>OY754335.1:81896169-86885366 GCA_963573305.1 Pyrrhosoma nymphula
CCGTGTTGGGCCCTTCCTACAGCGAAACTATGTAGGCAGCGACAGCGCTACCGCCTACGCAGACGATGAATCACAGGCCTTTCACTAGCAAATGTGAATACCCAACATTGTTTCTGTAGTGATTTAATTAACACATTAATCATAAATTTAGCTTTTTTTCAAAGCAATTACCTCTTTGTGAGCTATCCAACTATCCGGATGGGCTCCGGTCCCAATTGATCAGGATAATTGGATATCTACTGTAATTCTCACCCTCGCTATGTGAATAGCCAGACTTTGAATTTAAGTTCAATATTTTATCATTATTGCTAACATCTCACCACGCTTGAAATGTCCCGTATGAATCCAGTAGTACCCATGAATTAATTGTATTAGTAATACTAATCATTAGTAGCATATTGTCCCGAGTATTGCACGTTCGCCATCGTAGTACTCTCCTAGCTCCTGGTTTAGCCGTGCACTGCTCTCCTGACTGTCCGCGTCCCCGCTTAGTCCGCGTTTATCGGCCAAGGGAGGGTGCGAGGTTTAACATTGAACTGGGACGAGAAGGCATTGCACCCCGCGCCATACCCCCTGGAGGTGTCTTGCAAAGTATTTCAAAGATGTAGATGAAGGTGGGGATCCTGTTTAAACGATGCGATACAGCCTAAACAGAACACCTAAAAGCCCAACTATTCTGTGTAATTCTGTTGCATTCACTATTCGCGCCCCTTAACTGAGCGCGGTAGAAAATAAAAGTTGTTGGAGCGACACCCACAAGTTGGAGCTCATTCTGGAGTACCTATACGAAGTATGAGGAGAGGCACCCCAGCATTCGAAGAATGACTATGAATGCTCATGCATTTGAAGGGGAAAAATGGTGGACGATACGTGGTGAGCTCAAGTGACGGGGTTTAAACCATCACTGGAATTAGTTTGCGCGAGGTTTTTCTCTAGTCATAATAAAGACCATATTCAAATTTTATTCTGAGGGTGCCCACGTTTCCAGATTTGCCTCGACAGGACTCTCACTTCCGAGGCCCAGCTGGAGTGGAAGGACTCCCAGTGTGGAAGGGGGCTGGATGTTGGGGTATTGGTAACAGTGGTGTGGGCACTCCCCCAGTGGTCGCTGGCTTGGTAAAGAAAAAACACGAAACAGGCGTCCGCATTTTCCAAACTATAGCGATATATAGCTATGAATGGAGCATTGCAAATGAAGATAAGGGACCATTATTTCCACTCATTGCGGGATATTTTTCATTTAGGTTTCATAGACAAAAAGAAATTGAGCAAAAGGATACCGAAAAACGAGAACAAATACGAGAAACAACGAGAGAGTAGGCAAACTATTCTCCACAAAAGTTAATATAAAATGAACAATTCCTCATAATGAGTACTCAGATTTATCCTTTCTTAAAAAAATGAGAACAAAAATATACAGAAAAAAGCGTACAGGTGTACCAAATCTAATGGAAAATAGCTTCAATTTTTAGGCAAATATCTCGAAGAGGACGGAAAAAGTGACTTATACTTTGGTATCATTAGAAAGGTGAGATCTTCTTTATAACGAGGCCAAATTCATAAAATTTTATGATGGTGATATCTCGCTCAAGCTACCTTAAGTGATTACCATGTTGTAGCAAAGGAAGACTGTCCCATTAGCTCAGATTCCGGTGGCGAGGAGGCTTTGCATATATCTCCAGAGGAAGAGAAGACCGGGAATAGTCGTATATGACTCGCCAATCGAGACGGCTGCCCATGAAGGCAATAAAGAAACCAAGGTGGGTCAGCAAGGAGAGAGATGTCGACGCTCGGGATGAGCATCTGGTATTCACATCCTTGGTGACAACGGAGAAGAGGGAGGGAGAAGGGTGAAATGGGGCGGGGGGCAGGAAGAGGGAGAGTGGGGGGAGCAGACGGAGAGACGGAAATGTCAAAGGTCAAATTCAACGAATGAGCGAAATTTGCAGTGACAAAATTTTTCTCAGTAGGTGACATCCGCTTAAGTTTAACCACTTAGAATTTTGCCAATTTTCACATGAGCAATCAGTTCGATAAGAGCAAGGCTGCGGCTATCACTACATACCAAGCGATGCACTGCAGAGCAATGGGGTGGGGCAGGGAGTGTATTGACACCAGGCATAAGAGGTAAGTGAATAAGATAAGCAACTTGGAGGAGATAATCGACGACTAGTGAGGTGTATTTATAATCTGTCTCTCGATCTGCTCATGACTAGTAATAAGTCATATGCTGGGATTAAATCATCCTGAGAGCTAAACGACCATTTTTTACCACATCATCCTCGAAACTAGTACCTCCCCACAACAATCCTCTCAACACCAACAAATCTTCACAGCCACATAGAAACCAACTCAACAGTGCTATTAATTTCAGTAAACAAGTAATTAATTCAATTATAGTATAACGAAATAGGATTAAAAATCACGTTAATAAACCCAACACAGTTCGGCACAAGGCAATAAAAGCAAACCAGACGTCACCCCGGGCTGAGATTTCCACGCTCGGGACGAGCCGGGTCTTCACATTTTTTGTGACTATGGGAGTTCATGGTAGGGGATGAGAGGAATATGGAGACAGAGAGAAAGCCGCTTGAAGAGACACGGTGGAGGAGAGGCCGAAAAGCCAAAGGTCAAGTTCAACATCCTCTCGCAGAAGAGGGGAGGTGACCCGAAAAATAAAACGGTGACTTCTGCTGCAGTGACGAGTTTACCACGTGCCACGCCCCTTTGTCTTTCTCGGAGAGTAGACTGAAGGAAGGAAACCTCGGAGAGTACACGGAATAATTTCCTTCATTAACGCTCACTTTTGAGTAAAATTACGCTGTTCAATGCTTGGAAAATACTTGAACCATAATCTATGCACTATAAAAACCATGCCGATTATGAAATTTGATTAATCAAAAGTGCTAGAACATTGATAATTATTTTTATAGACGATTTATTTTTCATGTCCAGTGAAATCGCTGAAATCCTCCTGAAATCTAGATTAAATAAAATGTCGAAACTTATAAATCACAAACAATGCCGAAAATAATCTCATACGTACTAACACAATGACTTTAAATCAAAATATCATCTTCACTTGCTGCCTACTTCCAACTCCATACTCGTTCGAATGAAAAACCAATGTCGCATGACATTCTGCCATTGGCTCAGAGTAGATACGTCATGAATTGAATGATGAAACTCCCAATACAAGGAACTTCGGCAAGCTCCGCTTCTCAATCCGTGGAGGAGGGGAAGTCACGGAGAAGTCTCCGAATTGCTAACTGGATACTTGTAGATGAACCTCTGTGACGCGGCCACGGTCTCGGAAGTTTCGATTCCGAATTATCTGAGGCGGGGACAGGCAGCTAGTAGATAGGGCACCAAAAATCAGATATTTCGATCAAGGTAAACGAATACTCACTCACAACACTGCGAAGAAGAAAACTACCAACCTTGACGCTCAGGCCAAATCTTATGACGATTTCGAGCATTAGAAGTAGACTTGGGTTCTTCAGTTCTCCCAATTCTGTGCCTATTCTCTACCATCTAACCTAAGGCATACTAGGGCAAATACATACATTCACGGCCACAACGATTGGATTGCTAGGATGCCGGAGACTTACTAACCTGGGACGCGAATACGGTTCTTCATAATGCGTACCTACACTGGCGTTATCGTTACTTTTTAATAGTGCTCATGAGACCGAAAACATGACCATTGTACTTTATACTAGCCTGTTGCTTTTTACTCAATTATTTTAATTCATGGATTGCGTTCTTATAGCAGTGACTGTGACCGTCCGCGAGCTTCAGTGCTTGCGGCCCGCGGACCGAAAACCTCTTACTTCAAGGTTGCGAGGTGAGCCGATTCTAGGCCTTGCTCGGCCAATTTCATATTCATGCTCTCGAATTCTCGTTTTCGAAATTCGAACTGTCATCCGCAACCGTTTAATTGCCTCTTCAATGGAAGAATAAATCGACTCGCGTGTCCCGCGTCGCTTAACTTTGCCGTGTTGAAAATCTTAGTTAGGTTGTTTTTTTATTCTATTTATGACATGTTGTAGTCTGTTATAAATGTTTCGGGTATAAATTCAGGCTTTGTGCTTTCTCATGTTTTTGGAAAAATATTTTTCCCTTTTTTCCCCAGTTTTTCCGGTATGGGTTATTAGGATCGATGCGTGCCTAACAAATATGTATTTCCAAAACCTCCGAGACCCGAGCTCGGGATCCAAAACTCGGGCTTCCGGTGACCATTTTCATAGCAGCGGATTGTTGAATGGCGTTGAAATTGATCGAAAACGCAAATGGAAATCCGCCAAAATGAAAAAGGATTTCGGAAAAGAGAAATTAAAAAATGAGGGAAATCCGCATGACGCTTGTGTTTCCGTATAATTATGAACCCGAATCATTTACATTACCACGCCTTGCTCCTATGAAAAGGAAATTTTTTTAGAGTATACTAGACATTAAACATACTATAGTAGACATGAAACGAGTTAAGAAATGCAAGTTAAAACAAGACTATTCTAGTTACGACGAGTTGGTTTTACGAGTTGAAAACAGAGCAAATGGGCCATAACTACGTTAAAACGAGTTGAAATTACAAGATGAATCGGGTTGAAAACAGTTTTAAAAATGCGAGTTGGATTCAACTCGTTTCAACTGGAATTTTCCTCAGGGTAGTCAGCGAGTTTTTCTTAGCGATTTTTTAGCATCAATTTAACGAGCAAACGTTTGCTTCATCGTTGAAGTATCGAAAAATGAAAACAGGGTTATTTAACTCCTTATTTTTTCCAGTATCATTATTGAAAAATATGACTACAAATCTGAACGAGTAAAATTAATTCAGCAATGCATTCGTGATTAGCTGACAATGGCGTACACCCAGGAACAGAATGGAGTGGCCAAGTGCTTTAAAGATTTTGGGTTGAATACGTAAATATCTACCTCAAGCATCTTTCACCAACTAAAGCTGTGGTGGGCATAACTCCTGAGGAACCCTGATCGGGAAAAAAATGTGAACCTTGACCATCTATAGAATTACTGGCTCCAATGCTTACATGCAGGTACCCAAATGATACAGAAAGAGATTAAATGAGAGCTTTGAAATTAAATTTTTGTAGGATCTCGTGAGAACGCAAAGGGATAACCCAAACATCACACGTGTGCTGTTTGGGTGCTGTTTGGTCTGTGTACACTATGCAATATTGGTGTCAATCCTCCTCACATGGAATGCGTGAGGAAAATTTGTCCATTAGTTCTAATCTAGTTATGCGAGCAATTGACGCTTGATAAATATCGAGCACGATATCAATTATTTACTGGAATGCATAAATCATCAATGTACGCCAGAATACTGCATTGAAAGTTATTAAGAAAATGTGAGGTGAGGGATTTCCCTTTCATTGATAAAAATATTTAATCATTAATTTCTACCACAATATCCTTTAAACAACCTATAGGTACAAACATGTATGTATACAAACACCTTTCTCAATTTAAAGCACAATGGCACTAACGTGTCCAGAAATGCATTTGTAGCATCAAGCAACTAACTGTTTATTTAATGACAGCATAATATACAAAATGTGCTTACACAACCGAGTCCAACATTTATGCTGTAAAAATACCAGGTTTAGCCTCACACGACATTCCAACCAAAACAACAAATGTTTATCTTAACCCTGTGCTATATGGGAAGAGGATCATAAATACAAAAAGAATCCTCCAAGGGTTTATACAGCCAGGGATTTATATTCATTGAAGATGAACTAATTTGTAGAAAGGATATCCAACAAGTGGCAGATGATAATGGGGCAATTTCTGAAATGCCAGTAGTTACTGAAGGTACACAGCAGCTTACCCATTGGTCTCAGCAGTGAAAACAAATAACAGACCTGAGAAGGAGTGGAGAGACCAGAAGGAAGGAATATGCAGCCAAGGCATCAGCTCATTGTCAGCAAGAGAGGGTGGTTGATTGCAGATACCATCTTAGCGGAAGGACAACTAAGGAATTCCCAGGCATGGTGACCTTCAATGGAGTATGTAATTGGAAAAATATATCAATCAAAGAATTTCAAAGAGGCAAAGGTTTACATCATCGAAGAAAGTTGAGACAAAATTTTAACAATTTCCAAGATGTACCATAACAGAGACTTCATACCGGAGATATTACACCGAGAGAAAAAAGGAAAGAAGATGGACAAAAGGGAGGAGCTGGAAATAAGACGGAACATGAAGAAATATCTTTTACTCAGCGACATCCTTTTATAAAAACATTACCCCCTCCTAGAAGTATCTCTATCCCTCAGAAAAACAAACCCCTGACCCTCCCACCCCACCTGCTGATAACCCACCACTTCCTTAATCCCTAACCCTCGAGGAAGAACTACACCTAAGAAACCCACCCACACCACCCCCCACCAACAACCCCCCCCCCCCCTCTCCCACACACTTGCGTGTCCTTCACGGGGGCTTTCTAGATTCCTACACCACCCCTAACCTCTCCCCCGGTATTTTTCCCCTCCTCAACACCCCCCCTCTCCTACCTTCCACCAAGTCCCTTAAGAGTATATATACCTCTTGGAAATTGTTAAAATTTTGCACCTGATGATGACACCGCTGTGTCAAAACATGTCATACCAGGAAAATAAATCTGTGGAAGGAAACCAAGTTACTTTTTCATTTGTGAAATTCAACTTCCACATAGTTGAGCTTAAAACCATGGAATGTAAGATCTTATCATGAGACTTAAATGTCCAGTACATATAACTAAAATAAAATGGGTAAAATGTGAGGTTGTAATTTCTATGCTGATAACATAGTGTTCTTTCAATGAAAAAAGTGTAAAAGAGAATGCCAGCAGACATTAGTCCAAGATTAAAATGTTGAGACTTCAGTGAAGCTAAATATTGTCTGCAGACAGACAGTCTTAATCCAATGGGATAAAGAGTTAGCAAAGACAGATGTAAGGGAAAGATTTATGTTGACCAAAACCCTATATTGACCCCTGGTTATCATAATTTAGTATGATTGAATGCAAGCCTGAGTGTACTCTTATGGATACTTTAGCTATAGTGAACTCGAGACTACAATATGGTGTTACTTGTTGGGGTGGCATGTATCTGACGAATATTCAGCCTTTACGTGTAATCCAAAATAAAATTATACGTACCATGCTTCGAGCAGCAAATACGGTTACCTCCTTTCCATTATATATTAATTTGAATATTTTAGCTCTCAGGCATTTATTTATTTACAAGGTACTCAGAGTATTTTATAATAGAGGAGGACAAAGGAATAAACCGTGCCTACATAAAACAAGGCTAAGAAATGACACCAGTATTAGACTTCCGAGGCCTAATGTTGAAGCATACAAGCATTCATATATTTATATTGCACCTACATTATTTAATAACTTGCCTAGAGAAATATCTCCAGTACAAAGTGAAGCCAGATTTCTTAGCCGTCAAAGAAAATGGTTATTTACGCAATTAGCTATAGACAATATTCTTTAATGTTAAATTACCTACCACCAAAACATGTCATTGATATCACTATGTAATATTTATTCACTATTTCCTAAATTGTCCCTTGTTTTGTATTGTTCAATTGAAAAATGCATAAAGTCAATGTATTTCAATTTATGTTATATTGAGAAAACTTTTGTGTCAATTGAAATGCCTATAAATATATTTATAAGTTGTTAAATAGACTGCTGCTGAACACAGCATAATTAATAGATGGCAACCCCAATACAGGTTTCTTCAGGGGTGCCTAATTTCACTGAAATAATTTTTTAATGGAAATTGTACAATTTGGTTGTGAAATAAAAAATATTTTTTTTATTATTAAAAATAACAAATTGTGAGAGAATGGTAATTATGATGGCAAGTTGAATGAAATCCCTATTTAAATACATCCTTAATTGCTTACTAACCAAGGCAGTGAGAAGTGAGACCAAAAGAAAACTGTTGTGCCAGTAAATTGGATTTGGAACTGAAAAGTTTTAACTTCAAAAGCTTCCATTATGTTCCAGATAAAAAAGGAACAAAATTGGACTCCAGATGCATTGAGGCAAAGAAGAACATGCAGGAAGTTGGGACAATGGACACTAGGTATCTATTTCTATCATATTTCAGAAGCTCTCACTTGGAGCAAGAGAAGATTCTGGCAGTGTTGCTAGTACAGCACCTGATAGGAGTGAGCAAGCGTAAAGTAAAGAAGGAGAACTACCCAGACATTAACAGAGAGAAAGAATATCCTTAAGATGGCCTGGAGATCTAATTTTCTACTAAGCAATGCAAAATAATTTTAGCACTACTACAGCACAGAAGACACTAGGGGAACCAGAGAAAGAGCATTGGAAAGTTGTGATGTAATAGGAACATCAAACACTCCAGGAAAATAATAAATAAACTCTATATGATAGGCTAAGATAAGGACAACAATTTGGCAAAATAATGGGTTTTCAAAGCAAGAACTAGTGCTGATTGACAGGTGTCTTGATATAGAGTCAGATAACTAGGTAAAGGAGCTTCACACATGGAAAAGAGGGAGATTTTGCATGCTAAATTCAGAGAATACTTTATCAAGCTACTGTTTTCACTGGTAGAAAGAAAAGACTTTGACATCACAGCCTTTTTCTTATATGTATTAGTGATTCCAGTCTTTCTCCATGATGATTTTGAAGAAGTTAAACATGAAACAGAGATAAAATTGAACACTGAAGGCAGCAGCCTGATCAAAAAAACTATGATCTCAAGTTGAAGTGGGTGAAGTCATTTCTAATGGCCACCAGGACCCTCTGACTCATCATGTCATCAAAATAAGATGCAAGGGACAATGGGTCAATAGAAGTGCAGAAAAAGAACAGTGAGCCATGCACAAAGAGGAGAGAGAAGGGAAGCACATGACCATGGAAGCCATTGGGTTGTGATGCATGAAGATGTGAACAAGCGTTTCCATACCAGTAAACATTCCGATTTTGACATAATAAATTTTTATAAATTGGAACAAACAAGGATGCTGTTATTCATGCCAAACCAAGACGCAGCACAAGCAAGCAATTTTGCTTCAAGGTGATGGAATAAAATATTTCAGGCATCACTTTTAGAGGAGGACTGATCCAATCAAAGCCAAAGCCATATGTTTATTGGAGAGTTGATTTCCACTCCATTAATACTATTGCTATTGATTTAGATGGTCATTTCCACCACTATATCCCAGGATATTAGACCCCAACCCGGAAATAATTACTAGCAAAGCCAGACCTTTTTAGATGTATTCAGGACCCTTTTGAGATGAACATATCAAAAGTCCCTAGCGCTCCTATGTGGGATAACGAAAATATCCTGGAAAAACCTGGAGATACTGCAGTTTTCCTGGAATTTGTACTGTTCGGTAACTAGAAGAGCTAGAGAGGCATTCTTTTTTTCCGTCACACCTGTGTTTAGTGTTCTAAATTTGTGAAAGGTGTCCAGTAGCCTCCCGAGGCTCCCGTTCTGATCCTGGTCCACTAGAAGGTCATGAAATGCCACATCATGTGCTAAACTCTCCATAAACCAATATTTGCCGAACTACTAAGCTACGAAACGGCATTACTAGAACTTTTTTCGGTGCTTGACACAATTATAGCCTTTCTGAGCACCAACACTTGCAGCAGCACCCCGATCCAGCCCACCTACAAGGTGCGAGAAGTGCCCGATCGTCTACAAAAACAATGGTAAATGAAGTTCAGTTCCAGTTCTAAAGATAAAACAAAGAAAAAGTCACAAAATTGAAAGTGTTTTGATTTATTTTAAAACCTGCAAAAAATGCACTGTTTTGTCAAAAAAAATTTGTTTGAAGTCTCTTTTCTTAAAAAATAAAAATTAACAGAATTTAAATTTATATAATTTTATGAACACTATTAGGGCTCACAGAACTTGCCACAAGTATTTGGCATGTCATTCTCAGCATCATTCGCATCCATAATTTTGAAAAAAAAAATTAAAACCATCATTGAATAGTTTGGTATAGTTCACCCAAGCTACTTCTAAGCAATTTATCTGAGTACAATCATATAATATATATAATAATATATATAAAATACAATACAATGCTCAGTACAATATTGGGCTACTAAGTGAATTAATGCGAAATAAGCGAGCCAAGTCCATTTATTAATCACCGATACTGTTGACTGTCAAGAAAGATGAGATTTGTAGTCTCGCCAATGTCGATAAAGGCCACAATTAACGCACATGAAAAAGGCGCAGGGGACAATTAACATATATCGTCGGGAGACATAAGTTGCGGAACATTGGTTATAATTTTTTGTTAAAATTTTCGTTCAAAATTAAAGTTTTATTAAAAAAGTATAGCTTTTTTAGTATGCATCAAGTAAATTAATAATATTAATGTCACAAAACTTATTTTTATTTCTGAACCTCTCCATAGTTATCAACATTTATGTATTTGAAGCTTAAACTTGAGTTATTTGTTTCACACCTTACTCTGAAAATTATTTTAACACCGATTTTTTTAAAACTATTTTAAACACAGTATCCCGTGGATTAGTTTTGACAATAATTATGAAAAGACAAACTAGACACTGTTACATTTACTATGTGATACTTAACTCAAAACTCTTCACTTCTTATGTCTCCGTGAATATCACAGCCACACCAAATCCAATAGAAAGTGGCCAATATTTTTTTTACAAATATTTTGATAAATGGTGTGATAAGTGGCTGATATTTTGATATCAGCTTGAAGATGAGCTTGTTTCTTTGTAAATCATCATCACAGCAATATAACTTAACAGTAGGTTTAAATTGAAGTGAGAAAAAAATACTCCTGATTTTTACAGCTGTAAATTCAGACAGGCAGATTCAGACAGGCTGCAGGCAGATTCAGGCCTGCGCCTAGGCGCAGGCCTGAATCTGCCTGCGCAATCTCTTTCTTAATTTCAGCACACGCCCTGCCTCTCTTCGCCCCTTTCCATGAAACATATTCTTTTTCTTATCCTTCCCCGCTTAACCAACATCATCCCCTCAATCACGGCTTTCAGCATTCCTTCCCCCCTCATTTTTAATCAGACTAAATTCACTGACTTTTATGAGTAGAGATATCACGCTAAATACACCGTGAAAGAAACTTCATGGTTGGGAAATGGATAGTTATGATTGCGAACATTCAAAGCAAACTCCACAAAGGGGAGTCATGAGGTAAAGAGTAGAAGCGTTCAAAAGGAATCCGCTAGCGAGTAGCTGATGTTAATCCTCTTCTTCCTTCTATAATGTAGGCATATGGTTTGATTTTTCTTTGTCCCTTTGACTTTTATTCTTGCTCGACCTTAAGTTGATCACACTATGATGTTTGTGATATTATATGCCCATACGATTTATGTGTTCACTCCATGCGTGCTTATTTTTAAGGTCCACTCGTTAATGTGTAAGTACTACTTTACAATTTTTTCTTGTAGTTTCATTTCATTATCAGTCCAGTAATGTTTCACCGGTAATTTTCTGCAGTATTTTCATCTCACCAGTCACCAAGAATCTTCTTGTTGTCTGGCCGAGTCTCCACCATTTATGTCATAAGTGATCTTATACTAGCATTATAAACTCTAGATTTTGCATATAAATTGCTTCAGGAAAAAATCAACCTCGACCTGGGATTGAACCTTTGGCTTGCTTGGCCAGAGCGCAGAACAACACGAAACCCAGCAATCCTGATTCTTAAGGCAATTTCTACGTAATTCCATCTCCGGTTTTCGGCAGGCCTGAATCATCAATCATAGCCAATCATGAAATAAGTTATGTTACAGGATTTATCCACGTGCTCAGTGGCTTCTTAGAGGTCCATATATCCCTTACCAGTGTGATCCTTGATCGACATTAGGGGCTGAAATTCTAGTTCCCTTAAATCCTCTTAAATTGCCTTAGGAATCAGGAAGCCTGGGTAGCATTGTGATCTGTGAATTGTCCCGGGCAAGGCAAAGGTCTGTGGTTTCTACTTAATTTGATCACCGGCTTTTGGCAGACCTGAAATACCTTCAACTAGATTTTTCTTCTATCCCTATACGTTGGTTCTTCCATATTCTTTCGTTCAAGCATCCAGTCACCCGTAAGTCTTTTGTTGATTGTTGTCTGAATTAGGATTCCACATTTCAATATCAAGAAAGTTCTATGCCAAGGAATAGAAAATGAGAAAAGTAGGTGAAAAGTCACAGCTCAACCACAATTTGCTCCAGAAGAAGCGAATACTCGAGCGAATAGCACCCTTTAAAGATATCAGAGCATCGTTTGTAGACAATCAGGCATTTCTCGCACCTTGTAGGCGGGCCAGATCGGGGTGCTGCTTCAAGTATTGGTGCTCAGAAAGGCTATACTTGTGTCAAGCACCGAAAAAAAGTTCTAGTAATGCCGTTTCGTATCTTAGCAGTCCGGCAAATATCGGTTTAACACATTCAATGCGGGCCCGATTTTTATGAAAGTCGTCAGAATCGGCTTTAAAAAATTTAAAGGGCTTCGGAATGGAACGACCACGTAAATTGACATGCTCCGTCAGTCGGTGTAGCCAGGAGCACGTCTATTGACGTACTCTGCATTGAATGTGTTAAGGAGAGTTTAGTACATGATGTGGCACTTCATGACCTTCTAGAGGACCAGGATCAGAACGGGAGCCTCAGGAGGCTAATGGACACCTTTCACAAATGTAGAACACTAAACACATGTGTGCCAGAAAAAAAGAATGCCTCTCTAGCTCTTCTAGTTACCAAACAGTACGAATTCCAGGAAAACTCCAGTATTTCCAGGTTTCTCCAGGATATTTTCGCTATCCCACCTCGGAGCTCTTGGGACTTTTGATATGTTCATCTCAAAGGGGTCCTGAATACATCTAAAAAGGTCTGGCTTTGTTATTAATTATTTCTGGGTTGGGGTCAAATTTTGTCTAATTTTCTTGAAAAAAGTGATGGAAATTATGTAGATTATGTATGGCACCTTTCTTCTTGCACTAGTCAATGGACTAACACTGTATTTATCTTTATTGTATTATCATTATTATATACGGTTGTTTGCCTGTTGGGGTCCTTCGACCACATCACCACCGAGGCCCTTGGGTACCCAGTCTGCCCCTGGATGTGCAAATGAGTGGAATAATCAAATAAATATATCAAAACTGCAATTGCATAATTCGAGAAAAAATGTCAAAAATGAAGAAAGGAGAATATGCAATTAAAATTCACTCATGTTTCAAATAAAAGTCAAGTAACATGGGCACTTGTCATAGTTTATTCTACCACCAAATCGATAGGATTTTGGACATTCCCTTCCCTTTGTACTTGCCCTCTTTTTAAGTCAATTTTTCACTTGCCTACACACTGCTGCATTTTCCCACAGTCAACGCTGTCTTAAGTTCCTCATATTATCTGCCTCTCCTTGTTGTATTGTATTGGTTATCTATATTTCTCATGAATGTCTGCTGATGAAGTTAGTGTGTGTTTTGCTTTTCTTTTGTTTAACACATGTGACGCACTCTCGTGTGTAAGTGTGCACACTTTTCGTATGTCGTTTTAATGTAACCATATATACGCCATGATGCGAATAAAACCAGTCACAATGTATCTGCATCCATCTCATTTAAGTTTGCCTGAACTATCCATATTCTAATAGGTTATGGGCCCAGCATATTATTCGGAAACTTATTTTTGTGATACGCGTTAAGTTTTTCGTTATTTTTCCAAGTTTTTGGACCCTACCGGCGAACCACATTTTTTTTTTGGCAGAGTGTGTTGTGTAAGAAAACTTAATTATTGTTGAATACAAAGTTCACGATGAGCCAGGTGGGGAATGGTTCGCTACCCGCGATCGAGAAATATAGATAACCAATACAATTCAACACCACCCCTATATTTCCATTAGTCGCAATGTATCCGCATCCATCTCATTTAAGTTTGCCTGAACTATCCATATTCTAATAGAATTCCTCTGCTAAAAATCATTCCACGATCATCATTTCTATAGTTAGTGCCATATTTCTACCTTACTTAGGACAGACCTATGACATCTATACTTACGTATGAGCTTAAATTATCAATTTTTCGTTCAATATATTTTATCTTCCCTACCATTAGCATAGATTAACTTTCCAAGTGCTAATTCTGAATACTGCAGTGTCCAACAACATCTTTTCTTCTGCATTTGCCTCTGCCACAGTGCTATGACTTTGTGGGTCTTGCTCCCACTCCAGCCAAGTACAACACCCACTTTAGAGCCCACATCTATAGTTGCCAGGAATCATTTCCATACTAGAGCTGCCAAATTTTACTAGGATAAAGTAACTGAGGCTGTTTCCTATTGGTTTGATATGTTTCCATGTCACATTGTAAATTAAAAGGCCATCTAACAAGGGATGGACATAATAGTTCTCTTTAGAGAGAAGTTCACTTGTATGAATTTTCTTCTACTATGTGGGTTGCCAATGATCTAGGATAAAAAATTGCAAAGAATTCTTTATGGAAACTGGTAGGATTACACCTGGCAATTTTTGCCACTTTGAGAAGGGAATAGAAACTTCAGAAATATGGAATTTTGTTAATTTCCACTTTTAAGCCACTTTCAATCCCCATCCAGAGGTGAAGCGTATCCCAATATTTTTAAAATTACTAAGCCTCTTCAAACTAGATGTTACTTTTGCCTTTCCTCAAGCCAAACTTGTTATGAGAATTAGACTCATGATGTTGTCTAGTAATAAGATATCACAAAGAAGAGGATTCATATCTCTATCAGGGTGGGGTGTTTGTGATAACATAACCCATTAAGAGAAACATCATCAGAAGCCTCATCTTAATTTCAAATCTCAGCTGAAATTGCTTACGTCTGCTGTATACCATGCCCTTTGAATTTTGTTTCTACATACATATTATCTTCTTCATATAGAGCAAATCAAGAATAATATTAACTAAACACCTAGAATAATATGTATTTTCTCAAGCTAGATGAGGCTAGATGATGCAAATGGATTGGAGAAAGGAGAAAACTAGGAAAAAAACAAGTAGTCAAAATCCACTGAGGATGGAAGAAGGCAACTTAAAAAGTGTGATTTATTGATCATAATTTCCTGCCTGTTATCAACCATACTGGTTAGAGGGACATGAAGTTGAGCAATGAAGTTGAAAAGTGGCACGTACAACAGTCTTAATTGACCACAATATACTGAAGATTGATCGTCCATCTCACACAGAACCGAAGGCACACATCATCATCCTGTTTGTGTCATGGACATTGGAGAAGATCACAAGAATCCTCTGGAAACACAATGTAATCACCAGGTTCAATTGAGTGACCATGATGGGGGACATCTTACCGGGACCCAAGGACAGATTACTGCATGATCTTCCTGAAGGAATCTACCAAGTGCCCTATTCATGTGGAAAGGCATACATAGGAGAGACTTACAGAGAAATGAAAGTCCACTTGCAGGAACATATGTGGGCCAAGAAGAAGAAACAGTATCAACTTTTCACCATGGCGGAACATGTGTGGAGTGAACCCGCACATAACATCCTTTTTGACGATGCAAAAATCATTGCAAAAGAGAAGCGATACTACCCCAGGCTAATTCAAGCAGTTAAGATCACTAAGATGCCCAACAACATCAATAGAGAAGATGATACCATCTCCATAGTGCTTGGAAGAAAGTACTCTGAGAAAGAGCCAACCAGAAAGCAGTAGGTTCACAGGATATCCTACATAAATGTGGCACAAAAATGTAATCCTACATTCGACCTGAAGACGCTGGTTGAAACACCAGCAAAACTTTTTCCAACCAATGTCAATGCACATGGTGAAAACCCAAGAGATGGAGAGAAGAGCCACTAATCTTTTAAAAATCAGTTTTTCATTAATTTGACTATGAAGAGTCAGAGTATAATGTTCAGTTATGTTCCAAACTTTGCATGCAATGATTGATACACCATATTCTGATTATTATTTACCATTTCAGTAAAAATCTAAGAAAATAATTATTAGTAGTTAATGGTTAAGGAACTAAGGGTAGTGTTGCTGAGACAAGTGGGCTTGCATATATTGATCATGGACCTAGAGAAGACAAAAGACTGGGTGGGCGAGCAAGAGGTTTTTTGTGAATGAGGATAAAGGAGGTGATGGAGAAACACATAAAGCTGGTAAAAGAGATGTAAGAAGGAGCAGAATTGCAATTTGCACAGCAGACAGAGTCAAGACTCAACTTACTCAGCCACTTATTTTCATCAGCTATCTTTATTAAATTTTCATCCACCCACAATGTCTTGACTACCTCAGTGGCAAGTAAATTTGAGGCCATAGCAAGGGTCCAAGACCACACCCAAGTCTGATAAAAGATTCAAGTCCTGCTCAGACCTGGATGAGAGTCATCATTTGAGGTCTTGTTGATGAACAGACTAAAGTCATCAGAATTTGATGCCTGATGCAAGCAGTAGCTGTGAGAGGTGAGCAATGGAAGAAAGAGGCAGTTTAAAGTGGTTCCCACCTCTAGACCTCAAGTCTGGTATTCTTAGTCAAGTCTAAGGGTATATGGCTGGACTTGTGGTGGATGGGGTAGCAGCAAGCAAGCCGATGAGCAAATATGGCTGTTCCTGGCACTGGTGCACTAGAGTTGAACACAGGAGTCAACCAAAAGTCAAGTCAGTGAGTACATATACATTCACTCCGGACAATTTTTAACCAAGTCTGCCAAGTGTATTGCAGGACTTCGGCTCCCATATTTTCCCCAATGCAAATATACTGTGAGGGAAATGTGAGCTACTGTGAGGGCAGTGACAACTAAAGTGAAGACAACAAGATCAAATGTGAGCCAATGTTCTCAATGTCCAAAGCTGAAGACAGCATTGGAACAAAATTCTTCTTTTCACACAGGCGGTAATGGCATGACCCTTCACAAAAAATTCACACTAACCTCACATTTTAGCCACCATTAAATGTCCCAATACAGGTTTCCCTCACATCAGATCACACTCCCCTCACATTCAACACAAACACAATTCCTTCAGTATAATACATATTTGTAGCATGCTATTTTTACCAGGACTTTTGCCAAGTAATGGGCATATGCTGGTGGAGGGTGTAAAGAGTAGTGCACCAAGGAGCATGATGTTTGCTGACAATTATTGCACCCTGTGAAACAACTTGAGAGAAACTGGAAAAGGGGCTGAAGAAATGGAGGAATGTTTAAGAGGAGAGGGGTATGTGGATCAGCAGAACTAAAATGGAGTGAATGCTAAAAAATAGTGAAAAAAATATGTTAGCAAAATTCCAGGGTGAAATGACATAAATTCAGATATCTTGGGTAGATTTTGGAAAGGAAAAGGCTGGACAAGAAAGTATATATGTACAGGGGCAGCGTGGGTGCTCAGGGGCCCGGGCCGCTGCACGTCCTGAGGGGCCTGGTTTTTGTGACCCCCCCTCACGCCTAGTGCGTGGCCCGGGAGCCGGGACCCGGAGCCTGAGCCACAACCCGGGCCCGGGGCCCTTCGGGCTCCGGGTGGGAATCCCCGCCTTCCCACCTAGCCACGCCGTCCCTGTATATGTACATTGATAAACATGTGGGATGTGATAAACATGCTATGGCATAGTTGAGCGGTGATCTCCTTGACAAAATAGTAGTGAGTTGTCAAATGATAGGGATACCAAAGAACAAAAATGTAGGGAGCTCAGCGATACTCTAAGGTTTGCAGATGTGGCCCATTACATTAAGCTGGATGGTTGTTTACATTAAGGCCTTAAGACCACTTAGGAGAGGAAGATTGAGGTGGATGATAGAGTTCACAAGACATGAGTACATATATCACAGGTTATTAGGTTAAGTAAAGGAATGAACACTAAGAGGGTTTGGGGACCTGGAGCAAAAGAGTGATGGGTATGCAAGCAAAAGGGTTATGTGCTTGAGGATATCGGTGGAAGAGAAAATAGCCCAAGCTAGAAGAATCAAGAAAGCTACCCAAAACAAACAATTGGGAAAATCAAAATACATAAGAATGGTCAAGGAATTCTAGAAGTTAGCTCCATTAAAAGTTAGTCCACAATAATTCGTCAGATTACTACAAAAATCACGTTTTTTAGAATCACATGGATAAAGCACTTACATCAAAAGTTGATAAGAGATTTCCGGCAACCGAATTTCAAACAAGACACAATTTTCTTCAAATTACGTATCCTTTTAATTTTTTCTCAACTTATGACATCGGTCGCTTAATATCCTTAATACAGTATAATTATGTGGTATACTAAAAGCTACATTGCACTTGGCGCGAATTTGAGACTTTTCAATGTAGTACCGATAAAACACGCTTAGCTCTTAAGTGGCTAGCCGGAGCGACACTAGTGTTGACTAAGAGAACTATGTGAAAATTGGTAGCGAATTCTTCCATGTTCAAATGAAATTGGCAGCGAATTCTTCACAAAATATATTTAATTCATGTTAGTGATGATATATAAATGATCCCGATGGCAAAAAGAGTTTTATTATGTCACATGAAAATATATGCTTAATTTTTTATCGTGAAACTCATGCAATTATTTTATGGGATCGATCATGCTCAATCGGCAGAAAATATTAACCCATCTTCAAAAATGTTATTGCAATCTTCTTGTAATGAAATATGACTCTTTTTTCTGACGAATATAATGACATTTTGAGTTGGACTAGAAACTACACCGACCATGGTGTGGATATAGTTTCAGGGCGTCTTTGCCAACTGGCGCAGCTTATTGGCCTAATCTTCAAATCTCGATTGACCAAGAGGTCTTCCATAACTCACATTCCTCAGAGATTTATTTGCTAGCCCGCTTGTACATGGACATAAAAGCGTGTGAAAAAACTGGTTAATTAGCTGGTTGAAAACGGTAGAAGTATATTAATGAAGACATGAAAATGTGGACTCTTTTAATATCGCAATTCAAAACCTGCACATTGGTATTCATTCGTTTCATAATCGGTTTTTCCATGGACCATGGTGATGCAATGGAGTCTCAAAACCTCTCTCAGGCTATACCAAATCTTTCTCCTTGATAATTCTACATGCATAATTTTTTTCGTCGAGTATAAATTACATTTAGTAATTTTTAAATGTCAGAAATGTGTCAATTTGTTTGCGAAGTATTATATAGAATATATGCATGCATATAAAAGCTCGATTTATATAATCATGAATAGCATTAAGGCTGAATGAAGACAATACTGGCATGAAGGCTGAATAAATGAGCTATTTAACAGCCCTGTCGTATATGCAGATGTAGACACAATAAAGTGAAGAAAATCTCGTTGTTTTTTGAAGCGCATATCTCTGGCAGAAACGAACAGAATCGGGTGCCTTTAATATTTTCATCTCCAAAGCCTTTCGGCATCCCTTCCCTTATAATAACACTGGCAATAATTCATGGGCACCCTCGTAATAATTGCGTCCTCCCTTTGGGTTCCATCTCCGGACCGGGAGGCTGTTCCAGAGGGGGGGAGATGGTTGAAGATGTGGGTTGGGGGGGTGGGAAGGGAAGTGTATGAGGGACATTTTGGGCCCGCGGGAGTGGATGGGCACGTGATGACCAAGTGATGCCCTGGTGCCCCCCCCCCCCTACCCAGCCTCCCCTTACTCACTCGATTTCACTCTCGCAGGGGTGAAGGCGTGAAGCGCACGGGTTTTCAGCGCCCCCTCCAAGGGGGAGGAGGGGGCGAGCGTAGGAGGAGTAGGGGGGGGGGGAGGGTTGAGGGGGATGAGGAATTAAGTTGAGGGAGGAGTAGAAGGGTAGGGGGGCGTCATCGTTTCCAAAACGCTTCGAACCGCCAGCCAGCGCCGCCGACGGTCGGGCGACGCACGAGCTATGTGAGGATCAGGGAAGCATGAGGAGGTGCAAGTGTGCTGGAGTAAGTGGGATGCATCATTATCAGAATAATTATAATGAGAGACTTTAGGTGACATTGGACACGATACAAAAGTCATCGTCAAGAAACATACAATAAAATAAAAATATGAAAAGTTTTAAAATTTAATGCAAATACATTTACAATCAATGTATTTATTCAATGAGTAAGAAGAAATTCATTCAAAATCCAAGAAGGGATTACTTTTTTAAACCTTAGCACACTGACCATTCTTGCTTTTTGTGGAAGTATATTTTTAAAACTTAATTTTTAAAACGTCTAAATGCTTAGAGGTTTTTGAGAGGCTGCAAAGAGGTACAGCAAGGTTATTTTTGTTCCTATCAAATTAGTAATGAACATCCACATTGGTAGAAAAAGTATCTAGGTTTTCCTTGTTTTACCATGATCTTTCGTATACATAGTAGATATTGTTTTTTTATATTATAGGCATAATTTACAGCACGCTACTTGGGTTTTACAATGCTTCCTCGGATTTGAATCTGTTTTAATCCTGATGGTCCTTCCCTAAGAAACAAATAAACCACTTGAGTTAGACGCATGACCCGTGCCTATTTACCATATGGGTGCATTAATGTGCCCTTCCGCTCAGATAACTGGGCGTATTCCGCGACAGAGCTTGGACTGGTCTTCGTTACATTCGCTCAAGAATATAATATAAACGTCTTGCATGAAAACTATTTTGATAAGAATTTGAAGTTGTGTTTGTTACTTTTTTGGATTAAAAGTTTTATCAAGATTTTTTTTTCAATTGTTTATTTCCTTGGGCCCACTCCATATTCGCGCCAGGGGCATCGAAATCCAAAAAGAGGCCCTGCACAGGCATCTAACCTAATAATTAGCAGGTCTGTAGACAGTCCGGTCTACTATTTCTCCCTAGAGTGGGCGATTTTCCCAGACGTTTCCTATGAAATACTATCTACTACTCCAATATTCAGTCCCTTTTGAACTCTTTATATATTTGTCTCCCGTCATGCCGTCCAAAAGTCATTTTCCTTAAAGACGAAATTATTCACAGACTCTTCGATGCATCACACCATCTCGTAACTGACTTCTTATTCTATGAATCAGGGTGGAAAAAACAGGTCAATGCACTGGGGGAAAATTTATAAATGTAGAACATACAAGGCTGTGGCTATATATTTCGAAATAAAGAGAATGAAATTAAACAATCTGTGGTGCAATGGAATTATAAAATATTAACTTTTTAAAGATTTTGTTGAATCCTGGGTCACAGAAAAATCCACATTTTTCCCTAATTAATGCTCTATTGTGAATATTGCTAAACTAACTAGTCTCTCTTCAGTTGTCGCACTTTCTTGTCATGTTCAAATACGTTAGCTAGCATCCTAAATAATTTGTCAGCTGATGACACCATAACTCGCACGACACAGAAAATCGTAAGGGCAAGACAGAAATTTACAAATATTTTTTTAGGGTTCTTGTCACAAATGGACTGGTTCTTTTCGTATCATTTACAGTTTTAATGAATGTTTTTCCCAAGCAAGTTTCTTGAAATAAATAATTGGAATACTCATTTTTTTAAACATATTCATAGGATCATTTACTTTAACTTTTCAGTCAGTTAATAATTTTTTGTATCAATAAAATTCAAGACTGAGAGTGAATATTTATTGTTTAAAAATATTGGAATTGCGTCACTCAGTAAAGCCATCTTGCTGTCATCACCGGCGGTCATCAATTCAAAAATTGGTTTGCTGCAGCTCTCCGCTCAAATCTCCCTTCCGCTAACCGTTTTATTCCCTAACTAGCCCTCGTTTTAACTTGCCTCATAACTTTCCTTCTCTATCCCATTCTCGGTCTCTCTCGGTAATCCGTTTCATTCCTTTCTCCTTCCATAGTTGTTTTCAAGATTTTTTATAATAGAAAGTTTCTTTATTTATGAGGGTTTATACACATTTGCATACCCCTCTTCATTAATCGTTTAAAAATGTTTACAGTATTTTCATAAATTTACATTTGGAAAGACCAACTTTAACAATCTCAATATGTATCATAATTTTAAACGGTTAGAATTTGTTACGGTTAAATTTTCACATTCTTACTGTAATCTAGCGATTTATATAGTGCACAAGTTGAATGATTTAATTCTGGTTGCAGTATTATCATTAGGTCATAGTTAGATCCAACTATAACTGCAATTTTACCATATCCAATTCAGTTTATGCAATATTTAACAAAATATTTTCATTCATATTTTAAATTAAAATTACCTACTGATCACATTTACGATCTTAATTTTATAAACTTCAATATTTTCTTCAAGGTCAACAACATTAGGAATATTGAGATGCTGTCACGTTCTATGTGTCCAATAAGTGTGCCTCTTCCACTTTACAATTTTTTCATAAACATATTTTCTATCCAAGCCTTCGCCTGGTGATTTTTTTTATTCTTTTCATCTCCATCATTCTTCGACAAATTTCCATCGCCTACAATCCATCTTCTTCTACTGTCACGATCGTTGAATCTTCACTGCCATTTTACGGAATGAACAAAATATTACAAAATGTAGTGGTTCCTCTTGTTTTGGACTGTTTATTTTTCTGCACTCGAGGTCTCGGGAGTATCGGGAAACAAAATCGATTGTGGTGCGATGTATCGATGCCTCATCCCTGGCGTGAATGGGGATGAAGAGGGTAGAGTGCGGGGATAAACAAATAGTCGGTGATGGTGACGTAACAAAGAAGGGAAGGGATGGAGGGAGAAGCAGGGCGTGTGAGTGTGAAAGACAACGCGCGCACATGGTCGCGATTACTCGTCAACCAGTAAATCCTTCACGGGTATCAGATCAGGTACCTCTTCCCCGATCTAAGGAGTCAAGTAACTCGCCTGCATTCGCCATACATCTACTTCCACTAGAAGAAGTTCGCAGAGGAAACAACGGAACGACCTCAGTGAAAGATGAAACTGCTGGAGTGGGATCAATGTTCCTTCTTTCACGTTGTCGTCATCGTTATCTAAAACTTAATGCACTCTAGAGATCCAGTATTCTCATTTACTGTCCTGAGGGCGCACCCCATCAATGAAAACTAGTGATCTAAAGCACCTGTCAAAATTTGAAGAATGACGAACACGTTTTCGCTGTTACGAGCGCAGTTGAAAAATAACGATAACGTGGGCGTAAGCGTTATAGAGAACCGTGATCACGCCCCTGATTAGTCACGGCATCATCTCGTTAGGAGCGTAGCGTTAAGGAAGGCAGAAGGGAAAACGTTTTTGATGTATACAAAAAAACTCGAAAGGAAGAATACTGAGGAAAATTAAGGTAGTTTGAGTAAAATGTAACTTCACAAAAAAATTAATGAATTTGGCCTCATTATAAAACAAAAAATCTCACATTTTTAATGATACCAAGGCCGTCTTTCTTGGAATATGGTAAGGCCCCAGAGAGAGGTCATTTAAAAATTATGATGTTATGACGCACAGATAGCATCGTAAATAAAACTGCATGTAGTTTTTCAATTATAAATTATAATTAGTAGCTTTTTCAATTATAAAAAAAAAACAATTTATTACTTACCGTAATACTTTCACAAAATCTTAAGGCGTTTTCAACGTACAATGTGAAACAAATAATTCAAGTCAAAACATCAAACATGTACCATTAATTAACTACTGAGAAGTTCAGTTGTGTGTAACAAAGTTCTTACGTCATTATTCTCGAATAATGAGAACTTATTTGAATTGAGCACTTATTATGATTGGGTAATTGAATGAGCAGTTATAATTTTTTCGGAAGGTATGTTTAAAACTCGTACTTAAATTTGAGGCTTTGAATGTGATTAGCATCGTTTGAGAGCCCTTTTAGAACCCACCTTATTCCTTCCCAACACCAAAAAATTATTGGTTCAAGTCGCTCGCCATTTACGTTTCAGCTTTCAAATACCATGATTATCGCATGCATCCTTGTTCTTATCCCAGAAATATAGGTCAAATGCTACATCTTTTTTTTATCATTGAAATTTTTCTTCGATCAAGCTAGGCCACATTTCGAATGCTCCGTTATCATTTGTGGCCCTGCACAAAAATATTTAATACGCGAAATACCTAAACGCAATACGAAAGAAAGTCGAACTCCTCGTTACAAGTTACTACGAGCGAACTGAGAATGCAACACAGTTGTTGTAAGGCCAAGGTTGGGCAATAACAGAATCAGAGGCTACACGCTAGACTTAGATTACAAAAAACATTCTAATTGCGCGAGTTTCGCATGTTATTTTGACCCCGCACTACCCCCTAAGGCTGACAGATGTGACTGAATAGGAGAGTTACACTGCCGAATTGATAAGTTCAAAAATTACTTCTCGTTACGCTCCATTAGTGGCAGCAACAAAAGCAGAACGAGACAATAAGACTCTCCGTGAACATGCAATTCACTTTTGTCATTTCTCTCTTCCAATTCTCTTTCCTCGTCCTCTCATTTCTTTATGCCTCGTGTCCTAACACCCCCAGCCGCGCGCCACGCCGGCTGCTCTCACGGTATTTTGAAGACGTAGATCCTTTCTTTAAATTTGATATAGCGCAAGATTGGAGAAGACTTACCACCACCCCCAGTTACACACCACTGAGGTGAAATACTGATTTCTAAGGTTTCTATTATTTCCAGGTTAGCTTTCCAGTGGACCACGCTCCTCTTCTATAGAGGACCATAGTCTACAAGAAAATGTAAACCAACTATACGCATTTTTTTATATCAGTACATCACCTGAGCCAGAAATTCACGACGTTTCACGGCTCATTCATTCCTCGCCAAATCCCTCCTATTTTTACCGCAGCCTCGCCTGGAGTACACACGTCCATCGCACCCAGTCGACATTTATGCCCGTCCCCGCATTCAAAAAGTCAAACGTCCATGCAATGTGGAGGGTAATAGTAAACTTTATAAACACCGCTATTTTTACTCGCCCATATAAACATCTTTGTTTTGATGCGCTTCGCGGGCCGCAATCGACTTTTCTCCCAGCGTCTGGGCGTCGATTATTTCGATACCGCTTTTTCCTGTCACTGCACCGTTCTGGAGTCGAAAATACGGCACCGATATTCCATACACTTATTCCGTGACCCGATTTTCTGGAGGAAAATCTTTTTTCGACCGGCTTACACCCGGTGCGTGAGCTAATATTACGTATTTTGAGGTGGGTACTTATTTAACTATCGATCGCCCTCAGTTCACATGGCACATCTTGGGTGGTAGCGAGACATGGTGGCAGTCGCCTGCGCGAAGCGTGTTGTCAAGAATGGGATGGCTCGTGTGGAAAGGGTCGGCTAAAGAGCAGAGGCGAGAGGGCACATTATAGCTCTCGCAAAAGTTCCTCGTGAAGATCTGCGCGGTAAGGAGGGGAGGTAGAAGTGTAGGGGGCGACAGGGAAGGACGAAAGGGAAGAGACGGAGGCAACGAGAGAGATAAAGAGAGTGAAGAAGGGGAACGAAACTAATTCGCGAAAAAGGCACGAGGCATACACACGCAATTCAAAAGGTCCATCACCCATCAATCAGAATCACCCATTGCTGTATTTACCTCGGACCCCATCTTGAGGTCTCATAGTGAGACGAGTCGCATCGGGACGGCCGGTAGTAGTGAGTCATCCCACATCTCAAACGGCGCTTGTTTTGGCACCAATTGGGACGGTTTTCTAACTGACACTTCACACTAAACAACCTTCCTCCCCGTTTCGCAGCATTTTGAAATTTACGTAGCAAATGTCCAAAAATCGTCCACTGGACAGCGCCAGGAACTTTTCCGAGAGCTATTCGTTGTAGGCAACGCTGCCAACATAACTACATTTTACTTGAGAGGGTGGGAAAATGTCAGCAGAACGTTCCATGACGATATTCACGATCCAAACAAGGCTGGATAAAAATATACTGACATCGTTTGCAACCCATCGAAGAAGCCAATTTAATAAGTGCCATTGAGAGCTAAAGGTATACATTGAGCATTTTGAAGTTGGCAATGCAGATTAGCGACCTTGGGAAACCTCTTAATGGGTTTACACTAACAACAGAGTTGCCACTCTACAACAGCTATCACAGCAATTAAGAACTGATAATCATTGGCGTACCCAGCGAGGGGCAGCTGCCCGGGGGGGGGGCAGCTGCCCCCCGCTGGGTACTCCAATACGCCCCCCCCCCTAGAGACTCAAAAATAGAATCTTGAAAGAAGACAAAGCGATTTTATAAAAAAATTGCGTCGAATCGTGTTTCTTGTCGTTGCAGGTAGGAAGACAACATATCTTATTTCTGTACTTAGAAACACTAAGAAGAAGCAGACCAATGGCACATTCTATAGCATAAAGTTCCTCTACGTAATCGAATTCATCTGAAATATGTTTCGTTGGTTCTGTCGTCCTGACAAATTGGCTGCATTTATTAACCGGTGATTTCTTACACAGCGGATCCTGAAGAACAAGAGAATGAATTAAGTAATGCGTGCAGGAGACTTTTGCGTTTTGCGCTTAGTCAGAGGAGTACGGAGGGATAAACCATTTTATTAATATTGATAACTTTTATATGAACCTCATGAGGATGCATCGGATGCACCGGCATTCGAGTTTAGCGGGCAGCATTAAATTATGAAAAATTAGCTATTGTACTTACTATAAGAATTATCTCTTTTTGTTCATTGTTAATATCAACTGAACACAATAACGCAAAAATTACCCATAACTCGTTGAATTAAGTATTCGTCAAAGATTCCCATGTGCGAGCGTCGGTGCTGTACATAGCGGCCGATCGTTTCGTGTAGCCACGTAAGGCGGAAAGGACAGAAACACTATTGCCACAGTAAAAGGAAACTATAAAGTTTTTCAGGGAACCAACTGCTCGTAGGAGTTTGGCTCTCAATCTATCGCGAATATGCGAGACTAGATGGTCTGAAAAACACAAAAGCATTCGAACATTCTCTCAAAATTACCCCGAGCTAGTCAAAGCCCTGGAAACACTATCAATCGAGGGAAACTATGCCCCAAGAAAAGCGGCGTACCTTCTGCATTCAGCAGTAACGAAACCTTCGTTCATCGCTGTCCTAGTTACCATTACAAAATACTCGGAAGTATTAGAACCAGTGGTTTATGCCCTGCAAGCAAAGAGCATGGGTCTGATAAAGGTAGGAACCAGTGGATAATGCCCTGCAAGTAAAGAGCATGGATCTGATAAAGGTAGGAGAACACATTATTGGAATCCTTGAATTATTCGAAAAAGACCCTGAAGACGTATACAGAGTCTGACGAATTACTTCAAAAGCGCAAGGCATTACGATGGAATCGGAAATAGACTAGGATTAGAATAGGAAATTTCTGTTCTACGTCTTGCTCATAAGCAAAAACACCGAAGTAATCCTCCACCGGACTGTGGAAATTACTACTGGAGGCGTTCACTATTTATATCATATCTTGATTCTCTTGCATCATCATTAAAAAATAGATTTTCCCAAGAAAATACCCCAGCTTTTGTCTTGACAAAACTACATCCTTTGTATATGCCCAAAAAGAGTTTCAGGGATTCTCCAAAGAACGCAGCAATCTTTAGAGGCTTTTATAAATTGGGAGATATAACCGGAGAGCTGGACCTATGGTATAACTTGTGGAAGAAGAAAAATTTTACCGTGGACAAGTTAAAGGATTATGAAGTCTTTGATCTTTAAAGGATGCCAATGTTTTTCCCCTCCCTGATGCAGCAGGGAGGGCTCCTTCTCTTCTCCACTCTCAATTTTAATCGCAATCCCAACCACTGCGGCAACTGTAGAACGGTCCTTTAGTACTCTACGAAGAGTAAAGACATGGCTTAGGAGCACTAAGGGAGAGGAAAGAATGACTGGATTATGTCTGATGAGCGTGCGTCGAAATTTTATCAAAGAAAATCGTGAAATGGTCGAGAAGAAAGTTAGAGAAATATTTTCACCAAATCCAAGAAAATTATTATTAGTCTAAAACTAAAAATTTGAGTGGCTAAGCTGATAAAAAGATGGAAGTAATGAGTTGTTAAGGTATTTGTATTGCTACCAAAAATATTTTTTCAAAACCAGTTATTTTAATTTGCTTTTAACCCCCCCCCCCCCCCACCGACCGACCATGAGCTGCCCCCTCTATTTCAAATCCTGGGTACGCCATTGCTGATAATACTATTACTGCTCGTACTAGTTCATATTTTCGCTCTTTCCTAGATAGTAAACAAAACCACGGATGATGGCACTCCGATTTCCGTAAGCCGATGTAGTGAACGTGAAACCAATTCACAGTTAAGGTTTGATGGTGACGCCAATTGTAAACCGGCCTTTTCTCCCCAATGCGGAGCTAGTTAGCAAGCAATGGACTCTTCCACTGAAAAGGGTCTTCTGCGCAACTTCCACCATGTTTCGCTACTACTATACCAATGCAGTATTTATCTTATCAATGTCCATGTGCTTTCCGAGAGTCGCCGCAAGAGGATGTGGAATGAGATGCTCGTGTTGGTTTATGTTAAATTGGTTGCATTTAAAACAATTTCTCATTTCGTTATTTTTTTTTTTTCCTCTCATGGCGTGCACCACGATGTAAAATGCCAGTGCGTAGTATTCTTTGGACTGCTCTCGAAGTTTACTCTTTTGACGACACATTGTTTCACGCTGCAATAAACAAAATACATTTTTTAATATCACAATGCTTCCAGCTTCCACAGGTCCTTGGAGACAGGCAGTATTTAAGAAACCTACAGTTCGGACACCAGCCATAGTCACGGTGGTTAGAGGAAAAAGGAATTGAAGGTGGAGAGAGATAATCGCGAAAGTTTTCCGCTTAACTTCGAGGAACCCATATGCGTCATTCACTAAATTGGTGCTTTGTATTTTATGCACACTTTATATCCCGACCATGGTTTCGACAGCCACTTTCATCATCAAGGCTGTGACAATGGCAAATGGTGTCGCAACTGCGGTCGAGAATAATATGTGGTAGAAAATAGAAAGCAATAATTTAGTGAGGGAGGAAAGCGATCATCAGTGAAATGTGCATTGGTAGAATTAATTTCTCCACCTGCTAAATTGTTGCAGTCGTGAAGGGTACGCGGGGAGAAATAATATTTAAAACCCTTCGATCCACTGTGAATTTTTCACATTTTTTACTTTAGTATGTCTACATCTGCATACTGTATTGGGAGCCGATGGAGGGGCATGCGGCAGAGGGTGTTACGACACCAGCCCTGTAGTTGGGAGGAAATAGGGAAAAGGAATACGAAGAGGCAGAGGACGAATGAATTGCGTGTCAACGGAGAGTATTAGTGACTTGCTCTATTTATACTCTAGCCTCTAATAGTACGTGGGAAAAAGGAATCTTCGCATCTGTCAGTTAGGCAGTGTATCTGTCTCACTTTGCCACTCCTGTCAGTTCTAGAAATGTAGGGCGGGGTCAAAAAAATATCCTCCCAGTCATTCTTCGACTAGCAGGTTCTGAAATTTTTAAGTAATTTAAGTTTAACGTGTCCGAGCATGTGCTACAGATGTAGTACGGGGGAAATAGAATACCAGCCGCATAAATCTGAAACTCGTGAGATCAAAATTTTTCGGACCTTAGCTTAATGTGTCATCCTCGAGTCTCCAAAGGTTCACATGCCACTCCTCCAATGCCTTTTTCTTTAGAATCTTATTTAAATTCTTCTTAACTGTATGGCTCCTATGTATTATCTTGGCCCGTAAGTAATGACTATTCTAATGGGGGAGATTAGGCCCTTTCAATAACCATTTCGGTCATAGGAGTATTTTTTAAAATTTCAGGTGCAGATGTTAGTATAAAAGAAATTAATTATTGAAATTACACAGAATAAGGGTTTGCAACTGAAATATAACATAGCAATTCATTACGGAAATATGACCAGGAAATATTTTGTCTCTCCCGTAGCCAATGCCTGCTTAGAACCGTACGCCATTGCATCATACTAAGATCATACTTGTTCGCATCAGTACTTTATTATTATTCCCAAAATTATCATTCCCAGGTTTTTATGCAAATAGTGCTTTTCTTTACCTTTTTATTTACGCTTCTCGGAGGTAGAGGGAGGCAATACTGGGTCTATGTCATTTTGCGAAGAATAGAATGAAATGTGGCCTTATTTGTCATCATATTCCCTTTCATATTGATGCGGTTAGGTTCTACTTTACTCTTGTCTTCCATCCTCATAGCACAATTCCTGAGCAGATCCTATTACCCATCTACTCCCATTACCTTAGTAGTTTAACATGGGTAAAGTACATTGCCCTTAAACTGAATCTGAATAATCCTCATAAATGGCATTAAATCTCGTCCAAATCCTCTGCAAGAGTTGACACATGAACCGATGTACGAATCTTATCACACTTCTCATTTTATTTATCTCATGCTTTTCTTTTCAGTGATTCATTTTCCAGAAATAATTCTAAGTGACAAGCACAGAACTAAGTTCAGAGGCACGATCCATCTTTGACATATTTATCCAAACAGCAAAATAACGCTCACTGCACGCCTTGCTGGATACCTAATTGTTCATCTCATGGTATCAATTCCCAGCGCTGGCTACACATCTCCTAGGACTTAAAAACTACAACTTCTCAGGCCCTTGCTTACACATGATTAAGCAAAAAGAGCGACCAAATGCAGTCACGTCATTTGCAAAGATAACACCCTCCTCCACTCGATCAACATAATTCATTCCACATTCATCGATAAGCGTGTATGTACAAGCTTCTTTATGATGATAGAACGAAAAAAAAACAGAGACATAGACGCTTTTAAGGCGAATACTGTGAACTCAATTCCTCTCCAGAAGCTCCGTTACGTTACATCTGCGATTTATCGGGAGTTTCTTTTCATATTACGGTCGTAAAAACTGAAAAAAAAATAAAATCAATACAGAAAAAATGAAAAAAATAAATAGAATGAAAACGTAATTAGCTTAATTAGAAAGCTGCACGGTCCGATACATCCCGGCCTGCTGACCTTTGAGCCCGCCCGGTCGCGACCGACAAGGCGTGATTCGTATGAGGCCGTATCCCGCAAGGAAATTCACACACTACCGAACTGATAATAATAGTATTTATTTAGCATAAAGCTATTCCAAAATAGTTTTAGTTACATAGATCTCCCACTGTTTCACTCCCAATACATGAAATTTAAACTTACAAAGTACCCATAATCACATTTCCAGTAAAATTTGACTGTAACTGAATCGTCATTCATTTACCCACTCATTATACTCAATGTAAATATACATAGTTTAAGTTCTTTTCGCACAACCATTCCTTTATCATCCTTTTAAATACAACAGCATTTCTAATGTATATTAATTCAGTGGACATTCAGTTATATTATTTTATTCCCGTGTAAAAGAAGTGGCATCTGTGATGAGAACTTCTTTCTCATCGGAAAGTGGGAATTGATATTGAATCTAGCGTCACAACTGTGAAATTTACTATTTGACACTTGTATCTCATCGAAGTATTTTGACATCAAACCCAATAGGCACAAAAATTCCTTCTTTCCACGCACCATTAGTGATTATAGCAAAAACAGTGTAGCACTAATATACAATTGGCCTTTGTCCTCTTCCCCCTCCTTTTACCTATTCCCTCCCCTTTCATGCTGTCCTAACACCCCGTGCCACACGCCTCGTCGGAGGCTTGCAGGGTAATAGGTAGATGTTAGCATAATGTGAGCTTTATGGTAAGACCATAAGGTAAGCATGTAACTACTCTATGGTAATACTCAATCTCTTCGCTTATTCAGCCATTGGCAGCAAGGGAATAATAGATACTGTTCATTTTACCGCGGAATCGACTGCATTGCAGGAAGCAGGTATTTGCAACTGCCTGGATTTTCCATTATTACCCAATGTTTTGGAGTTCAATGGTCCAATAACAGCATTAATATTTTATTCAATGGTTTGACTCGACTGTATTGCGCAATGTGCGGCTGGGAATCCCTAAGGGGGCATAAAAGGGAAAATATGAGGTCTCGCCCGCAAACGGAAAATCCTAATTAACTGGATCGGGCAACGGCTTCCTTCCTCCTTTCTGCAAATGAGAATTTCGTTGAACGGAGCGCTGCTCAGTACCTCTGCTGCACAGTGGGCCGGATCGCGAGAAACCTGACTAAAAACCCTTTAAAATATTTTCTGTCAATACTTTTAAATGGCTTAAATTGAGGATAAATGTCCAGAGCATACTTTTTACTAAGCATTTTTAATACAAATCTTCAATTCATTTGAAAATTGCAGTCGTAATATGGGGATAGAATATAATGGCGAATGGGGTGTAGAGACGTAACGTTTAGACAGACTCGTATGGCGGAATTACTATACGATAATCCATAAATATTCAAATTTTAAATACATTTATGAGGTTTGGAGGAACTCTACATGAAGTTACCACACAGAAATGTTAAATATATTTTGCGCTCTACAACGATTATTATGGTGAGTAGTTTTCAATAATTACGCTCATTCTTTTAGAGCTACGAAAAAATCCTGCTAGAAGCAGAGGTATTATAAATTTAAATTAGTGAGTTGTGGTGTGATTTATGAGTTCACCAAAACTCATCTGCGGATACTTTGGGACCCACGAGATATTGTTTTTATTTCTTCCGGAGAGCCCCAGCCGGCTGGCCCCTAGCGCGCCGGGCCGCCGCGCCGGCTCGTCGAGGTTTGGGTTATGGCCTCAGGGTTTTAATTATCTAGGCGCATCTGGTCAGTGTTAGCTGGAAATGTTTACAAAACCTAATTTCATGAAAGCTTTGCTTCTCCGTTGCCTCGCAATCAGTTGCTTCTCAGCATTTGTGCGGCGAAGTTGGGTGATAGCTTGAAGTATTGTGCTGCCAGACCTTATTCCCAAAGTGCAACGATGTTTACCATCAAGCGTTTAGAACTTTTTAAATTGTTAACGTCAAACCCTGGGATTAATTGGTCCGCAAGATTTCGGCTAGCATGCTCATTTGTTGAAAACGCATTAAATTTATCTAAGGAGGAAGACCAAGCCATTAAGAAGATCATCATTGCATCTGTACGCAGACATTGTGGTCACTTGAGGAGGAAGTGGGAAGACTGCTATCGAAAAGAAAAAGTGTTTTTTAAGAAGTATGAGGCATGGTTGGACTGCATCATATCCTTCCAACGACCAGATGCTACTCCATGCAGCACGCAAGGTAATAACTTTAACATTTTGGAATTTGTATAGAGAATATTAGCTCCGCTCCACTACCGTATTTCAATGGTTTACTCAGTCAGGCGTGCTCATAAACGTATTTTGAATTGTTCTAGAGATACCTCGTCAAACGTACTGTTTTAACAAAATACCAACGTTATAAAGATCAAATATGAAGGGGTTTTATGAGGCAAACGGTTTACCCATTTATTTGACGCAAAAAAATTTAAATGGTGGTTTTAACTCGGATGTCATTGTTGGAGCCGTTTCTTCGAGGTTTCTATTTTCTGGAAATGAAATTCGCGACTATAGTATGGATTTCCGACGAAAGCCAGTGAAAACCGCATTCGAAATCAAAAGAAGACAAGGCCTCTTATAGGTCATTGAGTCATAAGGGTAACAGAGAAACAACTATTTTATATTATCTTAAGAGAAAACATGTTAGACGTGAGGAGATCGTATTTGTGTGATATTAAAAATTGAGACATGAGAGAGAAAAATGTGATCCGTTGGGTCAACGTAAGTTCACTTATTTAAGTTCATTACGAATATGGAGATGAATTTCTTTTCCTCTCATATATATGCTCTCTTCTTTTCCTGTCGCTATTAGACCCAGACATTATGCTTGGAACTAATAGTTAAATTATCTAATATTTTGAAAACTTTCTCTTGCGGCTATGCCATCAGCTCTGAGAATTTTGAGAGTTAATGCTTGAGGGCAGCTGAACTCTACATAACATTATACCCCTGGTTCCACATGCCTCCCTCCGTTCACAAAATTTTGATCCACCTATCATTAGCGGTGCGTGATGAAATATTGCTGATTGGACAACTTTCAGAAGAGGCCCTTGAATCAAGACACGAAGACTGATCCCTCAGAGGATGCGCAGAGACTATAGCCGGAAAAAATCGAGGATAGACTCAAATTCAGATGTTTTTCATCGCCTGCTTTCTAATATCATCATTCGAGGAACTTCCTCGGCAAAAGAAACGGACTTTGCCAATAGCTGTTCGTGAAATGCTTGATGATAAAGATTTATCCGAGGAATCTGACAATGAGTTTCAAGATGATGAGGAAAGAGTAACCAAACTTTCCGCTGACGACTGATTCTCAACGTAAGCCGGTAAAATTTAAATGGGAAACATTTCATTTGAGACTGTGTAATTCTCCCAATAAATTCGTAATTTTTACGCATGCATGTTAAAACGATGGTATTTTATGGTTCATATTTTTTATTTCCTCTGAAAGAATTTAAATGAGGTAAAACTGAATGAAAAAGTTTACAAATTGAGTGTGCTAAACTTTTTTCTTACTCCCTGTAATACCCGTTCGCATTTACTGCTTGATAATTTCTTCACTTTTTGAATTTGCTACTTATTTCATAATAGGTGCGATGACAGTAATTATACATTATAAGAAAAAAGTTCCAAACTCAACGGAGAAACTACTGCTTACTTGGAAGAAACATCAATTTCGTGTTTAAAGACTTTCAAGATATTCTACTTAGTGTCCGCCATTATTTTCATGATAATTGAAGATTTGACTTCATATTCTTAATTAGGGAGCCAAAAAACCCTCTAACACCAAGGTTCACCAAAATTGAACTATTATTACTATTTTTGGTCAAATTTTTCCCATTTCGGGCCACTGTGCGCTGTTACAAAACAATTATCCTTAAAGTTTCGTCCACCACTTTGGGCGAGGTATTGTGAAAGAAATCCGCAGCGAAAAGAATTGCATTCGAGGCTCCCGGTAATAATTCCTACAAAACACTTCGCGAAATCTGAAGTATAACTTCTAATTTAACAAAAGGGCTTATTTCATAAAACTTTCCTCGATGTTGTTTAAACTATTTCCGTTAAACCAGATTCTTTAAAGCACTGGAATGGAACAGAGCTTTATTTAATTTTATGATATCATTCTATAACTTTTAACGAGAAATTTTATAAAAATCGACTTGGGAAAATTTCTCCTCAAGATACAAGAAGTTGCGCTGATAACTGTTAACAAACTACTTGAGAAAGGTGGTTCAAAATCGGGTACATAAAACCTTTTTCCTCATGAAAAATTCTCAACATATCCTATGTCTTTCATTGCAGCACAATTGAAATTTTACGCTAGTGGCGATTTGTCACTCACTTATTTCTTGTGTAGAGTAGGTAGTGCTGTTGTATACTTCAGCCTCTCAGGTTTATAAACCGGTGGTGACAATGATAAGTAATTGAACCAATTAAATCGAGTGAATAATTATTTTTTTCTTCATATTTCATCGCCAGGCGAGCGGATACCGCAGGGGAAAGTACCTTCTCTTATTTCAAAATTAAGTCCCCAGGGCTCATTACGTAAGAGCGACAGGAAATTCCACTCGTGTAAAAAATAATCAAGTTAACAGGAGTTAAGCAAAGGAGCCGCTTTGTAATCTTTATGTTTTTGCCTCACATTTGAGTACCTACTTTGCCTGAGATTACAGCATAACTAAACTGTCGTATTGGTGTGAAGCTTGAGTGGTCGGCCATTTTGAGAGATCTGAGTTTGAATCCAACTATTGGTCCCCCACAATATGGGTGTTTTCGTGCGTAGTGCTTACAGCTAGCCATCCAAGCCAAATCCTCCTTGTTTTGACCTTTTCCGTTCTTTGTTTTTTCTTGGTCTTCCGTAGATTAATGTGGTGCTCGCTATTATGCTTGGTTTACGATATTTAACTATAATGTCAGGCATATTACGGCTATCGATCATGAATGGCTTGTTTGCAGCATTTATTTATTTTTTATTATTAATTACCACCGAAAACAGCACTTTGGCCTTTACATCGAGGTAGTAGTAACAATCAACAGTAGACAAGCACACACAACCATGTCCTGGGAAGTGAAAAATCCTCCCCAGGCGGGATTCGAACCCGCGACCTTTGGGTTAGCAGGCGAGGACGTTACCCCGCCGCCACCGAGTTTACCTTTGTGCTTCATTTAATATTGTGATTTTTAACATACGAAAAGCGTTTAACTCACATATTCACTTTTCAGCATCCGTAATGTATGCTCAAGTGGCTATATTATGAGTGAGGGGTTAATTGGAAGTGGGGATTCAAGATTCTCAATCTCGTCCCATAAAATTTAGACTTTTTTTGTCAAGGTAATTTTTTTAGTGCGGAATTCACACATACGTGTTTATCAGCGGATGATCCCGCTATTAGTAATGACACGGTGATTCCCGCAGAATATTTAAAAGAGTAGCTAGGCTATGAGACAATGAGAGTTTGACGAGATAAAATTTGCAGATTTGATTTCATCTGACCAATAGCTGAGTTCCCTCAAGCTAAATCAACTATCTGTGAAGAATTACCAATTCACCAGTAAATATCATAGCAGGCTTTTCCCCCATCAACAATGCTGTCAATTTCTATCATTCATTTTGTGAGATAAATCGATCATTGCATAGATTTTAATGTTGGCAAGTGAATTTATCTACCACATATTATAGGGAATTAACAAGGTTAATATTATCCTTGCCGTAAAAATACTTTCCTATTGATGGTCAGTGCGCAAGAAAACAGTGGAACACACACTATTAATATAAACAATGGTAATTGATAGTAATATTACTCAATATAAAAAAGAATAGTAATTGAGTAGGTACGCAAAATAGTCGATTCTAAAATATAAATACGTTAACATTCTAGAATATCTAAAATGTATAAAAGTTCAAGATGTTTTAGATGACTCTGGAAATTTTCTTTCGATTTTAAGTGCGGATTTGATATAAATTGCGGATATGTTTTTCGCCTCTTTTTTCGGACCTTCCCTAAATTCGAATAAATGACGATAATTTCTAAAAATAAGACTAGAAAATCCATGCCCACGAAACGTCGGCTATGGAAAACTAAATACTAATGACCACTATTGAAAACGTTAAAGAAATGTAAATTAATACTTGGCATAGTCCACAAACAATTAATTTCGAGTGATTGGGTGGATCATGTTTACCAGAAAAAACAGACTTCACTTCCATGCCACTTCAGAGGGAAGGCCAATTTCGGCACTTGGGGAGAGAGTGTGGTTGCTCGCGGCCATTTGACATTACGATGCATCACCTGCGCAATTCTTATGCGATATTGCGTGGCGAAATAGTGCCGATGATAAATACGCAATCGAGACGTTCCCCAAAGCAGAATGTGTTTTATCTTTCTGCAACAGTTGATGCTAAAACGAAAAACTTTCTGCGAGTGCGGGCGTTTTAGTAATAAATTAATCATAGAGATTTTATAGGTGAATAAGAACGCAATTCGAGACATGGGTCATATCCAAACAAGCTGAAGAAACACTGACAATGAGAAGATTTGAAAGGAAAATAATAAGGAGAATCTATGGCGCAGTAAAAGAAGGAGAACCGAGGAGAATAAGAATGTACTATGAAATACGTAAATGAAATATTGGAAGAGAAGGATAGAGTTAGGTTCTCAAAGTCATTGCGACTGTCTTGATTTGGCCATGTAAAAAGGTTGGAAGAGTACAGAATGCCCAAATTGTAAATAAATGGCAAGATGGAAGGGAGTAGGAGGAGAGGAGTAACACGTAAAATATGGCTGGAAGATGTTGAAGAGGACCTAAAGACAATGGGGATTGGAAGATTGAGAGAGAAAGCAAAAAGGAGAGCCGAATGGGGGCATGTAACTGAGGAAGCCAAGGCCCACACCGGGCTGTAGAGCTGTGGAAGAATAAGGAAGCAATTCACATATGATCAATTCTTGTATCTATGAACTATTGAACGCTGCGTTCCAATATTTTTTTCAGTACGATATCTTCATCCAGCCCTCATTTTCGTTCTGCGACAATGTCGCGCCGTCGCTTGATGTTCTGCTTTGGGAGGGACGTTGTTAGTAAAAATTAAACTAACAGTGTAAACCAAGTGATTAAAATTCAATAGCCAGTCAAGAGCCTTCGAATATGGGTTATACAGTTCGATACTATATTTTTTATTTACACATTACTCGCCATACATTTTTCGCTGTGCTTTTCTCCGTGCAGCGGCCTAAACTGGGACAAATTCGCTTGCTGGGCGGGACTTCGGGACAAACCCTTCAAACCGAGACGTACGGTAAACCTACTTAAGGTGATATTATTAAAGAGGAGAGAGAAAGAGAAAATTTCAGCGTCCATTCCCCAAGGTACCACCCCGCTGAGATGACTGCAATTCTATTGTGAACGTATAATGTATTTGACAAAAGTTACAAACTAGAACCTCTCCGAAGAAAAATAATATTCTAGGAGTTCTGCAATCAAGCCTAAGCAATAATACGCCTACTCTGGATATGGTTTTGCTGTTTTTAATGTAGCTCGGTCAATATATTTCCCTAGTCATCATGGAGACCATTTTGGAATTTAATGTTTTAATTTCAGCGTCTGTAAGAAATATTAAGTAAATATTGTATTAATAATGACGCAAAATTTACCTATACGACAAAAATTCTCAGTAATTACATAAACTAGTCCACCCGTGCGAAGCATTCGCACTGTATCCTCCTCAAATCCCACTTAATTGAAGTGCACACCGTATAGTTAGTACTTTGTAGTTAGTGCGTCATTGATGTAGGTGTGGGTTGAATTTAGGAATAGATGTGTGTTTAAATTTTAGATTATATTTTTTTTTAAACATAAGGTTAAGGTATTTACATATTTATAGCATATTTACATGTTTACAGGACCTCTTTGAACACTATGTTTGAAGTGATGATATGGTCATCTGTGATTGTTTGTTGGTGGGTCTGTTTTACACAGACATAGATGTCACTGAAAGAGCGCACCCTGGAAAACGCCACATACAACTGACCGTGTGAAAAAACAGGGTCAGGCAAGTACAATCCTGCCTTTGTTAGCGTCTTTCCCTGTGCCTTATTTATAGTAATGGCAAAGGCAACTTTTATGGGAAATTGCTTCCTAGTCAGTTTGAAAGGCACGGTAGGATCAGAAGGGATGAGTTTAATGCGTGGTATGACGACAGTTTGACCGGAGTCAATCAATTTCGCTGTGGTAGTGTAGTTGCCCAAGTGAGTTACAACTAATCTGGCGCCATTAATTAAGCCCTGCTTAGCGTTTAGGTTTCTAATCAACATGATAATAGCGTTCTTTTTTAGTATGAGTTTATGAGGTGGTAAACCTGAAGGGCTTAATGAGTTCAAAAATTCTAATCAAGCAGTTTGGGGAAGTAAATATAAATGTAAGTTTTGATTAATTTAATTCATTTTATAAATAGATCAGCAGATCGAATATCTTAAATCAATATTTTAAGTCGAAATTAAATGCGGAATGAGATAATAGATGCATGAAATCGAAATCGGTTTCATTTCGATATATCTCGATATTCTCGATAGAGGATCGATAGGTCGAAGGCGGGATTTCAAAAAACCGTTTTTTTTTCAATTGTAGTTTTTCGAAAAACAACTGAAATGTGAGTAATTTGTATATTTTTCCGGTGTAGCGGTTAAGAAAAGCTTTAAAATGATGCCTCATTTATGAAAATTGATGAAGTATTAAGGAAGTTATGGCGTACCGACAAAAAAAAGCCCTTGAGAAATTATATACATATGATATATGCACATGAGTCTATAACTTGACTCACTTGTTAACGCCGTACGGTGAAAACACCTTCAAAAAAGGTTTTTTTGCGATGTTGTAAAAATTGTTGCAGTGAGTAATTAATTAATTTTTATAAATAGTTGAGAAAGCATACAAACTGCACACCATTAGTTTTTGGATGATATCTAGGTGTTATAAATTCTCGTAAATTCCTAACGTTTTCAATATTCTCCCTCAGTAGCGCACAGTCGTAATCAATCCCATGTAAAACAGCTTATATTTTTAGGCAAATTGCTTGAAAAGTAGTTCGGCAAGGGGTTAATATTTTGATATCATTGGAAAGATGGGAGTTTTTTCTTAAGGTCAAACTCATCAAATTATGGGTGAAGTGATATCTAGCTCGAACTAACTTAAAGAACGCGGGCTAATACAACCGAGTTTAAATTGTGGTTACCTTATATCTATTATTTTTTACTTTTAAAACAATTTAAAAGAGTGTTTGCAGTGCTCTACATAACTACATGCTGTTTGCATATTTCACGTCCCTTCACATGTTTCTAAAGGAATCCGATGACTGTTAGTACCAGTCATCTCTATTTTTATTTTGTACTTTTTAAATTAGACATGCTTATTTAAATTTTAAGGAACCGCTGCCAGGATGCCTGATTTCATAATTTTTATGTGAAACTTTATTGCTTTAAAAAATATTGCTAGGAGCTCAATGAACTCTGTTGATGGAGTACAATAAAAATTCCTCTTCTGTTATAGTGGTAGCGAAACATGGTGACTGTCGCGTAGTTCGCCCATCCCAGTCCATTGCCTGTAATTGCCAGTTGTTGTCTGCGCGTTTCACCACCAGGGTTCCAAAGGCTGCCAGCATTCGTGGCCAACTTCATAATGCTCAATATGTTTTTCACATCACCTATGATTGCTCTCAATTCTCATAATCAATTATTAAGATGGATTCTAACAATATCTGCGTATTTTGATCCAGCTTTTTGTGGATCATAAACATAGTCGTAAAACGCGCTGCTGACGCGTAAATTTCTTTTCATAGGCTATTTAAGCAATGACGTGTATGGATAAGATTTCAAAGTTTGAGGGTTGCATGATCGTGAGAAATAATTTCCCACCAATTGATTCTTGAATGAGGTAAGCACGCATTCGTGATGGGAATTTCGTAATTGTACTCGACCGAAAAGGCCTGCAGCAGCAGTAACGTCAATATTACCCCACGCTTTGTTGTATTTTTCCCTCTCTCCTCCATAGGTTTTTTTTAAATCTGGTAATGGCAAATTTCACGTACCTATCTCTCCGAATTGCCCAAATTAAATCAGATTAAAATTTCAAAATATGGATCTGATCATTCCGCCATAGATATCTCCTTAGGTCTTAAGTTCTGATAACACCCGATCCCATACCGGCATTTATCACGGAAATTTTCTTGCTGTTTCAGAAACATTAATTTGAAAATTAGTTTTTTTTCTCTCTGTACTTAATGGGGTTGAAATAGTGTATTTTCGCCTGCAACCTTGATCAAAACAGGGTTAGGGAAAAATGATCACACTACTTAGACGACTCAAACAAATTAACTCGCTTTTCAGTCGCCTCCCTATTACTACAACCAATGTATTACAAGAGCTAATATAGGAATCACTCCCGGACCGTATGTTAAAATATCGTCATTGGGTATTATACTGGCGGATCTACATCAATAAAGGTGAAAAAAAATAGACTAAATATTTTCAGGAATACGAAGCAAATATGTTTTCTGTAAACATGATTATTTTGCGAAGACCCCGCCATGCTAGGTTAAGCCTAAATCACACGGTCATTTTTCACGTACTAGTCCAATGATTCATCTACATCTACACACTACCTCGCAAGCTGCCTCAATAGGCGTGTGGCGGGGGGTGTTAGGACACCAGCAGTTTACATATAAAAAGGAAACGCTCTAATGAAATTACGCCTAGCATTTTATTGTTCGGGGGAAAAACGAATTCCCATACCTATCCGTTCGGAAAAATATCTCTCTTAATTTATCGCTTCTGTCGGACTTGGAAATATAATGGGGTTCTTATATGATGTTCTCCGTGTCGCTCTTAAAGATATCTTTTCTTAATTGCTCAAGTAATCTAAGCCTAGCGCGCAGCCTCCGAGTCTCTAGCGGCTCCCAGCTTAATTCGTTTAACATCTGTGTAACGCTGTCTGTACGCCCGTAGCTGTTTTTGACGAATCGCGCAGCTTTCCTTGTATTTTATTAAGTTCCGGACTAAGTCTTTCTGCACCGGATCCCATATGCTCGCTGCATATTCAAGGTGTGGCCGGACGAGTGCGAAAATGCACCTTTCTTTTACTTTTTCATCCGAAAATCTTCCCACAATACGCTTGACGAATCCTAGCTTCTTCAGCTCTGCCACAAATATTTCTTATATGTGTTCCTCGCGATAGGTTCGAGGTTATCGTAAATCCTAGATACTTCACTTCTTCTGTCGCCTTTATGTTAACACCATACACAGCATATACATGGGGATAGTTGGACGACCTCCGAAAGAAATGTACCATGATTATGTGAGCTTCGAGTGCGTTACGCGATATTGCGAGTGTTTGTATTTCTAAGTTTTTTTAAAGAGCATATGATTATGTTTTCTAGCATTTGAACATGGAAGCGCCCATTTATTTTTAATGATGTGTATGGTTCCAATGATGTATGACAACTTACGTAATATTGGGAGGTGATGGGGGCTCATGACATAGCAACAAGCTCAAAGCATAAGATGCGAGATGAAGATCAACCACAACAATAAAAAAGTTATGAGATTTTCAAAATTATATAAATCAAGGATAAACTTTCAAGAGAGTGGACATAAATTGGAGCGAATGAATCATTTTACATGTCTAATATAAGTATAGCATTTTGTAGGAAAACTGATTTGGTTGCAAGGATATAAGGATAAGAATAACTCTCGGAAAAGATGTGCGAGTTTAAATAAGGGAGTTGATGAGAGGTACTCTGAGTAGAATTGTGAAGGAGAGACCAGTGAAGACTGCCATACGGAGCATAGCGTTGCATGGTGTCCAAACTTGGTCTTTGAGGAAAGAGGATAACTGGAGGCTTAAGAGCTGTTATTCTGGAGAAGGGCGGAGATGATAAGCTGGAAAGAGTAGGAGAGGAACGAAGAAGTGTTTAATGTAGTAGAGGAGGAACAGGAATAAAGGCTGGTGGGAATAATTCTAAGGTGGCAGAATATGTGGCTGGAATGTATGATGAAGGGTTATTGGTCATTTGAAGAGAATGAAGAAGGGGAGAGTTTTGAGTAAGAGGGGAAGAGGAAGAGGAGTGGGGATTTAGGACGCCTTGTTCAAGGGTATGAGGAATGAAGGGCTTAGGACGGGACCTTAGGACAGATGCAGTGACTCTTGAAGCACTTGGATTAAGAGAGACCAAGAGGAAATAAGAGTCCTTCATCCTACCAATAATAATCGGCGGAGCATTTTGTTGAACACTTTTGTTTTCGTTGTTGACATAAAAGTCTCGACCAATTACAAGAAAAAAAGAGAGCTTTAAAGGGAAGGATGCTTAGATGCTTATTTGGTGAGGCGACCGACAGGTAAGGCCATCTGCGTCATTGGGAACAGTTGGGTATGTTGGCAAGGGAAGGATTTAAGGAATGGAGAATGGGCAGAGAGAAATCAGGTGTCAACATAAAGTTACTCTGAACGAAACGTGACGGGCGGAGCACTGAACTTGAAATCTTCTCCAAACAACACATAAGTAGAAATAAACTTAAAGAAAGAAAGAAATAAACACACACTTAAATAACTAAAGAATAAATCACTTAGAAATTTTCCACAGATTTATTATAACTGACCGGTTTCGATGTTTCAACACCATCTTCAGAGTTCGACAGCATGTTCAGGTACAGTTAGCGTCTAATTTATAGGGGAGGGGTTGAAGGGTAAGTATATCGGGAGGGAGAGATGATTAGGCTGGTTATTCAACATAAAGACAACATACCCGAGGCAAAGCATAAAAATAACGTCAAACATTAAAAGATATGGTGATAGAGACGGTAAAAATGGGAGGGTAAGTTTTACCAGAACAAAGTCATTTAAATGACCATAGCCACACATTTTAAAAGCTGAAACAATTTCAGCATTTTCTTTTAAAAAAATAGCTAAACTAGCTTTGTCCGAAAAGTGCAAAATAGAAGGGTTAAAATCGGACGAGTGCTTAGAATCTAGCAATTGTTTAGCAGCACAGACTTACAGTCGCGATTTATAAAGCTTTTGGAATGTTCAGCCATTACGCCCTTGAATTTAATAGTCACGTTAATACTCAAGTAGGGATCGGGAGTCCACGGGATATATCTCCGCCACCTAACGGTATTCGAACCCGGGCCCTCGGGATGAGAAGCTAGTAATTTATCAACACCACCCAACCAATTCCCGTAAAGGTTATTAGCACGGGAATCATACCAAAATATTATCATACCCTTGTGAAAGCGGGCATCGCAGACCGGTAATCGATAGGGCAGCCGCCGGTATTTCCCGTTGCGATATCGTTTCGCTCCGTCCGAAACACACCGCTGCTGACCTTTAACGCCTTTTATCAGAGGAGGATACTGGAGAGACGGGAGAGGAGAGGGCTCGGCTTCGAGCATGCGCAATAGGCGACGCCCTCACTTGGCAACGCTGCGTCGAAGGTCCCGCGTTCGGTTCTCCTTCCCCCTCCGCCGTTCCCAAGTCTGCCCGCTTCTATCGACGGAGCCACTGCGCGACTTTCCACGTCGGGAGCCGGATATTTTTTAGGAGGCCAGTTGCGAAAGCGTCACGCTTCGGCGTTCTACTTCCGATATCGTTCTTCTCTCATCCGCGTGCTATCCAGTTCGAACCCCTCTGCTTATAATTGATTAGTGGTGATAAACCAAGATTGTAAATCTGCGAGTGTTTTCGGAATTTCTTCCTTCCAGTGAAGTCAAGACGAAAGAAATGTGGATCAACTCCTAACAAGCACCATACGTCTTTCCCTCGCGTGATACCCAGTTCGAATCCCAGTGCTTCGATTGCTTTTGAGCAGCTACGGTAGTAGTTATGCGACTATCTTCGTAATATCTCGTTCTTAAGTGGGAACGGAGGAAGAACACACACGACCATCCCCCTTTCGAATTCATCCTTCCTAGGCGTTTTAGCCTTGCTCGATTCGAGTCCCCCTACTGTCAACAGTATTTCTTTTTCTCCAGAAGTCGAAGTCAGGACTGAGAGAGAACGTGACTGTGACTGGACAGAGGAAGAACGAAAGTGGCGTTGTGGCCGGTTCGAATCGCTCAGCTGTGTAGTGAGGAGCCTGACAGTAGTTCGGGGTCCGTTCATTCGAAATATCTCATTCAAGGTGAATTAGGGAGTACTTCGCCGTGTCCCTATCGAGCATTGCCTGTTTATCCTTCGCGTTGAGCCTTTTCGTATCCTTCGGCTTACATCGGGGTGGTGAAGCTAACAGAGGACAGTGGCTCGGCATTCATTCAGTCGTAATCTCTCTATAGTCGAAGTCGGTGCGGAAGAAGTATACATGTGGCCACCCCCTTGTCGACCATATTTCATTTTCCCTTCGTGTCATGTAGCCGGTTCGAATCCCATTTCTTCCTTAGCCAGGAGTGGCTAAGTATTTCTTCAAATGAATTCGTGTTCTCTACTACTCGAAGAAAGCCGGGGCCGAAGAAAAGTATTGCTCACTCTACTTATCTGTCAGTGAAGGCTACAGTTGGTGCGTCCGACAACTTCTATTGACGCGTGGTCAGCTGGTTGAGCGGGAGGACAACGAAGGTGTGTGGAGGGGGGTGCCAATCCTCCCCTCGCCAGACTTACTGTAAGCTCTAAGAAACAAGTGCCATCGCTCTCACATTGAAGGAAGGCTCTCTTGACTCCCACGTGCAATCCGGCGCGCCGAAATTATGGAGTCCAAGAACTTCACTTACACTATGGACATCAGATTGATATACCTGGTGAAGAAGCATCCGTGTTTGTACAAGGCGGCCGATCCTAGTTTCAGGGATTCCGATCTGAAGACTCAAATTTGGGCGGAGATTTCGAAGTCAATGTCTAAAACTGGTGAGTGGTTTTCATTCTTCTGAGTTCGCTTTTGCTCAGAGATTTTTTTACCGAAGTCACTGCAATTAATGACTGCTATTGGCCCCAGGTGCTCTGCCCTTCGCAATATTTAATGCCGGGGGTTGTATCAAAACTTCATTATTGTGTTAGTAGTGTATTGAGAGGTTTGCTCTATTTTTTGGGTCGATTGAGTAGGTGTAAGCTTAAGAGATCACATCGTTCAGCTAAAGTTCATGAGAGACATTGCCGGTCCTACCAGTTTTAAGGCCGTTTTACACGGGGCACGAAATTGCACAACTTCAAACTGCATGTTTTTCTCAATCGGGCGTGCATTCATTTTCGAATTGGAGCAGGGGCTATTTTGCCATCTCGCGTTCGTGCATTCGCGCATGTGTTATTGCAATTCACGGCTTTACACGATGCAATTTGAAATGCACGTTCGCTCGTACATCAGATTGTGCAACTACGTGCCCCGTGTAAAACGGGCTTCACAAGTGTGGGCAAAATTTTATTTGGCCGCCCATAGCAAAGTTTATTTTCAAGAGTTTATATTTCAAAGTTTATTTTCATTTAATAAGACAAATTGAAGGATGCTCGGAGATTTCAGATCGTTCCTCTTAACATAGTAGTTTCCTTTCCAGCAAGGAATTCAACTTTCACTCAATTTTTCTCCAAGCGTTGAGTTATACGTGGAAAAGTGTTGATAAGAATTATTTACACTGTGCCAACTTTTTGTGGGTGGGTGAAATTTGAACCGTAAATAATAGTGCAATTTTAGCCACGGTTCATTTCAATGGGTTGGTGGCAAGAATGCTGTCGAAGAAAATTGAAATGCTTCATTGTGCTCCTTGTTGAAGTTAGTTATGAGTGAGTCACTCTCACGATATAGTTAAGGTAGTTTGAGCGAGATATTTCCCTAGTCATAATCGAGACCATATTTTAATTTTGTTTTAATTTCAGCGTTTGTAAGAAGTGTGAAGTAAATATTGCAACATTGATGGCGCAAAAATATATTTAGTTATTACGACAAAAATTCGTAGTAATTAAATAAATTTAATCACATAAGTCTCTAACTGAAATAATTTTTTCACGCCGTACAGCTAATAAGCCTTCAAAACAGCAGGTTTTTTTTGTGATTCTGTAAAAATTATTTTGGTGAGTAATGAATTAATTTTTAAAAGGAATTGATAAAACATACAAACTACACACCGTTAGTTTTTTACGAAATCTAGATGTTATAAACTCCTATCTTTTTCAATATTCTCCCTCTGGGGCGCACAGCCGTAATCTATCCTGTGTAAAACAGCTTGTGTTTTCTGGCAAATTGCTCGAAAAGTAGTCCGGTTTTGGGGTTAAGGGGTTAATATTTTGATATCATTGGAAAGATGAGAATTTTTTCTTTCAAATGCGGCCAAATTCATCAAATTCTAGGTGAAGTGATTTTCCGCTCAAAATACCTTAAGGTAATTTTAAATGGGCATAAGTTTTGGATATGAGAAAAATTTTCTGATTTCCATACTTTCTGCCCCCTCTTCTGTTGTCATTTATGAGTCGCAGACTGGCCGCCCCTACGACTGGCCGCCTGTGGCTTTTGCCCTCGTTGACCACGCCTTGGGCAAGCATTCGGGAGATAGACACATTTGATGGTGTTTGGACTGGGAAGGGGTCTTTCCTCAAAACCGGTCATCGCGGGTGAACGAGTGGTAGCTGCTAGCCTTTGTTTACTTTCGACTAACCAGCGTGAAAAGCTCCCTGCATTCTAACTCAATGGCAAATCTGACTTTCAAAGGAGAAGACCTTCACCTCCACCCCTGAACTTCCCCTCCGTACCTTCTCACTAACCCCTTCCACCGGTTGTACACCCTCCCTAACGTATTGGCGTAGCGAAACTCAGTGGTGATAGCTTGTGAAGAGGATGACGCAAATGAGAGGAAAGCACACAAGAGATGTGATATAAAGCGGTCGAGTCTTCCCCAGACGTCCCTCTGGGAATCTGACGGTATTTTCATCATTGTTTGATTCAGCCTCAGCGACCTCTAATACTCCGATTGAGAGTGCTGCTATGTTTCGCTATACCAATTGTAATCTGCAATTCCGTCTGCCACCAACTTTCTCTAGAGCTGTAGTAATGTAAAAATTAATTGCATCGTGAGATACGTAAATGATTACTGGACGAAACCCTTTTCCATATTTACCTACCTTTCCGGTTTATCACTTACAATATAGCAACAATTTGAAGTGCAATTTCCGATATCAGTGGCGTTGCAATTAATGCCAAGCTTGCTAAATTGAGGTCAGGGGTTCGAATCCCGACCCAGTTATTTTTCAGCTCTTATGGCGCGATTATGTGTTCTCATTGAAGTATATTGAATTGGCCAATTTTACGAAATCATTGGTTGTTAAAATATTAATATAATAATATAACCTTTATTCCATTCATATAGAATTTACAGTACAATTTTAACAAATACATGGAATATAGGTACCCCAGAGGAAAACCTGTTTCGGGGTTACAATTCTGAATAGTTTTACAACGGCGGAGAAGGTGCTTTTTCTTGCTTATAAGTTACATTATTATATTAGTGAACAGTTTTTAAATTTTTATATAATTTGGTGCGTTCATATGCTAGAGAACCCGTATACAGCGAATTTAATCTCATGATGTGAAATTGAAAAATGTGAATCTGGCGTGAAATTACGTCTATACTCCAACGGCAGATATGGAGGAGGAAGTATTAATATCGATTGTTAATTTAACCACATCTGCAGTTATTAAGTCATCTAATTCACTGGAAAAACACTCATGTTTCTCCAGTGCTATTAGGTGACTTAAGGCTTCACTCATATTAATGAAGAGACTTCGCAAGCGCTATGGGTGCCATAACATTGAGGTAGTTTTTGCGAGTTTTTTTCAATTCATAATAGAGACCATCTTCAAATTTCATTCGTCGTTCAGTCTTTTCAGTTGTTAGACGCATGAAGTAAATATAGGTAGCAATATTATTAGTTAACACTTTGCTTTTGCGATCGAACTTCTCATTCATTAACTAAAGGTACATATTTGAGGCTTTAACTTGAATGTTTTACGTCGTACGCTGAGCAATCCTTCACAACAAAAAGATTTTTTCGACTTTATAAAAAGAATCGAAGCGAGTAATTATTTTTCAAATATATTTGTGAAAACTTATGAACGACACTCCTTTGCATTTCTGACGCGATTTGTATCTCAGAACGTCATCATTTTATAGGTATGAGTCTTAAAAGTGCACAGCCTTGGCATATTCCGTGGAAAACGGCTTCTATTTTAACGTCAATATCCCGGATGGTAATGCAGTAAGTGGACGACATTTGCGTAACATGAAAAAAGGTCGCTTTCTTCGTCATGGAGCCAGTGTCATTGAATTTCATTTGTTCTATCCCGATGAAAATACTTTTATGCTATTGTGAATAATTTTATTCGAGTTTTTTCATCTTCTCAAAACTTGAACCATGCACACGAAACCTGCCGACCTCGGTGGCGGTACTGTCGAGTCCCCGTCTGCCAACTTTAAGGTCGCGGGTTCGTGTCCCGCCTGGGTGTAATTTCCTCCTCCCAGAGAATGGTAGTTTATGTCCATCCAATGAGTGGGGGGAAGAGGGGACATTCTTGTCTCATTCAACCCTGGTAAAATAAATAAATGTTAAACAATATTTGTTTGGCCACTATATCGAGTCGATTCAAGAATAATTACTTGCCTATTCCTTTCAAGGAATAAATCCTCATTTAGCCTCATGTACACATCATGATCTCTGCATTTTTCCGGGATTTCATCCCCGTCAGTTGGTTGTGAGGCATCATTTTCGCTAGCCACCGGACATTTTGGCTGGGTGCCAGCGTCTTCAGAATTATTATCTCTGCATTAAACTCTTCTCTTACAACCGACTCGCGTGGAATAAATCCCGAAAAAATGCCGGTATCATCACTCCAGCGCCGCGGAAACTGATGAACGAATGTATCGTACTCATGTTTTTAGGGACAAAGTCAGTGTTTGGAATCACTTTTAAGTGATTTTTGTCCGTGTACAGATAAGCGCGAAATTTTGCATTGTGATATCCACACAAAAGTGAAAAAATAGCATTTTACCGATTTGATTTTTTGCATTTTGGCACTTCAGATAGTATATTTCGTAATAATCCCGTTACATTTTTTACGAGTTCCTTCTAAACGCGAAGTAATACATTTCCTATTATTATAATGGTTACTAACAAATAACAAGGTGTCACGCCGCGCCGGGTCAAAGATTCGAAAAAAACATATTTAAATGTAATTTTCGCCTACATTTCGAATAATATAAAAAACCAATAACCTATCAATAAGTTGAGTCATAGCATGCTTTAATTAAGGCAAAAATTTAAAATATAATTCTTGTAATACATCGTTTACATTGCTGCTTGTACATATGGTGAGTTCCATCACAAAAAAGATGTACTTAAATGAAATTCGGGCAAAAGGTGTTTGACTTTTGTCGACTTGAAAAATTATTAAAATGTACGCTCAATAGCCCTGATTACCGCTCCAGTCACCTTAACACATGGACGGTTTTTTTATTGCAGTCCCTGATTGCAAAACCCGCTGGAGGACGATTCGCGACTCTTATCGAAAAAACAAGAAGAAAGCGAGGTCGGACGATGACGGGCCTTCAAGGTCGAAATACGACGATGACAATCTGCGATTCCTCGACGAAGTCCCGATGAAGGAAAGGTGAGTGCAGTCAAGAGCGTATAGTTTTTTACGCCTGTGTAGCACTAAGAGTCCGTCCAAGATAATAGCGCAGTTGACACTTAGAAATTCAACCAATCAGAGGACACGTCCAAAGCCGTTTGGGGAAAGGGATCACGTGACTGAAGAATCCATGACGGTGGCCTTTGTTTAAATTATACGATCGTGAAAAGTTTTTTTTTTTACTTTTCATTTCTTTCTAATCCAAATCAGTTTATTTCAATTGCGCTATTACCTTGGACGGACTATGTGCTGGCCGCTTTAAAGTCACCTCTGTACACGGTGAATAATCTCGCAAATGACTATCCGAATGATCTTGCGCATGACACTCACACCTCGTGTAAAGCGGAAAATTTCAACCGTGAAAAATGATGCGTATGATCATCCAAGAATTATTGGAACATGTTCTATTTCGGATCGCAAGATCCCGTGAAAATTCGCATGATAGGTGCACACGACGTCCACCTAGGTTGTTTTATTTAATTAAAACACATAAATTCAATGTTGATGCGACGGTTTTGTAATGTAGTAGTCCCCACGTTTCATCTACGTCTTCATAATACCCTACAAGCCACCTTAAGGGTGTGTGACTGGGGGTGAGCTGTCACCAACATGCATTACACCAGTGATTCTCAACCGGTGTGCCGTGACACACTGGTGTGCCGCAAGCCTCTGCCAAGTGTGCCGCAACGCTCATAAAAGATCAATAATATTAATAAAATAAATTATGAAACTAATAGATACTTTTAAATTTTGTTATTTTTGTTTAAAATCTATAATTTTTGTTTATCGACTTTTGTTTATATCTTATTTTTTATAAATCTATTAACTCACTGGTGTGCCGTCTGCATTTCCATACACCTCAAGTGTGCCTTGGTGTCAAAAAGGTTGAGAAGCACTGCATTAAACTATTATAAAGTTAAGGCAACTACGACCATTAATGCATTAGCACAAATAGCTAATGCTTTTCAGGAGGCGTAACCTCACAAGCATGCGCGACACTATAGGCATACTACCAATGTTAGAGGGACCGTTTGTATTAATGTATTTTCAACTACATAAATGGACAGAGATACAGAGTTATACTGCAAACATTCACGGCGTGCTGTTAGGACTAGGTAGCAGATAAGGATACAAGTATTAGGGAGTAAATCAACTATCTAGCTACACTAACTATTGACAAACCTAGTTAAAAGTCTCATTGACAGCTGATATGGTCTTTTATCGTTCGCGGGAAAAATTACATTTTAAATCTCTCCGCTCTTCAGTCTAGTTCCCTAATTTTATACTCGTGATCTGATCTCCCGTAGTAAGTCAGATTTCGTAAAATGTCATTAACGTTGTCAGAAAATAAATCGGTTTGGAACTTACGTAATATATTTGGACTAACTTAACTACCGCGAGGAGCTAGTGCGGGCTAGGACGAGGAAAGGCTTACTAAGATGGCTTACTATTTCATGAAGCCGTACTAAACGTAATAATATTTTCCTCACTCTTTTATTCCTGACATTGGTTTCGACAGTGATTGTCATTTTAATGATGACAGTAACAGTAATTATGACAGCTGCTGTCGAAACCGGGGTCGGGAATATAAGAGTTTGAAAAATACAACGTAAGAATTGTGTGACGCGTATGATTTTCACAAAGCTCATCTGGAAACCTTCTCTTTTATTCGAAGTTATTGAAGTTCAAATTATGTATCTGATTTTTTTACAGGCGGAAGGTCACTCCCAGAGTGACAAGAGACCGGGCGGTCGCGAATGGCCCCATAATCGTCCAATCCACATCCTTGATGGATGAGTGCGACCAGCGGTTGTTGGAAGAAGAGGTGGACTCGCCCGCGGAGATGTTCGAGGAGAACTCCTTGGAAGAAGAGGAGGGCATAGACGTCAAACTGGAGCTCTATCCCCCGACGGAGCCAGACCCTCTTATGCCCGACCCCCTGCGTCCTGACAGTGACGAGCCGGACAACTCCGCCAGCCTCCCGCCTTCACTGCCCCCAGTCGAACAGGCCCCTGGGAAGATGGAGGAAGGTGCTGGCGCCCTGGACGAGTTGAGGAGGGACATTGACGAACGATTCCAAACGCTTCAGCAGAGGCTCGCGGGCGGGGAGAAGCGGACGGGAAACTCAGAGCACCCAGTGGAGATTTTCTTCAGGAGCATGGCCTCGACCGTGATGACCTTCTCCCCTCGCCTCATGGCCGAGGCGAAAGTTCGTGTTTGTCAAATCATCTCGGAACTTGAACTGAGGAATCTGTCTGAAGATTCACATAGTTGGAAATAAATGACGTTATTTTTGCACGTGGCCGCGTGTAGTGATATTTATTTCGTTGATGGGTTGGCTTTTTGGGGAGGTGACCGATAACCGAGGTCATTTGCGCCAATGAAGAGGGTCAGGAAAGGGTTATATGTACACCTACATACCACCCTGTGAACCGCCGCTGGGGCGTGTGGTAGGGGATGTTAGGACACTAGCCATGAAAGGGGAGGGAATAGGGAAAAGGACGGGGAGAGGTCAAATGGGAATTGCATGTCAAGTTGGCTGGAGCGGTAATCGTGAGTCATTGAGTGCACATTTTAATAATGTTTAGTTAAGTCGAAAAGGTAATTCTTGGTCCACATATCTTTCATGTGATCTATTTACGCGTTGGAACCTATAATACAGGTAGCAATGGAAATAGTAAAAGAATTATATTTTTATTTTTTTCCTAAATTCAATCAAGTTATGACTGGAGTTTTCGGCGCTGTATCCGAAACGTAGACGAAATTATATTTTAAAAATCCATATTTTCTAAGAAGTGACTCGGCGTGAACCTTGATATTTTTAGCAACATTATGAGAAATGTACTATTTCGGGTTCAGAAGAAAATATGTACATATGTATACGAAATATATGTTATATGCCATAAATCTACGCTTAAAATAGCATTGAATTACCTAAAAACCAAATTGGTACAATGTAATTTTTTCACTTTTGTCTATAGTTATCACTAATGAGAACACGTATGCAAAGTTTCTCGCAAATCTGCATAGACAAAAACCGCTGCAATCACCTTATCGGTGTGTATTATATTAGTTTCACGCTCAGTCTATGGGGAATTGCGGGAGAGAACTAGAGAGAACAGGAAACCCGGCGTCGGTCTTAACCCACTCCTAATGAAATAGGCCAAGAGGACCACGGTTTAATCCGACGGGCGGGGATGCTCTCTACACCGCAGTCCAGCGTTTTCCTGTAAAAAAATCTCCCGTGATTCGATCCCGGACTTATTTATTTCGTTAGGGCTAAGGTTGTGGTTCCGTTTCAATGGGATGAAAAAGGGACCGGGTTGGTAAGTTAGCTAGATTACTGGTTGCGTATCCCAAGAGCCCGGGCTCGAATCCAGGCTGTGGCGATGATTATTCAGTGGAATTCCGATCTGTGCTCCGTGGAGAGTACTTGAGCGCGGTTATCGGCCCGTCTGAAGGGACATTTCAATGACCACACACCGGTTCCTCTCGTTGCAAGTAGACTAAAGACGACACCGGGGTTCTCTCCACCGTTTTTCTTCATCCCCATAGTAATCCTTTCCTTTCTCGTCCTACCAGAGTATTCGTAATAGCGCGAAAGATCTCAATAGTCTGTCGCCTCCCATGATTACCTGCCAAATTTACGAAAAGGTTTCTTAAATTGTTTGCCCAGCTCGTTCTCTTACTATCATATTTTTATTTTTCGTCACCATCGCAGTGATGTGAGGCAGTGGAAACCAGCAGCTAGTCAACTCCCAGTCCCGGAGCAATTCCACTATCATCGACTTAAAACCTAACAAGGAAATGCACTACTTCAGCTCTGCTGATTTTTTTAGCCACACGCTATGATAGTCGACGTAAAAGTTTCTTTCCCAGCCATGTCGTTTTATAACAGTAGTCATCAAACTAGTTGGACCCACTTATCGTCATAATCATAAAAAATGAAATAAGCGTTATTGTGTTAATGTACAAGCTAGATATGGATTGATTTTTCCACTACTTTCGGAATTTTTACAAACTATAACATGTAAAATACCGAACTGATGATTGAAATAGTAATATGGCGATAGATATTTACAAGCAGCAGATGATGCTTGGAAAAGATTTTTTTTAACTCCTACAAACGCCTGTTTACTTAAGCCATTAAAATCATATGAGTATAAGTTTTTAGGGGTGTCGTCATAGTATTAAGGGTAAAGCACTCTGTAATGGAAAAGGGGGTGTGTATGATGAACATACGTGTGGGTTCGTTGTAAGATGATCTTAGGCCTCATCAATCTAAATGAACTTCGTGCTAATTACCATGGAAATGAAAGCTCTAGGGAAGATAAATAAGTTTGAATTGCAAACGCTGAAGTGCTAGTATTTCGATTACTAAATTCTATGACCTCTGACATCATATCGCATTATAGGATTTAAATACCACAAACAGACATAACACTAAAATAAGTGGGTTTCATAATCTGGAAATTCTCCATTTGTAGGTTTCCTAATCTGATTAGTTTTTCTGAAAAAAATGAGTTACTTGAGTCCATCAGTTCATCATTCTCGTTATTTAATTTTGAGCTGGTCATTTGCATTTCACGATCATTCGCCGTTAGTTTTTTAATGGCCCATTTGTAATAAGTGTGCCAATCGCATTTATGGAAAGCATGAAAAGTTTACGAGCGTGTTAACAGCCAAGGACAAGTTTTTGCAATCGGAGTATAGTACGCGCTACTTCTTTGAGGGGATTACTGAAGGATATTCCGAGGTGCAAAATTTCTATTAACACGAAAAATTATTTGATGAGAACAATAAACGACTCTCGGAACAAAAGAAATCATCACATAGTAAATAAATCGTACTAATTAAAGTAAAATGCAATTACCGAGTATAATATTTTGTTGCATCCTCTATAAAGGGAAAATTGTTTAAAGCTACCAGTTTTTCGAGTAATTTGAAAATTATTATGGAAATTGATTATGAAAAATTACATATTTCATAATCGAATATCTATAATCCCTGTAAAAAAATATTTATCATCGACATTGGGAGGAAAAAATATAATTCATAAGCTCGAACAACAAAAGTGGTGCTATTGTATTCTCATATCATTTAACTGCTACACTTGACATTGTGGGTGACGGTGTAAGAGTTCATTGACTCTCGTAACAAAGGAATATTACGGTATTGGTGAGATATTTTTCAAACTGAAAGCAAATGGAGACTGATCAACTATTGATGCAAATCATATTAAACGTAATGATGTGGTTTGCGGGGAATGGAATCCGAATATAAGTTGACAATAACGGGCATAAACATGGAAAATTTCCTCTCTATACATGCAAGTAAAAGAATACCTATCTGCAGAGAGAGTTTATACGAGAGCCTAATCAGTTTCTTGTAAATATATGAGTATAATTTAGAAATGTCAGTACTGATGGTAAATATGAGAAATATCAGTCTGTACAGAAATAGGGAATGCTACTTTTCAGCCAAAACACCCCTTTTCCCATTGAAAATATTCATCATAGTCCTAATTCAAAGCCATGGAGCTCATTTACATGTTAGCTGTAAGACATTGTGCTTCCTGGATAAATCAACATTTTTTTACGGCGAAAGTTACAATCAATATTTTTTATGCATCTCCTTCAAATTGGTCATCGTGTGTCCAAGCTGGGCAAGAAACTATTTATTCGTAAAGCATATGGGCGTTTGAGCGAGATTTTTCTCTTATTCTATGGAGTCACATTCGAATTTATTCTTAAAATTTAAATATTTGTATGGAGCAATATAAAATAATTATAGCAATACAAAACTTCGCAACGCAAAAAGTTTTTTTTCAAGACGGCACCTCTCAGAAACAGATAAACTTTACATATTTGTGGATGTAACTTGACTTATTTGTTCCGTGCCTCACGCTGAACAAGCCTTCACAGCCTAAGGTTTTCTTTGCGAGTTTATAAAAAGTAATCCGATGAGTTATAAATTATTAAATTGTTGAGAAAACCTACTAACCACCCACAGTTGCATTTGTACCGCGACGTAAGCGCGAGAACTTGCTCATTTTTTTTTAAATAATGTCCCTCTGGAGCGCAAAGCCTCACCAAATCCCATAGAAATCGGCTTCTAATATTTGGAAAAAATGTCGAAAAATAGTACTATCAGTGGCTGATATTTGGTACATGAAAAATATGACATATTTTCTTTATGAGGCTAATATTCAATTTCATTAGCGGTGATATCTCACTCGAGTTACTTGAGAGTGAGGACTAAGAATCTTTGAATGCCATGAAAGAAGGAATGACTCCCTTCATCGCGACGAGTCCTGAAACCACATCCCATGCGCCCATGAGGAGACTCGTTAAGTAGCGTATTGGCGTAGTTCTGGAAAGGGGTCCTCGATAAAACCTAGGCATATCTTAAGTTGATGGTTTGCAATAATTTTATGAAATGTTCGATTGTTGAATAGGACTCCATTATTAGTAAAATGAAGGAAATAAATTATCGAGTACTGTAAGTTCCTCGTTTTTTAGTTGTCATAATGAATGAAATTATAATCTAATTGAATCATTTTCTTCTTTAGTTTAGACTCACCAAAGTTATTGCAACAGTTCAAACCCATACCGGTAAAGTTCAGAATTTTCTTTTAGCTAATCCCTTGACGGGTACTTAGAATTTCTTGGAAGGCATATTTCTTTTAATTTATCAATTTAATAGAGCCTATTCATTGAAATCCATGAAATTTCACCAAGCATTGTTCCCGCTATTGTAAATTCGTCATCAAAATACTGTTTGCATGCGTGTAGGTTGGCCAGAATCAGTTTAACTCCAAAGCTCCATAATATTTTAGTTACTTTTGCCACTGAATTATTAAATTGCCTCGCCTAATGGTGCAGTTGTAATCTTTTTCATCTGCAGGGACGATTCATTCATTTGAAAAATATAAAACGGTCTCTTAATATTGACCCTAGTTGTTGGAGATTGTCAACATCCGCCGAAAGCGAATTGGAGCCGGAGCTCTGATGATAAAGCCTTCGTACGTGTGCAAACGATTAATTTCAAGAGGATGCTTCCATCCTCATGATTTCGCCGTCAACCAGCTGGAGGACCTCTCTCGTTTGGAGGGCGCTTTAATGGGTGCGGGGGGGGCAGAGGGTGCGGCAACCGGGGAAAGAGAGAGGATGTGGGCGTAATATATATGGCTTTGTGTACGCGAGAGGAAAGCGACTGCGATGGGGGAGGGGAAGAGAATGAGAGGAGCCAAGGGAAGGAGGTGAGAGACCCAGTCGCAGGATTATGGGAGACGAATAGTGAAAATGAGTTCAAAATTAAGATTTTAAATCCTTAACGTCTTGAACTCTTTAACTTGTAGCGTATTGGCTCAACGTATCCTTACCTTTACTTCTTCTCCTCACCCAACGTATAAAATTCTTTCACCAAACGGCACTTTGGTAACGGAACTCCAAATTTGAGTTAATTTTGTTTTTATTTCAATACTATTCTTTATTTTTTTTCTATGCTTATTTATTTGAAAACATCGACCAATGGAATTAGCCATTATGCCATTTTTGGCTCTGTGAGAGAATAAATAAATAAAAACACCCAATCGTAGATGTAGGTACTTTAGTGTTGTCCTTATTATTTATTCTTTTGGGACAGCCCCTATAGTTGTTCAACTTGGTTATATGCTAAATTTTGTTCAATATTTTTGCAATCGGGTAAACGGAAAGACGTGCCGCATTGCACTCAAAAGTTATGAAATTTCGGCATTTTTCGCTGTTTTCCGATAATTTCTGGCGATTGCGGAGCACTCGGCGTTTTTCACTACTCTTCCATTATTTCCAACGTCTTATTATGCATTCGATATATTTTATCTCGAACATTTTCAATTTCTTCCCCGTAGTCTCCGAGAGATAGCCCCGACAGTGAGCGCATGCCACCTACGTCGCGGGGAGCGCGCCAACGCTCGAATGCACGAAGTCTGCTGTCATGTGTCACCTTTAGGCTTAACTGTTAAAATTGTTCATAAAAATTGTTTTGAATATATATTTTTTATGCGATAGACATTAATATTGTTTAATTTTTTACCTGAACATTTAAATATTTCGCGTAAATATTTTTCTAAACTTGATATGCACACGCAGGTTTCTTTGTACCGCAGCTACATGGTTCGTAAATGCCTCGAAGGAGTACTGGAATCGGGTGTGTCAGGTGGGCTAGCTAGAGCACTGGCTTCCAACCCCGAGGGTATGGGTTCAAATCCCGGCTGTGACGAACATTTTTCGCTGAAATCCCGATTCCTACTTGGGTAGCAATTTGGAGAGCACTTAAAGGGCAGTACTCCGTCCATCCGATGGTACGTTAAACCATAGAGTAAGTACATCCTATAATTACTCTATGGTTAAACTGGGTTCCCCTTGGCCCCTTTCGTTAAGGTATTTAAGAGGGAGATGTCATTCAACACAAAATTCAATAAACTTGGTCTAAGCATAAAGAAAAGTATCTCTCCTTTCCGTATATACCAAAACATCACCCACATACCGCACTACTTTTCGAGATATTTTCCAAAACATATCAGCCATTTTCCATGGGAAATGTTACGGGTATGCACTACAGAGAGACTTCATTTTAAAAATGATAAACTTATAACGAATAGATCTCGTCAAATATTTAACCGAGTGTATTTTGTAATAGTTCTCAACTATTCTAAAAAATAAATCGATTACTCACCGCAGTAATTTTTTACAGATTCGCAAAAAGAATCTTCGGCTGTGAAGGCGTTTTCAGCGTGCGGCGTGACAAAAATTAGTTAAGTTAAAGACGTATGTATGCATATTTAGTTAATTACAAATCATTTCGTTACATTAAACAAAATTTGTGTGGCACTATTATTTCAATATTTACCTCATGCTTCTTACTGCTGGAGAAATTAATAAAATAAATACAATTCGAATATAGTCTCTATCATGACTAGGGAAAAAATCTCGCTCAAACCACCATAAGAGCAGGCTAATGCCGAGGCCAAATTTATATACACTATTTCTCCATTCCTCATGCAATCCTTCCCTCACAGATATTCCCACGCATGTTCAAATTAAGTAACTTTCCGTTTGCTTCCCCAAATAAAAAAACCGTCCAACCATGGAATGAGGACGTAAAGATTTATCATGTTGGAAGAACCTAGGATAACCAATGAAATACTAAACATAAAGATTTGTATGAAGAAACAAAATTTCTACCAAAATAATCAATAGCTTAGCCTTATTTTAAAGTGAAAGTTTTTTGGTGGTAAAAGAAACAGTAATTTAATCCATAAACATATGAGCGAAGTTACGGCACTAACATACATATATATATTGATGAATTGGTCTTCCACTTGGCCTAATCTTAGTGTCATACAATGTGCATTGGTAAACAAAAAACAGCGCAAAATGTTCCTACGTATATAAATTGGGAAGAGGGTTCTCATACGAGAGAAATATTGACCAAAAAAGTTTGGAAAATATTGCAGTAGAAAATCAGAGAATACGGGATAAACTTCCATACAGATCAAGAAAAAGGTATATGCGGGGTCCTTGAGAGGGCGAAAACTTTTATAAGAGGGATGACCCTCTCCGCAAGAGTAGAACGGACGTGTCTCGAACTCCGAAGGCTAAGACAGTTCAATCAAACCTTGGATGTGGGGACGGAAAGTTTCAGGAAACATACGACAAAATTCTTTTAGTAACATGCTAAATTGACGTGGAATGTTGTCAAGTCTCATCATAAGAATTACCTTAAGGTACATTAACGGACTAGATTTGATCAATGGATTAAACATCCTCACAACGTTTATAGTCTTTTCACTGTAAAACTAGTAAAATATCATTTTATTCATATGCTGGCTACCTTTAGAAAAAAGAGCCCTTTGCTCAGTACATAAACAACAGAACAATATTTTTTCATGGAATTTTTTCGCAAATTGAAATTGAGCTTATATGATGCAAATGCGCTAGTCAGGGAAAAAAGGAGAAAATAGTACTTTTATATCTAATAAAAGTACACGTTTTCGCGAAAAGCTGACTACAAGAAGCATACTTCCTCAGGCATTAGGCAATACAAAAATTTTGGCAATACATTATAGGCAATAGCCCATCTAGTATTTTATTTACTAGTACATTACCGCAGAAATTTAATTGAAAATGCGTTTATTCAGAATAAGTGGCACCACAATCGGCTACAGTCAGCTATAGCTTGATAAAGTATTTATTAAAAATATACTCGTTGAATAATCTGATTACATTAAACCTAAAATATATTTCCTAATATCTCAGGAATATCATCAATTTGTAAAGAATACAAAGAAAAGATGGAATTTAGTATTTGTTTGACTCACGTAATGGCAGTGGAATCTCTTTCAGACGAAGTTTAAGGATGGGCCTTTTAAAAAGTTAATGTAAATGAGTGGACTACTTCAAGTCCATTAATCTTCTTGATTTGTTGCTAGGTAACAGCGTCAAATTGGTATTATTTTATATTGTCAGGAATATTAACAACAAAAAAACCAATGCCTCTACATTATATGAGCGTATTTCAGGCATAGACATTTAAATGTGACTAGAAGTGACCACTTCGTCATGTGGTCATTTTTTAGGTATAGACTTTTCTTCATAAACGTTTGTAAACAGACTAAATTGCTTGGACGATTTGAAGTGGGCCAACTGCCTCAATGGACGTTTTTGAGTGAACCAATTGTCCTGCAAGGCCAACGCCCAGATCTCGAAAATATTTCGCTTACGTTCTTTCCTTTTTATCAAGTGTCACATCAACTCATCAAGTCTCAGGGTGTATCCAATAAAACTGGGCTTTTTTGTCATGTTACGTCACACATGGATATTTCCTCCTTGACTCGAATTTATACTTTTTTGTCTCATCTTTTATTCGTCAGAATATCAAAATTTATTAAAAATGCACTGATTTATAGAGACACGGGAGCCCCAGCATGACATTACTCTCACTAACTCTTTTTGTCGTCTTCGTAACTCGCGAGCCCTAACTTTTTCCCTGGATTTTTCGTCATTTCCTCGTTCAATGTATCCCTTCCCATACATAAAAGGAAACCCTATGAAAAAATTGGGGAAAAATTGACATTAGATGTTCAAGGATGGACCGAAATAAAATAAGGGTTTCGTGATCTATGAATATGGGCGTTGAAACAGAGGAAAATCGTTAAGCATCAAGGAAGCCTTACTCTTCAAGCTCCCTTTAGTTGAAGCCATATTCCCAACCAGGCTCGTGGTAAGGCATTATATTGGGAGGAAGAGAAAATAAGGCGCGAAAACAGCTACTGAAGCCGCATAAAGTTTTACCTGAGCAAAAAATGACACATAATGAACGTAAAATATTCATTGATTCCACTGCCTCTGCTAAAATTTGCTTTTGTGTGAATAATAATGATCTAATACCACTTCGAAATTTTATTGAAAATAACTGTTAAATGGAGATTTATTTCTCTATGTTTTAAACTTTAAGTTCCCGGTTCTTCACGCCTTTTAATCGGAAATCACCGAATACTTCATAGATCCTTAAGTGTTAAACCATTAGGGGTTAACAAATGGAAATTTGAAGAGTATAAAATTGGAAAAAGTATTAAAAAGAGTAAGAAACCGTTTTTGCGTTCATTTAGATAAAATTGGGAACTAAGAGCGTTTTTCTGACTTCGATAAAAGACCGGACTTGGATCCATAAAAGCACCCAAGAGCTGAGAGCGCTATCCACTAAAGGTAGTTTGTGCGAGATATCACTTCATAAAAATTCAATGAATTTGGTCTCATTTTTAAAGAAAAAATCTCATCTTTCCAATGATGATAAAAATATCAGCCACTTAACATTACACTTTTCCAGAAATTTTCCGAGATACATCCACATTATTGCATGGGAAATGGTACTCGTATGCACTACAGAGTGTCTTTATTAAATAATGAGGAATTTATAACTAAAACCTCGTCAAAAATTTAACAGTGCGTTGTTTGTATGATTTCCCAGCTATTTATAAAAATAAATCAACTAATCACCGCATTAATCTTTACAGAATCGAAAAAACCTTCGGTTGTCAAGGCGTTTTAAGCGTACGGTGTGAAAATAATTAGTCAACTACCAAATGTATGTATATTTATTCAATTAATGAGAATTTCACTAATTTAAAACAAATTTTTACTACCATTAATGTTACAATATTTATTTCATGCTTCTTACAGTGGCTTCAATTTGAAAATGATGTCTGAAATGATCTGATGAAAATTTGAATATGGTCTCCATTATGACAAGGGAACAACCTCGCTCAAACTACCGAGCTCTAATAGCGGTTAAATGTCTGGAGAGAATAATTTATTCCAACCGTCATCTATCGGGGTGGTTTGTCTTAGTTATCGATTTTCATTTTATAGTAAAGCCATATCGGCGTCAATCACCAATTCAATAAAAATTAAAAAGATTCATTCAGCTTAAAATCTACCAAATGAAGCAATTTCTCCGTTTCAAAAATTAGAAAATATTCAATGTGACTACAGCAATGCAGAATAAATATATGCGTGTGAATCAATGTGTCTCGGGTTTTCAACCGGGTGAGATTATCTATTATGTCCAACGTTTCGAAGTCCGACACGGCCTTCGTCATCAGAGATGCGGAGGACGAGGAACTACGTTAAGGTGACGATGAACGTGTTGAAACGTTGGACAATATGGACCCTCTCACCCGATTGGGAATTCGAGAAGCCTTGATTCAACATATTCGCCGGGAAAGCACCAGATCTTCACACATGCGTGTGCATTAGCTATCTGATTTATGACGCCATCACTACCTTAACGAGGCATTTTTAGCTTTTCAAAGCTCCATTCTTTCTAAGGAAATCGCCTACTGAATCCTTTGTGAATCATTTTTGAAAACAAAACGAAAAATGAGTCAACGAATTTCAAGAATTCTTGTCAGTAGCTCCAAGCAGCACAGACTTTCTTTGCGTGTAGGGTTAAGGGGAAAAGGAGAAATGTTGGAAGTAATTAATTAGACTAATATCCCAAAATGTAATCTACAGTAATCCTAACGAGCTGACAGCGGTAATCTACTTAGTATGAGTGTAAGAAACTAGCTTCGCCGATGTAAAATTGATAGTTACGTTTTGAAATGAAATTTCAAGCCTAGTTCCATTAAAAACATTTTTAAAAATATTGTTAAAAAAATGTTACTATAAGAAGTATTTTAAATAGCTTCTGACTTTTTCAATGTAAGTTTTACAACGATTTGACAGGATTTTCAATTTTGATTTAACTCCAAAGCCACCTCCGTGTCAATTTTCCTCTTACGTTACTTCGTACCTCAGGATTGGTGACTCTATTAGAAACTAAAGAAACTATTATGTATGCCACTAAACGCTGTGAGCACGGCAACATAGAGTAATTGTAATCTCCTGCGTGGTTAATAGCTTTTTACACAACACAATGGCATGGCTTCTAAGTGCCAAATGCAAGATACAAAGCCTTTTCCTTTAGACCTCACACTCGGATTTGTTCCTTGGGTTTCTTTCTCCTCCGGTAGTGTTTTGAAGTTGGCTCATTCTTTTCGGTGGAGTTGTGGGGATGAGATTCGGAGACGGGTCTCTTCCTGGGCGTGATTTAGATCTTCAAGAGAAACAGAAGCAGGGAAAAAGAGTAACTGGAGTTTCTGCGCTATAAAGAAGGGAGTGAGGGCAGTAAGGAAATGAGAATTTCGAGTGAGAGGGGAAGAATGAAGGTCATGAGAAGGGCTTTGGGATAGGACAGAGGCGTGTCTTCAAAGCGAACGAACTTGAATTGGATGCCCGAAGGAGGAGTAGAGGACAAATGAATGGCCACTAGTGGGAAACGTAAAAGATTCACGCAGAGAATGGCACTCTTGTGAACTTAAATTCTGAGTCTTCTACATTGCGACAGCATTTATAGTTAAGTATTTGCTACGTAGAGAACTCTGCTTTAACGGTGGTCTGATATTTATGGGTTATAGAATTAAAAATATTTCCATCTCTTTTTAAGCTATGCATAGTTTCATTGGTAACATTTGAAGAGGGGATCGACAACAAGGGTTACAAACTCCTAATGAGCTGATTCCAGGAGAATTCCGTTCTAAGAGTAAGAAATTCCGAGAGAATAATCTTAAAGCATTATCACAAAAATCATTGAAAATCTCAATAAATGAGTTGCATACATTCTAATACGTAATCGCAATGAACAAGCTATACTTAGAAGTAGTTCAATTGAGATCCGATCGCATCATTTCATTTTACACGAAGCGCACAAGTTAAATGCATGATCACAACTATCACTATATGTGTAATCTCAATAAATGAGCACCATACATTCTAGCATGCGATAGCAATAACAAAAGGGGCGAACGAAATGCTAACATGCAATAACAATAGCGAATTAGATGCATGAAGAGCAAGCACAATTGAGATAAAATCGTATTATTTATCATTACATGTTATAAGCATGGTCATAACAACCATTAAATGTTTAATCTCTATTAATGAGTATCATCAATTCTACTATGTAATCAATATAGATTAGCTATACATGGAACTAGCTGAATTGAGATCAAATAATGTTATTTATCATCCTACACCAATCATTCAAATCACGAAATGTTAAGATACTTACATTCACATACTCGGAGATATGAGTACCGGTTGAAAACTGAAAAAAATAGCGCAGCAAACGATGACAATGGTAGGGAAATTTCTTTATTATTTCTTTAAACATAAAGCGAGAGGAGAACACCACAATACGGGAGACATTCCGGGAGGGAAGATCATTGTCCAATGCTGCGAGGCCAGCGGAGAATTCGGGAGATTTGGCGACCCTTCTGATAATTGAGGTCATTTCCACCACTACGGATAGGCAAGTAGGTTCATTTGGAAAAGATTATTCGGGACATGGAGGAAAGGAGTAGAGAAAGCGTCGTCAGCAATAGCCTGCTCTTCACGAAAGACTCAGTGGGATCAAACGTTTAACAGAAGCTATTTCCCGGAGTTGTACCATACGGTACAAAAATGCTATCTCTGTTGAGGTCTTTGGACATTCCAGAAAGCGGCTTTGGGACATTAAGTGCGGTAGAGGGGGCTTTCCATTCGACGGGTTGAGGTTGCCAGTAGAGCTCTAGATTGGGAAATTACGGGCAACGCAACCAAAACAGACCTATCGAGTACATGGAGAAGATAGTGAGTAAACATGTTTCTACGGGAAAAAAATTATTTCCAAGCATTAAAGCGAGTTTGATCCATGTGATGCCATATATTGTGATGTTTTATGTAATTATATAATGCTTCAATGTTTGAATTACCTCAGTTGTCGGCATCGGTCGAGGACAAACGCTGTCCGTACTTCTCTAATCTAGAGATTTACATACAACGGATGCGTTCAAGGCAACAGACGCCATCCTTGTTTTTCGTTGCTGTAAAGGCAGCGAAGATATACATATATTATTTCCTTTATTGATGCTTTCAATTTTACCAGGAAATCAGTCAAAACCCATTCCACTCGATAACTAGCTATATAGAAATAAAATCACGCAATACTTAGCGTAGGTAGCGCCAATACGAGTCAGAACTGGCAAACATATTTACTTTTAAACACGATGAGATCACAGGACAAAATTATATCAGATAGATGCGTCAGTTCGCAGCGTTTTTTTGGCCGTGATAAAAGTTTATATTTGAGAAGAATTGCATTAAGAAATTCACCACTAACTTAGTCTCCTCCATTATCTAAGACTCTCTCCTAACACTGGGGTAGTTTCACGGAAACACGTCTGAGGAAATTTACTGATTTGGAGATGAAAAAGTCGTCAAGCCAGAATTGTAGAGCCAAAAGCCGCTGAGATCTTTTGAATCAACCAAATATTTAAAATTACAGGGAAATACTGATGGTTTTTAAATATACAGGATAGGTGTACCACATATAGTGTAACGTTTTAAACTTAGTTCAGTTTTTGTTTTGATTTTATTTTAACTTGGTATAGTTTTTGTTAAAATGTTTTATTTTATTTTAGTTTGGAAATGTTTGATTGATTGTTAAAATGTTTTGGGTTGTTAGGGGGTCGTTGACAAAAAGCGGGTTGTTGAGGGAGGAATGAGAGAAAGGCTGGAAGCTGGAAGAGCTGCTCTGTACCAGATAGAAGCATTTCATAATTTAAAAAAATAGAAAATAAGTGTTGTTGATTAGTAGATACAGTCCGACGCAACAATACCTACATGTTGAAATGCATATTTTACCACAAAATAGTTTAAAATGCCACATTTTCCGTGATTTACACCTTGCACAATATTCACGACAAACTGAACGCAGTGTTCTAGCTTACCGATACTTAAAATCAACATAATAACAACAATCGGAAACGCGAGTGTCAATTTTATTTCTTCTAAAGCGCACCCCAGCACACAAAAACTCTCCTCTCGATCTGTTTTGATATTGTGCTATTATTTTGAAGTACCTTATCCTTATCTAGGATAAGGATAAGGTACTTCAAGGAGTATCACCTTATCCTTTTCTAGGATATACTATTTCTTTGAATGATATCCCTCTTAAATTCATCACACTTCCTAACTCTTTTCATTTAATCCAAAATGTACCTATCCTTCTTCTCACTCTTTCCGTCTTCCTCATCATTTCACCTTCCCAAGCGGCCTTAATTAAATATCCCATCCACCTTCCACACTTGGTCTATCCTCCTAGTCTACTTCCTATTGATGTCCACAAGTAACTTACTTTCCTTCTGTTCCATGTCTAGTGCTGCTCAGCTTTTATCCGTCTCTGTCCATTGTGCTACCTTCATCCCACACTCCATACCTACATCTCAAACTCCTCTTATCCTTCCTCCCCCGAGTCCAAGTTTCGCTATCGTATCTACGCTCCCCAACCATTTATCTTTTCCTAGCATATTAACCCAGAATACCTGTCATATTTTCTTCCTGTTATTGAACACCCCTTTGGGCTAACGCAAAAACCTTCCTTAATAGCGTCTCGTCGTCACCTTTGTTATAGAAGGCTAATCTGGTACCAAGTGCACTCTGCTCATGGCGGCTTTGCGACGTGATCGTTTGCAGGGATAGCGGCAATAGGATCCTACAATAATAGGGATCCCAATCCCGTTCCCCATCATTTGAGTACGTCCTTTGTCCCGTCTCTGAACACGTATACGTGGATCTGAACAGCAGCCAGTCACAGCACACGTCATCAATTAGGATATGTGGTGCCACATGTGATTTTTTTTATCAAATAAAGTTTGGAGATTGAGAGAAGACCAAAATAAAGGTATGATAGGAAACAATATGGCTAATATTATTCTCATCATGGGAAATACATAACTAAAATTATCCCTGGACTTAAACATGAAAAATGATAGTGTGTGAATCAGGCTTTATTCTTCCATCCTAGCTGAAAATGTATGCTCATTAGTGGCGGAAAAATTGCCGCATGTCGCACTCGTTTAACACGTTCCACACTAACTGCAGTGTTCAGAGCTACTCAAATTTCACACATCTATGGAGTCAGTATCCGGCGAAGAAGCTCGGAATAGAGTTATAAATGTATTGATTGCTGCATTTATTGTCTCTAATATAAATTAAGAATGTTTACATGACAGCACGATTAGAGGGAATCTAAAATGCTTACTGAGTCAAAATAAGGCCCATAATAGGTATGTATATAAAGGTCGAGCTAATATTACGATGCCTTTTCAATTAAGGCTTCAAGATCTTGGGGAACACAAAACACATCCTCAACCCGATACTAATCTATCCTTTTGATTCCTTTTAATTGAATAAAACTATTATATACATATGTTACTTACGAAGCGTTTTATTTCAGTTTATTTTATTCACTAATACTTAGTACTATTCATTTCCAAAAGGACAAAGTTTTGCATCGAAATGACATTTTTCACATTCTTCTTCGTTTTGTAGAAAAAGTATTACTTGCTTAGAAGTTTATTTAGTGATTATATCCGTGATGACTATATAACTACCATCAATGCGTAAAATCCAAAACCCGACAGTCAACCCAATGCCATACCATTCCATGGTAATAATTAGTTATCATTCGAGCCATATGGCTTCCGAGCAAAGTTCGAAAACCCGGGTAACTGGTAGCCAATTCATAACCGGGTTTCAAATTGTCATTGGGTACCTGGCCACCCGCATTTCGTAGATTGACGTAAAAGTTTGCGCTCTGTTTTAAAACGGGAAAAGAGTTTCTCGTTTACAATGTGCGTGAGTGAGTACACGATATTTTAGAGCTTCCCCATGACAAACCTCCTATGTCATCATTGGGTCCATGTCATGCATGGGGACATGCAGAAGGAAATCGGTTTAACGAGCAAGTGAAAGGAGTTCAACTGGACATCGCGAAACCAATTATGGACGAGCAGGCAATTATTCGATAGTGGAAGAGATTGTGAGATTACTGAGAGTGAGGGCACGTTCAGGGCCGCTAAGCTCGGGTTGAGGATTCGCTCTTGGCTACGTGTGTCCCCTTTTATCCCCACGTGTACCTCACTTCGTAAGATTTATTTAATTGGCGCCAAGCTCCCACCTCGGGGAAACTGGGTATAAATCAGCAAAAGTTTCCTAGTCCCCAAAAGAGTTCCTAGTCCCCAAGATAAAAAGGATGATTTAGAGGAAACTAAGAATTTAATTTTAAATATGCATGCATTAAAATGTCACCCATTGATTTTCAAGATTCTACACACACTTTTACTTCATTTTGCATGTGCAATCAGAATTCTCAGATATTACGCATGCAAATTCAAATCTCAGACATTATGAATATTTGTATCTTCTGATAGTTAAAATCTTGAAGGTAATTATCGGACTTGAGCAAACTTCTGTGAATGTTTAGTTCCTCTTTTAACCACCACAAGAGAAGACAATATAAGGTTGATGCACTCTAACAAGGGTGCTGAAGCCATCTTGCGCTATTTTTTTTCAAACCGAGTTGTAAATGTCTATCCTCCCCAAGCAATTTATGGGATAGCGCACAGTTCATGCGTACCACAGCTCTGTTGGAGACGAGGCGAAATTTGAGGCAGGCTCCACTGAAGAAATATTGGATGTGAAAGGACGCGAGGAAAGAAGAAAAGGCGCGTTTTAATGGCGGTCAGAGGAGTAATTCGAAGGGGGAAGGAGGTTGAGCCGGCAAGGACCTCGGTTGATGAAAGTTGAGGGCTGGCGGCGAGCAGGATGTGGGTGGGGTGATGCCGGGAGAACAGTAGGGTTGGAGACGGAAAATATCGTAAAAACAGAGACAGAAGTGGATAAAAACGAAAGAGAGGAGGAAAGACAATAGCGCAGGCAAGGAAGGTCAGCAAAGGGGTGCCCCACCCTATAGTTAATCCCACCTGGTAATTTTCCCTTCTTATCGAGTTTCCTATTTTATCCTCCCAGATAGGCATCGTAATTGAAGAGCAAAGGAGAAGCCTTTCAAAATAAAGTAGAACTTACTTCAGTATTCCATTCTGTCCCTAATCACTTTTTCCCTATCATAAAATAATATGATTCTATCAGGCTTCTCTGTGGAAAATTACTAAGTAAACTCGTTTGAAAAACATTGAACCGTCAAAAGTATGTGCTTTAAGTAACAATAAACTATTTTTAGAGTGGATAAAACTATTATGAAGTCCGACGCTTTGCTTAAATGAAACACAGGAAGTTGCTTATTGAAATAAGTTTTCATGAGTAAACGTTAAGAAAACGTATCCAATATTACCAACATTTTTTCTTTTTATTAGCTTCTTGCACGGTAGATATTCGCATTAGGATACTGCCCCCATCTTGGAAATTGTTTGACTGTACTCCTGGCGGGGAGACAAGAAAATAAAAGGATGGTGATCAGGAGGTGATAAAACGAGGAAAGCATGCAAATAAAATGCATTTTGAGTACGGCAAAGGTTTACTAGTGATGAGTTTACATCAGTACCAACTGGAAATGTTTTTTCATAAGTATTTTTTAGAGTAACAATGTTTGTTAGAGCAAATAAAAGTATTACGAAGAGTAAAAATGTAAAATATAGGAATCTACTTATTTCACTGAGATTACAAGATCGAATATTGAGCATAAAAACGAAGCATAAACAAAAATTTAACTCACGTAGGAAAATTTAACTGTTAATGCATCATAGGGTCGGCACGAGGGTCTGTCCATACTTCGTTTAGCGTCTTTCATTTATGTTTCCTTTTCCTTTTTAAATTGCACGTTGTCCCCCAAAACTGGTTAATTCTTATATGCATTAATTCAAAAGGCATATATTCATCCAGCAATGATATCAGGGCCGAAGTGACCATAACAATGGCAGTTGCCTTCAGGCTTTGACTCTTAATAAATCTAGAAGTTAGTGTTACCTCTTTCGATTAAGAGAGAAATTTCTTTGAAAAATTAAACTTTGAAATTCAAAATCAGAGCAAGTCTTAGGGTCTTCTAATGTGCACCTTTTGAAAATTTCAATTGAGTAAATACGCCACGTGCTAACTATTGTGAAACTCAGCTTCCTCATAGCCAAAAGGAAACTTGGCCTTAATCATGCTTTAGCAAACAAAGACATAATCTTAGGTTTTCGGGTAATGCAACAGTGGCACGTATTCAAAACATTAGATAGACATGACAAATTGAGCTTCAAATTAACTCACAACTAGGGATGGGCAAAAGCGTGTATTGCAGTAAACGTGTACAGGCTTGTTATTCAGGCGTGTACACGTCTTACCTGTCCCGACGCATACAATATCTCTGGCCCTACGTCTGTACGCCTAGAGTGTTGAAGTCCCGCACCGATGCTTGCAGAACGGCAGCCTGCTAAGGTCAAACTGTGTCACAGGGAGTAAGATGTGACTCCAGGTGGTGACAGTAGTCACCAACTGCGGCCCAGATTCCAGGAAGTACCGTACTCACCGATTCATAACGATTCACCTTGACTCAAGTCATATTAAGTGACTATGGGAGGGGGGATGTGGCGGCAATTCGTGATCAGAGGTGGACGATCCTAACGTGTATTATTTTGCAAGAAAGAAAAAACGTGTACAAGCCTCCAGACGTGTACACGTTTACACGTCCCATCCCTGCTCACAACTAGAAAACTTTGCCTGTTGTAAATGTTTGGCGAATATTATATGGACAAGCTTGATATCCGGATGAAAACAACACTGCCAATTTCATCAGAGATAAACATGAAAAATGTATTTTTAGGGTATAACATTCATTAAAACAGATTGAACTATAGTGAACACTGAATTTTACATTAAAACCTGCTAATATAATTAAACGATGAATAATGAAAATAAAAATGTGTCAAATAAAGCTTTCATTCAGTAGGTGGGAAACTGGTTCATCATTAATAGTAATCGGTTTGTAGCAGCTCTTCACTCCACTTTCCTCTCTGCCATCAGCTTCATTCCTACCTCATTATTAACTTTCGCCTCCTTCAGATTTGTCTGCTGTATTCTATTCTTGGTATTCCTCCGTAATTCTTCTCATTCATTTCTCCTTACAATATTGTTTTCATTAAACTGTTATGTCGCAAAATAGGTCCAACAAAGGAAAATAATTACTATGAAATAATACCGGGAATAAAGCCCAAGTAGTGGGCGAAAAGAAGAATATCTTGTTGAGATAAAACATCTATTTGAGAATGCATATTCGATTATCGATTTTTCTCTTGAAAGTCATTGAAATTTAAATTTAGGAGAAAAGCCACTCGAGTTGAAATTGATAATATAATGGATTCAATCAGTGAATTTATAATTTAGTCATGAAACCCCTGACGCTCCGCGAAAGTGATAACGGAGACAGTAAAAAACAACAAATACCGCGAAAGTTTAAGGAGAAACGTCAACCATTGATCACTGAGTAACATTTTTGCGTTTGTGATCAGAAGAGCATGGTGGAAACCAAACTCCACAGCTCCTACTGATGAAGCAAATAATGACGCCGGAAAAGTTTATTCTCTTCCTCATTGTCATGAGCATTTTTCAGTTTTGTGACGACATTCCATCAAAGAGTAAGTTCTTTCGATCGGATCGATTGACCACTCGTGGAATAATGATTTGTAAAGTGACACATGAAGGCCATGATTCTCCATCTAACTTTCACCAGCTATATTTATGGGGGTAGGATTTGGAGGGGGATTATCTCCTTGCAATCTCTTGGAAGCCATCTTTCAATCGCCGCAATAACATCCCCTCGAGAAAAAGAAAGTCTGATTTTTCCTTTTTCCGTGTCCATCCATATCCCAACAGACTTTTGTCGCTGCATCCCAATCGATTCGTAGCGGGCTCTTCAAAACACAAGATACTCCCCAAAAGTCTCAAGAGTTTCTCGTAGCAAAGGAAGAAAGGGATTTAGGATTCGATGTACTCACTCTCTCACTCAGTGATTCAACCCGAAGGTTGGTTTGGATAGTTGAGGGTAAGAGCTCACCCCGGACTAAGCCACACGCGTGTGAATTTCACACATTCAGGGTAGAGGGGCCAGTTCCTTTCCCTGGGCCACCTCGCACTCCGAGGATTTTTGTTTGGGGGCGTTCAAAGGCTTCACCCGGATTTGAACCCGGGACCCTTCGATCAGTACCCACTAGGCCACCACGCTCCCCCACTTCGATCACTTCTGATTTAATAGTAAGGGCAACAAAATGCCTCTTCTTTACACTTCTCAATACATCACAACTTTTGAGATGTCGTTAGTTGGACTAGTAGTGAAAGCATTATCCATTTTCCATAAAGAATTTAGGAATTTCATGTGACCGATATTACCAATGGTCATCTTCTTTTTTATTTCTCCTCAGAGTCAATAAATATCTACATTAGAGCTCTTTTTGCGAGTATTCCTCCGCACATATAAATCGCATCACTCAGCTCTCCGATCTCAGAGTAAGTTGAAATTATAGAACTGGGCGATTTAAAATATGCAGGCTTACACTAAGCGGAAAAATTAAATTTTTCCAACGAGCCCAGGGCAAGAAGATGGATGGATTGAATTGATGACAGTGAGAAAAAAGACAAAAGTCGACTTTAATTGGAAAAAGGTGATTTCAAAATTTAAAAAAATGAAAACCATTTTAAACATTATGGATCAAAGAGGCATAAGATAAAATTACAAGTTTTAATCATTTGTTGCATGTTTGCATATATTTTTATTCCATAAGCCACATATTTTTCTTAGCTCCCCTCACCGGAGCAAATTAAGTTCAAAAATGGCTGATTTTGTGCGCCAAGCTAGTTTACAAGGTTTACAACCTCGAAATTTCTCTGACATGTAGAATATCAAACCCCAAGGTTCAACTGTTTGTTGGACTTTTATCTAGCTTTATATTCTCCAAGCCACTTATGTTTAATAACAACTCAACCGGAGATAATGAAGTTCAAAAATAGCTGACTATGAGCGCGAAGCCATTTTTGTTTGCTTCTATTATATTATAAGGGGCTATTTTCAGACTAAAACACATTCTGAGGTTATTCCTCTACTTAATTACTTTAAGCACAAAAACTCTCAAATCTGAGACTTTCCTCGTTTGTACAGTTTTCTCGAGTCGAAAACTAGTTTTTTGGTAAGGGAAAAAAGGTTGACTTCAAGTTTCATTTCAACAATAAGGGAATGTAAAAGGAAAAAGAAAAATTAAAGAAAATGTTTTCCATTATGTGTCAAATATGATTATTTCAGTATCTCTCCCATATCATTATTAGTTCATGAGATATTGTGGGTAGAGTAAACATAAAAACTAGCAAAAATTAGCATGCACCATATTGAAAAATGGCTGCAATGAGAAAACGAGGAAGGATACAATTTTAAAATCATAGCATTCAGCTGCCAATGCATTTATCTTTGTGCGTGCGAAATATGGATTTTTTCAGAAATGGTCATACAATATCATATCATATGGATCATGCGACATGGAATGACCCAAAGTCAATCTTAAGGTTGGGAGAGACAAAGGAGAAAGGCGAATGATGGAACAATAATTATATCTTGGAGAAATAATTTTGTACTGTTCAACTTTAAATAGTTTACGTAGTCTGCCCGAGAAGCTGCACTCACATTTCAGCGCAAACGCGTGAACAAACGGGAAAACTTGCCAGAATGTATTAAGGGAACATAAAACAGTCTCTCTTTTGACATCTTATGACTATTTCTTAATGAAGAAGGTAAAATGAAAGAAATGGAAAATGCCTCACCCAGTACGAAATTGTATCTTAATTGCATTCGAAATAAACGAAAAATTGAAGAAAATATAAAAACGGAAATAAGATACATAGAAAAAATAAATAATTTTCCAAAAATAAAAGTCAACCAGCTCAAGCTCGTATTTATGTACAACAATTAACTGTCATATCGTCAGTGACGCTCTGCTAAAGATTTTCATAGATTTACAGTGCATGATTTCATTTTGTTAAATACACGGACTCCCATTCCTGTTCATTATTGTGACCAATTGTAATAGATATACTTTTTATTGAAGTTGCTATTATAAGAACTACCCCACTCAGCTGTGGAAAGTTGGTTTTGGTTTTCCCCTGCGTCTGGCATCAGTCTTCCTCGTTTCATTTAAAATGCAGAGATCACGTTACGCCGTATGTGTTTTGGCAGCGCTCTTCAGAGGAGTAGCACATTATGCTTATTTCTGAGAACATTTTACTTCGATAGGTAAAAGCATTTTTTAAATCTCAGCTTTCATTTTTGGTGTTCAAGATGCCAAGGGAATGGCACACGCGATTTTCCTTCCAAATCTTAATGTAATGAATTATGTTCACGATCTTTAATATCTTTAATCAGATTGATTTTTGGCTGTGATAATTAATCATCATTGCTCTCCGTTGTCTGGTGCTTTCTGCAGACACTCTAGCTTTAGTAACGGTGAAACTGCACACGTGAAGTTTCTGCTTAAGAAAACCAATATAACTATATTTATGCTCCAGACTTTAAATAATCGTGAATATTTAGTCTTATTTAGTATAATCGTATTTAGTAGTCATATTAAGAAAACCTATATTTCTAATATAGCTATATTTAGGTCCCGGACTTAGAATAATTATTCATATTTAGTCTTATTTAGTATAATCATATTCTGTAGTCATAGTCTAATTACTTCCTTGTCTAAAGGAATTAAAGGCATACATGTACTCAAAATAATCTTCATTGCAATGGTTCACAACAATTACCTATAGAGATGGAACAGGGTATCAGTGCACTTAATCCAAAAGAAACGTTGATGGCCTCATGTAGCATTCAAATTCAATCTAAAGTCCCCTTCAGAGGCTTGTGTAAAGCCTTGTTTCTAAGCTCGGACACGAATTATTACCATGAAAGAACCAGACCTTATCTGCCCCACCGAATTCAAAGCATTCGTTTGGCGTTAGCCAAAAGCTTTATTATCGGTTAGTTGACGCTTTCGATAACTTTCAAAGGCTGCTGATTTAAAAAAGAAGAGCTACGCAAAATTGCTGAATAAGCAGTAACATTAAATTTGTTTCCATCGATGCTAGCACTGCATCCTTGGCTAACTTAGGATTGGACTTCTTGAAAACTAACCACATGATGGGTGACATAGCAATTCTGGCAGAGAATGAAATAAGGTATGAATGGGTTTCAAAAAGCATGGAAAAAAATGGTGAAGAAATAGTTTGTGGAGTTTAATGTAAAGAAATACTGGTTTGTGGAAATAATAAAGAAGCCTAAGTCATTATGAGGTTTCGACAGTGAACACTCGAATAAGTGGAATAATTTTTGTTATCTTGAAGACATACTTCCCGTGATCGAGGACGCAAGACAGATATGAGCAGGAAACTCAAGAAAATAAGGCATCCATTAAAAGATAAGTACATACATCGTGAATAATCTGCGACTTGGAAGAAAGAAACATATTGGATATATTTCGAGACATAACACCACCTTAAAATCAATAATGGAGGAAGATGCAAATGGGGAGCATTACCAAAGAAGACCAAGAAAAAGGAATATATCAGAAAAATGATGAGATATTTTAAAATGAAGAAATAAAGCTGTTAGCCAAAATACGAGTGAAGTGGACAGCTGCTTCAAGCAAAACCGGAGACTGATGAGTGCTGATGAAGTTGATGGTGAAATAATGGATCGCCTGGTCTATTTAGATGACGGAGAAGCAGCTGTCAAAGGCCATGGACGCCCAATGAGTCCAAAGAAGACGTCAAACGAAATAGCGTAATGGGCAGCAATTATTGATTCACTTCTGGAGATTCTCGTCATGATTCAGCAGAAACGTCAAGCCACAAAAATCATCCTCACGAATACAGACTCAAAAGTTTTCCACCACATCCTTGTTTAGCCTTTCATAAACTTCTAATAAATTAAACAGCGCACAAGGGATACCAATTCTCAACCCGCCACATTTGATGCCAGGGCAAATTTCAATTTTAACCGGCGCCAGCTGTGTTAAACTTCTACATCTACCTAGAGCCACCGCAGGGTCGTGTGGTGGAGGTGTTAGGACACCGGTCATGTGAAGGGAAGAGAAATGAAAAAGGAAGGAGGAGAGGACAAAGGTGAATTGCATGTTAACGGAGTGTCTTAATGTCATGCTCTGGCTTTGTAATAGTCACTAATGGCACGTGGAAAGAAGGAATTTTGGTGCCTATCAGTTTGTCAGTGTATCTCTCCTATTTTGTCGCTTCTAACAGTACCAGAGATATAGTTCGGGGTCAAAATTATATCCCCATCATCACACTGATACTCACCAAATCCAAAATTTTCAAGTAACCTAAGCCTAGCGTGCAATCCCCGAGTCTCTACCGGTTCCCAGCCTTAACAGAGGAGTCGTACAACTTTTTTTCTGATTTCGTTAGCAATAATAGGTGCGCTTCTGAGTAAGCTCACCATGATGCAACAGAAATTCCGCGCCGCAAAGCCATTCTTCATTAATACAAACTCAAAATTTACCGATGCCTCCTTGCTTGACCTTTGATAAAACTTCCTGTCGTGTTTAAAAATGTTTTACGCCACGCGAGAGAATGATTACCGGTTCATCTCCAGCATGCCATCTTAAAAAAGTCACCTCTGACTTCCCGTCGCGACTTTAGAGAGCGCTCCTGCCTCTCGTGGTTGATAATTAGGCGGGCGACCGAAGACAACGGTGGCCGCAGGATGGTTGGTCATGAGACGAGAAGTTTAGGGGGGGGGGGGACTGCTTGCTGCTGAGGGATGAGCTCGGTCGGGGAGGAGGAAGAAATCGGTGGAAGTGCGGACTATTTCGAGGCGGGCGCTGGATTCAAGCCAACAAGGACATCGCCTTCTACCCTCCGCCCCTCACACCCCATCCCACTTGCTCTCCCTCCCCTACCTATCCATCCCCACCCCATCAGCTCTACGGCTAGCTTTTACTCTATCAGCCACCCCTTTCTCCTCCTCTATTCTGCAAAGATATAAGATAAAGATAAAGATCAGATGGGGAAAATTATTATTAAAACAGGTCTGTTAAACGAAATGCTTCATGAAACCATGATTTATGGAAAGATATAATCTTGAGTAAGCCACTGCTTTATAAAATAATTAGCTTCCTAACTGATTTTTCAAATTTTCTTGGCGAAGATTTTTGCCATGAGCGACAGAAATTTTAATTAAAAAGGAGAAAAATCACCAATTTCTTAGTATTTTAATTGTTCTCCTATCGATAAAAATGTAAAATGAGAAAAAGGATGAATATTTTCGCCTTTTTTCTTAATTTCTCTCCTCCAAGTTCCTTCCATCCTCCACTAAGCCGATCCTCGCAGTTTGATCACTTAATTATTAAGCAGGGAGGACGTCGAGGGGCATATTGAATTTTCAATTAAATTTGTAACATCTAATTGCCACAAGATAACCACTCACCTTTGTAAAATTTTCTTGCCGACAGCTTTGTTCTCCGTTACAGTGACAACGGCTGTGAAATTTTCAATGCACCAGGGATGCAGAATAACTACGTTAACCTATTGCGTATTTATATTGTTCATAAACTTTAGTAATAAAAAATACAGGGTGATTTATAATTACCTCTAAGGATTTAGAAAGTTCATTATTCAATAACTGTAACAAATACAGTAAAAAGGAGCATGTTAGAAGATTAAGAAATAAATCGAGCACATGTAATGAACGTACAAAGTTTAGAAAGTTTTTTTATAGAACTGACATGCTACTTTTTACTGTATCTGTTATAGTTATTGAATACTGAACACCCCCGGAGATTTACCTGAATCATCCTGTATTGTAATAATAAAAAGAAAAAGTTGAGGAAAGGTGTCTTTGGAAGGGATATATTCTGCAGTTTCCTATGCCCATTTTCATTTTTCTGAAGTCTATGGCGTGTAACCTAATTGTTATTATTAGAGGTGGTCCATGGGTAAAGATTTAGATGGAAGTAGATTTCTACTACCTATACTAATCCTTCTCAGGCGTAGGCCCTTGTCCCCTTACAAGATTTCATTCTTCAGCTCGATACACGTTTTTTACGTTTTCTTCAGCCTATCAATAAAGCCTATTCTATTACTTCCCCTTTTCCGCTTATCCAACACCCTCCCCTCTATCACGACCTTCAGCATCCCTTCGCCCCTCACTGACTGATCAAACCACCCAATATGCCTTCTCCGTAGCTCTTCAAGCAGTTCACTCTCCTCACCCACCTCGCCAATTACTTTCTTGTTCGTCGTTCTTTCCGTCCATTGCACCTTCTCCATTCTCCTCCACACCCACATTTCAAACGCCTGCAACCTTTTTCATTCTCTTTCCTCATACCCCACCTTTTTGCACCATACAACGCTGCACACTACATTAGACTTTTTGCCAGTCTTTCATAACGATTAACATTAAGCGAAACCTTTTAAATCTCCCCTAATGCCTAAGATTAGTAATGTATCTAAGTAAAAAAAACTGGGTGTATTTAAGTCTATGTGAATTAAGCATGTGAAGTATATCAATAGAGCTAGCCGATTCCTTGAACTAGTCCCTCTCCTAGTTTCTGTCCTTCACCTAATTCATTCAAAAGTCCATCCTCGACTTCAACAAGGGCAGATCAAGACCCTAAATCTACGAAAACAGATTAGACTAATCATCCCTTTCCTCCCGTAATTCTCCTAATACCCCTCGTTAACATGGATAGTATCCTGTCACATGCGCTCTCGGCATCTTTTATAATATCAAGTTTACATATGACTTCCTTTCTCAACCAAAGGTATATTATTATAATAAACAAACGTATGCCCTGGTACCTCGATAATCTTTTGCAATTATTAGTAATGCAGCTGTTGTTTATTTTTTCTTGACTTGATAGAGCTAAAATTCTATAACTTCACGTAAAATCGATAAAAATATTGACTAACTGTTAAAATACGGTACAGATTCAATGAATTCTACTTCTCTTACAAATCTGACCCCTTCCCTATTTATTTCGCACGACCATCTGATATTAACCTCCCACTGCCTTACCCCCAGCCATTAGTCAAGCCATTCATTACACATTTTATTTATTTTACCAGTTGAAGGATGAAACCTTTGGTCGATCAGCCAACAACCTGATCCTTCCTAAATACTAGCTAGAAACGAAGTTGCGGTTATCGGTGACATACGTATAGCTTTGAATTTAAATACTCGACCGACCAATGAATGAAATGATTCACAGACAAAAGGGTTCTGATGGTAATTCTTCAAAGGGAGTTAGAAATTATTTTCCCTTTATGTCCTTAAGATTTACGTTGTGAAACATTTTAGAGCGGGGAACTATCATTTACTTACACATATATTTGGCTTCTTTGCCTCATCCAAACCTTCGCAATATGGCCAAGTGCAAGATGGATTTAAAGCATATATACCATATAAAGAAAGTTTTAGGCCTTCGCCATCACAGCCCCGGCCAATCTCGACCCAATTATTCTAATTTTTCAGCTTCATATTTCCTATCTTACGCGAGGAACACATGTTTTTTAGATACCGTGCTATCTGGCATACTACGAAAATAAGTGATACGCTTGTAAACTCTTGGCGAGTTCCGAATGGTGAGTTTCCTTGGTGTTCAAGTGAGAAAGTAGAGAAGTAGCTTAATAGCATTCATCCAATCCGGAATGCAGTTAAGTTCTGGCACCCAAGAATTTTCCCCTTAATCCCTACCCTTGTATGCGAACAGTATAGGAACTCCGAACAATCAATTAGGAGAGGCGACCGACGGCTGTGGTAATGTTAGCCATCAAGTGGGTTGACAGGCATAGGCAAGATTATTTGGGGAATAGAGAAAGATGGAGATAAATATGGCCTCAGCGTTTTCCTTATCTTAACAAAAGGCGACAAGGTGTCCAGAGGTTTACGCACCGCGCAATATATGAAGTATTACAGCACTGGAAGTGTTCTTTACATGATGGCCAAGTAGAAATCCCGGTTCCAATGAAAAATCTGGGCAAAATGACTCACTTGCCATCGTACTTGCGATGATGTCGATGATTGTTTATGGTGCTGATGACGATAATGCAGTTGAGCACCATGCGATATATTAATGAATGAGACATGATTTCATACCATTCAATATGAAACACCAGACGATGTTTTTTAGAAGCACGTATATCGCTTTTTGCTCGATATACAGCGTGTTTTAGGCAAAAATGTAAATAGCAGTGCGCTATAGATATTCGAATGTTATATAGGGCCCTCTATCCATGCTCTCTTCAGAATTCCCTCACTCCTCTTCATCCTCCGTATGTTCCAACCACCTCCTGCTCTTTAGGTCTTTCCATCCTTTCCCCCCAGGCTCCATCATCATCCATTAAGCTCCTATCCACGGCCCTTTTGACTTCTCCCTTGATTTCCACTTTGAACTCGCCTCACACAAACGCCGTTCCACACCCACGCTCTCGTAAAAATTCCCTCTCTCCCCCTTCTCCTCTCCCCCTCCCCCTCTGTGATTCGACGGCTCTCTCCAATCTTTCAATTGCCTCAATGTCGTCGCCGCAAAAAAATAAGCAGCCTCCACTTTCCATTTCGTTCATCGGGCCATTTTTTTTATCCACACCTCTAGTCTCCCGTTCTTTGCCAATACTATCTCCCTCTCTAAAGCCAAGTTTAGGACTGGCGTCTAAGTGAACTTCAAATACAATCGCGAGGTTAAGCTTGGTGAAAAGTAATCATTTTGTACTATTACACTTCAGATTCTTTATCCCGATCGATTTCAGTTTCTATGCGTCATTTTTATGGTGCCATTGACATAAAAACAAGTTTTCAAGTCCCTAATATACAATGTAAGAGGCTTGAGGGGGTTACAGACTTGTGGTTGGGGACGGGGTTTTGTTTTTAATTCATAATGCTAATGCCTCCCCCATTCAAGCCTCATCCATTGTACATATGGAACTTAAGAAGTTGTTCTTACGTTGATGGTACCTTAATAATGACGTATAGACGTTAAATCGAACGGAATGAATAGCCTAAGTTAAATAGTGCCAAATGATATCTTTCCGCCAATTCTTAACAGCAGTTAAATTCCACAGTGTCGTCTGCCTCCATCAGTTTAATTCAACCGCCAGTTCAATGTATAAGTGTTTACGGAGGCGTTTACGATCACGTGGTAGCGTCAACCGTGAACGTCAACCGTCAACTTCAAAGTTCAATCTGTCTCTGTCTACGTTTCTTGACGTGACGGAAACCGACGATGGCGTTCATTTCCTTCGTCGTTTTCCCGTCTAGAAGGAGTGTATTACGAATGACGGAAGTATCATCACCAATAATTGTTGATATTTTTCCAAACGGAAGTCTATAAGGTAGTGATGCAGCAGTTTGTTTTCATATATTCCAAACAAAATATAAATAATCCGCAAAAATACAGACAAATATTGCTTCATGAAGGTTGATTATGTCTCATTGTAAAGTTGAAAAGTAGGTACGATGGTAAGCAAAAGTTTGTAAATATTGAAAAAAAATGTCTCTGATTGACTGCCGTTGACGTAACGTGAAGGAAAAGTTAAACTTTGATAAGGTTCGCTCATTGTCCGTTGTCGACATCGTCAATGTCCGGCCATCGTAATAGGTTCCACTCTATTGCAATCACCAAGCTTTGCAATCACCAAGCATGTAGCAAGACTACACCACCGTCCGCTACCTTCACGTCAGGAAACGTCGATCGTAATCCCAGCTTCACAACTTTCTCGTTAACGGTTGACGCTAGTGCATGCACAGAATGGATATAGCACCTTGAGTATAGATATCCATATTCCAGCCATAACTTCTGGTATTTCTAGCGTTGCCACGGCTCGTGATATAATGAGGCTGTTTATCAAAGTAGCTGACTATTAATGGAAGCATACCCTGGAGTAGATTTGTGAAATGGTGGCTGAGAACCTGAATTTATATTTCAGCCTTTTTTCAAAACTATCTCTGATCAAGATCGTTTATAGTAACCTCATTTTCCGTCATATGATGTATTCACATGCCAAAATGATTTGCTCTATCCATCAGAAATTTTGGTGGCAAGGTCACAGCACTGAAACTTGGGAACTCTTTGATATCTATCCAATATTGCAACCGAATCCCCCAGAACATTGGGAAATACTGGGAGGAAATGGAAAGCAATGATCGTTGTCAGTCACACGGAGGAATAGTTTAAATGAATGGTAGTTTTCCATTTAAGGTGTTGCAGTTAGTAAAGATCGGAACTCATCGGCGCAATTGAGCACACACAAACGTTTGATGTAACAATATGCGACGGAGAAAATTTGGTTACCAGCCGGCAGGTAGCAATCTATTGATGCGCAACGGTCACGGCCAAATGATATGTGTATAATTACCAGATCCATTTAAAAAATAGTAAATAAAAGGTAAGCTTTTTTAATTCGGAGTAATAAAAAACTTGACACTATCCGTGTTTGACGGTTTTACTGAAAGTTAACATGAAAACAATAGTCGCGGATGAAATTATCGATGTTAGTTTGTTGTTTAGTACAAATGAACTCTGCTCTAGATCTGTTTTGAAGTACACTGCCTATAAGAGTGCGCAAGATTTGTGATGAATGGAAGGCAAGTGCGCTGTCGTGTTGCAAAGTGATTAGCGCACTAGAGCGAATGGAAAGCTTCCAATCTACCTCATCTCCAGCTGCAATGTTTGAGGTTCCTGATCTATCTCGAATGATTCCTCTTGTTGTTGTCTCTTTTGGTGTTTCTCCAGTCTTTCGTTCTCCTTTGTATTTATGGCCGACCTCGACCCTCTTCTGACCTATCTTCCACCCTTAGCTTACGTCGCTCCTCGACTTTCCAGTCTCCACAGACTCCCGTCTTCTTTTTTTGGCCTCCCCCTAATCTGACCTACCCCTCACTGCTTCATCGCAACCATTCCTTCCTAGACTCCTGCGACACTCATTTTTCCTAGCAACCTACCACCTCCGAATCCAAGCTCCAGCTTAAAAATAGCGCCAAATCTTCCCTTCTCCACACAAACGAAATATAAAGCTGCTTCTATGTGCCAAGATGATCGCTTTCGCAAGGGCCTTGTTCTCTGGTGAACACTAATGCTTTAAGATACTGAAAATAAAAAGCGTTAGCCCATTCAGGTTTTGAGCCAGTCGGGGCACTGTGCGTATTTGTGTTCCAAGATCCAGCTCACTGGGAGAACGGTGTGATTGTTATATTCAGGTTAAGGCTAATTAAACTGTTGTGAAAGGCACCAATCGCTAAAATTGCCTGTGATGATTGGTAGAGAATAGGTATTTTGGTGTCACGTTGAAATCTACCCAGACCTAATTAGATGAAAACTGAATCGTTTGATTAAGTTCATATCTCACTTGATTCATTCATCTACTCGCCCATATTTATCAATCTGATAAGTTTTGTGGAAAATTTACGGCTAAAATTCGCTTACGAGAACTGGCTAGAGGATTGTGTAGTGAAGAAATGGTTCCCGTTTAATATGAGGCCGGCTTCCATACAAGGAAGAGCTGCTATCTCTTGGTATGTACAATCAGCAGATGATACGTTGCATTTCATGTCCTTTATGTGTTGCATTGGGTTTAAAAATCCCATTTATCCCAATCCCAAAAATTTATTCTTGAATTCCATATCCATGAATAGAGTTTCGTGAACTGTTGAACCCCATGTCACACGAGTAGGAAATATTTATTAATTGGGCGCTGATCTGCTGACGGCCGAGAAGAGAACATTTCGTTCTGCCATCAATAGTGTATTCATCAATAGTGTAAAGGAAGAGAACAAGCAGAGAAGATATTTTTGCGGGACCTACGATCCATGATATGGAATAGCACACACCTATTGCTGTAATTACCCGGGAATTACTTTAGCCATACGTATAAACTGAAGTAATTGCAAGAACAAGCATGCTTGCTCACGATGGAACACGTCAGAATCCCTATGTAGCAGTTCCCCAGGCCAGAGTCGCCGAAACTATCTTCACCGTAGAAAAAGTCCGAAACTAGAGATAGAAATAACGATCTGATAAGACTATCCATCACAGTGTAAGAAAATATTACAATTACTGAGTTTATAAAAAATTTTGTGACTCAAAAAAATTCGTTCACCAAAAATGTCTCCAATGGAGAATCGAAACCACGATCCCGACACGCAAGGCGAGCGCTCTCCTCGCCAAACTACCCCTTATTAAATGATATTTGACGAAACATGTCGTGAGGTTCCCAACTCATGGTATCGCCGACACTGATACATTCCTTTTTTATTTATTCCGTCATTTTTACTCGCATTATTCTTTATAATACACTTTATACTCCTAATCGCCTTAATTATACGCAAAAACACTTGTATCCGGTCAAGCTTCATATTTTTTAGGTAGTTCGTACATATATCGTAAATTATAAAGAAATAAGGTGTAATCCTCTTGCTCTGAAAGTCTCGGAGTGAAGTAACGTATGTACTGAGCGAACAATTGACGCTTGCTAAATATCAAGCACGGTACCAATGCATAAATCGTCAAACTATGTCAAAGTAACTTCAACTAAAGATATTTAGAAAATACGAAGTGAGGGATTTCCCTCTCGTCGATAAAAAATATTTCATCGTTACTTTTGACCATGATATATCTCGCATTGTTTACAAATCCATTTCTTAATTTAAAGAAAAACGGCTAGAGTATGTCGAAAAGCGCAGTTCCAACGTTAAACAAATAGCTATTTATTAAATAATTGTATAATATTCAAGGTGCGAGATACTGCAACAACGTGACGTTGGTCGTCGAAGCGCATGCGCGCATAAAAGCCAATCAGTAACTGAGTATCATGAAGAATTTACAGAGCCTTCGTATTTACAGAAATTTAACGAATATTGGCGTGCGCATGCGCAGTGTAACTCTGAAAGTATTCATGAATTACTCACGAATAACTTTACGAAAAAATTTACCGTGGAACACCGGCTTTATAGAGAAATTATACTTTCAAAGTTGAGAATATTTCCTATAAAATAAGAAGAGAAAATCAAAGGAGTGGATGAGCATTGTACCTGAAGCGGATGTTATAGTTGTGCGCGTAGATGTGGTCGAGCTTTTTCATTCTCTTGAGCTGCTTGCGGCATTTTCTGCTACACCATTTCAGCCAGCCATAGGTGCGAAATTTTAACGCATCCAATTTTCGTTCGTTCCATTTAAACTTAAAGGACAGTAGCATCCGTTAAGTCCACTATGCTCCATTGCACTATAATTTGTATTGAGTTATAACGTTGCTTCTTTTTTCTTCCAAGAAAATTACAATCAGTGCCAAATGTAGCGATGCGTTCTGCACTTTGACCATCGCCAGGCTCAAAAGTCAGCTGAACGCTTCCGTGAGGGAATTTTTAACCTTGCAAGACTAAATTAATGTCATTTGCCACGTGACATTTCCTTCTTTTTTATGATATTTTTGTTAGTGAAATGTATTTTGCCTCGTTGAAGTCGATTAAGAGCGTCACCATAGACTGATAACACAGAATTGGATAGTAAATGTGGAATCAAATGAAGGAAAAATGAAAAGAAAGAAACGAAAATAAAGCCAGGCCAGAACCACGAATGTATTGACTATGATGGAAGCATTTCCTAGAGGTTTATTAAATGTTGAAGGACAACCTGAAGGTGCACTTCAACAATTTTTCAAATATTTCCATGGTTAAGCTCGTTCAGATGAACCGCAGTTTCCGCCACAGGAGGTATCCATGCCAAAATGCTCTGCACTTTCCACCAAATATTTGATGCCAAGGTCACTGCACTCAAACTTAGGAACTCTTTCATAACCTTAGTTTTAACGGCAGATGCGAGGAGTGATGTTTTGAAACTATCACGGGTTGTGTTTAGTGCGGGCTGCTTTAAAAGAAAGAACCCCTGGGGTTCGACTCAAATCGTTTTCAATACCATGAGGCGTGGTATTAAAAATTATTTGAGGTTTACACCTCAAATCGTAGAAAGTAGTAATACTACCCATAGATTTCATGTTATAAATTTCAAATAGTCCTATTTTACTGCGAGCAAGGGATTTTGTGCAGTTTTCAAGGAACCTGTACATTCTGATGAATTTGACCAATTAAATTACTAAAAGCCTCTTCTTAAAAATATTTCTTGACCTTCGAGTGCTGAATTTTCGAATTTCTAAGAGTTGAGAGTGAGGAGAAGTTAAGAAGAAGATTTCGCCTTGGGATCCGCGCGCCTATTTTACCAGCGTATTTCTAATTACGAGGACAGTGCTAAGTACTTGCATCTTGCACCGCGCGTTCGCGAGGACTCAGGTGGTGAGTGAATCAGCAAACGACATTGCCAATTTAAATAAGACCTTCCCAACGAAACAAGTCAGTTAACAAAAACTCCCCTGCCCCTTTCGAGTTGACAGTTTTTTCACCCACCTAATTCGGCGAAGCATTATCATGCCAATTTCAGCTCCTATATCAGCCTGAGTTTCGTATATCAGACAGTGTATTTTTCTTATGTCTGGTGCACAAAAAATGAAAATATTTCCTTTTTATTTTGCAATATGCATTTAATATTTCAAGTCCATCTCATAATCAACAAAATATTCTTCACAGAGGATACGGTTTCAGGCTTGATTCGGTGGTATTTATCCATCACGGAGAAAATTAAAAATGAAGTTATGTATACCACTTTTAAGCGTGGTAAAAGTGGTATTTAAAGAGTTATTTTTCATTCTATCCATAAAATATTCTTCATTGATTCAAATAAATGTCTAATGTCAACTTTGCCTATGCTATCATTGGTTATTACTAATGTGGAAATAAAACGCTTAAACAATAATGTCTCTTGAAGAAAATGTTGTCCCTATGCAGTACTTAAACGAGTATACCATGAAAACGTTTCCACAATCGAAATATTTTACGGCAGTGCCATTCCGTAATAGGAACTTCTACTACTCCCGCTACTTCCACAGTTTTAAAGGAACGTTTCCAGTGAAACAGAGTCCAAAAAACATGATTTTAAATATCTTCGCAAAGCAGCGGCAAGTAGCAATTTACCAGTGGATATAGCTTAGATAGGTTCTGTAGCTAATAAAATTCCGCCGTTACATAATTCATTTACTTATTTTCCCACAAACCATTTACTGTCCTGCTGGTTACCGTTATCAATGGATTCCATACCAGCTCTCATTCGAAGGTGAATCATTAATGCTAATGGAAGGCTTTCGCAGCGATTCGTGACTGCTAGGAAGGCTTCCGAGTTTGAGCTACGTGGTAAGCATTCTCTTCCTTCGGAAGAAAAAAACACAGCAAATTTACTTCACTCCTGAAGACGCTCGCTGAAACGCTGGATGAAGGGCTTATTTTTCTATGGGTATCAAGAATATAATACTGGTATTTATTATTTTTTTGTTTTTTTTTTTGCAACATCCCCTCCTAGTCCCCGGCAAGCATCAGGTTTCATTGTCGTCATAATGTCCGAAGACTCGAGAGGGGTTGTGCAGTAATCGCAGCCACGTCCGACGCCCATCGGATGAGTGGCTACGCTGCGATCGGGTCATGCGTCCGCAGTAGACGGAGTGACCCCAAGATGACGGCCTTCTGCATGCGTACAACTAGTGATTCCACCTGTGCCACGCAGGACGGAATGCACTTGATGTTATTAAGCAGCGAGCCCTTGACTCCAACGAGCACACCTATGCTGAGCACCACTAGTTTCACAGAGTGTCCAGGATACATCTGTCGAAGTTCGAAAAGCAGGTCTTGATATTTCGTCCGTTTTCCCCCCTCCTTCACATCCATGTTAGTTTCAGCCGGAGCAGAAAACTCTATCACGAACACGGAGCGTGTGAGGTGGTCGAGGAGAACGATATCAGGCTTGGTCGCCTCCAACCTGCCTGGTGGTGGAGAAGGAGTAATTCCACCAGATTGTGCATTTATCGTTCTCCACGACGGAATCAATATCTCCAGGGGCATAGGGCAGCACAGGTGATTCGTCGATGCCATAATGGTGTCGAAGGTGGAAGTATAACATCCGTAGGGCCGCGTTGTGTCTAGCTAAATACGCTGACTTGGCGTAATAACTACAGCCGGAGAGAAGGTGACTCAAAGTCTCCTGCTGGGCTCGGCACGCCCTACATCTCGTATCTGCAACCTCCACCTTGAATATAATTCGGCGGTACACGAGTGTGTTTATGACACCATCCTGGCACGCGATAACAAAGCCCTCGGTCTCAGACTTCAGACCGGCGGAGCGTAGGAAGGCAAACGTCAGCTCCTTCGATAACCCATGCTTTTCGATGTTTCGATAGAAACATCCATACATGGGCTTATCGTATGCGCCTTGAGCAAGGCCTTCTGCTCGGCTTTTTTTATTTCGAGCTTGATGACGTCTGCCTTGAATGGCATGATGGTCGTGTCATTGTCGCTTCCGTAGGATGACGGGTCGAAGTCTAGACTGGTTTCGTCCGCTGCCCTCTTTGCCGCCTGGAAGAGAAACGCCCCTGTTCCCGCACCTCGTGCTCTCCCACGGTATTCAGCAGGGGGTCCCTGCTTTTCAACACTCGGCAAGCTGTACCCAGGACAACTCTGTTGTGGAGATACTCCAGACTCATAAGTCCTCTACCACCTACCTAGCGGGGGAGATACAATCTGGCGACGGAAGATTTCGGATGAAGACTTCTATAGATGGTCATCATCTTCCTCGTTCCCCTATCGAGGTTCTGCAATTCGTTGACGTTCCACTTCATGCATCCGAAGGTATACAGCAGTGTAGGAACCGCGAACATGTTCGTGGCAAGAACAAGGTTCTTGCCAAACAGCTCAGAACTCCAGATGTTCCTGAGAGTTTGTCTGTATTTGGCGGTGATCCTTTCCTTCACTGCTGCAACCTCCTGAATTCGGCGCTGGGGGACGCCGAGATATTCATAGCTATCATCGTCCTCGAGGTGAATAATGACGCTCCCGTCAACGAGTTGCACGTCTTCCTTGATATCCGAAAATCTTCCTCTCGCCAAATGGATGGATGCACACTTGACCAATCTGAATTTCATCCCTATAGCCTCACTGTATTCCAGTACGGATTCCAGGGCAGTGCGAAGGTCTTACACATTAGAAGCATAAAGCTTCAGGTCATCCATATAAAACAAATGGGTGACCTTCTGCTTCCTGTCACCTGGAACACCGCACATGTATCCTCTACCTCGTCACAGCCTATGGGCTTATTATTAATATTATTCATTTCACGATGACACCTCGTTAAGGAAAGATTAGTTTGGTTCTGGTTGAAGGAAGGAGACGTGTAATGAACTAGGAGTGATGAAAATCATTATAGAGAATGGTAATAATAATAATAATTCTTTATTACGGGCAGGTGCCCAATTTCCAGAAGTGACATATACATGTAGCATATGATTATAATAATGCATAAAATGATAATACACAACAGAGATACTCATTCATAGATAAACATATAATGAATATAATCAGAGTATATTGTTGACCACATGTATTCCGAAGAGGGGTTTATGTGAGTTGATTGAGTGGGGTAAAACAAAATACTCCCGAAATAAAAATTAGCTTGAAGGGATCTGAGTGGAAATCTCTACCAGCGACTAATGGCACAAGTAAGGGTGGCAGATGGCGAATCGGGATGTGAAATGATAAGCTAGCCAGTAAGTAGGGGTGTCCATTATCACCTCTGCTTTATGCGTTGTACGCCCAAAATATCGTTATCGAGGCATGAGAAGGGGTAGGGAATGAAAGTAGGCTGGGTGCTGATGATTTACAAATAAGGCAAGTTACCATTGTCAATTGGCATTGGCGAGGGAAACTCTCCAGCAAAGATGCATAGAAATTATTTGTGAAAATTTTAATACGTAGCCTAGCGTTGTATGGTCTAGAAACTTTGCTTTTGTCAAAAGAGGATGAGAGTAGGCTAACGGTTGTTTAATATGATTATATATAACGGAGTGGATTAGCTATTATGCTTAAAAAGTCCTGCTTTCACTTATTACACGCCTTAGCTATAAAAACAAACAATGTAGAAAATATGCCGATTATACGACGAATATATTTTTAATGAATAGTTTTTATAGTCAATGGGAGCCGACTGCAGCATCATTTCCATTGAATTAATAAATTTTGACTTAATTCACTGTAGTAATTTGCTATTAACTCACAGATTAGGTTAGACAGGTGCTAACATTTTACCACCATTAAATACCCTTTAAGAATTTGTCACTTATTAGCAGTTTTCTGCGGAAATGGGTTTTATATTAGATAGAAAAACCATTTTTCTAATTTAAAAACTCATTCTTGCATTTAACACCATGGGATTTCAAGTTCCATTTGAAAAAAAAGGTACGAACCTATTGTTTATATCAAACAGAGGACAGATTTTTCTATAAGTAGCCTGAATATGATTGAAATTATATTCAAGTCATTTTAAAGTGGAACCACCTGCGGAATACATTAGGGAATGCTAGTTAATTTGTGAATAAATTCCATGGAGGAGGAAAAAGAGGATGGAGGACGCATGGAAGTAACGGGATGTCATATCGTGCTCTAAGGGGAAGAGTGGATGACGAAGAAGCGGGGATCATTAAAGGCATGAAGATAGATAGGTAGAAGATTTGAAGAGCTTACGGGGGACTTCATATAGGAAAATTGAGAGTCGTTAGCAGGGAAAATTCACAGATGACCCAAGAACGGGGGCGGATTAAAGTCGGAAACTCTCCATAAATCTTCAAATATTGGTGTAACCAAAGTGGATAGTCTACCCAAGCTAACTATCCTGATGAACCTCTGACAACACACGGCGATCTATTTTTCTTCATAAAAACTCTTGTTTTACAACTTATTCCTTTCCATTTTATAAACCAAACCTAGTCCCCATCACTTAGATCGTCCTCTCGATGCATTAACTTTGAAGTATCTTTCCTTCGAGTGGCATTAAAACTAAAAGGGGCCATATTTTTCGAATGCTCTTTTACAACCATCTGAAGGGTAGACTTATTTATTGTGTATTTTCGACAAGTGAAATCGATTTTTCAAGCCAAACTCCGATTTTAGGTATGCTTCTCAATTAATGATGGCTCATTTTCTCTTCTTTTTCTCATAGAATTTATTATTAAAATGGAAGCACCGTATAGGTATAAGCCAGAGAAATGCTAGCCACACGGCTAGCTATATTCCATATCGTTTTGATTAATGAAAAGCGCGCAATTATCTATCATGTATTCTTAGAAACGACGTATAACATTAATTTTTCTTTACAGCTAGTCCATTTGGCACCACTTTGAGAAGGTATGCGGGCTCAAATCGCCCGAGGTTAAAGTTAAAGGCAAAAGTGATACTTGAAGTATCGACTATGAATCCCAATCTAATTCAATCCCACTATACATGAGTTTCTCTGAAGATCGATGGATTTCGGTGTCGTGTCCTGTCTTATGCTAAAAAGCTGCGCCATTCCCTACTTCATTCTACAAAATCTTCTTTTTCTTCCTTTTTATAAATAGTAGAGACAGATTGCCTGTCACTCTGCCTTTCATACTTACTCGACGGTTAGGTTAGCACTATATTTTTTGGTCCTCCTGTTCTTCATTTTTCCAATAGTAACTTATCTCGTGCAACCTGCCTTTTTGGTTGTTGAGTGGGTAGAATGGCTCGGCAATCATGTTGCCGGACCTAAATCCGGATAAAAGAGGAGGGTTCTTTGGTCGGCCTAGGCCCCTACCTGAGGTAAAAACTATCACTTTAACTAATAGAAAGGAAAATTTGCAAACAAAGATAGTGAAATATACACCCTTATCCAGCATGCCGTACAAAACTTCCGTTCAAAAATCCCTTGCCCTCCTTACGCCCTGCAACCTACCGCCTGTAGCGTGCCTTCCAAGCTCCATTCATCGGCTGTTCCCAACGTCCCCGCCAGGGGAGACCCCTTTAGCCCTTTTTCATCGACTTTTTTTATCCGTGGATACAGCCGACCCTTTCCCTCTCCGGAGTCCCTTACACGAGGCACGCTCTTAAAAACCCTTCCCTCGAAACTTCGCTTCCCTTCCTCGCCTGTTCCCTGGTGGCGAAAGCAAAGAGTGCTTTTAGTGTTTGCCTGCCTCTCCACCTGACGGGGAACGGTTTAAAAACATTCCCCAACCAGGAAGGGTGGAGTTATGGGAAACTTGAAAAAAACGAAATGCTCACATATTATATTTTTTCCAATGAATGCAACGAAAATAATTGTTTTATGAATAAACTATACATATTTCTTTCAAATAACGCAGAACGTGACAATGAGTTCAAAGACAAACTTTTCTACAGGCCTGCAGTTGTCCTATGCCTATCACAATTTTCAAACTAGACATACTACGACATGAAGCACACAAGCCTCTTAAAAATGAGTAGCTAACAGAGGTGCAAACGTCCCATTGCACCTCTGGTATGCGCATGGTAAAAACGTCAGCTGTGCAAAAATTCCATGGCAGAAACATAAAAGAGGTATTTTCCTATATTGTCGGAAATTTTCTTCCTGTAATCCTTGAAACGTAATTTATAATCTAAACGCCAGGTTAAGTCGTAAATAAGGAAATGAAATTCAAATTAAAACAATTAAAGAAATAAAACGCAAATTTAAATACCTTTTTGTTGAAAGAATTTCACTAAAAAACGTTTGTTATTGTAATAAAAAAGATTAAAACATACAATTGGAAAATAAAAATTTTCCAGAAAATAATTGAAAGCTAACGATAAAACCGTTTTTGCCGAAAGAAATAAAATACGTATCGAATGAACGAAAAAAATAGTGCCGCTTTGTTCCCCATCACGAGTCTGCAGGTGTTTCTTCATCGTGGCCGAGGCCGCTGCACGCATCACGAAAGGGAGAAGCGTCGGAGGGTTTGGGAGGTCGATTGAGTCCTCCCGGGAAAGGGCGCCCGCGAATCTTCTCACCGAATCATGCTGGGGAAAAGAAGAACGACGCACTGCGCACGGATCGGATGGCGTGCCATTTCCGTCGATGTCATTATAGCACCAGAAATAATATAGGCGCAATCATGGAAGGCCGTTCAGACATGCCAACGGAATGGGCTTCCCTGAAACACCAATACAGAGACAATTTAACCCGTTTTCTTGTGCCTTCCGGTAGGAGTTAACAATGAAACGCCATGCCTTGCAACAGAGGCAATGCTATATATATGGCTCGTTGCGAAGGTGGTGGCTGGGTTCACTCTATTCTGAGTCCAACGGTGAAATAAAATTACGCATTCCAGGCAATAGAAGTAATTTCCTTCTAAATACGATCTTAGATATCCCAAAAGTTCTGGTTACCCAAAAATCACTTTGCAACGGTTTTTGCGGACTTGTCTCAAATAGCGACAATAAGTAGGCTCTAAACAAAATAGTTCTGAGTATACTCTTGTCGGGCTCTCCACCGGTTTTAAACTGTTCATCATTGCCACAAAAAATAGTTCTGGATTAGTTAGTTATATTTAAAATAATTCTGGATTTAAGGTGTTCCAACTGCACTACATCGCACAGTCTAACCAAAGACGAAGACATGATCCATGTCCTTGAGGGATCCGAACACGCGATCTGTAGGTTGCCAGGTCTTTTCTACCGCGATCAGTAGTTAACTAATACCCTGGCACACTGCGATAAAGCAAATATCAGTTTTGCTTAGCAGAACAATAATTTGTGTTGATAACTTTTTGGTGCGTACGTATTTGCGTGCGTGCGCGCTATACCCCGTACGTATTTGTTCTCGCGTTGCCACTGCGCAACCTTGTGTGCGCAGCTTGGTCTGCTGTGTCGGAGTCGGCTGTCGGGATGTACTTCCCCTCCGTCCCCTCCACTCGCAGACATCGGCTATTAGCAAAAAGTACGCGCTCTCGCTCTCTCTCGCTCGCTTCTGCTCGCTAAGCAGTCACCGTAACTTGGCCTCGTCCGGTGCACGCTCTCACTACTATTGAGTAGAATAAATCTGTTTTCTGTACTTAAGTGAACTACAACCTTTTTATTTGAAACAATTTCTGGTCCTTCGGGCCGGATCAGGGGCCTACGATACGTGTGACATTTGTCTCGATGCTGGACTCACCGGTAAGAACTTCATGAACTTTGTGATGTACTTTGAGTGTATTGATAACTTTGCCACATGTGGAACTATGGAGTGTAATTGGTGCTAACGTCTGCTGTGTCATATTACAACCTCAGTGACTCTTTCTTGACCAACTTGACTGTATGAGTGTGGCTAATTATTTTCTACGTGTTCTCAATCTTTCTTTACGTAAATAATTAGAAGTTAAAGATTCTTTTCCCATTATGACGTCGCCAGAGACAGAGAGACTCAACAGAGGTGAGCTCATTGCTAGATTTTGGTCTAACACGTTGAAGCATGGAAAGGAAAAACTAACAGTGGCGCTATTGGAACAACGTAAGGATTTACTTAGTTCGTATTGGAGTGACTTTTTAGATAAACATTATGTGCTCTTAGAGAAAAAGGATGCCGCGGGAACGGACTATTTGAAAGACGATTACTTCACGCAGATTGAGCTAACCTATAGTGATTCTTGCGCTAACATTGTGGATTTCATTTCTAAATTACGTACTCCGGGTGATTCCAAAGGTGTGATTCAAGGCTCTAGTAACAGCGATAATGTTCAGGCCCAATTGCCAAAGATAGAACTTCCTACTTTCTCGGGAAATTTATTGGAATGGGAGAGCTTTCGTGACCAATTCAAAAAACTTGTCCATGAAATACCAAACATTTCTGACGTGCATAAGCTACTTTACTTAAAAACTCATTTACGAGGACCAGCTGCGGAAGTAATTGAGAACACGCCGGTCACTAGCGCGAACTACAAAGGGGCGTGGGAAGACCTTGAAAGACGTTACGGGAGTAAAAGAATCCTTGCGAACTTCCACATGAAGAGTTTATTTGAAATTTCACCTGTAATTAGAGCTACGTCGACTGAACTAAAACTTATTCTGGATCATTTCCGTCAAACGGTGCGAGCCTTTGAGAACCTTGGAAAACCAGTGGAAGAATGGGATGAGTGGTTCGTTTTTCTTCTGATAAGAAAGCTTGACTCGTCAACTCGTCTCGCTTGGGAACTTTCACTCGTTGATACTTCAATGATTCCAACATTCTCAGCTCTTTTCAATTTTTTGGAAAATAGAATCCATGCTTTGGATGTTTCAAACGAATCGAATACTTTCAGTGCTTCTCAAACTCGTGAAAGCCGACGTGACCCGGTTGGTAATAGTAAGACATTTAAACAGAGGTCACTAGTTAATACAGCATCAACGAAACAGTTGCCGAGAAAGTCTCTACGATGTCCTTTATGCTCAAAAGGTCATTTCTTGAATTACTGCCCCGAGTTTAAAGGGTTAAAACCCAATGAGCGACAGGAGCATGTGCTTAAGCTTTCTCTTTGCATAAACTGTCTATCAAATCAACATACTACGAGGTGCTGCAAATCCTCAAGCACATGTTTGGCGTGCGGTCAGAAGCATCATACGTTACTTCATGAATCCTTCGTATCACGGAATCAAGATACGCCTAATTTCCAACTTAATGATTCATTTTCGACAAGACTACCAGGCAACACTTCAAGCCAGGTAGCAGTCTCAACCCCTATAACTTCAGTCCATTCCGCCATGACTAATAAAGTAGTGTTATTAGCAACTGTGAGATTACAGATTCAATCGCCTTCTGGAAAGATTATAAATGTTCGAGCCTTACTCGATACAGCTTCTGATTCCTCCTTTGTGACAGAATGGGTTGCTCAGGTATTGAGACTTCCAAAAACAGGTGTTCATGTTCCTATAACGGGAGTTCAGGGTTGTGAGACTGGGATTGCTACTAGTCTTGTGAATTTCTATATTAGATCAATGTATGACGCCTCCTTTGGTCTTCATGTTCAAGCATATGTACTCAAAACGTTGACTACCCTTAACTCCGTCTCATTCTGTACGGCTTCAGCACTGGCCGCACTTACATGGTTTGCATCTTGCCGACCCAGAGTTTGGTAAAACATCCTCCATTGACCTTATTTTGGGCGCCGATGTTTGTGGACTTTTATTCTTAAATGAAGCTTGCCTAGGACCCTTAGGCTCACCAACTGCTCGTTTAACTCCATTTGGTTGGGTTTTAATGGGACCTGCGACGACTTCTACTTCGCGTCTCGGGAGAAGTTCCGTGTCTGCAATGCATATTCAATCTCAAAACAAACTGACTGATGGCCTTCAAGTATTCTGGGAGATGGAAGAAGTTTCTTCGGAAAAGCCCATGTCTGACGCTGACGCCTATTGTGAGAATCACTTTAGAAAGACTCACTCGAGGGATGATGAAGGACGTTATGTAGTGCGTTTACCCTTCAGAAATGATAATTTAGTTTGCTTAGGTCCCTCTAGAACATCTGTTCTGAATTTATTAGTGAATTCTGAGCGTCGCTTGGAAGGGAAACCTGAATTGAGAGCCATGTATAATCAGTTTATGTCAGAATACTTATCCCTGAAACACATGGAGGTTGCGGAACAGAATTCTCATAACATGTACTTCTTCCTCATCATGCTGTTGAAAAAGGATTTGGCGCTTCCAAGAGTATTAGAGTGGTTTTTAACGCTTCCTTTAAATCTTCTTCAGGACAATCTTTGAATGATTTACTTTTACCTGGACCTAAACTACAGCCAGATCTTTGGTTGATTGTGACACGATGGCGGTTTTTTAGAGTCGCATTTACTACGGATATTGTTAAGATGTTCCGCCAGATAAGAGTCCATCCAGATGATGCAGATTATCAGAGAATTCTTTGGAGATTCAATCCTGCCGAGCCGGTAAAAGACTACAAGCTTACTACGGTTACGTACGGTACCGCTTCGGCTCCTTTCTTAGCGCTTAGAGTGCTGCGACAATTGGCTCAGGATGAGGAATCCAATTTTCCTTTAGGTGCAGAGGCCATTCGATATCATTCATATGTTGATGATATTCTCTGTTGTGCAGAAAATGTAGAGCAAGCATTAGCGGTCAAAGAACAAATTATTTGCATGTTGAATGCTGCAGGATTTCCGTTGAGCAAGTGGGCTTCTAATAATCCTAAGCTTAGTCCGGAAAATCTCGATCATAAAAGTTTCATAGATAGAGATCAAATCGCTACGCTCGGAATTAATTGGGAACCAGAGCATGATGTCTTTAATCTCAGAATTATTCATCCTAGCAAAGATTCCTTATTAACGAAGAGGTCAGTTCTCTCAGAAATTGCACGTCTTTACGATCCGATGGGTTGGATGGCACCCGTATTAGTTTTTGCTAAAATCTTTATACAGGATTTGTGGCTTGCTAATCTTACATGGGATCATTGTCTGCCCCCTAGCTTGGCATCGTCGTGGTGTAATTTCCGTTCTTCGCTGTTTAAATTAAACTCAATCAGAATCCCTAGATGGGTTCAAGTAACCCCTGGAAGTCTTTCGGAGATATCTCTTCATGGGTTTTGTGATGCGTCGGCCAGAGCATATGCAGCTGCAGTATACATTCGTGTTTCTAACGTGACTCAAGGAACTTCAGTTAATCTGTTAGTCGCGAAAACTAAAGTTGCCCCAGTGAAGACTGTTAGTGTGCCTAGGCTTGAATTGTGTGCCGCTGTTCTTTTGACTCAATTATTGGTGAAGGTGAATGAAGGGATTCGCTTAGGGAAACCACCAGTCTACGCTTGGACGGACTCCAAGGTCTCTTTGGCATGGATTAGAGGTCATGCATCGCAATGGACGCCGTTCGTTGCTCACAGAGTCGCAGAGATCCAGTCTTCTCTTGATCCAGCCTGCTGGAACTATGTGCCTACTCGTCACAACCCAGCAGATGCCGCCACGCGAGGGATCAGCCCAGATGAACTACTACGGTCATCGGAGTGGTGGCATGGTGCACCATGGCTCATCAAAGAGGAAGCGGCCTGGTGCAGAGAGTCCTGGAATTCTGATGGTTCAGAGAATGAGGAGCTTCGCAAAACGAGATTAACAACATGCCACATCTCGTTATCGACAAGCTTCGGTGATGTTTTGCTTAAATTTTCTTGTTTATTGCGTTTGGTACGCACAATTTCATGGTGTCTTAGATTTTTGCACAATTCCAGGTACAGCAATGACCGACGTACCGGCCATATCACTGCCAAGGAGCGAGCTGATGCATTGCTGGCCCTAATCAAATGGTCGCAGGCTCGTTATTTTGGCAAAGAGATTGCTGACCTGCAGAGATGCCGCCCTCTTCAGCGGTCATCCCCTCTGCTGCCCTTAAAACCCGTTTTGGTCGCGAATGGAGTCCTTCGAGTGGGTGGCAGGTTGCAGAATGCTGTGCTGTCCTTTGATGAGAAACATCCAGTGATCATCGCAAAGCAGTGTCATCTGGCTGCCCTGCTAATCAGACATTCCCATCTGGCAACGCTTCATGGAGGACAGCAACTGACGAGATACTATCTTGCGCGTCGGTATTGGATACTGCGCAATCGTATCCTGGTAAAGAAAGAGATAAAGTGTTGTGCTGTCTGCAACCGATTCCAAGGAAAGGTCACCAACCAGCTGATTGGAGACCTACCAGTGGAGAGACTTAAACCTCAAAAACCCTTCTTTTCCACTGGAGTGGATTATGCTGGTCCTGTTCTTCTAAGAACGAACAAAGGCAGAGGGCATAAATCCTACAAAGGATACATATGCCTGTTTGTTTGCATGTGTACTAAGGCATTGCACTTAGAATGTGTTTCTGGTTTGTCTTCTAATGATTTTATCCTTGCGTTTCGCAGATTTGTCTCCCGCAGAGGACATTGTTCTAAACTTTTTAGCGACAATGCCACCAACTTCCGAGCTGCTGATCGTGAGCTGAGGTCCATGTTCAAGGACGCCTCATCTTTCTACGAGATGACTGCATCTCTTCTCAGTTCCGCTGGGACGGACTGGGTCTTCAATCCCCCCTACGCGCCTCATTTCGGTGGTTTATGGGAAGCAGGCATCAAGTCCACAAAACATCATCTTCGCAGAGTCATCGGGGACCAGACGCTGACGTTTGAAGAGATGTCCACACTCTTGTGCCAAATTGAAGCCTGTCTAAACTCCCGTCCCCTCTCTCCCATCAGTAATGATGCCAATGATCTTGTTCCTCTTACCCCTGGTCACTTCTTGATAGGAGAGCCACTAACTGCAATTCCAGAACCATTTTCTAAAAGCGATGGCCTACCTCTTTTGAATAGGTATAAGTTAATTACCCTCATGAGAGACCATTTCTGGAAAAGATGGGCTCAAGAGTATCTGCATGAGATGATACAGTTACCTAAGTGGCGGGTGAAAAAGGAGAACTTAAAGATAGGAACTCTAGTAGTGGTAAAAGATACTCTCCTACCCCCCACAAAGTGGTTGACAGGTAGTCATTGAAGTATGCCCTGGCAAAGATGGACTTGTTAGAGTGGTTAAATTGAAAACCTCAAAGGGTTTACTAACTCGATCTGTGACCAAACTTTGCCCTCTTGTAAACTGAACATTTTTTTTATTGTTTTCTATTTTTTTTTCTTCTTTGGGTTTAATTACCGTCCTCTTACGGCGGGCGGTTATTCACCTTGATGTATTTACTTATCTCATTATTTAATTGTTGCATATTGTTATTGTTTCGTCACGGACGAGGCGGGCGGTTATGTTGATAACTTTTTGGTGCGTACGTATTTGCGTGCGTGCGCGCTATACCCCGTACGTATTTGTTCTCGCGTTGCCACTGCGCAACCTTGTGTGCGCAGCTTGGTCTGCTGTGTCGGAGTCGGCTGTCGGGATGTACTTCCCCTCCGTCCCCTCCACTCGCAGACATCGGCTATTAGCAAAAAGTACGCGCTCTCGCTCTCTCTCGCTCGCTTCTGCTCGCTAAGCAGTCACCGTAACTTGGCCTCGTCCGGTGCACGCTCTCACTACTATTGAGTAGAATAAATCTGTTTTCTGTACTCAAGTGAACTAAAACCTTTTTATTTGAAACAATTTGTTTAAATCACAGGTATGTTTACAGGTGTATTAAATACTTTATTGAAAGCCCTCCACATATTTAATCACAATAATTTATGTACAACGGAATATATATCTGGTTGTTATGAACTCAGTTTAAAAGAAATATTTTTCGCCGCGTCCGAATTTCTCCTTTCCTCGTTCCATGCATTTCATACTTAATTCACAGCTTAACCTTAAGACCTATAGTTGTAACTGCATTTCGCGATTGACTATGAAATTCTCTGAAAATAAGCGGAAGGTATGCATTTAATTGGATACTGAATTTTTCGTCACACGTGCTAATACACAGTTGCTCTATTGAGTATATACCGAGTGGATATGGCGTGGTAAAGGGTGGACAAAGTTACCACCCACGAATAAATTTGCGATTCAAGCTTGTCAATTCAGCATCAGACCTACAGAAATAACGTATTAATTACAGGGGTATTTCAAATGGTGCTGACGCAAGAATATTGTAATTAAAATTAATGTCTCAAAGTTCAACAACATGTCTCTGTTATCATCAACAACGCTCAGTATAATGACAAGTGAAACATTAAGAATTTCGCGATTGAAATAAAAAGTAATACAATGGGAAGTTGAAGAAACGATGCAAGAAGCATGTATGGCAAACATAGTAATGGTGTGATAATGCATGCATCCTAGACTATGCCATCCAGTTCTCCAAGTAGATTAACGGTTGAAGGGCAAGAGGAACTTTCAAGCACAAAAAATTGAGAATTTTAGATATCAAAATTATAGTCGCGTGATTTTCTTCATCTGTGGTACTCATACAAAAATATCTGTACCAAATAATATAAACGAACTCCACTCTTCCATTGATTTATTTTTTTTATTAATATTATTATTTTTTCATTATTTATGGGGAGAATGGAGGTAAGGTGAAATATTTTTTATTTTACTATTTCAAATTAAGTCACTTTTAAAATAACTTAAGCGAGATGTGATTTAATTCTAAAAATGAAATGATTCAGAAAAGGCTCAAGCTCTAGAGTATTTGGCTGGTTAGTACTGGAATATTGCGTTGCTTTCACAATTATGGCGCTGCAGTTGAATTATAGGAGTGAAAAAAACATTTGCTAAAAATATTTTCAACTTTAAAGAACCTAGAGAGAGATGCTTTAAAAACATCTTTAACTTATACGCATTTTGTTGTCTTGCTGTTACTTTAGAGTAGCTAATGCACGCTATCGGTGAAAGGAGTATTATTAAAAATGGCATACATTTAAAATGCAGAATGTATTCTCTGTTTTAACTCTCGCTGTCGTATTCCAACCACCTAATGGATTCAGCTCTTGCATAATGCGTGAATTTAAAATGGAGGAAAACGCTACCACACATAAGCACTTTCTTTGACACCTCCGAATCATTGTTTAGGATTAGATCTAAAAAGGAATGCGTTAACCACCTCCACTCAAAGGTATATGTAAGAATTATTTTCTTAAGAATTATGTTCGAAGCGGATTGCTGCAAAAATATATGTTCTATCACGTATTTCCAAAAACTATCATATGCCTTATAAGAACTGAACTGGATCCAGGTTTATGTGCCTTCTAAAAACTGAAGTGCACTGGATCCAGGTTTAAGGCCAAAGGTGTAAGGAAATGTGAAAGAAAACATTGGAGAATATCTTTACGAAAAAGGATTTAATGGAATGGATCATTTACTTTACAAGAAAAGAAAATGAGCATAGATAGAGTCTTTTGAGATGCAGGTAGGTTTGTTGGCGGATAGTATGTGAAAGAGTAGTGAGGAAGATAAACTAAGTTATCCGAAAGTTTGGTTAAAGGTTGGCGGAACAAATCCAATGAAAGCCCTTCAGAATTAGTGACCCTAACCCAAGGAAAGTACAGTAGCCGTCACCACAGAGACCTCCGGAAAGCAGACAGCATTACCAACTTACCGAAGTCATCAGTTGCCTATGACACATGGGACATGACCGGAAAGACGAAATGAAGTCGTCATCTAGAATTGGCACCCTCCTGTTTATTAACTTATTGTTGAAGAATTGCATCCAAACTCTTTCTTTAAGCACAAAGAATACATTTAAATCTACTCCCTGATTGATATGCGCTATTAATGTCATTTTGCTACCTTATATCAATAAAAATATCTTTTCTCAGCGTGACAATCACGTCATTGGTTGCTCATTTGTTCCACAAGAAAAATATAAGATAGAAAATAGGATAAAGAAATCCTGTGCTTTGCTTTACTGTGCTTACTACTCCTGTGCTTCACCAATGTAAAAAAATGAAGGTAAATAAGAAGTAAAAGTATATTTAATGCTTTTAGCATAAAATTGAGAGACAAAATACCTCACTGCCAAAATAATTGATTCAATACAGTAATTATCGATCGAAATAAAGCATTTTTTGCTGCATTGGAGTGAAAATTATTTAAGTCACTATAAAAAAAACTCGTTGCAATGCTGGAAAGCTAAATAGGCACTTTTCACTCAACATCAAATGACAAAAATATCTTAACCTCAGCTCCTTTAATGAAAATAACTAAACGGGTATCTTTTGAAAGCCTTTTTCTGCGTTTCTTGTTCTCCTAAAGGCAATTAAAAAACATGCATAAAACAAGCGCATAATGTGTCATATTACCGGGACGCAGATTAGTTATATTTTCCTGCCGATAGTTCCTTCCTCAATGACCACTCAAAACTCTAGCCCACACCACACAGCCAAACCGCATGGCAGCCACAGCTGTTTAAGTGGTATGTATTGCAGGCACGTATTTTCCGTATACCATAGGGCAGGAAGGAATAGATGACATTAAGAGATAACTTAATGAAGGGGCATTCCATTGAGTCACATTTTGTTTGCCAGCCATTCCGAAATACATTTCTTAAGTGGGCATTTGCAACCTGCATTTTCGCAGATCGACCATACCCTACCTCACGCGGAACTCGAAAAAGCAATGACTCTTATCGAAATAACCATCATGAGACTTTTAACTAGGTTTTACGATGGGTAGTGCCGCTATTTACTTTATTTACTCCCCAATACTTGTATCCGTATCTGCTTCCTCGTAATAACAGCACGCCGGGCATTAATGCAATATAACTTTGTATCTCTGTCCATTTACGTAGTTGCATAATACACACATACAAACGGTTCCTCTAACATTGGTAGCACACCTATAATGTAGTGCACAACTGTGAGGCATCGTCTCCTGACCAGCTTTAGCGCTTTATGCTAAAGCATCATTATTCATAGTTACATTAAATGTAATTGGGTGTAGTGTAATGCATGTTGGTGACATCTCACCCCCTGCCACACAACCTTGACGTGGCTTTCAGGGTATTATTTAGATCTACATGTAGACACAACACACAACGTCCACCTAAAAAAACAATCATCCCCAAGAGATATATATTCCAATATTTATTCTACATTTCATAACCGGTGTCCTTAAGGGCACGAAAATCATATCACCAGCTTATTTTCCATAAAGAAATAGGAAAACTTATTGAATACCGTATCACTATCATGTTTAGCAATTTTTACATGCTTCCGTAATAACAAGTTATGTCCTTTCATAGAATATTTGCCCTTATACAAACATATGATGTACATCATCACCACTTCGATCGATAAAGGTTAATCGAATGTCAATGTTGTAGCAAATTATAAATTGAGGTGAAATTAAGCGTTTCGCATAGACTTTGATGAATTTATTAACCTTTCTTTATTTTGTGAATTGAACTATATTAATTTTGGTTTGAATGTTAATAAAAGCACATCATGCAAAACAAATTTGTGTCTTTACATACGTGTAACTTTTGGAATAAAGTGAATTTAGCGTTACTACTATAACGATAAATAAATTTGCCTATTGCAACAACAGATTTGCAATAGATTCGACAGTTTTTAGTGATAAATAAACGTGGAAGTACTTACTACATAACGACATAAATAAATGTATAATTTCATCTAAAATGCAGTCATAAACAAGTAGCACCTCAAGTGTAAGCTAAACAGGAATATCAACAGCAGTTTCATATTTTAAAACACTTCCGACTGGTAATATTTCGAATAAAACACGCATAAAAGAAGTAATATAACGGTACATCAGCTTTTTTTCCCGAGGAAGACTTCCAGACTCTCCAGGTAAACAACGTTTCCCGCTTGAGTCGCTACCCGAGATTGGATTTGAGAATGATCTTCACATCACACATCACGATCGATCCTTCCCTCTTTCTCGGCGCCTATAACCCCTCACCGTCCCTCCCACTGAACTCCCTCAGCCAACTACGACCCGCTCCCACCTTCAATGTCCACAGACATTCCACAGATCCGAAAAACCTTCACGTGGGCCACAGAAAAAGCGACATCCAGGATTTCGTTTTCACCCGGGATAATAGGGTGAGGGAAGGCCGTTTTTTTTGTAGGGTGGGGAGAGTCGTCCCTTTGGGGGCTCATCCAGTTAGGAAACTCGAAAAGAAAGAAAGTAGAGACTGAGGGAAATAATATAGAATAAAAATTGGGAGAAAAGAACATCGCGAAAGGGTAAAGTTATGGTACAACACCCACTTAAATCACTCATATTCGTTGCCCGAGCGATTTCATAGAGGAGAATACTGTATATACAATCACGTTTTCCGACGATATCCAGATATTGCAATAGTTGGATTAGAACTTCGTGATCAAAACCAAATCCTAATTCAAGTCAAAGCGATGGTTTAACACTACATATTACAAAATAAATTTACTCGAACCCCTTTCTTATGAATTGTTATGTAAGGTACTTTGCGCGAAAATTTCCTCAAGTCATAATAGAAACCATGTTTATATTTTAAGCTGTCAGGAGGTAAGATACATGAAGTAAATGTAGTGATATTATTATTAACATAACTCTACTATGAATAAATTTCACATGAATTAACTGAATATACATATATAAGGTTTTAACTAGGCTTATGTTTCACGCCGCGCTCTGCAAACGCCATTTTTTCATTTTATAAAAATATATTAAGGCAAGTTATCAAATTATTGTTGGAAATGAACCAATTTATTGATGAACTGCAAGATCCTTGGAACATATATTACTAATGTTCCTTTTTTCTGGTATCGAAAGTGCGTAAGAATATATTCGAGCTAAAGTTCATAACATTTTTGACGCGATTTGTGATTCAGAACTTCATTTGTAATTTCATCTCTATTGCGGACAAAAGTATATACCACAATCTATGTAAAACAGTTTCCATTTTATGGTACGTGCTTCAAAAAGAATTGGGATAAGAGGCTGCTATTTTGAAATAATTAAGGCCGTTCTACAATGACCGTAAGACGTAAGTCTTAAGTCGTAAGCGAGCCGAAATGGCCTATCATAAGCTCTTACGGCCAGCCGTAATGAAGATGACGATCTCCAATCTTTACGGCATCAGGCTTACGGCAAGCCTGATCGCCAGAAAATCAGAGCGCGCTGTCAGGGGTGATTAGTATCCAAAATGTAGAAACCGACCAATATTGCTTTAAATATTCTCTTGCGTTGGAGCAGCAGAGGCTGATTGCTAACAAGCATTAACATAGACAAGTTTTTAGCATTTATTTCTGTTTCGTACAAAATTAGCCTTGACCGCAACAGACTTCATTCCAAGATCGATTAGGGTTTATCGTTGCTTGTATCTCAAATTATCTTTCAAAATAATATTCCGAAGACTTGAAGATAATAAGGAAAATGGTTCACTGGTTAATGTGGTTATCAGAGTGATAGTGGCCAGTTTCATAGATACCATTGCTATCGAACCCAATTACATCACAAAGAGGGAAAAGGTAATTAACGTACTGCTAACACGTCGTACTACTAAAATCTAAACGCCAATACCATTCATTTAAATATTTATTCCCAATGAGTAATAGGTATTGCCTGTAACTAAGTGGACCTGTGTTTTCACTTCTAGAGCAGATTTCTGAGCCCTTGCTTTTATTAAGGTTTAACATTTCACCCACCCCATGGACTGCAGCTTTAACACAGCGGAAGGGCTCGCGTGCCGCGATGGCCCCTAAAACTGGAATGGTGGAACCAAATAATTAAAAAAAACATAGAAAGAGGTGTGTCCAACATTGAACAGGTGGGCGAAAGGATACTACTTGTTGAGATCAAGGAAGATCCCACGAATCTGTCAATCACGATAATCCATAATATGCACCACCTTCTGGTGAGGGACGAATGGATAGCTTACATCAGCGGTGGACAACCAATATGTACACGTGCCATTTTCTAGAAAAAATTTATTTCCAGCAGGGCGCGTGCTGTAAGTAATTGAAAGATATATCCTAAAGTTTAATTTGGTTGTACGCGTACCATAGGCTAACCATGCAGCACGCGTGCCATAACCGCTGACTGGCTTATACCAGTTTCCATAAAAAGCCAATTTCTCATGAAAAAAGGAACGTTGTGATTTCGCAATATTATATAACTGGGACTACATAAAAAATTTCCCTTAAATAATTAATCTATAATGATGGAAAATATTATCTGATATTCTTAAAATATTTCTTAACGTGATTTTGATTGCCCAAGGAAAAATGAAGGATGTATCTACTTTCGAACAGAACACCCAAAGTTGGGGATATCGAAGTTTCAGCACCACGTTGGGTGTGAAATATTGCAGCAGCCAAAGTTCTGATATGTGAAATAGATTCCTTGGACGAGGATGCTCCAAAGTAGTCGAGGTACGTTCTGGAATTCCTGGTCTTTGGTGAGCAAACAAATTTACCAACTTGGGCAATATTTACTGGCTCAGAGTCGCAGCTCCAACAACTGCTTGGTTGGCCAAATAAACTGGAGGCAGCTAAATCGAAAGGTGCAAGCGATTGAGAGTTCACGATATCTCCCTAGAGGAGATTTAGTCCTTCAATGAATCAATATTATCTGTAATCTCAAAGCAGGGGGATTTGACACATTCCTTATATAACCTGAGCATAGGATTTCAGGGACAACGTTCATTTTTTCCCCCAAGAATACGAATGCAACCGAGGAATACGAACGTAAAGCATTGATTTATTGGTTATGTGATATATATCATGTAAAAATCGAAGTGGGTACTAGGATCAATGAGGATGGGGGTTTGGGAAATGGAGAAGTATCACTCAAAAAGTCACCTTTGACCAGCGTTGCCAAGCTATCGACTTTGTCGCTAGGTCTGACGACCTTTATCAGTCGGTAAATTTTACCACCTATAGTCAGTTTTAACTAATCTCACGAAAATTTTTATTTTACGACATAATTACTAACTTCAGGCATTTTTAGTGCAAAAATTGATATCAAAAATATCGTTACAACTAACAAAAAACTGGTTTATTTCTCTGCTGTTGGCAGTCTTACTACCACGGCACAACTAGGGGATGCTCCATTTTGATCAAAGGAAAATCAATAAAATGATAATATTAATGGACTTTCAAAGAAAATTATAGCAGCAACACTTTTCTTCGGCACACTGATGGTGAGTTCAAGATATTATTGATCATTTACGAGTGCCTAGTATACATTTAGTGAATTCCCAACTATATAGCGACAAAACCAATGACTTATATGTATCAATTATCATCTAGCATCAAACTAGCAATTTTACTTAATGTTATAGATTTAATCCGATCATGAGTTGGCAACACTGCCTGTGACCATCTACGAGTGAATAATGCTCATTATTTAACCCAAAAGAGTGGTTATAAAACTTGTAAAATTCAGTATTATAGCAGATTTTTAATCTGGATTAAGGATCCCCTTTTATAAGGATTTTTCTAAGAAAACCAGAAAAGTTTTGGGTATAGATATTTAACTGTCCTTAGCAGAATAAGCGTGAACTGTAATTCAATGATGTCAACTACACCAGTAAATACCAATCGTGATAACTACACCATCAACTGCCCAGGCCACTTGGGCCAAATTATTTCGAGCAAACGACATTTTATCGAAAAGAGACTATTATTAAGTACAATTCGACTCTGAACTAAACCTATGAATTTTTCGTCGCAACAATAATATACCTCGATGAGCTAGACACGGCATGGAAAGAAATGTTGCCGATGGGCCAAATTTGAAGGTGGCAGCGAAAGCCAATGGCGAACATGATGAGAGGTAACGAACAAGTTGTGGATGGAGGGAAAAATGTTAAGTGCGGGAGAGGGATACTATAAATGGGAATTGAGGACAGTATCTATAAGTACATACTGTCCTGAGAGCCGCCACAGAGGAGTGTGGCAGAGGGTGTTAGGACACCTGTCGATGAAGGAGAGTGAACAGGGAAAAGGAGGGGGCAGAGGACAAAGGTGAATTGAATGTTAACGATGCGTATTAAAATAGTGCCCCAGTTATTGTTATAATCATTAATTTCGCGAGGAAAGAAGGAACTTTCGAACCTATCAGTTTGGCATTGAATATCACTTATTTTTTCTCTTGTATCAGTTTTTGAGATTCGGAGCGGGGTCAAAATAATATCCTTCGCTATACTCCACCGATATTGAATTTTTCTAGTAATATGAACCTAGCGTGTAGCCTCCGAGTCTTGAAAGGCTGCCAACTTAGTCCTTCCGCCAGTTGTGTGACACTTTTTATTTGCTCGTAACAGTTTCTAACGAAGCGTGCGGATTTCCTTAGTAATATATTTATTTCTCGGATTAAATTTTTCAGATGAGGGTCCCAAGTGCTAACGGCGTACTCGATATTTGGCCTAACCAGAGCATATTATCATCTATTTTTCAATTTTTATCAAAGATACAAGGTACAACATGAAGTTAGGCTAAAGATTCGAAGAATTGAAAGGGGAAATGACATTTAAAAAAAGTATTCACTTACATACCTAGCGAATTAAGTAGATTGTTTCACTAAGGAAACGTTAGAAAAGACTCCCCACAGACGCGGAAACCATAATCAAGGCTGCCCATGCACATTCATCATTTAGTAGAATATCTGTAAATAATCTAACACCAGTTTTATTATTTCGAGGAAAGTATTCCTCTCTGTCTTCACTGAAATGAAGCACTGAAGGACCCGAAGGTTAATAAGACATCGTATTCCATTGCGCGCACGTCCATTCCTTGTTTTCTTGTAGGCGCCTCTCGTCCTCCCGCAAGAGTGAGAGAATGACCTCTGATGACTGCAAAGGACAAGATGGAACGATCAGTGTATGAAAAATGGTTTCACTTCGAAGAAGGCAGTGCTGGAGGAAGAGGAGGGGCTGAAGGGAGCGGAGGCTTCGAAGGAAATTGAGCGAAAGTGAATCAGTCGCGGGTTAAGAGGTCGAATGCACCAAGGTTCTAAAAGTTTCATTTAGCTGGAGTTATAAGTCACTTGCAGTATCAAGAGACGGTGCAGAAAAGAACCTCATTTTGTAGAAATGATATAAGAGAGTAAGCACATCGGAAGTGGATTTAAAGGGATTACAGGAACATTAACTAACAGCTTTCAGTCATGCTTTCGTAATGGCTAATCACCCCAAAAATAGCAGAAGTGCCTTACAGCCCTTATTTATTTAGTATTTCCTATTTTCTCAATTCATTTCATAGTGGCATGAAACGTCTTTTTTTAAATGTTCACACTTTTTATTACATTATAGTGCACTTAATAATTCAAACATCTTTCAAAAATCGCACTAAAGTGAGAAAGCTTCTATTATTCGTAAGTAAAGTTAGTGCTCTGTCCTCTCACCGTCTAATGTAGTCCGATTACTCTCGTGCGGAAAATACATTGTGCTCTGCCACTTCGTATTCGCTTCGTACATTGCGGTGATTGTAAAGACGGGAGCAAAAGCACTTTAAAAAAGTGGTGACTCGAATAATTTTTTACATAAATCATTTTCATATAACGACTTTATTTGTAACAATTAAAATGAGTAAAATTCAATTATTGCCACGCCATAGATTATTTCTTCAGATCCATAAGTTTACCTACTTCCATATTTACCCTACGAATAAAAATACGAACCTGTACAGGCTAACCTAAAGTTACCCGATTTTGAACGAATGTATGTGAACAAATCCCTTTCTTTATCAGTTTTTCTTAATTTAAATCCACTGTAAAATAACAATTTCTCACAAATTTGTCGTTCACCTCAAGCATTAAAAATATTGGAGGCTCTTTTACACTCAATCAAAATTTATTGGAAAAGATGTATCGCATGGCTTTGCCAGGCTCCAACCGAAGTATTAGGGATTCTTTATGAAAGATTTAACAGATGCAGATTTTGACTTGTTTTCCTTTCGATATTCGCTCCTGAAAGATCAACCGAGTAGAATATCGTCGTGGCACAACTTTATGAGGTTAATTATGACACTTCATTTGAACTCGGGGATTCATTCATGACCTTTCAAACAATGAATAAATGCATTTATAAATCGGACTAGAAAAATATCAAAGAGTATTAGGTAAATTTCAAGTAACTCTATATGTATTAACGAGCTTACTTGACGCACTCTTGCCCGTATAAAGTATTCCATAAGGAGACATAAGAATTTCGACTTTTAGCCTGACAAAGCCCATCCTCATTCGTCATACACGTAGTAATCATTAAAATAAAGTTCAGGAGAATCTTCCACCTACCGAGATTTTCATTACCTGATCAATTATTTACATTAATAACTGATGTTCTTAAAGTAAGTCACAAGTCAATTACCATGAGTGATTTTGTGAAGCCGAGTTTTAAACCGCAATCACGAGTCACTTTTAGCTACAACAATTTTAATGGCAAACAAATTTCTAGTGTGAGATATCACATTTTGGCACATCCAAATTCCAAATGATAGAAAGTAAAGAGGTCAAAGAAGAATAAGTAAGTAATTACCTCTATGGCTCTGAAAAAAGTTCTGATTGTCATTCCTACCATTGAGAATATCCAGCAAATGCACACCGGCAGCGAACACCTTATACGAGGAACAGGAATAAAATGATGCAGGTACTTATGTTGTTTATAGGAAAATAATTAGACAGCTGACACTCCAGATTCAAAGCTGATCGTTTACTTCTCGTGAACAATGTACTAGGAGATGCAAATGTGGAACTAAACAATCTTGGTTACGCGACGAAAAGTAAAAACAAAACATTTGCGAAATTAATGAGTAACGCTCGGTAGCCAATACTAATCAACAACATTACATTTTTCCAAATAATTAACACTCAATAATTTTCCAAAACTTCAATAAATAATAATTTCAAAAATAAAATTCTGAAGAAAATATATACTTTCCTGCATATGACCTAGAATTAGGCTATGGTAAATAATATCATCGGGGAGGAAAAAGATTTTTGACAGATAATCTCATAATTACGTATTTATTGTTATACTTTTTCCAACGATCATTTTCCTAGCTGTATTACCCGTTTTTTCTGTCGTAACAAGATATTACTTACATTTTTCCTACCAGTTAGGCACCTCACGTAGGTACATATAGAGCTTGTTTTGGTGTCATTAGGTCATTAAAATACCGAAAATTGCTTGTGGTACGTATTAAATTATTACCTCTATACCTTCAAAATTGGTGAAGACGAGATGCATTTAACCTTATCCAAGGAAAGATTACCTAGGGTGCTTTCCGATCACATTGCGCAGATTAGTTCACATCGTAGCAGATGGGAACAGACGAGCTCACATTCAAGTCAACGATTGGAACGATCTGCGCTGAAGTGTTTACAATATGGCGGTATAATTTCAAAAAAGCGTTCAAAAGGACTTCTACTTTTGCTTCTACTTCGAATTATCTGCTGTCAAAATAGCATTGCTCACTTTTTCTATTTCCGCAACAGTTACATACGGAAAATCAGTTGCTGCAAAATGTATTAATGCATTGGCTAGCTCATGAGGAAATGCTGTAGCCAGCCAATTCTCTATTTTAATTTGCGAAAATATCGTCCCTGCTACCTTTAAACGATCCGTCAAAAATTCAATATATATTATATCTATTCTAAACAGCAATTCCTGCAGTGATTATGGGTCGTTGACTGCAGTTATTACACAACTATAGGACTGAGGATATAGTGATTAAAATAATTTTCGATAATAATATGGACAGTTGCAATTATGGAAATTAATGAAGTGATTACAGAAATATAATTTTAAAAACTAAATATTTAAGTTCCATAATACTGTTTTCTTATAGGATAGTACTCGTGTGTGCCCACTCTTGTTGAAGGAAAATAATACAAGATCTAAGGTTTTCCCGGTGTACCTGATGCAGAAAACTTTCTCGGGTTTTCCACCGGGTAGTAGGCTTCACATTTAGCAAGTAATAGGCTTAGGCATATATGGAGCTTATTACCAGAAGTAACACCCGGGAAACTTTCCTGCGACAATAATACACTTGTGTAAATGGCTTCATATATCATCATTGATGTGTTGTTATAATTGTGCCGGTGACTATATATAGAGCTTATAGACTATACATAGGGCGCATTTACTGCAATAAATAAAATAATGTGACATTATATGTTTGGGAAGGACTAATATCTTCAATTCATTTCGGCAGTATCAGGCTCTAGAATCCAATTTCTGATCATTAACGCTTCTTTGTATATTAAGCTTCTCACAAGTAACTTTTTTCAACAGTATATAAAGATAGCTTCTTTTCAAAAGAGGTTATAATCATCTATTTAAAGATTAACCGAATTACTATTTGTATTTTTTTAAATTATCTTCAATTTAGCCATAAGATATTCTCGTTGACGCTACTAATATTATTAGCTGCTCCATATATTAACCCACCATCACAAGTTTCGTTTGCTAGCGCACATGGACGCAGACTCTATCTTTAAAAAGGCGGAAAACCATAATATTAGCGGGAACGGATAGCCAATGAACGGAGACCACGGTGGGGGGAAGAGTATAAAGACTGGAACACCAAGACCGTCCGCATCCACAGCCTTGAAAATAGCAGAAAAGTCTCCTGCCGAAACGTCGGCAATCATGGAAAGCCTAACCCGGTGGGAAACCCGAAAACAACTCATCAGCATCATTCGCCGGGAAAGCCTAAAATCATACATCAGTAAGTAAAAATGTTATTTTACTACGGTCACGTAAATTAATCATGGAAATGGAAAACAGCTGAGAGTTTACAAACAGTATGCCGCCTCAGTGAGTGCCTGTGTGAGTAAGTTAGGCATTTTTATCCATAAAATGTCCTCATTGATGCATTTCCTACATGTTCATATTTCTTTTCGGAAACTGAGGCTAAATGAAAGTTAAGATGGAAAGCTGCTGAGTGGTGCAGCGTATATGTTGAAAGCTGGTCGAGCTTTGAAGGTGTTACATACAAAATTATGCATGTTACATGCATTGCACATGGCATTCACATACTTGCGGAGGAAGTTCGGTCCAAATCCCCTTCTGTGAATAGCCTGATATCAAGTGCCAAAAAATGTTTTTTGAAGACACCTTCAAGAGTTACTGCATTCAAGGAGGCTCACCCTACACCCTACTCTCTATGCCTTCTCAACCTGTGGTGACACATTGGTGAACCTGGATAGATGCAGCACTCTACTATGTGGACAATATTAATGCAAAGAGGTTTTTCTAATATCAATAGGGAAACCTTTATGTTAGATGGATCTTGTGCGGCCAAAAGGTGGCGAAACTACCTGTTGAATTCAGCATCATAAATTCGTCCTACAACAATTTATTATGTTTTGGAAAGTGTTTCAAGTACTTTTTATTTTCATTCTACATTTCATTTTTCGAAAAAGATGGAAGTAGTTAAAATTTTCTGAGAATAATATTTGTTGCTATTATGTTCATAATATAAAGCCTCAATCTGGCATACCTACACCTGCATCCACACTAAGAACAAAATATATTTGATTCCAAAGGAAAAAAAGTGAAATCGAATTCCCCTTTTGCTATGTTTTCTATATTTATTTGCGCAGATGGTAAAGCAGATAATGTCGCATGCATTGCTGATGCAAAAGCTTCTTTGGATGATTCCGAAGTGACCGCGGAACTTGTCCTCATATAGGCACATTTTGGAATGATCTCCCACACCTTAACAAAATTGGAGGCCAGAGATATTACCCTTGTTACTACTGCTGGATTGGTGGAGATGATAAGAGTCTGGAATTAGGGAAATATATGGAGAAATAGGGGAGGCATTGCATAGTAAGTTTGAAAAAAATATGAAGGGGAACTAAGATTGGGAGCAATGTATGAAGTTGTGAAACTTCTCTCAGGCAATTCTGCTGATGCGCCAACTACAATTCAGTAGAGATGGCATCATTGAATACTGCCCTCTCACAGCATGTGAAGTGGGGTATCTCTCTCTCAGTTCAATGACATCTTCACTGAAAATAAGACATTAATTCATAATGGAAAATCAACAGTAGTACATTTTCATTCATTGTAACTTAAGTGCACCAGATGAGGGCAAAAAACATCATTTATCCTAGAAAATGACAACTTTTTCAATATAGTGTATTAAATATTTTCAATTTCTCAAATTTAAAGAGTTATCTGATTTTTTTAAATTAAATCTTTGAGTGAAATGAAAGTGTGTTTTAGGAATCCCTGTTCCTTTTTTGCCCATTTTCAATGTTCATTTTGCACATTGATGCCTATTTTCGAACAGTTTATGCCCATTTTGCTTGATAACTTTGCCTAGAAATCCTCAAAATAAAGCGTTGGTATGTTATAAATTATAGCATACCAACGCTTTCCGTTCATTCAAGGTGTCATGAACGATCAAAGGCATCTTACCTCAGCAGTTTGCTCAGTTTACTAACTAACCTTTATCACAACAGAATTACCAATGGTCGGAATGAAAGGTGAATCAGGAACACTGCAATTTCCATACTATTTTATTGCTCACGCTTCATTGCAAAGCAACATCAACAGGTGATTTTCATGTTGCATCTTAGCGAAACCATGGTCGTTGAAAATAAAATGGTGTGGTAATTGCAGCATTGCTGTTTCACCTTTCATTCCTACCATGAAAGATACTTACCAATTGCCAATTTTCATCGATATGCTTTAAATGGAAATAATTGTAAACCCTCGTGGAAGAGACAGTCGTGGATATCGATGCCCTAAAATAATCATATTTCACCCTGCTTACTTGATATTTTAAAATAAAAAATTGTTTTAATAATACAACCGCAAGCTTAGTACTTATCCACACCGAATATGTATATTACCGGACATGATCTCCAGAGATCACTCATTTTAAAGCGACAATCGGACTAGGAACTTTAAACTCTAACACTAAAAGCCCGAAATAAGTCTTGAAGGGGAAAATGTGGAAGGAGGAAAAAATACGTGAAATGAAAGCAGACGTGGGGGATTCCGATAAAGCTTTGCAAATAGCTCACTAATTGGAGCAATGTCAGAGAATGGAGGTGAAGAAACTCTTAGGCCCGGTTTTATAATGTCTGGTTAATGTTATCGCAATATAAATTATTTTTTCTTCATGTCAGCTGAGGGCTCGATTTTTTTACATCGAACTGTCGGTTGATGGACATTATCGTTATCGATGGAAGAAAATATTCACATTCGACATTAGTAAACGACATTTTTCACATGCCACGTGAAAAATTTCGTTCACTAGAACGGATGAGATGGCTTAAAAATTTCGAACACTTAAAATAAAATCCACCCTCCACACTTTCAGAATAGTCCTACGACTCTTGAAACCATTGCCGGTTAATAAGTATCCAGTGTGGAACACTACAAAGGTTTCGATTTCAGAACGCAGCGTTTCATTTTAAGTTCAGCCAAAGACAGTTCATTGAAGCTTTTTTGGAAGGCGGGAAGTACAAGGATCAGACAATCAAGACCGATCGCGCCAATTTCATTTCCGCCAATGGTAAACTTTATTACATCGCCGAGTGCTATACATAATCCCACAGGAACAACAGCCGTCCCCGTCATCATCTCAGGTACTAGTACACATGAAATCATATTATTTTTTAATGTATATCCTTGGAAAAAAGTACCCTCGAGACCCGAAAATATTTCCGGTCCTATTGAAAATGATACAAAACAGCATGAGGCTGTCGTATTTTGAACCACACTTTCACCTTACGAAGCGACGCTGCCATGCTGTAGCATAGAGTGAAGAGCACACACTTCATGTTGCTGCAGAGAAAGAGCCTGGGGATTCGAGAGGGGATGAACGGAAATGCAGTCTTATTTTAATATTTCGTATATTCACATTCGGTATTTGAGAGGGGGAAAGACTAGTATGTACAAAAGCAGTGGTGGCCACATATAGGACTTGTAACAATGGTTATTGATTTTATTCCTTATGCACAAGCATCAATGATTGGGTTTATACAAAGCGCACATTCTCCATCAACACTACCTCCGTATATATATACACCCAACACCGATTCAGTCCGCACTCAGCCATGAGCTTCTTAAAAACTCCATTCATTCCATATTTGCATGTGAACGTCTTCTTTATTGCACGGCACAAAATGAACCCAGAAGTCTTAACGACACAGTTATTGCATTACGCACGGAAACACTTGGATGACATTGGATATTTATAAATATATTTTTTTAGGACTGGTTTGGGGGAGATATCAACATGTAGTAGATACCAACAGCTTTCAATTTATACATCTCACAGACATTATAATGCACATTTAAAAAACTTGATTACCTGAGATTCAGCGTTAACGAAGACAGAGTAAAATTATAATTATCTGTAAGAAGACTGTACATGCATATTCTTTCAACGATGGAAGGCAGTGAAACGGATATATAGTTGGAGCAAACATTTCATTATAAAACCACAAAAAAGGTAACGGTTGTGCCACCACTAATGATTTTTAAAAAAACATAAAAAACAATCGAACAGTATTTTTTTCCATTTCATTGATTTCAACACTCACAACACATGAGGGAAATAGTCTCTTTCCTTTAACTACCTCACTACTTTACAGACACTTTTCATTTATCACGATTACAGGAGGTTGGTTACACAGGGATCTAAATGGAGTGCCACAGTTTAAAATTTGACAACTTCTAAAAAAAATAACGAAATGCATAAGTATACATGCATCACTTAGCTACCGCAGGACTCCAGACAGTAAAAAATGAAGTCAACGACAACCGTGGACCTTATGCGACAAGAGAGCATTCTGGAGATAATATGGGTCATTTACATAAAAATACGTGCATGCTCAATCGTTTCTTTGTACTGAAAATAAACCTCAAATGAAACTGAGTTATGAAATGTGTAATACCAACTTATGAAGTCAGTTACGTTTAACACATTTTTAGTAGAATGCGATGACGGTAATCAACCCGAAACTCCTCTCTTTTAAGTCCACTGCTTGCTTGTCGAAAACTTCATGAATTAAAATGTCCATAAACAAACGGGGACAGGTAAACATGAATTCTAAAGGTTAACACAATATGTCAGCGTCGGAGGGGGAAGTGAGGTTGTTAATATCTAAAAAATAGGCAATTTCCAATAGAAACTTCAAAATTTTTCACCTTTAACTCTCTTAGTAATATATACAATCATGTGGATCTTTGGTATCCGACGGTATGATAATTTAGCACCATATCGTTTTCAATTGATTTGCGTCTCTCGGCAGACGACTACAGTGCCTCTCAAGCGGTCCTGGAGTCGTGCCGGAGTTCGCAATAATAAGTCTTAAAAACCTCCTTTCCCGCACCTTCGATAGATGCTATCACATACATTCAAGCGATGGCTAAATACTCTTGACCAAAGCCGCTTTGATTGTTCACCACAGTATTTCATTTCCGTCTCTTTTAAGACGCCCACTCTCATGATAATCACATTCAATAAGAAACACAGGAAATTCCGCAGCCTCCAGGGCTGCATCTCCACAATTCATAATCCAGCTGCACAAACAAAATGTGAGTTATCCCAAATATTGAGCACTTCCACCATGTTACACGGAGCGTGGTATGCAGACCATGCAGTTGCCAAGAGAAAATACGGCAGGCATTAAATAAACGAAGAGACACCCTCTTTGACAAGGGGAAGGAGAAGATATGGGTTGCTTTACGGTGTATAAATAACAAACTCAACTAAATTTCTGCTCTTACATGATCACATTAGAAAAGCATACTTTTGTGACATCTAATCGATTCGACTAAGCATCCGCGCCATGAAAAATGTACAGTTGAGGTCAAAAACAACGGAAGCTTTACGCCTTCAAGAGGAAAAACGCATTCACGTGTAAAGGAGACTTCGAGACCCTTGAAAAAAGAAAACCTTAAACTATTTTCAATATATTTCTACCTCGCACGAAATACAATGTTCATTAATACGCACATGCCGACCAACAAAAAAGTCACACCTCAAATCGCCTTTGGAAGAAACATTTCATGTCTCTATAAAGGATTTGACTCTGTTAGTAAATAAATATTGCTTAATAAGGCGAGAAAACTGTACCGACGTACTGCAACACACGAATATAATTAAATCATCACCAGGAACCCGCCAACAGTGAAAATGTTTAATTTTTTGTGTTTTCCCTCGTCGCCGTTGGTATTAAAAATAATGAAAAAAATATATTTATGCATTTTTAATTCACAGCAATCCCTTTAATTATTTCTTAGGACATTCCTCCACTCTCTCTTGGGCGGGATAACTTCTCCATTTTCCAAACTATTAACGAGTCTATTCACATGGAACTTCTAGTCAAGAAGTTACAACCCCTCCTCCACTTACTAGTAGTCCAAATTGAGACATTGTAAGCGTATTATTATAAAAACACCAGCTGGATAATTTCATTGCAACTCCTACTATCTTGCAACCATATGACATTTCAATATGTAGCTAACGTCTTACTATGCCTGTTCATTCAGAGAAGTTGTATTGAGAAAAATAAACTAGTGGTTAAATTTTTCACCTCCCGGCGATGGCTTACATCACAAGAGGCATTTTGGGCTTAAAATATCAGAGCATTAGTCAAATTCTCATAAACAAATCACACTAACTAAATTAAAACACTTTCTTATGTACGCTCTCGCGAAGTTTATCGCGTTAAAGCATTTTAATCTCTCAAAAATTACGCATCTACTTCTAGGACCAACAGCCTCCTTGAATTTAATTATAGGGAAAACTAACGGGAAAATATTTCAAACAAGATCATAGTTCTCTCTTAGGACCTGTGGAAAATAGGGCCTCAACGCACTATTTTATTCTTACGCGCATCTTGGCAATCGATGCATACACCTATTTCTCACCAGACTTTTTTTTAACCATTAAACACATTAACCCCCTAATTACGCTACGTATTTTACGCGGCTGAGGGTCCATGAATTTCAGATAAAGCTTTAAGTTTTACTGAGATGACTTGGTGAAATAGATCAATGCTAGGATCAACGATGCTGGCTAGATCATCGAGTAGACGCCATATGATAGGTTGCTTACTCAGTCATGACTTCAGTGAAGTTTCTGTCAAAGGAGTCCAGTGGCTCCTGATGTCACGCTAAAAACAATGTTTAGGAAAATATAACCATCTCATTGTTTTTGCATAATACTTGTTGACCACAACTTAAGAGCATATTTCAAACTAGCAACCTAAGGGAATCCGCCATCTGGGTCACGAGTCGAGCTCAGCAGCAACGAATTCCCTTAGCTGTCGAAGAGAAACTAGAGAAGGGAAGTTTAGATATGTTTTTTACTATAGTGAAGCGAAAAATGTGAGGACTGCTGGAGCGATTGAGATCTGGAGACTTAGGGCTAAAAAGGGGAGGCGGCCACGTGATTAAAAATGGTAGTGATATCAACAAGGGAAGTAGTGTAATAAATATAGATTATATGTATCATGGAATACAGTAAGTATGGACGACAGGAGATCAAACAATTTTTGTTGCGATGAAGATTGCAATGCGGCTACTCACGAAGATATTATTGCTCAAAAACATTTTCTACTCTATTTATTTGCGTGTCCGTTGGCAGCCAATTTCCTCGTATCACACCACTCATTTTTAATACTCATGAAGGCTGATTTTTCACAATTCCTTACGCCATACAAAGTGCACCCTACGGCACGCGTACCCGAAACTGGGATTAGCTGGAGAATGTAAACACCAATAGGAAGAATTAGGAAAGATTAATGTAATTAACGAAGAGTGCTTCATACAACTGTGAGCTCGAACGTATTCGTGGGTGGAGGGCAATAGAGGAGTGGGGTCGACGTAGAGTAAACATTGAATATTAAGGAAAGAAGTAAAAAAAATTAACTTAATCCAAAATGAGGGTCCAGTATGAAGCGGTAAAAATAACGCCAAATGGAACAGGAATGACAATTTATGCTTGAGATGGATGTAGGAACATGGCTAACAGTTACAGGGTGGCAGATTAAAAATGGAATACTATATTAGCGACGGAGGCCTTTGGCCTAAAGTCAAGGATATTATACTGAGACTGAGAAAGTGAAAATGGAATGTATGAGCTTTCCTTGGAATAAAAATAAATAACTTTAGCACTAAGAATCTTTATCTGAAAGGTAGTCGAAGAGTTCAAACAACGACTTAAAGTAAGTCTAGTATCGATTAAGTAAGTAAATAGGAACATTTAAATCTACGAAACCTAAAAATGTATTTTAAGACATGAGATAGAAACGGATGGAGTTCCTAAACTTGAAATCTTATGAATGACGCTTAAGTGAGTGCTGCGTAAAATACAAGAAAAGGTTAACGGAATTTAGTAAAAGGGCTAAGAAGAAATTGGAATTCTGGACGGCATGAAACAGGATAAAAAAATCGAAGTACAGCTGAGAAGGAAACACTGCAGGAATAATGGGAATAGGTTGATAGTTAGTGCTCTAGCAGTCCACACGCGTGTAAATTTTCAAGGGCCATCCATAATCTATTTCTAATAGAGAAATTACCTACAGTAATAATACACATTAAGCTCAACTAACAATCACCCAGTAGTTATCCTCATAAGCTCACGGATAAAATGCAGGAGCTTTCGCCAGAATCCTAATGCTCGCTGCAATCTAAGTGTGCGAAGAGAAGATTTTCTTCAACTCTGATGTATCCTAATTTTGATTACCCATCATTTCCCACCTAGTGTTCTCATTTAAGCATATATTTGACTTGAGTTCACTACCATGGTTGCGCAAGAAGTAGGAATCCATGTAGATATGATTTCCATTATGAACGCGAGAAGGAGTATAAAAGATTTCTTAAATCCTGATACCAATCATAGAAAATAATCCACTTTGAGGTAATATTCTAAAGTCACTCATTAAGAAAGCGTCCTGAGAAGAGAATGGTATGATGTGCTGTTTTGAAATTTAGGAGGAAATTTCGGAATATGTAAAACCTCGTAGAAGTATCTTTTCCAGCTTTCTAAAAATAAATTCATTAAAATAGTTTAAAAAATAGAAAATGGTGCTTGGTGAATGATGATGATGATGATTTAAAATGTTTCCTACCCTGAAAAGACTTACTAACGTGCTTTCAAAAGGGACTTATCTGTCACATGGAAGTCCCTGGTTACTTTAAGGAGAGTATACATTTCTAAAAACTCTGCTAATTTTTCTCCAGATTAGCGGCCCTAATGGAGCCACTCTCATCTTGACCACCATAATCGTTTAAATAAGGCAACGCTTCCCATCAATGAGACTTAATCACGATTCTGTTTCAACACTTATGTATGGGAACACCTACCGCAACTCTTGCTCCAAAAATACTTTCGATCGACTCGATTTATCCAAGTGGGCATATTGCAAATTTTAGGTGGAGTGGACTCTGAGGAAAACTACAGCCAGTCGACTTAGTTTCGTAATGAAATAATATGCCCTGATCTCTACAGAAGGAGAAACAACGACAAATAGGGCAGTGGAGGGGCGTGTTAACCAGTCATGAAGACGAGATCTTAACAGTATTCAAACCATGAGGAATTATTATCAATTTTATAGCCTCATTCTTTCTCTCAGCTGACCAATTAAAGTGGCTTCCAGCCCTTTCTTTGAATTCACTCCGACTAGAGGTAAGACCAATATATCTTCACGGCAACAATTTGAAAAATCTAGTTCAATGAAGATGATGCGGAGTTCACAGGAACGTTGCCCAGTCCGTTTCGGGTGCAGGTAAGGAAAGGTACCGGAAAGATGCCTGAGATCGCACAAGAGCTGGTGTTGCAGGGGGCCTCTCTTGCGTTTCCCTCTCCGCCGAAGATGTAGATGGAGACGGTGCTCGATTAACATAGGGCTCCACTGAAAACACGTAGTTGACACCCGTGTTGTTATCCCAATACTGACAGCCCTGACACTGGAACCTGACGGCGAACTCCAAGCGACCCCCGTTGGGTATCCTCCTGGGGAAGGGAGCGCCTCCCAAGCCGCCACACGTCGATGGGATCCCCGGACGGAGCTCAAATGCGAAACGATCCGAGAATCCGTCACAGGAGCCGGGAAGGAATGAGGCCGGGACGTCCGCGTGGGACCTCCAGCCATCTGCGCTTGCCCTTGCGTGGACGGTCTTGTTGAATGCGAGGTTCCTGACCCTAACCGTGCCCAACACGCTCCAGCCATTGACGCCGAAGAATTCGGATCCGTCGTCTTCCTCATCGTCCGCGTCCTCTTCCATGGCGCTCTCGAGACACACGCATCTTTCTCGAACCCTGTCCATGAAGTCCGCTGCAGCTCCGGGTTGAGGGAACAGTGGCATCAGATGGTACTTCCTTGGTCTGCGGGCCCCCCTCGAGGAAGGAGTTATACCAAGTTCCCAGTTAGCCGGGGAACTCCAGTGGGGCATGGAAACGGCAGTCGCGGGCTGCAGACTAGCTTCTGGGGCAAGATCCTGGAAGGCCGACCGTGGGACGTTAGGTATCTCGTCCAGGAAAGTCCTCACGTCCGCCAAGTCCAGGCCAAGGACATCTGCAAAACGGACAATTTTCTTACGGGAAGGCGTGCCAGGGGGAGTCTTGCCAGTCTTCAAAGACGTCGATCTCCGGACCCTAGGGACCCTTTCCTCAACTTCAACTTCGTCATCCTGCGTATCTTTCACTTCCTCGCTTTTCTCTTTGATACTTTCATCATCTGCCGAAGTTGATTTGCTTTCCTCTTCCTGCTTTTCCACAGTTTTGCTTTCCTCCTCTTCCACAACACCTATGATCACCACCTCCCCTTGAACTATCTTAGCCCTAGATGCCATCTCCTCACAGATTACCCTGACCGCCTTCAGGTCCATGACTGAACTGTCAGCGTCCAAGTACTTCTTCCTCAATTCCCCTACGTCGATGGAGCCTTCCACTGGAGAACACTCACCAACAGCCAGTTCGAAATGGCCGTCCACATCGTGTCCATCACCCGGTGTTCGTTCGATTGCTCCACCCTCTGCATTGTCCGATTCTTCCACGGGTGACTCGGGCTCCTCTTCCAGTTTCCCATAAATCGTTTCTGCCAAGGTCTGGATGTCCCTTTCCATCGAGTCTTCCGAAAACCCTTCCTCTTCGTCCCCTGCCTTCACAGATTTTTCGCTACAAGACTTCCTGTCTCCTATTAATGGATCGACTTCATCCTCGCTCTTAATCTCCTCTGAATCTGTGGAGACGGAAAGGTTGACTCGAGAAACTTCGAAAGACAACATGGACACGGCAGTGTAAGTATCGGGTTGGTCTCCACTTGAGGTGTCGCACTGATCTGAGCCGTCCTGTACCTGTACTACGGGGACAAGTTCGTTGGAATGCCCGTTGGTGAGTCCCATTTCAGGTTTCACCTCTTCTTCGGAGGAGGAATTAACAAGGCCGTTGCTTTCCAAGGACGAGTGGTCTCCACCGCCATTAAGAGGCTCATCACTGTCTTCCCTGAGCGGTACGTACTCCGGTTCGGACTCCTTGTAGGCTTCTTCTTCCTCTTCGTTGGACTCCAAGATGGGCGACTTGACCGCGGAAGAAGGCGAGTGGCTGTCGTGTACGCAAAGGGCCGCTGCTTCGTCAGGGGAAACCGGTGAGCAGGGGGGTGTGTAGGAGGTCGGAGACAATACTCCTTTAGAGTGTCTAGGCAGCATGTCTGGGCTCTGCGAGGGTGGAGTGGCGGGAGACCTGGCGTGGTGATGCTGGTGTCTGACGTAGGCATACTGATGCCAGTAGGCCTCAGCTGCGAAGTGACCGTCAATGTCATCCGCACCGCCCGCGGCGCCTTGGTATTTTGAAGCACCGCCACCATTCGCACCGTTCTCTGGAGATAAGGACGACGCGCTCCATGACGTCTCCGGGGGCGACTCCACCCCCGTCTGGGGGAAGCACTCCAGGAAGTTGGGCAAAGCCGCTTCCCCGCTCTCCACCGTCTCCTGCTGAAGCCCGGATGCGGGCCACTTTAAGTCCCGCCTCCTCCTTGGCTGCCTCTGGTAGGGCGATCTCGAGTGCTGGGTTCGGTGTTCGGTCTCGGGGGAGGGAGAGGCGTTCCAGCGGGCTAGAGAGAAACCGTGCTCGTTCGACGGGGAGAAGTATCCGTTCGAGGGACTGGAGATGCCGGCGACTCCGGACTCAGAACCGTTGCTTTCCGGCCTGGGTGGTGTGCCGGACGTGGGCGATCCTAGGCTCTCCAAACCGGAGTCGAGGCGGGGCCTCGGAGAGGAAGAGAAGGGCGGCGAACTGCCCGTCGGTGGAGATGGAGAGTTGCCTCCAGGCAGAGATGAGCTAGAGTTCGGGAGGGGCTGCTGTACCGTGACGCCACCTGATTGAAAAAGGAAAACTATTAGGTTGGAAAGAAGATTCCACAAATAATAATTCTAAGTAACGAAAAACTAATCCCTACAGCTCACGGTACAATATTCCGAAACATATTTACAATTCACTTTCTCAGATATTATGTGAAACGATTTTATGAAATAGAAACAGGGCCACCACATTAAGCCTTTCACAAAACCAAGTTGTTTTCCAGTTGCTCAAAGTAAAATGTTACGTTAAGGGTTTTCAATTATTTATTCTCTAATTTTGGTAATGGCTTAAATGGAAATTATGACCGCTCAATCTCAGAAAACGCTTAGTAAAACTAAGTCATTTGCCAGTTGATAAATTAATTTTTTTCCATGAAAAGCTTTCATTACAATTTTTAATGCTTGGAAAATAGTCTTATGGACGTAAGGTAAGATGTTTCCCATAAATGTTTTGTAAACCCAGTTTTTATGGCTTTTACTTGTAATAAAAAATTTCGTATAATATTTGACGCATATTTTTACGAAATATTGATTATAGAATTTATTTATTTATTAAATAGGTCGTCACAATCAGATAATTCGCCTGGTGGCAGCAGTCAAGAATATAACATAAGAAATGAAGTTGAATACGATAAAAAATATATACTTATTGTGAAACTCATGAGTTATACACACAAGCTTTTAGTATGCACCCTGGAGTAATTTAGTCCTTATTTCCTTTCTAAAGTTTTTAACTGTGTTAGGAAAGGTCTTAAAAATATCTTCCGGCAACTAATTCCATTATTTAACTCCGCGGTTTAGGAAGGAATTCTTTAGTACATCCTATTTCTTTGGACTGAATTTTATTTTGAAACTGTGGAATTAATGGAAGTAGAACCAGGTTATACCATAAAAAGTTTTATGATATCAGGTATAGTACATGTTACTGTCATAAAAAATTCCAGAAAAACATTTTTCTACAGAATTCGTAAAACTGGGTGTTGCCACACATTTTAATCAACAGAAGTGGTTCTATTTGCAATAAATTGTACACTAAAACATTTATGCACTGGATGGTATCAAGCGCCACTTTGTGGCAAATCATTATCAGAAAATGAAATTATTGGTACCTTGTCATAAAAATTTGAATTATAACTCCATAAAATCAGATTATCCGTCAAGTTTTTTAAAATCCATTAAATTTTATTGATAGCGCCATTCAATCACAAACTAAGTCATTCATGAAATTAATGAAGGGCTTCAGTTATCTCTGGTAAGTTACAGATAAATTTGAAAAATTTACTTCTCTAAACTGATTTGGAAATTTGTATTGAAATAGACGACCATTGTGTTGATCATTGAATACTGGTATATTATAACTGTAATTTAAATTAGAGAGAGAAGAGTCCTAAAACGGTTGGTTATGAAGTAAAAAGTCTAGTATTTCCGCAATTCAAGATAGTCAATGAAAAACAATGCGATTACACCCCACTTTATTAATTATGATAATCCAAAAAGTAAAGTGAGATTAGGTTAAATTTGCCTACTCTTTAAAATTTCATGATTACAAAATTACTAATCGTTTTTTCCTTCGGAAAAATGTTATACAAAAAAACAAAATAAATATGGATGAAAATAAACACATCGTTATTTATTAAGAAATTATGCTTAAAAAATTAAGCAAACACCAGAAAGCAATATTGCACTATCATTCCAAATTGGAATTTAAATTACGTTTGCTGCCATCCTGGACATCTCATTTCCCATAACTGGCTTCGAATAAATCGAACAGTAAGCCGACAAAAGTAAATTACCAAGGAATAGTTACCAAGAGAAAAAAGCAAGGCCGATGAAACCTAATGAGGGGCATAATGAAGTGGAAAATTCTGTTGTTTCCACCAACGTAAGCGTCACAATAATACAAGTTGAAAATTCTCGTCACATTAGTGAAATTGAGTTCATACCATACACACTCAAGACACCAAATGACCATGGTCAGGTAAATAATTTTCGTTGAAATTTCGGCCGCTATATGTAGTAGCTGGTTGCTAAGGCGTAGTCAACGGCTGCTGTATTTTGTATTTTAAACTGAGTGCCCACATTGGCCGGAGTCATTACTCTCTTCCACGTCGTCGTGAGGATGTAACCGTCCTTCCGGTTGAAGTTTTCCGGGTTCTTCATTATTTCTACGGCTTCTCTTACAGCTCTAGAAAAATAATGGTTCTCTCTTACCAGCACGTCAACGTTTTCAAAGTCACTTTTGTGCCCTGGTTCTGACCAGGCATGTTCTTCAATGACAGAGAGACTGATTTTTTTAATTTTTCGTGGTCCTCTAGTGTTCCTTGAATCTGCATTTGATTGTGTTTCCGTTTGGATTCCTAACATTATATACTCCGTTACGATATTGGTGATAGTAGTATTCTAAGTTAGTAGTTTATACAGGCTTACTAAAAAGGATCCATGAATACCATTTTTTAGTATACGACTAAGCGCTCTTAGTAGCCGACTAAGCTAGTCGGCCTTACTAGCGCGTTTTAGCGGAAATCTATGAATGCGGCCGTTATGGTTCAGAGAAGCCTAAAAAAATCTATACACCAAGGGAATAAAATTTGACATGAATATAATCATTTGACTTTGCCTGGATTACCCCGGATAAACCCGGAATTCCCTATTGCTAATAGAGTATTTGCGTGAGGTATTTTGTTGAAATTTATTATAGCGAGTACTGTTTGGTTTCGAAATGCCACGTATGAAATACCAAGGTATAATTCCAACTAATAAATTTAATAAATAGCTTTTAATATGCATTGTTTTAGCATCGAAATGGCCTAGGTCTAAACGCCCAACCATTGGTTCTTCGTAGTGTGACGTCATCTCCCATATTAGCAGAAGCGAAATAGCCTAGCTGTGCGTTGAGAGTGAAATAGTATTTGCCTTTTCGAAGTTATTTCGATATTTGCTAATTAATAGCTAAAGTTTCGTCCGCACGCTAAGACTACACAATCACACAATCTCCAAATCAACAAATAGTCGACTATGGGAGATCACGTCAGAGCCTACAAAACATGGCGGACCAGTGTTTCGGCGCAATAATAATTTATTAGATTTTATTAGCTAATAAAAAATTAACGAAAAGCCTCTTTTATTTAGTGTCTGAAGTATCGATAGATTTTTTAGATGTCACTTCCCAAAAGTGTTCAAATACTCTATTGTGTGAAATTCACACAATTGTGTGTCCACTAGCGGGTGACTCCGTTAAAGTTACTGCGCGGCCAGTTCCGCAGTTCTTTGAATTCCCTATTTCTGGTCAGGTGTGTTAGCCAATTATACCACCTTATCTTAATTCAAGGCGAATTTCATTGAGGGCTAGTTCAAACTACTAACTAGTCCACATTGTAGCACAGGATACGTGGTCGCGCTTACTAAGCCACTATCGCCGAGGATAAACCCAATATTGTCGCTTTAGAACGACAAACTTCTAAACATTTTCCAATCATTGCGATTGCACCAATGATATGGTTCGCAGCCACGTGCACTGGTGCAAATGTACACACCAAGGGGATGAAAAAGACTGTGCGCCATATCATTTGTGCAATCATAATCAGGGGCGGCGTGGGTGCTCAGGGGCCCGGGCCGCTGCACATCCAGAGGGTCCCCGTTTTTGTGACTACCCTCTCTCCCCTTCTGAAAAAAATGTGTGCGTTAAAAACGCGTTTCAGGTCTTTAAGCAAAATGTTTGCAAATAATATATAAACGACATAAAAACTTTCGATGCAATAAACGTCTTATTTTATTTCGTTAAAATCGGGGCCCGGGCGGGAATCCCCGGCTTTCCGCCCTGGCCATGTCGCCCCTGATCATAATGATAGGAAAATTGTCGTATACAAATCTTTCAGCGTGTTGATAAATGTACCGGAAGTTTCATTGGTCGAAAAAGCTTTTTGCATGCCTACATTTAGCATCAGCAATATTACGATTCCGCAATTTTTAAAAAATGTTGGTATCACAGTCTGTAAAATACACATTTTAATCATTTGAATCAAAAGTAGATAGGATGGGGCATTATAAGTATATGATAAATATATAAATAAACCATAGTACGTTTACTGTCTTGAGTTCGCTGCGATACACTGACGAAAAAACGAAGAAGAACAGAAATAATCTAAGAAATAATTAGGCGATGACAGCAAACTGAGAAATATTTTCCATGGACGACAACAGCAAACCATAGCATAGCATTACAGATAACAAGCTATAACCAAATAATAAAAATTGAAGTTCACGCCAACGGTAAACTTGGCACACAAAAAACTTAAATTGATTTATAAGCGCTACCTGCACGAAACATCATGGATACTTAGTCTTCATTGACCATATAAAAGCAACACCCATTGATGAGATAAATAGGAGGAAGGAAAGAAGCAAGGAATACATAAGCACAACGCGTGGTGTAAGCGAAGGACACAATTAAGCATAATATATTTGTAGACATCTATCAGCAATACTTAACTGATAACAGATTAATGTAATCAATGATTGTTTCACCTGACCAAAATATTTAAACTTTTAGTTTCAACTAAAAATAGTAGAGATTTTTCCTTCCTAATGCGATAAGGTATTTTTTTGTCGTGGGCACCCTTCCTTGGCATTCTATCAATTGTGACTTTTTAAGGTCTATTATCCTCACTAGGCTCCTCAGAAAAAAGATTACTAGGTTGACAGTTCAAACGTATGAAGGAAAAATCAAATTCTTCCATTTGTTTAATTTCATTTTGCAAAGTCTACGACGTAACTGCCTTGGTTTTGAACGAACCGATTAACATCTGGACACGGGTCTAATTACTGAGCTTTATGGGGTACCCAATTTTTTTGCTACGACTCTTCTCATTCATTTCGCTGTAGAAACTATAGCCGTTTTTCATAAAATGTTTTAAGAAAAAAAAATTCATTACGTGAAAACAAATGTTTCACGTCAACAGAAGGACTTATTCTACTACTCAAAACAATCATTTGCATATTCGACGTCTCAGACCATTATTCTATGAACATAAAATGAATCGCTAAGTCCAAAACATTTATGCCAAACTCACGATCACAAACATGCTAAACACGTGTAAGGATTAATGATTCTTATTTGTGAAAGCACTATCACCACGGTGAAGTTCAATAAATTGCATTTTCTACAATCCGAACTGAAATAACTCTTCCATGGGCCATTCAAAGAAAAAACAAACATCTACTCATCCTTGTTCTCCATTGCCGAAGGAGATAAGTCAGATGATGACCACAAACCAATTGGTTTGCAATGAAGTAGGATCTTCAGACTACCTGATCTTCAACAGTTCAGCAGTGGGTAAGGTGATCTTCAACGCACTGGGTGACCCCGGTTTAAATCCGGGTGAGGCTCCTCTGGACAACGCCGCTAAAAACCCATGCGGTGCGAATTTCTGGAGGCCAGGACATTTTTAGAGAAGGTGGCACAGGGAAGGGATCTAGTCTCACCAGCCCAATCTGCACTTAGAAATGAGCGTCTTATAGCCTAGTAATTAAGCCCTACCCCTCACCTATTAAATCATTCGTAATTACCATTGATTTAGATATGTGAAAACTCCAGAATGGGAAGTGAAAAAATGGACTCTCGCATAAAGAATAGAAACATACTAAACATGGTACAACAATGTAATTTCCAGTGATTGAGATATGTGAAAACTCAAGAAGAGGATGTGAAAAAATAGACTCACGCATAAAAAATAGAAACATACAATAAATTACAACAATGTAATTTCAAAGTGATATGCTTTTAAGAGTGTAGTAAAATGCCCTTTTTACACTACTTAACAAAAAAACGGAATGTTATGTTTTCAGCGGCTGGGTATGTATGTATGTTTGTTCCACCATAGCAACTTAACGGCTTAACCGATTTTGAGGCACAAACACTCATTTCAACCGCTACGTTACTGGGAGAGTCATACGCAACATAATTTTAGATAAAAAATAATTAAAATGATAAAACTATTAAAAATATAAAAACACGACTGCAAAAAATAGCACTAAAAGGATAAAAGCAAAATTTTTTTCGCTTCGTTGAATAAATATACATTAATATCTGTTAATAATGTTTTATTACGAATAGGTTTTGGTGGTAATCTGTAACCACATCTGTCACCTGGTATGCCTTTATCAATCGGGAAATTTAGACCTTTGATTAAAATTTTCAATGCAGTCGGGGGTTGTCTGTATATCATACTATCATACCTATATAAGGACAGCCCGTTTTTCGTTTGGAACCACTAACCGCAAAAACTGCAGAACCAATCTTTACAAAATTTTAACTACATCATCTTCATGGTCCCCGCAAGGTTTTGGCAATAATAAAATCTACCGATTTTACATTAAAATGCTATTAAAATGTGATAAATGTGAACCCCCGTCGCATTATAGTTTGAAAATCACCCACTAGATGGCAAGTGCCATTCCACAAGAGAGTTTGCGAGTTTAAGCTTTATATCGAACTCAAGGTTTAGCAATAATGAGATCTACTGAGTTCCCTTTAAAATATCATTTAAAAAAGTGAAAAATAATACGCGAGTCCCCGTAAACGATAGTAGTGTAGTATTAAAATCACCCCCTAGATGGCGAGCGGCATTCCACGAGAGAGTTGGGGAGTTCAATCTATCTTGATTTCATTGCACCTGTTGATTCATCATCGGGCTACGGTTGTTTCGACACATATTGATGTCCACTTTTGTGCCTCAGTAATCACCATTGACTTGGTCTCAATGACCGTTAAGCCCATTTCACACAATGCTTAATCCAGCACAAGACCTAATATGCTAGCTGGTACTTGATATTGAGGACGGAACCCAGTATGATAGAAGGTTTCACACGTTCATTGAACTTGTGCTTACGATGAAGCGTTACTGTCGCTAGGCCTGTCCGATTATTGAACGAAATTGATATAGATCAATTATAAGAATTGAAAATGTGGTCGATTCAATTGTCGGGAATTGAAGAAATGACAATTAATTGAAGTCATTCAATTAATTGACATCGAAATGGATGTCAATTAATTTCGACCAATGTCAACATCGACCAATTAACTGGCAGGACTCAATTGGATCGTACTTTTCAAACGCTTCTCTTTGGAAATGAGAAGAACGAATTAACTAATTTGAAAAACAACAAAATAATTCAATCAGTTAGGTTTTAGTAATTAACTAAAGGAACAGATCGCTTTTTGAAGACGGGTAGATGAGATCCTCAGCGTGTTCATCCGACAGACACTGGCGTGTGTCGATGACAATGTTCCCACCGAGACTGAACAACCTCTCGGAAGCAGTGCTAGTTGCAGGGATAGCTATATATCTTCTTGCTGACTTCTGGAGGGGGAGGGGTAGGTGGTGGCCCTCTCCCGCCACTACGGCGACCTCCATCCTCACGTTTAGAATGTCCCTGAACCTAGCCATTTCCTCCCTGAAGATCTCTAGTGTGGTAGCAAGATGGCGAGCCCAAGCCTGGCCGAGGCCTGCTCCATCCTGATCACGCGGAGCCGAGAGCGAGCTGCAAGCATCAACAGCGTCGGCCATCGGCCGGCGTCGAGCAAAAGCGAACAAGTTTAAACGTGCAATTAGCAGCCTATATCGATTCAATAATCGTCAATCGATTACTGCACAATTATTGTGAATTGACAATTGACACTTGAAAAAAAATGGCAAACCAGTCAATTACCGCAATCGACATCGATGTGCTGAAATAATCGATCAATTGTAAAAATTATTGAATCGACGATTCAATTAATCGAATAATCGCCCAGGCCTAACTGTCGCTCATTGTTAAAAGAAAATTTCCATGAAAGAAGGGGACTTTTGGCTGCTGCATTAAAAACAGGGATTGTCGCGACACTTTCACCGCCAAAGAGCGCAAACACCCGCGATAAAGTGAGGCGCTGATTTAAAAAAAAGTGAAGATCGCACTGCGACTGTAAAAGCTAACGTGATTGGTCGACGGCTACTAGGTCCTACTGAGAGCTAGTAGCAAACTAGTACCATATCAATTACGAATCAAGTAGCCCAGCGAGTATAATATCTATCATGCTTGTTAGCCAGCATGTTGGTTCTATATCACACGACACTGGAAAGCTATCATGCTAGCGAGCATCCTCGACCTTGTGCTGGATCAAGTATCATGTGAAACAGGCTTTAGAGACGCTCCCATCAACGATATATTTGTGATGGCTACCTTTTCATCTTTACACGTTGGTAGTTGTCCGATCAAGTCAGAAAATAGCCGCAGATACTTTATGTTGCATCTGGTGTTGAGCGAATATTCAGATACAATTGACCATGGGAGATGCATTCCGTACGAAGATCTACTCCAACGTATTTGTATGTTTGGCCTTGCGATTTCTCAATTGTAATTGCAAAAGAAACTCTAATTGGAAATTGGAAACGTTTGTACTGAACTAGTAGATCAACAGGAATCATTGGGATACTAGGAATATAATATTGGCTCTTGCAGCTCTAGGCATTGTGCTAAGATATATTAGCAGGGAATAGATCTTTCCTTGATTACAATCAAGGGCGATAATAATGATAGTCGAAAGCTGATGTAAAACCTAAAAACAATTCTCGAATTAAGCATTCGATTCTGAGCCGAACGAACAAGTTCGATTTTAAGTCTTTGAAACCTACCTGATTCAGACTCCTGCCGCCTATGATAATAAGAAATATTAACTAAAACTTTTTCTTCCTAAATTGGCTTTTGCAGCTATAAGCATTCTGAAGAGATACAGTCGCAGAGAATATATCCCTTGGTTAAAATCCAGGGCGAGACTGTAGGCGAGTAAATGAGCTCTATTTAAAGCGTGAAAGAACTCTCTCGTGTAGTGAAATCATTTTGATAACAACGGGAAACAAAACTCGAAATATAGCTTATTCAGAAGTCTTATAAATTCAATTTTTCTTTTGCAATACTTTTCTAAAATACTAAAGATTGATAACGAAAATACAATACATCAATTATCAGTTCAAATCCTCGAAGATCTTAATTTATAAAAGCGGACGAAGCCGCGACGGGGAACGCTATTCCATAATATAAAGGTAAGAGAAAGAAATAATTGGGGTGGTTTCGCCTTGGCTTCCACAATAATGCTATCAAACGTTTATACTTTCATCTGAAAAGACTAAATCATGTTTCTCTTCCTTCACCAGGTGACCAGATCCCTCATTCCACAGCCATCCTGTGAAATTGACCTCTTTCGGTATAGGAGATTTCAGAAACCTGAAGCTCAAAGACGAGTGAAAACCAATTAGAAATCAATTTTTTTGGTTGTCACATCATAGTCTTGATTTTCTTAAGATACTAACGGGCAATTTCCGTCAAGTGAAAGGGAAATAAAATAAGAATTGAAACGTAATTTTCCTTTCTGTGAAAACAAAAATACTGCATAATTTCTTACTTTTATTACTACCTTTGAGAGTATACGGGTATTTCTTCCAGTCCGTATACATTTGTTATGTTACACTGTCTAAACAGCCCCCGACTACAATGAAAATTTTGATCGATGTTCAAAATTTCCCAATTGTTAAAAGGCATACCCGGTGACAGATGTGGTTGCAGATTACCACCAACGCCTATTCGAAATAAAACATTATTAACAGATATTAATGAATATTTATTCAACGAAGCGAACTCCAATATTTTTTTATGCTTTTAGCTATTTTTTACAGCCGTGTTTTTTAAATTTTTTAATAACTTTATTATTAGGAGTTGCAAATGAGTAAGCAGCATAAGAGGCAGTGTTTTCAATTTCAATATCTTCTAATCTCGTCAGCAAGCTCTAAGTGAATTAGCAAATATCGAGTAACTATTCCACTAAAAACCTTAACTTCATTTACTGCTAATCACAGTCATCAGTTGTGTTATTTCACTTTCATGCGGAAAGATTTCCTTCTCTGGTAATTAAGCAGATTTACGAAAAATTCGCTGAACACCTTACGATTGAGACAAATGCTTGATTTCCCTATTAAATCTAAAACTAGTCCACTACATCAGGGGGAGCAATGCTTCAACAGAAACTCAAAGTTATATAAATATATGCGTAGTTTGTATTACCAAGGGTTTAGCTGATAGCAATTTCTTAATAATGTTTAACGGATGGCTAGATCAAATTGCTGCAAGTCATGCTTAGGCAAGACTCAAAATTGGCTGAGTGTAGAAATAATAAGACGATTACATCGGAGGTGCATACCACATCACCGAATGAGGGCCAGGATCGTTCGATAACACTTTTAGAAATATCATATGTAAGAATATCTTCAATATGGAAAACATATAAGCCTCCTCCGAGTAATGACCAATATTCTGCAAACTTTATCAGCTTTCCCAGTTCAATACAGTGGTGAAGCGAATAATGCATTTGGGAACAAGATTTCTTTCCCGAGCAACTTACAAATTTTTTTATCTTAGTGTATCCCTCTTATGAAATTAACTTGTTTTAAATACCATCAATAAAGTCATTTTATGCCTTGGATATCTCCTAATCTGACAGGATTCGTTCATCATACACAATGCTTTGTTGTTTTGTTCGCCGGAATCGTATAAAAACCTACGATAAAAGACTAATATCGTTAAAATTAAACTTCTTATAAGGAATATCTCCTGACTGTTATCATTTTTCTTAACTGTCTTCCATTAAGCGTTTCACAAATCAGTATTCCGCTGAATGAATTTTATAAAATCTATAAGTTTCACATTTCAATTTTTGGAGTCCAAATGACATGGAGTAAGTTTACTACTTTCATTACTAAAAGAAAATTTAAATGTGAATAATTATGAATACGCACCTTTTCAATAGGCTTGAACTACGTCTATAGGTACAACTTGAACTACGTCTATAGGTATAAAATCACTAGGTATCTTAAAACACAGCGGCGTACCTAGGGTATTTGGCGCCCATGGCTGGGGGGTCAGAAAACTTTTGTAATTTGCATAACCCATTGCTCAATTTTTGGGCTACTTTTAAAGAATTCCTATTTAATGGAACTAAAAGGAACTTTCTGACAAGCCATGTGGCTTAGAAGGACCTAGTATTTTTTGACATAGAGGCACTTAATAAAATTTGTATACAAAGTAAATCACAAAAAAATAAAAACAAAATTAGGAAGCCTATTCCATGCCTTTTCGAGTAAAATTAAAAAAGGATTGAAAAAATTGCGCCCCCTTCAATCGGCACCTAGGGCATCTACCCTACCTGCCATATCCTTAGTACGTCCCGGCTAAAACAGCCTTATTTCATAACAGATGGGGATCATCCTCTAGAAAAAAGAGATTGAATATAACTAAAGAAAGTCACTATTCAACGCTTGAATCTGAATGCGAGACATATTATTCAATGTACATTACTCATCTCTTACACACAAGCGTTTAGAGGTAACAAAGGTTAATCTCAGTATTTTGAATAAAAGAAAATACGTTTTCTTAAAAACATCAGCTGCCATCAATAACGCGTCAGGTCTGTGCAATTGGTATTTTTTATGTTATTCGCGCTATAAATATTCCACACTTCCCAAAAGGGATGTACCAAATTTATCACGCATCAACTTATTTCCCATCCTCTTCGTAGTAGACCTCACACATTTTACTTTAGGGACACAAAAGCTAAGAGAATACAAGATCATCCCTTATATATATAGGAACGGTCAACTATCCTCATCTAACTGTAAGCAATGGCTGTTTTGAGGCTCGAGGCGAGTGCGATGAGCACATTTTCAAAATTGGAACTAAAATGAATCACAAATATCATAACCTAAGTCCGTACATCATTAAAGTGCAGTGGAAACTTGCTCACCAGAACCAATAAACGACCGGCTTTCACAGACAGAACAACTTTGAGGGAGCATAGCTTTCAGAAAGGGAGTCCCCTAATGGATAAGGGGGTTGCGAGCATGAGTAGGGAATGCTATAAGGGGGTCGTTTTTTTTACTTTTAACTATGCGTTCCAAGTACAGACGATGTATCATAGAACTTAAGAATACTTTCCAGCGGAGAGGTTGAAGTCTGGGAGGGTGAAGCAAGAGTGAGAGAGCTCTTAAGGTGAATTAGGGTGTCCCTCAGGGACCTATGGAGTGACTCCAAGTCCTTTCATTCCCCACACAAACATGCTTTCTCCTCCCTGACGTTACGCTCTCCGCAGGTGAGTGCCACCAAGTTCAGGGGTACAAATAGCTTGTGGGAAGGAGACCCTGATGGAGAGGGGTTGGCGAGCAAAGGTAAAGGAGTGTGGTAGGAATGAGTAAGGGTTAAAGAGGTTCCGTCCTTTCTTTCAACCAATCTTCAGCCTCTCCGCCCACCAATTCCTGTCCCGTACCTGCTGGATCCCGATCGGTCGATCTGTACTTGGTGCTTCCGCACCCGACACCACCCTCCGCCCTCCCTCCGGACGCCTCACCGTGGGCCGCCCGCGACCCCCCTCCGCCACCCTCCTCTACCCCGCCATCGCCACATCCGCCCCCGTTATTCACACTCCCCCAACCCCCGCCGGAGTCCAGGCCTCCCCCGGCATCTTCGTCCTCGTCGTCCGCCAGCAGTTCAGTGGATCCCGTGCCTCCCAAAGAGCGAAGGCGGGTGTGGAGACGCCGGGCGAAGGACTCCGCCCTCCCGCGGCAGCTGACGGGCAACAGGGCCCCGAGGCCGCAAGCCTCCCGGTCAGAGGCCATCGTCCGGGCGCCGCAGCTCCCGACTCCACCGCGCTTTCGCCGGCAGCCGCAGACGCTGCCGACGCCGAAGCCTCCAACTCCTCCACTGCCGTCGGCGCCGCCTTCGACGGCATCCGCGGAGCCCTCCTCCGCCCCCGCCAGTGCCCCGACCCGCCCCCGCGAGGGCCCAGGTGTCAATAAGGGAGGAAGAGTTGGGCGCAGCCCTTGAAGAAGAGAACGGGAAGAGAGACAAGAAAAAAAGAGGTATTGACGCTCTAGTTTCAACGCCGGGGGAATCTTGTTGAGAAAGAAGAATTCATTGGAAGAAGAGGGGCAGGAGTTAGTCCGATGTGGGTGCTTATTTTGTCTCCAGGAGGTTGCTCATGTAATATTTTAAAAAATACATGAAATGAATGACGTTGCGTTTCTACAGATTTGCATTCATCTCGACCGGTTTCGCAACACTGTAGCATCATCAGCTTTGTTATCATATATTTCAAGCCTGCCTTGCACATATATCGGCACCTCAGGCCGTTAGGAAAGGCATTAGTATAGGAGATAAAAATTTTTTATGTAAGGCAAGTCGAAGCCCAGCCCGAAGCTTAGCATTTTTAAGAACAAGATATGGCGCTGGCACGTATTACACCTTCTTATGAAAGACGTCTAGCAAAATGTAGTCGAACGTTTAATCTGATGGGAAAAATACTGTACATATTGTCCTCTCTCCATAGGACTCAAGGATATACGGATTGGCAATGTAAACTCTCCAATACCACCGGGAGTCAAACCCGGGTTCCAGTACTTTAGTCAAGACCCAGGAAAGTAATTACCAGGAGGTGACCAGACACTAAGGTCAATGCCGCCTTTTGCTTGTAGGTTACTATGAAAGTTGGCAAAGGGTAATTGAGCAATGGAGGAGGGGAACAGAAATCCAAGGTCACCATCTGACTACATTTAAAGACAGGCGCCAAAAATATCCATAAGTCCTTCTAAGGAACGAAGTGCTGTCCTTGGAGAGCACAGTCCACCTTGCGCAGAAGTGCACAAGGCATCGTAGTATACTTCGGAATTCTACTGAAAAATCTCCATTATTGTTGGACTTAGAAGCATGGGCATTTTGAATGGGAGTTCATCTGTTTTCCTTCTGCAACAGTCCGATTCCAATCACGTATGTGATGATGCTACACATAATAAGATACTTGATTATACAGCCAGAAAACCAGCCAGGCAAATGACAATTTGTAGACACGCTACGTTTTATTTTAAATATATTCATTATATATGACAAAGGATTCCCATAAAGTATCGACCTTATGTACAATAACCTACAGGTTTTTTCAGGGTTCAACATTTTTCTACTTCAAGAAATAATCAAAAGAATATTTAGACTATGTATAAAAGAAAATGCAACTTAGGAGAGCGGCACTACCAAGCCCATGCACAGCACACGGGCGTATACACTAGAATGGGTAGGTTTATTTATATATTCAGGACTTACAGGTAAACAGCAAAGGATTCGAGCTACCCATGCCAAAGTTAGTACGCTTCTGTACTAATGAGGAGAGCTACTGCATTATTTATTGCGCAAAATCAAATTAGGTCGTAATAGCTGAGGAATTCCTCTAGCGCATTTTAACCTATAGTCAACACGCATATTGCAATTAGAGCATTATTTATCAGTTTTCACGCACCAAAGTCTCCTCCACACGCACACAACATTCCATAATACCATGCACAATGCTTAAAATATAAAATCACAGAAGCCTTCTTCGAAACAAGTAGTGTTAGCAGCTAACATTCTTCGGGCCACGGATGAGGCTCTTTATCAATGCGAAATTTCAGAAGTTAAAGAATGCGCCTAGCTAGTGATACCTCTGAAGATGAAATTTCAAGCATTCAAGTTAATTATTTAATTCAAGTTAATGAAGCATCAACAAGTTTTGAGTTCCCATGGTAAACTCAACAGGCCTGTCAGATCAGGAGTTTTTCATCGAAAACTGGGTCCTATGTGCATTGCTTCTCGTGGTGTATAAAATATTGCCTCAAAAAATACGATATTGAAATTTTTAGGCTCCTTCCCAGTTAAGCATGATTAATACCATAGTTAAAACGCTATGGAGAAAAACTACTTCATAGTTAAATTGTAAACCATTATTTTTCAGTCTTAAAGAGAGAAAATCTGACTACCACCGTGAGAAAATCTGACTAACACTACATCACGTCTTAACACATGTTTCGGCCCTCATTCTTATGATCCAATTTCAATTTGTGAGGCATTATTTTTCCCTGACAACCAATTAATCCAATCACATTATGAATACGTTTTATTCCCTCCTCGTTCACGCAAAATTATTGCACTCATGGCATGGGATAAAATGCATTCACTAAAATGAAGTTCGGTCGATAGTAAAATCTTCAATGCAGGACGGGCTTCAAACATTTCTTCACCAATGTTTGATGCTTCAAAAAAACTTAAAGTAACACTAGCAAAAATATACCTTATGTGATAAGGTATTAACATAAGTGAAGACTAGTGAAGTGGTTTGATAAGGACCATGGGTTTGATAGTAGATTTTCCTCCTCAAAACATTTTCGCGCGCTTCTGATAAGGGATTTCGCTTGACCATCGTTGATTAGCTTCACTTCAAACTTCAGTTCGACGCGGGAATAGCATCACATGGACCAGCAGTCTTGAGTGCTTGAAAGGAACCTAAGCCACTTCTCTTTTAAGATGGGATAAAAACTGAGGATGGAATTCCCGTTCAAGATGGACCACAGGATTGATTTAGCAGCCAGGAAAGGGGTGAGACGAAAATATTCTCCATATCTAGGGTGAGACGGCCTCTCGCATCAAGCGGAATTTTACGTCACGAGCTTCAAAAAGCAGGAATACGCAGATATTTTCTGAAGCTTATTTTACATTTCGGGCACTTCATTATCTGAGATTTTCTAATATATACAATGCATATTATACATGAATCCTAATCTGAGGGGCTTAGGACTCTTCCGTAAAGGATTGCTAAGGAACATGTTTGATCTCTAGTGCTATTATTCTCGTCGCAGTTTGTTGGAACTAGCAGTCATTGCATTCAAAATTTCGACGTACTTAGAATTTTTCCGTCAAAATCACGAGTGTAACTATCCTCTTCAGTAGTGGATGAAACTGTAAAAGCACGTTGAACTATGATGCACCTACCTGTATTTCTAATTTACGGCTTGTAATATGGAAATAGATGCATGTACAATGTGCATCTATCTGGACAACTGACACTGCTGGGTATATTGCTCCGAGTAAATTATCACATCCTCCAACGTTAGAGACTAATCATTACTAACCCAACTCATTAATTTAATAGTTCACTGACTTTAGAGTAGATAACAGAAAGACACTTGCGTGCAAGTGAAACATGCTTCAAACAAATGGCCAGCCGAAAAATGGTAACTGAATCAACGACGCACGTAAAAATGTCAGTTGAAGCGACAAATGTCCGCCAGTACTTTTTGCACCCAATAGAAATTTGTTTTAACGAGCTAGAGACTCAAGTTTAAACTTGAGCATCAAAGTCCATCATGACTTGCATCTACAGCTATTTTCAAATATATTCCTCAGTACGTAATTTTTGGCAATAGCTCCTCGGAATAGCTGGTAACCTATAACGCTGAGGTTTCAAAGTGTCGGACTTAAATCCGTATTATTTATCTGCTTTCAACATGTGTAACCTTCCAATAACCTCGTGATAAATCCTAGGGGAACATTAAAACAAGAATCAATTGGGTTTTCAGCAGGTAGGTAGTTATAGGAATTATATCACAAAACATAACTTACAGGCAAAATACTGACCTATACTACGCATCTATTTGCACAAACAATAGACTAGTAAACAATTGCAAGCATATCATTCAATAAATACGATACACCCGTAAAACATTTGATGATCAGGGGAGTCTATTCAAAAGCACTTTTGGATTTAATATCCCTGCCAATGCCACCCGCTACATTAAGATTCAAAACTTTACTTTAACAAATTACACCCCCCGGAATTTTCATATCATGCGTTGGTACGTACAAGTAGTCTTAATACACGGCAAAAGGATTTAAAAAAAGAAAATAAAAAGAAATAAATTAAGATAAGAAGATCTGGACAAAGACGCAAATATTTACGAAATACGATTAAACATGCAATCTTCATGGCTTTGCGATATTCGATTTTAAGTATTGCGAGTATTAAGGTACATTGCGATATAATTATCGCAACGGAAAAGATGAGATGAATCCAATTCCGTATTTATATTTAGAAAGAGATATCGCATATCGTATAAAATCGCATTGCGTAAGATAATAATTGACGCATAATAATGTATGCGTCATATGGCATATGAGCTGATATCATACCACATCACAATTCATAGCAATTCCGATGATATCACACATTGCATGTTATATTATATCGCCAGAAAATGCATCTAAATATTCGGCTTCTCAATATCGCAATGTCTCATGAACATCGCATGTCACAGTCGATACATCGCTCAATCCTAGTTTCCGCAGGAATCTACACCTACATAATACCCCGCAAGCCACCTTAAGAGTGACTGGGAAGGGGGATTGGAGGAATACTGAACTGCACGCGAGACGAAGTGGGAAACAGAAGTCTAGAAACTTCGGCGGAAATAATTGAAAACAAAGACTTGCGTACTTTATAAGCATGTGATTTAAACTCTTTATCTACGAATGGTTTTTCGGCACGTGCCTCTTGCTGCGCGAGTTAAAAAGCACCTGACGGTTCACATGTGACGTATGAATCACGATAATAAGTCGAAGAAGAATCCAGCAGAGCTGGAGTCAGTCGGGAGGCTAAAGCCAAAGGGAAAAGTGTCACGGGAAGGAAGCCAATTAAAAGAAGAGACACACCGACGCTGTCGTAAGTAATTTAAGCCACATAACCTTGAGAGAAGGAAGTTACAATACTTTCATTTCGGAAATCATTCCAAGTCAAGCTCAACTGCCTTCCGATTGCGTGTCAATGTCAGATTAGTAAATTGACATTGGATCAATTATATCGATTCCTACGCGAGTCTGTTAAAGGTGGAGTAATTACTACAGGATAAAATATTGATAGCGAATCCACTGCTGACTCGAGGCAAAGAATCGGCAGTTAAATGTTTCATATGCTTCAACCTTTTTAAAGGCGAATCCTGAACCGTAATTCATCTTGAAAAAGAACGTTGACAAAAGAAAACTTTTGTAAAGAGAGCTTACAGCAATTACTTCAGGATAAAATATTGACAACGGATCCACCTGACTCGAGGCAAAGAATCGGCTGTTAAATTTTTCATATATTTCCTGAACCGTGATTTATCTAGGAAAAGGACTAAGGTAAAATTAACCAAATAGAGCTTGGTCCAATTTATTCTCTTTCACCACAAGCAGCTGAAGCGAAATTGCTCATAAAATTATTAAGAGCCCTCGCTCCGCATCAAGATTCAGAATGAATACGATTTCGTTTCTCCCCTTCGTGCTGACTGAGACACAAAATATAATGCTCAGAGCAAAGGAATAGGAAAACATTTTCTTTCATCGCTGAATCTGTAAACGTAAATTATGTTCACTCCATAAACGGTAATCCTCCAATTAAATAAATCATAAGCAAATTGACAGTTTCGTCAAATATATCAGACCACCTTTTTGGACTGAGCTGGCTTCCTGCACCTCCCTATCGCAATAATCTTTATTAAAACTGATGTTAAATATTGTAAAGGCATATCTAAATCAAGAATTTCTTTGGGGAGATGAATCATGGAATGAGACTAACAGCATTCATTAGATTTACTAATTTCATTTTTATAAAGTATTCCATGATTTCTCGCAAATGAAGAATGGAAGAAATGCCAAAAACAACGTTTAACAATATCAGTTGAACAGATTACTAATACTAAAGGGAGATTGTCAACAGATATACGTCTGATGTGAGAGGTTAAATTTATACACATACGTTCTTTAGCACCATTAGTGCATAAAGAAAACACGGTCATTAAGTCTTTCGCTTGTTAGCAAGTAATACTCCCATTATTACATTCAGTTTTGGCATGGTAGCCATTGTACCAAGAGCTAAATTTCCTGAGAGGGTTAAATAAATTCAAGACGCTCATCAAGATACATGCATCCTGAATTATAACTGAACTCTCTAAGAAAACACACTACAGCAACGAAAATTATCAAACTCAAATTCTCCTATGGTACCTAATCAATGTGTACAAAGGTACAAACTCAAATTCTCCAAAGGTGACCTTAAGGTACCTACTCAATGTGGAAAATCGGTATACATGACTGAAAGAGTATGTATGCAATACAAGCTACTGAGCATTTCATTTTTAAACGACCCCATGGTAATAGTCAGTATTAAAATCTCAGATCTACTTCGTTTTTATCTTGAGCATTGTTTTGTGCAACAATGCGAATGCATTATCTGGGATGACACTTTAAGAAAGGACTGAAATATCTTACAGCAGCTAATCTGTCACATCGGCCTTGGGGCGGGATTTGCCCTTTCGCGAGGAAAGATGAGAGAATGCGACGAGTGAAGGAGACACTCCAGTAAGTATTTTTAAATGGCGTGGAGAGAGAGAGAGAGAGGGCAGTAAGCGGAGGGACGAAGGAATTAAAAGAGGAACCGAGGAAAGTTTCGAAACGTTTTGGCACGACCGCGAAGCCTCCCCAAAGCGCTGGCACTCCTATGGAGGAGCCGCGGACGGGAGCCGCCTACAAGCGATTGGGCATCAGCTGAGAACAAGAAGGGAGGAGAGCGCAATGCGAATAAATGCAATTAGCAATCACTCACGTGACCAAGTCAGAAAGTTAATTATTAAAGCAGCGCCAGTTTTTAAGGTCTAAAAACAAGAAATAAGCTATTTTGGCTGTTCCTACTCCGAAAGGGATCAGCGTGATGGGAATGCATGTATGCATGTTTGATAAGTTGAGCGGTTGAACTAAGAAGTGGAGGACGCCTTGAGACCAGTTGAAGATAGGCGCCAAAATGAGCTTCATCTTCAACCGCGAGTCCGATACGTTGTTGCTAAGGGAGGGGTATAGTAAGGATAGCGACAATAGATAGCGCCAACCGTGAACTATTATTTTCCATACTCCCTGTCCAGTTAATAAAAAGTTAATTTACTATATATGTATTAAAATGTCAAATCAAATGTATTAATATAATGATTAAAGAGGGGTAAACAAGAGTACATACCCTCAGAATTTAAAAAAAATAAATAAATAAAAAACTCCCTGCCCCAGCTTTCAAGTTCACGGTTGACACCAACGCAAGCGCATTTTACGTTCCTAATATTGCTTTTCACTTATCATCAATGATTGCTTTCGCCCTTTTTTGTGAATTCTCTGACAGACTGATAGGCCTCTTTAGTATTGTGGCGTAGTAAATTTGGTATTCATTCTATAAATTATTCAGACAAGGTTTCAATACATATTTGTCATTTCAAGGTTTTAAAGGAAATTTTGTCGAAGCCTAAGAATAGATCAACGTGAAAAAGTTATTCATGCATATTAAAAGTCAGTGCAATTGTGTAATTTGTGATATTACAAAAAAACGATGTATTGAGACAATGAAAAATATCCCACGTCCTTCGTTGTCATCACCACTCTCGTCCCAATATCTGGCAATTAGTAACTCTACATAGGCGCTCTCCACCATGTAAATATTGTTTCAGCCGAAGAAAGACGATGGATGGTGATAGAAAACACTCATTTCAGTTAACGGTCAATTGGAAAAACAGGAGTCCTAGCCTGGAATAACCTAGTCTTAAGACTGAGCCAAATTCAACAACGTGAATCTACTAATTTTGAGGATACCGGGACTAGCCACGGTAGTTACCTTTACGGAGTCACCCGCAAGTGCACATAAGTGCGATATTCCACAGGGGAAAAATCATTCACCTTGACCGGGATCAAGGCAAATGATTTTTCCTCTGTTGAATATCGCACTAACGTGAATCTACTTCACGGTTGGCTTTCGAAGTTGACACCAACATTTACACCGAAGTTGACAGTCCTTCCACAGGAGAAATTAATTCATTTAGAAAAGGGGCCCATTTGGAATATCCCACAGAAGTAGGAACAAAGAATCACCATAACTGTATCCATAACCTCTAGTCTCGTTTTCTCATCCTGTCCTTCGATTCAACGGGATATCGAAATATCCTGTGAACTCTGGCCTTATTTGTCTGGCTGTTGCTCACAAAAAAATTCAAGAAAGATTATTTTCATTCAAATAGCATTCTGAAAATCATCGGATGAGTAAGATGTGTGCATCCGTGAACAACAACAAGGTTTGACAAATGTTTTTAAAGAGATAGATGCTTTTCTATGATACAGATGATGATAGAGAAGTTTTCCTTATTTGATTGAATATGTCGTCAATTTGCAATTTGGCTGGCAGCTAATGAACAACTACAATTTTTCTGCCAAAGAATATGGGAAATAACACGCACGTAGTGAATCTCACAAACATTTTAATACCTTATTTTTTCATTTGTATTACGTACTGTGCTTTCCATATTTTTTGCATTTCCATTTTCCCTCTGAAATGAGACGTACATAAACCTACTTAATGTCCACAGGATAGAGCCAATCAATTATAAACGGAAATGAGTTGAATCGCATCCTTCAGTTTTCATTTGGAATTTGGAAGAATAAAAATATATATTTATAGATTAACTTGGCGCGAAGTTGGTGATTTTAAAAAATTCTTCGAAGATGAGAAGATTTATTTCCCTTTGCGGGTTGTAAAACCATATATGTATTATACATATATAATGAATAAGAATATCATTGCCGTCACCAACGGTGAATATGCAACCTTACCCTTTTTAGTCTGAATTCGCTCGGTTAAGGAATTAAAAAAAGTTAAAGGGCTGTGAAATTAGAGGCGTTCAGATCTATAAATAAAAGACTTTTTCGGTGATGCTACCACGATAGGATTTTAAACCAAGCGAGGGCGAGAAAACCCTCCGAAAAGCCATGCGGAGTGTGTTCAAAGATTCCGAATCATGAATAAAATAGTTCAAATAATTTTCTTGCGGCATAAAAAACAAGTCTTTATCGATACGAAATGTTTACTTTAAAAATGCTCTACTCAAGGAGTATTGATACTGCTTTCTGATATTGATCAGAAGATAATAGTAAAAAATGAAAGAATCAGCTTATGGCCATCTTGAACACAGTCAGTGAGCTTTGCAGTTTTGTTTTCAATCGAGTTGTTCATCAGACTCAACTAGAATCTACAAGCATAAATATTCCACTTCGCTCAACTGAAGCCAAATGGCGATTAATTGCGCCCTTAATATAGCACCACAGGTGCGAAGGTGATATGTTTGGCCTGAATAGTGAAAATATTGCATACCAATGCATCACAATGCAATGCTATGCCTTATTTTCGTTCGGGCGAAATTACATCAAGTTATCCCTCATTGTCACTCAGGCATTAAATGCTATACCGAGGAATGTACGAAGATTAAATATGAAAGTCACATTTTATGCAAATTACCCACGTTTAGGGGAGCATAAATCTAACGGTGTGATTTTACCCAGTGGCCCAAAAAAAAGGCATGAAGGTTATCAAGTATCAACGCAAAAACAAATGCAAGTACCATATTATATGCATTAAAGGATACATATATCATGCTAATTTTCAGAGAAATTGACTGACAAACAGAAGCAAAGCAAGTGGAAATTTAGTGGGGAACTTTGTCTGATTTTGGAGAACAAAAAACAATACATGGGTATGAAACTTTCCTTAAAGCGGATTCTTCACCAGCAAACAATTTGGATCTACTGCCTTCACTCAACATGTGAAAGCCTGATGGATACAAAACAAAGCACAATTTATAATAAGCAGCTCCCTGGATGTATTGAACCTCCATCTTACTCTATCTATGAAACGAAAGAATCAAGCTACAGACACTACCAGAAAGTTGAATGAACTCAGCACTGGGCTCCATTGATTGAATCATTCCCGATAGGGGATTCGATTAAACTGCTCAAACATCGACAGAGGGTGAGCAAAGAGTATATCGCACCAGCGACGTTGTCAATGCACTGTGCCTCTAAAAATACCCGGTCTAGTTGCTGAGATAGAAAAATTAAATTAGGCTTTGTTATTTCGCATCACAAAACAATAACAAATTGATATTAAAAAGTACCAGAGTCATATCGATATTCAAACGACAGCGAATGGTTAAGAGAGAAAATTCATGTTTTAAGAAAGCGAACATAAATACGAGGGAAACTTGAATTCAATATTGCTTCTCAAAAAGATTGGAAAACCACTTCTATTTGTTCGGAATTATTTAATAAGGATATATCCTGGATCATGTGAGGGATTGAATTACAGGTTAACAACTACATCAGGAAATCTGTTTAGGATTCGTCCTTGTCGGAATTGTTTTGCGTAAAGTAACTAGCGAGATTAAAATAGTGGAGCAGTGAATAAATATGCAAACTGTTTCACAAAAATAACAAGTGAAAATCTTAAAACTTAACACCTAAGTCGGATAAATTGATATTGATCAAAAGCTAATTTCCCCCGGCTTCATTAACATTAATCTCCATACTTTAATGTTAAAGAGTTCTTGGTTACCGCTGGAGAAGACCATTTCGCTGTGCGTTAAAGCAAAGAATTAAATCAAATAGACTTTTCCAGTTGTCAGCAAAAGGAAATCTGCTTTAATAAAGGCCTAAAAAGTTCCGCGAACCCTAACTACCTTTAGTCGAATATGAACTCATTTATTTTTTTTGCGAATATCGTTCTTATAGCAATTATAAATCGTCATTAAAGGATGGATTTGGTTAACTACCACCATTTAGTGACAATCAATTCAAGCCGAATTTTCCTCCGATTTACATTTTAAACACGAAAAATTGTAAATTAATTCGTCAAGGAAAAATACATCAATTCTCGGTCATATCATCAATCAAGATTTCCTGTAAATGCCAAAACATGATGGGTGTTCGGAATTTCAAGATTGGAATGGGATTTAAATTTGAAATTTTGAGGATTTCCGAAGTGAAAAAACATGAATTCTCAAAACTTTCTCATCTATATAGGTACTACCATTCACAAGTGTGGCGCGACAAAATCGAGGTTAACATTATCGGAATGGGAGGTGGCGCCACTTGGAATTCCGTAGTGGGTATTTGGAGTGGGATAGAGCGTTTGAATGCGTTGAGCCGCGTTTAAAAGGATTGCCCCGAGCTGAGAGGGAAACAGGTTCGAATGCGCTCTTTCGTATTGAGACTGGAAAGTGTCCGAGGGGGAAGCGAGACGCTCACCGTCCGGAAGACTCCGGTAGCGACGCATATTTTTTTTATCATTTTATACATGAATATGGTGCGTCCAAATGCTGCTACATGAACTCTCACATCCGTATCAATGTGCCTATATGAATGTGATCGATGTGAAGCCCATATCAACAGCGCTGCTGCATGTTTCATTAAACTAGGTTGTACGGCATGGTTTAATTTATGAGCAAGCACAATTCCGGAAAATAAATAGTTTATAGCTGATTTATAACATCTTTAACGATAAAACGTTATCAATATTCATTAGAATGGAAACATATTCCTTGGCTCTCTGCCACAACTTCGATTCCTCAGAGGTAAACTCTGAATATAATTCCGCTTACATCTTTCACTTTAATGTCCCCAATATTCACCGCTGCGGGCAAATGTAAACATACGAGGGACGATGAGACAATCTCGTTCATCAATCCTCTGTTTACAGGTCATTTTTTCTTACAAGCGAGTACTACGACAGAATCACTAAAATCTGATTGTTCTCCAGAGGAGAATTTCGGAGAATGAGGAGAATTTTCCACAGTTTAATTCTAATTAAAAATGCTATCTCAGTAATAACTAACTACCGTTTATATGGGTTCAAAAAAATTACTGTCAGTCGTTGGTACTGTAGAATGCCGATCACGTGAGGATAAATCGTTGGAGAAGACTGATAGAGATATAGGGCGGGAAAATGTGTGACAACTGTCGGCATCGCTTGCTTTAATAGCAAACGTGCTCCCATAATGAGTGCTCAGTTTTGGAAATGTTGTATTGTTTATGGAGGGAGGATAAGGGCAGGGAAAGAGGGACAAAGGAGGGATAGATGAAGTCTTCAACTGTATTTTTTTGGGTCGCCTGCATCCCAGGTCAGCAGTCGGGTTAATGGGTTGATGCAGGCACCGGATATTTTATTTTATACCGGAGCGCTCTCGCCATGTAAATAAAAACAAACTTTCCTCCACGGAATAAGGCCAGTGCGAATAAGCGAGCTCTGAAATGGTACCATTCCATTCGCTCGACAATCTGCACCGTCATGGTAATAAAACAGGATGGAAGGAGAAAAGCGAAAGGCAACACTTCCAGTAAATAGCCGCAATTTTCCTCAATTAGATGAAAACAGAGCCACAAAAATATCTCCATCGCAGTCCCAAATGCTTCAATCCAAGTTTGGAATACCCTTGAATCGACTTTGCATGAATAGGAAGTAAGAAAGTCGTATGGCGCAGTAAGGAAAGTAAAAAAGGCAGCTATAGTCCCAAAAATGACACGTATCACTTTTTTAACCATAGATACACGCTAATTAACAAGGTAAAGCACCAAAGGAATTTCTGAAGTAACCGAAAAATTATTTTAATGAATATTCAAATATAAATTCCTAATGTAGATAAGTGTAAGAACCAGAGTATGCGGTGGCTATCGCATAGTTTGATTTTTAGCTTTTTTTAAGCCGAAGTATTTCGATTATCTCGCCGTGTTCCAAATTAACTGTCAATTCCTCCAAAAAACTATTTTTAGCATATTCACATAAAAATACCCAATGTCAGTGAAAGTATGCATGCTATGGAAATCTTAAAATTGGTACGAATTACCAGTGTGACCCTCACTACCCAGCTAACCATTCATCTAAGGTGTCAAAATTATCTCTAATTCGGCCGCAAAACTATATTTTTAGCACAATGATAGGGAATATGTGTCATCAGAGAGGATTTTACTTCCTAATTATCGTGCCTTGGGCTTGCTTCTCCTCATATGCATTCGCAAATCGAGAATAGGCCGATACCAGTTCAAAATAGACGATGTGCGTATTTGCATTTCACGGTCCCGTGGTCGTCTGGGAATTATTTTGGAAATGCTGGCACATGTTCCATGGCCTTCCCCCTCCAACAGATTCTAGCGACCGACCACAGACCACAGGGGTCGCAATCGGATAAAATCTCACGAGTTCTACCTCCCAAAGATATTCCGTGAATAGCCACCGGGTGATGACTTTCAATCAGAATTCTGGCTAGAACAAGGGAAGATGGACTTAGGGGTTTTTATGGGGTGAAAGCCGTGAGTAAGTCAGACTCTAATTCACAACTCACCCAATATACTGATAAAAATATGATGAAATGGTACACTATGAGAGTATTCCAATTGGCGCAGTAACTACTACTTATTCCCGTTTTCCCTTCCACCTTTATTCCTTCTTTCGTCCTAAAACAGCATACCTCCGTATAGTGTAGTGCATGCTTGTGAGGCTTCGCCTCCTCACAAGCATTAGCGATTTATGCAAATGCATCAATAGTCGTAGTTACACTTACTTTAACAGGGTATAGTGTAATTCATGTTGATGACTACTCACCCCCTGCCACACACCCTTGAGGTGGCTTGCAGGATATTTTGTAAATGTAGATGAAAACGGTAGACTAGCGTCATGTTGTGTAAAAATGTTATCCAAACAAAAATAAATATGTATAACTAAAAAAAACGATGAACTGCTAAGTGCCGGAGTGGTGCACAAAGAATTGCATGGGAGAGGGAGCGTCTTCGGTCCCTTTATTACTTCACCTTCGTTGCCTTGCACCCTAACCGAATTGGCTGCTCTCCATCTGACGTCACTTCAGGAAGCTGAGTATGGAGGTCGAATAATAGCGGCCAATATTTGAAAACGGCCTTCACTCGTTGTTGCTATCGTGTCGCAACAATTGACAGATGACAGTTGTAAAAGTGAACTAAAACAAGTCACCGTCAGATATACTAAAGTATACACTTATACACCAAACCTTAACACCCATGCCCTGAGTTAAGAAAAGTCCACCAGGCGGGACTCGAACCCGCGATCTTCGGATTAGCAGGCGAGGAAGTTACCCCGCCGCCAAATGTCGTATTAGATGTGTTACTATAAACGCACATGCCGAATAGTCAGCTACACAAAAAAAACTAAAATGCAGGTTGGGCCATTTTAAAGGAATTCTGGCTCGTGGTTTCAACTGGTATCAAGTATAGGCGTAACGAAACTGGGTGGCACTCGCTTGTGAAGAGCGTGAAGCAAAGGAGGGAAGCACATGAGAGATGTAGGATAAAGCGGTCGATTCTTCCTCCGGAGGTCACTCCCGTATTCCTTCGGCACCTTTGCCCGCTCATCAACGCTTGATTCTGCCCCAGTGACCTACAATTCCCCTCCTAGTGAGTGCCACCAAATTTCGCTACACCTCTAACTCTTTCAGAATATACGCAATTATGACTATTCATGCCTTAAAAATTATGAGCTGAAAATGAGCTTGCAATTTCTTTTGAATTCCCGAGTGAAGTGCAAACAAACACAATTCCTCTATCTCTGCTGTGCCTATTTCTCTTGATCTTAGATAACATCCAATTGTAACTATTCATGCGGTCTGCCTTAAAACGCATATCCTAAACATGAGTTCGAATATTTTTTTATCACCCAAGCGAGGTGCAAAAAAATATAATTCCGCCACTACTGCAGTGCCTACTACTGCAGTTCCTAAACTTAGACAGCTCCCAATTCCGCTCCAGATAGCGGATTATTTTTTTCGCTCGATTCCCGTATTCAGATAATCTTTTTTTCTTCGCCGGGGCTCAAGAGGCGACCAGAGAGGAGAAGACTGAAGATGTCCAATCAGCAAAATGGAGTCAAATGGTGTCAAAGACCTCCGTCGTTGCACAACGCCACATTGATCGTTCAAGCGTCGTCCTAAATACAGCAGCAAGGGAACGATAATGGAGACAAACGGATATTATTTCATCACAATTAATAATTGAATAATGGGGATGAAAGTAAAGACAGTCGTGAAACCCACTTCAAAATCGTACTCAATAACAGAGTTAAAAGTTACCAACGAGTATACAAGGAAATTCGTTTACAGCGCGTGGCTGTAACTCATGAATGAGATCTAGGTAAATGTGAAGCCAAACGTGTAGCAAGTTGCAAAGATGACTATTTACAGAGGAAGATCCTATTGCCTACAAACTAACTCTGCGCAGGGGAGTGAGGCATTCTCCGAATTTGACAACCCGAATAGTTTGAAATGGGAAACACAGGTCACAGACCCTCGTTGGTAACTTCACAACGCTACATCTGTTTGTCATACCCCAGATAATAAACATTAATACATTTTTGTTTCTTAATAAAACTATTGAACACTGAAACCAGCCACCTGAAGAGATATTTGGGCCCTTTCCATCACATACGAATGCATTTAAGAACAGAAAAAAATAGAGCCAATGTAAATTAGTAGGACTGGTCGAAAAAAAAGTCAGTTTCGTTCTTTTTATTTGAACTTTTTGTGTTTTAGCTCATATTGCGATTAAAATATTTAATTGTCGATTCCCTAATGTTCGTATGTCTTTGTAAGTATATTTGGGTATGATAATGTGCCACCTGACCTCATATCTACCTGCACTTAATTTGTTAAATAAATAGATAGATAATAATAAATAAATATCAACTCTCTGATATCATAATACTCTCTCTTGCTTTTCATTCAACTTTTCAAGGCGGTTTTAAGGGAGATTTTTCCCTCGTCTTGAAAGAGACCATATGCTGATTTTATTTTCAAATTTCAGAATCTGTAAGAAGCATTAAGTAAGTATTGTAATACTAATGGCGCAAAAATAGTTTCATGTGACTGATATTCTCAGCAGTTAAGGAATTATGCATGCATATTTAACTAAATATTTTTTCAACGCCGTACGGTGAAAAAGCCTTCACAGCCGAAGATTTTTTGCGATTTTGTAAAACTTACTACGGTAATTTTTTTTCTAAAAATAGTTGAGAAATAATAAAATCAACACGCAGTTAAATTTCTGCAGGGATCTGTATGAAATTCCTCATTTTTTAAATAGTCCCTCTGGAATGCATACCCGCACCATTTCCCATGGAAAAGTGCTGATATTCCTTGGCGAATATCTCGAATAGCATATTGGTATGAGCCTGATATTTTGTTTTCATTGGAAAGATGAGATTTTTTTCATTTTAAGCCTTGGCGAATATCTCGAATAGCATATTGGTATGCGCCTGATATTTTGTTTTCATTTTATTTTTTATATTTTATTTTATGATATTTTTTTTTTCATGTAGGTAATAAGGAAAAACTCATCGAATTTCATGTTAGGTGATATTTCGCTCAAACCATCTTAAATGAGCTTCTCTCATGGGTTGCAAACAATATCAATGTATTTACATGCAGCTTTGTTTTGATCGTTAACATTTTCGTGTAACCTGCTACTGACACTTCTTCTTCCTCTTATGTGAAGTGCAATAATGTTGGCAGCGTTGCCTACCGTTGGCTCTCCTCTCCACTCCTTTGCCAACACCTTCCACTCGCGCCTCTTAACCTCGTTTCGCTTAGGTGACTACCACCAAGTTTCAGTGCCACAAGCCCGTGAGATCACGACGGTTACTCCCTACGGTCATCCAGCACGAAGACAATATTGACTGAATAAAAACAAGCCATACCCCTATTCCTTGAGACTATTCGCTTTTAAAAGGATGGGCCACCAGAGAGATGATTTTAATAAATGAATTCTGCCTAACACAGTTTTCCAATATCACTATTTAAAAAAAGGGGCATTGCAGTACCGGATTAGGTCTAATCACAAGTGGAAGCTTAAAGTGCAGCACGGCTGCAACACAAATCTTTCAGTAAAAACTCGCAACCTTTCAAGGCACATCACGATAGTTCACAGGTAATCGCAAAATAGCACAGATGCAGGTTTAGCAAAACTTTGTTCAACTCGCCAGCAGAGAGTTTGAGGTCTGCTAGTATGAATCAAGCGTGAAGGAGGAACCGAAAGGTTACTGCGAGGGACCCCGGAAGCACCCTTGGAGCCTCTGTTCCGTCCTATTTCACTATGCTTACCTAACCCCGATGACACGCTTTTGATATAAGAGTGCCCCCAACTTCCGCTTCCCCTATACTGCACACAGGATCCGAGCGATATCCATAGAAGCATTCTACGTCTTGAAAAACTTGCAGTGGCCACTAATTAAACCTGCATAATTAAATACGTAGGTAGTGGATTCGCCGAGAGAACCACAAACGGTAAAACGTGGATGATACAGAAATCACGTAGGTAAGGCCACTGAGTCAAAACCGATAGACAAATCAGCTGAACAGAATTACTTCAAATGGATAGTCGTGGCAGCAGATTCAGATGGTGTAGCCTCGTTGTATATGTTCAGGATGGGGGTGGATGGTAATCAGTCCTCTGCTCTTTCGGGCATTTCACTGCTGGACTTCTTTCGGTGAATTCAGTGACCCTCACCCCGATAAATGTGCTTGCTTGTGCAAGGAATCCTTTCACACCAAGTTCACTTCAAAGAGATTATTATCTCTCATTTCTTTGGGGCAGATGCAATTCATCGTACATCAAGAACATTTCTGAAGTCGCTTCATGCACAAACATCGGATATCACCATTGAGTGAATTTCACATTTCCTTCCGATAAACTTGAGGAATTTTATGATATTGACCATTATCGCAACTTTCGCCTTCCTCTATAAGCAGCAATGGATATCACGTGGGGTCGGCACGTTATAAAAACACAGTACCACCAGATAACAAGCATTCCTCGACGTCCAAGCGGCATAACATACACCAGGAGAAAAAACGCAAAAGAAAACACTGGAGAAGATCGTTTAAGTCCAATGATTAACGAGGGTTCTAATTGCGCCACCGAAATACTGCGGAGGGACGCGAATGGTCCGCCCTAACAACACCGCCCACACGAGTCCGACACCTTCCGAGAAGTAACGGCGCTCACATCCACAGGCGGTTTCCCGCACGTCTGAAATGGCCTCATCTCACACACAAACCTCTGCCTCGACATAATCTCGCCAGCTTATATCCGTCTTCCTTCACTCAGCTGTTTTTCGGTGATGGCGATGGATTGGTATCGGCGACACGGCTCCAAGAACCCTGTTCGGTTCTTTGGCTTGGAACGCGGTCAAACGTTCTGACTTCCAAAGTCTCTTTCTTCTGCCAACCTTCCAGCTACATCCCCCAACTCCTTCTTCCTACCATCCATCCCCCCACCCTTACAGCCTCAGTGCTGTAACGGATCTGCTATAAAAGACGCGATTTCGACCGAGCTTCCATCCATGCACCATACTGCGCAAGAAAATGCCAAGAGTAAAAAGATATTAAAAGCTCTTCCCGAAAGAGAATTAACAATCATCTCACGGGATCACGGAGAAAGCTTTTAAAAAACTTAATAGTATTTGGCATGAGAAATAACGCTCAAGAAAGAAAAAATATTTAGCACTAGGTTTAGATTAGACGGTGAAATTACTCAGAACATTGCTCCGGGGGTTAAAACGACACAAAAGCGGGTGGGAACATGCTTGGGGTTAGCACCGGAGCATTTGTACCTTCGAGAATGATTTCCAAAGGCAACCTGTTGCACAAGAATGTGAATGAAAGATGGTTCAAGGTCTTTCATGCCACCCGACTAACTTCAGCAAGGAATAATATAATACTGAGCCTGTGGTGTTTTTGTTAGCATGAAATGGATTGATATTACAATATTTCCTCTTCTCGCAATATACCGAATCATTTTCCCTAAGACCTGTGTCGTAGCTGTTATCCTAAAAAGGATATACAGATCCGCCAGCTTTCAGCGGTCTGTGAAATGTTACGTAAGCTACATATGCGATTATAGACATACGCGATTGTGTAGTTTTTCTTGGCCCTGTTATTCCCATGTATTGAAAATATTAGGCATTAAACTTGAGAAAATAGCAGCCCAATTTAAATGGCTCTTACTTTTTTTGATGTCACACACGAAATAAAATTAAATGATGCTGCAAAGAATGCTCCAAATTACCAGTCAATTTCCTATTGGATATATCATTTACCATGGTATTCGCTATCGTGACGAGGACTTCCTCCCACCTACTTCTATTATTGATAGCTATTCCTCGAGATCTGAGAATTCTTATTTGTAATTTATGAACTAATTCAAAGATAACCGTTCTAGAAGGGGAAAAGGAAACATCAGAGGACGGCGGCGTAGAGAGCTTAATGATATTCAACAAGCGACGGATAACCCAGAATATTTCACACGAAATATGCTGAGAATCTCAAGTTCACTTCTTTCTAGCACGCAAAGGCGCAAGTGAAAGAGAATAACCACTGTAATTGAATACGGCCTTCAACCGAGAAAATGTTTTCCCCGTTGAAAGATCGATACGTTAAGTTAGGAGCACGCCAACGGCTCCTATCTCCTCAATGAAAAAGGGGTTTGTGAGGGGTTACGTCCTAATCCACAGATTTCGAGTTAAAAAAGGTTTAAGGAGGCTCAGTCCCAGTCTGACAGAAGATTGCAATGGGCCAAAAAGAATTATTCGGCTTTGTATAAACTTAAACCTTATATTCGATTACTCCGTATGCTATAGTTTACACTTCCTCAGAACTGATTCTGCCGGGAATAACACAATTTAGCGAAAAGGAACTGATATAATTACAGGTTAAATAGAAGTTCAGGACGAAACCCCTTAGGCCTGGTGGAAAAAACTATGAATACACCAATGGGAGTTTATGCAAGGATCAGTTACAAACGTTAATTGACCAGGAACGGGCCTTCTGATCTTAAGATGGTTCGCCAGTGCTGAAAAAATATGAAATCCACCACAACATCCAGGAGCTGAGGAATTAGCGGCTTGATCAAACAGCACAAAAGTGATAGAGACTGCGCAATATGAAAAACTAGCACTTGTAATTACTAAATGGAGCAGCATTCCCGAATAATATAAACAGACTACGTACTACCCACTTGTTTATTTATCATAATTGCAAAACAAAATTCAACGTTTCCGCATCGCGATCAGACACAGCTCTCCGTTAACAAGAAGGCAATACGAAGTTTGTGTAATTTAAATTTACATGTAGGGCCATTCAGTTAAAGCTTGTCACGAAATAAAATATTTTTCGTGGCAGAAAACAAAATATGGTGAATCACAAATTTGACACCCCATGACCAATTAGCCACTTATAGCGATTGGCGACGGGGTTGCCGACTGCTGTCCTAGGGTAGCATTTTTCTCCCGATCACAACCGAAACGAATTAAAATATGCCTTCCTCTATGGCTTTCGGGTCGAATAAATACGGGATAGATCATTGAAAACGCCGAAAGGTGTGATCATTAACGGCAACGGGAATACGCGAACTTACAAAGGTGTTGTAAATTTAAATGTAATTGACGTGTTCAGGAAAGATGTAGGGGAAATTCATTTAGATAACCGAGGATTCTGTCATAATTTTCACATGAATTTTTCAATAGAATACTACACGTTTTGACGTTTTCAAGCAATCAATATTGCGTGAAAACGTCAACAAAAATTTTATTTTATCAAATACACTTTGCGGGAAATTATAATTGAGACTCATTCATTATCGTTTTAAATTTACTCAAATCTGATCGGAAGCCTGAAAATAAATATATTTGATTTCTCGCTAATGCATCTGATATTCAGTTAACATGATTTTAAATTCACTGATTATCCACATCGAAATTTTCCCTATCGAATTCCGTCCCTTTCCTGTTTTTTACCCGCCTAGTACTACGGGTTGCAAGCCTTTCAGGATTCCCTGTTCTTTGCCATCCAAATATACCAAATGCCTCGCGTTGAACATATACGTGTCCATTAAAAATTCCATTTATCCCAGGATAAAGCCCCTTTTTCCTTTTTCAAGATCTCTTAAATCACAAAATGAAAATTAATTTGTCGATTTAACTTTTTGCATCTGCAATAAAGTAGAGCGCTCGCTTTTACGTCATGAATTTGAAATTAATTGGTTAATTTAATTAATGCTGTTATGAAATTATTTTAGGCTCAAAATTAAATCTGGAGGCAAAAAAGGAAATAACCAAATAATTTCCTTCCTGGTTTGGTTATCTCCTTTTTTGCCTCCAGCTATAATTTTAAGCCCAAAATTATTTAATAACAACATTAATGAAAGTATTAACAGCTTCTCTGATATGTACACTCGATTAACTAAAATAGTTTCTTATTAACCATTTTCGAGCGACTTTAATAAGCCTTTAGTAACGCCTAAGGTAAGAATTACGTAAACTTTTCTCTTCACGCTGAATGATGCCATAAGAAGGTAACTTCTTAGCAAAACAGAAATTAAGGTAATCCATGAGCAGGAATTTTTCTCTGGTTTCCCAACGGGTTAATGGCTCCATGTTCGCCTACGTTTCGATGTCCGACACGGACATCGTCATCAGGGCAGTTGAGTGTCGAGGTGGATGTTGGTTCGCTTTACATTTTCTCCCATCCTTGTCAGGTGTTGTATGGTCCTTGAGCAACTCCTTGAAACCCACCTTGGCCACCTTACGCACCAAACGGCAATTCCACATAGAAGGGGAAGCAACACAAAGTTATTCCTTCGCAACAAGCAATCATCCAATACCTGACAAGCCCTGCCCTGCATGACAATATCTGCCCTGATGACGATGCCCGAGTCGGATATCGAAATGTAGGCGAACATGGAGCCTACTCGATGGGAAACCCGAGAAAAGTTCCTGCACATCCTTCGCCGGGAAAGCACCAGATCTTACTTCAAGGTAATCCACATGTTATATTACTGCCTACTCTATTGATTTGATAAAAGAAAAAATATTCATTAACTCGTAAGCTTCCGCGGATGCAATATTGATTATTTCTTTTTCCGGGATTCATTTCGCGTTTGTCTTTCTTTTGTAAAACGAAGGTACGCCGTACGCTTATAGTACGTCGAAACCCGGGTCGTGCTAATAAAAGTATCATTGTGGAACCACAAAGTTAAAAGTTTTTCATTTATACAATGATAAGTTCCACCAAGTGGAACTGAAACCTGAAACTACCAATTTGTAAAACAATATTTCACTGTTCCTCCAGCCAGCTCATCAGGTTATCTGAACTATAAACAAAATTGTTTTACAAAATAAAAACAAACGCGGAATGAATCCCGGAAAAATAAATAATTAAAAAGTATTCATATTCAGCCAGTAAGGCCTGTTGTTACGAACTCTCTCAGCACTTCACTCTCACCATCCAGCGCACGTCCTTTCCATATAACTCATCGACGTCTTCCCTTCAGTGCTTCTCTTGCTTCGCCACACTTGCGCGGGCACACACGTGCGCGAGCCTTCACGAAATTTGGCGGGCCGTGCCGTCCGTCACGCCGGCCTCACCCCTCGCTGTCGCTGACACCGCTCTTTAACCGCCGCCGCCCGTCGGATCTCCACGCAAAGCTAATTTGCCGAGTTAATTAAGAATTTTAAGCAGAAACTACCATCAGTTAATTGAGTAAGGAGAGACCCGTGCCATGAGAAACTTTCTGAATTCCTATGAAATATTGATATTTGTAGCTGTGAGACTTCAGAAAAGAGTTTTCTTTCGGATAACGTGAACAAAATCATGCCTTTCTGCAAGTATTTGCTCCAAACATTTGAAACTTGTTAATACAAGGGCTTTAAGGCGATAATGAGTGAAACGAAAAAAATAACAAAGAGCATTAGCCAAGAAAAATATTTTGTAAAAAAAACGGTCGATTAACCGCATATTTATAGGCCCTGTTTTATAACCTCTGGTTAAAATATTTTGTCTGTATACCAATAGCAAAAAGTTCTCCCATCAATAACGCTCACGTCAACGTCCGTCGGATATAAAACACAAAGCCAAACTCTCATGTAACATAGACTCAAAGGCTGCATCATCTTGCGGTTAGCGCTAAAAAGGTATTATAAAGGGTCTTGTTACTTTTTCTCTCCAACAGCCAAGACATTATCAGTGACTAAAATATTTTTATAGACAAACAAACAGATAGGATTCATCAATTGGTTTTGATATCGGCAGTCGTAACGGAGCATCCCTAAAAATTCGTTGCAAATTAAATCCCTTTAACATAATAGATAGAAAATATTTTAATCCTACTAACGCACTTTTCGTCGAAGTTATCCTTATTATGATTACTGACTCACAAAATCATTCATAAAATTATTCTGATGTGAACATGAAATCTCGTATACCGATATACCATCTAATACGATGAGAAAAATCTGGACGAGTAATTAAGGGCTAGATAAATACTACCTACAAGAATTTCATTTCAATGCACAGCTGTCTGAGAAGCGATAGTCGGCAAGTCATTTTTCCCCAAATTCATCTCTCACCGGTAACCATGACAACCACTTACCCTTCTCTGGAAGCAGGAGCCTTTGAGTAGGGAAAGAAACGTTCCCCATCATTGTCGGAACCGAATTTGGCAGTCAAATTACCTCAACTGGTGGATTGTCGGGAGCCAAGTAGATCCAACTCTACACTAATTCAATCAATGCTCGTTCGCCTGAAGAAATTTGCCATGTGGCCTGAAGGCCATAGGCAAGTTCTCCGGTTCGTGCAGGGCTGGGCCTTATCCCTCGCCTCCACTTTGCGCCTAATAAAACCCTCCGGCCGACAAATCAGCAGGCTAATGCGCGGTTAACTCAATTTCGACCCCCAAAATTTACGCTCCAGCAGAGATACATCGAGGAAGTACACCCTGAAATAAGACTCGATCGAATAGTGTACAGAATAAACCTCGGGTGAACCTCAAATAGGCTTTAAAATACGGGATATACAGGTCATTGGATCTGTAAAAATGTCTTTACTATCACTACTCTAAACGAACAACTTTAAAACGCGTGAAGAAAAATGAAACCATTCTTGAGTCACAAACTTAAACAGTTCATGAATTCAAAAATGAGCCAATTACCTCAATGAGGTGTTTGCAGACATAAAACCGTTTTAGATAATCCTCAAAACAAAACTTATTTTAACTTAAAACAGGCAAATTCGAGATAATACGCTAAACCTCTATCAAACCGATTGAATATTGCGCGGAACAATATCTCACCATAAAGTTCCATCTTATCGAAATCAGAGAATCAAACATTGGAACTGCTTACGTTCAGTTGTGAGAAAACGGTTCATTTAAAAGAACACATTCGCGTATTGTTCTTCCGAAGTTTTTATCAACGTATCGGTTTGAACAGATGACTCATTTGCAAGGTAAACAACAAAAATGAAAGCCGTAGTAGTCTACAGGGGTAGTAGCCTGGGTTATTATAGAAATAAAAGAAGAGGTGCGAAAAATACCACGTGATTTTAGTGTTTCGAAAAGAAAAACAAATTTATTATTCTGTTCAACCTAACCACCCATTTAACATAAAATGAAAGACCCACCTGAATGAAAAATCCAACATAACGACTTCTTTTAACCCTCATTCAGAATGTAAATAAAGGTCGGAGTAATTACGACTCCCTCATTTCACTCTCCTATCCCAAATGTAAAAGAAATACCGGTACCCCTGCCTATATTCGTTATGCACCCTCCTCTTGAAAAACCCTTGAAATATGCAGCTGATACCTCAGAGCCTCAGCCTCTTCCTCACTCCTCCCTCGAAGCATTAAATTTCCTTCGTTGACGGAAAGCAACTCAAGTCCATTCAACCAAACATAATGCCTCGGGGTGACCAAGGTTGGGAGCGTAACAATGATAGTATCGATCCAGACAGACGAGCGGTATCCATGGCTACGATTACAGGAACGAGGCTCACATTGATGACACTGACACGCAGTCAAATTTTTCACTCCTATATATTTTCCTAAACCGTTGGTTTGGAGCGTTTACTTTAACAGAATAATCAAATATTATAGTAACGAAATCAAAGGAAACAGGCCTTTCTGTTAACCAAAAGAAAAGCAAATATTTAGTTGTGTTAAGAAAAATGTAAAAATGTTCTCAGGCTGTTTGTGTAGTCACAGCAACAATGTAGAAAGATAAACAAGTTGAGTTGATAAATGGTTTCCAGATAGAAGTCCTGTGTGTATTTAATACCAGAAAAGGCTCCACAAATAACCTCAAGAAGTTGTCTCAAGAAACCCTGTGAGGGAAGAAAACTTGATGGTTGGGGAAATGCAATTTGAAATTGTCAGAGAATTTCAATATCCAGGAGTGAAAATAACAGCCGACAATCGAGAAGAGTATGAAATAAAAAGTAGGATTGTGTCAGCATCAAAAAGCTACTGGGCTTCTGAAAAACTGCTAAAGTCAAGAATGCTATCAAGGAACACGAAGATAAGAACATACCATACTATAATCCTACTTTTTTTTTTACTGTATGGAGCTGAGACATGGGCCCTGAGTAAAGATATGGAAAGAAAGCTGATAGTATTCGAAAATAAGAGTGCTTGGGAAAATATGCGGCCCAATAAATGACAATGGAGTGTGGAGGATTAGAAAAAATATATAGAACTAAGAATGCTTTATAGGTTCCCAGATGAAGTGGCTCTAATAAAAAGTAGAAAGTTAAGGTGGGCAGGGCACGTGAGGAGGAGCCAAGAGTCGCTTATAAAAACAGTGTGTGAGGGGCAGCTGCATGGACGACGTCCACTTGGGAGACCAAGGTTGAGATGGCATGACCAGCTTAGGAAGGACCTAGCGAGAATGGGGAGGACAACACAGGAAGCGGAGAACGGAGAATGGAGGCACACTGTTGACGAGGTCAAAAACCTTCTGAGATGTGAACGGTCAAGGAGGTAAGGTAAGGTTGGTTTTGAGGAAAAAAACTTCACGCACTAATTTAAACAGTATTTGAGAAAAATATATGTACTTGATGTTCGAATGGAAACATGATTGCAAACAGAATTGAAGTACACGGGTTGGCATTAAGCAACTGCTTACAAACTACAACGCATTAATGATTACGTCTCCGAAAGTCTGAGAACTTTACATTCATTCAGATAAGCCGTTAGAAATCAATGACATGATTTTCCAGATATTTGATCTTTACATTTTCCATGAATTCGAAACTAAGATCGAAAAGATAGGAGAGGTCATCCACTTTCTTAAACAGCGAAACGAAATAATGCCTAATCTAACTTCAAAAATTAAAAATCCTTTCGAGGAAAACGCAATGACAAGGTAGATAATCAGATAAACTGGAACATAATACTTCTGTGAAATAAATGTTTTATACGCAAAATTAACTTATCTATATATATATATATATATATATATATATATATATATATATATATATATATATATATATATATATATATATATATATACAAATATAAATATACTTTTAAAACACAGGCACACGAAAATTAAAAGGACACTCACAGAATAATTTGCGGACGTTTCGACGGGCAAGCCGCCATCGTCAACGACAAGAGACTAACTCAGTTAGTCTCTTGTCGTTGACGATGGCGGCTTGCCCGTCGAAACGTCCGCAAATTATTCTGTGAGTGTCCTTTTAATTTTCGTGTGCCTGTGTTTTAAAAGTATATTTATATTTGTGTTTTTATTCGCCGAGTGCGGTTTCTCAGAAGATATATATATATATATATATATATATATATATATATATATATATATATATATATATATATATATATATATATATGCTTATGCTTAAGGAATATATATATATATAACCATTCATTCATTAACTCAAACCGCTCACAGGCGTAAATAATAAATACTTCGTTCAAACAGGTGGTGAAAGAAAGAGGATAGGAAACACATAAAATGTGATAACACAATGGTGATGTGAAGATGGAATGATGGCCGATTCCAAGTGAAAAAATTCGTCTAGACCGGGAATTGAACCACGGACCTTCCGATTTCGCGCCGGATGCTCTGACCACTAAGCTATCTAGACTACTATATATATATATATACTTCTCAATTTTCTACAGCTGAAGAAGGGCCTACATGCCCGAAACGTCCCAGTACGTCCTCTCTCTCTCTTTTTACTTTTCTTTCCCCACCCCCTGTCAAGTGTTTTTATTATATATAATATATATATATATATTTGATTAATGGTCGGCTACAGAAACGGCAGTGTGCATCCTAAAGCGTTATGTAATCTATAATTTCAGTTTTTGTCACAGAAATCATTCACCACTTTATTGGCTACACTAATGATCTCATAACTTATTGGGCCTAATGGAATGAAGTAAAAAACTTTCGAGTTCCATTTATAACCAAGATGAGGGATGCGCAATGACCCGCTTGGATGCTTACGTACTTGATAAAACGATGAGTGACGATAAAATGACTAGTTCATTTACTCAAGCTAACTATTAATAATGTGCATGAGTATTTTGATACATAAGGTGAACAAACCTTACGCGATGATAGGAGAATAGACCAAATATTTGAAGCAATAATTATCGGGAGGATAAGTCACGAAAGGGCTAGTTCCCGCAACCCGAATTTAGTAATTACCTCCTTCTTAACACTATGGATAGCATAACTATCGATCATATAGGTAAACGTTTATGATATCACTCATAGAAAACACTAGCTTTTGCCCTTTTTCTCATTACATACATGCAACGTTCTCAGTGTTTTTAACGAGTTCAAACAAGCTCTATATAATGTAACATCCGTTATTATTTCTCCGGTCATACTCGACGTTTGGGAGACACCTATTCCCTTCTTAAAGGTGAAAGACAAAAATATATTCCACGACTGACATTTCGCCGAATGACTTCACTCTCTACTCTTCTGAAAAATCTTACATACCGCTGGCACTATCGTTCTCCCCTCGTTTACTCATTCGCCACACTCCTTGCACTCTCTCTTGCAAGTGCTCTCCGAGAGAAAACGAGACTCGCGCTTTCATTCATTCATGCACGCGCATACACACGAGCCACTTGTACTCCGTCTCTTCACTTGCGTTGCGTTCCCCTTTCCCGTGAGACGACTGCTTGGAGAGCTCTTGTCCGGAGACCCGGTGAGAAAGTGAAGAAGTTCTTTTGTGACGAGACTTTTCTCTTTACCCTCAAAAGGAGAATGAAAGAAAACCTGAGCATTTCGTTAGGCTGGCTTGCAACTTCGTGAGTCAAAACTAACGAATAATCCCTCTACATAGTCAACTCCGTTGACGAAACTCTGCTTTCACAGATAACATGAAAACAACCATTGAGGAGTAAAAGTTAGCAACTAAATAAACAAGTGGATAAGTCGACGAAATGACTTCCTCCATTGCTGTATGGCTCTCAAACCAGAGCACTGACAATTCACCAGAAAAGGAAAATAGAAACTGCAGAAATGAGAATTTTGAGAAGTCTAGCACCCTGTAAACTACAAGACTGACAAATAAATCGAGAAATCAGGGTACAGCTAGGTGGTGTAGGAGTGTGTGCGAAAATTGATGATCGCAGAAGATGGTGGCATGATCATAATGATGGAAGAAATCGTGACCATAATTAATGTATGAATATAGACCCATACAAAGAAGTACTGGGCGTCCCAGGAAGAGATTGTAGAATCACGTATGACATGCTTTGTTCAGAACAGGCAAAACTGTCTAAAACGAAAATTTTTACGATGATGGTCAGTCTAGAAATCTGTTTTTGAATGAATATTTACTCCTTCCTGTAGATCCGACTGCAGCGGAATTTCAAATGGACTGGAAATACTCGGCATCAATACCTACAGTACAACGCTAATATTTAAAAAAAATTAGAGTGCCTTCGTGTTATTGAAACTTAACATACAGAAGGATCTTCTTTTTATTCAGTCACAAGGAAAAAGGTAATTTGTGTAAGCCACAAAATAACTTTTTCCCTGTGCTTCGCCCATACTGGCCTATTAAAGTTTGTTTAATTTGTGAAAAAATAGCGTAGACGTTGCTCACAGAGGAATTTATTTTTAATTAACACAAATATACAAAACATTACAGATTTAATTAACGGTCGGACCATACAAAAAGAAAAGAAGGGCCTTCCTTCGACGCGAGACCCCGTCCACCGCAATGTAAGTAACCAGCAGCCACAGATCACAACAAACTGAAAGTTGCAAACAAACGCGGAAAATCTCAATTCGTCTGGTTTACTGCATAAGTTAGTGCTCGTAAGAAGTAAAATTTTGAAAATTTTAAATTGATAGCATATATTTTGTTTCTATATTTTATGCGTAGCCTTTATAATTGCTATTGCAAAAGGTGCGCTCCTAAATCTAGGGAATAACTTCGTTACACATATTTATGAGATTATGTAGCCTCGCTGTTGCATTTTCCAACGCTGATAATGAAACGAAAAAGTACAGTTGAGACTTTAATTTATCATCTGTGGATTACAATATCTCCACCCTTTTTAATGCCATGCATACATTCTGACGATCACAATTTAAAATTTTCTAGGAAAGAATCAAATTCCTAATAAAAATACCCACGTGGAAAATTTATATTAGGAATCCACTCTGAAAAACTTCACACTGGAAATCGTAATTTGGAATTCACTAAGCAGAAAACCAATCCTCCAATCGCTTTCGTCAGTTTGGCGACGAACGGGTGCAGTTTCTATTTGCAGTCTTTACACAAGCGCCGTGGCAGCTTCCACGGTATAATCTTGTAGATTCTTTGTTCCAGGACGATTGAAGGAAGGGGCGTGGCGAGGGAGTTCACGGCAGCGAAACAAAACACACGAGAGAGGCGTTAGCGTGCGTAAACCTAGCCTTCGACTAGTCTCCAGAGGCAAACATCGCTCCGCACGAGCGCGTAATGGTGACCTTCAGGACCTTGAGAGGGATGCAGAAGACAAACGGGAGGATGAGGGGGAGGAGTAGGAGGAGGAGACGCCCGTCGCCGTCGCTAAGGCGCGAGGAGTTTATAAATGGAAGCGTGGGAAGGGAGGAAGAGAATGGCGGGGTGGGTGGGAGGGTGAGGGGTGAAAACTCGAAGAAAACAAATGAATGAGAAAGGAGCACGCGTGGGGGAGGGAGAAAGAGTGAGTAATAGATGAGGTGAGGGTGATTTTCAAAGGTCAGAAGGAAAACAGTCCTCTAGAAATACCGAATTTCGGGAGTCCATACTTTTTTCCCATCGCAATAAAAAAAACTAGCGGTCATTCCACACATTTTGTCGTTGTTACCAACCAGGAGTGAAGGAATAAGCAATAAATATAAGAAATTGTGTCAGGCGAAACCTGGTGGAACTTGCTTAACATAGTGAAAACACCAATACATAAATATAAGTTGTGCAAGAGCTATCCAGACAATGAAGATACTCCATCAGAAGTCTAAGTTCAGAAAAAAATACACTCTACCAGAAATTCCGTGATTCGCGAACCGTTACTATTTCTCTACGAAATGAAAAAAAGCTGAAACCTCACAAGTTTTATTACTTTCATTTATCAAATGTGAAGTAAGAAATATATGTTGGGCAATAGCTATCCAAACAAAGGAGACGTGCTATCAGATGCCCACTGAGAAATAGCAACGCAAGCACCTAAGTATAGAGGCACATCCTTTTAATGTATGCATGAAGCGCATATATATGCGACAGCAAAGCTTGGACTGTAATACGACAGCAACAAGACACAAAACATTTCAAGCAACCGAAAAGCGGTGCAAAATAAATATGGTGAATCCAATGGACGGAATGAATTGCCGATGTTTAGTTCATACTCAGAAATAATTTGGAATAATGATTTTCAAATAAACCTCTTAATAGAGACAGCTAATTGACACTCCCAGAGTTCCCGTGGAATCAAAATAACCATTGCAAAGAAGAGAGAAAGGACTGATTGCACCAAGCAATTGAAATTCAATATTTTTAAGCCAGAAATTGAGTAATAGAGCATTGGATGAAACGACAATGGAGGGCAGAGCTGTAGCAATCCAATCTCTGCGAATCGGTAACCACTTATGATGATGATGAATCGACCAAGGTTTCGAAAACTTCGTGTCAATCTCAATCACGAATACCGAGTCCTAGGTCGGTTAACATATACAATCCGGAGTCCGTAAAGCGTGATAAGTTTTCATTACGATGAAGAAAAACGCTACGCAGAGCTATGCAAAAAAACTCTTTGAGGTAGCGTTACATTATTATTTTAGAATCCTTCAAGTGAGGATAGGATTTGAAATCACACTCGTTATGAGAAACCAAGTCTTTCCTATCACCGTAGTCATCTAGGGAAGACTAGCTTCGTGATTGGCCCACCAACAGCATAACCTTGGCAAACTTTCATCTTTTCACATATTTGGAGACAGGGCATTTTAAGCGACATCCGTCGAACGATAGCGTCGCCAAGACATTTCAATCCTGTTTTCGTTTTTCCTCAAGACAAGCAAGTTTCGCACACGGCACATAGTCATTTGAATGTCAAAAGGGCAAAGGGATTTAGCGTCTTGGTGGATATCTGAGCATGTAAATTTATCTCAAAAAAGAATAAATCGAAATCTAACAGTTGAAATAACTTTTTCAGTGGTCTGACTTTTAAGGCTATATCGCCGCGACCTACCGAGGACCTTTATCCCAAGACAAAATAAATCCATCCCCTAGGAAGAATCAAACCCCCAACCTTTGCGTTGCCAGGCAGTGGCTTACAAATATAGTATTTCTCATAGGCAGTGTTAATTTTAGTGACACGAGGTTCAATACTCCACCTCCGGAACACACTACAGCCAGTTATCAAGTTCATTGCCACGAGAAAGCTTTTGCCTTTTTTTCAAAGCCAAGTTTGCTTAGCATTTATCACCATGTCCCAAAAAAAATAAAATAATTCAAAGCTCCTCACGTCGGATGTTTACAGTTTCGGCCCATTAGATTTTTCTCCTCCATTTGTAAACAGCAATGAGTAGAGCCAGATAATACACCATTGTATTACGAAAGTTCTCATTCGTGAGACCCGCAAAGGCGGTTAGACAAGAGGGAGAAGAATCAGATCCAAACTAATTGTTATCATAGTAGGTAGAGACCGATTAATTGAGGGGAGTTTCGCCATTAGAGGTAGGATGACTAGGTCGATAGGTATAGGTAGGATTACTACGGAATGGAAGAGAGGAAGGAGAGATACCCGCAACTAGCAACAGCCTGCCATTAACGAGAGGCGCCAAGGGGTCTACATTTTTTACGTCTCATCTGACGGACGGGAAACTGAATTTTTAATGTTCTCCAAATATCACATTATCAAGGATCAAGGTATTTCACCGAAGAATCTCTGACATATCTGAAGAATTTTCGGCTGAGTGATGAAAAAATGACAACAATAATCCGATTTCACTCTGAAAGCAGATGCATCAACGCGTTCTTGTTACGCACATTGACATTTTGGTATGCTTACATGAGAAACAAAAGGTTTCATGTAAAGATATTTCAAACTTTCATATCCATCAATCGAATCCACCACTCCCTCCTTGACTATTGTTTCAATTTATAGCAGTGGACAAACGGGGACTCGAAATAGTGTTATGCATAGCCAGTATTTTAGTCAACAAACCAACCAGTCTACCCCTTGAACAAGTATTTTCGGAAGTGAAAAAAGATGTATTCAACCACTTCGCCCATCTTTTCTTTTGGAATACGTCAATGACAGTATTGCGAAGCTTTCTATTTTCACGCTCCCCACCCTTCGAGGAATCCTTTACACCCTTCCTCTTCTAGGCTCACCTGACGCCCACGTGGAGAAACACCCCAATAACACCCCCAGAGGGTCCCCTCTCTTTCGGGAGCCTCGTGCTTCTTCACAAAGCGTGGCCAGAGGGGGCGTGACACGACCACAGGATCCTGCGTTCACCACCCACCAAAGAAAAGCACCCCACTTCCTCACTTCATAGCTTACCCTTTCCAAAATGCCGTTGAATGGTTAAAATATTTATTTTTTCTCCTCAGCAATACAGTAAAATATTATATCAAGCAATCATTCATATCATACTTAGGTATTTATGCAGCAGAAACTTTGGAAACGACACAAAGGAATAGACAAGACTGGAAGCGGTTGAAATGAAAGTCTTTCGAGAAGAGGAATTTTCTTCTCTTCGAAAGATTCCTTCATCGGCGATTCTCTCTGTCCATTCGATCTTCACCATTCTCGCAAAAATAACCACATGTACATAGGTCCTTATCTTCTATGCTCTGCGGCTGTTAATTTCCCGACTTCCCTGCCGTTTGAGAGCATGCTACAATTACATATTACAATGGAGGGTTTCATTTATTCCAAGTTTCTATTGCTTGCCTTCCATACACTCTTCCTCAGGTAGAATTCCTTCTAGGCTTGGGCTATTCAGGTCAAAATATTTTTCCTGGTTCTTTCAATACTGGTGATCCTGCTTCCAAAAATAAAGATATCAATAATCAATTTGAAATCGAGGAGAAAGGTCTGATCTATGCTGCTTTTTCCCTATAAGTCCTGATCAAATGACGATAACATTCATGTATTTGCACGTAGCCGCAAGTTCTACGCATAAAAATTCCGATAAGTGATATCGTAAATACGTGAAATAGAAAATAAAGTTCAAATTGGGTTTCCAAATAATTCACAAATTACATGCCTATCAACGAAACACCAATTACGAGGCAGATTTGAGTGAATTTTTTGGCATCCAGCAGTTCCCTTTCCTGGAAAGCATAGTAAAAAGAGATAAATTATTGGGGCTAGGCCTTTAGAACTGGCTCTGTTTTAACACTTCCTTCCACACTGCCCTATCCTTGCATACCTCATTTCGGCCTGTTAAGTTCATGCTTTCTTATTCTTAAGACCCCTAATATTTCTCCTTGCTTCCACCACATCCAGCAATGTATTCCTCGGCCTACCCTTTCCTCTCACATAATTAACTCCATTTTCATCAATCTGTTTCGCTATTTTACTCTCATCCATTCTCACAGCATGGCAACGAACCTATGAAGCACTCCCATGTAAGTCCATTGCTGGAGCATACTTTCCATATTCTCTCATGTCCCACTCATTCCTAACCCTATCTCTCCGACTATTATTGCCAACACTTCACAGGTGTTTCTTAAGCAATTACAGAATTTTTTCTATTGAATACATTTTGGTATTGCAGCAAATGCGACACATACAACGACATTGTGGGCAATAGAACGAACTCTCTCGATACGTGCCGTAATTCAATATCGTAATTTAGGAATTCAATATTGATACCGGCTATAGGGTCAAAACTAAGGAATAAATACTCTCAAATATAAGGCAAATCTAGTCAACTTAGTTTTTATTGAATTATATGATATTGATTCATATTGTTTATTAATTTAATGACTTTTGTTTCAATTATTGTTTTGTTGTTGAACTCAAAGATGAAGTATATTCTGCTGGGAGCGGCTTTGCTGGAAACGAAGGAAATCCCGCAAAAAAAAAACCTTCACCGGCCACCAAAACGCAGTCAAGAGGTCACCTACACAAACACTCATGTGCCCTAGGCCCACGACGATTGTTGATAAGTGTGAATATTTGTCTTCGGAGCATACCTCCACACGATTGGTAATTTCTCCCAAGCTCGGAGAGATAATCGTTCCCGATTTTTTTTCTCCTGGCATCTCCTGTGGTCCATATCTATCATCCTGATGAGTCACTCTTGGCTCGCCATCATGTTACCCAGGAGCTGAACGACCACGGTGATACATTTACAACTGATACAAGAGCATCTTTACTAAAGGTTCTTAAAAGTCTAATCGGATTCGAACACGCAGTCTTCGGATTAGGAAGCGAGTGCCATACCCTTCAGAGTAACCCGAACGGTTAGAAAAGATACTCCGTGGAGGGGAGAGGGGAAGCGTATATCCGTCCAAATTTAAAAAAAAAAAAAATCCATCCAAAATGTTTAACATGAAAGCCACAGATCATACCATGACACGCATTACCGAGGCACCATCCAATAATTGATAAGTATATCAAGAGGTACTTGTTTACTGGAACGTCTACGACGCCGTAACTCAACTTTCCCGTAGGTGTTCGCTTCCCAGTTCACCAGTGACATATAATGGTCTGCGATAAATTTATTGCTTGATCATCTGGCCTCGAGATAAATTCTTTAAGGGGCAGGTATCATCTAGGGTGAAGCTTTTCAGGCGAAAGTTTGTGTCAGAGATAAATGCCACTGCGATATGTTGCGCGTGACACGAAGTGTAGCAGTCTATTTCATGGTACATGATGGAGATGATCAATCTATTGGAGACGAGAAACGTTACGCGTCATACGGCATGACGGAGGGTGAAAATGTTTGGGAGCAACGTATTAATTACGCAATTTTACTTGAAGAAACTGATACTGGCGAAGCGGATACAAATCAATGAAAATACTTGAATGATATCATTTTCACTGTCTTATCGAAAAAAGGTTTATCATTGCTTCTTATATCTTCTGATTTGTAATTCCGAATGCAAATGAGGTGTTACAAACCCTTAAGAATTCAAGACACCAAAATAAGGGGCAACACTATTTATTTCAAACCACAACGCATCGAACTGACACCACAAGGAAAATTTATTTCACAACAAAATTATCACATATACCTAAATCGCTTAATTTTTAAAGCTTAAACAAATAGTTCTCGTTTTCATCCACATAGTATAGAATTCCAGAAATGCAATTAACAATGTTAAAAATATACATTTTTTCCGAAATATATTTTATCAAACTTGGAACGTTGACCCCTTAGTGGCACGTGATATCGGGAACCTATTGGCGCAAAATTGTAGTAATTATTCAGACAAAAATCGATGAATAAATAAATATATAAGATTTTAAATTATTCAGAACCTTAATCATGCCTTTCCGCTTGAAAGACTTTCATTTCTAAATAAAGCCTCTTGAGTAACAAATTATAGACAATCTACTCAAAAATAAATGAAAATTTCATGAAAACGTAGCACAAGAAGTGAGTGAAAAATAGATATTTTCACCTTACGCAAGCCAAAATAACGCACTTCATTTAACTCGAAAAATTTTGAAGCATAAGTGCACGTAAATTTCAATACACTGGGGACCACACCACACGGTTGAGCTGTGAAATAGTATAGCTATTCAACAAATTAAATTATTCCTGATGCGAATGTCAAAATCGGCCGCAATTGTGTCACTGTTCTGTTCTTCACGATGCACATCCTAGGTATATAAAATAATCCCTTGAATCTCTAGCAGACTTCTTCCTTGGCCTTTGTCCATCGTATTAATGATACTTTCGTTTCAACTAAAGCTTAAGAGCCCCGAATCACGAAAAAGAGATCAAATGAAATTTTCACTCCGCGCATATTAAATTATACCCACGCATTCAAGAAGACCTACACGCGAGCAGGGAATGAATGGTGTATTAATGGACTCTAGGAATTAAAAAATGGAAAGCTTAATCCCGGAAAAGGCATGCTACATGCGCTCAACTTTTTTTCACAGGCACAAAAAATATATTTGCTTTAGAATAAACGGTAGTCCTGAAGGATAAGGTTCAATTTTTTTACGAAGGAAAAAAGCGAAATAATCCATTAAAATCTTATACGCAGGAATGAAGTGCACACTGCAGATCCAAGCATTTAATTATTTCCGCAGAGAAAAGAGGATTTGTGAAAAATACTACTACTACGAAGAGCTCCCAACTGTCCTTAATGTTATTGACGCGTTGGGAAAATCGACCGCGCCCCCCCAGACGCCCGAAGGTTCCAGTCTTGCCCGCGTCGTCTACGCCACTACGCATCATGAAACTACGCATCGGCGTTCATGCGGCCAAAACATGGATTTTTCTGACAAAACTGCGACGATAAAAACACAGAAAAAGTCTCAATTCGGGAAACTTAGGTGTATCATTTCTGAATCTTTACTTGCGATCTTGGAGATAAATTGGCACCACTTTTTTCAGTAGGGTTACCATAAGGGTGAGGTTAAAATTCAGGATATCACTACGTCATAATTTCATTATAATGACACAAAAATGTGTTTTTGCATATTCATAATTTGTATAATTACATAAAAGATACAATAGACATCAAACTTCTTTCACATAGTAAATTATTCTTGATAAAATGATTTCTGAGAAATATGTATTATTTACTTGTGCCCATGATACAAATATCCCCTGTTCTATGAGTTATATCCCCTGCTCAAGTTATAACTTTGTACATGACACGTTTTTGCACAGCGTACATTTTTTAAACTCTTTATCATGATACTGTTGGCATGCCATTCAAATAATCCTGCATCAAGAGGTTTGCCAAAATAGATTCAACTTGCAATTCCGGTTATCAGAGAGAGAGAGAATAGTTTTTCCGTTGCCACAATACGCTATTTAACACATGGAGCGCGTTCAGCATTCTGAAACCAGAAATAATCGGGCATGCAATAATAGAGCCTTTAGAATGAAATGTAACACAATTTCAGACAATCTCACTTTTTTAAATTCAGACAACGCATTTTATACGCCAGATTTCAAGATAATCCCGCTTTGTTCAGGACGAATGACACCCCTAATACAGCACGGTTTCAAAAACAACCCCAGTCTCACCCATGTTGTGTCAATCCGTCGGGTATACGAGCGTGATACGGTTTATTACGAGAGTTACCTGCTACGGGGATGCAAAATAAGTTCACCTTCCACCTCAACGGAGTTTTGGTACCTCGTGCTTATCAGGTCTTCTACTTCTAAGCACTCGCCGTTTCCCCTTCTCCACATTCAATTACCCACTTCTGAAAATATTAATCAAGGAAACAGCGACTGGTTTGTTAAAATTTCTTCGCTAGAACAAAACCGCAACGATAAACACAACGAAAACACTAAGAGTATAGGGTATCGAAAAAACTCATAACTTGAATACAAGAGCTTACGAGGATTAAGTAAGAGAATAAACTGAAGAGTAAGCTTCCTTAATTTCATGATTACATTTATATGATTAACTCAGCCTCCCATTATCTATGACTCAAGACCATGGTTTTCACAAAATATTCATTTATTTTCGGCTTAATTTCCAGTCTCTATACATTAATTAAGCCAAATTTGTTCATAATATTTACAATGTTCATTGCTATAGTTCCATGAATGTAATTGCAAATAGATGTGAACAATATAAAATGGTGGCGGTGTTTAGTTCCGAGTTCTGCTCCATGAAAATACTACTAAGATGGAGAAAGTTTTGAAAGTAGCTGGGTATGCATATGGTATACCCAAAATTAAAAAAAGATATTAATACCGCAAGTTTATCGACGCTTAAATTTTGGCACTACAGGAAGTCACCAACACTTCACAGGAATGAATTCTTCTATGCCTCTATCACGTTGACCATAGCGCCAACTTTGCTGACAGAGCACGTAAAAATAAGAAAACAGCGATGTTACAAATAATTCAAAGGATATAATTATTCGAACATCAATTGGCCATTTTACACATTTAACTACTCCAAATATAACTGTTCTGGAAAAATTGTAATCCTTGGTCAAAAATTAGGCCATACTTAATTTTTTAAATTCTATTTGTTACAAAATACTTTATTGCCTTACTTATAAAAATCAATGATTTAAATTGCACAGCTGAATACTGTGCCTTCTATAAACTGGGTTAAGGTAAGAAGATATTAGGTGTCTAGCAAATACGTCAATTAATTAAATTTTCGTTCGTCTGTTCTTCTAAAGCTGGTACAGTGCAACAACTCACCTCACTTGTAGACACATAAAAAAATCTCAATAAAAAATTTCAAGCCAGATACGAAAAAAATTCAAAAGAAAACAGTTAAAGGTAAGTAGCCACGAGGTGAACCACGCCTTTTCCGAGAATTACTTAGAAATAGAGAAAATCAACATGAAGCCCCCACGGCGAAAACCACCACCAAAAATATATATATTCGAGCGCTGGCGATTACCTACTTGCGATTTCCACCTATAAATTACCGAACTTTTGGGAAGCGATTTTTTTGCATCAGCAAAAAATTGTTTTCGGTCTAACTTCGGAAACCTTGTTCATAAATCATGATTGTTGGAGCCCTATTGATGCAAGTAGTACTTTCGAATCTCCGCGTCCTTCGGGTGCATGTCTTAAGTGCTAAGTGTAAATATGTTAAGTTTTAAGGTCTACGTAAACAATAGCAAAGTTGTCAAAAAAAGGTCCAAGGACGTATAAAAATTATATTCTATTAGTCACACTGGAGATTAAAACCAAAGTAAAAAAATATAGAATATTTTCTGAATACTATGAAATTGAGTATTAACGCGCACTAAATAGTTAATGCGTCTTTATCTATGAAACTCACTTCTACCAAAGCGATTCTACTGCTTTGATTGTAATACCCATTCCGATGCTTACACAAAAACCTTAAGCTGAGAATAAGACATGCTTACTATTCACGTCGAGGGCTTTCTTTTTACAGTTTTAACAGCACAAATGTGTAGAAGAGAAGCATTTTGGTAATCTGTTCCAGATCAGGGGCTCAGCCGGCATGCTTCACCGACCATTCCACGAATAAACACCTAAAAAACTCGTTTAAGATTCAATGAATGATAGACAGAATTTAGGAAAATGCACTTTCCTCCGAAGGTATCGCGCATTTTTCAGCACAATGTCTACAAAAATAAACCGGCAAAACTTGGTGGAGATTATCCGTTATTGCAATGATGAAAATTTTTGTGCTCCATGGACCATTTTTTTACAACCAGGTTTTAGTTGCGTCTTGACAATGTCATGACGACGCGACAATCAGATGTCGTGGCTGGGCGAAACCAGAAACACTACAGAAAAATCTTTTGGGAAATTTTTTCATTGCTTCATTAAAAAGCATTATTCATATTTATCCATAATTTTAATATCAATTAATAAATTATGCATTGTCAAATCAAAATGTTGGAGAAAATCCTCTATTTCAGCGTAAAAGCAATAACCGAAGTAATTGCGAGCCAAACTCTTGCGGCCATCCCAATTGCTTTCACTCCCCCTCGAAATGATTCAACTCTCTATATAACTTTCATTGCTCGAGGTCAGGAGGAGATCTGTAATTTGAGAATAATGTTACGCCATTTCCAAGGCCTCTGTATCCAGCGCCTGAATTTTCACCATCGTTTTTAAAAACTAATATCTGATTTTGAAAAATAACAGCAATGAAAGCACGAAACCCAGAGGGCCCAACTGCTGTCTTTTAGAAACATCAATTACGTTGTAATTAAATCATCAAGTAGACTTCTGCGTACCGATACTAATCATATATCTTCTGAGCTCAGGAAACACGTCTCTAAATTATAATAAACCTTTAACCACTGGAATTATCAAGGACTTCTCACACAAGAACTTCAAGGACTTCTCACACACAAACACACACACGTAAGCTACGAAATGTGAAGATCCTCATGAAATATTTGGCCAGTACATTTTTAAATCATCAAATAAAACAGAATGCACGAAAATTATAGGCTTCATGAGAAATATCGGAATAAATTTATAATAGGAAAATAAACATGATAGTAATTGACTAGGGCAGGTAATGGGACACTTGAGAGGGATTTTGACAAACTTATTTCAAAGCTGTCACAGTCGAAGCAGATGCTGAATGACTATACCTCAAGTCTTCAATCAACAGAATCCTAGAAATGAACAACTATTGGGTCCTCTATTCATTCATCCATTTTGATTCCGTTAATGTTTTCGTAGCTACTGAGCACTTTCCTTGGCCGATCACGATAGTGCTTCTAAACCTTTATAAGCTGAAGTAACTTCAAGTTGTAGAGGATTTTTGAGAATCTTATAAAGTCAAAAGTGTCCACAGTTACAACGCGTTTAAAAAAGTAGTGACAAGTACACATTCAAAATTAGAGCTAAGGACAATACATCTAGCCCAGTGGAGCCATTACTGAAGAAGAGTGCGTTGCACCATAGAGTAAAGAATACTATTCCTAATAACGAATATGATTCCTTACTCTATACACATTGCACATTGTTGCACATACAACTATGGTAAGCAACTGTAAACACAAAAGAGCTGCGAGCAGGTATAGAGCAGTGGCTGGATGAATACTGAAATGAAATTTAATTTCATTAATCGTGATATTTATGAAGTTCCACCGTCGAGGATTTCATTATTGTAGCATAACTGGTTAGACCACTCGGTGCGAAATTAACGGGTCTGGGTTCGAATTCCAGTCTAGGAGAATGATTTCTGAGATTCACCGGGATATACACGCAAATTTCAAAATATAGCTATGATGAATTGGGTAAAAAATCGCATACTTAATTAGCGCTGAATTCCTAAGCTACCTATTTCTACAAATGCATTACAAAAAGAAACCATGAACATTGTGTCTTTGACAGAAATCCGTGGAAATAATGATTTCCTATGCATGAAGGATTCCTAAAAAGAAGCCTAATACCGTTTTATCATCAGCAAGGTCCGATCCATTCGAAGATTGGTTCACTGCAGCTCTTCAATACATTTTTTATTCCTTCATAATTCCTGATTTTGACATCCTTCACCGCTGGCCTCATGTATATTTAATGATAATAATATGTATGATCCATTAATTTCTCCTTCCATATTGTTTTCAAGAGGCTGCTGTGTCACAGAATATGTCCCATAAGTTTGTCTCCAGAACTACTAAGTTTTTAATAAATAATTTTTCATCCCAGTCCGTATAACTTCATTTTTTATTCACTCCGTCCATAACACCTCCATTGTTCTTTAACAACTTCAGGTACTACAGTTTGAAGTAAAAGGAATATAAAGGTGGCTGGAGCCGTGATCGTGTGTCATTGAGTGCACATTTTAATAATATTTTAAGCGAATTCGACATTTAGTACGAAATTGCAATGAAATTGGCTTTTTTCGAAATGTAGACTTGGCGTAACTCCTTGATACTTGCTAGCATCTATTATAATCATAAGATATATATTATTTCGCATTTATAAGGAAATATGTACCTACACATAAATTGAATTATTACGAAATATATGTCATATGCCAGTTAAGGCTATGTGTTAAAATAGCATTGAATTGGCCAAAAAAACAAATCGGTATGTTGCAATATTTTTTTCACTTTTATCTTAATATAATAAACACGTAGGTACGCCAAGTTTCACGCAAATATGTACATAAAAATCGCTCAAATCATCTAAAATGGTTTTGAACGTGAAAGAAGAGATTGACCCCCGCGGGAGAGATTATCTGCAACATTCCTCCCCCATCAACACTACTCCCATAACCAATGCACGTGGCTTGTCTCTCCATTTATCGTAACTCAAAGCATAAGCCTTCTCTATCTCTCTCCCTCCACACAGGAAAAATCGCACCTAAGCATCTCAAGTCTCCGGATACCCGTTCCCGCCCCTTGCGACTCCAAGTCGCCGGCTGTCTTAAAAACACTCTCCCCCCTGCCCCCATCCCCAACGTCTTCCCCGCAGAACCCCACCCTCGCCCCGTCGCAGGCATCACATTGCACATAAGGGCATTCGCGTACGACCTTCAGACGACCTTCTCTCTATATCCCCTCCCACTCCACCACCACCATTCCTCCTCACTCTCCTCCCCCACCTCTCTTCCCTTTCCCTTCAATCGCTCCCCCAACCACCTCTAACCCCAGCTACCCCCCTATAACTCTCTACCCCGACTCTCCATCTCCAACTCTGAGTCACAAAGGAGAGAGAATGTGGCGAAGAAATAATCAAGAACTATGCACAAGCCCCCTCTCTAGGAAATATGGGTCCATTGTAAGGGGGCACCTACTGCGGCGAAAACAAAAAGTTATTTCCTTTGGCTCAGTACTCACCCCAATAAATATTTCCAGCGTGTCTGACAATATTGACAAACAAAACGCATTGTCTCCAAATATTGACAAACAAAACAGAATCACACATAATTGCGGAGTGTACGGTAGGAATTGCAAATTCTTCCAAATTCAGTTCTCTCCCTACCAATTATTTCAGGGATATTTACCTTTTCTCGATTGTAAATAATTGCAAATAAATTCTATAAGAGAGATATGCAAATGCTTAGTTAAGATGTGCACATTTTTTCAAATTTGGCGCTCTTTGTAATAAATAGCATCACCTATTTCTTTCCTCCAAAAATAAACGAAAAAATATTAATCTTAGGTGTGCATGCACATGAACTTCTGAAGGAAATATTAACAATGTCATTCGTTATGGATAGTTCATCCGTCATTTCTTCCTTCACCCACTTTCTTTAGGCTAATGTTTCAAGTTAGCAAGACAAGATTCATCATATGCTTAATCTATGATATCCAAAGAAGTAATTTGAAGAGATTAGAGAAAGTATATCGAAAAATAAGCAACTAAAATATAAGTCATATCAGCTTACGGTAATAAGAATTATGAGTACATATTCCATCTCTTCTGAAATTAATGTTTGCATGATCATTTCTTTTGGCATATGCTTCTACCATGTGATTCTTCTCGCCATGTCTTTTGAGTAATTCTTCCGATGGCTCACAAAATATTTATCTTGAGCACAAGGTACAGTATCCAAAAAAATTAGTTTCGAACAAAATGTTATATGCTGCATAAACGTACGGCTAAGAGAAAAACGCCAAACAAGATCACTGACATCGATGATAAGTTTGAGTAATTGGTCTCTTAGAATCAAGAAAATAAATATATTTCTGAACGTAATGAACGCCGAGCATCATAAAAACATTTGTCACCACGCACAGGATATAAAAATATGACACATTCAGCGTCTTTGAACTGTGCCCATGTCCCTGGACCTTCAACTCAGTAGCCTGAGTCGCTTATAATGTAAAAAAAAAGCGATACATGCTATCAGAAGATGACTCAGTGGCGCCAAAAACGGATTTTAATGGAAAAAAAATTAAGTGAATGAAAATAGCACAAATTATCATTAGAGTTTTCAAACTGGCAACAAACTCAGCGCATTTCTTTCAGATACTTTGCAGAGTGACTTAGAGCACTGATTGTATTGGGATCGAATATGAAATCATATGAAATAGGAATCAACTACATAAGACAACGACGACGATAGATTTACCACATAAATTATATAAAACGAAGCTATAAAATAATTTCAACGCGAATATGAATGTTCAAACATAAAACATGGTATACCAACTCATGCTAGTCCATATCCGCAGAAAAATTAAGACAGAGTTACATGCAATCAGGGATATTAATAATAATCGCAATATTTTTACTGTGTGTAATTTCATTCGTATATTTTCATTTTTTTCAAATGCCATTCATAACATTCCTGGCGATTTGATTTCGGCGAAGGATGTCTAGGAAGAGTGTCGGCGAAGGAACTAGCTTTCAACCAAGAGTAATCGAAAACTAGTAATAGAAAATTGAAAGTGAAGTAATATAAAATAGAATAGATAATAGCCAATGTTATCCTCACTCCCCACTAGCTATCAACTACAACACAGCAAGAGATCATGCACACGCATTGGTTGCAGAGACAGAAAACCTAAACCTAATCCCTCATTCCAGTTAAACGCAAAAATCTGTTTAGTTCCAACATGAACCAATTTACTGCCGCACCAGAATGTTAACCGTTTCACCAAAATCAACTGCGTAGCTGAAACACAAATCCCTATGATTTTGTGACCAATTCCTGTCTGCGATGAGCTTACTTTCAAATCACATTGATCGTGGTCAAGGACTGCTTCACAAAACATTTACCCCCAATTCAAAGACCATGAATCACTAAAATCTCAGAGTAGCAATAAAATAAACATTGCAATACATGCCCATGTAAAGATACTTATGGATTCATATCCGAAATAAACGTGGTACTAAAAATGTAATAACATTTTTCTTAATTGCCCAGTCCCGACTACAGATTAACGCTGCGAAATAAAATATCTCAAATCCCCTGAACCGAAGTGTCGAATCAAAAAAGCTTACGAATGCAAAAAAAAGACAACCCCTTTCAGCGGACAAGAAATATGTATGACATCATGAAAAAAGCGGTCATTTTATGCATTTAACGAATCACTCAATAAGGAACAGAATGAAGAATGGAATCCGAGGTAATAATGTGATATGACAGCGATACCAAGGAAAAGAAGGTTTTTCGGTTAAGAATCAACCATGTTATTCCACAATCTTTGTTCTATTTGCTACGCCTTTGAAAGATTGGCATTCCCAAGCCGCATAGTAGGTGATGCATTAACTATTTACGCTTCTATAAGAGAGATCGATAGCCAAGGAATTTTGCCCAAAACTAGGGTAAAAAAGTCTCCCCTTCTACCGAAAATTTCTCTGATTCGGACAAGAATTTGTGTGAAAACGAAAGAAATCATGATGACAGAAAAACAGTTCAAATTCCACTATTTTTATTGCTTTCGACCGGTTTCAACGTCTAAAGCGTCATAATAAAGACATACAGTGGAATTTTGTACTGTGTTTTCTCTCATCATGAATTCCATCCATAAGTTTCACGAAGCATCGCCACAATCGATTAATTTTATTCCCTTTGAACATCTGCGCATACTCACGTCACACTCGGATCGTAAAATGCGTAAGCCGAGGCAAAAGGATGGAGAATACGTGCTGAGCAGAATTATTCTTTTTTGCTGGTCGAGTACAGACAGAGTGAGTGTATCTGAAATATCGACTCCGATGTTTACTCTTCTTGACAGGCGTGGTGAGACGCCCAAGATAAGTCGAGTTGAATTCTCTTTAAAAATTGAGAAACATGGCTTTCGATACGTCAAGAGAGCGGAAAAACTTTCCGTAAGCGATGAACGTTCCATAGATAGAAGCCATCTCCTAGAAGTGGTGGTTTTTTTTGCATGCGCAGGGAATTCAATCGCCAAGACAGGTCCAGGCAACGGAAGGATGATTTTTATGGGCTGATAGGGTTAAAAGGGAAGATCTCTAGTCACGCCCAGACTCAAATCGGCACGAGGCTGGCGGAGTTGAAAAAAAATAAAGTAAATCTAAATGACTACGCCCACAATCCCCTCGGGCCTCACATGCACTGGGGTAAAAATAACTCACTTGCCATCTTCGAGTTATCCCACTCTCACGCTCAGCACTTCCAAGTCGGGATACCCGCACTGGTCAGTGAAAGGAGGCAGCAGGAATTCCATTAAGGAATGGCATTTTTCTATTCCGTAACTTGGTCTCCAACAAGAAGTCACGCCACAGGACGAGACGCGAAGGCACGACTTGAACGAAATAAATCGACGCGCTTCATTCACCACACGTTTCTCCCGATTTTTTAAGGCGAGAACAAACTTGTTGACTGTTTCTCACTGTAAAAGTTTCCACAAAATAGTGTGACAATATTTTTGCTGATAAAGGTGCATTGAAAATAGAGCATTCTTCCTCCCATAAAGTGAGTTTCAAATTTAGGTTTTAACCCTGTTGCTCACATTGAAATTTTCTGCAGAAATACATTTTTAATGAAAATTTTACTAAAATATTTGGTCAATGATTTTATGGCACTAAAACTAGCACTATCCTGGAAAACATGTTATGAAACCACATTCCATGCGTAATTCATTCGGTATAATATTCTTATATTACAGTATCAATCGAGATACTGCTAATTCTAGAATACATTAAATTCGACAGTCTCTGGCGTTATATGGTGGAACAGCATTTTAGTACTTATATAAAACTGCAGTAGTTGCACTGTCTACTTATACTTTAATGTAAAATATTACACAACACGTGTTTCGACGTTTCTTAGGGCGTCATCAACAGGTCTATACTCAGGTCAGGTCTATATCGTGTAGACCTGATGATGACGCCCTAAGAAACGTCGAAACATGTGTTGTGTAATATTTTACATTAAAATTTAAGTGGACAGTACAACTACTGGAGTTTTATTTAAGTTCTATAAAACATTGCTTGCTCAAAGCTAAACCTCTCTGTAAAATCTGTATTATAAAACTCTTTAAGGAATGTAGCAGGCTATATTTCCATTACATTTTTTTCATAAAATGTTGTCAATTAATTTCACAGAGGAAAAGAGGAGTTAATATTTAGCTGGAAAACTAAAGAAAGATGTTAGCTTAGTTAGTTAGTTCAATTTCAAAGGATTATGGAAAAATGTCTTTTATCTACTTTAACAAGCGATATGAGCTTAGATGTCCAATTCCCCAGAACAAAGAGTTGCATCTCCTACGACTTGAAGAAGAAAAGGCTTGAAGGTGCTTCTGACGAAGTTTTTCACTCTGAAACCTTATTTAATCGATGCCATTTCGAATGCAAATGCCATATAAACGTGTTACGTATGTATTGCCGTCTAGGGATATTTACCCTCTCAATAACACAGAATAGGAATTGAAATAACGATGACGAGCATGAGTGGATAACCAAAGTAACCATTTACAAGTCTCTGCCAGGATCATTATGAATAAAATTATTGAAACTAAATTTAACTATTGCGTCTCTCACTAATTATTGTAATTTTTACTGGAGATATATTTTCAAATAATTGTCATAGCTATGAATAAGTCAATCGTTTTGAGACTGGGTTTATTAGAAATCGATGAAGGAAGAGACCGCTATTTAAGAAAACATTTCGCTCCCAAATATACCAATACAATAAAATGGGTTCTAAAGTTATGGTGATACTTTCACTTACTTTGGTTTGTTTTCCATTTGGTCAGCACCCTAAAACTATGACGAAACGAATGAAGATGGGATTCCATTCATTCGAGTAAACTACCGGTAAAAGGTAGGTCATAAGGAAAGTCGGAGAAAATCCTTCAGATTTTTATACGTGCAGGGTCTTAATCTACCTCAAGTACTACTTCCTTCATCTCAGCGGCCACCTCTTCCAGCCACCTACCTTGCCACCCCATAATCTCAACCAGAATTTTCCTCTCCTTCCCAACCATGTTAAGCACTTCCTCATTTGTCTTCCTTTCCGTCCATCGCACCTTCTCCATCCGCCACCACACCCACATCTCACTCGCCTGCAGCCTATTTTCGTCCTCCGTTCTTAGAGTCCACGTTTCTGCCCCATACAACGCCACACTCCATATAAAACTCCTCACCAGCCTTCTCTTTACATTCTTACTCGACGTCCCCGTCATCAGCTCCCTTATATTGCTAAGCGCTTCCTTCGCTAACGCTATTCTCCTTCTAATATATTTATTAGTATACTCATTCTCTTCTAGCGTATTACCCAAGTAATTAAATTGCTCTACTTGCTCCAGTTTGTGCCCTCTTACTTTTATAATTAGACTCTCTTTCTTTTTCCAAGAGAATCTCATTACTTTTTTCTTATGTTTAATCTTCATTCCGTATTTCCCTCACTGAAATTTCAAGTTTTAAGAACTAAGTAAATCCGTATTTAATGCAAGATTTTTGTTAGTATAATCAAGAACAAAAAAAGGTTCTACCGATTATGATTATTAGTCACTTTATTAAAGCAGTAGTAACCTCCTCGAACGCTTGAAAATGTTAAGAATACAATATTCACTTTTTTACTTGTGCAGTATAGCCGTGAAACACTTAGGTTTGCATTTTTATTTCCCAACTTCAATGAATTTCACAACTAGCGTCAGTTAAGAAATAGTCCTCACGTGAATAAAGTGTTTCACGGGCCAGGTATTTATTATCCCCAGAGCTGCCATTTTTTTACATGCCCAACCTCTTTAATCGTAAAGGGGAAACAATATTTAAGGCAGGTAGATATTTACAATGCTTAATTGAGTAATTATTTAAACTTAATATTATTTTCCTTAAAATTTTACTTCTCATATGACGTGGATTTACAGTAGTAAAGATATTCCAGTTGAAATGAAAAACATAACCATGCACCCTCATATGCATGATGGGAGGCAATATCATCCAAAAACATTTTTCTCAGAAAAACTTCAAGCGCAGTAAAACCATTGATCCGGAACAGCCTTTAAAAACTTGACCTGCGAGTGCTTTGCACAACGAGAAAAATTTGTTTTAAAATTTTATTTGAGAAACTAGAGATGTTTTTCAATGAGAGCAGCATGAAAGCACACTGGCTTTCTAGCGTCACGTGATCACAGCTGAGCCGAGGCAGGAGGCATCACTGGCCTTATGACGTGGTAGACATGATGCGCTGGTATGTTCCGAACTGGTACGAGAAGAAGTGCAACTCGTTGATTTGGACCAACACAGCATAAGGGTCATTAGAGGCTCAACCACCGGTAAAAATAGCTGTCGACTTTTCATTAAGGCTCCCGCAGAATCTCCTGAGTAGATTTATTGTTAAACTCGATCAAAAAGAAAAAGACTCCAGTAAACCAACCGATAGAAATGATTCCATAAGTTATCATGAAATTCTTCCCACACAACCACAATCCACTCCCTCCCCTCCCTCTAATCAGCCACGATTCTTTTCAAAAGCTGAAATGCACATTTATTTCCTTTATGCCATTTTGAAGTGGAACAGTTGCTGTGATTGGGAGGTAATCTCACGACGGCCTAGCGTCATGCGACACCCGACTCCCGGTGTAGTTGGGTCGTTGCGTGGTTTCGTATTTACACGCGCTTCGAATTAATTCACAATATTATCACTAGAGGGATAGCGTAATTTCATAAGAATATTTGAAGTAAATGTGTATTTCCTGTTTGCACTAGTGTATATATAATTCTCCTATTCATATTTTCACCAACATTAATTTAATTATTTATTTATTTATATATATATATATATATATATATATATATATATATATATATATATATATATATATATATATATATATATATAACATACTCTGTACTCCCCACAGCCATACATATTCATACTCAGTGCTCCACTTCTGTCGGCTATCCCGTGAGGGCCACGCCTTTTTTACTTTTAAATTTAAATCATTTTATATTAATATTTTTGAGTTGTGAAACGAATAATCTGAGTTTCCATTGTCTTATGGAGAAATTCGCCTAGACTTACGAATACTTTGGATAACGAGAACGTTTCCGAGACGTATTATTCTCGCAATAAAAGGTTTTACTGTAGTCGGTTAAGGGCATAAGCCAATATAAAGGGAGAAGAGAGCATTTTAGTGCTCCGTTGAGAACGAGAACACGGGAAGGTATGCGTGGGTTGATGCTTCGACAGCTTAAAAAAGGCTCCCGAAATAAAATTCAGCAAATTTCTCGGCCGCTATGTAGAAATACTTGTACTCAAATCAGTAAACGAGAGTTCGATATTTCAAACTCATCCCACATAGCCTCCGATATGATCCACATGAACCACACGAACATTCAACAAAACGACTGAAAAAAAGAGCTTAACAAAATACTAACGCACCACTATCTCTAATATGAATTCGATAATATCCTGATAGCAGTTAAAATTAGAGCATTTTATTAGGAGAAAAGGAGCATAAAAATTAAAACAAGAACATTAGAATACGATTGAGGGCATTCAAATACGCACTACCAGAGGAATATAATTCGTTATGACGCATATGGGCATGCCCACTACCGGGGCATCTGCCTATGCCGTATTTAACACGGCATATCCAGATTAAGGGGTGAACGGAATAGGACAATAAAAAGCGTGAAGAGCGAGCATTTTATAATTTCAAATTTGCGAACGAGATCGCTGACATGGTGTGCGTGGGCGAATGCCACAACACTTTAAGAGAAGAGAAGAAGAGACTCGCGGATTAATATTCAGCCAACTGCACAACCCAAGATGTCCTCGCTGATATTCGCATCAGTAAATGGAGCTCACGGTTGATATTCCAAACTCATCTCCTTTTCTCCCCCATTCCACAACGTCCCCTCCTCCCCTCCCTCACCCTCGACCCCTTACGAGAGACTTGCGCGGGGGAAAATGAGGAAGAGGGTGGGGGGAGAGGAGAGAAGAAACACTCGTCGCTATGGCAACGCCTCCCAAACACCGCACAGCACCCCTAAAATCGAGGCGGGGGCGGACGTTATTCGCCGGTAACCTTTTCTGGGTGCAGGAAGGGCATTGCGGGGGTGTGCGGGAGCGCCTGCAAGCATGGGCGGCAGAGAATCTGGGCGTCCTCTGGATTGTTATTGGATGGCGTGGGAGTCTGCGGCGCTCCACTCACCCTCAAAAAGAGGGGGTGTCGTCCCTACTCCCCCGCATGGGCGAGGTTCCCACACCCCATCAGCTACGCCGTACCAACATTGGTTCCACCTCCGTCATTACTGGTAGTTGATTGAAGGAATAAATCTTTTGGTAGTGCCCTCTAATTTTTATTACGTACAACACGTTATTAACACTATTGTTTTAACTGATGACTCAAATGCGTTACCAGAAGTAAAATTAATGAACTACCAAAAGATTTATTTATACAATTATTTTATTTTAATTATCAATTATATAATCATCATATGTAATGATTATTTTACTGCCTGATGATGACATCTAAACGTTGAAACGCGATGTACGTAACATTATTTAGTGGATAGAACCAAAATATTTATTCAATCGTTATGTTGTTCCATTACATTGCACCGGTAACGGTTAATTCTATCAGTATTAGTCCACCATATTATTGATAGGCCCCTTGAGAGTAGATATTCCCTATTTCTTTCTAGGCTTCGGGTATTTTTATCTAATGCTCCCTACACTTATCTATTTTTAAATTCTCAAATCCTTTTTAATTCCTTCGTATCCTTTTTCTCCTTGCATAAAGTCCAATATTCCTGCTATTCTCTCTCCTTCCGTCTAACCACCGCACTAGTGATTCTCTGGTGAAGGAGAAAGAGAACAATACTTTGCTCTACTTAGTACGCCGCAAACATTTGGGATTCATCGCTGAAAGGTTTATTACGGAAATTCACCAAAACACGGTGAGAACTGCAAACGGAGAGCGATGGGATAGCAGTGGAAGAATTGGGAATGCATTCGCTAAATACTTGGTGAAAATTTTCAAATGAAACGACCTTCTGACTAACAAGAAGGGTATTATTTCAACCCCACACCACATCTATTGGACAGACACACATTTCCCAAGCTACACATTTCCAAATCACTACGAATGCACAAGTGATATGGTACGCAGTCACGTGTATGGGTGCGAAAATACTATAAACCGAAGAGGATGGAATTTGCCATGAAAAAATCATTTGCTGAAATTCGCCATGGATACGCCTTGGCTAGGTAATGTAACTGGTATTGGTAATACACCTCATCGGCATTTGGAAGACCCGTGCTCAAATCCTGGTCAAATAATGTGTTTATTCATGACGAATTCCATCTCTGGAAGGCTTCCAAGGAAGAGAGATCCACTGTCGAACGGACAGATATACGAATTCTCTCTCACCCGACATCAAAAAGAAATAGAGCTTAATAGACCAAAACGCACGTCACTATTCGTCCCTTTCCCATTCCTTTTTCCAATTCCTTCTACTTTCTTAGCCTAGCACCCCCTGCAACATGCCGTTTCGGCGGCTCTGAGGATAGTATGTACAATGCAAATGGGTGTATATATACTCCAGATCCTTTTAATACTAATACGACCACGGAATTAGTAGTTATGCTATGGCGCGGACGACCACTTACAAGATCTTTCTTCTACTTCGGAGAGACATGGAGGGGTTTTCGCACGCGGTGGCATCCAATGACGGCGAACTATAACGGCTAATACTGCGGTGATTACGACCGTCAAGCAACGAGTAAGCAAGTTTCCCATGGAAGGCCGGCACACTCGAAGATGTCGCTGTAGGTATTCACTGAAATGAGAAAACGGCAGATCACACATTTTATCCCGCTAATTATTTCCCATTTCCACGTGAAAACAAAAAATGAGAGAGAGACACCTGGCGTTGTTCTCAAAATTATAACGGCAAAAGCCACGCATTATTGGCAAATGTTTCCCGATGAAATATCACCCTTCAAATCGCTTTTATTACTGTTGCAGGATTGTGCAAAGATTGGAAGGATAAGTAGTGTCCATACAAATAAACTCATCTATGTCTTACGAAAGTTTTCCGCGGATAATATCGAGCTCGAGTGTTACAAATCGCTGCACATTATGGGAGAATATAATTCTTTAATTATTTTCCCCTGCAATGAATGGATATCTTTGCTCACCCACGGCCATATACATCCAAACTAATTAAAAATAGGTAACACATGCGACCTAGATAAACTCAATTTTCGTTGCTGTATCACTAGTCTGAATCAAATTTGAAGAATAAATATCCGTCTGAAAGCATTCTGTGTTGTAAACCTGTGAAGTTCACAACTATATTTAAAAAACCCTAAAAAAGTGTTTTGCAATTAATAACTTCATGAACCAAAACATTCCGTTGTGATACACAAAAACTTAATTCTACATTGCCAGGCGTTAGTTGGTGGTATTTCCTCAGGAGCAAGAAATAAACCAGAATCGTTAAAACTTCACAAAAGGTTTTGTAGTCATAACAAGTTGGATCGCATTTCGTCTTAAAAGTCTAGGAAACCTTATTACACAGCATGTTTGGAAAATTTTTATGGAATATCGTTCTTTTCAAGACATTTTTGCCGTCTCATTATCCTATTCTTCGCCCACTATGAAAGAATAAGATTTACACGCAATATTTTTTCAGTGCAAATTCTCTTTTCGCTTTCCTCCAAGGGAAAGATTTAGCGAAAACAATTTACAGAGAGAATGCAAAGTTAAAGTAACCAGTAAGACAGCTTCATCATGCACAAAGCATAAAAACCAACAGCGCTACTGTGGAAAAATGTTTCTTAGGAGGCTATTATAATTTTCCAATATTTTCCAAGTCTCAAATTCCTCACCGGTAAAATTCTTCGTTAGCTTTTTATGTAAAATACAGCCAGGAGTTCCTCAGGTATTTTCACTGCATATCGCCCTCCCCCGCGGCTACTAAGAGACGAGGATTCACCTGAGGAAGTAATGAGAGAGCGGCTAGGTGACTGGAGAGCATAAAAATGAAATTGACGAGCTAGAATTCCGAGCGAGCGAGCAGGCCATGCATTTAAGATGGTGTCTTAGCGAACGAAAAAGTAATTCCGGTTTTCGCTTTAAAAAATCATCCACCTAACATGGCCTTCCCGCAAGATTCGTTTTAACTAGGCATGGAATGCAATTGTTTGCTGATCATTTTTGGTTCACGTGCGTTTAGGAATACCATGAGGGTATTGCGATTATTTTTCCATTAAAACCACATTGATTTGGCATATTAATAGCATTACTGATCCATTCAATATAGCAAACTGCGCGTTTAGTTTGTAGCCTTATAAATGTGAGAAACCAATTTCGTAGTGCATCAATAGTGACATGCTAAGACTAATAAAGTTAGAAAAACGATAAGTTCCCAACTGAAAAGCTGAAAAATGCCAGTAGGAAAACATGCGGTAAATATTGATAAATTTCCTTAGATGTAGTCATATGCTCTGGTTTTATGTAGCCATACGCTCTGGTTATGCTATTTGGTTAAACTGATTGAAATCATTTATATACGTTCCCACCAAAGTTTCGATTGCTTTTTCAATCTTTCTAACGCCATTGGTATTAGGTATTTCATAAAAATTTTTTTCATTCCACCTTTTCATTGACCTTTACATTTTATAATATTTTTGAATGAGAAGTTTCAATTCTGTCACGCATACAACTACTTTCCATAATCACAGACAAATCAAAACAAATAAATTATAATGTTACAATCAAAATCAGACGCTAATTATAAAAAAAACGTGGGATGACTGAAACCTCGAAGCTTCGATAAACTACAGTTGAGAGAATTTAAATTAGAGTAATCAATAAACTGGTGGGAAGAGGAAATACTGCTTTCTTACAACAAAGTCGTGAAAATGGTAAGTCTTGAAAACTTGCAATTCACTACCAAATTATCGCTAAGTCATGTGGTTCTCGGGAGGCGTAAAAATTCTACCGCGAGACTTGACTCCAGCGACTCGGGTGTGTGAAAATGTTGAATGGCCGTCTCACGCATGCGCGCCACATAAAACACGCACGACGGAAGTTCACCCATTCACCTCCAACGACACTCCCTCCCTCTCTCCCGTCCTCCAGACCACCTCGTTCTCCTGGTTGGGACAAAAAATACCCCCAAGAGGAGGAGGAAGAGTGTGGAGGGAGAAAAATGAGAAAGGAATGGATGGAGGAAATGGGATGGATGTTTGGATAAGGATCTAGGAAGTCTGGAGTCTTCGGGTCAAATTTTTTCCTTTCCTGAAGAAAATAGAAAAAAAAGAAAGGGGACGATCCCTTTCTCTTTGACGGCCTGACACCCACTATTGAGGTCTTTTTTTTTCTCTGCATTTTGCTATTTTTTTATGACAGTGCTTTCTTTTACTATCATATATAATGGTGGGTCAACTCAGGCAGTAGTTATGTACCTTGGAGTCTACCTAACACTTATCAACATGTCACACAGTGCTTTATAAAAAATATACACTTTCATTTGCACTTCTGGAAGTAATAAGTATATTATGGGTAAGTTTCTGAACCCGATTATAATTAGTAAATACACTATCTACAGAAATAAAGATAAGAAAAACAATAGGTACACAAGGATCTTTCCCGGCGAATACTAGGATGAATAGATCTCGAGTTTCCAGCCGATAGTTTCCAATCAATAGATTCCTTTTTATCCATCCTCAGCCTCCCTCTGCACACATTCTAGCAATGATAATCATTCTTTGCGCTAATTTATGAGATTGTGCTTGCCCTTCCACTTCCCTCTACCGCTAGAGTACTACGTGAATTTGAAGATGCCACATAGCCTATAAATCCAACCAAGGAATGCTATATCTAAATGATGTTCTCGAGAACTATTTCGTAGAAGTTTTAAAAACCTGAGTTGTGATTATGGCTCGTGGCTTGCGAGACTACAGTCAGTATTGAATAATCAATCCAACAATATTAAGAGCATAATATAAATGAAAAACTTTAACTTTGTGGTTCCACAATGATACTTGTACTAGGTATAACGTACTATAACGTCATCTTCAGATTTTGGCATATTGTATGCATATATTATAATTGGCATATTTGGTATGTTGACCTGAAGATTACGTTATAGTACGTTGAAATCCGGGTCGTGCTAGTGAAAGTATCATTGTGGAACCACAAAGTTAAATTTTGTCATTTATACAATGAAACTACCAGTAATATTAAGAGCGTAAATATACAAAATTCTGTCATTTTCTGGAAAAGAGGTTAATTATTCCATTATTTTTGTTCCCTGAAAGAGCATCACTGGGAACAAAATATCAGCAGCCAATTATATTCAGAAAATTCTGCTTGTCACCCTCCCGCTAGTCATGGGAACAATGAATATTTTAATGCTTCTGAATGAGAATGAGTACTAAAAATTACGGAGATACTGTAAACTGAGTCTACCTTCCGGCAGCCAATGGGTAAACCCTCTCTCTCTCTCTCTACTCGAGGACTGAAAAAGATAAGTTTATGTGTATCTGAAAGGGTGTCTGCAAGTCAGAATCTGAGCACCCATACAGCAAAATAAGAATTGGGCTTAAAATTAATAGGGTTGTAAATATTCAGAAAAAGAGTCTGTCGCTGACTCGCTGCACCGCATAATACATGACGACAATTTCTTCTCACATACCCATGCGAAATATGATACCTACATCTGTAGATAACATAAAATTTCCTAACATAGAAAGCAGTGCTGTAATGTATAAGAAATGGCTGTTGCGAGCTAACTGGCTCTTTCAGAAGATGTCAATTCGAAAATTTAACACCATTTGTTTTTGGCTCCGGTCACATGTGCCGCCATAAATTGCCCGATAGGTTAAATCCACAGATAACGGAGGATGATCAATGAGATGCAACAAATGAGAGATTCCCTCCCATAGTTTGAAAACAAAATTCATTCTGAAATATTAAGGGATATTTACAGTTCTGACATGACTTTGGAATCCATGTGGCACCAAAATTTGCCCTAATTACAATTGTTGTTGCGTAAAAATAGCGAGGCGACACAGATTGGCTTGTACCAGAGATGATAAGCTAAAACATAACCTCACAAATTATATCCGAGTCACTTGTGTATGATTTGTCCATACATCGTCCGATAGGCCACATTAATGAATAACATTAAAAATGATCACAAAGCATCAACAAATGCCTAAAGACTTCCCTTCTCAACTTGCGTTTGAAATTGGGAATGTCAAATATGAAACAATCCATATCAGAATCCATAGAAACACATAAGTTACACCCGACATTAGATGTGATGTATTGTAAAAAAAACAAAGGGAAATCTTTTTGGTCCACCCACTAACCTGTACCAAAGAGATGAAAAGCAAAAACCTAACGGCTAAAAGATTTTTGCACCGACCACTTGTGACACCATGAGTTACCTTTTTTGCCGGGGAAGACTCAAAAACTTTCCCTGGGATCCCACCCACCAAATGCCGGGCTTTTTTTATCATTTCTTCCACGGGCGAACTGCAGAGGGTGGGCGGTCGGCATTTTCCAAGAGGAGAAGGCGGGTCACGATAGTGTATTCACCCCGAGGCTCAAACTTCACTCGACCGCAAGGAGCGCATAATAATAGAACAGCGCGTCCGATGGGAGACTGGTGCAGGGGGAGGGTGGCAGGGGGTAGGGGGAGGAATGAATGTATGACGGGAGGTCGAGGAGAGAAGAGAGGTAGGGGGAAAGAGGCAAGTAAAGTTGGGGGGAGGGGAAGGTAAGAGTTGGGAAAGACTTAACAAGATCCGTGCAGCGCGCAAGCAGAAGTTGCCGAATCGTTGGCATGGCGACAACGCAGGAGAGTCATGTGCTCGCGCACCGCGCCGAGCTGTGCCTCTCCGGCCGCCCCCGACGCCGCCACCCCCACCGACATCACGCCAGAGAAATTCCTCCACCCTCCCGCATCACGAGAGTTAAGGTAATTTGAGCGAGATATCTGTATACTTAAAATTCGATGGCTTTGGCCACACGGTGAATAAAAAGGTTTTATCTAAAGGTCCACTACCTTTGGAGATAATTACTGAAAAATACTAAAGTGGCCGCTTTCCATGGGATTCGGTATATATTTAGGATTATGTCTCCAAATGCATGCCAAAATTCTTCCTTAATTATAAAAAAATAAAACCTTGCTTGAGTACCCACGAGAAAATCAATGCTGACACACTACATTTTCATCTTTATAATGTACGGCGCGATAACACGGTAAAATATCAGCCACTTATCGCACTCCTTTTCGAAATATTTACCGAAAATGTCAAGCCATATTCCATAGGATTTGGTACAGCTGTGCACTCCAGAGTGCCATTATAAAACAAATTAGCAAGTTCTGAGGTACAGAACGCGTCAGAAACGTAAAGGTTTGTAGTCTGTATGTTTCATAAATTAATTCCCATCGTTATACTTTTTAATAAATCGGAAAAATACATTCTGTTTAGAGTATGTTTTCAGCGTATCGATTGAAAAAAATAAAAGACTGATTAAAGCCTCAAAAAAAAAAATATATATATATATATATATATCTTCCTATACCTTTCGCTGAAGAAGGTGGCGGCGATCCACAGAAATATTTACAACCCGTGTGAGTGTCTTTTTTATGTGTTCTCATTTTAGTCACAGTTGTGACAAAGTTTTTTTTTATATATTTGTGTTCACGCTCGTGAAAGCTTCCAATGATTATATATATATATATATATATATATATATATATATATATATATATATATATATATATATATATATATAGTTAAATAAAAATTTAAATTGCTAGCCGAATGGCATGCAGTTGAGACCGACCGAGATGAGGCAAAAGAAGTACACAATGACACGACGTAACTTCGTCAGACCTTTATGGGCATCTTCGGGAATGGAAGTCCAAAAACTTACTGCCTTTGTCTTCACTGTCCAGAATATTAACCTCAGATATTTCATTTCGTTAGAAACATGGGAAGAGTAGCCATTAAATTGATCACCAATGCAGGAAATCACAAGTAAACGCCTTTCAAATGGATAAATTTGTCCTTCAGTAGAAATTAATTTTAGTAGAAACTAAAATTCATGTTTCATCTGAAATCCATACCATTCCAAGGAAGCAATGCCAACGCGAATCTAAGACCGTTTGGTCTGTGAAGCCATGAATCCAAGAATACTAGCAGACCTCCAATGAAAGACGAATAAGAAGCTGAAGATGTTGAAGAAGAAACTTAAGATATCTGAAAAGGCTACAGTTTAACAAGTTTAGAGATTGTTTAACTTGCGTAGAGCTCTGGTCATCTTATTCTCCTTTATTACCTTCCGTTTTAGTTTAATGTACACTAAGAGGAGAAAGAAAGCATGCATCGTTTTGGTACATTTAAGCAATAATACAAGTAAATTTGTGAACTAAATTCAAATGGAGGAATTCTTAAGTCACACCCTCATACAGACTATCAGTTTCCAAAGTTAAATGTCATTAGTAAAATCTTCTCGGGTTTGCCACCGGGTAAGGGTTTTAAAGGCCAACGTTTCGACGAGTGACTCCCTCATCGTCATCAGTCAATCATCATCAATCAGTCTCAGCCCTGATGACGATGAGGGAGTCACTCGTCGAAACGTTGGCCTTAAAAAGCCTTACCCGGTGGCAAACCCGAGAAGATTTTACTAATATTATTCGCCGGGAAAGCCTAGTATCTTTTATTTAAATGTCATTTCTTAATAAAAAACAAACATCATTAGTAATAACCAAGTGAGAGAATTTCTCTACCTTGGCTAATAACACGACCTAAAATTCTAAAATAAAAAATTAAAATTACAAAATTAATGTACCAGTAGCATACAGAATGACGGGAGTATCATCACTAATATGTGGAAGTTAATTAAAAAATATTATTAATGATTTTATGAAATTCCTCGTACATTACGGCATAATAACAAGTGCGGGAGGAATTTAAAAGCTCCAAAAATCACGTCTTACGTACATTATGTTTAACCCAATTTTTAAAAACAGCCCATTTTTAACCAAATATTTCGCCAGATTTTGCGCTTCTTTGAGCGCGGGGCTCTTGACTTTGGCTGAGTCCTGCTTCCATGCCAATTTAAGACCTAAAAATAATCTCTCAGATTCTTGAATGCTAGCAAAATTTAAATTATGTATAAGCATTGCACGAATTAAGAAATATATCATCGGAAAGGCGAATCTGCCATCTCAGCGATTCGAACCAAGATCCCTCGACGTCTGTTAACACCCAGTCTGTACGAATTCGTTTTTCACCACAACTTTCACTCAGTCATGCCTTCTTCAGTGGATTATTCTCCTACAGCTGGGCTCTTGAAGCCCAGCAGAATTTCAATAGGCATTTTACCCTTGGATACAAGGATATTTAGAAGAGAAGAAAAAACAGCAGATTTTTGGCAGAGCAAAATAGCGCGTGCCATTTTCTCCTCTTTTCGCGACAATGTCATATGTTTTCAAATGTCAAGGAGGTAATGGATGAAAATAGAAACGAGGGAAGAGTTAACGCGCTCTACATACTCTATCAGTGCACACAATTTACGCTTTTCTTGTTGCACATCCAGCACGTTCACAATCTGCGTGAGGGCTCGACTGGCGAGAAGATTTCACAGTACAGCAAGTTCCCAGGGAGGCAGGCCCGATTCTCATTTCTCACAAATCTTACAGAATTTTGTCCTCTCCGCCACCTTTATTTTAAGACCTCCCGAAATACAATTTTTACGAGTCGATGGGTCAGATGCCTTCAACTGCACGAAAAGAGAAGCGAGCCACCACATACTTCGCGCCTTCATTCAGCCTATTAAACTTTTCACCTAGCACCGGGAATACACCACGCCATCTCGCAGACAACAACGCTAGTTTCACAAAGATATGAATAATATTTTTGTTCAACACAGAATCATACACCAACATCTACACTTGAAATTGTATTATACGAGGAAGAGAAACTGAAATGCTCACCCCGCTGTACTATGACTGTATTCATTTGGTTACCCTACTAACTGATTTGTAGGTTATCCATATCTTAACATCACAATTTCTAGGAGATCCTCCTAGAGATGGCTCGACATCAAGTCTCAAATTCCTAATGCCCTCTATCTCTCCTTATCACGTCCAAATTCCTATTCTATACCTCCCTCTTCCACTCTTCCCAAGCGTTCTCATTTCTAATCACCCTATTTAACATGCCCTCACCTCTCAAAATGTTCTCCAACTATCTTTTTGTCTTCTCCGAACCTTTACTTTCTTTTCTCCCCCTCCATATTAAATACCTCCTCATTCACCTATCTCGCAATCACCACACTCCATTTTTCTCCAAACCCACATCTATAAATAAAATATCTATCTAAAATCTATCTAAATAAATATAGATCTATCATCTAAAATTATAAAATTATTTTAAATATAAAATTATATTATCTCTTCGATATTCAGAATTTTATTAGATTTTTATTAGGTCAGTTGTTTTTCCAAAATAAATAATATAGTATATAGTGCACAGAAACTAAGAGAAACAGGATAGTGAACGATAACGCGATTCTGCAAGCAGATCTCCATCGTGATTCGAACTATCGAATGAAAAAAAGGGGTAAAACTAGGACATAGATCGGGAGAGATCAAGTTTAGGAAGAATGGCGAGGGCATTTTAACTCACTTATAAAACTCACAGAGGCGAGTTTTTAAGGTTATATCATCTCCTTCAACAATTTTTGGAGGAAGGTTAACATTAAAGGCAATTTGGCGCAGTAGAGACCTATACACCACTAGTAAAATGACTATGGGTTTTTGCTTTGTGTGAGTTAGGTTATTTTTGACTAACTACTCAGGAATATATGGAAAACTGGAATTTATATTCCATGGCTTCGGTGACAGTTTCCTTGATTGTGGCGATTAGCACTGATGTCATGCGAGTAAGGCATCCGTCTATTACCTAATAAGGAACGCAAGAAACCCTAGGTAAACCACTGAATACAGGTAGTATTCAGCAAATAGACATTAGACCGGAAATTAGACGGTAATTCATTCAAATTCGAGCTGATGCCAACGATGATTAACTTCAGTGACCGATCGGAAACTGGCGTTTCTATCGTGGCCCGGGAGAATTCGATAGATTTCATTTGATGACAGGATGATGACAAGAATCACGCATTCACATAGACGGATAAAACTAGAATAATAATCACTCCCCGTCGATTGCTAACTATATCCCTTATATGAGATCACCTATCAGGAATATGGCAGTCTCCATGCTACACAGTTTTTGAGACAGCACTTTCGAGGGCCACACAACTCGTCAGATAAAGTTATTCTGATTGTAAGTAAACGATTCTTAAATTTTAGGCATGGTATCCATGACAGTGATTGAATTTGCCTACACAGGCTGGTTTCAGAACCTCGTAGAACAAAGCAATGCCTTACAAGCATGAAGCTGAAATATCTCCTTATGTAATTCTACAATCCAGAGCTTCATCGGTGATATGAAAGTGATTTTTCAATTGAGATTTCGACGCTGGAAAATTCCAAAAACACTGCTGACCTCACCACTTACATTGCTAAACCGTTAAGATCTTTCATTAGGTTAAACCAAACTACCAAAACTACTTCTGATTGAACAATTATTTGGGTTTGGTATTGAAATGGCTCTTAATAAATGAATGTAAAAATTGTTCTTTATAACAAAACAACTTAGTATATTTATTTCTCGGCCACAGTGACAGAAAAACAATTACTAGCTATTGAAGTTACAATAATAAGCTAGACCGGCATTAAAAATCAAATTCCAGACAGGCAAACTCAATAATCACTTAACAACACTTATTACACTGAAAAAATTAAAAATCTAAGGTCATACCGCATTTACTTCGCTCATTTCCGGTCATTTCATGTCGTCCAACCAGTAAAACATTCGTCGTCTTACTTGAAGCAGGTATTAATAAACCCATTTATTAGAAAACAACAGCCTAAAACCAGTCTTAAGCCATTCTCAATTCAAGAATGAATAAATAGAAACTTGAAACCACAGCAGCTTGCTCTTCTAGTACCAAGTTTGATATTCAGAGTTCAGCGAATGTAATTAACGATTCACAAGGTCAAAGTGCACAACACGGTAAACCCGGGCGAACCACACTCACTCCTTGACTGCCCGCTAGGGTGTTGCTTATTTTTTATTTTTTCCTCGGATTTTCGATTTATACCTCTTAAAATATGCTATGGGGTGCAGAATGGATGCCCTAAACATTTCAGCCCGATTGTTTAACATTTCGAGGTTGCTCAAAGAGCATAAATTCAATAACATTCAATTTTCCCGCTTTGAGGAAATAACATCAATTTAAGGGGTAACGCACAATTTTACAGATCGCTTGGAACGAAATTCGCTCCAATTTTGCGTCCGCTCAATAGTTTTCCAGGAATTAAATATTTTTCCGTGAGCTACAGCCGCGCGTCACACCCCTAACGGCGAGCCGGTTACTCGCGGGCCGCATTCGAGGTCAGCTGATAGGTCCTGCGCCCCTCATTGCCTTACGCCCCCCTCGCGCCTTCCCTAATGAGAGTCGGCGGAGGGAGGGAGGAGTTACTTACAAGCAATGTTTTACATTGTTATAAATTCAGGAGACTATTTCGTTGTGACTAACCATAATAGATGGAATCATGAAGAATGATGTGGCTCAAATCTCATGACCGATTGATGACAGAAAAAAAACATTACAGATTCCAAAACTCACCAAAGCCGCCAGCGGGTGGGCTACTGCTGAGATTGTTTACTACTACGTTGAGGAGTGGAGATTAGAGAACAAAATTAAAGCATTTTCATTTGATACTATCAGGGTAAACACAGGTAACGAGTTGTTTTCATATTTTAGGTTCTCAGTTTATCATATTTTATGGGAATTTCAACCTGAAAATGTCTTTTTTTTATCATATATTAGGTTCAAAGAATGGTGCTGCAGTTATTTTAAAAGATAAACTACAGCAAGATATTTTGTATTTTGCTTGTCGCCACCATGTCTTAGAAATAAACCTGGAAGCATTGTTTGAGCACAACCTTAAACCTGTGGGTGGGCCTGAAATATCGCTCTTTAAAAGATTCCAACAAGAGTGGCCAGTAATGGACAAACAAAGTGCAAGCTCTTTCAGATGAGCATATTGCTAAGTATTTTAGCGGTGATGCATCATACAAGAGAATTGATTCTGCTCTCAACAAAATAGAGGTAATTATGAGCTCTGACTATACTTATACCTACTTACATTCAATTGCATTATCATTTTAATTCATGATAGAGATATTTTATTCCTTTTTTCAAATGCATTCACAGGTTGGTCAACCAAGAGATGACTATTTGGAACTTTTAAACCTTTCTCTTGTCGTACTTGGAAGTCGCCCCCACAAGGCATGAAGTTAAGAGCACCAGGAGCTTTCCATAGGGCTAGATGGATGGCCAAGGCAATATATTCATTAAAAATATGGATTTTTAGTCAATTTAAGAGTCGTTTTAGCATGGCATGATGATGAGTATTTGAGCCTGAAAGCCGTTGCAATTTGACCTGGTACAAAATATCCATAAAGCTGTTCAAATAGTGCTGCATCAGAACTGCCACATTAAATTCACCGACAAATAACCCACCTGATTTCAGTGATTATTTAACCTTTTAACAGAGTAATTTCCTATACTTAATGTCATTCAACCAAGTTAACATTTTCATGTTAACGTCTCGAATCCTGAATAAGTAGAGCTGAACCAGTTAATAGAAAAATATTTTTTGTCGTATTGAAACAGAAGCGTCTAATCTTCATTAACATAAAAATCAGGCAAGCTATTAATATTACAATTAAAAACAAAAGTTACATTTGATTGTAATTGCGCTGATATAGGTATCCACTACTTTAATATTCGTGTTTTTTCTTGTCCATAAAGGGTGTGGCACGAAGCTAATTAGGCATGTAACCAACGAAAAAATGTTAAAAGAAACCTCCAAGTACACCTCCATGCCAACGAGAATTGTATGCCAATCATAACGAAAACATTGCCCGATACTGAAGAAAAAATAGTCACTAAAAATTATCTACGTTCGAGTAATTATTATCAGACAAAATTTTCAATGTTTTTTTCAAACTGACTATTTATTTTTCGTAACATTTGTTTCACCAGCTCATGGGAAAATTATGGAATATCTTACAAGGTCGATGATGCTAAAAATATGATTTCTACACATTTAACAAGATTTGACTACGGTGAACCTTACCTTAATGAGATAAATTAACATTGCATCGTAGCATTGAGCCAATTTAGGTGCGAAAGTACTGCGACTCTTAAGGGATTCCCGCACAGGGCTATATTTTTCTTGGATATGAAATCCTTCATTTCCTGCGTAATCAGGACAGCGATGCCAGAAACTTGGCTGGATGTGTAGCACAGAATGAACAAGATTCTACAGTTAATATAAATTTAATTTTCGCGGTCTATCTCAATCATTATAAAAGGAAAATAGAACCAACATATCTGAGTAGAATATTAAGGCTACTCCAAAAAAATAGTGAAGGCCGATTCCTAGAAGCCAAATGTCGAAACACAGATCAATAAACACTAATACCAATGCTATGCTTTCCTCTTGGGTCGCGACATTTCGTCTACCACTGGTCGGTGCCCCAAACAAAGTAACAAAAAGTCCTGAGGAAAAGGTCAGTCATGCCACACGGTATGCTTCCGCGTCAATTTATTCAAAATAGTTTGAGAGCACGTGCCGTCGGATGAAACTCGGAAATTCCAAGTTCACGCGCTGACGGCACGCAAACACATCATCCCCCGTGAATCGATTCCGGAGCAAAAGCGTGTTCTTACAGTCGACCTAGAGCATAAAAAGAACGGTATTAGCTTTACATATGGTGGTCATCGGACAGTCTAGGGTGAAAAGAATAAAACTAACCCACTGCCAACAAATACAACCACACTTTCAAAAAACTTTGATCGAATCTCAGCTATCGTTCTCACTTCCCTTCAGTAGCTGGAGTGGAAAAATAGAAATGGGCACAATCTTGATTACGTGCCCACTTGCCTCATAGAAGCCATAATTTTATCTGGTTCTTAGGGTTAGAAAAAGAATTTCTATCCATCGTGGCAAAATAGTGATGGGATTCGGAGAATAAGGGAAAATAACATGGATACAAAAATGCAACCAAAACAAATACTAAATACCAAACATACAAGAATGGATAAAATTCAATTTTCAAAATGAATATAAAGGGACAAGGTACTATTTGTATCTTACGTAAAATATTGCCTACTATGCTGTAGCAAATGAAATAGAGAAGTTTTGAGTGGCTTACGAACGAAAAAGATTTATTGCAGGGTAGAAATCGGGAGTGTTATGGCAATCAAATCCTAGGCAAGGTGTTCCAGTGCTCCATTCAAATATTCTATGTCTGACGCAACGGTAGCCATCACCTATAAAGTGTCAAATGACCAAGCATAGAACATTGCATCATCTTACATTTGGAGGCCAGGTAATAACAGACAAAGCAAGAAAGTTCTTTTCCAAGTATCGCTTACAAGGCATCATGAGAGCGGAAAAATTGATGGGCATGACAGAATATTTTAAGGAATGGATCAGATTTGTTTAAAAATTAGTAAAATTTGCTAGTTGGAAATGTATATAAGGTGACAAGTGTGGTAACGAGAGCGTGAAATAATCATAAGAATGTGATGTTGCGAGAAAAATAGGACAATTTCAAACTTAAATCAAACGGCTCGAAATGCACGAACTACTTGTTTACGTGACTTAGTTCAAGTGAATTCAAAGAGGAGAGGTAACATCAGACATTAGAAAAGAAGTGGACGAAATGGCTTTTTCAGAGTATCTTAGTAGCTGGTAAAGGAGCAAGCATAAGGATCCCTCGCAAGAGGAATTACGAAATAATAGCAAACAGTAAGGCAAATTTCAGTCAAAAGGAGAAATTACTGCCTTCTTGATCGCAGCAATGAAAGATACTGCTTTTCCTCCCGCCCAGTAAACAAACGCTCCAAGGAAATATTGACATAAGGCACAAGCAAGAAGAATCATTTCCCCATGTAGGAACGTGTTTAATGACGTAGAGATAAGAGTTCCTCATCGTCCTCCTTAATCATGTGTAATATAATGGGACGGATGAGAGTAATGAATGGAACTGCGAGTCTTTATAATTCTTTTGCCAAAAATATGTTTAGAATGGTGGGCACATTTCACGCAGAATGGTCTAAAATAAACCAGGCAAATAGCTACTGCCCATCCACCCCCAGTAATCGGAATTAGGATAGAGACCATTTCAGCTTCAAAATTGTCCCCTGCGCATCTGATATCTGCATAGATAAAAGAAGATAATAGTGGAATTTTACGCTACGATAGTACATACAAGCATTGATAAAATTGAAGCCGTCAAACTGCGCAATCGACCATATTGAATGAACCATTTCTGCTTTTATTACACCGAAAAGATGTGAACTAGTAGTGGATCAGTCTTTGTATTGAAATAATTTATCTAGAAAAATTCAAAATGTAAATAATTAAAAAAACACTACTATTCATAAAATTTATAGAAAAAATAGCGCGCGAAAGTCATTCGATCATTTTTCGCAAAAAAAATAGGCTCCACATTCATGTGTCAAGACGCCAACTACTCTCTTCATTAATCTGTGGCCACCTGCTTCTGCGAGGGCCGTACAACGAAGTATAAGGTAAAGGGAACATTCGATCTTCCCCAGTGCTCTCATAGAGCGGCACTCAGCCACTTTAAGTGTTTGTGCCGCCCGTTGTGACCTTTATCACTGTCAGGTGAGGGGTGGGGATATGAGGGAGACTGTAAGGGGTGAAAGACACCATTTAAGAGCGGGGAGGCGTGGTTCACGGTCGCATGGTTGTTTTTTTTGCTAAAGGGAGAGGAGAGAATAGCGGAAAGGAAGCGTAAGGAAGGGAGCGGAATTATGAGTTCGGAGAATGTCCCATGATGCGGCTAGAGGTGATATGGGGATAGGAGACGCAGACCGGAAGGCGTTGAGACCAGAGCAGAGAGCAAATAGGAAAAGTGACTGAAAATGAAAAACAGGCAAAAATTTGATTGATGAAAATTTGTGGTGGAACAGCGTTTCCGAGAATGGAAATTAACAGATAAAGCACTGTAGGCAGTATTGCATCTGTTAATTTTCCCTAATAATCAGATTACCATTGACGGGCGTATATATGTTGCAACATAAATTATGCTATTAAAATATACTTTCCCGTGTAACCTTGACAGCGGAAATTTCGTCGCTAAGCGTAGACATTTAATAAAACGCGCACAAAGGGCCTGATTAATATTGATTATGAATATGACAAATGATTTATTTATGGCTTCGCTCTATCAATAAGTTGCGTTCAAAAAAAGAGATGATACATATCCATAAGTAAAAATCTGTATGATCAGCATCATTTTTCTATTCAAATCACGAACACGGGGTTAGAAAGATGTAAAGACAATTAATGACAACTATCTTAACTATAATAATTATCGATAATATTTAACGACCTTCTAAACGTCTGAAGACAACAGAAAAATGGGAAGCCGAGACAAATTTATCCGAAAAATCGATCACTTACTATAATCAATATTAATCCCCACCCTTTAATGTACACGCTATTCTCTTCCCGGTATTGCATCATTCTCTCAAGAGCATTCATCCTCATTCACATACTGCTAAGCAGCAAGCAAAAAGGGCATGCATACATGAGCAGTTTCAGAACCTACGTGGTCAAGTAAGCTTAGCTATTCTCAAAGGCGTGTGTCAGGGGCTGCTAGACCCTCGGATATAAATAAGGGAAAGAATAGGAAAGAAATAGAATTGGTAGAGGGAAGGGGCGAAATATGAGATGTATTTTGGTAGATAGGTTTCACGTTATGGTGCTGTGTAGTCGCGTATTGTTTACGTACCGTATCCACGCTGTATATCTCTCATTTTGTCGCTTTTGTCCGATCTAAAGATATAGTACGAGGATAAAATTGCTCCCACCGAGCCCACCTTCAACTCGTGAGGTTTTAATTTTTCAAGGCAATTTGGGCCTTACGTGCATCTTATTCTCCGAGATATACACGCCCGAAAACTCCTAACTTTCGACAGTTATCCGTTTTTCAATATTAGTCCTAAACTTGTCAATGGAAAGTTTTAGGATCACTATTATGTCTGATTTGGACCTTCTTTAATAATCTCCTGCCTCCCGGCTTGAAGTATTTACCTCCCGTTTGAGGTTAGTTAAAATTTACAAAATAGCCTCTCAATTATTTTAGTTTGCAACTGTTTATATTTTTTTTCAAACCTTTATCGCGGCTAATATATCAATATATTTAGGTGTGTTACAAATTACAAGAGGTTCAATTGATTGGAACATCATGAGAATAACAAAATGCTTAGTTTTTTTGCTGACCTGACTGGTTTTGACGGTTCCAGCCATTTTCAAAAGCAGGTACAAAGCTATGTCCGAGGCAGCTAATATGTACACATGTACACCAATGAGAGGAGGGATAAGAGAAATCAAGGGAAAGGGAGTGTAACCTTCGCGTATAAGGCTGACGAGGGAAACAAAGGTCACATCTCGCTGTTTGTTCAGCGACATGAGGTGGAATGCGTAATTTTGGGGGAAGGAGGAACATAAGCATTGAAAATTGGTATCAGATAAAATGGAACGAACTAATTTGACAAATTGATAGATATTTTAGGATACGTACGTACACTTTTCAAAAAGTTCTAGAAAAGGTCCAGTTTTATACCTTTACCACGCACATGTAAAATAAAAGGAATAAATTGATTGGCATACGACGGTAAATGATGCAGTTTTTATGGAATTAATACAAATGCTTAATTTCAAAGAGATCTATCAATAGTTACCATCATGCTATTGCCATAATTACCCAGAATTCTTCGGGCGGACATACCAGGAACCAACTCCTCAGGAATTCATAACCCTAGTACCACTGCGAATGGTAACGTGCAGGAGTTCTTCAAGTTTTTCTTCGAATCTTGTCAAGATCGAGGGAATAACATATTTCTGCAATGGATCCCAAATGCATGCGGCGTACTCCAGATGAGGCCTGAATACTGAAGCAAATTTCTCCAGCTACCAAAACTAACTACGGATGATCCTCCGGGACCCATTTAACGGACAGGAAACGAGGAGAGTGAAATCGCCGAAACTTAACGAAGGGTGGAAGTGTGTCCAAAGTGTGAGCGAGTGAGAACGAGGGAAAGAGGAACGAAAAAGAGGGGAGAATAGAAGTGTTTTAGGCGGAGTCGACAAAAGAGGCTCAAAGGACCCCTTACACACGAGGGATGGGCGTACGTGACTCCTCCTCCTCCGTGACCTCGAAGGATCGATACATAAGAGAGTGGAATGACCCGCGCAGGGGAAGGTCCTCCCCACCCCCCACTCCAGAAGTCACGTCTATTCACCTTGCTCCCTCCCCCCCACCCCCACACCCCTACCGCAGACGTTTGGGATGCATCCTCCGCAGTGTGACGAAATCTTATGGTGGGAGTCTTGGATTGGGATGGGGAAGGAAGGAATGAGGAGACACGAGGTGGGTGAGAGAAAGGAGCCACGGGCATTCCAGGTGAGGGCAGGAAAACATCTTCCCATCGATGCGAGCAGTCTCAGGAAGCCTCCTTTTGAGCCATTTTTAGCTTGACCGCGGTAGCGTTTCATGAAGAGATGATGAATGTGTAACCAACCAATCCAGTTCAGACAGTAGGATTGCGAATTAAAACGAGCAAACATAGAAATATAAGTCAGCAAATGATCAATGCTTAAATTACGTAGAGGACAAGATAAAATATTAAACTCACAAAAATATCACAAGATATAACTTTTGGTTTTTTAGGAAAGCTTACTAAATGGTGTCTTGTAAATCTTAACTTCGGTGACTAATCGGGAACCGGTGTTTCCATCGTGGTAGGCCGTAGCCCAGAAACAACTATTACAACCTAACTACGCAACATCACTGGTGAGAAGCAGCAGCCTCCCCGGAAGGTATTGACGACGCAGATCAAGAAGATCGGTCCGGTATGAATTGCCGCTGCTGAGGGTGAGAGAGAGAAGTTTACGGAATCGGCCGGAGTAGGTACTGTGATGTGATGGGAAGTGGGAAATCATCATATTAGTCTCCCAAGCAAGTCCAGCCTTGGATTCAAAAATATATATGGCGTGATGATTTCCTCCCGGTTAAATATCCCGGAAGTAAAATATTCCCAAATCGGATCTCCAGGTGAGGACTACTACGTAGGAGGGGGACATCAGTCACGGCGGACAAATGCTATTTCAGTTATTTCTTGCAGATGGGTCGACGGTTATAACAAACCAAGCCAAAGAGAAAATAATATACAATTTTAATCTTTGCCCTAACTCACGAAAGGCAGAACTGCATTCGCTGCCTCACTCTCTACAACTATTTAGTAGCAATTGAATTTGGAAAGATGATGGGCAACTGAGGTAATTTGCACCAATAACGGTAGACAGGTAGAAATGATGTACGAATCAATGATAATCTCTATTTGAATCGAAAAGCTTACCTTAAATACTCTCCAAATCGAAAATAGTATAATCCTTACGTAAAATTTCGATTCCAATGAGAATCGCAGAAACTACCTCCGATGAATCGAAATCATGTGCAATAATACAAACATTAATTTTCTCACACATTGCGCTCTCGCAGTTGATGACGGAGTGCAAGATTGAGATGAAGTCAGCCTACATAAAGTAAGCTGACTCGCGAAAATACATCTCATTTCAAGTCTGCTTTATATCCGGTGCAGGCCCGATAATGGCCCGAAATCCGTAAGTAATGCGACAGGAAATATACGAATATATCGGATTCGAACTGGTGCGATTTTTATTTAAACAACAGGCACATCTGAAGTGGAGCTGCCTGAAGAATGGAGGAAGAGTTAACATCAATCTGGTGACGGTTAACTTACCTCACTAAACGAATGGCGCAGATGGGGGTCAATAATTTCACATCTCATCCTAGGAACGGCAAAGTTCACGGGCAAGGAAGTAGAAATCGGGATTCGGATGAAAAATCTCGAATCAGATTAGTCAATTTATACTTTTTCTCAATAGGATCGCGCAGAAAAATGAGCGTAATCCAATACGTATATTTCTTATGTGCAAAAGATAAAACTGGTTTATTTTTAAAGAAAGCCTATTAAATGGCTCTTCCTTGAACTACGACCTTGACGTGGTGGAAGGGCTTGTGCGTTCCAATGACCCCTAGAGCTGGACTGGCAGGAGCAAGTACATTGCTCCTGGTAGGGCCACCCATGCCAGATAGGTCGAAGGGTAGGAGCCAGACGAAAGGTAGTTCCGTGATGGTGTCACGTTAAAAATACCGTTGAGTCGCGTGGGATACCTCTCAACTATCACTTCCCAGAACATGAAAGTCATCCAAAGAGATCTGATTCCTGGCAACTACGGGACGCCGCCCACTAGGGCGGGTGTCGTGCCCGGCAGCGGGGGAGGCAAGGCCTCCGCGGTCGTCATCACACGAAATCCTTGCACAGAATCATCATCAGAAGATACAAGGGAAAGGAGGGAGAAGAAGAAGAAAAAGAGGAAGAGGAGGGGGAAAACAATGGTAAAAATAGGAACTTGGAACGTAAGGACCATGATGAGGGCCGGGAAGCTTGAAAATATTAAGCAGGAAATGGAAAAAGGAAAAATAGATGCTTTGGGATTGTGCGAGGTTAGATGGAAGGATAGCGGGGACTATTGGAGTGATAACTACAGGGTGATCTATAGTGGGGGAGATGAGAGTCAACGGGGGGTAGGCATGGTACTGAACACAAAGTTGGGACTGAGGGTGGTAAACATTGAACAGGTGAACGATAGGATACTAGTGGTAGAAATAAAAGCACGCCCGACGAATTTCGTACTGGTCCAGGTATACATGCCTACGAGCAACCATAGGGAGGAAGAGGTGGAAGAGGTGTACGAGCAAGTAGAAGAAATAATTAGAGAAGTGCCGGGGAAGAAAAACCTGATAGTGATGGGTGACTGGAATGCAGTGGTGGGAGAAGGGAGGGACGGATTAGAAGTAGGAGGGTTTGGGCTAGGAAGAAGAAATGATCGCGGGGAAAAGGCAGTTGAATTTTGTAGAAGAAATAAATTAGTAGTGACAAACACTTGGTTTAAACATCACCCCAGGCGTAGGTACACATGGAAAATGGCGGGTGACACTGGGAGATACCAAATTGATTATATAATGGTGAGGCAGAGATTTAGGAACAGTGTAAAAAACTCTCGTAGCTATCCAGGGGCGGATGCAGACTCGGATCATAACTTGGTGATGATGAAGTGTGAAGTTAGATTCAAAAGGCTTTGTAAAGGTAGGAAGATAAAGAGGTGGAACCTTGAAGCATTGAAAGGGTTGAAAAGGAGGGAATACCAAGAGCTAGTAGAAAAGAACATAGGTGAAGAGAAGCGGATGGGAACCATAGAGAAGAGATGGGAGGTTATAAAAACAGGCATCACAAGAGCGGCAGAGAAAACAATAGGAACGGTGGAAAAGAAGAGAGTTAAGAAGCAGTGGGTTACAGAAGAAATGATAAAGAAAATGGAGGAGAGAAGGATATGGAAAAACGTGAACACCGACGTAGGGAAGAGGTAGTACAAGGAATTGAATAATAAACTCAGGCGAGTGACCAATCGGGTAAAAGAAAACTGGTGGAAGGGACAATGTGAGCAAATGGAAAAGATGCAGGAGGAGGGGGAAGTGGGCGCTTTGTACGCCAAGGTGAAAATGTTATCGGGTGGTAAGAGAGGTCAAGCGATACCAAAGGTTAAGGACAAAACAGGAAAGATATTAATCGAACAGGAAGATATCCAAGAAAGGTGGAGAGAATACGTAGAGGAGCTATATGACAGCGAGAATAGACCCCTTAGCCTAGATCTAGAGGACGAAGGAACAATAGATAAAGATAACCTCGGACCAGAGTTACTTGAGAGTGAAATAGAGAGGGCACTAAGAGAGATGAAGGGTAGAAAAGCCGTGGGAACCGATAACCTACCTTCGGAGCTACTGAAGAATCTAGGTAGTAGGGGGAGAAAATCGTTTTTCGAACTTATTCGCAGGATCTACGAGGAAGGAGTATGGCCAGAGGATTTCGTGAAAACAGTATTAATACCTATCCCGAAGAAGAAGAAAGCGTCAGAATGCGAGGAGTATAGAACAATCAGTTTAATTTCGCACGCAGCAAAAGTGTTGCTTAGAATACTAAATAGAAGGCTGGAGAGCAGAGCAAAGTGCTATTTAGGCGATGACCAATTTGGGTTTAGGAAGGGGAGGGGAACCAGAGATGCGATTGCGGTAATGAGGACACTTATAGATAGAAATATAGAGCATAATCAGGATGTTTTCGCTTGTTTTGTAGATTTCGAAAAGGCGTTTGACAGAGTAAACTGGGAGAAACTAATGCAGATACTGGGGAAAATAGGAATAGATTGGCGTGATAGGAGACTCATCCGAAACTTATATATGGGGCAGAGGGCTCATGTAAGGGTAGCGGACGGTGAATCAGGGTGGGCAGTTATAGGTCGCGGGGTGCGGCAAGGGTGCCCGTTGAGGCCTTTACTTTTTAACATCTATGCTGAGGAAATGGTAAGAGAGGCATGGGATGAGCTAGACGTGGGAATGAAAGTAGGAGGCCAGTGGATAAAGTCGGTTACATTCGCAGACGACCAGGCGTTGGTGAGTCGGTCATCGAAAGGACTTCAAACTTTAGTAGATGCACTGGAAAAGCAGTGTGAGAAATACGGAATGAAGATAAATAATAGGAAAACAAAAGTAATGAGATTCTCTAGGACAAAGAAAGCGAAGCTGGTGATAAGAATAGGAAGTCACAAACTGGAGCAAGTTGAACAATTTAATTACTTGGGTAGTACGCTAGAAGAAAGAGGACATAGTAGCAAAGACATTAGGAGGAGAATAGCGCTAGCGAAGGAAGCGTTCAATAATAGAAGGGAGCTGATGACGGGGACCTTAAGTAAGGATGTAAAAAAGAGGCTAGTAAAGAGCTTGATATGGAGTGTGGCGTTGTATGGGGCAGAAACGTGGACCTTGAGAAAGGAAGACGAAAATAGGCTGAAGGCTTTTGAGATGTGGGTGTGGAGGAGGATGGAGAAGGTGCGTTGGACGGAAAGGAAGACAAATGAGGAAGTGCTTGACATGGTGGGCGAGGAGAGGAAACTTATAGATGAGATTAGGGGAAGGCAGGGTAGGTGGCTGGAAGGGGTAATGAGGGACAATGGTTTGCTGAAGGTCGTGATAGAGGGAAGGATGTTGGGTAAGCGGGGAAGGGGAAGGAAGAGAATCGGTTTTATGGACGGGATGAAGAAAGGTAGGACTTATGCTGAGATGAAGGAAGAAATACAAGAGGTAGAAAGGGCACAGCACGTGTAAGAGTTCGCTGGATATTCTCTGACTCTCATCACAACCTACCTCTAACCGGTAGATTACTGTAATGAATGAATGATATTAAATGGGGTGTACCTCTGGGGGATTAGCGAGCAACGACCCTTGTTCTCCTCTTATTTTATCCTTCCTGCCAGATGCTCGTTAACCACAGGAATGCTTGCCAGGAAGAAATCCACAAGGAGCCGTGCTAAAAAAAGGTTCTTGTGATAGATTACGAGATGAGGTTTAGCTAAGAACCATTACACAAAATAAAAGCCCCCACCATAATGACAGACACGAAATGGTCCGAGAATAAGAGATTTTTTTAACTTTTAACCTATAATCTTGAATGGAATCCGGGAAGCAGTAATAATATCAATTCGGGAAAGCTCAAATAAATACAATGTAACCGTCAGCGATTAGTGAGGATGATTCCGCAGGAGAGAGGTGCTTACAGACCAAATGTTTCTTTAGTTAGAATTTGAGATTTAAATAAAAAGCATTATGAAAGATTATTTCATAATGAAAAAAGCATTTTCATAATATGACTTTCAATAGGAGGGAATACCTTTAAAGGGTTATCTCAAAAGTAAAAAATAATTTTCGAACAGCTCACTCACTTGCGGTGACAAGGACCACGTAGATGGCGTCTGCATTAGCCGAACAAGAATGAAAGAAGACTAAAGTTTCAAGTATCACTCGACGCGCGGAGATCGGAACTCCAAAGCTTTCTCCATATACCATCCAACTAGTAATTATGATTTCAGTGAAAAAAAATCCAGAATACGAGCCAGATTCTCAGAATAGGAAGCCAACCAACACACAAAGCCAATACCTCTCTTTATGGTAACGTTTAGTCGTCTTAGGAAAAGACCTAGGTGAGCACTTTAGATAGTGTACTTCACATTCTTTTAAGCGTAAACTTGCACGGAGCCCATAAGGTTCGGTTTCACAGGATAAGATCCCAGAACCTCAGAATTAGAAACCATTTAATAGAAAATACACCAGCCTAATCCCAAGATCATGGCTCCCAGTTTATTGATCCTCGGCTCCTTCAAGAACTTGTCAACATTTTATCGACTCCCTTATCTTTACTCTCATGCAATCATGCAAAAAGTATTCTTGAGTGATTTTTGGATTATTTTACGATGCTATCATTTGCTGAAAAGTGCCTTGTCCGACGTATTGTAAAATGAAACATAAGGTGTGAATTGATTATTGGATCTTAATTGAGAACAATGATGAAAATAAATTTATTAGTCAAACGATGACGTTAATTGATGCATTACGCGTCGTATTGTAAGACAAAATAGATTTATATTTATCCTTTTGCTACGCAAGTGATTTTTAGTAAACTTTTGGCCCCCAATTGACCCCTCTCAATGCCATATCGACCCATTGGGATCCATATCGACCAATTTGGGAAGCTCTACCCTAAAAAACTCACCCATCCCTTGCAGGAATTTGACATAATTAATGGGCGTCCTCAGATAAGTTACAATATAAACAAGTGTTAGCGCAGAAAGATAACTTAGATCAAGAGGAAGGCCCTATCTACGAGAATAATTTTTCGACCACACACCAAGAGGAGCATGGCGAGGGCGCGGGGATTAAAGCAGGAATCACGCCACTCTCAGGAGAGCCATATTATTTTTTCACCCTAAAAGATTCAATAAGTGTGCATAACTTCAACGCCTTTAGAGGAAAAAAAACTTTTACCGACCACTTGCCGCAGCGTGAACTGCGAGTACCCCCGCGGAAATTTCGGTCGCATCACTTGACCCAAGCCACATCTCTCCCCTCACCACAAGCACCAACACCGAAGCACCCACCATACATCCTTCCCAGCCGATTAACTTAAGTTCTTGCTTCCTAAAAGGCCCCATAATACCTCCTAAGGCCTTACCCTCCCTTAAACACAATTGGAGGACCCTCCAGAGAGACGTGACTCAAATCGAAATTCGAGCGAGACGTGGCCATTACTCTCTCGGGCCGAGATGGGTATGGCTCTCTTCCTCGAAATCCCAGTGGCCACTATGCAGATCGTCCTGTGGGATAAATGCGACGGAGACGAGGATTAGTTTGAAAGAGTCTTGCGGAATATAGATCGGAATCGGCTCGCACGCTCATTGAGCCATAGAAAAATTCGTTAAAATTTACCGTTTTTTGTGTCACTAAAAAACATTTGCTGTCACTGATACTATAAAAACCTGCCATAAGATGAATTAAATACTACGGTCTCACTGACAGAAAAACTATATAATTGTCCTCCTTTTCTTGGAAATCTGATTTACTTTGTCATTAATTCCTTGATTACTTCCGCAACGCCCACGAATCGCCACGAATAACTGAAACAAACGACTAAAACACCGCGAATGTAAGAAAATTTCACGCTGAATCTAATCACCACATTCTACGGCCAACAGTTCCCAAACTATGACTCGCGACTCACTATTAACAACTAATTGTGCATCGCGAGCGAGTTTTGGTGGTCCCGGAACCACCCTTGAGGTCTTAGATATATATTTACAATTTTTCTGCTGTAAAAATATAACGAACAAAATACTTTAAAGAAAAAATAGTATCACAAAACAACTACGTTTCAAACAATAAGGTGGGTTCCACGGACATTAGAGAGTTTATAAACTTCTTGGTGGGTTTCGAAATGAAGTTCGGAAACTCTACGCCACTCTAGTAGTCTCACTCTATTCTTTCTTCGTTAAATTATAAGTTCTTCTGAGACTGATATAATTACCGGTAAGGAACTGAGCTAGTTTTATTTATTTCCTTAAAAAACCGGCCTCAAGAAGATTCGTAAGCGATTACGTGGGTCAAAACAAATATGAAAATCTGAGGAATAAGTACCTTCAACAAATTTTCGTTCGGTGAAGATACTTCTTCCTCATGTCATCCCTAACCATCCGAAAATACTAAAAGTTACTACAAAAGTGAGAAAAATTGATACTAGTAGAAGAGTTAATTTTAAATTAACACTTTTTCCAGCTCGAGGAGAAAAAATAGCGCCATTTCTACTCATTTCGCCTAAGGCACTAAATGCAGTAGTTCTTTGACAACTAAAAATCCAAGTCGGGGTGGTGTCATGTTTTTATGATCATTCCGTTTCCCGGATGAATACACTCATCGTATCAGTTTCTCGCCAAAAATAAAATTATGTTAGGCTAAACGAGTTTATTTATCCCCATTTCATCTATTCTCTTTCCTAAACTCACGTCAACAAAATTTAGAAAAAAATAGTAAAGAAAGGTAGAATTTCGTTTGCGTTATCAATTGTACTCCGAAAATTTTACCTGTTGAAAAACATTTGCCCTATGTCAGTTATGAGATATGTTTATTTTGCACTTATCAACTCTAGGACAGAATTTGGCCCGACTTGATGGGGAGGAGCGAACATAACAAATATTCAACCAGTTCGTGTGGTTCGAAATAAAATTAACGCGTCATTCTTCAAACTGATACCATTGAATCTTCATTCCCGTTACATATCAAACTAAAAAGTTTACCACAGCGTCATTTATATCTGTACAAGGTATTAAGAATCTTTTCTAACCGAGGAGGCCTCAATGGTTAACCGTCTCCATATGGAAATAAATTAAGAACTAATCACTGTAACATTGTTCCTAAACCTAATATTGAAGCCTTTAAGCATTTCTATGACTACATTCGCTCCTACAATTTACCGTAAAATACCAAATTATATATATCATCTATTGGGCATTATGCCACTTTATTTTAGAAAAGTGAAAGCTAGGCTTTTCATAAATAAGGATGCTGAAAATCTCCTCAAAACTATTGAGTGATTTAATATACAAAGATTGCAATACATGTATATGTTTTTAGTTTTTCCTATGCTTAATTTTGGTTTAATTGATGAACTTTTTTTCACTTATGTGTTAAAGTCAATTCATGTATTATGTTTTTGTAATATTAGAACACAATTTTTGTTGTAAAAAAGCCAGAAAGTTTTGTTATTATTATTATAAATAAAGCTGCCGCACAACCCACGTACGTAAGGAATGGCAACCCCAAAATAGGACGTTTCTTTTGGGGTGCCTAATTTCACTCTTTCCGTATGTAAATTTAAATTTCCTTCTGGGAATGAAATTAAAAAAATGGAGGACACATTTTCTCTAAGTAGATCATAAATGAAAAAGGTTCAATTTTATTCTTCCGTGGAACTTCCTTAAGGCAGCGCCGAAGATTGAGAGAGAAACATTAGTCAACGGAGGCCAGATAAATATTATCCGGCGTTATCGAGTGCCCAAGTCGCAGACAATATCTCATCAAGATAAGGAAAGTTTAGTCTAGAAGAGAACATACGCAATAACTGATTAAAAGAAATCCAATATCAGTCACACCGGTACCCATGTATTAAAATACTCTGATTGAAAATGTTGAAAAAACATTGTTTTGAACATTGAAAATTATAATTGAATAAATCAGTCTAACCAAACAATATAAATTTCATGAGGAAGATGCCTCGAAACGTCCGTAAACATTCCTTATTTAATGGAAAGAATAGTATTTTAATGGAATTGACGAATTTTATACCCTCCGTAAACTTCCAAAGGCTACAGACAACTTTATTTTTCATATTCTTTTGAGCGAAGTGAGGGACTTATATATTGACGAATCCATTAGAGACAATATTTAGCATCATCATTTTGATAAAATCTTTTTCCATCAATTGGTCACATTCCGGATTATAATAGCGACTTTTAACGATTTTGTAGAGCTGAGGGCAGCTATCGGATGCATTTGGCTACTGATTGCAGGTCTAAGCCCTTTCATGAATTTTAATCAAGGGAGAAATTAAAACATTTAAACGTAAATAATTATTTCAAAGCTGAAGTTCAAAATAGGTTGCTATCATATTTCTTAGTCATTCCATCAAACTACAAGGCCCAATATATCAATATCAATTGAACATATCAATCGCATGATTAATTAAAGGGAATGAAAAATCACGCTAACTAACAACGAGATACGTCTGTACACATTAAAGATTCGTACAAGATGCAGTTAATGTCATGCGATCATTTAAATTTCCACCTGGCATAAATTGGTAAAAACTGGTTATTCGCTCCAAGGAACAGGCGCGTGAAATAGGTGTTTACATTCATGTTTTACTTGTTTTTCATTCAGCTGAGCAGTCTTTCAGTTCACAACTTCCCCTATCAATCACGGAAAATAAACTCTTAAAAAGATAGCATGCCTAATCGAAAAAAACGCTTAAGTTATTGGCGGATACGATAAGACGCGAGATAATATTTGCATTCATACTTTGAGGAAGATGAAAGTGAAAGCTGAAGATGGAAAAAGGTTTTGGAGTTAATGATATATAAAAAGCAAGGTAGGCAATTCCTAGCTGATTCCTTTCACCATCTTGGGAGGAGGGTAAACTTGGAGATTGAAAGAGAGGACTACGTAGAGGGCAGGAAGAAGATTTTGAATGGACCGTTGATCCGGATAAGCGTGGGCGAGACATGAAAAGGTTGCAAGGAATTAAAAATGCCGAAGATACATCTTCCAACTTCATGAGCATCCGATCGGCATCAACAGTCCCCGCATCTCTGAAGGCTGTAAAAAGACATTCTTCGTGCTCTAAACTAGAGTTGAAATCAATTTCCATTCGAGACCCTTTTATAAGAACTTTAAAAAGCTAAAAAAAAACTTGAATTAACAATGTAAAATACCGTTATTTAAAAATTGTTCAAAACATAAAATACTAGATTACATATATTTCTAAAATATTGTTTGACTATCTCGCAGTTGTTTGATGTCTAAATAATTATTATTGAGACCAATCGGAAAGCCTGCAAAAACAATAATACGAGGTATGTATCAATACCATGAATCTTCTGAATTCAACTAAATAAGCATTTACACTTAACTCTGCAATTGATATTCTCAGAATGTTGTCTAATCTTAATGAAAAATATCTCTAGAATATATGACAGAAAAAAGTATATATTATGCACGCTAAAGAGTCTTTTTTTACAAATACTTTTATCGTGCTTAATTTCACGGAATTAAAAAATTATCAGGTTAATAATGCCCCATTTTTGGCAGATTACTCGTGGAATGACACAGAAGTGAATTGAGGGAAAATTAGTGTTTGACAGTATTATCACATTCAAAATCGATATTTAGAACCATCATTCTGTTGTGTCACTAGCGTCAGCTTTTGTCAGCTCTTACGCCAGTAGCTACTTCCTTCAAAATATTTCTTCAACCACCGCCTGAATAAATACACGCGTGATTTCCAGGTTAATTTAAATAACACCGCATGGTACTTCACTTCAATCTTCGAGCGACAAACGATATTGATCCCAGTATAAGAGCATAGTCCTTAAATTATTTTAGATCACGAAAAAGGCCCTCCAAAGCCTGAGGCATATAAAATCATTCTTTGTAGTGATGGCTAGCAGAGACAAGAAATTAATTCATGCTTGTTCATAGAATGTAGCATGTTCTGAAATCTGCTTTCGTTCAATTTAGATTGCTCGTTTCTTACGGTTGACAATGATATTTGGTTCCTTAATCGTAGTTTTAGTGGGTATGGTTTAAATGATTGTGAGATTTCTTCCTGGTGCACGCAGAGTAATGCTATTAGAGTAAGGTGTCACTACTCGTAACATTACATAAATTCTGCCTCATCATAAACAAAAAAAATCCCCATATTTTTGGTAAAATCAAAATATTAGCCAATTATTACACTCTTTTTCGAGATATTTGAAAAAAACAGAAGTAGTTTTCTATGGAATACGGTACTCCAGTACTCCGGGAGATATCATTTGAAAAATAAGGAAGTTCCGACGCATAGAATGCGCAAGAAAAGTGTTGTTTATATTTTCTCAATTAATTTAAAAATAAATTTATTACTAACCGGAATACTTAGTATAAAATTACAAATAAAACCTTCGGTTGTGAAGGCGTTTTCAGCATACGGCTGAAACAAATACAGTAAACCTTAACATACGTATATTTAGTTAACTACTGCGAATTCAAGTTATATAAAACGAATTTTTGTGTCAAAAATATTGCTACATCTAATTCATGATTCTTGGAATTTCTTAAATAAAAAATAGCATATAGTATTTAGGATACCTAAATAGGGAAAATTCTCGTTCAATCTACTTTCATAGATAACTTGGACGCATATCCTGCTAGCGTGATCAGGATACCAGTGCAAGAGAGAAGAGGAAGTAGGACTTCGCTAATGCATAGTTCTTCTACCCCCTACTGTTGACGCCAACTGTCCACTCCCAACAGTTATTGCAGTTTAATTTAGACACGAGGTTTCACTCGCGAGATATTTAGGGCGACAGCTGCGTAATTCTTGCTCAGGCGTTTATATATAAACGGTCACGAGAAAGCGGGTGATCAATATGACATATAGGGTTAAAGGTATTCAGACACGGTGAAATTCAAATACCAGGTTGAGAGAACTCCATGCCAATAGAATGCTTTCACTTGAATTGAATAGTAGATTCGCAAATTATCCGAAAGGAGTGCAAATACGCAGATCAACGTAAACATGGTTTTTTTCTCTCCTCTTCGATACGTTTCTTTGAACTTATTACGTGAGGTATTTCCATTAGTAAATGAGAGCACAGAAATACGATAAAGGAAATTCAGTGACAGTAACTTCCTGCGTCGTGATGAGTACACTAGTCCATCAAAGGATTGTTTTCTATGCTGTGGTTTGTGGAGTCACTCGGTGGTAATCCTCCACGATGATTAAAAATAAGGATAAACTTCGCTGGCTCCACACTTATACTTATTTGAATTATAAAACTGTTCGGGTGTATGCCGCGTGTTGTTCGGTGTTAGCCCGACGTTTCGTGATCCCTACTGGTCACTTCTTCAAGGAGAAATAAGTGCTCGCCGCTGGCGTTGCCTTTATATAGGTATAGGTGATTATAAGTATAAGTGATAGGTATAAGTAAACAGTAAGTGATTCAAGTGGGGGAGGTGGAAGGAGAGGAGGAGGAGGTATGACGGTAGAGGATTTTTACGGATGACTGGGTTCCACGTGTGGCTGAGTATGAGACCCTCGTCTCCAGCCAAATCGTGTTTATTTTTCTTTATCTCGATGGCCTCGCGGATTAGTCGGGGTTTGAACTTTTCCACCTTGGCGATGCTTTTAGCGTTTTCGAAGTCGATCGCGTGTCCCAAAGCTTCATATTTCGCAAATGCCGACTTCATCGTTTGATCCAGTCGAATTTTGGCTGAGCATCCTGTCTCTCCGACATATTTCTTCCCGCACGCTCCACAAGGAATTTCGTAAACTCCTTCGATTTGTAACCGAGTTCTGTCCTTCACATTTCTTATAAGATGATTCACTTGTAGTGGTGGCATTAAAAGAACAAAAGTTTCATTGCAACTGTTTCGCAACCGAAACAGTTTCAAAACGAAACAGTTCCGCAAAACACGCTATTCCTGACAACAGTTCGGGGTTAGAGGACACCAAAAACAGGCGATTGATCGGCGCTGTTAGAACATGGTTGGTAGTTCTGTATTCTGTGTAATTAGATATCTTTCACTTGAATAAAGTACAAATTTCATTTGGATTCATGAAAGATAGGTACTTCAACGATGGGCGGACATGTATTGGCTGAATAAACCAGCAACAGATTTAAATCCAACGCATTGTAGCTTATAACCGCAACGTAGCAACACGTGCAGTACAACTGGAAAAGAATAGAAGACAAAACAGTCAGCTTCAGCTATCAGTTGCCGGTGCACAGCACATAGTGCAACTGAGGCTGCGGTACGATCAAGAAGCTAACTTGTCGTTTTCAACAGCTATTTGAAAGTTGTCTGACCGAAAAAGTTGCAGCTGCAGCCTTTTTTCTCCGACAATACTTTATTCCACCAATATACACTAGTACATGTGGCTTTCAAATAGCCTTAATTTCGAATTTGCGGAATACGTTACCCATCTTGTCTGCCGTTCTTTTTAAGCATGAAAGGAGAGATTTCATCTGAGTGGTGATGCAAGACCTCATTTAATCGATGGGATTCGTCTGTCTTTGTTCATGTACTTGGGTATTAAAACTTCGGGTAGCTCCGTTTTCGTAACCATTTTGTCGTAGTTTTTGTTTCTCCACAGGGAAATTCGTCTTGTCACTCAACCGGATGGAACGTTGGATAAGCGTATGCATGACGGTGTTGATTTGTAATGAGTGGTGGTGCGAACTGGCATGTAGGTACCGGTTTGCTGAAGTAAGCTTTCTACATACTGCGTGACTAAGGGTTCCAACTTCTTTGTTCTCCACCTGGACGTCTAGGAATGGAAGCTTTCCTTCTCTTTTATTTCCATTGTTAATTTTGTGTGCTCGTTCAAGCCATTTAGACAATGATAAAACTCTTCTACCTTATTTCGATCAATAATAATATAATGGTGGAAACAGAAAAGCTTTTCCTTATTTAGAACCAAAACTAACTTTTGTAACAGGACTAAATGTCACATTTCTGGCAACGGCAAAATGCCGAAAATGAAGCCATGAGTAAGAATTTGCATTCATGCAATTGAATACCTATTAAGCTAAAAAAACACTAAGGGTAAGTATAAAAAACTACGTAAAATGGCTTTTATTTGCAATTTCTTTATCACTCAGTTTTACGATAGAGATTAAGTCAGGTAAAAGAATTTGCTTTCTTCTCTACCTTAGAGAGGAAACTACAACACATTCTTATAATTAAATGATCATGCTTTTTTGTGGAAGGCAGGATTTATTTTACTAAATCATAAAGTGTTATAAGCTTGGATACAAGACGCTCTCTGTCGTACAAGTGGCCACTAGTTGAATAATCAAGTTAATTCAATCATTCACATTCATATGTAGACTTCCATTCCACTGAATATTTCCCAAACGCAAATTTAATTTGGGGGAAAGCAATAAATACTTCGTCACGCACACACCTGCATGAATTTTCTAGCATGCTTAGCTAATAGAGAAACTTTATTACCAGCTTTAAGTTGCTTAAAAATTACCATACAGCCAGATAATGATTCCAATCTAATCATTTCACCGCGGTAGAAAGGGAAAATAGAGCCTCAGCGTTTGTTATGGGTTTTAATTGGAGTTTTTATTATTATATTTTACCCATTAGCCTCCAGCCTATTTTTCTTAGCAGCCTTGGCTTTCCAAGTATAGAATGTTTTGCTGTGACAGCCTTCACGGTGAACGAAGGTTTGAAGATATTAAACGATCCAAATACATCCAAACGATCAAAATATATTTTAGAAATTTTAATTTAATTATGCATTGACATATTGAAAAGACATGCGAGTGGGGCTTTCGTAAGTTTTTTATCAGTCTATGAGCCGAGACATACCTAATATTACAGAATAAAGTTTCTTAGGCATAGGTTTAGCAAAACTTGGTGGCACTCACCCGTAACGAAAATGTCGTCAGGGAGAGGAGAACATACAAGAGATGAGAGATAAAGATCCTTTGGTTCTCTCTAGAAGTCCCCAACGGAGCCCTTCGATAACTCTGCCAGCTCATCAACGCTTAATTCGTTCTCAGTGACCTTAAACGCTCCGCTGGCGAGTGCCACCAAGTTTCACTAAACCTATATCTCTACATACATGCATCATTGATAAATCGTTTAACTTAATCGAACTTTGCCCAGTGATAAAGGCTTTATCTAGTCAAAAACATTTGTTCGGAGATAAAACGGGCGGTTTTTCTTTTTCCTATTTAATTCACCTTCGTCTTCATGCTGCTGCATGTGCATCGTGCGACGTATATTGCATAAATTTCATTCCGGATCTTAAAAGATTGAGATTAACTGAAACAGAGATATATGCATCGCTGGTGACTAAACTATAAGGACATCGACCGTAGGCAGCGGTAAAGAAGCCGGGAGAAGGTCATCAAGGACACAGCAGAGGTCAGAAACGATAAGAATGCCGAGGAAATTGTCGGGAACACTCGAAAAATTCCTGACCTACTCCTTTGATTCCTGTTTATTTTTGTACAGCCATAAATTCACGCAACGGCAACATTCGCGATACAATCTTGGGTCAATTTTCACTCGAGTTTTCCGGCAAATTAGGAAAGAGAAACCATGAGAAATCCTTTATTCACAGGAGGAAGGGAGGCTTTGGCGTAAAATGCTGGCTGATGAATAGCCAAGTTGGGCCAATTTATTATAAGAGACGTGTGAATAAATTGTGTTCTCGGGTAAAAACTGTTTTCTATGATCGATGCCGCCATTAATGGAAATATAAATAGTAGGAAACGTAGTTCTATGCCATTTTCATTTTTTTTGTATGGGATACTAATTAATTTTATTTTGTCTTTCATTTTGTAAAAATATTTTGCATGTAAGAATGACTGATCTCATTGTGGTCCCCGTGATGTACGAGTGAAGTGTCTATACCTCATGAGTATACTGAAGGTAAACAGCTGTATCGCATGTGAATTCCATTCTACGTACGTTACTTAATTTAAAGAAGTATATTTATTAAAATAGCCAATAGTATGACAGTGTATTTCCCAGTTAGTGCAATCCTGGTGTAAGAAACACCCCCTGCCACACATCCTTGAGATGGCTTTCTAGGTACCTCGCAGACAGAAGTTTTGCAACTACTATATTAAAAAATGGACAGCCAATAAAAACATAAAACACCGACAGAAAATAATATTCATGTCCCTTAAGCGCGCACACACGACTTAAAGTGCCTTATGATTCAGATTAAACTCACTTGTCAGTGAAAGTGATCAATAGTCATACAGCAAACATCAATTTCGTTAAAATAAAAGAGGGTACCATAAAGTTGACGAGTCGGTGGAGGGCGGGTAGTATGAACAACCAGTTAGTTAAGTTGCGCATGTCATACTAACTGAAATTGCTTTTTAAGTAGCTAAATGATTAGGTTATAGTTGTAAGCCAAACCAAGTAGGCGAATATAAGCATAGTACCAACTTCTCAATCCTTTTCTACAGTGCAATGACCACCACCACTGAATGTTACACAAATTTACTTTTTTAAACATCAATAATGGGAACCAATCAACAATTTCTTGATTGTTTTCTCTACAAACTAAACAATATTGTACAGAAGAACTGAACCATAGTAAATTCCTCCGACATTTCAATTAAAGATGATGCACTGCATCGAAACCATGGTCGTCACCTTAATACAAAAATGTTGTTGACCCTCAATGTTTTTTTATACTCATCACGAAGGAATTCCATCGAGCATATCTAGAAACTGTCACCTTCCAAATAAATTAATTAAAAAATTATGATCGTCGTTTCCATTCAATACATTTCATCTCAAAGTTTATTCCTAGGCCTTTAAAGATTAATATGAAAGTGAACACCCTACTCCAGGAATTCCGACATGCAGAACTTGATAAAATTACAAACTTAAGGAATTTGAATAGTTTGACAAGTGATGAACACGGAATTCATGCCGTGTAATTGGATGGACCAGGGAGGATTGTCGGAAGGGTATCGAATAATGGTCGATTAGGGAAACTGGGTTAGAGTTAAGGCTCGACAAAGTTGGGTGAGGGTACCTAGCGACAAGATGTGATGCCACACAGATACGCTTGCGGGATCAATATACTGCTAGAAGGATAGGGCAAAGGTCAACAGCCCATGGACTCGTGAATCTAACCATCTCGACGGAGTAGGGAAGGCACAAGCCATAGATAACCAGTTACCCTTTGAGGGAATAGGAAATGAATGACCGAAGAAAATTAATATTTGTAACCCACGTAACAAGTTTATTTCTACCTTTAGTAGAAGAAGTTTTAAAAAAAAAAAGGACAGAATATATTAATTTTTTTAATGAAAGAATATTCATTCGAGTTGCTTGATAAGAGGGTTTGGAGAAGGAAAGTTGGGTAGGAACGACGCACGAAAAGGTGATTAATATGGTAAAAGCGGGAAGGTATTTTCTAAGGTAAGTTCGAAAGAGGCAGATAAAATTACGATAAGGCGTAGGTATTGTGAGGTACTGATTGAAGAGAGATATGGATCGAAGAATTTTGGGTAAGAAGGAAAATGGTGATAGAAGTATAGGGATTTTAAATGTCAAGAGGGTAATTGAGATATGAAGAGGTCACGAAGGAAATATCATGAGGAATATGTAGAGTTGTAATTAATGTTGTAGAGTCAAAATATGTAGCAAAGGATATTTGACTGATTATTTGAGGAGAGAAGCAGAGGTGGAATTATCTTATTTCATGTCCACCGTTATATCGAAGTAGAACATTTAACCTAAAGACCAACAGTGTATCGGCTTGGACAGGCTTTTCGGCTAGACATAAATGACGTACTCGAAATGCCATCATAAATAGGTAGCTGCCGATGCGATTTTCAATTTTAAAAATAATTTCAACTCTTTGCCATTTTATTTAATAAAATTCGGCGAAAAGTACCAGAAGTTACGTGATGAAATATTATGAAGTTGAGCTGTATAACCCAGATCAATTTTTGTTGTGCCTTCAAGAAAGAAATGATTCACTTCTATATGACGACATGACTTATGAAACGGTAAATAAGAACACTGCCATAAAATGGATGCCAAAAACATAGTTATCCCATCATACGTCTTAATGATACAACTATAGTTATATTCACGATGCAATCATGACCCATCTCGTGGACCATAATGTGTCTGCTAGTTTCCTGTAGTTGCTCATCATCTGTATCTCGCATTAGAATTTCATATTTTGGATAGGGCATCGTTCTGTGGGATCTGTTTGAAAGAAATAGTGAATGTAGCAACGATATCAAACGATTCTTAATCATACGATAATCGAAAAACCCGTATATATTGCAGTTTCGTCATGGGACATAGAGCATAATAATCTCGGCACAAAAAATATGCAAATTAATTTATTTTATCCGATGCTCCCATTATTAGCTTGAAGCTGAACGTCAGAAATTTTCTTGATCACGCAAAACAGATAGTTTTTGGCTGATCATTGATTGACTTTTGTAAGTAATACATCCATTTGCAAGAAATACCTAGTTTTACCCAGTTTCTTTAATAACACGGTGATAGTAACGCGACAGGAGACACAGCAATGTAGAAATTGCATCATTTTTACGATGTCAGCAGAATAACGTCATGAAATCAATTTCATTGGGACTTGCTGTAACTACTAAGGAAACTAAGACAAAAAATCGCAGAAAATGAAAATCCCGTGAGGTCGAAAGAATGTTTCAACAAGTAATCACACAGGAGAACGAGCTTAGGAAAACTTATACGGAAATTAGCAATATTGCGAGTTAAAATCCCGTTTCTCCATTATATACTGCACATCAAAATGTTGAAGCAGCGTTCATATGGCGGCAAACAAATGCCAATTTACTTATGATAACATTTAAAAACACTTCAAATACAATATTTCAATGAAATTTACTGATTTGGAAAAGAAAGTAATGACAAGGAAACAATGTTGTCTCGACAAAATGATGTAAAAAAAGGCATGGCTTCGTCTATCACGCCATTCACTACCCGATTCGAAATTATAATGCTTACTGATTGACAGCAACCATGAACTGCCTTCTAACGACGGACAAACTGCAGCACCTGCAAATATAGGTACATCACCTAAGATGAGCCTGTTATAATAATACGAAGTCATTAAGCATCCCAATATCCAAATACGAAGTCAATGATTTCCCTTTGCACTATCATTGTCTGATGCAATCCTCGAAGTAGATGGCCTCAGCATAAGGTTTCTAGGTGAGACGATCAATAACAATAAGTCAAAAGCGGTGATCACTCTCTCATTCGTATTACTTTGCAATGGATGCTTCGCAAAAGCTCTAGATCAAGCTTCAAGGATTCTTTCCTTTCTTCCAGCTGTTCGGCGATTACATTTGCCAATGAACAGACACCGTCACTACGCGTGGCACTTGAAAAGTGACCCGGATACAAAGGGAGTGACGCAACTGCCTCGTTGATCTCAATATGTCTGGTTCAAAGGGTCCTAAAATGCCGATTCATTTCTGAGAATTGGTAAAAATTACCTGGAAAAGAATGGCCCTCATACGACCCACGTCGCCGAATCATCTCAAAAGTATGCCAAGTATGGCAAAGCTATATATGGTATTAAAACAGATAAGAGGAATGAATGTAAGCGGTCATTGAAACCGGTAGAAAAATGACATTTTGATCTAAGAAATCGATTAAATATGCCTCAAATTTGTAATTTTCCTGTAAATTCAAAGAAAATCAATGAGCTTGATCAGGAAGCATTTCGAACTATAACTCGAAATTAAGGTCGAATCAAAATACTCTGTTATCAATTATCTAACATAGTTATCAAGATTTAAGCAGTGCTCAGCTGAAGAAAATATAAGAAACTTTAACAGTAAAAAATGTAACAATATATGTATATTCTATTTTTCCCGGCCTAACTCTGTGGAAATCCATTTTCACTGAATTAAAGAACACAATGTACATTTCCACCAATATTTATTAAGATTTAACTAATTTCAACGCATAGGCGTCGTCATATGGTACCCACTGATGTCACCGATGCGTCGAAACTAGTTGTACCATAATAGATTTTGGTGGAAATATACACTGTGTTCTTTATGAAGATACACTTCTTCCGCGTTTTACACCGCGTAGGTCCATTGTTCTGGGACGACAGTTTCGCCGGCGTTGCAGTCGGCTTCTTCAGGTCAGTGAAGTGTCACTTCAGGTCACTTCACTGACCTGAAGAAGCCGATTGCAACACCGGCGAAACTGTCGTCCCAGAACAATGGACCTACGCGGTGTAAAACCCGGAAGAAGTGTATCTTCATACTCATCAACCCGCGGAAGCCTACACAAGGAATTGTTTTCTTTACTTCAGTGAATTTAAAAATACTAATTTATGTTGCTTAAAAGACTTGAAAAATTGAAGAACAACTCCACAAAACGTCAGTATAATTATTTACGTGCATGTGGTCTTGCTTTCAAGCGTCTGTCCCTGTCGCATTAATTAACACCACTCTCCGAGGAATTCTTAAAGACAGTCGCAACGAGAAGGACAAATATTGCCGCATTTTATGACTTGGTAATCAACTGCTTACCGGATTTAATGTAACACCAAACTAAAACAACTATAAGTTTGACCAGCTACATTAGAAAAAGAACCCCCCACTCCTTCCACTTGAATATCATTTGAGCGAGTTACCAAACCGCATGGTGACCACATGCTACTTGTCTATTGGTTATCGTGTTAAAAAATTACTAGCATACATTTCGTGAAAAACAATGGAAACCATTTTCAGAACCAAAATTAATCATCAAAACAAGAAGTTGTGCATGAGAAATTAGTGGGAAAATATTCTACCAGTAATTCATTTACCATAAGAAGTTACTTTCACCACGCATTCTACAAACTGGGCTTAGTCAAGAGGGTTAGGAAAGAGTTTAAGATCAAACTCCATTTAGATGATGGAAATCTTTGTGTTTTCCTGAATGGAATTTCTTTAAATTTTTGCTTTAGAATCGGACCCTTTTGCGAAGCTAAGCCATGAACCTTATAACACGTCTATTTTCAAAGGCCATATAGGCACTGAACAAATTTCTACAGATGAAAGACAAAAATATTTTTTATATCTTCGTGGTAATGTAGAGACATCTCTTACTATCCAAATTTAAGTTCACCATAAGTGCCAATTGGAAGCATAAATCGACCCTGGCGACGGAAAATAAAAACATCATAGCGGCATTCATAAAATGTTCACAATACGAGTATTACTTACCATAGGACACGAAATTAGAGAGCAGCCTTAGAGAACTTTTCATTGGAATAAGAGGGAGAAAAAGACAACTTTTACAAATACCACTGAAATTTATTGAAACCCGACCCGGGTTTCGACATGGGTTCACATCATCATCAGGCAAAAATATAGGAGAAGCGCAAGCCTTATGTATATGGCATAACGAAGCGAAGGAGGGGCTGGGGGGGGAGGGGAAAGGGGGAGGGTTAAGGAAACCGGGAGGAGGGTAGTGGAAGGGGTGATTGCGAGTGACGGACAAAGGGGAGGGGGTTAAAGCTTTGAGAATGGGGGAAGAGGCCCATGGACAAAAAAGTGATTTTACTATGATACCTCTCCATTTTACCGATGACAAGCGAAAGCTGAATGCTTTAGAACAGCTGGAGATTTTTAAAAAACAACTTTACTATGATAAATTCCTTGTTAACGAATGTATGTTCCCGGCCTCTTCCCTCATTCTCAAAGCTTTAACCCCCTCCCCTTTGCCCTCTTAGTCCGTCACCCGCAATCAACCCCTCCCCTACCCTCCTTCCGGTTTCCTTAACCCTCCCCCTTTCCTCTCCCCCGAACCACCCCCTCACTTGGCTATGTCATGTATATAAGGCTTGCGCTACTCCTATATTTTTGCCTGATGATGATGTGAACCCACGTCGAAACCTGGGTCGAGTTTCAATAAACTTCAGTGGTATTTGTAAAAGTTGTCTTTTTCTCCCTCTTATGATGAAATACCACCGATTAAACCTTGAAAAAGTAATTGCTATTGGAATAAGAGTACATAATCACGACATTGTACATTATAATATAATAAAGATTCTGATTACTGAATATCGAATTCCGAAATAATTCATCGTTACGAAAAATCTTTATAAATATGAAATTTTCAGGGGTACCTTAACTCACTTGAAGGAATTCTAAAGATTCATAATTCAAAAGACCCATTTACTATTCAAAATAATTTTATTTTATCACTACGCTTTTCAATTATTCGTGTACTACAATCAAATTGAAGAAAACCACATTTCTTTGTCTGTGAGTTGACAGCCCAGACTTGGCGGAACTAGAAAGTTAATTGCACATGGAAACATTAACTAGTTGTATTCAATCACGGTAGAATAGAAATAGCTTTTAATTTTTTAAATATCAGCACCTTTAAGTTGAGACATCATTTGGTCTCCCGAGCGATTCATCTCCCTTTAACATCAACAAGATTTTCGAGGTCCTCACCATCGCAGAAACCTAGTTTTCTTTGCAAGAGAAGATTGATGGCAGACAGAAATCACATCATATAAGATAAATCAATAATCAGATGCATTGCTGGTCATTAATCAGCACTCTCCCCATGTTTACAGGTGGTCCCGTTCTTCTCCTGACACCATTCAAGCGCCGGCGCCATGTCAGCAATATTAATGATACAGGACCCACCCCACACGAAACTTCGAGAAGGCTACGGCACATCAACGTAACGCGTGCCATTCAATATTTAAAGAGCTCCAGAGGTCAGCTCCTGCATGCGATTTCAAGGTCCCGCACGTCCTATGGAATGCAAAAGCGGCAGGTTACTTAGACAAGCATGGAGAATGGTGGAAAAGGGAAACGCCGCCGCTTGGGATGCGTTAAAAGCCTGAGGCGAGGATCGACCGGGTGGGGAAGGGAAACGGATGAAGATCACGTCGCCATGGAAACTGGGAGAGGGACAAGGGGGTTGAGAGTCAAAAGGACGAAGAAAGGACGAAGGGCCTCAGAAGATGCCACCCGCTACGGGTTCCACAGTATTTGCTCAAGCCGATGCGAGCTTACGTACTTCACGCTCATCATGAGACATATCACACCGCGCTTAAGACTGGTTTTCACACCGGCATTAAACAGGTGGCAGCTGATAAAAAGCTACCCTTTTATGAACAGAAGATGTCATGCTTCCATAGAATTGCAACATCCGAACGACGCGGCATCTTCAAAAAATTACGCAACAGAGACTTCCATACAATGTGCAGTAGCTGTTGCAGCATGGTTGCATTCATTACCGTTCCTTTGTACACTGACATTATTTAAATTATTCAACCGTCTACTACAGGAGGGCAATTAAATATCGCTTAATTGCAGGGTAAAAACAACAAAAACGTCATTGCTACTGCAATACTATTTCTCCACACACTTATGCGTACAAATGCTTCAAAATTTCATCCCGCCTTAGCCTCCAGCCTCTCCGAGAGAGGGTTCAACACAGGCGTTAACAAAGCAATTCCTCGAGGCATTAGCAATATTCAATGAATGCTATTACAGAGGTGAGCAAATTTACGATAGCAAAGCACTTCTTTACTTTCCTCAAGGGTGTGATGGGAATACAGACAAATGAAATGTCACGCAAATGGTAAGGTAGAGGTCAATCAAGGAAGTAAATATGGCTGCAAATGTGACCTTGGAATTAGTATGCACGAGACCTCGAATAAGAATAGTGTCTAATAGAAGAGTCACATCATTTCCATCAACTAGGCATGTGGCGTTACGGTAATTACGGACAACTTTTAGGGGCCGAAAACTTGCATTATTTTAGCAACCTCATCCAGCATGCCATTTCATACGAACAAGGTAAGAATCGCTACCCATACTTTTGCCTAGGACGGAAAGGTCTAGTGATTCCAAATTCGACACACAATCTTTCGTCAATAATACGAGTCTATATTTTCCGTAAATATTAACCATAAAAAGAAAACAATGCCTCAGTTGATACCTACACTGTAAAACGAGTTTTACGTAAGAACAAAGCATCCCTACTCCAGTACTTATAATAGTGAAAAAAAACACGTTACAATTTCATGCTTCTTTGTAGTGATCCGATCGATTTTGACGCCTAATGTGTCGTTATCATGGTAAAAAAACAGTTGCGGAATTTAACTGTTTAATTTCACTATGATAAACGTTCTTAAGTTCCAAAAGGTATCAACTGATTCCGTTAACCATTATCGCCGGCGGTGATCTTCGCCAAAAAGTTGACCTTCATACTAAATAGATAAAATCTAATTAATCAAATTGAGCATACGACATGAAATGCCTTTTGGGGAGAAGCAGATGTGGCGCTTGCTCACATGGTGTTTGTCTGACAGTGAGTTGCTCTAGACAAAAAGTCATGTTTGTTTACCTTCCAAGGCACTCACGGAGTAGACAGAGCGGGAAGAGAGGGGAAGAGCGAGTATACGTGAAGCGAGGGATGGGGAAACCTTTTGAACGCGACGAAAAATGTGAGAGGGAAAGAGATAAAGAAGGGGGAGGGAGGGAGAGAAGCAGTGAGAGAAGCCATTCCTCCCAGGGAAGAAGCACTCGATGACAAACGCAGCCGGAACTATCGCTGGAGTTACAAACGGCGATCATCACCGAGACGGGGAAGTGCCGAAATGTAGCATAAGATATGCAAGGAAACAAAGAATTGTACCCTTTAAAAACCACGAAAGAAATAGATAAAAGTCATGCTCGTTTTTTCCCTTTCAAGATTCAAGTACAAATCCTATGTGGGTCCTCCTTCGGGAAAGCAAAGAGTTAAAAACATGCGTGGCTTCGCTCCCTAGAATGTGTTACGAAACACTGTTTGGACACAGTGCAGCGGTCGAAGTTAGGAATCCAACAAAAACTTCCCCGAAAATGAAAATTTCCCGCACAATTTTCACACAATTGACCGCATTTAGTATCAATGATGATGCAGAGAAATTGTTATTTCAGGAACTTCGATGCTTTCAGACTTGAAATTAGAGTTTACAACAATATAATACACACCCTCTATTGCATCTTAAATGGTGAGTTAGAAAACTCGTTGATTTAGCAAACGATTAATTTTGCCTTCTTAAAATGTTTTGGGAAGAGCGATAACCGTAATAACACGAATTGTTTCAACCAGGGAGAAAAACGTGAAAGCTTGTAAAGAAGTTTCCGATATCTTGATTAACATTATTATTCTGTTTACCGGGATAAGGATTCAATATTCTAGGACATCGCAATCAATAGACGATAGTCATAAATAATGAATTCGTTTTGATAAAAATATAGCCTCAATTAATATACGGTAATAAGTTTTCAAAAAATTCACAAAATATCTTGTCAAATTTAAATTGAAATTCACCTGCTAAATAGGTTACCAATGCTTTATTGCGTAAATTTATTGCCCACATGAAAGAAAATAGCAGCCTTAAGCACTAACACAACCGCAATATTTCGACAAAACTGGAAAAAAGTAAATATGTTCAGCTGAACAATGTACAAACGGTTCGCGCTATTGCTAGATGCTGCACACATCTCTAAACGAGGAAATCCGTAATCACAGTTACCATTCTGTGACAAAAATCTCGGGCACACAAGTTAAACATTATTTCGTCACAAGCACTGCCTCTTCCACAATGACAACGAGCATCACTATGAAAGACAGTAGGTGGACTCTCCCCCCTTCGCCCCACCCTTCGCCCCACCCTTCATCACACATTCTCGGAAGAAAAACAGTCAACTTCTTTGGCAATCGCTTCCCAAATGGAACCTTTCTCGAAGCAGCCGTAATGTTTTCTAGCCCTAATGCAGTGAGAATGCCACCGCTATAGAGTGCCTTGTCTAATTTTGACTTCTGACCCACATTCTACCTAGAGCGCTAGATTATTTCAATATCTACGACGGGAAGGAAAACATAACTAGTTTCCAAAGCCAACAAAAAGCGTAAATATTGTTTATTCATTCCAGTTTCCCTGAAGGGATATGATCCCATCTTGAATTAGCATCACAAATAGCTTTAAATTGACAAAACTGATTAAATTAACCGATTACAATTAAATTGTTTAAATCAAGACAGCGACAAGTAAGCGAAAAAGGAGGGATTAAAAGGCCATTCAAGAGGAAAATCGAGGGTAGAGCTCCATCAGCCAAATTTGTATCGACGAACGATAATTAAAGACTACTTCGAGGTTTATTTCCGGCTGCATTGCATTATAACGACGAGGTTTAATCTATGCATAACATAAAATAGATCATAATCACGAGAAAACTGGGAACTTTAGAATGAAACATAAACCTGACAAAATATGCCTCTGACAGAGACAAGATGGAGGAATAAAAGTCAATTAATTCTTCCGAAAGCTCTCAAAGCGATGAGTAAATAATTTTCAATTTTAAGAGTACAGAGCTAAGGTCAATGGTATCATTATTGTGAGGGATTTTAGGTCCATAGTTAAGTTAGCATATATTTTCATTATTACGTTGTCAGACTTTCGCTTTCCGCCATGTTTCCCAAGTTAATTGCTAAACAGTTTAGTGAAAACGTTAAACCCAAAAAAATGGCAAGGCACACTTTAAATCGGTTGGTTGATTCTAAAAGCTGAGTAGTGTATAAGTAAAAACTAAACTCCTCAACAATTATTGTTAACATACGGGTATTCGCTGACACTTGGTAAAACACGATTGATTAAATAACGTAATAACCGCAAGCTCTACAGTCTACAATCTGTGGATCCACGACTTCTCCGATCAGAAAACAGCAAACATTGGTTGAGACAGTCATTAAATTGGCTGTTTTCTATGGTTCTATCTCCACGGTCATTTTCGATCACTATCACTTGAAACTTAGTAATAAAAAAAGTGTTTTGTCACATATGCATTGGTCTATGCAACCGAAAAAGATACTCGTAAAATTTCGGTTTTATCTTTAATTTCATGTTTTCACGTTTAAAATCATCTTCAACGATTTTAAAGTCCAAGGAATACCATTAAACCATACCATCCGAATCTCCTAATCCAAAAGTCATCACGGGGAGGTTAATCAAAACAATAAACCCGCTTAATCAAGAACAGATCCACTTAATTCACTAATCTAATTTCAGAGATCTTAAACTGAATAAAATAACTATTCATTAAGCAGTACAAAAGGCAATCAAACTTTGTAAATGGCACACAAAGATGAATAAAAACCTGTAAATATACATAAAATTTTGATCCTCTAGGCCAGCGGTTCTCAGACTGTGGTAATCTCACCGAGAGGGGTACGTGCTTGGGAGTCCATACTATGCACTTCATAGGTATGCGAATAAACTTCAATTATGGCGGAAGTAAGTTTGAGGTAGCGGAAGGAATATAAATAACGAACCTTACTCTAATGCAAGGGGTGTAATATGTTTGGAAATAGGTGACCGAAAGGTCTGAAAATCATGAAGAGGATGGGAACCGCTGCTCTAGACTATTAAAAACTTACCATAATTTTCCTCCGCAGGGAAGGGTATTAAAGTAGCTGAGCATGGCTGCGATCTATCGCGAGACCTATCCGCCACAAAGAAAATACTACGCACGAATTCAATCATGAAGACACTAAACTGGATTATAGGCACTGCGCACATAAAACTGTGAACGAGCGAGTACTTGGCGCCATGGAGGTGTGCGAATAGTGCCCTTCCTTAATGTCGGCCCGACGTCGCTCCAGAAAATAAAAGCACCAGACATGTATTAAAACACGCCCACACTCGCGTCTTCCCTTATCTCCTCTCCTCTTCGCCTCATCGATCGCCTCCGAATTGGCGGAAATCGCACGCTTCCCTCGAGGACAGACCTTTATTTTTTTCAACGCCAAGCAGTCGAAACAAATGAAATGGAGGCCGCACTATATTCCGAAAGTGTCCACTCGAGGATATCAAACACCGGATTTTCGATCGCGGAGTGACGTGTAAAATAGTAGTAGAAATAAAAACGATTAGTAGCTTAAAGGTCAGCAGGGTTAACCGTGTATCTATACTGACTATGCAAATTTATAGCTAGTTTTGTCGTCGTCCAGAGCAGAACTTATGAAAAAGCTAGTCAAAAGCCTGCTCAGACAGGGTGCAATATTGGCGAAAGAGCCAAAGAGTAATGAATAAAGTTAATAATAAAAAACAAATTAATGTCATTTTTATTTTTAATGAAAACAATATATTAAACTATGGGAAACATTATAAATAATATCTAAATGTCAGATATTTCTTTGTTTACAACATTTTGGTGGAGTAGGCGTAGCTGTCACTAAGCAGTTTACCTTATGTGTATTTTGAAAAATGCATACGCCCGCATCATGTGACAGTTTGTGGAAAACGTCTATGGCAGCTCACTTGCCATCTATTGGCGTATATCTGAATGACTACGCCTAGCAGCTGTTTCATACATACGTACGCGTAGCCTTTCGTATAGTACAGGATTTATCCGTTCATAGCAATGAAAATATATACGGAAATTATTATGTATAACCTATGCTATACATACCCCAATTTTGTTCTAAGTTAAGCTTTGCAATAGGTTCCACTTTACAACGATCGTAATGTGATGGAATATTATATTGTTGACTTCAGCATATGTCGTTATGGTTTTGGGCGACTTTGGGAAGAAATTATTTGTATAACCCCAAATACATACATATTGCAGCATCACATACTAAAATAATATGAGAAGTAGTAACAAACTTTAAGCAACATGTCTCGTTGGAGCCCCTCAAAAGGACATGGGTTACGTAACATTCCATTGCGAAATGAAACACTCAATTTATATGCTCTAACTGGCTGTTTACGGGCAATTATGAATGCAGAAAATATAAATAAATTACATTAATTAATTGAAAAAACGACGAGCGCAGGTTCATTACATTCATCACCCGATGGATGGAATGGGATTACAGCAGAAAGACACGCAAGAGAAATTAACTCAAATTATTCCAGCGAACATTTTATTACACAACGGAATGGGGAATAGCATAAATGACGAAATAAATGGCATAACATTTAAACCGAATTAAACGAGTTTCCTGGTCGCTGACCATCAGGTCTCACGAAAACTACGATGACTTCTTTACAAAAAACAATTTCCTAAATTTACGTTCTGGAATAATTAATGGGCTCAGCTCTAAAGGTGCTCTCACTCATCGTCCAAAGGCTTGAAACATATAAAGTGGATAAAAAATTCTAAAGGTGCTGGTTTTCGTTTGGGAAGAGACTGGGAAAGGTCATTCAGCTGGCAGGAACGGAAAAAATGATTTATGGAGCGAGGCATGTCTCGCGTTAAGCGATTAGATAAGAGAAGAATACGCTTTGTACTCATCCAAAATCTGAAAAACTTCATTAGCCCAGACAAAGCAAATAACTTAAAATTACATTATAGCAAGTAAATTTCATGATAAGTGAATTTCAAAATTTATCACCCAAATACTTATTCACTTGCCATCGAGAAATCGAATTTAGCAATAACTTACGAAACTTTTAGTGCTGCCAGAATAAACAATGTAGTGGTAAGAACAAAATACTACGATTAATAGCAAAAATGCTATCATAGTTTGAACGGTGAACGTTGTAGACTGTAGGAAGAAAGAATTTCCACATTTCGGAGTAAATTTAAGAGAAATTAATCCGAAAAAGATAAGGACAAATTGTCATGAAACCCATTTCATTCAGTCAATTCCTTCCAACTGTCACTGGATTGGGACTCTATACATATTATCATTTTTTTTAGTGCTAAAAAAGTAAAATTATGCTATTTAATGCATACGTATTTCTCCCCAAAATAATTATACTTTTCAACTGTTCACAAAGACTGTGGCTCTGGTGGATATAATATAATGTATGCTCAAGTTATAAGAGTTAAATTTTTCTCCATTTCAAATTCATCCTCCGCTTGATGTAAAACAAAATTTTTCAATACATTTATCTGATAGAGGGGGAATTTCCAGCTCATGTCGTACAGGGGTAGTTATGCAAGCGCTTTAAGAGGCATAACACAAGTAAGCGAATAAAGTAATGTGAAGGTGAAGAATGTAACAGAAAATAGAAACGAAAGAAAATATGAACCATCTATTCAACATTTACGATGAAATGTACAAACTCCCTACCCACACTGCGCTAATTTCTCATTCCAGTAAGAAAACAGTAAGAAAACCACTACCCCTTTCTTCTGGTATCGAGGTGTAATAATCCTCCTTGAGGTAATTTGAGCGAGATATCTTTTGACATAAATTTAAGTTAATTTGGTGTCATTTTTTAGAAAAATATCTCTCCTCTCCAAAGATACCAAAATATCAGCCACTTATTTCAATACTTTTCCAGATATTTGCAAAAAAATAGAAGCCGTTACTCATGGGAAATTGTTCGCATATGCCCTCCAGAGAGACTATTTTTCTAAATGAGAAATTTCTAAAGAAACCATCCAGTCAGAAATTAAACAGTACGTAGTTTGTATTTTTTTCTCCGCTGTTTTTTAAAAGAAATCAATTACTCACCGTAGTAATTTTTACAGAATCGCAAGAAATCCTTATGTTGTGAAGGTGCTTTCTCTGTAGAGCGTGAAAAAAAATGAGCCAAGTAAAAGACTTTTATAGGTATATTTAGTTAATTACTGAGAACTTCAGTGTTATAAAACTATATGTTTGCGCCATTGATATCACTATAATTACTTCATACCTCTTACCTCAGCTTTCGAAAAAAAAAATTGAGTATGGTTCCTATTATGACTAGAGAAAAAACTCGCTCAAACCACAATAAAGTAAGCTTGATGAGCATAGTAAAAACGCGTTACAATCAGAATCGTTTATTCGACCGGATTCAAATCTAAACCTCGGCACAGATTATCGGCATGTGGTGGATCGCATCAGTGAAAGAATAAAGTTTCTCAGACATCCTAACGTGAATTTGATTCGGAGTGAAAGAAAATGAAAAATGACAGAAATGTTTCCCAAAATCGAGAGAGTATTTCCAAATATTTCCGAGAGGGAAGCGAGCGAGCGAATAAAAGGAGAGAACAAAAGAGCGAGGGAATGGAACCAACGTCGTAATGAAATTTCGTGAGACGTAAGCCAATGAACGAGTATTTTCTGAATTTTCTCGAGGTGAACAAGAAGAAGAAATATAACTCCAACCGCCATCTTATAGTCATCTCTTGGCTCTAGACTAGTTTATTTTCCTAAAAACTCTAAATCGGTGATGAAAAGCATCTTAAAAATGCGATTTAATAAGTGACATGATCGAATAAAAGGCTTCCCAAGATACTTTGTGCCCTTATTACGCCTTATATAGGTAGAGTTATTCTGGGAAAATCAATGTGAAAATATCTTTTTAAAAACCACATCAGGATTTATAAAACGTTTTGTCTAAATTTTTGTGATTTTAAAACCGCCTTTCACCCGCTAAAATAGCGCCATACTCAATAATCGTTCCACAACGTAGCATAGTCAGCCAGTTGCTCCCGTATGTGTACGTGTGCTATTACTATATCTGCCAGCAAGCTCCTAATTTTACTGAATAACCCCTTTTTGAGAGTAAAAATGACAAATTAAGTTTACTGAATAACCCCTTTTTGAGAGTAAAAATGACAAATTAAGTTTATTTTTACATTAAAACTTTGATTATTTCACTCCGTTTGTCTTTAGAAAGTTGCGAACCACAGAAATTCCAGAGTGCTCTGAAACAGTTAGTACTAGCCACATTTTCCACTGGAGAGTCTTCACAAAACATGTAACCCAAACGAAGAAGTTAAATATTTCTCATATTGTGCATGGCAATAAATTAGCTAAATATGATGTATAAATATATATTTAGAGTTATTCAAGCTCTCTTAATTCCGTAAGTCGTTGGCTTTGTTTCAAGTTAAGGTTAAGTCAACGCTCGTCATATTACTATGATAATAAATTAGGGGATATTTTACTATAACGGATTTGTACAAATGTACGTTATAATTTGTAGTGCTATTGTACGTTATAATTTGTAGTACTATTGATAAAGTTATTTGCAAACTTATCTAGAATTAAAAAAAATATTTTTCAAATTATATTTTAGATTTAAGTAAAAGAGTTGTGCAATTCGCGAAGCCAGGACAAAGCCACAGTAGGGGTACTAGAGAGAATGAAGAAAGGGAATAGAAAGGTTAGCTGAAAAAAATACTTTAAAAATGAGAATAACAGAGCCGGTAAAAAACTGCCGGGCCATTAGGGAAGCCAAAAAACTATTATACTAACCCTTCACTCCCACCTTCCCTCCCTCTCTTCCTGAAGCAAGGCATCCAAGGACGCCGGTTACCTCGAATGTTAAGGGTCCCGAGGATCAAGTCCTAACCAAAAACACTTCCCCCTTATCTGGCCCCCATAGCCAAGAATAATTAATCGATCACCATAAATCACGCCGGAAACATCCACGGGGAACTGATTTACGGAGTATTTTCGAGAGCATTTGGAGTGGGAAAAAGCCTAACACAACCAATAAGGCACACACCATGAGAAACTTCGGGGAAACTGCGCCTAGCTGACTGCGAATGCATCACATGCCAGGGCACGTACATTCATCGAGAACGCTGATGGCTTTCCCGAAATAAACTCTGAAACATTTTTACTACTCTACCCATAAGGCGTAAACATCCAAATATACTCTCATGTATTAACGTGCTAGCCGAATATATGGATATGTTCCCTCGCATTTTTTTGCTATTCGCCCGATTATATCAATACTATTAGAGGAATTTTTCTACGAAAGCGATCAATATTTGCAGCTACCTACTTGGCCTTCAAGCCTGAAGATGTTGCCACGAGATAAAAAACGGCCGAAAGGGAAAATTTATCTACCTTAAAGCCATTATTTCAAAAATTATTCCTTCTATTTGATCATACAATTTCGTGTTTCGACTAATTTTTTTCTCAAAAAATCTATAGTGAACGAATGTTGGATAGTTAAACAAGCCGCGTGGTAACCGTTACCTCACCTACATTCTTTAACATTGCCATAACCGGAACAATTTTAAGCAAACGGGAAGAAAAATTATCAACCAGTATATTTTTGTCTGAATGACAATTTTTCTTTCGGTAAACTTTACCAAGCAAATTTCCCATGCAGAAAAAATTACTGCTCTGATGCCAGAGGCACTGTACCCTACTTCATGATAGGATTCAAAATAACTTCAATATTAGTAGTTAATTAACTTCTCGGAATCTAAGTAAAACCTTCAATTTATTTGCCAGTTCCACAACTACCGAAATATTACCACCAAGCCTACATCCGTCTGAGTCACAAGTCATTACGTAAATAAGTTACTCTCAATATGAATGAGTACAACAACTTAAAGGAGCTAAATAAATTAGTAACAATTATAACCTTAAATTGGTTTTTTTCGGGTTTCTCCCGCGTTGAATCAACTCGGGAGAAACCTGAAAAAAACCAATTCATCAAATCACCCCGGAAGCCTCCGCACCAATTATAACCTTAGCTCCACAACTTGCACCTTCACTTTCTCGATCAAGGTATTTGACACACAACTTCTTTCAGTAATCGCAAACAGGAAATAGATCCCAGAAAGATCGTAAAAATTGACGGGGAAAAAATTCAAACAGCTATTATTGTGCCCGAGAAAATAAATAGATGATGTATTTGCATACAAGATGACATCTTGTAAACACACACTGCGACGAGTATTCGTATAATAGATGCACAACATAAACACAAAGATCATAAAAAATCGATGGAAAATTACGAAAGAATATTATCGACGAATAATCAACAGCAGACTGCTCCTACTGCGGTCAATTATGTCTAATACTGGGGTACCCCTGTCGCCATCGTAAAGCTTGGAAGCATGGGTAGTATTCCCAGCGTTATGGGAAGCCATTTCACTGGAAGCATGACTGAGGCACGTAGTCAAGTGAATAAGCCGTCTATGGGCTGACTTTTAAAGAGGAAAAAAATTGCAGGGATATCTGGTTGAGGGCCTCAAGCATCTCCCCGCACAACCCAAAACCCGTTCTTGGCTTGGGGAAAAATCAATATCTCGAGGGATCCGAAAGGAGGGACAGAAGGAGAAGAGGAGGGATGGGACACGAGGGAAGGGAGAGGGGAAGAGAGAGACAGATATAGGAAGAGACAATGAGAAAAAGAGAGAATAAGGACACGACCCTCCCTACGCAAAAGAGAGAGGACCATTATTTGAGCCATGAGAAAACAGATTGAACAAACAGTTCATGCAGGGGGCTGCATTAATGAGATCGATGATTTCACTGAAGTACATACTGTAAGTTTTGGCTCATCCAACTGTGCTTCATGAGTTGAAAAATTCACATTTTGCGTAAAACATGACGCTGTACGACCATAATTTTACAATTACATGGATATCAATGATATGAAAGAATCAAAAAAGTTGTAGGATGAAAGACAGAAATTACTTCATTTACAGATTAAGGAGGCTGATTTCACCGTCAACAATTATAAAAATTGTAAAATAAGCATGCCTAAATTTAATTCGTAATTGTGTCCCACAATGTATAACGGCAATAGAGGCAATCAATTCCAGGGTAGATCATCTCGGTGTGCGATAGTAATTCTTACCTCATAAAGTGAATAAAATAGAATGGAATTTTTCACGTTAGATTTTTTTACAAGTCGAAAATGCCGGAAAAAGAGAAGCAAGATAATTGGAAGGCCTACGTAGGAAGAGCAAAAAGACATTAAGCACTTAATCCATCGCAAATCTAAAAGAAAAAATTAAAAAGCCCAAGGGCATGAAAACCACCGGAATAGAACTTAGAGCAAGCAATAACAACCGAATTTCTACCACTAATTTAAATATATTCCACACTCCCTTCAGAGGACACAATATCTTCTAGTTTCAAATAATTGTATAGAGTTTAAACACATTTGTAATAAAATCGATTTCCATAAATATCAAAGTTTCCACTGTATTCCGTGACAGAAAATGTTAGCTATTCCCCGGAATAAATTTACTTATGGCGATATTGAAGGGCCCACGAATCCTAACGCATTTAAAAATAGAAGCCAAAAATTCATCGAGGAAGATTATTAATATGAACATTTATGCACATCTATTTGTAAGTTGATTTCAAATTCATTAGAAAAGCACTAATACTTTCTTCATGTTCTGTATTTTGTTGAATTTATCACCTCCTTCGACGTAATTTCGTGCCTCCCTAACCAGCTTCAACCACTTGTCCGCAACCTACAATCTAATAAATTATTGAATGAATTGTATTAGTAATACACCAAATATCCCACCGAGAAGCTGGGATAACTGCGCATCGGAAGCATAACTAAAATATTCATGCCAAAAAAGGAAAGGAGCACCAAATGCAGGAGTATTTTCAGAAGAGAAAATTATCTCGGTAGGAATCCACACATGCCTCCCTTCATCCTCACCCTCGTACGAACTTGAAAACAAGAGATCCGGCACACGCAACCGCATCATCGAGGGTGAGGTTAAGGTCGACGGAGGACAGTGTGGGGAGGAGGAGGTTGTGTTGAGGTCGATGGAGCCCCAGGCGCGCGCAGCTGCAAGGAGAACGAAATGGAGAGTGGGGCCCGGGGAATAACCTACGACAATTTGGCGGCGCCGGAGAAGAGCTGGCCAAAACGACGATCCCATCATCCAATGGACGTCAATAGTGTCACATATTGTTCGCCTACAACACGACTAAACGATTTATATTGACAGAGATTATCACGACGGGTGTCTTTTTACCCAAAAAGACGGCGAGACCCCACCCCGATCCCCCCTCCCCGTTTTCCAGATAAATGGACCTTTCCCTACTACGAACAAGTTAATTCCCTCACGCACAGCGAACCGTTCAGGCTCAAATCAGGGTTTTGAATGACCATAAACCATGAAAATATATCCAGGAATCGCACGGCGAGATGAGCTGCAATTCAAGGTAATTTAAAATGGCATTTCTATGCAACAAATATCATTCATACATTTTTACAGATAATCAATATTCAGATATTCAAATCAATCAGATATTATTAATTAGAATAAGGGATGAAATAGAAGATATGCCAGGGAGACACCTCCAATGCTGTGTCGCGTTGATAGATAATATTAACTTGGATTGGAAATAATAAATTTACCAAATAAAATCAGGAATACTCAAGGGTACTAATCAAAAACTATTTGTGGGAGGTAGTTGATAGTTTTAGATGTAGTAAAAATGAAAATTTCAGGTTAGTATCGGGAGTTCATATAACCCGGTTGTGCCACATTAACAAATATATGTTGGTACATACAAATATAGTATAACCGCAAGCTGCGAAAATAACTTTAAATCAGTGACCGTGGACAATAAATACATAGATCAAGACAGATAGGGAGCATCATGATAAGTAAGTACCTTACACCGAAATCGAAACAATAGCTAACCCCAAACTGCAGTCAGGTACCTACTGTGACGAAGGATTCAGAGGCGAGGGGTCCAGAGCAGGCGGCTGATAAGAATACAGGTCCCGAGAAATGAGATATTTTGCCTTGGCCGCAGACTTTTTATGGCCCAATTAAACGAAAGCAAAGAAGGGGATCTGAAAAGCATAATGACGTTGACTTTTTATCTCAACGTTGTTGGGATAGGTTGGTTTCCATAAGTTCCTCACTTTTTATGAAGCGTCTCCGCATAACTCTGTGAAATCGACGATAGGAGGAAGGATTATTTCTCGCAGAAGGTTGAACCAAAGGTCAACCAAAGATCCGTAAGTTTAGTCATGACAGAAACGAGAGAAATCGAGAATCAAAGAGATCAGACGTTTAAATAGTGGCACCCACAATCCCATTCCCTTCTCAATATCCATTCCGATAATTCTATCGTTGAGGTAAATTTGGATGTAAATCTAGGAAAAAACCATTTCGATTGCCAAGTTTATTCAACATACAATTACCATTCTTGTAACATGGCAAAAACGATTCCTTCCCATTCTTGGTCGTATTAAAAATAAAATTCCCTTTGAAAACATGATATATACAATATTTAAATAATACATTGCACCCATGTGGCTACAATATGATGCAAGAGGACAATATTGCCACCCACTCGTTATTTATGAACCTTATATTAAGAGCCACAGACTTTTTCGGTGCAACTCTACACAAAGCGGCAATATTTCCGACACCTTCAAAAGGAAAATGATATAGATGCGTTAAAATTGCTGTTACAGACCCTTAATAATGCAGGCATTTCCATGTCGCTCCTCTACACTACCTATGACGTAATACTGGGGGAAAACAATCGAGAGTCGATGATCGGGCTGGGGTTACAACAGCGCAATCCGTCGCGATACAAAATCTGGGTCGTGCAATATTCCATTTCACCGAGATGATTGCATCAAGATCGCACGTGAAAGCTTGTTAACGCGGGAAGTAAGGATACTTGTATGAGTTGATGCGAAAACAGATTCAGCCTCAGCATTGCATCTTATAATAACGAAAAAATGCCCCAATGCACTAAGAAAGGTGCAAAAAATAGACAGTCATAATTCCGACAATTTGAACTAGCAATTCCCTATTCAAGGTCTGTTTAAATGATTTTAGTACCCCCGCGAGTTTAGGGATGAAAATTGGCGAGAATGCATTAGTACTTATCTACTTGTACAAATCCCATGTGCAAACAAGCATTTACACTCTACAGTTCGTACCATCACCCTACTAGAAAGAAAAAAAAATAGACTCGCGTTTAGAAATATGTCATCTGCATTTTACGAAAATTTCGGTAGGATCGAATGATCAGTTTTTTTAACAATATAATATGTAGTTTATTGAGGGTAGGCCTGAAATCAAAATATTTATTCCTTGCCGATGTTTTGGAATTTAATTAATTCCCTCTGCAGAGCTACAAACGCTAAAGCATGTTGACCTTCTGTATATTGGCTATGGTCCAGAAGATGGGAGTAATCAAATTCCCAGATATCAGCAAGGAGTAACTACTTTGATTTCAGACCTACCCTCGTTTAACTATTATTATTTGTATATCCGAGGCCGAGATGCATAACACTGAGTTCAGTTTTTCCTTTAAAAATGTTCACAGTACAACGGTCCGATAGACAGCGCCAAAAATCACTTTTGTTTTCATTGCGTTAAATATTAGTAAGTTTCTTGTTAAGCTTGGTGAGCTTGGTGAGAATTTGGTAAGCGTGGTGTAACGCAAAATGAAATAAGATTCACTCAGAGGCGTTAAAGGAGAAAAAAGTTCGATGTAACAAACATTTATGTACGTTTACTATTTAAATCGGAACCCGACAGCAGTCAGCTCAGGGCACCTTCATATTAAGCACCACGAAGGCCTTCATCCCTGTTCCATTCAACCCTTTATTACGTGCCCTCCCCCAGTTTGACCACCTACGCAAGCGTAGGTAAGGCGACCCTCTCGCGTTCTGCGTCAGAGGTCACCTCTTCATCTCTTCCCCCCCCCTTCCATTGGATGTTCACTCTCGCCCTCGTAGGCACAAAGGGAGGGGGAGGAGGATCGAAGGGAAAGCGAAAGGGGCGCCAACCCGCCACTTGGCGCATGCGCACTGAATGAGTGCCAGGCACGGCAGCGTGGGCATTCGATCATGGCTTCGAGGGAGTGGAAAGTGGTGGGAGGTGAGGAGGGTGTTCTGGCTTCTTCCATCATGACGGGGGAGAGAAGGAGAACCCTTTACTGCATGCCGAGTACCCCGACCCTCCACACCACGACCAAGCCGTGAGGGTGTGGGGGTTAAGGGAAAGGGAGAAAAGGGTTAGGTAGTCACGAGCCCTGCAACCCTCCCCCCTTCCCACTCCCACGCATATCATCGACCCGGTTTGACATGCGTATTCGCGCACTAAATGGATGTCTGCGAGACCTAAATGTGAATTGAGAAGGCTACTATTGCGCAATGTCAATAATTAGTACCATAGCATTAAAATTAAGCATGTGTGAATTTCAAAAAAAGATTTTTCAACGCTAAGCTTCCTCCCATAGTGCAAGCGCTGGGTTACCTAATAAAAACTTTGTAAATAGGAAACAAATGCCTATGAGAATGGCATACAATCAAGCCTCTACTCAAGGTAACTAATTTTACACTATTATTATCCTAATTAGTCCCCTTACAATAAAGATAGGTCAATGTGAATCTTCAAAAAATCAACCCAGTTTAACATGTGTATTCGCGCAAAAGATATAATTATAAGGCTACTGTTACGCTAGCCACAAAAATTAAATATTCAAGGTTAAAGTTCCAAATCATTTCTTAACGCCACGTTTTACACTATTATTTTACTATCAATACCATAATTATCTCTCGCACAATAGATTGGCAGGATAGAGCTCAAAAATATACCTTTATGGTTTCGTTTCACACGTCAAAAACCCATTAAATACGTATTTTAAAAATATTTATTAATCCAGATAAGTCTGCAAACAACTTTACCAATAACTCTACAAATTATAACGTATATGCATATCCATTAGAGTAAAATATCCCCTATTCTATTATAATTTTATTATGACGAGCGTTGACTTAATGTAGAAAAATAGCTTAAAGTGTGATAAATTTAATAAAACAAAAATTTTGACAATATATTTAAAGTTTAATTTTCCTTGAAAAACTTACTTTTAAAAAAAGATGTAACTTACCCCAACTTGCTTTCCCTAATGCATTCAATACCATTTGGGTAAGGATTGAAAAACATTTTACGCTATTATTTCCGAACACATAAACGGTAGAAGTGATGTCTATTAGGGTGGATGTTAACTAAAAAAGAATATTAAAATATTTATATCATCACAATAACAATTTTTATGTTTTCAGATACAGAAATAAACTTCAAGAATTATTGCCAACAATTAATTTCATTCCTCTGCGCCTGCTATCGATTACACGCTACTCTAGCCTCTATGAATAATGATTGCCAAGAAACCTCCGTATTCAAACTCGAGCATCTTCAGGAGAGCGACACTCATTCCGAGAAAATTCCTGCAGCAGGAAAAAAAACCGGAATCAAGTTATCAAACAAAACCAACTGCAAGAATATAAATTTTAATTTGATTATTTCATGTCCCGTTTTACCTTCGTGTTGGTGAATGTACTCCAAAATCAATATTACATAAAAATTGAGACTGCTAACGATCCATCCAATCGATTTTCCTTCCAATATTCATTTTTAATGGATTGGATTGTGGCAAGGCAAGAAATACATTGACCTTGAACTTCGAACACACACGAGGGTATTTGGACATAGATCATTTCATTTCCACGTTCTCAAATTATTGAATATAGACTCGTGCTGGGTATACAAGTAGCCGTATGCAAGGCGGTGGGATACTCGTACACCCAACCTGAGACTATTCTCAATAAAAAGTCGGTGTGCTACTTGCGAGCAGGCCGAGTAAAACAATAGGCCTGAGTAACCTTAGTCAAGCCAAAAGGCCGCATGTTAAAGTCTCGAACTGTGAGTTTAATGCAAAAAGGTGGTTTATATACTGAGAAGGTTTATAGAAGTGACAACCGCAAATCGGTTTTCCTAACAAAGAAGAGTCGATCAAGGGCATTTGGAAGGTAGCGATAAAAATGGATGAGAGTGATGCGACATGACTCCAAGTGTCGACGATGTCTAATGAATCAATCCTAATATTACGACGGATAAGGGTATTCAACGCTGTCACCATCATCGCAACAAAATAACAAGACTGTTTTACTTCACGTTAGGTCCTACAACTGAGACCAATTTAATGGCAAAGCATTAAATTGCACGAATCGGACGATTACAAGAATCGTCCGATTTACATTCCACTAATGGCAGTTAATACAACGACACTAGAATAAATAATTAGCAAACTATATACTTATTAAAAAGGGCTAGTTAAAAAACGACGAACTTGACGACTTCAATATTCTTCCTTTAGGTTCCGAACAAGCTATTTCAGACTAAAATTTACCATTCACTAACACTGTCTGTTGGTTAATTAATGTGACTTAATTTTTATCAGAGCTTTACCAGAGCATTTAATATTTTATAGCAGTATGTGTCCCTGGATTTCCTGGGTTGTAACAACCGCGTAATAGCCTCCGATTCTGTACGATTCCACAGCTCACTTGACGAAGTTGAAGAGCAAATTGAGTCGAATCCTGGCCCGTTTCCAAAGGATAGAAATAAATTGCGGCATGTCAAAGAGGGAAATTGCCAGGGACACAGAGCAGAGGGATGCAATATAGAGAGCACCTGCTTAGTACAATTTAAATCCATTAGTCCCTCGCAACCTACACGCATTCTTCACAGGGCTCTTAGTTAAAAGGTGGTGACGCGAAGTTTGCCTCAGACCCTGCTGAATGAATCAATTTTGAGATTTACAACAAAAATTGGATAGCTTACGGTTAACATTTTCCTAGAGCCACAAACTTGGCGTGATCAGATGGCTTACTTGAAAAAGTTAACAGTCGCAAAGACGACAATTTTAATTATTTACTCCATTTTTCGTTTGAGCGCCAGGTGTTTGCTTTATCCTAAACTGAATAGCAATAGTTTTTTTTTTCTGTGAGCATTAACCCAAAAATTTTCCAAGTGACAAAACAACTCCTCCGATGCCAAACAATTTGCAACAGTTTCATTTATATTTCGTTTGGCGTCTCGGTATCGGTCATGAACTTATTTTGACGCAGGTTTAGAAAGATCAAGCATAAACTAGAAAATTCTGCAAATTGTTCAGACGTCAGGCGTTATGGTTGCGGTACATACACTCAAAGAGAACTAAAAATTCGAACTTTAAGTTTAACTATTTTTTATATTCCAAAGAGATTTCAGTACCCTTTGAAGAGATTATTTTAACCAACCTCAACTATGAATAGAATATACCAAGGCTCGTTGATATAATCTGTGAATAAATACTTTCTCGGCATGAAAATCGATGCTAAAACGAACTCCATCGATAACGGTCAAGTTAACTAACCGACAGTCTGATATAATATACCAACATCAAGTTAACGTAAATGCTGCGTCACCTTGCGACGAGAGTTAACCACAAATCGTTAAACTGGGTACAATTCACGTTCAGGAAGGTATGCCCCAAAATCAAATGGTCCTCCACATCTATTAAGTTACTCCGTTAAACATCTTTTCAAGAATAAAACAAATTAAATCAGTTGACTTTTGACCAAACCATCTAATTTCCTCATTATCGCAGTCTAGCTTTGCTATCGCATTCGATGTCTACACAACTACTTTTATTTAAAATACCTATTCCACATTCATGCAATTCACTTCCCGATATTGTTCAGATGGATCACAACAGAAAAATAAAACACGGAAACAACAAATACCAAACAAACAAGTATCTTAGACTTATTAAAATGTAAATATTAATGCACATATCGATTCTTCAACGAATTCCTCGGAGCATACAGATTTCTACGCCGAAAATATTTGACCGCTGCCGCCATAAGGGCGTCCCTTTTCGTCACGTCGATTCTTCTGTGACGCACCAGAAGCCAACAGATCGGCGTCTGGTGTTTTTTATTCAACCACTTCATGCCTTAAGGAATTCTTATTACCACATTGTACATTTTCCGGTCTTAAACCGATATCAAAAATCAATTTTAAACAATTCAATAAACAAATCAAGTTTTTGAGTCACAGGTTCTAAGAACCAACAAGCTACAATCCAATTCTTAAAACGATATAGGAATCTCATTCAAACCTGAGAATTGTAAGCACAAAAAATATGCCGTCATGTTTGGATTATTCGTTCGTCAATGTCATTGGAAAAAAAACAGAATAACAAGCGTTTGCATTCATTACATTTGATTTACATTTTTATTTATTTATACAATACACATTTCATAAGATCTTGCTTGAAAAAGCTTCTTAAAATGTCTAAGTAATTCTTAAAGATGTTGACTGAAACAAGAACAGTATCCAAAATCCATCCAATGTTATCGTGAAAATATCGAAAAACAAGCCGTTTTTGAAGGGATCCACGATTCAGAGAAGTCGCATCGCAGCATTAATGAACTAAGCTACTTGTGTACGTAACCTCTGTAAACAAAAGTTGATCAAGTGTACCTACATTGGGATGACTAGGCAGGACAACACGACGTGATCCCTCTGGCGGCGACGGCAGCGGTAGAATCCGCGGAGGAGGAGAAAGGGTTGGCTCTCCTAGACCGGTACAAGCTTCATCGCACTCGCAAGAGAAACTACTGACCAGCACGCGGTTCACGGTTAATGCGGCCCGAAATCATTAGGTTCACCCATCGGTGGGCCACCGGGCAAATGCGAGTTGTGATTGGTTGGCGCGAGCCACGCCCACGCGACGCCAGACTGAAGCACGAGACCAGATAGAGAGGGAACCGAATTAATTCTTTGCTTCCGCGACGTCAGGTTAGCCGAGTTTGGTCGCCCGAGCAACGGTGTCTCGCAAAAATAAATAGAAGAGGAAATATATATATTTTTAAGGTGAATGTTATCAACACATTCGCAAAGAAAGAAGGTGCAATCCGTAATGCCATCTATCGACCTGCCGAAAAAAGAAAAACTTCGACTTTTGAAGGAGAAAGGCCGAAACACCCTCAAATGGAACAATTTCTGAGTCGATCCAACGCGCATCTTTCAACTCCACCAAATATGTTCGCTAAAACTAAACGGGGAGATACTGAGCGCTACGAGGGCTTCTAAATATCGCATTATTATGTAGCGAGTTAGGAAAAATTTAACGTTTCTGTAAAAGTGACGGCTAATTGTAAATGAAGTAGTGCAACATATGATGAGCGATGCAACATGTAATGAGTGGTATTATTAATTAATACAAATGAAAATGGATTTACAAATGAAAAGTAGTGCGATGAACGACAAAGTCCATTTCTTATTAAGATAATTTAATATCTCCTGAAACATCCGTTCCAAAAAAATTAACTGAATGATATCAATCAGCATATTTTTAATAATTTATTAGTTAATTTACTCTGGAATCAAGCCAATATTTGGGTCTAGAGTTACCGCTTCCAATCTCGAAAGCCCAGGTTCGGATTATCCCTGAAAAGCCTCCGGTGGTGGAGGTTATCCGGTACATTCCCGATCTCTACACGAGGGTAATTTGGGGAGAGCGGTTCATGCTGAGCCCGATAAGACCCGTAATAACCCGTAACGGGATAATAGGTATGTATTTCCTGCTCCTATCACTCTGTGTAGGGAATTATAGCATTGCTTTAATAGGTATATGGCTCTCAGTTGATTTACTTTTACACAGCAGATCACGTATAAAAACCATCCATTGGAATTTAATGAATGGAAAACGATAGAATTAACTAGCCCAATCAGGTCGTCGCAAAGATGGGTGAGGAATAACCTGGGTGAAAAGTTGCCTTCACTTTTTCTTGCAAACGAAATTTCCTCAGTTAATTTACACTGATAACAGATACATATTTCAGCAAAACTAGGCTCTTTAAACCTTCTACGGAACATAAATAATGTTATAAATGAGCTAATAGTTTTCTCCAGCTATTTTCTCTCGACTATTCCAGCATATATTCCTTAGAATTTTTAAATAAAAGTATTATTAGGATTCAGTTTTCTTTTTCACGATTTCATAGCGGACACCTTAGGAATGTGTGATAATTTCAGAGTAATACGTTCAGTGGTTCGAGGGATATCATGATCAGTAAATTAGCGAGTCAGGGGGAATCACATTATGCATTTAAAAGTTGAAGTTTAGGTACCAAATAAATTCATGCACAGAAATTTGAAAGTTTTAACTAACTAAACCCGAGTCCGGAGCCACAACGTTTTGCGGCAATTGCGGCGGATCAGGCAGGAGAAACAACACCGCCATCGGAGCGATCCGTTCAGTCACGTCGCCCGCCATACGGTCGGTCACCCTGGAGAGTGGATTCACCCGGCGCGATGGAATGCCTACCCTCATGTTTTTTCTTCCATCTCGAATACGGTTCGGTTTCTATGAATCGCACAAATAAGCCTATCACGGACGCGTCTTTTTTTTCATAATGTAGACGTTGCACAAAGTCGAAAGTACCCCAACGAGTCGAAAATTAAATATTCGCAATCAGTGGTCGATGTAGAAATTTTTAATTGCTTTGGATTTTATTCTTTTTCCTTGATCTACTGTACTGTGTTTTAACCAGAATGACTTTTTCCCCACCTAAACAACTCGACAATAGGAATAAATCCATTTTTTCTTAATAACATCTGTTCCGTCGCATGTCTTTGTATGTTTATTCTCAAAAGCAGGGGTATTCGACCGCCGAAAAAGGGGTCCCATCGCCGCTCGGCCAGGCATCCTTGGGACTTCCATGGGTAATTACCAGAGCGTCAGTCAGATAATGGACAGAACGTCAATCGTCGCTCAACTCTTGTCGTGTGCTCATCACTCGACTTGTAAACTTACCAATTAAACAAAAAAACGATCTGGTGTTAATTATTAAAAAGCAAGAATAAGTCGACTCAGATTAAGTTCCGGTTCGACGGGGTCTCCAGCGCCGACTAAACAACCGCGAGATTAAAGACCTCGACGGCACGCGCGGATAAAACAAATAACTATCGGCCCCATTTCTAACATTTGCCAAAATCAGATGGCTTTAAACCTCATTAAGGTAGTTCATGCAAGATTTTATTTCATAAAAAAATCAATGAGTTTGGCCTCTTGAGAAAGAAATATACCTCAACTTTCTAAAGCTATACTAAAATATCAGCCACTTACCGTACTACTTTCGAGGTAATTGAAAACATATAGAAGCCGTTAGCCAGGGTAGAGATACTTTATTTTCGCATTAACGAAAAATACGAAAAAAATTACATTCACTCAAAACCATGTTTTTATGATTATTTTTTATGTTTTGCCGTATTTGGAAGCATTTAAAGTGGTTTTCCATTTCGTGAATCAATGCTAAATAGGTCTTTTAGAGCGAATATTTGCTATTTAGCAAAATAGGCGCTAGTTTTGATTGACAAAATTTGTATTTTCAAAATTGCAAACAAAACTAAGTATAAAAATATAATTGTGAACATCTTTTGCCTATAGTAGTAACTGCAAGATTCATGTTGTTTAAATAAAGAATGATCTAGGCCTAGCAGCTTGGATATATATTCTTTTGTTTTCTCCTCAGATATCACTTTGTATCAACACATCCATTTACAAACCAAATGGAAAACTTGAAAATACTCAATAACAGGTACCTCTTACCGGAATCCTCTGTTTGTGACCATTTCAATCCCATAAATCCAATGTTCTCCACTTTCCTATTTATTTGCTAATTTTCTAATAATTAATGCTAAAAATACAAAACATTAATGCTAAAAAAACTTATCTTTACCCATGGGGTATGGTAGGCGTATGCACTCCACATTGATTATTTAATGAGGAATTTTTAAAACATACGACTCTTCAGAAATTTAACTGCGTGTATTTTTTATTAATTAATAAATATTTCTAAAAATAAATCAATTATTCACCGCAATAATTTTTAAGGAATCGCAAAAAAATCAATGGCTGTGACTGCGTTTTCAGCGTAAGGGTTGACAAAAATTAGTCAAATAAAGACGTAGGCATATTTAGTTAATCACTGAGAATTGTCACAGTCACACTGAGTCATCTGAAACAATATTTTTGAGTCATTATTATTATAATATTTAATTCATTCTTCTTACAGCTGCTTAAATTAAAAAATAAAACTAGAGGTTTCCATTATGAAAAGGTAAAATCTCGCTCAAACCACCTAGGATGAGCCATATCAAATTCTGTTCATTTTCAGCAACTATGGAAATTATTCTACAACACCTTCAACGACAAGCCACATGAATGTCAACATTTTAGGAAGTGAAATTCTTTTACAGACCACTCCCAAATAATTTCTTCACATTATTTAAAACTAGTACCTACGCGTAATGTAAGATTTAAGACTTTCTCGGCTTATAATGTAGAGCTCTCCGGTTTCCAACCGGGTGATGGTCTTTACATTCTAGTACACCCAATATTAGTCTGTTGCCCCGTAAATTCCCAGTAGTGGGCATGTAAGATGCATTATTTCTATAAGGGTAAGAGCTAAATCTTTTAATACAGGTACTTCTTCCGTCCTGAATGTTGTCTTTTGCTTCTCGCGCCTGGCCGTAAATTCGTCAATGTTGCCGATAATATTTCACATAAGAATGACTAATTTCATGTTTTAATTCACACGACACTGGAACTCACCCAGGTATGACTGATTCTTTCTCGCTCAACTCTGAAATCCGAGGTAAGGCACTTAAAATATACATAAAAATGCTCAAAATAGTTATTTAAAAAATTCCACTCGCAAGATACCATTTTTTTCCGCAAGTTTTCATGCTGAAGGTGACGAGAGGTCTCTTTTCCAACTACTCCAGCTATTTTCTAGCGCGATTAAGCTTAAAAGGAGATAGAATTGTTAGAGGTAAAGGAGGATATTAAAAAAAGTTACTTTTATTCACAGATGACATCCGCCGTAGCGGTAAACGATCGTCCTACTAGGGAAAATACTGCGAGTGAATTTATTATAAGGATTAGCGGAGAGGACGACGAGGATTTTAGATACAGTATTTTCATCGTTGGCAGTAACATTAATAATATGCCCGCATTTAATTTTATGCTACACACGATATTTTGGCTCTCTATTTTTAAAATACGACAAGATTCTGCTGGCCAAGCGGGTTACGCTGGAACCTTGGTCCAGCCGCAGTCCCTTTGGGCACCCCTATCTAAACCCAAATGGTGAGATTATCTGGACGCAAGATCTTCCTGCAAAACCTCACACCCAGGGAAAGGAAATACCCTCCTAAAAATACGATGCGAGAAATTCACACGCCATTGAGAAGGAAGTTAACTTTCGGAAGAAATTCCCTTCCAAGAAAAAGCCAACCTTCGGGTTGAATTCTTACGCTTTCAACGCTCGCCCATCGAGGTTCTCTTCCTTACGATCCCAAAAAGGCTGGTGGGTCACAATGCACGCAAATGTAAAGTTTAGGGAAATAAGGATAGGAATATGTGAGAAGATACCGTGGGAAGGTCTGAACTGTTTGAAAATTTACCGATTTTTAATATAATTTGACGAAAATTTGGAGAAAGTTGAGACTGACAACTATAACAGTATCGCAGATTTGGCGCTAGGGATCTCACTTATGATTGGCTACGCAGTGAACGGCAACGCTATCAAAATTATGCATTAAAATATATAGTGTCTTGTTTTGTTTTTGGATGAGGTTAATATAGTTCAAAGCCCTATTCGATAGAGTACTGTTCGTGTAATTCAATATTCTAGCATGCACCCTAGTTGCAGTAGACGTAGTAGAGAAGTTGCAAGGTTCGAATCGCTTAATAGATATTTCCGCCACCCCCGGGCTTCGAACCCCGGTCCCACCCGAGGGAAATCATTAATCCAGCCACTGTGCTAACCCGGGAATCGTCTTTAGGCGTCACAATAATAACCAGCCACCCGTCCAATAGTGGCCATTCAACCGCGTAAAGTATGCCGCTGAGCGATGCAGAGCATTCATTGCGAGACGTCCGCCGACTAGTGGTCAATTTTCAAAAAAATTACCGTCTCTGCTCAAATGACTACGCGCTGTGATTACTAAATGGCCTCTGTCCGGGAGACCGGAGCTGAAGCAGAGGTTGCTCGCAGCCCAAACAACGGCAGACAGCGCCTCGCGACTGTCTGGAAAGCGCAATTTCCCGCCGTCTCTCTCTCTCTTCCTTTCTCCGAACAGCTCCTCAATAACGGTGCCGCCAATCGATTGCAACCACCGCCACATGGTAGGCCCGAAAAAAAGGCCCTATACCTCTCTCCTCCCCTCCAATCAAGACGTTTCGGTGGGAAGGCAGGCACCGCTTACATCCCCTTCGGCACTCGACAATTGGGGCAACGCCCTCGTTCGAAACAATGTCTCATCCTCCGCGACCAAGTAAATAAACATGTTTGAAAATTTAAATTTCGGAACACGTCCAACAGGCGTAAAATTGTAAGGGAGAACAGTTATTACGCGGATCATCAATTCACCAAAGAACTAACTCGAAGACGAACGTTTGAGTAACGATTACTTTCAATGAGTACTTCGATTATGTCTTCCTCGACGTTTCCCAGTGAAGCCAATGAATATAAGCAGAGCGCGGTAACTAGGAAGGCTTAAAGTGAGGGAGTACTAGAAGTGTGAGCCAAAGTAAGCCCTAGACTGTGCTCACTTGAATTAAGGGAGGATGCCGCCTCCATCCTTATTTAACCAGAGACATCGCCGCCAAAACAACGCACAGGTACACAATATGGTGGGTGACCAATCACCGAGCATTTGTCCAGCTCAGCTGAGGGAGACAGTCCCTTTGCAATCACATTTGGAGCGAAGAAAACACTTTTTATGATATTACAGTATTAAAAGGCGGCTGTACTCATGAAAGTTGGAACAGTAATCGTTTTCAAGTATATTTCAATGAGTAAGCACCGATTTCTATGGGAGCGGGGTTCGGTAGCGGCATAAATCTGTATACTATCGACCACGGGTCGCACCTGAACGGAAAATTAACTGGCTTCATTTTACCTGCACGTAACATTTCAGATCTGAGATAAAATCGAATCACCCCGTCGAAATCCTGGTAACGCCCCGATCTGGCCACTCGAAAGGCCGTGTGTTCGAATCCCCTCACGGGAATACGTCTCTCTTAGGTTAGATACTGGCTCATCACTTGATGCTTGTGAAAATTATGTCAGCTAGATGGATAATGAATTACGATAATTCGTGCTGCCTACTTCATTTAGTTTCATTACAGCACGTATTGCAAAAAAACCGTCATATTCCGGGGTGAACTATTCTTAGACACTGAACCGTCATCATAATGAACGTGTTTAGCGCCATGTCGGACATGGCCCCCGGTTTAGGCATAAGGCTCGGTTTTATAAACTCTTGTTAATATTTTCTCAGTAGGTACGATATATAATGGCGATACGCTCTCCCATCAGTAACGCCCAGGTTAACTAAACGACGGATGCAATTTACAAAACCAACTATAAGTTTGCACCACGTTAAAATAAGGGTTATGTAATGAAATAACACGTGCACTTTTCCACAAAAATAACATTTACTTCCGACCCGCCTATCAATGCTGATACATCATCTTCAGATACATCATCGTCTTCATCAGGTACATGTTGATATATTCAGCTAAGGATGATGTATAAACATTTAAACACAGGTCGGAAGTAAATTTTATTTTTGCGGAAAATTGCAAGTATTATTTCTTCATTATATACAAATTCCACTCAATTTCGCGAGAATCTTCGGATTTTATATGTGAGGACTGTGTCATCCAATGGTAGAAATTAACCAGGTAACCTGGTCTTAAGACTCATCAAGGTAGTCGGCGAAACACGTGTCGTAATTATATTAAGTGAGCAGTATGAAGTCAATTTCTCATAGTTGGAAAAATCCGGTTCCGCCTGGACTATACCTGGGTTAACCATGTTTTAGTATCAAAAGTAGGTCCGTTATAGTTTGAAATGAACTACCCAATGGGGGTATCTGGGCTGGCGGTAAAATTCTTGTTTTCTAAGTGGTGAGAGGAAATTTCAGGTTCGTATTGTTAGAGACCCTTCGCCCCAATCTAATGCTCGTGGTCATGTTAAGGACCAGACATTTACGTCCAGACGAGGGGTATTCGGCAAGTTCACGAAACCGGACTACTTCGCCATCTCCCGAAAGATCCATCCTCATTTTCCATAGCGTTCCCCACGAGAGGAGGGAGCGCTCTGATGCGGAAGGAGGAACGCGAAAGGGAAACGAGGTAGGATAAAGGGGACGAGAGAAACGTGGAAACAGTGCCACACAAGGAAGAACACAATGAGGGTGGTACAGTCTGGGAGGGGGAGGAGGGAGAAAGAAAGAGCAGCCTCGGCTGGACAGAGTCCTAGGTCAGTGTAGCGAGCGCCGCTCACAGTCAGGGAAACAGCGCTATCGGCCCGCCCGCTTGCCACGCGGGAGCGGGCTCGTCGGTTACGTTGCCATGGGTACGCGGGCTCGAACGTAAAACCGGGGGATCCGAAAAAGAGAGAGGAGGGGGAAGGATGTTCTAATTTTTACGGAATCATCGTCATCGTATTACGCATAAAAAATAAATTCCAGGCATTCTGGATGAGGAAGGAAGAACGGACGAAATGAAAAAGGAAGACAGCGGTGTCGTGAGCGGGGAAGGTTGCTTCTGACGCATTGCCTAGCGGGATTCGGTGAGATGGAGGGGAAGGCAGAAAGAAGCAAGGGCAAGAGAAGGGCGAAGAAATTTTCGCCGACTCTTGGCCGGGAGAGGAGGGAGAGAAAGAGAAGAGACTGGCTACGTGACGCAGGCCACATACATATATAAACACGCAAACACGTGCATGTATGTGTGTGTGTATATATATATATATATATATATATATATATACACACACACACACGTTCCGAGGAAATAGAAAGTGGAGAAAATTGACGAAGTTGGGAGAGAGAAAAGGGAATGTAGTTCGCAAGTGGTGGGAGAGATTACATGCTCGATGTCCTTGGGAGGAGGGAGGGAGGAAAAATGACTTCGGAAAGCGTTGAGAAGCTTTATAGGATTAGGGTTGTGTTCTAGAGGAGGGGGAATCGAGGAGAGGGGACCGTAACGTATTTCCCGGGTGAGTGCGCGAGCCTGACCGGAAGTGAAAGAAAAAATCATCGATAAAATGCGGAACTTTACTCTGTCTATTAATAATTCACCCAGCGCTATAGGTATCCCAGTGGATTTGGATCTCGAATTTTCTGGCGGTAAGATTCTCATACGTTCCTCCATACCCTGTGCATTGCAAGGCATGAAACAGTCCTTAAGGTAGTTAGAGCGAGATATCAATACACCTAGAATTTGATGAATTTGACCTCATTTTAAAGAAAAAACTCATATTCCAATGATATCAAAATATGGACCCTAATGTACTTTTTGGGCAATTTGCCAAAAAATAAAAGCTGTTTTACATAGGATAGATTACGGCTGTGCGCTCCAGAGGGAGAATAATGAAAAAATTAGGAATTTCAAACAACTAGATTTCGTCAAAAACTAGTGGTGAGTAGTAAGTATAATTTCTCAACTATTGATAAAAATTAATCAATTACCACAGATATTTTTACAGAATTACAAAAAAAAAATTAGTTGTGAGGGCGTTTTTATCATACGGCGTGAAAAAATGGGTCAAGTTAGAGACTTAAGTCGATATATTTATTTAATTACTGATTTTTTTTCATTTATAGCTATATTTTTGTGCCATTAATGTTATAATATTTACTTCATACTTCTTACAGATGCCGAAATTAAAAAAATAACATTGGAATATGGTCTCCATTACGACTAGGGAAATATATCGCTCAAACTACCATAATTCCAACGTCTAATAACTGAATAAAATCGTAGACAGTGGAAATTCCTCAAATGATCCTACACCATACTACGGATGGTGTAGGATCTCATAATTATTTGCTGAATTTCAGCCTATGGTAGTTTAATGAACTATCGCCGACATTTCATCCGCCGATATTATTGAACTATCGCCGACATCCTCACGGTAAGTTTTATGTACGTATGTACATACATACAACTTATCGTGAGGTTTCGGCCGGATTTTGGGAATAAAAATATTTAAATATTCACATTTGCGAACGAAAATAACTTTTGCAGACGCTAGGCCCACAAATCAATGAAATGTTGGCGATATAGTTCAATAAATTACCAAAGATCGAAACCCAGTAAATAATATCTAGTCCTCTTGAAGGATTGTCATTCTATGCATATCCATGGAAAAGTTGACTATCAATTTATTTTGCAATTGTATTTACTGAGACATGGAATAGTTTATTTTTAAATTACTACTAATTTTATAGCGATTAAAATAAAGTATATAGGAAACCGTTATCACACTCAGAAAAACTCGACGATGACGACGCAATTTAACGTAGTAGACGTGAATAGAAACTGGTTAGCTGCCGTAAAATTTCCTATACATGCGGTGAATTTTAGCTCTCCATGCGTACCGGCATTCAATTGACAAGCCACTTCATCGGGTCCTCAATGTTATAGATTTGGGATATTTCAATGATTGCTGTTACGTACTTATGTTATACCAAGTGGTCCATGGTATTTAAATGCACTCTATTACACAACAAAGGTGATCCAAAAGTATGCCATGACATAGCCAATGATAAATGAAGCCCCCCACAGTTTTCCCCCACAAAAGCGGGAAATTATACAGTAAAAACAAGCCAAATATCAATTATCATGAATAGTAGAGGATTAAATGTTATAAAACTGCCTTAAGGCAGAGAAAGATAAAGTATCAATTGATTTGTATTTTAACTAGAGCTTAAAGTCTATCTCTTACTTGAGCCAGGAGCGTAGCTAGAATTTTCTTCCGGGAGTGTTAGAGGGGGGTTTCACATCCATTAAAAAGTGTTTTAATGACCTAGACCTTTATTGTTGCCTGATAAAAAACGCCTTTCGCTGGAATTCGACGCAAACGGGAAACTAAAAAATCCGGAGGGTTATAAACGTTGAATAAGCAAAGTTTTATTTTCCCACAGCCTCCCAAATTTCACTAAGGGTTTTAGGAGTAAGGGATTGATTCACATCCCCAACGATAAATTCCCATTCGATCCCCTCCAACTTCTCAGAGCCCATGAAGAGCAAACTCGCATATTTTGGAAAGAATAATTTGAACGTCACACAAACGAAACAAAATACTCCCGAATCGTTAATGTAATCACGGTGGACACTGATGGTTATCAAATTACCTAAAGGTACACAATCTGGTAATGCGATATGTACTTAAATAGGTGGGAAGGCATAAACATAATGGACGAATCGGATTGGATGCTCGGGTTGGTGTGGTAGCATGAGTCATGGCTTCCCATCTAAAGGGCCCTGATTCTTATACCAGCAGAGGCGAAGCTTTTGTTTATTGGAATCCTGATTCCTACTTGATAGCCATGTGAATAGTGCTTCAAGAGTACTACTCTCCACGAGGACGTTTAAGTTTGGACCGCTGGGTGCATTTCGTTCAGAGCAGGTTAACGCTTACGTCCGGATTATCTCCACCCTTCGTCTGTTCCCCAAATAATCTTTACTGTTACCAACCTATACAACTTTGCTAACTGGCGCAAATGACAGCAGATGACAGTTGCATCCTAAAATAACCACCCAACCCAACAAATCAGATTGAACGTTCGTGGGCATCAATTGACAACTGGCCCAGAAGTAAAACAGTCTTTCAATGCCGCAATGGTTGAAATACATTTTCAAGCTCTAAAGGTCTAATAATATCAAGATCAGTTTAGCAGGGATGACAGGTTGTTTTTCTTCCATATCCTTGTCATGGCATAAGAAAATCTAGAAGAAAACACAGCATCTTTCACGAAAATTTCAAAGATGATAGAAATGCGGTGAACAGCATATCATGGAAAAGACGGAACGATACGAGTGGTCTTTCACAAGCTTTGAAGTGACATTAGCTTAGACTATACGTCCAGCATTTCAAAAACGTATGCCAAAGTGAATTAATAAAATATACTTTTTTGCCAGCGATTCAACGAAGGAAGCGACCGTTATAAAAAAATTTACGTCTGGGAGAGCGGCGCAGGAAGTGATAAGGCTACATCCGACGTCAAAAGCCTTGAAACACTAGCCTTATCTGTGGCCGTCAAAATTTTAAGGAAACTAAGGTCAATGAAAAGTAAACAAAGGCCTAAATAAAACCTGGGGAATTTTCCCTTTCATATTGTCGATGTAGTAGTACTTAGTTAACCGTGTTTAGACGGCTAAGATCATTTCCCACTTACAATCAGGAGCCACAGTACTTAGACAAATAGGAGGATCGCCCTTCCCAAATTCGAACAGAGCCCAGCGGCTGTTCACCTTTCTCAACTATTCAATCAAAAATGATTCTATTGTAAAAAAATTGTGTATCGCGAACTAGCCTCGGCATTACCTAGTTTTACGACCTCCCAAAAACTCACATAAAAGCGAAAATTCCAAAGAAAAAATCATCGGACTGAATCGGGAATCGAACTCAGGTTCCTCGATTTTTAGAATATGAAAACTATTGTGAAGTGTTCCAAAACAACAGGATACCAAGGTAGCTCAACTGGCAAAAGCACTCAGCGCGATTTGGAGGAATCCGGATTCCAGTCCGGAACTAGGCGGAAGATTTTTCCTCTGAGAAACCTCGTACATTACTCAAGAACTCGAGAATCTTACAATCAGCTTCAGTATGGCTTTCGCCAATCAATGAGTTATTTAATTGTATCTAAAGAAAATGACTACTTAAATGAAATGGCATATAACCATTAAAGGCCATTACTAACTTTAAACAACATCCACTACAATAAGACTTTATGCTAATTATATCGGTCTCTAGGAATAGTTAAAAGTTCTAAGGAGTGGTAGATAGAAATAAGACAAAAAAATGAACGTTTAAAGGCAGAAAATCATCTTTTAGAGTTTCCACTCGTTGTGTTGGATATCTACCTCAATAAACACCAGTGCAGGCACTCCTGAACACAATTGTGAGCGTATGGTGATAGAGATAAACGATTTATGTTTTCGCAGTAATTTGGATGAGAAATTGGACTAAGAAGATTTTTTTAAATTTCTCAATAAATATCCAAGGAACATTCACAAAGCTCAGTTCTGACTTCGATAAAATTGGCTAAAAATCGTAAATTTTCGCAAATTGTTTCATCAGCTTGACACCCAATAAGAGAAATTCTCGCGGCAGATTCGACTCGCGTTCCACCCCTTATCTGTCGATTAAATTAGTAAACAACAAATCGTATTTAGAACCAGCGATATATCGTGTTGATCGTGAATTATGATTAACGTTGATATCTTCAAACAACACAAAATTTGAAAGTCTTCAAAGAGTTTATTTTTGTACATAGTTCGGAAAATCCAAGTACAGAAACAATAATCTATCCCTCACCACATGGATACATTAGCTTTTAGAAGAAGCGGCTCTTTCGGAGGAGGTATCCAACACGCCATCCAACCATCTCAATCGTTGGGAGAGCGGTAAAAATACCTATAATTACCGCGTGTAATATATTTTAAAACTAATTTTTTCTAGCCACAGCAACCGCCCGCAGCGTCACTTCTACTGCATTAACGCATCAATTACTGCAGTGATTTGCTAATAACTAAAAATATATGATTGACAGATGCCTAAATTTAAACAACCATCCAATCGCCTAAAAGGATTCACCTTTTATAAATGGTTTTTCATGAAATGGACATTGAAAATGTCAGATTGAAATATAATATTTTTCTCCCGTTTCACCCATTCTCAAAACCATGCCATATCAATTTCAAACTGCCAAAAAAATTAGAGGAAAGGCATGATTTCTTTTAACATCACACAAAAGGGACGTTTTTTTTTAAATATTGAGAATATGGATAAAATTGAATTTAAGTAATTTTCCGGTAGAACCAAGTGGGAATAATCGGTTAGTAGGAGAGAGTCCGGTGGACAAAATCAGCGCACCGATCTTCGGAATGTTGACAGCTGTTGATGATGAAGAAGGCAAATAGATAACTTCGAGAAGAGGGTATTACCCCCTATTAGGCCTTATAGATAAAATGTTCTTCCCAGCAAAACAGAAAAACCGCCATGCCTTTATCAACACTAAATCCCTGTGAATGTAGCATCCTATAATACACTAGTTATGAAATATGGAGAGTATATCCGCTTGTGTACACAAATTTGGGTCTGTCCATAAATTTAAAAGCGTAGATTAATGCCTGTCGACAAGTAAGTACCTAGTTGAAATTTCCCGTTAAGCGTCCATTTAAGATTGATTTGATAGGTCCGCTTGCAGCCTTAGGTTATGAGCAAACGTCGAGCGTCCGCATAGGTCAATAGCGAGGAAGTAGACGACTCTGCCTATTCAGAGGCGCACTTATACTCATTTTACTGCTCAAGAGGATCTTCCATTAGCTTAACTCCGCGGTCGTTGCATAAGAATTACAGCACCGAGCAGAAAAGCGGCCACGCGGTTTAACGACCCATCCGAAGGCCGAGGAAATCACATCGCTACTCGCTTATCGCGGTGGCGACATGCATGAACCGCGTTCGACTCGGGAACACCGAAAGAATGCTGCGAAGACAAACGTGTATCAGGGAGATCTCGACCGTTTCTTTTTTTTACGCTTCAAAATTTCCAAAAAAATAAACATGTTTTTGGAAGAAGATCAAAGATATTCGGACAGACAAAGGCTAGCAAACTAGACGAGGATAAAATAGAAGCTATCATGCTTTCTACGATATTCAGAGAAAAGGGAAATGGGATATAAAAACTACAATAAAGCAACAAATCTCGAGGTAAAATCTACAATTTAAACAGGTGTTATTTGATTCATATTCGAGAAACGGGATATAAAATATAAAAATCGCCAAATGTAGAACAAACTTCAACCATTATGTCTCACAGAGATATATTTGCACAAATATCTTGCGCAAAACTAAGATGAAATTCCACCCTTACGTTTCCTCACAGTAAACACATTTACCATTTGTATCAATTATCCTGTATCGAATCATGATATTGTTACGACCAGAATCAGGGTCAAAATTTCACTATTTTTTTCACTCACACACAATGCATGATGATTTCGGATGAGGTCCAAAGGTAAAAGCTCTAATAATAATCATCATTCATTCAATTAAACCGGACGTAAAATTTAACGACGAAAAGAGCCAAATTCCTTCCCAAAATCTCCTTCCTATTCCAACCCACTCACATATCTTACATGGCGCAATGGACCTCTGTTGTTGGCCGTCTCCCCCATGCAACCAACCAGAGAAATAAGAAATTGGTGAGCGATGCTACGGAAAATAAAACGGAGAGGAGTTGGATGTGACCTCCAACGATTGCTATTCCCAAAATACCGAAAACACGCGAGGTAATTAGGCGAAGGGAATTAATTTAATCTGCGAAAAAAAATCGAAAAGAGCGCCGCATAAAATAGGACGTGAGTAAGAGGAACTCCGACCATCTTCCCAAGCTAAAAATACTTCATACTTCGGCCGATTCGGGAACCTTACCGGCACCTCAACAGCCCCAGCTGATTCCCGACGGAACACCCAGATTATTTTCGTCAAAGGTCGCGCGAGACCACTGACAACTTCCACGTGCATGGGAGACCGTTGACCACGCGTCCCAGACGACGCGTCGACGAGCCCAACGCGTGACACCCCAGGGATGTTAAGAGAGAATTGGAAGAAGGGGCGTGCCTCATTCGCGCTTGTGGGTGACGATGAGGCAAGAATTGGGGTGTATGGGGAGGAACACGTGCCCAGCAAGCAAGGCCTACTCGAAGTAAGCATAACATTGCCTGGGGTGATTGTGAAAATTTCACGGACATCTAAATAATTATAGTAAAGAAATTTATGACAGTCTTCCCGTGCAAACAGGCCTCTCTCTGCATTAACAATAATTTTGTCGACTTTCTTTTTAGGGCGAAATTAGGGCTATGCAGCCCTCTTTTACATTTAACCCTCACTCACACACAGCGTATCTAGAATTTGGCTCTGGGGGTTGCCCAGAATATTTTTAATAGGTGTAGTACCAAGAGTTTGGGCCTAGCTTAATGGGGGACCTATCCCGTAAAATGTTTAACGGAAAAACTACATTTTCAACCTTTTTTTAAATCAATTCAAGATATTTAGTTCGCTATTTTTTTGTTATTAATGTTGGTACCCTTAACAAAGTTGCTTCTGGGGGGGGGGGGTCCAGTCCCGTTGGTCCCCCCCAATAAATACGCCCATGCTCACACACACATTAACACCCATGCCCTGAGTCGAATAAAACCCACCCAAGTGGGATTCGAACCTGCGACCTTTAGATTAGCAGCCGAGGACTCTACCCCGCCGCCACCGATGCCGCCATTGAAGGACTAATAGAAGTTTGATGCAAAGTAAGCCCTAGATTATGCTCACTTTAATAAAGGGAAGATGTCGCCTCCATCCTGATTTAACTAGAGACATCTAAGTTATCAACATGCCACCAAAACAATGGACAGGTGCACAATATGGCGGGTGACCAATCACAGAGCATTTGTCCAGCTCAGTTGAGGGAGAAAATCCCTTTGCAATCACTTTTGGGGAGAAGATAACACTTTTCATGTATTACAGGGCTTGGTTCGCACCTGAACGGAAAATACACTAGCTTTATTTTGCCTGCACGTAGTATTTCAGATCTGAGATCAAATCGAATCACCCCGTTGAAATTTGAAAATACGACTGCGAAACGCGATTAAAAATTTTAGCCAATTAATATGCCAAAGGAGGACTTAATACAAGAGATAAAAATTTATATTTTTCCAGAATTTTTTGATGTAGCTAGAGGTTTATAGTTCAGAGTTGTGACTGATCTTTAATTGGATAAAAGTACATAAAATAATACTAATAAATAATACGCTCCATAGACGCACATATATATTTAATGCTAAGTATACAAGTTTATATATTCCACGAATGCCTGTGGAACTAGATGAGTGCGATGTACTAACGCAATGATTTCCGAAATTTGGCGATTTTTCAAATTTATATATTCATTGTTTACTGCCGACATACTTTTTTTGGGAAAAACCGGTAGTAACGAGTGAGCAGAACGATGCCCTGAAAGTAGCAATACAAATCGAAGCATCCCTATTTCCATTAAAAGTCAACTTCCATGCGTAAGGACGCCTTAAAAAACGCACATGGTTGTAATAGTTAGCTTTGATATTTAACTTGCCAAATAAAATTTCATCGCTCAAACGAGCTCGTTCTCCGTTTATTCAAACGCAAGTGAATTTATGTTTGTTGATGCTTCCCTCAACCCTTACGGTTGCGTGACGTTGTCGTTCTATCAGTGCTTTCGTTGATAATGGTTGTCGTGTTGTGCAACGACTCCCTTCAACCTTCAATTTCCTTTCAAGCTAAAGCCTTTCTCTTCAGGCCATGTCCGTTAATATTTCCGGTCGTAGATATCCACAGCTTTTTCAGAGCTGGACTAAGAAAGTTTGTAAAGCACTACCAATAATCTATATTAATGTCACCGTTTATAAGCAGCTCTCCAGTTAATTATAAAGAACGAAACTCATTATAAGCCGATTTTAAACAAAGTTGTCTCAGTGGTCCCTAAAGGGACCGCAAGGCCATAAACGAAAACATTAGGGGGTCCCTTTTGGGACCGCACGGACGCTATAGGTTAAACTAACTGCAAAGCCGAACATGACATTTACTACTAAGGTCCCTTAGTTTACACGAATCAGAACTAAGTACAACCTTTCTAATCGCGTAAAATAAGTTTTATTCATATTTTAAAGTAAAAAGTCGCAAATAAAGCTGCCTTTAGAATTGGTCTAGCAAAATTATGCATACAGCCCCTGGAGGGATGAAAGATCAATACGACTGCAGCACCTCATGCGTGCCGGCTACGGTTTCGCATGCGTCACGGGAACTCGCCAACCTGCGAGGGGGATTCGCGATTCGTTTGTTTGTAAACAAAGTCAAATGGGGGGGGGAGGACATGGCTATGGAAGGAGAATGGGCCGCCCATTCCCCCTGGGCCCCGCGGCAGCGTGACAAGAGGGGAGAGGGATCTGGCGGGGACCGCATGGAGGTGACCAACACTAATTCTTTTAACCGAACATTGTCACGAGCCACCGCGTGCGTCAAAAGCCTTTCGAAGCGGTCCAGACACCGCGCAATCACGTGATATTCAAAAAAAGAACAGCACGATATCTCCAGATATTCTGGCCCAAACGGCGGAGAGATTGTGGGGAGGGGAGGCCAATTTCAAATATATACAAGCAGGCGACTTTCGCCCGTGCTCAGTCCACCAGCATCGCTCGCCTGCCGCGAGTGTAATCTCACAATGCGCACGCAAGGCAACTCAAATCAGTCACCACCAAATCCAGCAGCACAATAACACATCAATTACAGAAATATTTTAGGTGTGCATTTTGGTAAAGCTTGGCGGATTCTACAAAAAAAGGAAATTTGCACATTATCTATGCTAATTGCATTCATTCATGGATATTTTGCTTCATAAGAAAATAGTTCTTCCCCTTTCACTAACTGCAGTGTGATAATAGCAACCGATGTAACATCCCTCCGAAATTCGACACCGTTATTTCTTCCCTACGGCCGTCGATTACGATCAGATCACATAGATCTGTGCACTTTACATAAAGCATTCATTAAAGAATAGTTGGACCCGTTAGGAGGACAGCACAGGGTATTATTTAAATAATTTGAATTAGCAATAGTCCACATTAAATATATCTCGCACAGAAATCTCGCAACAACAGAAGAATTTGTGGAAGAATTGTTTTTGTAGCAATTTAATTTTACTTACATTACAGGAAATTACTTACAAAAAAAACTTAGCATTTCATAAGGTGAAACTAGATTTACGTGAGATAGCCATTTTGGGTCGTTAATCAGTCACCAATATGATTTACTTTCGAGCGCCAAGAAGACGTTCTCTTCTTTCATCATGGTCTATATATCAGCGCATCCCAAACAGTGATCCTCTATGGAGGTACGCACTTCGTAGTTCAGAGGTTTCTACGCCATTATCTCGAGAGTAAAGCGAATTAATCGCGGAGTAGTGTCCAACATATGCCCTTACAACGAAGAGTCCAACTTATTGAGACTCCAGGTCGTGCGTTAATGAGTACTGGACAACTGAGAGGTGCGAAAGTCGAAAAAGGTGGGACCTGCTGGCCTAAATTGTTTTCGTCAGTCTTTACCTCGATTGGCTTAAAATGTATCACGTTGTGTGTTTGTAATTGTATTTTTAAGGAAAAGAAAACAGCAAAGGTAAGCCATTCCAAATAAAAATTAAATTGAATCCTTGCCTATAACCCATAAATAACTACGAACTTACAGATCCCCACGCGTTCAAACGTTCAGCATCCTCCACTAAAAACAACTTTGCAAGAGGGTTTCACCTAAGGATTCCTGAGGACAAAGAAATTGCTGGTATTTACAAATTCAAACCCGCGCGGCTACGGTGAAATGTTTAGATTTGTATTCCTCAATTCAAAATGCATTACGCAACAATGATTTTATTCTTCCTCTTCTAATGTTGTTAAAATGTATCTCCTAACCTGGACAGCCGAATAGTTGGAGGGCTTGTGATTATTCCTCCGAGTCCAATTGCCATATTCTCCTGTATCATGGTACAATGTACAAAATACAAATAGATGTGCGATGTAGATGATAAATTAACGGAATTAAGAGAGAAAAAAGAAAAGAATCATCTGTGTGAGTTCCTCTCTGGTTCTCTCCATCGGGGTTAGGCTCCACATGCTTGCCGACGTTTCGATGCACGACTCGTCCATCGTCCTCAAGGCTGCTGAGTCACTCAACAGCCCTAAAGACCATGCACGAGTCATGCATCGAAACTTCGGCCTAACTCGGTGGAGAACTTGAGGAGAATTCATACATCAAGTACGCTGGGAAAGCACCAGATCTTTTATAAAAGGATCTTCTATGAGTCGAGAGTCTAGAAACTTGTTCAAAATATCAGATTAATAAAATAATATTAAGGGTCACGGCGTTACGGGTCTAGTAACACTGACGTAAATTTACACAAACAAGCACGATAAAGAATCTGCCTATCGTTGTAAATATGTCACCAGGGGTGTGGCAAGAGCGTGGCAAAGAAATAAGGTACATAAATGGGACCCGAATCCTAGATTTTCACTATTTCACTGATACCCTGCGGAATAAACAAGGATTCCACTTAATAAGAACTGAGAAAAAAATTCTATACCAATTTATGACTCGTATAGAAATACGAGACATTTAACGAGTTCACCAGTAGCAACAAACCTATGATGAAATCGAGGGTGACACCTTTGAGAGAAATAATATAAAGGAAGAAAGAAAGAAAATACACGCAACAGGCAGCGGTAGGTAATTTGATTACAGAAATTTTCACGTCCTAAGTACTAAGAAATCTAGTCCAGCAAATTCAATTCAGTTTCAAACATTATGCAAACAATGGCCATGACCGTCGAAAGAGTTTCATCCGGGTGATCCTCATCGTTCATATTACTCTCACGACGCATCGTTCATATTCCCAGAACAATATTCTGACGATGAACTCGATCGGGTGATATTAATCATTCCAATCAAGCAATCAAATTAAACAGCGAGCAGTAGCTGAAATTACGAGAAGTGAGACCATGACTGCGGGCTGTATTTTTTCATCCCCTTTCCCGCGTACGATCTAGCCGCTTCGACCCTTCCCTTGATGTTGACCCTACCACCCGCCCCTCAATATGCAAAAACATTCTGTACCAGTTCCAGAACATTTCACAACGACCCTAATCGCACAAAGGTCAATTCTTGTTTTTCTTGTTGGATCCTTCGTGAATTTTAAATATTGATAGCCAACGCCCTTGACATTGATGATGGTGTGCTATGCATAATTCTATCCACAGCATTCTCCAACATTGAAAATTAAGATAACATTTTAAATTAACGCATTTTCATGAAGGTTACAGGAATAATAAACAATTGATTGAAAAAAATGTTAATTGAAACTCTGGGTATTAAAAAAACGAGAACATACATCATCATTACGAATGATTCTTTCCGGGATTCAAACAATGTACCTGGAAAATTGTATATCTCCGAGCCACAATTAAGAGAAACGTAATGGAAATTTAACAGGGCAATGTCCCATAAACCACCTGAAACTAACGTTTAAGGGGTGAATTCCTATTCCAATGGATATTAACCACTATCAGACTAGATTCGGCCTGATTAAAATTAATAAACATTGCATATAAAGGTTTTCTGGAGCATTAAACTAGTTTTATAGTATATTATCTTGACTTTTTGTAAAAGGCCTTATACGCTTTGTTTCTCATTGCAATGGAAGATAGGAAATCAAGTTATATTTAAGATGAATGAACTTGGGCAAGCACTAAAACGACCGCAGGAACTTTGACAAATAACTCTTGCGATGTTTTAATTATGACAACCATAATAAATTAATAACTTGAGTTCCTCTAGAATTTGATCGGTCAAATCGATAAAAGCTTCGTATAATAGTCTTAATTGCAGCAAAGATAGATGAGACACACTTTAACAGGTGAGGGCATGTTGAAGATTATGATATATGAGATGATGCTAGGTAAGTGCTCAAGAAGAAGGATAATAAATATTTTGCACTAAATGAGGGGAGGCAGAACGTATGAGGAACTTAAGAAGGGAAACAAGAGCAGGGAAATAGATAGTTTATATACCTATGAAAATTTAAATATGAACCCGAAATATAGGATTTTAAGGTAGTCCTTGCTGAGACAACTAACTCGTAAGAAGTACGGTGGAAGGGAAAAATCCCTATACGAAGACCGAGGGATAAATATATGTTAGCCAGATAAAACGGGACATGAAACAGAGAAACTCTTATGGCACAAATGAATTAACAGAATGCGAGGAAGGCTGTAAAGAAATCTTGGGATGGAACTACTAACGATGATGACAAATGTCCATAAAACTTAGCAATAAATTGGTATAATAGCACTTGATGGACTGCAATCGCGACGACTTTCCCTTAGCTGGCCAGTGAGGAAAATGTGAGGAAAATGCTCGAGTCGCTTTTGTGATCCGAATCCAAAGTGCGGTTGATAGAGACGAATCTGAAGCAGTAAAAATGTAGCAGGCAAAATTCGCTGAGGGAGACACACGAATGTACGTAATTTACAATGCAAAAATCATTCGTATTATGGACCACGATTCTTACCCTTGTGGACAATGGCGCCATGCGCAAGAATACTTCCAGGCATTATATTCACGTCAACGCATAAAAACAATTAGTTCCCTTGAAATTCGCTGTGGAAGAGGATGGTTAGCTGAGTAGCTTACAAATTTAATATATTCCGACAGTAACTAGTGGGATTGCAACATAATGATTGAATAAGACTATCAATTTACCTCAATTAAAAAGAAGTCACACCCAAGGTTTCGATGTTACCACATCAATAGGTACACAGTAATCAATTATATGCCAGAAGATTATGTAGCAACACCGACACCTAGGTTTAAATCAAATTTTCACTTATTTGTGGAAAAAATTAAATCTTTGATTACTCACTGAGTGGCATAATTGGTTACAAGTACTAGGCGCTAAATCCGAGAAACCCGGTAAGACCCCATTCCAAATGGATGATTTTTTCCACTTGAACTTCACTTATTCCGGCGGTTAAGATTTCACAGCTCTAAATTCGAACTCGGGGTTTTTGGGGAGCTTCGGATGCGTGCCGGTCACGTGTTCGCGGCGTGGGAATGTCGATGACGCGCGGAACCAGAGGACCAAAGTCAACGATTCCATGAGAGAGGGTGGAAATGAAAGGGGATCTTTCGTACGACTTCTATTTCCGAGCACTGCCCGCACCAGGCCAAAGGGGAAGGAAATGGTGGGAGAATCCAGTCGTTTCTCTGAAACATGCATCGTTTGCGCTGAGATTGGAATAAAGCGAAACGTAAACAAGAGCCTTTCGCGTTTATTCCAAGACGCTTTCAATGACTATTCATGATGGTCACAGTTACAGCAGTCGGAATTGATGGTCAGTGAGTAGACGCCTATTGATAATCGTATTGATCAAACGCCGAAACAATAAAGCAAATTCCAAATTTAACTCCCGAAAGCTGAGTAATGACAAGTCCTATTTCATAAACCATGTAGTAATTCAGGCCATTCATCCCATGAAATTTATATTGCTACAAATACTTCCTAACCATGCTTAGTATGTTTGGAATAAGCCCATCGGTACTTCTCGATAGAACTTATTTAAAAAACAGGGGGAAATAAAATAAAAAAATACTCAGGCATTCGTGGATATATATACCTATTATAAAGACTGTTTCACACAAGGCACTTAATTTTGCAGTTTGGGGAACATAAATAACGAGTAGGCGGGCACGGAATTCGAGCAGGGGCTATTTTCATTTTCTTTGTTCATGCATTCGTGCAGTTATTCTATGAAGTCCCCCATTTACACGACGAAATTTTCACTGCACATCCATCCATACATCAAGATGAGCAGTAAATTGCATCACGTAAAACGGCCTTAAAAGGAAGCTATAATAATATATGATAAGGTTTTAGGAAGTAGAAGCTTTTGGTGATTCAATTGTAAACTTTATTCCTAGAATACAGGTCGATATGGCATTTGTACAAAAATAAAACTTCAAAACAGGAGTAAAATAGAAATATTTCAAAGAAAAAATAATTCACCGATCAATTACCAATTGGGAATCACAACTGAAATGTAAAGGCATCGAAAGCGATGTAAGTACCATAAAAATTGAAAAATTAATGCATGACCAAATCTCATGGTAACCTGCAGCTGAAAATTAAACATTTTAAGAGAATTTAGAAGAATTGTGTGAATTGAATAATCAAAGCAAAATAAATTCCACTCCGATAAGCTCTCTTCTAATCCTTGACAATTTAGGAGGATGTTAGTTTTTTTAGAATAGCTGAGAGTAGTTACACAAAGAATACTCCACGGAATTCGTACTGAAACAACTGTATACCTACTTTCCGAAGAATTCGGTGCGGAATGAAACTAATATTTTTCCAACTGACAAGGCATAAAACTCACTCTTCACAATAGGAGGGATCACTCAAAATTAAAAGCGCGAGACAGACGAAGTCTGAAGCTCACTCGCTCCATTTTAGTTTTGGGCAAGTAACGTACGAAATCCATTAATATCAATATTGCGTTGAACCGTCACCGCACAAAATGGCTGACAACTTAGATTCGGCCAAAGATACAGCAGGAATATGCTTTTATCCGATTATCTACTCTCTGATATAGGGCTATATACATTGAAAAAAAACAAAAATGGCAAAAATATTTAAGGAAAAAATCTCCCTGCTCTCCTGGTGGTGAGAAAAATAGTGTCATATAGATGTATGTAACTAGCCCTGACGAAACTATATTGGCAGTCCATATTGAATTACAAAACAAAACATTACTCCAACAACACATGGAGTAATAATTAAGTTTTCCGATGTATTTTATTACGCTGCTGTGAAACCTTGTGAGATATTAAGTATTAGCTCAAGCATGGACGCTTAAATGAACTCATTTTTATCCAAAGAAATATTTACTCCAGAAATAAAGAGAATAATTTAAACCGCTTATTTTAATTTCCATGACGCATTTCACGCGTAAGTTAATTTAAATTTAAACCTTTGTCTGACGGTGCCAAAAGCATTCTGTAAACTCCGAAATACTATGGTGAAATTGACTAAAATAAACTCATTTTTGCTAAAAACGAGAAAATAGACGTACTAATCAAGGAAATTAAATAAAAATAAAACTTCGGTACTAATCCATTTCATTTTTCGATAATTTTGAGTTATAGCGAATAGCTGCCAACATCAGAGTTAAGATGCATTAAATTGGAGGAATTAATTGGCAGAAGCCAGCTCCAAATGCAGGGATTAGTGATCACAAACAATTGCATTCTTCAAATACCCGGAAATGTGGCTTACTTTGCATATTCAATGGCTATGGGATCAGATTAGTAAAAGTTTTAAACAGCACTATCGACAAGAAGGAATTTATCGTGTGATTTGACTAATGCAGTAGCGAGAGGACGACCTTAACAATCCAGCCGAGTACACCGAGTACAGTTGTTTGTCTTCGCATGTTCAAACAAAAGAATTGTATTGCTCAACAAAATACCGCATAATTACCAAGGCGATGAGAGTGGACGCGAACCAAGTTGAAAAGGAAGTTCGAGCGTGCCAAAAGTCCCCTTGGGCTAACTTTACCCTCGCCAAAAAGATGAGACACGAAGAAGTAGAAAGAAAGTCCTCCCATCAAATCAGCGAGAAAAAGTCTCATAGTTGCTAACGCGTAGGCACTAATGTTTCCCAAGCATGCTGACATTTATGTTTCAAAAAACAGAGCACTCCAAGTTTTTAAACGAAGTACAGAGGGACACTAAAATCCTCATCAAATGAAAAAATACCAACAATATTATTCCGTTGTCCCATACATTTCCAGTCAACTCGTGAGGTCGGCTGGTTCAAGTTCAGCCAATTTTCCAGATGCTATGCAGTCTCTGGTATTCAAGCACCCAGATAACCTAATGACGATCCAAGGGCGGCTAATCAGTCCAAAGGCACACGGATAACCATATTTATGTCCGATAAACAAAACTAAACAACTTTTAAATACTATACCTATACTATCTAAATATAACGATGTTCCATGGAAGATTCATGTGAAAAATGGTTCCCAAGGCCACGATGAAACCAAAAATTCTAGTATTTTTGCCCAAGTCCAAGTCTAGATATGTAGACCATGCCATCTTGGTTGTAACAACATAATCGTAGCAATATTATCAATATAAACGCGGGAATTCCGATTCCTTTACTTCAAGAAGCTATGCAATACCATCGCCGTGGCAATTTGGTACGACTTCAGAGTTTCGCGAATTACCGATCATTTTAATTCCACGGATGGGCTATTGGTGCTTTTAATAGTTAAAATCAACTTAAGAAAACTTTATGAATAACAATTCGCTTTTCGAGTCCTTACAAATAGCGTCCATAGTCCTTTACGGTAGCATTAATGTCATACTGAGAAAGCATCTATTAGAAAACGATTTCAGTTTCCGCCTTCTGCTTTAAGAACTTCGTAACAATAGCAAAGATTCCATCAATTTTGTGGATAAATTCGGTGTAACGGAGAAGGACCCTAACAGGAAAATGGATGCGATAGATTACTGCCAATTCACTACATGATATGCATTGTAGATACATAATACTGTCTTTTGTTCCAACATAATTCTGACAATTATACTAAAATTAAGATTGCAAAATTTTCAGATATTGATTTTGAGAAGTGATGCAATTTGAACAAATAATCAATATAGTTCGTGTTTCAGTTCATAATCTCTGCAACAAGAATTAATGAACTCGTCTTTGAAAACAATGAAAATAAAAATTTGCAGATCTGGAGGTTTTATTTGATGCCGTAAAAACTATTAACTAAAACGTATGAGCACTTACAAATAAAAAAAATTATGTCCTCGTGTCATAGCATTCAATGCAATTATTCTGCTATTTTTTTTATTTTCTCTGGGGATACAAATAATACAGTCTAATTTAGGAGGAAAGCCACCTAACTTTCGTGGACCTAATTATCCTCTCTCGCCCCTGGATGGCAACATTCCCCGAGTGCTGCTGTGTTTATTTGAGTACCTATCCTCACGCGACTTGTGTGCAACATAGGCTTGCACAGAGACGCAGAAATTACTCAAGCTGACATCTGTCAACCACTGGACTCAGCCCAGTAAACGACACTATTAAGTATTAACCCCTGTATTCATAGTCCACGTCGTAATAATGCCAATTCCAAAGGTCCAAAAGTGAGTCACCGGAGCACCCAAAAATTATGAATGGAAACACACACCACACAACAACACTTGGACGACTAGAGTAGGGATAAAAATTCACCGGCATTAACACCTGGCAACGTCATCGGTCGTGAGTCACAAGCTTGATGCTTGGAGCGCAGTGCACAGCCAGTAAGTCGGGTGACCTTTGGTATAGAGTTCCCCGCATAAAAAACCTCACGTCGCGTAACGTTTTGACAGTATTGTGTCACATAGGCAAAGTTGAGATGGTACGGTGCACAAGTGGCAAGGAATTCACACAGAACAACTCGTTCACAAGACAAGAATCATCTAAAAAATATACCTGCATAGAAATATAATGTAGTTAGGCACTCACATTTCACATTTCAAACCGAATGTTGCGTGATAAAAAAGTATACAAACCTTAAAATATAAATAAAACTTTTCTCTCGTTTCCTTCAAAGAGTACAATAAGCACTTGATGGTCATGACATGAAAGTAGCCATTTAACATGCTCTAGATCTGCTGTAAAGGTCATAAAAATTAACCCGAAAAATCAATGTTACCGACTCGTACACTCCAGCCCGAAATGTCATCTACATACAAAATACCCAGTAAGCCACCTAAGGGGTGTGTGGCAGGGGGAAACAGGGGTGTCGGGTGTGTGTGTCATGCATTTAGCGCGCCAAACCGACAGTACTAGACAAACCTAATAGATTTATCATAGCGAAACACGTGCGAGAAGAGAAATTTAACCTCGATATTCATTTGAACTAATACTACCACTACAGCTCCGACATATTAGAGAACTGTAAAAGGAAACGTTTCAATTTCGAGCTGATGATTCAAGATACTAATTTGAGATTTTTTAACAAGTAAACATCCTCACCTCATCCTATCCGGAATACCGCTCCTGAGCTTTATATCACTGATGCATAGATATATATGCAGAGCCGATGGATTTAAAATTTCATTTTTCCCACGCACAATAAGGGATCATAATAGTTGCGATAGATCAATCATATGAAACTCCCACCCTCAATAAGTAGAGTAGAATTTTCACTGTGTTTAATAACATAACATCATTACTAACACATCACACCGCTTGATATGTCCGGAATTCTTTTATTTTGTTCTTTGCATGAATTAGCATCTCTTAGCATTCATAAATTAACAGTATTAGTAATATTAACCACTAGATATGTCTATAGCATTGTTATGCATGTTTGCATGTTCATTTACGTATCACTCTCCCAGTTTCTGGTAGGACTGCGCACTGTTCTCCTGACTGCTTTTTGGCCTGCGCCTAGCGGTCGGGGGAACGTGCGAAGTTCTGATTTGTGCTGGGACGGGTGCTGCATGCCTGGTGTGGAATCACCCCGTGCCACATACCCTAGTGGTGGCTTGCACGGTACTTCGTAGATGTAGATCACCAGTACACATTGCAGGAGAAGACAGACATGGACCATCCATCTCAAATACACTTCATTTATCATTGTCATCACTATAGAGACCTCATATTTTCGTCTAGATCGACTTGATCAATTGTCAGCCAAATGGAAAAATATATCAGAAAATTTCATTCCAGTCTAATACAAGAACCTCTAGAATGCGTGTCAAAATTGCGAAATAAGTCTGTTTTTTTTCGTCGCCGAAAATTTTCGTCCATAAAGTCTAGTGAGTTTATCTTTCCCTAATTTTCAGTCAAAGCATGTTTATTTGTGAGCAAGACTGATTAATAAAATATTTTATCAGATTATTAGCACTTCGACTACCCGAAATACTTGTTAATCATTTTGAAATGATCTTTCCACACTTTTAAGCGGTAGGCTGAGAAACATTTTGTGGAAAATAAAAAAGTCACTTCGTATGATATGAAATAAAACGAAAGGGATAAAAATATAGAACCAGCTGCACACGTGAATATCAAAATAAATTTACCTGCTAAACTAGATTTTTTCGGCTCCCATCGATATTAATAGATTGAGAGAAACTCCTATATCACACATTTTCAGCAAAGAAATCAGTCCCTCCCTCATAACTCAGGTTTAAGTGAAGCGTACGCTTTAAATGCGGAAAACGCTGATAAATGAAAGACGGTGAATTAAACTTTATCTATTACTGAATGAAGTTATTGAATGAGTAACGCCCGCCTGAGTTCATGTCCGTTTCGTAAAATTAAAAGCAGGTCATCCTGGGATAGAATAAAATGTCAACCCTCAAGATTTAAATATGGATATTTGTGTAGAGCCTTCGCATGTGTTCGAGCAGTTTCGTGAATTGTTTTTTATCATATTTTCCGTTTTGTATTTCTAGCAACGCACAGCATTAAATACCGTTGGTTTATCTATAGAATGCACGGCAGTAACTGCTGGAGGAGAGTTCACCACTGTACCTCTAACAAGTCTGCGTACTTCAGGTCTGTGCGTGAAAAGAATTCTATACTATATCCCCCCAAAAACGACCCCTAGGGTCAAATTTTAAGTCAGTAAAGCTGAATGATCCTAAGGTCAATGCTTTTTATATAATATTGTTCGGATAAAAAATTTGACAAAATGGGTTTTGGTATCGTGTGACGGGCAGAATTTGAAGAAAATGAAATTTCATCCCAATAATTTCATTGATAGGTTGATGCTTCGTAATCAAATTTCATTTTATTCAAATTATGCCTGTGACATGACACTCAGACCCGGTTTCTTTCAAACATTTCGACCGTGGGACATCGGCTGAACCAGTGTCAACTACCCACACATGGGTTGAAAAGTCATTCCAGATTATGATCATAAAATACATATACTAAGCCCACAACGACTAACAGCAAATTTGGTAAAAATAAACGCTTGACTATTAAAAATTAACAATAGGCCATTATCACTAAATATAATGAGGCAAGGTAAAATTGCTACGATGGAGAAATGTTCACGAAAGATTAGACAGTTTCCTGCATAGTGAGTGCGGGGGAGGGGGGGTTGGATGCCACGTGGATCAATATTGAGCACGAAGGGCGTTAAGGGGAAAGGGAAAGGATGGAAAGGGAATGGGAAGCGAACGTAGGACCAAGGACATTCGGCGGGCTGGCTCATTCAACGAAGAACTCCAACTGTGGGTTGTAGTTACATAAGGAAGTTATTCAAATTAAGAGGAACGGATTGTTTCGGCGGCCACTCCATCCAGAGGGCCTGGATTCGAATTCAGCAGCAGGAGGATCGAAGATTTTTCAAGAGGAATCTCGATTCCTACTAGGTTGCAATGAGTGTAGTGCCACAATTAGAATGCTCTATCCGTCGGATTTGACATAAAGATGACTGGAGTGGTGACATAATAGTGCAAATTTAAATAATTTTTAAGTAAGTCGAAAATAAATTCTTGGATGACATCTCACTTAAGTGCATCTATTTGTGCGTTGGAGCTCGCCATGCAGTGATGGAAACGGCACAAAAATTAGATTTTTGTATCATTTCCATCACTATAAATTATATTATTGTGTATATTTTAAATATTTTTTCTTTATTAAAACATGTTGCGGCTAGAGTTTTCGGCGCGGTACTCGAAATGTAGACGAAATTATGTTGAAATGTGTTTATTTCGAAAATTGAACTCTACGTAGCACATTGGTATTTGTTAGCAACAATTATAATCATAAGAAATTATTATTCCGCGTATACAAGAAAACATGTGCAAATGCAATTGAATTATTACGAAACATATTTCATGTGCCATCAGGCTACGAGTTAAAATAGCATTGGATTGTCAAAAAAATCAGAATGATGCAATTTTTTCACTTTTATCTGCAAATATCACTAATGAGAGCACGTATGCAAAGTTTCACGCAAATCTGTACTTAAAAATCGCTCAAACCACCTTATACTATGGAACCCTTGCCAAGAGTAGTCTTCAGTCTACGCCCGGTTTCTCTCCATCATGCATTTCCTAATAATCCTTGTTCACCTCCCCAAATAACTAACCGTACCCGATACAAATTAATCTTTCACGGAAATCAGATATAATAACTGGTATCATCATCAGCAGCCCCCAATCAATATACTGGTTTCCTGCAGCTCTCACCTCTATTTTCATCTTACCGCTTTGTTCCTCCATATTTCTCAATGTTAATATCTTGTAATAACTTGCTTTATGCATTGCAACCCTAGGGAGGGATCACGGTTCCTTCTTTCGCGTTGTCATCGCTAAAAAAACACAAACTGCTCTATAAGGACAATGCTCAGTCACGGTCCTAAGAACGCCCCCCTATCAATTAAAACTAGTGATTTAAACCTGCGGGTAATATTTAAAGAATGACAGTCAGATTTCTGCTCTCATCTGCGCAAATAAAAAATAGCGATAACGCGAGCGCACGCGTTATGGAGAACTTTGTAGAGTTTTCACGTATTCATAGTCCCCCTCTAACTCCTGAGAGGACTGTAATCCTATACTATACAGCGAGCAATAATTGCATGTATTTATGAGCTACGTACACTGGTTTTATGATTTTATCGAACGCTGGTTTTCCGATCTACCCTAATGTTGGCATTTAAAGGTTTTGTGGCATGAGGAATCGATTGGTATAGGTCCCATATTCGCGAAAAAATCTGTTTTATGCGGAAGTAAAAGTGCCAAAATTCCCATAAGAAATGTATGGACGGCTATTTCGGGTTAATTTCGTTTGGTTCCGCAGCCCAAATGTATTTATTAATTTATTTTATTTCTTATAATTCATTATTTTATAGAATTAACATTCTATAAATTTTTATTTTCGAGAAAACATATTCAATCCACTATTAAATATGTTTTTCTTTATGAAAAATATATACAAATATTTTAAAACATTGTAATAGATAAATTGCCATTTAATTTTTAAAATAATTAATACATGTAGTGTACCAAGCAAAGATCGGTCCCTCGGTACTAATACAGTAAATAAAGTGAGTAAATAATTACTGAGTGTTTATAGTGTAAAACACAAATCATTTCTCCGTGAGCAGTAATTCGTAATAATGAAGCTGGGCTTCGAACTGGACATAACCACGCTCGAGATCCAACCACATCCACGACTTTTTTCATAGCACACTCAAGGAGACGTTAAGAAGGTTATCGCGCAGATTAGGTAGCTTCCCAAAAATATATCAGAACACGTTCATAAGGCACCATGGATGTGTAAGTGGGGAGAGGCTTGTAGAGTTTAACCCAGTTTCCCATCTAAGAATCACACCCCGGTCAAAAATGAATCAAACTCGTGAACTGGGGCCGAGTCCAGTAAAGCATTCGTTGTATACGATATTTTGATTTCCGAGGAGTTTTCCAGGATTTACTAAAGCAATAAGAAACCTATTTACAATGCATCTCGGCTACGGCAGCAGTTAACGGAAAAACTTACAGGGAAAATTTGCGATGACATCCGTCGGAATCCATAAAATATTGTCGATATTGGACGCGGTCTCATCCAGGAAGGACTACTAACTGTCTAGCAACGGCGATTTCAAGTTTTTACATCGCAACATGGAGAAATCCAGGGGCTCAATCACGGTTATCCATAACGCTCACGTTGTCGTTATTTTTCAATTGCGCTCACGAGAGCGAAAACGTGATCGCCACTCATCAAATGCTGTCAAGTGATTCAAATCACTAGGTTAATTGACGAAGTGGGTTTTTAGGACAGTAACTTTGAGTATTTTCCCTTCTAGAGCAGTTTTCGATTTGAATACCTATGACAACGGGAAAGAAGGAACCGTGATCCCACCCCATATTGCTGCATTAAACAATCGAGAATGGCCGCCGTGTAACTTAAAACGAATATTTTCGTATTCTACGAAACAAATATATCTACAAAATACCCTGCAAGCTACCTAAAGGGTGTATGGCAGGGGGTGGTGAGTAGTCACCAACATCCACTTCACTAACGGCATAAACGAACTGCGTAACCGAAGGATAAATCGAATACACTAATGAATTAAAGAAACTGCAACGAACTGAAATTTGGAACGCATCATACCTAACCACCACACTAAATGTGAAAATGAAACCAAAAATTTTCAACAAAATTCGTCCGGACGGGTTCTCTAAAAATTTCGATATTGGAACGATATTCGAACGTTCTAAGGGCCCCTTAGAACGACAAGGGTAAGAATCCAAGCGATCGGCTCCCATTCTCCGAAAACACTCGTCCTCCCCAATGCAACGAGTCAGGGGGTTAGTCTCCCCCCACACCCTCGCGCCCTTTATGTAGGGCAACTTGGCCGATCGATCCGAAGGACCGTGAGGTAGGGCATTGGCCCTGGCGCTTATTATATGGGTCATGCGAGAGAGCAATGCCCCAAATACACTGTAAGGAGTGGGCTGTCGGAGTACTCGAGTGACATCCTCACCGGAAGATCCGTGCATAACACACCCCTTCCCACCCTTTCAATCCCATTAAAAATAAGCCAGATACCATTCCCCTCAATAAAGAAAGCCACCGAAACCCTGCCAACGTCAGGGGAGCTCGGATCTGATAAAGTAGTGCTGGAAGGCCTATCCGGCCGGCACGTCAATTTCCAATTCTCTTATCCTCATCGCAGTCGTTCACATCTACCCGGATAGGAAGAATTAAAAACTCGAATCGCACTCACATTAAGTGATCGAATTCCAGTGATATGCAGCAGGATAGCAGAAGATTGACTAAAGGTCAAAGATGCCCACGTTTTAAAGCCGTTCACTAAGACACCAAAATAAAGCTCACTACCCTTAGAAGTGGACTCGACAGAAGAAATGAATTGGGACAATAGGCAGGAGTTCACATAAAATCTAGTTCCTTCCAAAAAAAACATTAGCCGGAGAAGGGATCTCAAAATTGCAGAAGAGAAGTAGCAAAATTGTGAAAGCACTCGACGCGGATTCCGAGGACCTGAGTTCAAAATCCAGCTCAAGCAAATAATCTTTAAGTAGTTATTTCCGCACACTAAGAAGTGACAAAGTATTAATGATTAAGATGCGGGCATGACTTCGGTATAACGGGATTTTTTGGGAAATCATCAAGTATATATATCTATTATATAGTACACTTGTGTATTTATATATTTATTCATATAAATACCCGTAAATTTAGCTCGTTTCCTTGGAAACTTAAACAACATTCAATTTCCTAAGCCATGCCGAGGGCTAAGGACCGAGGAGGTACATTCCTTTCCGCGAAGGAGAGAGAACGGACAGAAAAAGTTTCACAAGTTAGGAGAATCCAAAAGGAAACTGAATAAGGTGATGATTTATTAAATTGAGCATGGAATCTCATTATTTAACAATGGACATTCTCAGCAATTGACCGTCGAATGATTTTTTTGAAGCCAGAGGTTTACTTTTAATAATCATCTGGGGTCGGTATCGGAAGCGCAGCTGATAAACCGGTTATGATGAGCGACACCGCCTTTCGGCCTAGCAGTTGGCTCGGAAAAAGATAAAGAAGCCTACCATGGGAGAAAGAAGACCGTGCAAGAGAGATAACGACTCGAGAGTCAGTGGAATGCACCACTTTAAAATAGGAATCCAAAATTTTACAGATTGTTCGAGGTTTTTTCTGCTCAAAATTTCTCTAGTTCCCGTTCAATATCATTGAAAGCACCGGCTATGAGAGGTAATACATCACCCAAAAACCCTAATTAATATCTATGTTAAAAGCAATGGCGCGGCAGATGTGACGCAATAATGGTTCAACATGTATTGTTGTATATACTACTGTTATAAAATGTAAACATAAATAAATTTCTTAAGATAATGGTGAGATCTTTCGAAAGGTTCATTGGTCATCAACCTACTACTAAATGAACTTCCTCGATTTTTTTAATATCCTAGCTTTCCTGAAATTATGTAATATTGTCAGATGTTTCATGCTTTATTAGCTTTCGGAAAACGAGAATTCTATAGGACGGCGCTCAATACAACACTTTTTTCAAACACGCGAACCGGCTACCTTGATGTCATTGTCAAGCCGGGAAAAAACAAGCCAATTTGCCCATCAGTAATGAGATTGATTTGGCCCAATCCCAAATGCCATCCGTAGTTTTAGCCAATGCCGTACAAGACGAAATACGGCGGTAAAATATGAAAAATAAAAATCAAGACCAAAAAGAAAGATAGGTACTCAGTCTGAAAATGACATATTTTCCTGATTACTCTCATTGTATTAAGCTGATTATGCTCTACTAGCAAAGTGAATTCGAAGAATGCGAAAAAGCTACTAGAGGGGGAAAAGCGAGCGCCTAGTTGTGTACAGAATTTCAGTTGACCGTAGGATAGTACTCTTAACACCCTACCTTCCTTGAGCATTGCCCAAAATTAGCGCATAAAGGTGATGATATATGTTAAAACAAAGCCTTCTCGGAATCTCTTCGGTGGTTCAGGTTTTTTTTAATTAAATATGTTCCTGGACCATCATTCCTTTCATAACTCTACTCAAGAGGCTGATTAAGACCAACTTTCACTCCGCCTCCGGCATATTTCTAGATGCATTCTGTTATCAAAAATAATTTACCCAAAGAAAGAATAAAAGCATTCGCTTTTTTGGGGGAAAATTTTTGTTGAATAAAGAGTCTCAGATAATCGGAAAAAATGTAAACAACATAAAAACAAGATGGGCTTAGGAACTGCGCTCGAGAAGGCAATTAACATTTAATCAACTTGAGAGTTTTTTTTTCATACGGCTCAACCCAATTCAGAACATTTATCATCATCCAAGTCAGAATTCAAAACATGGCTGAGAAAATAACTAACAGTGTTGAGTTTAATTCCTTTCGTTAAATACCATACAGTCTATAACCATATTGTTTCCTCCCTTTAACAATAATATAGTTTTCAATGACTCGACGTCATTATCACTACATTCAACATAATCATTCAGCAGAGATTCACCAAACGTCAATTGAAAATGAAACTCCGATGGCTTGACACAGATACCTCAGGCGAAGCGGTGACTATTACTGGACTTCGTTAGGAGTAATTTTCAACAGGGTCAACCAAAACATCCCATCAGCTGATTTACACATACACACGAGTCCGGCCCTTCATTTTTCTTGCTTCACGCATGAATGGCATTTGTTAAAATTTCAAAACCCAGTCCATATTATCGGACAAAAATGTTGCTATAGTTCAATAACTGATCGATTCAAGACCGTAATAATAATTAAATGTTAGTAAGGAGCCAGGATACAATCAACTGCAATGGGTCAACCACCGCGTAAGAAATATGCAGAGAAATCTAAAGAGGACGAAAAATCCTAGCGCATCCCTTCAGAAAGAACCTACGACACGAGCCGGGTATCTATGAATGGAAGAGCTCGTAATCCATGAATTCTTGTGACACCAATACAGAAGGCAACTATCCAACCGGACCAGTATCAGCAAATGAAATAATTTCAAAAGGCCTCCCGAATAATCATATCGTCCCAAGTACAAAGAAAGAAAACGGATCAACTAAATGACGAGAAAACGTACTCTCGTCTCCATCCCTAAAACTACACAAATTCCTGCAGGTCAATAACATTGCGCAATCGTGCACGTACGGTCAGCAGCATCCAAGATAAATATCGGTGGAAACCAAAATTCAAGGAAAGATTTCACCCACAGCAGAATTAATAGTTCACCAGAGCTAACGCGCCAAAACTGTTTATTCTCTGGTAATCCTCATTCAATCAAAAACCCTAAAGTCACAACCTGAAATACACTTGCCATTTGTATCACTTTCGCTGTAACAAAGGTACTGCATATAAATATGAAATTCACAAATGCACGGAAGGTTCGCACTTAGCTCTAATGGCTCTAACGGCAAATATTTAATTCACTTCAACTATTATATGCAGCTCACATAGCATATCATTTCCTTATTATAACACAGAAAAGCAAGAACACCATTGCACAGTTGTCATGCTGTTTCTACACACATAAACACATAAATAATGCTCTACGGTATGGCATCACACGAAATACTAAACAAATACCTACTCACCTTTAGGTTGAATGAAAGGCTGCCCGAGAGCCGAAGCGACTCCGAGTCACTCTCCCAGCCCTCGTGTCCTACAGTATCCCAATTCGAACCCCGCGAGTGTTGCCGGCTAGGTGTGATGTGCGCGGCAGGAGCAGAAACCCACTGCTCCCGCCAAGGACGAAGGAAGGTCGCGTGCAGACTGCTCTTCACCCCGCAGCAGCACTCGCTAGCAGACGACGCGCGCTTGAGCAGAGAGAAAGTGATCACCTAAAAGAAATTATGTCTGAAATTTTCTCTAACGCTAACATGAAAAATCAGTTCAGAAAAATTTAGGAACAGAAATAGGCTTTTTGAACCTATAAAACGTTCGATTGAAAGTGACATCGTTTTCGATTATGATCGATGTTTGTGCCACTATAATTTGAAAATTCGAATTTATTATAGATGGAAGCCTAAACGTAATGTTAGACGTTTTTGGTGTACCTCAAAGTCAACTGCAACGAAAAAATATTATTTCAGGAATGTTATACAGTATATTATTTTCTGTCAAGTGTATCGTACTTCACTTGTATTTTGATCCTTAGTACTTGACTTCTTCACTGGCAGCACCAGCAGGAGATACCTTGGAAAAATGTAATTTATTTATGAAGAGACGGAAGATACTGTTTGGTATGAGTAGCATTTGAAGTTGCCGGTTGGAGAATCATCGGAAAATAGAAAGAATATTACCTACGTCTTCATGATTTACCATCAGTTATCGTAACCTATTTTAATGAAGTATAATGTCTCCGTAGACTGAGGTACTTGGCAATGTAAATTCCGTTTCTTGGTAGGCCTCTACCTTATGATTTACATGCGTAGAATTCCCGGTATAATTTATCGCAAGAGATGCTTTGTTTTCTCCGTTGTTGCTATCATAGTGTCCTCTATTATACTCCTCCTACATTGGGGAATTCTATGCACTAACATTCAAGCCTGGCATCATGTTTCTTATCTGGTAAGTTTGCAGTAAACATCCTCATGTTGTTGAAACAGCCTTTTTACTCGTAATTCATGACTTTATTCAATTATTATCATTTTCCTATACCTCTGGTTTTGGCGTTAGTCATCCTATTATGTAGTTGCCCTTCCGCGCTCGCTTACTTTACTACTTAATTTCCGTACGCGTTGCTATTTTTATTCTGGTGTAGGTAAAAGCATCTTCTGGTGTCCAGTCTCTCCAATGGTTGAAGTTACGATTGAAATGTATGACCGTTGTTTGTTTATGATTATTTCATTCCATATGTGCACTGTAGAATAAGTAGGTATCTGGTTCATCACTTATTACCCTAATAAAAGCCCTGCCACAAAGATGAAATATCTAACCTACTTTGTTCAATTAGAACCAATCTCGTTCTGGATGTGTTCGAACTTACTTCGTGGATAAACGGACTACAGCGTGTATTAATTTCTTCACGCTTCAATGGTAATAAATAATAGTAAAAGATCCTGTTTCATTTCTGTGCAGTGCGAGCTTCATCGAAAAGGAAAAGCCATAGGCAGTCTATGCTCTGCCTTATGTGTTGATGGCCAATTCCAAACTCTCACATGCCACCCTTTTCATGCTGGTAAAGATGCAGTGTTTTCTGCTAGTTGGATGATACAAGGTACACCTCGTGCTGTTTTCAAAGCTGCTCGGCTGCCTCTAGATGGAGAAAAGGATTATCTTGCTGAAAACAAGGTGACTTTAAAAAATCATTTCATCTCATACTGTCACTATGCAAATGGATTTGTTAGTTTTTCAATTAGTGACAGTAGTTGAAAAATATACCTAGCATGTTATCCCCATTCTAAAACTTAGTTTTACATCTCATATTTTTATATAGCTTGAATCTAAAAATGATTGAAAATTAGCCTTCCTCGAAGAAAGGGAAATAATTGTTGTCATTGTTCTCCTTTATGAAAAGGCTTCAAAAGCTAATGTTCAACCAATCTGAATATCCTATACATTATTCATGGTAGCATCTGATTTTGTACCCTGCAGAACAAGGATACAAAACAATGAAAGCTTATGAACTCACCCCATGCATATATGCATCAGGTATATTTATATAAACGGCATTTATTCTAAAGTTAATAGCAAAATTAGATTGTTTGCAGATGATGCCATCATATACTGAGAAATTGCCAAAAATGCTGATTTAGAAGCCGCCTCATCGTGCCCCAACAACATTAACTCGTGGTTACTTGAGTGGGGGCTCCAACCTAATCTTAGTAATTGCACTGCAGTACAGTTCTAATGAAAGAAATAATACCAACACTATGTCAACAAAGTGAGAGGGGTTAATCTAAAGGAGTCAGGTGAAATCAAATACTGGGGAATCACATTGACTTCAGACGTAATGGAGGTGAAACACATACAAAAAAATAGCGACATTTCATTGAAGAAACTTTGATGTATCAAGTGAATAGCAGGAGAGTTCTCTGATGAAAAAGTGAAAGAGAGATGCTACTTTGTCCTGATTAGCCCACATCTCGAATAGGCTGCGAGCATTTGGGACCATGCACAGAAAGATTTTATTTGTGGAGTAAATAAAATACAAACGAAAGCCACATTCTTTGTTTAACACTCATTCGAGCATACAGAAAGTGTCTCACTGTTGATGGAAGGATTGGGTTTGGAACTGTTCAGGCTGCTTTACACGATGAAAGATTTTGTTCAAACGAATGTACGTGAGATTGTACGTTTGTTTCAACGAAATTAGAACAGGTTCTATTTCCCATGCAGGCATTGAGACATTCGCACAAGCGTTCATACAATTTACTGCTTTACACGATACATTTTGCCTCATGCAAGAGTTCACGGAAGAGTTTGTACAAACAAATGTACCATGTAAAACGGCCTTTAGAGAGTAGGAGGCTACACGCTAGGCTGAACAAGTTTTTTAAAATCTCCAATGGCCATAATGCATAAATTGGCACCACTCGTCAAAAGTACACAATTTCTGTGTTGGTTTGTGGGAAAAAAGGGCAATTCCACGGCAGCGACCAACCACAACCTCTCGGCCAGAAAACCCTCATGTAGTGGTTTATGGAAATGTTATTTCCTCGCCAGTGACACAACACACACTCAAATGGGCCCAACTTCTGGGAGAATCTAGCTCACAATGAGCATAGTCAAAGAACGACACAAATATGAGAGTACAGGTCGGATGCGCATATTTTGGCCCTCGTCAGCGAACTGAAAGAAGTAGGCACTTGCAAAGTAAGGTTGTCATTGAATCGGGAGGAGGGCAATATTGCAACCATTGGAGATTTTTCTAAACTTCCTTGTGTAGGCTTCCGCGGGTTGATGAGTATGAAGATACATTTCTTCCGGGTATTACACCACTTAGGTCCATTGTTCAGGGACGACAGTTTCGCCGGCGTTGGAGTCGGCTTCTTCAGGTCAGTGAAGTGTGGACAGTTTCGGCCAACATACTGCCTCCACACTTCACTGACCTGAACAAGCCGACTGCAACGCCGGCGAAACTGTCGTCCCTGAACAATGGACCTACGCGGTGTAATACCCAGAAGAAATGTATCTTTTTCTAAACTTGTTACATTAAGAGGCTGTGGAGCTCAAGTTCCTTAGAGGCTAGGCTTAGATTACTTAAAAAACTCCGATCAGGTGAGTTTCAGTATGACACAGGGAATATTATTTTATTCCTATGCTTAAAATCTAGAACTGATATCAGTGACAAAATAAAAGAGATATACACTGTCAAATTGACGGGTACAAATATTCCTTCTTACCATGCACCATTAGTGATTATAAGAATAACAGCATGATAAGGTACACCATAAACATACAATTCACCTCTGTCCTTTGCCCCCTCCATTTCCCTATTCTCCCTCTTTCCATGGCTGCTGTCCAAACACTCCATGCCACTGCGGTGGCTTGCAGGGTAGTATATATAGGGCCATCCATGGGGATTGAGGGGGCCCTGTGCAAACTAAAGTCGGGGGGGTCCCTAACTTTGCCTTCCCTTATTGATATAGTAGCATCTCTTAGTCATATGTCATGGAAAGAAGGAAAGTAACCGACATACTGGCTAATAGTTTCAATAAAGTTACGTGTGCACAAAGTTGTAGGTAATTTCGGCTAATGGGCGGGTTTCCACGCACTGCACAGTGGTCCCCATCGAAAAAAGCTGGCCAAAAGTAATTTTTCCGCCTTTTGGCGAGGAATTTGTGAATGGTGTATTCAGATTCTACAGGGTATGGTCTACAATATACGCTACTACATTGGTATTTACGTTGATCAGAGTAGTCTCTGGGAACCGTCAACCATGGAGCATTCAGTGTGAAAATGCCAGTCGCATGAAATCAGTCGATTTCGGAGAAGTCACCTTCATGGAGGAAAAATTTTAGACGATATATTTAGCCGTCTGAATGAGGCAAGCCCGGGCGGGGCCCCCATAGCCATGGAGCCCAGTGCAGCATCAAATTTCGCACTACCCTAGGGATGGCACTGAGTGCATATATAGATGTAGATGCATTACTGGTGACAAGATAGGAGCCTGAATTTTTTCCAATGGCCCTAATCATATTCCTAATGACAACTTTTAATGACCTTATTGAAACTCTCTAACACCTATTCGCTAATTAGGATAGTTAAATCTTCCGCTCTGGCATTTCATGTTGGAAAAAGCTTCTCCTCTCACAAATGCCACTAAAATTTCTTCACACTCCCTGTACAGAGCTCTCAAGGGGCGAGGAATAGGTATGTTTCTCCTCTACTTGGGACCGGACCTTTTTCCTCGGCCACTGGGCAGAGATAATCTTTACCCCTTTACGCATGGATAGCCCATCACAGCATGCAGTCGTGGTAAACTATTTTATGCAATGGTTTTGCTAAAAAAACAGTTTGTGTGTTCTCAAGATATATTAAATCAGAAATTAATTCGTTTAGTTTTATATTGCCTTTACAGCTTTTAAACGAGATTGTACCGTTAATGTTAAGTTCTCTAGCATAAAAACTCCCAAATTAGTTCAGCGTTTCCTTTGCACACAAATTACGTTAAAAATAACAGTACTAGAGCTCCATTTAAAATTTGTAACTGTACAGCAAAACACAAGGAATGCACTTTTTGACTGATTCCATTAATTTAGCCTGTTATTTGCACAAAGGAGAGTGTGGCCAAAAGCACTACTTATACATTCCCATCTGAATTCATTGAAGAAAATCTGTTAGTTTTTGTTAAATGATACAGACAGAATAGGCATATAACAATCAAGCCTTAACAAAAGCATTTTTAATATTTTTTAATTCATGGAGCCTCATATGGTGCAGTGGTTGTTAATCTTAAGAGGAGTTTAAAGAAATGATCTGTGTTCTATCACTACGTGTAATCTGACTCATTTCCATTCAGGTATACACCATTGATAAAGATGGGAAGGAAAAATATCCTTCGGAGAAAGAATTTGAAAATATGTTGGCGGATTTAGTGTCAAAAAAGCTCAATGTCAGTGTTCCACAAGAAAAGTTGCGGAAGCTGGGCCACCTTGGACAATCAGCATTGGAAGCACTACCTGGTACATCTAATGAAAAGAGAAAACGTGAAATGGAAGCTGCATGGTACTTGCTTCAGGTAATTTAAAAAAATAAGTAACTTGTCAGTGAATATGTATTCTCTTGTGTGAACTTCAATTTTGATGGCTTCATCAGTGCTAGAAGGAATAATGGAGTAATGTGGACTCCTGTAGTGTTTTCTTTGGATGAGTTTCTGTGTGATGCTTTGAATCTATGAATGGTGTGGGTGAGGTATGTTTTGAAAAAAATGATCATATGTGTCTGCACACTAGATTAGTTGAACTTGAACGGAGTAGTCATGGATAAAGGAAGTCAATGGAATGTTTTATCTGTAATTACAATTTATTCAACAGATTGTTTCAAGTAGTTTCTTCGCATATATTGCTCATGGCAGTGAGAATCACTTTTTGACCAAAACCATTTTCGCTTGATGTAATAGTGCTCTTTTAAGCCTTTTCTTAATTTTTTTAGCTTGTGATTAAAATCAAACTAATAATGTCAGGTGTGCTGAATTTGGCATACCTCTGTAGTCATCTCAGCTCATTCACTAATGCCTGATATGGATGATTCGGTACAATCAAAAAATGTGAAAATGTTCACAAATGTGAAAATTTCTCTACTGCTTTAAACAGTAACTAATTTTTCTCTGTAAGATCCATCATTTAATGATAAGAAGGAAAAAATCCCTTCTCAGAAGTAAAAATTTTGGCCAAACAAAGTGTTGGGAGAAATGGGTGTGAATAGCAGAGAAAAATAGCTCAATTGGGGAAAATAAAATGAAAACATGTTAAGTAATTAGGAATAAGACTACAATGCGGTAGGTAAATATGAAGGAGGCAGAAAAAGTGGATATTGTATTAATATTAGTTTTTAAGATAATCCCTAGTATGGATAAAGCAAAATTTTGACCCCATGAGATTTACTGTCAATAATTTATAACCATGTGTTGGTAATTCTATTATTTCCTTTTGAGACAATCTAGAAAAATGGCCAAGTGTAAAATGTGCAGCTCAATTGAGATTTTAAATGTTTGCTTTCATTCAGGGCCATGAGTACTTAGTATCAGTCCTATTTGAGGAGAGAGAAGTTTTTCCAAGAGTCATGGGCACTTGTGGCCCATACTTTGCATCGGAATGGGTTGATCCATTAGTGTGGGAAGAATCAAAAGAAGAATGGATTAACAGAGTTCATGCGGCTGTCCTCATTTTGGAACTCTTAGAAGCACTTGAGGATACAGTACCAACTTTTCAACTTTGTGATGTTCGACCTGGAGATTTTGGTTTCACTAATGACGGATCAAAAGCCAAGGTATGCACAGTTTTTATCAGAGTGTGTTTATCTATTTTAAGAGTCAGTAAGTCTTACCATTTAATGCCATGGTGAAATGTGAGGTATTAAAATTTAGAATAAGGATATTTGTACATTTCTCAGACTAAGCTAGCATATGTAGTTTGTAAAATTGCTTTTAAATCTATTAATTGAAGTTTACTTACTGATGATGTGTTATGCACCAAAATTATTGTGCCAGTAAATTATTTTTTTGTAAAATATGTATAAATATTTAATTAAATAGCGAATAACTAATAAGTACATATTCATGAATTCATTTGTTTTATATGCTCAGGCCCTACAGTTGCTAACCCTTTTGCTCTGCTGATCATTCATTCCCATTTCCAATTAGCTTTCAGAAGTCTCATTCAGTGAAAATTTATAATGAAACAAATTTTTGTTTGTCCAGCCAATAATATCTATCCAGGGATTGAAAGACAAATGTTGTACTTAGTACTACGTTGATGTACATTCTGCTAATTAAATACAAAATTCCAGTTTAAAAGGAAAAAATGGTGTGTTTGATGGTGTGCACACTTAATGATCATTTGAACATGCTTACACTTCATTATGGAAGCAATTAAGTTTAACATTTGTGTATTGCATTTCAAATGGTATTATTAATGCCCCCGGGGTGCTAGCATTGGTTAACTTCAGCTGTCCTGTAGTAAAGGCAGTACACCATGATTATTCAGACTGTTTTGTACAAGAAAATAATATATATGTTACATAAAATCTAGGGAACTTGAGCTCTACGACCTCTTATAGTGATAAGTTATTTTTTTTAAATCTACAATGGCTGTAATAAATTGGCACTATTCGTCAAAATTACACCACAATTGCTGTTGTTTTGTGAGAAAAAAGGGCAATTCTACGCCAGTGACCAACCACAACCTCTCGACCAGAAACCCCTGTGGTGGTTTACGGGAATGTTACTTCCTTGCCAGTGACAACCACAGGCACACACACTCAACCCAAATAGGGATCCTTCACTAGGGCTGATGGGACCCCGCTGAGGATGTCTGGGGTTATGAACAAAAGCACTCTCAAGCACTCAAGAAATCACTCACTCATGCACTCAAATGGGCCCAACTTCTGGGAGAATCTAGCTCAAATGAGTGTAGTCAACAAACGGCACAAAAACAAGAAAAGACGAGGGTGTGCTTCGGATACGTGTATTTCAGCCACAAGGTGGCCCTTTCAGTGAACTGAAGGGAGAAATCACTTGCAACGCAAGGTTGTGACTACTCCCTTCTGTGGTTGTCACTGACAAGAAAGTAACATTCCCGTAAACCACTACAGGGGTTTTCTGGTCGAGAGGCTGTGGTTGGTCACTGATGTGGAATAGCCCTTTTTTACCGCAAACCAACCCAGCAATTGTGGTGTAATTTTGACGAGTGGTGCCAATTTATAATGACCATTGATATGTATTTTAATAACTTGTCAATATGTTACATATTTACTTTTATTGACTGTTAATGTGAATAGTTATTGACTATTTTAATACTTCTCTTTTTAAGTTAAAGTTTTCTATTGGCTCAATAGTCATTTAACCTTTATTGTTTAATTTATCAAATTATTAAAATTTTGTGGTGCTTATTCGTAAAAGATTGTATCTTCTCTAGGAATTCGCCATGTCTTGATTTTAAACACCTTTTCCTCTCTTTTGTCAGAGACCTCCTTTGGGTGGATGTGTGATTTTAGTAGAAAGTTTATTTATATTTTATCACTTTGTGTTTGCTCATTTAAGAGGACTTTCTATCCATAATTAACTGATTCTATGTATTAATGTTTGCTGGGTAGCATGTGGATGTACTACCATCAAAGGTGGTCCATATACTTTATCATACCTGTTGTCAGTAAGATATAAATCAAATACGAAATCAATCCTTATGGTAGTCAACTGGAATTATTTCTCATTATTTATCCATGAAGTTGTATCTTTTCATTGATTCTGTTGAATTCATTTTGCTATTCTGTGATGAAGGTTCTCGACTCAGATTCAGCCCTTCCCATAGCTGTTGCTGACAAGATGACTGGTAATGGTAAACCTTGCTCCAAAGATGAAGACTGTCACTATTTTGACTGCAAATCAAGGTGTCACAAAGGGTTTTGCTCTGAACCAGTGTTAAACAGCAACTTACAGGTTAGTAGAACTTCCAAAAAGTAACACATAGTGGATAATAGCATTCAGTAAAGTGTCTTTTTAGTGAAACACGATATATTGAAATTTTCACTATGGTGAAATGAGCTAGATTTGTCAATATAAGATGCGTGAAAAATTTGATATAGTGAAGTAGTGAAAGATTCGATATAGTGAAACCACTTTTCGGTTAACTACGAACTATAAATTGTATTCGACATAGTGAAATATGAGCTTATAATTTTTCTCTGTTTTCCAAAATGGCAGGCAGGGTTTGGTGATCATTTTCATACTGTTTATGTCCAAAGATGAGTCCCCTATTTCTGGCGAAATATCTGCTGTCAAAAGTGCGAGGGTCTGGAATATTTTCAAGAGAGAAAATCACTCAGATGGCTAATGGAGTAAAATGGACACTAGTGGACTAATATTTTCATATCAGTAAATAAAGTCTCAATTTGAGCAATTTATGAAAAGTTTTTTTTATTATTTTATCAATAGTGATGGGTCGAATCTGAATCCAAATCTCTCTTTTTATTGAATCTCAAATACAGAGAATGGAATTCGAATCCTGCTTTCAACAAATTATGAAACCCAGTTCATTTTCATTACCAATGCATATATGTATGAAACAAATCATATGCATCTATAATTTGCTTGTAAATGTTTGAACCCATAAGTAGCTCTAGGTTTTCTCTCAGACACAAATGTAATAATTCAGCTTTAAAGGAGGAATACAAGTGAGCAGCAATTTGTTTCACAGTTGCATTTATTAATTCTAAAATTAAGAATGCTAAAGTAGATAAGCTAAGTAAACACAAATAACTTATAAATTTTTGCTTATGAAATGGTGAATTCTTTGTCAGTCAGGATCCGAGTATGGAACTACTGATTTTTAGTCATTCCACTGCATAAACAAATACTTGACCATGGGCACATGCTGTAAATAGGGGCAGCACTGAGGCAAAGAAATCAAGATTATCTCCACCCACTAGTTGATGATAGGGTCCTGAGTACTTGGGTCCCAAAATGGGAAAAAAGCATAATTGTGTGATTCCTTACTACAAGAGAGTTCTGAATAGAGTAGTAGGGTTAAATGCTCATGGTATTCCTTCATTATTCAAAATGAAGTGGTTTAGGATGTGGAGAGCCCATCCTAAACATCCACCGAGTGCAAAAGTCTTGCATAATTTACTTTAAACATTTACTCTGTTAACAATCATCCTCTATTATTTTGCTAATCAATTTAGTTTTCCTTTTGTGTCATTTTTTAAATCTGGACATCGTATCATAAGCTATGTGTAATATTTATTTTTCTCACTATTTCAGGTGGTTTGTGACAAGGTTTTCCTGAATCAAAAACTTCCTGGTGGAGCAGTTGTCCTTCCTGGATTGCTAATGTCAGAGCATACTCCCCCCTCACTCACTGCCTTGTTGCGTTTGTGTGTTGATCATCCCTCCGGTGAAGGGGCTGAATATGTACGCAAAAAGTTATACGTAACACTTTCCCGGATGGAAATGGCTCTCGTAGACGAAACGATATAAAGATGCTTTCCATTCAATTTAATTTGCTGCTCACTTGGCAACACTAATGTGCATCAGCTTTCCATTCATTTGAGATCCTGCACACTAGACAGCACACATCAAAATAGAATGGTTGGAGAGCTGATGTGTGCTCGAGAAGATTAGTTTGTCATGAATATTGTGCAAGGCATCAAACATGGATAGTCTATAGTTTAAAATTATGGTATGGTAAAAGGCACTCGCTATGTATGTCTTTTTATACGAGGCACTTAATTGTGTTATTTGATGCACAGAAATGGAGCAGGGGCTATTTTCCCATCTATCGTTTATGCTTTAGCGCATGCATTCTAGAAGTTCACCACTTGAGATGGGCCACTCTGAAAATTACCTCAGTAATTTTCGTAAATTACCGTGGTATTTTTCGTAAATTACCATGGTATTTTTCGTAATTTACCGTGCCCCTTGAAAATTACCGTAATTTTCCAGATAATTCACCTACATATGAGACAATTTTTCATACAGATAAATGCCCAATAAGTTCTTTTAAGCCAAGTTCACATTTCCTACGTGTTTAATTATTAATTGAGGCATGTGCAACTCATTTTTGGAATATTTTAATTAAATTATAACATTATAGAATAATGTATTAGAATGTTATTCTTGAAAATTTCTCATACTTTGACAAAAGAAAGCCAGATTGTGTGTTGCTGCCGTAGTTCTTTTTAGAATTTTAAAAATTTCTAAAAGATTAATGTTGTAATAGATATGGTTTAAACATCGTCATTCCCCTCTTATTGCTATTAGCTTTCTTATTCAACCATACATTTGCTGCAAAATGCTTAAAACTAAAAAATACTGGAAAATTATTGTAATTTTCGAAAATTACCATAATTATCCGTGGTAATTTACCTCAGATGAAAATTATGGTAATTTTCCCATCTCTATTCACCACCTTACTATTTTGGCTGCTCATCCATATATACACCAGATTGTGCCATAAAGTGCCTCGTGTAAATCAGCCATGTAAGCATGTAATACAAGTGACAAACATCATCCAGTGTCACCTGTATCACTTTACTTCGGTTAGAAATGACAAAAAGTAACGTAGCTTAAGTGTTCAGCGGCTAGATCACAGCACCATACGTTCGTACACTTGTATTCCTTTTCCTGTAGCTAGCTGACGGTACCCGATGGTATGACTAAGAACATATGCACTCATATTGTTTTTCTTTATGTCACTTGTATTACGTTGACTCTCAGGCCCTCAAATCATACATATAGGCAGGTCATCAAACGAATTTTCACATTTTGCCTGTGCACAATATTCCATTTGTCGTCATTCGTGTGTGCTGATGTGTTCTGATCTGTGCTGAATTCAGCACCTAGAATGGAAAGCTCCATAAACCCATACTCAAATCAGTATGAAGTTAAGTTAATTAATGCGTTGAAAATTATGCTCATTTTTTATCGTTGGAGGAGGCATGCACTTCTGAATTGCGTTATTTGCTCAAATATATGTGCCATGAGGATCGTTTTAAGCCTTAGATTTTTAGTGATATTATATTTTGTAATGTTGCATTTCAAGCAAATTGATTGCATTAATTCAGTTTTGAAGGCACTCCTACGTCTGAGAACATATTGCTCCCAGCTTGGAGTACCATTTCAATCTATGACGGGTGGCTTCTGAGTGTGAGTTATCCACCACGCTAAATCTGGCCAGTTCTAAGCACAAAATCATGTATAGTCTTGAGTATGTTGATGCATTCTCAATCATGACCATTTCGTTAAGTATTACGAAACTATTTTTAATTTTTATCTCAACCCTGAGAGCACTGATTTGTTTTATTTTGTTATAATGAAAGTATTATTTTATTTTATACCTAAAATTTGGTGAAGTACTTATTGACTCATCAGCTGTAGAATATAATCTGAAACCAAAGTGACCAAAGTATTATGGACATCGAATATAGCTACATATGTAGTTTTAAGGGTATTAGCTTCCATTTGCTTTGCCAAATGTGTCTATCCTGACCTTAACAGTGAGGTTAGTACTTGAACTGAGGCAAGTAGTCCTATAGCCATGTTTGGCTGGCTACTTTTGAACAATAGAAGGAAGCATCATTTTAGAATTTCTTTTGTTTGTGGAAACTTATTGAATAAATGGTCATGGACTCTACTCCCAAAGCTAGTCCAAAAAGATATCAACTGAAAATTTCATTCAAGGTTCACAATCCTACGTTGGAAATTTTAGTTGTATTAATCCCTTACTTCCTAAAGGAATCCATGGCTGTGTCAGTGTATCCCTTTTTATGCATATATTTTAGAAGTACATTTGGCTGCTTTTTTTCATGCATATTCTTAGTTTTCTTTGTTGTGCACTTTTTGTACTCCCATTAACGATCCATTATATGTATGTATATACACTAATTTACACACATTACTGAGGAAAAATCTCCAAAGAACTTATGAATAATTAGTCACTACACTTATTAACTTAAATTACAATACCAAATGAAGATTACCAGGATTTAGTCAGAAGCAGAGTTCATGATGCAAGTCTGCCTCACCAGGCCAACGAGTGATGCTTGCCTTGTGAAGTTTGTACTTCACAACTTTACAATCGTGGATGCATGGCTGCTTCAACAGTTGTCCCAACCAAAGTCAGTTTTTGGATGCGATCAAAGGTGCCCCTTCGAATTCACCTGTGCAAGCAATAGGATATGTAGCACGAGTGTCTGAAATGCATCTTTTAGGTGAGACTGCATTTTTGAAAAAACATAAAATTGCCTCGAGACTTTCTAATTTTGCCACTTAAGAGAGTAACCCACTGGGAATACTCTAACCATTTAACCCAAAAATATTTTTGCAAGTTGTGATTGTGTACCAGCACACGGAACAAATTGTGCTCCACAAAACCAGACAAAGCTTGTTTAGTCACATAAACAAAGGCTCATCCTGCTTCTTCTCTTGCCTCACTAATTGAAAAATAACCGAGGTGAACTTCAGGTGAGGCTGCCTGGCTTGGTGGATATGCGACTTATCAATACCAAATAAATTAATTCTTACTCAAACGGCATGAAATATTTGGAGAACAGCCGTAACTCAGGGTTGGCATCTAGTATGGTAAATTGCCAGGAAACACCGTAGAAATTGCCATGAGAAAAATCTAGGATGGACTGCTTTTCATTGCCGTATTTGTGGCAGTTATGAAAAAACATTGACTTGTTCATTAAAAATTCCACATGAAAATCATTTTTTAGCTATCTACACTTGTCCTCGATGATGACCACTTCCCAACCGCCAGAAAAATGGTTGGACCTGATTAGGTCCACTCCCTCTCCTGCACTAGTGAGGAGAGCACTCCCCTTCTTCGTACAGCTGTAGTGAAAAAAAATGAGGCTGCTGCAGCTGAAGGGTTAATGAAAATTCAAATTCCCTTAACCCCACCATATTCATTGATGTGGGTGTCCAGGGTATAAAAAAGCATGTGGCTCAAATCTGAGCAATTCATTTTAAAACTATTATTTAATGCAGCCAAGACTACCTTGATATGGGGATCTCTCTGGACATTGTTGTTGTAATGAATTAAAAATTGCATATATCATTTGCTAGTCATAATACATATTCCTCAGCTGTTCAATTCAGTTTTTGACCATAAATCCTAATTGGTTACTGATCATTGTTTTTTGTCAGTGATTTCTGTAGTGAATAATGTTGAAATTTATCATATACTTTCAAGATCCTGCTTTACCTCCTACTTAGCTGAGGTGAATTTCATGCCATAAATTATACACTATCGAGAAGAGCCATTGATATTTAATGAAATGCACAATGAACATCCTTGAATGTAAAAAAGTACTCCATGCTGTTGTATTCAAACGTGCATACTTCAAAGTACCATTATTGAAATGTTTACGCACATAATAGTTTTTATAACTTATATTATCCTTAGTTTTAGTAGAATGTCTTGATTCTACACATGCCTTAGCTACTGAAATGTTTAGCACGACTACTGCTTGGTGAAATGCCTCATTTAAGTTTGTGAGAAATCAGCAAGATAAGCTGTGATCACAAAGTCATAGGTCAAACCTTTTTTGATTAATGCACAAAACTTGACGTATTCATCATGAATATTACTGAAAAGGTATTAAATCCAAAGGTGGAAGACTGATTGCAGTGATTGGACTTTTTGCCTCTCATGCTTGAAAGAGTAAAAATCTTATTGTCACTTTATTGGTTTTGTTTTGTTTCATTTTGATATGTATCTTTCAATGTAAATATATTTTTTGTACAATAAAAGGTCCACATGGATCACATTTAATTATAGTTATTCCTAAATGTTTCTTCTAATTACAAAGTTCTACTCAGGTGTGAAATGTTACCCAGACAGCACATAATATTTTGTATCCGTATACGATTGTGGACGACAATTAGGATACAAGAATGGCCATATGGAATGTTTGCAAGAGAATTTTAGGAATATGCAAGCATTAGTTCTCGAGATAATGAGCATATATTTTTTAAGTTTACCCATGCACATTAAATGCAGCATTAAAAAAACATAATGAATGAGTGTACTGCTTTGCAAGAAGCCTAAATAACTTCAAGCAATCTAGTATCTGCTCGTACATAATTGATACAGGATTCTAGTATCTTGTCCTGACAGGTCTTGTGCATGGTGCGATGGAACTATTTTGCAGGTGCGGAGGCTCACTTTGGAGTGGCCACAGACTCGTTCGCCATTTGTTTACATTGTGATGTGAGAGTGCTGTGCTTCTCAATATGTTAGTCTAGTAGTTAATCTTCTCAATATGTTAGTTAGTGAGACCTGTGCTTCTCAATATGTTAGTCTGAAATCATAAGTATTTCCTTACATATCATTTTAAAATAGTTGTGCTAAGTACCCTACATTCGTATTTCAGGTAATTGTAGTGAAAAATTTTCTACTCTGGTGGCATTAGTTTTCATGCATCGTTAATTTATGTGCAGTTCTTTGTGTTGAAACTCGTCATCCATTAAGCATACGTAAAGTTTTCCTGGAGGATTTTCACTATTTAAGATATATATAGCCAGAATATTACCAAACAAGTGTTTTCGGTGATAGATACAGATTTCATTGCTCTTATCGAAGTCATAATTTGGCTAGAACACTGTGATAGAGTTTTTGAAAGCAGCAATGCCTACTTGTCAGCCATTTTCAAGATTGTGGAGTTCTAAAAAAGAGAATCCGAGCAAAGAAAGGAATCACATTGTGAAAGAAAGGTGAGTGGATTTAATCATGTTGAATATCAATTTCAATATTTAATTATGTTGTTTATCAATTTCAATATGTCCAGCATTTTAATGCTGGAGACATTTTGGTGTTGCCTTCAATTCATGGATGTGCCGGAACGCATTTTAAAACAGAAAAATTAATAATTTCAAATCTTTGTAGCATGAGAAAAATGTGATAATGATAAATGATCCAGTACGATTTGTTTCAAATCATTCTTAACTGGGCCAATGTTATTGTAATTCCAATTATGTACTGGTGTCAGTTAATTTTAATATTATTTTCGTTTTGGTGTCGTGTATCAAAGCTATTCTCCCCCCGACGATGTGTCGTTCTCGCATTTAAAGAACTTTTATGTTCTTCTTATACCTATATATATATTGTTTTTCGTTGAAAGAAGTTAATTTAACGCAATTCTCTCAGAATTCATAATACAATTGCTAGACTAGATTTTTGCTGACACAATTCAAATTAAGGATTACCTAATTGACACAATTAATTAATTAGTCGGTAAGGATCCTTACCAATCGGTAAGAAAAGTCGACTTTTCTTATTGCATACGCATAAAAGATACATTGACTGAAATTTTGAATGCAGTGTGTAATAGCATTTTTAATATGCATACAAAACGTTCTTTTAAGTGGAAGGAAGACATGGTAAATGTAGTAAGTGTACTTTTGTGTTTTTCAGAAAAATGTGCACATGTGATGGTGTAGACACCCATTCCCAAGCAGTGATATAAGTTTTTAATTGGCTACATATTTTTCAATTACACGTGGATGTGCTTCCTTGAAATGACTGCATTCATAGTTTCATGTATTTTTTGCTTTAAATAAATTAATTACTTCTTATTGGTTTCATTCCTATCCTACCCTTATTTTATTGCCTTCCTCTGATGTTTGTGGGGTACTTAGGAATATTTTGCCCGAATATGGAAGCCTGGGTGTCCAGCAGATTGTAGGATTTTGTGCGTTTACGGTAATTCAATGAGTAATTATAGTTATTTGTGCATCTGAAATTCATTGAAATAATATTAATATTTAAGAGCAAGTGGAAAAATGTGGATGACATCGGCTATTTGGTATTCCTGCGCACCTAGCAGTTGTATCCCTTTGTACACAGTTCGTACCTGACATTTGACAAATAATTATTGCGTTCGTACATGGTTTGGTATTGGATCGTATCTTGATACGAAAGGATACAACGGGCACTGATATCCAGTTCGTCACTGGATGGTACCTGCATATGAATTAGATACGACGGAATCTGTGCTATCTGGGTAGTTCCTTCTCCATTACCTACTTATGAATCAACCTAAAGGAATGGCAACATTTTAGTCCAGAAATAAAACTATCAAGTCTTTCCACCCATGTACAATTTTTGATAATGTGAACCTTCCCGTTCTGATGTGCAACATGCTTGAAGGGACAGAAATGAACATTAATAACAAAATTCCACATTTTACTTGATTGCACTAACGTGGTCTCACTCTGGTACAGCATAGTCATGTGATGCAACTTCATTACTAAATGGCAGTGTTTCTGTTCATCTCTTTCCCATTAAGATGATTGAATTCCAGCAAGTCAAGACTGACACTTTCTGATGACTAAATCCTAGACATGGTCATAGGCATATCCAAGGGGGGGTTTGTAACCCCCCCCCCCTTTGATAAGAAAAACATAAAAATTATGTGTTTAACACATGCTAATAGTACACTTATATATCTCCTTCATAACATAACACCTTCAAAACATCATTTTAAGATTTATATTTTTCAAAATTCCCTGACTCCCTCCGTTTTACATGGGGTATTCCATACCTCCTGAAGGGGGTGGTGACCCCCCCTTCAGATGCTTCTAGATACGCCTATGGACATGGTGGAAGGAATTCTATGTTCAATTGATTCCCAGAACTTTTATGTACGAATCCCATTCAAATACACACAGTGGTCTTATCTTTGCATGAATACAGGTCAACTACAGAACTCGTCAGCCCAAAGGCTGTTGTGCCCAACAGAGGGTATAGCAAGGTTCTCTTAGTAGCCATCACCCTCAGATCTAATAATTTAGCTGTAAAGGAAGAATAAAATTGAGCAGGAATTTGTTTCAAAATGGCCCTAATTAAGTCTTGAATTATGTATGCTAAAGAAAGCTAAGTTAACATATGAAACTAAGTACCTAATTGTTGGTTATGAAATGTAGCATCCTCAGTCTGTCAGGATCTTATCTTTTTTCTTTTATTGTGAAGCAAATTGCCAGTTCTGAAGACTAAAAATACTGATGCAAGAGCAGACCGAAGGGGTTTTCATAGAATGTGTATCAAAAACTTCAAATTTCAGGCTTATGCTGCTTCACAGGGTAGAGCTGATAGTTTTTTTTACATGCTTCCTTAGTACAATAGTGATGTTTTGAATAAATCTGTATTAAGTGCAAAATGACACGACGCAGTTAAAAAATGAGACTCCACTTTGATCTAAAGGTTGATTTTTAAATGTCTTTTACCATAACAGACATGATGCTACACTCTGCAAAAAATGTATGGTCTCATATTTGCCACAAAAAAACAATGGCACGATGGAGTAACAAAAATGGTTAGATGAAAATTTCACAACTTTTGTGGCGTAAAAAAGTGATGTTTGACAAGCCTTTCTAGGTTAGGTGTATATGTATTGGACTACAGCTTAAAACTTCATTTTTCAAAGACTAGAAGAAAAATTCTCGGCCTTTCTGTCAAACATACAAAAAATGGCAAGCATAATGGTCTACAAGAGCACGTAGGCTTTGAAAATGATGCATTGGAAGGTTATGAGAGCGGAGTGCGAATGCACCAAATTTTAAATGAAACTTTCCGTGATTAATAGAAATAAAATTTCTGCTTATGTATGTACATATTTTTGAAACAACGAGTTTTCTCAAAAATTATCAGCACTTTTGTAGTAAAGGACTTCAAGATGCTATAATTCCGAGGTAAGATTTCATTACAAATTTACAGTTTACCATAAATGCCACCCGCACTACCAGGGTTGGAATCTTTTTTGGAAGGATTATATCAAATCTCGAATCCATGGATTCGATCGAATCCTGAACATGCCCCTACCCTAGGCCCTTATCCACAAGAAGCAGAAAAGACAAAATATGTATATTTCCATGAAGGCTTCCACGGAGTCTTTGGCTTGGAAGAGGGAATGCCGGCGAAATATTGTCCAGAAGAATATGGAAAGACCCGAAAACCAAGTCCCTCCAAAATAAGCTTTTAACTGTTAAAATAAAGACATGGAATGTTAGAACTGTGCTGAGGGCAGGAAATAAAAGCAATGGAGAAAGTATTGATGAGACAGTTGAGCCAGATAAGGAGAGAAAAAGGGGACTAAAGGAGTGAAGCTTATATGTGATTCATAGTGGACAGGAAGAGAGTCAGCAGGGGCGAGCCCGAATAATAAAAAAAAAAAAAGAGTATGTAGTTATTTACGAACAAGTGGTTGACAAATACATTCAGGAGAGATCAAAGCCAATGAATCCAGGCCAGAATCCAGTAACCATGAAACTTCATATTTTATGGTTTCTAGGATTTGACATTTTTGAACAGCCTCTCCTAATTCCTATTAAAGTCTTTGTTAGGATTTCCTCAATTTTTAACTTCTAAAATCTCCCCAATACTACACTTTCTTTTAAATTTCTATTTTTAAATAATAGGATCTAGCCTTGAAAACGGGATGGAAACATATTCCATGAGTTTATGAGGAAGATGATATATGACAAGCTTTTGTGATGGTACCAGCAAAAATTGACCATCAAAATTACAGAAGGGATGAGGTTTATGAATAGACTGTTGAATAACTTCATCACAAATCATTGGAATGACACTAGAGACATTGTTACAATATGGGTACAAATAATACAACCTTATCCTCTAAAAACAGGGCACAAGTTCCATTTTATATGTTACATAAAATTGTAGAAAATTCCATATAAAGTAATATATAGGAAATATTCAAACAATGCAAATTATAGTGAACAAAATAATGTGATACATAAAAATAACAGAGAAAACTCTTATAAATAGTTATCTTAGGCCAATGGCAAGTAAATTAGATGAAATTATGACTGACATGAACTGATATTTAAGTTTGTACTCAGATCTGAGAAGCATACAATCTGCATTCTCCACTTACATATATACGATAATGACATGACTCACAGCAGTTCATAATAAAACATTCAAAAGTCCATGTACAAGTATGAGTATTGTCTATCACACTTTACACTGTTAAGCGAATAATTCAAATTAACACATTAAGGCCTCCAGTCAAGTGATTCTCATTAATAAATACATAATAGTATATCAAAAATGGTCCCTATAGTGTGTTGAAAAAGTACCATCACACTTACTAAAAAGGATAAATAACATGGATTAACATGGAGCTATGGATAAAAATCATCTCGAGCACTTGGAATTAAACAGCCCATTAGAGCAAGAGTAGTAAATCCAAAAGTCTCTTCAAGTTTTAAGTGGAAAAAATGCCACTTAGGATAAATTACAAAACTCAATGATTTGGTATATTGCAGAGATTCCAAACAGCGAATATAAAACAGTTGTGTATAAATATTGATACTATTAATTAAATTGAAGATAAAATATTAATTTGACAAGAAAGAGATTTCCTTAAGCTATTCAATTAATGTAGCACAAATATTTTTTAAAAAAATCATATTTCCCTATACTACTTGGCATCATTTGAGAGCCTTTCCAATTTTGACATTACACGTGATATGTCTGCATCTCTTGAAACTTTCACATACTGAGCATTGCGAATAGTACATCTGCTAATCCAACCAGGAACTGATCCTTCCAAGAGTTTTAAGTGCTCATCCAACTCGGCTGGAAAGAAATTTTAGATTTTTCTCATAAATTATGCATAAAAGTGAGTGAAGACAGTGGAGACAGGCATGGAAGATATTTCCCAAGATCAAATCATATCACAATTACCATTTTTGACAGCATATAAGATGCATATTTTCCCCAAAAATCACCCCCAGCTCCTATATGCCAAGGTGACTCCATACAAAGGTTAAAGTCAACCCCGACGCTCTCTACTGTCGACAAATTTTATCCTAGAAGATTTTTACCACCCAGCCCATCCCCAAAATATTATTTTATACTCAAATGATGTTGTGGTAAATTAATAATATGGCCATCATTATTGTTACACACAATACTGGGGCTGATATATACTGTATTAATCACATTAGTTCCTTGATATCAGATCCTTGATGTATCTTTCTTTCATAATTTACAGCACAACACTGCCGACAGCCTTTCTCTTCAAAGTTACATCATCTTTAATGTTCCTTGATATCCAACCAGTTCTCTTTATTTTGTATTCCTTTTAGCCCTTCTACCTATTTGAAATACTGCTCAATTAATAGGATGACAATGCTTTCTCAAGCCTTGAATTGTGACATGCTACATAATTCTTTGTATTAATATGTTTGTAAAAAAACAATTGTGTTTAATAAATACATATTATTATTATAGCCCCATCTGAGATAAGCCCCCACTCCCTTAACCTTTAAATGCCTAGCGTGCCTGAAAAGTCTCTTTAAATGTTTTCGCTGTATGCCAAGAGTAGGCTTGTGCGATGAGTCGATTAATCGAAGTCATCGACAATTATTTCAGTCATCGCAGTGCAATGACTGAAATCGATGACCATGAATGTCATCGACCATCGACAGCAATGAGTTGATGAGAACCATCGATGAGGATGACCAATGGGCTGATGAAACTTACAGGTATTGTGTCGCCCGTCCGTTCTGAGCCGCCGCCAGTGACCACTGTGCCGTTTCCTCCCTCGTCTCCCCCTCCCCCTTCCTTGTTCTACTGCGCAATGCCTATATCAGGGAATTCTATTCCCTGCCTACGTACTGAAAAAAAGTCGCCGGCGGCCAGTCCATGGGGGCTGCACAGGGGTTGGGGTACGTGGACTCTATAAGACGTTATCTTGGGGAAGGTAGGGGAGGGGACAGAGTTTCTGCCCACGAGCACCTTTGCACTCCACCACTTGGCCACCATATTGTCGTCTGCAACTAGAATGTCACCATTTTATAACATTGAGTGTCGCGACTGTGGTCCAGTCTAGACGTGTTGTAGCTTGTTTCCCAGTGTCAGTCTCCCTACGCTGCATTCAGTTGATCCAGGCTGGGGATATCGTGGTCATGATTTCCACCAAATCTATGTCTGTTTTCTTGAAGCATTGCAGAGACATTGGTGGCAACCGTGTGAAATGTAATTATTGTGCCCAGAGTTTGTCACATGCCAAAGGGTGCACTACTAATATCAAGAACTACTTGAAGGCGAAGCATCCGAATGTCTACTTGCAAATAGTTAATGGAATAAAGGAGCTTGCTGATGCCGGAAAATCTCGCTCTATGCTCAGAGATAGTGACGAGTGTGGTTAATGCTGAGGGGCTTCTCCCCCCACTTGAAACTGAAGCCCCTGATGGAAGTAGTAATGCTGGTGCCCCACGACTAGGATTCGGCCAAGAGTTGCCCATCTCTTCATTTCCTTCTTCTACTCCATCGCCGTCATCATCTCGCTCTCCATCTCCTTTTGCAGAGCCAACATCACCAGGTCTTTCTGGTTTAAGGTACATGGCCTAGACTCCATGGTGATTCCACGATAACTGAGCTCACCCTTCCCCTTACATTAGTGTCAACTTCTTAAGCAGAGTTGTATTGTAAACATGCTGCATGTGACATGTTTTTGGGGCCGTCCGTTAATTATATTACGCTCTTGGTTTGATAAATTGCTTTCCCATCCATAAAATAGCGCAGCAGCGAAGTTCACAAAGCCTCTCCTATCATTTTTTCCCTCTGTATTCCTGCCACTTCGACATCATCAGAGCGGTTCTCCAGCGATGCAGGAAATGTTGTGTTGGACGACCGACATCTACTCACCGATGAAAATGCGGAAATGAGAATTGTATTATACCACAACAAAGAGTTGTTGCTTAAATTGTAACTTGGAGCTTGTTTCGCTCTTTAATAAATGGACCTTGTCCTTCTCAATTAAGTTTGATCCAATTCAATCTTCACTTAATAGCCACACCAAACTGCCAACCAAGACATCAGCACCGATCATCGATAGTCAACGTAATTCATCGATCATCATGTACACTCTATTTGATGACCAATGACAGCCATCTCATCGAAGCATTTCAACGAAATTTTTTCATCGAAAATCAATGACCAAAAACAGTCATCGCACAAGCCTAGCCAATCGTGCCCAAAACATCCCGGCTAGAATTCTGCATAGAATTTGAATCCAGCAGCCAGGCAAAACACCGGGATTTAAATCCAGCGGATAAAGGTTATATTGCATCCATATTTTTGGAAATACTTCATTCCTAACCATACTTACTCTCGTACAATGAATTTCCTTTTTAGTATTCTTCTTTAAATACATAATATATATGGCAGGTAGTCTCATTTCTGTACATGTATCCCCGAATCTAATGATAGGATAAATATTTAAGATACAACTGTACTGCAGGTTGCATATAATGACTTTTTAGCATCATTGTAGGGCTATAGAAACTTCATCAAAATGGAGAATTAACGAGCAATTAAAGTAGTTTGCAAGTTCTAACAATTTTTGTTGAATGTATTTTGGCATGATTAATGTCATAACATAGTTGCCATACAGCAATGACAACATTGCCATGAATAAATATTAATTAAATAATAAAATCTTTCCATTAATTTAAAAAAATACATTTGTATTGCTGCAATTTTCAATTCAGAAAACGGTGGTCAGAGTTCTGTCTAACTCAGGTCCCCTTGAGTATTGTAGACCACTCTTTGCTGATCTATGAACTATGACAGTGTACACTTTATATATATATTGTGACGGAACAGGCTAGATTCTCCTCTGCCCGTTCATTTGCCGCAGTCCTTACGCCTCTGAGAAATGGACCCCTTACCTTTGCCTCAACACCTCGCCTACTTCGGGCTTCCCCCTGCGGGAAATGGTTCTGAGAAAAGGATAACGGGACCTTTGTCGTGTGTTTGAGAAGGACGCCACTCAAAACCGCAGCATCGAACAAGCTCAGCCGACAAAGCAAGGACGTTCCAAATGTTCAAGGGTTGGGGGACCTTAATCCAGGGAGGACGGTAAAATGGCGGCACAGGGTGCGCCGTATGAAGCGAGCACGGGAAAGATTACGCAAAGCGTAAGAATGAACGTCTGACCTTTTTACAATAAACACAAACAACATTTAATTATCAAAATAAGCATAAAAATGAACACGGAGGAGGCACTCTACAGCTAATTAACACATGTCTTACTAACTAATGAGGGATGAAAAGTGAATGAATGGCGAGACATAAATGGAACGAAATCAACAGTAAAAAAATGATCACTCTTAACACTTCACTCTACAATGAACAAATAAATGACCAAGTATGAAAATACTAACTAAAAAATTAAGAGAATTACAAGCTCCTCGTCCTTTTATTATTACTGGTGAGGACGGGAGTGAGTGATACATAAGTTATGGTCCCGTATGACTAGAATTGTCCACTCTTGGGATTAATTTGACAGGGTCTCTTCTCTTTTAACCTGAAGGGACTTTAACTCTGTTTGAATATCTCGTAAATCACTTATTCTGGCACACACGGGTTTCAAAGTGGGGAAGCGTGAATAAAAGCTTTGAAATAACTTAACATTGGGGAAAAACGGGTGTGGCGATACATATGTGCGAGATTGTGTGGAGCAGGACGGCGAAATCCAGTGCGGAGAGACTGCACCGATGAGTTTTCGAGATGGTGGCGTGGAGAATGGAATTCAACAACTCCTGTTGTGAAAATGCACCTTCTGACTGAATGGAACTCGTCCAACCTTTGCTTCCGGGGATACGGCGGCCCGCTATCTTCTGCAGCCTGTCACCCTTATCCACCCGAAACCGCACCTCCTCTTTGGGTGCTGGGATCGAGGTCCGCTGTGTCTCGTTCCTCTTCTGGGGCAGAATGCAGGAAAAACCGCTAGGGAACTACTTTCTCTGTCTATTCCTCGCGGCCATCATGGTGATCTCCGTCTCCAACTATCGCCTCTCTCTCTCTCTCCGTCCACTCTCTCGTCTGCACTCACAAGCACACACCCTGAGCTTCTGTGGTCGACTCTTGACCGTCTGTCTCCTGTACCTGCTTGTACTCCCCCTCACGTGACTTAATTTCAAAATTCCACCAATAGCTTATCCGCTTACAATGCCCAATGACCTGGGTCGACACAAAGATGGTGTGATTCTCACTGTTACAAATTTTTTGTGCTGCACATAGGAACATTTTACCAGACATTCACACAAAAAGGTAGACGTTCACCTCACTCGCGCAACGGGAACCCCGCTCGGGACACAAATGACGAGCGCGAGAGGCCCGCTTAGTTCAAAAATAAGTATAAGACAGCCAATCCGTCACAATATATATACACAGCACAAGTGGTTGGCGGCTGTCTCACATGAGTGACAGCAGTTAGTTATTTAACACATTCCCTGCCACTGTTTTTTCGCCAATTTCACCCCCTGCGCCAAAATGTTTTTTTTTGCGTATTATCTTTGTTTATGCTGCAATATTGTATTCTAACGTCATATTGGATATTTATAACTGAAATAAACAATAGTTTATAGCTTTCGGTCATTATGACCGACGCGGCGTAGGGTGGTGCTTGTCAGGAGCCCGGGCACTTAGACCTTTCTTGGTCCATTGTGCCAACCCCATGCCTGTCTGCCACTTGCAGACAGGGGACAAGAGCACCACGGCAGAGGTATGGAGGGTTGGCCTCACCCCAGTACCAGGTATGGAGGGCGTCCTCCCTCTAACTCTCCCGGTCTGGGTATATCTCCCACCGGCCTCCCGGTGGTCTGGAGGGAGTATCGCCTCTCCATCCACGCCTGGTGCAGGTATGGAGGAGGGTCACCCATCCAACCACTGTCCGGGCCCAACGTTGCTTAACTTTGGTGTTCTGACGGGAACTGGTGTTTCAACATGGCTAGGCCCTTGCCCCTAAATGTATGGGAATAGATAATGTAGAGTGACTCCATAAAAAATTCGAAAGAAAAAAAATTGACCTTACTGGGATCCGAACCTGCGCCACAGTCCGGGGATTGTTGGTCCAATGCCTCTAACCGCTCGGCCATGGCTTCTGTTGACTGACACTCGCATTTCAAAGGATTTATAGGGAGGGAAATTCTTTAGTTGCGTTTTTCTCTCGAACTCTGGTCCAAATGGAAGAAAGCCGTGACACTTTTCCCGCATTCTCTCTCTAGTTTCAGAAAATAATTGCGTCATTTGGATCCCTAACATCATTCACGCGATGTCTCCTTGTTAGTGAAATGGCTAATTACCAAACCTTTATATTCCCTAGATGAATAACTTGACCAGGATGTTTCAAGTATCAATCTTTATCTCTAAGGTTACTTTTTATACAGTAGAAACTCGAAAATACGAACTTCGAAATTACGAAATTTTGATTTTACGAAGCAAAATCTTCGGTCCCGACCAAAAGGGTATCTAACTGTATGTAACAGTACGCGATATTACGAAATAACGAAGTTTTAAAATTACGAACCTCGGATCTTGGTCCCGACGTGAAAAAGTTACTCGTTTATACGAATAGTGATAGATCACAGTAACGTTTCGGCGCTCCTTTTCAGAGTTAAACATCTAATTAATGATCGTCGCCGAATACATTATGCACTGAATGTATTACCGGAACGATATCTCATTTTTCAATGCTTCATTAGTAAAGGTGTGGTTTCGCTGGGGCATCTGGCGTCCGTCCAGCAGTCGGAAGTCACTGACGTACTCATCCAATGTACAGTAAGTCCTCTACATACGAACGAGATGCGTTCCGAGAACTTGTTCGTATGTTGAAAAACGTCAGCCAGGCATCGAAAATTGTAGTTACTGTAATTCCTGGCCCATAAGACGCACTTTGTTTGATCCAAAATGTGCTCTTAAATTGTACGTTCGTCCTCAAAGGCACAAGCTGATTCGCCGGGAAAATACTATTTAGGGATGGTCAGATCGGATCTAAAGATACGCGGGTATTACGTTTCTCCGGATACTGAAATCGGATCCTAATTCATTTTAAAAAATCGGATCTGGATCAGATAAAAAAATTCACACTGGGGAGTGGATACCATTAAAATCGTCCTAAATAACGGTCATCCTGTGTTGCGGCCGATGTAGAAACTAGTTGGAACCATGGAAGCTGGCTGCTGATGCTCTCGAAAGGATGTCTATAGGATGTCCTCTAAAGGATATCCCAACTAGTGAAAACCACCTGAGAAGTTAGGGCGGGTATGCGATGAGTGAAATGTGATACGTTTGGATCGCGTTCATAGCTGATAAGGAACTCCCAACGGGCAATGCCCTCCCCCCCACCCAACTTTTGGAAGCCACCTGTGAAGTTAGGGCGTGGGAAAGCGATGAGTGAAATGTGATACTTATGATGAAATGTGATGCGGACTCGAGAAAAAATATCACTTTACTCCGACCCCCTAACTATGAGTGCCGAGTCGAGGGTGGGGAAGAGAGAGGAGGAGGGGAGAGCAGGAGGCAGGCCTAGGACGCGTAGCGTTCGCTGGACTGCCGGGGGCGCCAATGCTTGGCACGAATGCCTCTGGAAAAGTGTGCTGGACACCTTTGCTTTACAAGACTACAGTACTTGTATTAAACTTGCGTACCAACTTGAGGAGTATCCGCATTGAAAGATGAACGATGCAGCTAGAACTTATATCAAAGCTCATTATGGTATCACTTCTCATAGCCGAGTAGCTTTTCCACGAAATGATCGATTTTAAGCGAGTTAACTAAATTTTCTCCGATGTGGTTGATATAAGTACGCACAAGTATGTATCAAGCCCTATGAAATAAGTTCTAGCAACATCCTTCCTGCGCGAAACAGTGAAAACAGAATTTCTTTATCTATTAGCATGGCGATGTAAAAGTCAACGGTCTAAAAATGGATTTCCTGGCGTGGTATCCACTTCCAAAAGTGAATGATGCTTCCTATAAAAGGAAGTAAAAACAGATTAGGGTTCCGATTCTCTCTTCGCATGCGCCGATGCACTATGTTATTTATCCCATTGATGTGACGATGCGTTTCAAAGCTCTCTCGGGCGCTACGCAACATAATTTCAGGTTGTGGAAAAATCATGAAGGAGTGCGAAGTCAACCTCAAAGCTATCACCGGGGTACGTTACAATTTGAATCGACCGAAATAACGGCTCCCTCGTTCGATCATCGGCCGTATCAACTTAGTGTTGGCTGCCGAGGCCGCTGAAAGGAGGTCCAACCCCTCCCTCACTAGTGAAGCCACCTGGGTAAAAGCGAAACTGGTTGAGGGTAGATAATAACAGATAAGGTGAGGGAGTGATCCTCTCGGGTTTCTCTTTCTCGCTGAATGAGTCCCGCGCAGATGAATGTCGTCGCGCCCAGAAAAAAGGAACGACGAACTTTTTTATTGAGGGGTCTTCTGGAAAAAAAACCGGTTTAGACGCGCCAATTGTTCAGATCCGACTGAGGTATTACCCTAAAATCTGACAGCTTTAATGTTTCCGGCTGAGTGATTGAGAGGGATAGCTGGATGGAAGGACTGTTCGTCAGGCAATTTCCAAATACCCTGGAAAGGATATTTTACCATTCATCACGATAACCCGAATCGAGCCTCGTATTGCCGGTAATAATCATTTGTCATCACAAAACGAATGAGTGAACGGAATAATGCATCGATTTGATGCGAAGGTAACTTGACACACGGAAGTCGATTTACATTGAAACGCGGCTTTCGTCTTACTTCCGAACCATCCGTAAAAATTTATGACGCAAGTAAACAATAAACATTGCAAATTGATATATCCAGATAATATTGTTAAAATTCGTCACGGAAAAGAGGGGTAGTACCAATCCGCGAGTTACTGCACGCCGCACCGCCAGCTGCAACGGCAAAATAACTTATCCGGTGGCGCCAAATTTGAAATTCCCGAAAATAGGAATAATAAAACTCCGTCAAATAATTGTGTTCAACTGACAATGAGTGCACCCTGTGGGCATGAATACACATTTAAATATACTTTCATGAATTATAACTTCGTAAATCATGCAAGTACATCGCGAGAGTACATCTTAATCTAAGGAAACAAAAAAAGAGCTTCATCGCGATGTTTTTGAAAGATATTCGTTCATACGAAATTTGATATTACGAAGTGCCGATTTTTCCGGTCCCATCAACTTCGTAATTTCGAGTTTCTACTGTATTTATATATATTATGTGCATTTCTATAAAATATACCATATTTGCACGGATCTAAGGCGATGTTTTTCCCTTCCGGGCTTCCGAAGAAATATGGGTTCATCTTACAATCGGAAGCAAAATCCATGACTTTTTTCCCATTGTGAATGTCCAAAAAAGGGTCTTAGATTGGTGCAAATACGATACTTGTACTTCTAATGTAATTGTATTTTGTACTGACCACATCCATCATAGCTGATGCTAAGCTACGGATGAATAAAGAATATTATTATGTATTATGCATCAAGAATTCAGATTAAATTTAAAAAAATGAGTCGAGCAGCAAAACATTCGAATATAAAATTAGTGACAAAATAATTACTCACTTGTATTCAGGGAGGCCTTGTAGCTATCTAAAAGCTTTTGAAGTACTGCATCCAAGGACAACACACCTTTACGTTCTGATACATAAATACCACGAAGAACTCGAGCAAGTTCTGGAAGCCTAGACAATCTTTCTGCACGTTTCTCCTCGGCAGGAGACATAGTCATTGTCATCATTGCCTTGGCTGCTTGTCTTTCCCTTACCTGTAAACGCAAATGAGAATCCTCAATGAGATTAAGCAGAAATAAAACTCAGCTGCAAATCCATAAGGGCCCAGACTAGGGTTGTCAAACCCTTAAGAGTTGATTTCAGAAGAAGTCCATTTCAAGAAAAAATAAATTTCATGAGATTCTATGAGATCGCATTAAAAGCATGATTACAACTACCATTGAATGTGCATTCTCATTAAATGAGCAGCATAAATGTTAAAATGAGTTTACAATTGAATTAGCTCTACCAATAGCTAAGTCAATTGTTATCAATTCGCTGAGTTTAACAGTGCCTGTCTTTTTCAGTACAAAATACAAAATATCACATCATGGGCTGGCTGCCACTGCAGTGTGTAAAAAGCCAAGAACTGAGGGCTTGGGACGTGATTGCACCTTGCAGTGCAGTGCATATTCGAACTTAGGGCCCATTATTACAGGAAAAGTTCTCTTCTGATTTTTGAGCTGAGAAAAACCTTGGATAACCAAAACCAATGACACGGCTCATGGAGACTAAAATTTCCTATCCCAGCATCTTTTCATAGTTCCTACCTCTAACCTTTGTTCTCAATTCCTATGATTTGTGGCTGTCAAGAATATACAAAGACAACTGATATGCCAAGAAACATGAAGTTTAAATACTTATGCATTTAATTAGGAAAATACTCAAACCTTAACACAAGATTGTACGACAAGGGAAATGCAAAAATTGCTCCATAAGTATTTGGTGAGGATAACAATACATAAATTATACTATTGCTGCTAGATTTAAATTTTTCAAGAAGGATCTTACCTTTTTCAAAAGAGCTGGAGGAATACCTCTGAGGGCTGGATTGAGAAGTGGAACATCAGATGCACTGGAACTTGAGGAGGCAGCATCATTCGTTACTTTCTTGTCCTTAGAGTCAGACACACTCACTTTCTCTAATGCCCGCTCCATTCTAGTGTTACAGCCAAAAAGATCACGGGCTTTGTCTGGAAATTAAATAAATGCAGAAAATCAACATGCTTCCAAAGGAATGGGGAAGGTTAAGGATTATGAACAGCAGAAGATTAGCACACAGAAATCCAGTTGTGCTGTTAGTCTACACTTCACAAATGAAGTCAAAGGGTCACATCTCTTAGGTTCAATCCGATGGATGATTTACTGCACGTGAATGTCATCCGTACTACACTTACGTATAAGATCAAATTAAAGGACATTTAAATGAAAAGTATAGTGTCAGTCAGTTTGGAACCAACCTATCTGTACATGGGTGACAATAGAAAAGTCTCAGATGAGGAAAAATATCTATTAAATAAAGGAAATAAACCACTAACCAGTATATTATACGGTGATACCTCAATGAATGCAAGGGTTAAATTCCATAATTACGCCATGCTAGGTTCATCCCCATTGAAGGAATCATAAATTTATGGAAATAATAGCAGAGAACCAGCTTCACACAGGAAGCTGCAAAATACTGCACCAATCCATGCATTTAAGAACCAGAAGTATCCGTGCGACGTGAGCTGCAAGGCGCAGTGAATCTATGAACAATTGAAGTCTGTTCGTATATTTTTTGTTATTCTACCATATATTGACTTATTTATTGCCAACAATAATTGGTGAAAAATATCACAAGTTACAGATCATCTATTCATATTCTTCTATGGCAGTAATTTTAGCCTAAAGCAAAACATTGCGTGTGTTGCAGAGACCTCCTGTGATCATGGAAACAACATCTTTGGAAGTACATTTGCCTGTATTTTCCTACCCTAAAGGCCATTTTACATGGGGCACGAAATCGCACAACTTCAAACTGCATGTTTTTCTCAATCGTGCATTCATTTTCGAATTAGAGCAGGGGCTATTTTGCCATCTCGAGTTCGTGCATTCGCGCATGTGTTATTGCAATTCACAACTTTACACGATGTAATTTGAAATGCACATTCGTACGTTCATCAGATTGTACAATTACGTGCCCCATGTAAAACAGGCTTTACATTCATATCAGAGAATGTGTCACTTTTTATTGTAATAATGTTATTTTGCATCTATGCAATTTATATTTTCGCTTTCAAAGACAGCAATATTCTGGTCCAATTCTTAATGATGTTTCATCACTCATTGAAGTACATCGACAAATCATAATCTCATTTTAGAGTCTCTTCCCACGTTGATGCATTGTGCTTATAGCTCTCTTCTGCAAAATATTTTTCAGATACGAAATAAAATTATTATTCTTAATCTTTCTGAGTAATATTTTGTGTCATGGGTGTCGGGAGATATTTTGAACACCATTTCATTTAACAGCCTCCTTCATTACCTACTTCAATAAGCTAAAGCAGAGAACCTCATGTCATAACTTCGTACTTAACATGTGATTACTGAATCACTCCATGATTTCGGATACTTTTTATCCACACAAATAAGCGAGAAAGAGAATCTATGTCTCATTTGGATATCACAAAGATATTCCAGATTTAGCATTCTCTATTTTATTAGTTAGCCATTTTCTTTAAGCTCCTGCTTACTGCTAATTTTCTATTGATGGAACGACTTCGTGCTAAAACTATGGAAATCTTCTGTCCATCTCAATGCAGCCTTGCATACTGTCATCACCAGGAAACATAAAACACAAAAACAAATAAGGTCAACAGTTTGAAGCGTAACTTTGTGGAATTCACTCAAGTGGACCCAACAATTCACCTAAAGATGTCGTGACACGACTAAACGCTGGTCATAGCAAATAAAATCAATGTGGATAACAAAGTTTCTCTTTTCAGTCACACAAAACAAAAGATACTTCTCCAGTGTTTCTCCAGCTGGAAACTTGCTCCAGTTGCAAGGAGAACTAAGCCATACGTTCCTCCACCTAAGTGGCACACACGAAAAAGGTCCAAGTGAGGAAATTGATGCATAGATGCATGATGACCTTAGATAGTAGACCTCTCCATGCGTGCTTAACGGCTTTTGCATGGTATCTGCATTTAGCATGTTACATTGTGTGTAGTATATCACTTACTATGTAGAATTTTGCACACTGCTAGAGATCTAAGTATCACACCTATTAAACCTTAATACAGTACTAGAGCTCAAGTGGGATGGTTGGGGTTCCAATTGGCTCTAAGTCCCCAAATCACTGCTTTCTACTTAGCCTTGAAATGAATGTAGTAATACACTGTTTATCTTGAAATTCTGAGTGTAGGTGCATGATACTTATTTCAGATAAGAATTCAAATATGGGGTCTATTGGTAATGGAAAAAAAATCTCGCTCAAACTCACTTAAGGGAAAATATGCTCGAAGTTCATGGATTTCTTCCCCACGCCCCTAGTTGCAAAACTGGAATACTTGTTAATGGGCAATTTCCAAAAACTTAAAATGATAAATGAGAAGACAGTTCCTCTTCTGTTAGAATAGAACTTTATATGTTATTTCTACCTTTTATCTCTGCCGTTGAGAATCAACAGGCATTCCTGCTAGAATTCAATAAATATGGCATGATCATCCAGATATCATTTATTCAATATTCAGGTATCCACCTCGCCTTCTCCTCCATATATCTTAAGGGAATAAATATGCAAACACCCCAACCGAAGAAGCCGATGGGAAGAATAAAAATGAAATTGATACTTACAAAGTGATAAAACATTGAAGCCCATTCCATACACTACTTGATCCAGCACAAATTTGAGGATGCAAGCTAGAATGATAGCGTTCCAGTATCGTGCGATACTTAACCAGCATGCTGGCTGAGAAGCATAATCACTATCATATCAGCTGGGCTAATCAATTAAATAATTGATGCAGTACTAGTTTACTACTATAATCATTTTCAAATATTTTTGCGACTGGCCCTTCAGCCGTGCTCGGAATGGTTCGGCTTCGCAGCAGGGAGGTGAATCCACCGGCACCAGGGAGGTGGGGTGGGGAGATATAGAGAAAACTGTAACTCGATGCTGCCATGCACACGACTTAGGATTTAACCCTTTAACTGCGCAAATAATCTGTAATATAGCTCTCCCCAAACGCAAACTTTTTTTTCTAAATTTTTGCGTAATCTTAAAATTTGTCACTTTTTATTTGAAGGAAAATTAGTTTTAAAATTTACAATGAGTAATTATCGTCTGATTTTACTGTTGAATACGAATTGTTGAACTTTTTTTCACTAAAACCATAAACCATACTTCAAATCGCCAATAGACGATGGGAGCAGTTAAAGGGTTAAATGGCTACGGAAGGCTGCCTCTTGCAGGCATTCGAACGCAACGAAGGCAACGGAGCTGTGGCAACACAGCTAACATTTTCACAAAGTTTACACGGCGGAGGACTGGGAGCCACTGAATTTCCGGGAGGCTAGGCTCCACCTACTGCATTCTAGTTGGTTTTCGTTAAGTCACGTGGTGGGAGACTTTCTCTTCCCTCATCCCCAAAAAACTTAGACCCACATCTCAGTTGCAAAGATATTTGAAAATAATTAAGCTCGCAGAATGACTAGTAGCCATTGACCCCCTTTTTCTGAATTCCCTTCTGCGGACTGTTTACCCTCCGGACTTGCCCGAGGCATGCCCAGTCATGCGCGTTAACGACATGGGTTCCAACGATGGCCAAAATGCAGCAATTCCTGCAAGCAACTTCTGCCATGCCTTTTCCCACGTCTTTCCCTCTCCAGGTCCTCCATCGTTAATATAGTCCCTGAAGTGAGGAAGGATTCCAGAAATTCGGTCATTCTGATCAAGGCACAAAGGCTATGATCCCATATTCTGCAGCCGAAGTCAGAAAACAGTTCCCGTTTCTTTACTGTTTATCATACTGGATTTCATCCTCAATATCCAGTACCGGCTAGCATGCTAGATTTAGTGCTGGATAATGGTTAATGTGAAATGGGCTTCAATGTAATTTACTTCCACAAAGCAAAATCTGAAATATTAACTTGCATGCCGTTTCCATATTTTTCTTTCCTTCCCGTGAAGGCTCAAGTCGTTCTCCACAGAAAATCCCTTTAGAGTTGGATGACTGTTACTTTTTCTAAAAATTCAGATAAGTTGTGTTTGCCACCTTTTGCTGGACAGCAACATAATTTGACTTACTTATTAACCGCCTCATATAAGAAAGTGTACGGCTGACAGTCAGCAAGATCCAAATTAACAACATATGTACATACATACGTAAAAGGTTTGAAGGAAGTGACCATAATGTAGATGAATAACTTAGATAGTTTGCGACACCACTGTTTATCATGGGACTTTGAGGTTCAAATCAAAACTTACAATCTGAGCTGGCAGTGAGACTTAAGCATTTTCATGCATATCTCAGTCTTGAGAAATAAGAATGACTATGACATTTGATACAATGCTCATCTCAGTCTTGAGTAGCAAATAACCAAACATCATCTCGATGCCTATGAATCCAGGCCTTATTTTCCAAGAGGCTTCACGTATAAATTCCTAATAAGGAACCAAACTCTCTTTCCTCCAGGCTACTGCACTAAACTAAGTATCAAAACTACCACCAGTAGCAAACAATGCAAACAAAAATAACTCACCAAGAACATCTTTAGCAGAAGAACATTTATCAGGTGCATCTGGGGGCTGAGGCAATTCTTCTGGCTCAACTTCAGGCAGAATGTCAACTTCAAATGCTGGGTGCCACCGAGTTAACTTATCCCTCGGTACAATCATCGGGGGATCCAAAGACTGAAGGAATACCTGTTAAACAGTCAACAACAATAATTTGGTCACTTCAAGATGAAAAGTTTATACACTAAAAATTATTAAAATATTAACTAAAAATAATGCAACCTTAACATAAAATTACCTCATGCTGATCTTTCACAAGCTCTAATAGACACTTATGAAATTTATGCCTTCGCTCCAGCAACACAGATGGTGTCATGCTCACTGAGGTTGAAAAGAAAAATACAGCAAACATTAGAGATTCTGAAGGAATAAATTATTAAGCTCCCATTTTTGACATATAAGATTAAAACCCTCAAAAATAGTCTAGGAGAAAATGCTAAAGCAATAGAAGCACAATAAAAAATATACTCAATTACCATCATCAGTAGACTTCAAAATAGGGGCGATTATAAGCTCATAACGTTCAGCTTTGGCAGATGATACTGTGAGCTGGTTGACTTTCTCATACTTGAATTCGAAAGCATCCGGAAAAACTCGTTTTATCTGCCCCAGATGTCTTTCAATTACATTCCTAATACCAAATGAAAGTTAAAATCCACGGATTATAAACAGAAAAAAAGCCATAAATCAGAAAAAATCAAATTCAATGATAAATAAAAGAATGAAAAAATAACAGAAAAAACCTACAACAGATAATGCCATTATTCACATACCTTTCTCTACCAAATATATATATAAAGATAAACTTTGCCGCAAGTAGGGCGGAATTAAACATAGACACAAAAAAAGGAACACTCACACAATTGTGAGTGTTCCTTTTTTTGTATTATATATTATATATATATATATATATATATATATAATAAAACATACAGGAGATAGGAGAAAGAGATAAAGAATTTGTTCTTACGGAACGTTTCGGACCGGTTGGTCCTTCATCAGCTTTAGAAGCTGTTTATATAAATATATATATATGTGGACCGGCTGGGGATGGCACGGCTGGAGACGGGCACCGCTGAGGGGGGACTTTTAATGTAATTACTAATACCATTGACGATCAATATGGCGCAAGGGCAGGTCAAACTCTGATCGATAACAATATCGCTCTTTGTGACCTTTAAAAACAGTACACTTAATTTCACATTATAAAACGAGATGTGATGGAGGGCACGTCAGATGCGATGTCTGCTCTATCTACTCCTTCCGATTGGTTAATACAGTCATTAGACCTCGAGGAGTTGTCCTTAGAAGATCTCTTTGTCCTTATAAGTGGTGTATTTGTACAGTCAAACGTGAAGTTTGAGAAAAAGAGGGACAACACTGTTCGCCTATCATTACCGTACTCGACGAGGGTGGAGACGATTAGGGCCAATTTCGGCAATTGGGAGGCATATATTGCAGTCAACCCATTATCTCCACATCACAGCGAGCCCCAGAGTCGTCAGTTTTTGGAGCTGACGCAGAAGGGAGCTGTGTCCAGTGCATCACCCAAAGCTGTGGATGGCAAAGCAGGCCCCTCAAAACACTTCAAGTCTTTTAAGTGAGCGGATTCGGAAATAAAAGGCCACTTCTTGGAGTGAGTTATATAATTTTACTAATGCCGATGAATGGCCAAATTTATTATTCTTTCACAGTTCCAATTTGATGCAACAATGTGGTCACTATTCAATTGTATGAGAAGGATAGACTAGTGAGTGAATGAAAAAACAGATTTTAATATCTCTTGTCATGTGCAGAAGATGGGTGTAGTAACAGCAGAAGTGCAATATCTGAACTGTTTCTTAGAAATTCTATTACTCCTAATCTTTTTGCTTACTGGCTTAAGAAAATACTTAATGAAGAGGAGAGAAAGATCAATAGCTTGTACCTCTGTTGAAGAAGTAACAGTGGAAAGAGTTTTGTAATTCAAAGTATTGCACATCATTTTGTACCCCCTTATGCATCCAGTTCCCATTCACTGAGTGAGTTAGCAAATGAAAACTTTTGAAATAAATCATTAATAGTAATAGAGGAACCTTTTCTTGTGGAATGCACATGTGAGGACATGAAAAGCATTTTAGCAGGTGCTCCCTTTGAAATTGGGAAATAATATTTATCCAAGCAAAAATTAATGAGAACGCCAGTATTAATGACAGGTAATAACGCTTTGTTGGGAAAAGGTTATCTAAGACAGAGTAATGAGGAGGCTTTGAAAAATCAGCTGAAAACTTTTGATTTTAATGTAGAATTAAAGCAGTGCTGTTTGATTACTCCAGGAAAATTTGCTGATTGGGTTTTGTGTTTATAGGGGATTAGTGTAGCATGCTGAGGACAAGTACGATGTCTCAAAAACGATCAGCCAAGGATATTCTAGATACCCCTCCACCCACTCAGAGAACGAGACGCGACGCCAGGGGTTCCTCTGGGGGCACGGGAAACTCTGGACCGCATGGCATCCCCGAAGGCGAGAGTGAGACACCGCTGGAGAGACCATTACCTTTCAATCAAGTGACCTTCACCTTCTTGCAACGTTCGTGGAAGAATATAGATTGCAGTTTGAAAGCCTTACCCCTGACTATAGCCCTACACTCAATGCTTGATGACGAAATTGTGGAGGTGATAAGCAACATCCTGCCTGTTTGGGATTCAGGGTACATAAACCGATGGTGCGTTTGTCAAATTTTATCGTTCTTACCAATGAGATCGTTGTTAGGAGCAACTCCCCCACCGAAATACCCTTGTTTGTTCAGCAGAGTAAAATAATACATTTCATGCCAAAACATAAAGTCACCACTGGCTACACCATAACGAATAAGGATACCGCGAGTAAGGTTAAGTGGGACGATTTTCTAAAAAAGAAAAATGACAATTTTCTAGTTTCCCTTCCCGGCACGGAAAATTTTGAAAAATTAAAAAATCACAGCATCAATCATGGAAATTTGATGAATAATGACGAATGCTATGTTTACTTTTAATGCCGTCTATTACGGTGCACATTAATTACTCGTGGCAGCTCGTGGACGAAACTGGTACTGCGAGCGAAATGACTGATAGTTGGAATACTGGGAACATAACTTTGAGCTCATGCCGGGACAGGGACAATATCGAGATTTTAGGTGCTGGGGTTGTCGTGGAGTTTCAAGTTGAAACGAATTGTGAGGGAGATTTGCTTTATCCTGATATTATCAATAATCATGCACCGGGGATATTTAATTCATTTCTCATCATGGGCATTGAGAAAAAATCACAACTGACCACCATCAAACGTGGTTACACCCCGAGGCCTACTTGTTTCAATCCGAAAATGTACAGACGGAATGTGGCACTGGGAAGTCAGTGGCTATTCGCGAAATATAAACCTTAACAGCACCATTTTTTCACCATGGTTCCCATAAAGAAAGCTAATGGCGCCCTCATAAAGATGAGGGCATCGTGTATGCTTGAGCAGAGTTTTCAGGTCACGTTCGTCTTTAGGGATGATGAGATATCGAGTGTGGCACCCCTGGACATGTGCCATTTACGGGCTAGGGGTGGATGGGTGAATGGAAGGCAAAATTATAATGAAATGGGAACTGTGATGCCATTTTTGACATGATTGTAATACTTTTTGATAAAATAAAAAATGAGCAACGTAAATTTACCAATGACTTTTATTCACATTGGCCATACATCCTTGAATTTTATCCCTTTGTAACCATATGGAAGAGTGCAAACTCTATCACTCAGCACTACCCTTTTCATATCCTCAGAAGAGAATGCCAGTCTTTTCTGTTTCACCGTGTGGAAGTGGTGATCTTTTGACCGTATGTTGTATTGGTCGACGAATAAATTTTTATTGGCAAACAATGCATCCATGTAATCTTGGAAATTTACAAGAGTGCCCTCCCCAACGGAACACGCTGAGGATTTAGTACCTTTCTTTTTTAAATTACATCTATCCTCAAAACGGATGGCATATGATTTGGCTCTTGTGCCCACCCTCATCTGACCACAGACTGGCCTCCTTGTGTGTCCCTCTCGTTTTGATGACAATCATCGGGGACCTCCTCACAGTCGAGCAGTGGGCCTAGAATGCGATCGTGTAACATTGATAACAGTGGATGCTGCTTGCATTTTGTGAAATGTACCATTAAACAATCAGTATCGGAGTACAGACAGGATTGATTGTCTCCAAACACCAGTTGCACACGATAAAAAAAATTATATATGCGTAGTTTCGTCAACTCTAATATCGAAAATCCCAATTGCACAGGTTTATTTAATAAAACATCAGTCTTTTTAAATTCACAAAAATATTTATCATCTATCATGATATAATTTAGACAATCTCGCAGAAAAGAATTAGTTCTACCAGTGTCCGAATTCTATTTTCTTGGAGGACAACAAATCTTTTATATTTAAATGGGTCCTCGCTAGTCTTACTGTATAAACTGCTCTTGGTCAATTTCAGCATATTTGAATTACATTTACTTGTTGATTTTTTTCTCAAATTTATTTTTCGCGTCACATAGTTTCGGAATACATAATCTTGCGTAAAAACAAAGACTTTATGGACGGCTTTAATGATCAGGCCTTTATCGACATAATACTGCAGTGTTCTGCTGCTGCAGTACAGTCTTTGGTTGTACATACTTGTGTGGTGCCAGGGGGTATTCATGATGAGCATTGTGAAGCCAGGAGGGGAAACTGAGGTCCACCGGAGCCAAAAAGCAGCGATCGCCACCCTCTGCCCATTGCTGCCAATCGGCCGGTAGCTCGTTCATTGTTTCCACGAGCTCCACGCAAAACTTTTCACACGTCACACTAGAGTATAAGCCATTAATATCCATGAACAATGTGTTCATCCGAATATCCCTCCACATTGGCACGTCTCTTTATGCATTGCGCGACTCCTCCTCTGATATTTTCCTTCACCAATACAAACAATTCTGGATCCATTATAACTTTAAAAACCGACAGGTTCGCTACGAGGCTGCAGTACCACGTGAACGACGGAATCCCCTGGAAATAAACTGGGTCACAACTATATGTGACGAAAGATGTATCACGAAAAGACTCAAATACTTCCGTCAACAACGCGACATCCAGATCGAGGTAAAAGTTATGATAGTCCTTGAAGGTCAGCATGCATTATTTATTGAATACGTCGAAGGCGATGGTCTTATCTTGCTGAACCCCCGTGACCTTACTATACCAAGCGCCGTCATCAGCCGGAAGCGTGTGACATAATTTATCAATTGCGTCGAACCATTCATACGGAAATGGAGATTGGCCGTGATATTGTCCTGGAATAAATGTAGGCGTGTCGATCGTATGGGAAAGAGCATCCAGGGAGGACGGCAAGAAATTATAACTGTCCATTTTTCTGAAACTCGTTTCATCGGTCAAAACTGCCATCACATCGATTTTCTCAAATGACTTCGCGAAGCATTGCACCCAAGTGCCGAACTCCCGAATGATCTCGCGTAATATTAAATGACTATCATAGCCACGGAAATTATGAAATAGGATCACAGCGGCGTTTTCATAATAATGCCAACCTCTTGTGATAGGATCCCATGGTGCCATCGATAAAATTATGTCTCCCGTGAAATACGAAGTCCCTAATTAAAATTTCATTCCCGCATATCATGCATTGTTTGGTTTTGAACCCAGGACTAAGGGACCACTGTTTTACCCGAGCGGCCACCGAATGCAGGGAATGCTCAGCAACCTCCGGTTGATCGTCTGCGGTTTGGAGAGCCTTTTTAAATATTTTTCCTCGACTGACGGCATACCAGCAGTAAACCGAGAGGTCTCCCGTCCCCTTGACATAGGCCTCAAACTCTGCATAAATCACAAGGAAGTGCTTACATTTTGCTAAACATTTTGCATAAACAAAACAGGCAAAGAAATTGAAGTCTTTTGACTCATCTCCATTAAATAATAGCTTACTTTGTAAAGGCTACTTAGATTAACTAAAAATTAAAGGAAAAATTATAATGTATGCCAAAAAATAAAAAAGTACTCTCAAAGAAAAAAGCCTATTATTAAAATTAAATAGGTATGTGTACAATAAAGGTGTGATTGGAGTGACTTTTAAAACTATGGATATCCTTCATGGGCACCTCACCAATTTGCAATGAATAGGGAGTGAATGTGTGGCACCATGAAGTAGTACAGTGAAATCCCTAATTGCAATACTAGCCTAATTCATACAACAAATCATGTTTAAAACTTTAATACACGAGAAGCATGATTTAATTCAAGGGGCTTTTGATTAAGAAATACTAAGATATGTAGTAGGCCTGTCTTTTAGCATTGAAAATTGAAAGAAAAGATTAAAGAATAATTGAAAAGATTTGACAGACATCTCACAAACAGAGTCTCACACTGCCTAAACCCAAATACTGTCAGCAAACTTCACCCACCTCGGCTGTGCAACCCACTTAAGAGTCATCAACTGAGGTGGAATCAATATTATGAAGTCTAGTGGTAAGTAAATTCTGATTTTACACATTGGTCACTATTTCACTATAATTTCCCAGACCCACAAAAATTTCTTCCTTTAGATATACACATAATAAAACACAGGTAATGTAAATGATAACCATTGGAATGTAACCAACTTCTAAATTGGAGTAATATTTAGATGAAGTCTTCTAGGGGATCTGCACCAAGTCAGGACTTTATTGACACTTCAACAGACAAGTTGACCACAGAAATGTCAGAATCCTGACCCATTGGAGATCTCGCGAAGACTTCAAACCGTACATGCATCCAGGAAGTGCCACATCCTGATTCCCAAGCACTTAATGGTTAGAAAATTAATAATTGGGGTCATTGGTATATTGAAAATACATTAAGAACACTGAGCACAGGTGTGAAATATTTGAAAGAACTAACATGCATCCAAAAATAAAAGTGGGGCAAAAGAAAGAAGAAACCTTTCTTTGATTGAGTGATTTATATTATCCATGCCGACCCATCCTTACTTTCTAAGCATTTCCTGGGCAGCAGGCCGTAACTTATTGAAGGATATTTTTTCCTTACGATTCACCATTATCGATACAACCACATCAACACAACGAAAGACCTCAGCAAGGCAACGGTACTGATATGGCAGGCTGAGAGGAGATCCTTTAGAGGGAGAGGCAGTCAGAGTTTTTGATGGTGACAAGGCTACACGTGATGATGTGAGATGACTGAACCGCTGGTAAGCTGGAACTGGTGATGCAGGTGGTGTCTTTAATGGACTACCAGGCATGGTTTTTATTGGACTGAAAAGTCAAAAAAAATCAACTATCAATGATCATGCACAAAGGGATATACTTTACATAGTAGTAAAAATTCAGCAAAATTAAATAATACAAAACTTTGACATACTATCAGCAAAATGTGAACATTAAGGTTATGAAATATGAATTTTAATTATTAGAATAAAACGTAGTCTTCAGAAACTTTGTGGTATTCCATCACAACAATTTATTACAGCGAGGAAACTTACAAACCACATAAAAAATAAACTCAACCACGACCCGGGTTTTAACGGCTAAGCATCATCATCAGGTGAACAAAAGTGTACAGCAATCCCTTATATACTCAGTTGGGGGTGGGGTAGTGGCATTGAGGGGGGGGGGAGGAGGACGGGAATGGACAACAATAGAGGAAAGGATATTTGGATATATATATATATATATATATATATATATATATATATAAACAATAGTTGGCGGGCAGCAAGTATTCATTTAAAAGATGAACATCTGCGAAAACATTTCGTTTTAAAATTTCGAGCTGTTCATATGCATTTAGCTCACAGGTTAAAAGGTGTTTGACAAAATTGCTCTTTTCTTCATGGTCATTTTTAAAAGCACTATAATGTTCTTTTGTTCATTTCTGGAAACTTCTTGAAGTCTGCCCCACGTAGACACTTTCACAGTCGTTGCATGACAGTTCATATATACCACTTCTGCACATAGAGTCCACTTTATCTTTACAATGTACAAACCAGTTTTTTAGGGTCATGGTTGACTTATATGATACAAAGCATTGATTTTTGGGGAATGCTTTTACAACATTTTCGGTTATACGACCGTAATAACTTACAGAGCTCCATTTACAATCCATTTTACCACTATTAGTAGAATATATTAGGTGCACAAAATTTTTCTTCTTCTTTTTACTAATTAATTTGTCTATTATTTCTGGTGAATAACCGTTTGCAAAAGCTATATGTTTAATTATGCTCTTTTCATTCTCAAAATCTTCTTTGATGAGTGGGACATTAATGAGTCGGTTAATCAAGGCATGGAATGCTGCCATTTTTTGTGCAGTGTCTAGAGTCCGCAGGAATGACGATGTCAGTATATGTTGGCTTTCTATAAATTGCAAATTTATGACGATTATTCACCAGAGAAATAGTATCAGCTCTGTAAGTTATTACGGTCGTATAACCAAAAATGTTGTAAAAGCATTCCCCAAAAATCAATGCTTTGTATCATATAAGTCAACCATGACCCTAAAAAACTGGTTTGTACATTGTAAAGATAAAGTGGACTCTATGTGCAGAAGTGGTATATATGAACTGTCATGCAACGACTGTGAAAGTGTCTACGTGGGGCACACTTCAAGAAGTTTCCAGAAAAGAACAAAAGAACATTATAGTGCTTTTAAAAATGACCATGAAGAAAAGAGCAATTTTGCCAAACACCTTTTAACCTGTGACCATAAAAGTGATTTTAAAGTTAAAGTACTGCATTTTACTAATAACCGACGTGAGCTAAATGCATATGAACAGCTCGAAATTTCAAAACGAAATGTTGACGCAGATGTTAATCTTTTAAATGAATACTTGCTGCCCGCCAACTCCCCTATCCTTTCCTCTATTGTTGTCCATTCCCGTCCTCCCCCCCCCCTCAACGCCACTACCCCACCCCCAACTGACTGAAGGTATATAAGAGATTGCTGTACACTTTTGTTCACCTGATGTTGGCGTGGTTGAGTTTATTTTTTATGTGGTTTGTAAAAGTTTCCTCGCTGCAATAAATTTTTAATTATTAATTTATGCACTGTCTACCAAATGGGAGCTTGCCAATTGCAAACCGGCAGATTTTTAAGTACCAAAATGCCTTGTAAAGCTTGAAGGGCAACAACATGTTTTTCACTATCCACATCCTGAAACTTCAATGACCTATATCTTAACAGCCTGCATTGCACATTGCAAACCTGGGTAACAATGAAAAATTATTAATTATGGGATTCTGATCAATGACTGCCTAATGGCAGCAAAAGGGTTAAGTATTAACAGGCAACAGAAATTTCTCGTATATTCACACAAGTGAATAATCATCTTCAGCCAGATCACAATCCATAAATACTAAAAATCAACATGATTATTTTCCTTTTCTCCAACCTTCAGTCACACGTCTAAGATTGAGAATAGAATGCACTCTTAGTAAACCTCAGAGTGGAATACAATAACTATAAATTAAGACCATCCATTCCCCTACATTCAATTATTCAAAGGTCTCTCAGACAGGAAGTAGGTAAAAGCCATCTCCCATCTATCCCATTTTTTCCACTCCAATATTTCAGCTTAAGTTCATTGAGGTCTAATGGCATATTAGTCTACACTAATGCCAAAACATGAACTTCCAGCCGAAGGTTATTACGCGAACAGGGTGTCTTGCGCTAAGTCAAAAAAAATTTCCCGGTTTTTCCTGCCTACTTTTCTTAAATTTCCCAAATGTATTGTTTTAGTCAAGCGTGTTTGCGAAACAAAATTAGCCCCCCCCCCCCCCCCCCGATATTTGTTTTCCTTGCGTACACTTCATCGCACGAATATTTTAACTCTTTTGCACTGAACGTCACATATAGGAGTCTATATTTTCATTACGCAAAAGACCGGATGTCTACCATAACCGCCAAAGATTTCTTTACTCAAAAGAACTAATGTCTCCTATAGAAACCGTGGGGGGTGGGAAAGTGACCCCCCGCTGATACATTTTAGAAGGGTGTTCTTTTGAACCTTAGCATCCCTACTCAGTGGAGGGCAAGCCCCTTTCAATCGGCAACTTCGCTCGACCCTAGATCCCTTTAGCGATCATTCTCTCAGCATGTGTCAGCCATCACTAATTGTATGTGCAGTGGATTATCTAAATAAATATTCATTGGCTATAAAAAAACATTTACCATTGAAATGAACTACTTCTGTTTTGCATTGTGTTCTCAAAATTTAAGCCAACTTTTAGCTCTTATATTAATGGAGTTGTCTTCTGCTTTCTTTTAACCATTACTTTTCTATTAATATCCTAAAATCGTTAATATAACAGCTAGAAATTTATTTAAAATTTTAAAACTATCAAATAAAGACAAAGAATTCATTTCAGACATCCATTATCTCACGTTTGCAATAAATGATTGTAAAAAAAACCACTGTGCATCCAAAAAAATGACCTCAACCCGATGCTGTGTGAGGGTCTGCTCATGAGACGGAGGGTAGAGACAAGTTGCCGACCAAAGGAACGGAAGAGTGGGGTTGGTACACCGGAGAAGATATTACCTTCAAAATGCCTCCGTACAGAGTAGGATACTAAAGATATTTCCGAGAAAAGTTCACCAGCATTAATGAATACTCTGGGCGCTGGCAACGTGGAGTATCAGCAATTGGCCCTAGCGCAGAGGCTGATACTCCATCACCTCCGCAGCCTATTTGAGTTTCATTCGGTCAGTACTGCTGCTGAGGTTATTGTTTTCCGTGCCACGGAAAAAATTCCCCTACCTGTTCTTCAATACCATGTGATTTGAAAAACTTCCTGATTGCTTGACAAATTTCTCCGCTTTTTCCCGGTGGTTTTTATTTCCTGGTTTCTTCCCGGTTTCTCCCAATTCCCGGTCGCTAGACACCCTGGCGAATGATTATGTTGTATTATGTTAAGACCTTGGGATTCATTGCCCTGATATGGCACAGCCCTAGAGCAAACTTTCTGCTTTTTCATATCTGAAGTCATTACTCATGTATCCTTCTGAACAATTATTACAAATTCTGCCTCACTAGGAAGGAAGAGGCATTTGCCAATAATTAACAAAAACTGGACACTTTTGGTTGAACAGCCATATGAATGACAATCATAAATAGCAGCAGACTACACCATGTGTCTAAGTACCTATATTTATGCCACAATTCTGACCAAATGATCAATCATTAATATGGCACTAGTGACTTCATGTTGTTCAACTACAACTGTTGCAGGATACATGAATGGAGAGCAATTACTACGAGGTTTTTTAGCACGGCATTGGATGCTCAATAGTTATAAATCAAGACAAACATGTTTCATGGGTCGTGTAAGGATAAAAAGCCTGCTGTTTGCATTTAGAAAAACTTGTGGATTTCCAATCGAACTGGGTGAGAAGACAGCATTGAGCACAGCCTTGTCATTAGTAACAGTTCATTATCCCAAACTAATACTAGGAGTTTCTCTTGAGTAACACACAGAGATAATTAAGATATATAACTTCCAATTTAGATGAAGGCAGAAGTTCTTTGCCAGTGATATTCTCACATTTCTAAGAATAACATCAAATGACTCAGCCAATTACTGTAGTTGCATTTCCAAGAATTTCTCTCCAATTATGATATAAGCGCACTTATACTTACTACGCGTAGTCCACAGAAAATATTTGACTTATAAGAACTGTTTTATGAGGGCATGTTAGCATACATAAATAGAAACCCAAAAATTGATGGTGTGGGCTCAAACCTTTTTAGCACAGGAACTTCAAATTCAATTTCCTGGAACTTCTGCAGTGATGGCATACCACCAGTACTAATATCTCTGTCAGCCTCACGTATTTTGGCAGCACAGCTTGACACACGAGCCAGGTTTTCCCTTAGCTCCGCAAGCCTCTTACTCCCTAACAACCTCCCTCGAATTTCACCAAGAGACAACTCCTGAAATTAGTGATATGAATTCACTTACAATATGTAAACATAACTATGGTGGATATTAACAAAATTGTTCACAAAATTGAGCAAATATCAATTTAAGTCTAAAATTGAGTTGGAATATAGATTAACTATGTAGGTACTGATGGTTATTGTAAATGTATTCCGCAATAGGAAACAACTTCCAAGGAATTTGAAAACCTGAAGACACTAATAGATACATTTTGGATGTTAAGAATTATAGCAATTCCTGTACATCATTTCAAAACCTAAAACTTTAAAAATATTTTCAAAGGGATAGCAAACGCTAGCTAATCTACAATTATAAATGATAAAACAAAGGGCCAACCAATTACCCCATGAAACTTGGAGAGCAAAAAGAACTTATACATCTAACACATAAATGCAAATTTGGAAAGAAACAGAGACCCAAAGGTATAAAATAAGGAAACGAGATGATTGGCTAGAAATACTTACTAAGACTTGCCAGCGCACATAAATTCAGCTTCGGGGTTAAAATATGTCCAACGTGTCACATTTTAGATACTGTAGATTACCACAGGTAAAAGATAAATAACCATAAAAATATTTTGTCATTAACGATCCTCCAACGGCGCAATGGCCAATTTCAGATGGAAATATCTAACCTTGCGATACATTCTCTCAGGTTTCCCTGACACAGCAGCACTTCCATGGCTGCTTTTTTCCTGACTACCGACATGCCTTTCTGGAGCTGATGAAGCACTTTCGTTTCTCTTCACCTTTTCTTCAACTCGAATGTCATCCACCTTGCGAGGAGACAAATTCCCAATCTTTGAAAACACGACATGCTTCTTTTTTGGAGACGAATGCAACGGCGGTTCGGCAGGAGTGTCTTCCGGCTTACCCTGTTAATTAAAATAACTCTCCTTATATACCTATTCTCTTCAATTGTTTTCCAACAATTTCAAGACTAAATCGTAACCCTTTCATGTAGAAAACAATACTAAGAATAGAAAAATTAAGAGCCAGAAGCTTACAAACAAAGAAAATGAAGGTAAAGCTCTTTCAAGATAATTTTCTTAAATTGGTTTCGAAATTTAAAACGAAATATTCAACCAGAGCTAGCATTATACATTTGAGTAGGGAATGGAAACCTCAAACATTTATTAATATTGGAGTTAACTTACCAACTCTTCATTTTTCTCTGGACGATGAACGGCCTGCGACGGTTCTTTATCACCACACTCGGTCTGGCTTTCGGTAGCTCGAACGTCCTTTTCAGCTACGTTGAAAAACAGGCGGCTCAAAGATGCTTGGCCCTTATCCTCTCCCGCTTTGATAGGTATTTTTCCTTTTCGTGAATACTTCACCTTTGTCTTCTTCTGGGAGTTAGAGGGCTTAACAGTTTGGGAGGTACTATTGTTAATCCTTGGAGACGCCTTCAGTGCTGTGTTGGCCGCGCTGCACACACCTTTCACGTCTATTTCTTTAACTTGTTTTAGTAACAATAATGACTCATTACTATTGGCGTCTTGCCTGTTTAAACTTACGGCAGTGCACCCATCGAGAATTCTAACTTTGGAATGCTTTTTAATTTCTTCCACAGAATTCCTCTTCCGAACGCTGTAAAATCCAGTCAAAGTGGATTGAACAGACATTTTGTCGATTTATGTGAATTATACTTTAAATAATGACTTTCACCACTAGTTCAACCATCAAAAGGAGGTAATGAGATCCTTGATGACTTCTTATCCAATCCACAAGTCCCAGCTCAACCGATAATATGACAATAAATGCGTTCGTCCTCTCGCAAAAGCTGCCAGTGGACACGAAACGACCCCTTTGCACATATGAGCGGGAAACTGGAAGTTAAAAACCACTAAAAACAGAGACATCTATGTAGAGAATTAGAGAGTTTCCAATTCTATTTGTGGTGATTTGATAAATAACTTATCGTACCACATCCCGTTTCATTTAAAAGTGTCAAACCACTTGACTCTACGTAAGTACTAATTTGATAAACTAAATAGGCACGAAGATAATTCTCTATAAATCGAAAATTGAACAAAAGCCCATGCTTCCTTGGTGGTAGATTCATCATTGCTACCACAACCCAAAAGTTTATTGTACTGCGTGATATCAAATTTGTATATAATAAATTCTTGAAGGAGATGAATTTCACCTTACCGAAATGATTTTTTGATCAAATAATTGTGCGGATTTTCCTAACCAAAGAAACAGCTCACTTCACTTTGTAGCGCGTTATACTGACAAAAATAAAATTTTATATATTTTCAAAGCTACATGTAAAATATACGGCTTCGCAATATCGGTATGTGTAATTTCATTTATAATGGAAAAAGTTCAAGAAAACGATGGAGGGAAACATTAAGTAATTCGTTCGTAGTTGATACTGATGCTAATAAATCATTTAAGAAAACAATATAATCATTAGAAGGAAAATTAGCCACCTTCAACATTTATTTCGAAGTCCTTGAGCATTTTCCCCTTCAAAAACGCTAATTACGTAATGTTCATCTTCAAGTTCTTAACATTGGAAAAGTTGGCGAAGCCGTGCATTTCGTGCACGAATCGCATTTTCTGCAGCATTTGTTTCATTGTTTCTACGCCATCTGCAATGTTCACAAATTGCTGGTGTACAGGCCGCCATAATCAAACAACTGTGATAAAACGCTTTGTGTTATGATAGTTTTCCCTATTTTGACTTCAAAATTGGTCTAAGTTTGTAAAATGAGCACCAAACTGGATGCCAACCGCCGTGTACTTGCTATTAAAGCGAAGAAAAAGCGTCACAGGGGATCTAAGCGAATAGGAAAGAACGAAGAGCATAGACCAGCTACATCTAGACCTTCAAACTCGAACAGGTTGGAACCACGCCATTCTTCATCTTACGAATCAGTTTCCGATGGAGAGGATTCCGAGGATTACAGTTCCGACGAAGAAGAGCAAGAAGATCCTAAAGATTATTGTAAGGGTGGTTATCATCCGGTGAAAATTGGAGACTTGTTTCAAAATAGATATCATGTCACCCGTAAGTTGGGTTGGGGACATTTTTCGACGGTATGGCTCTGTTGGGACCTCGTGGATAAAAGATTTGTTGCACTGAAGGTTGTCAAAAGTGAATCTCATTTTACCGAGACTGCGTTAGATGAAATCAAGTTACTTAAGCGTGTTAACGAAAGCGATGTTAACGATCCTAAGAGACACAAGACTGTGCAGTTGCTAAATGATTTTAAAATCAGTGGGGTTAATGGCACTCATGTGTGTATGGTCTTTGAAGTATTGGGAGAGAATTTATTGAAATTAATCATTAGGAGTAATTATCGTGGTATTCCTATTGAGAATGTTAAATCCATTATTCGGCAAGTTCTGGAGGGATTAGATTATCTTCACTTCAAGGGTAGGATTATTCATACCGATATTAAACCTGAGAATGTGCTTCTGTGTGTTGATGACAGTTACATTCGCAAGTTGGCGTTAGAAGCTACAGAACTGCACAGTACCGGAAACAAATTGCCAACCTCGTTAGTAAGTACAGCTCCAAAAGAAGTACGAGATCAAGGGCCTGGAACTAAGATGTCACGGAACAAGAAGAAAAAGTTAAAGAAGAAGGCGAAACGGCAAAGTGAGCTTTTGAAAAAACAAATGCAACAAATAGAAGAAGCAGAAGAACAAAACCAAGAAGATCCAAATCCGGAGGGTGGTGATCATATTCCAATGATAGATGACACATCTGAGTCAGCCAACTTGGAACCTGAGGAAGACAAGAAAGAAGATGAAAAGGCAGGTTCAGAAACTGAAACAGAACCTCTACAGAATGGGTGTGTGAAGCCCACTCTTGCCTGCGGTGGAGATGCTCAAAACCCTGATGATTCCAGCACAGAGCTCGCTTCTTCATGCCAAAATGGTAACACTGCTGAAGAAGAAAAAGATAGCCCGACGCCCGAGAAAGGAGAGAAGCCCGGAGATAGTGCAGATCATGGTGACAGCCCTCCAGCCCCCAACAAATCACGTCCCGATCCTGCATTTGAGTGCTGTACAATTGAAGTCAAAATTGCCGATTTGGGAAATGCTTGCTACGTTGACCATCATTTTACGGAGGATATTCAAACTAGACAGTATCGTGCATTAGAGGTAATCTTAGGATCTTCATATGGAACAGCAGCAGACATTTGGAGCACTGCTTGTATGGCGTTTGAGTTGGCCACTGGTGACTATTTATTCGAACCTCGTCCAGGAGTTGGGTATTCACGTGATGATGATCATATTGCTCACATAATTGAACTTCTAGGTGATATTCCTCGTAGAATTGCACTTTCTGGAAAAAATTCTCTTAGGTTTTTCAACAAGAAGTGTGAACTTAGGTACATCCCTTTCCTTAAGTCCTGGGGTTTAGTTGATGTACTAAAGGAAAAATATAAATGGAGTACCAAGGACGCTCGAGAATTTGCGTCATTCCTGAAGCCAATGCTAGACTACGATCCTGTACGCCGGGCTACGGCTGCTGAATGCCTCAAGCATCCGTGGCTTAAGCAATAGAGCCAATCAGAAGTAATCCATCCTTATATTTTATTTATTCAAGCCATTTAGTTACACCAAATATTTTTTCAAGTATTTTGATTCATGATTTTTACATATTTATTTCCGTAATTTGATGTAGAATGCCATGAGCTAGTTAAATTCAGTTTTTATACAGTTTTGAACGATTAAATTGTTACACCATCGTTAGTAATACGTAAATAAATTATTTTCGGGCTATTACTGATCAGAATTGCACACCAAAGTAAATCCCTCTACCTGCAGTTGGTTTTTGGGTGATTTTTTTTATGACCGGTTAATTTTATAGCAAGTGCAAAATCGTGGATGCTTCTGGGTTATTCTGAATCCTATTGTGATACTAGCTCAGATGTACCTAAGAAAGCTTTAATAAAAAATATATATTATCCTTAGAGCATGTTGCAACGGTTGTTAACATTTATAGTGTGGAATCGGATTAAGTGACTGCGGTAAATCATAGGAAGACATTTACCGTCGACAAGACGCGTTTGCTTTGTAGCTTTATTGTTTATAACGTACGAATTAATTACTATTTGTTGCCTGAGGAAGAGTTCTGTGCGGGGTGTTGGAAGTGCATGAACATTTGCAGACCGACCTTCAAGTGGTCTGATACGAATCATCGGTGATAAGGTCGCCAATCAATAAATTTTATTTGATTCAGTTGCTGCGTCCCTTAAGATAATAGTATATGTAGGCGTTTGGCGGACATTGAGGACTGAGTGATTCCTCTCGCACCACCAAAAAGTTTGGAATTTGAGAAGATCTTCGTTTGATGCAATGGATTCACGTGGGTCTCTGAACGTGTGTGTTCTTGGAGCTGGTGTTGTGGGATTGACTACGGCATTAGAGTTGCAAGATCAGTTTCCCAACGCCAATTTTACTGCCATTGCTCATCTCTTCAATCAAAAAACAACTAGTGATGGAGCTGCTGGACTGTTTTACCCTAGTTCAACCTTCTGTGGTCCTACTTTTGACATTACAAAGTGAGTTATTTACATTTTAAATGCTTAATTTATCCTTGACTAGGATATGGTTTGAACCCTTAAATAATATAATGCATGTGCAAATGTAAATGCTTGTCAATTTCAGCATTCAATTTTAACTTGAGTGCTGTTCAATATATTTTCATGGAGCACTGTTAGTGTTGAAGCTCTATTTCCCTTCCTTTTTGAATGCCGGTCTTGTCCCAGTAGTGTCATCTACAAACAAAAAGCTGTTATTCCCATGTACGCTTGTATTTCAGGAAATGGCTTGGAGATGCCTATTCTTATTATGACAATCTGCGAATCTCAGATGGTGAAAATGCTGGAGTGTTTCAGTTCTCAGGTTTTCGACTGTCCAGTACAATGCCATCCCTAGTAATGGTAGGTACTATTTATTCATTACTTATGCATCCTATTAGCAAGGTTATTGATTTTTCCTTCTTTCGAAGGCATTGAAAAAAAGAGGCTGCAGAACTTTGCATTTTTGTTGTCCATTTTGTCTCTATGTAAAGTTTTCATGGAAATTAGTACATACATTTTTGAAGTTATCACCATTGTCTATCCATAAATCATACCTATGTCTATATTTAGTGACGAGTACAAAGGTTTCAGCTTATGGAATCAATGCTTGTTCTATCATCCAGTGCTATCCTTGTGCCATGTTTTCGCTATTGGAAATCAGTCAATTGGATATTTAGCATTAACACTACAAAAATTGTGTTTTGTCTTATTGTCTTAATGTTATCTTCATTTCTTCGCCATTCTCAAATAATGCATTCTGTTGGTGGTTCACCAAAATGCCTTGCAGCAACCCTGTTCCCATGTTGCTTGGCATATTCTACAACCTTTTAACTTGAAACCAACAGCATATGCTAAGTGCTTTAGTTTTGATTCCATCGGGGTCAGTTGAAAAAAAAAACAGAGCAATTGCAATCACGAGTTTATTGAGGTAACTCCACACATGACAGTAATGTGACAGATTTTTTCACAATTAAGTACCTTTTATATATATAGTGATTAAATATTAAGTAACTGCTGTCAATTGTGGAAACAACAGTTATTGATAGGCAACCATCTGACTACACAACCATTAACATTCGCAACGTCAGTACGCAATGCACTGCAGAGCAGCTGTCAAAGACTATGAAAGCTAGTCTAATATTATGATTTGCTAAGCATAAGGTCTCTTAATAAAGGGAAAAATCTCTTTTTCAAGTTCTTTTTTATTACAAAGATTGATTTCGGATGATAGCGTACTTGTGCCAAGCTTCTGGTCGAGTGTGAATTCGTAATTAGTTGGTAGTCAAATGTTTGCTTCTCCACACCTGTTGTTTCCACAATTGGCAGTAATTATTAGGTATTTAATCACTAAGATTATCTAATGTACATAATCGGGAAAAAATTAGATGTTTCACATGTTAATATTAGCTCACATTTGAGTGTTGTCAGCTGATTTTGAAAAGAATCATAAAAAGTTCTTTTCATTAGATGAGAAATTTTCCAAATAAAATACCATAAAAAAATGTTTAAAAAAAGTGAAGTTTAACTGAATTAAAAATTAATGTGACCCTTTTTATTTAATTAAGTTTAAATAAAAAATGTGTTTAACACTCAGGGTAAATTTCAGGCCTAAATTTTTTGAAAAAAGTGTTATACACTGATAAAAACGGTAGTTAAAATGTGAATTATTATTTTTAAGCATTTTGTCGACTTCAGCAATAAAAACTGAAATGGTTAGTCTGGTGTTTTAACGCAGCATAGGCATCGTCAATGAACTGCTGATCCTGTACAGTTTATCCGATTTAATCCATCACTCAATGATCCCATATTATTTTTCTTACTGATTGATTATTTTTCATTTACACTTTCTATTGATAGGTGTTTTGCAATACATGCATGAATTTTGTAAGTAAAGATTAGAAATAAAAGTATTGGAATTTTTGGGGACCGACCTGAAGGATGTTATACTCAATCTACAGTGTACTCTCAATTATCCGGGTTGAAAGGGAAATAATTTTCCTGGATAATTGGAAATTTTGGTTAAATTACTAAACACTCGGAAAAAATGTTACAGGTATTATGCATTTTCCAGGCCGCCACTGCAATTTTCTTTTAAGGCCGGTTGAATGTAATATATTTGTTATGCTAAATTCAAGGATAAGGACTCTGTCAACCAGCCTACGGACACTGCTAACTGGCTGTGAACATTCTATCTGAGGAACTTTCGGAGACAAGAGTGTTAATTAAATATCGGACACGTAAAAATTTTGAAAAGGTATCTCCCCGAGTTGCCTACTCTTCAGGAAACATATGCTGACATCGATTTGGCGTAGGGGATTATTGAGTTTACAGATGATGCAGTTTCTTAAGATAACCATTTTTGGAGTATTCTGGTTAATCAAGAGAGTACTTCATATCAAATCTTACACTTTTCCACAAAAATTATTTATTGAGTGTACAGTGAACTTCAGCATAAAAAGCCATCAACAGGTACTGATAGCGTAGTGTTTAAAATGTCCATTGTATATATGGTTTAGAGGAGGGGGGTGGATTGAAGGAGTGGGTGTAGAAAGGGGGAAGAGAATTCAGCTGCTAGGAAGGTTGTCATAATGTGGTATTAGCTGTCCCGGATTAACACCCTTGGGGTCCTGTAGGCAGTACAAGCAGCAGGGCCCACGTTGATAAACAAGTCACAAGAGAAGTACAAGGAAAAAAATTCTCAGGGCCCATTGGCATCTGCCTACTTACCTTATATGTAATCCTGCACTGGGGATAAGGATAATTTTAGCGTGATATTCCACAGAGAAAAATTCATTCCGTACAAGGTTATACCGTGGCTAGTCCTGGTATCCTCTAAATTTTGTCCGTGCATTAACACCTCTCTTCATGTTAGACTATTTCTAATGGTCCTAAGGTATTCAGCCTTTGCCATTTCTTTTCAATGTGTAGTATCTCAAGGTTTAAGTTACACCTGTGTATAGTTTCCAGATGGTTTCCCATCAGGGATGATGAAACACCCTTTTCATAGCACCTGTGGTGTTTTTAATGCAGGTCGTTAAGTTTCTGCCCATCTACCCAATACAGCATTTTTCACAGTCACTGTACTTGAGTCAATAAACTCCAGATGGTTGGGTGAGGTAAAACATATCTTAAGAGTCACATATTGAAATTTTTTGTAAGTCACCAGGTTATAAAATGACACATTGAATTAATCTTTAGGGAGTCTTCAGCCTACTTTGTTAGAAATACTATTCTGGGTAATATGATTTGCACCATGTCTAGAAGTCTGGTTGTGGCACTGGGTACATGCACATTTCGAAATTGCCAACTAATGTTGTTCTGTACGTAGAATCAGGGGCAACCTACCTAGCATCTGACTCTTTCCACTCCCTCCTTACATCAGTTCATTCACCTCACCCCCTCATCTGAACCATATGTACATGGCACATTTTAATAATCATTTTGTCTGTACCTGATGAAGGCTTACTACGCTGAAATGTTTCATGCATTTAATAAATTATTTTTGTGGAAAAGTGCAAGTCTCAATAGATTGAGAAAGAAAAGAAAAGTTGTAGAAAATTCATTGGATGAAATCTGTAATTGTGGAAAAATGTTCCATTCTGGAAGTAATAATGGTAGATGCAATGAGAATTTCTATATACACTTAACAGCCAAAGCCAATTACTAAGTATTTATTATATGGACGAACTCACACAACCATGCCTTGGGAGGTGTAAGTTTCCTACCCAGGCGGGATTCGAACCCGCGACCCAAGGTTAGTAAAGGATAAGGTTGTCTCACTCACGGCTCGGGCTCCTATTGGCCTGACATCACTAATGACCCAAAGCCCCGCGCTCTTTAAATATCTCCGTTCCGTTGCTTACACGCCACGGTGTGATCGACTCTTATCCGAAATGCATTCCGAATTTCAGAGCACTTTTTCCTTTTAAATGCATTACGTATTCGTGACATTAAATAGTCCAAAATTTGAATCATGTATATATTGATCCATATATAGTGGTCCAGAGGTGTTTGCTTGATGATTTTTAATATTTTTACCATACAAACTACCATTCATTGAGAATACAAATATGTATTTATTTTATTTTTTTAAATTTTATTTTCCTGATAGTGGCCATTTTTATGTTAACGAAACACCGATTTTAGGCGATTTCAGTATTCTGCAGAAAAAAAATATCTCTAATTCTGTGTATCCTAGGACAATAAAACAAAAACCAATCGATTCAGTAAATAATGAACTAAAATAAAGGTAGGATGATGTATCGACCTAAAATTAAGTCTAAGGGTCCAAATATTGCTTCGAAGTTTTCATCACTTAACTTATAAAAATCAATTTTTACAATTTTTTTAATATATGAAGGCAAGAGATTTTATGTTTGAATTTTTTTTATTTGAAAGGTATAGAGCCATGCTTTAAGTATGCAGAATTTTAAGTTGTGGACTTAAGTGGTTTTTTAATTAAAATTTTTTAAAATTCTTGATTTTTCCAAATTTTCAAAGTTTAATGTCCATTATCTTTGTTGGGCATGAAAATAAAAATTTGAAATTCGGCCAATTTATAGTCCTTTATATGAGGAATAACCAGTAAAAATTTTGTTTTGTAGACTCAACTATTTATAAAGATATTAAACATTGAAAAGTACCAAAATATCGACGAAATCAAGATCAACACGGCACCATTTAGTACCCTCTTAAGTAATGTTTTATGTCTTTAAAATCATTATCATAACTCATTAATCAGTTTTCACCTCATTTTACGAGTTATTAATTATAAAGTAACAATTTAGTATTGTAAACTTTAGCTAAAATGTAAATGTAGGCCTTAGAATGCAAATAATATTTGGGAATTCAAAGAAACTTACCCATATATTAAAATTGGTCATTTGAAATTTTGTGAACTTTGACCTAAATGGTGTATTGTAGCAGGGGGTTCGGGAACCCATAGTATTTGTGTTTGTTCATATCACCAGAATGTAAAACTTATGATAGACGGGTCTAAACTAAATGTTGACTAGAAAGACTTACTTGATGCACTAGTGTGAGATTTCTTTTATTTAACAATTTTTCTCATTTTATTGCAGGGACGTCTCGGTACTTTGTTTTTTTCTCTTATGCATCTTTCATTTAAATACTTAATCCTTATAAAGATTCTCTGCTTAACAAAAGCTTTAATAATTATCTTATCAATTATTTCACCTGTTCTGTCTTGAGTCCTACCTTAACATTTAGTATTGCCTTGATTCACTATGGAAAATCTCATGATTTCTTTTCATTCAGCCTAATCCCATATTTCTCTCTAAAATCGGTCCAATTACTTTTGTAGCCCCATATCTGACCGACAGACAAATGCCGACATTGAATAATGACAAGGACAATATTTACATCTAAAAATAATATCCAAGATTAATCATACCTCGGCTCACCTTGGTCCTACAAAATTCTTTGTCCTTGCTATACATAGCTAGTAACTATTGCATCTTTTAGTTATCACAATTCCTCCATAATTACCTACACAATAATTTTTTGTGCACTCTCTTTCCTGAGGAAATGATACGTTCAGACTTATGCAGGCTCTATGGGGCCTATTCTGTAACTCATAACGCCTGCGTTAACATGGCGGAGGTCATTATTCAGGCGACATTTAACGCCTCCCTGATTCTGTAACCCAAAAAAGGCATCTCAAGGCAACATGATTCAGTCGCCAATTGTCGCCCGCTTTAGGTCAGGCGCTTCCACGAAAGACGACCCAAATCGCCAAGTAAACACCTCGGATTAGCATCGTCATTTGTTTTAATTGAGGAACGTGTGAGGAATTGTGTCGTAAATACGGCGAAATGCCGCGACGTTTGAGGAATTTCCTTTGGCTAAACGTCGCACAGGAGGCACTTTTAGAGGAAAGACTTTCTATTCGTCTTGAGAGGAGAAGAATTAGAGATTCGCAAAATCCTTTTTCTTCGAGAGATGAGGAATTTGTCGGATTCTTTAGAGTTTCGAAAGAAATTGCGAAATACCTCTGTGATTCCTTGGGACCAATGTTGAGACGAGAACGATCCTTTGGGTTGAATATTCATATTCAGGTAAATAAAAATGTCTTATTTAACGGCCTTTAAATTTTCCGTAATATATTCCGTTTATGATGGTATTGTATACCAACGTCGTGTACAGGTATCAAGGCACAGCTACGGTACTTGTAGCTACAGAATCATCTTTCACAGGCCTTTCTGCCTGAGAGTAATAATTTTTGTAAGCCTTGAGGTTGATGGGTAGGTATTAAAGATTATAATAATTTATGAAGGTTCTCGCCACCTTGCGATTCTTGGCGGAGGGAAGTTACCAACGAGGTGTTGGTAAAGACTTCTTGCTGGCATTAAGCCAGCCGTCAGTTAGCAGATGTGTTTTTAAAGTCATCGGTTGCATTTGCGATCTCCTAGGACACAGGATAAAATTTCCTCAGACAAATGAAGAGAAGGGGGGTAAAAACTGTATCATAATATATAATATCAGTTTTGTGATCACTTCATTTTACCATTGAGAGATGACATTTTCTCAATAATAAAGGATCAATTAGCTTTATTTTCCAGATTTAGGCCCACTGTCAGATTTCCAGGGGTTCTTGGTGCAATCGATTGCACCCATATATCCATTATTGTGACCCCTTGACGAGGGGCGTTATGCAAACCTAGGGGAGATAAAATTTCAAAGAATTATCATCGTACCTGACGGACTCGTACAGTCACGCAGAAATTCAATAACAGATTCTTTCCTAACCTGACTGCTATTATCAGTTTTATTCCTCTCACATCGTGCACGGGCATTCCTTTGTCTGGCCTTGTACTTCAGATACTTAAATGCCTGAACAATTAGAGGACGTGAATGGTACTATTTAATAATGGGAAATTCCAGTCAACAAAAAATACCTTCGACTGGTCGACTGTTTTGGGTGAGCCATGAAGTGAAATGAGGTTGGCTAACTCCTCCCATTTTTCCTGATGGCTAACTACTCCTATTTTTCCTGATGGCTAACTCCTCCTATTTTTCCTCGACCTGTTGCAATGCTATCAAACTTTCCGCAGGCAAAATTTCTGTGATCAGACATGAAGTTCACCAGAACAGTGAACTGCTTTCGCGTCATTTTGTAATACCTTTATTTGTTTCTAAAATATGGTGAATGTATAATACTAATCAGTGCACTGACTGCATGCTGTCATGGTAATTTTTTTCCTTTGCCGTACGCCCTAACGGCATACGCTACTAACTTTAAGGCCCTATCCGTCCCTAATGTTAGTAGGTAGCGTAAGACTTCGACTTTTCTCCTGCCCATATGGCCTGTCGATTTTTCTAAGGTGGCCATACGCCGTATGGTCTCCATGACAGCATTCATACTAATCCTAAAAGTGCACGTTAACGTTGGCGCCAGCGGAAAATTTGAGTTGTCAGTATTTTGATACCTAATATTCACGAATGGTTAACGCCTAAGTTCTGAGCCAAGACTATAATTAACGCAACTAGTTAGGAATAATCAATATCATGCCGAGCAGACAATCTTGAAACAACAGGAAACCTAATTTATCGGTGAAATATGGATTTACCCTGGCGACAATTATCCAAAAGTTCCCATAATATCACAAATAGTTACGTGCCATAATTTAAATTCAACTTAAGTATACTATTCACATTTCCATGTCCAGTTATTTCGATGTGCAAAAAGCCACAGGAATTTCACAAACGTCCAAATACAGACGCCGCTATCTTTCCGACTGTCAGCTGTTTCCCTTATTTGGTCATTAAAGAGATCTGCCCTAACTATTTTTCATACCCTCTGCAAGCGACGTCGGTCGCCCCAAAATTTCGACGACATTTAACGCGGCGTAATTTACAGAATCGGAAAAGGCGCCTTGCGAAAGGAGAAATGACGACCGGCGGCATACAACGCCGCGAAGTTACAGAATAGGCCCCTATGATAGTATAATTCACAATTAATAATCCACATTTTTGCTGAAATGGATTTGGATAACGCATACTCACCACTTGTGTCTTTATAAAATATTTCCTTCAACTTAGTCACATAGAGCGAAGTACGAAAATTCCAGGGCGTGATAGGACTTGATTGGGACTCAAACCCGGATCCCTCAATATAATTACGAGTGCTTTAGCCAGTTAAGATTCGATAAAATGATTTTTCCTCAGTGGAATTTGTGCGCTTATTTCCACTTGCAGGTGACCCCGTAATAGTATTACCATAGCTATTAAGTCCCAGTGTCCTCAAATTTGTTATTCCGCTTTCTGTACTCAACGAATTGATAAAATGGGAAAACCGTGTTTTTTCAAAAATCTATTTCTTTTTCACTAACAAAAGTAATTTTTGTTTCTGCCTATTTTAAAATTTAAAATATTAATTGATGAACCCAACTCATATGAATGTACAAGATGTGTTTACTGTACACAGAGGATTTTAACGATATTTTCCAAGTTTCAAAATCACGAAAGTGGAAGCCTAAAACGGATTTGATTGACCGCAGTTGGACCAGAAAAAATGTTGGAACATATCATTCCCATACCCACAAACTGGGATATCAAATTTGCTTGAGGCCATCCGAAATTAGTGAAATCTTCATCTGAATTACGGCGATTCGATAGAAAAAAATAACATACCAAGGTCATAATTACCATGAAGTAGATTAACCATTAGACATTCCAGTGATACGAAATATCCTTGCCCAGTTGTCTTGTTTTTAATCGACTATTGGCGCATGTGGCCACGGTACACTGAGTCCCTGGCATTTCCTCGATTCTTCTTAAACGGAGGTGCGCTAAGAAGCTATTCCCAGGAGATGTTGTATATTTCAATACCCTCAAAACACAACACTACGAACTCCAAACCTTTTTAAGCGGCGATATTTAAGAAAAGACCAAATTGTAGCGAACACACGAACTGCAAGCCTAGTGGAAGTATCCAGACGGGTCTTCAGTGACGTCACCCGCGAGCAGCTGGCGCATGCGCAGTAGTGTGTGAGACAACCTTGCCCGCGACCTTCGGTTTGGCAGGCGAAAAATTTACCCCGCCGCCACCGAGGCCGGCGGGGTAAAGTTCTCTTTACCCCTCCGCAATCACAAAGACTAAAGTAGTTGTTTCTGATAGGGAGAGTGTTAAGAGTGATTGAATGAGGGTAAATGATAAAATAATTTAGCAATTGGACGATTTTGTACATCTTGGCTGAATGTTTGCAATAGAGTAGATACAGAGATCATAAGGTAAAAAAATTCAGGAAGGAAAGTTATAGGTGGTATGTGGAGCGTATTTAGGAATGAGTGTTGGTCTAGGGAAGTGAAAATCGCAGTGTGCAAAATTGTTCTTCTGCTGATGTTTATTATATGGTAGCGAAACCTGGATATGTCTGGATAAGCTCAAGAGTAGACTAAATCCAGTGGGAAAGGAATACCTGAGAAGTGTTAGCGGCAAGTACAATGGATAGGGTTATAAATGACTGGGTGATGAAAGAATGTGGGTCGGATGGTCCATTAATGGACATGTATGAAAATAGTGTGGTTTTTGGTTTGGCCATGTTGAGAAAATGGATGAGAGTCAAATAAAAACACAGATATATGTGAGTGGATTGAATGATGTGAGAGGAGGGGGTAGCCTGCCGAAATCATGGGTGAGTGTGGTGGAAGAGACTGAAGGGGAGGAATATTGGGAATCTTTAGAATAGGAGAGCATGTATGATGCAATACATGAGTGTAATGGAAGTGAAAGAGTTAGGATAGGGTATTATGGAGTAATTAAAAGAGGCAGTTTTCTAGGCCTAAAAGCAATGGTTTGCCTACCCCGAAAAGGAATGGCATGATAGGTGTATGTGTACTTGCGAATGCTTACGGTAATTCCATAAGGCACTAAAATGAACCCCTTTGATGATGACTTAGCCTTCAGGTACAGAGCAAGGTTGAGGATTTAGGTGAAGGGTCATTTTTTTTATTTCTTCCATAATTGTTTTAACTTCTCTAAATGCCCAGCTAGGGTTAGCATCGGCGTTAAAGGGCTCCCTGTCTCTAGGTAAGGGTCATGAAAAAAATATTTACTGAGGGTATTAACCTCGTGAGACATAGTGATTTTTTACAGTGATACCCAGAAGTTTAGAAAAACATCTAACCCTGGGTCTGCAGAGAGCTTATGCAGATGTACGCATTCAAAGAGAATTCCAGCAATAATTTTCTTGTGCATTTAACCATCCCTTGCCTGCCTTTCCAAGCCTCTTTCCCATATTTAGGACCTGAAATATGAACAGATGATTTAAATCTTTGACGCATTTTTCACTGTTATTCAATCCTCGAGTAAGGTTCCTCCTACTTATATTCATTCACTGTTAACAAGTCTATTCTTCCATCACAGTTTATGACTCCTCTTTGTTAAGTTTACTAAAGCATTGTGTCAGTCTTCTTGGCTTGTCAAGGCATTATCGGTGGAATTGGTGTCCATAACTAACCAATTTATGCAGTGTTAAGGGTCAAATTCATCGGAAAATCACAAAGAAAATAAGTGAAATGTCAAATTCAATTTAAAAGTGAAGGTAACCAGTGAAATTTCTGAAAGATAAGTGGAAAATTGCAAATAATTCTTGCTTTCACAGTGATGTTTCTGTTGAATGAAGAAACACAAGTACATAATACCTCAAATGTTGCTAATCAATATCATACAGTCAGCCCCTTTCCCTTTTGAGTAAAAATAAGGATTGACTGCGACCATATGTTTTTGTCTTATGCATGTTTCACCACTGTCTATTGTGAAGACTTTCACTCTCAGTTTTTTCCTTATCAGTGATAGACGAGGTGGCTGCAGCAGGGGATGGTCCAAATTTTTGTCTCTGAATAGGGAGAAGTACCCCTCGTAGCCCTGGTTGTTGGTTGGGGTGAGGGGCAGTCATTCATTACGGAAATTGAATTGTCAAAAATTTTGTCATTGGCTGGTTCTTTGTAGGGGTGGTCATTAACTGAGGTTTCACTGTACGTTATATGAAACTTCAATAAAATTTTAGAACTCTACGAAAATGGACATGCAGTCTTAGCGTTTCCCACCTTGTATTTGGTGGCAGTGAAAGGGTTAATGTCTTAATGGTAATTCATTGTTTTTAAAAGAATTTAAGGAACTCGTTTTAATATTGCTTGTGTCATTTTGCTTATTAGAGTGATTACATGGAGGCCATTGCACCTGTACATAGATTTGCCACTGAAGAGGAACTTAAGAGCTTCCCCGGAAGTTGGAAGTATGGCTCTTATTGTGTTACTCTGGGGATTGAATGTCGCCGCTTGCTTCCCTGGGCAATGGCAAGGTATGGCTTATTTCATCAGTCTTGACTTATTAATTTGATGTAATTCCTTGAACATTAGTTGATATGAAACAAAGTTATAAATTTTGGTCTCTCTCAAAATGCTTAATTGGCTGTGGTAAGGGTAGGGTTCCCAGTGCCTAAGTCAGTGGCGTAGCCAGGTTTTGGGTCTAAGGGGGGCAGAAAAATTTTAGGGGGCGCCGACCCATAAATTAACCAGTTAACTAAACTTTAAAAATTTTGGTGATGCAATAGACGGATGGGTTTAAAAAAATATGACAATTGACAATGTGTTATACACTTTTATTTATACGTATTTGGCACTTAAGAGTGGAAATATTCTCAAACATACGGGTGCCAGAACACGGGGGGGGAGGGGGGAATTCGCCCCCCCTGCCCCCCTTCTGGCTACGCTACTTATGCCCTAGAGAAAATTTCAGAATTCAAAACAGGCCACACATTAATACCAACAATTTTTTTACTCATTTATTTGCTATGAAAATGCTTGTCCACCTACCTGTAAATTTATTTACCCCTATGAATCTGAAAATGAATGCAAGGCATTTTGTATTATAAAAGAATGTAAATAACTTTTATCATGTGTGATCATAATAAATGTGAATTATTTTCATATTGAAAACAATATATTTGTGACTGCTGTGATAAAAAAGAATTGTGGTTTATAATTAGCTGGATTGATAGGCGAGGATTCTGTTGAACTATCATTGCTTTGTAAACCCCTTGAAATGTATCTTCGTTGCAAAACAAGTGATAGACCCCTGCACTCAGGGGCGGATTAAGGTAGTCCTTTTTTTGGTGGGGGGCTGATTTCTACTGGCAGTCTGGGGGGTATGGAATACCTAATGATTACAAGTTTTCCTATTTTATTTGGAATTACGGAGGATGGCTACCTCCCCTGCCTGCAATGCTAATTGAGAGTAGATAAATTTATAGACTTGTTGTTGATTATTTATCCATGCTCCTTTGCAGTGGTGCTACTTCCTTACCCAATGTCTCTTCAATTTCATGTTATTCCCACCAGTCTTCGTAACATCTGAAATACGTATCCCCTTCCCCATTTTACCATAATTCTCCCTCGCAAATCGGACACCAGTATTTCCACCTCTCTTTATTTCTTCTCACTATCTGCCTCCTCTTGATTTTATTGAGCAGCTTTATTTCCTCCCTAACGATGCCAAGAAATTCTTTGATTGTGTTGAATATTAATAGTCTATTCAGTGTTTTAGTCATGTAGAGAAATTCCTCTGTAGTTGATTTAATTATTCATGGGTATGTAATTTAATGTATTCATGATTTACATTTTAATGCATTTTAATACATAAGTGATATATATTTTAACGTGCAAAAAAAATCATAAACAAAGTATATATTAGCATTTTGGCTGTTTGCTTTAATGGCTGAAAATTTATAACCAGAATCGTATATATGAAGGTGTAAGTTAACAAGTTTGTTATGACATCCAGTGATGGTTAGTGTCTTTTGGCTGAAAATTTGAACCCTAAGTTGTAACGGCTTTCCAATGATGCTGTATTCAATATGTTTTAAGTAAATTATTAATTTTAATTTACCATGATTACATGTTCACTGACGAATGAATCACTCTTGAAGTTAATAAATATGTGATTAATTGTAAATGTTGTGAGATCACACAATCGCCACTCTAGTTTGACTGTGGAAGTTATGGCAGGAGATCCTAAAGCCATAAGCTTTCTGTGAAATCTGTCAAACTATCAATTTTCACTTCAAAGAGTTCTGGTGTTCTGACAACTCCGGCCACCTAATGAGTGATCTGTTTCTTCATATTTCCTGTTTTTTCAATAAATCTACCCTTCTATTTTCCCCTGGATAGCTTAATAATTACAACATTATCCATCTCACGATAATATTGTTATTGTGAGGATGTTTTTGATTGTTAAAGATCTGGCTTACATTAATTCAGACGCATTACTCCTACACAATTTTTAAAAACATATTTTACTTCAGTGGGGATAGGAGATCATGAAATTAGACTTTAAGACTTTGAAATATAAATAACCAAAGCCATGGACCCTTCTTTTGAGTGAGACTGACCATGAGCCTATCAAGACATCATTTGAAGCCATTCGAGAAATCGTTGTTCTAAATTTTAGCTTTTATGTGTCTACCAGTCATTTTTTTCCATAATTTCAGGTTTCAAGAACGTGGAGGGAAAGTAATATTAAAGAAAATTGAAACGTTTGGAGAATTAGCAGATGACTATGATTTGATTATGAATTGCTCAGGCCTCAGTGCTGAATATCTTTGTCAAGACCATCTCATGGTGCCAATACGTGGGCAAGTCATCAAGGTAGGTAAATGTTTGAGTCATGGTTTAACTCTTTAAATTATAAGGAGCCTCAAGCATTTTGCATCTTTTAAAGTGATACTTTTGCATTGATGCATTAAGAGAATTTCCTTTATAAAACCAGCTGTTTGGTGTTGCATAAGACTTTCCTGTTGTATCTCTCCTTATTTTTTACACTGGAAGCTTATCGTGAGTTATTGTGTGGTGGCAAAATAAGGTCTTGAATTCTGAACAAGGATTGGGATGGAGTAAAGGCTTTTGCAGTTTCTCCTCTGTTTCTTTTCCGAACAGAGGAGAAACTCATCAAATGAATATTGGCACATGCAGCTGCTCTGGTAAAATGAGCTCCAGCAAGGATTGGGTTGGTGTGGATAAGTTGTGACTTCTCATCTTAAGGATCCAGGTTCATTTCCTGGAAATGATGGAGGTGTTTCGGTAGTCTTGATCCCTATTTGGGTTCCATGTAAAGAGTGCTGCAAATACAATACATACTCTTGTCTATTGGATACCTCTGGACCCCCTGCATTGCCTTTCTTAAAGAATCTGCAAATTTTTACCCCTGGTTTCTCTCAACCCTTCCTTCATACCTCATCTAATCCTTTGACCTCCTATCCATCAATCCTTATGGTGCTCACTACTCTAGTTTTTGTCACCTCCCTTAATAACTACTGTTTTAATTTGTAATACCTCAGACCTCTTCAAGTTCATGTTTTTTGCGTGATTGGTTGTTACTGTTGTATTTCATATTCTGAAATTTGTATGAGTTTACTGTTATAACCACGTCAGGCTTATGCAACCATCCATCTTTTGTTTTAGGTCCATGCACCCTGGCTTACCCAGTTTGTTTTTGGAGATCATGACACTTACATTATTCCAAGTGGGCGAGGTCGTGTGACACTGGGTGGCACTCGGCAATTCAGCAATTATGACACGTCAGTTAATAAATGGGATTCAGAAAAAATTCGAGAAGAATGTTTTCAGCTGATTCCTAAGCTTGCTACAGCCCCGGTATTGGAAACATGGGTTGGTCTTCGCCCTCACCGTCATCCTGTTCGTGTGGAAGCTGAAGCTCTTTCTATTCCAAACAAGCGAGGTGGAACATTGAAGGTAAGATCATTATTAGTAGAGATAAACACATTTGCACATAAAATTACGGATGAATTAATATAGGGATTGATATTAGTTACATGTGAGAGTTCTAGAAGTGATAACATCGCATTGTTTTTTGTGTTAAAATATTATTTTCTGTATTCATCGGTATTTTAGCATGTACAACAGTCTAGTTCTCTGTGTCCTTGAAATACCAACTACTTCAAATCTGAAAGTACATCTATGTAAATGAAACAACAGTCTTTTTACTAATGTTTTAATGAACTTTAATTGATGACCTTGAGCTAAAAAATAGAAGCACAATTGGGTCAATCAGTGTTAGATTATCCTGTGCCTTACGATCAGCCATTTAATATTTTGATGAGATTTGGTATAGTGCTGCACACAGCAAATAAACTTTATACTTAAAATTATTGATCAATATATTTGTTTGAACTTCATTTATATACAAAATTCCTTGTAAAATCAACCGAAAATACAGCATTTACTACCTGACCATTATCAATTGTCATGAAATTCACCAGAATGAAAGTACTCTTTATAGAATAACAGATCCACTGTTAAGTTATAATCTGTTTTAATCAACGAATTGCCATGAATTTCACTAGTGGAACAATTTGTCATTAACCCTTTCGCTGTGGTCAACTTGTGGAGGCTCCGTTGCCCCTGTTCGGCGAAAAAGTGAATGGGGGGAAGGAATGACCTTGCCAATGGAAGGTCGGGTTATGTTCACAGCAGTCCACTGGGTGAACGTAGCTCCTACGTTCACAGCAGTGAAAGGGTTAAAGCTAGAAGAGTAGTCTTTGTTAAGGTCTTGGATGAGGCTGTAATTTTAAATTCAAAATGTATGATTTAGATCTAAAATATTGTAAAACATCTTATTTGTAAGGAAAAGTCGTGGGATCAGCATCAGGGTGTCTACCAGTCGGGAATCCGGGAAAAGTCAGGAATTTAGTAATGTCGTGAAAAAATCTGGAAAAAGTCAGGAATTCGCTGGAAAACAATCAAAATTAGGGAAAAGGATGAGTGATATTTGCTTGCAAATCATTACAATAAGAATTGGAATGGCAGACATGACATTACGAAATGAAATCTTCTGTTTCCCTTTTAGTTTATCTGTCAGGAGGTGTTCTTTTAAACCTCTCTGGTCAGTATGTGTGAGTTTGTGACTTTCGTCGTTCGATTGTTCTAGACGTGGGCACCAGCCCAGTGACACTCGGGGGATTTGTTTGGCTCAATATTGAGGCCGTGGCGAAATAGCGAACTACGTGGCGCTAGTAGTCACCATGCCCAGAAAACTCCGTCTGCTTGGGAAATCTAACGTTAATTTGGAAGTGGATGAATTCGTATTCTAATCTTAATATCAAGCGGAAGTAATTTTCTGTTAGTTTATTACCATTAAGGAATGTCAGTCTTTCCAGTACCTATTATTGGTCGCAATACTCGCATTCTAAGGCTTTCGTTGCATCTTCGGAATCAGACAGGTTTTACAAGACGAAGTATAATTTCCCACACATAAGCATCGATAATAGATATACCTACGTAGTCTCTGAACAGAACATGCGAATAAAGTGTGCTCCCAATTTTTATGACTTACCTGGCATTCATTGACATTACCTGGTCTTTCGGTATTTTTCGCGGAAAGTGTTAACCGCAAGTAAAATGTCATTCATTATACCTCAATATCATTACTATTGATCTTACTCCGTTACCATAACCAAAGCTCCCTTAATAGGAACCACGCCACCTAAACTAATGCACAATGCTGTACATTGTAAGAATCTCAAAAAATCCTAAGTTACACAGATAATACAATGTAATTGTAGAAAAAGGCAAATAGAACTATTAAAGGAAAACAAATTCAAGAATCAACATTTATTTATTAAGCAAATACTACGAACATTAAGTCATACAATGTCAAAGTAAGCTTGTTGAAGAGCAAGATATAACTTATTTGCCAAACAAAATTAGTAAAATTTACACTGAAACAGTGACTCAAAATTCCAAAAACATCTACAAAAAACACAAAGGTGATGTGATTCACAAAGATTCCGGTCAGAAACTGCCGCTCCATATTGTAGATTATGGGAAATTAAAAGACAAAGGTTTCCTGAAATTGCTTCGAATAAGGACCAAAGACACTTGCAAGTGTCCCCTGAAAAAGTATTTAAAAAAATGTTCAGGGTTACATACATTCAAGCAGTTAAAAGCAAATGACAATATAACGATAACTAGATAAGTATTATTTTAAGAAATTTAAGAAGGAATATAAATATACTGGTAGAATATACATGCAACTCAACACCATTTTTACCCCTAAGAAACTTAAATCACTATCTTTCCCTTCAAGCAGAAAATATAGTGAAAAGCTAACAAATGATGACCAGAATGCAACCTATCCTATTCCCTCAACAACATGGATAAGTACACTTCAAAAAAGCCTCATCTGTTTCTAATTTCACTGAATTAATTCGTAGATTGAAACCTGAAAAAACCGTAGAAACCTGCATCAGACAAAAACCAATGGCAGAGGTATCAATGAAATTTTATTATCACTTTCAGCTGCAAAATTCGAAAAAGTAATGCCTACTACATACATGCAATATTGAAATTTCCAAAAGCATTATGTGTAGTTGTATACATTAATAAGTAAAGAGCATCTAAGACCAATATTTAATGAACACATACCTATTCTTAGTTACAAAGAACACAAATTAATCTATCATCCACCAAGCTAACACTCGCCCTCATAGTAAATCAAATGACATCTAACGAGAAGGATATACAGAATACATTGGATACCATTATGTGATCATTTACAGTCTCCTAATTATTCATCTTCATCAATCGAAAGCAGGCTAGGTTACACGCAGCTGTTCTTACAGTAGTTCCTAGAAATTGTTAAAAAAATGTGATAATAAAAAATAAATACACCAATGAAAAAAGTTTCCTTGTCCAAAAGAACACGAAACCTACCACCCACCAAGCTAACACTCCACCTCATAGCAAATCAAATGACATCTTACGAGAAGGATATACAGAGTACATTGGATTCCAGTATTTAATCATTTACAGTCTCCTATTTATTCATCTTCAGTTATGTGTTTATGTAATTTATTTTTTGCGTAGAGCCTTGACACAGCAGTGTTCTAATGTTAATAACTCAATGTTCATCATAAAAGCATAAAAATTCACCATAGGAATACTACTTTCTCAGACGTAATTTTTAGGAACATTACTGATGGTGACCTGACATGGTTTCACAGTATCTGTCCGATTGAGATGTAAAGACTCATAATAAATTAGAATAAGCCATCGTTGCTCGGCTTTTCGCTAACGATATCTATCATTAACATGAAAATATAAGAGGGGCATAATTATAATCAAAACTATGAAACACTTACCTCTCCAATGATATTTCCATCGTCATCTTTAAAAATCCTTTTTCTTATAATGTCCTGCGGGGCAAAGTGCTTCTAGCAGACAACCTGTGTCGCCCTTAACACAAAATCCTTTCTAGGTATAGCAGCTTGCCATTTGGCACGCTTCTCGGGATCTTTCGGAACGGAAAAAAGAGACAATGATGACTTTTTCGACCCGTATCCTTCCTTACAACCCGGAGCCACGCAACTGCTCGGCATGGTGAACACCTGCATGATAAATGGCATTTTAGGCTCAGTTTATTCAACATTAAGTGACATATCGGTATATAATCAACATCTATACTCACCGATGAATCAGTCACAATCCAAGGAAAACTGAAAGCTACTCGTGGACAAAGATTTTCTCACTTTTCTTCTCGAGCACCGTATAAATCCCCTTTCTCACCATGTAATCCTAACGGAAAGCTTGGGGTGGGTACTATCAGCGCCACTAAGCAGGAACCACTCACTCAGCCTCAAAGGTCTGCCAGCTCAGCCTGTAGGGTAATATAGGAAGTTGCCAGACCTGTATATACGACCGTGGTGGGCACTGTTTCCTGCATGCCGCCATGCAACAAATCGGCTTGGTTGGTTGCAGGATGAAGATGGTTTACCTACCTCCTGCCCGTGAATGATTATTTTGAAACAATGACCTTGACCGTGGTTATTACAATGCTACCAAAGATTCAAGTGATCTATAGATCGTACTATAGTATGATAGTTACATTTTCCATTTTGCATTTTGCCATGCCTCTGAAGGTGCAACTCTGTTGAATTCCACTAAATATATTATACTTAAACCATCGTGTCCTAAGTTTCTATGCTGTGCGTCATCATCGGGTGGAATTAATTAAACTTTGATACTGTGGAATCACAGTGTTTTCTTTCACCCTCATCATGAAGGAATTCCATTCAGTATAGCCCACAGTTTGCCATTTTGTTATTTGCATTTACCATTGAATTATGTTGCTTCATTACTCCAAAATGCAAGGCTGGGTCGGAAGAGGTTGGTTTTGTTGGTATGTTTAATAAATGTTGATGCAAACTAACTCTGATGGAATCTTGTTTAGTTAGTTTGCTATCCTATCTAATTTTTTTTAAACCGATAAATTTTTAAAGTTAATATTTAATGTTGTTAAGCAATGTGACTAACATCGACATGTAAGTAAATAGAGACATTTATATAATATTTCGTATACACAGAAGATTAGAGGAAAGGATAGGTACCTCATAGTACTGGACAATCACAAAGGTGGTGTGGAGATAAAAAGATGGCCAATTCCAATTGAAAAACTAGACAGGACTGCTAATTGAACTATTGACCTTCAGAATAATGCATTAAATTAGCCTTTTTGGCCTGGAATTTTAAAATTTGTCTTGAAAAGTCTTGAAAAAGTCTTGAATTTATTTTTCTTTTATTAGTAGACACCATGAGCATGAATGTACAACAAATACGAGATATTGTCACCAGAATATACCGTATAAACTCATGTAAGAGGCGCACCTTTTTTCCCAGAAATTGCAGCCGAAAATGAGGGTGCGCCTCTTACACGAATTTTTTATTTGCCTGCCTTCGAGCCTCGGTCACGATATTAGTGGCAGGCTGCAGTCAGCAGAGCAGTATCGCTGCAGTGGCCACGAAACGAGCAGTGATTCCACCTAAGATAATCAGAAATGGCAGTACATACTGTCATTAGGCAAAATGTTCTCGGCCGACATTTATGAATCGGAATGAGTAGAGTGGCAGAGCTGCACAAGAAAAAAATGATGTAAAAGTACTAAATGGTTGTACTGGGAATATTTTTCTAAATAAAAAAACAAAAAGAAAGGAAATAAAAAAGAAAAATATCCATTATATAAAAGTTTCACAACAAATATCTCAAAAACTGGCCGATATATATTTTGATAAAAATTCTTACACGTACATAGCAATGAACTTTTACCGAGTGCCTTCTATTACAAAATATATTTTAAATGGTAAATTTCCGTAGTCAAATGCCTATGCAAGTCTTTAATAAAAGCAGCAAAAAGTATGAATATACAATTGAAATGAATGCGGTTGAATGGAAATACGATGCATTATTTCCTAACTACTTGGGTTACATCCATATGTTAACTATGGTTACCTAACCGATTTATTGCAAATTTTAATATTGTCAAAGATTCTCAGAAAGATTTAATTTGCGGTGAACGAAGTGTGGCTGCATCTTTATCTGAAGCAGGTATTAGGGCAGTCAATGAAGACCCCAAAACATTAAGCTTGGGAAATAATTAGCGTAAAGCTGAATTTTATCCCACTGATAGACTACTACCAAGGGAACATTTTTGCCAAAGTTCCAAAAAGTCCCCCTGGAGCTTCCTTCCCAGCCCCCCCCCCCCCCCCCAGTGTTCTCCGCTCTATCACTCTCTTCAACATGCACTCTCCTCTCAAAACCTCCACCATCCATCTCTTCTGCCTTCTCCGAATCTCCGCCACAAGTTTCATCTCTCCAACCATATCCAATACCTCCTCGTTTGTCTTCCTCGCCATCCAGCTCACCTTCTCCATCCTTCTCCAAACCCACATCTCAAACATCTCATGTCTACGCATATCCTCCCTTCGCAATGACCAAGTTTCCGACCCATATAGCGCCACGCTCCATATTAAAGTTTTCACCAGCCTCTTCTTTACGTCTCTTCTCAGACCCCCCCTCATCAATTCCCTTCTCTTCGAAAATGCTTCTTTAGCAAGTGCAATTCTGCATCTGATGTCCTTACCACTAAACCCATTCTCCTCCAAAATACTACCCAGATACGTAAACTGCTTGACCTGCTCTATCTTCTGCCCTCCCTCCCTTATATTCAAGCCCGCCTTCTTACGTCTATAAAATCTCATTACTTTCTTTTTCTTGTGGTTGATCTTCATCCCATACTTTTCCTACTGCACCTCTAACGCATTCACCATTGACTGTAAACCCTTGGCAGACTGACTAACCAATGCTTTATCATCTGCAAATCTCACTGATTTTATCAGCTCCCCTCCTACCTTTATTCCTACCTCCTCCTCCCCCCATACCTCCCTTACCATTTCTTCCGAATACACATTAAAAAGCAACAGCTAAAGTGGGCACCCCTGCCGCATTCCCAGTCCTATCATGGCTCATCCCAATTCTCCATCGGGTACCCTAACCTACGCCCTCTGGTCCATGTACAAATTCCGAATTAGACGCCTGTCCCTCCAATCGACCCCTAGATGATGCAGTGCATCGAAACCCGGGTCGATTAAAACTTTATCTGTGGAAAATTGTAATATCCTAGCTCTTATTATGTTCATATTCCACAACATCTCGCCTGATTCCTCCCTTTTTCTTCAACACTCCCATTAATTTCGTCCATTCCACTCAATCAAACGCCTTCTCAAAATATGCAAAGCCTGCGAAAACATCTTGCCTATACTCTAGGTTTCTTTCTACTAGCATCCTCATCACCGCTATAGTGTATCGCGTTCCCGTACCTCTCCTAAACCCAAACTGGTCGTCACCGAGGTATTCATTTGCCTTCTTCTCTAGCCTTATGTTTATAATTCTCAGAAATACTTTGGCCACGTAGGATATTAAACTTATTGTCCTATAGTCTTCGCATGTTGGATCCTTACTCTTCTTTGGTTTAGGAATTATAGTAGAAACTCGAAAATACGAACTTCAAAATTACGAAATTTTGATTTTACAAAACAAAATCTTCGGTCCCGACCAAAAGGGTATCTTAGTGTATGTAACAGTACGTGATATTACGAAATAACAAAGTTTTAAAATTACGAACCTCGGATCTTGGTCCCGACGTGAAAAAGTTACTCGTTCATACGAATAGTGATGGATCACAGTAACGTTTTCCGGTGCTCCTTGTCAGAGTTAAACATTAATTAATCATCGTCGCCAAATACATTATGCACTGAATGTATTACCTGAACGATATTTCATTTTTCAATGCTACAATAGTAAAGGTATGGTATCACTGGGGCATCCCGCGGCCGCGTGCGGCGTCCGCGTCCAGCAGCCGGAAGTCACTGCCGTACTCATCCAATCTATATCAAATGGGTTCGGTTGCACTGATACGTCTCGACCGTCGAGTTCGACGGCTGATGCCCGACGTCTGCGTCTTGACTGTTTCGAGAGCAGTCGAGACACGAACGCCTAGTCGGGCAGTCCCAATTTTCGGTGATTTTTCTGCTCTCCTCTCTCCGAATTTTATATTACGCGTCCTTTCCAGCTCTTTTTTGTGAAACTACTTGCAACGTTGGTCGTCCTTTTCTTCGTCTTACAACAAAACAAAATCTTCACCATTCATTTCAGCCTAAAATCAACTCACTCTCATGAAACACAAAGCAATAACAAATTCGTAATTAAACTAAATCCACATTCTCCCACATCACCCAGCCGCTGGAACGGGATGTAGTTGCCTGAATGAAACCACCTGGCCGTGTCGTCCAGCTGCGACCTCCAAACGCGGCGGTTGGACGTGGCTGCTGGACGTCCCAGTAAAACCAGAGCTTAAGAACGACTTTTAATCGTAGGCATCGTAGTACATGAAATATGGAATCCATCGGACTAAAAATGCGTTCGGCTTTGTTACCACAAATCCGCAGAGTGGCCAACGAGTAAAAAATGTAAATTAGTCGTGTACAGATATACTCGCCCGCGAGAGACTAATTGCTACAACCAGCATTTTCCTCTCATGATCCCTGGCATTTTTTGCTATCGATTTTCACAAGCATTAATCCATGCTGAATATTCCTGGTACAGCATTTGTTTGCTGCGCGTGTGTGCTCAAAAACTATGACATGTATCGGAGATAGTGCTGTATCGTTCGAGCGGTAGATTCAGTCGTAAATATAACCCAAAGAAGCTTTTTTTCGCACTATTTCAGACTGATTACACTCAACCTTGCTCCAAGGTATAATTATTCCGGCTGGCAATAGCTATCATCGAAAGAATCAGGTTTAATTTCCCGCCCTAATTGAGCGTTTTGATGTAGACTTCGAGCAAGGCTTCCCTTCCCTTCTTTCGTCGCCAACAGCCAAGAAAACCAGACAAAAACGAGTTCGCTTGGTTTGTACGACCAATTACTTTTATGCACATTAATTCTAAAGTATGACTAGCGCTGGGCGCATGCATAATCAAAGGGAAAAAACGCTCAAGCACCCATACATATTTGTATCGGAAAATGGTATAGGTACCTTTCTCCTCTTTCGCTTCAACCCAGTGATTGAAAAAAATATTCTAAACGAGAGCTCAGCTGCGTTCCTGCAGTTTGATTGAGAATCAAATAAGGGTTTTGTAGCTTAATCCTTATTAGAAATATAAACAAGAAGAGGATAAGTGGAAATCCTCGGCATCCTATGAGATGCCGAAAGTCACGCTGTCGGAGAGGGATCATGAAACCTTGCCAGCATCGTAGCCCAATTGGAAGCACTTGCGTCTACCCCCCCCCCCCCCCCTCCCCCTCGGGTGGGAATTACCTACCAGTGCGGAAGCAGGACACCAAATTGGCCAGGATCTTAGGGTAGGTGCGTTGAGGCATTACTTATCACAAGTTGGCAGTTTATTGGCTGTAACCCCCAGCAATTTAAATCGATAGATCACGATCTTGCAAAGAAACGAACTTGAGGCTTGTAACGAAAATGACCAAGTCCTGAATTCTCCTAATAAGAATGAAATTTTTCTAACTCTTCTTCTAATCGATTCGAAATTGCTAATGACGTCAACTCCCAGTTCAGTTTGCATTTATCCAAATTAGAGGCCATGGTGGGAGCAACGATGGAGCGAAGCAAAGCGCAAAAATAAATAACTTTTTTTTTGTTAATTGAGTGATTCTCTCGACAGAAGAGCTGAAGTATTTTTTATAATACACATTCATTCGAGTGTCGTATTTCTTCAATTCTTATTCACTGATTCCCTTTTATATGACTGCCCAAATGGACCGGAAATTAAGGAAATGCAAAGCAGAAATGTCCGCACATTCCCATATTGTTATTCCACCACCCGGCAATTCCCACCAGGAAAATTCACCCTGCTTTCCATCTCTGTTGCTCTAAAACGGCGGCTTACTCTTCTCCATCACCTTTCTCACTTCCGGCAAAACTATCAAACGCTTCCCTTCTCTCCGATACTGGTCATATTTCCCCTCAAGTCTCCGTGTCTCCCCCCACCCCGCTCTTCAAGGTTGGCACGAGCCATCACCTTCACACCGAAGCCCCCGTTCCGACCCCCCAGGAGATCAGGCCCCTTCGAGTGGCCCCTCCGTCCCACCCCCTCAACACTAGGTTAGGATGCGATGTCGCACGCTGACTCTGCCGGCCCCCATGCCAACTCTTGGACCCTTTAAGTAAAAGCCCCCCACTCTCCATTAGCATGTCTTCCCTCTCCGCTGACACAGCCGGTCGATGTAAAGGGAGGAGGAAGATAAGATGTGACAGTTCGGCGTAAAGCCGATTCATTTGATGTTTATTCCTCGCGCGCATCTCATGGCTTTGGCTGCCAGGTAGATCAACGTCTCAAGTGACGCACGATACTCCGAGACCATGGGTCACGTAGCTGTTTTTGTGAGAGGGAGAATGGTGGAGGGTGAGTAACCCCCGCAATGACGGGGAAAGGAGGGGGAGACAGCTGATTCTGGCCTGGTGTGTGGCCTGACCTGGAGCTGCAATGCTCGGACGAAAATCTCCTTGCTTGATCGAAAGCAGAGGGAAAACAATAACAAAAAATATCCCAAATTTTAGTTCAATATTGATTCTTTAAATAGATCCTGAGATTTAATGAATGAAGAGCAGGCGACCTAATCTGAATGGAGTCACAAATGAAGCTTTCGCATAGTATAGTGGAAAACGAAAATTATTGATTTGTAGTGATAGCATCGTTAGTAGCCGATGAAGTGTAAAAGGAGTTATATCGCCTCCGCCGTTGAAGTGGGTGGATTGTATGTACAATCTACTTTTGAAAGGAAGTATATATTTAGTTGGACTCCTCTATAAGCTCCATCGTATCGGAAATAACCACGCACAAATAAGATGAATCCAAGGGAGAATAACAATTGTTATTTTGCGAGATTAACGGGCATATCAGTATTTGCACAAAATACACAACATGCATCCATCGCATAGCATCCGCGAGAGAATCTTATTTTCACTGTCTTCAATATCCGGTGCAAATGATCGCGCACTTCCTTAATGTATTTATAAATCAATATTATTAATGATTATGCATCGCTAACGCTAAAGTTACGAGTTCTCCAGTTAGGAAATAATATAGAAAAATGTGCTAAGAAGCTTCATAGGCTTAGTCCAAAACGCACGAAAATTGTGCAAAGACACTTCATTGCCTAATCATTCATTGGAAAAAAAAGAACGAAAAGTTGGTCGTCGTGATGTAAATTCCCGCGGGGCTTGGAAGGAGGTTGATTCGTTTGATTTTTGGGATTTCCGTCGCGGAAACCTGGAACGATGCGGTGGAAATCCCGAAAATAGGAAGAATCAAACTCCGACAAATAAGTTGTGTTCAACTGACAATGAGTGCACCCTGTGGGCGTGGATACACATTTAAATATACTTTCATGAATTATAACTTCGTAAATCATGCAAGTACGTCGCGAGAGTACATCTTAATCTAAGGAAACAAAAATAGAGCTTTATCGCGATGTTTTTGAAAGATACTCGTTCATACGAAATTTGATATTACGAAGTGGCGATTTTTCCGGTCCCGTCGACTTCATAATTTCGAGTTTCTACTGAATATGAAATAGAATAGTAATATCCTATTGTTTTAGATAGTGAAGGTTATATAGTCTGAGTCATCTCCATATTTGTCAAGTGGGCGTTGTGTACGCCAAGGGAAAAATGTTATCAGGTGGTAAGAGAGGGCAAACGATACCGAAGGTTAAGGACAAAACAGAGAAGATATTAATCTAACAGGAAGATATCCAGGAAAGGTGGAGAGAATAAAAAGAGGAGCTATATGACAGCAAGAATAGACCCTTGAGCCAAGATCTAGAAGATGAAGGAATTATATATTAGGATAACCTGGGACCGGAGTAACTTGACAGCGAAATAGAGAGGGAATTAAGAGAGACGAAGGGTAGAAAAGCCATGGGAACCGATAATCTACCTTCTGAGCTACTGAAGAATCTAGGTAGTAAGGGGAGACGAATGTTTTTCGAACTTATTTGTAGAATGTACAAGGAAGGAATATGGCCAGAAGATTTCGTGAAAACAGTATTAATACCTATCCCGAAGAAGAAGAAAGCGTCAGAATGCGAGGAGTATAGAACAATCAGTTTTATTTCGCATGCGGCAAAAGTTTTTTGGCCACACTCCATCCTCATAAATCCTACGAATAAGCACAAAAAGTTACTCTTTTCGATTCTTCCCCATCCTCTTTGAGAACTCTGCAGGTATGTCAAACTATTCCCACCGCCTTATTCCTTTTCATTTCTGGTAGAGCTCTTTCGATTTCACTATCTAGGATACCTGATGCCATCTCTGTCGATATCGTCATCCCTTACTATATCTAACCTAATGGGCATTATTTATTTACCATACAGCTGTTCAACATACTCCTTCCACCTCCCCTGGATCTCTTTCTGTTCTACGATCACTTTTCCCGTCTTGTCTGTTATCATTGTAATTCCCCTACCCTATTACCACCCATCAGTTCCTTTACTTTCCTATATAATGCATCTGCTCTTCCCTCTTTTTGGTATTTCTCTAACGAGTCGATCTGTTCTCTCCACCATGCCTCAAGCTTTCTTTGTTTCTCTTCTATGCCTGTTATTTAGTTCTTGGTATTTTCTCTTACCTAGCTCTGAGTTTTCGCTCTTCCATTTCCTTCTCTCCTGCATCTCCCTTATCATCTCCTTCGTGATCCACGGTTTTCTAATTTTATTTGCACTGACTATGCCTACGGTTGCTTTCGCCGCTTCTACAATTCACTTTTTCAAACTTCCCCATTCATCTTCCACTGATCTAACTCCATGATCCCTAACTCACCCATTATCTCATCCACCTTCTCTCGATACTTCTTGTTCATTGCCCCAGTTAATGCCTCTGTATTCCACTTTCGTACCCTCCTTCCCATCCTTATCTTTTTTAATTTTACCCAACATTTCATTACTAATATGTTGTGGTCTGTATCTACATCAGCTCCTGGATAAATATTCGAGTTTTTAACACTATTCCTGTATCTGTGACGAACCATTATATAACCTATCTGGAACCTATGTGTGTCTCCCGGCTTCTTCCAAGTGTACCTACGTCGACGTTGATGTCTGAACCATGTATTTGTAATTACTAGGTTATTTCTATGGCAAAACTCCACAGCTTTCTCGCCGCGGTCATTTCTCCTTCCTAGCCCGTAATGGCCCACCTCCCGCCCATCTCTTCCTTCACCCACCACCGTGTTCTAATCCCCCATTACTACTAAGTGACCTACTACTTACTCCCAGGTATCCTACCAATTATTTCCTCTAGCTGATCATATACCCCATCTGCCTCTTCCTCTTTATGATTAGAGGTAGGCGTATAAACCTGGATTATAACTAAATTCGTTGGATCTGCCTTTAGTTTCATGACTATTATCCTATCATTCACCTGTTCTGAATACACTACTTTTCTACCTAGTTTCCCATTCATTACAAATGCAACCCCGCGCTGACTTTCATTCCCTTCAATATAAATTACTCTACGGTCATCGATCCAGTAGTCCCCATCATCCTTCCATCTTACTCTACCCAGACCCATGATGTCTACACCCACCCTCTCCATTTCTTACTTTATATTCTCTAGCTTCCCTGCCCTCAGCATAGTCCTAACATTCCATGTGCCTATTCTGATTGTTTCGTTCCTCTTCTTTATTTTCTTTTCCTCTGCTGCTACTTCATCTGAGCAAGGATTTCGTGTGATGACGACTGCAGGGGCCGGGCTCCCACCACTGCCAGGCACGACACCCGGCCCTCGGGGCCGAGTCCCGTAGTTGCCAGGATTCATTATCATTTGAGAACTGTCCATAATTTCAAGGTTTTCGTTTTAATTGAGATAGTATTCTGTGGCCTTACTCAATATTTTTCTCAATACTTAATTCCGTGGCCGTTCTCAAATCTGGTGAATCGAAAAGACAAGTGGATGCATTATTTCTAGATTTTAAGAAAGCTTTCGACATGGTACCTCACAACAAACTTTTATACAAATTACAGTCATGCGGGCTAAATGAAACAGTAGTAAACTGGATACGCGACTTTCTGAGTGATCGTGAGCAAAAAGTAGTTCTTGACAGAATTAGCTCTGATGTAGTTTAAGTGACATCAGGTGTCCCACAAGGAAGCGTAATCGGCCCCCTTTTGTTCATTATATACATGAATGGCCTATGCTCTTGAATTAGCTGTAAAATATGTTTATTTGCTGACGACGCTGTCATCTATCACGAAATTAGTGATCATTCTGACTTTGAAATTCTATCATCGGATTTAAACAACGTTCATGTGTGGAGCCAAGAGTGGGGACTCGAACTTAATCTGAGCAAATGCACGGTGGTACATTTCTTGCAGAGGTTTTCCAACTATCCCCATGTATATGCTGTGGATGGTGTTAACGTAAAGGCGACATATGAAGTGAAGTATCTAGGAGTTGCGATAACTTCGAACCTATCGTGGGGAACACATATAAGAAATATTTGTGGCAGAGCTCAGAAGAAGCTAGGATTCGTCAAGCGTATTGTGGGAAGATTTTCAGATGAAAAAGTAAAAGAGAGGTGCTATTTCGCACTCGTCCGGCTACACCTTGAATATGCAGCGAGCATATGGGATCCGGTGTAGAAAGACTTCCGGGAACTTAATAAAATACAAAGGAAAGCTGCACTATTCGTCAAAAACTGCTACGGGCATACAGACAGGGTTACACAGATGTTAAACGAATTAGGCTGGGAGCCGCTAGAGACTCAGAGGCTGCGCGCTAGGCTTAGATTGCTTGAGCAATCTTTAAGAGCGACACGGAGAACATCATATTAGAACCCCACTATATTTCCAGGTCTGACAGAAACGATAAATTAAGAGAAATATTTTGCCGAACGGATAGGTATGGGATTTCGTTTTTCCCCTGAACAAAAAGGGACTTTAATAATTGCTAGGCATAATTTCATTAGAGCGTTTCCTTTTTATATGTAAACGGCTGGTGTCCTAACACCCTCCGCCACATGCCTATTGAGGCGGCTTGCGGGGTAGTATGTAGATGAAGTGTTTTTATGTGACACCATCACTTCAGAGGCCACCCTACTGGGGTCCGACGCCTTTTGCAGCCACCTCACTGAGGTACAGACGCTGTGCGGACTACCATTCATCTGTCTCCTAACCTACGACCAATCAGGCATGGGTGACCCTACCAGGAGCATTGCTTCCGCCAGTGCAGCTCTAGGGGTCATCGAAGCACGCAAGCCCTTCCACCACAACAAGGTTGTAGTCCAAGGGAGAAGTTAAAATCATTATTTTCGTAAAGTAATTAGTTCAATTTTCAATAACAAAACTGGTGTAAAATCTTAATAGTCGAGCACAATGAACATAATGAACTCTTAAACAAAAATTGCTATGGAAAATTGCAAAAAAATACAGGCATTTGATGAAATAAAAATTAAAAGTTCACTTTTGTATTGTATGAACAAAGACATGTTGTTACACATAGACCCACATTGCAAACGTGGCAAAAGTACCTGCTCTCCCTCAATTAGGTATTTTTCCCAGTGCATCCCTTTTTTTGGTAATACAGTAAAACCCCGCTTTTACTTCCCCGGAATTTATGTTTTCCCGTGATTTACAACATTTTCTCCCGGTCCCAAAAATATTTGCATCATTATAATGTATTTTCATCCCGCTATTTACACTTTCAAATCCCGCCATTTACGACATTTGAGGGCAAGAAAGATGGCGGCGGGCACACTTCAACTGGCGACTCTTCGAGCGTGATTAATGTTAAATATGGATAAAATACATGCTTAAACATGATATATGAATGCTGATTTATTTGGTTTCCTTTAAAAACACAATTATTCGTTTGATGGTAGCACATTACATCGATAGCATTGCTGAAAGGTATTTATGCCGGATATTGTAATGCTTGCGATCGGGATTCTCGTACTAAGGAGCCATACCAGGGAATAAAATTCTCTTCCCTGGCCGTACTAGATATTTAAACAGTACATTTAAATTTGTAGCGAATGCCTTAAATATATTTAATTAGATGTTATTGGCCAACTACCGCTGTCATTGTGGCGAAAAGTTAAAACTTATGTTAACTCTTGTTCTCATGCTTCGCAGCGATCTTTTTCTTATTTCTCGTAACTCACGCACTAATGCCATTCATCTTGTGTTTTTAGGTTTTTAGTTACTTCACCTTAGTTTTATTTAATGAGCAATTACTTACGGTAATCGTGAGGAAACGTATTTTAAAATGGCAAACAAGCGTGCGAGATAATCGTTATCATTTGAAGAAGAAATCAACATTTTGCAAAGAGAATTGACTCTAATACGGGCACTCGCGTGTCCTTGACCGAAGAACTTGATATACCAGGTTCAACGTGGAACGCAACTGTAAAAACCCGTAAATGTATAGAGAAAAGTGCTAAGGAATGCGGCCGTATTGGAAAAAAGCGAAAATTCATTAAATACTCCCAAGTATGATGAATTTGAAGAAATATTGAAGACATTGTTTCAATCTTCCCCCGAAATAATAAATTTTTAATGTGGACGAGACAGGTCTTTTTTTTAATAATGCCACACACAAGACCCTATAGACTTCAAAGGGGACCCTTGTCATGGGGCCAAACTCAGCAAAGGTCGCCTTACTGTTTTATTAGGAGTTAATCCAGATGGCAGTGTGAATGAAGCCCTTTGTTTTTGAAAAATCCAAAAATCCATGTTGCTTTAAAAACATTAAGAAAGACCTTGGCTACAACCTATGCAGCCAACACAAAGGCATGGATGACATAGACTACTGTTGAAGAAAAAATTTATGCCCTTGATGCAAAGATAAATATATGTAGGTAGACACCACCTCAAATCAAGTTAAAATATGAGAATACTTTTATTTTTTGTTAACTTTTGTTTATTCATTTATTTATGTCTATTTGGTGACCCATCAAATATTAAACATCACCTGTTAATTTAAATAAAATTATTTAACATTAGGCTATGATTTTGCTTCTATTTCCTACAAATTATGATAACACTCGATTTACATTTTCCTGCGATTTACACTTTTTTCCTTCATCCCCGTCAAAAGTGTAAAAGAGAGGTTTTACTGTATATGGCACACTTCCTCATAGGAAATATTTTTTTCTCAGATTCCAGAATTGTTTCTGGGAAATGCCTTTATGTGAGCTATCTTTGGGGTGTGCTTTTGCAGTAGGCCTACCTGCCTTTGGGGAGGGAACTTAGGGAAAATAGAGTTCCATAATTTTTTCAATCAGATCCAGCCTATATGCGAGGTGGGGCTTTGTTCCACCTGATTTGACATACAAAACAAAAGAATTCCACAAACCAATTACCAATAAATGAAAAAATATTTTTAATAATGTTTTTTACCCCTCTTTCTCTGTCTCGGTTAGTCGGCTAAATTCTGATCTACCCTATCTGCACCTCTCATGGTATGGTTGTAGTCAATCACCACTTTTGACTTGAGCACTGCCACTCCTCTTTTTTTAATAATTCCCATTACAGAGTTTTAAACACCTCCCAATTCCTCATCTGACACATGTCGAACAGTCGAATCACTTTTGGAAAAATGCTCCATAATGGTAGAATCTGTATACCAAAGAAAAATATACTCTTGTAAAGCAACAAAATGATGCCACCAGTTCAACAGAAACATGGAGATGTGCTCACAAGAATGTACAATGAATAACTAAGGGTTTCAAAAATTTTGCAACAGCTAGAAAGAGGTTGTAGACAGGAAAACCAATAACATATTTGCCAATAGCAAAGTTTCGGTAAATGAAAGGAAAACCTTCATCCCTTTTCTTCGAGGTAGTGTCATAAAAATCCATGTTCACAATTGAAGATAATTTGAGGGGGAAGAGAGTGTGGTCTCTGTGGAAGAGAGGTAAATAGGACAAGAGGGGGAAAGGGATGTCGCTGTCGTCACTCCCCTGTCTCCAATCCCAATGATCTTCCTTCTCTTTTACCCAAACCAACAGCATTGATATCGTTCTCCCAGATAAGGTTATCCCTTGGAGATTGAATAGCCGAATAACAAAAGAGATAGCTGCAGAGGGGAGAACCTTCACTCAAAGCTTTTTTCTCAGAACAGCTGACCTGACTCTACTGGGCTGGGAGAGTTATTGGGGGTTAGTTGTTTACTTTAGGGACCCACAACCTTCATAGAAGCATCCATACATCGATAAAGAGAACACAAAACACGCAAGAAGAACACTGAAGACATAAAGTGCTAACTCGAGCACCCTCATCATGTTTCTTCACTATCTCCTGTTTGATTTCATTTGTTATTTTCTGCTTGAGCTGTACTGCACATGTTCGCTACAGAAACTTTCCACAATAAACCACCTACTTCTGGCAAGTTTTGTTATCGAATGGTTAATGCGGTTGGAAAACAACACAGTGCAAACTACGCCCTTTGTCAACAATATTACTTCGCATGGAAGACTGATATTCACATAATAGTTGAGTGCATCAGGGACCTAGATGGCAGTGTGACACAGATGTTCTCAGTATCACGGTGTGAAGTCATAAGGGGCGTGAATTTTGATGCAAATTTAGATAAGTCATTACAGTTTGTCGTAAGCCATTACAGTTTGTCATAAGCCATTACAGTTTATCTCTATCATTCACTGAGAAATGTTACAATATAATTTAGCTCGTTCCATTGATGTGGTTTATTATCTCATGCCAGCTATATCCAATAACACGTTGAGTGTGGGAGCCATTTTCAAAATTCGTTCCCGGGAGCGGAAATACTTTTTCTTTGTTTTTGCATCCTGAATGGGATATGATGCAATGATCACCATCTAAAATATATATGATGGCTTTTTTATTCGACTTATGATGAAAGAAATTTATGACGCACCATGTGTGTCATCCTCCCTGGGTAAGGGATATAACTGGTAGGCAAGCTGCATTACTAAACCACTCGCGACTATCCTGTTCTTAGTTAAAATATACTACTGTAATAGCCATAGGACATTATTTTAGATATTTTAACGGAATATTTTAATTTGAATTGCATTTATTTTTACTGTGTACCTAATTTACAGATTATGGTATTTTTATCTTTTGCGACCACTGGGTTATCATCTTTCAGGCACTACTTGTGTAGTTGCTTTACATCTGGGGCCCGTTTCTCAAAGCTACAAGTCCACAATTTACAAGTGTGATCTTACAAGTGTGACTTATAAGTAACATGTGAAATTCTGTTTTTCAAACGTACAAGTCTACTAATTACAAGTAACGAGTCCATTTCACAAGTTACAAGTGTTTACTCACAAGTGTTTTCATTGTTACGACACATTCTGTTTCTCAAACAGACTTGTGAGTAACAAGTTCTTGTAACTTGTAAGGAAATTTCTACAAGTCCTCCGAGGTGAGAAAAACCCAGTAAGTAAATCGGAAAGAATAACTGGGAAAACAAATGAAAATCGACTAGCAATCTCTTTTTCTCAACTGTTATGAAGGCGATAGCGACGAACAAGGTATCAGTAGATAGGATTTTTTTACCGACTTTTGACATAACATGCTCAGTTTACGTTAAAACACATTGTTTGTTTATAATTTAAAGTTAAAAGAAAAGTCTTTTAGACTAAGACGTAATGAGAAAAGAACACCCCCACGGAGACTTTGTGAATAAACAATGAAGAAGAAAAATTTATTTCCAACCGAGACATGAATGTTGCTTTTAATCGTGCAATTTATAAATGATCTCATTTGATAAAGAATAAATTATTTTGGGGAGGTGGGAAAGGTTGAAAATGCGAAAGTTAAGCGCTAGTCTGCTAGTATTATTTATTACTAATTATCAATATATACCTACTTTTCATGTCACGTCATTATGTTTATACATTGAGAGGTAAAAATGCAGAGCATAAGTTCCTGTACTAAAATGATAAATCGCTATGAGATATCAAGTCGCGAAAGTTCAATAGGAAACTCCATACTTAATTGAAGTCGACATTTTTATGTGACATCTCGCAAATGCTACGCTAATGTCGCTGTGTCGGAGTTGCTATGTTGTCCATTGTCTGGTGAAATAAGTCAATAAGTGGCCTTATTTTATAAAGTCTGTCAGATGGTTGCAGCTCACCGTGACCAGGATTACTTGCAAAATGCAGAGCTTGCATGATCACAGCGAACCCATCCCGACTACTACATTTCCTAAAGCAAGGAAAGGGTCTTTCGTCCAATATTCTGATATCCTGCTCAACGGGCATGAGCCCATATGATACAGAATACTCAAAAACGTTAAAAATTCCACCAATGTGAGCGGCTTCCATTTAGTTATCCTTGCTTTAGGAAATGTATTAGCCGAGGCTAAAAACTCTGCCTGTTTATTCGTCTCAGTCACAATCAAGTCGATCATGCCTGCTGTCAATATTAGATCCAAATATTTCCTAGCATCATCTCCAGGATCTTGTACTTTTAGTCCCGGGGAGTCAGTGATGAGGAATGCAGGGTTTTCTGGTCTTTTGTCAGTGCTTGTTTTGGTCGCAGTCCTTGTCGTCAGGGGAGGGGATTTAGTTTTATCTAGAGGGCAAGGAGAAGCATTTTCCGCCCCAACTGAGGAGAGGTCACCCACCTCTTGAGTTCCCTCCTAATCCTCCGAAGAAAAACCTCACTCAGTGTCGCCAAACGATGAGCCATCACTGTCCTCATCCTCCAGCGACTGAAGCTCCGCTAATAAGTCCAACTCTAGGGATAATATCCTTCGAGTAGTGGAACTTCTTTCTTCCACCCTTCTCTTCTTTGTGTCGGTGGAGTGAGTGGCTGGGAGGTCGACGGCTGGGGACTTGGAGCCCTGGCTAAAAGGCCCGTGGTCTGGCGGCAGCCACTCCGTGTACTGCTTCCTTCCGAGGCATGGAAGGTAGGGTGGGAGGAGACTTGGGCCACCGGGATTGGGGTAATAAAGGGTGTTTTACCACCCCTACTGCCCTTTATCGGAACACCCTTCCCCGATAATCCCTTCCTTTTATGCATCTTCTCTGTGCGTGTTAACCATTTTCTGTGAAAAAATGTGAAGTCACTATTATAAGTAATATATTTGAACAAATTTCCAGATAACTATTTGCGTAAACAAGAAGTAAAAAAATAAGTAAATTTTAACATTCACGTTCCTTACTCCTGATGGACGAGATATGAAGCACGTACGGGTACGAGATGAAATTTATATCCTTCAATCCTTGGGTTTCTACATAAAATCAATAATTGGCCATATAATATAATCATCAACAAATTATAAAAACTGATCAGCCAAATTTGAGCAATTTCCATCAGTCAAAAATCATGAATAATACAAACCAGAATGGCATCATGCGAAGGGTTTATGCAATAACTAGGACAAATTCGTTCTACAGTCAATTAGCAATTATAAAAAAATATAACTATTTATTCACGAATGCATTATCACTGATTTAATTGTAATTGGCAAGGATAAATATTTCATTAAAATTGTTTATTTTTCAGAGAATTAGCCAATACCACATTTAGGATAACAATCGCCAATAAAATAAAATGTCATCAATTGCTAATGAAAATGACAGGCATATTAACTGAAAATGAGGAAAACAATTATTCCTTCACGCACAAACTTACATTTTTATGATTGCACACTTATTATAAGAAAACGTTATGGCTGAGACAGTGCTTACGTTTGAGATAGAAAACTAATACAGCATGAAATAATAAGAAAAAGAGAATTTTCAAGGCAAATGCAAGAAATTGTAAAAATAAGAAAATCGTCCTTGCAATTGTACTGCGGGGGCAAGGGGTGGGGGGGTTGGAAGTGGTCCAATTATTCAATAAAAGCTACAAAAAGACACTAAAAGTATTTCATGTTCATACCAATGCTGAGTTGCTCATAAATGTTGGCTAAAACTCATAAAAATTAGAACTACACAGAGAATATGCGTTAAAAAAACAAACTTACCTCGCAAAATCAAACAGCTGCAGCGTTGCTTCAGGGTACAGGCAATTTGAGCTAAGGACACAGTATATGCTCCGATGTCTATTCAGTGACTAACGAGAAAACCGGAAGCACTTGGGAGAGTCGCAGCTCCGAAATGGCCTTGAGAAGGCAAAGTGAGCTTGGACGACAATTGTCGTCTACAGCCACGGGATAGCACCCAGTGGACGACAATCGTCATTTGTCAGCATTCAACGTGTTAATAGTTTCAGATTACAAATTGACATGGTATTCCCTGAAACATGGTTCAAGAAACAATCCTGGTAGCTCTGGGCAGAAAGTGTAAACATCCTTTCTCACTCCTTTCCTGTAACATACCCTTCTTCTTTTACATTGAGTTCGTTTGTCAGAACTCTTAGATGGTAAGTGATTTTTCTCTTCTCTTAGAGGCTTTGGTGTATCATGGAACATTGGTAGTGTTCTTATATATCAATGAGGTGATAACACTATCACGAAACACAAGTAGAGTGTGACCTTCCTTCATACTTCTTGAATAAGCAATATGCATTATTCATCACTAGGTGTAGCAAATGCAAACCTAATTTCATATACCAACGTAAGGATTTCCTTTCTAACGGATAGAAAGCCAAAAGTTGATCTGTTCTATCTATCCCACCCATGAATTTGTAATATTTTACAACCATTTTGACCTTCCCGGATATGGTGCCAAATGTTGTCTTTACATCAACAAAGTCTGCATCATGTTCTGAAGATATGAGCAAAATCTCTCTCATCTCGCCATTTCATCACATTTATTCCCTCCTCAGTATGTCTGCAGCAGAATTCTCCCCTCTTTAATTTCTTATTTACCACATCTAGAGGGTTATTTTTTCGATTCCCTTGAAGCGTTCCGGTAACAAGCATATTGTTTTGCAATAGATATAGACACAAATTAACAGAATTATAAAAGTTGTCCATATGTATGCCCTGTGTTGAGAAATTTTTGTAGCAAATATTTCACTTCTTTTTCTGCATGTCCACACCCACCAATGATGTTGTCTTGAGCACCAGTGTAGACACAAAAATTCTACACTAAGCCAGAGGGCTCACTCAAGATAACTTTAACCCATATTTATGTCTCTTACTCTTAGGGCCAAATTTATAGTTGTTACCCAGCATTCCCACAGCCCCTAGCAGGCCCCTTCGTCAAAAACGGTATTTATAGTCAAATTTCCACCCCTAGCAGCCCCCTTAGCCTCTCCTAATTCTGGCAGGAGATGTATGCTCCACCAGGGGCCCCCTTATCGAAAAAATAATGCAACAAATATAACTAAACTGACTAATGAACGTGCATAGCCTTAAATTAATAATTTCGAAGATTTGGTGTTAATAAAACAACGGTAAGATTTGCTCTTAATCGATAAATATCTGATGTGATGCCAGACTCATTCCAAGGATGTTCATATACACTCGCAGCATATATTTTCCCACTATTTCTTCTTCTTGTGGCAGGAAATTGCGTCCGTTTTCTTACTATATACTATATCTTTATGCTTCTACACCAGGTCACACAAAATCTTCTTCTCCACACCGTTGAAGTTATTTGCACGTCGAGCAGCCATCTTAAGTTTTCATGCTGTGTCTGACTCTTTATTTATCCGTATCCATGTTGATCACTAGCATCACCACTGAAACATTTGAGCTGCGAATTCCATTTCCCGCCGTTTGTAGTCCTTAGTTACCAGATCTAACCCCCAACCATCCCCTACCTAGCAGCTCCCTTAATTTTGACTATAGGACGCACAATTCAAGGGGCCTGCTGGGTAGGGGATGGATAAGGGGACTGCTAGGTAACGACTATAAATACGGCCCTTAATATACTGCCTGAAGTATAAGCGTCCTCTCCATAGAACCATAGATTCATCCAAGCTCAAGTTCTTTTCAGGATAGTAAGTTTGGTTCATATTATTAACAAATGCGTCAAGGATGGAGCGAATTTTATAAAGTGGGTCTGTTGGTTTTGTCTCATTTTCCTCAGGGTTCCCGCTAAAATGCAATGCCCTCAAAATGAGCATGAAATGGTCCCTTGGCAAGTTTTGGTGGAAAATTGGAAAATCATTTAAGGGGCTGTGGGAGATGATTATTTTTTTGCTTCTGAGTGCTGAGATGATGGAGATACTTTTTCCGTCGACCGGTAGAGTTACCAGAGTCTGTGCCTACCCAACCAGTCATATTTTTTTTCAGTGTGTCCTCTACGCTATTATTGTTTTGCGTAGAGGGGATGAGGCAAAGACGAGCCTTCCCCTTCACCCTCTCCGACGGGGAAGTTTTCGTACCATTCCTGATAATTAGACGCAGGGTTGCCATTTCATCACACGTTTGGTAGACTCCACTTGGCAACGTGGAAATGCACTCGCTATGTTTTTCTAAGATCGGAGCTCAGTGCCGGGTGCCGGTCAGGCCCTGGGTGGGTAAATAGGTGTAGGCGATGGCTTCCACGGTGCAAATCAAGAGGGTGGAAGAAAAAAACGCATAGGGTGTCACACAGGGTAGCCAACCTGACCAAACACAGGCCTGCCAAACTAGGTGCTTTATACAACAATGCCTGGTTGAGATTTATATTTTTCTGCAGCAAAAACTAGCATTATGACCTGTGGTGTGGACTTTGGCTTTCAAAATGCTTCATTAGGAAGTTTTATTTGCCTGTGATGTGTGCTGAATTTCTGAAGTGAAACGTAACGTGAAATTTTGTCTCAAGAGTACAAAACGTTGTCAGCAGAAATGATTATTCTGTGCTGAGTACTATGTGATATGCTAATATATTGTTATTTAGTCTGTAAACTTGGGATAAACAAAATTATTTGTTATCTAGAATGTAGGTCACACTACATGGTAGTGTGTTGTAATGCCTTACTTGTTAGTAATCTGATATTGTATATTTACTTGTCTCTAGGTGGTGCATAACTATGGCCATGGTGGGTATGGTGTCACTACTGCCCCTGGAACTGCTAAGCATGCTGTCAACCTCTTCCGTCATCTTCATTCTAGAAGCACTGGAAGTCAACTCAGTAAACTGTAATCCAAGAATCATAATGTATGCATTTAATAGGGCTCAAGGCGTTATTAATTTTAACTAAATGTCTTCCTAATTTACCAAGGTTTCTGGGTGAAGTGTTTCAGTTAAATTCTTGTCTGTATATGCCTGTTAATTAAAATCAACATCCACAACTGAGAGAATTATCTGTTTCTATGTGATATCCCATGACACAATTGAGTAGTGTAGTGTTCTTTGGTATGAGAGCCTGGAGACTTGAGGGAAGAGGAACCTGGAGACTGAGGGAAGAGGATAAGAGTACCTGCAATGGATGAAAAGGAGGACAAATAAGGAATTGCTTGACTTGGTGGAAACTGCTGGGGATGAATTCACAAAGATGGGTTTGCCACTAATCAAAAAACAACTCAAATTTTTCTTCCAACATGTATGATTAGATGATTTGTTAAGCTTCCATCAATATTCATAGTGTACTTGGGTATTTTTAATTTTCTCTCCCCATTATGGTTTTCTTACTCCATGGTGAAAAGATGCCCCTACAGCCCTTTACCAGAACTACTGATATGTTGCCCTTTTGGTCACTGTAGAAAGAGTAAATATTTGGTTTTAAATTGAAGTACATATTAAGATCTTTGTTGTGAATAAGGGTTTGGAGCTCCTTATAAAGTGGTTGATGGTTGACGTCCTGTACATTGTCTTTATGTCTGAGGGCAGCTCTTATTTTATTTAACTCTTTCAGTGCAGAGTTATTTCCCTTAGGGTGTTTGTGGGTGTGTTCAGTTTCTCTAAACATCCTATGTGGGGATGTGGACCGTAGCAGGATGGCTTGAGAAACTGTTGTCACTAATGGATATCTTCACTGGGATGAACATCCGGAAGTGGTTACTCTTCGATTGAAATGCCATAGAAATCTTCTATCCATATCAACTTGAGGCCTGTATCAGGGGCAGATACAGACTTAACATTTTAGGGGGTGTCATAACTGTCTGCTGTGTGGTTGTTGCACGGACAGTGCCGAGCATGTGGCTATTTTATTTAGCTCTTTAGCACCTTTTGTTTCAGATGCTGTTATTGAACAACTGTCAACCCCAAAACCTACGCAAAACTTCAAGTCTAAATAAAAGTTCTTGGTGATGTCTTTGACGATATGGCCTAAAGTAACTCCAGTCAAGTGAAGTTCTCCTCCCTTTGATTCAATAACTTCCTCTCAAATCATTTTGTAGGCATTAAAAAATGTAATGAGATCTTCCCTCATGACACGTTCATGAAGGTATCACAAAGAAATACTCAATTGGCAAATACTAGAAATTTTTTTTGTCTCGTTGAATATTACAGAGAAAAACTGCATCCTTAACTCTTCTTAAGATAATACTTTGAATCTCTTCCTTACAATAATCAATAAGTTCATTTTGAGTGTGCTTGCTATTGTATGTAGCATTCAATTGAGCATTGTCTGTGCAGATTGTTGTCACCAGCATCCATCCTAAACCGAACTCTGAAATTTCCATCGTTTACTATAGTGTATTTTTCATCTCCATTTAGAAGATTGTCAATGTTCTTATCATCCCTGTGACTCTTAAAGGAATATTTTGCCTACCACATAACATAATTGTTTTTACTATTGGAATCATGCATTGCGAATGAATTTCATTTGCTATTTCTAATGCAGGATTGTGGTATGCCAGGAGAAATGTTTTCCCAGCTACAACAGTATCAATATGGTATTGGTTTTCCTCATGTACAACCAAATCGCCCTTTTACCCCATAAGGCCAAATGCGATCAACTTTAGGGTAAATTCACAATCGCTTTTCCGTGATAAAAAAAATCGTCTCGAGGTTTCATGACCCCCTCGCCCTCTTGTATCCGCGCATAGCCTGTATACTCAAGACATTTAGTTGCGTCAGTTAATGCGTACGCAGATGTTCCCTCGAAATTGCACATCACTTTCGGGAACGCTCATCCATAAAATAGCCTATTTGAATTTCCAAGCTTTGGCTCTTGCGAATGTTTCGGAGACTAGGAGAACGCGTTGATAAATGTATTTCCGAAAATCTTGTCTATCGCTGGGCGTAAATATGTACATTTTCTATCATAGGCCCTTGGTCAGTTTTGTACAGGGCACAATCAGAAATGTCAGCATTGTCGTATTGTAATAATTTTTAGCCTTCCTTTTCGTGAAATTACTTCATTTGTATTTGCTGAAATATGCGTTACATCGTCCCGTTACCTACCTGTGTAGAGAAAATATCGATTTCGAATGTTGCCGCTAGTTGTCATGGTGACTTCGCGCTGTTATACACGAGTATTTCTTGGCCTTCATTCATCGAGTTCAAATATTATTGTAGATTCAAATCTAAGTTAATAATGGCAGCGGCTGTAGGACCAACTCTTAAAGAGCAATTTATTGCCTTCTCTAAATTCGGAGATACCAAATCAGATGGGACGACAATTACTTTAACCCAGAGTGATAAGTGGATGAAGCAAGCCAAAGTTATCGATGGAAAGAAACTAACTACCACAGACACTGGAATTAGTTTTAATAAATTCAAGTATGTTTGACATTGTTTCGTTATTTACACTGGCAATATAAACCGCGTTGTTTCTTATGGAAGCATGTTAGAGTTTACTTCGCGTCACCATGAAACGCAGTTGCTCCATCCCCTATTTTTCTAATTGCGAGATAAGGGTGCCAACTGACCGAAGAACTTTTTTATAACTGGTAAATGCACGTTTTCGTCTCGTCAGCCAAAAAAAGGTTTCGCGAGAAACCGAGGAGACTTCGAAAAATTGAGAAAGCACACACTTTCCGAAAACTATTGATATTGCGGGAAAACGCAATTTTGCCGACATTAATGTTTTGTTAACCAGTAGCATGCCTTTCATACATGTAATTGTAAAATTGTTGCCTTCTTTATGGATACCCATCACCATTAAGGGTAAAATGTTAGTTCAACTTACTATTCTTAATATAACCACCGAGTTGCCACTCGCCTCAACATGATTTATTTTAAATCGGTAAGAGCGCATTTCTCCCAAGGTGTACGTAATTTTGTTGGAAAAACTTTGCTTTAACTAGATTAAACATTAAATTGGGCTGGTTAGACAAAAGCGCACATTATCCCTTTTAACACATTAACCGACATTTTTCTGAGGCATTATTTTCTTCTTAAAGTCCATTTTGGCTCTTAAGCCGTGTTTACACGATGCATTTACCCGCGCAAGTACGTGGCTGGACAGATGCGTGAACACATTCACCAAATTAGAACGGGCTATTTTATGTCTACGCATTCACACATTAGCGCAATTTTGAGTGTTTACACGGTGAAATTTTGATGGTGATTGTGTTCACGCATCTACCCGCGCGGGTAAATGCATCGTGTAAACACGGCTTAATGGACGTTACCATTAGATTCGTCTTGGCATGTCATTTAATATTTTGCAGATGATGATTAAGTAAGTTAATTTTTATACATTTAATACCTTGATGCATGATTACACTTGATGCTCCAATTTTGACTTAAATTCGGTTTAGTGATACCCACGCTCATCAATTTAGCTGTAAATATCGATAATTTATCACTTCACCAAGAGCCATCAACTTCGTTCAAGAATTGTCACAGGCATATCCTAAAATTGACTTGAGTGAAGCTCAAAGTACAGTTAGTTATTACTTTATCTACACTTTGACTGTGGAGCACAAATCTTTTCTATACTCATTGCCTCTTAATGCATCATTATTTTGCACTGCTGAATTTCTGTAATTTACTCTTATTCCCAGATCCCGAACAATTGATTACCAAACATTTGAAAAGTACTTGGAGGATTTAGCCCAATCGAAAAAGATCGAGGTTCAAGCTTTGAAGGACAAGCTAATTTTTTGTGGTGCACCTGGAACTTCTGGGACAACGGTAAACCTTATGGGACAATTTCAAACTTTCCCCACTGAGTCTGGATTCTTTTATGTCCATGGGATCACACTTGAATAACTTAAACCATGATTGTTTTACGTAAAAATAATGCCATTTCTTCACCCTTACAGCAAGCCGTAAAAAGTGGAGGAGTGGATAGATTGACTGACACGTCACTTTACACTGGTGCACACAAAGAACGTTTTGATGAAAGTGGAAAAGGAAAAGGGCTGGAAGGACGAGAAAATGTTACTGACAATTCAGGTTATGTCACTGGTTACAAAGAGAAAGACACTTATGATAAAAAGAAGTAAATGTTGAATAATGCAGAAAGAATAAGATGTTTGTCCATATGAAGATGAATGATCAAATAGTGTAAAAGAAGTCATGAATCTAACAGTATACTCGAAGGCTTGTATTCTGCACCATTTGAGATTTAAAAGAGGTGAATTTCATTAAATTAACACTTCACTAAGAAGCCTTCTCATACAATATTAGTAACTGAACAGTGATGATTAAATAAATATCATGGGAATGATAAATTTATTTCCAACAATTTAAAATACAAAGAGTCATTCTAACAGGTTACAAAATCATTCACACATTCTTCAAATATGAATTAATACACCAAAATTTTATACACTGGGAATGATGATAAATCAATATTAGTTGCACATTACATAACAAAATCATTCAATTAAAAATAATAATAATACATCGTTATATAATGCATTTTAATTACCATAAGGTTGTTCCATACAAAGAAAATATAGAAGAAATTTATTTTGCTGTATATTGTTCTATAAGCTAAGAAAGTAGGTATTTTTAATAGAAGCTGGACAGTAGCATATAAAGAGCTTTAGTAGTAGTTCAGAGAATTAGATGGACTGTAACAGCTGCTTTCACTGTCAGCTAATATGGTGGTTTTCATTTTACACTACTGGCAGAATTTATCCATAAGGTGGGCGCTATAAGTGGATACCATCAAAGTGAATTACAACTGCATCATTTACACTGGAGAAAAATCCTCCAGAACAGTCTCTCAGCCTTCTTTTGTCACATTTCTTTCAGCTAATAATATGGACACTTAGCCATTCAATGGAGGATGGCATCCTCATCTCAAAATATCCGCAATAATTCTTCAAGGAATGTGACTCAATTCTCCGCAAAAGTCAAATGCTCCCTGGACATTGAATGAGCATTACACTACAAGCACTTTTTTACATAAGTCCTTCAATCAAACTAACCTTCATGGTACAATAATAGATACTGCGTGCAAAAGCTAGGAAAGCAACCAGGATAGGACCTGAAAAATAAATTAAAACAAAAGGTCAATCTTTGATATTAAAAATTGCTGCACAAAAAAGTTATCCAACATCCCAAAATGCCGGCCTCTGTGGCGACAGGGTAACGTCCTCGCCTGCTAACCCGAAGGGAGCGGGTTTGAGTCCCGCCTGGGGAGGATTTTTCACCACCCAGGGCATGGTTGTCTGTGATTGTCCATTGTTGTTAACTTACAATACCTGATGTAAAAGGCCCTTGAGGCTGTTTTTTTTAGGTTTGGAGGACAACAAAAGAAATTTAAAAAATTAAAAAGCCCCATTTGGATAGGTGCTAATATCAAAGTCTTTTCATTAATCATGGACAAAATAAACTGGCAATGAGCAGAAACAATGACAGCACTTAACATTCCTAAATTTCAATTACATAAAAATGTACATAGAAATGCAACCAAAAATTTACTCATCAAAGCTAACTCAATATAGCTCAACTTAGTGTTAGCAAACCAACTTCATCATGCCTAAGATAGACATAACAATAATTTATATGAAAACTTCCCGGACTAAAGCTATGAAGTATTTGAGAAAAAACATTAAGACATCCTCTTCCTGACTTATGACACCAAGAACTAAATATATTTGTGAACATTTAATAATTATCGCAAAGTAGAAGTCTATTTATATGGTGCATTGGCCAAAACATGAGCCTGATACAGTTTCTTCCTGTTGCAACACGATGAACCAACAGCAAAAAGAGAGTAACATAAACGGATAACAATCTTAGCAATGAAGCTAGGGCAATAACAACAAAAGAATAGAAAGATATTCGGAGCAGTGACAACTGTGGTTTTATCAAAGGTAGAACAATATTAAATGGATTGAGATAATCACCAATGAAGGAAGTCCTACAAAGAGTAGGAGAGAAAAGATGTAAAGTGAAAAATCTGTGAAGAGAGACATACTATGGTGGGAAAAAGTTTCCCAACAAACGGAGCACCGCCGCTCTCGGGGGAAAATTGCTATCCTTTCTGATGGCATATTATTCTTAGGTCTTGGCCACGACGAGGGAAATTCAAACACTAAGGTGATAGACTAATCATCCGAATTGGTGATGGATTTCCAGCTACTCGCATGCCCCAGTGTGCTTTGTACAGGCCACAAGAACGGAGGCACATTAGATAACCTTGAATGCATTTTAAACGATCCATTGAACTCTCTTGTACAGTTCAATCCAATCCAGGTAATGATAAACAGTTTTCCTTAAGCAGAACTCTGTAGGTAAGACCACAGGCAGCTTATCACTAAAACACTAATGGCAGTTGATCGATAGGTTAGATGGAATGTGGATTTGAATTAATTTGCTTATGAAGACACTATTATCTCTGTTATAACTTCCAGGGATATTCACAAAATTCCATTAAGTCCAGGAGAGAGGGGATAAATAGTTGAGATAGGCTCAACTTCGCTCAGATATCAAGGGCAATTGATTTGAAAAGGCATAGTATATTGCTGGCTAAAATGCTAGATGAGACGATGGCAACACGACAAAGAAGCAGAGACCAAGATGCACGTCTCGAGATGATGATGGTAGCAATTGTTAGCATCCTGCTGACAATTCTCTTAATGTTGGCCAGGTAGCCATGATAAAGAGGACATTAAACTTAAAAGCACTTGTATGGTGAGAAACCACCTCCATAAAGCCGGAACAAGAAATTCTAGTCAGGCAAGAAAGCCAGAAATTAGCGAAACTAATTAAATGTCGAGGTTAGAATTCAGTTATTCGTACCGGGATATGGACCAATCATATTAGAATATTGTAATTTTCATTGAACAGAAACGTTAGAAGTGTTGATTATGGACATATTTAGAAATTTGTAGGTAAATATAACTTTATTAATTGATAGTACTTTTTAGAACATTTCCCTATTTAGAAAACAATTATATTCCTCCTGTGTGTCAGGTATCACCCAAAAAACAACTAGGAAAAATAGATTGGGCATATATGAATGCGTTTTTGGAGAGCTATTTCTGCTGTTGGGCTGGGACTGCTGTTGAGAACACCACTTTGAATGACGTTGGAGGATTACATACGCCTGAATCTTTCACATTTTCATCACTTCCAAACAAACGAGGTAGTACCATAATGCGAAGAAATAATATATGTTCAGGAAAACTGACCCATCCACAGTGCACGAAACTCAGGAGATTTTTCGAGGAGCAGTCGCACAGTACAGCGTAACTCCGCCCTCCAAAATCTACCGCCATGCTTGAAATATGCATTGAACAAACGTTTTTATTCACGATTAAAAGAGGAAACCCTTATTCACTGTGGTATTCTGTTAAGTATCACAGGTTTTAAGGATAGTAGACAGTGGGTGAATCCCAGAACCTTGATAGAGTGCGAGAGTTGGAGCAAAGCCTAGAAGAAAAAGGAAAGAGAAAGATTGCAGAGGAAGCTACGGTGATAACGAGAGCATTCAATGATTTTTTAAATGCATACATGGCTGCCTAATGCACCTCAATTTGGAAGCCAGTGCAAATAATGCTTGGGGAAGGCAAGCGGCCAGTAATCCGTCACTAGCTTTGATGATGAGTCCATCACCTTACTGTGTTCGAATTTCTCTCGTCATTACCTAGGAATAATATGCCACAAGAGGGGAAGCAAATTTTTCCCCAGAGCGATAGTGGCGGCGCTACGTTTGTTGGGAAACCTTTTCCCCATATTGGACAGATTCTGAAACATAACACCTTCATGAAAACAACACTGGATGGAGAAATGAATGGGACTGATTTTTAAAGAAGACCAAGGATGAGACAGATGAATCAAGTAATGAGGTATTTTAAAATTAAGACAACACTGCTTCACACAGTACTTAATTAAGCACAAGCTTGAGGATACTAGATAGCATAATAGCTTTCCAGTATTGTGACACACTGAACCAGCATTCTGGCTAACAAGCATGAACGCCATCATACACGCTGAGCTTATTCATTTCGTAATTGTGTGTGGTAATACATAGTTTGCTACTTGCTCGCAGGAGCTCGTAACTGTCAAACTATCACAAACTTTTGCACTGCATGATCTTCTGTTATTGAAGTAGTGTTTTCATATCTCCTTGTAACTATCAGTAATAAGTGAAAATGATTTGTCAATTTTTTTTTTGCCTGCTGCCATAGACTGATTAGTTTAAAATTATAATTAACATGTACTACAATATGAATGAAAATTTTGTTTCCTTGCAAGTACAAGCTCAAAATTGTGTGAAACATTCTTGGATGGCTCATATCATACTAGATCCTGTCCTCAGTAGCAAGTTGGCTAGCATACTGGATCAAGTATCATGTGAGACAAGCTTTATGAAGGAATAAATAGAGATGGGCCGCTCTGAAAATTACCTCGGTAATTTTCGTAAATTACCGCTGTATTTTTCGTAATTTACCACGCCCCTTGAAAATTACCATAATTTTCTAGATAATTCACCATGTTTGAGATAATTTTTCATACAGATAAATTCCCAACATGCTCTTTTAAGCCAAGTTCGCATTTCCTATGTGTTTAAAAATGAATTGAGGCATGTAAGACTCATTTTTGGGATACATATTTTACTTGAATTATAACATTATACAGTAATGCATTAGAATATTCTTTTTAAAAAATTTCTCATACTTTGACAAAAGAAAGCCAGATTGCATGTTACTGCCGTAGTTCTTTTTACAATTTAAAAAAATTATAATAGATTTATGTTGTATTAGGGAATTGTTTAAACATCATTATTCCATTCCTATATTGTTATCAGCTTTCTTATTTAATCCTACATTTGCTATTAAATGCTTCAAACTAAAAAAAAACTGGAAAATTATGGTAATTTTAAAAAATTACCGTAATTTACCCTGGTAATTTACCTCAGATGAAAATTACAGTAATTTTCCCATCTCTAGGAATAAAGCATTCAGACAAAAGAAGTAAATAGCTGCAACTAACTTAACTTCAGACTGTTGATGGTGACATTAAATAAAATGACTCAAAACCATTTTGGAAACCTAACAACAATTTTCACACTCAAGCACACTGGTTGAGAAAAAAATAAATTATCATTGCAGTATGAATGAAAAATGAAGTTTCCACAAGCAGTACAACACAGCAATATGAATCAATTATGTTTAAGTATACTGAAATGTTACATACCAACATAAGCAACATATAATCCACCATTTTCAGAAGCCATTTTGTATGTACCGACCTGAAAAAAAAGAAATAAACTCATTAGAACATAAAAAATAGTGATAGAATGAATCACAACTTGTTCTTTACTTACGGTAACTCCAATTCCAACTGCCAGAAATATCAGTCCAAATATGAGGAAAAGAATTCCTCGCCCCCGTGAGAAATCTGGGCCAACAGATGACCTGTTTGCATTGGATTGAGATAAGTCACAAAATTGTACATGAATACATAAAAGTGAAAGCAAGTTGACCATTACAATTCAAGATTATACATTTGAAGAATGCCAGACTACTTACACTTTTCTACAATGTGGGCACCGAGCAAGTGCATTGCTTAAGGTATTGAACTGCGAAGTAAAATAATAAATTGTCACAACAAAATTGTGTAAAATATTACAACAAATTTACAAAATCTTTTGCTAACTCTATGACAAGTTGACCATATAACGACTTCAATGAACATCAGAGTGAGATATTTGGTAATAATTACAAGACTGATGGCATGTGAAAACACATTTTCCTATCGTAACAATAATGCCATCAAGTTAGAATACCTAACATTTTGAGAACATTGACACTCAGCATTAAAAATATCAAGGTCCGCGAAAAATTTGAATCATGCAACACCAAAGATTATACCAAACAATCGGACAATTGTGGAATTTATGTTCCAAAATGCAATAACCATGACACAAGGCACGAGTATTTGTTGTCATATTTCACTTGAGGTATCATGGAGATAACAAAAAACGAGACAACAAAAGGAGTCGACTTTTTTAACTATTGTTAATAGTGCTTGATATTCATTGAGTAAGTCTGAACTAAAGTAAGGGAGATCAACACTAAAAGACAACCTGAATACTGAAAGATACCGTAGGAGAGTTAGTAAGGCTCCTTATAAAAACATGATCATGATGATGTGCAGCAACAGGATTTAGGACAACGGTCATTAACTTAAGCGTAAAGAGAAGGGAATTGTAAGAAGGAGAGGATTAAAGTCAAAATGTGTTTTAACAGATCAGTTTTTTGTTCTATTTCTGTAGCAATCAACAATGGTGGGCAAAGACAAAGAATTAGAATATCTTCAGGGAAAAAAGAAGTAAACTTATAACTAGCTTTTGAAATATATTTAGTTATAGAACAAATTATCACAATGTTCCATTCATAAGCCACAGATACCTAGATAACAAAAGGACAGATTCGGGTAAATTTATCCTCAGCCTCTTAATGGAGATAAGTAAAGGCAGACAAATACTTACAAGGAAAGTGTCATGGCAATGAGCACATGTGACTCTGCACATTCCAGGCACAGGAGGGACAGGTGGAGTCACCGGACTTGGCGCAAGGTTGATTATCCTTTTACAATTGTTTCGAGGGCAAGCGATTCTTTGTGATGAGCTCTTACAGATGAGCAAACAGTTGCAAGGGCATCGAACATATTTCTTGCCTAGTGGTGCATTTCTAATGGGCTGTAAGAGATATTAAGAATATTTACTCAAGAAGCAATGAGATGAACTCTTGCAATGATAATGAAATATAACAATTACCAACTCACTGTAGAACATAAGTCACAAAAATAATTATGATAATAGTAAATTCTTAATATCCTGGACTTGAATGCATTTTAATTTATTCACACACATACCTAGAGATGGGTCACTTTGAAAATTACCACGGTAATTTTCGTAAATTACCATGGTATTTTTCGTAATTTACCACGCCCCTTGAAAATTACCGTAATTTTCGGTAATTTTCTAGATAATTCACCCATGTTTGAGATAATTTTTCATACAGATAAATTCCCAACATGTTCTTTTAAGCCAATTCCACATTTTTGACGTGTTTAATTATAAATTGAGGAATGTTCAACTCATTTTGGCATATTTTACTTAAATTATAACATTATTGAGTAATTATTAGTAGAATATTCTTCTTTAAAATTTCTCATACTTTGACAAAAGAAAGCAATATTGCGTGTTGCTGCCGTATTTCTTTTTACAATTTTGAGAATTTCTAATAAGTAAATGTTGCATTAGGTATGTTTTAAACATCATACCCTCTCCCTATTGCTATTGGCATTCTTATTTAACCATACATTTTCTGTTTAATGCTTAAAACTGAAAAATACTGGAAAATTACGGTAATTTTCAAAAATTACCATAATTTACCTCAGATGAAAACTACAGTAATTTTCCCATCTCTACACATACCTAGTATCCAGATTGCACATGTATGTACATAAACTGAGCCTCCAAATAATAAACATAACATGGTAGTCACCATGAAATAATCCATTCACTAAACTTATCTCAAGCCTCGCCAATACTGAATTTTACCAAAACACATAAACTTGCCACTGCTATTTCAACAAGTTCCATCTAAAATTGGTAGAAAAAATGTCCAAGAATAGGAAATGTCATGTGTCCAACCCCATAATGAGATAATATTTGTAATCAACATAACACCAAAAGTATGTTCAGCTGATTTTTAAAAAGTACATCCAGTTCTTTATCCCATTTAACTCTCCAAAATGAGGCATTCACCCTATTTTTAAGAACAAAGCATTCTCCTTTTACCCCACGTATAATATCACTGGTCAATTTCAAAGAGACAAAAATTACTCTGAAAACACAATACATGAAGGTCTTTAAATCACTTATATTCAGTGCATTTAATTCAAGTAAGTAATAGAAATTATCAACACCTTTCCGATTCCCACATGACAGTTGGCTACTTCTTTTTAGCCAGAGATGTAGCCTAAAAATCACTGCTCACTTAGTATTTGATCAGAGAGTTATGACCTTATCCACTAAAGTTTTATAAAAGAGCTGTGAAATACTTTTTACAGATTCTGGCCTCATTACAAGATGGGATGAAAAAGACAAAGATCAATGAACTTTTAAAAAAACCTCAGCTGTTGCGACTCATGTTTCACCTAATTAGTGAATTTCGTCCTTTGGCTTAGGCCTTCAAACAAGGTTTGCACTCACACTCGCTAAACAAATGTTCAGGACCCAGGTTCCACAATAATGTTTCACACCCAAGCCTCATACATGGGTTATGTAACTAGGTGATGCCACCAGGTTAGAGCAACACAATCCAGCTTGGCACCTACATTCCACAACATGGTTTTACACTCGCGTACCACACCCATTCCATACCCTAATGTTTCAGACCTGCACCCATGGCCCCTTTTAAGTGACATTCTTACCCACATCCCAATCACCCAGAGTTCCATCTGTATCCCCAATGCACACACTATTGGCATTTTCCAATACACTTTCATTCACCCACCAAGCACTTTTTGACAGTCAACTTCCGGAAGTGATAACAGTAAGGGTGAAAGCAGTTCAAAGGGGGTGGAACAAAACAAAGGAATGACAAACAAGAGAACTAAGATAATTCCCTCACTCATATGCCATTTGGTCGTTATGGTGGTGACTACGAGCTCTGGGATGTCCAAGAGGAGCTGGATTATTTTAAAATTTTCATTGCTCTATATTCTGAGATGTTGAAGTACACTCCAGCTCTCCAAAGAGATCATTTGGAACTTTTACTATTGTCATGCCATCGTAATTACTATTTTTTCTGTTGACTCCATGAATGCACCTTTAGTAATGACACAATCTACACCTTAAAACTACTATATTAAATGCAGAATTATGTATTTCTGGAAAATTAATACATAATATAATTTACGACTCCAAAACTGCATTGCCATTAATTCCAGCACTGGTGGGACAAACGTCATCAGCAGCAATATTTTAAAGCCATCAAAAGTTTTGATGACCCAAATTCACAAATAAATCATGTAGTATTCAGTCTAGTCCCTGTGGTGATGCAATGTTGAGGCAGGCATCTTCTGGGTTGTGGCCACATTCAAGTTTTAAAGAATGACAGTTTCTTCAGTTGTCCTGCTGGTGTCTTCACCTTCACATCCTTCACCTGAAGATGCCAGCAGGACAGCTGGAAAAACTGTCATACTTTAATAATTGAATACAGCCGCCACCCCCAAGATGCCTGCCTCAACAAATCATGTAATAACACACACTGACTCAAATTGAGTAAATATGACGGGAATAAAACAAAAAATTAGTTATTATTTAGGATTATTAGTATGTTCAATTGCAAAAATGTTATGTCCTTCCCACATTATATTGTCATTACACGTTGTAGTTAATTGAGAATTTTCTTCTAATTCTAATTAGCACTCCACTGTATTGTGTGTCCCTTGAAAAGCGACAGAGGGAGCAAGAAGATAAATAATCAAGGGAAGAATGAAATGTAATTTCAATTGGAAAATTTCCAATGTCTCCTGCCAAAGATGATCTCCATGGCATATCCCCTTAATTTCCTTTCCAATATGTTTGCATACCTAAACCCAGAATTTCAATGATCTCATCAGCTAGCCTTCTCAACTACCCCCTCCCCATTATGTCTCAAAAGAACAGCAGGCACACCAGAGTATTGCATTCCACCTGGGCTTACTCTTCAACTAAATTGCAACTAAAGCAAAGAACTCAACTCACTTCTATCACCAACTTCGTGGCTGCTATTTATCTCCCAGTTGTTTTTCCTAATTATTCCCAAAACCTATCATATCAGCCACTGGTAAGGCAACTGAATTCAATTCCACTATGGGTATATGTGATTTTTTTTGGATCAGCTACCAATTGTGATAGTACACCTTTCCCAACCAGACAACTTTTGGGCCTGGAATTTCGTTCCTTTCGAGAACTGTTATTCCAAGTGAACAAAGTATGAAGCTATGATGCCATACAATTTCATACTTGATCACATCTGGGTGATGCCGACCCATAACACCAGAATGCCACAGGAAACCATGTGCAGTCCCGTGGGAAAGAACTATGCCCCCATCCAGAAAGAGTCAATTTCACATGACTATTTGGTTAGAACTGACCTCCATAACTTCATCTATCAAGCTATCTTTTGACTGGACCACTCAGTGATTAAATATTGAACATCAATAAAAAAATTAACCACATATAAAACTATAAGGAAGACACCATATCAATATAGTTTATGGAGCTTGGTAATGTGTGGAAGTTTTAAGAGAAATGAATTAAAAATACTAGCAAACTTAACTTTCCAAAACACAGTGTATGGCGGAAGTCAGAAGTTCAGAGAGACTAAATAATCTGAAGTATGCAGAAGTGTAGCAACAAATTCAGGGGAGCAAATGGCACCACATTTCCTATAACACATTTCTTCTGTTGGTCACTAAAACTATGCAAATGCAATAGGTAGAGCTATTATATAACTTATATGCCAGGTAGAAGCTAAAAATCTACCTCAGTTAATGTAGCGCCGGTTCGCGGAAATAGGGTTGGTCAGTGAAAAGAACTTGTCTCATTCAGAGCCCACACTGTACTACCAAACTTCTCCGGCATCACCATACTCATCATGGCTGCCGCCGCCGAACCGCACAAGAAATTTCTGGATTGGAGAACAATCCTACCAACTGTGCCAATGTAGCACCCCCAAAGTCTTCAACACAAATTTAAGGGCTGCAGACAAGGTTAAACCAAGTTGATCTTAAAACCCTTAGGCTTTGTCTGAGGCCAGTTCACTGCGGTTTTATATAATATCTTCACCTGAAGGACTACATAGATACCTCCTTTTACAAATGAAAGCATAGAAGTAGGCTAATACTGACCATGATTTCTCCCTTTCCACCATCCCTATATTATGCTAACAAAATAATGGAAAGACAAGGGAAACAGTCACTCCTGCTGACATTATTAACTCAGAATTCACTCATTCATCATGATAATTGATAGATGCATGTCCTAGGTTTCGAAATGAAACTAGGTAGAGAACACACTAAGAGCTAATAAAATCAATAGAGCAATAATAATTGAAACAGATTCACCAGGAAATCGCTGCATGTTAAGAAAAAAACAAATTTCTGAAGAGTTTTTTTAAGCTGTTACATAACTAAGGTTGAACCAATTAAAACGCAAAATAAATGAATCATCACACCTCATAGGAAAATAATTTACATGGTAGTTCTCCCATTTTTAAATGGCAAATAAGCATGAGAATAGTATACTTTTCTCGATTAAGTAAAACACCCAGACAAAATTTGCCTGACCACTAAATCAACGTTGAAAATTTAGAACCAAAACTTCTATGGAATTATCTGTGCATTTAATAGCTTGTCATCAAAATAAATTGTCTCCTATATCTGCTATTTAGGATGACAGTAAAAATACATTAGGCAACGACATAACTTACTGTAGCTTCATTACAGTGGCTACATTTTACGACGTGTTGATCGCGTTTCCCAGATATGTCTATCATTTCTTGGCACACACGACATGTAACCATAGGCACCCCTCCAGGGGTTGCAGATCTGTAAGGTGGTGGCAATTCATCTGGCCCAACTGGAGAGACTGTAGTAGGCGAATCTGAAACTTTAAAAAAATGCATTTGTGAAAACCAATACCAACAATTAATAGTCACAGATGTGAATATTGACGATCTCTTTTATCGACACGAGAGTAAACAAAGATAATCTAACGGTACACGGTCACGAACGTCCGATGACTGATAGATGATTCATACTTAACCGTATTTACATTTAGACTGAAATGGAGTGCATCAAGTGCAATGCCTTGAACATTTCGTGAAAGTTTATTCCTTGCCAAATACGAAAAAGGTTAGAAATACTAAATACCATATATGTCATCTGACCACAGCGAAATAAACGAACTCGGCTACGTTACGAAACAACATAGCCTAGACACCTTCAGCGAATCGTTAAATACAGAGTATACATTATAATGTGCACTTAAACTGTAGATAAAGTAATTGTAAATCTTACCTTGCACTTGATCAGATCGCCTTCCATCATAGTTCCCTTGGACATCATTTTTTAGCAAAGGCTGCTTCTCTCCGCTCGGCATATTTGATGACAGAAATGAACTTGACAAATGAAATGTCTGTCACGTGAATCTCTCCCCTAGGTGGCACCACGGCAGAAATTTTTGTTTCTCTATTGGATGGCGGGATTTCAAATGTCTTAGACTGAGGCTCACTGAGTATACACGACATATTCTCGGCATGGCAGATATTTGAAAAATAGTTTGCCAATTAATTTACTAAAAAACAGTAGGTTTAAGTAATAGAAAGCATTCAACTGTCATATATATTTATGAGCTTAATATCCCTTATTTCACAATGCAACGAACGAATACCTATCACTGTTTTTATCACCTATGATTTCACCTGCCGCAGAATTTTTCCTGAAAATCTATTTAAAATTTCAAAATATGTGCTTAAATAGAATTTTTCAAAGAATGGACGCATCAGATGATTGTGTTTTTTATTTAATTTCATTGAGTCAGAGGCTGCGGCAATTCCTTTTACTCCGTGTAACTCATTTCGCTGCTGTAAATTCTGCTAAATAAGCTGTTAGAATTCTCTACATATAATAATGGGTGTTTTAAAACGCGGATATAAAATATAATTTTTCTCTCTTCACTGGAATTGCACAGGTCTCTTCTAGTATCCCTCTCGAGTACGCATGGGTTTTGATACTACTTTCACCACATTTCAACACGCGGCTATTGTCCATGCTCGAGCTTCGTTTTCTTGCCGGATAATTCATCGTCGTCAACTTACGTGTGCTTTATTTACTTCCAAACTTTGAAAGAAAGTGCTCTGAATCTGCCTGAATGCCATCAACCTTGTTTTATTGTCTTCGGCTGGAAATTTTAGTGTTAATTATAATGTTTCAAGACAATTTGTTTTGACGGTGAGTTTCTTCTGGGATGTCTTCCGCGTTGATCCATCTTGCAGGGACAACAGTTTTTTCGACATTGCAGCCGACGAATTCAAGTCAGAAACATAGATCAGTTACTTAGGTCAGAAGTGCTTAATGTTGGTGGCTCATGGTCTGTAGGGTGTGTAGGCCTCCCGTCCGATTAGGGGCGTTGTGATTAGTCGAAGAAGTTTTATTAGTGAATTCAGGTGATACGCGTTTTCAGACGCTTGGCAGCGTGTAATCTTCTTTTTGGAAGTAGCTGGGTGTTATATTAATGCCGATCACTTTCTGGATAAGTCGTGGGATCTAACTGTTTCTTTTTTCTATTATTTTCGCCCCTCCGAAGTGAAAGTCGCATGTTGGTCCTATCTAGTCGCGCTCTGCAACGGCGGATCGGAGAAATTGTGCCCCTCTGAATGTTCTTATACGGAAAATTAGCGCCTATGCTGTCTGCCCACAGGAGCTTCCTCAGCTACATTTAACCTTATATACGCCGCTGTAGATATCCGCTGGTATCCCACCCTTGACTTTGCTGAGGTTGTCTGACTTTGCGACGCAATCGAATGATTGAATTTTGTCACTACATTATGTTTATCGAGGGCTATCGCTATCTTCTCTGTCGTTATGGCTACGTAAGGAATTAAGGAAAAGGTGGTAAGTTCCTCTCTATTTTGTTGGCGCGTCGACGGTCCTGTTTGAGGTCTTGTCCACTTCTTTTCGCTTTTTTGCTGCTGTAAATAGTAAGCCGTCCGAATTAAATTGAAAATAACATCTCCTTAAAAAAAATCCGCTAGAAGAGCCTGATGTCCCACGAGATTCAGGCCGACATGGTGGAGGTTTTTATACCCCGACATTATAGGCTGTGGATAATGGAGAAGGTGAGCAGAGTAGCGAGGAAGACGAAGGTGGTATTGCTAGATGTGGTAGAGGTGTCAAAGCAATTAGTGGCGGAGATTCGGAGACGGCAGAAAAGGTAGACGGAGGGAGTGTTGAAAGGTAAGAGCACGTTGAAGATGGTGTTTGAGGGGAGAACTCTTGGTATGCATGGAAGAGGAAGGAAGAGAAGAGGAATTTTGGAGGGCATAAGGAGGTCTTCTCACCAGAAGGTATGAGGTATGAGGAAGAAAGAGACTTGATGGTAAGGTAATGTGCAGGAAAGTGAAAATATAACTCCGAAAAGGGTGAGTTTAGGTTAAGACCGTCCATAAGCCTACCAATCAGCTGATATAATACAAAACGACGACCACATCTGCAGGGCAGACAAAAGCAGATAATAACTGAGGTACACTATGGAAAAGATAGATTTAAGGATTCTATCTTGCATCCACCGTTCACAGGAGCAGAGTTGGGCACTATTTCCTCCGAAACACGTCTCAAAAATCATCCCATTTCCTCCCCTAGCTCCTTTTCCTACACCCTTCCTTTGTATGATAGGTGCCCTGACACGCCCTATCACACACCCTTGAGGTGACCAGCGGATTAGTGCGTATATTTATAAGATCTGAGGGATTTTCTATGGAATGACGTGTACGCCAGGTAAGGTACGCCCGTGACAATATTCAGATAGCATTATTTCAACTATTTCGGTATTGGGGAGAAAAACTTTCACCTATCTTTTAGTGTATTCATGATATTTCCTTTTTCACTACATTAACTATATCCGACTCAATAGCCTTCTTCAAATTTTCATAACCTACCTCTCCTTTCTTTTATGTACAACTCCTTTTCCTCCCTCTTCCCCGATTGCTGCACATCCTTTTCCTCTAAAAACTTTACCTACCCATTACATCTAGAATCGAATTTTACCTGTTTGCATTTTTTCCTACCTTATCAGAATGCCTTCGTTTTGACTTCCTGCCATCCCAGTCAAATTTTCTCAATTCAGTGTCCTCATCTCAAATATGTTTCCGATCCGTAATCATACCTTTTCCTCATACGCCAACCTTTGGCTCCATGCAACATTATGTTCTATTTACATTATGTAATGTATGTCCGCGTTAAATTTTTTCTTGTCTTTTCAAAAAATATGTGATCATTCCTATTCCCTAAACTTGTGCTTATTTTTTTGGGGAAGGTGTTCTACTTATGCTCTCCTATCCTCATTTTTTCCAAGTCTCCCCCCACACGTAAATGGCTTAATTCTCTATATTGTATCCTAGCATGCTAATGTTTAGACCCTTTCTATTGAGTCTTCTCGATTCTTGTGAGTGTCGTAACTTTTGACCGATAGTGATTTTTATTCATTCCACAGCTACATAACTGTTCAATTTATCCGGTAACGTTCTCAGCAGTGACTGAACACCACAATGCTTCTGGCTGGAAAGTTCAGAGTTGTCAGCCAGCTACCCTTTGAGCAGGCACATATATTATTCCCTCTGAAATCTATCACATATAGCGTTCATGTTAAATAGATCCGGCACAACGGTCAACTCTGCCCACTATCTGACTATCGTGGGTTAATCAAATTCCCCATCTGCAGCTCTGTAAGCCAGGTACAAATTTGTAAATAAACGTTTTAATCCTTCCAGTCTTCACAAATTTCAGGATCATTTCAATCGCTTTACCCACCTGTTCAATTTATCCAGTGTTGTTCTCAACAAGGCCTCAAAACCACAATACCCCTGCTGGCAGCTTCGAGTTTCCCGTTTACATTCATCTCCAAAATAAATAACTCACATAGCGTGCATCGTAAGCAGCTCAAGCGATAATGGACAACCCTGGTTACTATCTGCTTATCAGGCAACAATAGATTGTCCCATCTGCAGCTCCCAAAGCCTGAAATAGTTTTCGAATAAGACGTATATTTCTCTAGGCTACCCCCAATTTCTGTGTGCTTTTAATGTTTTCCATTCTCCTTAACTCAACGCCTTCTCGAATCCCTGGCAGCAAAGGAAGACTGTCCTACATAAGTGTTCTCAATTGTGATGCATACGAAATATCTGCTGTCGCTCCCGGTATATCGATACCGCAACAGACTATGCGTTTTGGTTTCATGTATCGCTCTGAGCCGTCACGTATCAATCGAATATGCGCGAGTTATTCTAAGAAGGGATTTTTTTCTGATGAATTTCTTGTTACTTAAGTTTGGGCAATGTATCACAATAGAAAGAAAATTTTCAGACTGAAACAATGAGAGGAGATTTCTTCCCACTTCCCATCAGTCACGTCACACCGCCTATGCCTTCTGTTTTCCAAAACCATCGCTGCCCGTGCGAATGTATCGCCCGATATATCGCCTGATATCCGGTACCCGATAGGCCGGAGCGAAACTGGTACGAACCCGATACCCGCCTTTTAGGACCTTGGATGATTAGCATCAAAATTCCCCCGCTCAATAAATACTTCATAGGAGAGAATATCTTGAGGTGGAAATTTAACCGCAATAGTATGGTAACGACGGATTCCAAAGGTGAAATTTAAGTCATAGAAGCACTCATTCTCCACTCCCGTATTCTCCGGTTATAGTTTAACACTTTCAGTGCAAACGACATAAAATCACGTTGCCGTAAAACTCCCGGGAACTGCTGGAAACGTAATTTTACGTCCCTTTCAATTTAAACAAATATTTGGAAAATATTATATAGTCATCATATAAAAAATTTTAACTCCCATTCGAGAAACCATACGACTATGATGTAGTTATAAACTCGAAGTTATAAACTAAAAGGCTACCAGCAAAGGCTAAAAGTTAAATAGCAAATAATTTGTATTTTCCTATGTTTTTCGTGGCCTAATTGACAAAAAGGCCTACAAATTAGAAAAAATATAGCCAACATTTCTGCGGCAGAAAAAAATAAAATGTCCAGCGCTCAAAGTGTTAGCTGGGAAAGATACATAGGATTCAGATTCCAAGGTTTAAAGCACAGGACTCCTCCAACGAATGTATTCTCACACTATAATTATAATGTTGGACACGTTATCAGTCCAAAAGATTGAATGAGCACAATGGGCGCCAGCCGTAAATTCGAATTAGTTCATTTCCGAGGATTCGAAGGCAAAATTGGTGGTCGATGGGAAGGACAGTGGGAAGAGGAGCGTTCGAATTACCAGAAGCCACACATCGGCTGCTCGGGGGCGAAGACCCTTCCGCCACACTGGCGACTTCGCTTCGAAGTGGTGAAACAGTTTCTCTGAAAAAAAATCACAACCTACATAATATTACTTAAGCACACCTGTCAAAACTCGGTGTTATGAGTAATTATATCGAAAGTGAGCCCATATTATTCAATGTATTTTTTATGAAGTTGTTGGTGGCGGCCGATACTTTGTGGAATTCCATTTTAGGAAAAGGATACAATACTTTGCACTATTCCACTGGAGAAATTTGATTTATTGAGTCGACATGTTTCACTGCACTGCAGCAGTCCTGATGATGCTGCAGTACAGTGAAACATGTCGACTCAACAAATCAAATTTCTCCAGTGGAATAGTGCAAAGTATTTTATCCTTTTTCCCCAATGTATTTTTTAACCCAGCACTTCTACTTGAACAGCAAATTTTAGTTAGCACCAATCAAATAGCATTTATTACCGAAATACCTTATAAAATCCTCCAGCATTTATTACCGAAAGGCTTTATAACAGCCTCAGAAGAAGTTTTTTTTCGGTCAATGACACCTTTTGCGAAAGACGCATTACCAGATGGTAGTAGGAATGTGAATTATAGTTGCACCTGCCAGCCTCAAACCTTGTATTATAATCCTTATTAGTATGTAGCGCCAAATGAATGTGACATTTTCCCAGAAAATATTAAAAACTATCATTTTTATCTAATTCTTAGTTTTATGTAGTCATCATCGCTTACTAAGCGACATGTAAAAATTCTGTTTTTGAACATTGCACAGATGTACTTATTCAATCATTGCATGAAGACTTTTTCCTTTCTCAAGTGCGTTCATTGCAAAAATTCCTGTGATTTGTAAATGATCGTTATACGTTGTGATGGAAAGATATACGCCTTAAAACGGGAATAGCATGCGATGCTACCTAAGGTTTGAAGAATTTTTACGTTCCCGTAAATTTGCAGTATGTATCCCGGAAGCAATAAATATTATAATCATTTCTATTTCTAAGTCAAACGATTTGAAAGTATTTCACTCCGCTGAAACTTTCTCCGTTTTATGACAGAAAGCGTGTTAACATTCTCCGTGAAGGACTTGAGCAGCGACGTCTCACGGTAGAAACGAATAAAACTGGATTAGTGAGTGGGGAAAAGTCCTTTGACTCCCCCTCTCCTCTCATATTTCCCTCCTCCTGAGTTGGCGAAATGAAAGAAGAGGAAAAGGATTCTTTGCAAGGACGAAAACTTGGTATTGGTTCTTTATTTCACATTTTTACCATAAAAATTTTACTGTTGAGTCCCGCTGTCTTTCGCAGTCCCCACATCTCCAGTCCCTCGAATCAACGGTTCACTCGGTTCGAAAATTAGATGATAAATTTTCTGAAATAATTGACTTTAAGCTCAAATTCGCGTTATGATGCTTGGTGAAACCTAGACCTAAGCCCTTGGTGCATGATTCATTGCACTCTGTACTCAGCTACCGTCCGAGCGATCAAGTAAAAGTCAGTATGGTGTGTAGAATTATGAGACAGTAGTTCACATATTTTGTGCTAAAATGGCCAATATTTATAAAAAAACACACGCCTTTAGGGAGCTGGAGCGGTAACCGTGGGTCATTAATTATACATTTTAATAAGTTTTTAAGTAAGTCGAAAAAACAGGATCTGAGTCTTTACCGGCGAATGTATAGTATGAAGAGCTCTTGGATTTTCAATCGGATTATGGTGTTGAACTACATCGACGTTTCAATCGCGTAGCCTGCCCTCGTCTTTCCCCCTGATTCACCCTGAAGACGATGTCAGACTACGCCATCGAAATGTTGGTGCAGTTCTACACCATAACCCACTTGGAAACCCTAGAGCTCCTCATACTAAGTCGGAAAACAATTCTTGGGCAACATATCATTTAAGTGCACCTGTTTATGCGTTGCAACTCACCACACAGGCACTAATGGAAAAGGTACAAGAATAATGCTTCAATTTTTTCTCTTAACTAAAGTATATTATGACTAGAGTTTTCGGCGCGGTATTCGAAATTTAAGCGAAATTACATTGAAATATATTTTTACGAATATTGGCCTTGGCGTGGCACCTTGATATTTGTTAGCAACAATTATAATGATAGTAAATTTGCAGTTTCGCGTTTAGTATAGAATATTCAATCGAAATATTACGAAATATGTCATGTGCCATAATACTACGTGTAAAAATAGCGTTGAAATGCCAAAAACCCCAAATCGGTATGATACAAATTTTTCACTAATATCTATCGAGATCACTAATTAGAACAAGTATGCAAAGTTTCGCGCAAATCTGGATTCAAACAAAAATCGCTCCAACCACCTTAAGTAAAAAAGTAATTTTTCCCGCGAACGATAAGAGATCATAACAGCTTTAGTACTTGCAGCACGCCGTGAATGTTTCCAGTATAGCTCTTGAATCTCTGTCCGTTTAAGTAGTTGTTAAATACATAAACACTAACGGTCCCGCTGACATTAGTAGCATATCTATAGTGTAGTGTATACTTTTGTTGCTTCGCCTCCTGACAAGCGTTAGCGATTTACGCAAATGCATCAATAGTCGTAGTTTCTATTATGTTCGTTTCATCACTAACTTTAAGGTATAGTGTAATGCATTTTGGTGACCACTCACTCCCTGCCACACACCCTTGAGGTGGCTTGCAGGGTATTCTGTAGATGTAGATGAAGTAAGAATATTGGGATGGTTTTTTCCCTTGCATGGTAGCCTCACTCCATTTAGGTTATGGGAAAATGACTTCTATACCTAATTTGCGCGCTCAAATATCCGCTGTTTCCGTTATTCGCGGGAGATCTCGGGACGTATCCACCGCAGGATACGGGGATCCTACATTATACTAATGATAAACCGAATCTACGATTGTACCACACGCTCGCTATTTTTTCGAAAATTATAATCAAAATCAGGTAGGTACTCGTCATACCTGAGTATATGAGTGAAAAACTGTAATAGTCACCCGGCTCTGAGATGGACGCCTGGAACATTAATTCGACCACGTATAAACTAGATAGAATAAATGCCCTCGGCAGAGAAAGCTGTCTCAACAGCAAATACGGGATGCTACACGTCATATGTGGAAATTCAGTCGAGGTAGCCCGAAAAGCCAACGTTTAAGAGTCATCTTTATGACTAAACTGATTTTCCCTCCCGGTTTTTTCAAGCAACTGAGTAATTTCGTCCAATATAAGAAAAAAATGTCTATATTTTCAAGCGCCTCATTAATACGTAGGAGCATGGGCGTAGCTGGGGGGGGGGGCACCGCCCACCCTACAAAACTCATTGCCCACCCTAGAAAAATCGTCAGTATTGAAGAAATGTACTCTTTTCATTATTTTTATCTTGAGAAAAAAATTCATTACCAATCTTCGTAAACACAATTACACATAATCTGTGTCTACTGAAACGTTAGTTCATCTCTAATCGGATTAGCGAAATTGAAACCTTGCGGTGGCTGATCAGCTGGACGGCTGCCCCCTTAGGAAAAACCCCTAGCTACGCCAATGCGAAGGAGTGAAATTAAAGCCCGCCTTCATCCCTTCTTTCTGTTAACAATTAAAAGCTGCACAGAAAAGCGACATTAGAAAATAGCGCCACGCATAAATACTATAATACGCCAGTGTTCATTAATGCAACTGACCGCGACTATGGCTGAGTCCTCTGAATTCGACCGTATTGGTCGTTACTCGAGGGAACAGCATTTTCAAATAATGGAAACAAACTTCCAATTGCTCCCGTTATTAATTTAGTGAAAAATAACGAAACGTTGAATGAGCATTTCACGGTTTTCGCGAGAATAACCTACAATTCCACTTGAAAGTTGAAGAATTTTTACGCTCCCCGAAATTTGCAGTTTTTTATTCCATATAAACATTACTGTTGAAGTGAAAAAATTTGAAGTCATTTCGCTCTGAAAAGATTTAAATGACTTGCGACACAAAACATGATAACATTCCCCATCAAGGGTTTGAGCCGCGGTACCTCGATTGGCCCGCTGAGCTAGGGTCAGGGGCGGATCCAGGGAGCAATCTACAATCAATTTGTAGGGGGAGGTTGTAAAATTTGTATGAGAGTATGTGTGTGTGCGTGCACGAGCGTTCTTGGCTTGGGTTCTCAGGTGAATGTCATGTCATATATCTTATATTTATTCATAGCTATGCCTGTATGTTTCTACTATGCCAATTGGCGATTTATTTGACATCATTAGCTATGGGTTTGTTAACTCCTCACCATCAACTCTATCCGCAATATGGTGATGCCTGTATAATGTACAGGAAACGCCAGAATAGAAGGAAAGCAACATTCAACGAATTAACTGTCTGAAAAAAGATCTGATGCTTTCCCGGCGTATGCTGGTAGTGAAGGCTGCTCGGGTGCTCCACCGGGTAAGGAGGAGATTACCCGGTGGAGCTAATTAACTGTCTGCTTACACCTCTCTTTATTCTCCATATTACCAGGGGGAAGTGAGCCTTACACTCCTAGACATTTGAAGAAAAAATTGCAAGAATGGCTTGGTGACGCCATAGTATAAGGAACAGGATGGGAAATGTAACAAGATAATACTTGGAACTACGGTATTAAACATAATCTCGGACTACCATACCCGTCACCCTCTTGTGCTCACGCCAATTACAAGGGTTATCTTTGCCTGCATTCCACCATCAAAGAATTGTAATGGGCTATTGAATTGTTACGGGCTACATTACTTTTATATCATAGACCTCGGAAAATGTGGAAATTTAACTTTACACATCGAGTTCACGACTACTGATTCAATGGCGGCCAAAGTATGTGGAATATGAAATTAGAGAGATGTTCCACCAGTGTATGTAAAAGTTAATTCCGTTTTACGATGTAGTCAAAAAGTTTAGAAATGTTCTTCGTTGTACTGCTAAAATCAAAAATGTGTTATATATCCCTATTTTGCTGGGAAACCAAGAGATTTTTACCTGAACAGGGAATGTTTTGCACTTAACAAGAAAAACAAGGTAAAACACTTTCTGATGAAGAACTAATCAAAAGTTCTGGGTGAAAGTTTCTCGGGTTTCACACCGGGTAAGATTTTTTAAATGTATCAACGTTACGATGGTTGACTCAGCCATCGTCATCAGGATAATGAGTTGAGCGAGGATGCTGGCGGTTATATATAGCCACAGATGCCCCATTGTTGTGGAAGCCGTTACGCGTTCTTTGAGGGCGCCAAGTCCTACTTAAGTTGAAGCCGTTGTCTCTATTGACATTATTTTGCTCCATCAGTATCAATATCACTTCTTTCGTTATTCTTGACAACGTTGATACATTTAAAAAATCTTACCCGGTGTGAAACCCGAGAAACTTTCACTCATATTATAAGGTTTTCCCGGCAAATAATTATTCGCCGGGAAAACCTTAAATCCTTTAAATCAAAAGTTCTGTTAAAAATAAAATTCATTTGTTGTAGGAGAAATACCAAGTGTAGGTTTTAAAAGTGTGTAGGAGAGGTGAAATTACTATCAAGTGACAGAGACTTGCTTTGCAAACTTACAAGAAATACATACGAGCTTGAATGAGAGACATCCGAACAAATAGGTAGGTTGTAGGTAGAAAAGGTAGGTAGGTACTCGTAATTAGTCCAATTCTCCGGAATTCACACAGGCACACAAGTTGCGAACGCATTATTCTGTACAACTTGGAATAGTAATTTCTTACAGACAAGCTGGGCAGACATTAGGATTTGGAGAAAATAATAACTACCTAGTGTTATTTCAATCCTAAAATTAATTAAGGGACTGCTTATAGGAGAACATTTCTTGCAAACGACAATTCTTGTTAGTCATGTTTGCAAAGTTACAACGATATATTGAGTCTTTCCTTTTCTCTGTTCCCGGGAAAAATTAATTGATACGTACCTGTTCTTTGATGATGCAAAAAAATTGCAGAGTTTGTCTATGGCGAATAAAATTGAATAGAAGAATCGCACCTCCGAATTCAAGACAAGCCGGAAGACGTTTAACTACGATGAGAAGAGCGGCGACCTGTGGGCTGAAATATTACAGTACCTATGTTTTTTATCTAAATTTTTTGCTACCAAAAATTGGTGGATTCATGCATAGTCATAGTGAACTCAAGTGTCAAGTTTTGAGAACGAAGAGAACGACGTCGCCTATGCCATATTTTTCATAATAATCGTTTGGAGGATTATTTTATTATATATAATCCTTAAAGTGCATGGAATTACGTTTGTATCATTTTCAGTTTCCAAATGAAGAGCGCTGATATGAATCGCCCCAGTCTATTGTAATATTTAGCGAAGCAAGATTTAAATAGCTGAGCAAGGTTTTTTCCTCAGTGTTAATATTTATTTCCGTGACTGTGATATGCTAATTCCTAAGAAGTTATTTCATCCGTTGGCAATTAGGAACCCATATTATGCCAACTACAGTGTTGTTTTATCATTTAAGTTTACGTCGGGACATACATTTAAATTGCTAACGAATTGACGTCAATTGTTTAGGAAAATGATAACTTTAAGGATTTTTTTAAATGTATCACTTCTGCCACTATTTTCTCAGCGCTTATCTGATCTGTAACCATTGCGTAACATTCTCGCCCCGCCAGTCTCGCCATTTGATGAGAAGAAAGAGTGAACGAGACATCAAGGAAGCCAGCCTAACCTTGCCTTCTCACCTTACCTGTAGCACTCTCGGTCCGTCTCCTTGAGTGACACATCTCGATGAGGAATTTAAAATGGGAAATAAATCGCATTTTTTTAAAATTATATGAGAGCCGTGCATTTAAACATCATTCCTACAACAAAATAAATACTAGTAGCGTCCTCTTTGTGTAGGCCTCTAGATAATTCTTGAATACAAATCAACATTGAGGCGAAAAAAATCCCGCTTACATTGGGTGAGGCGAAACGATTGCTTCCATTCTCAAAAATCGTCCAAACAAGTTTGAAAGTCTATGTTTGGAGGAAGGTGGGTAACGAAAGGAAATGAAATCAATTTTGGCTATTGGCATATTTTCGCTTACCCCAAAAATATTTCACATATCCTTAAATAAGGTCCAAGAAGTGAGGACTAGAATTGAAAATAAAAAATCATCACGCATAATAAAAATATATTATTCCTGCGGAGACTCAAAAGGAGTGGTTTGAGTCTTACCCGGAAATAATGGCTATCGCGTGAGCTGTTATCACCAGGGAGAAGATATAACGTTGCACAGTGCAAAGCTAATCGTTTTGGCTATCAAGATAAGGATATTTGTACAGATGCCATCTTAGTTTCGTTTGTATATGCATAGTTATATGCAAAAATCTATCCACCGAATTAAGGTGTCTGGAGCGGTAATCGTCGTTCATTTTGTCCATATTTTTATATTTTTTAAGTAAGTCGAAAAACAATTCTTGGGCCATATTTCACTCAAGTGCATCTATTTATTCATTGTAACGCACCATATAGGTGGTAATGGAAGTGATACAAGCATCAAATTTAAATTTTTCCTTAATTAAAGCATTGTATGTACGTTATAAAATCCACGGTTTCAGGCTCTACTTTGCAGAATCTTTTTAAATCCATTTCAATACTGTTTTGTACTTTTCTATAATTTTTATTTTTTTTAATCCACAACGCGTTTCACCAATTTTTGGCATTGTCAGGTGTAGTCAGGTTACCTGGCGATGCCAAAAATTGGCGACGCGCATTGTGGATTAAAAAAAAATAAAAAGTGTAGAAAAGTACAAAACAGTGTTGAATTGGATATTGTACGTTATGACTAGAGCTTTCGGCCGTGCATTCAAAATTTAGACGAAATTATATTGAAATATGTTGTTTTCTAATATTGGACTCGACGTAACACCTTGCAATTTATTAGTAACAATCATAATATTTAAAAATGTAGATATTGTTTCGCGTTTAGGAGAAAATCTGTAGATATTTAATCGAATTATTACGTAAGATACGTCATGTGCCATAAGGCTACGTGTTAAAATAGCATTAAATTGCCAACAAAACAAATCAGTATAGTGCAATTTTTACACTTTTATCAATAGTAACCACTAATAAGAAAGCATATGCAAAGTTTCACGGAAATCTGAGCATAAAAAATCGCTTCAACCACCTTAGAACATTAACTTCCTTGGTTTTCACGCGCCATAGGTCTGATTCCAGTGTGGACAATTTTGGTCCTTTGGGAGTCCGTAATTATATTCCAAGGGACGACTTCAAGAAGTCGTTTAGTGGGATACGCCATTTCAATTTGCTGCCTCCTTCCAATTTCCCTCGCCACCAGGCCCTGACTTCGAGACTCATAGGCATATAATAAGAGACGGGGCCCACTTTTTGGTAATTTAACAAAAGACAAACTCGATATTTACTTTTGTTAGAAATAGTTATGGAAAATTTGTTTATATTTCGTTCCGAAAAATTTAGGAACTCCTTTTCGTTCTTTTCCGAGTACCTACCTACTGAGCTCCGAGCGCAGTGCGTGCGTGCGGGCAGCTTGTAAGAGGAGAGTCCAGCTTTGGGCACGCGAGTTTTTTCAGAAAATACATTTTAATATATATATATATATATATATATATATATATATATATATATATATATATATATATATATATAAATTAAGGTGCTCACTTAAGCAAAATGATGACATCTGATTCTCCCTGGAAATTTGTAGAGGAAGATAAGTAGGAAAACGTTTTAGTCTCATGGCGCCATGTTGCATAGTTACCGAGAAAAAGTGGGCTTATAAATTGAACAGCATACCAAAAGGTGCTAAAGTTAAAAGCTTGAAAATCCGCAGAAAGCTATGAGTCACATTTTATTTTAATTTCGTTCTTATTGAACGGTCTACTTTGCTGTTATTAGACGTGATAGTTTTGCAAGTCGTCGTTGCGCTAAAAAATATGGGTCCATATTTTACTCAAACGACAAAAACTGGTCCAAACTTTGTTCTGAAAAATAATTATTAAAATATATTGAATGTAAAGCAAAATTATCTAAATGATGGTGTGCGTAATGTGAAATTCCGACGAACCATCTCGGAGTTATTAAGGTTTAAACTCCAGTCTAAAATATTTTGGCGTGGACAGGTTTCCGCGCGGTCGGCGGCTATCTACAAGACGGAACGACGCGGCGGAAATATGGAAACAGGAGGACCAACTCACCATGCTACGCTTAGATTACTTGAAAATTTTTAGTTATTTCAGTACGGAGGATATTAGTTAGACTATATCTTTAGACCTTATCGCAGCGACAAAATTAGAGAGATACACTGTCGGACAGATAGGTACCAGAATGTCTACTTTACACGCACCATTTGTGTTTATAAAAAAACAGGGTGGCATTAAGACACTCCGTTAGCATGCAATTTACATTTTTCCGTTCCCTCTTCTTCCTTTTCCCTCCCCGTTACATGGCAAGTGTCCAAACACCCCCTGCCCTAATTCACGGATTCAGGCGATAATTTGCGGAAGTTCACACTGGTATTAAAGTAAGAATTTGATACGTTCCATGGTTTCAAGGTCAACTATGTGGAAGTTGAATTTCACAAATGAAAAATTGACTTGGTTTCCTTCCACAGATTTATTTTCCTGGTACGACATGTTTCGACACAGTGGTGTCCTGGTATCTGATGATGACACCACTGTGTCGAAACATATACCAGGAAAATAAATCTGTGTAAGGAAACCAAGTTACTTTTTCATTTGTAAGAATTTGATACTTTTCCACAGATTTTATTTTACTCACGACGCATTTTGATGTGTTACAACATCATCATTTGGTGATTGGTATCACAGTACCAATACTGTGAGACCAATCACCTGATGATGATATTGCAACACATCGAAACGCGTCGTAATGCCAATAAAATGGTGGAAAAGTTCCAAATTCTTACTTTAATTAACCCCTGCCATACTTCTACCGAGCGCAGGGAGTCTTGTCTACCCTGCGGCGTCTTGCAGGGTAATTTGTAGATCCAGAATACTGCCTCTTTTGCCTTCCTCTCTATTCAGCGCATCTTCTGCCGCAGCCACCAGTCCATTTTAACACGTAAAGACCCTCCAGTCATCACTATTTCTCTTACCGCTGCGGTTGGGTTTCTGAGCGATACGGTTTCGTGCTTCGCATCGTAGTTTAGACGAGCCTTCTCTTAATGTCTTCGCTGAGGGCGATAAGACCATAAGTTCTGAAGCCGGGCCTAACTGCGAGAGATACACACCTAATGTGTGTTTGGCTTTCTTTGGGATGGCTGCAGTATTAGACTTGACGGGAAACAACGGACTTCCAAGGCTATTGCTATTCTTTCATGCGTGTTTTTAAAGGCATTTCTTTTGTCTTTTGAATGGTTTTATGGGTAGGTTTTCCCCTCTCACTTGATTTCTGAATTCTATCGGACGCCTTTCAGAACGATAAAGAATCCCGGAGATAAAGAACGAATAATCGATCGTGACGACCACCTCATTGGGAGGGGCAGAAAGAATTCTATATATCCTGACTCTATAACCACTAAAAATTTTTAAAATAAATATTGAATTGACAAATTTGTAAATGATATTAGTTGTTAAATTGGGATTGCGATAGTTCCAGCCAGATTTTTGACTTGAATAAACCATATTCTAATTTTATTTCAACAGTTTGCTCTGTAGGAATACGAATAGCTGGCTTCATAATAAAACAACGAGTGAAATACGTTGATTACATTTAGTATACATTTTGGCGCCATGATCACCTGTCCTCAATCCAAATACCAATTCGCTGCAGCTCTCTAACTCGTATTATGAGGAGGCCATATTTTAATATCTATCGTGATTCGCTTTGTGCATTTCATCTTTGGTCTTCCTCGGTATTTCTTTACTTTCACCCCTCCCTATATTTGTCCATGTCGTGCCTCACTTAAGCCTAAGAATGTGCGATATACGTTTGTGTCGTCTCCATCGCAGAGTTTTTATGGGCAATCTTTTCTCCTCAGTCTCTCTTAGCACTTCTTCACATGTGATTCTGAACCTGATGAGAATGATGATGAATTTGGTCATCATCATTCTTAACTATAGCACCACATTATTGGTATATTTGTGTCAAACATGAAAAATTTGTAATTAATGGTGGTTGTGACGCTATTTTATTTATTTATTTTTCACTTCATTTTCTAGTCTAAACAAATCTAAATTGGTTTTAAATAAGTTTTCTTTGAAAGCGTTTTTGTGAAAAAGAAGTAGATACTTAAGCAAAATGAGCAATTGTCCAATGAAAGGAATATCTAATAAAGGAGTATTAAAGAGAAAGGACTAATTATTCATTGAGAAGAATTTCAAACACACATGACCATTGCTTCCAATCTTCTTTTCTCTGCTGCTGTAGTACCTCACGTAATAATTATCATTTGTCGACAGAAGGAAAATATCTCGGTGCATTAATTTCCTACGCCTAAATGAACAGTCTCCGGAATGCCCAACTTGCTTGGAGGAAACCCTATCCAAGAGTAAGAAGAACTTGGAGGGTATGAGATAAGAAAGCTGATGTCGCCTCAGATCTCCTTGCAAAGGCGGGTGACGGGATAACGTCCCATCCGATGGGCAGTATATTCATACATGACAATCTATATCTACCGTGGAGCCATCTATAGTACCGTGCACGTCACTTCCAGGGTGTATGGCACGGTGTGATTCCACAGAAGGCATAAAATACTAGTCCCAGTTCAAGGTAATACCTCGTACTGGCTGGCTCCCTGGCTGCTTGCCACAGAACCAAAAGCATTCAAGATAACAATAAACCAGAAACTAAGAGATTGCTGCGTTGGCGAACGTGATAATTTGCGGTACACGGGTTAAGATACTACTACTATAGGATAACTTACTGTTACTACAAAGGAAACTGTTCTAAGCCTAATTCATGGATACTGCACGATAATAACTATTTCAGAAAATAAAATCGTGTGGGAAATTTCAAGCGGGATGAGAAGTAAGTGAATATGATAAATTATTAAACACCAACGCAAAGTCTAGTCTGCCCGGCGTGGGTGGAAATTTATTATCAATAATCTAGTGGCAACTCTGTATTATGGTCCCTTATTGTCCGTGGAGAAAATGACTATGGAAACCTATTGGTTCTGCAATCTATTTCCTTTCACCTTATGCTTGTGATCGTTTCTACGGTACTATTGTGGAACGAATTATCAAGAAATTTTAAAAAATTTAAAAATTATCAATCATTCATTCAAGCAACCATTCCTTTCACGATATGCTACCCAAAGTTAGGGGGATCACGTAGGTGTATCGGTGGAAAGGGTAAAGGCTTCCCATCTTGAGTGCCTAGGGTCAAATTCCTGCTATGGCGAAAGTTTTCAGCGGAATTCTGATCCATACTTGGGAGCCATGAGCAGAGCACTTCGAGGGCAGTACTCCGTCCGTCGGATGGGATGTCAAACTGTGGAACCCTTGGCACCGTTCGTTAAGCATAGGGCTGGCGAGTAGGGGGATACCGACGCGGATTTTCTCTCTATCTTTCCTCCATTACCCATGAACAGTGCCGTCCCTAGGGTAGTGCGACAGGTGTCGCTGCACTGGGCCCCGCATCTATGAGGGCCCCGGACGGGCTTTCCTTTTTCAAACGGTGTGGTGAAACCCACCCATTTCCCGAAATTGCCTACAACTTACTTATTACATATGTAAATTTCTTGAAATCATTAGCCATTTTGTAGGTTAATTTCCGTCTTTCCATGAAATATGCATAAAAGATACTACAATATCAAAAAGTGAATGCAAGGTTAGGGGGGGGCCCGACTTTCGTTTGCACAGGGCCCCTCAATCCCTTGGGACGGCCCTGCCCATAAACTCCCATATCACAGGCTATAGACTGTTCCCATACTATTCTCGCGTTAACAACTAACCTACGGATTCAAAATAGCGCTAATGACGTGTCAGTCGCCTATCCAAATAACCAACCACTAACCAGCCATCCAAAGTAAGGATAGCACATTCAGAGGTTGAATTATTCGCGGCTTAACTTCCTAACACGCTGTCCGTTAGAGAAACACTTCTTGTCATACGGCTCGAATCCGCTCATTGCATTCTGTGAAGGGCGGCGGTCATTTGACAGTCGTCGATTTCATATCCGTGGCCTTACTTGACGAATCCAGACGTTCTGGAGCGAGGACGAGGGATTGTGGAGAGGCGATGGGTTGAGGGAGTTGAGTTTGAAACACCAAGTTCATGATACGTAGAAATGACCAATGTTATGATGCCGAGGAAAGGGAAGGGGAGGGAACGAAACAGTTTCCTTGCGACGGAAAAGCTCGCGAGGCCAGTTGCATTTCCATCAATGGTTGACCTACCAAAGATGCATGAGATGCCTATTGGAAACCACTGAGAAAAGATTTTCGTCGAACCTCAGTGAGACGAGAAAAAGTTGTTTCACATTTGTCATTTGTAAGTTTAATTTATTTATTGTATATATTTTCTCGGGAAATTTTCCAGAACTTCACAGTTATTTATGAAGGAGCATTACATCATACGCATGATCATTACAATGTAAATAAATCAACCATGGTACTGAAAGAATGAGCATATCGCAACGAAAAAATTAAATACTAGAATAAAATATACCACCAAAACTTACAAAACCACAAAGAAGAAATATAAAGTCATGAAAAAGACAAGATTTGTATAAAAATATCAATTGTTAATGATAAAGTGAAAATAAAATCGGTTAACATCAGTTAATACATCATGAATAATATTAGGCAGGAATAGAAGATTATGAATATGACCTTTTACATGATTCCAAATTCACTGACGTCATGATAGTGAAAACATCTCAATGTGATGGACTGCATGAATCTAGACCCTCAAAATTCTATATAATGACATGTATAGTAAGTCGAATTTTTTATAAAAGGAAATATTAGGACCCCGTTTTATAATCCCTAGTTAAATGATTTCTCGATGTGAAAACTGAAGTTAATACTCTCTTCCATCTATAACGCTCATGTATGACAGACAGTCTGGTGTAAAATACAAAACCCAGACTATTATTTAATATCAATGTAACGTTAGTATTACGTCATTTTGCGTTAATTTTGACTAGCCATTTTAAAGCCGGGTCTAAATGTATGAGATCGCCTTGTTACTCCGGTAATTATATTCAGTTATTTTTTCCCATGAGAGATGAGAAGGAATGTTTGCTGTGCAGTATGGTTTAGATAATTTTTTTATAGTTAAATATCTCGCTTCGTGGAACACCTCAAGTGTGTTCAAATAGACTTGTAAAGTCGTGCCGTCAAATTACTTCCCAAACAACATTTTCATGAAATTTTAGCATTGAATTCTAATTTAATTTGAAAAAAATACCTTGGTAAGCAATTTTTCGTGATTCATGTTTTACCAGTCCTTTGGTACAATTAAAATGTATGCACTTATCTCAGTTTTCACAAATGTGTACGTACTACGGCTAGAAAAAAAGAAACTTTTTCTGCTCCCACAGCAATTGCATCAATTAGATAAATATTTTTAAAATTTTAATTATGAAAATAAATTTGAATTTAAAAAGAACTATTTTAATTAGAATTATATAAATATAAATATATAAATTAAGGATCAGATTTTTTCACTGGAGTAGAGTTTAAACTAAAATGAGCAGAATAACATCACGCATTTTTTTAAAGTTAATTTTGATTAATTAACGGCATTATTGAATTAATTAACGGCTTTGATACCAAAAAAGCTCCTATCACTGGAAAGAAGCCAACTGAAAACTATAGTGGGGTAAGCGATGGTAGAGGCAAAGGCTTCGTGGAATCCGATTGCGAAAATTAAAAGAATTTCAAATAACATTTGCGATTCCACTGGACGTATTTATTTTGTTTCAACAAGTTTTCCAGTTAGATAGTAAAAACAGGCTTAACTATTGGCGAAATAGCCAAGAAGTGACGAATAAAGTAAATTATAACATAGAAATTAATGTGTTTTTTTATTTTAATGTCAACAATATATGTATTTAACTATGGTAAACATTATATAATATATTAATGTCAGATATTTCTTTGTATACAACATTTTTAGCGAAGCAGGCGGATCTGCTACTAAGCAGTTTCCCTAGTGTGTATTTTGAAAAATGCATACGCCCGCGCCATGTGTCATCGGAGAACGTAAATGGGAGCTCGCTTTCCATCTATTGTCGCACACCTTTAATCACTAAGCCTAGCAACTGAATCATACGTACCGCGTAGTATTTTATAAGTAGAATATATATTATACAATTTATAAAATATTTCTTTCTAAAATTTTAATTTTTAAATTATGTATGAAATTGAAATAGTTAATTCCTTGTAAATAATGTGAATCAGTTAGAGATCCTCGATGAACAATACTTAAATTGGCCAAACGTTGGAAATGAGCAAATAGATTCCTTAATTTAGCTAAGTCCTATGTTCTCCTAAAAAAGACTAATAATTTAATAGAAATGTATAAAGCGGATTAGAAAAGCTTTAAATTGAAATGCTCCTAGTGCTGGGGGCTCTAATCACTGGCCACCGTAGTTGGGATTAACGATTTAAAAAATTAACGATTAAAATTAATCGTTAAAAATGTAGTTAAACTTAACCGTTACTTTTGAGAAGAGTTACATTTTAACATATAATCGTTATTATTATACATTAACTGATACAAAACTAATTTCAGTTAATTTTTTCGTTAATTATTGGCGAATGCCGACCTGTTCTAATTTGGGCGCAAAGCTTGCCCAGCAGACAAAGGGGAATATAAAACGGTATCCAAGAATACAATATAGCAGGGTAGTTGTGCAAGAATGCAATGAATAGGCCCAGACGAATACATCCAAACAAAAGCGGGATTGATTGGAGTGACCGCCAAAGTTTAGGAACGCACCCTCAGACGAGAAAACACGAGACCACTCGAAGACCATGTCCGCGAGGGCACGAATGCGTTACTCGGCAACGTCGTGTCATCAATACTGCATAGTTGAACACGAGAAAGGGGATCACCAAAAAATCTATGACGGTTAACGAGGGGGACGGGTTCATTCAAAGTAACGTATCTGTAAAATGCGCCAGTATACGCATAACTTACTCGGCGACATCCCATCGTCAGCGGTGTTGAGCAGAGTGGCAGCAAAAATTTGTCGACCTGGACGGATGTCCGATACAAATTTTGAAATGAGAATGTATCTAAAGTTAAACGACCTTTCATGTAAAAGTTAAATAAATTTTTCTTGAAATTGAAGTGTGTATTTATTTTATCCCAAATACGAAAAATAGATTTTAAAAGTTTCTTAAAAGTAACAGAAAAAGTAACTTTTAACGTAAAAGTTACTTTTTTTAAACTTTTACTTTAATCAGTTATTTTTTCAGAAAAGTAAACTACAGAGATTAACTTTAACTATAATCAGTTAACTTTTTTTGTAACTATGCTGGCCACTACCGACTGAAGTAGCACCTTGAGAATTGAAGAGAGACTGAGTTGAAGATGATGCAGACTGAGCAAACCACGTCCCATATACTGTGTCGAATGCCCAGCAGTTTATAGGACTTAAAATCATTGCCTTCCCAGTACCCATGGGCATAAGAGTTTAGTTATTGGACACAGGCTGGGCCTTGGAAAGACTAGGTCTCCAGGGGTAAAAACTCAATTAAGTGGATGCCATAACGTAACAAACCTAATGATAAGTGCCTTAGGGCCCGGACGAGGCCACTACACCGACATTACTTTTCATTGTTAAATACTAAGGTTCCTTCAGTAGGCCAAAAGTAACCACCCTTAAGGTGGCTGGAGCGGTAATCGTGAGTCGTTGAAGGCACATTCTAATAACTTTTCAAGTAAGTCGAAAAAAATATTCTTGGACCACATTTCACCCACGTACACCTGTTTATACGTTGGAAATCACCACAATGCAGTAATGTATATGATGCAAGAGTTATATTTCAAATTTTCGCCTTAATTAAAGCATTGTTTTGACTTGGATTTTCGGCGCGAAATTCGAAATTTACGCGAAAATCATATCTAAATACGCTTTTCTTACTCGGTATGATACCTTGATATTTGTTGGCAGCTATTATAATAATATGATACTTACTATTTCGCATTAAGGAGAAAATCTGTACTTTAGTAATAGAATTTTTTCAAAATATATGCCGTGTTCCATAAGATTACTTGTTAAAATACCATTGAATTGCCAGGAAACCAAATCGGTAACATGCAGTTTTTTTTTATTTTATCGATAGGTATTACTAACAAGGACACGTATGCAAAGTTTCACGCAAATCTGTATACAAACAAAAATCGCTCCAGCCACCTTAAAGGTATCAGCATGTATGCACTATCCCGCGGGATGCTGCAAGGGCGTGTGGCACGGGGTGTTGCGACACCTGACGTGAAAGGAAGGGTATATGCAAAAGGGGGACGTGCGAATGCTGGAAGGAAAGTCGTAGGAAGGGTGTGTAGCGTATCAAGGTAATAATGAAGCGAAAACCACAGCTTGCAAAAGAGTAGGTACTCCTCCCCACTTCACTGTATTGCAGGGAAACTTGAGTATGCCAGGATGAGAATCAGAGTAGGCGAAATGCAGTGGGTATGAGGTATCTGAGAAGTTCGAAGGTTTCAGGCTTAACGAAGTGGAAATTCACCTTCGAAGTGAGAGAGAACCACTGCAGCAAATTCATCCCAGGAAATTTTTCACCGGATAGAGAATGTGAGGAAGATACATGTAAAGAATTGGAGATTAGGTGGAACCTGAAGGATGGTCATCTGGTAAACGAAATCCTTTTTTAAGAACCACTCACCTCTCCTCGAAGTCTCCGTCTCACTCAGGGAACAAGAGACAAGACTCCTACCAGGAATCCGCCTTCCTCACCCTTATCACCCATGGAAATACCGAACCCATTACTCAGCCCCCACAACTCCACCACTATTCTCCTCCATTCCTTACTCCCCATTTTCCATCTACACCTCAATAGTCGAGCGACAATGAACATAAATAAATAAACAAAAAATTTTGCACCTGAAGATGACGCCTATGCGTCTCCTTCTATGTGCTATGAATCTCCCTTGTACCTACTATCTACTTTATAAAAGGCTAAGCGTACGTACGTATGATACAGTATCTAGGCTTCGTGATTCAGATGTGCGACAATATACTGACGAATGGCGCGGGCGTATGCATTTTTTTACACACTAGGGAAACTGCTGAGTAACATTAACATCTCCGCCTGCTTCAGGAAAAATGTTATATACAAAGAAATCTCTGTCATTTAGATATTATATAATGTTTACCATAGTCAAATTTATTGTTTTCATTTTAAAAACACATTACTATCTATTTTATTATTTACTCATGCATTACTTGTTGGTTATTTCGCCAATATTTAGCCTGTTTCAGCAGGTTTTTTAAACTAGTAATGAAATATCAGTGGAAATATACAATTTCTATCTCTATTTATCTTCGTATCTGATAAGTAAATATTTGCGCAAAAGGCCGGAGACGAATGTGCGGGTAGTGAAAGAATGCGGAATGGATGCTCCAGTTATGGACGTGTATGAAAGGAGCGTGCTTCGATTGTTTGACCACGTCGAGAGAATGGATTAGAGTCAAATAAGATATAGCAGATATATGATAGTGGTAGAATGGTGTGAGAGGAAGAGGTAGACCGCGGAAGGCATGGGTGAATGTGGTGGAAGAAACTCTTGCTTGAAGGAACATTAGGAGTCTAAAGATTATGAGAGCATGTGTGAAGCACTGCATGAATGTGACTGAAGCAAAATATGTATGCAATGATTGGGCAGTATGGAAGAAATTACGAAAACAGAGCCAGTTTTACGGGCCCTACACCGAGAATTTAGCTGTTTTATGTATGTGTGGAAAAAAGGGATTGGGGGAGAAAATGGATGATTGGTTATGCGTGGTTTGTTGGAAATGGTGCTTCGATCTGCTTTTATTGTGGTCGTGGATGGCGCGCGGGAAGAAAGAATGATAAACATTTCTGTTCGACTGTTTTGTATTTCGCAGACCTTGAGGCTCAAATTTTTTCTCAGGAATGTGTTCCAAAATCGTCTCCATGTGTGTTACTGGCCGAGAGTAAAGCTACGTTTTTACGCATCCGATTTTGTGTTGCCGTCATAGTTGCCCATCCCTCTACTTTCAGCGTAGACTGCATTGTTGCAGAGAGCTAGAGGTGCGCTCTGCATCATTCGTTTCTGGGTATCTACGGTGGATATCTTTTAATATGGTTATTGGCTATAGTCTTGGCTATTTTTCGAAGTAAACCATCCCATATTCTTCCTATTAATAGTTAACTTTAACGGATGCTGATAGTAACTTTTTCTCCTAAAATCTTACCCGAAAAATTACGGTTCGCCCTATGAGCTGGGAAATACATTTCTCTTATTTCATTATTCTTGTCTGCCTTATAGATGTGTGAGTAAATAACATCCGTCTGAAACTTTTGTTAATTTTTCTGGAGACATTGAGCTAGCGTGTAACCCAGTGTAGTATCCGAGTAGATATGTATGTACCAAGGCGCATGAAATTCGCTCAATTAGGTCCCTTTGCCGCCTATGGTGTTACGGAACATTACGGTGTCCCAGAATTATTCACTCAGTGTTATCCAGAAAATGAATTCGATTGGATATATCACTAAGGGCAAGCAAATCCTTTCCTCCATAACTTTATAATACTCCGTGTTGCACAAATGCAAATAATCAGTGACAAACTTTAAAATCACCAAAGGTTAGGAATAAAAGCACACGACCCGGGGCTTCGATGAATTGTAATCATTGTAAGATCTAGTGCTTTCCCCTCGCATCAGAGGCGCAACATCATCTTGGGTGTCCCCTATCGGGTGTAGGGCTTCATTTGGTCAACCTGATTTGGTTGACAATATTCAGCCCTTGACCCGGCGGAAGACCCGAGGAGTTTTCATCCAGAAATCATCGTCACCACCTGATGATCACCACCATTCGAGTCAGTTCCGCGGGAATCGTTGCCTCGGACCAGAATTAATGGTATCAGATCCGAGTGGAAGGTCCAAAGTAGGAGGAGAAAAAATAGGCGCTGGCATTAGGCTGCTGAAGGCGTCGATGGAACCATGGCTCAGAGCAATGTTCTGAATAATTTTTTGCCCCCGTCTACCGGCGAAAATAGGAGAATTATTTCGCGGACCGGCTGATGGCTAAGGCAGAAATAAAGACTAATGTGGATAATATTTATTTATTACATCCAATGCTATAAAAATACATATATCTATCAGTTAGAGCGACATCTATCCCGTAAAAATGAAGCGTCTTTATCGAGTGCCTTTCATATTGTTGGCATCACTTGATGAGGGAAAATTTTTCCGCGGACTTGCAGGAAATTTTCACGGACCACCGGTTGAAGAACACTGGTTTGAGGGCTGTGCGCACTTATATGTTCGGCCCGAACCGGCTCGCGGTCCATGGACCGTTTATAAACGCACGAAGGAACTATATGCGTGTACGGTCCGCCCAAGGCCTGCATAGACATTCGCACATGTTTTAGAAAAATATCATATAAACTGCTTACATGACTTGGAAAACTCGGCAGGAGATGATGCATGAAATATGTAGGATTTTATTTCAGTCGTCCTTTGGAACCGTTTCAATCGCTTCAGTATCCTCGCAGAAAGTAAAATGCCTGCAGAATTCGCGGAATATAAGCGCTCCCGATTCCCTCACCTGCTGGTGACGATCACGCATCATTGTCAATAAGCAACTGAGGTCCGATGAGTAATAACGCATGATTAAATGATTACTCATTGATCCCGGATCAAGAGTTTTATCTTTGAAGGCCGTGTTTACACTGTTTACACGATGCATGTACTCGTGCGGTCTCATGCGTAATGCGCTTGGGCGAACACATTCACCTAATTAGAACGGGATATAAATAATTGCGTTCACTCAATGAATTTTTGAAGGGGCATTCACTCTCGCATGAATCACCAAGGGTGCATCATCGTGTTAACAGTCCTTAATATAAGTGCCGTTAAAGTTAGCCGCTAAATGCATTAGTCGCAGGATATGTCCAAAGAAGCTTCTCATGAATTAGAATTTCAGGCTAGTGGCCGAAACCTCACCCCATTGGGTTTACGCTACATTGTTTAAGCGTCGTCGAACTTAGTGGCATTGACCTGAGTGTAGCATGATGTTAGGTATTTAGACGAAAACAGAAATGGAGTTGGGGCAGAAGAACTGAGGGTCTCTCGGTATGTCTCCTGGAAGCCTTCGGTAATTATGTCCGCTCATCCACGCTTTCTTCAGCCCCCTTTATCTCAAGGTCTCCGACTGCGAGTGTCAACAAGTTCTGCGATACCAGTTCCGATCCATCGGAGTTTCATATCTTGAGTTTTTCGGTGCATGTGCTCTTAAATTTCACTTTCTCGTCTGCCAGCACATCAGAATATTCCGACCATAATAATGCCCTCTGCAATGAACACGTACAATCTCAGCCTCAGAAATCAGCATGAACATGTATATATATGCATGTTCGTAAATTTGAATTAGCAACAGCAAAAATGAAACACTATTGGCACATTAGATATTAAATGACGGGTAGCTCCATATAAAGCCATGAAATCAGGTTTTCTAACGGAATGTTAAGGAAATTCGCACGAGCGTCGACAATTGTTGGTAACAGTTTTTAAGATATTTGAAATGTATCCTTGAAGTTGGAAGAACTGATTCGGAGTTCGTTACCGTTTTGTTTTCGCTATTGTAATAAATTTGACGTAGTGACTAGTATGTTTTCATTTCAAGTAATTAGTGCTATAAACTCTCAAAAGTAGAAGTTAAATAATGTTACATAACTTGACGAGTGCGTGATACATTTGGCACAACTACTGCCTCAAACCTCAAGGACAATGGCTCTGATGGATGAAATTCATCATTCTTCGTTAGCAGTAATTAACTAAAAGAAAGAAAACTTATTTTCGTAAAATTAAAGTATGTACCTAATAAAAAGGTAGGTAAAATGAAGTCATGGCGTTTGATTTCTCTGGCCATTGACGAAGCTGAACCTTCCCCAATCCCTTCTCTTATACTTAAAGGGTTACGTAATCAAGAAAGAGGATAGACGGGTGGTGTGGTCATTGGCATTGTATACAAACTGCCATTTCCGAGTAGCAGAACCAATATAGCTCATTTGATTCATCTAAAGACAACTAAAAGACCGCTTCATATTTTTTACTGTAACTTCGTCGGTTTACTCTTTCCACGCTCGCCTATCTACTAACTACAGAATATAATTCACGCGTATACTTATATTGGTATCAAGTGAAAAAGATATATTGATTTTTGTTTATTATTTAGAATTTGGACCGGAAACACAAGAGAGGTCTCAAGTTAATTAAGAGGCCAGATACAAAAAAATCCTTTCTTTACACCCTACTCAAATTTCACAAAACCGGCAATTACTGCAATGCACGAAAAATAACCAATTTAGTTGAAGCGCAAATTCTTTAAACGAGTGTTTATCAATTAAATAAAAATGTAGCGGTATGAGGCTTGAAATATATTCCTCCAAATGCAATAAGGGCCTTAATTAGAGGTACAACGCGTCGTGTACGCTGTCCTGCAAATATATCCCGAGTGATCGCAACTGCCTCGTAACTTCGCACACCGTGTCCTAATTTTGGCAGTCCCTCGATATCAGCTGACCGACCGCAGCATCGTCGCGCGACGACGACTGTAGGCTAGCGACATGCGCAGTGGAAAACGACCGTTGAGCCGGTTGAGCCAATTTGAGCAGTTGCTTGTACGCTTCTGCCATCTATGTGAAAGTACTAGAACTTCGTGTTAGAATGGTGTTAGACGGAAGGTAGATGAGTGAAATTTGTTTGGGTGGTAATTGTGGTAATGGAATAAACAATGTTGCATTGCTACCAATCCCATCAACTTTCTTTTCGCTTTTGACAGCCGGAAAACATCTAGATGATCTTGGAAATGTGATAGGAAGCGTGATTTCGTAATTCTCTCATCCGATTCTCTTTCTGCTATTGTCACGTCATTCTGTGCACTCTCGTGCACTATTGGTTGAAATCTTGATACAGTAACTATGCCAGAGAAATCTGATAAAAAATTATGCTGCATACAGCTGGAAATCCCAGTGGGTACAGAACCTTCAGATTAGTTGGGAGAAACTCTCCTTAAACAAAACATTGTGCAGCAGTTCCATTGGGATATTTTAAGTAATGTTTTACTTTTCTAGTAATTTAGTTTTGATATCTTTAATATTGTATGTTATTGAGCTAAAAGCTTTGTATCGTGTAGACAGACTTCTACCAATTCCTCATGACTTCCCTGAGTTGACAAGCTAAGCTAAATTAGCAGGCAGAAATACGCGTTTTGTTTTCATTCTCGATTCTAATCTAGGCTTAAAAGCCTAGATCAGCATCGGGAATTACTTAGCTTTATGAATGCTTTCTCAACACATTCAGGAAATTTTTGTTTTCTCGAAGGATTATCCCTTTCGGGTGGGTAAAAATAAGTCTGAGATATTGCCAAAATCAAGTGGACTGCCAAGTCTTTCGCCCACCTTATTTTTATATAATTGGCGAAGGCATGACCGGGTGACATTGTCAAAGTATCACTTGTGAGGTATTTGGTGTTTTCATGTGCTTGTGATTCGGTTGCCGGTCGAGTACGTGAAGTATTTCATAACAAAATTGCATTTGCTGGATAAGTAAGTACCGTAAGTACTCTATTGGACGCATATTCATGATTGGACCATGGAGGACGATTGAGGGACGTGGATTCAGTGGTCGGTACCGTTGTTTGCTTGTTTTTTTCTCAACTTTCATCACTTGCCTCTGCCGACGTAGATATTGTAATTATCAGCAATAGAATGTAACACATTAGTAATTCCTTTGTCTCTGACAATAGGTTATGTTATTTAAAGTCATGTCTTCTCTGTAACTTAGACAACCGTCGTCGCATTCCTAAATTAAGAAAGTTAACGTCCGAAATTTCTTGGGTTACAAAAATAGTCTGCTAGTTGGACGCTGGAGTATATGAAACCTGTCCAAGAATTTGCTATTTTATATATAATCACCGCCGATGCTACAATGAACTTGAAAGTTTAAGTATATTCTCCAGTATTAGAAATTGAAACTGTGTTTGGAGTAAGTACATGGTTTGAAAGAGTATTGACTTGTGAATCTACAAGTGGTTACTTCAATTTCTGTGTTAGCAGCGCCTCTAATTGTGCTTTACTGGCTTTACGTTGTTCATGTATTGTACTGCCCATGAAATTGCAGTTTACTAGGCCATTTTGCATTTTATTTAGGGAGTTTTTCAGACATCTGGTGCAATTTTTTCGTTATAATCGTTGTCATCTCCGTCTATTGTGCCCTCTTTCGAAAGTTTTAACGCTCGTGTGCGTTGAATTTAAATTTTATGATCATAGTTTATGATACTGCGTCGAATTACTTTTAGGGGTCCAAGTCGTTGATACCCATATTATCTCGACATAAAAACGTCATCAATCGTCCTTGGAGTGAAAGTCATTTTCATTTGAGTGATACGATTGCCTAGATGGTTAGCATGATCTCCACGAGATATTTCGCTCGGGGACGAGTACTGAGCCTCCCTGCTTTTCGTAGTTGCGGGGAGCTTGGAAGTTCTGCTGGTACCACATCGGGCGTCGCCGTACAACGAAGAAAAATGGGTAGTGCTGATCACAATGAGTGTGGATGTAAACATCTTCTCATAGACAACATGAATCCACGTATTAAAACGATGGAATATGCTGTCCGTGGTCCATTGGTGATCAGAGCAACTGAGATCGAAAAGGAGCTGGAAAAGGTATGGATGGTGTCGACTCCTTCAGACAATGGGCGTCAACTCTGTATTTGAATGTGAAAAAGTAAAGTAATTATTTGTGAAATTGTTTCTAGTTTGTTAAATGATTACCAATATTTTGAAAATTTTACTTAAAAGTCTTATCATTTCCAATTATTCATGGAAATATTGATTAAAGCAATGGACTGAGGAACTCAATGCAGATGATATGCTAAGTTTGGAATAGATGTGATTAGCCAGTAAATTGTACATTTTACTTTAAAATTACCATTTTCCTCTATAAATTCAGCATTTTCGATTTCCTGGCAATATTTATTTTCCAAGAGTTGATTATAATTGCTCTAACCAGTTGTCATTATAATTTTCTGCTCTTATTAAAACATCTACATCACCAAATAATAGCTTGTATATTTTATTAAGCATATTTAGTGAAGTTTATTCTAGAATTTATTTTGTTATGTTTGCTTTATGTTAATGGTCTAATATCCATTTCCAAGTTGTATTATTGATTTTCTGTATAATGATCAGCACGAATTTCACTTGATCCTCCCATTCATTGGGAATTAAAACCCACATTCTTCGTAATTCCTTGAAGCTAATTATCTATTTGTTTTTTCTTAATTACAGGGCGTTAAAAAGCCTTTTGATCAAGTCATTAAGGCAAATATAGGAGACTGCCATGCTATGGGACAAGTGCCTATTACTTTCATACGTCAGGTATTTATCATTGATTTTTTAATTGGATGTTGTCATCTCATGAGATATTTTATTGAGTTTAATGTCTATTTGGATTTCTCAAGCATTAAAGGTGATCAAACTACCATAATGTCAACCATACCACCTGCTACAAGCACATTTATGTACTATTTACTCTTAAGTTATATATTTTTCATATTTTACATCCTCAAGTTATGTAGGCTATTCTTACTCGTAAATATTAATTTTAAAAGTTTTATAAGAGGTATGTTGTTCCATTTGGCAGCTCCCTTTCTTAGGTCAATGTTTGTCTGGAATTGCATTTGGAATGTCAAGTTTGCTTATTGAGTGTGATTTTGCTTGATATTTGTTCAGTGCTGCTAGGTGTTTGAACATGAACAATGCTTCTCCTTGTCAGGTCTTGGCATTGGTGTCTTACCCTCCTCTACTTGACGATCCAAAGTTTCCGGAAGATGCCAAATCCAGAGCAAGAGCAATACTTAATGGTTGCAAAGGAGGCAGTGTTGGTTAGTGATTTCATTCTATAGTTAGTTTTTTTTTCGTGTTTACCATTCTTAAAAGTGTGGACATGCGTAAAGCATCACCTTGAATTTGCCCCTATGGACTACAGCTAACAGTTCTTCGTCAAAGTAAAAATCCTGAGTTTCTTGTTAATTTAAACAGTTACAGAATTTTTAAGGAAAATTGTTCATATTGCTTCTTGGCAATAGTTGGATAATCTGAGGGACTAGCACTGAAGAGATGGTTCATTAAGAGGCATGCCAGTGGTAAGATCCTGTAACTCAGGATAGCCTTTGCAAAATTGTATGCTTCTGTAAGATATTTGTTGTCATGTTCAAATGGTTCATGGTTAAATGGAAATGAATAAATTACTATTTTTTTTGACATCTTTAGTATGATCCAAGATAAACATTTTCAATGAATACATTCAGGTTACTACTGTTTGAAAATGAATACCTTCCCGATTATGTGTTATGCCATATTCTGAAAGTAGTCTTACGTAGGTGTTCATGAAGGGGTACTCATCCTTTTTCGCTTATAACTTAGAAGCCCCTCACGGACAGAGGTTTGTGGCATCTATTAACCAATATGTGTATACAGTCATATACCCATATGATTGTGCAATAAAAATAATTTGGTCTTTTTAAAAGATAGATAGCAGAAAATGATATGAGATACTGAATATCTTAAATGCAATTATTAACTCCTGCTCTTGCCAAATTACCCTGAGATGGAATAATCTTATAAAATCATCTTTTATGTTATGTGGTTAAGTTTTAATTATTTGGTGAGATGTGAATTCATTTTCACTTTTCACAATTGTGTTCTCATAGCTTTATTCCAAATAATTTTGATTATATATGCAGTGCTTTTTAAAGTCCTATTTTGATCCAAATATTGGATAGAAATCATGAAGATCAAGTTTGTTAATATATAGAACAAAAATTTCATTCAACGTTCTTAACATGTAGAACAAAAATTTCATTAATAATGTTGATTAATGAGATTTTTGCTAAACATTAAGCACATTTTGTGGCATCAAAATGCTATATATGTTATTGAGGAATTGGTGGATGACATCACAGAACGGTATCACTGCTATTTATATGAAGCGTTCCTTGTTGAAGTTCTGATTGATAGTCCTAATTTATTTTTAATAATTGTTTTATTCCTATAATGGAAGACAATGAAGTAATTGGATTTGTTCCTTCTTGTTTTCAAACTGATTGAGTGGAGATGCGATACCGTGCAAAATCAAATCATTCAGATGCTGTTTTGGATCACATGTACCTACTATTAAATTTTTTTTCATTATTCATAAGCCGACAGTAATATCTGCAGTTGGCATTCATACATATGGATTTTATTCTTGAGTTTGTCAGTAAATTTACTGTCATGTACACCATTCAAACATAAGGGATAAATTTCATACATGCTTCCTGTTGACTGGCATTCAGATCTTTAGAAGGGGACAGTCCTAATCTCAGCCACGGCAAGGTCAAGGCCAATGGTCAAAGGTCAAGGAAAGACTGGATTAATCCATTGGTGGGCAAAATTCACTCATTTGGGTTAGGGAGTCATGTCTCTCTTTTCTGTGTGGTATCTAGCATTTTTAGGAATTTCTATTTCTCAGTAAATCTCATGTCCTAAGGTTTTCCTGCACCCAGTCATCTCCCTGTATTTACTCTTTGTAATCAAGTTCTTTGATGATGAAACTGCATGTAAATAATAGTTCATAATAAATGTGTGTGAATATTTACTGAGGAACTGGACAGTCAATGTAAATATGAGTAATTTCTCAAAATGATGCCTTTTGCTCTGTCACACATGTTGCAACTTTTTGCAGTTTGTGTGCTATGGAGTTAACTGAGATTAATTCTGATGGATATGAAGTGACTTATGAGTTAAGAGGTTGTAGCTCTGAGAGTAGTCCTCAGTTACTCGTATGCTCTAAACACCATAATTGTGACTTTTTGATATCTAAAATTAATTAATTAATTTTTTATTTAATAGGGTCATACAGCGACTCACCTGGTATTGAATTGATTCGTAAACATGTTGCCGAGTACATTGAGCGGCGAGATGGATTTCCTTCAAACTATTTAGATGTAATATTGTCTGCTGGTGCTTCTGATGCCATCAAGGTTTGCAACCTACTTACTACTATCCATTTAAAATATCTTGGTGCTTAAGCTTCACGTGTTTTCATGAGGATCACAGAGTTGTCACTCCCTCAGGATGGGGAGGACACAGGAGGGGTGTTATATTTCGATATTTTCTGCCAAGTGCACAAAATCTAGGAGTGGGGTAGGGGGTGTTGGAAGAGTGGAAAGCATGGGCTGGGTTGTCGTAAGGATGGCATGAACCTCAGGTTGACGCATGGTCATGACTCATGGTTGGATTTCGTTGGTAAAACATCATGCAGGAGCATGAGGTGGATGCAGCTGAGACCTAAGTGGAACTAGAATTTTTCAAGGGTATTCTCCACCTTAATGTCCCATTTACAATTAGTGATAGCTACATATAGTTAAATCACTGTGATTGAGATCTCAGTGCTACCTACTGCTGCAATGCTACCAACTGATACGTTGCTACCAATGCTACTGCGAATTGACTGTGATAGAATGTGATTGATGTATGGTACAGTAGCACCAGGAAAAACTTAGCACTTTTGCAAGGTCCATGCCTTGTGAAAAATTGTTTTCTAATGGTGGGCTAGTCCTCAGTGTTTGTCACACGTGTTAAGGTGACGCTAAGCTGAACGAATTCTTTTCTTGGATAAAATTTTATGCATATGAAAAAAAGGAAAGGTACCTGATGATGACACCACAGTGTCGAAATATGTTGTACCAAGAAAATAAATCTGTGGAAGGAAACCAAGTTACTTTTTCATTTGTGAAATTCAAATTCCACATAGTTGAGCTTGAAACCATGGAATGGATTAAACTAATTCTCATTATCCATTCCGCATCAGAATTGCTCACTCCAAAAGAAAAGTTTTGCATAATGTTTTACAGAGATTGATATCCGAGGCTTATTTGTTGAAAATGGCAAGGTCCAAAAGTATGCAAATGAACATTTTGAGCTGGTAATTGGGATCAGCAGCACCTCAAATCACCAACGGCTTATTATTATCATCCGTAATATTTACTTGTGATCGCGATCACAGTTAAGAATCACAAATACTAACAAGTAGCAGCCACCGGTAAGGAAGTGACTGGAATGTCACAGTTCTGTTCATCTCTAGTCCCATTGGTTCTTTGAAAATCATGTTCTGGGAGCTTTCTCTCCTGTGCGACATCTGATAGACAAAGTTATTTTAGAGAGAGAGAGAGTTGGTGGAGATTTGTACTTTAGCTAATGGTATGTATCCTGGTTACACTGAAGGCTATTTCCATCTCATATCATGCAAGGGGTGCCAGGTGACCATCATAGATGTATCTCAAAAAAATGTTTTTGTTTTAAATTTAGTGAATTACCTTAGAGCTTTCACATGTGATATGATTTATGGTAAGAAATTCAATGTAAGGTTAAAATAACATTAATAATAATTCATCATCATTAGTCATTCAAAGATAACTAATAATTACCGGCTAAAATTAACCGTGAATTTTTAATCTGATGAGATCGAAATGACTCCTCCTATATTTAAAACATTACAAACATCACCTCCCAACTTTGCTGACGTTTGTAATATACAAGCTTTAAAATTTAATAAAAAATTATAATATTATTCCATTTCCACGCTCATTACATTGGCAAAATGCTCAACATTAATAGATCATTTTACCTTGTTTTCATAATTTTTTAAATAGATAATAGCATTTTTTAGATAATAGCATTTTTTATGCGAAAATGGTAATTTAGGATATTTTGAAGAAATGTATCATTTAAGTGTAACATTTCTGGAGGTATTAAAAATACTTCATACCTATCGTGTCTGAATACTACATGTTGAACTAATTTTCAATCTTATATCACTTTTTTTTTAGCTGCAAAAAATTTTCACAGTTGACATTTTTATGGTTTTAAAAAAATTGAAAATTAATATTGGCTTCCATATTTCACCTTTAATTTGTGTTATGAAATGGACTTAGGTTACTGAGAAAGTACATAAGAAAAAAAATCGAGTGCTTTAGCCTACCCATTGACCAAATTTGAGACTTGAAAATTGAACATTTTTCTATTGCTCACTGAAATGGCAATTTTATGTATGTCCATAAATGCCTGTAATTTTATTGAAAATTTAATCAAATAAATAAAAATGGTAAATTTTATAATGTCTCTAATAGGTCTATCACATATATGTATATATTTTTTTAGAGAAAACTGTTTGATGGTTACCTAGGACCCCTTGGATGATTGGAGATGGAAATGCCCCAAAGTTCTGAAAAATATTGTGAATGTTGTACGAATGAAAGAATGCTGGAAAAGAGCAATATGTGGTGATTGATGTTTCCTTTCATTATTTCAAAATACCTTAAGTCTGTTTTACACGAGGCACTTTATTGCACAATTTGAAGTAGCATCTGTTTTCAGAATGCAAGAATGCAGGCTCGGAATTAGAGCCGGGGCTATTTTCCCATCTCTCGTTTATGCATTTGCATATGCATTCTAGCAATACACCACTTTACATGATGAAATTTTCAATGCACATCAGTACATACATCAGATTGTGCAATAAAGTGCCTCTAGTAAAACAGCCTTTAGAAGGGTTGTTGGGCATGAACAATAGAAAAAAGTGAACATCAATTGCATTAGAGCCTAGTTAACCCTTTTGCTGCTGTCAATCTGCGGTGACTTGCCAGTCCCTGTGCGGGGGAAAAGTGAACGGTGGTTAGGAATGACCTTGCCAACAAAACGTAGGAGCTAAGTTCACAGCAGTTCAGTGGGCAAATGTAGCTGCTAAGTTCACAGCAGCAAAAGGGTTAAGGGTAGCCTTTGAAGTTAGCATAGTTTATTATAGGTTCCCTGGATGAATTTTTTTCTTTTTAGCAGTTTCTGGATGTGCACATTTTCTGTATAATATGTGGTCCTCGTTCGAATTGTCTCCATTTTTTCTCTTTTTTTAATGGGAATACAAAGTGAAAAAGTCATCTAATCTTAGCTGGAGTTGGAATACATAAGTTGAAAATGTTGAAAATAAAAATATATGTACCAGTGTTAGATAGATAATTGAGGTCACTCCGCATGTATTGCTACCTTCTACCAGATGTTCAATAGGAGTTACTAATCTTTGAAAGTAATTTTAATGGAATGTTTTTGCCTATTAAAACAAAATTTCAGTTAGAACTGGCTCACTCCATTGTGTGGGCTCAGAAAATTAAAATTTAAAATCTACACACTAAATGCTTGTTGGACCTCAAAGAGATGTGAAAAGATGTTGAAGATAGATTTTTTCTGCATAAAACCTTTAACCTTAAAATGCTTGGCGTGCCCGAGAAATCCCTTTAAAAGTTTTCACTGTATGCCGTGAGTGCCCAAAACATCCCAACTCTGGGTATGCATCCATTTAATTTCGGCATCCAGGCAAAAACACCGGGATTTAAATCCGGCAAAGAAAGGTTAAGGTCACCTTTGGTAAATGTGTTATTAACTCATTTGCCGGTTCAGACTCATTAGATCCTCCTACAATGCATCGTTTTACTTCCTAAGTCAGGAACTTGAAAGTGCATTTGGTATATTTAAATCATGTACTACCATGTATTGAACCAGATTAATTTTTTATTTTACAGAGTGTTCTAAAACTATTCCTTTGCAAAATAAAAGGAAAAAGAACTGGTGTTATGGTTCCAATTCCTCAGTATCCCCTCTACTCAGCGACAATTGCCGAATTTTACATGCACCAGGTATGTTTAGTTAGATTTCTATAATTTTTATTTTATGATATAAATTAATAAAAAATATTCTATTGGTTAAGTTTTTCAGTGCCGATTACTTGGAGAAGTGTAGCTCTTCCCTTAGTGAATGACTAATTTGGTCTCGCCTGTTGTCCTTACGTCTTTAATAATTAAATGTTTACATTATAATTCTAAGTTTGCATATTACTTGCTAAGGAAGGTTTGAATAGTAAAAGCACAGTAAATTGTTGATTTTGCTGTTGATACTTTACAGGAAAAGGTTTTCAGGGTGTTTGTGTCAGTAAATACAAATGTACCTAATTTCTGTCAAAATGCCCAAAAAATTTGCTTCCTTATTTTCAATGCTAGCTGTAAGAACTGAAATGATTAGCCAACTGATTTTTTTCTCTTTATAATTCATTCATCAAGTGCCAAGTTCTTATTATAAAGTCATTTAATTACTTCAGTGAGCCATTTTTTGCTAGCTAAGTCATTGAATGCATCTCTCTTTAGTGGTATTCATATCATTTATCAATTTAATTATAGTAGGCATGAAATGGCTGGTCATGTACAGGCAGTTCCCGAGTTACGTAAGCCTCGACTTACGTAAATCCGTACTTACGTAAGTGGCAACCTTATCCAAAAAAAGACTAGAATTAAGAAAGATACACATTAGAAAGGATGGTTGCCTACATTCAAGGAGTTCATGTGCCGGAATGTTAGTAAGAGCTGGCCAATCTGAGAGGGTTGAGAACGGTAAATGGGCCTGGTAAGCACTCTTTAAGTAGCAGTAAGCCGTGCTTTTGCACACAGGTGCAGTTGTTGGATTCGTAGCTATGAAAGTATGCATTTGGATAAGAAATTTATGAGGTGCAACTTCAAGGCCATTTAAACATTTTGGTTAATAATAAATTAAGTAAACGTATAAATGTTATTAAATGTTATTAAATGTTATTAATTGTTATAATTTGTTATGAGATAAATTATTAAACGAAGTTCGTAATGAAGTGATTTATAATAAAGCATTAATGAGACTCAAAATCACTCTCAACTTGAAGCATGGCAATTACACACAACATATGTTTACTACTGTCGGCGCAGAAAGTAGGTGACCCTGAGTTTGAGACTTAATATCTCTAAAACGGCTCAGCCGATTTTTATGAAGTTGACATCAACATTTAGCTTGTTTCATTCTACATCAAGCAATTACAAGAAAACTTTTTAAACATTATAATAAGAGTTCATTTCTTGGGAAAAAAACAGAAAAAAGAGCCCATCTTTTGGCCGGCGTGAAGCTATGTCCAACTTTTGGGGATTACCACGCAAATACCCGTTATTTGATAGAAATCAAACTTAAGCACCTTTTTTTTCACTCTTCTTTTAGTGCATTTGTAAAATTTAAAAGCTCTAACTTTATTTTTTTCAATGTTGACTTCATTATTGTGGAACAACTTTATCTCCGTTCTCACGGCATGTAAAGAGATTTGCATAACACCATTGGCTTAGTCGCGAGTTCTGCATTATGATCCATGTAAATATAAATGTAGGGTGTCCGGCAACCTGGAAAACTCAGGGAAATATTTTGTTCTGGATAACTCTGGGAAAACTCGGGGAATATTTGTATTTTTTTCCAAAAAACTCTGGAAAATGCACGGCAGCCGATTTCCTTCCAGAGAGAGGTTTAACCTGTGCCTTTGATTGCATTATGCTAGGCTCACAATCAGCATAGCCTACGTTCCCTATTCATTTCATACTCTTTTCGTAGCTTTTCGCCTGCTCGTAGCTTGTGCTTTGTCACACCACTCCCTTCGCGCAGACCAGTGGTCCGATTGCATAACAAGGCGAATTCCATACGGAATAATTCCCATATAAAATGGCAGCTACGAATGGAACTGGAATTGACGCTGAAATGCGATTGTATATCTCCATCAGCAGAAACAGAATTCCACATGGAAATCTTGATTCCGTTCTAAGAGCTGTATGAATGGAATTCTTGGTATTGCCAAATTTACGAGAATCTAAACGTCTGCACATACTCGGTGGTATTTCCCACAATTATACAAAAACCATTCGGCTGGCAACCAAGATGGATAATTGGGCATTGTTATAGAATTGATAATCCTCTCCAAATAATCTCAGCCCTCCTTGTTTTAATGTTTGCAGAAATGTTTTTGAAGGAACGGAAATACATTTTTCAGTCACTGCTTGTTTAAATCACGGCCCTCAGCTTTGAAGTCAACAGTGCCACCATGCAGGGGCAACCCAAGCTAATTATAATTCGTGTATTGTCCAACAAGTACAAATTTGATCTAATTGCATTCTTTCGGGTGTTAAATCCGTACCCCTCACAAAGCAATGAATTCACAGTTTCCGAAACCCTCATTCAAAGTTCAGTAAAGCCTTAGCGGAGAAGAGGATAGGTACCTAGGCCTCAAGAGAAAAATAATAAGAAAGAGGCACTGCAAAAGGTTCAAGAGCTGTTACCAAAAAAATTTAATTTCTTGAAAAGCCGAGAAATTTGTTGCTGAAGTTGAATCGGAAATGCACTCATTGAAAAAATCACGTTTCTTTTATTTGCAAGTTCTTTATCAAACTAGTCTGAATCTAGTTTATTGTGTTCAAATTGCAACTGACTCAAACTTTTGTTGTCAGCTAACCATTTTTGTTTATTTGTTGGTTGAAATGAAACCTGTAATACTCCATGTTCCTTGCATACTCTCTTATTTAATTCAAAGTAGGTACCAACATTTCTCAGATTGTTCATGTTGGTAGAATATGCCAATTTTATTATAAATTCTTGAAAAATATGTTAGAAACAAAGCGTAACAAGACCCTGGAAAATGCAAAAATTTGCCTGGAAAACCAAACTCAGGGAAAAATGAAATTGAGATTCACCGGACACCCTGAAATACATTAGAGTTAAGGTTTACTTTATAGCGGTTTAGCCAATGGTGTTATGCAAATCTCTCTACATGTGAGAATGGAGATAAAGTTGTTCTGCAAAAATAAAGTCAACATTAAAAAAAATACAGCTAGACCTTTTAAATTTTACAAAAGCACTAACAGAAGATTGAGAAAGAAGGTGTTTAAGTTTGACTGCCATCAAATTAATGGTATTTGCGTGGTAATCCCCAAAAGTTAGACATAGCTTCACGCCGGCCAAAAAATGGGCTCTTTTTTTCGTTTTTTCCCAAGAAACGAATTCTTACTATAATGTTTAAAAAGTTTTCTCATAATTGCTTGATGTAGAATGAAACAAGCTAAATGTTGATGTCAACTTCATAAAAATCGGCTGAGCATATCATTGTAGAGATATTAATTCTCAAACTCAGGGTTTACTTTGTGTGCGGAAAGTAGATACCAAATAGATACACGAAGGGAACTTCATAAACAAAAGAATCACTATCAAGCGAAATTTTAACACCAACCTATGAAGTTCACAATATAGGTAACCGACAATAAAGAGTTCTTGAATTTTGCAGTGAACTGAATGAAAAGTGGCCAAAAATTATTCCCTGTATTTTTCTGAATCGACCGTAATTTTGAGAGCACGGACTAAGTTACGGAGTAATTTTCGACTAACGTATTTTTTGACTTAGTAAATTTCGACTTACGCTGCTAGTGTCGGAACGCATCTATTACGTAACTCAGGGACTGCCTGTATATATTACATCTTGTATGTGTTCTACTGTATGCACAGGTGAAGTGTGTATCACTATCACAGTTGTCTGTATGATTTTCTCGCTATAGTAATTGATGCCAATTGTAGATATTACTTTTTTGGAACCCTAAGTTAGCTTACTCATTGTCTTTGATTTGCAGATTGGATACTATTTAGATGAAAGTAAAAATTGGGCCTTAGATATTAGTGAGTTGCAGAGAGCATTAGACGAAGCAAGAAAAGAAAGTAACCCAAGAGTAATTGTTGTTATCAACCCAGGCAATCCTACTGGTAAGCCATCAGTTAGATAACTATCTCTGTGTGATTGTGGAGTGTTAGATGTTTTTTCTATTCCCTCTGAGCAGATACATGAAGTAGCAATGCATGGGATAGAAAATACTTCAAAATGGAAAATGCATGGTCAAATGAATGTGGAGTTTCAATTTGCGAACATGCTATGTTGCTGATATTATTTTCCTGGGAGAGAGCATTTCAAATGCCGTACTCTGTCTGTCAGATGGAATGTCAAACTGTGTACCTCTTGCAATTTTTATTAACCTTCCGGCAGGTGTGTATTTTTCAGTTACACAAGCGTGTATGCAGTCGTGTATGCACTGCATGAAGACATCAATTAAGAATAAATAAGTTGTTTTGTTAAATAATGATACATTTTTATTGGTTAGCTATAGCATTTATTTATTAACATAATTGTCCACATTTTACATGTTTATTTTTTATTATTACATCTTTGAAAAGCTGTCTAGCTTGCCGATGAATCTTGTTCCTCCGCATCTTGTAGGAACAGAAGGCAAGTGACAAAGGGTCGTGAATGTTTTTTGCTAACAAATATACCACATGTAATATATTTCACTGTAGATGTGTTATTTAGGCTTAGTTTTTATCTCCCCCTTTAAGCAAATTTCACGGTAGAAGTAGTTTTTACTTAAGAGTGGTAGTGCTTGAGGTATGATTCCAATATGACAACAAAGTCAAAACTGTCGATTTTGACACTAAATGCCCCTTTTTGAGATTCACGGCTCTTTTCTTAAAATTCCTCTTCGATACTATTCTTTATCACTACAGTGAGTCCTCAACATTTGAACGAGTTGCGTTCCGAGAACTTGTTCGTAAGTTGAATTTGTTCGTAGGTTGAAAAACGTTAGCCAGGCATCGAAAATTGTAGTTACCGTATTTCCTGGCCCATAAGACGCACATTTTTTGCTCCAAAATGTGCTCTAAAATAATCCTGCGTCTTATGCACCGAGGGTATAACTTCGTCCTCTAAGACGCAAGCTGATTCGCCGGGAAAGATACTATTTATGGATGGTCGGATCGGATCTAAAGATCCGCGGGTATTACGTTTCACCGGATACTGAAATGGGATACTAATTCATTCAAAAAATCGGATCTAGATCCAAAATATTAAAATTCACACTGGGGAGTGGATACCATTCAAATCATCGTAAATAATGGTCATCCTGTGTTGCAGCCGATGTTGGCACTAGTTGGAACCATGGAAGTTGGCTGCTGAGGCTTCCGAAAGGACACCGCCCCCAACTAGTGGAAGCCACCTAAGAAGTTAGGGCGTGGGAAAGCGATGAGTGAAATGTGATACTTTTGATGAAATGTGATGCTTTTGATGAAATGTGAGGCTTTTTATGAAATGTGAGGCTTTTGATTAAATGTGATACTGACTCGAGAAATAATATCACTTCACTCCGGCCCCCTAACTATGAGGGCCGAGGCGAGGGTGGGGGAGAGAGAGACCCAGCAGGCCAAGGACGCGTAGCTGTTCGCTGGACTGCCGGAAGCGCGAGCGCTCGCCGCGAAGGCCTGTGGAAAAAAGCGCTGGACATCCTCTTTGCTCTACACGACTACAGTAAAGTTGTTTTTTACTAATGTACTTGAGAAGTATCCACAGTGAAAGATAAACGATGCAGCTAGAACTTTTATCAAAGCTCATTTTCGTATCACTTCTCATACAGGGTCTGTTCCAAAAGTTCCGGTAATGAATTTCCACAGCCGGCCACGTACGCTTGCTCGACACGGCTCCTGGTGGAAAAAGTGGTAGGGGTCTTTGCTAGAGAATGCCACTATCCGCAGTAGCCTGCGGGCAGTGGTTGAGTGAAGATCGTGTTTTGTGCATAGTGTGTTGCAATAACCTTGTCAAAAAAACAATGGTGCAGAATTTGGAGCAGCATTACGCAATTACATTTTGCGTTAAACTCAGTAAAAATGGCACGGATACGCAAAAAATGCTTAGGTAAGCCTTCAGGGAGGACACAATGTCACAGTACCCAACTCTCGACTGGCACAAGAGGTTCCAGAAGGGTCGGGAGATCGTCGTCGACGACGAGCGCTCGGGGCGCCCGTCAATGGCAAAATCTGACAATACAGTCGAAAAAGTGCAAAAATATTTGGACCTCGATCGACGAATGAGTGTCCGAATGTTAGGTGAAGAAACTGGCTTGCCCAAATCAGTTGTTCACTGTATTTTAACTGAGGATTTTGACATGAGGAAGGTCTGCGCCAAGATGATGCCAAAAGTTCTCACCGGCTACATGGAGGTACAGTGCCTAGTGAAGTGCCAGGAATTGGTTGAACGCCACAAAACCGAGCCTGAAATTATCAATGGGTGTGGCAACGCTACCCCAGCCTCCGTACAGCCCTGACTTGGCACCATGGGACTTCTTTTTGTTTCCCAGGATAAAAAGAACTCTGAAAGGACATTTCCACGGGATGCTGGAGAGGTTAAAAGAAGCTCCGACGGCCTGTCTACGAGAGGTCCGCGTTGAGGCCTTCCAGGGAGCCTATGAGGCGTGGGTGACGTGTTGGAAAATTGTGCATTGAGTCGGGAGGAGAATACTTTGAAAAGTTTAAAAGAGATTGTAAGGTTATGATTTTTAATACAATTACAAAAAAAAAATTACCGGAACTTTTGGGACAGACCCTGTAGCTGAGTAACATTTCCGCAAATTGATCGATTTTAGGCAAGTTTACTAATTTTTTCTCCGATGTGGTTGATATCAAGTACACTCAAAGAAATAACTTCTAGCAACATCCTTCCTGCACTAACAGAAACAGAATTTCTTTATCTACTAACATGCCACCATGACGATGTTAAAGTCAACGGTCTGAAAATGGATTTTCTGGCGTGGGATCCGCTCCCCTTAGTGAATGATGCTTCCTATAAAAGGAAGTAAAAACAGATTAGAGTTTTGATTCTCTCTTTGCATGCGCCGATGCACTACGTTATTTTTCCAATTGTTGTGACGATGTGTTTCAAAGCTCTTTCGGGGGCCATGCAACTTAATTTCAGGTTGTGGAAAATCATGAAGGTGTGAAATCAACCTCACAGCTACCACCGGGGTAACGTTACAATTTGAATCGACTGAAATAAGGGCTCCCCCCGTATCGTTCGAGTATCCACCATATCAACCTAGTGTTGGCTGCTGAGGCCCTTGAAAGAAGACCCAATCCCTCCCTCACTAGTGGAAGCCACCTGGATAAAAGCGAAACTGGGCGAGGGTAGATAATTACAGATAAGGTGAAGGAGTGATCCTCTTGGGTTACCCCCTTCTCTTTCTCGCTGAATGATTTCGGCATAGATGAATTTTGTCGCTCCCAGGAACGAAGAACTTTTTTCTTGAGGGGTCTTCTGGGAAATACCGGTTTAGACGCGTCAATTGTTCAGATCTGACTGAGGTATCACCCTAAAATCTGATAGCTTTATTGTTTCCGGCTGTGTGATTGAGAGAGATAGCTGGATGGAAAGACTGCCTGTAAGGCAATTTCCAGATACCCTGGAAAGGATATTTTACCATTCGTCACGATAAGCTGAATTGGGCTTCGTATTGCCGGTAATAATCTTTTGTCATCACAAAACAAACGAGTGAATGGAGTAATGCCTCTATTTGATGTGAAGGCAGCTTGACACATGGAAGTCGATTTCTATTGAAGTGTCAAGAGTAGCAATATCTCCAAATATATCACTACTTGCAGCAGTGGCGGACACATATGGGGGGCGCGGGGGGCGCGCGCCCCCCCCTTGCGGGGTCGCCCCCGCCAGTCAGCCCGTGCGCTATTCGTTTGTTTCTTTCGTCAGTCGACTCTGAGTCGAGTTATCGAGTAGTTGTACTTTCTTATGTAGCACGTGCGCACGCGTCCACGTCATCGTATTTTATACGTTTCTGTCTGGCACATAGATATCTAACCTACGAGAAAAGTCGCGGCCATTCTAGTGATCTCGATACGTTATTCTGTCTGGCATTTGTTCGAGAAAAGTCGCGAATATTCTACTGTTCGTATTTGTTCACACTCCTTAAAAGTCTGGAAGCGAACATTCTGGCACCGAATGTTCTCGAAACAACCGAGCTACATATATAATGGAAGCAGAGTCGCTGTCAGGCAGTCAGTTTGAAAGCTACAATCGTCGCGATAACTTGCGCCCCCCCTTGAGTTTTTTCTGTATCCGCCACTGACTTGCAGGGTATCTTTCGGCTTTCGTCTAACTTCCAAATCATCTGTAAAAATTTTTGATGCAAGTAAACAATGAACATTGCCAATTGATATATCGAGATAATATTGTTAAAATTCATCACAGCAAAGAGGGGTAGTACCAATCTGTGGGTTGCTGTACGCCACTCCGCCAGCTGCAACGGCCAAATAACTTATCCGGTGGTACCAAATTTTAAATTCCTTCACACGTTTGAATTTTACATTGGATATGTATGTTCGTATCTTTGAAAGTTCGTAAGTCGGATTTTCATAAGTCGAGGACTTACTGTATACATATTAATTGAAAAAACAGAATCTGTAGTTTCTGCCAACTATATTAAGTTTGTTCTTGTTCTTTCAAATTTATTTAGTTGGTACTATAATCACAAAACTACTTTTAACATATGTTGGTGTGGATGTGCTGGCCTTCCTATGTTTTTCCTGTGGTATAACTAGATTGCAGTCTTATTATTCAGTTCTCAAATGTTCCTAAACCCCACAACATGTGTCTTTAAAGTTTATTTTCCATGCTTGAGGCATACATTCATACCCATCATGCTTTCCCTTTTGGGGTGGGCAGAGTCAAAAGAGCTTAGTTATTGGTGCTAGGCCATAAAAACTTGCTGTTTCATTTACTTCCTCCTTACTGCCCCCTCCTTGCATACTTACTTTGGCTCTGCCGCATTCATGCATTGCTTCATATGCACTCTCTTGTTCCTAAGAATCCTTATATTCATCTTGCTAAGAGTCTCTTCCATCACCACCCATGAATTTCTCGGCCTACTCCTTCATCTCGTACGATTCACTCCTCTATCATAAATTGAGTTCGTTATTCAGCTCTCATTGATTCTCGCAACGTGAACAATGAAGCCATGTCTGTTTATTTTGCTTTTTTCCACTGCCATATAAATTATGGCATCGAGCTGTGGGGTTATGCCCCTTCAGCAAATGACTTCTTTCTCTTGCAAAAAAGAGCTGTGAGGATCATTTCTAATTCCCATTTTCGGGAGCATTGCAGAGTGCTCTTTAAGCAGCTCGGCATAATGATATTGTGTGGCCAATATATATTTTAATGTCTTTGCAATGCTAAAGAAAATTTGGATTCTTTTGAAATTGGTGCTAATGTATGTCAGCATTACACCAGGAAAAAAATCTATTAGTGCCTTACTGTAGGCTATCATTAACTAGAAATCATTTGATTTTGTAAAACTTCACTTGTTCAACCATCTATCCCATAAGGCTAGAGATGTCACCTTTCCAAGGTTCAAGTGTGCCCTCCACTCATGGGGGGTTATTACAGAACTCGCGACGTTAAATAAAGACGACGCTAAACACCGACTGTCCTGGCCTGAATATATCTACCCTAGCGATTACGGAACTCAAGGTAGAAGTGTTGAAGAGGGTCGTTATGCCCATAAAGACAGTGTTATGACAAATTCTTCGCTCAAGTCTGTGCAACTCTCTCGGAATATGTATTGACCAATGAAATGCTTGATGTTCCTGTGTGGAACAGTGGACCAAATGCATGAGCGAGAGAAAGTAAACAAGAAAAAAATGAGTATCGTTTAGCGACGATCCTCGCCAGGAATGTAAACAAACATTCTTGATTTTAATGATGAAGGTTGATTATGTTATTAAGTCATTATTTCCTGAAAGAAGTTTTGAATTATCTTTATTATTACGTAATCGCATCTTTAGTGAGTTACACTGATGGAAATAAAGAGTGAGAAAACCGTTCCGGGTGTATGCTTCGTGCAGTCGAAAAATAAAGAGTATTCTTTCGACTAATGTGCAGAAAGAATGAGTTTTCACAATGTGCATAGGGTTTGTTTTTAAAACGGTGCAAAGTGTGTGTGGGACTGGTGAATTTATGTGCATTTGCGTGATAATCGTGCGCGAAAACGATCGAAGAGTGTCTAAAAGTTATTAAACGTACTGTTTGCAAAAGTGTCTTTAGATTGTCACTGTACAGAAAATAGTGTAAAGAGCATATTAAGCGTTTAAGGAGTAAGCACTAACAGTTTTTATATTTCTAGAACGTGTAATTATCTGTCCGGAGAGTTTACATTTGAGGAATGTGGGTTTGAAAGTGACAGTGACACGTATTTTTTTAAAACTATAAACGTACATCTTTCAGGGGTGACATGAGCGGCAGGGATAATTGCACTATAGCATACGATGACATATCTGTATTTGCCTTTTCCTATAACCTTCTATTGCATGAAATACGAGCAGTATCAAACAAATCTATACTAACTACGCAGCAAACAGCTGAGCCAAAGATCAGCTGTTTGCTGCCCTTTCAGAAATGCTCCCGGTTGAACTTGTTCGTGGCTTTGAAACTCGGAAATATTTGGTTTGTTTTTAAAACGTTAAAAAGTGTGTATGAGACTGATTTATCAATGTGCATTTCTGTGAGAATCGTGCGCGAAAACGAACGAAGAGTGTCTTAAAGTTGCTGCCTTCAAAGGTGTCTTTTGATTGACACCGCACAGAAAATTGTGAAAAGAGCATTTCAAGCGTTAAGGAAGTATGCATAAACAGTTTTTATATTTCTTGAACGTGTAATTAACTCCCCAGAGAGTTTAAAATTGAGGAATGTGGGTTTGAAAAAGTGACAGTGACGCGTATTTGAAATGAGAAACTATAAACGCAAATCTTTCCGGGGTGACATGAGCGGCAGGGATAATTACACTCTAGAATACGATGACATATCTGCATTTGCCTCTTCGTATAACCTTCTATTGCATGAAATACGAGTAGTATCAATCAAATCTACAGTAACTTGTATGCCAAAGCTCAGCGCTGACGGCTAGCCGTATGCTGCACCGTCAGAAATGCTCCCGGACTCAGCAATTCAATAGCTTTGAAACTCGGAACTATTTTTAAAACATTTAGCAAATCACCTAATTGTAAAATCATACTTTTTGTCATATTATTCTTCGCATAGCCTTTGATTATTAACGTTAATATACTTCGTGAGTCCTCAGAATTGAACCGTTATCAGATGCACTCCCGAGTCTCGACATTGCATTTGAATTTGAAACTCGGAAATGTTTTAAAAACATTTCGCAACTCTTCTAAGTGTGAACGCTTGTTACTTTTAATGTTGTTCTTCACATAGGCTTTGATAATTATTATATATCTCGCGAGTTCGCTGAGTTAACTTTTGCGCAAATACGCCATCTTGGGTCTTTATCTTCATAAGGACCCCTCTTGAGCTGTCTTTATTTTGGGTCGTTATGATAAAGACTTTTCACTCCCTAAAGACGGCCTTATGAGTTCCGTAATCGCTCAAGTCGGTATGATCACTGGGGGTAGTTATGATAAAGACTTTCACCCCATAACGCCGTCCTTATGAGTTACGTAATAACCCCCATGGCTTTTATCCAAAGCCTTTTATTCAATAAATGAATTTTTTTAGTACAAATACATCAATATTCAATTTTGATCTGTATATTGTGTTTGACAAAGGGGGTTATTACGGAACTCGCGACGATAAATAAAGACGTCGTTAAACACCGACTGTCCTGGCCTGAATATATCTACCCCAGCGATTACGGAACTCAGGGTAGAAGTGTTGAAGAGGGTCGTTATGCCCATAAAGACAGTGTTATGGCAAATTCTTCGTTCAAGTCTGTGCAACTCTCTTGGAATATGTATCGACCAATGAAATGCTTGACGTTCCTGTGTGGAACAGTGGACCAAATGCATGAGCGAGCAAAAGTAAACAAGAAAAAAATGAGTATCGTTTAGCGACGGTCCTCGCCAGTAATGTAAACAAACATTCCTGATTTTAATGATGAAGGTTGATTATGTTATTAAGTCATTATTTCCTGAAAGAAGTTTTGAATTATCTTTATTATTACGTAATCGTATCTTTAGTGAGTTACACTGATGGAAATAAAGAGTGAGAAAACCGTTCCGGGTGTATGCTTCGTGCAGTCGAGTATTCTTTCGACTAATGTGCAGAAAGAATGAGTTTACACAATGTGCATTGGGTTTGTTTTTAAAACGGTGCAAAATGTGTGTGGGACTGGTGAATTTAAGTGCATTTGCGTGATAAACGTGCGCGAAAACGATCGAAGAGTGTCTAAAAGTTATTAAACGTACTGTTTGCAAAAGTGTCTTTAGATTGTCACTGTACAGAAAATAGTGTAAAGAGCATATTAAGGGTTTAAGGAGTAAGCACTAACAGTTTTTATATTTCTAGAACGTATAATTATCTGTCCGGAGAGTTTACATCTGAGGAATGTGGGTTTGAAAGTGACAGTGTCACGTATTTTTTAAATAAAAACTATAAACGTACATCTTTCAGGGGTGACATGATCGGCAGGGATAATTACACTATAGAATACGATGACATATCTGTATTTGCCTCTTCGTATAACCTTCTATTGCATGAAATACGAGCAGTATCAAACAAATCTATACTAACTACGCAGCAAACAGCTGAGCCAAAGATCAGCTGTTTGCTGCCCTGTAAGAAATGCTCCCGGTTGAACTTGTTCGTGGCTTTGAAACTAGGAAATATTTGGTTTGTTTTTAAAACGTTAAAAAGTGTGTATGAGACTGATTTATCAATGTGCATTTCTGTGAGAATCGTGCGCGAAAACGATCGATGAGTGTCTTAAAGTTGCTGCCTTCAAAGGTGTCTTTTGATTGACACCGCACAGAAAATTGTGAAAAGAGCATTTCAAGCGATTAGGAAGTATGCATAAACAGTTTTTATATTTCTTGAACGTGTAATTAACTCCCCAGAGAGTTTAAAATTGAGGAATGTGGGTTTGAAAAAGTGACAGTGACGCGTATTTGAAATGAGAAACTATAAACGCAAATCTTTCCGGGGTGACATGAGCGGCAGGGATAATTACACTATAGAATACGATGACATATCTGTATTTGCCTCTTCGTATAACCTTCTAATGCATGAAATACGAGTAGTATCAATCAAATCTACAGTAACTTGTATGCCAAAGCTCAGCGCTGACGGCTAGCCGTATGCTGCACCGTCAGAAATGCTCCCGGACTCGGAAATATTTTTAAAACATTTAGCAAACCCCCTAATTGTAAAATCATACTTTTTGTCATATTATTCTTCGCATAGCCTTTGATTATTAACGTTAATATACTTCGTGAGTCGTCAGAATTGAACCGTCATCAGATGTACTCCCGAGTCTCGACATTGCATTTGAATTCGAAACTCGGAAATGTTTTAAAAACATTTCTCAACTCTTCTAAGTGCGAATGCTTGTTACTTTTAATGTTGTTCTTCACATAGGCTTTGATAATTATTATATATCTCGCGAGTTCGCAGAGTTAACTTTTGCGCAAATACACCATCTTGGGTCTTTATCTTCATAAGGACCCCTCTTGAGCTGGCTTTATTTTGGGTCGTTATGATAAAGACTTTTCACTCCATAAAGACGGCCTTATGAGTTCCGTAATCGCTCAAGTCGGTATGATCACTGGGGGTAGTTATGATAAAGACTTTCACCCCATAACGCCGTCCTTATGAGTTACGTAATAACCCCCAAAGACTATTACACTGTACCTATGTTTAATGTCTAATGAATATTATACTTATACATGGCCTTTGTGGCAAACCTATGGAGCGTGTTCCTTTCTAATTCATCCACTATCAAAGAACCCATTCCACATTCTCTCATAACCCACTTATTCCTAACTCCTATTCCTTCCACTTTTACTACAAAAACTTCTCATATATTGCATGCTGTCAGCATTTAGCCTATATTTACATGCACAAGTTTTTCTACAGTGCAATATAGTGGGTAGGAGTTCACCTATGTACTCAGCATTTTCTCCTAATTAAGGCAAACGTGTATTCCTTGATAAGCTCCACACACCAGCCACGAATTTTGTACACCAATATTTTTTAATTAGTTCATAATGTAGTTGGGTTAGTGATTACATTTTACTGCTTACCTAACCGTTACATCTTGTATGTATATATATTATTTATTTAGTTATTGTCCATTAACTGTGATTACATTCATTTAATATTCAGGTCAGGTCCTTTCCAAGGAAAATATAGTTGAAATAGTGAAGTTTGCTCACAGGGAAGGTCTGGTTATATTTGCGGATGAAGTTTATCAAGACAATGTTTATGCAGAAGGCAGTAAGTTCCATTCATTCAAGAAGGTGGTAATGGAAATGGGCCCACCATACAGTCAGATGGAATTGGCTTCCTTTATGTCTTGCTCCAAGGGTAAGTGGATTTTTGTGCCTGTATTTGTGCCTTATGGAAACCTGTATTTTGAGAGTCCCCAATTGCCTATATTTTATTGTACTTGTGCTGTACATAAAACTGACCTCTACTGGAATATGTAGACATTTGATTGATTGTTGATATACAAGTTAGAGTGATTAAAAATATGAATAAAAATTGAGCACAGAGGTCGGTGTAAACATATGTAATGTTCAACATATGTATGCAACTGAAGTTCAGTTTAGCATATCTGCACCATTTTAGTGGTGAACATTTTTAAAACCAATTTAGGGAAATCCACCTTGAAAAAATCATTTGACTTCATGAATTTTAAGCTTGAATTTATTGCTTGCAGTGTAATTCAATGGGTGTTTTATTTATGAATAACTTTTAGAAAATTGAATGATGTTGAATTGAAGTTTTCTTACTTTGGTCATGCCATTAAATTGGAAAAGTGTTTTATATAGTTCTCATGGATTTAAGTATGCCATTCTAATTAGTAAAATTTTCAATGTGTGAGACTAATCATTGAATGAGTTATTGTTACCTCTTCTTTTATCCAAAGCATTATACCTGATAGACTGTTGTGTAGAATTAATATTTTGGCTCTGCCACTCAGGAGGGCCGTGTAATTTAATCTTTTAGGGTTTTGAAAAATATATTTGGCATTCATGTTGTATGAGGTCTTAAGAGTAAAATAAATGGTGAAATAAAATTAATATTTTAACTGAATTTATTCCTTTTATTGACAATATTTTCAGCAGATATATTATAACAAAAAAAGTAGTTTTTTAATCTCAGAAAAAAATGTTTTATTGAATAACATTAGGTTCTATGAACTGTTTGCATATTTCACAAAAATGCTTCAAAAACTTTTTTCATAGGAATGCAACAGTTGTTTCTTTAGTATAAAGTAGAATTCCATTGCAAGGATGTCAATCTTTATAGGTAGGGCCAATTATATTTTCTTCTATTAGATTCCGTATTGGTTTCTATAAACAATGCAACAATACAGACATATATTTCTGTAAGCAGTACAGCAATGGAATTGCATGCTTCTAGCAAGAGCAAGAAAATATAGTATGTTATATTTAAGAGAAACAATTTTTCCTGTCGACTGCGTACAGCACCCTGATTTTGGCTGTAGAGCGTGCACAATATGATTGCCAAGTATTTTTTGTGTGTACATATTTATCTTTAAATGAGTAAAGCATTGACCTGTTACAGCCTCGGTCTGAACATATTTCTGATGGGCATTGTGTTTTAATTGTTTAGGTTATATGGGTGAATGCGGTCTACGAGGAGGATACACTGAAGTTATTAATTTTGATCCTGATGTAAAAGCTATGCTACTGAAGAGCATCTCTGCAATGCTGTGTCCAACAGTTCTTGGCCAGGTATGTCTTATTACTGCAAACTATTTTATAGTTTTTAATCACTGTTATGAATAGAAGCTAAAGGTCTGCTTGACCAAAATTACATTGCAATCAGAGGCTCATTTAGTATTTCTTTACACCATAATTTCTTCTTGATTTGCCTTTAATAACTCTCTTACTTTTTATATTTTCTATTCCCCCTCTTGATATGCATCGTTTACTCTTTCTTCCTCCTCCTGATATTCATCCTTCACTCCCTCTCTCAATGTTTTTCACAATCACCATACAAGGCCAAATAATGATATTCATTATAATTTTGTATGCACTAAAGTGGCTAAAATGGGACCCAAAGAAATGGGAATAAGGCTTTATAATTAGAATTAGAACTTTATTGGCCTCTTAGGTCTTGGTAGAGACATAAGGCAAGTCAGTTAATTAACAAAGCACATGCATAGCAGCAAATTGCGTAGTGCATAGCATACCCTAAGTACATAAAGCAAGTAGTTGTTAATTAAATGAACAGTAAAATGGATAAAGTGCAGTGTATAGTACAGAGTATAAAGCATGTCATTTTTGATAGTGTTTGGCAAACTGCCTCCATGTATCAAAACTGTTAATAATATTAATTCATGCAAATTGAAATTGAAAAGACATCTGCTGACCAAGATGTACTATTCTATTGAAGAATGCCTCAGTGATTATTTGAACAATTCTTTGAATTAATAAATTAATTGTATGTTTTTATCTTAATTGAGTAAATATGTTTATGTATATACATGATTTGGCGTGCCTTGGGCTAATAAATTATTATTAATATCTGACCCATTTTACTCCAATTGGAAGTTTCGGGCGTAACTTTATGGACTCACTCACTCAGTGATTCAATCAGAAGGTTGGTTTGGATAGTTGAGGGTAGAGCTCACCCCGAACTAAGCCACAGGCGTGTGAATTTCACACATTCAGGGTAGGGGGGCCAGTTCCTTTCCCTGGGCCACCTCGCACTCCGAGGATTTTTGTTCGGGGGCGTTCAAAGGCTTCACCCGGATTTGAACCCGGGACCCTTTGACCAGAAGCCAAGCGCTCTACCCACTAGGCCACCATGCTCCCTAACTTTATGGAATCCATATTGAAATGAAAAGAGTAACTCTGTGATTTTACTAGAAAAACTTTCATAGTGGAATCGAGAGAAAAAATGTATCCAGTGGAATTGCAAAGTGACTATTACAGGGTTGCTGCAGGCCTGGAATAGTCATGGAAAATGAAAAAGGGCCAGAAAACCTGGAAAAATCATGGGCAATGAGAAATTAGTCTGGAAATGTGCTTTCCCAAGTCAAAATGTGATTGTTTTCAATTAGTGAGGAGCACCATTTGCGACGGAACTCAATGTGAATTCGTTATCACGATTGAACTGACAGGGGCAGGTAGACAGAGTCGAGTGAAATGAAAAAACAACAGCCTTAGAATGGGATTGACTTCTAGCAGGAACATGGATATTGAAAAATATATTACAAATCACACAAGTCTGGTGGCTAGGTACCGTGAAGTCTTGGCATAGTCAGCATGCCTTCGATAGGATCTCCTCGATGTGGTCTTGCTGCTGAATGAAATGAAAAGAGAGCGCTTCACGGGGATGTTGGAGGCAGTTTGTTGAGGGGAAATGCAGCTGAGTGAAGGAGTGGGAGGAGTAGGGGAGGTGCTGGCGAATTATGGTTGGTGGGAACGCAGAGCACACTCACAATTCAACTTCAAAAGTGTGTAAAAGGTGGCAGCATTAGGACAGATAGTATAAAAGTCGGATGAGTGGAACAGCCACGCTTTCTGGCTCATTTCTGCGCGAGCGCAGAGCAACGCATGAGTCACTGGGAGTCACTGAATTGGAAAGCACTCATTATCAAGTTACTGGGGATAATGGTATGGGCACCTTATATGAATTGGCTTCATTAACACTGATATTTATATTGTAGAACTTACTTATATACTTAAGGTTTTTAAATACCCAATATTCCACCTCCAACTGTTGATCATTCTGTGTAATATTTGTGCAACTATCATCTGACCTAAACTGGTACACTTTGACAATCAATCATTCAGTCTAAAATTTCCACATCACCTAATTCTCTCTACATTAATGCAAAACCTTCCATAATCATCAGCAGCCATCAATCTGAGGTTTGCTTTGTTGTGGCTCTCAATTCCTTTTTTTTGTCTGCCTACCATGTCATTCCTTTGTACATGCTCATTTTAACTTCTCTCAATTTGCCTGATATATTCCGTCATTAGTCTTTCTCGTTAATTCTTTCCATCAATTTTTCTATCAAGTACAGTGTGTCCTCGTTTAACGTTGTCCCGTTTAACATTTTTGCGATAACCTTGTCCAATAAATAAAACCCTTAATTGTTCACCGTCGTCAGTGCTTCACGATAACGTTCAAATTTTGCGGAACCAAAAAAAATGAATAACGAATAGGACTTTGGCGCATCGGATGCGCAATTTCCATTCGGTAGAAAAGTTTGGCGTTATCTCCCCATAGCGTGTGTAAAAGGTTCACCTGAGCGAATAATTATTGCGTTATTTGTTTCATAATTGTTATATTTGCTTATTATTTACTACGCTGTTATTGGGGGGAAATGCATAGAGTGATAAAAAACTCAAACCAATGTTAGTGTACCATCTTGAATGGCATGGTATTAATAATACCATGTCTGAATGGTAGATCCAGGGGCAGATATCTACAGGAAAAAATACCTGAAAATCCCATGCCGCCATAAGGTAGAATTGGTGGTAGAAAAAGTTGATTCACTGCTGTTTGAGGTAATTCGAAAACATGTTTTTCGTGTTGAATTAGTGTGTAAGAGGAAGTTTTCTAAACCCTCCCTGATGCAGTAAATCTTTGAGGGTGATACTGTTCCTAAAAATTGTTACGAAATAACAAAAAATTTGTACACAGCACCGAGCTTCCCTACTTCACTCACTATTTTAATTGATTTCCTACGTCTTCACGATAGCAGCGAGTGAAATTTTTGCCCTTCACTGCATTCGCCTGCGTACGCTCCCGCAGTGAAGGACAAAAATTTCTATTTACTCAGAGGGAAACCGGTGCTAACAGCACTAAATATCAGAAATGTAGGAAGGAAGGTGCTTATTGTTTTTAAAATGTCTTTTCAGTTTGTTTCATCTAAGATATGAAGCTCTTTGACTAGTGGTGCCATCTGTTCGACTGCCCACGTAATTAAAATACGCCGTAAATCGGTGGAGGATGAGGCGAAGTAGTCCATAAAAACACATAAATTTTTAAGGAAATTGCCAATTTTTGTGCATTAATCCATTGATAACGCCTTTCAACCAGGTCCCCTGTATTTTTAAATATCAACAGAAAGTTCATATCACCTGTAGTTTTCGTGCCCTCAGGGTAGAGAATAATTCCGAAATTTCTTTTGTGAGTGAAAATATCAAATTTCACCATTAAAACATTTTTGAAAATTAGTTTGAACGCTTCATTCAATAATGCCATAATTCCAACCTTTCATTGCTGTGCTGTGTGGAAATCGTTATTGTTATGAAATGAAGAATTGTTAAGTTTGGAACCGAATTTAATTTTTTGCATTGTTTTTTTATGGAAAATACTGCATCGTTTAACGTTGTTTCGCTTTACGTCTACTTTTTCAGTAACTAGTTAACATCGTTAAACGAGGACACACTGTAAAACCTTTCATTGCCCATTTATGTTTAAGCTCTAAATTATGAAATGTTTGGCTGGTAAGTTCAGTTCACTAAATAATGTAGTGAGGTAGTTTTTGTTGGTGGAAGAAACAGCATTTATTTCACTCATTCAGTATTGTATTAAATATTTGAAAGGTACTGTGGCTATAAGAGTGTAATTGTGTTTTATATTTTTTACTTTAGTCTACGATGGATATGGTTGTGAATCCACCCAAACCTGGGGAAGTATCTTATGAGAAGTTTGCTGCAGAGAAGGAGTCTGTGCTGAAGTCGTTGGCTCTGAGAGCCAAAATGGTTGCTGAATCGTTCAACAGTATGACAGGAGTCAGCTGCAATCCAGTGCAGGGTGCCATGTATGCATTCCCCAAGGTTGGTAAGAGTGTCATGATGATGAAATTGCATAATACATACATATATGTGATTGCCCTATATCTTTAATTTTAATTTAATTTCTTAAATATAGCTGTGTTTTCTATGTTGTGTTACGCAAGGGATGTATTCCTATGAGTTGTTGTACTGTAGTCACAAAAAAATCATTCTGCTTTGTGATGCAACCTGCTCAATGCTCCAGCTTCAATGGTGGCTTCATAACCCTGCTGAGAGGCATGAGACTGACGATTCATATGATTGCCCAGAATGAAGGCAGACTTACTTATGTTGCTTTCGAGCGAGGAGTATCGGGAAGGTTTCTTTGAGAATGGTTGAGGCAACGTAAACAAAGAGGTGGTTAAGAAGGTAGAATATGAAGTTCACAAGTCAGTCCATTTTTTTGCCAGCAGAGAAGAGCGTTGCAAGAACCTAAAACAGTTATCCTATGAACACCAAAAATCATGTTACTATTGTTACCAAGGAAGAGAAATTGTGCAGCTGGAACGGTTATCAGAGTCTAATCCAAATAAATTAATTTTTTAGTTAAAATGTTTGGCAGAAACAGTATCTGCTATTTTGTTGTTTAAAATATGAATACTTTAAAATGAATCATTAAGTTGGAATACAAATAGATGAAAATGTTTTTATTTCCAAATCTTTGTGAAATTGACAAATGACATGGTATGCTGTCATGAACGCATCTGCAAATATATACACAACACCTGACAGACAATTTGGAGATCTTGCCCTGGACATTTTATTTTGGTGGCAGGAAGTTTTTGACTCTGAAAGGCAGACTCTCCATTCCCAGAGGCTTGCTCTTTATAGAAATAGGTAATTTCATCCTGAGTAAACTGCTAAAGAGTACGGACATACAATTAGATGAATTATGTGCAATGATAACACATGTTTTAATAGTTAGAAAGAATCTGTCCGAAGTTTTTAAATTTACCAACCTCTGAAAGCCAAGTTAAAACTTTTAGTCCAAAATTTACATATTGGTCCAGAATGTAATGGATACATAAAAAAAATGAAATAATTGCTCTTAACACAAAAATATATCTTCTGTTGTGTGCACACAGTCAAATTATTGAAATATGTTATAATGAATGAGTCTGCTTGAGACCACGTCGGCTGATTGGCATATGTAAAACCTCTCAGAGGTAATACTTTCTCCATGTCTTTCAGAAATAATTCGGTCTCCTCAGAGTGTTTTCCCCGAATTCATGTTTAAAATTATAAAATATTCAGGTTATTCCAGTCTTATGGCTGTAGCCGATTCATACTCCTGAAAACAAGGCCTAGTAAATGGTGCAATCGGCTGTTTTCACTGGAGTGCGGTTCTGGAGATAATACAGTTCTATAAAATGATTAATACAGTAAAACCTCTACTAAACAAAATTCAAGGGACCGATAATTTTCCAGTTCGTTAATCGGAGGTCCTTTTCACGTTGCATCACTCCAGGGGCAATGTAAATAATCCACTTCTTGTACCTTGAATTTCAGGGAATATGGTATGAAGAACTCGATTAAAGGTAAAATTTCCACAGAGGATAGCATACTTGTATCCTTACTGCTCCCTTGCCTCATAAAAAACCGTGGAATAACAACGAGCAGGTATTTCAGCAAGTCCTGCTAATTATACCATTTACTGCGATTTCTAAAGGCCAATTTATAGTTGGCATGAACGTCAAACTTTAACCATGAATTGTTTTCACGTTGACGCCATCCTGTTACGATCGCCGTCAACTAGAATGTGCGTCGGTAACCATTGGTCACCTTCATTCATCTTTGCTTGGATGCAGATGTTTACATGCAGCCGATCGCCAACATGTGTTGATTTGTTTACTATCTACAAAAGAGCGAGAACATGGACGAGTATTATCAACTCGTAATTGCTGTGATAATTGTAGTAGTGGGTTGGAACCTGTGTATTCAGCTCGAGGGTGAAGTACGCGTTGATGCCAATCGTAAACTGGCCTTATCTTCCCGCCCAATGCATCACTAACACGCTAGAATTAATGATAGTAGTTTCTTATGCCGCCACTTTCAAGAACTCTAACTGAACACGGTCACATCTGCGGTGCATTCAAGGTTTTTGAGAACTGCTCCGTAAATTCAGCACGATATATTTTGGTTTTCGTTCTGTCAGCTACTTTTTTCGAGAATTATTTTCAACATGGCGGCAAGCGAAAGAAACAATTATCACATTTTAAACGTTCGAATTAAAAAAAAATAATGTTATTACAGCAATAAAAATATTTGGGAATGCGCACAACGTAAATGACCACTGAACGGGATTTCATTGCATTAGATGTGTTTCAAGTATGCTAAAGAAATTTTCGAGCCCGCGATATGAAAGTCAACATTTGACATTTTATAAATCAAGCATGGATAACAATTTTTGCAAAAGCGTGGAGAATAAATTACAAACTTACCATGCAAATAAGTAGACAAATTACCAGACGTAATAATTGCCACTTAAGGCAAAACCAGGCTTCACTCGCAAAGATTGTAATTATTCATTTAAGTATTCTACCAGCTGATTGGTATGTTCTTGGTGTTGAAGTCCGTAGTTTTAGCGAAAGAAAAGGAATGTCCGGTTAACTTTAACAAGGTTTTATTCACGTGACCAGGTCATTTTGGTACAACACTTCAGTCACAAATTCAAATTACAATCCAGTTCACAAAAAAAAGAAATTAAAATCACTTTGCGTGACTTGCGCTGCCAACCTATAAGTTCCATTCTTTTCATTACCAACCAAAAATATTTTTAACACTTGGACAGTCCCAATTCTGCATCCCAATCTCACGAAATTGAACTGCAGTTACACTCGAGAGCAACCAGTTTTCACTCGAAAAGATTGAAATTATAAACTCACGATGATGAACCGCAGTAAAACTCAAGAATGCCGACCAAAGCACTTACCACGCCGCTAACACTGACGCAAAATACCAGAAATGCAATTAACTGGATAAACAACAAGGACCTTTCTGATTGGCTTGTTTGTACGGAGTTTCTGATTGGTCCTAGTCACTTTCAAATCAGCAAAAACGGCAAAAACCTCACAACATATTCAAAATTAGCCTTTTTTTTTTAAAAAATACGTTATGAAGAGGTAAATATTATAATGCAGGGCTAATCTTTCATTTTGTTTATTGGGAGTTTTCGTAGAGTAGGAGTTCGTTCATTAGAGGTATTTACCAATGCATTTAAATAGGAATTTGGCGGGACCAATAGCATTTGTTCGTTCATCGGAGTTCTTCGTTTATCGGGAGTTCATTAGGTAGAGGTTTCACTGTAATTGCTAAATGAATAAAGTTAAGTGTTGCAAAATTGCATATAAGTTTTTGCTAAGGCTTTAGCCTCAAACGGTATGCAGTAAATTTGGTCCACTTTCCTAGTTCTGCCACCAAACTTTCATAATTTGTTTAGGGGTTCAATAAGTGGGTAGTTTTTGGTTATTAACATAATAATGCTATACAAAAGATGTGTTTAACATAAGTTCTTGCTATCAATCAAGGTAGAAAATAATAAGCTTCAATTTCATATGCAAGTGACTGAAATAGCTTATCCTATTTTTGAGATATTGCACTTTTCAGTCAGGTTACACAATTTTGAAATAGACAGTAGATTACAGTGGAAGGATTGGAATGGGGGTGGCTATGACTGTGAAGTATACTGGTAGGCAAATCACATCTATCCTTTACTTTGGGGGCAAATAACGTGGATAGACTATACATACTAAGGTTGGCAATATGCAATTCCCAGGATAAAATTAACATTGAAATCACCACAAATAATTATGTTGGCTGGATTCTTCATAAAAGTTGGGGCAATATTATGTAGCAGATCCAAAAAACAGAAAAATCATCTTGTGGGGAAAGATAAACGCACATAACTGAGATGGCGGTATCACTGGTTGGTCACCTTTGGTTAATATTAACAAGGTTGTAATGTTTGGAATGAGTTGTTTGTTACATTATCTTTTAATTACTTATTTTATTAGATAAAATCTAATCCTTTTGAGCAACAACCTCATTTATACAGATTTCCATTGTTTACAGATTAATATTCCTGCAAAGGCTGTTGAAAAAGCTAAATCTCTTGGCCAAACTCCAGACACATTTTATGCATTCCAACTCCTTGAGAGTACTGGAATATGTATTGTACCTGGATCTGGTTTTGGGCAAAAAGTGGGGACGTATCATTTCAGGTAAGATAATGAACTATCTGGTTTTTAACCATAGTACAGTACATAACCTCATTATATGTTGTTAATTGGTTCTGTAAAGCTTGATGTAAGTCGATCCAGCACCACTATTTACCACTAACAAAAGATGTACAGTATTTTAACTATTATGAATGTTTAATAATGTGTAGTACAGGCAGTCCCCGAGTTACATAATAAATGCGTTCCAACACTAGCGGCGTAAGTCGAAATTTACGTAAGTTGAAAAAAAAGGAGTAGAACATTACTCCGTGACTGAGTCTGTGCTCTCAAGATTACGGTTGATTCGGAGAAATATGGTAAGGCCAGCTCTTACTAACATTACGGCACATGCGCTCCTAGTAAGTAGGCAACCATCCTTCCAATTCCGTACTTTCGTAATTCTCGTCTTTTTTTGGGTAAGGTTGCCACTTACGTAAGTACAGTTTTAACTAAGTCGAGGCTTACGTAAATCAGGGACTGCCTGTAATGCATACATATATGACATATTTAGTTTTTTTTTATTAAAAAAAACAATGGGAGTAAACTTTATGAGCACTAGACAATAAAAGAACTTTGCATCGAAATAATCGCATCTGCGATGTTTTTTGTGCTCATTTTCTGTGAAGGTATCAAACATTGGTAAAGTTTTTAATTTTTCTGTGGTGAAAAACTCTTGTTTTTAAATTCGTATTTTGAACAAATTTGATAACGACACACAAAAAATTAGGCCATTACTACTGTGAGCATAAAGAATGCCATTTACTGGCAGTTTATGGAATTTTTCTTCTGCTTGCATTTCTCCATTTATCGCAATTCAATTGTGCTGATACATTCCAGTCTGTACTAACTTTAACTTCTAGAATGGTAAGCTCTCAGTGTTTCCACTTCTGCCTCTGACTGCACTAGGTAGTGCACATGTACGTAATGTGCCGGCACTAGACAGCACACTTCAAAACAGATTGGTGGTAGACTTGAGTCCTGTTTCCACAACAGCTGTATGGACTGGCGTAAAACCGGTACATGTATTCCCATTATATTGGGGGCATTGGCGTTAAAGCTATAACTCTGCACTGCATTCTCCGGGAATTGCAACGAACAAGTGAAATGCATGCAGTTACATAATTTAAAACAAAATTAGAATTCCTGAATCCATGATATCTTCTGCAATATTCAGAGTGGATTCAAAATCAAATGATACTATTATCTGTTTATCAAACACAGTCGTATCTGTGGGATCCACCTAACTCGAAATGACTTAAGTCTGTGTAAACCTGTATAACTACATATATCATTTTTCATTTCCATATTTTTAAGTTTTTATAGTGATGTGTTTAACAGTTATAGTGATAATTTATTCTCTGTAGATCTTACAATTATCTGCAGACAAGGGTTTGTCATAGTCTTATGTGGTACCATATGGGGCTTGATACGTTATTATTAAACATGGGATCTCATTGGGTCATAAAATTGTCACATTTTATCACATCATCACAATAGTGCCACTTAGGGTTTTCATGCACTAGTACATATTTTATGTAGACTGAATTTTACATGGAGAAAATTTCAAGTTTTGAATGCAAAATTAAGAATGGTAAAACTCATTCTGCCACTAATAAAAATTCTTTGTTGGGATATTAACCTTTATATGCCGGATTTAAATTTCCTTAGAAGTCCCTTCTTGCAAGATTTAAATTGGCCCATTAAAGGTTTTCTTGTTGTGTCCAAGCCAAAAATGGCACTTTCGGCAGTGAGAAGCACCAAACCGCGTGACAGTATTGGCACTTTTGGCGTTTAAGGGTTAAATCAAGTTTCTTGAAGCCAAGGTGAACAGTCAACATATTTTAAATCCTAATATGTACCCATGGCCATAGGGCTCGTAGACAAGGTTTTGATTTGTGATGGGAAGTGATGATAAAATGTTTCTACATTTTTCAGTTGTAATAATAACTCTTGTGAATTGGAAACCTATGAAGATTTTTTAGTGAATCAGGGGTGGATTTTGGTCATTGTTTTGGGGTTTTTGCTATCTATATTCCCAGGAATTATGGGGGTGGTGAGGTCTGAACCTCCTCCCTGCCCAAATTTCTGTGTAGTGGTTTTAGATAATTACGTACCAAAAGGTCGTTATTATAGCTTGTCCTTTTTTAACAGAACAACCATTTTGCCCCAACCGGACAAACTCAAGCTTATGTTGGAAAAATTGAGGAAGTTCCATGAAGGATTTCTGCTAGAGTACAAATAGATCCAAATCATCTATTCAGGGTAAGCATAATTTGCAAATTCTGAGGGAATACTTTGCATATTCATGGATTGTATAGAAATTTTGAATTACATATACACTAAGTCTTAAGAATCTAAGAACCTAAAACTGTAATAGTTCATTTTTGTACAAATGTCTTAGGCACCTGTTATGTGATATGTAACTATATGGGCTATTGCGAGACTATTTCGAAACAGATGGCGAGAATAAATAACCCTGTAAGTAGTCATTTCGTACAAATACTCATGTAAAAATTGTGTTGTACTTGCTCGATTCTAAACCAGAACTGAAGTTATTCCCATCATTTTTAATGTAGGTAAAATTGTATTCATAATTGCTTTGTAGAAACATTATGCATATTGTCTTCCAGTAGCTATATGATGGATAAATAATATCTCTTGGGAAATGTAAATTTTTATAACTGCACATGTCATCAGTGAGCTTGTAAATCATTTATCTGTGGAAACTAATCAGTTGTAATGTTAAATGATGGAAGCTCCTGACACTTTTTATCTTTTTACTTGAAAAGTTCTTGTGAAACCTTTATAACACATATTATTATACAAATCTATTGTAATTATTTATGCTTTAAAAGCATGTGTTAAAATTTGTTAGTCATAAGTTGTTTCATTGCTGTTAAAATAACATTGAATTATTTGCAGTTTATACTAATTTTTGCATGGCCATGAGTGGAGGGCTTTGGCAATAACTTGTTTTCGAACTTTAATTTTAGTGGTCCTGCCATAGTTTTATTAAATTGTGAAAACTTGCCTTTAATTTTGTTAGTTGACTAAATTATCAACTATTGGAGAAAGTTGGCACTACATTTCAAAGGCATCTGCAAAATCATTATTTTCATTTCATGTCATTCTCAGAAGATATCTAATCTATTTTGTACTTTTATTGAGCTCCTTTAAAATTTTATGAATTTCTATCATTTTTTTGATGGTTATTGCTCATTCTGAGAAATGTACATTATTTATTGCAGATAGGTTGTTGAAGTGTGGATATTGATGAAATGGGGCAGGGGACAGGTGTTGAATTATGGGGGTGTGTCCTGGAAAGTCAGATTTTGGGGTAATCAGATTGTTATGTAAGGTTGTTACTGGCCTGGAATACCTCGAAAAGTGATGGGAAAAGAGAAATTACTGTGGAAATTTGCTTTTCCAAGTTAAAATTTGATAGTTTTCAGTTCATATGATGTGATTTCTTGACCTCTTTTATTATATGTTATAAATATCAGGAGTTTAGGTCAAATAAAAATGCAAAACTTCCGCCAACGTTTCGGATATATTATATATCCATCCTCAGGGCTATAATGAATGATGTTACGTAATGAAAAAGTTTTGTCAACATCCTTTTTTGAAAACAGTGTTTAAAATATATAATAAACAGTAATTAAAAAAGTTATTCAAGGAAATGTTCCATATTTCCAAATACAAAAAAAAGTTGTAATAAAAGGACAGACATCTCCTATCTAAGTATAATTTATTATAATTTAATAAATGAAACAATTGTTCAACAAAGAAATAAACCAAGCAACAAAATTACAAGTGAAATACAATGTCAGCAAACTTAAATGGTTTTGTAATCTTGAAGATGTCTCTGTATATTTCTTTTTAATGGCTGTTTATTATATATGTTCTCAGTGAGAGAGGAGTACCATTTTATGCACTGCCTGTTGGTGTGTGGGCTTAATGTTTTTAGTACCTTGCCTGAATGAGACAATGGAACTCTTATTTAGTGTTTTGGAAATAACCATGCATCTAAGTACAGTGAGATCGAGAGAGGTAAATAGAACATTTCAAATGCATACGGGGTTATTGAATGTGACTCTGTTTAGTGTCCTGAGGGAATAACACTTGGGGCAGGCAAGTGGCCGGTAATCCGTCACCGTCTTGTACGATGAGTCGACCACTTAACTGTGTTTGAATTCCCTTGTGTTAGGTGAAACCTAAGAATAATATAACATTTGAAAAGAAGCCAATTTTAGTGGTGGTGCTCCATTTGTTGGGAAACTTATTCCCCCATAGTAAATGCATTAATGAGTTGTGTTCCTTCTTTTGCGCTTTCTTTAAAATACACACTGAGGAATGGATATTTATTTTAATTTAGTGCTGCTGCCTTCTGCCAGCAGTACTAGCGAGAAATGTGAAAGTTACTTTAATAAAATAGATCGCCTTAGGAAAAAATATGTTATGAAGTTATTGTTTTATATATCCTTGCGTGGTTTTTTAAAATGTTATATAAATTGAATAAGTTAATAATGATACTATTCGTTTACATTCTGAAAAATAAATGTAACTATCTCAGTGTTATAAAGTTAAACAATATTTTATATGCGAGCCGAGATATCGGCCCACTGCACTTTTTGCCCAAGATTTGAAAGCCAATATATCGGCCCATCGCTCTGAGAGGTTTAATATGAAAAAATGAGAATTTGCCTGGAATGCCTGGAAAAGCCCTGGAATTCCATAGTCTCTGGTCGGTAGCAACTCTGTGTATGGTAATGCTAATGTGGTCTAAGCCAAGAGTTTTGGGTTAATGTTTTCAATTGTCGTCAGCGACTCATGTTAAGGGGATGGATTTGAAGTCTTGCCACTTATCAACATCTCAAATGTGGATGTTTTGTTACTTTATGAAGGATTTTCTCCTGTTAAAGTTTTTAATTGGAAGTTTTTCATAAGCCATATTGTGTGTTTGTTGTACACATTTACCTCCCCTACACCAGGTCCGTATGTAAAGGTAATTAAGGCCCGTCTTCCTCTCAAGATCTCATTAGTCATCTGGTCTGATTTTCTGAGCAAAATTAAGTATGTACATACTTGTATTTTAGATCTTATTTAAATGTACCTATATTAAATTTCGCAAAGGAAATTTTGATGATTAAGGGATGAGCACAAAAGTATTCTTGCCAGTAATAGGCAGTATATTGTAGCCAAAAGTTATCCACTATATTTGATTTGCAGATAAATCTCTCTGCTGAATCACTTGGTTTACAAGATTGAAAACATGTTGCCCTCCAATAGCACAGTATGAGAATGCATCAAAATCTTCCTGCTCGGTTAAGTATCATGGTTAATGAATCACCCTAAATGACCTAAATTGTTATATAACCTAGAAGAGCCAATGCCTACCTCAGTAAAAATCATTGATTCATTTGTGATAAGTGATGAAATGGAGCTCATCCACCCACATCTTTGGCTCTGGTTAAAAAATTTCAGGATTTTGTCAAGTTATGATATTTATCCTAATCTTCAAAGTTGCTATTCGTGGTAAGGTTTGTAATTTTTGTCAATACTGCTGTCAGATGATGAAAAAGTAATGTGAGCTCAGACTCTTTTGCCTCTTGAATGGTGAACTTGGAGGGTGTTGTTAATTTTATCAATTTTTACAATCAATAATTCTTAATTTGTTTCTAAATTTACCTTACTGTATCACATATAATTATTGCGAATGCTATGAATTTGTAACCTTAAGGTCACATGATTGAGTCTTGCATTGAGATTAGTATTGTTCTAACTTTGGTGTCCCAAACTTTGAGAAACCAGTTTATTAGCACGGTAATCTTCATGTTGTCTTCCAATTTGGCATTCAGGACCTAATTAATTGCTAGCAGATGAAAAATTTGAAGGGTGAAAACATTCCCACTCATGACACTACCTCATTTATTTGAAATTTTGTTAATAATCTTTCTCTTTTAGTTGTGTGTATTGTTTTAAGGATTTGGGTGTGGTTTGTAGTACCTTCAAAAGGATGAAAATTAGCAATTTTTCTTTAGTTTTTTTAAACATTGTTCTTTACAATGGAAACATGGAGGTGTAACCTCTGAGATATATTTTGGATGCTGGATGTGATTTCTGCTTTCATGATGCTTCTCTGAAGCAATGTATGTACCCTTCTATTGGTTTTCCTCCACTAACAATCCACAAGTTTTGGTCATAAATGGGATAACCTCTGTCTAGGTTTCAGTTAAATGCCCTTAAATTGTCAACTCTTTCACTCTTTGCATGGGATGAAAAACAGTTGATACTGATCCTTGTGAATGGCCACTCATGAAACTTATATGAATTTAAACACCTCTGAAATTGTTAAAGAGAACTGGAGAAAGGCAGGAAGAAGTTAGTTTATAAAATGTATGTTTGAGAATGGTAAGGTTTACAAAACTACATTTTTTTGTTTAAATAATGGTGTATACATACGGGAAGTCATAATGACGGAATATGCTAGCAAACAAAATAGTTACCTTCTTAACCTAAGTATTTGGAAAATTTAGAGCACTAATTACAAATTAATTTTCATTAATATTTTGTGTAATTTTGCCATCAATTGAAATATACTTTTCCAAAAATGAAAGCAAAAATATATCATTTAGGTCACTAATAATCCTAACTCTTACATGCTCCCATATTAAAAGGAAAATTATGGAATTCCAATAATAATAATGAGTGGCCATTCTGTCAGCATGGTTTGGAAGCATGTCTTACATACTCTTTGTCCTTATAATGCTGCACATTCTTCATACCCTACAGCACCACTCTGTATTTCCAAGGAACTGCACAAAATGTAGCCAGATATTAATCATTTCAGTGTTTAAAAAATAATATTATTATGTAGTACTTAAAACATTTGTTATCCTGTGTGATTCTTGGCAAGTGTGTCACATTAAATGCTATTGCCAAAACCCTTCAATTACCATGATTCCAATTAATATTGTAAACTTACCTTTAGCATCGTCAGGAAATGTGACTTATAAAATATCGAATGTTAACCATTGCTCCTGTAGTCAATATGAAAGTCATGTTATGTAGCATATTTTAGTAAGCTTATTATCGAGTCAATACAAATTGTAGTTAGGTGATACATACCATGTCTGTGCACTGAATAATTACACCTCTGTAACATACCTACATATTGAAACGTCCTGTGAGCTGGAGGTGTTCAAGTTTGACCATCACAAGAAATGACCATCACAAATGTTTAATAAGTATTGAATTTATGTTTTGATCATTTTAAAGTGCCATAATTTTTATGCGAACTTATGCGCACGAAGAATGGTTGAAGTATTTTTATAGACATTGTAAAGTTGACAAGAGACTTTTGATATGATCTAAATATTTTTATTGTTTTTTAATGGTCATAGGTAGTTTGGCCATGGGTTGTAGAGTCTATTTGTTGGCTATCTCTTTTTTAAGTGTAAATTGTTACTATTACGAATTTTTTTAACCTGAAGAATGCAATTGATTTTGCACCAGTTTAATCTCTGTAATATATAATGTGCATTTGTTCTAACATTTTAATTTGTAGTACATACAATTGGCCTATATTATTGCATACTAATCAGTGCATCTCAGTGGGAAGTTAGTTGTGGTAATTATTAAAGCTAGTATGAACTGAAGTATAGGTTCCTTGGCATACTTATGATTGGTGAGTAGCGTTATAAAAACTAACAAATATGCCATATCAGGAATGAGCATAGCTGTCATATTATGAAATGTGATATATCAGATTTTTTAGGAGTGTAAATAATCATTGACTAAGGCTGAAAAAATATATATTACTGAAAGAACTGTATCTTTCATAGAAATGTTATCATGATTGTTATATGGAGCTGGAATTGTTAGTTGTGCTATGAATATCATTGTTAGTCGTGGTTGGACAATAATGTAAGCAGTAAGGCTACCAAACTGAATGATCTGGAACTGTTTGTATGTTGGTATTTTTGGTATACAATGTTAACTTATGCTCATTTACCTTCGTATTGAGAATTGGAAGGAGCAAACATTGTTACATTGTGCTTGCACAACATTTTTGATCAACTTATTTTTGTCAATATTGTGTAAATAATTTTTAATATACATATTATTGAGGTTAATTTTAAATGATGGAAGATGAAGGGTTTCATTCCATTGTGATCATAAAGGGGTTGCTCATTCATGCAGTCATTCATGTGAGGTGATATCTGTAGGTGATTTAGAAATAGTAACGGATGAAAATAAAATGGTATTGCTGTTGTCATTCTCTGCTTTTATTATCCTATTTTTTTTTTCATGAGTGTCTACTCTGCTTGTCATGAGCTCACCACAAATTTAAGGGAAAGTATGTGGTGATTTATCTTCATTACTGGGAAAACTTACCCAAGTTAAAATGATGATGAACTTCACTGCAATTTTGATAAAAGCTTTCTATATGTTACCTACCATATATTTCCGTGTGTAAGTCAAGAAAGTTTTGGCTTTTTCATGCTGATGAAAGCCTACCTTTGACCTATAGTCTGGTCACAATGTAATTAGTTCGATATTTCTGGGTCATTATTAGGACTAGTGGCTTCATTTCTCCTTTCTCTATAGGCCATAGGGAAAATTTTCTCAGAAATAGGTGAAATATTTGTATAACATTTTGTCTTAAGAACCTATCATTGGTAATTACACTTTGTGTGCCTGTCTGCTTTGACTTTTTTCCATTCTATTGGGCCTGTGTATTGTAAAAATATGAAAAAGAGAACCCAGAAATTTAACGATTTCAGAACTTTCTTGAAGAGCCTTAGTTAATCTCTGTGCATAAGCTGATTGGTATTTTGAATTTTTTTGTCACATCTAAAAAGGTAAAGTAAGTAAACACATGAAATTTGCTGAATGACAAACTTGCGAATGAGATGAAACAAAAACATCAAAAACTCTAGTCCTGAAATCTTGAATCACCAGGCTTCCATGCTGATACACTCCACACCCACATGGCCATCTGATTGAGGTAAGACTCGCCACTAGCTTCACAAATATTGTTCTTTATCTTTTTTTCTGTCATGCGCAATGTGAAATATCCTTCGCGTTCTACAAATATTTGACTCTCAACCATTGCTCCATCAGTTTGTACATTACCAAATGGGAATCTTTGTTAAGTGTATAACACTGCCGTCTCATCTTTCTATCTAGTAAGAAATTAAAAGAATCATTTATACCTTCTTATGCCTTTCCCTACCTTATTCATCCTCAACGTCAGATCATGCATCAGATGCATCAACAGATGCAGAATTTTGGAATTACATGCAATCATATGTACACTTTGGATTTAAGTCTTTATTTCATGGCTATTGAAATTACTATGTATACTTGTGTTGTATTTGTACAACATATGACAATTTGACCTCCCATCATCGATCAATTACTTGATCTCAAGCTCTGCCATCTCTCTCTCTATCAACACTCCCATATACTTTGTCGAAGCCATGATTGATGCTGAAAATGATACCTGCCATCATAACGATGGCATTGATGTAACTGACTGATCACACACCAACGCTGACTATTATGTTAAGGGACTTTGTAGGCAACTAAAGTGTTAATTATGCTGGTTCATCATTAATTTCACAGGATGTTTGACCTTCGTTTTCAATGTTTGCATATTTATTCTTGCACCCTTAGATATTTACTCTTTTAATTGCAAAACTAGGAGATAAAATGATTTTTCCCTTTATGACTTATAATAGTGTCTCAGGTTTTAGTCTATATATGATACCTACTGAAAGAAATATTTTTACTTATATTTTGGTAGAGTTATGATTGAAATGAACCTTAAACTATTTTGATTATTTACATAAAGTATTATTGTATACAGTTTCCAGGCCGTATATACGAGAGGCCTGGCTGGGATTGCTCAAGGATATTTGTTTCTCTTGGGGAAGGTAGTTTATTTTCAGTATCTCACCACTTGGTCTTTCTTATGGAAATATTTGTATGAGACTTTTATACTTTAAAATTCATTATCATTAATTCTCCATGATTTATATTTCATTAGTAGAATCAATAGTTTAAAAAATTCAATATCTGCTATTGGAGTTATTTTTTTATTGATAGATGATTTTTCATAATGATGTCATTCAACAAAAAAATTACTCCCATTAATTTTAGATTTTGATGATTTTTGACAAATTTGTAGCTTAAACCAAGAAATTGGAATCTTGGAAAATAAAAATCCTTATTTGATTTGGATTCCATGTTTTTAATCTTAAACTATCTAGTTGCAAGAGAAAATTCCTTCCAACTTGTGAAATTTGCATGTTTGGCCATTGATTTTCCAGTGAATTCAATACTGTTACTTATTTAGCTTAAGTTTTCTCTAGGTTAGGTTTATGACTTAATTTTTTCAAATATTTTATCATTATTTATGTACCTACGTACTTATCTCTATTATCAATTAGTATTGGTTTTAATGAAACATATAAGATTTTTTAAATGATAACTACATTGACCTGTAGATTTTCAGAGTGAACCACTTAGTCAGGAATCTACTATAAAAAAGGTACCATTTGAAAGCTTATTTCTTTGGATTTTCACATTGAAAGAAGTTTGGTGATTGTGAATGCTAAGGTGCATTGTTGGAGGTTAAATTTTGTTGCATCTATGAAAATTATTATTTCACTCCCTATTGAGAAGCAATAAAGGCCTGTAGACTCATTCAGCCCTTTTGCGTTGATTTAGCTTGTGAAACAATTCATACATTTTTAAATAAATTATTACCTATGTTTTATCTCTGAGCTTCTTCACTTCATTACAGAATCCTCACGTTTGCTCCAAAGGATCCTTAAAAAATGAATCAGAAGTTAACTATGAATAGTCATACTGCCATTTGGTACTCATAGGATGATGAGGTACTATTTCCTTTCACTTTTATGAGTTGAAGAAAAAGGAAGGCAATTTAATCAGGTAACCCTTCACTAATTTTGCCCGTATTGTTGGTATACAGTAAGATTAGTTCTTATCAAACAATGATAAGGCCAACTATGTGTAAATCCTCAGAGTATTTTATTGGTACAACTAGTTTCAATGCTACGGCGTCATCATCAGGTACATGCATCAATGCTTGTACCTGATGATGACGCCGTAGCGTTGAAACTATAGTTGTATCAATAAAATACCCTGTGGATTTAAACAGTTGGCCTTGTCATTATTTGAAATGGACTTCCACAAAGTTACGCCAGAACGGATTAAATTCATTAGTAATTTTATATTAGGAATGGTAGCTCATTGAGGACATTATGGAAATTTTTTATAGTGTTGTTAGATATATATTTGACTGGAGCAAAGCATCACCTCCAGGCTCTTGGAGATTGACCCTAAGATGGTTTAATTTGTCATTCCAGTTAATGTTTCCCTTGTTAACATTCTTATTACCAAGCTCACAGAAGAAAGATAAAGTGTCAACTTGGAAAACCACGGAAACCTATTGAGATTTACTGTTTATTGTTCTGTTTATTTTACTGTAATGGTAGATTTTACTTTAGTCACTAGTATTTCTCAGATGCTGGATGTTTAATTTTTGATATCATACTTTTAATAAAACTAGCTATTAAAAGTACATACAATAACTGCCTATATTTCCATAAATATAGCTCATAAAACCTAAGTTAGGCATTTTGGATGAAATAAATAAAATGTAGGTAAGTATGTACACTATTGCCATGCATCTCCTTAGCAAAGTCTCAAGTCAGCTTCAACTTAAACCATTTACTCAACCTTGGATTTTGATAATTTATGGACTTTCAGCTCATTGAAACATCAATATGTAGTTTTTATATTTCAACACTGTTTATGATACATAATAAGTCCATGGTGCATAATTGAGTAACACGAATTTTGTGTGGTGCAAATCTATAGCTCCTCTTAGCAGGTGTGTGTGGTGTTTCCTATTGGTTGTGAGAAGCACTGGGATGCTTATCTAATTTACCCAACCTGCATTTTATATCAGAGTCATAGTCTTTTCTACGTCCATGTTCTGAACGTAGAAAAACTAAAAAAATGTTAAGTCAAAATTAATCATCAAACTGCAATTCTTTGGCCTCCCACCTCTATAGTGATTTGTTTTTGTGCCAGCTAGTGAGGCCTCAGAAGTAAGAATCTTGCTCAAAGTGAGATGTGGCTGTTCTCTTAATGCTGTTGGCTATGGTCAGCCTTATCTGTGGTATTACAATGCAGAGAGCTAAGGACTTGTAAATTGATACATATGTAGTTTTAAGAAATACGCAGCAGATTTGAGTACTGCGGTAAGTAGGAAGTTTGTGCTGTTTAACTTGTTTTTATTAATATTTTGCTAAATGGGTAGCAGATTTGAGTACTGCTGTAAGTAGGAAGTTTGTGCTGTTTAACCTGTTTTATAAATATTTTCCCATGTATTCTTTTCCAAGATTTTAAAAGTTTTGGAAAACCCTTTCAGGAACTTTGATTTTTGTGCAGTTTATAGCCCATGTTTGTCTTTTATGGAAAGTATTTTTTGAAAATTCTTTTGTAATGGTTGCATAGCACCTTCCTGCAATGTCTGGGGCATCATATTGAAAGGAGAGAAAATTGATAAGAATATTACCTGTAGTTTTTTGTAACATAAGCCTAGGATGTTCATTTTCCTGGAGATTCATTGAAACCTGGAAAGTCCTTGAAATTGCTTCCTCCTTGTCAGATCTGAGAATTTGACATAATTTGGGAATTTCTGTTAAAGTTCCATTTAGTATATTCTTGCAGGAAGAAATATGTAATACCAGAATAATTTAGCGTGATCAAACTTACAATTAGTCCCACAGAAATTTTTTGAGACCATCATCCTGTTTCACTTCAAATCCTGAATTTGTTCATTGAGATGACATTTAACTTCTTTTTTATTCAGCTTTGGAAAGTATTTCTTAACACTCTTATATCATGATTTTACTCATGATTTGGTTACAGCATCTCCACTGCTTGTTAGGTAAAATTTCTTGTCAATGTTTTCCTTACTGAGGTAACCCTAATTGATGCAACAACGTTGCATGAATAGAGAATTGGTAGTTAAAGATGCTTTCGCGTAATATGAATACCTAAATAAGAACTTGTATTGGATGTTTATTCCACCTTCCTTAAGTTACCAATAATCTTAGTTCATCTGGCAGTCTTTGGCTGAATCTCAACTCCTTATACTTCGTTGGGATACAATTTGGCATTTTTGTGACATGACCTTAGCCCTTTCTCTTCCTATTTACTGCTATCAAACATGCCATTCCAAATCCATGCTTTTCCCTCTCTTGTGTATATTCCTGAAATATTCCATACAGGTGAATGTTATTTTGCCTTGCATATATAAATATATATTCTATCTGGGTACTCAGGTTGGAAACTCACCGGCCTGAGAATGCAAAATTTGTGGATTTGAATTCTGCATTGGGCATCAACAATGTGTTCATCGCTTCAGTCATTAGGTTTGATGGTGTTGTGTACCCTTAGCAGTTAATGTTGGTAAATAGAAATCGAAGCATGCTTCTTTTTATTTACTTAAGTAGGTATATAATTTGATTCACAATTATAAGTGTAATTCAAGGCTGACACCATAATTCAATCATACTCCCTGCTGGTATGCTATGATTGGAAAAGTTTAGAACCACTTCGATGTTGGTCGTAGAAAATAATGTGGCCGACAAAGGGCACTCTACCTCCTCAAGTGTTTGAGACAAGGGTAGTGTTCCGGAGGCTGTGCCCGTTGGAGTCTCTTGAGGACGGGAGAGTATAGATTAGGGTTGGGGTGTGACAGAATTTTCGTCAAAACTCCGACCCAGTCACAGTGCCAAAAACGACTTCTTCATGGTAGGTATATGCATTTTGCACTTCACATTGGAAGGACTCTTTCAATCCAATGTAACAGTTTTAATTTTTTCTTCTTGTTATATTTCAATGGGATCCCTACCCTAATAATTATTAAATTACTGATGAACCGCCTTTAAGGAATGCTGGAAATGGAATGATCGACAGTTATGATGTTTTCATGGGAAACAATCTACGGAAGAAGTCCTAACGTAACGGTGGTTCCGCTATGTTGATGACGTTTTTGCAATCTGGACTGGCACTGAAAGGCAATTGGACATTTTTTCAGCAAATTTAAGTACCCAGTGCGACAGTATCAAATTTACGTGTGAGAAAGAAAAAAATGGAAAATTGAATTTTCTGGATGTGACAGTATCTAAAAGTGTTAAACATTTTGAATTTGCTATTTTTCGCAAAACCACCACCACGGACCATGTAATTCCCTCTGACTCCCGCCATCACAAATCCCAAAAGTTGTCGACATTCCACTTCTTACTGAATAGACTGCTGAATATCCCCCTCTCCAAAGAAAAGCGTAATGAGGAATTGGAAACGATTAAATCAATAGCAACGACAAACGGTTACAACAAAACCCTTGTAGATAAAATGCTCCTAAAAAACGCTCCATAAGAGCACAACATATGCTATTTCATCCGATTGAGACAAAAAAGGATAAAATTAAGTGGGGTAAACTACCGTATTACGGAGTTCTTTCACAAAAAATAAGCAACCTGTTCCCTGAAGACCATTTTAAAATAGCTTTATACAACAATGACAACTTAAAATTTTTTAAAAATAAAACAAAAGATAAAATTGATCCGTTAGACAACAGTGGCATATATTTATTGGAATGCCACGAGTGCTCTGCGGCCTATGTTGGACAGACGGGCCGCACTTTCCGGATGAGAGCAGAAGAGCACAAGAGGTGTTTCCGGACATGTAACTTCTCCCAGTCCCACTTTGCAAAACACCTGTGGGAGGAGAACCACACCAGTGATTTCACTCCAAAGATTCTGCACCGGGAGGAAAAAGGGAAGAGAATGGTCAAAAAGGAAGAGTTTGAGATTAAGAGACAGATGAAGAAACGTCCTCTCCTTAATTACATACTATTTGAAAACCTTTCACCCCTCCTAGAAGCCTCCCTGACCCTCACGGAAAAAACAGTAGCCTGTAATCCTTCCCCTCCCCCCACTCCCACGGACACCCCACCGCTACCTTAGTCACCAACAACCCTTCAAAACTCAAACCTGCCAACGGTCATCCGTCCCCCCCCCCCTTTCCTACCGACCACCCGCTACTACATTGTATCCACCCGCTAAACATTCACTACATTCCTTGAGGTTTTCCATCCCTTCCACTACCTTCTTCCTCCCCCACCCCAACGCCTACCCTGGATGGTATATAAAGATCATATTTTTGCTTGTACTCTTTGTACCTGAAGATGACGCCGCTGCGTCGAAACTAGTTGTACCTGAGAATAAATTGGTGGAATATAACAAAGTTTTCCTTCTCATTTATAAGTCATAACGTATTTGTCTTGGTTTTTTCGGTCGAACTTGAGCTTAAGTTCGTGGTTTTCTTTCGCTAATTGATATTGAAGAATCAATGTGGTTACACCAAAATTCTTCTCGAAATCACGTGTTGAAAGAAAGTAATGGCTATTCATCATTATCTTCAAAGAGCGCCGTAATGGGTTTTTGGCCTTATTTTACCTATAGTTTCCATTTTAATAGATTATTAACACCCGGAATACGATAGGGAAAAACTATGCATGTATAATAATTCAGTATGATGGAAGGAGTTGCTGGTTACCAAAGATTATATACTCCTGGTTACACTTAAAATCTTTTAACGTTTTATCGCTTTCGGTGGTGTGCGTGCACCTGCCCCCTTCCGGGATCCCTTTCAATTTGTTTCGCAAAAATCTTCGCGACTTTGACAATTGTCTAACAATAAGTATGAGCACGCTAACCAGTAATGACAATCCTTGCTTCCAATTTATTCACCAACATTTTTCATTTGCTAGCATTGCTGTTAAAATAACTGATTTTAGATAAATCCAGATAGGGATGAAGAAGGTTAGGCCCTTAAATTTTCAGAAATACAATATATTTGAATTTTTTACATATAATGTCAAATATGTAAATTGAAACATTAATATTAGAAGTAGCCAATTAATATTAGGCCATGATCATAACCGGATAACGTCGATGGTTCCTTTGAAGTTTAAACGTTTTTAATTTCCTACGTTATCTTAGCGTCAGCCCTGATATCCACCCGTTCTCGCGTCCAAGGTGTCCCGCGCCAAGGTGGGCCAGCGCTCAATTGTGTCTCGCGCCAAGACGGCCGCGCCAAAGTGGCCGCGCCCAAATGTCCCATTCCCTTACGATTGAATCTAGAAGGGGAATTTCCTTGAATGCATGTAACCCGCACATCACGTTCTTGCCATTGGCGCAGGACGTTCAGGAACATCAAAAGTTTAAACCATTATAACAACTATAAATATACTTCAAAAATTAATATTTTTGTTCACGTACATCTTAAGTCATCGTGCTGAATTAGAATATGCCAAAAACTGAACTTCACTACCGGGAAAGTTAACAATTTTTCCCTAAGCTTTCCCTAATGCTAAGTTGAATGGGTTAAATACTGCTGACAAACTAATGAATATAACTTGCCAATGAAAGTTACGCATAAGTTTAGTGTTTCAAATAAAATAACTTGGAGCAATATTTTTTCCTTTTGTTTTGCACATTAATTGTTTCTTTTTTGCTGGTAAAATGAAGATAATGTCTATTAGAACCTTGTTAGGCATGTAAAAAAAAATGTAACTGTTGCTTTCTGTGTTAGCAGAGCTTTGTCTGATAACGTGAAAAATTGAAGGATTGTATGGAAATTGCCAGAATATCTTCTTGTGACTCTTTTTCTCTTTGACTTGGGACTTTTAATGTTGAAACACCTGAAGGAATTCCATGCGATTTCACATCAAATGGGTCAATTGTGTAAATCGGTGAGAGCTTATTAAGCAAATGAAAGAACAATGCTGGTCATGAGTTGCTGCAGAAGTGGATCTTTAGAAGAGTATGAAAAAAGAAAAGGGAGATATTTTTAGCGGAAGTTTTTGACCATAGAGAGCATCAATGCTTATGAAGGCCATAGAGAATAGCATAGGCTTCAACCACTTATGCAATTTCATCATAACTGTATAACACCCAAGGATTGTAAAGAGTTGTTTGTCTTGTTTCCAAAGAAAAGTTTGCAGTAGAAGAGATTTAGCTCTGTGGGACAAGGGTGAAACTATCTTTATCTGAAGACAACCTATGTGGAAGAGAACTGGAAACCATTGGACATTAAGTCATGCAACTCTGAAAGCCAACACCAGAAATTCCACTAATGGCCATTGAGGTGATTTTGAGTTTTACTGGGGAAGAATAAATTCTGTGTGTACAACAGATGAGGGGATGCATAATGTCTTGTTACAGAGCTGAACTATTTCTCCATGATATGAAAGACACAACAGGGCCATGATTCGTATAAGTCTGCACTTGTGCATGGATAAATGCAGACACTTTGGCTCCCGTATCAAGCTGGAAATTGGAGAGCAAATACAGAGATCACGTGCAGGATGCAAGTTCAAATTGCATATATCTGAAATGTGATCATGTCCATCATGCTATACCTACTTAGTGATAAACTTAGCTTCATACAATGGAAGTGATATGAGCTGAAATTACCTCATTCTGAGTAAAACATGAGAATCATTACGGTTAAATAAGAATTATAATTTTGCTGAAATGAATGATATACCTACTTTTTGCATAGCTACCTATTTGCTCTTTATTGAGAATTATTTTTTCCATAATTTTCTGGTTTCCATCAATATGGTATCAACACTACTTTCATAATAGGTGAATGCTAAACTTAAAATTCATGATGCTGAATAGTTAATTGATGCTAAAAATCACCATCTCAATGCATAAGTGACAACATAAGAAGTGAAGAAAGGTGATAATGTATTATGGATTTCATATGGAATGCATCTTGATTCTCTAAAATTTGCTGTTTTTTTATGGTGTATCCTTGGATTTATCTCTAATTATTTGAACTTATTTCTCCAATAGATTCTTTTGATGGTCTCTATTATTGATGATCTTGATGATTCTCTATAGATTATCTTGGAAAGTCTCTCATAGCTACTATTCTAGCTATGCTACTCTAGCTATGCCGTAGCTCTTAGCTAGCTTAGTTAGCTCTGTGGTTTATTTTAACAGGTCGGGTGTATGATTTTATCAAAATATTGGGAAGACTACTTATAGACTTAACAAAGTTATTGGTACCAGTATGGATAATGGGGACAGGAAGTGGATTTAAAAGGCTGAATCTTTGGACAACCATTTTATTATAATAAACAGTAAAAAGTACACTATCACAGCACTAAACATTTTCATCATTCAGTAACATGAATTGAGCTGTCCTATTGTGTCCTTCTCAGATAACGAACAGTAATAAAATATCATATGTGTCATTTATTTTATTTTGAGCTGTATGTGGTGGTTCGCATTTCACATCAATAATTACTGTGTCATGGGGAACAATTTGTGAGAAAACATATTTTAAAAGTGGGATTACAATGCTTTCTAACTCTTTCTATCAATTAAGCCATTTTACATAGGCCTTCCTTGGCAATTGCTCAAATGGCTAGCAATGTGTTCAATTAGGCCCTTGCAATAGGATAAGGGGCCGATTCTCATAAAACTTGAAACACCCCTTAATGATATAACTCACACTTACTTTACTCTCCAATTAGCACTCATTGCAACAGCTCATGCTAACTTCAAAATATTCACAGTTTATTACCATTAACAGCTACTAATGTCATTCTTATGCAAGATTTGCAGTTTTATATATTTATATACAAAATACAAATTAGACAATTAATTCAATGGACTATTATTTATAAAAGGCATGTGCTATTGCAGCACAGTGCCAAAAAATGAAAATTTACAAAGGTAAAATGTTAAATAAAGTTTATAAATTAATTTTTGCACAAAGTATAATTTACATCTAATTGCATATCTAGCATTCAGCACCAATAAACAATAGTAAAAATCATGACATATCGTTCGAAAACCACAATCAAGCTCCTAGAGTGTGTAAAACATCACTTAGTTCCTATGTTATAAATTAGTCCTCAGAACCCAAAACAGTAGTGGGACTTTACCTAGCAAGCTCATTTAGTGATAGTGGTGTTTTGATGTGATAAGAGACAGACAAGATATTATTGTGAGCAATAAGACAATGTTGATTCCAAAATTCATGGAGGGACTCTTGTGTCTTATACACATTTTTAATTTGATTACAGAAGTTATTTGTGCTTCTTTTACTTATTCATATAAAGGCATTTCATAAGAGAAAGTTATGATGTACATATTTTGTCTATCACTTCTTTAATGTATGACAATGAAGCATTTAAACCCTAAGGAATCTAATTTTTCACTTAGTTAAGTATAAATATTAATGAAAAGGAAATACAGAATTCACAAATTCCATATTACATACCACAATCCTTGTTTGTTACCCAAAATTAATTCTTGAATTAGCTATGTAATGTGTTCTTAGACTCATGTCGGTAATTAATTGCTGAGGAAATTCTTTTCATATAAATTTTTACTTCAGTGAAAATAACAAGTTTCTTTAATCCTCTTAATTTAACCCACTTGGAGTTTCATATATAACCTGACTTCAGCTGGCTTGGTCCATTTGCTTGTAAAAACAGAGGGGCTCTTGGTAGAGGTAGCAACATATTTGAAATTTATATTCAACGGTATGTTTTGATTTTATGTACTTTATTCATGTGGGATTTAGTCTAGAGATACGACTGAGGGGAAATTTATGCCTTTATTGAATGCTGAACTTTTGAGATTATAATTCTATAGGTTACATTCTTTTAAAGTATCTGATCTATTTTTTATTTAAATGAAGAATTTAAACAGAAGAATTTGATTTATATAGCAGAAAAACTTCAGGCATATTGCATTGCTAATGGATATTAGAAGGCTCCTTAGAAGGTAATGGAGTAGCAGGGAGTGGACCCATATTATCTAGGTTGACCATTTTCTAAAGGTAGGAATTCGTCATTGTTGAGCACTAGTGTTGATGCAATTGCTAGGAATTGATTGGTTTTATATGGAACTTTTGCTGAATAAGCACTTTAAATATGCTTTCCTTGCTTTTTTATGAGCAAATTGATGGGAAACAGGTGGTAAATCTCCTGATATTTAGCTATAATAACTGATGCTCAAGTTTAAGCAACATGGTCTTAAACCTCATCCAAGGAATACACTGCCCTTCAATAATTACTTAGGTAAAAACATATCTTTTGCAACTCATATTTAATTGATTTTAAACTTATTTTATACTCCCATCTGCCATTCATCCGCAATTCATTTTCAAATTGAAATGAAAGGAACTCAGTTTAAATTCAGTTATAAAGGAAAAAACCCTGTAAAATAAGTTTTAAAACAGTTAAAAATCAGTTGCAAAAGAGATATTTTACCTGAAAATCAGTTGCATATCAGCTCAAGGAAAAATGAGTCCAAAAACAGTTTGAAAATGATCTGCTAAAGTGAGTTAAAATCAGTTTCAAAAGAGTGTATCAAGAAATTATAGGATAAAATCAGTAAAAATGAGTTGCAAAAGAGATATTTTTACCAGAGTACCCTGGAATGGAGGAAACTATTCAGGAGCAGTTAGATGGTGTTCTTTCAAAACTTACTGTGGAAGTTGGTGCCATAAAATTTATAGAGGGACCTGAATGGGGAAGAACATGACAATCAAATGTACAAGAACATTTTCCCTTCACTCACCTTATCAAATGTATTCATGTATTTACCGCAGCTAAAGGGTTAAATTAGAAGGAATTACTGAATGAACTAGTCATGGAGTGTTTTCATTACCTCCAAAGGCATATCATCATCATTATGGGCAAGGTTTCTTAAAAGAATTGAGGTTGCCTTAAACGGAGTTGCTTTCAAAGCATAGAATAGGTAAGGTCACTATATTACCATTGCAATGGCTTTAAAGACTTCTTGATTCTAACATGGGTTGGTATTCTGTTTGGAAAATAATATGAGAATTTTGAGCATACTCTGGCATTTTGTAGGACACTATTATTCCATCAATATATCTAAACAGATTGGTGAGAGATCTGATGCTGTCAAAAGATAAATCATTCACTTTTCAATGCACAGGCCTTACTTAATTTGTTTCCTGTTGGATTAAAACCATTAATTCATGCATCGGAGTTTAATAAATCATATTAAACTGTTCAGGAGAAACTAAGAAAACATTTTAAAGTCATTGTTGGGATGTTACCTCAAGGATAACTCGCACAACGACTGATACTCATACTTTAAATCTTGGGTTACAGAGGGTACTTAATAAGGGCAAATTTTTTAAAACCAATAAAGATTAATTAATATTGAAAACCCTTTAACTATGGCCAAATGAAAAATACTTGGAGTGGAAAGAATCAAATTGAATATATGATTTGAGTATGGATGTTTTCCAAATTTGAAACAAATATACCATATAATATGCTAAAAAAATGTTGCTGTGCATTAATTATTGATGAGCTGACATAACTATGTTAGAGAAATATTATTTGTACAGTCTTTACATAACTCATTGTCAGTGATGTAAGGCAACAAATGCATATTTTTTTCAATGGGGACAACCATATTTACCAGAATATGAAATTGAAAGTACATACACTGACATTCTAACATTTGAGTTTTTGGCTATCTGCTATCAAAGAGAACTTCTTTGTTAATACATGATTTGCATAGAAAGCATTAGATACTGAGACCTTAAATGGGCAGCAAAGGTAATTGGTCATAAATGCATGGATAAAAACAGTTGAAAATGCAGTTTTGCCTTTCCATACTCATGTTTCATTAACTTGGGAGCTGTCCCTTTTTTGTTTCATGTTAGCAGGCAAGGCTCAATGCCTTTATTTCTAGTAGGGCCTGCATCTGAAATTATGTATAAACTAGAATGAGAGAAATATTAAGACCTGTAATAACAAATTTTTAATTGATAGGCATTTAAAATGTAAAATTTTGATAGGGAATCTGAATTAGATGGACATGAGTAACTGAGGTGAATTATTTCATAAATCTCTGTATCAATGTTAATCAAATTTCTATTGTAATTTAACTGCACAATCTGAGTATTCAGGCAGGGATCTTATCCAGAACTGCCCTCCTGAAAATCGAGGCTTCACATTATGACAGATGTGTAGGTATTGTTGCTTTAAAAAAAGTTGCTCTTGATGTATGAACGCCAATTTCATTTTCAGGACTTAAAATATCATTGTTTTAGCTTTCAATTACATATACATATGATTGGAATTCTCTGATAAGTTCTTATTATTTTTTTGAGAAATAATGTGTCACATAAAGATGACTGTAGATGTCATATATTCTGGTAAATATGGTTAGGTATTTAAATAGACAGCTTATTCAAGCATATTGTAATGCTTATTATTTCATGAGGCCTCATTTTTGATCCAGTGATCCTTATCTTCAGAACTTTTGAAAAATTATGTGAGGGATGAACTTAATATCTTTGCAATTAGAGATTGAATTTGAGTTAGAAGATAGACACTGTCTTACACCCCTCATTGCAGCTAAATATATGACATCATTCTAATCTTTGTTGGTGAAGTTTTGATGCTTGTCAAGCTAATGCACTTTTTAATAGCTCATCAATTTTATTTTATTAAATTAAAATATATATCTTGCTCATTTGGAATCAATATTTATTGAATAAGATGTATGTAGTATCTTTGGAATCTTAAAAAATAATGGGTTCTTTTAGAACAGATGAATACATTATTATGAGCATTTACAATTTTATATCAGGGGCTTTAAGTTACTCCTGAATTTATTACATTTTATCTTTTACTGCTTATATTTAAGTCTATGGTGGATAAGTGTGAAATATTCCTATTATGTATCTTGATTAGGTTTATTCAAGATACATTATATAGGTATATAATTTCAAGCAAACAATAAAACAATGGAATGGATCCAAGTTATAGCTGAAGAACAAGTGGGCCTATAATAATTTCTCATTGTGTAGTATGATCTCTTGCTTATGAATGCAATGATTTTAATTTAAAAGAAGATTTGATGGTGGTTAAGGAATGCACTATTTTTATATTTCAAATTCGTTTTGATTTGCCAATTTTATCTTTTGGATGAAAAATGTTATGGTGGAAGAGCCATTCTAAGGACTTGAATATTTCTTGCTCAGCACTGTTGTCCATTCATTTAAGAAAGAACCCGAAGAGTAATTTTATTAACTAAATTTATCTGTGTGAAGGAATCACTCCTGCTCTCATACTTTTGTCTGCTTAGATTGCCTCTCTTTCCTGGAATGCTTATTCAGTTTGTTGCCTATTTTCAGTTCCTGATGTTGCAGTTTTATGCATTTGACCCATGTTATCGTTCAAATATCTAAGGACACCAAGCTGGAATGTACAAAATAAAATAAAATGATAATGGCAATTTTCCACAATGTAAACTAAATTACGAATTAAAGTTTACATTGTGGAAAATTGCCAATATCATTTTATTTTATTATGTTATTCCACGACATCAAGCCTGAAACAACTCTTTTTATACTGGAATGTACAGTTTTTTTTACTTTCCCTCTGTATTAAGGCCTGGCTTACACAATGCATTTACTCAAGTGAGTAGATGCATGCATTTTGTAAGAAATTATTCCCAGAATCAGATTTGAGACTATTTCATGTTCATATGTGATTGTGCTTTATTGCAAGTTGACATGTTTACTTGGTGGAAATTTGGAGAATGCAAGTTCATGCATCGACTCACTGAAATACATGCATTGTGTAAACAGGCTGTATGTTCTATTCCTGGTTGGGAGATTAGGTAATTGCTCTTGTCTTCACCCATTTCCACCCAATAGGTTCTTTTATGAGCAAAACAGCAGGAGTAGGTACGTATTTAATCCTTTTCCAAGTTAGAAGTTTAATGAGCAGAAATTGTCATGATTTACTAGACCAAAAATGTAAAAAAACTTAAGTTTAGCTTTCTTTTTTTTTCTGTGCATGTTATACACAAGAACATAAAACTACATATAATTGGTGAATGCTACCAATCCCGACAAAGTTGCTTGCTTCTAGGTACTGTTGATCAGACTTTTATATTGAATTGATTGTATTTCACTCAAAAGTTTTTTAAATTGAATGAACTAAAAGAATGCTTATGATCCTTCCCAATGCTGTTAAGTATCCTTTGAAATAAATCAGTTGTCCTCTATACTTTAAGGCATTTTGTTTTTAATCATGTAGGTATGTAATTCTTAGGTTTCACTAGCTTCTGCCATCATACCTAACACCAGTATATTTTTAGTTCCCTATATTGAATGAAAATCCTGTATTTATAGATAAAAAGTAGTTTTCAATGAAAATCCATGTACATTACAATCATTTTATGTACATATACCTATTTTCTTTATAATACTATTTTATACACTTTGTCAATGGGCTTTTTTAATTACTGAGTGCAATTATTATTTGGTATTAAGAAGACTATTTTTAAAACTATTTTTCATTCCACTTTATTTCTAAGATTCTCTAGTCAGCCTTTCTTATTGTAGGTTCTCTTAACATTTTGATGAAGAAAATTAATAATTAAGTTATGACTGCTGCACAATTCCTCAGTCCAAAACTCCTATGTTTTACTGGTCGTTCATTGACTGCTAACTCTTGGTCACTCACTTTGTTCACCAGCTGGAACAAGTTATTAATGCTGGTTTAACAAAATGGCAACAGACAATGCAGAGCTCAGAAAATATATAAAACTTACCTTATTATGAAATTTTGTATATGCCTGTAGGAGAAAAAGACTCAAAAGAGAGTATGGTAATTAGGGTTATTGATTTTTTTAGTGTTACTTTAAAGTTACGTAAGAGTACATTCGGCATCAACTAAGAAAGACACTGAATTCATTACGTCTGAAGTTGTAACTATTCCCAAGAGACCATAGGTTCATGACTTAATGTAGGCCTTGAATATCATAAAATATCTAATTCTTTTTACTGATATGGTCATTTTTCATGCTTTAACATCAGGAATTATCTTGAGAATCAATATTTATTACATTAAAAAAAAACTCTACTGAAGCAAGTACTCATGTTATGTAATCACTTTCTGGATAAATATTTTTGACAAGGGTTATGATATTATTAGACCAACTTGATGAGTCATATTGTTGAGCCAACCAATGATGTTCAGCAGACAAAATTTTACAAAAACCTGTTGTATATATTTTTAAAATTTTCACCGTAGACATGCATAATTTCCTTCTCAAAAGTAATAGATGAACTAACATGAAGTATTTTATTGTTCTTATTTCAAATGTGTCAATTTTTTATTTAAAAAATCTATGGCTTTCCATTTAAATCATCGAAAGAGCAGTTCGTTCATAAACTGAATGCACTTGTCAGTTACCCAGATAGTATGTAATTCATGAAATTAATATGAAGCAGCTTTAATCAAAACTGAATCAGCATAAATCCTTGCTGTCCTGTTAGTTACACTTGTAAACAATATATATTTTCAATTCCTATTTCAATAGATAACCAGAGTTCTTGCAGATCCATAGACCAGTGGCACTCTTCATCTGAAGTATTTTAATCCTGTCACTACTAAAAATTTCTCTATAAATAGTTCAGAATCAAGAACAGCAATGTGAGCAGCACGTCCAATCAAAGAGTTGGCTGTGTTAGGAAGTGCATGGTGGACATCGTAGCGAACGAATGTTACTTCAGGGCGTCCAATAATTGGGGATAAGATGTTATGTACCATTTCACGGTAGGCAGCTCCTGAAAAAAGTAAAAACATCAAGTTCTGTAATTTCTTCAGCGACAAAACTCTCAAAACTAACCTGTTTGGTATTTTATGACTTATCTCACCATAATGTGATAAAAAGACCTCACTTAAAATAAACTATTTTTTGCAGATATTTCAATTTACTTAACTCGAAACATATGATGAGCAAGTACTGTTTAACCTCTTTGCTAAACTTTAAACTTAACCTTCCGGTGGGCGTGTACGTGTACTGAGTAAACGGCGTTCGGTTGTCTGCGTTTTAATCCATTTTACCGTAATGAGACCAACTTTAGTTAAACTAATTTTGAAATGATTAGTGTTCCGATTTGAAGCCGAGGAACTATCAACTCGAGGCTTCTGTTGGACTTAGACGAAGAGGAAAAGAAAGATAATACCGTCGACAATGATGGTTCTGATTGCGAAGCAGATGATGTACATAAGGATGATGTGTACAGTAATTTGGAAGAAGGAGCCTCTGAAGATGAAGAAGAAGTGCATTTCTGGTTGGCATAAAACATAACCGCACCATACCAATATTCTAGAACTGCGTAATCTAGACTGATGTGGAATCGTGGCACCTAGAATTGCCGTGAGGCATAGGAGATATTGCATGTGGCAAATAAGCTAGCAAAAAAACATTAACGAGTCTTTGTCACTTGCCTTTTGTGAGGAACAAGTTTCTTTGGCAAGCTAGACAGCAATTAAAATATATAATAATAAAAAATAAGCTCTTGAAATGTAAACAGTTATGTAAATAAATAAATAATATAGCAAACCAATAACAAATTAACCATTATTTTACAAAACACCTAATGTATTCTTTGTTAGCGTCTTTGTGTACTGCGTACACAACGTGCCCGCTCGTGTGACTGAAAAATGCATGCTTACCGGAAGGTTAACACATTCAATGCGGAGCACGTCAATAGACGTGCTCCTGGCTACTCCGACTGATGGAGCACATCAATTGACGTGGTCGTTCCTTCCGAAGCGCTCTCACTTTTTTCGAGCCGATTTTGGCGACTTTCATGTAAATCTGGCCTGCATTGAATGTGTTAAAAGGAGAATCCTATTCTGGGCAGGTTGTAGGCTGAGTTATTTGTAATAGATGGCTACATAATAATGTTATGTTTTATGTGTATGGGTGGTTAAAGTTATCATAAGGAAGAAGAAATCGCCAATAAAGAATATCTATGTTGGATCCCATTTTTCAGGTTCAACTGCATGCGCCAACGTTATGGTGGCAAACATTTTCTCCTTCATTACTGGAGAAGTCTTCAGAGGTGATGTCTCCTGGACAGAGGAGAAAATTTTTGTCACCATAACGCTGGCACATGCCATTGAACCTGAAAAATGGGATCCAGTTCTTCAAGCCAATGCGGAAGCCTTTGCTCCAACAATACATATCTATGTTGATGAGTTGTTCTCGGGTTTCCCACAAGGTTAGGCATTCCATGATATCCGACGTTTTGGCAGAAGACTTTCCTGCCATTTTCAAGGCCTCAGAGCCTTGAAAATGGCAGGAAAGTCTCCTGCCGAAACGTCGACAATCATGGAAAGCCTAACCCAGTGGGAAACCCGTGAACAACTCACCAGCATCATTTGCCAGGAAAGCCTAAAATCATACATATCTATGTTATTCATGGTAATCATCGACGATAAGTAATATGGAATGTCAGTGTTGCAAATAGCTTTTAAAATCCATATATTTATGTAGACATGCACATTTTACTCCAGATTTGCTCAAAAGACATTAATTATGAAATATTATGACGTATGTCCAATAATTTTCATAGTCACTGGAGACAATGCGTGTTAGCCATTATATTTTGAGCTTTGAGCGGTGACCTGCATGAACTGCTAGCATTGTTCGTCTTAATGCTGTATAAAGTGAATGTGTATGTTTTATTAATTGGGCTTTGGACCATGGTTTCAGTTTTGCTGTGACTTTCTGACATTTTTGACCGTATAATAAACTGCTGCTGGGCATTGTTCTCAACCTCAACCATTACTGTTATTTTCATCTCTAATTTCTCCAAATATAAAAAAATGCAATGTCATATTGATCAATGGTGACATAATTACTGACCTCTGAGGAGAAGTTAGGCCAATACTGTCTATCTTCGAGTCTGGATAATGTCTAATAATATCCCAATGTAGATCTGGAACCCTAAACCTATCTGTATGCATGATTTTCATAAGCCATGGGGCTTAGGAACTATGGGAACTGTATTTTCATGGACAAACCTACATTTGGGTTGTAGGTTATTTTTCATTGATATCTTTTGAAATGCATTGCTTGGAAGAAAAGTAAATGTGAAAAATACCTGGATGCCATTGTATTATGCAGTAAAATTTGGTGAATTATGAGAAAGTTTAGCTATTTGGAATGAAATGGATAGCTGTGTTGATTAAAAAGTGAGACCCAGTAACAACACTGATATTAGATTCCTTTTCCTGGGGTAAAAAAGACCTGATGATAAGTATTATGATTTTTTTATGTTAAAGATTAATGAAAAGCTGTGAGTTACACCTTTAGCTAAAGCACCATGCTAACTTTTATAAGTTAGTGTGTTAATAACTAGCTGTAATTATATTGTGGAGTGTAAACATTTGGTCAACTTAATCCTCATTGATCTATCTGACAGCAGTTAGCCTAAATGAAGGAACACGATACTTTTGTCGAATATGTGAGAGAAATTTACCACCAGTAGTTGTGATACTTGAATATTTGGATTGAACCCTGTTGGGATTAAACTTAATATAGGTACATGTACTTAATATGTACTTCTCCACATTTAGGCCAATTTAATCCAATTGGTTATCCTAGGTAATAGGCAACACTCTTCTCTTGGCCCCTGAGAGGCAGGTAACCTGCATGCTTTTTAACCTTTATCGTCCTTCAAAATGAATTCGTTTCAGACAATTTTTTGCCATTTTAAGCACTGTTCTCCGCTTAGAAATACTTCAACACTGCAACGAAAATTTTAATCGCTATAAATCTAAATACATATGTACATGAAAGTTAATTTTTTTGGTACATGGGTAAAAAATCAAGGTAAAAATGGGGATTTCCTTGACAGTTTTCTAAGGTACATAGTTTGTTAGGTACATTTGGCCTGTTTTTTTATTCATGATATCTTTCTTTTTCTTTTGAATATAGCCCTTATAATATTTTCTTACTTTTTGGCATGGTCCATTCATTTTTAGGGAGTGGGGAATAATTTTTCCCTCATATTTTTAGATGAATTCCCTGGCTCATCTTTCTCAGCCTCTTTCTTTCTGTAGTGCCAATATTTTGTATTTAGGGAAGTATTAAATCGGTCCAGGCCGGTTTCTTTTCTTTTGGCAATTCCAACATATTCCCTATATACAGTTATCGGCTTGGAGTAGTTATTCATTTTTTTATACAAAAATTACAAATTTGCTATGCTTGTTCCCATACGTAGTTCAATAGCTATAACCACCATAAAGTTTTCCTCAAAGCAGATTCATAGCTTGAGAAATTGATCGAACTTTTCCCTCATCTGATCCCCAATTTGATTATATTCACCTTGGAATTCACGTGCACAGACAAGAATGAAAAGAAATTATGTATACAGTGTCTTCGTAACTGAAAACATCTCAAAAATAGAGTTTACACTCTCATAAGTTAGTCGAAATGAAAGTGTGTAAAGTATTTTTGATGGGCATCATTTTGAAGAAGATGGAGTCTTGAAAATATTGTAGCAGATAGGTTCCGCTAACCCAACAACTGGTAGCAATGGCAAAACTCCAATGTTCATTTTGCAATTACCAGCTAAGTAAGGCTATTATGCATGTGTGCCACAAGGCATAAGGAACAAGGTCTAGAGAATGGGGAGGAGGAGGGAGGACCATGTGAAAGGGTAGGGTTTTGGCAATGTGACGTGAATCACACTTGAGACATTTATGGATAAAGAAAACAGCAAAACAAACGTTACAAGGTACAGAGAACATTAGGCAGGATATCAAATAAACTGCAGTAAATGCACAAGAAATAAATGCTATGACGTGGACCGCTGATGGGACCACGTTGGTAACAGAAGACCAATGGTTACTGTGGTTGCCACGGCAGTCCCATTGGACTGAGACTTAAATTTGGAGTTTTTTTAGGTAAAACTATAAAATTGAACATGCGTAATGATTTGTAGTGTTTCTAAAGTATGTATATAATTGGTAGCAAAACTTTAAAAAATATTTTGGACCTGATGACACTTAATATGCACTTAACATGTTAATAGAAGGTTTTGACCATCTCTTCAGTCTCTGATAGGTATTTATCTGATGTCTTACCAAGGTGCTCCTAGTCAATAAATGTGGTTGAAACAATATAAGTGTCTTGGTTATCTGCTGATTTCTAAATAATTATACTAATTATGTATTGTTTGATTTTGTATCTATGGATATTTTCTATGTTATACACTTAAGACTATGCTTGAGTATACACTGAAATTATTGTGAGGTGGCATAATTTTGTTTGAAAAAAAATCCTTGACAGTTTTGATTGAGGAATGAAATTGGATGAAAATCAATTAACATATTTAGAAAATCAAAGATTTAAAAATGTTTTCACAATCTTCTCTACCTGTTACAGACGTATCCTTGACAGCAGCCTTACACAGCTCAATGCGAGCTGAATGAAGTGGTACATAGCGATCCTGAGAAGACCCACAGAGCAGAAGGTGTTTAAAATGATGGAGGTAGGAACGGTGGCTTAAACGATAGAGGAAAGTTTGGCGAACATCTGGCGCATCTCTTAATGACAGCTGAAGTAATGACCCTGATTTTTTCCACTTCTGCATGAACCACATTCCTATAAAACAATGTTACAAAAAAGAGATCTTAGAGATGGGATTTGAATAAAGTAATTTGAAAAGGGGACCTTAATTTCCTGAGGGACCAATAGTAGACTCATATTCACCTTAACTCTCGGGATTGACTTACTATGAAATAAATGACTATTTCTATTGAAAAGATGATTTTAAGCCTGCATATCAGTAAAAATTAAGCCAATCAGTTGGCATTAATTGCAATCATAGATTATACAATTGAATTGATTGATTCACAGTTTTAGATGTAATGGAGCTAATTAAAAGTATACTTAAAAGATTCTAGTCACTCACCCATATTGACTAGTCCACTATTGTTGTAAAGAGTACCGAGATGAGGTCCTGAGAGGGAGAGGAATGTGTGGAGTCGAGGAAGAAGGTGTTTCATCTGTGGCCGAGCAATGGCAGAACGAATTATTATATTTCCCAATGAGTGACCAACAAAACTCACTCGTGCTGGGTTCAAGCCATATGCTTCAACATGGTACAATATTTCTGCTACTAACTTATCAGTCATTGTATCAAAATCTGAGAATGTATCTCCCTGAAAGAGTAGGAAGAAGCTGTTGTGAATGTGGGCTGTAATTTATTAGATATATTCGATTGATGCTAATTCAAGATAAGAAAAAAGTATATATTTTTTATCACATGGTTATGAATGATCAAAGTGATCACATTTCAAGTCATCTACCAGAATATTGGCTGAACCAATGCTAACATTCAAAAGTTTCATTGTTTAATCTTTCATAAAAATCAACCCTTTAAAAGCATTGATCTAATTTCTTTTGTGAATTGAAAACTATCTGCCCATTAAGAAAGTTCAATTCCAACTCAGATGAAAAATTTATTTCAGCCTTAATAGTAAACCATGAATGCTCTTTTTAATTTTAAATAAAATTAACTTTGAATTTGGAGATGATTGCTGCCTCTGATAGCATTCTGAATTGACTTTCTGTATTTGAATTCTTTACAAAATATGGAATACAGTAACACCATTATTGAGGTGAATGGTTATTAAATGAAGTTCTGTTGAGGTAAAACCATTGTGTAAGATTTCAGGAGCCTGATTTATAAGATTTAATGAAATCAAGTGCAATTACCATTAATACATACCTGATTACGTTCAGACATGAGAAATTCTAGATTTGCTCCTGGAAGTCCCATTTCTAAATAAGTACGAACTAACCGTAGGTCAGCTGAGTTTCCATCTAATCCATGAACACAAACAATTAAATGTAATCCCCCCGGAGAAAAGATGCGATATTCATCACTTATGTGGAAGTAGGGAAGAGTTGAGGCCAATGTCGGAAAGTCACTGAAAAACACGATAATAATTTATATTCACCTGACGTATTCTATAGAAGAAGGATTGTTAAAGATCATGCCTTTCTAGTTATATAATTAAAACTGTTATGAGTTAATAGATGTTAATGACACTTAATTTAGTTGCTGCTCAAATTATGCGTCATATCAAGCAAAAAACAGCACTCACATTGGTTAAGAGAAGTATCTAAATAAAAGTAGGATGAATTTTGCAACCAAGAGCATGCATCGTACATATTTTCCATGTCATTTAAAGTGTTCATGCTTACAGCAGCATTAACAGTGAGCATAGAAGTAGGAGTCAATATCATTTTCTTTATTTCACTGTTGTGTTTTGACTTCTTACCTATATATCATGCCTGTAAAGTTCATTTGTCGTTTAAACTCTTCCTTACACTTTATAAAGCTCAATTGACTCTCATCCTCATTAAGCGTACCATTGCTACTTGGAACAGAAGTAGATGAGTTTGTTTCATGCCTGTGCTTGTCTTGTTCCTCACCTTCACAACAGTCACATGATACATCTCCCCCTACACTGAGTCCCACTCCTGAATCTGACCCTGCACATTGAGCCTGCTGTTGCTTTGCTTGCAACATGTGCGAAGGAGTCCTTTCACTAGCATCACTACTTATTCTTTCATCTACCCGGTCACTGATTGCTAGAGTCGATTGGGAGGACAAATCTGCACTTAAACTTGGTCCTCGTTCCACACCCGCAAGGTCTACACTCCTTGCGGGAGTGGAAGGTGCCGCGTTGGAACTTGTGCGTTGAATGTCAGGCTGTTGTGCCTGCTGCCTTGTGCCATAGGTTGGCACACTCTGCAAGTTCTGCTGCTGGGCGAGGAGCTCAACGAACAGGGGCTGTATCTGGCTTAGAGGGAGCTGCTGGTATGTGTGGCTCTGCTGTTGCTGTTGTTGTTGTTGCTGCTTCATTAACTGTTCATGCTGCTGACGTTGCTGCTGATGGAGCTGCAAATGTTGCTGGTGGATCTGTTGTATTTGCTGTTGAGTTGGCTGTGCATACTGACTTTGCAGTTGCTGTTGGCTAGAAAGTTGGTGTTGACTCGAAAGTTGGATTTGGCTTTGGTGTTGCTGTTGACTCTGATGTTGCTGCTGACTCTGATGTTGCTGCTGACTCTGATGTTGCTGTTGACTCTGATGTTGCTGTTGACTCTGATGTTGCTGTTGACTCTGGTGTTGCTGTTGACTCTGATTTTGCTGTTGGCCCTGTAATTGCTGTTGGGTTTGGCATGGATGCTGAGGTTGCATTTGCTGGGGAGATTGTTGGAGTTGAGGTTGGGACTGTACTTGCTGTGGGCTGTGTTGGTGGTGCTTAGGGTGCTGCTGAGACTGTTGTTGCTGTCTTTTCTGCTGCTGTTGATGGTGATGCTCAAACAAAAGTAGAAGGGGCTCAGTGTTGCATAAGCATTTTGTTCGATCAGCTGCATTATTCCTTTGGGAGATTAATGAGAAATAACCAGTAATGTCAGAAACCATTTTATTAGCAGAGGCATGACAAAAATGGCTAAAAGATGCAATGATTAAATTATGAATGGGTGTATTGTGCATATGAACAGCTCTCTTTAAGCTTTTTAACTTAAGTATGAGAAGGAAACATAGTGGAAAATACAACATATTCATTACATGTTACTATTTGGAACTGTACAATCACGTATATTCACAAGTGCCAACAGATGACTCATGTAAGAGTTTCAATATAAGCTTTTATATATGCATGGACGTCAAATACTACACAGTAAATCCAAAGCAGACACCATGCTATGTGCTTGGTAAATGTAAATAAAATTGATCTCAATAGTTCACCATTCAATTAAATTTGGCGGTAAATGAGATAAAATCTTATTCCATGAATGTTGATACAAGAATACACTAGTGAACTTAGAATTTTCCTAGGGAAATAAAAATGTGCTATGGGGGACGGAGTCACAATGAAGCATCATTTGCACATTGATAAACATTTTCTACCTATAACATTCAACATTTTTAAAAATTATGAATTGATTGTTTGTTTGCCACTTTTTTAAAGCTTTCCTCTAAATGAAAATAACTCTCCTAAACTCTATATCTGGTAATATTTGGAGGGAGTTGCATTCTTATGTCCAAAGGTAGATCTTAAACATGGCCTACGTTGCGATAAATATAAAATTGTCTTGCCTAATGAAAGGTGCATATGAATTGAAAGAGTACGGGGTTATTGGAAAAGATAGAACAGTTTTCAGATTTTTGTTAAAAACTAATTCTAAAAGACAGGCACATTTAAGGATATAGGAAGGTTCAAAGTTTTGATCCTTTGCCTTCCGATTTCTCTTGCTTCATTAATAGCAATGATCTTGGAATCAGGACTGCCAACCCTACTAATTTTTCCAAATATGTCCTTATTTTTATGCAGCATGGACCATCTTGGAGGTATTATGTATTATATCCAGAACTTAAACTCTCGAAGTTGAAACTTTTTTATCCATATAATTTCCTACACTGGAAAAATGCAGTAATTAATTTTGCCTCAATAGCATGAAATGTAACATGCTGGTCTGGCCATCCAAAGCTTATGGCTTTGTATTCACCTTCGTGCATAGTTGCTCAATTTGTCATATGTTTAAGGTCTGAAGTTAGATGATAAACCTTGGTGGGTATGGCACCTAAAAGTCAACATCAACTATTGTTTGAAGAGCTGGTCACCAAAATCTAATAACATTAAATTTTTTCATCCAAATGTCCTTGTGTTTGTAGATAGAGAGTTGGCAGCCTTACTTTGAATTTAATTTTGTATGCACATATATATATTTTAAGTTTTATATTGTAATTTGTAATGAGCGTAATGTTTTTTTTTAATTTAGGCCTGCTAAATTTATAATGTTTGTTGCATCTCTTCTTAATTTTAATTGTCATTGACCTTGAAATATATATGCATTTAAAAAAAAGCAAGCACCTTAAAATCATAGAAGTTCATGTGCCAACTGTTATTTGACATGCGAGCTGCTCTTGTATTTAGCCCTGTTGAGCCACACTAAACTCTCAAGTGTAGTTAATAGCCTACCTGGAAGGTTTATTCTGTGTGTTGTAGGTTTAGAGATCTTGAAACTGAGAATTCAATAAATAGGAACCTGTTGATTTGCTCTTGTGGCTGGAAATGGTATTAAGTACATTCATTTTGATAATTGTTGCAAAGCATGTGGTGCTCCTTTACATTGGTACCTCCTCTGGGGTCACAGATGTTTGAACCTTCCTTGATCGAGTGGTATGTATGTGGAATGTGCTTCTGTATTTTAGAGATAATTCAAATGAAATTTTGAATTCTGCTTCATCTTTTTTAATAAACCCTGTGTATTTCCAATGAATCACAGTTAAAATTCTGGAGGGAATAAATAACAGTCTTACAATACAGAATTAAAATGTGGATGCAATTTATTTTGCTTCAGAGAGAGAAAGATTGGTTAGATGGTAATAAAATTTTGAAAGGAATTGGAGAAAATTACACATAGTGTGTTACTAGTGTTTTCTAGTTTTAAAAAAGTCTGTAATCCGCCTTCTGGATTGTTAATTTGCTTGCAGAGTACTGTTGCAATGGAATCATTTTGGTGGCAAGAATGCAGTTGGTAATTATGCTTTATAGGTAGGTTATATTCTAGTTCTGACTGACCAATAAATTGATACATGTAATGAAATAAGTGTTACACGTTTTTTCTAAACAGTAAGTTCAATTTTATATGTTGAGGAAATGTAAAAGATAGAAGAGAGAAAATGTTGCAAACCAAGCAAAGAATTCTATTAAGTACATTCAAAGCTAAATGTAAGAAAAATCTAGGTTAGAAAAATTAAAAGAAAAGATTAAAAAAGTGAATGAAATGACTACTATAACTTTAAAATATGTAATGCAAGAAACAGAGAAAAATATGAATCTACTGTCATAGATATTTCTCTTTGTGCAGAAAAGGAGAAACATCTACTGGATAAATGGAATATGGAGATAGTTTAGGATTTGAAGTTGATAACTTGCAAATTTATTCTCCTTACTACAAATATGCATATTCAAGGCGTGCTATAATAAACATGTAAGAACATGAGTGTGCAGATGACAACACCAAACATTGAATATTGATTGTAGGCTTTGCTGTATCTCTATTAGTTTTTTGTGAGTTTAAATCAAATCAGGGCATGAAACATATAATTTTGATGGCATTTGTAATAGGTTTCCTTTCTCCTAGTGAAAACCCTTTAATTTAATTGAAGCTTCTTTTGAAATGGATCATTTTAAAATGCATGATGGCGTACACAAAAGAACTTTTCATCCTTACATTGGTAATCGATTTTAAGTGGCTTCTTTTTCACTGAATTATATTTTCTATATGTTTGGTGAAACCTTAGTGTGTTGAGATTTAAAAATTGAAATGGAAAAAATGTAAGTAATATTCTCTGTGAAATTACTGCTGGAATAAAAAGTATTTGCACAAATTCTTTTTTTTTATATCTAAGTTGTAAGCTAATGTGTATAAATAAGCCTTTTTTGATACAGAATATAAATGTCTGCAGTTCTCAGCTCTCATAATATTTCTTAGCAGTTGACACAAGAGTACATTTAGTTAGACAGTGGCACATGAAGACACGAATAAGAAGTGACACAAATGAAATTCATGATTTTCACTACACTTAGATTGTAAGCAATTTACTGCTTAGTAAAAGAGAACATGTATTAGGTGCACAGAGCTCTTAAATTCCAGGCATTTTAAATCTCTTGGAAAAAGTGAATGTTATGGTTATGTCTTGATTTCTAATAATGAGAAGCAGATACCATATTTTTTGTCAAAATTTGTCAATATGAGTATGGGTAAATGTTACTTCCATGCTCTTAACTATGACCCACTACCAGTTGGAGTAACTGAATCTTTGGCTTTATATAAAAATTGTGTGCTCATAAATGCTTTGTACATACTAGATGCTTTGTGTACCTGCCTATGGAAGACAGATGTTTAGATTGAGCTGGTGTACATAGGTACCTGGATTTTTGATGTTTTGAAGAGTATACACATAAATTTCATTATGTGGTTGTTTCATTATGGTTAATTGTGGGTGGAAATATTCTTTTGATTGACTTGCACAAACATGATAATATCACTCCTTTAATGATTTGAAATAGTTTCTCTGCCTGCCTAGAGAATTTTCCTTTGCATAACTGTAGGTACATTATGGAGTTGAGAAAAGCAATATTCTGGTGCATATCAGATTGTGTCATTTTCATTGCTGTAATTTGTGTAGATGCTAAACTAAGAATCTCTTAATATGAACATATCCAAAATGATTACATATCTTATCATGATGGATTATTTCATTTTATCTTGTATAGCTATTTGGTCTTTGATTAGTGAAAATGTGTGGCTTGATTTAATAGTTAGTGAAATTATTTATTCAATGGATGTAAATACTCCTCTATAAAGGTGCCTATCCAGAAGAAATATGCATTTAAAGTGAATTAACTGAAAAGATCAATTACTGTAATATTAAAATATTATGACTATTTTGGTTTAATGAGAAATTCAAAGAAAAGAGGCTTTGAAGGTCTATAGACTTGTGGGAATCTACTGCATTTATCAATATTGAAGAAAATATAGCTTTGGAGAAAGCAAAAAATTTCTGTTTTATGAATTTATTTTCCGAATAACCGAAGTCATTTTTACCACCCAACTTGTTGGTTAAAGCTCATAAATTTACCCTGTGTATGCCATTATTATATTTATATTATTCTTTAAATAAAATTTGAAGACAATAGATAGCACTGTATTTCCTGAATTCCTTTAGTTATTCAATGTATGTAGTGGTAAATGCTTCTCTGTATGGGCATTATAGAATTGTTGAAACTGTAATGACTTGATCTATATAATTTATGATGAAAAAAGACTTGACTATCTATCTCATGTGATGTCTCTGAAACAGAAATATGTCTAGATATCTTCCGAGTGAGGTATATTTCAGAGTTATAGCAGTGGTCATTGAGGGTGATAGGCTTCTTTGCATTTGGTTGTTTGCTTGTGTTTGCAGTGTTAAATACCTAACTACTGAATTGTTAAATACCTAACTACTGAATTGAAACAATGTTTGTGGTGACATTTTTCTCTTCACATGGTTGATAAGAATAGCCTCTAAAAATGCTGAGAAATATCAATTGGTGGTGTATCACTTGTGACATAACTTATGACGTATTGGTAATGTTGTAATTAGTCTAGAAACAATTCTTGGCCTATTTAGTGTAAGCACCGTAATTAAAATGCACATCCCTCACACTAAGCCTGGATAATGTTTCTTAGTCTACTAATATATATGTATACACATATATATGTATTAATTTGAGTAGACTTCCAATTTTTATGGAAGACCATGATCCCACTGTTCTCTATAACTTGTTTTCAGGTTATGTTACTCCAATATTTCTAATTATCTATTGCTATTCTAATCTGGCGTTAACTACCCAAATGTAATTCTATTTTTCTATTTATTGTGTTACATTAGTTTTCATGGTACGTATATCAGAAGAACATGCAAAATCTAAGCTTTGCTAACCTGCATGATCTGTATGCAGTACATACTTAGATTGATAGTCTAAAAGGAAATAGCTGCCTTTTGTGTAATGCCTATTATTTATCATAAACAGGATACTAATACATATCGTTCACTCATTTTTTGTGATCACTATCTTCAAAAATATCAACATAAATCATTGCTATTCATGAGAATGGTTAAGAGTTACAACAAATTAGAATGCATGAAGGTTAATCAGGCCAAATGTAAGCATATGCTCAAAGGCAGCTAAACAAAGCAAAGGTTTTCTATGTTACATCAAATCTCATTTAAAAAAGGTTATGGTGTTATTTTTAAAAATGCATCACAAGAAGAATAGTACACATACTTTGGTGAAGGAACTTTATGGTTTCCTCTCCTGGGCCCTGTGCCAATTGAGCTGATGCGATTTTCTTCCACATGAGAGCCACTAATCAAACTTCCATCCGTATCCACTGTTCCTTTCCCAATGTGCCTGTCCAAGGTTAAAACTTCCCTTGGTGAAACGTCCTTCCTATCACTGCTTGCAGCCCGCCCAACACTCCCCACAGCTCTTCGTTTACCCATGTCACCGAGGCTCTCGTAAATGTGGAATGTCGAGTGAGGCGTAGTTGGTGGTGCCGAGGCAGGGGGCGGGTCCCTGAATGGCTCCGGTGGCAACTTGGGAATGGCAGCTATGGCTGTCAGGGGTGCCACGGATGCAACGGGAGTTGTGGCTTTCGCTGCCGGGGGCGGTGGTGGGGCTGCAGCAGCTTGCACTGGAGACTCCTCCTTTTTGGCTACGCAGTTGCCCACCATCACCTCCTTCTTCGACCCCCCCAGTTCAGTGGTGGACCCCCTGGGGAACAGGGGGGGATCCCGAAATTGCTTCGGGGGTGGCAGGGGTATCTCCTCATAAGGGTGTCTCCTGCGAGGGGTGGTAAGTTCCTTGCGGAGCAGGGGCTGTGGAGGCACTTGGGATCTTGGCGTCTGAGGCGGGGGCATTGGGGGATCCGAATCTTTTGGGGGAGGGATTTGTAGCTCTGCCGCAGACCCGAGGGCCCTCTTCTTGCCCAGCTGCTCCAGTTTGGCACGTAGGAGTTCCCCGTTCAGGGTCCTCCTCGACGCGATGGCTGCGGCTTGCTTGGCTGCCGCGGCTGTCGTCGTTGAAGAAGATGCCAGGCTGGGGTGGTGCACCACGCTGGCCTTGCTTCTTGTGGTCGCGTCGCTCTCGGGGCTCAGCTGCCCGCTGGAGAGGTCTCCGGAGGTTCGCCTGCTGGAGTTGGAGACCCAGCCACTCTGCTCGGAGGTCACATCGCCCCCTGCTGAGGATGGTGAAGACGTGGGGGAGGAAGAACCGGAAGAGGAGGGCGAGGAAGGTGGTGGAGACGTGGGTGAAGAGGAGAGGGGAGAGGAAGATGATCTCCTGGGTGACTTGGCAGACACCACCACTGCCGAAGGTTTCGCTTGAGCTTTCTTGCGCCGGGTCTTGGGAGGCTTGTGCGGCGGGCCGGGGGGGATCGCTGCGGGGGGCAGTGGCACGACCGCAGGGGGCGCATCCGTCGGGGTCACGTTGTTTGGGAGTATGGTGGCGGGGCCTGTCGGTTCCACCGAGAGGAGGGCGTGGTCGGAGGCACTGTAGAGGCCGACCTGGATGCTACTGAGGGTCGGGGTGTCCGCGGAAGTCGCTGGCGCTGCCGTCAAGTTCGGCATTGATTCGCTGGCCAAGTCGGCTATGAGGGTGGGGGTCGCGGGGGACAGGGCACCGGAAGGAGATAGGGGGGGCACGGAAGCGACCCCGGCGGCTGCGAGGGAAGACCTCCTCCGGGAGGGTTCCCAGTGGATCGCCGGCACTGATAGGGTGCTCCGGGAGTGCTTGATGGCGTGACTCGTCTTACTCTTACTTCCGGTCTGCTCCCTGCTCTTCCCACGCGACGGCTTTGCTCCCACTGCAAAAGCACCGCTGAGCTCGAAGGGCACGCTGGTGCTCTGCTCCAGCCTTCGATACCCCAAGAGCACAACCGAGTCCGAAGAGGCGTTGCCGTTCGATGTCCCGGAAGAAGTGGAAGATGAGGAATGGTTGTGCGGCCCCGTGCCGTTCGCCAGCCTGAGCTCCAACCTCAGGCTGTTCTTGAGCTTCTCCTTGAGCGTGGGGCGGAACAGGAGCTGCGTCTGCGACTGGGACGGAGCGGGCGGTGGGGGTTGGGAGGGGGTGTGTCGGATGACGCAGTCCGTGCTCCTCTCGCGGCGGATATGCTGCTGGGTGGCGAGGCGGTGGGGGCTGCTCCTCTGCTGCTGCTCCCGGTGCGAGTGGTGGTGTGGGTGTGGCAGAGTGGCCGGTTGCGGTGGCGGCTCGATCCTCGGCTGTGAGGTGGACTGGAAGGGAGGCGGGGAAAGAGGGATGGCGGAGGTCCTCCGGCTGGGCCGGGGGAGGGAGCTGGCAAAGCCGGAAGCCGCGGCGGGGGCGGAGGAGGGGAGGAGCGGTGGGGGTGAAGAGGCAGTGAGGCTGCAGGCGACCGCGTTGGCTCTCCGTGTTGCGGCGGCCCTCCGCCCCGGGCGTGTCACGGTGGCCCCGGCAGCGGCCAGGGCGGCGGCGGCTGCAGCGGCGGCTGCTGAGTTGTTGCCTCTGGTCTCCAGTTCAGTTCGCAGTTGGTCCAGAGATTTGCTATGTGAGGGAATTGACTTTCGTAGGCCGTCTCCGCAGAGAAGGGGGTCCATCCTGACCTGCTGTTGGTATATGTGAGGATGGGGGTGCATCTGTAAAAGGATGTAATGGATTCATATTCAGTCCAAATCACCAAACCCCAAGAGAAGAATATAGTCATATCATAAATTTGAGTTGAAAATAAGGAAACGAGAAGATTTGCTTCATATGGTTCTAGCCACAGACACTAAATTTCCCAAGCCAATGTGCAGACCACCTGCTACCCAGGATTCCAAATTCCATTGGAAATTTATGGAGAACAAATGGGAACCAGCCTTTGTGTGCCATTGTGGTCCATTTTTTAAAGTAATCCCTAGCTGTTCATTCTGCCAGTTGTGAAAATATGTTGTAAAATGTATCCCAAGAGTTCCCATCCAGGGTTTGGATAAAAGGATTAATGTTGGGCAACAGAACCCGAGGTTTAAGCAATGTGAAGGAATTGTATGGTTAGTTTCATACAGGGCCACACCGAGGACGTGACGAGATTGGCACCCGCCAAAGATGCAAGCAGAGCAGAAATTACCATGTAAAAACCTTATTATCAATATAATTCATTTAAGTATTATTTTTCAAGAATACATCATTTTTATTAAGCTTACGTACAAAATTATGAAATTTGCTAAATCTGTGTGGAAAAAGAATTGTAATGTGCTGTGCACATTGAAACACTTTGGCCCTAGATTGTAATGTCTGGTTAATGTTAACCTAATGATGTAGTCTTTTCATTAAATTTATGTTTAATGAGAGTTTGGGTTTTGTATATTATATCAGACTGCCAGTTTAGTTGACGTGTTATTGATGGAAGAATGTATCAACTTGAGTTTTCATGCCGTGAATATATAAAAAAACAGAGATTATAAAACTGGGCCTCATAGAGCTAGGGAAATAAAGAACACTCAGGTTACATATACTGAAACATTGTTTCGAATATTAGGAATTTGAAAAATTTTACTCGTCATTTCTTTCTTCCCCATCAGCTCTCACTTCCTTCATAGTTCATAGTTACCAGAGAAAGTTTCACATAGTTTAAAATTTTATACTTGCCTCATATTTTGGATGTACCGGAATTTGTGGGACATGCTGCCTAAATGCAACTGGAACAGGAGCTGTAGGTTTGGGTCCCTGGTGAGATGGGGTGTTCACTCTGCCTGAGGTAAGCGTTGCTGCTTCAGTTGGGAGCGGTTGACGAGGCCGAGCTGGTAGTGGCTGTTTTGCTGGGGTTGGAATCTTGTGCGACCGTGATTCCAAAATTTCAACAATCCCACAACTGCAGTCTTCAGAAGAAGCAGTGATGGTGGAAGTTCCTGTGCCCAGCCTTGCTGTAGACCCATCACTAGATGAAAGAACCCCAGTTGACCCAAGGACTCCCAAAGGAGAGCCTCCCAGTATTCCATCGTGTTTCTTATCTAGGTCTCCTGTGTTAAGGAATGGTTCTGAGAAAAGAATGATATAATTTGTTTTAGGGGTAACATATTATAACATTGAAATAATATGCGGAAGTACTCATTGATCTGAGTTACATATAGCCAGACCTTGATAGAGGGAATTAGATACTTAAAAAGTCATAATGATGGAGAAAAAAATAGGAAATTTGGGTAAAATTTTGAAGTGGCAGGTAATGGAAATTCTTTTGTCTGATATTTTCTTACTGAGACTACTTAGTTTTATAAGATTGTGTGAGTCAGAAAGGAATTTGAAAAGGATATTTATGTATGTATGTGGTAGTACAGATTTTTTTTGAGAAACACACTGAACAATTTGATGAAGGCATCAGAGTATTAAAGCTTATTAAAATAATTATAGCAACAGTTTTGATTTCTTAGTGATTATCTAAAACATGCTACAACTTTGCCTCCCTTAACTCATCATAAATAAACAATTGAATAACAAAACTTATCTACTATTACTACATAATTATAAATGCATTTCTTTTGAATTATTGTAGGTGGATATAACATTCAGTGTTTACATTTTCTTGATGACTGCATTACCTGACTTTCGAGTGGCAACTGAGCGTCGCCTTGCAAACTCCGATACTTCTTGGTATTGGTCCTCGAAGATAATGGGCAGTGTTGAAGCATCACCATCCAGCTCAGTGCATTGAATAGGCAGTGGTGGCAAGGAGGCAAGATAGCGCGAACGTCTCAAGGACTCCGAAGCTGCCAGGTAACTTTGGTAATACGTAGCATCATAGCAACCAGCCGCAGATTGGCGGGGATTGTCAATCACAAAAAATGCCTCAGCAAATCGCTTTACCTGTTGCATAAATAGATTAAAGCAGTGGAAATCAGTGAATATGTATACTAAACAAAGGATTTGATGTTTTCTCGGCGACTGATGTTGATGAAATTTTCTCGGGTTTCCAACTGGATCCGGAAGGCAGTGGTGGGCAGCAGCCACTTTTCTTTCCTTGTTGAAAACCTGAGAAAACTTCATCAAGATGCTAAACAATTAGTGTATCATCAACCAGAAGGTACGAATGAGTTCATCTCATACATTCATTCTTTGTTTTACAATTGTGCATGTTTATTTTACCTTATGTGCAAGTCAATGCTCTTCAAAAACTTATATATATATCTATATATATATATATATATATATATATATATATATATATATATAAAAACTTTGTCACAAGTGTGACTAAAATGAGAACACATAAAAAAGACACTCACACGGGTTGTAAATTTTTCGGTGGATCGCCGCCACCTTCTTCAGCGAAAGGTATAGGAAGAATGAAGAGGAAATGTTTGGGATGGTGAGGGGAAGAGAGCAGTGAGGAGGGGAAAGGTGAAAAGTAAAGGAGGGGTGGAATGGAGGTAAGGGAAATGGAAAAGACGAAATGGTGAAGTTGCCATGACCAAGTTAAGAGACAGAAAGATACAAAGTTGAAGGTTGGGAGGGGAGAAGATGTTACAAAATTATAAGTACAATGTTGAAGGTTGGGGGAGGGGAGGATGTTTACAAATTAATGGGACCGGTTGAGGCCAGGTGGCTGGAGAGCGTTAAAATAAAATATACAAGCTTGCTCTAATGTTCTTAAAGTAATTGGAGTGGCTGTGGGGGGTAGAGAGGCCAGAACAGCTACATTGTAGCAATTATCAAATTTAGTGGTATGGGAAGCGGCATGAGTAGGGACAGCGTGAGAGAAGTTTTGGGAGGATGGGTTGCATGAGGCACGGTGATTATTTATCCTGATATTAAGTGGTGTACTACAAAGTCCAATATAAAAGGCCGGGCATAGCTTACAAAGAAGTATATACACAATGTTAGAGGTGGTACAGGAGGATGAGGAAACGGAAGGAAGATGAGAATTTATGAATTTATTCGGGAGTCGGTTCGTGGTAAATAATAAGCATGTTTTGCATCTAGGACGGTTACAAGGGGTGGCTGGAGTTTTGGATTGAATAACTGATTTTTTGAGAGGTTTCGTGGCCTTAAATAAGTTTGATAGGTTGGGGGGACGCTTATAAGTAACGGATGGACATTTAGGGAATAAATTAGTAGTTGTTGGGTTATTCGAAAGGATGGGAAATAATTCTTTAAGGAGGTGCTTTAGGGACTGTATGCCTGGGAAGAATGTGGTGCAGATGGAAAGATTTTTAGGGTTTGAATCTGATGTTAGTTTAGGTTGGTAAGACTTTCTGAGTATTTTTTTATACAAAAGGGTATCAGGATATCCTCTGCGGAGAAGAGACTGGTGTAGGTTGGATAGGAAATGGTCAAGGGACTTCGGATTATTACAAATTCGATGACCTCTGATGGAAAGAGAGTATGGGAGAGAACGCTTTGTATGAGAGGGGTGACAGCTACTAAAGTGAAGGTATTGCTGTTTATTTGTGGGTTTAATATATATAAACTTACAGGAGGTAGGAGAAAGAGAAAGATAAAGAATTTGTTCTTACTGGAACGTTTCGAACCAGTTGGTCCTTCGTCAGCTTTAGAAGCTATATATATAAAATATGCCAAGAGGGTGGTCGATAAGAATATAGACACAAGCGAAAGACACAAATTAAAACTTCCAATATTTCAGTGGGATTGGCATCCACCTTTCTTTATCAAGGTAAGGAGTAGGAATGAGGAAAGGGATAGACATTGAGGTATGGGAGGGCAAAGAGTGGGAGACGAAGGTGTAAGAGGGGAAAGAGGAAGAGCAGGGAGAGGGTGAGCGGATGGGAGAGAGGAATAAAGGGGAGAGAAAGGAAGTAGAGAGTGGAGGAAGCAGGGAGAGAGGAGATGAAGGGGAGGGAGAAACTAGTGTGATTTATTGAGTCCAGGGGGCGAGAAGGCCTGGTGTATATATAAAAGTGTGAAGTATTATTGTTTTTCCTAGCCTTCTGGAGCCCTCCTGGCACTCAGACTTCTTGGTCCATTGTGCCGTCCCACATTTAACCTGACTGCCACTTGAAGGCAGGGGACAAGAGCACCACGGTAGAGGTATGGAGGAGGGCCACCCCCAACCTTCCCGGTACAGGTATGGAAGAGGGTCACCTCCCTCCAACCTTTCCGGTCTGGGGCTTCCCTCTGATCCTCGGGGTAGAGGTCTGGAGGAGTGTCACCTCTCCATCCACCCTAGTAGAGATATGGAGGAGGGTCACCCATCTAACCCCCATCTGGGCCCTACTCTGCTTAACTTGGGTGATCTGACAGGAACCGGTGTTTCAACTTGGCTAGGCCCTTGCTTACATGAAACATGTAGTGTCTCCTCAGAATACCATGAAATACAACATGCATTTACTTCTTGGCTTCCCATCCTGGGAAGTTCTTTCTAAAACAACAAGATATTCACCCTGAGATTATGATGATGTCTGGCTAGGTGCTGATGAACTGGGTCCTTACAGGTGAAGGCCTCGAGAAACTGTTGCCACAGCAGTATATTCTCTGCACATAACTGGGCAATATCACTGTTGGCTAGTGCAACAAACTCTTCTTCCACTTCTACCATCTGTAATAAAAAAGAGAATTCCTCCATTTAAAATGTCCTGTGGCTGTTAATTTTATAAAACTATTTGGTAATTTTTGCATCCTATCAAATCACTCTTATTGTGGTACATCATATGAAATCATCCTTCACAAATGGGAAACTCATGACATCTTAAGATGCCACCTGCATGATTAAGTTCATGAAAAATGCTTGTTCATCAGAGATTTTTGAGGGAATTTATCTATAATATACTCTGTCAGCCAAATTCAATCACACCCTTTGTGACCTTCCATGGTGGCCTCTTTGTGGAAGCCTTCCAATACCACCAGAATGTGTGTTAATAATAATGCCATGAATGAATGATGACATGCATATGCATGTAGGACTTTCTCAATCAATCCCCTTGACCTTAGCATTGTCAGTTCTGGTACACCCATCCAGTAAAAAAGGTGTTTGAAAACACTTGCATGGAGAGCTTTTAAGAAATTTGTGCTTATTATATACATAGTTCAAAGTTGTGATTGCGTGCTTTTAAGTTCATACCTGTATTTATAAAATACTCTTGCTAATAATAATTTAATCAGAGCCACGCTAATGAGAGGTTTTGGTCTGAAACCCAACAAAAATGTGCCAAAAATATATATGTATACCTACATATATAAGAAAATAAAAAATGTGTTGTAAATGAATTATATTAGAAAATTTCATAGACTTTCCCAAAATATCCTGGATGTGTCTTGGACATTTCAAAAGATTGAATTTAATAGAGAAAGTGCTTGGAAATTTTTACTTTTGCTAATATTTCATTACAACTTGAAAGTTTGGAGAAAATGTTTCAGCTTTAACTACATTTTCAATCCAAGTGCTCAGAAAGATAATTCACTTTAATAAGTACTACCTCTACATTATGGACCTAACCATCCAATCGACTCATTACCTTTCTAAGTGATTATTTTTAAGCATACATATGAGAAAAATCATTTCAGTGAGTGCTTCTTATTAAAGTGGTCACAGATTTAAGTATCCCAGCAATGTTGGTCATTATGCTTCCGGATAATAATGAAATGCATTCATAAAATAATTGCATCATGTAAAAGTACATAGCCAGTAATTAATTTGTGGGAAAGTTTCTTAAAATTAGGGCATGTATCTATCAGTAATACCAAGAACTTATTCTTGCAATTTTACACTTGCTTCAAGAAAATGTTATTTGGCAATTTTTTTGTTGGAGATATCATGAGTTTTAATGTGAATGGTGATGAATATTAATGAAGCTTTTATTAAAATTGGGAAATGCCTCCTCACCTTAAGTCTGTCCCACTGAAAGTCTGCACTAGTGAGCTTATTGTTCAATAAAAGAGAGGTAGGTAATCGCTGTTGATAATGCTGGTTGGTTGTTGCCTGGTTGGAATTCTTTTGGTTATCCTGAAATTAAAGAATAAATAGTATACATCTTTTTGAGATAAAAAAAATTGTCGTTCATTTATAAGCTGGAACTGTCAATAAGCTAAACAATCGGAATACCTTAAATAGTTCTTCAGTCAGTTATATAGTCATGGAAAGCCAAGAGGTATTTTCATCAGTGTTGTAATGACCCTAAGTACGAAATGAAATGTACTGAAATACCTCTGGTCAAGCTTTTTTTATTAACTTCTCCTTATGGACCTGCTTTCTTTTATCTCTTAGCGGAGTAAGTTTTGAACAAGTTGACTTTTAGCCAGTACATATGTGGTACTCATCTCAGAACTCAACTTTGAGGCTGTGTGGTAGGTACATTAAAATGACTGAGAGTTTTGTTGGAAGTGGCTCTTAAACCTGTGCCCCAAGGGACATATAAAATTTGAGTGTAAAAATTAAAGATCCCTAAATTTCACCTTAGGTCCTCTCCAAACATCTGAAACTAATGAGTTTATACACTGAGGCCCTGTTTTATAATCTCTATGGTAAAATATTTCCTCTCTATGATTAAGCTTGTGTCAAATAACTGATATTCTGATGTAGTATGCAAAACCCAAACTCTGCTAATATGCAACTAGTTAACAGAAAGGCTGTGTCATCTTGCTGTTAAAGTCAATTGGATATTATAATACCGGGTCATTTATTTTCTTCGAACAATTTTTTATGAATGAGTTTATGAGAATGACATGACTATGTACACGTATATAATATTCTCATTCTTTCTGCATTACATTTAACTTGATGTGTCACAGTATTTGTTCTGCTCAAAATAAATGAATAGATGCAGATTGAAAAGAAGAGACAGTTTATTGATTGCATGAAGGGTCCATAGGGGTCTCTCATTTGCATGCTCCCTCCAGATACATATATACCTTATTACCCTCCTATTTTAATATAGGTACATACATCAATTGAGCAAGCTATTTTCAGGCAACTGAAATCTACTGGTAAACGTTGGAAACGTTGATGCATGGAAAATGTTTTTCTTGACCCATATTCACAAATAACGGAAGCAATCAGACACATGTAACTGACTTCATAGTTCAATTAAAAGTGAACTGATAGCTGCATAATCTACTGATAAGTGATACTATGCAGTCTACGTACTACCTACTGTGCTTATAGGGTTAGTGATCAGTTTCAGCATATGTAATGGCATGCTTAAATGTGTGTGAAAGAGTAAATAGGTACTGTTTCCACTAGGAACAATGCAGGAAAGTGTTTTTAAAAGATGTATTACCTTAGTAAGATCATTGAGATTCCCTAATCTTTGTAGACATTCTTGGAGTTGCTGCTGAGTTTGGGATGTTTGGTTCTGTTGCTGCCCTCCTTTAGTGTTTCCGGACTGAGATGAGAGTGGCGATGTTCCTTGCTGCTGTGCTCGTTGTTGCTGCAGCTGCAGTTGCTGCTGCTGAAGTTTAGCTTGTTGCCACACTGGCAGCAGCCTCATGAACTCCTGAAGCTTACCCTGCAGAGACTCATACGCAGCAAGCAACACACTGCAAACTTCTCGATGGACATGTCTCGCATGAGATAATCGGCTACTGCTGCTGCTACTGATACCCCCTCCACTGCCCCCAGTACTACTGCCCATAGATGTACTACCACAGCCAACAGGAGATGAAGACGAGGATGAACTGACACATTTAGTTGTACCCTGTAAGGGAAAATTTAGAGGAGAGCATCTCATCAATAAATTATCATTATACATTTTTTTGACACTAAGAATCAACATAAAATGGAATTGCCTTGCACTTAATGCAACTCTTTGAGGTCAAGTTGCATAAAATTTTCTAATTCTTACTTTTAAAAGGAAATTTTTTGTATTTTTTGTTGCTTGTAGGAAGAGTTAGGAAATCAGAGAGTTTTAAAAAGCAACTGAGTAGAATTCATTTGCGGAAAAAGACATTAGGTAAAATATAATGCTTTGAATTTGTCATTTCCTTTATAAGTTTTGTTGGCAGCTATTTTTCAGTTTTTTCTTTAGAAAATTTATCCTTCAAAGATTTCAACATAATGATCATGTATCACTGAGTAAACACATGTAAGGTAATCATGCAAGGTTTATTCCACAACATTTCATTGACAATTAAAATGATTTTACAACCAGGCAAAATATAAAATATCTAAATGTTAGCATATTAAACTTCCATTCCAAGCATTTACAACTGGTGTATGAAAATAAAAATATACCAATTTAATCACAACAAAAAGCCACTGATTGTGTCATCTGCAACATTGCATCATTTGTGGTTATGGAAAAACATTTACTACCTCAAATAAAGATGTGCAGATGTTGTGTAAAGCATATACTGGTGTTTGTAGTACATCCACAAAGCATAGAGTTACATCAAACGAATACATCTAGAAGAAATCAGCTATTTTTTTAAGAAGCAGTTCCCATTTCCAACCTTGTTTCTAAGAACTCACAAACATGTTGGTGCAAATTAAAGACGGTTACATATGCAGACATTGTGAAGATTAAGAAAGTTGGCCTTGAATTAGAACAATTATTATTTTTAGATAGAAAAAGAAGAAGGGCCTTCTTACGTGAGTTGATCGGTGCTGATAGTTAATAGCTATAAATTGCTTACATTTCAATTGATGTTCATGAAGCATATGATGTCTTGAATCTATTTCAGTAATTCTTATAAAAATGAAAAACCTTGGTGATAATTATTCTATATTTCATTCATTATTATTTGAGACAGTGATAAATGATTTCAGGTGAACAAGGAAGGCAATGTAAACTAATCTATCTACCTTAAAAATGGAATTAAGTGTTGAGAAATAAATAATTCCATTAATATGCAAGATGTGAAAATGAATGCCTAATATTCATATTTGCCATTGCAGTTGCTCTCCTTTTTTCTTGGTTAATATGATTTTCTGTTCATAGATATTAATAACTTGAAGAAAAGATTAATTCTTCTGTTTCTATGTTTTATGTCCACCATTCTTAATAACTCATTTGCAAAAGCATATAGTGTGAACTTCAGTTAAAGTTAGCATTATTTGTTATCATTTTACTTTTTAGAAATTGAACTCTCCAAACAAAGTTAGATGGAATTGGCTGGAAGTAGTGCTTGAAAGAATCACACCAAACTCAGATGCACTATATGGAAATGGAAGTTCATATACTTTTTTGACCTTTCCCCTCACCAGGTGTCCTCCAAAGAATACCGTTTCCATGGTAGACTGAGGTGGCTGACGGAAGTTTAGTCTTTGAGTTGTTCCTAGCCAGGTTTTACCACTACGGGGTGTGCTGAAATGTAAGTAGAATTAGTTAGACTTTATACTACCAACAGTGCAAAGGAATACAATTTTTGCTATAGAAAAATGCCTGTCATAGAAAATTTATACATTTTCCTGCTTTTGCTGATTGTGCATTCATGCAAATTGTGCTCTGTCCTCATGCACTCTTATATTTATTAGGATTTATTATTAAGTTTTACGACAGGGGATTAACCTTTAAACGCCCAATTTAAATGCGGAAAAGGAGACCTTCACTGCCCGATTTAATTTGGGTTCATTAACTTTTTCTTGCACTAACTTTGATAATCTTTCATATTTTGCAAATCATGTGAGATAAATTAACCAAATAAAAAGTATTATTCATCAAAGGGTTTGCTTAATCTTATTATAGTTATCTGATCACATTGGTAGGCGAAATATGAATGAAAATCATCGTAGCTTTGGGATAAAGATTGGAAATAATTTGCTCTATCATGCTTTTTTACTTTATTTTTTTTATAAATGCTAACATAAACGATATTACTTCTCACTATAACATCATTTACACTTCTCACTTATATGTATGATATTCTTCAAAACAATTATACGTGCATACACCCACATCACATAATATACATGTTGTAACAGTCTGAGTAAATTTCCCCTTCTCAGACCGAACGCAGCATCTTCGCTGATTGCCCTTGACTGGCCAGTGTTTATTATCTTATGCCTCCAAGCGCCTTAGCTTCGTTCCACTTGTACTGCTGGGCCTTCCTCTCCGGGAGCTTAGGGGGGGGGGGAGGGGGGGGGGAGGAGCTGACGCGCCAGCCTCGATAAGATCTCGTACCAAGGCTAGCCGAAAATGCCGATGTGTCGTTTTCCTCCCCAAGGAGCTGAGGAGAACGCAACTGTTGACGACTGTCACAGTGATTAGATGGGCGAATATCTTTTTCGTTCACTTCCAGCTGCGGCGAGTTGTGCCGTAACCCTGTGTTGTACCCATTCTATCCCGTAAATCAGCATAATCCATATGCTTGTTCCTTCACAGCAACCGCTTGTCCACTGCATTTCCCTGATCATCACAGAAATTACCCTCTCCCGTTGGATCATGTATATTTGACAGCATGAATACCTCTATTTTATCCTTCCATACCTGGCTGCCAAGTCATGTCTTACCAGAACCCACAAGTCACTTCATTTCATTTTATTTTTTTGCAGTCAAAATCCAATGACATTCCTTTGCGATTCGGTCTTACAGTACCACAGCAGAAAATATTTTTTGTCTTTAGGTTGTGGAATAGAGCAAGGGAGGAGAAAAAGTTATCCATAAATGGTTTATGGTGAACCCCTTCTACCCTTATTGTCAATACTCTCACTAACACGTGCGTAGCTGACATGTCTTTCGTCACAGTCAGTCTTTTCCTAAGTAATCCCTCATGTCATATTCATAACCAGTCTTATCACACAGTAGTATCGATTTGTTCCTATCACCAGTAGATCAATAATTGCCGAAAAAATAGCAGGAAAACGCTCACCGGAGAAGAATCAGATATGATTCCGGAAGCATCTTCTACCTTCAATCCCAATGACATACCGGTGAATGGTTGAGCACCAAGGACTGCACCAAGAGCACCTCTACCATGCTGCTGAAGTTTCCTCCATTTCTGCAGCGATGTTGTAGCTTGTTGTGAATTATCCTCTTCTCCAGATAAATCTTCATCCTCAGACGAAGTCTCTGAATGCAACACTTCAGAATCGGAATCGAGGAAAACTTCCTCCTCAATTTCAACTTCCGATGGCTTCCACTTCGTTTTCATAGCTATAAATAATGACGTTTCTTGACATTTTGAGAGATGAAATAGAGCATAGATGCAAATATTTCAAATGATTGAAATGAAATGGTTAACATAGAAAAACGGGAAGTCTTCAATAACATTCAAGAAACGGAAATGAGAAACAGCAGCTCGGTAATGAATGCACTCACCACAGTGAAGAGGGAATTAGTGACTGCTTGGTGTGAGGTTAGTAATCTTTAGTGTGAGCCTAGCTAATGGTATGAAAAAAGAAAACACCAAGGCTTTTTCTTGATGTGGGTGGGGTGACAGGGCAACAACTATGATGCGGAAGCTGAGAACGGCTTTTATTTTCCGTTTATTGCACCAGGGCACCGAGGGGAAAAGTTGTGGGGCAGGCCCGGCAGAGGCCGAGGGATGGAGAAAGAGGGTCACAGTTTTCCCAGAACTTCGCACCAAACGCACAAGGGTTTCCCCCTTGAGGCCCAGGTAACTGATATTTTTGCTGCATTGGTATTTAGAACCCAAGAATATTTTTATTGTATGCATAAGGAATTGTCCGAGAGTAGAGAATAAGCTAGGGAGACTCGAATATTCTGCTATCCAAAACTTGATTTAAAAGGTATACCAATGCAAAAACAGGCTGAATATGCTTGTGTGCAAAGAAGAAACACCTGAGCAAAGACAAAGGAAGAAGTATGCTAAATTTAAAGCACAAGCAATGAAAATCACAGCAATATTAGGTGTACAAATCTGACGTGCATATGAGGAGATATTCTTGCACTCATCTTATTGTTTACAATAATTGATAAAAACTTGTGCCACCAAAGCGTATATTCTTAGCAAAAGCCATTACAGTGATCCGTTGGGGAAGGTTCAAAGAAATATCTGTGAAAATACCACCATTCTGTGATCAAAACTGTGGAAGTTGTAGGTGCCCAAATGTAGCGTACCCTTACGGGTACACTGGGCGTTTAAAGGTTAATATATTACTCAATCTTATTTTGTAATGAAACTGTGCATGAAACACAGGAATACAAAGTGGCTGCAGCAGAAGTTCCCATTATTTTTCTAGTAGTTGCTCTAACCCTTTAGCTGTAGAAGTGTGCTTGACTACTTGTCACCATGTTTAGGAGAAAACTGATGGGAATCTGTGCTTCTTCAGTGCTGGTAAATGAAAGTAGAACTTCCTATAATCCCAAACCATCCTTTATTCCTTCACAAGTATGGAGCTAATGTTGGACTCTGTTAGAGAACTACTAGGCCACTGTTCAAGCCCCTGATGGGCTTTGATTGATGACTCACAAATGAAGAAGTTTGAATCAGTTTAACTTGAGCAGGAGTTACACAGTATGAGCATTGCCCAAAGTTCACGGTGAAGTAATCATTATCCTTAAATGGAATATCCTCTGAAATACAAAAAAGTGCTTATATTCCTGGGTATCTTAATGTTTAAAGCGGTTGACTCAAGTTTGAGGGATCTGGGTTTGAATATTAGTCCAAGCAAATTATTTTTTCTCGGCGAATTTTGCATGTTCACTCATGAAACTTTAATTGGGTCGGCTGTACTGGCAAAATTATCTTTGCTCCCAAAATTTGTTTACAAAGGTACTTAAACTCATATTTATTTCAAATGCAGTTTTGTTTTTGTTTTGAATATGAAGTTTACTGTGCAGGTTGCCTACAAACGATGCCTTTGAAAATTTTAAATTGACATAATTTGGCAGTACCTACTTATGCCATACATTAATAGCAGCAATCATTCATCATAACTCTCCTATCCATCTATTTCACTGTGATTTGAAGTGCTGAAAATTTCAGATTTTATTATGTAAAAGCCTATCCAAACAGTTGCTTTTTCTGCTTTTAATAAAGGCAGTCTTCCTTTGCTTATGTTAGTACTTGTGGGAATTGATTTTGAACTTATTCACGAGATCGTTCACCACATTATTATATTCCAATGCTCTCCATCCAACTGAGCCTAATAAGATAAATAAATGGGTTACAAATGAAAGGAATAGAAATGACCCCGGGCAAAGAGGTGAGAGTAGAATTTCCCTAATGAAATGATGGAAGATGAATCCATTAAGGTAGAATCAGAGGGTATGATCTGTTGAGTCATTTGAGAGAAGGATAGTCCATATTACTATTATGTATAGAGCACCTATTATAGAAAGGGGCTGGAGTTTGCAGGATAGCTGCTGTCCTTTAAAGAACATTTGTTCAGACGTTGTACGAGCTTTACGATCCCCTCATCATAGAAGTCAGCCGTCTTTCCATCAAACCAACCTACAACAGTTTCTTTCATTTCTTTGTCAGTTCCCATCCGCTTGCCACCCAAAAACTCCTTCAGTTTTGTGAACAGGTGGAAGTCCGAAGGTGCCAGGTCAAGACTGTAGGGAGGATGGTCGAGGGTTTCCCAATGAAATTTCTCCAATAACGCTTGCGTTTTCCATGCAACATGCGGTCGCGCATTGCCATGAAGCAGATGCACTCCCCTTGTGAGTAGGCCCCATCGGCGATTTTGGATAACACGCTGTAACTTTGTTAATGTTGCACAATATGAGTTTGCATTTATTGATTCTCCACGAGGCAAGAAGTCAAACAAAAGAATGCCTTTCCTCTCCCAAATAACAGTGGCCATGATTTTCAGAGTTGAAGGTGTTGATCCTGTTTTTCATGTCCTCATTCGTGACAGATTGGTGACCAAATTGCTTGTCATCGTGCAAATTTGTCCTTCCACCATACCAACAGATGACACCACTTTCGCACATTCCCCTCGTTCAATACATCTTCCCCATACACTTCCAAAAGCTGTCGATGGATTTCGGCTGAGCAAATGTTTTTTGCATTCAAAAATCTAATCACCAAATGCACTTCATAATCGGCGGGATTAGTGACTGACATGGTTCATTTGTAAGCACTGTGAAAAATCAACCAACTCACTCAAATTCTCCTCACACACTGGGGATGTGGCCGGGACCCTAGAGATAGCACTCGACCTTGAGATGGCTTCATTCAATGACCTGCCGGGGTAGGGTGCGCAAACGGTTCTTACATTATAACTGACCCTCATAACTTAGTAAATATGGTTGGGTTTATAGGCTGGGAAGTTAGAATGATTTTTTATGGAGTTAAGGTGAGAGGGTCGTGTGAATTAGCTTTTAGACTTAGGTTAATGCAGTCATATCTATTTTATATGTAACTGAAGTAATTTTAAAGGGGCAAAAATAATTGAACTACAGTGAAGTTAGACATGCACCAGAAGAATGTTAATGTGGACTTACCAGCTTTGTACATAGTGCAGGATACTTTTTCTGATCAGGCACCAGTAAGAAAGAAAAATATTAAGTTTCAGATGATTAATTATGAAATCGTCTCTTCAAGAAATTTAAATAATTCCTCTCTTCCATTGCAGAGAAAGTTATGAAGTATTTTGAAAATTCACTCCTGATTCAGGCTGTTAAATTGTTACTTTTATATTATTAGTAATATTTTATAGCATTTTCCTCCATTTTATTGATTTTTGAGGTGTTACTGAATGATACCTCTCTGAAATTTATTTAGAAAGCATGTTGTAATGAACTTCAGTTTTAATGCTTATTTCTTAGATTGATGATTCAAACCTCATGGATTTTATATTATAAAAGGAATAAATGTAGCAGGAAAGTCTCCAGATTAATGCTATACATTCAGAGAGCATATTTTAGTAATTTAATCATAAATATGTATATTCCATATTTTTGACATCAATTAGCCAAGATTGCTAATTGCTGATTTTCAGTCAACTTTTCTTTTGGAGGAAAATTCTACTATTATCTTATGTGCCATAATTATTGATTAATAATATTATTAAACCATTTGAGTACATATGCTTTTCATTAATCAAGCAGTTAATTGCTAGTTCTTTAAAGAGTCAAATCTTCCACAGCATCTACAGATATGTTACTTATAATCACATATTTAAATATTGACATCAATTATACTCACTTAATGTATGGCTGATGGAGAGCTACTAGGGTGGCATGAACTGTTAATGTTATAGCAGCCAAGTGGAAATAATCAAATAAAACTGGAAGATGATAATGAAGACCTTTTGTTGGTATGAAGCGTAATAAAAGTGTCCTTCCAGACACACAGGCAATTGAGCTGTGCTGCTCTGGTCCAAATGTTTGCTCCGTGAACCAAAGCTCAACTTGGAGTTGGAAGTCCGCCCTCTCTAATGTTTCTTCAATCTGTGTGAAAATAAACAGAAACGTGAGTGACCAAAAATTACCTTATTCATTTAATGATTTTTTTGTTGCTATTATATAAAGCAATAAGCAGTCAGTTTGATTGATTAAAAAAATTAACCATTCTGATTGATTTTTTGAACTTCACAGTTTTACATTGAAATCATATGACTGATATGGTATTGGTACAATTTTTTTATAGGAAGAAATAAGTTTATGCATAAAGATGTTATGTTTGAAGTCATAATTTAGCTATTAAAATTTTAGCAGTGAGGTTATTTGGGTCTTGGATTGATGTGTGTCATAGGGCATCAGAAAAGTGTGTTGAATGTTAGACTCAAAATGAATTTGCAGATGTATTTATGCAGGCATGAGTTATGATTTTCTTGGGTGAATGCCAAATACTGAGGCTAAGTGCATTGCTACAGCTATCTTACATAATTGAACGCTGATTTTGAATACATTTTTTCTGTCATTGTGAAATAATTACTCTAATGGTAGTAATTAGTAACTGTTAGGAAGGTACTTTAGGTTAGGAAGAGAATTCAGACGTGCAGACTTATTACTTATTGTGCAAAAGCTAATTAGGTGAGAGAAAACATCTGAATGAATTAAAGCTGTTTTTCCTTCAAATGGTCACCTGACTACATATCCTTCCTTTCTGAGCCCAAGTTATCATTCAGAAATAATTTTCTTTACACTAAGAAATTTTTGTGACTTGGGAGTCCTTTACACATAATCAGAAATTTTATCCATTTAAAGTTTTTATCGATAAGCTTTGTAAGCTCAAAAGTTTCCATTTTATGCCTCTTATGTATATTTGCATGTTAATTTCAGTGCCAGGAATGGAATTTAAGGAATCAGTGGTTATGTAATAATTTTTCTAATATTTAACTAACAGAAAATCAGTACTAACCTTATGACTATCCACTAGAATATGTGCACGAAATGTTACTACATCATCTAAAAGCACCTCTTCATTTCGGTAGAGTATTTGGAAAGTCTTACTCACGCCGGCACCATTCACAACACAGGCTGGAAAGACAAGTTCTTTCCCCACTGCAAAGGAAAACCATTATTAGAAATCTTGTGGACCTATGAAATTAAATTTGTGGCAGTTTATATTTCAATTTATGATATTACTAAGCATATTAATACTATGCTTTGTGAATAGCTACATTTATTAGAAAAAGCCCAGTACATCTTAAGGTGGGTTTACACTGGCTAATTACTTTTGCAAGTTTCTTCTGCGAGAGGTTGTGGGAGAGTTAACTCTGACAAAATATTTTTCGCAAGTTAGTTCAGAGCCAGTTTGGTTGCTGTTTACTCTAGCAACAATATGCTTCTGCAAGTGACTTGCAAAAACTTTGACAAGTTCTGCAAGCAGACTTGTGGAGCCATTTACACCTGAAATTTATATTGAAATTCACTTGCTGCAAGTAACTTGCACAATAAACTTGCCAGTGTAAACCCACCATTAAACCTATCCAGAAGATTTATTTCACTTCAACTACCTTTTGGAAAGCTCATCCCTTTTAAGGATAAGAGAGAACTAAAATATGATTTCTTATCAATGCACTAATTCATAGAAATAATCATCTAATTAATATCTTTTTTCAATTTAAAAATATTTTTTGAGTAATAAATCTTTTGTCTTATGCTTACTCAACTAATTTAGTAAAGATTTTGTGAATCAAAAGCGATTACTGCATTACTTCTAGGGCTAAGAATATTTATTGGTTAGCTTTTGGAATTTGTATTTCAATCATTGGCTGGGAAAATCTTTAATGTGTGAAAATGCAAATATGTTATGCTAAAAAAATCATATTACTTTTTCTTCAAGGGTATCGTCTATTATTTTCTGACAATTTTGCAGAATCTTGAAAGTACACCACCAAAAATAAAATACCACAAGCCAGAATCTAATCTATTATATAAATCTTCTCAAAATATGTTGTTATTTTTTCTGATTGCTAGTTATCTATGCAATAATATAATATATTTTGACACAAATATAAGATACCTACATACTAATAGATTCAAAGTAAAGTCCTCTAAATTAGTTGAAGAAACTGCTGGTTTACTTACGTTGATTACGAGCCAGATTCACCTCCACCTTGACTGGTAACTTAGGGGATACTCTAAGAGCAGTTCGGACTTGGTAAAATCTGCAAAAAAGTGAATGGAAATATTATTAGAGATGCAATTGAGGTAATTAAGATTTTGTCCTTATTTTTAGGGGATTTGGGGGAATGTTATAATGGAATGGATCAATATAGCATTTTATGTTCAATAAATACGTTTTTTGTAAGTAGGTATAAAAGTATTTCCTCATACCTCATAAAAGTATTTCTATCATGAAAAAGCCTTATGGATATTTTTACGTAATAATATATTTTTTCTCAATATTTTGGCTTGAGCCAAGAAAAAATTGTTGTTTACGCTAAAATTCTCTTCATTTCTTAATCGCGAGAATCGGGTATGATTTCGAGCAAGCGATGGTTTTGCTCCTGTGGTATATGCAACACAAAACGTTTACACGTAATGAATATAGCATGTATTGCAGGGGAGTGACGGAAAAAAACAATTGATTCATTAATTCCATGGCCTTGGGGAATAAGGTGAGTCTATACCTGCAGGAAAATTATAGAAGTTGTCGGTGAACTCACTAGAAACAGAAAAGTTCATCAGGAATAATTAGTGCTTTGGGGAAACGATTATGTTTGGCCAAGATACCGTCCAAGTCACGGTAACGGAGGTTAAACAGAGATGTTCAAACTTAAAAAACGCCCTCAGTAAAATTAGCCCTTGGTGATTTTTCAATTTTTTCCTTGGCAGCATCGATTTTGTAGCTATGCGTGCAAGTATACTTGAGGCTTCAAGTGTCCCATCCCAAAGAATGGAAATTGAAATTCCTTAACAGTTCTGTTCAGCTCTGTTATAATCGTGGTGCTAACGTATTTGAGGCGATCCAATTGATTGGATTCTTCTTTCTAATGGATTTTAGTAACCGGAATATTAAATTTCATGTAAAATGTATGAAATATTATTCGCGGATCGAAAATATTCATGCATAATCGTCTGCTTTCTTGGTGGATGGCTTATTGTCTCAGATAGCATGGATTCTTGTCTTTGGCTTGAATTGCTGTCATTATAATATCAAAGACCAGTTGAAATCTCGTCTGTATTCATTTTCATATAAAACGAAGTGTAAACAAAATCACTTTTTTATGAACCGACAAATAGGCACCTTTAGTGTGTAATTAGGTTTAAGGAGAGGTGGATAAAACGGGAAGGAAAGGATTGTTTTATTTACTTGATTAAAAGGAATGGGGGAAGGGTATAGACAAACCTAGTGTCGGACTTTGCTTGTTCTTCACGAAATGCGTCTAGGGGTTCACAATTTAACGTCCCATCCGATGGACGGAGTAGCGCGCCTGGAGTGATCCCCGCATAGCACTTAGTAGAAATCGGAATTCCTATGAAAAGACTCCGCCACTGCTGGGATTTGAACCCCGGGCTTCGGGGTTAGAAGCCAGTTCTGTGAGAACCTCATCGATCCTATCTCCTCTTTGGATGGAAAGTTAAACAATTAACCCCTTGAACTCTCTTACGTTAGGAGTAGGCTATTAAAAGATGGTGTATCACTTTAAAAGTCTAGTTTTTTTATCCTCACCGAACATGGTTATGACATTCAATGTCACTATCGTGGATCAACTCTTGCTGTAGGAAGAACGGCGAATAACAGGATTCGTGAAATTGATGAGTGGCTTTATATTTGTGAAAATTCATCTTGAATGCCAATGCACGTAATGAATGAAAATACGTAGTACTAGAATGTATGCTTCCTCGATAACTCTTTTGTCGACGTGCATTTATGTGGTTGCAAAATACACAAACACTCAATAGTTTCCACAAAATTGGTAGCATACATATAGTGTCGCGTATGATGATGAAATTTCACCTTCTGACGGGCATGTGTAGGTTTTTGTGAATGCATAAATAGTTGTAGTTTCACTAACTTAAGTAGAATATAGTGTAGTGCATGCTGGTGGAAACTCACCCCCTGCCACACGCCCTTGAGATGGATTTATGGGTATTATGTAAGTATTGATCAGTAATGAGAAAGTGTGTTGTTTACAAAGTGATAAGTCATTAATTCCACAAGTTAGAGCCCTAAACATTAACTTCAAAGAGTAGGAAAGTGCCGACGCTGGATTTGTCGCCTCCCGCCTTTCAATCTTATATATCTCTTCTATAATCTTATCCTTCCTATTCTTAAGTTGGCTGGAGCGATTTTTGACTGTGTGCAGATTTGCGTGGAACTTTGTATACGTGTTCTCATTATTAATATCTAAAGATAAAAGTGAAAACATTGCATCATACTGATTTGGATTTTTGGAAATTCAATGCTATATTAACACGTAGCCTTATGGCACATGAGATATATATTTCAGAATAATTCGATTACATATGTAGCACAGGTTTTTTTTCTAAACGCAAAATAATACATTTCTTATTATATTAATTGTTGCTAACAAATAACAAGGTGTCATGCCGAGTCAAATATTGGAAAGCAACATATTTCAGTTTAATTTCGTCTAAAATTCGAATACAGCGCCGAAAACTCGTCGTAACATGCTTTAATAAAGGAAAAAATATTATTTTGGCATAATTTCCATCCCTACCTGTTTGGAGAGTTCCAACGTGTAAACAAATACACTTAAATGAAATGTGGTCCAATATCTTTTCGACCAAATTTTTTTTTTTTAATTTGTCAAAACTTATTATAAAAAATAACTTAAATATGCCCTCAATGACCCTCGATTACCGCTCCAGCCACCTTAATGGAGAAAGTGACCTTAGGCGATGGTTGTCTTCCCAGATAGCCAACCAACTCATCCATGGGAAATCTTTCTTCCTTCGCTTCAATCATGTAGAGCGATCGTTGCTGCTCTCAAGGAGTTCCCCGGACTCAAACGGTCTGGAAGGAATTCAGTTCCGGGTCAAGGTTGAACGTAGTCTGACTTGATAGTCGTGAGTAGACGATGTCTTTACGAGACATTGGCACGCACGTTTCTTGCGATTGAAGAAAACTGCTGAGGGTGGATGGTTTCTTGGAGGGCGGTCAGTGATTGGCCAAAAGGTCAAATCATACTCAGATATGGGTTTAGGCCTGAAGAGCCGGATGGTGGGCGGGGCATACGAATGGAATAAAATATCACTCGTTGATAATGCTCTTCGATGAGGCGTCTCTGAGTTTCAGCCTCGGAGAAAACTGGGACGTGAACAAGGAGGAAATTGTGATTTTGTGGATAAAATGCCGGTCTTTGTTCTTGGAAGTTCATAGTTCAAAGGATGGCCAACGAGAAAATGGAGGAAAAATCTTATTTCTGTTGGAAATCTGGGGAAAGAATGTTGTCTTTCCCATTGATCGTAAAATGACTTGCCATCTCGTGTATGAATTGTGCGTTAAGGCCAAAGATAAATTTATTGCTATAATTTCTTTTTTATCATTTTCAAATATGCGAATGGGTAGCATCCGTATCTAATATGAATATTGTAGTTTATTTTTTATTTTTCATAAATATTAAGCTTAAAAAACAGCATGAAGCGTTTGGTAAAAATATTGCTTTGAGGCATTTTACGACCTAATCAGCATTATCTGATGTCTGCACAATATGTGCTTCAGGGTTTTAGTCTAGGAGTAAGCTTTGAATTCCGTTTTTAACATTTCCACCTTTGAAATGATCTAGATATGTCTTATTGATATGATATAGAAATTGTGATTGTTTTTGCCGTGCTACCATTTTAAAGTAGAACTGATGAAACTCAATTTTATATCTGAAATTGCCATTTTACACCTTTGATCTTTTTGACTTTAATTGAAACATTTTTCCCTTTAGTTGCCAGCTTAGCTTATTCAGGTCTTCGATTTTCGATTAAAATTAAAGTATTTCTGTTTCAGTCAATTAAAAAAAGTAACTGTAAATAGTACGCTTTCAATGTTTAGGATTTGTCTCCAAGCATGTAGTCAGCATATTGACTTATCCCCAGGTGAAAGGAGACACTACTGCGTAAAAGTGAAGCAATATACGTTGAATCTGGGATTATCTAAAGAGGAGATCAAGTTGGTGTTGTGGCTGAGGTGTTGGCTTCCCTTCCAGGAGGCTCGAGTTCAAACCCCTGCGGCAACGGAGAGTTTGCAGAGGAATCCCGATCCATCCTTGAATGCTATGCGGAGAGCATTTCAAGCGTAGTAAACCATCCGTCGGATGGGACGTTGAACAGTGTTCCCCTTGACGCATTTCGTTGAATGTAGGCTAATGTCGACGCTGGTTTTCTCTCCAGTCTCGGGTGCAAGTGACCTCAGTGGTCGGTCGCCTCCCCAAACAACCAACCAAGTCGCCCAGGGAGAGAATGCTGGAGACTTTTGAGAAAAGTGATGTGTAGGAGTTGAGGAGACTCAGGCGTTGGTGGTGATGATGATGATGGAGGCCGAGCGAAAGACTAATATGGAAATAGGATAGGAGAGGGTGGGACGTCGGCCGGCTGTGTATGCGGGGAAGGAGGCGGGAGGTGGGAGGGCCTGACGGAGCGAGCGACCGTGGGAAAGCGGTCCTCTCCGGGAGTGGAGGACTTGGTTAGAGTGTGGATGGATGGAGGGGGAGGGTGCTGCCTCCTCTGTGATGGTAAGAGAAGGGGGGGGGGTGGTTTTCTGCCGGAAGGAACGGGGGAGTGGGGTAAGAGGTTACGGAGAGAGAGGTGGAGGGTATTTCGATGAGAGTGCTGTGAAGTGGTGGGGGAGGGAGGAGAGGTGGAGGGAGGTGAAGGCAGGAACGAGATTAGATGAGATAACCTCTTTATAAGGGCGGGGATTGCGGATAGATCTTCTCCTCTTCCATTTAGCCCATATTTCTGAGCTGGGTGTTAAGGAAGGGGTGAGGGTAAGGTGAGGTTTTTGTTATGGTTTATGTAAGAGCTTAGGAGAAGCAGTTTGAGATGGTATCACTTTTCCCGTGCTCGCGTTCGCGTAAATATTTAGGGCTGGAAGAGGCCTCATTAAATTCTTTTTTCCCCTCTCCTCCTCGATAAGTTTTGTAATTACTCTCAGCGTGTGCCTGTTGAATTTCCTTGATGTTGTTGTTGCCCGGGGAAGTGTCGTTCTCCTCCGAAGGAGGCTGTGCTCCCCTTATTGCGGCACTCTCCTTGGCATACTTAAAAGGTGTGCGCGGAATGCTGTTGCTTCGGCGTTAATAGCTTATAGCTACTGCTCTACCCTTGCCGAACGTTTAACTGTAAATGGTTGAATGTTAGCTCGCGAGATTTTGACTTAATTGGTAATGCGTTCGAGTCGACGCGCTCAAGTTGCTCAGGCTGGTCTGCTGAGAATGTTTGATAAGCATGGTTTCCTCTATTATGGCCAGTTTTTCCATTCTATTTGTGCTGTTTACTATTAGTATAACTGTGGAGAAATGCTGTAACTTTGATAAAACGTTACCCTTCAGAAAATTACGGCATTGGTTAATTATCTTTTGAAGTATAAATATAAAGTTTGAATTTACTCTCTTATACTTGAGTACCTAATTATTAATAAATGCACCTACTCTTGCTCAACCACAGCTAAATTAAATAGTGAAAATAGACCTTGTACAGACCAATTATTTATTTGTAAAAATCACCGGACATGTTTCAACGCTTCTGCGTTATCACAAATAAGAACTTCAACAGATTCAGGCGAGATATCGTGGAAGTTCTTCATAATGTAAGAGAAACAATTGCACTTTTCCAAAAATTGTTTTAATGCGTACAACGCGTTTCGGCTCACAGGGCCATCATCAGGTACATCATGGTATCATCCATCCATCATGGTACTTTGTCTTGTACCTGATGATGGCTATGTGAGCCGAAACGCGTTGTACGCATTAAAACAATTTGTGGAAAAGTGCAATTGTTTCTCTTACATTACAAATAAGAACATTTGAAACGCCGTAATTTTTATGAATAAATAAGTGGAAAGTAGGGAGTCATGTCTTCAATATTTGATAATGCTGTCCCACCAGTCACTGCATATTAATAATGATTTTACAGTATAAATAATCATAAAGATTTCATTAGAGTTATAGGTATGAACCGATATATCGAGCCTCGGTATTTTTAACCTGAGAAGCTGAAGCCAATATTTAGGCTAGTGACATTTAGAAGGTTAAAATTTATTCTCCACAAAATCTTCCTCGAGCGTTTAAATACTATAGAGTTCAAATGAATTTCATGAAAAATTATTTTGTTATTAATTAAGCAAATAAATATTTTGCATAGTGTATCAATTCGCGTGAATGATTTACTTAAGATTTTGTTCTAATTTTGATTTGGAGGGAACAATAATCGCATTTTTTTGCGTAATGTCATCCAAGTGCTCAAGTTTCCTTTTAGGCATTCGATAAAACACCGAATCGCCTTATCTCTTTTGAGTTTCCTTTATTGCCTGACTATGGATGGTGGAAAGTCCTTCTGTTTTCGTGGTCAAAGGAAGTGTACATGCACAAAGCACCTTTTTAGGGTAATAAAGAGTGGTCGATAAGCTAAATAATGGGTTGCATTCGTAGCTCCAAGTCTGGGGTCGGCAACCTTGTTTCTTTCGCGTGACGAAAGTAATCACTCAGCCAACACATTACCGCGCGCGTCTGCAACCGTGTTACGTTTCGTACTTGGTCACTGTTCTTCTAGTCATAAAAATTAATTTTATTTTACGGAACTCTGACTTCCTGGCCCGGAGACTGTTTTAAAAACTTTGCTCGACAGTATACCAAATGCCGCTGCTTTAACTCCTCCATATCTCAGTTCGTATGTTATCTTCTCTGTGGAATTAACCCGTAAGGGATAGAAATTTAAAATACTTTGCTTAATTCCACTATAATTATCTATTAGGTACTCACGACATTGGTTTCAGCTCATAAGAGGAAAGATGACACTATGTGTTGAAACCTAGGTCATGAGTGACTAATATCGTTAAAGGAATCCAGCATAGCTGTTTTTATCCCTTATGGCAACTTACTTTGGCATACTAATACACTGTTATTGAAATATTAAGAAGTCGATATGAAGAATAAATTTGGGAATTCTTTTTTGGAAACTGATAGCTTTTTTACTTGTTCAATTAGGTCAATTATAAAAAGATAAGAATGTATGCTTTTAACGTTAAGGGTCTTAGTTGGAACTGACGTGTAAATGCAATTAGAGTTTTAAATTTTATCGTCACAATACCTTTTCACTAATAGTTACCCCAAAGATAAATAGGTTGGAAGTTCATTGATGAGTTTTACCCAAATGCCAATGACTATATAAACCGTCTTCATTGCTGGTAACTCTTGTATTAGCATTTATGTTCCATTCTTTGAACTCCTAAAATATTTTGCTGGTAACATCACCTTTAGTTTTTTTACCGAAAATTCGATATGTAGTTTTGAAAAAGTTTTATAGAGAATCCTATTAGTTCCTCAAGTAAATAATCATAATAAATAAATGACACATGACAATTCTCCTGGATTGGGATGAATTTGAAGAAATCGAGTAAATGTGCTAAGATTTGGCGATTATTCTAATATATTTTTTGTGAACCCGTGTATAAAACAAGCAACAAAAAGTTTTTTCCTTTTTCAAAAAAGAACGCAAATTTCTTAAATTTACCGATGAATATGTATTTCAGCATGTATTCAGTACCGATGAATATGTATATATGAATTCAGTATTTTCTATTTTTAGGTTTAAATGCATTGCAATTTTGTCTAAAAACATTTGTATTTCATGATGAGCATTACAATTTTAAATTGGTCAACTGAGCAAGAAATGGAAACCAATACGCAATGATGAGAATATATGCAATGGATTTCAGCTTTCATACAATAAATTACCTATTTCTTACCTATTGATTATTCTTCCGCAGGACAAATTACTTTCAGCTACTCCTTTTCTTTGGTGAATAACAATTGAAAGTTGACAGGTGACCAGATAATGTCAGTTTAGAATAAGAGGGCGGAAAGCTTCTATCAGCGTTACAAAGAAATATTAACACCTTTGTTGCCTATGAACTTGTTAGAGATGCTGCTGATATCTGCTCATGAGGATCTTAATCATCCACTGTTTTATTACCCGTTTTGTTATCAGACAGATTACAAATAGAGATATGCAAGGGAGTGAACAAGTTTAATTTATTTCAATTAAAAAAATAAATCGATTTTCTTTCCTGATTTGTCTCAATATTTCCTATTTGTTAGACTGGAATTATTATTTTGGGTAGTATAATTAGGAGTGGTTTCAGTCCCATTTCATCCATTTCAAAATAATAAATACATGGTCTAAGAGTGGCATTTGTCATCTAGTTTTTGCATGCAACCCAGATTTGTTTCAACTAACCCCGAATCATGCCGACTTGACTGGTATCGTGACCCCTGACCTTAAAATAAGCGACATGCTCTAACTCAAATACCTCTCTCTTGATGCTACCTCATTGTTCCCAGTACTCGTCTGTTTATTGTCGAATTGCATTCGTCTTCTGGAAGCAATCTATTGGTAAGGGGCCACTCATGTTTTACGTTAGCCGATTTTGGCGACTTGTAAAACCTCCCCTGTTTAAGATTACGTAAGAGTTCATGAACCTAACTATCCCCTACCAATCTTGCCTAAGTTTCCATAAATATTTTGAAGCATACGCATGGATCAGCTTTTAGATGAACAAGGTTTTGTGCGATTTCGACCACTCATAGAGTATTGAGTACATAACTATAACGTATTCTTATTTTTTGTTGCGGCGAGGCCGTCTGCCGTTATGAAACAAATTCATCTGGTGAATTCAAATCAACTCTTTCCACTGGTGGACGTGAAATTTGGTCATGGGGACGGTTAAAAATACCAGGAACTATCAAAACGAGAATATTAGATAGGACTTGGGGGCTTTTGCTGGAGGAATCAAACACCCAAATCCCCCGTCGGCACACCAGTATTTCAGCTACAGCTTAACGCTTACAAAGTCCCTGACCCCAGCATTTATTGCTAATTGTTTTACTATGCAGTATTGCAATTGAAAATATCATAAACATTTTCCGAACCTTTTCTTAATGGTAACTACACGTGGTTTTTAGTTCTAAAAACTTCGATTTTTCATTTGAAAATAATTCAAAAGATGATAAAAACTCGATCTCGGGAATAATACTGAATTTTAAGTGTGTTGATTTGGATCTCAACGTCTCCCGACGCATGATAATCTAAAAAGAGCCCAGCCCCCCTCCTCCCAAAACATCATATTTAATTTTTAAATACTCCGTAAGAAATGGTGGAGAATTCATATAAGATTGCATTATATTTACCCTCAGTACGCTAGCCATTTTTCCCAGTTTACGGTGATGTAGCAATTTGCCAGTTACAGGGGAGAGTTATCATTTTGTGGCAAAATTAGGGTAATGAGAACTGATTGTGATGACTAGGGCATTTAACCATTAAAACACAAAGCAAATGCCTCCAAAAGAGAGCTATTACGAAATAGTGGAGGCAAAATGATAATTTTGATACTGAGGAGCATATTTTGGAATTGAGGACTATTTACCTAAGCGATAGTGTTTTTTCTTCAGCTTCATGATCTTCATTTTAGCTAGGATTATGTTTGTGAGATCATCATCGTTGATATTAATAGCTCAGATTTCCCAAATACATGCCCGAAAAATGTGTTGTGTTTACGACTGTGCACAGGGAAATGTCATTAGAATTTAATCTGGCCCAAAGTCGGAATTCCATTGCCTTTATCGAGCCTTTAAAATCTTTGTAATTCCTTGCATTTTATCTTTAATCTTTCGCAAATGCTTGGCTTGTGATTCCGACTTTTTAACCCAAGACACATGCTCATTCTAAAGCTCTACTCCTATCTACATCCAGAAATTTATCCATATCGACTAGACCTCCCTTGGTTAGTTATCGAGGATTGTGAAGGCCACTTTTATCGAAAGATTGTAGCTTATCTGGAAAATGGCCAACGTTGAGAATATACGAGCTAGCTTAAATTTTTTGCTGTATCTATCAGGGAAAAGGTTCTTACAAAACTAAGTAATACTTTGTTCTCTAAAGATTTCATCGACTTGAGCGTATCACACCTGAAGTTTGCGTAAAGAGGAGCATAGGAAGGAAGTTGCCTCGCGGGCTGAATGAATAAAAACAAATGAGATTTTCTACTTTTTTGTTTATCGTAAATGCTTTCATTAGTAACCTGCTTTAGTTGCTGAAATTCAAAATGAAGATAGTGAATATGGGGAATAGTCAACCACTATATTTTTTGATAAATGGTCTCCAGCCCATAAAATCAACTGCAGCGTATTTTTTATGTTACGAACCCATTTCTTCTCCATTAATCGCAGGTTCTTTGTTATACCGAATTTACCCTTGTACTACGTATCCTCGAGTAAGACGCGTACCGCAATGTTTACAAAACAAAGGCTGAAAATATTTTTCCCGTGCACTTTGATTGTATAGACCTTGGGAGTGGTTGGAATTTGACATCTATGTGAATCATTATAATAAGGATTTAAATTTTCCTGTACAGGATACATCACAGTATAATATCTTGCTGGTTATCCGTTTGAGAGCTGACACAGACACGGCCGCACGGACACGCTCTTGGACATATTCTTGTGCATGACCCGCACTTGATTTTTTCATGCTAAATTTCATGGGAATGCACGGTGCACGTGAATATCAAGTTACTCATAAGCTTGAGAAGAGTTGCTAATTTATCATTTTATCGCCGCTCATGTATTTCCCGAAAAATATTCCTTCCCAGATCTTTTTCCCGCGGAGAGGTCATGCCGCAAAATGCCATTAATTCAAATTTTTAATCATTCTCACATTTTAGCCCCTTTGATTTCAAGTTCAATTTATGGAAAAATTGCACTTGAAGGTAATATTTTGATAGTGTTGTTTTGTGGGATGGAGGGGACGTTATTTTTGCAACTTAAAGGAATGTGGAACAAATGACATTTGACTCATTTTCCAGATAAACCATTTAGAGTTCTTAATTACTGATGGAACTCTACAGTCGATATGTCTGAGGGAGAGAAGAGAAGAATAATGCCAGGAATGAAGTATAAGTCCGATATTGTGAAAATTTGGTGCCCAGATGATAGGGCCCCGCGGAGGTGTTGCATCGGTGTGAGATTCCGTAGTCTTGCGCAGTGGCGCCGGACTGAAAGCCTGCTATGGGAGTGGGATTTTCCGTGGAGATCGGTGGGGAAAGGTCAAAGGTCGTGGCTTGGCTGCCTCCTCGCTACAGGAGTATTAAGGTAGGGGAGATGACGTCAGATTTGCATCTCCCATCTTCCCTTCTTTTATCTCGCTCATTTCCGTCCATAGAGTCTAATAGGACTTTTCTTTTTGGAAAATGTAATGAATGTCTCCTCAATCTTTCAGTTAATATTTCCCCCCTCCCCCTGCGTAGGAATCAAATTTGCCGTCAGAGAGAGCAATTGAAGAGGTAGAGGAATGGGAAAATGTAATTTCTTTTTCGGAGGCGATCCATATGAAAGAAGAGCGTAGCGGAACGAAATTTTTAAATTTGATGAATTCGAAAATAATGGGAACATCCATCTCTCCCTTCGTTTGAGATGATTTGAGCCTGTAGGCACTTCCATTTTGTTGGCCCGTGACCGCGAGAGGATCATGAGGCTCTCATTTCCAACCTTCAGTGAAGAATATATGTACAATTCTTTTAATCGAACTTAAGGAGAATGTATGCTGAGGATAAGATCCCCGGCGACGAGCAGCTGAGAACGAACCTATCCCGCTGTAAGTCGGATGGTTGGATTGCTTTGGATATTTCATTACACTGTTTGTTCTACGATGGACAGGGCACGCACAAACTTCGAGAGGAGTATTACTACCAATGTTGACCTAAATTTTTGACCTTTCCTCTGCGTATTTTGAAGCACGAGTGGAGCATTTTCAATTCTGGGAAGGTTGCGTTATGACGCCGTGGAGAGCCGTATTGATTTAAGCCCCATGTATCCACGTTTCAATAAGGGTGATATTAGTTGGTGAAGCCGGTTATAATACGTGTGACTCAATAAACACACGGAAATATTTATTATTTGTTCTGTGAGATATCAAGCCTAATGACTTTTGCTTCCATTTTCCACGAAACAATAACGGATACGAAGAAATGACATACTTATTACGACAGACCGGTAGCGATGGCTGCACATATTCCTCAAAAAGTTAGACAAAGTATTTATAAAATAGGCGACAAAAATTTTAGGGACAATTATAGTGGTCAGGCAATTTTTGAAATTTGATCAGTTTGAAAACCTAGTATGAGCAGTGTGTTTTCCTAATTGTAAGCTAAAGATGGTAGTTCTAACCTTTCCGGAGTAGTATGTTCGGTTGTCGCTGCAGCTCTTGGAGTGTTTCTATTCATTTCATGAGTCAATGATTTATAGAATAAGCATTTGACCAACGGCAATGGATATAGCAACGATAATAATAGTACATATGATCATAGCTAAGCGAAATGCTTGGCGACACCCAAGAGTCACATCTCTAAGTTAGTCTTATGATATTTGCCTATTGCTGATTATTTGAAATCTTTTTTGTAGAGATTATCTTACTGTAGTTCAAAGGTACTGCTACTGTGTTACTTGAGACGAAGTCATACGTGGGGGTTGACATTACGCCCTAAAGCCTTGGAGCTACAGAAAAAAATTATTCCGAAGAGGAAACTCTTGTATATATAGTAGTGTATTACGTAAATGCTGAAAATCCCGGAAACCCAATGCAGGACTGGCCAATGCCACCGCAAACTGGTAAACATGGACCATATGATTGCTAATCGACAAAATCTATCACAGGTTAAGCTTTAATGCCTGTACTCTTTGATATTTCATCTGCGCCGAAAGATGTTCAAATGGCTTGCTAAGGAATGTGATTGGTGCTACTACATGGATTTCGCTTACCGGTAATTTTTTAACATTATTCTGTAAAGTCGTCGATGTACGAATGTTATATACATAAATGAAAATAAGATAAATTATAAGTTTAAGATTTCACTTCACGTCACATTGAAAAATGTTGTGTCGACGTTTTACTTCAGAAGGAATCTATGTTGGGATAGCTTTTTGAGTTCTCCAAGAATTTGATACCAACTGGGAAATGCATAAACAGTACTTGTAGCCCTGTGTAGTAATGCATGTACTTGAATCAGGGAAAAGTGTATTACTCAATCGAATTCGGCATAAGAGAGTGGTTGATAATAGAGTGGTGCGTAGAGTGGTTGTGCAAATGTACTTAGATTATCTCTCGCACTAAATGCCACGTGGCGTGAGTAAGCATCGTACAAACAAAAAAAGATAATTTTTCCAATAAGATCAGCTTTGTGATTGATTTTACCACACACATTAGGGTGTATTTCATTTCATTGTATGATCTTTTTGTAAAAGCGGAAACAAAGTTGTAGTTAATTGAACGAAGTCACCGAGGTTTTCCTCCGTAGAGGCAGCAGTTCATTTAGAGATAACTGAGTTCATCAGATAGTAAAAAAATTTGCCCATTTCTTCGCTGAGCATACTCACTCCATAGCTTTTGGAGATCAAAAACGGTGATATTACGCCTCTAAGTCAGCTCTAAACATTTTGAGACTTCAAAATGTCCGTTCCCAATATAGAAATTGACACTGCAATCTCTTGAACCCGCCATCACGTTGCTTGTGTTATCATGCCTGACAGATACTTCCGTGTTTATCGTGCCTTTCATCTCTTTGCATGAAAGGTTGTTGAAAAATGTCAGGTCCATGGAGGTATTTAAAAATCTCGATTTCATATATGTTTTGCTTTGTCAGGTAGATATTTGAAAACCATTATTTTGCCAAAAATTATTATTGAAAACGTGGAAAATTATGAATTGAGACAGCTATAATTCATTATTTTATTGTTGCACTCACATTTTTAACGCGTTCTGGTCACATTTTCGGTGTGATGATATGTAAAATGGGAAAACCTCAGTTGAAGGTGCATACGTTTTTATTTCTATTTCGAATCAAAACCCAAAGTGCGCCTCATGAAAAAGTTTCCACTTCCTACACATTACCTAAATTCAGGCGCCAAGATAAAGATTTTTGAGTGAATTAAAATGCTCAGCTTGCATGCCATAAGAGTTACCCCGCATACTCCGTGTTGACTCGGATTACTCCTTTATATTTATGGGTTAGTGTCTGTTTCGTACGCAATAAATTTGCTGAAATTAGGAGTAGTTTCCCTGAGATTATGCCTTAGGAAAATATTGCGTTGTTCAAATTTAACTTCAATGAAATTTGCGATTTTCTATATCTAAATTATTCTCTTTTAAACCATATTCATTTGGAAAAATACACGAAAGATGTGCGCATTCACACGCTGGGGTGCAAAAATGTACTCCAAATTGAAGCAAGTTGGAGATTTTTCTTCAAAACCTGGACAAGTCAAATAATTTTTAATGGCGAACTTCCTTACTTATTATTATTTTTAATCTGGCTGTACCTTATATCGTTGAACGCGAAAACTTTAGAAACACCAATTCTTATCCATTGAACTACCATCATCATCTGATTAGCTCCTGTCCACTGTCATCCATCTATTTACCTCCGTAACTTACTAACTGTCCCTAATCCTTACTTTTAAAATGAGTAGTTGTCCACATTTTTTCTCTTTTCATTTAAAAATGTGACTATCATTGTTTCATTGCATCGTTACAAGGTATTTCGTCTTTTTAGTAGTACAGTAGATGTGTACTTTGAACGTTGAAAGGGAATCAGTTTCCTTTCGATTGGAACCAGCAAAACTGCGCTCATTGCAAGGATTTGCGTATGTGTCTTTTTATTACAATTGAGGTTATCTTTTATATGAACAAATAAAAACTTCCTATAGTCGAAAGATGCTCGGAATCTATCTTCAACAACCGGGATTTTAAGTATACTGCCCTTTTCCAGAATGTTGAGCATTTTCTTAGTCTTGTAATATACACACTATTTTACTGCAGAGGAGGAGTCGATGTAATAACGTTTATCTATTATTTAATGGTGCACTTTTCCTCCTTCATGAGAAGTTGTGGAATGAGGGTAATTTGTAACTACGTCGATACAACCAAAATAATCACGTAAAAGATCGAGTACTGGCTTCTCATCCCAAGAGCCCGGGTTCGAATACGGCAGTGGCGGAGGTTTTTCAATAGAATCTTGATCCCTACTTAGGTGTTATCTGGAGTGCAATATTAAGATAGGGCATCTGTTGGGAATGTTGACCATATTCTAACCCATCTGGCATCCCATCCTGTGGGCCCGGGTTTGACCGCGGCAGTGGTGGATGTTTTTCAGTGAAATTAAAATACCTAATTGGGTGTTATTTATTTAACGAATTAAGTGCAGGTAGACACGAGATTTGGTGGCACATTATCTGTGCCAAGTATTATAACAATTGCATGCTAACAAAAGAGAAAAGACAAGTAAATATTTAAATTTCACTAAACTACTGCACTAAAATATTAAAAACAAACCAAAAAGAACCAAACTGACGTAGTTTATTATTGCCAAACCTAGTATTTTATATTGAATCTGTTATATATACTTGATGGAAAGGGCCCAAATATCTCTCCTAGATCCTTTTTCTATCAATTATCTGGAGAGCACTTCAATTGCATCACTTCGTTCTTTGGATGGGGCGTGAAACTATGGACTTTTAGCCGCCTTTCGTTAAGAGCAGCATAACGGGGACGCCGGGTTTCTCTGCACCCTTCCTTTTCCCCCCTAATAATTCTTCTCTGACCAACTACCCATTTCACCTTAACGGAAAGGATGTTGATCGCCTTCTCCAAACATACTAGCCAAGAATCAAATAATAAAATACACAAAGGTATATATTTATTGGTATCGTTAGAGGGAAAGAAACTTTGTCCCATTTTCATGGATGAAACGTAGAAGTTATGATTGTTGTATTTTACTTAAATCGAAAAGCACAGGTAAAATACCAGAATACTATTATAATTCTGATATTTTACCGTTCACAATGACTCTTGAGAAGCTGAAAGAGCATACTCAATAGATATCACAGGGGAAAAGTACTCGGTGCTTCTTATCATCACATTGTGTAAGTATTGTATTCCAAAATGTACAACCGCAAGTCGTTGAAAGAATTATAAATACTTGGTATCTGACCCATTTTTTGTGCATTAGGATTCATCGCATCTCAAGTTTCTACTGAGCTTGTAACGTTTAAATGATAATACAATTTTAGAGCTATTCAAAGCAGGTAATCCAAAAGGAGTGACATGAGTAAGTATCAGGTCGTTATTTTTCTATTTTTTTAAAAGGAATAATACGCATTGATCAAACCGAGGGCTGGTTTGATAATGAGTGTGGAGCTCACTTCGCGCTAAGCCTAAAAGCGTGTGAAATTCACACATTCGAGAGTAGGGGGATCTGTTCCTTTCCCTAGACCACCTGCAGTTTCCCACGAAGTTTTGCTGCCCCGAAAATTTCAGTCGAAAGTGCCCGGGTTGGTTTCAACCGGATTAAAGCTCATGACCCGACCCTCTTCTCTGAAGCCAATCGCGTCAGTTCAGTGATCGTGTCGCCACTTATTGTTGCTTTTCAGTGAGAAAAATAACAGAGTTCGAAATGATAGTCTTTACCTACAAGAAAGGAAATGGTTTATTTTTTCGATCGCAGACGATTTTTCAGATAGTGCCCTTATAAATTGACGGATACGCGTGAAGGGCATCTATTAGCAAAAGGTATTCGGCTGATCTAGGACAAAGGTGGCTTAAGCGGATCGTATGTCCTCGCGAAATTCTGCGGAATGTCATAAACCCTTATCAAGAAATTAGAAATGTAAGAAAATCCAGACGTTCCGTATGGAATAAGAATCTCAACTTTTTCTGGTCTCCTTTGTGTTCCAAATTGAAATCACATTGACATCCGTCATCACAAGGAAACTTTTTTTTTAGATCGACATAACTTTCAAAATAATGTAGTAATGTGTACTATGATCAGCGACGTATGTATTTGGACCAACCATGTCCGTACCACTGCAGCCGTCTGGCAGCCTTTAAAGGAGATTCTGCCGCAACTGTTTGAGTAAAAAATAATATACTAAATAATAAAAAATACTGCTTTCACAGATGGCATCCTTAGCTATGAATAACATAACAAAGGTGAAAAATATGCAGAATATTCAGAATATGCCTCAAATATGTGAACATTTTTTACAGCCAAAGGAACCGACTGCTGCTCCATTTCCATTGAATTAACGCTTTTGACCTCAATTAGTGTAGTAATTTGCAAATAGCTATAAGAAATAATGGGTCGGTCCCAAATAATTATTATCATTCAGTTTCCTGGGAGAATTTGCTTCTATTAAGCAGCTTATTTTGGAAAATAGTCTTTATATTAGATGAAAAAAACTATTTTCGCCATGCTTCACTCATTCTAGTATTTAAAACTATATAATTTCCAGTTTTATATGCAAAAAACACAAGGGAAGGTTTGCTTTTTTCATATCAAATAGATGACATGTTTTTCTATAACTAGATAGAATGATAACGAAATGGGATTTTAATATTTCATGGTGGGAACTCCTTAAAGGTTATTGTTACGAAGCAGTTTGGCTAAATTAAGATATGCCGATTATATTTTGAATGTCTGTGGTATTTTAGACTTATTTTGTACCAATTATTAGGTGCATTTTTATTGCGACGGAGATTTGACCGAGAAATTGCTTCATCAGTCCTAAAATACCCTACTTAACAACATTTGTGTATGGAAACCATGTGAGTGAATAATGCCTGCTGTTATCGAGGGAGAATGAAAGTGACGTTGATTTTTTTTAACCATCTTCAGTAGTAAATGAGGTTTACGAAAATTTCCATACTTCGTATCATGTGGTGCATTTATTTTTTATATCAGCGATAACCGACTGTCCATTTTAATGGACTCGAATGGATTAAAAATTTACTTTTCCTTGATCAACAAATTTTTTACCCGCGAGTACGAGGATGCATGGTGCATCAGGAATTAAGAATAATTATCGCTTTTAGTTGATTGGTTCAAAAACTACTCCTATAGGCTGAACGCCTATAGGAGTAGTTTTTGAAATGAAAACCCCAAAAAGTAGTGCTGACTTATTAGGAACATTCTGAGGCATCGAAGCCTGATTAAAACTTTTATTTAAGGAAAAATGGTTGGTAGGAATTATTAAAGAAGACCGAGGATGAAATGCATATGGAAAATTACGAGGGATGATAAATTAGGAAACTGTGAGGGAATGAAGAAGTTGACCGAAAAGAGACTGAAGTGATGTGTTAGTGAATGCCAATCTTCGGATTGATGATTGCTGCAGCTGAAGCATAGTTTGGAGAGCGTAAAATGGAACATAATCGTAAACTGAAGTTAACCGATTACACTCAGAAAGAAACATGCATCGAGATGATGTGGTATAAGTGACAATCTTCTTATTTCGATTACCCAGCTTCAAATCCGGGCAGTGATGAAGATGTTTCAGTGGAATTCCCTGTTCGGTCCTTATTCGAATGCTACTTGGGGAGCACTTCAAGTGCAGTGGTAGTGCCGTCCATTGAATGGAACGTTAAACTATGAATCCGCTGGTCCCTTCCGTTCAGAGCAAGCTAAAGTGGACGCCAGGTTTCTTTCTTCCCTTCCTTCAGACTCCAAAAAATCCTTCCCTTCCCAACCTAACCTCCTATCCTCAATTTCACAAATGTTCTCAGCTGTCGGGGTTGCTATCCCCACTACCCAACCGAACTGGTGTTTTTAAAAGTACGCCAGGAAGCAGAGGGGGGAAATTAGCTCTAAACTACTTTCCATTTTGAAAGTGATGTTATCCATTTGAAGTACACTTTTCTTAATCATCGAATTATTCTTTCCCCTTCAAAAATAGAGGGTGGAAATACCAGGAGACAGGAGTTAACGCATAAATAACGTTACTAATTTTTCTCCAAAAGGGCATATTATCAGGAAACTAATTCTACATTGTAGTTTATAGTTGGAATACAGAATGAAACAATGCACTTTTTCGCTACGCGAGTTGCTGTCAGCAGCCTTACGTTGTTTACGGAACATTTTTCCTTTCCTATTAGCATATTATTACGGGGCCATAAAATTCTCGCAAAACCTCTGCGTACCGTCCAGCTGGAGCGGTGCAATTAAGCTGCATCAGCCCAGAATGGGTACGCGAGCTTGGATATCAATGACATTTCCATACTCAGGAGACATGTATCTCTGGTGTTCATCTCTTGAAAAAAAGAGACGGACAGAGGAGGCTTTTGTGAAGGGTACTCTGGCAAATGACGGTGTAAACTCACGATCCATTTACACTTCCACCCTATCCTGCGAGCCACCGCATGGGCGTTTGGCAGAGTGAGATAGGGCACCTGCGATGAAAACGGAAGACAGTATAGGTGATAGGAAGAGGGAAAGGGCGAAAAGTAAAATGTGTCTTAAGATCTCGCTGTTTTTGTTGTAGCCATAAAAGATGCGTGGGAAGAAATATTTTAACCTATATATTTAACTGTGCATATCTCTTATTTGTAGCTTTTTTCGGTTGCAAAGATGTTGTGCGGGGCTAAAATAGTACATTCTTCATCTGACACTGAAACTCGGAGAATCTCAAATTTTCAAGTAATCATAATCCAGCGACCTCCGAGTCTCCGGCGATTCCCAAGCTAGTCCATTCATCGGCTGAGTTTAACACTATTCGTTAGGGGCAGCTTTTAACGAAGCATGTTGCTTTCCTTTTTATGCCGTTTATTTTACGTGCCAAATCTCTCTCTCTCTCTCTCTCTGCAGCGTCTCCAAATGCCCGCGGCGTACTGAAGATGTGCCCTAATTAGAGCGAAGTGAAAGCTCTCTTTTACTTATTCATTCAAGGACCTTCCAACTACTCGCTTGATAAAACTTAATTTGGACACTATTTTGGTGCGAAGAGCCAAATTAAAGAAAAGGCGCCCTACGTAAGTAAAGTAAATTTGCTTATCACGAATCTGATCGTCATTCATTTAAAAATTTCGTTATTTATGGGATAACGTTGTTAAAGTTGACAGTACATTTTTTAAATATTATGTTGCGCTGTAGATAATTTGATGGTGTTTTTGAACAATGATATTGTTTGCATGCCGATAAATCTGTTTATTGTTATTTTATGTTGTTATTGATGTTTATAGCAAGATGCTTTTATAATGTTTGAAGTATTCTTCACTATGTGGTGTAAGTGAGAATGAATACATTTCTAATTAGATTAATACATCACAGTTTTCCAGTTTTAGTTGTGAGAGAGTTAAACGGTACAACACATTTTTAAAACCTTGGTTGGTATTTATAAGAAGCTTGAAAATTGTACTCAGCTTATAATTGCTTATGATGTGAAACAGGGGTCCGATCACGCCTCCTTGCGGGACTCAGAATGAAATATTTCTTATCAATGTTGATTTTGGAGGTGGGGTAAGAGTAATCCGGTATTGGAATTAGCCCTTCTAAACGGAAGGCACCAATAGGTCCATTGTGCCACGTCCTGTACTTGTAGTGTAATAGCATTTCACTTGAAGAGCCCTCTAGATAGCGCTCAAGTAGGAATCGGGATTCCACTGAAAAATTTTCCGCCGCTGCCGGGGTAGAAACCCAATAGGTTAACCACCATACCAATCCGATACTCTTCTGTTTTGTGTGTGGTATTTAATTGGCATCGCAGTTCAATTTCAAATATGTATGAGCAAATGTAGACCGTCATACAGGTAAGGCCAAAACTTACTTCTTTTCGTCAATTTAGTGGCGATACCTGAGGATTTTTTTCCACTGTTCGTTGCGTTCGTGGATTCGCTGCTTTCCCATTGCTTCCATTCCTCCCTTCACTTTTCACGGCGCATGCATATTCCTTTCCTCCCCGTTACATCTCATCTCGTCTCCTGCTTTCCCTTCCTTGGTTCCTTTTATCCTCCCACCCCCCACTCACTCACTTCCCGTTTTCCCTGCCCGGTGAGAGGATCTTGAGTCCCTCTGGCGAGCGAGATGGGAACCCGTGATCAATAATTGAGCTCTGTTTAGCGTCCCGCCATCAAAACGACCCATCAGCGGATTGCGCAGGTCAGGCCGCCGACACCGGACGCGAGCGACGCACAGTGGTCGGAATGACCCGTTTTGCCGGACAAAATTCGATTCTGTGAAATGTCGCAGATCTTTTCAAAATCGATTGCAAGTTGAAGTAAAATATCAAGACTTATATAAACAATGAGGTTTTTCTCGCTCAGGTGATCATATCCACACATATGAGCGTTTATTTCAGAGATCTTTCGCTCGGCGCGTTTCCACCCGTTTTCAGCGTCAATTTTCGTAATTTCTCCTACAGGCCTCTATCGCTCCAAAGAGGCCGTGATTACTGTTTTTATTATGCCTTATGTCTCTTTTTCATATTTGACAGGAATTAATCGAGCAGATTTACCAAATAGTTATTCAGGGCAATAAATATTAAATAGCAGTAGAACATTTTTTATTAACATCTTTCATTTGACTTATCTTCTGTGCACTACAGTGCACTACTATCCGACCTTAATAAACTTGTTCAGGGTAGTGTTGGTAAAGTTATCAAAAAATATTTAGCTGCGTCTAGGTGCGATTCGCTGAGTAAGAGGAGAAAATGTAATAACGTGCCACGGCGCTGACCGCGTGCGACCCGCTGCGCCGCTCCACTGCTAGGGCCGGAGCTGCAGACTATGGTCACGCAGCAAACGAATGCTTGTTTACAAATGAGTCCACCACTAACAATGAAAGCAAGCCAGCTTCTTTCGACGTGATATGGACCAAAGCCTCTCCCTAGATATTTAGTCGGCTCTATGCTCTGCTACGGAGTTTGTCTATCAGTTGCTCTGTGAAAGCGCCCAATTTTGGGGGAACTTCGTTTAAATATAAATAAGCGTAAAAACTGTGAGGTTTTAACGTGTAAACCACCATTTACATCAAGCAATATCACATGGAAAACAGTTTGGAGTACTTCGACGTCTTGCAAGAAAAATGGTCCGGAGGCGACAAAAATGATCGCTCTCATCTCTTTCGAGTACGTGATAAGGTATGAGAAACTAATATTTTCTCTAGTAGTTCAAGCGATATATTTCCCTTTTTGACTTCAATATTGTATGAAATAGGTTACTAGAAACCAATTGTTCCATGGTTAATTTTAGGAAAAAAGGACTTAATGGAGAAGCAAGGGTAAAAGTTGCTAGAGTACGCAGACGTGTTGATGTAATTGTCACTCATGTTAGGGAAAGATGGCAAAAGAGTGGTAGAAAGCTACGAATGTTTTTGAGAAAAAATTCTGAATGGCTAAAAGGGGAACAGAGCTTTCTTTCCGATAGTGAAGGCTGCGATGTGACCATGCCCAGCTCCTCATGGGAGTTGAAATGTTAGTGGTCCTCTTTTAAACAGGGATAAGCTCTTTTGACTTCAAAATTCAAGTTCACCATGCATCTCTCGATACAGGAGTCGGTCGACCACGGCAAAAGCTTTGAAACTATCAAAGTGCGCTCAAAAAGGAGAAGGACTGAAGATTTAAGAGGAGCTTCTTCTGCACAGGAGCTAACATTTGCGTCTTCCACAACCTTGCGTGACGATGGGAAGGAAGCCGCTGCGGAAATAGTTGGCCAGTTGTTTGACAGTCCTAAAAGAGCATTGAGAATTAGAAAAGCGTGGACAACTGAAAAAGCAAGGGTTGCACAGCCGTGCTCCTACACCACTGACGAAGCTCTCAACTTGATGGTGCAAGCTAATTTATCAAAAACACAATACCTGTTGTTGAAGCGAGGAGCTAAAACAAGAAATATTGACATTTACCCCTCGTATGATCAGGTTCTTTTGGCTATGAAAAGATGTTACCCCGCGGATAATAGCATTACTGAGACTGAAACTACTGCCGAAGTGAAGCTGCAGGCCTTACTGGATCACACGTCGCAAAGATTAGTCCTCGTTCAAGAGCCTGTAATAGTCTCCCTGACAGAGTTTCAGATTAAAAGCCTCACCATCATGTCCAAGTATGGTCTGGATAGAAGCAGTGGACATTCTAACTACAAGCAATTGGCTCCGGACCCACTATTTACCGACAGTAGCCTGATGGCAACAACCATTGTGCCTTTGCAGCTTTATACATACGCCAACGAGACAAGCCGCCATAAAGTAATAGGCCTAGAATAAAATCCTAGGCCATAATCCACTCGATTCTGTCGGCCATTAAAAATACAATTTGCCAATGAAAGTACGGCAAAAGTTTTAGAAGAAAATGAGCTACTTGCTCATGAAATTAAATTACTCCATGCATCAAGGGTAATATGCAGCGATCTGCAGCTATCAATGAAGCATGAACTTCACCTCACCATGATTGATGGTAAAATTTTTAATGCTTTGACGTCCACTGCATCCTCACAAACTTGCAATATATGTGGTGCCAAGCCAACGCAAATGAACAACCTGACGGCTGTCTTCCAGAGGAGTGTCAACCAGAATGCATTACAGTATGGATTGTCAACCCTCCATGCATGGATAATAGTTTTCGAATCCCTCCTCCACATCGCTGATAAACTGGACATTGAGAAGTGGCGAACAACAACGGCTGATGACCGAACGAAGGTCGAGCAGAGGAAGAAAATGATTCATTCCAGATTTCGAGATATGATGGGACTAGTTTTGGACGTACCAAGACAAGGTGGGAGCGGATCAAGTAATGACGGAAACACCGCCCGTCGATTTTTTCAGAACCCTACCCTTTCCGCTGAAATTACAGTAGGTAAATTGTAATGGATGGACCTTAAGTCGTATGCCGAGGGAGTTATTTCTGTTCTTTTCAAATACACCGTGCACTTCCTTCTAGGTCTCGACGAAAACCTGATAAAAAGATTTTCAGTCATACTTAATGCCTTGAGCAGTGGGTATGAAATCAACGTATCAGTTTTCAAGGACTATAGTTTTCAAACTGCGCGGGAATTCGTTAATGTGTACCCCTGGTACAATATGCCCCCAAGTGTGCATAAGATATTGGTGCATGGTGCTATTATTATTTCGGCACTGCCGCTACCAATAGGATACTTTTCTGAGGCTCAAGAATCGCGGAGGAAGGACTTGAAAAGATATCGAGAGCACAACACTAGGAAAACATCACGAACAGCGACGAATGAAGATCTTCTGCATATGATGCTGCTATCGTCTGACCCCTTAATATCATCCTTAAGCTGTTTACGAAAGAAGAAAAGAGGCACCCTTTCATCTGAAGTGCTCTGTTTGTTAATGTCTCCCAGAAACGTAAACCTTCCAAATGAAGATGATGATTCTGACTCATCACGTTCGTCTTCACCATAACATTCCTTAAAGAGTACGTGCAGCCAGCTTTCATTAAGTTCTCTTTCTGCTTACGTTTTTCGTTTAAATTATGTTTCACTGTGTTTATGACATTACATTTAAATGTTTAAATCAGAGTACTTTATATTCATTGCTACTGTTGTTGTACTCTTGAATCTTTTTTAAAAATTCAATGTTTTCAAGAAAGGCCACTTGATATTTTTGTAAGTAGCGAGGCTGCATTAATAATTCTTTTATTGCTGTTTAGAAAACTTGTTAATTATTTTTGCTCTCAGTATTGTAATTCGAATATTTTAGGTAGTTATGCATTAAATAGGAAACGCATCAATACAAATATATTTTTGAGTCACATCAAGTACTCACAATGCCTTCCCGTGAATGAAAAAGTTTAACATTCGCGTATGAAGGATGTGAAAAAAAATTATTTCATGTCAAATGATCGCCTAACTTTCGTTTTTTATGTTATTTTGTTGCATGGTGCCATCCTTACGAAAAAAAAGTTGAAATAGTGGTTTTAAACTGACAATTATCTACCCTACGAATTTTGTCCGGCAAACGGGGTCTCTCCGACCACTGTGCGACGGAGGGACCTCTCATCCCCCTACCTCTGCACTGGTACCCACTCACCGGGAGGGCGGAGGGCGTTGCCGTGGCTGTTGCCATTGCAATCGTAGAGACACGCAATCGAGTACCTACGCCGCGAACATTCGGGAACCTGCTCGGAAAGATTGAATACGCGAATTGAATAAAATGCAAAGGATTGCAGCACGATTCGGAAGCTTCCCAGTCGAGTTTTTGAAGTTAGCGCAGTTGGGAACACATTAGCGGACGTCATAGCACGCGAGCGACGATGAATAGAACGACGGGTGCATGTGAAACTTTCGTTAACTTGCCGATAGGTATAACATTCTCCGGGTACACATTAGTCATGCCCGAACATTTTGTTTTGGTGGTTAGAGCGGTTTTTGCTCATGTACATATTTGCGTGAAACTTTGCATTCGTGTTCTCATTAGTGATATCGATAAATAAAAGTGAAAAAAGCATCATACTGATTTCTTTGTTTTTTTTAACTATTCAGTGCTATTTTAACACGTAGCCTTATGGCACATGCCATATATTATTCCGTGATAATTCGAATTAATATTTACATATTTCCTTCTAAACGCGAAATGATTTATTTCTCATTATAATAAGTGTTGATAACCAATATCAAGGTGTCACGCCGAGTCCAATTTTCGAAAACAACATATTTATATATAATTTCGTTTAGGTTCATTTAGTAAAAAAAATAAAAAATAAAATTCTTGTATCATTTCCATTACTGCCAGTTTGGTGATCTCTAATGCATAACACCAAAGTGAAATGTGGTCTAAGAATGTTTTCAGACCTACTTGAAAAATTATTAAAACGTGCACCCGATGGCTTCCGATTATCGCTCCTACCAACTTATATAATTCACGAATTCGTTCAAATCACATACTGTAAAAGGTAAGCTTCTTACCTCGGAGTAGTTGAAAACTTTACATAATCCATGTGTGACGCCTTTGATGAAAATCAACCCATCAACGACAGTAATCGGAGTACTTTTATTGTATAGGTCACAACAATTCTGCTCTCGATCTGTTTTGAAGTGCATTGCTTTGTGCCCAGGGTCTGAAACAAATGGAAAATAAGTGCGCTGTTCTGACGCGAAGTGAGCAGCGCATTGGAGCAAATGGAAAGCTTTCATCATTAAAAACTGCTGGGAGTGAACGGAAGACTTATTACAGCTGAATGAAGGACTAAGTTGGGGGCCGCTGGGGACTTCATGGCTACAAGTAGGGCTGATATAACTGGAAAAATGGAGATCATGTGGGTATATTTTTCTTCTTTTTTTGAATTTAACGAGTGACGCCATATCTTTACCACATAAAACTGAAAATACATATGAAGGTATTAGGTTATTTCGGTGGCTGGAGTACTGGATGTCCTTCACGTGGGCCTGGGTCCGAATTCTGGCAATAACGGAAATATTTTTGCGGAACTCCGATCCCCATTTGGGTGCTATGTGGAGAGCACTTAAAGTACTGCTACTATTTAGGTTCAGGCGTACTGGACGTATTACTGTGCACCGCTTGCTGCTTTTAGAGAGGAGTTGACTGATTGTTTTATTGTACATTAAAAAAGGGCAATACATTTATTATTATTACAAATATTCCTACCCCGGATTTCTCTCCACCCTCCTTCCTTCCATTTTCCACAAACATTAATTTGTGCATTGTGAGAAAAATTACTTTTTTCAAACTTTAATATGAACGTATTAAACCGACCTAGGTTTAAATACTTGGGTGTCATTTTCAATGTCACTAGAGCCTGGATTAATAATCTCTGGTTAAATATTTTCTCCCTTTGAAAATCGCAGGTAATATGTTCTCATATCGATAAATCTCACTTCAAATGACCACCAGTCGGATATGATGTGCTTAACCCGAATTCTTAGCTAGCATAATTTTTAACAAAAATGCTACGTCTTTTTCCGGTTAACATTAAACAGGCATACAAATCGGGCCTCAGTGTCGTAACCCGCGTCGGTTTAAGAAATCTATTTTAAGAATTGAATAAAACCATTTTTCTCACACCCTTAATAGAAAATTTTCAATTAGTGACGCCTGATGTTTCTTAAGCTCATCAATTGTGTTTGGACAGTTTGGCGTAATAAGAACTCAGTGCTATCCCTGGAAAAATAAGGGTGGTTGATAGCTGTGGCGTTGCTCGTATATGCTTTTATTTCGGATTGCGTCCGTTGCACATGCATCCACCGAGCTACGCCTATCTCACTTTCTCCTGGTGCATTGTTTGAAGGGATGAGCTGGGAGGAAACTTGTGCTTTAACCCTTCAGCTGTGTCTACTTCCTTTTTTCGCCTCAACTGTGCGCGGGAAGTACATATCTATATTCTCCCTTAATTTGTAGTGCTGGCAAGGGAGTAGCAGGTGCATAGTGGACCCTTGTAACCGTGCTCGACCTCATTCCGCGGGATGGGGAAAGCGGTCATTATCAAGTACCATTGGAGATGCAATAATTAAGAAGTGAATTATTTTACATGAACATTTGAGTGCATATGCTCTCCTCTTTTACTTTCCTTACAGTTTTATGATGAATGTGATACCAAACTACGCAAATCCCTTGATTTTTAGCTATTGTTTTATTCTAGCTAATACTGAAGTTATTCTGGTCGTAAACCTCGTCCAAAATAGCACCTGTCATTATTTTACGTTGGAATTAAGGACCATACTCCAAAATAGTAAGAAAGCGTAAATGTAAAAGAAACCTTATAGAAAAAGTTGGGCCATTGAACTAAAAATGACCAAGGTCAAACTGTTGTGCACGTCTTCCCCGCAATCGCACAAGAAAACACAGATGTAGGTACGTTTCCCGCAGCCAAAGTGCTAATAAGGAAGCATAAAAGCCGATAAAGAGGACGAAAAATGGGGTGAAATTATGCTGGAGACATTCCTTGTTAGTCGGACAGGGGAAAGTAGAGGGTTGGGGCAGGGGTTGCTGCCCGGAATGCGGGGATGTAGTGGTTGAGTGTGGAATGTGTACATACGTATATAAATGGCTAGGACTAATGGAGAGAGAGGTAATGGGTTATCAGGAGAGGGCGCCGAAAACGGTTGAAAGGAGAAAGTGACATTTATAGAGATAGATTGAGGTAGTGGTATATGTATATAAAGAAAATTAGGGCGGTGCGACGCGAGGAGAGAAGGTTGGATTTATGGTGGATAATTAGAGAAAAACGAATGGATTGGTCACTTGGCCGTATTTCCTCTCCCGTCGAGATTGTACCTATTTACCCTTTCTTCAAGGCTTGACTCGACTATCCATTTCCTCCGATTTGCCTCAAGTTCCCTTTAGAGGAAGGAGAGAACAGGCTTAAGGCAATGCGTGAAATTTGTTTCTATCATCTTACATCGTTTGCGGAACTTTGAGGATGAAACACAATGGACGCTAAGTGTATAAAAAACCTGTACGTATCCCTATAATAAAATGTGCACGAATGAAAGTAGTATAGCTGGTGGAGTCAATGAGAGTTTAACTGTAGCAAAAGCCAACCAAAGCTTTCATAGTTGGCAATAGATTGTTATGGTACTCGGTACAGGATGTATGCCTGGGTGAAAAATTAAAGGGTACTTCCTCATTAAGGCGCCAAGATTATTGCCAAGAAGAAAATACCATCGCAGCGCTGTTACATATCAGTATTCTGGAATCACTAAACTAGTTGTCAGAACTTATGATTTTTTTCGCTTGAAAAATTTCATGTTGCACCTCTAAATATTTTAGTTGATGTATAGGTCTATTTGTTTTAGTTATTTTCGCGTATTCGAATGCGAGGTAGAATGCCTCTTTCATTGATAGAGCATTTTCCTCTCTCCTTGGTTAATAAAAAATTGTTTAATAATTTTTTTGAAAATAGAAAATAACGATAGTAATACAAAGATAATGCGTGGCTCAAGTAAAGCTGTAGTCGTCTGTTTAAAGGGATTACCATAGAAACGGATGGTCTCATTTGTTGTTTGGAGTAGAAAGTTGCCAGCTGATACGCGATTTGCACTTATTAAATGTATTGCACTTTTTCGTTGCTGCTTTCTCGGTGGAGATGTGGATTTTGGTGATTTATCGTTGGATTGTAAGTACTGTTGGAACGGAAGTACTCATGAAAGTTATCCACTTTCTGATTTGCTGTTATTTTCATGGGAAAAGTAACCTATGCGCTAAAATGAAAGAGTTTAGTGAGACTCCGTTCAACGTCACAGAAATCGGCGTGGCAATTTCTAGATTTCTTTTAACAGTGACTTTTGTGGAAGTCACTGGTAATGACGACTCGTAAGTCCCTGCTGCTTTCTCGTCGCTCATTACGTTCACGGCGATTGAGACAGACAATGCAGGTTGATTTTCATTCAAGCGATTAAGTTTTTAGTTGAGTGTTGACTGTGTCCCAGACTTCATGATATACCCAGGAACCATATGTTATGCGAAGTCAGTTGTTGTTAAGGTCATTTAAAAGAAGCGGTTGAGCAATCAGCAATAATTGGAAATTCATCTTTATTTAAAAACTCATTTTGTATCCCACCCTCGCCATCGTGACTTGCTTTTCCTTAATCTGAAACTGTCGCAAATTCATCTTTGACGTCATGAGTCGTGCGGTGGTAAAGGATTGATCTATAACAACGTTGTAACAAAGCAACAGCCATAGCTTTTGTACGTACCATGTTTTTCCATTGGGTTCTAGGCAATTCAGTCTCTTCCTTCTTCCCGTTTCGAGATTTGTGTTTATTAGTTGAATCCAGCAGCACTGGTTTTTTATTTTCAGTGGTTGATTGATAGAGTTGTTGTATTTTGTGAAAAACTAAGTAGGATCTATATCCAACCAGCATTAAAAGAATTTCTTTAGGTGTAACCAGTGGTTGCTTATTTCATCCATGAAAATATTTGTATTATAACAAACTGTGTATTCACCTCTTTCTGTTGATTTTATGATGATGCCTGATGGAAATGTATGGAGATCAATTTAAATGTATTTTATTCGAAGTAAGCATTTAATTACCATTTGGAAAATAATTTTTCTCAGAAATGGAATTCCGAGAAAAATCGAAGCCTATTTTTATAAAGGAGGAAAAGGGTGGAAAACTTATTATCAAGGGTGATTGATTCCAAACTCTATTTCCGCCAACAAATTAAAATGCCTCCAAGATTGGCGGTAGGAAATTGATTAATATTTTTTTTACCCCCGCTGCTCAGTCTTTCACGTAAAATTTAGCTGGAAAAAACATTAGGTGGGGATGCGAAAGGGATGATTACTAAAAACCTATGCATACTTATTTTTTTAATCCAGGAATATTATTACTATTCTCCCTTAACACGATTTATTATTTGTACGATAGATTTCTTCACTTACCTTTTACATACCCACTTTTTAACATAGAAAAATTTACGGAAGAACGTTGTGAATATCTTTTGGGATTTTTCAGTTTGAGCGCCCTTGGAGGGATCGCGTTAATGAACAGGAGAATAAAAGATAATGGATTTAATGCGTCAGTGCGATGGAAAAATGAGTTTCGCCAGTCTCATCGGAAATAAAAATTCGTATTTATGTGTGAAGTTTATAATGAAGGAGATGAACCAAGAAGAAGTCACTTACTTCAATACTCAATTGCAATAGAATGTTTCCCATATTAATATTTCCGTTGCTATAGAATGTTGATGAATTTTAGTATGCAAAGTCTAGTCACTGGAGGCAATCAGGAGACATCCTGGTCTTTGACAAGGCTATAGTTCTCCCGGGGTGAAAAAATAATAAGTTGGATGGCACAGTTGACCAACAGGCATAAGTGCCTTGAAACGCCAGGGAGCTTGCCTGGGATGACCTATTTAATAATCGGATTATTATCAAGCCCGAAAATTGTGTAAAGCATCGAAACTAATTTTAAAATAAAATTTTCTAAGTTTAATGTTGCAAATACTTTATTCATTTTTTTGAAACAGTTCCAATATACTAGCATCAATACTTAATCATTTATCGAGAAATCTTCATTTTTTTTTAAATTCAGACTACTTACGCTTCTAATATCTCCAAAGTAACACATGAACGGGGCTTTATAATGAACTCTTTGCCGAAGGCTGATAACATTGAAAGCATGCAAAGGAAGGGAAGGCTTGTGGAGGAAGAAAATGAGATGCTAAGTACGACGAAACCTCTATTTATGGGTTCGAAGCTGTGACGTTTATTATCATTGGAAGGAATATTGTGGCTTATAATGAGTAACTCTTTAGAAATTAAAGCAAGCGGTGACTTGAAAGTGATTTCACGCAACATGAGCATTTATAGCTTTTGTGTAGCACAGTGAGTAGTATTTATTACAACATAGTTATGACGATGCTTTCGAACATTTGTATGCCCCTGGAAACAGAGTACATATATTTATCCTCATCGCGATATTCTGGAATATTGTTTATGAGAAAAATTCTTGGGAGAATGGTGCAAATCAAGTAAGTAATATTCTACCTGAAAACTGTCACATATGTACATGGATGCGCAATGCATATACTCAGGGACCATTTTTTCACAAATTTTGTGCTGTGTGAGAGCGAGTTCGGCATTTCAAACCTAATTGAGGTGTTTTTGCAAATGAGATTTGATCAAGAGTAATTATATTTCGCTGGCATTTCGATGAAAGAAAAATTTAAGATTTTAGGTACTCAGTCAGTGTCCCCAGCTTCAATTGATGACCTTAAATTCTGGATCTAATTCCTCAGAAAACATGGGGGCATTTGCATATATACTTTTCACAATAAAGAGGGAGCTTGTTGGCATAGGCGTGAGCAGGATTTTGCTATTAGGGGTGCCAACGATAAAAAGGCCGTCTTTTGCCCTTGCCCATGACCGTAACCATAGGTCTTAACCCCAAGTGCTCGGAAGAAAGCCAGTTCCGTAAAGCAATTCCCAAAGTAAAATTAGAATGCCCCTATATTTGTGTAATACAAAAAAATCTATATATTACATTTCTGCTTTAAGTTTCGATGCTAGGATAAGATATGTCTTAAAAGTACTTTTAAAAACTGCAATTAAATAAGGCTTTGATAACACTTGCATAAAATATTTTAACTAGTCAGTTCTTTACTTTTTATGAAATAAAATCAAAGAAAACATAGGGAAGAAAATTCTATTAAAATGCAAAAAACCTTTTGTAATCAGCTTCATCAGAATAGTGTTTTTAATATACTAATACTATAATACTTCTAGTTTTTTTGCGCCCACAATCGGGCTCCGTACCCTATTTCAAAGAAGCACATGCAATGATAGTTGGAGTAGTCTTATTACAGATCAAAAAAGGAAATCAGACCTTTCAAAATATTTAGATTGATTGGTTTTCCAGTTCTTTTCAGTAGGACTCGCCTTCTCCCAAGTTTTCTGTTCCATCCAAATTTTGGTGCCCCTCCTAAATTTTTTGGGGGTGCCGCGGCACCCATGGCACTGTGCGCACACCTATGCTTGTTGGGCTGAGATAAATATAAGCCCATGAAATATTGGGGAGAATTCCGTACTTTAACAAATTAGTGTATTCCTAGAAGAAAGATGTAACGTAATAAACCAGAGTAGCTTGATTTTGCTATTGTTAATCTATTATTTATCAGTTATCATCAAGATATTTTAATAGTAATTTATATTTTCACGGAAATTGGTATTTCTTCATGCACATATTCTCGAAAATGCTACTGCAGGAAATTTTTTAAAAAATGGTACAGTAAAATCATATTTTGTGTTCGTTTTTGACTTTGGCCACTCAAGCCTGTAGAACGATGGGAGTAACGGTTGTTGACAACCTTTTTATTGACCTCACGATTCACATATCTTTTGAAACGCATCGACACACGACCGTAGAACTCTGATCGAAACTTGAAGAGGCTTACAGAACACGAGCAGAAGCCCAATTCATGAGCTTTTCGGTATCTCTGAAAGGAAGAGGATGCATTGAAGCGACCACAATTAGCGCACAGAGTTGAATTCGTCGGGGAATTTATGAAGCCCCAATGAAATAAAAGTCTGCGGCGTGGTGCGTGAATCGCAATAAAAGAACTGCGACGTTATTTGGAACACGGGGTGGAAAGAATACCAGCATGGAACGAGTATGCTGTGCACATGTGAGTGATTTCGCGGCGCGTTGGATGGTACATCCCGAAGAGATGTTTAATTTTAATTTTTCGTGAAGAATGAAAAGCATTTCTTTTTTAAAAAGTGTCGATGGCGTTGATTTTCCCGGTCGTTTTTCTTCGAGATGAAACATTATTTCTTTTCATAACGTTCTTTTAGTAAATTCACTTGCCGTTGTTTCGTTGCTCTTTATCGCGGAGATGATTTTTCGTTCCTGGAAGAGCTTTATTGAATTGCGATTTTCGATGATTCTCTTTGTGATTTCAATCCAATTAAACTATTAGTATTTAAGCCCAGAAAATTTAAACATGGAATGCACTCGTTGGAGCACAAAAGAGAAAAGCATTCGGAAAACAAAACTTGAAATACAGAACGAAGAGTCAAATCAGCATTGTCCTCAAAGTATAAATTAAAAGTGAGGTAGTATTCATATTTTAAAACAACGTTGAACATTAATGATCTGGGTAAAATGTATGTTAACCAAAATGATGACAAAAATGCAATGTAAAGATTGAGAAAAAATAACAGAATTGTATCTAGATGCTGATATCGTCATTACCAAACATTTGGCATTAATCAAGTGCCAGCTTAAATAAAAGAAGACGAAGATATGAAGCAAAAATATACTTATTGGATGTAAAGCTAGAGAGGACCTCAATGGAAGCTTGATTTCCTACGGTCGCGGGGAACAAATGAAAGCAATGCAGATGGTACGAGACTATTTGAAGAAAGAAGGTTGAATATCCGGAGGATGGACCACTGATAGCTACATTGGGAATAAGCCTCGAATAAGCTCTGCCCTGGGGAAAATATCGCTTTAGAAGGATAGGAGTAACGATAACTCCACAGATGATGAAAAATGTCAATGAAAAGCATAATAAGTAAGAGTGTTGAAGGAAAGGAAAGCGACCAAATTCCAAAGAAAAGTAGCGAAATACATTTACCAGCCTGCACTTATGCAATAAAATGATTTAGCCTTTCTCTTTTCATAAATTTTCCTTCTTGATCCTCTCTTTTTTTCTTCCCTCTTCTTGTTTGGTGACCTAACTCCCCCTGCCGCACGCCATTGCAGCGGCTTGCGGTATTAATGGTAGATATAGACGTATTTGAATTCAGGGAAGATCATAGTGCTCGACAACGTGTTGAACCATTATGCAATATGATACGATTCAGCATTTCAACAATTACTATCTATTTGAGTAGAAGAGAGAGATCCTGATGGAGATTTCTATGAATTGTTGGATAATGGGATGAATTTTATGCAAATTATGAAATGAAAATGCACAGCGTCGAGAACTTGTGCATTATCATTCGGAAATATGGAAATCAAAACAGAAACGTTTGTTCATGAAGAATATGTTGGGTTTAGGAGAAGGCACACAGGAGACGGTTTTTTGTGTTCCCTTCAGCTAGTTATTGAGAAAGGGATGGAAAAAAGGCAAAAGAGCTTCCATCACAGTCATCATTGAAGAGAGGATTAAAAAATATCAACTGAAACAGATTAATGCCAATTCAAGAAGAAATGCAACTATGTTAGAATGGCCCAAATTCGCAATTTTTGTAGAATTTATTTGAGTCGCATTCTTTGAACAAATCCCGGCCTGAAAATCGTAAAAAAGCGCAAGAAAATCGTAAAAAAGCGTAAAAAATCGTAAAAATGATTGCGCGCGGAGCTCAATTTGATGTCTCCGTTTTCAGGTTGTACACTTACGTGACTTCAAGTCGATGGGAAGGCCTGTCAAAATTCGATCTGAAGACGTTTGCTGGAACGTTTTCGAAACTGTATTCTGAATATTTCCACGATCGCGGTGTGTACATGGAGAAATGTCGGGATCAACGCCGTGAGAACCTACTGTTGAACACGGACGGTGTTATTCATAGACTCACATTTAACGCGGGCTTAGAAGGTTTTACTTAGTCCTGGTGTACATGAGTATTTGGATGAGACTAAAATTTGATATTAAACTTCGAAACAAATTTAAACTTTGAACATTAAACCAGCATGCATCCGGATATATTTTCTCCTGGCTAAATTTGCGGTGAACGCACTATAATAACGGAGTTACTAGTTATTAGTCTAATGGAGTTCGGACTATCTTATACGTCTAGCAAAATTATATATACAGCCTGGGGGGTATGTGTTTGAACCGCTCGAGATAATTTCGATCACGTAATTAAGTCACATGGAAAAAAACGAGGAGTTCGATATTTTGGTGTGTTTGAAAAATTCGGATGAATAACGTACGCGTCTGATATGTTGAGTTTTACGACTCTAATCGAGATATTCGACTCCATCAACGATATTCCGGTGAAAAAACCCGATCGGAAAGGCTGCGTGAGATTTTTGCGATTGGCTCAAACACACAAAAATCTCGAACAGTTCGTGATTGTACCACGTGACCCCTTAGTTACGTCATCGAAATAACCTCGAGCGTTTCAGACACAACCCCCCTGGAGTGTTTTTTCTCGCATCGGCGGAGATAAGGAAATAGAAAACTTTGGATGAGCACTATGTGGTAGAACTCGGTGAAATGGAAGTACAGTGTTGCTAGTGGAGAAATTGTCCATAAATATCTGGCAAGAAAATGCCTTAGGAAAACACTGGAAAGGGTGCAATGATAAACATATCAGGCTATGAGGAAGATAACTATGCAAAGCACGTAAAAGGGGAGCACTGCAGCGGAAGGCTGATGAGATGCATCGTTCCGATTTAAAGAAACATGGGAATGGAAAGAATGAACGAGTAGAGAAATCAACTCCCAAGAGGGGCATTCGGAGAGACTCACAAAAGTAATGCGAAGTTGATGTCTCATGATGATGATACCTATGGTTTTCTTCCTAAAGTGTATCGGTATTTTTATTTTTCCCTCTAGAGAGCTTTTTAGTTATAGGGGAAAATCAAGGCTCACCCTCAGAATTTCTTCGCCCAACATAAATTTTGAATTAGGTATACTATTTATTTTATATTCGATGCATTATCTTCACTCGCGTAAAAATTGTGAATCTATTTCTAAGCCTGGCAGAAGTTTGACAATCGCCGATGAGTGTTGCAGAAATCGTGTACTACTGTCGCTGTCACTACTGCCAGCGTCTTCACGTCGAAACTGTTGTCATCACCACAGCAACCAAAGCAGTAGAACCAGAAAAATGAAGAAGTTCATCATAGACAACCGCGAAAATCTTCGTTCTTACATTCTTTTTCATCTCCCAGGAGCGACCATTGGCCTTTGAACACCCGCATTGCAGGGATCCCTACTACTTGGTGGGCCACAGGAAATTAAAGCATTACATACTCTATGATCCGTCAGATCCTCCTTCGAACGTCTTCGAGAATATCTGTCACACTACGCCGCCTAGATTTCCTTGCGCTGACTGCTACCGGTCCCTCGAACCACATCCTCCAAATAGACATGAGGATGATTGATTAAGAGTACGGGTTCTTGCAACATTCATGAGGAGGTTGTCGCTTTATACATGGAGTGAGAATGGTACGTACTTTAGTGAAGAAATTTTCATATTTCAAAAGGAGACTCGTTTCTATGCGTATTTTTGTGTGTTCAGGATATTAAATTTGACCATAGTAAACATGATATAAATAAAACATTTAGACTATGCAGCAAAAAAAGAAAAACGTTGGCACCGTGGCCTTTCAACTTTTGCGCTGCTCTTTTACGGGTGGAGAAAGCCTACTACTATGCTCTTAGAAAGGATAAAACCGGAAAGAAGTGGTATCTTGGAAGACTCGACTCCTCTTATTTGGTGAAGTTTACGAATGCAGGTCGTGGAAAAAAGCGCGTCTGCATTTTCTCCACCCATTACGCCCCGTTAAACTTCCCTGTGAAAAAAGGTTGAATTCGGAATGCTGCTGTTTATCCTCGAGCACTTACTTGCCGGGGGACCCCTCTCGCACAGAAAAAATACCATTTGCAGAAGAAGGTGGGGGTAAGTGGTGGGAAATGTGGAAAAAATGCCTACCACCTTCTATGTGTCTCGGCGGGGGGGGGAAGGGGTGAACGATCTTGGCCAAAGGCGACCTTATAAAGGCCGCCTTGTTTTTTAAAGCATGTTCAAGAAGGTGGACGACATGGCGTCACAACTGCATTCATTCCCATGTGTACACCGTGAACTAGTTTTAATTATGCATGCCCGAAGGGGGAAGGGGAAAGGAGGCATGGTGTGGTCTTATTTCGTTGCGCCAACTGCGGGGTACTTTACTGCCCCTACGTGCTCGGGGCACAACTTTGTGATCACCCTCCGACGGTCATATCATGCGGTGGAATGCCAGGCGTACGATGGTTTCGTTATGACATGGCGGTGGGTGTGTTTCAAGACGGGGCAGGCAAAAGGGGAGCGCATTCAATGGGCCTTATGATGTCTTTATTGGGGACACTTCTTGAACTGAGAATGTCGAGAGAAAGTGCAGGTTTTGGTAAATATCCATCGAGGCAGAGATGAAAGGAGTGCTAAATATCCTCATCCAGTTTTAGAATTTACAAAAAAATTTCATGCTGCCCGCTTATTCTGAAAGTATGTATTCCGCTTACTGGGCGAGATAATTTTTGCAAATTCTCTTTGATATTGCAAATAGGTTTATAGTGACGGCTTCAGGTCACTCTAATCAGTTCTATTATGTGGTACCTAATTTGGAATAATGTTATTGTAGGCAACGATTTAAAAATACATCAGTTGAGGGTAATATTTCCCGAACCATATCATTTTCATTACTTTCTCCATCGTTGCTCATTATTCAACATCACAAGAAATGAAATGAACTAATTCTAAGATCTGTATATCAAAGCAGCATAAAGATCAGCATTATAGGAGATTACGATTTAACTCTATGAATGGTCTTTTAATGAAGATATTTATGCCTTCCGGAAATACGGCGATGGAGTAACGTAGACATTGCCACAGGAAAAAATCGGCCTGGACAGGGAATGGAACCATGGACCTTTGGCTTGCCGGGCCAATGCGCAACTACGCTACCCAGGTTTCTCGTTTATTAAATGTAAATTATAAATTTTTTTCTGTGGCAATTTCTACGGACTTTGAGTGGTTCGGAAAATTGATCTTCGTGTTAAGTTCCACGGGACCTGACAACCTTTCCTATGGAAATTTCTTGAAACGACTGAGGTTTAACGTGGCGGGGAGGTTTTCGTATGATATTTTCAAGCACATACCAATTAAAAATGTGGATACCACTCAGTTGATAGAAAATTCACTTCATTTGGTGTAGTGCAGCTGCATAGTGATGTGATGGAAACAATTCTGGTCTAGTGGGGCTATTTTATCGCTAGTGCGAATACCGGTCGGTAACTACCCATTATCGACCCCCACTGCCATAGAAGTCCGTGCGTAAACTTCGGAGAACCAGTTCCAAGCGACTGCTCCTGTTAGGGTGGTTTTACACTGTCCAGTTACTTCCGCAAGTTTCTTCTGCAAGAGCTAGTCGGGGATTTTAAATTGGCGAACATTTTTTCACAAGTTGGTGCGGAGCCAGATTGGTTGCTCTTTACACAGGCAACAATACGCTTCTGCAAGCGACTTACCGAAATGGAAAGTTCTGCAAGCGGACTTTCGTTTACATTTGCAATTTCCGTCGAAAGTCGCTTGCTCTAAGTCACTTGCGCAATTAACATGCCAGTGTTAAACCTTAATAGAAATAACTTCCATGTGTAAAGCCGCCTTGAATTTATGCGTCCATTGCGGTAACAGTATCTTTATTGAAGCCAGCCGCTAAGAGAATAGTTTGTTAGAAAATAATTGTGAAATATATGGACGATTGGTTTCAGAGTAAATACTGTTCCACACCGACTTCTTTGATGTGGAAATACCTATTGATTTAGCATCGATTTATCGGCATGTCATATGGTCCAAATTCGGGGGTGACTCATGGAGGGGTACTGAAGTGATCGCAGCTATGCCATTGCTGGTAGGGATATTGTATGTTCGTAGGGATATCCAGTGGAATGTAAAGAGGGTGGTGATAAGGGCATGACGGTTTAACGGATTAGGAATAGGTCGACGTTGGAGTGATAAAAGATATCCGCGAAAGCTTACATTCTGAGTATTTCTTCGTTTGTCTTCTTTTCTGACTAATGAAAAATCGCCTTCCTTCGCCGAATATCGTATTATTAAAGATGGATGTATAATATATCATATTTATTGTTTATTTATCAGCAATCACATAAAAAAGTTTTTTTTTCATCAGTTTTAAACTTCTTTCTCCTTTTCTCTTCGCTAGTCTTTATTTTAATAATTTTGAGGATCCCGGTCAAGGCGAATAATTTTTCCTCTGTGGAATCTCGCATTCATTTTAATACCCCTTATAATTCTCCTGGTGTACTCCATCCTTGATATTCCTCGGAAATTCTTCCATGTTAATTAATCCTTCCATTATTGTTGTCGAGAGGCTGTCTCAGAGTATATGCGATAAGTTTCTCTTTTTCACTTAGGCGAGATTTCATTGAATATATTTTTATATTTTATCGTATTATTGGCAATAATTATTGACTATGTACATTGCTGTTTACAACTCGAAACCTAGCTTCCCTCTAAAGTTAAGGCTACACATGGCAGTCTGCTTTAAAGTAAGAGTCGGGTGTAGCGATCACTCGTGTACTGATACGTGCGGGATATATTTCTAATTAGTCGTTACTTTTGGTGTATCAAGGGTGTGTGTGCAAATCAAGATGAACGGATTTGAGCAATGAATGTGACAGCTACGAATATCAATGAATTTGTACTCAACACCCTCGGAGTTCCACAGGTTATAAATTAGAATAAATTGAATATACGTCTATGAAGCGTATTAAATGTTAGAATAATTTCTATTTTTATTTCTCAAGACAAGAATAGTGACAGTCCTTTCTTTTTATTATTTATGGGATCAAAACATTTCCAATTAATGCTAAATACTTATATTTCCCACAATAAGTCCTCCTCAGTTGAATTAATATATTGTTTAGATTTTTGTTACAGATCGCAGTCATGTGATCAGGACATGATGCTATATTATCGTCGAATGAAAATGCTACTCGCTGACATAATAGAAGGCTGTCTATTTTCCATAGAAGTCCTAAACATGGTCGAAAGAATACCGATTAATATCCCTTTCGATCCCTACTTACATTGAAGTCTGTGCCTGCAAATCGAAGAGCAAGCAACTTATAAGGCTTCTGTTAGAGAAGCCAATTTCACCATGAAAAGCCGACTTAATTTTCCATATCGGCCTTTTCGATGTACAATATTGATTTGCAATCGATATTTCGTTGTCAAACGGGGGCAATGGGCCCAGTATTGGAGATGACACAACGTGAGGTGTTCTGTGGCGGTCAAAGCACTGCTTATCGTAGGAGGATACATCGTACCCCATTCGGAGGGTGATTCGGCTCAGGATAAGGGGGTGGTTTAAAGGGCAAGGGGGATTTTTACGGATTAAGAATGGGTCAATGGTTGAGATGTGGGCGGCGCTGAGGGTTCACCGTGCGGGCGACCGTGGCGGCTGGGTCTCACCGAGGACCGGATGGAAGCGAAGCCTCACTAACTCTCCCAGGGCGTGGAGAGAAGAGGATCCCTTCTGCCGTGGACGAAAGGGCTTGCTCAGGGAAGGGGAGGAGAGGGTTCACCGTAGGGGTGGCTGCGTAGGGTGTTTTTAAGGGGCGGCGGGTGGGAGGCAGGACGGAAGGGCCCTGGCCAGAAGTTGGGTTTCAGCGGGCGCTCTATATTGCCGTGATGAGAACCATTGGAATGATGGGAGCCTGGTTTAAGAGCCGCGGTTAGTGGGCGGTGTTGAACGCTTTCCTGGGGCCGTGGTGGTCGGGATAGGCGAAAGTGGAAGAAATGGGGGAATGGGACCCTCTCGTAGGAAGGACGAAAAAGGGACGATAAATAAAGCCGATGTCCTGGGAAAAAGGACCAGAGAGAGGGTTTGGTGGGGGAGGGAGGCGGGTGGGGGGAGAACGATAGGGTGTATCGCTAAGGGTAAAGGAAAGGAGGAAGGGAGGCGTAAGGGAGACAAACAGCTTTATTGGGACGAAGTTGGAGGCCAAAAAGGACCTCTAAACTCACACATCCCCAACTCCTCGTCTCCACTTAAAGCGGGTCACGACGTAAGAGATAAAACTGGGACGGAAAGAAGTAGGAAGAGGGGGAAATGTACGTACTTAGAAAGTTGGGTTAATATCAAGGGAGGCTGGGATAAACCCCCAAGCGGTCATCTGAGTCAAAGGTCACGTCGGATGAAGTTCACTAATAAAAGGTGAAGTTTAAGTAGCAAGCTCTAAGGGAATCTTTTTAAGTTTTTTTTGCAAAATTTGACCTTTTTGCAATCGTCTTCAGTGTGTATATGATCTTGCTGTTTTGCTGTTTTTTTCCCGTTCAACTTCACTCATCTTAGAAATCCTACTAGCGCTGTTTTTTCAAAGAAATTTGGTGTTTCGCGCTTTCGTTAAGTGCAGCTGTTTGTAAAGTTTATTTTATAAGTTAAAATTACGACAAAAACACTAGGACAATGAATTAAGATGTGAGTGGAAGCCTATATAAGATATATCTTCTCCCAAACTTCACTATTATAGGTTATTCCACATTTTTTTCTAGATTTCGGCAGAATGTCACATATTAAGAAACTGAATGAATCAATGGCTATTGTCCGATGATCGTCAACAAATGACGATTACCTATACGTGGTGAAATAATGGCTTGATAATCATTTCGCAAGAAAAAATATTTATTGCTTTGCGGTGGTGTAATTAAAGAGTTCACAAGGAATGCAATAATCAGCTTTTGTAAACTAGTAGAAATACAATATAGATGTAGATACGTACCTATATTACTTATTATTCAAAATTTTATCATGCATTGAAGTAAAAACCAAGTGTTTATTAGGAATTTCATCCATAGATTTGACAGAACTAAACCTGAATTTCTATTGGAGTTTCATAGACGAGTTGAATTAAGGTAGTTTGGGCGAGATATTATTTCACATAGAACTCAATGAATTTAGCCTTGTCATAAAAAATGTCTCATATTTCTAATGGTAAAAAAATATCAGCCACTTTCCACTATAATTTTCAAGTTACCTATTTGCCAAAAATTACCAGCCATTGTACATGGGAATTGGTACGCGTATGCACTCCAGAGAGACTTTTATTTAAAATATGAGGAATTTATAGCGAATAGATATCGTCAGAAATTTAATATCGTATGCATTCTCAACTATTTTTTAAATTAAACCAATTACTAATCGCAGTTTTATTTTCAGAATTACAAAAATAAATTCGGTTTTAGCGTGGTTAGCGATTTCTCGAGGAGACACTGCTGTTGTTGTTGTTGAAGCTTATGATCCTACAGAAGTCATCGATTTTGCTTTTAAAAATTCACAGCCATCTCTTCAGTCTACGTAGTTCACAAAATTCATAAAAATTTGGATATGACACCATTAGCGGTGTTGTTATAAAAAAGACGTTATCATAAACAATAACGTTATATTGAGACGCACATTTTAGTCCAGTCAAAGAACGGTAGGGAACATGGAAGAGAACAGAGACCAAACTTCAGGGATGTGTTTTAAGTTGATGCGAGGTAAACATACTAAAAGTCCCCGGACCTAGTAGGTGTGCGGGGATAGGGGGGATCAGAAGGCCCTTTTTTATTGTTTTTCGCTCATATCTTGAAAATTGTGCGTGATAGCGAAAATATTACTGATTATAAAATTAAAGCTGACATAATGTACTACTAGTTTCTTATACATATATTCTTTCTGAATGTGGAGACGTGTGACTCTAATAGCCCCCTGAAAATAAACTGTCCGAGGAGGAACGGGCGGGAGCGAGAGGACTGGTAGGGACGATAAATATCTAATGATATACGGTGCTCAGGGATGCAATGTTTTCGGGAGAGATAAAATTTCTGTAAACTGAATGAAACCATGGGTAGATGGTGGATAAAATGACGGGGACGCAAAGGTGGGAAGTGGATAGGTAGGTCTGGCATTTGGACGCGGCAGCGCTGGGATAAAAGTCTCTCGACCAGGGTGGGATGGACGCCTCGCCTTTCCCAAGATAATTTAACTCTATTCAACTGAATCGTGACAAAAATAATAGAGAACGAGAACCAACTGGACTCACGAGTGAATGTCCTTTTTGGTCGGCTGGAGGGATGATTCTTGGAGGTGGTGGAGATGGCAATGCATTTATTATGGCAGACAATGTCGGAGCAGCATGAAAAATAAATATTGTTCATTAACAGTGGTAGTCTATCTATTCTCTTTTGGTTTAGAATAATACTGTGGACATTTCTGTGGCCATAATTTTGTGATGAATACCCAATTCAGTGCAAGAGATAAAATTTTGAATAGGATAACCCTCACTACGAATTAAAAGTTCGAGTGCACATGAGCCCTACTACTGTACCTTCAGCCCTTGATCCAAGATTCTACTTACTCCTATCTCTCTCATCCTTCACCCCGAACCTCACCCATTTCTCCCAAACAGCGAAAAAAAAGAACAACGAAACTACAACAATCAACGAAGAAATACACAAAAATGTCTCTCATTTTGTATTTTCTCAACGTGATGATGTCACAAGTCGGCGAAGCGCGTCTTACAAAGTAAGAAAACATTTTTGAAAAGATTAAGTATTTTTGTTCCGATTATGGATACCAAGAAAACATTTAATTTTGCTTTTAGTTTCGTGATACTTGAAATTATAAGGTTGTCTCAATTGTCTGACCTTCCGATATGGTTTGGGATATTATTATTTCCTCAAAAGCTTTATAAAAGTCTATTAAACAAATTTCTTTACAATATCTAGTAGGGAATCTACAAAGGTCCTCAAACTGGATTTCGTAGTAGTCACAGGACGCTTGAAATATTTATCATCAGAGTTATCAGTGCTTTGGTCCAGGTTTCTAATGGACGTTTTCAGTGTTGGTCGCAAGTGCTTGTATCAAGTTCGATGTGAGGTCTGACCGCGGGTTATAGCCTCTACCCTTCATTCTTTTAACGCTATATTTTACATTTTCGTGTGCTCTGTGATGGAGACCTACAAGAAGTGAACATGGTTGACAGAATTCAGTTTCAACCCTTCGAGTGAGTAGTGATAGTCGTAACCTATGTCGATTTTTCTTTGACTTAGTTCATTACTGCGGGCATTCAGCATTCTCCTAATTTAATGTGCCATACGGTGGGACCTATGTCACGTTGAAGTAGTTTGTGATCAGGTTGGCTCACTATTTCTCTATAAAGTATGATGTCATCGGTTAAACGTCTGAATGCCTATTTTTGTATTCAATCCGATATAATTTATTCACAGCAAAAAGTAGTAAATGCTGCATTACCAACACTTCACCGAGGGACTTCTGGTGCTACCTGTAGATACATAATTGAAGCTCAGTATGTTTACTTCCACCTTTATTGTGAGATCGTAGTGAAAGCAATGAACCCTTTTTATTTCCTTTTCAATTATTTCACTTGGTTGGAGTTGGATTTCAAGTTGACTTACGGAAGTTCATTTAAAACTTGGTCGATTGTCCTCTCAATGCGTGCTAGTTTGTGGGAATTGAGTTACTGTACCCGAATGTCTTAACGTTTCTTGCTATCCTTTTCTAGATTTTTAGAAGTTTGCTATGTATTTTGGCATTTCACATGATGTATACAGACACTGCTTTTTATCTTTGAGTCTCAACTCTACTTAAAACTCAACTACTTTCAATAAATTAGGATGCGAACGTTTCCTAAAAGCTCATCATACTTTAGCAATGGTGTTACCCAAATGGTTCATTATTTGTGCATTATCAAATTCTCAGAATATGCTTCTGCACATCGTTGAACTTTGTTTTTAGGTATTTCAGTTAGACAGAAGGTGATAGAAAGGGGATATGCAATAGGGAATGCTTGCCTTTGAGCTTATAGTCCCGAAGGTATATCTTCGTGCTCACAAATTCCTTCGATTGTTTCTCAGTTTCGGAATGGTTTAAGATTAGTTCGTTTTTAAGAGGTATAGACTGCTATTACTCTTTCTAGACCTCTTTCATTGGACTATGTACTCGAATCTCTGTACTTCACGAATGTTGAAGGTGATTCCAAAGCTTGAATTGTATCACTTTTTTCGCTATCCGTATGTTCCAAATCCCTACCGAAAGTACCTAAAAATTACTTAGCGTATTTATTCAAAACTGAAAAGTATATATTTTTACTTCTGCTAGGAAAGTTCGTTAAGCAATACAAATTTCAGTAATATTATTCATCTATGATTATTTTTTCCGTCATAAAGAAATGCATGTATATTTTATATTATTTTTTCTTAAATTCATATTTGAGCAAACTGGTGTGCTTATTTTTTTATTAAAAACTTTTCATTTTAAGGAGTTTTACACATTAAAAAATATTTTAATCTTAAATGAAGGATTCGCGAGATTCATGGAATTGGAGAACCTTTTAGTACTCAAATTCGACTTTGAATTCGAGGAAATACAGGATTTGTCCCGCTTCATGTGATTTCACCCGACCTATTAGCCGGTGAGTTCTGATTATCCTCGCTGAACTAACGGTATTTGGCAGCGTTACCAGTTGCTTAATTATCCCAGTGTAAAAGTTTTGCTAGTAAAATTAAATATTACTCGCACATCAAATGTAATGCTAGCAGTAGTTAAGGATGAAGACTAGCGTGTTTTATGAATTGTTTAGGTTATCGAGAGTGGTAAGGTTTATGTGAGTAAATTACTTGTGGCGTAGATAAAGAATTAATAAATTTGTAATTTTCCACAATGTTTAATATAACTTGCCAGTTTACATGCTACAACATCATCATCAATCATCATCATCAGATTTCTACTATATATTCACGTACAATTGGCGTCTAATTTATAGCAGGAGATATGGGGGAGGGGCTGTAGGGGAAGGATCTTGGGGATGGGGAGAGGAAAATGTCGGTTATTGAACACAAGGACTTTTACTTCTCATTTTTTAATTATGTAACGATTCCACAAAGTTACTTCGCCTACCATCACGGTGATTACTTGCGACGGACGGCCATGTCCTACCTCACGTCTCACGGAATGATGATGAGTAGATAATAGTTTCTTAAATTGATGTAAAAATGGCTATAACATTAACCGTCCTTTGTGAACCTCCCTGAATATTAGTAGCTCAGAGAATATACAGAGAGAACAATTGGTTGCTCCTTCTGCTATTTAATGTAATGATTGTTGCGCGCATCCGCCATGTTCTCAGCAAATTTCTTGAGCACAAAGCTTATTCAGCAAGGCTTAACATAGAGCATTGATTTACGGTTAAAAAAAGGAGATGACTCCGATTTCAAATGAATCTCCTGATAAATTTGATTATCCGGCGATTTTAAAGGACGAAGCATGATTTATCCTTTTTAAACTCAAGGACATAAAAAATAAATGGTTCTCTCTGTGAGTAATATTTCTGGGTCCTCCTCTTTTAAAAGAAAAGCGATTTTCTCTCATCGTTATTCATTGCTTAATACTTATGGCCAGAATGAAACTAGCTAAGAACATGACGAATTACATCACAAATAATAACAACCGTTGCGTTTTCGCCTTTGGCCTCTCTGTATGCGCTCCGTAAATTATTAGATCTGCCGCGGTTGCCAGGTGGATAGCGCTCTATCATCCCGTTTCAAATCGCGTTCGGGCATGGGTATGGGTGTTATTTGTGTTCGTATTAGGATTATGGCTTAAGGTTAGATGGCGCTATATCATAGTTATGGTAGTTTCTCCTAGATAGAGTTTCTTGGGGGGTTGTGTTTGAAACGCACCAGTTTATTTCGATCACGTAACTAAGGAGTCACGTGGTGCAATCACGAAGGGTTATAGATTTGGGTGTATTTGACCCACTCGTAAAAATCTTACGCAGCCTTCCCGATCGGGTTTTTCCGCTGAAAGTTTTTTGATGGAGTGGAGTATCCTGATTAGAGACACCATAAGCAACATATCACAAGCTTAAGATATCCATCCGAATGGTTCAAACACACCAACATCTCGAATCATCATCGAATAAATTAGTAAGAAGGTAAATCGTGTATGACGAATCCTTTTGTAGACTTCCGCGGGTTGATGGATGTGAAGATACATGTCTTCCGGGTTTTACCACTCGTAGGTCCATCTTCTTCGGACGAAGAAGATGGACCTACGTGAGTAAAACCCGGAAGACATGTATCTTCACGTGTAAGACGAAGTTTTTGCGTCATTAATATTAGCATATTTACTTCAAGCTTCATTATCATTACTTATTCAATTCTGAGAGCGGTTGACTGCAGTCCTTCATTCTATCCTGAGTCCCCTACTAGCTTCTTGATATCCTAGTAACTCTTCATATTCTCTGGTCAATCTATTTGTCCCTTGGACTTCCACGGCTTTTCCTTTCCATTTTCTTTCTATTACGTTGCATAAAAATTTGCTGTGTCCATGCTTCTTACATTTGAAATAAAATTCGAATATAGTCTCAATTATGATTAAGGGAAAATGTTACCCAAGCAAACTTAGATGCGAGAAATGAGTGCATAAATAATAAAAGAAAGTAAATATCACGGAAGTTAACACCAGAAAAATATAAATGGGACCAACATTTCTAGGCTAATTGTGAGTTGAGTTGAAATCATATGCTTTTTCAAACGCTTTTATTTTAACTTCACCGAAATGTCTGTGGATGTGGGCGAAATCTTACGATCTCATTTTCACCCACTTCCTAAAAACATAGAGCTTTGAAACGTGGCAAAAATGTCGAATTTAACTGGCAACACAATGCTATGGAGAAATAAAAAAGTTACGAAAAAAATTATGAAAGCGTTTTTCTTCAAAAATTAAAAACATTTTATAAGCATATTTATAATCATTATTGTTTGTGACAAGAGGAATATGAAGAGAAGTGGACGCAGCATTCTTTAGGGGCGGAGGGATTATGGTCAGGGGGCGACAGAAAGAGGGGACGCACGCTAATGACCGCGGTAACACCTCTTCGACCGACATCAAGACCGATCACCAAACCATCCGGGGGTGCCTGCGTTTCGTTTTAATCGCTGGGAAGAAGGAGGAGGTTGTCTGCGAGTGTTTGGGGGAGGGCAGAAGGGGGAGGGTTGCTTGAGGAAAGGTCTGCAAAGCAGAGAGAGAGATGAATGGTGGGAGAGGAGTGTGGAGAAGGAGTAGGAGCGAAAGCCGGAAAGAGAGAGGGAGAGACAAGAGAAATGTCTCAATTAGTGGGGAACGGTGGCCATCAACGCCACCATCAAGGTGGCGAAGCTGTTGGAAGGGCGACTAGGGTTAGGGTGTGAGCTTATGGGCTATATCCCAAGAGGTTGGCAAGCTTTTGAAAAGGGAGAGCCAAACCTGTCCCTAACAATAATTTAAGCAATATTCGAGAGCCATAAACATATTTTGACAAATAAGGAAAATTTTGAGTTGGTTGCTCAGTTGGTGCGACGGCCGACAACCGAGGCTTTTATTGAAATTGAGGGTAGATGGGTGAGGGAAAGGTTATTCGGAGAATCGAGGAAGGACGGAGATAAGCCCGTCCTCTGCAGTAGCCTGCTCTTAACGAAAGACGCCAAGGGGTCCACAGTTTAACGTCCCATCCGTCGGACGCTGTATTGCACTTGAATTTTGAATTGCACTTGGTTTCCGATCCCAGCGATCTTGGGTTTAAATCGCGACAGAGGCGGAGGCTTTTAGAGGAATATTTATCCCTAATTGGGTGCTGTGTAGAGAGCCCTTCAAGAGCAGTGCTCCATCCGTCGGATGGGGTGCTGAAATGAGGACCCTTTTTAGCGCCTTCCGTCAAGAGTAACCTAAAGCTGCGTTTTTATGCAGCCGTTTTTGCGTCATATTTCCGCTGCTTTGTAATTCACGTGCATGCCTCATTTTCATTGCAGCGGCAGCATTGGATGAAAACGGAATATGGTGTAAACCCTGATGCGTTTAGTCTTCCTGATATCCTTGTTCATCGCAGTGTTCTTTAAGAAGTGCTGATATTCACGAGGATTATTGGCTATGGGCTATTCTGTATAAGTTAATTTTTTGTCATTAATATGAAGATGACCCTCAATTCCTCCGGAAAGAATCACGTGGTCAACAAATGACAGGCTGGTCCGCACTCCCTGCCAAGGCTTCGGCGACTCAGGCTGCGTCGAAAGTTGAAAGATGGGGAAATCTGATGGCAACGCAGCCTACATTGAAGATCTCGCTCCTGATGAGCTACGCAGTGTCTGGCCATACGAAAACAAATTTCAAATTTGCTGCATAAAAATGATGCTTAAAGGTCATATTGGAAAGAAGGCTTCCACGGAGTGGCTTTGAAGAGACCTTCCAGGTTATCTTCCACGTAGGTTCATCATTGCAGACGACATGTTTCGCAAACGTTCTGATTTCAAACCTGAAGGGTCTGAAAGGGTCTCACTTCAGACCTGAAGAAGCAAAAACTGGAACGTTTTGCGAAACATGTCGTCTGCAATGGTGAGCTCACTCGGAAGAGAACCCGGAAGACCTGAGTCAAACTTAAAGGCCATTGTACACGTGGCACTTCTCGCAATTTCTGTAAATCCAATTGCGCAATTGAGTGCCACGTGTAAAACGGCCATAATGCCAATCCCGGATGACCCTCCATCTTTCCTCCATTCTCCTAATCATCCTTGCCTAACCTGCCTACCCACCTTCATGGTGCAAAGGGCCTCAATTTTGTGACGCCTCCCGAAATAACCAACCAACTAGTTGTATCTATATTAATCAATGAAAGCATATCACAAAATGTTGTATTTGGTTTTTTATTCGTGTGAGATGTGACTTATGATAGTTCTATTTTCGTTTTCAAATTTGCTTCAGTACCACCTGTACAGTCATCAGCATAAGTATGGAAATAAAATTAGCGAAATAGACTGCAGAAAAAAACAGGTTTAAAATGCCATTTTACCCGCGAACGATGAGACCATAACAGCGGCCAATGAGACTTTCAACTAAGTTTTTCGATAAGAAGTGAAGCTAATTAGTTGAATTGCACAGTAATTCTTGTATCCTTATCCGCTACCTAGTGCTAACAGCACGTCGTGCATGTTTCCTGTGTAACTCTTGCATTTATGTGCATGTATGCAGTTGCTAAATGCATTAATATAAATAATTTCTCTAACATTGGTAGCATACCTTTAGTGTAGTGCGTATTAGTGAAGTATCACGTACTGACAAGAATTTGCATGTTTTTGCTAATGCGTTACTAGTTGCAATGATTTCATTAACCCTATTAGGATATGGTACTCACCCCCTGCCACACACCCTTGTGGCGGTTTGCAGGGTATTATGTAAATATAAATAAGTAAATATGGAAAGCTGTGACTCGCCACGGTTTGGACTAAACTTCATTGTAGAAGGGATTGAAAAAGGAACTGTGTGATACTCTTTTTTGTAGTAGTAATAGGAATAAACATGAAACCAGCGGACCACTGCCGACAAAAGAAACGTTTTCTTATGAAATTAATTCCTTTCCTGGCGAAGCGTAGTAGAGTTTCCCACAGTTACTTTTTTCTGTTGGCTGTACGAAACCAAAGTGCCGCATGTGACCCGCGTGCCGCAGTTTGCCGACCCCTGGACCATAAGGAAGGGTGTTTTAGCTTCCGCGTTCCGGCTGGTTGGGGAGGAAGAGTTTCCTCGGAAGAGGGGACTCTGGGAAGGGTGGAATATGAGTGGTTTTTCGAGAAGGGGGGAGCGAATGGAGGGAAGGGGCTCTCTTTTCAAAGTTCTGGCAATGGGTCGTATATGCTGAAGGGGTTGAGTGTGCGCTTGCGTTTATTTCCGGTGGGGAGAGACTCGGTTCAGACGGACGTGGTTAGCAATGGAAAGATACGCGAGAGTTAGTAATGCAAGCGAAAAAAGGGTGTTGGGGGAGGGACGGATAATTCGACATATTTCAGTGGAAATTTTGGATTAATAGATGTTTGCCTGGTTCTTCCTGCACAGCGTAGCCACTGTGTTAAGGGCCATTCGAAAGGTGCATCTGCATCCATATACAAGCTACCCTGAGAGCCGCCACGGGGGGAGTGTAGCAGGGGCTACTAGGGCATCATACATGGAAAAATGAGGGAATAACGAAGAGGGATTCGAAGAGTTAGCGGACGGAAAGTGAAATGCGTCGTATATGTATCTTAGGCCACGTTTTAGCGTGGATCGCAGCATGATGTAGCCTTGACGTCAACTTGATATTAAGTGAGAGTTAAGGGTTTGTATATTACTGACCGTCGGTTGTTTGACGTGAGCGTTACCGATGGGGAACTTATTAGCGTGGGTTTCCATGCCGAGGAAACGCTTAACCAGAGATTTTAAAACTGGGCCTATGTGTTTCAGTTTGTTTCCGCAGTAGTCACTAAATGCGCGTGGGAGCAAGTAATTCTTGTGCCAATCAGTCCGGTAGTGTATATCTTTATATTTTGCAGCTTTTATCGGCTCTATAGATTTAGCGATGCGTTAAAATGATATCCCCCGTTTAATACTGAAACTCGCCTGACCTGAATTTTTCATTAAATCTAAGCCTAGCTTATAGACTCCGAGATTCAAGCGGCTCCCAAAGAAGTCCATCCATCAGCTGTCCTACGCTCTTCATCGGCTCGCAGCAGTATTTAACTAAGGTATCCCAGAGACAGAGAATAAAATAAACTGGTGAAACCGATCTTTGCTTGTGAGTGTACCTGAAGAATGAGATGGGCCATGTGATCAGAAGGGAAGAGGAATCCATCCTGAAATGTGTAGGATTTGGAAAGCCTGACGGGAGAAGACGTAGGCGTAGGTGAAAAGGCATCATGTAGAATCAGTTCATGCTCGCATTGGGGCTGAATAGGGAGAGGCAAGAGACTCTGAGGAATGGAGAGCATATGTTGGTGCGACCAAATCCCCACTTGAGCAGCATCAGTGGCCACGAATGATGATGAATCTTTGTATATCTGGTGGCATAAATAACTCAGCCTTGGCCAAATTGATACTATTCAGTCATTTAGGATGTATTTTAATTATTTTTTGCTTATGCGTGACTTGAGGTGAAGGACCGTTTGCGGAGTAGATATTACTTAAATATAAATAGCGTAATGTAAGAGAAACAATTGCACTTTTCCACAAAATGGTTTATTGCGTACAACGCGTTTCGGCTCACAGAGCCATCATCTTGTACCTGATGATCAGTCTTGTACCTGATGATGGCTCTGTGAGCCGAAACGCGTTGTACGCAATAAACCATTTTGTGGAAAAGTGCAATTGTTTCTCTTACATTATGAAGAACTTCCACGATATCTCGCCTGAATCTGTTGAATTTATAAATAGCGTCATAGACATTATCTATACTTATATATAAAAATGAAGTAGTGTGTGTCTGTGAGTATGTTTGTTACTCTTCTCCTCGAAAAATACCGAACCGATTGAGCTGAAATTTTGCTTGATTCTAGTGTATATACTAAGAAGTGCTTAAGTACTGCTGGTGAAGGCCCCCGGGGCCCCATGGATCCGAAAACGGGCTCTACAAATGTTGTTAATTATCGTTAAATTATAATTTTGCGCACTGTTAGAGACATGTAGTACACCTATTAAACAATAATATAGTCTTAGAGCTTAGAGATGATATGGTTGTGGTCCCTGAAGGACTCTAAGGCCCCAAATCAGTTCTATTTTTCTCCATTCGGAAAAATTGGTAAACCGACTACTATGAAATATTGAACGCAGATACATCATATGTATAAGAAGGACACAGGCCAGGGCCTCAAGGAGCAAAAAGTGGGCCCTCCAGGTTTTTTGGAAAAATACGATTTAATCGGGTAATTTAACCCCAGATTTCCTATACTTTACTCATATAAGAAAAGCATTGGATTCAGTGCAGAGGTTTCTTTTTTTACTTTTTAAGAATTACATCTACTCAAGATTTATGGTTGAAACCATTATGCTGAAAAAATGTAAAATGCTCAACTTTAGTCTGGTTTCTTTATGCATGGAACAGTGCAATTGTTTTTAAGTTCCCCGTGCTAATCCGAGTCCTTCTGCTAGTTATGGCATGAAAGTACTATGTATAAGACATTTTAAGGTCTGTACAAAAGTGTTGCAAGTACGGGATTGGAAGCACTTTCAATTTTTACAGATTCAAACATAAAAACAATAATAAATGCCTAAAAATGGCACATTAGTCAGTGAAAATTTATTTGATGGGAAAATAGCAAACGGTAAATTAGGTGTTTTAATATCTTGTAAAATAGGGATACTAAGGGACGAATATTTCTAGAGGAGCATGCAAGTAAATATATACGGAGATGGGTTGCGCGAAGGATTATGTGGGAAAGGGGTATTCTGTGAGAAAAATGTGAAGGGGATGGAGACTGGTTGAGGAGGCGGCGTCCTTGATTTCCTTGGGCATAAAAGGTTGAGAAAAAATTTCTGGCAAGGAGACGATAGCGTGGGATGGAGATTGAAGATAGATTGAGATTAATGCGAAAATATTGCTCGGGGAGGTAGGCAAATGCGGGGGTGGGTAAGGCAAGGCGATGGATTCTGCCGAGGGGTGAGATAACGATTTGGGGGGAAGGGATGTGAAAGGATGAGGCAAGCTGTTGCCAAATAGTTCGAACCGTGAACGGGAAATTTTCTCCCGCTCATATTCTTCCGTTTTCCAGCTCGGATATCCCGTGAGAACTGTACTAATTGTCAATTTTTGTTCATTGCTACCCTCTTCAAAAATAGTCTGAATCATGTTGAGAATTACTGCAATTTTAAGTAGTTCATCGCGCACTCAGCTGTACTAAAATGCATATAATTTCGTGCGTTTGTCTTCAAAGGTGAATAATTGCTGTTTTAATGATTTTTTAAGTCATGGATGGCTGTAGAAATTATTTCCGCGGTTTGAGGCTCGAATGTATATCACTTGAATTATAAATTAACGACTGGGAATGAATTACTTCTATATTACCAGTTCGGTGTTTTCATTGCGATAAGACCGTTTTAATCGCAAAGGTAACATCTTAAGGTACCTACCAGAAGATACTATTAAAGTGATGAAATTATTTTAAAAATTTGGAAATGTGTCCGGAGATTCCTAATACTTCATTTTCTTATAATTTGGCATCACGTAGCTCGCGATTTAGAGAATCTTCGTGCCTTTCAGCTTCAACTAAGTTGACTTGCATGCAAATTCAGATTCGGGAATATTGGTATTCTTATATGAATAAACTTAGTCATTTCCACACTATTCCAATCTCTGATGGATAGTTTTTTTTCATAAAGTCGCCTCCTTTGCCGCACCACAATGACTTATACATTTCCTTTCATCCCTGTTATTTTTACATCACTCATCACTACTTCTTAAAAAACATTTTTTTCTTTGTGCAAATAGTAGCTGTATCAATGAGAATGGTATCAATATTGAAATTTCTCCTGAGATGAACGTGAGGGGATTGAAACATTTGCAGAGTTAGTACTCATGATTAACACAGCTTAATACTTTTCTACAATATTTTATGATTGCACGACGCGTTTCGACGCTTTACGGCATCGTTAGGTCAGGTACACAATATATAACATGCAGAAGTTTGTTATTTGAGTTTGTTATTGTTTATTGCAGTAACGGAGGAGGAGGGGGGATGTACTAAGCTGTGCTAATCATAGGTACTGATATTAGTACCTTCTACGAATTGAAGCCTGCAACAGTCAAGTATAGTCGCAGATTTGAGAAATAAAATATTTAGATAATATCATAGCTCATCAATTTAATTATTTACCTTTTTCGATATTTTTTAAATGGATGACATCATGTAATCATGTAATGTAAACTTAAATTGGCGTATATTTTCCAAATTTTCACTCACATAGACAGTTCCCATTCGATCTTCTGTTATTACTAATTTATGCGAACTGAGTTTAGACTCGGAGCCTTCCCTCGCTTGGGGGTGCATTGAAAGGCATGGAAAGGGAAAGAGAGCTCACTTTAGGAGAGCAGGAGGTTGGTAGGCAGGGGGTATTGGGGTGAGGTGTGGTGAAATGAAAAAAGTTTCGGAGGTAGCGAGGACCGCCCGCGTAAGGGAGAAGGAAGGGAAAAAGGGGCATCGCGGAGATATATGGCAATAGCGGGAATGCCGGGAGGTGACGTGTGGAATAAAGGGGATGAGGGAATTTCAGGAAGGGGAAAAATAAGAATTCTGAGCATAAAAGGAGATGGAGGGGGACCAAAGTGTGTGGGAGTGAATGGTCCAGGGAAGTGTGCAAGGAGACGAGGAACCATGAGGGAGGGATTTAGGGAAAGGGTGAAAGATAAGACTGTTATCACAGCCGTTGTGTTTATTCTTGTCACGGGGCTGAACTATTGACGAAGTAATGGAATAGTTGTGCCAAACTCTACGTCAGAGTATGCATCCATTGAAATAACATATTGAAATCACCCCAGGATAAGCCAATAACAGCTCACTAAGATTCTTTATATACATAATGAAGTATACCAATTCCATAGAGTTACGGTTGAAATCTTAGTTTCCAATAACCGCTATTCAGCAATCGGTAAACGTAGAGTTATTCAAAATGATGGAGCAAATTGGAAATATTTTTCCAAACCATAGAGTGGAATGGCATAGATGAAACCATATGGCGCAATTGACCATCTTGAATGCATCAGCTTCAAAGTTAATACAACTAAAATATTGGTAGCTGTAGCGGAATTGTCGCGGCACCGCAATGATTTGTCTAGGAAAATTCTACATGGAAATCATTTACAAAGAAGCAGTGTACTATTAATATTCATGGAGAAATCACGAGCGATAGCCTTGTTAGGTAAATTGTTTTACACATTTCGTAAAAAGGCTTCATTTTGGTGCAATACGGCATCTACTCTCTTCTTTAATCCATGTTTCAAACGAGTTGTAAATGACAAATAGGTTCACATGCCGCACATCACGGAATATATAGATGATGTTTCAAAAAGTTTCATGGTCCATTAGTTTTTGTAAAGTTCACATAAGCTATGTTTTTTTCGAATCATATGAAAAGGGTAGCCAATTTATAACCGCGCCCTTATCTCCCGGTCGTTCATTAGAACTTAGAATTCGCAGAGTAGATTCGACAAATGGAAGCCTGTTTCGTTGAATAGAACTTCTACACGGGATTTTGAAACATTAATTCCTATTCTGTCAACTAGTGAGTAGAATGTGTGCTTATCATTTACTTAAAATGTTGAATCTGTGCCTTATTTTAAAATAATCATGCTGGCAACATTGTAAAAATGTGATCAAAATTATAAAATCATAAGAATTAGAGCTTTGTGATCATGTATTTAATCATTTCAAGCTTTCTCATTTTAACGCCGCAACTTTAACTGAACTAACCCTCTAACTGGTAATTCAGAAGATGAATCATGGACGAAGTCAAGTCTATTTATCTCTCGGTGTGTATACGACTACTTATTTGTTTATTTGCGTTGAACGCAGGATTGTGTTAATGTGGTAGTGGAGTTGACTGAATTTCCAAATAATGGAGAATACTTGTTTATAGTAAGGTTATCCAGGGGGTGAAAATCCTTGCGTTTTCACATAATGACTTATTTACGAAGAACATCAAAACAAACGGGAAAAAGAGTGGAGATACGTGGTGAAGAAAAGACCGGTGAAAGGAGGAATGTGAAGCATGTGAAAAGACTCACTGTGGCCGGAAGGGCTATGTATATACCGTTGATCTGTGAGCGTGTCTCTCTCCACATGAAAACTTCATCATTTATGCAGGTTAATAACTTTACAATTGGAATTCTAATGGATAACGTGGACGCTTGGGACTGGAGGATGCAAAACGAATTGTCTGGTTCTCTCCCTTTTGTGTTAAACACATTGTGATGGATAATGATGAATACCTGATCTAAAGCTGGATTCTGTTTCTGTAAAGTGATAAATCGAAAGTCATAGTCGTCGTAGTCATAAGTCATACGAAAGATCAACTTTAAAAATGAACTTGTCTTTTCAATCGCATATATTTATGTTTTACTGCGAAAATAATAATATTTTAGGTACTTATCTCCACATTTTTTCGTGTCATTGGCAGTGGCGGATTATGTGGAGGGATTTTCGAGGGTTTTGAGTACCCCTAGCTCTTAAGGGGAAAGAAGCCGAGGCTAAAAATCAGATTAGAATATAAGAATAAAATAAGGAAAATAGGCTGTAGAACGGACTGTTTTAAATGTCATTTTTACCGCTGACAGCAGCTGCCACTGAGACTTTTCAATAAGATTATCCGATAGGTAGTGTAGCTAATTATTTGATTCTCTAACGATTTTGTCTCAATGTGGTACATATTACTAACAGCGCGTCTCGTATGCGTACTGTATAACTCTTGTATATCTGTGAATTGATGTATTTGCAAAATTTATTAATATTAGTCTTTTAAAATTCGTAGCATATAATGTAGAGTACTAGTACAAGTTGGTAAAACGTCATCTCCTGACACGTATTTGTAGGTTTTTGATAATGTATTGATAGTCGTAGTTTCAATAACTTTTGTAGGATATAGGGCGACTTCAGCCACACTCTTGAGGTGGCCTGCAGGGTACTATGTAGATGTAAATAAACATGTCCAACGCGACCTGCCCTCAAAATTTCTCCTTCTTCCCTTCTCTCGAGTCTCATTTCTTTATTAAAAATTAATTTTTAATGTCACTCATTCCCATTCTTGCGCGCTGTGCTCTCCTTGCCGGGCATCACGTGCTCTAGAGGGCATATTATCTTGATCAAAAGAGTTCAATAATCTCAGGTTCCATTATACTGTACCCGCACGGTTTCATAAAGTCAAAGGTGTTTACACTGTACTATGACTCAATTCTCCATTCTATTCATATTCTGGCTACTCATAGAAAAACGCGCTACTCTTTCAAATCAACCTAGAAATCATACCTTTCCAAGCTTGTTCTTTTTAGAAAACTGAACTTGAAATTGCATCCATCTTAATCTTACATATATCTATTTATATATATTTTGCGAAGGGTCCGTCCGTCCCCCTCTTTATTAAAAAAAGTTTTACCTAGATGTAAACTGCGACGGTTTGCTGCAGCGTTGAAAGCCCTTAAAGCGTTGAAAGTTTCTAATTAAGCTGTGCCATGAATATAGAAAATTTATTTGTCATAATTTAATGTGAACGGTTTGGATTAAGAGATATCTTCAATGCTGTTAGCAGATGAACCGTATTCATGGGGTTAAGTATAAATAAATAACTTAAGCAATTGTTATTTACACCTTTTATAATATTTTTCACATATATGTAGTTTCGTTAAAAATCCAGAATATATATTTTTCATAGTTTTAGCTCTTGTCACTATCCTATCAAATGCCTATTTAACAGTGTAACATGCAAAAACTTCAGTTTATAAAGTTATTTTGGGAAAATTTGTGGAAGTTGACACTTTTCTTTGATTCAAATAAAGTAAACAGCAAAAGCAGACATATTATTAATCGGTTATTAAAGTTGATATCTTATTCCTGGCTCTTATATTATTATTAACTTGCTGGCTTCCTTAGAAATCACATGGAGCGTGGGGTTTTTATGCAAATTTATTCGTAAAAATCTCAATATGCATCTTACACGAGGGCGCGTGGTACACGAGTAAATTCGGAATTTTTTGGTATTTGATTAAGTTTTTACCACAATCATACCCCGTTGCGGTTTGGATCGCGTTATGTAGAAAGAGCAAAAGTTTACGTTTTTTGTGCGATATTTGCCTATGGAACATTTGAAATTTAAATCAAGTAGCTATCTCAATATGTGGAGAAATTTAGGGGTAAATTGTTAAATCATATTTTAATTTTTAAACCCGTTAAATCTTTTAACTTTTCTGGTCTTATCCCGCGTCTGTTGGATAATTGGCGGCATCAGTTTCGCTGGCACTCCTTCCGGCGTCTTAATGTCGCAGATTTTATGATATCTTTAACATGAAGACGCCGTCTTTGAACTTAGAACTTTGAACTCCGCGGAAGTCGGCGTTAGAATACCTTTGGGCCCACTTTGAAAGCGAAATAAATAGAAATTATTTCTAAGTGAGAACCTGTGTCACGATAAGAGTTCTCAAAATTTAACGTTACAAATGCTAATAGTTTGGGCTGGGCGTTGAAGAGTGAGTGAGTTTGTCAGACATATAGGTGTCATCAGTATTAGAGATTAATCCCTGCTTACGCCTAATCGTTTTCAATAAAACTCCAGAATGGATCCTTTTTACGCCAAAATACTTGTCCAGGCTCGAGGTTGTAATGAAATACTTGCAACACAAGGCTCGTTATTCACGATTTAATTTGACCGGAAGTTTTAGGATAGAATAAAGACTTATGAACTCTTATAATAGCAATGGAGAATACATTCCGATAACCATGGCTCAGAATATAAACATGAAAATTCAAGCATAAAATAATATTAACAGGGCGATTATTGAAAAATCACGGTTGCCACCCTGCGGCTCGCTATGGTTTTAATGCTTGATGCTGAAAGGTAGGTGAAAATCTGTGGTATTTATTGTCTTAAAACACTGTCGTAAAATTTTAATATAATTGAAAAATATGGTTGGTGTTTGAACCACCGCGGTTTTCAATTCTGCTGGCACTTCTCGTCAATTAGTTGGGTGATTTTGAAGCTTTTCAATACTATGGAAATTTCTTATATCCTAGAATGCCTTAAACGTTTTACCTATGTTGGGGTGACTGCTCCTTATTGACATAGTTCAAAACCGGAAAACTCCTTGATGTTGCAATCCAAATTTGTGGTGACTTGGAAGTTGCATTAGCTTAGTACTTAAATGAAATTTGAAAATATCATTTGGAATATTTATGTTTTATGACCGCAATTTGAGTATACCAGATAATTTATCGCAAAAATACAGTACACTGCTTATGAGGATGAAGATACCATCCGAGGATAACTCCGTGAGGTCCAACGATTGCAATAACCACTCCGACGGAGTCTATAACGTGAAGGGAATTTCTTAATATTTGATATATTTAAGAAAATGCTTATCAGATGACGTAAAACACAATCGTACACCCGATTGCATTAGAACGCCATCTTTAATCGTCTTTAAAACGGGCCGCTGTCAGCCGTGCCCGTCCCCCGCCTTTCCGAAGCAATAATATATGTTTAATGAAATACTCATACATTTTTTCATCCTCTCTCGGTCCAAGTACCACCGAAAAAAAAGCGTGGTCCTTTAATGGTTAAAAAGCGTGGGAGCCCTCTTTGGTATTGATGAAATATGGGATTACTCCATTATTTTCCCTGATTTCCTTTTTGTTCGGAACAATACCAGGGAAGTTAAGAAAAATAAATAACAAGAGTCGTCTGTGCAGTTTTTGAGGACGTATTGGTTGACTTCAAACCATGAAATCGTTCTTTCCACGGAAATTTAGCCACTAGTGTTTCATCCTATTTGTTTCTAATCACGCCCTAATCTAAGGTTTATTTTTCTTATGCATGTACATTTATTCTATTAGTTTTTAACATTATTCTTTGCTAATGGTGTGATAAAATTCGTTCTCTGAATTTTTACTGCAGTAACAGTGCGATTCATCACAAAAATGTATATAGTTAGGAAGTCAAGGGTTTGATAAAATGATGATGCTCTCAATTTTCATGAGTAGAGATTTACAAGGTTAGTCTTCACGCTTTTTAAAATGCATTATATGTGAGTACTTTATTTATATGTGAGTACTTTATTTATTTGCATGGAAATAGAACGCCAATTTCAGAATAACTCAGGAGCGCAGAAAAAAATTATTTACACGCGCCAAAAACCACGAACCTTTTAATCTTCTTGGAAAACGTGATAGTCATTCTGGAAAAAAATCAGGAATTCTCCCTGGTTTAGAAATTGACGCACTGTGGACACTTTCTTTTACAATTTCATCTCCTCTTTTCATTAAGTGGACTGCTAATGATAATAATTACTTTAATTATCGTAGGCCTTTCTAGCCAACGAGATAAGAATTAAATGGCATAACAAAAGTTTTCCTTGGTAGAAGAGTCAAAACATGAATTGGATGAGGGATAAGGTGAAAGTGAATTGTTGGTCAAAGGTGTGTCGCGTATCGCTGTTTTGTTGTAGCCATTATTGGGGAAGAAGGAATTTTTGTGCCAATCAGTTTGACAGTGCATTTCTCTTATTTTTTTCTCTTCTATCAATTTTAGAGATATAATGCGGGGTTTATATGACATTGTTCGCATAATCATCATCATCATTAGTCGTTCAATTCTTAGATTGGTTGACTGCAGTCCACCATCTTTCCCTATCTAATGCTATTTTCCTTACTCTCTGGTAGTTCTTCTTATGTACATCTTACTCTTTATTTATCCCTAGGCCTTCCTCTTGAGACTTTTCCCTCTATTTTTCCTTCAAACATATTCTTCACGAACCCATTATGCCTGAGGGTGTGCCCAATCCATGCGGTTCTTCTTTTCTGTATAATATTGCAAATTATCCTTCCCTCTTTTACTCTTCTGTATACTTCTTCATTTCTTATTTTATCCATCTATTTGATTTTCAGCATACTCCTCCAACACATCATCGTTCGCGTCAACCTATAACTAGCCTTATCTGAATATTTTAATGAATCCCAGCCTAGAAAGTAGACTCTGGCGGCTCCCAACCCATCATTTATTTTGCAGTTTGCCAGTGCATTTCTATTACTTTATCGCTACTATCCACTCTAGAGGTGTACTGCGGGGTGAAAATAGTATCTTTCATATCACCCTGTAACTAGCCTTATCTGATTATTTCAATTACTCCCAGTCTAGCAAGAAACCTCCTGGTCTCTAGCGGCTCCAAACCAACCATTTCTTGTGTGGTTTATCAATGATGATGATGGCGTGTAAGCACATTTTGGAAATTATAAAAAAAAGAAGATGAACAGGAGATGGACTTTGATTTGCATTATATAGCTGCAGCGACTCATTACGATGGATGGATATAGGAAGGAATTAAAAGGAGAAGGGGATAAGGTACGCATATATATGCAGGAGGATGGCTGTGTTCGTGAAGGGTCTGGGGGAGGGGGGTCTGGAACGCTTCTGGAAGCGATGCGTGGGATGAGTGGTGTGCGAGACCGGGGAAACACGGTCTGATGGGAGTGGCGGAGTATGGCAGGGAGGGGCAGAGAGCGTTTGAAAAGGGTCGGGAAAGGAGGTTTATAGGCGGGAGGGAGTAGGGGGAAGGGGAGCATAGGGTGGGAGTGCAAAGGGAGATTGGGAGGGGGAGGGTAAGGAGGAGGAGTAAAGCATGGGGGGGTGGAGGTGGGGACTGGGCAGATCAATACAGAGAGAGCACCCCCGCTAGTCAAGACATGCCGGAAAAGGGTGAGGGGGGTTGGTGAGCCCTGGGTGGTGGGGGGGGGGAGGGGTGGAATGAGGAAAGTGTGGTGCGGGTAGGAGTTTTTGAGAGGGGGGGAAGGATTTTGGGGCAAAGGGGGCGTCGGAGGGAGTTGATAAGGCAGCAAGGTAGGAAGCACCGGTGAGGGAGCCGAGGGATGCTATAGGAGCTTCTGCCTAGGGAGCAGGAGCGTAGATTAGAGTAGCAGGGTATGTGGGGGGAAGGGGAAGGGTTTTCGGGACTCGAGTAGGGGTAGCGAGAGCGAAACGGTTGGGGTGAGGGGTAGGTATAAGGAAAGGGAAGAGAGGGTGACGGGAGAAGTAGGGAGCAGTGAGTCGGAGATGAAGGGATGCTGTGGTCCAGGAAGGACGGACGAGATGAAGAAGTAGAAGGGGAAATTGTTTACCGCGCTAAGGCCTTTTCTACATCTATGTGATGTCTCGCGAGCCGCGGCTAGGGCGTGTGGCACCTAAAAAGTTACCATGGTAGGTGCCAACCAGGCGTCTGCATTACTAATTATTTACCCTTCTTACCATGGTTAAAAGCTAGTCATGCGAACATCAGACCGCATGCCTGTGTTTATGTAAGTTTAAAAAAAATATCATACCGTAACCTGTGTTTTTTTGTTCATTGAGTTCTTTGAATTAACCTTGCCACTTCTTTTATTCCAATGTATTTTAATATTTGTTGAAACCGTAATTTTTTTCTTTGATTGTCGTTTAACTATTAGGAGTCTTTGAAAATCAAAATTAATTACATACGTCCAAGTGGCAAATTTTCCGACCTCTTTGAAAACGATAACAAATCACTAAATCTTATGAAATATCTTCATATGAATAGGACTTCATTTCTATCTTTAATATATATATTAATCTTCCCATATAGACAAAGGGGATACTAAAACGGAAATTGGAAATATATATATGCTCATGTAGCATGACATTTGCGATATATGACCAGCCGTTTACGAGACCGTATATGTCTGTGTTAGTATTGCAAAAAGCGTTATCCCTGGTTACTGGTTAAATGCAGCCATCTGAGTTGTAGCTCCATGTGAGCTAGTTGGAAACATGCTGGGGAAGAGTTAGGAAAGGACAGCTACACAAGGCACGCCGAGGGACAATCTTCTGGGAAAGACGAATATTATTTTTTTGGCATAGGAACTACAGGGAAGTAAGGAGCCTGAGATAGGGAAGAATGGTGTCTGAGTGGATTATTCCGAGTATTTACGAGTAAAAGTACACGTGCACAATTGTGTGTTGTTACAATATCAAAAAGCGAGGGAGGTTCCATGTGACCTAGATGTCGATACATCCAATACATTAATTCCATCTTGCCTAGGAAACACCTAATAGATCCCAGAACAGGTTGAAGAAAACGGTCAATTTTTGCGGTAACTAGTCAGTTTTGCTAAAACCTAATGAAAAAGCGAAATGATAAATACTTTTGAACAAATGTTTCTAAAAGAATTCCTTCTTCTTTTTCGGCATTCACCACTTCAACAGAATCAGAGAGAGACGTTAATCCGTCAAAGAGACCTCACATTAAATCCCTTGCCTCCCACAATCCCTTTTCCCACTATTATACCTACTGAACGATTATGATCCGCTGTAAAGGTAGTATTAACAAATAGTACTAACCCATAATATCTTTGCAGAAGGTAATATGGGGCGCAATCACGGTTCTTTATAACGCGTGTGCTCGCGTGATCGTTATTTTTCAATGGCGCTCATGAGATCGAAAATGTGATCGTCATTCTTCATATTTTGTATTTGTGCTTTGGATCACTAGTGTTAATTGTTGGAGTGCCTTTTACCCTTTTAGATGGAGATCCGTTTTTAATGACTGCAACGACAACGCGAAAGAAGGAACCGTGATCCCACTCCAGGTCACCCCGATGTTTGTGGGGTGTTCGTGGCAAAGTCCTTACACCGCTAAGTCGATAATCACGCGGCTGTGACGATCAGCTTTAACAGCGCCATGCAGCCCAGTGATTATCTTTTAGCAGGAGGAATTCATAATTTTCTTCCTGATGAAATCTTTTGAAATAGGTTCTCTTAGCGGAAAGGCAAGGTCGTGAAATATTTGATCTATTCACCAGTAACGTATCAACCTTTAAAGACCATTGGTTCTTCCTTGTGCGTCATTTCTGGACCTATACTGTATTAAGGATAAGATTTAAAATTTATTTTCTTCAGTAAACATTTGAGCGCATTCGTTCCGGCAGTGGATCGCCATTGCTTCTTTATGATAGCATAGAGATTAGTGCGACCCTTTGCCAGAGTGAGGGTTAGTATTTCTGCTGTTCTTGATTAGTATAATGGCTCCAGATATCTCGAAAAAATATCTTGTTTAAGTTTTGGATTTCAAGATTTGTCATGTTAGCTTTGGTGTTTCAATCAAGAAAAGTGGAAGACATTAGTGAATGAAATCTATTTCAATTTCATAATGAATGAATGCGAGAGCAGCGGTGACAGGTGAAATCAGTGAACCACTGATGAAATAAAATTATTCAATATTTTCGTTATCTTTCAGCAATGAACATGGAAGGAGCTGTTCTGGTTGAAATATGCAATCAAGATGGTTCTAGGAGATTAATATAATACGATAGAGTCGAAATACTCGTACATCTTCAATTAACGTGGCAATACTGGAGGTAAATGCCATTCTTTTAGGATATGCGTTATTGCGGTCTGGATTATATCCAGACCGCAATAACGCATGCAGTAGTAATTCATATAATATGTGCGTGCTTATCACTAAATACATTTTGGTAGTTACATAAATAGTTAAGAAATATTTGTAAAAATACTGTGATTACATAATTAATAATTACTTTTCTGACAAATTATTGAAATAAATTACAAGTAATATTAAAGTATCAAAATAAAGTGAATGGACACTTTTTCCTGAAGTAATACGTCAGAAATATAATTTTACGATACCATATTTGATGCTGTGTATTCCACTTCAATACAATTTCCTCACCACGAAACATTATACTAATTTTTAACGGAAAAATGCAAAAGTGCAATAATAGAAGGGACACAGTACACACTATAATTTTATTATTTTAGATATGGGCGTGAAATGGACTAAATCCCATATCTTGTGGGCTCATAAAGTTTTCCCGTCGAGCACCAATAATGAAGTCATCAACGCTAAAAAGTATTGAGAAAAATAAATTACATAATTTACGAAATTTTGTATTCAAATATAATATAAACACATTTGTCCTAAACCTCGCAAATAATATTTGAATCATTTATTAAAACTCAGATTTTTATTTAAATATTACTGAAATGCATAATTTACATAAATAATGACGAGTATGATTGCGTGGTATTATTGCTCATTGAAGTATTTTTTGTTTTTTCTTCTATATTTGCAGTATTACTTTCATCAGTATGTTTTCACTGAATTGGAAATAAAATATTGCTTTTTTGAATGTATATTATGATTTAATTAGGATACACCGTGAAAATCATGAATCTTGAGTGAAAGTAACGTAACTCATGTTTCGAAAAGCGCGGAGTATAAATTACGTGAATAGATATTTCAATCGATGGAAACGAATTTTTTTAGGCTCATTCATTCTCATCGTGCAGCGCGGAGACCATTTATCCTCCTCTTTTATTTACGTGTATCATAACGTCGAGCGTGCGTCGAGAAGACATTTTAGGACATCAAAAGATTGAGGAAGATATAACTGGACTAGAAAAGTTTGAAACTTAGGTTTTTTTGCGGCCATTAATTTCGAGAGAACGATGGTTTAAAGAGAGACTACGAAAGTTTTTAGCAAAAAAACACTCCTTTGACGAGTACAAAATCATACTGTAGGCAAAAATGGCGTGAGAAAGGGGAGAATGCAAATTATGTAGTTAACTGAAAAATAAAGAGATCATACGATTTAGTTTAAATACAAGCAGTTGGGGAAAACTTTTTACTGTAAGCGTTTAGAAATTGTTGCAGTGGCCTCAGAACAGCGGATGTCGTAATTTCGTTATCCACGTCTATGCATACGCATGTACTACATGCATGGTAGTCTGGCAAGGATAACTAAACCTTATGTAAGCATTCAAATCCACTATGAGGTGATTTGGACTGCATTGCAATTATCATCTCGAAGCATTTCCTTATATCCATCACTAGTAACCCCTAGTAGCTTCAATTGCTTAACCATGCCTGACGCTACAAACCATAATAGTAGCAACGTCTTCAGTATTCTTTTCCTCTGCATAAACTTTTGTCATCTGAACAAGTAAAGTTGCGGCGAATTCGTATTTCCTAGGAATTTTTTTGTTCATTCTGCGTTGAAGCGTAGAGATTGAATTTTACTACTAATTTTAACACTAAAATGTATTTAGTTCCTAGCTAGTAAGTAAATAGTGATATTTGTTTTAAGCATGGCATGTGTATTTAAATTGAGAGGTAATCTTGATATTAACTATATTATTATGTTGATGTTTCACCTATTACGAATCCCAAAAGTACGATTCTCTTGCCGATGGAATGAACCAATCTCAGTTGTTATTGAGTAAACTGCAAACAAGATAAACATTTTGAGAAATTAAACATACGTTTAGTCGAAGAAACTTATTTTAAGGTATGTCGCGCAGTTAATTTGCAATATGCTTTATATTTTATGAGCTGCGCCACGTTGGGGACATGGTGGGTGTGATCGTATCAGTGAATCTTTAGAGGTCTGAAGTTCTCTTGATTTTCCAGACTCGACGCGGTGCAGCGTGAGGTAGTACATACAAGGGGGCGCTGTATTCAGAGGGGAGCTCTTCATCCTGTGGAGATGCATGATATCCCCGTGCTCGGGGCAATTTATCACTCATGATGGTCTTATTTTAGGAGGTAGGGGGGTTTAAGCTCTCGACGGTGGAGAACACTCGATCCAAGCAGATGGATGATATTGCTGTGCTTCCGGGAAGGCTTAACATCGTTTTCGTAAACGTTTACTGAGCGATGACAAAAACCTGTTTCCTCATAGTTTACATCCCGCTTTTAATTTTCAAAGTCGGAAGGTTTGATTTTGGAAATTTTGGTCTCTAGGAAATGTAGAAAGTTGGAAATAAGGGAGTTGGAACTCATATCCTTTTAGTGTACCTCATTGCATAATATTGTCAACTTCCCATTGTTCTATCTAACTATGTACGATCTACGTGATTACGCTCAGTTTGGTGCTCAGGTATAACTGTAGCATTCAATCCAAGAATCCAAAATTATTGCCATTGCCTTCTAATAAGCTGTGAATTTATATGGCCTGCGGATCGAACTGCTGTTAAAGTGCCATTTTTAAGTTTTTATAAAAAATGTAAATATGTTAGAATTTCGGTGCTGAGGACAAGTAATTACTTAGAACTATTCAATACTTCCATAAACTCACATATTTTGAGAGTACTATGCTGAATTTTCGGATCTCAAATGCGCTACCAATTGAGAGAGTGGTTCTTCTTTATTCCCTATCGGCTCACCTATCGTCCCTATTTTTGCAGTAAATTTTTCACTCTGCTTCTTCAGTATTTTTTCATACAGAAGATTACAGCATCTACTAGTGGTGATGTTTTGTCTTTGAAAATCACAAATGTCTTAATTGTTATTTCTTTAGTTTTATTTTACAATTTTTCTATTCCAGTGAATTAAAATTTCGTTACAATTCCGATTGGGAACGAAATGATTGGCATATCTATAAAGTGAGGTGATTAAATGTATTGGTGTCAAATACTTTGCAGAGGGAATACACCGTGAGGGAAATACATGCAAAATAATTGCAGCTTGGAGTTAAAGAAATTAGAATATATGAAGCTATCCGCTATTCGCGGTCCTCGGATGAAAATTTGAAAGATAAATGCTATTCTGCTACTTCGCTCTGGTAAGCCTCCAATCTCATCTTGAATACACTGCGAGTATTCGGGACCCTGCATAGAAAGATTATATTCACGAAATTAAAAAATACTAAGGAAATCCGCGCGTTTCTTTAAAACCTGGTACGAGCGATCAGAGAGTGTAATACAGCCAATGCAAGGACGAGGCTTGGAGCCGTTAGAAACTTACAGACTACACGCTAGGCTTAGACGACTTGAAAAATTCAGATCAGAATGACCCGATGAATATTATTTTCAGCCCGCTTTATATCTGTAGAGCTGATAGAAGTGAAAAACTCTGAGAGATACACTTCCGACCTGATAGGTGCAGAAATTCATTCTTTCCAGGAACAGTGCCTATAACAAGAACATAACGATGCACTAAGACCTTCAGTTTACATGCAATTAACATTTGCCCTCTCCCTATTTAATTTCCCTATTCCCTCCCTTTTTAATTGCTGGTGTCCTAACTTCCCGCCCCTTCCAGACACCCCTCTGGGACTCGCACGGTAGTCTCTAGATGTAGCTGAAGAGTTTATTTTCTTCGGGATTTGAAGCCGGAACTCCCAGTTTATGGTTAGTTGCGCTAACTATTTTAATGAATGGCGTATTTCCGGGGGATGCGAGCCAGATATTATATAGAGCTTTCCACATTTAGTTGACATATGGGGTTTATGGAGTGAGATGTTGCCAAACTTACGCTTACGTATGCTCACCTCTTCACCGCGCAGGCAATTATTTCCAACATCGCGCTAAATTCAAGTAGGTTATTTTTGGGAAATATATTTGTTTATTGGAAGATTCCTAGATGTGCAGTTATGCTAATGTTAATGTAAAATGTTAATTTTATATTCCTTAACTATTGGCAACGTCGCACCTGGACTCATGGATTTTTACACGGGTAACGAATCTCCGTAAGAGCCCATTCTGTGAAATAAAAAGGAACGCCCTACAGTTGTGTTGTGTTCAGTCCACACTGTGGCTAGGGAGGTGTCCTCTCTTGGTGCTCTGACGCGATGTAATGGGGAGTCTTGGGTGTGACTGGACTGTGGAGGTCTTAAGGGAGTGGCTTTTATTTGAGGCGAGGGCAGTGGGAGTGGAAGAGAAAGGGTTGAGGGTTATCAAAGCGTGGGATGGACGAGGAGACGTCGCGACGCGAGGAGACGTGTCGGGGGAGAGAGAATGGTTGACGGCGAAAGGAGAGAGGGTCTAATGAGGCAGCACGAGGTGCATGATTCGGGCGAGACGGGTTGAATGGGGGAGGAGATGGGGGGTAGGGGGAGGAATAAGGCTATACTCTATGAGGGGGATGGGGGAAGCGAGGAAGGACGATGGGAGGAGGTGTACGATTGAATGAAAATGGGGTTGGGGGTGGGGTCTTTTCGAGATTAGTTCGTGCGAGGGGAGAGAACTAGTCCGTGTGGTACTTCGTATCCAGGGCATTTGGACCACGTCTTGTGTGCAGAGTTGGGGACACTGCGAAGAGCGTGTCTCGGGCCAGACTTGTTACGTGCGGTCGTTGAGGCTTCCTGGAAGCGAAAGGCACCAATGATATAATGAGGAAAATGAGAGATGTACCTTCCACCTACAGCAGAAACACAGCGGATTGGTGGCACGAGGACAACAAGGACATCGCTTCTCTATGACATGCCCTGCTTCACAATTGGATGTTTTGGTTTATGATTCGGCGTCATTATTTATACCAACTATGAGTACAAGAAGGGCACATAAAATGTCTTAGAATAAATTTATTTAAGCACTTTCTATTAGAGGTGGTCTGCCGATTGATATAGTCTCTGTGATGTGCTAATACGAGAAACTTCAACAACTACCATCGTTGAGGATTTCTTTCTTCAGCTCGGCATATTAACTATCTCACAGCATCCCATGCATAAAATCTATTCTCTTTCTTCCCCTTCCCCTATATAACGATCTTCATCATCAGAGAAATTTTTAAGCGTCACTTAGTGGAAATATTTAGGTGTTAAGTATTACCTAGGTAAACCTTGGGAGCGTGGTTGCTTAGTGGGTAGAGTGCTTGGCTACTGATCGAAGGGTCCCGGGTTCAAATTCCGGAACAAGAGCCCTTTTTTCCCATTCCCCTTCCCCTATATAACGATCTTCATCATCAGAGAAATTTTTAAGCGTCACTTAGTGGAAATATTTAAGTGTTAAGTATTTCCTAGGTAAACCTTGGGAGCGTGGTTGCTTAGTGGGTAGAGTGCTTGGCTACTGATCGAAGGGTCCCGGGTTCAAATTCCGGAACAAGAAAAGCCTCGGAGTGCGAGGTGGCCCAGGGAAAGGAACTGGCCCTCCTACCCTGAATGTGTGAAATTCAAACGCCTGTGGCTTAGTCCGGAGTGAGCTATCTATCCAAACCAACCTTCGGGTTGAATCACTGAGTGAATGAGGTAAACCTTAACAGTCGGTTGGTTAGAAATTAGACATTGAGGAAATAACCTAGTCTTTTTCTTCGTCTCCAGCATCCACTATCCCTTATTACCGGCTCTATCCATATACTCATGTCCTCCAGCAGTTTTCAATCCTCAACCTTGATGTCGAGCACTTCCTCGTTAGTCTTAATCACCATTTATCACACAAGTATTTCCTCCACACCTATATCTTAAGCGTCTTTAATCTACGTACTCTTATTCCTGTCCCTCAGTGTCTCCATTTAAGTACCATTTTATAAAAGCCTAAAATATGCGAACTATGTGTTTGAATGGATGCATAGAGTAAAAAATACTCCGCTTCTTTTCGTGAATGTGTTGTTGAGCCATCCAAAATATTGGCTAATATGCAGTTATTTTTAAAAAATTGGCCAAAGTAAAAATTGCTTGTTAGAAAGTTGTAAGCTGTGAGATGAGAGGTGAGCAAGACCACCTTAAAGCATGACAAAAATTTGCCGGAAACCATGCCGTAGCGACAAGTTTGAAGAAAAAGTGAGAGAAATCTGTCTTCATATTTCTTTCACTATTGTTCGGAGGATGTGGGCAAAATTGATGACGCCAATGCGACTTTTCCGCTCGTTTTGTCCGCGATGCGCTAATTACGGCGGATGAATTTCTCCTACCTGTTCCTCCGTGGATATGTGAAGAAAATAATAAGAGGTTAATATTCCAAAGGGGTCGGACTTAAGGAAAGGAAAGTTATTTTTCCTTTCCGTTTTTTTAATTACATGCTTCCCTTATCTGTTAATGAGTCCCAGAAGCGCGAGACGCCGCAGGCCACCGCACCACGGCCGGGTTGGTTATTTTATCTTTTCATGCTCTAGTTTCAGGTCGTGTCGAGACTCAGTTCCTTTTCACTGCTTTATTGCTTGATATCTTCATTGCATTCATTCTCCAATATTGTCACGTTTTCAGCGGCGTGAGCTTCGTATAATCTATAAGTATTATGCAAATTGGAGGTATATTGAGCGAGTGGTAATTTGTTCACTAGGGCCAATGCTTTCCTTTTTCCATCTAATACTTCAATGGGCTTTTGCGGCACTGATGAACCAAATGGAAAATTATCCCAATCTGTCCATTGTACAATCGCAATACCTACTTCATCCCTCAAGCTAAGTATTATCACCAATTTACATCACCGAGCAGGGGACAGCTTTCTTTTTTTTATCTAACTGAAGTTGGCTTAACCCAAAAATTTCATAAAGAGGAGAGGATAGTTAGAGATTGACTTGAATGTAGACCTGAAAATATTTTTAAAATATTTATTAAAAAAAAAATAAAATCATGCCAAACTATTAAAAAGTTGACCCAATATAAAAATGGCGATTCCGTAACGATTTTTTCCGGCAATTCAGGGAGACAACACGCTCAAGTCACTGTACAAATAATGTGAAAATGTCTAGGGATCTTGAAAAAGCTTAAGTTTTGGTAAATACAGTCATTGATATAAAATGATACTTTAATTGTTTATGTTCATTAGTGACGACCCATGATTTTACCATAGTAGGAAGTCCCTATTTTTTTTAGATACGCCTTCAATTCGTCAGAACTAACGTTTTTTTAATTCAATTTTGAAATCATTGCGATGTTAAAGATGTTGAAAAGAAAGCTATTTGGCGGCTCTCCTGGCTACAACTTCATTTATCGTGCAATACTTATGCCACGATATTTATGTTGCCACATCTGTCAAACCCAAAAAATCTATTACTTCAACAAATCGATGTGAAATAATGTCACAACTCAAAAAAACTAAATTAACGAGCGGTTCTTTCATATTTTTCATCATATTTTAGTACAGATTCTAAGTAGGTTCTTGAGGAGTGGGATTAACATTTAATTATGTTGATCCATATTTTATCACCACTATTGCAAGTAAAATTTACAATTTAATGCGTAGACATATACCTACATACAAACATACATGTATTTACAAAAATGAAAATTTGAGCCGTTTCTTTTTTCTTTGCATTGCATTGAATATTTGACGGTAGGTATATGTCACAACATGAAATATCACACTTGTGATGAATATTCGTGACAAACAAAACAAATTTCAAACAAAATCCAAACTAGAAGATTACCATAGAAGAAAAATCATTCACTGGAACTCAATGAATCTCAGTGGATATGAGAGACACCTCTGCTTATAGAGGCTGGCGTTCATCCTTCAAACAGCTCCGGTGCCATCTGTATAACGTGAGATGTGACGGTTTTCTTCAGGTGTCAACGTGAAAGACGCGTGACGAAAACGTTACACTAGCGCAACCTACGCATCTGTTTCAGATTTACACTGGTGGTGATTTTCTGCTATAGATTATAATTCCCAGGGAATATTTTAAGGTAATGGAATGTTAATTGGACATTTCTGACTGTTGACGTTTTTCTAGCGATTGAGCTTTTACCTTTGGTGTACAATATATTTTTTTTGAGGGCGAGAATACTAATGGTTCCTCCTTATGAAGATTCTTGAGGGTCTTTGATAACTTTATTACCGACCATTGACCAAGGTCATCAGGTTAGCGTGGTAGTTTTAAAGTAATGGTTATCCGTCCTAATGGCCAGGTTTCCGATCCCGGTGGTGACGACAATCGTTTTAAGTAGTCTTATGCCGACGTAAAACTTCTTTCCATGCTTCCTCCATTCTCCTAACAATCCTTCCATTATCAGCCTATCCATCAATGGCGCTACCTCAGTTGTAGGTCACATCAATCAAACAATCAATGAAAATAGTACCTTTCGCAATAACGCTGAGGTCTGTACAACATCTAAAAGCTATGCCACTATTCAAGGCTTTCGACATGTAAAATAAAAAAACGCTTTTACTCTAGTAAAAATATTTTATGCTATCTAGATTTAGATTTAATAAACGACAACCTGATGATTGTTTAAAATATTGGATATTTCAGAAGGCATCTGCGTAACTTAAGGACGTAACAAGGGACGTGGTTTCAATCATATTTTGACTGATGGGCATGGGGTCGTGAATTCATACTTATTTAGCTATGGTAACACAAGCGTTTTATCCTGCCCTTTTCCAGTTGTAATGGTAACTTCAAATAATGGTAACCTATAGGTAATGATTGACGAGATGTGAAACTTATCTCATTGGTGCATGTGTATCGCTCTTTCAGTGTTGTCACTCAGGCATATGTTGGCTTATTATTTTAGGTGGCACCCGAATAGGTCACCGTTATTTGGAATTTCCATGGAAACTGTTAAATGAGTCGAATGAAATATTTGGGTTTCAAAAGCTTCGTAAATTAGGCCCGTGTCCATTGAGCGACAATGCTTGATATCTCACCCCATGTCACCTCCATAGATTATGTAGATTACTACTGAAACAGTCGGTATGATTCCATACCTAGGTTGAAATTACCTCATCACGCCGATGAAATGCCAAATGCTTTATTCTCCTAGAGTAATGCAGAGGTAATTATCAAATGGCTGCATCTTTTATACCCAAAATTCCTTGTCACCTCAAATCTCATCTCTTTGGCGTTCAGTGATATTTTTCCTTGACGATGAGACGGTTTAGGAGGGGGCCCTCTTCCTCCATTATGATTCCCGAGGGTCCCCTCCCACGACTTAATCTCCGGCCGTTGCCCATAAGGGTAGGCATTGGGGAGGTGGATGGTTTGCCCCCATATCTTTCCCCTCTCTCCATCTCCACTACCCTTTGTCTCATCGTTCTGGGGAACGTGGGCGGTGGGGGGAATGGCGAAAGTATTTAATAAATTCGAGAGTAATGGCTCAAAAGTTTGGGGGAAGTGAGGACGTTTCGTGGGGTTGGGGAAGAAATCTTGGATGACTTTCCTCTTCGTTCCCTTAAACAAGGGTACGAAGTTATGGGACACACTTGTGAGCCTGTGTGCACTTCTCTCACTTTCATATCTCCCGTCGACCTAATTTATTTACCGCTTGCTCCTTCGTTGCCTCCGTTCTATGTCTATTTTACATTTTTCTAATCGCTTCTCTAAGTTACCGAGATATGTTAAAATTTGATTGTCATATTAAGCGTAATGCCACAGTGCTAGGGGAAACTTGAGTGACGTGTGGGTCATGATTGCACATTCATGGATTAAGTGGACAATGAATGCGTGATGTGCTGGAAGTACGAAGCTTGGGTTTAGTCTATGTGGGCTTGTTGTATCATAATGTTAATACTTTACTTACAGTAGATATTCCCTCAGGGATATGAGCTTAGCTGCGCATAGAGACGCCAAGAAAGTTGAATAAGTGCGGAAGTATTTTAAGCATTAAAGCGTACAGCTACGGATACCATCTACTACTTGAGGTGCGGTCCAGAGGGAATATGGAACAATATTTGGCCATGGCAGGTGAGGAGGAAGTGATATTATTACAGTGGGCTTAGTGAGGTTTTCTGGATCAAGGAAAGCAAGGCTGACCATATAAGTAAGAGTGCTTAAACTGGAGCAGCAGGATCATTTGCATTACCTGGGTAGCGCGTCGGAATAAAATAGGAATTGTAGCAAAGATATTAAACGTAGAATAGTGTGAGCAAATGAGGTATTCTCTGATAAGAGAGAATTAATGTCAAGGGCCTTATGTAAGAATGCAAAAAAAAGACTGGAAAAGAGTTTAATATGGAGTGTATGACTATGGAAATAGGATGAATATAGGCTGTAGGCGTTCTAGATGTGGGTATGGAAGAGGTTGGAGAATGTGCAGTCGACGGAAAGGACGAAGAACGAGAAAATGAACGACCTAGTGGGTGAGGAGAGTGAACTGCTGGAGGGGGTTAGGAGGAGGCAGAGTAGATGGTTAGATCAGTCAATAAAGGGCGAAGGCATTCTGAAGGCCGCGAAAAATAGGAAGATTTTGGGTAAGTAGGGAAGACGAAGAAAGATAAGAGGCTTTATGGATGGGGTAAAGAGGGATAGGACGTATGCTGAGATTGACAAAGAAATTGTGTCGGGAGACACATTTCCATTTGGGCCTACCTGAACTGGGAGGTAGTAGACCACATATGAATGCTAAACATAAAACTAGAACTATAAATGGATGCAGTGTAATGCGCTAAGGTAACCATAGAGTCTATACAAGACTAGAAAAAAATCATACGACAGTTACAGACGTACATTGATTTGAAGAATGAAATCATGAAACTTACATTAAAGATTAATCCAAATTGTCATTGAAAGCATAGGAATTTTGACTTCAGTGCATGCATTTCGGTCATCCAGGTGACCATCAACTGGGAGAAGTAATATTTGTGAGACAGGGAAGTCGGAGGGTCTAAGTCCGAGTGTGCACACTCGGACAACTCGCGCGTGTTTACGAGATTTTAACTCTCCCTGTTGATGGCCACATGGATGTCCGAAATGCATGCAGAGGAGTCAAAATTCCTTTATTTTTATTGACAATTATGTTTAGTTGAATTTAAACCTCTAATAATAGTAGAAATAATTTTTTCCACCACGCCTCCAGCCTCTCCTTATCGCGTCCCTTCTTACTTCTTAGCGTACGCTCTTCCTCCTTGTCCCTTATCCTCTCGGCGCACCGAATTTCGCCCTCTCTCTTCCTTCTGTACCTTCCTTCCCCTCTCGCATTCTCATCTCAATCTCTTCTTCTCGCTCCTTTCTCCCCCTCACCCTCAAGTTGTCACCAACAAACCCTCCCCTTCCCCTCTCCCTGCTTCTCCTTCGTACTTTCTCCTCGAGACCAGCATCCTTCCCCTCCATCCATCCATTCTTCCCTCCTCTCGCATTCTTCGCTCGGTCTTTCTCAATTAACCGACCATTCCACCTTCTCCCTCCCCCCTCCACTCACATCCCCACCCATTTCTCCCCTCGCTTAAAAATTAATTAACTCATTCGTATCCTTAAAGGTTTATCCCCTATGAGGTGATGTAGAGAGACGTCGTGAATGCTTGATCCCGCTATAGGGACCCTTCCTTCCTCCTTCTCCCGCCCTCCCAATGGCTCCCTCGACGGAATGGAAGGCGGACATTGTTTTGTAGGGATCTGGTGGGCGTGGTGCCTTGAGGGCTGGTCTCCCATCCCGAGGATCCGGGTTCGAGTCACGGCTGCGATGGATATATTGCTCTCGTGGAATCCCGATCCTGTAACACGGGTGCTCTGCGGAAAGAAGTTTTTTCCTTTCTCGACCAGCATCACCTCCAGCATTTCCTTAATTTAATGTTGTCATCTCTTAGTAATTTGCAAGTATAATGGTTGGGTGATTAGGTCATCCGATCGCCGATCATCATTGGCGTGGGGAAGGAAAGTACGGTTGTGGGGATAAGATGGGGGTGGGATGGGTAAGGGGGGGGGGGTTGTGTGTCACGTTTTAGGTTATGGTCAAAAAGTAAGAGAGGTTAAGGATGGGGGAGTGGCATTCAAAATCAATGTAATTAAACAATTTGATTTTCTTCGTCTTACTCTTAATGATTTCCCATTGCTCCAATACATCCAGGTGATAAGTCCGTGTCGTGGGATTCTTCCATGAGGTGTTTTGCCAAATGGGATCAGGTGTCTCCATTAGCCAGGCACTTTTTGTGTTAATTCACTCGAGTTCTTAAGTTTCTCCCCGTTTGACCCACGAAAACCGCACCAAATGTACCACTAAGTCCGAGGTATACGATATAAAGTGCTAAATAATGTGCTAGGTAAATAACATGCTATTCATAATCGATATTGCCCTTTTACCTTGTAAATTTTTTATGGCTTCATTCAAGAGTTAATTTAACACCCAAATAGTTGTATTCTTGGAAGTATTGTACCTCTTGTCCACCTTCTACCTTTATGTTTTCTTGTGCTACTCCAATACACATATTCCGACTCTTGCTGATAATTATTTGCAGGCCCCATTTTTTGTATTCTTCAATTCTACTAGGGAACAATATATATATTTTGCTTTATATGCGGGCATTACTCAAATAAGTGAGCATACCACAGAATAACATAGTTAGAACGCTTCAGCGAGGCGAAACACGTCAAGCTATTATCAGTGAAATCGTGGAAGCCACGAAGCAAACTCCTCTCCCCCCCTTCCGTTGAAAAGGATGTATGAATACCCACTTCATACTGGAATTTGAACAATGTACCTGAAGATGGCTAAGGAAAAAAGCCGAAACACGTGTAATCAATTTAAAATAAAGTAGACAGTACCATATCGATCGCTTTTCATTTTTGATATTGCTGTTCCACCACATCTCGCAGGGCACGGTTGACTTCACCTGAAGAGTGCACTGTCAGCCGGCAACACAAGCAAACACTTCTAATTAAGGAATCATTTCATTGAAACATATGTTTAGAGTATCAAACATGTAAGTTCTTACAATAATTGGGAAAATATGTGAACGACACACCGTTACATTTCTTACGCGATCTGTGGGCCGGAACATCCTCATTTTTTTTGTAATTTTGGAACGCACAGCCGTAATATATCCCACGGAAAACGATTTAAATTTTTTTATTCTCAAAAATAGTGCAATAATTAACTGATATTTTGGCATCATTAGCTGTACGTAATATTTTACTTTAAAATTAGGCATAATTAATCAATTTTTATGTGAGACGATATCTCACTCAAATATCCTAAAAGTGATGGAAGAAGCAAGAAAGGCAATGAAGGCATTCTACCAGAAGAGGCGTAGGTAACCTAATAGCTGGTGGCGCAAGCCTGGATCTAAGGAATCACTTAATTGGAACACTTATTTGGAGCATGCTCTTATATAGCCGTAAATAATTGAAAATAACAGTTGCAGAGCAAAAGATAACGGGAGCAATAGAAATGTGGTATTCTCAATCTATATCTATAAAACTGAAACTCCGTTTGTTTAAGCGCCATAGACTTCCAAACTCTTCGGCGGATTCGAACAAACTTTGTCCTTATGACCTAGACGGATTAATAGACTACATATATTAGAAAGGCCCACAGGAGCTTCTATGTGGGCTCTTCTTTAACCAAATTTTACTTCCATAAGGGTTGGTTTACACTGGCAAGTTACTTCCGCGAGTTTCTTCTGCGAAAGCTTGCGGGGGATTTTACTCTGACGAAACATTTGTCACAAGTTAGTGCAGACACAGGCTGGCTGCTGTTTACACTGGCAAAAATACGCTTCCGCAAGCGACTTGACGAAACTTTTATAAGTTCTGCAAGTGGACTTGGAGAGCCGTTAACTCCTGAATTATACGTCGAAAGTCGATTGTCGCAAGTAACTTGCGCAATAAACTTGCCAGTTTAAATCCTCCTCAAGAAAATTATTGGATTCGCTGCAGCGGTTTATTTTGTTTTGCTTTTTTAAAAATAATTTGCACGCATGAAATTTGAAATTTTTAGTACCAGATGTCTGAAAGAATTAAGTTTTATATTCCTGTAATCGATTTTCGTTTTCGCCTTGTTATTCCTAAAAGTAGAGTTCCAGGGTCTAAAATCATTATCATTTGCACTACCTCAACAATAGTTTTCTTTACTTGGAAACCGCAGCATAGGCTTGGAATGGCAACTTACCTATGCCCGAGGCCCTTACGCTTCAGATAAAATAATCAATAAAACAGAGTTACATTGATATTTTAGTGAGTGAATTGTTTGTTCCAACCTCTCATTGTGTGCTCAATTACTGCTGCATGGTAAAAGTATTAAGCCGAAAACATTGGTAGTTCTATAATGCAATTTTAATTTTTTCTCTTCCTGTTGAATTTCAACGGCCACTTTAACTTTTAGTAAATGATAATGAACTCGTGAATGGAAAGAATCAACAATTTAAAGTCCTACGAAGACTTGGAAAGAAAATATCAGTGGTGAAAACTCCAAGAAGGGAAATAGACAAAAGTTTTTGAGCTCATTTTGCAGCCCACTCTTGAAAATAATAAATGGAAGGAGAATTGAATACGGAGAATTACCGAGGAAGACCAAGGATGGAGTATATTAGGAAAATTATGAGGCCCTTAATAATGAAAGATTATGTAGGAGTAGTAAAGCGGTTGGCTGATAGGAGAGTAGAGTGAAGAGAAGCAATTGTTGGCGACTTAACTTTGTGGAATCGAGACACTGATTACCACGAGGATAAAGAAATACTTTGTAATTTTCCAAACGTTTTTAATATACTGACCTGACCGGAGATCGACAGCTACTAGGACAGGATAACCTTCTTAGCCTAATTAGCTCTACGGATAGAAGCAATTGTTGGCGACGTAACCTTCGGAATCGAAAAATTCTCACGATTATAAAGAAACACTTAGTAACTTTGGTCACTTTTAAAATTTATCTCACTTAACCTTTGGTGTGAAACCATCTAAACCAGTCAGCCAGATTAATAACAAAATGAGGAAAATTACGAAATATTTCTTCTTCCTCTTGATAAGTAAGTAGAGCGGAGAGCTGCAGCAAACCAGCTTTCGGATTGATGACTGCTGGCGATGATGCAAAAGTCTCCCTTATTCTCTCCTTGCTCTTTCCCTTTATTCGACACACGGGTTCACCTCATCCGTACGCATCTGCCGTCAATATCTACTGTGAAAGCCCCCTGAATTAAAAGTGCCGCGCACGAACCTCAAATGTCGGGGTTACGTCGCTTAATCCTCGGGAGGAAAGGGTTTTGGAGAGAGGATCGACTGACAGATATTCTATCTCGTGTCGTAGTTAGTCCCGCCCGCGGACAAATTTTAGCTTCTCTCGAAGAACTCCTCGGATTCTAGTTCTTCAGCGTACGACTAGTCCTCATCTATTGGCTCTCGATTTTGGGAGCTCCAACTGACCCATAGAAACTGCCGAGTATTATTCGTGAGTAACAGCACTCAAGTAATTTAACTATGTAAGAAAGTCCTCTTGCTGGCGGGTTTTTATAATGAAAACGATGCATGGGCTATTAGATATTTTTGTGTTTTCAATGTTTTCATAGCAGATTTGTTCACAATGCAGTAAATGGTAGTTTTTCGGATGAAGAATTCAAAGAGAAAAATAATAAATTTTTAACTTGTAAAGAAATATGAATAGTAAGAAAACTATGGAAAAACGGAATGGTTACGTAGAAATGGACTATTGAACACCATTTTTTCATAAAATGGTATATTTACTGCTCAATTTTGTGGAAAAAGATTCTATTCACCATATAAACTGCTGTCATGTATTTCCAGAACGCTTTTAAATAAGTTTTTGTTACCTTTTATTTTGTGTTCGTCTCGTCAAATTCATTGAGTAGGATATGAGTGTGATTCAAATGTTTGACTTTCTTTAGATCGACTGAATTGTTTTTTTTTATAGTTCGTATAACATGATACTCAAAACGCAGTATTTACAAAAGTTATTAAGTCTAAAGAGGATTTTCGGCTATAAGAACAATTCTGTATCTGTAGATTCATATGATATTTAATACTAGCTCCTCGTGTTTTCTAAGCTTACTCAGATAAATCGGTGAAAGAACCATATGCCCATAAATACAACAATCAAATTCCTTAAAGTTGGAAAAAGTAAGTTTATCGGTCAATCGAATTCCAAACTGTCTATTATTTTTCTTCGATGCAAACATCTAACGGTGGGAAATTATAATTAGGTCACGGTAGCAAGGTTTTTAACCCTTTAACTGCGCAAATAATCTGAAATATAGCTCTCCCCAAACGCAAACTTTTTTCTAAATTTTGCGTAATTTTAAAATTTGTCACTTTTTATTTAAAGGAAAATTTGTTTTAAAATTTATAATGAGTAATTATTGTCTGATTTTACTGTTGAATACGAATTGTTGAACTTTTTTTATACAAAAAGACGAAAACATTTTTAGCTCCTATAATAAAACCATAAACCATACTACAAATCGCCAATAGACGATGGGAGCAGTCTGCTACGGCGATCGCTTATAGACGATGGGAGCAGTTAAAGGGTTAACATGCCAGCCAAGTATGTAATTGGATGCGGGTTTGGATTAGTCCTCTCGCATAGGTGTCAGACGTGTCTCAGATTTGGCTGAGCCAGTTATTTAACAAATCATCGTCTGCAAATAAACCATTGCAAACATTACAAATTTAAGTTATCGATTCAGTGATTCAGACATTCAGGTATTTTCAACAAGTTACGCCTGAAAATATCGAGTTCATATCTCAGATTTTACAACTCCGTTTCAGATTTAGATTAGTTAAATAACTTAGTTTCAGATTTAATATCACCTCGCTCTTTAAAGCCTCCATGAAATAGGCAGTGGGTATCTTAACTGGTTAGAGCACTTGGCGTGACATAGAGGGGTCTGGGTTCGAATCCCAGTTCAGGCGAATGATTTTTTTACTGCGTATTTCATACAATTATTTAATTACTTAGGTTAGACAGTGCGATAAAACCTTATTCGTTGAAGCGCCTGAGACCTACGTCTACCGGCCAAACGCTTGTTAACTACTTTTCCATCTCCACTTTGCATTCGAATAAAGTGAAAATCTGGGCCTTCGTAATATTAGTTCGTAATCCATCCTACACTATCAAACTGTATCCCTAACTTTTTAAAAAGATCAGAAACCTTTTGGCTCTCGGGTAGGTACGATCTGAAGATGTTTTTCAGTCGTCTCAGGGGCTGTGTAGTGGTGACGATGTGAGTTTAAGGACGTGAAATAGTCAAAGGAGTCCGTGGCTACCTCCTCTGTTTATTTCAACGGCAGCGAGGCCTTCCGCATCTCGGGGGTTGGGCTGCACGAAGGGCTTTGGTCCCCATCGGCACCCGAATTTGGTGATTAAATGGGGGATCCGCAGATGGCGCACCCTTTGAATGGCCACGGATCCTCCCCCCCCCCTCGGGGACTTTTGGCGAGCCCTCCTTTCTCCCCATACCCTTGCCCCTTTTCATGATTTACGTGCCCTGTGTACGCCCTAAACCTGTCTCTACCGCTCGCCTGCCCATCGGGTCTAGTTCCATCACCTGCACGTGCCTTGCCCTGTCACCGCGGATGAGCCTTTCCCTGGTCGGCTCTCATTCACCCATATCTACCTTTGACTCCATCGCTGTTTTTACTGTGGATTCATCTACGTTCACGTCTACGTTCTACCTCGCGGGCCACCGCTAGGGTGTGTAGCAAGGGGATGGGACACCAACAATTTTAGTGATACTTTGAATGAAATATGTGTTTGATAAACGTGTACTTACGGCGGCGTACGTAGGCTTAACGCTCGGTATCCTGCCGGTACGGAGCATCCCGTAGATTTTACTTATGCTATATAACATCTTTCTATGGATTCCTTATTTCATTTTTTCACTACCAGGTTAATTATCTGTCTTTGGTCTGTCATAGTGACTCCGAAGAATTATACTTGTTCTTCTTTTAGACAATTTTCTCAATTTTGTGCGCTGTCATTTTTTCGGTTGCCTTTGGTCCAAAAGTTAATGGAAGATTTTCATTTCATTCTGAGGGAACACAATAGTCATGGTCGTAAGTTTTGTAAATAGGGAACGAATACGTTTTGGTTAAATATTTAAATATTTATGCTTTTTTACCCCCGAATAATCAACAGAGGAAAGCATTATACATGCTTGACGCCTTTATTGGAAAACAAATGAAAGGACTACAGTCGTGGATTCGAGTATGGCGCAAGCCTGTGCATTTAAATACCATTGGCTTTAAAGCGGTTGGGAAGCACTCGATGTTATACTTTAACTAATGGGAGCTTGGTGTGGTGAAATGTGGCTTGATGCACGGAGAAATAACTTCGATATCCTCATTGGCGATTGTTGATTTAGTCTTAATTTTCAGTAAAAGTGTCAAACATGGCTAGTGTAAAGATTTAATGACAGTGTGGTTAAAAGCGTACCAGTTTAAGAATGCAGTTTAAACAAATTTCTTGCAATTCTCGCTCAGAAGATCTGAAGAAAATTCTGCACAAATGGACAAACATATGAAGAAGTACAACTAGAAGATTGATGCTAATAAAACCAAAATAATTATTTGTGGGAGAAGTCAAGACGGCAGAATCACTATCAAACTTGGTCAGAAAAAACAAGCGCAAGTGGAAGAATTTCGATATCTTGAAAGAAGGATCATCAGCGATGGAAGAAGTTAGAAAGATATCGTCAGCAGAATAGCCCTAGCAAAGAAGGCATTCTAACAGAAGAGGAGTCTGCAGATTGCTGGTAACACAAGACTGGAAGTAAGGAAGCACTTTATTAAAACATAAATTTGAGCATGCGCTTTTATGGTAGCGAAGCCTGAACAATAACAGCTGAAGAGCAATAGAGACTGAATGTGGTGCTACCGAAGAATTATGAAGATCAAATGGACGGAGAGAGTCACAAACGAAGAAGTCTTACGATGAGTTGGACAGAAAAGAAGTACGATGAAAACTCTGTGAAGAAGGAGAGAAAACCTTATAGGGCACATTTTGCGAAAAAAATGCCTATTGAAGACAATATTGGAAGGATTAATTTATGGGAAGAATTGCAGAGGAAGACCAAGAATGGAATGCATCAATCGAATTATAAAGGACGTCAAAGTGAAGAGTTATGTAGGGTTTTAGTGGTTGACGGAGAGGAGAGTGAAGTAGAGAGTTGCTGAAAACCAATATTCGGATTGATGGCTACTGAGGTGGAACTATATACAAAGCTTTCGGCCAAAACTGTACGTACCAGTTGAATGCTACCTGCTGGCGGACTACCGAACGTTTCGCTTGCGAGCATCGTTCCATTCACCGTCGTTCGTGTGCGCTAAAGTGCGTCGTTGTGTTCCGATCTCCTCCTACTTCAGCACCTTGAATGGAAATCCGCAAGAGTCTGTCTCCCGTATTTTATCCGGGTGGTTGAATCAACTGAATAGTGAGAGAAGCCGGTAATATCGCCACCGTCGAGGCAATACTAGGGCACCCTTAGGACAAGTATTACGAGTAACTTCCTATGCTTCCTTCGTGCTTGGAGAGAATCCCATCATAGCCCATCCTTGTTATTTATTTGTTATATTTTGGATTAAACCACATTTAAATTTGTTTGCTATTTTTTCGTAACATACTTTTACAACTCTCGTGGATATTCTCTGAATTTACTTAATTTTTCGGAAAATGTTTTCTTGCATGCCAAAAATACGTGCTGTATATTCTAAGTACGGCTTCGCTGTAATAGTTAACATTTTTCTATGAATTTATCATTACATTTTCTTGTGGGAAAACGTAATGAGATATTTATCTGTATTTTCGCATAGCTGACCCGCATATTTTTCTAACGTTTGGGCCCCAGGAGAGGTTCGAGGTGAGATTGACTCCTAACAAGTGAAAGTACTATACTTGCTCTGACATTTTTCTAACAACGTCATCTATTTTGTGAACTCGGTCATGCGATCAGTTATCTTTGATCCAAAATTCCCTCCATTCAAGGTGCTGAGGTTAGCGCGGATCGGGGCAATTCAGCGCTCACGAATGACGGATGAGCGGAAAGATGTGTGTGGGCGAAACTTTTGGTATCCTGCAGGTTGAAAAACTTAGCATTATCCATGTTTGACGCTATTTCTGAAAATCAAGACAAAGACAACAATCGTGGTTGCGAGTATCGAAGTTATTTTCTTCTCAAATACGCATCAACTCTGCTCCCGATATGTTTTGAATTGCGCTGAATACTTTACAGAGTTTGAAACGAATGCAGAGCGACTTCGCTGTTGTGTTGCAAATTGAGCAGCGCACGAGAAAAATGGGAAACTTCCGTTGGCTCTGCCTTTATAATGATTAAATTCTGAGCTTCAGTCTTTTTTTCTGGTTTACTACCAGCACCAGAGGAGCCTAACGTTGTATCTATGTGTAGTTAACGCGTTTACTTCCCTAGAAAACCACTCACTCCTATTACTTTAGCACCGCCAGAAGGTCAAGCAGGGGCTGCCGCCATCAAGACATATAGTTTCAGGTCATCTTTTAAGGAGCCGACGTAAGTTGAACGAACAATGCCTTATGAGTACTAACGATAGGCGACGGCAACGGAGAAGGATAACTTTAGCGAACATTCCTGGTAGCTCGACGCGATTCCATTAGTGATACTCAAGAAGATTTCTTAAACCTATCATCCTTTGCCGCTCCTCGTCAAACTTGATATTCTTGAAGTTTCTGAGGCTCTCTAGTGTCTTGCCCTATTTTTTTAGGATGCGTCGTCAACAATTTGGTCCTTCCGGAGAGGTGAATTTTAAGATTCCGGATCAGTTGTATTATTAGAGCCTTCCAGCTTCTTTAATGGGCATTCCGCTAAGACCATGCCGTGGAAGGAACATAAATCCACATAATTGGGTTAAGTTAACCTTGGCTTCCAGCGCTATCAATGTAATAGGGAAATTATTATTTAGAAATACTTAAGTTTCCAGCCAATTTCCGATGAATAGGTATAACTTTTTTTAACATGATGTGTCTGCAAATGAAATGAATGTTCGCCCCTGATTTAGTACATTTTAGTGAACTTTTTTGAATTTATGGACGACCATAGCCATCGGAAAGCTCAAATTTCACGTTTGGGCTGGTTAGGAATTTAAAATGTGTATTATGCGTAAGTTAGTGGATTCGCGGTTTAAGGGTATCAGCAAAATTTTACCATGTACAAAGAATTATGCAGTGACATTATGGATGCATACAATTGCGGATTAGCACAAACAATCCGATAAATATCCATTCCTTTCATATTTGTGGTCATTCATTTCTTTACCATAATGGAGTTTAAGGAGGTTCCGCCGCGACTGCGTGAGTCAAAACAAATACTAAATTCCACATTTTTTATATTTTGTCAAAAAAATCCTGCTTTCACTGATGCGATGCGTTACCTATAGAAACCCAAATGTAAGGTACAAAATATGCAGATTATTCCACGAATGTATTTTAAATGAGGACTTTTTCTCAGCCATAGGAGCCGACTGCAGCGCCATTTCCTACGAATTACCGCATTTTGACTTCAATTACGGCATTTATTCTTCAATAACTAGAAAAATAAGGTGGTAAGATGCCTGTATTTTATTTTTATTCAATTTCTCTGGATTATTTCCTACTTGGAGATAGTTTTCCGCAAAAATGGCATTTGTATTTTATGGAAAAATACGATTTTTCCCCGTGTTTATCTCATTCCCCCATTGAACACCATGTAATTTCAAGTTCAATTATAGAATAAAATAGCGTGGAAAGGTATTATTTTGTTGTTCATATCAGATAGAGGACAACTTTTTCTACAAGTAGACAGAATATGAATAAAATGACATTTAAGTCTTTTTTCGGTGGAACCACCTTAAATTGGTTAACCTATAAAATAATTACCGTAGTTTCCGTTTTGTACCGTTGCTCAACGGGAAATTACTCATACCATGGATGGAAATAGTGATGGGTATGTTGTTTTGCTGTAATTTACGTAAATTATGAAGGATGTTACCCTTAGAGAGGCGTAAATGTTATTAACAGGTAATGACGCCGGTGAAAATGGTTTAGTTAATGCATAAGGCAGATTGCCATTAAATGCCATTAAAATGCACTTTCCCCACCCGTTTTCTTTTCTTAAATCCGAACTCCTCAGTTTTTTGTTTATTTCCTTTCCTTTTTGATGTATGCTGCCCACATACCCTTTCACTCCTTTACCGGCCATATTTACCTTTCATTCACTTTTCGCTCTCGCTCGCTCACATTTCCTCTGTAGTTGACCCCTCTCGGAGATGAAATGAATGCAGAGAAAAACGCAAACCATTCCGTTTACAAATGCATATTCAAAGATGAATATTAATTCCTGTTTTTGAGTATTTTCTTTTTAAATTCTAATTTTCCACTGATAACAATATCTGCAAGTTCTCTCTATGAGGGAGTTTTTTGTCTTATCTTTTTCTTCAACTATGGTCTTCTAAGGACCACGTAAAGTAACTCAAACTATTTATTTTCCGCTTCTTTTCTTGCTCTCCAAACATTTTAAATCCTTTCGCTTTGCTTTCTTATTTCTACTATTTCATTTCTTCTTTTCCTTCTTCCGGAAACCCTTGAGTTTCCGTATTAATCTTCTAAATTTAGTTTTATCCTGTGTAATGTCTTGACATTATTCCCATATCTTGCAATGTTTTTCTTTATCCCTTGGGCCCATTGGTTTACCTTTTTATTCTTATAAACATGACTGAGAATTTGTTCTCTATGTTTACTGTTGTCCATCCTCTTTACGTGGCCGAAGAACGAAAATCTTCTTTTCCCTATCTCATCTGACATTTTTTTTGCATTCTTCAATTTTGTAGAGGTCATCATTTTTCCTATTCCTAAACTCGATTTTCCCTGTTTTCAGTGATTCTAGGATATTTCTGAGAATCTATCTTTCCTTCCTCCCTATCTTTTCTATTTCGTTAAAATCTAGCAAATATTTAAACTGTTATTGGTTTGGAAATGTATTTACATGGTACAACGATTCTACTCTACCTTCTTGGAGGCAAGAACGATACTATTTAGGAGTTAAAGGCGTCACGGGAGAGTTCTAATAAGTCAAATATTCAGCAAAAATGTAAATTACTTTTAGTTTGTAAGACTGCTTAGGATTTTGCCGATCGAAATCATTCTGGAGTTACGCTATATAAACTGGATAGAGGCTGGGATGAAAAGTTTTAGTGCAACCATGCCTGTTGTCTTGTTTAGCAACAAAAATAGCAGAACGTGATGAGAAAATAAAATGATAATCAATTAGTGTATTAATTTAGTGATAGAAATTTGACCATACCATTGGATTACTTTAAAAACCAGGTTGACGGACAAGAAGGCACCAAACAAAAAACGCTTCTTATAGAAGTCATCGTTTTGGCTAATATTACCTCCTCACCCATTGGCTATTGGATTAAACAACATTAGTGTGACGTAAATACCAAAGACCGCCTAATGGAACTCTCTTTTTGTAAGTAAAATTTTATTTTACCATTAACGTTGTATGGAACGTTACTTCTACGGTTGTTACCTCTTAATGACGTTGTAAAAGTTTTTTTAATGGATAGCAGTTTGAAGTGCACTCATAGCCATTAAATGTAGTTCCTGTAACCTTTTTCAATGTAAATATGTATGTTACTTGTCAGAATTCCGTTTTACAATGCTGAAAAACGTTAGAATTGAAGCGAAAAATTTCCCCTTCGGAGACGTCCTACTAAAGTTGATGGAATGCAAATCCACTTTAGATCATTTAGGATATCGATGTAGAGACTATGATTTTCTTCTTCAAAGTAGTCATTATGATAATATGAACTAACTCCTCGTTCTCCAGGATTGATACTTTTTACCTGTGTATGGCAAAACTTCCAACACCAGTTTCGACTCATAAATTAAAAATGTGGAAAGTGCAAAGATTTTTCACAACCTGTTATGGCTCAAGGATCAATGCTCTCCCCAAAAACTTATCAGCGGAGTACGCATAAGCAGTAGGTCATTGTAGCTATGTGCTCTGGAGGAAGCAAGTAGCCTTCCTTGCCTTTCTTATCAGGTGATGGCAGTCTAGAGGAAGCATAGATTTCTTTGATTAAAGGCATTCATGGCTCATGTAGAAATGTGTGGACGTTGAGGCATGGTGGCTAAGAAAGAAGAGAACTCCGGAAATTAACCACGCGGCGTTTTATTTTCGCAAAAAAATAAACAGGAGCTCGTAAACGGATCGGCAAGCAACGGAAAACAAAAGAAGGGGAAGTATAAGAAGGCTTTAAAAGGGGGCAGTGTGGAGGTTAGGTTCGGAGCAGGAAGTTCACTGAAGGCCTGAAGAAAGGCAGGAGAGAGGAATGAGCGCTCAAACGCGTGCACATATACTCATACAATCATACACATACATACGCGAACGCGCGACCACATACAAACATATTTGTGTAGAGAACGGAACGAATGAGTGAGATAAGGGAGGAGTGTATATGATTCTCCGCCATCTTGCACGAGCGTGTGTAAGGGCGTCGCCTGCCAGCTCGGCTTAATTAGTTGCCGGGTTTTATTTTTCTGTAGGAAAAAGCAGCGAAGAGAGAGAGAGAGCAAGGAGATTAGAGTTCGTGAGTAAAAGGTGGAGATTATATTTATTTATTCATTTTAGGATTTTGGGGTGAGTAGTTAGAGAGGGAGACAGAACGGGGCGCGCGAATCGGTTCGATGAACGAAAAGGAGCGCGAAGAAAAGAACGGCGATTTTTAATTACGCACGCTGAAAAGGGTTTTCACTCCTGTGTACTCGTGAATATATATATATATATATATACTGGAGCCCCACCGAGTCCGCCTTGAGCCCTAGGAGCCGGAGTGGTCGAGGCCATGTGGAATGCATCGAAGCGAGCTTATACAGGTCGGCAGATGAGGAGGGAGAAAGAGGGGTTGTTTTTTCCCCCGGAGTTTTCATACGAGTGGAATGAATTGAGTAGGGAGAAAGTCGTACAGAGTTTTGGCAAAAATGAAAGCGGTACAAAAAATATATGTGCTCACCATGGTCTTTATGTGTGTACACACATATATACGTACAAAATTTTATTTTTTTTAGTGATTCTGATGTATCGGGGGTACGGGGAACTCCCGGCTTTATCGACCTACGTTATTATCTGATTGTTCTCCAGTATGGTAGTTTGGATTAAAATCAATTTCCTTGCCAGGAGAATGAAGATTATGCGTTTGATTAGACTTCTGAGTCATCGGATGAGATTGCATATATAATGAATCAATTATCTAGGGAGGATATGGAGGCTAAGGCGTCAATTCTGTTCTTTCGTTGGTTTATCATTAATCATGTAGGTACAGTATAAAAGGTTGAAAATATTTTAATTCTTGTGAATATTTGCATTGAAATGTTTTGTGCAATAAATTACATTAGCCTGTACATATGCGGTAATTTGAGCATCTTCTTCCTCTTTTCCCTGGTACCAGTTTGAATTCTCAATTTTAACCCAAAATTAGCGAATTTGTATTATTTTTGTGGTCGGAAGGTAAGTTCTAACAACTTTAGGTAAAAAATCAATTGTAATTAAATGAATTAAATGTTAATGTCATCGTATATCACATTTTCCTAGATTAAGGCTTGAGGTACGGTTCCAAATTTTTGACAAGCAGGTTCTTTGTAGAGCTATAAAGTCAAATGTGATGGTTTCAGGCATGAACTCGTGAAAGTGACTGACATTCATTACAATAACATAACTTTGTTCATTTTTTCACTTGATAAATATATTTGAGGGTTTCAAAATGATAAACCATGTTTTTTGGCTAGAAGATGAGCTATTTAGGTGAAACTGGTCGCAGATATTAACTAAGTGTGGTGAAGTACAAAGTTTTGTTATTATAATAGACTCTTAAAGTTACTTGGTGGAAAAGTATTCACCCGAGTCTATTGAAACGATAAAAACGGTAGGCAAGGGAGAAACGGTAGCATTTGTGGTTCCATATTAGTACCAGACGTGTTGAGTGATGTAGTAACCTTTTTCGCCCCACAATATTTCCTCATTTGAACGCAATATTGTATCTGATTAATCGCTTACATTAATTAATTGAATAGTTATTGAATGCGGGATTACCGCAGAGCAAAATAATGTATAATTGCTCCGTGAATACCTGTCGGATAAATTCAGACCCTACATTTGGAGAATTCACTCAAGAATAATTTTGCAACTTTGATCTTATCTTTTCCAAAATTTCAGTCTTTTCAAAGAGACTTTGATGTTTTTGAATATGAATTCCCGGATTTCATTCAACCCCTTGCAAACAAACTTTTTTATCCCTCACTTCGAATATATCTCTATTAAGGTGACCGCTTATTATGAGCTTATTTGATGCAAATTCACGAAAATGCTCACGTGGAAAAACAACATCAAGGCATGACAGAAGGCAAAAAACATGAGGCTATTTGCGGACGGTTGATTCGAGTATTGCTTTGTTTCTCGCTTAAATGGGAGATGGCGGAGACATATGTGATAGGGCTTGCACATGGCGTGTTATTGATTTCATATATGGCGAGTGATGATGGTTGATGTGAAATTGTGCCACTCGAAATCCAATCTCGCTCCATGAATACAAGAATCTGTATGATGTGACGTCGATAAACGATCTTCTTGGCTCTCCACTTGTGATTTATGACCTAATACTTTGACCCAGTATCGATCGAGTGCATTTGAAAACACGGCTGAAGTATTTACGCTACAGCAGGGCTTGTGCTCATCTTATTGGTTTACAGATGTTGGTTGTAATGAAAACCGATGGATAGTATGCATTTTAAGCCGAATAGATGATAAATTTCTGTGTACAGTAAAACGGGAATATACACGTTGACGGTTCACCGTAAGATAACTAAAAAAGCGGTTTGTTTAGCAAGGTTTTTGGAATCTCTTGCACTGTACAAAATTGTTAACTATTGGCACTTTTTTCATATCCTTCCCTATTTTTCGATTTGCATTTCTATTACATTAAATGAAATGTACAGTATAATATAGTTCTGATAACCAATAACCATTGTTAAGAACTGAAATATCAGATGCCGTTATGACTGTAATGCTAGAGTCGCCGATATTGATGGCAGCTTTAACATCCTTCCTGTCACTCCTATGCTTGGAACTTTATCCTTTACCCTGAAGCGTATTCAACTTCACTGTTTACTAAAGGTACCTAATACTATCATTAATATTAAGATATATTTTTTAAGGATTTCATTGTTGCCTAGTAATGTGAATAATTATTTTTCTTTTGTTTTGACATAAATATTGACAAGTGTGCCGTTCCCAATAAGCTAAATTTCTGTTTTCTCTAAAGAAATAATAGCATTATTTTATAAAAATATGTACCCTGATTATTCGCAAAACTTGCTTCTGTTTACTGGGTTGGTTTGCCAGCAATACAATATTACTATGAACTGAATAAATTTATAAATTGTAATATTTAAAGAAGTATGTTGACAGCTGAATACTATTAACGGAATTCTCGCTGTTTTAAATTTTACTGATATCGGTTAAAATTGTACTGTTTATCACAAGTGAACACAAATATACTAGCAAATCGTATATTATTACATGCTTCGGGTACCTTTAGAGTCTATCGCATTATCATCTCTGCATGTTATTATTTTGCCTTTCATACTCTTCGAATTGTGTTTAAATATATGGCCATGTGAAGAGGTATGAAACGTAACCGGCATGAAGCAAAACTCGAAAAGGCTAGCTAATGCTTTGAAAGTGAATTTTCCGCAAAAATGTGTGGTTAAGATGCATTGTCTAATAATAATGATGCCCGATGTTGAAAGAATGAAGGGATATTTCCAGTAATGGAAGAGTCTTATGGCTCCTGATACTTTTTTCTCTAGATATGAACTAACGTTAGGTGATCTGGTGATACCATGCTAAATGACGTAGTGCTTGTCATCGTGTCCTTAAATGTTACTTATATTTTGATAAACGTTAAGGAATACTTAAAGCCATCTTTCGTTTTCCATTTTCCGTGGAATGTATTTATGCAATAATATTTTCCGCGAAAATGTCTCCCGAAAGTAGTTGGATGATAACAAATGTGATTTTTCATCTATCTAATTTCTTGGGTCATACCGCTTAGTCTCTGATCTAAATATTCATTGTTTGCTTATTATGAAAAATTACATTTAAAATTGACGTAATTCTTATTCTCCTCATTTACATTGCCATTTAAAGAGGCTCTTCTGTGACTTAATTAGTCAGAACAAATAGTAAATTCCATCGTTTCGCTTTTAATGTTTATGAAATATAGCTTCCACTGATGACAGTCATTATCTATTCGAAAAAATGATTAAGATATAAAAAATGCAGATAATCCGACGATTATATTTTTAGTGAACACTTTTTTCTGGCTATATGAGGCGAATACAGCGCCATTTCTATTGTACTTACTCATTTTGATTTCAGCTCCTGTATTTATTTGCTATTGACTTATATGGATTGTTACCTATATTTAATTTATATTCAGTAGTATTCTACCCTTGGATTATTTGCTTCTTAGTTACTGTTTTTCGCGTAAATGATAAGTAGAGAGATATTTTTACTCGTATGTCTCCTATTCTTGGATCTGTGGTAGTTTGAGCGAGATTTTCTCTAGTCATAATAGAGACCATATTAAAATTTTAATAAACTTTTATTAATATTTAAGGCCTTTTAGTGAGCATGACGAAAACATTGTAACATAAATGACACAAAAACTATGTTTTAAGTTACTGAAATTCTCAGTAATTTACCAACTATGTATGTGTAAGGTTTTAACTTGACTCATTTTTTGCATGCCGTGCGCTGACAAAGCCTTCACAGCCGAAGATTATTTTGCGATTATGTAAAAATGACTGCGGTGAGAAATTGATCTATTTATAAAAATAGTTGAGTAATAATACAAACTACAACTTCTAACGATATCTATGCGTTAGAAATTACCTCATTTAAAAAAAATGAAGTCTCTAAGTGTATTCCCGTACCATTTCCCTTGGAAAATGGCTGGTATTTTTTTGCAAATATTTCGAAAAGTATAATGGTAAGTTGTCTTTGGAAAGGTGAGATATTTTTCTTTTTAATGAGGCCAAATTCATCGAATTTTATGTGAAGTGTTATCTCGCTCAAACTGCATTAACTCTAAGTGATTTCAGTTTGCGAAAAAAATAGTGGAAATGCTGGAATTTTTTTACCAAAACCAAGCAGAAAAAACTTTTTTCTATAAAAAGGCGGAATATGAATTACTTGAAATTTAAGTCATTTTACGGTGAGCTCAGTTAAATCATAAATTCGCAGTGCACTGCTTTCTTATCGCTTTAATTTTTCCGGCACGTAGTCCTAGTCTACGTTTCGAGCATTAAATAGCGTATAAAAAAATAAACTTGCGTCTTCCAAAAGCGGTGATTCAATCCCAGTTGTTGTTCGATGCGAAAATATCCGGCGCGGCATAAATCAAAGATGTTTATCGACAGGCGAAGCCAGTGGCAGACACCGAGCAGTACGTTCTGTTTCCTTGGTAACCGACTCAATGGCTGAAAATTTCCGTTCCCCCAAACTCCTTGCTCTTCCTCCTTCCCACCCCGACCACCTCCCACCAACACCCACGCTCTCCCCCTCCCACCCATTCCCAGTCAAGTCTTTCAAAATCCTCCCCATCGCAGAGTCTGCCTTCCTCTCTCTTTGCGGTTTTATTTCGCACTCCTTCTGCCATTCTCATCTCTTTCTCTCTCTACCTCTGCTTCTTTTCACTGCGCATCCCGTGAATGCCTCGTCCTGAGACCTCCCCACGCAGTTCTCCAGATTTTACGCTTACTTAGGCACTTCGTAATTCTTTGCGAAAAATGTCGTCATTCTTCCGCTATCGCTCGTTTGTATGCAGATACTTCTTTTCAGAAAGTTTCCTCGGAGGAATTCAACGCTGTGAGAGAAGATGAATGCAAGAAACCTTTGTCCACAAATCCATAAAACCAGTTAACGACGGCATAAATGCGTTATTAGGGGCGAATTTATGAGTTCATAAGAAAATTACTGCTAAAAAAGCTGATTACGTAATCAAATTCCAGTATTAGTGGTAAAAATAGGTATTTTATAATCTCTTCGCTTCAAAATTTTCATGATTCATCCTCATGGCGAAAATGAAGTGAAAGTATTGCTAATATCTAATTCCTGAAATTACAATCGAGCCTCTAAATCCATTTTAGAATTTAAAACTGTAATTTGATATTTTTGAAATTAATATTTTCGTCTTTTGTAAGTTTTTGAAATAGCATGGCATTAATCATCATCTCTCCCGGAATACACATGAAAAAGCTTTGATAGTAAGTAACATCAACAATTTTAACGTATGTAAATTGTCATTTACAAACACTCCCGGTTATTAATTAAACGATATTTTCTTCTGCGAAATGTATACATGATTATTGAGTTATTGAGTCAGGAGGATGACGCCTCGGTAGTTTAACTGGATAAAGCATTCGGTGCGTAATCGAGATGTCTGGGTTCGAATCCCGGTCCAGACGAATCATATTTCCTCTGTGGAATATCGCACTAATGTGCACTTGCGGTTGACTCCGTAAAAGGTTATACCGTGGATAGTCCCGGTATCCTCAAAATTCTAGTAAGCGCTACTTAATGTAACACATTCTCTATATAATATTGCTTGTATAATGTTGTGATTGACAATGGATGTGCATAGTACAAATATTCATTATTATTACCAGCATTTAACGATTCATATTTCGAATTCCCGCTCATATGCAGTTCTAGAAAAATAAACCGTGTATTTTATGACAATGTTTTCCTCAAATATACTAGCGTAAGTTCCTTAATTGGGTTGTTTCTATAATTTGTGTTGGCTTCAACTAGGTGATATTCCAGTATCTTAATGTGATTTAGTGTTTTGACATTTACGTTGCTGATTATCTGATGCCCGTGTATGCAAACATCACAGTCTTCCTATAACTCACAACATCATTACAAGTATCTACTTTACCTGCAATTGACCCGAGTTCAAAGAAATGCCGAAAATTCTAATTTAGTAGGCTTTTGAAGTTTGAGAAAGATGTTATTGCCGATATTGTTAGTCATTCAATTTTCTACCTCTATTATACGTTCTATTTCTATTTACTTGCACTATTTAATTTTCTAATTCTGCATTTATGTATCTACTACTTGGTGCGGGGAAATGGGTTTTTGATTGGTTCGCTAGTCGTCGCTGCATGAACCCTAAAATATCCTGAAAATATTTCCATAAGATGCTTGGCATTTTTACGAAGGAATTGTGACTTTACGGAGCATAATTAAAGAATATAACACTCAAAATAGCGTTTTAAAGATTTTTATCTCTTTCAGCTAACCCTCAGTCGGTAGCAAGCCCATTTACAGCTTATGGCAGAGGATTAAGGCGTATGGGAGGTTGAAGTTGGATGGTTAATGGGCATTTCCTCATCATCGGTAATCGAATTCCACCTATTACGGGTGCCTTTCCTCTTTTATATTCGTTCTGAGCCATCCGCCTCCCAGCACTCATTATCGTTCTGCTTCCCATCCCTCCTTCGCTCAATCCGCCATCAACTGCACATCCTATCACTGCAACCCCTCTGCCGTGTCCCTACTGTTCGCTAAATGCGTTTGCCGCTGTGAGGCTCATGTAATGCCACTGAACTCTTATAAGGTTCAGCCCGGTTTTTGACCGAACGGTTCGCTCTTGTGTGCCCGACTATTTTAAGGTCTACGCAGCCTGCACACCCCCACGTTGCATTTTTGTCCCTTCTCAGCCTTCGCACCGCGTAGGTAACAATAGCATTGCGAACCAAGGGCATCCTTAATTGCTCTTGGTGATCGGGAGAGCTGTTCCCACGGGGTGTTGAGATGAGATGGTGTTGCGTTACATGAGGAGAGTTCACAGTATTTAAACGTGGGCCAAAGAAGGAAGTCCACATGCTGCGGCTGGATAGCCACGTGCGAGTATTTGGTACACGTGGCTCTGAAGTGAAATTGAAAATGAAAATTAAACTATCAGTCTCAGTTAATGTTTTTAAAAGGTTTCAGGTGGCGAATTTTTCTCTAGTTAATTAAAATATACTCACTTTTTATGATTTTACTGTAAATTTGCCTTTCTTTTTATAAATATACTTACAGCCCTCGAATACCTTTAAATTATTGAGAGGTATTTTTCATTTTGTCTCAAACGTTTGGTGATTCCTGGTCCGAGAGGATAAGCATTTACGGAGCAAATGAGAATGCCATCTTATTACAAACTGTGAGCCATGTAATTAGAATTATGTACTAAAACAGTTTTTGGTTTAACACCTCAATGACTTGAACCAGCGGATATTTGCATGCCTGTTACTCACAGTAAAATATTCCATTGAAGATTTTTAGAAATTTTTCGGTAAAAATTTATAATTCGACCTCATGGGAATGGAACCAGTCGTGTTCGATTGGATAAAAGCAAGACTAACAGAAAGGTTAAATCACGATTCTTTTAATTATCAGTTGTGCATATTGATATTTTGAAGTGATATGCTGAAAAGTTTACCATAAGAAACAGGCATAAGTCACGAAGATGTGGGTTCACGTATACCAAAGAATACTTCTCTGTTTTTTCGAGGGATTTTTTGTTTAGCATGTAAATGTGCGGGACTATGTGGTCTGCTGAGAACACCAAATAAACGAAAAAATTCTGCCGCTGCCTAATAGGCACAGTTGCCATTTGGAACCGCCTCCATCATTTTGGAAGGTATCGCTGCATCAACCTTGCTTTCCAAAACTGTACCTCGAAATGGCACCCATTATGTGGTGTGCTTTAGTGTTTGTCGGATTGCTGTTCAGAAAGTTTCTCGGCTGTAGTTTGATTCTCAATAGTGTGCCCTGAGCATCATGCGCACCGCTAATGAATCTATATTCTTTCTCTTTCAATCCCCAAATCGGAGATATTGTTCTCGATAATGGCCGAGAATGGGAGCCACAAATTTCGTCGTGGGACCCAAACGTTTTCGTAGCTGCAATCTCGCTTTGAGAGCGAATTCCGAACGAACCTCTTTTATTTAATGTCCGTCTCTCAGGTTAGTTTTGGATATCTTTTTTTATTAATTGCATTCGTAACGATCAGAAGTCACTGGTTCGAGCTCCTTTTTCCCTCTCCTCGATATTTCGGCCGAATCCTTAAAGTGGTACGAAGGGCAGCTGAAAATCCCAAGTACGGACTCCTTTTTTAAAAACATACATTTGGATAATGCTCTTAGGTATACTGCAGTGAAGTCTTGACCAAGAAATCCAAAGAGCAAAAGGGATTGTAAGCAATGGAGATGTGATGTCATTGAAGAATGATAAAGATCAAATGGACGGAGAGAATCATCAATGAAGAAGTCCTACGAAGAGTTGCAGAGAAAAGAAGTATGATGAAAACTCGGAGAGGGAAAAGGAACAATTTATTGGACATATTTTATGACACAATAGCCTATTGAAAAAATAATGGAAGGAGAAATGAATGGGAAGAATTACGAAAAAACACCAAGAACAGAATACATCTGGAAAATTATGAAGGACGTCACAGTGAAGAATCTTCGTTTATGGGAACGAAGTGGTTGGCTGAGAGGAGAGTGGATTGGGGGATCTGTAACAAACCAATCATCTTATTGATGACTGTTGATAAAGAATTCCTTCTACATGGCTTGTGACTTAATAAGTAAGTCCAGTTAATTAATATGCTTTGTTTATATCATAATGGCACCTGTTTTTATCGCCTATACTCAAACACGTAGAATAATACGACCATACTAGAAAGAGCTGTTTTTCTGTTGCTGATACTGTAAGTTCAATTGTTTGTTGGCTTGGAGGATTTCCCAGGTTTTCTTTTCATGACGAAATAACTTAGCAGTTTTCCGCTATGTTTCAGAAGAATACGATTCATCGTTCTGTTTCCTGGTCATTGTTTCCAGATCATTTGATCTGCATCTATTCTGAGTAGGTAACTTGCTTTTACGAAGTGCAGAAGTAAAGAAAAGTTATTTTAGATGGAATCGCTTCTCATTTATGCAAAAAATGGGTTCAGTTTCATTCAGAAATTGGATCCATTCTAAGAATTTGGGCTAAATAGAAAATATTCCATTAATCTAATTAAGGAAAGAAGTTTTCTCAATGGCTAGTTTGATGACTGCGGCGAGTCTAGTCTGAGGTTAAGTATATACATCGTGTTCTCACGTTGTACTCTGTGTGAGCGGACCTAATCTTGTGTGGAATCTTTTACTCTCGGACGTGTTTTCTTGCAGTTGGCCGCTGTGGCCAGTTTCACAATGCACATCCCGTTAACCTACCTATTCTATTCCCCAGTTTCACCGTGGGATGCCATTCTCTCCTCCCATGTCCTTTCACTACCTGTCTCCATAGTCCCTTTCTACTCCTCATGTTTCTTTTTTTTTTTGAATGAATGAACAACATGAATTACGATGTTCGGTATAATACGAACCCGATATAATGCAGGTCGATATGCGGTGTAATACGATTCAATGATTTATACTATACATGGCCATGCAGTACAATATTCGATTTTTCTGAGATGTGCAATGTGATACGATACATAACAATGTGTTATGTAATTTAAACAGATTTGCGTCGAAATGCATTGTAATTGGCTGCAATGATATATACAAGACTGTGCCATGCAATGAAATATTCGGTTGCATGCAGTATGCGATGTAATGCGGAATAGAGCGATGTGTGATGTAACGTATACCGATATGCGTCGTGATGAAAGTCGATTTGCAATGTAATTCGCTGCAATTTTACATGCGATTCAGTGCAATACATCGAAATCTTCGACATTCTGCGACTTTCGATGTACTGTGATATATAGCTACGTGTGATTCAGTAAAAACCGACATGTGGCATAATTCAAGCCGATATGCTATGTAATACGATAAAATGCAATATCGATGCTGTGTCATGCATTGCGATATTATATACAAAGAAATGTGCGATATAATACGACAGAGTGCGATATGCGATATAATGCAAGTCGATATGTGATGAAATGCGATTCAATGCATTATAATATGTAGTGCTTTCCAGTGCAATACTCGATGTAATGCCACGTAATAGTACACTGCTGTGCGATGTAAGCGATAAAATGCGATTCTTGGAGTCTTGTGCAATGTGAAATCGATATCCCAATGTGAGGTTGAAATCTGAACTCCGCGCAGCCTCACCACTTTAATCCCTTTCCGCCTTTCCTCTCTGCTTCCTCTCCTTTCCCCCTTTGTCGTATTTTTCCATTATCCACTCTCTCCACAGCCTTCCACCCCCGTACACTTCACCAAACCATTCACTCTCCTTAAACACGTGATCTCTTTTCCCCCTTCCCCCACCTTTTATTCTCTTCTCCACTCTTTCCACTTCACTTCTTCCTCATACGCCTTACATTTTATTGAACTGTAGAACTACTGCTAAATATCACAAAAATTATTTCGAATACACAAAACAATTACACTGAGTAGTCGTTGTCATTACTTAAGATACTTCAAATCACGATTCTTTCACTGTTTCACCTCTTCTGAGTTTTTTGAATGATTCTTTTTTTTCTCAAATAACCTATGTATATGCTTTGTATTTAATATTGTAATATACTATCTAGCTTCTCGAGCTCTAGGATTCGCAGATTTTTTGCGCCCTCTTTCTTGTGCGGGTGTTTTCCTGCAGGTGATTTTTAAATTTAGGATTACAGCCCATTGCTAAAATTTTTTCCCACAAATGTTTTTATAGTTCTAATTTTTGTGAATAATGTATCTTGTATCCTGCTTGATTTATTATGCATAGACTGTATGACGGGTTGGTGTATTGGCAATGATAGTTCATGCCTTTCCTGATTGTATATATTTCCAATAACGAATACCTCGGTGTAAATATTACTGATAATGAATATCTCGATGTGCTAACGTCTTTAGTAAATTATGTCTACGTTTTTCTATAGAATATGTAAGTCCTAGAACATGAATACATTTTCTTCCAACTTCAGCCATCCTCTACATTTCTCCTCTACATCCTCTACATTTACAGTATTTCTAAGCTTTTATCCCTGCCGTTACGCAAAGAGTACTGCCTTGGAAACTGCTGTACGTTTCAACGCAAGGAACCCTGTGCCCATCTTAGAATCAATGCGATTATTCCCTGCATCCGGCGAAATTTGGTCCAATTTGGAGTCCCAATACCTGTCATGTCATTCGTAAACTCCAGACTGCACTTGGCTTTTGTTCAGAATAGTTTAACTATAGATGGTATTAAGCACGTCAACCGACATCTTTAAGTTTTACAAGTATCTAAATGAAACTACCACGAATGTTGCTAATTTTAAGTTCCACTGCTTTGACAGGCGTAGGAACTGATAGCTAAAGAGAATTAGAGTAACAATAGGCAGGAAGGAAAAGAGTCATTTGATCCAGTTCACCCCGGGTGGAACGCAGCGCGGAGCAAGTTGACAAAATGCCAGGATGAGCGCTTAATGAAATAGCGAAGGAAAAAAAGTCTTTTGTGACTAGAGTCACAACTTCTGAAGATTTAATACCAGAAGATGTCTGTAAAAAGAGAAGTAAATTCCAGGAGATTCCATGAGGTTATGTGGAAAGCATAATTTTAACATGCTTGCGCAAAGACATTCAATAAGCATGAGTAAAGCATGTATTTTTAATAAATTGGCAGCATAAATTTTGCAACTAAATTACAATTTTTTCAAATCATATCCCTTACCAATACAGTATGCGCAAGTAGTATGGATCACGAAATGCAGAAAATAACTTGCATAACCTGTGGAATTCATAGCAGCTAACATGTGAGAAAAACTAATTCGCATATCGCAGCACGGAATAATAATTTGATGTGATGAATATTTTATAAATATTTATTTAAACCTAACGAGGGAGAAAAACACCATATTCTAGTTGGCGGGAGATTTTCGAAGTCATTATAAGATGGGGAACATACATTGCTTTTAAAAACTACTTGTGTGTGAATTTTATGTTCTTAACTATACATACAAGTCAAAATTTGGTCTACTTCCAACATAGTTGTAAGAAAATATTTCTTGTTAAAAAATTACGCTCGCCTGTCGACGTCTTAAGGCTGCGTCATCGAGAATCCGACAGATGACGTCATCGGTGGAACAGTAACTATATCGCTTCCATTAATAAAACGCATTTTCATGCTAAATTGAGCTGGTTTATGCTCATTTGACGAATATAATCGTTTTTAATCTCCATTATGGAAGAAAATGAACGATTAGGATTTGATCCTTGCTCTTGACATGCATTCAGAGCAGTAATGCAACATCGCTTCCTAACCCCCCTTATCCGTCTTCCTGTATTTTGTATATATGTACTGTTGTTTAATTATATAATGTAGTTTATTTCATGTTAATGCTCCATGTAAGTTTGTTGTTACCTACACATTCAATGGAAAGGTCAACGCTGTTTTTGAATGTCTATGAAACAAATCAAATCGTGCAATGACGTCAGGCAATTAAAATGCCGTTTTTAGTCACGTGACTTGTAAACGGTTGTTAGGGATATTTTAAAGGGAATAAATTTTTCTCTGGTGAACGTATCATATATTCAAGTTCGTTAAAATTTTGAATTTAAATATTTTGACGAGGTAAGGTCAAAAATAAAAATAAAAATCAGCTATTCTTCACCAATGTTTTGAAATATAATGTATTCCATCATCAAGGCTATTAAATATAATACAGGAAGTTCAACCAAGAAAGACAACAACACCGCTACAACTTTCCATAGTACCCACTATAACACCACTATAACACCACTATAACATTTAATGGTGTACCATGGAAAATTGTAGTGGTGTTTTTGTCTTTGTTGGTTGACCTTCCTGTATTATATTTTAGTCCTGATGATGGAATACATAATATTCCGAAACGTTGGTGAAGAATAGCCAATTTTGATTTTTATTTCTGACCTTACCTCATCAAACCATTTAAATTGGATAATTAGAGGTTGATGTGAAGACTTGAGTAAAATTTTGACATCATGTACACTACCCAAACTAGAGGATTTGTAAAATTTATGCTAGTTCCCCACTGTGGGACTTTCCCGGATGTGGAAGAGTTTGGCCACCCAACTTTGTGACCGCTTTGACTTTACGCGTTCCCTTCCCTTTTCGAAATCTCCCCCCCCCCTCCCGGTGACCATTCATCCCCTTCCCGTCCTTTATGCCCGCCACGCCGCACAATTCATCCCGCATCGCCTGCAATCACTCTTCAATTGGCCTTATTACGTACACGCCCTTTTCCATCCGTTACCCCCTCTCCCCCTCCCTTCCTCCTGACTCCCAACCCAACCCACCATCACCCTGTCCAGCCCGGCACTGCCTCCATCTCCACCCCTTCAGCCTCCCCTTCTCTCTCTCCCCACCCCCCACTCGTATCCATCCCCCAACCACCCGTCGTGTGCGTACATGGCCACTCAAGCTCCTTTGATCGGAGGCGCGTGCATCACGGCAAAAAGGGGCGCAAAAAAAAAAGACGCCGAAAGTTTTTTTTTACTGGAAAGTGACGTCCGATGGCGTAGTGGAACGCACGCGCAGAGTCGCTCACATTCATACTCACTCACACATACGCGAAAGACCACTAGAGTGAAAAAAAACATTAAATGCACATGGGGATGAACGATATTGCGATGAATCGAATGCGATATACCGTAGTTACATATCGCATTGCGATATTGAAGCACCACGCAGGAGTTGACTCATAACTTATCGATTTATATTGAGTCGACTACGATGTCCGACTCCAGTTGGAAGGCTGATCGTGTCTTAAAATTTTCGATAGTTTCTAGTGCCACGGTGTGGAACTTTTAACAAAAAAACATCTAAAAATAAGAGGAAGAGGTATTCTTGAAAGTAGGAATATAAAAAAAGAGCCGTATAAATAGAGAATAAGTAAGAATATTGTATAATATTCTTACTTATTCTCTGGTATAGGTAATTGTAGGGATATAATTCCTTTCAATTAAGTTGGCAATACATGAAAAGCAATGGGAACTTTCCACTCAAGGTGTTGAAGTTAGCGCACATCGGAACACATCCGCGTACTTTAGCGCACACGGACGACGTTGAATGAAACGATGTGCGCTGGCGAGATGTTTTGTAAAATGTAGATTAAAATGTAATTATATATATATGATAGCATTCTGTGGATGAACAACAGTCATGGCCGAATGTGTGTAAATTTGTTGAATAAGTTCAAAATAAGTATTTAAAAACGTAATCTTTTTATCACAGAGTAATTAAAAACTTTACAATGTGCATGTTTGCCTCCTTTACTGAAAATCAACAAACTTGGCAACAGTCACGGATGCCATTATCGACGATTTTTTGTTGCTCAGCGCACATCAACTTTCCTACCAATCTGTTTTGAAGTGCGCTACCTAGTGCGCAGTGTCTGTAAGGAAATGCGCTGTTGTGTTGCGAAGTGAATAGCACACGAGAGGAAATGGAAGGCACCGATGACAGAATTACTTAACAGAGATTCACTCAGTTTTTATAATCTTTACGTGCATTAAAGAGTAGGCTCGTATTAATTTTATTTCTAAACTCGAAACGAATCGAAAAATCTTTATGTTAACCTCAAAGTATGTTTTTCAGCTTGTCACGAGCCTATTGCGTATACCTTTCGTACGACTTCTAACTCGTTGCCACATAATCCTTCTGACGAGGCAAACTTTATACATTCATCTCCGAGTAGGGTTCTTAAGCTGCCATAAAATCAACTTAAGAATTCAAACATACAAACGTACAAATATCAACATGAGAAGGCAAAAATTTTACATACACCTCAAAGTAAGGTTCTCAACTTGCACTAACATAAACTTGAAAAGGCAAAAGTTTCATGTATGCCACAATTGCAGGCTTTAAACTTGCACTTATATCTTCTTGGGAAAGCAAAAATATCAAAAATACCTCAATGAAGGATTGTTAACACTAATATCGACTTGAGTAGGTAAATCGTTTCCATATCCGTCGTATTTGAAGCGGCCTCCATTTTAAACGTGCGATTCCCACCCGTCCGACTGAACAGTTGGTCGATACTCGCCTCCACAACTAGGACGGCGGCTACTCCGTCCAAGTATCGAACTCCGCAGCCTTCGATGGCGAACTCGTATAGGAGTTGGTGTGAAACACGTATAGTCGACCTTCTAAGTGGACTCATATAGGAGTCAACTCCTGTGTGTAATCATCGCTCAATAGCTTTTACCATTCGGTAGATCTCATTGCGATATATCTCGGTGTAATTCGATGTGGTGTTGAGGTGATATTGGGGTATTTGATTTCATCTGACTCCTTTTCATTTACTTTACTCTTCCTTTTTTAAATAGATATGTGGCTGGTGTGATTTATTTGGTAAGAAGTGTACTTCAGTGCATTTATTAAGATTTAGTTCGAGCCCCCACTCAAGATACTAATACTTAACATTGTCAAGGTCCGAAGAAGGTACTTCTCAAGCCCACTGTGGCAATTTCTCGGTAGGTGACCGCAACGTCTACAAATAATCTAATGTTGCTGTGAACTCTGGTGTTAATATCGTTTGTAATAAAACATTGCGGAATATTTTAAGTTAATTCCGGCCCGTGTACAAATTTCCAAAAATTCAACTCGGAAACTATTCAAGCTACACGATATGCGGTACTTTGAATATTTTGCGATAGAAATCGATACCAAATTGCGATATACCTTTACATTGAAAATCGCAAAGCGCTGACATTTGAACTTCCCTTGTTTGGTGGAGATGGGGGAGGGAGAGGGAAAGGGGAAAATGGCAGGGGTTGGTAAAGAGAGGAAGGGAGAGAGGGAGAGAGAGAGCTTAAAGGGAGAAGTGTAAAGGATGAGGAATGGGGGACTTGCGGAGACCCTGCCTCTTCACTCTTCTCCTCTACCAGCTGATTGGTTCCCTGAAAGCCTCCCCCCCTCCCCAAAACGCACGCCAGTCCCCCTCCCGCCCCTGCTTTTGAGCCCGAAAATCAAAACCCTTCCATTCGCCTCGCATAACGTGATTAGCTCCCCGCGTGCGAGACGATATGCGCGCGAGGCATGAGCATTTTATGCATTAGCGCTCGGGCTATTTCGGCACGGGAAGGGGGGGGGGGGGCTTTAGACGCAGCTTTGCCGCTGGGCACATGCATGTATATACACACACCGATGGGGGAAAATAATACTTGGCGCCGCCGTGAAGAGCGTTCTGGAATCCCGTTTGCCCATTACGCCGAAAAAGGGTCTCTCGATTATCCATTTCATTCCCTCGATGGATTATGATTATTTGGCGCCCATTTTTTTATTCGAAGGAATAAAATGTTTTGGATGGGCTTTAACGGCGTGTTATCCCCGTTAATCGATGTCCGTCGTCAATGCACGTAATATCTCGTCACTGGTCGTGACGTCATCTTACAGAAAAGGACGGAAAGAACGAAAGCAGTTTACTTATTTTTTTATATTCATATTACCGTCGAAAACAGCCTCCTTGCCCTTGTACACCTTGGTTACTTGACAAAGAGATATTTGGTATAAGAGGTATGGGGTATCGGAGAATTATTTGCGGTAAAAGCAGGTGGGTTATGATAGATACAAATATGCGAGTTTTACTGTACGCCGGCGATACTATTTCAATATCTGATTGTCAAACTGCATAGGCTCTTGGATAATTTCTGTGAAGCAACGGAGAGAATGGAAATTAGCCTGAATGCGTCGAAGACCAAAATATTGGTTTTTGAAAAGGAAAATGTGCAGAATAATTCTATGATGAGGTTAAAAAGTGAAATGACTGAGTGAGTGGATAGTTTTGTGTGCCTTGACACAACGTTTGTGAAAAATGAGAGGAGAGGTGAAGAGATTATAAGGCATGCGAATGTTGGAAGGAAAGTCGTAGGAAGTATTTGTGAAAAAATGAGAGGATAGATGAAGATATTATAAGGCATGCGAATGCTAGAAGGAAAGTCGTAGGAAGTATGTGGAGCATATCAAGGGATGAATGTTTGTCTAATTAAAGAAAAATTGTTGTTTACAAAAGCGTACTCCTCCCCTCTTTATTGTATGGCGGCAAAACTTGGGTATGCCAGGATAAGCACAAGAGTAGGCTAAATGCAATGCGTATGGGGTATCTGAAAAGTGTTAGCAATAAAATCAGAGGGGATAGGGTTAGGAATGAGTGGGCCATGGAAGAATGTGGAGTGGATGCTCCAATAATGGATGTGTTTCATCGGCTTTTGTATTTTCGAGATAATGGATGAGAGTTGGATAATGAAACAGATTTATGATAGAGGAGTGAATGGTATGATAGGAAGTGTTAGACCGCGGAATTCACGGGTTAATGTGGTGGAAGGTACTTTTAGGTGAAGGAATATTAGGAGTTTTAAGGCGTGCATGAAGCAATTAATGAGTGGTACTTTAGGGGTAGAGATATGCGAAAATTGGGCAGCAGGGAAGAAATCATTACAAAAGAGCCAGTTTTACTGGTGTAACTCCGAGAAATAAGTTTTTATGACTGGTCCCTCCCCGTAAGAGAACGGCATGATAAGTATGTATGTTACTTAACAAACAATGCCTTACGAACACACACGAGTGGGCATCACTCGGGCTGGGCTCGTACGTCCGACCTCAGGATTAGCAGGCGAGGACTTTACCCCGCTGTCACTGTGGCTATAAATAGTAAGAATTTAGGCTCAAATCGATGTAAAAGACGTGGAAGCCAAGGCTAAAGATGCAGCAGTTAGAAAGCGTCGTTAAAAACTCTGTTTATACAAGTCTTTACCCACTGGGACGGTATGAAATTTACCGTTGGAAAAGGATTACCAAATGAGCATCAGTAGAAATTCACCTAGTGACTTATTATGTAATGAAGAGATAAATAGCATCAAATGAAGAAAGATTAAATGGTACAATTAGTGTTAATTCGATAATTACTTATTTCTGTGCAAATGCTGACATTTGCAATTTAAATATCAAAGACCATCGATTGAATCCTATCCATATGTTTGGCTATTATTAGCGAAAGAAAAAATGAGGGTCTGAGGCATTCTGAAATGGCAAGAGAGTTTATATTCTTTATGATGGCTTGAATTTAACGCTATCCGGTAGGAATGATAATCTGTGTGCGGCATTTTGAAATGTAAGATTGCGCCGTTTTGACCTTTTTTGAGGGTAATATTTTAAAATAATTATAAATCATGTGACTTTATTTGCCGATGACAATACAAAAATCTTCATCTTTTTGAGATAATTCTGTAATCAATATCGTCTATGTGCTCACCTTTAATGACCGTACCAAGAGTTGGCTACCGTTGGCTAAGTTGTGGCTAAATCCCTGCATTTTTCTATTAATAAATAACCATTGTAGCATAATGCACTTTTCTCGGATAGTTTGATTAACTAGAACTAGGAAAATATATGAATGTGAAATTATATTTCGCTACCTCCTTCTGCACTTAACGTTTTGATAAACTCTACTCATATACAAAAAAGTTTACTGCTTTCATAATTTAAATTAATTTCATAGGGTATTTAGAAACTATTATTTAAGCAAAGGCATGAAAACATTTCAACTGCTAAGAAGTTTAAAGTGCTTCCATTGAAATCACTATGGGCGTTAGGACAGTAAACTTAAAATCTCGAAGATAAGAATCAGAAAAGAGCGCAAAGTTATGCTGCATGCTAGGTTGAACCCGCGACTTATAACATGGAAATAATGAAAAATATTACTGTTGATGTCAAATATATACTTCAGTGGGTACTTAGGAGGTTGGTGATGTGGAAATTTGTGAGTACCCACGGAATATATTTTTAACATCAACGGCCATATTTTTCATAACGCCAGGAGTTCGTGTTTACTTGCCCCGACGGATTCTCGTCTCATTTCTTTCACTGCGTCGCCGTGCACAACCGTATTGGTATATTTAAGTAATACGGAATGAATTAAATTGAAACACTTTCGGATGTTTTCACATAAGCACTGAGTTTGGTTTCGTCTTTCCTTTTGGGACTGTTGCTTTTTCCAGTAGAATAGTTGGGCAATATCTTAATGCATGCTGAATTTATAAACGACGGGGTAAAATAGTCATTGAGAAATTCAATCTATAAAATACATTATGTAAAATTTATGAAAAAAATGCATAGGTATAGGGAGCCGTGGACCTTAAAAATAAATGTACGGGTGTATCAGATTTTTACAATAGTTTCGTAGCTTAAAATGTCAGATTTTGCCGTCCTCGGTGGTGGCGCATCGACGACCTCGATTAGTAATCCTGGATTGCGGGTCCAAGTCTTACCTGTGCGCGTTTGTCTCTCCAAGAGCATGGTTATGTTTTTCGATGATGTTCATTTTACACCCCATTCTACAGGCCAACAAAGCCGTTTCAGTGGTTATTGAATGTAAATAAAAGATTTAAAAAGTATTTAGTCAGCGTTTGTTCCCTGTGTTTCGTTTTCCGTTCGTGTCGTTCCATCCAAATAGACGTTGGGTTATAAATCTGTTGCATTCATATATCTACATCAGAATCGCATTTGTGTTTGGCCGGAACGTTTCTTTTTTTTTAAATTGAAGAGGGATATCACGTTTTTACTAAGCCTAAAGGCGGGCGGAATTCGCACATTTCGGAATTAGGGTGCGCAGTTCCATTCTATGGGCCACCTGCGGTTTACCATATTTCCGATAGCTCGAAACCGCACCTCTTTCATTTCAATCGGGAGTGTGAGGAGAGGTTTCATCCGGTTGTGAACGCGAAAACGGATTGGCAGGGACTGAAAATAAAATTAAAACTCAGTGCCCATTCTGAAACTTCGAATAAAGTGAACAGGGTGAAGAGCCAGGGTATCGCAGGGTGCTTCGAGGGCACAAACGGGACCTTAAATTCATGCATAGTGGTCACACTTTCCCTTAATATGTCTTTTTGACACTTGTTATTAAACTATAATTTTAACGATTTCTTGAAAATTGGTTTGTCAGGTCTGAGGAGATTCATACAAACGAAGCCGATTGCTTCTACACCGCGGTTATCTCAGTATAACTTGAATAAAGTGCAGGACACGTTATCTCGGAGAAATATGTGTTACTAACCCCCTTAGGTGTCAGTTCTGTACCGTTCAGTGGCAAGTAGTGCAATGAACGGCGTGGAGCGCTCTTGTCGTACACCCATGTGATGTACTATGTACATTGGTGCTCATACTTTACAATTAAACTGCTCATATATTTTTGACAGCGGAGGGCCGACCCTTCCCTCAGCAGATCTTCAAATGCTGTATGGAATCCAACACGAGAAACAATCATTTATTGACGATGGTGTGCAAAAAAAATAGTGAGTAGAATGGGCTCAAAGTATACGTTTTAAAACACTCTCGGAATTGACTCAGATTTAAACTTATTGGGGCGAGAGTTATTCCCCTGAATGAGACCGACGAATGGAATGAAGCTGTTGTAGTAAGTCTCAACTAGGAGGGGAAGGAGTTAGAGAGCTGTGCGTAATCCATATGTCATAATCGCATCTCGATATTAATTTTTCATTGAAAAAAATACTCGCTATATCGAATATTGCATAGAATCTCAGTAAGCCCGAGGCACACGCAGGAACTGACTCGTAATTGATCGATATATACTGAATCGAATACAATGTCCAACTCCACGTAGAAGGCCAATCGTGTCTACTCGCCCTGTTCGTGATTCTCTTGATTTTACAAGTTTGCTAGTGTTACAAGTGGAACTGCTAGCCAAAATTTGCGCCTCAAAAATATAGGTGGTGGATGCGTGCTTTTATCGAGGGAATTGAATATAGAAGTTTATAAAATCGGTAGATGATGAAAATAATAATAATTTCTAAAGGTGTACGAAAGTCGGACCACCAGCCTCCCCGTGGCGTACCTGTAACGGTTTTTGCCGGCTAATGGTGGATGCCTGCGTGTGGGGCCAACCACCCCACACGCAGTTCTAACTGGTTCCCAAAAAGATAACCAGGAAATCCGCCCACAACCGGTCCCTCTCGGATGGGGGCCCTTAAAGAGTTGGGTGTGGCAATGACAATCCACCACCTCAGAAGGGAGCTCGTATGCAGTGGACAGAAGCCCTAAGGGGTGACCTTCTCGCATGCCATGCTGCCAGCGAGCCCGATCGTAGGGGTTATATGGCAAGGATGCAATCTTTGTGGTATGTGATACATCCGGAACACCACCATCTATCGCAGCAGAATCTGCGCGATTATGCGAACCACCTGTGCAAAAAGGAAACTCCACACCAACCGCCAGTTCAGAGGAATACACCACCGGCCAGACCACCCTCTCCGACACAGGTAGCCTCTCCACAGCCTGAGGCGAGAATGGCATTCGTGTCAGAGTCTCTGCCAAATGGGGAGGAAGGTGGACATACCATCACTGAACTAAGATCGCGGTTGTTGGGCACTGTATACTATGATGTAGGACAAACTAGGTAGAGAGACATCCACCACAAGATCTCTCTGAGGGGTAACCACCTGACCCAGTTGAATGGCCTTATCGACGAAATCCTGACGAAGACGCCGGACGGTCGGTCGGTAGGTCGGACGGACGGTCAATTGCGTGGTCTACGCTGCTGCCAAAATCATGCCTCACTCCCAAAAGAATGTTTCTTCGGAGGACAAAGCAGCAAAAAGGCTGGGACAGTTGGAGGCCAAGATCACGCAGGTGAGACGACAGGCGTCGAGAATTCAATGTGTGATGGAATACATCGTGTCTGGGCAAACGTTCACTTCTAAAGTTCGCCGTATATCGCGCAGCCTTAGATACAACCATCACAAACTGAATAAAAGCGTGCTGCTAACCATTAAGCATCACGCGGTCGATAGAGTACCGGCGCTCTCCACAGCCCGGAAAAAGCTCCTCAAGAGGAGCAGGGCCGTGAGGGAGAACTATACCTTTCTCCTTCACCCGTCCCGTCTCTTTTGACCACCTTCGTCTGTCGTTAAATCTCCACCACTCGTCCAACAGGTAGAACGTTTTCGGAAGGATATCTATGAGACGTCGAAGCCATTCAATGGCCCTAGGCCTCTTTAAAGAGATCTGTGACCACCACCTACAAGATGTGGATGGACCTCTTTCAGTCACAGAAAGCGACGTGAAGAAGGCCTTCTCTGGCAAGAAGAACTTCTCGGCTTCAGGAATGGATGCCATGAATAACTTCTGGTGGAAGAAGTTTACTTCCACCACCAATACCTCGCCAGAATCTTCACGTCCTTTCTGATGGGTGGAGAACCAATTCCACCTTGGCTAACTGAGGGACGCACGGTTCTGATACCTAAGAAGGGAGACTTGTCCGATCCAATAAACTACCGCTCTATAACCTGCCTCAACACCCAATACAAGGCGTTCACCTCTACCTTGAGCGACCTTATCCTCCACCAAGTCCAGCCTGTGTGGGAAGAGGTGTACGAGTAGAGGGGCTCAAAGCGGGGAATTGCGGGATGCAAGGACAACCTGCTCATTGATAGGTTCATATGCCAGGACGCCATCCGGCATAAGCAAAACCTATCAATGGCTTGGGTGGACTACAAGAAGGCCTTTGATACCACTTCGCATGAGCTTTTGATTTCTATGCTGAAGTTGATGAAAGTCCACCCAGAGGTAGTGTCCTGCATCCAACGCCTGTTACCACTCTGGAAAAAGTGCTTTGTTCTGAATTCAGGCAAGCGGTCAGTTTCCACAGAGTTGGTAACATACCACCGTGGCGCTTTTCAAGGCGAGAGCTTGAGCCCCTTACTGTTCTGTATTTCCGTCCTACCCCTGTCCCTTCGGCTGCGACGAGGTAGAGGATACATGTGCGGTGTTCTAGGTGACAGGAAGCATAAGGTCACCCATTTATTTTATATGGATGACCTGAAGCTTTATACTTGTAATGCGAAAGACCTTCGCACTTCCCTGAACACCGTACTGGAATACAGTGAGGCTAAAGGGATGGAGTTCGGATTGGGCAAGTGTGCATCCATCCTCCTGGTGAGAGGAAGATTTTCGAAGATCAAGGTAGACATGCAACTTGTTGACGGGATTGTCATTCGTGACCTTAAGGACGATGAATACCTCAGCGTCTCTCAACGCCGAATGCAGAAGGTTGGAGCAGTGAAGGAAAGGCTCACCACCAAATACAGGCAGACTCTCAGGAACATCTGGAGTTCTGAGCTGTCTGGCAAGAACAATTTTCTTGGCACTAACATGTTTGCTGTTCCTACTCTGCTGTATATCTTTGTATGCATGAAGTGGAACGTCAACGAGTTGCAGAACGTCGATAGGGGAACGAGGAAGATGATGACCATCTATAGAAGTCTTCATCCAAAATCTTCCGTCGCCAGATTGTATCTCCCTCGCAATGTAGGTGGTAGAGGACTATTGAGCCTGGAGTGTCTCCACAATAGAGTTGTTCTGGGTACAGCATGCTGAGTGTTGAAAATCAGGGACCCCTGCTCAATCTCGTGAGAGAGCACGAGAGTGCGGGAGCAGGGGCGTTTCTCTTCCAGGCGACAAAGAGGGCAGCGGACGAAACCGGTCTCGACTTCGACCCGGCATCCGACGGAAGTGACAATGACACGACCATCTTGTCATTAAAGACAGACGTCCTCAAGCTCGATATAAAAAAAAGCTGAGCAGAAGGCCTTGCTCAAGGCGCATACCGATAAGCCCATGAATGGATGTTTCTATCGAAACATCGAAAAGCATGGGTTATCAAAGGAGCTGACGTTTGCCTTCCTACGCTCCGCCGGTCTGAAGTCCGAGACCGAGGGTTTTGTCCTCCCGTGTCAGGATGGTGTCATAAACACACTCGTGTACCTCCGCATTATATTCAAGGCGGAGGTCGCGGACACGAGATGCAGGGCGTGCCGAGCCTAGCCGGAGATTTTGAGTCACCTTCTCTCCGGCTGTAGTTATTACGCCAAGTCAGCGTATTTAGCTCGGCACAACGCGGCCCTACGAACATTATACTTTCACCTTCGACACAATTATGAAATTGGCGAAACAGCAGTGCTGCCCTATGCCCCTGGAGATATTCAGTCCGTCATGGAGAACGATAAATGCACAATCTAGTGGAATTACCCTTGTCCACCACCAGGCAGTTGGAGGCGACCAAGCCTGGTATCGTTCTCCTCGACCACCTCACACGCTCCATGTTCGTGATAGAGTTTTCGACTCCGGCTGAAACTAACATGGATGCGAAAGAGGTGGAAAAATGGACGAAATATCAAGACCTGCTTTTCGAACTTCTGCAAATGTACCCCGGACACTCTGTGAAACTAGTGGTCCTCATCATAGGTGTGCTCGGTGGAGTTAAGGGCTCGCTGCTAAAGAACATTAAGTGCATTCCGTCCTGCGTGGCACAGGTGTCCTGGGGTCACTCCGTCTACTGCGGGACGCATGACCCGACCGCAGCGTAGCCACTCATCCGATGGGCGTCGGACGTGGCTGCGACTACTACACAACCCCTCTCGAGTCTCCGGCCATTATGACGGCAATGAAACCTGGTGCTTACCGGGGACTCAGAGGAGCGTGTTACAACTGTAACAAATAAAAATTTCTATATATCTAACAGCAGACACCAATAACTAGATATTTATTATTGGACGAACACACACAACCATGCCCTGGGAGAAGCAAATTTCCTGCCCTGGCGGGATTCGAACCCGCGACCTTCGTTTTGGCAGGCGAGGATTTTACTCCGCCGTCACCGAGGCCGGCGACGCCGGCCGGATGTTATTAATATTGATTAAACAATATATTAAGTTCATTGAAGGGATAAAACTTTCCTTACATATTGCCGTCCGGCGTATATAATTAATATTGATGATAACGAAATATTAAGTTCATTGAAGGGATAAAATTTCCCTCACATACGTGACTAACATATGAAAATACAAAGGTAATATTACCCAACATAATGAAGTGATAATTATTATTTTTACGCAGTTTATAGAGGAGGCAAGTCATTTATGTTTGTATTAAAACTCCAGAAGAGTCAGCAAAACAGTTATGTAAACCTCTAAGTATGTTTTCAATTAGTATAGAACACTCCATGCGATGGAAAACCTTTTGCTTATATCTCTTTATACGACGTTTTACGTGATGTGGAAAGAAGGGCCCGGAAACCGAGAAAAATAATGCAATGCTAGGAAACCTAGTAATGCATCGTGTAAGAAATCTTGTAAAAATTGGATTCTAGCCAAGGAGCCTTCATTTTGATATACTTTCTACTACTTTTTCTTAATGCATTGCATTTTGTCTTGGAGTAAATCTTGTATGCAGCTCCCAAAAGGAGCGAATATGTGGTCCGATGGAAATTGAAGCTATATACCCGTCTAAATCCGTGGATATTAATAACTTTATGCCGGTGTTACCTGTTTTTTCAGTTACCAGGAGGAACTGTTGCCGCTTGTTTTTCAATTAGGTGTTGATGTTATTTTACCATTTTAGGAATTTTTATTTCATTTTGCTAAGAGCATTCATTTTATTGACGAGAAAAATAAACTCATCATCTGTAATCGCCTGCGCTAGAAGTTATTACCGGGATGTTAAATGTCTTTAAGCTTGAAACCAATTTTGCGAAAGTACTAAGAAATCCTCCTTGGATGATAAATCGTCCTCCTCACTATTATCTCTTGCTTGCCCGATTCCTCATATACTAATATTTCTCTGATGCTTTCTCTGTTCCAAAGCCACATTTCGTCTTTAAGGTATTCAAATACTTTGAAGTTCTGTTTTCAATTTTAACACAATGGACAAATAGCATATATATTTCCAGGATTCACTAGTAATGATGCACTTTTTCCACATTCCGAAACTAAAAAATTAGCTTATGCTGAGGTTTTACGAAATAAATATCTAGGATGTCTAATATCCAAGGAAATATATCTTCAAAGTAGGTACCTTTCAGGGAAAGAATACTCACTATTCCTCTTGAACATCGGGGCACGCCGTAATTTATTGTTTTAATACGTGTATTGCTGTGACATATTCAACTAAGTTTCAAACTCTTTTAAATTTAACTCCGTTTCTTTCCCTAACACGAATTATATGATGCTCAAGCAATGCTTCTCGATCGATTCGTGAAATATGTGACAAGTATCCGAATTACGCTTTGAACTTACACTTATGCGTACTCATCATTTATTTTCTTTGATTTCTGGGCCATGGGAGTCATCCATCTATTACAATGATTTACTGGTTTACATTAAGAGGTTATTCATGCTGGTAGCCGGAAAAACTCTCCGTGAAATGTTTTGGCAAATAGAGACTACATATATTGCATTGTTACTTAAATAATCATACCCATTCGCGGAATGAATTTACGATATGTGTTTTTTAAGGAAGTTTTAGGAAATGGTTTAGTTATTTTCATATGCGAACACAATTTTTATCTCATCAATTCCAGTGGTTTGCAGCGTATACGACGTAAATATTACGGTGTTTCTATTGAGGAATGGCTTTCACTTTCTCATCACAAAGGTTAACTCAAATTAAAAGCAGCCTTAGCTATAGCACATAGTGCACACTTTTTTCATTATAGGCCATTTATAATGTAGTAGGTAGCTTTGTAGGTAGGATTTGGGTTTGTGGCGCATGTAATTTATAATTTGGCATTATTGGCATATTACTAAAACACTTATGCTTATAAAACTAGCCTTACGTCCGTTCATGTGCAATATTTTTATGTAAGAGCTAAATGGATATTGTTTATAATTATTATATTTTTTAAATAGCATTTCAGTTATCAGTTTACGAATGCCTAGTAAATTTAAAAGATATTTCCATATTGTATTGCTTGTTTTGTTTCCTTGAGTTGAGATTTTGTCGGCGGAAAATAAAATTTCTATAATATATTAGGCATTTTTTCATATTTTCGAGGAAGTATAACTTAGGTATTTTAGCCACCACTTAACACAAGTTTGTTTATTCAAAATTCCAAAATGCACTTACCGCGACAAAAATGACCCAAGGTTTTACCACTTTTCATGTATAATACATGTTTCGGACCGTGGCATCATTTCTTCTATGATGCACGTGCAAATACCTACGCTCTATTTTCATGAGACTAATATCACTTCTGAGTTTTCTGGTATATGATATGGCCTTGAATAAAAAATTAAAAACATAGGTACAACTAAAAGGAGCAATTTTAATAGCAATAAACTCTGACTCAAGGTACTATGTGATCGTGAGTTAATCGATCATTTCCTATACCTACGTATTGTGATAACAAATTTAAATACCTACGAATGACGTTTAACCTCATTACCATATGTAGTTTAATATTTGTTATGTGGCAATTTCTCATCTTTGAATTTGTATGATACATAGTACTGTGAGATCAGAAAAAAAGTACCAGGAGCGGTGGGTGATATGGTGGGATTTCAACATAGTGAAAATTGAAATTGCAATTTTCCACTGGATAAAGATTTATCGCGACCTGGGTTTCGATTTACTACATCATCATCAGGTTATTTTGATGACGCGGGATGATTACTAGGAGGATGCAAAAGGAAGGGCCTGATGATGGTGTAGTACATCAAAACTAGGTCGCGATAAATCTTCATCCAGTGAAAAATTGCGATTTAAATCTTCATTACTGTGAGATTTATAATATAATTTATTTTTAGGAATAATATGCGTGTATTTAAGTACGTGGATTATGCATTTGACTCACCATCCGGGAGGACGTTTTGGAAATCATTAACAGCTACAGAGCATCACTTACCTGGAAAAAAAGAAAATTTACGATTAGTTATTGCACAAGCATTAAAAAACATTTAAATGTATCTTACTCATAAAAAATCATTTCAACTTGCGTGAGTTGGGATGACAGAATTGTCTTAGAGTTGCGGCACAGTAAGCGTATCTTTCGGGTAGGGGATATGTAGTAGACCATAAGCTCACTCATAGCGGTAAATAGAGAATTCTAATGAAACGTTAGGGATTTTAAAAATAATTGCTCGCTCTCTTGAAAATGGATCTCTGCGCAGGGGTGCATTCTTTCGTAAAGTTAAAGACCTTGCATTTGTCTTCGGGATGTTGGTATGTGATGCTTTATTTATCCATCACATTATGTTATTAGGGGGAAAAGACGCGACAGCAATCCGTAATTTTATTTAATTTGTAGAACGCCGAAAGCGAAACACCAAATATATCTCGACCACGTTTAGTTCAGAGGTACCTATTTCATTATAAAGTGAGAAGAGAAGTGTTTTCATCAGTTTCACTTCAAAATTAAGAGCGCTGCAGCGTGAAAAATCGGACCAGAACGAAATTTTTGGCAATAAACTACGTTAACTTCCATAGTTGATGGACAAAATGGTATCTAGGTTCGAGACATATGTTTCCTCTAGGGGTCATTATTTCGTTGAGTTACTCAATAGCCTCCTACCATTATCCAGCGCTTCAACTGCCGGACCCGCTCCGACAGACCATCGAATGACCTGACCGAAGCTAAAATGGTGCACCTGTTTGTACTCGAGGCGCTCAAAGTATAACATTAACCAACCGATAACTCGCGGGCATAAATCACGACTTGTGTGAAGGGGGTAAACTTTTTTTTTAACCTGAAAACGTGATGTTACGATTTTCGCGCCAGGAAGTGAGTAAATCAAGGGGCTGTTTGAGCGTGTCGAATGCACCTCTGGAGCGGTGCCAGCTGACCAGATATTACATTCTTGGGGTCAGGAAGAAGAAGTCAGCGCCTCGAGAGAAGTTCCTTGTTGCACAATAGTTTCCCTCCGCTCGCTCGCGGAAACTCGTCGCCTAGGTCCGATAATTATCGGTCGATGCTGTCGATATTCATTGCATCGGCCGAACCAATATAAAGGGAGATATCTATATGCATAACGGCATTTCTAACTTAATTCCCATCACAGACACGTCTTGGATGAAACGAAAGGAGTGGAGATACCCATTGTTCTGATATGCACACCACTTAGCCACCCCAGATTTTGTTTTTCAAAGGTGATTTGCCGAGGGTTTATGTTAAACAGTTGTCTCGAACCTTAAATAAAAAAATGATGTATTTTTTACGGCAGAGCTTTTTTTTTATTTTCCTCTTTAAGTATTCTGTCAGTCGGATAGCATTTATGATGCTTAGGAATTTATGGTCCATATGACATCAAATTCGAAATAGTACGTGGGAATGGGATCCATGTAAGATGCTAGGTAGGTTGATATATAATGTGGTATATTATCTGGTATGTATAGAAACAGAAGATGAAAGAAAAGGTTATTGAAATTATAAAATGGAATATCACGAGTCTGGTGGATGAAATGGCAGGATGACGGTTACTAGTAAAAAAAAATGAAATCCAACTGGGAACCTCACTAAGGCCTTCTGCTTTCGCGTGGGATGCTAAGACCACTTAATCTTCTTCATATACGTTGTGCTTGTTAATTTTGATAGTATTCTTTCTTTAGATATGGGTTAAAACGATAAGTGTGCGTGTATCGAAGAATATTGCAAGATTGTTTTTGCCACGAGTGCTTCGTATTAGCATCATCAGCAGTCATAAATTTAAAGATTGATTATAGTTTTCTGACTTAGGCTCCGGGATGGATTCTTATCGACAAAAAAAGGATGCAACATATTCCCTGAGAAATGCGAGTTAGTAGGCAAAAATATACGAAAATTTTAAACGAATATTGCTCCTAGTATTAACGAATGTATCATAAATAAACCATTTCTTTCTCCACATCAATGGATAGTCACTTTTCCTTTGTGCCCTCGCTGTGACAACGTAGTTTTTGCCGTTGTCTAGCGAGCATGCCTCAGCCATTTCCTAAATAATGGTCCTCTCCTTACGACTAACGTGATCAGTGTGAAAAATAACTTACTCCCTGATTCATTTCAGCTACAGATATCGTCAGTGCTTTCCCAATGATTTTTAAACGAAAAACATTCGATCATGAGAAGTCAAAGTAAAATTTAATTCTTTTTAATGCTGCTGTATATTTTACACGAAACAATATTGCCAGAGGTATGTACCTTCTCTTCCGCGACGAGAGCACAACACATGGTTCCTGATTATCTAACCTGGTTCGAAAACCGCAAAAACAATATTATATCTATTTATCGGGAGAGCCTAAAATCCTTAAACACAAATATTGGTTTCTTGCTGCCCTCCACTCAATTTTATTCTCAGTTACCTCCATTGTTTCTTCATTATTTCCTCATTTTATCTTCACTTATAATTTGTTTCTATCTTAGAGTATGCCTCAGAATACGCTTATATATATTAAATATATTGCGGTACAAATAATTTATATATTTGAGGAAAAATAGTTACCTTTGTTGAAACACCGTTACCCTTGACGATCTATATTTGCGCATCATTAGTCTCGTATGAGTAGTATCGAAATATCGGAAAGTGAAGCATCGAAGTCGGAAAGTGAAGTAAGTGCATCGCAAAACCTTGTATAGGGCCAGCCCTATGAAAATTTACACTCTTCTGAGACGAGGGAGTTCCCCCTACCGACCGAAATCCTGCGCTTTCATTCCCCCTTTTGGTCGTAAAGAACGAAATTTCGCCATAAATCTCCCTATCTGTCCTTAGTTCACCGTCGCCGAGGGGAGGGGAGGAGGACGAGGGGATGGGGGAGATACGATGGGAGGGAAGGGAAGGGTCGGGTGGAGGGGGAAGGGGAGGATGGAAAGCGTCGCTCACATTTTAGCGCGAGGCGCTCGTGCATGGTGATGCATAGAGCGGAGCACGCTTCTAATTTTTTCTCCTTCTGGCGAGCAATCGATATGCATGCATTTAGAAGAGTTCCACCCGCATTCAATTCAATGTCGCGAAATATTGCATGAAATGAATCTCTCTCGATTTTCAGTCCTTGTCCAAATCTACGCCGTACCCAGCGAGTCATGAGCGTGAGTTGTGCTTGTTGTAGGGGATGCTGGGTTTCAGTATGGAGTGATGAAAAGTTTCATCACTCCATGATTCCATCCATCGTTTACGCATACGAGAATGAAACAAACATCGTAATTTAGAATCAAATATATATTTAATATGAATCTAATTATATATTTATCAGCATTCATTTAGAACATGTGCATCCGCATGTTATTTTATATGACTCTTGATAGTTGTCACGAATGGCTATAATGGAGCATTCTATTTTTCTATCCAAGATGTGTGAATCAAAAGAAAATACCAGAAGGTGATCAGTGTGAATGAATTTATCTATGTGTAGAAAATAAGATATTTCAAATTTAGAATAATTCCAACTCAATAATGTTTAATCCCGTGTAATTTTACAACACTGTATCTCGTTTTTTAGTCTCAATTTACCTTTATGTATACGCTGTCTCTTGCAAGTCACTACTAATGTGTGGCAGTGGATGTTAGAACTCAAGGGTTTAGTTAAAATTTAGTAATCGTCAGTGTTTGCATACTTCCTGATCTTCTGCCATTCTCGTGGGCTTTACTACCAGCAATTTTGCTTGAAGTTTAAGAATGCAACTTGAAAGCTCCCGTGAAACTGTTCAAGTAGGTGAAATGGGTGGAAAATCCGAAATGAGTCAAGCACTCATGGATTTCTGTGGGAGATACCTACGGATGGACAAAAATTTTAAATAAAAAAATGTTATGTAGTTCAGTGTACATTAAACTACGTAGGTCTTAATCATTTTGGTAGCTATCCGTGGTACTGTAATGGTGAAAAAATTGACGAAGGAAAAGAGGAATTGTGACCTGCCAGTTTTGGCCATCCCCCTTGTTTTATCTGAGAGGATGAATCGACCTATGTGTAGAAGAAGTTTATTAATTTTCTACGTATCCAAATTATAGTCGGTTCCCCTAATTTTTTCTTTCATTCATAATCCTGCTTTCGTCTTTATTAAGGGGACTTTAGTCCTAGTTTTTCAATGACCTGTTAATCCCTTTTCTCAGAGCAGTTGTTTTTAATTCTTCGATATTTTCCTTATATGGACCATATAAAATAGCTTTTCATGTTTCCCGTTCGTTCTACTTTCTGTCGTTCCAGTAATTTTTTCATTTGTTTTACCTCTACCTCTCTCTTCTTAGAAGTTGTATTCACTAATGTGAAGAACCAAATTTGAGGTTAATGTAATTATTTAACTAAAATCCTTTCCAAATGTCCGCTTTCTTCGTGCATAATTACTAATATACTTTATGATTACTCTTTGTCTTTCAGGTAACATTCGTTTTCAGTGAGCCGAAGTTTTTTCGGAGCTTACCTGCACACTCTTCCAGTGGATAACCCGCTTATTCCACTTAGAGAAATCAAATTCAAGCAAGAAGTTTATCAAAATCCAACAGGAGAGGAATAAACGCCAAATTTTTGTGACTGAGGTAAGGTTTCCTATATCTGCAATGAAGCGTTTCAACGTCAGCACTTTTCACTGACGATGATACAAATTTGATCCATTTAAGTTATTGATTTTCATCGGGAGAAATAAATTGCCAAAAAAATTTGAAATATCTAAAATATAATTTGAATCATTAGAGAGGACTTCTGTAGGCTATATAAATGGATAGGAGCATTAATAGCTCATCTGATGGAAACTACTTGATGCATGGTCAATCAAATGCAAAGTTTGACTTCGGATTGAGAAATATCATCTTTGTAGTAGTTTAAAATTTACTGTTTTCGAAGTTGATTGCTTCTGCATGAACAGGAAAGTCTTTAAACATGAAGCTAATGATCTCGTCAGCTGAAAATGTCAAAAGCGGAAATGTAAATAAGCATTACTCGCATCTTCCGTTCCATACAGTTGACTCTTAAGAAGTTAGTTAGTTTTAAATGTTTAAGGAATGAGATAAAAGTGGATATTTTATTGTTATTGCGGATAAATGTGTTTCTTACGTATATTCTATATGCTATTTTCGCTTATAGTGATCTGATAACCCCCATAGATTTTCCTTCTTCTGTGTTTTAGTCACCATTGGGTCGTACGCTGAGGCCAAGTCGTTAGCGCTCCAGCATAGCAAACCAAATGAAAAGTAAAGAAAACTTTGTAATTCCACATAAATATATATACCAAATCTATGGGTTCGGATCCTCTCTTCCTCATCTTGTGTTTGCCATGGCAAAAAGGTGTTTGTTTATACGATGCGATATAACACGAGCAGTTGGAACTTCTGGGGTTCATGTCAAGTCATATTTTAGCTCCCTTTAGTTATTCTCCTGTTGTGCATTATCTCAATGATTGCTTTCGGCAGGCTGCCTCGCTTAGTATCTCGAGTAGTATCGTGAAACACACCAGACCCTGAGTGCTCGCCAAATTCACGTCCTGGGGCGTTTCCGCGTGCGCCCGGTAAGGCTGCGCGGCACCTGCGGGACTCCCTCCCGCGCGCGCCCGAGCCAACGACCGTTTGCAATTTTTAGCCCTGACGGCACCGTGTTTTTTATTCCAAAAGCGAGTCACTCCGGCCTGTCAGCGTGGCGTTCGCGGAACCGGTTCGCGAAATGAAACTCGCCTTGATCTTGTCCTCCTGGCGTGAATATATTCTCTACTCTCTCTCTCCCTCCCCCTAACCCTCTCATCTCTGTCTTATACAACGGAGCGTCTTACTACTATTCCGAGACGCTCTCATCCTCTTCTCAAACTCTCGCTTCTTCTCCCCCTCCTGTTCCCGCCTACCCTATTTCCGTCGCCTTCCCTCTTGTCGAGTCTCTCCTTCATCCCTTCCCCTCTCTGATCGCAGCAACGACCTTAAACTCTTTCGCATTCTCGCCGAGTATTTCGTTGAGCCGTTTTTAACCTACGTTTGCTGGATATTCGATATTGCGTCAATTTAAACGAAGCTCAACTTATTTTTAGTCCTCCCATCTCTGTCATAATCCTCGCGAAAGAAGAAGAACTCTATGCATTTTCCACTGAAAACTCATTAAATCGACCAATTTCCGTATTGTTCATCATATTTAACAGATAAACCACTTTGTAAAATTCCACACTGTATTAATATAACTGACCAGTTTAGACGTCACATCATCATCATCAGAGTTCGACTGATACATCGTGAGGGTCGAACTATTGTGATGATTTGGTGACATCAAAACCGGTCAGTTATATTGTAACAGTGTGGAAAATTACGAAGTGGTTTAATCTTTAACTTATTCACGATTTAACAAAGTTACTTCGCCTACCATCACATTCATTTGGCATCTTTTTTAAGCCCATGTTACACATTAAATCATCGATGGCTTGATAATGATGAAAAACTTCTAAACCGGTCTCATTAAATATTTATCGGTGAGAAACTGCATAGAGGTCTTCTTTCATCATGGATAAGTTCCACCATATCAGTCCTGAGTGGTCTTGAGACAATATTATTAATCAATATCACCAGCAGTCATCAATCGGAAGGTAGGCTTGCTGAATCAAACCACTCCGTTCTCGTATCAGCTTGCAGCTCCATTTCTTCGTAAGCCGTCCATTCTGATTTTCCGAAGTTGTTCCATCTTTGGTGCTCCTAGTTAATTCTTTCTAATTCGTCCTAAATTCCAATATTGAATTCTGGAAGCTTTTAAGGTGGTTTGAATGAAATATCACTACGGTTGAAATTCAAAGAATATGACCTCATTTTAAAGAAAGTAGTTCTATCTTTCTAATTATGCCAAAATATCAGTTAAATGATACCAATGACACCAATATATTTATCGCTTCACCTTTTGAGATATCTTTCGAAAAATAGAAGCCGTTTTCCATGGCGTGAAGTACGGTTGTGCGCTCCAAAGAGACTTAAAAATATGAGGAAGATGTGACACTCCAATTTTCTCTGCTTAGGATGTAAAAATCTTTCTTGGCAACAGACTTTGTGGGATTGTCCTCTTGCATCACAACGTGCGTAATGATAATCATAGTTTAAATAAGTTGCTCAAGGAAGTTATTTTTGTGCTTTCCAGCGTTGTGCATGTAATGTAAAAAATCCCGGTCTTAATTAACCTACTGGCAAGTTCGCATCCATTTGAAAATTGACATTATTCAATTAATATCCATTTTTAGACGTATTTGCTTTATTTATTTCTAGCGTATCTAATTTTTGAAATGTGGAAATATCTATGAGAGTCGCAAATCTCGGTATCCCTAAGGCGAATGTTGAAGTTGAACCATTTATATATCTATCATAGCTATCTCTCCCATGTTTTTGATGGTATCATTTTCTTAGGGAGCTACAAAATAGACTCGGAGATAAAACCTTCCTTGCGACTGTTAAACATTTCTCAGCATAGATATTCTCTTTTACTCCGATTTCATTGCCATTCCTGTCGTACTAGTATTTAATCGTGCCATAAAGAAGTGAGCGAGGTCAAATCAATAGAAATTAAAAGATTTTCATTATAACTTGGCGGTAATTTAACCAGCATGAGTTCATAATACCGTACCCTGGTCTTCGGTTCCTTGGGATAGTTTTATGTCCCCGTGAAAACACTCTGGAATTCTGCCAAGTGGAGAGGTCATCAAAATAAGGAAATGAGTAATCTTGAAGCTCGCTTGTGGGAAAATTATCTTCACTGAAAACATTCTATCGAACGCTAGGTTTCAATTTAAAGGACGTTATACCATCACCACTGTTTTTCAGATTGAGTATTATAATAGGATTTAACCTCAGTCACAGGCATCGTCATCTGGAATTGTTTTGGTTTAAACCATACACCAACTAATTGTTTGCGATTGGGGGAGGAATAGACACAAGAATCCATTCATACGTAATTAAGTGAAATTTATTCAATTTTAAAGGATCAGAGAGGAGCAAAAACTCTGCAATTCCACATTTAACCCCATTTTGTGCGAACATATTTTCGCTGTTTTGGTGCTTGTCCCGATGATCCTGAACCACTACAAAAACATGATCGCGCAAATTAAGTTTCATGGGTAGTGGCTATGTTGTTGTTTCTCTCCGCTCTATCAAGAGGAATAAACCTTTGTTCATTTTGGTGAACTTGACTCCCTTACCTTTATTTTTGTTAGGTTTAACGATGCCTCAAACTCCTTAACAAGGGCACGCTAGATCAGATTATAATCCCGGTCCAAAAGTTGTATCGAACTCGTAAGTCATAGCCATCACCGTGTTGTATTCCCGTCGTACATTTGAGGAACGTCGTGAATCATAAATCATAATAAACAGGTATAGTGGTCAACTAACAATACTTATGAGTACAATTTACGACAGGAGTTAAAACCAGCAACAGGTTTTGGAGAATATTTATTCCGTTCATTTGACACAGTTATAACCCATCTCCATGTTATCTTGCGAGCCGCCGCAGATGCGTGTGGCAGGGGGTGTTAGGACAACAGACAGGTAAACGGGATGGTAAGGTGAAAAGGAATCGGAAGGGGGGGGAGGACGGAATTGGACTGTATATCAACGGATTGTCTTAAGGTGACGATTAAGAAGCCTGCACACTTAGTTTAGTTAGGATTTATTTAGATTGAGTTAGTTATTAGTTAAACTTTAGTTAGAATTAGTCACGATATGTTTCGTTTGTAATAGCTGATGGGTTATGGAAAGAAGGAATTTTGAGCATATCATTTCGGCAGTTTATCTCTCTTATTTTTTCACTTCTCTCAGTTCTAGAGATATAGTTTGAGGTTAAAATAATATCCTCCATGTCATACTGAAACTCGCCTAATCTGAATCTGTAAAATAATTTGAGCTTAGCTTATAACCTCTTTGAGTCTCTTACGACTCCCAACATAGTCCTTCAGTCAACTGTGTAACACTCGCTGTTCACCATTTGCTATTATTAGCGAAGCGTGCAGCTATCCTTTGTATTTTTTATTTCGCGAAACAAATATTTCTTTTTCATCTGAGAAACGTTCCTTCCATTCATTTGATGAACCTTAGTTTGTTTTTAACAAATCAAGGGATATATTTCGTGTTTTCAATTAAGATGTACTGTGCAACTTAAACAACAAAAGTCAGAGAACTGCCGGTTGAAGGATGCAAGCAATGTGCGAGCAGAGGATGACTACGTGAAAGATATCGAAACTTGTCTGATTGGTTGAAGATATACTACGTTGCGACGAGGATACGTGTCTTTTTAGATGCTTGTCATAATCTGTTACGACTTATGACTAAACACTTACGGCTCGACTACCCCCGTTATGACGGACAACACTTTCCAGACCGGGCTTTAACGTAATTCAATGCTTTTTGTGCCTCTCTCGCCTCCCGCGATTTTCTCTTTCATTGCCCTACCAACAAATGACCTTTGTTGCGTTACGACGCGGCAAGTCGAGTAAATCGATGGCAATTGACAGCGGGAAAAGGAACTTGGTTCCTCTCCCCAAGGGAGGAACGCTGATGGGGACAAGCGATGCACGCTGGCTTTCCGTGCGGCCACGAGGAGTCCCAAGGACTCATTCTTTTGTCTTATTGGCAAACTTCCTAATCCGCGCAGAAATAGCCGACGATATCGCTTTCTACTGCTCCACCCTGTTCCGTACGGCTGTGAGCGGGGATGGTTTTTATTTCCTTCCTTCGGTGATTTAAGGGCCGGCATCGTGGATCAGTTTGTCTTCCACGACGTGAAAGTTGCTTAGAACCCAGCTTGAGAGAGCGCCGTTGACAGATATTGGGCAACAGAGCAATGCCGTTGTCTGTAAGTGCATAACCTGAAATTGCAGGTTCCGTGTTGTCGTGGAGACACAAAAAATTTCTTTTTCAAAATTCTTTATGTTCATCATCTTTCTAAATTATACCTTGATATTTTCAGTCGATATGTTCGGAAAATTTGAAACATTAATCATCAAACCTCTTCCAGTTATTGTTACTCGAGGATTGCCGTACGGGGGAAACTGTGAATTCTTTAGAGATTTTAATTTCCGTGAGTCATTAACTAATGCCATAACTCACAATTATCTCGATGACAGCATTTTTCAGTCGATGTTGATGTGTACATTCATCCGTAATTTTGGTATCTTTATTAGCGAAATATCCACCTCCGATTAAATTAATTCGTCTCAACGTATTAAATGAGCGTGTATATTCTCTTTATTATGTGCCATAGCTTCAAAGGTGTTTTATTTCTTTGTGGAAGAATAATGAAAATGCTTGTTAAATCATGCTTTCACCAGACCTCGTTTTTCAAGCTATTAATCACATTTTTCCATTGACAATTTTTCGAGTAATTGTACATTAGTATTGTGAACCTATTTATATTGTGCGACGGCACATTACCAAAAATATCATCCCTGCATGATGATAGAAATGCTGGATATTCTTCGCTGGTAAATTGTATTATTATTCAGAGACAAATATACTGTCTGCGTTAGTGAAAAAGCAAATGAAAGTTCGTATTAGTAGAATTTTTCTTTTGCCAAATAGGTTAATCATATATTTGACATTGGTTACATGTTTATTTAGAAGGTCACCGAATGATCTTCACCTTTAATATTCTTTTTTTATTAACAGCTTTGATGATTTTTATTTCCTTCCACAAGTTGTTTCACTTGTTTGTTAATCATGGAGCGCATAATCATTAAACAAACTTTTTACGTATCAGCGTTTGTTAACAAAAATAAAGAGAACTTAGTAAGTGTGGAAAATTACTAAATTACTAAGTTCTCTTTATTTTTATTAAAGGTCTACCATTGATATAATTCAGCGTTTGTTATTTACATTTTTAATGCTTTTCCTTAAAGTCGGGGTGTACCTTACGCTAAAATCTGTGCCCATTTTGAAGTCCATATGCTTGCCTTTCTATGTTCGTGTGTTACCTCATCTGGAAGCGTCCGTCATTAGTCCCATTTTAGTTCATCTTGCTCCATTTTTATCTTTTCTTTCTTCCTGGAAAGAGCGAACTTCCTTTATTTCGTTTCCTCTTCTTGTTTTGGCCCCTTTCGTTTTGGCGAGGCATTGAACCCCTGCCGATTCCAAACCCACCCCACCCTTACTCCCACTCCCCCCCGCAAATCTTCACGCATCCCACTCTTCACATCATCCTCCCATTCAGAATCAGAAGCCGTGCGGGCGGCAGAAAGTGTACACGCGGAGCGTAATCGCGACTGCAGAGTGAGCGACGCAAGCCAAGGAAAGAGACACTTCAGGGTTTATTACGCTGAGTGAGAGGAAGAAAGCCATTTCAGAGCACTGAGCGGCACGTGCATTTTTAGGATTATTAAGTTTCTCTTTGACTCCCTTTTCCGGCGGAAACTTGTTTCATCAATTAGGATTATGCAGTACGCCATGTAGTAGTTACGAAGGCCATTGTGAATGGAATTGAGGTTGACTGCTCTGAAATTTCAATTATTAAAAATTAGATAAGTGAAGAAGATTCTCGACAATAAGTGGGGTAAAATTACTCTGTATGAACATTTATTAAATGGGGAGAGTGTTATCTGAAAAGGAGCCAATGTATGCTTGGTTTGTGTAAAATACGCACCTGCTTACATTTCTCGTGAAGGAAAAATAGAGGGTAAAGTCCCAAGAGGAAGGTCATAGGATAAGTACGTAAATCAAGTAATGAGGGAAGTAGTAAATAAGATTAACTACATACAATTAACGGAGCTAGCAATAAATTGAGATGGGTAGAGGGCTGCAGCTAACCAATCTTAGGATTAAACGACCAATGAGATGATAAGTTTCCTAGTGTGTATTTATTATACCATTTCTATAATTCTAGTTTATATGTGTAAATATATCTATTAAAATAATTCCGACGTTCATGTAAAAAAAAACGAAAAAAAAAATGGATATTCTTAGTTAAAACATTAATTTTGTGGTTTTCACGAGTTTGATATAGGTTGAGGGTCAATCTCATTGCAATACCTTGCCACACAGCCGTGCTCATCAGCAATCTACTTTGTGATTTGCTACTACGTTAATACTAAGCATGTTGTTGTGGTGCAAAAAGTTTCCGAAAGTACAAACTTTTATTTTAATTACGAGTATCCTGTGAAACTTTGCTCATATTTTGGAGCTCCGTCAACTTTACGAAATTGTTCATGCCGTTCACTTAATTAGAGATTACCAATATCTTCTCCACTCGTTGTTCTATCAAAAGATAAATTAGTGCCCTTTAGTGTTTACAACTGCTCAATATCAAGTAAATAAATCCTTTTCAGGTTAGCGATGCACTTAGATGTATAGAAGCTACTATTTTCTCTTTAGAATTACGACTGAGAGTATTTTTCTTGAATAATGTCCCTAATTGAAGTGGAGGGGGGAGAACACCGCCCCTCGAGGTATCCCGTGTGACTTTGCCCTACTCCCCCCTCACACGACCTTTGCCTGCTCTCTCTACCCCCTCGCTTTCCCCTTCCACCTTATCCGAGGGGAGGACATCCGATTCTGGGCATTACCCCCATCCCCGTTGCCCCCCTAAACCCCGCTCTCTCCATCTCACCGTATCTCAAGTGAGAGTGTGGCCATGAATACATTGCGAGCGATAACGCCAACTCGCATAACTCAGGGCCGAGGAATAATCAAGACAAATGAGGTCGGCGAGGAATCCTTCGTGCCCTTGTCTCCTTCAGGGATTTGGATTTCGAGTGCACCTCCGGCCCGAAGAGGTTGCGGTGCGGAGGCTGTCGAGGGATTTGTTCAACGCCATGATATGCGTGAGCTTTGCTGTAATAGGTGAGGCCAGATTACTAATGGGGCGTCCGATTTCCTGATAAATAACGAGGTAAATTGTTGCTCTCTCATAAATTCTCTTTTAAGAAAGGGTTTAATGTTAGTATGGACCACAATCAGCGATTAATAACGTCCTAATTTGTATCAACTCCCTACCGCAAAAAGGTTAAGGAAATTGTCAGAACTTGGTCTTAAGAACGTGCCGAGATGAATCTGCTGCCTTGTCTCAAGAGATGCCTCTGCCCACAAGCCGTTCGGGCATATGTAGTGCACGTATAGATGGAGATAGTGTCGTTTATTGGAAAGAAGACTTCCGTGGAGTGGCTTCGATGAGACAGGTCTTCCGGGTTCTCTTCCACGTGGGTTCGTCATTGTAGACGACATGTTTCGAAAACGTTCCAGTTTGCTTTGGTGGAACGTTTGCGAAATATGTCGTCTACAATAATGAACCCACGCGGAAGAGAACCCGGAAGTCCTGTCTCATACTGAAATTTAGTTGCTCTGCCAATTGAAGGTAGTGTGAAACCAAATCTGGTGGCTTACATGCACTAGGAAATAGAACGAATGATTTTTTCAATTATTATGCCTTGGCAAGAAGGGCCAACCAAGCCAATTAATAACTTTTTACTAATTGAAATGGGAAAAAGGCATAGTAAAACTAAATGCTTAAGACTGTTGATTATCAAGGTGCAGGAACCGATGTAGCTTGTTGAGCTAATTGAAAATTAAAATAAAATTTTCCTCCACTTGTTTTATCTAAACGAAATGAATGCTTAGCACAAGCTCTAGTGAGCAAAAATGTGTGATATGTATGGTGTGCAAGTTTTATCTCATCTTAAAATTTGTAGTTTTCAATAACAGATTTATTGCAGATGATGGGTTTTTGTGTTACCCACTTTTAGATGCACGCAGATTACAGATTCATTCAATGCATTCATGAAAATATTCAAGCATACCCGCAGATCTGCGCCGTTAAAAATGAAAATAGGAACTAAACCAAAATAGGAATTGGGTAGTGAATCACGTGAACTGGAATGGTAGAAAGATTCCCCAATATTTAGAAAACCATTATGGTTGGTTTTCTACACCATGTTTCAACGCGGTTCCTCCTTAGGTACAGCCTATCGTTTGACGACGCGAAATCTACTTCTGTTACTTTTATCATCAATAAAATTCTATCGCAAATTTCTGCTGTTTCTATCCCAGCATTTAAAAATCAGTGCTCGCTTGTAACGATCGCTGAATCCATAGTTCTATTATATTTTCAGAAACCAACCACTGTAGCGCGAAAGCCTGAAAGTACAAACATCGCAGGTTTGTATCCTGGCTCGGGTATGGACATAGTGTTTGTCTCAGGAACGGTGAAAAGGGTTCTGATCCGCTAAATACAGACAAAATTTCCGTTTTCCGGGAAGCATAGGCAATTTTCTTGCATAGGTTGGTAAACTTGTCTCTCAACGTTCTCTTTACGACGACCACTGTGTGTGCCATACACTAACAACTCTGCTTCTCAACATACAAATTTAATTTAGGTGGTCATTCTATCAGAGTAGAAAGCATTTATGGATTGTTATCGTCTGGAACGTGGTAGTCTGATTTTAGTAAATGGACTAAAATTAAATATGTTTAGCCCAGCATCGAGATCGATTCCAGAAAATAATCCCAAGGTGTGATGGAGCAACATTCGTTAATACCTCCATATGCATACATTTCTATTCGTCTATCTTTCATAAATTCCCTTTGATCTTGGTGAGAAAATATAAACTTGTACTATTTTCACACTTAATTTATTGGCCGACCAGCAATTACAACGCAGCAGTGGTATTATCAAGGTGTACCTTGATAATGACACGGCTGCGTTGTAATTTCTGGTCGGCCAGTTAAATAAGTGTGAAAACAGTAGGTAATACAAAGCTATAATTGTTCTTCATGAAAGTGAGAAATGTTCACAAATTGCTTCTCCGGTGGCTTCTTACATTCGCTTTCATATTCTACACTAATGAATTGTGTTATCAAAACTTCAGTACCATATATCCGGAGGCCGGTGCAAAATAATACTTTTGTTCAGTCTTGCGGGGCACTGGGAGAAATGCTCCAAAACCGGTACATATGGATTCATTCTTAGGATTAGCCGTGGTGTGATTTAGACTCTGCAGTGGGAGAACCTGGAAACCCAATCCCACAGCTCTATTTAATGGGAAAAAACATTCGTATTTTTTCTTACCTCATCAGCTACTATTCCGGTAGGACGGGCGTTTCAAATCCGGATAATTGTGTCTATCCTTCGGTGGGAGCCCCTCTTATGAGTCGCAGTGAAATATAATACACAATATTGAGCGAATCGAGCGGTGGGCGGGGACGCGGATGTATGCCGTTCTCGCGCAAACGATTATAGTCACGGGACCAAATGAGTTTCTGCCCGAATCATATATCTGTTTCCTCCTCTGTCCGTTTCCGTCCGTCCTTTCCCGTCGTCCCGGATTCAATCTCCCCACTGCTGGCTTCTCATCCCTTCTCGTCCCTTCTCCCTCATATCTTCGCACGTCCCCTTTCGTCTTTTGTGCCCCGAGGCTTATAATCCCCCAATATTTCGCGTTCCCGTCTGAGGAAGCCTCGCCTCATATGACGTTTACTACAGCCCTTTCCCTCTGCTTTGAAAGGTGCAAAAACTCCATATCTCCTCAATCTCCCTTCTTTCGATATTCTATCTCTCTCTCTCTTTTATCTCTTTCTCTATATTTTCTTTCCTAGGTTGATTGGTTATTTTGAGAGGTGACCGCCAAAAGAGGTACGCCGTTATAGATTGGTGCGTATGCCAGGATAAGCATAAGACTTGGCCAAATGCGGTGGGTATGGGGTATCTGAGAAATTTTTTCGGTAAAACAGAAAGAATAAGGTTAGGAATGAAAGGGTGATGAAAGAATGTGAAGTGAATGCTCCGGTAATGGGCTTGCATGAAAGTAGCGTGCTTCGTTAATGCAAATTTATGATAGAGTATATGTTGTGAGAGGAAGGGGTATGCCAAGAAAGTCCAAGGGTGAATTTGGTGTAAGATACTCTTCAGAGAAGGAATATTAGAATTCTTAAGAACAGGAGAGAGTGTATGAAGTAATGCATGAGTGTAATTGTAGCAAAAGTGAATTGCAAGGGTAGGGCAGTTTGGAGGAAACTATTAAAGAAAAGTCAGCTTTATAGGCCTATCACCGAGAATTAAACTTTTTTTTAAACTATGCCTATGCCGAAAGGGAACGGCGAGATGGGTCTGTATGTATGTAACTATAGAACTGTTTTTGCTCAAGAATTATTGGGGAGAAAATAAGGAAATAGGATAGGCATACATTTCTTCTAAATAGCCGTATCCTTTCGTACCACATCCTCTCATTTCACACTCGAAAGCTGCTTCATATTTGGTCTCTTGTTCCGAAGACCACCTGACATGCCTCTGCTTGACGTATCATTATATCACGAAACTTGACGTCGGCATTAGCCAATTCTTTAACGCAAGGATCCTTGGGACCCGCTGCCTTGCATCTTATCCGACGTACGGAGTACAGCACTTGAGATTCTCTCCACATTGCACCCAAGTAGGAATCGGGATAGTTTATATCCTCAGATACTCCAATTAGATGTTTCAACTAAGTTATAATACCGGTAGAATCGTAATGAGTTTTTTTGAAAACTCGCGTTATGTTTGTTTAATTTCTCAGCGTTGCCCATTTGTAAGTTGGTCTTTAGGTGGTTATCACAGCAGGAGACCGATAACAGGGGTCTTTTGAACCGTATAGGATGGCTAAGTAGGTTTAGGAAGGGCAGGGCTTTGTTGATGTTAACAGAAACTCCGGCGTCGGCCTACTCTTAACGAAAGGGCCTACAGGGCTCAGCTGTTTCACGTCCCATCTGGCTGGTAGAATGCTGAACTTAAAGTACACTCCACGTAGCATCCATGCAGCTTTCAGGATACTATTGCTATGCCTCCGTCACTGCCGAAATTTGAACCCGGCCCTTCGAAATGGGATCCCAGCACTCTAGCCAGCACTTCAACCCGATCACCTGATTGGAAAATCTTGTGTTCTCTATCGTTTTGAAATGCAAGCAAAACGATGGTGGTTATTACAGATAAAAGAAAGAGGGTAGATGGCGTCTTGGCGTAAGAAAGTTAAGGCTCCTTTTTTTGCGAAAAATATTTCACCTAGCATGGTTGTGGTGCAGAACTTTGATGAATAATGCAGTGCTCTTGTGGAAATTATCTGTATTTTGCATCTTTTTATAGAAAAACCATTCAGTATTGTAGCAGTTCTGCTGCTAATATCATATGCTTTCGGCGTACTAATAGCAAATGTGATTCATTCAATATGGCCTATTGTGAATTTTAATGGCTTCAATATTGCTATGTGATACCGTATTCCTTTCTTTAATCAATGGTTTTTCTCAGTATCGTTTTGCTACTGTACTTCCATTTCTGTGTCCTCAGACCAGAACATTCATACATTGAAACAGGACACTTGATGCAGAAAATTCATCTCCTCCCAGCAGAAACTCTTTGTTACAATGGTAGCCGGTCGCCATAAACTCGTCTCCGTTCGACATAAATATAGTGAGGGACCTACGGATGTTTTCTAGCCCTCCGAATCCCTCCATTTCACTTTTCTCTTCGCTCCTTCCTTTCATCTCCTCCCTTTCCGTCCTTCATCTTCCGTCATCATCTCCCTTCCTCTTTCGTCTTCCACCTGCTCTTTCAAAATCTTTCCGTTCACCCGTTCCCTCGCCAGCCTAACCTTCCTTTCTCCCTAACCGCCCGCAGGCCCTCCTTTTACCGGACCCATCCATCTGTATTCACCCTCATTTTGTCCCGACCCCAAACTTCTCTTCTTTTTTTAGGGTGAGAGGAAAAATTCACGAATGAGGGCCGGAAGAAAGGCCGCAGTCTATTCGATGGGGGGGGGGGGGGGGGGGGAGGGAAAGTGATGATGGTGTATGGCAGCCAGTGCGGCGCGAATAACGGTTTGGAATGGAAAAAATATATTTTAAAAACCCGAGTGGAAAAGGCAGAGGGATCGGGTTAGTTTTGGCGACTGGAGTATTGGCTAACCATCCCGAGGAAACGGGTTTGAATTTAGGTGGTTGGGGGAATTTTTAGGATGAGGAGCGGGGAATGTGACTTTAGGGCGGTATTATGTGAGACAGGATATACGAATAGCTTTGGAGGTGCTTCCACCGCGACTTTGTGAGTAAAATAAAACACTAAATTCCAAACTTTTGCTTAATTCGTTTGAAAAATGTCTGCTTTTGCTGATAACGTACTATAGCTATTGAAAGCCAAAATAAATGTACAAAATATGCTGACTACTCCATGAATATATTTTTAATGAATACTTTTTTATAGCCATAGACGCCGCCTGCATGGCCATTTCAATGGAATTACCACATGTTGACTTCAAATATCGCAGTAGTTAGCAAATAACTCAAACAGTAAGGAGATACGATGCATCTATTTTATTTGTAGTCAATTTCCCGGGAGTTTTCCCTTCTTACACGTAAACAAACAGTTTTACGTGAAAATGGAATTATATTTAATAGAAAAATACTATTTTTAGCTTGTTTCTCCCAGTCTCCCGTTTAACACAATGTAATTTCAAGTTCAAATTGCGAGAAAAATCGCGTGGAAAGGTAAAATTTTGTTGCTCATATCAGATAGAGCACAAGTTTAGTTAGAAGTATCCAGAATATGAATAAAATGACATTTATGTCCTTTTACGCTGGAACCACATAATGTCGGGGAACTCGGAACGGATCGAGAAAGCGAGTTACAACGGAGTAGCAGCGTTAGTTCCTTTATTGGGTCCAGGAACTTTGCGGAAATACTCTGAGCTACGTTTTTCTTCAATTTGGACGACCTTTTAAAGGTCTTGTTGATGTTTTCGCCAGTTTTTTGAAACATTTAACTGAGTTTCACCTTAGTTAAGATGGTTCCACCGAAAAATGACTTAAGTGTCATTTCATTTGTATTCTGGATACTTGTAAAAAGAGCAGCACTGTATCTAGCGTTCAATACAAAATTATACCTTTCCACGCTATTTTCCTCGCGAATTGAACTTGAAGTTACATGGTGTTAAATGGAAAAACACGGGGGAAAATATTATTTTTCCATCGAATATAATTGCCGAACTTTTGACAAGGTAGGAAAACTCTCGATAAATCGTATAAACTGAAAATAAAGTCTTCTTCCCACCTTATATAGCCAATTACTGCGACAAATGAAGTCAAAATGGGGTAATTCCACAGAAATAGCGCTGAAATCGGCTCCTATGGTTAGAGAAAAGTGTATATTAAAAATATATTCGTTGAATAATCTGCAAGGCAAAAACGTGGGTAGACTATAGGACAATTAGCTTAATATCCCACGCGGCCAAAGTAGTTCCGAGAATTATAAACAGCCGGCTAGAGAAGAAGGCTAATGAATACCTGAATGACGACCAGTTTGGTTTTAGGAGAGGGACGGGAACGCGAGACGCTATAGCGGTGATGAGGACGCTAGTAGAAAGAAACCTAGAGTATGAGAAGGATGTTTTTGCATGCTTCTTAGATTTCGAGAAGGCGTTTGATAGGGTGGACTGGACGAAATTAATGGGAGTGTTGAAGAAATTAGGGGTGGATTGGAGGGACAGGCGTCTGATTCGGAATTTGTATATGAACCAGACGGCGCAGGTTAGGGTAGCCGATGGTGAATCGGGATGGGCCAAGATAGGACGGGGAGTGCGGCAGGGATGCCCACTATCGACGTTGCTTTTTAACGTGTATTCAGAAGAAATGGTAAGGGAGGCATGGGGGGATAAGGAGGTAGGAATAAAGGTAGGAGGGGAGCTGATAAAATCAGTGAGATTTGCAGATAATCAAGCATTGGTTATTCAGTCTGCCAAGGTGTTACAGACAATGGTGAATGCGTTAGAGGTGCAGTGTGAAAAGTATGGGATGAAGATAAACCACAAGAAAACGAAAATAATGAGATTCTCTAGAAGTAAGAAGGTGGGGCTGAATGTAAGGGTGGGAGGGCAGTAGAGAGAGCAAGTCGAGCAGTTTACATATCTGGGTAGTATTTTGGAGGAGAATGGGTTTAGTGGTAGGTATATCAGATGCAGAATTTCCGTGGCTAAAGAAACGTTTTCGAGGAGAAGGGAATTGAGGTGGGGTTTGAGAAGAGACGTAAAGAAAAGGCTAGTGAAAACTTTAATATGGAGCGTGGCGCTATATGGGTCGGAAACTTGGTCATTGAGAAGGGAGGATATACGTGAACTTGAGGCGTTTGAAATGCGGGTTTGGAGAAGGATGGAGAGGGTGAGCTGGGTGGCGTGAAAGACGAACGAGGAGGTATTGGATATGGTTGGAGAGGAGAGGAAGCTTGTGGCAAAGGTTCGGAGAAGGCAGAAGAGATGGATGGAGGAGGTTTTGAAAGGAGAAGGCATGCTGAAGAGAGTGATAGAGGGTAGAACAGCGGGGAAGCGTGGAAGAGGAAGCAAGAGGATAGGAATTCTAGGCAAAATAGTAGGAGGTAGAAGATATGAAGAATTTAAGAGGGATCTAATTGCGGGACATCCTTAGGAGGGAAAGCGAGACAATGTCTATGAAATTAAGGTGCAGAATGGGGACTTTCCAAGAACCTACCAATCAGCTGGTAGAATACTTAAATGATTGAATGAATAATCTGCATAAATTATAACTTAATTTTGGTTTTCGACAGGTAATGCATGTCATCAGTGAAAGCTGGATTTTTTAAACCAAATAAATAAAAAGGTGGAATTTAGTATTTGTTTCGACTCATAGTAGTGGAGGGATAATACCTTACGTCACGTTTAATACCTTAATGCTATAAAATAATTAGAGTAGATATTACACTAAAAGATATAATAATTCGTTTCAGTTTGATGTTTTTTTTAGTTATGGTGATTGAAAAAAAAACAAAAACTACATATGGTTTCATTTCTGATGTGATCTGTGCGTCAGATCTCCCTCATTTTGTTTTTAATTACGCCTCCCTGGAGCGCACAGCCGTTTTAAATCTCATGGAAAATGACCTCCATTTTTTAGCAAATACCTCGAAAAGTGGTGAATGTGAAGGCTAATATGTACTTCGGTACCATTAGAAGGATTAGTGCCTAGTTTTTCAATGTCTGGTTAACGTTAACTACAAGATGACGCGGTATTTTCGCTAACTTGATGTTAACTGAGATGTCGGGCTTCATATGTATATGACTGGATAGGACAATGTATAAATTTCGATGTTCATACTGGGAAACTATATTACCAGAGATAATAAAACCGAACCAAGTTATATTTCTTATAATAATGCCAAATACCGTTCTGCTGTATAAATAAAAAAAACATTATCGAAATCCCCCGGAATCTAAATCTCTCCCGGAATAAAAAATAATGAAGACTGATGATAAAGTGTGGGGATTTTATTCCACGCCAAATGAAGGCCGAGTTTCGTGCTGAGTTATCAGAATTGCAGCTAATGGCTAAATAAACTGTTAAGATTGCGAAGAAATCTTAGTAGGTAAAAATTTAAATTTGCTAATGTCTTTTAAGTTGATGCTTTCACTATCTGTATTTATCTTCCGTTAAAATTTATCCTTCTCGTTTTTCCCCATGCATGAGGCAGAACGGAAAAAATGACGTTTCAAAAATAATAGAAGACATGGTTATATATTTTTTATTTAGTTGTATCACATTCTGTTCCATGCGCATAGATAACTTTTTACAAAAAAGAACGAGTCTTTGACTGTCCTAATTAAAAAAATCAAATCATTTTTATTGTTTGTTATCCCGTTCCACTTCGAGTTTTCATATGACGTTCAAAAAACGCCCTGTGATTAAATGCCTATACGGAAATCGGGAGAACTATTGAATGGGAAACAAAAAAATCGATAGTGATTATTTAACTTGTTGAGAGTGAAAGTCTTTTAAAAGACTTGCTGCGTCGTCCACTTCCGAGAAGATTGCGAATTCGAGGGGATGATGCTGGGAGGGGAGATGTGAAAAGGAGGGGGAGGGAGAGGGAGGGGGTGGCGACATCCGTGAGATGGAGTGGGCGTGGCGGGAGCTAACGATGTAAAGAGAGACAGCGGAAAGGTGTGCGTGAGTACGACACGCGTGCGTACTACGCAGTGCGTGTCTCCCTTCCGGATTCGACCATTTCCGCCTCATCCCGTGTGTGCCGCAAGAATTTCAGCGTTCGGACCCAGTACCGAACAAATTTTGATTACACTCGTGGACGAAACAATATGACGAGGCACATTTATTTGGTGTTAACAACTTAATTTATTGACATCTGAATTGGGGGCTCGGACCTAACGTGTTTAAGAAATGCACGGCAGTGCACTCATTTAAAAAATTTCGAACAAATGCGTAGACATATCGTGGTAAAAATAGTAAATTATTTCAAATATCTCTCAATCCGATAACAATTTCTCCAGCTATAGACTTTTTGTAAGAGAAAACATCAATGGCCTATTTAATTAGTCTGGGAAGTTGATGTAAACGGAAATAATGGTTTAAAAATCCTGTGTACTACCGTAAATTTGGAGCAATTTTGTTAGAAAGACATTTGAAACATTAACGTCAGCAAGTTAAAGAGACTGGGCATTATCAAACAAATGGAGGAAAAAGTGAATGAACATGTTACTTCGCTCTAGTTCGGCCTCATCACAAGTTTACTGCAAGCCAAGTTGAGAGAATGAATGACAGTTGAATAAAGAATCAGATATATGATATTAGAGTGAATAATGCGAGAGGAAGACGTAGACCGCGAAAGTCATGGGTGAATGTGATAGAAGAGAGACTAAAGAAGAGGAATATTAGGAGTCTTAAGAATAAGTGAGCGTCCATGAAACAATGCATGAGTGCAAGAGAAGTGAAAGAGGTGTACAAAGATAGTGCATTATGGAGGAAATAATTAAAATTGAGTCAGTTTGCTAGGACTAACGGCGATAGCTGAATTCTTAGACTTTGCCGGCCCCGAAAGGGAATGGCGTGATGGGTATGTATGTATTACATTAGGGTGTCGTTTGTTTGTCCTGAACGATATAAATAGGAGAACGTATTAACTTCTGTTTACATACAGAGAAAATATAATATTTTCAGAGAAGCGAAAGTGGTTTTTAAGGATGGGGAATTGTGGAGGAAATTATTAAAAGGGAGCAAGTTTTCTAGGACTAACGGGAATAACTAAATTCTTTTACTTTGCCCACCCCGTGTGGGAATGGCGTGATGGGTATGTATGGATGGATGTATGTGTGTATAAATAAGTGTTGTCGTGCAAAATGGCCTTGTGACACGCTGGCGGGGGCTGGGGGGGGTAACGAGCGTGTATATGAGCAGAAGGGAGGGAGGAGATTGTGCAAGAGCTGATGTTCCGTCGCAAATTTGAAGGGGAAATGGAGACGTGAGTGAATGAGTGAGCAGGCGAACCCTCGTGTTTGTGTATTCGCATGGGATGTGGGTTGGGGGGTAGGGTGTAGACGATGGGTTGTACCGGAAATGATGGGGGCGACTGACTGGCACGGCAGTCCGGGATTGTGTGTAAGAGGGGGGAATCAGTTCGGGGTGGAGGCTGGTGGAGAGAGAGAGAGAGTGGGGTTGTGGATGGCATTGGATGTCCAAGGGAAGGGAAGCCTCCTGGGAGTCGGTTCGTCAGCCGAGGAAATCACCGCGGGGGGTTGAAATCGAGCGACTTTAAAGATTTGTGACATTCTGTATGAATTTGGGAGTGGGAGAAGGAAGGAATTAGCGATAAGCGATGGCGACAGTTTCGAGGATTGGCCTAAAATAATGTCTTAGTGTGGTTTTCAGGGATTGTCTATCGCGGGACACAAGGCGTAGGAAAATGAGAGAAAGAGAGAGTGCGGGATCCAGGAAATGATAATGAAAGAGGGGAAGCGAATTGGAAGATGGCTTTGCAAAATGAAGAGACACATCGAAGAAGAATCTTAGATGGAAACAAGTGGGTGGGAATTTACGGTGGAATGGAGGCGATTGAAACGCGCGCGAACTCATTATGGTGATAAAAGATGAAGAGATGATAAGAGATTTTATCGTAAGTTGATAAAAGGCTTAATGAAGAAGGCATTCACTAAAGACGTGAAACACTGATCCTGGTCACTTTTCCTCTGGGGAAACAGACACTAGAACTTTTACATTTGATTATCCCCAAACAGTTGCACAATTTGGCTCGTTTTTATGATCTGTATTTAAATATTTACTCGGTAGGAAAACCGAAGTCAATACGTTCTCACAACAATAACCCTCACATCAACAAATCAAGAGTTTGATGAAATATACAAACCCAGACCCTCAGTTAACATTAGATGACAAAAATACTACGCCATCTAGCGGTCGAAATTAACCAGGCATTATAAATTTGGGATTAACCCGGAAAACAGTTTTTGTCGACAGTGTGAGCTCTTATCTTGGGGTAAGTAGGTAATTTTACGATGACGGGTTCCTAACTGCTGCAAAATGAGGAGCATTATCCATCAAAAGTGGAGAAAATTTTATTTTTTAAGTCAATTATGCTTCTCGTGAGTCTTATTTTTATACTCGTCGCAAAATGCAACTTCAAAGTCTTGTCAATCCCAATGAATAATGTTCATAAGGTGCCTCGAGCTTTGTAAAAAATAACTTAATAAATGCTTTCAATAGAATTGAGTGGATCCAGTCGTACTAAAATGAGTATTTTACAAATACTTGAGATACAATGAACCAAAACGTTCAATCTTAAACCCGAATAAGGGAGGCTGCAATGATCCTCTGGCATTTAGGTACGTCGATATATCTTCCAAGAGAGTATTGGAAAAAATCGTTTCAGAACGAATTGGATCAAGAAGATAGTGCTCTCCAAGATGTAAGTCAGGGAAGAGAGGAATAGATATACTACATAGCTTAGACATTTTAAGGGTTATAATAGCTGTCAATCAGGATTGCCAGGTCTGTTCACGCGTCGAATAGCGACACAAAGAATCAGTTCCACTACTGTGTTGGAAATGGATGGCTGTGCTTGTCTAGGGCTAAGGTCTTACGTTAGGCTGTGCGATATTATCTTGGTAGTTGGAGAAATTCAAACCTGAGTTTCCTGAGTGGACGAGCCGCAAATGTATTGCTAATAAGGTGGCTATAATTTGTTTTTAATAACGCAGTTTCTTCCCGGAATATTAAAGAGGAATGGTTGGTTTTGGAAATATTTGGATAATTCAAAATGATTATTTTAGAAAAACAGAAATTGTGGTTATGAGTAAAGTTGGTTATGCTAAAGGGATAAGTTTGAGGCGGTGTAGATCGAAACGTTTCTTGATAGCTCTAGAAAACTCTTCTGGAAAATGGATATGAAACGTTCGGTCGGCATTGAGGTATATTGCTTTCGGGAAGAGATCGAGAAAGAGCATAGTGGAAGGGTTGGATTGGAGTGGAAATGGTTCAAAAGAATAGAGCTTGCTCAAAAGCGTAGATGCTGGCTCACACAAGAACATAAAAACATAACTAATGGATGTAGTTGAACATCAGCTCTGGCTTCAATTTTCTTTATTAAGTTAAATTGTCGTTACCAGCCAATGAGAGTCTGCCCCTCTTTCCCTAAGTTGCACCTAGGATTTTCTGCTTCTCTAGGAATAAGGAAACAATGAAATATTATTTTATTCTCTGAAAATAATATGGCACTAAGACACTTGATCATTAATACTTAGTTCTGGTGGTACTTCTCTCTTCCATTCTTGGATGAGGTCGTCAATTTATATATTAAATACTGTGGGTGATGTACTACACTCTTGCCATATCATGTAGGTGTTATACTACACTCATGTCAACGTTTCGGATGCTGTACCTCGTTCAGGGTCGATGGTGCGGTAGAGACTATTAATGACGTCCACTAAATGTTTAGGGCATCTCTCTACAGATAGGTAAGACTTGGTGAGGCATGGCTGCTTGTGTCCTTCTAAATTTTCCATCAAAAGCGTAATCTGTGGGAAATAGACTTATTCAACGTATCATAACACTCATATTAGAAAACGAATACCTGGGTCTCATGCATTTCATATATCCCTTAGTAATGAGCCTGGTCAACGGCAATCTAGATTTTAGGAAACTACCATCCCAGGGAAACCTATCTCGTATGAAGCAAAGGCATCAAACCTTGAGTTTCTATTTCGGCATGTTTAAAGTAGGGAGAAATTAATGTTTGACTATCTAAGTCAAACATTAATTTAGAAACTACCAAACCATTCACACCAATGCCATTCTTGCATGAATGATAATTCTTTTCGATACCTTCCGGTAAGTTTGTCTCTTATTTTTAAGTTCTGACCGCTGAATTAAACTATAAATGCTTGTGCGGCTGTATACTAGCGAAAGCTGAATAAGTCGCTGCTAATTACTATTGTTATTGATATTCAAGAGAATTTTGACGATGTTTACTATGTGTTAAAGACATCCCCTCCTCAGATAAGTAAGACTTTTTAATGTTTAGTTATCGGGTTTTGGAGCTGTGAAGTAAAAATGGGGAGCACACTCCGGCGTGTTAAGTGAGCCCGAGCCGCTTAAAAATAAACGCACAGAAAGAGAGCGTGACGGACTGACACTGGGATGGGAAGACATGTGAGAGGAGGGTGTGTGGCAAGGTAAAGAGGAAGAGTAGGAATGGAGAGTATGGACCGAGAAGAAGAGACTGAGGGGGAGAGCAAGAGAGACTGATAGAGGATATGAAGGGGCCCTGCCACATCCCCTCTCCAGCCCCAAGGGCTGGAGAGAGGATGCGGAAAGGAAGGCTGGTGCGAAATGATTCATGAAACGGCTGGAAGTTTTTGGAAGGTTGGCCCTGCCCCCGGGCTTCAACTTAGCGATTCCCGATTCGGATGAAGGCGGAAGGTAAGGTTAGGGTAAAAAAAATGATGGAAGAAGAAGCACCAGAAGCGAAATGGTAGGAAAAGGTGAGTTTCGCGAGTGCGGGAGGCTTTTCGGGGTGAAGGTTTAGCGCTCCTATTGGGGGAGGGGGGGAGGGGGGGGGGGAGGGTTAGGAGTGGAGTGTACGTAGTCGAGGAAAGAGGAGATAAGCGAGATCAAGAAAACGCAGCCGAGGTACAGGGCGGATCGGAAGAAGTGGTTTGGGTGTGAGATTGAATAGGTCGAGATGGAAATATATATTTTTTTTATCGTTTCCCCGTTTTTTTATATCGCTCGGTACACGTTTCGTGGGATGAGTCACGGTGCTCCGATAATCCGCCGAATGAAATAGGAATTTGGCGAAGAGCAGCTTCAAGTCTAGCGTAGAAATTCCCATGGGGAGAAAAAAAATGGTGATTATTTGAAAGCATGTGAACTTCACATTTCGGTAATTATGAACTCAGAGGAGGCATAAGCAGGTAAGAGTTGTAACATAATGCCGTGAGAGTAAAGGTGCAGAATTTACTATTTTCCATGATAATTTGAGATAATAGGTAGGAAAAGAAGTTCCGTTTCCCTCATAGTTGCGTGTCGTGTACGCTTTAGCTCATTTGGCGTAAGTGAACCACTTTCAGAGTCAATGTGCTCTTGGAATCCGACAACTGACACTGATTTTAGGGGAGATCATCTCGAAGTTGAATTCTTTTAGAAGTGAAGAAATGATGCTAACGTGTAAATCTTGCACATAGCATGGGGGGGGGGGGAAATAGTGGCTTGTTTTAAAGATTTCTAATGGGCGCTCGTCTATGGTTCAAACGAATGGGTAAGGCTCTTTGCAACACAAAACTCAGTGTAGTATAACAGTAAGTTAATGTGATTTCCAGTCGTGAGATTATAAATACACGAATTATATTCTTCGGCGGGACATACAGTATAAAAAGAAACTCTGTTTCCCTAGTTTACGAACCTTTAGAAGTTTTGCATTTTGCTAAACAATGTAAATTATGAAAAGTTTATTTATTTCATAATATTTACTCACTTTCTCAATAATTTTAAGCTGCTGATTGATAAAAAAATCCTGCTTTGTATTCTTGTAAATAAATCATTTTTTTCCTATTTTCCGTTTCTTTTGCAGGCTCAAACTACGGAAGTATGAACTGAACTTCATTAATCGCTGTCAGCGTGCTTCTTAAGAAGATTTTCAGCTAATTAGCTTCTGACCTCTTGGTAAGTGACCTGTCCTCATGGACTTCAAATTATTTTGCCGCTGTTAACTCTATATTTTGAAATAGGCATCTTCCCTGAGTAGCATTATCAGTTCTTAGCAAATTATAAATTATATATCTTTACGTATTTCAGAAATCTTAGTGTGATGACTTTTATTCATGTGAAATTGTATGGTATTTGTGTAGTGTTTTCTAAGGAAATTATAGACCAATATAGCACTGCACAGCCGGTATTACCTATGTTTCGTGGCTATTAATTTTCTTGCAAAAATACTTCATTATATGCTTTCTTTTTTATCTTTTTCTTCTTATCCTTTCCTCTCATTGCCTTAGTCCATTAGATGACCATCAAGTTTCCAATATTTAGAAAATGACTTGGCCATTAAAGAAATGTAATAGGGAATGGCAAAAGATTACCTATTGTGTTTTTCTATGGAGAAGAAGAGAAAAGAATAAGACGCAGACGTTTAAAAGCAACAATAAAGAGCAGAGTGGAAATGTTATCGTTAATTATCCCGTTGGCCGGCAATGATAGGCGGCTTGTGACTAAAGAAGAAACGCGTCCATTAACCTCCGGTAGAAATATCTGCTGTTGAATTTTCTGGGCGTTATCGTACTTTTATATAAATAAATATTTTGAGTGACGCTAGCGGGGAAAGGCGAAAAGGGGGAGGGGTGCAGTATATTTCACGCGAGGCGAGGGAGAGTGAAGGCGGAGAAGAAGAAAAAAATTGAGAAGCGAAAATAAAGAAGGCGTGCTCTCAACCAGCCGCGCGAACGAAAAGGTGCATGGAGTGGAAGATATGGTGCCGGGGTGCGGGGGAGGGGGGCGGTGGCGGGGGGAAGACGCGGAGGTGTTATAGGGGGCACTGAGGGGGAGGGGAGTGGTGGGGGGAGAGGGTAGACGTTTGTGAGGTAGGGAGGGAAAGCAGGAGACGACAGGGAGGGAGGTTAGGGAAAGGGGGGAGGAGGAGAAGGCGTTTTTGGCAGGAAGGTAAGGGGGGAGAGGACGAATGTGTGTGGGGGGAAGAGGGTTAGAGACGTAAAAAAATTCTTTTTAGCTTTCGCGCATCTATTCGGCCGGAAAGCATTTTACTCCTTCATCCACGTTTCTTACTCCTTCCGCCATGAAAAACCTTCCTCCCTTTTTTTACTTCCTCATCTCTCGTATATTCCATTTCCTCTCTCGTTTTCCTCGGGTATCGTGAACCCTCGTGGAACACACGATACTGTCGGAGAAGTAACAGAGTTTTCGAGATATAGCACATTCTTTTTGTTAAGTAAGTTTGATAAAGTAGCAGAAAATAAAAATCGGAAAAAATATTGGTGTAACTCTATCATTGCAGGTAATGATAGGGTTATACCAATGGTGCATACAGACCAGGCATATCATTAATTGATAAAAAATATTCTTTAACATACCTCATAGATGTTTCAGTTCCAAGCGACAAAAACCTGCAGGATATATATCTTGAAAAAATGCTCTTAGGGATCTAGTGCTCAGCCGTCATAGAAATGGACTATGCTAATGAATAAGTGAACATATTGAATGAAAAGCAGTAACTTTGTGATTCCACATTTATTTATTGTAAACGACCCAGGTTTCGACGTAGCATGTCATCATCAGACCTGATGATGACGTGCTACGTCGAAACCCGGGTCGTTTAAAATAAATAAATGTGGAATCACAAAGTTACTGCTTTTCATTCAATATGCTAAGCAAATTCCATAAAGTTACGCCTGAGACAATGGAGAATAAGTGAACTTTGAGTACTCCACTGCGGAAGTTTTTGATACTACGGGTTTCGTCACACTAATATGTATTTTATATAACTTTATGTACCTGTCTCATTTGAAGTAGAAGCATCAGACCTAAGGTGCAAAACTTGGGTTTATATTTCGGCATACTGACAAAAATATGCCAAAATAGACTTATTGAGAGCCATACCTGTTAGGATAGATCAGATAGATTGTTGTTGGGGGGGCCTTCGTCAAGAGCCCGGGCACTTAGACCTTTCTTGGTCCATTGTGCCAACCCCATGCCACTTGCAGACAGGGGACAAGAGCACCTCGGTAGAGGTATGGAGGATCGGCCTCCCCCTGCCACACCCCAGTACCAGGTATAGAGGATGTCCTCCCTCCAACCGGCCCGGTTTGGCCTGGCCTGGCCTCTCAGGCCTGCCGGTATAGGTATGGAGGGAGTATCATCTCTCCATCCATGCCTGGTTGAGGCATGGAGGAGGGTCACCCATCCAACCACTGTCCGGGCCCAACGTTGCTTAACTTCGGTGTTCTGATGGGAACCGGTGTTTCAACGTGGCTAGGCCCTTGCCCTACCTGTTAGGATAGTATGCTCTGTTTGGCATGGGAAAGACTAAGGATGTATGCGCCGAATAGTTAGTATTTGGTTACTGCCAACAGTTGAAATGCAGCCTTTAGTTGAAGCACATACAATACGCTGACTTATCGATTTAAGTCAGCTTGGGAGTAACTACCATAGCATACGTACCAACACCATTTTTGCTTGAGTTATAACCTTCCAGTCCAGTCTAGTTCCAGTTTATGAGTTTTGACCGCTGGATAAAACTATAAATGCGTGGCTATATCTTAGCGAAAACTGAATTAGTTGCTGTTATTTCCCATTTTCAATGATATTGAAAATGCTGAGTGTTAATGAAATTGTGCCTTATCAGTATAAGGCTTTGAGATCCAATTGATAAATATAACTTCCTTTAAGTCTGCCAAATGAGCTCCTAATGTGCTTGCGCTTCCTTATTTTTAATAATTATTTTGCAACATACTTAGCCTTATTGATTGCCAATTGGTATCATTGGAATATTGGAGCTGTCATTTTCGAAATGTGTCATTAAACGCTCACAGTAACGAGTGACCGAGAGTAATTTAATCTTTGGGTTAATTCCATCACTTTTTCATATTTGCAAAAAAAACTATTCACGTTCGATAGGCATGAAGCATTTTTTTTCTGCATGCGTCGATACATTGGAGATTAAAATGTATTGATTTTGTGGCCATGGCTGGCTTTAATTTCGAGAAGGATGAAAGCCAATTCCATCCCAGACGGCAGACCATGGAGCAGCACGAAAACCTCCATTGCAGTAAGGTATGGCCAAAAATAAAGACCAAAAGAACATGCACAAGACGTCGCAGACTTTACCTACTTCGATCTTAAAGAAAATGAAATATTAAATGGTTTAAAGTCGATTGAAATTTCAAGAAATCAACCACCATTTTCCAATCAATTCTTTTCACTGACGTCTCTGAATAGCACGAATCTCCCCTCCATTAAGGAACGTAATAAGAATAAGATGAATGACATATGCCCTAATTTAATGTAGTATAGCCCTAATGCATTCATTTGAATATAATATTTTGCCTTGTATATTTACTGTATTATCATGTGTATTTGCTGGAGAGGGCTGTCGACCCAGGAAGTCAGGGGCCTGTCCCGTAGCATTCGTAACTTACAGCACTGAATTAGCATCGGCTCGTAACCTAGGAGGGCTTTAAAATATTCACATTAGTTATCACAATTGTTTTATTGGCTGGAATACATAGCATTAGTAGAGACTTGATACTCTCATGCATCACTGAGTTGGACTCCATTTCATACAAATAAGGAAATGTGGTGAAGTCCAGAAAATAGGCTATTGATAAGTATTTCATTACAGTCATCACTTTACTAAGTATATATCATTTTCTGTAGCATTAGTATCTTCTTACTCATCGATTGGTGGCTTCTTTTCCGTTATTAACTTGAGAAAGGTTTAGCCATTGTTCTATAAATGTACCTATCTATCTCTATCTGTAAAGGCTGATTGGCAGCCCATCGTCGTGCACGTAATTCTTGAAGAATATATGATACCACCGTGAAGTGCACTTAAGTTAAAATGATAGTGGCTAAATGTGAAAATCACTCGTACAAAAGTACGATCCGTACTCGTTACGGATTCGTTATTTTTATCAATATTGTAACCGACCTCATGTTGGTATCGGGCTGACCGCGTAACCCAGAAGTCACGCATTTGAAGGACGACTCGGAAATGCATACTATATTTGTCTTAGGACAGGTCTAGCAGCCATAGCATCTAAAACTGAGTCGTCTACTTTATTGGGTTGAATAGACGCACGGATGTTGACATCCTGGGAAGTCTGCAGCTAGGCAATATCTTGACATGTATCGCTAATTGCAGAACGCTGATCTGCTTACAAGTTACTTCTGATCTTTCCGCAAAAGAAACAATAGCGAAAGTAAGGGAAATGAACAAGGAACATGACTTTTTCCAACATTACTGCAATTCGGAAATAATTGCTTATGGTCTCCGCAGTCCTTCAGTTTCGCTCACGCATGCTTGGAAATTATGCGCTTTATTCGAGTATTAACACCTCCGATAAATTAACTTTCTTTAAAAAATGTGTAATTCCACCACAGCCACGCGACCTAGATATCACCGGACGCATCGTGATTCTAACTAGGAATCAAAATGCCTCTTTCAAGAAGTGTAGAAGGGTATTTTATTCTAGCTGAAGGTCGAACCATGGTAGAGGGTGCATCAATTACCATCCCCATCGTCTGCAGCTACCATCGAAATCATCGTGTATCCATCGATGCGCTACTTGCAAGCGATTTGCAGACTACTACTATGGCAGGCAATCAACCTCCACGTGTAATACCACCTTAACTGAGGTGTGGTTTCTATCGGGGCGAAATACTATATGGAATATTTATATCGACACCTCCATGTGTGTTCCCCATATTTTAGCTCACGACGACCCTTCGCTCAACATTTCATCCTTCTATCTACCTCTCACAATGTCCTCTTCCTTTCCTTAGCTCGTTTGCCATCCTCTCCTTTATTTTCAATCTATATCCCCCTCTATTCATCGATCTTTCCCCCTTTTCCTTCCACACCGTTCATCCCCCTACTCGCCCACCATTTCCCGATGCAATCCACCTTCCCAGAAATTTTCCTCCATTCAACTCAACCGTTTCCAACCCATCGAAGTTTTATGCCACCAAACCGTTTGTGTGAGGGCCACTAACCCCTGTCACATTTGCCGGAATTCCTCGAGTATAATGCCGGCGCCCCAATGGCGCCTTCCCCGTAATTCTCGCAGGAGCACATAGCGAAGGTGTGCATTCTCGATGGGATTCCATTTGCGAGAGGAATGGCTAATGCCATCGCTCGGTAAAGGTCATTTGTACTTAAGTGAACTTTAATCGGACCTGTAAAGGGAAGTCGGTGGTTGAAGGTTGGTAAAATGTACAGCAACATACATACTACTCTGTAAGCTGCCACATGGGCGTGTGGCATGGGGTGTTAGGACACCAGCCATGAAAAGGGAAGGGGATAGGGAAAGGGAACAGAAAGAGGGAGAAGGCGAAAGCGAATTGCGTGTTAACCCTCCAGCGCTCACCTAGCACCTGCGAGGTGACAATGAAGTCGCTGTTTAATGTAGCTAGTAGGGGGTTGGAGGGAGCTAGGCCATAACCCCACTACCCTACTGACTTCCCCACCTCTTAAGATTAGGGAGCCCTTCGCCTTCACCTGTGCTACCCGCTGAAACTCACAATCCCCTCGCAGGTGCATCGTGAGCATTCATTCAAGTTTTTAGATTTTCTATTGTTAATGCAGTTGCTGTCACGTTCGGATATATCTAAATAAATATTTCTATTCACTGACACCGAAAATTGGGTTTACCCTCGAGCTAGAAAAAGCTGCTAAAAATCCCTCTGCTGCGACGCGTAAGCATATCATCAGGCACTGGAACCTAGCGCTAGGAGTCAGTCAGTAAGCTTCTAGAGTTTTTTTGTCAATAAACCTGTTTCTGTTTGACTTTCTCTTGCTTATTATGTCTTTGAAAAGTGAGCTTGGGTATTTTGTAGACTGCAAATGTAAGACTTTGAGTGGGAAAGAATTGGGAGTGCCGAGTACCGCACATGTGCATGGTGACAGTAGGTGTTACAAAAGTTCAGGTGAGTAGTCGAGGGTTAACAGAGTGTCTTAAAGATTTGATCTGTTCCGGTTATGGTCACTAACGGCGTGGATAGAAGGAATCTTTATGTCTACCCGTTGGATATTGCATCTCTCTTATTTTAGTACTTATATCAGTTCTAGATATATAACGTCTCCCTGGTCAAAATATCCTCTATGTCGTCCTGAAACTCGGCTAACGTTAAGTTTTCAAGCAATGAAAGCCTCGCGCGTAGTCTCCGAGTCTCTAACGGCTCCCGACCTAGTCATTCCATCAGCTATATTACACTCTCTGTTTTCTTGTACTTAACGAAGCGTATGGCTTTCTTTAAAGTTATATGACGATTGTTGCAGCCACATTTTTTTATTTTAGTTCTTATAGCAGCCATTAGAGACGTCGATCAGCGGCTTAAGTCATTTTCCCCTGCAAGTAGCGAGGGGTAGAAAGTTAAGGGTGGGATTAGGTGAGAGTGTAGTAAGAGGTGAGAAATCCCGGGCTAAGGGATTACTCTAGCATTTCCAAAGGTGTACTTTTTACGGTCTCTTCACTTTAAACGAAATGGGAGCCAAACTTTCCCTGAAAAATTTCCATTTCCGGAACTCGAACTCGGGTCTTCTCTGATGGAAACACCATTCTGGAACCACCTTTAAAAGTCAGTTTGAAGGTCATTCATTTCACGTTGATTGGATTCAAGTTGAAGACACTTACTGTACGTTACACAGCGCGATTGGAATATGCACCTTAGTCGAACCGATATAAAATTGAAGTTGTGAGCATTAAATAGTGTTCTATTATTTTCTGTTTTCTTATGTGCACTATGAGTCATAAAGAATTTGTGATCAACATAAAAGAAGGGAAAGCCCCTTTGAGGAAGGCCGAGGGACGGATACACTGGCTAGTTAAAACGGAAAATGAAAGAAAAGAGCTGGAAGGACGACAGTTAGAAGGGGGCAGAGTAGAATGGAAAGCTGCAGTCAGCCGATCTTAGGGTTGAATGGCTAATGATGATGATTTTCCATGCAAGGATTTTGAAACTTACTTCAACGAGGGGAGGATTTCTCTTTTGGGATAACTTCAACGCGTTCACTTCTTCATTAGTTATTAATGCGTTCTATAAGGTCTCTCTCTAAACAGTCCCAATCAATGTCGGGTTTCAGGAGTAACCTTAATCCTACAGAACTAACTGCTAAGCCAACAGTGTGAGAAGACACTGCGTTTGAAACGCCAACTTGGCTTCACTACTAGGAATATGCCATAACGGTCCATGAGGAGAGGGGCTTACGTCATACGCGTACTAATTTCAAATGTAATTTAAAACGTATTGTTGTTTAAACTATACTAAACTATTTATAAACTTACCAAATATAGCGATAACCAAGCAAAGTTTTTCAAAATTTACCCATACTATTTTTTGAAATTTTATATGAATACCCGTGATTTAAGAAACGTGATAAATTTTTCATGTACATTTTGTTAACATGCGCACGAAAGCACTTTATCGTCTCCATAACATATGTGCTCAAAATAAGTCATCTGACGACCTTGACATGTCAACGCTATAAATTTTTACGCTTGGAGTTTTAATCCCTGTGAAATTTCTAAAAATAATTGAAATATCTCGTTGAGATATATCCATATTCATCCGAACATATTCACGGAATAAAGGAAAGTAAACTTGTTAAAAAGAAGTAAATAATAATCGGTAGATTGTTTCACGCTATATTTTCCCCTCTGGTACCAATCAAGTTACAGGAAATTATTCGTTATAGCATTTTCGCGTGATGAAGGTTTTCTCCATTTAATCAGAAATATTATATCCCCGCATTATTTTTTTTGCAAATGCGCGTCGGTTTTACGTCCTCTGAAGTAAGATAAGCCGAGGCCATAAATTCACAAGATGGCTTAACAAGAAGGAATTTTCTGCTTAAAATTTCTTACGTCAAGCAATCACGGTTAAAATCTTTAAGTAATGTGGCCATATTTTAAAGAAAAGGACGTAATGGGAACACTTAGCTTTTTGGAAAGAGTTTTACCGTGATTTCTGAGTAGTTGTGGGTGGCTTAATTATTTTTGCACATAAAGTAACCGGGGGTCGTGATATTTCATGGTATAATTGCCAAACCTCCTCACTATTGTATTAAACGATATTTTTTATCGGTGAAGGAAATATTCACAGAGTACGGCGTAAATGAATTAAAATCTACATTCAGTTTTACTGTGGAAAAAGCAGGGATCGCAGTGAGCTTAGGTTTATTTTATAGAAATTGTAACTCCTGAAAGTAACGCATTTCTTCTGTAAAGAAAGAGCAACATGCCTTAAGGTACGTTGAAATTTCACCATTCAAGATTAATTATTTTTAAATTTTTTTCCTACTTTGCAATTCAACAGCCACCTGGGATGACAAAAATTCATAAAGCATTCAAATCACGGACCCTAAGTGTAACGAAGTGCTATCAAATGCGATAGTGATTCAAACTCAGTCGTTAGCTTCCAAGTGTATGATATAGGCAAGTCTCTATGATTGTGTTACTATTCAAATTTTTAATGGTTAAAATAATTTTAAAGGGTTGTTTTAATATTTCATTTCCTCTAGTATCTAGACATCATTAAGAGAATTACTCATATTTGGCTTTTTATAATTCGTGTGCGGGCTATTTCAGAATAATAATTCCCTCAGTACATGGTGACAAAGTTCCAGAGGCATTAACGCTGGGTCACTGGTTGTGTTGCAAAGTGCTGTCGAATACTCAATGACTCTGTGACACCCTTAAATATGATATGGGCAAACCTCTATCTTATATTTGTCTAAGATGTTTGCATAGGGATTCCACTTTTACTGCTTCAACGCTTGCATAATAGCCTACAAGACGCCGTGAACCTATATTTATCCGTAGGTGGTGTATGTCAAAGTCAGCAACGTGGATGAGATATGCTTTATGGAGGTGAAAATTATTTTTCGCGAGTCCATGCTGACAAAACAATTATGAAACCAAGTTTTCGTTTCACTATTTTCTAAATTTGTTTGTGATCGGTTCCTACCCGTTGGTTATCTGTAGGGCCTCCCCTGCCTAATCTAACTGTTCTTTTGTTTGTGTGCCGGTGGATTCCTTAAGAGTCAATTCTAGCGTGCTAACTGTCAACGCTGACTTTCATTTGTGGGTCCAAAGTAGCCTATCAGCACAAAACAGTGTTGGTAACAGTCAAATTTGCCGTGAAATACTTTTTCAAAATCTGTTGATCTTAAATCCTATAAAGTATCGCTGTTTCAAAATTTAAGTTTTCCAAATAAATCGGTTTTATTGAACTTTTTTTATATTTTTACTCACCATAAAATAGTTAGTAATTAATTGTGCATGGCGTCACCTAGTGGAACTTAGAGATGTTCATCACAATAAAAAAGAATCAATTTATACAGCTCCTTACCTATGTATTTAATTCACTCGTCTATTTCAAAGTCTGTTTACAACATTTATTTCTGTCGCGCCGCTTCAGTTTCACTTTGAAAGTAAATATGTAGATAGTGGTCAATCAAATAAGTGTGGAATTGTTGAAAGTGTTCCTTTCGAATAATAATAATGAACGTATTATTTTTATTTTTTAGAAAAAATTGATCAGCAACATTTTACCGTAAGAATCAGCGGGAATTACCTTCGCGAAACATGTTGGAGTATCCCTCGCCTCACCTGCGCATCCAGTCCACCTTTTCGTTCAATCGCCCTCCGTTGGTCTTCCAATAAATCCAGACCAAAGGAAATTATACCTCTCAGTCACTCAGTCATTATTTGCAGCGTTTTCACAGCGCTCGCCAACTTGGAATTTTTCCACCTCGCTCCTCCCTCATACACTCTTTCCAGCCTTTAATGCTCTCCAGCCAGTTTTTTCTCCCAATTCCCGTCTCTCTTCCGCACACGTAAGGCTTTTTCCCTTTCCTCCAACATTTTGAGTGGGCACACAATGGAATTCCTGATGGCCATCGCCTCCTTTTCATCCTCGCTTCGAGTTCGTTGCGTCACTTTCCCAGCCCGGAATTAATGTCTTTTTCTCCCACCAAACTCTCTGATCCTTCTTATCTTTCTCGTCCTTCGAGTCGAATCCGCTCATTCCCCCACTTCTTTATTTTCCTTCGTTTCCCGATTCTTATTCCCTTCAATCGCCTCTTTATCTTACTTCCTTGAGACGCTCCCCGGGAATATTTGGCTGCATGCGCCGGAAAGTTTCGGAGTGAAAAAAGTTGATTAATTACCCGGGATGAAGTATTCTCGTCATTCTCTGAGCTCCCTCCCCTATTCACAGTCATTGGAAATGAATAGCTTGACCATTTTTCTCTTCCATTCCGAATTCATTGGAAGAAAAGGAAAACATTTTTTCCTTTCGAGGTTTAAGCCATTGGTGGTTATTAACGATCGCATACTCGATACACTATCACACTTATAAACCATTTCATTTTACAGCCTCGGTGGTGGTGGGGTAGGGTTCTTGACTGCAACCCAAGAGCCGCGAGTTCGAGTCTAGCCTGGGTGGCATGTGCACCACCCAGGGCATGTTTGTGTGTTTCGTGCATTGTTCAATTGTTATGAGAATTTATTAAAATGTATATAATTGGGGCTGTACTTGTGCACATTAAATATATTGTCATCATTTCACAAAATACTTGATATTCATACTGGTGAGTGACGCTCAACGCTGTGGAAAAACGACGGAAAAAGGGATGCGTGAAATTATAGCCATTGAAAAAAAGTTAAAAATTTAGTTGCCAGTTTCCAACACATTATGTTTTCAAACTGTAGATATTTTATTCGATGATTCCCTTTGTTGTTTTCTTCCAGTATTTCGTGCAATCTTGGACTAAAATTTTCAAGTTTAGGGCAGTCATTATTATGCTTAGTGTAATTGTATAAACACGTATATGCAGGTAATCATCATCTTTGCTTGTCGCCAGTGACACAATGAACATTTAAGAAATATGTAAGATATCCTCTTGAGTTTGATATAAATGACCTAAGGTCAGGGGTACGGAATTTTTGTATTCCGCCTGAAACATCGTAAACTTCCTGATGAATATAATATTTAACGGCGCTCATGGGAAGTAGTTTATGCTTTGGGATGCGTGCCGAGTTTTATTAGTTCACTTTTAGTCGCAAAGCTTATAAAAGAGGACCGCGAATTACAATTTTATATTCAAACTTCTTGATAAAAAGTACTCGGTAATAGATACAGTAATTTTATGAGTGTTCCGTAAATTTTATTACGATATTTGGATAATGCGAATTCCTTGAAATTTCATTTAATTCGCATGCGGTCGTAATGTTAACAGCCTATGCAAACGATAGAAATATAATATGTACCTTAAGATATAATCGAGCGTTCAACTATCCATGCTTAAGATCGATGATTTCCGTATGTCGATAGTTTAGCTTTGATGGTCTTCTGGTGTATATTATCGCAGATTTACTTTCGATGCGCAATCCTTTAGTTATATAAGTGAGATTTTTTTCCTCCAGGGATGTTGATCATCGTCAATATGCTGTACTATATTATGAAGTTGGAGTTAAGCCTGAATTGTAGAAAAAATTAACTAAATTAGCTACCACAATGTAAATTTTAAAAACTATTGTTAAGAAGCAAAATCTCCCAGGAAATTGAATGTTAACAAAATCTAACCATAATTGGCGCGGCAGTCGGCCTCTTTGGCTTTAAAGTTAATTATAAAATCCATTCGTCAACTATTCTGCATATATTGAGCCTTAATTTTGTTTTACAATAGCTAAGGCTTTTCATCACTAAGAACAGTTTTTTTTTAAACGATGCAATTGAAAAAGTGGAATTTAGTGTATTTTGTGACTCACACATCCGCAGTGGAACCTCCTCATTCTACTCTCTCTATTTTTCCTAGTTAAGCGGCCCCTGGGGGTGTGCATCCACTCAGCTCTTTGACCTCCCGTTTTGGCTCACTTGGTACCACCACCACTGCACACAGATTTTGACCTTTGAACTTTATCCATCTGCGACGTCGAACGTCACACTCGCTCTATCGATGGCAGCACTAATTCATTCAAGATGGAGGGACTGCGCACCACTATCGCTGGCCTTTAGTGGATTTGCTGCTATTAGCATTTTGTACTAAAGAGATGGACAAGTTTTTTCCCAAGATGCCTTTTACAATATAAACCAAAATGCATTTCCCTCCCGTTTTTTTAAATCATAAATTCGGTTATAGGTTCTAATTTTTCCGGTTTTTATCGAGTCCACTGCTAGGTTTTCCGAGCAATCCTATGCCTTACATCATTTGGTACTGAGGTTTCAAGAATTTATTTATTTAATTTACACTTGCACATTGTTGACCCCATCATACTCTTCAGGATTCTCATCCGTGATATTTGTAAACATAAATTTGATTTTCATACTGAAGTGCTTACTTTAGGTGCGAGCAATATTGCATTTTTACTAAGTAGGCCTTCTTACCTTCAATTCATACTCTCCGTAATTTCCAATCTCCCAGAAATGGTAATCTGAAAAGTGGCGTACTACGGTTTGTGCCAAGAATGATTTAGCGTATTTGAAGGATTCTTTTTGATGATTTCAGCTGCTTTATGTGATATTTAATATGAAAATGGACCTTTTTTGCACATTGGAGAAAACTCTTCTCCTTAAAATTGACTATAAGATGTCCCTTTGGAGAGGAGTCAGTTTTACCTTCGTTTTGAATTCATCAAAGCTATTAATACTACTGTCAAAGAATGGGAAATAAACTATTAATACTGCTGCCAAAGAATGGAAAAGAAAGCCTGTTTCTCACGTAACTTGGTCCAGCACAAGGCCTAGAAAGCTAATCGATACTTCATATTAAGGACGGAATTAATTGTGAATTGCACTGTCTTGTAAGGTCTCACACAATATTTGAAATTATCCTGGCTAGGAAGTGGTTTTTTCATTCCTATTGTAGCGCTTATAACTCAATAAACCAATTTTGGCAGGAATTGACCAACACAACTTTCGGTACATTTCCACCTATTGTTGATTTCATAGCCATAAAGTCACTAATAGCCGCAAGAATGTATAGGCGGCGCTGATTAGAAAAAAGTGACTATAGCATTGCGACCGTAAAAGATAACGTGTTGCTCAGCAGTTACGAGATCCTACTGGGAGCGAGTATTATCAAGCGAATTTGCCATAAATCACAAGGTGATCCAGAAGGCCAAATGGATACAGTACATGAAATATTTTAGCTCCGGAAAATTCTCTACAAGTGCGTGAAAAAGGCTTCAAGAAATTTGGAAGGCTACCAAGGAGAATCCTACAACCGACTGCGCCATGTTTGGTTTTGCAGACTTTGCCAATGAAATTGGCAATCCCTTTTTATCATCTCTATAGATCATTAAATGAACAGAGCATCAGCCTAGTATACAGTACATCCCACATAGAAACTGAAAACAAACACATCCCTGACACATAACAACCCCCAATAACAAATATTTCACAACCATCAACAACACACATCTCTAACAGTTATGTGGAGTGTTTAAAAACACAGGCTACACTTTTGCGCGTCATTATGCCATCTACTCTCTTCTTTTATATATGGTATCAAGCTTGCATGCATGAAATTGCATTGACATGAAATAGAAAAATTCATTCGGCCGCCTATTCTACGTGAACGATCTCCGAAAAAAGCAAATTATCAAGTGGAGAAGTAGGTATGATAGCGATCGTGCTTGTTAGCGAGCAAGCTGGCTCAGTATCTTACGATACTGTAATACTATCTCTCCAGCGAGCATCTAGTAACTTATGTTGGACTAAGTATTATGTAGAACGGGATTTAGCATGGCCTGCCTCTTTTTTCACTTTGACATGATTATGTTGAGCAAAGAAATGTCGATCGGATCTCTAAGGAGAAGGATAATAACCGTTTAAGTACAAAGGAGAAAGGACATGAGAGACGCTTGGAAGATAAAAAGGTAGAGGAAATTTTTCGACATTTTTTTCATCCAATGATAGTGCCGTCCATTTTTTCCATCAAGCAAGAAATGGGCCAAAAAAGATTTGGGTCATTGACATTCTCCACCGTGCTGTCCTGTTTTACGCCTCTCTTGGAGAAAAATATATATCCCTAGGTGTGTTTTATTGGCTCTCTTTTCATCTCTCATTCGGAAGACAAAGAAAAATGCTCGGGGAGTGAGAGAGGGATGGTGGGCGGAGGGAGGAGGCAAAGGAGCAGGATTCGGCCGCCAATGATGACTGGCCATTGTAGTTGCCCGCGGTTACGACGAGATGGCGTGCCGGCGGAGGCGAGTGGCAATAGGGGGTGCGGGCCGAGCTAGTGTTTTGTTTTCCCCGGCTCGTGCCGCCGCTCCGACGCTGCCGCCCTCTCTCGTTCGTTGCACCCTGTGATGCGACGGTGCTCTGTGGTGCGCGGCGTGTGTTTCATACTCACTGCCTGCTCATCAAGTCTTTTTTCTTTGTTTTTCTCTCTCTAACCCCTGCAGCGCGGGCTTAGGCAATCGTTGAGATGGAAAACGTATACCCGTAGTTCTTCCGCACCATTTGCGGGAGTGTGGAATTGTTTGTTTTTATTTCCATGTGACTTTGCTGGGGAAAGAGTGTGACATGGTCATGCGATGTCTTTTCCTTACGGTGGAGTTTCTTTTTCTTTTAAAAGCGGCCGGTTCGCGACACGAATTTTCGAGAAGGAATGGTCACCCACCGAAAAGGGCCGTTTTGTATTTTTCCGTTGCCGCTGTTCCGATTGTGAGGCCAAAAATGTCCCTCAACTCATCGATCCCCCTCTTTCTTTTTGTTGGCAGGAAAGCATTGAGAGTTTGTCCCATGAGAAATATAACGACGTAAAATTTATTTATTTATTTAAAAAAATATAAGTTTTAGTTTTAACGGATCAAAATGGACTTATACGTGGGAATTCGCTGTACTTGTCCAACTCTTTGAACTTTTAATTTAACTCATTCTTTCCTGGTAACTAAACTAATTTTTTAATACTATTTTCCTGTTTTGCGCTGTGAAATTTCATTTTAATATAATTGTTTTGTCATTTAATGACCATCAGTCCTTCCAGTCGGAATTTACAATTAGGATAGGCCATTCACCAAGTAATTAAACCTTCGGTTGACTGGATAGGCACAATAAAATCAATCTCATCTCGTACTATACTGGTGTTCAAATTTCACTCAATCAATGGGACACATTCCGTTTCCTATGCAGCGATCAATTCACTCCGACATTTTTGGTCTTAGGAAAGTGCCCATCGTTGGTTTTAGTCTGAGATGTTCGCGGAAGCTTTATCTGGCTTCACATTAAAAACTCCCCCTGGGTAGCTACTCTGTGACTCTTACGTACATGCTAACGACATGGGTCTTTTTTTCGTCTTCTCGATTTTTCTTTTCGTCTTTCGTCTTCTTTCGACTTGCTACTGCAATTCTGTAAGCAATAGTCAAGGGTTTTCAAGCTTGGTGAAAGTGTGGTACCTTCGTGAGACAGTTGCTAAAATGCTAAGCATATATTAACCACAGCCGAATCATTGGTTGCATTTCATGGACGACAGAAATCGCTAGCGTTTCTTAGCGAGTTGCAGGATAGCACTGCTGGTCCGGAGGAGCATATCACTCTACACGGTGGGCTGCCAAGGCGCCCGATTGTTGTGTTCTACCTGTGGATGGGTGGGCGTTTGGACAGAGTCTAACTTTATACAGTTTTGTACAATATTTGCTTTTGCAATAGTTAGGTAATATTGAAAATGCAACGCTAATTATTATCACTGGTAATATTTATAATTAAACGCTGGTGATAATAATCCCTGGTAACATTCAAAACGCAAAGGTAGCTTTGAAACGCACAAAAGGATATTTTTTTGGCGCACTGAAAAAGGCATGAGGCCACGTTTGCCTTGATTTTGAGGTCATTGGGGAGTTAACGCCGTTTTGTATCACTTAAAAAAATGAACTGGTAATTTTATAAGCGTGTACACTTGATAAATTATTTTTCACTTACGAGTTTGCATTCACCCCTCTAATCTCGGTAACGTTCAACCTTTCACCTTGTTTTAGGAACTCCGTTCTTCCTATCTAATTTTGTAGTATTGCCTAGCCAGTGCCCAATTTTATTCTTGCCATTACCTAAAAGTCTTGTGACATTATTTTTCTTTTGCGCGTGTGTGCAAGTCCCGCAAGCTCCAATGCTAATAATATGGACAAGACTGCACGGTGACGTCACGAAACATAGCAAGTTATTTTTTTAGCCGTTGGAACCTGAAAAATTTCTGCTGTGTCTTGGGCGAAAGATACATAAGTATAAACACTTGCAGTTTCGCTCAACGGAGACGCTATATTTTTTATTCACAACCCTAATATTTAGATAATTAATAAATGTTTCACAAAACTATTTACTCTCTTGCATGATCTTCTAGAACTTTTCCCATAAAACCATTTATATACGATGCATCACCTCTCTCTTTGCCTCCTCACTATTTCTTGCTCTTCAACTCATTATTAAATCAGTTAAAACGTCTTTGATAGCGCTGCATACCGAAAGCACATGAATAAACATAGACGAGCACTCAAAGAGAGTCATTGCGACTATTGTGATGATATTACTGTCTGACTTCACGATAGTGTAGTGAAAGGATTTGTTGCTATTCGGTGCAGTTAGGTTTGGAAATATTATATCCATTTCCAAAAGTGAGTATTTTTGCTTCATCAGTTCAAATTTACGATATTAAGGGACTTAAATTGAACTCCTCTGGCATTTATGACATAGAATGTGCATTATTTATGCTGTAAGGCTTTAAAGCTATCTGCCTATGTGCTTACTAACAAAACTTTATATTTTTATTCTATTATATTAATTATAATTTAGTAGCAAAATGACTAATATGGGTTTAAAATTATCTTTTTGCGCGTTAGCTCTTGCTGTTCAACCTTATTGGGCCTTGAGGTTCTATGAGAGTGCCTTAAGTTTTAAGGCAATTTGAAAAATATCACATAAAGAAACTAGTTCCAGTCAGATAACTAACATCACCCGATGAAATCATGAAATAAATAAATAGACGAAAATAACATATAGGAAATGGAAACTACTAGGCAGCAATTATTAAACTCCATATTGTAAACATTTTAAGAATGAACTTAATGCATATTTAAATTCATGGAAAAGCATTGAAACAATATTATCAATCTCTATCAGTCATCATTATTTTGCACGTAACAAAACCTTTTTCTACGTCACTCTCTCCTCCAAGATATGTCATGTGTATGATTTTTCTCATGTTAATATGCGCAATAGATTAATAGCATCGAGATAAGATATCAAGACACGGTTTTATAATTTCTGGTTAAATATTCATTTTCGGTGTGATAATTTCTGCCAGTACGTTCCCCCATCAATAACGATACCGTCAACTGACGAACAGTTTCGTGTAATATACAAATCCCAAACTTTAAATTACTATCAATTTAACAAGAAGCCTTTGTCATCTTCAGATTATAGTTAAACAGACATTATAAAGTTGGACCTAAATGTATCTAATCCTTGCACAATTGACATAGCGGCAGGGAGTCAAAAGTTCCAAAAAAATATTCCAATTTTTAAGTACCAAAAAGTTTTTTTCCCATTCTAAAAGTGCCAAAAAGTTTTGTTTACCAAAACTGTAGTTTCATTTATGCGCTTAGCAATATGGAAATAAATAGTTCCGAATGAAAATTTTTAAGTTAAAATGGCATTACTTATTCCTGAAATTATTAATTCCGGACGCACGTGTTATTTACATCTTAATGGATTCGTATATTATAAACAAGCAGCTGCTCTCTCTCCCCCCCCATGGACGCAAAGCACTTCAGCTTGCAAACTTTATCATTCAGATCATGGTTCTTCTCACAGCGTAATGTTTGGGGTATTGATCGCATGAGCAGGAATTCAAGTTTTCCAGTTCGCGGGCATTTCTGTGTCGGCAGCTGTTTTTTTTAGTATTGGCAAGTTCATTCGTCGGAATGAATTTATAACAGCGGGGCATATAATTATTTAAAGGGCTTCGTCCATTTTCCACACACGCCCTCCACAGCCCACACTCCGAATCAACCAGCCAACCATCCAGGCCAACCCAGCCCTTCGGCACGGTTCGCGCATCGCCAGTCATATTCCGCTTGCTCCGTCTCCGTTATACTATGCTCGCATATTCGATGGATTCCGCATGCTTTTGACTTTTGCCCTTTGAGCGCTCATGCCTCCCTTTCCATCCCCCCCCCCCCGCCCTCTTCGCTCTGTATTCATTCCGTCCACCACTTTCCTTTCCGCATTCCCTTTTCGCCCTCCGTCTCGCCTTTCCCTCCCTCGGGGTTTTTCCCTCTCTCTCTTGATCTCCTTCTCTCACTCTTGAAGATGTGAAAAGGGATTGACGTGATAACGTTGACGCCCAAAGGCCCCCAACCCACCATTAGAGGAAAGTGGTCTAATGGATGCAGTCGTAGTAGGCCTGTTGAGTATCTGAGTACCTGATCTAAGTAGGCGTTATTTGAACTGAAAAAAGTTTAGAATGTTCTGAAATTGTTCTGGTAACTGTACGAAAAAACATCATTGTAATCTTGGATGTAATAATATGATACTTTCACTCATTTACTTCTCAGCGTTTTTTTACTTTGTTTTTGTTTTTTTCTTGTAATTGGTTGAAGTGTCTTTTCTCATTGTTAAGCTTAAAACATTTGCCTAAATAATTACTCTATTACAATTTTAATAAAGTATATTGATTAATAGTGTTGATATGTATGAAAATGTTTAATTTTCTATCACATTTTCTTAAATGAATCAAGTTCATTTCGGTTTTAGTTTATTTTTATAATACAACAGTGTCTCCCTCTATGTGTATTATAGGTGTTATGTCCAATAGTACAAGGTAATAGAGTAATAGTTTTATATTAACATTTATACGCTCTCTCACGTGGCTAAGAGTTTGCCGGTTTTTTCTTCATAAAAGAGAAATATGTTTATAAATGTTCTCGCGTGGATCTGGAGTTCTTTTCCTGTCCAGAAAACATGATTCAGGGCAATTTTCGGCTATGTGATTCATTACTTATAGGCTGCGCGTGGAAGATGAGTATTCAACTTCATGGATCGAAATAAAGCCATATCAGTTGATATCTCGTACTGTGGCATCGCTTGTGATTCCAGGATCGCTTTGAATCAGTAGGGGGAATGGTAACCCTAAAATGAGCAATTTCCTGCTTTGAACCGATTCCTTTGCCATGGGTTGTGATAATGCGAAAGTTGCGAGAGTTATTTCAGGATGTTTCACATGCTACATTTTTTACTCGGTGAGGAATCTACTTGCTTGAAAGTTACTTGCTTCTTTAACCTGTACGTTATAATTACTGCACAAGGAATTACGGCCCTATATTTGAGACTACTGAGTTCAAAATTGATCGTGCATTGATATAAGAAACGAAAAAGCTCATCAGCCTTCAATCAAGTACGTTTTTATGGATGTCTACTGCAGATTTCTTTGTACCACTGTCAAGTGCAAGTAGTAGTAACTCAACGTAAGTTATGTCGGGACTAGGGTACACGAATGCAGTTTCAATTGAGAATTAGTACCTTTAACCAGTAGCACGACCAATTCGGTACTCATCATTGTTCTTATCTGCTTGAATTTCAAGCTAATTCAGGCTGGCGAAAAGGCACAGAGGAAAATACTATGATATTTGAATTATCCAAGACAAAGTAACCTGTATTTTCACGACCTGTTATATATATGACATAGGTGTGTATTAATTTCATGATTTATTTATTAGTACTTTCGCGAGTGTCCCACTTGTATGGTCTTTATGCAAACTCGTTATCCACGTTCAAATATTTTTTTCCAAATAAATTCCCATTTGACGTAGCATTTCCTCCTGCTCTCTTCCAAAGTATGCGAATAATTACTTTTAAATATTTATTTTTCTGGAATCCATTCATCGAGGCTTATGATTTACTTTCAGTTATTTTCCGTCCTCTGCTAAAGAATTCGTCGATGTTTGTTTGTGATGGGGTAACGCTCCAAACGGAATGTCATATCGGCGTTCCAACTCGCTTCGAGGCACGTGACGCTACTTTTTCCCGGAATACATGCTCGACGCTAGGCAAGGTTTGGGAGCTTTGCTGTCACATGCCATCCATCTCTCTTCCCCGCGTCTACACCCACTCTCACATTTCGGGTCGTTAACCTCTTGGTCTCTGCTCGTGCTTTTTTTTCTCTCTCTGCCAAATCAGGGAAACCATTTGCGAAAAGAATCGATTCCGTGATTATTCTTCCCTTGTTTATCACACGTCGTGACAAGCTGGAACCAACAGAACGACGTGTTTTCCATCAACAGAGATATGCAGTCGCGTACACGGATTGAAAAAAAATTAAAGCCGTTGTTGTACAGAGTTTTGTCCCCTTTGTGGAATCGATGATTTTTTTTCGAGCAGTGTAAAGCACACTTTGGGCAGTTAGTCGAAAACCAGTTGCCGAGGCCTTTGTAAATTATGGCCATCATGGCGACATCCGCTCTCCCAACGATCTCCATGAGGGAAAATAAACGCTTTCTAAGAATGGCTGATTTGTCTTATTAGAATGATTTTTGGTTTCTGAACTCTGAATATTTTTCTGGTTATTAAAATTTTGGAGAATAGTTTTGCAGTGTCATGCCAAATGGGTATCATTTCAAGTTTTTAATGGATTAAATTAATTATACCTTGTAATAGTGTGCATTACGTTCTTCAGTATTCTTCAGTACAGGTTAGTATTAGTTCAATTAGGCAAATTCGAGCTTTCTGTCTTACGCTGCCTAAATTAAGCATACAAACTCCATAGTCTCATTTTCATTTTAATAATAAGAAGTGCTATTGAATTTTATATCTTCTATTCTATACACATTCAGTTCGATCGTTTAAATCTGAAATAGAAACAAAGTATTTTCACCCTGAATGTTAGAATACATTTTGAACTAATTTAAATACTAATTAATTGAAATAATTCTAGCTAAAAAATAATTCCTGCTGGGATCAGTGAGCAAGTGTTTCAATGAGGATCATTTAAAATGCAAGGCGCCTTCCAAACCAAGTACATGGTGAGAACAATTTTGCAAGACAACAAGAGAAGTTTAACTTGGACAAAGTATTATTTAAAGGGTCATCAATTAGTAGTTTGAACACAAAATATTATAAAACAATGCAGTGTGGTTCTTTATGTTCCTAGAACTTGGTTTTTGAGGCAAGATTATGAGCTTTATTCTTAATCTTTCAAGGTGTGATTTAATGGAATGGTGGAGAAGAGCTGTGAATAGAGGAAGAGTCTTCGGTATATATATATATATGATAGGGGTATACTTTTGGAGACTTTGCTGGAGGGAACAGTGTTGTTCTAGCATTAGAACATGGAAAAATACGGGTTTTATCAAGGAGGCAGGAAGGGTTACGTGAGTTATAAAGAGTTGAGTGGGAGATGATAAAAAGCATTTGTGGTGATGTGACGGGTGCTACGGTTGGCCCGACAAATAATGCAGTCGGGTGTTTAAGCAGGAACTGTCGAATTACCTGCCCTCATTTGGAGGAAGCCATTGCTGGTATCTACGCTACAAAACCTGTTTTATGCCAAAAGATGGCTAAAATTTTGGGAAGGCTGTAAATATTCAGAATATCTTGCAAAAAAAATTAGATTTGAATCAGTAACGTTTTCCACAATGCAGGACAGTCTGCTAAAATGAAGACCGGCTGCCACAGTTTAAAGTTGACTTAAAGATTTAGGCCAACGCGACAAGGATTGGGCGCGGTGGACACAATTCAGGGCCGTGTTCAAAACATAAGGAATGACTGTCTGCAACTGGCTGACTGCAAGTATTTGTTGTTACATTTCAATGCCTGCAGAGTGTGTTCTACTCTGGATGGTGTCAGTCAAATTACAATCGTTGCACTTTGGGTTCATATTTTCCTTGCGAATTTCACACCAGCATTATTTAAGTGGGCGTAAATTTTTATCAAATTCAGCTCAGTTTCTTCTATTCAAAATGTTTCCATCTCGAGTGAAACGAAATATCTGGCTGATAAAATGGTTTTAATCCGCAGCGAAATACCTTCGGAGAATGAAATATATTTTTAACCAAGGTTAAATTAACGTTATTTTAAACAGTATTTTGGTTAGGTCCCTTTTCATCATACACCGGAAACAAACTGAATCCTTCTTCCTTGTCTAAACGTAACTATTCTTCACTGTACCTGTCTAATCATCTAACGACGAAACAGTTGTCAAACCTTTCAGTAAAATGTTAATTATGTGAATATAGCTTTCACAGCTTCAAAGACTTTCACCACATATTTCTTAAGGTAGTACCCATTAGATAAGCCGTTGGTTAGGATACACTTAGCAGTAGAGCGTTGATAATGGGTTGAAGTTATTAAGAACAGGTTAGCATGCATAAATCACCAATTCCTGTTATTCTTGACGGCCTATTTAGGTAGGCGGTCTCTTCAGCGTGATCATGGAGCCCCGATCAACAGGCGAAAAGCCTGTTATTATGGGGAACGGACATTACGTAACCTTCTGGCTCGGTTGAGCTGCAGGAAACTTGTTTGTCGATAGGCTGACTTTGATAAAGAGGTTGACGAAAAATCAATTACGAGGGTGATTATATAAGGGTGCCTTCCCTATCTCCATCAAACTGGAAAAGGAGTTATGAATATAGTTTTACCCGTAGAATCCCGAAAACCAGTAAATTGTGGATCGTTCGTGTTTGCAGCTTTTGCTACCAGAAAATTTAGAGCATTTTAAATTGAATTGATTGGACAGAGAGAGTGATACGGCTGATGGAAAAATTTAGTTGGGAGCCGTGAAACGTGAAAGACTCGGTGGTTACGCGCTAAGCAATCACTGATTAAAATATTCAGAGCACAAAAGGTTTGGGTGATACTGAGGTTGTTAATTTACCTAGCCACAGAATCTCTAAAATGGACGAAAGCCACATAATAAGAATAAACTGTCGAACAGGTACAAAGATGCCTTCTTCTCACTGAGGACTGCTACCGATGCAGAACATGGAATTAAAATCCGTCGAAACACGTTTTTCTCTCATAATTCCTTTTTCCATACTCTCACATCTTCATGCCTGGTACCCTAACACCCCCTGCCACACGTCACGTTAGTGGTTTACAAAATATTATATTTGTGGGCAAGGGACAAAAAAATCGCGTGAAAAATGCCCCACGCTCAGTTGAGTTTTGGCATGGCATTTCTTTGGGGGTACCCTCGTAAATTCGAGGTTCACTTTTCAAATTGAGGACCTCTAAGGCTTTAATTGAATTTTCAAAGTGCTTCGAGACAAAGTGAGAGGATATAATGTTTTTCTCCCTTGCGGAAGCACGCATTCGCCAGGAAAAACGTTGGTTGCAAAGAAATACGAATATGATATACAAAGCGAGGCACTGGGCTTGAGACCGGAAAGTTGAAAGGAAAATAGGTCAAATTTCATAAAGACGAGTAATCCGTGTATGCCAACCAAAGTAGCGAAAATTTAATTCGGAAAGCGCTACCGTGAGTCTTTTATTTCTTTGGTTTATTCCCCTCGGAAAATATTAATATCGACCCTGAATATGCGCCTTTCCGACGTCCATGGAAAAGAATAAACCAAGGTATACATGTACATTTCCATGGCTTTTCAAAAGTAAGTGGAATATCATTTTTGGTCAGGAATATAGTTTTAGCAGCTCTCGCTGGGACTTTTTTTATGGCAATTTTTTTTCCTTTTACTTTTTTGAGTATCCCTCCGGGTCGACAGGGTTTATGAGTAAGTCGTAGCCGAGCACGAGAGGAATTCGCGATTGAAACTCTCCCGAATTAAGCCAGATCCATCGGGGTCACCATAATTCCCCCGAGTCCGACCGAGGTGCACTCGGCAAATCACCCGCCTCGTAACGGATTCATCGGGCAAAAAAAAACTTCGGGAGGCGGGTCCATGCCTTTTACTCATCCAAGGGATGACGTGACTCAAGGAAAAAAACTGCATGGGTTGAAGAGCAATGAAGATGTCGGGATGGGCGATAGACAGATCTTCTCATTATCGCATTTAAATACACATTTTGCTCGTTCAAAAGATGCGATGTGTCGATTTATGCATCGCATAGCATCTCTTATCGGATTGATTCGCATTACGTCGAATATATCGTATTGAATCGTATTAAATTGCATATATTACATAACATCTTGTATTGGATTGTATCGCATTACACTGTATGTATCTTATTGCATCGTATTAAATTGCATACCGTAATTCATGGCATTCATCGCATTATACCACATGTATCGTACTGGATCATATATAATTGCATATCGTAATTCATCGCATTCATCGTATTACACCACTTAAACCGCATGACATTGTATTGCTTTGCATATCCTGATACATCGCATGTATTGCATTGGATTGCATCGTATCGTATTGAAAATCGTAATTCATCGCGTATCTCGCCTTTCACCGAAATTAGATATAATTTTAGCCGGCTTTACTCATGGAAGGTGACTTCTATGGAAGTGGGGAATGTAGCGATTTTGTTTCATTGTTTTGATTTTGCGTAACTTCCGGATTTCCACAAAAAATAAGAATGGCGGTAGTAAACGATGAATATGTTGACATTAAATATTTACGTTTACGCATCGTACTCTTCGAGTTTCACTGGCATCCGCGGTATTTATTTAAATTAAATCACAATAAAATTGCATTTATAATGTGTATTAAGTATGAAAATTACGTTATTCCTCATTACTTTCCGTTGGGACAGTCAGTCTTACAATTAAGTAACCTCTTACAGAAAGATACACTTCCAGGTATAAATAAATATTTTAACGTGTTGCAATAAGTCCTCATCCGACAAATTAAATATTTGTTCACATTTATGACACACTGGCAGTCATTTATTCAGGTTTTCACTGGATGCTTTGCAGTATTATCTCAGTAACGAATTGCTACTTGCAGGAAAAATAGAATCCAGTGTAATAATAATAATTTCTATCTATCTAACAGCAGATGCCAATTACTAGATGTGTATTAAATGGACGAACACACACAACCATGCTCTGGGAGGTGTTAATATCCTACCCAGGCGGAATTCGAACCCGCGACCTTCGGTTTGGCAGGAGAAAAACTTTACCCCGCCGCCACCGAGGCCGACCGAGGACCGTGTACTTTTCGTAGAAGTGCGAACCGTGTCCGAGAGTGTGCCGACCGGCTACTATCCCTATCGACCTCAACTCCCTGTCGCATATGTCCGAGCTTACTCATTAAAGTGCTATTTGCAAACGACTGCTGTATAATTAATTTAAATGTGTAAAGCCGCCTTCATAGCGTGGTTAGCCAACAGCTCGAAGCGTAATATGCGGACTATCGCAAATCTCACTCACTACGTCGCCACACCGCACTTCCTTAATTTATTGGACAAGAAAAGCTGTGGACCTGTAACCTAAAACTACAGTCGATGATGATGAGTGCCTTATAGGCGCAGTATGAAAGTTGTAGTTGAAAGGTAGTTTAGAAAAGTCCTGTTCGAGAGATGAAGATTTCGAAAGATGGAAGAAGATTTCGAAACTTGATGCTAGAAGAGGATGCTAGTGATCAAATGAATGGATAAATGAAGGAACGAGGAAATATATTGAAAAATAGAAAAGGAGAAAATCGTATTAAGGTCCGAATGGATAGGCCACACTTTGGGAGATGACGAATTGGTTAGGAATATATGATAAGAGGCAAAATAGATGGGAAAGCCCAACGAGGGTGCCAGAGGGACAATTACATAAGCCAACTATAACGGGATATGAAACAGAAGAGTCTCAAGGGCATTTTTGGGAATTAGCGGGGGACATGGAGGAAAGTATGAATGCCGTCAACCTATCTTAGGAATGAATGATTCATAATGATTATGAAAGTTTTGCAATGGAGATCAGACGCTTATAGACAAAAGTGATGACGTTCTACCAATCTAGGAAACTAGAAAAATATTAAGGTTTGAAGGCTTATACTAACTAGATCAGGGGGAAAATTTCACATAGTACTTGGAGGGTATTTTCAATGAGAATCAATTTAGCAGTTGGGGCATAAGGATTTTGTTGAGAAAGGGAAAATATATACGAAATGGAGGGGATTAATGAAAGGAACCTTGTGAAGAAATTCGACCGGGGGCAGTATATTTGAGTGGACATATTGAAGAGAGAGTTAGAGGGAAGAATGTTGGGTAAGTGCTGTGCGTAAGGATGGAGAAGAAAGAGAATCCAGAATTTTTTGCTGAAAGGTTAATAATTTGGAGAGTATGAGAGAGATTAAGTATTAGAAACTTGATAGATCTGTGAAGGAAACGTGAAAGAAGATGAAAAACTGTAGGCGGAACATTCATTAGGTGGAATGCCTGTAATAGGAAACCTTGATAAGGATCATGGATGGATATAGGCGAAGTGAAAGGGTGGCGTGGACAAGCTGGAATGAATACATCGTATATCGTTGAAGTGAAATAAATTTTAGGTATTTTCCTTGGGAGCAACCATCTCCGCCAGTGATTCATATGCCGACGTATCCATAAATACTGCTTGCGTGCATGAAAAGGCAAATGGTGACTTTGAGTTTTGTTGCTTGTTATTTTGATTTCCTGCAAGGCTTCACATTGCTGTGGAAATAAGCGTGTTCTAAGGTAATCAAATTCTGTTGTCGTCACTAAGAGGCACCATTTGCCGTGCTGGTATTGCGCAGCGAGTGTCACGTTAAGTTGTATGATCGCAAAGCTCGAATGCCGTCTTTTCATTGAAAGCAATTATCATGGAGTCACCTTTTATTGCCGACTCTGAGTTATCCCATCTTTATTGATGCTAATTCCAGAAAGCTTAAAAACGGCTTTGGGAAAAGGAGTGCACTATTTATATAGTACGAATACTGTTCAGTGATTATAAAACTTGGGCGGATCCAACAAGCACTCAGACCGACCGCTCAGTAGTAAAAAACCTCCTTATCGTCATCCCCTCTGCATTACCTTGATTCTTTCGTCCGTTAAATTGACCTCGTATATCTCATTTTATATATATACCGCCTCCGATTTAGTCTCAAGCCTCGAAGTCGCTATCAAATACTTCTCTCGTCAAGGAAAAATGGCGATATTCAACTAATCGTTTGTAAAAATAGAAGTTATTAATTTGCGGCGTTTTCCCTTTTTCGTTTATTTTCACAGTACTGTTTGTAGTGTATAGTATAGCATAGCATAGCATATGGCATTTAGTGTTAATCTCGTAGCAGGAATTATTGTTAACGACGGAATATGTTCCGCTGCGTCTCAGGATTTTTTCCAAGTCACTGTATTGCTCTTTCACGCATTTCCTCCATGTAGTCTTCTCTTCCTCGACTATTTTCTAAACCTCTTTTTTCACATTGCCAGTCCTTTAGAACTCCAGCATTCCTCTGCAAAGCCGGGTATAGTGTTTTCCTATACCACCAGGTGTGCGCTATTTCACATCGTGAGACATTGCGATCGCAGTGCATCGCGAAACGCCCTGCGATGCAAATTTTGTATTTTGTTGCGATGTTGAAATATCTCGCGGCTCCTATGGCAATGAAGGAGTCGACATTCGTTCCCATTAGGAAACGTGTGCAGGGGGAGGTCAGGGAACTCGTCGCCGGCATCCAGGTGGGGGGCGTCACGACTAGGGCTGGGCGGTATTTGAATCCCAATATCAATATCCAATATCTTAAAATATTGAAAATGGACCCATATCAATAACCTGTATTGGACCATTGAATATTGGAATATATTGGCATATTGGAATATTGGATATACATATAGTAATATTGGAAATAATGAAAGAATGAAATATTTGTGTATTGGAAAATATTGAGCATAGCAATAGTAACAGGTAAAATTATCTAGCTTACTATGGTTTGCACATGCTGTGGAAACAAAATTGCTGCTCAAATAAACAATCAGGCTGGCACAGGCACGTACTTCACATTGCTAGCATAAAAAAATAGCTTTTCAGCATGTTCTCCTGTTAATGAATTTCTGTTATCGGTGATGACCTCACCGCCAATGTAAATTCAATACTTGAATTTTTAACATTGGTAATCCAATATTCAATACTCCAATTGGAAATATTGGTTCTTCAATATACAATATTCCAATTACAAATACTGTTTTTTCCAACCTCCAATATCCAATACAGGATACAGGTATTCGTCGTTCCAAAATTGTGATTTTGGTATCCCAATATTTAAAAATATTCATATTGGAACCCATATATGGGAAAACCGCCCAGCCCTATTCGCGACGACCCACCCCGCCGGAGGGCTGGTATGAGTGTGCCGGGATGGTTGAAGGGAATGAGCCGACGGGGAAGAGGGACGGATTCGGGTTGTCCGGTTGTGAATCGTGGTTAAATAGCTGCCGGGGGTTGTATGGACGGATTGTGGGTACCCACTGCGGAGTGGACGGCGGGGAAATTCGTCGCCAAGGGGCGCCGCGGAGTGAAACGGGGGCGTGGCCTAAATGGTCCAGCTTTGAACCTGGGTGCGTGTTTCTGACCGTGGGTTGTGGTGGAAGGCGTCGAGAGGCTGACTCGAAAGGGAGGACGAGCGGAGGGGAGAGAGTAGTGGGGTTGCTAATACCCCGATTACATTACTAGGGTTGAATGGTGATTAACATGGCGGCTCTAACTTACTTTCGCTCACGCGATTTTCAGTTTACCGTAGCATAAATGCTGTTGACCTCTGGGGAAGAGTTAAGAATCACCATAATCACTGAAAAAAAACTACTGAAACAAATTACGCACCTGCAGCATTACTGAGCAGCATTCTCATTTAATATCTATCTAGAATGTTTATTTTATCAATGTTTCCTCCTTTGACTGGACATGTTGGCTATATTAGTCTAGGAGGACTTCAATTTCCCTAGTGTAGTGCTGCCGTCTTTCTGCTTGACCGTCCATTTTTTAAAACTCGTATTTCAACCACGATTTCAATTAACTTCCGTTCGCACGTATTTCAAATGCCGGTAACCGGCTCCAACCCTAGTGACTTGAAAAAGTTTTCTAGGGTTGGAGCTAACTTGTATTTACATGGCGAAATTCTTACTAGCATTCGAGTTACTAGCGTAAAAAGCAAATAATTTAAACGGGACATAAAACGGATAGAGAGACGGTTAGAATGGTTGGTTAGATTAGGACCATCAACTGAGGTAATTTGCGCCATAGAGGATAGGTGGGTAGGTTAGTAAGGGAAGGATCACTCGGGGAATGAAGCAAAGGGGAAAGAAAGCCGGTGACATTATTTTGCTATTAAGTAGGTCCGACCGCGACTATATGAGTCAAAACAAATACAATATTCCACCTTTTTGTTTATTTGGCCTAAAAACCCTGCTTTTGTGATAATCAGCGTTAACTATTGAAAAAGAACACTAAGTTACAATTTTTGCAGATTATTGCGTGAATATATTGTAAATTATCACTTTTTCCAGCCATAGGTGCCAACTGCAGCGCTATTTCTATGGAATTACCACATTTTTACTTCAATCATCGCAGTAATTGGCTAAAAACACTCATAAAATAATGTGGTAAGATGCCTATATTTTATTTTATTCAATTTCTTGGGATTTGTCTTTCTTATTAACAGTTTTCCGCGAAAATGGCATATATATTTATACAAAAATACTATTTTCCCCGCGTTACTCCCATTCTACCATTGAACACCATGTAATTTCAAGTTAAATTAGAAAATAAAGAAGCGTGGAAAGTTAAAATTCTGTTGTTCATATCAGATAGAGGACAAGTTTTACTACAAGTAAACAGAATATGAATAAAATAACATTTAAGTCACTATACGGTGAAACCACCTTAACGAAAGGTGCTAAGGGAACCATAGTTTAACGTCGTTAATGGGTATGGTACTAAGAGTGTGAGAATGAGGATTGAGATAGAAAAAGAGGCCTTTGTTGATAGAAGGAAGCTTATGACAAAAACCTTGCATAATGTCGCAAATAAAATGCCAATCCCATCTGAAGGACCCAAATGGAACGTAGGGATCCGAATTCCACTGAAAAATCTATCTCAGTTGGGATACGAGCACGGGCCCTTTAGGTGGGGCCCTTGCGACTTCAATAAGTCGATCCCTTCATAGAGAGACGAATGAAGCTGAAGTTGTTGAAGAGAGATGGATAGATGTATATGAATAAGATGTAAACGATTATTATAAACCGTAGTACCAATCAATTTCTTTTAACGAGTATAACTACCCACTAGTTTTCCTTTTTTAGTTTTCTCATTTTTGAGGCACAATTATTCTCTATACAAGTAGTCAGCGTAAACGTTGAATGGCGGTGAGACGATACGAATTTGGTAAATGCCTTAATGCATTTGCCTATTTGTGTTAGTTTGTCAGCGAAACGGAAAGCAAAAACTCGGCTTATATAATTCTGTACTTTTTTTACTCGTGCATATGACTATATATAGAACGCCGTACTGAAGAAAGGAGAAAAGCAAAAGTTTGTGGAATACTTAGGCCCAGTTTCATAATGTCTGGATAACTTTAATCGCAAGGTTATAATGTGATTACGTTAACCCTTTAATGTCAGATGCGCCTAGATCGGCACATGCATCTGGAGCATATGTGCCGAATTTGTTTGAAAGAAATTTTGCAAAAATAATACTTTAAAGAGTTACAATGTTTTTTTTTCGCCCATTTTTTAATGATAATGAATAAAATTTCATTTATCCTTACATATTTATTATTTTGTAAAGGTTTAACTGAGAGATCGTATTTGTTAATTACATCCGGCAGTAGGTTATTTTGTGATAGGGTAATCGATGGGATATTTCATCCACATCGGTTGTCATAACGCGAAAATATTTAATTAGAAATCATAAAACAGAGCCTTAAATAGCTTTGCCATCGGAGAAATCTTGGAATTGCTACATAATATTACTAATGATACCAATCAATATATTCGTAGCAGTTACATTTAATTTAGTACCACATTAGTATTATTTATGTTGCATTATGATCATTATTATGACTAAGTAATCTGATCTTCTACAGGGTAAAAATGGGGGATTATGCATTGTGCATTGATTGGCCTTTTTCAGGTGGACAATTACCATTCTTTTTTTTTTTTTTTTTTTTTAACTCTATAATTTTAGCCTCACGTGAACTTAAGTCAAAGTAAACGGAATATCCTTTTTTTCATGCGCAGTAATTCAGAGTTATACAGTTCTTTTTTTCAGTCTGTATTAGTCACAAAAATCATGAATCGATAGAATTTAATCGATTCCAGGTAATGCGGAACTCCGAACTGTGTCGTAATTAAAATTCCCATGCCCGCGCTCTCCTTCGGAAAGCCGGGGGATCCGCCTCCTTCTTTAAACCCTTCATTCCCCAAGGGACTGGGCGTGGAGTCGACAGGGGATTCCGTCCAGTATCCCCCTCCTCCTCCCCCTCTCTCGTGTGTACCCGTCTCTCAGGACGATGGGATGAGTGCGAGATGGAAAAAGTTCGTGAGGGAGGAGTGGAGGTGGACGAGGGACATAGATGCGGGAGGTGGGTAGTTTGTTGGGAGGGCCTGTAGCGAGCCCTGTTCAACTCCACCTCCTCCCTCTTGTACCCTCGCCCCTTTCCGATCGTCATTCAGGTGATAGGTACAACTCGTTCCATTGTCGTGCTACCGGAAGGAAATTTTTTTTAAGGTCGTTGGAGCGATTTTTTTCATGTAGAATCAAATTTGTGAAGCTTTGCATACGTATTCTTATAAGTGATATCTATAGATGAAACTGTAAAACATTACATATTTATGATTTTTTTGGCCATTCAATGCAATTTTAACAAAACCTCAAGGCACATGACATATATTTCGCAATATTTCTATTGCAAGTGTACAGATTTTCTTATAAAAGCGAAATAACACATTGAATATTATTATAGTTGTTTTCAACAAAAATCAAGGTGTCACGCCGAATTAAAAAAGCATATTTATATATAATTTATACCTAAATTTCGAATATCGCGCCGAAAACAATTCATAACATGCTTTTATTAAAGGAACAAATGCCTACTATAATTCGTGAATCATTTCCCTTACTGTATGCATGGTAAGTTCCAACGGATAGACAGATGCACTTAGATAATATGTGATTCTGGAACGTTTTTTCGAATAACTTGAAAATTATTAAAATGTGCACTCATGACCCACGATCTCCAGCCACCTTAAAGCGGAAATCAATGTGAATGCACAGTAGAGTGTGTCAGGCGTAAATTGAAGGAAATAATTAATATCCATCTATCTATACCAGCATACTACCCTATGATTCACCGTGGCAGGGGGTGTTAGGACATCACCCATTAGGTGGGAGGGTATAAGGACCTGGAAGAGGAAGTGCCTAAGCGTCTCCCTCGATTTTTGTTGCAGCCATTACGGGGGCTCGTGGGTCATTGAGTGCACAATGCACATATTTATTTATTAAAGTAAAAACATTATTGGAACATATTTCACTTTGGTTTATGCGTGGGAACTCACCATTCAGGCAGAAATGGAACTGATACAAGAATTGAATTATTAATTTTTTCCTTTGATTTAATGCATGATAAATGACTTTTCGGCGCGGTATTCGATGTTAGGCGACATTATACTGAAATATGTTATTTTCGAATATTGCACTCGGCGTGACACCTTGATATTTGTTTGCTACCATTATAACAATTTGAAATATAGTATTTCGAGTTTAGAAGAACATTTCGAGTTTAGAAGAGTCTGTACATATGTAATCGAATATTACGAAATGTATATCATGTGCCATAAGTCTGAGTTTTAAAATTGCATTGAATTGCCTAAAAACCAGATCAGTATGATACAATTTTTCACTTTTACCTATAGACATTACTAATTAGAACACGCATGCAAATTTTCAAGCAAATTATGTACCTATGTAAACAAAAAACGCTCCAGCTACCTTTATGGTGCGTATTATGAAGGAGTTTCGACTGTGTATCTATCATATTTTGTCGTTTCCGTCTGTTCTATAGATGTATTGGGAGGTTGAATTGATATCGTCCGTATCAACCTGAAAGTACGAGTAATATTATATTGATATCAATTTGGCTTCCGTAATTTAAAACGTCGCCTTTGATTATAAAATTGAGAATTGGGGAAAAATCTGCAAATATGGATCATAAAACGTACTATCGAGTTTTATTTATCAATATAGGCCAGTTTTATAATGTCTGGTTAATCGATGTTGAGATAAACATTAATATTACTGTTTAACTATTTAAATGAGATACCGACCTTGGTTTCGGCATATTATGCCATTACCAATGCAATGCATCATACTTCGGCAATAGTAACGAATACCGAAACCACAGCCTTGTATACATTATTTCTGTTTGGAAATCATTCCTATTACTTGTTTCTCTGACACCATGGAGATATCTATGTGATCCAAAAGTGATTAAATTTTCCACTAACCATCATTTAACTCGACCGAAATTCGAACCTGGATCACCAAATTTAAGGTTATGGAATGACTTTGAATAGCTGTGACTGGATAACACACTTAAGCAGGAATTGGGAAATCCGAGTACGAATTCTGGTCAAATTAAAATGATTTTTTCATAAATTCCATACCCTTTGGTGTATATCTTTGCACCAGTGCTCATGACTGCGTACCATACCATTGTATTAGGAGATGTGACCCAGTGTATGTTAAATTCTAGAGGATTTTCACACATTGCCCCCTTAACCGGTAGATTACCCTGTTCGTAATAATAATAACTACTGTGGAGCCACCTTAAATGTAGATATCGCTCAGTCCTGCCTCGAAATGGAGGAGCGTAGAAGCGGAGATGGTAGAGAGAGTTTTGCGGTGTATTGAACATTGAAGGTGATGGGGGAGTGTGTGAGGGAGGAGGGAGTGTGGGGGAGACAAAAGAGGAAAAGAGAGGAGTGGGAAGATGTGTGTGGAGAAGAAGGAGAGAATCGGTGTGGTGAGAGGTGGCTTTGGAGGGAAGGGGGAGGGGGAGAGGTGGGGTTTACGGCTTGGATGATGGGAGAGTGGGAGGAGGGAAAAAATTAGAAAAAATATCTTCTTTTCTTCTCTCTCCCTCTCTCGCGTCTTTATCCCCCACGCCTCGATATCTCCGTCTCTCCTTTCACGTCCTCACTCGAAAAACGTCGCATATTTTTTTCCCTCTGAGACGCAGAGCACTGCTGTTAAGACGGGAGTCGGTGTGTTCGCCTGAGGAGACAGAGAGAGAGATATATAGAGAGGGAGAGAATGAGAGAGAGATAGTGAGAGAGAGAGAGTGAGAGAGAGAGAGTGAGAGAGAAGTCGGTGGCGACAACGCGTGACCTCGTCATTAACGACACCCCCCTTCCTCACCCTCCCCTCCCACCCGAGTTTTTTTTCAGTTCAGGGAACGTCGATTGTTCTCTGTCAATTAGCGAAAGAGTTTATGATAAAAATAACTTTTATTTTTAAAAGATGAATTTTTGTGCCACACCTTCTTTGCGGACGAATATTCATGCAACCAGAGACGTGGACGAACAAGGAATGACAATTTATTTTTAAATGGATGTCAGTTTAAGGTAAACCTCTGCGGATTTCACTTTCACAGTGGGATTATTTTTAGTGATGTTCTCAAAAAATAAAATAAAATAAAATTTTGATCAGCTACAGGCGATCTCTGGATGTCAGGATCGGTAACTGGGGTGAAATTGGAGCATTGGATCAAGCTTCATCTCATCGTTTAAGAAAGTTTTATTTTTATTTTTAACCCTTGTAGTTGAATTATCTACCCACCAAGTACTAATTAGTTGTTTTCAAAACTTTGTCGTTGAAGTCCATATTTCGTGTGCCTTTGACCCAATTTGACACAGGAGGATCAGAATTACGTTTTTTGTGTAAGAATTTGCCAAAAGGTAGCCTTCTTTTCCAACTCTTTCCAGTTCAGGGGACCGGGGATTACACACTGCCTATGAGAAAAAGTTTGCTAAAATCCATGTTTTAATTATAGAAGAGATATGCTGGAGTCATTATTTCCTTAGCGAATGAATTTTTCACGACTAGAATCGTGGACGTGAGAGGGGTATCATTGTATTTGATGTTAATGAAGATCTAAGGAAACTTTCGGCGAATTTGACTTTGAAAATGGCGTTTTTGTTGAAGGTTTTGTCGAATATTTGCGGGAAAAATCGAGAGTTTGATCAGATAAAAGCGTAATCTGAATGGCAACAATAACTGGGGAAACCAAAACATCATAAGGTGCTACATCTGTGTAATTAGTGGCTGTGCAAATTTAAATGATTTATCTTGTCCGTGGAAATTTATCTTTTTGCCTAGGTTTCCTCAGTTATTTTCTAATTTTTTTTGTAGATACCCTAACATTTTATCTTAGACAAAATCATAGAAGTATTTGCATAACGATTGATAAATAATCATTGTCTGATGGCTAATTGGTAATCTAATGATGACGTCCTATAGTAAAGAATTAAGAAAAATTCTAGAATAGATCGTTGTAGAGCTTGGGATTTTAAACGTAGGCTTGTTGGGCTTGGATTATTTTAAACGTAGATGCGAAGAAGGAGAGTTGAACTAAAATAAACAGGAAAGAGGGAGAACAAGGTAGTGATAGTCAGTGTGAGGGAAGAAGAGAATGCTGTCGGCCAAATTTTAGAAGAGGCAGAAGAGTTGGGTGTCAGGGAAAAATAAGAGAATTAGGGGCAATAGAATGTCTAAACTCATGATAGATGAATAAATTTGATTGCTTCAGGCTTGACTTCGTGGAAGTGATAGGGTGCTAATTCTAGGTGCAACCGCTTATGTGTTCCACACTCAAAGCATGAAAATAGAAGAGCCTTCACAAGGAAAAACTGTGGATTTAGGTATAGTATTCGATGTCCATCCTGACCTAGATTTGATCACTGGTATATCCATTGTGGGAAAAATTATTATACTCTAAATTTGATTGTTTCAGGCTACACTTCGTGGGCGTGAAAGATATTATCCATTTTTAAATAAAAAACTTCGTACTTTTCCTCACTTCATTTAAAACTGCGACCGGTTTCACCTCGATTAGGTATCTTCTTGCAAATTCTGTAGCTTCAACAATTCTATATATACAAAGATAAATTAGTTCAAAAATGAATGGTGGGGGTTGCTCCCCTCCCCCATCTCAAAAAAACCCCCACCACTTTTTAAAAACAGATTTATCGTTGTATATATAAAATGGTTGAAGCTTCAGAATGTGCCAGAAGATGCGTTATCGTGGTGAAACCGGTCTCAGTTTTAAATAAACTGGAAAAGTACGAAGTTTTTATATTCAAAGATTGATATTATAATGTAGTTGACATCAGTATTAATCTGTAATCCCTAGCAATAAGCAATAACACAGGGCTCAAATTCAGCGAAGCGATTTGGGTTATTCCGTCGAGCAGGGACAGCTGACATTGGCTCCACATTTTAGCAGACCACCGTCGCGGGGACGACTTCCATCTCTTTCGTACCTCGATCCTTGAGTATTAACGACGGCGTCACCACCAATTCAGAATGTGGCGAGAGCGAAGGCGGACGAGGGAAGCTGGAATGGAGGCTGGAGAATTTCTGAGAGACTTTGAGGAAGGGGATGTGGGGGGGGGGGGTTGGGCGGGGCCGGATAGGAGGAGAGAGAGAGGGGAGGCGATGCGATGACAGGGCGAGGGAGGCGCCGGTGGCGGCGGAGGAGGGCCACGGGGAACCTCGCGACCCACCGACCTAACTCCGCGTTGATCGATAGTCCTTCTCCCCGCTCCCTTTTTGCCTCCCTCCTCCTCCTGTACCCCTCCTTCCCTTTCGCCAACCCGTCTCCCCTCGGACCCCTGCCTCCCTCCTCGTTCCTCCTCCTTCTCTCCCGGCATATCCAACACCTCTATCGCACTCTCGTGGTCCCCCATCGCGCAAGAGCGTGATACGTAGTACGCAACGGGATGTCTTCCGATCCGCTTTGTCATCTGATGCTTTTAAGGTTGTGGGAGCGATTTTTGTTTACATACACATTTGCGTGAAATTTTGCATACGTGCTCCCATTAGTGGTATATGTAGAAAAAAGTAAAAATATGGCATCATAGCGATTTGTTTTTTTTTTTGCAATTAAATTCTATATTAACACGTAGCCTTATGGTAAATGACATATATTTCGTAATAATTGGGTTACATTTGTACAGATTTTCTTACATATGTAAAATAATAAATTTCTTATGATTATAAACACTGTTATCAAATATTAAGGTGCCACGCCGTGTGCAATTTTCGAAAACAACATATTTTAATATAATATCATCTGAATTTCAAATACAGCGCCGAAAACTTAAGTAAGAACATAAAATGAAGTGAGAATTTCGTATTTTCCACAGATTCATTTTAAACGACGACGCGTATTGTGAAAAACATTACCTGGTGATGATGTTATAGGACATCGAAACGCGTCAGTGTTTAAAATAAATATGTGGAAAACTACGAAATTCTCATTTCATTTCAAGTATGAGCTTCCACAATTTGACGCCTGAATCCGTGAATTATGGTAATAACATGCTTTAATTAAGAAAAAAGGCTTTAAATATAATCCTTGTATAATATCCATTACCGCCTGAATGGTGAGTCCCAACTTATATACAGATGCACTTAAATTAAATGTTGTCTAAGCTTTTTTTGTTGACCTACAGAAATCATTAAAATGTGCAATCAATGACCCACGATTACCGGTCCAACCACATTAAACGCTGCGTCGACATGAACGTGGTGCCGCTCGGCATATTTCCGCGAAAACGACGTTGCAAATAGGAGGGGTCCTCCTAGACTCGGAATTGTCGAGCCTTGTAATGTTGTTATTATGACGTCATATCCTCCCCTTTGCTACGTTACAAAATTTGACTTCTGTCTAGGATGTGACGTCGCTACCTCTCCATTTTTGTGAATTGACATGTTAAAGACTTTTCTGAATGAAGCCCCTGATTTCAATAATGCTTTTGTCATCAGCACATGTATTGTTTTGTTACGAAGTATTGCAAACATAATACTAATGTCTTCTACTTTACTTCATGGATTAGGCCTTAATTTTGCCTGTTACGGAACCCATACTTTCCTCGGTCTTCCCACGTCTGTCCTTCCTGTCGGACTATAGTCTAGAATTGCTACTGGCAGTCAATATTCTACCATTCGATTTAAATGTAGGCACAATCAACTTAAATTTAATTTTCTCGTTCACTGATTGCATTTCTAGATCCTTCCTAATGTTTTCATATATTTTACTGTCCGTTTGGGAACATCCTTGTACACATCTCAGAGATATCATTTCTACAGCTTGAACTTTATTTTCTTCCTTTTTACCAAGGGTCTATGGTTCACTCGCATGTAATACTTCATTTATTATCTGACATATTCTATATAGGATCCATTTTGGGGTAAACACAGTAGTAACGAAGAATACTTTGTAAATACTCTAGAGGAAAGGTTTCTTGAACCGGGAATCAAACCACCGGACCTTCGGCTTTCCGGGCAGTTACAGATTTCTGCACTACGCTGTTTTCCTGATTCCGTAGGAAGTTTCTGGTTAATCTGAAGGAATGACTCCTGGATTAGGTTAAGTAACCGATCAATGTCCTAGTGACGTGACCCCATTAAAAAATGAGAAAAATATGTTAAACAATGTGGACGTATTGGCATACATAATGCTGTCGTGTTAGTAAACTGAAATATCCGCGGGAAGGTTGCTGTTAGCCGTTATTTTTATATACATTTTAACAGCTATATATTACGTAAGTCCTTTGTTCTGCTATGCTGTTTATCTGTGTCTGAATTTTTCTGGAAAAAAATTGGAATTGACGGATGTTGTAAGCACATTTTCCCATGAGACCAAGATCATGAGATCCGTTTTTTATATGGTGATTTACAAAACTACCTTTTTTATGTTACGTGTATTATTCGTCAAGCCTTGAATTGCGAGGATTTATCAAGGATGCACGAAAGCACCCAGAACGGAACGATCGGTGCATGGCCTTGAGCTGGTGAGGTAAATATTGCCGAAATGCATCAAGTTCTTTTAAGAGCGGGCTAGCTTAGTGCTATGGATCGATATTCTCCCTGCATGTAAGCCTTTCCGAAAACAGTTCGTCCGATTATTTTTCTCGATGACTGATTGAAAACATCTCGGAAAATTTTCGAGTTAAAATTTCAAGTACCTTACGAAGTTTTTACATGGTCCAGGTGCGTGCTACAGAGATGAACTGAATGTTTTGCCTTTCATGTGAAAATTTATTTAAATATCAGAATTATGAATATGCGTTTCGTAGGGCAGCTTATTCAGGAAATTAAATGGCCTGCCGACGAAAATTGTGAGGCCTGGTGTATGTAACATTTGCTCGAAAAGGACCCGCAGAGGTGGTATTTTTGTGTTTGACTCGTCAATTTATGCTAAAATAACATTATTTCAGATATATACATCGATGGGAAAAAATAAATTGGATTTGTAGTCCAGATACAAAATTACAAAAAACAAACAAAAATAGTGGACTCACTTAACATAATTTCATGAAGATTTTCATTTGCATTATTATGTTCATTAATTTTGGAAACATAACTGAAAGCCGGTCAGTTCAAATCATTGATTCAGAGGAACTACACTGTGAGAAAGATCTGGGAAGAACTATTCCTACATAAAAATTCACTTCCGAGGAGATATTCTATTATGCTTCAAGAATTTGATTACATTTGAAATAAACTTAATACTTTCCGGCGTTACTCAGTGGAACCACTGCATAGTGAACAGTAGCAATAACTTTGTTCGCCCCACAAAAAATGTTTACTATAAATTTATTACAGACAAAGTTTTTCAAACGCCACTACAATTTTTTTGTGGAGCTTACAAAGTTATTTTTACTGTTCATTAAATTTTAAAGGTCACTAAATCAGCAAGTTCTAAATAATATATTCACTGCGCTTGGTTCTATGTCAATTCATACACTATGTGTTGTTATTCCATTGAACAGCGAGCTGTATCGAGCGCACTTAAAAATTCGGCCTCAATCTCAGAGAGCGAGCGAATGGAGGAGGGGGTCGGTGACCTCTTTTGGCTGTGCGCGCTCGAATACTTTGCCACCGCTGATATATGGGGCAGTTGTGAGAAGACCAGGCTCAGGAATTAAGCACAAAGGGTTGTACAATAGTTGAAATTTCATTTTGCCTTAAACATTAGGGAATGAACTCTTGGCATTAAACTCGAAGCAAAGGGAATCATGGCCGTGAAGCAGAGGCTCATTATTTATCTCCGAAAACGGAGTTTGGTGAGCAATTATTTTTATCTAAATTTATTCAATTTTTTTCACGTATTTCACTCTAAGCCAACTTGTTATTCATTCAATTAAAATGCTACAGAGGATTAATAAAAGTGCCCCTGGAATACTTATTTTATTATTCGGCACTGAAGAGTTCAGTTGGTAGAGTGTTATATTCCAATTCTATGAACACAAAAATATGTATTTGATTATTCCGAGGAAAACCCTGCCGTCGTAGTGTGTAAGACTTATTCAGTTTCAGAATTATCGTAAACCTTTGCTCCGCGGCACCCTCCATCTTGTTGTTAGGCACATTGATAAGTGAAAATAATAAAAGTATTGGGAGCAACCAGAGCGTAATCATTTATTCGCAGTAATGAGCTTGAAAAATAATTATATAGAAGATTAAAGCAGTTTTTGTTTTATAATTGTTTTTACCTCCTAATGTGATTAACATTATGATTTTCTTCCAAATGCCCATTGTGGCTATAATGGACTCGTCCACTATTTATTTTCTCTCCTCTTCTTCATTTGAAAACAATATCACCACTCGCGGTTATATACAAACATTTTGATGTGGAAAATCATTCTCCATTCGCAGAAATGGAGCTTAATTTCTGAGCTAAGCGGCTAAGCATCGAAGAGCTTCTTGAATCGGCTTCCTATTACAGTTCAAAATGTTCTTTTGCTAAAAATATTTCACGGTCATTTGATATGTCACTATTATCCAGTTGAAATGATGTTGTGGTAGAAGTGGACGTTGCCAGTCCCTGCTGTATTTTGTTAGTATGCTTAATTATAGCTATCGCAAAAGTTTCTGCAGCTGCGCAGTGGACGATTATGGGACATGGGCCTCGGAACTTTCAAAATCCTGCAAAACGGGGAGAAGGTTGTTTAGTGTTGATAATCTGGAAAAATTTATTACTTCTGCCAACACAAGTCCTTCGAGAATTTGGATGACTCACTACTACCTGTCATCCCGTTTCGACTCGTTTCGCAATTTGACCTCAAGATAGAGTTCCTGGTAAAGACATAGGGACGGGTGATTTTATACTCTTCTCTTGCGTGTGTGTGCGTCGTGCCTTTTCCGCGAAGTAGCTTGGTTCCCGTGGCTCATTCTTTTTCTCGTAACCTTCTCTTTTCCCCTCCGTTTTTTCCCTTCACCCCCTCAATTCTACCACCCCCATTGACGCGCAGGTGTGCGCCTGGATCTTTTGCGAGAGCCATACGTATGAGTCCAACTACTGTAAATTTGGGATGATATTGACTTTTAGTTTCAGAATGAGTGACTCCATTAAAATTTCACGCAAATAATTAGATTTCTGTTTTCATCAGCAGCGGTCATCAGTTTGGAGATTGGTTTTCTACAGTTCTCTGTTCTGTGCTCTTCTCAACTCACCGCTTCACTCCCCCACGATTTATTACTGAATATCTCTCACAATTTGTTTGAGCTCGTCCGTTCTTGGTATTCTTCATCGACTCTCCCTATCTATTCTTCCTCTCATGCTTATTTTTAGAAGAATGTACAGTCTCGGAGTATTCGCAATGAACTTATATATTCTGCACCGCAGCCTTTTCACTGAACTTCTTTGTTTTCCAATATTCTTCGTTGGACTTCAATGTTATGGTGTTCTGAGTGAAATGTAACTTCACTTAAAATTCAGAGAATGTGGTTTCAATATAAATAATGATACCTCATCTCTCTAATGTCCTATAATTGAAATATCAGACATTTGCTGCAATGCTCTTCAATACCTTTGACAAAAAATAGAAGCCGTTTTACATGGAATTTGAAACGACTGTGGGAACCAGAGAGACATTATTTAAAAGCAAAATGAGGAAGTTCTGATGCATAAATCGTGTCAGAAACGTAATGGTTCGCATTTTTTCTCAATCTTTTTCAAAAATAAATTCATTAATATTGCTAATACTTTCTATAAAACTCTCCAAAAACCTCGATTTTGAAGCCCTCTTTAGCGTATGTGGTGACATAAAGAAGACAATATAGGGATCGTAAAGTGTTAAACTCTGCATTTAGTGAATTACTGAGAGTTTCAGTCATGTAGAATGAAAAGCGATCTCATCTTTTTAACCATGCCAAAATATCACTATAATTATTGCAGAACACTTTGGAGATCTTTGTGATGTCTGGAAAGACATTTCAAAGAAGTAATGAGGATGTTTTGGCCCGCAAATCACGTAAGAATTATAACGGTGTATTGCTCGTATGTTTTCTCAATTATTTGTTAAAATAATTGTAATAAAGTAAATAGAAATGTATTACTTACAGTATTACTCAGTAGAAAATTATCCCATGGTTAGAAATAGCAAGAAATCTGCTATGAAGGTATTTTCAGCGTGTATCGTGAGAGGAATAGGCCAAGTCATATACGTTCATTTAGTAAATTATTAAGAAGTTCATTAATATAAAATCAGGTATTTACGTCATTATTATAAATATGCCTTCTTCACACTTCTTACAACAACTTGCACTTGGAAATAAGATTCCAAGTTTATGACTGGAGATAAATATTGCTTAAACTTCCATATAATTATTCCATTTTACTTCCTTCCACTTGATTTTCGTATTTCTTTTATGACACCACGTTTACATCGCCTCCAGTCTGATCTGTATCTACATAACTGCTATTACTACACGGATATGTCCTATTCAAGTTCTCAAGACTCATCGTGATGAATGAATTCCATCGCAGTAGGTACTGATCTAGAGCAAACAAGCATTTTTTTCACGTCCCCTCATCTCCGTAAATGGAGACGAGTTGCGGTGTGTAGGTACTCAAGCGTGCGAGCCGCGCCATTAAGGCATTCCGAAATAAAAATAGTGATGAAAAAATGAAAATAAAATGCATCCCATCGTTGAAAGGGGACGGCAAGATGCGTGGAAACCGGGAGGACTGAGGACTGTGAAAATCCGGGAGAACTGGGACATCCGTGAGGACACGCCTCGTCGTTGACCCCCTTAGGAAATATCTAACCTCCCCCACTCCTGTTCTCCTCCCCCCCCCCCGTGGTTTGTATGTGGCGTGAGTCCTTCTCATTCCCTCTGTTCCCCCGCCTTCTCCACGATAAAAGTGTGAGGAATGATTAGGAGGACTATGAGAGGGGAGTTCTCTCTCTCTCTCCCTTTCTGCCTCAAGAGAAAAATAATAATAAAAAAGTGCCGTTGAATCGATTTTACAAAGTCCCCCCGTGACTCCACGTTCCCTCCAACCTCCTCCCCCCTCTCTCAGCGAGCGGGGGGCACATATGTTGCTGCAGCTGCACGCGATGGGTCAAGAGGACCCTCGACTCACTAGCAGGGAGAGAGGGAGAAGTGAGAAATAAGCACAGGAGAAGAGGCATGAGGCAAAGAAAGGAGTCGGTTTTGGCGGTGGAGAGAATACAGGAAGCAGCCACTACAGAGAAAGACGCTCTCCGTACTGGGGCAGTTGCCAGTCTCATAGCTATGGAGTTGCGAATGATCGACGTGGAGTTGATTTTTTCATTCGATTCAATTCCTTTCGAGCTATTGTTTTTATTCAATCGTTTGGTATAAATATTCTGAAGGGGCAGGTGAAACGAGTTTCGATGATTAACATAACGTCGGAATATCGATAGACATTATTGTTTTGCGATATTATCATGTTAATATTTATAAATATGGTCTACATTTTATTGTTTTCGTCGGTATGTCGTTAAAAAAATTGTACTACGATTATTGTTGTTGATAAATGAATAAATATCATCATTGCACAATAATAATCGCCATTATCCCGATAAGTATTATGATTACTCCATAGTTGATGCCATTATGTCAATTAATATCGTCTATATGCGATATTTACGTTCGAAATTTCATAACTCTAATTTCCCACCTTCTCAGAGATCGGAGGCACATATATTGCTGCTGAACGCGATGGGTCAAGATTGCCTTCGTCTCAGGAGGAAGGAGAGAGAAGTGAGAAAAATGTTCACGGGGAAAGGAATGAGGGAAAAAGAGAATCCGGTATTAGTGGGAGGACGTAAACTGAAAGCAGACGACACAAGGAAAAGGCGCTACTTATTCCCCTTATAACCCAAAATATCCCCCAATTTACGTTTATTAATATATTGAGAAAGTTTCCTTGCACGTATTCTGGCCGTGTGATATGACGATACATTGACATCAAGTCGCTTTTTTTTCTGTAAAACCAGCTGAACTAAATACTCAGAAGGAATCAATGTATTGAATGCCAATAATTATCGTCCACATATCGATAAATGTTACAATAATGTCTTTCGGTATGCAGGCAATTATCGTCTGTTAACCCATAGAAATCGTATTTTTACTATCATGGTCGTCGAATTATACTGCCATTACGCGATAGTTATCGTCATTATGTCGATAAATGCCGTAATTTTGCGTTAATTATTGTGGATATTTTCTATACCCATCACAAAGTGGGGACATTTGTTGCCGCTACTCACGATGAGTCAAGAGGCCTCTCGACTGGTGAATTAATTTGGAAAAAAGCGCAGGAGAAGAGATATGAGTGAGAGATAGGAGTCGGTTATGGCGGGAGGGTGAAACCAGGACGCAGCAGCCACAGGGAAAGATACATCCGTGCCCATATCCCGATTTTATCCGTACCATTATTTCCTTGTTTGGTCAGTTCTCATATGCATACCTAAATATATGCGATATGGTGACTCATATTGCTAGTTTTACCATCGAATACCATACAATAATGACTGAGGGATGGAATAATCAACTGTCATGATTATCGCACTTGTCCGATATACATATATGGTAAATATACGATAAATATCAGCAATATTCCGAAAATATTGACATTACGCGATAACTGTCGTTGATGTTTCGATGAATATAGTCCTTATACGATTATGGCCATTGATGTGCCTGTATGAACAATAATAACCAACCAATGGATTTGGAAGATAATTTTAATGAGCCCCGAAATAACGATAATTATCGTTTGGAAGATATGGGATCACTTAGGAGAATGTATGATAAAAGCAATATTACTAGATGTGCCCTAAAATTATAGTCACGACGATGTATATCACTATCATTGCCGCCTCAGTGTTTTTTGTAACAAGGATCGTTATTGAAAGCTGACTACCGCACAGCTCTTCCATATACGTTCCCCTTTCATTCGAGTACCCTTAAACCACTTGAGTCACACCTCGTCACGGCACGCCCATACTCTTCCCTTGGCTCCTTCTGCCGCTCCCTCTTCTGATGATTGGCATCGCGCACGTCTGCAGGTGTCACCGGAAAGCAAAGGGAACCAATTAGTGTGAACGAAGAAGGATGACGAATCACAATCAGTGGAGCCGTGGAGTGAATCAGTGGGAAGTGAGCTGTGTCAGGTCACCTTTGTCCCAAATAGGTTTTGTCCCCTTTTCATCGTGTGCATCAAAGTATGGACCAAATGAATAAGTGATTCGTCGGTTGCTTTTTCTTTCGCAAATTGAGGAAAGATTGCTAACTCTTGACTTGTACTAATTTATTACTACTGCCTGAATTCCCTTGATGCAAGTACAAATGCATGCAATAGTCAACTTTTTTCTTCATTTTTCTCTGTTTATGTCAGAGAATTAATTCACAATTAAAATCGAAAGAACTCATATTCATAAGCCGCATTTTCTACGGGAACTAGCGCCTGAGGAACAAATGGCTCGGATAAAAGTCTCAATATGACAGGATGACGGCGAGATTTCAGTTAGGTTATTTTTCACCAAATGTTTTTGTGCTTAGTGACTGTTACATAGTACATGCATTTGGAGGTCATTTTGGGAGAATTAATTTGATCTTATGCAAGCATTATATTTTTTCTTCTCCCCATCGATATTCAACAGGCATCATGTTGAAGGATTAATTATAAAACAGAGATTACCTACATTGTATCTGATGCGATATGCTATGAAGAAATGTTAATTTTTATGGGTGATTTCCCGAGCCAAACCTCCTTTTCATAAATACAAACCTTTACGTTTACACGTTCACAAAAATATTGAAAAGTTACACCCTGATGCTTCTAAGCGACACCACTGTGATGCAACACCCGTTTTGAAAAGCACTGGCTTAATTCTTTCTCCGTAAATTTCATTAAGAAGGTCTTCATCTTTCATAAAATCACTAAGAAAACGCTAAAAAATATAACGTGAAATATCAATTTGTGTATTCATTCTTAAATCTTCATTGTGCCTGGTTAGTTAACGTAGGAATATGTGACAGGAGAGAAGAAATTACTCTCTAGGTATGCTGGATTGTAATTGTAGAATCCCAATAGGTAACGGTTGCGAAGGAATAGTTCAACCAGCTCAAGGATCATTATTGAAAATTGACATCTGAATTTATTCCTCTCCTGTACATCCTGACTTAAACTTAACTATATATAAAACACTGAAATCGACGTTCTGGTATCAACCTCTTTTACAACGACGGCGGAGATCGCCATCGAGACGTTGGTACCTGAACTCCTGACCCGGTTGTGAACTCGTGAAGAATTCACTCACATAATTCTACGGGAAAGGACGAAATCCTTCAGCTCAAAGCTGTTAGTGAGTCTGGTAATTTGGAATTCCATTTTCCAGTTGATATTTCCACTCTCTCCTACCGGCGGCTACTCAGCATCTTGTTGACGCAAGCCGCTTCCCACTATGAAAGAGGATTAGGCAAAATTCGTGGTGGAGGAAAGCCCTAGCTGTCTCTCACTCTCCCTTTCCTGATCTCTGTCGGCACTAAGAGAAGCACCACAACTCTTGTGTCCTGCCTGTGAAGACGTTGCCTCATCTCACTCCGCGCGAATTTATGTGATCGGCGCTCCATTGTCTGCCCAAAGAATTGAGAATCCCTAAGAATATGTGATCTTAATTGGAATGTGTTCAGTCCTGATTTTTGCGGCAGGAAATTTAGATCCACCTAATCGTGAAACTTGAAAAAAATATACAGTTAGTTTACAGGATAATAAATTAGGATCCACTAGGCCAAGAATCTTGATTATTATTGTTTCTCCGTTTCAATGATGAATTCGGTTTGGCATTCATTACCATTCAAGGACGATAAAAATTGTATTCGAGCACTCTGCTTTATAAATGTAACGCAGAATCCAACGGGTTAAGAGTGCTCTTATTTAAAAATTTGAGAATGGGGAAAATTTTCCAAATTTCCCCTTTTTATATATTTTGAAAGTGGGTAAATTAGACAAGGGAGTCGTAAAAACCTGCACTCATATATTTTTAGTTTATTAACTTCATTGAAGCGCAAAATCCAGCCCAGAAAATGCTTTTTTTTTTACAAGTTAGAGAACTTTTAAGTAGGTAACTTTTTTAAAGCGGCTAAAATACTTAGGGAGTATAATTAGAATACATTAACAATATGATTTGAACCGATAATAGTCGAGTAAATAATTAAATTTTCTCTCAGCGTTATGTTCAGGATCAGGAGACGGCAAACCGCGTTTGAGCTCTTGCTTTTGTAGCAAGTCAGATATTGTTGAACTTTATGTTTTTATCAATAACTCTAAAAATTTCAGAATAAGCCCATGTGGCGAGTGGATTCAATCTTATTTTAGGAGTACTGTAGGAAAGTCTACTTCCGCAATGGTGGAAACTTAGGTTGACAACCGGTAAAATTCTTTTGCAGAGCTGGGAACTTGCCCTCTGCAAACATAAAGAGACACAAAGCGTTGCTCCACATTTTTGATTTTTGTCCCCTGCCATCTACCATTCCCCCCTTTCTTTCTTTCTTTCTTTCTTTCCCAAAGCCTTTGCCATTAAAATTTCAGAAATGGCTAGGGGGAAGAACGAAATTCTGTTTCAAAAACCTTGTATCGCTTCAAAAACTTGCAGCCAGCATTCAACGAAGTCTGGTTCTAACTCTCTCTTTCTCTCTCTCGCCTTTGTTTGTCACGTAAATAATTTTTCTCGGCACTTGCGTCTCTTTCACTGGGCTCTTGTGACATTCTCTGTGGTGCTGAAATTCGTTTTCCTCCCTGAACAATCAAAAATGATTGTGCACTCTTATTGTTGGCCAAAGAAGTTTTTGACCTTTCCCTTATTTTCTTTACCATAATAACTTGAACAAAAATAACTTTATAGTTATACACATGCCTATATACTCTTCACGCCGCTCCATTTCGGTGGGTGCACAGTCATAAGAGCTTAATTGTCGGTGTTAGGTCTGTAAAACTGACTCTGTTTTAATAATTTATTCCCCACTGTTATATCCTTAAGGCTCCAGATTTGCCTTCTCATAATAGTATGTATCTTCCAACGCATTCGCTTATGACTTCTCGGTCTATCCCTTTCTCACACCATTCACTCCTCTATCATAAATCAGCTTCGTTTCTCCTCTCTATATTGTCCATTCTCTCGACGTGACCAAACAAAGGAAGCACACTCCTTTCATACATGTCCATTACCGAAGCATTCATTCGACGTTACTTCCTGACCCACATTCTTTCATCGCCCACTCATTTCTAACCCTATCCTTCCCGCTTTTACTACAATGGTTCTCAGATACCCCGTACCCACTGCATTCTGCCTACTCTTACATCCTGGCATACCCAATTGTCGCTGCCAAAAAAATAGAGAGGGGAGGTGTAGACTTTTTAAAACTGCAATTTTTGCTTCCGAAGACAAACATACATTCCTTGACATGCTCCACATTCTATCTACGATTTCCCTTTTTAGCATTTGAAAGGCTTTCAATCTATCTTTCACAAATATTCGGCCGAGGTACACAAAGCCATCCTGTTGCTTAATAATTTCACAATTCAGCCCCATCATTCAAATTACTTTTCCCATTCTTCTTGTCAAAAACCACTAAAACGCTTTTGTACTCAACGCCGTTCTCTCCGCTGCTTCACTGAAGTTATCCAAGAGCCTCAGTGATTACTGTTGACACTCGTACAGCAACACAGCTTCGTCGGCTAATTGCAGAATTTTCGCATTTACATCTTCCACCATTACACCAGCTTTATTGCAACAAGCATCACTCATACAGTTATCCATTATAATATTTCATAGTCGCGGGGACATTAGATATCCTTTTTCTACGCCGTGTAATATTTCATACCAGTCACGTAAGCTACTGTTCACCCTCACGTTTGTATTGCTTTTGTCGTATATTGCCATCATAACATCCAATAACAGCTCCATATTTAGTCACTACCTTCAATTTAAACGAGCAATGATATGCAGTATGGTTCCTAATGCTAACATACGATAAAATATTCAGAGCCGTATTTATAACGGAAAAGTTAATACCGCCAAAAGCAAATAGAAATGTAAATATTTTTTGTATCATTAGTAATTCCGATATTTTAAAAAGATATATTCTGGAATAAAATTTGGCTACTACTACCATATTCAATGATATAATTTCAGATTTTCGTCTGGCGGCTAAATGTTTCATAAATATAATCTATTATTGTATCATTTCCTTACAATAGTTTCCTGGTTTGTTTTTCGTGTTCCTTCTGCATAATTCAAAATTTCCTTTATCACATTGACTTGTCAAATACAAACATAAATTACCACATCGTGTCTTCTACGTTATCTTAAATATGTATAGCACTTAATATATAATATAATGATGTTACGTGAAGCCATTTGTTCAAATTTTACATCTCGTCTATTGCGTCTGAGTTTATTCGAATGGCGTTAATTTGAATTAACTTTCACTCTACCGAGATTGCGAGTAATTATTCACGTTTACTACTAGTGATTGTGGTCTACTCAAAGACCTGTCTAGACTAACTTCTTTTGCTTATTTGAAGGAAAAAATAAACCGTAGTCTCTGTTTGAAACCTTACGTAGGCAAAGCTTCGTGCGCTTCATAACTCTACTGTCTCTCTGCAATTCCGAGGGAATCGTACTGTCTCTTGGACTCGAACATCTGAGGTTTCTCTCTATTTCCCTGGATTTTTTCAACATTTTTCATTGTTGGTCATTGACTTCTCTGGGTATATTTCCAAGAGTAGTATTTATATTAAATGATGTTTATCGGCTTTCTAAAATATTTTAATCATTTATAATCTCTCATGAAATAAACACGAAATATAGCTAATTGTATATTCACAGTTATTTTTTACTACGACATTAACTTAAGAAGCATAAATTATATGGAAATGGCTTTCCTAAAATCGCTACGACATTCTTTAAAATGTAGGAAAATGAGCATACCTAATTGTTTAATGAAGCATTTTTAAGCTGAAAGACTCGTAAATTCAAGTTTACCTGCCCATACTGCTCAAGAGTAATGCATTCCCTAATCTTTGTATTGAGCTGATAAATTCTTATTCCAATTCGCGGGAGAATTACTTGTTTTTATTACATGCACTTTGTGTTTTACCTCATTCGCAGGGACAAAATTAAACCTCCTCGAAGGAGATTTTTAGTTTATCAGCTTTTTTCGATCTTGCGAAGCCAATCCGTATAAAAAAGGAATTTACGTAAAAAATAAAAATTCATGAAAAATTATATAGATATGCGATAATGGAAGATATTAGTTGTATTTATAAAATTGATAATTAAAATTTAATTTTTAAAATTGTTGAATTTTATTTTTCGGATGTGAAGTTGCTTTGTTTAAATTTCTATTTCCTGTATGGGATGGGGTTAGTAGCATTGGGGTGAAGGTACCATTATTGATTTGTAACCAAAAAGTATGGAGTTGAAAGAAGATTTTATGTTCAAGTATTACTATCAAAATGAACTCTTAGCTTAGCTTCCTTACAAATTTATCTGCCGTTACAAATTAGTAGCTCAGTTGTAACATCCGCTACATGGAAAAACTTAAATTTATTATTATGAACTAATAGTATAAGGAAAAATAACAAAACTTTCCTAGAATAAAGTGAAAATTTTAGGCACTATTTTATTAATTTACCAGGTTTCAATTTAGTATATTTTAAGTTGTTTAGGAAATTTTATACTTGTAACATCCGTTACGCAACGGAAGTTACCAGCAACCGATTCTTACTAATTTGTATATTCATCAAGTTATTTAAAAAAATATGTTTCTAATTCTTGAGATATAGCCTTAAATGTGTGATTTTATTCTATGCTAATACAACTTTAAGGAAAAATTAATTATTATTGCTCATTACAATTGGTTTAAAACACAAGCAATTTAATAGGCCAGAATATTGCCTTTTTTGATCATCAATTGCACCAGTTTATTGATCACAACTTACTAAAGAAGTTAATGCTATTAGGTACCAGTTCATCGATCACAGCTTAAAATAGTTGATGCTATTAGGCACCTCTGACAAAATGTATAATAATTTTCTCAGTCTTTTTTCAATAAAAAAACTTAGACTATTTTTTCTTAGAATGGGTTTATCTTTGAAGGCTACGGTTAGTTTCATTGCTATAGCTTGCAAGCAATCATGCAGTTAAAAATCAACCGGTGTTTAAAAATTAGGAAGGAGAAATTTTAAAACATGAAAAAAATTAAGAGAAATGGAAAATGTACCTTAATAAGGCCAGAAAAAGAAATAAAGACTACCGGAAGAAAGCCAAAGAAAACAAATTTGCACAGTCTATTCCTGATAAAATTTTAGGTATATAAAAAGAAAAATACTCTGCAAAAGGCTGTTTCTAAGGCACTATTATTCAGTCCAAAAAAGAAAAAAAGCAGTCATTCGTCAACTGGTTACTGAAAATTTAACTAATACATAGTGATTTATTTCAAGCAAAACCCTATCTCCAAAAAAACGATTTCTGAGGACACACGAAATAAATAAAATTTTTAAATGGTATGATAGTGATGATATGAGCTGGAAGGCCCCAGGGAAACTGGGCTATGTAAAAATATATGACCCCTGAAACGACGAAAAAATCCAAAGACAGGAAATATATCTGGTGATGACTATTGATGAAGCGCGACGTTACTTCTGGAAAAGCTAAATGTATCCGTTTCCAAATCCAATTTTTTAATAGCGACCGAAGCATGAATTACCTGTAGCCGACAAACCTCGAAATGTGTGTTTATATGTAAAACATGCTGACCTTTCTTTCTAGGGGGAAAGATTAAAAACTGCCGGATTGGAATCAAGTTTTAGCCATCGGGGTTTGTTAAGTCAAATGTACTGTAACGTAGACAGCGAAGGTTGTATGACAAATGCCTGTGACACCCGTTTATAAAAATAAATGATATAAAAACCATACTCAAATCAAAGAGACAGCCTAGTTTAAAAGTCACTGCTTGCATTTGGTATGAAGGAGGTGTTTAATTATATGTCGTTGAAAGTGATGACATGTCACATTCCAAGGAATCCTGTTGTGATTTTCTAAAAACAATTGTCAGTAACTTTAAGCCGTTTGAATATCCAGAAGTTACAGACAGTCAATTTTTTCAGATAATTGTTCAGCTCAGTACAAAAGCAAATACGCAGTTTCAAATGCTTGTTTTATTGCTAATGATATGGATACATTAAATTTTGAGTGGAGCTCCTTTGCAAAAAAAACATGGAAATGGTACTGTTGATGCAACTGGAGACCAACTCAAACGACAGATCTGCATGAAAATCAAATCAAGACCATTCGTCATAAACACTGTAAAACATTTTTTTATGCTTTTGAAAATGCTGCAACTGTAACTGTACCGAAATAAGATGAAGTACTTTATATTACATAAATAAAAAATAACAGAGGTAATTCAATGATATTATAAACAATTTATTATATAAAGAATGAGTGTTTTACATGAAGAATGAAAATTTTGTAACATCTGTAACAAAAACAGAGTAAAATCCGTTACAAAACTAAATTTTTTTTTTCAGAATAACGCCTTATAATATAAATTCTAAACATTGACTTAAAATAATATTTATATTACATATAGCAGAAATAGGTTTAACTTTTTAATAGATATCTTTTAGGAACAGAGATTTTCTTGATTGCTCTGTATCCTCTGGACCCACAAGAGTATGTTCAGAATGTGTAACGTCCGTTATACATAATTATTATGTACAGTACATTTATTAACTCAAGTATGGTAACTACATTTTCCACGCTTACAAAGAAAATCCCTTTTTGTCTACTTCTGGTCTTAAAATGGACGCACAAAAATTTTTGAAACAAAATATGCATTTAAAAATGTATAAATGTAACATCCGTTACATATGGATTGGCTGCGAAGCACTTCGAGCTTTTTCACTTTATTTGCCTATGTTATGTATGAATTCTTGATAGATTTGGAAACCAGCCAAAGTAAAACAGGGCATTGCTCAAAAGACAACCATCGATGTCATTGTACTGTCAAATGCATTTTATCGACGCAATACTTGGAGATGGATATGTGAAATTCATATAATCTGGGGCAGCAACGACCCAAAGTTAATTAAAATTTCACCATAAGTCAGAAACAGGGAATGATACTCATAATACCTGATTAATGAGAAATGCCTAAAGCAGTATCAAATCATGGGTTATGCACCAATACCAACCATGCAATAATACCAAAAGCAGCATTAAATCAAAAGATTTAACGAATCACTAGCTCTGAATTTTATCAAATCGATTATTATAGGATTATTAACTAAAATTAGTAGCACCGATTTAGGCTTGCCTTTAATTCTGGTCGGTGTTGCCGAGATATGGAGTGACAGGTGTATGATCAAGGAAAATTAATTGTTAATTAATTAAATTCAGCTCTAAAAATGAAAGCAGAATGATTGTGGAAATTCAAAATTGAGAACATGCGATAAAAGTGACTGAGCACCCATGAAAATTCAAGTATCACGGTGTTTGCTTTAGCCTTAAATTTTAATGCGGCACCCGGTCATTCCTCAGTAATGACCTGAATCAGCACCTGAATGTTGATGACGATCAGTTGCGAAATATCTGAATAAATTTTGACTCTGTTCCCATGACTTTAATTTTTAAAGTGAGCATGAATCACGATGGTAGGTATTGTATTGTGAATTGATGACGGCATGGTATTCTTTCAGGCTATATAAAATATCTTTTCAAGTGATGCATTTGCATTTAAACTTAATTCGATTTAATTCTATGAATGTCATCAGTCCATATTATTTCTTGCATCCCCCAAGGTTTTCCAGACCTCAGTTGTCAAAGCACTTAATATTCATCTCTTATTTCGAGATTTTATGCTGCTATCGTTACACGATTTGAAATAGGTATATTTCAATTTTTATATAACCTGTCTACTCACTTAATACAAACATTTAATCAACGTTAAATGAATTGGAGCAGTGATATGTCTCAATTAAATTCTAGGAATTTGGTTTTTCGGTGGACGTGAATTCAGTTTACATAGAGGTTTAAAATGACTTTTTTCCGCCATCGTTACTCTTAATGTCTGATTCCTACCTTATATTAACTAATTTATTTTCATTCATCATCATTTTCGAACTCTAGTCATCACCGTGCGTTATGACGATTTTGTACTTAAACCATAAAAGTGAAGAATAATCGCGTGAGGTGGATTTAGCTTAAGCGCGAGTTGATTTTGTTGAAGAAATCTGCATTCTATATTTCATTTCTGATGTGATAAAAATTCACGATTTTGCACCACACGAGGGTTTGTGGTAATCACGAATAAAATATGGTCATAATTAGGGGATTATATTGGCTAACTTTTTGTCTCATACTTGAAATCCTCCGTCCAAGAGTAAAGTGATTTGGTTATCACACTCCTGCGGTCAACGATTTTACTGCGGATTTCATGGCAGTGTTGATTCTCACTCGTATGATTTTAATTGGGAAGCGGAATCCATGCTCTTAATTGGGTAATTTAGACTCAGGGCGTGTACGGGAACAGTGCCAGGAGCTCCGGAGGTAGCACTCCTGGATGGAACTTTTTGGCTCTTTACTTCATAGTCTTCTTTTTTTCACTAACGAAAATCCACACTTAGCTAAATTTTGGCGAGCATTATTTTTTTGCCTACTCATTTGCTTCCATCTCCCGTCTCGCCTCTTCCTTTATCTCCCCATCCTAATTCCTGCTCTTAATCTCCTACCCAAGGGGTAAATAAATTTTTAAAATCTTCGTTTTTTCAGCTTCTATACTCTCTCCCCTCTCTATGGATTTTCGTTCGGCGCCGTTTCTCTTTTCTCTCTGCTTACTCCCCGAGTTCCTTTCCTTGCTCATAAATCCCTTCCACGGATAGTGGGTGGGTAGGATGGAGTTCCGGGGAAACTATGCGACCGGGACCTACTGGGTAGGCCGGGTGGGTGGCCGGGGAACTCCTCCCAAGCTCCTCCTTACCTCCCACCGTCGACTCCCGCCATCCTCTTGGGAACTAGAGAGGGACCTTCAGTGTGCGACTCGAGGGGAACTCGGAAGGGGTGTGCTACTCAGTGGCTCGGAGATAAAGAGGGCGACGGGAGGCACGCAAACGGATGAGTTGAAGGATTTTGCTTTACATTTGAACATTTTCCATACGATCAGTGACGGCCCAGGCTATTTTACAAGTGTGGGCAAATTTGTATTTGACGATTTTTAATTTCATTTTTTTAGTTAATTTGGCGATTGTGAGTTCTTAAACCGCACGTTGATTTGAGGGGCTTTCTGGGGCTTCAGAACGATACTCTAGACATTAATTTTTCTTTTCCCGACAGGAACTCAATTTTTGCTCTGCTTATGGTAGTTTGAGCGATGTTTTTTGCCTTGTCATAATGAAGACCATATTTGAATCTTATTTTTTAATTTCAGCGTTCGTAAGAAAGGCGAAGTAAATATTGCAATATTAATGACGCAAAAATCTAGTTTTATAACACAAGTATTCTGGGTAATTAAATAAATATATCTACACAATTATGTGAAATTCACAGTGAAACATTCGCCAGGACTGGGATTCGAACCCAGACCCCTCGATTTCGTGCCAAGTGCTCTAACCAGTTAAGCTACCCAGGCGTCGTCTCTTAATGTGAACATTAGCGGGTGACTCCGTTAAAATTACTGCGCGGCTAGTTCCGCAGTTATTTGAAATTTAAATATATCTACATCAGTCTTTAACTTGAGTTTTATTTTCACGCCGTACGATGAAAACGCCTTCATAACAGAAGGTTTTTTTGCCTCTATGCAAAAATTATTGCTGTAAGTAATTGATTAATTTTTATAAATAGTTGAGAAAACATACAATCTACACACCGTTAGTATTTGACGAAATCTATTCGTTATAAATTCCTATTTTTTAAATATTCTCCCTCTGGAGCGCACAGCCGTAATCTATCCCTTGTAAAATAGCTGATCTTTTTAAGCAGATTGCTCGAAAAGTAGAGCTACGAGGGGGTAATATTTTGATATTATTGAAAATATGAGAGTTTTTAATTTAAAATGAGGTCAAATTCATTATTTTTGAGTGAAGTGATATCTCACTCAAACTGCCTTAAGTGGTATCTAAGCTTCGAGTTTTACGAGTAAAAGTGTTTTACGTTGAATTACACCTTCTTCTTGTGAGTGGATGTTATTCCTAACACAAATTATAGTAAAAATGAAGCCTCAGTGCCTTTCAATGGGCTGATGATAAGAATGCAGATAGAAATTGTTAGTCATTAGGTTAAATATGCGCTTTTTATTGAAGTTAGTTATGATTGTCAGTCACTTTTACAATGCATTAAAGAAGGCCATTTTTTATGGAAATACATGCAGGAAGTTAGTTATATTCTTCTATTTTATTTTTTTTAAACAAAAAATTGTCTACATACAGCATGCTTGCCAATATACAGTGGCACAATGCAACAACAACAACAAAACAAGAAAAAGATATACAAATGCATTCAAACAAAAACAATCAGCTCAGTAACAATGTATGAAAATAAACACACAAAAAGAAAGAAGCAATTAAAAATTGCCAGTGAGATACGAAAGAGCACGGCTGTTAAAGGTGTAGGAAGAAAGTAAAAACGGGAAAGAAGTAACAGGCTGAAGGGTCTGAATGTTAGAAGGAGCTGATATGGACCAGATGGGGGAGCAATACGTGGTTAGTGGGATGATAATAGTCGAAAAATATGACCGTAAGGCTAGTGGATCTGCAATTTGTGTGAAGCGGTAGAGGAGGCCAAGCAGAGACATTGCTTTATTTTTAACTGCAAGGATATGGTCAGAGTAGTTGAGTTTGTGGTCCATCAAAACGCCGAGGAGATTTAGTGAGTTTATATTGTAACTGAAATCAATGGGGGATTTTTTTAGGGAAATAGATATAGCATTGCATTTTCTTGGGTTTAATTTGAGTTTAAAGGTATTGCACCACCCTGAGACCGTGTTTAATGCATCCTGAAGGTCGCAACAGTCCGTGAAACTGTGGATTTGCTTAAAAATTTTGCAGTCATCTCATAAGGGTATGAGCTTATGAGGAGGGGACTGGGGAGGCCAGATTATCTATGAAAAGATTAAAAAGATATGGTCCGAGAACTCTTCCCTGGGGAACCCCAGATGTTACAGGCGACCAGTGGGGTGAGGAGCTGGTAAGTATCACCCGCTGGGATCTGTTGCTGAGGAAGGAGTAAACTAAGTTTAGGAAATTACCATGCAGGTTAAATCGATGAGAAATTTTGTGAAGGAGAACAGAGTGGTCTAGAGAGTCGAAGGACTTTGAGAAATCGAAGAAAATAGCATCAAGTTGGGTTTTGTTGGAAATGCAATTGACTGCATGGCGCTGAAAAACTGCTAAGTTGGTCAGGCAGGAGCGGCCAGGGAGGAAACCATGTTGATTCTTGGACAGAAAAGGGGAAGTAAAATAGTAGAGTCTGTTAAGGATAATCCTTTCACAAACTGAAGATAGTATTGGTATTAAGACCCGATTTAAAAAATGTCTGGTTTATGTTATCCACAATAAAACGTAGCCACTCCGTCGTTAACTGCAACCGAGAGTTCGGGTTTTGTATGTTACATTAGACGTTAAAGCGCTTTTGATAGGAGAAGTTAGGCATTGAATTCGTTTTTATAACTGAGAAAATTAACGAAATTACGAATACAACAGAATCCGTCAAGGTTTTTGGCAAGTTAGAGTTGCTCAGGCTTAGCTTTGTGGAAATCTATCATCCTTCGAACAAAGGGAGAGCATAAGGCACAGCTATTTCCATTATCTATTTTCTTGTTGAAAGCGATGGTTTCACTGCAAAGTACTGTATCAGTTTCCAGGTTATCTCCTGATGTTGCTCTACAACGAAACTATGGTCTTCAACTAGTAAATGGATCATGGAAATGGCAGCGTTTTACGTTTATATGCCATTCCAAAGTTAACGGTGGGTAACTAAGTTGTTACTATTCCATCAGGCTTATAATATATTAATTGCTGAATTGGAAAATTTCAACATAATTTTTTCTCAAATTTTCGACGCACATCAGGAGAATCTTTGACTGTTGTCAGCATTTGTTTTTCATTGGTAACCTTCCGCTGGTCATCATGTTAGCTTTCATTTTCATTCTTTCGAATTTCAATATTGTGTTGCGATATAACTTTTGCACATTGTCGTCATAATCATAGACTGGAAGCTTTTTATGCGTGGGCATTGGGACTGGCGGAGAAGGGAAGCTGGGTGGAAAGGAAAACACATCGTTCTTTATAATACTAGTAGTGAATTACTAGTGGTGAAACTTGGGTAGTCAGGATTACCGTATGTGTAGGTTTATTGCAGAGGGAATGGATTACCTGTGAAGCGTATACGGTTAAACTAGGAAGGTTAGTGTAACGAATGGATCGGGCATGAAAGAATGGGGAATGGATGCCCCGTTAGTGGACATGTTTAGTTGACTAGAGTTACGAGCTAATTGTATACGAAAATGAACTTATTAAATCCACAGCTTCCTTCCGTCCACTATTGTAGTTCGTAGTTCGTGTGTTGAGATGGCGTAATCGTCTAAAACCGGAGGAAAAAATTTCCTTTATTGTGAGTCTGATATTAGGAAGTTTCCGGAAACTAGGCGGCAATTTTTCCGATGACCAATGGAAGCTTAATGGTGGAAAGCAATAATTAAAAATCATTTGCACCATTTGAAGATGTTGATGATATTCATCGAAAACTTTTAGCAAAAACAAGGTTACTGGTGACATATTCAACCAAAGAACGTTTGTTATTGTTGGTAGACGGGAGTAGTATTGAATGTAATGATTCACGAAGTTGTCCTCCAGTGTGAGCATAGACAGACAAAATCCACGAGTTACTTCCTTCGCCCGGTTCAAATGGTCTTTTGTTGCTATTCAAAGTTACGTTGCCTTGAAATCCGAGCTCATTATCCCAGAACCAAGTGAACGAACCAAATTCCAGAAACTTTTCTCCGTAGACTCGCACATATGCCCAGATGGCAGTGCCGCTTGAAATTGGGAGGAAAATAGACGCCTTTTGGGTGGGAGGGAAAAGGGAAGTGGAGGGGAGAGAGGGAGGGAGACAGAGATGAAGAGAGAGAGAGGAATAGGAGTGGCGAGAATGAGAATAGGGCTCCTCGGGCGAAGGAGAGGGTCTCGCGGGGAGAATGGGATGAAGTGGCGAGGGATCTGTGCGCAGGGAAGAAGGATAAGGGGCCTGCATGGACTGGCACTAGTCCAATCATTTATCCTTGGATGCCACTGCGGGGAGTGGTGGTGGGTTGAAGGGGGTTAGGGGGGAAACGGGACGGGTCGATGGGCGGGAGTGGAGGAGGGTTGGTGCACCCTGGAGGGATTGGTGGGGAAGAGGGTGGAGGGATGCTTGGCCCCTCCCCTGCCAGGGATAGGCGTGAAGGGGCTAGTCTTGTCTACCCCATGTTCAGATTCCTGACCCATTCTTACCTCTTCCTTATACTGATGAGTTCTTCTCGGGTTTCCCACCGGGTTAGGCTCTCCATACTCGCCGACGTTTTGGCAGAATACTTTTCTGCCATTATGAAGGATCTGGATCTTCTGCCGAGTCTTCTGTCGAAACGTTGGCAAGAATGGAGAGCATAACCTGGTGAGAAACCCTAGAACTCATCAGTATCATTCGCTGGGAAAGCCTGAAATCATACTCTTCCATATAATTTATTTCTATGCAATGAATATGGTACTTATAAAGTTACACTAATATTGTTGACTAATGCGTATGTTAACTATTGAGTATACCGTTCTTTCCTGACTCCTGGATAGCCGGAAGAACTTACTTTTCTGATTATATGAAACCCATCCAATTTGAAATAAAAATAAATACGTCCCAATATCGGATAAGAGTTCCATGTAGTCATACACTTTGGCAATTATGTAATTATTTATGTTGCATGTAAGCTAATATAAAATTTTTCCAATGCAGCTTACTTTACAAATATGCTATGGAATATCATGCATAAGTGAGCTAAGAGTGGAATGTAGGCAAGGAAATTCTGTTTTGTTATTGCCATCTTTAAAATCAATCGCAGAGATAAGTGACTGCTGTTAATGCTTCTACTTTCAATTTTTCCTGTAAAACTTATATTTTGCTTGCAAAATGTGTGCGTTTGGAAAGGAAAACGTTCTGGGAATTCATCTTTTTCAAACTTAAAATTGAAAAGACAGTTAATTCCTTATCAATATCTTATATTTTTTCCGTTTTTCTGTTCGTTGCCTGATGGGTATGTAAACCATTTGGCATGACGTTTGTTCGCAGGCCCTGGACCGCGTGAAATTCTCGGTGTATTCCTTTTCAAGTAGCATGATATTCATCAAATTTTTAATTAAAAATAATTATGCCTCTGTAGCATTTAATATATCTCGCGGTTATGCATTCTCAGCATCGCTAAATTCGTGTATCTTCTACCCGCATACACCTGCGTGTCTGAGAATCATTCATTTTTTGGATTTATTTCTCTTAAATAATGTACCACGTGTTACATTTTTTATATTGATGTTTGCATTAATTTCTTTAAGTTTCGTTTTTCATAGAATTAATTTTCGTGAAAATAACTTAGTTGATTTTTTATATGGTTTGGATCTTTCGAAATTCTACGTTATTTTTAATGTTTGAGCGTAGTTTCTGTGGCGTTGATGCGATGATGTCAGAATCTAGTTTCTTCCACATTCGTGGACTTCGTAGACACTATAGCATTAGAACCAGAGAGCAACTTGTTACACAATCCACAATAGCGATGGGTACACGGCAATGTAATCACCATTCTGCTGAATTAAGTTAAAAATTCATCCAATACCTATGTTAAAATACTTATATTTACCATCGAATTTTATTGGAATTATCAGTGGAAAATAGAGCCGACTTATTTTGCATATGAATTATTATAAGTGGCTTTGCTTACATTCGCTTTGAGAAAAAAAATTCTCGTCTTTCTTTTCTTCTTGCGTGGTTAATGTTATAGATAGTTTGAGTTTTTTACAATTTTGCTCGATTTTTTAAAAATATTCATTCAATTTAAAAATATTACCTATTCATTATATTTCGTTCTAATGAATATGATCATTGCATTTTAGTATAATTAATTAAAGTTACATAATAGAAAGATAACTGTCTTATGTTTATGAAATTCCTTCACAAAGTGAAATTTTCTAAGTTTTACTTGCTAATTATAAACTTGTTGATTATGAATGGCTGAATTCATCAAGGGATAATCATGCATGGTGATGGCCATATTTTATTTTATGACTCTCAAAATATGATGCTAGAGGAAAATTTGTGATTATTTTCTGACAAAATTTGATGCTAACAGTTTGAATGCTGTTTCGGTAAAAAGTAAAATCGTCCTCAATTATAACGCATTTAAAGGCTATTGGGCTCGCCTTTCGGGCTCCAAATACGCTTCTCAACCAAAATATGCTTCCTGCCTTTTTATAGCCAACTGAACCCTTGTATCGAATGGCCTCAGACACTCCTTCGTGCTTCCCTGCTCTCTCACTTCCGTAAATATTTCCCCCCGGAGTCCATAAACAGCGAAACGAACATGCATCTAGTGGAAGAATGGGCTGAGCACAAATATATCAAAAACCATGAAGAAATGTGAAGAAACGTTCAAGCAAGCGATTCGCGCCACTATGTGCTCTTCCCAAGCCATTGCGATGAAATAAGGATCAAGCTCGAGAGTCATGCCTATCCATCTGTATGCGGGGGGCTTGCTCATTTTAACGATCGAGATCACAATAATTTCCATCACTAAAGCCAGTGGTGATGTTCAGTAGTAGATTTTCCCTATTTTTCAGAGGGTAAACTGCTAGCTCAGAGAGATACTATAGCTCACCAGGGTTTTCGATCATTATATCTTTACAGTATTTGCATTTTTATGGCTTTTACAGTATTTGAAAATGACTTCGTGCTACACAGTCCATATCTATTCTTTAGGTTGCTTGTTTAGCCCGTATTTCTCGAATAATGGAATTTTACGCCTGGTGAATACATTTTTCTAGCAACAAAATTTTAAAAATATCATTGGCAAAAGTTTCACTGGCAACGGATGTGTAGCATTTCAGTATTTTGTTCAATTGAATATTGACATTGAACATATTGAAGCATTGAGTTTTGTTATTTTGTGCATTTAAGATTCTTTTTTGATGAGTAGTTGGAAGAAATGGAGTGTAATGATTCAGGTCATAGTTAATTAATTTTAAAATACGCTTTAAAAATTTTAAAGCTATCCCTGAAATTCCTCGGAGGTCTTATTGGCAAGTGCAAAGGTTTGAGAGGTGAGAAGGAGCGTAATAATTCTACTGTCTCAGTTGAGCCAGAAAAATGCTCACAGTAGAGCCTAACTAAAAAAACAATGACCATAAGATTGAAATCTAGTTTTCTAGAAATATAAACTAGAAAGAAAGTATCCGTATGATATTACATGCTGGTGATAATGTAACCAAAGCGCCAATAGATCTAGTGTTCAATGCATTGATTATAGAAACTAGAAACGTGCAAACGAGAGAGTAAAGCGACATGAAACGTAAGAGATGATGTGTCACGCCCTGGCCGAGGAAATTCTCCCGTCAACCCTTTTATAAACCCCTCAAGCCCAATACTCCCGTCTCTCTCACTCCTCCCGTGGAGTGGCGCATGTTTGCCCAACCCCTTCTCCACCATTCCTCATTTCTTTCCATTTGTACTCCCATCTTCCATTGTTACATTCCCTTTAGTGGGGAGAGTGTGGGGAAGGGAGGCTTTTTGGGGGGTAGTGGTGTTGGGGAACGGGACGAGGAGTAGCCCGGAGGTGGATAGGAGGAAGGGGGTGGAGATGAGGCGACTAGGGACTCCCCTAATGAGGGGGGATGGTGAACAGGAGGGAGAGGGTGGAGTCGGGGGCGGCGACAGTGGAGCTTCCACGGGGATGTTTGTATGAAGTGGTCGGGGGAGGGGTGTTTGGGATGGAGAGAACGAGTCCGTGACGGGACTTGGCTGAGTGAACTGGGATTCCCCCAGAGGGGGTGCGAAGCATAAGAGGTATATAGAGGGGGCAATGACGTCACGAGCATGAGACCGCCGCCCGCCATATTGGTAGTCTCCGTTCGTTATCTTAGCATTCTGGCAAGCTTAGACAAATTGCACTCATAGTTGCTTTTGGCTGTCCTGCTGTGAGCCCATTCCATCAAACTGGTTTATGTAATACGGCAACTTGTTGAAAAGAAAATAATTTGTCACTTCTTTGCTTTTTTTATGCACTTGAAATTTGAATACATAAATCTAATGTAGTTAATTTACAACTGGTCTCTTCTATTATTAGTTGCAACAGCGATAGTATAAGATAAACCTTTATTAAAAAGGTAAAAATGGTTCTGTTTACGTATTTTTTCCGGTTCAACGCCTATTCCCTACAGATGCACTGAAAATAAACGTTTACAATGTGGTAGTAATTTCATAAGCCGTTTTTCTATACAACGGGATAATTTAAGTTAAATTTGTGCTCTTCGATTGGGTCCGGGGAAATCGCAAAAAAATGTTTGCTTTGAATAATCGAGTTTTCCCCCTAAATATAGTCAGGTGATATAGGTATTACCAATACGGCAAATGAGCCACGCCGAAGTTACAGGTTCTGGTCAGGCTTTAGGCTAGGTATCATGGAGCTTTACTCATGTCTCTAGACGCCCATGGAAATCTCGAGTGAATCAATATCACGACTTGTATCGCTATTTGCTTACTCGGTCTTCTTTCCCGTCAAATCCGAACTTTTCGCAAAAAACTGATGACAGAAGTGAGGGAAGTAGTAAAGTAATATTAATATTTCTAACATTAATGCATTTTGGCAATAAATGCGTTTGTAGAACGCCCTCCTCGAGTTCCACAGGCATTCGTGGAATTTACATGAATCTATGACGCTTGAGTCTTATATTGCTTCATTTCTTCTATTCAAGAGTTCCACAGTCACAAGTACTTATTTATTTTTAGCAATATATAACAAAAAAATCTTTAAGAAAATATACATACTTGCATTTCTATCGTTCGGTCTTCCTAAGGCAAATTAATTTTCTGCATATTTTTACATCATCCTCGCCCATATTGACGTTATCAGGATTTCGCAGGATGTTATGCGATGTCAACCAGTCGCAATGCTAATATTTTAAGCAAAGACAGGGCTGTTGTTGTTCCCAGAAATTTGAATCAAGGTCGATAGTGTGACGATTTTTTTTGTTATAGAAAAAATGCCCAGGTTTTTGGCATCTTGTCTAGGAAATTGCACTGCACACTTATGAATTATAGCTGGAAAAGTATGTAATTAATGGTAACGAAAGTTTTTAAAAATTTATAGGCACATATGTTGGTAGTGTTATAGTTACAAGTTTTTTTTAATCATCCAAAGAAATTTTCTTATCTTTTTCCAAAGAAACTTTTTCTCACCCCAGGATAAACGTATATAAGAAAACTTGGACTCGTTTTGAAGCTGTCAGTCGTAGTTATCAGAAACCACAACGACTAAAAACGTGCAGTGTGATACCGATTTTATAAAAAGTAATATTGCTGCGGGTTTTAGTGCGTGCTGGACCAGAAGATAAGCCAGCCTTCGCTGCGAGAACGGTGGCGAAAGCGGGCGTGACGTCGCCGTCAAACAAATACTTTTCCTGCCAGAAATTTTTAAGTGACGAGTTCCTAGAGAAGAAGGCAAAAAAACTATTCATTTTTACTGTAGCAACAAAAAAATATTACTGTACTTTGAAAAAATGTCTCATACTGCCTAACGCAGAATGAACCAAAAAAATATTGGTGCCACTCGTTTTTCAATAGGCCTATTGATCCGTCTGAATGTTAAAGCTTAAACTCGAAGATCCATAATAAAATATCCGACAGTACCTATATATCAAGTTGCTACTTGCAGTCGATCGTACAATGCGGTACTTCTATAATAGTCATAGTCCATGGGTAATGGCGCCTATAGCCACTATACAGAACGCCCTTTCCGTCTACTCCGGTAGTGTGAAATAGGGTGGAGGCTTTGGGGAGGTTGCAGGGGCCATAGGAGGTGGTACAGTCAAGATGGAATGGGATGGGAGTTCTTTCCCGTGGGGGACGACTCAGAGCACGCGAGCCGAAATTTATCCTCGAGCTAACATAGCTTTAAATATTCATATGCAAAAAAATGGCTCATGATGACAAAAACCGGTGAGAGAAAAGTAAAATATAACTTAAAAGGCTTGTGACAAGCTTTATTCGTACGGGTGGCGAGATCACGCGAATCTTAGTTTGTTCACCGGAATAACGTCAGAAAATCTAGAATTAGGTACATTTGACAGAATGGAAAATAGAGTATGACTTCTCAATAGAGAGCTAGTTTTCTATCTGCATAACTTACTTTTGTCTCTTCAATTCCGTTTAAATTGGCTGCAATGGTAAATAAGATGTCTCAAACTAGTTTTGTGGTCGGTGTGTTTCATTCATATAACTATGTAAATTGTTGGCTTCTGCGGTGTTCACTGTATTATCTCTACACTGTACAGAAAAAGTGTAGAAAAATATTTTGGTCACGAGTGAAGCAAGTGGAATTTTATCTAGTGCATTCTCTTGATCCTATAACGAACGAAGATTTTACTGTATTACAAGGAATATTTCTCTCATCTGGCTACAAAGGCGTTAATGAAAATCTTTACCTGCAGTTATCGAGTAAAAATGTGGCATATGGATAGTGTGAGCTTGCTAAATACTAGCCCTCGATTTTTGCAAAATCTCAATATTTCTATGATGATCTCATCGAATACTCATGCACTCATGATATCTCAATGTGCTAACATATTAGATTCTTTGTGGACTATGTGGTCATAATAAGTTTTACTTGGTGTGCCTTCCTGATATCTACGCGGCGCATGATTTTGGCAAATGTAAGTGGTAGAATGAGAAAGTGTTTTCAGTGATTCTCTATACTATAGAACATAGAAAAACAAGAACTCACAAAAAAGAATTGATCTTTTCTTTTGGTCAGGATTGTTTCCTGATTAACCATTTCTATTTTCAAAATTTCCATCACATTATACTTTGCTTATACGAAGAGCAATGGTGGTAAGAAAAAAAAGTCTGAAAATTTGGGCAAAAACGCTCACGCAGAATATTTATTTTTCGGCTGCCCTTAATGCATTCGTCAGGTGCAGATAATCTTTTGTGGTCATATTTCGTGTTTTCCCCTCGCACCAATAATCTGCAGCCGGCTTTGGGCAGGGCTTTGCTTTTTATTTCCCTGGAAACCACGCCTTGGAGAAGGCGAGAAGATAATGCCTCCCCGCTTCGGGCCTGTCGCCTCAACAAGAAGAGGACTTACAAAAGGGATTTTGGGCATCAAACTCAGCCCTCTCCATTTTACAGCGGATGTGGGAGAGACATCTGCTTGAGCATGCAAGCATATATATTATGCACTTTCTTGTGTGTAAACGTATGTGAGAGGTGTTATCTCACACTTGTTTAACGAAATATTGAGTGCGCCGCGAACATCTGAGACCCAGGATAGAAAGACTTAAGGGTAAGAGGATACTTTTCCAGAATGTAAACGAAAATTCGCTGAATGCAAAAAGAATTTTGTCTGCCCGACAGTCCATTAATGAATTATTAGGCCGCCCTTCTAATTTATTACGATTATAACTCAATAAATGACTGAATTCAATGGTGAAGAATTAACTTATGACGCGTATGATGCTGGTTTCCGTATCACTCCCCATAAGCTAATACTTCTCCATTGGCTTTGGTCAATTTTTATAAAAGTTTTTTTTCCTATCCCACATGATTAGTATCAACTTCATAAACGAATATTTGCCCCACTGCTCCATCATTTAAGGTCCAATTGGTGAAAACAGGATTTTCTTATCTAGTAGCATGCATCCATGGTAATTAAAATCATAGTCATCCTAAAAATCCTTTTCTGGCGTAGTATTCACCAATCTGAACCCACGAAGCCAATAAATTTCAATGATAACCCGTGCGTTTTGTTAAAACTGCTTCAAGTGAATAAAAAAGTCACAAAACTGTTAGGGCTACTGTTTTGGGAGCAGCTACGCACTTGAAGATTTTTACGCTACGATAAAGTTCATAGAATAGTTTGTATCTCACGAGCGTCAGTCGACACGGCAGATAATCTATGTATTACTTCTCTATAGTAGGTACCTACTATACTACAGACAAATGAAACAAAATAAGAAAATTGGTAATGGGCGGTAACGTAAATATCAGGGCTGTGGTGGAACTTGTTCATAATGAAAGAAGAATTCTTAGAAGTTTTCTGCTGTGAGAAATATTTAATGCAACCGGTTTCTATATTTTTCATCATTATTAATCCAACTATTGAGTTAAAATTCTGGTATATTTACATTTTAGGTGAGAGTTGGTAAGAGAAAAATATGGGAAGGATTCATGTGCGGGGGGGAAAGGGTTAGATTTTGTCTTATTTTCCTCTATCCCTTTCCCCCCACGTGAATTCTTCCCCCTCTCCTCTCGTACCAACCCTCACCTAAAATGAATATATACCTTAATTCAACTTCAACATCTGGTTGATATTGATGTAAAACATCTTAAGTGGTCATTTTGAATATTTATCACGATAAAATACTGTAAGGAGTTCTTCTTTCGTTATATCAGAGGAATTCATGGTTTAACAAGAAGGTTTATTAATTAGTAATTATTTATTGCAGCAAAATAAAAGCAAGACATGAATCCATCATGGCACATATTATATGTATCCTCTTCATCTTTCAATTATTCCCTTCCCTTCACCCTATATTTTTACTGCTGGTCTCGTAATGCTATCCCCTCCATACGCCGCGTCGTGCGGCCGCTTTTGGGGCATGTGGTACGTAAGCACGCGGAGGTGTATATCGCGTCTTCTCTTAATATCTTAACCTTAGCTGCACCGTTCTGCGTTAAATCCGAAATTACTTAATCCAACGCCCGCCCACGCTCAGAGCAGCATCTGGGAAGCGCTCTGCCGGAGCGGAGAACTTCACCTCTTATCCCTTTGCCGTTACCAACCGTACATTAAGGTGTTACATTCACATTAGTCGCAGAGGACGGATTTCATTGTTTTCGCAGCTTAGCTGGTGCACGTTTAGCACTTGGCAAATAAAATTCACTGCACCAGGCCTACCTAATGAGGAAGAGATAGTTGTGAAATAAAAAATACGGTAATTCCGTATTGTGTACCTTTAACTACTGTAGACTTGGTTACGCCCCGGTTATGTGAATAGAATGAATATTTCTGAGATCTGTTTTTTTGTAGTATCTGGTGAAATATTTTCTATGTATGGATAAGAAGTTAATACGTTGTCCCGCTTATGTCGCTCAGGTCAATCAAACGGCAGTCTGATGTAATACATACACTTCACACCAATGCCTTTTAGGGTAGGCAAAGTCAAAGAATTTAATTTTTGCCGTTAGTCCTAGGAAACTGGCTCCCTTTTAATAATTCCCTCCATAATGCCCTATCTTTGCATGCCTCTTTCGGTTCTCTTATACTCATTCATTGCTTCATACTCGCTCACCTATACTCAAGACTTCTAATATTCCTCCTCTGTAGAGTCTCCTCTACGACATTAACCCATGACTTTCGCGGTCTACCTCTTCCTTTCACACCATTCACTCTACTATCTGTTTCGTTATTCGATTCTCATCCATACTCTCGACATGGCCAAACCAATGAAGCAAACTCTTTTCATACATGTCCATTACTGGAGCATCTAACCCATATTCTGTCATGACCCACTAATTTCTAACCATATCCATCCTAATTTTGCTGGAAACACTGCTCAGGTACCCCATTTCCAATGCATTTAGCCTGTACTGTTATTATTATCTTGTCATACCCAGGATTTACTGCCATATTACAATTTTGTGAGGAAAACACTTTTGTACACTTCGATTTTTGCTTCCCTAGACAAACACTCATCCTGGATATGCTCCTCATACTTCCTACGGCTTTCTTACTGGCATTCGCACGCCATATAATGTCTTTATCTATCCTTCCATATTTCGAAAACATTCGGCCAGTATGAGCAAAATCGGCTACTTTTTCAATTATCTCATAATTTACCCTCATCATATAATCATGCTGACCACTCTCCCTATCAAAAACAACTAATTTGGTCATTGACACATTTACCCTCAAATCCATTCTCTTTGTTGCTCCAAAGAAGTTATCCAGGAGCACCTGTAATTCCTGTGGGATCTCAGACAGCACATCGGATCATCTGCGTACAATAGAACTCTCCCGTTTATAGATCCAGTCATACACCGACGTTATCCCTACATGTATCTCTCAAACATTTATTCATAAAAATAGTGATCAGCAGCGGTGACTTTACGCATCCCTGCTTTTCGCCCTGTTTAATTCAAACCTGTCGCTCAGGACACTTGCCTTACTATTTCCATACGTCGCCTTCATAGCATCCAATAACTGCTCACTCCGTAGTCCGTAGAAACCTTCCACAGCTTGTTTCTATTTGCCCTATCAGATGCCTTCTCTAAATCCACAAATGCACGATATAGGTACCTACTTTCTTTCGGATGTCCACATATTTCTCTATCACTTGCTGAAGTGCGAATAGACAATCACCACATCCCTCCCAGGAATAAACCCACGGTGTACATTACAGATTCTGTCAATAGTAGTCCTTCTAACTCTTTCCATTAATATTTTACTGAACAATTTTCTCGGAATACTCAATAAAACAATTGCTCTATAACTTTTTCATTCGGTCTTGCCACCTTTTCCATTTTACATTCGAACTATTATCGCATTCTTCCAATCTGATGGAATAACAGAAGCTTTAAAACATAAATTATACAATTTACACAGGAAAATTATGAGTTATATACTCCCACAATAAAGCAGCTCTTGAGGTTAAATTTGTCATTTATTTCACTTAAAGCCTCATTTCCCAAAAAAGTGGCATTTTTGACTTAAGCCGTGCTCTCTCTCCACAAGTAAACTGTTAGGAGCAGAATGAATTTAGCGCCGACTGGGAAGCTAGTGGAGGTATATCCTGTAGCGCGACCATGGAAGGACAATGCGCGAGTAGGCTCATTCCGCCTGTTCAGAAGTCGACATTTAGTTCAATATGCCCTGGACTGATGAAGAGTATGCCCTTCCTTGCCTGTATCCTCGTTTTCTTGAATATAATTGAGTCTCTCTGATGCCAAAAGGTTTTGTTAATCTTCCTATCCTACCATTGCGTCTTAGTATTCTAATTCTCTTAAATATAATTGAGTCTGCATGATGCCAAGTGGTTTTGATTCTCTTCCCGTCTTACCATTGTGTCTTAGTATTCTAATTCCTTTGAATTCTTGAATTATTCGCATACCAAGTGATTTAGTGTGTGTTGATCCGTCAGCCGGAATCCTTTCCTCGAATATAACAATGCAGTGTAGAGGACGATGCGATCCCGTTTGCTTAACAATAAATTAGGACTTTATTGATCGGGATTTCGTGCTTCCCTAGAGGCGCTCCATAGTTGGTATTACAGGGAAATTCTATTATCCATTCCAAATCACTTTGAATTGGAGTTGCTTCCCAAAATAATCATTAACTCACTGTCACATTTTACAGTCACTAATCATCACTGTGAGAGGAACCATAATTTAAGAAAATAACATAGGTAAATCATTGATTCGCGCAATAACTACTCGTCGGCTAAATTTAGTTTGTAAATATCTATTAGAAACTTTGGAATTGCTTCGGGTTACTGGCAGTTGAAAGAGTGGAAATTTCCCGTCAGCATAGTACGAATTTATGTATTCTGCCTCAAATGAAAATTTGTCTGCCCCTCTCTGTCCTAGGCTGCGTTAACTCAAATTCCGTTTTCCTTTAATGCTTTCTTATAAAGTTCTTAGCCTGGCCTTGTCACTGCACCGCTGTCACACTTTGTACAAAATGATCTAATTAGAACTTCATCTACCGCTGTGCTTTTAAAATGTTCTCCGGACGATCATCAAGTACGAGGAGTGCTGAGCGTCGTTTGACAAATGTAAAATGGCTCCTCTCACTTATTCTTCCCCTGAAATTTCCATGCCGCCTTGGGACTCGACCTCAAATCTCTTGTGAGGCAAATCATTCACTTCAAGTGGAACGATATTCGGCGAGGGAGGCAAATGATTGCCTCCCTAGACGCCGGCGTATCGCTCCGAGGCGAAGGAAATCTTTAGGAGGGTGACTTATCGTTTGCTTTGGCTCTTTAATGGGCAAACCTCCTCGGGAACGACGCGATATCTCGGAGAGATTTGCCCACCTCTCTCCCCTTCCCTCCCCTCCATCGCACTCCACGCCCAGTTATGTCTTTATGACTCTCTCTCGGAACGGAGACAGCATAAACACTTGGTCCTCCAAGAAGATTGTCCACACGGAGAGCTGCGTTTGAGTGTTCGCCCCTCCCCCCCACCCCTTCCCTCCAACGACCGCCCCTCATACCCACCATAAGTCCTTTCGGGAGAGCGATGAGCGTTCCCCTTCCCCCAAGGTGTGGCGAGGCGCGAGGGCCAAGTCAAGGGAAACAGAGAGAGGGGAGTGAAGAACTTGGAGTGATCTCCTGTTTGCGCTAGAGCAAGATAACGACACTTGTCCCTCTTGCAAGGGGTTAAGAAGGCTGCTTTCATACGTGACGGCGTCAGGGGGGGGAGATGCTCGCTGGCTAGGTAGAAGAGGTGGGGGTTGTGAGAGAGCTGAGGGGAGAGAGTGGAAGGGGGGTAGAACACTAAGATCAGCCGGCTGAGAGCGGTTTAAAAGGCAAGGATTTGAGGAGATGCGAGAGTGGGTATGAGATTCGGGGCTTTAGTGTGGAGGTTAGAAATCTAAGCTACCCATCTGGAATGGTTTAATTAGGATAGTAATCTTTAACGAATACACGGGAAAAATATAGGTTGAATCTTTTGCGTAAATTCGAAGAAGATTATTTTTCAAAATAAGATCAATATATTTTGCTAAATCCAACGTATTACGGGAAAAACTATCGCTAGCGTAAGATAAAGTAAATAGACTGCAGAACTGATGGTTTTTTCCGCGGGCAAGGGCAATAATAGTCGCAATAGATTATTTATATCCCAATTCCTACCCTTGTTAGGGTAGACTAAACTTTGTACTTATATTTTATAACTTAAGAATATTGCTAACTCCTCACTGAACTTGAAATGTAACGAATGATTTTGTTTTCTGCATGAAGTAGTATCTCGTAGCATCCATGCATTAGTAGATAGTATTAGTAATACTAATCATTAATAGTTATATTGACCCTTTTTCTGCATTTTAGCATGTTCTTCAACGTAACACTCCCATTTTCTAGTTCACCCATGCTTTGGTCAAACCAACCACGATGGTGTCTAAAACAACTTTCAGGATGGGCACAGCCAAAATTTAATTCTTGGTGATAGGCCTGTAAAGCTGACTCTGCTTCAATAGTTACTTCCAAACTACACTATCCTTTTCTCTTTAATTCTTTCATTTCACTTTCACCCATGTATTGCTTCATACACTCCCTCCTGTTCTTTGGTTTCCTAATAGCCCTTCTCTTATTAGTATCTTCCACCACATTCACCCATGACTTTCACGATCTACCTCTTCCTCTCACACCATTCGCAGTTATTATTCAAAGTTGTTTGTGTTCGTGTATCGTGAATTTATACAAATGTACGCTATCAAAACTGATGGTATCAGGCATGACTTGGTGGAAATTACGGATATCCATGATGAAAGAACAAACTTTGTAGTTTTTACTAACTTTTATTATTCTGGCACGGTGCACGTTTCTCCACACTGAGGTTTTGTCATTACGAATGCGTATCACCAGAACATGGTGTGATGAATCGCTCGTCATGCCATAATAAAAAACGTTTGTTCTTTCAATGTGGCTTACAATATTGTATTTTATGGAATTCCTTCCGCATAGTTTCGAATGACACGTGTTTTTATTAATACCCGTGTTTATTGCATTATCAGCACTCCTGATGTGATAGTTTTGCGTCACAAGTGCTTATTTGAAGAGTCATCAATCATCGGTGTGTGGATAAAATTAATAACTGAACTTGGTTTTCAATACCCTGATATGAGGCATTAATCCACGCAACATGACTTTATCCACTTTTATCCTTTCTTCTTCTCTTTACCCATTTCTTCCTTTCTTCTTTTTTTCCACTGCTGCGCCATGCATCTGCGACGCCCATATTTTTCGTCTCCTTTTACCTACGGGCGCGAAAAACCCCAGTCGTTTCTAGTGATCAATTTTCTCGTTTTTGTAAACCCTAAAGTATTCAAATAATTAACGAGATCCAAAATTAAGGTCCCCTCATTATCTCTCTCCCTTGCCTCCCTTTTGAAGCCCTGCCGTATACCCTTCGAATAGTTGGGCGCCTTTTCTTAAGCACTTCGTCTCGCTTTTGCCGCGGAGAAGCAGTGGTGGGAGCTGTGCTGCGTTGGCTTAATCGCGTGGAGGCTGTTAGTTTTTTTCCTCACCTCTCCCTCCTTCGAGAGCCTGCCCTATGCTAAGCCTTGCAGGGTGTCACCCTGATTCCCTTCATTTCCCTTCGTCATCCCTTTGAAGGTGAAGGACAATTTTTAGCTGCTCTATAAGTCTCAGAAATATCATGGTGCATTGATATCAATATATTTATATATATGATGCTGAGAAAATATCGAATCGTGCGATTAAGGCATCTCCCAAGTAATTCCAAGGAAAATGTGGCATTCAGTATTTGTTGTGACTTACACCGTCGCAGTGGATCCTCCTTGATTGCACAAAGTACCTAAGCTGTCGTTCATCTCCACAATACCCACAACAAACAAGAGCGAAGGTCTCCGGCGTAACTTTGTGGAACTGATATACTTGACTGAATAAGACTTTACTTCGTAGAAGTTACACATCCCCCTAACACTCCCCCTAACATTCCTACACATCCCCCTAACACTCGCGAATTTCAAATCTAAACTATTGACTATCATGTCAATAGCCGCAAATAATGGTTGCAACCCAAATTTAGTGCACCAAATCCTTCGGAAAAAGCAAAAAGCCCTAGCTTTAAAACAAATTTGTCCCGCATTTACAGAAAGACCTATTAAATTCAAGTGGTGCTCTCTCCCATTCATTGGTTATATTTCTTATAGAATTTTAAACATCCTACCAAGCTCCCTCAAAGCAGCTTTTTACACTCCCCTCTTTCATTTTTCCTCCCCTCAACCCTGCCCCAATATCTGGTTTCCCCCCTCCTCCTCCGTAATTACAACAACAATAACAAACTGTAATAACAAACTTTTATTATATTATATTTTGTAAACCTGATGATGCCATTAAGCGGCGAAACGCGTCGTGCTATAATAAAATGTTGTATAAAAGTACTAAGCTATGTTAATTATGAGCTTGTGGAACTGGTACATGCACGTCACGTAATGAATATGTAATTTGTGTATTCCGCGCTTTTTAATTTACGATCACGGTTTCTACAGTCATTTTTATTATCAAGGTACAATAGCAAACTTTTGCTGTTCTTATATACAGCTAGAACAATTGAAATATGTGATGAACTAAAAAACCGTGCAATTTTCCACTGCATGAAATTTACTTTCCGACGCACCTGACGATGATGTACCAACATTGAAACCTGGATCAAAAGTAAATTGTATATTGTGGAATATTGCGCGGATTTTATATTATCACGTTTAAATTCCAATAATGCTCACGACAATCTTCGGATTACTGTTTAAAAACGTTAATTCAGGATGTGTAAACCTGGCGAATGACCGGACCTTTTGGAAACCACTCTCCACTGATGTCAATAATGTTACTAAAGAATATATTAATGCCATAATCCCCGCAGCTTTGTCCTTTTATCTGTTCCTTCTTCCCCGCCCCCCCTTGTTCACCTTGGAAGACAAACTTCCCCAATCCTCTCCAGTTATGTCGTAGCGTCAAAATCCCTGTTGTTCATATCTTTCCCTCCTCCCCCACTCACTTTAATCCCCCCCCCCCCTTTCCCAATCCTCTGAGCTGTTGCATGTAATAACCGCTAAGCTAGCTATTACACTTTGACAGTGAACATTTTTGTCGACACCATTGTCGGGAAAGGAAAAAAGTGTGGAAAGTGTGGATAAGTACAAATTCATTAAGTGACAATCAACTTACGACTATATCTTGAATAGGCCCATGCCGTGGAATAAATTTAAAATGCAGCTGAGGTACTTCGGATTGTCACCTAAGGTGGCTTAGGTTCACCTTGATGTTCAGCCTTCCGCTAGCGACCCAATAATATTCGTCAACACTCCGTCTGTGTCTATCGCTGAGAGAACTGACGCGTGCCTCACATTGGCGGTGATATCTCACTTCAGTAAAAATATAGCGACGCTCCAGGGGGCAGAGTCTTATTCTCAAATCTAGTTATGGCGATTTCATCCCTTCTTCTAGGCTTTTTTCTACGTTCATATCGCAATGCAAAAATCCGCATCAGTAGTCATAAATCCAAAGAATAGTTTACAGAAGCTTCTTACTCCACTCTCCCTCTGTCAACCGCTTAATTCCTACAGAATTATTCACCTTGAAGTCCTTCATAATTTGCCAAATGTATTTTATTCTTGGCCCTCCTCTGTGATTCTTCCCATTTGTTTCTTCTTCCAATATTGTTTTTATTATTCTGTTGTGTCCCAAAATGGGTCCAATCAGATTGTCGATCCTTATTTTCTGTACTTTCAATATGCTTCTTCTCTCTCCATTCGCTTTCGTAGAATTTTTTCGTCCGAGATGCTCTCCGTCCATTTGATCTTCCTCATTCTATGGCAACACCACATCTCCATTGCTTCCAATCTATTTTGTCCTGCGGTTTTTATTGTCCAGGCTTTACTGCCATATAATAGCATGGCCCTAATAATTATGTTTTGGTAAAGTGCTTTCTGACTTCCAGGCTTGTGCTACTAAATGTCAGCAGACATCACCTGAAATTGTAATCCAGATGATTTCTATTCTTAAACTTTCAATTTATTAACATTATCTTTTCTGGAGATATAGGTCTATTATGAACGATCAGTTAGTACTAATTTTTTTTGCCGTGATGTGTTCTGGCAGAACACGCAATAAAATCCCAACCATATATTTAGTTTCAAACTTCTATATAAGAAAATCCCTTGTCACTCACTTTGACTCAGGAACTCTGTAAGATGGAGCCACAGTCAGTTAAATTTTAAAATGCCGTTATTTTTACCTAAGGGGTACCACGTGTCATTTAATTTCAATAGCTTCCTTGAATAAGTGGGCGCCACGGGTGCCATTTACAACCTCGTGAAAAAATAATAGATTTATAACCTAGCGTATCAAAAAGATTATTTAATTAATTAAATTTTAAATTAATTTAATTAAATGGTATAAATTACCAAGTATAAAACAACCTGTAATGAAAAAAGACCACTAAATAAAGTAAAATATAAAATATCTTTTTACTAATTTTGAGGATACCGGGACTAACCACGGTATTTACCTTTACGGAGTCACCCGCAAGTGCACATAAGTGCGATATTCCACAGAGGAAAAATCATTCGCCTTGACTGGGATTCGAACCCGGATCCCTCGATTTCACACCGAGTGCCTTAACCAGTTATATCCGCAGAGGAGAAGAACGCCTTGGTAGCAACTTGATATGTTGTAACATAAAATAAATAGCAACCAAAGATCATTATCTCATAAAAAGAAATAGAAAGGAACTTAAAGGTAATGTTATAAACGTGCATGTATTTGAATAAACTGATGTTATCAAACTTTATAAACGGTTTTATGTAAACCTGGAATATTGTTTTATGCTGCATAAAATATATAATTAATCCTGATACAGTCCTGAGGAAGTATTATAAATATACGAAACGTTGGCAAAATAAGGAGTACTAACTGAACATTCATAATAGACCTATATCTCCAGAAAAGAAAATATTTATGAAATTGTAATGTCACACAGCCTTCCCGCCGCTCGATTAGCTCACAGCCCGCACTCGCAAACACTTTTCTTCGTCAGACTAATGGCCAGCGAAATAAGCAAAGGCGGATGGGTGACTGGTTGGGGGGTGAGGGTGGCGGATGTGAGGAGGAGAGAGGGAGAGTGAAGGAAAAGACGATTAAAGATGGGGAGAATTATGGAACGGTCGGAAGCCTCGTAGTTTAGCGCCGAGGAGAGAGAAATGAGAGAGCTGAAAAGATTTAAGGAGAGCGATGGCAGGGGAGAGAAAATGCAGGGTTTGGGAGGACGGTGGAGAATTGAGTTAGTGGGAATATTAGCGGGACTTTCGTCCGGAATTTAATACGGAGAGGAAGAGAGGCGAGACGGGATGAACAACTCCTCATCAAATGACCAGTGGTTGATAAGAAGTGCCAAGCCGAAGGGAGAAAAAATTATTTGGTATAAGTCAGCGTGAAAATTTTCACACCTGCCAAGACAGCGATGAAACGCGTAGAAATTGCCATAGGAAAATATCCCCCTGGACCGGTATATAAACCACCGGTGATAGTGTTATAACGCTAAGCACCTATTGCCATTAAATCCTCCTAAAATTGCCCATTAAATTCAGGAATCTTAGAGAATATCCCAGGAATAAAGCAGTGGTCCGCACATATACCTGAAAAGCCTATGATAGCCGGTCAAGGTGGATTTTTCCTGCAGGAAATATCTTCAAAAGTCAGTATATTTGTGGGAATAAATCGGTACGAAAAAGGAAAGAGAAAAGAGATTGTGATATAGCTGATGGGAGAACTAGGCTGAGAAACGCTACAGACTTAAAGGTTTACACACTAGGTAACTTGAAGAACTCAGATCGTTAGAGCTTGAGGGTAACTCGGACACTATATTAATTAACCCCGCACCCCATCTCTAGGATAGACTAAAGGAATAAAATAAATACACTCCCGGACTGATAGATGCAAAGATTCCTTCTTCCCACGCACAAATAATGGAAAAAAGAAAAATAGAGTAACGCCATAATCCGTGGAAAAACATCACATTTCTTCCTTTCACTCTTACACTCTTCCTTTCACTCTTCCTTTTCCCTAATTCTCTCCGTTCTTCGTGATTGGTGTCCTATCATATTTTTCCTATCGTTTTTGCTTCAACCCGCAGGATAATACGTTGATGTAAATAATTAAATCACTAAATCGAGTGTAGTTGATTATGGCGGCCGATACATTGTGGTGTTCCATTAAACGGGGATGTAAAATGATTGAACCAGACTTAGTGTTCCTATATATTCCTTTAATAATACGATAACTTACACCTTAGCATCATTAGATGCTCCAAGCAAGCATCATATTCAGATAAGGGGAGAAAGTTGGGATTGGGATGACACATTGGAGGAGGAGAAGTAGATTAAATGGGTCTGGGGCGTGAACGCGGTTCTTCATTACGCGTGCGACCTTGTTATTGGAAGTTTTCAATTTCACTCAGAAGAGTGAAAGCGTGATCAAAATTCTTCAAATTTTTCCAGGCGCTTTAGATTGTAATAGTTCTAATTGATGTAGTGCGTTCTAAACTCAATAACTGTGAGCATAGCCCTTCTAGAGTGGTTTTCGTTTTGGATATCGATTACGACGACACGAAAAAAGGAACTGTGATCCTACCCCTGGACCTTAGTTCCTAAGGTGATTTATTTAATTTTTTATTTCCATAAAATTGATCGAATCAACTCGTCCATAAATATCTTTTCATTACAAAAATGGAAAAGAATAAATGTGTACTTATAGTTCAGATCAAGATCGAAGATATTTTACAAACTAATCATTCATTAAGCAAATGTCAGCACCATTACAGTGCATATATTTATCACATTACATGCTCATTTTCTTTGGTCTACAGGTATCCCTCTACGATTTTACGATTGGAGTTGAAAAAGCTGATATTTGTGGGCCCAAGTTTTTTACACGAGTTTGATGTAACATTTGAAAGTCTAGCATGGCATATTCATTAAGTTAAGGTCGTTTTGTTCGTATAATATTTCTATTAACTCCAAATTAGATCAATTTAGCCAACAGACCGTGCTTTCTTAAATAGATCTCAGAGAAGTGAATGGTTTTGATACCCTTAAACCGATACATCCGGGTAAAAAGCCGATATCCTGAGAAAGATTTGGAAGAAAGCAATTCATGTATTTCACCGAGATTATCTCCATGCACGAGTATGATGGCAATCTTGATACTTAATAAGCCCTTTTAAAACATTTTACTTTTCTATTTTTTAATTGTTCCTACCTTTCAATCCTTCATCACTTTTGCTTCTTCTTTCTTGTTTTCAAAATCCATTCCTCTACCCCTAACACAGGCCAGGGGCTCGTTTTAATTTCCGTCTCGTGGATTAACCAAATTGAAGTAAGAAGCAAATATAATTGTTCGTTCGTGGTAGAGAATGGAAATCGTCTGATTTGTGATATTGGCTGGTCACTCAGTAGGCTCTCTCCCCTGCGAGGCTTGGGTGTGAATGTCATCAGTGGGGGATTTTACAGTTATATCCTCTCTACAAGTGTTCCGTAGAGATCATTTAAGGTGCCACATTTCTACCGTCTAATTAGTCGATCAATTCGTTTCACCTTTTGTTCATAGTTGGCCAATGTCATAGATTAAAGAAGGGAATAGATGGAACCATACGGTACTATAGCCCGGGTGAATATTGAAGCCATTAAAAGCGCGATCGGTCATATTCAATAGATGATTTATGCTCTTAATTCTCCGTAAACATAGGTATTTGAAGAATAATGGTCATGGTACGGAAATCGTTTATCTATAAAAATGCAAAGCGGAAATAATTTACAAAAAAGTACTGCATTAATCATAAAATAATTGGGGCAACTGCGCGTGATAGCCGTCTTAGGGGGATTATTTTCCTCGAACAGACAGGCATCACTTTCGTGCATCAGGGCGTCAGCTCTCATCTTTAATCTTTGGCCAATACCAACGCCTGGTTCTCATATTTTTTATACCTTTACGTTACACAAAACTCAAACCCAATAAATTAGTCTCTATATCATATACCCTAACGCCGCTAATGGTCGCAGCTGTCTGGCACCTCTTCTGATAACTCATGCAACTCCGCACTTAAGAAATGCTTTGTTTCGATTACAAGATTCATCAATTCTTATTTAAATCTTTATCTTACTTTAGATCATGTTTTGTTAATTGTGCTAGATTTTATTCTACGCTCTGCCAAAGATCTTACAATACTATAGGCGTAGTACAGTAGCCGGTGCCAATGACGGCCTATTGTTGTGTTCTTTCGATTTGTGCTCGTCCAAATATGGCGATCTAGGTTGTTATATCGGCGAAACACATTTTTCCCCTCGAAGAATTCATCAGAATGCTCTGAACCGATTGACCTCACTACATGGGTATTTGTCATAAAGATCCCATAAAGTCATTTTCATAAAGTCTGGATCATTGTCACTGGAAGTCATTGATATAGAAGTCAATGATTGGCTTCTATGTCATTGATAGATGATTGGATGTCATCATTCCAAAGCCACCGCGTGATCGAATAAAGGTACGTGCCATGGTGATAAAAATATACGCGCCCTGGATGCCTGAATAAGGCTTTTTTAACTCCCAAACTCATTTCCCTCCACTCTTCGACTGCGCCAGCAACCTTTCACAATAGGCCATCCTTTAAAATGTTTTCGCTCTTTATCTGGAGATTTGAGGAGTGCTATTGAAATAAAAGTTGGTAAATAATGCATTTCAATGTTCATAATGAATAGTGTTCATTTAATTGTTAATCCCCATCTTCGCTCTGAAAATGTAAGTGATATAATTGTACAGAGAGTGATATGTAGCTAATTAGAATGTTTTAACGAAGCATATCGGTGGCCTAAAAATAAAATTTTTAATTACTATACATTGATTATTATAACTCATATAAGGGTGTATACGCCATGGATGAATCAATGGATTTTTATCACACTGCGAATCTAGATTTCCAAATTTCTCTTGATCAATATAGTTGGTCAATCTTGAGCTTCGCAGTAAACTATCGTCGGGGGAATGTTAGGCTCGCAATCGATAAATGTTCCCACGCATTTTTGCTATCGCCTTCGATAACGCTGTATCACCCATATGTTGTAGATACAATTTAAGATCATGGTTCTAACGACTAACATCCACAGTGATGGAACTACGATATGGGGAACGAGACAGCATTTGACATGCTGTAAACTAATTTTAACTGTCCTTACAATGGCAAAAACAATGGTCAACATACGGTCACATAATGAAGATCGGTGATCACGCCCCAGATCTGGAGGACGCAGATCCGATTGCAAATCCCAGCCTTATTACCAAGCACAGCAAATAACTGCAGCAAATAGATGGCGAGAAACTAATCTGTCAAAATCAATCTGGCTTTTCGTCCTTTTCTCAATTCTTTCCTTTCTCCATGGCTTATGTCCTAACGCCCTCCTGCCACACGCCCATGTGACGGCTTTAAGGGTAGGATTTACGTAGATGTTAATGTGATGTGATTTCTTGGCAGACATTCTCATTACTGTCGTTATACTGCCATCTACAACTAGCAAGAGTATAAACGGCAGTTTCGCGAAATGGTTATCACTTTGTAATTTTTTAATTTTATTTATTTAAAGAATATACCACATACAGCATTATGTCATTTTATAGTGATACAAATAATAAGCAAAAAAGGACACATACGCAAAAACATTAACAAGAAGAAAATTAACAAATAATAACAACAAACAACATGGCAAACCAGAAAATATTATTTTATTTGTGAATGAGATATGGTTTGGTTAGCGAAGGCATTGGAAGATAAGGAGAAAGGATCAATGTTGTCAGAAAAGTAATTCAGAAGAGAAGAAAGGTGAAAAATAAGGGAGTGCTTGGTGAGTGATAATTTGGGAGTAAAGATATGAAGCAATGAATGGGTCCTTGTTGGTTGGGTAGGTATTCTGAAAGTAATGAAGGAAATAAGGTCAGGGCAGTCAATGGTCGAGTTCAGAGTGCTGTGTATGAGTTCAAAATCAGTTTTAAGGAAGTTATTATTAAGATTAGAAACAGAAAGTGAACACAAGGCAGCATCGGAGGATAAGTTGCGGAGATGAGGGACTGTTTTTAACAATATTTGTAAAGAAGTGAGTAATGTGTTCCAGAGATTTAAGATTTGCTGGGGCAGACATCGACCATATAGGGGAGCAATAGGAGATAGATGGGGATGGACAATAGATGTGAAGTAAGATTTTAATGCTCTTGGATCTTTAATTTCAATGAACCGGTAAATTAGGCCTTACAGGGACATAGATTTACTTTTAATATTTTCTAGACATAGATTTACTTTATTTCTGCGTAAGAATTGGTTTTGTAGAAATTTACTTAAAACAGAGCGTTACTAAAAGCCTTCTACATCAATATATAGACGTGCTGATTTGCGTCATTGTTTTGCAAATTCTTCTGCTATCGCTGTCATTGTTTAGGATATTCGTTTTGCTACGGAAATCCTTATAGCTACGAGGAACGACGATCTCTGCATTTTTTCCAAGATTTCTTCCGCGTGAGTTGTTTGTGAGACGACCGTTTCGCTGGAAATCTTGCTGTTACAACGATGCATTGTGTGAGACAACAGTTTCGCTGGATAAACGTTTCACTCGCGAACAACTTACGCGGAAGAAATCCCGGAAAAATGCAAAGATCATCATTCCAGCACTACGGAAACATACAAACGAATAGCTATGAGATACATCAGTGGACATGGTACACAAATAAATAAAAGTAAAGTGCTGATGTGTTGGGGACGTGGCCGTGGGTTTTAAGTGAATGCGCATGCGCTTGCCGGCAACAATTAGCGGCCATCGATGAACTTTTGCTGTCGTTAAGGCGGGATTGCGTTCAACATTTCCTGACGCCACAGAAACGGACGGTGGTATTTGCGAAGCTTGGTGATTGTGATGTAGTGTAACCGGTAGAGTTATGAAAGTACTAGAGGTGGCGCAGCGTATATTTGGTCGTAGGCGAAGGTGTAGCCGCTTCCGCCATATTGAGTGTCTGTGATTAAACATTATCGTAATAAGCGTAAACATATTTATCTACACGTTTGCTGTAAATAAAATGTTGAATTTCCAGTATTATTTAAATAAAAAGCAAATGCGAACATCCATGATAAAATCATTGTTTTAAATTATGGTACGTTTAATTGAAAAAGAAACAAATATTTTGCGTACCTCAAATATTTTACTTTAAAGGAGGAAACACAATAACTCGTCGTTAGAATATGTCCATCCCGTACCACGACCTCGTACGGAACTCACAGTATTCTAGGGACTCTCAATATGGCGGAAATGGCGTCATCAGAAGTTCGTCACGCCACCTCTTGAGGTGCGACCTATTACTATAGCCGGAAGTTGACCACTCCGTCAACGGACGACGAGCAAACCTTGTCAAAGTATCAACTTCCCCGTCACGCTACGTCTACATAAGCCAATCAGCAAAGTTTTTTTTTCAATATTTAGAAAATATTATTTTTAGATTGTCCACCTTATTTTTTAATGTTAAAATGAAGCATAATTAAATTTATTGATGTAACATTTGTCAGTATTTTTTGGTGGATTATTTAAACTTTGATTATCAAAATAAGAAAATAAGCAGTTCAGTAGAACTCTGTTTATCAAAACTGACAACAATCGCCGCATATATTCCCGTCATAAAGGGAAGGATTACGATCGGCGTTTCCTGACGTGACGGAGACGGACTGTTTTTTCCAGTTTTCCGCCATCTTCCCGTCAAGGAGAAGTGTATTACGATTACGGGAGTGACCGGGGCAATTGTTCACTGTGTTTGCACACGGATTTCTAACCAGTTACGAAGCAGTTGTTCATTTTCATATTTAATTATCAAAATATTAATAATCCGCAAAAATACAGATAAATAATGCTTCAAGAAGTTTGCTTATGCATCATTGTGATTGAAAAAGCAAGATGATCAATCTAGAAATAAAAATTTGTGAAAATCACAAAAGAGCTCTCTTCTGATTGGCTGCCGTTGACAAGTGGCGCGGGCCGCGTCGACTTTTTGACGTTCCCAAATCCGTCTCACCCGTTCCGATAGAGGCATAGTGGTACTGATCGACGGCTAAATACCCTTTCCAATGAGGTCCATTTTGTTTGTATTTCCTTTGGGCTTTTTGGTGAGTTCAGGCCTTCTATGAAATTTTACTTGAGGTTTCATCAGTTACTTTTCACTTGTCACCGACAAATAATGCTACTAAATCAGTTTCTTGTTTAAAATAGATGAGTATAGACGAGATTTTTTCGTTTGGCATTAGAATCAGCGCACAAGCACTTCGAAATCGTGAGATAAAATGCGCAGAAAATTTCTTTTGCGTACTAAAAGGCCTCTAGTCGCTTCACACATGCGCGGTTATTCTCGCCTCGCCATCGCCATCCTGGAAGCTACGAAGGACTAGAGAAAAAATAGAATATGCATGAAATCTTGATCTATCTGCAGTCTATGGGTGGCATCAGAAGTGTCAGTAGAATCCATTATTACTTTAAACGAATAGAATGGTCTCAGGGTTGACGATGTGGAATTTATCCACCGCGAAGATAACGAAAGAGGAGCGATGACACTTTCTCGAGTGGAATTTGACATTGTTTTTTTTTTCGTTATATACCTCCTATACTTTAAATTTGATCGTTCCCGGGTGCTAACTGAGGAACTATTTCCCCCTCACCTCTCTTCTTGCTAACTCCCAGTTATCTCGCCCTGTATTCCGTTCTCTATCCATTCCTCCTCATGAAACAACCCCGTCCTCCTTCCCACGCTTGCATCCGGCTGTGAGAGGCTCTCCATTCTGCTGACGCGTCTATTCCCTCCACCATGATCTCTCCCCCCTCTTTCCCAGTTCCTTCACGCTTTGCTACTTCCTGCCTTCCCCCCCTTCCAATCCCACCCTCCTCCCCCTCCCCTTGTCCATCATTTGCTGCTTCCCTTGCCTCCTTCCTCCTCTTTCGCGTGCCTTTCCGATTTTTTTTCGCATAATCCTCCCCTTCCGTTCTTCTCGATGATATCTCCCCCTCTTTTTTTCATTTCCTTTTCCCTCCTCTTAGCAGTCGAGCGTGACGCACCACCCCCTCCCGCGAGCTTAAAGATTCTCGGTAAAGGGTTTCTCCCTGCATCGAATAATGCTGAATGGGACTACGACGATGCGTTTCCTCTAATGAATGCACTTTACGCCAATAATTTGACTCCGGAGGGCTTGGTTAATAAGGACATCAAGTTTTAATTTAAATTGGGTTCTAAAACTGCCATGTTGAATGGTGTAGATTGTAAGCCAACTAACATTTTGTAAAATTTACGTTTTGGTGTTTTGATGTCCATTTCTTGATAGGAAAAGTTATAATTAGAAAGGTTACTTACTCTGGTTTAATATCTTCACTTTTACTATCATTTTAAGTGAGGAATATTACAAATGTAGAATAGCAATCTAAACGGCTCTTTTGTAAGTAATAATAAGATATTTAATTTCTACGAAACTCTCTTTATTGTGATCCTTCCAACCAAATGGAATTAAATCCCTCGTGAGGAACATTTAGCCTTGTTCTAATAGGTGTTCCGTGTTTTTTAAATATTCACGGATATTATAGGTGATTGGACTACGAGGTTGACGATGTTTGACATTCAAAAGCGTCTTCATGAAATTGTAACCATTCTTACCCTATATTGCGATGTAATACATAGATATTTTTCGGGATTTTTACGGTTCGACGTAGCTTTCAAACTTGTTTTGTATTTTTTATTGAAATACTTCCTACGAAATTTGATTCCAGAGTCATATACTTCACTAACGTTCTGCAGTTAGCCATGAGAAATAGTTCCACACATGATTTTGTGGGATCGTATTTTTGAATATTGGTAGCGAAAAAAAGAATTTTACCCGTATGTACCGTTACAACTATAGATTCAGTGTTCCCCGGTAACGCACAGTAATTAGGATTGCATCAAAAATTTTCATATATTATAACCCCTCAAGACTACTTGCTACCCTGTGACCCGGTGTTATGTTATCTGGTTTCCTTTTGCTGGTGAAAAATGCGGCTTTGGAGTTAATATGATTGTAACTGAGATATCGGTTTCTTGTAACATGCATCAGACTTCCAGTTAGCTGAAGTGAGCGTTATCAATGGGAGAGCTTGTCCAAATTGGTAATTTAAGCAATAAAATATGTAATAGACAATGAAATAGCCAGTGTGATGCAAACCACATTCACTATATTTAAAGAAGCAACATTGACGCGGAAGTTAGTGACATAAGGGATCAGTTAGTGATAAATTTGATGGTTGGAGGCCTAACTTCGTGGAAGTCATAGTTATCCATTTTAATGACAGCACTCTGCACTTTCCCACAGTTTATTAATGCCGGTGACAGTTTTCACCTTGATATAGCCAGAAGATTGGCCTGAGTTTCTCTTTTGCAATCAAGGCGAGGTGACTCTGACGATTACCCATAAGATTGAAAAACCTTGTACTCTTCCTTAGGGATTCCTGGTTTTGTCTTTCGTGACCGGGTAAAATTCTTCGCAGAAGTGTTGCTGTTTTTAGGACTTTTTTGTAGGGTGATTAAGAAAAAAAATTGCGCTCCTTTTCGTGTGTGAAAACCTATGGCTGTGATTGTACTCGGAAGATAACCCTGCTTAAGATAGTTGAAAAGAATTTATTTATTTATTTATTTATTTTTATAGATTTTAATGTTCGCCCAACAAAATAATTACAGGGCAAACAACAAAAAAGAAGAAAAACAAAACAAATTGCATTGAGTTTTACAGAAAAAAAAACATATCAAGAAATTACATTATTTAACAATTTACAAAAGAGACTTCTTATTTTGACATAAAATAATCACATCGCTGTACATGTTAAAAGATCGGCACATTCTGTTAAGTGGTGAGTTTTCACAGTAATTTGACTTAACCATGCTTAGCTTGAATTTCCTTGATAATCTCACATTAATACTAGGCACTACAAAATTAATTTTTCTAATTAGGTCACTATTTTCTCCAGTATTAAGTAAATTATATAGGTAAGATAGATCACACATGGTTCTTCTTTTTTGTAAATATTGAAAATCAAACATCTTTACCAAATTTTCGTAACTAACGTAATTTTCGTACATGGGATAAACATTGTATTGGGTATAGTATAGATAACGTAAAAACCTTTTTTGTACCCTCTCCAATATTTGGACATGTTTCTTACAGTAAGGATTCCATACTACAGAAGCGTACTCCAACTTACATCTTACAAAGGAGAAGTACAACATTTTGAGAGATTTCTCAGACTTAAAGTACCTTGACATTCGGTTTACAAAACCCAATAATCTTTGAGCTGAGAGAGCTATGTCAAAGATATGTGGGGCAAAAGACATTGAAGAATCAAAGGTAACCCCTAAGTCTTTTATTTGATATACCTGCTCTAATGACATACCTTCCATTGTATACTCATAATTAACATTAATCTTCTTCGTAGAGTATGTCAATCGGTAACATTTCTCTACATTAAAATAAATTTTGTTTTCATAAGACCATTTAACCAGATTGTCCAAATCTTCTTGCAATTTTAAACAATTATCAACTCTACTCACTTTTTTGAACACCTTGATATCATCGGCAAACATTAAGCATTGTGAGTGTTGTAACGATAGGGGTAAGTCATTCACAAAAATTAAGAATAAGAGAGGTCCTAAATTAGATCCTTGTGGAACCCCTGAAGTTACAGGATACTCTTCAGATTTACATTTGTTATATGTTACATATTGTTTTCGATCGGATAAGTATGACGATAGCCAATTTAACAAAGTACCAGTTATTCCAATGTAGTGGAGTTTCCTGACCAAAATACTAAGATTAACAGTGTCAAAGGCTTTCTTGAAATCAAGATAGATGACATCAGTCTGGGCATGAATGTTCATACTATTCATAATATACTCAGTAAAAGTAACTAAGTTACAAGTTGTACTTCTATTTAACCTTAAACCATATTGTAATTCACTGATTTGGTTTTTCACTCGAAAGTGTATATGCTTATAGATAATGGACTCAAATATCTTTGAAAATACTGAGAGTATACTTATAGGTCTATAATTTTCCACCTTTTGTTTATTACCCTCCTTGAATATTGGACATACCTTTGCTGTTTTCCATTTGGTAGGGAACACCCCACTTCGCAAAGAATTCCTTATCTTATGGTCCCGTACAATTGCTAAGGAACTTAACCAAACTGTATAAGTGCTGGTTTCCTTTTTGGAGTGCATCTACGAAGGTTTCTCGCGGTATAAATAATTTTATCTTTCTTTAGTGCTCTACCAAACGATGAAACAATAGGTACTCGGAAAGAAGAATTATTTATAATCGCTGCCAATGTTTCCTGGCCTTATCATCCAGCTAGATTAACTATGGTACTGTTCGTGACAAACAGCATGCTCTATTTTTAATGCGTATATTTGACGATGAATTCGGAAGCATAAGGGACCATTTTGGATTCAATCTTCGTAAACTTCTCGCCTATGGCGTTGTGAGTAATGAGGGGGGGGAGCATTATCGGTCGGAGTTCCTCTTTTGCAATCAAGGCGTGGTGGCTGATGATTACCCATAAGATTGAAAGACCTCATGCTATTCCCTAGGGATCGTAGCTGGTTTTGCCTTTCGTACCCGGGAAATGTTCCCCGCAGAGGCCGGGGCTCAGCTCTGCTCCCCTTCACATTTCTCCTTCTCCCCCTAGCTCTCTCTTTCCCTCTGCACCCAGCATCCCGCACCTCCATTATCTCTCGCGCCCTCTCTCACTCTCCCACATCTCCCTTCCCCTAATCTCTCTCCTCTTTGTTCTCTTTGCGTCACTCGCTCGAAAAACCCTCTTTTTTTTAATTTTCCACCCGATTTTTTTCACGATTCATCTGCCCTGTCGTCTCTCCCTTTCTCCTCCTCATACTTTATGTTCGTGTCCCTCCCACGCATCTTCTGTCGCAATTATTTCCCCTCGTTTATCCTAACTTAATCTCATTCTCCTCCTTCCTTCGTATTCTTTTTTAAAAAGATTTTTCCAGCCATCCTTCGTCCTTAAAAAGTTACTTCTTCCACCATCTCCTTATTAATTTCGGACATTTTTTCGCCTCATTACCGTTACTTCTATTTATAGTTTGCTCCTGTAAATGCTTGGGTCTCGGAGAGTCGCTTTTTTCTACCGGGCACGAAGCACTGGTTTTCTTTCCGCTCGATGTAGATTTCCCTTAAATCTGATTGTTTAAATTGTATGAATTTTGATCAAGATCGCTAAATCACTGCTAAATTTGGATAGTTCACATATGGATTATGTTGCTAAGTGAGACTTCAGGCTTGGATAAATTTTGGTGGTCTATTCGTGTTACTCCTGGGTTACCATTCTGCCACTATGAGCAAACTGTAATAATCATAGATTCTATCCTAGAGAATGGTTAGCCTAGAGGTGTGCAACAATTTAGCCTGTGGTTTTTCGAAGATGGCTATCTCGTGAAACATGTGCGGTAATGTTGGTTAATGGTTTTTAAGAATAAATTCTGGTTTATGTAATTATGACGGCATTGCGATAATTCCTCTAGTTGTACGATAATTCCTCAAGTTGTGCGACTGGATTTGTCGTACTAAATTGACTGATTCTCTCAATATGACCAATTGCAAATATTAATGACTTCTAAATTTCTTGAGATATTGCGCCGTATATTATCTTCCTCAATCTCTTACTCTATTTATGCATCAACCTTCCTTTAAAATCTTTTATTCTTATTATGAACCACATTGCCTTATTCATGCCTATGGCAATTTTTATTCTCAGATTTTAAGTAACATGAAATATCTCATTCGAGAATGCACCTAAACTTAATTGATATTTAGTCCCTTTAACGTTTTAAACAAGGGGCTCGTATCCTACTAAATGTTTCACCTTGACCCTATCGTGGGGAATGCCCGTGCAACTCATGGAACTCATTTTGGTATGAGGTTAGTACTGCGTGCATCCCAATTGAGTGCGAAGCCATTCTTCCCTCAGCTGTTAACGTCTTCCATTGATAAAGAAAAGCTTGTTTTCCGTACTTTTAATGTTCTCCTTATAATGCATGATGCTTTCATTCATGCATGCGACTCCACGCCTTTTTAAAATGCTTTTTTTCATCATCGCGTTTCATTCCTGTTCGTCTCCTTGCTCAAGTTTATCGCTCGCCATTATTTTCGCTCCTTCGCTCTTCAATTTTTTTCTCTCTCTCTGATGTTTTATTGTTTTTTTATCCTGCTCGTCTCTCCATCCCCCATTTAGGCTGTCTTCCCTTCTCTAACACTCCACTCCCTCCTGGCCTCCTGAATTCCTCGAGACCAAACGTGCATTATTGTTTTTTTGTCTCTTATCCTAAGTCTCCAAAGTCTCTAATCCAAAGCATCCGCCATTGGCGTTCACTTCCTTGCAGTCAACCTAAAAGCCCTTTCAGTGAGCCTTCAATGGATATCCACCCACACCTACACCAGCACCCTAATCTTATATCCTTTTCCTTGCTTTATCCTATGCCACACATCTTCATATCTTGATTAATTAAGTTAATCCAGTGGTAGGAACAAATATTTTCTGCCGGAGAAAGTATTTTGGTACTGGAATAACTTTTCTTTAATAAAAATTGGGTCTTGCTTTTCCTCGAAGAATGAAAAACAAACAAACGCCCACACTTCTTTTTTAAGAACTGAGAGCTATATTATTTCTGACGTATACGCCGCTGAGTTGGGTATTGTTCCGGACCGCAACTCCCTTGCATGTCGCGGGCATACGATGTCGAGTTGTGAAATATATATGTGACTTTAAAAATTGCATGCAAAAGAACACTGAATTTTCATGAAGCATCCCTTTAATTTTTGATAATCTAGTTTTTATGAGCTGAACTTGGTTTTCCATCATCTTTCCCTCTGCCTGAGCTATGACTGTCACGCTAAATTCGTGCCCTAGTTAGGACAATTTGGCTAGTTGACTTCCTGTCTGGTTCAAAATAACAATCCTTTTCTTAAGAACTGAGCACTACTTGTTTATTTTCCCAAGGCCGTTCACCAATTATTTCCTCCATGACAGAGCGTGATATTGTGAGTCCCTCAAATTAATCATGAGATTAACAATTGCAAACGGTGCCAAGTTTTAGTGGTTCGAACTATTGCATACAAGTTAGAAATTCGAACTCAAATGCTTGAATACTAAATTAAGTATTGATGTTATCTCTTTAGTTTTAATATTTCCCTGAAGTCCTTGTGAACAAAGTTTGGCAAGTCATCAGTTTTCCCTGTGTCCGAGGCGTGACTGAAACAAAGCAATTTTTGGATCTGACAGAAGCCAAAGTAAGCACATTGGCATTTCTTCTCCGTTGACTTGGGGTTTCATTTTCAGATTGCTTTTAGATGCATAGGTATTTTCTGTACGTGCGTTCTTTACCCAAGATGAACATTTTCTATTGCAAAGTCATTAAAGGGGCGTAATTTCATTCAATAAAATATTAGGCCGGCAATGCAATCTATTTAATGAAAGTAAAATGTAGTAGTTAACCACAAAATATAAATATTAAAGAGATGCTTTTGATAATTAAAATATTATGAAAAATATGCTATTGAAAAATGAAAAAAATATGAACTACTTCTTTTCCAACATATAACCAATTCATTTGGAGCGGAATGATTCATTTAAATCTGCAAGGCGTTACTTATGTCGGCACTGTAATCGAGCTTCTGATGTTAAAACGCAGTAATATGTAGGCACACATAATTCATGTGAATGTATATATTTGACCACACCGCATAAAACATATTTAAAAGAGCCTTTTGATGATTAAGGGAATGCGAAAAAGTACCTATATTATCGTAAAATGAAGAAATGGAGAACTACTTGTTTTCCCAAAACGACTTCTCTGTTAATTCGGAGCGGAATGTTACATTTACATCTGCAAAGCCTTACCTATGTCCGCACGGTAATCAAGTTTCTGATGTTAAAACGCAGTAACATGTAGACACACACACACACACACACAGAACTTTTGGGGACTTGGCCCAGGAGCCAGAAAAAAATTATTTCTATTTCTTCCCTCCCTATTCATTCCCTTCCTGCTTTCTTTTTTTCTGCCACCGCTGTGTTTTCCTTTTTTGCCTCAGTTCCCGTTGGCCGCTCTCATAACTCTCCACCTCCAACTCCTACCCCTCAACCTTTTTCCTACCCCCTAGCCCATCCCTCCCCGCCCCCTTAACCTCGCCATATATATTATTTTTTTCCTTCCTAGCCGGAGAGCGACCCCTACGTGGTTCGTCCTCTTCAGCCTCCTTCCTTCCTACTCTCCCCCGGCTCATTCCAGCTTCCTCCCGGCCCGCACCCACTTCAGATTTCATTATAATCTTTTCCCCAAGTGATGGTCTCTTTTATGAATTTTCGGGGGGTCTTAAGGGTGGCGATGAAGGAAGGAATTCAGCCCTTCTCGAGTGTTTAAGTCTCGCCAGGAAGATGACCACGATTTCCCGTTGAAAATCGTCTGGATGTGTAAGAAGAAAGCTCCCCTTTATAAATGTTCTATGTCCACGGGGAAATTGCGTTTGCATCCAGCAATCGCTAGAAGATACGTACATTAGTGTCGCTTCGTATATTTATATGTTCTAATAGTATATTCATGGTACAAAATGAAAAAGGTTTTTAAAGAAGGCATGATTTTTTTAAGGTTTGGCTTAGGTGTGGAATCTCGGAGGAACCTTCTATTCTTAAGAGCTATTAAGCGTTTTTCTGAAATGCATTGTTTTTTTTCAAACTCAGCTGGTTGCTCAAAAGTATTTCTCAAACAAACTATTTACTGTATAGAACTAAAAGAGGAAACATATAGGCTGGCATTATTTTTCATTCCGTACGTATTTAAGATGGACCACAATTTTCCGTGGAAACTTTTATCTATATGTAGAAATGCTTCACTTAGGAATGTGCAACACCCAGAGGAAAAAGACTATATTCCAGTGGTAATTTAAAGATCCATCGTATTCAAAATGTTTTTATGTATATGCACCAAAGTTTGTTGCAAACGCAAAAGAATAATTTTCCATTACTTTGGCTTTTATGAGCTTGGGCTAGATTTCATAGCGCCTTACAGCGTTTTATCCGCAGTGAATTGTGCTTTAATGAAACCCATGTGCTAGTCAAATAATATGTTTTTCTTTTAGAATTTTAACAGAAAGTTCTTCCTCTATGCTGGTATTTATTTTATATGTTCTAGTAAAAATACAAGAAACTTTGGGGGATGGTATTGAATGATATTAGACAGTAAATGCCATACGATCTTTATAAATAATGAATTGGAATGATTTGCATAAATGTATTTCTTATTAAGCTTGAGTACTGAAATGCGTTAATGCTTTTGCAGTTATCCATTGTATTTTGTGGTCGTGTTTACACCACATTCAAATGTTAAGAGTGGATTTATGAGTCGGGTGTGAAAAATGTTCCCTTTAGGGCCATGGTTAAACATAAACTTAATTAGCGTGAGAGGCCAGAGTAAACAATTTAAAAACATGCTTTTGGATGCAATATCTCGAAAATCTTAAAATAAATACAAAGTCCTGTAAGACGGTTACGCGTCTTGCACTCGTTCTAATGGACTTTTTAAGCTCTCATCTTTGTGCTCCTTAGTACTTCTGGGCCGACTCATAAGGGGATCACGAAGGATGGTCTTCAAAACTCGGAAGTCTCCGTTCCTTCCAGATATTTTCTTCGAGCCATCCTCTGTCGCTCCCTGTTCACTTTGATCGCTCATGCGTTAAGACTGGTAGGAGGAGAACGAAACTCTCAGCTCTTTTCCGCAAATTAAGCGAAATAAGCAAACGTGGGCCAGAACAGAAAACAGCAAGGTGATTAACGAGGTTGGTTGGAAATGAGAAGAACGTTTATGGGAAAATATTGATGGGAGTTCTGAGGCTAACTTATTCACCCAGATTATATAATGGGAAAGAAAATATGTAAATGCTTAATTAAGGTATCGTCCAAAACTCATGGGTGTACCAAAATTAGTTAGGTGATGAGGACGATTTTAATTGAGAAGGTAGAGTGATATGCCTTATTAAGTTTTAAAGTGTACACTTTCATCCCATACAACATGGAATCACATATGCATTACGTGAGAATGGCAGATATAATTTATACTTACTTGCAATGAATATTTGTTCCTAGTGATGTCATTTTAAACCAATATTCGTTTTTTATTTGAATTATATAATTAGGGTACTCAAATAGGAAATGTTTTAGTTATTCAATATTTTTCCCTATTGCTGTCCTTTTAAATTTGATATCTTTACAGACAAATTGAATTTATAATAAATGTCGATTATTCTACAATTAAAAAATTAAAGCCTGTGTGATATTTTAAGTGTTTCTACTTCTTCATCAAATATATTTCCAAAATTCATTTTATATCGTCTGATAATTCGTACTTTCCGATTAACAAAAATATACTAAGAGATGTGGCACATCATCTGATGGTGTAGTTTTGAGATTAAAATTATTTTCATTCTGAGAGTTTTCTAACGACTGAGGTATAGATAGATACATATCCTGACAAATAAGTTTTTAAAGTGAAAGGGCGTTTGCAAAAATAGTCGTCATCTCCGTGTGTCAGTATCTGGACTCGCGTTCAGGCTTGATGTCCCCTCCCCTACCCCACCCCCCAGCTAAGACTCTTATTCACCTGTTTATTGTCTCTCAACCACTCTCCAACCGTCGGAGCTGGTTGGAAAAAATGTCTAACTTAGCGGAGAGCCATTTTCAGGGGAATATCACTTAAGCACCTGCGCAGGGGAAGGGATCGGAAAATGACAGAGATTTCATTTTCCCGCCTCATGTGAGCAAAACTCCGTCGTTTCTAGCTGTCTGTTCTTCGTCCCCTTGAAAGCATAAAAAGAGAGAAGTGAATGAGAAAGGTAGTGGTCTCTTTATCTCACACTTTTTTCTGTTCTTCATCAATTACAATACATCAATTCCATCCCTTGTCCCTTCCCGGACAACTTAGGGCCGGTGAAAATGTCTGATAATGGTTCTGGATATATGCAAATGTCGCCATTGTGGTGGCTTGCGGAGTAAAGCGTAGATGTGATATGGAGTTTAATATGATATTTACGGTTAGATAATATCAGATTTCTTATTAACTTGTCTGGAGTTCTCTTCTAGAATCGGAAAGCCTGGGTCTATATTTATTCCATGCTTATCTGAATATACAGTGCTCTTCCGTTCGATGAGTTATTTTAAATGGCAGAAAAATTATCTATTTGGTACTATTGCGATGAGAGTAGAAAAAGAGAACTATTTTTTTCTTCACTTAACCATAGGCCACCTGTGTGAGAACTAAAAAAAACTCACACGTTCATTCATCGTACACCAAAGTCGAACACAACACATAAAGGATGAGCGTATGAAACAAGATTAACATTTTCCATAACATGCGAAACGAGATTTTTGAGCCTTATATAATATATCCATAAAAATTGTCACGCAAAACATGAAACAAATCTTTTTTGTCTCACGGTGGTGCGACTCAAATGAGTCTAGAGTTTTAAGTATCAGGGAACAACTTGTGGAAATGAGTGACTGATAAAATTCTCGCAAGAAAAAAGAAGGAATAATGTTTTCTATTTTTTTTTCTTTTTTCTTGTGAATATATTTTCAAATGAATTTGTTCAGTGGCATTCCACACACTTTATATTGAAAACAATGACATCTTCGGCCTCCTGATACCCTTTGCCATACGCGGTCGCAGTAGGTGAGTTAGTACTCCAGTGTAGATCTACCATTCTCCACCCCCTCTGTTTATTCCTCGTTACTTTCCCCCTACTCTATCCGTTACCTCTTCCTAAACTCAGCCTTTTCCCCACCTGCACTCATCTTTGCCGCCACCTATGTCTTCTCTGACTCGGCGTCACTCATTTCCTGCTAACTTCTATGCCTCCAGACCCCTTCTCCAAACACCCCCAGCGGAGGTAGCAGTCCACGCACACACAGGGTCGACCCTGCACCCTCCTACTGCAGCAGCAGCCCCCCTACGCTCATCTGCCCCCGATGTCTCACACTCTCCGCCTCTGTAGGGCCCCTCGTGTCCGCTCCCTAAATCCCCGACCAGCCAAACCCCACTCCCCCACGTCTGGTTCCCCAACCCTCCTCCACCTACATCATTACGCTCTCCCTCGCAGCTTAGCTGGGTGAATTGGTTTGGCGTGGTGTTCCGGAGTAGGTGCCAGCATTGCATTCGGAGAGCCCGGGCTCGAATCGAGTGGTGGAGATTGTTTTCAGTGGAATCCCAACCCCTATTTGAGTGCTATGCGGGGATCACATCAAGTGAAATCGGATGGGATGTAAAAAACTATGATCCCCTATAGTGCCTTTCGTTAGGAGTTGGCTAATGCCTACGAAACCGTTGTCTGATGAAGCAAACTCACGTGGTAAAAATCCGGAAATAAATGAAGAGGCCTTAATCGCAACGTCGCGGAAACCTGAGAAGCTAAGTCGGTTTACTTAAACTCTCGAACGAGCAATAAGTGTACTTATTTATGTAAATTTATTTAGGATGCGACACCAATGATTTTGATGAGACACCATATATTGATGGCTTTGGGTACATACGAGAAATTCATTAGGTCAGGTGTTGCCTTCAGACATTCCGCCCTTCCTCCCTTCCCCAAATTATTCTTCCCTTTACACTTCCCTTCCCGTTGCGACGCTCCAAAAACTAATTTGCTTAGGAAGTGTGATTTCTATATGAATTTACTGGAAGAAAAATTACTACCCGATCGAATATCATTAAAATAAAAATTACTACCTATTTTCATTTATGCCATTAAGGATGGGTGGGTAGGCTGTAAAAGAAAGAATTATTTGGGGAAGGGAGGAAGGGCGGAGAGAAATCCGGTGACGGTGTCAGTCTAGTATTAAGGAAAGGCGCCAATTGGTCCACAATTTATCATCCCATCCGAAGATGAGGTACTAAACTTTAAGAGGGAAATTACACACAGGAAATATCATTCGCCGCGATCGGGATTCGGACATGGATTCCTCGATATCACCCCGAGTACTTTCGCCAGTTAAGCTACTGCGGCGTTCTTTTCCCCAGTGGGTTTTTGAGGGCTTTGAAGGAACAACTTGTTCAAATCTGATGGACATATGATGTCACAGAAGCAGTCCAAAGCGTGTGCTTAGCGCCACAGTCCGCTAGGTTAAAGCCGAATATGGAACGTTATGAGGTGTTCGCTCTTTTGACGAATTCAGGTGTTCTTCACACAGCAATGAAGATAGTGCCGGTATTTCCACTGAAAAATCTTTACCAATGCCAGGATTCCCACCCAGGACCTCGGAATGGGGAGCCTCGGAATGGGAGGTTGTGTCTAAATTGTACGATTTCAGGCGTAACTTCTTGAAAGTGACGGATATCTGCACAATTTTGTACTTTTCCACAGTTCTTTCTTTATTCATGTGATCGGTTTGAACTTGAATTGTCAGAATAAATTTCCTAGATCAAACTGAAAACGGTCTGTGTATAACAATTAGGGCTACCAGCTGTAAGTTCTTCTTGATCCGGAGAATATGAATAGGCAACTTTTTTCCGATATTGTTTTGTTGTCCTGATGTAATTTTTTAAAACAAATATTTCATTATTTTTTCGAAAAAAGTATTAAAATATTTTGATTGTTTCTTTAATTAACATATTCAGGGAGAACTATGACAACCGATGGAGCATCTGCGAAAGTAAAATATTAACATTCAGTCGTTTCGCACCTAACACTGGCCCGTAGAAATTGATCCGAAACCCTGGCCCCGGAGAAACATTCCTTCACCCGAAGTCTTCTGGTCAAAGTGTTTGGTAACCATAATAGTAATACAATTACTGCGGAGAAGTTTAGTGTTCTGTCATTACAATTAAGATCCAGGTATTCTCAGCAGAGCTTCTGTTTGATGAAAACAACGAACGGAATGAAAACCCAAAACAAATAGAGTGGTCTACAACATTTCCTCCTCTTCCAACGCGTACAGTCTTGTCTGCAAGACTTACCATCCATCCCACTTCGGTTTACCACCCAACCGGTTTATCCTTAACTCATCAAAGTATATCTGTAACTGAAACCAATCGCATGTATATAACTATGAAAAAGCTGTGTAAAAGTACAAAATTGCATTATTGTAACCAGGGGTGAGATTGTAACCACGGTTCCTTTCGTTCGCGTTTTCGTTATCGTTATCCAGAACGCAAAAAACTCTAGAAGGGCATAATGCTCACAGTTACTGTCCTAAAAATACACTCCGTCAATTTATCCGTTTAATCACTAGTTATGAAAAGCACCTGAAGAAATTTGAAGAACAGCGATCTCGATTTCGCTGTAATGAGCGAAATTGAAAAATAAGGATAACGCGAGCACACGTGATATCTAGAACCGTGATCGCGCCCCACGTAACGTCAGCGTAGCTGTTGTCTGATGAACCCAAAGAACGCGGATAAAACCAAAACAAATGTAAAGATCTGCTACACTTCCTCCTCTCCCGACGTGTTCAGTCCTCAAGACCACCCCCAGCATCCATCCCCTGTCTCATTCTCTTTCCCGGCCCTCCCCCTCTCTCCGTCCGAACAGACACGTAAAGATTTTCCCGAGCACCACTGGACGACTGCCACTCCTTCGCATCCTCTCTTCTTCCCAATCCTCTTCTCTCTCTCTTCACATCGTCCCCCCACTCTTTGTCTCTCTCCACAAACAAAAACGGAACGAAGAGAGGGCGCGCACGACGGGCAAAAGAAGGAAGGGCTACTCTCTCTCTGAAAAATGCACCCCCCTCCATACGCCCATCCGCCCTCGCCTTGCCTTTTTTTGCCACTCTTGATCCGTCTCTTCTCTCGCTTCCCGTCCCTTCCTTCCCGAGCCTTCCCCCCACTTCTTTCCCTTCCCTCAACCCCTTCCTTCCTCTCTCGCTCTCTCTTGTCGTGTTTGTAGCTTTGTCGAGGCTTCGGTAGTTATGCGGGAGGTCGTGCATGCAATCGCTGCGACGAGAAAGAGACAGGTTGTTGAGAGGATCAACATTTCAGTGGTTACAAATCATTACATTTCTCACTGGATTACATATAAAGATCAGGATAATTCTTCTCGGGCTTTCCTCAATGTTAATGGCCCTTCCCTCTTCATGATGGCCGACGTTTTGATGGGATACTTTCCTATAATCTTCAGGGCTGTACAAGAAATCTACCTTCTACAGCACTGAGGATAATTGAAAATATCCCACCAAATTGTCGACCATCATGAAATCATCATCCCTTAAGGGGGCCTGAAAATAATTCATCGGAATTTATCGACGGAAAAGCATCAACTCTTTCATGCAAAGATCGGTATTTTCAATTATTACAGCCTTAAAGAATGCTCGCAAGCTCTCCTTCGCGACATCCTTCATGGAGAGAATGTAACGTAGCTAGGTTTTGAGGCTCCTAATCATAAGGAATAAAAAAATTAAACATATTAAATCTAAATTCAACATTTTAAGAATTAATACCTATAAGAGTTTCTTGAATGAGTCGGTGTAGTGTTATAATTTATCAACACCCTACAGGGGTTGTCACCTATGACGTGGCTTAGGCTCCCCTTAGTTACCAGCCTTTCTCGCATGATCCATTATTCGTCATACTCCGTGAGGAGGTGTTTCTATGTAGCGCATCATGACGGCTAGCTATTTTCCATTTGTGAGGCATTCCGTTTAACGTATATCTCTTTCTATGACTTCATGTGTGCCGGATGAATGATGAATGAAGTTTCCATATTGTCGAGGACCTTTTAGGTGGATTCTTCCAAATTTAATAAACTAATAACGATCATGGATTGATAGAAAAAATGCGTGCTGACTTAATTCATTCACCAAGATGGTGAAATTCGCCATGAAAAAAATCATTTGACTTGATCGGGATTCGAACCCGGATCTCCCAATTGCCGGTCAGGTGTGTTAGTCAGTTATATTGTTGCTTTGGAACGACTACCTTGACAAATTCCAATCATTGCATTAAACAAATGATGTGGTACGCAGTCACGCGCACGGGTGGGTCTTGGTGTATAATTTCGCACCCGTGCGCGTGTCTGCGTACCACATCATTTGTTTAGTGCAATGTTTGGAAATTTAATTACTTCATTTTAACCCCTTGAATTTGAAAACAATTCCCCAAATTCTTGACCTAACATCAGTTCATACCTATTCCTTTATAGAGTTGAAGTATACGGAAGTATGTCGTACACTTTAGCACGAACAGTTTTACCTAGCTTCAATAGTGTTTACTTTTTTGGCATATTTTTCGTCTTTTGCATATTCTGTATGTTACCTAAACCCTCCTTCATCGCACTCATGGGATTAACTTTTAGTTTAGTTACGGCTTCGGTTGTTAACAGAACTTTGTCCATGCAAACCATAAAGATCGTCCATTTTGAATCGATGAAAAAGGTACCCTGCTAGGAAACACCTTTTCCACTTCATGCCTTCTTATACGCTCGAAAACGACAAGAATAAGTTAAGTGATTCGTTTATGTTTTCAAAAGTTAGTCTTCTCTTCGATAAGAACTACCAAATTAAGCGACAAAAAGACAACGGATGGGTAGCAAAAACTTAACCGGTTTACTTGACCTCAGTTATATTCCAAATATTTCCTTTATAGCCAAAAAGTATCACATCATTCGTAAGTATCACATTCCTCTTTCCCTCTTCTTTGCCGCGTCTGTAGTTTGGTTACGACTTCAGTTTTTTTATGGGAGATCGCTTACTTGAGCCTTGAAAGAATTTAGAGAATAAATGTCGTCAAGGCAAGGAAACTTTTTACCGCAGAAGATCGGTCCGGCTCAATTACATTTCACAGAGGAATGCACGCAAAGAATATTGTCAACTTAAGGTCACTCTCTTATTCTTCGCGACATGCTTTATGGTGAACGAGCATTTTCCCATAACGGCCCTCTATTTTGAATACGTGAGGTACACTGTTTGCCTTTTATGTCTTGATATGCGACTGAAAACACCAGAAAAGAGTTTTTATTGAGAACCTAGACGTCTCTGAATGCTATAAAATTTGTTCAACAGTGAGGATGGATAGCATAAATATATCCTTACTCCGGCGTCTCTTGTTTTTATATTAGTAATTATTGCGAAAACATTTCACGATATTTAGAAATATCTGGATATATATGTGTGCCCAGTGCGAAAAAACACTGATTCTCAAGGATGGCAAAATTTATTCTTTCTGAGCGTTAAATTACATGAAATTAATGTTTTATCTTCATTATGTTGATTTGGTAATGCAGCAGAAATGTTTAGTGATATAAATTATGTCATTTAGTAATATCTTCCTATTATTCCAAATAGAGATAAACTTGGGTTTTAAAAACTCTTTATTTCACAGTATAATGGAAAAATAAATTAATGAGATAGGAAATAAATAGTTTTTGTTCGTCAATAATACGTTAAATTATATTGGATATATCACAAATTTTAGAACTATTTGTAAAACATCAGGAACTTAAAATTGAATTGAAAATAATGAGATAAAATTATTTTGCTTAGAAGCAACTTAGAATTAATATACTTATCGTTTATTAATTGTTTGACATTTTTAATTTTCTCTTTTCGCTTATAGAAAGCAATATGAACGTTAATATTTTCCTGCCTTTTTCAGGAACGCCTAAATATTAGTATATTCCGTTAGGGTCAAATCGATATGCTCGGATCACATTATGGTATCCTCTTCCTAGACTCAAGGCACACAAACAATCGCCAAACGTCTTCGTGTCATTTTTCGTTTTTCCTCAGGCTCTCGTTTTATTTTCCCTCTGCCATCCTATCCCATTCTGACTCGACACTGGTCATGCGTGAAAATGGATTTCATTTTTATTTATTTTTCACAGCGGGCAACCCTGCGGCTCTTCTCGGATATCGTTCGTTTGCTTGGTTATCTTTTCTCCGAAATACGAGGCTTCGTCGAGAGTCGTTGATTTAACAGCAGTTGTGACCGTGACAAACGCCCAAACAACTTGAAGGGCATGGGTTGATGTAGCTTCATTATTTACTTCGGAAGGACTCCTTTCACCTTTTCTAGTTGACTACAAGCCATTCTCACAGTAATTTTCAACCGCATAATTCAATTATTTCGTTTATTCTACGCTGTACAACTCCAACTCTTATGTTTGAACGCTAGCATAAGAGCTAAACCTATGTGAACTAACGTTTTGAAAATTACAGCTTACTTCTCTTATAAAATCACTTTATAAATATTACTCTATTATATTCAACATCACTCTGATTTCGGTCGTTCAATGCTGAGAAGGCGACCAAAGGAACACGAAAACATAAAACACCATAAAATACTGGAAAATGTTTTATTATTTTATTCGATATTTTGATATGTCAACACCAATTGTCCTGTATATATTATTTAGGGTCGGTGTTGAGCATGCAGACCTCAATTAAAGCACATTTCCTGAGTCTTAGCAGTTCATAAGTAGTACATAAAATATATTTTCTCAACTATTAACTTATAGTCACATGAGTCAAATGAAGCATGATAAATATTAGTTGACGTTAATGGAAAAAATCATGTTCATGCTTCCAGGTGGAATTGCGGTAAAGCACTCATACACCAGTAGGATTTGTGGAGTTAAAATGAGAAAATAGGTTTAGCTCTTATGAAAGGATTTCCAGCCTTCTATTTTTGAAAGTTAATGTAAATAAAAGTACCACAGAAATACAGTATGGACGCATAGTCATGTTTTATATGTAGAAAACAAATGATTTTTGCATTAGTTATAGATTTATAAACTATAGTTGCTGATTTGGAAGCGTGGAAAAGAAATCTATTTCTGTAAATGTTAAGTTTAATTAAATGATAAAGAATGTAGAGCTGCGGTCGGAATTTAGCTCATTTTATATTATTTTAGAGAATAACATGTGCATAAAAAGTTAGAATCGTTAGAAAATGTCCTCCTTGAGTAAATTGCTGGTAAAAAAATAGATTTTAAGTGTATTTTAGTTAATCATCACTCATATTTAACATTTTTAAAAATAGGTATTAAAGAAATACCAACATACACCTGCCATATTTAAGAATACTAATAAAATAATATGACTAATATGACAAGTAGCTCGAAGTAGATTTCATGTCTATTGAGCTGCCGCATCTACAAAAAAGCATTTTACGGTGGAACGCCCAGTAACTATGCAGAATTTTAAAATATTTCGTTTAAGGTGAGGCAGCTTTGTGAATGGGATAAGAATGTTGGATATGGGTCTTCTTGTTTATTAAGGGTAATCGTATGAATAGATCATTACTACGCAGGTTTCCGCGCACACTTGGTCATATTTATTTATGCCGTCCGTCTCCATGGGACGGGGGAATCAATTGTGCCCCAATAATCATTGAAATCTCTCTATTTCTCTTTTTTGTCACCCTCCGGTTTTATTTACTCTTCTGTGTGGATATCAGGATATTATTTCCAAAATTCCGTCCCCGGTTCACCATTTCCCCTCGGGAGCCCCTTATTTATTCCAGTTGAGGGAATCCCATTTTATTCCCTTATCTGTCAGCAAATTTTTTTTGCGGATACTTCGTCCCGTCCTCTGCCCTTATTTCTTGGATATCCGAGCTCCGAAGAAAATCAATGTCCTTTCCGGTTGCCCCGTGGCTGCCGACCACCATTCAGACCCTCCCGGATTTTCACATTCGTACCTTCTCGCTCTTTTTTTCCCCAATAATGGTTTGCGAGGTCATCGATCAAGTTGCTCACACTCTGGCTCTCCTCTCTTTTGGCTTCATTTGCCAATCGTGACCGCTTCCTTCCTTCGACAAAAATCCTCATATTTTGTTTTCGTAATATACCATCATTTTGATCAAACTTGAAACCTTTCGAATTTTGTAACGCCCTTTCCAAGGCTTTTTCAAGTAATGGCATATCTTTCAATACTCCCGAACGGTTGGCTTTAGGATGTGGATCGTACTAGTCCACGTTTTTAGTCCATCGAATTGATGCCTTGACGTATAAATTATCTGATGGAGTTATTGAGCAACAAGTGAATATTTTAGATAGAAAGGCCTCAAGAAAAATGGTGAAGTTGTCGCATACTTTTGGATATTTCCTTTATCATTAATTATATGAATTAATATTTGAAGATGTTTCTTATAACTTGTTATAAATAACGTAGTAATAACATGTAACTAACGTAGTAACTGTTAATCGTAGAAAAAGTTCTAGCATAATTTACTTTATGTTGCTTTCTTGTTACAGAAAAGAGTAATGCATGCATTAAGTTGGTTGTTCATGTATGAGTAATGATCCCAACAACTGCAGTTAAATTAAGGTAGAAGATTTTTAAACTGCGAATCAAAACCCAATAGTATTCTTTATTATGTCCCATTACTTTTACCTTTTACGAATTAACCTCGCAAACAGTAATGCTTCGAGAATCCGGTTACCCTGCATGGGCTTATCATTTCACAAGACTTATATGGTCGAAGTTTATAATATACTTGAAGTTGAATGATGAAAAATAGTCAAGCATAGCGCGCAGAGAAGTTCATAGAAAGTCAAAGACATCTTACAAGTCGAAAGACATTGATTATTTGTTTTCGATTAAGACATGAATTGCGATACCTATAAAACAAACTTCTTTTTAAAATAATTCTTCAACCATTATGCAAAATATCAAACGTGCGGAATGTCCCGAATAACGTGCACCGAGCATCTCGTAAACCTCAATGACATAGATAAGAATGTCAATACACATTTATTCATCGTATTGTGGGTATTGTTTTCAAAGTTAACTTTAAAACCTAGAGCAGCAGTAAACAGGATGTGGTACTACACTTAAAACAATGAGTGATTCAAGACAAAAATAAATCACCCTATAATAAGTCGGTGAGAACGCGCCCGGTCATGGGGTGGTCGAACGTAAACATAGTATCGATCCCCATTAAGGATTCAAGGCTATTGAAAAGATGAACCTAACGGTTGCTGCCTCGCTTTTCTTCCGTCGCCGTTAGTCATTCACTCTCGATGAAGTCTATTTATAGCACCTCATCACATCCCGAAACGTTTGCAACTCCCGTACACTTATGTGCGCGGCGGGAGAGTATAACCAACAGGCGTATCACGGTTATTCAACCGATACGGGATTGCTTTGCGCCAGATGTCACTAGGAAGTGTGCCAAAAGATGAATCAGATGGGAAACCGGCTGTTGAGAAAATGGTCGCACGAATATTGCATTGTGAAAAAATCCACTCTCCATCGGATGGTACTTGCTATGTGCTCATTAAATGAGAGTGTATTGAACTGACCGGTCATTTGGCTCATGTTGGATATGCATGCATACGTGTCCATTATTTTTCAGCCAAGGACAACGAGGTCTAACTAGCGTATGGTGGTTATTAGGTAAAATTACACCTCTGTATGCCCTTTATCAATACATTAGATATATGCTCTCGTCTTGTTAGTATTCATGTCTCATCGTTATGTATTCCTCACATGGAGACTTCAAAAATCAGACAGAGTATTTTTCAATCTTCTAAGGATATTCTGAAAATGGGTCAAATGACCCCCGCCGTCCTTCTAGTGTTAAACGAATGCATCTTTTTGCTGGATCTTATTTCCTATTTGAAATCATAAATTTACCTAAAATTATGTTGCATCTCATGAACCAGTGTAAAATGGATTAATAAATTGAAACATTTGTAAATGAAGCAAAGAAAACATTAATATATTATATGATTCGATATTTTTTTAATGCTTAAAATTAGTACTTGGTTGAATTTTTATTTTATTTTTTATGCTTTTTTAAATTGAGCAAGGTTGTTGGCTAACAATATTGCCTTTTGAAATCAAGATATTGGCAGTAAAAAAACCAAAGATATAATGGCATCCTAATATTGATTCCTAGGTCCCTTTGTACGACATTTAAGTTCGTTGCTTTCTCTCGAGCTTCTCCCTAATTGATTCAACATCGCAAACAAACGTATTACACCAAACCGTAAGCCCTTTTCATGTTGTGTTGCAGCATATAAGGCTGAAAATATCCATGGCGAAATGATTTTGATTTTCCTATTTTTAGTGACATTTCATTTGTTATTAGGTCGATGTTTAAAGAGCGGGATTTTTTGGGAAGAAAAATAATCAAAATCTGTAATGTAATAAAGTGTGACGATTTTAAACTTTGGTCTCTTGGCTTTGTCATAATATTGAAGGTAGACAACGATAAAAATAGATTTTTCCTGTTGCAACTACTGCTGCTATGATTCTCGATACTCGGATTATTTGTATCCGCAGCAAAGTTTTGCTCCTCTTGTAATCCAGCAAGATTTACAGTGACAAAGTTTATGGAAAACCGCTTGCATTCCGTGAGAAAGAGATTGCATCCATATTGTTTTCGTCCGTTTCCGAGCATTAATACCGCTCACTTCAGGGAAAATACTCTCATGTGTATTAGCCCTGTAGCCCTGATATAACGCGATTAATACCCAACGAGGAGTTTTGGAGGTAGATCTTGAAGATATTCATCTGAGCTTAACGGAAAATGTGACTCGTTCTGGAAACTAGTTGGGTAAGTACTCCTCGAGGGCTGCACCATCGCACTCACTCCCTCGTCTTATCCTATTCAAAGGGGAGATATGGAGAGAGTGAGAGCAGGGCTGAAGGAGAATTGGAGGGACCTATATCACCCGATATGATCCTCCTCCTCCTATCAACCTGCTTGAATCTCCTCTCCTTTTGCCGTCTGGCTAACAATCACCCTTCCATCCTCTTCCATCGCCTCGTACCGACGCAATCCAACTCCGCTGCAGGGGGGAGAAGGCCTCTTGAGAGCCGAAGAACAGTAGCTCTCCCTTCCCCTATACGAGATGGAGTACGGGGAATAGGGGGGGGGGGGGGACCGGCGGGACGTATCGTTCAGTTAGTTGAGAGGTGACTGTAGTGCCAGGGCTGGGGCGCTCTCGGAACCGGTCTCAAACACCCGGTAGAAGATAGAGGAGACCGGTTCCGAGTACGCCCCAGCCCCCAGTACTACAGTCACCTCTCATATAACTGAACGATACGTCGCACCGGCTCCCCGCCCCACTCATCTTTACATGGATTTCGTCCTCTCCTGTTGTCTGAGGGTTTAGATTGGCGATTTTCGTGCTACCGAGCAATCTGCCAAATGGGCGAGATTCCGCCAGTCAACAATCATTTGGTTGTGTCAACAATTATTTGGTTGCGCCAATCAAAAATCATTCGGTCAAAAAATCAAACAACACTATTGCTGTTGAAATCAATAGAGGTTAAAATGGATTCAGAGATATAATGTTTAATGCATCAGCGTTATGTTTTTGGATTTGCTCTTAGGATTGAGGTTGTGCCGACGGCAGAGGTTATTTTGCAGGACTTGCTCTTTTTATTTTTTGTATTTTTATTACTTCAATATAGCAGTTGTTTTCTTAATTGTTTCAACGTTTATTTTTAGCTGGTTGGATGTGAGAGGTTTGCTTACGAAGGATAGGGGATAGTTGGAATGGTTCAGACGTGTATGTAATCTTCGGTAGATACTGAGATGGGATATGGTACAGACTTTTATAAGAAAATTGCTTTGTATTTCAAATAAAATAAATAAATCGCTGAATAGAGGATTATATAAGTAATTGAAAGTGGTCCGACGTTACAGAGGATATGGGCTCCAGTCTCTGTCCAGGCGAGTGGTTTTTCTCGTTGTGAATTTCGCGCATTTGTGTGTTCGGTTAACACCTATAATATTACAATGATTTGAATTATAATGACTATGGAAGGGGGGGGGGGGGTTGTCGCTGTACCTCTTGCGTACTTACACAGGGAGTAAAACTTTGCTGCAGATTCAAATAATTTGAGATTCCGAGAATCATAGCAGCTGTAGCTGTGACATGAAAAAAATCTTTTTTTACGTTCTCACCCATCGATATTATGCCAAAATCCAAAGATGTACCCCTAAAATATTCACTTTATTGCATTACAAACTTCGATTAATTCTATTCCCTAAATTAATCCCCTACAAAACCCTTTGCTTTTCTAATAAATCAAAATTCTCAGGTAGGCAAGGCTTTGAAGCCGCGCGCAGTCTTGGGGAGTGCCTCCGACTCCCGTTCCACTCCAGCTCCGGTCAAAATATTCGGTTTCAATCAATCATTATTATTTAATATGATCATATTGAAACATATTACAGAGTTTTAATATAAAAATACAAAATTTGTTTCCTGAGTTAACATACTCGCATTCATTACTTCTAAAGTAATTTCAGTCATTTTAAAAAATCAGTACTCAGTAGGAAGAAATTGAACGAATTTACACTCACATTTTGGTGTTTCATACTAAAGTTTAAACATCATTATGACGATATCAAAAGTACTCTTGAGTAATTTAGGAATTCTCAGAACACGAAACGTTGACGGGTACGAAATTTATTTCTTTACAATGTGGCACAAGTACCCATAGCATAGTTGCCTAGGTTAATTTTAAATCGATGGTCGGAACTAGATTCGAGTTTCGAGATAATAGTATCGAGCTCCAGTTCTTGTTCCAGCTGAAATTTGCAGCACCGTGTAGCTTCAGCTTGGTCTCCGGCCTTAGCTCCAAAGCCCTGCTTTTAGAGCTAGAACGGTGGTTGATCCGAGACGCCTCGGTGTATACACCATTCGTCTCTTCCCCAGGCCCTCTCTTTGTTTCTCTCCCCTCCCCGTCTCTTTCATTTCTCCCCTTCCAGGGAGTGCACGGTTCGGAAATGTACGCCAGGTTGGGAGAATAGGAGGGTGCATAAGGGTTTGATGGAGAGGGGTTCGGAGCCGTCACTTAATGCGGGAGAGGGTGATAGAAGAATTGAGAGGGGTTATGCGATTCTGGAGGGTGTTGATACGGGCATGGGGGTACTATTTTCAGTTACTACGGCTGGCTATCTTCGATTTCAAAATTTGAAACGTAACGCGGAGAAGAGTGAAAAAATAATGAAAAAAGAGTCTAAAGAAAAGTGTGCGTCTTAATGTAAGGAAGTTTAACTTTCCAACGAAAGAATTCTTTGAAATTTTCTACTGTGATCATTTTAAATGCGTTCGGGTTCAATGCTTTACATCTTTGTCGCGAAAAAAAGCTTTTCATATTTTCTTTTCTTTTAATGTGTTCATGCTTCGGTAATAATCCTGTTACTACTCCCGTTAATTACTGCATTAAGAGAGCATAATCTTTCATAATTATGTAATAAGACGGCATCAAAGCCATTAGATAGAATTTGACTCAAATTTTTATTTTTCTTTGGTAGAAAAATATTATTAGCAATGATTTATTGTTCTTGATGGCTCACTGTCCTAACTATTTATCTAATTTTGTGTTATATATTCTTTAAAAAATTATTAAGCAGAAGTTATACACGTGTTTCAATGTTTTTCTCAAATTCCAAAATAATTTGATGTTTACATTCTTTAGCTGACTGTGAGGCAACTTTGCTCAGAGCTATGAACTATTTTTGAAAGGTAAGCTTATTAATATTGATGAGTTATTCATTTTTGGAACCCTCTCGAAATGGTGCTGTGCTGTCTATAAATATGTCCGAACTTTCAAATTCATCGCCCCAACCTTTCGTATTAATTTAGATAGCCGTCTTCAGTCACGCATAGCGTGTCAGGGAAAGAACAATGGTAATGAATGCGGAAAAGATTAATTGATTTGACCGAGTTCTTTTAAAAGGCGGAGTACTTTTCGCAATTCTTATAAATGAAACAATTTTTCATGGCAAGCTGGAAGTGAAAATTAAATCAGATAACTGTGAGGGTAAGTCGTAATAATTTCGATGCTCCAAATGATATTCGGACTAATCAAGAAATTCAATTGGTATGCGTCATATATTGTTACGTTTTTTTATGTATGTATTTATATATTACGTTAAGATACGATTCGTCACTTACTGAGTAATTTAGCTGGTTTGCGCAAAATAGTTTTTTTCCGATAGCTATGTAGCCCATTATTTTTAACTTAAATTACAGGAATAATTGATCTTTTTAATGTTTATAGTAAAAGCAAATGACGCCCTCAGATTTAGAGCATGTAAACTAACCTTTCGCTTTTTAGTAAAACTTTTACCGAAAAATGAATCAACCATCATAGCTAAAGATCAGAAAAATATTAAGAATCAGCTGTTTTTGTTCCAATTTATTATACGTAATAAAAACTATGACTTGGGAAGGTATGTAGTTAATATTGTTTAGAAAGTGTTCTTTGTATCATTTTTATATGTCCCCTTTTAATGGTTCATGAAAAGTTTTGTTTGTATATTTTTCGACGCTTTGATGCTTGGTTGGTCCTTGTTCTAGTTCCACTCATATTTTTACTCTTCTTTTTAAGGTTAATCTATTTGATTGCTGATAGAGGGCTCTGAGTCGAATTTGAGAAAGACTTAATAGAAAACGTCTAATTAAACGCAATCTGTATTTTACCTCTGGATACTGAGTCTTCGAGGGTAGCTAAGGGCGGTCTAGATAGAGAAACTAGCTAATATAACCTTGATTGCATAAATTTCCAGCTCCCGCTATACTTAATGCTTCGTGGTATCTACTTTCACCCATTTAACTGACCATCAGGTAAAAACTGATTTTTCTGTACTCTCTTATGCACGCGGTTTCCGTGCAGTAAATTTTATCAAAGTTAAAAATAGTCAATTAAGTAGTTAATACGCGGTGGAAAGAACGTTGATACATCAGAGACTATGTTGCGGATATTTTATCTAACCGAATAACCTACTCTATTTAGCTTTGTGGTAAAGGGAAATCTAGTGGAGTTATTTGAAGGTGTCGTTTCGACTTTATTATTCCACACCTTTCATAGCCTGACATCTTTTTCATCCGCTGGATGAAAATTAAAGAACAAAATATCGATTTGTTTGTGTTTATCTTTCATGTATGGCTTTTATGTATCTTTCGCCTCGATGCTTTTCTTTATGAAAATACTTGGTTAAAAAAATGAACACAACTACAACTATTGAATGTGTTTTATCCATTAAGACAGGTTTAATTAGGACCATATTACATCTATTATTCTTTTGGGGAAAAAAACCTGAGTAAATATATTATTTTACAAGACTTCGATCGATTTCAACACTGCGTCATTCTCGAGAGAACTTTTATTTTAAGAATTTTATGCGTAATTTTGTTTTGGTTTATCAACATTCCAAAAAGTAGAAGCCTATTCAAGTTATAAGAAAGCCCTTTCCCGCCCGTAGATTAAAGAGCCGTTGCGAAACTGAAAAGACTCTCGGAAGCATTTAATCCTGAAGCAAAAGAGGAATCTCCCTTTTCTGGAGATAGTTATCAGGTTGGTCAAAGTGGAGTGCCTTTCCTGTCGGCCATAAAAAAAGGAGGGGAAATCGACGACGCGGGCAGTGCTTCGCTTTCTTCCACGGGTCATTCCCCGTCCGCCCCGGACACGCTCCTTGGTTCCTTAATGTTGACACGCCGAATGCGAGCCGGGAGGGTGGGAGGGAGGTTTCGGAGGTCCGAGGGCGTGGTCGCTTGGGGTGACGGGGATAGCGGAGGAGGAGGGAGTCAGCCCGGTGGATGGAGAGGCTTTGTTTCGGGAGTGGTTGGAATTGAGAAGGGGACCTTTTCTCGACGCGGAAGCAGTTCCATTGACTTCCAAGAACAGGAGTTGACTCCACCCCATAATGTTTGGACTTCGACCTGCGTGCGCTATAATGTTGCTCTTCTTGATTTCTGTTTCGTTTGTTCGCAGTAACTTTTGTTTTGTTATTGACTGTGGAAGTATTTTAGAAGAGATGGTAAGTGATGAGGAGGAGTAGAGACATATAGATAATTTAAAAAAATATAATATTAAATGTGGCTTGGTATGACTCAGAAACTTGGTCCTTGCGGGAAGGAGGTCTCTATGAGTTAATAACTGTTATGATGCAGGTGTGGAGGATAATAGATTTGAGTAGTTGCGTTATAAGAGATGCAAACGAGGAAGAACGAGATCGTGGAGGATGAGAACAATATTGTAGGAGGGCCCACATAAAGTTGAAGGAGGAATTGCTGAGTTGCGAGGGAATTTTAAAAAGGTAGATAGAGACGATAATATTGGGCAGGATCGGAAGAGTATGGAAGGGAATTGTAAAATAAGAAAACCTACGCGGAGGAAGAGGGTATGAAAAGCTAAAGAGAGTGCTGCGGGGCTAATAGTTCAAAGTCAGGAATGTTTATAGTCGACCCCGTTATGGGCTACCTAGAGGTTGGGCCCTTCCAAATACCTACGAATAAATTGATATGTCACCTGATGACAGGGTTATTTGTCATTTTCTAAGTTGATGCAATGACGTTGACATTCATTAAACGAATAACGTAAGATATGAGAGGAAAAACAAGAAGACAAAGGAACCGGAGACTCTGTACAGCTCTCTTAGCAAAAGAAAAGTACGGTGGGCTGGGAACACCATGAAGCGTATTGGATTTGTTAGAAACTTAATAAAGGCAAAATGGAAGGGAAGTAGCCAGAAGAGGTCGACCGAGGAACTATTACCGCTGAAAAACGAAGAGGGATCTAAGGAAATAGAACTCGCAGCAGGGTGGCAAAGGAGTTGGCATAGGCTGGGGAAAGATGGAAAGGCTGTAGTTAATTGATATTAAGATTGAAATGATGAGTTTATTTCGACTAATACGATATAAGCATGTTGAAAGTTCGTTTCTTAGTTTATTGATGGATGCGATAATGCTAACAAAAATATAGCTGAACTTATGCTTTACTATCGATTACTACTTAATATTATAACTTGATATCATCATTAGTTTGGTAATAGAAACTACTCGGGGTGATCCTCCGATTCGTCCAAGTGCTGTTGCCCCTCTCTGCACGTGGCAGACAGTATGTGCGAAATGACCTTAGCCATCAAAGCACGTTAAACAAAAATACTACTACTATAAACTACTGGGGATAGTTCCCTAGTATATACGGTTAAAGGTAAGTATGCATGCAAAGTTACTACTAGTGAAAAACATCTTAGTAATAGGTACCACATGGAAGGCTCTGTGCTTAATTGAACCGAGTCTATTTTATCCATTTCTTAACCTACATTTGTATAGGATAACGAGTCAAATATTTTCGCCGTATATTGTCGTGTCGAGTATAGTTTGTGCAAGTGAGAACCAGGTCCAATGTATGAATATTTGCTTGTAAATGGCAGCAGTTCTCGAGAGCACTGAGTAAAGCTGATTTGTGGGAGGAATATATGGAACTTTACACGCGTTTACCTCCGAACTCACTTCGATGGACACAGCCCATTTTAACACTGAGCCCTCCTTATAGGGCTGGAAAACTTGTTTCCAAAAAACCTGTGAAACATCAAACGTCTTATAGTTTCAGAATGGTTTAGTGACGGTCATCGTGATGTATTGTTTTTATTGACATTGCTCAACAGAATTTACTCTGAACAAATTATTTTGAAGATTCTATGGGAATCATTCATTTCCAATTTACCTAAAACTTTGTTATCTTGAAAAAAGGGGACTTTGTTGGTTTGCACATTGTTAGCAACTTTTAAACTCGTATTTAGAATAGAATAGTATACATATAATGTTAACCTTGAGGTAAATGGAACTATAAAGCTAATGTTAAACAGTTTCACCGACTGTCTCATTTTGAATGCTTACATTTATAAAGCTCTATTTGTGTCAATATTCCTTCGTTCCGATGGTTTATTATACTTTAATCGATCGTAAAGAAGGGAAGAAAGCTATCAGGAATATTGGACCTGTCAAACACGCACCGGTTAGCCACAAGGGGAAATCCATTTCCTTGATTATGTCAATGACTCAGAAAGGAAGAGCTGTGTATTGACCGTCGGTATTTCTTGGAAACATTTCAGGATCAAATTTTACTTCAATTTTTGTGCCATAAGTGACCCTGTGTCGCTGTTTTGGAACGCAATAGACGTTATAAGTAGTAGGAAAAGAAAACAGTTCAATAAGGAAGATGATAAGAAATTACATCGGGTCGGTTTAATATGCAAGTAATTGATATATTTTAACATTCTTGCACTTACTGCTCATAATGAAAATGAAAATAAAACACGCTTATAGTTTCAGCCATGCCTCTTGTAAAAGGAATATGTGCGCTCTGTTTTGCGTAATTAACTAATGGCGTCTCTTGAGATATTCTACTGAGCAATTTGTGAGGCTTCCTATTGTGCTCTTCTTTGGGGTTTTTGTAATTTATGTAACGTGCATTTAGAAATTCCACTAGTATGCACAGTCGAGTTTATTGCCGGTTAAATTCGTCATAGTGTATCATATTAATGGTAGGGAAATCGGGCATAAATGAAAAGAAGGGTAAACAAAGTTTGACGGCTGTATCCTTCAGTTCCTGAGATAAGCAGGGAAGCAAGGAAACAAATTAGTCCCTTATGATTGCATCCTAGTTTATGAGTATATTTGTGGTACAAAGTTGTGAGTTCCTTGCAGATTTAGTTTCACATTCTTTATCTCAGCACATGAAAATATATTTTGCAAATCAAGTATTGTAGAAGTTAACATTATGATTAAGTAATGTTTTAAAATTCAATAAAGTCATATATGACAGCAAATTGGTCATATATGGCATATAAGGCAAATATATGATGGACAATATACTCTCCTACCAATTGACTATCATGAAAACGACTGAAGGGCTCTCTTTGGGGTGGTGTACGATTTGGGCACTTCGTTTCACATTGGAGACGATTTCGTGCATAAGATACCGGAGAGTTTTGGTACAAGATCAATTTTTTGGGAGATTTTAAGGAAGATAGTGAAAAAGAATGTGGGTCAGGACGGCCTAATAATAAATATAAGGCACCGACAACTTTCCTCCACATGAATGGGTTGTTGATTATATTTGATCGATAAAGGAATCGTTGGATCTAAGAATGCTGTGCGAAAAGAAATGGGAGAGTTATACGCTCTTTTACGACTCATAATATGTCGTACCGCAGACCTCCGTATAAGTGTTAAAAGATATATCTTCAGGACATTGGTGGAACTATATACAAAGATAGCATCAGAATATCTCAATTTTTAAATCAATTCAGGTCGTCAGACAATATTTCAGCAATGATGCTGGGCGTGATAGAATTCAATATAAACAAGTATTTCGGGAGAATTAGCCAACTTTTAAGGAAATAGCGTCGCTTTAAAGTGTCTGCCAGTTTACTTTTTTATTTTAAGTAAATTTTATCATAAGACATAGATCTCTGTTATTAATAGTTCAAGTATTCCTCATGGCACTGTTTTTTGCCCTCAATTATGGGAGATTATTCTGTCGAAGACAAATGTACGCTAGTGAGTCGCGGTTCACTAATTCTGTAATTAATTTTCCAAAGGTCACTTTTCATTTTCGCATTTCTCTTGAAAAGTCAAATTAAAATATTTTTTCCAGGACGCTTATGGGTGACGGGATGCAAGGTATTCATTTCTATTTGAGTAGTCCAGGAATGCTTCACACATTTAGCAGCCTGAGTTAAAAATATCAGCCATTCGCGGAATATTCTACCATTAAGGTGCATGGAAAAAGATAACGCTGGCAGGAAAACGCGCGTGGAATTCTTAATTGAGGGACGCTTGGAGAGGGAGAAACAGTTGGGAGTGGCAGGATTGGGAGGCAAAAATGTAAGCATTCTCGAAACTTGGGTTGGATATTTTGCCCGAAATTGAAGAAAGGAAGAGAATATTTATTCAAATTATTCATGGATCCCTCGATTTAGCCCAAGATGAGAAATGTTTCCATCCTTACGGTGACTTTTTTCAGTGGCATACTGATTGTATGTTTCGGGGTCATTTCTCAAAAGTTCTCTCGCCCATTGTCCATTTGTCACTCCCCTCTCCAGTGACCCTTCCAGGGCCCTCCCTCCAGTGCAACCCTGTTCTCCTCTTCCAGGATGCCAGCTTCCCCTCTCATCCTAAGAGCCTGCCTGATTCCGTTTTTTAGCCTCGTGCGATCTTATTTTTTCTAATTTCTTCGTTGAATCCCAATAAGTGATAGGAGAGACCGAATTACCGCTGTTCCAACGATATTTCATAAGCACACTTGCCATCCACAGCCAGTATTATCTCCTTCTCAAAGTTCTCTCTAAACAATGTTCCTCGCTAACGTGAAGACTGATTTTCTATATGGGACCCTTCACGCATTCTCTGTGACTGTAACTTATTGGCTGCAAAAAAGCTTGCGCGGTCATTTGGAAAAGAACCTCTGGAACATCCCATACTTGTGAGATTTTTCCCTAGCACATTCTAATGTGTGTATCCATTTAAACCTCATAGGCATGAAATTCGTATTTCAGTATTCAATCGAGTGCTAACTGGAGAACTATGAATGAATCCGGGTAGAAGCTTTACAAGAGGCATCTATGATTTTGTTTTACGTAGAAGTGAACTATTGGTTAAGGTTCGATGTAGAAAATATTACTCATATTAATCTTGTACAGTCGCTGGCCTTAACATATTTAAACACTTCCATTATTCAGATGAGAATTTGCTCTACCCCTATTCATCCCAAACATGCGCAATATTTTTTTTATTCCCCTTCCCAGCGTGCTCAATATCCTCCCCTCTGTCATTATCTTCACCATTTCCCTCGTATCTATTGATTATTGTATTCCTTTTAGATGTTCTTACATTTTGGAGAGGTTCATTTTTTTGCATTACGTAATTCTGTCTCTACCCAAGATACAATTATAATTTTTAATGAACAATCCATCTTTTGAATCACTGATCTCCTCCCTAGTTTTGGCCTTGTGTTCGGAGTATTGAACGAAATCCTAAGAGTGATCATCGTCTACGCCAATCATTTCTTTGCCAGAAGATTCTTCCGGGAGACTCATTGCCCGTTTTCTTACTGCTACCCTACCTGTTCCATCCATCTACTCTGCATCCTCCGAATCTCCCTCATGCGAAACTTCCACGTTCGTCTTCCTTTCCGTTCATCTCACCATCTTCATTCTCCTCCAAGTCCATGCTACTTAAACACCTCCTAGGGAATCGGATTGCAATGGTGGTCAGAGTACCGGCTTCATGCCCTGAGGGGCCCGGATTGGTATCCTATCCGCGGCGGAGATATTTCAGTGGGATCTAGATCCCTATATGGGAGCCGGAAGAGTACTGTCCTTTGAATGAGACCTTAAACTGTGCACCCCTTTCCTTACTGACCGTATCTCTGTGCTGAACAACGCTACACTCCGTGTGAGTGCGAACATTTCACAAATAAGTAATTATTTGGTATGACTGGGAATCGAACCTGGATCCCTCGATAACGCGCCGAGTTTCTTAGCCAGTTAAGATACCGCGGAGTCCATCTCCTTTGCGGATTTTTTGTCGATCCGGGTTCGAGTCCCGGTGAAGGTGATTGATTTTTCCTCTGTAGAATTTATGAACTTATTTGCACATACGAGTGAATCCGTAAAGGTAATACCGTGGCTAGTCCCGGAATTCTCAAAATTTGACTCCGCATAAGGCTCCTCACCAGTCTTTTATTGGCATTACTTCCTTCTAGCAGACCAAATTGTTCCCATTCATGACGTCCAAGAACTCCCGTTCTCTCCCCATTACTACGGCACTCTTGCCTTCGATTCCAATGCCTCCCCCAATGCCCCTCCGGCTAGATCCTCTCCATCTTTTCCCTCTTCCCCCTAAGCAATGTGTCAACGCCCTCCCCGAAAACTCGATACCGGCGATTGGATCCATTTCCTTCCCCGCCCCGACTCGACCCACCCCGTGAGCTGCGATGTCGCTGCGGCAAAGGTTTTTATTTTTCGCCGCTACAAAAGACGATTTCCGGGCGAAATTTGGTGCTGATGTCGTCTCCATATTTCCGAGATAACCCATAGGAATTGTGTACGTTTGATGAATGCTTCATATTTTTCGGTATCTCCGCGGATATTTAGTCTCAGTTATCGAATGTTCATTTTGTGCATGAGAACTGCGCTGCACATTACCCATCCCATTACGGAGTAGTTGACTCGGAATTCCTTGAACACGTACATTCAGTTTTTTTTCTCCTTTCGTTTTCTTTTGAGGCGTTGCAAGCATTCACAAGTCATTCACGGCCTCCGTAGTTACCAAATCACTCTAGGAATAGTGCTTGGCTCTATTTTCTTCAGAATTTTCAGCGTTGTTTACTGAAAGTTGATCTAATGCCTATTTTGTGAGAACTATGCGGTACACTTTCCTTATCCATAGGGAAGCGTTTCCCAGCCAGTGGTTGGCACGCGTAACTCCAAAGGACACGTGCTTGACGGCTTTGTCGTACGCGAAAGAAAATCAATATCGGCAGAAGTAAGTTCGATATAGCAGTATGAATTTGATCAACGAATATTTTTCCAAAATAAGGGTTGCAATGTTTGGAAATTGGCGACAAAGGGGTTTACAAATTTAAAGAGGTTGGGAACCACTGCTCTCGAGGAGAAAAGGCTTAATGTTCCAATATAATTCCCTTTTTTTGCTCACTTGGCGTGTTAGCTCTGATTTCAGATTTCATTCAGAACAACTTTAATTTGGAAGAATAACTTCAGTTTGTTTGAGCGAGATTTTTTCCTGGCTATATTAGAGAGCATATTCAAATATAATTTTTAAATTTTAGCAACTGTAAGAAATATGAAGCAAACATTTTGTTTTAAATTACCGAAATGCTCAGTAATTAACTACCTATAAAATTAAAAGGTTTCACAACCGAAAATGTTTTTGCAACCCTGTAAACATTACTGAGGTGAGTAATTGATTTAATGTTAAATATGGTCGAGACAACATACAAAGTACGGACTGTTACTTTTCCGACGAGATCTATCACTTCTATGGGTTATTAATTCCTCATTTTAAAAATGAGTCTCTCTGTAGTGCATACGCTTACCATTTCACATGAAAAATGGCTGGTATTTTTTCGAAAAAATTTCGAAAAACAATGGTAAGTGGCTAATATTTTACTATAATTAAAAATATGAATGTTTTTCTTTATGACGAGGCAAAATTCATCATATTTTATATCACGTGATAACTCGCTCAAACTACCTTAAGGAGAAGGATAGGTGGGGTATCGGGTAAGTGTGGTGGTTAGAGTACCAGGGGCCTATTCTCGAGACTACATGATAACTATTGTATGCGTAAATACTTTTTATCGCATGGTTTCGTATATTTAGTCTTCTCGAGTGGTCACATCTTGTCCGCAATTGAATTGAATATATCGAGTGGTTGTGTAGAATGCGATACTTCTACGAAATCATACGATTGATCGCTATTTCCGCGATAATTACAATGGAATTTTGAGGGTAGACCCCCCCTCAGCTTCCCATCCTCTGGGCCTGGGTTCGTATCCCGGCAGTGTTGGAGATTTTTCTATCGGAATGCATACCCCTAATTGGGTGCTGCACGGAAAGGCTCTATGTGTAGTGCTCCGCCCGTCGGATGTAAAATTAAACTTTTGACCCCTTTTCGCCATTTGTTAAGAGGAGTCTTATGCCGATACCAGGTTTTTATCAGCCCTTCCTTTATTCCCCGAAATATCCTATCCATTGCCAACCTACCCACCTATTCTAAACTGTGAAAATGACGCCAGTTGTCTTTCACTTCTTCCTAGCAACCTGCCAGCCAAGGATAAGAGATGTCAGACCTAGACTGAAGGGGGTACCCGGGGGATGATATGAAACACACCGTAGAAATTATGCATTAAATATCATACGTGCATAATGTTTACGTCCAAGTAATTAATTTCGATAATTGCACTGTGTTACTTTCGATCACTTTTTTTTCTTCCAGCAATTATTAAAACAGTTTTACCGACTTTGTGCTGAACGTTAGTCCCATAAATGTTACTCCCTCTTATTTTTCGATGCACAATTTGTGCTTCACACTGCGTGCATACAGCTAAGTTATCCAGCCTAAATTGATACTTATTGTATCTACTAATAGCAATGTATAAATCAAATTCTACAGTTTACCAGGTGCCAACTGACACCCGGTTTTAAAAATGTCAGGTTAACATTACCCGCAAGAGAACGCAGTCTTGTCGTCAACTTGATGTTAACATTTAGTTCAGGTTTTGCGTATTACGTCAAACTCTCTTTTAGTTGACGTGAGCGTTATCGATGAGAAAAGGTACTAACTTCTGTTTTCATACCAATAAATATTTAACTAGAGATTGTAAAACGGGGATTGATAGTTTTTTTTAGGTCTTATTCGTTTTTAAGAGATAAAATAAACAATGAAAGATCTGTTGTTAATCATATACATTTTTGATCGTCACCAGTGGTATTACTTGAGTTGAAACTGATAAGTAAAGAACTATCGCTGAAAACATTTTCCTTCTTCACAATATTTTCAGTGACAGCCTGTCGACTCCAGTTTCGATCCTCCCCTTACTCTCTCGTCGAGATTACCCTCTCCACCGCCGTGGCACACCTCGTCATACCCTCTCCTCCACTCGAAATCTTAACGGTTTCACTCTCTCTACGTAATTGCTGTCCTTATTCTTCCCACCACCCATTCCATCGCCTCTCCATTCACTCAGCATCCTTAAGCTCTCGCGTGGATTCACAAACGGCCAAAAGAAATGCGTGCATGTACCCTTTCTTTTGTTGTCTTTTTCAAGGATTCGTACTCCTTTTTTCAACGATTCAATGTCAGTAGGTCTGCGGCTGTTGTTGAATGTCCATAGAAACTTACGCATTTAAAGGAGTCCCGCGTAAAAAGTTTTACGTTTGCGCGAAATTTGGGCCAAATTTATGTTTGGATTAAGTTTAGCCCAAATATCAGCAATGAGACTCCTAACTTCAAATAGCATCTAAATATTTATACTTTGGCGAATTTATTTAATAAAGGTATTGTGCAACTTTTCCCAAAGATTCATAAAATTTCCAAAAACCTTTATGTAAATATTCACGTAAGCTAACGCTAATTGGGGAAAAATGTGGAGTGAGTTTGGTAAAATCTTTCGAAAGTAGCACAAAACTAGCTTAATTTCCCCGAATGGAGTTATAACTTTGTCGTAAGTTTATTTAAGTGAATTGGGCTAAGTATTGGGCTCACTATTTAGACGCTATTTGAAGTTAGGAGTCTCATTTCCGATGTTTGGGCTTAACTCAATCCAAACATAAATTTGGCCCAAATTCGGCGCAAACGTAAACATTTTTACGCGGGAGTGTTATGGCCTCCAGGTAGCTGAATCATATCTCTATTTGCATAATTCATTTAACTAATGGGTACCAGTCTTCTCTTTTTCATTTGCACCATACGTTGACGGAGTCATCAGTATGTATCAGCCGTGGTTGGTGTAGATTTTCATAGGTGCATACTAATCCTAGAACGGAGATGACTCAGGAGTGTACTGATTAAGGCGTAGAATCAACTGTTTCCAGAGTGAACGTAATTGAAAGGGAAACGGCATTGATGGATATTTTGCTTGAAACTGCGGAGACAGGAAAATCCTGCTTCCTCCGTCTATTAAAAAAAATGTAGGCCAAGTGTAAACGAATTGTTTTGCTGCATGGTGTTCTTTTCATTTCCCCAAACATATGCTACTCATTTTTGCAAAAGGCTTCTTTAGTGTATATCAACGTGAACTTTCTCCAAATGTGACAATCTTCTAGCAGCATTAACTAGAAAATAATTTAGATGTATGATTTCCTTGATTGATGATTTTCCGCGCATCTAATCTGCCTGATATTTAGGTCGGCATGAAGGTAACAAATGGGCCAAGATTACAAAGGGGATACTAACATGTTATTATCATGAGGGCGCCTTTAGTTTCTCCACGCTATAGGGCTCTACGCAAATACGCTCTTTCCAGCATCATTAGCAAATGCAGGGAAACTCCTGTCACGCCACTAGAATGTACGTTTTCCTCCCATACCACATCAAAGGCTTCGATATTTCACTACGAAGCCTCAATTCTCCGCTTCTCTCTCGGGGTCAAACTCGGACCCCAAGACCTACTCGGGGAGCGGGATTCCCCAATCCCTTGGTTCCTTCCTGGTTGCATTTTTTATGACTCAAAGAGATATATGTATGGATGGGAGGGATAATGAAATATTGGTACGACAGTTTTCTCGCTAATTGGTGTGCCTTTCTTGTGGAATAAGATCCTTTCGTGGAATTTTCTAAAGGATCTCCTGGAATCCAGGTTGTGCCTAGTTCGGAGAAGAGCCTCGTTCGGAGAAGAGCATTGTATATCATACAGTTGAGGAAACTGGCGTCTCTTCGTAACAGTTACGGCTGGAAAACCTGCCTTTGGGTATGGGGCATCCATTCTAAGGGGGTGGGGATTTGGAGTCGAGCACTTAATCGCGGAGTTAATGAGGTGGGGCATCGCATTTTCTTACGGAACAAATAAAACTCCATGCTTCACGGGAAAAACACGCATGCGGACGGATATGAATCGCTAATCACTAGGTTGCGTGGAGCTATGATATATATGCGCCCTTTTCGCGTCTGTGAGCCAGAGATTAGGTATTTAATTCTAAAAAATTACTTTAATTTAATAAGTAAGGCTTATGTCATAGGATGTTTTGTAGATTTGTCAAAAAAATTGCTGCAAGAGTAGGGTAGATAGAGCGATTTTTACAAAATTTGAGGAATAAATTAATCCTTGGCGGTCCACTAAGAAACATCCTTTGCAAAAAAAACCAATAGTACCACAACTTGTGGGCAGAATGTTGGTATAAATTGGTTCTTTTTCTCCTTTTCCACCACGAGGTGGCTAATGCTTTAAAGCTTTAAGGTGAATCTTACGTTAGATGCCCGTCGGTAGATGATGTTGTTAGTGAAAGCGGAGACTGCTTTAAATTGATTGAAGGTGTAAAAAATTCCAATTTTTAACTTTCAATGTATGTACCTATTCTAGTTTTAGCACGAGTTAGCCATCACTGTTTATACAATTCTTTAAGATTATTTAAATATACTGACAGATACGTAAGGTGCCAAACACACCAGCTTGTATAGGATGAGACGCAAAAAGCGTAATCTTTTATCGATCGATCTATCTCTTGTGGGCTTCCCTTGGCAGGAGGAGTTTTATTTGTCGAGGGGAATCAACGGGGTCAACGATTTGACCTGCAAATAGCTGGCTACATGCCGGCAAGGCCTCGTTGAGGCTGCAGTCACTGTTTCAGCGGCAGGTCCAACATTTGCGAGGCGGCCTCGGGTCGCAGGGTCGGGTCGCCGGGCCCGGACCTGTGATGGGCAACCACATGCGATACCACGCACACAAACGATCCCTATTCTGCCGGATTGGTGGACATTTTACAGAGGTAGGCCCGTCCTGCAGCCCTTCGACCTGATCGTGCTCTCAACCCCATCCCATGTCCTTCGGTTAACCCGTTCTCGGTGAGAGGGAATTCGGTCCCCAATCAGGCCATGAAGGCTTGTACCCAGTAATTTGTAGGTCAATAGCTTAATCCCGTCGAGTCACCACAATAAATTAAACTTTCCCCTACAAATTCAAAGCCCTCCAGTCGAATGTCACATTCATAAATGCTAAATTTTACGTGTGCATTTGTACAGGCATGAGTCGTGAGGTTTTAGAAGGTGAGGAAAAGAGCAATGATATAGTATTTTTATGCAATAACTATATTATTTAATTCATTTTTTCTATGTAATATAATTACTGTGTTTGGCAAAACCAATCACTACTACTACTCCTTTAATATAGGAAAAAATTACTTAATCTTACTTAGAATTAGAAATTTGGTTGCCAAGGCTATTTTTACGGCGGAAAGCATCTGAAAGATTTCTTGAAAATGTAATTGCGAGGCATAAATGGATGAATCCCTCTTGACCCTACCTTGCTTATCTGATCACCCCATTTCCTATGTGAGCTATTCCTGGGCTTCCCACCGGGTAGTGTTCTCCGTACTGACCGGCGACGTTTCGATAGAAGCAAACCATCGTCAGGGTTTTTGATGAACACTTATGAACAATCCAACAGCAGTTATTAAAAGGAGACTTTCCTATTATCCTCAGGGCTTTTAATAACTCCTCATGAACAACCCTGAGGATTGTAGGGAAGGAAAGGGAAATCTCCTATCGAAACCTCGACCAGTATGGAGAACGTAATCCGTTGGGAGTTCCGAGAAGAGTTAACATTGAAAATTCGTCAGGAAAGCATCAAATCTTCCACCCAATTTCCTGTCCCACACCCCTTGTCGGCCCTTAACGCTAACCCGTTCCCGACTCGCTTCTTGGACCCGCCTCCCCAATCCCTTTCACCCCACCCAGGGGCCGCGTCTACTAGAACCCTCTCGGCCCGCTTCCCAGGATGTTCACTCACCCTCTCTGGAACAAGTCGACATTGTAGAACTTGTGGAGTTCCACGGAGAACTCCACGGTGGCTTGAAGCTCGCTCATGTCGGAGCCGGAGGGCACCGGTGACTCCTTTTCGGCCCGCACCCCATCCTCCTCCTACTCCCCCCACTCCCTCCCCCTCCGCCCTCCCCCACCTCCACCACCGCCTCCTCCTCTTCTTCTTCGCCGCCTCCACCTCCTCCGCGGGGGTTCCAGGTGTCGGCCGAGCGAGTCCTCCTCCACCTTTGTTGTGCGGCAATAAGTTTTTCGGAAAGGAGAAAGAGAAATAGAGAGAGAGAAAATAGTCTTGTTAGAGGTATTAATCATAAGAAAACAATGGTTAAAACATTTTTACAAATTTGAAGTAGGCTAGAAGAAAGAGATTAGATTGACAGACTAGGTTGGTGGAACATTTTTGGCTTGATTCAGAAGTTTCCGGCGATACTGTGTGGGATTTCATTGTTGCAGTTGAAGAAAGATTTGCCATTTTCCTCCACAAGTTAATTAAACTTCAATTACAACCTAGATTTCGAACTTATTAAATCGTCTTAAGGTGAAATTGTGAGTAAAACAGCTTCCTTTCATAATTAATGTTTTGTGGAGGGGGGCTCCGGAGGATTAGAATATGGGAGGTAGGGAAAATGATTGGAGAGAGCTTGGAGAGGAAAAGGATGAAGGGGAGGAAACAGCTACGATAAGGTTCTTTTTGGAGAGCTGAATGGTTAGGCACAAGAGATTATGTCGTAGAATACAATGGAAAGAATTAGATTTTTTTAAACTTATGTTTGGGAGGGGAACATCTTTAAACCCTCTTTGATGCTGTCAGTTGTCACTTAGTGGATCTCATTCATTGTAATAACTCGAGAGACCTATGTATTGTCCAAAACTTTTACTGTTCACATAATTTAAAGCTTGTCACTAGTTTTAGCTGCAATGCTCATTTTCAGTGCCTTAAAAATACTTGTGTTTTGCTAAAACTTTCGTCGGAATAGTCTATATCGTGGATAAATTGTAGTTAAACCTTTGTCGGAGTCATTATAAAAGCTGTCATTTATCATGAATTATTGATGGATTAGTTTTTTAATTCAGATCGCATTGTAAATGCACATTATCAGAAAACAACAGGTAATGCGCTGTCTACTACTTAGTTAGAGACTAGTTGAGGGTCAAAATCTATGTCTTCAAATGAGACCCGTTGCTTTTAATTCCAAATACTCTATCTGAAGGTTGGTTACTTATGGCATCCGATTCCTGAGGCCATTTAAGCCATCAAGGAAATCTCGGTGAGTCGATGTAAATGGAATAATTTGGAGAATGAAGGAAAAGTGGAGTAAATCCCAGTGTCGGCATTAGACTACTCTTCATGAAAGGTTAGTTTTCCGAAGAGACCGAGAGAAAAAATTGTGTTTGAGATATTATTCATAATACCACCAAGGTGATAACATTTCTTATGCACTTCAATAAGGCTGGGGTAACAAAACTAATGTTGTATAACTGGATAAGGTTAGAATTTCAAGATTCATGGCGTCCATTGACAAGATTAGGGGGATCGGATAGATGGGGTGGCTGAAGTAGTACTGGCATCCTACCTCGAGGCCCGGGTTCGAATCCAAGAAATGGCGGTGATTTTTCTTGGAAACCTGATATTTTCTTGAGCACTCTGTGGAAAGTCATATTTTCCATCCACACTGACTTTAACATAATTTTATTTGGAGAGGTGACTGTATGTCACTTATCAGTGAACTCTCCAAATAATCACCCAGCTAATCGAGATATGACCTAACTAGAAAGAATCAACTTCTCGTTCACTCAATGTTCTTCGTATGCTTTGTTTGCTTGAAGTTCATGTGTATTTTCCGCGTTAGGTTGGTAGAGTAATCCGTGGTTGAAAGTAAATGTGATTCCCTGGTGTTAGACTTCATCGGCTGCATATGTACTATTTCCCCCACTTTACAAATGTGGCGTTGATTTGATTTATTTCGCAGACTTATTTTGCCGTTTATATCACATCGCGTTTCCTTAGATTATGCTTGAACCCTAACTTAAGACACCCAGAATTAATTTATTTAAAAAATAAAAGGGCCTTAAAATCCTTTTTTGCTTGCTTCTCGAACAATTACTATATCTTCAGCACATAGACAAATTTTGCTGGTAATTCTGGTTTTATTATCTTTGGTATAAGTAAGTAGCAGGAAGCCATTCATCCTTCCTATTTGGACACCGGATGTCTCTCTTATTGTGGTGAAAATGTTTCCCTCGATAACAAATGTTTTTCTGCGGTCGGTTTAAAAATATGGTATCCGATTCACCGTTGCTTAAACCTCATTACTGGCGTTGGAATATCAGTTTATTATGAGGGATGTTATGGAATTCATTCTTGAAATCGAATAGTGGCGGGTCAACTTATTTTTTCGTTTTACCTGATTTTATCGTGAAGGAAGAGCACAAGCCTCTTTTCGGAACCTGTGTTGACTGCTGTAGAAGAAATTTCATGCCTCGGAGGCTCATAATATTGGGAAAAAGTACGTGCTTGAAAAATTAAAAAGCAGTGTGAACGAAAAACACCGATAATTTCTTGGATCGTGCTCCTTTCCGTGCTTGAATGTTGGGTTGATATGGGCTGTTTTTCAGTCTTGTGATTCTTAATTTTACAATGAAGACTTTTTCATTATAATTTCAAGAAATGAGGCAATGAGTGTGGCTATCACCTTGAGATCTTTTTCATTTATTTCCTTTCGACCTGAGGATTTGCTACTTTCAATCGATTTTAATGGTTCCATTATCCGCGATTTATCTCGATGCATAATTTTGTTTCCCATCGCTTCAATAATGACAAAAATGTCTGCATGATGCATAGTTTCGTCGTCAGTATAAGCTTTCAATGAAGCAGCATTACGTGTTTGTCTTTTCTACACTGTTAGTCAATGCTTTGCGATTTTCTTATCTCATTAACTTTTCGTTGATAATGCAGCATTTGTTTCCCAAGAATAGGACTACAATGGTTTCGGTTTTCATCCAATGACGAAAGGCATCTTGAGGTCCCATCTGCTGGTCGGATTTATGCACTTTTAAGTGCTATGCACTCGCTAATTGGGAAGGGTTTGGAATACCGCTGAAATATGTACTTTCGGATTATGAACTGGAACCCATGGTATTGGAAGTCGGTGCAAATCACAGTCGACCTTTCAGGAAGGTTATGTGAGACTTGAATACAGGGAAATAGACTAAAGCCTTTGGAGTAGTTAATTTATTTTCATTGTATTTTTATCGAGCATAGGAAGAAGACTATAGGTATGAGAAGAAGACTACAAGAGTAAAAGCAGGTTGAGGACCGTAATTATGTACTGTAGCTATGACCAGGAGTTGTTAATTATTTAAAAAAATGTCAAACTTTCAGAAATTGAATGCATCAAAATGCATCCTGAGGTAATATACGTTTGCTGAGGAGAGATTTGATAATACGAAACAAGTAATTGCAGTTACTAAGAAAGAGAACTAAATTAGTGATTGATGTAGGTGAGCACTGGCTAGAACAGGTCTAGCAATTTAACTACTATGTTGGTATATTAAGTCGTACTGGGTGCAGAAATATCGAAAATGGCTATACAATGGCTTCAGAAAAAGAGGATTTTGACAATAGAAGACAGCTGATGACGACGACCACTAGTAAAGTGAGAAATTTGGTAAATATTTGTTAAGTGCTCGATATAAATCGTGAACATCTTCAACCATTTTTTATTTCGGAGTTTGGGGTTTCTTCCACCGTATGGACACCGTATGGAAATTTAGGGTAAGGATGAGGGAAGTCTGAAGGCGTTTGGTCGATTAGAATGGAAAAAAATGAGTAAAATACTATTTATAAAGAGAATAGTCTTAGGAGTGCTAGGTAGGTAGGTATGTTAAGGAATTGCAGTTGCTTGAGGAAAGCAGAAAAAGGCAGACTAAATGGATAGTGGATGAAAATACAATGTGATAATGAAGGAATTAATGAAAGGAATAAGGTATGTGAAGCGGAAAAGAGGTATGAAAAGAGACATTTGCGTGGGATGAAGAGAGGTGGGGCATTTGCAGTGCTGATTAATAAAATAATTTAGGGAAAATGCATCTCAGTAATATTCCATAATGGTATGCAACCGATAAATGAATGAATGCTAGAGGTAAAATGAAGAGTTTACAATAGTTCGCTTCCAAGTCTTTTTGGGAGGCTTTATGGCTGTAGATCATGAAAAAAACTTTGAGATGCTAGCTAGGGGCTTCTCATGATGATATCTGAAATGAATGTGTTTCTGATGTCGCAAGGTAAATTGCGTTTTCGACCTAATTCTCTCATTTATTATCGTGAATCTGGGACAAAGAAGGAGAAGGGGTAAAGGGTTTCCCACACTCTCTGATAGTGTCAAAAGTGAGTTAGGGCACTACTAAAAGTCGTGGGAATTTGACCAGAAACAGTGGCATTAATTTTGAAAAATCTCATCGGCATTTCTCGTCCCAGATGAGGATGCTGGTGCATGTGTTTCTTCATTGCCTTAAGGTGTAGGTTTTTTTTTTTACTTTTCCCTGTAAGACAAGCTGAGAGTAGGAGTCTGACCAAATATTGAAAGGATTTCTATTGTTTCCTGTTACGAAAAGAACACCGGATGGTTAGACATTTTTTACAGAGTGTCATTGCTTGACAATACTTGATGGCCTCCAGAAATTGATTACTTTCAGTCCCCTATCATAGCACCTTTCCTTGTGATGGCGTACGTCACCTTTATGATGTATTACCACGCGATAAGCCTCTGATACTGATTTAGTCTTAAATGGCATTTTCCTAACTTAGACACCAGAGTATCTGCAGCATAAGGATTATTTATATTGAGGGAATATTATATATTACGAGAATTGAGATGCCGTTGAGTAATCTCTTTGAAAAAAATTAGTAGTAATTGGTCTATGATATCTGTAATTATCTACGTTACATAGCTGAACTAATACAGATCTCTATGTGATGGCAGGAGTATGAAGCAGGTTTTATTTTTAAATTAGTATGTAATTTGACCCAAACTTACTTAGACCGTAAAATATTTTCCTTTTGTTTAATTTCAGCTTCATAATATTTTGAAGCATTTTTCCCAGGAAACAAAACCCTCGCCACGATGATCCGGCGGAATCATCTACAATGGTCAGAGATGGGGTGAGTTGATATGAGTTAATTTTTCTTTCAGTGTGTTGTTATACAACGTATCATCTTATCTGTTCGTACTGTGAACATTCGAGTGCTAAATACTACCAGAGAAAGACCCAAGTACCTACTATAAAGTTTTGATGTCATACAATTCATTTGTAAATTCTATTCTTTTATCTACGACAAAAACGATTTATTATATGTCTGTCCTTAAAAGCATTTTCAGGTGAAATTATTGTATTGCTAATTGATGAGGCAACAGGGTATCTATGATTTTATTTAAGAATTATTTAATTGTGATGTATTTCTGTATATGCGTCATTCGTTCCGAAGTATGTCACTCCGAGACATGAATAGTTGTTCTATTCAAATGGCGAAAAGTGCTCATTTATCAAAAATAATATCTACATACAAGCTTCAACATTCCTCTAATAAACAAATTCCCTTGATTTTTTATGGTTTCTTAAGTTCAATTAGAATACACTTAATGCTGTTTTTTTAAATCCAAGTGGTATCTTTGTCAAAGTATTTTGTTTAGATGATGCATGTTAATAAATTCGACAGTGTCGGGCGATATCTGGTGGAACAGCATTTTAAATAAAAACTACAGTAATTGTACTGTCCACTTGAATTTATTGTGAAAGACACAACACGTGTTTCAACGCTCCTTATATGACCTGATGATGACGCCCTAAGGAGCGTTGAAACACGTGTTGTGTCTTTCACAATAAATTCAAGTGGACAGTACAATTACTGTAGTTTTTATTTGAAGCATGTTAAGTTTCTGCAATTAATGTTTTGGTCTGATGCAATAGACCAAAACAAAATGTTCACCTATTGGATTGGATAATGGATAGTGTGCGTGAAATCACTAAATGACGTTGTATGATAGGCTTTTTTGCACCTTGAAGCAAATTGAGCGGAAAATCTTCGTATTAAGATGTGAATCAAAATGAGAATATATAATGTATCAGGAAAAATTAACGTAAATAATAATTATTACCTTTTTTAAGAAGTTTATTTAAACTATACTGATTACCTTTTATAATAGTTTTCTCATCCATGAATTATGATTTAATACCATTTTATGGGCTTAGTCTCATCAGCATACCGAGAAAAGGGTTTATCCCGCGAAAAAATTGTGATGTATTTCTGTAAATGCGTCATTCGTTTCGAAGTATGTCACTCCGAGACATGAATAGTTATTTTTTTATTATGGCATTACAAAGTCGTCTTTAAGTTCCGGCATAAGTTGCGATCCCAAGCCTTGCACACAGGTCAGCAATAACAAATCATATAGGTCGAGACGAAGGTTGTACCCAGCGACCTTAGAGTTTGCTTGCGAAACGCTGCCTCTGCCTCTATTAGTGTAGTAGGGCTCGCATATATATTTGCGACGTCAGGTTTATTCCTAGTTAGGAAATGGATGTTTGCTTTGTAAGATGGCTGCTGTATCATTAGATCATAGCAAGCACTCATTTCCATACACCGGTCGTAAAGTTTCCATCACTATGACTGTAAATGAGGATTTTATATGGGAGCAATATATTATTCCTCATGTTATGCATCAATTCAGCTATCGCAATCATTTACGCGTTGTCTAGCGGTTCAGTTGAGACGTTCGTGGCAGAGATATCACGTTATCTTGAGTGTGTTGGCGAAGCACTCTTGGTTTCCAGAAGCCTATATTAAATATTTTCCTTCCAAGTGATGATGAAATATATTATTTTTCACTTTCAATGCTAAAGACTAAATAATTTAAAATTCATCTTTCAGAATAAATTCTTTTTCTCTATGACGTCTTGGTGAGACTAAGATGCATCATGAAAATGTGTTTATAACTGCAGTGTTTATTCCGTCGTTATCTGGTGATTTTTAATTTTTCATGAACATTGTTTACGATTCTTTTGATGCAGTTTACAGCATGAATTATTGAATTTATAACTCTAACCTAAAATAAGTACCAACTAATTTACGAAAGCTTGCATGACGTTTCTATGCAAAATTCGTTTAACATATAGATCATGCAAAAGTTATTTTCTAAAAGAACAGCTTAATTCCGTGTGAAGCACAACATGCAGTAATTTACAGTAGTCATACACCTACTTTTACCTCCGACCTTAATGGTTTTGTTTGTTAAATACTTAGCATCACTGAGCAGACCAATTGTACATGTAAATTACTATCATTATATATAACATAGTTTATTTTAGTCAGTGCGGGTTTATGGATGGAGAAGCACAATAATTTCCAAATGAGGTGATTCCATCTCATTAAGTGAACCTCATTAAACATGCTAATTCCCGACACTTAACTATGGCAAAAGCTTTAGACATCGCGTTATTTATTGTTTAACACCCAATGTTAAAAGTATTTTTGGTCATCATGATAGTGAAATGACATAATCTTTTGAAGCAGAATTTAATAGGCTTTGACATTTTTGCATTAATCATTTGCATTATCTCATCGGAGTACGGACACAGCCAACATCCATAGAAAATAAACTCAACCAAAAAGTTCAATTACCGTCGTCGCGATTTTAGAAGTATTGTTATCTCATTAATTACTGTCACAAATATCTTTCTTTCATTGTATGAACCGACTGTGTATTGATAGCTTTGGAAAAATAACCTCATGCATAATGTTAGTCATTCAATTCGAAATGACCGTTATTTAAAGAATTTATTTATTTATTTTGGAGTGATATAGGGGATAAAATTCACATGCAGTAACTGTAGAAAACTAATTCTGACATAGTTCGCGATGTTTCACTCGTCTATATTTTAGTGTTCCTCACTCCAAAGATGTAGGTGGCTGGGTTTGATAATCAATCGAACGCTTTTAATCACGCTTTACCACGTTTCCGGCTAAATAAACCGCACGGACTTATTATATGGACTTTAGTAGTAGTCATCGTTCATCTGGTAGTAGTTCGGCGTGATACTAACGACATAATGAGTCGTCCTTGTGGACCCAAGATCGTAGTTATTCATTGAAATTATAATTTCTCTTAGAATTGATTTGTGGCACCAACGTACGCCGAAATAAGATAAATACGCGTCTGTATCCAGCTGGAGATAGGGTTCTACTTAAGATAAACTAACCACGTCAATTCAAATGGGCGTTGAAACTCGAACCTTTTGAAGCTCATCACAAAGTAGTGAATGTAGGAATCATAAGATTTTCCATTTTGAATTTATGGCAGTTCATTGTGAATCGCACTCTGCACGCAAATTATTCCTAGCCTTGCAATCAAAGAATTACGACAAAAGTGTTACTAAGTAATTGAAGGAACCAGGAATGGACTCCAATCAGTAGCGGATTGTGGGATAACTGATCGAGAACTGTAGAAGTTACGGGTAGGCCTAGTTTACATCGCACTTACATCGGGGAAATTTCATGGTTTCCACGATCATCCGCTCATATATGAAATCACTGATAAAATTAGGGAAGCAGACACCAGATGAATTTTAATACTTATCATTCCCTTGCGCAAGTTGCTTCTTGAATTGAACAATTAACTGAGAGTCCTAACACCATTGGTTTAGATTCATTTTTAGCAAACAATGTGTATTTAAATACCACTTTTCATATCGCACGTTGCGCTACTTAAGCTGAACCAACTCCAACAACCCTAAAGTAATTGTTTTAAGCTTCCCTTTGTGACGAACAAGTTCTTTATTCACAAATGCGTAAACCTAGGTACTCTGCCTTACGTCATTGCAACTAACAGGTTGTAACATAGGTGTTGATGTAGGAATGTACTGGTCCATTCAACTGAGCTGTATCACGGACACATAGCAGGGAACACTCAAGGTGGAGATGTGCTCCGTTACATTGGAGAGACGAGAGGAAACAGATCACGTAGATGGAGATAACTAAGTCCTTCATTCAGTTCATGAATTTATTTCCATCACTTTTTTCACGAATACATAGAAAGACTTACTAATTTCCCTTCCTCGCGCGCTAGTTATAGGTCACCAGGTATAACTTAGTCGTGTATGCAGATACAGGTTTTGTAGGAGGTCCATTCACCAGGACTATATCACGGGTATTCATTGGGAAGCATCCTCAGTTTGAACCATTTGATAGGGTAAACGAGAGGGAAGATCTCAATTGGAGAAGACCACGACCTCGTTTCGGTTTCAGTCTTCTGCCATCACTTATGCACGAATACATTAAAGGCTGCTACCCAGTTTCACGCCTCAAAAGCAGCTCATAGAGTGTAAATCATACATTGTCGTAGATGCATTATGTTTCGCTGGCTCACTCACTCGGGCTGTGTCGATTGTCGTGTAAGATGCTAACTTGGTGAAGATATTCACCATCGCGTTGATAAAACGAGAGGAAAGAGATTACGCGGATGGAGAAAACGACATTCTTTTTCAGTTCCTGCCTATTACTGCCGTCACTTCATTCACGAACGTGATTTTTGAGTTTAGCAAAATCCAAAAACCCTAGAATCAATAATTTTATCTTTTATTTTTGCAGAGAAGTGGCATAATTCACAAATACACCAAGACAGGTTTACTGCCTTACTCACGCCCTAGTTGCAGCTCACAGGGTGTAATTTAGATGCAGATTCATGATGTGCAGTTTGACCGTTCATGAGAGCTATATCACGGGCACCTGGCAGAAAACACCTTAAGTGAAGATTAGAACCATTACGTAGGGCAAAGGAGAGGAAACTACGCTGAGATCGTGAAAGCCACGAAACCACGAAACCTTTTAAGCCCTTTCTCACTCCCTCCAGAATATTTAACATCCCAAAGATAGGGAGTTGCGTAGTGAACACGGAATCGACACAAACACACACACGGCCGTTATGAAGGAGGGACACTAACCTGTTCCTCTTAGCGAGCTAATCCCAAGGTCCCCATCTCTCCTCTCCGTCTTCCGAAATTCTCCTCCGCATCCAGGTGACGGGGATGTGTGGCGAGGTGGTGGAAAAAAATCCCCTCACTCCTTGCAGCGGGCGCGGAGGCGGCAACCCAGGGTTTCCCGGCTCCCGCGCCGGGGAAATAGCGGGCGGGAAAATTCTGGGATGGTCCCTTTGGACGGCAAGGGGGTCGAGAGGGACGCGTCGAGAAGGAGCGAAAGAGATAGACAGACAGATAGATAGAAGAGATGGGTGGAAGGTGTGAAAGAACAGGGATATTGAACAAGAAGGTTGGTTGTGAAGAAGAATGAGACGCAAGGCTATTCAGCTCCGGGGTTTTTCTCAACACGTATCGTAGACCGTATCTCTTTCTGTGTGTGGCGTATAAAAATAAAACGTTAGGGGAGAGGAATATATTTTTTTTTGCTTGAAAGAACCCTTCCCCGTGGGCTTCTGTAAGGGATTTTATTATTTTTTCTCGATCGAATCACAGCCGGATGCCCGAAAACGTCCGGCACTTCCTTAGAGGCTGTAGTCCCTCGGGGCCTGCCCCCATCAGACACTTTCTGTCGTGAGGTTGGAGAACGTCCGACCTTTCAGGTCACACACTCTCTCCCAGCCTGACACTATGGTGATTCACCACCACAACCCAAAAAACCAAACACAACAACCACGATCACCGTGAAAAAAAATTAACTCTCAGCTGCCACCACGACCATCAACACGGGGGGAGCTGGCACACCGTTTCGTTAAGGGGCGACGCACACAGGAGTCGTCGAGTGGGGAGTTTTGGCGCGGGGTTGGAAGAGGGGGATCACCTCACCTTATCCGGGCCACAGACTTCGCTGCACTCTTGTTCCTTCCTTCCTCTCCGCCCCACCGCCCTCCAAATACCCCCTCCACAATCCTACGAAGTAGGAGGAGGAGAAAAAAAACCGCTCCACGATAAAAAATTACAAGGGAATCCCGTCCGTTTAACCTACTTATCGATCTCCTCTTCCTCCTCACTATGCCACTCTCATTTCTACTTTCATATTCTCTCTCACTCGCTCATACTCACACACACGCTTCACGTACACTTTATACGCTAATTTTTTTCATTATTATAATTATTATCTGAGCTCCGGGAGGTTTTTTTCTTTAGGGGAGAGCTAGGGGTGGGTGTTCCTCCCGCTCCCCCCCTGGTATATCCTTCGCCCCCCCCTTGCCGCCCCTACGTGGATATTTAAGATGTAGGCAGCGTCGTGTCCTCCTTCGGCCGTCTCCTGTCAGTGGCGGTAGAGGCAGGAGGACCTACTCCCTGGTCCCACCCCTCTTCGGGGACGATTGTCCGTTTCCCCGCGGGAAGATATCGGGTGTGGGAGGGTAGGCCGTGGTCGGCTGACGTCTCTTTCTCGTGCCAGGGGGATAATTCGTGGGGTTTTTGAATGGGGAGGATAGTGGCGGGGACTGTTTCTAAGTAATGTTTTTGTACGTGGAGCCTTCTTCTCACGGGGAGTGACCAGACCAGGTCAGACACCTCCCAGAGTCACTGTCCGGTTTCGTTGTCGTCTTGGGTGGAACTAGGCCCAGCTCACAGGTACACAGAGTCCGGTGTCCGTTTTTGTACCCCTGAGCGCGGTCCCCCCGCGGGTTCAGGCCGTACGTCTCTCTTCTCGCCGGCTCTTGCGAAGAGCGTCGCTGCCCCGGACACTGCGGGCTTATGCGGGCGGAGCGCGATCGTTGGGCAGGGACCGGCGACGGCTCACGGTCGCCATCTTCCGAATGGGGGGCCCCGGGAGTAGAGTGGGGGAGGGTCGCACACGGAGAAGGGGGCGGGCGGGAAATGTGTTTTCGAGGGGGGCAAGGGGGCGCCACGATCGTCCGCTCCTTCCCCTATTTCTCTCTGCTGGGGGGCTTGCGCGCGGCTGGTCTCACTCAGTCACACACACCCCCGCGAGAAATAAGGGGAGGCGAGCGGGTGCCCCTCCCCATGTGGTACCCCATCCCTCGGACTCTTTTGCCCCCTCCCCCTCGCTTACCAATCCCTTCGCTCACACTCCCTCCCCCTCCTATAAACCCCTCCTCCGAAATCTTTCCCTGGGTCCGCCGATCCAGCTCGTAGTTCACTCTAACGACGAAAGATGGCAGTGCGCGTTGGGCGGCGGCGCGCGCGCGGTGTGCTCGGGAGATTTTCCACCCGGTGAGTTGGTTGGCTGTGCCGCCGCCAGGTTCGTTTAAGCGGGGCTCCCGCCTTTTTAATGACTTATTTTTTAGTGGGACGCGTCTCGTTTTTTTTCGATTATTACTTGTAAAAGCGTGAAAATTGTGCGATCGTCCGTGATTGAGCTTCGTTTCATCTCACGTCGGACGTCGGAGTTGAATCACGATCGTGAATTCCACATCAAGGGAAAAAAGAGTGATGTGTCATAGTGTTAGGATCAAATGATCCCGCAGACGCGAGTTCTCGATGTTTGTCGGACCTTCATTGGAAATTATTAGGAATTCAGAGGAATTAATTTAGCTTAAACTATCTACGGCAACTGCCGAATGCATTGGCTCGTCGTGTCGGAGTCTTACAAATAGATTTTTCGATATTATATTTTGTCGCGTAAGTTTTTCAGTTTTCAGTGTTATATCCTTGATGACTATACATTTAAAGCGTTTGCTTCAGTTTTGTATGCATTATACTAATTATGAACTACTTATTCTATCGAGAAATTGGTGGTATTATTATTTCTTTATTTTCTTGCGAAGAAAAAACTTGTTTAGAGGATCTGTGAAGGATACTAATTCATAGGAGAACGGTGCCTCATTAGTTATTAGTGTTCCCATTGTGAGAGAGGGCTATGCAAGTTTGACTTCAAAATTGAGAAGGCATTACAATATTTTGCTGTGAGGTACCGTACTGAAAATTTATAGACACATCTTTTCGCAGTGGTACCTGACGATTTACAAGCAAAGGTATACTATGAAAGCTGAAGAGGATGGTGAACGAATGCGTCATTAGTTGCCATAAAAATCAACCTTTGGAATTATGCCACCAAATGAACTTTATGTAAGAATGTGACAATTAAAATTAAAGTGATGTTTCACCGCTTCTTGAGAACAGTACTGGTAGGAAAACAGAATGGGAAGATATATCAAGGAAAATATAGATAGAATACTTGAAGAAAAGTATGTGTGATATTCAACTTGAAATTAGAGTAGTTATCATTTTGTTGACCATGCATGTCTGTTCAAGAAAAACGTGGATTTTTATTCAAAAATTAATCATCGTACACCCTGAAGAGAATATCCTAGTTTGTGGATGATAATACTCAAATCCTGGAATCGTAACCTCACAAAGGTTTTCAAAAGTAAACGATAAAATTAACGTTTCGTAGAAGTTTAACTGATTTAGTTTATGCTGTGAAAATAATTAGCTCTATCTTTGGGTAATTTCGTTATGTGATATTTGGTTTAATTCAGTAGACATTCTATAAATAACAATCGAAAAAATATTATTTCATTAAGCATATTAGATATTCTTTGTAATGGATGAGCGATTTTCTCACAGAAAGCTACAACACGTCTCAAGTGGAAACAAAGGCATCTGGAAATGTGTTGGATAGTGTTGCAGTTTTACCCATTCCTCATAATTTTTTAATTATTAGTTATATCTGGCCAAATGTAGCTGTGAAACAAGAGGAATTTTGTCTTACTATATAATCTTCACATCCTCACCCCTTGAATTAGGAGTATCACCTTCTGTTGCACTACGTACGCTATATACTCTGCCAACGACTTTAAAACTAATCGCTGTTTGTACGGAAAGTATTTCTTACTTTTTCAATCGAATGGCCATGCAGTTGCATTGGTCCACATATTAGACACTTGTGGATGCTTAATCATGCGATTTTCACTATACTTCGATCAATCTAATGATGGGACATTCCTAGGAGGGGAAAGAGACTTATGTTCAGAATTTGGGATTCAGGATGGGTACTGTCCAAGAACCTATCAATCAGCTCGTAGAATACTTAAATGAATGAATGAATGCACATTTTTCATTCCATTCTCAAGTATATTATTTATAATTTCAGTGCTATTAAATGAGCAGTAGATTAATTCTTGAACATCATTGATCATGGTCCATCATGGTACTTACGTATTCATATGTTAACGTATGTCATACCTACTTTTAAAAACATCAATAAGGGTACTAATAAGTATTTGGATATATGTTGAGGGTGATGCTGAACAATTACCTGAGGATTACTCATTAAGGCTTCAGCTGACTAATTTAAGATATTAAAAGTAGTTTTATTCCGATATTTATGGTATTAAAAATATCGGATTGGCGATTATGAATTTTTCGTGGATACTTAGCCTAAACATTCACCTCACCTGATCGTTGAAAGCTGAGAATCCTATACATACTCAGTAATTAGTCTTAATGACTAATCGTCTGATATTAACTGCAATTTTGATTCTACCTACGTTTCAAATCATTCATTGAGGTGGCAGAGAAAAATGAAATCGATGGAATGCATTTGTGGAGTTTGAGTTTAATTTTAAATAGAGATAAATGCTTTAAACATTACTTTTTAGGGCTGAACTGGACGCGTAGTATCTGGTTGCCCTACTGTGCATTCGAATATGTTTCTATTTCCTGTCGAATATGAATAGATGCAACTTTGAGAATAATTCGAAGAAAGCCAAAATTATGGTATATTGGAGAAATCAAGAAGACTATGATGGATGATTCGCTACCAAACTGAGATAAATCGAAAGTGGAAGCGAAAGTGGAAGCTTTTTGCGTTCTAGGAAGTAAGATTCCCAGTGATGGAAGAAGTAAGATACTAGAACAGAATAGCCCAAGCAAAGAAGGCATTCTACCTGAAGAAGAATCTACTAACAACCAGGAACATAGGATCGGAAGTAAGGAAGCACTTCAAAAGACCCATATTTAGAGCATAAGTTGAGTGAAAGATCAATATTGTTCAACATATATTTGGATGAGGCAATAGGAAAAGCGCAAGAAATAGGATTGAACGGAATTAAGATTGCCGGAGAAGAAATGAACATGTTCCGCTTCACGGACGATATCGCAGTCAGGGCAGAAAATCGAGATAATATTCAAAAGTCATTTCAGGTGGCTGGAGCGATTTTTGCTTATGCACAGATTTGCGTGATACTTTGCATACGTGTCCTTATTGGATCTATCGATAAAAGTGAAAAAACTGCATGTACCGATTTGGTTTCCCGGAAATTCAATGATATTTTACCAAGTACTCTTATAGCACACGGCATATATTTTGAAACAACTCGATTACTTATGTACATATTTTCTCATAAATACGAAATAATAAGTTTCATACTATTATAATAGCTGCTAACAAATATCAAGATATAGTTCCGAGTAAGAAAAGCGTATTTAAATGTGATTTTCTCGTAAATTTACAATATCGCGCCGAAAATCCAAGTCAAAACAATGCTTTAATTAAGGCGAAAATTTGAAATATAACTTCATCATATACATACCATCACATACATATATACATCATACATCTAAGGCATCATATACAATACTGCATGCGTGGTGATTTCCAACGCATAAACAAGTCTACTTGAGTGAAATGTGGTCCAAGAATATTTTTTTCGACTTACTTGAAAAGTTATTAGAATGTGCCTTCAACGACTCACGATTACCACTCCAGCCAACTTAACGCAATTTAACAAGTTCTTCAAGAATATAAAATGAAAATAAATAAGATGAGAACAAAATCCTAATATGCGGAAGAGATAATCTGAAAGCAGAAATCACACTAAGAGGAGAAAAATTAAAACAAATGGATTCCTTCCCCTACCTTGGAAGTACCGCCACGTGGGTCGGAAGAAGTGCAACGGACATCATGCGTAGATAAGCCCAAGCTAAGAATGCATTCATGATGAAAAGGCAACTTCTGTGTTCAATGAAGATATAACTACAAACGAGGAAATAGTATGTGAAAACATTCGTGTTGAGCGTGGCACTTTGTGGATGGGACACTTGGAACATTGGAAAAGCAGACAAGAAAAGATTATTTTTCGAACCCTGGTGTTCGAGGAGGATACTGACGATCAAATGGACGGATAAAATTAGTAATGAAGAAGTTTACAGAAGAGTAGAAGAGGAAAGGACCACGTGGAACACAATGCAGAAAAGAAGAACCAGATGGATTGGGTACAACCTGATGCACAATGGATTTAAGAGGAATATAATAGAAGAAAAAACACTGATAAAAGTCCCAAGAGGGAAGCCAAGGGATAACTGCATTGACTAAATTAAGAAGAAAATGCATAAGAAGAAATAGCAGGGGGTAAGGGAACTAGCATTAGATAGGAAAGGATAGAGGGCTACATTCAACCAATCTTAGGATTGAACGGCCAATGATGACGGTGATGATGATTTGGAACATGCTCCCATGTGGCATTGAGGCTTGGACGGTGACTGCAGGAGAAAAATTTAAAGCAATGAAAATGCAAGCAAAGATTTAAAGCAATGAAAATGTGGTGTTATCGTAAAATGATGAAGGTCAAATGAAAAGAATCGCTAATTAAAAACTACGAAGAGAAACGTCAAATGAAAACTCTTAGAAATAGAAGATAAAAACTTATTGGGAACATATTGCGGCCCAGTAGTCAATTTGAAAGCCGTGCTGGAATGAGAAATTAATGGGATGAATCAGTGAGGAAGACCTAGGATGGAAGTAATGGAGCAAAATTTGAAGCACGTTTAAGGGAAATCTGATGTAAAGACTAAAATTGCCTGCTGAGAGAAGAGTGGAGAGGAGAGCTGCAGCAAACCAGTTTTCGGATTGCTGACTGCTGATGATAATAATTAGTCTGAAGTCTATCGAAGAAGTTAATGAGGGCCAGCAATGTATGGTTTCGTTCGCCTATTCTTGTCGTTATAACTCTATTCGAGAAGTATCGGCAATTCGAAAAGTGTTCCAACTCTGAGAGTAACTCCCTAAGAGACTTCCACTCATTTATCCCCCAGTGTGTCTCGTCATGTATAAACCTTTTAAGTAGTTATTCCACCCCTTTTGTACCCTACAAAAGCAAAGATATTTCTCTGTCATACTAAGAGGTAAAGACTGTATTAACATGGATCAATTAACAAATAAGAAAGGCTAAACTCTTCAAAACAAATTTGATTTGATTTGACTTTATATAAGCAAGATGCGATTCTTCCAAAAATCTAGTATACTCAACGATTTCATGCCTGTGATGTTGATATATTCCGAAATTTCCTAGATCTTGCCTCTTGAGTAGGTATATGGAAAAAATCACAAGTGTTGTCTGCTACTGAAAAGATGCTTACTTTTTCGATTTCCGTCGAGGCCGAGGGAGAGAAAAGAGATTAGATAGAGAAAATATGTAACGTTGGCGTACATATATTTGACGCATTTTTATATAATTTCTCTGAGGGCAGTTAAACCATTTTGCTGCGAAGTTCGTATATATCGGAATAGATGTTTTCATCCACTGACTGCGGATCTCACTTTTATCCCACAACCTCAAAGATATTTTCCATCTACTGTGGAGGTCGAGTCTCGAGTATCTTAGAGGTATTGTACTTATAGTGGCATGTTTGTTTCCATGCAACAATTGTTTAAAAGTAATTTTGCAATTTCTACGTAAATAAATGCAAATTGTTAATTAAAACAAAAAATTGTGAACATCTTTTTGTGGATACCTGATATTTTATGAGTAAAGCCAGTATTCATTTAACGGAGTAAAAGTTTTAAGAAAGTTATGTTTTTAGAATGCAGACGGAAATAATTTCTTCAATCCCTGTCCCGTGAGGCCAAATGGAGTAGTGAATGATAGTAATTGAGGAAAGGCTGATGGAATTGAATGCCCTCAGGCGTAACTGTGTGGCTTTTATCATACATATTCAAATGAAAGCAATAATTCTGTTACTCCTCGTAAAGTATGAGGCACACAAGACTTAGGTTTCGTCTTACCTTTGACTTTCGACGTAAGACTGAGGGGGGAACTGCCACTTTTCAGTATTTTCCTTCGTATTTCCGTGTTTCTGGGTAAGTATGCCTCTTTCACTTCTGACTTACCTGCGAATTCCTTCAAACGTACTCTCTTGCTTGCAGCTTACTCTAATCATCTTCCTCTTGAGAGCCGATTTGACCTCATTAGCCGGTAACTTTCTCGGCTTCCCTCTTCCTCTTACACCTCCTAATTTAATATTTAAGCAGTAAATACATTGGAATTACAACCAACGTTTAGCTTATAAAGCCAATTTTTAATTTAAGAATATCGCGTATTGTGTATAAAGGTTGGTATGTACATTGAACGAAAATCGGCTGACCATTCCTCAGTATTTTCAATCACTCTAGTCACTTTCTTACTGGCGCATGCCTAACGTCTTGTCTTAATTAAAAAAATGATATATTTTTTTACATTTTTATGCGGGCAACGCCCTAGTAGATCGATAAAATTTTTTTTCATGATTGTGTGACGTGATCAGATCTGTACGTGAGATATCTGCAGTCTAGGTGATTAAAATCAGCTTTGATACCAACTTCCGGCGGTTAATTGATTTAGCGTAGTGGCTTTTAAGCGTTATTTCCTGGAGTTGATGGCCTATTGGAAGATGATATGCCTTATCAGATTCCTGCGGCTCTTTGCAGGTCTTGAGATCCTAAAAGAAAGACATCTCAACTATTTTTGGAGAGGTGTTGGAGTTTTACAAAAACTGTAAGTCTTTTTGGGTATCTTTAATTTAATTATTTCTTGAAAAGTCTCTGCGTCACAGTTAAATGAACATTGAAAGCGATGCATTATTAACACATAATTTTTATTATAGAAATATAAATGTTTTACATTACAGGTCCTCATTTACATGTTATAAAATACATTTCTAAAAGTTACGTACTTATAAATACAAATGAACCATAATTATCATTTTCACGTGAAGAGCAAAATGCGACAATCTGGGCAGAAAAATATCATTTTCCTTTCAGATTTCTTTCGACATGCTCAATGAGACAAAAAAGTTCAGAATCACTTAATAAAACATGATAATATATATTACAAGTATATTCTCATACATACGAATGCTTTCTACGAACTATGTTCACGTGCAGGATGTCCACACGTGAAGATTTTGGTTAAAGATTTATGCGATTGTTAAACGAGTGAGGTAAGAAAAGATGAAACAACCACTGTACGTTCCTAAGATGCAATGAATGCTAACCACTCCTCATTGTCAAATCGACGTGGTTAGAATGAGGATGGAGGGTGGAAAGGAGAAATGTAATGCTTTCGATTCGCATAAAAACCCCCGATATCTGCGGAATTATTTTCTATGGTGCACCATCTTCATAAGCGTGCACCTTAGAACTATTGAACTTTATCTCCAAAGATTCAGACCACTTTAACTGTTGATTATATTTAAAATGTTTATTATCAGTGGTGGGTTTTGAAATACGTCTTTGTAATGGGGATGTGGAAGAGAGGAACGTGATGTCCACTTTGTTTACGTGAACCAAGTGAATGCCTGATAAATTGTCTTTATATACACCACAAATGATACCTCACCTCGTACTCATTTATTTTAAGTATTCATCCCTGAAGGCATCGTCCATCGAGCCATATTGTGCTCACACAAGTCCACTGGAATTCTATCTTAACTTTGACAAGGGGGCAACAGTGTCTCCTTGAAGGAACATCTCGCCTGATTCCTTTCTTTCACAGAATGGAAGGAGGGAGATAACACTGAAGACATTTCGTTTACGCTCAACCATCACACTTAAACGATCCTCGGTAAGCTAAACGTTTATCAGATTTTTCCGATCAGACTAAAAATTTGATTGCGGATTAACCATGGACCATGTTACATATGTTAGGCTGCTAATAAAATTCTGACATCTCTTGTTGACCATTATTTTTTTTTCAAAAGTTAGGATCTCAGTCAGGTATGAAGCATTGCCATAAACTGCATTTATGTACATTGTTCACTCCCGGACAGTGAGTCCAATTAGCCTCTTCTTCATTTAAGATAAATACTTTCCGAGAAATGTGTCTCTACGATTTAAGAAAGTTGATATTCCCATGGTCCGTATAAAAACTTTCCAAAAAAATTTTCCATATTTCTCGCCAGGTTACCTAAACTCACCGCGCTTGCCTGAGAATTATTCTGATATATTCCTTCGTTAGCCCAGAATATTTTCCCTGAGGATGCCCTTTTTTACTGGAGGAAAATAATATTAATTCTGATGGCACTGTTTTTCAAAAGGACTTTTCGAAAAAATCAGCTAGTTAATTGGAAACAGTTTTCTAGGAAAAATGCCAATATGAATATAATGGGATTATCTATAAATATTTCTCTGTTTTCTAAGATAAGGTGAAAATGATTTCCCGGAAATTTCACGGAGAATCTGCGATAAAATTTTGAGTGTGACCAATGTTGCTTGCGCGGATCATATTTCAGTTTCTTTCCCTTTGATATCACGTCGTCGCTCAAGTGATTTATTTAAAAATCGGAAATATAACTCGGGTTTTGACATTCGGGCGAGAGTAAAAAACAATTCTGGCGATCATCACTTTTAAACGACGGCTATGCTTGGGGAAAAAATATGAATCGCCGCCCAGCGGAAACCATCAATTCGACGTCGAACTTCACCCCCCTGCGTTTGTCATCGTTTCTGAGTGAAAATGGCGAACCACCTTCCGTCTTTATCAATGCTCCAGAGTCTGCCAAACCCAAAACACACACTGGCCACGCAATTTGTCTTCGGTCGGTATCACTCCAACCCTCGCTCAAAGCTTTCAACGCAATCAACCCCACCTCGCCACGTCATCCCCACGTCACACATCTCTCTCAGCCAATGGGAATGCGTGGCTTCCCTAGAAGCCGCTCCTCATTGGCTCCCTCCCCTATTATTGCGTTCTCGTCCACTGTTCAGCTCAGTTCTCCGTCATTGCACCTCGCACACGAAATACGTTTCGAATGAGCACGGGGTGTCATTCCACTTTAGTCCTTTGCCGTCTCGGTTCCACAGTTCCAGGCAGTGCTCCTCCTCTCCGTTCTCATAGCGGAAGTTGTTCGGTTCTCCCGCGTTCCAGTTGGTGTAAGTGACGGGGCGACCGTTGGACAGCCAGAAGAAGGTACCTTCCTCACCCTGGTCGGTGCCGGATGTCCAGAAGTGCTCGAGACCAAGACCTATCAGATGGAGGGGGAGAAAGAATAGGACAATCAATTTATCGTTATTTTTTCCGACATTTGCCTTAAGGATCCATTCCTAATATGTGAGAGTGATACTTCATGGAGAAGTACTCTTTGAGCGGGGCGTTTTAATAGTCAGGAAACAAATCGACGGTTTTATTATTTTTTTATTTTATATTTATGAAGGTTTTATTATTTCAATGGTGTTCAGATGAATTATTTCTTTCTGACTAAAAAATAATTCTGGCATTGAACTAAAGATTTTTAGAGTTGTTCCATTCCAATTCATGGTGGGACCAATTATGTGCTTTACTCTGTTCCAGACAGTCCCATTTCATGGGGGCAAAAGTTCAATTAATTATAAAATTACTCATTATGTGGTTAAAATATTAACCATAAAGTGATACAGTGTCATAAAAAAGCGTTTACAAAGAATAGCATTGATTAGTCAGTATATTGTTAGTTTTATTGATACGAATGGTTAGTGTTATTTTCAAGAAGAAAGTTTTATGAATGACATCCATGCGATAGTGAATGTGATGGCTACCAAAACCGTCATGGAAATTAAAAGAATGGCAATATATGGTTAGCATTGACTTACTCTCATGGAGCAGTAGTAACAAAATGAACGTGGAATTGCATATTTTTCTTGTTCGTTACTACATGATGATACTTAACACTTTTTTCCTTGATACCTTTCTAGGCTATTTCAAATAAAATAACTACTCACAGATTTGAGGAGTGAGATCTTAAAGCTTTTAAAGATCTTAAAGCTTATGGTTATATTAATTCAACACATCGGAAACAGATGGGAATAAAATTGTTAAGGGACAGAAATCGTCAATTTTTGAGCCAGTTCCATCATCACCTTTCTGAATTAAAAAATAGATTACCTTTCATATTACCTATTATTTCCCGGTATAGTCGTACAAGCTATCACCATACCAAATATTGGACTTTTTTACACTAAATTGCAGAGTATGAACTTTGACCAGGCTCTTATTGTTGGACTTATGATGGATCCTTTATAACAGCTGCCTCATTCACAATTACTTGCAGAGAATTCTATTATATCCGTATACAAAGCTGAAAAAATATGATTAAATTAATGAGTCCGGAATAACTCACTGGCATTGTTTGATTGTAAAAGGAGAAAACGTAGAGGAGTAATAACATTCCTTACGTAACAACATTTAAGTTTGGAATGTAACTACCTATCAGTATTTCCTTCTTATTGCGTTTTTTCTTTCAAAATACAGAGTTCGCCTCATTTTTAAAAAATTGCACCTGTGACGTCCCTCTCAACAAAATGAGGAGCGTAATTAGATAAATGATTTGCTGCTAGCAAGAGGAAAATGGCGTATTGGAGGTCAGCCGTAATGCGTTTTCCGAGAATCGGCCCCAGGGTGGCCTGTTAACCGTCGTCCGTCATCAAAATGAACATCACGTGCGGGTAATGGAGACTCTTGCATGAAATATGTCGCCGATGTGGGCATTCATTCGTTTCTTGTCCTCGTTTTCCGGCGCGCCTCCTATCGCCCTCCATTGGACATTTCTTCTGGCGTCTCGTCGTTTTACGCCTTGTTATTAGCGGCTGGTCCGCCACTACCGTGGTTCCGGATGGTTGAAAAATTTTTATACGTTATAGGAACGACACTCGGACAGTGGTCTGAATAGTCCTGCCATGCCGGTCAGAAATCGCTTTTCTCCGAATCGTTTCAATTATGCGTCTCTCTTAGAATGTAGGTTAACTATGATACCTAATCTCATCGCAATCTGCAGTCATCAATGAAAATATAGGAACCACACTCCACGTTTACTCTGCATTAAGGTAATTACTTTATTTCTTCAGTAATATCAACTTAAGCACCATTTAAAAATTTTGAGGATAACGGAACTAGCCACGATATTAGGTATACGGTATATTACCTTTAAGGAGTCACATGCAAGTGTACATACTAGGAACTGCGAAATTTCACAGAGCCCTGATTGGAACTCGAGCCTAGAACCCTCGATATCGCGCCGACTGCTTTAGCCAGTTAAGCTACCGAGGCGTCCTCCCCGGTGAAGTTTTGAGGCCTAGACAGGAACAATATTCTCAAGACTGCTGGACATAAAATGATACTGAAGCAGTCCAAATTATGAGCTTGGAACCACCGTCCACGAGGTAATCCTAGCCAGGAACACTATGAGGTGTTCCAGTTTATGACGAATTTCGTCAAATTTCGTCAAAAAATCGATAGAGTAGGAAACCTTGGTAGCTTAAGTAGCTATAGCATTTGGTACGGTGTTCAGGGATCCGGGTTCGATTCATGGTCAAGGTAAATTATTTTTCTTCTGTGGAATTTGTCAAATGTTCAAAGTCTGATAGATTCTTTGTGTATAAAACTTTTCTGAAGGAATAAAGTCCAACTAATATTGATGGATTAGTCGGGGAGCCTTTTGTAAATCTTAAATTCCTTCTAGAGAAGCCAATAAAGCTACAATTTTTCCTTTGAAATTGCATTCTGAAATAAGGCAACTTGCGTGAATCCGCCAACAAATTTCTATGTAATTGGTCTGTTGTAATGCAGAGGTTGTACAATCGATAATGTTCGCGGATCTTCTCGCGCAAGTTTATCCATCGGGTTTACAGACATTTGGAGATATAAAGTGCACAAGTCGGATTAATTTTTCATTTTTAAACCTCGGTTAATTATTTCTGAAATTCCAAATAATCACTTATTTATGTCACCGTAATTGTCAGTGACCCCAGTTGTTTCTTGAATCGTTCAAAACTACATAATTCGCTGGAATCGATTCGGAGTGGGAAAAAATATTATTCTATTGAGCTGGTAAAGCATGGAATCGCTAGTGACAGACTTTATCTATCAGTAGGAATAAAATTTAATTTATTTTTGGTGATATTTTTGTGGTCATAATTCATTGTTTGGTCAATGCGAGTACTGCAGAGCGGCTAGTAGTCTGGCGCGCGCAACTTCAATTGAATTCTTCCAATGTTTGGTAGAAATATTGCATTGAAAACACTTTCTTGGCTGTGACTTCCAACGGATTGTAAGTGTGGTCCATTGCAAAAGCCGAAAAAATACAGAAGCCGTTGAAACCTGGTGTTGTAAGAATGCTAGTGGTCTAATGGATGGACAATGTGAGAAACGTCTAGCAAACAAATGAGCTGAAAAAGAAAGGACTCGGTAAGATTCGGACTCGAAAAGAAAGGAAAGCGGTAGACTGGGCAGACCATGATGGTGTGCCCAGTCTACCGCCCTGGACCCCACCTGGGCGCACGATGAATTTGTCCGAAATATAGCAGAGGGGATAATAAAAGATTAAGCCCAACGAGGAGGACCAAGACGCATGTTCGTAGGAAATAGGGAGAGGGATCTGGAATGTAGAAGCTAACGGGAAGTATAGGAATCAGCTCAGGATAAGAAGTAACTGAAACTTGCAGTAAACCACTTTTGGGATTTTTATACTTGATTGTGAGAATATGATCCTGCATTGAAACACCAGGCATCGCTGACGGATGGATTTTTTTCACGGACGCGTCGGTGAATGTTTTTTATGTCTGTCCTGCGCCCTTCCCTCTTTTTTATCGTCTCCAAAACACTTCTTCCGTCAGCAAATCAGACCCTTCTCTTCTTGTTTTTCTTTTTCTTCCTCCACTATTACCTGGGGCGCCGGTAATCTAGGTCATACCTCCGTGGCTGTGATCTGGTCCCCATGTCTGCAGAGGAGGCCATCACCTTCAGTAAGCGGTCCTTCACGGTAGGCGGCTGCCCCTAATGTTACCTCCGTGGACTTAATATAGACTTCTACCCAATTGACCGTCTAATTACAATAATTTATATCATTATTTGCTTCTAATTTTGATGCAGAGAATTTACATAAATGTGTATTACAGTACTTCATACGATCCAGTGGTATTTTTTTAATAAGTAGTCCAGCACTCTTCGAGGTTATCTTTATATTGAGGTACACTATGGTGTATATTTTATGCTCAACCAGTGAAACGCACTGAACTTCTCATTAAAAGTTACCTGAGGAGACGCGTTTTCTTTCATGTCCTTCAAATGCTGATTCACTAAGTCTCGTCTTAAGTGGTTGTTTCCAAGGTAGTCTTGGCTTACTATTTGAAGAAAAGGGTAATACGCCAATAGTACGCGAAGGTAATAAGCCAAGGAAGTCTGTCACTGAATTAATCAGCCTCATTACATGTGCATTTTGAAGTTAACCCTTAAATTCATCCCCAAAAATCCTCCCTACAAATACAATAAATAGCATGTACTAATTCTTAATGTTCTTATACTTACAATTAGTAATTCTTGGTGGCTGTTAGTGCTTCCTGTTTACACAATGTAAATTACCGTGCCATTGAATAAATGTGAAGTAGAGTGATAAGTTACATTCATAGTAACGAAAATTTTATGCGATCTAAATTGAATTTCATCATTACATGCTCATTAGAGAGTAATAAAAAAATAATTATTATTGGAAAATACAACCATGGAGAGTTTATTTATGACTGATCCGATTTGAAGGACTCCTCGAACATTTGTTGGGAAATTCTAAATAAAATCGTTCCAACATCCAGGGACCAGGGCCGTAGCCAGGTCATGTCTTTAGGAGGGGCAATCAATTTCCTAGGAGGGTCAACCAATTTACTGGGAGGGGAAAACTTTTTATAGTTCTATAATAATAAATAAAAAGACATTTAAAGCTAGGGGGGCAAAAGAACTTCCAGGAGGGGAGGCCCCCCCTGACCCCCCCTGGCTACGGCCTTGCCAGGGGCAATCACAGTCAAATGAAGATTTACTTGTTTTTTCATGCTAATTTAAGCTCAGGTTGAGTTTTAAGCTCTCTTTAAAGGATGTGCGACAGTATAAGTCAAGTGTTCCACTAATATATGCCATAGCTGTCAATTTGCGCCTGTTAGGTAATGACCCAACACGATGGACGAACTGGTCGAATTCCACTTGACATATTTTGAATTTATTCTCCAATTTAAACACAATAGTGATTTACGTATCTTTCTTATTGAATAGATGAGGGCATAAGCATAAATCCTGTGTAGCTTGGCGTATTTATTTTTATACCCACCTTTTTATGATGCCTAGCCTAATAACACCAACATGACTTTTACACATCTATCGTCAAATCGTTTCATCCACTATTGCTCTGTTTTACTCACCAAAAGGAATTAAAATTTGACCTAAAATTGAAAAAAATAATCATTGTTCTATGTGCCCATCCGTTGAGGATATCTACGATTGGAATAAAATAATGGCGGATGTGATGAGTTTGAGTCCGTGCGATCCATTTTTAAACGTGCTTCTCTGCTGCATCTGAACGGCACTAAAATGAAACTTCCTTTCGTCATCGAGAGAGTCATTTCCCAATCAAATCCAATAAATTAACAAAAATAATTTAACCCAGCCCTCACGCAATCGATTGCAATTATGACCTACTTCAGATGGTGGGCACAAATCAGCCAATGATTATAATGAGAAAGTTAAAAGGATTGAAATTAAATTATGAAAATTTGATTTTACGAAGAGGACGCGAAAATACGAAAATATAATCAGATTAAGCTACTAAATGCTCGAAAGAGGAATGAGATAGGGGACTTCATTTTTGACAACTCGTCCAATTCCACTGCTAGCGCAACCCTCTGAAAGAATATTTATGGATGCCTCTGTTGTATTACAATGAGGTTGAATTCGTTCTAGGCACGAATGTTATTCTAAGAACAATTTTGCAAAAATGAAGGTATGTACATGAGGTATTTTTCTGAACTAATATGGAAACTTGGAATACTTAACTTGCTTAAGATACTGAAATAAAATTACATCTTGGTTGGGTCTTAGTATTCGTTTGAGGAGTCATTTTCCGTAACACATGAGCTATAATATCAGCTGCACCATAAAACATTAAAAACACAACTTTTTGGATATTCTTCATTCCAAACCTTTATCCATCATATTATTTTATCGATCATAACTTGTGCCTTTTTCACTCTTGCTACATGGTAATGTAAGCGAATACATTAAGTCGCTTGAAATAATGATAAAATTGTAATGCTTCTTTAATAGCATTGATGTTATGATGAAACCATATAAGAGCCGTTGTACTCTTATCTTAGGATGAGGATGGTTCTTGAACCGAGCAAAATTTATATTTTTGAAACCTCTGTGAATATTGGTGGACCATCGGATGTGTAAGATAATAAGCTATACGAGCGGCTTTTTTCGTGCTCCTGACTCATGAAATAACTCTGTATATCCTCTCCAGTAATAAGAATACGTCACAGTTGCTTCTCCAAAAACTTTCCTATATATCTTTGACCTGGCGCCGTACGCATCGGATTTGGGATGGAAATGAAAATAGATTATTAGTCGACTTGATAAGTAGTTCAACAAACATCTACTAGTATTCTGAATACATTTTCGAATTTCTTATAAAACGTACTTATATTTTCTTAGTTGACTGTTTGTTGATTTTACCACATATACTCCAGTTGAGAAGGATACTCTGTTGGAAACAAGCAGGTTATTTAATCGTTTCCGTAAGGGTAAAAAATATGCATCGTTGGCATACTTATAAAGGAGACTGATATTTATCTGAAGAGGTGTTAGGAATCTTCAAATTGATTAATTTTAATGTGCTTTTTATAGGAAAATATTCAACGGCCAAGCATTAAAAATAATTAAAGTGAGGGCATGGAAAGTCTCCTATATGTATGCTATCGCTACTGAATGAACAGATTCCTACTCTGCAGTAAATACGATTTCTGTAAATATTATAACAGCAGTTACTTGTCCAGAATGGTAAAAAGCAGGACATTGAATATCCTAGATTATCTGTCACTGAGTAAAATGTTAACGTGTTTTTGAAGGAAGCGTCGTTGTGAATTATACTATGAATTGCGTCTTTTGTATTTTGATGAAAATTGCTGTAGAATTATGCATTAAGACACGATGAAACCACGGTGTAGTAATTTTAAGTGGCATGCAAAACTTAACATACCATGTTTTCGACAATTTGTGCATCGACTCCTTGAGGAGCTCCGTATCAAAATCAGTCTGTTGAGTTTTAAACAGTTTAAAATGTTGAAAAGCGGCCTTATTCAATCATTATGATTTAATAAATCGTTTCTGGCATGTATAGATGAATTTATTTTTCATTTTTAATGAACAGAGAAGGACTAAAACAGTGAAATTTCAATTAAACTTTAATTAAATTGACACTACCGTGATTTCTTTGATGAACATGTGATGTTGTACCGCAGTAAAAACAATGGCCGTGTAAATGTAGTTAAATTTACACGGCCCTTACATACAGCCTTATTTTACATCTAAATTTTAAATGTGGAATAGCAATGCTTTGTTCCTCTCTGTTCCTTATATCGTCGTAAATTTCCCGGTTCAATCTATTTATGACGAGTTCCAGGAAATTCATCTACACCATTTTTTGGTGAGAATGATCGCAACCGCGTCGGTCACCGTGCGGGAATAGATTCATTAATTATTCGGCTTAATCTGCTTCGGAACGAGCCATTTTTGTGTCGTTCTTCAAGATGAGGAAACGCCGTCGCAAACGGACTCGCCGTGGCTTTTTCCGTCCCACCCTAGGTATTATTAGTCCCTAGGGAACCCCATCCCAGAGCCTAAAGGTGCGGGCGTTCTGGTGGCAGGCGAGGTGACCTTTCGAGGGTTACGACGTGTGGAGATGGGTGGGGGATGGGAAATGAGAGAGAGCCTTCTGCATCACAGGGGTTTATCCGACTGTGAAAATGCCACTGCCATAGTCTCATGCTTGCTGCGGGAAAAGGGCCGTGGTTGCCTTCGGGGACCAATTAAAACTTGGATCGCGGAATTCAGGGTTATAGGGTAGGGGTGATCTCAAGGGATGGGAAGTGGCTCGGAGACGCTAAAACCGTTCACTTCCCATCTAGAAAGCCATCCGATGAAAATTCCACAATTTATCATGGGCTCAGAAATTATAAAAAAATAGAAGGTGCCCTTGGAGAAAAGGTACCTTGATGCATAGCTTGTCTTTTTCGGCAAAGTATGCAAATAAGGGAGATCGCAGCAAAAAAGATTCCCAGTTGATGATCTTTTTTTTTTATTTATTGTGAAAGTTATGCGCTTTCATCAGGGTAAACATATCAATACAGTGAATTTAATTAGGAATAAGTCTGTAATATCTATACCCACGGAGTTCTTGAAATCGATTACCTTACTTAACATTCTAAAAACTCAATATGTGAAGACATATTTATATTAAAAATGATATTTCTCTCTGTAATTCAGTATTTAAAGCTTCTGTTGAGTTTATTGCCCGGAATCAGTTCTTATTCTACGTGATTAGTGAAAAAAGTTGCAATTTTTAATTGGAACTGCGTCTACTAGTTTTATAAATGATTTTCTATACCTTATAGGTCTACGAAAAGCAGGGAAACAAGGAATTATCTCGTGTATTTTGGTGGCATGGTGGCATGCATTGTGAATTTATGTTATGAGGGACTTTTTTCCCAGAACAATAAAAGTTGTTTCCATTTCTATTTCAAACTCCATTTTTCCTCCAGACTGTTTCTATGCCTATGTTTCCTTGAGTGGCATAGTTCTTAGACCCCTGAAATATTAAATAAATTACTTCCGTTTGAATGGTATGGGGATATAAGTGACATTTCATGATTCTTGTAGAATCATTACTACGCACCTATTAGATTTTTATGAATTTGAAATTTAACCAATTCCATTTATACTACCCATCTCTTTCCTATTCCTAATAATCTCTTATTCCTCCCAAAATATGCCCATGCTTTGTTTAATATATTTTGAATGGCAATTGTGAAATGTTATAGGAAAGATCATGTCAGTTGGAGAGTTGAAATAAATGTGCTTATTGGGCTATAACTCGAAAAAGGTAGTCAGCGTATGATAAGCGGTACTGTTTTTCGGTACTAAAACGGCGTATGACCTTTAAGACTAGAGATGGCTCTTTAAGATTTAGGGATCGTAATACAGAAGTGAGGAAATGCTTTTAACGGATGGCCATACGGGTTGCAAAAGATATTCAAGTATTTGTCGAGCACTTGTCACCTAGTAAAACATTAAAAAATATCTAGGAATACTAAATTTTGAACCTAACTATAAACGTAAATATTTTGGCAATGTTAAGGCGATTGCTTAGGGTAAAAAATACCTAATCGTCTCAGCATAGCTGATCCGCAGACAGTTTTTGTAGTTAGCTTTTATCCGTGAACTGCTATTTTTGAAATTGCCTAGTAGGAAATATGCCCAATTTTTCAGCTACAACTGCATAGCAACTATCGCTCGAGGAATGTATAATTACAACAGAGTGAATGGCTGTTTTTAACGAAAAGAACTGTTGACATCACCGAATGTGTTGCTAAATAATGACCATTGGCTAGGTAGTAGAAAAATTATTTAAAAGTCAAGACGGAAAGACGTAATAAATTTATTCCTTCTTACTAATTTTACTCTTTAAGTGTTTAGTGAGTCGGCAGTTCTTCAGTCCACGACTAAATGTCTAGGGTGGCGTGGCCAATTTCACTTTTCTTATCTGCCCGCTGCTCCGACTCCAGCTTAAAGCACGCACGTTTATCTGCCCTGCCAAGGACACTTTGAAATCAGGCCATATTCCAATGCGACACGGTGTTCATTTTATTTTTTTAAGATGCTTCCTATCTTTGCAGTCAAGTCCCTGCGACGTGAAATTTGAAGGTTTGGAAAAAGACCCTTAAAAAATAAAAGCTTTTCTATTGAAATTTGCGTTAAAATATTAGCTTGACATTTCAATCTGAAAATTTTCTGGTTTTAAATGTATTGCCTTTTTACGTATTCAGAACGGTGTGCAACTAAAGTTTCGGAATAGTCTTCGACAGGAATGTGCATTAAACATTTCAAGTGCTGGAAAACTATTATTTAGTGTACTTTTCTGTTATTCCTATTATTTCTTACATGATCTTTATGTATATGTCCCGTTTCATGGCTTCTAATATATTTATGGAATCAGATTTTAACTGCCAGTGCTAGGATGTTTCTGGAGTCGTTGTATCTCATATTTCTTCTCTTATTGCTTGAATTCATCATTTTCAGATGGAGCGATGCTAATAAAAAGAGTTTTCACCTTGTTTACTTGGGAAAAACACAATAACTCCTTAGAAGCCTTGCAAAGACTTATGTAGTGATTTGAGACAAAATCTTGCAATTTTGTAGGATAGGCTGAACGAGAGAAGTGAAAAAATGAGAAAATAATGAGTGGAAATTTGAATATGATCGGCCTCTTGAAAAATAATACTATCTTAAAAATAAGTTACGGTTAAGAGGAAGCAAGTTTGTAAAAGAAGGTGCTATGACAGATCTCTAGTGACAGCACGCAATCTGTGCCTTTTAACGATTACCTTTGTGTCGTAATGCTGCTGCCTATTGTTATTTTGAAACTGTCTCAGGTCTTTCTTAACACGGCCACATGTATCTTGATGAATGCTCATTTTGTGTGACATAGGTTCAGTCTGTTGCATTCTCTCTGAGGTCATTTCATAATCGTAGGACGGGTCGTGTTTTGCTCCAAATCTAAACAGTTCTCACGCGCAGCTGGTCCCACCAAATTGAAGTTCCACATTAGCTAATCAAAATGGGTATTATTTCATACTGTTTTGATATCGTTTTCTAGTCCATTAGATTTCTTCAAGTTTTACTTTTGTGGGCAAAACGATATAAAGGTCATCCACCTTAGATCATTGAAATGTAAACGGAGAAGCTAAGCTAAAGTCTGTTTGTGTCGAAATCTTTGGGTGTCTTAATGCGCTACCGTGAATTGGAGGCTATTTCGACATTGCATCTATTTTAGAGCTACATTATTGCAGTCAAGCGCTACTAATGTAATTTTATACATTTACTTTTTAATGATGTATTACTAATACATCGTATTACTGATATGCCTTGTTTAGCCACATAACGTTGATTTGTAAATTGTTGATAGAGGGGTAGAATTAAAAGAAAAAGTGAAAGAAATGAATGAGATCCACATTGGTATGAAAATTTCATCAACTGTTATCGATCACTATGGATTCCTAAAATATTCACTCTGAAACGCAAAAGTCGGATGTTTTGAAGCAATTACTCAGTTGTGAAAGACAGCTTATTTTATCTTAATTTCCGTGGTTATTGAAATTCACCTGTTTCAATACTTTTCCTAATCAATATTAGTTTGGATAATTTATTTCCAGCTTCCTCGAACATCTTGATACTTCTTCAGTACGTGAGTTCCGAGGTATCTTCGTTTGGTGCTCATAGAACTAATTTTGCATCCCCTCTCGCGAGAAAGTCCCTTGCACCTTGCTAGCCTGTAGTTTTTAAGACATTTCTAGTTTCTATAAAACTCTTAGCACGGGTTATCTTCAAATAATAATAGAAGGATGATGATAGCAGAATCTTAATATAAACATAATTACCTTTCAAACGTTAGGTAAACGCAGTATTTTGCGTTGCCAATCTGTTTGTTATATGTCTTATACTTGCCTTTACCGTAAATTATTTAGCTTTGAAACAATGCCGTAGTGGTACATTTCTTCGTGTGCACTTGCACATAATTTTATTGTAATTACATCTAAATATCACCCTTCGAGCCACGGCTGGGACGAATGGTGGGGGGTGTTAAGACACCGGGCTTGATAAACGGAGAGAATATTGTTGTAGCCAGTAGTGTTGCGCGTAAAGAAGGAATTTTCGGCAGTGTATCTCTCTTATTTTGCTGCTTCAGTCAGTGGTAGAGATTTAATGCGGGTTTTCAATAATATCCTCCGTGTCACCCTGGAACTAGCGCGGTCAGAAGTTTTAAAGTAGTCTTAGACTAACGAGGAATCTCTATTCCTCTAGTGGCTCCCAATCTAGTCCTTCTATCATCAGTGTTGTGTTCTCTGTTTGCTCGTAGCAGTTATTTTTTAATGAATAATGCTGTTTTCTTTTGTATGAAAGTTTTATATTTTGCCTATTATTGTGAGAAATACGTCCAAAACCTGTTTCACGTATTGCATTGAACGATGTAAATTTTCCTGCTACGTTGCATAGGAAATTAATATCATTATTGCGCACCATTTATGATTAAAAGTAAAACGTAATTAGCCAGTGTAGAGGATATCGTTTGCAAGAGTGTAGGGACTTTTATGCCATTAAGGGTCATGCGAAGGGTTATGGTGTTTTTTTTACCCGATACGAATGCTTTTATCACGTAGAAATTGTTTTGGTTATTTAATTTGAACTTAATTGATAAATGCCTAGTTGAATTGCTAATGTTATTGTGACCTTTTCTCGTGCTTCTCACTTGAATACAATAACGATATGAAAAAAGTCAAGCCAATTTGTTTGAACCAGTTTGAATGCGATCAGAAGTTCAGTCTTGGTTTCCTTAAAGAAGGAATTATTTTTACAATATGTTTTTAGTTTTTTTGCTCGGGGATTTGCAATACTCTCTCGTATGCATAAAACCGCAAAATGTATAGGATTTAGATCTAAGGAAGGACTCAAGGGAATATACGGTGGTGAAAGTTTTCAGCAATACTGCGGCCAGACCGAATGTCATGGTGGGAGGGCATCAAATCAAGCCAATAGAACTATTTCCTGCCAGTGTAGTATTTTGGCTGAGAATAAGTTCAGTAATAAGAAAATAAAGTTTAGGAATACATTGGACCATGAAGCATTTACGAAAAAGAGGGAAGCTCTTATGATATTAAGAAAATAACAGTTGAATCTTTAACATGGGGCGTGAAACTATGTGCTTAGTCAAGCGGTTCATTGCTGGGAGAGAAGGCCTGATGGCTATAGAGGGATGTAAATGGAAAATAATGGAAATAGTAAGCTGGGTAGCCAGAAAGACGAAAGAGGACGTGTTATCGATGTAAGGGGAGGAAAAGGGACTGGCGGCTGAGATTCAGAGAAGGACAACAAGCGAATATAGGACACATTGAGAGGCCTATGTATACACATATTATTGCTTTCACGTATTCATACGATTGGCTTTATGCTAAATTTCATTCTGGTGACGTCTATTGTGGCTTGTAAATAACACCAAATTACAAATAAATAATAATTTTGAGGATACCAGGACTAGCCACGGTAGTTACCTTTACGGAGTCACCCGCAAGTGCACATAAGTGCGACATTCCACAGAGGAAAAATCATTCGCCTTGACCGGGATTCGAACCCGGATCCCTCGATTTCGCGCCGAGTGCTTTAACCAGTTAAGCTACCGAGGCGTCCTTCTCCCCTGTGGATTATTTGAAATGTGGAAATAAATAATATTTGTACGATGTATCAATTGTCTGAATATTGTGCATGAAAAATAAATTATTGATAATGAGTAATTTTTATTCCAAGAACAAGCACTGTATTTTGTCTTCCAATGCTCTATATCTCTGGATCAGAAAACGAGCAAGGTTATGGCAGAGGAGGAATCCTTGACAAGCGTGGGGGAGATAGAAATAGAATTGAAATTTTGGAGGAAAGACAGAAAGTATAAAAAAACTAAGTAGAGGACTTAATGGTGAGGGAATAGGTAGATAGTCATGTGGAGGAACGTTGAACAATGCAGGATGTCCTCCAATCGGGAGATCGGGAAAAGCGGGGATTTCCAATTTCGGGATAAAAGTGGGAAAAGCGCAGTTTATTTTGTTAATCGGGAAAATTTTGGCTATCGTGTGTTTCAATTTGTTTGAGTTACAAATATGTATCGCCACACCTCCATTTTCTATAGGATGGCTTAACTGGTTGAATGGCAGTGTGTATATCATTTTGTGCGTAGGCTATTAACTAATTTCTAACAGACAATTCCGTATGAAATTCACAGAATTACGCGAAATTGAGTGGAATTTATACATGATGAAATAAAAAACAGTGCAATTTTCTACTGCATAAAATTTTTTTTCGACTTGGGTTTCAATGATAATCCATCACCTTCAGGTGGTTAATACATGATCTTCACCTAAAGATGATGTATTAACATTGAAACCCGGGTCGAAAGAAAACTTTATACTGTGGAAAATTGCACGGCATTTTATTTAATCAATAAAGTTCGTGATATTTGGTTTATAGAGTGCGTAATTGCGTCAGCACACGCGTTATTATTTAATTCTTAACCTACCAATAGATACACCGTGAAAATATTGTGCCTCCAAAACGAACGAGAATATTTTCTGTTTGGACCGCGGAAAACAGGGGATTATGCGGGAATGTTTTCTTCTCGGTTTGGAAGACATTCTGAGATGGCACCCGAAGATATCCTGTTAAGAAGTTCCTGTCCGAATTCCGACCAATGGATTGGTAGGATGTCTCACGATGATGGTACATACAACCAGTCCAATTATAGACAATTTTTAAGTGCAACGAAAAAAACGAAAGAAAAGGTGCCTAACCTTGAGGAAGTTATGCTGATCACCAATATGATCGCAATTCACCGGAAAATTTCATTATCTCGGAGATAAAAGTAATTGAAGTTGATCATATTCTACTATTCTCACTCACAACACCCAGCGGAGAATACTTCAAATTCAATAATCAAAGACAGCAATAAAGAATAATACTACCAATCAAAAGATAATTACTTCATAAAAATACGTATATGCTTGAAGTATTCTCCCTTTTGGTGGTGTGAGTGAGGGAGTAGCTGAATATGGTAAACTTCAACTACTTTTATCTGTGAAATAATATATTTTGCAGATGAGCCACGATCGAACTTGTGATCAGCATATAAAATGTATCAATATGATGCGCCTTTTCTTTCATTTGGTTCTTAACACTAAAATAGTGCCCATTTAAGCGTTATTCACTATCTGTGTTTAAAGTAATCTCCCTCGGGGCAATTGATTGACACTTTGGCGATGCGGTCGGGCGACGCGGCTTTTGAAGGGCTCGCTAAAGTCACGGAGATATCACGACCACGTTCCGGTGTTCCACTTTCAAAAATTCCGACGGTTTTTTTATCCGCGCTCGCGTCTGGCGGTATCCCTTGCGGATCACTAACTCACTGTCGCGCCAATATTTTTACATGTGGGTCATCGCATCTTTTTTTTTTCATTTGATGGACTGACCAACCAAATTCAATATTTCGGCGTCCATAGATTGTAATTTTTTAGTAATATATTCGCCTCAGGGTGACTTCTCATATCGCAGCTGACGCTTGTATTGGGATTTTCCCACTATACTTTGCTCTCGTCTATCATTCTTGTCTAAGTTATTTTTGGCTCGTATAATGTGTAATGGGAAGAAAACTTAAGCTTCGACCTCGAAAGCGGTAAGCTAAGTTAGGGACATTCCAAAAAATTGCAAACCAGGTCGTAAAGCACCTAATTATGATGAAAATCAATGCTCATGAAATAAGTTCACCATATTAAGGCTTGATTTAGTGGAAGGCATCCGTAATAAATCAAACACAATTCGCACTTTTCTCTACCTGGTACCTCAAGATGACTTTGTAAGTAGTAACGTGTAGTAGAATTAAAAATCTGTGGAAAAGTTCAAATTCTGTTTGATTTAATATTACCCATAAAATACTGCTTCCGATCCTTTTACTTTTTTACCGGGAGACCTACGATGAATACATAAAAATGTATACACTCGCATGCATATCAAAACAAACTGCACATATTTGGAGTCATAAATCATGATAAAGGCCGAAAAATCATTTTTTATTGGGAAAACTATTTGTTCGGTTTCCTATCATTTTGTCCACACGTACGAATGGCTAATTTATTTCCAGTTAACAACTCTATCACGCGTTGTGAGCTAAGTATGAGCTATAGTATTTGTTACGAAATTACTACCTAATGAAAACATATGACACATTGTTGATTAGTTTATGGCCAAAATTCGTTTTATCAAAATTTTTCATTTTTCTTTAACTATGACAATCCCTACTGCAATTAAAATGCCAAAATCAAATACTCATATATTTTTCCTGTATATCTTTTAAAATAAAAGAAAATTTACCTTTGCTAAATTGATGAAATTGGATTTGCGCAGTGTATAGTTTTGGTAATTTATTATGATTTTTTCTAACCAATGAGTAAAAAATTGCAAGTTTAATGTAGTAGTAAATTAGGTCAACTGTTAGCAAAATTTGTATTGAGGAAAATTCGCTCCTTTCACGTTAGCCGTTCATCACAACCTATTGAAATCAGACGAGAGTTTTATGACCTCTTCTTAAACCTTAACGGAAATTAATGGTACACATGGATCATTACTGACTGAGGAGGCAGTTTGATTATAAATTACCTTCTAACATTAAAGGCCTATTGGAATAATTGGCCTAAAAATATGCCAGCTATTTTGCAAAAAAACAATGGCCTATTTCACACATTACCTCGAAATATATCCATACTTCTTTCATGACATCTGAAATCTTTTTCCCACTCTGCATAGTGTACCCGACTATCTCCCTGCTGAAATTGCTTCAAAATCTCATGTCATTACATGGCTTCTTCGATCTGTCGATCCAGGTATCTTTCAAATTTGAAGAACTTCATTTATTCCTTTCCAATTCCTTAGTTTATTCATTCTTTCTTCTTTCTAACCACTTTGTCAGCCCCTCTCTACTCGTAGCCTAATCGTATTATTCATAAGCGTTCATATTTTCCCATCCTTCGAGTTTAGGTTTCGGAACGATCCAATCAATACCAAACCCGCCGATGTCAAGCTTTTCACCTAACTTGTTCATATCTTTTTATAAAATCCTCGTCATGAGTCGCTTTCTCTTTCCGAGTCCTGTCATTAAATGATTGTTATAATTGTACACCTGACTTCAGACAACCTTCTTTCATTTTTAATCTCCATCTTAGCGCAATTATTCTCACAATCAGATAATTTATAGGCGCATTCGGTGTAATTACCTTCGATAAAAAGCAGCAGTAGCATACCCAGCTAATTGTGAAAACCATCTAAAGATTGTACATTTTGATAGTGGGGATTTCTAGATGTTTGGAACTGTGCTTATCTGTGGGAACTTGTTCCGCTAGAATTGTTTGAAACAGCCAACCTCACCGGTTAATAGCTACGGCCCGTGGGCGAGAATTTTGCGCTCGGAAAGCGAGGCGGTTAAACAATCTTTAAAAAAACGAGTAGCGTTCCGGCTCTTACCGCGGGTGGAACGTGAAACGAGAATCCATCATTGTTTGTTTTATCGACTCTCATTAGACAGAAGACTATCGATTTATCGAGATGAAAGAGTCCGCGAGGTTGGAGCGCTTTCTTTCTTCCTCCACGTGCCTGGGAGGAGGAACCAAAAAAGCATCGCTGTGGGAGTCGGGGACCCTTTTTTTTTCCTCCGCGAAAGGTAATTAATTTCCCTTTCGGATTAGCGAGAGTCAGGCTCGCGTGTGCAAAATGAGGTGGAATGAGGCAGTTGGCGGCGGAGTGATACAGAGGGTGAAGGCTTAAAGGAGGGTTGGGTGAGATGGTTTCGCTTCGCTTGTTCCCTCGCAATTGTTTCCTCTCAACGTGCTAACACCGCGGGAGGGAGCCAAGCAACCACATGTCTACTGCCTACACACTTTCGGAAGGGTGTGTAATCTTCGCAAAAACGGTGATACTTGGTAGGTACTCTTTGGTATCGAATTTTATGTATTTTTCGCAGTTTTAGACATGTTTTCTACCCTCGGCGTGGTATTTTCATGACGTATAGGAAATAATAGATGTAACTTTTCGCAAAACAGCGTAGGGGAATTTTTAAATTAATGAAATTTGTAATCGTACATATTGAATGGATTAGATAACTACTTAACCGTCGAAAACAGAGGTATTTGTTTCAGAATTGTCGTGGGGCCAAGGTGAATTATCTAAGCACATCTGAACCGAAAATAATTAATAATTCCTACCATTTAATGCGACTATACAAGACTGCTTTCTCGCGACAGTGAGAAAACGCAATGAAAATGAAGGCACGTAATGAACGCAGTGTAGCGTTTTCAGCAATTACATTAAAAAGTATCGTAGTGATGACGATGAAGACTAGAATATATACGACCAAGAGTATAATATATACGAATATAGGATTTAAATATGTTTTTCGGAGGAGGGGACGGAAGTAAATGTTTCAAACGAAAGGTCTAAGATTTGTAAAAGTTTCACGGTAAATGACTTTCAGGTAGACTTGAAGGATTACTTCAGCCTTATTTTTCATCTGAACAGTAGAAAAAAAAGCGAAAAAGTAATGAGAAAAGTAGTTCAACTTATTGGTATGAGTATTTTATCTTCTCAAGCACCATTCACGATTTCTCAACTCCTTAGCTTTATTCCACCCCTTCTAGATGACTATTGTCCCGACACCACTTCCACACACCCTCTCGGCGATTCGCAGTGTAGTAAGTGGGTGTGAATCCATTCTCTCGAAAGTGCCAAACGATGCACCATGAAATCTATTTAACGCGCAAAAATATACATCGTCCATTACCCTTTGCCACGCACCCTTGGTATTATGTAGAGGTAGATGTCCATTAAGACCGTGATTTCAATGGAAGGGATATTTTCGTGACGCTCATTTTAAATTCCAACGCACAAAATGTATCGAGCGCACTCAATATGCCTTTCAAATCATAAGGATATCAAGAAGCATTACTTATCAGCTCCAAGATTGAAAAAATGCTTCTAGCATTGGATCGGAATGGTGTGGAGGCTAGAGAACTGGCTTCCCATCCCGCGGACTTAGGCTCTAATCCCGATAGTGACGAATATCATTATTCAGAATCTCGATTCCTATTATGGTGTTATATGGAAAGCATTTCAGTTGTAGAATTCGTCCTTAGCATGACCAGTTAGACTGTGAATCCATTTACACATTTACTAAGGGTATCTACGCTAATCTCGACGCCCGGTTTTTCTCCACTTTTTCTCCATCCTCCACAAAATCATTTCCTTAACTACCTATCTTCTCAACTATTCACACCGTTGCTAATGACCTCAGTGGTGGCCCGCTTTCCAAAATAATCAAGCCAGCGATATGAGACTCACCGCTTCAATTGCATTGCAAAATCCATATCGCATTGTGGTATTGAATTGATGATATTGCACCGACTTAGCAATGGCTCATGGTAGTTTCGTGGGGCATCTTCGTGGAGTAACTCTTCGGCTGTGTGTAGACTGCGCTAGGTCGGTGCAATACCATCAATTCAGTACCACAATGCGATACAGATTTTGCAATGCAATCGAAGCGGTGAATCTCATATCGATGACTTGATTATTTCAGAAAGCGAACGAAAAGAGGGTCGCCTTGCTCAGTCTCGGATTAGGCTTCGAAGCTCAACGAAGGGTCGGCTTTATGTGGGTAGACCTCCCAATTCCTCCCACTCGGGATCTTGCTACCTGAAGCCCCACAAAACCACCACGATCCATGAGAAATATACGTACGCAATTGGTTTCTGAGCCTACCTAAAAAATCAAGTCTGTTACCTTAGTTTTAGTGGCAGCGAAACATGGTGGCAGTTGTACAGAATACCCTTTTCAGAGGGAAAGTCAGTCTTTTCAGAGAGCTCTACAAACTGCCTCCACACGGTAGGTATAGGTGTAGCAAAACTTGGTGACACTTGCTTGTTAAGAGTATGACGCAAGGGAGAGGAAAGCATGCAGGTGATGTGGGATAAAGTGGCCGAGTCTTCCTCCAGATGTCACTCCAGGAGTCCTTCGGTACCTTTGCCCGCTCATCAACGCTTGATTTACCCTCCGTGATCTCTGATACTCCGCTGGTAAGTGCCACCAAGTTTCGCTATACCTATAAGGTAGTCTCCGCGTTAGATTACCAGGGTTCCTACAAGGCTTCATTGCGAACAATCTGTTATGCACACCAACGCTCTAGCTGCCTATGCCTTTTAATCTAGTTTAACTGAAATTCACCTATGGATTTGAAGACAAATCAGCGCATCATGATCTAGCTTTGTTATGATCGTCAACATTGCCGTGAAATACGCTACAGAAATTTTCCCACCCTCTCAAGTCAAATGCAGTTATGTTGCCAGCGTTGCCTACCACGTGTTGTCCTTTCCACTCCGCAGCTTATCCGACCCCTACCACACGAGGCTTCCCATTCTTAAAGTCACGTTACGCTCGTGCGACTATCACCATGTTTCATTACCACTATACCTCCAATCTAATTGGAGAAACTACAATGGTACGTGATTTGCAATTTGAAAGCAATTCGTGTTCCAAAAGGCATGTCGTCCATATTTCAATTTCAATGGAAAGGACATCGTCGTGACACTCAGTGTCAATAGAAAATTTCTTCTATTCGGGACAGAAAGCTGTCGACACCTTTTCGGATCCACGCGTCGGCCTATCGCGGCATGACGCGTGTCAGTAGGAGAAATGGAAGGAGATTTGCCCGTCCCATGTCGCTCGCCTCAACCCAGGGATGCCGACCTATATTATGCTATCCTTTCATAGGCTTCGGGGAACGTTGATGGTGGGGGTGGAATAGTCAGTGAACCATTATCGCAGTCGGAGATCTCTTTCAAGAGCGGTGCTTCTAGGTGAGCGATCATGAATAATATCTCTGGTCTCTTGCACCCACTAGTCCAGAACGGGGCCAAAAAAATCTTCGAGTGAAAAACTAGTCGGAGGAATCGTGCTTGCGTGATGATAAACTGGCGGATTCAGGAGAAAAAACAGAGAGACGATTGGCCGTAACAAGTACGGTTTTCGCGCAGTCCACATTTCACCCCCGGTCGGCTTGAGAGTGTCCCGTATTCGGTGTCACTGTTTATGGGACGATATTGTTTTTCTCCCCAAACCATGGGAATGTCAATTGATTTCACCCCACCACCCACCAAAGTCGAGAGAATACGTAACTCATTCGGCGGCGATTGTAAATCGGGATTGATCCAGATGCATGCACTCCATCTGCATGAAGCCATTTCCTCTTCGTCCTTTCACGGCCAAGTGCTGCGAAATGGCAGTCGGCCAGTTTGAGTGAGCACCAGTTTTATTGCGGCGGCAATTAAATGTGGAACTAGTAACATACGTGCGGTGCAATATTGAATCTGTAATAAATTGGGCCCTCAGTTTCAGGACATTTGGATCGAAATAGATGCAGGTCATTAATTTTTAGTTTTGCGATGCAGAAGAATGTGATTGTGAAAAAATATTTTGTGACATAAATTTCTGTCATTGAGATGAGAGAGCTATTTCCTGAATTCTTGGAATTCAATTAGCTTGAGGGCACAGTATTCAATCATAGACTATATTATTAATTATTTAAGTGAAATACTTTGTAATATTCTATAGAAAACTGTTTAAAACTGTAGAAAAGTTCAAAGTATTTTATTTCAATTATATATGCTAACTGTCAAAACATGTACAAAGTGAAGCCAGGAAAGAAACAGTAACGTTTATTCACAATAGACTAATTTAAGTTCAGAAAAATTGACAGAGTAATTGCGGGCACGACTATTGTGAGTGGCGGAAATTGATGACTGATGTCACACCTGGAAACGAAAGTGACTCCTGCTAAACATAGGAGGTAGTGAGTGCTTCGGATAGACTAACTTTTACCAATTTCCTCGCATTTTTATTATATGTATTTACATCGAATATAATATTTGGAACCCCCAACTTTCTTCAACACCGTTGTCCTTCATTTTACTCTAAGATTAATTCTAAAATTAGCCTTAGTCTAGGCAGCTTTTCACTGAGCGTCTTTTTTTTATTTGTTCTGCCATTACAATTCTTCCAATTTTTGTGTTCCGGCTAACCTATCAATTTCTTTGCTTTGATATTTGCATACTCTTACCATTTGGTATATTTGCTCCCCCATTTTTCTTCAAGACTATTTCCCCTGTTCTACTTGAAGTTTTCTTCTTACCTGTTGCTTACGTATTAAAAGAGCCTTCGTATCACCAGTCCACAAAAGTCATTGCATGACATTCAATCTTTGTTTTTGTGTCGACTTTTATTGTCGCTTTAGCTACTTTCATTTGTACTGCAAATATACGGTGAAAAGGCCAGAATGGGCTCGTGTAGTGGGAGAGGCCCTTCTTAAATGATCTGGAACTTCTCATGACTGGCTCTCTCTTCAGATGTGGTGCAGCTTAAACGCTATCAATCGTGTATGAGGAGATTTATTTCTCAGAGAACTTTCAAGAATCATTACCGGTGAGATGATGAATTTATTCATGCTCGGTTTCAAAATCTCTTTTGGAGTATTTTCTCGATAATAAAACCGAAGTTTATATGTTCTCCCATTGATAACGCTCACGTCAACTGACAGTCTGATTTAACAGAGTGACCCGAACTCTCACTAAACGTCAAGTTAACGAAAAGGCTAAGTCATTTAGCGGTTAACGTTTGCTAGATTGCATGCAACCGAGTATTTAAAAAATATAATTATTTTCTTTAAACAACTACTTATGATGGTCCATTGGATTCAAATCGAATTAATTTAAAGTAGTTTGTAGTCTTTAATAAAATAATTGAAATTTCAAGTAGCTCCAAACCAACTTGAGATCCTTATTCTCTTAGTAAGTTCAATAAGAAGATAAATAATAATAAGGTTTTAGAGTCCTTTCCGAGTGTCAGAAAAGATTTTATGATGCACATATTTTAACTTCAATAGGATTATACTTCAACCAATTACTTTTAAATGAGTTTCCATAGAAAACTCTTTGATGGAATTATCTATAATTGTTATTATAAGGATTAACGTCTCTGCCATACTTTTACTTGCTGAGTTATACGAATTCCTCGAATGACATTATTGCATTACCTTAACTGGTCAAGTACACTTGTGCTGACATTACTATTATGTTACTTGCCAATTTTTATTGAAAACCTTAACTCTTTAAAAGTTTTTTCTAATCCTCTGATGTTTTAAAAATTGGTATAAATGCACACGCTCTTAAAACACCGGCTTAATTTGATGGATTTTCATCCCAAGCCGTGAAATATGGTCTGATTCTCTTAATACAGGATTTTGAATATATTTCGTTTTGAAGTCCCTGCGGTCGTTCACAAATCTCTTCATAAGTTTCCTCTTAAAATTGGCCTTCCTATTTTGGAATAATATAATTAGCGCTTATCGTCTCCATATGTGGGAATACCTTTTAAATTAAAAAAAACTAGGCAGTTAAATGCGCCCAGTCAATGACACGACGAATAGGGTCGTCGTCCCTTTGAGTCATCCCAGCAAGTAGTAATTTATACATCCCTTTTTTTAAAAAAAACCTTATAAAAAATGTTCCACCACGTTCGTTGACACTTATTTGGCTCCCGTGGTTGGCTCAGCGGTTGCGGCAAGAATGGAGGGTTTGACCAGAAAGGGGCGGGGGAGTCAGACCGGTCTCGAGCACGCCATGTGGATCATCCCGGGACTGGCTTCCTTTCATCTCTCCTGCGGCAAGTGACTCCTCTCTACGGGCATCGTCTTGTATATTCCCCCGCCCCGGAGACTCAGTACTACTGTCCATCTTGTTAAAGTCAATACGGCCGACTTGTATCTCGATAGCTAATGAGTCGATTGCAATGAAATAATCTGCAGATTAATGGCTATTTATCATTGCCTTAATTATACCCTGCGAGTCGTCGCGAGGGCGTTTGGCGTGGGGTTTTAGGGCAATAGTGGACCTTATGAGTCAAACCTATTGGACACATTGGCGGCATAAGAGACACTTGAAATCAATTATGGAAGGCAAAATGAAGATAAAGAATTATCGATGAATTTGTAGATTGCATTCAATTGTGAAAATTATGGGAGATTCTAATAGGATGACTTACAAAGGAATGAAGCAGTTAGTCAAAAGAAGAATATAGTGGAGAACTCCATTGGACCAAACCTGGGATTAATTAATTCTGATGATGAAATTTCATATTATTTTTTAGATGACCGACCTCGGTTCCGATACTTTGAGTCATCTTTAACCTAGTTTGAGCGAGATATCATTCACTTACAATTTGATGAATTTAACCTCATTAAAAAAAACTCCCATATTTCCAATGACATGAAAATATTAACACCATGCCTATCTACTTTTCGAGCAATTTGCCTATAAAGATTAGCAGTTTGACATGGGATAGATTACGGCTGTGCACTCCAGAGGGAGAATATTGAAAAAAATAGGAATGTATGACACCTAGATTTCATAAAAAACTAACGGTGTGTCGTTAATTTGTTTTTTCAACTGTCTATAAAAATTAATTAATTACTCACCGCAGTAATTTTTCTAGGACTACATAAAAAACCGTCTGGTATGAAGGCGTTTTCACCGTACGGCGTGAAAAAATTAGTCAAGTTAGAGACTTACGTAGATATATTTAATAATTACTGAGAATGTTGGTCATATATAGCTAAATATTTGCGCCATAAATTCTACAATATTTACTTAGCCCATTAAGTCCCAAGTCCTTAAAATTCGAATATGGTGTCCACTATGACTAGGGAAAAAACTCGCTCAAACTACTTTAAGTGTTAATATGGTTCTCAGTTATAAATGAAATAGCGTGAAATTAAAAGTAGAAAGTTATTTTATTGGAGATGAATATATTAATTACAAAAATTACAACACATTCTTTTTTCTATATTGTGTTTTTAAGTTCCATTCTCGTCTTTAGTTCCATTCGAACACACCATCCGGCATTCAATAAAAAAATCATAAGCTAGGATTTCAAAAGTAGAAATATCTTGCAGATTTTCTTTGTGAAGATTAAACGGCTGGTAAAAATATTTATTCGGTCGATCATTCTGGACACTATGAAATACTACAGAGATAAATATCGAGGTTTATGGTGTTCGGGTTTACCGCAGGATATTATATGTAAGTACTACTGTGGATCTCATGGATAACTATGGAGGCAGGCTTGAGAAGGATACTCATAGAACTATAACTATCAACTTCGATTAAAGAAGAACTGCATACTTGTGGCACACCTTGTAGAATACAAAATATCTACTCCTACAACAGATTATTGAAGGGGTGATTCTGGAGGAAAAAGAGGGAATAGGAGAAAGATATCATTGCTACGTAATACAAGGCAATGGACCGGGTAACAGGTGACAGATACTCTGTTATCTCTTCAGCAAACATGAAAGTCCTGAAAATATTGTCACCTACATTCATTTAGGTAGTTTAAATGAGATATCATAAATTATAAAATTCCACTAAATTGGCCTCGATGTGGAGAAAAAGATAACATATTTCTAATGATACCAAAATTATTTCTAATGATACCAGTCACTTATGGCAATGCTTTTAGAGGCATGCATTTACAAAGAATAGAAACCTCTTTCCATGGGAAATGATACCGCTGTACTTTCCTGAGAAAAATTAATAAAAACTTGAATAAGTTCCGACACAGATGCACTAACAGTGGGTAGTTTGTATATTTTCTCAATTATTTAAAAACATAAATTAATCAATCCGCCAAATGCTTATTGTAAAATCGTGATAAAAAGCTTCGTTAGTTAGAAGATAATGCTTCAAATATGTAGATTTAGTTAATTACTGAGAAATTCTCTTATTTAAACTAAATTTTGGCTTGACCAAGTATATGTTCCTCATGCTACTTATAGCTGCTTAAATTTAAGAAATAAACATTCTGCTGTTACTTTCTTCACTTCGTGGAAGTATTTAGTATCCATCAGTCACTCACTCAACCCGAAGGTTGGTTTGGATAGCTGAGGACTAAGCCACAGGCGTGTTAATTTCACACATTCAGGGTAGGGGGGCCAGTTCCCTTCCCTGGGCCATCTCGCACTTCTTTTTTGTTCGGGGGCGTCTAAAGGCTTCACCTGGATTTGAACCCGGGACCCTTCGATCAGTAGCCAAACGCTCTACCCACTACGCCACCACGCTCCCACTTTCCTGTTTCCCTTAGTATCCATGCTGAAGAATAAATCTTACACTTATTGAAAAATTAGTGAAAACTGTAAATTAAATTCTGTGGAAAAGTTAAAGATTCATGTTTTAGTGTGGATTCGAATGTGGTCTCTATTATGACCAGAGAAAAATATCACTCAACTAACTTGATGCATTAGAAGACGGAGAATCAGCCAGGATTTAACTTGAAACTTGTGAATGCGGCTGTTGAGGGCCAACGCCCAGAGACGACGGATACCCCCATTGCAAGTCAGCGCAGCCCACTCCAACCACTCTCCACCTCAGCGTCCACTTTCCCTCCCGACTTCCACCTCTCTAACTCTTTCCCTCTCTCTCTCTCTCTCCCTCCCCATTCCCCAAACCCCCTCTCGTGCTCCTCAGCGACTTCCACTACCCCCTTGCACTACTTACCCACCCCCTTACCCACCCCCTTGCCCACCCCCTTGCCCACCCCATCCTCTACCAAGGTCACCCTCGAGGCAGTTATGACCTTGGAAGCCGCAAGGTTTCGAGGAAAAAGGCGGAGATCCCTCGCCTCCATCCAGATGGGCGTGGCCACGGATGGTTAGCTCCGGAGAGTTCTATCCGAGCGATCTCCTCTCTCTCTCTTGTCTCTATCGGCGCATAAATTACGCGGATGGAGTGGCAAAAGATGCAAGCATGGGCGAATGTCGCGCCATCGCTGTTCATTGCGAGATATCAGTCTTCTGTTATTATGCCGCGAGAGCAATTTTCGCGAAAAGCGGCTCTATATATTCATAACATCTGTCTCGAACATCCTCGCTACTTGGCTTCTTGTCGAAACTTGTTCAGAGGGGTTTATGAGGTTCTCGTCTGGGAGGAAGGAATGACGCTAAAGCTCATAAGCAGCATGTTTACAATTTGTTTACTAACTCCCGGTTTCTATCCTGTATTGATGTTTGCACAAAATTATATTTTTTCACAATACTCCGCTCTCAAGTACGTTTCAATATAATTAGCCTTAACCACATATTTGTTGAAAACACACTTCCACTGACAAAATATGTGTAAGTCGTTAGATGAATTTAACCAATAGTTCTCGGGCCTTTAAGCCCGAACGTAACATGTGAATTTATATTCATAAATTAACAGTTCTGTTGAATATAAAAGCTGCATTGCCTTTGTTATTGAAATCATATCCCTTTCCCTCTCAAGCAAAGTAGCAATAAGTCCATATTATCCTGACGGCATCCGGCGCGTTTTGCCAAGTTCTAAGGAATTCCTCTGTAGACACAACTTTATGCGCATTCCTGGAGATGGGATCAAAGCATTTGATCGCGCCATTTAGTAGGATTTAGCTGTGTATGGATGTAGCTAGATAAAAGTATATACAGCATGATGTTCTTTGACATCTGCGATAAACGTGCTCATTTGTATTCCTTTCAGTCGCCGGTGCCAGTCTCCGCTTTTCTTAAAATGAGCTGTATTTTATTAAAGTAAATTAAAGTAGTATTTCGCCAAGTCAATCTTAAACTAGAGTTATATTTAAAAATTTCGTTTATTTTAACATTACTTTTCTATTTAAATATTTAAAGTAAACAATGAAATGCAGAGATAAATTCTGGATCATTTATCTCTTTCAGTACCCCTTATAGATCATCTACTTTATTTACTCTACTTTTCTTGCCCTCACACCATCGATTGGGCTCACCAAATTCTCATATCGTTTTTTCATGAAATATTGTATAAACTCTTATTTAATGTTATTCCGTTTTTAGCTTATTTGGGTTAGAAATTACACCGCTATGACAATTTTCGTTCTTTAATGATTTCATTCATTATTCCCGTTTGTGAATTACGAATTGAAAGACAAGCTAGCATTTAAAATGCTGATCGTTTTAAAGTGTTGTGGCATATTTTGACAATAACTTTATAGCCTCTCCTTATTTGAAGGTGAGTGAGATTATAATGCCTCTCGAAGTATGAACGGAAGGCTGAAGAGTTCGCGGCATAATTCAGATTGGCAGATCCTCATTGAGTGAGCAATTCTTTACCGTACTTTTGTATTCTATTATGCTTATCAATCTTCTCGTGAGACCTTGATCACAGGTCTGTGATAAAACCTTTGAGAAAATTATACGTCCGCTCGCTCCGAAGACTTGAATTGTGTGACGCGAAAATTATAATGATTCACACGTGGTAGTATAATCCTCCCATTCGCCCATGGGGAGCCGCAACCGCTTTTCTCTTGTTTTCCGCTAGCTTTGCTCCGCGACGAATCAGACCTAATTCGCAAAGGATAACACGTCGCTCCTTTCTTTTCAATCGGCTGTCGTCATGACAACGTCGCGAGATTCGAGGACCGATTCAGTGGTCGTGACGTCAAGCGGGAAGTAGCCTTCAGTTGTCGTCATCAAGTAGGTGATTTCCTCACAAAAGCTCTCTTCGGGGGGATATGTTTTTTTTCGTCCTTGGAACGTAGAGTGGATGCGCCTCACTCGAATTTACGTCCAAATACGGTGGCCAGATTATTTCAATACGTAATAACAACTTTTTTAACGGTGTATGTACTTTAATGTTTTTCTTATTATCCCGAGCTATGTGGATGCATATGAGGGCCATCGGAGGGCCATCATTACGATGGTAGATTCTTGTGTTGTGTTTTGGTAACATAATGTGGGATTAAGAGATGACATTTTGCTGACGAGACGTTCATAATTAACGTGACCATCCTAAGGAGTCGTTGAAAACACCTTTGGTGGAAAATCGTGAGGTGTGCGTCCAAATAATAACTAGAAAGCAATGTATTTTGTGCCAAAAGTTTTCTTATGGCTAAGTTACTTACGAGTGAAAAACATCTAATGGCGTATGAAATCAACGGTATGAGGCGAGATGTTGTGGAAAATAATTATGTGAAATAATAACAAAAGTTGTCGTTTATGTCCACTTTAATGTTTAACTGTACAACTAGTTTCAATGCATTAATACGTCATATTCAGGTACTGTTGAACTTGAGGTAAAGTGAGCAGTACCTGAAGATGACGCATTAATGCGTTGTAACTAGTTGTACAGTTAAACATTAAAGTGGACATATACGACAACTTTTGTTATTATTTCACATCTAATGGCGTGCTCTCTCCAGTGTAATAATCGCATTCGCCTGCGATCTCTTTTGTATTTTGTTTCTTTTAAATTTAAAGTGTCGTTCCCAATAATATTGGATTCTGTAATAATTTACCAGAATAGTTTCCTAAAATGGATTTTCCATGACTTAAGTGTTGAGGAGAGATTCAGAACGAGAATTAGGGTGCAAACACAATGATAGCGAACGATAGTTTAATTTTGTTTCCTCGTGATGGGATGGGAGCCCATGGGTACTAATGGATCTCAGCTGCAATTATTGTGAAGGTAATTTTATTTCGCAGTTATGTGAAGTGCAGTACGTCGTATAATAAAGCAATCGGTGCGTTTTTGCTCATTTTATTCTATTATTCTGTGAATCTAGTATACAGTACGCGTTAAAGCAACTTTGTGAAATGGCTATACGATTTTTAAAAACTATTTTCTTTATGGCCTTTATTTAGAGCAAAATTAGGGCTACACAGCCCTCTCTTACATTTTATCCTATCACATCGCATTAACACCCATGACCTGAATGGGAGAAAACCCATCCAGTTGGTAATCGAACCCGTGATCTTCGGATTAGCCGGCGAGGACTATTCCGTCGCCACCGGGGTTATTGAGCCACGATTGAGTTAGATCTTGATCTTACCTAAGTCGTCCTTTCACTTCATCGATCACGAGATGGAGTAGTGTAGTAGTCACAGTCTTGGACTCGACCAATCAAGCAAGTAGACTCAACTCAAGTAGCAGTAGTAGTATAGATTAACGTGCTTCGACGGTTAAAGTCATTTCGCACACTAGGGGTTATTCTCGACTCACGTTCATCCCGTAGATACATGAGAAAGAAGTTGACTTTACCGTCGTCAATATTTTCAGACTAAAATTGTGTTGCTAGATGTGCTATTCGTTGTGATTTCTCGTCCAGTATGCGTTTTTTCAGTTAAATTCTCCCTTGTATTATCTACTTTCAGGTGGTTTAATTCCATGGATCTTTCTTTTTACCTTTTTCTAAGGCAAATGCTGAAACCAAGTTCGAAATACCAATGCCAATATACTATTCAAGAAATATTTTTGTCTTCCCTGATTTACCTACACCAGCGGTTTTCCAACTGCTTTCCCTTTAGCCCTTAGGTTATATTGAGCTTCATCTAAGAGTTTGCGGAACAGAAATGGTTTCTGCCATAAAAAGTAATCTTTTTGGTTCCTTGCAGTCTGCTAATGATTCACACTTGCTTTAAAAATAGTCTGCCACAGCTAGTTTACGAAACTCGGACGTGGAAACGAAAAGGTCGTTGGTTTGTAATCCGCCTTGGGTATGGAAGTTTTGCTTGTCTTAAGGTGGGTTTACACTTGCATGTCTATTGGGGAAGTTATTTCTTCTAAGCGATATATATATATATATATATATATATATATATATATATATATATATATATATATATATATATATATATAATAAAAACACTTGACAGGGGGTGGGGAAAGAAAAGTAAAAAGAGAGAGAGGACTTACTGGACGTTTCGGGCATGTAGGCCCTTCTTCAGCTGAAGAAGGGCCTACATGCCCGAAACGTCCAGTAAGTCCTCTCTCTCTTTTTACTTTTCTTTCCCCACCCCCTGTCAAGTGTTTTTATTATATTGTGGCCTATTGGCGAAATTTTCGTTACGTGTATATAAGTAGTTTGCTGAAGCGTATTCTTGACAGTATAAACGGCAACCAATCTGGCCCTGCAAGCAACTTGCCTATTTAATATTTATTCCTGAACTTTTTAAGCTTGCAGGATTATGGAAAACTTCTTTTATTGGATGAATATAGCATTATCGGTTTGGGCACGTAAAACTAGAGTCTTCCATATGTGCCATTCTTTGAAATAATGAGGCATTACCAACCGAAATCGCCCATCTAAAGCGATTCAGTCTTGCTCTCATTTGTTTCTTTACTACTCTGTAATTATTAATGCGTTTCGATCTGATTTCTTACACCAAGAAGAGCCCCCAAAGGTATCTAAAGCCGGAGGACTACTTTCCCATTCAAGCGACGCATCAGTCACCGATCGCGATCGCGGATTTAGGGAAGCGAATTATTTCTGCCTGCACTTGTTTTTTTCTTCTCGTTTTGTCTCCGTGAAAGAACCACCGTTCTCCTCACCATTACACCTTGTCTTCGTGCGGTGATGTAGGCACCAGTTCTCTCGCTTCGTAGGAAACAAACGCCGTCTCACTAATGGGTGGCAACTCACCCAATCGCTCCTGTTCTCCGTGAAGTCATGATTTCATGGTCGGTTTCCACTGGTTTGTTTCCTTGGCGATCAGAGTTAAGAAAGTGAAAAAAGGGCAAGAGAAATTGAGCAGCTCGGTTTGGCGTAAGATCGTATAGCCCTGATTATTGTGAACGTCTTACAGCCTAGCAAAAAAACGCCACTTCATCACAGCTAGCGTGTTTTGGAGATGATTTAAGAAGTAATAGTAGTTGGTGGGTACTTGAGGTAATGGAGGAGATCCTAACAGGATATAATATGAAAATAAATGTAGAGAAGACCAAAGTACTTAAGATTAGCAAGCATGGGGGACAAGCAGAAGTGTAAATAAGGGGCAGGCGATTAGAGAATGCAGAGGAGTTTACTTACCTGGGAAGCAAAACAACAGCCGATGGAAGGAGCAAAAGAGACTTATTAAGTAGAGTTCACCAGGCAAAGAATGCTTTTTATCATAAAGGAAAACTCCTAACATACAGAAACATCGGCTTAGAACTGAGAAAACGCCTTCTTCAAACTTATGCGTGGAGCATATTTTTATATGGCAGTGAGACCTGGACGCTGGGCAAGGTAGAAGAGAGGATGGTGGAGGTATTCCAGATGTGGTGTTTTAGGAGAATGTTAAAGATTCCCTGGGTGGACAAAGTCAGAGACGAAGAGGTTCTCAGACGTATGGGAGAGACTCCGTGTCTGCTGAAATTACGTAAAAAGAGAAGAAATATCTGGATCGGGAACCAACTAAGGCACAAAACCTTGGTGAACAAAACTCTTAGAAGGCACTGTGGAGGGAACCAACTGCCGGGGTAGGCCTCTAGGTTGGAGCTTATGGGACAACCAATGAAGGAGTTAGGCTGCTCCACTTGTGTGCAGTTGAAAAGAATGGCACAAGACCGAAAATGATGGAGAACTGCCGCCAACCAACCTTTGGGTTGATAACTTAAGAAGAAGAGGTTGGCTGGTTCCTATGTGCTGGAACTCCTAATTGTAATTATATTGCATAATTTAAGCCCAAAACGTTATCCTGAGACGAATAAACAATTCATGTTTATGACGGAATACGAGCCCATTACCTTCAGGATTTCTTGCCGTAACGTCTTCAGCCTGGATACTGCGGTTGGCGGAGCGTGTAATTGCTATACTTCGCGATATAACTCCACCCTGACCAGAGTGTGATGAAAGTGACCGTATTTTGCATTATTTGAACCCGAATATTTTAGCAGTTGATAGTTATGCATTATTTTGCAAATTCATTCTAACCGATAGTAAAAGCAGATATACAGCATCTGACGAGTGGATCTATTCCTCAGTAAAGTCTCAGTGCTAACACAGTACTGTGCTTGACTATAATATTTACATGGACAAATGCTCGCTGAAAATAGAGGCTGGAATTCCATTTGTGCTCAGGAAGATGATGTTATTAAATATTTACATAGACGTTCAAGCCAAACCTTGCCACGTACGTCAAAAGCAGTCACTTTTCAACAATAGGCACCTTGAAATCCAGCTTTCTGTGTTCAATCTCACACGGGAGAACTGGAGAGTCATTTTTTGGGTAAAAAAACATTTTTATCCAATTGTTTCAGTAATCACCAGCTGAACGTCGTGATTTCTTGATTACCACCCACAGAAATGCAACATATTTTCGGGCTTGATGGGGTTAAGCTTCTCAATTTTGAATAATGAAACGGCATTTCTCTATTTTTTAAAGCATTATTCACGGCCTGTTTAGATTTTTTAACAAAATTTTCAATGTTAAATTTAAAAAAGTGGAAGTCAAAACTTCAGAATATACATGAAGTGTTTCATTATTTGATATATATTTATCTTCAATCCTTGTACATTGGAAGCCATTGAGACGACCTCTGTGCCAACATCCAGTGAATCAAAACATATACCAACACAGGTTTCGAAGCGGCGCTGCATTATTAGTTCACATCACCGGCGAGAGCGAAGCCTATTTGCGGTCGCTGGCTTGTGGACGGCATCCGGGTTTCGCCGGCGTGGGAGATAATGGGGTATTGGGGAAGGAGGGGGAGGTGTGTTGTAGTACGGCGAGCGGAAGTAAGGCGATCGGCTGAGAGAGGGAACTAACTAAACGGCGATAGCGATCGAGAATCAATAGTCTTAGAAGCGAGGGAAGTGGTTGGAAGTGTCCGTGCTTGGTGTTAATGGGCACGGAAAGCTTTCCTTCGGAAATGTCTCATGCTTCTGTTTTTTACTCGTAACTGTGATCAGCTGACGTCGATACGCTACCCTGTCTCACTTGTACATCCTCACGGCCGTTTAAATGGTATGACTTTCAATTTATTCATGGGTTCTTCACTCACTATATATGTTGTGCATGCTAGTCCCATTATTCGTCAATTAAAACATTGGAAGCTCTTTCCATTGAGATTTGGAAAAACATATTTTCTGAATGAAGGCAAAAAGTGAGCTGTTTTTTTTAATAAGCTGACTGATTGAAGGACGAAGTTGAAACTTAGAAAGAAGTTGAATAAGTAGCTGATGAACTAATGTTTGTTAATACTTTTAGCTAATAGCTTATTCGTATAATAATGCGGTGCCTGCTTTAAATTGAATTTCAAACACTTAGCTTGGCTAAATAACTAATTATAGGGAGATGAATTAAGCAAAAAAATGTGCCAATTGAATAATTGGTAGTTTCAGACGTAACTTGATGGAATCGATTCATGTTAGAGTGAAAACAAATCCCTTTAGGACCGGCCAAGAGGCACTGGTACATTTCTATGTTAATTTTTATATAGACTCAGAATATTATTCTCACCCCTTGCAGTAAGGGTTTGTCGTACCAAACATTGTTTTAAACCAAAGTTTTAGATAAGACTTAGAAGATCTACAATAACTTAGAACGAATCTGATATTGTGCCTACTAATGAAGTTATGATATTTTTTATCTGAAAACCCCTATTTTTTCCACCCCTTGATCTAATGGGTGATGTTATCAAAAAACATTTCAAGCAAACGTTTTTGGTAGTTGTCTTTGAAAGTATAATACATTTAAAGGAATGCAAAATATTTCATAGTTAGGGAGTTGGTGATTTTTTCAGTTTTTTTAAAAATCTTCCCTATTTCCACCCCCTTGGTACGATTTTGCCTGTTAACGAACTTGACCGAGATTTTTCGCCTTCATATTTTATGTATCAGTCTGGAAATAATATGTGCAAAATTACGGCAGTTATCGTTACACTGAGGTAGGAGATGGGAGGTGGGTAAAGGAGGGAGGGTGAGCGGAGGAATTGTTTGGAGTTAGGTCCAAACGGGGGGAAAAGTGGGGTGTATATGCCTCAGTGTGAGTGCAAAGTGGTTTGCGTTGGGCAATCAGGCCGGGGATTTCAAGAACGGTTGAAGGAGCAACATCCCCGAGTGAGAAACCAGAACCCAACTACGCATTTTGCTAAACATACATATGTTGGAAAACAACCACAATAGTGACTTTAAATTTTACATAAAAGAATAAAGAGTATGGATTAGACGCATTGGAGCAGTTGGAAATTTTAAATATTGTACGCTCTAAAGAAAATATAGTAAAAGATTTTTGTATACCTCCCACTTCCTCCTGAGGGAAAAACTCCTCCGCTTCTCACACCCTGTCCCTTGACCGTCGAGATAAGTAAAGGGTCTTATCGTTAATGTACAGCTTAACCCGCCCCCCACCCTCCTACTTTCCTTCACCATTCGAGAAGGGTGCTTCCCCTTTTTACCCTTCCCTCCAGCACGCAATGCCTCACTGACCTAACTGCAAACAGTTCCTCCTCCCACCCTACCTCCCATGCCCACCTCCCCGACCCTACCTCAGTGTAATAATTATATAAAGATGTCTGTAGAGTCGTTACCCGAAGATGACGTTGAACGTCGAAACTCGGGTCATTCCTTGATGAAATGAAGTGGAATGACAAAGTTACAGTTTTCATGTGTCAATTGAAGTTAAATAAGTTAAAGCTTCAACCAACATATTTCCTATATTTTTATCTAAATTGAGTTAAATCCTACTATTTATTCGTTCCAAAGCATTTGGTGGTACTCCGATCATCGCAATATATTTTGCTGCAGACGCACCACGTTAGTTTCTTTCTTCATGAAGTTTTCATATGAAAATTCCCTAAGTAAGCACCTTCCTTTTTGGCATTTTGTCCGCAGCTTTCATTTCCATTTCAAACTTTTACTTCGCCAACTGTTAGCAGCCCATATGCTGGGGGAGAGATACCACTTTACAAATTACTCCTTTTTTATCTGTACCCAGTTTCGCGAATGAAACTAAAGACACCCATTTCATATCGGCGGAGAAAATCCCTTTACCAACGATAGGCAGCGCTACATCTCAACGGTCCTCGCTCCTCGTACGTTTCTCTCCTTCCTTGTATGATCTTCTCGTTCTGTACAGTCGTTTCCCTCGCTGGATGCCTCCGCGTTTAACTTTCCCCTCAACATTTTTAACGAGACATAAGCGGTGACTTCCCTTTCTAGGACTCTTAAAGAGAGCTCACTTTTTCTATCCCCGGATGGAAATCTCCTCTAACTGTGGAAAATCGGCCTCTTTGGTGTTGTCCACCTTCTTGCTCTTGGAAGAGCACCTGGTAACCCGGTGAGCATAAAAAAGGAGTGGGAGGCAGGGAAAGTGAAGCAGAACTGCCTGATCGGAGTACAGAGGGGATTGAGAGTGGCATCTTGCGTCCGCTGAATTTATAGCGTGCCTTTCCAAGGTATACCCCTAATGCCAGCCTCCTTGGTCGCTATTGGAACTCTTGTACTCATCATACGGTTTTATTCTATTTAAGTTCATGTACAAAAATAAATACCAAAGATTAATAAGAGAATAATGTAACAATACGGTACGAAAGTAAAGGATAATATTGAAGTCATGATAGTAAAAAATCGGCCATGTCTAATGGATCAGTTTTGAAGTTAATACGCCGAAAACATAGGTATAAACATAGGAATGTATGTATGCGAATACATATGTAGCGGAAATGTCGCGGCACCGTAATGATTCATCTAAAAAAATGCATAACGGAAATAATTTCCAAAAGAGAATTACAATAACCATAGAACTTAATTATAAATTACGCGCGATAGCCATGTTGGGTGGATTATTTTTTGCAAAACAATTGAGCTTATTTACAGTGCTTCAAGACAAAACCCACTCCCTTCTTTGATATTTGGTTTTCTCTTTCTTAAACCAATATAAAATAAATAAAAATCGTGTGAGTGCAAGGGTAAGCATAACATTTGCTATTGCATAAATGTTTATTTTTAATCATTTAATTGTTTTTACGCGCCGAAAAAGAATAATGCGCTAAACTATACTTATTTCTGTATTTATTCACTCTGCATTTCTTCTTGGGCATTCCATATCCTTGCTCGGTAGTACTTATTCCTCTGATCGATTTCGTAACTTTCACTCATTGTTACGTTAGAAGCCAGATGCCAGGTGAGAAATGACTTATTTTCTCGTCGAATTTGCACAGGTATCGTTTCATAAAGGATTCCTTGTTATATCATTGGCTAACAGCTTCATTGCTGTTTTGTCTAGGTCCAAATACCTCGAATGTATATTCCCTCCCATTTGAAGCTGCCTTTTCTCATAATGTCTTTACGACACAGCTGTTGCGTCTCGTATACCTCAACTATTATGACATTATCATATCCTACTCGCTCGCCTAACGTCTTGCTCAAGGAACTGTTGACCTCTGCAAATTCCAAAAATCTGCTTCTTCCACCCGCTGAAGTATATACATCCCTGCAAACTATTAAGCGATGAGAAATGGCCTTTTAGATTTCATAAACCCATAGTTATTTCTTCAGGAAAATTTCTCGTCACGGTGTTTCCAATAGTACGCAAATATGGCAAAGTTGAACGAGGAAATTAAAGTAGTCAATGCAGCGAAAATGATTTGAGGTTGATACTGGAATTACTCACACATTGTCTATCCTATTTTTAGTTAACTCGTATATTATCAGCGAGTAGCAATGGAATGGTTTACGCTGGTAGCATTTACGGAAGCCGGCCATTTATTTTTAAATGGAACGCTCTCTTAAACCCACTATCCTCAACTCCACAGCTGAGGTGGTAAATTAAATAAAAAAGGGTGTCAGCCGTAATGCTTAAATATCTTTCTGTGTTAGTTCATTGCTTTAGATGAATTACATGCCCAAAATCGCTCACATATTGGTGAGTGTCTATAACGTTTTAGCCATCGTTCAGGCATTTAGTTTAAAAAGTATATTGCCATTTAATTTGAGAAGTTTAGGAGAAGTAATACAACCAACGAGTTCTGACATTGTGTTAAAGGGATATCTTCTAATCGGAAGTCTTACATATTCATGTAATTTCTCTTTCATAACTCACGCACGCTCTTTCGGACTTAGGTCCAAATATTTACCGCGGCAGAAATGCTTTTTTATTTCTATTTGAAGCTTTTCATATGCGAATAGTCGACGACAGTAGGGTTTTACAGCTTGAGTAATTTCGTAAATGAAAAATATAACTTAGTTATTCCACATAAATTTATTGAAACAATACAAAACTATAGCTTCAATAAATTTATGTGGAATTACTAAGTTATACTTTTCATTTACAATGTTAATCAAATTCCACCTAGTCACGCCCGAGACAACGGAGTATATTGAGTCATTTCCTCTTATCGCACTGGTATAATAATGTTAATTTACCGAGAATCGTTTTCAAATGAAAAAGACGAGAAAATGGCATCCCCAGATAAGTGATGAGCGCATAAATTCCCTTGCGATATAAATAATATAAGATGTTTAAAAATGTCATGGCTGTAAACTATTTGAATAAGAATGAAGGCCCTTTTAGACGACTCTTAACTAAGAAAGCGTAAGATGTCCCAGTGGGCAGCGTTACTGGAACCGAGTCCTTGCTTCAGAAGTATTTGAGGATTTTCCTCGCTTTAATTTTCAACCTCATCCTTGCCTTCTTTTTTCACTTAAAAGAAGATACTTTAATGTTTACAATGTGATCGTTTTGAACACCTCAAGTTGGACCTTAACGGCATCAGATCAAGTGCGGAACCAGTTACTTAAGGATTCGTCAATTAATGTAGCCTTGTTAGTGCAATTTGAAACATGCAAGTGAAATTTATTGCACCCAAAGGATAATAATAAGGATAATAATAAATAACTGAATAAGGACAGTTATTTATATATTTATTTTTTCAAATCATACCCATCCATGTAAAATTAAATTCATAGCTAAGTACGAGTACTTCTCGTACTAAAGTATAAATGAAATATTTTTCTTTTTTTGGATTACGTATAGGTGCTATAAAATACCATATTGCATTCAGTTTGATTTTAAAAGATTGGACTGATCTAGATATGAAATTCATTAATAATATTCGTGTTTATTTTCATTGTGAGTGAGTGATTCCTGCTTATAAAGCTTTTGCACTTGTTGCATTTGAAGTTGACTGTCATTATTTTAAGTATCCTTAAGTTTATGCAATCCTCAGAGGCTTTTTTTTGCAGTCTTCCGTCCGAGGCATTTGAATGAGCGGCGGCCCACCTGCCGTGTCCCTCTCTTGCAGATTCCGTCCAACTCTTCTTCTTCACGCTCATCGTTCTCCGTCCCACGTACTTGACGTGATTAATCGCGAAGTGACGCGCATTTTTTTACATGCGTTAATGCATTACGGCCACTGCGGGTAATGTAAGTGAGCCAGATACCGAAGCTGTGGTGTAATTCATCACACATAACAGACTGGCACCGATAGATAGGCTGTTTATGCGCCGGTCTAGCAACGAAAAGGTCGCCGGCTCTAATCCCAACTCGGGCAAGGATTAAGGGTAGTGTACAATATTCGGACACAAGGGCAAATGTGAACTAGCCAAAATGCCAAAGGATTTCACGAAGGAGCTTTGTAGGTGTTGAAGGGCAGGCAATTCGGGTGACCTGCAGGGCTTTGGCGGGGGAAACGGGGACGAAGCCTTCATCACAGCTCGCCTAGAAAGACATACGACTTCCTTCGGCTGTTACTATTTTTAAAAATCTATGAAACCTATTTCTCGAGAAACGGCTGAATTGAAAGATCGGTGATCAATGTATGACCAATATGCCAGTTGGTTCTCATATCATCCCCCAAAAATGAGTACTGCTTCATTAAAAATAGTCTATTTTTAGCGAAGTTTGCGATTTTTCCTCACCAAAATGATTACTATCGACTTTACAAACAAAGGATTGTCCTCCTCCATTTTTTTGAGTGCAGAGTAGTGAAAACAGGATATTTTTATCTATAAGAATGTAATTTCATTGGTGATGAAAATGCTATGGGTCAGAAAAATTCTTTTCTTGAGCAGTATACCCTGCCCCCTTAAGGTAAGTTAGACGGTTCGATAGATCATTATCAGTTAAGGAACCTAAAACCAATGCATATTTCTGCTATTTATAGATTTAATTGTTTTGCGAGGCATCTTAAGTAACACAGCGGCTGTTTTCCAGAAACTTATAGACTTAATGGCTTTGCTATTATAATTGTAAAACAGAGAACAGAGCTTTATTAATTAGCATTGGTTTTGTATTCTTTATCGCTTTCTGAGCGGTGGAAAACTGCCGATATTTCGGACAAGTTCTACCAAAATTTGATAGGCTACTATTTATAGTGCTTTTTTATGGTTAGGAGAATGAAACAATAAAATCACCGAAGCGTGATTTACAACGCCGACTTTACATCAATGAAGCAATTATAGCAGTGCTAAATGGTTGCCTTAAAAACATCTTTTTTATCCATTTGACGCAATCGGTCGAATAGAGATGGTCATTGGACTGGAATTTAGATTGGTTGTGGTTACGACCAGACGTGTCGCTTACGTGTGTGGCATGGCATTGTATTTTAATTCCCGTTTTTCTCGAAGCAAGCGGAGAGCAGAGGCGCAAAATCATGGCGTGCTGGAAAATTCCATCCACGTATCCGCCTCGTGCATAAAACGCACGGTTTAAAAATAATAATTAAGGCTAATAGCCCAGTGTATATACGAGCAGGGAGAGGGATTCAGAGTCATCTTCCATTTCCGGCCTTCAAAAACGAATCACGTAATTCGCTCGTCGAAAAATTCCCATGGACAACAACCGCCAGCATCCCCTTCTCGTGTCCTTCGGATGCCTGAAGGGGGAATATAACGAGGGGGCATCTTTCCTCCACTCAAAAGAGGGAGAGTGAAAGGGGGAAGGTAGTAGGGATGCTAGGTGGCGTTATAGTGTGAATAAAAAAAGGAAGGATATCCCTTTTATGGTACGACTCTTCAACCTCCCTTGAACCCATCCGAGCGCTATAGCTGGTGTCATCTTCACCTCACCCGCCGACAGGGGGTCGTTAACTCTCTTTATCCTTCCTCCCCATCCGTCCCTACTTATCTCCTCCACGCTCGTCTCAATCGTCCTTGGTGAAGAGGCTTTTAGGCTACCCTTATCCATCCACCATATGCATCCCGGCCCTTATTGGACCGAACACCTCACCATTTCCGTCCACTATTGTCGTCTTGGATTTTCGGAAAGGGAACAATAGGTTGGTGGCGTGTTTGGTTCTTTTTTGTCGTGTGGCCTGAAGTGGAGCTCCTGGACGAGTCACGCTAATACGTAGGTACGTTTTCACTCTTGTTCGGAAACTTTCGCAGAGGGAAGTCATAAAGTACGGATTAAGTGGTGGCCCAGCCGTCGAGGACTCGTACGATTCGATTCGACGGTGTCATTGAATTTTAAGCTCTCGCTTGCTTAATGCGGTGGCTCTGCTCTATTTGTAGATACTATCGAGACTTCAGATATTTCCTTGCCATAGGACTACGGAAATATTAATTTTATAGCTTTTATAGTTTACGACGAAATTAAAAATGTCACCTTAAGTACTTTTTTTTATACACCGTATCGCATTTTTTCCTACCTTCAAATTACAATTCATTCTTGATTGTCATTAGAAGAATTCTTGTTTACCATTTGAGGCATACAGAATAACGGAATTGTATGTGTGATGGTTATGTAATATACAAGTTTGTTACTGATAGCCAAATCGTTAAAAATGAAAATTTTCTGTGAAACGACTTATTATACCCGTCTGTCGGGGTTTTTCATTCATATAACCTGGTTTTTAAATGTAAAAAATGTGGTAAATCAAAACTCTACGTGTTTTTTCAGACGAAAGTCGGTGAGAATACAATCATGTTTTCAGAAGAAACGGCTTTTTCAATAAATCGCCATTCTGATATTATTTTTCGTCTTGAACACAGAAATCTATTTTTCGATGCAAGCTCTCGTAAGTACTCGGAAAAAGGCATTGACTGAAGAGCGCATGCTAAGCAAACTTATCTCAGGAGCGATTTTTGCCAGCTGGTTCCATTACTCGGCGATTGGTTGACAAGCGATTGTCGCTAGGAGAACACATTTAAATAGTTGATTAAGATAGCGAATTCATACAAAATCATGTTTGAATCATGATGGCGAATTTATGAAAAGTCAATTGAGGTTAAAGTAAGTTAAGCTTAAGGTTAAGTAAAGCTTGTCGTCAATTTCCTCTCTCCAAATCCGGTCGCAATCAAATATTGAATTGGCAATAATGATTTTAATAGTTTAATTAACCGTCATTGGATGAAGTTTTAAAATTTCGCGTCGATTTTAACGTTTTTATCTAAATAATTCATAATCACTAGGTGTTTGCTTCTATCTCTTCGAAACACTGAATTTTTGACACTTTCCAGTAGTTTAGTGGATGCAATTACACTGCCTGAAGTTCTTTGAGACTAGCCTACCTTTTACCCAACAGCTTTTATACACGACTTAATATGTGAGTCACCTCCAGCTGATAGTATACTAGCGTTTGAATAAGATTTACATGGAGTTGGACGACACGGGTCGGCAATTCACCACAGTACCGTTCTGACCTTTAAGTGGCTCCATGCACTTAACAGTCTCCCCCTATTGTTGACCCAAAAGTGTTCGCGCGACCTTCTGAAGACAAGTCACCTTCACTTCACGTAAGACTCCTAATCTGCGTCTCGTTCCACCAAGGAGGTTGATATATACTGTAGTCACCGACTAGGATATTTCATGTCGTCAAAAACGCGCCATCTTGGTTCATAAAACTCTCTCACATTGCAGTGGGTTTCAATTCCTCTAACTTAGTTAAATACTTAAAATTATATTCTATAACTCCAGTTCAAACTAATTGTAATGGAGTTATGAAAAAATGCCCCTAATACACCATTAATGACCCTTTAGTCATGCCGAAAATATTTTTAAAGCACTTCCAACTCCTTATAAAAATTTATAAGTTTCCTTCATCGTTTTTTACGGAACACAATATAATGGGAAATACTTTTTTACTTACCTATTAGTAAAAGAATGAATGCATATCATGTTTTACAGTCAAAAGTTAAGATCTGACTAATAATGTAATCTCTTGGAATAAAACGCTCTTGGCGACGATGCACATCCACAAACAATATACTGATACACTTGAAAAACTCAGAAACACGTAAAAAGAACACTTAAAAATAAACTTGGACGTTTCGACGGTCAAGCCGTCATCGTCGGCGGCTATATAGGTATATATTTTTTTCCAACTTCCTTTGTGTTCCACCCGGGAACGGGTTGCGAGCGACACTCGTCCCCGTTGGGATGGTGGACCTTGTGACTCACCGTAGTCCCGTATATGCTTCTCCAACTTGTCGCTCTCCTCTTGACTCTCGATGCTGGCCAAATGCATCCCGTGGTATCGGCAGTACTGCGCCGCCCTGTACCAGTTGGCCTGAGGAGGAGAAGCGGTTCGGGCGGAGAGACGGATGGAGGAGGAGGTGGGAGGGTAAGGGATCGAGGAATGAGCAAGAAGAAGGATCGGATCGTGGGGAGTAATAGGAGTGGGTTACGTGCGTTGAAGCGCATGTTTATTACAATCGAGCGAATAAAAATACTTTCTGGGGCTCGAGCCGAGACAGGTTTCCTTGGCTTGGGGTTTTTGACTCTATCCCTTCTTTCTCGTAAAGTCCTAGGGTTGAAGGCCATGCGGTCAAGAAATAAAAAAGGTCCATTCTCCCTACGCGCTCCCCATAAGAGAACGAAATAAAGAGGAGAAAATGTGAGTGAATCTATTATGACTCTGTAGTGACTCCCTCGTCTGCGTGTGGGAATCCCCGTAGGGTGGGTTTGGAGAGAGGGAAAGAATGCGAATTGAGAGGGAAAGTTTTTTTTTTGCGAGGCAGATGCTCTCTCTCTCTCCTCACTGTTTTGAGTGAGTTTTTGGAGGCTGTCCGACCTCTCTCCTTGATTGGTCTAAGCGGACGCCGACACCTAATTGGCTCTTTCAGTTTATCGCCGGACGCATTTTCATAAGTGGATTCTCGGAACAGACGTTTCGCATTCGTGAATTTAAATCGCTGCGGTTTTCCCTCGGAAGATTCCCAGTGCTTGTTTGAAGGCCGATTGAATGGACTGTGTGTGACCATTGACCCAGCGAAGGCATCGACCTCCTCTAAAGAACAGATAAGATTTTCAGGTCCCATTTTACGATTTTCTTTCATAATTTTCCCGTCACAAAATATTAATATTGAATTATTTTTTTAATTTACTGCTCGATGGATTACTCTAGGAATGATTGGCATTAGAAGGTTTGATGCCAGTCCACTGTCCAAGATCCCAACGCAATGGTTTGTCACGTATTCTGTACTTAAATTTGAGATATGTGTTACAAGTTTGAGAGTAAGTTATAAGAGACTGATAGCCAGGCTCTTGCTATTTAAATAAAAAATACGTAATAAATCTTGCATATCAAAGCTTCACCTCTCCAGAATTTGAATCTCTGTTTTAGACCTTATTGTTTTTTATTTACGTAGATTTCTATAAGTAAAAAAATGATTCCAACCAGGATACTTTGTCTTATGACCATTAAGTGCGGTGGGTGACTTCGATAAAATTATCCACATTTCTTTAGGAGTTCGGATAAAAATTTCCTTAGTAAAAAGATTCAAAGTTGAAGAAAGCTTCATTTTTCTAAGGATGCAATTGTTTTGCTCGTACAATATTTCTTCTCCTCAGCCACTCCCCCAAAGCTTCTTAGAAAAAAATATTCCCATATCACATTACTGCATGCTTTATTTAACAATCGGTCCAGAAATTAACTCAAATTTTTACACCCCTCAACTCCTTAGCGAAGATGCTCCCAATAGGTGCCTTCCTCATGCTGATAACATTAAGACTATGTAACGTAATTCTATTTAAATAATATTCTGACCATAAGTTTTCCAAAGCTTACAATTTGAAAAAATTACAAAGCACTGTGGAGAAAGCCTACCAAGGACAAGTACACAATAAGATCAAATTTTCCGGGATATTTTAGCCACAAATTTTTACAATAACGTATCAGTTGATACTGTCCTGGGTGAACTAGGTGTGTTGTGCTTTTGGTTTTTATCTTTAACATTTTATTCTGAATATTGAGTAACATTTTTTATCTGTATTTCCTCTTGGCCACTGCGATCAAGAAATACCAGCCAAACCTTTTTCAAGAATTAGTTAGTTTTGTTGTAAAGGCTATTACAGTTGAAAAAAGAAACAAAATCAACAATTGCGAAATCGTGAGCTTTTTAACGCGCTATTTATTTTATTTCTGATGTCATTGATTAATGGCAAAGGCTGGCTTCAATTGAGATGCAAAGTGGACCTGTTGAAAACACGCCGATATTTTCCCACAGGAGAGCATCACTTGTAAGGAAAGGTCAACGACTGTACTGGCAGTCAATCGCCTTTTTCAGTCATCTAATCGAGGAGAGAAAATTCGGCGGTTATGTTACGTAATTGAGACCCCATCAATTACGTATGCAGAACTCCCTACTCAAGTGTCCGAAGAATCACTTGGGTCACATTTCGCCAGATATTGGGAGCTGATCCTCGATGAGTACACGCATGAATTTTCATCCGCGGTCCAATGATTGACAGATTAATAATGTCCTCTAATAACCCTGGACCCTGTAATTTTCGGTTGCGGCTGGAATGTTGACTTACATGATCTTATATTGCCCTCTCAAGGTTCCATATCGAGAGGAGTCCTTAATTGCTATATCAATTTCGGGAGGCGGGTGAGTAATTTCCTCCAAAGAAGGGGAGAATAAAAATAAAAATATGTTAGGAAGAGGAATTCGAAGAGTAGGAGGAATTCTAATGGCATAATTAATATGTGTTGCTAATGAGAAAATAGGACCCTGAGACAGCTGTATTTGTTGTGAAATATAAGATATTCTTAGCATAGAAAAAAATGGTTTTTACTTGCTCGATAGGTTCTTATGCTGTGAATTAATGAAATGATGCGAGTATTCTGTTATCTAAATTACTTTACCCGCACCGCAATTTCCATTATACATTTTTACGAACACATTTAGATGCGTGAAGCTTTACAATTTTTATATTGCAGGTAAAAACCTTAGTCTCAAAGATTATCTTGAGTTTTATAGTTGCCGATATCATGTTTTTAATGTTTGTTCAAAAGCCCTTGACTCTCACTCCCAAATGTCTTTCCCATTATCATGTGATATGTGGATATGGTTCTTTTTAATCCGCTTTAAGTTCTCAATATAGTAATGTATACAGTTGACTTTAATGAAAAACTTATATAAATATTCTTTTTGCTTGGACAATGTTCTGCTAAACGTACAAAAAAGCTATTTTAAATCAAGAAACATTTTATTAACACAAAAGTTAAATTATAAATAGGGATGAAGACTTGACCATGCTAATGTGAAAAACTAGTGACACCTTGCCATACGCTTTGAAAGTTCGAATATTAGGCATATATGCCTCTCATTGTTAGAATTTTATCAGCGGCCGTGATTGCATTTTACACAGGTGAATATCTTACAGTCTTGATGAAATACCTTATAATAGTATATCGTTACTCAATCTTCGGAGACTGATTGGGTAAGCTATGCGTTATTTCTCTCAATAAAACCGGGTGTTTTTGATTTTGTCAGTTTTTGTTTTAAAGTGCTACTTTTATTTTCGGTTTGGGTAGACGACCTCAAATGTTTAGACAATTGTGGTCGAGAAAAGGATACCTACGCCACTGTTTGAACCCTTGTGTTGCCATGGAATTGATCGCTCTAAGAGCTATCTGCTTCTTCCACCCTTAGCTCGTTGATCCCACCAAGCAGTGACGGAAAAAGCATAAACTAACACATTTATTTCGATCCAAAACAGTATTTATTTCCACGACCTACCTATTCCCCCTATGTCTCCGTTATTGCGGCTATTGACTTCATCATTTGTCTCACTAATCTGTCTAGTTGAAAGTGTGATGGAGCCTATACATATTGCCCAGCTAGTTAAATTTCGCTCATAGAGAGACAGATATTTGGTATTAGCATGATTTCACATTATGAGTATAGATATTTGAAATCCTTACAAGGTAGGTTAACTACCAAATCAGAACGAAAGATCTAAGTTTAAAAGTAATATAAAAATCGTTGCGATACCTACTTCTAATAGCTCGGCAAGGCTATTTCAACTGCCAGGACGGGACACGATCAGAGCGTTGGTCAAAATTTAGGCTGAATCATTTATGTGAGCTCGTATCAGATGTATTTTGTGACGACGACAAAAAAATTTTGTGAACCGCGACATACTTCGATCGATTGTTTCATGAGCATAAAGTTAGGGAATTGGTCTGCCAAACGGAAAATTTTAAAATGTTATTTTTTTCGTGAATGATTAACACATTGAGAGATTGACTAAGATTGCTATTATAGCTGCCACTTAGATGTTTTAAATGGGTTGATCGACTGATAGAAATTGAAATAGAAAATTTTATTTATATTCTGGTACTTACATATCCTACAGAATATGTACTCACTTCGGCAGGCAGGCATATTTGGTTGAGGGCATTAGCCCTTCGAGATAATCGTAATGTACATGCAACAAGGATAAAATTAAAATGAACACGGAATTACGATTATTAAATTTGTAATAAAATACAAAATGGCACTTCTCGTATCAATAATAGCAAAATAATTAAAAAAAAATAGACATTAGGTATTTAGGTTGGATAGTCAGTGAATATTCTGTATTAAGCTTTATTTTTCTCCATATGCAAATTAATGCTAAAAGCGCATCTTGACGGAAGGCTCTACCTACTTTCCAAACTTTTTATACAACTCACATACGCTAGCGTTTAATATATTAACATTCGTAGTTTCTAAAACGTTTGAATTATAATATAGTGCAGTACATGTTTTGTAGAAAATGTATTACCCGTCTCACTCCCTCAGGGTGACTTTTAGGTTACAATGTACATTTGTACGTGTAAGTCGCAGTGACAAAATAGAAAATCGCGGAAATGATCGAAGTTTAGTGACGAGGGTCAAACTGCCGATCTTTCATCCCGTGACTCTGACCCAGAAACGACTAGGTGACTGCTCGCGCAGCATCTTTGTATCGGATATTACGCATGCCTCTAAACGAGTCCTTCTCTTCATGTCCCCGATTCGTCCACGTGACAAATCCGGATGGAGGAATGCGGACACGGGCCGACACACTCCCGCGGATTCAAATGAAGAGAACCTTAAAACGAAAAACCGGACATTTTTCGGACGAAAAAGTTTCGCTTCCCGTCCGGTTCCGCATAGTTTTTCCCTCTTTCGTCTCGTCGAAAGAATGAGCCCCCCTGTAGAGCTGAGTGAGATAATCTTTTAGCCATTGCAAGAATTGTTACTGCAATGTTCAATATGTTGAATAAGGGAAGACACGTTAGATTCCCACACTTCTTTTTAACTTCTAATAGCCGACCAAGGTTTCAGCACTGCGCACCGTTTCCAAGTATAATTGGCGTCGGTTATAAATTAAAAGTGTTGAAATCAACCATGCCCTCTCTCATTCGGCATGTTGAACGCTAAATGTTTCCACAAAGTGACGCCTGAGAAATTTTCATATATTACTACAATGGTTTTAATTTTTACTCATTCGGGGGTATTTTGAGCATCTCAAGTTCATGGTAATAAGTAATTTAAAAATTCTCTCTGGTCATAAGTGCTCTACCGATTAATTATGTTTGAATTCTCAGAAAAATTTAATTTAATATACTGCTGTCTAACCAATGATTTTCTTCATATTTTCTTTTCCGGTAAGATTTGTATTTTCTCCACCACTTTATCTTATTAAAACGTTATCTTTTTTTCCTTTTCATTCCCTCTTACCTAACAATCTCTTTGAATGAAGCCCTTAAGCATTCTTTTCATCCTTTATTCCATTCTCTCTGCTCCTTTTCATTTCCAAAAATTACTTCCTTTCCTCCCCTATCTTGCCTTAAACTTCTTTGCTTGTCTTTCTTTTCGCCCTATTTATTTTCTTCATGCATCTATAGACCCACACCTCAAACGCCTTAAGTGAATTCTCTCCTTATTATACAAGCTTGAGAACTATGCAACTTGACATTCCGCATTAGATCCTTTGCAGTATTTTCATTGCACTCTTTTTCAAGGTACTACTTATCATTTTTCTCCTGTAAGTAAAAGTCTCATAAACTGACTTAATTCTATTATTACCCATACTTAATATAACACGAAAATGAATTTAACTGAACCTCCTACTTGTAAGTGCACTAGTCTCAGAAATTGTAGTCTATTAAAATGACCAACTAGATTCAAAGATCAAGTAAGTGAAATATGTCAATCTACTAAACCGTGTAAGGATAATTTAACTGGGATACGTTTTTGTTTCTCCAAGATTAAATAAAACTAAACGTGGGGAAACCTAAAAGAAAATTTATCCGACTGAAAGACGATTGTGCTTAGTAAAGGTAGTATCTTCAGTGTGGTAATCTAATCCTTAAAAACGACCGGACCTTTTTCACATAAAGTGGACTCACTCTCGAGTCATCTGATTGCTTTTTTCCGTGGAAAGTGGATTCTAGTTTCGTACCGCCATATGTTCCCGATATCAACTGCCTCCTAGTGCGGGGTTATCTGTCCAGCCGTGATATGAGGAGTGGATGGATTGGTGGAATGGGAAGGGAAGAATGGAGCAAAAGGGGCTTGGCTATGATTTAAGCAAAAATTCGAGCAGGGGGGAGGAGGGGGGAATCATTGTGAGATTCTTTTGGGCTCCAGCCATGGGAAGGGGTGATGGAGGAGTGATGGAGATATTTTGGTGGTTCCAGAGCAATGTCAACGTCCTCTTTTTGTTTTGGCTGGGGAGGGGGGGAGGGAAGGAAGGCCGAGGGTGTTTTTGGAAAATTAGTGACGTGGGTAGGGTGTGGCCTCAGGGGTTATATACGAGGTTTTGAGAGGGCAGGGGGAGGTTAAGGACCGCTTGTTTGTTGGGAACGGCGCGGCCGGTAACACGAAGGGTACGATGTGAGTGCGGTCGCTCAGGAAGGAAGAGGTCGTCGAACTGAGGTCAATGGGCGCTGTGTCCTGCGGTTGAAATACATCAAGGACACGCAAAATGCGCCACTTTGGTGGGGAGAGGGGGGGTAAATGAGGTGAAGCAATTTGCAAGTCTCCCTTTCCCTCCCCCCCCAAACGACGGCTGAATTTGCGAAGCTGTCATGCGAAACAAGGGACTTTGGAAAATGAATGGGGGAGATAATCTGTTGAGATACAAAGAAATCTGCAAGGCAAGTTTCTATGAGAGCAACAATTACGATATATATGCCCAGAGAAGGCTAATTCGAATATGATATTTATTTCAATACGCAGTGTAGCTGAATCATGTTTCCATAGCGCAGTGCTGCTCCAGCCATTCTAACCGTACACTGAATACTATTGAGATAACAATTATTTGAACGGTAGAGGATCTGACTCCAACATTCGTGTGTCGGATTCGATAGCCATGGTTTTTATCTATAAAGCAAGTGTTTCGGGTACCTACCTCTAATAATTCCAATAAAATCTTACCAGCAGTAAAAAACTGACAATTTTTATATATTATGAAGAGTTCTCCAATTGGGTCGACGATTAGACCTCTTGCCATTACTTTGATTTCTTCGTTTAACTATACCGCTCGGATTCCAGTAATGTTATAAAAATTAAATTAGTGAAAATAGTGTTCTTCAAGCTTAATTTTAATATAAAAAATAAATAATTGACGCGGGAGGCGAGAGTCGCAAGAGGAGTGCATGAGAATAATAATGTACCATATTAAAATTTTTAGTTAGGTCATCATAAGATTCTGAGAGGAGTATTGTGCCGCTTTACATTTTTCACTCTGAATAAATAGAAGACAATGACTTAGTGATAGCCGAAATCAGTTTTAATTTTAATATTAAGTGTTTTTTTTGGTGAATTTGGCTTTTCATATTTTGAGCAATCCAGATTGTTTCGCTTATGCTGAGTAATAGGCGTTTGCAGTTGTAGGGACTTACATCGCTGCTTCATTTGCAGTTTCAATATACTCGTTTCACATTGCTCTAAGGTGAGGGAAGGTTTTTAATTATTTTCGTTGTCCTCTGTTATTTTTTTCAAGTCACGCTGCCCATTCACTTTCATTAAAACCGCATCGCGTGACAAGAGAATTGAACTTGAAGTTATCTTGGTTGCGCCCGAGTTAAAAAATATTCTGTGGCGAATGTCTCTCCTAAATTAATGAAGACTATCCCGACATAGAATCTACAGGTATCTGTGGAATGTATTAAAAATAGATGCCTGAAAATTGCATATGAAACCAAACACAGTGCTGATCCCAAACAGATGTCTTAAAATTGAAGATGAAACCAATTAGACTGAACACAGTGCTGACCTCAAACTACTACTTTTAAGCATTTTATAATTATCAATGACCAATCATTTCATCTATGTTTCTCTGCTCCAAATGGCAAGTTTTTTCATGGGCTCCTCCTCTTCTCCACTCTTCTCTCAGCCAGGTGTTTTGTGTCCGCATACCTTCCGCCTATTTTGATGTTTTCTAGCACTTGCCTTCGTTTTCCTTCCCCTTCCCGCTTTCCTTCCACCATTCCTTCTATACCCGTCGTCAGAAGACAATGTCTTCCCTTGGAATGTCCAATCCAATTTCGTTTTCTTCTTCTTCGAGTCGTTTCAATCAGAATCCTTTACTCACCCACTCTTTTCAGTTCCTCCTCGTTTCTCACTTTGTCCTCCCAACTCACTTTTTCCATATTCCTCCTTATCCTTATCTCCTGGGCTTCCAGTTTTTTTTCATCTTCCTTATTAACTGTCCAAGTTTCCCCCCATATAGTGCCACACTTCATATATAGCACTCTGCTAGTTTCTTCCTCGATTATTTGTTCAAAGGCCCACTGAGTAGCTTCCTTTTCCTTTGGAATCCTTCTTTTGCTAATGCTATCCGTCTTTTTATGTCAACTGTAAAAGACATATCTTCTGTTATAATACTCCCCAGATATTTGAAGCTCTCCACTTGCTCTATGCATTCCCCTTCTACTTTGATTTTAATTTTTCCCCTTAAATAAATGACTAGTTAATTGATTTAATTAATTAATTTACTTAGGTGTATAATATTGATACGCCCAATTTCAATGAAATAAGATCGATAGTTAACAGCTATGATTAAGACATAATTTTATGGAAAATTATCAAAATCACATCATAGTTATGAAGTGAGTGCAGTATTTCCGACTGTGACATATCCGAAATTCTCGGATGTCTATGCCTGAATATCTAAGTATTATACAAGCCTAATGTGTCTCAATTATGAAGGTAATTTATGGCATATTGAAGGAGACAAAGGAACATTGCTTGGATTTCCTAAATAATATTTCATGATCTCGATGGGTAGCGCATGTCTGCGCATCAATTTAAAACGTGCATGTAATTCAGTTGAGGTCATTTCTGTGAGATATGTCCCTACAACCATCGTCGTCATTTCTTTCAACCTAGGATGCAAGGGTTTCGGTTGCATTGAATGAGGGAAAACAATTTTTTTAATATGAGAAAAATTATACATTGGCATCAATTACCGGACTAAATAAAATAACATCGGAACTTTTTTTACGAAAGCATAGAATAAAACCGATTCTTGAATAATAAAAAATTACCTGTAAAAAAGCAGTACGTTTTCACCTTAATGCCATGGTTGGAAAATGTGGCGAGCAGGTAATGGGTGATAAAACATGAATGGTGCAATTCTCATTGTGTGCAAATCACCGCAACCCCCACTGCTGATACATGCTTCGCATTTTGAGATTCTTATCATAGAAGAAGTTTGGTGCCGCAAATATGGACCATAAAAATGTGAAAATTACTAATAGAGACTACATTAAACATGCAACTAAAAAGATACGGATGTAGAGAGGAGGATGGTAGTTAATTAGCATGTGATGGAAATGATTAATCGCTACTGACCACAGCCATGTTAAAAGATGATAGAGAAACAGGAAAGAAGTTGTGGATTGTGAGAAAATATTCACATAGGTTATTTATACATATATATATTGTTTATTTTTTTGCTTGCCATGGCAGGCATCGCTACCTTGTGCCTTAACGTGGTCCTCTAGAAGTTGGTTTTCCTCCGCGGATGAGATGCTAGCGAGCTGCATGCCGTGAAAGCGACAGAATCGGTTGGCCTTGTACCAGTTGGCCTGCAAAAGCAAAGATGATATCGGGGCTTGAGGAGGTGAGGCGAAGGCGGATTCTGGATGATGTGGCCGTTAGTTGGTGCTTGAGTGTACATTCACATGAGAGCGGTGGGGAGGAAACTCGGTAGGAAGGTGTGGGTGATAACAAGAGGCCCTCAGTATTTGCGACCTTGGCGGTGTTTTTGGTTGAAGCGTGACCAGAAAAGCGGAGGAGCAGATGTATATATCGAATGTCGGCTCGCAGAGAATACGTTCATACCAGTATTTAAACGTTGAATAGACCCATATATTTTCTAAAGACAAGAGTTGAGTAAAAAAGCATTAATCGCTGATTTTTTTTTACTATCTATTGGAATAAATAGTGTGCGCAGCCAGTGCTTATGGGCGGGATTCAATCTTTTACTATGTGCTTTTATCTTTTTCCCTGAAAATTGGCTCATTTTCTGGAAACATTGAAATCAATGCTTGTTTGCCAAACTTTACTCAAATGTCTTTGAAACCAATGGAATAAGAATAAATTTTAACGAAGAGAATTGAAAAAGAGTTAAAATATTTTGGTGGATACTAGTAAATCATCCTGAATCCTACTTTTCAGAGTTATTGTGACCAACGTCAAGTACGGCTGAATATTGTCCTGTAGCTTGTATAAAAACTCATAGCTCGCAGTTTCTACTTACCAGTTTTGACTATATCCATTGACTGAATATTTTTGTGAAATAAAAGTTTTTACGAAAGGTCTATTCAGGATCTTTGTTAATTTTTTATCACTTTTTAATAATTTATGCATTCATTCTATCTTGAAAGTCTCAATAGAACTGTTTTATATAATAGCTCGTTATACAAAGGTTTTTTATCAGCAAGCCATCAAATTGCTTTTTCCATGGTATGAAATAAACATTTATTTATTCGCTGCAAGGGAATTAAAATCTTTCTGCATTCATATCCCAAGTGTCATAAAATATAATTCAATGATTTAGGTAGTAGTCCACTTCTTGTGGAAGTTTGATTTCTATTAAATATGGTCTAATGCCCTGCTTTATAATGAGTGTTTGTGTATTCACTCATTATGTCATAAGTGCAGTGATTGGGTATAAAGCGTATGTAGTGATTTCATGTGATGAGGCATTAAAATGGAAACTTATGATTGTGAAAATATTTGAAATAATATCTCACGTGATAAATAATATCAAGCGTGAGTGATTACTTAAGAAATAAATGATACCAAAGCACATATTTTATGCCTGTAAAATGAGTTAGATGAATTCGTATTCACCATCACCTCCTCTTAACCAAATGTTCACCAAACCGAATTTCTGCGTCCCTTCTCCATCACCCAAATTCCAAAGCAGTCAGCCAATAATGATATTTATGTGGTATTATTGTGCGTTTACTCTAAAAACATATTTACACACTCATTGAAAAAAGCAGATAATATTTATGAACCTGAAACGAAGATTTTTAACGTTGAGATCCATATTGAGTATTTCTGCACTAATCACCTATGTTGCTATTCCAATAAAAATGATTTTAATGTGCATAAATAATAAACTTTGCCGGTAAAATGGAACATAATTTTTGTAGAAGACCTAATTTTGCCGTAAAATGTTTTTTTTTTAACAATTTATATTTAGCGTCTTTGAAGCTTCAAATTTCAAGAATTGCAAAATTCATGCAATTTTTGACGATTTTGTTACCTTGTGTTCTCAATATGGGATTTTTGTCGAAGAAATAAGATTAGCCTTGTGATAAATATTAATTTGCATACATTAGCGATAGAAATTAGCGATTCTACGCGCAAAAAATCACAGAAAAATCTTCATAAAACTTTGCTTGTTTCTATTCCATAAATATCTAAATCGAAGTATTAATCAAGGTTTTCGTCAAAGTATGTATTGTTGTTTCTGTTTGAAAAGTTAACCTAATATTTAGTGAAAGAATCGTTTGAAATAATATATGGTACTCCTCGATATTTTTCCCCTAGGCCTTCACTTGTGCTACAATAGAATATTACCTTCAGATTATACAGTATATATTAACTTCATATTTAATGTTGTCTATTACTCCGTTCAACTCTCCATTGAATTTTGACTAAAATTTCATTTCCTGCATCAGTAACTGAAATGCTTACACTCAATCCTCTACCAGAACGACACTCAAAGACGCTTGCACTCCTTGGACCAAAAGTGATGCAAATAACCCGGGAAATGTGCGAATAGTAGTGCCCATAAGTAAGTGGAGAAGTTGGACAAGGTATACCCGGCATCTAAGTACTTGTAAGTTACATTCTTTTGTTGCTTAGCTTTAATTTCAATCTCGCCATATTTTTGGACTCTAAATCTTCTTAGGATGATTTTCCCTACGGAAGAAATTCAACGCCTGGTTCTTTACCATTTAATATCAGCTAGGAGTTGACAATATATTAAATGAGCTCTAACTAGCTAAATTGCTATTTACCTAAATGTCTTTTTAAATCTAGCATGTTACATAGTTCAAGCCAGTTACACGGACGTGATTTCGTTTGAAACAAGAAAGTTAGGGAATATACGGAAAAGATATAGGCAATGTAAATTTTCATTCAAAATTCAAAATACATTATTAATCTTTAACTATCATAGCGTAGAGGAAAAACATTAATCGGTTAAATGCTATGATTACTTTTATTGCCTATTCTTAGTGTTTTGGATAGATGTGTAGCATTACAGAAAAAGTTTTCAATTATTTACTATTTCATATTTTGACCTATAATTCTTTCTTCCAATTTAGTAAACCATTCACTCTTTAATAATCAATAAAAAATCACGTATTTTCCGAAAAAATACTTAATTCATGAATCACACAAAATTAGCCTTATCTATTTGATCTCCGTTGATTTAATATCTGCTCCCCTATATGCTGATAGAGATGCTTAGTTTTCATTTACCGTATCTAATTGTTGCTGCATTAAGGGAATGTTTCGGTTATTTCGTCAGAGATAATTAAGCTTGGTGGTCGTTGACCTGAGAGAAAGGTAAGCTAAACCAGAGCTGCTCACGCTATGGTGAAGTTCAAGGTTTTGACAGTCCTTAATCATCCCACGGCCGCTATTTTTGGAGAGTTTTCTGGCTGATCGATAATAAACTTTTTCTTTATCTTACAATTTTTCAATGGTAAAATTTGAATGTGAATAATGTAACGTATTTATATCTATTTAACCTAATTGATATGACTTTTTTATTATAAAAATTGTACGAACTCGAACATTCGTATGGCACATACCTGCGTCAGTAAAAATTTACTTAATGCATTATTTCAAGTTGATCGTTTTTATGCGCTTCTCAACATTTTTCTTTATTTTCCAGTAATGTATTCCTTATTAGCAAAAAAATGCCGCTTTGTCGTCGCTTCAATGAAGAGCTAGATAACAGAAGCCTAAGTTGGTCGACGGACAGTCAGATGGTCTGGGTTTTCTGTTATATATCGCAGTGCAAAGATCATGTGTGAGATATGTGATCAACATTCATACCTAATATTAATTCATAGAATCTCTAAAACTTCATTTGCACAAATCAACTACTATTCATCGTAAACTTTGGCCAACTGCTTGCGCTAACCAGCGAAAATGAGTGATCGGTACTTCAATTTTCGATACAATTTATCAGTTTTGACACCACTGACCAATTCCTAACAACCAAGAAAAATTCTCGTCTCATCGTATACCTTTGCATACTTGCGACTTTATTTTGACGAGAGTATGGAAACACGGGAACAGAGAATTTAGAAAAACAAAATTAAAATCCAGTATTTTTCTGGATTTTCGCTCGGGTTGGTAATCATTAGACCCGTGTAGTGTCGATAAAACACTCTTAGCTTGTCATCAGGCTTTCCAGAGTCCAAACCATCTCAATTTAAAATTTTTTTTCATCACCTGTGAGGTAAAAAAACAACCTTTACTGGACTCGATCTAGTGACCCAAGAGTTAATGAGATAAGGACCGCCCGCCACCACTGTGTCTGAAATGTGAGTGAGATGTAAACTGAAGATTGCGGAAGATATAACTTATGTTTGTAATATTTTATAACCCAATTAAGCTTTGGGAGAGACGAGAAGTTTTATTGTGCTAGGCTTTAATCATCCCTGAAATAGTCTAATTTCTGCTTGAAGTCGAAGGTTGAAATGAATAGCATACACGAGAATGGTTTTATGAGTGTAAGTAATACTCAGAAAATTTCAAATTGCTCACCCATACTGCCTAAACATATGGTATACTACAATAGTATGAAGGTCAATATTACCATTCGAGCTCATCTAATTATAATATTACTGTGTTATGGCTGATTGCCATAAATACGCGACGCATGTAAACATTAAATTTCTGAATAACACGTGATTGAGAAACCGATTTTCTCCGTGAATTCTTTTTTCTTAATACCAAGCCAAGGAAACAAGTCTTTACCCCAGATATAATGTAGAATTATCAATAAATGAAATGGTAGTTAAGAGGATGTAAAATACTTTTAACATTAATTATAATAAATTATATAATCGTAGTGTTTTATCTAATTGAACATCATGAATGGCAATACACTTTTAAGTTTCCAGTAATTTTCACTTTTTTTTTAAAGAAACAGCTCGATAAAACTCATAATTCTTATTACAAGATGTGCATATTTGTTTGGTAAAGTGGTTTAATAATATTCAATATCTGTAATAAGTAAAAATTAGGGTTATAGCATATTGCATCCAGAATATAATTCATCCAACTTCTCAATTTAATCAATTTCTCAGTTGAGACAAAATCATTTATTATGTGAAAGTACTAAGAAATCTAATTATGTATACTCTATTACATGTGTTCATGAGCACATAATCCACAAACAAAGTAGGATGCACACTCACCTTAAAGAAGATGCCGAGGTAATACCGCTTCTCTCCTAATTTGAGCAATGGCATCGTCCATCTGTTTAGCGAACTCGATCCGAGAGAATTGCCGAACCCTGAGTCATCCACACAATTGGCACAGTCTGAAGAGAGATGGAGAGGAAAGAAAATAATTATTAAAGCCCTTATAATGCAAAAACTTGTGTAAAAATCCTAGTATGCTTCGAGATATTTATTTTTATTTTTTGCTCTTTTGTAGGCTTGACTAAATCTGGTGTCAAGATTTTTGTCTAATTACACACAAAAAGCACTTAAAATGCTTTATTTTCCTGTGAATGAATCTCTATTTCAATCAGATCAATGGTGAAGTATATTAATTTATTTTCATAACCACTCTGAAATTCTCCTATGGCCTTTTACATCGGGGTATTATAGCGATATACAACGAGCGTACGCTACCATGCCCTGAGTGGTGAAAAATCCACCCAGGCGGGACTGGAGCCCCTGATCCAAGGGCTAGCAGACGGGGACTTTAACCTGCCGCCACCAGGGCGAACAATGTCATATGCTTATGAAAAATTACACCAATAAAAGCATCGAGACGTAACATTACCAGTGCTAATACTAAAAGCAATTCTTAGTAATTTTTCTAAGATATTATGATTGATAATTCTTGAATACTATGACGGTTGACGTGTTGCAGAAAAGATTTGAAAATTCAACTTCGGTTTTTAGATTGCTGTTGTGAATAATATTCAAAATATTACTTGAAATATTTTAACGAAGTGACCTGTTACACTAATTTATTCTGAGTTTTTAAATCAAATAAGTAAAATTACTAGTTTTTATTATCTCCAGATCAGATACTTGGTGTATGTTTGAAAAAAATCGATCGTAATTAATATCTAAAAGCAAGCCTATGCTAATGCTTTTAAGTAAATCTTGATATGAGCCAAAAATAAACGCAAAAACGTTAACTTTTATTTAGTTTCATATTTGAGCACTACCTAATGTTAAGAGTCTTGATGTTTGTTTGTATTGCCGAGCTAAGGTAGCGTATGAAGTCAGCCTTGAATGCTGTTTGTTTTATTCTTCTCTTGCATCACGTCTCGTTACCCATTACACATGACCAATTTAGATTTTGAAAACATTCCATTACTTTATCTCCGGGTATAATTTTCACATCCCTTCCACGAGATCTCTAACGACCGGTGCAATTTAGGATCCAGATTTTCACCCTTGGTATATCATCATCCCGTCACGTTCTCTGATCGCAACTCATATCTACTCCCGTTGCCCATCACGTGCTCTCTAACTTTTCCTCCCGATATTTATCGCGATCGTAAGCACTTTTGCCATCCGCAGCCCATCTTATCTCTTTTTCAAAGTTCTCACCCTGTTTCTTCTCCTTTGTGCAGGTCAATTTTCTGAACTGAACCTTCCACGCACTGACTCTGGCTACTTTTCGACGGCATAATGGCTTGTGAGATCACTTCCAAAGGGTCTCCGGAATATTCCATGTTTGTAACTGCGAAAGAATTCTCATTCACGCTTCCATTTCAGCCCACTCATCACGAAATATTATGTTTTAACAGTCCTTCTAGTGTTTATTTATTGTTGAATCAGGAATGAAATGGGATGTAGAATTGATTTAACCATAAACAGTTTGAAAGGTTCAAACAAAGGTTTTCAAAACCGAACTTTAGGTACTCCTAATTTGGCGTAGGGATAATATCTAATGTAGTTATTTGTTTTAACTGTAACTGGGATAAAGCAAGCTTTCGTGGTTAGAGAGTAGGTAGGTATATAATTGCAATGGGTTATGTGGAAATTTGTAGCTTAAATTTTAACCACGCTTAGCTTCAAGTGATGCACTAGACTCACGTGGAAATTTTGGTCAGTACTGTTGAATACAAGTTTGGAAACATTTGCCATTCCCGTGGTTTTTTACGACAGTGATATTTCTTTACGGATGCGGACGACTGGAAGTGGGCGGAGCATAGAACTTTCTTTTTCATGCTGTAGGTGGCAGTGTTCGAGATGTGGGAAACATCGCGAGACCTCACCTCACTGTTAACTGGTAGCAAAGGGTTGGTAACAGTAACTTGTAATAACATGGATAGCCTCGTAGGGATAACGTGGGGTAAATCGCTAGAAGAGTTTTAAAAACTTTAGTTTTGGCTCATGTTTGACGTATTTTGGAAAGGAAGGAAGCCAACGCATGATAAGGGAAGGTTATCGTCTTTTTATATGCGGCTACATGGAGGCCATGATACTACTAAATATTTTGTAGTACCATGATGGAGGCCTATTCTGAATCGGGGCGCGCTAGTCCACGATCAAGCTATTCCACACCTCATTATAGCCCAAGTCCGTATTCTGAATCGTGCCGGGCAATAAACAGCTCGGGAAAACTAGTGTTTGTGATGATTGTAATTTGAAATTTCAGCAGCCAATGAGAAGCAAGCTGGCGTTCTAGCTTCGATGAAATATTCATTCCCTCATATAATCTATGAATTATTTTACCTCTTAAATAGATAAAATTATAAGTATAATATTTTTTATGTATTATAAGCTATAAATTTTAACTTACAAGCTCGAAGAAATATATTCCACATATTCTATAAAATGACTTACGATAATATTATGGCGGAGCGGTGAATGCTAATGTGAGTTTTCTGCTGTAAGAAGATTTTAACATTACATTTTTAAAGTTATCTATGAAAATAATGCCTGCGGTCCAAAGTATTAATTAATGTATGGATTTTCCTCTTTCCCTGTACCAATTTTGTGATAGTAATTTTGTGAACCTTATTAGCTATCGGCGAGTCGTATACCTCATGCTGACATTTGTATTTTTGTAACTGGCTGTTTTGTCATGAAAGTACCGCATGTAGTCCTTCGGTCGAGAACTATCATTATTGTAATAAATGTTATTCTAATCTGTGATTTCTTATTCAACTGGCAGTAATTGCCTGGGAGCTCCCATTGACTGTTGTTAAAGTTTGTAGTGGCATTGACGCGAACGTAAATGTAAGCGAGAAATGGGCATAGAAAAATGTTAATATCGGTCTCATTTGAAATGATACAGAAATAATTTTACTGTCTTTATAATTGTTGAGGATTTGCTACTTAGTAAACACCTGAGGTTTTTGAGGGCAATGTAAAGTTTATGAATTATTTTCCCTGAAGAAGACCTCATTTACGTGATGTTTCACAGGGCGACATTGGAATTGTTGATTTTTACTTAAGTTTACCATTACGATACACGAAAGTGGTGTGCTCTTTTTAATTCAACCCTAGTATACTTGTTCGTACATATGCTTGGGAAATTCTAAAATTATAACCAAGATTTTGTAGTGTTCGTCTTCCCTATAAGAAGGAATAAGCGATGGGAAACATGCCTTTGTGATGGCAAATTGCATTACAGGGTATGAAATTATTCTATCGTATATTATAATGTTATCCTGTGGCCATTAGCAATTATATATTACGTTCAATTCATAATGGGAAATAATCTGCACCTGAAGGGCAGATAGACGATATTTCTCTCATCGTAAATATATCGGTCTCCGTTCAAATGATGCAGAAACAATTTTAATGCCTTTATAATTGATGAAGATTAGCTATTAAATAAACAAATAAGGTTTTATTGAGTAATGGCAACTTTATGCATTATTTTGAAGAACTCATTTAAGTAAATTTTTACCATTTTCATGGGGTGAAAATGTACTTTTTCGTTGGCCATAGCATTCTCGACGAGGACGTGGTTGTGAAAGCGAGGTAAGAAAGTAATGCTTAAATGGAAATAAATGATCTTAAGGCAGGATTGGAAGGATGAAGGATTTTAATCGACGTTGCCCAAAAATTTCCTCGCGGAAATCCTCCTCTCTGAATTGGAGTGAACATACCCTCATGCGCTGGGATATTTTTCTATTTTCTCTGCCGTCACGCCGAATCTTCACCTCCCAAAGTTTTCTCAAATGTTTGTCCTTTGGAAACGAATGAAATGATATCTTAGGCGTAAATGCACTACTCTTGCACCCGGGTACCACACAATACTGCACCATCGCAAATTAATACGGACGGTAAACAAGCGAGTCAAGCCGGGCACGGTAAGCTTGGTGGCATGTTTCCCACATAGCTGCTGGATCGGTCACGTGACCTTCGCTGTGACGTTTATGGGCGGAGCTACGTCCAGTCGTCCATTGGGTTATCTATTCTCTTCTTTTCCATATACATGTATTCCTAAATGTAAGTGTCCGTTCATTGCATGTACTACTATTGAGGTGACCTGATTATATATTTCCCTCTTCCTTTTGCCTAGTTTTTATTATTATTTATATTCTGAAAAATTAAGGAGCTGTTTGTATGAAGAATGGGATGGATTGAGTAGGAAAACCAGTGGCATTACATCTTGCTGCTAATAAAGATGTTTATTAGCAGCAACTTATATGACTTAACCTTATTTTTGTTTGAATTAAAAATCATTTAAATGTGACTAAATTTAGTTCAAATTGACCAGATAGTAAGCTGAAAATACTTCACAATCAATGAAACAAAAGTCAATATCGGTAGAAACGTTTTCTGCAATCGAATTGAATTCATTCTTGAATATCAAAATTGCACCTAAATATTATTTTCGGGAAGAATTACTCAAAATTCACTCGTGAAATTTGATTATTTTCCATTATATTACTCTCCAAAAAACATATTTGATCGAAACTCACATAAAACTTTTGATGGTTTGACATTATAATGTGTACAAGAATATTATGGGCCCTAGTTTAATATTTTGTATACCTTGAATACTTAAAGAATATTTTTCGCAGTCATCATCACAATCATTCAATACTAAGATTAGAGGACAGCAGCTCTCCACTTTTATCAGTTCCCTCCTAGTTCCTTAATGTACTTAGTTCTTCTGTTTTTTGTCTCGTTTCGTCTGGCTTAAGTATTTACCCTCGGTTGTTATTTCCCTTCCAACATACTGCTAACGCGTTCTTTGACTTAGGGAGGGGCCAACTCATCCGGGTCTTCTCTTTATTATACGCGCACCATATAGCTTTCAATGTATGCTATATTCATGGTTGCATGAAGGACTAAATTTTACCTTACTTATTTGTCGTCTGCAGTAATCATCAATGTGGCAAATATAAAAATTTTCTTTTCGCCTGCCAGAAAACTCCAACAAGTCCTTTTTATATTCCAAGTAGTCTTTTCCATAATCGCCCAGACCTAATAATAACTTTTTTATCCTTGTCTTTCTCCAATCCATATCTTTATCTGAGATTTTTTCGGATATTTTCCTTGTATACAGAAGTATATGAGTTTCATATTTTTAGCCCGAAATCGTTCTTGTGATAAAGTATGCTGACTGTTGCGAGTGGTTGTATCCACGGCCTATCTTTCCATCTAACGATTGATATGTTTTCTTATTTCATTTGATTGCTGTGCATTTTTGGACGAGTATTTTTAAATCCAAAATTGGAGCCTTGAAATTATTGCTTCCCATAAATTCTACCATGGAGAACAATCATATTCGATTAGAAAGATTATTTTCGAAGGGGCTCATTGTACACACCGATTCATTTGATATTCCAATCTTTCTTAACATGCACGAATACCAAGCTGTGGAAGAATTTTTTGTTGGATAAAGTGCCCTGGGGATAATCCTGAGAGGTCTTTGAAGAAAAAATGTCCTCATGGTTTGTGCGTGACGATCAACCGGTCAGTCTAGGTTTAAATTGATCATCGTCTCTCTCCTATTACCATTTCTGTGGTCGCACAAATCCCTTACTTAATTTCTGTCCTTCGTTCTGCTATCTTTCTATCTCTCTTCATTGAATTTAAAATGCGAAACGTTCTATTTATTCCTCTCTCCACTATTCTATCTCCCGTAACAGCCTTAAATTAACCCCCCTTAAATTTAGTTAAAATGTTTGGCAAATAAAGGTCATCTCATCGAAGGAATCGGAAATCTTGTTGTATAATACCATGATGTTTCATTTCCTTCAATAGCTGGCAAGGCCGTTGAGGAGTGAGCATGGGCGTGGACCGGAGAAGAGAGAGTGAATATAATAATTGGAGAAGGCAAAGGAGTAAGAGGAGTCGACCGATGTACCTCCTAGGAGTAGACCGATGACTGATTCTTCAATTCGACGTGGGGAGGAAGAAAGTTGGGTAGCGAAGTTCTAAGAAGGCAGGAAAAGTAATTGTAAGACGCTTATAGAGAGGTAGCAGCATATCCATAGATGTTTATACATACGTTCATACATATAACCATCAAGCCGTTCCCATTCGGGGTAGGCACAGTGAAAAAGTTTGATTCAGGTTAATAGGCCTGTATAGCTAATTATGCCTTAATAATTTCCTCCATAGTGTACTTTCCTTGCCTAGTACCTCTTTTGCTTCAGTTACACTCATATATTGGTCCATGCACGCCCCCCTGTTCTAAAAACTCCTAAAACTTACCGTTAATAATTATTATCATCCTACTATTCTCTTAAGAGAATCTTCCACCACATTCATCAAATCATTTATAGGTCTACCTAGAAATGATTTGGTGAATTATCTACCCCTTCCTCTCATACCATTCACTCTTCTATCATCGATCTACTTCGTTATTCGAATCTCATCTATTCTCATAGCCAAACCAACGAAGCACGTTTCTTTTATACGTGTCCATTACCGGAGCATCCAGTCCACATTATTTCATCACTCATTCGTTCCTAGCCCAATCTCTTTTGCACTCACGTCAAACACTTTTCAGATATCCATTGCATTTAGCCTACTTTTATGCTTGCTCAGGCATTCCCAAGTTTTGCTACTATACAATAGTGAGAGACGAGAATACACTTTTGTTGCTTCCAAAATTTCAATCCTTAGGTAGTAATAAAATGGGTAATGCTGACTTAGCGCTAATGAGAAAAAGATAAAAATGGCGTTAGGCATTGTGATATTTCCTTATACAAGACTATTTTTCCCAGAGACTGTGAATGAAAAAGCGATTCCTTTTTCGAGAAATCCCCTCGCACCACTCAGTCAGTCTTCGAGAGGAAGTGGAGGAGGAAGCGTCCGGTTTCAGGAAATTGGAAAGAGGAATGGAGTGTGATGCCTCGCTGGAGAATCGATTCGAGCTCATTAGCGACGAGGCGTATATTTCGCGCGGTGGAAGTAGGGGCCAATTGGGGGAGTGAGAGAGGCGAAGGTGCGAGAAAGAAGGGCCAGGTATGGAAATTTAAACGGAATAGAGCGAGGAGAGATGGGAGCTAAAGAATGCGGGGACATTTGGGTGGTAGAAGCAAAGGAGATAAGTGAAACGGACAAATTTATCAGCTACTAAATCATTTCTTCCTCTTATTTCTATATGCTACCGTGTAAACCTTTGCCAATACATGAAAACATCCTATTTCAACTCTCACGTTACTGAGATCTCAACTCTCTGCGTCCAAAAAACGCAAAACTAAACAATACAATTGAACCATCATTTCATCGACTAAGGTACCAGCTAACAATTGTGATGAATAATCAATTTATGTTGACACGACGTAACAGAACGAACAACTAAGTCCATGACTAGTTTTTGACGGCAATAACAGATGCCGTCATGTTGGAAAAATGAATATTTCGTTCATAATGACTTAGCAAGCAAGTATTAAGGATGCAAGCGAAAAAGCTGATGAGCATTATGAAGTCTCGAGCCTTCAAGTTTGTTTATCCAATGGAAAACCTGCAATCATTTAGCAGTCAAAATGTTGTTTATATCTCAATCTCACTAAAAATGCCACCCCACAAAATAATCCGAGCTAGTTTTTCTTTTTAATAGTACTCATTTCGTAACGAATCAACATTTGTGCTGATTTACAGAAAAAATGTGATTATAATCAGAGTAAATCTTATTATTTTGCCAGTATTCACGATTTCTGAAATTATAGGCTGGTTATAAAGATCTCTTGTTGACGGTGTTTAAGCATCTGATCTTTACTGACGCAGTAGAAGCAACCTTACGGAAGGGCGTACAGCGGGGGGTGACAGAACACCAGTCTTGAAGAAGAGAGGAAATGGAAGAAGAAATTAGGAGAGAGATGGAAGGAAAAATTAGGTCTGTTTTGATGGATTCACCAATCCCTCTCTGCTTTCGTTGCGAATTTTTAGTGGGAAGAATGAGTTCTCACGCCTTTGTGTTTCATAGTGCACATCCCTTAATAGTCACTTTTGTCTTGTTCAGAGATTTTGTGTGTAGCTAAAAAATTATCCCCCGAGTTAACCTGTTAATCAAAGTTATGTAGATCATTTCATGAAGGCAACACACGGTGACATTGAATTTTGAAGTAAAAAGCATCGTGGAGTGTTTTCTGCCTGATCAATTCAATAGCCAACCAGATTAGACCAAAAATATCCTGCTGACCTTCGATCGAACGTTATTCAATTCATGGCGTTTAGCTGCCAAAACGTGTCAGTTTAAAATTCATGAGCGCGTAAGCCTCTGTGACATTAGAAGGCTCGTGGGGTTGTGACTGTCCCCCAAATTCCTAAGCGATTTCAACGAAAGAGGCTAACACTGTCATTTTAATGTTTGCACATTAATTTCTTCACATGACTTCTCCACCTCACTTTGAAGATATGAAGGTAAACATTTTTTTACCTGTCCGACGCATTATGCGCATTTAATTTTTGTATATAATTCTATCGGTTGCAACAATGGTTGCAACACAAACTTTTTATGCTATCTCTATTGATTCGACAGCCATAACCTTTATATGAAGCTATAATTGTTTTTCACCTCATTGTTAGTGATGGAAGAAACATTGACGGCAGGAAAGACAGTGAGAAGTGAACGCGTTAATGAAGAGTTGTATAAGATAAGGCGAGGACGATGGGTGGATTCGGGGAGGAAGTGTTCACGGGAGTGAGGCCTCGGTGCGAGAAGGGAAAGTGGATGGAAGGAATGAGTTCGCGGATGAGGCGGGAGAGGGCTCCCTCCACTGAGGCCGGAAGCGTATCCGGTGAGGCGCGAGAGATGAACCAACGCTTCCTGTCGGAAGGGGAAGGTGCAGACGCCTCCGCCGCTGCTTCCAAGGAGAGACGTGGGAAGAAAGGAGGGCGTGGCGGGCAGCTTCGCTAGGCTGACGAACTCAGACAGTCGGCGGAGAAAAGTTAATGAGAGGTGTATCAGCCCCTGGGGCGGGGTTGGGTCGCGCGCGGATATCGGGAAACGCGAGGAAGCTGGGTTGAGAGATGTGCGGTGTAAGGGACAGGCGCGTACGGATGATAAAGTACTCACGTCTCAGAAGAAGAGAGAGGAGATGAAGAAGTGCAAAAGGAAAACTTAGCACGGCAGTGTAAACTTGGAACGGTGTTTTTTTTCCCGAGATGTGGAGTTCTTCTTGGCCTATTCTTACTCTTGAAGGGGGCACTCCAGTAATACCACCGCGGCTAACTCTTAAGCGGCACTTTAAAACTGATATAAGGGAGATGTAAGTAGTCTGGGCGTGATAATTGTGAAAGAAGCAATGAATTCATATGGGGAATTCAAGTGGGAGAAAAATCGAATCAGCTCGTTGAAAAGAGGCAAATTCTCGCAGCAAATGGCTATATGTACATAGGGTAGGACCACTGTATATGTAGCACTCAAGAGTAATTGGGGAGTAAAAGGACTACTATGAACATTATGATTAAATATTGAGATGAATTATTATATTCCGTCTTTGGAAGGAAAAATGGCTGAATTAAGAACTGAGGTTATCATTATATAAATTTAAAAAATAAATGCCCTGTTTTTTCATTGTAATATGTGAGAAGTTGCGATGAGTAGTGATACAAACAACGTATGAATACATTTGTTTCTTCCAGCGTTCCCGCTGATGTTGAGTGAACTTATGTTTTCTAAATGAACAGTATCCAATCCAGAAGAGAATTCCCTCCGAAAAAGTATTCCTTCCAATGTAAAATTCTATGAAAAACTCTATGCTTCCGGAGATCGGAACTATTTTTTCGGCCCAGATACCACCGCATCGATATCTATACCTATCTTACCCCACTCTAGTGCTTAATATTGCACAGTTAGTGCTTACCTAGCTGAGACAATAAATCATCTACTGGAAGGTTTCGTGAAAACTCAGGTCATCTTGCGGCTCAAGTAGCGCTAAATAATCAAACGCTTTTAAGAAAGGACACCGTATCCATTCGCCCAAATTAATGATTCTGTGGTCTCCTTTAGAAAGGGACTAAAATAATATAGTAATTTTGGTTCAGTTTTAGGATCTGTATACTCTACACCAAAAGTAGAGTGTTCAACGATGAAGTTTTGGAAAAAATACTATCAGAATGTTATCCAATCCCGTACCATTTACATTTTAAATGGAATGGCGCTAGTAAGCAACCTAATAGTTTCTCAGGGAAAGAAACTAGAGAAAAACAAGAAAATCGAAAAAAGGGGTTGTTGTCATGGGGTTGGACGGTCGATGTCATCAAAGAGTCTCTCGAACTTCTACCATTGCTATGGTATTACAGGAGGGGAAAAGCACGGTTTTCCCGTTTACAATTGACTGCCATGAGCAAATGGATTGTAATTTCAAGATGGCTCCATAAAAAAGGAAAGAAAGATGAAAAAATTCAGAGGATGAAAAACTCGACGCCTTGAGCTAATAGAGATTCTGAAATGCTAAAATTCCCACGTGTATTACATTATAAGACAGTATATTCCTTTGGGATTACGAATGTCTTGAATTTACAATATGTACCGATGTTTCTTCTCATTTGTATTTGACCTTGAGATTCAAGGTACATATGGAAACTCTAATTGACCGGTTGGTCCTTAGAAACCCAGGATGTTGAGAAGAAATTTTCAGATTTTCTGATTATTCAATAAGGTTTCGATTTTACGAAAATCGACCATCAATATTCCTCTTTTTGATGTTAATAATCAGGAAAACTTATATAAAATAAGAAATAGATGTTTTAATGCAGTAACCTGTATCTTATAGGTCAGGGTTGTCCAACTGGTGCCATTTATTGTGGCCCGCCAAAGATTATTAGACAAAAATTCAGAAATTTATTTTTATTTTTACACCTTCTTTGTTTCTTATTGTTACTTTTAAAAATAATAATTTATTACTATATGGCCTGCAACCATATTAAAGGTTAAGTTGTGGTCCTTGAGGTCTTGCAAGTTGGACAACACTGATATAGGTATTCCACGTCAAAAATTCTAATAGCCCTATTTCGATCGTAATTTCACCGCAGTTGAACCATTTGCAGTGGCAACTAAGCAGACATTAAATATAGTGAGCATGAATGTATGCATCCATATTTGTTAATCGCCATTCAATATATCAGTAGTATTTCTTACAAAGAGAACCAGTAAAATTTCAATGCTAAAATGTGGTCATACGTAGCCAATTAAGATACATATACTAGGAATATTACATCCTCAATATACTACAAATATGGCGGGCGATTATTAGGATGTGTGCTTTTAAACAAAATTGTGGACAGCATCTTTCATCGCGCGAATCTCACCGGCCCTGGTGGTGGCGGGGTTAACTCCTCGCCTGCCAATCCGAGGGTCGTGGGTTCAACTCCCGCCTGGGTCTGTTTTTCCCTGCCCAGGTGTCAGGTTCTGTCAAGCTCTATTGATTTGCCCTGATAAATCTGATGACAAGTCAAAATGGCTCATCGGGATTTCGAGGACGTACGCATTTCCAGAATCGTCCGGTAAAGCAAAAAAATACACGATAAAATCTAATTTTCAAAGGTTAGTTATTGATGATGCTGGTCAGTATTTCACGCAAGTAGCCTCAGCCAACGTTCCAATTTATTTTAAAATCTTCTTCAGGGCTATTATAAACAGGCATAAATAAAACAGCAGTTTCAAAAGCAAAGCATGCAGATTTTATGCGCAAAGGTTGATTCACCATTAAAAACCTTTGAAAATGGATTTTAATGTGGTCGACAACAGTTTGATTATATAAAATATAATATTTGGAGGTAAACATGAATTTTCACCATTAAATACGAGATAATGTGGAGAAAACTTTCGATTGATTCAGCTCCTACCCAGAATTTTCCTATTTTACAAAACATTTTGAGCTTTATTCTTCTAATCTGATCTAATGGTAGTGAAATTAATCAATCAATGCACATTCGTTCTTGCAAATAAAAATGTACGCAAAGATATTATCACTGCAATATTATACACAAATAAAAACATACACGCCTAATAAATACCTCTGTCAGTTCCATAATTCGTCGATATCGTCACATGATTCATCTGGTAGAATCTCTCCCAACTCAAGTTGCTTGTGTGGAGAAGACTTTCCAAAGACAATCGAGTTCCTACGGAAGCCTCCCAACCGCAGATCAATAAATAGCACAACCACACTTCCTCGGTGCACTTCACCGCAAATGTCAGAGCAGACGTAAAGACTTATGGCCTCGTTCAATGCATGTGTGGGGTAACCGCAAGTCTGGCCCGTAGCTATTCCCAAGATCAGAAATATATATTCACAATAACGTGAGCTGTGCAGGAATAGGTGGCTCGCAGTTTATTAAAGCGTGGCAGAGTTCAAAGATTTTGTTCCTGGTGCGATGAGCAACATCGAGAGTTGTAAGTGAGTGAAGTAAGAAATTGTTAAATGAATAAAATCATCGAAGAATTGACTCGAACAAGACTATAGAATTTTCTGAATTGCTCGGTAGCTTTAAATCGAGAATTTTCGTCCAATAATTAAGCCTTTATTATTCTGGTTAACAGCACCAATTTTCTCATAGGTCCTTTTCTTCGAGATTGTATTTCTGGGTGGATTTTTCAAATTTAATTATGTTTCACGATCCTGCATTCAACATTTCCACCAATCATGGGTTATTTTTTATTGCAACTTTTCAAAACATTTTACAGAAATGGTTAAACAGAAGAGAGACAATGATGCCTCAACTTCATCTTTATGAAGGTGTCAATAAGAACTGTACCTTTATGTAGGAATTAACGAGTGGTGGTGTTACACGAGAAGCAGATTCTTTCAGAGTATTTTTCAAACTGGTTCTCAAGTGTTTTTCAGAGTATATTTCAAAGCAGGTTATGAAAATTTATAAATATTATACTCTTGAGTATTGCTAAAAATCTTAGATACCAATGTGACTGAACTGAGCATACTTGGATCCTTTTCGGGTTACATCAACATACAATAAGAATGTGAGCAGATTTGTGGACTCTACCGTAATGTATTCACGAAAACGAATAATGAGTCAAATTATATGATTTGGTATTCCATCCTCAGGAAGGTAATAATGTTTGCACGCTTTATTAAGCACGTGCTTGTTACAATTGTATGGACATAATTTATAATGGTCACTGCACTTCTGCAAAAATATAGCAAAGGTAGGTGTGAAGTGGATATACTGGTATGAGGTTCACTGTGCGATATTCCCATCCCGAAGGCCTAGATTCGAATCCTATGAGTGTAAATCTTGGAATCTCGATCCTCCCCTCGTGCGGAGCACTTAAGTGTTGTACCCACTCCATCTCTTGGATGAAATATAAAGCAGTTGACACTTTTCCGTTCGGTTAAAAATATAATAGCGCAAATTTAAAGTTTATCTACACTTCCACATTTACCCAAATAGCCCTTCCTGTACCAAGTTGCCTTTCTGTCTTTGATGATGCAAATGACCCCTGCTGCCGGTCATCTCGCTTATTCTCAGCTAATGGAAAAGTAGGTATGGAAAGAATGCGAGGTTGCTGATTTTCTTTGTGATGCATTGACAAACATATTTCTGACCGTATTTAGGCCTCACGGTAGATCTAACTTGTTCTTTTCTAGTGTAATAAAATGTATAAGGTAGAATGCATTACGGGGCGCAATGAAAGTTGCTGAAGAGCGAATGGTGCGCGAAGGTTGCATAATTAATAATATTGTGATTAATTACTTAACTGGATGTGTACCTTGTATTTTTTGGGAAAATTTGGAAAGTATGCTTGAGGAAAGGCAAATATAGGGATAGCTCTGTTTCGCCATGCATTGAGCCATCTCTCTAATCATAGCTTTGACTTCAGAGTCCTAATAATGAACTACCCTGTGATCGTACGAAGAGCACGTTTTGAATCATTGCACATCTTGCTTCAAGTGGGCTTGGCAACTGCTTGATTAATGCAGGGAAAGTTGACTTTTATGACCCAATTGTGAGAGCCGATACTTCATGCTGACCTAATACACAGCTCCCTTATTGGAATAGGAGTGCAAGGGTATGGACGTTAAATCGCTGGAAAAAGTGAGTTGCTCGATACGGCATCACGCTTGATACACGTGCAGTCCATCTTTGCGTTCCTTATTTTAATCCTCATTTCTCCGAAAGTTACAACTCCGACTCAAATACTTATTTCTATTGCTTCCACGCCTAGTGTTACGAAAGTAGAAAGTTTACATTTAATTAATGAGCCGCAAAATTTATTTTTGATGCATTATATACGATTTTTTCAATTTTTGAAAAAATATTTCACTCATTTAGCCTTCATGAACTCAAGTGTTTTTAGGTTCACATTTGTAATGGAGTTTGGTTTTTACGTTCCATAAAATACAGGCTGCTTGAGAGAAGGGTAGATGTGTGTTGTGTGGAAGGCACTCAATAACAACTTTATTACATGCGCATTTCAACTGGTCAAACTCATATAAAAATGCTAGAATTTCCGACTCCAACTTCCGACTTAGTGATTTTTGCGAAAATGAGATATCTTATTACCTTATTATTTAAAGGAAACTACATTATCGTAATAGGTGGCACAATAAATCATCGATGACATTAAATTGAAATCAGACGCCTCTTATAGGGTCTTTCAAATTTTGTCGGAGACAACAGGAGAAAGATACTGGGCTCGGCATTACACGTGCTGAGAAAGAGAAGGTCTATTTTGGGCGTTGCCTTCAAACACGCTCACACCTCGTACAAATTCCTCGTTCAAATACGTTCTCACGCCCTAAGCAATAACTTAGTTCCATTTTTCGAGCACTGCTGAAGCCAAAGTCACTTTCAGCAGTTTTTAGGATCACACCCACTTGGTGATCGGTTAATTAGAATTCCTCTGCGTCACAGGTTTAAGTAGCTAAATGGCATGTGAAAGATGACTCTGCAAGGATTATTTTATACTCTAAATTAAATATTTACTGTGGATAATACAAAGCGTATGTGATTCTGTAAGAAAAATGGAGAGCCGAAAAGTGACGCCAGAAAACATCAGGTCTGTTTGGCATTATTTAATTTTAAAAACTGGCGCATTACAATGGCCTTAATTAAGTGTTCATGGTCACTACCCGGGTCCATGTGTTACGCACTCAGTAAGCTTGAGGGTCGCTGTGAAGTTAACAGATATGATGAATTGGTGTCAAGTGTGGCAGTTCATAAAGTTAAAATTATATCACATACGATCAACTTAGGATTGTTTCCGTTGCGAGGTTGCTGGCCCCAGAGGTCTGTGAGGTCGGGAAAGTACCTGGAATAAAATCCTCGCGAGTAGCAACCCTTAAAATGAATGAATACCTGAGATCCCGCTTATCAGTCATGAGTCCATCTTAACTAAAAAGGAATCAAATGCTCTGATACAGAGAGGAAGTTTAAACTAACGATGGAATTTCTGATAGCCTTCACCTCATCTCTCGTATTTGCCAAGATACTTGCTTGATGGAAAGAGGTTGATGGACGTCAACATAGTCCCATTGATTTTATTTAAAATCGTAATTATAATTCAGGGCACGCGTACTATCGCCTCAATGTTCTTGAATTTATGCATGCCTGCCGCAAATACGGTGATGAAATGCGTAGAAATTGCCACGATAAATAATCGCCCTGGACCGGGAATCGGAAAATGAACGTATCCACCGAATAGCAATTTAGGAGGATACAATGAACTAGATATTAAGCCCTTGCAGTCCGTCAGAGATGGCAAGGCAGGGGACCAGAGGACTTCAAGTAAGTCACAACCCATGCGGTTGCATCCAATATCATCACGTATACCGTGCTAGGCCACACATAAATTTATTCATGCTTGCCGCAAATACGGCGATGGAATACGTCGACTAGTTCAACTATAGCTAGATACGAGGATAGAAATATATGTAGTTCCCTTGTGTCCTCCTAAATTTCCACGGTAATGAGGAAGCCTTGAATGCGTAGTGGTCTGCGCATCGACCCGGCAAGCCAAAGGTCCGTGGTTCGAAATCTGGTCCAGGCCGATTTTTTCTCGTGGCCGATATTTTCTCATATCAATGTACTCATATGGAAATTGCTCAAGTGTGAATTTCATGTCGATAGTTATAACGCCCTAAACATTATTTCGTCGGTGAAGGTGACGTTTTAACTTAGGCAAAGCAAGGTTGAGCCTCAAACCTGTGCTATTCAATCAGTCTTAATATATTTTCTGCCCTAAGTTTTTGCAGCAATCCTCACTGCCAATCGCCCTAGCATGAAATTCAATCTTGGTTAAGCAGGAGGTACTTTTTCCCATTGCATCATTTGCATTCACCTGTTCCGGTGTTCCGCATGAGTTTTTTCCTTTCCATCATTTCTTCTAATTTCCCGATTATGATCTTCATCAAGCCGCAACGCCTCAATATACACTCAAGGTTTTAAAAAATTCTCCCTTAGCGGAAGTTTTTCCGCGGATTTCTTCCTCCGCCTACTCTCCATTAAACCTCATAATTAGGTCACTCTTCATTTTACCACGTTTTTACTGTCGCTTTCTTGTTTGTTTGTTTGTCCTTCCGAGCAAAATCTTGCTACTAAAATTTAACCCACTTCCCGATTAGCTATCGACTTAATATTTTCAGCACAGATCAGATCCAGATGACAATGCATTCTCACACTATATCTAGCTCTTCAGATGCAATATGAGCCGCTATTTTCGATAATTTACATTAGTATTAATCGCTCAGCTGTTTGATTTGACAGCCATTTCCTCGCGTTGCGAGGTGGCCCAGGTAAAGTAACTGGCCCCCCTACCCTGAATGTGTGAAACTCACACGCCTCTGGCTTAGTCTGAGGTGAGCACTACCCTCACCTACCCCAAACCAACCTTCGGGTTGAAGCACTGAGTGAGTGAGTGAGCCATTTTACCACGTTTTTATTAAGTCGCTTTCTTGTTTGTTTGTCCTTCCGACTTGCCACCCGACAAAAATATCGCGAGCGGAAGGCGTCTGCTGCTCGAAATCGAAATGAAATCGTTCAAATTTCTCACCTTGATCGAAAGCGAAAGTTCTTATCGAATCATGCGTAATACATGTGGTTTTGTACTACACCTAGCCACTGATTCTCATGAGCCTACCTCACTTCCTCGTGGTGGGCCTGGTACTTACTCCAAAATAATCAAAATTGGAAGCCAACGAGGGAGACTATTAATGCACTATTCTGTATTGTTGCACATATAAAATAAAATTGAGAAAATATATAATACAATAGATTAAAAAATTAATCTAATAAACCACGTTTTTATTTAAACTAAAAAGAAGAAAAATATATAATACAATAGATTAAAAAATTAATCTTAAAAACCACGTTTTTATTGAAACTAAAAAGAAGAAAATAAACCACCCTGCCTTGGCCCAAGGTCCTACGATTAAATTTTACAGATAAAAGGCTATATGTTCAAAACCAAAAACGTGGTGGGCATCAATTTCAATATCTTGAATCAAATTCTTTCTCTGTAAATATTCATTACAGTAATAGGTACAACTAAAATCTCAAATATTTGATGATGAATTTATATCACTCCACTGTCAAATGTAAAGCGTCATAAAAATTTTCTTCCGAATTGAAACATAATTCTAATTCTTATGACATTTCATATACCTTTACGACAATACGATTTTAATAGAGACATGAGATGAAAATGAGAGAAAAAACAGACAACTCGATTCCTTAAAGCTACTTCTGGGGAAGTCACTTAATCATCAAGGCAGCTCAGGGCTCCATAATAAATAGATATTGAAATTGATCCGCACTACGTTTTTTGCTTTAAACATATAGTCTTTTATCTGTAAAATTTATTCGTGGAACCTTGGGCCAAGGCAGGGTGGTTTATTTTTTCTTTTTATTTTAAATAAAAACGTGTTTTTTTAGATTAATTTTTTAATCTATTGTATTATAAATTTTCTATTCTCTTCTAAAGCCATGCTTTTAAAGAATTAACCCCTTATTTCTCGGACACTATGTCTCAAATGAGAAAAACGAAATTGGTTTTCAAGAAACCAAGCAATAGTTATAAATTCTCCGTTTATTGCGTTTAGTTTTTGCTCTCTATTTATGATTTCTGCTCTCCTGACCATATTCTGATCAAGATGATTATCAGTTTTAGCTTAAACATATTTCTCAATCTTTTTCAAGACTTTGCCATTGAACTCAATACCAACATTCAATATTATTAATTTTTTTAAGTTTTTGCTCTTTTATGTATTTATTTCGTACATTTAATGAATATAATCCCATATTAACTTAATCTTCCACCTTTCATGATAGAACTAATCATTCTTAGTTTATCCTCATTAACTCTGTATGTGATTTTGTTATCACTGTCATATTTAGTTATTTCAGTTTCACAATAATCGCAATTATCTCGTTGTTACTTCGTTCATTAACTCTGATATATCTTCAATTGATGATTTCTCATGATAGACTGCAAGAGTTAAAGTTTATAAAATATAATTATGTGAAATTCATAGTGAAAAACCATTCGCCTGTTTTGAGATTCGAACCCAGATTCCACGATTTTGCACCGAGCGTTCTAACCAGTAGAGCTACCAGTAGAGTATTCTCTACCATTGTGCATTCCATGGAGGCGTAAAGAAGCGAGTTGTCCTCACAGGTACCGTGCTTACAATGCGTAGACAGTTCCGCAGTTCTTTGAGTTTATAAAATATTTCAAGCATCTTGTTTTAACATTTGGGCATTTGTCTTTATTTGGGAACGGGCGCATATTTAGGCCGCCTTACAAATGATGTTTTTTCATAGCAGGTTATTTGTATGTTTAATTTTATATACTTCGGTTATAAAAGGAATTACGGATAAAGACGACAGTGCTGTAATCCTTACTGCGTAAGTGGAAGATTGACAGATACGATGCCTTGTATGACTTTGACTCTTAGATGGTCTCTTCGATTTATTTTTACACGTTCGCAATGGGAAACCTCACTCTTGGATTCTGGAAACCAGAATAATGGTTTGCTACGATTTTATGATTATATTTATATTTTAATGTCTAAGAAACAGATAATAATAACACAAACCGATAGTTACAACTAGCATTGCACGTGCCAACCAACTGATTCATCACAGTGTAGGTTAATTACAGCCTTTTCCCCTTTAAGTCTATAACTTATTATCATTCCGGATACGTTTTAGCGTTAGGATATCCGTTGTGATGGAAATGCCTTTGTATCACTATTTAATACCGCCGAGATAGCATTGTTTCTTCATTTTCTTGTCGACTGCGTCGAAAACGCTAAAGAATAGCGGGGGGGGGGGGGGGGGAGGATATTGTGGTGAGAAGTTTGGGGTCAGTCCGTTTGCTTCGTAATATGGGGAAAACGATGGTGGATTTACTACGTTCCATTGTTTCCAGGAGGCGTGGGGCGAGACCTTGGCTGGGGGCGTGGGAGGGATAAACATAGATTTCCCACGACGAGAAATTTAGTCAAAGACCCTGATTCATCGCTGATGCCAGCATTGTCCAACTCGCATTTATATTTGCCAGAAGTGCGCCCTCTGATTGCCTTATGTCATCGATTGCGGTAATGGCACCATAATTCTCTGTCACTGCTCTAAAATTGTCATTGAAATTGATTTCCCATGGTTTTATATCTCTCATACTTGCTGTATAAGTTCGTAAAAGTTGAGTACGTAAGCCTTGAAAAAGTGAGAGGATTTTTTCCGTAGAACTATCTCCGTGAAGTAAGGTCATGATAATAAAAAAGATATAAATCCACATAAACCCACTGTAAAAGGTAATAAATGAAATTTTTATGGTTAAGTTGAAATAAAAGTCATTACTTAATCTCAGAAATCACAACTCTCTGACTTAAATGATAGCATGCAGGGTAGTGAGTTATTTTTTTAATTCGTTACTTTTGGTAACATAGTGTTTCTAATAATTAATGCTGTTGTGTTAGATTGATGTGGTGGTGTGGACCATGAGGTGGGTATTCATTAAACAACCTTTCATAAGCAAAGCCTTCTCTAAAAGTTGAAGAATGTTTTATTGTTATTATACCAGGGGTGAGATCATTATGGAAGTGATTCGCTTGTAAATATTGTAACATAATTGCCTGATTTATTTTCCGTACACCTCATTTCGTCCTTGCCCTTAGGATCCATATCTGCCACTCGTAGCCTTGCTAGGCTTTCTGAGATCCAATCACCAGGGCTACTCAACAACCATACCAACCAGGCTTTCGAACACGCAACCTTCTAGTTATAATACGAACACTCCTCTCCACGTTATTTCATGGAAATTATGCTGAGTTTGGTAACACAATAATAAGTGCCAGTTATGCATGAATGTGTTTAGCGCCATGTCGGACATGGCCCCCGGTATAGGCTTGAGCCTCTTCAGAGGAGGCTTGCGCCTCACTAGAATCCTACACACCCAGTCACCTCAACCGACTAGGGCCGAACGCAGCAAGTGATGGACCGGGAAGGCGCAGAGCCAAGCCCGCCGCAAGGACCCCAGACAACCCCGGAAAATTCCAAGCCGCCCACCCGCCATCCACCCCGTAGAGGAGGAGCCAGGCGCACCCCCGCGGAAACGCGGTTGGGCGCCGACCCCTACACCCAGAGGCCAGTTAAATTTGGTGTTTAGTAGGTGTCGTAGCTGCGAGTATGAGTGTTTGTTACTAGAGAAGGGGAACATACTAAGAGGGCCGTGAATCAATGCGGATTGGATGTTCTCTTAAGTGGACTGGCATCAGATAAGTCAGGTTATCTGATTTGTCACATTGATAGAACGGTTGAGGGTCGAATAAAGAAATAGTATATGCGTTTAAAAGTGGATGATTCTGAGCGGGAAAAGGTAGATGGAGAAAACCATGGGTAAATATGGTGGAAGAGATTCTGAAGATGAGGAAGAGGATTGGAAGTCTCAGAAAAAAGTGGACGAGCATGTAGTAAAGTGCATGGGTACAATTAATGAACGTCGGGGAATGCATACTATCGGAATAGGTTTGGTGTGTATTGGTATGGAAGCGTGGAAGTCATTGATGAAGAAGGACCATTTTCCAAGGTCCATCAGTCTTTGACTCCGAACCTCGAAAAAGTAGAGACATGATTATCATGTGTGCATGCACACGTTTGGCGGTAGCAGTCATTTGGGGAGGCGACCGACAACTGAGGTTGTTTGCCCCATTGAAGTGGATAGTAATACAGCACATACCTGCTGGTAACGAGGATGGATGGGTAGGATTATTAGGCGTGGAGAGAAACTCGGCGACGGCTATAGCTTTCCCTTAGTGCCAGGCGCTAATGAATCCACAGTTTTACGTCCCATCTGACGGAAGATGCGATGCATTAGAAAGACTCGCCACTTAGTTCTCATGTAGGGATCATATTCCACGGAAAAATCTCCGCGACAGCCGAGATGCGAACCCGCGCCCTTCGGATGGGAAGCCAGTACCTTAAGGGAAGCCACCACTCTAACTCGATCATTTGCGAGCGCTTCTGTAAGCAGTTAACCAGTATTCTATTAAGCAAGTGATTTGCTAACGAGTAAGTAGTTTAGATCCAACTTTGCAGGTTACATATAGGTTTATTAAATATCTATTGTGCAAACAAAAAATAGTTCGGTGAGTCATTCAATTTTTGTTGAATAACTGAAAGTTGGTCCAAATGGCAATTCTAATTGATACATCATCTAAGGTTTACCATGCATTTTAAATAGGTATTAACAAAGTGTTGTCTCACGTCGGACTATTGATCTACGCAATGATTACAGAGAGGTACATCAAAGAATCTCATCATCAGAGCTTTTGGACGAGTTAGTTATCGGAGTAGTACTCTCCTACGAGGAGTTTAATTTGTCAATGATGTGAGAAATGGAAATTTATAATAATACCAATAGTTGGAATAATTTGGAAGAACATTAGAAAATATTTCGTGAAAATGAAGTGATATTTTGCGGATTTATTAACCCACAACGGTGCTGGGGGATCGCGGCTTATAGCTAACGATTTTTTTCCTACATTTTCTATAATTATTTATAAATTCTATCCGCCTTGGTTGGATGTAGCATCGAACTAAAATGGCTGCCAAAATCAATTAATTGGATGCCTCTCAAGAACTTTTGAAATTGGATACCACCTCCAGTTTCTAGGTTTCATTATCCAGCACTTTCTTTCAGCGAAGTATTATCATAGTGCATCTGTTTGAACGCCATAAGGTATAAGATACTGCTTAAAGCCCTTCGAATCTAGAACGAAACTCATTGCCATTATTGAGTTTTACGACGGTTTTTTTATGCCTTCGCAGTGTAGGTCTCTCGTTGAAAATGAATAAAGATCAACTCAAAATATTTTTCATTGTTTTGCAAAAATGTTCTCTCGCAAATAGCTATTGGGCATGAAGTGATTGTCTTTTATGCAATGAAGGTTTAGAAATTTTCCCTGTCGGTTGTAACACCGAGGTGGGTGGATACCGACATGTGTGATATATCTGCAGTATCTCATAAGCTGCTGCTCGGAGTATTGCCTCACTTTTATTCTTAGGGAAGGTCACTCGGGCGCCAGGCGCCGAAGATCACGAAGCCCCGAAACCGGCTGCGATATATAAACCCAATTCTTCGCTCTCCCACCTCCACGCTCGTTGCCACCTGAATTCCGAGATCATTGTAGCTATGAGATCCATTCATATTCTATCTATTTGGGTCATGAGTGGAAAGTAACTTCTGAAAAAAACCGTTACAAATCGGCTACGTAATTGAGACATAACTCGACAGCCAAATTGGGTTTTGATCGCTTCAGAATAACACCCCGATTATAAAAGGATCGCCACTGATGCATGGTATCCTTGAATTTGATGAGCTGGTGATGTACTGCGGAAATATTCTTCGTGGACTTCACCAGAGTTTCTTTCGCATGCGTGAACATTCAAGATAAAGCGATGCCTTCTAAAAATGGAGATGAGTAAAAGGTACGCAAACAAGGTTGAATGGATTGGATCCACTTATTTCACTCCTTCATTGTGAGGGATGATTTTTCATCAAGTCAGCATGTTATTATTCATCCTTGAATTCCTATTCTGTTTATATCGTTCTGTATTCTTTCTTACGTTCTCAGGTCACATTTGCCTCGTTTCCTTGGTCATGCTTGCTTTATATTTAGTTTTTCCACACTGATGATTTAAATTCAGGAACCCTCACGTATCCCACTGGTAATATTAAGTATCACTGTGTTAATATAGCCAATTAATCTTCTCGACGAACTGATTTCAGATCCTTTTGGTTCTTCATTGTATATTTGGTTTCCCCTCATGCATTCTTTCAAACATCAAATTAGTAACATCCAACCCTTATTAAATTTTGTAGCATTCTTCGTGAAGAATCAATTCCTTCATATCAAGGAAATTATTAATATATTTCTCCATAATATAACCGTCTTGTTCCTTAATATACGGTTTTTAACGCAGCGTTAGGCATAAAAATATGTGTAATTCGTTTAGTGGGTGACGTTCCAAACATATTACTCTCAATGATTGAAAATATTTTAGATGCTGTGTTGACCTACATATTACTACCAACCTAGGTCAGCGATCCGCTACCCAAATGAATTAAATATCAACTATAGCGCAAACGGTATACCATTAGCTCTATCTTGACAGCCCGAGACGTATTTATATCTAATAGCTGTTCTCCCTGAAAAATTTGCAGTAAAGCGTTGTATCAGTTGTAAAGTTGATAATTTTTTGAAACTGGTTGCTCACGATCGGATTTTTCCGTGAAACCGAATTTTATGAAACGTTTTGCAAAGTAGAGCAGGTTCTATTCCCATAAAACGGTTTCATAGAATTATAGCAAAAATGTAACTCTTCTACTGAAATATTTACCTACAGTCAGGGAAAAAGTCCAAATAGCAAAGGATGAGGTTGATAGAAGTTTTGTATTTCAGCTTATTACGCCCATCCAGAATCAAAGCTGCTAAAAGTTTTTATGTTTCTCGCTACCATAATCTTAGTCCATTGTTCTTGTAACTCACCCATGAGACCGAGCATGGTTTTTGCCCCTTTCGTTCACGTGTAACGAGTTTCCGCGAGCCTTTCTATATTCCTACACGGTCCACCCTTTTCTCTGACCTTGGTCCAGCTCCGTTGCTCTGGATATGACGAGTGGCCTGGTTTCCCTCCGTCGAAGCTGCTGCCCCCTCTCTATGACACATACGACTCTTGCGTCACGATCCCACTTTGCATCCGCCCCTCGCCCACCGGCAGCGCCACTAGGCATGGCCAAGATGTTGCTAAAGTTTCAATCGCCTAGTCACCTATGTAGTGGAATCGTGTTATTTGACAAACCAAAGTTGCTTAATCTCTCGCATTCGACAAATATTTTGAATTCCTTATCCGGCCTAGTTCCCACCTGAGTGATTTGAGTGTTTATTGGGATGGCATCTCAGGTGTTTGGCATTTTCTTCAGCTGCCATCTTTAGCAGTAGCAACTGGAGGAAATTGGCATTGCTTTTTTGTCTCATGAAATATATTTTCAGCTTGGTGAGGTACTGGAAATGTGGTAACTATCGCGCAAAATTGAGGTCATTGAATTTAGTCAATGACTGGGGACAGGGATAGTGTTTTCATGCTCTCTCAAAAGCAGTTACTTCAGCTTATGGAGGAAAAGAAACTGTTATTTCAAATCAATATTAGCTGATCAAGGAAAATGTGACATGATATGCATATTAAATGAAAACCGATTGACTATCGGCTGGTGGATAGTTACTGTCACAAATAATTCTGGCGATTGTACCTTACACCCTTTCAAATTTCGCTACCACTTGAAGATGATATGAAGCATTTTTCGCATTTTTTAGAGAAAAGCCGTCTGTAACTCTTGGGATGGAAAGATCAAAGAATGATGAAATGAATGTTGATGATGTTTCGATCAAAAATGATGGATAGGTAAGTCTAAATTTGGTCTAAGATCCACGCATTGTAAAATTCTAATCATAGCTTTTTTAATGCTAGCGTTTAGCGGTAAAATGTTTGCATCATATTTTTCTTCCTGACATTCACTGCACCATTACTTTAATTACCTTCCACTCCGACATTCTTCATCTTAAAATGGTAACCGGATGTCTTTTATCCTAGTTTCAGCCTTTCACTTCTATTTTCCCCATTGTGCAGAGTTAATTTGGAAAGTGCTTTCACATCCTACAAATCGCCTATCAATATCGTAATAACTCATATAAATGGAACCATTCTTTCTTATAGTTGTCAATTAAGTGTTAATTGCTCTCAAAAGTAAAGGAAGATTACTTTGTCTACTCACCAGACGTTTTCAAAAGGAGATCGTTTACATTTGTATTTCTATTAACTTCTGTTGTAATTATTAAAGCATTAAAAATTTTATGAGTAAATTACTCAAATCATTTTTCCTCAGCTCATTACTGACGCATTCACGATGATTTTCTTCGAGAAGTGAAGGTAAAATGAACGCAATTATCCGCGGGAAAGTACATATTTACTCGGTATGTTGATGAATTTTTTGCAGTTACAGGCCCCGAGACTGAGTCGAGTTCTGTCCTCAGCTCAGACCATCCCTTAAAGCCCTCGATAATATCGCTGATGGAGGTTAAAAGAGCATCATACTTGTTATTCTTCACAAGTAATTGAATAATGCATTTTAAAATTCAATGTAACACTACGTCATTATTGAAGTATAGCTTTATCGCCATTAATTGCAGCTCTAATAGAATTCACATTGTATTTATATTTTGAGGTTCATGAATTGTACAGGAAGGGACGCTCGACATTTATTCTCACTTCGAGGACATCGACAATGGATCCAGGCATGCCAATTGCTGTAATAAAGGAGATGAAAACTTCTAGAAACAGGAAGATGGAGTTATTAATGAAAGTATTTATTTTTCAATGGCCAGAGTAATAGTTTTAATTTTACAGAATATGGACTAAAACGGGGAAAGAATTTTGGTGCTTAAAATAATTATTCCTTGCATTTCAGATTTTGAGTAAACATTTAAATAACTCCTACTAATGTAGGTGCCCTTGAAACATCTGTTAAAAATGTAATCCAACGTTTCATTAGGTGTAGTATACGTACAAAGCTCACCATTTTGCTGCCCTATACGTACCAAAAAGGATGAAAATGTATGAAAAACAAGCAACCACTAAGAATACTAAGAAGTCCCCGGAATAATGATGTATGAAAATCGAAATTTTGGAGACGTATGTACCTTAACGATGAATCGCAAAGAGAGAATGCTCTGGAGAACATGATAAACCAGTAAAAATTTTAGCTCTTGCGATTTTGATGCAAATTAGTTGAAGAATTAACCCACCTGGAGTTTTACTTCTGGAGCAAGCGTAGTTGAAATGTTTCAAAATACCGGTGTGCTTGAGGGTTAGAGGAAAAAGTGCTTGAATCCTTTGAAGTGCGATTGGCCTGCAGTGGGAAAGGGAGGTTACGAAAGCAATTTCCACCCTGTCGAGTAGACTAAACAACCGGATAATGGGGACCGATAGGAAAATTTATATCAATATAGAATCAAATAATGCAGCGCCACAAAGTAAGTTAAAAGTCAGCTTCCGGGAACTCACAGTAAGCATGCACAACTAGCACTGATGTATCATGTCTCTAAAACGTGGAGCAGTATTTTCGATATATTTTCCATTCATGGCGCTTGTGCAATCCTCAATTAATGGATTTAGACGTATTAAATTAAGTCTACGTGAGTTTACCTTCGATTTGTATCTAATTTAATATTCCCGGAAGTATAAAAGCCCTTTTCGTCGCCGAAAAAGGTCTAAAATTTACCAATCACTGCCACGCCTAAATGATAACTTATTTTAAACTCACTCTTCAACTCTAAATCACTTCTAAAACTTTATAATGAACATTCCAATCTACATCTACATATTATTCACGCGAATTTTTTTTTCTCAGGTGCTGATGTGCCTTGCGTGAAAACCAGTCGAGTCATCCATTTAGATTTTAAGTCTTAAACACGTAGTCGGAAATATTTTGAGGCGGGCCGTATATCATGTTCCGGGAGAAGGCGGTTGGGGTGTATGAAGGGTTGAAGGGCAAAGGTGCGTGGGAGAGTTCTGGCGAGGAAGTTGGAAAGGTGAGTCGGCGGTGGTGGTGGAAGGCTAATAAGACGGTGAAAGGGGTGCAAGGCGCTTGAACGAAAAAAAATGGCGAAAATAGCCCCGGGACCGCAGATTCTGTTCCCCCGTCAGTCGCCTTTATTGATCCGTTGGGATTTTAATCAAGGCCGGAATTAATTTTGTATCGCCTTTCAGTTCCTTTAATGCCGCGGAATGATGAATTTATTTTCCCATTGTTTGATTGATGCCTCCACTTTATTGGTTTTCCTTTTTTCCCATTACAGGCTGCTTACCCTCTCCGCTCATAATGCCATGACCACATCGCACTTGGTCTCGGGATGTTTTCCGACTTGGCGCACCTGGACAACTTCACTTTATTCCTCCTCGTGCAGCTCCTTGGACCATTGTTCAAAGTAAAGGTATGTGCGCCCTCTGACGTTTTTGGCATTGTAATGGACCTGAATGTATCTTGAAAAATGTCTTCCTCTGAAGGGAGAACAATTTCCTATTTTTTTCAATTCTATGTTCCTGATTCTTGTTTGACAACAATGGTTGTCTTAATCGATAGGATATGGATAGGAGAAAATTTGATTACTCGATGTCAAGTAATATTCACTCACATCTCATTCAAGTTCACGATGCGATGCGGTGGGAATTAGAAGTACCTAGTTACAGAGACACTTCAAACCCTTGTAGAGCTGTGTACTATTGAATTAATAACGAGCATGAATAGACCACTCAAGCTCTTTTTCTATGTGCACCTCGAAAGTGTTCATTTTTTTATATTTGTCGCCATATTTTTCCACTCGAAAAAGGTGAAATATGAAGACATCATCGGAGAGTTTTACTAATTCAGATGCTTATGGCACTCACAATATTCCTTCATTTTATTTTTCAATATTTAATTACCGTTGATATCTTTATTTTGAATGTGAAAGATGTACTTTTACTTGTGCGGCAATCTTGAGGGAAAAGGGTCAGCTAATGAAATTTAAGCTCTGGATTGGGTATGTATCTATATCCAGTACATATATGATCACCCAATGCAATGTTAGAGCCCCACATCTTTTTTATTTGTTGATCAGCTTTCTAATTCCGTTAAAAAATGTATTTTTACTTAATGGTTCAAAGCACCGAGCTGACAATGAGTTAATTTTCCAAGACATAAGATAAGTTTGAATTGGTATGGATTAAATGTAGATGAGTTTGCCGCTAAAATCATTATTTCAGCGATAACTCTTAGCGATCAAATTTCCAAAATGGAATGAAATCCTGGAATCCATACCCTCTTATCGTTCAGTTTTCTCGGACTACACCCAAGTCGTTACTTTATTTCTCCACCTCTTATCGCTTAGGGGATTGTCGGTGGCGAGTTTAATAGATCTTTCCTCCTTTTTTTTCTCCCCCGTCAGAATTTCTTCCCCCAAATTATTTTCGCTCCCCTCTCACCTAATTGCTTTCTAGGTTTAAGCGCTGACAGTTCCATTTATCTCCTCTGTCGACCTCCTAAACCCCCCGCTCTCCCGCCTCCCTTATCGCGCTCACCTTCCTCCCTCCGTTGGCCCTTTCCTTCTCCTGTTCTCCCGCATCTGGCCCTCTCGCATCGGCTTCCCTTTACACTTCGTTCCTGGGGGCCTATTCTCTATCTCGAAGCAATGGAGCTTTCTGGCGAAAAGATGCTTCAATAAGCTACTTGCTCCCATCGGTATTCACTGTCATGGAAGCTACCGGAGAAAGAGCAAGCAGAAGCTACCGGTAGCTTATTAGGCTCCCACCCGTATTCTGTAAATGTCACGAAGTTACTTCCGTAGCCCCAATGACCTCCCACGGTATGCTCACGAAGCACTGCCTCCGAATACCGTGCTTAAATATTGGTCATTTTATAACGCTTATCTACCTATAATTTTCCAACGCACGGGTATGCTTCTTACATTTATTAAATGCGCATTCCTTGCACTTTCACTGGGTTACGTTTCATTTTCGCCATTTCCGGGATTTTTCACAAAAAAGATATAAACTGGAGTGATGGAAAGTTATATTTACCTTCGGTAAGTAACGTGATTCCAGCCCATAATGGGATACGTAGTGGGCCGTAGTAACGTGCATCACCTTCGCATTTCTTTTGAAAGCTTCATCTTCGTATATTATTTAATTGATTTGAAGCAACGAGTAATTGACGAAATCAAATAACACGTATCATATTAAATCATGTCATTGACATGAACCCTAATTCCCGAATATATTTACGAACAATCTTATTTCAATTGACCAAAACAGCCAAGATGGACGTCGTGCGTTCGTATTCACGAGATTATGTGAGCAAAAATAAAACAATTTAGAATTTTGCTCGCATGATTTTTAATGCGTGGCATTTTTCGCTAAACACGATGCACGAACGTCTTCACCGTCTAAAACGGCCTTAAAACACGTTTCACTAGTTTTATCCACGGAAAAACATTGAGATGACTTTTCCCATTGGTTCAAAGAATGACGTCATCAGAAATGAAGTTTCCGCGGATTTGGTTTTAAAATATTCTCATACCCGCCTTTCGCCAAACCTCTCTCCACTTCCTATTACGTTCTTGAGAAAGCTCCCGCGAGTTAGAGAATACCAATAGAGAGGCAATTCTGGTAGCTTATTCGAAGCTACCGCATCGGTCGCTTCGAGATAGAGAACAGCCCCCCTGCTATAGAATACTGCTTGCTTTTCGAGTATTTCCCTCGAGCGTGATTCTCCAAGTCTCATTTTTTAAATTTTACTAATCTTAAGAAAGGACCACGTTTGTTTTTTACCACTTAATTATATAATCACGGTAGCTTAGTGCATTGGTCTATTAAAAAAGAACAACTCAGATAGATGTGTGATCTGGTGCTTTCCCGGTGTAGTTGATGAATGGACTCTTGTCGGGTTTCCAACCGGGTTAGACTCTTCATTATGGCCGAATTTTTGATGCACGAGTGGGGCACTGAAACGTCGGTCATCATGGGGAGTCTAACCCGATTGGAAATCCAAGAAGAGTTTATTCAACTTAGATAGTCATTAGCGTCGCTTCGTCAAAATTATTTTACTTCCCCAGGGCTAAAACTACAACATGTAAACGAAACCAGGGTGTTATAAATTATTAATGTGTGTTCATTTATGTTTATAAATTAATATATATCTGAATGAAGCCATTTCATCGTAAATTTCTTCAGAACAAATTACGTCACCATGAAGATGACTTCGCAAAAAAAACAGTCAGGACTTATTTCCATTTCATTATGTATCCTTTTATGAACCAGTTTCCGAACACTAGCTGGATTTAAATCGTTTGAATAATGAGAGACTATTTAAGCTTATGATAAATCAAGCAAAGTGTTTTGCTGTATCGCTCTGAATTTTCAATAGCCCGGAGAGATGTTATTTAATAATGGTGAAATGACCTGCCGTCGACTTCCTTCAGCAGTATTAACCGACACACAAATATCCACAATATCGGATTCGAATTTTTCGTATGCATTTGCTACTATTAAGTATCGTTTAAAATATTTTACGTCGAGATAGAAGTATTATGTCAATGACAACGTCACTAAATGGGTGGGGAAACTCAACGGATAGCTAATTTTGCTAATAATTCCGTGCTAAATTGGATTTAAATAATCAGAAATAAAGGAAACTTCGTTTTTGACGATATCTCTAACAGCTGGTCACTGACCAGTGGTCAGATAGTAGTATGATATTTTTTTTGTAGAATCAATTGGCTCTCACGAAATGAAAAGTAATTTGGACTCCATTACAAAGTACTTGTATACCATGATTAAACGTGAAGGTAGTGTACTTTTCTTTCTCATTTCTCTCAATTTGCGCAATTCGAAAACTTTCGCGCCTATATTCCCGTGTTCGTTACCCAGGTACTTCTATGGCAGTAGCTCTTATTCTTGGGAACCATTATCTCGAATTTCGCAGTGTCGATCCACCATTTTCCCCAACCACTCCCCCCACAGTTCTATACCCATCCAATCTTTCGCGGGCTCTCCTGTTTACCGGAGCGAAGGAAAACCAAGCCCAAAGGATGGATGGGGGACACCTGATTGGCGTGATAATCAATGGTAGCCGGGGCTGGACGAGAGAGTGGGAAAAAATCTACCGTACGATTTCCCTCACCCGATTGAGAAAAACAAGTGAAGAGCTGCGGGAAAAAAATGAGCGGAGTCGGGCGAGGAGGCAGTTTTATAGTGCTAGTGCACGGGCTTTGACTTCCTTTCTAAGAGTTTCTTTTTTCTAAGATGCAGAGAAGGTTTTGCGGTGAGAACGGAGTGGCGTTTGCGTTTTGCGTCTGCGAAAATTGCCATGGTTTTTCCCTTTTGCTTCCTCTGAGCCACATGCCTCTCCATTGAGAGAATTCAAGCCTTTCTCCTCGCTAGCATCCTCCCTACCCTCTTTTGGGGTACTAATTCCTGACCGAGAAAGCCGGAATCATGCGACTGGACGCCACGCCGTTAGAGGTGAGAGATGCTCTCTCTCCAATGCTCTCGTAAAAGTAAAACTACTGGGAAGAGTGATCCACTTTTGCTTTTTTCCGATTGAGTTTTAATGGTTTGGAGAATAGACGACAAAATTGAAATGGAATGCAATTTCACATTGCTGTGGCTTTGAATGCAGAACATGAGTTATATTAGTTGCAGATTGCAATTGCAAAGATCTGAGGGACAACTTGATAAGTTTTCCTTCAGATCAGAGGGACCACCATGGGTACTCGCATGGCGCCTTCTTATGCAAATCTATTCATGGGCCATCTTGAAAGCACTTTCATCAAAAACCAACCCCTCAAACCTCTCTTCTGGGCCCGCTATATTGACGATATCTTTGTCCTTTGGCCTCATGGCCGTGAATCTCTATCTTCATTCATTTCTGCGCTAAACTCTTCCTTTTCGGTTTCTTTCAGCTCTCCATCTCTGATTCTTCCATCAAATTTCTGGATGTTAATATCCTACTAAAAACAACAAATTCATCACTTGCGTCCATAAAAAACCCACAAACCATAACCTATACCTGCATTTCAATAGCTGCCATCCACCTCACACCATTCCATATTCCCTCTCTGTCCGCGGCCACAGAATTTGTAACGACGCCCACTCCCTTCAACAATATACTGATAACCTATATCACTCCCTCAGAGAACGTGAGTACCCCAAAAAGCTTCTTACCAATAAAATCCTGCCCCCCTCTGCCAATTACACCCCTCGGGCCAAAACCCACCACCCCGACAGGCTCAGCCTCGTTACCAAATTCTTCCCTGGCTTCCTTAAAATCAAAAACATCCACGACGATGTATACCCAATTTAAAGAAAAATAATTCAACTGCCCTCCTATTACCCTCATGTCCCACAGTATCTTTTTAGCGTCCTGCAAATCTGCGAGATATCTTAAAATCTACGAAACCCACCCTTCAACCGACCCCTCCTCAACTTGCATCCGTCCTATATGCAAATGCTGCTCCCTCCTACGCTCTTCTGCAACGCCCTCTTCCTATAAATCTTCCTCAGCAGCCAAACTGTACTTCCACAAATATCGTCTACCGTCTCTAGTGCAATTTCTGCCCGGCATTTTACGTTGGCAGGTGTACTACCCCGCTTTCAGGTACGGATGAATGGGCACCGCCACTCCACCAAATGTCGTCCCTTCATACGCTACCCATCGAAAACCTTTAATGAATGTTTCTCTATATATATATATTAGAAGCCCTCCCCGAATCAGCAACAAATATCGAATTGAGGACTCGCGAGATGGCATTCATTTGTATCTTAAGAGCATTTGAATCGTCCGGGCTAAATTTGGCCCACTGACCAATAGCCATCCCTCGCTCCCGCTCCCCACCAGTCCCCTTCCCTTCTCCTGTTCCACCCCCCCCCCCCCAGAGGTAACAGACCACTAATTAGTCTCTTTTGCCTAGTTTCCATAGATTTATCTGTATGGAAACGGCCTGACACGACGGAAACACCTTTTCCCGCTAGATCTCCGAAGTTGAGAAGCGGGATGGTTGTTTGCTCAATTTGTTTCGGGTGCTTTTTCCCCCGTCAAAAATAATGCGACCTCTAGATCATACAAATTTCCCGCTTAGAATTGTAGATAATTTTAAAAATATCGTTTTTACTGTACCAATTTTTCCTTTGAGTTAGTATTGGAATAAAAATTGAGAGAACGCCTTCCGTCTTCGGCGTGCCTATATTACTTTTGGAATTCAACCGTCTTATTCAAGTTTTTGTTTGGACTTAGCGCTATGTTTAGCTATTGAACTGCAATTTTAGTAGGTACTAATGCACTCCCTCCCACGCTCTAGTCATGCAGCAAATAAAATTGACAAAATGACAACTGAGCTCTTACAAAAATCATCAATTCCTTGCAGAATTCTGGTATTAAACCTCCCTCCCACTATACATCAAGTCAGGGTTCAAGAATTTTAGCAGGGAATAATCGAAAAACAGTATCGCTCGAATATGAAAATTACCATAAACTGGTATCAATGCGAAGATTAATCTGAAGCAGTCATCTATAGTCCTTTCGCATCTTAAATCTTTGGAATAGTCAGCGATCACACCACTATTTTCTCTTTTCCCGATTCGATTCTTGATCGTATTCTGTTTCTTTCTTCGTTGCCATCATTTTCCTACCAATATATTATGTTCAAATGCCTGCTATAGTGAAGTGCGTAGTATAGTAGTCCCATAATTTTTTCAGCGCTCCCAATAATCTTCTTCCTTCATCTCATATTGATAGTGCTAATCCATAGGTGAAACACCACACAAGTTAATGTTTTGCTTTGTGGATGAGAATCACATAAACGTTCGATTATCTTACAATTAGTAGGATGCTCCACCATTCATTTTTCAAAGTTTTTTATTTACATCTGTCATGATTTCGATAAAATATGTAAGGACACTCAAAAATGTTAAGTGTACTTTGATAATTACATTTTACGTCGAAACCATAGTCGGTGACGATAAAAAGTGGACTAGCAGACCTGCTGCCTGCTTTGCAGGCAGTCTCTGTTAGCACGTGAGGTGAACTTGGTGTTTTTCCTTTTTTTGCTCTACTCAAGTGGAAGTAGTGGGAAATGTGCCTAAATGAGTGTACATGTTTCCCAAAAATGAAAAAAACATTGAGAATAGTTCTGCTTATAATACATGCATTTCATATGCTAACCTATTTAAGTGAACCTGGGAGTCCCGAGAAAGATAGACTCACTCTGAAAAAGTGAACCCGGGAGTCCCGAAAAACTTAAGTCCCCGGAATATAACTAAATTTAAACTCTCAAAAACCACGGTTTTTTGCATTTTTCTGTGCACCACAAACTTCTAAAAATCCAAAACTACTACCAAATCATACAGACAGAGAATCCACAATTAATGCACCAAACCTCATTTCTCTAGCTCAAAACTTGAGATAGAAATAAACAAAATGGATACATAATGACTGACTGACTGATCGACACGCTAAAAAATTAATATAAATATATATAGATGGATAATTCAAACAGTGATACATCATGTAATATGAAGTGCCATGTTCATTTTTGCTTTTTGATTTTCAGAAATTGATCATATTTTACCCAACCTCATACATGGTTCACCGTCATTATTTTCTGCTTAAATCTACCGTGAAACCGAATACTTAGCAATGTATGTATACTTTGAGTGTTAATTTTTAAGACCAAATATGACAGCTTGATTGAGGCTCATCTTCTGGTAGAATGGTCACTTCTGTGTTTGTTTGCATATTAGTCATTTCATTATTTTATCTGCAACGATCATGCAAAGCGTACATGAATGTGACAGAAACAGAGGAGGTTTTGTAAATATAGCACAGTGTGGAGGAAATTATTAAAATAGAAGCCAGTTTTCAAGGTCTGACGCTGGGAATCAAGCTCTTTTGATAATTACTACCCCAAAATTGAATAGCGTAACGGGTATATAAATAGGTAAGTTCAGCATACTCATTTCCATATACCAATCCAATGACAGTATATAAAATGATTCCAAAAACATAAGCATACCCAAGTTTCTTTAATGATTCTTGGGATAAGAGGCGAGATAGCATTTCGAATATTTATTTTTCGCTGATCGAGGTCTAAGCATCGCTTTTTATTGGAGTGACATTCAACGTAATGGAACGAGTTTTTCCGCTTATAGAATTCCACCTCACCTAGCGATGAAATTTAATTTCTTTGCCAACGAGTTCGTCCTTCCCCTTGACCATTAGAGCCCCTTGTTACCAGTCTCTGCATCACGGACTAATAATAACGATCACCGCAAAGAACAGGTGGCCGATGCTTCCATTGTTTTTTTTAGCGGCTGTTGCAAAAAATGTGCACGTCGAATAGTTGAAGGTGTCGCTTCGCTGCGGGTCCGCCGGTATTACACCGAGTTAATTTTATCCGGCTTGAACTAAAGGCTTGCCGTGATTGATTTTGGAAAGGGAGAAAAGGGAGGCGGTGGAGCAGTAGCGTAAAGACATTGATTGGCTTTCAAGCCTGAAGGCTTTTGTATCCGGATAACGTGGATTTATTTGAGCGAAAGAGGGACTGAAAGGGATCTTGCCGTGGCTCCTGCATCATTTGTTATCTACGCAAAATAGAGTCTCCTAGCATTAATATTAGCAAACACACGCTCAACGTAGTCAATGAGTAATAGTTCTCGCGAATACATTCTCATCCTACTTTGGTGATATCTTCGTGAACCTCATGCATACATACCCATCACGTCACTCCCATTCGGGGTAGGCGCAGTCAAACAAGCCTAATTCTCAGTGAAGCTGATCCGGTTTTAATAATTTCCTCCATGCTGCCCTATCTTTGCATATCTCTTTTCCTTCAGTTACACTCATTCATTGCTTCATGCACGCCCTCCTGTTCTTTAGACTCCTAATATTCCTCCTCTTAAAAATTCTCTTCCACCTCACACACCTATGACTTTTTTAGTCTACCTCTTTTTCTCACACAATTCAATCCTCTTTAATTAATCCGCTCCGTTATTCAACTCTCATCCATTCTCTCGGCATGGCCAAACCAATAAAGCTCGCTCCTTTCATACACGTCCATTACCGGAGCATCTATTCCACATTCCTTAATGACCCACGTATTCATAACCCTATTCCTTCTGCCTTTACTGAAAACACTTCTCAGATACCCCATGCCCATTGCATTTAACCCACTCTTACGCTTTTCCTGACTTAACTTATTATCACTACCATGCAATCAAGTTGGAAGGGGTAGTACAGTTTTGTGTACTGCAATTCTTGCTTCCTTAAGGTGGGTTTACACTGTCAAGTTTCTTGCAGTGGGCGAATTTCGAAGTAAATTGCAGGTGTGACCGAAACTATTAAAAGTCTCCAAAATTATCCAGCGTAAACGCCACTAACTTGTGAAAAATCTTTCGTCAAAGTATAACCTCCGCAAGCTCACGCAGACGAAACTTGCCAGTGTAAACTCACCCATGAGCAAACATTTATTCCATGATATACTCCGCAAACTACCAACGACTCTCCATCCAACTGTCGTATGCCTTTTAATCTCTACTTTTATCTTCTCATCTTACACAAGTATTCAACCAATCAATACGTGGGGTATCACTCCCCAAACATTCGCAAAGGACTAATAAATAGTGAGTACACGAAAAGGAACCGTATTACAAATAAGAAAAGAACTTGGTTCAAAAGAGAAATATACTTTTGGATGAATCTTTTATTTTACGAAGAATCGATTCAATTACCCATCACCATCAATTATCAATCAAGCGATTGAAAGAAATTTCCATGAACACACATTTTAATTTGGCTGAATTTCTCTCCTGCCTTGATAATTTGTGTTTTTGTTTCAAGGGGATTTGATCAACTCGTGGTGGATTTATAGCTTCTCTTTTGCCCTCAACATTAATGCAATGTGAACTATTCCCGCTACATTTCTTCATTTCACCTGCTTCCTAGCTTGACTGTGAAATGATTTTATTGCACGTTGTATTCTTATTAGTAAATACGTTGTTACTGAAATATCATAACAATCTTATTAATTGCCGTCGTTGTTCTTGGCTGTATTCCTTGAGTAAGTAAACTGGATGAGAAAATATTCCCTTTCAGGTAAATTTCCTTATGTTTCTGCGGACTAATTACAGAAAAAGTAACGTTAGCCTAATGCCTGTCAAATGTTTTTAGTCTTTTAATTTTTTATTAAATTTTCCAATTATTGAATGATGGGCAAAATTGTTAATGTGTGATCAACCTGAGGATGAATCAGATTCATCTATCGTAAATAATTCCAATTTTAATGGAATTTTAAAACTATGGTATCGTAAAAAGATAATTGTTTCAGGCTGGACGTAGTGGAAGTTGTCGATATTTATAATGAATAAAAACACAAAATGAAATTTATTTCTATGGCACTTATTTCTATGGTGCCATAGAAATAAATCTGTGAAAGATTACCAAGTGTTCTTTATTCATTATGATTATTAAATAGCTTATAGCTTAGCACCTGCAATCTTTGGCTCTATGTAAGATAGCCGATCAAGTTCAAGTTTGTCTTTATTACTTGTAATTACTTGGAAACTGGAATAATGTCCAATCGTTTGCTGATTTTATAGACTATTTACTTTCATCCACACGCCATGATATCGAATTATTGCATTCTCAGGAGAAAATTGTAGGGCTTTTGAAATGAAGACACATTAAATACTTAAACATTTGAGAACGCTAGGACTCAAAATAGTAAACAAAGCAGCGCTAAAAAAGGCGAATTCGGTAGAAAAAACTCGCGTTACTAGCTTATATTATTAAAGATTTACCTGACTATAAAGACAGTAAAAATACAAACACTGAAAATTGAGAAGATCAGCATTATTAAAGTCAATTATTTTAATTGCACGTTTATGGCCAATATGTTAAATACTTCCGTTCTCTGGGTAACGGAAGCTTTGTCGTCGATAATTTCGTTTAATTATGTTTTATTCCGAACAATCATTCATTTATTTATTTTTTTTACTAGAAATGATTTATATGGCCTGTTGTCGTAAAAGACAAACAAGACAGTAATCTAGGGCAAAAAAACCTATCGATTGGTGTTGTTTTCCGATACTTTAATAATAGAAAATGTCACTTTCAGTTTTTTCTCTCGATAGTATGAATAAAATCAATAAAAAGATAGACATACATCATTATAAGTTTATACCTCCTACTTCTGTAAGACAATCCATGTGAATCCACTCCTTGTTCATTCACACGATTTTCACTCGAATGTATTAATGTATTTCAAAAGGTTTTACTGAGATGAAATGAAGTGTCGCAGGAAAAAACTATAATTAATTACTGCCACTCTTTTTTCCTTACCCTGTAATCACCTTTGAGTGATGAGGAATTGTTTTCTTAGAAAGTGAAACGACCGCAGCCACTTTTATTGAGCTTTCAAATGACGGAAACGTTTGATGTAGATGTTTTATTCGAAATGCGCGGACGAACAGGTGTATAAGTATAAAGAAGTAAAATAGAAACTAATTTTGTAGGACTCGGCCATTTTAAGGGCTAGTTATCGTCAATCTTGATGCAATTAGATTTCTTTTTCATTCTCTCAGCTGTAGCTGCAAATCTACATTCCGTACCCTTCTTACTTCAACTTATTCAGTTTCGCAAAATTAGATAGATGTGGATGGTATAGAATGGTGGATAAGTGAATGAAGAATACCTATATTCCAATATTTGAAAGTTTAATAATCGAAAAGTTTAAAAATTCGATAATCTTGATAATTATAGTTGAGATACTTCTCCTATAATTATCAAGATTATCGAATAGATAGTAACTGAATCACTAAACTCTCAGGCACCTAGTGATTTATCAACTTGGCAGTTTCATAACTTATCTTTTTGAGAGACGTTCGTTTAGCCAGATTCAAAGGCTGAATGGAAGTAAATATATAAATGTTATACAACTTATAAAATTTGAGCAGTGGTATTGTATCATACAGCCAATTTAAACCTCTTCTTATTTCATTAACTCGGGTCAGTTGATGAAAAAAAGCTGGGTCGTTTTTGTAGCCTGGTACATTCGCGCATTTATGTGATTTTATAGAAGAAATCGCCTGTCATTGCATCAGTATTTATGCACTTGTGTTTCACGAATTCTTACAGAAGAATGTTCTCATTTGGACATTTTCGGTGTTAGCTTTAATGGCCAGGTTAAAAGACCACATTTATTACCCCACAGGAACACCATCGCTCTTTTTTTCGCATCCATATCCGCTTTTTCTTAAGGTTTTAAGTGACGAGGTGATTTTTTGCGCGGCTATTTTCAAAGCACCTCAATGTTTGCCTGGCCTTGGAGGGTCACGGACTTCGCAAAGCCCGAGTGTTTGTCTTGAGACGACGCGGTGCGTGGGACATTTACCGCTGTGAAACTGTGCGTCTGAGGCGGGCGAAAAAGGAGCGGATATCGAGAGGCGGAGGGGCGTGGTATTTTGGTGGCGGTGAGCGATCACAGCGGGAGGGCTGCTTTTGAGCTTTTGAGCCCGGGAAGTGGCACGCCCTCTGGTTTTGAAAAAAAACTCCGTTTTATCGTCTCGACAAAATGGAATTTCGAGGAGTGAGAAATATGAGACAGCGAGACTGAATATAACATCGGGGGAAAGACATAAAGTCAGGAATTCTTCTCGTGCGACCGGATTTAAATCGCATAAACTTTATCGGTTTTGAAATAAAAGCGGAAAAACTTCACGCACTTTTGGCGGCGCATTCTGAGGAAATCTATAATTCGAGGACACGTAACTGTAGCCAAGAAATAAATAACTTTAATTCATTATAGAAGGACATTATTGGCTCATGATTTTTTATTCTGTACTTAAATTTATAATTATTCTGATTTTCTTCGAAAATGTGACATATAGAGAAAGGTGTGAGGTTAGAGGTGAGAAATTTTGAAATCTATTGACTTTTGAATCATTATGATGCATTCAATCAGATCATGCCGTTCAATTCTTTGATAACGAGTAGTGAGTGATATGTCAGTCTAAAGCTCATTCAGAATACAGCTTGTAAGATTATTGAAGACACATTGAAAACATGTGTGGGGGCTCTACGATAAGGATATTTTTTTACTAAGTTTCAGATAATTTAATTTTTAACTAAGTTTTTCTTGCTTTTAAATTTTAACTAAGTTTCCTTTGAGCTAAAAATTTAATTATAATTTAGTTTCTCTTAAATGGTAGTAATTAGCATATCATACAATGTTACTTGAAGAACCACCTGAGTAATCTCTTAGTTTACTCACTAAATTGGTTCTTATCCATGCACTTTCCTCCTGTATAAATCAAAATAGAGTGCTTTCCAAAAATTATCCTCTGGACGTAATACTTGAGTTTTTTTTATAGTTCCATTTTCTGCGAGCTTATTCCATGAGAGAGTATTTGTCATGTTTTATTTGTAGTTTTAACCACTATTTTTAGTAATTTTGCCAAGAAGTTATTTCAATTTTAGCCAGAAACTCGTCAGACATTTTTGTAAATGATTTTTCCTAGGCAATAGGTGCGGAGCTTAAAGAGTAAACTGTCCTTAGACATAACTGGATATCGTAAATGTTCTAAATAGCATATAATGAAATGGTAAGTCATATATTTATTAAGGCCAATGTATCTGTTGCTTCCATCCGTTTGTATTACCAGTAAATTTCAGCACCCTTAAAATGAATTTTTTAAATTATTTATGTAAGGTAATTCATATGAAATATGTTGGTTATTTACGTGCCAGAGTGTGTTTTTTTAATTCCATTTCAAATTCCAACATTCGAATTACGACATATTCGACAAACAACGTCTCGACTTACGACCAAGCGTTTGGCAGCGTCGTGGGTGGTACTACTAAGCTGAGTAACTTTAGAACGGTCACAAGTGTTTTCTTTCCAGCTACGGTTATGGCTACATTCATTTTATTTTTTATTTTAAAATCTATCATTTTGGGAAAGATGGTGTACATTGAAATTGAAAGGAAAAATTAAAGGAAAGAGAAACAAAGGGAGGCCACGTCTGCAGTACATGGGGCTGATAATGAAGGACATAGGCTGGGGCAGGAGTTACGTTGAAATGAAAAGGAAGGCAGATATACGAGAAGAATGGCGATTTACTGCAAATCAATCAACATATTGAACACTGAAGAGAGAGAGAGAGATGAACATTGAAAATATATGTATCTTAATTCACCAAAATAATGACGAATATCCGACTTACGTACGAATCGACTTATTACCGGTCTGTTGGAACCTAATATCGTCGGACGTCGACGACTTACTTCATACTCTTGAGTACTCAAGCCATTGCAATCAAAATGGCCGTGTTCCCATAAATCCTGTTCCTCATTATATTTACGTCCATGCATGCGAGTAGTGGTTGAGGCAGAAACTTAGTGAAATTTCACCGTGAATTCAGAAAACACTTCGCGAGTTGAAGCAGAAACTTCTTGAAATAATGGTAAAAATATTTTCTGTGGAACCACAAAGTTTTTAATTTGAAGTTTGTGAACACTCATTCCCACTCGTGCCTTCATTTTCCGAACGTATCTACATAATACGTGCAATAGCTATAGAAATATTGCACAGATGCGTAAGGAGTAAGCGATGTGACTTACAGTTGGTGCTCTATTTACATTACTATATGTTGCATTAAATATTTGAATCGGGCTAACCTTTTTATCATCGTTTTGACTCGAGCCATTGAAACTTCGACCGTGCTCTTCGAGCATGCTCGCACAAAATGTTGGATTTGAAAATACAGTCGTGCCCGTTGGTCGTTCAAGACATTGGGAGGCTATGTGCACAACATCATTCCACTGTGCCGGGAGGGAAAGTCTCTCCGCATTACTTCACCCGAGGTATTTACACCGAGGCTTATCTTCTTCCCGCTCCATTTGCCCTTAGCAAGCCAAGTGAAGGGGAGCGCACATATCGGAAAAAATGAAGACATTTTATGCACATCCAAGCAGGGCAAGCCTTTCGTTTTTTTCTCCCCAAAGTCGTGAAAATTCGCCACACATCGCGCGTTTTCAAATTCTCCATCGTTTATATTTTTCCTTTCTCACGGTGTGGGACCGTTCCCACGTGAATATCATCCCTCAAGTGGGAGGAAAAAACGCATGGTCAATGCCCAAAATGTTTCCATCGCCGACGTATTGGATAGCCACGTACTATCGTTTCCACTGAAATGTAGACACCCACACGCCCCATTGTACTGATTTGATTGAATGGGGTCGGGTTGGAAAAAACTTGGATGGTTGGCACACGAGGCTAGCTGCGGCCTTTGCCTTTACGTCACCGAAAGCCGAAGAGGACGGACGTGGATGCGACAGGGCTAGCGGAATTAGAGTCAAATAAACTCCGAAAGCCAAAGCCCTAGCGGAAGGAATGCACTGAGGAAACTCACGTCCACGCACACGTTGGGCCAATCGGAGTCTTTTCTCTCGGGCTCCGTCGGGAAGTACGCAACTACTTTGCTCAGTCTCGGTAATCATAACTCATAAGGTGGCAATATAACGGTCTCAAGACTTTCGAAGAGTAATTGATGCTACTTTTCATCTCTAGCAGAAATTTTCAATCCTAGGCGAAAGTGTTGCAGATGAATGGAAGTTAAACTTACGTTCGCCATACGAGGGTAAATATATGACTCGAGGAGTTATCGATCGTTATTTTCTTCCTCAGTATGAGATAGGTTGGAAAATTCTAATGATTCTCTCCCTATTTTTATTGCTAAAGAGTTTCAAATGAAGAATAAGTAACTGGATAGGTAATGGATGTTAACATGCTCCGATGACTGAGGTCACATCGCTTCGCACTAAGATCACTGTATTTATGAGGTTTCAGCACTTTCCATTCAAATAACTGTCTGAATGGTGCATGCTGTGGAATATTATGGGGCATTAAGGTGGCTGGAGCGATTTTTGTATGTGTACAGATTTGCGTGAAACTTTGCATAAGTGTCCTTATTAGTAATATCCATCTATAAAAGTGAATAAAACTGCATGTTACCGATTTGGTTTCCTGGCAATTCAATGATATTTTAACAAGTACTCTTATGGCACACGCCATATATTTTTAAACAATTTGATTACTTATGTACAGATTTTCTCCTAAATGCGAAATAATAAGTTTCATATTATTATAATAGCTGCAAACAAATATCAAGGTATCATGCCGAGTAAGAAAAGCGTATTTAGATATGATTTTCTCGTAAATTTCGAATTTCGCGCCGAAAATCCAAGTCAAAACAATGCTTTAATTAAGGCGAAAATTTGAAATATAACTCTTGCATCATATACATTACTGCATGCATGGTGATTTCAAACGTATAAACAGGTGTACTTGAGTGAAATGTGGTCCAGAGATATTTTTTTTGACTTACTTGAAAAGTTATTGGAATGTGCCTTCAACGGCTCACGATTACCGCTCCAGCCACCTTAAGGGTATATACTACGTCAGAAAAGATGTTCTCAGACTGCTGGGGTTTTTAACGCCACGGTTTCCTGCTTTTAGGTTGATTAAAGAATTCCCGTATTTGTTGTTGTTGTCACCATCCTGCGCTCAAAAGATAGAGCAATGGGGCAAATGTCTGTTTGCGAAGTTAATATTAAGTAAGTCGGCGAAAATATATGCTCAAAATAGACCAGTTTCGACGATATATTATTCGGTAATTGGGATTGATACGAAAACCAACCAAAATATGCGTAATGCAACGATCCTTCATCTTTGAATTCAGTACATTTTTTAAATGCAGATTTCATGGAGTTTATGCATAGCCGTGAGAACTAAGGAGGATATTTAGGGCCTTCCTCGTTGGGGTCTCTCGTGGAATCAGCGCCGTTCTCCCACCAGGGCCCCGCAGTTCGCCCGAACAACCTCCCCTCCACCACTCCCATAGCTCCTTTACGAATTGCTTTTGAATATTGGTGAATTTCTACTTGTACTTTAAAAAAGTATCACACCCTTCTTAAAGTAGTTTGAGGGAGATTTTTCCCTAGTCGTAATGGAGACCATATTCAAACTTTATTTTTTAATGCAAGCAACAACAAGAAGCATGAAGTAAATATTGTTACATTAATGGAGCAAAAACCTTGCTTTGCATTACTGACATTCGCAGTAATTTACTAAATTAACTATGCATTAAGTGTTAACTTGACTCATTTTTTTCACGCCGTACTCTGAAAACCCCTTCACAACGGGTGATTGTTTGCGATTCTGTATACATTACAGCGGTGAATAGTTAATTTATTTTTTAAATAGTTGAGAAAGCATGAAAACTACGCACTGCTAAATTTCTGGCGAGATCTATCAGTTATAATTTCCTCATATTTAAAAAATAAAGTTTCTCTGGTGTGCATACCTATACTTTTCCCATGGAAAATAGCTGATATGCTTTGGAAAATATCTCGTAAAGTATGATAGTAAGTGGGTGATTTTTTATATCATTAGAAAGATGACATCTTTTTCTGTACAATGAGGCCAAATTCGTTGAATTTAATTGAAGTGATACCTCTCTCAAACTACCTTAAATTTGGACTTGGATTGGGAAATAGGCTAATCCTGTCTAACTCAACTAAATACTCGCGTTGACATTGCGGAGAAATGCAGCCTGAACAATGGCTTTTGTCAACTACCATCAAAAGTATTTTTTTGGAAATATTCTTTGATTCAGTTTTTTTTAAGTTACTCCAAGAAGATATGGCCGGGGGCATTTGGATTTTGGAGCCCCTCGAAGTACGGAATAGCAGAAAAGTGTTCGCTTGGAAACAACGTAAAAGTTGGTATTTTTTGTACTCTCATAAATGTATAAACTGAAACTATAAGAGAATATTTCCTCTTTCATGTTATGCAACGCCTGTTTGTCTTAATTCTCTTATAATTAGTGACCTCTGGGGGGATTTGCAGTATTGCAAGCAACTTTACTGGGAAATCACTTCCTGTGAACGTGAACATCGATACGATTATCAGTATCAAGATCATTTTGAGGTTCTTTTCAATTTTTGTGTTTGGAAATAATGATCACTTTTATGATAAAAATGTTTTACTAAAGTTAATCAATTTTCTTTTATGTATTCGGAAAAGCTCTCGTTTTATAATTGTTTTTTTATTCCATCAATGGAGAGGGAAATTATGTCATATTACGACATGGTTCTCCGTGAATTTCAGATCGCTGATTGTTCTAATAGTGAGCCATGATAGCAGCCATAAATGATTTGAAGAGACCAACCACTTCATCTGTCTTTTTTATACTATGTAAGTCTCATGCTTGCGAAACAAAAAGTCATGAATCCCGTTCTTTAGTATCCTCTTCAGAAAGATTAATTGTTTTCTTGGAGAATGAAAACAAGGCTTCTGAGGTTTCGGTGTGGAGAGGATTAGCAGGAGTGAACCGGATGGACAGGATGATAAATGAGGTAGTGTTAATTGTGGTAGGGTAGGGATGTAAACTGATAGGAGAAATTAGGAGAAAGCAGGAAAAATGACTTAATGACGTATTGAGTGGTGACAACATGCAGAGGAGGGTGATATCGGAGATTATTTTGGGTAAACTTAGGCAAGGGAGAAGAAGGGATGAAAACTTGGACGGTGGGAAGGGAGGCAAAAGATACGAGGAGTCTCAAAGGGATTTAGTATTAATGAGCGTACCACCTTTAGTCGACATATTATATGAACATTATGGAGAACAATGTTGCCAAACTTATTCTGCTTACATAGTCTGCTCACCTCGAGACTATCCGACGCCGTACTAAATATGATTAATGTCACTTAATTATAAGTTACTTTAGGGAATAATATTTTCATTGTGGAATACTCTTAGACACGCAGTTAGTATACTGCACAGCACTATGTTAACTCTCCTGCTGCTATGGCAACATCGAACTTCCAGCATTATGAAAATTTACTCAGAAAACTATTTGCTATAAGATCCCATACGATCAGCTAAATGTGGTACGTCCTGTAGAAAGATGCTCAGATTCGCGAATGAAGCGCTAGAGAAGACTCCTCCCAGGCGAAGGGATTATAGGCAAGACAGATCATGAGCCTGCCATTCATTGAATAGAATGCTTATGATGAGTTTAAAGTATCCATTCTGCTTGGAGTGCAAAGACAGGCAAGTTGGAGCGTAGCCACGAATCCAAACCGACTCCACTCCGCAGTACGTCGAGTGTCTAAAACTCGAGAGCGTGTGGATCGCATGAGAAATCGGTCGATGGGCAAGGAAATATTTCCGCAGTTTATAAATGTGGACTTTGTGATGAGGTCCCAACTCTCCGTCGGAATAACTCGCAGAGGACACCTTCGCTTACTTCTATCGCTAGTGGTCGATAACCGATACGTGCACGCGTGCCGCATTTTACATTAAATTTAATTGCAATCTAGGCGCGTGCCATCCGTAAGTAATGGCATAAAATATCTGAAAGGTTTAATTTAGTCGGATTTTCCTTGACGTGCCAACAACAAACCTTTAGCGTATCGCCTGGTGGCACGCGAACCATAGGTTGCCGATTCCTGGTCTATCGGACGATTAAGCCAAGAAGATATAGGGATGGGGCAGGAAACCGGGGGATGGCGGGAGAAAGCGGAAGCCATATTGGACATTCCCCGAATATATACTCCGCCCCGAAGCGGAAGTGTATTGGAAAACGGAATAAATGGAGCCGTTTTGATAATGCATGCGAATCTTCCGGGCGGGACGACAGATATAGGAAGGGAGGGCAGTAAGGGGAGGGTCTCCCACCCTCGGATATCTGCGCACCTGCGCACTGTCCCGAGTAGAAAGACTCCTTCCTCCCTCCGCCTCAACATTTCTATCCCCCCTCCTCCTTCCTGCCCAGCCCTCTGGTCATCTCTTCCTATTCTATTCCCATTGTTTCCCCATCTATCCGCGGCGGCGTACCGGAAGGTGAGCACATGGTACATAAAGCGTGTTTTGTTTTGGGGTGGAAATTTTTTCGTGCGTGGCTGATGTGACGAAATTCCCCATAATCCTTTTCTTCGCGCCGTTCCGCGTGCTTTATGCTTTTTAATAAAGGTTCCATCAGCTTCCTCGTGGAGGTATCGCGAAAAGCGCGTTTTGAATTGAATCATGGTGTTGTGCAATAAACCCTTTTCCTCGAAAAAATTCTTTTTTGAATCGCCGAAAGTGACCCTGATATTCCACGAAGAGTTCTAATAACTGGAGGAAAGCATGAAATATCTAGTATCGACCAAGTAAATTATTATTATTCCATAATTTTGAACCCAGAAAATATTGATGGCTCTATAACGAAATAAGTATAGTTAGGGTGCTAGAGTATTGAGATAAATTGCGCTTAGATACCCATTCGAGATATCGCTTAGCAATTTCGCAATTAGAGGAAGGTATAATTCGGTGTTAGTCTGAAAGAGGGAAATAGAAGGTGTTTTTTAAGTCTAAATTGCGGTTTTAAAATGTTAAATATATTCCTTACTACAAAAATGACGTATCTAAAGAATATTAATTTTGCGGCCTCCAGTCCAGACTGCCCCTATGAAATACTAAATACTTATGATCTGAAAACCAATATTTCACCACGTGCAATTATGAATAGTTCGTGTTTTGGAGTAAGATGCAAAATATTCCAGCACATAGTTGACGGTGTTTCAAACTGGCCGTGAATAATACCCAGTAATAAGGCATATAGGATATGTTGTTGTAGAAAAAACAGATAAAGTTAGGCTGGTCAATTTCAACGCCAATAATTGACTTTTCGTTGTTTTAAGAACCAGATTTGTTCAATTTACAAACTCGACATTTTGTCATAGAGCGTACTATATATTTCTATATGTATTCAATTCTGCAGTTTATATACTAAGGACAAAAAAGAGTTTCCATCAATATTTTGAACCAGAATTGATCATTTTCGTGATGGTATTTTTGAAAAAAATTACCTCATCAATACCGATACAACCTTCTCTGAGAAGATTATCTCTTAAACTGACCACGAATCAAATCTTATTTAGATGACACGTAATAGACTCTAGTTGGAACAGCCCTGGGGTTATATTAGGCTGGCCTCTTTGATTTCAGAAAATAAGTTAAACATTATTTCAAGTGTGAAATTTGTCAAATTGGCGAACTGATGATAGCAGCTAGCTCCACGACAACTCATCTGTGGACAATTAAAATAAATTTTCAACCTTACAATTACCATCCCATCAGGATTTAAATACTAGTATCAATTTAAAATCAAGATTCCACCGCTTTTAAACACCGCGAATGGTGAAGCGCGGGTTGATATTTTTACGGAAATTACCATCACTAAGAAGTCAATGTTTTAAACTGGACTGTGATAAGTTCAGCCTCGAGGGTTGAATTAGGCTGGATCATTCACTTTCAAAAATTAATTTGTGAATATTTTAAGGTCCTAAATTGGTCAATTGGGGAATTAATGCCTTCCCTCAAAAGCTCGTCTCAGGGCGCATAAAGTGCATACGTATTCCTTGGCTGGCCTTGCTGTAGGAATAGCAATTGAAGAATGTCTATCTCTATGAGGACTTCATAACTAGTATCGAACGGAAACTAGTAACCACCGCTATTCAGTTGCACGTAAGATTATGTCCTTATGAGCATTTTTTATGACAGTTGCAATGATGACTTAGACTAAGAATGTAATCTCTTAATCTGACGCTAATTTATTAAGATGGCGCAAATAAATTGTAGCTGGAACAACCTCGGTGGCTAAATTAGACTGACCTCTCCGAAATTCAGGAAAATTATTAATCACTATTTCAAGCGTCGTATTAGTTCATTTGGCAAACTAATGATAGCAGCGTTCCTCCTGGCATCTACTCTTCTCCGGGCGATTTGTTATTAAGGCTTTTGAGACCTTGGCCCGCTCTTATGAAAAAATTGAGGGCGTCAGCTCGTACGCGGGGTGGGGGAAAGTGAAATGCCGAATAAGAAGAAGAAGAAGGATTTGCCAACGGTGTGCGGTCGGCTGGACTCATGGAGGGAAGGGGATACTGGGCAGGGGGAGGAGAAAGGTGTTGTAGTGCGGGGGAGGGTGGCAACTCCTTTCTTATTAATGTGTATCGTCCGGGGCAGTCTCCGTCCCGAAGGTCACCAGCGGAGCGTATTCGTGATCGCCTCGGGGACAAATTCCGAGCCGAGGCATCGTCCGTCCTGATCACGCTTCCTAGGAGGGTCCCCGCCCAACCACTGACCAGATTCCACCCTCCTCCTACCTCACTATCTTAGATTCTCGGCCCTCCTACTATTTCGCCCATTCACGCCCCATTGAAACAAAAATAAACTCGACTCTTTCCTGATTTCTCGTCCTCCTGCAAGAAGATGGGACTTATGCATCGGTGCATAATTCTTAAGAATTTTTCGATTTCACTACATTCCACGTGACAGAATCCGGTGATTTTCCAAGCTGCAATCAGTCGTAATGTGAACTCATCCTCGTATTAACGAAGTCTGATGCCAGAGCTTTATTTCCGATCTATCTCAATGTTTGCTTTACACCTAACACACGCCAAGTGTTAGTACGTCGAATGCTAGTTCTTTGTAGCATGATTTTTGACAGTTTGAATACGCTTGTTTTCAAATTTACGCACTATTCCTTTAAGTCAGCATTTGCCATAATTTGTCTTTTGCCGCAGCCCACCACATGTTAAGGTCTGTAATTTTTCAAATCCCGATCCACCAAAGTATAAAGCATAAAAAGTGAAGCTGCCTTTTTTTAAAAAGTATGCTTGAAGGTCGGCTTAATGGAACCTACTATTCATTTTGTTGATAGAAATAAACATAGATGTTCCTCAGAATTGAACTTAAAACTAAAAAACTACGACCCGGATATACGATCTTCAGGGCGACGGAATAAAATGTTTTCAAGAACTTTTCGCTCAACTCTAGCAGATTTATTCTAAAAAACGATTGAACGATTTAAACGATTTGATTATGTATAAATATATCCTTTATTAGGTGTCAAAGTCTTCTTGGTCGCTCAAACTAGTATCGTTCTATCAAAAGGGTATTTGCTGAGAACAACGAATTTTAGCGGCGCAAGGCATACCTCTATTTTAGTAGCTGGTTTTTAAGTACTCCCCTGTATTGTTTAGAGATGCAAGAAATTATTAGTTTTTCGTGGGCGATCCATCTTCGTGGATAAACTTCAGTCATAACGGGCATTTTGATTTTCAAAATGCTAAAGTTAGTGGTGGAAGTGTTTTTGTCAAGTCTGTCAGATGTGTCATTGCATGTGGATGGAAGCTAATGTATGAATAATTTGCTCTTAATCTCTGACCTCCTGCTTTGGTATACTGTTCTAATTTTTTTATTTAACGAAGGTGAAATATTTAGTTAGGTTATTTCTGTGATTCTGAATCTCGGAAAGTGCTTACCGACTGTATTTCAGCTCCAAAATGTTAAGAGAAAACACTAGTACATTTCCATGCTATTTTCCATGACCATCAAGATCGACCATGTTTTCAACAAATGGTAAAAGTTGGTGAAAAGAGTGTGAGCACTTGCCGACGTTCGAAATCGCAGAAATCACCTCAATAAATACGATATTTCACTTTTGTATGCATTTACACCAAGTTACTCCTGAGGTTACTCTTTAATATTGGTGAATCAGTGTATAGCCGCATGCAATTGTAACATGCATAATTGTAATTGGTGTAATGACTGTTACCTTGAGCTCCAGTTTCTTCCTGAATTTGTTAGACTATGCTGATGTTCATTTGTGAAATACCATGACCATTTTACGAGATAGTCGTTATCTTCTATCTAATGTGTCGTGGAGGAAGCTTCATAAATAATATGTGTTGGCATATAAGTTGTCGTAGCTATTGTATCGAGTGAAATGTACTTCAGACAGCAAGAGAAACAATTTGAAGCAGTGAAGTTGCTGGCTGCTTTGCGGCTAAATGAGTTCACTGACTTTACTTCTTGTGCACGTTCCGTGGTGCAAGTTTCTTTTGCCCTTTATAGAGTGACAGCAAACTTCGATTTCCTTCACCACGCCGAACCTGCAGGCTTGTTGTTGTGACCAATATCAGACGCCTCAAACCAAACCAAATTCTATTGCCAAATATTTTCATCTGTCTGAAATCGTCACCTTAATGGCAGGAGTAACGAAAATGGAATTTCGGAAAGGTCGCGAGAAGCCTCAGTGTAGACTGACCCATTGCTGTTTGATTTTCGGCTCATAAGTCGATAGTCACGTCCAATTCATGTTATAAGCCCAAAATTCGGTCATGTAGAGAGTTTATATGTGGATACGTTTAATCAAGAAATGATTTAGTTTTATCCGCAGGTTAAGTGATGACAAACGTTTATGTGAACCTAGCAAATGAACTTTCTATATATATTCATAATGATAAATCGATCAAGAAAAGAAGATAGATATGTTATTTTTCAACTTAATATACTTCTCTCTTTTAAATCTTTTTAACGAAAAAATTGGTTAATTTTGCCAGCAAACTATGGTTTTTATATGCCACGGTTTGAAATTCCGCATCCGGAATGGGTGTCTTGGAAGACTCGTTTAAAGCCCTCGGCAAGACGGTGCGATGTAGCCTAAGCAGTTGCTGCATCTCTAGACACAAAATCCTTGGATAAATTGAATTGACTGATTAATGAATGAACTAAATTATCAAATACATGGGATAGTAGCTAGGACACCGTGGGGACCATGCCGTCGGAACGGGCATGAATGAACGTGAAATTGTGCGCGAAATCGTCGCCAGTTTTATTTTTAATCCGCAGGAGTGGAAGTGTATTCGCCACCGTCCACTTTCCATTCTTACTTTCCCATTCGCTTTAGTATAGCATCTCTGTCCGCTAGAGCTCGCGTCCATCTTTCAGCCGATCCAGCGACGGGCGGCGTGCTCTAAGATTCGTGACCGTGATCGGGCGGTGGATGTAGAGTGGGATGGGGTCTGGGGAGATTGCACGGGGCGCATTCTGGGACGACTCCATGCGAGGAGAAAGGCTGCTGTTGATTAAGCCACCGGTACCTACCTCCTATCCCACTGTGAGTGCACTGTGAAGATACCCATCGCGTATGAATTGGACTTAGCATTTCGGCGAGCAGTGGGCACATTGAACTTACATTGTACCTCTCTCGGACTCGTATGTTGAATATAAATTTGTCGTTAAATTGGGTTTAAATGTTGTTTCATTGACTGAAGAGTGGTAGTTGGTGGTAATTTATTTAAGGCTGTTTGAGAGAGGTATGACCACGCCTGAAATTCAATTAATTTGGTCTCATTAGAAACAAAAAGTCTAATCAATACAATAGTACCAAAATATCGGCAACTTATTCACTGGCACTGCTTTCCGAGTTATTAGTGAAAAAATACAAGTCTTTTTCCATGGGATAGGTGCACTCCCGAGATGCTCTATTAAACAATCGAAGAGATGATGTTTAGTATTTCTGACGCACAGATCACGTCAGAAATGTAATGGAGTGTAGTTCTTTGCTTTCTCAATTGTTGAAAAAAATAATTAATCACTTAATGTAATTTACTTTTTACAAAATCGTAATAAAAAGCATTCGGTCTTGAAGGCGTTTTTGCGTGGGAAAAATAAATAAAGAGCCTCAAATTTGTATGTTTGGTTCATTTCCGAGAAATTTAGACATATAAAACAATTTTTTGCGCCTTTAAATTGATTTATTCATTTCATGCTTCTTACAACAATTAAAATTCATAATTAGAATTCTAATATGGTCTCTGTTTGTTAGTGGGGAAAAATCTCGCTCAACCAACTTACCACACACTACCTCCTATCTCTCTGACCATCCCTCTCCTGAGTGCACTGGGAAAGTCCTTCTCTGCCATTAACTAGGCTCACCCTTTCGTGATCAGTGGATTCACATTAAAATGCCTACACGATTTTGCCTCGCTCAGATGTGAATACATCGTGAAATTGAGTCGGATCGGGGATCCATAGACTTGGGTGGCTGTTAGATGTAGGTTATAAGTGGATTAGGTTGGGCAACGGGCGAATAGTGCAATCATATTAAAAATGCTTGCACAAATGAACCTAACTCAATTTTGAATGTGTAGCAAAAGCAGTACAATCGAGAATCTAAATATTAATTAATCAGCACCTATGAACCAATTTGAGTTCAAAAAAGGAGTAATCTTTGAGTTGAAACTTTGAATATCATTTTTATTGAACACTATTTTTCTTTCGTAGGTTAATTAAAAACACAAAAGTTAGTACCTGTTAAGTTTTGCAATCGGATTTAACATTCTTCTCAATAACGATCATTTACACTGAGTGCAGCATTCGACTCAAATTCTTGGAATTAGATTCATAATGTACAACAATGTTTAATTTTCAGATAAATGTTTTACTCGGCACCACTGGCTTTAACACGTTGGCTTCAAACGTTGGAATCTGTAGTACTAAAAATGCATTGAAACCCGTAGTGCCAATTAAAATATTTCTGTGAACATTATACGTTGTTATATATCATCATTCATGACAAATTTTTGCACAGCTAAAGCCGAGTCCAATAATTTATTCTTGGAGTCCCTCCATTCTGAGAGTTTTATGAAACAAAACTCTGGAAATGTGTTGTGAATGTGTAATGTGAGATTGCTGTATTTTTGCCGTAGTTACAAAAAATGATTGCTTGAAACTCAATAATATAATTTTTTAAGCGGAGTATTTATAAAAGCATTAACCAGAGTACCTTGTGGATTTCTTACAAATTTAATGTTCAACAACTTACCTCGTCTTGTGTCTTCGTCTTCGGAGTATATCATTTGTGATTTTAACGATTTATTGTTGGTGTACCTATTTTTCTGAGTTTGATTTTCTCTAAGAGTAAATTATAACCTTGAATTGGAATAAAAAGTTAAGCACATGAAAACTTACGATATCAAAGCCAAGCATCTTGAAAGCTGAAGGATAACCACCTTTCTTATTAGCATTTTTTTTCCGGACAAAAATCGGTATCGTGGTTTTTATAGCTTTCCTAAACATCAATATACTCCTGATTTGTTCTGCGATTCGAAGAAAAGTTTTATTTTAATTTTTTTAAATTTTTTTTACAAACCCGCGCATATGTTCAGCCTTTTATGGCACTGGATTCACTGGAACCTACGCCCACCTAACGCTTCGCCCTCAGATGGAACGCCCGAGATAATTCCCATTCATTCCGATTCTTATCCTGTTCTAAAAATTTTCTTATCGACCTATCAAAGACCAGTTGCTCTCTGCGTGCTAGGGATCCCTTCATTAATTATGACGTCAGCAGGACCCTCGTGCACGCAAGTGGTGACGTGGTGAGGAATAGTATCGACTTGTTCAGCGCCATTTTTTAAGGGTTCACCTCCCACCTCAACCCTCACCCGTCTCATGTTCCGCATTTGTCTTCCAGCACGGAAACCTTTACCCCTCCGTAAGCTTTCTCATGAGAGAACAATGGTGGTAGCAGGCGGTATCTAAAAATCTACCCGAATGCAATTTGGGTGAGCAAACTTCCAAGAAATACTGCAGTATAGGAGTTGCAATGGAGTTTTGAGTCCATCACGTTGGAAACAGTGTCCAATTCTTATTTCTATGCAATTTATTCATGATCCGATGACTAATGGTGAGGTCCGACAAGAGAAACTTTATTTTTGACTCGAAACAATTGAGGACAAACCCCCTTATGATAAATAGTAGCATTCCAAAGTTAAAAAGAATTGCCAATTTTACTTTTGTCACTCAATCTTCTGGGTGCTGAAGTCGTCATGCTTACACACCACCTATTGCCATTGTTGGAGTCAAATTTGAAGGTAACTTTCATCTGGAAAGTCATGTGCTTTTAAAATAACGATGAGTGTAGTGGAAGGTAGCAGAAGTAACCTGATACTTTTTGTGACAAAGAGTATGAAAGTCAGTGTTAAATATTTGAATTGACAAGCATTAAAAGAGGCTTAGCCAGTTTCTAATAAATAATTATCTTTCGTGCAATGCACCTGTTCTTTCTTCGGGTCAGAAATGAGTTTTCGATTCTAAGGGTAATGATTAAGAGGCCTGCTTCTTTCAGTCTAATTTTAGCTGAGGATATTAATCCATCTTTCAAATATGAGCGTGTACATGGCTGGAAAGACTATAAATCATTCCAAACTGCATAGACCTTTAGTCCAAGTAGTCATTAAGATCAAATGTGACAGTCATAACTTAATATAATTCAAATGCAAATATCTTTTCCAAGGAAATTCATTAATTATCTTTCTGGAGTAAGCATGGTGGAACTGGTACTTCACTGAAAGTTAATTTTAATTTAGACAACTGAATTCTTTGCTGTAGAAAAAAAATACTAAATGAAATATTATATCATGTCTGGATATTTCTTTCTGTTGTAAGGTATCAAACCCTTTATTTTGCTTTGTCGTGGTGCTTAACACGCCATTGGCGGTTTCAATGGTTGGCTATTGGCGTTTGAGTTAAAGTTATAATTTTAAAGATCCGCTTTCTTCCGCGGGAATTTCAATAGCTTAGGAATGAAAAATGTACACCCCAGGAATTGAATTTGACATATGGTCATGGAACAAGGCTATGAGGTGTAATATTTATTATTAATTTTCTGTGGCTGTGGCTATTCGTGTTTGGGATTCGGGTATCATTTAAAAGACCACCTTCTTCCGGGGACATCAAAAGTTTTAAGAAATGAATGACTTTCGCAGTATCAATAGAAGTTGACAGAAGGTCTTGGTTAAAAGAACGGACGGCACAAGACTCATCAATAATTTGCTGCGGTAGTTGCGGGTTCAGCTGTCATTTTTTGTTGGCAAATGAACATGGGTTAAAGCGATTTTTATTGCTATGAAACTGCTAGAGGCATTGCAGTGATAACGACCTGTCTTTAAATCTATGAAACGCACTTGGAGATATGCGTATTCTATAATGCACCCTATCGACGTAGACCTTCTCATTTTTTGAATTTATTCCTTGTCCATTTGCGAGAGAATAGAGAAGAAATATTTTAAGCACTCTGTGCTATGGAGGCTGTTGTCTTTTAATAGTATTGGTTTCTAATTTAAGCAGTTAGGATTAAGCTGCGAAGTTGAGTTTTCATGGTCTAAAAACAGTTCACCTAGGGAGTGTTGCTCTTTGAGTAACGGAGCAAGATCAGCATCTTTTTTGTGTCCTTTGCAAACCCTCATTCCTAATATCCTCCGACTGATAGCACTTAATTGGTTTTAAAAGCAAATCATTCACTTTCGGAAACCTGAAATTCTGGAATATTCAGCTCCAGTTATGTGATAAATAATAATTATCACCCAAAGCGTAGGCACCAAGAGTTGTTCGCACCAAAACGCATTCAAGGCAGCGATTTAAATATGCCAACGGCACTAACCCATCATTTACTCCTCCGTTTACAGTTATTGCAACCCATCTCTTTTTGGATATTCAAACAGTAATGTGAGCTTCTTTTTAATGAACCTGCTGTGAGTTTTCACGAGCCCACTCCCGATATTTTACGCTCAACGCGTTTTATGTTAATGCGCAAGCGCGGAGGAGGATCTCATTCGAAGAATTAAGGAGCGCTCATTTCCATTTCTTTTCTCTCACCTCATCCGCTCCACCCAGATCGTGACCCTGTCAAGAAATCCGTCCGTCTTGACGGGACGACAATGCCCTCCTCGCCAAAACATTTTTGGCCGCGCTTTCTCCGACCCGTCGAAATAGGAGACATGGGCCGCGTTCCGATAAAGACTGGCATACCAACCCAACCTCACGGGGCCCATATAGGTGTTTGGTACACCCATGGGTGTACTGCAATAGATTATCCCCCCTTTTACTAGCTCATATACGCTTGCTCTACCCTCCCTTACCTCGACCTCTTTGCTGGCGAGAGCTACTAAGTTAGGCGATATTTATATACGTCGGTGAAGTCAAACATGTGAATGCTAACGTCAGGATTAAACCCTGCCGCCAATTTCACATGTACACATAAGGAAGATGCATAAAAAGAGCCGCAAACTTGTGGAAAATTATATCAATCATTGCGAAATTCCACAGGGGAAAAATCATTCACCTTGATTGCGATACGAACCGGGATCCCTCTATATCACGTCAAGGAAGTCCTCAAGGTACCATTTACCATTAAATGTACCGTTTACATGGAACAAAATGAGGTATTCTTTCTTTTTACAGATTTTGAGAATACTGGGACTAGCCATGATACCCTCAACATTTGTAATCAATTATTACTTCTCGCAATGAGATCCATCAAAAATGCAATATCGAGTTATATATTTTCTTATAGATTTAAGACTCTGAGACAAATGGTAAATGGAAAGTATTTTTCTTGAGAGGAATATCAGTAAATATACCATTGAGTAATCCATTTCGGTGTGAAAGATGCTTTTTTTGTCCAATAACCTTCACTTTATTAAATACAAAGCGAGAATTAATGTAAAAAATTCGATATACCAAAAATGCTAATCTTCCATTGTCAGAGCAGGGTTTCTTTTAACGTCAATGGATTGGTGTCCCCGACATTCAACGTCAAATGTAATTTCCATTTTTTCTGCTCAAAATCCACATCAGCACTTCAATTACTATGAATTGGGAATTAGTTGGAGATGGCATACTAGCGAAGCTGAATGGGTATCGGGCGATATTACGATGATGTGGGCGAATAATTCATCCAATAAATGGTTTTGATGATTGTCACATAGAAATGCCTGCAAAAAGTTAAAAATCACGTATTAATAAGTTAATAATAAGTAATTTGAATATGCATTAATACTTCAAAATTTTTCAACCTTTACTCAGGCACAATAATTGATGACAAACGTCATGAACCTAATGAAAAAAACATCCACTCGCATTTGATTCCATGTGCTAAGTTATGCTATTATCCTCATAATCCCAATAGTATTAGTAATGCTTCCTCCAAGCAGGAATTAAATAATAACAGCCAGGCTATTCTTTTTATTGTCACGCTTATCAAACTTAGACCTGGTAAGAAAATTGAAATCCTTCTTTCAAGGACATGAGCATACAAAACTCCCTGACAGTTCACAGCCCTTGTCATCTCCCGCTCTAGCATGAATCAGTAGGAGTCGTACTACTTCTAGCTAATAAATCTTGCTTCATACTATCCCGTGCCTGCCAATGAGGGTAGAAGTATATGGAGATGAGAAGTGCGCCAGAGGATTTTGGTGAAAGGGGTGACAGGAAAGGGGTTTCATGGGAAGGATCAACCACGCCCTCAACCCTCAAAACGAAGTGCATAAGAGAGAAGCGTAGTGGCGAAATTTGAGGTAACTGCGGCTAAAAGGCCGTCCGGTTAGTTGCTTTTGAAGACTCGGCCTTTCAAATGACAGAACCCGAAATGTAATTCACAATTTCCCCTTGAAATTCGTGTAAGAGCGTATCAAGATAGTGGATGTTTACCAAGGCGAGCGGGCGCTCCTGTCGCGACATGTCGTCTCCATTTACCAAGGTTCTTCTAAATATTTCAGATCGGAAGTCCGAACTTATTCCCAAGTACCAAGGCATTTCTTATTAACCCTGGAAATGTCATAGCTTCTTATTGCTAATTAAGGGTTCATAATTAATAGCTAATTAAGGGTTCAGGGTAATATTAGTGGTTCATTTAACCTATGTCATCCATTCATCATACACACTTTGAATTCCCGCTACTAATACGATTCAATATGGCGGATCACATAAGAGAAGTGTGCGTCTTTACCTGGGTATAACGACCTCACCATTTACTTCTAGCCTCCTCGTGATATTAAAGTTAGTCCAAATTCTAAGATCGTGACACCACTTCCTGAATTTGATGTAGAATAATTATTCTCGGCTGCATACGCCTTTTTCGTGGATTGGGACACGCCCTCAGCGGATCACATTGTCTCCTGCTCTCTCGCGGAGGCTCAAGTGAGGAGGCCGGCTGAAAGCGCCGAGTTACGGCGGTGAAATCCAAAGAAGGAGGCGTTGGGCAGTGCGGTGGGTGGCGTATTGCTCCACATTACCGAACTGTGGGAGTGGTGTGAAAATGGCAAGAGGAGAGTGCTTGCTCACGACAGCTGCCCACGGGCCACTGGATTTGCTTGACTCATTCGCGAGCAGAGGTCTTTTTGTTATGACTAAGACACGTCACCGGCCATGTAATAAGTTCCTGTCTGTTTAAGACCTGCTTGCTTAGCGGCGAGAACTCTGTAAGAGTATACTTTCGTTTGAAGGTGCCCAAACTTCTTAGTTTACCACGGACGGTTTAACCTAAGCCCATGATTCTAAGACAAAGCGAAATCGATGCCCTAGGCAGGATACAAGCCCACAAACTATTGGCTGACAGACCAGTGCCTCATCAACCTGACTGCTGGCTGGAGGCTGGGGGAAATCTTATCTTTTCAGGCATGTTCGATCGTTTAAGATTTCGAAGCGTCAAGAATCATGATTTTCCTAAAGTACGAATTCAATTTCGAGAAATAATCTGGATATAGTTTTAGGTATTTTCTATATATCTTTTCTGCAGTGTAGGCTATCAGCAGAAATTGACGGTAATTTCATGAATGGAGCTAGAGCATGTGAAAAATGCTTAAGCGTTCGAGTGGTAGATAAATTAACCTTTAATCGTACAACCATTTTTTTCATTTTCTTAGAAAGAAATATTCTTCTGAGAATCTGTTTATTCCTGAAGTGTTAGTCCATTTTGATTTCATACATGGGTATCTTATAGTTTGGTTATGGTAGAATAATGTGGCAGCAATATGGGATGAACTGAGTGTACATAGTGCACTAGTACTTATGATGAATACTTAGCGTTGTCATTTCGTAAGGGTGTTATTATTGATAATATTGTCCCCCATTGTTGCGCATTGAATTTATTTTGTAGCTTATGACCATTTTTCAAATTTATGGCGGAATTCTCTAATAGTATTAATGTAAAGGAAGGTAAGAACAGCCGATATATAACACAATAAATTTAAGAAGGTTGAAAATGAATGCAGCATAAAAGATATTAGGAAGGATAAACAGACGATTTTATAACGATAGAAATGGAAATTATTTCTTCGTTAGTACCTACTTTATACTAAACAGCATTTTCGTATAATAGAAATCATAAATATTTCGGTAAATGGTCAGAAAAAGAAAATATTCGGGAAAAAATAAAAGACAGCCATCTAATGAATCTTACATTTTCAGACACCTTTCCTTGGATCGCCATTGAGAAAATAGTGAAACCTCACAAATAAAATAAAATGTCTTAGTTATTCTGGTATATGCAGATTTGATTTTTTGCAGCATTTATTTCTTCATTGAATGTATCACAAAAATACACTAAATCAGCCCCAGCATTGCCACCGATGTCAATTTGAGCAAAAAATACAAAACCCGTTGCAAAATAAAACACGTTGCATAATTTCCGGTGAAATGAGACAGCCTTGTTGTATTTTTAAATCCACGCTCAAGTGACTCGAAGTCGAAATTTATTGACCCAATTAACCGTTTTCCCTCGCCTCCAAGTGATCGGAATTCAGTTGTCTGAAGGTAATGGATAGTACCTACAGCCCTTGGCTGGTAGTTGGCTGGTAGAGGGTCACGAACGGCGCTCAAACAGGATGGAGCAAGGGATGATTCAGAAGTAGATGAATGAACGGAAAGTAAAAGAAACGCCTGTTTGTTTAGGTATTCGGAAAATGCCAGAAGAAAAGTGATGTAAGAGTTGACTCGGCTGAGCCCACCTGAGTCATTTGTTTTGAATGACCTCATTCTAAAACCCCTTCGGTGTAATTAATGAATGCGATCACTCCGAACAATCTTATGGACACCTCCCACGCCCACCAAAACACTATCTGATTCATGGTCAGCTTTCTTTTTTTGGGGCTACGGTCACCTTAAATGGCAATTTCATGCCTATGAGTATTTTATCATGTTTCTTATACTTTGCTCTAACAGGGTGTTTAATAAAATGACCACTCTATAATTTGTCATCTCCTTTGCTATTTGTTATCTATGATTCCATACATGTTAAACTGTCATGGGCTGTAGCTGTATGCATTGGCTATCACGGTGAAAGTAAATATAAAAAAGGTGAATACACGCACTGAGATGCATGGTAAGTGCTACATCAAACCCCGTCAGGTTCTCTTAATCATTGTAATGATGTATTTTTTACTATTGTTCCCTAGTTAAGGCGGCGTATTTCACTCATTACAGTTGGTACTTCCGTTTATACCGTGGCATTTTATTGTAATGTTTGGGAATAACTTATTTTGTAAAACTATAAACATGAGCTAAATGACATTGAAAATTTCGATTGAATGTCAATGTATACATATTTCTCTTAGCCCTGAAATCGAAGTATTCTACAACAATATCGAATATGAATGAACAAAGGAACAGATGACTGTAATATATTTCTGCATAATAAATGATAATTCAATTATAGTTCAGAGGCCTCTGTACAGTTAAGCCATCAACAGTGAATCAGAAACTTACAACTCTTCGTACACCGACGATCAAGGCGATTTTATTTCTGGTGCTTATTTAAATAGGCTCTGTGTTGTTTTTGCATCCTGTCTCCGATACTTGCATTGCGAATTTTTTTAATTTAAATCTTTCGTCGAATTTGTCATTATAATGCTTTTCTAAAAACTCCTAAACCGTAGAGGGAGGCCGCTTTAAGTTTATCACAAGCTCGTAACTACCCTCCAAAAGGCTATTTTCCGTCCATCTACTTCAACAAAGTGCATTTCGTGGATCATTCGCCAAGTCCCTTTCCCAGGCAAAGTTTTTTGGCTGTTACCAAAGGCAAGCAGTCACTTCTGCCTCAGCCAACGAGAAATTTGTGAGCGACTTTGTATTTCTTTCGTTGAAGGTAGGTAGGTGTAAATAATTGTTAATAGGAATTTAGTAGGTTATATGAATCGTACATAGTTTTTAAACCGCCATATTCAATGCCTAAAAATATATTTCTAATGCAATATAGGTTCCTGTTACAAGTCATGAGAATATATTCTAAATGATTCAGATAAGTCTTGTTTGATAACACTGCCTATATGTTCGTTTATCCACCTGCACGTATAGGCATACATGTAAGCTTTTAATTAACACTTCTTTGGTGTTTTACTTTTCCGGCTTCCTCGGACATTAGTCTCGAAGGAATTTACTTCAGAAATGAATGATTCAGTTTCTGACTTAAATCCTCAGTATCTCTTGCTCACGAAAGTTCATATCTGCTGTTCGCTCTCGAGTCGAAAGTTAGCAAGCATGAATGCTCTCTGAATGAGATCCCTAAAATAAATGGCAGGCAGAAGGAGGATAAAAAATTAGCCCGTCGTGGAACGAAGGTAGAAAAAGAAAGAAGTGTCTCCTAACCAGTTTTGATGAAAGGATAATAGGCCCACCCTGGTCTAACTCTTTTCTCAACCTGTCTTCCATTGAGCTTTCCCCTGAAAACCACGCTCTGTTGAACGCCAACCTGAGTATCTAGTACAAAGGAAATTAATAAGCACAGCCTCGCTTCAAACTTTGTCACTCGCCGGCTTCTTTCACGCCGTACCACCTCGGAGCAAGCACCGCACCTTTCCTTAGAATCCCGCATCCGCAGTAACGGAGCTCTGTCACTGAAATGATGGCGGTGGGGATTTTCTTAAGAATATCCGTAAATGGAGAAAACGTGATCATGGGTAAATAGAATGGCTAATTGAACTTTTCCCGCAAAGCCATTATTCCACATGTCTCCCCACGTGCCAACACACAAGTGCTCGGAGAGTGAAATTTAGAAAAAAATGGCCTTACCTTCGAGCAGAAAATAGACGGAGGTATCGAAATTCAAAATTATGCCTCTTTTCATAGTCCCGCCCACTGGGTAATTTTATCACTATATCGGTCCACCATGGACGAGAGGTATCTGAAATGCATCAGCCAATCATTTATTTTGTCCCTTCTTGTGATGCTCCATATCGCTGAAACATTGCTATTTTCATAAAGGTCAAACGCATGTATATACTTTGCGCGTGACAAGGGTTTTTAATGTCGATCTAGGCTGTTAGGTTGGTTACGCTTCGGCAAAACGAACTAAAATTCGCGAGATGGAATCCGGTCACAACTTAGAGTGTTGTGTCTGACGATTAACCTGAGAGACGTGGATGCCATTATCTTTATCTTTCAAACATTTGTAATGATAATACAATGTAATGAGGATAAGATTGCTTCATTTTGAAGTTCATTTTAGCTTTTTTTGAGTTTTAATAGATAGACAAATGAAATTGCAAAAAGTTTGGAAACAAACTAATGTAGACATAAGAAATTTCCTCGTGCCACTCATCCTGGAGGTGGCTTGCGCAGTATTTCGCAGATGTAGATGAAAGACAATGCTAACTCTAAGACTAAATTCTCCAGTTCGTAAGCAAGCAAGCTCTGTTGGATTTACTACGGCTTTTTCTGTTTTCTTTAAATACTTTTCCACAGAAGTTATCGAAATCCATTTGTACCTAAAACAGAAATTTCAGTGATTCTTCTTCAATTTCAGTATTGGAAATATTTTGGAATAGGTATGTAAGTACTTTGTGGGGGTTTCTGGCGCGCAAATGAATAATGGTATCTAAAATAAATTTTTTTGCACTTGGTATTAACTGCATTGCCTCTAGCAACAGATTACAAAGTGTGTTAATGTTAGGGTGTTCTAACTTATTGAATTCAAATTGGTTTACTGGACATGATAAATATAAAAAACTGATGCATTTCAGAACGGTGTTTAAAAATAAGCCTAATGGGTGAAGGAAATTTAAAATAAACCTGATAACAACAAAGTCTTTATTTTTTTAATTTATAGCGAAATTGCCCAATGAAAACTTTCCAAATTGCCTTATTTCCAAGTAAACACTAGAAGTATAAGATTATAGGTCTGTTATACGGGTTCACAAAAAATTAAAAATCTCGAATATGAGGGATAGACACTACCTCATGACTTCAGATTTTCCCCTGCAGTTGATTCATTAGTAGGCTATTTACTGGTACATGCAGAAGTCCAAGGTTATATTGTATATCTACGTACATTTAGCCTGTTCATCATTATCACTTTCTCAGGTCCGCCTCCATTTAATTATACCCGAAGAACAGCCTCCAGTTAACTCACCTGTGGAAGAAAAAGAAATGAAGCATTAGTTTTCATGGAAAAGCGTCTATTCATTTGTCAAAATCCTCTCTATCTTCATTGGTATACTAACAAATGTAATCATCTATCTTTTTATGAAAATTAGGAAGTTAAAAATTTATTGTAAGTGGGATACAATCACACCAAGCGATAAGTGATTAAAATATAAATTCTCAATAACTCCATCAAAAGTTTATACCTAATTTATTGTTAGATATTTTATGCAAAAACAAATATGAACTGTTGAATGTTATTTACTAGGCTTATTTTTTCAGGAATTGTGATTGCAAAGTCATAATAGTTTCACTATCCCAAATTATTTTTTCAAGGATTTCAAACATTGAAGGATGATGATAGTGTACCATTCATCTACATGAAACATTAGGAGTATAAAATATTTTGTTTCCTAATGTTTGGTTTTGCTAAGCCGCAAGGAGAAGGAGATCTTATGTTATACGTGTTCAATTCACTAATATTTGCTCAAATGCGAGAAATCCGCAAATCTTTTCACTCATTGCAATTAGTTTTGAAGTTTATTTCAGAGTGAACGAATGAAAAGCTTTAACCATTAAGAAAGATCGATCGAAAAAGCTCTCTCGCCCCGCGAAATTCAATGACATCTTTCTAACCTTGTCGCATTTTGATCAGACTGGATTGCTGGTAAACTGGACTTTAAGAACAACAGAAGTAAATTATTCCTCCACCCATCCCGTAAGCAGTGTTCGTAAAGGAAAAGCCGTCTTGTAAAAACAGCAATGTCACGATTTGTAATTGTTCTCTCACAAGTAGGTGATTGTATCCACCCTTGTTAGCCAAATTTTGGCACTTGAATTGTCCCAACTTGAAGCATGTAACTTAAACCTATTATGTCGCGGGAATATAGCTTTTGTTGTACTAAAGCGACGTAACTGTCAATAAACAGGATTTATTAATATTTTCCGTTCCATTTATGCCTACTTTAGATTCGATTTTTGGGATCATTTTGAATTTTTCTTTAATATTCACGCGAAGCTTTTGACTGCAAAGGTATTGAAATATTTGCACCAGCTTAACTTAAACTGAATGAATGCTAGCCATAGGTCTATCTCTTCAATCAACACAATAGTACATGTTATAATAAAAGCATTGCGTTGTCTGCTTCCATATAGATTTTCCTTTCCCTTATGAGAATGCCCGGATGTCCAAGAATTGTGGTAAATCATATCGTAGGAAAGAATCCACATCACACTTTAGGGCCCACTTTCTTTGTGAAATTCCACGGAAAGTAAATTTTTGTATTTCGTTTGAAACGTTAATGAATCTTTGGTCCCAGCAGTGCCAATAATATGTGTGTAGGTAAAACATGTTTTCCATGCACACCAAGGGAATCTCTTCAGCTTTTTTTTGCTCTTTTCAGTGGTGCTTACAAATATCCACTTAAATTCTCCTAAAATTGCTTTAAAAAATTATGAAACTTAGCAATATACGCATTGGCCTTGTGGCCAACGATGTACAACAACATATATTGTACAAGTTTGCTACTTTCCCTCATTTCAAACCGTCTTCTAAATTGATTCTAGCTAAATTCATGGGAAAACAGAGGTCTTGGCATGTAACCCATTTTAAATAGAACCAATGAAGATCTATGCGAGCAAACCTACGAAGTTTTTAATTCTAGCGATTGCTACATGGCTACTGTAGCTCCACCCCACCAAGCGTGGTTCAAAAATATTTTTCGCGGGAGTTTTTTTATCTGACTTCGCACTATGCGCTCTCAGGTTGGTTGCCCAATTGTTTTGGGGAGCGCGGATATTTGCCCCGCGGGGAGGTCACTCCGTCCGTCCAATATGGAATGCCGTGCCCGAAGCGGTTATCTCAGACGGAATCTCGACCAACCACGCCTCGGCGCGTGGCGACCCGTGGTTGCCCCGGCGGTCGGCGAGGTAAAACCGGACGGGAAAGTTGGAAGAGCAATAACATATGGATCCATTAGAACCGCTTTGATAGGAGGTGGGATAATGGTTAAATCATTCTAGGAAGAATAAAGGAAAGAGCTCGCTACGTCATCTGGAGCAGAACTAATTCCCGTGACATTCAAATCGACTCAGTGAGAGAGGTCATGGAAATGGAAGATTATTCGGCCTAAAAAAACCCTGGTCTGCAACCCTCCAAGACATCAATGTCAAGGGAGGCATGAATTCACCCGCAAATGTAGGGAGCTTGCTTTGAAAGAGAACGAACGCGTTTATGCCGGTCACAGTTTCCAATGTTCTTTAGCGAAGACCTAGGCAAGTTCAAAGCACAAACTAAGTTTGATTTTCTTTCATTATCTTTCATGCGTGTAAAATAATAGCATCTTTTTTCTACGTTTATTTTTTTGTTTTCTCTTTTATTTATTTAATCATCCAATTTTTTTTTCATGCTTTCACCATTATACAATCGGACTTGCCTCATTTTACCTCTATCACCTGGCGGAGATCTTCTATGATTTTTCATGACTACCTTGTATTAATACCATTAAGTCATTGCATTAATGCCCTTGTTATGCAGGAGTAAGTTCGTCGCTTTTGTAGCACTTATTTATTTTTAGACTCCTTAGCAGTAAAGACCATATCGCATCATTTTCATGATAAAAAAACATTACATCACGTCACAATATAGTATTCATTCCAAAGGCGGAGCTCATTCCAAATGCGGAACTCGAATTGCGCTACTCACTAGAACTGTCAAATTTCCCCGTTTTATTTTTTTCAAGAATTCAAACATTTGGATTCATGGTCATATTTGAAGACTGATTCCTTACTCATTGAATGCATTATTTTATTAAGTTATATAGCGCAAGGAATCTTTATATTTTAATTAGGCGTTAATTCTAATATCAATCAAAATGATGGCAGAGTACTCTCTAACCACCCACTTACATTGATGTAGGTATACTGGAATGCCCTGATATAAATGGAAATGAGCCACACACGGATTTCATTTATTAAATCAATAGATGATCGCCTTGAAAATTTAGAAAAGCTTTTTTAGTGATCTATATCATAGGACAGAGCCATTCTAGTAAAGCAAAATTTTTATTTCCTCGTGAAGTGCCACAAAACCCGAATCATTAGATCTTTTACATGCTACAATGGTGTCTATTTTTTTTTAAAGTAAGGAAAAGGGTAATTTTCATTCAACTACAAACTGATTTAATAGTTACATTCAAAGGTGAAAAAGAGAAAGGAATAACTGAAAATCATGAGTACATTAATAACTACTACTTGAATAATTGTGCGTTTTCTGCAGATGAGACGGGCGTTCGGTTCAGAGAAGACGGTAGATCATCCACAATTGAACCTCGTTTTTATTATTCTTTTCTACCGTGCCCTAGTTTTACCAGTCCAACATCCATTGTTTTATGAATAACATTTTTTGCCCCTTGATTTCTCGGGATGCCTAATTACGTTTGGTGGTAGCACCTATATTTCTACGACTGAGACAATACATCCCTCATTTTTTATTTATAAAGGCCAAATCAACATCTTATATTATTAATACTTCATAACAACTAATAGAAATTGGAGGAAATGACATTCGTTCAAAGGCTACAATTAATTATTCTCTTAACAAATTTCTGGAATAAGCCAATTTACACTTACATTTAGGAAATAGTGTTTCATCCATATTGTTAAATATTTAATTGCAATTAAGCCAAAAAAATTCACACTGTTGTCTAATGGGTGGCTCTTATTTCTAAGTGATGTCAGTAATGTTTTGGGGTCATAGTCTTAGCTCGAAAGACCATATACCCCAAAACTCACATAAAACGAAGGTTCCTTTTCAGCGTAGATTCAATTAAGAGGCCTCGGGTTCTTTTCTTCTGAAACAACTATGTTGGCTGAAGATAATATCTGGCGAGAAATATAAAACCCATTCTAAACGAGAAAACCCTCATTATCTGTTGGTATGCCAATTTTGGTTGTAATCCAATTTGAGAGCACATTAGGTGTTGGCTAACCACTGAAGGCCCACTTGGTCTTGAACCTAACTCATGAGGTCATGCAGTGAGCGTTTACCACCACTCCCAACTGACCTTGTGAGTACGGGTTTCGCCCAGCATCCACCCACCCTCTGGACCATTGGCCGCCCACATACGTACCTTTGAGTCAAGGACAACCAAACGTTATTCTACCCCAAGATTATATGTGGAGGAAAAGTTCCGATATCTTTGTGTACGGCTTTAGGCGCCATTTCAATTTTATGGAAAAGCTATTGCGACATTATCACCGATTAGAATCATCGGCTAAAATTTTGCTTGGCCTTAAAATTACCAAAGTCATCAGACAATCTTACTTTAACATTCCTTCAAAACCTTGTATTTAGTATTAATCAATGCAATTTCTGTAATTAGTAAGCATTTTCCAATCGGATTCTTTATTGTTCTTTCGACATTAATCGATACAGTTCTCCATAAATTGCCTTTAGGTGTATTCTATTGCCAATGAAATTGACACCTTCCTGCATTGTACCATGTTAATAAAATAATCAGCGCCCTTAGTATACAGTAGAAAGCCATTGATTTTTAAGTATTGTAGTAAGTAATAATATTACTCAAATATTTATCGAGACCATCGAGGCATTATGAAGATTTACGTAAGACGTTTGCAAAACTCTGATCAGATTAATGTCTCCACTATTCGACAAGTAAATTGGTAGGAAAGTTTTCCAAGAGTTTCAGTAATCGTTTTCTACGAATAAGGACAATATTGCAATTTCTAGCGATTAAGAAGTTTTTGGCATTGTTGGGTGATAACTACTTAAGTATATGCATACTCTTTCATTCGTATTCTATGCCATTAATTGTTCAAAATTACATGAAATTCCAGTTATTAAATGTTTCGCAGCTCGAAGCAACTCAATATCGTCTCCTCTATAAGTCACCAGTTCCGTTGTGGCAGTACCCCTAAAAAATGGTATCTCGATTTCAGTGCTTGTACTTAAGAGGCAGTACTCATAATAAATTTTTACATTTTATTACGCGTGTATAGATTAATTTCTTTGGAGATACCCATGAAAATATGCCCATGGTGATTAGACTGTTTCAAGTCTATCTTAAAAATTGCTCTAATTCCTGTTCAAGTAATGCGAATCATTCATTGGCAAGGTGATGTGAGTACACCCCAATTGAATATTCTCTTACTCTCGGTCAATGTCGAGTCAAACTTCATCGCCAGACGAGTACCGTTGTGGATACACTTCGTAGAGGCTCACATGAAGCAAGGGAAAGATCTGATGAGCTTTATGAATCTTGAACCGTCAGGCACCACCCTATCAAGTTATTATCCTGGTAAAACTACGGTTAAATTTTTCTCTGCACATTGTGAGAGGGCCTTAGTGACTATTTTTGCCTTTCCAGTAGTATTCATCCTGAAGTGCTAGCAGCACGCCAACCACAGTCTTCCCTCCCTCTGAAGAGGATTTTAAAAATTGCCTCCCACGCTGGAGTTGAGCGCCCTTTCCTAAGGAAAACCAACGGTAAATCAAATGAAGCTTTTAAGAGATGTCCCAGAAATTTCCCAAACATAATTTGTTCCCTTTTGTTGTACTATGTTTTCAAAATGTATGAAGGCTGTCGTGCAACCACGTTGATTCCTTAGCAAGTTTTGTGTTCTTAATTCTGATAGACGACCACTCTTCATTATTTTGCCCGTTGAACTGCTATTTGTATATTCATCAGCTCCTATTTTTTCTCACATCTACGGCTTAGTCCAAGGTCTTCCGTGGAACCACTTTCTTGCAGCTCAATCTCCCTTTCCTTCTATGAAAAATAATACAATACGTTTCAATTAATTTAAAAATATATATTCCGATATCTAAGAGATATATCAGCTCTTTCAGAATCACGTGACATCTCAATTTTCACATTACATTAAGTGTAAATTAAGAGACTTGTCAATGAGGCAGGTTTGTGTTTTTGTTTCACAATTGCTGGCATAATAATTAAATAGACTTTTCTCACGTTGTCGTTCACTATCCCATTCCACTGTAATTTGACTGGGGCTCGTCAGGCCTTCAATACGATATCGCTCCCGGCTGCAATTTAAGATGACATGACTTAGTGACTTGCTCCACAAGATGATTCAACGACGTCGGCCATGGTTCCGCAGGTCAGCTGCACGTCGAGATGTGGGCATCCCTTAACAGAGGTTGCACTGCAGTGGTCTAGAGCGCAAGGACGCCGAGGAGGACAAACAACGAAATGTCATTTCCTGTCTTCGCTTTCGACACTGGCCTTACGGTACATAGGCCACGTCATCCTCCAAGGTTGACATCAATGAAGCGTTTGCGTCCAGTGTGCGACTTTTTCTTTTGTTTTCTGTTGACTAATCACTCCTCACTAAAACATTTTTAATTAATACTGTTCACGGTGGAATATTTGTGGGTAGGTTTTTTCGAGGTGAGGCAATCGACAATAGAGTTAATTGGCGCCATCGAGGAGAGCTTGGTGGATAGGTAAGGGAAGGAGTATCTGTGGAAAGAAGGGTGGCCCGGGCAACAGCCTGCTCTTAACGAAAGGCCCTAAGGGATTCACTTTTAACGTCACGGAATAAGTGCTGCATTTTAACACAGCACCCGTTGATGTCAAATTTCCGTCGCTGCCGTGTTTCGAACACAGATCCTCGGGATGGGAATCCAGTACATTTGCGGCCACACCAAACCGATCCCCACAATGCTTGATTTACTGTTTATCCAATGGCAATATAATTTTCCAAACGTTGAACTGATAATTAATGCTTCTTAATATCCTGAGAAATTGAATGGCTCTTTGAGTGCTTTTGAGAAGTTTTATCTGCTGTAATTTGTAAAATTATCAGAGAGACAACCATTCGAAGATGAAATGGGCAGTGTCAGTGAAAAACTAGGCAGCCCAATTGGTTAAAAGAACCCAGAGCGCAATCGGGAGAATATGAGTTAGCCTGTGGAAACAGGCGTATGATTTTTTTCACCGTATATTTATCACATGTGTATTTCCCAACAAGTTTAGCTAGTATAGTTTAACTGCGTGAGAATTCTAATATATTGGACACTTCAAATTTCAGCTGTATAGAATACAAAAATTACTAAAAAAACTCAGATTGATGACGTATCTCATACCTTTTACTTATCAGAGCAATATTCAGAGAATATGCTGTCCAGGATTCCTTCTCTGTATCTCACAGATTTTCACTTTCTTTTAGGGTAAAAATGCTACAAGTTTCTCCTCAATTTGCATATAAATAATGTAAGTCGTGATTGTCAAATTTTGCCCAGTGTCGCACAGAAGGCCAGGGTCGTAGGACACTAATCTTTTTTCCTAATTTTCTGGAAACCGATTACGCAAAAACAGCACAGCTGTGATTTCCTTGAGAGAACAAAAAGGTGAGTATCATGGATAAAAAATATCATTAGATGAAATAACGTTAAGATACTAGGACTTACAAACTTTTGGTTTTCTAGTTTTATTGTAAATTATTTTCTCTACACTACGTTCGTTCTATTTTCCTATACAACAAATTGAAAGGCTGGAATAAATAACAAAAAGTTATAGCTTTTGGGCATAAAGTAAAATAAATATAGGGCTTTGTCTTTACGCATCAAACTCTGCCCGGTATAATCAGTAGTAATATTTCATTTTTAAACTTTCTGCAACTGTATCTATAATGATCATGAAAAATATTATCTTGCATTATTAAGTCTGAAATATTTGTAAATTTACAGTTGCAATAGGTCTTTCGCATTCTGTTTAAAAAACAGTTTAACCAAGAAGACTAATATAATAGTTTATGTACTATTCGTGGTTTTAACTGGCGAAAACTCAGTAAAAAATTAACAATTTTCCCTTTCTTTATCCAATTTGTTTTGCGTTAGTTATAAGCACCAATCTACGTTCTCGACGAATATTGCTCTCTAAATAAAACGTATTTACAATATTTAGTGATTTATAGAGATCTGATAGTCAGTAACGTTCACAATGAAAGCAGCCCACCTAAGAGGAAATGGGATCCTGGTCTTGACTTTTTAGGCAGTTAAACCAAAATGCCATGGTATACGGTGGCTGATTCAGCCTTGTAGAGATAGATTGTTGACTAAACGCATCGTCAACTCTCTGACTAGCGCCTAGATGAATCACGAGAGACATTCGAGCATGTTGAAACCGGACGCACGATGGAAAAAGGAGGAAAGGTCAGAGAAAATAACGATAAAGGCAGATCCGGATTTGGTAATGAAGCAATTAACGGTGTACGTGAAAGCAGATGAAATGAAGGTTGTGTGAGGTTACTCATGTAACCAAGTCGATGTTCACAGTATTCAGCAGATACAGCAGGTGCAGGAAATATCTTACAAATTCACTTCATTCTTCTTCACTTCACTAAGTCTTCGTTTCAATTTATTTCCGTAACGAACCAACGTTCCTACGAACAATTTTCTTCATGCAAAGGTTCACCGTTGCTTTTGGGAAAATCGTTTTAGTTGTTCATAATGATTTTATTTTGCCTTTGAAAAAGCATTAACTACTTCCTAGCCGGACGAAAAAATAGAAAAACAAATAAAATATTTCAAAAAGCGGAAAAAAACTAAAGCACTTCGTGAGACAAGCATTTAAAAAAGTATCTATATATTAATAATTTTTACAACATGCTGACAAATATTCTTCTGGAGTATACTTGGCGTTTCCGGATTGTAAATGGCATAGGCATGTTTTACAAGCAATTAAATATAGAGCCTGATAGCCTTACTTGGTGTGAAACCCGTAAAAGATATATTAAATTCAATATACAATTATCTACAAAATGAGGAAATTTTAGCAAGATCATCACAGTAACTTATTATGCAACTGAAGCGTAAATGCAGCTGAAGGATCCAACTGTTTCCCATATGAAATTAACTATCATTTCACGTGATGTGGCGTACTGAGATAACTAACGTGACTTCGTCAAATGAGGAGTCATTCAAGCCTAAGTGGTTTCATTGAAATGAAGCACGTATGAAAAAAATATTAATTTACTTAAGAAAAGGATACAGTTGAGGAAAAAACTAAATCTACCGAAAAATTCGATCGATTCATAGAATTCGATTCGAAGAAGAAGATCGATGCCTCGCATAATCGAGACGGTACTGTACCTAAAGGTAAGTATAATTTCTTCGCCGACAATAGGCAAGCTTGGTTCTCCTTAGGAAACCTGATTGAGTTTTCAATCTTCTTATAATTCTCTTTCCCGCGCGCAAAGCCTTCCATGGTCGAAACGACCTCACTCTTGTCCATACCACCTACCACTTCACCGCCTCGTCACATCTCGACGATTGTAATATAGAGCGCGTGTATTACGTTTCTTCTTGAGCCAATGGGTTCGCCTTCTTCTTCCGCATGTCACCGGAGCGATGTCCTCCTCAGTGGCGTGCCAACCAGCACCTCGCCCTTGTGTCCCACCCCTTCACTCGCGACCGCAGCTGGGGTGTAGGGTTGGGAGGGAGGAAGGCCAGCGGGGGGATAATGTGGAATATCAAACATCGTCGTCACCCGACATGTTTCTGCTGAAGCAAGTGTAGTATACCTATCTCACGAGTCCACTCCAGGTTAGAAAGATAGAGAGCCATAATTAATTATTAAATTAAGGACCACATAAAGTTTTATGGTCTTAATGACCTTCGAACTTTATTTTTAAAATTTTAAATTTTTTTATATATTTTAAGCACAGTGGAAATCTGTAAAACACAGTGGATATATTGAAGAATCTAAAGTTGGAAATTTTATTCAAATATGCGAAATTAACAACGAGACAATCATTCGCTTCCCAGATCTCCGAGAAAAGCATGAATTTCCTCGTAAAAAACCTAAGTTTCCCCTTTTCAGTGGGAATAGGAAGTATTGGCCACCCAGAATACCACTAACTGTAAGTTAAGAAGGAGCTAGTGTTATTTTTCCATTCCATTTCGATGAATCCGGAGACGTTTTTCTTGGCGCGTTGGAGTAATTCGTTACCCGAACCTAGCCTTCTTGAAGGTATCCATTAATATCGGTGGAGAGTGAGATAACTCAAGGATTACATTTTTGAGATGCAAAAATTGATGTGTCATTCACGGGAGGGAAGAGTATAGCGAAACAGGTTACTTCCCCGCCTGTAATTGGAAACAGAATTCGTTCAAACCTTCCAGGACTGGTATCACTCGTAGAAAGCATAGAGTTATCCACGTCATTGCTGAAAGTGATCCTTCAAATTTCATAAGGTGAGCAGTAAGCTATTCACGAAAAACCTCATTACTTCATTCGTGAATACTTCGTTTCTTCATAAGTTCCTTGGGGAATAAGTGCTATCGGAGCATTTGTTTTTATGGGTGAATCCTGAGATGGCATATGATTTTTTTAAATCAGCAAAAATACAAACCACAAAGGAGATCTGCCTAGAGAAATAATTTTCCTCATTTTTTCTACCTGCATGCAGTAGCATATTTTCCATTGGCAGGTATAATATTTTATTTTGTAGGGGAACGAGCAATTATAAAAGTTTTGGAGTGATAGTCATTTAGCATGTTTCTTTGAAAGTAACTATTTAAAATGTGTGTATTTTAATGTGTGAGTATTTAAACGAGTAAGGTGAATACGGAAAGCAGGGGTTATCATATAAATAATCGTAAATATTACAAAGTTAAGCCGCATAAGGTTTATATTAACTTCCATATAACTTTATAAGTCACCTTTGAAACATAATAAGCCAGCTAACTCGATCATTTCATTGAAACCATTCACACCTTTGTACATACCTAAGCTCAATCAAGATATCCATACCCCAAACTATTTTAGAATAAAAAAGATTGAATGTATCATGTTTTTAATCCATTATTACCTGATTATGTGACTGTATAGATTTCTATAAAATTCCTTGACGGGCATAAGGCAAACCGATGTAACATGAAGAAAGTACGGCATGTTACTCACACAATTAATCGATGTATCCGTATTGCAATCCGAGTCTCCATCATAGCCTTCTCTCTTTTCCTTTTCCATCAGAATGTTGTATTAACCAGCACCTATACTTCAACCCAACGAAATTGGTTGTGAGTGTCACGAGCACCCATCGTTCTTAAGCTCGACACTAATGAAACAGATAAATGCAGGGCGATGCAACTGAGGCGAAAACAAAGTCTGTGAAGGGGAAAATCCCGGGCCGGGAGGTGACACCGAGGGTGGTGATGCCCCGGGGCGCGGGTAACACTCCCGGACAGACGCCGTCGTACACGTCTTCGCGCTGCAGGTCGACGTCCGTGACGCGGGCTGAAGAGAAGGAGGAGGTTGATGGAGACACGGGGAGTCTCGCGCGGGTTGGTAGTAGCAAAGGCAGGAGACGGCGCGTGCCTCCCTGGCGGCTCTAGCCAACCGCTTCACCCCCTCTCTAGACACACTTATTCACACCGCATTTCGTCGCCTTGTTTGCGACTGTATGAAGGAAAAGATGAGGCACGGAATTTCCATTTCCATGTCTCCCTCTCTCTCTCGCGAGACTATTTAAATGGCTCGCGAATCTCGTGCCGTTCTTCGTTTGGGGCTCTAAAGAAGACTGGACGAAAATTCTCGAATGTTTTCAATTTGTTAAAAGGTGTATGCCCCCGGTTTGTAGTGGTCGCTATTTTTTCCGGTTCTGACTTCATGCACGTGGAAGAAAAATTCCCCCTTGCTACATATCTCGGCTATCTCGGTCAACTTAAGTATTACGTGAGGAAAGAAGGAATCGGAAACAACCATTGCGAAATTTTGCGTGTTTGTGATCGTATTTTTCTCAGAAAATATTTCTACGTGTTTATAGCCATTAATATTATGAATATTTTTCTCCTGGTAACGGTTTTCATGTTTTTATCTCAAATTATGTTATTTAAAGGCAATTGTTTTTGGAAAAAAATTCTCTTGATAACATGGATTAGATAAAAGTATCTGGAAACGCAGAATATTACCTTCCTTCTTTTTATTTGTAGTATTTCCTTTAGAATTAATAATTTACGAAGGTAATTAGGATAAACTAGTCAAATCCCAGTTGGCCTTATAATATTTTTGATTCCCAGGTAGATGAGATAACTTTTTTCTATTACTTGATAGTAGTTCCTCTAACGACTGCCGTATGACAGTCTAATTTTACCCATAATTTTGTGTGCAAAGATTTCTTTTCTCACAGTAATTTCCAGAAAAGTCAATGCTCTAGCTCTCTCAACCGGTTTCGTCATGGAATGTTTTTTTCTTTTACCCAAAGTATTTGTTCATAGATGCTTCCAACCAGGAAAGTCTTGTTTTTTCTCATTATGGTGTTGAATTTATTTCAATCGTTAACTTTCCTGTTCTTTTTTAATATATTTCACCTTGTGAATGATGAAGCATGTAACTTCTCTCCAATTCCAAATTTTTGCATAATGGAATACTTGCACATTATTCATTAATGAAATTGCATTCAAATATTTTCTAGTCTTCCTTCGTGTAAAAACTGCGATGTAATTTTTCCCTCGCCGGTGTTATCCCTTTGTTTTTTTGTGAACTAGCAATTACCCATAGCTATGCCGTATGTTTTGCTTGTGGTCCAAGATTGGCTTTTGAAAATAGTTCTTCAAAGCCTTACGAAAAAAAAAATGACAAGTGATTTCATTTTTCCATAACATAGTATGTTTCATTCAGCTTTAAGATGAAGGAGACGTATTTGAGAATTCAGGGTCGATTAAAATGTTAGCTAAATTAGGGATTTTAGCGGTTGGTCTGCGATGAAAACTTTGTATATCAGTGTACGAAATTTATAAATGCTACGTCACTTCAGATTATGAACTTCCGACGCATAAAATTAATTTCTTTTTTAAGTTACCTTCCTAGTATCACTACCAATTTGTGCAAACTTTATCCAGAAACTAACCCGTTCTGCATATGTGGTACAAATGGGTCATGTCTCACTCATGCCGGAACTGATTAGCCAGAGCATTTCTCCCTTAAGGTATTTGTAACAGCGGTGATGGTAACTCCTTCCTTAGGCTCACTTCCAAATGGGAATACTAATGGAAAGAGTTCATCCGATTTCAAAGCTCAAAGAAGTTTCCCGTTCCTCCTCTTCTTGGCGTGGCATATTTTTCGCTACGTCGGTAAGGTGCAAAAACAGCGGCAGGCCATTAGTAAGGACATCTAAAGATAACTCCGGGCTCTTCTCAGAAGGACATTCGCCTCTCCCGACGTCCAATGAGCCCTGAAGACTTTCGAGAAAAACCAGTTACCAAGTCCTTTTCGTGCCCGTGCTGATCTTCGCTTTCACCAAATTACCATCCGCGTACTTCCTTCAGTGAAAATAGCCGTGATCGCATTTTGTGCCGAATTCCTTATTGAGTCCATTCTAAAGAAAAGGAGAGGGAAGCACCCTACCCAGCCAGTGTAAACATGTTATTTATGTGTATTATGCATAATGGAAACTTAAGCATGCAGCAAATTTCTTGGAATCCGGAGATATTTCCATGTTCGTCTCTCATGTATTTCTTGTTGGGTAACATAGGACATTAGTAAAAATTTTCTTAATGTAACGCAGTTGTTATACCCCGGTTATAGCTTCCATCTGCGTCTGTGTGTTGTTTGCGATTTCCCAAAGACAGGTTATCCTCCGTTTACCGTTACAAGGACAAGTAAATGCGATACGTTTCTTTTACACTGAATGACAGGATGTTTAACACGTTCCAGCCCTTCACCAGAATAGGGTGCTGTCAAAAGGTCTCACCAGATTCTAAATTCATTAAAACTATATAAAAATTAAGGCACAAAAAAGTATGTAAACGTAGAACATATCTATCTTAGTAAAATTTTAAGAAAGAAAGAACGTATGTTCTTTCGCATGCAATGTCGTAAAAAAACAAGGTATATCTCCAAAGTTGGTATTCGTCCGAAAGCAATGATAAGAATGCGTTTTTGTAATTAAATTCACCTTAAATTTACTATTTTAGGTTTTTATAGAAAGTCAACTTGACCATTTAACTCTTCTACATGTATAGAAGAAATGGTAGACAAGTATAACAGAGAGATTCTTATCGAAGGAAAACCATATCGCAGACTTGTATTATTTTGGCATGTTGAAAATCATTAAACATCTCTGACTTTAGATTTCCTCAAAATATTAATGGTGAAACAGCTATGATGTTCTGCATTCCTTGGAGTCTAAATTTTTGCAGTTATTTTACGTGAAATAAAGTATACGTCTAGCATACCTATTCAGTTATTGTGGACCGTCATTCATTACAGGGTAGTTGAAGGCACCCTATGCTAGGCTCTTATTTGTGCAATTCTCTCAAGAAGAGATATATTTGGTTTATAAGCCAAATGACCTTGGAGATCATCGACAAGAAAACCAGTTCAGTTATTAGAAACGTTGTAAAACCAATCTCGTTGGAGTGCAATGCACTGAAAATAAACCTTCACTAACTTTTTAAGGCAGTGACTGTCTCGCGGAATAGCGCACTGGTAAAATTTATTCGATTGATAACCTTGATATTTTTGTGTTTTTCCTAAATTCGGTGGAAAACTGAACCAAGTTCCTAGCTCTTGCAATTAGTATATATTGTTTTCCTTATCATATATCTTGATGTATCCAAAGTTGCTCAATTATATTTGCTGAAGTTTGACTTAAAGAGTTGTAATTATTCCCAGACATTTCCTATGTTAATACGTGTCAATAGCAGTTCACGTAGTGTTTATTCCTGTAGGTAAATTCATTTATCGCTAAATACATATGCAGAGGTGATATCTAATATCAAATATTACAGCACTAATGTAAGATTTAAGGCTTTCTCGTTGAATACTTATGATGTAGATTTCTCGGGTTTCCATCCGGGCCACACCAACATCACCCGGATGGAAACCCGAGAAATCTACATCACATTACAGCACTAACATCAAATATGGTTATCTAACAGCTTAACCTACATTTCTTATGATTATTCACTAGTTTATCCTACCTATCGCTGTTAATACTTCTCATATGCCGCATTTCCTTTCAGCTAACCATCACAGTTGTAATTATGCACAAACTTGGTATACCTATCACTGTCAGTACCTCGCAATCGCAATCCAAGTTGTGATTTTTCTTACAGGTGAAGTAAATGGTATAAAAGTATATTTTATGGAAAGGGATGACCAATGGCATTCATATCAGCGTGCTTTCTTAAATTTAAAAACTCATTGGCAAGATATACATGGGCATCTTTTGTTTAGAGGGATGAGCACCTTGGGCAATGACTTCCGCTGAGATGTTCTCCGTCTCCCCCGTCTCCAGGGAGTCCTCGCCGCCCCTTCCGCGGCCCCTCCAGAACACCCTCCCGTCCCCCAGCAGGTTGAACGAGCCCCCTCTCACCCGCCCCCAATCGTCGTCCTCCTCATCGTCCCTCCACCTGAGAAGGTTGCCCGTGCCCCCGACCCCCCCACCCAACCCCACCTCCCCTCCCTCGCCATCCCCCTCCTCCTTACTCTTCCCCCCGCCCCCCTCCTCCCTCCCCCCTCCGCCCTCCTCCCCCCCATCCTCCTCACCCCTCCCATCCTCGTCCCCAGAGTCGTAGTACTCCTCTTCCCACGACGTGTCCTCGTAGCTCCCACTCTCCCGCGAACCACTTCCTCCTCCATGAAGTCTTCTGCCTCCTCCAACACCACCTCCTACACCACCACCACCAGAACCTCCGCCTCTCGTCCCTCCTCCGTCCAGGTCCCAAGCGGCAGGGGCGGCCACGGGCCACGGCCGTCGGAGGTAGCTCGGTGTCTGTCCTTGCCTGGCCTGCAGCAGGGGTGGTGCCGCTTGTGGGAATAGTCTCCGGTGAAGGAACTGGGCCAATATCTGTTCCGTAATGCGGTTTTGCCTCGCTATCTCACCTGTGTGTGCGAATGGTTTTTTTGGTTGGGGGAAGGTTGGTTGGTTGGTTGGCATGAAGGGGATGGGTTATGCAGAGATGGGGGGGGTAAGTTGTTTGCAAAGTGGGGCACGGGGTGTTTGATTTGCGGAGGGAGGGAGGGAAGGAAAAGGGTTGTCGCAGCGGAAAACGGTCGGGCAGAGCAAGACATTCCGAGTTTGGTCGCGATGGAGAGCAGACGGCAGGCGGGGAGATGTGTAAAAGTTTTTGATACGGGTGGCGTTGTTAAGGGAGGCACGGTGAGGTGAATTTGAGATTTCGGGTCGGTTTAGTTCGCGGTGCGGAAGTATCGTGCAGTTATATTGATCGGCAGTTGTTTTATAAATGTTCAGGGGTTGATTTGTATGAAGTGAGTGGTAAGTGTGGCAGTTTCAGATGACGTGGTAAAAAGGAAATGAGTGCCCGGAAGCAATCCAGGAATGAATCAAGTTTTTGCAATTTTAGTGTGAAAAGATGAAGGTGTTTTCCACAGTTCATACCGTGTGCGTGATTTTTTTAATTGAAGCGAATGACATTATTTATGTGTGCAACAAAATTCAGCATACGTTCGCGAATGTGAGAATTTAATGTTATGATATTTTTTTGGCATGACAAAGTAATAATATTTTTCGGGAGATGTTTAGTTTTTTTTGTTTCGGGTTATTCATTCAAATGTATGTTCACGGTTGTGGTAGCAGGTTGGACCATTGGAGTGTAAAAGCGATGATAGTGGGTTTCGGGAGGGCATTAGCGGGTGAGGATGACACAGGAACGAGGGAGGCATAGGAACGGATGGAAAGGAAGGGGTGGGGAAAATGAAGCTATAGTCTATATTCTTTCAAAATCGGACACAATGTGAAACTTCGTCCCTATTCATTAATTGTAATTGGTCACTCAGAGTTAATTTCCGCGATTATATTGAAAAAGATTGCGCCATCGGTTTTTTGGAGGGGGTTCATCATCTAGTGCTGACATTCAAAGCTGAAATGAGTTGCAAAGTTGCATAAAAGTAAAAGTCTTCTCTAAGAAACTCATTATACTTCGAGCTATTGCGAAAAATAAGGAAACGAAGTTTCACACTCTCTTAAAAATTTTACATTTCATAGCCATCATTAATACTAAATTACAACCATGCATATTCACCGGATGAGAGATTTGTCTTTTTTGTACAATTTTGTTTTGATTTGAAACTCTACCTTCAGCGCCCTTATGTAGTTTCTGGCGAAAATGAAATTCTAGGTTCTAAATGAACGAGATTTAGTATTTTTTGGACCGCGATATTTTGTGTGTACAAGAATTTGATCTCCAAATCTGCGAGTCTCAAAGTTAATTTCCTTTAAAGCTGTCAAGTTTCGAGGCGTTGTATTTTGCAGAGAGGAATGATTTTTGCGCATTTTCCTTATCATTTCTAAAAATTGCATGAAACTACTTCGTGAGATCTCTTCGCAGAAATTTAATTATGTAGCAAATCTGTGAAGTTCAATTTTATCCAACATATGCGGCCGCGTTAAATATGGAAAAACATTGAATTTTGGATCCCGTGTGTGAATGGAAACGTCTGCCACTTTGTAAGTTGAATTGAATGACTCTCGAAGAGTATTTTTCTGAAAAATAATCCATCTGAATAGCTACCGAGCACGCGCCAATGCAAGATCTTCCGCGGAGCACTCAACGTTATTCAACTTCATTGCCTCAATGCATCACGGGCGTTTTTCTCGGGATCTCACGTCGTTATTTAGTTTCTACTTCTGCTCTCTTTCATTACATTCACCCCCGTCAAATTTTCAGCCTTTCAAAGAGTTTCCCCTATCTCCTCTGGGAGGAAATGAAAAGAATTAGGGGTTTGGAATAAGGGATTGGAATCTTGTCATGAAATTAAGTTTTAATCAAGGTAAGGGAGTCGTGAATGTATGGCGGGAATGCGAAGAGGCAAGCGAGGGAGCTTTTCTCCATTTTTACGCGTCCGCACGTGTGCATTGAGTGCGCTTTTCATTATAGTTCTCACGTCAAAAACTCACTCACACATACGAACGTTACCCATGCTGTTTTCATGCTACAAGAATGCCCTTGTGTGCGTTTTTCCGCGGAGCCATACCGTATTTGAAGCAATGAAAAAGAGGCGTTCCGGGATGATGGAAGTTCAAGAGGAGGAAATGTAAAGAAGACGAGTATGTAGGTGAGGATTTCCGCCTTTTAGCAGCTTTTTGCTAGGGTTGTGGAAAAGGAAAAGGTTGAGGATGTTGGAAACTATGGGATATTGTTCCTTATCTCTTCTGTAGTCTCTTGGAGGAAGTGGTTAAATTCGTGAAAGTACTCTATGGTTCAAGTACCATTTTTACTAAGAATGGCCTGTTTAGTTTAGAATAATCTCCATATTCTCAGACTTCTTAAAGTTTATACTCACCAATAAATACATTTAAATATCGATAAAGAGGTTGCCTTAAATGTTTAAATGAGCTTTTAAGAGGTTAAGACCATCAAAAGGACGGAGACAACTAGTTTAAATAGCACAAGCCGAGGTTTTCTTCTAAGTTTTTCAACAATGGTGCTCATAGAGCTAGTTCCCTTCTCAATTGGCCGTGGGAGGTTTAATTCGTTTTCGTACCCAGGAGAGAAATTTTATATATAAGTAATATCACTCTGGTGTGAATATTTTTTATCGGGAATAGTACCTTGCTGTTTTAAATTTGATTTACGCGAAAAATGCTACTTTTTAACTGGATGGGTGGCTCGGGAGAGATATAAAAATTAAACGGAGGAGCCACAAGCCGTTCGTGGCCCAGCTTCTAGTTCGCTGCGTTCCACGGCGAGAACCAATCGCTTCGGTATGCAGGTCGTTGTCGCCATCCCGGCCACCGTCATCTGTTCTCCTCTCCTCTTATCCCCCAACCTCGTTTTCGGCGAGTCTCCTTCCATCGGCCTAAACGGCACGACCCTCCCCCTAACCCCACCTCATACCCACCATCCTCATATCGGGTAGAAATCAGCATACCCGTTACCGTTCGAGCACTTCCATGACACAGGACCGGAATTACGATTCCTCCTCGCAACTTAATGCTCTTTAAAAAACGGCTCATCTTGAGAAAATGCTGCCGTCGGAGTGCTTGACTGCACGGTTTCATAGAATGCTACATCGGGACAAACCAAGTGTATTCAAAAGGTTTTAGATTATAGGCGAGGGAATTTTGGGTGTCAGTTCGATGAAGAGGGAAGAGTTTACAGATGTGTGGAAGTACAATTGCGGGACAATCCAAGAGTTCTTTAAGAGCTAGATTTCATACATGGTAATTAAGAGATGAAAATGGTCGAAGACCTTTCAATTTTTATCAAGAGGGACTACAAAGGTGATATAAAGGAAAAAGGAGATACGAGATATTCATTCCGTAGAATTCCAAAAAAAAAACTATTCTCCTCATATTCTATGCATTGGAAGCTAATGTCAATCTTTTAAATTATTTTGTTAATTATTGAAACAAGAGATGCTTGATTTCATATATGCTTTTATATTATTTTGTATTCAACATAATTATGTTGTTGATTTAGATTATCTTGAAGTGATAAAGCCGTAAACCAATTATATTTGCCATGTCAGGTGAAAGAAGGGACTTTTAAAGCCTCAATCTCGCCCCAATACAGACGTTTATCTATCTATCTATCGTATACGATATGTAAATCCTAGAGTGCAAATAAATATTATTTATCTATTTTTCGTATTCGATGATAACCCCCTAGATATTTACTATAAAAAGCGCTCTTTCATAGAGATTTATCCGTATAAATAGTTCAATAATTTTACTCAGCTTAAGCTGCTGGTGACCTCCGTAGTACTTCAGCTTTAATGCCCGATGAGGTGATCGAACTTAAGGTAGAGAATTGCTCTTAGCAAGACACAACCTATTTCATATTCTATTAATTTAGTCGTTTAATCAATGCATTAATATTTTTCAATGCTCCATTATTTTATGAGGTGAACTTCTCCCTTTATTTGTAACTGCTAAGAATTTCCACTAGCATCAGACTGCCCGAAACCAGATTCCATGAAACTCCCTGAAGGCTTCTTAAACTCCTATGATTATTCTAGTCCCTCTTTTTTTCCTATATTTTGTGATTTGTTTTTTTATAAATTCAACTTTAATTCTTAACATAATTAGTATTTTCTTAAGAGTGGAATGCCCTCGTTTTCCTCTTGTTTTTTTCTCATTTCTGGAAAAGGTAGTGAAATTTATGTGTTCCTGCCATGAGTTGTAAAAGTCTCTTCAGTTCTCACCCAATCTAGGCTAAAAAAAACTTCCGTTCCAATTCAATCTGCAAAACTATTTCCCCGAATCTTTCAACTTTAGAGCACAGCTGGAATCCTTGCTAAGAATACGGTTTCGGAATTAAATTGGCACGACGTAATTTCTAATTTATCACCACCGCCACCTATCCGCTGTTTGTTGAGTGATGCAAATTGAGTCAGTACTCATGTCGTTTAAAAAGTCATAAAGCGAGACTCTAGGCGTCGTATAAATTTTATAGAGGCAATTGTGCCTTTAGAGGTACCCTGAACACGCGTTATCCCCTCTATTTGGCCTTGCGCTCTCAAAACATATTTTACAGAGGCGCTAGTTTGTTTATTTGCCGTCATCGGCCATAAAAAAAGATCCCCTCGACCCCTCACCATTCACTTGTTCTGCTTTATTGTCCGTCCTCATCCCTCCCTAGCGTTTGCGCGAGAAGTTTGGAGCTCTCCCCTAAATAAATCGTTCCCTTATTCTGATCCGCCTCCTCTCCCCACACCCTGCCTTAGCTTCCCTATTTTTCCCTTCCTTCGCTCTCAACAACCTTACTTTCCTCATGCATCGGGTTTCGTCATTGCCAGTTGTCTTAAAGTGAAATATCTGACAGTGATTTTTCATTCGGTTTATTTTTAGCAAATGCGTGCAGGCTATTCCTGAAGGAGAATGAGGTTTACGTGGTGGCTAGAGCACTGGCATCCCAACACCGTGGCTGCGGGTTCGAAACTCCGTAATGGCGGAGATTTTTGCAGGAGGTGGAATCTACGCTTAAAAATCCACTTTTAGGTCATTGACTATTACATCGCCATGGTGGCATACTTATAGATTAAAAAAATTGTTTTCAACGTTCGACGTTTGAAAGACGTAGCTAGGCCTTATTTCTTTTCGCGTTTACTTTATAATAACCTCATTGGTGAAAAAATTAGGAAACTTACCAAAACTTCGACCAATTTTTCAGGAATGTTATTCGGCTTTCGGAAGCGAGGCGAAAATTAACCATGAAATAAGTCCTAGCTGCAGCAGTTATCTTATAATTCAGATAATCTCAAGTACTTAAGTTTCATACAATTAATGTAATCGTGTAAAACGAGGAGGATATCCAGTGCTTTCCTCGGAAGGTCGTCGCGCATTATGCAGGCGGGAAGATGGTACTGCTGTCTATTTAGGTGGGAAACCCCTGGGGATCGGCGCCACGCATGTCAGAACTAGCAGGACTGCACCGTTTCGTCTTGCTTATCGAAAATTATCCACTCCCCTTAAGCATTGTTGTGTTCGGCCCTAATTAGGAATGATAATTCTCCTAACCGAGAATCGGTTGTTGTTGCCCATGTCTACAGGTGACAGACAGTGCGTGCGAAATTACTTTAGCTGTCAAAATATGTTGAACTTAAAGTACTACCACTCGTATTTGACGTAATATGTGAATCTCTTGGTGTATTGTGCTAAGAGTAGGCTAATTTCAACTCCGGGTTTCTCTCTACCCTTCTTGTTCTCGCCAAGTTATTCTTCCCATTCCAATCTACCCACCTCTCCATCATGGCGTTAATGACCTCAATTGTCAGTCACTTCCCTAAATAACCGGCGGATCCGTAGCTGATGATTACGCCAACATATTTAAGGCTTTTTAAATAAAAAATGATGGGAAAATTACAGACTGTTTCACTTTATTTCTTCTTGAAATATTCTTTCCATGCTTTCCCAGATACAGCTAAATTTATTTCCACTTGCCCTGAAATTATTTTAAAAAATGGAAGGTCGGTAATTTTAAATTTTGAGCTTTAGATTTAAAAACTCATTTCGACATCTAACAAAAAAACTGTGCATTTTCTGACCGTAACGGTGACCCACTTGCCCACATATACCCTGCATCATGTCGAAGAGATTATTTTCTAAAAAAAAAAGCTTCACTTCAAATTTCAGATTATCGAGTAATTTATCCCGCGATTGTGTAAAGCGAAGCCTCAAGGATGAATCACTGATAAATGGTTACTAACTCTCCGTACTGCCTCCGTGATTGAAATAAAACCTCGGTTTTGGAGCAAGGATGCGCAAGAACCAAGCAAAGAGGATAGTTTCATTCTCCTCGCAAAAACGATTGGTTGGCGCTGGAAAGAACGGCCGTTGCCAACTTTTTACGTATTCTGTTCCCGGTAATAATGGTAATAATGCAATCAAGCCCCGAATCCAAGAAAACATTTCCGAAGACATGGAAAGATTACAACATCAAAATACGATCGCCCACATGTTGTACGCGTTTTCAGAGAGATTAAGTAGGGAAGGTAGCCTGGTCAGTGGTGAGGGGAGAAAGGTGGTGGGGTGACTACCTTGAAGAGCACACTTGCCGCTCTCAAATTTTGACCGCAAACGCCAGCGTGGGAAAAACACATTTCAATTTCAAATGTTTGGATATTTTTCTTTACTTATTTTTTGCTAGTATTCTCAAACTTTCCTTACTATTGCAATGCTTGCTTAATTTAACGACAAACTCAGTGGATGAGGTCGTTGGTTCGAAAGTGAAATCTCTTTTTACTTCCTAATTTAGAAAATGGTCCCTAAATATGGATGTTTTTATGATTTTTGGAGGAAATAAGAAATTTTTCCTCAGCGACCATCCGTTAAGCCATCATATGGTTGAAAACAAATATTAAACGCCGTTTAATGGCTAATATATACGTAATCCGTCAGAATGTGGTTCAGTTAACGCCTACCTCTGATCCACATCCGCCTCATCTCCGAAGTTATAATACGTTTCTGTTCCGAGGCGACTTGTGAAGTTTTAACTAGATATCCGCCCCTTTCAATGAAAGATTTGCTCATGTCAGTTTTTGTCGCTTTTGCTCAAAACCTAGAAAACAGATTGGTGGGCAGGAAAGTATGGGAGTCTATTCGTTTTCCATTGCATTCAGTTGCAGCGTTCTAAGACGAAACTGTGAACGAGCCCAAATGAGCCGAGATTTGGGTTCTAGATTCACGGCAGTCGTTAGTCAAGGTGTATTTTCCCCTTCCACCACCATCGACTCTCCTAAATCTACATCTTCGTACTATCCTGCGAGTAGCCGAGAGGCATGTGGGGGAGAGGTTAGGAAACTACCCATGAAGAAGGAGGGAATTGGAAGTGGTTGGAAAAATGGAGAGAGTAAGTTTGTTTATGTACACTTCACTTTTCGTTTCTTCTTAAAGCAGTATAATTTTAACTGGAGTCATCCAACTCCAGAGATACACGATTGTGCAACATTCACAATGCAAAAACCACTAGTCTGGACAGGAAAAGTGAATTTTCCATGGTGAATTTCATATTTGGTTGGTGAACTAGTGCCTCTCCATGTTTTTTTGCCGTGAAAAGTGCTTGAGAATAATGATAGGGATGTTATTCTATCTGTTGGACAGGGCACCTTGGCTGTTCTATCTGTCCTAACAGCATCTTCTGGTCTCTCTCCGTTCATTAAATCCCAACCCAGCCCCACTTCTTCCCACGATTCCCAAACTGACACCCTTCTTCCCATTCCACTAATATTCCCTTCCCACCTCCTTCTCGACACCCATCAAAAGCACCTTCTCTCCTCTTCGGAGCCAAGTTGCTTTCTCTTTAAGTCTCCTCCTGCGTCGTGCCTTCTCCTCCAGTCATCCTCCCCCACATCCTCACTCGTCTGTCTCTTCATTTCAAAGTCCCTTTCATTTGGAACTCCCCCCACCTTCGCGATTGCTACCTCAATGGTGGGGTGGAATGGGGGATTGTGGAGGCTGGCTGGGGTTGGGAGAAGGCGTCTTCACTCCACGAAAAGGCCTTGCGGCCAGCGTTGGGGCCCAAGTTGCTCTTCGGTTATCAAGGTTTTCCTCTTCGTCTCCGGGGAACGGCTGCGCTTTACTGGATCCCGCATAGGATGGCAAAGTCAGTCTCACTCTCTTGCTCTTCCTTGCCCGTGTTTGTTCAAAACCCTCCTTAATTTTATTGATTTGAAGCAGATCAAATCCCCTTTGGAACTCCCTTGCAATAGTTTTTTTGTGACCCATGAGAGATTTTTTTTTTTTAATCCTGCGGATTTAGGTGCGTAAAACGATTTATTGGTATGAAATCGAATTGTCGTTATCTACTCATGAATCATAATTTGTTCCTTTAAAAAGGTGATCAATAATAAATTCAATTACCACATGTCGATTTAATTTTGGTTATCTTCTACATAATGATACCTGATGTGTTTTTCACGTTTTACGTAATGAGTCGTTCTGTTGAAAATTAGTAACGCCTTCCTCTTCACGTTTTATGTTTTATTTCATTTGAAAAAGATTTATTTATATATGTCAAACAACTTTTTTTTCATTACCTCTTGGGTATTTAAGAAAGTACACAATCAAGTTTCTAGGAAAAAATAACTCGGTGCGTTACCTTTTATCTTATTTTATTTGCTGATTTTTATGCATTAGTAAAGATGTGTTATTTAGTATTCATGGAGGTTCATTAGTTTCTATTCAAATATAGGTTATTAAGCACGTGTTTATTCTAATATATAGTGCATTAGCCTGACCCAGTGGATTTGGTAGCCTTGGGTGATAAAACGAGAGATATTACCAAGCATATTAAGGGTGTAAGTTGAGTTAACATATAAAAGTAGCGTGTTAGGTATGCGGAAGTTAAACGTAATGGGTTTCCCTTCTCCTTGCATATTGCAAAGACCGGGATGCGGTTTAAAGCTGTTCATGTTCAGTTTGTTTTAAAGCAGTTGCTTAATAAATAAATGATTTACATACCTTTCGTCGGACCTTCTTCAATGCAAAGCTATTAACTTTAAATCAATGAACTCCGTTCTACAGTAATTTTTAAATAAATAAACTTTAAAAAATCACATCTTTTTGAAATAACACACACGACCCGGGTTTCGATCAGTAATCATCATCATCAGGCGTTTTTATTAATTTTTTGTTTGTTTATCTATGTTAGTCGTCGTTATATGTCGTAAATGACAGGGATGTGATCCGGAGGCACGGAATGATCCGTTTCGGTTAAGTTACGGATCGGAGGCACGAAATTACCCGTTTAGGTTAAAGAGTTTCGGATTTAAGATGTGCAAATTCAAAAATAATGATTCGGACCGGTGCGGAACGTAGATCAAGGTAGTGTTATTCCGGTTTTTAGTTCTAACGTCAATTTATGCTATTTTCTTCCATACCTTTTCGGGGATTATAAATACCGCTTAGGTTCTTAAATGCTTTTGCAATTTTATTTTCAAAGGCTTACACTAGCCTGTTAATATTCATTAACAGTGCCGGTAGTTAACAAGGATCGAAGGATGGAATTGCTTTCCCCCGTTTTTTGGCATTCCCTAAGATATGGTCATCCGTCTTCGTGGGTAATAAGCCGCGGTCCTTCGGAGTTTTCTCGACGAATTTACCGAACTGTTAACCCCAAGGTCATGGACCTTACCGAAAAGGGTTTCAAGGGTCGACGAATGGAGCGTCAGTAAAGGCATCCAACAGCAATACGGCCATTCTTTTGAATGTATACTCCGCTTAGAGTGTGCCGGGTTTAAAACAGGGGATTCCACCTTTCTTCACAGACCAACTTAATACGAATAGCTGGACTCCCGCTTATATAGCATTCCTCCTTCCACTCCGGCGACCTTGGCGCCGCTCCTTTGCTCTCATGTGTCACCGACCGCCGACCGCCTCCAGGGTCTTCGCGAATTCTTTGGGGAATTCGCGAATGTTCCTTTACGCGAACCCGCCACGTTTCCTGCGTCGTCCGTCCGCCATTTGTCAAGCATCTGGAAGTTCTACACCACCGTCAAGCTCCTCAGTCTTGTGCTAAACTCAACGACTACGGCACCGCGACCAGTTGTGACCATTCTTACAGTACAAACGGTGAGCAGAAACATGGTGCGACCTACGCTGAAGTTAATTCAACGATATTTCTTCTTCAGATTGGAGAAGTTAACTTAGCCAGAGGGAGGAGATAAAAATGTAATTTCGCCTGGAAAAACACCGTCTCGAGAGAACAGCGAAGGCGAGGATGAATTGGAATCCCTGCTAAGCAGCCAGGAAGCCGAAATCAACGTTAGTTATCAAAGAGGGTAGCGGTCAATGGATGTAACTCATACTATGTATGAGTTCTCCAAAACTCCGGGAGTTAAACTTACGGAATCGTTCAGTGTTCTTAGCGTCTTGTAAGAGCGGAAGCAGTCCCACCCGCAAATATCGGCGTTGGATTCCACAGTGTTCGCGGTCCCGATGACATAAATCAGTGTCGACCCCCTTTCTTCGCACTTGCGACAGACGTTGTCGACTTTACGATACAATTTAAGCGCCAAACTCATTAATGACATTTAACTGGTGAAGTGCAACAGATTGTTTGGTACTCATTAATCTTTTTTATTGTTATCGTGTTTCATTTTTGATAATGTTACGTTTTAGTAGATCATTTATTGTTAATATCTGCCGGAGGAGATGACGGAATTTATGCATAGGGGATCTGTTTTTTAAAAGATATATTGTTTCAGGCAGGATGTGATGGAACTTTTCAATGTTGAATGAAGACATTGTAGATTTTCCACTTCAAGGATTTATTCACACGACGCGTTTTGTTGCATACACACTTGAAAACATGTTATAGGTATGACACTTAAAAATTTTGTGTAAACAATGAAGCACGTCGTGTAAATTAATCTTTTAAGTGGTAAATCTATGATGTCTTCCTTCAAAATGTTTTTTTTTCTTCGACAAGCAAAGCATTTTATGCCGGCCAAAATTATTTTTGTAATTCTTCTCAACTGACGAGTATTTTAAAGAAATTCTTATTCTAAGAAAAGTATTTTACTAAACGGTATATATTTTGGCAATTTTGATAGGCTTAACTTCGATTTTATTTTAGATGACATTGCTTGTTTTACGTTTTCTCTTTTGTTCTATTCTTTTCAAAACGTTTTTACTCAGCCTGGAGGGCATTTCACTTTGTTAAAAGGTTTGTGAAGGTGACGAATAAAGCATTTACAATTATTTTTAAGAAAATAGTACACATACAGCAAATTTTTGTGGTAAAACTTTACGCTTTTTCTCTTTTGTTCTTTTCTTGTCGAAGATTCTGAACTCAATTATCTGGGTCAACTTGAGATCTCCTCTCAGCTTCCCTCGTAATCCTATTTCGGTGGGTGCGTTTCCATCCATGTGCATGTGTCCAACTATTACTATCCCCTCCCTTCCTAACTCCCATTGTCCTGTATCTACCTCCCTCACGCATACTATCTCACCAACTCGGCCAAAATCCTCGTCTCTCACCCTTTCCTCCTACTTTTGTTCTATGGTCAAAGGTAGGGAGCATTTCATTCTGAGATGACCATCCTGGTTTCTCTCACGCCACCCTCCACGATGCACATTCCCAGAAGTTCCTGATATCTTTCGGCTCGCCTCAACTATTGCCTCCCCATCCCTTTCCTCGCACACTTTTTAAGTGGCACGTATGCTTGTATACCGACGCCCTTCGTATAATCCTTTTACATTCCTTTTTTGTACCAACATCCGCCCATCCTCGCCGGTTCTGTTGACGTCGACCCGACTTTGGTCATTTGCATGGTATTTTTCCGGGAGAAAATATTCCAAAGGGTTTGAGAGTATGGATTGGGTGGATCGTTCGGGGTTTTCCGTCTTCAAGAAAATGAACGCCAATAATACCCTTTCTTGCCCACGCTCCTCACTTGCGACCATTGTCCACCCTGCCGGGTTTCTCCGGCCCCACTAACCACCCCTCAAAGCGCCACCCACAATTGAGATAATCCCATGCACCTAACCACACTGAATCCAGTTTCCCGGCTTCGATGGGTAAGGTCCGAAACTAGATACACAATTAAGAACCGATAATAGTGACTTTTCGGATCGTCTGCCATTTCGTGCCGTGCCTTTTCGGACCGAATACGGTTTCGGACTTATCATTTCGTGCCTTTCCAGTTACGTACCTTTTAGTGCATGCGGTCCGAAACCTGTGAATTACGAACTTTAAAGTGCCTTTTCATACCGGATCACATCCCTGGTAAATGAGGAGAGGAGATGCGGTTGTTTGAAACGCAGGCCAGTAACAAGAACAAGTTAATTTTGGACGTTCTACAGCTCTTTTGAATATGGTTTATTCACAGAACTGGAAATTTTACCAACAATTTTTTTCAGTACTCTCTTGAATTCCCCCAAATAGAAAAGGAAATAGATTCCTCGGATCGTTTCCAGTATCAGCAATTTTTACGAAATAGTAAGTAGGTACTTCGTATTTTAAATAAATATGCTTAATCTTCCCATTTACTACTGCCATAGCAATGGTGCGTTCTAATAAGCAGTTTGTTATGTTGGCGTGGATTCTTGGTAAGTTCTCCGATTATCTACGACCCACTAAACAGTGCTTGTATTACCACAAATATTTGGTGTTACCTCCAAAAGGAGACCTACAATGACTGAAGTGCGTATTAAAGCTCATTTCGTAGATACGTTTCATATTCCAATATCAAAAGTTACGAATGAAATATTGGAATCTGATCCCAGAATTTCTATTCTACACTACTTTTATTCTAGTTGAGAATCATATCTCAGTTAATATGAGAGATATTACATAGTGATAAATTTAATTTTTGTATTGAATGTAAAGATTAGTGATTAAAAATCAGAAACTTCGTAAAGGAGATCGATAGTGTTGCTGAGTAAATACGAGAGCCGCAAGGTGAATACTAAATCGTCTGTGAGGAAGCCTGTGATGTCCTCCCGCGCGCATTTGAACTCAAATGCACGATTCCTCAAATATTTTCACTTTCCCCTCCGGACGAGTTTACCTCTCCCATTTCTTTACCCCCTTTTTTGAATCCCACCCGCCGTTGCCAATTGCTTGGATGATGCCAGGTTACGCGCCAAACCGGTATCGGAGATGAAAAATTTCCGTTGAATTCGAGCTCCATCGAATATCACCGAATGCGGTAGGAGAGGACAGTGGCTCAAACCGCCGCTAACCATCCGGCAGCCACTACGAAGTGAATCCGCTGATAGAACGGTAAATTTGAACGCGTCTGCTTCAACTCTTTTTAATTTGGTGCGAAAATATCGAAGGAAGTAGGAATCCTACCAGACGTAGGTTGCACGTAAAATATTTAATAGATCCTTCTATTTGGTTTCAAATGGTATTTTTTATATTACATGCATGTGAGTATTAAGTAGTGTTGTACCTTAAAATCTATTTGTGATGGTGGCGTTTAACGTTTACCACGCTGACGCGTACGTTATAGAATATGATTATCAGGTCCAGGATTATGCATAATATTTTGCTTAGAAGGACTTTTTTAAAAAGAAAATGATGAACTTATATAAGTGATCACGGAGAGTGGGTACATCAAGGGAAGGTAAAAAAAATGCGTGAAACATTGAAGAAACGTTTTGAACATTCTTTGATACAGATTTGGCACGGATTCTGCCAGTACGTACGGAATGTGTAGGCTTCGATGCTAAAGGAAGAAATACTGAAAATATTTTTGTCCCATTCACTTTTAGGATTCTTTGGTTCAAGTCATTATTACGAAAACGTGTATCCCCAGGGCACGCAATTTGGCTCTAAATGCATCACTCTTAATACTTAACTCTACAAGCTTAAAACCATATCCTATATTTCTTAGGATGTGTGGCCTCATTAGTACAGTTTTCCCTGCTAAAGTGAACATTTCTGTCGTGACCTTATTTATGCCAGTATATTTAGGATATTTTATTAAGACTATTCATTCTGGAAAATTACTCGGAGAACACTCCTCACTAATTAATCAAGGAAAGAATTGAATTTAAAATGAAAATTTGTTAAGTGCGCCATATTATTTTAATATTATACGGAATTATATTTACGGAACTATATTTAACACTAGTTGGAACGCTTCTTTAATTTTTAGTAGCTAACATAGCGCAATTACTATAGCTTATATTGTGTGGTCTTGCCCATAGTTTTATCGAAAAAAGACGCCTCGAGGAGGAAAGCCTAGGCACCAGAGCTCCTTTCCGCACGATAAAGAGTAGAAAACCTTTCTACTTCGTCCAAGACATTTTTTTCCTCTTTAGAAAGGAAGGCTGAAAGGGAAGATTCAGCCTAACAAGGAGGATTGATGGGTGTGGGGAATTGGACGTGTCTTTTTCGTGTCAATGGGTCGTCATGGAAACAGAAGCCAAGGGGAGGGGGAGGAAGGATAAAGGTGTGGGCGGGTTACGACCGTCATAGGCACGACCGGACGAGAGCCTCCTCTCATTGAGAAGACTCGGCGCGCGAGACAAAAGATAAACAAACACGCCTGAATGGCGTAACGCGTTGACAGCTCCATCGCGACGAGGGTGGAAAATCCATAATTGGTTTGTATTTGAGGAAGAAACCTTCAGGAACGCCCGATGTCGAGTGTTTGTTTTGGGGAAGGTATATTAAAGCCGCCTTCGTTTTTACAATGCTTTTCATCTTGCGACGGCGACTAGGGCTAGCATTCTGACGACATGGGAACAGGGAATGTTTCCTTGGGTTAGGGACCATGTGTGGAGCTGAGCACCGATGTTCATTCTTTTCGTATTTTAATTCTTTCACGCGTACGTTCTTTTATATAGCTGTGGCAACCAATTTATTCTTCCTTGATAGTTGGCCAGGATTTTGGGGAGAAAGTCACCCTTACCCGTCCGAATGTTTGCCTGCCTCTTTCCTCTAAACTTTCCCATATTACTTTCGCGCTATCAAAGCATTGCTGCTCCTTCCCGCTTGTACTTCGTAAGCATGCGTTACGCTCCAATGTTGAATAAGATGACATATATGGCAAGAACTTTCGTGCGAGTTTTTATTTATTTTTTTTATTAATTTTGTGTTTGCCTTATCCATATTTTGCACCTGATTTCATTAGTATAGCTTAGCAGTATGCCGTAGGAATACATCAATGAGTTGGGAAAGCGTTGCTAAACTTTCGGAATGTAGGTTTGGGAGAGAGATAATAGGGAGACGGAATGCGTGAGTCGATTTTTTTGGAAATTTGCCTTGGGCGTGAAGAGGGTCTGGCTTAAAGGAGAAAGACAGGGAGACGTGAGAAGATGGGAATGCGGTGATGGGAATGCGTAAGAGCACAACCAACGGGTTAAGATTTGCGATGGGCATCGGAGGGATCTTTCTATTCATCTGACATTTTATTTTCGTTTCGACGAAACAAAACGAAAATAAAACGTCGAATTCTAAGACTTGAATTTTACGTTTTCAAGTACCCACTGAGAGTTTTTCATTGTAAATGTCGTATAGGTATCCTCAATCTTTTATTTCTTTAAAATAATCGTTTTTTAGCCTCCAAGGACTTTTTTGCAGTTTTTTTATCTCTAAATATCTCTACAGCATTTTTTTCAGGTAGAATTAACTTCAGTCCTCCCCTTTATACCTCAAGTAAGTTTTTTTTATGCAACACAACTAAATAAAATAAACAGCTTCCTGAAGAATTATTTTTACCTCATTGGACTAATTGATTGCTTTTAAATGATTATTTTAAAGAAAACGCCGTTATACCTGCATAATTCAGAGGATGTATAAAGTTGTTAGTGCAAGTTTCTCTTTTGAATACGAAGTGAAGAGTTCATTAGAGTTCTCAAATAATCAGTATTCGGGAGAGCCTCATACGTATTTCTGTCCTTTTCATGCAATACTCACGATCTGAGAGCTCTTTTCACTATTTCTAGGCAGTTATTTGGTGGATAGAGCAAGTAATAAAGGAAATATGATAATGAAGGCCACTTTAAAGTTAGAACTGAAGGGGAAATTGGAGAAAAGGCATGTTAGATGATATGAAGAGGGGCAAGAAGTATGCTGAACTGAAGAGAGAGATTTTCTGAAAAAGTAGTAGGTACAACTTACTATTGCAAGGGTATGAGGGAAGTATCAAGCATCCATCAGAAACGTTACCTGATGCCAAAGTACCGAACAATAATACCTAAGGCTCTCCCGATTTCTAGTTTCTTTTTAAAATCCATACCGGCGCCGATATTTATATAGGCGATCATATTCTATGTATTCGAAACACTAACTGTAAATCATCTATTAATAAATGTGAAAGATATGTGCCATTACAGACGAGCTCTTCAAGGAAAGAATCGTATCATAAACGATAATTTACTTAATACACCGTATTCCTCAGATTGTCTTTGCCGCTTAAGCGGGGAGCACCCTCATCTACATTTTGTAGAGGTTACCCTAGCTCTGTGGCAGCTTGTAGTGAGTGATCTTGTGACTTATTTGGGGAAAACGGTGTCGGGGCGGTTGACTCGGAGGTGTGGCGATGGATTAAAAGGCGCGCGGGACCAGTTTTGGGGGAAAAGTTCCGCGTAGCCCCGAGTCGCTCCCCCTGGGGGAGGAGAGCTACTCCGTTTGACCCAGTGGCGGCCGCGACGACGAGATCTCCGCGTGTGAGATGCTTCATGTGTGCTTAGCTTGCTTGCCTGCTTGCTGACAGGGTGCTCGAGGGCGACGCCGAGGATTCGGCAGTGATGGCGTGAGTTTTATGGAAGTGGGACGGGTGGTCTGAGAAGTCAAAATAAATGGGCGCGCCTGGGTAGGACGAAGGACGAAGGCTTTTCAATTGCGTTAAAGTAAAAAGGCCACGAGGAGCCTGTCTCAAGCTGAAAAATCATCGAGGTGCATGAGTAAATACCCGTCCGTATTGAGACAGAACTTAAAGGGGGCTCACCGTGACTGTACGAGTTACAACAAATGCTTAATCCACATTTTCGTTTGTTTGTTTTTAAAAGATACTGCTTTCAGTGAAAACAGAATTTTACAATTATAAAAAAGAACTAATACAAAGTATCCAGCTGATTACTGCGCCATTTCTATTGGATTGACTTATTTTAATTCCAATAATTGTAGTAATTCACCAATGACTCAGAAGATTAGATGGCAGGTGCCTACTACCATTCAATTTCCTGTGAATTCGCTTCTTGTGTACGGTTTTTCGCGAAAATGGGATTTATATTTGATACATAAAAAAAATATTTTTTCCCATGAACCCATCCTTGGATTTGACAGCTCGCAGTGTACATATAACCGCTTTCAGGTCAGTAAATCATTATCTTTGTGAGTTCTGTCTGCATTCGGCAGGTGTTTTTGCTGTCCCTACCTTTAGTTCCCCTCTGTGGAGTGATTTTTTAAATGCCCCACACCTAACTCATCTCAGACAGGAGGAAAGTGTGAGGAGTTTCAGTTTTCAATATCAGGAAGGTGCGTATTATCATGTTGAACTGCATCTTATGCTTCAGAACGCAAATGACCATGATTAATTCTAGGAATTAGATGATCTGTATAAAAGGCGTGCGTGCTGTTTTCGGGGTCAATGGAAAATAACTAAAATTATTAATTATATAAATTAAAGTAATTTTTGGGAGTAATAATTTATTATCTAAGACTATATATTATTTATTTATTAAAAGAGTGTCCGCACTTGGATTATTGATGGTGACTTTGTTGATTTGACAGAGATGGTGTGAGTTTAAGAGAAGTGAAACGGGAGTTATGAGGAGTCAAAGATGGGTGCGCCAACGGAGGCTGGAAAGAACGGCTCTTGGTTCGCTTTCAGCGAGGAAAAGACCACTACTACAGGGCTGAACCATCTGTTTTCTCACCTTCTGCGCTTAAATCAGGCTCAAAGATCATTAGGATCAATGAGGTCCGCATTTTCTTCAGAATTAAAAGTCCTGCTTGTCATTAGCTGGACCAACCTGGATTAAATTGTGTTATAAAGCTATTCCGGAGACGGTGTTGATGATTTTATCCTAAAACTTGATTTTTTTTCTCGATGCGGAGGATGGAGGGGTTAAGACCTTGCCAACCATTTTCACGCCTTAGGTGCGCACTTCAGGCTGTCCCAACTTTAGCAGCAATGACGTACGGATCTCCTCCAGAAGCCCTATCGAACCTCACAAAATCTGGTCTCCTGTAGCCCGTTAGCTGAACCAACCTGTTTTGCATCGTGATATCACCCCATTCTGGAGACTATACCTACGTGTGATATTTATACCTTAAACTTGAAATTTTCTCTGCAAAGAGGATGAAGAGGATCAGGGCAGTGATGGCCATTTTAGCGCGATCTCGCGCTTAAACTTGGCCGGCCCATATTTTGAATCAACGAGGTCCGGGTTTTCGTCGAAAAGTGCTGTCAAAGGTCACAAAATTGGACTTAAAGTGGGTCATTTACACAACTAACCTGATTTGGATAGTAATATTTTGTGAAATATTATTCTTATGCCTACAAGGAATGAGATGTATGATCATGCATCTCGAAACTTTGTCGCGTAATTAAGTCCCTTGGACGCTGATTATTTTTCTTTTTTTTACCTGTACCGAGCAACACTGCCAGACTGGCTGTAGTTATTCCACACATATGAAGCAGGGTGGGGAAGCGTTTGTTACTATACTGAGGCCATGTTATGAAAAGGATAATCCCTGTATGGTTGCTGCATCATTAGCGTATACCATATGTCAGCACTGTGTGTTCGAGTACACTACGTTGCATGGCTTGTTGATTGTATAATTTTCTATGAAAAGCAGAGAGAGATTTGGTGTGAATACTATGTTACGGATTAAGAACGGAGCCACTGAAACTGTACCATAATGATAGCTATATTATTGATGAATTTCTACCAGTTAATAAATATGCTAATTGCATAAACCCTAATTTAATGACTGCAGTCTTCTACAGCTAGGTGTCTGTCTTTGTTAAAATAACGATACTATTTGAGCATTAATCGCAATGCAGTAATTTGTGTTCCCACCCTCTCAGATTAAATGTTAAAAAATGGACTCTAAGCCATCGATAAGGCTTATGTATACTCTGAGCTTAAATGTTTCTCTCGGATTAAATGTTAAAAAATGGACTCTAAGCCATCGATAAGGCTTATGTATACTCTGAGATTCTTCCATTTTCCTGCCCAACACATTTATATTGCTAGTGATATTTTGACTTGAGATTTTGGTAGTCTGCCGTAATGTATAAATACTAAGAATATGGCTTATTTAGGTAGATATTGTAAATTTTGCCAAGAAATAAAGTGTTCAATCTTATTGAATATTTCAGAAACTGGGAAACTATTATGGGAAAATGAACAGATTTTTTCCGATTGGATGACCTTTTATAGTTTTTAGGGACGTAGCACTTGTTAAAACCTATAGCACTGCCATCATAATATATGAACATTTACAAGAACACAACTGGTGAATACAGGTAGCAGATGAAACCGCTAAATTTTCCCCGCGTAGTTAGAGTGAGATTTTATGCTCGGAACAATTAGAATAGAATACCGTCGTAAGGTCGTATTCTATTCTAATTATTCCATGCAATCGTATGGTCGTGTTTCAATTTCACCAAAACAGGATCTAAGACTGAAAAGCCACTAACAACCCCCGTGAGGCCTTTTTGTCAAGCACAAAATATGTCGTGGATAACCTGAACCAAGACAGTCCCAATGGAGACCCTGGAAGGCAAGGCGGTGTGAATCACTTGCCTCTGTCAACGTTTCATTGCAGACATTCTCTCACTTGAGTGTGAATTGTTTCCGCTAACATCTTAAAATGGCTTTTTATATTGCACCATCTTTCGTATAGCATGTCTCTGTCACGTGTGTGAATTACAATCACGGGGAACAGATAGGATATTTGTGAAAGCCAAGTTAAAAATTAGTTAAATTTTAACGACATGTCTGAATGTGAGGTGAAAGAGAGAGTTGAATGGTGTCCAGAAAAAAGCTCAAAATAAAAGCAATGCATGCAAAGATTCTGAGAAAGTGTCGAGGGACACTTAAGGTGTCCCGCTTTTCCTCTGAGTACCTCTTCGGCTGTCACATACGCAGAAACACCCAATTAATTACTCAAGCAGCAGTTACCTCTACTCATAGTTGTTTGCGCATTCATTTTTAATTTTTAAGCCAATGTTGACAGTATGTTTATGCTGTAAAAATCCAAAAGTTCAAATAGGGAGTGCTATATTAATTTGAGGACAGGCAGATATGTCCCAATTCTATGAAGTAGTTCTCAAACTAAAACTTATTTTATTATTTTTTTAAACTCTTTGACAATTTTTTGGTGTTTCCTTCAAGTGTTCTCCAAAACAATTAGGTTTTGATTCAGTCATGACTTCTTTAAAATAATAAAAACTTTACCGGTATAACGGAAGTTTGGAATTGCAATGCTTTGTAATGGGTTGGTAACTTGGATGTACATTTTTTGGATGTATATCTTGGATGTGAAGCTTTTTGAAATCCAAGGACATTGTGAAAGTAGTTATTCCATTGATAGTAATTTATTACATGCAAAACTGATGTGTGCAAAAAAAATTGTCATGTTCCGCATTACACCTAAAAAGTAGTAATGTATCATCATTGCGCATCTTAATATTTGGATTCAGAGATAGAAGATGGGAGAACGATTGTATTATTTGTGACCTTTTTTGGACATAGAAAGACATGAAGAATTAAGGGGTAAATTTGGAATAAGGATGATTTTCAGTGCCGATAATTTCATTGATAAATTTGTAGGTGATAATATGTGCAAACTTTAAATAGATCTTATAGGAAAATGACAAAAAGAGTTCGATGTGTATGCGTGGACAGCACCAGGTGGAATGCAAAGAGGGAATCTAGACACTGTGTGTATTGCATTAAAGAATAATAAATAAATAATAATTTATTAATTTAATTGCTTCGAAATTTTTTTAAAGAATTAGGAAGAAATTATAGCTTTGAGCTGACGAAAGGTAAAAGAATTGAATTTCAGACAAACAGAGAGATACCAAAACCTATTTATTTGAAATTACGTAATAAGTATTCGATTCAAAGTAATTAAAAATTAATAAAGGAAAGTAGGACTTCGGCAGCTGATGTTTTATCGTAAAATAAAATCATTGAAGGAAAACAAACGTAATAATAAAGAGGCATTGACAGTGAAAAGTAGATGAGAGTTTATTTCTTTTGATAGAATTCAGGGCTGAGTTTTTCTCTTACTTGAGGAAAAATGACAGGGAAACTAAACAAATTTCTTAAAATTAATTCAGGAAAAAATTCGTACTTTTTACTACTTCCATCAAAATCTAATGCTTGAAACTCTCCCTGCTCTGTCATGAAATCGTTATGATATTACGGCGATAGCGTAGGGAGATTTTTAAAAGTTTAGTTCGGCTAAGTAGACAGCTATAGTGGATCGAGGACAGCCTAAACCTGCTTCCAGTGTGACTCCCCGTAAGCCTACGTAATGACTAAGCAAGCTTACTGCTTCATTGATCCTAATATACCGTTTTGCTTCGTAAATATTACGGAAAAAATTGAGGGGCAAGGTCTTGAGAGCTGGAGCGGGACGAGTATCGCACGAAAGAGTGTAAAAAAAAACAGCGAAACTGATTTTCGGTCAGTAAGCGTTACTTGTGGCCATGGCAAGACGATGATAACCTGTTTTTGAGACCGTGGAGAAACTGGCCGTTGGAAATGAACCACCAAAACTGCGAAGGACGCACACACGGCTGGACAGAGTCAGTAGTGAATGCAAGAGTGATCGATCAAATTTTTGCTGCTATCATTCATTTAAGATGGTTTGTCGTATGCGATTTTTAGCCGGTTTCAATATTATTTTTCTCCTTTTTTGTCATGCTAAAACGTATTGCTCCTTACACTAACTATGTTTGTTTATTCACGGCTGGAGAGTGACCATATGCTTTGCAATTGAAGTGAAAGTTTTAAATTGTGGTTTCCAAATTCAGTCATTCCAGTCGATGAAATAGGTCATTATGATAAGGTTTGGTTACCTTGTTCCGATTAAATTGCGAGATAGATTGTTATATCGTGTGTATTATTGAAGTGATCAAATTTAAGTAAATATTCCGATTCTTTGAAATTAACTCCACGTTTTTAAGAGCTTTCTAATAGTATTGTTTAATAAAAATCATTGGAATGAATGTGAGCATGGTAGATAAATTTAAAGAATACAATGAACATGTTATGCAAAGGCTATTTTTATTTCTGAGTTGAGCATCACCATAAAAATATATATGTTAATTGAGAAGCGCTTTTTCTAGACGGTATTCACAGATTTTAAGATATGGGGGTAAGGAATCAGTTGCTTTGAAATTAACGAATACTGGAATCCTAATCAAGCAACAAATACCTACACATCAGTAATTAAGGAAGTAGGCCTTCATGTAACGCTACTATATTATACTCGTATTATTCTTATTTATCTGACTCATTGGGCTCTGAATGGTCAATGTGATTGAAAATGATCAATTATTTCTGTAATTAAAAGTCAAGAGTGTGCATAAAGTAAATATTTTTGGAAGGTAATGTTTATACGTCGTTGATTCTTCCCCGATTTGCTCTTACTCCACATTTCACAGGTTTTATGAGAGAAAAATCACCCTCGAGAAACTATTTCATTTGGTTCACCAAACAGTAAACCTAAATTTATATTTATTTTTCTATATAGCTGTTGGGTGAAGACAAAGTTTACCAACCTCTGTAGTAGGCATATTAATCAAAGGACAGAATATAACAAGAACAAAATAGAACAGGAACAAAGATGAAAGAAACCAAATACCAGTGATGATTTTCAATCCTGCCTCGGTGATGAAAATTTCCACGAGAAAAAAATCACTTGGACCAGGAGTCGAACCGATAACACCTAGTTCCCATTATTCCTCCAAAATTGAGAATAGGATAAGGATCCCTGGATAGCGTATAAGTCTTTGCTTGGTTAGGCTAGACAAACGTCCGTGGTTCGATTATCGGTCAAGGTTAATTTTTTCTCGTGGCAATTTGTGTGAACCAAATACCATTGAAATTTTTTTATCGGCATGCTTTATTATACACTTATTATCTTACATAAAATTACATCCAAAATTCAAAGAGTACAAAAGTTTGTAGTTCACAATCATCGGGCGGTGTATGTTATAAGCAATTTACATGCTTATTTGTTTTTAAAATTAACATGTCAAATTTTTGTGAAAAGTGGAAACTTTTTAAAGTAAATTGCATAAGATTTGCACCCTTATCCACATAATCAATGTTCACATATTTGTAACAATAAGTAGTAAAAAAAATGATTTTTTTAAACTCGAAGCTGTCTTTCTTATGTACATACAAGCAAGCTTTGTGCCATTCAACAGTATGGCATTTACAGTCCGTATCGTTTACTGTGAATAATTAAATAAAAACAATGTGCAAGATGTAGTTATGTAAAAGGGAAACCCATTTTTCCTAAAACAAATAGTAATTAACGTGACCAAAATTAATTACATGTATGAAATTCGCAAAATGATGCCACCACCATGAAAGGCATAGAAGATTCAAATTGCATAGGAAGAAATTTAAAGTATAAGGTTTCATTATATACACGGTAAAGCTTATTCCATAATTTATAACGAATATTTTCACCTATGTCAACTTTGCGAGAAATATATTCTGATCCACAAACGGCATAGAGGATGTTTTGTAGTAAACATCAATCGCTGTTGTCTCTTCTCTTTTTTTTCTTTTTAGAACACCAACTGTGAACGTTTAAGTGCAAGTTTTGCAATAACAATTTTGAATTTCCGTGGAAAGTATGGATTTTATAGTTTAAAGGATCCGTGGTCACAATTTAAAAGCGAAGATTAGAACATTGGTTCAGATAGTCATAAGACATTGTACGCATGGTAAAATAAAATTGATGAATCTCCGGTGGCTTTATCTGCTCACCTATAATTGCGTCTGAGCCATGGATATTAAACGTTTGATATTTAAAATAATGAACATGAAACCACAATAATTTCAGTTTTCCTTCATTGTGTCATTTTTTACCGTAGTACTGGCTCCGGTAACAATGTTGGTTAATGGTCGGTTACACGCTACTAGTAGCGTGGTAACCAAACAATTTGAACAATCAAACGTTTTCTTATGTTTTTTTTGCCTTGTGATGGATAATACGATCTCAGTAGTCTGGGAATGTCAAGCCAAAGCACACTACAAATAAATTAAGTAGTTCTGCCTCTTATGGCAATCAAAAATCGTGTTAGGTCCAGCGAAGCGTTCTCTACAAAAATATACCCACCACACTCATAGGTTCCACATTAGCGCGTTTCGATATAGGCGAAAGTGCTTAACCCTCATGTCGCTAGTATTTTCGTTTGCTCTTATTTCCCAGCCGTAATCTCTTGACGACCTTTAAGCACCCTCTTTAAACGAAGAAGTAAGAGAGAAGTGTATGGAGAAGTACATAAAATTTCAAGGTCTGAGACGTAAGAAATGGATGGACATGTGCATTGGTATGCATAATGTATATCAAGAGGGCTGGGAAATTATGGCAATTAATTGGTGCCAAAATTGTACACATTGGACATCCAAATTTTCATTCCAGGAATCCCTTAATTTCCCAAGCAACATCCAGCGGTAGTGGACGAAAGCGGCCTAGAGCTCTGATAGTCATAGCTAGTGAAAGAATTTCCGATTGAATTGATTCCATTAAGCCATATTAAGTGATCTAATGACGAGGTATCTGTATGCAGTAATGTTAATAATCCTTTTGGAAGTGCCAACCTGGAAACCGAGGTTGAAATATAACGCTTAGCAATGGGAGGGGCATCAAATTTTAAGACAAGTTATCTTGCGTAACATCGTCAACTTGATCCACCGGTTCCTCCAAGAAGTTAATCGGAGAAGTTTTTTCTATCAAAAATAATTACATGGTACCCGATGATTCTGACCGAGTTAGGCATTGCGATGGTCCATTAATGGAGAATCGAGCAAGACGGCATCGTTTAAGCGTTTATTTGTCAGTATAAAAAACAGTTATCCGGGCTTATATCCTTTTACTCGGTGCAACGAAAAATGAAACAATAATATTCAAGTGGTGGAAACATCGGAATTAGTAGTTTTTTGAAAAAAAACTACTAAAATAACTTAGCCAAGAACATTGCGAGCCTCAGAGGTATAGAAGCATATGGTCTATCCAGGGTTGTGAGAGAATACTTTTTATTCTTTCTATGGGCTTGAAATCGGAATTCAGACGTGATCACTAAGATGTATCGTTTTATGTTCTTGCATTCATAATGAGGATAATATAATTTTCAGACTATAACGTCTCCTTCCATGTAATTTCACTGCTTTCAGTTTTCTTATGAAGGTAGAAAAAATTAAGAATTTGTAAAAAAAAATATCTCCAAGTGATAAGAATATTTGGCCTCTTACATCTGTGCCATAGCAATCCTTCAGAGACAAACTTCGAGGAAACTAGTCTATAAACGACTTAACTACACTAAGTACCTTTTTTATGTGCAGTTTTTGAGGAGAAAATACGTTGAATAAATTGAGATGGTTGACTCCATCCTCTAATTGAGTACGCACACAAAAATATTCGCTGTCTTAATTTCACTTGCAATGCTTTATCCTTCCCTATCAAGAAATTGATTGAGCTGAGGACGCGTTTTAGGACGCGCATACAAAATAAAAATGGGTTTCCTACTCAAGGTCATGACTATCAGTCACGAGCCAAGCTGATTAATTAATCAACGGCATGAAGCCCTTAAACTAATGAGGATTGTAAAACAAGATGAACTTGTTGAAATAAATACGAAACATATTATTAGTTTGAAGTATTTTTTGTTCAATTAAAAATTGGTGCTCACTCTTTGCAATATTATTACAAAGATTGTTTTAAGGTACGATACATTTCACATTACTACTTAATTAACGATTTTTCTTCTAATTAAGTGATTTTAGTTATTATTAAATTCAAAACAATCACTGACTTCGGGTATTATTCCTTACGCTAGGTCATTCACGCATTGACTTTAAAAATATTAAGTGTTTATTGAGATGATTAACCTTAACTCACCCCCAGCGGGCATAAACAAAGTCTAAAATTGTCAGGAGTACCATATAGCATTATTTTCGCCCTTAGGATGCTTTTCGAGTGCATCTACCGTATCTTAGCCAGATTACCATCGATATCTGACCCGGCTTCACTAACTTGGGAGTGGGAACCGCTGAGTTTCATGCTGATTTCATAGGTATGAGCGTCAAGAGAGCTCTGGCATATATTATCCTTTAAATCATTTGATTGGAGTTTCTGGGAAGCCTAGCCTTCTTGCCAAATTTCTTTGAAGAGTTCACGGACTTGATAGCGCAAAACTTAAAATTGACGCTTTAATGCATTGGCGTGAAAATAACGTTTCCTTCCCACCAGTATTTTAGAGCAACAAGGACGAGGACTGTGGAATTTATTTGAGGAAAGTCTGGAGATTCTGTGAAAACAGGCTGCCGTTTATCTTTGAGAATTTTACGGATTAGATTACATAAAACTTCAAATAGATCTCTCATAGTAATCTGAGCCACTAAAGTCAGGAAAATGTTGCACTTTCTTGGAAAAATAGACACTAAAGCAAATGAAGCGAAAAGGTTTATTTTAGTAATTGAAAACATTTGTTCTTCATTGACGTAATAAAAAATCCGCGTGAATAAATTTTGATCAACAGTGGAAAAAAATGGGTCACTTGGTTACGTTATCGTCATGAGTATTCTCATTGATCGATCTGTTGGTTGGTATGGAACTTAGGCTCTCGGGATATGCAGTCAGGAACTTACGAAAATCCCTCCTTAGAATAAAATTCATCAGTAGTTTATCAGTCATCAAAACAGTCATTTCTGTTAAAATCTCGTGTTACTTGGAGAAAAGTGAGCCCCTTAACTGGGCGCTCCAAGAGAATCATACTTATCCTCTTTTCTTTCCAACAGTTAAACATGAAATTGCATGATTTCAGGTAATGTATAAACGTTAGTGAGCAAGATGAGCCATTATAAAATAAAGAGCAAGAAAATTTATTATAATTGCCATATTTGTTAGCCATTTTTGCAAAAAAAACTGGCTTAGGAAAAATTTTCTTCATGTCAATATAATGGCAACGTTTATGCACATTTTCGTCATATGTTTCGAGTTCATTCGAGAGGCATTAGCTTCTTACTGTATATATGGGTTATAACACTTGAATTGGAATTGCTGTTTGGCCTTCGGGCTTGGATAATTCCATTGAACGCATTCTTCGATCATTCTAAAAATTTTTAGTGGCTTGCCCCTAGTTGTTAATAGTGAAAGAAGTATTTTTTTGCACGGGGTAAGTGGAAAGATGGGGTTTCTCATTTGTTCTGGCTATCTCAGTCGCGAGAGAATATCCTTCGAGCGTTCCTCTGAGCCGCCATATCCCCTAATTGCGCCCAGTGACATAAAGTGGCGAAGAAAGAGAGGCAGAGGAAGGAAGGAGGGAAGAAGGAGATCTGGGACAAGTCTTGTGAGAGGTGACGACCCGGCCGGCCGTCCCAAGTGGGTCACGGGACGAGAAAGACCTGCGCTGCTATACGGCGACTCCTTCCCCGAGCACTTTCTTCTCTCGCTTCCCTTCGAAGTCCCTTCCTCATGCCTCGCATTACGGCGGCTCTCTGTCCCTCTCCCTCCTCACATTCTCCGTCATTATTCCCCAGCCTCACTTCCTCAATTCGGCGTTCTTCTGCCAAGAAATTATTTGAATTTTTTTTACACTCGCCCTCATTAATTTCGAAACGACCTTTGCATTATTCATTCAATTGCTCCATAGGTGCGTCCATGCTTTATTAATAAAGATTACTGCGGGTGAATATTTTTCGGCGCTCATTTTTTCCTATGTCCCTTTTTTTAATATGTGGGACGTGATGTTCCATGTCTTGTATGTACTTTCTGCGAGAAAAATACATGCCTGACTCCGGCAGGGAAATTTGTAAATAAGTCTCACTAACCGCATTTCATGCCTTCCATTTTTATTTGCGTTAAATGAGATAAGCTGGTGGCCTAAGTAGGTTTGTATCCTTATGTATCCGCATGATTGTGTGCTGTTTATGTCCAATGAAGTCTTAATGATGAGCTATACATTACTAATATCTAGAGTAAGTCTAAGATTATAGCGCAGTTTAAATATACTGGTTTTGCTTTGAAAGAAACAAAAGTAAACAATTTTTTCACGATCGTATGATTTAAACTAAGTCCACCATCATGGATTCTTTGGTCAGGTGATTTCATTGCCCGAACGTCATTGAACGTGTTTATTGTTTGGCTTTATTTCTAAGTGTCAAGAGCGCTAGTATCCTTGATGAACTACAAGATCGGGTTTTCTTTTACTTTTAGAAAATTCTGGTCATTCGGGTCAGGGACCGCTCTAGCAATACAGGCGCCCTAGGCGAATGATGAATAAGGCGCCCCTAAAAAAATTTCGTTCACAACGGGCGACCTTCTCTGTCACAAACTTGATTCACAATGAGCTGGGACTGAATATTTCGCTGACACCGACATACATTGGAAGGAAAAAGCCTGATAGAGGAATACAATGTTGGTTCGAAAATTACATTGTTTTTCGCAGAGTTATCGACCGTAAATTGAAAACCGTTTACTTTGTAAACGGGCGCGCCCGCCGGAAGGTTAAGCAGCTAACAAGCCCTTTACTTTATGAAATAGGGTTAGATATGTTATCGAGTTTTAGGTAATAAGGTTGTCGGACTATTAACTAGGGTTTACTATTTCCCTCCCCCTTCTTTTTTCTTTTTTCTCAATTTTTTTTCTCGATTTTTTCCCCTTTTTTTCTTTTTTTTTCTTTTTTTCTCTTCACTAATCATTTCGGCGCCCCTCAAATCGCGGCGCCCCATCACTTCGCCTAGTTCGCCTATATGGTAGAGCGGGCCCTGATTCGGGTATTCTATCGCGAACGTCCATATTTTTGGGACAGCAGTTTCGCCGGCGTTGTAGTCGGCGTCTTCAGGTTGATACCAGGTCTATAGGTCACGGTAGAATACCCGAAAGACCAGATCTTTCTGATGAAATACTCCGCCGAAGCCTTCACGAGGATCTTTTACTTTTGTTCAATGTATCAGAGTAAGTCTGTTACTGAAGTTTTACTTTGAAAGTCGAGCCGAAGAACTTGAGTTTACATTAACGCTGCCATTTGGGCTTCTAGACACTATTGAAAAACGCATCTTTTCCCGTCTTTATCCGTGCTATTTTCCTAGGCGTACATGCTGATTTATTATGTTCGGTTGACATAAAGCCTCGCTGCAGTTATATGTTTTGCCATCTTGCACGTCTGAAAGATAAAACATCCAGTTGTAACCATCATGTATAAGCCGAGATACCCCCTAATTAGTTCTCCTTAATATCAATTTCAGATGGAATAATAGATGTTTACGAGACAATTCTTAGTTATCCCTGTTGCGTTTTTCCCATCAGTTTTCAATTGAACTTCATGGACTCATGTTCAATTAACGGAAATCATATGAGACTAAATGCATAAAGCCATATGATCAATATTGTAGCAGGTGCACTATTTTCCTTTAAAGCGTTGGAATAAATAATCTGTTTAGTCTGCAGAAAATTGCAAAAAATTAGCATTCAAGGGCTTATTTATAGCGAACATAAGCTACATGATAGACCCATTAAAAAGTTTTACCTTCTCAGATATCGTTCTCCTTTCTCGCATTTTTTGCTTTGAATTTTAATTTAAAGTGTTATTTTAGGTAAATTTAACGCTATTTATTTCCAAACTTGTCATTCGCAATATTTCTGGCCGCTATGGCCTCGTTACTGCTCGAAGGTGGTCAAGTTTTACGGATGAGGTCATAGCGTCTTTGAGATCCGGGCAGGTCTTGAAGATTTTAGCATATGATGTCTCACGATCGAGAGAAAATACGAAGTAGCCCAGAAAACTAATTTCGTCCCCAAAAGGCAAATGCTGTGTTTTTGCGCCATATATTCCAGAATGATTGGACGGCTATCCTTGCCTGACGGAGACAACAAATTTCTGAGGTGACTCTAAATGTAGAAATTTCCATTAGCCTATGCATTCGGTGAGAAAAAAGCTTAAAATAACATTTCTGTTCTTCAAGGCTTCAAATGGCATTATTTTTGCCAAACAGATTTTATATCCGTCTGTTTTTTTCATGACTCGGATGTTTGTCTTCTAAGGGTAAATTGAGCAATAGTGGGTAGCATCGTGGAACCTATCCTCACCAAATAGCATTTAACAAATTTTGTATTCAAATTGTTTAAAACTTGACCTATATAGCATCTTCTTTTGTGCTTGGTCCCATAAAAATGGTATGCCTACTTGGAATATTTGTTTTCTAAGCCACTGAAAGTAAACTATTCTGATTCATCACTAGTGATTTATCTAATGACACCCTTTACCACGGTGAATTTATTTTGCATAAACTGAAAATGGGAATGAGATAATTGAAACTATTTTAACAAATAAATGTTCAGAGGTGGTTAGGGTAAGAATTTTCGATGCAATCAAGAGTTATTTGATATCCTGAAGAGAGAAAATGAAAAAATACACCTACTCGCATGAAGAAATTACGACACCGGCCATGGAAATGAGAGGGAATATGAAAAAGGAATCGGAAAAGGGAAACGATGCAAATGATGTGAATGCTGACGGATTTTCTCAGTGTTTCACTTGTTTTTTGTGGATATTAATAAATGGTGCTTGGATAGAAGGATATTTTGTACCCATCAGTTTGACAGTGTCTCTCTCTTATTTCATTACTTCTATGAATGCAAAATTCTAAGACCCACGAAAGGTTTGGTGGTGACTAGCCCTGATTCATTGATCCATTATAAATATCCTTGACCTACAGAACTTCGATACAATTGATAAAGCTGTAATAATGTCGCTCATTATTATGCTTACTTTCCAACAGTTAAATATTTCAACCTCCATAACTACGATTTGGAATGGATACTTGAGGCTTCGATCTTCTCCGAACCCCGAAAATCATATCTCCACTGCAATTCCAGCTGAAGGGATAAGTGTGATCATCTTCTGTCGTAAGACATTAAGCTGCCGAGATCGCTTACACAATTAGAGAAACGTAAAAAAATAAGACACCAGGGGGGAGTGAAATGATGCTCGCTCGGCTTTGCCCGGTCGCCCTCAAAGTTGAATCAGGTTGGTCAATCGGCCCCAACCATTTGCGGCGCTAAAGAAAACACTCGGCTCGGAGGCCACTTGAAATATTTTATAAACTAATCCTCGGCCCCGAATTGCCCGTGGCAGCGCTCTCGGTTGCCCCGAGGGAGGAAGGCTCGCCTCGTCCGTGGACGCTGTCTGTCTTCGCTGTAATTTCGCCGCCTTATCTTCTATTTCACCGCGACCCACTCTCGCCTCATCGGCGCCTTAAAAAACCTCTCCTTCACCTGTTCCCACTTTCCCCTTGCGCATCTTCCTTCGAAGGAGATGGGGAGGGGGAGGGGGGGACTCAATTCGGCGATGGGATTTTCATAGCTCATCTTCTTTTTTCAGCGATTTCTATCATGGGAACACGCCAGTCATTTTTTTTAATATCTGGGGCAGGTTTATCCTCGTGTCACAAATTATGTTTCTACATGTTTTCTAATTCTCATTCCTTTTGCTTCAGGCCTAATCATTTAGTTCATGAAAATGCAAAAAATTCTTGATCTTTTGGCTTTTTCTGGCCATTTCTATCATGGACACGCCCGCCATTACGCTAGCTTATTGTTTTTTTTAATATGTTCATCATCACAAGTCAAGTGTGTGCGAGCTTATTAATGGTTGTCCTTCTTGGCTAGAAGCAACAACAAAAGTGAATAAATTCTCCTTAAATTAACTTTTTTTACCACTCTTGATTATGTAAAAGGCGTCAATCAGTGTGTTCAAGAAGTTGACGTCCAAAGGTGTATTTATTTAAAAATTTGGTGACTATATATTTTTTAATTTCGAATATATCAATCTACTCTAATCATTTTTTGTCCAAGCCGGTTCGTGGCATTGAAAGTTTTTGTAGCTTTTTTATGGGTCAATAGCTGTTGCGGGCGTCGTCAAAACGGTCTTGAAGTGATTATTTCAAAAATCCTTTCAATTTCTTATTTTCATTCTTTATTCTGTGCATGAGAATCTTATATTAGGTATTTTTAAAATATGTTTTTATAATCCAGATATTTAACTTAAAGGCTTATGCCAATATTTATGCTGTTTTTAAATTCTTTTTGGGTTCTTAGATCTCAAATTTTTATCAAAGACGCAATTATCGTTCTAAAAATATTATGACCTTAAGTACTGGACTAGACTTTAAAGAGTTGCATTAGATTTAGTCGTATGAGGAAACAATAATGATGACTTCATAGATAATTTCCGTAAGACTATCTGTAGTCATTGACAGAGGCGTGTTATATGTATATTTATTAACAAGTATCCTCGGGGAATCATCCCTTTATAAGGCATTTATGGTTAGTCTTTCATCTTGAGATACCAATTAACATGTTATTCAAACCATTAATAATGGAAGATTTCATTAAATCCAAAATAAGCTAGTAAAACCGTACGCCATTGAGTACGACTTTGAGGAAAGCAGCGACGCTTATGAAAGAATATCAAAGGTCGCCAAACTTGTGAGTTACTCTCGCTTTCCCAAAGAGTTTCGAAGTGACAGAGAAACGTGAAGAGTGGTAAAAAGTAAGCAACTGATTTTAAAACTCGTTGATATCTCCATATTTTGTTTGTGGTAGCCTTAATTAAAATGCTAGACGTAGAAACTAATGAAATATTTTCTTTAAATGAAATGTGATAATTTTGGCATTAATTCTCGAAGAACGATGAATAGTAACTTTAATTATTAAATCGGTTCCTATTTTCCATCAAGTCATTCCTGAATTTATTATCTTTGTAGTTACAATAGTTCATGATTATGTACGATACTTACACAATTGCAAGGTTCTTATTTCCCGTACCTAATATTATGCAATGGATTACAATTTTCTGCAGGGATTCATATGTGTATAACCACTGAATCTCCAACTTAATGTGAAATAATTGGGAATTCCAGTTAGTCACCTGGACATTTCAGTAAAACTTTCCTGTTTAACTAGCCTTTTGGCTTAATGTATACTTAAAAACTTTTAATCCACGTAGTAGTACAACTGATGATATTAAAATGTTTGTCACGTCTACCGAAGGATACTAATAGATTTTACAGCGATGCTATAAGTTAGAACATCGTGTTTTTTTGCAAAATTAAATTTAAGGCCAACATTTACTGTGTGCTACAGGTGATGTCACAGCAGCAAAGAAAAACGGCTTTGTACCATTAAATAATGTAACTCATACCCTGAATTATTTTTATTGAATTATAATACCCTCTCACTTTAAGCCCCTCGGTGGCTCTGCAGATAACACGCAAGAACCAAATTAATCATGATTAATATGATGAATTATATTTCTTACTTAAATTTTCTGGGCGAATCTTTGCCTACCGCAGGTCAGGTGAGCGTAAAACTTGGAAATTCCCACTAATTGCGTACCAAATCAGTTATCCGACATCTGAAGCAACATTTTCGAGGCCGCTGCAAACGGTAGCATCAATCCCCGTGCCTCTCTCTCTCCGTCTCATTAGCATGCCTGTCGCATGAGTGGAGAGAAAGGAGCGCTCTGATTTTAATTTCATTCTAAGGCCGGGCGGTGTCCTTTTTGATACTTAATTTACGCTTTCCGTTTTGCTAAAGACCCGAGCCGAAATATTTAACTTTAGGAGGCTTAATAAATGCGTAAATGAAAGCGCATTTCAACATCCTCAAGACTGCATGCGAAACTTCGCATTCAACTCAGAGATATCATGGTGGTTTTCGTTCTTGAAAGAGTTAACTTGCACGTATTCTGGGACAAATGGAGTCTTAGCTAATCCACATGGATTTGTTACGGCAATCGGGAACTTTTGATGGTGACTGACAAAGTATTGCGATTGGTTTGTGAACCTAAGATTCACGGAAACGTAAACAATTTCAAATATCAGTATAAATATTTTTAAATGTAATAACCTGCCACTATATGGAGTTTATTTCAGTACGGTACGGGCAAGGGTATTGTACATATTCTGGTGTATTCTGCATTTTCACTAGTAATGTCGTTTAGTTGTAGTTTACTAGTTGTAGTTTATAGCTTATATGATCCCACATGACCCATAATTATCAATTCATCCGAGCCATGTGCCCCTGATATTATGCAACACCCGGCGAGGTATTTTGGTTGGTAATGCACCGGTCTCAAAGTCCAAAGTTTCGAATTTACATCGCACTTCAGGACAGGATATAGTATTTATTTCGGACTGAGGTCTTCGGTTGTACAGTACAACATAACTTTTGTAGTTTGAGAGCCTAAATTCCATGTTTATCACATCCTATCACAGTCGAAATTCAATAAAGCGGATTACCTCCGGCACTGAAAACTGCTTTGAGTTGAAGAAATTTCGAGTTATAGAAAAAATACCTGCGTACAGTTCAAAGAGCAGCAATGAAATTCCTTTCTAATTATCGTGCATACAACTAACAGAAGTTTGAATTGTCAAATTTCAACAGCAAATAACTATTAAGATAACGAGTCAGTATTATTTTCTTCTTCTTCGGCACCCAAGATCTTGGTTGGTTAGAACATATGATGGCATAATCAATGGCTGAGAGTCGCACTTCTTCAAACGGAGGTAGGGTATGTTTGTCAAGTTGGACGTTTCGTTGTTTGACCATTCAGTATTGAGTCCAAATTCCTTACAATTCAGTGTGTATATATAAATATGGTGACTGGGTGGGCACATAAGAGGAATATTCACGCAGTTTTCTCCTTCGTATTTTCCCACTCTCTTCTTCTTGCTTCACCTTTTTAATGTATGCCTCTTACATGCTTTATTTACACTGGCATTCACTTAGGTGGCACCACTCAGTTTAAGTTGCCCATAATGGAAAGGATGTAGAATTCCGAATACCAAGTACGAAAGCCAATGAGTTTATTGGCTTTCTCTGGATGGCTTCTTATTTCACGTCTCTTATTACTAGATTCTGAATACCTTTGTGGGCTTTTACTAATTAAAGATAGTCACTTTCAATTAGAGTATGCTTTCGATAAATTCATGGATTTAATTTCTAGTTAACTTGTTACCGTCTCAGTAAGTCCAAATTGTTTGTTGGAAAAATACTGGCGTAGAAGGAAAATATTTCAATATGCAATTTATTTGCCAGATCAACTCTGGTCATGAATACTTCACAGCTAAATTCGCCAATTATCCAGTATTATACTATTTAATCAAGGTGAGCCTTTTATAGAAAGTACTTGTACTTAAAGTAACCGAGTCCTAGAAAAAATATTTATAAAACAAGTTGTGAAGTAGAATAGAAAAAAAACTTTACTGTTGCAGGCTTCACTTCATAGAATTTCTGAACGTTCGTGCACATAGTTAAATAAAATACTTTGTACTTTTCTACTATATTTTATCTAAAATATCAAGGGAAACTACTAATTATTTCATTTAACTATGAATAAAATGAAAATGTTGAATGTTTGTGTAATATTTGACATGAAATAATATAAAATCTTCTTACTTCACCGGAAAACCTTATGTAACCATTATGTTTAAAAATGGACTGCAAATTTCGTGCTCTGAGTCACATTTCCATGCATTCAGCTTTCAATATCTGATTGAATGTGCGCCAAGAAATACGGAGCTTTTCATTGAGGGAAGATATTTTGGCAGAAAGAAATTTACATAAATGTATGTTTTTTATGAAAAGATTGTAGTTTTCTCTGCCAGACATTGAATCTTTTTTTTGTTAAACTCATGTAAAAAATAATGTAAAAATTAACAAATGTGTTAGGAGACTTTTTATGTTTTTTAAAAATTATTTATTTAAAATATCTACTAGTAGTGCATTGTTCTTAATTAAGAAGGTAGCCTAAACACAGGTAATTCCTTCTGAGCTACGTAAAACTTACTATTATTATTTTTTGTTTATTTATTTTGTTAATTATTATGAAGGAAGTAATAAACATCACCTTATCTTATCTAAATAATCTGTATTTTCTTAGTTAAGAGACCATTTAGTGTTCCCCCCCAACACTTGTTCGTTAGCAATTTGCGCCTTGATATATGTATTATATCCGCTGCTTATCTTCATTATCGTTTTGTCGTTTTCCTCTCCCTCGCCCTGTTATCTCAATCTCCCTCTCGTCCGGCCCATGGCGTAGTTCTCAATCAGCTCCCCTTCACCCTCCTCCCCCCACCCCGCCTCCAGCATCACTCTGTCCCATCACCCACTTCTCACGGAACCGTGAAGTCTCAATTACTTGGGGCCGGCCCAGGTGTGTCCATTAACCATGCAGCCATTCTTTCTTCACGAACGGCATTATGCAATCGAAAATATCGTACCCCCCCTGCCGAGATAATGGTTTCAAAAATAATATATTTAGAAAAAACATTTATAAAAATCCAGTGCTTATCTCGTGAGTACCATTTGAGTGCACCTCGTTTTAAGTGAGCATTAGAAAAGTCCTTGAACGAAATTTTGAAAGAGGAGTTCTACTTTGCTCTCATCGTCTCCCTCACCTCGAGTAGGTACGCCGCAAGCGTTTGGGGTCCAAGGCAGAAGTATTTTATTCGTGAGCTGAAGAAATTATTTAGAAAAGCCACTTCATCTAAAGCTGCTGAGAGCGAGTCAGTTTGCTTGACGCAGCAGTTGGAGGAACTGAGCTAGGAGACACTGGGGAAGCTCAGAGTCTACACGCTAGGCTATGATTATTTGAAAACTTTAGTTCATACGAGTTTCAGGGTGACAGAGGGGATATAATTTACCCTCTCTCTCCATCTGTAGAGCTAACAGGAGCGACAAAAAAGGAAGATACACTGAAGACAAGAACACTGTCAAAGATAGAAAGAAAAAAAAGTAGATACACTGTCGAACAGAAATTTCCAAGCACAATTTACGACTACAGCAGAAATGGAGGAGGGCAATGACGCAAAGAAACGTGTCTCTTATTTTCGTCATTTCCCGTGCCTTTACCTCTCATGTGAAGTGTCTGCCTTAGCCACTCTTGATTTAAGAGTTTCGTCGGCTTTTGCCCCATCCTGATAAAACAATGGATTTTCGTGTGCGCACGATCCATAGGATCTCCTTCGCCTGGCTTTCGTGGCGTGTAATATACAACCCCAAGGGATGTGATGTAATGCTATCGTGAGACTCGTTTGTCAAATACATTATTTTAAATCGGTCATCCATGAAAAACTAGTTCTTTGTAATTTTTATGGAATAACTCCACGGCATACTGCTAATTTAAATATTGATTTAGTGCAAATTGAAAACATGAATAGTGAAGGAATCTCCTAAATGATTTTGGTAATCACTTTTATTTACTTTTTGTTGATATTTCAATTCACTTGAATTGCCTTTAATTTTATTCTGTCGGTTAGGGTGCATTTTGACGGATCGTTTCAACTGCGCTGTACTATCTGTAAACGTCTCCTCATTCACGCTATTTCCTTGTTCATCTCTGCACACTTGCTACCTCTCTTCATCCAGTCTACCATGACAACCGTATTTTCTTCATCTTCCCCACCTTCTATACTAGATTCTACCTTCAACAACGGTCTTCAATATCTTCCCATCTCTAATCAATTGTACCATTCACCTGGTCTGCCACCTAATATCTTCCTGTAGCATTTTTTCCTCCTCTACCACAAGTTCTTTTTCTTTTGTAATTTATTAAAATGTTTTGGGGATATCACGTCATCAGCTACAACATAAACGTTAAAATTTCGCAACTCCGTGATTACTTCCTAGGGATTTTTAGTGGAGTGGTATGCCGAACAATATTCTCTACCAAAAAATATATAACCGATTGCAAGCATCGGGAGCAGTAAAGACTTATAATTAAATTCAAGGTTCTCACCACCGCAAGTTGACCCGACCTACCTTGTTCTCCTTTACCGAAAGTGAAAGGTCGTAGGAGCATGGAGAACGCTCTTTCAAAAAAAATTGCGCATTACTGATGCACACAGCAGGAACACTTTGAGGGTTAGGTAACCGGAATATCAAAAAGTGCAGGTTATGCAATTCGAGAGCCAGGCGTATCATCCATCAGTGGGATTCCTCTAAAGATTTGATCGGAGAGAAAAAAAATAAGGGCTACAAAGGTTAGAGATTTGTTTGAAGCCCGAGTTGACTCTGAAATATCATTGAGAAATCAGTAAAATCTAATGAACTTCCAAGGATCGGGAACTTTTATCCCTAGATAAATACAACACGTCACAACTTTTAGGTAAATGCTCCTGGTTGTGAAAACCTGGTGTTAAAGCCCATTTATTCATGAATAAATAGTCTTTTTTCAATAACTTCAATACTATTTTTTTATTTGTATAATTAATGTGCATACATCCAAATTTCAGCCATGGGAAATCTATTTCCCAGGATAAAATGCTTTTTATTTATTGGTTGATTTCGGAAACCATTCTCTTTTTCGTGCATAAAATCACATCTAGAGGGACTACAGATATAAGCATAATAAAATCTTTATAACATATCAAATTAGTGCAAATGGAACGCTAATTATGCGGAAATGAGTAACGTTTATTGATATTGGCTAATTGATTGGCTACGACCGGAGTTGGCTAATTGGATAAACTAATATCGTAAGTCGCCATTGTGTCAGCTATCATAGAATTCACCGGTGACATTAAATGAAATATTTACTACGATGTATACTCAGCTGATCGTTCAGCACCTTCAAAGTGTAAACTTAGTCAACTTATTTTATGTTAAATTAAAGCCCTATGACCAACGAAGCGAACCAATAACAAAAATACATCTTCACTTTTTTTAATTTGCGGTAGTGGACAAAAGAGCTGTTTTTCGAGAGACCGTGGACTAAAGGCGCCTTGAGGACAATGTTTTTGTTTCACTTTATTCATTATTTTCATGGCAAAAGAAATTGTCTCCTGGGTAAGATACCTTTAAAGTGGGAATCCTGGAGAATGAAATTCTTCGTAGGCACTCCAGCAGGAGACATAATTGCTCTGGAATGTGCGTTTAAACCCTTCTCTCTCAGCCTCCACGCTTGGTATTTGCCTCCGTAGGTGATATACACCAAGATTCCTGTCGCTTTTGCCAACAATGAGTGCGCAGCCAAAACAGCATTCCTTGTTGTGATAAATAGCCGATGGAGTAGTCTGGGAAACGCTGCATACGGTTATTTACTGAATCTTAGAGCATATTGTTGAGTGCTGTATGGAAAACTGCGCATGTTAAGCGGCCAATTATATCGGCCAACGTACTGGAATAGTGCCCACTTTTCGCTCAATTGCCATTTTTTCACGTTCCTGTTTCACTTCGTTCGTTTAACACGAAGTCTTGCTCACGTTTTTGTAGCGGTCCCATTTTCCTTTTAGAGGCTGTTGTCACGTTGTTCATTCAAAGTCACATATACCTATCTACATGGAGCTATTAACATTCACTCGTGAATTTTGGAACGGAACTTTCTAAAGGGGGCATTAGGTTTATGGTGTGATTGAAGCCAGAGTGCTGGATGTTTGTAGATCGGCGAAGTTCAGATAGAAATTATCGCACCCTCGATAGACTTCATTACTTTAATTAATTTTCGAGGACGGTTTGAATAAAATGCTTATCAGATGTTTCTTGGGCGTCGTTTTGTTTGAGATGAATATTCCCACTGATGGATGGATGATGGCCTGGGATGACAATACCCATTTTCCATCGATGCAGTGAAAGCATCGATCGATAATATCTTTATGTACTTTTATCGTTCGCCTAAGTTGGTAACGTTATGTCCGATGGGAAAAAAATAAATTGAACAAATTTTCATTATTGTATTCAAGAGATGTCTTTTACAGTAAAACATTACTTTCTGTTTAGTTGAAAACGAAAACTAAGATAATCAGCTAGAGTGTGTTTTACCTCTATGAACCATGCATAATAATATTTGTCTAAAACTTGAAATTATTAATCCAAGATAGACGAAATAGTGAAGTAAAATATCGAAAGAAACGATAGATTTTTGAATCCATGAATATCGATCGGAAAAATATTATCAATCGCACTCATATAATTGATGTTTCTTGACTAACGGCCGTTTATGATCATCCCTAATACACGTAGCACCAGGTAAGCGCGTTTGCTGAGCCAGTCCAAACTATTGCATTTTTTATTCATAATTTTTTTATTAGTGCATTAAATTTTACTTTCATACTATTATTATTATTATTCATACCTTGGCAGGTTATTTTTACAAAGTGTACATTTCGAGATCGATTGCTCTCACTACATTGGAGTAATCGTCCTTAGAGCTAGCTTGTGATAACCTATCTAATCCAGCACTCTGCTTCCTTTTTGAATACCCAACCGTGAGCGCTTTCGAGAAGACAATTATCACTTCCCAAATGAGATGGAAACACTTTGGTTTTCGAACAGAGTTCTTTTTTTGCGATCTATGTTTTGTCTTGCTAAGTGGCGATGATGACTTTTTAGTAAGGATCTATGCCGCAATATGTGAATTTATGAGATAAAACAAAGTGTTTCTGGCTCACCCAGGTGAGAGTTCCTCTTACATAGTTGATTTACAAATTGTCTTTATCTATATTGATTTTTCTTCAGCACCCATTTCCATTTCTTTCTCATCCTGAAACGTATCTCGGAACGCGTACACGTTTGATGGTTGACTTCGAGCTGTTTGATGGCATCCGTGATGTAATAACGCAGGACTCAAAGCCGCCTCTGAAGCCGACAGCCTCCTAGCAGTTCCCTAGTGAGGGGACCAGAGATCTCTCTCCTCGTCCTTACCTCCTGAACGCGCTCATGCGTTTATTTTCCCAGAGGATCGATGTACTTACTTCCCGATATTATTAAGCGTTACCCGAGAACACTTTGAGCGGGAATTGCGACTTTTGCATTTGGTGAAATTTCTGTGGTGCAATAAAATGTTGATTCTAGCGCGTAATAAAATGCAGGTGTTTTTGCAACGCGTAAATTTGTGAAACGCTAATTATTTTTTCTTTTGAATATTTACCAATAGAGGGTAGGCCTGGATGGAGCTTCAAAGCCAAATTTTACGCATTCACTTACTTGTATATTTCTTGCGAAAGTTACTGGCGCTGAGTAGTGTATGATTTTTGGATATGGGCTATGGAACTTTCAAAATACTGCGAAACGGGGGAGAAAGATTGTTTATGTATGAAGTGTCAGTCAGAAATATTTTCATTGCCGCCAACACAATCGCTTCGAGAAGTGAGATGGCTCACCACTACCTGTCGTCCCGTTTCGACTAGTCTAACAAAGATACCTCAAGGTAAGGTTCCTTGTAAAGTCATAGAGATGGGTGAATTTAACCGTTTGCCTTGCGCGTGTGTGTCTCGTGCCCTTTTCCCGAAGTACTCAAAGTTCCACTGCCTCTCTCTCTCGTTGCCTTTATATCTTCCCCTCCGTTCTTTCCCTTCCCTTGATCCCCTCCACTTCTACCTCCCCTCATATTCGCGGAGTTTTGCGCCAGGAACTATTGGTGCTTTGGTTTCCTTTCGCTTATTCGTTCTTCATATCGGTTTAATATCTGCCTTCCTTTATTTTAAATTCCCCATCCTCCCTCTTAACTCTTTCTTTGGGACCTTCCTGTCTCCCCTGGGTTCCTCCAGAGTTCTTTCTTCCTCGTGTCGCACTTACCCTTCCAGCTTTACCTCGGTAGTCTTCATTCCACCTTCTTCCACGATTGATCAACTCCGGCAACGATTGACCTTATTTCCCAACAATGATCCCCCGGAGAAGGCGTCGTCGTTACGGACTATCGACTGTTGGCTCCCTCCGAAGCTATTGTTTGGCTGGAGGCCGATGGAGAAGGCGAATATTTCACGCGAATCCTTTTTAGATGAGCCTCGGAGGGATATTTGACCGGATGCTCCCACTTCCTCCGCCCTCTGAAGGCCGAAAGTGCCACGGACACCAAATTGCAACCATCTGTTGTCTCAATAATTGCGTACCGCCACCGCGTGTGACGTTGGCATGCGCGCAAAATTGTTTCGGATGGATTATGTCTTCCGTTTTATCGAGTTAATCGAGGGTAAAAAAAATGTATTCCAGATGTGATGTCTGTTCGTATACTTTTAATTAATTTTTGTTTTCCTTGAGTTGTCGAGGAGTGATTACTTTTATCAGACATGACCATCGGAAACATTTATCAGCACACTTCAAGTAGCACTATAAGTAGTGACAATGGAAAATTTTCGTAATGACTAATAATAGTACTGCAGTTATTTGTAACAACAACTACAGAGTTCTATGCAGTGATTATATGACTATAACAGTGGTTATAGCAATCCCCATAGCATGTTACAATGAGCATATTGATTATGACAGCACAGGACTATGAATTCTATAGGCAATTCCTGTAGTGATTGCTGAAATTTCTTTTGTGTTTATAGAAATCTTATAACCACTTAATATAGTTCTATTGTATTTTCTCTGAGGGATATCCCTTCATTCTTTGAGTTTGAATTGTGATTCATTATTAATTTTCAGTATGCTTCTCGATCACTTTTTGACCTCGATATTCTGTTGAGGGCAGGTTTACCTCGGGATAGCGTCCATTCAGTTGAATACGGTCGAAACGGTACTTCCCTGTGGGTCTTCGTGCCTCTGATTGCGTCTGAATGTATCGAGCAATAGCATGCATCTACGTTCTTTCCACGGTTTGGAAGTTTGTATAATAACTAAAGCTTCAGTGAGAGTTTTTGTTCTGATTGCTGACTCAAAATGTCCGTATTCAGATGGACTCGTGAATACTCTTCGGGTTATTTAAGCCTATGTTAGGTTATGTGAGACTAAGCTACAACTCTGGATATAAATAAAAAGCTTGGAATGAACACTGCCTGAATAAAAAGCCCTCCTGGACCGGGGATCATTCCAAGGGCCTTCGGCTTTTCGGAGCCAACAGGCTAAGCACTATGTTATCCAGGGTTTGTGATTCCAAAGGTTATTTTTAAAGTATATAAGTGGACTAGCTTTCGGATGCCATTCCAATCTATTTAAGATAGTACTTGTGGGACAAGAGTTTTTCTAGCACCTATAAACGGTTGATATCTAATAAATGTATCCGAATTGATCTTCCTAAAATTGCCTAAGTCATCATTAATCTTGAATAGCGTATTGATTTGTGCCATTGTCTCAAAATCAGAATGCCTATGGTTTGATTTCCAGTACATTAAACCTCTTTTCTCTCGCAACTTAAACTCAATCTTCGCTCCTTACAGCGGCTATTTAAAACAACAAGAAAGCGTGAGTTTAGAGAATTCATCAATGTAAATTTGCTTATGTTAAGTAAGCTGTCGTCAAGCATGATACGAAGTTCAAACATGTTCACGTATTTTGAGTAAATATTTAAAACGCCAGTGAGTATTTACGTAAATGTAAGCTTAGGAAAGGTTTCAAGGGATGTGAAAGCGTCATGGACTGACCCGTTATACCATATTTCCACATGCTAGTTTACCTTTCGCATTTGACGGGTTGAGTCTACTAACAAGTGCTAAAAGAGAGGTCCCTTCCTTCATGTCATCCCATCTTCGGACTCTTCGGACCGTGAATGGAACTCTGGGAAAACACTTTGCCTTGCTCCGTATTCCTTATAAAAAAGCTCTAGTGAAAGATCCCGCCTTGTTTAATTCATGTATTCACTTGGCTTGATAATGGGTAGCTTCTTTCCTGACATATGGAAATTGGAATTAACTGCATATTTAATGCTAAAAGCCTAGATAACCTTCAGTATGTTAAGAACTTGTTTATGTATGCTCTCAGAAATGCCTGTTTCATATAACAAGCACTAAACCGCCGATTTTGAGTACATGTGCTTGCAGACGAATAGTAATTTCCATTGAAATCTGGTTTTATTAAACATTATTCAGAAGAGAGTTGATTTAAAACTGATTTTATAAAACGTTAAACTGAAGATTTTTCCGGTAGAAGCAGGCATAACAGTGGAAATTCGCATATTTTACATATATTTATAGCAGGATAAAGACAAATTCATATAGAAATTGTCTCTTGCGATCAATATAAAATCTTTCCCAAAAGTTAAATACCATGAGTTCAGTTGGAAAAACAGAGAATTACACATTGAAGGATTAGGAAGGATTCCCCACTTTTAACTATAGTTCATAATTGACGCTATGCCTCCTTGTGTTTATTCTGTTAAATGATTTATGTGGTTTCACTGAGCAAAGCATCATAGGTTACGGTCCATTTTGAGCAAATTTCATGCACCATGTCATGGCTCGCATATCGAATAATACACTTGCGATCCATCTCAAATATGTTCCATTTATAGAACGCCGTATGTTCTGTAGAAAATACAGAAATACAAGACCTAAAATTTGAGCATGATGTCTTTATCCCAACTCAAGTTACTGAATCGCAATGCACGTACTCGATACTTATTACTCATGTTAATTAATGCTGTGTAACCGAGAAAAAAACTTTTCCTCACAGTGACATAATCCGGTCAATTTAATCCGCACAATCCTTAATCTCTTCCTTCGTGCTTTCAGAATTCCGGCAATTCCGTATTCGCACCTCGTGCAGTTTTCACTCGGAATCTGTTTGCCTAGGAATCCTCCCGTATTTTCCGTGGCCATGTATAAACACATGCTTCTCGCAGGTTTCTCGAGGCCGACTCGCCGGCAAGCCGGCGGATTATATGGGAGTAAACACGCTTTCTCGGACGGCATCGAAGAACTTTCACCGCCACCGCATCGATTCGGTCGCTTGAGCCTTCCCCTCCTCTCGCATAAACTAATAGCGGCGGCTGTGTATTTCCTTCTCCATATTCTATGGGGATAGAGAAATCTCCGCTTCTTTTATTTGGCGGGCCGTCTCTTTTTGGCACATTCTTGGTTTTCTACGGGCCGTTTCGTCAGATTAGGCTCTTTGGCGAAACCTCCTCATGTACATAAACCCACGTGCACTCCTTTGTGTAGATTGCTTGAAATTTGAATTTGCAAATATTTTCTCGAGTGTTTTTTTTGCTCAAAATTTAAATAATAGGACGGCTCATAAAAGGAGGACTTATAATGAAATTTATGTGAGATTCATTTCTAAAATTGTGAAATATTTGGCGGTAAGAAAAACAAGCATTTTTAAACGTATACATCGTTCTCACAACAGTGGCTGCAGATTCCTACATAATTTTTTACAACTCGAGTGTGATTGAATGAATATACTTATTTATCTCCGGGAGATGGCTTTCCTGCAATTTGAGCGCCTATGTTACTAAAATATCTAATCATATTTGTATACTATATGATCTTGCAAATATACGTATCCTATAATCAAGTAAATTTTGTCATTATTTATGGCCTCTAATCATGCTCGGATTGAAGATCTTGGATGAATGCGGAACTTTAAATATCCAGCTGAAGGTTTCTTTTTTATCTACACGATTTTGTTTGAATTACACGATAGTGAAATAGCATGGGGGACTGAGGAGCATAATGATGCATGTCATTTTTTTGATCTTAGATTACACCCATAAAAGTACTACTTTTAAATTTTGTAGCCACAGGTTGTATTCTATGATTCTGCTGACATTTCATTGTTTCTAAGAACCCTTTTACATTTATTTAACCAGCTTTATGATATTTTTATAACTTCAAACGTAAAATGTTATTTTCCGTAAAATTGAGTAGAATAACTTATACCACTTCGTTTATCATCTCCCCTCCCCCCATGTGTACATGAGTTTGCGTTGGCAAAACGCTCAGGGAATGAATTTATCGACAGCAAACATTCTCCTGCTGGCACGTTTTTATTTAATTCCCCACTCTGCCTTATATTTCTTCGCCAAAGGAGAGCTATTTCCACCTTTCCAATTTCAGCGGTCTCCCATTTTGAACCGAATCTTTTTTGCGGCGTTGGTCGAGCATTTGTGCCGAAGAACTCTCATGGATCGTGGGAAAACAAGAGTGCACCTGAAAAATCGAAAAACGTTGTCCAAGGTGTTTTTGCTACTTGAGGTGTAATGCTCGAGAATAACTGATTTCTTGGTTTAACTTAGAACTTTGTGGTAACTAAACTGATAGTTTTTTTTTGTCACAATTGAAGAAACTTATTTTCCATTTAAGTCTCAAAAAAGGAGTGTTTATGGGATACTTAAATATCTGCGATCGTCGGCTGTTATCACATGCCCACTACAGTAATACAAGTTGTAATTTGATTGTAATCCGTATCCTATTCCAAACACTAAAATGATTCTAATATTACAACAGAAAATGTGTTCGACACGCTGTTGTAATAATTAAACACATTTTTTCCAACGCGTAAATAGAAAATAAGGGGTGAGAAAAGTTAACACCATGATTATTTTTCAAGTTACATTTAGCTACGGAAGGTCGTGTAAATATGCCAATTTAAAACTAATTTCATCGAAAACTTCTATTTAGTAATTTCATAAACGTGTATAGTATCTATCGGAAGGTGGGAAAGAGAATTTGTTTAATGCGACCGAATTAAGGAAAGGCCTCATTAAAAATAAAAAATATATGAAACCTATAGCCCTGAAAAATGGGATGATGAACTAAGATTTTGGTTATCGATTATAAAGGTAGTTAGTGGAAACCAAATACCTACCAATTTTTTTAGTACTTGTTATGAAGTTGTCTCTACAGTAAATATTTCCCTGGAAAGAGTGTCATTTTAATGCCCACTTTAAATCTAGCTTCTAAAAGTCAGTGGCTGCTCAAACAACTCGTTGAAAACTTGGAAACTGATTAGATGTCTGTATTCAGCATGTTAACAATTTAATGATTGCCTTTTCCCATTATGCGCTTTACACTATCTTAAATTCTTCATATCTTCCAGGCTTTCTTAAAGCTACAGGTTATATTTTTTTATTCTACAAGCAGCAAATTCCATCAGTAACGGTCCGAACCGCACGTTCATCCCTGACCGAAAAATATACGGATAAACATTTTGCTTGAAAAAAGTTATCTTTTTAGCGTTTCTGTATCCGGTGGTTAGTATATTTTACACTAATTTAAATTTTACTCTTATCATTCTATTGTTGTGTTGACTACCCACTTGTCCAAAAAGAGAAGTATCAGGCGTGATATGGTGTAAGCCAACTTGTCCTTAGGATCCATATGCTTGCCTACCCAGCACTAAACCTGTGAATGTGTGAACATGAAAAATTCAGGGTTATCGGGCATAAGTATATATTTCCCCTGCTCCTTCGCTAACATCCTATGATGTTCTTAAACACCCCATCCCCCTAAATCGTTTTCAACTACGGTGAAGATGGGGATGTGCAAAAAGCCTACGCCGGGATTTGAACAAGTCACCTTCCAGCACACGGTCACTCCAGCCACTGGGCTACCACGTTGCCCTTTGTTCAGTAGGGGGTGTGAAATAACGTCTCATTGTCAGTAACTGCCGGAAAGCAGTCAAAGCGTCTTTCATTTCCTCTGTGCACTTGAATATCTATTCTGTGTAAAAGATCCGTGGCACAAAAACCGCAGGAATGGACGTGTGTGTGCTGGTGACCTCGAACTCCCGCGCGATCACCCTATCTCTTCCTTCCCAGACTGCCACGGGTCTGCCACATGTAATAGACCTACCTACCTCTTTATACGTGACTTAGCAAATTTCTGTTACCTATCTATCCATAGCTTTCGCGTTCATATTGTAGCTAAATGGTATAGAATACTATGGATTCCAGTGTATGCATTATTTATAAAATACACGAAGGCCAATTAGGGTCATTGAATTTACGTCTAGAAACATCTTTCATGGTTGATTTCAATTTAAGGGTTGGTTATAGTTATTCAGTAACTAAATACTTGGTACTTACACGAGACAGTTGCCTGTAAGGCTTTTTTATTGTTAATATTATTATTTAGATTTTTTGCCCTCAAATAATAACTGCGTGAAAGAGGTTTGACTCGTTGGAGCCTTGAGATGAGAATAGGTAAGAGATCACCTCTGGAACTGCTTTACACGTTATTCAACCTCTATGATTTTGAAAAACTACCTGTTATTAAAGAGGGAATTTCAATTGCAGAGGATATATGTGAATGTTTTAAGGGAAAAAGTGATCCTTGGACTCAAATTATGCCCATTTGCTAGACTGGGTATTGATTTTTAATTGCGCCAGGACTACATTTGTTTAATCCCCTGGCAGGACTCAACGACGTAGCAAGGGAAAAATTTCCTTCTTACCCAACCTATAAGGCGGCGTATCCGCATCAGTTGTCTTGATTTCAGGTTTTTGGAACCCGATATAAACATGTGCCGAAGAAGAATTCAGGCATGCCCTGAATTTCATTTATAGGAAAGCTTTGTAGGACTACTACATAAGATGTTTTAAATCCACTCTCGAGGCTTTTAAGGAGCACTAAAGAAGGTTGGGCTGTTTCAGTCATAGAAATCCAAGGAAATAAGATTGGAGAAAATTTGGGATGAGATTCTTCTTTGAATTTCGCTTTTCACTTTCGGTAGCAGTATCCGCGAGATTCACTGTGGTACTCTTCCATCGGATGTACCGTAATTGCAGTGTAACCTAAACTATAGGAACCTAATTAATTCCTAACCTCTTTCGGCACACTCAATATGATGCTATTCCAAAACAGAACATACTTGCGTTGAAAGCAGATCTCACCTCGCGTTGCGCCTTAGTACCCCAAGCAACCTCGTTGCAGTGGATAGTTTTTATGAAATCGCGTTCAGTTATAGGAAAATTTCTCAAATTGAAGTGATTCAGCGTGCGAAAATAATTTCGTATGAAAATGAAGATGTTAAGACAAAATGAAAGTGATGGCGAAATAATGGTTTTAATGCTCAGCATTAAAGCATAGCTGGGTGTTGATCAGCAACCAATCATTTAGGTTCATCGTAGTCGTGCATCTTTCCTGCCTGAAAAGAAGTGCTTCGTGCATTTACCTGGGACTTCACTTCGTCCCAGGTGACTGAGAGAGGCAATAATCGAAAACCGGTGTAGTAATTGAGCCTTGAATGCCCTTTTGCGGGCCTCGATGCAACATTTTGACATTTATTGCATTAAATTTTCATCGAATTACCGTTATCAACTCCGATAAGTGAGAGTTTTTTTCTCTCTCTCTCCCCCTGATCGGAATTAGCGTCATTGACGTTAAAAATTTCACAGTAAAGCATTTTTAGACTGGAATGATTCTAGATAGTCTCATTTTGGACGAATCCCCAAGCCGACCGCTAGGTTGATAACGTACACGCTAAATGCCAAGTGTCCCATGCAAGAATGTTTCCTTCGTTTTAGTGTAATGGCCTTAGGCTATCCGGTGTCAAGTAACATTAGCAGTCGATTGTCAAAAACAAAGTGTTTATAGGTTAAAATTCTTTGGGGAAGGCGTTGAAATTTGCCTGCTATTAACTCTGAATCCCTTAGATTCCGCTACAGTTTGGTTTCAGGAAACCCAGGCGTTTTTGGGTATCTACAAAATGACATACCGACACTAATCATCGAAATTATTAGGCTGGAGATGGCGGACTTATTTCAAAGAAGAAACTTAGATCAAAGTGAGTGGCCAAGACAACTGCCTGGGTCGCCCATGCACGATAGAAATAAGCTCGTATTAATGTAGGCTCATGGTACTAAGAAGCGTAGTCGCGTTAGTCATCCTGCTCCTGTTTCACAGAAATTAACATTTTTCATTTTAAGTTATGAAAAAATAATCAAAGTGGTTGAATACATTTTGAAGGATTTTTAGGAAACATGGAATGTTTAACTTATTACTGAAAGAATCTGTTAACCAAAAGTTTGAAACTCGTGCTTTTATGGGTGTTTTAAATTTAGGGAAGTAATCAGTAAGTTCTTCAGCGCCCCAATTGTTGGAGCGCGAGTGTAACTCGTATTTTGGATTTTTAGTTTAACCTCGCTACCCGAGCTACACTCTGGCATGTGCTACTGGCACGGCCCTGATACGTGTTAATGGCAGACGCCCTGGAAATTACAGTTAGAAGTCTCATTTGACTTGTTCAGTGATTATTTCTGGAATGCAGGCTATCCCAAAGTTCACGCCCGCGTGAAACATCCGCAGTCATGCTTGAACACAAAATTCATCCGGGTCATGTGCTAACGAGGGAGGTCGACTAGCGAGAAATACTTTGCATCTCAAAGACCCTCAGAGGATGGTCACGGCCCTCCATTTCAACCTCACCCTCCAAAAAATGAACCCCTATACCTACTCCTACTATACTGCAAAGCTACTTATAAAGATGCCAGCTCTTCTTACAATAGTCATATTTACCTCTCTTCGAGTATTTTCGTTTATCCTAGGTGTTTTAAAAAGCACTACGATAATTCGGTTTCTGTGAACAAACTTAGATGAGAGACAGCCATTGAAGTTTTTTCAGAAATACACCTTTTTTCACTTGTAATCGACTTAAGCTTCCAGATTTATTCAAAGAGGGCGTTGCATTCTGAATTTGTTCGCGATTTCCACATCAGAGTTCGAGTTACAAGCTGAATAAATCTTGATTCTCCTGGAACAGAGCATCCTCACGTGGCTTAGGAGGCAACAGAGAGCTTGTTGTACAGCTCCTCTTCCACCACCTATGCTATCAACTCCATTCCATTACGGCAGGGATGAAGTCAAAAGGGCACAGGAATAGAAAGAAGTCATTTGTATAATCCACCGTTAAGAAACCCAAGGGCTACACGCTCCGGTTTCTTGAGGTGGGGACGAGGGCATTAGGGACGAGGAGCCTGAGGACTTAGCGATTTTCGAAATTCCTGTATTGCCTTGGATATCAATTTTGCATCGAAAAATTTTTATTTTATTTATTTGTTTCCACAGCCATCTGGAATGGATCCTGAGGGCTTTTACTTCGGGATAAATAGCACTTAGCGGATTAACACACACAACCATGCCCTGAGGAGTGAAAAATCCTCCCAGGAATTCCAACCTGCGTCATTAGGGTTAGCAGACGAGGACTTCACCCAACCGCCGCGCCGCCGCCGGGACAAGCAAACGCATTTGTCAGATATGTGGTGCGAACACTGCGAACCCGCGCCCGGAGGACCAGACTGGGAAGACGCACTAAATCGCACATTCTGGATACTTCCTCATTAGTTAGATTATTCGCACACTCGATCTTATTGGAGCCGCCTCCATCACCAAGCTGCGATGGATTTCCATTCTTCCTCTGCTCTTTGTTTCCAGTGGTGCACGTATTTGGCTCGGGAAAATTTATGAAGCCTGTGAACCAAATTAATGCGCTCATAGGTCCGTGATTCGACTCCCGGTCCAGATGGATGTTTTTTCAAGGCAATTTCTCCGTATGCGTATATCGCTCACTCCTGGCGAAATTTGGGAATGAATGGTCGCTGGACTCCTTTTCGTGAAGCAAGCAGTCCTTAGCCATCGAAAAGAGAGTGGAAGGTTGTAGCCGATTGTTAATAAAATACGCGCTTTGGGTTTTCCGACAGAGAAATACTTAGGAAAATATTATTTGGACAAATATATGTATCAACTCTTATAGTCATAACATAACAGAAAAATATCAAGCTTTGACGTAATTTAATGCCTCTCGAATTACTAAAAAAAACTGAGCTATTATTGTGGTAGTGAAGCATGGTGGCAGTTGAGCAGTTTTCAGTGGAAGAGTCCATTCTCTACGATGATGTCAGTGTTCTCGTTTGACTACCAAGGTTCTCAAGGTCTCAAACCATTGTTTCCAACTTCAAAATTCTCAGTCTCTCATTCACATAAACTGTCTAGCTATCTACGGATCTAAATCCAATTGTTTAGATGGGCGTATGCGTTGGGTTGTGAACAATATCAGCTTATTTTGATCCAGCTTTGTTTTGATCGTAAACATTGTCATGAAACGTGCTGCTGACCTTCTCCTGCCCTCTAAAATAAAATGCAGTTATGTTGACAGCTTTGTCTCCTTCGTTCTGTCCTCTAACCTACGCTTCATAGCCGACCCTTTTCAAACGAGCCTTCCAGTTCTTAATGTCACGCTACGCATATTTGATCGCCACCATGTTTCTCAACCAGTATACAACAGCCATGAAGAATGCTATCTTAAAGTGGTTGGAGCGATTTTTGTGAATGTAAAGGTTTGCGTGAAATGTTGCGTACGTGTTCTCATTTGTAATATCTAAGGTGAAAAAAATCACGTCATACCGATTTGTTTTTTTTACTTTAGCACGCACCCTTAGGGTATATGAGATATATTTCGCAATAATTCGATTACTTATGTACAGATTTTCTTCTGAACACGAAATAATACTCTAATAATTAGGTACTGCAAATTTTGATAGTAAATATCAAGGTGTCACGCCGGGTCCAATACTTGCAAAAAACATAAAAATGTAATTTCGTCCAAATTTCGAATACCGCCCAAAAACTCTGGCAAATTGAATAAATATAAAATAACAATAAATAAATAAAAGAGCTCCAAACATGCTTTAATAGAAAATCAATATCATTTAAAATGTAATTCTTTCATCATCTATATTACTGTGCGTATGGTGGGTTCCAACGTATAAAAAGATGCTCCTGAATGGAACGTGGTCCAAGAATTTCTATGCGAGTTCATTATAAAATATATTAAAATTTACTTGCTTTATGACCCCACGATTACCGCTCAAGCCGCGTTAATCAAATTGGATATCATAGTTCAGTAACCGATCGGTATTGCCGCCATTGAGCGCCATAATACCGTTGCACTTCGAATCGCTCAAAACAAATCACTGTTTATAAGGTAGGAATAAGTTTTTCGTGAGAGGGGAAGGGGGAGGATGTGAGCGGAAGATAGGAAGTAATAAGAGAGCGTGGTAACCACGGAAGGGGAGGAAGTGAAAGGGGAGGGGAGGTGGGGAGGTTTGAATTGCATGGGGGAGTGGCCGGCCAGTTGGAGAATCGAGCAAGTGAAAGCTGGTAGTCTCCGAGAGGTGTCCCGCGCACGTCTCCCCCTGCCACCCACCTTTCTCCCTCTCTCTCTCCCATGTCGTCGATTCCCCCCCCCGCACTCCGCACCCCCTTCCCCCCGCAAATCCCCGGCATAAATTTCACTGCATTCCAATCCCACTCGCTACGAATGGATCCACCATCACGAAAAAACACCTCCTCCTTCGAAGAGTCGTGTCAGAGATGTTACGCGGAGGCGGGAGGGATTGGTCGGGAGGTGGCGGATGGTCCCGCAGTCGCAACGGACGGCCTCGCTAAATACTTTTCTCTATGTTTTTGTTTCATTTCCGGATCGGATAGAGATTGAAAAAGGAGTGTGCTCTCGTTTTCCCACACGTCTTGTTACACCGGTCAAAATAGCATTTTAGTTTGACAAAATTGTAGACAGCTATCCATATATACTTCCGCATTTTCTGGCACATAGAGATAAAACTGCACTGTTTTCCGTTTTTTTGTCTACTTTTTTAGGTTTCCGGTTTTTTATTTACTTTTTAACACTTTTGTTCCATTTCCGGATCGGATAGAGATTGGATATGGAGTGTGCTCTCGTGTTCCCACACGTCTTGTTACACCAGTCAAACTAGCATTTTAGTTTGACAAAATTGTAGACAGCTATCCATGTATACTTCCGCATTAAATGGCACATAGAGATAAAACTGCACTATTTTCCGATTTTTTTCTCTACTTTTTTAAGTATCCGGTTTTTTTCTTTACTTTTTTTAAACACTTTTCTCTGCGTTTTTGTTTGATTTCCGGATCGGATTGAGATTGAAAAAGGGGTACGCTCTCATTTTCCCACACGTCATTGTTACTTTTGTCAAAACAGCATTTAAATTTGACACAATTGTAGGCAGGTATCCATATATACTTCCATATAAATGGCACATAGAGATTAAACTGCACTATTTTCCGGTTCGGTATCGTGTTCCGGTTTGTTATGAACAACTATTTAATGGAAATTATCGCACCTAGTAACAGATCCCAGCGAGTGGCATTTTGTTTGAAATTTTAAGATCTTTAACCTCACGCAGTTTCAAACAAATTGGTACGAATTGCAAAAATATTGTTTGTTGCAAAATACTACGTTTAATGGTGTTTATTGTTTTCCGGAGCAACAAATCAACAAAATCAATCGTGCAACATCTCATCGGGTAGATTTTTCTATTTTTTATGTTTTACCAGCGTAAAGTATCCTTATAAAATCAATAGTTTTCCCTATTAATATGTAAATTAGAGAAAAGTCGCTTTTCCCCATTAAACGTTGTTTATAACAATTCAAAACACAATATTGAACCTGAAAATAGTGCATTTTCATCTCTATGTGCCCTTTTATATGGAAGTATATATGGATGCCTGTATGCAATTGCGTCAAAATCGATGCATGTGTGGTTGTTAGAGTGCTGGCTTCGTATCCCAAGGGCCGGGGTTCGAAGCCCGGCATTGGCAAAGATTTTTCACTAGAATCTCAATCCCCACTTGGTTGCTGTGTCGAGACTTTGCTTCTAATAGAGTATTCCGTCCGTCGGATTGGATATTAAACTGTGGTCTCCTTGGCACCTTTCAATAAGAGTAGGCTGATTCCGACGCCGGGTTTCTCTCTACCCTTCCTCCGTTTCCCAAATAATCCATTTCCTTACCAGCCTACCTATCCTTCATGGCGCAAATTATCTAAGCTGACGGTTTCCTCCAAAAATAGCCAACCACATTTTCACTTAAAGGAACGGACTACCAGTTACTACGTCAAGAATTAAAACTCTCATCAGTACAAAGAAGCTCAGTTCAGCCTAAATCGCACGTTGCGATATGAAATTTTGCCTAGTTATACTTTGCCAAGTTATACTTTGCCTAGTAAATACTGAGTGCTTAAGTGGGCGGAAACTTCTACCTATATTTCATTATAGTCTAATCAGTTTACAGACCCACATCAACAGGCTATCTAGCGATCCGTCGCAAGGGCACATGATGCTTGGTGTTTCATTACTCTTTATTAATTAGGAAAAAGGGAACTGTTAAATATGAGGGACGAAATGAGAATGTTTCTGTGCATTAGCGTGGTCTCTTGGTGTTGTGGTCTTGAAGACTGTCTGTAAAGGATTTTTTTTATAAATTAAAGAAAAAAATTAACGCAAACATGGTCAACGATAAAAAAGGATAATACTGGTGCAATTAAAATCCGTAAAAGCCATTCTGAGTAGATGAGCAGTGCAGACTATACCCCGAGAATCCGGTATTGCTCAAAAAGTTATCGTATATTGATAAAAAAAGGTCTCGCTCTCGTGATAATTCATCCAAAAATATGTCAACTGAAAATAGTTTATTTCGAACTTTTAACATTTTATCAAACTTAAATTGACTACTTTGGAGCAAAATGGGTCACAGGTGTGTTGTTTGGATCATTTTTTATCACAAAAGTATTTTTACTTTCGTGAGCCAAGATATCATTCATTCTCCTCTTTAATCTATGGTTGTGCTTGATTACTGTTTAAACTGTGCTTGAGGAGGAGTGAATGGCTGAGCAGGGAAAACAACTATTTAGGCCCAACTTTATAATGTACGGTTACATATTTTCTCAACCAGATGAATCTCACATCGACTGGCAAACATTCAGATTTATTTAAAAAACCCAAACTCGCAGTTGAGATCACATCAGCATAACAGATACATCATGCAACAATTACAGTTAAAACCAGACATTATAAAACCGGATCTTAAACTCATATGTGCCTGGTTTTATAACGTCTATTTAACGTTAACCACTAGATAAAGTAACCTTTATGTCCATCAGAGGTTAAATGAGAGTTCGGGTTTTGTAAATAAAATCAAGCTGTCATATTAGTTAGTTGGCGAGAGCGCTACATGTAGGAGAACGTGTAGACGTCGGTTTTCATGTGGAAAAATATTTACCCAGAGATTATAAAACCGGGCCATAGTGTACAGGCCGGCTGAATTTGCAAATGGATTTAAGAGCCCACTTCTGGGTAAACAATCCCATCGAGCGATTTTTTATGCTCATCCTCGCCCACACTCTAACCGTTTCTTCAGTCCTCCCTTCCCTTTCCCCAAGTCGGTTGGCCAACTTGTTGCCCCGGACTGAATGTCCAACGGGATGCGTCGGTTGTTGCGCAACGCGACGAAGATGGACCATTAGCGGAGGCAGCAAAATTCCTCCAACCGCCCCCGTATATCCCCGTCGGGCGATTACCGTTGATTGAAAACATATCGCTTGCCGTTACCGCCCCGTGACCTTTCGTTTCTTACCAAACAGTCTCCTACCACATCCATGTTGCTCGCTCGTCCCCTACTCATACGCCACGTGAAATTTTCAGACAGTTGCATCCACGTGCAGGCAAACCGGTTCATCTTGTTGCAGATTCATGGCTATTCAATCACTTCAGAAGAGAAGAGCGTGAGGGAGTAAACTCGATGTAAGAAGAGATCTCGGGCTCAACAGACAACATTTATAATCCATGTACACATCACGGTATTATAGCGTTAATAATGTAGCAGAGGCTACCGATTTACTTTAGACATCGATATTATACAATTATAACTATTGAAATGTATTTCATTAAAATGGGCATAGTTTCTTGAGACTCTGATGGAATGAAGACGTCAGCAGCTGCGATTATCAGGCACGTCAAAAACTTATATATTGATGACAGGTTATATAGTTTAATGATATTTACTTGTTGAGCTTACTCATTTGATGCTCTAATAATTTATAGGTAGGGTTTGGACTGGCTCATTATTAATGTATCCCATTGTCATATCATCTCCAAACTATACTGATAAAAATAACTTATTTTGCGTTGGGTCCCTCTCGGCTCATCCACGAATAGTCAAATTTTGTTTCCGCATCAAACTATAATAGTATAGAAATTATGTAGTTAATTATTTGGTTACTGAATAGAATTCTGCAATGGAAGATCTTGAAAAAAGGTCTATGCAGCTATTAAAAAAACGATAAGTTGATGGAGCTGTAGCATAGCGATTTAAATTACCTACCTAGAAGATTTTTTTTACCACCATAGGAAAACATTAATGAAATTGAAATGTAACTGATTTTGAGTTAAATGTCTATCTGTCACAAAGCTTCATTACATTTCCGAGCACTTGTGTTTTTTCCCCTTTTTCCAAACGATAAATTCTGCACTAGGCCTTGAATTATTTATGTACCCTTTGACTTGATTTAAATTTTTTTTTCGCCCTTCTCTCCAAGAAACATTTATGAAAGCGTAAAGTGTTGACGATCAGTTAATCTCCAATCGAAGCTCTGGAATGTCGTTCCGATTCATGTGCACGAGCTGACATCCCTTTCAATCTACATTAGGTCACCGGGTCAGTGATTTCCCGTGTCACGGTGTTCTGCACTTCAATTTATTTTATCGAGATTGGCAAATTTTGTACGCGAATCACTTAACTTAAGAGCTATTATCTGGATTTTTATCTGATTAACCGTCTATATATGTCCGCTCTATTAACAAATGTAGGGGCTCTAGTTCTGTCTATAAATGTGTGTCGATTGAGTGATAGGGACTATTAAGATAATTATTGTGTACACATTTTAATACTAAAATAATATACTGTTAGTATTCACAAGAAGGTAATATTTCTTGGGTGCAAAGTCATAAACTTTCAGTAAAAGTTTAAATAAATTAAAATACATGCAAAATTGAGGTACGCGAAGGTGTCCAGGGACTATCACGTGCTATGGCTTTACTTGTTAACTGACTTGTTTCTTCGTCATTTTTTTCATTGTGTACTTAAATTATATGACATATTTCCTCGTCTCCTGTGCTACGATGCAGACTGGTGACGAGAACATCTAATTCGTGTAAACCCTCGCTGAAATTCGATTTCAATTAAGATATGATGGCTTGTAGTGTAACTGACTAACCCTGGCTACTGGAAGGTTCGAGTTCGAATCCCGGTCAAGTTCAATGATTTTTTCATGGCGAATGTCACCCTCTTTGGTGAAGATTTTATGATTTTGGTAATCTCATTAATGTAAATATTTGCATTAAACCAAATAGATATTGGGTCAATTCAACGGTTTCAACCCGAACCATACTTGCCCAACTTTCCAAAGCATTACAAATCGTATCGCGTAATTAAGTGATGCATCAGATTTCAACCAAACGGTCCACCGTCTTGGAGCACTTGCACTATAGCCATAATCAGGTTTACCCTGTATTTCAATAGCTTAAAATTAACGATTCCGTGAAAATTAATTATGAAGGCAAACATGAAAATTCATTTATGATTTGGTTTGTCGGAAAACATTATCTTTCATTTCACAGGCCTTATTGACTATTAAAATTTTTCTATATTTCAGCCGGTTTTATTTTTTGTCGTGATAATGTAACAGCTTATCATTAAATACTGAAAATTACCCAGTTTATACAAGTTTCTTCTAAAAATCCTCAATTACTCGGTTTGAATTGTATCAGAATCAGATGGCCCTCATAAAAGCTACTGAAAGAAATGTACTGCATATTGAGCAGTCAAAAAAGAAGCAATGAGTGGCGAAACGTTTGACCTTCGAAAGATAGTTCGAAACCCTCAAATTTCTAGCTTAGAGGAGCGAAATGGTCTTTCGATTGGAGACGTGCCGATTTATTGATTTCTATTGTACGACGAGAAGACTTTGTTGAAGGAAAATATTCCCCTTCCTGTACCCCACCGTACTTCCTCAGCCCCCTTCCCAATGTGGCAAGGAACCCCCCTAGGTTTCCAGATAGATTTTTCTCACTTCCTCCGTACCTATCGGAATCTCGCGAAGTTAACGTCGAAGAAGAAAAAAACACCACTTCCTCTCACCAATAGGAATTCCACGGGAAGTCTTTGGAATTGAAAGGGTTGGAGGGAATGCTTCCGAGTTCACCGGCGGCTCTCTCTCTCTCTCTCTTTCTCACTCCCTAGCCGGGGGAAATGTCTCTGGTCTCTCCGCCCATTTCTGAACTTCTGTCAATTATGGTATCGATTCTGACCAGCCGAGCAAGGAGATTTTTCCGTGATGGGATGCGGAACAAATCTTTCCAGCTCTTTTAACTTCCCCGTTCCCCAATGAGGAATTGATTCGTACCTCTCCGAGGTCCTCCTCTTAATCAGTGTGCCTCGGTTGACAGAGGAGCCGGAAAAACCTATTAAGGGCTTAAGATATCACTTTGAGAGGTGAACAAAAATCAACGTTGCATGTTGAAATATAAATTTAATTAGGAGCGGGTGACGGTTGATACTTTCTACAAATTATCTAGCACTGTTGATGTGGGAGAAGTTTTATTATTGGAAAGAATAGATTTGAACGTCATTGCATATCTTATATCCACTAGCCTTGCAATGACGCTTTAGCTATTCTGAAAATAACTAAAAACAAAAGTATTTCTATGCATGAAAAAAACGGAACAGGCGTGAAGTGGACCGGCAAATCGGTATGGGCTTTAAGATAGTCGAATAAAGTAATAAACACTCCTGGATTTTGAAAGGAGCTTCGTTAATGACGCCGTATAATTTGTCTTTTTTGAGTAATTCATGATTAGAACTTGCATGATTATTCTTCTTATTTCATTGACGATATGCTTCAAAATAAAAAAACATATATACTTTCACAACTGTTTCCTTGTTTCTCTGTGGTGATAGCAAAGGTTTTGGCTGATAGCAATCGTCCTGATTTGCATTTTGAAATGTTTTATGCTTCTGAATATTATTATTTTGCTCATAAATGGATCTCACCTCATTTAGCGTCTCATTATTAGCTGATTATTGATTGCGCTAAACTTGATGACAACTTTAGCTGGGGAATCTTCATGCATTAGTGGTAAATGCTGGGGTAAATTAGATATGTATGTAACATTGGGGATATAATTTTTTTGCACTGTTCTCGCTTATATCTGCGATAATGGTCACTTATAAATGTACTTCAAATCTAAGTAGAAGCGAATCACATCCTGTATTTGGATTCCTGATCAAACTTATTTTTTGCATAGAAGTTGACGCAAAACTTATAAATCGACCGATAAAAATAAGTTAGTAAAAGATAAAACCTTATCAACCGTCGTTTGTGAACGCAGCTGTTTTTTAGAAAATTTTTGGATCCATCAACCACGTCCATCTTACACCTCATTACCAGTTTTTTCTGGCGAAAATCATTAAAATGATGCCCACAGCATCTCCAGCGACGGACGCGAAAGCTGGAAATTCTGAGCTCCAGGCACATCAGGGCCCGAATGTAGCAATTAACGTGTGTCAGCGTGGCGGAAATCCTCGTTTTGTTTGAAACACCTCCGAGAAGAGGCAAAGTTTGTAAGGAATTAACTCTCGAGGAGATGGACCCAAGCGAGGAAGGATTGAAGGAGAGGTTAGGAAAGTGTCAGACCACCGAGGACTGAAATCACACGTGTCCGGTTACTCATTACGGAAGAGAGCAATCATGAAGAAGGAAGTACATGATAATGCAATCCCATTCAACAATCTTAATAGGTTTTAGGAAGATAAACGCGCCGGGCGTAATGGCTCCTAAAGAAAGGTTCGGTTATTCAAAATCTTCGGGGCGGAAAACGTGTTAACTAAACTCCGGACATTGACGCGGAAAAGAGCCAAGCAATGGCGCGCTATTCATTGATTTCCTGGTTCTTTATCCTTTCCGGTTTTTCTATAACCACAAGCTTTTCAACATTGGATTTCCTAAATTTTCAGTTGAAGCCGTGACTCTGCCCTCGAGGCAAATCGGCTAGCAGGAGGATGACTCTTTTTCCAAAATCGCCGTAGAGCTCCAATCTTGCATTTAACGAAAAGCAAATAATACGCGTGAGAGAGAATATTAAAATTTTTATGCTAACAGATTTCTCATACTAAATTTTTCTCCTCAGAAATGGTCGCCTAAAAGCCGTTTTAGAAGTGCACGTAAGTTAGACTATTCAATTTGCCAATTTGCATTGTTTCTGAATGATTTCATAAAATGATAGCTTCGTAGCACAGTTCATTCTATTATTCAGTATATTTTTAAAGCATTCAGCTGGAAAATTATGTTATCTTTAAACTGCAAATGGAAGTCATGCCACGTTATTCAAGTAATTATGAGGCAGAAATTTGAGACTGGATATGGAATAAAAATAATATATGCGTTTTTAGAGTTTATCTGCGCTTATCAGAATTATTTTCTGATATGTTTGTTTTCAGTCACCTATCATACGAGTACATGTTCCCTCTAATAAGTAAATTACAGATTATAAACTCAATTATTTATCAAAATGTTTGATCATCATATATGGAAGGAAACTGATAAGTCAGCTTCAATTTTTCACCAAATATATACGCATTGTCTCGTTGCCTGTGATTTGACTACCGCCTCCAACTGGTGCGTTTTTGTCGTCTTGTTTTATTAAATTGTTTTCCAATTCCTCAACAAGCGAATGTATTTTGTCTTGTGGACGTTTTTGTGGAATTCAGCAATATTCCTTGCGTGTTCCAATGCTCTTATAAGGCCAGAAGGTTTTGCTACACACACATCTGTAAATTCCATTTTCTCACAGACTTGATCGCTGTTTCTTTTGCGCAGCCACTATTTTGAGGTCCTCCATTTGTTTTCCAAGACGAGGTTCTAGCATCGAACGAGCAATGAGGTCTTGTCTGCTCATACCTTTCAAAGTAGAGCACGCGTGCTGGGCATGGATTTGGATGCGAGAGAAAACACGCTTATTTCAGTTTAATTTTTCAGTTGTATTTGTCAAATTAAGAAAAATCAAAATTAATTGAGAAGAACTAGTGCTAGGTGAAGGAAAATACAGAATCACGTAATTTGGGCCTTTAATTTTATTTTACTGCTATTTAGGTGGGCAGTCTACAATTTTTCAATCGCTTGCCTTTACAAATATGTTTTCATTATTCCGTAAAGCATTTTAACCTGGATTCTAAAGCATGAAGGTAAAAAAACAGCACGTTCTAAAAGGATTTCAACATGTTTTTATTTCAAGCTGTTTGCTCTTACGAGAGATTTTATGCTGGCTATTCAAGCATGAACTATATTCTTTGCAGCCTTATTTTTCCGAATATTATACCTATAACCACTGAAGAATCTCGTTTCGTAATTTTTCCAATAGCCTTTCGTCAAAAAGATGAAATAAATCGAAATCGTTTTAAATCGATCAACTTTTATGTCAAACGTATTTTGTTTTGAACGATTAAAACATGTATTTATGTGCATCCAAGATAGTAGCGCAGTTGACAGTAAGAAGTTCAGCCAATTTATAAACACGTCCAATGCCTTTCGGGGAAGGGAATCACGTGAACGAAGAACCGATTGGGTTCTTTTTTATAGCATACGATCGTGAAACAATTGCGTACTTTTTAATTATTTCTAAGCCAAATCTTTATATTTTCACTGCAATGTCATCTTGGACGGATATCTTAAATACACCTATAATTACGGTCCCCCCTGCTTTTTACTCCGAGGCTGAAGAATTTTATTGATGTTTTCAATGCCTTCGGTGACGTTTTGGACTTGAAGATAATGGGTACACACATGGATATTTTCCGTTCTGCGGCGCCCCGCATTGCCGACATGCCGAGGGGGGGAAGAAGCCGACCTCGACAAACATTTCGGTCGTTTTGCAGATCCGAGGCGCGCAAACTGCAGTTTACGCAAATTCTGTGAATTCCTTGCGGTGTGAACGTCCAGCCGTCGGGAAAGCCGTCCAACTAGAGGGGGGAGGCACTCCATCTCTTCCGAGAATCTTCGCTCTCGATTCTTTTGGTGACGTAACGGCGGGGAAATCGCTTTTGATACGCTCCGGAGCCACTCTTCATCCCAACCCCCGTCCTCTCCCATCCTTCTATGCCTAAGATCCACACACACCCCTCACGTAATAGGCTTCTTTAGCTGCTACGTGTTCACCTACTTTTCTAGTCTTCCAGAGAGTTTATCCGAGAGAGCTTGGGTTCCAAGCTCGAGATCTAAACGTCAAGGGATTTTCAGGGAGTATTGATGGATAAAAAAAGTCTGTTAGGCCATTTTTTCTTCTGAGATATTTAATTCACCTTTTGTTACGAAAATAAACTATTCATGATTAACTTTGAAACTTGCAAATTTAATAGGTATTTTATTTAAAATTGTCTCTTCTTCATATGATATAAAGTGACCCAAGTTAGGGGACTGGTTCTTGCGAGTACTTAAGACTTATGAACAATTTTTTTTTTTATTTTATACTAAATTCGTATCCAGATTCTGATGAAGATCTATGCGTTTCTTGTATATGTCAGCTTTAGCTATGAATATTAAGCTTGCCTGCGCTGGACAGGGAAATACTTTCGTGAAAGTTTATGTGGACGAAAGGTAAATATACGCTTGAAATGGATTTCAACAGAAAAATAACGTGACACTTGATTTTAATGAGTGTTCGAATAATTTCTGAAAAAATCTTATCTGGCATCCCTGCACCACATTACCAAAAAAATAAAAACGGGTACCACGAAGGCGTTGGTCATCTACCTTCGCGGATAGCACCTAAAAGCGGCCATAGATTCCTTAGGGTGAATTATCCCCGGTACCTATCACGGAAGGTCGTCCAGTGGGAGAAGTAATCGCAGTTGGAAAGGAATTCGTACTTTGATGATGGCGGATGTCGAAAGAGAAAGCGCCCGTGAAGCAGGGATGGACTTATTTCCATCCAACCGTTGTCCGATTCGTGGTCACCAACACTCCACTTTTCCACCTCCAGAGTGGCTCGAGGTATTCTTATTCCTCCATGCTAATCATCACCGTACTACCATATCATCTGAAGGCGCGATGGTCTTTTTTTTAGATTTTATTCTGATTATAGTGTAGCTGTATCTGAAAAAAACGATTTAACAGTTCTCTGATTCTCTCGAAACCTGCTCTTAATTCACCCTCGGATGTCTATGGTACAGTAACCCCGTATCTGATGGAACGAAGGACGCCCTTCTATCCGCTATTACCGGATAGAAGGGCGGAGATGCTGGTTGTTCTCTGCGGCAGGTTGAGAAAATAAATTTCAAGGAAAATCATTACTGTGTGTCTACCTAACTCTCTCTCACACAGCACACTATAAAAGAGTAGTAATCGTAGTTATTAGGGGAGAGCGACCGAATTTTAAGATCATTTGGGCCACGAAGGATGGGTGAGTGAATAGTTTAGAGGAGAATAAATTATGTCAGTGAAGGCATTCGGATGATGTTGCATTTAGCTTGGTTTGGCCGTTCGAGATTTGCCGCATCCATCTTTGCCAAGCTGTATCATCCCAAACTGTAGAACTATACGGGTGGTTCCTGTAGCCTTCACTGGAGTTGCTTGTGCTCGACGCTGCGAAAACTGCACTATATGTTAAGGGGAGAATTATTGTAGGAATGGAGGAGGAGTATAGAAAAATCTGGCCTCGTAATTAGCCTACTCTCAGAACGTAGCATCAACCTGCTCACCCATCTAACGGCTATAGAGCCCAATTATAGATCACGATTACATTGAGAAATATTCCTAATACCAGGATTCGAACCCGTAACTTCTAGATGGGAAATCAGAGCTTTCTTATCATAGAGAAATAAATGGATTTTGATTCAACACTTCATTACAGTAATCCCTCAGTGCCTCAGCGGAGACCAGAGAATTAAAGTAATGAAAACGGGGAAAATCTCTTTTTAGGAATTGGGTTCTTTAGCTGGTGGCTTTTTTCTTTGCAAATCTTCTTATCTTTACGTCACTCTTAACACATGATGACCGGAAGATTACTCCTAAAGGAATTTTATTATCGTACATAACCCTTTGAAAATGGGATTGAGAGGTCAGAATATGATTGAAATCTCTCGGCATGAGGCATTAATAAGCAGCGTGGGCAGCTTTATCGGCAGTCGATTGTTTGGTTATCGTCACACCTCTCAGAGGATGTGTAAAGTAAGCGTCGCTGAAAGTTGGCAGTGATTTAAATCCGAGGTCATTTTAATATCTCGTGACTTGATTGTGGAAACAAGAGGAGCTTATCTCCCAATCTATTCAGATGATATCTACATAAATATAATATACAAGGAAAAATAACTGAATTATCATATGATCTTAAAGTATGATCAAATAGGGCAAATTTTATGTGTAAATAGCATTTAATCTCCCGAATTAGCATCGAAAAAAAAGCTTCCTGCAATAATAATTCTTTGTAGAGGAAATTCACTTCGTTTTGATTAATCATTTGGACCTTCTTCCCTGGTTTAAAACTTAACTTCCCTGTGTTACATATATTTTTACAATCGCTTTATTTAGCGATTAGAATACTTCATTGACAAAACTATGGAGAAATTCTTTTGCTTTTAATCTACCATAATACGACGGTTATTGCCAATTGTTTATACTTTTGCTGCTATAGGATACATCGTGAAGATTTTAAGCTCACTGCGGGCTTCTCAGATAAAAATGTCTTCAACCCTTTTCCATGACGTTGGCGTTTCTAGTCACCTCAGTAATATTTTTTTAGGTTACTGGGCTTTCCCGCGATGGACGAAAAATGATAGAACGCATCTATTTCACCTGCATTACGTTGAAAAGTGCGGAAGAAGAGTTAAGTCGACGGAAAGGTCAGACAAGGCATGGGATAAGTGGCTCTGATGAAGCCTCAAGGCCGAACAGTCTCCAGTGGAAGAAGGACGAAGATGTTTTTTTTAACCATTTCTTTTTCTTTGATTGCCCGTTAGATCTGCGGAAATGGAGAGGTAAGGGGGTGAGTATGTGGACGAATATCGGATCGTTTGTAAAGGCAGTTTACCAGGGGCATTTCCTTGCGTTTTCTGATGCGTTGTCATTCGCAGTGTAATGCAATGTCACTCACAATTGCATCCAGCCATGCCGAGAATTTCTTGGAAGTATGTTTGCACGCATGAATTACCCCTCGAAAAACATCCCCTGGTACAATTCTTTGCAATTATCCAAGCAATTCCAAGTCCTCATTGTCAAACGTCAAGTCCGCCCGCTTCTCGCAATGAAGTCCGCAGTCCCCATGATTAATACAGCCACTACTTAAGTATTTGCAGTTCCCTCCGCTATATCCAGCTCTCTTTTTGTAATGACTGTCTCTGGGATAAGCAAAATAGCAACTAAATGTTAATACTATCAGTTATGGAGTTGGATCGAAGGCTTTCGCAGTGGCTTGATTTTCATTTTAGTTTCCACCTTCCGGATGTCAGCGCTGGAGCGACGAAAGTTTCTCCCCCGTTACAGGAGACGTCTTAAGGTCAAAGAAACCTCCTGTAACAAGGGAGAAACTTGTTGGTGAAGTCTATTAAGGTTCTCCACCGGATCACACTATGCATTTCTACCGATTTTTCGATGTGCGAGTCGTCCATCTTCATCAGGGCATGTCGTGTTTGTCATCTGGTCCGGGTTATATACTCTAACCCTGGGGTCAGGAGCCATCTGGTTCGTTGGCAGTCTCCCGTCTTTTTCTGCCGTTTCGGATGCTCCTCAACCCTGGTTTTCAGGAAAATGCTGAGAAAAACTAGCAGAGTAGAGGGAGAGGGTGAAGAGGGAGAAACTACCGTCGCCTGAACGCTGACATACGTAGCTGGACTAATAGATAGATATAACCTAACAGTCAGTTATGTTTTAAAGAGATGGAAATGATCAAATTTACTCACTAAAAGCCCAAACAGCTATAATAAACAGCCCAAGCCTTGCGTATGATATAGAAACTCTTATGCCCTTGCCTCACGGCCAATTTTTTCGTAAATTATTCATGAAATCCATATTCATGAAGCACGTTTCATGAACGTGCATACCTCGATGTCATACGAGCAGGAAACAATTCATGAATTTGGCGCTGACCGGATGACGCGTCATGACGACCTGAACGAGAATTTTTTGTCGTGAGGAGATAATGCATAATGGGTACGGAAATAACAAATAGCGAATAGTTTTCCACAGGTTCTACGAGCCTAAGCAGACTAATCACAAGGAAATAATTATTGTATGAAGTTTCAACTGAATTAATTGGATGAACAAAGATACTGGCTCAAGATAATGCACATGAAAATATTAACGTAGCAGTTTTCTAATGATAATACGTGATTTATTTATTGAATTACGACAGTTGATTCAACAACAGATGTTTTCACGATGTAATTATGCGTCTGCATTATAGTGAAATAATATCAATAATTCGCTCATGTATACGATGTGTATAATAGTAATCTCTTCGCTTTATTTCAACGATTGGTAAAGATATCCTGCTTCAATGACGTTTTCCACTCAGATAGTGGAAGTAGTCTCTGGCAAGGGTCAGGTCAAATCTCATGCGCGCAGAAAAACCAATCATTGGTCGTGTTTCGTGAAGATTCTACTGAGTTGCCTAATTCACGCCTAGGCACGCCCATGCGCCGTACCATTCTGAGAGTTTTCATGAATTAATTTACGAAAAAAATTTACCTTCGGGCTCCGGCTTTAAGTCTCACGGCCAACGCACATTGGGCATGAATCGGAATTGAGCTCCGTCCTTGCGAGGCATTGCGGACGGGTTTTCTGCAACGGTGAGTTCAGGACGCGAGCACTGTAGTGTGGGCTGAACACCTCGTCTACGGCGAGGGGGAAAGCGGGAGTCCGAATATAGCGGGGTGACTCAATGTGGATGAAAATCAGCCTCCCACTTCTCGCTCGCCGACTTTATTCTCCGGTAATTGCGACCTATAGAGTGATGAGTTATCGAAGTCGTTGCGCCATTAGATCGTGCAAATTATGAATAAACTGTTAGAAATGCTTGTTAACGGCATCCACTTCAATTGCGAGGGTACTTATGTTCTCAAACTGTGCCCGTCGGGAGTGAAAGAGTGTTTATGGTTTCGTAATTTTCATAACATTTCTTCCCTATCCGTCTCATTATGAAAGGAATAAAATCTTTCGCAACTTCCGTACCTTAGGGATGGACTTGAGTAATGATGCTGATGAATCGAGGCATTTTGAGGACATGAATAGGCAAAGTAACCCCATAACCTACGTATATTGAGATGTGAATCATAGAATACAGAACGTTTATAGGAGAAAATGGAAGTAAATGTAACCTAATAATAGAATATGCAGGATGAGTTGAGACTTTTGAAGCAAATAGTCTAATAGTCTAGCGGAATTGTTTCTTTCTTGCAGCAGAAGGAACATTTACTATTCGTACTTAATGCTCGCTTAAGTTTCATTTTCCGACTGTGGTTTATAAATGGGTAACCGTCATTTTCAAGTTGAGAAACTTATTGTAACTAGTGGAAACAATGGTCGGGAAACACTGTATTGTGCATAATTACTATTAAAAAGTGTCTCTTTTGTTGTTAAACTGAATCTTTTACTCAGTATAAGGAATGATGTGATGATGTTCGTATAAAAAAAGACGAATGAAACTAGGCCTTCCTGTTAAGTATCATTTAACTTGTCAAGACACATTTCTTGACATTTAAAGTGGTTGGAGCGGTAATCATGAGTCATTGAGTTCACATTTTTATACCTTTTCCGGTAAGTCTAAAAAGATTTCATGACCAAATTACATTTAAGTACATCTGTTTATTCGCGGAAATCACCATACATGCAGTAGTAGGAACGACGCAAGAATTATATTTTGCCCTTGCCTTAATTAAAGCATTTTTTTACTACGGTTTTCGGTGCAGCATTCTAAATTTAGGCAACAATTATATCTAAATAGGTTTTTTAAACTCGGCATGACACCCTTATGTTTGTTAGCGACTATTTCAATAATATTAAATGTATTACTTCGGATTTAGAATAAAATCTGTACATATTTAATCAAATTATTACGAAATATATATCATGTACCATAAGGCTACGAGTTAAAATAGCATTGAATTTACCAAAAAAACCAAATCGGTATGATGCAAGTTTTTTTCACTATTATCTATAGATATCGCTAATTAGAAGACGCATGCAAAGTTTCATGCATATCTGTAAATAAGCAAAAATCGCTCCAACCACCTTAATTATCGCTGTCGATTGCGTATACTGTTTTTCCATATGTGAGACTGACAATAATTTGCAAATAATTTAAACTTTATCCTGATTTGTATTCACCAAAAAGTTCCTTTCGAGAATTTATGGTGTATCAATGCTCTCAATGTTTCACTAACTTTCCCATCGAGTGAATTACTACTGTTGTTGGTTTCTACACATTTATTTAGAATGCAAAAATCAGAGAAGCAATTGTTCCAACATCATAATACAATTTCACAGATGTGTTCCATCGATTAATCCAAGTGAGAACTTCACCAGGACTAAAAAAATGTAAAATTCCAATGAAAAAATAATTGGTTTGTAGCGCAGCTATTGCATTTATAGTAATTCCATGGTAATATGCCTAACCTTGTTTCCATCCCCGTTCACAATATCGCAATATAATAGAGATCTAATGAAATATGGGGCCGAAATCTGATTTTATGGGCGTTAAAAGGTTTGTAACAAAACTCAAGGCAAGCATTCTATGCAGTAGATGACCAGTGTATCATTCACGGGCATCGATAACGCAGTGCTACATTTTGAAAGTAAAGTGGCTCCAAGTAGTAAAATGCATTCATCTCGCACCTTTAAATAACCCAGACATTTCGATGAGGTGTGTAGAAAAAATATTCAATATTTTGTTGAAAGACGAGTGTAAGAGTTAACGGATCCTCAGCGTCCTCATTAGTATTAACTGTCTCTAATTTGTGAAAGAATTTAAAAATAATAAACCAAGCCCTGTGTAGCAAATCAATGCACTAACCTGACCGGTGATTTATCTTTGCATATCTTGTTCATTAGTTTTTGCATCATTTGTAATTAAGTCAATATAGTATTTCATTACGCGCCACATCATTAAAACCACTTGGGTATATCATTTTCCGAGGATCTTCATTCCAGCCTGGTTATTACCAACCCTCCTTCATGACAGTAATACCTGCAGGCATGCAGATATGTTCACATGACCTTTCGACGTCTTCCCACTCACTCACTCCCTGAGTAAATCTTCTCTGACCCCCAAAGAAGAGATGGCAGGCGGCGACCTTATCAATTCAGCCCTCTCATGCGAAACATTCTTTTGTCGCTCAAAGAATCCGGGTCCCCACCTCACCCAGGGTCCTTGCTTGCCTATCCCCTTCGACTCCCCACCTCACCTCCCTGACTTCTTTCTAGGCAGTTTATTTTTCCCGCTATCTTCCACATTTTTCCTTCTCTCCGTATATGTGGGCGGAATCAAATTGCCTTGTTTGATTTGCATTTCCTTTCTTGCTCGCTTGAAAACTTGCTCGCTCTTCTTCATACAAAAAATGAAAAACAACTTTTCCCACGATTTATTGTGCGCAATAACTTCCACGACCCGCAAATATGTTTATTCTTTAAATGTCTTCAGCAAGTCCATATTTATCAGCGCAGCTTCATTTGATTGGACATAAGTAAAATAAATATGAACTAATGAAGCAGCATGAGTAACTATTGATTGCTACCAAGGCGTTTAATAAATATGTCTTCAAGTTACATGCAATTTGCTATAGATTTCTATGTATAATTAATGAATACCTCAAAGTTTTTTTAGAACGAGTTCCATTTTCTCGTGAAATTATTGAATTTGTTCCACTCCTTGTATCATGGTCTAGATATATTTTCACAGAATTACGCTATGTGTTGATCTTCTGATAACTGTAGAGAGAAAATAGAACACATGCGTCCCACGCAAAGATACAGTTTATTAAGAGAGATAATCCTTTCAGTGAAGTGCATTCATAATTGTGTCGATGATTCTCAATGGCGAGCAATGCTGCAATGATCGCGAAAAGATAGTGAAGTGTTTGGAGCCGTACATGCGAAACGTATATTGCGTTGACAGTAATCATGAAATATTCCGTTGAGGCTTCGAGCAACATATCAGCGTGATTTATTTCACGACAAACAAATTACATTCATGATTTGGTGCTTTCCCGGTGTATTTGATGAATGAATTCTTCTCGGGTTTCCAACCGGGTTAGACTCTTCATTATGGCCGACGTTTCGATGCACGAGTCGGGCATCGAAACGTTGGCCATAATGGAGAGTCTAACCCGGTTGGAAACCCGAGAAGAATTCATTCAAATTACATTAATTTCACGGCGTGGAAATTATTTTGGTTATTATTTGAGATATACCGTGGTAAGGTCATGGAATAAGCATATCTACAGAGCTCACCGTATACTCTAAAACTGTTATGACGTTTTGAACTCCCGCAAAGCTGCTAGATGGCTCAGGGTAAGACAGCAAGAGGAGGAACATACTAACTCTATGTTAAAGTTCAATATTCGTTTGAATATGTACATACATTTTTCGGTAAATACGTAAGGTGCTCATCGGCAATGTTTTCAATCATAACAAAGTGTGTATCGGCATCGTCCTTTTGAGTTCTGGGGAATGGGCAGTCTCAATTGTACAATTTAATCGCTCTAGTGTCTATGTGAATGTAGTATGTGATTGTTAGTATGAAACATGCAGTCATCTACTAAAATTGATGCGTTGAATTAGAGTTATGCGGTAATCTACTAATCAATTGAAGCATCGAGTGATTTTCGATACTACTTAACTTCCAGCTTAATATGATATTTTTATACATACATTGCCCAGCTTAGCTTGTTTGATCACTAGGCGGAATCTACGAATTGGCTAATTGTTTCAATGTAGTTTACTAGTTCTTAATCTTTCAATTGGTTATAAACAATATGGTTACCCTACTAATATGTATTATAAATGTGAATGTTTGTATGTTTGGATGTTTGTTACTCAATCACGCAAAAACCACTGGACCGATTGAGCTGAAATTTGGCATGTAGATATAAAATATACCTGTAGGTAATATAGGCTATATTAAAAAGCCCTGAGGGTCCCCTAAGGCCCCAGAAAGGCCCCTCTTGTGGTCCATGCTAATCCATGGGTCCGGTGCAGTGGGTTTATTTCTTTGTAAAAGTACTTTCACTGAAGATAGAGGACTGGAATTTTTTTATCGGATGGCTGAATAAATGAAAATTCTAAATATTCCAATCGATTTTCTATTACGTTTCGTATTCGTGTGAAAGTCATGTTTTTAGCTGAAAATTCTCTCATTTGCTCTGAAACCAACAATATCATATTTCCTTGGCAACCAAATATTATATCTTCAAAAGATATTTACGCCACTAGCATTTATGACTTAGCCTTTAGCTTTATGACACAATTATATTTTTTTCTTCTTCCCGTTTAGTTTCAACGGGCACCCTATACTAGTAACATATATGTAACAATGGTAGCTTATGGGTAAACTCATGCTTACCTTACCATACTTTCCTAAACGCTTCACCTCGAGAGGATTTTCATTTCATGGTTTCAATTGCAATAAAACTTTATTATCTATTTTTATTGTATCCGTTGTCGAGATAAATGAAATGCTACATTCAGTTATTCTGGCAACGTAGATCTTGTCAGAACTATGGAAGAAGGGAGACATAAATCTTACTGGTAAATTCTTAGCTTTGCTTCTCCCACAAGCTAATGCAAACTGACAATAAATGAGCAGGAACAGAGTGAGGGATTTATCCTTTGCGAAATGGCTACCATTGTAGCTTTTTATCCTCCCCTGAAACGACTCAATCGCAAGATTTCCTAATTATGAATAATTGATTTCAGATTCCTCTGCTTGGAAAGCTTCATTCGAGGACAAGTTGCCCAACTTTATGATTGATGCTTAAAATTTTAAAAACGAATCAAAGAATTTTGAAGTCGGAATGAATTCGTGACTTGCTTATTTAGATCTTTATTTTAGTCATATAGGTGAATATGGTGCTTTTAATTGTCTTGTAAAACGAAACAACTTAGTCACGCATCATTTTGACATTTAAAAAATATTCTTATCATCTAAAATAAGCGCTGAAATAATTGATGGTTTGACATTCACGAACTGAGAGGATAGGCAATTTGAAGGTTGTTTATTTAAGTATTTTAAGACGATTCCAAGGATGACGTAACATTGTATCCCATTTCTTTCGAGATTCATTGAATATTTTTGCCTGATACATTAGTCGGTAATGCCCAACGTACTGGAACTGCGGATTACAGTTCATGTATGATGTACATACATGATTCTTCGGTCACACATTAGAAATGGAAATTGCATTTGAGATTTGGTCGGTCAAGTTCTGAAGACTAGAGTGTTTTTTTGTATTCATAAGGCCTCTGTTGTTTCCGTGAATGTGACATACTTCATCACTGATGTATTATGCAATCTGTGGAGGTAAATCCTAGTTAATGCTTCTATCATTTCAGCCAAAGGACAGGATTTCTCCATATTCACCGTATGATCACATTCAACACTTTGGAAGTATCTTACGTAAAATATCCTAAAATAGTAGGGTCATGAATAAATACTAGCTTAAATGGTCTCCAAGCTGATTTGAAATAAACACAATGAAGTTATCTCATGAATTGCAGCTGTAAATATCCCATAAAGGAGTCCAGATTAGAGTAGAGATCTTACCCATCGGCACAGAACGTAAACTTTAGGTGTTTCATTAATCATCTCTACACTTATGTGCCGTCATTAGCTCTCCTTGTCCTAATACAATCACTGTTGAGAGCTGGAAGTGATAAATCATTCTTGTCATGTCCGTTGTGTAATAGCATCAACACTAAGTCTCTCTTTGGCCATCTTTTGACTCTTCTTAGATGACCTTTGACAATTCCGTATTTTTCCTAAAGTTCAAAGATGATTTGCTTCGTCATTTCCATCACCATTCATATCTGATATTTCTTCACTTGGTAATCCCATCTTTCCGCGTGTGACTCCTCGGATTATGGGAGCCTGTTAGAATGAATCCCTTAACTGAACTGCTAAAACTGAAAAGCGGCTAAGCCAGTAAGTTATTCAAATAATCAAAATTTGAGCTCAGATAAATTAATTGTGTCTCAACGTGATTAATGATCCCGCATAAAATTATTTTTAACATGGCAACTCCAGATAAGGCAATATCAGAGTAATGAGTATTGATGTATTTTTTGCTCTTCTATGCTCGTCGGTTGCATTAATCACTTAAAAATTGCTGTTGAGAGTAGGAAAGAAATAATTTGTAGATATTGCATCAATTAAATGTTTAATTGAATTGAAAATTCGAAAAGAATATTTTTATATCTATGTTGCGGTCTTGATTTCGTCTATGTATTCAAAGGGGCATTCGTCACTTTATAAACGTTTCAATTCTAATGAAAGAAAGTACATGGAAGTTAAGAGGCCAAAGTAAGGGCAAAAATATCTGATTAAAACCAACTATAAGATATGTAATGAGTGATTTGGTTGACTCTATTTTCAACGTTGAGGTTTATGTTTCTTCAGAGAATTTTTCCTAGAGCGTTTCTGTAAAGATAAGAAAATTTCTCTTAGGAAGCGGCACCTATTGTGAGAAAGGTATTAAAATTCTATCTTCCATCGGTATGCTTTACTTTCCCTCTATATTTTGAACATCTACTAATCAGGATTAATGAATAAAGTGGCAGCCATTAGACTCATCACATTTTCACAGCCACTGTGAAGCAATATTCTTAGTTTCCATTTGTTGAAAAACATTTCGCCAAGATCCCATCGATCCGAAAGCTCAAGTTGCGCAATGAAGATCTACCCAATTATTTGAGCATTAGACCTTTTGCCTATTCTATTAGGCAACATTAAAACAGGAACTTGGTTGTGCAAAAGCGATCTTGGGACTTGGAGAATTCAGAGAAGAATTTGGGTCCCAAGAATAATATACAAGGGAGAAGGGAAAGTGAATGTAAGGGAAATGGAAACTCATCGTGATCATGAAATAATCGAATCGCAAGATATAACGTTGATTGTATAGGAGTATGGTCAGACGGAACCGCAAGAATCAATTCCTGGTTTTTATTAAATGAAAGTGATGAATTTAGATATTTTTTAACGTGTGCACTCCTTCCGCATTAGGAAAGATTCTTGTCTTGCTGAATTACTATTTAATTAATTTTTAGGTGGTTGCTTAATGCAGTGAACGAATAGCATCAAGGTTTTGTGGTGGTAAAACCATCAAATATCTTCTCACGCTATTTCAAGGAACTATTGTTGGCGTTGTTTTTGCTACTGCTTGCTGTAAGTAAGATTGGTTGGAGAATGTTAAGCCACTTATTTAAAAAATACGTAACCGGAGACTTCTGGTGGACAAGGATTCCTTGAGGTATTTGGGAAAATACAGTTGCTCAAATTTTATTGATTGGCAGTCGTGAGGAATTGATTTTGAGTGGTGAGGGGAAAACCTAATGATTCAAGATTAGATTATAAGTTACATCGAATATTGAGTTGAGTGATTCCCACTTTAAAGATTCATGCAATTCATTTACTTTTATCTGTAACACTGTCTTGTTTTCTTCAAATCCCATCTATCTAGCCATAAACAGTTACTTCAATGGGTTTCGTCCCACAAGTATTTTTTAACTCTAGAAAAATTTCTTAAATTATAGTGTTTCATCAATTAAGAATTCCATCTTGCTCTCAGTGAAAAAATTTGTATCCATCCCTACTCCAGGTATTCCCTGACGGGGAAAGTTCCTAGTGCTGACTCACAAGGCTCGCTTTTTGCATTGGCTGCTCTGCATGGAAACGATTATCTCACGAGAAATTATGCAGTGTCGCCTGTCATCTACGTCTACGTAATACACCGTAAGCCACCGGAAGGGCGCTTTGCATTTGGTATTTGGAGACCAGTCATCAAATGGAAGGTAGTGGGGAAAAAAGGAGTTGGGGGAGAGAAGAAATGATCAGTGAGATGTGTTTTGGTGGAAGTAGTACCTCGAACTACTCTTGCTGTATTCTTAAATGGTGCACGAGAAGAATTAATATTGAAGCTATGTTTAATGGGGAATATATCTTATTTTGTCACTGATGCCTGTCCTATAGATGTAGTGTCAGGGTGAAGGAGTAACCTCCTCGTAGAACCGCTACTGGAAAGATCTGAATTATTCTAATAACCTTAGCATTGCATTTTAAGGGCACCCAATCGAACCCTCAATTTTTCTTCATCCTGAAAACCTCATGCAGCAGTTAGCTTGAATTATACCGAGCCTTTTTTGCAATTATAGTGTTACACCTACATAAAAAAAATAAAAATTGCATTACTATTTACTTTAAGGGTCTTCGCCTGAACGCACACGTCTTTTGATGCAACAGGGGATGGCGATATAATCGGACGTTCCGAAACCATGTGTAGGTATGTCTATATACTTGTATATAGACATGCCTACACGGGATCCCTTTCAATAGTTCTGTTAGTGATGAGCCTTGTGTAAGGGCCCGCCTCCTACAAGCAGTCGAGATGGGTGACGAGTAGGAAATGGCGTGCTCGGGTGAGGACTGTCCGGCGACACTGAAGTGTGAATGGAGACGATGATCTCTCTCTGGCTCTCTTGAGAGTGTGAAGAGGGAGAGAGAGGGGGAGTGTAGCGAGTGGCAGGAGGGGCAGTTGAGCCAAGTGGCGTCGAGGCAGCGTGTGGAGAAAGCGCATTTGTGTGTGACGACGAGGGTTGGGGGGTAGTGGGGAAGGGCCTCACGAGGCGAACCCGCGAGTGAAAGGTTGACACATTCTCTTTGAGCGAGCCGGTGTTCTTGGGATGTTTTCATTGAGTGGCGATTGACAATGGGAAGAAATGTTCACCTTGTGATCTTAAATAACTGTGAACAACATATTCCTTCTGTTGTAGTGGATTGAAGGTGCTCTCCTTAAGGTAGTTTGAGTGAGATTTTTACCTAGTCATACTAGAGGCCATATTCAAACGTTATTTTCAAAATTAAGCAACTGCAAGAAGCACGAAGTTAATATTGTGACATTAATGACGGAAAAAGTTTGTTTTAAATTACATTAAAAATTTAAATCAAAGGTTTAACCTTGACTCATTTTCTTCATGACATACGCTGAAAACGCCTTTACACCCAAAGATATTTTTGCGAATGTGTTCAAATTACTGTGGTAGGTAGTTGATTTAGTTTTCGAAATAGTTTATAAATAATAAAAACTATACTCAGTTTAATTTTTGACGAGATCTATTCGTTAGAAAATTCTTATTTTTTTAAATAAAGGCTTTGGAGTGCATATCCTCACCACTTCCCTTGGAAAATGGCTGGTATTTATTGGCTATCTATTGGCTGGTATTTAATATCTCTCCTTGATCCAATATTGGCGCATTCTCTTTGAGCAAGCCAATCTACTCAGGATGTTTTCATTGAGTGGTGATTGATAGTGGGGAGAACTTTTCACCATGGAATCTTAGTAATTATTTGAGAACTACCTCATCTCTAATATTACCGAGGATATAATGATTGACTGAGTACTCCGTAGTTTAACTTCTCTAGTTTCTGTTGAATTTTCGTCGTTGTTCCACCTCCTAGCTCCATTGTTTGCGTGCATCAAATGTGTGTTTCTTGAAGCCCTTTTTTCTATTCTAGTGGGTTGTGCTATTTAACCTTTATGTAGTCTCTACAATGCTGACACCTTTACGTAACATGAAAGACGCATTTAAATGACATGCCGACACATTCTCTTTGAACGGATCGTTAACTTTGGATGTTTTCATTGAGAAGTGATTCGCAAGTATAAAAGTGCCCCATGTGATTTCAACCATGATTAAAACCCACTCAATTTCTTATATTCCTTGAATTTTCGAGTGAATTATGATTTGTGACGTTCACCATAAAGTTTTTTCCCTGGTTTTATTTGATTTTCTGTCATAGTTGCACATTCACCCCTTGTTTTAGCACTTGCAATGATGGAATTAGTGTTGCTTAAATTACTTTTTTTCAACTAACCAAGTGAGTTTTGCTATGTCCACTAGTTCCATAAAAATCACGTACTAATGAGAGGACTTTGGTACATGGCTGAAATATTCTTTTTGAGGGACCTGGTGTAATGAAGACGTTTTTTTAAATTTGATACGCTATGGGAAAAGCCTCTGTGGGGACTCACATGCTTGAGATCCACCTCATTTTCCTTTCTCCCTTCTGTTGTCACCGATATATTGATTGACAGCGTTCCATAACTTTTCTTCTCCAGTTGTATTCGGTTTTTTGTCACAATTCTATTTTCAGCCGAGGTTCCAATGTTTTTTGATGGTGGAATTAGAGTTGTTTTGGGGGCCAAAGTTTTACAAGGCCGATAACTAGCGTGGAAATTTTTGCTATGGCCAACAGTTGTATGCATTAAATGCTTACGCGTTACGCTAAGACGTAACTTAATGGATAAGTATGTACAAGTGAAAGGATGACACATTTTCTTAGAGCGAGCCGGTGCCCCTTGGATGCTTTCACTGTGTAGTGATTGAATTAGGTGGAAATGTTCAGCGTGGGATCTAAGTCGTGAGCTAAACTCCTTCACTTGTCATATTTCGCACTGTTGTGTAGGATGAAATGATTCTAAAAGCATGTCAACATTCACGATAACCTTTGCCCTGTTTTCATTCGGTTTTCCGTCATGTTTTTCATCTCAACCATAATCCATCAAAACAGACTTCACTAATCGTCTCTTCCCTCTCCCAATATTTCTTTTCCGTCCTCTACCCTTTCATGTTTCGTATCCATTCACTCCCTTCCACACCTCCCTTCAAGAAGGCCGCAGAGTAGCATGCAGATAACAGTTCCTCCTCCAGGGAGAGACTTCAATTCAACCGCTCGAGAAGATCTTCGGCCGGGCCGAGGCAAGTGGATGAGGAATGCGGCCTTGGTCAGTGCCAGGGATGCGAGCTTCTCCCCTTTCATGTTTTGTATCCAAACATCCCCTTCTACACCTCCCTTCATGCAGCCCGAATAGTAGCATGCGGATAACAGTTCCTCCTCCAGGGAGAGACTTCAATTCAACCGCTCGAGAGGATCTTCGTCCGGGCCGAGGCAAGTGGATGAGGAGTGCGGTATTCATTGCCTTGGTCAGTGCGAGGGATGTGAGCTTGGGAGCGGCTCGATGGGAAGGGAGAGAAGGTGAAGGGAGTGGAGTGAGGGGAGGGGTTTAATTGGATATCGTCTTGAGGAGCGGATGGATGGCCGTGCGTGAGGGACGAGCGGGCGGGGGAAGATGAAGAAGCGAAGTACCGTTTCACCGGGACGGGAGGTTCGTGTGGTCACCTCGAAGGACATCCGCGCGCAGCGGCGGCGTTGGCTATCTGTCCCACGCACCCATTCCAACCCTCCTCCTCTCACCGCCCGCCCTCCCCCCCCCCCTCTCCCCCCCCCCCCCCGACCCACACCGCCTCGGCGCCAACGCCGACACACATAACGTCATTCCTTTCGCCCTCTTCACTTTCCGCGAAAATTGTTGAAGGGGGGGCGAAGAATCCCAAGAGGGAGTCGGAAAGGTAACAACCGACTTTTCACTTTCATCCTGACGCATGGGTTACTCTTCGTACCTTGGATATTTAAAATATGGTGCTTTTTCACTTGATTTTATCATTTAAATCTACACAATACCCTGCACGGAATTCCAAGGATGTACATATAGATGGGAGTGAATTTACACCGATTATGTGCATATTTGGTTCTAAATCTGGTGGAATAGATTTAGATGAGTCATTATCTCTCACTATACCAAGGCCACCCTACTTCAAGTAGTATCTCTCTTTAGTTTAGCATACTTTTTACCTCTCTTACTTGCATTCAAAATGCCTATCCTTCTTCTATTTTCCCTTGCATTCTACCGTTCAAAACGGGGAGTTGTTCATACCCTTCACATTATTTTCTAGAATTTAATGGCTAAAGCTTATATCCATGTACAGTATTTAAGGAGGAATATTCGGTACTTTTGGAGGTGATAGGGGACACGGTTTCAAGCATTTTTTCTGATGGCCATGAGGACGCCGAATAACGGTGACCTATATCGGTTGACGAGATATGTAACTTGTATGACTTCAAGCTTTCCCAGCGATTCTGCTGATTTAAAAGCTCTCGGTTTTTCCAACGGGTAAGGTTCTCCACTACTTCCAACGTCGACGGGTGACTTGCCCATAGTCATCAGGGATTCCAGAATCGAAAAAGTTCATTGCATTCTAGGATCCCTGATGACGATGGGCGAGTTGCCTGTCGAAACTTTTGAAGTAATGGAGAACCTACCCGGCGGAATATACGAGAGATTTTCAATCAGATGTCTAACTTGCCTTAGTGATTCATAAAATATGTATCGTTCTTTTAACATTATAACTCATGATTATGGGAGCTTTTTTCTTTTTTCATCCTCATTCAGTATTTTAATAGCAACTGCAAAATGTGCTGGATAAAATGTTTGCGTCGGCTTAGTTCCGCAAGAAAGAGTTGCGACCCCATGCCCAATGCACAAAAAGTGCTTGAGACTACATCCCCAGTCACCTCCAGAAGTTACACACTGTAAATAAATGCTAGTGGCACTCACTTTTGCCCTCAGATGTCAGCCTTTTTTCGTTTTATGGGAAAACATTTATATGTACGGAGGCACGTATCACGTTATTCCAATAAATTTCGAAGCTTTGTTTAGCACCGATGTGGGCTATTCTTTAAATATTTTAACTAAATACAAATTATTTTTAATTTTTTTGTCCTGTCGATTTTTCTGTGCTAAGAGTGTATATTTTTTGTTCATATATCAATTATTTATAATAATATTGATGGGGAATTCGAATGGTAAATGATAAAAGAATGTTAATTGAGGAATCATTTCCACCTTGGCTTTATTTCAGTTACGAACAAAAAATTTCTCAGAGTCATATCCTCCTTTATGAAAACGACAATATTTGACCGAATTCACTACCAACAATCCGTTCTTTATTTGCACCGAAAAGTGCTCGGCATCGTTGAATTTTCTTGACGGAATATCTTTCAAATATTAGATTAGAAATTGTGTAATATTTTATTGTGGTGATAGGTGTAGCCTGGTTTTTATTCACCTGAAAGCGTTGATCATTACTTAAGTTAATGGCTTGGCAGCGCAGCATGCAAACATTACATTTGGCAACAGCCTAATGCTTGCAAAAATGGCAGAAGCGATGCCGCATGGAAAAGATCCAAGCTGAGGCACGTGCAGTCTTCGTTCGAAGCGGAAAAATATTTGACATGCCAAGTTGACTCTCACTTCGAACGTCATTGCTCATAAAAGGTTTGGTAGCGTGCTCAACGATGTTGCTTCGTGGCAGACGTGTCGGCTAAAACCTCGTGCATTCTTTCCGAAAGTGAAGGTGCATTGTGTATGGGATCTGGATATTGATTAGGGAAGACAGTGCTCATGGGATCGCAAAAGGGAAGCATCGCTTAGCCTTGCCCCCGTCGTCTGGAACGTATCCACGGAATGCCGCCTCCATTGAGAACCGATTTTCCTCTTGCCGTCATCCCGCCAATAACGCTCCCATACAATCTCCTTTTTCTTCTCATTTTCATCGCTTTACTCTCCTTCCTCATGTGCCCTCGGTGCATCCAACCCTCTCCCTCTAGTTGCTCTTCCATCCGACAAAGATGCTTGTCCAGAGAATGAGGGCCTCACCCCACTACACCCATCCCATGTCTACATGTCCGTCGTGTACATGCTGACGCTTCTTCATATTATTTCCACCCTCCTGTCCCACAAGGATTTCTCTCTATCGAACAATGGCAGACTTTTCTGCATTCTGGACATGCTGCTTATCGTTAAGTACTCTTCTTACTCCCGAAGAATCTTGAAAAGATGTATTTTTGTGTTGTTTCCTTGTTCGTTAGTAAAAAAAAATGAGCCAAGTAGTAATGGAAGGACTAATGGAAGGGAATCACGAAGCGTCTCAGATACCAATCATTGGATGGAAAATTTTACAAATGAATTCATATTCTGGCACTAATTTCCAGTACCTAAGGTGTAGAAATAGTAGGAGTAATGATTTAATGGCTTCTACAACTTACTAGAAAGACTAAAAAGTTTTCCTAGAGTGTTTTTCAATTAAATATGTCGCTGATTTTATGAATTAAATTTAATGCGGGCGATTTCCACTTTACTTATGTTTTTCCCTATTTTTATGAGTTCCTTAATTATTTTCTTTAGACTATTTTCAACAAAATATATAAAAGTGCCAATTTCTAGCAGTGCATATTTATATTTATACTGGTCACTGTTTGGTTGAACTTGGTGTAATAAATTAGCCGGAGGAAATCAAATCAAGTTCCAGCAACGTGAATTCCCATACGCTACGACGGAATAGAACTCGTGGTTTTTCATTACTTGACAGGTTTAGGGAGCGTAATTTCTATGAATCTTTGAGGATCCATGGACTAATTGTGACTGGTTCACTGCCAGGGTTCTCTCTTATGCTATATATCCCGGCGCCATCAAATTCTTGAGATTACGTATGGACCTTTCGTGTTTACTATTTGCAACTTTCATTTTCAAATTTTCTTTATATTTTTTAGTTTCACGTCAGAGCACTCCATGTTTCAATTCGTTTCTTTATCGCTCATATTCGACGTTTCTGTTTCCTAATGAGACTCATGGTTTTACTTTATCATAAAATTATACTTTTAAAACATCAAATGGAAAAGTATTCATGTACATTGACACTTATGTAAACAAAAATGTGTGTATTTAATTCTGAAAATATTCCCCAAATATATGCTCGTTCAAAAGCATTCACTTGTGTAATACTCTCACAGTATTGGTTTCAATTTATGAATCAACTCAGGTGTTGACGTTTAAGTATGACAGTATAATAAAGATTGATACAGCGTAATTATGAACTATTTCTGTATATATTGATGCCATTATTGGATAGTAGCATCTTAAATAAGAAAATTAGACATTCTCTTAGTCGAAACCTTGAATTACCTTTTTCTCTGATATCGTTTTATTTTTGGATTGCACCGCTGTCCGCATGGAATTTTATTTTTTTATGATGGCAAGTCTTAAGCTAAGCACTCTATAGTAATTCCTTCGCGTTTTGTCCAGTTGCTCTCGAGACCTTTGTGGTCATCCTTTAAATAAGCTGGGCCTCTTAAAGATAATCAATTCTGTTTCTTGAGGCATTGCCGACTTCATTTTATCTGGACGAGTTCCATGGGACGACGGAACGTCCTTTAAGGTCTTGGATTCTTACAACACCGTTGTTGACCAGAGCAACAGCGGCACGTGTCCTCATAATTTATTCTCTCAGGCATCGGTGCTAATGCCTAAGCACCACGTCCAAGGAGGGCATCCAAATTTGGAAAATAAACCTTTTGCCTCTTAAATAACCCCAAAAATTGATTATGGGATTGCAGCCCTAAGTCCATTAATAATATTTTTTTCCATATGAATACACGTAATTGATCGAGTCTTGGCAACCGCACCTTAAATCATGAATATATATTTTGAAATACTGAGGAGAAAACGCCAGTTGATTACGTATAACCACTTTACAATTCTTGTTTGGTCACCTCGTAGACAATATCACGTGCATCCCTAACGGGGAATAGCTTTCAAGGTAGCCCTTCCTCACCGCTCATGAATTACGATCGTTGGAGTCTCCCGCGGCTTTATTTTTACAGCTGTGACTATTGAATCAATAGTATTGAAGAATTCAATTTTTGTGTGTCCCTATACCTTAAAGATGATGAGTTTAAGCCCCTTCCCCTTAGTTTTATACCCTATTTTATTTTTAACAACTTGGTTTATTCAACTAACTTCAATTAGTAACCAATGGCATCACATATTGGCAACAGATTCTTTATCCAATGAAAGTAATGCGAAACCTTGACCGCGATGATGTTTTGGTGATTGGCTAAACGTTTGAGAGTTGGATCGATTTCACGGCAAGAGATTACGTTATTGACAGCAGGATCAGATCGATGGCCATGAATATCCCGATTAAGGGCGAAATTGACCTACATTCGTAATGATAGTTGTTACTTTTCGGGACTGCTTTAAATTTTGAGACTAATTTTCGCTAAAATTACTGTAACGTACCTTATTTCCCGCTGAAAGCTTAAAAAATATCATGCGAGCCATTTTGAGATAAAACTTTTATGATCATACGTTTCATTGTTTTATCACTAGTAGGAAAGTTATTGCTGGCTATCCAGTGATTAATACTAGGTATATTTAGTGGCATTTTTTGATCATATTAAAGATCTTCATTATGTTTGTTCGGTTCTCTTGTTTAATATAGAGAGTTTTTGTTATTTCCTTTATTTATTAATTATGTTATATAATACTTTATATGTTAATATTGACATCATAACGGTAATATTTTATGTTAATAATTAAGAAAAGAGATTATGCCCTTTCAATATTAAGTCATTTTAATGACTTACCTTTGCTGCTTGGGTATAAAAATGACCGTATATTTTTCCAGCTTAAGATAAATCAACCGTTAATGTTGACAGACTTGGTAATCATTTATCTTTAAAAGGAAGGCGGTGGGAACAGTGATATTAATTCCTTGTGAAGGCTTCCGCGGAGTATTTCGTCAGAAAGATCTTGTATTTCGGGTATTCTACCGCGAACGGTGATATTAATTGATACAGCTCTTTTTCAATCTTCGATCAACATAGTGAAGAGTTTTGGTTGGCCTAAGGAAATAAACGAATCCTGAACTATAGAATCAGAATAGATTAAAGAAAGTTGCTTTCCCATATCTCGACGAGAATTGAGGCAAAATGACTTAGAATCAGAGACGTGTATATTATTCATGAAGCTTATTATTTCGGTTTGTAAAATGCTTCAATAATGCTGCGTGGTTTTTGTAAGCGTTATCCTTGTATTCGAATTGTGCGCCATAACTAGTAGGGTGAAAACCCGTATTGGTGGCACAAGAGGTTACTTCCTTCTAGAGGCCCTCAATTAGCATTACTATTAGTAATGCCTCTACTTCCTTCACGGTGATGTGCCTTGCTTGGAGGAAGTCTGTCTCGAACGAACATTCGTGCCGTAAGCATTGTATCTCCAAGTATAGAATATACCACATTGCATCGAGTACTGAATACCTTTATTTCGCAAACTATTCATTATTCTAACAGTTTTATCCACAGACTTTGCATTGGGCTGAGTGGTTACATTAACATTTGACCAGAGGTTGGAACGGAGAAAAGTTTTGAAATCCATAGTGAAGGCAAATATTGATTCAAACTCTATGATTCTGTCGATGGGGAATGTATATTCCTCCTCGGTTTCAGATTTCTTGGACTTGAATATCCACAGTATCTCACATGCGTATTGTGCCAACCAAAGGAATCAATTATTTTAAAAAATTACCAGATCCTACATTATTCTCTGACTTTTTTACCTCACGTTGCGTAGTGCGTATTTTTTAATACCTGTTGCGTTTTTTGTGTTTGTTTCATGTGTTTTTAATGCATGGAGAAAATGAAGTTTTAGCAAATTCTGATAGCAGATTATTATGAATGGTAGCCTAATTTCAGCATTGCGGTAGGTCTATTGTGGCATAATGAAGAAACCCGATCATTGCAGTTAAAACTTCATGAAAGGATTTAATCTTCTTGAGAGGCTTACGTGCTTTCTTTCCTCAGTTCCTGCCTCTATTTTGTCGCAACAGAAGTCAATATTCTGATACCCTTGGTCAAAGCCGCTGAGGCTGTAATGAATTTGTTTTTGTTCTTGTGTTTATGGAACCAGTTTGGGTCCAGTCTTTGCCGAACATCTAAGGAGAAGGAATTTGATCGGCCATTAAGCGCTCATGATCGATGACTGCCGCCGATAAGAAGTTTAATGCTTCCGTCATTTGTTGGTTCCAGACCACTATTGAAAGCACACGCCCTCCGCGATTACATGAATTCAAGCATTTTTTTTTTATTTTTCTTGTAAAAATCCTCGAGACTACTTTCGACTGTCATCCGCTCTGTAGACTTTCCATCTCCCTTCGAGATTCCGTTCCCTGTTGAGATCCAAATTCTGGTGAATGAGTGAAAGTTTTCTCGAGTGCTTAAGCTGACTACTTAAAAATTCGTCTTTTGGATTCCCCTCAGCTTCCGCCGATGGCCCATCTTGCTGCTTTCTCTAAAAGTTATGGATTGTGTTCGTAGATCACGTTTTCGCGCATTTCCTGCTAATAGACGTCTCTCTTCTTTTTTGTTTCCGAAACTTTGAGGTGCCCCGGTATTCTTTCGATAGTTTTTTAGGCGTGATATACTTTCGCAAATCACGTTTTCCCTTCAATTTCACGTCAACAAAAACTGCGCCAGCGTGCGATGCTAATATTGGAGGGCGTTTTCTTTTTTCGGGAAGAACTACTTTCACGGGTATTTTCACACGATCTTGGTAGTCCTCAATGATTATTGTTCACGATCGATGTGTTGAATTTAACGTTCAAATTTTTAAAATATAAGTGCAAGAAGTTGGTTTTCTATCCTTCAATGAATGCCTGAGTATCCTCGTTGCCCGTTTGAGTGTTCCTTTCTAAATGAAAGCAGACGGATTTCAAGGAGTCTTCAGAAAAATTTAGATTATCAAAGCGGTCATACCTTTATATTCACTCATTTTATTAATATAGGGATAAAAAATGCGGGATTTTCAATTCGTTAATGTTTCTATGGATTGGAAATTTTTCGCTTAAAGTTTATGTGTAGAAAATTGCGCAACTTTTAACCATCCATAATTTTTACATTCCACGCAATTTTGACTGTATCTTCTGTATTTTTTCTCAATTTCTCGCTCTAACTTCAATTGGCGTAAATAGCTTACTTAGTGCAACAGATGCTTACATACATTTCAGAACATCCTTATTATCGAATGCATAGTTATTTTCAAAAGCAGACTAAAAATGAAATTTTCATATAATTCAACATCCGTATTCATGCACGTTGATTACAGAGATTGAAACTGTCATCCGAAGAAGATGGACCTACGTGGCTACGTGGAGTAATTCCGGAAGACTGATATCTTTACAGAGTTATTACTTTTTTAGATAGGTATAAATTAATTTCTCCATGTATCCAATATAAAAGATTTTGGCGCATTTATTTTAAACCCGGCAGTGAATGGAGGGTTATATGTGGCAATACTAGTTGGGATTATTACCACGCCAATAGAATACGTAATACTGATTATATTATTTTCTAAAGGAAAAATTCGAAATCAAGGCTAACTAATGCAACGAGTTGCGTCATGAAGCAATAAAACGGAGCTCAGACCACGTACGATTGTGTAACTGAATGATAGCCAACCGGCATTTAGTGAATTAATATGTGCTACTGTTCTTCTTGCTCATTAAAAACTGTTTTGCCGCTCAGCGTCCCAGAAATTAAGTAAGCCCTTTCGTTTCCAGCCACGTTGTCAGCATATTGGTTCATCATTTGGTGAAAAGAGACGTGTTTTGGAATGTAGTTGGATAAAGGGAAAGCAGCATACGTTCACTATTAATAAAGTGTCTAACATTTGTCTAATAATGTCCAAGTGCAAATATAGAAAACCTTTGAATATTGTATCACTTATTAACGTTCGACGGCGTTCATGCTGCTTCTGAAAACATCTGCATCGAATATACAGGAGCCTAAAAAGATAAGTGATTATTTTTCTTTTTGTTATTAATATATTTGATTATTTGTCATTTGAGAACACCCGAGAATTCAATCCAGTGATGCGGTCGTCTAGACATGAATTGGGCTTCTGCCTTCCGAGAAAGAAAGACTCCGCACGAAGTCAAATTATCGGTTCCTCCCATCATTTTGGAGGAGAAGAGAAAGTTTAACTGTTGATAGTGTATTGGAGTGGCAAGCTTGAAAAAAAGTCGAAGAGAGATGAGGCTATGAACATCCGGGGAGGACGATTAGGGAGATGAGGATATCTTATGTGTAGTATGAGTTAACTGGTTAAGGCCGGTTCATATGGATCATAAGAACATAACCTAAGAACGTAACTTAGGATGGTTAAACTTGAGCATGTGGGTTATATGGGGAGTGTTCATACCTATTAGTTCGTGCCTATTAGTTCCGCTGGTTTTTTATACATCCCTTCTTGTGCAGGTGCCGTCCTGCAGTGGATTTCTTTTCTTAAGAATTAGAGTCAAATCCTTAATTTTTCCCTCAAGGGTTTTTATCTTTCTTATTTTGGCTAACGTTTAACATACTATCATGCTTAACTTGCAGCGTGTAAATTTCATTATTTGTAGACTATTGGCTATGCAAATTCATGAATTTCCTGATTGTATATATTTCTACTGACTAACTTCAAGCCACTAAACTTCTTTTTCTGTACACTGAATAATATTATTTTCTTTTGGGTTAACATTTTATGCTTGTATTTTGTTTTAATCGAATGTTTTTATTTTGATCTTCCATGTGACAAGGGGTTAGGTGGAAGAGTGTACTTGTAAGTCACAATCTCACACCACGTAAGGAAGCCATTTTGCTGTAGAAAATAATACAGAAGATTGCTCTTGATCACCGCTTACGTTATGTCGTCAAACTGGCCCATCAGAAGGAGGATTGTTTTCTTAATATGACCAATCCAAAAATGTCTCGATGGATGAATATACGCCTCCAACGAGGAGATAATAAATTTAGAATAAATCACAAGTTGTTTAAGATGGAGTCGCTTCTCATTGTAATCGTTCTCGAACGACCACATTCGTGCTACAAAATTAATTGTTTGTTAAAGATGGAGTCGCTTCTCATTGTAATCGTTCTCGAACGACCACATTCGTGCTACAAAATTAATCACAAACATATACATATAATACAAAATGAAAGCCAACTCATGGCGTGTAATTGAAACCATTCTTGAAAAATCAACTCTATAGAAAAAAATTCCATTGTTCAAATTAAGGAAAGATAGAAGTATTATCATTAGCTGATTTGAAGATACGAAAGAGCGATTGCAATCGGAGCTTAAGTTACGTTATGTTCTTATGCTCCCTGTGATACTACCCAAATGGATGGCGGTCCATTGTGATGGTAAGGGTGTTTTTTGTTGACCTCATAGTGGCGGCCACAGGCATATGAAGAAGGCGATTATCGGAGAAGAAAGTGAAGGTCGAGTTTGGGATATAAAAAGCGTGACGATATCAGAGTGAGTGGTTTCTTTCTTACCGCAACGCATCTCCTGCTAGGCTTATTTTTTTCAGTTTCCAGTCAAGGAATTAGTTTGGAGTCGAAGGATAAGGATAGCCGAGTAGTAGAAGGAGGCAATTAGTGGAATAAATTCGTGGAGTCAAACATCCGGGAGCATAATAGCCGGGGAGCTTAAGCTCAAGGAAATCCAAATAGATGAAGCAGTGGTTTAAAAAAGTCGAAGATGATAGGGAAGCATCATGATGAGTCTAAAATTGAACTCCTCAGGGATTGCGGAGGAATGATGGAATGGCAAAGGTCGAGTGAAGATTGAGAAAGGTTGTGGATTGAGAAATAATGAGTACGCACATTAAGATTGTTTGGAGAGAGAATCTTATCCATAGCTAATGGACTACTGTTTCTGACTCAGCGTTAAAGGATCAAGGATTTGAAATCGAAAACTTCGTATTGGCCTTGGGTCGGTTATCAGAGGGCAGTAAGATCTCTCACTGGTGGCCGTGATATGCTGCTCCCCAACTATTCACCTGGCTGTGTAGTTTCTATTAAAGATTACAATTTGCACTCACGTCTCTGCGATTTCATTTATCTGCGCTGTACTCTGATACGCGTAAAATCGATTGCTCTGTGTCATTCGTAGTCACAGGAATGATTTTTTCCGTGTAACGATTCCTTCATGCCGCGTCATATTAGACAGTGCCTAGGTCATTCTTGAGTAACTTCGACTTTTTCTACTATTAAACTGCGTATTTAAACAAACATGTTAACCCAAAGTATTTTATAGATAGCATTATTAATGGATTTATGAATTCATTTTCGGTGTTGTAATCTATCAACTGTGGATTATGAGGACTAAAATACCATGAAAGGAGAAAAAAATGTTTTCCGTGTATTCTCATTAATCATCTTACTTTACCTATCCAGGAACACGTTCGTAAAGCTTTGTTACTTATTTAGTCTCCTGTTTTATTAAAACTCTGTGTGCAGGAAGAGGCAATCTTATTCAGCATATTTCTAAAGCATAACAGCATCTTTAAAACAATCAGGGAAAGGAAATGGATGGGAAGAATAGCCAAGGAAGACCGAGGATGGAATACGTGCAGAAAATTATGAGATTTAACGAAATAAGGAATTGCATAGGAATAAAGCGGCTAGCTCAAAGGAGATAGTGAGGCGAGCACCAGCAAACCAATCGTTCAATCATAACTTCTCAGTGAAATTGATCGAAATTTAAGGCTGCACTATCATGATATTCTGTTGTTAAGCATTTTTTGTCTCTAATTTGCGAAGACTTGTAACAATCAAATCATGGGGCATGGTTCATTGTTGATATTGGGAACCACAGTTTTATATAAAATATGCTGGAGATTTTGTTTCGGACTCAAGGTATATTATTTCTATTTTCTTTTTATCTCTTGCATGCTTGGTTCATTTCAAACTCAGAATATGACGTTAATTCTCCCGCATGGTACGTATAAAATAATTCTCGCAGCCTTTCCTAGCAAGGGAACTCGGAAGAACGTGGATTACTGCTAAATCATAGGAGATGGCGCTTTTTGTCAGTTATCGTCATTTATCGGCGTAACCATGGGCTTGGGTGCCAAGTAAATAGGTGAAATTGGTAACGCTGCATTTAAATCTTCGCGAATCCGACAACTTGAAGGAAGCCAAGGGGCGAATAATTTCCAACTGGACGACATATGAGGTGGATGTCCTATTGGAGACTTCACATATCTTCCTCCATGATGAATCCTTTCAAATATTCATGTAAAACGTCATATGCTTGATTGGGTATTTAAAGTCAATGCCTTTTTGGGCACGAGTGCATGCAAAACGCTGCAAGTCGTTATTTAAATTTACTGTGAAGTGCAACATTATCGGAAAAGGTGATGCTAATTAAAATGGGGTGGTAGAAAAATGTATAGTAATTTTACTTTGCATTTTACACACATCATGCAAGAAATAAGTCTGTCCGTAACCCTAAAACTTCCATTTTACGTGATTTATATGTTCATGTAGGAATTCCACTATCAAATTGTATAAAATAAAGAATTCTTGAATGATGTATATGGTTTTGTCAAATTTATGTGGCTATTAGCTCTTATTTCGTGCAGCAGCTATCTAAAAAATGAGCCTGCTAAAATATCATCATCAATTGTTTAAGTATCACCCTCACCGCTGTGGCCTAGAAACCTTGAACTTTATGTTTAGCATCACCGATTCCGTTGAGCCTAGAGGCGGATACATCGCTGACGATGCATCAAAATCATAGCAGACTGAAGGATTGTGAAAGTGATGATAGGTTTAGGAGCTCAGGGTCAGCACTGCTTCATTACCCGGATAATTTTCTCCACCAAATTTATCAGGAATGCGTATCTGAGGAGGCAGAAAACATAGTTGTTAGAACCGCAGGAGGATGCCGGGGGAGACGGAAGTAAATTCTTGTCTTAGATCATGAAGTTACCCGTTTTTAGTTATCGTTTAAGAAAAAAGAAGCATACCTAAACTTCATAATCGATTTTATAAGGACCATCTACACCGCTGTGCTCTAATAAACCTTAAATGTTTTGTTCAACCACACCGATGCCTTTGGACTCGGAGGTGAGTACATAGTTATAGTACAAGAGTAGTGAGCACAGTAGTACAGTATATAGTACAGTATATAGCACCGTATAGTACAGTATGTAGTATAGTACAATAGTAGTGAGTACATAGTATCCACGTATCGCAGTTATATTAGGCTGAATATCGTGAGAGATGAACGTTGAATAGCTCAGGGGCTGGTGCCGGTTACCTGGAGCATTTCTTCACCAAACTTGTAATCGACCACGAAAATTGGGAGGCTGGGAATAAGCGAGATCCTTAGCGAGATGCTGGACGAGAGGCCGGGCACTCGCGCTTGCATTGCGGTGAGTCTAGCAAGGAGGTCATCGCGGCAACTGCGTGACCTCGTAACGTTCTTCACTTCCCTCTTTCTTTCACTCTCCCGAGAAGAGTGTGTGTGAGTGGCGGAGAGAGAGAGTTTGAGAGGCCAGACTCTTCTCCCTCACCCCCAACATTACTTATCTCCTCCCGCCCCTCTTAGGCGCGACCAATCACCCACCCCACGCAACTCAACTCTTCAGAGAAGGAGAGAGAAAAAACTCACCGTGACGGACGGCCTTGCCCTTTCAAAGAGTCCCAAAGACGGACTCCAGTTGAAGAAGATGAGCCCGCTTGGTGCGTATCCGCGTGTTTATGTGTTCCGTTCGATCCATCCAATTGGACATCCCACCATTCCGGAGGTATTTATTTTACTCGTTCCTCCCTCATCTCTTATTCCTCTCTCCCTGCCAAACCCATATCGACAAAACCACCCCGTAGTCCTTGGAAGGTCTGGTTGGTCAATTGGGGTGGCGGCCGACAACTGAGGTCATTTGCGTCATTGAGGATATGTGGGTTAGTTGGTTGGAGAAACATCGCTTGGGAATTGAGGAAGAGGGGAGAGAATCTTGACGCCCGTATTACCATACTTTTAATGAAAGTCTCCAAATGGTTAGAAGTTTTACACCCCTTCCGACTGACGGAGTGCTGGACTGAAAGTGATCTCCACAGTTCTCCCAAGTAGGGATTGTGATTCCCCTGACAGAATTGGAACCCTAGGGATTGAAAGCCGCGCAGTGAGGTCATTTGCGCCGAGTAGGATAGATGGGTGGGTTGATGTGGGAAGAATTATTTGAGGAATGGACTATTTGGCGTAAAACAGATGTATGTATTAGTATTACTCTCAACAATATACGCCTTTTCTTCGTAATAACTTCATAAATGATCCATTCAACTTGGTCGATTGCGTATAAAGTGGTTTTTTAAAGTGGATTTGAAAATTGGTTTGGTTTGGTTGCTTGGTTATTTGGGGATACGACCATCAGCCATGATCATCAGTGCCCTCAAGGATAGGTACTTTGGCAAGGGAAGGGTTACATGGAGAATGGGGGATAGGGTGGAGAGAAACACGGCGTCGGCATTAACCTATTTTAACGAAAGGGGCCAATTGGTCCACGGTTTAACGTATCATCCACCGGTCTGAGCATTAGACTTGGAGTGCTATCCATATGGTACCCTAGAAGGTATCGAAATTCCACTGCCACTATATCTCCGCCACTGTCAGGACTCATACCTTCGAAGTGAGGTCGAAAATTCAACTCTAACCACCACACCAACCCGATCTTTGACCTTTGTCACAATGATACATCTCTTATCCTGCCCTCTCGCCCTACCATAGGCGAGAGGGCAGGATACTTGGCAAAGGATAATGGCAGGATAAATGAAGGACTTCCTATTGTATACATATAATAGGAAGTCCTTCATTTATAAACTCTCTTGATTTTGATTGCCTCCCTAAAATAACTGTTGAAGGAGTACAACTTGATTATGTTGAAGAAGTAAACTTCGAGATCGTTTTCGATCATAGTACTTTAAAAATTATATAAATTACAATGCAATGCCTTTTGGGTATGTTTTATGCAATGAGAACTCATTAAATAACCACTTTCTGTGGTGAATTTCCCATCGTTTTTCCTAATGTAGAGATTTTGACTGGAGCTTTTATTAATCATGCTCAGATTACGGGAAAAAACGTAAATTTGGGCTGGAAAAAATATTCAAGATCTTCAAAATTTTTGCCAACTTTTCCAGTCGCAAATAAGATTGATTCATTTAGTCGATCAATCAGAATGTACCTTGACAGATAGACATGGAAGGTATCATGGACTACCTGTCCATGGCTACCACGGCACGGTAATGGATAAAAGTGGAGAAGACAAGCTACTCAAGACAGAGTCGCTCCTCGTTGAACTGATTCACGAGTGACCACATTTCTGCAATACAATGGGTCAAAAATTTTCAAGAAGAATTCGAAATGAAAATTATTTCTTGTCGTTAAATTGCAACATACTCGTGGAGAATGACTAGGTGCAAGAAAAATCCCACAAGTGAACTTAAAGGTAGTTGGAGCAATTTTTCTGTATATGCACAGATAATCGTGAAATTTTGCATACGTTTTCTGATTAGTGATATCTACTGATAAAAATGAAAAAAAATACATCTTACTGATTATTTTTTGGCAATTCAATGCTATTTTAACACGTGGCCTTATGGTATATAACATATATTTCGTATTAATTCGATAAAATATGTACCGATTTTCTTCTAAACGCAAAATAATACATTTTTTATTATTATAATTGCAGCTAACAAATATGAAAATGCTACGCCGCGTCTAATATTTGAAAAATTTCATTTGTATTTCAATATAATTTTGTCAAAATTTGGAATACCGCGCCGAAAAATCAAGTCTAGATATGAAGTAATAACTCATATATACAAATACAATTAAATATAAACTCAAGTCTAATATATACAAATAAATAGAAACTCAAGTCTAGATACGACGAAAACTCAAGTCTAGATATCTATACTACAAGTCTAGATATCTATACTACAAGTCTAGATATCAAGTATGCTTTAAATATGAAAAAAATCGAAAATATAATTCTTGAACAATTTCCATTCCGTATAGTGAGTGGCAACGCATAAACAGATGCACTGAAATGAAATGTCCAAGAATTATTTTTCGACTCAAAAATTATTAAAATGTGCAATCAATGGCCCACGATTACCGCTCCAGCCACTTTATGGACTGAGAAAAATGTTCACATTGGTTAAATAGAAGACAGTTGCAAAAGTGCCAGTACGGCAAAGAAGGCTAAACTCTACCGGACCTTGACCATAAAATACTGAGTGGCATCCTTAAACATGTTCTTTAACAGTAGATGTCTTGCTCTTGGTGTGATTCCGGAGTAGGTATATATATTGTGTGCTTGACTTGAAAATTTACCTGAAGATGTCGCTTATGCGATGAAACGGGTCGTATTGAATAAAATGTATTGTAAAATTTCCAAAGTTTGTTTTGATTCTGTCATGGCAGTCCGAGTTTAAGTTCCATTATGCTCGTATATTCCATTGTATCGCCATTATTTGCGTCAAGTTCTAGTGTTATATTCTTATATTCAATGTTAATGGGTCTTAAATGACGAGACGTTTCTACCGGCGAGCGAAATTGCGTCGAAGATGAGAAAATCTAACACTCCCGCGGGCGATTATCCCCTACTTGAGGATAATCTTTATTTGCGTTGCGCTCTTCTCCGCCTCAAGGCTCTCCTCCTCAATAATGTGGCAGGATTTAAAAGGAATAACGGCACGTGAAACGGTTCACTATGTCACCATTTGCGGCGTGATGAGCTTTATGAGTTCCTCTAAAGCCTCATGTTATGTTCCCCTATCTATTATTTAATGAATTCTTCGCAACATCTCAAGATGGTATATAACTACTCTGTTGACTAGCAGGCTATCGGTGAGAAGACATTACTCGTCTCATGCTTTCAACAACTCTGCGGGCATCTCGATAAGAATTTACGATAATTTTTCATCCATTATTCTCAAGATCATGAAGTAAATGATAAAATCTCAGTCGGGGATTTCATCCCACAGTTTACGGACTTTGAAAATGTTCATGGATTATGATGTTGAAAACTGTTAGCTCAACAGATGAATACTCCATTGCTCACCTTATCTCTTATTATCATTTAGAGTTTCAGTTCAGCAATGGACATCATAACTTCGGGTACGCCATGCATTAGTTACCCATGAGCTTCATGAATTTGATTTGGTTATCTTGGCTTGGTGTTCAGGCGACCAGATGAATTTTGAATGCGTCAATATTCTGGAATTTTTACTTGATGCACGTCTTTTCCAAGCACCACTTTTTACTTGGGTATATCTTAATTCGCATTTGAAAGGAAATATCTTCTTTCTCATGATGAAATTTGCGCTTGCCTAATTTTTCTGACAAATTTTGTCCTAGAATGGGTAATTTCAATACAGCACCCTCATTTTGAACAAATATTGGTGAATATTGGAAAATCCTGGCTTGCTTAAAACTGGCTTATGAGCTAAAAAAAGAATTAGAGTTGGGGGCAGCTTGCTTGCGTAAACATTCTCCGTGGCCTGCTTTCAGCCTCCTTAAAAGAATTCCGCTCTCTAGAGGGCCTGATAGACCTTTCAGTGGAAAAATTGGGACTATTTTTGAGCAATTATTCCCACATTCACTCAAGTTCTTCTTCCAACCTTGCCTCAATGATAACAATATTACTTTTCTGTCAAAATAGCCTTGACCATCAACTTCAACGTTCAGAAAATGCTATTGCTCTTATTTGACCTTAACATTTTTTCGGGAGCATGAGGAAAAATGGAAAGGCAACAGGTTTGCTCTTCGTAGATATTCTCAATCTTTCACATTCCTTTTCCTCACTTTCCTACCAAACCTCTCCCCTTCCCTGAAGTTCACATTTCACTGGGATTTTCAACCAGTTCTTCCAGCCCATTTGAGTTTCCCGATGACCACGTAATAAATTCTTTGAAATGGCCCACTAATAATAAGTGATACAGCCAAAACTTATTTCTTGAGTTTGATATAGTATTCACACCTAAACATGTGTACCGTGCCGAATTTATCACCACTAATAATTTGATATTAATGAGACAGCGCAGTTTACAGTTAAAAAAATAAATCTCCAGGGTTACGATGATAGCAATGGGCTGGTATGATTCACCTGGGCTGCGAATCATAATATTTTCATATTTGAATCTTTAGCGTACTGTACCTCTTCTTGGAGGGACTAGCATTTATGCCACTGTTGTAGCAGGTTGCAGCTAGTTCCGCAATAGTTTGAGTTTAATTACTGTTTTGAGAGGGTCTCAGCATAATAGTGCGTCATGGTGTCACATACTTAGTGCCAAAATTCTAATATCATGTTGCAATCTGCCGATTATGTTAATGCGTCTCACAAAAATAATATTTTTTGTGCATTTTGAAAAAAATACAAATTATCATGCATCTTCACAATACTTTTTTTTCAATTTTCAAAGAAAATCATCGTGACTATTTTATAAGAATCATTTTCAATTCTCTTTGATAAAGGAAATGTTTTTTATCTTAGTGCTCGTTTCACCAATATTCTTCAGTGCTTCCTTATTTGACTTCCTTATTTGACTGATGTCTGTCCTTTGGGGGAACATTTATTCAGTTTGAGGTTAGATTCAGAATCGCAAAATTCTGGGCCAATAGTAAGGTCTCGTTAGTTATTCTCTTTTGTTTAGTACCTTGGTTTAGTATTTTGTAAAATGTTCCTCGTCTAGTCAAGGAAGAAAGTAAGTAAGTAATTCAATTTACCAAATTAGTGATAAAAAAAACTCTCTCTAACTTGGTTTTTCAAGGTTATGAGAGGATGTTACATCATGACCTCAAATCTCAGTCCCCGCAGGTCGACTTTTGATGCTTTGTCGCTGGCGTGTTCGTATCCCGGCCTTCCGTGCTACGCGTTTGCATGCGCACAGGAATGAGGGCGAAGAGAAAATAAAAAAGAAGGATCCTTAATGCTGAGAACGAGAGCGCTCGTTTATCGGGAGTGGGTGACTTGTGTTCTCTCGAGCATTGTGTCGCAACTTTATGCTGATCGGGGGAGACTTGAACGCCCGCGCGTGGGAAAAACATGCGTCGGAGACCGTCTCTCGCGAACCCACCCGTACCTATCTACACACTCTTATTTCGTAACACCTCTCCCGTCAACGTTTCCCTTACGAGCCCCCTCGAACGCATTTCACATGGGACAATATATATGGGTGTCCTTTTTCCAAATAATTGCTCCTTCCCCTCCCCTTCCCCCCTTCGATTCATTGCGCATCCGATGCTCACCTGTTATTTTCTATCATAAACCAGAAGAAATTGTATCGGAAAAAAATTGCGCGTCCCTCGGAGTAATTGGGGGAATCATTTCGTCCAATGCTAGTCTGGGATCACAGTCCTCTGACGCTGGGGTGAGGAAGAACCAAATATGGTTTCGTAAAGATGTGTTAGTTTTTGAGTGATTTCTCTAGGTTCTTAGCCATACTACTAAAAGGAATTTCTCACGTTAACTCCTGTATAGGAAAATATTTTTGTCCAAGTACGAGGTCGGAAATTTGACCATCAATTTGCTGAAAAGTTGAGAAATCTTACCAAAAATAATCGATTTTCGTTCTTTCCTTCGAAAAACTTTTTATTTATTAAATAGATATTATAAGAGAATAACCGTAGTTATACCTAATTTCTTCCACCGAGACGGGAATGCATGAGACTACCGTAAAATCAGTGGACGCGTAGTATTCTTTTTTCAGTTAGGATTAATAACTAAGAAGTAAATACATAAGTACTTATGCAAAGAAATGAGGGGAAGTCTGCACCATTTTCCATCGTTGCTCGATTTTCTATCGACTAGGCGATGGAGTATACATTGCAATTATCTTGACGGTAAAATATTAGTTTTTTCGACAATTTCTTTGGTTGCTTATTTTCATTTATATCCCGGCTAAAGTTCTATGGAATCTGTCTGCTTATCTAAATATCTTCGAGACTTCGAGGCACTCATGAAGCATAGCGATAAATTAAAGTAAATGTCTCGGTTTCGTTAGCTCCTTTATCATACAGGTTTTAACCAGCCATGGCATATGTTTGCAATAAATATGACTTCATCATATGTAGGTCGGCAGAGGATCAAAATGTCTCCTCAGGCATTTGATGTTTTTATCCCCTAAGAAATGCGTCCCTTCTCTCTCGAGGGTAAGTCTGCTTCCTCATGGCTACAAATCTTCTCCTCGAATAAACTCTCTACGCCCGAACTCTTTGGGTGATATATCGTACCCCTAGCTCGAGGTAAAATCTGAGCTAAAACCTTTAGAAAAATGGATCACTCACGATTATATTGCTTGGAAATGAGATTAATGCTAATCCTTGCTACACTCAGTTTGACATACCATGTGACATTATTATATGATGCCTAAATATTTTAATCCTCACAACTGATTCCTCATGTTTGTGATCACAATGAACTCATTATTGAAAACTTACTCGTTAGAGACGCGTACAGCCTCTTTCCATTCTTTGTTTCTCATTACGAACTCATGATTTCCCATGGAGAATTCGCCATAGGCCAGTGTCCTTTTCAACGGCTCAAAGGATGGCATGTAAATGGTGATGTTTGTGAAAGGATGAGAAACTGGAAGGTTTCGGTGAAAAAGTTCATTTAATTTCTTTAAACAATGACTACCTTTAAGGCACGCTTCTGGGAAGCAAGAAATTTTCATATGTTAGACAATCATAACTACTCATTTTTTCTATGCCTTTTGAGTAATCAACAGTTTTGCACACGGTACAGTGAAATAGTAATATTCAATCCTATTAAAATGTAAGAAAATGTTTAAAAATACAACGGACCCGAATCATACCTCCTGCTTAATCGTTAACACAAGTCCAATCACAAAGAATAAAAATATGGATAATGCATCACATGCATAACATCTCCTCGATCATTCAATTTGTGAAGTGGTCACTTTTTAAGTGTAATTGATCCAAATTATTCATCTATGCGGTTTTGGGAGTAGTTGTAAGAGTTTAACCAGTCAATAATGGCTACATTTCCAACGTAAGAGATAATATTTAATCCATCTACTGGTTCTTTTCCTCTTCCTGTGATTCTCAGCTCACTGTCTGCATAAACAATGGACGCTGTGCTAAAAATCAAATTTAATCAACAGCATTATTAAGAATTGATTTGTTTGATGAATTAAAATTCTATAAATCCATCGGTTCATATGTAACTGGATTCAGCGTACATATTGTCATCGCACCTAGAATTATTGAAATCTTATGTAAACCTTGCGTGAATTTTATAAGTTGTAATCCACATTGTACACCTGGTCACGTTCGATTTGTAATTGTTGCTTAAACTACACTGAGCCTCGAAGAGTGTAATAATGGACTGAGGGAAAAATTATGCGTATCTTGAGGTCACAACTGCAACATCTGAGCTCGGCGTTGATTGCTCATGTTTTCAGGAAAACGCCACATCCCACTTAAATCAAAATCCAGGTTTAGTGTTCCCCTTTCACTGCTTTCAGACGCCACTCGAAAAAATCATTTTGTAGACGTGGCCTTGGTTGTTTGCGTTATCTGAAATGAAATACCTCGATGTGATTTAGTATAGAATAATAAGGAATTCGAGGATTAGGCTATTTAGTTTAATTCTAAGGCATTGGATTGATGTGGTAGCTAATAATTCTTGCTTCCCATTCCGAAGGCCCGTATTCGAATCCCAGCATTGGTGGAGATTTTTCAGTGGAATCCCTATTTCGGAGGCATGTGGATAGCACTACTAGCACATCACTCCGGGGAACAGAATCGACATTTAACTTGTACCCCTTGGCGCGTTAAGAGGAGCCCTGCTCCTACGCCGAGTTTTTCTCCATCCTTAATAAGTTCTTCAAATACTTCTTCCCCTATCAACCAACCCACCTATCTTTAATGGGGCAACTAACCTCGCTTGTCTGTCGCCACTCCAAATGATTAAGTAACTAATACATCTAGTGGATACGTGGCCTAGATATATATTATAGATAGATGTCCCTCATCCATGTGATAAAATCTTCAGTATAAAGAATTTGCCTATTTTCCGAGTAGAATATATAGGTGGGATCGATTCCATTCCTCGCATCGGCATTGTGTTATATTTAGTAATAAGGAAAATTATTTAAATAGATTTAATTTGAACATAGCTTAAAAATTACTTACAATTTATCTTCCGCGTCAGTTGGCTATGTTGACATCCAACATAGCCAACTGACGCAGAAGATAACCCGGAAAATGCAGAGAATCAAACCACCATCACCGCGGAAACCTTCGCTCTAAAATTACCTACAACTTTTATATCGCATGTTAGTTAGTTTTTATTATTTTTACAAAAGGATAATTAAAATAGGTGTGTTCAATTACTTCAATTTTAGGCCAGACTCCTTGTTTATATCATAAATATATTATTTAAATTATACTAGATTGAAAACTAGATATTTAATAGTGAAAATATTTTATAGAGTGTTTTTTACTGCATTCCTCGAGGAGAGAATTCTAGAGGAGAGAACTAGAAGTCGAACTAAATCTGGTGTTCGTCATTCTGCCATGTACTGCTTACCTGAAATGTATTACAAGGCATCCAATTTCTTCCTCAGTATTTGCGTTGCATATTTTATGCATGCTACTCTCTAGCTTTAAGATAGATTAAAGTGCTTTTGAAGAACTGTAGTTTCACTCTGATGCTGACAAAGAACTCACTGGCATGAGTGACTTCCTTGGGAAAGTATGTTCTATGTGCAAAAATAGGCAAGAATACGACTTCCTCTGTAAAACTCACGAATTCTTCGAAAAAATATATATTCTTGGATTTTATATACCTATGGCGAGGTATTGAATCACCGGAGGAACTGAAGCGTAATAAAGGGCAACCAGCGAACCGCGGAACCCTGGTGAAAGTTCTAAAGAAAGAGAGAAAAGGAGACAAAGACGATGGTGGAGATGCCCCTCGGTCAATCTTCGACTTCTGTGGTCACATAATTCTATCTTTTGAAAGGGAAACTTAACTATTTTTATGATTGGTTATCTCGGTTTATGTCCTATTGTTAACTTAAATCATTGGCAGTGACACCTTAATAAAAGGCTCCACACAAAAACGTGGGAAATGAATATGTAACTGAAGACGGGATGTGTGCTCTTAGCCAAAGAATTGGCATAGTTTTATGAAGGCGAACTTCGTGACTCTAAAATAACTCAAACATTCAATGATAAGAAAACAGCCTGTCTTTGCGAATGTTCAAATTCAGGTAGGAGTATTCTGTGACGATTTACATGTTATTTTTAGTGATGTGATTTATTTTTGTGATATCAATAGATTGAGTCCACGATTTGAAATCAATTCACAGAGGTGCTTTTAAATTGCCAGAAATTGACCTAAAAATTCGTACATGACATACGATTGGAGAAAGTTTATGTTGCAAAAGGAATGAAACTTGCTTGCAGCTTCCTTTTCAAGCCAGTGTTCTAATCATATATCGGTGTATAAATATATTTGTAATAATACCTTAATATTTTTGAATCATGAATCGAAACCTTATTTACCAAGGCTAACCCTCTCATTATATCTCTCCATAAGCTCTTTTTTTAAGCGATTAGGAAGCTTACGAGTGCTGAAAGCCGACGATAATCGTGGGAAGAAGCTCGAAGACGCTCTACGCTCCGGGCAATCGGTCATCACGAATCAGCCGGGCCAGCTTGGGGCTCCTGTGATGCGTGAGAGCGTATCGATGGCTCCAAAAGTGGCGGAGTACATCGAGTACGTGCAGAAACATAAGGCACATGCATTAAACATTTTTGGAAAGGTGATATTACTCCCGTAAAATTACGGGTGGATGATAATTTTTTCTCCCCAATATGGACCGCAAATGAGCCACGATGCTGCCGAGGTAACAATTCTTTTTAGAGGAGAAGGTTCGCTTTCGCTACGCCATCGGCTGTTGAGGTCACTCTTCACTCGCAAGATCAGGCTTGTAACTGGGGTCTAAAAACAGTTCTATATCTTATAGCGATGCAATGGAGAAATATGTGATTCACGGAATTAACAAAGTACAAAAAAAACAGCTGATGGAAGAAATAGGTTGGGTGCCGCAATAGACACAGAGGATATGTGGTAGGCCAAGATAATTTCAAAATTTAGGGTGACGCGAGTATCAGTATGACAGGGAGGATATTATTTAAACCCCACACCATACTTCTAAAACTAATAGGAGCGACACAATAAGAGAAATTCACAAACGAACAGATGATTGAAAGAATTCCTTCTTTATATGCACCGATTATAACCAAAGCAGTGCGTGATACTAAGGCACTCCGTTAAATTGTATCTCGCTTTCGCTCTCCCACTCTTCCTATTCCCTTTCCCCATTCTCTCCTCTTTTTATAGCTGGTGTCATAAAACTATCTTCCACGCGTCCCTGCGGTGGTTCGCTGGTAATAATGTAGATGTATGAATTGGCCAAAATACACGAAAGAGTTATGAACATATTTTATCTAAATCTACAGCCTACCCAAAACATTATTTCAATTGTATTACATCAACATTTTGTGGACAAAGTGACACGGAAGTATGAATGAAGCAGCATTCTTGATAAACAGTAACTGATTGGGCTTCCAAACGTCAGAAGAAACGGAATCATTGATTGGTAGAAGACCCTAGATGACTTCATCCAACGTCTGCCGGGAAAGCACAAGATCCTTCTCTACACGGAAAGATAATATTTTAAATACGTTAATTTTTAAATGTTTATAAAGGTATTTTATTGTGAAATAGTGTAATTTATGATGATAAGGGAGTAGTTACTTTTCTTACTGTAAAAGAGGGCTGCAAATTTGACAACTGCTATTTCCACGAGTCCAAATGTATTTTAGTTCGTAGATGACCATTGGAGGCTTCGACATAGAAAATAAAGTGTATTTTACATTCTTTCAATCACAGAATCGCCTTACTTTCTAGTATTATTGATTTTTTTATCTCCGCTTCCAATTGTGTCAATTTCGACTTACCCAAGCTCAAGACTTTGAGGTCATTTATCCCAATATCATGAAAAGTGTTTCCCGGTACCAAAACGTTATCTAAATATTTAATATTTTCAGGGAACGATTTTTTAGTTGATTTGTACAAAGCAATGGAATTTTAACGTCCTATTGATCCTATAATGTACCAGGAAGAATACTATTACGAAATGTAGCGCAGACGTAAGTAGAGCAGAAAGGAATCTATGCTATGGTCGGCGTATTTACGAGTTCCGACGAAATGTCAAATAATTGCTCACTGCGACCCACCGATTACTCGAGAATTTGGACTTATGACTTGAAATGAAAACGATGATCACGACGTCGGCCTTTTCATTTTCGTGATCTTTCCCCACCCGTTAATCCTCAATTCAAGCTCATCTTTCAGAAAGCAATCCCAATTTTCCTTACTTCCCGTTCGGACTCGTTTTTCCTTTCATCAATCGTCCCTCGCTCCTTTCGACCTGCGCTGCGCTGCGTGGGTATGGCTCGGGAGTGGTATTTCCGTTACCGGAGATGTTACACAAGACTGCTAGCGGAAGATCATTGTTCGAAGAGGTGCCGCTTGCGTAGGATCTACATATGCTTATGGCTAGCCACAGGACGCTCTCGTTTTCCTTCGATATACCGTTTGTTCCTCTATTCCTTCACTTTCGCTTCCTGGATGGCGTTCAGCCTCAACCACCGTAAAGGCCGTCTCAGTAGAGGCACTTCATTGCGCAGTACGATGCATGGACACATGCGGAAATACGTGAGCATCGTGTCTTATCACAAAAGACTGCTAGAATTGCTGTACAAATTCATGAACGACAAGGGAGGATAAAAGTTCCTGCTCTTATTCCATACAGTAATAACCGCAAGTTTCACTATTTTTACTCTCTACATCTCGCATTAATAGCAAAAATTTGAAAAAAACGAGGTAGAAGGTAAATAAAAATATCCAAGGAAAAACTTAAATATGCGATCTGGTGTTACATAAGGCATAAGGCGTGGTTGTTTTATTTTTTTCCTGATGGCATGGTTCGTTGTTGGCGTTCGATGGCCCGCTTTGAAAATGAGTAGGACGCCGAATTTACTCCCATATAAAGTGGAAAATTTTCTTTTTTGATTATTACTTATAGACGCAGTTCCTAAAATACAAGAAAAATCTGCTATATGCCGCAGGAATAATTGACGATTCTTTGAAATACATTTTCATTTCCAGTGAGTGAGCAGACGTCCGGATCAGTATTTTGGTATAAGATCACTATTTACCTACACTCGATGGCGGCGAGGAATATAAACAACGCCGCGTATCGCACACTTTCCGTATTTAAACAAAGCACTCATTCATCGCGCATTCATTCAAGAAGCAGAATATGTGTGAAGTTACTCTTTTGTATAGAGAAAATCCACTGTTTTCATTTCGCGCAATAAGCAATAGCCCTAGTAAAAGTCGGTATAACCAAGTTTGAGACGATATTCTATGAAACTATTGCCATTAAAACAACAACAACAATGTAAATATTATTGATAAATACGCTTTTATTGGTATGGAAATTTTTTTATTATAATTTAATATCTTTATGAGGCTTAGATTGAAAAATGGCTCGGTTTTTGTCGCCAAAGCACGAACCAATTTGAATGAGAAGACTAAGTACTTGTGAAATAATCATCATACTTACATGAGCTTTTCCAAAACCATGACTTGTCTATTTAAAATATGCATGGTATGGAAGTGGATGGCCGTGACGCCAAATTTTACACGGATTTTATCAACTGATTGAAATACTGTAAGTTCAGCTATTCATAGGTCGAGCAATAAAGTCCCATGGACACCAGAGAAAAGCCTTCTTAACGAATTTGTAAGATTTTTACGTAATTAAAGTTGGAATGCGTGAGTTGAAGCTACTTGAGACCGCACGCAACCTTTGCCTGTAAACGGTCTCAAGAGCTTCCATCATCAGCTCGTATCAGGAGTGTGCGTATTGATAATGAAGGTTCAAGCGTAGCTGAGATAGTATATTTCAACCGCCACGTAAGTGACTCTGCTGAATCTTTGTCGAATTCAACGTGGAGCATCCTTTCTGTATTTTTTCACGCAAATTGAGAAGTTTCGGTCATCCGTATCGCAACCCCTTGTCTGCACTGACGTGCGAAAGGGATTTAAGCCTAAGTTTCGCCTCTCGGACACAAACGGGCATTAAACCTCAGTCGTACAATAAATCTCTCAGGTTGAGCAGTCTCCTCATTTGGAACGTCTCGCAAGCTCTGTACCGAAAGGTGCTTTCCTTGCGTCGATCCCACTTAGATAGCGGCCTGGATCTTACTTACGATCGTTAACACATAAACGAGACGGAAGCAGCGAGAGTGAATCGTGAAACATCAGCGGGGCAAGTTTGGTGGGCTGCGTTAGTGCTATACGATACATAAACCCGTATCGCTCAACTGTTGAAATCCTTTCTGAGATCTACGATAAATATTTAGGAGAAGAAATGTAGCAATAACTGTGCTCGAGTCCTCCTTTGTAAACCTTGAAAGAAGTTCAAAAGAAAATTTCTCAATTGCACCCTAGTGACCATTACCAGTCGGACTCAATGCTCTATTTCTTGTCCCAGTGTTCCACTTGCTCCGCTTTCAGTAACTCTCTAGCCTGCTTGCTCACTTATATTTGGCTTAGCCCTTTTAAAAGATCCCTATCTAATCCACTACACTCTCCCTTTCTTCGTAGCTATAATTCACAGCCGCCTACGCTCTAGAGGGACCAATCTCATTACTTTGCGCACTGCGAGCGTTAACCCACTTTTATGCGTAAACTTGGACAATATTTAGTGCAGCGGCGTTTGCAGCACTTGCATTCTTTCGACGGATTTCTCGCCGAGTTAACCTTTGTATTGAATGGCAAACGATCAAACTTAAAAGCAGGTGACACGTCGAGAAAATATGATTGGTGGATGTATCTGGGTTGAAAAGTAGTAGATACTCAAGTAACCGACCTCATTTTTCTCATAGATAATATTCATGTTCATAATCATATGAAAGTTTTTGGATTCATGCCTGGGTTGCATTTGATGTCTTTGTCGTCGAATGATAAATTATTTCACTGAATCCATGACGATGCCACAACGTCGTGAATGTCAAGAAGAGATGGTAGTTATAGATTGTTTAACATTTTATAGAAAACAAAACAATTGGAAGTATATTTATCCTTCGTCAATTTTTTAAGTGATTGGCGTGCTAATTTAAATGCACACAGGACAACTCTTACGCTGGTTCTGGTAAATGATGGGAGTGAAATATTTTAAATTCTGAAACCTGCTCTACATTTCCTTCAAATCTATTTAAGAGACTCGAAACCTTTTGTTATGAGCGCAATCATCGGGATAAATGGCCTTCAAATGGAGGTTTGGCTCTTTTCTGAGATCCATCCGGCTGATTGGATAAATTATCATCAACTTTTCAGATAATTCATCTGGGCCTTGGACGACCATGCCATGCCGAAATGGTGACGCATTGGCTTACATTGTTTACCTTTCCTGCGTTTCTACTGGTTTCTAGGGTTTTATGGACTGTCAGTTTGTCAGGCAGTCATCAACCTTTATAAGGTTGGTACCATTTTACCTTATGAGGATAGCAAATTCAACGGAATTTTCTCAAATTACGTAAGATCGACAATACAAAGAGTAGTGGATTTGGTTTTTGGTGCCTCAGGAAATGAAGTAATAGCGTATAGTTTGGCCCTTGACGTTAATCAATAAACAAACTTAACAGTCATGCCAATTCGAACCGGTGATCTTTGGGTTGCGAGGCCGGCGCGCCGCCAACCTGGTCACCTCGGCCTGCTCGGAGATACGAATACATATTTTGGTATCAAGACCGGAATAATTTGACTGGTCCATAATAATGAATAAAGGCTCAGCTGCTAACCACTTAAATAATATTTAGTATCACGACTAGATTCGATGCTTTACATAATTTTCAAGTGAAATCTCTTATGGAAATCTCCTCGAAACTTATGTGAAGAGTCGAAAGTGGTCGTGAAATAAAACATTACTCACCTTTTTTATCATCACTTCAGAGATGAAAATTACGGGTTGTTCAATGATTCACAAGCAAAGTAAATTAGTTAGATGAAAACCAGAATGCCTAGACAGACAGCGCAAGTTTTGAGTATTTTTTCACCACATCTGAAGTGGTTCCCGATTATCGGTAAACAAACGTCATGACCACTTGAGCGCTAACTATCCGGATCGATTGGGCGTTCTCGGAGGGAAGAGCCTCACCGCCTCACGTGAATCACACGCCCTCCTGCCGCCGCCGCCTCTCTTCCGCGGGGCGCGCAGGTGGCAAGACCCAAATTCGGGAGAAGACGAAAATAATCCACGTCTAGCGGTTTTCCCCTCTTTCTTCCTCGAGTCCGTCCTCGCCGTGGACAGCGTAGGAGGCCCGGGCATCAGGTAGGTCCGGGCCAGCCGAGACGTGAGTGGGAGAGCTGGACGGACTATCTCGTCCCCTTAACGTTTTGGCTAGCTTATGTATATATTTTCGCGACCAAAATCCGTGAATACGTGTTCTGTATCATAGTTTCTGAAGAGCGAGCGGCTCACTGATTTGGAGATTCCACTAGCTAAACCGCTTAGGTGACGAGAGCTGGAGGGTCCACTGAAATGTGTTACGTCACAATATTTGCTTTTATCACTGCATTGGACATACCCCCAAATTCCCATACGGTGTTCATCATCATGACTTAATTTGTTATTAGGTAGGCACGAGATAATGCAGATGTGATTAACCCTCATGTCAAAGACTATCGTTGTTGAAATATCAAATTTTCATAATTTGCTGAACCTAATCTTTTATGTGCGTGAAGAAAGTGACCTTTATCTACTCCGTGTATGAAAATTGAGAGATTTTATCATTCAAAAGATTGTAGCATCAAATAAAAACCATTTATTTATTCACTAACGAGTGAGGAAACCACTTTTAATCGATTTATTGTCTAAACCAGACGCTCATGTTTAGGGATTCTCCGCGGGTGGGTAATTCTACAATCAGCCTTTCGATGATAAATACCACGAATACAACTATAATTTCCAGAGGGAGATGAACGACAAATTTTGAAAAACAATAGTCATTAAAGTACTCAGCTGTACCGGCATGATTGACTTTCCTTCATACGGTGTATAGTTTGGGGGCAGATGATGTGCAGGTACCATTCTCTGCCCAACTTGCACTTTCGGTAAAAGGTTTCTTTGGAAAAATTTTTCTTTGAAAATCTTCAATCAGAAACACATCAGCGGTGGAAGAACACGTAAAGGAAAGGCCTATTTCCCTAACGGTGTTAACATCCGTAAATTCTTTTCCATGTCGGACCTATCGAAACGCGAAAGTTTTTGAAAGAGGGCTACGCGACTTTTCGGGGCCAAGAGATTTCTCCCACATGTCCACTCCCAATTTTTGGTCCGGCAATGACCTATAAAAACACGCGCTCTAATATGTGTTAAGAGGAAATTTCTGAAAATACTCAGTTGTGGTAGAAGTCGCGACTGAATCTCGCGAGTACACTATAGGTAGTAATGGCATCCCTCAATGAAATCGCGAAATATTCGAACCCTTGAACCTCTACTATTCGAACGTCTTTTCGTCAAATTTTCAATCAGTCAAAAAAATTGATCGACCTAGCTGCTATGCATATTTGACGCCCTGTGTGAGTGGATTGTATACAACTCGAAATCTACACAACTCGGAGTATTTATCAGTCCCTGAAGTTATTCAACTTATTGGGTTGTATTTCCATTCGACTGCTCTTTTACAAAAATATTATCATTCTACGATATTTTGTGATCGTTAGCTTCAATTAATGATCCTAGGCTCTCATTGGCGTGGGTTGGTATTCCATTTGTCAAAATGCTCGATTGAAACGTTTTATCGATGGCCTCTTTTCAATGTGACTCAAAATCCCTTTAAACCAGACTGGTAATCGATGAATATTGAATCGGAGAATGGCGTTCTTGCTGAGAGCAGTGTGATTCTTCTGGCAGATCGACTTGAGATGAAAAACGCCCGTGGTGACCCACTAGGAGTGCAGCCAGAGGCGCCCGAAGGAGAACTTGTTACTACTCCTCCGTCGCCGACATCCGGATTTCTCGTCGAGATTGAGAACCCGAGTTAATTCCCCCATCGTGATCCCATCCTTTAGTTTCGAAACTTGTTCGTCTCTGCACTGCACTAGGCGACTTTCCGCACTCCCAGGAGTCCAAAAAGCGAATTCCCGACTCCATCATGTGCATGAAGGCCAACCGGTGACTTCAACGCTTGAATGGAAACTGGTCAAACTTTCTTGACATCGACGTGATTTAGTGGCTGAATTTTGATCGACATCACACGGAATAAAAAAGGTTTTATCTCGTCCTAAACCTTGTTAATTTTAAAATTTGTAGACACGTTATTGTTTATTTTTACCGATATGGAACAAGCAATATAGTCAAAATCCTTCTTTTTTATTATTTCCCATTCCATATTAGATAATTATGACATTCCTAAAACTGGTTATCTACTGTGAAAACATTTCTACGCCAGAAACAATAAAATTCCCCGATATTAAGTTTATTTTCTTCATTAAGTGTTTCCAATTTCTAATTCTTGCTGGTAATTATATTTATGACGCAGAAAATATTAAAATCGAGTTAAGCATATGCTTCTAATACGATGATATTCGCGAGTGCTAAATGATGAGAATTTTTGTTATTTATTTGGGTTCAAAATTGTAGTTTTCTGTCGCCGGTGCACATTAATTTTAAAAATTTCTTCATAATTACACTCTTGACATCAAAGTCTGAGCTTTTTATCTCATAATAAACTCAATTTCTTCGCAACTATTAAATATCTATATTGAAGACTTCATTCGACTCTGTCATCAAGATTGTGACATTGGAATGCCTACTCCGTGAAATAAAACAACCGAGTGATTCCTACATCTCATTTCTGATTTGTCGTCAGTTTTCTGTGTGTTCAACGCATACATGCTCTGATTATTATCATTGTTCTCTTTATTTTTAACTTTTGTCAAGTGTTTCAGTCTGAGCGCAGTAACATTCCCAAGACACCACCAATATAGAGAGATTTAAAACTTTCCCGGCACTCACCGGCATCTCTTTTGTGGCTCCTTCCCTGCTGCTGCTGTCCTGGCACCGCCAGCACCACCAGCACAAAGAGCACCGCGAACGGACGCCAGACGCTCCTACCGCGACTCCGACAGCTGTGCATATTCGATGTCATCGTCTTCACTTTAATCCCAAAAAAAACTGCACGAACTGTTCTATATTTGTTTGTGGATTTTTTCTGTATCTATTTCCTCCGACAAGTCCGGAGAGGAAGCTCACAATCCCAGAGTCACTACACCTGTTGAGTTATTCCCGATTCGACGGTGGTCGTGCGTATGGACCGTCCTGAGTTCGGCGAGTGTGCTCTTTCCCCCCGTACTATGGCCCCGGAGATCACCGTGCTACCATCCGTGCAGACACCACACTCGCAACTTGCTCTCACGGTCTCCACTGGCTGACTGGCTCTCCAGCTTTCTTCGCGGCCAGTCCAACTCCGTCCCTCCATCCCCCTCCCTTCTCCCTTAAGCCCTCCGGCATCACAACCACGGCGGCTCCTCCCCCACTGCTGGCCACCCGCCGTTCTCCTCCACCACTTTCACCCCTTCTCCCCATTCCATCCCTTTCTGACTGACTCCGCAAGGCAACACCACTCCTCAGTTTCCATCGGAAGCCAGATTCACGCGCTCCTGCCAATTCAATGACACGCAATCCCCCGGAGACACCCATGAATAGATTCCGGCGATCATCACCAGTGATAAAACCCAGAGGTCCAGTTTTACCACGTACGAAGTGTTCCAGTGTTCTGACCAAAGGCTAAAAGAAATTCTCATTTATCATTACCTGCAGAGTTTATCATTCACACATATGGGTAATTCCACGTCACTTCGGACAGGAGTTGATCCTTGACCTCTCAGATATTTGAGGAAATATTTGTCTTGCTAAGTACGAATATCTATATACATGTTTATCTAGCATATTTATTTACCCAATTTTTTTATTATCTATGCTTTTAATTATTTTGACTTGCTGTTTCGGCGGCCTGTGAAGGTTTCATGGGCTTTCCTTTGACCCTGCAGCCACTCTGAAGAAGTCCACTGCCTTCAGCCTATGGCAAGGCCTCCTCTATACCATTGATTTTTTTGCGGGATGCTTTCCATTCGCTGTAGTGTACTCCTTACTTCGCAACATATCAGTAAAATTGCTTTCCTTTCGTTTTGGACCCTGCGCGCTAGACAGCTCACTTCCCAATCGATCGGTAGCAGAGTTGTTGTGCACTGGATTACGCTTGAGGAGAAAAAATTCCATAATGGCATCCGCAATTGTTGCCTTGTGTTGATTATCAGGGAAGGCTTCAAACATGGAGAATTTTAAGTTTTCATTCACGGTGTGGTAAAAAGCATTCACATACTTTTTCATTCGCATATTTTTAAAGCATGAAGTTTGAACGAAGTTCTTAACAATTTACAAAACATTCTGGCGAGACTATTTTGTACTTATACAGACTACTTACTACCTACCGACTGGTTAACGACCATTACATCTGCGCACATCGTTTAATTCGTCGTCGTTTGTTTGCTGAAGTGTGCTGATGTGTTTAGATCAGTGATAACTTCAACACCTTGAATGACAAACTCCCATTGTTACATATTCTCTTATTCTGTAGCATTTTGGTGGAGAAATATACGCTTTTTGACTTGACTCTATCACCTATGTCTACATATTACCCTGCCTGGCATTCCAAGGATGTATAGAGGGGATTAAAATATTTCACCAATTATGTGCACATTATTTTTATTTAGTTCTAAATCTGGCGGGATAGATTTTGATGGTCATTGTTTCTCACTTTACTAGAGCCACGCTACTTCTTCATGCAATCTTTCTATTTAGTTTAGCATACTTACTACATCTCTACCTTACATTTAAAATGCCTATCCTTTTTTCCCCTTTTCCCTTGGATTCTACCGTTTAAAAAGGAGAATTTTACTTATTCTACACATTATTTTATAGATTTGAATGGCTGAAGTTTATATCCATATGCAGGGTATTTTGGGAGTATTCTGCGTAACTTCCGGAGGTGATAGGGGATGCAATTTCAAGCATTTTTTTCACATGGACATGGGAGCGCAACTCCTTACTCCGTAAGCTATGGAAACGTAAACATTTTACTAGCACATTTTATCCAGTTGTCATTATGACGCCGAATATAGGGGATGTATACCGATAGTAGAGTTATAAAACTTGTCTAAGTGTTGCGCAATATGTCTCTAATGTACCACGCTATCTGTATTTAGCAGTGTTGTCACTCGTGCTTATGGCAGCTTATTTTCAACCATGGTAGTACGAATACATTCAAATGTATTCGTGCAACCAAGTTTTAAGCCAAAGGTCACTGTTATCCGGCGACCGATAGTGACCGCAGCCCCTAAGCTGACTGGCCTACCAGCGCCTGGTTATCAGCAAACTCAACCGCCTTTATTAGTTCTAATATCCAGAATGTGGGGTCAGTTGTTCATCGCTTAGGTTTTACATTTCGAGGGCTCAGATTTGAATCATGGGCGTAGTTAAGCTCTTTCAGTGAAATCACGATCCTTACTTGTTTGATAGGGGTATTTCGAGTGCAGTACTTCGTCCATCAAATGGGACGTAAAACTATGGATTCCTATGTGACTTTGGTTCAAATGAGGTCTACACCAACGCTGGTTTTCTATCCTCCCTTTCTCTGGTCACCGCATAATCATTCCTCTATCAACTGTATGATGAAAACGGCCTCAGCTGTATGTCGCCTCCCTTTATAGTATGGTAGTTCGGTAGTTACTGCAACCATTGAGTATAAACGCCATCAGCCTTTTTATCCCAGTCGCATTTATAGTGTCGCAAATCATCGCGAGATGCAAAAGAAAGTGGGAGACAATAATTCCTCGGCCACTGTTGCTGCAATGGAATATCCATCCTTCTATATAATTCAATTTCTCGCATTTTAAGAGAATAGGTTAAGTTATTGGAACCAATTCCTCATACAGTGGGAAATGGGATGGTCCGGCGATTTTCAAAGCCTGGTCCAGGTAGGTTAGTGAATTCCTTCCCTATAGGCGGTCTGTCGTCTGCTTCGAAATAAAATGTATCTTTTGCAAAGCATTGCTGTGTCCGTCAAATGAATCGGCATTGTTAGAATCGCTAGTATCCTTGAGAAATTAAAACAGTTGTGAGACGATCTTTTTGTATAGAATCAAATCATTAAAACTTCCCTTTTTATCATTAATTTTAGCTTAGCAGGATTTATGCTTTGTTATATTTTGCACTGCCTTTATGTTGAGGTCCCATTTTTTATTTATTGCTTTATTTCGTAATACATTTGTGAATTCATTCCAGTTTGGTTCACTTGCAAGAAATACTCCTCTGATTTATTTGGTTTTAGACAGTACTTTGTGCAAAAATTCATATATGTTTAAATTGAAAACATATTCTCCTTACAAAATAAAAGAAAATGAGAGTGTTTTCCTGTGAGTCTCTATAATTTCAAAACAGATAGTGAATAAACAATCTAAACCGTTCGTCTATTAGGTAAGTATTTGGAACCAAAAGGTGTAACGTTCCTCAGCGAGAAGGGAAAGGCAAAGAAGAGAGGCGGAGAAACCTTCTAAACACCATTTATTGCACTCCACACAGCTTAAGGAGGTTCCGCCGCGACTGTGTGAGTGAAAAAAATACTAAATTCCACATTTTTTATATTTTGGCGTAAAAATCCTGCTTTCACTGATGAAATGCGTTACCTATAGACACCCAATAGTAAGGAACAAAATATGCAGATTATTCCACGAATGCATTTTAAATTAGCACTTTTTTCCAGCCATAGGAGCCGACTGCAGGGCTATTTCCTACGAATTGCCGCATTTTGACTTCAATTACGACAGTAATTCCCTAATAACTAAATAAATAAGGTGGTAAGATGCCTATATTTTATTTTTATTCAATTTCTCTGGATTATTTCATTCTTATAATTAGTTTTCCGCAAAAATGGCATTTCTATTTTATGGAAAAATACCATTTTTCTCCGTGTTTCTCTCATACTCCCATTGAACACCATGTAATTTCAAGTTAAATTATAGAATAAAATAGCGTGGGAAGGTATTATTTTGTTATTCATATCAGATAGAGGACACATTTTTCTACAAGTAGACAGAATATGAATAAAATGAATTTAAGTAATTTCACGGTGGAACCACCTTAAACATAAAAACTGAAAGAACACCAGGGACTCCTTTCTCCTCCGACCGACTGCCAGCTCTCCCGTCCGTGGAGTGTCTCTCTGCCACCTGTTCCAGCAGTGGATCGCGCCGATCGCGCCCCTCCGGCGGCGGCGCTAGTGGGCGACCGCCACATTTAAAAGTGGCCAATAAGTTCGCCCAAGAGATTCCTTGTCACAAAGGAGGGAATAATTTCCGATAAAATACCCCATCTGGGAAGAGGAATAAATCGCGAAACAGCGATTTTTACAGAAACGCTTGCTGTACCTAATGCGTGAATACTCAAAATGATGGAAGTTCTTTAAACATATGTGGATAACATTAAAGAAAATAGCTAACGTTGAAAAAACATTTTTATTTCCTCCCATAGTTCCTTTGGCCTTCTATTTCCCACTGAATTAAAATGGAAGCAAAATCATCACCAATATGTGTCCATGCATATATAACAGTGCACTGCGGAATATATATCTCAAATGTGTCATAAGATAACATAATTTATTGAAGTATGCACCAGGTTATAGAGTAATTTAGGAGGTATAATTGATTAACTTGAAAATATGCGTCAACAAATTTGAAGCTTTAATCGGCTAATGTTTTTCCATCGAGAATTAAAGTTGGAATTTTTCATAGTATAAAAAACACTAGCATCAATTTTATACAGCTTCAACTGACAGCAGACATATCTGTGACTACCAAGGGTTGATTATAAAATTCTAAATACTCACTTTACAACGTATGATTGTCAAGTAATCCCTTCGTATAGAAAGAGGAAATAATAATTTCGTTTTGAATGTCCGGTGCACACTTCTTTCAAAATGCCGATAAAATCTCAAGGGAGATAAAAGTGATAAAACTAGAGGTTTTTATGTGAATGTAAGCTAATACATAATGTCAAGAATAGATTATTAGTAAATTGCTTGTGTTATTTTGATATATCAGGAAATGCGACGAGTGCATCTTTTGATTCTTGCATTTGATGCTACATCGTCATTTTGTTCGATTCTCTGTTGTGACATCTATCCCTCATCAGCGACGGCATTCAAAAACTTTTTTGTGCCTACATTGTAAGATAGTTGTTCCATCGTGAGGTTATACAAGTAATTATATACTTATTCTTTGTTGATACCAAAAATTATTTTGATTTTCTTGTAGATTTTCACAATCAGGAATCTCCCCCAGAGGTGCGTATTAAAGGTGTAAGATTTTCGGCTTTCCGTCACCTCTAGTCGGAACTTTCGAAAATAAAATCTAGAAAACTCAAGTGCTCAATTAAATAGGAACACCATCCGTAGCGTTGTCCCCCCATTAGCGTTTCTTTTGTTGTTCGAGGATAAGGGGATGTGATCGCTCCGATAAGAGAACGTGGAAATCGTACCTTTTCGTAGCCTGTAATTAGATCCTAAAGAACGACTAGTGCACTAGATTTTACCTTTACTTATCGCCTTCATAAAACTGATGATTTATCACGCAATCCTATTATCTTCCCCGTTCATTGTAGAAAAACATGCTGAAAAATCACAAATATAGACCATGTAGGTATTTTCTCACGTGTTCAAAGTTTAAATCTATGGTTGAAATCTGTATTCGAAGATATTTATCTTTACCCTTGGGTTTTCATCATTCGGCATACCTAAATTTGGAATTAGCCCGCAATATTAAGTTGCTAATTATTGGTTCTGTGTTGTGGAGTGAATTTATTCGATTGCGAGATAATATAAAAACCAATGATTGGCGAAAGCTCGTTATTTAGTGAGTTATTTGTTGAGGCGACCTACAACTGAAGTTATTTGCGCCATTAAGAATAGGTGGGTAGGATCGTAAGGGAAGGATGAGAAGAGGAAGGGAAGTGGAGGAAGGGCGGAGAAAAAATCGGAGTAAGCATCTGTCTACTCTTAACTGATGGCGTCAAGGAGTCCGCGATTGAACAATCTCTCCGAAGGACGGGGTGCTACACTTGTAGATAGTATTCTCGTATGGCATCCAAGTATAGGGATCGGTATTTCCATTGGAAAATGCCGGAATAAGAAACTGTCTCTCGATGGTTTGAACAGTGGATCTTCGCATCAATCAGCTCTAATCAGCAATTCGATCCCAAGCAACCAAATCCCAAGAAACAACTTCTCTAGTATGAGAAATAATATATCCCTTGAATTAATTAGACATCAATTCTCTGATAGAACACAAGAAAATGGAGTTTAATACTGAAAAGTTGGTTGTTTAATTTATTATTCGACAAGCAAGGAAAAAAGCTGCTAAGGCCTTTTTACATCGGAGTAATTAGCAAGTGGCAAAGAGCAAACGCATTTAACCATGCCCTGAGTGGTGGAAAATCTACCCAGGTGGGACTCGAACCCCTTGACTCCTGGATTAAACGGCGAGGGCTTAAGCCACCGCCGGTTAATCCGGGGTGGGCGATAGCAGTAAACATCGAGCCTGGGCCCATCTTTGTATCCACCTCTGTAGTTACCACTCTACCTGTCCCACCGACCCAATTACCCGCGAAAGTTCGTCCATAAGCACTCCACATATGGTTGCGCACTTTGCCCATGTTGTCAACTCATCCCCCAGCATATCGACAATAGATAAGAGAAGTAGAAAAATTAATACAGTAAAGTTTATTTACTCGTGGTGGTGGCGTGAGAGTGGAAAAGGAAGTCTTAGTTCGGGTTCACACGAGGCCACTCAGCAGCGCTTCTAAGTGGTTGGTTAGTGGCGCTTCCAACGCGCTACTAACGAGCGTCGAACCGGCGTTTTCAGAAACGCGCGTGCGTGGTGCTGCTAACAGGCGTGAGAAACGCTTCTAACTAGCGTGAATCTGCATCCTTTGCTTTACTTTAAATTCGAACGCTCGTTAGCAGCGCTTCTGCAGGGCCACGAGCACGCTTGAACAGTGGCGTGGCAGCCGCTCCGTGAGAACACCGCCATTTAGCTACGGCTAAACTCACTAGACGCGCCACTTTTCTACGCCGGCGTCTGCGGCGGAGGGAACCACTGAAACCGTCTGTGGCGCTTCCATCCATCCGGTGGCTGTGGCCCTGTGGGTACACTTCCATTCTACCCCATTATTAGCCAACGTCAGCGCTGCTGAGAAGCGCTACTGAGTGGCTCCGTGTGAACGGGCCATTAGGCTTACCAACTATCATATCATATAAATATCAATCCTTCAATCTTGACGCGTATGAAATAATGACTGAATTAATTTTACAAGGTGACCACAAGAATATCGCAAGAGATCGAAGCAAATCCTAATCAAGCTAGTACACGAATGGTCAAGGATGCCAACTCCCCCCCTCTTGAAAAAGTTTAGTGGCTTGAAACTCAGTTTCTACTTAAATATCCGTCCGAAGGTCATTGCTTCAGTCTGGAGCATACAGTGGTTGAATTCTGTATCAAATAAATCTGTATATATAATTTCTGTATTAACTTTAAAATATTAATGTATTAGTTAAGGTTCGAGATGACCTAAGCTGTCAAGATGCCTTAGTAAATCAAGCCTACCTACCATACAGTGGCTTAGGCAAATGGATCCCTGAGGTGGCACCTAATAGAATCTCCTAAATCTAGCCGGGTCATCTCCATTTTCGCATTTTCCAATACCCCGCAAAAAAACAAGGGATCTTACGTTCGTTGTCCCCATATTCCTCTTATCGCTTTGACCGATGCATCACTTCTTGTAGTCTTCGTTTAATGTTGCTATTGGGAATCCTAAAATATTTCACCTCCAGAATATTTTCCGGGAGGAATACCTCCTCATTAGATGTGTGGATTTAATGCTACATGTACTTGGGACTGCATTATGGTGGTTTCCCGTTGCAATCCAAATCGCAGTACTTTGGTCGGTTACGTGAGCGTAATTCACACCCGTAGCTGTGGCAGCCGATAATTTTTTATCTTGATCATCATTGCCTTCTAGCGAAACTGTAATTTCACGCCGGTGGGGCATAAATATTTTAAGGTGACTGGAGCGGTAATTGTGGGTCATAGAGTGCAAGTTTTAATAATTTTTCAAGTAAGTCGGAAAAAACTCTAGGGTCATGTTTCATTCAAGTTGGTACATCTTTTTAAGCAGTGGAGCGCACTATACATACAGTAATGGAAATAATACAATAAATATATTTTAAAATTTTTACCTTAAAACATGTTATGGCTAACTATGTTTTTGACGCTGTATTCGAAATTTAGGCGTAAGTATAATATTTAAATACTTCTTTTTATTTTATACTCTGAGTGACACCTTGATATTTGTTAGCAACCACTATAATAATTTTTGTTTATAAGATAAATCCGTAGGTAAATGTATCCGGTAGCTAAACCCGGGCCACAATGGTAGTTAGCCAGTACACTTCCTCCAACTACTCGTGCTTTGGGGAATTAACATAGGATATTCAAAAACATTATACCATAGTTTTAATGGCTTTCACGGCCTGAAGCCTAATGAGTTCGTACCTTTAGGACAGACGAAGAAGGGCATCGATTAAACTGGCTTTTTGATAGACTTTTGTAATTAATATACTGCAATAGGCATAATATTTATGACTCGGGTGGTTGGTATACATATTGGTTGTATTTTCTTCATTATAACGAACCTTTCCATTCTTGCCATTTGGTCGCGCTTTTATTTAGCAGAAAAAGGTATATTCCATGAACCATTCTTTTCATTCACCTGATTTGGCTAAAATAGACTTTTATATGTTCCCAAAATTGAATATATTCTTGAAAGGAACGATGCTTTTGGTAATTACAGAAATTGAACAGTCTGTGAAGAGGAAGTTTAAAAAATAATAGGTGGTTTTGGAACATATAATGCACATTTTTTTCAATATTTCAAAACTTACATCTCTCCAATTTTTTAACCTTTATTAATTCAGTTTGTTTCGAGGTCATACCCTATGGAACGACCTGAGCGATTTTTTATAACCCTACACGCGAACTTTCCACACGAATTTACGTCAAGTTACACTAGCTTTACCCTAACTACGGCACGTGATATTATACCAATACTTGGCGATAGGGGGGACTACATAAAGACGTCATTAATTCCGAGATGGCCATTCATTTTACTCTTTCAACCTTTCTCTTTTTTAATGGAACGCTACTCATTTTGATATCTCTTACACTTAACGAGGTATAAAGAAATGTTTAGTACACACAATATTTTTGCATTAATGCCAGCCATAGGTACCGTGTCCGTATCTAAGTAGATGTTTCCATCTGAAGGAAGACAAGGGAGTTTTCTCAAGTGGTTGAACGATTCTATGAGATTGCTCTTGAGTGTTAATTAAGGTTTTCTACTGTTGTTAATAACGAGTCTACTTTATTAAACTACTTAATAACAATTAACCAAATAAACTTTTTTGGTCAGTTGAAACATTTTGTGCATTCCTACTCATCATCCAGCCGTCAATCCAAAAATTGGTTATCTGCAGCTTTCTATTTCATCCTCTTTTTAGCTACCCTCCTCATTCATTACTTCATAATATACCTCTTTTTGACATAATTCATAATTTCCCTGATTTATTCAATCCTTGGTCTACCTTTGTGATTTTTCCCGCTCATTTTTCCTTTCTTTATTTTTTAAGAGGCTTTTCTGTCTCAGCAGGTGTCCATTAAGCTTGTCTCTTCGACATTTTCGTTGAACATCTTTTCTCTTCAGTTCAGTCCACTTGGTCTTGATCATTCTTCAATAGCACCAAATTTCTAATGCTTTCAATCTTATTTGTTCCGCTGTTGTTGTACACATTGTACGAATATAATTTGTCGATTTTTTCGAAAATCGACTCCATGTTCGATGAAGATGGAATTGTAAGTACCAGTAATTGTAAGTGCCAGGCAATTTATATTATGGAATCAAATTTCACATGAATGGTGACGCTAGTAATTTATGATCCCCTCTAGAAAGGAAGACATTTCAGGAATATGAGACTCCACACCCAAAAGTTTCTCGCTACTTTGACGAAAACGCGTATGGGTCAATTATCGCTTTTCTCCTCATTTCCGGTTTCTTTAGAAATCTGAATTAATCAAGAACAATTTTCAAGGTAAATGAAAGGGAAATCTCTGATCACCATTCTCAATGGGCGTGTTACAAAATTCATGAAGACCATGACGTTAAAATTTCTCGAAGACTTCAAGGTTGGAAAAGTTATCCAAAGTAAACATGATTAAAATAGGAGGCACTACAGAAAGCACGACTCTGGGTCCCAGAAACTTGGTATCAAGGGAATGTACACAGCGGTCTCTTATTGAACTCTCAATTTTCAGTTATTCCCACCACATTCTTCAACCCGAACCTGTCAGTTTAATTGGAGATGGTGAAACTTAGCTCTTTATCTAGCATTGACTTTAATTCAAATAGCTTATGAGTCGTAATCTATTCTCTGTCTTCCTAGGGGGCAGTTTGATTCCTTTTGCCACCTGTGGTTTCCCAGAGAATCATACAGCTTGTACGAGTCATAAGACGAGGGATTTGAACCCCTCCGAATTTTGACTCATGCGGCATTCAGATTCCCTGATAATGACGAGCAAGTCGTTCGCCGAAACGTTGGCAAATATGATGCCTATTTCCTGGTGGAATACCCGTGAACCATTTATATGCATATCAGATTCACCAGGAAAATCTTAGATCATTTGTTTACACTCGGCCTAAGCCGAGGACTTACCCAGGGCGCGTCCGACATGCACGCTCACGACATCGCGCCAACAACGCTAACAGTGCTTTAAAAAAATACCACTTGAGGATAAGCTGCAACCGCGGAGTAGGGAAAATAGAATTTTCTAATATCCGTGGCTGAAACATAAGGATATCGCGTTAGATGGAGGAGGAAAATCAGCTGGCATGGAGAGCTTGCTATCCGGATAATTCATGGATCATGGGGCTCGACCACGGTCATAGAATAGAGAGAGGCTCGACTCTCGCCACGGACACGGATCTCGTTCGTCAAGATGGAAATTATTCCGAATTAATCGAGGTTTCCCAGCCGTTTCAAGATTAACTCTCTCATTACGTCGAGTTATTTAAACATAGGTACCTATTTAAACACTTATGAGAAGAAAAAACTTGTGCACAATCAACAAAATACCAGGATCTCTGGATTCCCTGTCTCCCGCTCCGGCCTATTTCAGCGCAGCTACACGCATGCAGTTCGCTTGTCGCAGCTAAGTAGCAGTCTACAGTACAGTGATGAAATATGAAACTCTTGTAGGTAAAAACTGCGGACAATGACGTTAAATCACACCATTTTCACCTGAGGTGCTTTTATTTCAGCGTACGAGTCATATTTACGAAAAATGTCCATTTTGTAGGGCTTGAAGATTAGATACCTAGCACAATGTTATGTGATCAAAATGCTCAAAAATAATTTATCTCTCTGGCATCATCAACAGCCAGGAGAGAATTATCAGAGAGCAGAGCTTAATTTCTACGTCATGAAGCACCGGAGCTCCGAAGCACCAAGACAGAGTTACAAGGAGTCCCGAATCATCGTTCTGGACCGCTCCGGCTGAACTAGAGCCCTGTCAGAGAGAAGTTAGGACACGTATGTCTTCCATACGGCGCTTTTCGCGCTCTATAATAGGTACGGTTCGTGGGGTTCGGAGGATATTGGATCCTAAAAGCAATGAGATGGCACGGTTACTTTTGGGGATAACACGCCATTGTTCTAAGCAAGTCCTAACATTTAAAAAAAAATTCTGCATCATATTATTTCTTCAAAGGGAAAAAACTGATATCAGTGGGTGTACGGGGATGTCAGGTGTTCGTCAGCTCTGGTGAATTGCTGATAGGTTCGGCCAACACCCAGGTCATTTGCGCGATCATGGATAAATGGATAGGCTGGCGAGGGATAGATAGTTTGGGAAGTAGATGAATGGTGGAGAGAAACCCGTCGTTGGCTACGACTTTCTCTTAATGAAAGGCGCCACAGATCCATAGTTTATCACCCCATCCACAATAGAGTGCTGTACTTGAGTTTCTCTCTACATGGCGCCATAATAGGGACCAGGATTCCACTGAAAAATGTCTGTCACTGTCGAGATTCTAATCCGGTGCCTCTTGGAAGGGAAGCCGTAGTGCTCTTAATCACCACACCAACCCAATCTCCTGTTCGTCACGTCTTCTAAAAGTGTCTGGTGCGGTCAAAATTCAATGAATCGAGGGCACAAGGATCTTCAGCGAAACTGTAAAGGCCTAATGTAAGGGTGCCTGCCGTAAGTGTCATTCGACCAGAGATCCTACCAATTTATTTAATATCCATTTTTGATACGTTCAACAAGAGGAGAAACTAAATAGGACTGCACCCCATGATGGCAACGGTTAGCGCTCATACTCAACACCGAGGAGTACTCACAGCCGAGGATAGGCTATCGTTTTTCATTGTATAGACGCCCAAGTCTCCTTATGCTCAACAGCAAAGTACGTATCGTGGTCGGGATATCGTTAACAGTGATTCAAAGTAGGTGTAATTTTCCAGAATCTTGTCTCACTCTTATTAAGCCGTACCCATGCCTTAAACTTCCCTGTGCCTTTGTAAATAATACTTAATTAATTCATAAATATGTAGGTACATACTAGTAGTTACGAATTCCCTGGCTTGTGAGGTTGAAATCTTCAAACAATTGTTGAACATGCTTGCGCGAATCTTAAGCGCGCGTATTTTAACTGAGCGAATCCTTGCACCTAACATCCAATTATTCCAATTAAAATTTGTATTATATATTTTCGCATAGTTGGAGTATCTCGCAATAAAAACGTTCAAAACTATTAATGAAATCCTATTACCTAGACAGTAGCAACGAAGGCAAAGAGCCTGACCGTGCTCGACGTACCTACACGTGCGTTCTGTGATTAGAAAGCTCTGGTCTCTCATAACGAAAGACCTTTTTATTACTTGTAAACTGTTTTACTAACCTTAAAGAATCAATGAGCATGCAGAAATTCCTGTGGGTGATCGCTATTATAACGCAACATTAATGAGGGCAATGCGTAACATTTGGGTATGCACGGCTAACCGTTGCGAAAGTAAAATCACGAAATCTTTTTAACAGTCGAACAAAATAAAAAAATACATGCCAGGGCACCTTTAAACGCTCACGAGGAGGTAATAACTATAGGCAGAGCCATGATATAACGGGCAAATGAAGGTTTAGGGCGTAAATCTTACGGAAGAGCGTAAGTCCTGTGATAGCTGCGAGAGCAATGAATAACGAAATCGCATAAATTTCGACCTCTTCTTCCAGGATGGCTTTCTCATTGCACTCATTCACGGCAAACATCCCCCCCCCACTACAGCCCAAGAATAATAATGGAATACAAGACTCGTGACTATAAAAAACGCTCGCGGAATATGATAAACGATCAGCGAAGGATGAGAGGGTAATCACTTTGGTTAAGCAAGAGTGTCAGCATATATGATGTCAGTTTAAGAGTACCTACGAGGGAAAGGTTTGGAGTGCTCAATTTTACGTCTACATGTGAGTACTTTCCAATGAGTCGCTGCGAGAGTGTGTGGCAGGGAATACTGGAACGCTTGCCACGAAAAAGGATGGAATAGGGAATAGATTGAGGGAGAAGGAAGGGACAAAAAGCGAAATCTGTTTTGATAAATTGGCACCATACCGGCAAGAGGGAAGAAAGGGTGGCTCTACTGCGATCACTATGGATATAATTTTTTTCTCTCTGAGTGTGCAAATTGTGAAATTTTGTTTGCGGACAAATGGTGTGATTGGAGGGTCTCAGTGGTGGGTGGCACGCACAAATAGCATTTCAGTTAAGAGGGACGCACTTACCTATGGTGGAGGGAACCCGTCCACCCCCATCGGCCATGGTGTCACTCGCGAGGTGCATCACCGGCGGGCCCGGCCTTCGGAGGTCGATTCCCCGCCGCTTCTTTGTGCACCACCTCGACCTACTCATCTTCGTCTAATTCTTCGTCTAACAGGTCGGAGTCGTCGGCTAAGAGCCAGTGGGGGACAAAAGGCTCCTCTTCGGGCTCCTCTTCCCGTACGCTATCATGCACCTCCCTGGCACTATGTTCCAAGCTCTCGGCGCGCACCCGGAGGTCCACCGTCGCCTGCGGCGTAGACAGCCCGACGTCTCCCTCTCCCCGTAGCTGGTCGATGAACATCCATGAGGGGATGATAGAGTAGAGATAGGGCTCTTCGTCCAGAATAGGTGTGGGGACCTCCGGGGTTGAGCCCTCCATCTTTGGGGCCACTTCGGAGCTGGCACACTCCTCTTTTTTAAAGCAACTTATTGCAACAGAGGAGGAGAAATACTGTCAGATGTGATCAATTACCACACCCATTTTCCTTCGATCGTCGTTGCCACATAATTAACTTGACTGTTCCTTCATTGTTCGAATATAGGAATTCCTTTGGTGGTCACATGGTTACTGTACTCAATTTTTTTTTCTAAGATACGAGCTTAATTTTTCCATATTTTGTTTTAAGCATGGTAATGATGTAAAATAGTTCCTCTCCCAATCGGACGAAGTAGTTTCTACATATCAAGGAGCTTGTTAACTGGTTGTCTACCAATTAATTGGTTTATAAATAACGTTAAGAACCTCTAGTACTTTTTATTTTATTTTAAATTATTTTATACTGTGAAGCACGATGGTAGGCATGTCTTAAGCTAAGTAAGAGTTTCTTTTTAATTTTACTCATAGTTTGTTACGATTTCCCGGGACGAGACCCCAGGACTCCCCTTTTCCTGGGAAGTATTTCAAATTCCAGGCCACCCCCCCCCCCCCCCCCAGTCCCCTCGAACCTTCTGGAGTAGAGATGGGTAAAACCCAAGGTTCTTAAAGTATACTTACTCAAAGAACCTTGGGTAAAACCGTTCTTTTCAAGGATCGGATCAGAACCGCTCGCTCACTGTATTGAACGAGCTCTTTTTAACGACTCGCCGCTCACCATTTACCGAAATGAAACTTCGTTCACATTGGTCGCGTTCAGGAGACATTCAAGTATCACACCTTTTGGGAGAGTGGGGGGGTTAAGGATCGCCTTACATCGTCTTACGTAGTAAGTAGGAGGTCTGGGACAAACTTAAGTAAGATATTTGTTCCTCGTAATACATCGTGCCGCTTTCTGAATGAAATGAACCAACTTTAGTAATATTTTTGTTCCTCGTGAGACATTGTACCGCTTTATGAATAAAAGGAACCAATTTAAGTAAGATTTCTGTTCCTCATGAGACATTGCACCGCCTTCTGAATAAAATTTAGCAGTGATATGGTGCGCTCACTCCTTAATGGCGTATTCCCCTCCCCCCACCCGCATACATCACGCACTGTCATAACACGTCGTGCCTTGGCTGGTTGCTAGCTGTGGTGACGACTAGCAGGTGTCCCGTGCTTTCTCGCTCACGATCGCTGTTTGATTTTGAAATTTTCCTTTTAAAAATGTACATATTCACACTCAAGGTCTCCCAACCCCACAACAGTAGCGTCCTTTGCTTTCAATTTAATCTTCCCTCCATAACGGCTTCCCCCTCCTTGAAAAACTATATACTTAAACCCTGGTTTTTGTTTGTAATGTACCTTAAGATGTCGATCGTTGACGATGTTGGGGAATAGTACTAATGAAACTCATTTTTTAAATTTTAAATAAACAAAATAGTTCTTTGAACAAAATGGTTATTAAAACTAGATGCTGATTAAAATGAATGTATTGTTGCAATCACGACGCGGTTGGGGTGATAGCGTCGCAAATGAAGTGGCTGGGGCCAGGTAATACCCTCTGAGGCGCCTGAAAGTGAGATGCACTTGATGCGGAATTCGAGATGGATAGTGTGTCTCTTTCTGACCGGAGAGCTTCAAGCGAAGTAGAAGTCGATGGAGAAGATTCGTTTTCCCGAATCCCTGCATAACACCAGTTGATGGAGATCTTGATTGGCTTTCTGTCCGTTCCAAAGGCACAGTTGGATGCTTCGACTGTAGATGTCGCTTCAGGTTTGAAGAAGATCCAGCAGAAGAACAGGAAATCATCTGCTGGAAATACCGGCATTTCCCTTTTTTGTCTAACTTGGTAAAATTAAACCAAATATATCGCTAGAAGTTCTTCTAGATAATGGGGTTGACATATTGTTCTGCAAAATTGAAATATACATTAGATAAAAAACTAAATATTTGATCAATTATTTTAAAATAGATTGCAAAGGAAATGAGCAGTACAAATAATTTCTAAATTCTTCATTATTTACATAAAATACGAACCAACTGAGGTCAAAATCCAGTCAAGCTCTTCAGGAACTTAAACAAATTACACAACAGAAAGCAAAAAAATATCCACGCCGAGCCAAACTGGACGGGAAAGGGGAGAGAGCAGTGAGGCAGAGTCAACACTCCGCTCCTGATCGAGCGGAGAAGATGGGATTTAAAAGGACTCAAGTGAGCGCCGAACGTGCGGAATGGGTGAGCGCGAGCGATCCGAGGCTGAGGAGCTCGGGAGTCATCGGGAGTGAACGTAGAGGGAGCGAGCGGTGAGCTCAGAGCTTGGAGTGGGGGGAGCTAGCAGAAGAGCTACTGCTCTTTTCTGACGAGTCACTAGGTGCTCGCTCCGTAAAAAGATCTAGCTCTTCGAGTCGACTCACGAGCGGATCGCCCATCTCCAGTCTGGAGTGGCCACTGGTCGCATGAAACCAAGGGCCTCACACTGCTTCCACCACAAGACTATGCCAATGGATTAAGTCATATTATAAGCAATACATATGTTGACATTTTGCATCAAATTTTACAGTCATCCAGCAGCACTACTTTTACTATCCTTTCCTTGAGTCTATGGTCACTTTTTAGCTGCTTCAAGGTCTCTCATCCTCTGTTGTGAGCACTCACTAAGACCTCTAGAAGAGGAAGCTGTGCAAGGCCCTTTTTCAATGGGACCTCTCATTCCTGTAGCCCCCGTCCAGAGGCTCTGATTCATACCTCCTTCTTTTTCATCTTACACCCTCTACCTACCTCTGAATCAGTAGAATCACGCAACTAGGTTGTTTCTTTTGAGCGGTACTGAGTTGGCAATTGTGAGACTTTACGATAAAACTGTTCGGAACTTGAAGCTCTGCTGATGTAGTTGTGTTGCTTTTCAGTGGAAGTTAGGCAAAATCAATGAAACATACACTATTCATGTACCTAATTGAACTTAATGGAGGATCATTTCTGATCTCAATAAGGAAATAGTCAATTTTTTTAAAGTATCTGGAAGCATGGCGTACAAGCAGGGGCGGATGAAGTGGGAGTGGGGGCTGGATTCCCCCCTTAATTTCTGGTTCAATAGGAAAAAAGGTGATCATAGGGTATTCCATGCCCCGCAGAGCCCGGGAAAGTGGTAATCCGCCCCCTTCACCCCCCCCCCCCCCAAACAATGACCTAAATCCATCACTTGGGAGATGGAAGTAGGAATAAAGGAAGGAGGGGATCTCACAAAGTCTGTGAGATTCACAGATGATTAAGCATTGGTTTTTCAATCAAACAAGGGGCTACAGTCAAAAATAAATGCATTAGAGATCTAGTGCAAAAGCTATGGGATGGAGACAAACCACAAGAAAACGAAAGTGATGAGATTTGCTAGAAGTAAGAAGGCAGTGCTAAATATAGAGGTGGGAGGGCACGCAATAGAGCAGGTTGAGCAGTTTACCTATCTGGGTGGTATTTTGGAGGAGAATGGGTTTAGTGGTAGGGACATAAGATATAGTACTGCCCTGGCTAAAGAAGCATTTTCAAATAGAAGGGACTTGATGAGGGGAGTTCTGAGGAGAGACGTAGAGAAAAGGCAGGTGAAAACTCTAATGTGAAGCATTGGCTCAGGTGGTGGCGGGGTAAAGTCCTCGCCTGCCGAACCAAAGGTTGCGGGTTCGAATCCTGCCTGGGTAGGATATTTACACCTCCCAGGGCATGGTTGTGTGTGTTCGTCTAAATCTATCACATTGGCAGTAATTGGCTTTGGCTGTTGCCAATATAGAAATTATTATTATGTGTTGGAAACTTGGTCATTGCAAAAGCAAGATAAAGATTGACTTGAAGTATTTGAGATGTGGGTTTGGTGAAGGATGGAGAGGATAATGTGGGTGGTGAGGAAGGCAAACAAGGAAGTATTGGATATGGTTGGAAAGGATAGGAAGCTGGTGGCAGAGGTTTGGAGAAAGCAGAAGGGATGAATGGAAGATATTTTGAAAGGTGAGGGCATGCTGAAGAAGGTGATAAGAGGAGAGAATGCTGGGGAAGCATGGAAGAGGAAGGAAGTGGATTTGAATTCTGGACAAAAAATGAGGAAGACTATATAAAGAGAGATCTGATGGTAATCCATCTATCAGAGAGAAAGTGAGATGATGTCAGATTTTGGGACATTAGGATAAAGACTGTCCAAAAACCTTCTAATCAGCTACTAGAAAACCTGAATGAAAGTAATAATTTTATTTCCTTTTCCCCTAGTTGAAATTATTAATGTAACTCATGTATTGATGAATTTTTTAATTTATTTATTCCAGGTATCCTTCATATTGGTCAAATTTTATATTGGAAAAAAGCTGGAGCTCTGAATTTTATGAGCACATAAATGTCTCCAGCATCAAGAGGGGAAGTGATATCCAGGTACATGATTTGTTAAGAGCCAATCGGAATTTAGTGAGAATAGCATAACCTCTAAAATTTTCAGCTACCCTCAATTGTCAGTTGCATTGACTTGGAACAATCCTGTGAGCAGCATGTTTCTGAACATTGCGACTGCAACATTCGAGTCTGGAGCCTTCCACTTCCCTACCCTTTCACTTCCCCCTCACCATGTATTAGCGTATTTGGCAATGTCTATTGAGAGCAGCCTCCCATATGTCCTCAAAGGGATCGGAGATGCTCAGACAGTGGTGAAAGCTCATGAAGGTCAGCCACAAAGATATCTGAAATAAAGGATAGCTAGTTGGAAAGGAAAAAGATAGGCAGTGGGATATTGCTTGGTGGATTATTTGGGGAGGTGGCCAACATCTTAAGTCATTTGCACCATGAAGGCTAGGTATATTGATTGGTAGGGGAAAGACTTTTGTGGGGAACAAGGGAAGGGTGGTGAGAAATCTGGTATCAGCATTAGCCTGCACTTAACAAAAGGTCCCTGTGGGACTACAGTTTAATGTCCCATACAACAAATGGAGTACTGTACTCAAAGTGCTCCCCTCACAGCACTAAAAAAAATTCCACTGAAAAATCTCCACCACTGCCAGGATATGAACGGAATAAAAATTGGAAGCCAGTACTCTAGCCACCACACCGACTCGATGGTTGAAGAAGGAAGGAGACATAGGAACTCTAGATTGCAGAATATAAAAACTAGGGCTGAGCCAACAATAAATTCTGATATAAATACTGGGCGATATTCAGATATCACTATTGGAGCAATAGAATCCAAAATATTTTACATATTCAAGTTTTTCTTAAAATAAATCTGTATACTTCCGGATTGTATATTTTTTACCCCCTCATTTACTTTAAAATTGTAAAAAAATATGTGCACCTTTCAGAAGTAGCAAAAACATTTTTAGCTACACCATCAGGATCTATTTAATAAAAGATAGGTTTTTCAGCTCAGAAAATTTAAGATCTTCTCAGGCAAGAGGTGAATTGAACCCAAACAAGGTCATAAGCACCTAGTTTTTTCCCTAATTATTTGCATAGACTTTTGGAATATTTCTAAATATAGCCATTCCACATGGATAATATTGTATCCAAGTCTTACACTTTCATCCCTAGATACATATTTTGGTTTCTGATTGACAATTCTTCATTCCGTACATCAACAACTTTCCCCAGAGGTATTTCATCATCCATGTGGGGAAAGTGATTCCCTACAGAGAAATCTTGTTTCCATGCAGGGATTTTTTTAATTCCCTGCAGGGAATGTGATTCCCTTCATAGAAATAATTTTTCCCAACAGGGAATTTTGGATTCCCTGCAGAGAAAGGTGATTCCCTGCAGGGATCAACGGGGCATTTTCAATAGGGAAGTCATAGTATGTATATGTTTTGATTGGATCATTACGCTATTCATGCATCTATTCCCCTTTAAAAAGTCCTTTCCTTTCATATTTTACTTCTTCAGTTGCCAGCCAGCTAAACATGTAATGCCAGCATGGGCGCCCATACAATATTTTCCAGGGGGGAGGTAAGACAGGTTTAAGAAGGGGGGGGGTCCAAGGAGCCCTCTCCCAGAAAGTTTATTAAATTTGGGGTCTCAGGAGTACCTACATTTTTGGAACATCTTAGGGTTATGACAATTTTCTAAATTTGTTACAAAAATATTAATTTAATCCTGCAAAAACAATAAATAAAAAAAAAATTCCCTTCCCTTTTTATTTTTCCAGGGAGGCTGGGGGGGTGGCGTGCCCCCCCCCCCCATCCCTTCCACTGTTTATGGGCGCCCATGAATGCCAGCTAAAAATGTCATGAACTGCTTTTATACTGTGAATGACTTCCTGAATGAGAGGAATTCCTATGAGTAATTATTGTAGATTTTATATATATTTTGTATGTATTTTAAACTTGACATTTATTATGAATGTACTTTAAATGACCAATATGGAATGAAAATAAATAATAATAATATAATATTCAATACTAAGAATGGGATGATCTATTATTGTGCAGGCTGGGTGGCTGTGCACTGCATGCTATTTCGCGAAGGTAGTTTCTAATCCTTTCTTTCATCAAATAGTGGATTTTCCGCTCAATAAAATATTTTTGAGGGGCTGAAAATGTCGGACGCAACATACCCGCAATACGTCTTTTAGCTTATAAATTAATTACTTTGAATTTATGTTGAACTTTTTAAAATAAATAAAGTAAGAAATAGTCAAAAATATTATGGAAATTGATTTGTGAATAAATTTGCATAATATGCTCTTGTTTATCCGTAAAATTACCATAAAATTGAGTTTTTCTTTGAGCCATTGAAACGGGTGCTTCATTTTACGCGGTGCCCTATTGGCAAATGAATGTCATATTCCGCCGTAATTCTTTATTATTCTCTCCACATAATAAGCCAATAAGGTGTCATTGACTGAAATATAGGTTGTTGACCTTGCTTTTATTAATTTATTTATTGGTAGATGAAGCCGGTGTGGTTAGCTAAGGTACTTTACTAACTATCAGGTAAATACGATGATTCTGCGCATTAGCTTAGTTGCGTAATATTTTTGTTATTGTACAGCATGTTAGGTTCCCTTTTGTCTGCTTTAAAAAGAGGAAGTTTGTTTAACTGGGTTGTTACTAATAGAAGTGTTGTTCTTGGGAATGTGAGTTCAATTCCAATCTTTGTTTTTTTATATTTTTTTGCTGTGGTCAATGAATGCTTGTTATATTTCATGCACCTGGTGTATGTCTTCTTTTTACGTTGAAAAAATTCAAACACTGATGAGCGCCGTATTAATATTAATACTCATAGGTAATGAGCAGCATGATGCACGAAGTTGATGTCGACACGAAAAAAGCAACGTTTGCCATGGGCTGCTTCTGGGAGCCCGATGTTCTCTTCGGGTCTTTCAAAGGAGTGATCAGGACGAGAGTGGGCTATACTGGAGGAAAGAAGCAAGGTCCCACGTATAAAAGTTTGTAAGTATTTTCAATCGGAGCATCCACAAAAAATGATCTTCAATGCCAGTGATGACTGTTTGCCGTAACCGCTACCAAATTATTGTTTTTAGGGGAGACCACACTGAAGCAATTGATGTTGACTATGACCCCTCGGCTGTCGAATACAAGGAACTTTTGGATGTGTTTTGGAACAATCATGACCCCTCATTAAGAATGACACGTCAGGTAAGACAATGTCTGATTGATCTTAATGCTAGGCAGCTGTGTATGTAATATTTGCTAGAGGTTAACAATTGTTCTTCATTTGACATTGGTATTCAGTCATCGAGCTATCACTCTCCCCTTCTGTGTGTTGCTATATGCATCTCTAAAGAACTAATCCGTGAAATTTTCCGTTTTAGTATTCTTCTTTTATTTACTACCATGACGATGACCAAAAGAAACTTGCTGAAGAGACCCTTGCCGAAAGAAAGGCCAAAGGATCCGTGCTTACTCAAATAGTTCCTGCGTCAGAGTTCTATGATGCTGAAGGGTGAGTTGAACCAATACAAGCTCCGGGTCAACTATCTCAAGTCTAAGACTAACTTAATATCATTAAGAAGTATGATTGAGATGAACAGATGAAGATGATCATGACTTTTAGATTGTACCGATGGTGGAGTGAACTAACAATGAACAAATTTTTTCTGTTGCAACTCTGAGAAATCAATTCATGTTTAAATGAAGCTCTGTCACTTCCCTTGTCACTCATTATAATATATACTGCTGGATAAGTAAATCAGTTTTGAGTCAGTGGCATTACGTATTTGTCGGAATTTCATACTACTTGAGTAAGTTGCCAAAACATGGTGCTACTCTGTTGAAGTTTTTGATGTTGCATTTCCATATGTAATCTCATTAATACTTGTGACCTGTAAAATCATAGAATTAAGTTAGTGAATACATAATAGATGTAAGTCTATTAAAATAACTTATGGAGATAAAAGAGCTCTACTATACTAACCCTTCAAGCCCGGAGGAGATTTAAATTAATCCCATCTTGTAGGTCGAAGTAGATTTTAATGGAATCGCTGGTTTTCCGCTGGTTTAAATGGAATCGCCGCGACGTAGTGACTACGTTGCTCGATGGCATGTGAAGTTCGTGCTCAACGTAGTGACTACGTCGCTCATCGTTGAAGGGTTAAGAGAGACTTCATATTTTATTTAATAGTGAAAAATCATGCAGTGTGAGCTCCAGTCACTAAAGCAAAAATGCTGAGAAAACTTAACTTTTGCATTCTAGCGATCCATTTTTTCTCAGAATATGGAAAAATGTCTGTTGAAAATTGGTAGAAGATAAATGTTTCCCAGATTGGGAATCAAACAATGGGACTTGAGCTTTCTGGTCCAATATGCAGACTACTACACCACCCAGAATTCCAAATTTCCATTGGAATTTTTTAATGAGGATCTCTTGAAACTGGCTGTTGTGTAGGTACCATTGCAGTCCATTTAACCTTTAAATGCCAGATTTAAATGTCCTTCGAAGTCCCTCCCTGCCGGATTTAAATTGGCCCTTTTAAAGTTTTTGTGTTGTGTCTCAGCCAAAAATGGCACTTTTGGCAGTGAGAAGCACCAAACGGCCTGCCAATTTAGGTTACAGCCTGTTTCATGCGATAAATGATCCAGCAGAAGACCTAGTTTACTTGCCGGTACTAGCTATTGAGGATGGAATCAAGTATGATTGGTGCCGTCCTAGAAGGTTTCCCAAAATCTTTGAACTTCTACTGATGGGGAGTGGTATTTTCATTCATATATTAATGCATGTCTACTTAAATATTAAATTAACCAGCCTGACAGTATGGGACCAAAACAGCAGTTGGGACATTTTTATTTACTGTGGATTGTGTAGCCTGAAAATGACTGATAGCCAAAAGTAATGGATGGTGTTAATTTCAGAAAGTGAAGATCGCTCAGCAGCTGTAAAAGCTATTATGATTGGTCGATGTCTACTGGGTCCTATTGGGAGCTAGAGGCAAACTAATACTTCATCAACTATGAATCAAGTAGCTCAGCCAGTATGATAGCGATTATGTTTGTTATCCAGCATGCTGGTACTATATCACATGATACTGAAAAGCTATCATGCTAGGGAGTATCCTTGGAACTTGTGCTGGATCAAGTATCATGTGAAACAGGCTTAAGATGGAACTTGCTGGGTAAAGCCATGCCCAGACCTCTAGTTCTGATTCCGTAATTCAACCTCATGTAGTGGGAAGATATTTCATGCCTGGTGAAACCAGTGATGAATTTAGGTAGAAATTGCCTCAGGAAAAGATTCACCTACAGCAGGAATTTAACCATGGACCTTCAGCTAAATTAGACAAAGGTCTGGGGTTCTATTCCCGGCCCAGGTGGATTTTTTCAATGGCAATTTCTATGTTATACATATATTTAGGGTGACCAGACGTCTGGATTTTGCCAGAAATGTCCTGCTTTTTTATTAATATGTGAGCGTCCAGCCGGTTTTTTTTTCCGAAAAAGCCAAATTGTCCGGCTTTCTACCTTTCAATTTTGCTTTCTGCTTATAAGCATTATGTACCAAATGCTGAAATGATAATATCCAAGGGCAACAGTATTATTTTGCTTGTCTTTATATGAAAAATATGCATTTCAAAGGGAATTTTGCTGTTTGTAAAATGACGAGTTTTGGTCCTACTTCTGGTTAACAGCCACGGCGATCACAACCGAGTCTGGCTGGTCAGCCATTTAGATTAATTTTCGCTTCCTGCTCTAGTTTCTGTACTTATTATTGTTTTAACCCACGATAGCACGTGCTTTTTTTGTTACATAATAATACGCAGGGCAGGGAAAAGACCGAAGGGAGGACTGCAATTAGGCAGGCATTATTAAATAATTGAAAGAATCGTCATTAGACACTTTTGGTGGTGAAAATGTTTTACTTACAAAACACGTTGAACTTGAAGTAACTAAGCTGTAAAATGTTTCATGGAAGACTTAAAAAATACAACATTTTCTGATTTTCAGTGCGATGCATTTTTGTTTACTTATTGTCTCTATTGACTTCTTGGCCACATGATATACAAGTGAAAAGCAAATGAGAAGGAATTTAATGTGTTGTCAGGCTTTTTTTCAAAATGTCCTGCTTTTTTCCTTCAAATGTCCTGCTTTTGAAAATTTTGATCTGGTCACCCTTCATAATAAATTGGGAGTTGAGAAAATCTTAGCAGGTCACATTTTTACATATTGTATGATTTTATAGTTATGTGTTTGCTTGTTTTGTGTACTTCAAGAATACATTTTACAGGTTGACTGGGAGAAGTTAGTGATGTTGGTGTTGAATATAGGAGTAGACTGAAGGGATAGGTGATCACTCGCATAAAACCTGTGAAAAAAGGTAAAGATAAACCAAGTGGATTGCAGTAGGGAGGACAGTGAAACAGGACTGCCCATTGCTGTTACTCTTCAGCATAAGTATATGCAGAGATTGCTGGAGAGACTTAGGGCAAGAGTAAAAGTAGAAGGAGAACAAATAAAGGCAGTTAGGTTTGCTGATGACCTGGCATTAGTTGGTCGCTCAGCTTAGAGATTCCTGTCATATGTGATTGGATGCTCAAGCATCTAAGTATGGACTTAGTACTATGGATATTAGATAAAAGAATTGCAATAGAAACAGAAGTATAAAGGAGAGAACTAATTTGGATATCCAGTGTAAAAAGAAGGAAACTTAGCTCTGTGTGGCTAATAACGTGAGTCGTGGGGAGAGAGGAAGAGAAAAGACTGGAGACTTTAATAATTTGGGAGTGGAGGAGGATAGAGAATGTGTTATAAATTAAAAGGAGGACACATAAAGGAGTGCCTAGGAGGTTGCTGAAGGAAATCGAGAGGTGTCAGAGTATGTGGATAGTGCACATAATAAAGGGTCAAGGAGATGCCATGTAGTAAGGACAAATTCTGAGCAAGAGGTAAAAAAGATGAAGAAAGATAGAATTATTGGATGTAATGAAGAAGGCAGGAAGTTTGCTGTAGTGAGGGAAGGAATTGAATTAGGAGAGGTGGGATCTCAGCTGGGGTTATGGGGTAGTAATGATGAACCATTTAAACCTACCTTGGCTGGCAGAACACCGAATAATAATATTTACAGCCTCTTGAACATTTTTGTGCTGACATTATTTGTCTTTTTATGACTGTGACACATTACTACCAGCTGTATGTACTCTTATGAATTCAATTGCCTTTGATTTTGATACCATATCAAGGCAGGTATATATATTGGAACTTTTTATTATGAAGGACCAATTGGTAGCACCCAAACATTTTTCTCCCAGTTTGGGTTGTCCTCACTGTGTATTATTCTTCATCTTCTGAGTCCTTACCCTTGTGCTGAATCAACATATACCAAGGACTTAGATGATAGTGATAAATACTGAAGTTCAGTTGGTGTTAAGCAGGACCATCACCTTTCCATTGAACTTTTCTCTGAAGCTATACACCAAAGACGGTGAAATTTACCATGAAAAAGTCAGTTGACTTGACTGGGATTGGAACTCGGATCTCCCAATTGCCGGTCAGGTGTATTAGCCAGTTACACCACCAAGCCATCTTAATTCAAGGTGAATTTCACAGGGGGTTTATATGAACAAGTTGTTCGTATAAACCCCCACTGAAATTTGCCTTGAATTAAGATGGCTTGGTGGTGTAACTGGCTAATACACCTGACCGGCAATTGGGAGATCCGGGTTCAAATCCCGGTCAAGTCAAACGAATGTTTCATGGCGAATTTCACTGTCTTTAGCGTATATCTTTGCACCTGTGCGCATGACTGCGTACCGCATCATTTGTGTTAGCACAATGATTGGAAAAAGTTTCTCTGAAGATTGTCATTTCTGTGTATGTCACTACTTTCTCTTCAACCCCTACCCAAAAACCATTTCTCTCAACCCTGGTCTTCACTACAGCATACTCCATGGGCTTTCCATCGTTGGCAACTCTCCCACCCCCCACCCCTTCATCTTCCTCCCCCTTACCCTCCCAAACATGTACATATAACAATTTGCTGGTACCTTAGCTTAACTTTAAAATTAATATAGAGTATTGAAAATTAAATATCAAAGTGGAAAACTGCTTACTCCTTATTTATCATTACGTCTTTAAGTTGATAAAACTAGAATGAGATGTGTAACGTAGGTAATAATGTGAGCCTCGGTCATTTAATTTGGGATTTAAACGTGCAGGAGATGTAAATTTTCCCTTATCTCTCACTTCTGAATTGGTGGTGATACCTACTTCTTATTAGATGGACTCTAGTGTGATAAAAAAATCAAGTGTTCAAATTTTTTACGTGGGTCCCTAATTTGATGCCTAATGACTAGAAAACTCTATGTGCAAAATATTAGCTCAATGCATCAACTCCATTTTCCCCACACTCAAAGGCTCCTAGTATGAGTTGGGATTCGGTGGTATAATTGCAAATATACTTGGTACTTTTTGCTAACCTCTGTACTGGACACATTATCAATTAGGGATGTTTAATTTTTGCCATTTGGAGGCAAAGGAAGGTGGGTAGGGATGGGGCAACTCACAGCAAACCTCCCCACAACTAAGAATGACCTTCCCCTCCCACCACCCCTGGGAGCTGAAGCATAAGGATACTTGAAAATGATATATGAACCTTGCTAATGATATGGTATATCAAAACCATGGTTGGTGAGAATAAAAAAGTGGATATTTCTGAGTGAAGTATCACTTAATTTAATGGTGAATTATCGCAATGTATTTGATATGTTAAATTCATGAGTATACTTGCCCCTTCTCTTATTCCTATCTTTGTTGTTGACAGCTATCATCAGAAATACCGGCTCCAGCATCACCCCTGGCTTGTTGAAGCTATTGGTCTGTCGAAAAATGACCAGAAATCATTGACCCGCTCTCATGTTGCTGCTCGTCTCAATGGATATATTTTTGGTCGAGGAGGAAAAGAAGCACTGGAAGCAGATATTGTTCGTCTTGGGTTAAATGAAAAAATAGCAGATTATGTAAGGAAACACTACTTACAATATGAAGGACGTGGATTGTCATGTTGATTGAAGAGTCAAACTGCTTCATCACCATTAACAAAATTCATGTTATGGAATTTTGAATAGGCACCTATTAAAAAACATAAGGTTTTAATGCTATCTGCGTATTCCATGGTTAGGAATTGCTGAAATCCCTATCACTTTTAGCACATTTCATTATTATGTTATGGCATATGCAAATTTGGTTTTTCATCTACCTTAATATTATAAGTAACCAAGAACTGTTATAGTTTTTATAGCATTTTACCTCAATTCTTATAAGTTTGCATCTGTGTAAATGACAATGCAAAATGTAGTTATTCAATCAGATGAATGATGAGTTTTCGTATTATAATTAGTAACTCATAATTTTTGATGGATATTTTTCCTTGAAAATGTTAATGCTTGAGTGGTTTCTGTTATTGTATGTGAAGCTGAATAGCCAGAAAAGTCATTAGGATGGAGTTGTATTTGTCTTTTTAGTAGAATTTGACTCTTTAAATTTAAATCAATTCATTATTGCATGCCAATATGAGCTCTTCAATGTCCTACCAAGTTCAGTGTGGATGACATTGTGGCTTTTTACGTGTCCTTTTTATTTCTTTTGTTTTAGATTAGTTTTGTTACGTTGTTTACCATTGTGATATGTTAATCACTTTTAAAGTAGGTAGGTAATGGTATCAATTAATGATGAGCTGTCAGCACATTATTTCATGTCTGTGTGTGCATAATGCTGCATCTGTATCATTTCATGTTTATTTACTTGCATTGAATTAGTCATTTTTCCTACCTCCTGCAGCTCAAGTAGCCATAAGAATATTTTTTTTGCTTGCTTACTGGGGCTTGAAGTTAACGACAATAATCAATTGGGTATTTTCCAAAATTTTAAATTTAAGTTTACGGATCATTATATGTTACTTAAACTCGAACAAGCTTGCGGAGTGAAAGTAGTTTCAAAATTTATTCAATATTAATTGAGATATTTAAGATTATAATAGTCCTAATTTCAAATTTTTTTACGCCGCTGCGAAACGAAATCTGATTGGCTTGACGTCATTTTCGCTGAGCGATAGACGGATGTGAGGGAGAAAGTGAGTAACTGTAGAATATCTACCGTATATTTAAAGATTTTTCATTGAAAACAAAGACTATGGCGTGCAATGGTTTTATTAAAACCACATAAGATAATTTACCCAAAGTGGATATGTTTATGGTAGGCGTTTTAATGAAGGACGAGCGATTTAATGCTGCGGAAATTCGTTGAGCTTAAGTCCAAAAAATGTGAGCCTAAAGTTTGCTTTTAAAATCGTCATTACCGTTTTATATCATTTTTGATACATATAATTATGTATTTGGTGTATGAACTTTATTAACTGTTTTCCAATACACTCATAATCATTATGATACTTCTTTCTTAATCGAAGTCCATGTATGTCCATGCAACAGTAAACAAACAGTATCTTAGTAACATATCAACATAACACAGTACTCGCCAAATGTTTGTGCTGCCAATACTCGACATACCTAAAACATAAATTTTTTATTTGCTAATTAGTGATTGTTTGTAGAGGAGGTTTCTGGAAGTGGCTTATCTGCTGTAGAAATGCCTAAAAATAGATTCTCATCTCCTAAATGTCTATTCAAAGTTTAATTTAAGTGTTGTTATATTATAAAGCTTCTCGTGAGAGTTATGGTGATAATGCTATAGGATACGTCCAAGTAAAGAGAGATGGACGACTGTACACAGTCATTGCAAGAATATGTCCAGAACACAAAGTGCGGAGTAAAGTATACATTTTTACGGGTGGACATTGAGGAATCCAAGGAAGAAATTTCAATCATTCAATGTCGTGATTGCGTGAATAAATTTCTTGTTCGGTGTTTCAACCGATGTGTTCGTACATTGTGGCACAAAACACCATCTATATCCCTTACTTAGATGCCATTTAAAGGCATATCTAGAAACGCGAACACGTCAGAAACTAATTTCGCCGCATTTGTTACCACTGTAAGCATAAGGAAACGCCTGGGTCTAAATGTAAAGAGCGAAAATGACGTCACAGGCCATTCGGTTGTTTTCGGAGTGTGCTCGGGAGCTTTCGTAACCTTCTACTTTCTTTAGCTTTTAAAACCGAAATTCATACAATTTGATAAGAAAATTTTTAGCCAATGCAATAAGTTCAAGTAACTGAATCAGAATATCGATAGTTTGAAATACGTGGAAAATACCCAATTGCTTCACCAAAACTCCATGAGAAGGATTATAATTTGCCTCTTGTGAATGTTACTTCATTTTTATGTTAAGGTATGTGGGAGAGTCAGAGTAATGCTGATGTTTTTTGGATTGAACCATAGCCAAAATATTTTTCGTTCTAACTCTGGATCATTCATTACTTCAACCTCACGATTCCTCAAGTCATCGACAAAAATAATGAAAAATTGAAAATACCTATATGCCTGCCCAGACAGCACAGCCGCTGGTATACAAATGGTAAATCTCTTGTAGAGTTACGAATTGTATAATTTTTGGAAAAATATTTGTAATACATATGTATTCCAGCATCTTTCGAACAAATCATTGGTAATACTATTGTAATACGGCATCAAAATACCAGGAATATACAATTTGTAAACCCATTGTATTACAATTGTAAGGCCGAAAATAATACAAGGCTTCGTGCGCATTAGGTGTTTATGTACTTCTTTTGTCCAGCATAATGCGTACTGCGTATGATACGTATGTATTACCTTTGTTATGTGTAATCCAAGAATACTAGGTATAATCTTTGCTGTGGACGCTTTATCACGAGCTACTATCGCCAAATCATGGTAAAATCAAGATATTTTGCCATTAATTGCCATTCAACTTCTAAACATTCATCGCATGCTAGCCTGTGGATCATCCTTCGACCGAAAATTTGGCATAAATGGGAAGCTTGCAAACAATTCGGAGATCGAGTAAACACTACATTGATAGCTTAGATATACCACGCAGGTAATACGAAAGAGATTCTGTTTTGTAAAACTATTGTAATTTGGCTCTGTATTACCACCATATTTCAGTTTGTAAAACGATTGTAATTAGGCTCTGTAATACAAAGTTATTACCGGAAATTTTACGATTGTAATACAATTGGATAACTTTCGTCTTCATTCAAATGTAAACAAACGTATGTTTTATGGAAATAATCTAGTTTGTTCTCATTAATATTGACTTTGTAGTCATCCTATGTGGCAACATAGGTTTCAAGTAATTAAAGCCTTGTAACGGTTATCGTATAATTGGATGGTATTTCCTCGAAATATAACGGCATTGACATTTAAAAATTAGTTCTCGAAGTCACTTTGACGCACGGAAATGGCCACATATATAAGACTTTCTAGGAATGCAACTTTCAATTGCGAGTAAACATCGATAGGCGTTATATATGTCGAGACATGCGAAGTCAGTTAGGTAGGCACTAGGTAGAAGTAATGCTCATCGCATATTGTCAGTGAAATTCTGATAATGCGGAAATATTATTTTAACTATATGATATTTTTATTTTGGTATTCAGGAAAGAACATTATGTCGATGGTTACAATTTAGCCTCCATAAATAAAAATTTCATTGCCAAAGACACAGGAATTTTCTAGATTGATGATCAACGTTTTGAAGTAGGGCCAAATTTTAACATACAGACCAGTTCCATTCCAGTTACAGAGCAAGAAATTTCCACGTGGGTAGTTACGAAATAAATTCGTCATTTTGTAAAACTATTGTAATTTGGCTTTGTAATACCATCGTTATACAATTTGTAAAACAATTGTAATTTAGCTCTGTAATACTCCTAGTAATACAATTGTATTAGCGGACATTTGACACAGTATTACGATTGTAATACAATTGGAATACGAATACCCCATTTTTGTAATACGATTGTAAAATGACTGTAATACAGTAATATATCCAAGTTTGTGCTGTCTGGGTGGCTTAGTTAATGACAGAAATACCAGTCCCAAGTGCTCTTCTGCCTTAATTGTGGATATATTTGCAAATAATCAGTCAATCCAATCCTGACTTGAAAGTTCTATGTGATTGAATCATGTGTCAGAAAACATATATTCATGTTACAAAAAGGGTAACTAAAGCCTGAATCACACAATCATTTTTCACATACAAGTTCAGGGATAATTTGACCTATGATTTTCAATGATAGTTGAAGCCATCATTTTCCATATCACACAGTCATTTGTGTCGTAACTATGATCATCATTTCTGCACCTAGGATTTTGTTTACATAATCATTGACCGTAGCTGTTTACTATCTTCATTAAGTTACATCAAAGTTCACTAGTGGTGCCACAGTTCGTATTTGCTGTTGTGCGCTCTTGATTGGTTGCAGCTGGATATCACGTACTTACGTGTTCAGGGATGGAAAACGGGACAGTCGCAATGATGGAAAAAGGGAGAGGGATCCTATCATTGGCACTATCCCTGAACCTGTCCATGAAAAATTATTGCGTGATTCAGGCTTAATCAAATTATGCAAACTATTGTCTAACACGTGATGAATTTAAAAGACTGAGAGTAATTGTACATTACCATGAGCAATACCTATATTAGCACCAGAGAAAATCATAACCTATTTCATAGTCCTCTCGTTAAACAGCTGTTCTTATTTGTATTTAATCATGTTATTTTGTTTTATTTGATACTGTAACCTCAGTGGAGAGAAATTCACTTTGGGTTCTTGTTGTTATTGGAACTGAAATCATTCTCAAATGTTTGCTTCAATTGAGCTCTGATGAACTTAAGGTGGTGGTATCTCTAGTTTTTAAAAATTATTTTGGTTTTGGTTTAGCATTCCTATTTTAATGTTCATGATGAAACAAAAAGGTGAATGAAATGGTTTCCTTGTGGAGTGTCAAATTACTGGGATATTATTAATTTTTATAATATGTATTATACCTCAGATAAGATTGATATTTCAATGGCTGTATTTTATATTGAACCTTTAAAGAGTGGTATTATCTGTTTATTTGAATAATCTTTAGTAGTCTTATCAGATTTACTTCTCTAGCTAAGGATGATAATGGGAGCTGTTACAAATGTCATTGCTTTTCCTTTGTGAAACAATGTATTCACAATGACTAGCAATGCTTTTGCCTGTTTTTGTTTTCATTACTGGTGATGTGCATGAGACATATTATTTTTAAATAAACATCATTGTTAGTATAAAAAAATAATTTTCCATCCTCTACTGTTGCCGATCTTAATCCATAACTACAGATCCCCGCCATTTTTAAAATATAGTTTTTCTATCTTTGCCTCATTTCTGAATGTTCAGAAATGCAGTACCTTCTGATTAGATACTGCCTCACCAATTGAAGTGTAACGGGAGAGGGAAAATAATTTTCTCGCTGAAAACACCCAACTACAAACAAACTCTTTCCAAGCTCAGGTGAGATAATTGAGGAAGTCAGCATGAAAACATATATTATCAATGAACAACTAATAAAAGCATGTACATATACCAAATAACTAACCAAAAGTCAAAGGTTCAGCCAACTGTATAGTAACTTCCACTCCGACATACTATATTGCAAATTTGATCAAGTGAGAGCTGTGAGGCTCCATTAGAATAGACTGAATGACGTTAGCGATGTGCACTCCTTGTCGACTAGACTGGTAAAAGGCTTGGGTGATTCACCTTTCGTAGAAGGGAAATTTTCAGCAAGGCTGAAATGGAGTGGGTAAGGCATAGGATAGAGGCGATCGGTAGCCTTGGAGGGGAGGAAATAGTGGGATGGGTATATAGATGTGGTGGAAGTCTTCAATTGGAGCTTCAAGAACTGGTTTGTGTCTCTGTCTGCAGAATAGGAAGAAAAAGTTGTGGTGCGATAGTCAGATGTCCCGGGTTTCTCAGTTTTCTCCTGTGCAGACGACTATGAGCAAGAAATGACCTGGTGAGGGAAATATTGCATCCAGAGGTCGCTGGCAAGAAGTAGTCTCTGCATTTTGGAGTCATAGGCATTGTTGGCTTGATGCCAGACGCAAGTCCGCCCTCAGGCAAGTCTGTTGGCTATGTCCGCTGAGGGGAAACATTTCCAAATAGGGGAAATTGTGGCAAAAAAGGGGTGGGGAAATGCATTAAAAATACCACACGATTGATCACCCACTTCACATTTCTATGACCGATATCCAAATCATTCAGTCTAAAGTTACCCATGGCCAGATTGCATGTCTGTGCTATATGTCATTTTTCATAGGTCAACTTTTCCACCACTTCTACATAAATGGGTCTTAAGCCCATTTTACACGATGCTTGATCCAGCACAGGACCTAGTATGCTAGCTGATACTTGATATTGAGGGCAGAACCATAATGATAAAACCGTGATAGGTTTCACACAATCATTGAATTTTTGCTTGTGATGAAGCGGTACTGTTGTCCACTGTTAAAAGAAAATGGATATTTCCATGAAAGAAGCTGCGACTTCCGGCTGCTGCAGTAATAGCAGGGATTGTCGAGACATTCATGGCACATTGATTTCACCACCAAAGAGTGCGTAACACCCGCAAACGAATATCATTATTTGTTTAAAAAATATCTTTGTATTTAGACAAAAAAGGAGGGCTATTATAGTTATGTACAAAGCAGCAACGTAAAATAGCAAAATATTTCTAGGCTCATTTTGAAAGCAGTCTTTGAGACGGCATGTATGTTTCAGTGTTGCAAAAAATGGTGCCTGTTGTTACAGGTTTTCCGTTTGAAGGATTGATTCTATCATAAAATAACAAGATGTTATACTGCCATAAATTACAAGAAGATTGATGGTACTCACTTATGAGGAGTGAGATGATAATGATAAATTTGAAGGGTTACTTAAAGTAGATGGTTCAGCAGGAAGAACTGTTGTCGGTGGGGCTAGTGCCCTTAGGACATTATTATACATACTACAAAACAATAGAACTAACCTACACTGCAAGGCATTATTTTTAGATTATTGGATATGCTGGATAAGTGTAAATTGGGGGCTTTTGAGATGTGGGCGTAGAGAGGATTGGTGGGCAAATAAACAGGGTAGCAAGGAAGCACAAATAATGGCTGGGGAGGAAAGGAAGTTTGTGGCCAAGATTATAATGTGGCCAAGAAGAATAATGGAGGGCAAGTGTTGGTTGTGAGCAAGATGAAGGTAAAAAGTATGAATTTTGTGTGACACATGGGGAGGCATAAGAAGAGAGGAACTTAAGACTTGGTATTTGTCACAGCATTTCTCACATTACCCATAGACCATTGGGCTCTTAAAGATTGTCCGGCCCTTTGGTTCCATGATAGCCATTGTTATATATTATGATGCCATTTGACGGACCTGTTTAATGTACCATAAAAGGTGTATATAAGTTACTGCTAGTATGCGTCTATTAAACAATGAGGTGACTGAGGTACCTATAATTTATGTGAAAGGAATATATCCTTCTTTAAAGTATTTTTTATTAACACACTAAAATCCACTGACATTATGTAGCCTTACAGAATGTACACTCGTCATACCAAGGGCTACAGCCTCTTTAATCCAAGTTAGCACTCATAGAATCTAACCAAATTAGGTACCTATAAGTGTAAGATGAAACACGTCAGTGCTACAAAAAACCTTCAGCAATGTACAGGAAAGGTGGAAAAATTCATCTCCTTCAACGCACTTCGCTGGGTGATTCGGATAGTTTTACCAATATACTTGGAAGTGGTGTTTCCAGCAGAATGTTCTCAAAGTGGCAAAAGGGGAAATGCGCCTCAGGGCGAATGTTATCTATTACATCACAATTTCATTGAAGACATTATCTCCAACAGATTATAATTCAATTTCCATCAGCAGCGGATAGCGACACGAACCAAGCATTCTCCAATAGTTCCCTAGGTTTCCATCGGCATGTAAAAAATATATTTCATCTATGTGAAATAACACGGTACCAAGCTTTCATTTGGATGAGAAAATTTATCGACAATAGCTCAGTTAGAATCTTTACCACACGAATATTCATACACAGTTTCTAAATCATATAGCATCCTAGAAATTACCAAGGCCTTATTCGGCTTTGAGTTGCATGTGTAAGCACCCGCTTATACTTTTCCTTTTTCTGAAGACCAGCTTGCTTATGCCTCGGATGAGTTTTGCACATCACGTACATTCTTTCATCGCGAACAACAAAGTAACAATCTTTGCATCTCCTTCTCACACGACCCATGTATTTCAACCCTCTGTCCGGCAACTCATACAAAGCCTTGGGCACCAGTAAGCAATCAGTAAGTTTCCTTAAAGGGAGTAACGTAGATTTTGCGGAAACAATGCCATGATACGCTTTCTTTGAGCAGGAACTCAACAAGATTAGATTTTTTTGAAGGCAGGGAAGCCCGGCTCGAAATAAAGTCGACAGCGTCGAAGTGAAACTCATGACTGTTTCTGGAAGAAATACGAGGAGCATGAAAATCAAAGCAGTAAAACATGGAGATATAATTGCAACTAAAAGCCATTCAATATTTACAAAAGAAGGCAAATATCACATGAAGTAACAAAAATTACAATTCACACTGGTCTCACAAGATTACGCTTTGAGCTCAATGCGCATTTTACATAAACGAGACTCGATTTTTTATCCTTTTGCGCTTTTGCTTTAGCGGTTTCATCTGTTTTTATAGATGTCGCTAGTACATATGGCCGCAAGAGGCTAAATGCCCGCCGTTAGACTTTGAGAAAATTAGTAGATATTAAGGAATGCCATGATGTTAGTGCCGTTAATTTTAACTGAAGTCGAATATGCACGTGTGCCTGAAGACATCGCCAAGAAAATTGATGACTACATCTCAACAAAAGCCAGTAATTTCAAAAGATTCAAAGAATTCCATGACACGAGCCAGAGTGAAAACGGTGAGTTAAATTGAAAATTATTTTCTGGCCAAGCTACGAGTGTCATTTTTCTATGGTTTATAATTCTGAAAGCCTGCCCAATCGTAAGAATAAATTATCTTTATGATTTTCCCGGTGCAACCCTTGGTTTTGGCGGGATGCGATTCGTATCATCCTTTCCGTCGTAGAGCAAAGAGTGACTAAACTAGAAAATGACGTTTCGGAGGCACAAAGAGACCTTGCAGATGCGAAGAAGGAGGCTCAAACGGCAGAAAATAAAGTTGAGGAGCTGCAGTCCAACTTGACGGAGGTGAAGAGTAAACTAGAAAGTCTTCAGGAATTGTCTGAAAGGTAGGTTGTCGTTCGTTCTATTCCTTTGTTAATGGAGGATTATTTTCGAGGAAAGCGAGCAATTTATATAAATCGTTCAGGTGTCTTAGTAAACGTCATGGGTGGATCATAACTTAAGTTGTGAAAAGGAATAGCATTTTGTTAATCGTCTATGATTCGCTAAAAAAAACTTCAATTTTCCATCCTCTGTAAATTTAGGCTTGAAGCAGAGAATGCTTCTCTTAATAGGAAGCAAACTGCCTACTCGGAGGAAAGGGAAGATCTACTGAGACGACTTGAAAGGCGTGATTTGGAAATTGAGCGCCTTAATGTTGATAATAAGAGCCTCTCAGAACAGCTTTTAGCAGCATCTGCTGCTAAGTGTGAAGCACTTGCACATGCAGATCAAATAGAAGCTAAGGAGGTGGAACTTCTCAATCGGTTAGTATAAAGCGAATTGGTGTTAGATCCCATTTTGAACAAAACTATTAAACCAACAGTTGAAAGATTATTGCCAAGTAGTAGATATTTGTTTTTGATTTTCCTTTAGTTATGAAAAAGAAGCATCCTGTGTGATCATGGCATTTTCTTTGGGATTAACTTGCCTTTCACATGATACCCTTAATTGCCAGAGGGGGCCCTTCATTCTTATGAAATTTTCTTTAATTTTTGCTACTTTATTATTCAGTAAAATATATTCTTAAATTTGTTGACATGCTAATAGTTAAATCTTAATTATTATTTGGCAATCTTGGCAATTACAGCTGTTGTTTGAAATTGTTATAGTGTGATGGTGAGTAGTTAATAATTTCGGTTGGGTCATTTCATATTTTGCCTTTTGTGTTTTACAGGGAAAAACGCTTGGAGAAAGAGCACCAGGTCCTTAACAGTCGCATACATGACCTGACCGAAGCAGTGAATAGTCATTCAACTGATTTGGCCAATGCTCGGCGAGAGTACACCACCCGTCAAATATCTCTGGAAAGCCAACTAACTGAAGTGACGCAAAAGGTAATTAATTATGCTGGCTAAGACTTCCAATTCACTAGTATTTTCCATTCACGCACTCTTTGATCATCAACTTCTGGAAGTGAAATCTGTTATGGAGAAAAAAATCAGTGAGGGTGTAAGGAAATGAAGTGGAAGTGATCAAGGGACTGAAGGTGATCCCTCGGCTATGTGCACCATCCTTGTACTTAAAAGTTCTCATTTGTTATTAGTCTTTTTTTTTTAATTTCCATTCACACTCAAAGGTGCCAGTTGACAAGGGCGGGGGATGGAATAAGGTGAAAGTGAACAAGAGAAGTAGATACAGTGCTAATTGGTAAATATCCCATGGGGTTGATTGTAAAGACTTAAATGATGCCCTTTATAATGAGATAAGTGGGACTTGGACGTGTGTGTGATTTGATAGAAAGTTACGGCTGTTAACTGTTCTCATTTTCTTAAACATTTCCTCAATTTTTATTGATTTATTTATTCTCAATAGCCACTGAAAAAACAGCACTCATTGGCCTTTATATCAGGGTATTAACAATGGACGATCACACACAACCATGCCCTGGGAAGTGAAAAATCCTCCCCAGGCGGGATTCGAACCCGTGACCTTTGGGTTAGCAGGCGAGGACGTTACCCTGCCGCCACCAAGGCCGGCAATTCTTCTGCATGAATCACTGTTTCGGAAGAATTTCTATACTTCCTGAGATTTCAACTCTAAATCTAAATCCTCCTTGTCCTTGCAATTGGATAAATTGGAAAGCCATCCCTGTGAGGAAAATGAGAATGAAAGTATGAAAATAATTTTCAGTGAATTTTACAAAGCTTCGTATTCTTGGAAAACACATTCAAAATACATAATCATTTAATCAAAACACATAAATCCTTTCTTGTAAGGCGTAAGTCCACTTCCTGAAATAAGCTTTAATGGAGGATAAGAATAATTTTTTATGTTTTTTCCTTAAAACAGTATCCTTTGTTGAAAGGTGTATTTGTCAAGCTCAATTCCTGAAATGAGCTTTACTTTTTCAAATAAAAAAAATATGGTTGTAATCCAAAATCATGTCATGATTTTCAAATATGTGATTCTTTTGTTGGTCTTTGTGGTAATTTTTCTCTTGAATTTTTATATCATTTCATTGTTTTTTTAAGGAGATTTATGCCTCAGAATGTGTTGAAGACATTTCTCTTCTACTCAGCAGTCTCTCGGTTAAATATAATTTCTCTACAGCTTTTAATATGTGATTTTCTCAATTACCTATGAGTGTTCTAATAATTGTCTCTCTTTTCAGTTGCAAATTGCTGAGGAGACCATTGGGACGCTAAGAAAGTCATGCAAAGAGCACAGTAGCAAAGCAGAGAATCTAGCCCAACGGCTAAAAGGGAGCAGAGATTCAGAGATAAAAATGCAGGAAGCGTTCGAATTGGAATTGAGTGCACAGACACGATTAGCTGATCTTTACAAAAAGTCGAGTGAAAGTGCTGAAGCTAAATGTACTGAATTGATGTCAGCCATCACTGAACTGAAAGGTCTGCTTAATGATTCTTCCAAGAAGTATGGTGACATGGAGGCACATGCCCATAGGGAAAAAACGGACATGGAAGCAAAAATTAATGAGAGTAAAACTGCTATAGAACTCCTCAAAAAGGAACTTGCTGAAGCTAATGAACTGTTGAAAGCTGCCAAAAGAGGTAATGTGCTACTTCTTTCTTGATTAAATAGCTTGCTAAAGAGAGAGAATATTAGTGCAGTCTTGTTCATTGTATTTTTATGTAAATTATCTTCTTAGTTTGATACCTCATTTGCTTTGTGTTAAGAGTCATTTATAGAAGCTGTATGTAATGAGTTCTGGGTCAGTATTAGAGTGATATCTCTTCTGTTGTATTAATCAACATTGGAGTTATATATAGTAAGTGATTTTAATTTCTTATTTGTGAAGGGGCAAACATCTACTACCCCATTCTTCCAAATCATGGAAATTTTCTATGAATGCAGCATTTCAATGTCTTTTTTGTAAAGTTACTGTGTTTCCTGACCGATTGCACACTTTTTTCTTTGAAGATGCATTCTAAAATCGACCTGCATCTTGTGGGCTAAGTTAAAGCTTCATTTTTGTGCATCTAATTTTGCATTGCTGTTGGAGGTGCCCATATCTCTACTTTCACCGCAGACTGCATCGTGGCAGGAATCTAAAGCTGCACTCTCCTTCATTCACTTGTTTCTGGAATTCTATGACTAGTAATTTTAATGCATTTATGCTATTTGGAATTAAAGAATCCTAATTTCCTCCTTAAGTTGTTAACATTAACGGGTTTTGTTCATAATTTTTTTCTTCTTTTTTTAACACCAAGGCAACACTGTCTGTTGGGCCGAAATAGAAAGGTGCATCCCGAGGGCCGGGAAATACGTTACTTTTGTTTTATTTTATTCATATAATTTTCTGTTTCATCACTTAAAATTTTTAAAGCTATGTATTTGCGATTATGTATTATTTTACTTCACTTTTCTCTAGTAAAAATTGAATCTAAGCCTAGTGGATAAGTATGCAATTATGTTCTTGCTTAATGATGATAATGTAGGCTCAGGCAAGCTCTCTGAATGGAGCTTCGATGGTGCATATCATGTTTTAACTTGTGTGAAGCATCAACCAAACTTCAGCCGATTTTTCATGAACATTCCTTCTTCCTCTTAAATTGCTGAAGCCACTGGTATACATATATTGTTAACTCCTAGCAATAATCATTTCTTTGTGTGCTTTTCAGAAATTACTGAGGAACAACTTGAGATGTTAAGTCCCTCTGCAGCAGCTGCTAGTCGTCTCATAAAATCAGGTTTGAGTTTAACTCAAATCTATAGCCAGTACGTTGCAGTTTCTGAGGAACTTTTTGTTGAGAAGCAACAGAGTAAAAAACTCAATTTATTTTTGAATGCTATTCTTACGGTAAGTCTAAATTTGACTTAGTTTGACTGCATTGTGTTATCACTGTTACATTCCGGTATCTTGCTGGTCTTTCTTCTGTTAGATTTATAAAACACTTTTAATTCCTGGACATGTAATTGTTTTCGTTTGGATAGACTGTCTCACATTTGGACCCCCACAAAATTTGAAAAATTCTTTCATCAATTCTTAAGTAACTGTATTTTTGTTGAAGTTGTAAATAATTGATACTCATGGACTAATTTCTAGTTTATTTTGGCCTGAAATTATAGGAATTAGAGGAAAGGACTCCTCATTTGAAACTGGAGCGGGAGAACTATCATAGTGCCATATTAAGCATTAATCACCTCTCAACACGATGTGATGAGTTGCTCTTGGAAGCCCAACAACTCAGGGAGGAAGCCTCTGAAGCACGAAAAGCATCTGGACATTATAATAGGGAAAATGCTAGGCTCAAGGTGGAAGTAAAAGATCTGAGCAGACAGGTAAAGAATTTCACTCTTTTGTAAATGTTTAATCCTATTAATTACTCTATTTTTTACGTATTGGCAATAATAATAAGGCTAGAGGAAGATTTTCGGAGATCAAGGAAGACGTGCAACTTGTTGACGGGAGCGTCATTCGTCACCTCGAGGATGATGATAGCTATGAATGCCTCGGGGTTCCCCAATGCCGAATGCAGGAGGTTGCAGCAGTGAAGGAAAGGCTCACTGCCAAATACAGACATTCTCAGGAACATGTGGAGTTCTGAGTTGTCAGGCAAGAACAAGGTTCTTGCCATGACAACTCAGAACTCCACATGTTCCTCCTGGTACCTGGGTACGGCATGTCAAGTGTTGAAAAGCAGGGACCCCCTGCTCAATCTCGTGAGAGAGGACGAGAGTGCTGGAGCAGGGGGTTTCTCTTTCAGGCGGCAAAGAAGGCAGTGGACGAAACCGGTCTCGACTTCAACCTGTCATCCGACGGAAGCAGCAATGACACGACCATCTCGTCATTGAAGGCAGACGTCCTCAAGCTCGAAATAAAAAACGCCGAGCAGAAGGCCTTGCTCAAGGTGCACACCGATAAGCCCATGCATGGATGATTCTATCGAAACATCGTAAAGCAAGGGTTATCAAAGGAGCTGACATTTGCCTTCCTACGCTCTGCTGGTCTGAAGTCTGAGACAGAGGGTTTTGTTCTCACGTGCCAGGATGGTGTCATAAACACACTCGTGTACTGCCGCATTATATTCAAGGCGGAGGTCGCAGACACGAGATGCAGGGCGTGCTGAGCCCAGTCAAAGACTTTGAGTCACCTTCTCTCCGGCTGTAGTTATTACACAATATCGGCGTATTTAGCTTGTCACAACGCGGCCCTGCAGGTGTTATACTTTCACCTTCGACACCATTATGGCGTGGACGAAACACCAGTGCTGCCTTATGTCCCTGGAGATATTGAGTCTGTCGTAGAGAACGATAAATGCACCATCTGGTGGAATTACTCCTCCACCACCAGGCAGTTGGAGGCGACCAAGCCTGATATCGTTCTCCTTAACCACCTCACGCACTCCATTTTCATAATCGAGTTTTCGGCTCTGGCTGAAACTAACATGGATGTGAAAGAGGTGGAAAAATGGACGAAATATCAAGACCTGCTTTTCGAACTTGGACAAATGTACCCCAGACACTCTGTGAAACTGGTGGTCCTCATCATAGGTGTGCTCGGGCTCTGGAGTTAAGGGCTCACTGCTAAATAACATCAAGTGCATTCCGTCCTGCATGGCACAGGTGGAATCACTAATTGCACGCATGCAGAAGGCCGTCATCCTGGGGTCACTCCATCTACTGCGTACGCATGACCCGACAGCAGCGTAGCCACTCATCCAATGGGCATCGGAAGTGGCTGCAATTACTGGCCCACCCCTCTCGAGACTCTGGCCTGTATGACACCAATGAAACCTGATGCTTGCCGGGGACTCGGAGGGGATGTTACAACTGTAACAATTCAATAATAATAATATTTATTTGCCCAGTGGATCGAGTTACAAAGTTTGCACACAATATAAGGCACATTAGGAATTAATGAAAGTAGTAAACTATACATAAAATGGGCAACACTGCCAAAACAATTTAACATTGCACAGCACTATAATTATTAATTCATCAGTGGTCAATAAAAATGGTTGACTTACAAAGGATCTGCCATAAACTCATTGACATCGTAGTAGAACTTTCTCTTAGAAGAGCTTTCAGTTGTCTTTTAAAAGCATCACCACTCATGGATTTGATGGAAATGGGCAGATGATTATCTAACTGAAATCCCATCCTCCGCAAACCGTGTAAACATTTTGTGGTCGTGGCATATGTTACATGTAAGTCATTACAGCTTCTCGTGAAGTGATGGTGAATGCCTTGGTTTTTAGAAAAAGATGATGGGTTACTATGGGTGTACATGACAGCAGATAGAATGTAGATGCAGGGAATGACGAGAATATTTAGCTTCCTGAAAATAGGACGGCATGAGACATTGTAGGGCTCTTTAGCCATTAGACGAACTGCTCTTTTTTTATTTTAATAATATTCTTTGCATGATGGGAAGAGCCCCAGAAAAGGATACTAAATAGTGCATTGGAATGGAATTCCTCATAGTACAAAGTAGTGAGGACGTTTGGTGAAACAGTATCTCTTATGAATCTAACTACGTAACAGGTCGAACTTAATTTACTTAACAAGTGATTAACATGTATCTCCCAGCTCATGAATGCATCAAGGTGAAGTACCAAGGGAGATAAGTTTACCATTGGAAAAAGCGTTATAAAGGTTACTTGCAGACACAATAATGTTAGTATCGTCTGCATAATGGATTGGTGTAGCCCCTTCTACTTCACTTAGCCTGATAGGGAGGTCATTAATATAAATAACAAAAAGAATAGGGCCAAGGATTGATCCTTGGGGTACACCACAAGAAACCTTATTCATTTCAGATCTGCATTGGACACCATGATGGGACGCTACAATGAACTGATGCCTGTCCTGAAGATAAGATTTTACCCACCGGTTTGCAATTCCTCTAACACCGAGGTGATTAAGTTGAAACAAGAGCAATTCATGATGGACATTGTCGAGAGCTTTACTAAAATGGAACATCAAACCAATTGTTGCTAACCCTTAATGAAGGGAAGAAAGAATGCTGTCAATTACATCAGTTGTGGCTGAGGTAGTAGATCTATGCCAACGATAGCCGTGTTGACTATTGGATAAAAGCTGTATTGCCTCTAGAAATGTAATTAAACGTCTGTAAAAGATTTTTTCAAACAGCTTAGAGAATTGATTTTGAATGCTGATTGGGCAATAATAATTAATATCTTGAGGATTTCCTATTTTCTTGTACAGAGGAATTACTTTTGAGATTTTTAAGGGACTTGAAAAAATTCCTAGATGTAAAGAATCATTAATTAAGTGAAGAAGAGGGACTTTGTAAGCATCAACACATATTTAATCCAATCCAATTCGGAATTTCGTCAAAGCCAGAGCTGCTTTTAGAACCAAGGTTGTGAAGAGAAAGTTTTAATTCAGATTCAGTACAAGGCCTTAAGAAGAGTGACTTTGTTGCAGGAGGAAAACCAGAGTAATCGTAATTATCAGACAGTTTTGGGTGTAGTGTGTGATTTGTGAAATAATCATTAATGAAACAGGCTAAAGAATGTGAACTGGAGAAGGGAACACCTGACGTATCAACAATTTGAGAAACTGAAAGGGGAGGGGTGCTGCCTTTGGATGAGTTAATAATCTTCCAGACTTCTTTAGATTTGTTATTGGCAATCATAATCCTTCAGTCATTAAAGGAATGCTCTGCTGCAATTTAAGTTTTGCGATAATAGGATTTTAGAGATTTATACTCATTTTGAAGAGTGTCATCTCTTGATGACTGGATAAGAAAGGGGTATTGTTTGAGGTAGGTAGAGAAACTACGGATTTCGTCAGTGATTCACTCCTTCTGTTTTTGTTTTCTGCTGGTCTTCTTGTAAACTGTGGGAAAGGCTATATTGTAGGAATATACAAACTTGTCATAGAAATGAGTAAATATAGTTTAAAAATCAGCACTGGTATAAACAAAGGACCAGTTTTCGGCTTCAAACAGATTAAAAAAGTATGAAACAATAGTTTTACAGTAGGATCTTGCTGGAAACCATATTGTTGAAGGTATAAAATTACAAGGTATTGTGGTCGGAAATATCCAATTTTACAACTAGTCAGGTTATATCACATGGTTCAAAATTCAAGGCAATAGTATCTTTTAGTGATTTAGAGTGACTGGTGACTAGTAGGTTCATACACATGATATGCTTAATTAAAAGATGACTCCTATTCAAAATTCTTTCTTGATTTTTCAATTTGATAGATACGAGGCTATCTTAATAACTTGAAAGCACCAAAGTTGCCTGACTCGGGCAAACAAAAATGTTATCTCAGAAACACAACCTTTGTATTAAGTTACCTTAATCAGATATCATATTTACGTGGTCACATGATATGCATTTCCTATGAAGTTATTCACTTCCTATAAAATTCATGAAGGTGAAAAAATGCAATGGATAACATTGTTCCACATTCCACAGCCGTATTTTTTGCATGGAAGTCATGCAGCCAGCTGACAGGGTCCCAGCAATTACTCATGCTGGAGTCTGTCTATAGGCTGTGCTTTTACTTATGTTATTACTCTGCATTAATGGCATATAATAACATCAAATAAATTAAATTTATGAGGCCTTCAGACCTCTTAAAACTTAATCTCTAGTATCATTAACATGCGTAAGGTTTAATTAAATGGTGATTGCATAATAAAATGAAAAATATTGCAATATATATATTTATTGAAATAGTAAGTGATTATTTACTCTTTTCCTCTGATGGTATTTTATATATTCTTTATGAAAGTCATTATATTCTGCCCTCATAAATGTCAACTTCATAATGTGTTATGAAGCATAACGTGTTTGTATTTTTAGGTTTGTACGTTGTTGAAAGAAGTTGAGGAAGCAAGGGGTGGGTTTGTTGCTCCATCACGAGAAGACCATATGGTGTCTTCAACCATAGAATCCTCAGCTTCTCAGGTAGGTGCAGTACTCTTTATTTATTTCAACTCTCATGAATTTTATCTGGTGTTGTGAAATTCACGGAGTAGGTTGCATTCCTTCTTGATAACTGGGAAAACTCCCACAAAAATATCAAGGAATTTGCCTTGATTTTGATAATATTTGAAAATTTCTCCTTGATTTTCATGTTTAAATTTCTGAAAGTTTTTAATTTTTGCAACATTAATTATACCCGATATTTTAGAAATCATGCTTATTCATTTGTTGAATTTATTTCTATTAATGCCAAGTTCTAATTTTTTTTGCTTTTACTTGAATGGAAGCATCATGTTGTTATTTAAACATAAAAATATCCACAATGTTTTCCGTGAGTAGAGAGCATCTTGTGTGGAAAGAAAATAGTTGCAGAATATTAACTTATTTAAAAATTCATTTCAATTTATGGTATTAGAGATGTACATACTCAGTAGTTTCTTATTTTCTCCTGTTTGAATTTCTGCACCCAATCTTAAATTTGATCGAAATAAATGTGTCCGAGATATTTCGGGAAACCAGTTAAAAGGATAAGATGTACTCACAAACTCTGAAATGCATGGCACCCTATTTTAAAATGTTATTTTCCTTCTGGAATACAGATTTATTTTCCCTGTTGAAATCAAATTGCCTCCCTGGCACTGTTCTTTTCTCGTCAGTATTTGATGCATCTTCTCACATCTCTTTCCATTTAAATTAGCACTGCCACCATTTTAGTTGGATCCCTGTGCTTAATGACCATCCATGGAGTTAATGACTATATTGGTTTGTGGCCAGTGCATAACATTATTTTGCCTTAGTTAATGCCCCCTGACATCAATTTGTTATTTGGTTTTACATGACATGGTTTGTCTGATCATTGTTAATGCAGTTGTCTACCCTGAAAGGGTACGGTGTGTTGGGTATGCATGTATGCTCTTATGGGAATATATCACCGATCTGAGAGTTAGCATGTCTTGGATCATGAGTAAATTCCCTAAATTAAATATGGAAGTGCCGACTGCTTTTCAAGGAGCACAGGAGGGCTGTGCGATTATTCCAAACACTACTCACATTATTTTTCTAATCATTCTGTGGTTTTAAAATCATGGAGCATGTCATATAATACAATTGTCAACAGGAACAACAATTTACCAAAAATATTCTGGAATTTCAGGCTATGGAAAAGATTGGCAATCTGTCTTAATGATCAATTTGCACAAAATCTTCATGAATTTATCTTCTGATTCCTTTTTTATTGTAATCATCCTTGGTGGCATAAGGCAAGTCTTTGCCTGCTAATTGTGAAGTCACAGGTTCAAGTGCCACCAGGGTGGAATTCTTTCCCATCCATAGCATGGATGTTTGTAAATGTCAGTGTGTAAATTGTAAAAGAGGACTCTTCAGCTCTAAATTCCATAACTAATGAAGGCATTTTTTTATTACATTGTTGGAAGTTTATTGTACATTGTTGAAACTCAGCACCTGGAGCTATTCTTGTGAAGAGTTCAGTATTTTAGGAAATGTATGAGTCACTTTTTTTCTTATTCCACGGTAGTGGGCATTCACATTCTTAATTAAGCTGTTAGTGTGCCATCACAAATAATGCACTGTGTAGTGCATACATACTTAAGTAGGAGATTTTGCGAGCCATTCTCACCTATGAAAGGCTTTCAGATTATTATTATTATTCAAAAGGCCAAAAGCCCTATTACAAGACAGTACATGGCAGCAACATAAAACACACAGTGAAAACCCCTACAAAAGGCGATGACAAAATTACAAGCATACCAATTCACATAGTACCATAAACAGCAAAACATTGAAACAACAATAAAACACAAATAAAATTACACACTTGAGCAAGAAAACAGACTTGCTACCAGCAACAATCGAAGACCAACATAAGTTAAAATTTAAATGAATATAAAACTTCAAAAATTATATATCATACAGATTTCTTAGAGTGTCGATCAATAGACCTATCAGTTCCTTAATTATCAGGTAGTATCTTATCAGGTATACATTTCAAGTACTTTTTAAGGCATGGCAATGATACTGAAAAAAGGTCCCAAGTCATGACACAAATTTCCATCACGCGTAATCTATTCAAGTGGAGAGTAAGTATAATTACGTGCAAGAAAACTGGTGTCTACCAGAAAGTCTTATCTTGTTGCATAAGAAGGAACTCTTAGGTATATAGCACTAACAATAAGTAACTTTGGGGAATCAACCATATTATTTAAAAATGTATAGAGAAAAATTACATTAAAGCCCAGCCTACACTTGTAATGCTTACAACCAACTTAGAGTTTTAGTTTGAACCTGACTCTTGTTGGCACTTTTTGTAAAATAAACGCTTGTTTGGCAACGTTACAGTCCAAAATATTATTATTTGAAAAACTAAATACAATTAAAAAACAGTATTCAAGCAGCAAGAATCAGCCTGTGCAAATCAGGTGTAGAGGTGGTACTTGCTCACTAGTTGACCAGCCAAACTCTGATACCAAGTGGTGTTCACTGGGATTATGTTGGTGAATGTAGTTGTTCACATACTTTAAATGATTTTTTTCTCTAAAACTTTTGAGAAGTGTGCTTTCTTTACTCCAGCATACTCCAATGAGGAGTATGCTGGAGCCACAGCATATATTTAAATACAATTGATACATATTTAAGTGAAATTGATGACATGGCTGTTATGAAGTTAAGCTGTTTGAAGTTGTACCCCAATAGTCATTTGTTTCAGATGATCGGTAATGTTATTTTAGTGTGAAGAGCACAATACCCAAGTCAGTACAGATATAGCAGATTCATGGATACACACTTTCAATATTAGTTTGTAATCATTTTTGCTACTTCTTTATTTGTAGCTGTTGGCATAACTCCCTTACATATATTCATTTTTCTTAACAACTCTTTGCAGGTCATATCTGAACGCCTGGTAACATTCAGGGATTTTGAAGAGTTGCAGTCTAAGAACATGGAATTGCTGTGTGCATTGCGCCAGCTGAGTGAAAAACAGGAGGAGATGGAGCAAAAAGAATCCGAATATAACATTCCAATGATGAAGGTTGGTCAGAGACTTTAATGCAAATTCAATATTGCTGATGTGCTGTAAACTATGCCCTGGAGCTTAGTCTCAGGCTTGCCTACCATTGAAAACTTGAATTTTGTACTGGAATATGGTTATGTCTTAAACATACTAACTTTGTACAATATGATAACTTATAAAATTTAGGATCCACCTTTTGCCAGAAGCTTATGGGTTTACAACTGGAGTATTTTATGCGCCTTGCCACAGCAACATTCAGGTCTGACCGGAAAACAGAATTTTAAATAATGAGCTCATGATTTTGTTTTTACGCAGCCAGGGCTGTCTTTTGGGATAGAGAGGCCCCTGGGCTCGAGATAGTGTGTGGCCCTTTTAAGGGCAGCATAAACACAATTCATTTCAAATAATTATACAAGATACGCAATTGAGGTATTGTTTTAGATTGCTAAGTCAAACAATAATTCAATGCTATTATTAATATTCTTTTCATCATTCATACTCACAAACCTATTTTTTTCCAATGTCATTGCATTTGGCAGAAAGTGTATAGTTTATTTTTTTAAGTTAAACTTAATTAATAAAAGACCACGCGGTCAGGTTGAATAATTAACCAAATATATTTTGTGAAAATATTATTTTAATAAATGAATACTTTCTATATTAGATTTCGATTCTATACACATTTAAGCCAAATGATTTCATCTTGATTGAGTCATGGAATTTCGTAGACCATTTTCCAATAATTTTAATTTTGAAAATGAACGTTCACCACTGCAATTTGTTGTCATAATGCTCAAAAATATTCTAAAACTCATTTAAATATTGCGAATAGTGCAACTTAAATAATATTCTTTTAATTGCAAATATAATTTTGGAATTGATAACACTTCATTTTTTTTTAGTTTCACTAAGATAATGTTTTTAATTAAGCTTTTGATATTAAATTGTCTGCAGATGTATTTACCATATTTTTTGGCAAGTTTTTCACCTGCATTTTTTATCTGATCATAGTCCATTTCTCGAAGTATGTACTGTGAAAAACTTGAAATTATCATTTCCAGTTTCGTATAGCCTCTGCATATATATATATATATATATATACTCAATCATACGAAAAATGACGCTCAAAGGCGCGAATAAATTCAAACATTCATAGGGAAATGGAAATGGATAGGTACACATAAAAGGACGAACACAGGGTTTGGTGGGGAAGATGAAAATGAGTCAAATCCAGACAGAAAAAATTTCACCTTAGCCGGGATTCGAACCCGGATCTCCCAATTGCCGGTCAGGTGTGCTACCAGTTACACCACCAAGGCTACTCAATTAACTGCCGAATTTGACGGGGTTTTATGTCACACCCCATGCCCAAGATAAACGGCCCAGAGATGGCGAGCAAGGGCGATTTCACCCACCATATAGGGGACATACACAATTGGAAGGTTGAAAGGAAAGAGGAATACAGGCATACAACATATAAAGAGGTGAACAGTACGTTTAAAGGCACGCATAGCCGTAGAAGAAGAAAAGAGCCAACATGGCCAAATATACTCAATCATACGAAAAATGACGCTCAAAGGCGCGAATAAATTCAAACATTCATAGGGAAATGGAAATGGATAGGTACACATAAAAGGACGAACACAGGGTTTGGTGGGGAAGATGAAAATGAGTCAAATCCAGACAGAAAAAATTTCACCTTAGCCGGGATTCGAACCCGGATCTCCCAATTGCCGGTCAGGTGTGCTACCAGTTACACCACCAAGGCTACTCAATTAACTGCCGAATTTGACGGGGTTTTATGTCACACCCCATGCCATAAAACATAAAACATGGGGTGTGAGATAAAACCCCGTCAAATTCGGCAGTTAATTGAGTAGCCTTGGTGGTGTAACTGGTAGCACACCTGACCGGCAATTGGGAGATCCGGGTTCGAATCCCGGCTAAGGTGAAATTTTTTCTGTCTGGATTTGACTCATTTTCATCTTCCCCACCAAACCTTGTGTTCGTCCTTTTATGTGTACCTATCCATTTCCATTTCCCTATGAATGTTTGAATTTATATATATATATATATATATATATATATATATATATATATATATATATATATATATATATATATATATATATGTCATTTATATATATATATATATATATTTCGTTCACTCACTTGAAGCAAAGGTAATCGATCACTGGGTAAAAGATCTTAATTTTCTTTTTCATAAAACTGCATATCACTTCTTGGACCCTCAAAGCGAGTTAACCTAACGCTTCTCGTTCGATTTCTCGATGTAGTCACCGGTTCTCATACGTTGGTTAAATCTTTTTCTTTCTCTAAAAACATATTAAACTTTTCTCTCAAGCTCAAAAAATATATTCCTAGAGACTTTAAGAGGCTGAATGAAAAAGCTGGCGATGTAACATTCTAAAGTTTCCTTTTGTAATCCTTAGCTTGTTTCATTGATCCGGAGTAATAGCTCGTACAATAATACTGTCATAAAGTTATTTTCATCTTTTTTCATTTGCTCTAAATTGATTTAGCTGCAATTTTTGTGTAATTTGTTTGTGTAGCTTCCTAGCTTCCTCAGATATATCATTCAGAGCTGCAATATGTTTTTCATAACCTTTGTAGAGGGAGGATACGGCATTAAATCAAGCTGACCATCGAGTATTGTATAATGTGTTAACTACTTTATTTTCTGGCCCTAAGCTTTTGAATAATTTTTGCCATTTATGAATTGATGCAGAAAAAAAAGTTGTAAATTTTCAGGACTAAATAAAAATGAGGTAGCTTGTGAAACGCTCTTAGTGGTTTTCACACCTACTAGGTTCAAATTATAAAAGAATAATCATCATTCAGAGCTTAAGTTTTTTTTGAGTCTCAAACTAAATTTTGGTACTTCTTGACTAAGGTTGATACCTCGTGTCCCCTTAATACCCCGATGCCCCTGGACCCGGTCTTAAAGACGGTACTGTACGTAGCCATATATTGGTCTATACAGGCAAAATACCTTAGTTTTTGTCATTTTTTTTCAATAAAAGACTTATTATTGATTGTCATTCCCGTTTTTATTCATTCCAGCAATGCAAAAGACTGCAAAATGTGTATTTTCATTATTAGAATTTAAGCTTTCCCCGAATTAACATCATTTTTATTGTGTCAGTTTCATTTTTAGTTTTCCTGCAATTTGCATCTTCTTATTTTACATAATCCTTTTTTTTTCTGTATTGCTGATTATTCCTTTATTTTATACTTCAAAATCAAGAGGAAGATATCAAGAAAAGCAAATCTTGGTGGTGTACAGTTTTTAAATGTTTTCTGTAATATTTGTTATTTAAATGGAGAAATGTGTTAATAAATTTTGTTGTTAGATTCAAACATCATTAACTCATTGCAATCCATGAAATCTACAGGTCCGAGAGTGTTTGAAATATTTTTTTATATGCTTGTCTTATCAAGAACTTGGCTATAAATGACTACATATTTGGATTGCTTGTATTCCATATTTACGTGTATGTACTAACCTGCTAGACACTGCAAGGGCATGCTGTAGGGGGTGTGTTATGCTGTCCTGTTATCAAATGATGAAAAATATTATGTTTTAGGAAAGCCTTGAAAGAGCAACAAGGCAACTTGAGGAGCTTAAGGAATCTGAGGAAAATAGTAGGAAGATGCTAGAGTCCCTGGGACGTCAAAGGGATATGTATCGCGTGTTATATCTGCAGCAAGTTGGAGGAGTGGATGATGAAAGGGGTGTTGGTGATGGGGAAGCCCCTGAAAATGGCATTTCTGCTGCAGAAAGCACCCTACCTCATTCAAAGATGGTTCATCCTTCAACACCTCAGCCTTTTAAGGTAAGAGTCAGTGCTAAGATATCATGGTGTGTTGCTTGGATTTGCACTGGTAAAATTTATATCCATTAACCCTTTCAGTGATAGGGTGGTTGGGCTTGATAAATACTGCCTATGTCATTTCCGTGAATTTGTTAATGTCCCAGATTAACCCTTTCAGTGCTAGGGTGATAAGACTGCCTATGTCATTTTCGTGAATTTGTTAATGTCCCAGATTGTACATATTTTTAAATTTTCTTTATTTTGCTTTAATAATTGTTTATAAGGTGCATTCATGAATTGAAAAGTAGAAAATAATGCACTTACATTTCATTTGAAGGTATTGAACATTAAAAAATGTAAGATAATATGTACATAAAAGTGTACAGGTATACCTCGACTTACATTGTTTCGAGTTGTGTGAATCACGTTGTAATGTATTCACTGCTAGTACTTGTTCCCAGTTTTTATATGTCATAGCTAGTACTCATAATTTTGATTGGCAAATTTGTATAACCTAGAAATAACCTTCAACATTAACCTTGAATATTCTCTCTGTACGGGCAGCAAACAACAATAGTTTTAATACCATAACATAAACAAACCTGAATATTATTGATCATATGCACTAAGGCTAGCTCTGATGCGGGTAAAATAATATAAGTCACGCTTTGGGAAGGGGGAGAAGTTTGGGGAACGATGTCCTAGCAACGTGAGCGGGGGACTGTTAATGGAATTTTTGACGGGGACAGACGCTGAGTTAAGCTGTTCCATGGTACCGTATAAACTGGTGTAAGAGGCGCACCTTTTTTCCCAGAAATCGCAGCCGAAAATGAGGGTGCGCCTCTTACACGAATCTGTCCGTTGCAAAATTCCGACACCCGAGTTTGAAGGCTAATATCTCAGAGATGGCTTTATCGATTTTAAAATGAAGTACATCAAATTAAAGCTTGTTTATTTCTGCATTTATTGATGGTGTACAAAACATTTTACCGTTGAAATCGATTTCAGTGTGTGCTTCAAAACAGAATTTTAGCGCATTTTCCCGGGTACCGGACGGATGTATCGCATTTACGGCTTCGTAATAACAACACGGATGAAGATATCAAAATTTCCTTTAGAAATATTTTAGCAAAGATCTTTCCTAACAGGTATACAAAGTTTCATATTATTTAATGCATTAGTATTTTAGTTATAGATGCAAATGCACGGATCCGTTATTTTCCGTTCCGCGCATCCCTGAAACCCGCCGTTTAGACCTTCCACAAGCTCTCGAGTTCATCATCATCATCCACTTATAAAATCTTAAAGGAATTCGTTGGTTAATCAATATCGATTAACATTTATTTTGGAAAAAGAGCGCGTTCAACTGCCAGGAGCATGCACGGAAGAGAAAGGGAGAGGCACGCGCTGTTGCCCAGTCAGAGGGCTATCCGTAGGGCACGCGAGGGAGTCTACTACAAGCATTACCTGCGGGGGAAAACCAGTTGTCTTTTCTCTGTGCATGAGTCATTTGGACTCGGTAAATAGTGGCATAAAGGGTGACGCGGCGTTCGGGCACGCGGGCGTTCTTCCGTGTTGTCTTGTAGAGGAACGCCTGAAAGCTGTTACCAATATGGAGAAACGCCGCGGAAACCTCAGATCCAAGTGAATACTTACCTCCGGGGTCTATATCTGCCTATGAAAAATGCCGCGTAAATTATAAGAGAATATCGCAAGCGGAAGGCTTTTAAAATGGCCGAAAGTTTGCAGTTAGGCCCGCAAAACTTCGCAATAGAAGAAAAAAAAACTCAAAATTTTTTCTTCAACTTCGACGCATAAAAAGAGCGGTGCGCCTCTTACACGCGTTTATATGGTATATTCGAAGGTTTTGCTTGATTAGTAAATATTAGTGCCTGGCAGTGCATGGTGCATCGTAGCTTCGTGACGTCCGAGAGTCGGCCATGACAACTTGGACCACGCAGCCTGGTAAGGGAAGCCAATGGTGTACTTGGCAGGGAAACAATATCAAATGATCATAGATGTCCACCTTTTATTTTTAATCTTTGATTTCCAATTTTCAAATTTTGTATTGCTCACTCATTACATACTTCTAATTTGATCTAGTTGAGAATTGATGCAAGATATTAATGGGACGCACCACCTTAGGTGTCTTAACTTTGTCCCGTGTCAGGACTTAATATTTCTTAACTGATGTCAATTTATATATTTACTTAAGTTGAAGTCACTTATATTTGAGATTTGTAAATTGGACACCAAATCAATAATTCTAAAGCATTCATGTGCAGTGAAGCAAAATAAATAATTTACCGGCATGCTAACCTAATTTTCCTATGTTACATAAAATTAATAGAAGAGTAGTGGATCTACATCCCTCAACGGACTCTGCGGAGAGGAAAAGGGGTAGGTACGTGGTGAGAAGGTAGGCATCCTGAGCTAGACTGATATGGCAATGCATGTCAATAGCCGTTTCCGTAGTAGAGAACGTCAGTCATTGTTTTAAATTACATTTTGGGCATTCACAACGTGGGGAGCCCAAGGGAATTTAATTGGATTACAATGTAGATAGGTCAGTTATTCTGGCTAATTAATGGATAATATACATGAAGATGAGTTGGCATCATGGAGTTCAGAAAAGTACACTTAAATCGAAAAAACACTAAAACTATTAAGAATTGTAGGGCAGCCTAAATGCAGCTAAGGATAGACTTAAAGAACCTGCTTTGGTTTGAATTCTACATTTTAATTAATATTTAATTTGTAATACTTTCCATTAATTCTATGATATATGTGAAATTAGTGCCGTTTTTCTACCTACAGAAGGTGCTACAGTCTAAGATGACTACATCTACTCCAATGGGTCCATTGGCTGGTTCTGATAGAGGTTCTCTGGAGTTGAATGAGGTTCAGTATTGTTTCTACTGCTTAAGTTTCTTTTTAAGTATCCTTCTATTGCTCCACAGAAAGTATTTTCATGTCATCTCTACATTTTCCTTGCAGCTTAAAGTAAAATTGACAGAGTCCAAAAATGCTTTGAAACAGCTGCAGGAAGAGTATGACAACTATACCAAGGAAGCTAAAATTACCAGAAGAATGATGACAGAAGAACATGAAGCTCTTAAAAAGGATATATCAGAGCTAAGGTGTGTAATCTCATCAGTAATACCTGATATGGTGAACTAATTAAAAAACTTCATAAATGCAATTAATCGTTGTTTGAAAGAAATGATTTGTTGTCACTTGACTGAACTGTGAACATAGTGTACCTAAACCAATTTATATCACATTTTGACAAAATTAATGTACCTACCTGTGATTTTTCCTGTTGGTATAAAACCTTAAGTAAATCAAATAATTTTTATGAATAAGAAGTAATGCTTTATATTGAGGTGAAAATCCCTTTTCTCAGTGGTATCTCAGAATTTCTATTTATTGGTTACATAACCTTGAATCAGGCTACTGCCAATATCTTGCAAAACATTTTTGTAAAATGGGTATTTTGTTAATTACCATTTTGATTTCTTATATTTTAGGGCTCAAAACAGCAAATATGCTTCATTGGCCGAATTCAATGATGAACGCTTCAAAATTTTGCAAGAGAACACAGTATCTTACCGAACCCAGATTGATGCACTTGAAAAGAAGAATCAGGCCTACAATTCCACCATTGTGAAGCATGAGCAGACAATATTACATTTGAAAGATGTAAGTTTATTAACACTGTTGACTACTTTGCATCACTAAAGTTTTGGTTAAGCACAGGTAGAAATGCAATGCTTTCAATTAACTAATTTTTGCATACATATTAGTAATTTACTGTATTTTACGGCGTATAAGACTTAACTTTTGTTCCGAAATTAGGATTAAAAAATCACCCCCTGGTCTTTTATGTGAAAATATGGCTTTTCAAAATCTAATGGTCGCTTTTCTTGAGTGTGCCCTACTGAAATGGGGTTGTGTCTTATATGCCGTCAAATTCAGTAATTATTTGGTTTGGGTAATGTGGGTTGTATTTAATTTTTCAGATGGCTTTTGAAGCTCAGTCCAAATTGTCCAGGGCTGAAGTGCGCCTTGAAAATCTTTACTCCGAGTGTCAGCTGTTAAGAGAATCTGAGGCTCGCCTAGTGAAAGAGAGAGAGTCTCTGGAAAGGGAGAGAAGAGGTCAGACCCTGCTGATGACCAATTTAGAAGCCATTCGTGCTAGCTTTGAGCGCAGTGAAGGAGAGGGTAGATGCAGGCTTGAGGCTAGGCTTGAGGAAGCACGCAAAGAGATAAATATGCTACGCAGGCAGATAGATGCCGAGAGGGAAGCAGTACGCACGGCAGTTTCAGAGACGGCGAGCTTGAAAGGTGCCCTAGAATCGGAGAAGGAATCAAGAAAGGCCACAGAGAAAGACAAGATGGCTGAGCATGATGCTGCCGTTGCAGCCAAGGCGGAGGTGGAAAAGCTGAAGGCAAGAATTGAGACCATATCTGCTGGAACGAAAGGCCTGACTGAGCGTGGTGCTCAGACTTCAATAGTTGGTGAGTATACTAGAGTGCATAATGGGTAATAGAGATTTTTTCTCTAGTCAGAATAGGATCCATATTTGAATTTTATTTTATAATTTAAGCAGTCTTTAGAAGCAAAGAATAATAACATTTATAATGCAAAAATTTTGTATTTGTGACAGAACTTCTTGGTAATAAACTCCATAGGTGTAGGTACAATCATATGTAAAAGTCTGTGGGCAAAATCTGCAGCGCCTCAAGTAGTGAAGTTAAAATTTATGTTGGCTCCACCTGACTGATAAAGACTTGAAAGGTATGTGACAGTTGGGGAAAATTTCATGTTAATGCGTGAAGGAATGGAACGGACTGCAGGGTATGGACCAATGGGGTGTAAGAAGTCACACTTGATTTTAACAGGGTAGGTATTCATAAACATTTAAATGCAGGAAATGATCAAATTCCAGGGTCAATTGAAGCAAAATATTTCATAAGACTTAACTGAGAATCAACGAAAATGGTAAGGACGGGAAATTGACGGCGTTCGTAAAAACAATTTTTAAAAAAATCACCTGGTCTAGTTTCAAGGCCGTGTCCCTGCAGTCTACAACGCTTCTTGTATTTTATGCAGCTAATTAATAAACAATTAGTTTTTTGATCCGATAGATACTTATGGACATTATGGTACAATTTTTATTTACAAGAAGGGAGTATGTTGAATGATCGAACATTATTGTGGTAGAAATAAATGATAAACTATTTCTAATGACGAAAGGTAGAGCCCTCACTCAAATTATCAAAATAATTTTCAATAAGGCATTTCGGCATAAAATGGTGATATATATATATCAATTAATGACACCGTGGTTCATATATATCTAGCGTCACGCATTCGGAAATTAAGAACCATTGGTTAAAATACCCTTTATTTCCTAATGAGAATAGATCATCTTGTGAGTAACTATCAAAATTCTCTACCTCAGGGCTAGCTGCCAACCTGATTTCTCCTGCATGACTCCTGACTGTATTTTAGTAAATAGTGGTAGCTTTCATGGAAAAACAAGATCCTTAGGATGAATAAACTGAATAATATGTGCCAAATCTATTCACACCGACGCCTCACACTCGTACTTATGCCATTAGCTAGCCAAATCTAGCTATGTTTTCCTTCACCGTTATATATGGAAGCTTTGGTCTGGTGGGTAGAGTGTCAGATCAAAAGCACGAAGGTCGTAGGTTCGAGACTCGAAAGTGAAAAAAATTTTCTGCTTTTTTTTTGTTACTACCATTTTTACTCATGAATTATATGTTTTTAAACATCAAGTCAGTTTGAATATTAAAAGTAAACACATTATTTGTCCCCAATTTCCGACTTTTAAAAAGTTACCTTTTCTACATCTCCGAGTAACGGATTTGGAATCACTCGCCTGCAGTTCAAAAATGAATTTCTCTCTTTCGCCACGAATTCTTATTCATCATATAATACAGTCCCCTACCTCCTTCCCTCCTCCATGTGGATTCCAGAGTACAAATTTCCCTGCGTCTTCTTATCGACTCTGCAGTTCCTAAAATAATCCATATCAATAAACACTCGCCGATCGCATTCGTAATCTACGACGGAATGTCTTGAGGAGCTGCTTACATGCTTGTACCGAGAAAATCTTTTGGCTGTCATTGTTGTGGTAAACTCTGGTAAACATAGTTAACTTCCGAGTTATATTCATTAGCTTTCTTTTTCTTCAAAAGTTATCAACATCGGAAATGTAAATGAATGAATACCTTTAATAAGTATTATGCTCCTTGTTATACAATAAAGCTAGATATGGTAACGGCAATTCATATCCTAGGGCTTTTCTCCCAGTTTTTCCCCATACGTTAAAACTATTCCCTGATTTCCGTTGCATTGCGTTGCTCTTTGGAGAATGCATTCACCCATAAACTGCGACAGACCGTCACTGAGTTCAGAGAGATGATGAGTTAACCTCCTGGTGAAAGTGAAATGGGGTGGGTTTCTCAAGCGCTTCGCAGTAAGGAACCGAAAATAATCATTGAGTTTGTATGCTTGAGTCATGTCTCCTTGCCATGATGTCATGCACTGTGTGTACGAGTGAGCTCTATGTTTATAGTCTTTCTGGAGGAAACAAAATAGCCTGACAACTATGATGCTTTGACCTCCAATGAATTCGTTCAAATGTCAAGTGGCAGAAGTGGCAAGACGTTTTGGTGTCCACCGAAATTGTTTGTATAGGTGGCTGAAGAGAAGCAGAGAAGGGGACATGGAGCTAAAGAGTGTAGCTCGTCCCGGAAGACCACGGTGTATGACCGAGGAACAAAATCGCTCTATAATAGAGTATGTCCAGCAGCACCCCGTTTCAAGGAGAGGATTAGCATCCTTGCCACAAGAGATGGGGTTTGGCTGCAGCTACTCTACATATCGAAGTAGGGTTCAAGAAGTAGGCCTGAGAAATTATAAACTGTGCCAAAAGCCATTTTTAACGCCGGCTCATAAACAGTCAAGATTCACATTTGCTCAACGATATTGTGAGATGAACCAGGCCTATTGGGATTTAGTAATTTTTTCAGACGAAAAAACATTCCAGAGCAATGAGGATGGTACCATTCAACTATGGCGCCCGCGAGGGAAAAGGTAATCAATAAATCATAAATCAATAATTTCGGGAGCATAAAGTATGTAAAATTATCTTTAAGGTGGTAGTAACTTATTGATTTGAAACATTTAGTTGAATGAGAAAATAAAATAAAGTATTAGTATATAATTAGCATAAGAAGAAAGCGGAATCAAAAACATCATTCAAAAATCACTACGATGCACGCAAAGGGGCAAGCGATGCTCATGAGACTGCGTAGAAAATCGCTAATTAAAATCACACGTCCCGCTGAACGCTCGTTGCATTATCCGTAAAACCTTAATATGCTGGGATTCTCTGAATATATTATAGTTAAAAGAAAAATGTTGGCTTCTCAAGAACTCAAATAATAAGATTCATTCACCATTGCATAACCTTTTATGCACTTAGAGTGATTCCTTTATTCATTCCTTCCATGATGATGAGCCATTAAAGGCTCTCAAGTCTTCCATATTAGCATAATACTATTTACTCTTACTCATGAACTTTTTACACGTGACCAAATAAATTGATTAATTTACTCATCAATACCCCGTTACAGTTCATTTTTGGCTCTCTACCTACTATAACTTAGCAGTTAACAAATATGAGATGATTGATTTTTGTCATCACTGACTCTACGTCGTGGGTGGGTACCAGGAGTTGTATTCACTATATTTCATGATAAAAATAATGAACACGCTTGTGATGCACACATATGGCACTTAAAACTTAGCACCATGTAGATTACGTATTCGTTTAGTGCTGGCAATTTATGACTTTCAAGAAGTGAAATAATCAGATTGGAAGAATTATATTTTTCTGTCTGTTGTTTTGATAAAGTTATTTTACTTGGTTTTTATTGCTTTTATTTATATGCCTAATAAGGATTAAATAGAGAAGTTCACCTAATTTATTTGACTTAAGAAGGCATTTATCTCATGTAACAAGCATAGTGATCTAACGGCAACCCCCATGTCCCTTGCACACCGGACAATAGGGGTTTACTGTATTGACAACGTTAACTTTGTTTATTTGTTTTGGGTCTGGCATTTGCAAATAAAAAATTTCAAGTGCTTTTCATGTTTAGTTTTTTATACTTTGTGCTGTTAAAATGCTTATTTATTTGCTGATATAAGAAAAGCTATTCACATAACAAGGCTCTCCAGGAAGAAAAGTTGCAACTGTTGGTAGCACTATGAATGGAATCCAGTTTTCAAATTTGGTGCAAAGGCTGTCTGCTTGCTGGTAGCTAGATGTGCAATAACACAACTACTGACTGCATTGATATGCTGTTGACTAGTAATCAACTGACTGGTACATAATTTCATAATCTTATGGAAATAATCGAAGTGTTCATGATTGATTCCATTGTGATACTATTAATTACAGAAAATTGAGTCATGCTGTATATGCCTACAGTAACTTTGAATGAGTAACCATTGTCTTGTTACAAGACTTCCTATAAAAAATACTATCAAAAGTTACCAAAAGCAAGGAAAAGTTTAAAATTACCATATTGGTTTTACTTATTCTAGGCTTTTTTATCCATATGTATACGTATTATGAAGGTGTAATGTAAAAATATAATAAAATGTTGTCAAACTGAGTGGATTACCTAAATTTGTGATTCATATAAATTATATTTAAGGTACTAGTGGGGAACCGGGTCAGGCAAGAATACTTAAAGATGCTCAGCTAAGAGCCAAAGAACTGGAAGAAGAAATTTCGTCTCTGAGACAGCAGATGACTGTTTGCAAGGGATACATTAACCAGTATTCATCCATGGCCAATGATACAGAACAGCAGCTAAAGGAAGTCAAGGCTGAACTAGAGAAGACCAAGAGTGAAGCTGATAGAAGGTACTCCTTTTGAATGTGTTTTATGGTAGATTTTCCTTGTTGCTCACTTGTTTCCAAACTATTAGTTGTAAGTAAAAATTAGACTTCGGCGATACCAGTTTTTCCAATACCTGCCAATAGTATTATTTGCCGAGACTTTACTTGCCTTTCCTATATTATATCATTGAGTCCTTTCATTGTTGTGAAGTAAACTGAACTGTTGGAAGAAGCATAGTATGGTTAGTTATAGAAATAATATTATTCTGATTATTTATTTTAATTTTACTACTATTACAATCAACCATTGGGATCAGATTCCTTCCTTTAAGCCCTCGTGCATAGTTAATAAATGCTAAAATTATTTTTTTGAAAAATGAGCTGCTGAATATGTTCAGCAGTTAAGTGGGTTCTTCTATCAGTACCGTAACACCAGTCTGAAAAAATTTGTCCATAAAACACTGAACCTGCACTTATAACGAATTGCATGAAGGAAGGTGTCTTACATTTCTAAATCTAGTCTCATGATGCCAATAGGTCAGAGGACCACATTGAAGGGACTGTGAGGCTTCAGATAAATACAATTTCTTTTCGTAAGCCATCTTCTGTCAAAAGGTGGGGAGTTTGATATCTAATCAAAGTTTCAGTGACTTGCAAAAATGAAATTTATACTACAAATTAGGTAAACTTAATAAAGCTGTATGGCAATAAACTGTATTAGTTAGGGATGTGCGAGTACTTGAAAACTCGAGTCGAGTAGTTGGTACTCGACTCGTGTATTTTTACGAAAGTCGAGTCAATGGAGCCACCGAGGCCAATAGGTTCAGGAAGTGCTATCATAGTAAACTTTCCTAAAATCGATCATTTCGTGGAAATGTTCCTCGGCAATGAGAAGTGATATGAAAATGAGCATTGATATAAGTTCTAGCTACATCCTTTATCTTTCAATATGGATACTTATCGAGTACTACGTAAGCTTAATACAAGTACTGTAGTAGTGTAGAGCAAAGAGGATGTCCAGCACTTTTTTCCTCAGGCCTTCGCACCGAGCGATTTCTGCAGTCCAGTGAACGGCTATGCGTCCTTGGCCTACCTCTCGCTCTCCCCTCAACCACCTCGGGTCTCTCTCCCCCCCCACCCTTGCCTCGGCGCATCGGAGTGAAACAATATTTTTTCCTCGAGTCAGCATCACATTTCACCAAAAGTATCACATTTCACTCGTCGCTTTCCCACGCCCTAACTTCTCAGGTGACTTCCACTTGTTGGGGGGGGGGGGGGGGGCGTTGCCCGCTGGGAGTCCCTCATCAGATATGACTGAGAACCAAAAGTATCACATTTCACTCACGCCCTAACTTCTCAGGTGGCTTCCACTAGTTTGGAGTGGGGGGAGGGGGGCGTCCTTTCGGGAGTCTCAGCAGCCAACTTCCATGGTTCCAACTAGTTCCAACATCGGCTGCAACACAGGATGACCGTTATTTTGGACGATTTGAATGGTATTCACACCTATCATGGAGTGAATCATGTCGAACTTCTTCATTGACGGTTTGCTGCGATGGTAGCGCCAAGGCCAACCTGGGCCTCTGATTCAGCCGTGGTAAATCATTCCGTGATGAGAACAGGCTGACAGTGTCTTCCCCCTCTCGGCTCATATTTCGGCTTGAGTGACTTTTGACACCACGCGGGATCATCCGGGGGTCGCATCCTGCTGCTCAGAGGCTCGCCGACTCAAAATGCATTGACAGCTAATTCCCCTGCATGCCCCTCCCACACCTCCCTAGGCCGCACTCTCCCTTAGGATGAGAAAACATCACTGCTAATTTTTGGACAAGAAGAAATTTATGAGCGCGGGACACATTCTGTGAGAACGATATGGGATTCATGCGAGAAGATCGCTCCTTCGCCTTACGTTAACAATGAATGTTGCAATTATCAATTTGAAATGTTCATTGTTTACTCGCGTCATTATCTTTTACAGATGATTCGGAAGTACAGCGAAAGTCAAAAGCCAACACTGGGTTGATACGGCCGGTGCTCGAACCAATTGAGGGGAGGCGTTATTTCAGTCGATTCAAACCGTAACCTTACCCTGGTGGTAGCGGTGAGGTAGATTTCGCACTTTCTCGTGATTTTACCACAATCTGAAATTATGATGCGTAGCACCAGAGAGAGCTCTGAAAGGCATCGTCACATCAATAGGACAAGAAACGTACCTAGAGTATCGTAGCATGCGAAGACAGTATCGGAACTCTGATCTCAAATTAGGTTCATTTTCTTTTCAAGGTGATACAATGCCGCAAAGTAATTTCTATTTGAATAACGTTGTCGCTCGTATTAGAAGGTGCCTGTAAATTATGCAACCTTGATGACATATGTGAAAAATCATACTCATTATGGCAGTACGAGAGAAATAACCTCTTGCTACAACCGTCCAACTTAGTATGTAATTACCATGAGACCAACCCTCGTTTTTTTATAAATCACTTGTTACAGCCAAATTATCACTATATACCACACTCATAATGACGGACTTCTGCGGTACATATTAGGTATTGATAGTCGGCTTGTTGTCTAACTTTAATTGCTACGACTACCCTGGGCTCTTCGTAGAAATTTTGGATACACAAGTTTTCAACTCAATGCAGTCATTAACTAAAACTGTTGACAAATTACAAGAGGTTAGTTCATTTCATTTGTCCTATTGGAAATGTTCAAGACATTAATTTTAATGCATCTCCTAATTCTGTCACTATTACAATAAACATTCCTTATCACCTTTTCCCTTCTAAATCAGGCCATATGTTCAGAAGAGAAAATGCACTAGGGGATTGGGAATACGAGAATATGTTGGTGCATGCATTATTATATTCCCTGGATGGGAAAGTGCCATAGTTCATACAACTCGACTTGATACTTTACTCAAGATCAAAAAGTACTACTCGCACATCCCTAGTATTAATACATTTTATGCCTTCAGTGTCTAATGTTTTTAAATGACTTAGTCGTCTACACCGAAGATACTGACTTACCAGCTGCAGGGTATGTGCTGTGCATGTAATATGGCTAACAGATACCAACTGGTGCACTGCTAATATCATGTTGATTGCATTGTCTGTGATAAATTTAATTTTGTTGTCTACTTCCCATTTCGCAAAGTGACTTTCCAAATTTTTTGCAATCACGTGACTACTATGCCTCTTCTCATCTAAATCATCACGTGCAGCAGCACATGATTGCTCTTAAAATCTAGGTTAATGAAATTTTCAGTAGCACATATATAGCCATGCCCTCCTCCACATATCCAAATATCAGGTGTGATTGCCGTTCCTTCATTGGGTGTTCTTTAAGGATACATTTACCAATTTCCTGTACTTCCGCATATGCTTAAGGTATAAGGCTGTCGGAAAAATATTTCTGGTTTAGCACCTTGCACCGTAGACAGGCAATACTCATAAGCAGAGACAAGAAAAAGTCATAAACATCATAGTCATAGGTTTTTATCATGAAATAGCCGGTTTTTCCCAAAAGGTCATGAAATGCAACTTTGTGGATTAAACGTCATAAAATGGTAGTAATCACTTCAGGCATAAGTATGTGGAACCTCTCCAAGTACATGTATCGAAGGGTCCAGTGAGGAAGAAAATTTTCTGACAGAAATAGGGAACTGAGGGAAAAGAGAGAAATGGCATAGGACAGTGAAAGGAATAGGCATTTAGGAAATGTAAGAAAGAAAGGCGTGTGATACTTAGTTTTGGAGTGATAACAGATTGAAAATAACAAAAATTAAGATATTTTCATGGCATCTTGATGCCATATTGCAGTGTTTTTAGAAATGTCTGTTGAGGGATACGGACTAATTGCATATCTAATATATGGGCATCCCCCCCCCACCCCCCACCCCCCCCTCAACAGGGTTGCAGGCATATGGAGTGAAACAGGGGTGCTTGGGTGGGATGGTGCGCAGCCTGGAAATTACCATTTTAAAATGCTAAAAAGGCATTTCGGTGTTGAGGAAAGGCAAAAGGCAGTTTTGAGAAAATATGAAGACGGAAATTGACATTTTTCAGTGGTGAAAAACTGGGAAAATTTAGGAAGTGTGCATAAGGAGGTTAATGGAAATGGCCATATTTAAAAAAATTCCATGAGTGGGTTGGTGATTGGAGGGTGGTGTAGTTGTAGTGTTGTAAGTGTTAAAGTGTATTTTTTAAAGAAAAAAATCCCCCGGAGTGTGTTGGTGGTTGGAGGGTGGTGTGGTTAAAGTTTAAGTATTTTTTTAAATAAAAAAATCCCCTGAGGGGTAGGAGCGGTGTTGTTGTAGTGTCATCAAAGTTGTAGTGAATGTTTTTAAAGAAAAAAATCCCTCATGTGTTGGTGATTGAAGGTGATGTAGTTGCAGTGTGGTGAAAGTTGTAGCATATTTTTTTAAAGAAAAAAATCCCTCGAGTCGTTTAGTGATTGGAGGGGGGTGGTTGTAGTGAAGGGTTCCCACAAGCCTGGAAAACATGGAAAGTCAGGGGAAAAAATTGGTCATGGAAATTCCTGGAAATATTTGGCTGGTCCTGGAAAAATTGAAAGTGGTCTCGTTTCGTCTGGCAGCCGTAGGGGAAAATCCCCTATTACTTGTCGTTCTTTCCTTCCATGTGCTCGCATCCACCCCTGCTGCTGCACTGCTCACAGCGGTGGCTAGGGTGGAGGTCGAGGAGAGGTGCGCTCGCCAGCAAGAGTGATAGTGGTGGTGAAGCCACGTGAGGACTGCCGTACAGTGGTCTAAAATCGCTAATAGATGGACAAAACTCCAATTATGTATTGAACAATGTTAATAAAATTTCTTTTAAAGGAGTTTGAGGTCGCTGAATCCGAATATGACATTATTTTTCACTAAAAACAAAATGTTGTTCGTACTCAGAAAAACATTAATCAACTACGAGAAAATTTTATACTTTTTAACAAAAATCTGTTAAAATATTTTCACTGTGTACTCACATGAATCATATTATACGCTCACATGCGGAATGGAATGGAATTAACTTGTTTTCCAGATCTTTGATGTCTTTGATGATTTCGAGTGTACTTGCAGTATTTTCATAGGGATATTGAATGTTTGTTGGTCAACAAAAACAAGGAGGTGAGGGTTGAGGATTCTTCCATACAATTTTTTGTATGTTAGTTGCTGGATTTACAGCTGTCAATAGCAACGGAACCAAAGTAGTGAAAAACGTATTTTTATCCGTTTTAGCGTTTACATCTGAAAATTTCTGCTTGTACTCACTGTGACCCGAGCTAACGTCACAGCCCCATTTGCAAATTAAGGTCATATTTTCAAGCTCTTCTGCGAGAAAAGTAGTGAGAATTTCTTCTTGATATAGCATGATCTGTAAGCCATATGATTCAACAATGATTGGAGTTGAACTTCAGCAATCTCACCTCTAATTTTAATGCTTGTTTTATGGGGATAGCGTCTAGCTGTAGCTAATAAAACTATAAGGTATGCAGGATACATTTCGTGATTCAATGGTCATGCTGTTTTTTCGCATTTGATTGTATAAATCTGGTCCATCGCTATCAGAAGACAGCGTCGCAAGTGAAATCTTTATTAAAATTCAGCCATGAATGAAATTTGGAAAGAAAAAGCTTTCTGCTTGTCAAGCTTGTTGCCACCTTTGAGTTAATTGCTCTGCAATCTTCTTGTAATCAATTTCTTGCACTCCGAAAGTATGAAAGGACATTATTTTTTTTTGACAAATGATCTGCAACTTTTTGATAAGCTGCAAGTGCTTCAGAGTGTAAATCTGGTTTTAATAAAATGCAAGTTTCCTTTCCCGATAGGGACAATGAACCCATAGTATTACGCTCTTCTGAAACAAAATTAAGAAACATATAGTAGGAATTTTACAATTACAGACATATACAGTAGTAAAATACCACTGAAGTACTATGTGAACCATTAATGTAAAGTGCTTTTCTTGAAACACTGAGCTAAAATTGTTACAACCACAGCGTAACTCGAAAGCCGCATTAGCTTCATAAATTCTATTCTTAAAAATGAAAAAAAGTCAGTAGCTTTTACCATATTTGTTTATTAGCATGTAATGTTAATGTATGTCAGATTATTACACTATATCATACATTTATTGTGATGATAAAGAGCTAGTCCCATTAATTATATGAACTAATATTCCCATTTGCTAATCTTCCTATTCTGTTTATTTTTAGGAGTGATGAAGCTGCTGCCAATGAAAAAGAACTCAGGGATCGTGTTGCAGATTTGGAGAAGGAATTAGCTGAAACAAGAGATTTAGGGGTTTCTGAAGTTGGTCAGTTGAGGGTCCAATTATGCAGAATTCAGGATGAGCTGACATCTGCTCTGGCAGACCTTGAATCTGCCAAAAAGGAAGCAACCATTGCACGTGAAGATGCCATTAGCCATGCTGAGGTAGCTCGGCAGGCAGAGGACAAGTTCGCCAGACAAGTTGTACTTCACTCAACTGATCTACAGGTTTGTCTAGAATTGAAAATTGTTTTTACTCTTTTTGAAGTACTCTGTGGCTTCAAATTGGAAGACAATTTATGCTGATTGATCAAATTTATGAGAGGCTGATTTGTTCATTTTTTAAAAACATTTCATCACACTTTCAGCATCATCCATCTTAAAAATTGATTTGATTGATTTGAAGGTTCAGATGTTAAGTGTTTCCAACTCAGAAATTATGTAGTGTGTGTGCTCATGGAGGATTGCCTGGGAAAGTCATAGGACAAGGGAAATGAACCTAGAAATTTTCTTTCCTAATGAAAAATTGTGATTATTTTCAATAAGTGAGCAGCATTTTAAGCACTGTCTGCTGGTGTGAGTTTGTAGTACCTTGCCTGAATGCGGCCTTGGAACTCTTATTTGGTGTTAAGCTAAAAATGATACACATTATATTAACTTTCAGATCTATTACAGTCCACTCTCGATTATCCGGCTTCCGATAATCCATGCTATTTTCTCATCCCTACAATTAAATGCGTAACACTACTATGAAACGATCAACCTTTCAAAATTTAGAGTCCACCATGCTTCTTTGGTTCAATCAAAAACGGTCAAGTGGTATACCCATCTCAGGCCCCATGTGCGCACAGCAAGCTAAACTTTTTCACGAGTCTCTAGGGATAGAAGGGGATTTTAAAGCTTCTTCTGGGTGGTTGACGAGATTCAAGCATGGAACAACAGCGACATGGAATTCGTGAAATTGCTATTCAGGGAGAGCGATTGAGTGCCAATGTTTCAGCCGCTGATGCTTTTCGCTTGGAGTTCACAAAATATGTAAAGGAAGAAGAGTTGGCACCCGCACAGAAGCTCTGGCGAGTATTGAAACTTTGCTGGATTACATGCGACAAAATGATTTCGATTATTGCGTAGTAATCTCAGCCAGAAAAATAAGAACTGCAATAAAAGAAAACATGTAGAAATCAAGTAAACAGCAAAATTTAACTTGTTATTTCCAAGATTCACGATAAAAGAATGTGCTATATTCTGACATACACTTCGATAATGGATTTTACATTTACTTCAAATACGCAAGATATGCTATTGTATTTTATTATCTATATGGTCAAGTTAAGTGCCCAGTATCTTTTGTTTCAAGTATTAGAAACTATTTATTAGATTAGAAAATATTTTCGATGAATGTTGAAGATTTCATGATATTCGAAATAAACAAACCGGAAAATTTTTCGTTATTCACTTGTTTTCTTGGCGTAACACCTGCTGTCAATTGTAATGCAAAGTATTTTTAATTCTACTAATGCCGAATCTATTTACAGTAAAACCCCTAAATTACACTTTTCCAGGGACCCTAGAAAAAGTGTAAATTGCGGGAAAATTCAAATTGTGGGAAAAGTAGAATTTCCACTTCTACATCCATGTTTTTTAATGGAGTAAGGGTAAAAATAAGAAACACTGATAAACTGAAAAAGAGCAGTGTCCTAATTTATTCCTTGAACTAGCACTTCTCATTTATTTATATTTGATGAAAAAATACATTAAACATCATAGACAAATAGAAAGTTGAAAACTAAGACAGGATGAAGATGGCAGGGCGATTTACATTTTATTTGATATTAGCAACCATTGAAACTATCTAATGAATATGGCATAGTTATTTTTAAAAATTTATATTTTCAACTGCTTGGACTTCCTCTGCCTATTAATAATATTATGCACTTTATTTTCAATTTTCTGCAATTCCTCAAGCATTTGCTCACAGCAATCACTATAGGTGTACCTTCCTAAATTTTTTATTCAACCAATCTAGACTATCCCCAAAGTTAAACTTAGAAATACCTTTATTCCTTATTCAAATTCAGTGACTAATTTAGGTATTACGCTGAGCAAACACCTTTCTTGGAACGAGCATATTTAAAACATTGCAAATAAGATTAGCAAAACTCTATACCAATTGAAATTAAATAGAAATTTACTTCCTATAAACATAAGGAAGCACCATCTCTGTTGTAGTGTTTCCTAATCTTGGTTACTGCTCCTTAGTACAGTCAAGCACCCATAATCCGGAAATCCGTAATCCGGGAGCACCTAATCCGGCAGTGTTGCGTAAATACCCTCATACATATGTATTCTGAGAAATAAAAAAATCTTAATCATAAACTTTGTTTTAAGAGATTTTCACTCTGCACTTTATTAAAATATTTCCTTTAATTGCTGGAATATAATGTAACTTATTAGTATTTGGTGGCAATTTCATTAAAAAATAATTGCACACACAATCTAAACGAATTATACAATTAAGTTACGCACATTGCAGTTTGAAGTCCTCACTGTTGGCTGAGAAACCACTACTTTTAGTTTAGTGACTTGCCGCGGCTACGCTACTTCATGGCGCGCACATTTAGCCATGCTCAAAGCCATGGATATTTTCTATCCATGGCCTTTGCCATGCTTAATTATAATGCTTTATTGCTTATTCTCTGGCTGTAAGGTGCAAGAAACTTCATTAAATTCTTTGCTACGTATGCACAAATATTATGACCATGTCCGATTTGAGCGATGCCTGCGGCGGAGCAATGCCAGCGGCGTGAAGCGATGGCACAAAACTATCGGTTGCAGAAAAAGTAGAAATTTATCCTAACTAGACTCCTGAAACCGCAATGTGGATGAAGCAGACTAAACTGCTCCATTGAAATTAACCTTAATTTTGTAACTCCCGACATGACGATAGCATCAAAAACGATGAAATAATGGATCGTCAATCGCATTAATCAATCGGTTGGGACAAGGAATGTTGCGTCATTAAAATGTTTCGTAGTTTTCATTTTTATTTTGGTATGCTCAAATTTTCCTCGTTATATCAACAAATATATTTTTTCTAAAAATGATTATTTGCGAATTAAAGCTTTTGGGGTGTCCAAACAGGCAAAAGGTTCCATGTTTTCCGGTGTTTCAATGTCCGACACGACCCTCGTCGTCAGAGGCGTCAACAGATTCGCCGGAAAAGTACTATATTTCAGCGATTTACGAAGTTTAAACCAGATATTTATTATATTATTATGTTTATGTATAGAAAAACAGTAACTACGATATTATAGAATTATCGCTAACTGGATTGAAAATACCTTTTATAAAAAGGACTTCGCTTCATTTCTTAGCTTGAATCATATCTGGCAGATTAAGAGTTTATGTAGTTCAAATTTCTACTATTAGTGGCGCTGTATATATTTCCTCCACATTCAAATTCTTCCTTAAAACAGGTCCGATTGGTGCTCTCTTTCGTATTTTTCCACATATATGTAGACAAAGTCAAAACGTGTTTTACAAAAGAATAATATGCATGAGTATTGGACTTAAGAAGTGAATTTTATTTTTTGTGGTGCAAATTGCGGGAAAATTGAAAAATGCATAGTCTAAATTCGGGGTTCTGCGATATTGGAAACATAGGAAATTGAATGGGACTTTGCTAAAGTTGTGTAAATTGCGGGAAAACGTAATTTCCGATAACGCAAGTACGAGGTTTCTATGTATTATATTACATATATTTTTCAGAGGCTCACAATATAACAATGTTTTGTATTAAATAATCACTTCGATGTCATACATTTACTGAAAATAAGCAAGATGTCAGTTTTTTATTATGTACGTGGTCAAGCTAAGTAAGTACCCATTATGTTGGGTTTCAACCATAAGAAGCTATAAATTTATAAATGTTTACGATATTATATTTTGAAATAATAGTAATATCTAGTATTTTAATTAGTTGTCTTGCGGTAACCACTGCAGTCTGTTATGTGAAATAGTTTCCATCCTATGAAGTGAAATGTCGATGTCACGTCCACATTTTTCATGTTTTTCGATTATCGGTGCCTCGTCGTGCAATCCATTAGCATGGGTAATTGAGAGTTGACTGTATTTACATTCATGTTGAAGAAGATGTATTTGTTTCTCCTCAGATTTTGTTCAGAAATTGTCAACTTCACCCAATGATTACCCCCAACATGAGCTGGGACAATTCATGGGAATGAGCATCAGTACATATACGGCAGAAACTTAATATGTAACATGAAGTCATCGGGGACCGAAAAATCAACACCTTCTATTTTTGAGTTTCATATTTTCAAATCTTTGATATAAATTGCGACAAAATTTTATTTTAGTTTCCCTCAACTTTGAAATCTTTGGCACGGTTTTAAAATGATATTTGGTTGTTATTTGTGAAAGGTTTCTAAAAAAATGCCTTCATATTATAAGGGATTGTGAAATATTTATAGCCTCGTAGTTCCGTTTTCAAATGATTTAAAGTGGGCAATCATAGTACTAGTGAAATTTCCGCCCAGTTTAGAAAACTTTTGTGAAGCAAAAGTAGCCCATCTTTGTATAAGAATTTAATTTCCTATTATTTTAAGAACTATTGGAAAAATCATCTGACTGGATTTGTGCAAAACTCATGTGGTATTATGAGTGAGGACATTTCATGAAAGGTGTTCTGTAGTGCATGTTATGGTGCATAACAATTTTATGCCATTAGAAACGTGCAAAGCCATGTTAGAGAGTAAAAATAGTTGTTATTGACATTTGAAAAGTTCTAGTTTATGATAATTTAAAATTACCTAATTTTAATTTAAAATATTGTTTTTCATTTTGATTATTTTTAGCATAACAATATTTATTGCATGTTCAAATATTTCACGAAAATACCCCAAATTTCCCAAAGAGTTGTATTAGATTTGTTTTCAATATTTTAAAAAAAGATTCTTGGGTTGGTCCTTGCTTTAACATTAGCATGTTAGGATAAGAAATGTACTGCTTGCTTATTATTTACTTTTGCAAAATTTTTCCTGCACTAAGGAGCCATTACGTTTGGAGTTATTTGTGTGAAAATTACTGTTGTATATACCAGGCTCTTCAAACGCTGCGTGAGGAGTTGTCAGCAGTTCGTTCTACTTCAGAGCAAATGCGTCTCAGGGAGGTGGAGTTATCTGAAGCTCTATCGGTGGGAAAGAAGGGTTGGGAGGAAAGGGAGAGGTTGATCATGTCTGAATTGGCAGAGTCCAAGAAGAGGATGGAGGAGTTGGAGGCACAGAATTCTCTCCTTCATGATCAACTTGAAGAACTTGGGAATCGAACTACTCGACTACTGGCTGATCAGGAGCAAAGCAAAGTAGGTGTAGCTCTCCTAAGTCTCTTTGGCAGAACATTACATGTATGTAAAAATGAAACCTACTATACGAAGCCATACTGTAAATTATTTTTATTATGAGAAATGGGAAGAAAATTAAAATCTTAATGGTTTGTATAATTTGCATGCTTATTATTCATTTTACATTAGAATGGGAAGGAATTAGTAGGCAAATGTGCTCACAATTTGCTATCAAACTCCTATTGCAAGTCTAATGTCCCATTTTAGTTCAACATAACCCTTAGTTATACTTTCATATGAAAACTATTTGCTTAATGTTAACACCAAGGCACATGTCCATGTGGAACCTAGTATTTTCAAAAACTAAAGAAAACAATATCTTGAATACCAACCTTTCCCGTCTTCCCTATAAAGGATCCCAATGTGTCGCTGGACTCTTCAGTAACTGAGGGTGGTGAGCCTAAGACTTCTGAGCAGCTTTTGACTGTAATTCGCTACCTCAGAAAGGAGCGAACCATTGCATCTACTAAGTTTGATGTGGCTAATGCAGAGAATGCAAGATTACATTCCCAGCTATCCTCACTCGAAAGGCAGCTTGAAGATGCTCGCAAGAATCTGGGTGAAGAAAGGGAGCGTTCTGAGACAACTGTCCTCAATGCTGCTCGCCAGGGAGAACTGCTGAGGAAGGTGGCGTAATATTTCTTTTATTGTTCCTTCACTGGAATGTTGCCAGAATTCCTTTGCATGAAAAAGAAGAATTTCTTCTCGTGGTGATCACCAGGGACAGGCAATTAATTAAGAGTAATTTGTTTACCCTGGAAGTGCCTTCGAAATTAAGTGTTAAATTACCTCAACTTCTGTGAATACCATGGAAGGCATCTTATCAACAGTTGTGTTGATTTATTTTCTGCTTTAATTCTGAGGTTTTTTAAATTACAGCTTGATTATTTATTGTAAGCACCTCATTGGTTTTTAGAGGAGTTTTTAAAAATTAAAAATGGTAAAAAAAAGTGAGTAAAATCCAAAAATAGGCTTTTGTTTTGAAAGGAAATGGCAAAAATCATTTGTTTAAGTAACTCAAAGTAGTTTTTAATGTCATCATTTGAATGGAAATAGTTTGATCTTTTTTCTGGTAATCATTCTTTTTTGTTCAAATATTATCTACTAATTTTGTTAAAGTCACAACCTTTGTAAACTACAAACATCAGTTGTTTCAAGTAAAATTACAGAATCAGCTGTTATTGATGGATTCTTATACTACCATTAGGATTAAATAAATGGTGCAATGTGATTTTTGGGAAAATAGCTTTGCATATTTTGGTTTACTCATTTTGATGTTTGTTGCAATGTCATATATGTATAGACTTCATATTTTCACCTTTCTATGTGAGGTAGTATAAGGGGGTCCATAAATGTCACACAATTTTCAACCAAACGAGACTCCTTCCCCCCCCCCTTTTTAATGATGTCCCAAAAATGAAAAAACTTCAACCCCCCCTCCACAGTCTGAGTAAAAATAAGGCATAATATACAGTGGAAGTGTGGACGTCACATGAAGGATAGCCCCCTGTCACACATTGTCACAAGGTGGTGACCCCTCCCGACCCCCCAAGTCATGCAGACGTCATTTATGGACAGCCCCTAAGTTTGGCATTCACTAAGGCTAGAGATAGAAAGTTTTGTGCTACCTTTCATTGTTATGGCTAGAAACCAAAATTTGCTGACAAAGTTGAAAAAAATGTGAATATAGACAATTGTTGAGTAATAGCTGAACGTTAATCAACACTGATCCTGCTTCCTCTAATTTATTGCCATCTCTGTTTGTCATGAAGGTGGAGACCTTGAATGCATTAACTGACAGCAACCGTGCATTAAGAGCTGAAAGAGATGACCTGCAGCTGCGAATCAGAGAGTTGCAGGCATGCTATGATTCCTTGAGAGAGGAGTTGTCTCCCTTGCAAGCTAAGAGCAGAGATACTCAAGCCAAACTTGACAACATCATGATGGAGAATCAAGCCTTGCGTGGGGAAGCTGCCCGCTGGAGAGCAAGGGCAAACACACTGCAGGAAAGAGCCAACCGTGTTGCTCCAGAGGACTTGAAGAGGGCTCAGGTGAGTCAAGCTTTGATTTGCTTGGTTTCGTGAATTACAGAGAGGTAGGGCAATCATTCATCAAAGGAGAGCATTAGTAAGAGGTAATCACAGTAATGCTACAATATAGTGAATCATTTCCAATGAACTCTTTCACTTGAAATGCCCTATTTACTTGCCCATGGGATGCACTGTAATTTTTCAGGTTGGATGTTTGAAGGAAAAAGTTACAATCAAATGTTAATTAAAGAATTTATAGGAAGAAAGTGGAGCTGTTAACTTCTAAAAATAACAACTTTATTAACATAATTCATTGGAATCCCAGAAACAAATCAATAATGGAGAGCACACCTTACGCTTGCTGCCACAATGCAGTTCAAGGTGGGAGGTGGGAAACTCTGATGGGAATGCAAAATCTGATAGACATAGCTTTGTCCCATAAGATGCTGGATGGTTTAAAAACTCATTATTCATCTTCAGGGTTGCTTTGGGCCTTGAATACCTGTAAAAGTCATGGATATTGAAAATGAGTCTGAAAAATGTAAAGTCATGGGAAATGATAAATTAGCTTTGAAATTTGCTCTTCCAAGTCAAAAGTTTATTGTTTTCAATAAGTGAGAAGCACCGTTTTCAGCACTGTCTGTTGGTGTGTGGACAGGTTTTAGTACCTTGCCTGAATGAGGGAAGCTCTTATTTGGTGTATAGCTATTAATTATGAACCTAAGTACGGGGGAACGAGAGAGGTAAATAGAGTGATTCAAATGCATACAAGGCTAACTAATGTGTCCTCATTTGGTGGCCAGCACGAATGAAACTCTGAGCAGGCAAGCAGCAGGAAATTAGTCACCAAATCTGCAATGAGTCAACCACCTCAATGTCTTTGAATTTGTGTCATTGACCTTAGAATTATATGCCATGCCATAAAAGAAGCCGATTTTTCCACAGAGGGATAGTAGCAGTGCTCCATTTTTGGGGAAAAATTCATTCCCCTAAAATGAGGAACCCTGGAACTTCATGAATGGGTTTTCGAATGAATTTTTTCAAAGTAATAATGTAGTTATATTTTGATATCTGATGTATTTATGTTATAATTTGCAATTTTAATGCTAGTGAAATTCACCGAAATTTCATGACTAAGATTTATTTACAAACTTTACATATTTTGGTTTTTGGCACGATACTTCACATTTAATGTCTTTTAAATTTGACTTGAATTTAAATTCTTACTCTCCCACTTAAAATATTTACATAGAGAAACTACGAGGTGATAGTTATTTTACGATCTTTTATGAGTTAAATTTTATGATATAAAGGCATTGTTTTAAGAATGCTTTGACTAATAAGGACCAAATATGGTTTTAAAACGTTGCCAAAGACCACAAAAGTTAGGGGGGAAAGAATTTTTTCGCAATTTCTTTAAAAAGTTCGATGTTATGAAACTCGATAATACGAAGTGCTGATTTTTCGGTCCCGCTGACTTTGTATTATCGAGTTTCTACTGTATGATGCGTCATAATGATAGATTACTGAATGACGCTAATTCCATCCTGGAATTATCACCGAAAATGTATTGACGAAGAGGTTAGATGAACAAAGTTTTCTAGGTAATACGTTGACAAACGCCAGATTAATGTGAATGAGAAAAATACTGAAATCTAGTAAGCAGCTGGAGTCTTAGTAATGAGTGATTCTCGGGCCCTGAAAAGGGCCCTATTAGCACTACATACATGGGGAGGAAAGGGGTTAGGATGGAGCTAGGAAAGGGGAGGTGTTGGGAGAATAGCTATGAAGAAATCATGCAACCGTTCCCCACAAATCAGATGCAGTCTCTTCCACATACATGCAGTGATGTACCCGTGCAGCAACCTGGGAAGATGGCCACTTGCTGGAATCGAGGCCTTTAGCTCCCTCCATTCCCTTTCTATATTTTGTGTGTGTACCCCAGTGTCCGGGTCAGCAAAATGCAGGGAATGGTTCACGGTGAGGTGCTGGTAATCCGGTGATGACCGAAGGACATCATATCCCTTCCTCCCCAAAACAAAGCACCAGGTTTCCCTCCTTAACCCACAAATTTAATAGATTTCCTATCTTAATTAATTTATTTCCTAAAGTTTTTTTGCCATAATAATGAACCGCGAGTGCAGCAGGCAAACTTTTTTCCCAAATATTTTTCACTGCTAGCGAGGGCTCACAGTGAAGGGCAAAAATGTCTATGTTCTCGGAGGGAAACTGGGGCAAACAGCAACAAATGTTAATCAAAGAGCAGGGAAACCCACTGCGAAGAGGTGACATTATGACGAAGTCCTCTGGTAGTGAGTGGCAAAACATGGTAATATGGTGTCAAAAATTTAGGAAATAGTGCGAAAAAGCGTGAATTTTAAATTAAAATATCTGTGGATGAACAAGGGTTACGGGAATGTGGTAAGTACCGAAGAAATTTCCAAACCTTCGTCTTTGGGAAGAAATGAAACTTATATCTGTGCTAATTATGGTTGATAAGTTATAAACAAAAAAGGATGAGTTCTGCTTTGCTAGTATCTATCAAAACTTGAATTCACAGTGCTACTTACATCTATGCTATCTTTACATGAAATAAATTGTGAAATAAAGGTGAATAGTTCCCGTAAAGTGAAACTGTGAATGTGCTTGATGTATTGTTGAGCATCAAGGGATACTACAGTGAATTTGTGGGAAGCCATTGTGGGTTCCATGCTCAAATTTTGACTGATTGTGCTATTTCCTCCTATGGAAATTCTGACTAGGGAACCAAAGCCTCTCCAGAAACTTGATAAATGCTGCTAAATGTATACTTTGGCTCACGGGTAATTGTAATAGGTCAGATCTTTGAACTTTAATTGTGAATAATTATAATTTTCTTTTGCCAGATTTAGTCTGAAATTTAAGATTTTTAACCCACTGTGACTAACATTTATGTACCACTTTTCCTTGAATTTATTTACCACTTTTCAGGGTCTCTACCTATAGCACATGCATTAATGTGTTGTACTCTTATTATTTCACCTTCTTGAAATTACACACCTAAGTACTGATATTTTCACCTCGAAAATGAAAATTTTGGTCTAAAATACCTGGAGAAGTCTTGGAATTTCACAGTCTATAGTTTGTAGCAACCCTGGTCTTTTATCATTTTTGGTTGCTTCATTACTGTTGTCAACCTTTTAATGCAGGCTGAGCGAGATAATGCTATTCGGCAATTAGCTCAAGAGCGAGAAGAAGCAGCCAAGAGACTTCGTTCAGAAAGGACGCGTTTAGAGGAGGCAGCAGCTGTTGCAGCTAACCACTTGGCTGTGGCCCGCAATGAACTGAGAGAGCTGCGTACAAGTGTTGGTGCAAAGGATGAAGAATTGGCACGTATTACTGAAGATTTGGGAGCCAAAGAAGCCTTGCTTACTGAAGCTCGCACCAAGGAAATTCAGGTGACTATTGCAAAGAATCTTTTGGGTGCTGAACATGCCTAATTATGTTAACTTGGTTGTAAGAGTTAATGGCTTATTGCAATGAGTACATTTAATGTTTTCATGTGTTAATATTACAGTTTGGAAAAGTAATCTTCAGTGCATTGTCTGCATACACTTGAATGTTAGTCAAGAATGAATTGTTAAAGAAGGGAAGAGTTAATGTTTTAAAAAGTTACTAGTAAAGATTGTCATTTGATGGTAAAAGTTTATTTCTCCATCATTGGTATTTTTGCATTGGTCATTATGGTATTTTGAATACTTGGCTTAAATATAAATTTGAGGCAAGTTCAGTATTTGATCAATATCATATGCAATATGTATCAAAGTGGACAAGAATTTTATGTTGATGCTGTGATTATCTGCTGGAGTAAAAATTCCCCTAATCTGTGAAAGAGGGAATTTTTCACGGATTAGGAGTGTGTTATAACATTATACTCTCAGAGGAAATGGGGATACCTTATGATTGTATGTAGGAGGTGGTTATCATTCACTTTTCCTGTTGCAGATAAGAAAAATTGCCAAGAATTACAAGACCAAGTATGAAGAGCTCACTAAAACAATGGAAGATGAAAAAAAGAAATCTGAGGAACTTGCTGCCGCAGAGGCTGGTGCATCAGGAGAGGCATCGCAAGAGTTGAAGGATCGTCTTAAAGATGAGGCCAAGAAGGAGATGGAACTGAAGGTGAAAGACATGAATGAAAAGCATACAGAGCAACTCAAGGAGGCTTCTGAACAGGTTTGGTTCATTTTATATTTCTTTAAATAAATTCCGTTAAGTTTATCCAAAATATCACCAAGAGGAATGCTTCTGCTCAGAATTTTGAAGCCAGATTTTTGTGGTTGTGGAATGGTTCTGGCATTAGCTGAAACTATGGTACAGTCCTTTTCAAAAAAATTTATCACCTCGGAGTCAAAAAAATTTTAAGTTCCAAGTTGACGGCATTGCGACTACATGGCCAAACCATGCCCCATTTGGGAAAGCAATAAGTGCATGGGACAGAAAATGACCTTTCTTTCAAACTCACTTGTGTGATAGGAAACCTCAGAGTAAGATGGAACACCCCAAAAAAAAATTTGACCTGCAAAGGTGGCATGATTGTGGATGGATGTGCAGGACGTGTGCATCGCTCTCTAATTTTTTCCGTGATTTTGTGGTTTATTCGTAAGTGTTTATAATTTGTGCGTGCCGTGTGATTGCAGTTAGTACTTTGGTATAGTGGTGTGAAATTTCCAACTTCGTGGACTTCTAACTAAGCTGCTATGCTAGTTTTTGCATTTGATAATAACTCAGCGTCTATTTATTCCTGCCATTCCCACCAAGCTGCCGTGGAAGTCTGAGAAGGTTCAGCTTCGTCCCTGCCAACGAGCCGTGCCCCTGCCGTGACCCCCTTGTGCTCTCCAGCCCCGGCCCCCGTGCTCTCCATCCACGCCCTCTTGTGCTTTTCCCGTTTCTCTCTGGCGGGACCCTCCCTTGCTGTACTCTCGAGTTTTCCCATATGTGTCTGAATATTTATTATCGAAATGTCCACAGCCTAAAAGACAAGTTTAAGTGCACTTGACTCTAATCTGCATGAACTTTGGTGCTACCATGTGATATCGTTCACGGAGACGTGGTTGAATGATAGTGTTTCAGATGGTGAGTTGTCAATTTCAAAATCTCAAAAATTATTCAGACGCAATCGACAGGGTGTTCTTTTGGCTGTGGATTATAACCTACCAGCAAAACACCGCTTTTATTCAGAAGTGTGCAATGAGCTTCTTTGGACTGAATTGGTGATTCCAGCTCATTCTACAACATTGTATGGTAGGACAGGGATGTTACAAGTCAGGGAAATGTCAGGGAATTTGAAACCTGTGAGGGAAATCAGGGAAATGTCAGGGAAAATCGTCAAGTTGTCCGGGAAAAATTGGATAAGGGCGAAGGTCGATGAATTGGTCAGTGGCCGATGCACCCCAACTATACGTTCGTTCGTTGTTGCCGGAGTCGATATTCCATCTTCTGATTTTGTCTTAGTTTCATAAATTTGTCATTAAATTTGATGAGTAAAAGTAACATTGGTGTGTTTTCTTAACTTTCATTTGCACTTTAATTTTCACTGCTCTCTGAATGTCAAGGAAACACTTGAGGAAAATGTCAGGGAAAATGATAATTTTTGTCAGGGAATAGTCAGGGAAATGTCTGGGAATTTCATTTCCAGAATCTTGTAACAATCCTGTAGGAAGTTAAAACTAGGGAACGTGAGCTCGGCCTCTTAAAGTTATAAGGTATAAAAAAAAATAAATTACGGTATTTAAGGTATTTAGTGTATTACGGTAAATAAGGTACAAAAAAAAAGGTATTACGGCCATTGGAGATTTTTTATACCTTATAACTGTAGGAAGTTGTTCGTGGGAACTTTCTATCGACCCCCGGCTAGTGACGTATTTACCATTGAAAAATGCTTTGAATCTGTATCTCTGGTTTGCTCACTTGGTGATGTTATTTTGCTGGGTGACTTTAATTTAGATATTCAGGGTGGCAATCATCAGGGAAAACCTGAAATTGTCTGGGAATTTTGAATTTCTGGAAAAGTCAGGGAATTCTCTTAACAGTCAAGGAGAATCTTGTTATTTTTCTACTATTACGTTTATCGGCCAGTCATTCCCGCCATTTGTTTTACCAAAACATTCCACCAACTAAAACTAGCGTCTGTCGCAGGGGTGGCTCCAGACCAGAGGTTCATGGGGGCAACCCGGGGAAGGGGAACACTAGATCTGCTCTCGTCTTTCGCTCCATGTGTGTTTGGTTCCAATTTGTTCAGTATTAAATGCTACTTTGTTATTAATTTATTTAATGGTTTTTTGTTATATGGTTCTTTGTTTATTTGTTTTGGATTAATGTTGTTATTTGTCCATTGTAATTTGCCTTGAGCTGTTTTTGGACTTGAATAATAAATAAATAAATTATTTTGGAGGGGTTGAGTTAGGTCACCCTAATAAGTAAGTGTGAGGAAGCATGAGAATAGGAAATGTTGGTTGGTTAGACAAAGTCATCAAATCGTCCTTGCTTTTAAAAACTTCAAGAGTATAAGGCAGGACACAATTATCCTCATTACAGCACGTTAAACCCCTGCTGAAAGTGATGCATTTTCCACTTTTTTATATCATGAAAGGGCAATTATCGCCAATTATTATAGCTCAAAATTGTGTTGAATCAAATATATAAATTATACTATTGCATTTTCATTTTTTATAGAAACCAATCCTTGTCTAATAAAAAAAGTGATTCTATTATTTTGAAATCATCAAGAGTCAATCAGTTGCCAAGCAGTTCTGCTTGTTTTGACTACTTATTTTATCTTACACAGTATATCCTCTGCATATGAGACTAATTTTAAAAATGTAAATGGCGTAAAGGATGGATTTAAGATGGCTCCATTGCTAATGCTATTCTCTTATGAGTGTTTGATTTGTCCATTTTCCTCCGGGATAAAACTCATGTTACTAAATTGTTCTACTTGCTGCAATATACCTGGGAAGCTGCTGAGTGGAATAGAAATAAACTGCACATTTTCTGTAAGCCCAGGCAAGAAGGGGTATCCCTAGGTAGTTTGGACTGAAAAAACTAACAATAAGTGCATTGTCACATCATTCCTCTTTTTCATGTTTCAATCCTTCCTGAAAATATGTTGGTTACAAAATATTTCTCATATTTTTTAACAGACGAGTAACCTACAGAAGGAACTGGATTCAATGCGGCAAGAGATGGAGGCTCTTAAAACAACTTCTGCTGAGAAGGAGGAGCGCTCTAAGCAAATGTTAAAGAATGCTCGGCAGAAGATAATCCAGTTGAATGAAGCAAAGAATAATATATCAAGGGAGCTTGGGGAAATGCACAGTAGAGTTGAAACAATGGAAATCAACAAAGGTAATATCCAATTGTGTGGTTATGAGTGGAGTTCTTTGGAAAATGAGCGAGAGAAGATCAACATAAATTGCTTTTTTTTGCTACCGTTCATATGTTTGGCCATTTTTAATATCTCCATTCTGCCATTATTACTTTGCATCTTCATGACAAACATTTCATATTCTTGTTCTAATGGATTTTTTTCTGTAAATATAGAGGAAGGAAGCTCCAGGTTTACTGCACTGCGTTCCCAGTATGAAGGTAGAATATCACGACTTGAGAAGGAAAGATCTGAAGAGCAAAGGGAGCGTACCGCTGAGAAAGACAGGTTAACGAGAGAGATTGAGATGCTCATGCAGAAAGTTTCACTCCTTCAACGTGCCTTGGAAAGCAAACAGGTAAAGGTCAAAGAAAAGTTGGATCCCTCCTTTCATTAGGTGCTAAAGATTACCAGACATTCAGAATTGTTCTATTTACTCTTACTTTTTACTAGCATTGCTACCCTAAGAGGTTGTTAGCTTTGCCGATCTGCTGCCTGTTAGGGTGACCACCCCTCCTTGCAATCCTTGAAAATGCCGTGAAATTGCCCCCTTGAAAACTGGCAATTCTTCTTGCTTTTATTGTAATTGGTGAATTTCTCCTTGGGATATCTGGTTGGTTTGATAGCTAGGATACTGCCTTCCCATCCTGTGAGCCCATATTCAAATCCTGGCAGTGAAGGAGATTTTTAATTTGAATCCCAACCCCTACTTTGGTGTATTGTGGAGGTAATGTCAAGTACTTTACCCTGTCCATCGAATGAGACGTTCAACTGTGGTGTCCTTGGCACTTCATATTAATAGAAGGCTCTAATTCTGATGCTGGATTTCTGTCCATACTTCTTCCATTGACCAACCCACCCATCTCCCTAATGGTACAAATTACTACAGATGTCAATCACCTTCCTAAATAACCAACTTATCCACAGAATTTCAGTTTTTTTTTTTCGGTTTTTATCAGAGTGAAATATTGCTGTGGTAATTTTGTAGAATCTCAGTTGAGGTGGTTCCACTGTAAAATGACTTTTATGTCATGTAACTCATATTTTGGCTACTTGTGGAAAAGCGTATCCTATATTTGAAATGGGCCTTTCATCTCTGATTATTTTGCTAATTGAACGTGTTAAACTTAAGAATTTGATAAATATGGGTAAACATTGGTTATGAGAAACAAATTCACTAAGATGACCTTCCGTTCATTATTTTGTACTTTTCTTCTAAAATATTTTGATATCTTCAAATCCTTTGCCTTGAGTTCCCAGCCATTACCTCGCTAACTCCTATGCTCTAAATTTTATAAATTAGAACTCATCACTGCTTAATGTACTTCTCTTCAGAACGATGTGATGGTGTTGAAATGCATTGGGTGCTATACAATAAAATACAGTAAAACCTCGTTCATTTGAAATTCAAGGGACCCAAAAAATTCGAATTTGAAATTCGAAAAAGTTTCGAATTATCCGGGTTCCAACTAAAAGTACTTTCCGAAAATTAACGGAAAAGGTCCAGTGTTTTCCGAGATGATCACCGTACTGCTATATTTTTTTATCAAAAGGCAAAGAATATGCACTAAAATGAGGAGTTATTGGACAAAATTCTTCACGTTTATCAGGTTCAAGTTTAAGTTGCAGAAGTATGCACTATCAGACGCGATCACGTGGAAAATAAAAACAAATTGAATGATTTCGGGCATATGTCCAGTGATATTACATAAGGTGTATTTTCGTTACCAAAATTGTCACCGTAGACCTAGAAATTTACCGGCCTGCTCTCAGCCCCTTTCCCCCAAGACTTTTCTAGGATGAAGAACTGCTGGATCATCATCCTTGCCCGCAGGAAGTCCCTCATCAGTTACGACCGCGAACCAAAAGTATCACATTTCACTCATCGCTTCCCCACGCCCTTCTTTTATCATTGTCAGGTGGCTTCCAATAGGGGAGGGGTTTGGAAGAGGAGAAAGAAGGTTTAGGGTGGAGTATCACATCAAGATCGGCGACGACCCCAGAATCCCTTAGCCCTCCGTAAGTAGCTGGGGGGGGGGGGGAATTTCTGACGCAATATTGGACATTCACCACACAGAAGTAGTCCCTGTATAAATTTTAGGCTGGACTTGGTGGTTGTTATAGATATCCATTTTTCATTAAAAAAACTACTTTTCCACACACAGTGTGGAAAAGTACAAAGTTCTTTTTTCAAAATGGATAGTCCCTATATCTTCTGCCTTCCTTACCTCGTGATTCACATTCGAGTTTGGGGAGATGGGACGAGAATAGATGGAAAAAGCATAAACAAAGCTGAGAACCATGACTCGTCAGAGATTCAGGGCAAACAAAAGAATCTGAGGAAGCACGCGAAGCGAGACTGGAGGAGCGGCTACCAAATGATCGAAGTGCTAACGCAGGGAAAATGGGTAAATGATATCACACCATCCGGAAAATACTACTCCACTATGCCTGGCGATCCTAAAGTTATCACTCGAGGAGGGGAGGCTCGGAAGGAACAGTGGGGAAAGCATTACAATTATAGGCATTGTAGTCATGGCACAAAAGCCCTGAAAAAAACCCAAGGACGGAGCGGCTGAGATGTGTATCGAGGGATATTTGACTGGGGGTAAACAGGTACTGGCATGCGGTGCACCATAAGCATAAGCAAAAGTTTAAAATAATTTGGCAACACTTAAAAAGTAACTTATGCTCAAGGAAGCTATGCCAAAATCACAATGACTTTGAAATAAGCACTACTATCGGTACAAAAAAGTTAGAACGCTGACGAGGCGCATATGAGGCGCATGTGGCTAGGAGTTCCACCATTACCAACTGTGCAAAATGGTAGTGTACATTTCCACGAGGCGATTTTCTTCTTTGTGGTTTATTTTAAGAAAGAGGAAGAATATCAACATTTCGTTATGTGAAAAGTTTTACATAATTTGCATAAGCATTATTCTTTCCATAAAGCATACGTAAATTCAAAATCAATATACTTTTCTACATCTTGGAAATTGAAAGGTAGCTTTTGGCCATTTTAAAAATCGAAGAATGGGCAAAATTTAATTTAAAAATATTTTTAATGCGGAGATGTTGTTCTCTCCATAAAAAACCAATGATGTGCACGAATCAAATATTTTGGCTATGACGAGATGAAGAAGACGACCGTTTCGCCGTTCTCCTAGTTTATCGCATGTTTGTCTTCACCCTTTCTACCGTAGAAGTTAAATGTTTACGTTTAAACACTTTTCAATTAATGCATTTTGTAGTCAAATAAACAAGGAGTAAAACGATATATTACACGATTCTATGGAGCTCTAGTGGAATTTCATACAAATACTTAAGGTTCAGCATTCTACCTTTTTTGCACCGATAGTAACTAACCATCGAAGTGCGCCGCCCCCGTGAATCATTTCGAAATAAATGATACCTTGGGGCGTTACGGGACGAAATTCGACTTTGAGTTACATATTAAGCGTATTTCGAATTTTCCGTACCATCAAGTACGCAATTTCCTATTCCGTTTGCTGGGTACTGCACACAACTTCGAATTAATTGATATTTTGAATTAAGAGGGTTCGAACTAACGTGGGTTTACTGTAATGTGAAATTAAGAAATTATTCACTTGACTCAACATTTCACAACGTCACTGCATTTCTCCAAAAACATATGTATAGTCCCTCCCTGATTATAGTCCTCCCCCCCCCAATTTTTGAAGCGTCAGTTTTGGAAAAGTTTTAAACAGTGCAGGCCTTATATGTACGTATGTATTATTCTCAGTTGCTGAACTTTTGCACCTTAACTAAGAATAATTTCCATTGCTTCAATTACCAATATGGAAAACAAGTTAATGTATTGACCTTAATACTCATGTAATAACATACTTATCACCTTAAAAAGTTGGCTAGCTGCTGTATTTAGGGAAACCATATTTCTTCAATTAAGTTGAATGGTGAAGTGAAGAACTTCTATAAGTGATCAGTATTTGTCACTGTCATTTTCTTAAACACCTCCCTTCAGTAATGCTACTCTAATGCAAATTAAGAACTGACAATATTACTGTAAACTCAAACTTTAATGTTAAGGGTATGATATCTCAATTCGCATTGACACTTTCTTTGAACAATTCACATGGAAACAAACTTTTCAATAAATAACTCAATCATCACTACTCTGTGAGACTTTTTTAACTCTCATCAATCACATCTTATCTTCCATTGGGTCCCTTTCTTCATCATTCTCATCTGACTCTGAGTCCAGCCACACTATATCATCTTTTGAGCCATCAGGTGCATTTGAGGTACAGGAATTTTCTGAAACTTTCAGCAGCAATAGTTACTGAAATGGAATTACAAAGCGGAAGATGATTTTTCATGCTTAATTTCTGCTGATTCTATTTTCTTTGGCAACTTATAGAGGCTATTAAAGAGGGTATATCCGAATTAAGCCCAATTTTATTGTATCTGGTTAAATATTTCCTCATTAGGGAAACCTCTAGCAGAGTAAATATAAAAAAAAGATAAGAACCAGATGTCAGAATAGGCACATGCCAGAAACTAGATTTATACTGGATTAGCTTATGTTAGTGGTTTATAGGAAGGTTAATTCTTTGCCAGTAATCAACCACAGGACACATGCTCTCAACTCTACAGTGGGATCCTTCACTGGGCTGAAAGGGAAGGATGCCGAAGTTATGATCACCTATCACTTTTTCTGCGATTGTTTACGGGAATGGGATTCTGCACCAGGGATAATCATAGAGCAATCACACTTTACTCACAAACACTCAGTAAAACACTAAATCAGGCACAACTTCATGTAAGAAGCTCTCTCATAAAAAGAGCAAAATCAACAAAATAGACGATAATAAAGTTACAAGAGGGACAACACAAAGAATAAGATGAGGGTGCATGTCATAGAGTTTAGTGCATGCGTCCTGCGGTTGGTCACTGGCGAGGAATTAACCTTCCTGTAAATCACCACAGATAGGCTAATCAGGTATAATTTTAGTTACTGGCTTGTGCTTATTCTGACGTGTGGTGCAAAAATTTATCTTTGCTATGCTACAATAAAGGCTGTAGAGCTCAACTTTCCCATATTTAACAGAAACCTGTTTACAATTTCTCTCAATGATAAGGCTCTTGTTAAATAACAGCATGTTGTAATATTTTAAATCTGAACTCTCAGGTAATGATAAGGCTATGTCATCTTGCTATTAGTGTAATATTATAAAACTGCCTAAATGTGGCAATAGCTCAATTTCAAATTGCTGACAGAGACTCAAAATTTCTTTGAGTTTAGTTTTCATTAATTTCATTAAAATTTGTGTAAAAAGATTGAATTCTAGTGCTCATTAGGTGCTTGTCATTGCTTCCATATAGGGATCCAAGCCTTCTACAGGCTCAGGTTTATCAGACAAGGCTGGGCTTGACCCACCACCTACTGCTAACATCAAACCAATGGCTGGGTCACCATCAGTGTCTTCTAAATCACAACAGGTAAAGCATGTGGTTTTTTTTAACATATGAAAAGTGAATTAGTATAAAGAATTATATTGTCGAAAATATCTAATTTTTCCAAATTTTTAAGGAACTTTTTGTTTTCATTGAGATGAATAATGAATTAAACATTTCCTGTCTTTTGTTGCAGTGATGATGTTTAATTTATCCCATCAATCCTGGCATTATTTGAATGCAATTACATTTCTTATTTCTTCTGCTGATTTTGCTTTCTGGGAAAAATATGCACACGTGTTGATAAGAATCCCAGCTCGAATATAGGCATACTATCGTTAATCCTTTTGCTGACTGATATATACGCAAGATGGCATGTAAAAAACGTACTTGGGTAGATAAATATGTTAATTTTTTTAAATGTTGGCACTAAACAAGAGGAAACTGTATGGAAATGGCCTTATTAATTTGTTTGCTCATTACTTGAAAATTTTTGGCAGTGAAAGGGGAAAAGAAATGTTTTCCCTTTCTAACGTCATAAATATTTTTTGTGTGCCTGTTTTTTATGTCCAATGAACCCTACATTTATATTTTCTGTTTATTCAGATGTATTGTCAACATTGTAAACAGGGCCAGCAAGTATGTACTTATATATTCATGTAATCCATAGTAGTACTAAGTTAAGCTGGCCTATCAAATGTTTCCTAGAGTTTTGTTAAATGATTGATTTATTAGATATGCATAGAAAAAACTCTTGAAAAGGTCACTCTTTTAGAAAACAAAATCATCCGTCTAGTAATTGTATTACTAATGTAATAAAACCATAATTTAGACATGGTAAGGAGATTTTTGCTATTTGTGAATGTTGCCTTGTTATTTTTGAGTTTGACTTCAGAGTGATTGAGTGAAAGTCTTACTGGGGTACAATTTGACGGAAACTGCCAACTTATATTTTGGCAAATGTGGTATTTTCTTATTTGGTACTGATCATCGTGCTAGTAATCATTAACAATAAACTGTTCCCTAAGCAAATTTTAAGAATGTGGTCTATCTTCAAATATTTTCTTTCAGACACAGCCATCTGTGACAATTGCTCCTTCTCGTGCCACACCTTTTGCCAGCATCAGGCCTATGTCCCTCCCGACGAGAACTGTGGCAGTGCTACCAACTGCTCAAGCTGGTCCTAGTGGAAGTGCAGTCTCAGTATCGCATGCCAGGTGTGTCCTGGCCCCTGGGTACTTGTACCTTAACACTTATTGGTTTAAATGTTGTAGATGTGGTGCTTGCTTCATTAGTGTTTTGATGCATCCTACTACTTGTTTAGTGCTTTTTTCATTACACTTTGGCAAATTCAATCATTAAATAATGCCTAGAAAAATTGAGAAGTGCATACTGTATTTTTGGGCTTTTAAGACAAGGCATAAACTTGACCATATTTTAGGCCCCATATTTTGGAGTAAATGACTAACTTCCATTACTTCAGAATGTGAATACTTAGCATCACTTTTCAGAGTTTTTTTCTTTAACCACTTCCCTGAAGGGTTTTTTTTTACAAAAATGGTAAAAAAAAATTCATAAATTTTTATTTCAGATTCAGAATTATTAAACTGAGGCAAATGTGAATATTTTTTACTGAATTTTTCATTCCCAATAACTAATGAATTATTCAATAGTTTCTGAATGTTACCCCTTAACTTAAGATAATTAGGCCACCTGCATGTCAGTATAACTTTGCCCGAGTATACTCGGGCGCGTCAGGGAAGCGGTTAAGAAAAGGACATAGCAAAAGCACTGGTCAACTATTGGAATAAAAAGTATTTGTAACAATACCGTCAATCCGTCTTAAATTGGACAGGGGGTGTGGAGTTAGACACTGAGCAGAGATGTCATAAAAATGTAGTGAAATCGTTGCAGTTTGTGCCACGTAAACCCGTTGCTTAGTATCGCATGTACAATGTATGCTACCTGGTTAACTTACTTAAGACGGAATGATGGTAGTTAAGTATTGTGAAAGCATAATTATTGGCTAATTTTTGGTCAAAATGCTGTCATAAGTATAATTTAAAAAGTGGTGTGAAGTATCCCCTGCTTCAGATAGCGCTACATTACATTTTCATCCTGCATGATAATAAATGGAGAAGATGAGGTGATGGGAAGATATCCTCCCCCAAACTGACAAAGAACTATATTTTTGACTGACTTGCATTGCATGATGCCTGTGCAGCAAATTCACTTGCTTAAATGGAATGTATTAAAATGAACGTGTAATTGAATACTTAAAGAGTAATTTTTTTTGTTAACTCTTTGTATTTACCTCAGAATTGATATCACAGTGAACCTCAATACAAAGGAAACCTTTGTGTTACAAACTGACTCCACACCGCACCCATTGAGGAAAACGCACCTCCTGCTTGCAACATTCGAAACAGCTATAATATGAAGTATAGTCATGGACTCAGGCATTAAGCAGACCCATATTTACAAAATTACCTGTTCACAAGTACTTCTGTTTTTTGGCATGGTATTTCTTTATGAAATTGTCTTAATTTGAATTTTGTGGTTGTTAAAAGTAAGGATGGGTCAGTTCCTACATTTTTCCAGCTCTCAATACCAGTCTAGTTCTTACCTATGGGTTTCCAGTTCTTGATACTCAGTTCCGACTCTTATTTCTGAATGAATGGATAGTTCAACTGGCAACCATGAGAATTGAATTACAATAATGTCACTTAATAGGGGTATAAACTATTAAGCTCAGTCAATAAAAATTAGAGTCTTCTTTAGTCATAATTGTATTAGCTAAGTCTAGCAAAACTAGTCAGAGTCTAAAAAGTGGAACTAACTAGTTCTTACAGAATGCATGTTCATATGTCCCATTATATCAGGCTGGTGCTTTCTCCAGGTTTTGCTTTAAAATAAATGTACATTTTTTACTCGATCTGGGTCTAATCTGTTCCTTTTTTTGTTAAAAATATTGCCTGCAGTGCTGAATTCATTCACTGAAAACAGTAGTACATAGATGGAATAGTCAGATGTTTTGTTTTCTACTGCTTAAGCCATTTGAAGGGGCTCATAGGCCAGTAGTAACCCACATCTTCAGAACACCTAGGATTTATTGTCTCCTTGCCAAGATGTTTGTTCAACTCTTCCTCACAGCTCATTCCTACAAAGTTCTGAGATACAGAAAGGTCCTCCTCCAAAATACTCGTCTGGTAATGATCCCTCAGGCCCTCCATATTGTTTTTATTATAGGCCATACCTTCATTCACTTAATCACTCACATCCTCTGTTTAACAATCTTGTAAGAACAACCAGGGATGTGATACGAAAAGGCACTTTACTTTTAGTGCCGCATCTGGGAGGCACCCGAACTCGGAGTCTGAGCCTCAGCGGCGAAAGCGACCCAACCTTTCACTAAGGGAGGTTTATGGCATCAACTGACCAGTCACACTATAGTTTGTAACTTCTAAAAGTTAAACATGAATTGGAAAATTATGTTTGTCTTTGTGTTGCACTAGTCACACTGATGACTAGTGCATCAGCGTGATGGCTTTTTCATCACAGTTATATGATAGATATTAACCATTTTACGTGCTTTATTAGCATTAAACTTGCTTGGTAAATGGTGAAGTGTTGAATTATTTATTACCATATACAGTAAGTCCTCGACTTACGAACATCCTACTTACGAACTTTCAAAGATACGAACATTCATATCCAATCGAAAAATTCAAACGTGTGAAGGAATTTCAAATTTGGCGCCACCGGATAAGTTATTTGTCCGTTGCAGCTGGTGGTGCGGCGTGAAGCAACTCGCGGATTGGTACTACTCCTCTTTGCCGTGACGAATTTTAACAATATTATCTCGATATATCAATTTGCAATGTTTATTGTTTACTTGCGTCGTAAATTTTTACGGATGATTGGGAAGTAAGACGAAAGCCGAAAGATGCCCTTCAAGTAGTGATACGAGGGCAAACTTAAAAGTAAGGTGTCCAATTTTTTTTCACAGAAAATGACAATTATTCACATTGTTGGATACATCGTTGGAAAGGTCATGGCTTCAGCTATTTTTCGGGCAAACTTAAAAGTAAGGTGTCCAATTTTTTTTCACAGAAAATGACAATTATTCACATTGTTGGATACATCGTTGGAAAGGTCATGGCTTCAGGTATTTTTCGATGTAGTCACCCTGGCGCTCGATGACTTACCTCATCCGCACGATGAACTTTTGTATCCCGTCGTCATACCAGCTTCCGTCCACGTTGCGAAGATAGGCGTTGACCTCCTGCAGCTCGTCGTCCATCGCGATTTTCATCTCTCCTTGGTGTTTCTTCAGGGCGAGGAACATGTGAAAATTACTGGGTACGACGTCGGGGCTGTACGGAGGGTGCCCGATCACTTCCCACCCAAACTTCGAGATCAGCTCCTGCGTCTGATTAGCCGTATGCGGGCGCGCGTTGTCATGATAAAATGAGACCCCCTTCGTCAGCATTCCTGAACGTTTGTTCTTGATGGCGCGCCGAAGCTTTTGTAGTGTGTGGCAGTATCTTTCCTTAATGATAGTGGTTCCATGGGGCATGAAATCCACCAAAAATACTCCCTTTCGGTCCCAAAACACTGTTTCCATGACCTTCCCGGCTGACAGAGTTTGTTTGACCTTTTTCGGTTTTGGAGACGCCGCACAGTGGGGCCAAACCCCACTTTAGACGGACAAAAGTCCAAAAGTTTTACAATTAACTCCAAAATAGGCATGTGTATGTTTTTGAGATCGCTTAAATGAAATCTGATATCAAATTTGCAATATTTATTGTATTTTATGTTTTTTTTTGTAAATTTGATTATTTTTACAATTTTTGGCAGTAAAATTATTTTTCAGTGGAATAATATGAACGAATCAAATGAAAAATGTTCACGTACATTGAGATGGTCGTCGAAAATGAATCTGCTATAAAATTTACAAAATTATTTTTGCTATCACCTTTGCAAAATATTTTCATGTTTCATAGAAAAAATGATACGAAGTTTCATTTCAGAAGAAATCAGAAGAAGATTTCAAAAATTTCAGCCCTGGTGTAACAAACATCTCCACTTGTACCTAAGAGTGGACATAATACATGTAGCATCCAAATTTGACTTATTACAAACTAGTAATAACTTCATAAACAGATATTATGTACGGTACATGCATTTGATTTCCATGATTGAAATTGTTTATATTATAGTTTACCCGTTGCCATGCGGCCATAGCGGCCGGATGAATTTCCTATCCGCCTCTCGTGCATAATAACTTTTATATCGTAACAGTCCTTTTGCAACTCAATGGCAGTTGATTTCTTTTGCAATCTTTAGCTCATACTGAAATGAATAATATATCTCAAAATTACGATACGATTCCGTCCGATTATATAACTTTTCTCTAATTAATTAAAACTTTTCATTGTAAAAAATCAATAAATTATCATTCGTGATAATTAATTACTCCACGCGTATTTTCTACAAAAAATTAATTTTAAAATCATAATCACACTCTACTTGCTTATTTCAATCGATTGAAAGTTTAAAAAATGAAATCGAGTACACCAGTGTGCTGTACTAATAGTTTCTAATCGACCGTCCGATTCGGCGTCTTCGTCCGTGGGACCAGTGCTCCGCTATTCTCTCACTTGGACACTAATTTCTACACGCAGGTGCATACTTACCAACCTGTTAAATACACCGTTTCGTATTTCAAACATCAGGTTACCCAACTTACTATTTCAGAAACCCTAATTCAAACTTTAATTTTTGGACTTTTGTCCGCCTAAAGTGGGGTTTTGCCCCACTGTGCGCCGGATGGCGCCATTGTTTAGACTGTTGCTTCCTCTCGGGGGTATAGTGGTGAACCCATGTTTCATCACCCGTTACGATAAGGTTCAAAAAATGGTGCACAACTTCTTCCGCACATTCCACGCGTTGCCTCTTGTGGTCAAGGAATGCTGACGAAGGGGGTCTCATTTTATCACGACAACGCGCGCCCGCATACGGCTAATCAGACGAGCTGATCTCGAAGTTTGGGTGGAAAGTGACCGGGCACCCTCCGTACAGCCCCGACGTCGTACCCAGTGATTTTCACATGTTCCTCGCCCTGAAGAAACACCAAGGAGAGATGAAAATCGCAATGGACGACGTGCTGCAAGAGGAAGTCAACGCCTATCTTCGCAACGTGGACGGAAGCTGGTATGACGACGGGATACAAAAGTTCATCGTGCGGATGAGGTAAGTCATCGAGCGCCAGGGTGACTACATCGAAAAATACCTGAAGCCATGACCTTTCCAACGATGTATCCAACAATATGAATAATTGTAATTTTCTATGAAAAAAAATTGGAGACCTTAAGGTCTCCAATTTTTTCATAGTAATTACTTTTGAGTTTGCCCTCGTATATTTGGAGATATTGCTACTCATGACATTTCAATGGAAATCGACTTCCGTGTGTTAAGCTACCTTCGCATCAAATAGAGGCATTATTCCATTCACTCATTCGTTTTGTGATGAAAAATTATTATTACCGGCAATAAGAGGCTCGATTCGGGTTATCGTGATGAATGGTAAAATATCCTTTCCAGGGTATTTGGAAATTGCCTGACGAGCAGTCCTTCCATCCAGATATCCCTCTCAATCACTCAGCCAGAAACATTCTAGCTGTCAGATTTTAGGGTGATACCTCAGTCGGATCTGAACAATTGGCGCGTCTATACTGGTTTTTCCCAGAAGACCCCTCAAGAAAAAGTTCTTCGTTCCTTATTCCTGGGCGTGACGACATTCATCTCCGAGGGACTCATTCAGCGAGAAAGAGAAGGGGGTAACCCGTGAGGATCTCTCCTTCACTTTATCTGTTATTATCTACCCTCATCCAGTTTCGCTTTTACCCAGGTGGCTTTCACTAGTGGGGGAGAGGTTGGGCCTCCTTTCAGCGGCCTCGGCAGCCGTCACTAGGTTGATACGGCCGATGATCGAACGAGGGAGCCGTTATTTCGGTCGATTCAAATTGTAACCTACCCCGGTGGTAGCTGTGAGGTTGACTTCGCACTCCTTCATGATTTTTCCACAACCTGGAATTATCTTGCGTAGCACCCGAGAGAGCTTTGAAACGCATCGTCACTTCAATGGGATAAATAACGCAGTGCATCGGTGCATGGGAAGAGAGAATAGGAACTCTAATCTGTTTTTTATTCCTTTTCTAGGAAGCATCATTCACTTTTGGAAGTGGATACCACGCCAGGAAATCCATTTTCAGACCATTGACTTTTACATCGCCATGCTCATAGATAAAGAAATTATGTTTTCACCGTTATGGTGCTGGAAGGATGTTGCTAGAACTTATTTCATAGGGCTTGATACATACATGTGCGTACTTGATATCAATCACATCGGAGAAAAAATTAGTAACTTGCCTAAAATCGATCATTTCGCGGAAATGATACTCGGCTAGTATGAGAAGTGATACGAAAATGAGCTTTGATATAAGTTCTAGCTGCATCGTTTATCTTTCAATGCGGATACTCCTCAAGTTGGTACGCAAGTTTAATACAATTACTGTAGTCGTGTAAAGCAAAGAAGATGTCCAGCGCTTTTTTCCACAGGCCTTCACGCCGAGCGCTGGCGGAGCGGCTACGCGTCCTTGGCCTGCCTATTCCTCCCCCCTCCACCTCTCTTTCTCTCTCCCCCACCCTAGGCTCGGCGCTCATAGTTAAGGGGTCGGAGTAAAGTGATATTTTTTCTCGAGTCCGCATCACATTTCATCTTAAGTATAAAATTTCACTCATCGCTTTCCCACGCCTTAACTTCACAAATGGCTTCCAAAAGTTGGGTGGGGGGGGGAGGGCGTCGCCCGTTGGGAGTCCCTTATCAGCTATGACCGCGAACCAAACGTATCACATTTCACTCATCGCATACCCGCCCTAACTTCTCAGGTGGTTTCCACTAGTTGGGACATTCTTTCGAGGACATCCTATAGACATCCTTTCGAGAGCATCAGCAGCCAACTTCCATGGTTCCAACTAGTTCCAACGTCGGCCGCAACACAGGATGACCGTTATTTAGGGCGATTTTAATGGTATCCACTCCCCAGTTTGAATATTTTTATCTGATCCAGATCCGATTTTTTAAAATGAATTAGGATCCGATTTCAGTATCCGGAGAAACGTAACACCCGTGGATTTTTAGATCCGATCTGACCATCCCTAAATAGTATTTCACGGCGGATCAGCTTGCGTCTTAGAGGACGAACGAACAATTTAAGAGCACATTTTGGAGAAAAAAGTGCGTCTTATGGGCCAGGAAATACGGTAACTACAATTTTCGATGCCTGGCTAACGTTTTTCAACTTACGAACAAATTCAATTTACGAACAAGTTCTCGGAACGCATCTCGTTCGTATGTCGAGGACTTACTGTACTTATTCTGAGCACAGCTCGGTCCCCCTGCTCAAAATTATTAAATGAGTAGTTTGAGAATACAATCTTATTTACCGCGGAAATAATCCTAGCAACAATTTACTCACAAATGAAAGTTGAAACTAATACCATTTTCAACATTATAGCTGTCTCTTCTCTAGCAAACCTGACCCACTTCACATGTGTAGATGTATGAATGGGATATCGAAAAAATTCTTTTCCTTCATGTTTCCTCACATTACTGTTGTGTCCAAATACCATGCAAGTATCAGATACACATTGTACTGCGTACCTAGCTAGCACTTGATGTAATCCAAACTACATATGCCACAATGTTCAACCCAAATAATGCCCTTCGACCTACCGTGTATTAAGTACCATGGGTGCAAGTAACTGGGAATTTGATGTTACATTTTGTGAACTTCTTTTGTTCGCACAATGGTCAGGCACATTCAATGCTTCCCATTCCTTCCCTGCTTTCCCATCGCAATCAGTTCCACACGATGCAACTTCCCATTATTTTGATCCTATTGATGTCTTTGGATGGAGGAATTACTGCATGCTTGTACATATTGGAATTTTTAACTGCAAAAACTCATGTCGTCATTAAAATTTAATTAAATGTGTCAAATTTCCTGTATGTTTTCAATGTATGCAAGCAATTTTATCATTTTTTAACCTCTTTAAAAGTTGGAAAAACATTGAAGTTTAGGAAAATGCACAAAAGAGTCAATTACTTTCAATGATAATGAAATATATTTTCTCAAAGTGCCTATTAGATTTGTATATTGTTGCATTTTTATGTTCTTTATTTTAGGTTGTTTTTCATAGTTATTGCCATTTTCTTTCAGCCAAGGTACGGTTTCAATATCTCCCCAAATTGTGCAGCCTCAGCCAATGGCAGGAGTCGTTTCAGTGGATGTTCCTATATCAGGTTCTGTTGCGCCCATCAGGCAGGCAACTGTACAACCTACTCCAGCTCCATCTGTGGCAACAGTTGGCACAGTAGGCCCAACAGTCACGGATCCTCATGAGCAGGGCATGCCACATGAAGAGAGTCAGGTTGGCGTTGGAATTCCTCACCATTCAAGTGGAATGGATATGGATCGACCAGTGATAACTGTCCATAAAATTCAGGTGAGGAACTCACCATACTTTCCAATATCTGTAATGCCCTTTTTCCCTGAAGAAATTCATGGAAAATCACCCTCCATATAATGTAGTCAATGCCAAGGACAGACTCTGACCTTGGCAGGCAATATTTCTGACCTTGTGACCAGCTAGATGGCTTAATCACAACCCCAAGCGGTCCGCATACCCCTCCCCACCCGCATTCCACAAAAAATTTCTCCGCATTACTGTACAGTACTGTTTTAGGATCAAGCTCTTTAGCTTAATTTTTTATCTGGGAATTGCACTAAATAATGAAATGGTCAATGCTATGTATACCATCAATTGAAGGATATTGGTTGAAATAATGCCCGAGTGTGGTTATGTTTAGGCTAGAATAAGAATTGCATGGAATATTCTTCCATACTATGGATCTTAGTATGTGAGGTGAGTTTTTTCTTTGAAGTCTTGTAATAGCATTGAATGAACTCTGTCCTATAGGTGTCAGAGTCTGTCAGTGTATCTGAGGGCCATGATCCAAGTGAAAGCCTTCAGTCTACCCCTTCTCTTGGAATCATATCCGGCTCAAGTGGCACACAAACGCAGGTGGTTGCCATGGTGAGCCCACGGCAGCAGCAGCCTGTGGTGGAGGGGACCATGCCGGGACCATCTGGCATCACAACCATTGGGAGTGTCCATGGTGTTAAGCGGTCTCGGGAGGTCACGGTGGAAGGAAGCGAGGGCCCCAGTGTCCTGGTGGGTGGAAGTAGGAAACAGGTGAGGATCTCCTCGCCTATTCTGAGTTATTTTATGTTCAAGTTAGTGGATTTTTTGGTTCATTTCAGATTATGTATCATGTAATATCAGATTAATGCCCCCACACTTGCATGAGTAATCGCCCCTTTCACTAGCATAAATTCTCTAACTTTTTTGAAAAGTAGAAAAAACAGTAGTGGAAGGTTGCTGAGGGCAGCACATCACAGTGCTGTCCTGCTGTACACGAATCCTGCTATTAACATCTTGTGGATGTTTAACAGATAATATATCGTGGGCACCACCACAATATGAGAAGTAGCTGGAATAGAAGTAGGTTGTATGATCTAAAAAGAAAGAGAAGATATTATGTGCCTTTTCTAGGTAAGATTTTGTGTGACAGTTCTGTGCTTCAAAAATACCCTTTGAAAAAACACCATGAAATTGGAGTACCTCTTGTCTAGAAGTAGGGAGCTACAAGCCCAAGACCATGCACATCCATGAATGAGAAATCCATGGAGTGACATACCATTGAGCATTAGATTAGCAAATGCTGGCAAAGTTAGTAACATGTTCAGCTAATACAGTAAAAGCTCCATATAACAAGAAGCTCGAATTTGCGAGGGATGGCCGAAGAACGATTTATAACCCTATGATTTACATGTAAAACAAATTAGAATTAGCGAGGACAACAACCAGCCTCCACTGGGGTCGTTTACTATTACGACTGGTAAATGTCTGCTTCAATCTCGGCAAACGTGCACAAACTTGTGCTCTGTCATTGGAATCATATGGCTTCAATTTTCTCTTCACCCCTGTGCTATGGAATTTGTATACACAGGAAACCAACAGGTATGCTGCACAGTTCCTCGCCGTCCATGAAACAATATCTCCTAGATCGAGAGTGAGGCAGTGGCAGGAAGTGACAGTGAACGAGATGAAAGGGTTCATCGCTATTTTACTGGAGATGGGTGTAACTAAAAGGCCTCTTATCTTTTCCTACTGGTCAAATAATTCTCACACCATACTATGGTTCAGTAAAATTATGTCTAGAGATCACTTTCAATTGCTTCTGAGGTTTTTCCATCTCACAGATAATTCCAAGCTTTTCCCACCTGGCAATGAAAAGTACGAGCCTTGTGCCAAATTTCAGCCCATTGTTGACCATGCTAATTGCCTATTTCACCATCATTATACACCACATGAACACCTTAGCATAGATGAAACATTAGTGGGTACCAAAAGCCATTCACAGTTACTCCAATATTTACCTAATAAACATCACCACAAATGGGGCATAAAGTTCGGGATGCTCTGTGATTCCGTAGTGAACTGTCTGGAGTTCTACTGCTACCGTGGTGCGAAATATAAAGAAGATAAGAAAGACTTGCAGGAACATGGACTAAGTTTTGTGGTTGTGGAAAAGCTTTTGACCATAGGTAATTATTTTATGAAAGGGTACCATGTTGTGGTGGATAACTTTTTTTCTAGCGTTGACCTGGCACGTGAATTATATGAAAAGCAGACGTATTTGACTGGGACATTGCGAAGGAATAGAAAGAACATTCCCAAAGAACTGAAAGAAAAGTTTACCGTGGGAGAAAGGAAATATTATAGAAGTGGTGAAATTCTTTTTCAAGGGAAAAACGATAAAACATCCAAAAAAATCCTATACTGCTGCTTTCCACAAAAGCAACAGCACAAAGCATTCATCTAAGTAAAAAGAGGCATGGTAAAATCAAAGAAATAGTTAGACCACAAATAATCAATTTATATAATAGTTACATGGGTGGGATTGATACATCTGACATGATGGTATATTCTTACTTGGATGAAAGGCATACAGTAATGTTTTGGAAGAAAGTTGTTTTTTGTGTAATTGCTCATATGGTGCTCAATTCTTATATATAAAGAAAATAATCCAATAAAAATAATGAAAAGACTTCAATATACATCAAGCATCATAGAGTCTCTGGAGTCGGAATGGCTTGTAAAGACCGAGAGTGACATATCCCCTTGTGCACTTAGGTCAAAAGCTGGATTGCAGCAACTTCCAGGGAGAAAAGAAAAAAATTGTGTTGTTTGTTCTGGAAAACATGGCCAGAAGAGTAAAAGGTCCCGTACAGTATGCATACAGTGTCAGAAAGTTGTGCACAGCATTTTTTTGGTTCACCATAGGTGCTAGGTGTGCGGCACGATGATAATGAGATAAGCCAACTCAGTGGTAAATTGTAAGATCGGACTTTTCCACAAAGTAGGACTATACAGAGGCTGACTAATAGTTATGCCAATCGCTAGTTTTTCCTTATACTATTGTTATAATTTTTTCCAGATGTTTTTGTGGTTATTTATTTGATGTAAAAATAGCAGTTTCATTATAAAATGTGAAAAAAATTATATTACTATTGTGTCTGAAAATCAAAATATCATTGCTAAAAAAATATTTTTAAACTTTATAACTTTGAAATAAATAAATATATTTTTCAGATGATGTCAAAGAATAGTATTATTATTAAAAATTCAATTTATATAAAATTATTAAAAACCACCAATCAATATCTATAACAATAACTTCATAATTTTATTTTTCCTAAGACGATAAATTTTACTAAAATTGTTGTTCCTCTAGTGTTTACATCTCATAATGCATCTGATTCTTGGTGGGTTAAGGGTATGTCGATGGCAGGTGGTCATTTCGCACATGATCATTATAAATTTTTGTTGGGCTAAGTAAAGTTCCATGGAGTCTGTAACTCTCAGTTGAACAAAGAATAAATTATAAACTTCAATAGCATAAGGTTAAATAAAAATAGAGTAAAGAAAGATTAAGGCAAATTTACATGGAATGAGGTATGAAATGTTATTAAATAGTGAGAAAGGTATTGGAGGGATGGAAGTCATAACAGCAGACGTTCTCATTTTTGATTTTTTTCTGCTTATTTGAGAATGGTTGCATCGATTACATTTCTTTGATGAACTACACCATTTTATGAGAGGGAGTATTGGACTATGAATGGTTCTTGTGTTATTGCAGATAAAAAGGAGTCGAATGGTGCCTGCGGAGAGTGGGGCATCTACTTCGAGGGAGGAGCCGGAGGTGAGGGAGGCGACTTCCTCTCAGCGTCCAGAGCATGAGGAGGAGGATGACGAGATAATTGTTGTGGACTCTGATGAGGTGGAGGGTGTGGAGGAGGAGGCGGAAGAGGGCCTGGGCGATGAGGACGATGATGTGGAGGAAGTGGAGGAGGGTGAGGAGGAAGAGGGAGAGGAAGACGACGTGGAGGAAGGGATGCAGAGGGGAGATGCATTGGAGGGGGAGGATGAGGAGAACGAAGAGGTTTGTGTCTGTGTGCAATGTGAATTTAGCACCTTCATTTTATTGCAATCTTATTTGTAATTCCAGCATTATTTATATGGATCTCCTTTTGAAAGCTTGACTGAGATGGTAAAGGCTAGATATTTATGCTAGTATCTCTAAGAGGCATAGAAAATGACATAGTTTTGTTTGAGAGGGCACAGGGAAATGCGGTTTCAGATGCCAAAAGATAGGTCATGTGATATAGAAGTGCTGACTCTTGTTAAGAGAAAAACTTAAGTCAAGGTATGCCATCAATTCTACTCTCAATTCTGTCAGTGGCTTCAGTCGGAGTGGACCAATCTTAGAATTTGCTTGAAATGGGTTGATCACCTAGATAAGTCTCAGAAAAAGTGGAATACTACTTTTTTCCTTTCAAAATATTGATTTATGTGGGATGTCAAAGTTCCCTGAATTTTAGTCGTACTGCTTGGAAAGAGTGGATATAAAGAAGAGCAAAGCAGGAAACCCAAGATTTTAGGTGCTCAGATTCACTGAAAAATTGCAATTTTCTTTTTTAAATTTTACTTAATTTCTAATCAGTTGTCATTTCCATGCTTAATTTTAATTTTCAGTTTTCTAATTAAATCAAATTCTAAAATTCCGTAGTTTCGGAATCTATCGCTTTTTGAATTTAAGTTCTCACCTTTAGTTCTCTGAATCTCTTTAAGCTGCTTTTGAGTCATTTGATTCTTTACATATTGCCAAAAGAAGTTAGGAAATGTTTGCAATGTAGGAAATTGTACAAATGTTTCATTGTTTCGTACAATTTATTCAGAATATAATCACAGGTCATTAGTGGGACGAACATGTTTCTTGGTAGAGGACATTTTGTTGGATTTAACCTCCACGAGTTTCTCGGGTTGTGGCAATATCAGTAGATTTTTTTGCTTATCCAGAAATAATATCACTCTTGATTGTAACTTTTGATGTTTCATAGGAAATTGATGAAGTGGAAGGCAGCCAAGGTTACGATGATGATGGCGATAATGGGGCAGGTTACCTTGGAGGCTATGACAGGGAGGAGGATCAGGTGATCTCTCATCTCTTCTCCCTTTTGCCCCCTCACTTCAAATCATTAATACTTTTCATTACCATCGTACATAAAGTGGCATCCGCCCTGAATAACATCCATCATTTTGTGGTCATGTTGCACTTGTTTACAGATTTAATCTTGGGAAGAATACTCATTGCTTGGTTATTGCCTCAGCATGACATTAATGGAGACAGACGTGCATGTTTTCTTGCCAAGTCTTCAGAGCATTTTTACTTTTTCAGGTACATCGTTAATTTAATACTGGGTGTTGACAGAACCAGGAAATCTTGGGTATTTCTTTTTAAGTCTTGCTAAAGCACAGAGGCTTTGAAAAAAAGAGAGTAATTCTATTACAGTAAAACCTCGCTTTTACACCCCCGCAATTTACGTTTTCCCGCAATTTACGACATTTTCATCAAGTCCCGATGATTTATATATCTCCATAGTGTTATGTCTTCCCGGTATTTACACTTACGAAATTTTAAATGGTCCGCCATTTGCGCTAGGCCGCCAAAAGGAACATGGCGGATAGCGTATCACGACCATATGAGGAACGTAATGGAAATCGGCGGAAAAAGTTTCGGGACATTTGCCAGCGAAAGACCTTTGAATTACAATAAATTTTCTAATTCCTTCTATTTCTGGGTTCATCTCGTACTTTCGTAATAAACTCATTTCAATTCTTCAAGAGGCAAATCAGGTAAAATTATAACAATTTACCGATTGTACTAGTTACCCAAATGCCTTATATTACGTTGCGAGTGGCAATTATGCGGTAAAATCATGAAGGATATATATCTTCCATCGTAAAACTGTATTCCGGGAAGAATTTTGCAGTAATTATGTGAAATACAACGATATGCACTTCTCTTTAACAGTCATGCCTGCGAATAATTCTACCTTACTTGTAGGCGTCGTGTTCACGAATATAGGCTATAAGTTTATATTCGTGGTTGTTTTCATGATGATCCACGCACTTAGTTTTATTCTTTTCGTCCATTACGAAGTTCTGCCATTAATTTTAAAGTCATTCTAATCGTAATCACTTTTTCCCTGCTTTTTCCGTGACAGCGTGAAGTAGCGGGAACAAAACAAAAAATGGCCCACAAACGAGAGAGGAAAACGTTATCAATAGAAGACAAGATAAAAATTTTGGGAAGAGTTGACTCACATGTAGGTTCACGTGTTTCCCTAGCTAGAGAACTTGGGATTCCTACATCAACATTGAACACTTGTTAAAAAACGCAAAACCATCGAAACCAGTGCAGTGGAATGCAGACCCAGTGCGAGGCGGCAAAAATACGTCAAGTACTCGAAATATGATGAACTGGAAGAAATTTTGAAGGAATGGTTTCAGTGCGCCAGAGCATCTAACATACCCATCAGTGGAGTTATTCTTAAGGAAAAGGCACAACATGTGGCAATGAGGTTAGGCATTGAAGACTTCAAGGCTTCAAACGGCTGGTTAAGCCGAATTTAAACTAGGTACAATGTTGTGTATAAATCAATTTGTGGTGAGTCAAACAGTGTTGATCCCCAGACAGTTACACAGTGGAAGGAACATTCTCTAAGCCAGCATATTGAAGGGTATGCACCAAAAGACATTTTCAATTTAGATGAGACGGGCCTTTTTTTCAATGTGCTTCCTCATAAGACTTTAGATTTTAAAGGTGAATCTTGCCATGGGGGAAAGCAAAGTAAAGCTCGTCTCACAGTACTGTTAGGTGCTAATGCTGATGGTAGTGAGAAGTTAAAGCCATTTGTCATTGGAAAGTCCAAAAATCCCAGATGTTTTAAAAACATCAAGACATTTCCCACAACTTATGCCGCTAATACCAAAGCTTGGATGACGTCACATGTCTTTCAGGAACAAATGCAAGCTCTAGATGCAAAGATGGGTGGACAAAACCGAAAAATTGTAGTATTTATAGACCAATGCCCAGCCCACCCAAACAATATGAATTTGAGGAATATAAAACTGGTATTCTTCCCACCCAATTGTACTAGTCAGTTACAGCCATTAGATTTAGGGATAATCCATGTATTCAAAACGAACTACCGCAGGATTCTGGTGAGAAAAGCTATGAATCTTATAGACAGTGGGAGGGACCCTAAGAGCTTCAAAGTCACAGTTTTCGATGCACTACACTACATAGCACGATCATGGAAAGAAGTTGATGAGGGAAAAATTTCAAATTGTTTTAAAAAAGCAGGATTTACTTTTTCTCAAGACTGCAACTTAGAACAGGACGAAGAACAGGATAGTGAAGAACCACTGGAAGAAGGGGGAGGAGAAAATAGAGCTATGGGAGACAATGATCAGTTGCCATTATTTGGAGCTGAAATAAGTTTTTTGGATTTTGTCGGAATGGATGAGCAATTATCAACAAATAACTCTCTTACAATTGATGAAGCTATTGACCTGCATATCAGTGAAGAGGTAGCAAGCGAGGAGGATGATGATGATACGGAAACACCAAAAGAAAGCACAAACAATGCTATTTCTGCTGTAAATGTACTACGACTATATTTATCAAGTGTTCCAGGAAGTGAGAATGAATTAGAGCTATTGGACAGAATAGAAAAGAGAGTAGAATCAATTAATACAAATAAAATGAGCAAGCAATCTAAGATAATGGAATATTTCCAGAAGGAGGCTAGTTAAATGAGCATTTATTTATGGTGTATTTTTTTGTTATAGCTGAATTCAGCCAAGAATGTTTTATTTAAATTCTGAGATAGTTCTTTGTCTTAAATTTTGAGAGTAAAGGTTGATACATATTTTTTTTACGAAAGGTTTATATGGATTATTAAGTCATTTTTGTTTAGTTTATCCAAAGATTTAAATATTTTTACTTTGAGAAGATTTTTTTATTTTATGGAGTTTATGGAATATGTACTTCCGTTTTATTTATTTATCAGCTACCACCAATGTTTTATGATCTATTTCTGAAGACTGACATATTGTACAATCTACCTCACTGAGAGTTTGGTATTAATAAAGAATTTTTTTGCTGTCATAATTACATAATTTATACTTACTTTTCATTTAAGACATGATTCACTTGAAAAATAGAACATTTAGCAATACTTTAAGGGATTATTTTCATTAAATTGTGCCTACCCTCGATTTACACTTTCCTGCTATTTACACTTTTTTCCCTTATCCCCCTCAAAAGTGTAAAAGAGGGGTTTTACTGTATTTCGGATCCAACCCCCTGAAGTAATGGTGGCATGCTTGTTTGGTAGTCACCATCAGCAGATTCCCTTCATTTATTCCAAAGTACCATATTAAACCTTGTGAGTTCATGACTCTCTTGTAAATTAATAGTTGCTGAAAGGCTGCAAATTTGTATGTTGAGAAGAATGGCTGTATTGATACTCAGGATGTCAAAACAAGGGATTTAAAAAAAAGCAACTGCAGCAATGTTGTAACTTTGAGGAAACTTAAATTTCCAGTTTCTGTCATCACCATGTAAGAGGAACTAAGGAGAGGTATTGATCACGGTTTAAGGTTATTGGCCGTTTAAGTCATGCTAGATTATGGCTTTGGTGGTGTGACTGGGTTCAAAACAATTGGTTTGAATATATATTTCATTGGGACATTTGCAATTATGGTTTTTCTTTCAAAGCTGTTATTATTTGTGTTTTTCTTTGTTGGGCATTTTATATTTGCATGGCATGTTATGCATATGATGTGTGTTTATACGGAATATGTACGTTTAATACTTATCCATCAATTGTGAGTGAATTTATTAAACTCTTATCTTTTGCTCATAAATGTCCTCAATAGTGATGTTAAAGAGTTAAAACTTATATTACAAAGAGGCTAATGAAACTATTGAGTAGTATGTTGAAATATAATATATTAAGTCAAAGTGAGAATATGATTTGACATAAATTCCAGTTTGAGAAACGTTCATTGCAATTTTACTATCCTTGAAATCCAGCATTTTTAGAATAATCTAGGCTAGAGATCTTCTGTTGCAGATTGCTTATTAACTCCACCTTTTCTGCTTTTATTAATGTTTGGTTGTGGCATTTTGAGATAATTGCAATATTTAGTGGAATAAATTTCTGAAAATGATATAATGTCTGGGATTTTTTGCCCAATTCTTCATAGTGTTCAAGCAAAAACCTTGTGAATGAAACCAAAGCTGCAAAGCATTGTTAATAAATTTATGATCTTTGGTCATTTGAAGGCAATGAGAAAAAATTTGCCAGGAAGAATAATTACCCTTATCTTCATTTTATCAACACTGGAGGAAATTTTATGCAACTTAAGAAATTATGCAGTAATCAAATGTCTACTTTAGCGCTAAAGTTTATTTATTTCCTCCCAGGAGTTGGTGTATGAAGGAGGAGAAGTGGTTGATGATGGTGGGAGGGATGGCGTGTCTACAATGGCTGAAGAACAGGAAGCTGAGAGACGTGACGCGGCAGGGATGTCTTCAGATGATGTTGTTTTTGTTGGTAGGTTTATTCATATTGCATCAGAATTTTAGAAGAGTTTTCCTGTGCAATGCAGACTGAATTTTTACATGCAGATAAAAAACAATTTTTACCAAACATATAGTAATAAGAACTTGACATAAATGTGACTTCAAGGCTTCAAAACAATAGGCCTAAGTATTCATAAATGTATATGTTAAGGCGATTTGAATGCATGTTTGAATTTAGTGCAAAATGGCATGACACGGTTTAAAAATGTGACTCAAATAAATGTTAATATAAAGACCATATTTTGAATGCAATGACGTGATAAGAGACGGCATTCTCACTTTCCTTCTAACATTTGGTCAAATAAACATCTATTCCCACCTCTTAGTTTAATTTTGCCCATTTAATCAGTTTGGAACCAAATAACTCCTTTGTTAATGCTAAGGAAGGACCTGGCTTAATTTTACTGAACTATCATGATGCAAGACTTTGCTAAAATTGGATGGCCTTATATTTGTGGTGAAAAACCATGGCACAACAGAGAAGCAAAAACGGTGATGTTTGACAAGGTATTCAAGGTTAGGTGTTTTTTTCTGCAGCTCAAATTTTTGTTTTTCTAGGTCAAATAGAAAAATGTTTGGCCTTTCAATTGAACACATAATAAAAATGACAGGCATTATGGTCAGCGGGGTGTGTGTCAGCTTTGAAAATGATGCATTAGGAGGTTTTGAGGGTGATGTGCTCATCCACCTTGCGCTGAGTTTGAAATGAAATTTTCTGTCATTAATGACCGTAAAATCTCCAGGTATGTACATATTTATGGCATAGTGAATCTTCATGCAAATAATCAGCACTTCTATATGAAAACGAAGTTGAGATGATAAAATTACGAGGTGAGGATTTTCAATGGTTTACAGTTTACCGTGACGTAGCACTTATGCTACCCGCACAACTAGGGTTCAAATCTTTATCGGAAGGTTTCATTCAAATCTCGAATCCATGGATTCAATTCAATTAAATCCTTGAATTCTGACCACATCACTAGTAATAAACATTCTGTGAAATGCTAATTTTTTATAATGAAGTTTTCTAAATTCAAATGGAACTCCAGTTTCGGCCACAACTATCCCTCTCTTGTCTTTTACTTTGCTCTAAGTACATTGTTTCCCTTATTCCCTAAGGCTTTTTTCAAAGCTTCCAGGATATCTCCTCGCCAAATTATATTTAATTTAAAGAGTACATCATGCTCTGAAATTACAGAGAGGCAGTCAAGTATAAGGCTATAATTTATAAGAGTAGAAAACCAACTCCTGGATTACAGAAATGGAAATCAAGGGCCACCCTTAAAGAATTGACCCCATTCCTGATCTATGGAATTACATATTGACTAATTTGATGGGGTCCCAGTTTTTATGTTTGTAATTATTGAGTGCCACATTGCATCAATAGCACTTATAATTTAATTTTATGCGGCGTGATGTGTGTGATTACCTTTTTAAGCTGATACTCTAATGGGAATGTCATTTGTCTGAGAGGTGGTATGTCTTTGATCATGAGTAAATTCTCTAGATTTATATGGAAGTGCCGACTGCTTTTCCAAAGAGCACAGGAAGGCTGTGCAATTATTCTAATCATTCATCCTTTTCAGAGGTTATTAATCCTCTTGATGTCAATATTGTGATCTATCTGTCTTTGGTGCCTTTTTGAAACTGCCTCTGGCCAATAGGTCGGCAATCATTTTTATGTATAATTTTTTCAAAAAGTGGCTATAACATCTGGCCACCACTGGATGACATGGTAGAAGTAATTTAAATGTGAAATTTTACATAGCACTCCCATAAAAGAGTGATTTTATTATCTGTCAAGTGTTCTTGACAAGGTTGATCCTAATAATTTGTTTTGGGATTTTTGAAACATCAGATGAGCCTGGTGTGTCATCTCGGGAAAGGATCGGAGGGGGCGAGGTGCCTGATCAATCATCTGGAGATGCAAGGACATCTATTAGCCATAGTAGCAGTGGCCAGGTGACTGTCTTGGCAGCCACGTCAACAGCTCCTACTGTACCAACTTCTTCCTCATCATCCCCTGCAGTCACAGTGGTTGGAGCCACTCCTAGAGTGGCACCCACCTCTGCCTCTCCAGTTTGTGGCACAAGGACTTTGCATCCGATCGGTCGGTTCCAGGCACAGCAGCATGGCTCCCATCACCACCAGCAGCAGCAACAGCTTTTGCTCGTGAGTCTTTTTAGTTTTCTCTGAGGATATTATTTTAACCACTCGCAATACCTCTAGAACTGACAAAGTTGCAAAATAAGAGAGGTAGGCTGTCGTACATGGAGGAACTAAGATTTAATGTAGGCAAACATTTCTGGCCTTACTCAGTGAAATTCCTTCATGATTTGGGTAAATAAAGCACTGAGATTCCACAAATTATTATTTAGACGACCATGGTTTCGATGGAGTGCATCATCTTCAGGTAAATTAACAAAAAAAACTTCATCATATACATTGACACATGGAAGGAAGGAAAGTGTAGGAAGGGAGGGCAGAGGGGGGGAAGTGTAGGTTGTTGGTAGATTGGGGGGGAAAAGGTTATTGGGTTTGTGGAGGGGGTAGGGAAGTTGGGTGGATGGGGGAAGGGTAGGAATGTTGGTGGAGGGGAGGGGAAGGGGAAAGAGAAGAAGGAAGATAAGTATCATTTCAAGGAATTGCAGTCATGTCCTGTGCAGTGGGGTAGCATGGGAAGAGTGTAGTAGTTTACATGTTTTTAATAAGTCAAGTGACTAATGAAAACCATCTGTAACCAGAACAGTTTCCTTTTCAATTGTCAACTGCGGTTTTGTCAACCTTGCGTATCCACGGTTTGTGTTTTGAGTACTTGTATTCTCAACCACAGGGATTTCCCTTGTCAACCATGGTCTATGAGATGACCAATGCAGCTGCCCACAATGCAAATTCAAATATACGTGGTACCCCAATTTTTACTGAGCTTTGCGGATCGTGGAATGTGTATTATAATTATGCAGTTTGTCTTCTGTGGCTATTTTCACAATTTTTTTCCTTCAAACATCTATTACAAAATAACTTGCCAATGTTAAATCATGATTTTATTATGCCTCGGAAACACAGCATGCTTTGTTTTTCAGTGTTTTCCATCAGGTGAGAATTGACCCATGCTTGCATACAGTCATTCCTAGGGCTCAAGCAATGGTAGCTTTATTCATCTTCATTTGTGTTCCTGGGTCAAATGCAAAATAACAACCTTAGTGTTCATCACCCAGTATTACAGGATGATAATGTCACTTGTTTTCGCATGGATAGTGTAGAAAAGCTTCTGCTCTACTGCTTCGCCATCTGTTGAGGGAAAAAGAGAAACACCACTTTTTTCATGATAATGGAGAGCACATGTTACTGGTCCCTTAATATTAGCGTAATTGCCGTTGTGAAAGGTGGAAAGATTGTGCATAGTGTGGACATGATTTGGTAGCAAAGGTTTGGTTCTAAGTAGGTTAAAAAAATATTTGAGCTGGCGGAACGAAAGTGCTCATTTGCCATATTTTCATTTATTTATTCTCTATTGGCTATTTATGCACTAGTTTAAAAGTATTATTGGTTTGTAATTCATGACATAGATGTATTTATACTGGGAAATCACTGATACCCTTTGGCAGATAAAATTTATACTACGGAACTTAGTGATGGAGCGACTCCATTTAGTGCAAAAATTCCAATACAGAGGGCACTGTTCACTCTGCACATGTTTCGTAGCAGTTATCGGCACTATTGGGATATCATACAAGTGCTCATGTCTAAAAGTAGGAGGAAACATGTCTATGTAAATGTATGTGTATATTATTATAGAGAAAATTAAGTTACGCTAAATTTTACAGTGTATTGTGGCTCACAATACATAACCCCTGATTTTCCAAGTATGTAATGGTTTGGCAACAGTGGGGTTTATCAGAAACCTAACTCCCACAGTTGATGAGTGATACCTGTTCTACAGTCAAAGAGGACTTGTAATGGGCTCCCCGCTTTCACCCCTCCTTGCAGATGCTTGCATGGAAAATCTAGAAAATCAACTTTTCTCTAATTAACCCTTTTACTGCCAGCCCATTTCAAGTAGGATGTGCGAAGATTGCCAAGGCTCTTTTCGGGTTTTTAAAGGAAGGCCATTAAATTCAGGTATTTAAAGTTGGGCCGATATATGGGCCCGTGGCAGTTTTGTTAAAGTGTTACTCGGACCAATTCATTAACTCACTATTTAGACACCATTCTTTACAAAAACTAGTGGTATTCCATGCTTTGCTCGGCAGATTATGTAATATTCCAATGACGGACAAAAGCAATTCCCTCCCTTATTCATGACTTGTCTTGCTGCCACATTCCCTTGCGTTGCTCACATGCATTTTGGGGAAGAGTGAGCTCTCCACTTCTTCTTTCTCTTTAGCTTTTCCCTTGTTCAGTGGTTACTGTTCCTTATTTTCTTTCTCCACTCCTTTCTGTCCCTTGTATCCTATGCACTGTCTCTTCTCCCTCATGTCTTCAGCTATACAATCCTTCCACCTTCTCCTTGGTCTTCTTCTGGGCCTCCTGCCCTCCACCTCCAGGCCGAGCATCCTTTTATGCACCATGGCTCTCCTCCCTTCTCATCAAATGCCCATACCAGCATAGCCGGCTTTCCTGAGACTCCCACTATTATTGTGAATTGTGTTGGAGAGATTGCTGTATTAAGGCCGTTTTACACGGTACATTTGTTTGTACAAACTCTTCCGTGAACTCTTGCATGAGGCAAAATGTATCGTGTAAAGCGGCAAATTGTATGAACGCTTGTGCGAATGTCTCAATGCCTGCACGGGAAATAGAACCTGTTCTAATTTCGTGGAGACAAACGTACATTCTCACGTACATTCGTTTGTACAAAATCTTTCATCGTGTAAAGCGGCCTTTAGGTTCCCAACCACATCTATGTTGTAGGTACCCAGCAAACCACCACCAAGAAATGTGGCACAGGGTGTTTGAAAAGCAGCTATAAAGATGAGTGGATATAAGGAAAAATAATTGGTTTAGCGATAGGAAGGAAATATGTATCTGGATACATTAGTGCCTTCATTGATGGTGCTTGAGAAGAAAGATTTTTTTACTTCTCTACAAGGTGGGGTGCCTCACGCATCTGTTCTATGTGATAAGAAGAGTGAAATATGGATTTTGTAATTCTCCTGTTTATTATTCTAATACATAGTGAGGCTTGCTATTCATTTAGGAGTAATTTAGCATTTGTTTTATTTTCTATACATGGCACAAAGCCTATGCCCAATCATCTGCAAGTCCATTCATTGGCTATCCTATCAGGAAGATCATTTTCAAGGGATTGAGTACAGAAATTTTACTGTATCATGTGTTTTCTCTTTTACTTTTTCAGCCTCCTCAATCTTTTGAAGAAAGTGTAGATGACAGCATTGTCCCAAGTACGCCAACCCTCTTTGTCCCACGTCGCACGGATGGATTTGGGGAAGCTGTGAGCTCACCACAAGTTCCTACTGCAAGGTTTACTTTTGCATCCACATCAGACAATCAGCAACCAGTAGCTGTTGCTCCTGTCTCTGTTACTCCTTCTGCTGCCCGGACAGGTAATGAGTCACAGTAATATTTATTTGCTGGTGTTTTTTAACTAAATATTGTATGCTGTCTAGGTGTGTAGAGTCAAGGACTAATTTAAGTATTAAGTGTGGTGATATTGGAATTTTTTGACAATCTCTGATTGAGATATCAGCTTACTCAGCATTTCATGAAAAAAACTCTTCCCTTTCCAATCTTATGTTAATGTCTCATGGTCAAGATTTTACTCAAATGCATTTCTTCACAGCAAATTTGTCGAAGCATTTTGAATTCATGTTACCTGCAGTGCCTAAAAAAATGAGATTTGGGTTTGATAAATGTTGTTTGACTCATCTCTAATTTGAATTCCATTAAATTGCTAATTTTATGAGAATTGGGGATCTCCAGTTTTTATAGTAATTGTTTTCTAATAACGGGCCATCCTTAGGAGGGAAAGCGAGACAATTTCTATTAGGTTGGGATACAAAATGGGGACTGTCCAAGAACCTACCAATCAGCTGGTAGAATACTTGAATAAGTTTTTTTTAGTATGTAGTTTTTTTGGATTCATGGTCATTTATCATAATTTTATTTTGTTTCCAACTACCCAAGCTACATGTATCAAAACTTTAATCCTACAGGAGGTCTTGCCCAAGTTGCTTCTGAAGGAATAGATGATACCAGGATGGACCTTTCACAACTGGAAGAATCGGGCACTGGGCGAAGTGTACCTACTACTCCTTTGCAAGTTTCACCTCAAGGTATTTTTCTTGCACACTAATTGTCATTTACTGATTGCAAAGTCTGTTTCATGTTGTTGACCTGTCATGATTTTATTTGGGGATTGTATTTAGTGTGGGGCAGTAGGAACAAGTCCATTCTGGCTTGCTAGGTATCTACACAAATGCAAGTTGATGAACTTTGTGTAATTTATTTCTCATTTATTGAGGTAATTGGCCTTCACTCACCTTTTTTTTACTATAGGAGTCTTATTATTATTGAAACTAGGAATCTTGTTAAGGATATGAATTCTAATTTTAATTAATATAGACAGTAATTCATCATTATAAAGACTTGTATGATTTGTAATCTTGTGAGACTTCATTGTATAATTAAGAAAATATGACCGAGTCAATTAATAAAGAAAAATATCTTGGCTTTTTGTTGAATAATAGCTGGATTTAGTAAGGGCTAGTTTGAAATTCTAGTGGATGAAGAAACCTAGCCTTGAATTACATCCATGAAAAAGTTGTATGTAATGTGATTTTAGCCAGATGAATTCTTGTTTTTAAAGTCACTCATGAATTCAGACTTTCCTAGAACTTAAAAGATCAACAACTGGATTAAAATCTGTACTATTGTAACACAAATATATATCACAAGTATTATTTTTATAATTGAAAGACACATGAACTTTCTTTTATTTTATGTTGTTCTAATTTAATCCATTTCATGAAAATTAAATTTAGTAAAAAAATCTGATATACAGTAAAACCCCGCTTTTACGTCCCCGGAATTTACGTTTTCCCGTGATTTACAACATTTCTCCCGGTCCCAAAAATATTTGCATCATTATAATGTATTTTCATCCCGCTATTTACACTTTCAAATCTCGCCATTTACGACATTTGAAGGCAAGAAAGATGGCGGCTGGCGCACTTCAACTGGCGACTTTGAGCGTGATTAATGTTAAATATGAATAAAATACATGCTTAAACATGATATATGAATGCTGATTTATTTGGTTTCCTTTAAAAACACAATTATTCGTTTGATGGTAGCACAAAACATCGATAGAATTGCTGAAAAGTATTTATGCCGAATATTGTAATGCTCGCGATCGGGATTCTCGTACTAAGGCTCATACCAGGGAATAGAATTCTCCTCCCTGGCCGTACTAGATGTTTAAACAGTACATTTAAATTTGTAGCGGATGTCATAAATATATTTAATAGATGTTATTTGGCCAACTACCGCTATCATTGTGGTGAAAAGTTAAAACGTATGTTAGCTCTTGTTCTCATGCTTCATAGCAATCTTTTTCTTATTTCGCGTAACTCACGCACTAATGCCATTCATCTTGTGTTTTTTGTTTTTAGTTACTTCACCTTTAGTTTTATTTAATGAGCAATTACTTACGACAATCGTGAGGAAACATATTTTAAAATGGCAAACAAGCGTGTGAGATAATCGTTATCATTTGAAGAAAAAAATCAACATTTTGCAAAGAGAATTGACTCTAATACAGGCACTCGCGTGTCCCTGACCGAAGAACTTGATATACCAGGTTCAACGTGGAACACAACTGTAAAAACCCATAAATGTATAGAGAAAAGAGCTAAGGAATGCGGCAGTATTGGAAAAAGGCGTAAATTCATTAAATACTCCAAGTATGATGAACTTGAAGAAATATTGAAGACATTTTTTCAATCTTCCCCCGAAATAATAAATTTTTAATGTAGACGAGACAGTTCTTTTTTTTTAATAATGCCACACACAAGACCCTATAGACTTCAAAAGGGACCCCTGTCATGATTCCAAGCTCAGCAAAGGTTGCCTTACTGTTTTATTAGGAGCTAATCCAGATGGCAGTGTGAGACTGAAGCCCTTCGTTTTTGAAAAGTCCAAAAATCCTGGTTGCTTCAAAAACATTAAGAAATACCTTGGCTACAACCTATGCAGCCAACACAAAGGCATGGATGACATAGACTATTGTTGAAGAAAACATTTATGCCCTTGATGCAAAGATAAATATATGTAGGTAGACACCACCTCAAATCAAGTTAAAATATGAGAATACTTTTATTTTTTGTTAACTTTTGTTTATTCATTTATTTATGTCTATTTGGTGACCCATCAAATATTAAACATCTCCTGTTAATTTAAATAAAATTATTTAACATTAGGCTAAGATTTTGCTTCTATTTCCTGCAAATTATGATTTCCCTCGATTTACATTTTCCCGCGATTTACACTTTTTTCCTTCATCCCCGTCAAAAGTGTAAAAGAGAGGTTTTACTGTATTATGTTTCACGACATGTATTAAAAATATGCCTATCCACCTGTTCATGAAGTTACTGGAACTTGTATGAAAATTGACATCCCATGGATGTACACAAGAAAATAGTGCCTATCTCTCCTTCACACTTATGTGATTGTATCCTTTCTCAACCAAGGAGATGCCACCCCAGTCGAAATGTCTTCTGAAGTGACACAGACTGTCAGCAGTCAGTTGGAAGAGCAAGAGCAGAGACGAGAGCAGCAGATGGTTCTTGGAGGGCACGTTGGTGATGGTGAGGGAGCGACGTCTTCTTCCTCACTTGAGGCTCCTAGTTCTACAAACCGGGAAGAGGGTGGTCTCAACAGCAGTGCAGGTGGGAGCAACATTGGCATTCCAGCTATAAGGGTGACAGCTGCCCCTGCTGAGGAGAGTGGTGACATCCAAGTTGAAGGTGGTGTAGGGCGAGATGATGGAATGGAAGAGCCTGGTTCTGGCCTGCCTCCATCTCAATCACAGATCTCAGGCTAGTATTAACAATATCAGTATATTAGTAAAATAGCTTTTGAGTAAAAATTTAATGCAATTAACGAGAAACCACAGATAACAGACAATAACGACAGCTGTAAAATCACATTTGAGTGATGATTTCAAGGAACTTAACCTCATGCTATGTGTGGGTTCACTGTTCTTCTAAATTTAGAAATCAAGCCCTGCATACTTGTAGGTAGCTTGTGTTGGTAGAATGTTCTAATGAATGTCCACACTGATATTAATGGCTTTTACTGCTGTATTTATGCATTATTAGGACTCACGCATTTAAAATCATTGTCTTATGTTAAAAAAATTATCTTTTGTCTTGTTTTGTGCCAAGTAAATTAACACAATGACTCTTTGGCTAGAATTATTTATGCTAAATGATATATGGCTATTGAAAGTGGAGATCATTGACTTGCATTGTGTAAAATCCTGATCCAGATTGTTTTTTGCATTAGTGAATGTATTCAATGTCCATTGGAGACATTAATTCAAGTGGATCAGGTTAGTGTGGTGGCTAGACTACTTGCTTTGCATCTCAAGGGCCTTGGTTCAAATCCCAGCATTGGTGGAAAATTTTCAGGGAAATCCTGACACTTTAATTTGTAGGCTAATGACAATGCCAGTATCTCTCCACTCTTCCTTGATTCTCCAATTCATTCATTCCTCACCAACCTACCCTACTATCTTAAATGGTGCTAATGACCTCAGTTGTTGTTTGCATCTTTAAATTATCAACCATTAACATGGGTCCGCAAACTCCTGTTCAAAAGTGAAGGTTTCCAGCTTAACTGCTACATATGGCTCAATAAATTAGTATGTACTTCATATATTCCACCCTAAAGGGTGTGGAAAATGTTAAGTACCTACTCATCTATTGAGTGATGAAAATCGTGCTCATAAATGTTTGTAACTTGTAATTTGAATGATTTGCACTAAATTGTTTTTCAAAAATATATCTTTCCTTTGTCACTGTAGAAGGCGATGATCAATCACGTGAAGCATCGGGTGGTGAACATGACGACGACCTTGGAGAAGGCAGTGAAGGTGAGGTTAGGTACTAATTGGAAGACACCAAATTTTTTGTTCCTGGAAACTGAGGGAAGAATCAGTATTATGAGCTACCATATGTTCATGTCCTTTAATTTCCTCACATGAAATGCATTGGATGCATGAGGGTGGGGAAAGGTTATTGACCGAAGTGAACTCTCAAACTTGATCAAAATGTGTTTTTCTCCTCATTTATCATGAACATTGATAATACCAACTAAATGCAGTGATAAAGTTATTGTTGTGAAGATCTCTGGGAATGTATTTCATAAAAACAAGCTACTTCCAGAAAAACTGCTTCATGGACATAAAGCATGCTTCAGTAGTGGTCAGAGGACCTTGAGTGAACTTCCTCTTTTTTTATACAGCTAAAGCCTATAAAAATATCCCCAGTAGCCCCAGTATCTATCCTTTGAATAAGCTCATAGCAAGTATTCATTGATCGGGCTTGAGTCATATCCCAACTTTGGATTTATGCAGCTGAACAAGTTAATTTAAGAACCATGCATATGAGCAATTTCCAAATGCAGTAGAGAGAAAGTGTCTAGTTTTAGGATTAGTGATTCCCCATTTTGTAGGTTTAAATAAACCTTGAAAGGACTGAAATTTTGGAATTCATGCATCTGGTGTGATATTGGCATTCATGCCTTTCAGTACAAGAGAGTGCATAGTAATGAAATTGCTATGCACTCTCTTGTACCATATATGTACTCTCATGCTAGCCATGTATCTGAGCCTCTGAATGCAAAAGAATAACTAGTGAAACTGAGGCTAAAGATCTTGATATTTCTCAGAAATAAACCGTCTATCGAACATCTCTGGTAATTAATGTTGAATTTTTTTGTAAAATTCATCTTGTAAATGACTACATCAGTAATATCATGGTATTCACAATGGCTGTATTGATGTGTGAATTGTTCTGGTTACAACTTTGATTGCGTGAGGATCCGTTTGCATGCCACAACCACCACGTGCAACTATATCCTTCCTTAATTTCCTTTGCCAGATCCGTGAGCATCCCAATTTCATCCCTCTGTATGAATTCATGTTTTGCAATTTTCTATGATCACTTTGGTGTTTCCCATGATTAGAAAAATAAATGATAAAATGTAGAACTTTCTTGTCCCTATCCATTTTAGGAAATTGTAGCAATGATATTAGAGTTATTTTGACACTTGTCCATGAAGCCACTCAGTAGTGCATTTAAGTGAAGCACTATGGTATTAAACTGTAGGAAGGTCACCCCATCAGACCTCTCACTGTGATTCTTAGTCTGTTTAGAGAGGCCTACAGTAGGGGTCAGCAAAATTACTCAGCATTATAAGTGCATTGTAAAAGGGGCAGAGATAAGCATGGGAATTGAAATCTAGAAAGATGTATGAATCTCGATCCCTGAAATCACTTGAAAAAGTGGGTGCGTGTCTTGGTACAATTTTGAATTAATATTCTAATTTTACCTCTTAACCTTTTCATTGCTGTACTGTGCCCTTCACGGTGCAATATGCCAGAATTTCCATTGTTATTTTTTTGTGGATTTGTACTTAATCTGAAAAATGCTATTTACCTCATCACACAAAGCTATTGCTATTAAATCATCATCATTTGACATGTTACCAATTGATTGGTAGGTTTTATAGACCATTTCTACACCAACTATCTGATATTGAGGTGTTATTTGATAGTTCATGAACCTCTTTATTTTTTCATATTTATCGTTCTCTTAAACTCATCCTTCTGATACATTCCGGATTTAATCAGCAACTTTCTCCTTATCCACAATGGCTGAGTTTCTGAATTAGATAGGAATTCAGATTTCAAAGAGGTGAAGGAAGAAGCACATTAGCATGTGAAACTACGTATTCTAGAGTACATTTCGTATATCCCTGGGAATGAGGGGTCCACCAGCTGTGCATAAAAAAATGTATGCTGGGTTTGGTATTTAAACCCTTGCATTTTCTGCTAAAAGTCCTAAATTAAATCCGACTGGCAGTGTGTCCTCAGTGGACATTTTGATGCATACAATAAAGTTGAAGGAAATCTTTCTAAATTTTCAGGTGGTGTTCAGGAAGTGACACCATCTTCCTCTGGAAGTGATACTACACCTATGCGAGGAGCTTGGAGGGGTCAGCAAACGGCCAGGCGAAGTGGTGGAGTGGCACGCCGCTCAACTCGTGTTGGATTCAACAGAAGGCAAGAAAGTATTCGTCCCGTTCCAATCGTGTGGAGTGAACCCAGCCATGGGGAAAACTCTTTTAGAGGAGGTAGGAGGACTAGGACTAGGAGGTATTGTATTGTGCTTTTTTTTTCTGATTAATCACATAGGTAGTTTCACTAATATTGGAATGAAACTAACATTTTTAATCAGTTACTAACTTTTATTTATGTGCTCTGTAATGGCTTTGATAATGGGAAAAATGGGTTGAGAAGTTCTTGTATTTAATGTAAATTTGGTTCCTCTGCTTTCACTATAACTGAAGACCTCTGGTCTAAATGAGATTTTTGTTTTTATAGTGTTTTTGATTAAGCATGTGTAAGAGACTCAAAGTTAGATAAAATAGTTATGTAATAATTTTTTACAATTTATAATTATCGATTGATCAGGAAAGATTCTGTGAAATTTGGCTCAGCAATCACAGGTAATTGTGCTGAAAATTTTCTCACCAATATTTAGCCCTCATATCTTCTGTCAGCTTTAGCCACCAAGTTTCATACTTCGAAATATTATACTGTCGTTCAGCAACAGCTCGCTTAACGTCATTTCATTATAAAAGCAGGGTCATTCCATGCCAGTTCATCCAGGCAATGACACTTAACATCTCAATTGCTTCTAAGTTCTCTCAATACTAGAAATCAAGGACTTCACATGCAGTTCTGTTGAACCAAACATCTACAACCATGAATAGTGAGTCAGAGAAGTGATTCAGTTCAAGCTCTACATTAATGTTTGGATTTTATGTTCATCGTTTGATACAATACTAATTCTAAGGATGGGTAGATTCCAGTTTTTTTCGATTCCAAACCCAATACAGATTCCTGTGCTATCGATTCTTGATTCTGAAATGGTTCTGTAAATACAAATTTTGGAGAATTTTTTACTGGCATTTAGCTACAAAATATAAACGGGAGTAATAAAAATTATAATACATTTTTTAATTTTTTTCAAAAATAATATAACATATCAGGCAAAGAATTCATAGTAGTTATAGATGTATGTGGTTAAGTAGATGACTGTGAATTTCCATGTAAACTGACTTTTTTTTAGAAATTCTAAACAAATAGGCATAATTTAAATCCTAATTTAACTTTTCACTTCTAAAATACGTAGCAGAAAAATAATGGCAGAGCAATGCACATACAAGTGACACATTTCACACTGAAATTCACTGTCACATTTCAAATAGTCAATTTTTCCAGTTTTATTTAAAAACAAAATCATTTTGACAAGATGATTTCTTCCAATGATAACGATTATCTCGCCTGCTTGTTTGCCATTTTAAAATAAGTTTCCTCACGACTGCCGTAAGTAATTGCACATTAAGTCAAACAAAAGGTGAAATAACTAAAATCCTAAAAACGCAAGATAAATGGCATTTGTGCGTGAGTTACAAGAAAAATTAAAAAGATCACTGCGAAGTATGAGAACAAGAGTTAACATAAATTTAGCCAAATTGAATATATTTATGGCATCTGCTACATTTTAAATGTACTGTTTAAAAAGCTAGTACGGCTCCTTAGTACCATTCTACGCTCCATTCCATAACAATTCCGATCGCAAGCATTACAATATTCGGCATTTATACTTTTCAGCAATGTTGTCGATGTAATGAGCTACCATCAAACGAATTTTTTTTTTTTTTAGGGAACCAAATAAATCTGCATTTATACATCATGTTTAAGCATGTACAGGGTTCAATAAGTATCGGGACTGGTTTCAAAAATCAAAATTTATTGCAGTTTTCATTGCAATTACTTATGAATCTTCAAAATACATTCCTCCTGTATCGATACACTTATTTCGGCACGTCTGCCACTCGTCAAAAGCCCGCTGGAAGTCTGTTTCCGGAATACTGTTGAGAGCCCTTGTCGTCGCCGCTTGAACCGCCTCGATGGAGTCGAACCAATATCCTTTGAGCTCCCTTTTTATTCGCGGAAACGAGAAAAAGTCAGGTGGAGCCAGGTCGGGGCTGTAGGGGGGTTGAGGCAACGTTGCCATGCCGAATTTCGTCAGTAGCTGCCGCACAACAATCGCATCGTGGCACGGCGCCACCCGCGGCATTTCCACCCACGACAGTTTTTGTTCCTCGCTCAAGACTTTCGGCACCAGCTTCGCGCACACTTTCCTCATCGCAAGATTCTCTGTTGCAATGGTGTGGACGGTTACGACTGAAAGGCCGGTCTCCTCACTGATAAGGGCGATGGTTAAACGCCTGTCAGAGTCCAAAACTTTTTTCACTTTGGCCACCTGAGCATCGGTTCGAGCGGTCGTCTGGCATCCGACGCAGTGCTCGTCTTCGATGAGCTCCCGGCCTTCCTTAAACATTTTGTGCCACTCAAAAACTCTTGTGCGGCTTAAGGCATCATCCCCATAAGCCTGTTTAATGAGTTCAAGGGTCTCTGACGCGTATTTCCCGAGTTTAATGCAAAACTTCACAGCGTAGCATTGCTCGACGGTGCGCTCCATGCTGGTGCGACGACACCACAAAAAATCACACGTCACAAAAATCCACCTCCTGTCTCAACGCATGCCCGGAGGCGACTGAACTAAAGTGCGCCTGAGTGGTGGAGGACCCGTCTACTGAACCGATTGGTCAGATCCCCATCCACCTTCAGCGTTGAGGCTACAGCAAACCAGTCCCGATACTTATTGAACGGACCCTGTATTTTATCCGTATTTAACATTAATCACACTCGAAGGGTCGCCAGTTGAAGTGCGCCAGCCGCCATCTTTCTTTCCTTTAAATGTCGTAAACAAGGAGTCTATATTAAAGGAGGGGAAAGTCCCACCTGATTGGTGCTACTGAATCCTTCCGCCGGATAGAAGTTCTCTTTGCACCCGGTTGATAGTGCTGAGGGCCGGCTACGGGTGACAAACTAGGCATGCGTGTTGAAATGAAGGGAGAGAAGCTAATTTTAAAGACTGGCATTTTAGTTTTTGAGCGACTACCACTCTAGAATTGAAATGCCAGTTTCCCTGATAACCATATATTGTTAGGCTGGTAGTTTCAAAGGGTATTCAAGCGCTGTCGTACGACGATTCGAGTATTCTCTGCTGCACAGTCGTCTGCTTCTCCCTACTGAACTTGCAACATTGAAGTGCTGAATTTACAACGAAAAAATGGCTATAAACAATTTTTTTCCAATTTTTGATATTTTTGATTTTGGATATTTTCCATTTTTTATGGTTATTTGCCATTCCATTACTTGAAAAACTTTATATGGAACTAATGGCGTTGTATTATGCCATTTTTGTAGAGGAATCTCTCATTATATGGCAAGAAAAGCCTTCACCATAGAAAAAAAATTAACTTTAAATAAACAATAATTAAACTTTGATTTAAAATGTTGTTATATTATTTATCCCTATAAATCATGTCACATAAAAGCCCTGTAAAAACTCAATAATGCACTTTTTATTTTATTGTGATACAACTAGTACATATCAAGTAATAATTTTTTTTCTAAAACACTAGTGGGAGAAAGTTTAAAAAACCTCGGTAGTCTAGGTAGTCGATCGGCGAAAAACCTCGTAAGATAAAGGTTAATAACACTGCCTTTGTTATATATTTTTTTATAAAACCTTGTTTTGCATAAGAAACATTCTTAAATCTTATGAAACTTAAGTGTTCTGAGAATTTGAGATACATCTGACAAGGTTACTCAATTTTTTCTTGAAATCGTCGTGGTTTATTTTATAAAAATGCAAATTTTCATACGAACTGAGTGATAAATAATACAGATACCTCTGGAGGTATTAAGTGTCCACGAGGGCCTCTGGAATGGAAAAACTGCTGTTTCACCTAAACTCTAAATTCAAAGAACTGCGGAACTGGCTGCGCAGTAACTTCAACGGAGTCACCCGCTAGTGGTCACACATTTGTGTGAAATTCACAGTGAAAAAATCATTCACCTGGATGGACGCACTGTGAATTTTATGGAGGCTTTAAGGAGCGAGATGTCTTCACAAGTACCGTGCATACAATGCCAAAGTACCTGTGAGCGAATGCTAAGAGCTACTGTCCTCGAGGTAAAGCCAAACTTTAAACACAAAGGTGTATACTTCCTAATGGAGAGATGACGCCTGGGTAGTAATTAGTTAACTGGTAGAGCACTCGGTGCGAAATCGGGGGGTCTGGGTTCGAATCCCGGTCCAGACGAATGATTTTTTCACTGTGAATTTCACACAATTGTGTAAACTATAAATGGCTGTAAAAAAAATAAGTTGAGATAAAAAAGAAAAACTTAGCATGGTTTCATATCTACATGAAAGGATAAAACATACAAATTTCAGAAGAGGGATTAGATAAAAGGAATTGGAAGAGGGAAAGGATGAAAATTGAAATGTCTTGATGGGTGTGTCTCAGTGCCTTGCTCTATTTGTTGAGGTATTTGATAACGTGTGGCAAGAGTGAATTTTTGCACCTACCTGCTTATCAGCACATATATCTCTCGTATTTTGTTGCTTCTGTCTGTTCTATATATTGAGTGCAGGATTTAAATAATATCTGCCATACCACCCTGTAACTCACATGGTCTATTTTTTAGAGTAAGTTTTGAGTCTCTATTATGTAGCTCCAAACTTAGTCATTTTGTTATCTATTTTGTGCAGCATTGAAGTGGATCACTGATTTTGTGGATGGTTAGATACCTTCTGTGCTTTCCTCATGGGCAAGGATCACCTTTAGCTTTGAGTAAAAAGTTTCAGTGACTGCGTGAACATATGTTATGCTTCCAAAGCATTCCAGATATCAAATGCAGTTAGTACTCCGTGTTGACATAATGTGGTATTTTCCAATATACTTTCTCTTGTTTCCATACTCGGGAAAATACTGGCTTGGTAAGAGATCAGAGAGATACTATGCAGTTGCATCTGTTAAGGCTGTTTTACACGTCAAATTATAATGCGAATGATCATTCTAGCTTTAATTCATGAATGAATTTTGATGATGACCTGGAAGAGTCTATTTTATATGGTGAAATAAATACCGTGAATTTTCGGTGCGGAAAAGATGTTGCAGTGGTACACCTATCAATATGTAGTTCATATTGAATCTCAGAAAATTTCCGACTGATGCATTTGTTTCAATCATAGATCTAGAGTATTGATGGTAGAAGTGGATTGTTTACATAGTTTAATAGTGCATCTTTGCGGGAACAAAGTTTGTAGCATATTAAATTTACCTTAGTCCAAGTGAAGTGAAGTTGATAGTGAGGCCTACCATATTTTTTTAAGAATGACGTAGAAGCAATTTAATGCTATTGTAATTCTCACTGGGGATGATTATGAAATATCAGACATGACAAACAAGAATTCACGTGAGCACTTTAAGCCAAATTATTCCCTAAGTGTGTAAGTATCAATCAGAAAATGAAAGTAGATTTTGTAAAGGTTTGTTATGAGGCAATTGTTTAAATTTTTCCTATTACATGGTAGTTGTGATAACAAACAAACAGCTCAGGAAAATTGTGAATGATATAATAACGAAAGGAGAATAAAAGTTGCAAATTTTTTTGTGGGAATAAAGCAAACTGATTCGTGCTCTATTGCAGTGAAGATTGCATAATATGTGCCATCTCCCGTGGCATTCAAAAGATTTTATATGAAGATTCTCTTTCCAAATCTGTAGGCATACCATTTGAATGCATAATTTTCTAATATCATTTGAAAGAATGAGTAATTGACATGAACCAAATCGAATGAATCGAATCATTGAAATGAAACTGAACTCCCACATCTAATTACAAAGCAATCTTATTCCCATTGAATTTCAGTAGTCCAATTAACCTTAACAGTCAAGATGGACGTAGTGTGCTCATATCATGCAATCATTCACAAGATCACGCGATCAAAAATAGAACAAAATATAATTTCGCTTGAATGATGATGCACATGATTTTTCATGCGTTGAATTTTCCGTTTTACATGATGCATGAACATCATGTGCATGATCATTCAAATGATCATTTGCCGTGTAAAATGGCCTTTACGTAGCCGATTTAAAAAAAACTTGAATGTCAAAAGTTTTTTTCAGCAAGGAACAATTACAAAAATTGTTCTTTGTCAAAGCCCTGCTTTTTCTGGCCATTTTGATGAGAACCCATGGAATATTATGTACGTGTGCTAAGGAATGCATTGGTATGCCATCATGCTATAGTGGAACAAGAGTAATCCAGAGTTGCCTTGATGAAGCTTGTACTGTCATGTAAATATGTGAGGCCACTCATTTAGTCATAAATGAAAATAAAAATCTTGCCCACCAATTAGGAGTTGTTGAATAAATGCTGATTGGTATTAATGATGAAAACAAATGGATATTATCAGACATGGAATTATTCAATTACTAATTGTTGTTTGTCTCTTACACATGTTTAATGATGAAGTATGCTATCTTTTGTTGAAATTTGTCTTGCATATTGTTGTGTTCAATGGATCATGTAATGTACCAACTTTGTTCTAAATGCCTTAACCCTTTTACTGCTGTTGGTCTGATCTATCAGCCTAAGTTGATTGCCACTGGTGATCGACTGCCACTGGCCAATGTATCAGCTGGCATTTCTACAAATTTGTCAGTTTTCACTACTTTCAAATGCAATCTAAATGCATTATTTTTCATCATACGTATATGTGATTCCCAAATGTATACCTAGTCTTGGAATTACCTTAATAGAATTAATTAATACAGTAGACTCTCAATAAACTCAATACTTTCGGACATTACTTGGTGGAACCACTGCATAATGAACAGTAATAATAACTTTGTAAGTTCCACAAAAAAATTTTTATTGGTATAACTGGCGAAACCGGTTGTACCAGTAAAATCTTTTTTGTGGAACTTACAAAGTTATTATTGCTGCTCATTACAGTAGTCTCTCGATTATCCAGGATAAAAGGGAAATAATTTTCCTGGATAATCGGCAATCTCGGTTAATCCGCTTAACACTCAAAAAATCCACTACACCTTACACATTGCATTATGGCGATTATTTTTATTTTTTCATTTTCATGTCAAATGTAATTTTTTTTGTTATAATTCAAGGACAAGGACTATCCGTTAATCAACCTTAGTTGAGAGCACTGTTACCCGGCTGTGAACATTCTACCTGAGGAACTTCGGAGACAAGAGTGTATTAAATATCAGACACGAAAAAATTATGAAAAGGTATTTCCCCGGGTTGCCTATACTCCAGGAAACGGATTTTCCTATAACTATTTGGCGTAGGGGATTATTGAGTTTGTAAATGAAGTAATTTCTCAAGATAACTATTTTTGGGGCATCCTGGTTACTCCGCATTCTGGTTAACCCGATACCGATTGAGAGTCTACTGTATAGATTTTAATTTATTGTAAAACTACATGAAAATGGCGTTGGTAGTCGTAGTACACCCTACCTAGAATTTACTGGCAGTGAAAGGGTTAATTTATATTTTCACCATTTCACATCGACAATCTTCTACTTATAGCTGTTTTCTTGCTCCTTTAGGTCGGGAATCCATTGGCGGGAGAGGTAGAGGGGGCTTGCCCCATAGAGGTGGTGCTCAAGAAGTAAGAGGTGGTCCTGCATTTAGACAATCGCCACCAAGTCGGAGAATGCGAGGAAAACCCAAAGGCCCATTCACTGTATATCAGATGCGATATTAAGGGATAGTGCTAAGTTTGAATAAGCCTTAATTGTAAATGACTGTGGTTTGAGCATTGGAGATGATAGGAGTTTTTTGTTCAAAGTGAGTGTTTACCATGTTTGTAAAATTTGAATGCTGGCTCTTAAGCTTTGTATTTGTTTTTCATTTGAATGATTTTGATAAATGTTTTGTGTGATAGTGTGAATTGGGTGAGTGAGAATTTGTACGTGTGTTACTTGAGAATTGAAGCAAAGATAATGTTTTACCTGGATTACATCGATATTGGTGTAATTTGTTTCTTAAATGTCGACAAATAAAAATTTGCATTTAAGTGTAAAAATTTAAATGTTTTCTATTGTCTTAGAGCATTTATGGCATAAGCAGATAAGTGCAGTGGCTTTGTCCTGTATCAATTTCCTTTCATAAAGTTAGTCCCCACAATGGTGAAATCTGTTACATAGTTGCTAAACACCATCCTTGTAAAAATGCTCTAATTGACATGTTATTTTGGAAATAAAATAATGCATGTTTTTATAACAATTGCCAATAGATATTCGAAGTCATTCAATGCAAGCACTTAAAAATCATTGTGCAAGCAATAATGGTATTTGCTATTTTCCTTGGCTGAACATGCCCTTGTAAAACTTAGCTGTGGCAGCCTTTATTTTGCTACCTATGAAGGACAATACTGAGTGGAGTATTATCTTCTTCTTCCAAGAGTAAGGCAGCAAGAGGTTAGTGTATAAATGCCTTAATTTTAGCCATAGTTTTTAATGCTTAAGTAATGTGGTTATACACAATGACCTAGGAGCGCATACCCAATTACTCATGGAGGACCATGTTCCAGAACTGATAGGAGTGACCATTTGACACTGTCTTGGCAATGTCAGACTGTAATATTTGGAGAGGGCCTAAAAGAAGGTTAAAGGTGTGATGATATGCACTAGTGTTAACTCCACAGTCATCTTTACAGACATAGGAATAAGTTTCTTGCAGCTAAAAGGCTATAGAATATAGATAAGAAGTTTATCTCAGTGATGATTGGTGGCACATCAATGGCAACTGTGGAATTATGTATGATCTGGAGCTTTCCTGTCATAGTTGATTAATGCATTCTTGTTGGGTTTCCAGCTGGGTTAGACTCCATGATGGGTGACGTATCGATGTGCGACTCATGCATCGAAATGTCGGCCATCATGAAGAATCTAGCCCGATTGGGAACCCAAGAAGAATTCATTCAACTAAGGAATTACATTGCATTTGTCAAATTGCAAGGAAAGGCAAAATGATTAAACATTTGGAACTAAATAAATCTTTGAAATCTCTAAAAATAATTATAAATTAGCAGTTCTAAATATATGCATTGCTTTATCATAAAGGAACTATAAATACCTTCACTTTCTGTATTGGCAGATAAGTAAAATTGTGGTAATCTTTGAAGCGTAACTGGTAGACTACACTGAATTAAGTTTCTTTATATTGAGAAGGACTTTGTGTCCCTTGGAAAGAATCTATAGGGTGAAAGATCTTGTTCTCTATTGGCATATTAGATACAGGATTTTCTTCTCAGGTTCTCAGTCAGGGACTCAATGGTTAACACATTCAATGCGGGCCCGATTTTCATGAAAGTCATCAAAATCGGCTCAAAAAAAGTGAAAGCGCTTTGGAAGGGAATGACCACGTCAATTGACGTGCTCCGCCAGTCGGAGTAGCCAGGAGCACATCCATTGACGTGCTCCGAATTGAATGTGTTAATATGATGTTTCAGTTAAGAGAAGCTCGTTATTTATGGTTGAATAATAGGTGACCACTGGAGTTCATTCCTAGGGAAAACCTGAAAAGAGTACATAAATTGGTTTTTTAGGCAAATTTCAGGCAACTTTTTTGTCCTTGCCCCATTTAACCCTTCCACTATGACCACAGTGAATTCACTTTTCACAGTTTTAACATTGCCTGATTCTTTCTCATTTATCCTGAATATATTTCAAACCTGCCTTTCAAGTTCTGCCACATATTTCATCAATATCTGTGAGTTATCCTTCAAATATTCAAGGCCTCAAAAAGAAAATAATGCGCTAAGGGGTTTACCCAATAACTTAAGTTAGTCTAAAAGTAGTAGTGCATATAGAAATTATATTATTTTATTTATCTAGATATTGGATTTAGTTTAAGTAGTCTACGCATTTTGTTGTGGACGGCCACAGCTACAAATTATTTTTGTGTTAATACTTTTCTGGACAAACCATTAGAAAAATATTCATTTGGAATGCTATAATGGTAGCAATAGTGCATTTAACTCAAGGCTCCTTAGTATCATCGAGGTCTAATTATTGCAAGTGCGACCGATATAGTTTCTCTCATTTTTCTACAGAACTTTTTCTTTTAAATGCTTTGCCTGGAATTTTGCCACAATTTTTTAAAATGACAAATGAGATAAGAATATATTTCGCACACTTATTACTCCAATAAGTTGGTTTTATTAGCAAAATTAATTTCATTATACCTAATTTGCCGGAAAACCTGTAGCAGCTATAGTGAACGTAATTTATGCTTAGGAAAAATTATAATTTGTGAACTCAAGTAAAAATTTCTCTCTTGAAACTCAACTGATTCTGAACTGAAACTCCACTGAATGGGTGAAAACTGGCTTGAAACTACCTTCCAACTGGACTGCACTGCCTTGGCCTCAACAAGAAAAACTTCAGTCAACTGAAACTCCACTGCTACACTCCCTTGCTACTCCATTAAAATAGAACTGCTTCTCTCTTGCTGCGTGAGTGCTCCACTGAACTGAACAGTTGGCCCAGGTCAGTCCATCCCTTAAACTCCACTGCTTCTCCCTTGTCACGTCATTTTATTGCCTTGCCACTCAGCTGCTGCAGTATTTAGGTATCTCCACTCCCAACCTAGATGTGTTTGTAGGGGGGTCCTTCGACAGGAGCCCAGGCACTTAGGCCTTATTGTCCATTGTGCCAACCCCATGCCTGTCTGCCACGTGCAGACGGGACAAGAGTGCCACGGTGAAGGTATATATGGTCACCCATCTAACTGCCGTCCGGACCCAACATTGCTTAACTTTGGTGATCTTACGGGAACCGGTGTGTCAATGTGGCTGGGCCCTTGCCCTACTCCCAACCTAACTGAACTGCTTCTCTCTTGCTGCATGAGTGCTCCCCTGCCACTGAACTGGACAGTTGGCCTAGGCCAGGCCACTCTGGGAGTCCGAGCCACGTGGTCGAAAGCGACCCAACCCTTCACCGTGGGCAGTTTATGGCAGCAATTGACCAGTCACACTCTAGTTTATAACTTCTAAAAGTTAAACATAAATTGCAAAATTATGTTCGTCTATTTGTTGAACTTATCACGCTGATGAAAAAGGTTTTTTCATCGCAGTTATACGATAGATATTAACCATTTTATGCGCTTTAGTAAACCAAGCCAGTTTTATGTACATTATATTACTAAAGCACATAAAATGGTTAATCTCTATCGTATAACTGTGATGAAAAAATCATTTTCATCAGCGTGACTAGTTCAACACAAAGACAAACAAAATTCTTCGATTTATGTGTAACTTATAGAAGTTGTAAACTATAGTGCGACTGGTCAGTTGGTGCCATAAACCACCCGCAGTGAAGGGTTCAGTCGCCTTCAACGCCGAGGCTTAGAGTTCGAGTGCCTCCCGAAGTAATCCCCTCTTGTTCTTTCAGGCCAAGGGTTTTATTGCTATTGTTCTCAATGATCCATTCGGTAACAAAAATGTTAAGAAGCATCTATTCGGTGTGTTTAGCACGTGGTCCCTCCTTCACCCGAAATTTTGGCAAATTTGGGAAGCCTGCAAATTAATTGGAGAGATAGTTCAGCCAGTAAACACTTCACTGAGAGCTTTGCATGGTTAATTTCCATTATACATTATTTTATTTATGTTTATTGGTACATTCAGCAATTTTCTCCTTTCAACATTTCTGCAAGTTAGGGGTCGTACATAGACTACGCTACCGTTTTCGTTAATTTTTTACCCCTCTCCCCCACCCCCCTTAGTTGACAACTGTGGTATTTTCCCCCCTCTGACATGTAACATAGTTTCTGCAAATGAAACTTTCAATTCAAAAAATTTTCTCAAGTATTGAGTGAGTTTATTTTTAGGGATAGGTTGATGGAAAAGTTTTGTCACAAAGTCTCTTTATAAGGTGGTTTGAGTGAGATAGTTCCCTAGTCATATTGGAGACCATATTAAAATTTTATTTTTTTATTTCAGCATCTATAAGTAGTATTAAATAAATATTGTTACATTAATGGCTCTAAGATTATGTTATATATGACCAAATTTTCAGTAATTCTGTATATAAATTAAGCTAAATAAGTCTCAAACTTTTTTTCTCATGCCATATGGCTGGAAACCTATCAAAACAACAGTTTTTTTTGTGATTCTGTAAAAATTACTTGGGTGAGTAATAGATTAATTTTTATAAATAGTTGAGAAACCATGCAAACTACACACCATTAGTTTTTTTGACGAAATCTAGGTGCTAGAAGTTCCTATTTTTTTTAAATATTCTCCCTCTGGAGCGCACAGCCATAATCTATCCCATTTAGCTTGCATTTTCAGGCATTGCTCGAAGAGTAGTTTGGCAAGGGGTTGATATTTTGATATCATTGGAAAGAAGAGTTTTTTTTCCTTTAAAATGAGGCCAAATTCTAGGTGAAGTGATTTTTCGCTCCAACTACCTTAACCCACGAGAAGCTTAAAATGTTATCAATTTGATGGTATGAATTCAAAAGTCTTAAGGCTTGCAGGATTGCTGAAGCAATAGTTCAAGGGGTGTATCATCCCACGTGCCCTATTGTAACAGCTACGTTACTTTGAGAGAACCCCCCCTCTCCCTCGTTACCCACCGTAAGTTTTAAGGTGACCCCAGGGATACTACATACATAGACTCCTTGGGCGACCCCATTCCCCCCCCCCCCTAAGTTGGTACTTTAGTTTGTACACGTCCCCTTGGTAATGTCTTGATTTAAACGGGAGGGAATTGGAAAAAATCTTGTTTATTCTCAATAATATTGCATTAATAGTCATACATACTATGTGGCAATATAGTTTTCAATTAATTAATGCCACATTACTCTCATCGTGATGTAATGGTATTTACTCAGATTAACACGGAATTGCCATTTAAAAGTTAGTTCTCGAAGTTACATTATTCCTTGGGAGCGGTCACATATGTACTGTATATATATACAGTACAAGGCTTTCTTTATGCAGGAGTTTCTGTGAAGGGTGCGAGAAAATGCATGTAGAGCCATAGGATAGGATGAAATGTGAAATAGATGCAATATAGTTAGGTGGGTATAACGTAGGATAATTAAATTCATTTGAGCATGCCATTGTGTAGTATTCACATTAATATATGAATATAGTCTATGACATTCTATATATAGAATATGACTATCATGGGCGTAGCCAAGGAATTTGGCTGGGGGGGCCATGGGACCTCCCACCCTCTGGGGGGTCCCCCCACTGCAAGAGTGGGTGTTTTTTCCCCGGACATGTGTGAACGGGGCCAAAAGGACCGTGCCACTGTGCTGTGGCTCGTCAGCAGGCGTGCGGTGGCCAGCGGTGTGAAGCGTGGCTGCCACAATTTCGATGTGTCAAATTTTTCTGGGGGGGCCACGAGCCTTCTGGGGGGGGCCGGGCCCCCCCCTAGCTACGCCCATGATGACTATAGTCTTTAAAATGCAAATTTTCTTTTCTTATTTTGGGAAGGAGGGGGCAAGGGAGTTTCAGTGGAGAGAGCTAGGGAGTGCCAGGTCATTAAGCAGCAAGGGTGTGCCAGCCCATTATATTTACAAGGGTCTGTGGCCTCTAGAGGCCACAGACAGCTGTGCCAGTGCAGTTTCAAGGCATTTTATTGCACAGCTTACCTGCTGCCACCCCACTTCCAAACTCCCTTGGTTTTGTTTCAATTTCAAGGCAGTTTCAGCGGAGAAGCATAGCAGTGTGATTCAAGTGAGTTTCAAGGGAGAAATTTTTACTTGAGAAGTCCGTTCGGGTTCTCCAGAGGGTCAAACTTAATTGCATTTCTGCCGAAGTGCGAGATACGCATAGCGTCAAACTTCAGCAGAAATGCCGAGTTTGACCCGGCAAAGAACCCGGACATACTTCATAAACAGCATACGCCGGGAAAGCATGGATATATTTCGCTGTGGACCAAAACGACCCTAGAAAGAAAAAGTGGCGCTAGAAAGTTTCATATTCGTACGCTCTCCTCAACTGCAGTATCTTTAACCCTTTCGTGTACCTCTGATGCTAATTAAAATATATACGGGACCACATGCAAACAAAAGCATTATCTTTGGGTGAATAATCCCGTAGATGTTTTGAAAAACAATCTTTTAGTTGAACAAAGGGTCGAATAGCATAATTGCTGGCATATCGCAGAGATAAAACTAAAACTCCGCGAATAAAGTTTTTTAAAGAACAGTTTTATTAATGCGAGACAAGCGAGTAATTGTACTACAGTTGCTTAGCCTCAAATTCCGGCTTAATGCGAGGAAATAAATTATCCCAACAATTCCATTTACGAATTTACCTCATCTTCCCGACGTCAGCGCCAAGGTACGTGGTAGAGAATGGAAGCTCAAAGTAATGTTACCGGTTGTTGTTGTACAATAGTGCGTAACACTTTCACTCATTATTTCATGTGGTTCTGATGAAAATATTGTACGTACTGCATAGCGTCAAACTTTGTTAATGGTTTGAGGAGTGGATGACATTGGTTTTACCCCGGAGAACTTGAATGAATGTGGTTTGGAGGACATCTGTGATATTAACGATATTGCGTGTTTCAGTTTACTTAATTTGTGAACATTAATAATGAACGGATTATCAAATCAGCAGGTACTGATGACCTTACGCCTTCATTGTTTATGATTTTGACATTATTTTGCTCTCATTTTCGATGCGTTTCTTGGTGGGCAAAAATCTCTGGTATTGAAGCGGCCTCTATCGAGAGTTAGGTAACATTGAGTTCATTCACAGACGGCCGCGGTCATGGTTATCCTTAATACGGTTAATATATTTTCACTGTTACGGCTTGTACTTTGCACTCTGTCATAACTTTTGCTAACTGATATTTGAAATATACAACTTATTATTTTCATATTTAATCTTCAAGAGATTCATGAATACACAGCCGAGCCCTGCGACTCTGCAGTCAACCGTTGACAGGGAGAAGATTTATCAATGGATCGTCGAGCTTTCTAATCCAGAAACAAGGGAAAATGCTCTCCTTGAACTCAGGTTAGTTCTCCTCACCTCCTGAAATTAACTAATCGTCAGTGGTGCCTTTTAAGAATCACGAAAAACTTCATATTATGAATGCCAAAGCGTATTCTAGTACAATTCTTCTACAATGGAATGTATTCATTATAATCTTTTTTTTTGTTACCAATTATCTTGTTGTGAATCTTACCTTCGTACAGTTTACACCTTGCTAAAGAATTACAAATGTTGGTATAACATTACCATATTCTAGTTTGATGAAATAATTTCCTTGATTTACGTATCGTCAAATATGATTTTGCGTCTCTGCTCTGTTTTTACCGGTTTACATACCGTTGAAAAGTTCTGCTTTTTGGAAAGTGGATTTTTCGAGATGAAACCACCAGGGTAAAGTGTTGATTTTAATGTTTGCATGGGATGGAAGACGAGGTTGTTCTTTAATAGGGGTTGGTGTAACTTAGATGTGCATTTATTACCCCACTAATCTGTACAAAGCCATAAATCTATTTTCACCTTGTAAAACTTTTAAAAATCATGTGAGTATTCCCTAAAACCATAACTGTTGTGGCTCTATTTTTAATTGTTTTTGCAGAAAATCTTTAATTTGCTAGAAAGGGCAGAAAAATCCTCAATTCTCTCCTACCATGTCCAAATAATTCTCTTGGTGTCACAGATTTCAAGTCTCCCCAGAATTGTGTGTGTCTGTAGTGACATAATAAACATATAATTGTGAGTAGTTTACTTCCAAACCTATAGGATTTGGGGGTCACTTATTTGTGATGCATCACAAATAGCAGCTCCAACAAACATATAACAGAAGAAGAAAACACTAATGTATTCATATCTTTTGTGTATGTCATCATTTAATCCTTGCAATTGCATTTAGTGCATAATAATTGCATGTACACAACAGAAACGAGGCGAGCGGGAAGGTGATTACCTAGAGGTCTTTCCTAGCGAAATCAATCAATTTACCTAAGATTTGGCAGAATCAAGTTATTGCTATTAATTGCAAACTACATTACTACGTAAGGTTAAACGTAAAACACTACAGCGAGATAATAATGATGTTTATTGATGTCTCGATGCTCTCTTATAGATATTGGGAACATAGATTTAGGCATAAGTGCAAATATGAGCATTGTGTTTTCGAGAGGCTGGCAGAAGCGGAAGGGTATATCTTGTAAGAAGTATGCGTTATTTTTCTCGGCTTCACCATCCCAAGTAACTGAAAAACTTTCATTGTTAGAATAGCAGTACCTACGTTTGTAAATATTTTCTCTAAATACTAATATCATCATGGGCATGACATTTCCCAAATTTGAACGTCTGCTCACCGACGAATTATGACGGATTTCAGCAAAATGAAAATACTTATCGTTGTACAAATGGTATCATTCTAGCAAAAAGCCACTAACTTCCATTGGCAAATACTGGAAATTTATTTTATTGATAAGCTCGTTAAGTGGAAGTAGATAGGGTCTGGTACCACTTTGCAGCAGCTTTTAATTATCCTCTAGGCATAGCTTATTTTCACCTGTCTGGGCATCATATCAAGAATCTTACATAACATTAATGAAAGTTGGGATCAGGATCAAACAATTTTGTAAGGAAACAATCAAAATATCATGCTGCACAGTAATTTTATTGTGGCTTATTGCGTACTGAGCGTTTTATTTTTGTACTAAGAAGCAATTCCAATGCTTTCATGATTGCATTACCATTTCGTCACTTCAGTAACACTAAAGCCAAAGAAGTATTTTACTGAAAGTATATAATAGAATAACCACAACACCGTTAAAGGAAAGGCAATCACATTTTAATCCTCAACTCCAAAATATTTATGTATGTACATGAAAAATAAACTTCCTCTTGGCATGGCACATCTGTATAACAATTAATCACGAATATGTATGTAAATAAACCACTTGGCTCTTCACTCCTAGTAACCGTCTTCACTCCACATTTCCTAGTAAATTAAGAGGTAAATGTGACTTAACACCACAATTACCCTTACAAAAATTTTTAGTCCTTTTTGAGTCCCAAGGGACTAGTCCATAATGAGTCCCATTGCTGAGTTCCTACTCTGAATGATATACATACAGGGACTAGTCCCTTTTGAGGGTCAATATGTGTCATTTATACCCTACTGGGCGCTAGTCCCACAGAACTGAGAATGGTACTGGTCCAAAATGAGTTCCCAATTGATGAGGTAGGTACTCGTCCCGCAGGAGTCCAAAAAATTATAACGGCACTATTCTCCTAGAGGCCTGAAGAAGGGACTCCAGGGACTGGTCCAGGACTAGTACCATCAACTACCTACACAACCGCATACCATCCAATCGCGATAACAGTTATGAGGCATTAATTAATTGTTTCCTATGTTGTCACATAGGATTAATATAATGTCAATAATAATGAGAATAAATGATATATTTTCATTATCACATGTTTCTTAACATTTCAATGAATAGACAATGGAAATTAATTACTCAAATCTATCAATGAAGTGTTTACCTACTGGCAGAATCCAAACCTTTCTGATTCGTTTGCAAGCTTCCCATTTATGCCAAATTTCTGGTCGAAGGATGAACCACAGGCTATTCACTCTTCCACCCAAAGTGGCTGACATTTGGTGGTCAAATTCGTAGGCTTTCGAGTGGGGATAGCGAGGACATGCAAGTTGTGCGTTTTCAGCTACTCTAAAGGCTGTTTTACACGATGAAAGATTTTGTACAAACGAATGTATGTACGTGATATTGTACGTTTGTCTCAACGAAATTGGAGCAGGTTCTATTTTCCGTTCAGGCATTTAGACATTTGCACTAGGGTTCATACAATTTGTCGCTTTACATGATACATTTTGCCTCATGCATGAGTTCACGGAAGAGTTTGTACAAAAAATGTACCGTGTATAACAGGCTTAAGCCAAGTTGCTCTTGTTAAGAGGCTATATCTTCTTTCTTTCAAAAGAATTTCGTGGATTTTGAAAGTGCCATCCTTAAATTATTGGGCTCCTGCGCAATTTTTTACAGCTCAAGTTTATTTTCTCGGGCACTTATAAATGCTGTTGATGTGAATACGGTTATAGAAGCAATGAAGACGTTTATAAATCTTGTAAAATATGCTCAGTTACACAGTGTAAAAATAACACCAGAGCACAAAGCATCAAGGTGGATTTGAAGAGGCAGGCTGCATCAACATTATCTGAAACAACTGAAATGGTGAGCTTGAGCCTAGGTCCTCACTATAACATAATTCAATTTCAAGAATCACTGCTTTCTCTGAGTAGACCCTGTAGAGAACAAGAAAAAGAAGGCTTTTTAAAGGTGGAGAGTGGTGTATGACACGCGAAAATTAGCTACTTTACAACAAACGTGTATAGAGGCTGGTCTTGCGAGGAATGCCAAGAGGAGTAAAAAAGTTGTCGGTCGGCAGTCCTCCATAAATTATTTAGTCGCCGAGGAAGTTATTTGCGGTGATAAATTCCGTGTGACCGTTATTAGGCCTCTATACCTGACTAAAGAAACCAAAAAATCTGATAACTACATTTCCAGAGGAATGGAAGAAATTTATTCATGCACGGAAGAGATCAGTAACTGCCAGTTTTCCATGGACGAATTAATGGCCGTAGTGACTGGGAAAAAATATCATTAGGCAGAACATCCAGAGTTAAGTGTTCGATACTAACACATACCCACCTGTATCACACAAAGAAATGTATCACGATTGCACCTGCCATTGCCACTGTGCTTCGACCGTATACATTCCTGTCCTCAGTATTGAGTAGCCTCTCCCTACTACTTCACAGAAGATTTGCATCTAAAAACTTAGTTAACATTCTCGCAAGTTTGGGATTTGTTCATCTTACTACGAAGTCCAAGATTTAGAAATTTATGATCCATGCTCAACCAGTCTTGAAAACATGATCATTAAATTGATTTGTTTTTGACAATGCTGATGATGCTGATATTAATGTATAAGTACCATTGAATACTTTCCACTCTATGGGTAGTGGTATTGTTGGAAGCGAACTAACACTTGTGAAACACCCTTTTTGTTGGCCACGAGCCACCATTGAATGCACCCCTCTGTAATTTCTTCTTCCGATGCTCATGATAGCTTTATAAATAAGAAATAAACAGATGAACAGGATAGAGTAATGTGCGGTTTCCTTGCGAAATTTCAGAATTTCCCCAGAAATTTCCAATTGCTGTAACTTTTGACCAGTTGAAGGTAAACTATTAAATGATGTTCCACAGATTACTATGAGCAGTACAATGATCATCATAGTAGTCTATATAGTGGGCCATCTACTGTAGAATACGGAAACAGCTTACCGAAATTCCTCGTAGAAAGTTGAAAAAATGACTTGTAGCCAACTTTTTTTGATTTGGGACCACTGTGTGGCAGCATTTAAGTTCTACTTCAATATGTATGCACATACTGTGAAAAAAGTGAGAATAAATAAGCCTACTGTATATTTAGTTCATTACACACACTTTCTTACCATTTATGTACATCAACACACTATACAGATATACATATTAACAATATACATCCCTGGAAAACAAGAAAGAGCGATGTGCTGTTTTCTTACCAGAGTCCGGAATTTCCCCAGACATTTAAAATTATTGTAACTATTGACTAGTTGAAGATAACGTATTACATTATGTCTCATTTTAAAGATAATGTAATTCTCTACAACTATGCTTTTGAAGAGTTTGCTGTAAAAGTAAAGGCTGAGCCGCTCTAAGGAAAAGTTTGTCAAAAAACAGGAGGAAATTAAGCGTTTTTTAAATATTTACAATTATTGCTATCAAATATCTCGATAACTATGAGGAAAAGTAATAAATGTATAGGGAGCTATTTTGTAGTACATTTACATAGCTTTAAATTCAGTAATATTTTCGCTACCACACACCATTTTCAAGATATGAGCAAAAAAAGTGACCTTCTGCGCCTCCCCCTGCCTCCCACACAACTTTTAGGTCCGGGAACTTTTAGTATGTATACCACGTTTACCACCTATCAACTCTAAACACGTCCCTGAAGTTTGGTCTCTGTCCTCTTCCATGTCCTCTACAACTCCTTCATTGACTGGACTAAGAGTAATTCAAGGCGACTGCGTGCGTGCGTATGTCGTACTGACATCAATCCCCTCTATAGCCGCCATGACACTTTTCAGTGCTGCTCTCTATCGGCCGGTTTATTTGCCAATATCAAAAATATATTTCATGAAAATAAAAACAAAGGATAAACACAGTAAATATTTCCAAAATGAGCATTTATGTAGTTATGGCTTCAAAAGAACTGTATATTAAGTTATAATAGGCATTTGGTATATGCATTAAACATGCGTAACACAAATGAACAGGCTACCCGTCAAGCCTCAAAAGTCAGCCAAATGGTGTAAAATACCTTTTATCGGCCCCCTAACTTATGTTGTATCCCAAGCCATCCCAAAAAATAAATACAAGGCATGTTTTTATAATAACAACACCTTGGGAAGATGGCTTAACAATGCAAAAGATGTAATAGAACCTAATTTAAAATCTGGTATAGGTATATAAGTTAAATTGTGATACTTGTGAATGTTGCTATATTGGTCAAACGGGGCAAAATTTCAATACGAGAGTAAAAGAACTCAAGGCATGTTGGAAGAAAAAGGACGATTCCTCAGCCTTTGCCCGACACCTTTTGGAGATGGGGCACCGAAGCAGCTTTGAGCCAGAAATCCTGCATTTTACCGGGAAAGGAAGGAGGATGGATGCCCTAGAAATTCAGGAGATCACCCTACAAGGAAACCACCTTCTCAATGACGTAACCTTTCCTAGCCCATCCCCCTTATTACTCATCACCCTTCCAAAAACCCCACCCCCACAACCAGAGTGATTACCCCCCCCCCCCCTCCCTCTCTCCCAGTTACAACACATACTTTGTTTTCCCCACCCCTTTCCTCTCCCTGCTCACCCAACCTCACACCCAAACCCCCCCCTTTCCCATAGCAACTTCCCATGGTATATATAACCCTGTTTTTTCCATGTTTTACAATGTACCTGAAGATGGCTTGACAGCCAAAACCGCTCGTTGTGTTAAATAAACTGTGGAAGTCACAAAGTCTCTTCATTGCTATTATGCAACACAAGGTTTACGTGATCTGTGCACATTTAAAAATCTCTCGTTGGTTTTTCTTCTGGTCTTCATTAAGAATAGGTTCAGCCTCAGGAGTCAGGAACATTGCCATTTCTGTGATTTGTAAGGGACAAAGTTTTTAATGCCTACACTTCCGGGACATTTAGCCGACAAATTGTTTGACACATCGTCGATAGAACCTATGTCTATGTTAATGGATATTTCTATGTATTGGGGAAATTTTGCGATAGCCCAAAAACTTTCAAGTCTTAAATAAACTATTCCTACAACGGAGTGGTCCAGAACGGTTCCATATTATTAATTTTTTTTGCTCTCCGACTATTCTGGTGGCCTGTTTGGCAGGGGCCGAACCACCAGAACGTGACAAACACCCATGCCCTGGGCAAGTGAAAAACTGACCCAGAAGGGACTCGAACCCACGACCCTGGGACTAGCAGGCGAGGACTTTACCCCGCTGCCACCAGGGTCGGCGAGAATTTCTGGGTCACTATGGTGGGGACTGGTGCCAGGAAGGTCCAAAGTTTGTGAAAGTGCGGATTGTCTCTTGTGTTGTGGGGTGGGGGAAAGCAATGGAAAGGGGGATACCCAGTGGGCCGCAAACGGCCCTGGTCCGTGAGAGTGCCGAAGCAATTGGGACTGGTCCGGGCAAGTCCATGGCCATGGGACCCATCCCATGGGAGTCCCACCTAACCCCTATCAACTGTAGCAGAGAAAAGGACTAAAAATTTTTGTAAGGCTAGGAATTCCATCGCGCAATAAGCCTGCTTCAAACTGCTATATTGATCATAACACCTACCACTCAGGAACTTTCTTTGGAACAAAGACAACAGCACAACATAACATGATCATAAATAAAACTCTCTGGTGTGCAATTCTTACCATTCGAAGAGACTACACTTTGCCATCTGAAGAGACTAACGCTTTGCCATTCAAAGAGACAAACAGGTAAATCCTCACCATGCGGCTAAACTGAGATGCCCCCCTAGCATTCGCGAAGGATGTCAAAAGTATTGGTCCTCAGTTACAAATGTGTAACTTTTTTTGTGTTGTTTCAACATAGTCTCTCCCTAACTCTGGAAAATATTGGGCCACAATATTTCTTCAAATGAACTACATTCACAAGAAATTTTCATTTTTGAGCTAATTTGTGTGGCTAGTTTTCACTGCATTTGATCTTATGCAGAGGTAGCTTATGGGCCAGGCCTGGGTATCTAATGCTAACCAGAACAAATGTTGTCTTGAAATATTTTTTCTACTGCATAAAATTTAATCAATGATAATTACCCAAATAATATAGAAGTCATATTTATTTACTTATTATTAAGAAAGCCTCACTCGAGTAGGAAGTGGGAATCGAGAAGTGACCTTGCCCTGGTGAAAAAAATCTTGAGCCAGACTCTGATCTTATACTACATATTCTTTTTTTTTAATTCAACAGAAAATTTACTCTCTTTGGCTGAGGGAAATTGTTTGTGAAAAAAGTCTAGGACCAGAAGTTTACACTAGTCTTTTTGTTTCCCTTGCAGCAAGAAACGAGAAGTTGTTCCAGATCTGGCTCCTACTCTGTGGCACTCTTTTGGTACAACCGCAGCTCTCCTGCAAGAGATAGTCCACATTTACCCAGCTGTGAACCCAGCCACACTCACTGCCCATCAGTCGAATCGTGTGTGCAACGCCTTAGCCCTGTTGCAGTGTGTTGCCTCTCACCCTGAGACACGATCTGCATTTCTCCAAGCACACATCCCCCTCTTTCTGTACCCCTTCCTCCATACTGTGAGCAAGACACGTCCTTTTGAGTATTTACGACTGACCAGTCTGGGCGTCATTGGTGCTTTGGTAAAAGTGAGTATCAGTACTATTTTGATTACTTCATTAGGATAATTAATCAATATGAACATTGGCTAGAAAAAGCCTTTGGTTTCACTTAATATTTTCCCTGAAGTATTTGCTCTGATTTTCAATTAAGCAGGGGACATCATGTGTGAAGGAGTAAGATTAATTAAATTGTTTCATTCTTTGCAGACCGATGAACAAGAAGTGATAACATTTTTGTTGACCACTGAAATCATACCATTATGCCTGAGAATAATGGAATCTGGGTCAGAGTTGTCCAAAACAGTTGCCACGTTCATTCTGCAGAAAATTCTCCTGGATGACAGTGGGCTGTCTTACATTTGCCAAACTTATGACCGATTTTCTCATGTTGCCATGATTTTGGTGAGTATACGACTTGTTCCTTAGCATTTAGTTATTCAGGCTCTGTAGCAACTTGTCATTGACAATATTTTTGGCTTCTCTTCATATCACTATTTACTATAGAGGTTAGCTATAATACATAGGTGTTTAATATTACATAATTGGCTACATTTTCTATGTATTTGTTGCCATATTTCAGTACAATAATAGTTAAAGTTTGTACATGGACATTTTGAGATCCCTCCTCAATCACTCTAATTGTGCAAAAAATTACTTGGGAAGGAAATAATTGTTCATTCCTTTGAGCTGTAAGAATCATTGAGTTGGTAGGAACTGACTGTGAACTTTCATCCTTGATTATAAAAAGAATTGAGTGTCTCATGGGTATTAAGTCTGCAAAACATTTCGGATATCGCTATTTGTACCATACAAGGGTGAAGTTTTTGTTTGACTGTGGATGAAGTCATTGTGAGATGAATGCGATGAAGATCAATCACAAGATACACTTTTAAAACCCCTCCCACCCCTGAAGAAACTCCTGGTTGCACTCATGGTTAACATTCTTATTGTAATATACTGCCAGGCAGTACACCACTCCTCAGCAAGTAGGATTATAGCTGTTGGAATCCAAGTTTCTAATTACCATAGCTCAATTCTTTGGTTTACCTTTTTAATCTCTCACATAAATATGTAACAGTTTTTTATTTCCTTCATTTCTCCTCTAGGGTAAAATGGTTCTGTCTTTGGCAAAGGAACCTTCAGCACGTCTCCTGAAGCATGTTGTCCGTTGTTATTTGCGGCTCTCGGATAACCCAAGGTAAATGATTTTTACTGAGCTCCTTTGAATATCTTAAGAGAAAGGTGGAGGAATTTTGGAAAATGAAAAAATGCTTTGAGTGAACTTTTTCTCAATGCTAATGTGCTAGTGTTAGTTAGAACAAAAGCATTATGATAGTCCAATTTTTTTAACCCAAGTATGGATGTCACTTACTAGGTGAAATTGTGGCCCATAATGCTATTGGTTGTGCGAGTGATATTAGCATCATTGATCATACTAAAGTCAGTATTTAGAAAAATAAAATTTTCTTTGGTGCCTCACTGTATTAGTATTGCATGGGTGGATGTTTCCATGTTTAGATCATGGTATTTTGCATTCGCCCTTTGTTTTTTGTCTTACATGTTTGATGTGAACAGCCTTTTTTCCATGTATGAGCCAGTATTTACTATGTTAATTTCAACTAGAACAGCTTTTTTAATGATTATTTTATGTCCAGAAATTTTGATCTTTGAAGTACATATTGTACTGTTCAGTGTGAATGATAGGTTGTTTTTTTATGGTTCACCGATGATTGTCCAGGGTTGCTACAGGTCAGTAAAATCAGTTAAGTCAGGGAAAAGTCAGGAAATCAGGGAAATTTGATGCAGAGTCAGTAAATTTGAAAATACTGGCAGCCAATGCACTTTATATACTCAAATATTGCAACAAAAATTTTGCTGGCAGCTGCGCCGTGTGAGTTCCTCTTTCTGCCACTCAATGCTCTCAACAAGATCCAGCGCTACTTGTGTGTCCGCCAAGGAGTCTACGTACAATCCCTGATGTATTCTGTGAAAGAGGCATTGAATAAGGATACCAGTGTGCCAAAGAAGAACATTTTAAAATTTAAAAAAGAATGTGTAGCTTTTGTGAAGGCAATCGCTGCCAAGCTTTTAGAGAAGTCCCCGCTAAGATATAAACTGTGCTAGGCCATTACTTTTTGTGATCCCGATGTGATTGCTAAGTCGAAGGATGCAGCTAATGGTCATATCTGTATTTGCCTTAGTTTGCTGCAGAGGAATAATTGGATCTCAGCTGAAGCTTGTGACAAGGTTATTGCTGGATTTAAAAGTCTAATAGAGAAGCCCAATGTTTAGTGCATGAAGGATTATGCCTGTGGTGTTGCCTGTGTGTAGATCACCATTGGCAGGTACAAAAAAGTCAGAATTGTTCCGATTTGTTGGTTGCTTTTATCCACATGATTTTGATAATCAGCCACGGCAATGCATTTGTTGAGTGTGGATTTTCAATTAACCGAGAAATTGTTGTTGAAAATCAATTGGGTGTATCACTAGTCACGCAGAGGCAGGTATATGATGCTGTCAACCTGGCAGGTGGTATTGAGAATATTACTATAGATAATAAAATGATCTACAGGGTACGTAGCATGCGTTCAGAGTACCAAGAGGCACTCAAGCAGAGGTCGAAAGAGGATAAGGAAAAGTAAAGATTCTATGAGAATTGGATGTGAAGTCAGGGAATTGATGGCTAAAAGAGCAAAACTGATGTTAGAAGCCCAACTGAACTGCGAAGCCATAGATGTAAAGCTAAAATCTTTGGCAGGCTCTGGTTAAATTAGAATTTTTTACGTTAATTCATTTTATTAGACTGACCTAAGTCATATTACGATTTTTGACAGTCCTATAGGACATTAAGGTAATGTAAATGTGAACTCCTGTACTTAAGAGAAATTATCTGAATTTTTGTTTATAAGATTATAATAAATACTCTCCTAGTCATTCATTTTTGTCAATATTTTTCACCTTCTAATGTAGAATTGCAGACTTTGGCTTTTTGTTGCGTTTCCAAAAGTCAGTGAAAATCTAAATGTTGGTCAGGATAGAGTCAGGAAATTTGATAACCTACATCTTGTAGCAACCCTGATGTCACATAATAGTGTAATGTTTCTTCAACAGGGCTCGTGAAGCATTGAGACAATGCTTACCTGACCAATTGAAGGACAGTACATTTGCTGGATGTTTGGCTGATGATAAGTCGACCAAACATTGGCTTTCGCAGCTGCTAAAGAACTTGGAGACTGGAGGACCTGGAGTTGGTACCGATCCCCGTGTTGGGATTTCCCCTCTTGCACCTCAGTAGAAGTTTGGCAGTTGCTAGCTTGAATCTTGATCTGTGTTACCAATATCACAGTGTGTGTTCTAGTATTGTGATATACTCATGTTGTAATTAGGGGACATTTTATGAAGGCTGTTGAGTTTTTGTAGTTATTCCACCCATAATTACATGCCAGGAATTTGGCATGATCTCAAAGTGATTGTGCAGAAGTTTAACCATTTACTTATTGAGAGTAATAGATTAATTTTCTCTTTCAAGTTTCTCGTATGTCCATCACGTGCCATGTCACAGTTTTGTAATTTATTTTGATGCTGCATGGTAACACGTTATGAGATGACTCCAGATAGAATATCTTCTCCAAAACACCAAACGGTTCAACTTTCTTCCTTTGTCCAGAAGTGCCTGTGACTGTAATTTTGTACAAATAAAACAAGTATTTGCCTCAATAATGGCAATCCTTCATGTAAATATGAGGTTTTAGTGCTCTTCCCAGTGGTAGATGAAGCCATATGTGCATCGGAGGATGACATTGAGTTATTCCAGTGATGGAATTTTGAACTAATGGACACATGAGTAAGTAGTGCTTCTTGCTAACTGAAGCCAGTCATTACTCCTCAGTCAAGTTGCAGTGATAAGTTAATAGTTGTATGTTGTTGCATTTTAAAAATATTGGTGATATAAAATAATGTAAATTGTTTGTTTTAGTTAATGTTAATAGAAATGGTCCTCATTGTTGTTTACATTTTTTCTCAGAACCGATAGCATACTTTTTTTCTGTTTTCAGTCAGTGTATTCATTCATGTCCATATTTGTCAAGTCCTTTGAGTCCTTGTCATTCTTAAATGAAGTTTTTTTTTAATTATTATTATTATCCACTGAGCCTACCCTGAGATCTTTTTATATTTCATATCATCACTATCAAGAGACAATGACAAAAACAAAGAAATTTATTTTCAAGTAACATCACTTGTGAATCTATCGTGAGAGTTGTTGGTTATGGAAGAAATTAACAGCTATGATTTTTTAAAGAAATCTTTGTGACTATTTTTGTATATGTATGTTTATATTTATTTTTAAAGTGCTAGGTATTTTTTTGGTTTGGGATTCTGAAATGTACATATTCACCCTTGCGTTGAACCCCCGAGCCAGATGTTTGTGAATTGGGCTGCTTTGTTGGATAACAAAATAATGATTCCTCTAATGTATTTTCTATTGCATTTGCTTATTCAATTCTTCCCCCAGTCATAACCACACATAATTCATATTTGTGAATGATCTTTTATGTAGGGGTTGCTGTTAAATTATTTTATGATGACATAGGAGATTAATTTATTTAATGTGATGAAATTTCAATGTAAAATACTATTTTGTGACCTAAACCATGAGGAAAGCCTTCTTTTGTCGCAATAAATTTATTACTTAAATTTATGACAATTACCTACGGTGTGAATATTTTTTTTTAAATTGATGTAAAAAATAAACTAAATAAAAAATTTTTCATGTTATCACTGTGTATGACCTAGTTTTTTAAGTTATGGGGTAATCACATCATGCACTGCTTGATATAGATAGAACTGTGAAATATAAGTTAGCCAATGCTAGTTTGCAACAGAAGAGAACTGTGTAATGAGTAATCCATCGGGAAAATTTTCTGTATGATAGGGAGTAAAGCTGGTTTTATTTTATGTTGCATTTTTTCCGCTGCTTCATTATTTTGCCACAATTGAAATTAACCGTTTTTCTGCCAGCGGGACGATATATCAGCCGACGTTGGATGTGCAAAAACTGCCACGGGCCGATTTATCGGCCCAACTTTAAATGGGTACCTGAATTTATTGGCCCAACTTTAAAAAACCTGAAAATAGCCTTGGCAGTCTTCGCACATCCCACCTGAAATGGGCTGGCAGTAAAAGGGTTAAATACAACATGCCAGCTGATGCCTCTTTGGAAAAGATGTTCAAAGAGCTAATTAAAATGTGACTGGGATTATTTAGTGAATATTGTAGGTTGGCCTTTGAATGATGGACTACATTGGAGGTTTACATTGTATTTAACTCTAGTGATGCCTCATCTCAAGTACAGTAGAACTCCAATTATCTGGATCAATTGGGACCGGACCCCATCTGGATAATCAAATATCCAGATAAATGGATAACTCACAAAAAAGGTGATTTCTTTGTAAACTTCTTGATGTATTAACTTCGGATTGATCTAAGAACGCTAAAGAAACGTATGTGCTGGAACCAATAACTGTCAAATGAAATAAACTGTGTAAAAGATACAATACATGTTTTGAATAGTCCATTGCCGTGACTGTAAAAAGCCGATTTTCAAGGATTTTTTTCTCTAAAAGTGATCCGCATAGTTGGGGTTCGGATAAGTTGAGTTTTACTGTACATTCATACACATACCATGATCAGGTTTAGCCCAGAAAAGAAAGACTTAATGTATTGACCTGATAAAGGTAAATAAAAAGCAGTGTTTTGTGGAACACTATAATGATTGAATCGAGAACACTAGTGATGACCTTTCACAATGAGGTTCCTAGTTTGGTGTCATGCACTGAAATCACCCTGGGCCTCCGGTTTACTTGCGTATGTTGAACTGGATTGACCAAACTTTGTCACTTAACACATTGAGTGAGGGTAAGATATTACTTTCATTTCCCAGTTCCTAAAATTTTCAATGCTGCTCTTTAATTGCTGTCACTCATGTGAGACACCTGACAGCCACCTTGCTATGTGTGTCACTTTAGGGTGACACCTGCACTCAACGTATTAAGATCTCCAAGGTTACTACAACTCCTGTGATTTGCTACGCTACATATATGTAGCATGAAATGTGCATTCTCCCAGCGTGACGATCTGAAAAGTTTGCTGATGCTGCCGGATAAATTATAGAGAAAATACAAATTAAGCAATGATAGACCCTCTGGAATTCATGTTGGTGTTCTAAGGGCAATAGGTGGCTAAAATTGGTGTTGTTACTCTGGGCCCTCATGTCTGGGATTGGCTATATTGGCCTTCGCATTCAGTTTCCAGCACCTAAAATTATTGTATTAAATATGTACTTGTTTGGTGGCATAAATAGGGTTTCCAACTCAATTTCTATGGAATTTGAGACATATGGGTAAAAAAATAACAATGTATTTCCCTAATAGCATTTGTACTTAATGTCTTTTCATAATACTTTATTTCATTTTTTTTGTGGACGGATTAAGAGGAAGATGTGCATTTTGGTTATTTAGAAGCTCCAACTCCAATAGTTACATCGCACTATTTTTACAAACACCATAATGATTAGGCAAAGTGATTCCCATGCCTGATGTGGGTTTTGCATCTATAACATTTGGGCTGTTACCTGAATTGGGAAAAATACTTGGAAAACGTATTTTCTTGACAAAACTTACCTGAAATAATTTCAGATGCACAGCCAAAATTCCTGAAAATAAAAAAGAGAAAGTAAAATATATTTGAAAATAAACCAGTTTCTAAGATGAGCATGACAAATTTTTTGCATGATCTTCATCTCCGTTGTCATGAGTATATTTAACAGGGAGACATTTGAAGAATGAATCTGACAATGTCGTCATTTCCTTTCAAATACAGCAGTTTTGAAACTAATTGTAAGCATCTCTCCCAAGTTCACTTGGTGGAATGTTAGAATCAATTAATTCTTTTTTAATTAAATATAATTTAAATTTTAAGAAAATTTACCCTTACAAAGGACATTAATTTTAAATATTAGAAATGTCATAATCACACTTATACAGGGGGAGAGGGGAAGGTTGGATTCATTCCTTTAGCTGAGTTGACAATGAGATCCTGGATTTTCTTCCTCTGTGGGTCATATGATACCTGCTGCCAAGTCACCCGGGTGTAGCCCAATGTTTCTTGAGGGTAGTAATGATGAAATTCATGGAACAGAATAAAACCAATCACCTGCATTATTTTAAAATAAATTATTTTTCAAATTATTTAGGTTGGTACTGAATTTTTAAAGTGTAAAATGTGTACCAACACGTAAATGTACAAAAAATGCATTGCCTATAATGTATATCTGACAAGATAAGTGTATCAAAAAATAGGTATTTAAATCAAATGTATTTCCAATGCCTCCCAACTCCAGTTGTTGATAACGGCGTATTCCCATGTATCAGTCTACCGTGGATAAAAGCTAAGTTTTCCAGCGTAACTTTATATAAATAACACTGGTTATCTTGTGATGACTACCAATTATATATGGAATTAGTACACATCACTGAATGAATTCGTACTTGGCATATTCCACACTCTTTTACTTCTGATCATGGTCTGACAACTATATGACAATAATCGGTGAAATAATGATAGGAAATAATTTGTGGAATATACAAATTATATAAATCATTTGCCACTATCAAGGACCTTTATAATGACTGATTGTCGTAACCATGGTCAGAAATAAAAAATGTGGAATATACAAGTTGTAAATTCATTCATTGATGTCTACCTTGGCACATCTTGACTACTTATGGAAATGTATCTTGATTGCTGGTGTGGCTGTAAAACAACCAGTGATAAGGATTAATGGGAAGTTTTGACTTTTAAAGGCCAAAATTCCAGACATCATTTACTCCTGGACAATCAAGAATGGCTTAAAAAAATAAGGGTACATTCAGGAAAGTGAGGCTAATTGGTAGCATTATAGCCAGAAGACAGTGAACATTTTTTTTAAATACTAAGACGCCACTGCATGCCCCAATGACCATTAATCAAGGGCTCCTTGTATTCATATTTATAAATAAAATCTTGTGAAAACTTTGGCTACATGTAACGAGTGTGTTCTATCCTTGTATTATGTCTGCTGGTTGAGTAGAATTTGAGGACTGTAGCATGGGGATTCCAGCCATATTAGCTAGAGAGTCAATTTCTTGAGTTTTTCATAATATCTACTTATGTGATTACTGAAGTATACATATAGATGCTATTAATGGAGAAAGGTGGCTACTATATTTGTCATGAAATAGGTGCAAAACGTAGTGTAACAATCGTTCATAATAATCTCACTTTTGACCGAAGCAGGCACGAAAAACGCGATGATTCATAAATAGCGCCTAAATAAGGTGCGCGGTCTCGATCCCAAAAGTGCGCGCGTATGGGAAGCCCTAATTTCATTTGTTTCCATTTAAGTATAGTAGTACTATTATACATGGTCTAAGTATGGTTTGCGTCAACATTCATGTGGGAGTATAGAAAATATAACTTTTTAATACACGTGACCTTCATATCACTTGGTAGCGTGAGAAGTGGTAAGAATTGTGTGCATCGTTTCTTGCATGGTATGTACTAACTCCTAAATTTGAGCTATTAACTAGTAGTAATACCGTAGTTCGTGCACGGGTGCTAGGCCTGTTGCTTTTTCATTGTAAACTTTAAATTTTAATTAATTAAGCACCTGAATCTCAAAAATATACTTCAACAGTTTTACTGCAGTTGTTATTTTAGATATAATCCATTATTTTAGACATATGCTCTGTATTATATTCATTTAAGTTGAATCTGTACAGGCTCTAAAGTAGTTCTGTCATTTCAAGCTGAAAAATATCATTTCTTAATGAAGTTACAGGTCAGGAAGTGCTTTTGTATGTCGTCTTATTGAAGTGCTGGGCATGTGAAAATACAACCATCGGATGAATTGAGTGAAGCTTGAGAGGTCCCACGGCTGCTGACGGTGAGTATGAATTTTCTGCAAGGATTCCGTTAATATTAATTTGGAATTCGTCGCATGATAGAGTGGCTCGTATGTACACTCGCTGGAATAACGGTGGTTCGGGTTATTCGAACTCCGCCAGTGAAAGTGGGCGCTGGTCATCGACCTAAATAATGTTTTAATTCTGCCCTAAGGGAGTTCATAGACATAATTTTATTTTTTCTGGATGACGACGGTGACCTTGCGAACCTGGTGATATGCTTCGGTCGCATGTCGGAGTATTAAGTTCGTAATGCCGATTGTATGTCAGGCGTGTTGTGAAGGAACCTCCGCAGGGACGAAGAACCAGTGAAAGTGTTTTATGGTCGGTTGCTTTTATTCGAGCAGTAAATCTTAGTATCTAAATTTAAACTTGGGTCAGGGAAGTGCAATTAGGTTTATTCATCATTAATTAACCCAGAATGTATGCTATAACGATGCCTATATTTTCTTTTATTCTCGTGTAGGCATGCATGAGTAATGCAGGGTGCTATATTTATTTTTGTAAGTTTTAGCCTTGTTATTGCGTTTTGAAATGAGGAGGTTTTTTACAAGTTAGGGTCTGTGTAGGGCGGCCAAAGATGCATGGGTTTGGAGGGCCCGTGCACTGGAGGCCTAACCCGAAGCTGGCCTCTTAAACAATAGTGCTATATCCCTTGGGTAGCCATGGCGACCACACCGGTTGGCGGTGTGGCGTCCCAAATGTGCGGCTCCGTCGTGGGTGGGGAGCCCAGGGGATGCATTTTTTTCTAAATGGTGCAAGACAACCTTCCTCCACCCAAAAAATCCCGTCCGGAAACGGGCGGGGGAGTAAATCTGAAGAACGCCTGTAGGCGGTTTCTCATTATGAGAAGTACAAAGGAAGGTGAGACCCTCACTAAGGTGTCTCCCTTCCTCATTCGTAGAGTCCTCTCGTCCGCCGTAACTGGTGATATACGATCTGCAATGAAGCTGCGAGACGGTACACTACTGATTGAAACGGCCAACGGCAAGCTGAGTGCGAAACTGTTAAACATGAAAAAACTCCATGATCATCCGGTTAAGGTCGAGGTTCACCGCACTTTGAACACCAATCGGGGAGTGATTAGCAGCTATGACCTGCTGTACGTCGACGACGACGAAATGGCCTCTCAGGGTGTTGTTGACTGTCGTCGTCTGAAAATTAAGCGTAAGGTGAGCTCATAAACAGCATGTCTGTGATACTTACCTTCTCGCGTGACACACTCCCCGACAAGGTCTTTGTAGGTTATGAGTCGATTCCCGTCTGTCCATTAATCCCCAGCCCAATGCGATGCTTCCAGTGCCAGCACTTCGGCCACATCGCTACCAGATGTGAGGGCAAGGTCACCTGCCCGTGCTGTGGCAAGGAGAAGCATGATGGTGATACGTGAACCTCCGAGCCGCTTTGTGTCAATTGCGAGGGTGCACATCCAGTGTATTCTCGTGACTGTCCAAAGATGAAGGAGGAAAGGAAGATCATAGAGATTAAAACAATCGAAAAGGTGTCATATTTCGAAGCGAGGAAAAAGTATTGGACCCTAAGAGCCCCAACCTTCTCTCGATCTTTTGCTGCGGTTGCTACCACTCCAACTAAGAACAGCAACATCTCCGACGAAACACCGAAAGCAGATACAGCTGAGAGCAGTAATAGCACAGATAAATAAGAGCTAGCCAAGCCGGATAAGGCCACAAAGCCGGCAAAATCTATTTCCACCAGCGCGGGTTCCTCTGTGAAGAACCCGCCAAAAACCACCGGTCCCACGCCCCCGAGGCGTGATAAAACGCCATCCCCCGGTCCGTCCGGGGTACGCGCACTAGGGTGGGCCGAAAAACACGAAAGTGTCCGAATCGAATCGTAATAGCGCGGAAAAGTTGCTACTCGTCACCCTGATCACAAAAAAAGAAAAGTTTTCGAAATCGGACCATGTCTTCCGGTCGCACATCTCGTTCGAAGTTTTGAAAAATCGTAAAAAATAGGACTTTTTTAGGGATTTTTTAAAATGAGTTACAGTGATTGGATTACGTTCAAACTCGGTATGTGGCGTCTTCTAAAGAACCTCTGTCTTAAATAAATATGTAACACCCCTTATCTCCTTCTTTTAGGGGGAGGGGGAGTCGCTCATCGCGTTCAAATTATCGAAAAATCGTAAAAAACAGCTTTTTTCGGAATTTTCTCTTTATGAGTTACAGTGATCGGATTGCGTTCAAAATCGGTATGTGGCCACTTGTAAAGGTCCTTTGTCTTTTAAGAAAGATATAATTCCCGCTCCCCCCTTCTTTTATGGGGGAGAGGAAGGGCATGTATCGTAAAAATGAGTGACCTTACGGTAGGCCTACGCTTGTTTTTGAAAATTGGTTTTTCTTTTGAATTCGTCCCTTCAAAATAGTTGTTTTGGTGATAAAACAAATACATTTCAGGCTGGTTGATGTGCGACTACTCATAGCCGTGCCTAAGGGGTCAAAGTGCAGGTGCACTAGAATAAGCGGATTTCGATGCCAGACACACGTCTTTACAGTAATTCGCTGATTGTAGAGCTCCGCAGGGGCGAAAATTTTAACCATTTTTCCGTATCTTGAAGCCATCATGGAGTAATATTACTCCGCACCGGCCTAGCCGCCGCGCCGTACGGGCGCTTGGCTGACTTTTTTTGTGTTATTGTTCTGTTGAAATCGGACATAAGTTTTATGCCTCGCACCGCATGATCATTAACCACTCTTAAGTTAAGAAGCAATTTGCTTTCCCTTTTTTGTAATCCTCTTTTTCAGCCCATTCAGTCACAGGGTACTCTAAAAACGCTCGACTTATTCCTAGTATTTGGAAAAATCTGACTGAGCTTGTTGTGGCTAAGTCACCAAGTGTCATATTGGGAACATCCGGCAACTGCACCTGTCTCTTCTTCAGCGGCTCTCTGAACCTTCATTATTGAGAATACCGGTGGCAACTTGCGTTTTGTCTTCTTCAGTGAGTTTCTCATCAACCATTCCTCACTGCCCTCCTCTGATCATCCTTCTTCATCTTTAAATCTACACCCCCGATAACTCCTAACCTCGGTCCGCGTTGATCACACAAGAAAAGTATTTCTTCCTTCCAAGCCTTTTTTCTGCTTCTTTAGTTACATCATTTGCCTTTATTTCCAGCTGTTCCATTGCATCATTTTTGCTCAAGTCAAACATATAGTCTAGCTTACTCTGAAACATTTCTTTCTTAGCCATCGCGGCTGCACTTGGCAGTTTATTAGTGGAGGTATTCTTATGGAGATTCCTCCATTCCTGATAAAGCGACTCAAATTTTTCAATAACCCGAATGTCTTGGATACGGAGAATTTTAGTTTTGTTCCACAGATCAACAACTTCTTTCATTGCAATCCAAGCTGCGTCCCGGACGTCATGATTTTTTCTCATGTAACAAAAGAACACACACAGTACCCCAAGTATTGTTGGAAGCTTTGATAATACTTAAAGCTCCACAGATTCTTTTCCAACAAGATCAATCACAGCTCCACTCCGCATCCACGCCATTGTGTAAACAAACTGTTTCACTTGAAATACATTTCTACGCAACCACACACTTGCAAGGGAAACACCTCGCTGAACTTCTTTGGCCAAAAGAGAAGAGACTGCGATTCTTTTATTCTATGTATTCACTATGTCAAGGCAGAGAAACATAGGACTGCCGATAATTTAACCCCATCCCACAGGGCTCAAATGATTAGCTTGGAAGGATAACAGGAGATACCAAAATGATTACAAAGCAATGCTTTAATATGCATCGTATCACTATAGACTAAGTTAGCAGTTTTGTATCAAACCACTTCACCAAAACACATTCATCAGATAGCAGAACTATCAGGTTATTAGCTTTTCGGTGTCTGTTCAGAGTGAAAAGAACACTCAGCGAAGGAAAACGAGTGTACGATTCGGCTGAATTGACGATAAAATATATCAAAAATCTTCAGGCGCGACCGTCGCCCGTACGGCGGCTAGGCCGGTGCGGAGTAATATTACTCCATGATGGCTTCAAGATACGGAAAAATGGTTAAAATTTTCGTCCCTGCGGAGCGCTACAATCAGCGAATTACTGTAAAGACGTGTGTCGGGCATCGAAATCCGCTTATTCTAGTGCACCCGCACTTTGACCCCTTAGGCACGGCTATGAGTAGTCGCACATCAACCAGTCTGAAATGTATTTGTTTTATCACCAAAACAACTATTTTGAAGGGACGAATTCAAAAGAAAAACCAATTTTCAAAAATAAGCGTAGGCCTGCCGTAAGGTCACTCATTTTTACGATACATGCCCCTCCTCTCCCCCATAAAAGAAGGGGGGAGCGGGAATTATATCTTTCTTAAAAGACAAAGAACCTTTACAATTGGCCACATACCGATTTTGAATGCAATCCGATCACTGTAACTCGTAAAGAGAAAATTCCGAAAAAAGCTGTTTTTTACGATTTTTCGATAATTTGAACGCGATGAGCGACTCCCCCTCCCTCTAAAAGAAGGAGATAAGGGGTGTTACATATTTATTTAAGACAGAGGTTCTTTAGAAGACGCCACATACCGAGTTTGAACGTAATCCAATCACTGTAACTCATTTTAAAAAATCCCTAAAAAAGTCCTATTTTTTACGATTTTTCAAAACTTCGAAGGAGATGTGCGACCGGAAGACATGGTCCGATTTCGAAAACTTTTCTTTTTTTGTGATCAGGGTGACGAGTAGCAACTTTTCCGCGCTATTACGATTCGATTCGGGCACTTACGTGTTTTTCGGCCCACCCTAACGTGCACCGTCCCCAGTGGAAGCTATGGAGGAGGATGAGAATCTCTCTGAGAGGGACATCCTCGCCAGGCCAAAGGGGAAGAAGCACCTTATTCGGCGCTGATCATCCCTAAGGACGGTCAGACAGTTCTGGTTTAAAAATTGATATTTTTAATGAATTTTATACTAAAATGGAACTGTAATGGTTTTTATCGTCATAAGGAGGAGCTATTTTAATTCGCGATTTTAATCCGCCCTACATTCGTCTTCAAGAGACGCATTTTAAAACGACGGACAAGGGTAATTTAAAACGTAATGTTTTTAAATTTGACGACACCAGTGGCCTACCGGCCAAAGGTGGAGTGGCAATTGCCACCTAAGAGGCCTTATACACCTCTCGGGTGCAACTGAATACGCCGTTTCAAGTGGTGGCTGTGGCCGTTCACGCCCCGGAGCCCATAACGTTGTGCAACGTTTATCTTCTCGAGGGAGCACCAGTCACTGAACGCAACCTAGAGACTCTTGTACGTCAGCTACCTAAACCTTTTATTCTTTTAGGCGATTTCAGCGCCCATGACCCAGTATGGGGAAGCTTCAGGGGACAGAACAACAGGAGAGGGCGGATTTTATCAAATTTTATCGAAAATTTAAATCTGTTTTTGCTAAGTACGGGGGAAAAATCTCGTTTTAATATTTTAAATGGAGAATTTTCATCCATTAACCTTTGTTTGTGCACTAGCAGTCTAATGACGAAATGTCGAATGTCAGTACACACAGACCTATGTGGAACGATCACTTTCCCATCCTTATTGGCAAGGAGGGCAGTTTTAATAGCACGTTCACCATCCCAAGAAACTGGATCACCCGGAAAGCGGATTGGCCGAAGTTTAGAAAACACTTTCATTTTAAACATGATGCCACTATTGACGCAGTACGGAACGTCGAAGTGTTGACATCATCAATAGTTGAGGCTGCAAGTTGGAGCGTACCGCGGTCTTCGGGACACGCTCGTCGGCCCCCTGTGCCGTGGTGGACCGAGGAGTGCGCCAACGCAATTAGATTGCGCAAGCGAGCATTGCGCATTTTTAGCAAGTATCCAACAGCAACAAATCCGGCCTATTTCCGAGAAAGAATTAATGCTAACAATTATAGACGGCCCATCTCTCTTACCAGCTGCCTGTGAAAGGTAATGGAAAGAATGGTCAAATGCCGGCTCGTTTGGTGTTTGGAGCGGCGGAACCTACTTGATAACATCCAGTGTGGTTTTCGACGAGGAAGATCGACAATTGACCATCTCGTCCGAGGGGATAATTTCATCCAGGAAGCCTTTCTTTTGCGCCAACATGTCGTCACTGCCTTCTTCGACCTATAGAAGGCACACGATAGGGTTTGGCGGCACAAATTTTTAAAGACGTTGCACAGTTGGGGCTTAAGGGGTAACTTACCCATTTTTATTAAAAACTTTTTAACGGGCCGGGTTTTTAAAGTGAGAGTGGGGAAAAGTTTGTCACAGTTTTATAACCAGGAAAACGGAGTACCCCAGGTCTCCGTTTTAAGTGTCACTCTCTTTGCAATCGCCATCAATGATGTCGTGGATTGTATTAAGGCTCCGGTAATGGGATCATTGTTTGTTGACGACCTGGCTATTTTCTGCCTGTCGTCAAAACTCGTCAGTGCAACTAGATTAATACAACTGACGCTAAAAAATAAAATGGTCTCACAGGAATGGCTTTCGTTTCTCAGCTGAGAACACAAAATGCGTTCAATTTCACCGGAAACGGGGGTATCATGTTCCACCACCTCTGCGCTTGGGTGGAAGAATCCTTCCATATGTGGAGTCAATACGTTTCTTCGGTATGGTATTTGATTACTAACCTAATTGGTGGGAACATATACGACTTTTAAGTGAAAGATGCTGTCAGGCCTTAAATATTTTAAAAGTTTTAACTGACTCGAACTGGGGTGCAGATCGTACCACCATGCTTTTATTGTACCGTGCCCTCATTAGATCTCGTATGGACTACGGCTCTTTCGTCTACTCCTCCGGACGAGAGTCGTACCTGAGGCCTTTGACAACGGTTCACAATGCTGGATTGCGGCTGGCCACCGGCGCTTTCAGGACCAGTCCGGTTTTGAGCATCTATGCTGTCGCCGGAGAGCCTCTGAATGTCCGCAGGAACGTGCTGATGTGCTCCTACGTGGCAAAACTTTTATCAATGACAAAGCATCCATGTTACGATATTGTTTTTAACCCTAGATTTTTAGACAATTTTAATGGACGGAGAAGGGCCACTCGCCCTTTAAGTATACATTTTAACAATTTTTATCGAAGAGAATAATTTTTCTCTTCCGGAAGTATACCCGGTAGGATATTCCACCCACGCTCCATGGACTTTACCACGACCAGATATTCACCTTGTACAGAATAAGTTACAAAAATCCTCCACCATCGATTCAGTGTACCAGGTGATGTTCAATGAAATGCTGAATTCCCTCCCAGATATCATTCCTATATATATGGATTGATCCAAGTCCAATTCAGCCTGTGCGTGCGCAGTATATGGCTGTAATAAGTCTTTTATAATCTGCAAAGACTCTTTGAGCGCATTGAAAGCAATACCCGACTTTTCCCCACTCAATCCTATTGTTCGGTAAACTTCTCAATCGAGTGGTGCATTCTGTTTTACTTTTGTTTTTTGTGTGTGTTTGCAGTAATAGGGCAAGGAGGTCCTCTTTTTTTGGTCCTCGAGACGAGGAACAGTAGTTGAAAAGAGTGTGTGTGCTTCGGACATCCAGGGAGAACCTGCACCATAGACATCGCGCCAGCTCGCCATGGCATTGACGCCTCCGAATTTTTTGTAAGTACCATTCGGCGGCATTCAGTTTCCTATACAGTCCGCTTTTTCACCTTTTGAGTTATTAAACATTTTTGGTCCTTCGGGTCGGATAAGGCTAACCGGATCGCACATTAACTTGATTGGATCCATTTGATGAATCCACATCGTAATAATTTGTTGGTTATCATTTTGAATTCATTATCTGTCGTGGCGAATGCTTGGGGAAATATTTTTTTCTTGTTATTTCATTTGAATCTTAAGCTTTTCTTTTGGTCGTTTTCTTCTGGTTTTGTCAGTCATTTCCATCTTGTAACATTGATTCATATACATTTGAGTGAAGTTGATTTATCATGTCCGATAAAGAGAAGAATAATAGGCTTTTGAGGAGATTTCGATTAACTAAATCCAAATTTGAAGAGAATATGCGTATTATTTAAAAGTTACATGAAATATCCATGACGGTTGAAGGCAACGCGGAAGATAAAGACATTTTTGAGAGTAGGTTTTTGCTACTCGATGATCAATATAAGTCCTTCGTTGAATTATCGGATCAATTACGGGAAATGACACTTGAATTAGAGTTAGAAAAGGAAGAGGCACCACAGCTAAAGGCATTCGATAAGGTAGAAGGCTACTACCACAAAATACGAGCCGTGGCAAGACGTATTCTGATTCGGGAGGTACCTCCTGCGCCTCTTCGAATGAATCCGACGAAAGAACGGTGCATTTACCTAAAATTACGCTGCCTTCCTTCGATGGGAAAATTGAAAATTTTAAGCCGTTTTTTGATGTGTTCAATAGTCTTGTTCACCTAAATTCTAAATTAACTGACATTGAAAAATTCTATTATCTGGTGTCGAGCGTACGAGGTAATGCCCACAGGCTTGTAACTAGTTTGCCGCTGATCGCTGAAAATTATCAAATAGCGTGGAAAACTTTGATCCAACTGTACGAAAGTAAACGCCAGTTGGCGTATCATTACTTAGATTAGTTGTTTAATTATCCATGTTTGAAGAATAATTCTCTGGATTCTTTGCAAAAGTTCATCGAAACATTTTCGGAAAATGTGAATGCATTGCATTCGATGAACATACATAATTTGGGCGAATTTATCTTGTTCTATTTTGCATCTCGAGTCATGGATCAAGACACTAGAAAACATTTTGAACTTGGGAATAACCGGGTGGACTTTCCATCGGTTCACATGCTTTTAAAATTTGGTCGCGACTACGTTAACGTTCTCCGATCATCGGGAGTAAAGGAGAGCGCACAGTCTATATCATTGAAAGAGGTTAGTTCATCAACCAAATCTTTTGCAAAGAAAACCTCTCATTTTCATGTAGCTAATGTAGAGAAGTTATCATGTCCTGTTTCTTCGCATGATCATAAGGTATATCAATGCGAGAGATTCATTTCTCTACCGATGACGAAGAGAAGAGAATTGGCGAAAACAGAACGGCTGTGCTATAATTGTTTAGAAGAGAAACATTCCTCGAAGCAATGTCTTTCCAAAACTCTTTGTAAAGTATGTAATAACAAACATCATACTTTAGTATGCAACCGAAACTCGCGCTACGACAATGTAGTCAACAAATCTCAAGCCACAAATGATAAGGCACAGTCTTTAAATGATCGACCGGCTGCAGAACTTCTTAAGATTACTGAAAGGGTAAACTCTGAATCAGCTGCAGTCGAGGTGGATGGCTCGTCAAATTCAATTTCATGTTCTGCTTGCCAGATGAATTTGCATTATTCAATGGTTTTGTTGAGGACATGTCTTGCACTTGCAAGGAGCAAGTCAGGAACATTCATTCCTATTCGTGTTCTAATTGATCCTGCTTCTCAAGCAAGCTTCATTACAACGGACTGTCAGCAACGACTAGGTATTCCTCGCAGATCATCGCTGGTTAATTGTTTTGGTTTAGCCGCTACTCCGATTACGTCCACCAAAGGCATTGCCTCTGTAGTTATTCGACCGCGTCGAGGGGGTCCTGAGCTTCAAGTAAATGCCATTGTTATACCAAAGATAAGCTCAACACAACCCACAGAGCAAGTCCCAGATAGAGTACGCCATCATTTTGAATTCTTAGAATTGGCCGATCCAGAGTATTATAAACCAGGGCCAGTTGATTTTTTACTTGGCGCAGATATGTATTCCGATATTATGTTGGATAAGCCAGTGGTTCGTTCTCAAGGAGGTTAAAATAAAATGGAGGAGGCATGACCGTGAACGCTCATGGGCGAAAGTGAAGCAAGAATAGGGGTGCTTGGGAAGGCTTTGTGCCGAGTAGGTGCTGCCAAACCAGTCACAAAACATCGCCTTGTCGGTGGTTTTTAACTGAGATTTGACGAAAATCGAACGCAACCGCTGGACACGTAAGCCAGAGGAAGGTCTGAACTGTGCCGACTGCAATGGCGGAATTGGCTTCAAAAATCAAGTGGTATGTCGCCTCCATTTCTTTTCTAACCTCCTTGTTCGTTCTAGTGGACTTCCCACAGCCTGACCTTCGATGTTTGGGTATGTGCTTAATGGGCCATTAAACTCGGTGTCTTCTGCAACTCGTGACTCATCTAACATTTCTACTTGTCTTGTATCCGCTGAATCTGATCTCGATTTAACTCTACAAAATGTTTGGAGATTGGAGGAAGCACCTATGGTTCATATTGTATCACCGCAGGATGAGTTAGCAGGGGAACTGTTTGTTAATTGCCATTATCGAAAGCCTAGCGGCAGATATGTTGTTTCTTTACTGCTTAAGGAAATAGATTATTTGGCGATCTTGGGAAATTCTCAGACAACAGCGATTAGGCGATACAAGTTGCTGGAGAGGAAATTGAATGAGAATCCGCAAGGCAGAAATGAATAACTCTATTTTGTCCGAATACATTTCATTAGGCCATATGTCTCATGTCGGATGGAGTACCGGAAAATACTATATACCGCACCATTCTGTATACAAAGAATGTAGTACGACTTCTCCAGTGAGAGTAGTTTTTGATGCATCTACCAAGACCACTACAGGAACCTCACTTAATGATATGCTTCTGGTGGGACCCAAACTTCACCAAGACATGTCAGCCTTGATTATTCGTTTTCGTTTGCATAAGGTGGCCTTAATAGGTGACATATGTAAAATGTACAGAATGATTGAACTTCGGCCTGAGGAGAGAGCGTATCAACACATCATATGGCGTCCCAATTTAGAATCTGATTTGCAAGAATACGAACTTAATACGATAACTTTTGGCCTCGCCTCTTCACCTTACTTAGCTATGCGTACTATTAAACAGTTGTGCCTAGATGAAACTCTTCGATATCCTTGTACAGCAGCTGTTGTTTCACGGGATTTATTTGTAGATTATTTAGTTACTGGCGCCGCCTCTCCCCAAATGCAAAGAGTTTAGTCATTGAAATAAATAATCTAATGAATGCGGGGAGATTTCAAGTCCGTAAATGGGCATCCAATTTAGTAGAGGTGCTGCAAGAGCTTCCGTCTGATCTTTGCCAAATTGAAGTGAACTTTAACTATGAACAAGTTCCCTCAATCAAATTGTTGGGCATCTATTGGGAAGCCAAGTCGGACACATTTTGTTATCATGTACGACAATGGGAAACACCCAACACCAAACGAGGCATTTTGTCCACAATCGCACGGATATTCGATCCATTAGGGTGGATTGCCCCTATTGTTTTCTGGGCAAAATATCTCATGCAGAATTTGTGGAAACTAAAACTGGGTTGGGACGATGAACTTCCGTCTTCTATTTTGAAACTTTGGGAAGAGTTTGTGAAACAATTGCCATCATTGGTCGCTGTCAAAATCCCAAGATGGATAGGAAAGGACTTTGAATATGGAATGTTACGCTTCCCAAATACTTGGATTTTGTGATGCTTCTGAACGAGGGTACTGTGCTTCTGTGTATGTGCGAATGGGTGATTTAGCGGAAAAAGGAAGTGTTCACTTAGTTTTGTCTAAGACACGAGTTGCACCAATTAAGACTCAATCAATCCCTCGTTTGGAACTTTTAGGAGCTGTCCTGTTGTCCAAACTTATAAAATTTGTATTTGATAGTATCTCGGGAATGGTAAAAATAACTTGCGTATTTGCTTGGACAGACTCTAGCACTGTTCTAACATGGTTAGACACCCCACCTCATCGTTTGAAAACCTTTGTTGCACATCGTATCATCCAAATCAAGGAAAATACAATCGGTATTACTTGGAATCACATTAAAACTCAAGATAATGCAGCAGAGATAGGAAGTCGTGGCTGTTTGCCCAGTGAACTAGTTTATCAACATTTGTGGTGGCATCGGAACCCTTTGTTAATTGGAAAATAAGTTCTTTCCAGCCAATTGAATGTAATCAACTATCAGAAAGCAAACGTCTTGTAGATTCCACCTTCACAGTATTTCTGGAACCCGATTTGGAATTTATCAAGCGTCACTCTTCGTGGTCCAATTTGTTGAGAACTGTGGCATACTGTCGGAAATTTATTAACAACACAAGGGTTAAATCAAATAATCGCATCAGTGGATATCTGAAATTGAATTAAATCAATTCGGCATTGTTTCTTTGCACTCGAATGACTCAGCAATGTCACTTTAAAGAGGTCATTTATCGGCTAAATCGAGGTCTACCTTGTTCAGTTCGAATTCAACGCTTAAATCCCTTCCTTGATTCAGATGGTTGTCTCAGGGTGGGTGGGCGTCTTCAAAACTCGAATTTGTCTTATAAACGGAAGCATCCATTGTTGCTACCCAAAAATAGTCATTTGACTCACTTGATCATAGACTATTATCACAAGGTGTATTTACATGTAGGGCCAGCTACTTTACAATATTTGTTAAGTTTTAAATTTTGGATTATCTCTGCCCGAAGTGTAATCAGGCAGAGGATTTATCAATGCATTCCTTGCTTCAAATTGCGTTGTGCTCCAAAAGTGCCATTAATGGGAGACTTGCCTTCTCGTGTGCAACCTGCGCGTGCATTCTTACACACAGGGATTGACTTTGCAGGACCGTTTTAGTGAATAATCCATGAGAAGGAATGCAAAACAACAGAAACCGTATATGTGTTTGTTCATTTGTTTAGCAACCAAGGCATGTCATTTAGAAGTTATATCTAGTCTCTCAACAGAGGCATTTATTGCGGCCTTTGAGAGATTTGTATCTCGAAGAGGTCTATGCTCAGATGTTTACACTGACTGTGGCACCAATTTTGTCGGCGCAAATAGGTATTTGACCGGATTAAACAAACAGTTTCAAGCCTTATTAAAGGGTAATGAAACGTCGAATAAATACTCCATCACAAATATCACTTGGCATATGAATCCCCTGGAGGGACCCCACTTTGGGGGTCTGTGGGAAGCAAATATCAAGTCGGCGAAAGGTCTGTTAAAAAGGACAGTGGGTAGCCAAATTTTAACTTTTGAAGAACTATCAACCGTATTTGCCAGAATTGAAGCGGTATTAAACTCCAGACCATTGGTCTCTTTGCCATCGGATCCCAATGAATTGGAAGTTTTAACACCTGGACATTTTTTGATTGGCACACCATTAGTAGCTATCCCTGAACCAAGCCTTTTAGATGTTAAAATCAACCGAGTAACTCGATGGGAACTTGTGAAACGAATCTCCCAACATTTCTGGAATCGATGGACGAACGAATATCTATCCACATTACAATCTAGGTCAAAATGGATATTGGAAAATCCAAATTTAGAACGAGGAGATTTAGGGCCGTATTTTTAAACCATACTCTTCCTCTTACTCTTCGCCGGAGGAGGAAGAGTGCGAGTTGTGACTCTACCCACTATTCGTATTCTAGAACGTTCCTACAGCGAAACCAAACTCTTCCTCTTCGATGGAGGGGCTTGGAGGGACTGTTGAGTAGATCGCTGAAATTCTCATAACTACGTAATGCTTCGATGACGTATCGTGTGACACTTGCTGCCCACAGTTCATTGCGGCTTTAACGAAACAGCAAGAAGAAGAAGAATAATTAAAGATGGAAAAAGATATTTTGATCGCTCGTCGGCCTCGGTGGCGGCGGGGTAACGTCCTCGCCTGCCAACCCAAAGGTCGCGGGTTCGAGTCCCGCCACTGGAGTATTTTTCTCCTCCCTGGACATGGTTGTGTGTGTTGTCCTTTGTTATTGTTACAACGCCTGATGTAAAATGGCCCTCGAGGCTGTATTCAGGTTGATGAAATAAATAAAATATTGCGTGATGTGTCTGGAAAAAAATGCCTAAATCCGGAGGTAATCGACGCATTCCGCCATATTAGGCCTTGGAACTGTTCCTTCTATTTTGGAACTGTTCCTTCTATCTAACGTACCTCTTCGGTTGTAGGCTCAACGCTCTCTACAAACAAACGAATCTCTTGATCCTATTACTAGCATGGCTCAGACCATCCTCCAAAATAGAAGGAACAGTTCCAAGGCCTAATATGGCGAATTGCGTCGATTACCTCCGGATTTAGGCATTTTTTTCCAGACACATCACGCAATATTTTATTTTATTTATTTCATTAACCTGAATACAGCCTCGAGGGCCATTTTAAATCAGGCGTTGTAACAATAACAAAGGACAACACACACAACCATGTCCAGGGAGGAGAAAAATCCTCCAGTGGCGGGACTCGAACCCGCGACCTTTGGGTTGGCAGGCGAGGACGTTACCCCGCCGCCACCGAGGCCGACGAGCGATCAAAATATCTTTTTCCATCTTTAATTATTCTTCTTCTTCTTACTGTTTCGTTAAAGCCGCAATGAACTGTGGGCAGCAAACGTCACACGAAACGTCATCGAAGCATTACGTAGTTATGAGAATTTCAGCGATCTACTCAACAGTCCCTCCAAGCCCCTCCATCGAAGAGGAAGAGTTTGGTTTCGCTGTAGGAACGTTCTAGAATACGAATAGTGGGTAGAGTCACAACTCGCACTCTTCCTCCTCCGGCGAAGAGTAAGAGGAAGAGTATGGTTTAAAAATACGGCCCTTAGTGATCCTTAAAAAGCAGAATAGCCCTCCTTTGCAATGGCCGTTGGCTAGAATTATTGATGTTCATCAAGGAACTGATGGACGAGTGCGGGTTTGCACTGTCCGAACAGCGTTTGGTAATTTTAAACGCCCAGTCTCAAAACTGGCCAAACTGCCTGTTCAATAATCTATTTTTTTCTCGTTCAGTTGTTTGTTTTTGTTTCAGTCTTTTCTTTTGTATACCAGGGAAATTGTTCATTTTCTTGTACATATCGCTTGCTTAGGGAACATTCGTGCTGAACCATTCCCTTCAATTCAATTCAATTCAAAAGGTGTTTATTGCCATTGTTATACATTTTTACAGATATTTACAGATATGCACGTATTTATATTTATATATATTTACAACAATAGCCCCTGCTTTAGGATTTCTCCTCTTCAGGGTTAGTCAATAACATTATGGTTGTCTTAAATTTGTACAGTGAAGCGTGTAGCAGATTAGGTTGAGTTTTTAAGTATTATTTACGCAGGAACTCTTTTCATCCGGGATGGCTTAGTGGTCTGGCATTTGCCCGAGTCACGAGGGTAACCGCCAAAACCTCGTGCAGACCGCCGTGTTATGCTGATGTAGTATGAAGGTAGTAGGTAATCCAGGAGTTGCTTCCGTGGGCTACCTATTTGTACAAAGTCTCTGATGATGGCCCCCTTCGGAGTGAAGAACCTAATTTATAACCTCACCTTTGTTCATTATCTTCCCAGGTTCAGTTTGCACGCTCTTTATTTAGTTTCTTCATATTTCCCTAAGCACTCACGACGTTACTTGTTTATTATTATTAAAATTGGCACCCAATTTTGGTGGGTGGGTTATGCTCGGTAAACTTCTCAATCGTATTTGCCGCCGAATGGTGCATTCTGTTTTACTTATGTTTTTTGTGTGTGTTTTTTGGTCCTAGAGACGAGGAGACAGTTGTTGAAAAGAGTGTGTGCTTCGGACGTCCAGGAGAACCTGCACCATAGACATCGCGCCAGCTCGCCATGGCATTGACGCCTCCGAATTTTTTGTAAGTACCATTCGGCGGCATTCAGTTTCCTATACAGTCCACTTTTTCACCTTTTGAGTTATTAAACACCTATCGTTCAGGATATACATTATGCCCTTCTTTCTCTTAATAAAAAGGGAATAAGAGTAAGCTTTTCATGGGTCCCTGGGCATATGGGAATAGACGGAAACGAGAAGGCTGACTCAGCGGGGAAGGAGGCCATGAATGACCTCGAAGCCTTTTCTTTCCTGGTACCGGTAGAGGACCTAAAGTGTACGCTAAAAAATATATGTGCACAGCGGTGGAAGGACTCGGGGAGGAGCCAAATGGGAAATAAATTGCGCTGGTTAAAAGCAGGTACGCATGCGTAGGCCTCTTCCGTCAGGAGCTTCCGTTGGGAGGAAGTTGTCATCACGCGAATGAGAATAGGGCACTGTGCCCTGACCCACTCATACCTCTTCACCGAAGAGAAGATACCACCTCACTGTGAGAAATGTGACTGCCCATTGAGTGTGAGACATATATTGACGGCTTGTGAAAGGTACCGGCACAGAGTAAAGATATATCCCTACTCTGTGGTACCGGGCTCTTCGCGAAAGATATGGCATTAGTTGTGGGCTAGAACAAGTTCTCGGCAACAACCCTAGTGCCCTCGGTCGCGTAGTCGACTTCGTAAAATGTATTGACATATGTAAGTCCCTTTAAAATCTAATGTTTAAGTTGGAAACATGATATATGCTATTGCTTCTCTGGTATTTAAAATTTTAATCCTTATTGAATAAATATTGAATGTTCCTACAAATTCCTGCAAATTGAATGTTCCTGCAAACACTTCCTGCAAATTTAATTGAAATGAATTAGGTTGCGCGTGGTGCAAAATTACCTTAGCTGTCGACGCACCCAATAAACCTACTACTACTAAAGCCCGTGGAGGAACATATCTACCCTAATTTTTCCAGTGTGTGACAAAGTATCGCCAGTGGACAGCGTTCTGGCTTTCCCACATTCGAAAATTACATATTGGTGTTCACATTCGGTGAACATTGTCTTCCCTAGGTATGTGGTTTTTAAAGGCTGGAACTATAGAAAAACCTCAAAGCTCCAAAAAGTAACCGGTGAAAAAATTAAATGATAAGTTAATCACCAAATCAGCATCAAGAGAGAGTAATCGAATTGGCAATAAATCTCCACACCTGGCAACATAACGCCCCAGGGGCGGCACTGAATGCACCCCCCTGACAATTTTTCTACCGGCGCCCTTGAGCTGAACGTGGTTTTTTATACCGGTTTATGTCAAAGAAACCAGGTGTGTTTTTTGTCTGGTGTTTTTTAAACAACCTTGGAAGCACCGCATGAATGCGACAAGAGACATAGGTATTAATTAGGAAAGGGAGGAAATTAGAAAAAAATGAGCCCGTCTGCATACAAAACTGGGAATAAGGCGTCTATTTCTGTGTCGCTCTCCCAATTATGAGCGGCGTGAATTGCATGCATGTGAAATTAAATTTATTTTTCGCAAATATTAATAAAATAGCTCTAGGAAAGCCATTTCTTTAAATATTTACTATGATTGCGTTTTTTTTTTCGGTGTACCCATTCCACAAAATGTTTCGCTTTTTCATTGGTTTGCGAGTAGTTGTCTTTTAACATTTTGAAAAACTGAGGGATTTCACCACGTTAAATCGCTAGTTTTCATTTACATTTTAGTAACGTAATACGTTTAATCAATGTTGTAAGATTCAACGTTTAAGCCTCTTCTGGAATCACAGCTCTGTCAATGTAGATTTATTGGAAAATAATTATTATCACATATTATATTATACTTATATTTTGATCATGGTGGAGGTAAACAACAGCGTAACATTTAAGGCATTAATACAGTGCTCAGAAAGATTTATCTATAGATTTTTATTGACCCTCCCAATTCCAAATTTTGTAATGCCTGGAAAAAATATAGCCTCTCGGTGGAAATTACAGAAAGGACAATAATCCTGAATCATTTCAATTTTTTAAAATTTAACTAATTTTAACTTGATTAAAATTTGGTGTTAATTTTCCAGTTGAGTGATCAAAACCAAGGCGTTGTTTGATGGAAGCCACGTGTGGAACTCTTTGTGTCCTCCGAAGCACAGTTTTCGTGACCCTCAAGCCTTAGGCTTAACATTTTCTGTTTCACTGACGTATACGTTTCCCTGGCTGCTGATGCAAAGCCGCAGAGAATCCTGGGCCAAGACGTGCTGTCGGTAAGGTGGAAACACACAGTCCGCCAAGCCATCTATGCACTTGCAGAATAACTTGGTCGCCTTGTCCACTTCCACCCTACACCCAGTCTCTCCTGCTTCATCCATCGTGGATAGGGATTCTTCAAATGTTGCCCTGAGCCGAACCAATTTGTCCATCTGGTTGATGATGCTTGATGAACATGACTCACATTTGTTCGCCTTCGACTTTCGCGATTTTTTCTTCCTTTTGTTCTTTTTGTTATCTCCTTTGCCGTCTTGCTCGCTTGACTTTTCGCCATTTTGTGCTTCGTAGACGATACTATCTTCATCCTCTTTCTTGGGGCATATGATCTGCTCCTGAAATTTATAAATAGAAAGTAAGCAGCGATCCAGTTGAGACCTAAAATCATTCTGACAGAAGCAAAACACTTGTAGTTTTCCACTAGTAATGTTTTAATAGTGAGAATCTCTAAGTGTTTTGCTTCTGTCATTCTGGAACGGTTCCACCACATCACACCTGAATGTGTACTTTACAGTCATTCGTTAGCAGGATGGGTGACATAGGTGATAGGTCTGAGCAATGAAAATATTCCAAAAAATTTATATTTAAGTTTTAAATCTTATGAAAACTAACAGAAAAAAACATTCTTAGATCTCTGATAACTTGTAGAGATATAAAAATCATACACAATGTACAAATAGGAGAAAAAATACTATGAAAATTAAGGAAGACATCGAACAAAAACATGGAACATTTACCTACCGATGTTCTGCATGTTATGGAAGCTCTTGGATGAACATGATTGGGTGGTTATGTGACTGAAACATTTCCATAAAGAGCATGGAATTGGAGATATCTCTGATGGTAGCTCAAGTCGCTAACCCCTAGAGCAATTGGACTTCAGGGAAAATTGCGATATATTTTGGATTATCAACTCGATAATACCGCTGAAAAAATCATCGTTTTATCGTAACCAAGACCAATTTAAAGAAACTGCAAGCAGAGCTGATACGTGCTGAACGTCCTGCACCATACAAAAATACTTCAATCCCTTTAGCGCTGCAAGGTACTTGTTAGTTTTATTTTTACTTTCATTTTTTTGTTTAAAACTTGTTCAGTGGTCTCTAGGGATTTTTTATGTGCCTTCTTTTTTGGATCCGAATATAATATCGCTAGAAATATAAATCAGTGAAAGAGAAGCCTTATTTTTAAAACCTAATCGCCTGGTTGTAGTGTGGTTAAAATATCTCGTAACATTTGTTACGAACGAGTGAAAAACTTTGTGTGAGGTAACTCAAAGAAAATACTAAAAGAAAATAAGGGATAATAGTTAATAATGTAAGTCTGACGCGTGAATTTTTACCACAATTTCGATATTCCTTAGAACCTTCGTTTTATATTTCAATAAAGTTAGGCATTTAAATCAGGGAATTCAGGCGATATGGCGTCAAATCTCAACACGATATGTATTTTTTCACAAAAATAAAACTTTTTAACTATGACCTATGATTCAATGTCATAGCATCGTCCTCTGGTGTGGACGTTAGTGCAAATATTTCCTTATACATATATAAAACGCTTGGGGGCGGGGGATTTACGTAGGACTAAGAGTAGGGAAGTAGGAGAGGGAAGAGAAAGGGGACATATAGAGGGGAATTTTTGATAGCAGTTAACGAGGTCATACAGCAGAGATGAAAGGATAAGATCAGGGGGGAATAAGGACTACTAATCAGTAAAAAGTTATTTTTCTGTAATTTACGTAAAATCTGTAAAATTGTAGTTTGTTTTGATTGATTTTGGCGTTCAATGAAGTTAACTGAATGCCGTGTATTAAAGTCGTTATTTAAACATGCACTATATATAGTTATTATTTTCTATTTACTTTGAAGTTCTTGGAGAAGTAACTCGGAGAGCAGTTCTTTTAAATCCAGCCAAACTTAACTCAATCGTGGGAAACAAAATAACTCAATTGGTTGATCACCTAATTTAATACGACATTGAAATTATCACTTTGCAATTCCACACACATTTATTAAAAATGCGACTGTTTTCGTTACAGTTATATCTCCGGAAGATGTAACTCTGTTACAAAACCGGCAGTAAAAAAAAATAAATGTGTAAAATTGCAAAGTGATTTGCTTATTGTTACACTATGTAATTATTCCATACATTTATTCCTGAGATGATGTGTTACTTTAAAATTAATCCTTGTGTACCTCTACTGTGTGTATTTTATGTTATGAGTGTTATTATGCCTTCACCCGTTAATGTATGCACATTGCGTGTATAGTTCATTTATCATACATATTTTTTCTTAGGTGTCGTTTTTCTGTGAGCCGTATTGATAAAATTATAACCACGTACCCTTTCTTCCAGTGCTTCCGCGTCGACCAGTATTGCATTCCAGCATCCTGCTTTGGTGCACCTTAAATTGGCGGATGAACCATCCCCCATGGCCTCATAAGTTGGCCAGTCCGCTAAGCAAGACACGCACCGACAAATGAACCAGTATCTGGACCTGAGTATTCGCTGCCTCTCACGCCGGCTTTGTTTGGTGAACACAGGTCCGTAGTTTTCGGGAATGGCTTCGCCTGCCTTCAGGGGACGGAGGGCACGTACCACGATGCTGGTGCCCAAGAAATACCTGTGAAGACAGATGTGATGTGAGTAAATGCATTCAGTTATCCGTTGATTAGTAACTCTTCCTTAGTACTTAAATAAAACTACTGTAATTGTACTGTACACTTAAATTTAAGTGGACAGTACAATTACAGTAGTTTTATTTAAGTACTAAAATGCTGTTCCACCATATATCGCCCGACACTGTCGAATTTCTTCCTTAGTATTTCATTCATTTTCAGCCATTTCGGCACCAGCTTTGTTAGTCTTTTCGATTGTCCTATGTGGATGGAGGTATCTCCGTAACATTATTTAAAGGCCATTCACCTATGTATTCGGGCTATATGTAGTAAAACGTGACCTCTATGACTTTCAACCTATTGTCTCTAGCATCAACTCCACCCACTGAGCGGATCTCAGCACTGATTGATCATTACCTGCAACCATTAGTAATGTCTCTCCCCTCTTTCATCAAAGATACCTACCACTTGGGGGGGGGGGGGGGGTCCGGACCCCCCCCCCTCCCGAAATATTAAGACATAAAAAAATAAATTAAGCATGGAGCAGGGGAAAGTCTACAAATAATAAATTATCATATCGTTGTCAAAAAAAGGTTTGTCCTTTTGTTTAAATAATAAATTATCAAACTATACGTTTGGGCTCGGTCGCTCGGGTAGTGTAATGGCGGTGTTTGTATAGCTGGCCGAGTTTCGACTGTGGACTGTCTACTGTCTAGTTCGCCCTGTTTTTCAAAAATTTTCCCCTGGTTTTGGACCCCCCCCCGAACGAAATTCCTGGCTACGCCACTGTCCTCGACCTCCTACACGCCATCTCTATCCCTACTAACACTGATCTTCTTATGGCCACAATAGATGTCACTTCCCTCTATACGAGTACAGAGTCCTCTGGATGGCCGTTCTCAACACTACTCCCTATGTAGTTTATTATCGGCAATCCAGAGGACTCTGTACGAGTATACCCCATCATGAAGGAATTGAAGATCTCCGTTTTTATCTCTCCCAACGCCCAAAACTACATCGCCCCTCCACCAACTCTATTGTCAACCTAACAGAATTAGTATTAACTAAAAACACCTTTTCCTTCAATAATCAAGTTTTCCTTCAGATCAGAGGGACCGCCATGGGTACTCGCATGGCACCTTCTTATGCAAATCTATTCATGGACCATCTTGAAAGCACTTTCCTCAAAAACCAACCCCTCAAACCTCTCTTCTGGGCCCGCTATATCGACGATATCTTTGTCCTTTGGCCTCATGGCCGTGAATCTCTATCTTCCTTCATTTCTGCGCTAAACTCTTCCTTTACGGTTTCTTTCACCTCTTCCGTCTCTGATTCTTCCATCACATTTCTGGATGTTAATATCCTATTGAAAACAACAAATTCAACACCTCCGCCCATAAAAAAACCACTAACCATAACCTTTACCTTCATTTCAACAGCTGCCATCCACATACCAAACGCTCCATTCCATATTCCCTCTCTGTCCGCGGCCACATAATTTGTAACGAGGCCCACTCCCTTCAACAAAACACTGATATCCTATATCACTCCCTCAGAGAACGTGAGTACCCCAAAAAGCTTCTTACCAAGAAAATCCTGTCCCCCTCTGCCAATTACACCTGTCGGGCCAAAACCCACCACCCCGACAGACTCAGTCTCATTACCACATTCTTCCCTGGCTCCCATAAAATCAAAAACATCCTCCGCGATTTATACCCAATTTAAAAAAATAATAATTCCAATGCCCTCCTATTACCCTCATGTCCCACAGTATCATTTAAGCGTCCCGCAAACCTGCGAGATATCACAAAATCTACGAAACCCACCCTTCAACCGACCGCCCCTTCTCTACCACTCTCCTTAACTTGCAACCGTCCTAAATGCAAATGCTGCTCCCTCCTACGCTCTTATGCTACGCCCTCTTCCAATAAATCTTCCTCAGCAGCCAACTATACTTCCACAAATATCGTCTACCGTCTCTCGTGCAATTTCTGCCCGGCATTTTACGTTGGCGAGTGTACTATCCCGCTCTCCATACCAATGAACGGTCACCGCCACTCCACCAATTGTCCTCCCTTCATTGGTCCCATTCATAAACATACCGCTTCCCATCGTAAAACCTTCAATAAATGTTTCTCTCTATATATATTAGAAGCCCTCCCCGAATCAGCAACAAATATCGAATTTAATTTAAATTTGGCCCACTGACCAATAGCCACCCCTCGCTCCCGCTCCACACCAGTCCCCTTCCCTTCTCCTGTTCCGCCTAAAAGTAATTTTCGTTATGAAATAAACTTTGAATCCCTGTGCCAGAATATGCCGGCAATCATACTCACGGCCATGTCGGATGAAATGGTGGTAACCGTTCGCGAGCAAAATTTCAACGCTGTGTACACACGAAGCAGCAAGCAGTGACCAAATCGTGGAAGCAGTGTAGTGCGGGTAACTGCTGAGCGTATGAAAAGATTGTTTAGATTATATTAGCGATAATAGAAAAACTACGCATTAATTATTCGGCATTTATTCAGAATTAATACATCATAGTAATTGCTATTAGCATGCTTTGTAACGAGAAACATACTCGTTGTTCGTATATCTCTGCATAATTACCCAGAAGGAAAAATGATATCGCGGTTACTAAATATAACAATATTTCAATGCTAACTAATTAGTGGGATCAATAATCAACACTTCCAGTTCAAAATCTTCCTCCTAGTACAATTATATTTTTCTATTCACTAACAAATTAAGGCGGCAGGCGTACAACTTTGGTGCCAGATCGCTAGAAAAAGTTAACGTGTTTAAATGTCTTCCAAAGCAAGGCAATCGCTTGCGATTCTATCACATGTTAGCAGATGACATGCGATTTGGTTGTTTACACGAGCAAATATACAACTAGCCTCTTCCCGCTCCAGCTATGACGATAGAAATATGGCCGTATGTTAAGGGCTTAACGGTGCACATAAGATCTGTAAAGAACTAACCGAGTGGTTGCCGGATAGCAATCATGGTTGAAGAGAGCCACCGTTGGATAGATTCCAACTCCAAGGTACTGTGTCTTGGAGGCTCTGAAGTGGTATTCCTTCTCGTAAAGAGTCTCGAAGATTTCGTGGGCGTTGAACTGGAGCATTTGGAGGTAATGCAATAGGAGGCGGGCCGCGTGTATCTCCTCCTCGCTGCGAAAACCAATGGTCTCTTCCATATCTGCGAACAAATCAAAATGATGTTTATTAGGCCATTTAAATGCAGTGGAAGGTACAATGATGGTGGTGATTACTCAGGCACAGTGATGTAGCCATTTGGGGGGGGGGGGGGTGTTCCATCCGGTCCGGACTGGTTGTTATATAAAATTATTCGTAATTTTCAAACAAAACCTGTGGGTTTTGTATAATTTCAGAAGTTCGCACTGCTAAAATATTTAAATACTGGCTGCTACGCGCCAGTAGCAATTGCTTTCTTCATTGCCTAAACAAACATTTTCTCCTAATTTTCATAAATTTTCTCCCGCCCCCACTTATACCTGCTAATACTCAATAATACTCCCCGAAGCGAAATCCTGGCGACGTCACTGCTCAGGGAAGCCGTTATCTTTATTGCTATACTAACATTACCCTGCTATAATAACCTGCTAAGAGAAAGTTTTCCCAGACAATGGTGTTGTGTTGCCTTATAACTCGCATTCATTTAGGTGCATGCGGGAATATATACCCTGTCCAAGATAATAGCGCAGTTGACAGAAATGCAGCCAATTTGTAAACACGTCATATGCCGTTTGGGGAAGGGAATCGGGGAAAATACTTGACCGAAGAGTGCATAATTGTAAACTTTGTTTAAATCGTACGATCTGGGAACATTTGTTTGCTTATCATTTCTTTCTAAGCCAAATCAGTACATTGCAACCACGCTCATATTGGATGGACACGAGGAATTGTTTTAACTCACTCCTTCCTTATTAGTGAAGAAAATATTCCGTGTTGTTGTTATTCGGACTCACCTCTTAACTTACGGCATCTCGTGCCTGATTATATGGAAAACCTGGTGGTTCGTAACCAGCTGAATGCAATCATAGTTCATGTCAAGGCGAGTGACAGCATAGCTCAAGTCCCAATAGGTGAAGCTATGTTTCTCGACGACATTGATAGCATCAACTGAACAATTATTTCCTCAAGGAATTTTTTTTTGCCAAAATATTTGCAACAATTATTACAAACGTATATGCAATATTTTTTACCTTGTTTCGTGGAAGTATGTATGAGCAGGGATTTTAAGCATAATGTGGTAGTATAAGGTGCAAAATGACCTCAACCTTTGTCGCCAAACATCAAATCTACTTAAATTGACGATATTTCATCGAGCCGAAAAATACCTACGAAATCCTTGTTTTAATATAGTTTTTAACTCCCAGCTCTTAAATGTTTTTAGCAGGCGTACAAGGGCTACCAAACCCCTAGGCCTCCGTTTTAAAGAATACATAAAAATAAGTGATATTACTATTCCTGAAGAGTATCCTTTTGGATATTCGTACCATCCCCCATGGCGGACCATGTCAAAATAATATTTTTACATGGTCCGCCAAAAATAAGTTTCGGTCTTCTGAAAGAGCAGAAATCTTTAACCAATCCCGTGGTCTACCAACAGCTATTCAACGAGGTACTGCACCGCCACGCCTGCTTCATTCGCATTTACACGGATGGATCCAAATCGAATTCGTCGGGCGCGTGTGCAGTATTCTCACCCCATCACGGAGTCGTTAGGGCGAGGTTAAATCCGCTGTGTAGTATATACACAGCGGAGCTCTTTGCCATAAAAACGGCCCTATGCGGGATACAATGCAATAATGCCTCCTTCCTGGTCTGTAGCGATTCGAAGAGTGCACTACAAGCTATTGCCGGCTACTCAAGTATGCACCCCATAGTCCAGGAAATTCATTCAGCCCCCTAACACTTCACCACAAGGGAATAAGAATTCTATTTCTATGGGTCCCTGGGCACGTAGGAATAGCCGATAACGAGAAAGTCGACTTAGCGGCGAAGGAGGCCTTAAATGATACCGAGACTGCAAATGCGCTGGTACCCGCGAAGGCCTGAAAGCTACGTTGAAATACGTAGCCTTTAGAGAGTGGTCCGAGGAATGGAGTTCCCAGAATGGAAACAAACTGCGCACCATAAAGCCGGTAGTATCAGCGTGGCCCTCTTCTGTCGGGAGGTCTCGCAGGGAAGAAGTCGCGATCACACGTTTGAGGATAAGGCATTTCGCCCTTACTCACTCTTTCCTCTTCACAGAGGAAAAAATCCCACCTAAGTGCGATCATTGCGACTCTCCCATGACTGTGAGGCTCCTCCTGACCGAGTGTGACATGTACCGTGGAGCGCGCGTGCGACTAAACATAAGGGGTGACCTAGGACAAGTCCTAAGAGACGAGCCTGACCGTGTTGGCAACATCATATAATTTTTAAAAGAAACCCGGCTTTTTAGATCTATATGATCCAGCAGAGACAGCTAAAGTTAGCAATTTTTTATCCGAGTATACTTATTAATTTATATATTTATCCATTGGTCTAATCATTGGGGGATCTTTTTAATATATTACTTTAAAAAAATGTAGGTTGCTTGGTGTGCAAATGACCCTAGTCGTCGAAGCACCCAAACCTAATACTACTACTCGGCTCTTTGGCATATTGGTAATGCACCTAAGTCGGCATTGGCAAGTCAAGTTGATGACTTAATTGGACCCGCATGTTATCAATTTAAAATAAACCTCTTAATATAGGTATTATATTTTTTTAATATTCTATTGTAATCTATTACTGCGGTGTTATTTTTGCGACAGTGTATAAACTGTATTTCACCAGCCAAAATTAATTGTAATATATGTCTCACTCAGTGATTCAACCCAAAGGTTGGTTACGATAGTTGAGGGTAGAGCTCACCCCGGACTAAGCCACAGACGTGTGAATTTCACACATTCAGGGTAGGGGGGCCAGTTCCTTTCCCTGGGCCACCTCGCACTCCGAGGATTTTTTTGTTCAGGGGTGTCCGAAGGCTTCCCCCGGATTTGAACCCAGGACCGATCAGTAGTCAAGTGCTCTAACCACTAGGCCACCACGCTCCCCGTAATATATGTAGCATGCACGCACTTTGTTTTTCATTATTTACATAAAATTCATTAAAATTTATATTTCAGTCTTCTTAGTCCATTTCCATTCATAAAATACATTTTCAACCATGCTACATGGTAAAATTTGCAGCATCGTTGAAAATGTATTTTATTAATGGAAATGGACTAAGAAGACTGAAATATAAATTAAAATGAATTTTATGTAAATAATGAAAAACAAAATGCGTGCAAAAATACCTTTTTTTCAAGGCACACTTATCTTCAAATTAAAGTGACTAATTATGATGGTTACCTACCTTTGCTGAATACGCTCTTGAAGAAGGACGAGTGACGCAGACATTTGATCAGGAAAATCGCCATCAACGTCCTTTCCACCATGTCCACCGGTGACCTCTCTTCACTCAATGTTATTAGATTCATGATGGCTCCGTAATCACTTGCGTCGTAATACCGTCCTCCGCATTTGTTCCCTGGTTCGTTCTCCTTATTGGCTCCGCTAGTGATTGCTCTGTGGAAGTTAGAATGATAATCCTTACTTGTGATGAATAAGATTCCTATTTCTCCACTAAACATCTCCTTACCGAATGTGGTGTAGTCCCCAAAATCTCTGCTCCTTTCCTTCCACTCCCGCTCTTATTTACCTAAATCTTAGAACATGTGAGGCCAGAGATGCACAGCTTCTCATGGGCGCGCGTCAGACGCGGAAAAATGGCAAATATCTCTCCCTGGCGATCATCAGTGTGGAATGATCGGAGAGAGGAATTGACGATGAGACGACTTTGGATCGTTGACTTTACTATTTACCCACGAGTATATCTTCATTGAAGAGAAATCCTTACATCGGTATGGGTAATGTGGTACCTTTCTTACTTTATACTAAAGAAGAGAGTAGATGGCGTCTTAACGCTCGAAAGTAAAGGCCGTTTTTTGTGAAAAATGATCTACCTAACATGGCTATTGCACGCAATTTGTCGATGAATTTTATTAATAATTCAGTGCTTTTTAGAGAATTATTTTCATGTTGTATTTCTATTGATAAATTATTACGGCAAAGCTACAATTACGGTGATAAAACATATTTTTTCAGCGTGTTAACGGTACAACTTTATCCACTCAGTATAGTCGATTACGTATTTTACTGGCTAATGTATTCCCATTTGCTATCATACCGCATAGTTCCATCTATTTAGTATATGCTTCTAAACTAGTATATGCGGATGAGTTAGTATTAATTTAATGCGTTAAAGAGAGGGAACCGTCTGTCTCTGTCCATCGGGAGCGATATTATTCCAATAATTGGGGACAATTCTGCCACATTTGATCTTACCATAAGGTTTTTAAAATTAAAAGAACAGATTGGCCTCGTGAAGTAACATAAGTTTGATTAATAAACATGTCATTTCAATCATATGACCCAGTGCTCTTCCGAAAGACTCGAATAATTCGACTTATAGACGTCTACTAGATGATCTACGAAATTGTTGCCGGGGACAAAATGACCATTGCTTTTTGAGCACCCTAGAAAGTAATCCTAATCCTCACTGTGGCTATGCGATCAACATTTTCTGTTTAAGTACTAAAGATCTATGATAATTAAATAAATAGATGTCGGGTAGACCATGTTGGAAACTGACGACCAGGGCCAGGGAAACTAGTAAAGCGAATGGCAACCATTGGCTCGCGTGCCATCAGGTGGCATGCGAAAGGTTTGCTGATGGCAGGCCAAGAAAACGATGATTAAGTTAAAATTTCCCATATTTTATGTCCAAACTTAAGGGTGACACGATCCCGGCTTGTGAAAACATTTTTTTTTCAATATGGAACGAGTACGCACATCAGGCTCCGACGGAGTCGATCTTCCAAAGAATTTTAGGCATTTGTAAATGCATAATGTTTAAGAAAGTCAGTGCAAGGAATATATGATGAATATTAGCCATATGAATACAAAAGAAGTAACATTTTAAGGCGAAGAAACCGAGGCTGATCATAAAGGGAGGAGGGCATAAACTGGAGCGGGTAGACAAATTGAATTACTAGAGCAGTACGTTGGAGGGAAATGGGTAGAGTGGCGTGGGCATTGGTAGAAGAATTACGTTAGTAAAGAAGGCCTTCACTAATAAGAGAGAGATAATGACCTTGTCTATATATGTAAAGAAAAGGCTTGCAAAAATTTTAACATGGAGTGTAGCGTTGTTTGGCGCTGAAATCTGGACTCTTAAGAAAACAGGAAGAGACTAGGCTGCAGGCGTTTTAGATGTGCGCGCGCCGGTAAAGGTGAGCTTTCGTCTCGCCAGCGTCAACGCGATTTTCACCCACTTTTAACAGTCGTATCGGCACCAAATTCACCTCACTTATAGTGCAAATCTTGCGCATTTGTAAAATACTTTCAACATAACGATACACCGACTACTATAGGAATGGCAAACTATCAAACCTGAGAAGTGCGATTTTTCCTCTCCGCCATGTTGTGAAAAAATGCCGTTTCGTCTTCTCCACCGTAGATGGCGTAGCGATCGAGCAGTTGCTCCTCTTCGCCATACACACCTCTCCCTCACACTAAATTCCCGCCTTCCACTCAAACTCGCACCGCTAAAACCATTTACTTTAATGCAATTCCATTCATTCCACCGCACTTAACACTGCACATTTCACTACAAATGGAGGATTTACACTTCCTTATCCGGCAGAGAACACATTTCTACTACTTTGTATCCATTTAATGATTTGTTGAAAGGAGGGAACACCTTGTAAAAGCATATAGAATCATTCAAATGATAATTTGCGAGCTCTGAGAAGAACTCTTTGAGCCTGACTTCGACGAAACGAAAGTCTGTATCGCAAAAAAATTTGCGTGTGAGTACAGGATTCGCAAATCATATCGACCACACACCACATGGGCAAGTCAAGAAATGATTCAAGCTAACAGACCTATTAACTCTTATTGGAGAATGAAAATTGGGCGACTTTTAAACAATTAACTTCCAACTGTTCACAGTTAATTTCTCCCTTCCACACTACCCGAGAAAACTCCGTCAATAATACTATTTGATTTGCCTCCAAAAAATGTCCACTTTTATTCACCATGTCACCTGAGGGATTTTATTCTTGAAAAAATACCCAGAATTACATTGTCGCCTTCTACTAATGGCCAACTATAATCACCAACCCACTACAGGGATTTATTCTTAATAGAATACGTAAAATGACATTGTAGCCTTCTACTAATGGCCAACTATAATCACTAACCCACTACAGGGATTCTTTTCTTAAAATAATACGCAAAATGACATTTTAGCCTCCAACAAATGTCCTCTTCTATTTACCATGTCACCTGAGGGATTTACGCACCCTTCCACTCACCAACGTACAACTGGGGTTTTATTCTTAAATAGATACGCAATATTAGGCTTCAAATAATATGCTTTTATGATCACCAACCAATAACAGGGTATTCATTTTGAAAAAAATGTGCAAAATCATCGTCCACGGTAAAAATTCACGTCAAATTCACTGTGAAAATGCACATCCAGTATCATACCGTTTAAAGAAAACGCCTCTCGACTGAAACGCAGCACCTAGAATTATTCCTTAAATACGTCTTTCCATTTTCAAGTTTATTGTAAAAATCTGTAATTTGAACCTTTCTCAATACACGGAAATGACCTTTTTCACTTTATCGTTCCCGCGAAAAATGCGATTTACGTTTTTCCAACTCACAAAAATGCCTTTCTCACTTCTGAAAATGGCCAATTCGGGCCCGCGTATAGGTATAGCGAAACTTGGTGGCACTCGCCAGCGGAGGATTAGCGGACACTAACCGTAAACTAAGCGTTGATGAGCGGGCAAAGTTATCGAAGGACTCCCGCAGGGTCCTCTGGAAACGGCTCGGCCGCTTTAACCCACATCTCATGCATGCTTTCCTCTCCTTAGGGTCATAATCTTCACATTCGAATGCCACCAACTTTCGCTACACCTATACCGTCCCACCCCAGCACCCCTGTTTTACTCCATAGGCCCGCAAGGTTGTTGGGGGGTGGGGTGAGGGTGTATTTTAGAAGGAAAATTAGTCACTATCCCCCTACTGGTTGTTCGTAAAACCTCCAAATATGGCGTCGAAATCTCACGAAAAAATCGAGAAATTGCTCATTTTCAAACGTTGATATCTCTAAAACTACTAGTCACACGGGTATGATTATTACATTTTTACAAATGCGCATTCTTCGTCTACACCTAGGTATCATATTCAAATTTTCCAGTTTCCTACGTTCCTCAAAAATAATGTCATCCGTGCGAGACGAAAGCTCACCTTTACCCGCGCGCGCCTTAGAAGGTTTCTGAATTATTATATCCATTGTACATTAGGTGGACCGCGAATAGTTTCAACAAATGAGTGTTGGCACGCGAGTTTCTCAAACAAGGAAGGAACATCAATCAAGCAACGAAGCAGATCGTTTACGAGTTGCTCAATCACGTGAATCAGAATCGCATCAGTGAGACATAATATCGCGTGCACCAGAATCATATCAGTGAGACATAATTTGTGCTCAAAGGAAGGTAATTAATTTGTACGTAGAATAAGATTTGGTGTAGTAGTCTCTTTGTTTGCTTTTGGATTTTAAATGGTTATCATTAGATCACTTAAAGAACAAGGTATTGAATTCTTGCATTCGATTTTTCGTGTACGCTTGGCTTTTTCCTAAAATTGGATTTATAAGCTTGAAAATCTTAAACTTTTGCAGGACTTCAACATTAAAATATTTAATTTACTTGGAAGCCGCAGCATAGGCATGGAATAGAAACTCATGCCAACATTTGTGCGTTACGAATTCCTGTATAGGTATGAGGAATTCATTGAACTTTGTTTTAAATTCGTTTAGGGACCGGTTTTGTACCCATAAAAGATTTGTGAGCCAAGCCATGAAAAGTATGGAAATCAATGTGGACTTCGAATAGAATATTATATTTTGCGAATACCCAAAAAAATCATTGTTCTTTATTTATTTTGTACGTGTCTGCTTTGTATATGTGTGCCTACTTAGAAAGAAAAATAGGCATTGCAACGCATACCGGACATAGCTAGTATTACAATATTTACTTCGTGCTTCTTACAGACACTGGAAAAAATAAGAATATGGTCTCCATTATGACTATCTCGCTCACACTACCTTAGCCGGTAGAGAACCCTAGTAATAATAGTAAGAAACTGACCGATCGCTCTTGGCGTGTCCCCCTCCCGTCTGCTGCTTGGTCCACAGCTTGTCCGTCTGCGGGTCGAACAAGTGGTCCTCGAGGGCGTCCAGCTGCACTGGTAGCGGCGCCTTGGTGAGCATGCGCAGGGCGAGGCGGGAGAGGAGGGAGAGGCCGGAGGCGATCAAGGTGCTGCCCACCGGGCACTCGTGCGGGTGGTAGCTGGACTCGGCCGCGTCCCGGCACTCGGAGCCGCAGAAGGCCACGCCGCTGCACCGTGGGCACGGCAGCGGGGCGTAGAGCCTGGGAGGACGAGAAGGATTTCAATAAATTACATTCTTAATGATGTGGTGCTGTCATATGTTGTTTGCTTCCCTCTGTTGATATTGTAAAAAAATTCAAACTTTCATCTGATTCTTTTTCCTATAGTGAAAGGAATGCGTTGTGTGTGGAGTTTAAAACTTGTAAAAAGCAGTCTAGCTGGCGTTCACTACCCGTCAGAGCTACTACAGCAGGGACGTCGTCTTCATATCTAAACCATAAAAAAACGGTTTTTAGCATTGAATGTTTTTGATATGAATATGTTATACTCCTAGTTATGCGTAAAATCTTCGGCTAGCGAAGGTTCGGGGGAACTCATTGCTAAACATTTTGTCTGTTGATAATACTGGCCATTAAAAAGGAAATAATTTTGATGAACTTAAGTTTCCAGCAGTGCTTGTATTTCCTCCACTATAACGAGGTTGACGAGAGAATACGTCAGTATTTGCCTGGTAAGCTGGAATATTTCATAGTTAGGGGCAGAATAGAACAAATCGGTTGTATCAAAGAATACTAGTTTGAAGTTCGTGGGTAAAGATGGATTGGTTAAACTTTGTGCTAGTTTAATGGAATTTGAAAAATCGTATTTGGGGTTGAAGCGAAATACTTAATTACTTTGTTTTCCTCATACTTTTTATTTTTACTCAAAATCTGGGTTTCTTCGCGTCGCGACATCATCCTCGTGAGGTAAAATAAAATTTATGTGTAAAACATAGTAACATTATGATGGATTTCTAACAAGTCACTGCCGGTACCATGAGTTTTATTTTGGTATTGAAGTTCGTCTAACTGTGGAAAAGGATGTTAAGTTTTGTTACCAGTTAATTTGTACCACCTGTACTCGAAACCACAGGTGAATGGGTATGTCGTCCTTGAGTATCTTTGGGAGCTCAAAGAATCCGGGAGGTAACGGATTAATTTGGATAAGCTTAGTTTTTCCCTGTCACTGAATAGCCCTGAACATGAGAACACAGTAGTTGAAACTATTTTCTGAAATGTCGTTCGGTCCTTGGTTGGAGAATACAATGCATTCTTCCGTTGAAATTTTAGAAACTTTCTAAAACTGAATTGGAAAGTGACAAAGGATTAAAATAATTATTATTATGCATATGGAAACCGCCATTGTATGATCAAGAATTCGATTTATATTCCGTAGAAAACAATCGGTTGATTATTCGTACAATCAATTATTTCTACTCATTAGATTTTTTATAATACTTGTGCATCCCTACCGCATGGTGGTAGCACCAAATAGTCAATATGGTAATCGTTCTGGTGTTTTCTCTCGTTGTAACAGTTAGTCATCAAAATATTTTTCTCCCTTCATAGTTTTTCGTTCCAGCATTTACTTTTCGTTTCTTCGAGATTTTTTATTTCTAAAAATGTTATCTCGCATCAACGCAACACTTTCTCCGGCTTAATAGTCTCGTCACCTCCCTTTACGACTAATTCAAATTGTCTTTGTGACGATTTTTGGGTGGAGTCCCAATTCGTTCCAAGCCTTAATTTATTTACGAACGATACAGATAGGCTGGTAGTGGGGACGGGATAAGTAAAGCACAGGCAAAAGAATTTTTCTTTCGGAAAGAGGGGAGTCTACGACAAGGATATATAGTCTCAACATTCAATGGATAAACTCATTGGCAAGAAAATGAGAGTAGTTTGGATGCCTTTCATACATGTATACATGGACATAAGGAGAAATGGAGTAATTAAAGTTGATGAAACGGAATAGAATTAGAGGGTCGTTATATGAAGGAACATTGATGGTAAATTTTTGAGGAAGGAGGAAAAGTGGATGTGGAAATCCACTAAGAGGTACGGTAAAGTCATAGTCCTGATAGTTGGGAGATTTAAAAAAATCGGGTGCCAAGAAATGCGTGGGAAGCACTATATACTGCATGAATGGGAATAGGATGAGTAAATGTTCGTGAGGGGGTACTCGTGTTGGTGTGGTGGCTTGAACAATTCCTCCCAGACCCGAGAGCATGGACTTGAATCTTGGGAATGATAAAGATTTTCCCGTGATATTCCGACCTCTTTTTAGGTGCCATGCAAAAATAACTTTTAGACCAGCGTCTGTCAGATGAGGTAGACTTCAGATCAATTGGCTGCTTTCTTTGAATACGCTAATGTCGACGTCTGTTTTCCACCTCTTCTCTGTACCACAAGTAATCTTTGATTCAAAAGAGAAAACACTGGCAAGATTCCACATTTTATTTGGCCAAATAAAACATCAGTGGATTCTTGCCAGTGCTTTTCCTTTCGAATCATCATGAAGGAGTGTCATCATGTTTCGCCTGATACCACATGGATTTCGCCTGTGTTACGGTGAATGACTTGAAGACGAAATTTGCTCAAATCCTTAAGGATCAGTGCCAGCAGTAATGGGGGAAAGTAACCCAAAATAAGCTGCGGACAATCAAAGCCGTTGTCTCTCCTTGGCCGTCATCCGTTCGGAAAAACAGAAGAGAAGAAGTCGTCATTACCCGCTTGAGAATTGGATTCACAGCTCTTATACACAAATTCCTTTTCACTCAGCAAAAGGAGCACCCGCTTGGCGAACATTGTGGGTCCCTTTTAATGATAAGGCATATCCTTGTTGAATGCAGAAAATACCAGAGAAATCGCGAAAAATTTGATATTCATGGGGACGTTAAGGATATTCTATCAGATGACGAAGCCCAGATGGACAGAGTTCTCAAGTTTCATAGAGTCACAAAATTCCATCAACTGATTTAGATTATCATCTATGCATAAAATATTGCTATACAAAATCATAAATTGTAAAAGATTAGTCAGGCTATCTTAATGTTAAAAGATAACTAGAGCATATAAGGTTTAGCAGGTGCAAAATGACACAGGTAGTCTAAGCACCTTAATAACTAACTACCACTACTATTTATAAACTTTAATAAGGTTCTTTACAAGTAATCTTCATCAAAGAATCTTCGCACCTTTCTTATGTGTCGCAAATGACCTCACTTGTCGGCTTCCTCCCCAAATAGCTAACAAATACCTAGCCGAATTTGTGATATGGTGATGAAAGCATTAGTTTCTTTCTGAACTTCGTGGAAACTCATTATTACTGGGGTAAAAAAACACAATCTTCTGTTCTACCAAAAATATTATGGTTCGGCTTGTTTCAACGCATTTGCATCATTATTAGGGAGAAATATTTTCATCCAAGACAAATTTACATGAGTACCTTTATATACCACGGACGTTGACTTAAAAATTGACTGATAATGACTCCGATGTGTTGAAACTAGTCGAATAATAATCAATTTTAGTGGAAGTGTACATTACGATATTTTTTTCAGTAACTAGTATAATGATAAATTGTTGACACCGCCCAAAACCCATCAATGAAGAAGTATTGAAAATATGAAGAAAGAGCTGGGCTGGAATCTAGGGCAGAAGGAATATGATTTATTTTTGCGATTTCCGGGCTTGGTGGAATAACATCAAATCTAAAGGAAAACTTTTCTCCACGACAGGTAGAAATATTTCTTAAATTGCAATGTAGAGTGTAGTGCGTGTAGTGTAAGAGGTTGTACCTCGCGATTCTCAGTGGTATTAAATGAGTCATTCGGCGGGGACTGTGCAAAGACTGCCATGTAGTGGCAATATAGCTGTGATGACCCGATGAGGCATAGCTTCGAGGCTAACTGGTACCATTTTTGAGGGATCTCTACCTACATCTTTCCGTTGCTGGAGACCATTCTCACCTGGCGAAGCAGTGGTGGCAGTGGGTGCCGGCCTTCTCTGGGAGCAGGACGGAGGCGAAGGCGGGCTCGGCGACGAGAGTGTCGCCCGCCGATATGTCCGAGGCTGCCACCGCGAATCTGCCGGCCCCGACGGTGACTCCTGACTTGCTGCCGTCGTCCCTGACTGCCTCCGCCACGCCGACCGACTTGGCGGCGTTGGGCAGCAGCTCGCTGGGTCCACCGGTCACCGACGGCAACTGTGTGGCGACTGGCCGAATTCACACATCGCTTATACGCAAGAAAGAAGTCACAACTCAAAAAACCAAAACTTTACAGGAGAGCAGTTTCTAAGTTTTCACCATATAATGGTATAGATTATACAGTTGGTGGTTAAGTAAAATCAGAGTATCAAAATTTATTTTAATCTATTAATGTTTTATCTGATTACTTTCTTATATGATATAAATATCAGGAGTTTAGGTCAAAGATTTGACCTAAACTTCTGATATTTATATCATATAATAAAAGAGGTCGAGAAATCACATCATATGAATTACTTCCTTAGTAAAAATAGGATATTGTGACTACGAGTGAACAAAAATGCAAGTATTTTAAAGAATTTTAAATGGCACAACACAAAATTCTACACTTTAAATGGTACGCAGGAAAATCTGAGTGATGATGGTTTCAAAGATCTCCTGCGGGCCTTGTGGATGATACCTTGGTTCCGCCAACCTCTAAAGATTTCCTATCCATGACGTGACGCCATACGCAGGCGATTGCTACCAAGTTATTCCATACATGCACCGCGTTATCGGGTGTTTTTCACGCTGGGATATTTTATGACCTACTCCACAAAAATACGAATTTCACGTATTGGTATGTCCCCTATTAGATGACTCCCGTTCAAATTTGACAGCTAGACAAAAACTTGGGTTGAAAATTTAAATGTAACTCCTAGGAATATGGCGCAATTCGCAAGTGCACTGATTCTTCTTGGCATTAAAGGCACGGATCATGATTTTGGAACATACAAACGTACAAAAATTGACTTTCATAAGCATAGAAGAATACACTCGCTTACTTTATCGAAGGGAAAATATGGTGGTGCTCATTCCTGTTGGGGCAAATGATCCACTCTATCGTCGACATTAATTTTGGCAATTTCCATTCCACTAAAATCTCGTATCATGCAGGGCTCCTCCCTGTTTAGACTTTCGGAGATTTTTAACAGAAAATAGGGGAAGCCTCTATTCCCATAATGGAAATGTATTCGACGACTCGACTTGAAAATAATTGAATATTATACTTACACTTCTTATTTTGTACAAATATTCATTTTGTGCATAAACATTTATTTTGTGGGACTGTTTATTTTGGAAAATTATACATTTGGAACTTTTTTATCTGAGAACTTTTGTTTTGAAACTTTCGTTTTGTAACTAGTGACCCCCAATCAAGTTCAGTAGTCGCTGTGTAGAGAACATCGTAAGAATACGTTCTTTTAAAGTGTCTATGAAATTTGCAGTGGAAGAAGAGGCCTCGATAGGTTAATTAGGAACCTTGCGTGATTACGAAGGATCTGGATTTGAATTTTGACCTGGCGAAAGATATATTTTTTTGCTGTGAATGATCGAAAATTAAATTTAAAATTGAAAAAAAAGGAATTGAACGAAAACTTAGTACTAAGTAGTCTCACCTTTGGCAGCCTTGGGCTTCTTTTTCCCACCGCTCTCCAAACAGCTCTTGACCCTAAGGATGGCCTTCTGGATCTTGGACCCGACCTCCCCTGGTTTCTTCCCCAGAGCCTCGAGCGCCGCCTCGTATGCGTTCAGTGCCTCCGTCCACTGTCCCCTCGTCTCCTCGCACTTGCCCATCCTCTCCAGCAGGACGTGGCTCTTGGACTCGGGGTAGCCCGAAGCGAGGGCCAGCGACGCGTCCCTCACAGCCAAGTCCGGACGGTTGAGCTGCATGAGGACGGCCGAGCGATTGGCCAGCGCGTACGCCAGGGTCAGGCCATCGTCGACTTCCATTTCCATGCCTGATCGGCGGAGAAGAGAGAACATGGTGGGTATTGTTCACTTCCGCCTTCATAGTACATATTTACTTCCGCCTTGAGTTACTTCCATGGGTAAAATAGGAGACATCAAGTCTCTCACTGCTTACGTATTCTTAATTATGGCTATATATTTTTATTCTTCCCAATTACGAGCTGGAGTTCCTCCAGTTCACATTCACTTTGTATTAACTTATGGTTAACCTGTTTTATTTAAACATATAGCCTTGTTGTACCATACAATGCACCTACTCTCCTCACCCCCTTTCCCGGTATGGGATGAGTTTTTTCAATGCAACACAAAAAACAGCTTCTTTTCCTCGTAGCGGTCGTTGCTGACCAACCCACTCGGCCATCAGTGATTCCGCACTACTACGATGACGTAAATATTACGCACCACGTAAGTAAACATCCATAATTGACGATGTGTTAATTTCTCAGGCAAGTAAGAAATACAGATTATGTTTGATCTTCTCGGGATTCACATCGGGTAAGGTAATTGGCTGCTGCCAACGTTTCGGCAGAATGCTCTTCCGTCATAATCAGGGAAATGATGTGTAAACGTGGACAGTTTGGCCCCAGGTATCATTGCCCTGATGATGACGGAAGAGTATTCTGTCGAAACGTTGGCAGCAGCCAATTACCTTACCCGATGTGAATCCCGAGAGACCAAATATAATCTGTATTTCTTACTTACCTGAGAAATTAACACATCGTCAATTATGGATGTTTAATTACGTGGTGCGTAATATTTACGTCATCGTAGTAGTGCGGAATCACTGATTGCCGAGAGGGTTGGTCAGCAACCTTACCCGGTGTGAATCCCGAGAACGCCTAACATTTGTGATCCGCCGGGAACACACCAGATCTTATAATGCAGATCATCTTTGCAATTCACCAGAAACCTTCGAGGTTGTGAAATATCGAATTCCCTCGTTTGTGTAGCTTACGCGATAGCCTTTAAGGGCCTTAACGCAATCAAATTACTATGCGAGGGGCACTGCACCTTTTTGATGTGCTGAGCTAATATTTTACGCTAAGGGTTTTTCTTAGTCCTCTGGCATCGAATTGTAGAGTGGCGTGAAAACTTTGATGACTATTGATATTTTTTGGGCCACCGTAGTATCCCATGTGCCTTTATTAAGCTTTGGGGCAACGGCTTGGCACGATGAATAAACCCGTTTGATCACCGAAGAAAAGCTTCGTTGAGCTCGCATCAAATTTGGATTCCTCTTTTGTCTGAAAGTTACAGACTGCAAGTGCGAAATGACTTTGGCTCTATAAGCTTGTTTAATTGATGTTAAAGATGGCATGACACTCGAATGGCATTACTTCCACGATCCGCTGGAGACGTATCAATGAATCCTCAATCTGTTGTCTGTGGTATTTAAATCATCGTTTGTTGCATCAATGTACGCAATTATCCGTGCATAATTATGCATCATTCCCATCACAATGTCTAATTTTAATATATTTTCCAATCAGTATTTGTACACAAACGACGCAGCATAGTCTAGTTGTAATCGTTAGGAATTTTGAGTTTTCTGAGACGCATTGACGTTTTAAGCATTAATAACTACTTTTTGGTTTTAATATAAAAGGTTGTACTTTGCATCTCAAGATCTCTCATAGGGCTGATTTAGGTTTTAAATATCATGTAGGGAACGTGTTTTCTTTGCCGTTTTGGCGTTAACCTAAAATGTTTAACTAACAATTCATCAGTCTAACAATTATTTACTAGCAATATAACTAATTTAATAATCTGTTTCGACTAACAAGTATTTACTATCCCTGCGCTGATAATTTTAATGTTGTTGCGCTGCTACAACATTCAACTGCAATGTAGCCTAATTATTTTTTTCCAAATGCTTTCTAATGAGCAGAGTGACTATTAATGGTGTCACAACTTCTAAACAAATTAATCGTGATTTTTTCATAGAGTCATCATTTCTCCGCCTTAATTTTATTTGAGTGATTTTTGGAAAGATTCTCATGGTGTGAAAAAAATCGTTAATATGGCGAAATAGTGACGCGAATCAGGAGTTGACTAGTTAGCCATTACTATTGCCATTTACGCTAACGATGACGACTTTTTTTCCTTTCTGTTGAAGTGAAATTTGTCAACAAAAAAGGTGTTCAGCCAGTCATACCACAGTAATACCTACCTCGCTGTGTTCCAAGAGCATAAAGGAATTTTGTTTAGCGTCATCACGTTACCATATTGCTTTCTTGGCTTGTATCCTAATGCATTTTTTGGGTTACTGTTTTTGTTGGGCTGAAGCCAACACGTGAACTTCTGGCCTCAAATTTCGTTAGCATGAAGCTGTTGTGTTTCATTACATGGTATCTCATTAGTCACCGAGTTCCGACCCGTTTGTTTTCCTCACTAAGGTCGCTTATAGAGTATGCACCAGGTATTTGGGACGCACCAGGTAAGGAGTTGATTAAAAAATTACAAAATAACGGAGATGGTACGTCCGCCAGAATGGTGTAAAACTGCTTCGAGAAGGAACTTTAATTGAATTATTAAATGTACCAGGATGGGAATTCCTGTGAACATTAGGAAAGCAATCGAGATTAATGCGGGAATGGTGTGTGGGACCCAAATATTAGCCCTAAAACTAACGGGGATCAGGTTAGTGTTGTGTCTTTGAGTATTTTATTTCCATGTTGGGGGCCAGGAATCGAATCCTGGCGGCGGCGGATCTTTTTCAATGGAACCTCGTTCCCTTCGAGTAACAAACAGATGTACAACAGTGGAGTGAATGGTGTGAGAGGAAGGGGCAGACCTAGAAAGTCATGGGTAAATGTGGTGGAAAATGCTCTTTAAGAGGAGGAATATTTGGAGTCTTAAGAACACAGAGCGTGTATGAAGCAATGAACAAATGTGGCCGGAGCAAAGTAGTTTTGCAAGGATTGGGTATTATGGAGGAAATTATTAGGGTAGAACCAGTTTCTTAGGCCTAAAAGTAATAATGAAGTTCTTTTATTTCCGCTACCTCGAAAGGGTATGGCGTGATGGGTATGTATGCACATACCCATCCATATGTACGAACTTCGTATGTACCCATGTAAACGTACTTCGTTCCCTCCGTGAGGTGCAAAGTGCAGTTCACTTCAAGGTGTAGCATTCTGTCCATCGGATGGGACGTTAAAATCTGGACTCCTTGGTATCTTTCGTTATGAGCGGGCTTATGCCGACGCCTGGTTACCCTTTCCTCCCATTCTTCATGTAATCTCTCCCTTACCAACCAACCCAACTATCAACATTCGTAGATTCGGGCGATATTGTGCGGAATTTTTCCATACTGAATAACTTGGGTAAGGTACAGGGGGAGTTGGGAAGTTACTGGCTGTTGAACAGAATATTGAGGGAAGCTGGGCGACTCTTAATGCACACTTTGAGATATAACTTTGCCTGTGTTCCTGTGCTTGCGTCACGTATAAAATTATTATATTCGGGCAACATTACGTGGAATTTTTCCATTATGAATAACTTGGCCTTGAAACCCGGGTCGTGTGATGATGTCTTATCGTCTGTCTGTGGAAAACTGCACTTAATCCAAGTGATCCCAACTAACCTTAATGGCGCAAGTTACCTCAGTTGTCTCTCGACTCTCACAAATAACAAACAATATGAAATTAAAATGATAATTAAACTTTCTCATTACATCGGTAGATTCGGCGTCCCGGGCAAAATTGGGGGTGACAGACACTAGGTCATCGATAGATATCGCCATTAGCATAAATCGTGGCCACAACATAACCACGAAAATACTTGCATTAATTTAAATACTGCATAAATAAATGTATATTACTCTCCTCTTTCATTCTAAATAGTAAGGAAAATGCCACGAGGTGAACCAAAGGGAAATACATAGACCAGGTAAAACTTAAATGAAACGGAAGATCTACTGGGGCATAAAGGAGTTAGCTGAGATTAGAGTAGAATGTGGTTTTTTCTTTCTACCACTCACCCAGGTCAGGCGCCCGCATGACGCTCGCGCTATACAGAAGCAGGGCTTTTCTCAATTCCCCGGCTTTGAGCGCCGTGTTTCCCTCCTCGCGCCTCGCCCGCGCCTCCTTCGCCGACTTGCTCCTGTAGAGCGCCGGCGGCTCGAGGGTGCCGACGCTGTCGAGAGCGGCCATGTATTGCACCCGCTGCTGGTCGGTGCTTAGCGCGGCGAATGCCTGGCCGACACCCAGCGCGGCTGATGCCGCAGTTCTCTCGGCCACCTCGCCCATCACGCCGGTCGCGAACTCCCGGAAGAAGCCCTCCTTCTCCGAGTAGAGAGTGAGGCGGCTACAGAGGGCGGTGTAGGCCGGGTCGTGGTCCACTGCCCGACCCCCCATCTCCTCCCAATCTGCAGGGAGATAAGAGAGAGTCAGTAGATGAAAACCAGTGCCAGAAATCACTCCAGCCTTTCCTGGTGTACGGAGTCGGAGTACGGTGTAAGGTCTCTTTAAGGTCAAGGGTTTACAACAGTGACTCCACGAAGGACGTTTCGATCGCTTACTCTGCCGTCATCGTCAGGGTAATGATTATTCACCCGTATGACGATAGGTAGAGTGAAGCAGCCGAAACATCGATCGTTGATTTAAAAAAATGTGGATTCAAACCCGGGAGACCTTCATCAACAAATACCATCGCCCTACGTTCAAAAGCATTCGTGCATCCATTAATATACCTTTTTATTTTCCCATTCTCTATATTGACATAATTGAAACAGGGTTCGCATTTGAGCGAAAACGCATCAAAACCTTTTTTTAGTGTGGAGAACATCGGCCGTAACTTTTTTCACAATCTGTACATACTCGACTAATTATCCTGAAAAATGTTTCATTCGCCTGTAAAAAAAATTTAAACGTTTCATTTTTCTCTGGTCTGGCAGCGCGGGCTCCGTCCTGGAGCGTGCATGCAGCGAACATGAAATACATGCAAAGGCATATAATGATAGCTCCAGCTCATTTTATTGCGTGATAAAAACTATATCATACACTACCAATGGCTTATATTTATTATTAATAATGATAGCTAAATGCTGTTTGCGAAATTCCCACGAGATCATTAAAAGGTCCAATCATATATTTGGAAACTTACCGTTGAATTGTATTGGTGTACTAAATATGTTTTCTACTCGTAGGTTTTAAAAGATACCAAATGAAGTGAATAACCATTTAAAAGTCTTGCAATTTTTTTAAATTTCGGCAGCAGAAGTTGTTTTGGATGAAATATGGCTTCAAACGTTTATTCTCCTCCTATGAGCATTAATTAAACATTTTTATGCACCAGATGAACGCATACCGTTTGAGTTCCCGGAGCACCAGAAAAAAACGCATTTTTTTGGTCTTAGTTCCGCAAATTTTGGATGGCAAAGAGGTAAGTTTTGAGCAGTTGGTTGAATGCTTATGAAGCCACAGCACAGGCACAGGGATCTTCAACAAACTTAAGGCGACACGCTTAAATAAAGCAAAACGTTTTGAAAAAAATGACACGCGAGATTTCTTATGCTAAAAATAACTTCATACTACCATGAAATAAAACGGAATATTTTTTCAGGAACATCTCACTGAAGTATTTCCATAAATATGTTTCAATATTTTTATCTTCATTTACTGACATTGTTTTAGTCTTAGAAAGCGCCCCATCGCTAGATCTTCAAGGAAAATAATTGCAAATATGGTAAAATTTGTTCATAATCTTTATTTGAGCTCACACGTAAACTTCACAAATAATATTTAGTTGAAATTATGAATAATAAATATAAGCCATCGGTAGTTATTGCTATGGTGTATAACCCTTACTAAAATGAGCCGTATCGATCAGTATATGTCTAGGCCCGCACTACACCTCTGCTGCATTCATGCCCCAGGAAGGAGAGAAGAATGTAAATATTTAAATATTTTTTACAAAGGCATTTATGAATATCCATTTAAAATGTTTTTGGATAGTTAGTTAAATACCTACAGATTATGAAAAAATAGTTTCGGCCGATTCTGAGGTGGATTATTTGAGAAACGTTATTTAGCAATTTTTTAAGAGTACAAATTTAAAAAAATATATAACATTGAAGAAAGTCGGTTTAAATGAATAAAATTGTTATTTGAAAATACTAAGATTTTATATGAGCCATAAATCAATGCTCTGAAATAGTTAAAGGTAGAGAAATAAGGATAAATATGTTTTAAGGCACAGATTTTTGGCAAAAATGTGAAGTTGGTGGAATTTGGAGATCCTAATCGATCATCGTTTGATGAATTGAGGTGGAATGACCCATTTTCATTTGGGATTCACTGTGTGTAATCTAACCATTTTTGTAAGTATTGAAAGTTCCTCACACAAGCATGTTACTTCGTTTCGACCTCAGTCATCGGTGGTCATTCACTCACAATTGAATCATGCTTGAAGTTCCTTGGTTCATTATGGTGGCCGCAACGATAGCTAATATAATAATTTATGTCGATAAACACAGAAAGAAAAATCATTCGAAATATCGCATTGCATAAATCATATCAGGTTACGAATAATATTCATCACTATTTTTTCACGTCCCTCCATCAGTGATGCTAATGTTTATCATCAGATTAATGTTAATTATAGCGATGCCATAGTCTCATTTTTCAATGGAAAAGCCTTTCCCTTTTGTTCTCCGCAATGTCGCAGTCGGGTGTTTGGCTTTCAGCCATTGAGCAACGCGCCTCCACGCCCTCTAGGGAGACCTGGAAGCTTGGAGCCTGCAAGTTCAAGTGACCGTAAAGGTGGGTTGAGATTAGGTGTTGACACGTTGGCCACAATTGAGTTATTACGGCTGACAGACCTTTATTACCTTATTGTATTCAGCGAGAAACGTTAACAACAGAAAATTGCATCTAAAACGAATTGATTCGAGCGTAAATTGATGGAATTTTTCCATCGCATAATAGAAGATCTCTTGCCGATACTACTGATCCACCAATAAATGTATATTGACCGGCCACAGTTTCGTCAGGGCTGCCCAGGACGAGTCTTGAAAATTATATATCCTATCATGCATGCAGGGTCATGGTTGGTCAATAAATTATTAGAGCGAAACACTCCGTAATCAGTGAAGTATCGTTGAAGGCGAATGAATTATTATTGATCTAAATTAAAGCGCCTAATCTAATCTAAAAGTCATAGAGAAACTAACCTTTATCGTAATATTATAGTGTATAATAGCGCCATATGAATAAAAAAAATGGGTGATGATGACAATCGATTTGAAAAACTGGGTGGTACCGTAACGTGGTTAAACGAATAATTGGTGCAAATGTTGCGCATATTCTTAACTCCATCGACAATTCTTGGCAAAATTCTATGCACTTCTTCGATGATTAAATAACGTGGTAGTTCCAATATCCGTGCTGAATTTTTCATCCTTAACGAATCGCTACGCGGAAATATTTAAACGGCAAGTGGGACCGTACAGATCAGAAACATGGGTAATCGGGACTGTGAACGTATGAAAACTAGAAAGTTGTGAAACGTGGTTTTGGAAATAGTTAATGCAAATTTATAGGAAATACTTAACTCCATTCACACTTGTATCCTTTTCTCGGCGGATTTTTCCCATGATGATACCACGTAATAAATGGCTCACTATCAACGGTTACTCTTGTGTTCACCAACAATGGTTTCTGCGTTGTTGTATCCGTTGCCGGAGTGAAATGCACCGAGGCGATTGCAGTGGGTCTTATATAGAGCTCGGGAAGGGGAAGGTAGGGGAAGATAGAGCGAAGGGAAGAGAGGGGGATTAGTATTGGCGAACTGGAGGAGAGGGTGGAGAAGGGGAGGAGCAGAATAATATAGCGGTCAGAGGAGTCAAAGGTCAGGGTGAAATAGGTACTCATGAAATGGATCACGATGCTGGTGTAGGTTGGGCTACGTGCTATGAGCATTATGAGCTAACGTTGATCGTTTTCATCTTAAGTCAAAACCATTTGTATTAGCTATTTTATGTATCGTGTAAAGCAGCATGCTAAAATATCTAAAATATATTATACTTGTAAGAGTAAGCTACCATGTACATACGTAAGCTTAGTTCGATTGATCAAATGTTTTATCGAATGGCATAAACAATAGAATGTTGTTGAGGGAGAGTGTTGCTGGGAATTGAGATTGAAATGGTGTGTTGACTGTATGGTCGTCAATTTAGATTGAAATAAACGTGTACATTTGGATGCATTGTGTATCATCGGCCATATTAAATATTTGAGTGCCTGTCATTTAAACTCAAAATCACGAATATCGTGGTATCTATACATGGAGTGGAAAGCTATGATTTGTGGAAATTTGCTGTTTCTTGAAAATGAATAAAACCTCATTTTCCATTGCATGATGTACTTCATTTCGTGGCCGTGAATCGAATCCGGGCCTCTTGAATACAAAGCTATTGTAAAGCTATATATGAAATTTAACTAATAACCAACTACGTTTCTTGGTGTAGCATATCATCGTCAGGTACAGCACACACACAGAATGGTGTTAGGTTAGTCTTACTATACGTTATCGGTAGCAACCTAATGGTTGCAATAGAGGTTTTAATGAAGAAATTTGGGGAAGGATTAAAATTGGCCATAGATTCATGAAATAATAAAATATTGAATTGGAAAAATACGTTGGTATAAATGTTTACTCGATGAAATCAATTAGAGGTGAATGAATCAAGTAACCAATAACAATATCATCCACAAAACTTCTCATATTTGCTTCTTGATGTATTTCATAATATTTGTAGGCCGTCTGCCCTTCGCCCTAAATTGCTCGAAATGGAAAATTTCAGAAGTGGAGTTGAAACTGCGAATTTTCCTCAAGAGAATGGCCTCCCGGGCGGTTAGATCTTTTGGCCTTACATCGCTTGCATGGTCTTTGAGTCTCACTTTTAAGTACTGAACAGTTAGCCTGGTATACACCGTTTAGAGTTGACGGGAACAATTTCCTTCTTAACCATCGTTTGGATTATCTTGTAAGTTTTCTGGCATCATAGCTCATTGCTTTGATGCTCTTTACGATTATGCTCTATTGCTTTGATAGCTCTTTGCGATGTGCTTTATAGCACAGAGGTTAGACATTCGGCTCCTTGAATCTTCCCCCTTTCTTATATGCTTTTTTCTTGAAATAATCCGTTGAGTTTTCCGACTTTCATGTCAAAGCTCCGGATGGGTTGATATTTTTGGCTACCATTTAAAGTGTTTTGTTAAAAAGTCAAAGTTTAATATGTGACCTCGTTCACTTTATTTTGTCTCTTGTTGACTCGTGTTAAAGTACTGAAAATTCACACCTAAATTTCTGTTTTAGTAAACTCGAATTTCTTATCTTTCTTTGATAAAAACATTTAATTCATAGTGAAGGCTTTTAATTTTCCTTGCTCTTGTTATTCTTCTCAAATGAAGGATGTGTGATAATAGAGAGATTGGATAATCTGATAATATTGGGTTATTGGGATTATATTGGGATAATAATAGAGATAATACTGGGTTCGTCCCATCCTTGGTATTGAGTTCTCTCCTGCTGGCATTATCTCGTCGCAGTGCAGAACCCAGGTCCTCCCTTGCTTCACCCCCAACCTAGATCCTTCGGCGCTTGTCAGCGTCTCTCCCTCATCACTTCCCATACTACTCCCATTCTCTCACCAGACTCAGTTGTTATTTTTTTAATATCACCTCTTTCTTCTTTTTTTCTTCTGAAAATCTCTTAGCCCTCTGTAGCTCTATATTAAGTTCCTCCTAGTTGTCTGTATGCATATTACTCTTGTAAATGAGGCAATATTTAGTGTATGTCGCTGCATGAATTCGGTGAAAATTGTTTTATTTAGGATTGTTAATACGCATTGAGATGAGAAATTAGGACGTTTATTGCGAGACCGAAGAGTGAAAGACACCGAAAAAAACCGTGAAAAAATGGACTAAATCGCAACCTGATTGGTAATGATGAACTCACACGAGGTATAAAATTAGACGAAATCGAAAGTAAATTTGTTGGAAGCCGTGAGTAATATTTTCAGGACAACATACATTGTTAAAGAATTTACTGTATATTCCACAATTTTTATTTGCGTGCATATAAATATTGCGGGATGCACAAAGTCAATGTCAAAGTCAAAACAATGTCTATACAAGGTTAAAGTCAAAGCAGTGCCTAGTGGTATATTCTACGAAGTAAACTGCCATACTATTAAAGTTTTTCGGGAAACTGTCAGGGTTTATAACAACTGACGTGGACATGGAGCTACCCGTGAGAGGAATAAAGAAGAATTTAGGGTTGCAGCTGTCAAATTTGCTCAAAACGAAGTAAATGAATGTAATTAGTGGCGTTTTATGCTCAAAATTATTAGCATAAGCCATGATTTCGTCAATTGAGTGCCATTGTCAGAGCATCAGGAGCCTTCTTAGTATCAATGCATTCTGACAGTCTTTCGCTGGTGGACCAGGGGGAATAGCAGGAGAGAGAAAGGGGTTGGGATGATTGGCTAAAGTTGCATAAAGGTTTTCCAGGGAACGGGGTAATTGCATCAACAGAAGGTTCATGACCTTCTAAGTCAATTTATTTTGAATCATTAAGACTTCTCAGCCCTCATAATTATCGTAGAACTGGAAACAGTGCTAACTTATAATATCGTCGGTGAGTTTATCTAAATACCATACAATTCCCATTTGGTTATTAATCGATATGGCAGATAATGCAGTCAGTACATGGCTATTCTAATATGTGGTAGCATTATCTCATGAAGATATTATTAAAACCACTTAATTGTGTCCCTTGCTCCATTGTTTTGTTGAAGGGAAATTGAAAGGACTTTTGATGGATGTAATTACGGTCTTGTATTCTTCATGTGAAATACTCTCAGCTGAAGAAAATTTGCCTGCAAAAAATTCATGAGTTTAAGCCGTTTTACGTTGTGCGTTACTAATGTTACGTTAAGAGCGTAAATTTTCATCAGCACATTAAAATATTCAGTCTTTCTGACGGCCTTCGGAAAAAAATCGACCGTATTTTTATGGTTAACTGATACTAAAACGTAGCATCCGTTCAATAATCATTAAGTACTAACTTTGAGACAGTCCTTTAATCGGCTCAAGTTAGCATTTTCCCCCGAAGTTTACGGAAATATCTCAATTCCACACTGTTGGGAGACATTCAATTTTGGTACGTTGAAATGCGCCGATTAGTTTATTTTTTAAAATGCAAATGAAAATATTAACGGATTCAATATTGCTGTGTAGGAATTTAAGAATTTTCAGTTTACGGATAAACGCGTCGTAATTCTAATATTGATGTTTGAGAAAAAGGGTGAGATCACGCAATTTATTGGTTGTCAATGTTGGTATTGGTGACAGCCTCCTATTTTCGGCCGTCCGTACTCCTGCCGCTCTCGTTCCATTGACATACCCTTGGGTTAGAGCATTTTCGGGGTTGGCTTTTTATAAACGGGCGGGAGGTATTCAGGGAGACGGGAGTAATTAGCGTTAAGCTCTTGGGTGAAGACCATTTTATTGAAAAAAATAACGACAAATTAACGTTAGCGTAGACTTATCAGCTTTGAGATTTCAGTTCGTTGAAGGAAATTATGGTGTTCATAAAAAAACCTTTGTCACGTTGTGAAATTTAGTGTCAAATTTGGTCGAATTTGGGTAAGAATGGAATTGACTTGGCTTGAAATTGACATAAGGACACAGGTTTGTTGGTGTTTACTGCTAGTGCTTCGCTTGCATTATGCGAGGAAAGCCAAACATTGCGTTGCCAACTTACTGACAACTGTAGCCGAAATTTAGGCCAATAACTTGGCGTAAATCAACCGACACGGTTGACATGCGCTAAGCTGTTTTATTGAATAGTTTATAAAATTGATTCCATGAAATATGAAATGTTGGTGTCCATTCACCGCTAATGTTTTTATGAACGCTTATTTAGTCGGCACTTGACTGTAATTTTCAAATTTTATAAGAACTTGCGCCATCTCGGGGATTTAAGCGGAAACGGAAATATTTTTGAATATGGCGAATAAGCTAGAGGCCAAATCTTGCGTTTAAGTGATAGGAATTACATGATAAATGAAGGAAATTAAGTGGAAATAACAAAGCATAAACGAGCAACATGTGCATGATAAATGAGGTGAATTTGGTGAGGATCCATGAAGGTGAATTGACGGAGATAGCGATTTTGCCAGACGAGACGCAAATTCATATTTACCCCAAGCCATTGTTGGGTATCATGTTGAGGATAGAGATCTTCGCTTTGATGCATGTCGTCTTAAAATGTTTGAACTCCTTCACTTTGCTGATGCATGCCTCGCAAATTTTCCATGGCAGCCCGTCTTTCTTGGACACCTTTGAAGAACACAAGAGTAGACGAGAAACAGACTTTCGAGCAGAAAAATACTACGGTTATAATTTAAATAGGGTCGTGATCTACCTAGCGTCAATTATTTCTCTGAATTAACCTATCGCTTTACCAATCAAACTATTTTGAGAATGTTATATTTGAATGTGCTTGTTCTTATTATCTTTCTTCTATTACGTACTTTACTTGGAATATCAAGAAGACTAGCAACATTTTTTTTCTTAAAATTATGCACAAAATTATTAAAACTGCTCGAATGATGTCAGCGTTTAACCAAGATTATTTGTGTTGAAGAACAAGAATCATATAAATCATTGCTTTTTTGGTAGCTCGTTCTAGTATTTTAACTTGATATGCATGTATTGGGCGAGAAATCTTCGTTCTTGGACTAATGATGGCAAGTAGCCAGCAGGGATAGATACTATTATTGACTCGGAGCTCCTTCTTAATTATGTCAACATAATGTGAGAAGCCTGGAGGGAGACTAAGTCGGGGAATTGAGATGCTCATCTTCGGAGAGGGGCTAAATGTCAGCGAATGACACGGATGAGGAATCTTCTCGATAATTAATAGTGGATTCAGTGATTGCTCGATTTTTGTTTGAGCAGTTGCTGCCAAATACGATCCCATGTACGTATATCGCGACATGATTGAAAGGAATTCGTCTTTGAGACAGGGTTACAAAGCTCAAAGAACGATGATGTAGACCTTAATTGACCGAGATGAGCAATACCCTGGTTTCACAGTCATTAAGGTTCATGCTAGGTTTAGAACTGTCTCTGGAATATGTAATATTTGAGATGTTGACTCCTTAGAAACTTCCATGCTATTATTGGAAAGGAAGAAGTACATCGATAAGTTAGACGGTTATGTATGGCATGTTGAGAGCTAATTACGATGATGATGAGACTACCGCGGAGAATATGCGGCGGCACCCAATGATGTCTGCCTTTTCGAAGGTGAGTAAACATGCGGAAGTTTTTCTGGAAAAAGTAATTGATGTGAATTCGGCGAATTAGATAACATTATGCTTGTATTAAACGCACTTCCTTGTTTGAAAAAAAAATTAGTAACATTTTTAAATGACGAGTATTGATCGCATTTTACGCGAATATTTTTGTTATAAATCTAGATATTCTTTCGTATTACACTTCATCTGATATTATTCTTTCCGAGGAGTAATTTAGATCTATATTTTGTAAAGATGAGAGGAAATATATTTTGCCTCATATGTTTTGGGTAGTGAACGGAACGCTATAGAACCGATTAAATTATTAAACGTGAATTAGGTGTTTGGAAACGTCGGCAAAAACTGATTACCTTATGTGCACTTACGGCACTAATATCTCCAAGTGACTGAAAACGATACACTGGCTTAATGGAGACCAAGGGGTTTCACTATAATCTGAATATAGCTGTGATAAAACATCATTGCTTTAGTATAGAAGGCAGCGAGAGGAGCTACTTCGATCCCAGGCGTTACTTTAAGCATTCTGTTCAAGAAGAAAATAGTTGATGGCCCCCGTTCATTCTTTTCAAGTAGAAAATAATTCATGGAGAGCGCCTCAGTGTTTCGGACTGCCGCAATGGACGCTAGAATTAGGTTTTGATAAGATCACTGTTCAGGCTCCTAAAGACAACTAGACGTATTTATCGAAACCCAAAGTTCATGCGCTAACCCAATCACCCTAGAAAGATTCAGATCACAGTTTTCAATGTGATACTGAGGGTATCATTTTCACTGCTCTGCATCTCAAGTACTGATGGGAGCTACAAAATAATATTGTCAGACTAATAGGTGCAAGATTTCTTTCTCCCCACGTACCATTCCTGACAACATTATAAACAGAGCGAGGCGCTAATCCATCAACGCATCTGACTCTTCGTCGCCTCCCCCGTCCAATTTCTTTTCTCATCTTTTACCATGGCTCGTGTTCTAAAACACCGCCTATCACACTACCTTGCGGCGGCTAGCAGTATAGTATACAGATATGGGCGAAGAAAACATTCAGTTTAGTGTGAGGAGGGTTAAGCATTCATTGGGAGAGGCGACCGACAACTAATATCTTTTTCGCCAAAGAAGACGGGTGTGTAGGTTGGTAGGGGAAGGATTATGTGGATAATGGGGCAATGGGTGGATATCCGGCATCGATATTAGCCTGCTCTTAACGAGAGTCGACCAGGAGTCCTAAGTCTAAGGTGGGTAAAGCGATTTTGTTCAAGTACAGATTTACGTGAAACTTTGCATGCTTGTTCTCATTAGTGATATCTATAGATAAAAGTAAAAACATTGCATCATGCAAATTTGGTTTTTTGGCATATCGATGCATTTTTAACACGTAGCCTTATAGCGCATGACATGTATTTCGTGATAATTCGATTGCATCTTTACGGATTTTCTTCTGAAGGTAAAATAAAACACTTCTAATTATTAGAATTTTTTCCAACAAATATCAAGGCGTTACGCCAAGTTCAATATTCGAAGCAATCATATTTCAATGTTATTTCCTCTAAATTTCGAATACCGCGCCTAAAACTGCTCATAAAGTGCTTAAATCAAGGAAAGAGTTTCTAAGTATAACTCTTGTATGCTTTCCTTTGCTGCCTGTATGATGAGTTCCAACGTATAAACAGATGCACTGAAGTGAAATGTGGTTCAAGAATTTTTTTCGACTTAAAAATGTAATAAAATGTGCACTCATTGACCTGCGATTACCGCTCCAGCCTCCATAATATCCCATCCGGCGATGCCTACGCTTAATATGTTGTCCAAAAAGAAGTCAAGTAAGGATAGAAATGCCACCGAAAAACCCCGCCACCGCCGGGATTCGAATCCGGACTCACGCGATGGGCTCTAAGTCCTCTATAACCGCCTCACCAACTCTATCCCCGAAAAAATTCGGCGGACTGCAGCCTACCAAGAAGTGTAAGTGACAGAAAAAGGATTTCTAATGGGAAGTATTCAAAGCAGTTATCTCTTCAACTAGATGCTCAAAAGAAACGAATATATTCGACGTATTATTATATAGTCCGGGGTGAGCTCTACCTTCAACTATCACTACCATCCTTCGGGTTGAGTGAGTGAGTGAGTGTTTTACTGAAACTCGCCTGATGTGAAACTTTCAAGAAATCTAAGCCGAGCGCGGAATCTCTGAGCCTATAGCGTTCCCAACCTAGTCTTTCTATCGGCTGTGTTAAACTCTTAGTTCGCTCGAAGCTGTTTTTAACGAAGCGTGTGGTTTTCCTTAAAAAAAAGTATTCCCGAATTAAATCTTTCTGTCCATGGTCCCAAGCGATCTCGGTGATTTCGAGATTTGGCCTAATCAGAGAAAAATAGCATGTCGTGGGGTAATGCAGGCTGGCGGTCGTATTTTTCGCACCCGCAATAATAACATTTGAATCGATTTGGATGCTTCGGACTGGATTCGCTGATACGTCGGTTTCGAAGTTATGTCTTCGTTTGCAGTTGCTACTTGATCCACCTTTTCAGTAGCGCTTCCACTATTTGGCCATACAGCATTCCAGGACTCCGCGTTTAGCTTATTACTTTTGCTTTGCTCGATCACTTTTTTTGTCGAAAATTTCGCGATCTTGTAAAATCGTAAACGTAACTAAATTCAGTGTCTGGTTTGATGTGTAATTGTAAATTATTCCTCATGAGCTCGATCACTCGAATGTGCCAATAGTCTTACGCTCACTTGAATGTGCTTATAGTCTTAAGCTCTTCTAGGAATTTCATGCCATGAAATTATCCTTAACTCTCTCGTATCAATAATATCATTGAGAGACCTCTCTTCCCACATGGTGGATTAGTTGCGTCAAAGAGCGATTTAGACCAATTGCACTTCTTTCTGCCACTGTCTATAATGCGATTCATTGACAGGGTACGACAGGGAAGTCATTCACCATTGAGCAAATTAATGAAAAATGGAAGCGCACAGGCCCGCTTTCACCGACTCCAGGTGGATCCAATGTTGCTTAATATGAAGTGATCCCTCACAGTTAATTACCTAGTCATTATCGATTGCATGGCCACATTATTTAAATCCATAGGTTATGCCTCCGTGCGTTCACATTCGATATCTAGAATGAACAAATGTTAATTTTACTAACTAGGAGTATCGCCACCTCATTTGTACTTTTTGCTAAAAAGTAGATCCAATCTCTGTGTATGTGAAAGGTGCCTTTAAAGTGAAATGAGAAACTGAATCTGAGCTTCAGGTCGATGATTTTGCGTTATAAGGTGTCCAGCAGTACCTACCACCTTATGAATTATTAGATCGAAAAATACGAAATTCGACAACTAACCCGTCGATTTAGTTTCGTCGATTTTCGTGATTTATGGAAAGGAGAAATTTTCACACATATATAGGTTATGGCTATGTGTTCGAAACCTGCTTAAGAAACCAATTTTCCAGTAGTTTCAGCATAACCTAGTTTATATGTGGATATAAAAACTGTGAGATCGTAGTCTATTAGCGTGAAAATAAAATTGCTGAATATGGAATGTGAAATAGTTTTTACTCCGTCGATGATTTTATACTAATTTCTACAAAAGTATGCTAGATCTTAGTTCAGCGGTATTTTACAATTCTTAGGAAGACCATTTGGGCTGTAAACCTTCGGTTCCCTCCGGTGCTATCATCTACTAACGACTAACGTGCAAAATTGTAACATAATTGGTTCTTTGGTCTATCCGCGATAAGATTACAAACAAACGTGCTTTAAAATTCACATTATTGTATAATAGATTTACAGGTATCCATAGCCAATAACAGTTCTTAATACCTATTCCTTCGATTTTGAGAGCTCGCTTTTTGCCTGCTCTTAAGGTGCTTGATGGTGAGACAGGCGCCCTGGCAAGAAAGTGGGTGTACGTATTTATTCGCTTGAGCTGGGGACGAACGGGGAGTGTTGTTTGAGGAATCGGGTTGAAGATGGAGAATTCTTTGAGGGCATGCTGTAAGAACATGGGAGAAGAATTGGAAGAGCTGGTTTGAGGGGGGACCTTAGGGCTCACAGGGGTGGAGGAACAACATTAATAGCGTCCGTTCACATCTTCTGCGGTGGCGGCATGGGACCGTTTTGAACTTGATCCAATCTTCGCTCCAAGTCCCCTCTTCCGACCATTTCTACGGAGGGTTTAAAACGTACTTGTTGGCACACAATCGTCCAGGAAGGATTAAGGGAGAAAGAGGCTAGGTATGAATGAGGGGGAGATTGCGCTCTCAGTGTACATTCGGTGTCTTACCCTGGACACGTGTGCTCTGAAAGGGAGATAAACTCTCGAGCTGCGAAGAGATGAAACAGTTAAGATTCAAAAGAGATGAAACGATGGAGTGTGTGTGATAAGTGGTTAGAGATCTGGAGTGTGAAATTTAGACGACATCAAGACAAGGGTTTGAGGACGGAAACCGTATATTGCACTGGCAGGAAACAAAATTTGTGCGTAATTTATCATGTGAAAAGTAATTCACGTAATTTGGCTATCTGCAAAACTCTTGTTCTTATTATGAATTGAATATCCGACGATATTGTAAATTGTTTTTGCCTTAGTGTGTTTGTTCATTACATTTCCTTAAATAAAAAATAATACGTCATTGAGGAAGGAAATTCAGAGCGTGGAAACGTCTGCGGACAATATATGTTCATATTTATTTATTTATTTATTTATGACTTGTGCAAAACGTATTACATATTAATATTTTTTAAATTTTGTTATTAGTTTACAATATTAGGTAGCAGTGCAAATGCTTTTCATTTCATTTCAGGGATGTTTTTTAACCCTCATGCGCGAAATTAGTTTTGTGTTTAGTCATATTTATGTTACCAATCGTGAAATTGAGTATTCAATGGGTCAGCAAGCTTAAAACGGAAACAAAAGGTATGCCATTGCTGTTATTATGTTATCGTAAGTCATTCGTTTTAACTTCGCTTACTTTTAAACGCACTTACTGGTATGCGAACGTCCAGGAAGTATATCATGGGCTACGGAGCTTGATATATCAGGGGGGATTGGCTTCTCGGTGTTCATTTCAGTCTCTTGCCTAATACTGAACACGTGCTTATTGGAGTCTAAGCTCTCTAGCTAATAAGTGATGAAACCATCGGATGATAAGTGGTCATTGGTTCGCAAGCAGGAGCACCAGCAAAAGACGCCATCCATGCTAATGTTTTACGCACGGAGGCAGAAGAAGTGTATAATTTAGTATATGAGGAAAAATGATTGGTGATTTTATTCGATATCATGTTGCTTTTGAGTTCAAAACAGCCCTGAGCGTAGTATGACAATGTTAGCATGAATAACGAATTTGAGAGTTAAAGACAAAGCTTTGGGCAACAAGGGCTTCTGAGAACATTCCAAAAATAAAGTACTTTTCTAGATCTTCGTCTCTAAGCCATGTTATTTCAATTCTGGCCTTTTATTTTAAAATAAAATGCCTCACACAAATTCTTACTCATTATTGAAACTGCCTTTTATCAGTCAGTTTCTCAAATATTTTTTGTCATATCTTGAGAGTTATTAAGCGTATAATTCTATTTACTTCAGTATATTCATGCACGCGTTTAAGGTCGCTACCCAAAACATTCGCCCAATCGCAATTTCCTTGATTCCCTGAATTTAGAAATGGATACTTACTATGGCCACTAAGTGTGTCGGCAGTTATTATGTAGTTTTTGCTATTTCTTTCGTTGAAATTTAAGCGTTTGCGGATCAGCTCATCGGATTTATCATCCTGAAAATGCTTTAACATTAAGCCATGGCAAATTGGCCTTCTGTAGAGGTAAACTGCTGTTCTAATTCAGGATTCAGTGTCGGACGAAACTTAAAAGTCGTCTTATTCTTTTGTGTGCTTGATTTTTCTTTTCCATAGCTAAGGAATGGTACATACATAATCGGGGAAGGGAAAACGGTGTATGGGAGCATTGTAGATTAAATACTTAATTATTAGATATATGTATTAATTGATTTATTTTTCTTGAATGTATTATTGATGCATATTTATTGTGTTATAGTTGTAAATAGTGGGAAGAGGTGCATATATTTTCATCTCTTGTCTTGCTTATTGTTCATCAGTCATGCGCCTTATGCTAGTGCTATTCAGTCATGTTAAAGCAACTACTTTTGAGGCATGAGTCTCAATTGACTCAGTAAATATAAAGCAGAAACAAAAAATACTATTGGAATAATTGTTTTCCGTAGTCATTTCAATCAATTTTGCTGACTAATATATAACACTCTGTATTCGTGAAAGTACATTAAAAATGTTTATGTTGTGAAAACTGATGCCATCCAAAGAAGTATCTGGCTCCTTGTGTTGACATGTGGATTTGTGAATGAACTTTAGCGCAGATTGTTGGCCATCACTCAATATAATTTGGTGCGAGATTGAAGCCCTGCCAAATACTTAGTGAATGGTGGGAGCACCTGTCCTAATAACTTGAAACGTATTCTGTATCAGTGTCGTCATAGAATACCCTGGAAATTAGTTCCTCAGTTGTCGGACAGTTGTCTTTTTTCACCTTAATTTACTCCTCTTGGCTCAAGTGTCCTCGGAGTGAGCTCGCCACTTTCTATCCCTAGCCCTCACCGTGATCATAAAACAACAATGATGAAGGTTATTTCCCCTATAAATCTCGCAAACTAACAATAAGGAGGTTGGCTTCGGGATCGCCGTATTTGATCAAAATATTGAAAATCGAATGAGATGAAAAAGCACGCTGAGAGTGAGTGGCTTTCAGTGCAAGATCGCGATTAGTATCGATCGATAGTAATAACGACTATTCATTATTAGTACTGGGCAGAATATTGTTATTTTTGTTTGGATTTAATTTGTTTCGGCAAGCGGTTTTCATACTTCGCACGCTGGACTGCACTGCTTTCAATGCAAATCAATTTAAGGCCTTGAGCCTGAAAATTTTGATCAATTACGTACATTAAAACTCAGTAAAAATAAAGTAAAGAATCCTAACGGAATACGCTGAACGGAACGGAAACATAATATATTTTACTTAACTGGAATAACCGCACGTGGTCATTAGAGAGGTGATATAAAAGTTCAAAAAAATTAAATCATCTCGTTCCCTACGACTTACTGAGCAATTTAGTGTACAGAGGGCATTTTAGCTACCTATGGAAGAGCTTTTTGTATATTAAAAAAAACATTGGGTTGCAGTCTCCGCCCCTGGATACCTCGTCAGCCAACGTAAACCATAGAGCTTGTGGTTTAAAAGAACGTCGTTTGCTATTATTTTGCCATTGAGTCACGTGTAGCGCAAGTCCACGTAAGTTGTAGCGTGCTCGTTCAGAGGGGATAGGGCAGTTATATCACCGATAGTGAATGGTTGAAAGCCGACTAACTAATATGTATGGTAGCAATGGAATGGGGTGAGAAGAGGTAGGTAGGATAAAATCGTGGCTTAATGTGCCTGGAAACCTTATGTTGATGAATATTAGGTCTCTTAGTTCGTAAAAGCAATTCGTTAACCTGACGTCGGTCAAAGCGGTGTGAGAGGTCAAGTAAATATTTCTGTTAGTCGCTAAAGGAAGCCAGCCTCTTTGGTTGCACCAATAATTGATTGTTCTGTGATTATCACGAAAGGCAAATGATATGACGAGCGTCTATGAAGGTATACTTGACGAACGTACTCTTTAAGTGTGTGTGTTTATACAGATGAACAGCATGCATGGAATTTGCCATAATGTACGAGAGTTATGAACTAAGGTGCTTGATTGTATGCGTAAATATTATGGCTGAGGAAATGGTACTGTAAGCCCTTTAACAAAAGGGAATATAGTTCAAGGTTTGGAGCACTGATACTGTCTTTATGTCACCCAGAAAATTCGTTGACTTCCTTAAGGCCTCGTGTTCTATAAATCGGTCGCCAGAGCTTCCTTTTCCATATCCTTTTTATTTTTCAAAGGATTTATTATTGTACATTTTATATAATGAATCCTAGTCTCAGAAGTGGACAAACCTTTCGTGACATAACTATCAGCAAAGAGTTATGTGCTCAGCATCATTGGCCTTTTCTGCTGCATATTTTACGACTTTTACATTACGTTTGTCAATCTTTGTGGCCATAACGTTTTATCTTTGCCCTTATTAGTTCTCCTCATTAACCAACTGCCTCACTTAGAGTGAAAAGCAAGAGATTCCATGTTACGTAAATTCTTTTACCCGGCCAAGAGCGAGACTGGGTCGCATAATTCATTTCTCATTCACTCATGGTAGATAATTTGAGACTGGATTAATCTAATAAGTATTAGATTCGTACAGTTTTAATCATCCGTAAAAGTGTGAATAACCTGCAAATGTTTTGTGTCATTTCCCAAAAAAGTCGATGGTTGTTACCTTTGCCGTCACTCTAGTCAAGCACGTGATAATCAAATGTTTCAAATTTACTGTTTATACTGTTTTATTCTATGATTCATGGATGAAATTATTTCTCGAAATGTCCAAATCTGATGAATAAAACTTTGATATATTACACCATATTAATTTTTACATTTCACAAAATTACTTTTCTTCTTACCCATAAAAATAGCGCTTTTAAGCTCAACAGAAGATATTTTCAGTGGAAAGTTTTCTGCCTCGAAAGCGGTCAAAAGAATTTGGAATAATTCCAACGACTGCTCATAAAATAATTGGATCATTACAATTTCCTCCAATTAGGAGCATTTGGCATGCAAGTCTTCACAGGGCTGTGGAACCGTGTTCTCTGAATAGCTCAACGGAATTACACTTCCTACTAAATAAATAGAAACAGCTTGAAATGGAAGTATAAAGAAATTTATTATAGATCCGCAGACTGTGCTGTGTTGTCATGTGCTGGATTTTGCTCATGGAAAAATTCTTGTTTCTCCCTGGGTGCAGGCCGACCTTTAATGGAAATAATAATATTTTAGTTCGTTCTGAATCGCTCCGTACATCATACCGTAGATTTATTAAACATTTTACGGTAATTTTTTATCTTTTTCATATCATTAATTATAATCAGTTTGCTTTCATTTTTGGCATAGTCTTTCTCTAACGAGCGAAAAATTTGGACTGTATCGCTTAACGTCGCTCGGATGCCAAAATGTTCTTCGCCGATATTAGTTTCCTTAATTGTGAAAAGGTTTCTGCTTTCTGAGTAAGCGAGAAGTAAGAATACACACTGAGAAAATTATAGGATGTATTTAAAAAAAAAAAAGATTCACGATGGAATAAAGCAGTTAGCTGAAATGAGAATTGAGTGGAGAGTTGAAGCATTCCAATCCTTGGATTGAGTTGTTGATGGCGAAAACACATTAAGTGGAATAATTTGATTCCTCCATGTTAGAGCTACAGAAAGTTGCTATATTCAATGCTGGATACAATTTGAAAGGTTTCTTGCATCATCTTTGGCTTTTGTCAATACATAATAACGCCTAATACCTCGCGATTACTTTATAGTTTCTGTAGTTGTGAAATTATATTTCCGTTATACTTTGATTAGCGTTGTAATGACGTTCACCACATTTTTCTCATTGTGCAGTTTACGTATCCGTTATCACCAGTGGCTCTGTCCATTGTCCGGTCAACCGTCCATTTTCAATCGATTTTCTTAAGTTTAATTTATTCGTTCCATTTAAACTACACTCGCCGACTTTGAGGTGGGCTGCGAAGCGGACGCACAAAAAACGATTTGCGTTGTAATAAAAAACTTGGGGATCGGGTTGGTCAGATAACTAGAGCACACAGAATTATCACCCCAAGGGCCCGGGTTCCAACCCCGGCAGTGGCGGAGAGTTTTCATTGTTATCAGGCTATCCCTGTGTGGGGAACACTTTAAGTGCTGTACTCCGTCCATTGGATAGGGCGTGGGCGCCTTTTGTGAAGAGCAGGCAAATGCTGACACCAGGTTTCTCTTCACCCTGTCTTTACTTCCCAAGTAATCCTTCCATTACCAACTTACCTGTCCTCAATGGCGCAAATTATCAGAGTTTTCGGTCGCCTATTCCGAGTTACCAGCCTACCAGCCAATGAGGAACGTCCTCGCACTTTATTCACTGTCACACTCACCTCTTTTACGTATTCCGCTAGTCGAAAAGGCAGAACGACGGAATAACTCTAAAAAGCACAACCACTGACGAATTCACTCGAGGTTTCCCGGATTGAGCGCGACGGAGAACAAGCGACTGGTTGCTCTTGCAATTCCTTGTCCACCCGCACTGTCCGAACACACTCCGCGTCCTCTCCGCCTTCTCTGGTTACGCCTACACATCCCCGCTGCCCCATCCAGTCCCTGTCTTCTCACGGTTTCGCCACAGAGCCGTGTGTTATGTGCGAGGGAGGAAGTTTGGTCTATAATAAGCACCACTCCGCCCGCCACTCTTCCAGGCAATTCCCACACTCTGCGCTCCTCTCTTTTCTGCTCTCCCCCACCCAACCTGAAAATGCCCCGCCCCCACGGTCCTCCTCCTCTTGAGTGAGACCCACCCCCTTTCTCCTCTCAAAACCTTTCATCCTTTTACCCACACCCCCGTCTGTCCCCGTCTCTCCCACTACTCCCTTCAACGCGTCTCTTTCACGCCTCAGGGAAGCGAGCAACCCGGAAATTCCCCCGAGGCAAACAGGATCGTTCCAAGGTGGGGAGGTGGGATTGAGAGTTTGAGGGGTAATGCGTCGACAGCTGGTGGTCCATCCCCCCCCCCCCCGCCTCACTAGCTACTACTGACCGGAACTTTACAAATTTGATGAGTATTCAAAAATTCTTAACATTGTTTACTTTTAATCATGTGGGTATTGTAGTAGTGTTCCAGTGAGTTTGTGAAATTCAGCCCGTTTCGGAGATGTTATGACTGGAGTCAAGCAATCCAAGGTGGGCTTCGATCCACTTCAAATCAAAAGTGCTTGCACCGAATAAATCTTTTCAAATTTCATTTCTACTCCCGAAATAAAATAATTCGTAGAGGGATTCGCGAGAAAAAAATGATTTTTGTAGTTCATTCATTGTCATTTTTCGGTTAGCCTTTGTCTGTATTAAGAAATACAAGCTCGGAACATGTGCAAATATTTTCAATTAGAGGAATTTTATAATGCATTCACTATAAAATTGAACTGAAATTCGAAATGAAATTAATTTTATTTTCTCGAACCAAGAGCGCGAGCAATGATTTTGAGTCGCTTACTGCATGAAAATCAGATCTTACTGCCATTCTATATTATAACATACATAATATCATTATATACTATCATTCCTCTGCAAGATAAAACAGCTTACTGTATAATAATTGATTGTTATAAATCTTATTCACATACTAAATTTAGAAAAATAGAAGTCCACTCCTGTAATAATTAACTTATCATTTATTCAAACATCAATAATAATAATAGCCATTAAAATGAATGCAAACCATTATATTCACAAAAAGCAGTCTTTCTGAGAGTTCGGGTGTAGGCGTTTAGCGGATATACTATCTTCAAATGTCGGTTTTAGTTTACGCGAACCTTCAGTTTCTACTGTATTTTGAATTGATAGGCATATTTTTTTAAATACGACTCCACCATCAATTCCAAACTTCAAGTGGTACTCATTGTCAGACAAATAACGTTTTTCTTTAATGTTCTGTATTAAACCCTCATGATCTATGCAGTAAACTATTGTTTCAGGTGCAGCTGAAACTTTGTCAGCTTTCACGTTGTGAAATTAAACGTCTTTGTGCTACAATATTTATGGGCACAGTGACTCTTAACTGATTTTTTATAATTGGTTCAACAACTTTTGCACCTTTTGTGGCTACGCGTATAGCTGCAGCCATTTTCAACGTCTTTCTTTGAATTAAATGTAAACTGGTCTGTATTTACAAAACTCATCGGCAGAAAACAACTGTTTTTAACAGGCGTTTCATTAAAAATTTATTTAAATGATATTTGAAAACTTTTACTGTGTGGTTGAGATAACGATATGGTTGGAGATTGCTTTTATTTTTCATTTAAATTTCGTTTCAGTAGAAATGACACAACTTTCTCTGCAGTTTTCGAATCTGCGCTTATAACAGTTCCAGTTTTCCAACCGCGTAGTCAAGATTGATGATCAGATCCTCTTCCTCTTTCTGAGAGGAAGTGAGCAGATGAGAGAGCATTCTTCCTCTACTCCTACGTATCACAGTCAATTTCGTCAGTTTCCTACGTTTTTCAAAAAAAAATTTTGAAAGTGCGAGACGAAAGCTCACCTTTACCGAGACGCGTATTGATGAGATAGTCCTTTTCTAATTAATGAGAAGTATTAACTGTTACGACTTTCGATGGAAAGTAATTGCATGTTATCTAAAAAATTAATGGATTGATTTAGGAGACAGAATGCACGTAATCGTACATGGAATTATGAGTAAAGGTATATTTCAAATTTTACTCATCAGACAATTCAATGAAAGAAAGTTAATAAAATTAACATGAAAATATTGATTTTACTTAAAAAAATAAATGTTTTATTGACCCAATAAAGTTATGTTCAATCATTTAAAAATTTGAAATATTATCCTACCTGCAACTTAAACATTCGTCGCTTCGGCTAGCACACTCTTTCGTTTACGCAAAATAATAACCTCTGCGAAGTTTCCAAATACTGGTTTTCGGGCAAGGTCACATATTTAACAGTCACACACGGAGTTGCTATTTGATCTAGTGTATTTCTTTTTAGGCTTCAGCTCGGAATTTTCTGGCAATCTTACAGTCCTTTCTTCGATGTTTTAACACAGTATAGATCTCGTTTGAAACTGCATAAAACAAGGAGGAGTCAGTCCTCTGCATCATTTTATTCTGTCCCCGAACAAGTTTTTTCAATCCTCCATTTAAGGGCATCATTGTTTTCGTTTGACCAAAACAGAATAAGCAAATCTGTGAGCTATTTTCCTCGTACGTCCTTGCCTCAGGCATTTTGACTCACGATATATATATAAATAAACAATTGATATGTGTATCCATGGTAACAAAATAGAAAAAGTTTAAAACACTAGATTAAATGGCGTTTAATGAAAACTATATGCGATAATCTGTATCAAATACACAAAAAACGAGTTTTCTCGCGAATCCCTCTACCAATTACTTTATTTTGGTCTTAAAATATTCGTGAGACACCGTACCAGTGATATTTGAACAGATCTAACCGGTGAAAGCACTATTGATTTCAAGTTTATCAAAGCCCACCGTGGATCAGGTTAGTTCTCCAGAACGTATTCCACGCACTCGCCTTGTCCTCTTCCTCGAACGTGGTCGCATGCAATGTTTCTCTGTTGCTAGAAACATCACTTCGCTTTTTTCTAATGAAGCACGAAATATTTCTGCCTCTGATTGGCTGAAAATTCTAGCCTCTTTTAAGGGTGCCTCACGATGCGTCGCTTGTTACCGAAACCGGTACCACATGTTTTGCAACGACGAGTTGTCGATTAGGGGAGTTATAGAAACTCACTTTCGGTAAGAGGGTGTCGATACAAGCGGCCACTTTCGTTAACAGCGTGCTATCGGCAATACTTAATCGAGTTACAGAAAGCCCCTACAGGCCTCCGCTGATCCCTAGCGACTCACGCAGTTTCCGATAAGTAACCTACATCTGCGTCTTGCCCTTCGAGCCGGGGGGCGTTTGGCGGGGGGGTTGTTGTTAATTTTATCATATGTTATTATGTGATGTGTGTATTATATGTTATTTATAATTATTGTACTTTAATACGGCTAAGTAAAAATTCCGATACACATGTTCTAAATTTTAAATAAAATGGACAGTACTCTATCTATTACTTATATTTTTGACAATGCAGTTTCACCATATCTCGCCGGACACTGTTGATTTCATTGGTATCTTTAGATAAAAGTGAAAAAATTGCATCATACCGATTTGGTTTTTGGCAATTCAATGCTATTTTAACAGGTAGCCTCATTGTACACTGCATATATTTCGTAATAATTCGATATAATATGTACAGCTTTTCTTCTAAACGCGAAATGAAACATTTCTTATTATTATAATTGTTAATAACAAGTATCAAGGTGTCACACCGAGTCCAATATTCGAAAACAAAATATTTCAATATTATTTCGTCTAAATTGTGAACTAAAAAAAAACTATTAAAATGTGCACTCAATGACCCACGATTACCGCTCCAGCCACCGGAAGAGGTCCTGAGAGTTGCTCTGAGAGTCGCATTTTTCAGAGGGAGGAAGAATTATCTCTTTTGTCACGAGGAATCGTTCAAAGCAGGGCGATAGATAGATGTTTCAGGGTTGTCAATCTTGTTAGGATTCATTTCGCCAGTTGGGGCAGCATTATGATGTCACAGAACGAATGGGATACTCAATGTATCGTTATAAAACAACGAATTTCTTCCGCTACGAGATCTTAGGGGGTAGTATCTTGAATCGCACGTGTAAACGAAGCGAGGTCAGGGAAAGATGAACTACGGCAGTGGTTATCAACCTTTTTGCACAATTCCCCCCTTTCCGCATAGTTGAGAGTACCATTCCCCCTTGCCAATATAAAATATTTAACGATAAGTTATTTCCGTAAATGAAAATAATCCGCATGTTTATGAATCAGTGGCATTCAATTAAATCATTTGAACGCCGCAAAATAAATTATAATATCCTACAATTTTTGATTGTACATAATCTACAGAACTTCGCATTTTGCCGAATAGTGGACACAATCCCCCCCTGAACTACCACTAGGGGAGGAATTTCCCTCTGGTTGACAACCCCTGAAGTACAGGAAAGTCAAAGGGGTAGTCCAGTAGTACAGGAAAGTCAAAGGACAGTATAGAATGGAGTGCTCCAGTTAGCAAATCTTAAAATTGAAATGATGGTGATGATAATGATAAAGAGTGAAAAAGACGGCTCGCCCTAATTTTTTCTGCTCCATTCAGCAGTCTCGTACAAGCAATTATCAACGGTGTGAGAGGAGTCGATTGTTGGAATACTTCTCTTTCAAATGAGAAAACTTACAGTTTTGCACCGAGTCTAATCGACACGCTTCTGTTTGAGGTGAAATACCTTTTATTCCCTTTTGCGCCCCAGTTACAGAGTCGATTACGGAACTCTTCCCCTCTATTTAGCAGCGGAAGCAAAAGTTGAAGCATTCACCAGAATGCGTCCTGGCTGAGCGCTAGGCGTAGGGAGTTTTTTCGTGCTATTCGGGCATTCGTATAATTCTTTGTTTTCCAAATTACGAAAATAAAATAAATATCCCACTCAGGTAATGGAATAGTGGCGGAAATGACTTTTGAAACTTCATCAATTCAAATGCTACCAAGACACGGTTGAATTCCGTATCTGCATATAGATTCCTAGTTTTTAAAATACGCATTACTCATAAAAATTCGCAGTTTAAAAAACACTCATAATGTTATCGAATCCTATGAAATGAATCTACCGCATTCTCAACCGCAATGACGTTACCGGCTGATCTGAGCATTGTTTCATCATGCCAATTGTTCCATTGTGACTTCGCCTCTGTCACTTGCACAGGAGAATCCAAATGGTATGGTGTCGTAATTTTTGGCTTCTCATTCCGAGGACCCGGGTTTGAATTCCAGCTATTATGGACATTTTTCATTGAAATATTTATTTCAACTTGTGTGCATCGTGAAGGTAATGTAAGTGTAGTACAACGTCCGTTGGGAAAAACAGAAAAATTAGGACTTTATGGTGACTTTCGTTGAGTGAAGGCTGATGCCGACGCCGGGTTTCTCTCCACCCATCCTTCAGCCCTCGTTTAAAATACTGGAGCAATTTTTGTCTGTCTACAGGTTAGTGTGAAACTGTGCATACGTGCTCATTTTAGTGATATCTATAGATAAAAGGAAAAAAATGCTTTTTATCGATTTAGTTTTTTTTACAATTCAATTATATTTTTACACGCAGCCCTGTAGTGCATGAGATATGTTTTGTAATAATTTTAGAGCATATGTACATGTTATGTAATGTACTTATTTCTTCTAAACGACAGTTCTAAAGCGGCAATATTGTTGGGTTTATCCTCCGCGACTGTGGCGACTGTAAGCACGACCACATCTCTTGTGCCACAATGTGGACTTCAGACGAGAACACCTACTTCCGTATGTGTTCTCGTCTCGTCGTTCCGTATGTTTTTTTTAGTAATTCACATAAACTCCGCCGAAATTCAACTCGAAGTTAGATTTCTTAGTGTTGTAACTGGCTAACACATCTGACTGGCAATTGGGAGATCCTGGTTTGAATACCGGTGAAGCCAAATGATTATTTCGTGGGGAATTTCTTCCATTTGGTGTATATCTTTGCACACGTGCGCGTGACAGCATACCATATCATTTGTTCAATGTAATGGTTGGAAAATCAATATGTTTAAGCGACACGATCAACATCTCCTAATTTTCCGAGGAAAATCAATTTAATATCGTAATTAAGCATGCTAAAATATGTTTACCCTGTAAACATACTTTTTCATGTCTGTTTTTGCTCTATTCCCCTCTTTCATCATTGTTCAGAAAATCATTCCCTCTTTCCTAGGTAGACTAACTCAGATGCATTTCAAATAACATGGATATAGTATCGAAAATATATTATTTTGTTTTTATTAGTTCTTACCAATTTATTTGATACTTTAAATGCAATTTCACTGATTTTATGAGTCTTACAATTGTTACATAATTTACAGAACAACACATTTTGCTTAAGAACAGCACCAATTCCCCCCTAAACCCCTTAAATTCCCTCCAGAGGGGAATTCCCCAGCAGTGGAGAACCTCTCGCCAAGAGGTTAGTATCCGCGGCTTTCGATCTCCGAGTTTGATACCTACTTACGGAAATTTTTCTTATTTTATTTTATGCCAATCACAAGGCTAACGTCGCTTTCTCGCAGATGACTGTTCACAGCGTTTGCACACTAGGGAGGATCGGGAGGATAGGGAGGATCGATTTTTCGCGGAGAAACTTGGCCCTATGGAAAAAGTTGTCAAAGTGACTCGAAATAAGGCCAGAAAAATTTGGGACCTCTAGGTCAACCCTACTACTCTAGTAGACCCTCTCGCCGTGGCCATTAGTGGGGAGGGAGGGTTAAAATCGGGGTTACATCGTTGGATAGGGGATTGGAATGGTTTACCGGAGGAAATTTTGGAGCCCTTCCCTACTAATACTAGGATATTTATGACGAGGGTGAAAAAAATCGAATTTTGAGGAATCTTCCTATTTTTTTTTTATTTAGTATTTTTTATTTTGTATTTTGGTCTTCATATATTTTGTGTCTTATGTAACCACCCGACCAAATATATAACTTGTATTTTGTATTTTCGTATTTTATATTTGGTTCTTGAGTATTTTCTTGTTATATGTTACCACCCGACCAAATGGTCGACTTGTAACAATTTATGCAATAATAATAATAATAATAATAAAAAAGGAAACTCTCCACCAACCGCCAGTTCAGAGGAACACACCACCGGCCAGACCACTCTCCCCGACACAGGCAGCCTCTGCACCACCTGAGGCTAGAACGGCACTCATGCCGCAGTCTATGTCAAATGGAGATGAAGCTGGTCAGGCCGTCGCTGAACTACGAACGCGGTTGTTAAGCACAATATCTTATGATGATGGACAACCTAGGCCGAGAGACATCCACCGGAAGATCTCTCTGCGTGGTAACCACCTGCCCCAGTTGAATGGTCTTATCGACGAAATCCTAACGGAAACGTCGGACCTTTGGACGGTAAATTGCGTGGTCTATGCTGCTGCCAAAATTATGGCTCACTCCCAAAAGAACACCTCTTGGGAGGACAAAGCAGCAAAGAGGCTTGAACAGTTGGAGGCCAAGATCACGCAGGCGAGACAACAGGCGTCGAGAATTCAGTGTGTGATGGAATACATCGCATCTGGGCGAGCTTTCACTCCTAAAGTTCGGCGCATAGCGCGCAGTCTCAGGTACAACCATCACACGCTGAATAAAAGCGTGCTGCTTACCATTAAGCAGCACGCGGTCGATAGAGTACGGGCACTCACCACGGCCCGGAAAAAACTCCTGAAGAGGAGTAGGGGCGTGAGAGAAAATGCCACCTTTCTCCTTCAGCCGTCCCGTCTCTTTCGACCACCTCCGCCTGTTGTTGAATCTCCGCCACCCGTCCAAGAGGTTGAACGTTTCTGGAAGGAAATATACGAAACGTCGAAGCCATTCAACGGAGACACTCCGGCCATAGGCCTCTTTAAAGAGGTTTGTGACCGCCACGTACAAGATGTGGATGGACCTCTTTCAGTCACCGAAAGTGACGTGAAGAAGGCCTTCTCTGGCAAGAAGAATTTCTCGGCTCCAGGAATGGATGCCGTGAATAACTTCTGGTGGAAGAAATTTACTTCCACCCACCAACACCTCGCCAGAATCTTCACGTCCTTTCTAAATGGTGGAAAACCAATTCCACCTTGGCTGACTGAGGGACGCACGGTTTTAATACCTAAGAAGGGAGACTTGTCCAATCCAAAGAACTACCGCCCTATAACCTGCCTCAACACTGTATATAAGGCGTTCACCTCGATCTTGAGCGACCTTATCCTACACCAAGTCCAGCCGGTTTGGGAGGAGGTGTACGAGCAGAGGGGCTCAAAGCGGGGAATCGCGGGATGCAAGGACAACCTGCTCATTGATAGGTGCATATGCCAGGATGCCATCCGGCATAAGCGAAACCTATCAATGGCCTGGGTGGACTACAAGAAGGCTTTTGACACCACTTCGCATGAGCTATTGATCGCCATGCTGAAGTTGATGAAAGTCCACCCTGAGGTTGTGTCCTGCATCCAACGCCTGTTACCACTGTGGAAAACGCGCTTCGTTCTGACCTCAGGCAAGCGGTCAGTTTCCACAGAGTTGGTAACATACCACCGTGGCGTTTTTCAAGGCGACAGCTTGAGCCCCCTACTGTTCTGTATTTCCCTCCTACCCCTGTCCCTTAGGCTGCGACGAGGTAAAGGATACATGTGTGGTGTTCCAGGTGACAGGAAGCATAAGGTCACCCATTTGTTTTATATGGATGACCTGAAGCTGTATGCTTCTAATGCGAAAGTCCTTCGCACTGCCCTGGACACCGTACTGGAATACAGTGAGGCTATAGGAATGGAGTTCGGATTGGACAAGTGTGCATCCATCCACTTGGCGAGAGGAAGATTTTCGGAGATCAAGGAAGACGTGCAACTTGTTGACGGGAGCGTCATTCGTCACCTCGAGGACGATGACAGCTATGAATATCTCGGCGTCCCGCAGCGCCGAATGCAGGAGGTTACAGCAGTGAAGGAAAGGCTCACCGCCAAATACAGACAGACTCTCAGGAACATCTGGAGTTCTGAGCTGTCAGGCAAGAACAAGGTTCTTGCCACGAACATGTTCGCGGTTCCTACACTTCTGTATACCTTCGGATGCATGAAGTGGAACGTCAACGAGTTGCAGAACCTCGATAGGGGAACGAGGAAGATGATGACCATCTATAGAAGTCTTCATCCGAAATCTTCCGTCGCCAGATTGTATCTCCCTCGCAATGTAGGTGGTAGAGGACTATTGAGTCTGGAATGTCTCCACAACAGAGTTGTCCTGGGTACAGCTTGCCGAGTTTTGAAAAGCAGGGACCCCCTGCTCAATCTCGTGAGTGATCACGAGAGTGCGGGAGCAGGGGCGTTTCTCTTCCAGGCGGCAAAGAGGGCAGCGGACGAAACCGGTCTCGACTTCGACCCGTCATCCGACGGAAGCGACAATGACTCGACCATCTTGTCATTGAAGGCAGACGTCCTCAAGCTCGAAATAAAAAAAGCCGAGCAGAAGGCCTTGCTCAAGGTGCATACCGATAAGCCCATGCATGGAGGTTTCTATCGAAACATCGAAAAGCATGGGCTATCGAAGGAGCTAACGTTTGCCTTCCTACGCTCCGCCGGTCTGAAGTCCGAGACCGAGGGTTTTGTCCTCGCGTGCCAGGATGGTGTCATAAACACACTCGTGTACCGCCGCATTATATTCAAAGCGGAGGTTGCGGACACGAGATGTAGGGCGTGCCGAGCCCAGCCGGAGACTTTGAGTCACCTTCTCTCCGGCTGTAGTTATTACGCTAAGTCAACATATTTAGCTCGGCACAACGCTGCCCTACGGGTGTTATACTTTCATCTTCGACACCATTATGGCATCGACGAAACACCTGTGCTGCCCTATGCCCCTGGAGATATTGAGTCCGTCGTGGAGAACGATAAATGCACGATCTGGTGGAATTACTCCTTTTCCACCACCAGGCAGTTGGAGGCGACCAAGCCTGATATCGTTCTCCTCGACCGCCTCACACGCTCCATGTTCGTGATCGAGTTTTCGGCTCCGGCTGAAACTAACATGGATGCGAAGGAGGTGGAAAAACGGACGAAATATCAAGACCTGCTTTTCGAACTTCGACAGATGTACCCCGGACACTCTGTGAAACTGGTGGTCCTCATCATAGGTGTGCTCGGTGGAGTTAAGGGCTCGCTGCTAAATAACATCAAGTGTATTCCGTCCTGCGTGGCACAGGCGGAATTACTAGTTGCACGCATGCAGAAGGCCGTCATCCTGGGGTCACTCCGTTTACTGCGGACGCATGACCCTACCGCAGCGTAGCCACACATCCGATGGGCGTCGGACGTGGCTGCGATTACTGCCCAACCCCTCTCGAGTCTTCGGCCATTATGACGGCAATGAAACCTGATGCTTGCCGGGGACTCGGAGGGTCATGTTACAACTGTAACAATTAAAATAATAATAGTAATAATAAAATGGAAAAAGTCATGTTTTTATAGTGGTTCCCCATGGATTTTGCCGAGTTGCGACCCTTGAGGTCAAACATTTCGTCCATTTGGAAGTACCTGCAGTCGGAAGCCACAAATTGTCTTTTTTAAGTGCGCGGCCGCGCGTAATTATGCAACGCCCACGCAGCGTCGCGTCGCAGCGCAACGGTCAGCAGGCCGCTAGCGCCTCCTGCCGGCTCGCGTCTCCTGCCCGCTCGGGTCTGTTGCCCGCTAGCTGCGAACGCAGCAAAACTCATCATGCATGCGTCTTCCATCGTTGGTCTAACGAATATTAGATAATTAAACACAATGTCCAGGGAATAACAATCACGGAAGAATTATTTGAAATTAATATAACACTTCTAAATTCCCTCAGGTGGCTTTTGGCGAGTACTAGGTGCTGACAATGTATACATATTCTGTTGCCTGAGTTTGTTAACCCTGGTAAAACTCCCAATACCCTCGCTTTACACCCCTTCTCCTCCCTGTCGTCCTTTGGTTTTCCCTCTCATAGCCTCTCCTTTCTCCCTTCCTTCCCCTACCGCCTCCAAAATATGTGTATATTGTCAGCGCTTAGCACCATTTTATTTAGTGTGAAATTGCACCTTGCTATTTCAGTGAGCATATGGAATGCCTGCAGGTCGCTACTAGGCATTCAGTGATGTCGTGATTTTCTCTACGCGTTCTCTGTGTAGGTCAGTTCTGTGGTAGTAATATTTTGTGAGAATTTAGAAATAAGTGCGCCGCTCTTCAAGTCAAATCCCTTTGTGATTTGTATATTTTAACTGGGCGATAATTTGGACTTGGAAAATTCCAAAAAAAAAGGATGCCTAGTGAGAAAAAAATGCCCTTTCTGGTGTCTCGTCGACATTAAACGAATCGAAGTTACCAACTTTAAAAGAAGTGATAAAATATTTTTTTATATTCGCGACATATTAAGATTCGAAAACGGAGGCAGGAAGCCTACAGGTTTTCAAGTAGCTAGTCTAGTGGTGAAAAATGTGTCCGAACTTCGGAGACACGCCCCTGTTCCAATCATTGCGGAACGTGGTGTGATTCAAATGATTTTATTGTACGATAAGACGTAGTCGGCTTTGAAAGAGTTCAAGCAAGCTTTAGAAAGGTGTCAAATTGACAAAACAAATTAATAAATATTTTAATAAATCTCAGAAACTATGTGATATTTGTGCGTGTAAGTGCAAAATAATCAGCTAGTGTAAATGTAAGAAGGAGAATAAAGTTCCCCTTGATGAAGTGGCATGTTTTAGAGATCAAAGGACAAAACGAAAGATGGAATCCGGAGGATTGTATGCCTTAGAAACTCGACGTTTGAACAAAAAACTCAGAAGAGGATCGTCGGAGAGCGTCGAGTCAAAATCATTCATTGTTGAAGAAGTAAAAAGTGAACATCAAGAATTTTCTCCCTAGACATCCCGAGAAAATTTAACTGACGAGGAATCAGCTGACTTGGACCTCAACGTTCCTCATACGGTTAGGGATGAAAATCAACCTGGACCTTCTTTAGGGCAAATGCGTCTTCAATTGCCAACTGTGGCGGAGGTATGTGCAAGAACCGGCATGTCCCTCTGAGCTGCAGCAATGATCGTCAGCGCAACTTTAGCCGACGCAAAGCTCATAACTCCGGAAGACACATCAAAGGTAGTGGACCGGAGTTACTTACGAAGACAGAAAAAGAAGATGATAGATTAAGAATAAGCAAAGAGAGAAAAATCAAAAAGTGCAATTTAAGGGTTGTATTTTGACGGCAGAAAGGATGAAACAATTAAAGTGGAGAAAATAGACAAGAGGACTTATCAATCTAAGGTTAGGAAGAAACATGTCGTGTTAGTTGAAGAGCCAGGCTCCCACTTTTTGGGGTTTGTCTCCCCCACGGGAGGATCTGCAAGAAATATCGTATCTGCAATTCCTGATTTTTTAGTGAAAGAAAATATTGAACTTTCAAATTTAAAAGTGATTGGATGTGACGGCACCGAAGTGAATACAGGTCAGAAAGGAGGCATCATCCGTTTACTGGAAGCACAGCTCCGACGTCCCTCACAGTGGTCTATTTGCCCATTACACTTGATTGACTGAACGCTTCGGCATTTGGTAGAAAAATTAGACGGGCAAACTAAGGGTCCAAATTTGTTTGCAGAACCTATTGGCTCCGCCTTTCAAGATTGACACACTCTTGATATCATACGATTCTAGCCAATTCCAACAAAATATCCCACGAAGTATACTTGACATTGCTGAGCACTGACCAGCAGTATCTTTTGGAAATTTCCAGTGCTGTGTCGAAAGGATTTGGCTCGGAAAATTTGGCCAGGAAAAGTCCAGGGAAAGTGGCTCATTCTCGCTGGCTCACTACGGCCAACCGACTGCTGAGGCTATACGTGTCCACTGAAAATTCAAGTGCTAATTTACAAAATCTAGTGTCATTCATTCAAAAAGTATACGCACCTGCCTGGTTTTCAGTGAAGCAAAACTATTGTATACACGACGGTGCTGTAAATTTATGGAAACTAATAAATTGGGTGAGATATCTACCGGAAGATGTTAAAAAAGTCATTGGTCCTGTTATTCAGAGAAACGGGTTTTTCGGGCTCCCAGAAAATTTACTCCTCTCAATGATAGCTGACCAGAGAGAGGAAGTGCGAAGACATGCTTGGAAAAAAATCTTTGAGGAACGAAAAAATACGCGTGCGGCCGAAAATCCAAAAACTTTCGAATTACCAATTTTAAATTTTGATGCAGAAGAATACACGCTGCTGATCAAATGGGACGAGAACACCGACCCCCTGTTCTATCGCATCTCACGGCTGAAGAAATTCGAGAATTACTTGAGCAATGCTCAACTTTGGAACTCAATTTTCCATACCACACGCAAACAGTGGAAAGATTTGTGAAAGAGGTAACCCAAGTTTCATTGACATCCGCATCAGGCGAGGAGAGACAATTAGTAATGCTGAAAAGACTAGAAAGCAGAACCAAGATACCGACTTTCGAAACCAAGTCTCAGTTCATGCTGTGATAGGGTGAGTAAGTTTTACATTTATCTGCCTGACTTCAAAAATAAATAAATCGATAAATACCTTTAGTGTTCAATGAAAATAATTTTTAAAGACGAATACTTACACACAGATAAACCGATTGGTCTACAAAATCACCACTTGCTTATTTTTTAGATAGCATTTAATCTGATAAAGGAAATGCGTTCCTAAAATTTATTTGAGTGTGTGGGTGGGCGGGGGAGCTCATAGTGCAGGTACCTAGACGTGATGAGCTATGGTAACTCTTTTTGCATTCTTTCTTCATATTGAAAAAGAATTGTAAAAGTAGGCTAAATCCTCCACAATCAGGGAGTTTTTCTCTACTCCCTGAATGATGACGATGTATTATATTAATTTCAAATAATTCTTCCGTATTTGCTCTTCCGTGGAAATTGTTTAATTATTTAATATTAGTTAGACCAACGATGGAAGACGCATGCGTGATGAGTTTTGCTGCCTTTGTGGCGAGTGGGCAGCAGGCGCGAGCGGCCTGCTGACCGTTGCGCTGCGACGCGTCGCGACGCTGCGTGAGCGTTGCATAATTGGGTATTTTCCAAAATTTTAAATTTAAGTTTACGGATCTTTATATGTTACTTAAGCTCGAACAAGCTTGCGGAGTGAAAGTAGTTTTAAAATTGATTCAATATTAATTGAGATATTTAAGATTCAAATAGTCGAAATTTCAAATTTTTTTACGCCGCTGCGAAACGAAATCTGATTGGCTTGACGTCATTTTCGCTGAGCGATGGACGGATGTGAGGGAGAAAGTGAGTAACTGTAGAAGATCTACCGTATATTTAAAGAATTTTCATTGAAAACAAAGACTATGGCGTGCAATGGTTTTATTAAAACCAAATAAGATAATTTACCCAAAGTGGATATGTTTATGGTAGGCGTTTTAATGAAGAAGGACGAGCGATTTAAGTCTGCGGAAATTCGTTGAGCTTAAGTCCAAAAAATGTAAGCGTAAAGTTTGCTTTTAAAATCGTCATTACTGTTTTATATCATTTTTGATACATATAATTATGTATTTGGTGTATGAACTTTATTAACTGTTTTTCCATTTCCCTAATAATCATTATGATACTTCTTTCTTTATTGAAGTCCATATCAGTCAATGCAACAGCTAAACAAACAGTATCTTAGTAACATATCAACATAACACAGTACTCGCCAAATGTTTGTGCTGCCAATACTCGACACACCTAAAACGTTAATTTTTTATTTGCTAATTAGTGATTGTTTGTAGAGGAGGTTTCTAGAGGTGGCTTATCTGCTGTAGAAATGCCTAAAAATAGATTCTCATCTCCTAAATGTCTATTCAAAGTTTAATTTAAGTGTTGTTATATTATAAAACTTCTCGTGAGAGTTATGGTGATAATGCTATAGGATACGTCCAAGTAAAGAGAGATGGACCACTGTGCACAGTCATTGCAAGAATATGTCTAGAACACCAAGTGCGGAGTAAAGCATACATTTTTACGGGTGGACATTGAGGAATCCAAGGAAGAAATTTCAATCATTCAATGTCGTGATAGCGTGAATAAATTTCTTATTCGGTGTTTCAACCGATGTATTTGTACATTGTGGCACAAAACACCATCTATATCCCTTACTTAGATGCCATTTAAAGGCATATCTAGAAACGCGAACACGTCAGAAACTAATTTCGCCGAATTTGTTTCCACTGTAAGCATAAGGCATAAGGAAACGCCTGGGTCTAAATGTAAACAGCGAAAATGACGTCACAGGCCATTCGGTTGTTTTCGGAGTGTGCTCGGGAGCTTTCGTAACCTTCTACTTTCTTTAGCTTTTAAAACCGAAATTCATACAATTTGATAAGAAACTTTTTTGGCAATGCAATAAGTTCAAGTAACTGAATCAGAATATCGATAGTTTGAAATACGTGGAAAATACCCAATTACGCGCGGCTGCGAACTCAAAAAAGACAATTTGTGGCTTAACGGCTGCAGGTACTTCCAAATGGACGAAATTTTTGACCTCAAGGGTCGCAACTCGGCAAAAACCATGGGGAACCACTATAAAAACATGACTTTTTCCATTTTAACCCTCCCTTTCCATAAATGGCCATGGCGCGAGGGTCTAGGGTTGACCTAGAGGTCCCAAATTTTTCTGGCCTTATTTTGAATCACTTTGACAACTTTTTCCAGAGGGCCAAGTTTCTCCGCGAAAAATTGATTTTTCCGATCTGCCCTATTACACACCTTTATATTTACTCACCGTTCATAGGGCTTTCATACCCATAGGGTTGACCTTAGTTGTCGGCCGCCCTCCCAAATAATTAAACGACTGATCTACCTTGAAAAAAGAAGTTCGCTCTTTGCGTTTTTGTCATTTTCTAAGAAGTAACCCATCTAAGCACGCAGAAAGAAAGTAAATTACCCTGTATTTCTCTTTGAACGCTTCCACGGGTGTGTTTGCGCAACGCTGCGCTGACGTTACTATTATGGAGGAGGTGGCTAGGAGTCTGGAGCCACGTATAACGAAAATAGTGTTTTTTAACCGGAGGAGAGGTGCACCGCGCTAATTAACTTTTCAGTCGTGGGGGCGGAGGTCTTTCGAGATACATAGCTCCTCCTCCCTCCCCTTCCCCCCTCCAGCCAATGCCTAATTCGCTCTCCGGCACCGAGACTACCATGTCTTTATCTGCATTAAGGCGCACTATCATACCGGGTCCTCTCCCCTCCCCCATTTCACCTCTTCAATTGAGAATTATTTTCACCAATGACGACACGCCGTGCCATTGAGAGAACGAACGTGTGACGCCATCAAACGTGACCCAAGCTTCACTTGCTCCTTTTAGTTGACCTTCATTCAGAGTGAACGTAGGTTGATGATGCGATGCAATGAAACTTGCCTCGGGGGTTAGGAAAGCGTGAATCGGAATAAACGTGATACCTATTGTTCGTCGGTCATTGTCGAGATCACAATTCCAACATAGCTTTGGGTGCATATTTTTATTTCATCTCTGTTCATATTTTGTTCAGCTCTTGAATTTTACCGATTAATGTTCTTTTCTTCCGAATCACAATCGATGAGGGGCATCAAAACCCTCTGTCGTATTTTCCCATTCCAGAAAAAAGAATACCATATGCCTTTTAGTGAAACGTGTGACTAACATAAGAATGCGCGTTAGAGGTAGGAAGCTGACATAATGTTAATCTAATGCCGTAAGAAAATGAGGTAATGAAGTTGGTCTAATTATTGGAGCAAGTCGTTCATTTGGAACCTTCTTTAATACATGGTGTTTATGGGTTGACTATAGGCGAAATTCTGTATGGTAAATCATTTGCGAAATGATTGATCTAAATGCTATCTGTTTTCACATGATTCTTACTTACATGATAATTTCTCTGCACTTAATGCTATCAATCTCTTGCAGCTCCTCTTTTACTGTAAAAGTATGAATGATAATCTCGGTATTAGTCACATTATCATTAATACAGCTATAATTATAATGCTAGAGAACCGTCTAAAGCCAGTTCCACACGATGCTTGATCCAGCACAAGGCCTAGTATGCTATCTGGTACTATATATTGAGGACGGAACCCAGTATGATAGAAACCGTGATAGAAGGTTTCACACGATCATTGAACTTGTGCTTGCGAGGAAGCGGTACTGTCGTCCACTGTCGGAAACTGTAAAAGAAAATGGAAAATCTCCATGAAAGAAGGCGACTTTTGGCTGCTGCAGGAAAAGCAGGGATTGTCGAGACATTTTCACGTCACATTTTCACCGCCAAAGAGTGCGTAACACCCGCGATGAAGTGAGGCGCTGATTAAAAAAAGTGAAGATCGCACTGCGACTGTAAAAGCTAGCGTGATTGGTCGACGGCTACTAGGAGCTAGTAGAAAACTAGTTCCGCATCAATTATGAAATCAAGTAGCTCAGCCAGTATGATAGCGATTATACTGGCTAGCCAGCATGCTGGTTCTATATCACACGATACTGGAAGGCTAATATACTTGCAAGAATCCTCCAACATGTGCTGGATCAAGTATCGTGTGAAACGGGCTTAAGAATGCACCGTGTAAATGGTGAGATTCAGAGTTCACTTAAAGCGTTCTCAAAAACTCAACTTTGCTTAGATAATCAGTTTTCAGATTTGGAACCTCCAGACAGGCTTTGGATGACCATACACGGAGCATGTTTAGTATGATACAACGGATATGTAAAATCATGTGCCAAAACGTTTTTATCGTTTTTCTCATATTTAATACGTTGCGTCGATTGGATAGAGGCTGGTATCTTTGAGTTCTTTTATGCAGTCGTGTATTATTTGACGCTTTTTTATATGTGCTTATTCTCTTATTATTTCGCATCAGACGTATAAATAAACTCGATGATCCCAGGTGTTATGGGAAACCAATAATGGCTGATAATAAAAAAACTTTGATTTTGATGTTCACGGCTGCAAAATATTTGCACTACGCTTGTAGTTGGCATAGTTCTAATTGTAAGTACATATTGGACTAAATGTTTATGGCTGAACCAATTCTTTAGCGTGGAGACGTGTTGGGAAATTTTCTGTCACTCGGAGTATGGTCTCAGCTGATAAGGTCATGTGAAGAAGCTATTGTAGAGGTTACAGCAGAATGCTTCTGCATTTTGATGAACTGTGACCTGCCCATTACGTTAACAGATCATGAGTTTGGACGAAGTTGGAAAGATTTTTTTAATGAATTTACTTCGCCACAAGCTTAACAAGGTTTTTTTAAACGAACGTAACCAACTAACGAAAATCCAAAACGCGATTTTTCAAAGCAAATGAAACCGAACTGTGGTGGACTTGGCTGCCTATTTTTTTAAAGCGCGAATCTTGCCTGAGGGAACTTATCGGGCGTGGCTAATGTTTCTCTAGTATTGCGACCGAAGGAATTCTAACAAATATCATGCTATGAACTATCGCTGGAATAAAATTAAATGAAATTAAATACTCAAATGCCTTTGTATCTTTGGAAGATATATGAAACAGAACTGTCGTACAATAATTGGTTAAATTTGATGTCAGCTCGGGACAGTGATAATTGCTTTTCCATCAATTATATTAGTCTATATCCGATCCCTTTGTGCGTGACCTCTCGCCAGTTTCTTCTTTTTGATTTAACGGAACTGAGGCTTGCAGTAATTAATTATAGAAAATAGAGGTACAATGATAAAATGTTTCCTGGAGAACATGGGATCGTCTTTTTTCTAATGATATTGACTGTGCATTATCACATTGTACGATATACCCCCCTAATTTTTACCTCACTGCCATTTAGCATCAATCAGATATTATTCATTCAGAAGATAGTCGATCTGTAAAATATTTGTGCTACCTTGATCCATAAAATCAACATTACCTAAATTGTTAGCACACTTCCCGTGCTGACTGTTAGGAGAATACCTTTTATTAAATTTTCCTACGAGAAATGCGGGCAAATGTCCTGCCGCGATGGAACCTACAACCGCGATGGAACAGCTTACAAATGCCTAACTCATTTTAAAACACAATGGCACATATGTGTCCATAATTGTTTTTGAAACATCAAATAACTACTTAATTATGAAACAAAAGCATAAATTACGAGGTACTTCGGAGACTGCATGAAGAATATGTCATCGAAACTTTAATTAATTACGCTTCAGACCATAGTTCATGAATCGATGATTATTAAGCCAAAAAAACAGTGATTGTTTTACTATGAATATTTACAGAAAAATCAATGATTTTTTGACGACTATGAACACTGAAAAAACATCGATTGATGAAAATATGATTGATGAAACAGAGATTAGCGAACCAGAGATTTTCGAGTTGCAATTATGAATTGCAAACTGAAATTAACTATAAATATTATCGACGATTGAATATAATCTGAGATTTCTTGCAACTATGAATGCCACCCTTAGCACCATAAATTGCACGATTTTTAATTAAAACGCAGTAAATTTTCACAAATAAGCAACAGTCTAAATGCCTCTGAGACCTTCGCACAACACGCCAGGCACAATGCAGATATGGGTTTTTCCGGTCGTCAGTGACGTAGCAGCGGCTCTGCTTGCGCCTGCGCAGTGACGAATGAGGCAACCTTATACTTTAAGAACCTTGGGTCCACCCTGTATCCTCCCCTCGACCACTTAAATCCCTGTGCCACTCTTATGTGGATATTTGGCGGTCACATCCAGGTCATGATTTTGAATGTCTACCTCGGATATAATGAGCATGTTTGTTGATAATGTTACGAAATCTTATCCGAAAGCACATCAGCAGCCATCGGTCCGAAGATCGGACGACTGAAGTTGAACACTTTATTCTCTTATTACCTTGCCTCCGTATTCCTGAAGGAATTAGTTTTTTCCGGCGTATGATCTGAGTTCAGTTGTCACGGATTTTCCACCGACTGGCACGACGTTGGGTTACCGACGTTATTGGGCTACCGACGTTTTGATGGCTGACTCTGTCATCATCATTATCAGAGATGTGAGTGATGATAGATGAAGATGCCAGGAACAATCATCGAAACCTTGACATACCTAACGTGGTGGAAAACCAGTAAAGACTTCATTTGTTTCATTCCTTTGCAATTTCCAATTTTAACATCCCTGATAAGTTGCTTAACGTAGTACTCCATTTTTGGTCTTCCTCGGTAATTTTTCCCGTCTAATTTTCTTTCCGTTTTGTTCCAGGAAGCTGAATCATAGCTTGTCTCTCCACCACAGGTATAAAATAAATGAATATTTTGTTCATAAAATCAAAAACTCATTTACTACAATTGTAAGTATAAAAATATGCGGCTTTTCCTGTGAAAAATTCTAAATTTAATCCTAATTACTGTTGTCAGTCGGTATACTTCACGAATTGAAAATGAATAAAATTATTCGGAAGTTTGTTTAGCATTTCATGCAAAGCTGGACAAACATTACCATTAGTTATTTTATAATTACGTACTACTATATCGGAGCAGGTTGCTTACACTCACGGGATAACTAGTAGATCACATTATTACAATTGTGTGTTTCTTTTTTAGTTTTACCATGGTGAATATACTCCTCCGTCTACGGTTTTAGAATAGCCGAGCACGTTTAAAATTGTCGATGAAAATCTTTCGTTGTTGTGGAAGTTGTTTTATAAAGGCTATATTACCTGTTGACACAATTAAGTTTGCTGAAAAACTTAGCTCTAATATTTTTGGTTCGAGCTAATTGAATCCTTAGGTTGAGGTCACATCTTCACTTACCCTACTTTTCTGAGTGATTTTGGATACTATGGGTTGGATACGCCCGGCTGTAAGCTTGAAAATTTTCCCATCAATGCTCATACATTAATAATGAACTCTCAGATGCTCATCCCAACCCACAGACTGCCTTTCCTAAGGCGGACGAAAATAAGGGTAAAAAAGTTCCTTGCTGGTGCCCTCGTGAAAATGATTTCCTTAAGTTCATTTATTCACTCTGAAACCAAACTAAGGGGCATTTGAGTGAAGATTCATAAAATATTCTGAAGACGGTAAGAAGAGATTTTATTTCAACATTATGGGACTACCAAAAAGTCAATTTCGCCTTTTTCAACTGAAACGAAAAGCTAACTTCTCATCATATGTGCTCATTAATATAATATGCATTCCTGTTGCGTTTACTCAACTGGAGTGGTATACGGTTTTCAAAAAGGTATTATAGGGATATCAAAATGGATAATAAATAGGAAGAGCGTTCTGTGAAAAATTATATTTTTACTAAGGTAATCTACTGGTCAAGGTAGGTCCAAATAGCAGTGAGTAAAAAGCCTGTAGATTTTATGACTTCCTTTTTTCTGGGAAATGATAGTTGGGGGGTATTCCCATAGCCCTTACCAACATATTTTTTAACGTGACCCCATCTTGTGAACTACCTTTCATTTGGCTCCCTCCCTTTGAAATATCTGGCATGGGCGGTCCTACCAGGAGCAATTATTCTTACTCCTACCTATCCAGTTCAGTGTAAAAAATAATTTCGGAAATGTTTTTGCCTCAATAATATGCTCAATGTATGTAAATACGATTTGGCTTGTTTAGAAATTCCAGCGGAGGGAAACTATAATTCATCAAATCTTAAAAACGGTGATTTCTGTTCCATGTGAGTTTATCTTAAGAAAATGATTTTTATAGCTATGATTTTCGAGGCCAAAATGATTTTATTTACGTTCAAAGAGTTCGTTTTTGATGGAGAACATATTAGTTTACCGTTTGCGCCCATTTGTAAAAATCTTTTCAGGCCCTGTGCCTTATGCTTGTGGATAATTGAGCTAAAAATGTTGGCGTTAATTAGTCTATAATTTAAATACTAGCAAATTATGGTCGTTAATATGATAAGAAACTGCTTTTTTTGGCTCGGTAGCTCACCTCTTACTGTGGGTGACCCAAAATTACGCGATCGATGTAATGAATAACAGGCGGGTACTTTATAGGTATTGCGTAAATATATCTTAGTGCACACATCCTCGAAATGGGACTAATGTTAGGATATTCGATCAACCGCATAATAAAAACGAAGAAAATAATTTGGAGAAATGTGGGGTGGACTGTCATTGGCTTGTTACTGCAATCTAATGAACATAGAAAGGCGAGAATAGAATAGGCAAAAAATGCGGGAGATTATTCGCTGTGAACTATTAGGTTTTAAGATGAAGTACATAGAGTATAAAGAAATTTGTAAAGATGGGAGAATAAAATGGTGTACTTAACACGACGTAAGAGAAACATCTTAGTGTACCTGAGTGAAAGCACGAGGTAAATGAATCGTAAGCACTAAAAATTGAAAAAGACACACCTAAATTTTCCAGAGGACGAATGGTACTGATAAATCATTCATCTGTTAAATGGTTTGTTGTTTGCTTTTAATCAATTGTGCTCCTAGTGTTAAATAATTAATGTGATAGAAACAAATATATTGTCATTAAATTATGAAGGAAATATACGGTAAATTTTATTTTTGGGACCAATTTCTTCTATTCATTCAAGACTGAGATAACTATTAACATCTGAGGATGGTTTCTGCCGTTTTAGAGACGTATTTTTGCAAATAATTGATGCACAAGATAACAGTTGCCATTTGGAAAATGGTTCGTTGATTATCCAAGAAATATCCCTATCAGATCAAAGCTTTGAGCCAGAGGAATTAAAAGAAATAATAAGATATCCTACGGTTTGAATACCTAGTACATAATTAAAGTCGCCAGCTGCTGATTCTCGATAGAAATGCATGGTAGCCAATTGTTTGATATAGAAATTAATCACCAATGTTTGAAGAACTTGAGTCCAAAACTTTCGGAATAGCTACCGAACGAACCCACTTCATTAAACAAATCTCGTCTTGAAAATGAATGAATTTCTTTTTACTCTCTCCGTGCACCACGTTGGGTTAAGTGTAAGTTTGTGTAATGCAGTGTCGGGTAAAGTTCCCTTGCCAAATATTCTGAGTGAGATATACACGGGACAGTAATGCACATTTTTTGGCCTCTTGAACTAAATTTCAACTGTTCGAAATTCTCTCCATCCATGTGCATTGTGCATGGTGTCTCCGTGTATCTGCCTACGATGTGATCATTTATCAAGAAATTACTATGAAAGCTAACAATGAGACCCTTTCGCTGGGTCTTAATAACCACAGTGCGAAATTCACAATGAAAAACCGTTTTTCCTGGACTGAAATCGGAACCATTACACTCCGTATTTGCTTTGACCTATGAAAACACTCAGACGTCCTCTTCTACCGTGGATTTCATGGAAAATTTTGAACAAACTTCATGGTGTGATGAAGACTAAGAAATCTACCGTGGAAGAGCAGGTGGGAAGAATAATTGATTTTAGGTGGCTGGAGCGGTAATCGCGGGTCATTTAGTGCACATTTTAATAATTTTTCAAATTAAGTTGAAAAATAAAATCGTGGACTACATTTCATTTAAGTTCATATGTTTATTCGTCGGAACTCACCGTACCGGCAGTTATGGAAACGGTTCAAGAATTATATTTTTATATTTTTTCATTAATTAAAGCCTGTAATGACTAGAGTTTTCGGCGTGGTATTCGAAGTTTAGACGAAATTATACTAAAATATGTTTTTTCAAATATTGAAAATTGGTGCGATAACTTGATATATGTTAGCAACAATACTAAATATATTATTCCGCGTTTAGAAATAAATCTGTTAATATGTAATCGAATTATTACAAAATATATGTCATGTTCCTTAAGGCTACGTGTTAAAATACAACTTAATTGCAAAAAAAGACAAATTGGTACGATGCAATGTTTTTTCTTTAATCTATGCAAAATATCAAAAATATCGATATCGATATATATCAATAATGACAACATGTATGGAAAGTTTCTCACAAATCTGAACATAAACAAAAATCATTCCTACCACCTGAAAAGGTTTAAAATTTGTGCGCAGTGGGCGGGACCTTCGTTCGAATCGCGGTACGAGCGAGTGATTTTATTTTCAATTTGAATTTTGCACAATCGTTTGTATTTATCGAACTGGCTCCACTCCGCTGGAATATAATCTTCACAATGTTGATTATTGGTGTTTAAATATGGTTTCAACGTAAAATGGCTTCAATGTCATTTTATTTCCAGGCTACATTCAGAAAAACGTGTCCTGTTTTTGACATGAACGACAAAATCATACCACTATGTGTTTCTCAAAAATAAAGATGAAATTACATGTTGTTCGATGATAGAATGGGTGAAACATGAAAGATAATAACATTTTTCTATGCAATATAAATATCTTATTTGCGGAATAATTTGTAAAAAGCGAGTTCTCCTACAATGAATAGTAGTTGTGAATCGAATGGAAATAAAATTTAGGCACCTGTACGTCTTATATTTTCAGTTGTTACGAATTACAGCACTAATTGAAGTCAAAATGCGGCAATTAAGTGGTTAAAGTCTCTTTTGTTGGGGCGGAACCGATAATAATTAGTCTTTAATTCCAGCTATATTGCTGCAGAAAAAGATAATCCGTTATTTGTTTGTTTAAAAATTCTTCCAATAAGATACATTTTTATTTATAAGGTTCGAAAGTTATTTAATTTGAGAAATGGTAACATGTTTACTGTTTCTGGAAGCGAGCATAATTATATTCTACGAAGAAAGCTTAACACACCTCTTCCAAAACCGAATCTCAGACTGTAAACGAGGTCATTTTTGTGTATGGGACAAAAATATTAAATGCCTTACCTGATTGTATTAAGCACAAGGAACGAGAAAAAATATTTGAAATAGCCAAAGGCATGGGTATTGGCACATTATAGTACTGATATCTTATATAAAAAACCTGTACCTAAATTATAAGTAGGGGTGAGCCTTTTTTTAGATAACCGATACCCGATATTTTGTCCCGATAACCTGATTTGGACCGATATTTTAATCCTATATACCTGTGGAATCCTATTGAATACCTCATACGGTAGAAAACAGTGCTATTTAGGGTCATAAAAATTGTGCTCAAGTTTAAAACATTTATTTAAAAGATCAATCTACAAAATATAAACATTAACAAGACTTCAGAGTTACTACATGTCATTAAATATTTTTAGCCAAAAAACAAGTTGTTTAACCTTGTTTAGGTTCAATGCTCCCTATGTCTTAGAAGATACTAAATTTTCTGAGCTGAAAAACCTTTCATATGCAACAGATCCTGATGGCGCAACTAAAAATATTTTGGCTGCTTCTGACAGATGCACATATTTTTGAAAATGTTTTCCAATAATGAAGAGGATCACAGTCAATGGACAAGGATTCTTTCAAATAATCCTCTAATTCATATTCTGGATTGTCTAGGGATATTTTTGTCTGAGGAAGAATCATACTGTACAAACTCTGTGAAGAACAACCCAATGTACTTTCTTTTGTATTTGAAATTTCCACACTGGCATATTATCTTAATGAGTCTTTTATGAAACTAATAACGTCTCTTTTAGCTTTTGTGAGTAACTCTGGGGAAGAAAAGACAAAACCTTTAAACCTTGGGTCCATTAGGGTAGCAACAGTGTAAAAATGGCTATTCTCTATGTTTTTGAATCTCTTTCTAAAGTTTGCTATTAATGATTGACCAAATGACTTGAAATGATTTGTATCTTTGTCAAACATAGCATTTAATTTTGCAATCAGACCTCCTATCAGCGGAATTACATTAGCAATGTATGATCTAGGCCCTTCCTCACTCATTTCAAGATTAACTCATCTAAATAATTTCAAGCAAGGAACAACATTTTCTATGAATTGCCATTCTTGACTTGATGGTATATCACTGATGTTTAATGTAGGGGCAAGTCCATTGATCATTTTCTTTTATTCAACGAACCTCTCAAGCATCAGAAATGTGCTATCCCACCTTGTGTTTTGATCCTGTACCTACCAGTTTATGCACCGGCAAATTATTGTTTTGTTGGTGGGCAATACGCAACTTGTTTACACTCAAGGAATGCCTGAAATGCCCTACAATCTTCCTCACTTTGGAACAAACATTGGAAATATAAGTTTGATTGAGCAGAACCTCCCGTACAACTATATGCAGTGTGTGAGCAGCACAACCTTCACTCGGGATTCCACACATTCTGAATGCCGAAAGCATGTTAAATGCATTATCCCTAAGAAATAAATGTATGTTTTCCCTCTTAATTTTCCATGATTCTAGTGTTTCAACTAAAAAATCTGAAATATTTTCACTCGTATGATAAACAGGACTAAATGGAACAACTTCCAAAAAAAAAGTTTCTTCACAAAGTCTTTCGTGATGAAATGCACCGTAAATGATAAATAATCATCACCAGAATTCGATGACCATAAGTCCGTGGTACAGGTGACTATTACAGCCTCCTCCAACTCGTGCTTGACAAAGTCGCATGCTTGGTTGTATAAAAATGGGATTTTCCTACGGGAGAAGGTCTGGCGGCAGGGTACAGCATATCGAGGCTCCAAATATTTCATCAAATTAATGAAAGCTGAAAAAATATTACATGTGAAAGCAATGGAGAGCTAAGCAATGAACAAAATGTAATCACAATTTACGAAATACTTACAGTAACTTTGTACTAATTTGAACGAAAGAAAGTTCTCTGCCAACATCCGACCTATTAGGTTAGTAATTTTCTACCTGCGAGGATCATCTTCCGTGTATGGTTTCCTCCAAATTTCACTGAGTGAAGGTTGAAATTTCATTTTTTTACGTTGACGAATTTGATTCGGCTGACACAAAGGACGAGCAATCTGATGCACTCGAAGATGGACGAGAATTATCCATTTTTTCATCATCACTCAGGAGTTCAGATATTCCTTCAGGTGTATCTTGAAGACTAATTTTCGAAGTCACGATGTTTTTCTTTGCAGTTTTTAGTCTCTTCTTTTCCAGTTCTCGGAACTGGATCAAATGGTTGCTCTTCAAATGAACTCTCAAGAATTTTTTCCGCCACGAGACACACGTATATTACAAAGTTTACAACATGCCTTATTGGGGTCATCATGTTTCACAACAAAATACTTCCACACGTCTGACATTCTGACCACCACTGGTATCAAATACACACGTTATTGTGAGATTGTGAGGCCTCGTGCGATTTCTTGCGCTCACGAATATAGTGTCCCAATGATCGTGTGTCATTTCTAACCTATAATTTCAGACACTTTCTTTCGTGCCACATGAATGAAATTTGGTACCTAGGTAGAAAAAGGTCGTAAGTTTTGTTGAGTGTAAGCAAACTTTTATAAATATGAACTTTTGACGCCATAAATAGGGTCCAACAAAAAATCCAAATTTTGCCTGATGGACTTTCAATGTGAAATTCTTCGACATACAAAAAAGACAGAATTTCTTTGCGAAACTTTCTATTTTTAGGGTTTTTGGGCACAAGAAACACGATGGAAGAACTTTGGAGTTCAAAATTACAACCGTGATCCCTGAAAGGGCACAGTCAAGATCTTAGGGGTGACGAAAAACGAATCGCCGATACAAACCTGTCGAATCATAGGTTTAAAAATGTACCAAGATCGATAGTAAGGTCTTCGGATCCCTCTTATCATCCCTTGACCTTCAAGGGTTTCTCAGGGGTTGAAGGTCACTAGGGGTGTCGAATAGCGAATTGAGGCTACAAACGTATCGAATCATAGGTTTATAAAGGTTCCAAGGTCGATTGTAAGGTCTTCAGATCCCTCTTGTCATCCCTTGAACTTCAAGGGTTTCTCAGGGGTCAAGGGTCACTAGGGGTGACGAATAGCGAATTGAGGCTACAAACGTATCGAATCATATGTTTAAAAATGTGCCAAGATCGATGGTAAGGTATTCAGATCCCTCCTGCCATCCCTTGACCTTCAAGGGTTTCTCAGGGGTCAAGGGTCACTAGGGGTGACGAATAGCGAATTGAGGCTACAAGCGTATCGAATCATATGTTTAAAAATGTGCCAAGATCGATGGTAAGGTATTCAGATCCCTCCTGCCATCCCTTGACCTTCAAGGGTTTCTCAGGGGTCAAGGGTCACAGCAGTGACCAAAAGCGAATCAGGGCTACAAACGTATTGAATCATAGGTTTAAAAATATGCCAAGATCGATGGTAAGTTATTCAGATCCCTCCTGTCACCCCTTGACCTTCAAGGGTTTCTCAGGGGTCAGAGGGGTGACGAATAGCGAATCGTCATTGGCACCTTTATAAACCTATGATTCGATACGTTTGTAGCCTCAATTCGCTATTCGTCACTCCTAGTGACCCTTGACTCCTGAGAAACCCTTGAAGGTTAAGAGATGACGAGAGGGATCTGATTACCTTACCATCAATCTTGGAACATTTTTAAACCTCTTATTCGATAGGTTTGTAGCGGCGATTCACGATTTGTCACCGCTGTGACCTTGGCTGTGTCCTTTCAGGGGTCACGGTTGCATTTTCGATCTCGAAAGTTTTTTCATTGTGTTCCTCATGCTCAAAAACGTAATCACTGAAAGTTTCGCAAAGAAATTCTGCCTTTTTTGTGTTTCGAAAAATTTAACATTGAATAAATTAGGCAAAATTTGTATTTTTAATTGGACCCTATTTACGGGGTCAAAAGGTCATATTTATAAAATGTCGCTTACACCCAACAAAACCTACGACCTTTTTCTACCTAGGTACCAAATTTCATCCATGTGGCATAAAAGAAAGTGTCTGAAATTATAGGTTAGAAATGGAACACGGTCAATGGGACACTCTGTGCATATGGATTGCATTAATAAGCCTTGTTCCAATGTGTTTCCTAGGCAACCGTGTTATCTGACACGTCCGCCCCCTCAGACGTTCACCTTTATATCTGTAGTTGGTGTTGGAGTCCTATATGTCACGCTGCTAACAACACAGGATTGGTATCTACGACAGAGGAAATTGTAAACAACGCTGGAATAACTAATTCAGATAATAATATCTTTAATTTCGTGAAAATAGGGGTTCTTTCGAAATAACTTTGGCGTATTCCAAGGCTAAATATGTCAAGTAAGCAAAGGCATTGCTTTATCACTGGATGCAAAATAGGTTACGGAACAACGAGATGAGGAAATTCCGCAATGGGTACGAAGAACAAGAAGCTTTTCGCGGCTTCTGTAAGTAGTCGATTTTTTGTATTTACTAGGAAATCTTAATCCCATTTACGTAGTACTAATCATCGTTAGCGTTATTTCCCGCGCTTTGTTACCATGGGACGTTTAGGCAACAAATAGGAACATCAGATAGCAATCCATATTCGTTCGTGCTTGCGCTCATGAAAAATTAGGTTACGCTTTAGTACTGTTTTCAAACTACAGCGCCAACTAGTGGATTATTTTAGAAGGTTGCAAACAACGAACAAGCGGGCGAAGCAAAATATTCAATTGGGGTACATACAGCAATTTGTTGAAAGCGTTAGGCTAGTGGAAAATTATCGGATTCTGATGCTCCGATACCGATATGCCGAATATCGGCCAGTATTTATATCGGAATTAATTATCGGCTCACCCCTAGTTATAAGCTTGTATCTCATGCACAAAGGGTAAGAAAAAAGACTTTGCTATTCCACAAAATTAAATATATTTGCGACCGGTTTCGATACGGCGTATCATCATCTGGCATTATCGAAACCGGTCGCAAATATATTTTATTTTGTGGAACAGCAAAGTCTTTTTTCTTACCCTTTGTGCATCATGAAGGAGTTCCACCATGTTACGCCACCCACCATCGCACTTGTATCTCATGTTTTAAGCTCGTTGAAGTACCATTGTATTTTATTTATTTTTGTTCACAATTGGCGCAAAAGTAAATGGTATTAAGTTTATTGTTGTAAAAATGATCTTTATTAGGATTTTTTGTTTCTATGGCAGCAATGCATTTAATGCTTGAAAGGCAGCCTGCCCACAGCTCTGTGACATTTAAGGCTGACTAAAGATCCAAATAGTTTATTTAAAAAATCCAGTTCTATAATTGTGGAGCAATAAATATATTATTATTATAATTAAAAATGTCGCTACAGTTGGCTCATATGGCTGGAAAAAGTAACCATTAAAAATATTAGACTAACCTGCATAATTTAAGGCACGTACTTGTTTTTTTATTATCTAAATGATGTCAGCGAAAGTAGTATTCTTTAATCAATACAAGCAAAAAATGTGGAGTTAATTATTTGTTTTGACTCATGTAGTGTCAGTGGAACTTAGCTAAGTGTGGGCTTGAACCTGATCGTCGAAAATGCTCCGAAATACACTACTCAAGAAAGAAATAACATAAACTCCGTATCCATTAAGTATGCGGATATGAGCATATAAGATATGAGAATAGCGGTGAAGTCTAATTGCTGTCCCACGCCATAACTTCAGACCTTTGGTGGAAAAACCCAGTGAATATATTTGAGGTATTCCATTTAAGGTATTAGGATTCAAGCGAATAGTTGGAAGCTCCTCGGTCAAAAGCATGACAGAGTGAGAGGTTACCTTAATTTCGTTCGACTCTACTTTGAGCGCGCCAGTAGCATTTTGGCTCAAACAAATTCAATTAATTAGAATTTTTATGTAGCACATTTGATCGGATATAAATAACAAATATAAATAATTCGAAACGATGAAACTAGAAAAAGGTGTCTTTTCAGAGTAGCTGTGTATTTACAATTATTTTCGCTGCTAAAATGCCAGAATTGGACCTTGATCCTTGATTTATAAATTTGTTGATGATGTGTTATCCAGGAGCTTTTCCATCATAGGTTTTCTTTAGGTCTCATTTTGTTAGAAGTGTTTCGAAAAATTATATTTTTGTGTGACAACAATGCAATTCATTTTCCAGTGCTTCAAAAATTCTCGCATTTGAGTCCGTGTTATTGTAAGTGCAGTTTGTAAAAACAAGAGCGTGAAATGGTACGATTTTGTAGACGTTATCTGATAAAGGACAAGTTTCCTATGAGGAACAAAAATATGAAAAAATACATTTATTTATTTTCACCGTGGAGTGGCGCCAGTTTTACCAAATGAATTTCAGATAAACATCCGTATTGCTTCCGCACATATTGAGTCGTGTGAAACATTTGGGTCCGGATGAATGATAGAGATTCAGGCTTGACGTTTGTTAAGGACACATATTGTAAACTTTATGTTTACCTCTTCTTTATTGTTTTTAGGTATTCATCACTTTCGATTTTCTGCGAATTGTAACCATATCTTTTTCCTCTTAAACTTATAATTCTCTCCATAAAAATTGTTGCGATAACAATTTTTAAATTCATTTTGTGTTCCATCACCTTAAATGTGCGGTGTTTCCAATTTTCCTTCTAGACTGCCTACTTCACCATTTTTCCTTTATAAACTCACAATCTCTTCTCAGCCTTTAGGATACAACAATATTAAAAATAACGTAGTTAACACTTTATTTGACTTTAAATTGCCTCAAAAATATATCCTTTCGAAAAATGCTGCAGAAACTCCATTGTAAACATTCATGCCAAAAATTGTTTTCGTTCTCGAATGAAGACGTGCATAAAAACATCGGCACATTATAATGGTTTTAATATTAAAAAATATATACCTATTTTATGATAAAATAATTATTGCACTTATATGTATCAATTCAATAATAATTTGGAAGGAAAATAATTTGGGCGGTTAAAATGTCTTTAATTTACGCTGAACGTAGGTAGGTAGGCATAGTAGTTAAATGAAATCTCAAGTAATATACTGCTTTGCTGTCATTGAATTAATATTCAATTGTTTCTTCAATCATTGATTTAGCTAAAATACTATTATTGTTTCTCAGTGTGAGCTGGACAATTAGGACGAAAATTTCAGGAATGCGTGAAGGAGCACCAAACCTGTGTGAGAAACCAGAAATCAAAGTCATATTTTGCAAATAAAATATTGGAAAACGACCAAAATTTCGACTTTAAATTTAAAATTTTACGAGTGGAAAGTTAAGGAAATAAATGAGACGCTTTAGAGAAATTGGAAATTTTAAATTTTGTACGCTCTAAAGAGAATATTGTCAACGACCATTTGTAAACCTCCCACTTACCCCTCCAAAACCTCTCACTCCTCCCCCTAATAGGTCGAACCCCTCCGCTTCCCCCATCCTCTCCCTTGACCTCAGAGATATGTAAGGGTCATAAGTTATTGTTAATGCACAGATTACCCCCTCCCCCACATGCTTTCATCATTCGAGAAGACTACTACTACCCTATAGGGGTCTCCTGCTTTCTAATTTTCCCTCCACCACGCAATACATCACTACCAAACTCCAAACAATGCCTCCACCCACCCTCCCAGTCCTTCCCACATCCCCGCCCCTACCTAAGGCCCCGTTTCCACTACTAACATTCTACCACGGTTATTTCAGCCGTCATAACCTACATGCGTTCCAATTAGCTACTTCTAACCCTAGTAAAGCATCGTTTTGTGACGTAGCAATACCAGTTTTAAGGACAATTGACGAACGAAATTTAAAAGCGTACGACTTCTCGCCTTAACCAGAAATATATGTTATCATTCAGGGCATGAATATTACATTATATTGATATAGACTCCTTGATTCAGGGATACTACATACTCAATAGACTCTTGTTATCATTATTATCATTACAATTATGTTTTTCAACACTTAATCTCGTTCTATACATGCACCTGTAAAGCATCAACCTTAAGATTTATTGGTAAATTTAAATAACTAATTGTAGTACAATCAAAATAATATAAGGATTTATAAGAATATGAATTCATCTTTTGAACAATTGCTTTTCTGGACGCCTTAATCTTCTGCTCTTCTTCATCAGATTTGCAGCCCATATTAAATTTTAGCGAATTGATAATTCGTCTACCATTATCGGGGACAAAAATATTAGCGAAATATACATTTTTTTCAGACTGTGGTACCCCATTGTCCATACGAAATGAAGGAACCTTGGATTATTCCACAAAAATTTTCATTTCGCTTGCCGACTGTAAAGGTTTCGACTTGTTAATTAAGTCATTTTCAAGGGCTTGGTATTGAGTTAATAATTTGAAATCTCGGTCGAAAAGAGAAATAAAAATTATAAATAATAATATTTATCTAATTAAAAAATAAAGGCCTTGATAATGACTTCATAAATCGAAACCTAGTTCGGCATATGAAAGAATTAATTTTATTCTGGACTACACAACATTTCTCAAATTTCATATTATTATCGATCATGTATAGATACTTGATTAAAGGGTCCACGTCCCAAATATTAAAATATCCCCCCTTTGAAAAATGAAGGCGATGTCTAACCATTAACGATAGGTCGTAGTTATATATATATGTAAGTAATAAATGTTGAATGCTGAGTGAAATATATATGGATACCTAATGGTGATCCCCCAACGCTTATCATTTTCAAGGCATTGACGTCATAAGTTGAAACATTGGTTGACAAGCGAAGTTAGAAATAATAATAAAAAATAAAAATTAAGGACTTGATAATGTCTTCGTAGGTCGAAGTCTTGGACAGGCAGTGATACGAAGTAGTATTGTAGATAAGGCAAAATTTCCTTCATTTCATATTATTAGCGATATACTTGAATAGTGTAACCTACCCTTAATAAAACCTATCCTCTCTTTAACTACGCATGGCAACGTCTTATCACTTTTAACCATATCGGTCGTATATAAATACTTATTCTTTTATATTATGTGCAGACGGTGAAACCGTGATCCCTCCACGCTTTCCTTGATTCAACTGTTTTCCCATGATTCTTACCAGGATTTTGACTAACTTGCGATCCCATTACAAAAAAGGCACGACGGTATCCACTATTCCCTGATCTTACGAGGGTAACTCAATGCTAGTAGGACTATCTACCATGGTAAGCGTTTTCGAGCGTTTCCATTACTAGCATTGCGCGGGTAGAGTTACCGTCGTAGAAATGTCAGTAGTGGAAACGCGGCCTAAGTGTAATATGTATAGATTGATGCCAGTAATAGTCTTTACCTGAAGTTGTAGGTGAACGTCGAAACCCACATCGTATCTTAATAAAATAATGTGGAACCACAAAGCTTTAGTTTTTCATTCTGTTTATTACAGTCCAAAATAATCGATCCTTAATGAAATGTAAGGGAATTAAATAACCTATGAGAAATGGATACGTTGGACTCGGTTGTGACGGGGTGACGTATAATAATTCGGAGATCGCTGGTTCGAAACCCGCCTAGGTGGTTTTTCACCATCCAGGGCATGGCTGTGAGTGTTCGTCTATCTAAATATCTAAAATTCATAGTAACTGATATTATATAAGTGATATAAAATGTTAAGTGAAAATAATTGACTGAGTATATTATTTTTTTAATATCCATCCAAATTCGCCTAAAAAAGTAGGTGGACTACCTGCACCTAAATCTTGATACATTTCAGGATAAGATTCTTTGAAACGAAAATTTTGTCTTCATTTCTAGTGTGTCAGTCGTGAAATGATAAATAGGAAGCATTCTTCCATTCATCTACTCTAAACTTCCGAAATATGTCTTGGTAATTGAATTTCTATGCACAGCCATTAATTATCGCTTTATTAAGATGAAACTTCATCACCTTCTTTTTCTTAACTATTAGCGTGTACGATAAAGGCCTACAGAAGGTTAATTTGTAGTAATTCGGCACTTGAAATAGGTAAGGAAACTATAATTGTCATATGTCATATAATTGTCATTTCTTAAGTATTAGCGTGTAAAGGACTACATAAGGTTATTTCGTAGTAATTCGGCACTTAAAGTAGGTAGGGAAACTACAATTGTCATGATAAGAGGTGAAAATGGAATTTGGTGCCTCTTGAGACCTGTTTTCCCACTCATTATTCGTAAATGAATGGTTCGGACGGCTCGAACGATAAGAAAAAGGTATGTTTTAATCTGGCCATGACCTGCATAGGAAAGCGGGAGGGTAAGAAAAAGAAAACTTGTAGGTCGTTGGTAAGATTTTTTCGCGAGAAAATTGGGATGAAAGGTTTTTAAGCGAAATATTTTAATACCTGGGTTCACGCAAAAAACACCCTGATGGGACGGAATAATGGTTTTTCAGGTAGTCATTTCATTAATCAACAAAAAATCAAGTACAAATTACTTTAGCGAGTAAAGCCAAACATAATTGAATGGTGCATGCGTGAAAATATAAACGTTTCGAATAAAGAGAATCAATTCAAACTTTTTGCGGTACAATCCTAGATATTGATAGTTATTTAACTTGTGGACGTTATATTAGTTTTGTCAAATGACAGAAATCGATTAAACGCCTTAATCATGTTATACATATAAGACGAAGCTCTCTACCGCGTCCATTTCTCATTTAGTTTGGTAATTATATATGCATCATAATTACAAATGCAAGCAAATAAAAGAAAAAAATGAAACGAAGAAGCAAATGAGAAGAGTGCATGGAATAAAATCAGCATGCTACGCTTTGCTAGGGTACATCGAAAAAACGTTTTTTTTTTAAATTACGAATTGAAATTTTGGGAAAAGGTGCGATTCTAGCCCCAGATACACCGAAAAAATACTTTCGTAAAATATTAATATTTAAGGGTCTCACCATCCCTCCTCAAGTTTTAGATGACCAAAAATCGCCGTTTAGGGCCAATTCTAGACATTTTCTCCCAGATTTTTTTAAATCGTAAGATTAAATTAGTAGAGAACTCAATATTACTCCGACAGTTGTTAGTCACTATTTTTTCCGATAACTAAAATATTTTTTTATTATAATAATGGGGTTTTTGCTGAATTATAGTGTTTTAAGGTAAAAGCCAGTCGTTCCTCTTGCACATGGTGCCGCGTGGAGACGTGGGGGGTCACGAACGCATTCTGCAAGGGAACATATTTATTAACGCATAGCTAAATGCAGTACATTGTTAATGTGAATTACAGTTTACCCTAAAATACCTAAGGTTTGGTTGAGAAGACGTGTAGTTGTAAGTCTTTTTTGACCTTAAAGCTGGCACAGCACGTCGTGACTCAATTTTGGCCAGGATGGATCCATAGATATATGTGAAACTGAAGCACCCTATGGACGAGTAAAGACAAACTGTCGAACGTTGCCTTAGGAGCTGACCGCACCGGAGCTCCTATCCCCTCTGTTGCCCTTATTGAAAATGCTGCCCTTGCTGACTATGGTTCAGTTACCCCAGATGAGACAAAAAAGTCGTTGACCCTAGCAAAATAATATGGGAAGTGACGCATCACAGATGAGTCTTGCCAGACAACTTAGATGCGGAGCTTAAGGATCGCAAGCTAAAGGCACTTCATTTTGACGGTAGTAAGGATGTTACTTGCACCCATGATGTGAAGGGTGAAAATAAAAGAGCTAAAACTACGGTGACAGAAGAGCGTGTAAAGCTACTTGAGGAGCCAGGTAACTGTTACATAGGTCACAAAACACAAGGTAATAAAGGTAGTTCCAGAAACATTCACCAAATCATATTCGGGTACCTAACGAAGAAATGAGTGAAATTTTGAGTGAAATGAAAGCAGCAGGGTCTGACGGCTGTGTGGGGAACACTGACCAAGTGGGAGGTGTGATACGTGTAATAATGGAAGTTACTCTAGATAGACCATTGCAATGGCTTATTTGCCTACTGCACTTTATCCCTTCCGACATCTTTTCATGGCGCTTGACGGATCAACGTAAAGTCCTACGGCCTACTCAGGTCCAATGGGCCAGAAGTTAGATAACTTCCACACCCTTCCCGTGGTGAAAGTCGAGAAAGTCCCTTACATCGCCCCAGAGGTAGATATGGAAGTGCTATCCCACGATCAACGTTATGCTCCGAATGCCCATGGCGATTAATTTTGGCGAGTGCCCTGCTAATCTGGCACACGCTAAGCCAGGTCCAATATGCACCTCAAGATGGGCCAACTACAGCGGTCCGAATTCTCTGGTTCTACACGCCCGTGGCCACGCCTTCATCAAGATTGGCATTGCTAGCGAAATATATTTTGAATGTCTACGTTCCAACGTGGTTCGCTGTGAAGACATCCCACTTGCGTTGATGGTGCAAAGCATCTGTGGCTTCACATTAACCGGGCTAAATTACTGCCAAAGCATACCAAAGACGTAGTTTTCCCAGTCATTCAGAAAAATGCATACTTTGGGAATCCAGAAAATGTCTTCTAGCAATGATTTTTGATGATAGGAAAAGGGTTAGAAAGCTGGTTGTTCACGTGAAAGAGTCACGTGTGCTGTGCCAGCTTACAGGTCAAATATGACTTCCAAGTATACGTCTTCTCAACCAAACCTTAGGTGCTTTAGTGTAAACTAGAGTTCACATTAACAATGCACTACATTAAGCTATGCGGTAATGAATTTTTTCCCTTGCAGAATGTGTTCGTGACCCCCCTCGTCTCCACGCGGCTCCATGTGCAAGAGGAACGACTGGCTTTTACCTTAAAACACTATAATTCAGCCAAAACCCCTTAATTATATTTTAAAAAATATTGTAATTATCGGAAAAAATAATGCAAAATAGTGACTAACAACTTTCGGAGCAGTATTGAGTTCCCTGCAAATTTAATGTTACGATTTTAAAAAATCCGGGAGAAAATCACTAGAATTGGCCCCAAAACGGCGATTTTTGGTCATCTAAAACTTCAGGAGGGAGGGTGAGACCCCTTAATATTAATATTTTTCGAAAATATTTTTTTCGGTGTATCTGGGGTGTATCTGTATAATCGCACCTTTTCCCAAAATTTCAAATGGAAATTAAAAAAATGTTTTTTCGATATACCCTAACGCTTTGCTGAGCAATCTTAGCAGAGAATAAAGATCTGACAAGAATGCTGAATGTTATGGGTAAAATGATGCAGAAATACAACTTGAGCATGAGTTTAGGAAAACTAAGAATATAGATTTTGGACAATATTATGAAGACCAATTTATCGCCAGATTTGAAGAGCAAAAGCTTTTGCAAGTGAAATAATCGTGCTATGCGGTAAGTCGGACCAGGATGGTAATGATAGAATCATCCAAGAAAATCATAGCCGTCGGATGACATTGGGGAATTGATCCGGTTTGTTACCCGGAAAGATTTCACATTTAGTATTCGGCGGGAAAGAATTAGTTCTTACGTGCTAGTTATCGTTATAACATTAGCCAAAAAAGGTTTTCTACCAGAAAAATGTGAAAAATCAAGCATGGAAGTCTATCATATAAACATTAATGTAAATGAAGCATGCTTGTGTACTGAATTGGAGCCCAGACAATAATATTTACAGAAGCAAAAGAGATATAAAGCAATGGAGATGTGGTGCTATCGAAGAATTATGAAGATCGAATGGACGGAGAGAATCATCAATTAAGAAGCTCTACGAAGAGTTTAAAGAAATAAATGTGTGGTAAAAACTTTAAGAAGATTAGAAAAACTATTTGGGCACAATTTGCAGCACAGTAGTCTCTTGAAAACAGCCATGGAAGGAGTAATGAATGGAAAGAATTACCGCGGAAGCCTAAGAATGAAATATACCTTGTATATTACAAAGGGCAACGGAGTTAAGACGCATGCAGGAATGAAATATTTGGATGATAGGTAAGTAAAGTGGAGAGCTGCAGGAAATCAGTTTTGGGATTGGTGGCTGCTGATGATTATCGCTACAGTGGACTGTGAAGATTTATTTAATCCATTTCCCAATATCGACACTCCGAGAAGTGTATCCCGAACGGATTTCATCTCATTATTAAGTGACTAGCCTCAATTTTTGCCCATCAAAACATCTCTGGGTCGGTTCCACGCTCTTTTTGCAATACTCAGATCGAAATTACTCTGCATTACTCATTTAAAAGTGATTTATTCCTGGAAAGTAATCCCCAAAATGGATCTGTAAACATGAGAATATTTCATGAAATACAATTTTGCGAGCCTGTTTATAGCCTGAAAATAGAGGGTAAATTCTTTGCACTTTCTGAAATAATAGTGTTTTTAACAAATTATTATTCAATCTTTTTTCAATGAATAATCATCATCATCATTAGGTGCTTGGGTCTGGGAAACTCTCTCTCTCGTTGATATAGTAGTTTTGTGACGTGAAGGTGGTGGGAAAAGAGGAGGGGAGGAGAGCAGTTTACCTGATACGTAAGTCAGGTATTTTTATAGGGGAGAAGGCCGGGTAATGACATTAAAAAAAAGGGTGATCTCAGGGTCATTCATGCCTTTTAAAATGTCTAATTATTCTTGCGAGTCGAGTTATCGTTTGTCATCACATAATTTTAAAATTTACAGAGTATAATCACTATTTTTGTTGTTAAACAATAAAAGTTTTGCCAACTTACTTTGGTTAATATTGCTTCTATTTTCTGAAGATAAGCCTTAAATTCAAGAGTGAAAGAGAAAATTTTATCAAACATGATTCCTACAAAAGATCCATCTCTTGCAAAGTCTTGGTCAGTTATTAGTACATATTGCTTGTGCTCGAGTTTAAGCCGACCAGCCTTGCTGTCATCATCTTCAAAACCAATGCGGGAAGGTGCTCAGAATGATTAGCATCAAAACGCCGCCGTGCCTGTATCTTGCTGCTTGTTTACACAAATAATTTCAGCCCTTCAGTGATTGGCCGAAATGAAATTCATGAGTAGTTGCGATACTTCTATCTTAGGGAAGTGTATAAAAGAAGGTGCTATAAATATAGGCATGATATAAATAGGTATACATTTGAAATCCAGGGCTTGTTAGCTTCACCTCAGGAACAATTTATATTACTCTTACCACTTCCTTTTTACTTTGCTCTCTCAATTTATATTCTATCGTCAAAATGGCTGGAGACTCGATTGGAGCCTAGGCAGCTTGATAGCCACCCTCATCTATATGTAGTATGGTCAAGATCCTGATCGGATAAAGTTTGGATGAAGGAACCCCTTGTGTACCGCCTTCTCCATGTTCTCTGCATGCACATCAGCTCTCGCCCTGCTCGTTGGGATGCATCTGAGGGTCATCTGCATATTCCCATGGCATCCGCCGCAAGGTGTGTCGGGTCACCAGTCATGAATAGGGGTCGGAAAGGAGAAAGGGCTGAGGCACGACCCCCGAGATAGATGTATCTAGGGGGCCGTGGCTGAGGAGGGAGAAGGAGCATCAAAGATGTTTTCTAACATATCAGTGGTTTTCTTTCATGAAGTCGGGAGTGACCACGAAATGATTTCGGGGATCTTATCGAGGCAGTAAACACTGAAGCCATTCCTCTCTTTGACCTTCTTAAGTGGCTCTCAAAAATCATTACGGAAAATGGTGTCTGTTGCTCATTGCTCTGTCTGGTCTGTCCAAGCTTTAGCTATCATCGGACCGCGATTTCCAGCAAAATTATTCGTTAATACGACTTTCTCCGAAAATCGAGCATTAACAAATATATTAATGTTTTGCCCATAGTTCTCATTAGGATCCTTTGTTTTAAGTGGATTAAATCATATTTTTAAGTCACATGCCCCGGTCTGGAACATATCCTTGATTTTTATTACTTTTTTTGGATGGGAGATAAACATTTTTTGAACTCGAACTCTCCCATTTTTCTTAGAATTGCCGATATTTCTAGATATTTAGTTACATTATATGACGATTCTACCAAGCGCATTTGATGGCAGCTGGCATTCTGAGTGAATAAGTGTTATTGTGAGAGACTGATCCAGGCCTAACTTCGTGGAACCAAATCATGATAATAAGATTTATCCATAGCTTTATAATTATTTGCATTTTTAATTTTCGAGAATCCCTTTAATTCAAGGCCTTTAAAATGTCAATCATTTGCTGAAACTTTCGATTAAAGAAAGAGAATAGATGGAGGCATGCGGTCCGTTAGACCTGAGGATTTGAGGAATAGTGAATCAATTACATTGCGCAATCGGTCATATTGATTGGAACAATAGTGTAGATGATATGCCGAAAACACGGGTATTAGTTGCCAAATTATCGTATTACCATATCTAGAAAAAATTCCAAAAAAAGCATTTCAGTATTCATAAAATTGTGGATAAATTGCGCGTTATCGCCATGATAGGAGGATCATTTTTCGCAAAAATAACTGCCTTCACTTTCGTGCGTCAAGACGTCTCTCTTCTTTCTCTCTCAACTCTCCTCTTTAATCTGAGCCTGAAACCATGGCTGGGAAAAAATTAGGAATGCAGTTACGTTCCTCGATACTGGTTTTATCTCATAGAGTTGGTGTTTAGTTATATACGAGCTGATATTATTAAATCTTTACTGCATTTATCTAAGCATATTTTATTGTGTGCTTTGGTTTTCACCGTTCATGTATTTTTTGTTCCAAAATAAATGTCTTTTCTCAGTATATTCGACGTTTTCTGGCTTAATTAAGTGGAAATCCATTTTCTCTGAAATAATGAACACAATGTATATTTACAACGATATTTATTAAGGTACAACTAGTTTCGACGCATCGGCGTCATCATCAAGTGCCTGATGATAATGCCAATGCGTCGAAACTAGTGGTATATAACTTATACCACTAGTTTCGACGGAAAAAATATTGGTGGAAATATACATTGTATTTATTGTTTCAGTGTCTTTCCTCAGTGCAGAGGGCCGGACCAAAATAGCTACTCTTCCAATGAAACGAAGTCCTATTGGGTCTCAATGTCGTTAGTTTTACTACACTACAATATTAGTGATAAATGCATCACCAAGGACGGTTTAATCCGATTTTCATGCCGCACTCATGATTTATTTTTCATTTTTACTTATTTTAATGCATTCTTGGAGCAGGAAAGTATAAGAAGTTTTAATCTTCCATAAAGCTTTAATTTTTATAAATCTCTTATGCCGATTCGTCGAGATGATTTTTCCAACGGATTTAAATTGCAATCGTTATTGCGTTATTTAAACATGGACTCATAGAATGCTTTTCCGAGCCTCTTAATGTCACATTTAGTATCTTTGAAGGCAGATTTGCAGTGAATTAAATGGGCATGGCAATGAACTTCATGATGACAGTGTGTTCATACAAAGACCGTAGTGATAAACATCGACAATTATCTTTTCATGGACAACGTAAATGAGTCTTCTCTGTGGCACTCTGTGCCGTTATTAAAGATGAGCTTCAAGACCAGGTTGATGAGTTTTGATGACGGCAACACGTCTTTCATGATGATGAACACAGCGTCTTCTCAAATATCATTTTAATGACTTGAAAGACCCCGGTGATGGTAAAGGTTCGGTAACATTCACCCCTCTCCTCTTCAACTTTGAGCGTCTCTGGTCTGCTTCGCATTTCACCTCACCTCACTTGTTGTAATTTTAATTTTTACTTGAAAACGGGCTTCTTTAACTCGAGCTCAATCACAGGTTCTGACTGATGCCGCTCTCCACTCAATATTCGACTTCGTTCACTGCGTTTTCTTCAACTTCGTCATTTGTTTTGGATTGCATGTATTCCATGTCATAATGTAGATGAAGGCCTTCGTTTTCAGTGGTTTGTCCTAAATTCATGTTGAATAAAGGAATTTCATAAATTTTCACTCGGATCCCATCATCTTATGAGGCCGATGGCCTGTCGAAACGTTGGTCGTTTCCAAATAAATCAATATGAAAATTTACAAAGTAATTGATCAATGAAATTCGATGATAAAGCTCTAGTAGCTCGAAGTTTGAAGGACCTGAGGAAAATATTTAATACTGTAGAAAGAATCAGTAAACGAATGGGTCTAAATGCCAATGAAGAATGGACAAAATGTATGTAAGCGTCATATCTACCGAGTAAACGAGTTTCAGAGCATTATTATTGGAAACCATCAGTTAGGTGGTGTCAAAAAGTTCATTTACTTGGGAGTCATACTAAAATGAAAAAAAAGTCTGATAAGAATATCCAAAAGGGTGATGGCTGTTATCAAGGTCTATTTTGCAAATACCACTCTCCTCAGATTAACCTTTTAGCCAAGAAACATAAAAGCTAGAAATACGTAAAACTCTGACGAACCAAGTCATTTGAATCAGGTACGTGGTTTTTATCGGGACATGATGAAGAATCAGTAGATTCGAAAGAAAATCCATGAGGGGAATTCATGAACTTTGGCTAAGAAAGAGAGAGATGGATGAACCATGTAGGTTTCGGACATAAATCCATTGTTGGATAAATAACCTTTGTACTTTTGTACACTTTATTTAAAACTGTGACCGGTTTCACATTGATACGGCATCATCTGGCACCTTATCAAGGTGAAATCGGTCGCAGTTTTAAATAAAGAGTGGAAAAGTACAAAGTTTTTTAATTAAAAAATGGATATCTTTCACATCCACGAATTAAATCCGGAAACAATCAAATTTATAAATTAAATACTTAGAGGGCAGGCAGGATGAAAGAATGGAAGAAGACAGAAATCCCGTACGACTGCTCAATGGCAGAATGGAAAGGTTCATAGTAGACCGCGAAACGGATGGTTAGGATGGAAGGATATTGAAGAAGATCCCTGGGGAATGGTGGGTACAAGATAGAGGAAAAGCACAAAAATAAGAACGAAATGATGGTATACGTATCAAAGAGGAAGCCATGGCATACCTAGGGCTGTGTAGCTTTGAATGATGGGGATGGCTATGGAATGGATGAATTCTATTCAAAACGAATAGGGAAATTGCATACTTTTAATAGACAGTATGGTGATATTCTGCAGCAAATATATGTTACCGCAATATACTTTTTTCCGCTCAAAATTCAGTTTATACACTAGAAAATGACTCCCAAAAATCTTCCGAGTTTCGCGGGCTAAAAAATACCGCCCCCACTAATCTTACGCCAATTCAGTCGAAGCCGTAGATCCTAGCCCCACAACCTCGTAGCTTCAAGTTTGGAAGAACCACGTTGCGTTTTAAAGGAGAAAATGGCTGAAAAAAGGAAAAATTACAAGTGGTGCATTATTCCGATGTGCAAAAACACGTCTATTTGAACCCCAGAAAAAAATTTTCGTCAGCGTTCCGAAGGAGGAAAAAAGTAGAGAAGCTTGGATGCATGCCCTTCGTCGAGATGAGCGTCACGGAAAAATAAGCCATAAATCCGTGTGGTATGTGTGCAAAGATCACTTTAATGTAAGTAATATTTCCATATTTCCACACTTTTTCACCTGCACATAACCCACTGCCGAGTCACCATAAGATTCTCTACCGGACCTGCCAAAATAATACACATCTCACATAAATATACGCTTTCGTCAATACGAGCTGATTATATGCAAATCAAACATTGTTATGAACTAGAAAACATTTCAGGAGCACATCAGTTACTCAATATATTACCTTTCCATTTTTCGGCATCGACTTTCGGTGCCGACGAAGTCTTCAGTTTCACTGAAATACCTTGCAATCATGAGGGAATCAGTGACAGGAAGGTTGCTAGAATCAGCCCCGTTTCTACTACTGACATTTCTACGACGGTAACTCTCTACCCGCGAATGCTAGTAATGGAAACGCTCGAAAACGCCTACCATGGTAGATAGTCCTACTAGCATTGAGTTACCCTCGTAAGATCAGTGAATAGTGGTTACCGTCGTGTTTTTTTGAAGTGGGAACGCAAGTTAGTCAAAATCCTGGTAAGAATCATGGGAAAACAGTTGAATCACGGAAAGCGTAGAGGGATCACGGTTTCACCGTCTGCACATAATATAAAAGAATAAATATTTATATGCTACCGATATGGTTAAAAGTGATTAGACGTTGCCATGCGCAGTTAAAGAGAGGATAGATTTTATTAAGGGTAGGTTACACTATTCCAGTATATCGATAATAATATGAAATGAAGGAAATTTCGTCTTGTCTACAATACTACTTTGTTTCACTGCCTGTCCAAGACTTAGGCCTAAGAAGAAATTATCAAGGCCTTAATTTGTATTTTTTATTATAATTTCTTACTTCGCTTGTCAACCAATGTTTCAACTTATGTCGTCAATGCCTTAAAAATGATAAGCGTTGTGGGATCACCATTAGGTATCCATATATATTTCACTCAGCATTCAACATTTATTACTTTCATATTAATATATATAACTACGACATATATATATATAACTATATATATAACTATATATATAACTACGACCTATCGTTAATGGTTAGACATCGCCTTCATTTTTCAAAGGGGGGATATTTTAATATTTGGGACGTGGACCCTTTAATCAAGTATCTATACATGATCGATAATAATATGAAATTTGAGAAATGTTGTGTAACTCAATACCAAGCCCTTGAAAATGACTTAAGTAACAAGTCGAAGCCTTTATAGTCGGCAAGCGAAATGAAAATTTTTGTGGAATAATCAAAGGTTCCTTCATTTCCTTAGAATAACCTTATTCCGTCATCTTTACGCAATATATGGCTTTCAATGGAGGAAAATAAAGATCAAATACTAGCCCTGCAGCGGTATGCTGCTTCCGCGTACTGAATAATTACGTCACTTTGCCACCAGCCAATCATCGGGCGTTTTCGATTCTCACTTGTGTTTGAAAATTCTCTTGAACTTAAATGAATTAAATATCGCTAACAACGTCAAAAAATAATAAAAAAATTTCACCGTGAAACGCAAACATATATTTCTATTGAGTTTTGGGGCTCATGATTATATCTGATATATATGCAAGTTCCCTATAAACGTAATTTCCACAAATTGGTGAGCGGTACTCTTTCTCACTCTTTTTTTCAATGTTTCGTACTTTTTTCCTTCGGCTGACTCTTGTGTCAGCCTTTCCCATATTTTTACCTCAGTTTAAACTGATTTCCGGGGACTTCATTCTTTGATCACTCTATTAAATACTTCAAGGTGCTAATCGTGTTTGGCTATCGGTATCAGCACTGGTTAGGGTCTAAATTTGCTCTCAAAGAAAAGTTGTTATAAATTTATTCCTGAGCATCTAAATAAAATTTTGTACCTTGGTAACTTTTCTGAGTGAGAATGACATGAATATTATCAGGATCTTGTATTAAATAATCCTCAAAAAACAGGAAAAATGCGCTATTGTAAATACAAGTGACAAAAAGTTAGTTTTGAGTCGTTCATGTTTAAAGTTCAACTTGTTGTGGTTATTCAATGATTCTTGAAGTAGATGCAATTAGGTATTGCCCAACCAGCACTCATCAGTCATTCACTTATACCTCTTGGCCACAACAATTTCACATACTTTAGGAACACATTTCTGCACTAAGCTCGAAAAAACTAAAAATGCCACTTGTGTCCCTTGGCTTCTAGGAACCTCGTTTGGCGATTCCATACAAATTACTGCAGTGAGTAATTGGTTTTTTAAACAGTAGTTGAGAATTAATACAAACTACACTGTCAAGTTTCTGACGAGATGTATGCCTTAGAAATTCCTTTTTTTCTCTAGTCCCTGGAGTGAATACCCAGTACCATTTCCCATGGAAAATGAACGGTATTTGTTTTCCAATGTCTCGAAGAGTATAATGATAAGTGGTTGATATTTTGCTATCATTGGAAAGGTGAGAGTTTTTTCTATGTAATGAGGCCAAATTCATGGAATTTTATGTTAAGTGATATCTAGCAGAAACTTTTTTTTAGCTAAACTCCATGGCTCCTATTTTAAATTAATTCTGGTTTCATCAGAAAAATACTTGGAATCGTTAGAACTTCGAAAAGTTAAATATTTTATTAATGGCTCCATGACGGAAAGAACTTTTGTGAACTAATATTTTCTCATCAATATCGTGTATTCATTTAATTATTCATCGAAGAAACCATCAGCATTATCAAACTATTCATTCACATCGATGGACGCCTGTTACGCTCTATCAGAGTTATAAATCGTTGATTGTCCTGCTATACAAATCTACACCCTGTAATTGAATTATTTTCATCATTATAAGCAGAACTTTAAAGAATTTGTGGAGCTGGATTAAAGAAACTAGGACTTTTCAAGCAAATGGTGGGAAGGTCCTCGGACAAAGCTGTTAAAGAGAGATGGTACTTCTCTTAATATAGGCTTCATCATGAGTTTGCCGCGAGCATTTTGGACCCAGCTCAGAAATATTTAATTCGTGAACCAAAGAAAACCCTAAGGAATGCCTCGCGCTTTGTTAAGCATTGCTACGAGCTAGGAAAACAATGTCACACGGCTAATGGAAGGATAGGGTTCCGAGCCTCTTGGGACTTAGAAAGTTTCAGGCTGACACATTTTACCCCTACTCTACAATTGATAAAGCGACGATTGGGAAAAAATAAAAGAAATATGCTGAAGAACTGATATGTGCAAGAATTTCTTCTTCTCACGGACAATTCACTACTACAATAGAAACTGCGAGGCAGTAATCGGCCGAAACACATCTTTTTTTCTGATCCAGTTTTATTTAATCTTCCTTTTTTCATGACAAGTGTTGTAACACCCCTTACCTTGAGGTTGGTAGGGTGTTATGTAGTAGAAACAAATACGCTTATCTCCTGTGGCCATTATTTCAGGTGTACTTCTTCTCGGTAGGGATATAATTTACACTTTAATGCTTCTGCATGACTGACCAAAACGCTGAAAAAAGAGATATTCTGATGAACTGATATGCACAAGAATTCCCTATTTCCACCCGCCGTTTGTGGCTACAACTTCAACAGCGAGACACTAATATCCATCATTACACATGCCACTTTTCCCTTTTTCCAAGCGTAGTCATCCCTTGACCGAATTCTGTCCACTTAAGAAGGTCGGAGTTATGGCTCCCCCTGCCTCACGCCAATGCGGAAAATCGCGGGCCCAGACGTGGATGTAGATCTTGAAAAAAATAGCAATTGCAAGGTAATTCTTTAAATTCCCGCGCATTTCTCAGTGCGGCGGTCCTGACTCCTGAGGCGTGGCGCGAGTGTTTTAATTTTAGACCCCAGCCTCCCGCCCCGCCCTCCTGCTCTCCCCAAATCCTTCCATCCCCCTCCCCCATCTTCACGTAATTTCCCTTTGCTCTCTCTCTCTCTTTTCTTCTTCCCTTCTCCTCTCATTCTCCTCGTCTCCGCGATGTGAGCGCCATCACCTGCAGACGGGAGAAATGCGCGAACTACCTTCGCCCGCCCTTGATCGAAACACGTGCGTTCCTCAGTGGAGGTAGTTCGGGGCTCTGCCGTCTGGGGGTGTTCGTGTCTTTGCACGCGCAGGGCAGAAAATTAAAGGCCGAATTAGGAGAATCTTTTAAGGACGACGTGCTCCTCAAAAGGGTTCACGATTTGAGGCAGGGCCGGCTCTAAGGGTCTTATCACTCCCCTTCTTATTTGTCCTTCTTTGCTGTCTACATCAAGGGTGAAAGAGAGTAATTTTATGCTGAACGCTTCTGCTTTTCTCCGCTCGTAACCCTAGAAAAGTTAGATAGTCATATCAATATGCTTTAAAATGGGTCATCCATAAACATTCTTCCTAGTCTAGTTTTTTTTAATTCCCTCATGAATGAATTGTTAGGTTTCCGGAATACCATTTTTTATTTTGAATATTATATTTATTACTTTTTTTTTTAGGATTATTGATTGTTGTAAGAAGTGATTATGCACCCATTTTAAGATAGATTGACCTATGCGCATAGTACATTTTCCCCATTTTCGGATGGGTATATAGAATTTTGATCTCTAAGGTTGTTACGAAAACTCATTTTGGAATTAATGTTGGAATAGAATCTCCGGAGCTAACGAGTAATCCGTGCTAACCAAGTCAAGGATCTTTCGGGTTATACACTGGGTACTCAGGTCCATGATCATGAAGAAGTCACGAGAGCCTAATTAAAATTTTAAAAATATACTTTTCTTTTGGATCCCATTAAACTTGTATATATAATACTTATAGTAATCATTTTCTCTTGGCAGTAAATGATAAAATTAATAATAATTTTGATTCTTAATATATGATTCTAAGCTGACGATTGTCAGTTCTATTGTCGGAAAATATCTCCTTTTGAATGAAAGCTTGGTATGTATTATTGTTTAATAAGATTTTAACTTACTTTTAATTGAATGTTCACATGATATTTCGGGCTTCATTATGGAACGTTAGCTCAGAAAAAAGGATTTTCATTCCAAAAACCTAAAAATAAATATTTTACTAAGAGATTTATTTTTTAAAACTTTTACAAACCAAAGCAAAAATATGCAACCAAACACGATCCAGGTTTCGGCGCTGAGCACCTGATGATGGTGCTCAGCCCCGAAACCCGGGTCGTGTTTGTGTGCATATTTTTGCTGTGGTTTGTAAAAGTTTTTTAAATAAATCTTTTAAAGAATGGAATACCACAAAGTCAACAGTGAACTCATTTTGTTTTACTATGAGGCCTGAAGACCGAAATTTGCCTGAAAATGAACACTTCCTCGTGGTTTCATGGGGCAAGAAGAACTGGAGACTGGCAATAGTGTGTGCCAAGAAATGTGGTTTTGGCAAGTCACTGATTAGGAAAGATAATTGGCGATTCTTGTTTGGTGGAATAAAAAGTAGATAGCCTCACATGACCTCCCCATTTCCTTTATATCCCGCCAGTCGGTGCGCTAATATTTTGCGTGGGTGCTGCCTGACATTTCCCCGAATCTACTCCTTCGGCTGAAGATCTTAACATCAAGTATGATCTTGCGTAGGATGCAGGGAGTCTTTTGCTAATGTCATTGTGGTCTTTAGAGACAGCTAAGGCAAACACATGGGTGCGTGTAGTCTGCAGCGGATTATGTAGAATCGATTTCTAGACGAGTTAACCAGAGTACAAAAGCTTGTACGACTGGAGCTGAAAGCACGAAGCAATCAGATGTAGGATGAAAGTAATACTCCGCACTAGGATGAGCACAGGAAAGCACATAAGAATGAATATCTGGTCAGTTATACACCAGTTGATATGTTATGCCGGTATCTTTGGTATCCCGTGGCTTATGTGATGGTTTTTTTCGTTATAATTAGTTTTAACTTACTTTAGGTTTATGTCTCGCAACCATATTTTAATGTATTCAGTCCATAGGGTCTATGTAGTAGGATGTGTATTGAATGTTTTCGTTATTTTTCAATGCTGGCAATTTTTAGTGAAATTTAGTTTTACCGATTTCAATAATTGTTGCAAAAGTTACTATAATTCTTCTAATGTATCATATTTGATGTCCAAATTATTGCATTTGAACAAATCTCCTTCGATGCTCAGTTTTTTAAGCAAGTGTTGATAAGTACCTGAAGATACCAATAAAAAGATAAAATCAGTTGAATATTTATCTTTTTATCACACTTTATTATCTATTAATGCATTGTATATTTTTTATGATTATCATCCCAACGTTCACCCTCTTATCTTTGTCATTAAATACCTTGTGTACTCGATCTTAGATTTCTAGACTAGACCATAGTTTTTGCCGTTGTGTACGAAAGAAGTCAACCTTATATTTATAAGAGAAGTTTCTGTAATGGGAAATTAATTAATATTGAAATTTCTACTCACGGACTAATTTTTAATCAGAAATTAATCGTTTTCTGAGAATAAAGTTCGTCTATAATAAACCATGACATTTTCTTGGCTTTTTTCCTTCAAAATGTTGCCGGAAGAAGGAAATCAATGATATATTAAGGAATTTTAATATGGCTAGTCTCAGGGAAATATGTGGTCGCAGACTTTATGAAATGTCAAGGGACCTAACCGTCATATCTTGAAAGTTACAGTTGGACGTTGAGCGTCGGCCTGATTGTTTCCATAGATTGTTACTTAATTGATAGTTAATTATCAAAAGCTGGTGAGTTCTTAAAAAATGGTTTTAGACGCGGATTATGAGAATGAAGCGCTAAGATTCCTTTAAGAAAAAAAATCCATAGTTTTTTTATATTACAACTTGGGGAAATTTGGAGACAAGAATTTTTGCATTTATTAATGCCTCAGGAAATCTTTCTTTCCGATTTATGTCACTTTTACGTATGTGAACGTGGTATGATATCTCTGAAGCTTCCCCAAAAAACCCCAAAATCACACCAAAAACCTTGCGATCTTAGCGTTGTTTTTTTTACAGTATTCCTCTCTTCAATGGTGAAAATTTCTTCTCTTTCTAATGAAATTTGTGGCTTGAAAACATTAATTTTTGGTCCATAAAAGATAACGTGTACAAAAAAGAAATTAGTGCAATAAGTTCCTATAGTCTTGGATTCATTGAGGCCAGTAGAGCAATTTTCATTTGAAGTAAAGTTGGATTTGTTTGAAAATGTTTGAAGAAACTTGGATTTGTTTACCAAAACTGAAGGCGAGTGTTATTAAAATTATGAGACAGCTTGGGTGTCCACTATCATTTTCAAAAGAGTATTTCCATTTTAAATGAGAAGTAAATCTGTCAATCATTCGTGTAATAACTTTAATGCAGATTAAGAAAATTTGGATGTTAAAGTACTCATTCGTGACTTAGAATGCGCTATCTACTATAATAATTACCGATGTGTATATTTAATCAAGTCAGTAACTTTCACATGAAACTTTCACATGCCCGTGAAGCTGTATCTTCATTTGGCTGCAGAACTATTTTTATTTGCAAAATTAAATTAGAAATAGTGGTTTTCTGTTACTGGGAAAGGTACCAATAGAGAGAAAATAAAGTAAAGATTTTTATTCCTTTAATCGAATTTTGTATTCCGGTTGAAATTCTGAAATTTTTGCTAAAACTATTTTTCGCAATATTTTAGCGTTTTTGAGTCATCGTCCCCATACCGACCATACTTATTGTTGAAGTCGAGATTCCGGGTATATCCATGAACTCAACGATTCTTTGCACTAAATAAGATATGAATGGTATATTAGAATCAATGGATATGATAATAATCTTCCCGTTGATATTCAACGGGCACCTGCACTAGTCAATTATAATGGAGGAGTTTATAAAGCACGGTGCCGCATAAAAGGGATGAAAGTAATTTGGTCATTGTTATGTATATTATTAGCGATTATAAAAACGCTATTCAAAGACAATGTAAATAGTGAAAAATGAAATTTCAAGGTATCTCGAAGTGTATGCAAGAACTTCAAATAAAAAAATACGTTCTATATCTATCTCTTGTATTTTTAGTCGAAAGTCGATTTTGCCAACTTTGAAGGTCGTCTTATGTTGCTGTCGTTCAAAACCAAATATATTATTCTGCCATATTTCTTATACCAGGAATGTGTGAACAATTTTCTCACGTTTTTTCTTACCGTTTAAAACTTCCTGATGATGTTTAATTCCGAAATGAAACTAGCAAATTTAGGTTCATGAGCTCACTTTGCCCGATACAAATATTGTGGTTATTATTTCTATTATATTTTATTCCGTAACTTAACAATAAACTATTTTATAGATTATGTTCACCCCATTATGCTAAACACGCTAATGACATGCTCCTTCTCAAATAATTCGTTTTCAGACTGGCATTAACATATTCGATGCACATTTTTATGTAATAATTTACGCAGTGTTGACAGGAAATGTAATGGCCGCGTTTCTTCAGTATACATCAAAAAGCTGCATGCTATTCACATATGCTTTTATAGTTTTTGTTTTCAGATATTTGGGTTTCCTTGTTGCTGGAATGCATACCCCAGAGGGCTGTTGATCAGTGTATTGCTGGTGCTGATATTCGTTCGAAAAATATGACATTTTTTGAGGGCAAAACAGTATTATGAAAAGAACGAAAACGCATTCTTGTTATTTCGGTGGAATTCTGCGGTGAAAGTAACGTGACATTGATGAGATTTTTGTATGCAAAGCGGTTGAAAACTAAAAAAGCATGGATTAATAGTGCCTTAGAGGCTCAAAGTTTTATTGATACAACCAAAACCTTTTTATTTTACACGTGGAGGAAGTATCGTGAAAAGACCAAAAGGATACTGGATTTTCTCACCGCTTCAAGTATATAACTTAGAAAAGCCATCGTTATGAAGCAATGCTAGTGAGCTTAAATCGCTGGATAGGACGAGAGGTAAATAAACTAAATACTTCTTAAAGATATTCGGCTTCATCATGAGAAAAATATGCATTTGTAGTCTTTCAGACCGAAATCTGGACCCTAATCACAGTAATGTTTTAGTTTTCATAACACACAAAACTTTTCTCGAACGGCATTCAAGATATACGGTGAAACTGTAACGGACACCGGAAAGCCGCTACCAGAAATAGCATTAGTCTTGCCTTTTCGGATACGCTCCGTCGCAAGGCGTTATGCGAGGGGCGCATGAGTGTTTCCAGCACTGCCTCCTCATCACGTAAATCATTCACAGACACACACACACACACAAGCATATTCACATGCACAGATTTACAGAACACGCGTTCACGCTGCGCACACTGCACAATTCATCCTCGAGACTCACTTTGATTGATAATCCTCCAGATTCCTTCCATCTTGCGTGGTTTTTCTTTCTTCTATTTTTTCCGGACGACTCTTCTGTCTTCCTGACTCCGCACCCGCCTCCCCACGACGGGAGTTGTGAGGAAAAAACACACGCGGTGAGGTTTTTTTTTAAATTCCTTGGTTCCCTTATTTTCCTGGTCCTGGGGAGAACTTGGCGCGCCGGACTCTTCCTCCTATTCCGATGGAGTCAAACGACGCGAGGGAAGAGGAATATCCACGTTTCCTCCAACCTTCAGTCGGGCGTCCTTCCTTCTGCGGTTTCGTTTAAGGAACTCCGCACAGGCGGAATCCAAGAGTAAACAGTTCGACCCGAAGTGGGCCGATTTCTCACGCGCGATGACGCGAAACTTCCCCAAAGGTAGGACGAACTTTTCGCCGGAGACAATCTCACTCCTCTAAGGTGAGGGATTGTCTCTTGGTCGTGTGCCACGCGCCGGAATAATTCCTCACAGACAGGCAGAGGGGGGTTGCGCTGTCCGACGTCTCTAATGGAGCAGGGGCGATGGCTATATTTAAACGCCCTCCATGTGGACTGCTTTGCTCTGAGTCGGGACTCTTATAAATGGAGGATTCCCTGGAGAGCTCGTTGGCCTTCGCGTCGCGTTGTAAATCGGAGGTTCGTTAGGTGTTCCTTTTGTTGCTCTGGGGTGTAAGGTGTAAGCACAGGGGTGAAAGGTTGGCTTCAAGAGAGGGGAACAAACACCCTGTCACCGGCATGAGTCTTCCTCCTACTATAGACGCCAAGGGGCACGCGGTTTAGCGTCCCATCCGACGGACGGACTACTGTGCTTGAAGTGCACTATAGTACGGTTGAATTAACAGCAAAAACGTACTCATTACCAACGGGAAATTAACCCGGTCACTCCTCCTGAGAAGCTTGCACACTGGGTATCTGGTAAGCGTGTTTTCGAAAACTAGAGCTTAGCTAATCCTGTCCCATTTTAAAGTAACTTGAGAATACTTGTTCCACATTTCAAATACTCAGTGACGTTTCTTCTCCTTTTGGACTTTGAGGCGCTGTTATAATTCGTCGATGACGCACTGCTTTGGTCTCACAGAGTAGGAAATGCAGCATTATTATTCTTAGGAATCGGTGCAGGCGCTTCATTATCGAAACTCATAATTAGACTTGATGCTATCAATGAGATCCAAGGATTTCTAGAAAGGAATACTATCTTATCTTGGGTCAAAATGAATATTTAACAAATTATTTGGGCCATCATTTGGCCCCCGTGCCTGTCAGCAACACATCAAGTCCCGATGGTGGGGGGCATAATTTGCGTAAATATTCATAATAAGCTTACAAACTAAAATATCATCAAGGCACAATTCTGCGGTGGGTTTGATCCTGTGATCCCACAATTACCATAGGCTACTCATCTGGATACGCAATCGTATGCTGTAACTGGTTGACAACATCACCTTCTCTGCAGTCTCATAAAAAAATACTCGCCTTGACGTCATGCTGTACCCAAGAATAAAAGTTCAAATGCAGGCTTTTCCTTTTTCATAATCGTCCAACAGTTCTGTATTTATCTCCACTACATAGTTGTGCTAAAAGAATCCACCATATTTCTACTTATTTTTCGTCGTTGCTAAATGCTCCTGCATTCCTATTGAGGGATGAAAAAATATATTTTAAAAAAGTAAGCACCAGTAGTGACTTTACATGCATCTTTTCCAGTTTTTGCTCGAAGGTAAATGATGACTCACGCTATGACGTTATCCATTGGGAAATCACATCTTGGTATTTCTGCTGACACAATATCCGACTTGCATATTAAGTCATCATTCTTCGTTATTTACAGGGAAATTTGATGCGCGCATTGTCTTATTGAAGGTATTTTTAGAATGATGACATGTATCTATAGGATCTGGCGATGCACCCTCATCGATGAATATAACATTTATATAGCTATAGCATTACTTTCGTGCGGACGCGCTATGGTAATACTTCCCACTGAAGTCTAAAGCTTTTTTCTCTTGTAGAGCGATTTTCTGAATTTAGGAAGGAACTTGATAAATGCCACCAAGATCCGATACCGATGTCACCGCGTTGAGTAATTAAACTCATGCATTATTATAGTCGTTAAACATGTTCTGTCCGTTTTAATATATTGAATTGGTTTCCCTGTCGGTGGAGTACTAAAAAAGAGAAATTACCAGTAATACTAAGCCAAGATGCGCATTTTTTCGAAGCTTGATGCGAATGGAGAGAAATACTGTTTCTTTCGAGTGTGACTCATTAGGGTAGATGAAGCACCGAACAGCCTCTGAAGTTTCAAAACTCTGCGCGGTTACGGAAAAAACATGTAGGATTCTATGCTTCGAAGGATTATTCTCAATTTGTGATTGTTTCAATCATTATCTTTTTCAATTCTAACCTCCAAGAACCTTTAAGGTTTGCCAAGGTTTAAGCCAAAACACACCTTAATCACAAACCAATAAGGCGTCATGAAGTTGCTGCTACTAAAAGTAAAACAACCCTTTTCTTTGCGAAGGCATTTCGTACATTTGACGAGGTAAAGTAGATGGGAAGAACCTTCTCAATGGTGATATTCCTGCTTCTGAGGTACTTCCTTAGCGAGGATTATCCCCAACCTCAAGACCTCACGATAATGGCTTGTCTTGAGATAAGGTAAGATAGTTTGGAGAATGCATGGTGGAAGTATGGGGTGACGGTGATATTCGCCTCAGCCGAACTGATTAATCCACGCCCGTGATTTATTATTTATAAAAGAACGGCCGAAGTCTTGTCTCTCCCTTACAGGCTTTTAACCCTTCCCGTCCCACTCATCAATTAATTCTTCTGCGTAAAGGGAGCAGTGATCCCTTAGGGGTTGTTTTGGCCTCTTCAAAAAGTCGTCTCTCCTTTGATGCCCATGGGTTGCGGGTGGTTGTAGGGCGTCGGCGGGTGCTGGCCTGCCGTTCCGTTACCCTTGCCTTCCTTCTCGAACCTCGGCGAAGGGGTCAGGGCCCTGTTGTCGTACGCGTAGTCCAGGGTGGTGTCCTCGGTGGGGTACCTGGGCGGCCGGCTGCTCAGGGGCGTTGAAGTGGTGGTGGCCGGGGAGTAGGCGTCGGTGAGCTCCGACCTCCCGCCGGCGGTCGTGGGTGTCGAGATGGGCACCTTCTCGTTCGGCGGCGGCGCCTGTGGTTGCGGCGTCTGGCGGCTGTTGCCCTGGGTCTGGGCCGGGCTGGGCTGCCCCGCCGCCGCCGCCGCGATATCAAGTTTTAGGCAGTTGGCGGTGGTGTTCGCGGTCACCGATGCGGTACTCTTGTCGTTCTTCTACATTGCAGGAAGAGACGGAAAAAGATTGAATTAGGGATGAAATATTCGGTATGATAAACTATAGTGTTGACTCCGATAAGTATCTAAGGGTCACAATTAATATCGGGGGAAAGGTACTTTTCTTCTGCCAATTTTCTTCCGCAAAGGAAAAAGATTTAGTGAATTTGAAATTAAAAGTAGAATAAGACTGGTAAATTCATTAACGAGACAACTAAATGGGATATTGTGGAGCTTACAACTCAGACATGAAAAGAAGATAAGAACATGCAAAACTATTCTAGAGAGTATTGCAACGAATAGAAAACCTTTGAAGTTTTGGTCTGGGTAGTGTTTGAAAACCTAAGGAAGTCTGAATTCTGGAGCCATTGTTGTGAATTAAAATAAGTGGACAAAATAAAAAAATTAACACTTACGTGATAGGATGAATATTGCCACCAATCTAATGTATATTATTGAGGTTCAAAGCCTATGGCGGTGTAGCCACGTTTTTCGAATGGATGAGGATCGATGACTGTATAATACAATGCTGTAGATCTCTACTCAGGGAAGTAGATGAGGACGCTATTAGAAAAAATGGAGTCAAGGCACCATGTCTAAACTAAACCTTCAAGATGGAAATGGGGAAGAACGAGAAAAGTCGCAACTAGGATGCGTTAAATAATCTTGGAAGTTGAAAAAAAAATATTATTACTAGAAGAAGAAGAAGCTGTGAATTTCCAATAGAAGAGTTAAGTGATACTTTTGAAACAGTAAATGGAAGAAGAGCTATTTTCCTTTGTAGGCAGTTTTATTTTCCAGCTTCCATGGGAATTAAGTTGTGAAATTGTTTCAAAGACTAGATAGAGTAGTAATTACGTCGCGTAATTTCTTTTGAAAAGCGGAGTAATAATGCTATTAAGATACTGAAATCATAGAGAGTTTTAAAGTTTATTAAAATACATTTACGAGATAGGTTGAAATCTAAAGCTAAAAATCTATGTAGTTGACGTAAAATATCGAATAATTCGATTCAAGGTATATTAAATTTCTTATGTTCCTGGACAAAATTAGTGTTGAGGAAAACTTTCGTGTGATGTGTCGATGTGAGTGAGCTATCAGGAATTTTAAAATTACTTCACTATGATAAGGTATACACGCCAATTTGCACCTTAGCGGAGGGCTGATAATTGGCATCAGGCATTGGGAGAACATAAAGAGAAAGGGATCATTCGTTGGAGTAAGTTTTACTTTTTAGCTTCCATTGAACTACTACTTGAGAAAACTGCATGGGATCATTAGGACTCCTTTTGGGGCTTCTTTTCAGGGTTATCTCTGCTACACGGGTGCAGGCATTGACGTCATTAAGGTGGTTGAAGTTTGAATAAACATTATTTGGGAGCCATTTTAAAGATAAAATTATTATTATTGTATCTTCTTTACAATCGCTATGGTTTCAGGAACCATATTATACGAAATACATTTACCATGGGACGATCATTTTTAGGGGAAAATTAATCGTCATAGATATCTCGAAATGGAATCGATCTATTGAAATGGGTAAATCGAATTCAAGTGGCACAAATGGTCACTTGACGGAAATAAATACCTAATTCATAAATGCTGATTATGTTATTAACGCAAACATTCCGTGCAGTTACATTAAAAGCGGTCGCAATGAAAATTGTGCAGGCTTTTAAATTATTCATAAGCTGAAACGATGCACATTTGAATCTTGAATGATTAATTTGCATGCCACAGTTAACCATGACCAGATAATTAACAGATTAAGTGGTTAGAATGTCGCGTATAGTGAAATTTTTAAAATGTGTTAGCATTAAAAAGTTATTTAAAATCATTGTGAAATTTATATTAACAACTATATGAACTTCAATTCATCATTATCCTTTTTTCTAAATTTTAATTTTGAGCTTTGACTTTGCGGAAATGAAATGTTAAAATTTTGGCTGCATTTATTTATCGTGAAGCTATAAATATACATGATCGAAAATGCGTTAGTATATTCAATGACATTATTAAATCCATCCCTGCTCAAAGATGCCCGTTGTTTCCTCCGAAGGCATTCTTTTTGCAGGAATTTTGGGAGCTATTTCTTTGTGTTAAATGAGCTAATCCTCCACTTAATCGAAGTGAGGATTTAAGTCGATGATGCAATCGCCGAAAGGATCGCTCGCAAAATCAGTGAACTCTCCGTGGTGTCCGGGGTGATTGTCTCGGTCGTCTTTGGGTCTGTTATATTAATAACATAACATGGAGTTTGAGAGGTTACCTTGGGGGAGGTGATCTTGCCGTGGAGGTAAGAGGTCAGGTCCCTTCCTTCTCGACTGCGGTGTCCCACCTCGCTGTCCCCGGTGCCCGCAGCCCCGCGGCCCCGACTCCACATGAAGCATCCAAAAGCCGCGCAAGCCACGAGAAGAATTGCCGAAACTACCAGCGAAGCTGTGGTGAGCTGAGTCAATCGATTCACGGCGTCGTTGAGTTCTGAAAAGATATGGTCGAATTTTAGTGATTAATTTATATACTATCTATCATTAAAGAGGACATTGTAAGAGGTTTTATATGCTGGTTTGAGCATTTTTTTTAGATGTAAGAAGTTTTAAGAAGCAGGACGTAAATATAGTAATATTGATGCTGCAAAAACTTAGTTTTACTTGACTTATATTATCAGTAATTACCTAGATATACGTACTTGAAGCTTTTACGTGACTTAAGTGTTACGCGCGTACGTTGAAAATGCCTTCACCAGCGAAGGTTATTTTTAAAAATAAAAAAAAACTTACGGTGAATAATAAAATTAGTTTAATAAATAATTGAGGAAACACACGAACTACTCACAGTACACACCGTTACATTACTGATGCGATATGTGTATCATTACTTGCTAATTTTAATTTTTTTAAAGATGACTCTTTGAAGCCGTTCCACATCCCATAGAAAACGGATTTTTTTGCAAATAACTAGGAAAGTAATGCAATGAGTGGCTAATATTTTCGTGTCAGTAGAAAAAATATTTTTCATTATAGTAAGACCAATTCCATTGAATTTAATATTTTGCTACATATGGCTTAAAATTACCTAAACGGGCGTGGTATCTGTGCAAAGTAACAAGCATTGGATTTCGTTTGATTTGATAATTATGAGCGAAAATAGTCATTTTATATGAATATATAGATAATTCACCTTGGTAAAATCGTTTTCAATTATCATCGTTGCTTGCCGTCGTCTTTGTAATGATTTTTGGACCAATTCAGGATGAGATTCTAAGTTAAGGAAAGATTTTTGAGGTCGAGTTTAACGCCAATATTCCATAATATGATATGTCACACTGTGATCACACAAGTGATATGTCTCACTACGTAATTTCATGAACGTGATGATCATTGAAGTTTAATGGTAAAAGTTTTTTAACGACTAGCATATGTCACAATATGAATTTTATTTTCAACATCCCACACTTAAATATGGGTTTCGATAAACAATACCCAAGTTAAGTTTTGTTGTAAACCAGGCATGTTGTCATGGAGAATACTCTGAAAACGTGCAGATTGTGAGATTGTGAGGTGACCGGCAACAGGTATCACCTAGTGTACTTTTGATAAATGTTTGAATCATGCTCATTGTGTACTGTTTGCTAGATACTATATATACAGAATACGTCACCTTTTTTCTGCTTATATCATTCATTCTTGTACCCATGTAATGTATTACCTGCGCGCAATTATGCATTTTAATTGGCGAATAAATTTGAACGCGCTGTTAGCTGTTATAAATCGCAATGTGTATGAATTCATCAATATGAAAAAAGAAGAAAATCTGATAAAAAAATTGAAACGATTGCTGTAGCGTCCACAATGATAGATATTATTTTTAAATGTTTGTTTATAATAAACTCCCCTAGAAATTATTTTGTATAATAATAGGTTGGTTATCAAAATTATGTATCGTAGTCTAGAAATATTTCTTTTTTTTCAAACTGCCAGGATAACCTCGTAAATTATGCCTGGACTGGATCCTTCAGACCCCAGAATGGACCAAAGCAGCAAAAAAAACTTTAAAAGCATGAATTATGGGCCTCGTCCATCATGAATCTTTCAAATACGGGTTTTATCTCACATTTCGGTCTACGCTCCGACCATAGTTTTGTAAAAAATGCACGACCCAATTATTTTTATAGACTAAATTACCTTCGTTGAAGTTCTTTGCCCGGCCTACTTGAGAGTTGCCATCTGTGGGTTCAGTAAGTGGGAGACAATGCAATTTATGGGCTATGGAGTGTTCTATTTCGTGCACTCAATTTACAAAAAAACTATTTTAAGTATTCTGCTACAGAAAAACAGTTTACAGCTTAATCACCCTTCGGCATATTCATTAGGTGAGCAAGAAGAAAATTTCCACATGAAGAGAATGAGGCGTGGAGCAATGAAGTCTGATTAATGTATTGTCTTAAGGTGAAGGTAAAAGATAAAGCTCTAATGTAATGATTTAGTTTTTGCTAATTTCTGTTGACGTTATTAAAATTCTAATAACGAAAATGAGACTGCTTTGCAAGGTGATTTTCCTTACTTCCCCATCAGAAATGAGACTTCATCCGAGATTGCTGGTTGCCGGAATATTCCTCAAATCAAAGTAAATAACATGATCCCTGTACCTGAGAGATTTTCCTTACTTAAAAATGTTATAGTATCGTTACGTTACTCCATCAGATTTATCATAAACAATAAACAGCTTTCCTTCAATGGTGTGATGAAGTGGTTTCTGAGCTTAGGCAATGAGGCAACTAGCTCTTGGGAGGGCAACAAATGTAAAAGGAAATTATAACACTCGAGAATACCCACTGGATATTGATGAAACCTTAGAATCGATGAATGAATGCGAAACAGTTGTTTGTGAGTAGATGACCAAGGATGCTGCTAATCAATGAGAAATTTTCCAAATATTCACTAACGCTCCTGAATGTTGAAATATTCTAAATATTTTAATTATTAAGTGCATTAAAAAACTTTCCAATTACTTCCCAAAATTGCGCGATGAGTGAAAAAAACTAGTAAAAATATTGTCTTCGTACTATTCCTATGTGTGTATTTCTGATTATTTTTTTTACCTTTCCCTGTTTCAATAACCTCGCGAGGATCAGTCTGTGTATGAAACGAGTTTTGGAACCGGAATCGCAAACATTGTGTTACGCAGGAGATTGTGAGCTCGGGGATCATCCATCGGTTGAACGACTGTGTGAACGACTGGGGGGGGGGGAGAGTGAGGCATGAGGTTGGTATAAATATGACTTCCAGTCGCGAGAGATGAGCAGCAGCAGCAGTGAGTAAATAGATGAAAATAGAATTAGCACACAGCTACCGCGCCGTTTCGGTGATTCCGATTTCCTTCGAATGGGTCTGCATTTACATTCCGCCTTGTAATCCTCGGCACTGATTTTTTTTTCTGGATGAAGGTATTAGAGTTGAGATAATACCGAAAATCAACATCGCCATAACCCCTGGTCTCCTAACGAACTACACGAAGGCTCCCAATTTTAAGGGCCGCATTCTGCTCACGTATTAATTTTGAAAAACGGCGACCTCTTCCGTGAGTTTACATTTACCCTCAGGACCTTTCCTCGTGTATGCAGTGATGTCACGTTAGTTCGGAAGCTGGTCCTCCGGAACTTTCAAGAAGGTCCAGGCTACATTTCTGGGATTCATTGGATTTACTTGTTTTATATTTTCCAAAAGGTTTTTTTTTGCTGGAGCAGTGCAAAGCTGATGTACTTTTTCAGCCTCAGTGACGGTTTGGTAAATCCTTCGCCTGCTATTCAGAGGTCATGGGTTCGGATCCCGCCTGGTAGGGTTTCTTGTAAACCATGCCATTGTCATGTGTGCTTGTATTTATACAAGTAGTAAGTTGGCCGTGATAGTCTGAAGCTGTGGAGAGTGATTTCAATATGTGACTGTAACAGCAATAAGATTTAATGTCAATGACGTGCCTCAGATGACCCACAATTTCAGCTAATGTCAGCAAAGACACCTCATATGCAAGGCCACCAACTTTATTTATCTTTCTTAAGAATTTACCTACTTCATGCAAAGGCAGACAATGAAAAAAGAGGAGGACCTAAACTAATGATAATGATTTCTATACCAACAAATGAGCCAAGGTGCTTATAATAAGTGAGCATATATAATATTAAATAACTCGTAATAAGTGCTTGAGCCAAGGTGCTTCTTTTTACCGCAATAAGTGCTTCGAAGCAGAACAAGTGCTCGAAGACAAGAAATAGAAGTCCACGCCAAATGGATTCAACTCGTTGTGAAAAAAATCATTTAACTTCACTGGGATTCGAACCCGAATTTCCCAAATTCCTGTTAGGTATGTTAGGCAGTTGCACTACCAAGCTTGGTGGATATTTTGAATCGGTGTTGTGACTAGCTAACACATCTGAAGAGCATTAAAGAGATCCGGGTTGAAATCATGCTCAAATCAAATGATTTTATCATGACAATTTTCATCTATTTGGTGAATATCTCTTCACCTGTGCTTTTCTGCATTCCGTAGTGATATTATAATCGTTAATGTGAAAAAGCTAAGCTAAATTTGGACATTACTATGATTGCACATGGTTCTGCATCTCTATGTGTTGAATGAAAACCTCCAGGCTCCGTCGCATCATTAATTATGCATTAATTACTTCGTCCTGATTGCTCGTGCTACTTTGCCATCTTAACCTTTTCTACGTATATTTTGTATTATTGCATTCTTTAGTCATTTTGAATGTGATATTCATTTCGTCGTTATAATGGCATTCGTGGCTGTCTCGCAGATCAATACCGAAACGTGAATTTCGCGACAGCACGTTCTTGCCGACGATCCCGATCTTCGATGCGTAGTAATTAGTTTCTTTATAGAACAATCTAGATCTTTTAAACTAATTTGACTTAAAAAAGATTGATACACGTACCGATTCTTATAAAAAAATAATAATTTTGAGCCACTTGAAATGTGCATTCTTTAGACGAGTAAATTCACATCAGCTACGATGCAACCTTTCAATTTAAATTTATCTCTACCTACGGAGAACAAAGTATGAAAAAGGTGTCGTTCAGACGTTAAGTCATTTTTATCAATAAATACCAATTAATAACACAATTTAACCGATAGCTAGTACTTTTTCCTATTGCATGACAGTGTGTGTCATGTTTTTAAACGTAATTGTACCTCTATCTGAGAAAGCATGTCATGGTCCAAGATGGGCGTTTTTAGGTGGCTGGAGAGGTAATCGTGGGTCTTTGAGTGCACATTTAAAAAGTTTTTCATGTACCTACGTTGAATCTAAATTCTAGGACCACCTTTCCATTAAAGCACATCCGTTTACGCGGAGGAGCTCACTATAGGTACATTCAGTAAATACGAATTTCTAAAATTTTTACACGAATGAATTTCTACAATTTTTACCTTGATGAAACCATGTTTTGCCAATTTTTTATGCGCGGTATTCGAATAATAGGCGAAAATTACATTTAAATATATTTTTCGCATCTTTGACTCGGCGTGACACCTTGATATTTGCTAGCAACCAAACAAGCAATATTAAGTGTATTGTTTCACAATTAGAAGAAATTCTGTTCATACGTTACCGAATTATTACGAAACATATCTCATGAGCCATGTGGCTACGTGTTAAAATAACAAAAGCCAATGCAATTTTTTTCATTTATATCTATAAATACCACCGATAAGAACACGCATGCGAAGTTTCACGTAAGTCTGTACATAAAAAATAATCGCTCCTCTACCTTCATCGTGGCAAAATAAATTTTCAATGCGGCGCAATGCCCATCGATATTTTAGTTGATTACTTGATGGCGGAATTGTGTCGCTGTGGAGATTTTTGGATGAGGAAAGGCAGCTCTCAAAGGAAGGCAAGAGTTGAAATGCGAAGGATTTTTCGAGGACCGAAAGCACGAAATAAACATGGGCAGTGAAAGGTTCTTCGTTGGGAAGAAAGGAAAAGTCGACTACCGGAAGAGACAGGGGAAAGAGAGGAAGGGTTTGACCAATCAGGGACCGGGGATTACGCCGCCCACAACTCGCGCCGTGTGCGGAATTCGGAAAAGGTCGTCGCCGAAAAGGAAGGAAGTGGGAGGGGGGGGCGGAGAACAGGCTAAGGGAAGAAAAAGGGTGGAGGTCTTGGATTGCGTTACATGGGCGACGGGACTCACGTCTGGATTGTGTGGGAAATCTCAGGTGAGTCAGAGATTAAGGTAGCTTGAACGAAATAGTTATTGTGAAACTACACATAATATTCGGTGAATTTAACATCATTATAAAGAAAAAAGATCTTATATTTCCAATGGCAACAAAATATCAGTCACTTACCATTATATTTGAGATATATGCCCAAATATACCATTAATTTTCAATGGCAAATGGTACGGGTATGCTCTCCAGAGCGACTTCATTTAACAAATGAGAAATTTCTATCGCATAGATCTCGTCAGAGAATAAACAATGTGTAGTTTTATGCTTTCTGTGATATTTATAAAAGTAAATCAATTACTCACCGCAGTAATTTTAATAGAATAGCAAAAAAAACCTTAGGCTGTGAAGGCATTTTCAGCCTACGGCGTGAAAAAGTTGAGCCCTTGAGACAACAAGAGACAGACGTAGATTGAAAACATTTTACGGACACGGACAAACCGCGATATATTTGGGTGTAAATACAAAATAAGGGCATTAGATTGCCAGAAAAGCGGGTTTACAATTTGCCATTTTTCGCGGACAATTGGAAAATTTTAATCTGTAATTAAGAATGTATAGATAAGTTGTTCAGTAGATAACCTCGCCCGTTGAAACAGTTTAATGATTTTTTAATGAACTAACAAGCCGTAATTGCTCTTCTCGCATGCCTGGGTTACTTGTCAAAATTCAAGCATTGCTTGCATATTTGTTCTACAAATTATTCTAATGTTTCTCCTATAATGTTCTTAGTACTTTCGCATCATATAAATAATGACAGATAAGATCGCCAACTTTTAAGATATTTTTGCGTACGATTTTTATGTAGTCGTGATAACCCTGTGGAAAGTGGCTAAACACATTTTCCACTGCTATAGTTTATATTCAGTGCAAGGAATCCTATCAACCCTATGCAAGGGAATCATTTACTACCACCATTACCAATGAGCCATCACCATCAATTTAATTTTCCCTGCAACATTTTTACCGCCCCCAGATCTTGCCGGATTTCTAGTTAGTATGTACCTCGGTACGCACCGACTCTGCATTTCAGTTTATAATCCCTTTGATCATTTCAATAACCAAAAAAATAAACTAAAAGTTCAACCTATCTGCGTTGGATTATTGAGGTATTAAGGATTTATTTAGGAAATAATACCAGTTAATTACTCTTGTGTGTGCAGAGTAATCAGCTTTTTAATGGAAAATTGTTTTGTACTCAATATACGTTCCCAGTTTCAATTCTGCTCTTTGTGGTATCTCGAGGTATTTGTGGTGTACTAATCCTACTATGCTTGTGTATCAGCTAGAGTGGTGGAAAAGGAACTTTTTATCGATTCTGGTTACGTTTTGGTGCCTATTCCTGCTGCTGCTGCAGGCGTTATGAAAACCCACTAAGAAAAACTTATTTAATGACCCTTCTAAATTGAATTAAATTCCAAATTCAATTAATTTAGCATTTATGATGATTTATGTGGGCGAAATTAATTTGAATCTAGGACCTTATTGTATGTACTAAAGGGCTCTGTAATTAAAGATTGCTTGTTTGTTTTCTGATTTTGCCATCATCTGCCTTAAAAACCTTCAAGCTGGTGGGAATGTTTCTCACAGTCATCACTCAATGGGTCACCTCATTGCATAGTGTCGTTTTATCCTTCCATAATGGCGATTACGTCCTTAAGTATTTTCACCTTACACTTTCCCGTTCAATGCCTCAATTGCTTGAGTCCTCCATAAAGGTCACGTGTGTAGACATTTAAAAAATTCCAATTGAAATAAAAAACGACTTGCTCAACCGAATCAATTAGCTAAAGGATATTTAGCTCTGAAAGTGTTTCTGACGGAAAGATATAATATTCTAAACGTGTTGAAAATGGTTTTTCGTTTTTCTACCGAATGATACGTAACATGTCTCCATCATAACCAGAGAAACGTTTACGCTTCCTTCCCCGGAGATTGATTGCGCAATTTCGCGCTGAGACAACTTCCCCATAGGTGCCGCTTAACTGACGATAATCTAGCGCAGGCCGGATCTAGCTCATTGGATCTTCAGGGAGCGGCTTTGTTTGTCGCCTGCCTCAGTTTTACTCCACTTTTAACACCTAAACATTCATGTTTTATTCCGAAATATTGCTCAGTCGTATTCCCTCTATTTCTGTGGAATAGGGGAGGAAGTGATGCCCATACTGTTATTGCATAATCAATCACACGAAGAGGATTAGTTTACTGCTGCACATAGAGACTTAGGGTTCCTTATTCGATGGTTTCTATGTTTATTTGATGGCTGAACTTTGTGGAAATTGAGTGTTACTGAATAAACATACTTTGTGCATAACTCCACCAAAATTTATTTCGCCGCAACTAGTTTAGACACATGATTATCAGGTAAGGTTGGTACCTGATGATGACGCCAATGCGTCGAAATGATTTGCACCGAAATACATTTTGGTATAAATAGACATTGTTTTATACTTCAGTACTTAAGTTGCTTTTTCGCTGACTAGTTGTTGGAATTGTGACTAGAGTAGTCCTCCCAATACGGTTCGAATTTTGGAAGTTGGGGATATTTCACATTGGAATCTAGAGCCCTGCTTGAATGCCATATTGAGAGCAAGTTCAGCGCTCCGCTCGTTTGATCGTAGGGATGTAAAATAGTCGCCTCGTGTGCTGATGTCGTCGTTCTCCCTTCCCTCCCACTCTCAAATAATCATTCCCTTTCCATCCTTTCTACTTTTCCTCAATGTAGCTAATGGCCTTAGCTAACCTCATGTGACTTAAGTGTGTTTGCAGGAATCGGCCCTTCAGACCGGGAGGAAAAATATTGGAAAATAAGTGAATGCTATAACGGAAAGAGGGAGAAAGGCTTTGATCCGCTTTCTGGGACCAACACTTGTCGGTCAGGGGAATGTGTTTTCAATGGCCTAGACATCGCCACTTTGGTGTCGGGTAATGTCGGGTACTTACAAAAAACGTGTTGCTTCCAACATGGTGGTCCATTTTATATACTTTTTTGTAAACGCGATAACTGCCATAATTTTGTAGTAATGACTTCCACTCTTATACATAAAATCTAGGGGTGCAAAATTTCGGTCAAGTTCGTTATTGAGCAAAGTCGGACCAAAGGGGTAGAAATGGGGAGGCTTTTTTTTAGAAAATCAGAAAAACTCCTATATCTGACTTTATTTACAAATTAATAATTTTTTTAGGTGTATTATAATTTCTAAGAATATTGCAAATGACTTTTGTTTCGAACGTTTTTTTTTATTACACCGACAATTAGAACAAGGGGTGGAAAACATAGGGGTTAAAGGACAAAAAAATCATAACTCCCTTATTATTTACATTACAAAGTCCGTTTAAAGTTATCTGAAATTGTCAATACAATATCTACAACTTTTGTTTGGAACATTTTTTTGTACGACCAGCTATTATTGTAAGGGGTGGCAATATTACCTATTTGTATTTTAGGGGTTGAAAGAGAAAAAAGTCATAACTCTCTTATTATTTACATTACAGAATCCGTATAAAGTTATCTGAAATTGTCAAAACAATATCTACAACTTTTGTTCCAAACTTATTTTTGTACGTTCAACCGTTATTGCAAGGGGTGGCAATGTTACCTAATTGTATTTTGAAATATAAAATATTTAACACTTGCAGTCTTTTAATGCAATGCCTTAAATACGAAAACTTTCCGAGTAGATTAATTTTCTTTTTTTCATTAAAGTATGAAATAATTGAGCTACAAATTTGCTTTTTGGACTAAGACGAAGCCAATTCTTCACAATTTATAATTTATTTAAAGGGTTTGTCTCAATCAACCGATAAACTGAGAAGTTCAAGTTTTCGCGTAAAAATTATGCAATTTTAGAGCTTTTGCCATTTCCGTTGCTACGCATTATTTCATTGTTACCCAGCTTTGATATACGCATTGCAGGCTAATATAATTATGTTACAGTACAAATTAAATTCTAAACGACTAAAATATATCGTAGAAATAGTAAGTGTTGATAAAATGGAGCCTTCACGAAAAAATAACATCTCGCTAATCACCGAGGGAGGTTTCAGTTTTGAAAGGAAGCGGCCACCCCTGGAAATTTCAGTCTGGGTGAATATTTTGCGGCGATTCTGCGATAGTCAGCGGCAGAGAGCGTCCTGAGGTCATGATTTCAGAAGACATGAACTCATTGGCTTATTTCTGCCGCCATCTAAAGGTCATGCATGTACGACAGTGCTTATTTGCCTCCAATCATCATGTTACAGATTCGCACAATTATCCGGGTGGCGCGCGGCAATACATATCTGGCCACTACTCGGCCATTATCAAGTTGATTGCGCTGAAACTTGCGCATCATCCGAATTCATTTCAGCTACTCGTGTTGTTCGCTAGTATTTATTAAAAATATGAGCTTCGAAATCTACCTGCACCTGTAGGCCAAGGCCAAAAGGGATTTTATTTAGTAACCCAACAATCCCCATTGGTTGTCATGTGGCGTCTTTTTTATTAGTCAAGCTTTTTGCCATTATATAGTGTGCATAGATAAAATAAATAACCATCAATCAACGACTACCAAAAAGATGTGCCGCTACTCCACATAAATAGGTTTGGAATGTATTAATAAAAAACATTCGCCGCCACCTGGAGTCGAACGCGGAACCATAAACGTCTTCAGGAACCGAAGACCAGTACGCTAACCACTACACCAATCAGACCTTTACTATATCACCGATGCTCCTTATAATAACAACTGTAAAGGCTTAACCTTCATGCTACCCGGCATTCCCACCAGCTTTAGGCGAAGTACGATAGTGTGTGAGCGTTATTCTTCTGGGGATTTTTGACCTGCGAACACACCGCGAGGTCTTGGAAGTAATTGAAGCTATACCAATCAGGAGAGTTGGCAAGGAGTGTTTGGTGAGTAGAATTCGCCCACCTTTTATTGAATATACCTATTAAATTACATTATGCTTATTAGGAGGAGGGTGTACGGCATGTAATCATATGTCGGTATTTGCAGGTTGGTTTAAGATATTTCGGTCAGATTACACGCGTGGCTTATTGTCGACTTTGAACGCGAAGTGCCTGGGTACGAATCATCCCGAAGGTGGCGATAATTTATCCAGGAATAATATTGCAATCTGACCATTACTCGGGTGCAATGACAAAAGCACTTACATGAAAATGCTCTTGTCGTCTGATGGAGTAGTTCAACCGAGATCTCCTAAAAATTATTAGGTGCGTTAAAACCTGGCTAATGCTGGCTTCTCTCCTCCATAGCACGCTACCTTCTTACTACTATCCTTCCGCTTTGATGTGTACGGAACAAACAACATACGTGATGACTCTGATCTAGCTAAGCTCTGCTCACACAGTTGCTCGGTGTTGCCAACTTATAGTCGGATTATTTTCATAAAAAAAAACAAGTCGCTAGTTTGTCGTTAAATGGAAATTCTGCAGAATGGGTAATACGGCAGGACTATTGCCGACTGTGACGCACAGGAGGTTAAGTGGAGGCGACATTCTGCTTGACTTTTGAAGCCGATTCTGCCATTACAGTCTGCTTTAGTTCCCGGTGGTTTCGTTTGATTTTCGTCCAATATAATCGTAAGATAAAATCCTCTGATGAAGCCGACTTTTTTTTGACTCGAAGGACACGCTTACTCCGCAAAATCGCCTTCCCTTGCACCCCTATTCTTGCTTCACCTTTGTTTACGAGTGTTCACGGGTTCACGTCGATGCCTCCTTCATTTCATTTCAACCTCCTTGGTGAGAGCAGAGAGCTAGTCAAGAAGCCAGTCCGTCTATTCCCAGCGCTACTGCACTACAGTCGAATACGATAACGAACCAAACGTCGACGAAGCTAGGTATGCATATTATTTCTTATTATTACTACGCATAATATTAGTAGAAAAAGTTTACTTTAGATACTTCAACTGCTAATTTCATACATCACCGTCTAACAATAAGCCCGGGAATCTATTCCAAGGTTATTTAATTCTAAGCTATCCATTTCCAAAGCGACAATCAAACTCTCGAACCTTAGGGTTGACATGCCGGCACATTATTTGTCTGGCTTTCGCGGTCGTCGCGATTGAATACCAATGACATATGCTCTAAGTATACGTTTTACACGCTCCGAGTAAGATCGACCGAGTCATCGGATATATCTGGCTTTTGCTTTTTAGTCTCTAATTAATCTCGTCAAGTGAACCTGTCTTTTGTCTAATTAACACTGCTTCATTTTTCTTTCATTTTGATCATGTCTGCCGCCTGGGGATGTCCAGCAGTCTGTAATCGAGTACGACTGGAGTGTGTGGGCGAGTGATCCGTTGGACGCTGACCGGAGGAGAAACGAGTGGACGGCAGACTGCAATCTGGTACCTGCGACACCAATTGAATCAGACGCACGGTGACCCTTTGGTGAGTGTCATTACCCCGATAATACTATGAATATGTGGTTCGAGATAGAATTTACAATAGTAAGATGCGGCTGACGTGAAGAAAACTGGTGCATCATTACCAAGTACACGATGGCGACATGGTGAAATAATTATTTGTGAATACGTAATCGGATCGCGGAGTCGAGTTCCACTCCGGGAATGAAAGATTTTTTGTAATTTTTTCATCGTTTTATTTTTCGATTGAAATTCTAAATGAAACCGAAATTCTGGGAAATTTATAACTATAAGTATTTAAAAAGCTCATTTTATGTTAGGAACAGTGGCTTTTTCTACTAATAATGCGCATATAGTGTTGAATGTAGGCCATGAGTTCATTTTTTAAATTGGCGCGTACTCCAATTACGCTCAAACTGTTGCAATGATTCACTTTTAAGTTACAATTGTGGCATTTTGACCAAGGTTGGCATATACTAGAGTATATTACAACCTCCTTGATTGTGACAGACTGTGACTAAAGTACCACTGCTGTGACTATGTGCACTAAATGTATGGGTTAATCCGAAATCAAGACGGGTACTAAATATTTTATTTAGAAATATCGGGAGTTCTTTTCCCAGACATTTTTATTTTTCCAGGGAATAACCGGAACTTTTCATGTCAATAATTCCAATTTTCGGGCAATTTTACTATGCTATTAAAATTAAACGGCCTTAGTGGCTTTCTGTCATTTAGGTATTAATATAATCAAATAAATATTTTACCTCGAGGCCCTGAGTTAAGGCATAATTGCATGGTTTATTCGGTTCCAGTTTCATCCGATAATTATTTTCCTTTCTGTGCATCGCCTCATCGTTTGATTTTTGTTAAATATCGGCTATGGATAATGAAGTATTACGCATAACGTCCCTGTGGTTGCCTGCATACAGCAAATTGGTAGTGTTGAGGAAAGAATATGAGGAAAGCACTGGTAGCTAGAAACAACGAAATTTGGTGCGCAAAGTTATGCAGGATATTGATCAAGTGTTCGTTTAGATAAAAAAGAGCGAAATTAGCTACACTTTACTCAAAAGCATTCACCTGCCATGGAATAAGACAAAAATTGCCAATTAAGGGCGAGGAACTTGAAGTGATATAGGTACCAGCGCACAAAAGAGATAATCCTATCGCAGTTTTTCCACATGGAACCCAACTCAACGTCACTGGTGAGTCATGGTGATTCGGAAGGTTTTTTGCTCCCGAGTTCCCTCCCTCACGAATAGAACGAACGAGAGCTTTCGTATTTTCTTATGCAGCGTTACGACTTTTACAGCTTAGTTATTTCCAATCGGCCTCTTTCTCTCTATTTCCAATAGAAGAGAATCTGGCCTTGAATAATGAGCAGGAGTTTTTTTTTCTTCCCTCAAACCAAGTTTGAAATAGGTTTTCCGAAATCCATCCATGTATATTTCACCGAGGAATTGTATGGTTGTTTGCCATGTTACGCATAGTGGTAGCGAAACATGGCAGCAGATGCGCAGAAATCTCTTTTCATTGGAAGAATCCATTGCCTACAAACTAGCTCCGCTCGGATGGGTATGGTAGTCACCGCGTTTGACCATTAGGGTTCGTAGATTGAGACGGAACGTCAAGTAATATTAAAATAATTACAATAAATCATTGGTAATAATTATCGGTTTCAGGATTAACAATGTTGAATCAATCTATTAAGGAGGAACTAGCACCAACTAGGTAGATTCCACTTATTTTTTTTGTACATCACGACGTATATTACGATCTTGGTTTCACACCTTGATGACCAACTTGAGAATATCACAAGGTGCTAAATCCTTGGTCGTGTTGTACAAAATGGATATACCTACATAGCTGGTGCTCATTCCCTACCTTGATTAGCAATAATATTCAAATTGACATGGTTAATTGTCGTAAATGGCCTACCATTTTATAGTTTCGCAGTACTATTGAGTAAATTTATTCTTTAAGTTAGAATACGTATCCACCAATGATTTAACGATTTGATGTCAGCCTAGACAAACTGTTGTCCTCCCTCTATCATTATTCCTAGCATTATTTTAATGTCTTAATTTACAATGTGAACAACGACCCTTAAAAATAAGAAATGTGAGCTGGAACACCTTGGTGGATCTCTACTGTTGAATAGTTCATGAAGGCTCGTGGAATTTATTATTTGGTGATATATGTACCTCAACCCTTACTTGGGTGACATTGCTTCCTTGCGGAGGATTCCTACTCAGTTCCCTTCATAACATTCAATATGCCTATCCTTCCTCTCTAATATGTTATCATTCAATATGCCACATCCCTCTTCCAAGCACTCTGCCTTTCAAAGTAATCTTTAGTATGCCATCTCCCTTTCATACTTGTTCAGTCCATCTATATTGCTACCTCTTGATATCCTCAAGCAACTTACTCACTCTCCCTGCCATTCAAGTGCTTCCTTGTTTTGATTCCTTTCGGTCCACCGCATCCTCTCCACCAACTTCTCAAACGTCGTCAATCTATTCTCGTCCTCCCTCCCCAGGGTTCAAGATTCACTACCATATGCCTTACGCTACGCTCCATCCTCACTGACCTTACGGTTAACATCGTTATCCAGGGTTCCTGTCATTAGTTCTATCCAATCAATCAACAGCCCTTATGCCAACGCAGTTCTCCTAGTATAATTTGTATAAGTTAATTTTTGTCCAGACTGCTCCCTATGTAAGAGAATAGAAGTGCCTGTATTGACTGTGACCTCTTACTTATTTTCTTTTAATTTTTACTTGTATAAATGAAAAACTTAAACTTTGTGGAAAAACTTAAACCTGAAGATGACGTTATACTACGTCGAAACCCGGGTCGTGCAAATAAAATTATCATTGTGGAACCACGAAGTTCAAGTTTTTCATTCATACAATGAATAAGTTCCACCAAGTAACGCCTGAAACTACCAATATTGACTTGTTGTTTTTCTAGGGAAATCTCATTGATTAAAAAAAATAAAAAAGGGTTTTTTAAAATTCCACTTCTGTTGCAATGCGATTCAACAAATCCGAAGATATTTTTTTAAATGACTGAACCAGTTACTTAGCGTCTCATAGTAAAATATTTAAAACTTGCTGTTGTATTTAATTTTTTTTGAAACATTTGAATACACCTCTTTGGGACCTAGTTATATTACGAGTTTTTACTCGCAAGATATCTTATTTCTGCTGATTTCGTGAACAATTGTTTGTATTTTTGGAATTCACTTAGCTCTTTTTCGTCAAACATGAAATGTCGTGAGGAAGGTCGTAATTTTAGTGAGATCTGTAGATTAATTTTCGACGTTGATGAAGTTTCTTGTGCATCTTTTATCCAACCTTAATGCTTCGTGGGTGTGTTGAATCGTCTTTCGTAAGAGATCTTTTTCCTACTATTTCCCGAACGAGTTCGTTACCATTTATCTGTTCGCTTTCAGCTTGCAGTGCGTCGATCGTCATTTTTTGTGAGGAGTATGCTTTATTGTCGTTTGCATGAGACGTGGATATTAGATTCCGAAGTCAAATAGATCTGAGAAATAACCTTTCAAGTGAAAAAATTTGTTTTTAGCGTTTTACTTTACAAGAAGACATTTATTACTGACGTTATGTTTTATTAGTTTTTTCTAATTCTTGTAACTAATTTTTGAGAATACCGGGACTAGCCACCTTTACTGAGTCACCCGAAAGTGCACAAAAGCGCGAAAATTCCACAGGAAAAAAATCATTTGCCTTGACCAGGACACGAACTCCATCGATATCGCACCAAGTGCTTTAGCTGAAAAAATATTGAGTAGAGGGAACATTAGTGGCTTTAGCATTCCGCGCGATATTGAGGGATCCAGGTTCCAGTCCCGGTCAAGACGAATTATTTTTTTTCCTTTGTGGAATTTTCGCACACTTGCAACTAATCTTCCCGTTAACTCCTTCCTTAGTGAGTTGCAAAAGGGAGATCCCATTGCGACTATGACCGTAATAATTTTGTTTTCTTTTGCATTGTTTAAAACAAAACTGCTCTCACTGATGACAAGCCTTGCTATTAAATTGTGATAAGTGAAAGTTATTAAACGAATATATTTTTAATGAACTCTTTCTCAAGTCATAGGAATCGACTGCAATTTCTGTCTACTAAACTGTTCTGGACAAACGCTATTTTCCTGTAGTTATTTGCTGATAACACAAAAACTAAGATGGATTGGCACATTAATTTTATCGCTTTTCAGTTCCCTAAGAGAATTCCTTACTTGTTAATATATAATCACGAAAATGACACTTATATTAGGGATAAAAATACTATTACCCCGTTTTACCGATTGTCACATTTATGCCCGGTGATTTCAAGTACGATTAGCGAAAAACAGAAAGATTTATAGATAGCGTAGGAAAGTATAATTATATTGTTCATATCAAACATTGGGCATGTTTTCGTATGAATTACCAGAATATGAAAAAAGTATTAGGTCTTTTTGTGATGGATCCACCATAAATTATATTTCTTTCTGCTGATTTTTCAAACAAGTGTTTTTTAACGCGATAAGCTCGCTTTGATCTGTTCCTCATTTGTCGCGTGGAAGACGGTTTATCATTGGTATTTGCGTGAGCTCTGGAGATTAGTTTTTGACGTTGAATAGATGTGACAGTGAGTCGGGCGTAAGGTATATTGGGACTCCATCCCATCGAACATCTAATCTGCCACACACACACAAGCTCGCAACGTAGATCACTCAACGACTCCACAGGCGGACTGCACGCGCAGGTACAAAAGCCGATCCTCGTCATGGCAGGCGGCCACTTTGGGACGAGGGGGTAGATGCAGCGTGAGCAATTGCGGTCTCCGCATGAATACGTCATGAGTTGGCCGAGTGACGGTCTTGCGGCCGCCGTCACAAGCTCCCGTCTGCGTGACTGTGAATGGCTGACTTGCTGCCGCCTCTGTGTACGTACACTTGAATCTCTCTTCAGTGGCGTTGTGGATCCCGTCTCACCGTTATGCACCCCCTCATCGAGGTATCAGAATCTGTCTGAAGACGAACTAGACTAGTCGGAGAAAACTCGACTTCCCAGCATCTTCCTTTTTATACGATTGTGGCAGTTGGAATAATTTTTTGTTGAGGGATTGAATCGTGGTATATGCACGTATCTTATAGTAGATATAAGTTACGGTTTTAGGCTTAACATTGTGGAAACGCGACGCATGAAATAATTTCTCGTTTTATACATTCCACGCTTTTTTACTTTTACCGATCTTGGTGTCGACATAAAATGTCATTTTCAAGGTACATATCTCGTATTTTAGTGTCCTTGTATACTCAAACCGGGGAGAGTGGGCGGGGAGGGGAGTGCTATTTGATATTTCTTCATTTCATCGAAGGTACAAAAGGACTAAAAAGTCCTGCGAGAGTACCATTAACAAAATCAATTCATACAAAATACAATGTCAGTTTAGTGCATCTCACAAGAGATAGAACGCGCATACATTATAAAATAAACAAATGAATTGTGACAAATTAACAACCAAAAATATATAAATAAATAAACATACAAGTGAGCAGTAATACCATGCTGTATTTAGTGAGGTAGTCTCATTAACTGGATTTAAAAAAGTTATAATTGTTTATCGTGCATATGGTTTCAGGTAGAGTATTCCATATTATAGGAGCAAATATCCAAAATGCCCCTCTAAACTTATCTGTACGATGTAATGGTACTCGGAGCATGGAGTTACTAGCTCTTAGATTACGATTACGGATGGTATTGGAAAGGCGGAGTTTAGTCGAGAGATATTCAGGGGAGTTTGTTAGAAGTATTTTTTTTAGAAGTAATATAGCCGAATGTTTGCGTCTGTTGTCAATATTTAGCCAAGATAAAGCTTTAATGTATTCCGAGATGTGAGAGTCCTTACTTAGATCAAAGACAAACCTTGCACAAGCGTTCTGGATCCTTTGCATTTTGAGTGCTGAAATAGCAAGCATATTGGTGGAAACAATATTTACATAGTCAAGAATAGGGAATACCAGAGCTTCTACAAGTCGTTTTCTAGTGGAGGGTGGAAGTAAATCTCTATGTTTCCGCAGTTCATGTAGAGCAGCTAAGGCTTTCTTACACGCCAGGTTGGCGTGATCTTCCCAAGTTAGACATGAATCAATTATAACTCCTAAATTGTTCACGGTTTTTGAATACGTTAATGGTACTCCATTTACTGTAACAGATGGCAGGTGGACAGGAAGCTTTTTCAAAAGCTTATTATTACCTATCAAGAATACTTGAGTCTTTTTATGGTTAATCTGTAGATTATGCCTTACAGCTTATTCACAGAGGTTAGCTGCTTCTACGCTCATAGAATTTATAGTCTCAATAATATCTTCAGGCCTACATGAAATATAATTCTGTAAATCATCGGCATACAGATGGTACTTGGACCTATTAAAACTATATCAATATCATTTACATAAAGAGAGTACAGAAGAGGGCCTTAAAACTGAACCTTGCGGAACACCATAGAAAAAAGCGATCAGATTGGAGACGTCTTTTCCATTAATAACCCGCTGCCATCTATTTGTTAGGTATGACCTAAGCCACTGTAGAACTGAATTTGATAAGCCAAGGAGTCTAAGCTTCGAAAGCAACAGACCGTGGTTGGCTACAGCATGATCTTCGAGCTATATTATAGACAGCATCTCTCTCTTTTATCATTGAAACAATCTTAGGAGTGATGAAAGGCTTACGTTTATAATTTACTTTAACTGTCCAAAAAGGCGCATGTTTATCAAAAATAGCAGTGAGCTTCTCATTGAAAAATTCAAGTTTATCATTAACATTATAAAGGGAAAAACTTTTATGCCAATGGGCTCTAAATGCATCATTCTTAAAATTCTCTAAGTTAAACTTACAATAATTTCTATATGTTGCATACATTGACTTAGGTTTAGGAACAGAAAATGACAAAAACTGCCATAAGGAGGTCATGGGCTGAAAGACCACATACCGGACGCTGATCAGAGAAAATTAGCCGTTCTGGAAACGAAGTAACAACCATGTCAAGATGAGAGAGGCATGTCTTGGTATGAAAGGTTGCCCCGTATGGTACATGAGTTAAGTTACACGAGTCTATAAATTTGTAGATAGCTTTCCCATCATTAGAGTCGCAGGGCCGGACAGAACCGAAGTGGGCGTTGACATCACCAGCTACCACTTGACATGGATAGTCTGTACCAAGATGAAAGAATGAATCCTCAAATTCATGGAAGTAGCCAGCTTTAGGGGGTCTATAAACACAGGCAAAGAGGAGCTTGACATTTAGCACTTTAACTTCAAGTATAACGAACTCTGGTTTCTGCAATGGAGTGGTAGAAGAGACAGAGTGTGCTAATACTTTACAAGTAAACTTATTTCGAACATAAACTGCAACTCCTCCTCCACCATGTGAAGTACGGTTACTAACAAACGTATTAAAGCCAGCCAACTTCAGAATATCTTTATCGTTTTAAAAAACGTTTCACTAACTGCAATGATGTCAATCTCAGAGTTGTCAAACAAATAATGAAACTCACTGATATGGCTAGGATAAGTGAGGGATTGTGCGTTAATGTGGACCATCTTTAGGTTTGTTTGATATCTATTGCAAGTCAGGTGTAAAAATTCTTTGCAGCTCAAACTCTCAGCGCCCATTGGTTATAATGGATCCGTATCAGTATCTGTATCATGAGCATAGTGACACCAAGTGCTGGTACGACTTAAATTGGATTCTTTCACTATTTTCCCGGACCCTCACAAAAATTTTTCCGTTCGTGAACCAAACATCGTGGAAGCTCTGCTCAGTCCTTTTTTTCATGCGAGCATAGTTAAAAATTGTCCTCATTTCTGCAGACAATGATTCATTAATGTATATTTGGTTCTCGGAGGATGGCCCAGGGGTGAAACATGACAAGTGTTTTACTCTAAGATCCCTTTTAACTTTTCGGGCACGGAGGAATTCATTCTTATCTGCTTTTTTCAAAAAACGTACAATGATTCCTCTGGTCGTCGCGTTGGGAGGGCCCGTCCTGTGCGCTACTTCTACATTTTCCAATGACAGTGGGAAAGACACGGCGCGGCCTACGCTCTCAAGGATAACCGATACATTTTCAGTGAAAGAGAGGGGAAGGGTTAAACGGGGAGGGGGGGGGGGTGGTTGAGAGGGAAGGTGAGGTCTTTCTATGCTTTTGGGAGGTTGTTGTTTCAAGATGAATGTTGGAGGGGGGTGGGAGAGAAAAACATACACAATGGCAAGGACGGAGGTTATGACGTAAACAGATCCGGCAACATACTAAAAGGTTATTGACATCAGTGGTGAATGCAAGTCAAGAAAAGTAAGATCATTAACAAGATAAACATTTTTCTTTATAGATATTACAATCTCATTGATTTCATTAACCTTTTCGCATGTCACCCGATCGGTTTACGTCATAACCTCCGTCGTTGTCATTGTGTACGTTTCTTCTCTCCCCCCCTCCATTCGTTCACCTTGAAACACCAACCTCCCCAAAGCATAGAATGACCTCCCCTTCCCTCCCTCCCAACCTTTATTTTGCCCCAGCCCCCCCTTAACCTTCCAGCTTTCCCCTTACCCTCTCTTTCACTCCCCCCCCCCCCATCCACCCCCGGTGCTACTATGGGGGAAAAATTTCCCAAAAAAATGAATGCCGCCACTATCGCTCTGGAGAAAAATCGGCTTCATCTCTTATGCCATTATATTCCTAGGTTTCGGCAACGACAAGGGAAATTCGTAAACAGTAAGGTGATTGACTCATCGTCGAAGCCTGTGACGGATTACTGGCCGCTTGCATTACCCGAGCGTTATTCGCGCTGGCTCCCAAACGGCGGCACATTAGACGACCTTGTATGCATTTGAAACGTATCATTGAACTCGCTCGTTCTCGCCGTAAATTCATCTGCATTATTTCTCTTTCCTCCCATTTTCCTTTAGGCTTCGCTCCTGTCGCACTCTTACAAGGTAGTGGGATTCACCAGTGTCCACCTCTCCCCTTATTAACTGCGATACTTAACAGAATACCGCCATGAAAAAGGGTTTCCTCTTTTAATCGTGAACGTTTGTGTAATGCACCTTGCAAGCATGGCCGTAGATTTTCAATGGCTACGCAAATAAATAAGCTGTGAATGCGCAAAAACTAATGAGTGAATAAATACGAAAATTAAAAATACGAAAAACAGTAAGAAAGATATTACATTTTCCTTATGAATGATTGCCTTTTTCAAATGTTGAAATATTTATGCTTACAGGTGGAGTATGTATCCTTTATCAATTATGTCGCTAGAGTTGTAATATATTCCAGAATATTTAAAAAAAGTTTTATTGAAGGCATTTATTCAAGATGGAAGAGTTATGATGAAATTTCAAAGGATACGGACGTATCCTCAGTGATCATTCGAGGTGGAGTTCTTAACAGCGGTCCGGGCCAGCAGCAGCAATGGCTCCCCAAAAATGCAGACATATATGCCCAGATCTATTTTTCCTTATTATTACTACCAATTACTAAAGTTGTATTTACCTGAAATTGATGTTCTCCATTGCTAAACGTGTCCATTCTCTACATTTACAATGTTTTATCATCGATAAAAGTTACGATATTCCATTATGATTGGTCCATATCCAGGTACGAATTAGTGAAATCTAACCTCGCCGTTTTATTAGTTTCGTTTATTACTAGCTACCTTGCTGGCCAGCAATTTATCATACCGGCTTCATGGAGGCGGTTTCTCAATATGCAGTTGCTGTTAAGTTTTATGTCCTCTTTATCACAGCCACCTCGCCAACAGTAATAGAAGTGTAAAGAGGATGTTAACGAATGCTGCCATCATCATCTCGAGGCGTCTCCGCTTCTTTGTCGTGTTTCCATCGTCTCATCCCCCTCCCTGTGGCATTTTAGCCAGAATTATTATTTTTCTATTCAAATCCATTGCCCTCGATATCCGGGCGACAGTTGAATCTACATCAACTAACCCATCGATTTATCCACTCTCTCCTGGACTTAATGGAATTTTATGAATGTCCGTGGAAAACGTCGCAGATAAAGTGATGTGTCTGTAAAAGGAAAAGTATTCCAATTCATATCCCATCTCACCTACCGATCAACTCCCATGAGTCTTTTATCAATAGGCTGCCTGTGGTATTACCTACGGGTTTTTTCTTAAGGTGGTTCCACCGTAAAACGACTTATATGTCATTTTATTCATATTCTGTCTATTTGTAGAGAAAGCTGTCCTCTATCTGATATGAACAACAAAATAATACCTTTCCAAGCTATTTTATTATATAATTGAACTTGAAATTACATGGTGTTCAATCGGGGAATAAGAGAAACACGTGGAAAAATAGTATTTTTCCATAAAATACAAATGCCATTTTCGTGGAAAACTCTCTCTAAGAAGGAAATAATCCAGAGAAATTGAATAAAAATAAAATACAGGCATCTTACCACCTTAATTTTCTAGTTAAGAATTAATGCCGTCATTGAAGTCAAAATGCGGTAATTCGTAGGAAATGGCGCTGCAGTCGGCTCCTATGGCTGGAAAAAAGTGCTCATTTAAAATACATTCGTGGAATAATCTGCATTTTTTCTTCTTTACTTTTGGGTTTCTTTAGGTAACGCATTGCTTCGGTGAAAGTAGGACTTTTTGGACAAAATATCAAAAATGTGGAATTTAGTATTTGTTTTGACTCACACAGTCGCGGCGAAACAACCTTAAGGAAAACTGTTTATCATTACCTGGTTTTGATTGTGCCGTGCGAGAGAGTTCAAGGGAACGTTTCAAATGCATACAACGATATTTTGCGCCTCCGTTCTCGTGGCCAGCGCGAAACACGCTCGGGGCGGGCGAGCGGCCGGGAATCCATTACCGACTGGAAATCCATCACTGTGTTTGAATTTCCCTCGTCATGGCCGAGGCTATTTTTTCCCATGCATAGGACAACGCTACTTTTCACGAAACTGTGCCGCATTACTGATAGTTCTCTTCTTACTATTATCGTCAATTATATTCAGTGGATTCATATTTACGTTGAAGGTCAACCTAAGCTTCAAGGGTTTATACTTATGTAGTCAACGTGAAAATTTATGAATATTGGGAACAAACTGTCTATTGTCGAAATGAAACTTAACTAGATAAAGCGTTCGTAATGACGTCTAATACAGATGGTTATCGTTTGGTATAAGTGTAACATAGGTTGAAATGTGTTGCTTTGTTAATAATTTGGGTTGAAAATAACTTTTTTTATGCAATACCTGCGAATTTTGTTGACCACCATTCGTACCTAAAAATGATTTTGGTTTTTAATGGAAGGTAAATAATTAATCTTATCTAATAAATTTTATCCTTGTAGTAGTTTCATTTTGATCTACTGATGATCAGTACATCATGTTGTTCCAAACCGTTTCAGTCTTCTGACTCTAGGCTCCCAAGTTATTTGCACTTAGCCTTAATGACGTCAAATCATTACGTATAAATTATTGAAGGCTGATGGGTTAGCGTGGTGTCTAGAGTACTGGTTTCATTCGAATCCACACAATGATTGAGTTTCTCAGTGGAATCCAGAATCCGTGGTTGGGGGCTATTTGGGCTTTATAAGAGCTTCTTCGACCGCTGAATGGGACTGTGAACCCTTTGGCTTTTTTTTCAGAACTAGCTAAACCCAGCCACGCTTCGTTGTGGCTCAGTCTGATATGAAATGAATGGCAAAGAAAAAAAAGTATTTTAGCGAACATAGATTCACCCAGAAAACACATCATTCAATTCAATACCCTGCCTTGACTTGCTGTGGCTAAGCTGTGGAATGAAAGGAAAGGAAGAAAAAAGATGTTTTCCACAGAAAATAATTTTTTATTGTAAAGCTAGGGGATTGAGTTCATTTTTTGTTTGTCCGTTTTCTGCATAAACATAAAAATCAGACGGTCTACCGACTCTGGAGCATGCGACGTATGCCCATGAAAGAAGAATTGTGTTCAAAATTCAAACCGCACACTTGCAAAGATTTCCCTTGCGCTTTATTGATAGTCATAGGGAACGCGGGGCGTTATGGAAATGGAAGTCGTATGAACTCTAGCGCCATGTCGGTCGGAATGAGTGATATTCGTGGAAGTAGTACGTCTTCACCTTTATGAAGTCCAATCAAAATTGTTGCTTCAATTAGATTGCTCATAATTTTTTAAACTACTAATCGTGTACCATTCCATAACTTTGGCTGATTGATGTTTCAGAGTAATAAAATTGGCCCTCCAATTTTAAAATTCAGAATGTGTGCCGATAATTCGGAACATTGAGAAAATTAAGAAATTCCGTTGGAAAATTCACTACTTTACTTTGCTTCATCACGGAGTCAATGGATTTGTATGTGACTTTTTCACCTGTGATTCGGTTTACAATGATGTTGTTCATATCGTATACGTCAAAATTTTTAGCCGCTAGAATGGCTCTTCCACTCAACCATGCGTGATTTTGATAATTTGTTTCGATGCTTTGGAAAACCTTGCCTTCTATTTCTCCTTTTGAATTCATGAACTTAGATGGGAAGGTGATATTTCCTGCTTCTGAATTTGTAGGTATAGTACCGATACCAACTTCGTGTAATTGTCTGGAAAATATGCCAGCTGTTCGATCGGTTTAAAACTAAACTCATATTTGTTGTTAAATGCATTTTTTTGACTCTGCTCCAAAAAGTTGAATATTTCAAGCAGGCATGCAATTCATCAGCTGGTGTTGAGCGAGGTATAACTGAAAGCGTTTTCCTGAAGTCAGCGGATAGTAACACCAATGCTCCACCAAATGGAACCTGATTATTTCGCGTCTTTCAATGTATGGTCTAATGCTGCCAGTGATTATTTGTGAGCCATTGTACACTCATCCCATTTATACCACCCCCTCCTTCAATTAACGTGGCAGCAATTCTTGAATAAGCAAGAGCTAACGCAATATGGCCGTTTGAACGAATTTTAGCTAGGATCAAGGAAATTACGAACGTTTTTCCAGTTCCACGTTGAGAGTCCAAAAATTACAATCCCCCGGTTTGGTTGGCCACATCTTGTATGATGAGATCAAATGCTATGTTTAGTTTTGGAAGGAATTTCGGTGTATTTTCTTGGACGAACAGCTGCTAGTCTTTTCTGTTGTATGATTGCTCTCTGAGAAGTTCTCTTTCGAATGTTACTTCGATGGACCGATTAGGTGCTGTCATTCACAACTGTGCCAACAACTTGCCGCACATTGTAAGACAAAGATCCTCGATGAAGATTAGGGCTTCATTGTATATTTCTTCTGTGAAATTCAAGCCGTGCAAACTATGTGAAAAGCATGGATTTTCCAGATATAATCCGCACACTTGAAGTGATTGACCTTGTTTGAGAAGGCAAGCCAAATGGGGAACTCTAGTCGTTTGACTATAACTGTGAAATTATCCAATGAACCTGGCCTTTAAATGCTGCAGGCGTGAATAGATATTCATGGAATCGCTATTAAGTGGATATTCATGCCTGGTTGCCAAGGGAATTTCTATTGTTGAAAAGGAAGAAAAATTGATGAATTTCGAGATAAAAACGCAAAACTCGGACCAAAATGAAGCGTATAACAGAATTGAATAAAAGACTTAAACACTACACTTTTATGCGTACTATGGTAAATATTTCTATCCAATATCTTGAGTGCAAGTAATTTAAAAAAGCAAATAAAGAAACACCAGCACCGAATTCAATGCTTTTCTTATGGGAGTTAATGTTAACAATATTTGGGTTAAAACAACCCAAAAATTAGCAATTTTTATAATTTATAAACCTTTTTGCGCGCGCACAACAACTTACCAAAGTTTCAAGTCAATCGACCGACTACTTTTCGAGTTTTGCGGCCACTAACATACGTAGGCTGAATTTTTATATGTAAGATATGCCAATCCTAAAGCCGAATTTCTCAACATCTTTTCTTCACTCTTAAAATAATCTTAACTTAACCATCCTACTCATATTTCCTAAATGACGCTGTCCTCAATTGTCTGTTGCATTCCTCATCGGACCAACCAACCAAAATTATTGGAATTTGGAAGGTGGGAAGAGCCAATGACTTTTAACCTTAGGTTGCTCCCGTTTCTAAATTGAAAAAAAAAAAAATTAAAAAATTTGTAGATGTAAAAAAAAGAGAATAAATAAGAATATATGTCAGTATCTTGGACCCTGAATTCTCGTTGAATAGTGTTGTGAACCACTTGCTGAATATTAAGGCTATATATTGAAATTCTGCGTTTAAATACTCAAAATAAACGTTATTTAAAATGCATGGCACGTATTGTACACCAGGAAATATAGTGGATCTTTCCAAAAACTTCAGCACATTAGAAATACGGCTGTTACGTCACTAGACAGTATTGCGTATTATGTGTTCTTTTAATTTTTATCGACGGATCTACGATCTTTACCTCTTAGTGACATCCCAAACACGGCCAACATGGCCCAGTACATTTTTTAGCGCAGCGTAAAAATGTCGTTCCTAAGAGCTTTATAGATAAATAAGTAATTTAAATATTACCACTGATTATTTTACTTACACATTCTTCAATATAACTTTCGATTTGTTATGCGTATAAGAGGTGACCTACGGGTTACGCGGTGATTTACGTAGAAATAGGTACGCTAAAAGTCCCTCTCCATTGTGATAATATCTGTAGTGTAGTGCATGCTTGTGAGGCTTCGCCTCGTGATAAGCATTAGCGATTTATACTAATGCATAATTAGTCGTAGTTACACTAACTTTAGGGTATATTGTAATGTATGTTTGTGAATACTCATCCCCTCCCACACACCTCTTAGGTGGCTTTCAGGGTATTTTGTAGATGTAGATGAATACTAGTTTCTCGAGTCGCAGGCCCTTGTCTCTTTGCATGATATCATTCTTCAGCATATCTTTCGTCCCCTTTCATGCTTAGGAACCCATTATCCTCCCCTTCATATCGGCGTTCAGCCCTCATAGACTGTTCCAACAACCTACTCTGACTCCTCCTAATCTCCTCAAGAGTTTAACTCTCCTCACCCACTATTCCGAGCACTTCCTCGTTCATATTCCATTCCGTCCATAGCAATTTATTTATTCTCCTCCACACCCACCACTTAAACGCCTGCGGCCTGGTCTCAACCTCTTTTCTCGGGCTCCATGTTTCTAGAAAAAACAAAAAAAGGTACACAACCCTATTTAATCTCGTAAGAACTGGGCTCTTTCCCACTTATACCGTCATCATGCCACACTCTCTGACTGCGACGAGCGACTCCCGGGTGAAAGTTTGATCCGTCGTCAGCGGATCCTCGCGAGGGAGCGAGCAAATAGGCGCTCAGAAACAGAAGAAGAGCGGCTTAGCGCTTCGCCGTCGATGTAGGCCACCCGATCAATTTCCACTTGATGACTCACCATCCATCCCTCTGGTGACTGGAATGTCAGCTCGAGGTCCTTGGAATACTCCTCGTCAATAACTGTAACCGTTCCAGAAATACACATCGCACCTCGTTCCGTCCGAGAGTCCGGCCACTTAATTTTCCTTCTTCGGGAAGTAAAACCAATCTCAAACGTGGCTCTTCGTTTAGTATACTGATTATTTGGGCCTAATAACTGGTGATTTAATAAGTAGAGAAGTAGAAATCGAAGGAAAGAATATAGCATTATATTTAGTCTCGCATGAACCCTTTCACACAATCGAACTCTCCGTTTCGATTTTTGATCGGCGCGCTGTACTCTTGTGTTTACATTATTTGCACAAGTGTGATGAATTATTTTATAATACAAATATACACTCCCTACTTTCATGATCTTCGATCAAATTTAAGATAGATTCCCTGGTCCAGGAGCACATTTAAAAAGTATTCCCTGGAAAACTCACCATACACGATATCATACCGCTTTGAGATGAAAAAATGTTTATTTTATTCCGACTCTGCCACCGGTATCTCCTCGAAACTATTTACTTGTTGTGATTGGTATTTGGATGTGAGACTCGGATGGAAAATGGGTATAGTTGGTATTTCTGTCTGTTTTCAGTACTGAAAAGCGAGTTCGACGCATTCATCAAGTACGATTGAGCCTTTTACAAGACAGGATTTTGAACATCTAGATGTGGTTCGATTATCAGTCATACATGTGTAGTGTTAATCGCCCTTAACTGTTGCAATCCTACGGAGAGTAATTTAGAAATGACTTCACTCTGTAATATTCCGCAAAAAGTTTTATTTCTTCCTAAGGAGAGCAGGCGTAGTCGTCCTTCTTGCTCGTTGCAAACGCCATCTGGTGGTTCATGTGCTTCTAATGCTCACGTCGACCGTTCTATCTTTACGTTCACCTCCGCGTTCTTCCATCACGAAAAGAGAAGTAGATCTCAACGCGGCCTTCGGATCCTCTTGTTCCGCGTTGCGTGTCGACGGCTGACAGCGCCAGGAAATGCACAGAATTCTCTTCCCGTAACGAATCCAGTAGAATTGTGGTAGATAAATAAGCGATGATACGTCCGCCTAGACGGGTGAGAATTAAAAACCACGGTTTCCCTTCATTTCCTTACCACGTTCTGGAGTAATCGTTGAGCGATCAGTAAATGAGCACCCGAATAAAAAACGAAAAGGTGGAGAGTCTGCACGCACTTCGTGTCCGGAAATTACCTGGGCGTATGGTAGTGGGTGTCATGAGTATGATATCAGCCATTTTGGTGTCGTTGAGAGTGAAAACAATCTAGCAGATAGTGTTCACGCCGCTGACTTAGGTGATTATTGAGTGAAACTGCTTCTTTTGAGTCGGGGATTTCCATGTTTCTGTCGCTCACGTAATTTTGTACTACTTTCTGTGGATAACATTCTGGGTTTCTTAGATTCAGAAGTTGATGCTCTTTCCTCCAGTGACCACTTTTTTTGAGCACTTTTTTCTATTATTTTTGGAAATAATTAAGACTTTTCCATGAAATGCACAAATTATATCTCAATTTTCTTAAAACTATTATGGCATCAACTTTTTCCTGGTTTTAGCCCCTAGAATCATCTGAAAGCTTTCAAAACACCCCACTTGCGATCTTCTTGCATGGTTTTGCTTCGAGTTACCATAATTTTAGGCTGGCGGCAACACGTGGTTTTATGTGATATGTATGTGATATTCAGCATTTTTGGTCACAATCTGTGTGAAGGAGAAAGTAGTATGTAATTATACTGCTCAATCCTTGTGTTTATTTCTCTCAATTCATCTGGCTGTTGAACCTAGCGATATAGTTAGGGAGCCTAATTATCTATCCAGTATCAGCATTAAAATCTGATCCACAGTTCCTTTCAAGGTGTCTTCTTAATCTTGGTTGCTTTCATCGAGAAAGGACGGACTACCACCCTAGTTCTCCCTAAAAGTCTATGAGTTACACTCAGTTTTTTTATGGCATGTTTTCCCAATACGAAAATTCGCTATTCGGTTTAAGCTTAACCCTCATACGTCAATTAGATCTTTGTCTGAATTGTCCAAAATACTTGCTGCGCATTCTAAAAGTGGTCTGTAAATGTAAAATAACATCTTTCTCTGACATTCTACAACATGAGAGGTGATATTAGTTTTAAGGTTTAAGCCTTATTAAAAATTTTTATTACGAGTGATTGCATTCTAAGACACTGCTTTCTTTTTCCACGCAGTTAAAGACGGCAGAACGGGTGCGACGTGTTGATGTATCGTGCATAGCTTTTTTTCTTATCCCCTCCTTGATCTCAAACGTCAAAGATCCAACGATTGCGTAACTGCCTTGGGGTGAATGTCACGCAAAGGGAGGCTATGTACTTTCCGCCTGTTAGCCTGTCTAAGCCGAGGAAAATAGGCGATAGTGGGAAACTTCCTCCTCCGTGGACTAATGCTCTTAATAATGGGAGAAATAATGCACTTCGTAATATTCCACTGGATTTATTTTACCCAACCTGTTTCTACGCCAGCGCGTCATTCTCAAGGGGACAGTCTCCAAGCTTTCTACACCTTGTCTCTTAACAATTTCAAAATTCTCTAAAAAATCCAGTTTAAACCTTTGTCATTTAAATGAAAAATCATGGGTGAAAAATTACCACGGCGTCCAGTTTCAATATAAAGGTCTTATGTTTATTTTTCCTCTGGTAGTGAATTTACGACCATTTTGCCCAACGCAGTTTTACGCAGTTTTCGACCAGTTTTCCCTAAGCGTCGAAACCGGTTGGGTAAAATGAATCCTGTGAAATATTACAATGTGCATTATTTCTCTCATTATATCATCGTTATTCCACAGAGTAGAGCCTTCAACAGTTGAAGTAATAATGCTCTTAATGTCGACATAAAGGGTGGTGTTTTTTTCCTTAAGCAAAGTTCTGCAAAATTTTCCGAAAGGATATCAACTTGCCTTTCTGGCTTTAATGAAATACATTCCTATGGGTCTAGCGTTGTTCCTTGAATACATTTAGTATATTGTTCGAAGAAAGACTAACGTAATTTTCAGTTTTCAAGATACTTTTTCTAGCATTTCTTAATATCTTTCGGAGAGTAGCTCGATTACAAAGAACTTAATTTTTCCGATTTGGCATTGGAGGGTAATTAGCAGATTTGTAACGCCCCGGCCTGGCAACCCTAAGGTCTCGGGTTCGAAATCTTTCTTGGTCATACGAGTAATGTTTGTCTTGGGTTTGCCGGTCGCAGTGGCGACGAATTTAAGGTGGTTGGACCGATTTTTACGTGCAGATTTGCGTGGACATACGCGTAAGCATTGCGTAAATACGTGTTCTCTTTTGTGATATCTGTAGAGAAAAGTGGACAAATTGCATAATTCCGATTTAGTTTTTGAGCAAAACCAATGCTATTTTAACACGTAGTCATATGACACGTGACATATTTCGTAATAATTCTATTGTATATGTGTAGAATTTATTTCAAACGCGAAAAAATACCTTTTTTATTTTTATAAAGGTTGCTAACAAACATCAAGTTGTCATATGATGATCAATATTGAAAAAAAAACACATTTCATCATAATTTCGTATATATTTCCAATACGCGCCGATAACTTTAATCATAACATGATTTAATGAAGAAAAAAAGTAAAATGTAATTCTTGTATTATTTCCATCACTGCCTGTATAGTGCATTCCAACGTATAAACGGATGCACTTAAATGAAATGTGGCCCGAAAACTTTTTTCAGTCACCATAAATCTTCGCCTGCTAATCCTAAGGCCCGGGGTTCAAATACTGTCAGGGTGGGTTTTTCAGCCGTTCAGGTTATGGCTGTTTTCTACGAGTTGATTGTAAGAAATAATAATGCAGATCTTGTTTCTGTGAAAGTAAAGGCTAATTATAATTACACTGATTATATGTTTATTAAGGTTTTAAGTGCGATATAACTTTACACATTGGGGAACTTAAAAATCGAAGTCTACCGCTTGTAGGGACGTATCGTCCCTACAAGCGGTAGACTTCGATTAGAGGAGACATTCAAGAAATGCCTTAGGCCATGATACATTAGATTTTTAAGTACAACCATATCTTTCAATGTAACTGTATCGGAAGTCAAGCGTTTTAAATGTAGGATTTCAGGCTTTCCCGGCTGAGATGTATGTCAGCGATCTCCCGGGATTTACACCGGGTGTTTAGATTCATGGCGGCCGAAATTTCGACGCTCGAGTCAAGCATCGCTTCAAATGTTTCATTTCTTCCATTAATTTATGAAGCACTCACCATTACTTAAGTCCTACCTCTGGGGAAAAATATCTCAAAATAACGATGGAAAAAAAGACGTGGAAAGGATAAAACTAACAAGACGAAAGTATTTGTAAACAATGCTATTTTTCTCTCCTTTATCTCTCATTCACGTATCGGAGAAACTTTTTTCTCAGAATGGTACGCATTTGCAATCAATTTACCGGGTAAAAGATATCCTATAGATTGGCTGCGACTTTAAAACGACCTTCTTCTTTTTATACTTTTCAAATTAGCTAATAGTCGTGAACGTCTGTTAAAATAATCTGTTCTCTGTGGAATTAAGTCTGGAGGCCTAATGGATGAATCAAAGAACGTGTATGCTTTCGTGTCCTCGATAAACGCAATGACGGCCTTTTCTCTACGCAATTGCGCATTAACCGACTTAGACCATTTTGGAAGCAAGGGAGTTAATCGGAGTCGCAGTAATGTTCTAACTTGATGATCTCTTGCTTAATCGTTGTGTTCCTCCCCGGCGATTGTCGCTCAATTTCATAATTTGGGCTGACTCATTTTTCTGCTCGCCTAAAAAACTAGTTATCCTAATATCATCCGAGATGGGGAAAATAAAGGTCAATTGTACATCTTGATTGAAGCTTTGGCGGCTCATAATAACTAATGAAGTAATAATACGGGTGTATGCCGCGTGTAATTTCGGTTTGATCCGACGTTTCGTGACCCGTTGCAGGTCCTTTCTTCATGGGAATGAAAGTTGCTGCCGCTGTTTGCTCAAATCCCCAATAAAATTGGTTCAAGTGGGAGAGTTGGAAGGGGGAGGGCGTTAGGACGGGGGTAATGGTGAGGTAGAGGTGCTACCACTACAAATCGAAGGGGTATACGAAATTCCCTGCAGAACACGCGGTAAAAAATACATCGGGGAGGCAGGACGCTAAGTCAATACTCTACTGAAAGAGCACAAACGGGCTATTCGACTGGGGCAAACAAAACTAAGTCTGCAGTGGCTGAGCACGAATCCTTGGGACAGGCGATTGACTTTGAAAAATCCAAAGTCATCGCTGAGGTGGGAAGATTCAAACCCCGACTCATCCGTGAGGCCATCGAGATAAAGAAAAATAAACATAATTTCAATGTAGATGGCGGCCTAAAAGTCAGCATCACATGGGAACCAGTCATCCGCAAAAATTGTCTACCTCCCCCTTCCCCCATGTCCCCTTTCTCCTTCCAAGTCTCCCACTTGTACCAGTTTTAGTGAAGATAGATATATAAGAGCAAACAGCGGCAGCAAGGTTGATTCCCATGAGGAAGTGACCAGCAGTGGGTCACGAAACATCGGACCAAATCGAAATAACACGCAGCACACACCCGTGTTATTATTCAATTGTATTGTGTATACATGATTCAAACTACTATGAAAAACTGTATTTTAAATACAAAGTTCAAAATACTTGGAAAGCTATATTTTTATACAAAATACATAAATAATTTCAAAATAAATAACTATATAAAAAGGAAACGTTCATTCATAGACTATTTTTAAAAATCAATCTCGAAATTACTATAGCATAAAAAATTTCAAACAATATTCTTTAACAATGAGAAGTTCAAGTATTCTTACCACATATTCATATATAATGTAGATTGATGCTGGAGCATTTATTGCGATAAAATATTTAGGGCAGTTTGTGTTGAACAAAGTTTAATTAATTTTTGAAGGTTTATGCTACAATAATTTCATTTCTGACGCATTATCATTTCATTTTAAAAGAAAGAATCCCTAAACATTGAGTCTGATAACTTGTGCATTAACTCTGCACTTCATCTTAAACTAAGGGTAAGCACAAAAGGCCAAAATGGCATTATTGACTTCAGGTAAAATACAGAAATATTTTAAGAATATCTTCTGGAAGATGGCCTTGAGGCCTGTAGTAAGAGAGACGTTATCAATGACTCCGCGCACTTCATTTGAAAAGAAAGTGAAGATTTATGTGACATCTAAGAATACAATAAACGTATCTTTTATTTTGAGGTTATATCACTAAACAGGCTTCTTCTTAATGCTATTTTATATATTCCATACACAAAATACTCTCACAGAAATGTATTTTCGATACAAACTTCTGCATAAAAAAATGTATCTTAAGTACGTTTTTCAAATACAAGTGTTTTCCCGTGCCTGTATTGGTTTGGTTTATGTCGTCTCACATCAAGCAGGTGAATGACATTGTCTCAATATGAGTTTAATTTTAAAGGGAAATAAATTTTATTTCCAACGAGGTATAATATGTCGTTACATGTGGGCCCATTATTACTGTGTAGCGCGTCAAAGACCGGGTCTATCTATTTTAGTGGTGACATTAGGGTAAAAGTCCTCATTCAACTGCTTTTAGGGTATCTGACTCTGATTAGGGTAGATTCTGACGTCGGCGTCCGCGTGCGAAATGCGGAAAATATTCGGAAATGTCATCCTTACCTTCCGCAAAGTTCAGCTCTGCCCACGATCCGCCTTTCCGCCACCCACTTGCTTGGGGCTCGCTGGATTCATTTCCGCATTCCGCCACCATTTCGCGTCCGCGTAAGCCCAGCTTGAATACATATGTAGTGTAATAGATTTCCAAAGCTTATATTGGGCATTAATTAGGTTTTAAGGTGGCTGGAGCGGTAATCGTGGGTCTAATTTAGCACATTTTAATATTTTTCAAGTCGAAAAACATTTTTTGGACCATATTTCACTGAAAGGCGTCTATTTATTATTTGGTACCCACCAAACAGGAAGTAATGGAATTAATACAATAATTATATTATTTAAATGTTTTGTCAATTACAGCATGATATGACAAGAGTTTTCGGCGCGGTATTCGAAATTTAGACGAAATCATAGTAAAAAATGTTTTTTTAAAATATTGAACTCGGCGTGACTCATTGATATATTTGTTAGTAACAATTATAATAATAATAAATTATTAATTTCGCGTTTAGAAGAAAATCTCTACATAAGCAACCCAATTATTACGAAATGTATGTGATATGCCATAAGGCTACGTGTTAAAATGGCACTGAATTGTCAAAAAATCAAATTGGTTTGATGCTGATTTTTGCTCTTTTATTTTTTGCTATCACGAATGAGAACACGTATGCAAAGTTTTACGCAAATCTGTACGTACAAAAAAATTGCTCCAACCACCTTAAGTGCATTCCCGCACTGAGGCTGAGGTGCAGCTGGTATGTTGCTTGTGTGTACTGATGAAGATGTACGCGCTTATTTGACACACGTGTTGGGAAGAGCATTGTTGTCATGATACTAATCCTTGTTTAAATCACGTTTCTCTGATGTCCGTGATATTTATCTCCATCCGAAGATAGAACTCCTCCTATGTCGCATGGTGCGTTGATACTTGATTCGTTCAACTGACTTTATTGGGCAAGAACCGCGAAGTGAAGTATCAGACGAAATGTAAGCAATGGTGATCGGGAAATGAATGCTATCCGGTGTAAATTGGTGGAATCCTCTTATATTGAAATAAAGTAGTAAAAATATTTGTCAAATTCCACAACAGTTTATTAACATTGTACGACCGCATTCACTCGTTTGGACATTGCACCTAATGATGCCCTAATGGGCGCAACTGTTAATACTGCGTTAATAAACAGTTGTGGAATTTGCCTTTTTTTATTCACTTTTACTACTTTATCTCAAATTGGTGATGTTTTTTTTTCATTATTCCGCATACGATTAAGGATTACAATATGTGTAACCGAAATCAACCATATTGTAAATGGTGCCGGTAGTAAGTGCTGTTTTATGCTATTTATCTATTTTTTCATTTCTGCATGGAGTTATATGCTTATTATATGTATAATGTGCCTGTAATTTGGTATTCATTTTAGAAAAGTTTGCATGTTCGCATGGCAACTTTAATTAGTGGTTCCCGTGATGTATGAATGCAATGTCCATCCGACATGAATAGAGTGATTGTCGAAGTCGAATTTCGAATGAAATCTTTTACCACGCACGTTTGTTAATTTAACTTAACACTAAATTTAGTAAAATACGAGCTCGTAGCTCATAATTGTGTGATGTGTTTGGCGGTTTTTAGTGTGTGAGAGCACCTCCCGTTACACACCCTTGGGGTGGCTCTTGAGGTTCCAGGTAGACGCAGATCTAGTTATAAAGATATCGCGTTCAGTTTCCTCTTCAAAGCCGAGATCGATCATTTGTTTTTTTTAATTATTGTTATCTCGCTGCAATGTATCATTTCATAAGATGCATGTTATAATCTTCCTGAAATCCTTAGTTTTTACATTACGTTTAATTTTTTTTAGATCAAATGTTTTACCCCTCCGACAATAATCGTCTTCAGTAAAATCAATCAGTGACCATCTCAAGTCATGTGATTTCAATTTGTTTTGCGAATTGAATGGGGAAAATATTGTGATTCGGGTTAAAACTATCATATTCTCAAAGAATCAAAAGGCCTAGAAGCCGAATAGAACGTTTGTTCCTGGGCATTGTTCCTCACTGTCATTTTTCATGTTTACCTTAAGTCGTGGTTCTTATGCTCTCTTATACTTAGGGAGATAACTTTTTCTTCGATTTAAATGGGTTTGCCTTCTGGTGCTGGAGGCTCATACATTGCTTTTGATGAAAGAATGGGTTTGCTCTATTGCGTCTCGTATAAAAGGCCTTTGATCTTCCGAAGAGAGGAAAAGCAATTGAAAAATATTTCCTCAGCCCATAATATTGGAAGCTTATAACTCTTGTGGATGAAAGCAGTTTTGGAAGTTGCATGGCTATATTTACCTTGTGTATTGCACACATTTATTTTTCATCCATTGCTTCCTTTGTCTTTACAAATAAAAAGCGCAAGAATCTCATATTTGGCTTCAAGTTTAGGTGCATTTTTGCGGAACGCGATGTAAAAAAAATTGACAAAACCAATGTGGCAGTATTGTCTTACTTAATGGTCCCTGTGGTAGCTACACATATTGAGATTACGGTAACCTATTGGAAGGTCTCTGGTTCAAATACATGGAATGCCTCCAGAAACCCTAAGATTAAAGGACTTATACCGAATGGGCTTCAAACCTCTTGGGAAAACGCAAGTGGTAAAGAGAAACTACTAGCCTCCTTCGCTAAATTTACGTATCCATGCTGTTGGCCTCGGAGAATGTGCAAGGAGAGATCATACCTTATATTTGAATTGATGTTTGGGTTAATAATATGGAATTCATGGATGGTTTTTCTGTCAGTCCCTCAAAGAAAAAACATCTGTCAATACTCCTGTTCGTAATTTTTAGCGCACGATGGTTTCCTTAAAGCTGAATCCTTTATTAATCCTTAGTAATCGCTTTCATTAAAGCTGAAATAAAGCAAATGTTGGTCGCAAAACTTTTCATGGAGTGGAAGCTACGATGGGCCTAGAGAAAATATGTGAATGTAGTAATAAAAAATCATCTCTCATTACCCAATTCTAGTTACAAACAATTTAAAAGTAAAGATGAAGATGTGGAAGAATTAGGTGGTATAATCTGAGTTAGTGACCTCTAGGCTCTGGTTTCTTTGTAACTATTTCGAACTCGTACGGACAGGTCCTAGGCTTTGGTATGGACAAGGGTGCTTAAATAGAAATATATCTCCATCGTGCATAGCGACTACTCGAAGTTTTCTCTCTCGCGGGAATTGCAGAAGACTTGTCAATTGGAAGAGAGATGTGTACGCCTTTTGTGTGTTGATTGCGTCTCTTTCGTAAGAGCTTGGATCAATATCTCTCTTGGAAACGAGACAGTAGAGAAAGACCTCTACTTCACGGAAACGAGAGATATCTGAAACTTCCGCCTCCGGGACAGACCGCTCATCTATCAAATGACGCAGTCGTTGGGTTTTCGACATCTTATCGATATTCCGGTTCTTAAGACATAGCTGTGAAAGGTGAAAATCATATTTACCACGAAATGAAACACGTCCTATTAATAAATGCGATAACAGCAAAAGCTCGGCATTTCTACCAGACTGAGCTTAAAGACATTGAGTATGCATCTATAAGAGTTTTAACTTACCGTTTAAAACTCATCTCGGGAAAAAAACATGGAAAAATTGGAACATAGACGCTTTTGAGCTACACCGGGGGTTCAAAAAGTGGTTATAATAGGAGGCAGAAATCACAATTTTATGCCCTTCTATCCATCTACATGGAGCCCCTACTCATTAGCTATTGGAAACAGCAACCATGAAAAGTGCAGTTGTGCTCATTTTTCTGTAGCCATGAAATTATTGCTTAGAAAAGTAGTATGTGCATCTTTTGGATGCCTCATGGAAATCTGTCACGTTGTAGGAGAGATATATGGTTTCGTAGCTGCAATACATTTCGTAGATGAAGCCTAAATTTTTCTACAGATAATTAATTTTTCGCTCTGAAAGGGAATTTTTGTCTGAACTTGGAGTGATACGCAGAAGTCCCTCCATTAGCTCTTGGTAGCCTTGAGTATACCCAGCACAACGATATCAGTGATAGCCCTGCGATATTGCTAGTGATGGCAGCAGTAAATTGAATCAATTTAGGGATTATTATCATCAATTGTCATCATTCCGATGATTGGTTTGATACAGCACTCCATTCTCCTATCCACGAACCGCTTCATGCCTACATAATTATTCACTCTGGCGTCCTTCATAATTTGCCCGATGTCAATCAAAAACATTATATTTTTGATCTTCTTCTGTAATTTTTCCCATTCATTTCTCCTTTCAGTACTGTTTTGAATTGACTGTTGTGTCGCAAAATTTGTCCAATTAGTTCGTCTATCCTTCGCAGAGTTTTCATTGTACTTCATTTTCTCTGAAACTCTTCGTAGGAAATATTATTATTATTATTCGGAATTAAAATCTTAGCTCTATTCAGTATTATGTGACTTGTGAACAGATAAGTCGAAATTATACAAATAGCATGAAATTATTATTTTATTCGCATCTCAAAATATTTCCCTGCGTTAAAGGCTTACTTAGCCTCTGTTCTGTTTTTCATATCTACGAGAACGGCGTGACTTGATTTTCTGCCGGAGGAAAATCGTGAATCATCAAAGCGCACACTGTGCATTGCTTTCCATTAAGTTTTCCACAGCACTCAAACTAGCCACATTGCCAACCTTGACCAGCTACCATAGCAGTGTATGATTGCTTCTCGCTTTCCAGCCACCAGATATGAACGCGGAATATTGATGGGAGAAGTATTTGTAAAGACATAATATAGTGGGTTGCTGGGCGTCCTCTGCACTTCCTCATGAGACACTCCTCTTCCTGTATTTTGTAAAACTTCCCTGTCATGTCGAGACCGAGAGGGAAACAAAAGGGGTTCTTGGGATGGTAGGGGAAGGAAAGAAAGCTTCACGTGGAAAGGTGAAACAAACGCCCAATTAGCCTTATAAAAAATCGTTGAATTTGGTTCATTATAATTGAAACAATGTCATAATGATCCGGGGTGGGAAATAAAATTAAAACCGTGTCAGAATTATTAGATCAGTTTGACTTGTCTCCATGGCTAAGGTTATTTCGCACTCACTGTCTGCCACAGCGCTGGACGAATAGGAGGGTCACCCCTACGAATTGGAGTCCAATTCAACGATTCTTCACTTCAGTGATCGACCGGTAACCGGTAACTTCCATCATAGCTGGACGTTGTCCAATGTAACTCGTTTGCTTCCGCTTTGATGTTACAAGTCAATAATAGTTAGGGTAATTAGAAAAAAAGGATAAGGGTAGGCATTTTGAATGTGGGAATAAAAGTAGGATGAATTCTGAACTTATAAGAAAGACTGTTAGAGGTATTAGTATGTATGTACCATAGCAAGGGGTAGCTAGAGTAGCTGGGGGATCCAGCAAAGTCTACAATGGCATTTTGAACTACGTATTAGGAGTAATAATAGTATTTGTAGTCATTAGGCTGAGCTGAATACTTGGGCCGGCGTGAAAACACGTATGACGGGTGTTCTGTCCCTCTTTTCAGGGATAAATGATAATTTTGAGTTCACTAACTCACGGTCGGATGAACTCTCCACATTATTCTGAATTTCCTGCGGCGAAGCCATCAGCAAAGTTTTGAAAGCATACCTATCTAATACATATAGTCTCGTGGGCATACCTATCTATTTATGAAAATCCGGTTTCCTTCGCCACCCTCGAACACCGGAAGTTCTTCCAGGAAAATAAATACTCCGCCTTACGCCTTTTAAAGCGTTTTTGTGCGTCTCACGCATCCGGTAAACACGCGTTGCCTCCGTTTTTCCTCCAAAAATAAGCCAATTCGAAAGTATTCTTTCGACCTTCACCTTCGTGTTAACTTTTTACCGGCAAAATAAAGATAAAAACATTATATACTTTATTTTCCACGCAAAATCTGTTCAAGGGGAGAGATGAACATAGCGTTTTGTGATCGTTCCCCGGTTTTTACTACGTTTGGTGTTTTGTTTGAATTATCAGAATAGCAGTAGAAATTTAGATTTAGGTGCGTGAAGAATTATAAGATAATTGGAAACGATGATGGGAACAGTTAGTCCATCAGCGCCCCTACCTATTGGCTAGTTTGATGTTCTTGTATTAATTATACGTAACCAAATTTTATTAACTTTATTTAAAAAACACACATTCTTATGCTCTCTGCCATGCCATCGCATAATCGTGGCAAAAATAGCATGTCAGAAAACGACGAAATTATCAATGAAATTTTGAGTAAGAAAGATTTCAACACAGAAAAAACAATAAAAAGAGAATTTTGATGGTCATTTATATTCGAAGTTCGTTGCTTACATACTCGTATTACGCCTCAGTCGCAGGATTGTAAATAACTTGCAATTATCTGAGTTTTTAAAGTAAAGTGTGCATTTTTCTAACATATGTCATATTTTGCCATATTACTTGCAAAATTATGAAGTATTTAGATTATAACTAACTTAAATGAATTAAATGAAAATGGTAATGTTTTAGAGTTTTCCACTTAGTCGGTACTTTTATCGATCATCTATGATCTTCATCATTTCAAAATACATTTTTTCCTCCTCCTATAATCCAAGAAACTCCTTGACATAAATTTTAACTATAACAAATTCTAAACCAAAACATACGAAAAAAACCCATGTTACTTCACAGCCAAACATCTTTTCTTTTGATGGCTGTTTATTATCGAGTGGTTGGTTGTCCGTAACAAGTAGTTTTTAGAAACCATAACTCTAGCGAAAGTTATCCACTCCCTATCTTATGTTATATATTTACCCCATTCTTCCGCTAAACGTTGCACTTTTTACCACGGGTGTGTATTCTCTCTTTCGCTTTACTAAGACCGTGGATAGCCATGGATTTGGTATAGTATCACTCTCGATTATCATTTATCACTCTCGTCAAGAATGGTTTTGCCTCAATTATAGGTTTTTCTCGACTTCAACTCTCGCTTCCAATCGTTGCTCCCTCAAAATCTGATATCAAAGCCACCGATCACTTCGACAGCGTCACCGCCTCTCGTTGGCTTTCTCGTAACCCCAGGAACCTGGAGGGACCATGCTCAGCGGGGTAGCAGTGCAAAGGCGTTGCGGATAACGATGCTGGCCTCCCGCACTGCCGATTTTCTGCTCCACACTAAAAAAATATTGGATACCTCAGGGTTTTTTTTAATTTTTCATTTTTTTGCTTCTATCTTTCATTTTAACCTGAGCTGTTTTACTCAACGTTATCTGTTAAGTCAAACACATTCATTTGATGAATTAAGTATTAATGAATTGAATATGTTAGAGAATAAAATAATGTTTTTAATTATCGAGAAAGCGACGTGAAATCTTAGGGTATGGGGGCGACTGATAAGCTGGTCTGGCTAAAACACTCCTTGAGTCAGCCCTGTCGAGAGCAGTAGATCGTCCGTTGCACGAAACGGGAAACTTGGTCCCATATGCGTCTTTCGTTATGAGCAGTCTAATGCCGATGCATGGCTTCCCTTCTCCCTTTTCTCCTACCTTCCTTATCCAACTGTCTACCCCTACGGTCTGAAGCGACAATTCGTGCGAAACTTAAGAGAGTTAGTTGGAGGCGACATTTCGCCTGATTCTTAATGCCAATTCAGCCGTTACACTAAGCACCGGGCTCTTGTTCCTTGGATTCGCTCATAGCTAAAAACCTGTTCATATACGATATATGTAACAGCAGCTCAACTGCTAAAGGTTTGATGTTCGTCAAATCTCCGTCATCACCACCAAGGAAAAGCAATGACAAATGCCTGGTAGGCCACGCGTACTCGGCACGATCTCCTGTCCACTAACCCCCGATCTTGCCTTACAGTCAGCCATGAGTACGGATAGTCATGTCTTCTCCATTTCATATCCTTTTGCGGAACTGACTAAATTACATTAGTGATGTTGCGAGGGATAGGAAATTCCGGCTTTGGAAAGGGGAATGGCATATTCCCTCCAAGTTGGATTTCGGGTGTAGGGCAAGTTTGAGAGGTCAGGAGGGTCGCTGACATGTTTTGTATGTGTGTATATATATATATATATACGGAGTATATCCCTAGGCGGGGTGCGTTTAGATGGTGATAAAGGGCAGGGCCCTCGTTGATTAAGATGAAAAGGGCCTCTTCCCCAAAACGCCGGAAAAGGGGCGGCGGGAGGCCTGTATTGCGTGGGAGGGCCGGCGAGCCACAGGTGGGGGAGGGAGCTTAAGGAGGTGAGGAGGGAATAGGGGTGGGGGAAAAGGTGGCGGGAAGAGGGTGGCGGAGGGGGGGGGGGTGGGTGGCGAGAGAAGGGGTGGACTCTTGAGGTCCGGACGTGTTGATGGGTGGGCAAGAAAGGGGGTGGGTATAGAATTTTATTACTCGGGCCCTGCGTCCGGAAAGAGGCGCCTAGCGCCTGGAGTTTCGGGGGTAGAGAAATGTTGAGCGTGTCAGGGGTGGTTTCCCGAGGAGACCGCAAAGGAATCAACGAGATGGAATAATTATGGCGTATCTCAGTCGGAGCCCATTCATTTCCCAGACTTCCGGTAAAGTCGTCCCTTGGCACGTTCCATTTGGACTTCTTAACTAGTTTCCACCAATGTTGAAAATGTCCTTTTTATCATATGCGTGCCACTTGTAGATGAAAGGGGCTTCTATCGGTTTTTAACGGAGTTCCTATCTTCTTGCATTACATTTATCGCTAATTAAACTTGTAGTCAGGGGAGAATAAGTGAAAAGTTTTAGTATCAAGAAATCACATTTTTCTACCATGTACGAATAACGTGTTCGAGAAGCGATTGTATGAAAAGAAATAAAACGAAGGCCTAAATTCTCCTCAAATTTTGATTAATTGGCAAACTCATGCCGCTGCATGAAAACGCACCTTTATCATTGATCCTAGGGAGCCTTTTTACCCGTTTGAAAAATAGAAATTGGCAACGAACAGAAAACCATACATTTCCCAGTGGCAGTTGCTGTATTGCTCATACCTTTGTACCCTAAGTCATTTTTTGCTGTATTTACTAATCGTCAAAACACAGCCATGGAATGGCACCGTAGGACAACTGTTAACAATAAATTGTTGATGGGCGTCATTCAGAAAATTTGAACATGCCTCATCCAATGGCAAAGGAAATGTCAGAGAACATAAAACCGACTCTTGAATCCGTACTTGGGGAATTGGGTATGTCTATGATCATTTTTGGACTTTTTACTGTATATATTTTCGTTTTCAGGATATGTTGCATCATTGGTGATTCTTTCTATGTAGGTGCATGTGCCATTCTAATCGTCGATTAAACAAATTTAAATATTTTAAGGAGCTTCTCCGTAGCGATTTATCGAGTCAAAACATAATAAATCCCACATTATCTCTTCTGATTTTATGAAAATGCTGTAGACACACGTAAGCTTCTGGAAAGAAACAGTGAGATACAATATTTTTCATGATATACGATTTAAGTTTTTCCCGGTGAATAATATTTAGGAATTCTTCTCGGGCTCTGTACCAGGTAATTGGCTTCATATTGGCCGACGTTTCGGAAAACGACTTGTTTTCCATTTTCAAGGCGTGTTGCTCTCTCTGTGTATAATACTACACAGAGAGCAACACGCCTTGGAAATGGAAAACAAGTCGTTTTCCGAAACGTCGGCCAATATGAAGCCAATTACCTGATGCAGAGCCAGAGAAGAATTCCTAAATTTTTCATGATATTTCTGCAAGATATTTCTTAATAAATGTAATATCCCTGTGAGAGTGCAGTTTCAATGAAGATTATTTCAGGCCAAAGAGTCAGGTGGAGCGCCATTTCTATTGAATTTACTTATTCTGACTTCAAAAGCTCGAGTTATTGGCTAATGATTTTAAAAAAATAATATAAGTTGTTACCTTATTGCATTGCATTTTAACTAGAAATATTTTTTTCATATCATTTTTCACCAAAATGACATTTGTCTACGGTAGACAGCAAAATTAAAGTGCTTAATTTCCGCAGAAGAAAAGTGCTGAAGCCAGATAAGCTGAATATACCTTAGGCTAACGTAATTTAGATCATAATTTATGAGATAAATACTCTGTTCGTGCTACATTTTGTCGACGCTATCATGTAAAGGATGCGTATTTCTTACGAAATCCACGAATTTGAAAGCATTACTTTTAAATCATTTAACGGTGGAATATCCTTAGGTTTCAAAAATAAACAATCTTTGTTATATTCCACACCATTTTAATAAAACTCAACCGGTTTCAACCTTTTCAGGTCATTTTCATGAGAATGACTTGAAAACCGGTTGAGTTTTAATAAAATGGTGTGGAATATAACAAAGATTGTTTTTGAAACTTAAGGATATTCCACCGTTTAATGATTTATAGAGGAGAGATTTCATTTTAGAGAATTTAGAGAGACACCGGTCATGAGAATTACCTGAAGAGGTTGAAACCGGTTGAGTTTTAATAAAACGGTGTGGAATATAACAAATTTATTTTTGAAACTGTCATGTCTTCATTCCACGAAGTGAACTCGCGAACCATTGATTTGATCCTAATGTACATTCCGCAACTGCCTTCATACATTCTCTTGTGTGTGTGTTCTGAGAAAGATGTGTAAAAATTTCCGTGCTAGTTGTTCTCGTGAAGCTCTTTACATGTGGTGCGACCTAAAGAGGGTAATTTAATTGCCTTGTTTGCGAGGGGTCGCTGGGAAAATCTCTCCTCTTATCCAAATATTTCCTCAGAAAAAATCAGCGGTGCAGATGTTTTTGCTGCTATTTAATTTAATTTCTCTGTTCACCCCGAGCAATGTTCGCATCCATTGCATTTGAATAGCTTTCAGGAAAAAATGCCGCGCAAACATTAATTTAACTGAATGACAAAAGGCATATAAATGAATTTACGCGTGAGTTTTGCTCTTTCTCCTCGGAATGTTGGACAGTTTTGTATTAATGCAATAATGGACTCAGAAATTCTGCTGGAATGCACCGTTTCCAGCACACTGAACACGTTTTGACATCCTTGTCAATGCTCTTTGTCCTCTTATATGCCGAAATGTAGTGTGGGTAAATAAGTTTTTGCTGTCGCACATAATCTAAAGCTCTCAATGTGACAATGATTGGATAAAGTTGCCTTTGCAATGTTTGCAAGGAGCTGATATATTCTAGCTAAGGCCTATCCACTTGATAATACGTGTGGCCTAATTTAATTTAAACACAGATTATGAATAATATATTCATATTATTACGAATACCATATGATATTCCAATATTAAGTGTTAGCTTGGTATGAGCCTCACAATAAGGGTGTATATGATTTATATTTGTTTAATTTTCTGACCTTTGCTCTTACGTAGATCTGATTATTTAGGAATACGTTGATTTGGGTACCTTTTGACGAAAATATTCCTGGCGAAACAATTAAATAATACCTGTGGGTAGGATTCGATTGATACTTAATTATAGTTTATGATACATACAATTTATTCAATTGTAAGAATAGCATGTTGTCCACTTTGTTACTTACTTCCCACGTCGCTGTCAATTTTTTCTCCGTCGATCCTGGCATAGCGCCGGTCGTGAAGGTAATCTGCGAAGAAAGAGAGGAAACATTAATAGTATCGTATAACCTTTATGTGAAATATTGTGATGGATTGCTCTATTTATCTTGGTAATAAGACACAAGAAGGGATTTAACCCTGGCTGCTGGATTAACTCATGGGGGCTTCCTGGCACTTTATTCACGAAATCACTAGCAGGAATCGTATAGATATAATTGAAAAATATTGATGACGATTGAAATTGATAAGGCGCCTTTGACTACCAGAGTAGATTTAAGTACTCACTGAATAGGTGTATGATTTAAGCGAGTGTTTGAAAAGCTGCATTTATTAGAACACCACATGGCAATTTTATCTCACCAGCATTGTATCCTTTACTTTAAACGTATATGTAATTCTTATTTGCTTACTCTGCTTTGTATAGTGTTACTCTCCGCATAACTGTATTATAAATTCTTTATTGCAATAATTATAAGGTAAATCTGCTGAGATTTATATTTTTTCGTGATCAATGGTAAATGCGTCGTATTGTTCAGACATACGGCATTCTTTGTAATTTCATCGACTAATTTCAGAGAAAATTCTAGTACTTGATGAATATTATTTCAAATGAAAGTAAAACATGCACTTCTAAATTAGTTAGAGAAGCCTGTGGAGATAAGTAACCGCGGTATTTGCATGCATAAGGAATACTCCGGCTCCGATCTTGGTGAAAAATATTTGTTTCTGCGAGGACTTTCCATGGGGAAGTAATGTGACTTGTGTTACTGCATAAGCGACCAGGGGTTAAAATTTGATATTTAAATCATGGGAATTCTCATATTTAATCTTTATGCGTATGAGGATGACTATTTAGTGTACCGAGACTCCAAGTATCATTAACTAATATCGAAGTTCTAAAGGGATTATTATTTTTTCTCTGAACTAAATCGAAAATATTGCATATTAAAATGTCCTCTCACGACTAGCTGTTAGTATTCATCCTGCTTAAGCAACTTTAAGAATCATAAAAAGTGGTTCCCTTAGCCACTAGAAAAAATAACTTATTGACAGGTCTACCTTAACCTCTTGTAAATTTGGAACCAGGTGTCTTAAAGAGGAAGTTCAGAGCTGTATATGGTTTTTTAGGGTGACTGAAGATCCGCACTTTACGTAAAGAACCCAGTGTTACATTAGATAACCCATCCGCCAAACTTTTGATGGCTTCAAACAAAAACATTGGCAAGGTCTTTATTAATGTATTAGTTTTTATTTTTGTGGACAGAATAAGGCCAAATGACATGATGTGGAAACTGTTAAACCCATTTATATTTCGAAATATTTAATATGCAAATATTAAGAAACAATTATATTAATTTCTTGAGGCAAAGGCCAACCCACTAGGCTAAGGTAATCAATAGAAAGTTAGAGAGTTAAATCGGGAAATCTTTGGGATTTCCTAATAGAATAGACGCCATTGATGATGTAAACAGAAAGTAATCCAGAATTTTACGGTGATATAATTTTTTTTCTGTGAACTCAGGAAATGGTTTTATTTCAAGAGCAAAGGAAATATTAATGAAGTTATTTCAGAAATTTGAAGTTGATTGAAGCTATAGACGTTTTGTAGTAAACAATTGCAGCTCAGATTGAATTTATCATCTCCCCCAAACTCATCCTTCAAACTCTCCGCGTAGCTCTTTGATCCTTTCAGGTCTCTTATCACCATGGAATTCTTTCTTTAAAAAACCTTATTAATTCATATTTTTTTAATAGTTACACTATCTTCATCTTCTTCATTGTGAAAAAAATTTCCGGCGTGCACTCCACAATCAAAGAGAATCAGAGTCTTTATTATGTGGCATACTGTTGAGCATATGTAATGTAGATGGTGATAAGAAATGCTGCGGTTCTCTTGAGTACGTGGTAGATTTTGGATAATGCCCTCCTTAGATTACAGAAGAGAGTAGATGACGCACGAAAGTGAAGCCTTTCCTTTTGCGAAAATGGAGTACGTTACATGGCTCTCGTTCGCAAATAATCCACAATGTTTTATGAATAATGCTGTTCTTTTTGGAAATAATTTCCATTTTGCTTGTAAATAGATAAATCATAATGGTACCGCAAAAATTCTACTACTAATGCTTATTTTTTCGGCGTATAGGTAATTTGCCCGACTGATCCATTCAATATGGCTGAATGCGTATTTTAATGGCTTCAGTATTCTCACTAGTCTATTCCCAAGAATAGAAAGAATTGATGGAACAGATGATAGAAGCCATAAAGGATAATAGTACTGTATGGCTTCATCTATTTTTTTTAAATCTATGAACCCTACCTGTGTTGCTAGGGAAAATATGTGGCATAAGGATTGAGTGCTATTGTCAAAATTGTAGCAGTTGTGTTAACCTACGCCTCCAACATTTTTTACGACATTATTATTGCTTTCAATGCCTGTTTTACTGAGATAAAATAATATTCTAAGCATGCTTCGCTATGCAAGTAGCGCAGACCGTGTACGATCATAATAAGGGATATTAGCGTACACCACTGATGGATAAGGAGATTAAAGGGATCCGACGCGTCATTTACGTGTTGAACACGATTGCAGCCCTTAATCGTGGGGGGCATTAACGCGTCCATTTATTACCTACTCCTCACCAATAGGTTGGAATCATGTTTGCTTCCTCGCCGCGCGACGATATGTTGCACGCAAAAGGCGTTCAAGAGCGCTCGTCGGCATGTTTAAGTGGGGAGCGACCGGGCGCTTGTCGCCACAACAGTGCACGCGCATTTCTCTGGCCGCAGCGCTGCGAAACCATCCATTCGTCCCGCCTCCACACACCCGCTTGCGAGAGGGGAGAGTACCTCCTTAGTGTGTGCCTATTTATCCCGTCGTCGGGTGCGGGAATCCCTCATGGGCGTGGGTGTGCGGAGGCGAAGCGGAAGGTGTCAAGGCGTGGTGCGCGTGGGCGGGCGAAACGAACGGGGCGAGAGAGAAAGGATTGGTGCGTGGGGTGCATGGGAAATGCGGGGAGGAGCATAGTGAGAGGGAAAGTGGGAAAGGAGAGACGAGAACCGGTGGGAAACTATCGATAGCTAACGTTCACACGCATATGAATCGATTTACATCGATCGATACACATAGTTGGACGTTACTTCTGTAGCAGTGGCGTCATCGTACAAGTAGGACTTGGATGCGTAAGAACTGACATCTGTGACAGTGGGGGTCGATGTGATTAGTAAGAAGTATAATATCCACCACGGTACCCACTTCCGTAGAAAGAGCTTTCTGTTATCTAGATCTATAAAATACCCTGCAAGCCACCTCAAGGGTGTGTGGCATGGGGTGAGTAGTCATCAACATGCATTACACTATACCCTATTTAAGTTATTGTAACTACGACTTTGGATGCAATAGCATAAATCGCTAATGCTTGTGCGCAAGCATGCATTGCACATTCGGTATGTTACCAATGTTTGAGAGGCTGTTAATATTAATGTATTTTGCAACTACATAAATGGACAAGAATACAATAGTAACACTGAAAACATGTAAGGCGTGCTGCTAGTATTAGGTAGTATATGAGGATACAAGTTTATGGAGTAAATCAAATAACTAGCTACACTACCCAGAGACAAACATAGTTAAAAGTCTCACTGGCAGCTGTTATGGTCTCTTATCGTTCGTGGGAAAAATGACTTTTAAAATACCTGTTCTGCAGCCTACTTCCCTAATTTTATTCTCATGACTTGATCTACCGTAGTATGTCGGATTTTCTTTGCAAGCAGATTAGAAGTATTAGAGGTGATTGAATGGTTAGGGCAAATCAAGATATACTCATTACTAACGAATACTAATCCATGCCCAAACCACTACATACAAGAATCTAGTCTAGACTACCTAGGGAGGTAAATAATTTGGAGGACAATATCTATCGCACTTTTCGGGGACTTATTTTCCACAAAAAGTTTTCAAAAATGTATCTCACTGTTCTATAATTTATTTAATATGTTTTAGTTGTTCATCAATGCTTATACAATGTGTCCAGTTATAATTTTTCGCTATTTTTAAAGTTCATGTGAGTACGACGTTGGTTTTAAATTTTTGTTTAGTGTAGTTCTTCCGTTTTTTCAGTGACAAAGACATAGCCTTTTTCCAATTTAAGCTCATGAAATTACTTAACTGTCTAAATTCTTTCCATTAGTGGAACGGTAAACGTTTTGCCTCTAATTTGCAGTTTATTTCATTGCAATCGATTAATCGGATATTCAAGGTATAGGATCTCAAACTCTGGCATCTCGACCTTTTGCATGGATGGACAATGGTCATCCCTTGTAGGAGAAGTGAGTGAGAGAGACAGGATAACTATTCCATCCATCCTGTGTGTCACAAATTATATCAGTTGATAAGACAACTCACAAAGGTGAGAGAAAAGTTTCAGATAAGAGAAAACCATCAGATTAGAGAAATAATTGTGTTGACAACATATTTTGCGTCATCATCAGAAGTCATCAATCCGAAGATTGGTTTGCTGCAGCTTTCCACTACAATCACCTCTCCGCCAACCGCTTCATTCCTACAAGAGTTTTCTGGTTTATTCCATTGATGGTATTCCTCTGTATTTCTTTCCATTCATCCTCCTTCCAAAATTATTTTTAATAGGCTGTTGTATCGAAAAATGTACCCAATAAGTTTGTCTCGCCTTCGCAAAGTTTTCATTATACTTCTTTTCTCTCCAACTCTTCGTAAGACTTCTTTCTTCAGTGGTTTTTTCCGTTTATTTGAATTCCATCATTCTTCGATGACACCACTTATCAATGTTTTCCAATCTCTTCCGCCTCAGCAGCTGTTATTGTCCAGGCTTTACTGACATTTATGAGCATGCTAAAAATATATTATTTAATGAAGTGCTTCCTCACTTCTAGGCTTGTGTTACTAGCTGTTAGTAATATCCTCTTATGGTAGAACGCCTTCTTTGCTTGGCTATTCTGCTCACAATGTGAAATCTTTCGCAAATGCCCGCCTAATGACGTTTTGCGTTACTTGGACCTAATAGCTGTACTCTTCTTGCATTTACCTTATTTCCTGCGTTATAATGCGTCGGAGTTGGCAAACTTTACTAACCTTCTTTTAAGATGTACTAAAACTTCGAACTTACGTGCAGGAATCATCTTCTAGGTTACTTTTTTTTTTTGCTCTCCGAAGATTCTGGTGGTCCGTAAGCCCCTAAGATCCCGATAAGCCATTGTCTTGTATTCAGGTTTCTCAGGGGCCGAACCACCAGAACTTGACAAACACCCATGCCCTGGACAAGCGAAATACAGACCCTGGCGAGACTCGAACCCGCGGCCCTATGATTAGCAGGCAAGGACTTTACCCGCTGCCACCGGGGCCGGCAATTTAACGATTTAAGGTGTACGCCCACTTTAATTTTAATCTACGGTTTAATAATAATAAGTTTATTTTTCTGTGGCAAGCCTTCTAAGAAAAAATACAGAGTATATAGTTGTCACATCATAGTCAAACAGTATGAAAACGCAAAAACGTGACAAAATAAATAAATAGCAAATTTTATTTAGGAGCACATAAGTATTGGCAGTATAATGATAAGTATTTATTATCATGCGTATTAGCAGTATAAAAATATGTACCTATTTAAAACAATCTCCACTTTTAATCATGAACAATAAATGAAAGAGTACATTACAGGTTTACAGGATAAAAAAAGAAAGGAGAAAAAACAATTTAGTCACGCTGGTGCGTTTATCATTAACCTTTTAATATTTCCTTGTCATCTGGAACTTCTATGATGTTCTTAGACTGTCTACCATCGATGTTCCTCGATGAAATGAGTAAGAAAGGAAGGGAGTGTCGAATGAGAGGGGGAAGAGCAATGAGAGATGATCGAGGTGGGGAGGGTTGAGCAAGCTTCCTAGTGATCGCACTGCGTGACTCATAACATTTTCATGAGCGACATGGTAGGTAGTGGGCGGGGGGTACCCACCTTACGGAGAGACACCTTTCACTTTAAAAGCCCTTAATAATCGATCCAGCTCGTTAATGACTATGGAGGAGGAAACGACGATCCTCACCGTATAAAAAAGAACTTCTTTCATCTTTTTATAAAAAAAGACACCCGTTAAATGTCCTCATCTCCCCTTTGAAATCCATCCATATCTCCATCTGGCTTGCCCGCTGCGTTTTGGAATTGAAATGCGGCCGGATAATCCCAGCGGAGTTAAGTTATAACACGAGCGATTCAGAAAGGCGTAACCATGAAGGGATATTTAAATGTCTACTTCGGAGACAAATGCTAGATAGTCGTTCCATTAGTGCGAAAGCGGTGCTAGGTGTGCGGAACAATAGAGCCGCGTGTTGAAGTAATTTGATCAGCAGTGCAGACACCAAGATCATCCCTTAGGCGGCGTCACAGAGTGCATGCCGAGGTCGAAAGGGACAATGGTTGTAATAATTTTTTTCACCACACGCCATGTTTTTATTAAGTTCCATCCCGGTCAGTTGGTATTTAAGTAATGGCAAACGATGAGGGAAAATATTTTTTAAAGAGAAAATATCACTTATAAGCACAATCCAACGTGAGCATCATGTCCCATTGTGATATTTTTGAGCCTAATCTAATAGATATGCACTCAAACACAAGTTCATCGAGGGAAAAATCGATACGCAGGGTATGTGAATTGGTAAGTACACTTTGGTATGAACTGATAAACTAGTTTTGCGATATTTCATTCATATTTACCTAGCGTGAACAGGCCATAAGTTATAAAACTATGCGTATAGCTTTATAAAAGTATTATTTATTTCTTCCCTGGAATGAGCGGCGGAGGAACGAGCGAAGCGAGGGTGCCTATACTGCACTATAGTCGGGCACAAAGTCGGGCTGCGTGCAGCCCGACTTTGTGGCACCTTTTGCTGTGTTGTGTTCGACTCATTGTGTATAGCGTCAGGTGATACCTCTCATTCCAAAAGCTAGGAGGCGAGCGCTGTCCTGCGCTTACGACTAAATCTACTTCGACTGTTCTAAATCGAATCTATCTACTATATAAAAGACTACGCGTACATACTTATGATTCAGTTGCAAGGCATAGTGATTCAGGTGTGCGCCAATAGATGGCAAGCGAGCTCCCATATACGTTCTCCGCTAACTGACACATAGCGTGGGCGTATGCAAGTTAAAAAATACACGCTAGGGAAACTGCTTAGAAACAGCTCCGCCTACAAAACCAAAAATGTTGTACCTATACAAAGTAGTTTCGGACATTTAGATATTATATATTGTTTACCATAGTTATATATTTTCATTGAAAATAAAGAATAACACATTCATTTCTATTTAATTATTTCCTTTATTCATTGCTTTTTGGCTATCTCGCCAAGCCTCTCATATTGTAGCCTGTTAAAACAGGCTTTTCAATTAGTTCCAAGTAATCGCCCTATGGACGACTTACTATGAAATTGTATTTGTATCGACGCTTTTACTTTTCTTCTTCTATTAGAAATACAAACAGGCGTATATATGGCCTTCTTGTGTCGTAAATAGAAATAAATGTTTAATATGCCTGTTGAAGTGCTTGTCACCGTCCATGTTTTAACAATGGATGCTTTCCATTCGCTTTATTGCGCTGTTCACTCCACAGCGCAATTACTTTCCATTCTTTTCAGACCCTGCGCAATATTCTGCACACTTCCAAATATATCGAGAACAGAGTTGATATATGCCCCCCCGAGAATTTTTACATGCTAAAAGTGTGCGCTGGAGAATAAAAGAACTTTGATAGTCGTATCTGCTATGGTCAATTTCTTTTGTTAATTTTTAGTAAAAGCGTCCAACTTGGATAATGTACATTTTTTACTTACTGTGGTGTATAAGGCTTGATTATTAGTTCTTAATTTGAACAAATTCGTTGAATACCGGTGTACAAAACTTTCGGGCATGTTACTACTAATACGAGGTAGGTAGTTCGCATCGTTTGGGTCGAACGCTGTGACGAATTTTGGATTACATAAAGTGTTAGTTAGGTGCGTAGGTGCATTGTGAATTTGATACTTGTGTCGTATTTGGATACAACGGCAATGCGAAGAAACGTATGAGGGACGAGAGTTGTTTTTAGATATCCCATTGACCCATCCACACGGGTGAAGCGGGCCCAGGTATCCGGAGACGAGACAACTTTAATATTGAAAATGGTACGAGTTTCAACTTTCATTTGTAAAATAATAATACTACGGTTATTTCCGCATTTAATAATTATAACCGATCATATATATTGTTTAGCAGTACTTAGGGTTGAAAATATCTGCTTGTCTACATTCTGTTATCACGAAAAACTAAATTATTGGAAGGATAATTTCCACCAAGTGTCGCCACAATCGATTAGTTTAAATTATTGGAGTTTTTATCCATTATCACCATGTTAACTCTCGAATCGTCAGCTGCTCGTGTCATCCGGATGACGTCATGAGGAGAACGGACTAATTTTGGTCACCGGAACGTTCTACCTTGCATTGGTAGTATCATGCTTTCGGGCGTGACTGTTTAAATTGTGAACCAACAGAATTACACTAATGCTGACTCCCAGAGGGTTACCACACGTTTCGCCCACATTGTTCCATTCATCTTAGTTCGTTTGAGCAGATCTGCGCATAAACGGCAGCACATTGGAATGGAAAGCTTCCCTTGCAAAATGTACGTCATCTACGCTGTAATGGACAGACGAGACGGATAAATCACGTTCCCAGAAGTGGGACTTCTGATTGGACCACGCTTCTCTGGGCGCAGTGAAAAATCACTCCGGTTTGATCCTGGAAAAAAAACGAAGGTTATCCTTGCGATAAGACGATCAGCGTGTACCAAGATAGAACAATTGGCGCAACGCAGAGGAGACCGTCCCGTATGACGCCGGCTTTTAGTGAAGGGAAGGAAAAGAGATTCCTGAACGAAGAGATTTGATAGCTCACATTTTTTCCCGAACGCTAAGGGACCATAGTAACTGCGATATATACCTATCGTCTTCTTAGTTATTAATCACACCAGCGATTGGTTTTAATAATGTCTGACTAACTTTTATCTGTTGGATGGCTTACCCTTGAAGGTAATGTGATGTTAACTTTGAGTTGTGGTTACGTTATGCACATCAGAGTAAGGATAGCCACATATTTTACTACACCAAAAAATCTTTAACTAGACACTATAGGGGAGAAGACTTAGACTGGACACTGGTTTATCAATTTCTTATTAATATTAACTAACACCTCCACGAATTGGTGTCCTACATAATATCATTCCCCGCATTAATTCTGTCCTGTATGGAGTCTAATTATCTCCTTAAATGTGTATTGTATAATTTCTCTTTCATAACCTGACATTCTCCCAGTTTGCGGTTTAACCTTGCATTGTTCTTTGGCCCGCACTTAGTGGTCAATGGAGCCATACTGTCTCTGGCCTAGAACTGGAACGAAGATTGCATGTGCCTGAGTGCCTATTACCGAACCTTTATATTGCTACGTATCGAGTACTATGTGGCTCGCACTGTTGTCGCAATTCACACGGCGTCGGCTTTAGTTTTGGGAGGCCGCGATAGCTTGTGGTGCAAATGTGGCAAAATTGGTCACCACGGTATCTATAGATTGCAGTTTCCTAATTTGTACCCTGGGGGTCAAGTCTCTAACGCCGTGATAATTATCGCATGCGGAAATTAAAGTACTGCGCGTGGCTTCGTCGATTCAGTATTTTTTTGAGTTTTCACATCCTGTCTGTATGTGATTATTATAGCATGAAAAATATCGTGGTGTTTTCGCATACTTCAACAAAGCCTTGTGATAATCTATCATTTTCGCATGCGATAATCATCACCACGTCTCATGAATTGACCACAAGGTGTATAATCAACACACGACGCACACTCTGGATATGGCTTACTCGGTATTATTTTTTATTTTATTTAATGAAAAAAGTTTACATACCGTATTAATTCCAATTTGTAGTGGCACAGAAAATAATGAGGCATTAGCTTGAAAACAAAAAAAAACAGGATAAAAAATAGTTGACTGCGATAATGAAAGAGATAGATACAGCTAACTTTTATCAAGGAGATGAGACAGAGTACGTATTGTAAAAGTGTTGGAAGAATGCGAAAACAAATCAACGCTGTCAGGAAGGAAATTTAATAGACCTAATACCTGTATGAGAGGCAGATGAGAAGCGAGCGTTTGATCTAGGATAATCTGGGAATATGCATATGTTGAAAAGTGTGCTTGCAGGTGTGTCGGAATGGCGTCGTAGATGTAGCTAAAGGTAATGTAAATTATAAATGCCAGTTTAAAGGATTATGGTTCTCTGAGACACGTCTTCCGCCTCTCTGTGTCGTAAACAAGACGACGAGGGGTCGCTTGAGCGAGCTTCTCTGAGGGATGTGTCTCGCGACGCGCTCATCGCTTAACGTCTGAATTAACTCCCACTCTCGATTTTGCGCCTCTATGAGCGATTTTCCTTCGACTAAGGTTTACTTAGGCCCTGCGCATGCAGTATCTGTGCTCTCTATAAAGGCATTTAAAAAATCAGGCTAAAGCTTAAGTAAGGTTACTTAGTTAGCTTTGGGTGCTTCAGGACATTATGGCATATACTTTCTAATCATCATGGAAGAGTGCACACCCTTTCTTTACCAAATATTGAAAGCTGTGTACTATTAAATACGAGATATTGTCAACCTTATGAGCCCTTGTAAGAGTAAATGATGCCTTATGTATGGATTCTAGAATACGAGCACAAAAAGGCTAAATATCGGGTATTTTAAAGAAACAAGTAATTAAGTAGATGCAGTCCAGCATCAATGCGTAATTACCGTGCGTGGTCCGAATTTCGCCAACTATCGGAGTCGTAAACCATAAGAAGAAGAATAAAAAAGCGAAGAATAAATCTTATAATATTTTTGATCCTAACATACGTTAACATTATTCTTACCAAAGACTATGACTAATAATTCCTATTTGGCCAATTATCCTTACTACTGACTATTTAAACGATGTCAGTAGTATAAGGCATAACTTAATGGACATCAAGGGATTACCACTTAAACAATCTCTGCAGTATATGGCATAGCTTATCGACATTTCATCCTCAGTATTACGGTGATTACTGTAGGAAAGTGATTTGAATGGAATCTGATAACTTAATTATAAAGTAGACGACTGAGCTGTAAATAAAAGAAATAGTTCTGGTGACTGTAATTGTGTATATTTGTTCTATTGTTAGTTAGGTTGAACAACATTTTCAGAATAATAGTGCTTCAGTTACTATTTAACATGTGGCATTTCATTTAAGGAGTGTGAACCATCGTCGTATTTCAAATGGGCTTATAAAAATCACATACACGTATATTATTTGAGTCCATTTGACGCTAAACAATTACAAAAGTATCTCTTCTCCATATGAAAAAGCTGCGGTTATCACTATATATATTTGTCCTTTTCATTTCAGGAGTTAAAACCTTCTCCATTTTTTAATGGACATTCAGAATCCCTTTATACGAATGGGCATGACCTGTTTTTGCGTTCATATGGCTCCAAATAAGTTCAAAAAACCTCCTCTGTAAATCAGGAAGCAATCATAACACTTTATTCTCGTCCTTTCCCGCACTCATAGCTTTAATATTTTCCTTCTGCGTTTTAAGGTCATTCGTGCAAAAAGTCATCATCATGGAAGTGCCGACTTCAGAGAACATGAGCCACCTCTCTCCCGCATTTCCCCTCCCGAGCGGAGCGATTCCACGGTCTGATATGTAACGACTACAGCAGGTAGAAGAAGTGGCAGCTTTTACTTCGCTTCTCACGTTAATGCGCTTTCCGCCGAGTGGCCGTTTGGGAGGAGGAAAGAGTGACTTCGCTCCACTCGCCCGCTGTATCTTTGCGAGGCGTCTGTTGACATTTCATTTGATCCGAAATCAAAGAAAGCAAACAAATGAATCCTCAGGGAAATAGTGGCTCCTACCTCGGCGGTATAGGGAACGGGGAACGACGCCGCGAAGCGAGGAATCCTCGAGGGAAGACGTGTTCACTGCATCGAGCTCGTAGTGACGGCGATTAACTTTTCCGGAGGGAAGTCAATCTTTCTGCTACGGTGTTGTGCCCACTGATGAATGAACGATGTTGTTATGCCCAATAAACAACAACGTTGCCGTATCTAGCACGCTTCGTTAAAAAAACTGCTACGATATAGTGTAAGACACCTGATTGAAAGACTAGATTTGCCGCTATAGATTTGTAGGCTAATCGCTAGGCTAAGATTACTTGACTATGTCAGATGAAATGAGTTTCAGTATGACACGGATGGTTATATTTAAACCCCGCGCTGTATCTCTTGAACTGAAGAAAACGATCAAAAAGTGAGATACACTTATGAACAGAATTTTTTGTGCCAAATATGGTTGCTTTACTCCTTATCTTACGTGATATTTACTGAAAGCCTATTAAACATAAGTGTCTGGCTAAATCTGCTGGAAGTTGCCGAAATTCATGATGAATAAAACACTTACTTACGCAGAATTATTGAATGGCACTTTCATGCACATATAATCTGTTAAATCAATATAATATAATAAATCTCTCGAAGATTACTGCTTTTTTTATTAACTACGAATCCGTAACTCGTATGAAAGCCTATTGTTTTGGTTTTTAAACCTAATATCAATGGTGGTGCGAAATGGCCCTCTTCGTCGAATCACCCTAACCAGCAATAATACTATTGCTCATAATGGATATGGTAACCATAAAAACTTGATAGATTCGTATAGTGTTGGCGATATTAAAAACTAATGCAATTATCTCAATGGTATCTGACTCAACTTTGTGCTAGTTCATTTTATAAATGAATATGAAAACTTTGTCTTAGACAATGAATTAGACAATGTTTTCCTTTTCTTTTATACCAAATGCAATATTTAAAAATGTGATAATGCATTGGCAAATGCAAAGTTGGAAATAAATTTGTCCAGATTAGTGTATTCGATTAAATTAAACACTAATATCCCCAGATGATTAGAGTGAGATGGATATAATGGATATAGTGACCATAAGAATTGGATATATTCGTATGCTGTCGATTATTTAAAAACCAATTGTAATATTTTCAAAATTGGATAATGTAATGGCAAATGTAAAGTTGGAAATAAATTTCTCCGATTAGTGAATTCGATTAAATTAAACGTACTAATTTCCTCAGATAATGTGAATGAGCTCTGCGCAATTTTCTGTAAGCAAATTAGAAATTAACATGGAAAATTTAAAGTAAGCTTAAAATATTTATTTTCGTTGATGTTAACATCTGATTGTTTTACACCACTACTTTACAGAGCGAGGTACTTTTAAACGTTTTACGACTGCCTTTTTAAAGCGCGAGAAATGCCGAATATGGAAGCTAATTGAAGGGATATTTAGCTGTGCATTGAAGGCCGGTTTACTCGAAGGATATGCTTGGGTGAGTTGATTTGTGAACGGATTCTTGCAAAAAGCGGGGCATTATCTGGAAATGTGACGGCGTATTCGCGAAATTTTTCGCGCATACCTCATGCAGTTTTCCATGGACATCTTATCGCGTCCAAGACGAGAAAATAGACATAAGAAGATGCCCTTGCTATAGGCATTACCATCAAACGAGTCGCAAGAAATTGAAAAATATTTTTTCACCACTAATGGCATGGAAACCAATTAAAACGTTTTCATAGTAAATAATAATATAGCTATAATAAAAGTCAAGGTTCGAACTAGGCTCTCTATCAAAAGAGTAATATAAAGTGATATACCTAGGGATACATAAAGATCCTGTAATACTTAAGGAGGTATTATGGGAGGGATTGTAAGGATTGTTTTTGCCACGTATAAACATGAGGTCGAAACTCGTTCGTTACCAAGCAATGGTAATGCAAAAATATTTTGAGACGCAATTTGCATTTACCTTGAAAAGGACAAAAAGCATTGGATGCACTGGTACTAATGAATTAAAAGTTGTACTTAAGATTTGTGTGTTCCATTTCCTATCGATATTTATGCTTATTCCTTCCAATTTTCAAGTTTGCCGACCAAAGTAACTGACATTGGGAAAAATTAGCTAGAAAAGTGGGAGAAATATAATATTTGCAATCAAAATTAAATGGAAAGTTTACTATACCATTCGTGACATGAAAAGTCAGAAGTAGTGCTATGAAAAGCAACTAAAACGTCTTTACTATTAATCTAGCAATAAAATACGTTGATTAACAATTACACTCTCAGATAACACACTAGTTATCAATGTAAACAATTATGTACTTTTATTAATCCTCAGTCATTTTCACTTCGCACCTTATGATAATCCCAGAGGAAACTCTTACCTATCTTGGATGCGGAATCACTGCAGAGAAAAACGTTTCTATTCTTTTCCACAAATTTACTTTATAGCTTCGCTGAAACTTTTTGGATGACCTTCGTTGCCTTTCGGGGAATTCACCTTCGTCACGCTATGGATCGTGCTTCACGTAAAATCCTCGGACCGGATGTTCGCCGGTGACACCATGAAAATTTCAGCGGTGAATAAGTAACAAAAGAACTTTCCAAAGTACAGCTTCAGTGTTGGCTTGACTTTAGTGAGCTTTTTCGCCGAATAATTGTCGTAACTGGATTGAATTATGTACTTTTCCCATCAAATACCAACAATCGTTGAGTGTTTCATATAATGTTTCTAATTGGTGCTGCTTAGGTTTTTCTATTCATTAGATCATTTTTTCATCGAAATCGTAGGAAAGCGAGATTAAAATTTGTTTTGCGCTATTCAGTGACTTATTTAAGGCTAAGTTTAGCTTAGGTACTGCATTCTTTTAAAAATTATTTTTCAGTTTCTTGCGACTCCTTTGACGGAAGTGCCTATAGCAAGAGCATTGGAGGAAGTATTGTGCTGTCACACGTGTAGTAACTCACTTACTTCAAATCTTCTTTTTCCTCCTCTAATTGTATATATGTCGCGCAAGAGAAAGACACGAACCGTTTACGACGCATGCAGTCTCCCTTCGGCCTCGTGATTGCCTTCGGCGACGGCAAACAGTCGCTGCAGGGGAATGAAGTGGAGATAAGGTGCATTGCGAGGATGGCGACATTCTGTATTTGACGGCAGCTGTTGAGATTTCGCCGGAAACTTCCGAGCGTGCTGGAGAGAGGAAGGCCAAGAACGTCCAGATTACTTACGCTACTCAATTGCTTTCTCTTTTATGTATAATAGAAAGCGAAGTAAATTCGCTCTATACTAAGTACTAAATAAATGCAAGCTCTTTATTGTCCCGATTCGTGTCATCGTCTTCTGTCGCTAAGGAATCACATCGCCTTCATCGTTGACATATGCTGTCATTTTCTGACGGCGTTTAAAATCTCACTTTTACTTTGGTCAACAATTTTACAATCATATGTGATACTTCTAAAATCTAAAGGAAAAATATTTAGTGCCAATTCTTGGGGAATAACGTTATTTTGACTTCGCTGGAGCTGCATAAACGATCTTGATTGGTATAATATTTTGACCTAGTCTGAAAGAGGGTGGGATTGTCTAGGTGGATAGAGTACTGACTTTTTATTTCCAGAAACTAGGTTTGAATCACAACATTGATGGTGATTTATTTGAGGAATCCCGATTCATGGAAAGAACTAAAATTTCAGTGCTTAGTCAGTCTTATGGGATGTAAAAGAGTGGACTCCGTGGCTACTCTTGTCAATAATATGTGGATGCGGACGCCAAGTTTTTACATATCCTTTTTCCATTTTTTGAGTATTCCCTTCCTTACCAACCTGATCGCCTGTTCTTCATGAGGCTGATGACCTCAGTTGTCGCTTGCATCCCCAAATAGCCTGCGAACCTGAATTTGAGATGAATACATTTTCAGACTATGGGGGGATTATTCGTTGATAATTATGGTGTAGATATTTTATCATTTCCCATCACGGGTTTCTCATCACCCATTACTGCTTTCAACCCAGGCATTTGGTGCATATTTGTTGATTCTCAGATAAGTAGTATTTTGCGAGCGAACTATCGTTTGAGGTAATGCTTGTTGCTAAAATTAAAATCCTCTCCGTAAAAATGAACCGAAAAACTACCGAACGTAACGAAAAACGGCGCATGTCACGTTCCAATGTTCAATTGAACCTGGTGCCTTAGAACGTTCAATGGAATGGAAGTGATTCTATTTCCATAAAATTGCTTCGCAATATTTTAGGAAAAAGTTAATGGAACTCCTCTACGAGATCCTCCGTCTCTAGGTCACTCATACCCCTCCCGGAAACGAATCCAACAGGAGATCTTTACTCGGTGAACACGCCGCAGCCTGCAAAGGCTACGAAGGCTACTTCGTCCACGACAGGTCGATGTTTGTTTGCCCTAGTGGGAATGAACTTTTGCTCCAGCAACCCGCTTTCATTTCTAATGGATTTTTTACGAGAAAAAGTTAGTTTATCGGTTTCCTCACTCGGTCGTCTCCTTACGCTGGTGGAAATATACCTGGGTTATCAGTGCCCTCCTCAGCGACCCCGTTTCCTTTATCGGTAAAAATTATTATCAGTATTTCTAGCCCACATCCCCGACAGGCCTTTTCCTCATCCAAGTTTTGACGTGACCAACTTTGTAGAGTGAAAAAATAAATAATATTTTCTCTTTTTTTCGTTAAGTGGAAGGAAATAGAAAAACCAACGGATGTATAGGCAGTATTTACTTGGTGGATTTTAGAGATACTTATCATTACTTCCTGCGAAAGTTTGGTTAAACTTTTAGAATTGAATGTTTTGTAGGCGACGTATGATATGGTGAGGCCAGTGAAAGAGTTAATGAGGTCATGATTAACTGGTTTGAAATAAAACAGGGCGTAAAGTAGGGGTGCGTAATGTCACCGTGGCAGTTCAATGTATTTATGGATAAATGTGTGAGGTATGCATGTAAGGATAACGTTAGAGGAATGATTGGAGATACAAATTTGAGAGTTATATTGCACGAGGATAAAGCAGCGTTGCTCTCTCAGAACTCGCGAGAATTATAATGGCTTCTGGATAACTTCTATGAGTCAACAAGGAAAATGGATTTAAGGATAAATGCGTCAAATACCAAATTAATAGTTTTTGATAAAGATAGTGGTAAGAATAATTACATGATGAGAGTAAATGATAAAATAAGTGAACAAGTAGACGATTTAGCCCATCTTGTGTGAATTTTTTCGAAAGATGGAAGGATAGATGAAGATATTATAAGGCGTGCGAATGTCGATAGGAAGGTCGTAGATAGTATGCGGACCATTTCTCAAAATGAGAGTCTATCCAGGGAAACGAAAATCGCAGTGCAGAAAAGTGCTCTCCTCCCGACATTGTTATATGGCTTCGAAACCTGGTTATGTCAAGAAAAAGGGATTTGCAAGGATAGGACATTATGGAGGGAATTATTAAAAGGGAGCCATCTTTTGAGGGCAAATGATGATAAATAAATAATTTTAATTTGCCCACCTCGATTGGGAATGGTATGATGGGTATGTATGTATGTAAGAATATTATTCGCAATATAGTGACATGAATTCGTTGATAAAAGTTATGAAGACGTTTGTTTGGTTCTTGCAGAAAAACTAAGACAACAACAATGGCATTTCCGATTACTGATGCGCAATAACGGAGGAATAATGCAGCTCACGCATACAGTTTCTTTAAGCTTTATTATCATCGTGTACGTAAATCTCACTATCCCAAACGTGGAAAGTGTGAAATGAAATACAATTTGCTGGGGCAACTATGTTGTAAGCAATAAAAAAAAGTACATTTCACTTTATGCCCGGGAGGAAAATAAAATACATGCTAGTTAACGAGAGAGAAAGACATTCAGCAGTTTCATTTTTTGGTAGCCTGTACTCAGGACTTGATGGAAAGCTGTTGCAGAAAATAGTATTTAGGACTTAGGGTCACGTTAATTCCATAAGTTAACAGGAGGCCTCGGAAAAATTCGTTTAGTTTATAAGCTAGTTTTACCGTTCAATATTAGAGACAACATTTATTTAATTCATTATAAGGAATTGGGAATTCCGTAGAGAGGCAAGCAATGGAGCTGATACTGAAAATTTTGTTTTTATGAAATCGCTCCGCATATTTAAATATGAGTTGATCCATAAGTATATTCATGTATTCGGTCTTCTTTTTTTACTTTAAGCCAAGCGAAGTTCATAAAGAATGCACTTCGTGGTATTCAATGGCGCACGCTCAGCTGCAATTCTTTACTCGTGATTCATGTTTTATGGTGCACAGTCGACTTCCTCTATGCAATGTGGCATTTTTTTTAATGAGTAAGAAATATAGGTGAAAAAGGAGCCAAGCAAAATTAGATCATAGGTATATTTATCTACCTTTCATCAAAACTAATTTCCACCAATAACACAATGTTGGAGAAAAACATTTATTACTCTCATTCATAATATTTTCCGATATAGTGGTAATTCTTTGATACTCATGGTATAGAAGATCAAATCTCTAATTGCTTTTATTTCTTTCAACACACCTGATTACCTATTCCTTCCATACACTCACATTGTATCAGTAATACAAGGCCGTTGAAATTTTTTGTACTTAATGCTACCTTTTTGGACTGGAAGCTCTTAACAGTGTATCTTGAGTTCACTGCGTAATTTAATTAACTGTAAGCTTATAAACTATCGAGAGTTTCTAGTTTTGCGTATATATTTGCATAAGAGAGAAGGGCTTTGGCATGTTTCTGAATATCTAATTTAGATAGTAAATTCAGAGAGATAGAAATTTCTGCAAGCCTTTTATCTTAAATATTACGCTCCTTATTTTTAATGCATAAAGATTTGTGCATTTAGAGTATGGCAATAATTCAATGAAATCCTTGTATAAAGCCGTTATGCAGCCGTTGGTCGTAGTCTAACCTTCATACTGAGTTTACCTGCCGATAAAGTTAGTAGCATACTTTAATACGAGTAGTTCCTTGACTAGCAATTAAATAATATTACTGTGGTGGCAGTTATAGTATTAGCCCTGCATCCATGATGTGCACTGCATTTAGAATTCGATGCGGAAATTGGTTTCCCAAAATATCATGGGCGTACCTAGCTAACGGACTTAGTAGGTGGGAGGGGAAATTGGTTGAGCAATATTCTTTAAACCTGCCCGGTTACGTATGCCATCAATCTTCGCGTAGTTTATTATGTGACTTAGTTAACAGTAGTGGTTCTTGTGCTTGAAATAGATATATGACCAAAGGGAACATCTTTCTTTACTTGGCAAGTTACTTTATCAGCTCGTCACGAAGGGTTTCAAGGTTTATTTTTAGAGTTGATGAACTCCTCTTTGTTACACTCCCATTTAGACGCCCCTTCTGCGATAAATATGTCCCCTAGCCCTTTTACTGCCAGCCCATATTGGGTGGGATGTGCGAAGACTGCCAAGGCTTGTTTCAGGTTTTTAAAGTTAGACCTTTGAATTCAGGTAAAAGTTGGGCCGATAAATCGGCCCGTGGCAGTTTTCACACATCCAACGTGGGTCTATATATCTGCCCTCTGGCAGTAAAAGGGCTAGTCAATCATAGTTCACGGGTTCATTCGCTTCTCACATGTAGCCACGAAACTGATGTCCTCTTGTGCCGATATGCGGAATCGTCCCCCGTGGGCTCGCCGATGCTTCCTGGTTTCCGTGTTCCCAATTGTAGCTACTCCCCTTTCCCACGCCCTCTACTCTCCCGCTTTTGAATACTTTCGTCAAATCTATCGCCGGTGGATCGTTTGTCGGGGACATCGTTGGAACGCCAGGGTCGCGCAGCATCCGACCGTCGCGGCGGACGAGGGGGAGGCACTGTTTGTTTCTCAACTGCTAGGGCCAAGCGACACTGGGATGTGGGATATTCATGAGGTATCGCAGTGATGCAGTAATGAGCCACGCATACGATACAAAGCGTTGCGATATGTGAGAAAAATAAATTCAGTAGATATATAATGTGTTTATATCGGTTACAACTGGTTTCGTGGATTAGCCGACATCTTCAGGTATCGTTACAGGCTCCATTGTAATAGGATAGCCCTTTATTCCGAAGTTATTTCCTTAAGATTTGTTTAGTTTTTGATAACTCAATTTTTGTTGAAATCGTATCATTAATTTTGTTGAAAAATATATTTTTTTGGAGAACAACAATATGTTGTTTCCCAATCATTGTGATTTTGTTCACCTTTCTTCCTTGAATTTCCCTTTATAAAGTGAAATGATACACATGTAACGTTCTTAATTCTCATGAGCCAAGTTTTTACGTCCTTTATTGTCCTTCATTCCTATGAACACATTTCCTTAAATTTTCCCGGGAAAATTGGTTACCGTAGTATTCGGGAGTATTGGTTAGCCGGATGTTACCTTAATCAAAAACTGCACATCATCAAAGTTTTTTTTTCTCAATTTCCCATATGTTTCACAAAATTGCAACCGTATTCACGCTTTACGATACTGTGCGGTATTACATAACGAATTATATAATACATTATCGGGTATTGATCAATAATTTTATGTTGCTCAATCTTAGTTGCAGTTGATTGCTCCATTCTGTGCTGACTCCTTTATTTTATATAATTCGCCGAAGATCCCTCTTGTTCCCAGGTCTTTGAACCTTTATCTTTCTCATGGGACCTTCTATCGTAATGCAACGTAATTGTGGATGAAAGCTGATTAAATTCACTAGTATGTAGTACAATTTTCAATGTGACGTGTGTTTGATGTTTGTGCTCGAACGAATGTGATGAGCCAAACGTACATGCAATTCTTATGTCGCCAATGAGTGCCGGTAGCATCCTGTGTGGCGAAATTCTCAAATAATCTAATACGTCACTTTAGTGTCAGAGGACCCCTTTGATAGAACGATTTCCATAATTAACAGTAAATAATGTTTATTTGCTAAGTAATGACTATTGAGTTGATTCATCTCTTAAAACCTAAATCCAATTATTTCCGAACGAATAATTGTTACATTGAGTTGATATCGCGTTGGCAACATAATTTGAAGATCCCGCTCACGGTGCAGACTGGGGGTTCAATAGTCATTACGCTGCTCCCTTTAAGAACGGAATACTTTGGTCCTCAGCCCTCCGTGAAAGTCTCATGGCAAAAAATCCAGCTATAAGTGAAATTCAAAGATGGTAAGAAACGCCCAATGTTTGGCCCTAATGAGGATGAGGGTCTCACCATGGTATCTAAACTTTTGTATCCTCTCACTCCTCCGAATGTTTAATGCAAAAATGCCAGTCTACCAAATCCGAGTAAAGCAAAATTGTGCAACGAAATCAGCGAGTCCACCTTGGGCCGTTGGGCCTTCAAATTATATTATATGTCCTTGCTAGTGCTAGATACTAGAGATGGGACAAAAAGAATTGAGCAGTTCAAATGGAAGAGTTCCGAGAAATGAAATTATCAGTAAATGAACGGTTCACTCAAACTGTCTGTTCCCCTCGGTAATTTTAAATTTAGAGCTAAGTCCTACACGGTCACGTGTGAAGAGCAGCGGCGGACCGTGAATTGTATTCATTAAGTACAAACACATGGTGAGGACAGCGGCGTGCCATTTAGGGAGGGGGGATGGGGGTTGAAGTCACAAACCACCCATCCATTTGATAACACTCCTCGTGGAGGGTGAAGATTACACTCGACCTTGCGTTCAAAGAAAGAAGAGGCTGAACTGTATAAGGTGGAACTTGCGGAACTCGGAAAGATTCGTTGACCAGCATGCTCAAAAAGCTTCAGCGGCGGAACTGATCGAAAAGATTCGCTGAACGAACAGCAGGCTGAATAGCGTTCAGCTACGGTAGTGTTCGGAAACACTTCAGTAGGCATGTTAGCTCGATGCTATTTCGGTCGGAAATTAATCGCGCATTCTTTGCTAATGTTTCAGTGACGATGATTCAAAGGACAATAAAAAAGCGAGTGTCTTACTCATATGAATTTCTGAGGAATCATTCAAATTAATGAACATTTTAGTTCGACATGGGAAACGCATTCTTAAGTTTAGAGTCGTCTAATAAGCAAGAGCGAATGAAACTAAATTATTCCACAAAACAGGAATTTTAGGCATTTTTATATTTTATTCATTTATCGAAAGCATAGTTCGACCGAGATAACAAGTGATGAAAAGCCATTCATCATATTATTGATCAATGAATTAATCAAAAACATTAAAACTTCCGCATTTTAATCAACCTGTTTACTGAATGGCAGTGATAAATAATACAATTCGATAGCAAGAGGCTGATAATTCATCATCAGTGCAATAGAAGGTACAGTAGGTAGTATTTCTCATTTTATAACGTCATTTGCATTTTACTGATTATTTTAACTTAACTTGGAGCCATTAATTCCTATTCAATATTTACCTTGGCATCTTCTACGCCTCGTCCGGGGAGGGGGGACATTGTTTGACGACTGAGGCTTCGTGATAGCTTTCCGAGTAGGGATAAATAATATGTAGTTTAAAGCAAGGATTGGAGACGCTGTTCATAAAATGTTATACCACGGCTGATTTCATTTTGTTCCTTTCATTTGCGTGTTAACAGTGATTACATTGGACCTGAGGCAGCTGGAGTGGATGAAAGTCTTCCTGCACCTTCATTCTACGATTACAGTAGAGTGCCGTATATCCGACGTTCGATCAACCGACTGTCGGATTATCCGACGATCAGTTCCTCAACAACTCTCTCCCCTTCTCCTCCTTTCCGTCCCTTCCCCTCCCTCCCCTAGGACTACAGCTCTGGTTCACATCCAGCGGCCGTGTTCAAGTCTACAAATTTTCTAAATTTTGCCCTCACAGAAAGTTTTCCTGCATCAGGCTATTCGATTACGCACATGGGAGTACTGAAATAAAGTGTGTCCCCTGAATTAATGTTTACGCTACCCTGGCAAGTGGGCTTATATTGATTCCGCGGCCGTTCTATAGTTGCTAAGTTTCATTCAGGGAAAATTATTGATTCAAAAGGTTTCATTCTTCGAGAAAAAGGAAGCGCGTCGTATTAAATATTTCCGAGAAGTTGAGGATAATTGAAAGGGCATCCAAGTGAGATTCAGTGGATAACAAATCTCAGAATTGCTGTCATGACGACGAACTGTAAGGACATCGGGTCCTTGATGACGATTCTATCATCTTCGTCACCAGAACTGTGAACCCTAATGCGAAGTTGACTCCAATAGTGATGAGGAAGAAACAATCGATTCAAAACGAGTTTGCAATCAGCAAATACTTCGAAACAATTCTTGGAACAGGAAGAATTCATCTCTGTACCAGAAATGTTTTGTGTTAGAAAAATTAGAATAACCATAAAAAAGAAAATATTTAGCGTAAGAATGGAAAATAAAGTGGCAGATTTTTCTAACGTTTTGTATATGATTGCGTGAAGTCAGGATTATTTTTACATAAAAACTTATTTAAGTTAGCGTTAGTATGTCTGGTGAGAAACCTTCATTGCGTGTATAATTATAAAAGAATATTATTTTTCATGACCCTCTTTCAGGTGCTAACGGAAACTGACATATTTGGATCAGGAATCAATTTGTAAGCATGCCACTGCAAGCGATGAGGAGGTTACTAAAGTATCGGTGGTATCACGCATTTGGGAATTGGGGTGGCCGGTGACCTTGACTTGTTTACTTCGAGAGCGGGATGGGTAAACACGAAGGCTTATGGGACTTCAAGAAGTGACTTCAACCCCGTCAAAGAGACATGTTTAGGTTAGCTATAGCTTGGGGATGGAGGACTCGGACTCCGACGTGCAAGTTTGAGTCATCTACGTGGACCGGAGTCGGAGAAGTTAAAAAAAGTACGATGCAAGGTCGATATAGCCTCAGATTCTTTGCGATGATAATTTATTACGTTGAGAACATTAATTAAAACGCTTACAGCAAGGCAAATTCCATAAGTACGTAAGCACATAAAACAGGACGCATTGCGCGTCTGATAATAAAATTCACCATTAAATGATATTAATTTTTAGTCACTAAAATGTTTCGGAGAAGTTAATGGATTGAACGATCGCCCGATCAAGGAAATGGTAGGATAAATGAGTATTTCAAAGCAACATGCGCAAAATTCTTCAAGTGCAAAAAGGAAAATACAACTTAGAAATTGAACATGACTGGTCCGTCACTTTTGATTATCAGATTGGGCTTCTCCCTCCATTAGTTCGGATAATCGGCTTAAACATTTTTTTATTTATTTTATATTTTTAATATTAAGGGGACAGGATGTTTCAGTCGATGAGCGATAAAATCCTGATTTGAGACGTTCCATGAAAAGGTCGTAATTGGCGAGATATCACTTCGTCTTTTGCTATACTAACGTTATACGACTATGCGACTTGAATCGGGGTATCGCACAGTTCCAACTCCAGCGGTCGGAATAAGGCTGTGCGAATTCTCGGCGTGGAAAACAGTCGGGATACAAACACAGGGGGCATTGTGTACCCCAGAGGCAGCATTTGCTCTTTCCCTTAAATAATGCCATTCAGTACATGCGGTTTGAGGAGAGGGCGGGGGGGGGGGCGGTATCCATGTTGTCGTTTTGCCTTTTCTTTTCCGTCTTTCCGGTCAATATTTACCTCGGCATCTCCTACGCCTCGTCCGGGGAGGGGGGGGGGGCATTGTTTTACGACTGAGGCTTCGTGATAGCTTTCCGAGTAGAGATAACGGGCTTTGATGGAGTCGCAGTGTGTGCGAACGTGAGATGCGTTGTGGAGGCATTGCCTCGCGGTGCTGTGCCGTTCCTCCCTGCTTTTGTTTCACGCGTTCCAAGCGTGTGACGAAAGCATTTGATCCCATTTACGATCCCACGAGCTTCTGCAAACACTGGTGAAAGAGGCGATGACGGAATGTGGAAATCCGCGGAAAAAAAACCTTAAAGACGGAGAGGATTGAAAACGCAGTTTATGTTATGCCTCACCAATTAGTTATGTAGTGAATGAACTAAGAAAAATTGCTTATCAATATGCGATATATAATTGTTATGCTGAAGGGTTCCGCATTGTTTTTGTACTCCATTCTATAATACACAACGAATGTGGAGGAGCAAACCGTTCAGTAATATATATTTGCTATGCTTATCGTAGGTTATGTTGTGTGAACGCTGCTAAAGTTATATTTCCGTTCGTCTTAATGATGGACTGGTTCCTTATTAAAACGCTAACGCTGGAATTCACCTGTAGGACGATGGTCTTATTTAAAAGACCCATAAAAGCTGAAGAATATTGATTAAGTATGAGTAATACTGTGGAAAGTTTTCAAAATTATATTGGTACGAAATGTATACAACATTTATAAGTAGTTAATTTCTAGTTATTAACTATGCCTCATTAATGTTTCATTCAAATGTGCACATCCTACAAAACTGACACTTTTTACTGGAGAAAAGGAGCAGGAAAGGTAATAATGTGAATGAAAACACGTTGTACAACGTCTCACTAATAAGTCATGCAAAAATTGAGAAATGTGACGTGAGGATAATAATTTGCGATAGTCACCGTGCTCTATTTTTTTACACGGTTATAAAGGGTTCGTCATGTTATTCGGAAGATTTCGGCGTTTTTCCGTGAGAAAGTATCTGGTGTGCAAAATTAACCTCATGCCTTAGGGACGAACTCGTGCTTTTGAAATTATATGCCAAACAATTCCGGATATTTCATGCTGCATTATTTTTTTTACAAACATTCAGCAAAGAATCATGTTTATCCACACCTGTATGCTACCCTGTGAGCCGCTGCAGTGCGCTGGAGGAGTTGCTAGGGTACAATTCATATTTATTGAACCATATTTAATGTAAAAATATACTGGCTTTATCCGAAAATAGGACTCTCGTGGGAACAAACTCATAAGTGCCACAACCATGGTACTTTTGGTCATTATAAATTCTTCAAAGAACTTTGACATTTTCAAATTATTTTCACTTGACCTTCATGTCCTCCTTGACAGGTAAACTATTGTCCAAGTGCTTTTTAGGTTCCCTAGTTCTTCGATTATTTCATTTACTCCACTGCTGCACTAAAATTGACATAGAAGTATAAATGCAATTGATCAGTTATTTGATGAGATTCTTTTGGACGACAGCTTGATGTATGAATTTGCAATTATGGTTGCGCAATGCATTCTGAGAATATATTCTTGATTGTATCCTTACTCCATTTCTTTACATGCTCGCACTTTATCCGTGAATTGGAGAGAGATTTAAAAAAATGAAGGAGATCTGGGGGCGGGAATTAAATGATCTGCAGATTGTTATTCTGTTACAATGTGCAACAGTTTTAATGAGTCATAATAATGTCTCTCCTTTCCCCCATCTGTATATTTGAACAATTTATCTGAAGTTAATTAAGCCCATTGTTGGTGATTAATCACAACATTTGGATTTTAGATTTCATTTAGATGTCGCTTTTATCTGTCGGACCAAAAGTACAGGTTTGAATTGTTTCTTGGTGTTTTCCTCAAGCTTCTTAATCCCAGGGTGACAACGGTTACCATTTCCTCCACCCATTTGGGATCTCTGTTTCCACCAAAAGTGTTTTCTGTTTGTGGAAACTAATTTGATTTTGGACGTTTTCTATTTATTCTACTTTTATTTGCAATGTGTTTTGGCCAATTAGTATTGTTTTATAATGGGGCATAATTGAAATGAATGGCATTTTTCCGGTGGTGATTTCCGAATGGCAAAAATGGTATTTGGAATAAAAGAATTGCTTGATAACATGCTCGGAAGTCGATAGAAACGGACGAAAAGGACAGAAATGTTGAACGGAAAGAAAAGAGGTAGGTAGTATCCTGGCTTGAAGGGAAAAGAAAGTGCTAAAAATGGTATTTTAAGTTAGAAAATGGGTCATTAAAGATCCCTGTAAACCTAAGAAAATCGGTAGAAAACGATAAATTATCATGTCTACTAATAAAAGGTTCCTTGATTCCTCTGGTTGATACTTATGGCCATCTCAGCCTACTTCTGCTTCTCCATCCACTTTTTCTCATTAGTTTAGAATGGTCTCCGAGAAACACCATCGGTATAATTAGCAACAACGACTTCCATCATGTAATAATTTTATTGAACTAATTGTTATGAAATAGCGATACAACTGTTTCAACATCTCGGATAGGAATCACTTTTTCGAGTGAGGTTAAAATTGAGACAAAAGGGTAAACCACCCAGTTATTGGCACCTTAAGGACCTTGTTGTAGAAAATTACCTCCAGTGACTCCTGTATATCCATTTCAATCAAGCAAATATCTTTCTGAGACATGAAAATTATGGTTCTATATTTCCCCTAAGTTACAGAGTTTTGTTTTATACTCATCTTTATACTAAATATGTTTAAGAAAAAAGTAGCAAAATCCCAGTTATTGGCACCTTTTACCCATTTATTGGAACACAATTTTCTTATTATAAATAAGTTCCCTGCCGAATTTTTTTGACGATGTCAGAAACATTTGCAAACTAGTTGCGAAAATTCTTCGGTCAATGAGATCATAAACATAACATTAGGAATCGCTGATCAGCTGTTATTGTGACCAGACAAATGGGTGATTAGGAAGGTTGCGTAGTTACTAGTAGTATAGTGTTCTTTATATCTTTTTGTATTAATGTGCTAACCGCTGCTAGCATTATGTTCCATATTCTTACTTTATATTTCCAAAATTCTAATATTTATCTGAATGTATGCATATATAAGATGCACCCATTTCATAGCGTTAAATAAAATATAGTCACTAATACTTTAAGGTATTTAGAGCGAAATATTTCTCTAGCCATAGTAGATACCATATTCTAATTTGATATTTTAATCTCAGCGACTTTAAGAATGGGATGTAAATATTGTAAAATAATTGCGCAAAAATACAGTTACATATGACTTAAATTCTCAGTAATAAAATAAATGTATCTACATAAGTCTCTAACTTGAGTAATTTTTTCACGCCGTACGGCTAAAGAGCCTTCAAAACAGCAGGTTTTTTGCGATTATGTAAAAATTACCCAAACAACAGACCGTTAGTTTTTTTTACGAAATATAGGTGTTTTATTCCTATTTTTTTCGATATTCTCCCTCTGGGGCGCACAGATCTTATCAATCCCATGTAAAACAGCTTGTATTTTTAGAAAAATTGCTCGAAAAGTAGTTCGACCAGGGGTTAATATCTTGATATCATTGGAAAGGGGAGTTGTTTCTTTAAAATGAAGTCAAATTCATAAAATTCTAGGTGAAATGGTTTATCGCTCAAACTTCCTTTACGGCATATAATGTGGTGCATGATTGGGGAAAAATCATATACTGCCACACAATCTTGCGGTGGCTTGCAGGTTACTTCGTGGAGGATGATGAGAAATAACTGTGCCCTACGGGCGTCACGAATTCAACTCTCATACCAGCGCGCCCTAGGTCGTTTGGTATTTTCTCGCAATCCCGTGAGTGGGAGTAGCCCCATGAGTGAATGGCTTGGGCGTGTTGTGTTATATGGACAAGGAAGGGGGCGTCGCCCTTCTCTCACCTTGGCAATCCCTGCTGCAAACGTCCTCCTGGAAGTTGTGCGAGCTCTCCTCGCAAACGGATTCGCAGCTCTGGCATCGCTTGTCGAACTGCGAACAGTATTCCGTCGGCCGACAAGAAAAATCACCGCACTTCTTCGACAGCGAGAGGGCTGCTTCGGTACCATCCGGGATGGAGTAGAATAGGAGGGCAGAGCATATAATGAGCGCGGAAGGTAGACCGCCTCGTCCTGCGAACACTTCCATTTTGCGCGTCGGCGCCATCTTGCCTTCACGGTTCGTCGCTCGCCTGTTATTTCCTCTCTCGCCCGGCGGATTTCCCCACCATTCGTCCTTCCAGCTACGAATTGAGGAGAGGGGAGTGTCGGTGGAAGACGACTGGAAGGAAAGAGCGATGTAATTGCCACGCAAACTCTGCGGGATCTGAAATTATATCACTGTTGCCGTCGACACTTGGGTTGTTTCCCTTGATTCAGTGGGAACGATATGCTTTATTAATTCTCGAGCACTTTCACTTCGCATCTGATGTTAATCCCAGAGGAAACTCTTACCTATCTTTGATGCGGAATCACTGCAGAGAAAAACTTTTCTATTCTTTTCCACAAATTGACTTTATAGCTTCGCTGAAACTTTTTGGATGACCTTCGTTGCCTTTCGGGGAATTCACCTTTCGTCACGCTATGGATCGTGCTTCACGTATAATCCTCGGACCGGATGTTCGCCGGTGACGTCACTCGCACCCAAAACAAAAAAGATATTAACACCACGAAAATTTCTCCGGTGAATAAGTGAGAAAGGAGTTTTCTAAGTACAGCTCCAGTGAAGGCTTGACGTTAGTGCGGTTTTTTAAATAGCTGTAGATATTGTTAACTTTGCTTTTTTCCCTAAACACCTTGTAGTTTGTCCGAAATGTTTTGATTATTCCTGACGGAGAATGTATAAAAATCAACGTTTTTTTCTCTAGAAGTTGTTCACATTAGCTAGCAATGTTCCTTTTTTGGTATCCTCAAGTTGACTTATCTTTCAATTATTCCCAAAAAGCACTGGAAGGAATTAAAGCGTGAAATTTTATTTCTTTTAGATCCACGCACACGAATTTTAAGGATGGCCTTTCCGCCGGGATGATAGATGTATGAAGATCAACGTTTCTCCCACCTAACCTTAAGTAGTGATTCAGAAAAATATTAAAATTTGACTGGTTCAAATCTTCCACCTTTTCAATCATCAGAATATACCATTGAATGCATCCGAATGAAAATATAAAAATTAAAATTTATTTCTATAGAAGTAGTTATAAGCTCAAAATGATTATCAATATCTGTTATCCTCACACTTTCTGCCCTCAATAACACAGGTTCATAACTCTGGAACTAGCAATTATTTTCATTTAATATAACTATCGTAGCCAGCGTATATATCACCAGTAGGAGTCGCCGCCACTAGCACTGATCAGCACTCGGTATCCTCAAATCTGCCACACTTTCGATCACTCGCAAAACACGGCAAGCAACTACTTGAGCATATGACTTAAAATTCACCGCAAGCAGACGCCATCACAATTTCTTCGGACGTGAGTCACCCAGAGCTATCACGGCGGACGCAAAAAGCACCTCATGGGAGAGACTTGAACGCACGGATGTGAGACCTCGCAACTGAAGCAGAGATGACGGCAATAAGTGGATATACACCTCCGCCTAGGCCGAAGGAATGCAGAGACTTCAATGCTGGTGAGGACGAAGAACCGTGGGACTCCTGGCAGATACCTACACCTCACCTCCGTCTCGCCGCTGACTTCCCACTGGCTAAGTTGGAAGGCTCAACCTCCGCTAACCAATGGTGTTGCCACCTCCCCTCCGAACAATGCCTCCCTCCTCTCATTCCACGCACTTGCCACAAACCGACCAGACAACTCTCCCGGTCGTGCCTCTCGTCCCCGTACCGTTGCCTCTCGTTCCCGACTTCACCCATTCCACCTTGTCACCCGCGCTCCCTCAACTTCCCCTGCCTACCTCTTCCGCTCCCTCTCACATTACCCCTCTCTCTCTCACGTTAACTTTTTCTCTCTCCTCTCGAATGTCCCACTCCCCCTTTTCCCATCTCCTCCCCCTCACTTCCCGTATATACACCTGCGCCTCTCCCCCCTCATTCCACATGCCTTCCTTCCGATATGTTCCTCCCGACACTGCATGAGACCAGCAACTCTCCGCTTGCCTAATTGCTTCACCGCTCCCGCAATCTCAATATTGAATGCTTTTGTCGCGCCTTCGTCGCGTTTACGGGGCCCAATAAAAGCCTCCACGAGCCGTAAAAATGTGACGCTTCTCCTCTTGCTTTCCGCTCGTACTCGAGTCAAAATGATAACTAGGGGAACTCGAAGGAATTCAGTTTTTCGGATCTTGAAAATACTTCATTTTGTGAGTATATTGTTATGCGCGTGTTTTCATTTTGCCAGTGTCGTTGCTGTTTGTTTCTCTTCACTCCTCAGTTGGAGCGGAAGGCAGCAGACTCACATGTACGGATTATAAAACTCTTTTTCATAAATTTGAGATTTGAACCCGTGACTTTAGGTTGGCCGCTGGTATATGCGTTATCAATCTGGCTTCTTAAGCTCCTTGTTGGATAATTTTCTGGTTTGGATAATAAAAAGACCAGTTCTATAATCGCACCATAATGCATAGACGTGAATAATTTAGCTTTTTGGGGCCAAATAAAATCCTTCCTAAGCAGTAAACATGTGATCTATGGCGTTCCTCTTGTTACATACTACTCAAAATCCTATTGGGATGAAAACTGCTCAGAGACGAAGAACCCAGGTTTTTCGGATTACAAAATTACCAATGTTTTGGAGCCTCAAAAAAAACTACTACTACTATCTCCGCAAAAATAACTACTGGGTAAAAGTGGTGAACACTGGCTGTTGGCATTCTAACTCATAAAATACACAGTATCGTTTTAAATAAGGCCTTGTTATTGAAACAAACCATGTCTAGGCGGGAATTAAATTCGCGACAATTGGGTTACTATTGCTTCCTAAACTCTTGCAGCTAGCATAGTCTTTTGAAAATCGTCTTATTGGGATGCTACCCTCCTATCTGTAAGTCAACAATGTTAAATGCAAATAATTTCTCGCTTCATATTTATGGCAATAAATGTCTCACGAGTTGCATAAGGATGTAACATCTCCTGTTTCTCTTTACGCATACCTCAGTCGTGAATGTTTCTTAAAAAAATGCGCCATCTTATAAAAGAAGTTCGTTGGAGACTGATGACTTGTAAGGTTTTCCATTAAAATTTTTGGGTGGTGAAAACGCTAATATTACAAGCCAATTTTGTTTAAATGAAGTACGAAGACATTAATCGAATCACTTTATAAAATATTTTGAAATTAAAACAAACCATTTCAAAAAGTGCATCTCATATGTCTATCTTATTTTCAAAATTCTCATATACGTATGTATTAATGTATATCCCTTAACCACTCACTCATAGTGTATAAAAATTCGTGGTATCGTGTGTATTTCATGTTTTGGTGATGATTGACACCCGAAGACCAATCTTCAGTTAGCTTGCAGGGGACTATGTGGATCCAGATGAAATAATTTCTAATTCTGATGAGGGGAGCGTTAAAAACGTTGTCAAAATGTGTCGCATCACCGACTTGGGCTGATCTAAAACTTCCAAATGAAAACTCATGAACATTAATACCCGTTCCTTATGTCAACAAATGCTTATCAGGCATAGCTCTCAATGGGAGCATCGTTAATCGTGCCTCAAAGTACCCACGTGTCAACCTTCGCATTATGTCAACATCCTCTTCCCGTTAAATTTATTCCAATGGCTGTGAAGTTATGTACTCGAGTGATAACTGCGCCAGCCTTTGGATATGATAATACTATTCATAGCAGTTTTAATTCGCATTCTTCTGTCTGAATGCCATTTGTTACACTACTGTTGTATTTCACAGATGGGATTACTTCCAAAAGTCCATTAAAGCGTAAAATAATGCATATTGGGTAGTAGGGCACTAATTTTACCTGTGTGCATTTGGTTTATCGGTTAAATAATGTATTGAAAATGTATCAGCCATGGTGCTGCAGTGCGTGAACCGGAACACCTCTCGCATGAAAATCTCGGTAAGTAGAATCTATTGCATTTGTTCAACTTAAAGTGCATAATTGTTGTAATATCCTCGGAAAATTAAGCTAAAATACATCTGCTAAAAATTAAAATAATTGACGCTGTTGCCAGGTTGGCAGCGTGTCAACATAGGGGAGAAAGGTTGTGGGTTCAAATCCTGCTTCAGGCATGACATTTTTATTTGCCAATGATTAAACATATTTGGTTTGACGATGCAACATAACTATTTTTGGATGACGTGAAAAATATTTTACAAATGTTGACATACTAGGGTAGATGAGATCATGAGCATAAAATTATGGAAGTAGATTGCAGAAGAAGCACGATTTTAATGTAATTCTTTCTGCTTACGATAAGATAAAGTGATAGCATCTGTTGTGTCTTCATTAGGTTTTTCGGTAAGAGTGTAGCTAATTATATAAGAGGGTTATGAGTAAATTAAATAATATTATTTAATTTGCTCTTTACGATTTTTTGCTTTTAATTTAAATTGGTACTTAGTACATACTAACAGCACGTCTCGCATACTTCCTGCATTACTCTTGTATCTCTGTGCATGTATGTTGTTGCAAAATACCTACATTAATACTCGTAGTTGCTATATCGTTAGCACATAGTGTAGTGAATTTTGGTGGAAATTCACCTCCTGTCAGGCATTTGCAGCATTTTGGTAATGCATCAAGAGTGGTAGTTTCAACAACATTTGCATCATATCTACATCTACAAAATACCCTGCAAGCCACCTCAGGAGTGTGTGGCAGGGGGTGAGTATTCACCAACATGCATTACACTATACCCTAAAGTTAGTGTAACTACGACTAATTATGCATTAGATAAATCGCTAATGCTTGTCACGAGGCGAAGCCTCACAAGCATGCACTACTATACTACATATATTATCACAATGGAGAGGGACTATTAATATATATGTATTTTGCAGCTACACAAATGGACAGAGACTCAAGACTTATGTAGAAGACATGCACGGAATGTTCAAGGACTTTGCAAGAGATAGATGTGATAGATATCGGTCTGTAAATCGATAGCTGTTCCTTATCACCGCTTTTGAATATGGGAGTGATATTTGCAATTTTCCAGTGCATGGGTACTTTGTGTTCGTTGATGGATTTAATAAATATATTCTGCAATTAGGGTGCTATTTTAAAAGGTAATTCTCTATACACGCGAGCAAAATATTTCTTCAGGACCTGGGGATTTATTTGGACTCAAGTATTTTAACAAGTTTTCTAAAATGTTGAGTGCAAATATCGATAGCCAGCATCTTTTGCTGGAAGTGATCATTTACCTTTACGGATGTAATCTGTGATGACTTGGTGAACACACTTTGAAAGTAGGAATTTTATATGTTGGCTTTTTTCGAACTGCTTGTTAGTAATTCAACCTTTTCGTTTCGTAGTGGAATAACTGTTGATCTATTGCCTTGAACTTCCCTTACGTATGACCAAAATGCTTTTGTGTTATCCTGTAACTGTTCTACTAATGATTTTCTTTTGAAATCCATGAATGCATTCCGAAACACTTCCTTTTATAGTGGCTTTAAACAATTTGTATTTTTCAATTATTAAACTGTGATCATCATTGGACAAATCAGTACGGAGTTTTTGCATCTTGGCATGGCATACTCTCTAACGTTTTAACGATTTTCTCACTTCTGCATAGTACCATCTTGGTTCACTGTCCTCTTTTTTTACTTTACTTGGAATATATTTTCTGATCCCCGAATGTACCATCGATTGAAAAGTTTTTCAACTACCCTCCGTGTCTAACTTTACGCATGGTTCTTGGAAGTCGGGAAGAGAATTTTTTAGATGACTCTTGAATGCATTGAAATCGGTTTTCTAAAAATTTCGAGCTTTCTTCTTTGTTTAACACTTTTAATTATATTTAAAGAGAACTTTGCGGTAACTACTCTATGGTGACTAGTGCCCTCAACAGTGTTTACCTTAATTACTTGTTGCGGTATATATTTGTTACCAATAAATCAAGAATAGTGTCCTCTCTGTTAGGCGTCGTTGCTATCTGTTGAAGGGCATTTGATGAGAATGTGTACAGCAGGGACTCGCAGATGTCTTTGTCATATAGTATGGTGTATGTTAGTGAAAACTCACCCAGTGCTCCACGCCCATGAAGTGGCTTGCAAAGTACTATGTAGGTATAGAGGAACCCTTTTATTGGAAGTACCCAAAATTATGGCGTATAACTACTAAGGTTTTTAATTCATATTGCCATTGATTCGTTTAACATCATTAATATAATTAAGTCCAGATTGATTATAGGTTCACAACGTAGGGTGAATAACTTTTTTGCAACACCCATGAAATATCCATTCGTTTATTAGTTTTATGAGATTTTTATAGTTAATTGGCGGAGTTGAATAGTTACGGAGTTTTCGTGAAGTAATTCCGTTCCGTAAAGTATTTCCGTTAAGTAATGTTTTATCTAAGCTTCACTTCCTACTGTACATTATTCGAATACTGCTTCCTGTTTGTTGGCTTTCGAAGCACGAGATATGAGAGTCAAAGCACTCGTGAAAAGATTATGCTACCTGTTCCTCAAGGCTGGTGATGAGTCATCTCTGAAAAGTATTCGACTTCCTTTTATGGCTTAGGACCTAAAAAGGCACCGGGCAGCCTGCCGACGGGGGAGGTGCGAGAGGGGAGAGGGAGGGTGGGGGTTGGGCACTTGTATTCTTTGGGTTTGACCGGTTTTCCTCACTCGCCTTTGCGACCCACATCTCACTACCTGCGGAAGGCTTCCCATACTCCTTGCTGGCTTAATCTCTGCATACCGCCTACCGGAGATAGCTATTTGGGCTCGGCAAATCATCCTTAAACGGTCCTTTTCTCGTATATTCCGTTTGAACGTTCCGCAGTGCGGGTGTAATGTTGTGGCTATGGATACTGTAGACTCCATGGTCCCAGCGTTCCGCACTCCCTCTTCTTCTGCTGCATGTAAGGTCGTATCAAGGCTTATAGAATACACATGCACACTAATATCTAAGGGTAAAATATAGGTTCCATTATTTATGTGAGCTCGTGCAGGACTATATCTTTGGCATATGATGTTTAGCAAGTTGCAATAACTCCAAAGGATTGATGTGGTACTGATCAGAAACCCCCAGGTCAAGGATATAAATAGCATGATGAAGAATGAAAATGCTATTCTTTCTGCGAACAAGAATGGACCATAACAGATGCAGTATATATCACTTTTAAAATTATAACTCGTAGGCCGGGTTTTATAATCCCTGGTTTAATACTTTTCCATGTGATAACCAGTAATAATGGGTTCTATCCAATCATGCATCTGTGCTAAACTGTTTTGATCTATGTAGCGCAGAGCGTGTTCCAATGGCATTTGTGAAGTCATCAGCGCTAAGCAGACTGAAACACATCTTCCCTGTGTTAGCCTGCGTTAGCGAGTGTGTTAGCAGACGAAACTTGTGATGAAGGGGAAATATGTAGCAATGGAAACAGGAATATCTCCATGTTAAAGCTTATCTACATCTACAAAATACCCTGCAAGCCACCTCAGGGGTGTGTGGCAGGGGGTGAGTATTCACCAACATGTATTACACTATTCCCTAAAGTTAGTGTAACTACGACTAATTATGCCTTAGCATAAATCGCTAATGCTTGTCATGAGGCGAAGCCTCACAAGCTTGCACTACTAGACTACAGATATTATCACAATGGAGAGGGAACATTAATATATATGTATTTTACAACTACACAAATGGACAGACACTCAAGACTTATGTAGAAAATATACACGGCGTGCTGTTAGTACTAGGTAACAGATAAAGATTCAAGTTTTAGGGAGTACTACTACTACTACTAAGAGCTACACTACCTAACGACAAACCTAGATAAAAGTCTCATTGGCAGCTGTTATGGTCCCTTATCGTTCGTGGGAAAAATGACATTTTAAATCTGTCCGTTCTGCAGTCTAGATCCCTAATTTTATTCTCATGATCTGATCTACCGTAGTATGTCGGATTTCGTAAAATATTATCAACGTCGTCAGAGAATAGACCGGTTTGGAACTTACATAATAGATTGAGTCTAAATTTTAATCGACGGTCTGAAAGCGTTTCCCATCCCAGTTGCTGCAAAAGGTCAGTAACACTAACGAGATTATCATAACGGCCTTTAACGTATGTTGCCGATCTTCGCTGCACGCGTTCTAACTCAGTTTCCAAGCCTATCTCATAAGGATCCCAAATACTGGCAGCATATTCCAAGTGGGGTCTAACGAGGGAGAAGTAGCTGATTTCCCTAACTTTATCGTCGCACTTGCCAAGTACTCTTTTAACAAATCCCAATTTACGATTAGCTTAAACGGTAATTTCTCGAATATGTTTACTCCACGAGAGATCATTAGTCAGTTTAAATTGTGATGATTACTTTTAAAAAATGTAACATTAATTGGAGTTTAGTCTTTCTAGTGATGAGTTTAACCACTTCTTTATTTGAGTTGAATATCGTCCCGCCATTTTGTAAATATTTCTGCGTAGGTTGTTCCAATCGTCGATTTGAATTTGCGCTCGTATTTTCCCATCTGCCATAATGTGCGCTAATTTGCGCAAGGTGACTGGAAAGCACAAAAATATGTTTTCACATTGGTAACGCTCTCTTTAAGTTACAGTATGATTTAACTTACAAAACTCGCAGTCTCATTGGACATCACAGTGGCGCAAAGGCAATGTCACTTCACGGTGTTAACGTTGAAAAGCTATTACAAAACCCAGCCTTAGTGGAATATTATAAGAGTTCCATGTTTTTTTATTTCTTCTTCTTATTATTTACACCCTACAATACATGCTTGGTTTTCCCAAGTGAAATCGTATACAACCCGTATTTAGTAGCATTAGTATCTTCACCTGTGCATTGCAGGTTTCGTAACCTTATCCTTTTCAGATCCTGTGTGTCATATGTGACGCGGGAAATTTCCTTATATACTTAAAGACCCAGTGTGCTTTCAGCGATTCACCTTTCCTCGGCTTCTGCGTTCAGTGGTATGAAAGTTTAGGGAAGTATGCCAGGATTGTGTAGAAACCTATTTCAATTTGCTTGGTTAGATATTGCAGAAGTTCTAGCGTATTGTTGAGTACATTACTGGAGAACCAAAGGTCTGAGGCGGCTAAACCCTCCTACTAGAGTTCTTGCATAGTTTTCCAGATCGCTTTGTAGTGTGCACTGAGCTGTCAGTTAAGCGGTGAGGGGTTTGACCTGCATTGGATATTATTGCATCCCTGGTGAGGAATTAATCTGTTTCACACATCTTAAATGTGGCTCGTGCTGAACTCTGGAGTTGTTGATAACGCACCTTCTCATGTTAATTTTTGGCTTGGTTACTTGTATTACTAGATAAAAAAAACTTCATAGTTGTACAATCAAATAAAGGTTTAGTCAATGTACAGTTTTCATTTTTCTGTAACGCGCGAGAGTTTTTTAATACTTCCTTCGTAATACTACCTATTTCCAAACTTCAATCCCTTTTATAGTCATCATATCTTTTGCCTCATTTTATACGGCCGAAAATCCGTCAGGTCTCGTTTCTTCCACGCGTACCCTTGCTTAAATTGTGTAAATATTGGCAATCATCTGCATTAGATCCCTCGAGCGTCCATACGTTAATCTCTACATCTACGCTGTACCCTGCGAGTCACTTTATGGGTATGTAGCTGAGGATGACTATGCATCAGGAATGCACCAAACAAGGCCTGAAAATACACGTCATTTTTGTCTTTGGTCAAATTAATGTAAAAGTACATGAAATTATTCTGTGCGTTATTTGACGCGTGTCTGGCCGTGGTCTGATTTTGGTCTGGATATGAGAGGGTAGTATATGAGTTATCAAAGTCATTCATTGATAAATGGCTAGTTTAGGAAGCATTACCTTCGTGAGTCTCAGAAAATTAACATAATAGTCAGCAATGGCTAACAATAGTTATCAGACTGGACATTTCATTGGAGTTTCCTTATGACAGTTTGGTCAGTGTTCTGTCGGTGAGTAGATCACTTTTTAGAACCTTTTATCGGTGGCTTAAGTGATTTTCAAAGAATATTCTATGCCAAAATTTTAATAATTGTAAAAAATTGCTTAACATCTTGTTAAAATGGAAATAAAGAATAGTAAAGAATGCGGGAGTTAAGAATTTATCAAAATGACATTTTAAACAATGTTATACGTTGGTAAAAGATTCGGGAACACATTTTCAGTGGAGAGTATGTGTACATGGACTCATAAAAAACTAGAATATGAAATTTTGTCATTGCAGTCTCGATGACTGCTTTGGAGATAAATCGCACGAGAGAAAATGCGGGGGAGACAATGGTACAAAATACAGGTTATTTTTTTCGGTAGGTTATTTTTAGCCATGGTGGCGCTGTTACTGATTGTCGGCATGTCGAGTTTAAAGCTTTTCATGAATCTGGGATCAAATTCTTAATGTTTCCCTAAAATGTTATTGAAAGTGGACGTAGAAAGTTAAGACTAAAGAATGAATATGTTCCTTGCAATTACAACTGGCATGAGTTTATACGGAGATAAACGTGATTAATTGCTATTTATCCGTAGCTGTACATTGTGTAGGTCGCTGGGAAATTTTCTGGTTTGTCTTTCCATTAATTCCTTTCCCAGTCGAATTATTAGTTCATTTTCTGTAGCTCTTGTGCATAACTACGTTGGTTTATTAATCTGAGATATTTTTAGAGGCTCGGTGTTTTTTTGCATGAATATATGTTTTTATCTTATAAAAACTTCTTGCTTAGTCGCAAATATATTTTGAAAGGAAATCCTTAGTTCTTCATTCTCATTTAATCGGCCTTAGTAAATATACTCTCACTTTAGTTAATCTGCCATGGTAAGACCATCTCTTCTAATGTTTTTTTTTAAGTGTTCAGATCTGATACTTCCGTCGAGTGATGTTAGATTAGATTTTAGTTATGCTTACGGTGACTGATAAGCTGATACAACTCAATGCATATTTGCACCGATGATACGCCACAAGTGTAGGTGGTAGGGCTGTAACAATAGCAAGTTTGAAAACCTTTGGATTGTAATGCATTCAAAAGTTTCCAGGCATCGCTTTTTGGAATTTATGTATTTTTGAAAAAGAATACTTCGTATTTCCACACGTTAATTTATTGTCGTTCGCGGTTGTCTTGATAATGACACTATAGAGTCGAAACTGCGGTAAGCAACAAATGTTGTATGGAAATGAAAACTAATTTTTTTCAAGGAAGCTTGACTGTGAGTTAAGAGCCGTTTTTTTTACACGAGGGATTATGATTTAGACAAGTGACACTCTTATTTTTTTACCATGTACGCCTATTTTGTTTTGCTAAATTTCTTTTTGCGTAGGTAGTCGTAACTCTGAACCGCCTATTAATACTCGAGTTGTTAAACGTATTAGCATAATTCTGAAACTCATTATTTATATATTTTTTTAAATTCCGGGGAATTTGATTTCCTCGAGCTTTTTAATGCCGAAAAATATCGCCGGAACGAAGCGAGTCGAAAGCCGAAGACGTTTTGATGATAATTATTTCATAACACAATCGAGAGGTTTGATGAAAGTTAATCGAAGTGATTTCCCTCCTGAAAATAAAATCAATGCTAGGACTAGGACTAGTATTTAATTTGTTCCTCTTTTGTAATTTGCTCGTATCCCATCTTGTTTTGGAACGTGTTTTGTGGTTAAAAGAGTGCTATTTACATCGGTTAATTTTCGTGGTTTCCCTTGAGTTTCCAAATTCAGATAAGATTCTAGGCAGAGTAAACTTCATGCTGGGAGTTAACCTCAAGAGCACAGTGTTCGAGTCGAGGAATGTGACGTCCCCAATGTGTGACCTTCGATGTAGAATGCGCTTTAGTAATATACCCTATTTTCTCCTCTGATAATGTGTAATGCATCTTAAAAATATGTTTTCCTGGGATCTACCAAACATTTCCTACAATCCACGTCTCTTTTCCTTATTTTTTCACTCCAAAAATTTACAATTTATTATTTTTCTGTGCGTGCTCTGCATTTAACTTGTTTTTATATTCGGTATATTCGGCCTCGTCAAAGGTTTGTGGAAGGATATAGGGGGGGGGGAATTTATTATATCTCTTGACTTCTCTTCTTTAAATGCAAGTATTTTCTCCTATGTTGGTCACACGATTTTAATTTTTGAAATTACTTATTACGCTTAATCAGTGTCCCATGAATGTCATTTTAGCTGTGCAATTATCATTCATTGCCTTCTTGCCATGCCTTTTAATATCACTCCGATGCGACGCTTGGTTTTCAATGCTAGGTACTTTTCAGTGCAGTCTGAAAAATCTAATGACTTTGCATTTAAAAGCATTTATAGTAGAATAAATATATACTAATGGAAAAAATACCCTTCATCGTTCCGATGGATTTTATAATTAAAGTGACGTTTGTTCAAAATAATTTATTATAAACTCTAATCAATTCTAAGATAAGTTTTCTGCAGCTGTCCACTACAGTTTTATCTCAGATTACTGTTTTACTCCATAATAATTCTTCATTTTAGAGTCTCTCACAATTTCTTCATGCATTTCTTGGTCTTTCTCGATAATTCTTTCTATTTACTTTTTTTTCCAGTACTGTTTTCAAGATGTTGTTACACAGGATGTGTGTAATAAGTATCCTGTTATAATTTTCCGAGTTTTCATTAATTCTCTTTCATTCCTACTCTTTGTTGAGCTTATTTTTTCGGCGATTCTCTCCGAAAAAAAGTAATTATTTCCTGTGAACGTCGGTTAAGTTCGTTAATTTACTGGAAAGTCCAAATAAAATGGGTTTTTGAGTTACATGGGGTAAATGAAAGTTTTCTGAAAGAAATACCGCCTCACTTAATGAGCCTATGTTTTTTTCCTTCATTGATTCAAATAAAAATGTCAGTTTTTAGCGTATTCCTGGAGATATTGGAAAACATAACGTTGGATGTTGCAGATATGGAAAATTAGGGTGTCTGAAGAAATAGAAAGTTAAATATTGATGTTTAAAGGGGCACAGGTGTTCTCTATGCCTATCTCACCGTTTCTAATTATATTCCCTAAGTACAAATACAGTGAGAAAAGAAGCAGGTTTTTTGGGACAGGCTGAGCTAAAACATGATTAAAGATCGTAAACGTTTTAATTAAATTATCAACTATCATGAGTAATTATTTGAAATATTCAGCTATTGAAAGCAGCTTTGTGAAAAAATATAATTATTCAATGTTTTAATGCCCTTTGTTCACTCCGTTCGACAGTGTTAAATTTTAATTATCTTCATATCTATAGCTAATTATTAGTATCCTACCGTTTCACTTCAAAATACAGTTGCATTGTGATTGAATACATGTTCAACGCAAATGGAGTTTTAATTGAAAGCTCAGCGATTTAATACTGCTTTCATTCGAACGTGTCTCATTGAAATGAATATAGACGCCTTATAAAGGATTCTATCCATGCTAATTGAATAATCTCTTGGATAGGTTGATAATTGGTTAAACTGTCAGATTTATACTTATTATTTGAGCCAGGTGTAATCTAAGCATTCTAACAAACCCAATGTGGTTTAATGTAAACACTTATTATTTTAATATTTGATGCAGGTGGATATAACTTGTCGTTTGTTAGCTGTAAATACACACGGAATAGTATTGAAGGAAAAACTATTTTGAAAAATTAATATAATAAGAAATATTAAAGGGTAGCCATATTTACGACTCAAAATATTTTGTTGACTGCATTGGACACCACTGCAATCGAATTTTTAGTGTCGTTCTACGTTCTTGGGTGAGGTTAATTTCTTATTGGGATGGGATGTGACTAAGGTTATCCTACACAGCTCCGTCCAGTCACAGCGCCAATACTGTGATTTTGTCACAGGGATGATTTTGGTTACAAGAGAGATATAAGTCTCAAAAGCAACTTGGACGCGTTTTATTTCTTTTCCATTGTTGCACGTTACCACTTTTTGGGGTTTTCATAGTACATAACTATAACTTTCTTCTGACAAAATGATAGCGTTGCCATAGTTCGGTTACGAAGACGTTGTAACCCCATGTTCAAAGGAAAAGAAATTATTAAAACCGGCTTCCCTACTTCTTCCAGAAATAATGCAGATACCTCCTGAAACACTAGGTATATTTACAAAAAATATATATAAACCTAGATAAATGATATTTATAAATACATTTTTAGGTGTGCTCGACCGTGGCTGCCGTTATGCATTCGCATTTAGCTTGAAAATTGGTTTGAAACCTCCGAAAGTGTAGAGGATGTAAGCTGTAAGGTCGTCGGGTGGTCTGTAGAATACGAAAGTGATCCTGGAGGGAAACCAGAAACTCTCTTTTTCAAACAAAATTACTGAAATATGTTTAAATTTTCAAGTTAATCTTCTTTCACTCATGACGGAATATTACTTTTTTCTTCCTAACTATTAGCTATTTCCAGTCTTACTTGATAAGGTCGTGACAATTTGATCCGAAATCACGTCTTTGTTGAACATTTTTACAATTTTATTTTTCATTTTGCTTCCTGTCTTTTCTCGTGACCACAAGATTACGCAAGATAAACAAGATTCCGCCGGATTGATGTAGTAAATATAGCTATACGACTGCAAAATGCACTCTAAATGAGAGGCAATATTTGGCTGGTGAAATAGAGTCAATATAAAACTACATTCATACATAGCTTTCATTTATTTGTATCAAAGGCATCGATTACCATAGAGAGATGTGTAAATTGAAAGCATGTTATGAAATTGTATCGCGCATCATCGAAATATTTCCCAATGGGCCAAGAGGAATTACAAGGTGGGCATTAAGAAGGGTTAAGCCACCTCAATATAATGAGATTCGAACTCAGTAACTCAGATTGTTGTACTAGAATAAATCACCGCAGCTTTAAGTAATAATTTTACAATTGCATATCAACGAATAAAATAACTGTACACGACTGACTTAACTTTTATAATCAATGTCCCAATTTGTCCCGGTTTTAGCCTCTTCAAAAATAGATATATCCCGTTCTTGGGGAATTAGAATATGGCAGCTCTATCCATGAAAAGTAGCTCCTTGTGGTAACTTGTCAAGCTAGAGTAAATAATTTAGCCAAGCGTGAAATTTTCAAGCAATTAATTTCCTTAGAAACGTTGGCGTTAAATGTAATACCACAGTCTATATTGTGCTAATAAGGCATTTAGAGAGAAAGCACCCAACGATTCATATGTAAATCAAATGTTTTATAAATGCAATATCAGTTTGGGAGGCAATTTCTTTTGATATTTATTTTCGATGTTTTCTGGGTTTATTTGATTTTTTTACTAGCCGTTAATAGTAAAATAATCTTTTCGTCCAGTTTCTTCATGCCTAATATAGTTGTATAAGTAGATATCATTATCTTAATTTTGTCCTTGTAAGTACACACTTATCGTTCTGGAGCGATGACGAGGAGAATTACGATATCGGAACAGCTCCGGAGTGGAAAAAATATCGCAGCGTCGGCGTGTCACATTCCCGGAGCGTCACAGGTCCGGATCGTCCCAGCTCCAGAGCTGTAGGAGTGACAAAACTTCATCGGCTTGTAGAGTAGAAACACGGATCTATGCACGCAGAGAAGTAGGTGTTCTCATAAACTCACAAGCTGGTAACCACTACCAAGTCAGAAGGTTAATTTTCGTTTAACCATGAAGATAGTAACGATTACCATCTTACTTGGTTACCTTGCGTGGGTTGCCGTCACCGCGTCGTGCTGGTAACCAGAAGGAAAAGGCGATTTATGCCTAAACCAGACTCATAGTTATGATAGACATCTCTCATTGTCTGAGTTATTCAGTAAAATGGTCTCGTTACCAAACTCTTGTGGATGAATCTGTGTTGAAACCATCTTGAAATGGCTCCCTTGAATCTCTCTTGAAGTTGTGTTGAAAATTGAAACATGAATCCAACACAGTCTCTGTTGAGACTCTCTTGAAATTCTCTGTTGAGACCCCCTTGCCCTCTCAAAATAAAAAAAAAATATGTATATCAAATTCTATGAATGTAAGAGTAACATTGTGGCATTTTGTATTTTGTGGAATTTTATATTACATTATCCTATCCTACCTACGACAAAGTCCCTAACTCTCGTGATCATCTTCCCTACTACACTACGCGCACATCCTTGCACCCTATATGAATATATCAGCGTCAAGAAAGTCTTATATATGTTTCACCTTTCGTGTATTACACTTATGATTTATACCCTGCGGAACTTTGCTGGCAACTGAAGTTGCCACTGGGCATTCGCCGTGTCTCTTGGTGACTAGCGTAATTTTCGCTGGTGACATTTATTCTGTCGCCACTAATTGAAATGCAAGTACCGCAACGTCTTATGATGACTTTTAATGGGATAATTACTTTGTCGGGTCGGTTTTAATTTTTTCTAATTAACGCACTAGGTCTTCTCAGACGTATTCAGTGAACGAGCTCATTGAATTGCTGGAAAACTCTGACAAAGATTTGGGGCACAATGCAATTTTATTTACACCTCCTTTGGAAGGGCCAGATGTCATCACCGATGAATATTCCGATGTGTCAGATAGTGAGGTGACAGGCGACCCAACGCACCTTCCACGGGTGATTTCGGGTAATGAGGCAGTCACGGAGAATTCTTACGGCCTAGAAGAAAAGGACGATGGCTCATCTACTTCATTCGATGCCTCCAAATGTCCGAAAAGACGTAGGAAAATCGTGTCTTTGAAGAGAGTCCTCTGAAGCATAACCCAAAGAAGATACGTATTCATTTCCCTTCTCTTCTCCCAGTACTGGTGGCGGCCGGCCTCCGTGGCGGTGGGGTAAAGTCCTCGCCTGCCAATTCGAAGGTCGCGGGTTCGAGTCCCGCCTGGGTAGGTTTCACCCGCCCAGGGCATGGGTGTTTGTGATTGTTGAAGTTTGTTGTAAGAGAGGACCTAATGGTCCTAAATACGCTTCATTAAATAAAGACAAAAAAAAAATAAGTACTGGGGCCCACTACAGAAGACTTTTTCGGTTAGTCCGTGAATAATGCTTTTGATTCCTTTTCCGTGTTCTTCAGCCCTGATATCTTGCCTGCATGGATTGCATTTGAGTATCAGTGAGCCATGGGAGATGTTACTCTAACCTCGCACCGTATTATTAGAGAGGTACGACATAATTTGGGAGATACACTGCCGATGTGATAGGTACTAAAATTGATTATGCTAATGCATTATAAGTAAGCTGAGGACATTAAGGCACTAAAAATGAATAAATAGGCAGCCTAAATAGGCACTAAAAATTTTAAAAGAGGCACTTAAAATAGGCGCTTAAAATATTTTTTGCATTTCGGAAAATTCTGTCTGTCCTGGAATCCAAAAAGGCTAAGCCTGTAATCAGGTTTTCCAGGGACCAGACAAACAGAACTTGACATAAATCTACGCCTTGGGTGGTAAAATACCCGCTCAGGCGGGACTCGAACCCGTAATCCCAAGATTAGCAGGCGAAGACTTTACCCCGCCACCACCGTGGCCGGCTAGAAACATAATGCGGCTTATTGCCACAAAGAAGCATCTGAAATTTAAAGCTTGGGCTGAAATACACGTTAAATGTTCGGTAAAACTGTTGGAGAGGAAAGAGGATAGAACTCCAAATAAAATTAGTGTATACATTGAAGAAACATAAAATACAAAAGGTTTACTTATTTCAAGTTGCATTACATTTTACAAAAATGTATTATCTAAATTTTTTCCTATAAACTGATGCCGAGAGTCAGTCAGGATATTTCTATAGTATGAAAGACCTCTCAACCTCACACGAGGTGATAGGGTAATACATAAATGGTTTAAGTTCTTCTGCTGTCATCTTTGGTCCTGGACCAACTAAGTCTCTGATAAAATGTCTGCAATTTTCTGGACATCTTCCCAACCAGGGTTCCTTTTTATAACTTTCTTGAATTTTCAAATCAAGTGTTCTCCCACATCAGTTGGTGTATTAATAAGTTCACTTTCCACCTTTCGAATTTTTTCCACAGCTGCTACAAGGAGTAGTTCTTTTTCCTCCAGCGATGACATGATTGATGTTAGTTAACCAAAATTGCATCTGATAAACGTAGTATCTGCGTCGACATCGAGGTTCAAATCTGCAGCTTTGGATTCGAGAATACAGTTTGCTTCTTTATCATCCAGATATTCTGTTGCCTACAGGAAACCTACTCATGCGCCATGATGGCTTAATTTTTTTATATACAGAATTGACGCATAGTATAAAAGATGAGCGAAATCGGTTACAATAGTGTACCTTTAAGTGGGTGAAAAAGACGTTCGAACTGATGTATCAGAGGTGCACATTATTCCTGTCACATACCTCACGTATTTCAATAATTTATTCAGCAGAGTATAATGCGGTAATTAGCCATGTTCCCCATAATATCAATACTGGCTGTGAAGGCAGAGCAACTTCGGGCAGTATCTCTTTAAACTTAGCAACACTGAGTGGTGCCTTCACAAAGAAGTTTTTGGCAATTGAAGACATCGCATGTACGCATCATGTAAAATAACCATAGTTGTCTTTCTACTCTTTGTATAATAATACTTTGGATGATTGTTCTTTATGCATGTTTAATGACATTATTTCAACCTTGATAGATTAAAAAAGAAACTGAAATAATAGACTAGCTCTGCACTAAGGAGATGTTTGGTGACGTTGAGAAGAATATTCTTTTTTAGGACCTTAAATAGGCGATATTACCAGAAAAAGGCATAATCAGGTATAATAGGCACTTTTAGGCGGTAACAAATTGTCTTAATTTCCCCATAAATTATCCTAAATGAACTTATAACTTCATAAAATTGGTTTCCTGAGTAAAAGAAAAAATAGGCATTTTAGGCAATGTCCTCAGCTTAATTATAAGTGAATATAACAAAAAGAGAGCAGAGTACAAGCACATTCATGAACATACAGTTCCTCCCCTCACCATATTGTTTCCTTATTTCCTGCCTTTTTCATCACGAATGACCTAACACAACCTGCCGCACGCCTTAACGACCTCACGCCTCAACGGCCGCACGCCGCGGTGGCTTGCTGGATAGTGCGTTATTGTCTAGGGGGATGCTTGGCTAACAAAGTATTATCAATAATAAATAAACCTTGTTTTGAGAAATGAGATACGTTTACCGATAAAAAAATATAATCTGCCCCAAACTGGGCCTGAAAGAGTGAAAGAGATTTGTCACTTTATTGAGGATGTGATGCGATTACTGTCGATGACAACGTGTTGTGAAATAGGGGAGTAATTTCTTGATAATGCCCGGGTATTTCTATTTCCAGACTCCGACAAACCCTTCATCAAGGCGGAGATAAGTTGCTAAAATGCTCCAGAAGCTTTGATGGAAGGGTTGTAGGCTTTTATTAGCATCGCAATTCCGTTAAAGCTCGGAGGCGGAGCGTCCCGCCTCCACAATGGCCACGCCCTCGGTTATACCGTTAAAACCGGCGCGGCGTCACCGTGTTGTAGTCGAGAATTCTAGTGTTTTGCTCGGCATTCATAGCTCGTGCCGTATCCATCTGCGCATTAATTGCCTTGTACATGAGAGCACTTGCCATGTAAGTGACCCGCCGACTCGAACATTCATGCGTCATTTCAAGTTCGAACGATCTTGGTATGTAATGCATACAGTTTCAGAATTTCTCAAAAGAGGAATGTAAATATAGTAGTAAATAAATTTAAAAAAATATAATTTAATAAAATATAAATGATTTCAAGTTAAGAAAAGGTTATCTAATAGTGGATGAGTAACATGAGCCTTCCGTTATCATATACGTCAAAACTGTGTGAATTTGAAGTATGAATTGAAAATTCACGGGGGATCAATTCTTTTGTAAAATAACCACTAATAAAAATATATGGTAATATGTGATTGGCGTGACTCAACACTGATGCTTGAAAACTGATACTGAAACTTAATATCGATGAAAAACCTATTGCAATGGCGATTGTAGCAAACCCAGACTCATTGTCAGACACAGATGTCGTAGCAGGGAGTCCCATGCTGGTGGAGTTCAACTTCTAGCACAATGTTTTGTTGATAAAACGGTTTCCTCTAGGTCGAAAGATCATATTTATAAAATATTGATTAAAGTGTTTTTTTAAGCGCACAATTTTGGGCGGGTGGAAATTAAATCTGCGTCAAAGTTGTAATCCCAAACGTTTGTTAGCAGTGGGTTTCCCGTGTGTTGCAGTGATTTTTAAAAGACTATGTAAAAATTTTTGAACGCCAGCTATTGGTGGTATCCTTAAATATTTTTTAATTTAATTTTTTCTGATGAGCCACGGAGCATTGGAGCATTGCAAATTGATGTTAGTGCTTTGTTTTGGAAACAGGATGGACGGATGAGTTTTTATATAGTGGCATGGGCCCAGGCTGGTGCTGCCTGAGTAGGTATTAGTCTTTAGTGAACATTTTTATGTAGAGTATTGGTTTCGTTTTTAGTGCAACAGGGAGTAAAGGGATTTATTGTGGAAATTCGCAGAGGGTATGCGCATGCTGGCGTTCCTATTTAGTGAGGACATTCAGGTAAAAAAAATTATCGCAACATTGCAAAGTTTATCGTTATCCACAGCATCGATATCATCAATGCATAAAGCTTAAAGTAATGCATAATTTAAACTACCTTAGGCGAGAACCCTATATGGTTTTAGCGTAACTAGTGCTAACACTGTTTAGAAGACCCTACGCCTACTTTCCCTTCTTTTAACGAAACTCAATGGAGATATAACTTTCATGACTGTTTGTTGAAAATATAACCATTATGTTTATCGTTTTAGTGTATTTAGTTCATGAGACCGATTCGCATGTAATTACCCTAGACCATCAGATATTTCATTTCACCAGATGGAGTATAACCTACCGCGGTTGGGTTAATTTGTACAGCCCAACTATGGAATTCGGCAAGAGAGACCTAATAGAGTAATGACAGCCATGGGAATCAGGTCGATAACATGCTGCATTAGCTATGAAAAGGTAGGAGGTTAATCCCACCTCAGAGAACGGATGTTATGTTTGCCTTAGGGTTAATTGATTATGTCACACAGCGCGATATGTCACTAGAACACCTTATGTAAGGAGCATGCTCTTATTGGGAAGTGAAGCGTGGGCATTGACAGCTACGTGCGAAAAAAATTGGCAGCAAAAGAGGTGTGTTGTTATCGAAGAATGATGGAGATCAAACGGGCAGAGAGAGTCTTTAACGAATAAGTTCTGCGAAGAGTAATAGGGAAAATAAGGACAATGAAAATTTTAAGAGGAGGGTAATACAAATTCATTAGGAAAATTTTGCGACACAATGGCCCATTGAAAACGATAATGGAATGGGAAATAATGGAAAGAATTACAAAGGAAGAACAAGACTAAACGAGAATTAGATTAATTATAAAGGGCTTCGAGGTGAAGATTTATGCTCGAATTAAGTGGCTGGCTGGCAGGAGAACGGAGTGGAAAGCTGCATCAAACAAATACTCGGGTTGGTGATAGCTAATGATGTTGATGTGATTTATATAACGATTTCCGAATAATTGACTGCAGTAAAAAGTGTAAATTAAAGTTAATAAACTTGATAGTATCACGATTTGTAATTTTTGATCTTATTTTATGCTTCAAAACAACAATAACTTATCATTTACCCTCGAAAATTACATTAAACTGATGAACTACAATGTAATGCATGCCGCAATACTTTTTATGTTCCTATTCTTGTTGAATGTATTTTTGATTTTTTTAGTTTAAGACTTTCGATTCAATTTTTTTAGTTGAGACTTGCGATTCAGCCATTTTAAGGCCTTGGCACTTTTAGGCTCTGCATAAAATTTTAGATAGTGAAAGCTTATTTCATGTAAGTTTTGATGAAATAAATTTAGTATAGCACATATCCATTGTTTAAGTTTTAATTCACAGCTCTGAGGCGACTATGTTTAAACGAATTGGAAATGTGTTGTGGCAAATTTTTACGCAATTTTTCTACTTATGTTAATTTTTTCACTTAGTGACGGCCATGTCTACCAATGTTATTCCACAAGTTTACCAAGACACAATGCTGTGACGGCAACATCCAATCACGATATTTTTAATGGACGGGTTGCAAAACCCATCGTCTTTGATCACGTGACAGAGTGGGTCTTGGAAAGCGACAATTGTTGTGCGTTTGTTCGTTTTTTTATGGCGAATGCTTCATCATATTAAATATATATGTATATAAATAAATGAAAATATTATCAACTCCATCACTGTTTATCTACAGAATTGCATTCCACGGCAGGACAAAGCCAAAATGCGGATATTCGTGGGACTAGATTCGCTACACGATATTTATCTTTCCATTGTTTGAAAAACATGTACGTTCCACCTGAAACAAGTTGATTTATGTTTTTGATATCCGTGATACTCATAGAGGAATATATCCTTAACCTGATAATTTCAACTAAATCCTACCTTTCCGCTCAACTTTTTCCACGAATTGAACTTAAAAATTACGCGGGCTTAGACGTTAGTACGGAAGAGACGGGAAAAATGTGTATGTTGATTTTAATTCTACAGTACGGCGATATATGGTGATAAAAACGTAGATAGTGCAGCGAGAAGGAATCCACCTGGAGCATCGGAGGACATGTGAGAAATAGGCTAGAGACGCCTTCAGCGGTGAAATTTGTATCCAAGTCCGAGGCACGTGACATCGGACACGGAAAGCCAGCCGATATTGCCCGGAAAGCCTACGGTTAAAGTGGTTTGAGCGATATTTTTCTCTTATTTTTCATGTAGATCATATTCGTATTTGGTTTTTATTGCTAAACCTCTTTGTCATTAATTCAATATACATATCTACATATTTAAGACTTTGACGTGACATGTCCGATCATGCCGTACACTGAATACGATGATTTTTGCGATTTTAGAAACAATTCTACTGCGAGCAGTTAATTTGTGTTCATGTGTAATTGAAAAATCATCAAAAATGTACGCTATAGCATTTTTGAGGCAACATGTGTGTCAGAACGTCCTAATTAAAAAAAAACTACGAGGAGTGAAGAAGTGTGGGGGAGATTGGGGTTTATTTACTACAATTTGGGTTGAATATTTTATTTTTCTCCAATTACATTTTGTAACTCAAAAACATGCAAATATATCAAGTGGTTCTCAGAATATAAATCGTGTAATTGAGGAATGAATCAACGCCCGACATGACATGAGGGCGTTGAAAATTGTCCTGCAAGAGTTTTAAGTACTTAAAAAAATTTACTGGTTTACCAACCAGTAACATTAGATAAAAACGATGAAAAAATAATAATAAACTGTAAGAATATTGATAAAACAGGTAAGGGTAAATTCAATAATCTATTTACTGCACTTAAAAATAAAGTAGGTGGAATCACTTTCCAGGAAACATTTTTCTGTGTGAAAAGTTTGAAAATCCAATTAAAACCCAGAATAGTGCCTAAAAATGATATGGTACATCTACATTATTTTTTGTCATAGAAAAACAAAAAATGGCAACTTCAGACTGTGTAGGCGTACCTATAGCAAACGGTGGAAATGTGATCCTTCACCATGTTTTCATTTTGACTCAATTTACCGTGACATTTTGAAATCTTTTAATTCATTTATGTTTTGCGATTTAGAGAGAAATAACCCCTCTTACAAAATGTACCACTCCTTTCCATTTGTAGTTAGACATAAGTTTCCGATGGTCAATAAAATTGCCATCTTAAAATATACTTGCGTCGATAAAAATACATTAATATTCCTGGAACCTCGACCAGTGGCACTGAAATTGAAGTCATTACCCCTGCTAGGAGGCCGCATTAAATTGATATGAAACCTTTCCCCGTCTCCCAACCATATCCCAAGGAAAATTACTTTTTGGAAAATGCTTCCAAAAGTAGTGAAATAAATGGCCGATACGACTATTTTGATGCAATAAAAATGTGAGTTAAGTTATTTACAATCACGCAAAGTTTGTTGAACTTAATTAGCCAATACCTCTCTCAAACTATCTTAAGTGTTATGTTTTTGTATGATATACATTTTGTATAATAATATTTGCGTCCCCGGCTTTTTATAAATATAATATGGCACAGGGGTCTGAAAGAAGAAAAAATGCTTCATCTTTGCATGCCGCCTCATTAATACGCGGAAGTGAAAAAAAACCGTCTGCCTTCATGTCTGTCATTGAATGCTGGTTAAGTAGGATTTTATAATAGCTTCCCTTGCTGTTAGTGATTTTGTTTTCATATATTTCTCATGGTAACCGGACTCCTCTATGTGAACAAAACGAATCTAAATGTGTCCAAGGTCACAACAATCAATCTAGTGTGCCCTTTACATTACGTCAATAACCTTAGCACACTCCATCGTATACATGCTCGAAGTAAAGCAACATAGAGATGGAAATAAGTATTTATTAAAAAAATATGTTCTTCGACTGATCAACATGGATAGTTTTTAATTTTGTTAGCTAAGGGTGTTATCGGTAGAGACAACATATCTATGTATTTTGAACAGCATAAGCGAAGAGTTGGCTTTTAGTGTTTGTTTGCACAAAAGCATTAGCGGCGGAACATCCTTAACTTTCTTCATTAAGTTAGCATTGGTGAAATATCCATACGCAAAATTAAATTCAGCATATCATTAAGGAAAAGATCTGATCTTTCTTATGATGTCAAAATACCGGCTAGGTACATATCCAAATACATAATTTCGAAGCTGTTTTCCATAGGGAGACTAAAATAATGAGGTTCTGATCCTCAGAGGGCATTAGATATATGAAAGTGTGTAGTTCGAATATTTTTTAAAAATAAAGGTATTTCTCACCTTTACCGATAATTTATTTAAATTGCAAACATTACCATTGGTTTTAAAGACGTTTGCAGCGTCCGGCGTGTAACAAATAAGTCAAGTTAAAGCCTCAAATATGTATATTTAGTTGACTACTGGCAAGGTTATTCGCAAAAACATAGTTTGGCGTCACATATACTACTACCTATATGCACTTCATGTTTTTTACTGGAGTAAAAATAAAAACAACGTATATGTTCTCAATTATGATTACAGAAATATCTCGTTCAACCTTAGAGGGAGATGATACATTTTTAAGTGAAGAAATCGCCTGATGAAAGGCCGCATAGTGAATAGCTGAACGAAAACCTTAGCAAGTTGTTTTAGGGCCTCTTCGAGGCAGCCGGCATGGCATCGCGCGGGGCGACCTGATCGTCAATGTCGTCCATGTGGTGCCAGAGCTTGAGTCAGGTGCGAGGCGGATGCTTCACGCTTCCCTGACGTTGACCTTGGCGCCTAGTGCACTTGAGGGGAACTAAAGAGTAGGGAGGACTGCTGTTGTCTCGCGCCAATGCAGGAAGAGGGCATTGCAGTGATTAAATATGAAACAAGAGTATAAGGACCTTGATTTACAAAAAGCAAACACCGTGCGTTATCCTCTGTCGCTTGAATGTTGGATCAACTAGTTAGTGTTTATTAAATAGCTATTAGTAATTCGGATACCACTGTTTTCCAAAATAGTATACTAATGAGAATTAAAAATAGTATAATGAACATCGTCATTTGGAATATGCCGCTTTGTCTGACTGAAGGCGAACTTTTTCTCAGGTATCCATTATTTATGCTCTTGTGGACTGGATATGCTGTGAAGTATATTTTTGCTGTCTTAGGGTTAATTGATAATGATTGAAACTTCGACGATCGTTTCCTAAGTTTTAGTCTCATCATAATTTAAAAAAAATACTAACCTATACTTAGAGAATTTTCTGCCTTATCATACATGCCTATTCATTACGAAATAAACTTAATAATGTGCTGGCCCGGCAATAAAATTTGAGCATAAATAAAGAAAAAAAACAATTAGGATAGGAAAATTCACGGAGGATAATTGCTTTCGCAAAATAATATCTAGTCAATGAATGTGAATAAATGATTGGCGTAACTTTTGATTGATACTTGAATACTGAAACTTGATATCAATGAAAAACATATCCCTCTACCCAAGTCGGAGCTGAGAATGAATATTCACTGAAATAGCACATAATAACATAGATTAAATAGTGTATTTTTTACTTTTTGGTAATCGAATATAGCTAATGGTGAAAGCTGGTGGACGGACTTGTTCAAGTTGTGATAGTGCTAAGGATATTGCTTAACTTTACATCAGTGATTTCCGTGTTTGCTCTTTTTAGCTCCTCACGCAAACGAAATAAATTCAGCCCTGAGGTACCTACCTACTTAAGCAATTAAATATTTTATAAAGAGCCTTACTTTCATAATTATTAGCATCCAGCTCCTATCACATCTCCATGGAGATGTTCGCGATAACCCTTGTTCGTATAGGCAATATCTCAGCGACGGTGCTAATTATAATGTCGAAGTCAGGTCACACCATCATTAAATCGTGTTTTTCACGAAGAAAATGATAAAAGATCCAAATTAAATAAGTGGCGTCATTTAACAATCCTTTCGCAGTCCAAAAATGAGTCATAAGCTCATAAAGCCGTAGACTCCAGGATAAAATGGAGGGAGATAAAACATAACTGCCAGCCAATATAATAAACACTTAGTATATAGGGTTTATGCTTGTTTTGGTGCTTTGCCTCAATCTAGGATTGGCTTCGTTGCCATGAATGTTCATAGGCTGTAAGTTACTTCATAAAAAATGTTGAAAGACCTCATTGCATATCAAAAGATTGAAGAACGAACTGTATGATGGAAAAGGTATAAAAATCTTAGTGTTTTAAAATAGTTTTTAAAAATGTAGGTATTCAACACTGAATCGCATTCAGTGAAGGCGCTGAATATTCCGGCAATGGATGTGCCGAAATATAGCAATGCATTTCGAATGTATAATTGTCAATATTAGTGCGACACATTAAATGAATGGATGAACGTTGAAGCTGAATCACAGGAAAAGTAATCGATGCTGATTCATTGCGTCGAACATAATCGCACTTCAAGAAATAAATAGCTCGTCTTCAAGAAGACCGTTTTAAGACGAAATTGAGAAGGTACTCCACCAACTAGATCCCCAAGAGTGCTGCATTAAACGATTCAGATGGTATACACGGTATTCTAAAGCATACGGAGATTTAAAGGACACCATATTAACGAAGAACATTGGAATAATGTAAACGTTTGTGTAGATATTATTTAGAAGTGAAAGAAGATTTAATTGTAAAATTAAAGATTTTAAAGGCATTTCCAAAAAAATCAACGAGAAAAATATCATACTTTTTTCATCGTCGGTGGAGATTGAGGAAGTTATGTTTTTAGAATGTGGTAATACAAAGTAGATAAATGCATTGATGTCCGCCGTTTTTTTAACCATAAACTAACGGTGATATATTTGATAGGTATATTGAACTTATAATTTCTTTAAATGACTGCGTAGTTAGTAAATGAGTGGCGAGCCAACTGGCTGCTCATCAACTAAGGTTAGGCTAAAAGAGATGTGTATGTTTCCACACCAATGTCGTTAACCTTATACTCAAAGGATGTACCTAGGGGAATTTTAAGCTGCCTTTAAATAAAGGACTTGATTTTTGCTCTCAAATGTTTTGAACCTTTGCCTGAATGCTTAACTTGCAAAGAAAATAAAAAATATATATACCGCGGTTAACTTAAAAAAAAAATATTTGAAGAAATATCAACTCTCTGTTTCCTTAAATTAACTTTGATATTTTTCTAATCAACGGAATGTAACGAAGATTAGTTTGATATTCTTACTCGATTTTGGGTGTTCTTAGATTTAAAGATAGCTCTTGGCCTATCGAGATAACTTTTCTCTTAACAATTTTTTGATACATGAAAGAGGCTACCTATAGTTTCTACAAAAAATATTTGTTTAGCTTTTTAAAATGTGCCAAAGTACTTGCTGCGAATTCGAAGTAAAAGCAAAATTACTCTTTTTTTCGATCTCTCACTCCATTAAAAAGTAGCACGGGAGTACTTTCTTTCCCTGCCATAAGTTTTGTAATAAACCTTTGTTTGCCCGTTGCAACGAGGTCCGTGCTCCGTAAAAGTTTTGTGTTTGCTCGCTTAATAGGACTGACTGCTATCAGCGATGCGGGCTAACTCGACCGCGGCGCTAGTGGACAAGTAGATGCACTATTTAAAGGAAAAAAGAAGCGAATCAGATGCACACTCCGGTCGATCAGTGTTTGTGTGTATTCGAGTGGCCGTACAGAGCGCAAGCCTGCACGAATATATCAATCCATCCCACTTGGTCCTCGCGGGCGTCGTCATCGCGGGCAATCAACACACGAGCCAGTTCAAGTGATCTAATTGCTCGGGACAATTTCGACCGACCGTCCGTCCGACCATGCAATCAGAACATTCGGCGCGTGAGGGTGAGAGAGGCTCTGTGGATGATGCATGCATATATATATGGGAAAGGGAAAGAGAGAGAGAGAGGGATGGAGGGACAGGGTTAGCGGATGAACAGAATCGTGTACATTCCGTCCCGAATGGAATGGGCAATCCGATTCGGATGCGAAAACAAGAGAGCGGTCGTCAAATGCGGCCAATCGCCGCCGGGCAACTGAACGCCTGGCTCCCCACTCACTGTGCGGTCGCTACTTAAATCACTCATGTTCTCCCACATTCCTAGGTGTTCCCCTTCGTTCTGTCCAAGGAGGTTGAAATATACTGGTGTCGTTATCTAGAAGATTTTCGTCTATTCTAAACTCTTCCACCTTGGTTTGTCAACGTCTTTTTAGAATGAAGTGGTGTTCCCTTCTGAGAGCATAATTTGAATTAATTTTATTTTTTCGGAAGAAATAGGTCTTGGTCGCTACTTCAATCACACACGTTCTCTCATACGCCTAGGTATTCGCCTTCGTCCTGTCCAAGTAGGTTGAAATATACTGGTGTCGTTATACAAGAGATTTTCGTGCAGTCTAATGTCTCCCATCTTGGTTTGTCAACTTCTTTTTTGATTTGAGTGGGGTTCCCCTCTGAGAGCATAACTTTAATAAATTATTATTATTTTTTGCGATAGAAGATAAATCTTGTTATATAACTAATATATGTGATTTATGAAAAAAAACTTAGTTTAATTCCACCAATTTATTTTAGATTGGGGTAATTAAACTAAGTTTTCTTTTTTCATTAATCATGATGAACTTCCAAAAGGTTGAGCTTGAAACCATTGAGAAAATTGATATGTGTTATTACCTCATTGCCAACGTTTATCAAATGTATTTTTATTTTATCAGGGCCATAATGAATTCATTATATTTTTACAGAGAGTTAGTGTTTCATTTCTGGCACTAAAAAATACAAGCGAGTTAAAAGTTTGTGCTTTCATTCCCTTATTGGTGGATTTTATCCCGCGGCAGATTCTATAGTTGATACGTGTTCGAGCAATGCACACTGAGCACTATCATAAGTTAATAGCCCGTGCATGAGATGAAGAAAGTTACCTCTTTGTCTGATTTCTTCTTCGCTTGCTTGTGGAAAACGAAATTATTATTGAGGATATATGCATGCTTGAAAATTCGCTTTTTAATTTACATTGCACTTTTAAGAATTCTAGGATTAACTTGACATAATGTTTATGCCTGATCGAATTCGACCTTATTTTGTTTTAAAAAAGCAGCCCTTCGTAAACGTTTAAGTCACCGATTTCCTCAAGTTAAAAGCATGAAGTAGTATCATGGATCTCTTATCCTCTCTTTTAGCGGAAATGTGAGCCGACCTATAATTGCAATTATGAAAAGCCTAAGGGCTTTGAAACAATGACGGGGTTTATTAAATAATACGCAAATTAAAAAAAGGATCCACCTATTCCTTTGCTTAGTGTTTCAGAAAGTGAGCATTGTGTTTGAATCTAAAAGAAAAAAATTGCCGTGTGTATTATATATTATTAACTTAGAAGGAAACCAACGAGAATCACAATCAATGTTAATAGAGTAATTAATCAAACCAAAATATAGTTTAAAAGTCACCTTTATTTTTTTCTGGCTGAGAAGTGAATAATCAGTGATGGAAATCCTACCATGAGATTTATTGATAACTGGCATCTCAAGCTTTAAAGTAAAGGAGCACTTCATTAGTTCAGGGATTAGCGCTCGTTGGGTGGTACCTTTCTTAGAAAGTAACAGCTGCGGAAAATATGTAATATTTGAAACACTGAAAATGTTAGATATTTAATGGCCAGATATAATTAAAAATGAATTTTGATGTAATGATTTCCAGCAAAACTGTTTGATGGAAATTCTGCGGAGTTGATGAGGCAAACTTTTGTGCAGATTATGTGAAGTAATATAATTATTAAAAACTATAATGTAGGATTAACTAAGGAAGATCAAATATGAAACATTATGGAATGAAGACTAATGAAGGAACCAAGCGATCCATTTCTCCATTGCGAATCATTTCTCCTTCGATTATTTTTTTCAATTATGTTATGATTTAATTATTACTGTCGCAATAGGTTTCCAATAATGTTATCTCTTCTAATTTTTCATCGTACATTCTCTTCAACTCTTCGTCAGACTTCCTCGTTGTTGATTCTCTCCGTCCATCATTCGTCGATAATACCCCATTTCAATTGCTTTCAATCTCTTTTTTTCTGCAGCTGTTATCTTCCAGGATTGTGTTGCCAGGATTTTGCTATTTCTGTTAGCTGGCTCCTCTTCTGGTAGAACGCCTTCTTTGCTTGGGCTATTCTGCTTACACAATCCTTATTCCTTCTCACATCACTAGTGATCCTGCATTCTAAGTAGAAAAATTATTCCACTTACGTTGTTGCAGTCTATGTTTGACAGTGACCCTGTCTTCTTGATTCCTTCCAACTTAACCATAGTTTTGGTTTTCTTTATATTATCCTTCTAGTTTCTTTAGCTGCTTTCTTCTCTGACAGAATTGCTATATCATCAGCGAAGCATAGTATAAGTACTGATATTTTTCTCCATGCACATGTATTTCCCAACGATGTTTCTAGACAGTGTACAGTGTTCAACGTCCCCACACTACTGATCCCGACTGCCAATTCGTGTAAGATACGGTTTCTTTCGGTTATTCCAGAAAAAAAATTCTAAAAAGTCCTCTCTTTTCAGCACGATTCTATATTTTGAATTATTTCCACCATTTCAATATATTTTTCCAATTCTTGTCCATGTTTTCGATGGACCCCACTCTGCAAATGTAGGTCGGGTGAGGGACGATTTACTTCGAGGTCACCGGAATCCGTGGCAAATGGACCGCGAAAGCCTTACTAATTGGAAGCATTTCCATCGTTCAACTATCAATAATTACTCGAACGATCTGCGGGAAGTATAAAAGGCCCCAAAATTCAACGCCGAAATATACCGATTAAAGTGCGATTAATTCCCTTAAAGATAAATGTGGAAAAAGTTTTTTTTGAAGCATCATTTTTGCTACGGTTAACGTTTACTAGTTTTTGAATTTGTGCATTAGTGACGGCTCAATTTGCTCAATATGAGCGCATCAAATTAATGGTGAATATGTTTCAGTTTTATGGAACACAATGCCAATATCCTTCATTGAAATAGGTAATTAATGCCAAATGATAATGTCGGAAAATTAATTTATCAGATTCCCTGGCTCTGGCCTCGTATTTTTTGACATTCCAGAACTTGGTATTTACCATTTTATGTTGCATTTAACATTTTCCACGTGTTTTTGGAATCAATACTCTAAAAATGCCTTGAATTCAGCCCAATTATACGTTCATTTTGAGCAAAGCTGAGTTTTGTGGCTGGTTCTCAAGGAAAGTGTTTTCAAAACCCTTGACGAATTATTTTAAAATCATTGCATAACATTATTTAGAAAAAGTAATGATCGCTTACTTATGCTTCAAGTAAACTCAAATGAAGCCATTTTTATTATTGGATATTGGTTTGATAACTTAATGTCCCGTTGGACCTTGCGTCCGTATTTCGAAAGAAATAGGTTGGAAAACACTAGACCTTTAATGAAAAGTAAGTTTTTCAAACATCATAAGATACATGTTATCTTTCACTGAAAAGAATTCAAATTATTTTTTTCTCAGACGGATAAAGAAAATTTTATTTTCAATGCAGTCTTTGACCTCGTTGTATCCTTGCTAATCATAATCCGGATAGGTGATCGATGAACGTAAAAAGAGAGACGATTATTTACTGTCTAGATAATGAGAGTCCCAAAAACCCTAAAGAAGGTGCAATATACCTAATACTCTTATCGTTGGGTTTTCCGCAGCATCATTTTTATGGAAAAATATACCGCAATCCTGACTGTGGTTCCATGTATGTTTGTACCACGATCTTAGCTTGGTTTCGATTAATTTTTCGTTCGCTGTAGCCGGAGTGCTCGTATGTGATTGAGTTGCGTGGCCAAACTAGTTTTTCCCCCACTCATAATAAATGCATGCATCCGGCGAGGACTATTTTCGAAGGATTTGCATACTTGATCGTGGACGACGACCAAAGAGCTCCGCGGGGGTTACTATTTTTTGATGATAAATGAAACGACAGGACGAGTTTACATTTGCGCGTGTCAGAAGGAATGCTAAATCACCCACGCTCTGGAGCGACAACGCCAAAAAGCAGCTTAATCCCCTAAAGGCACCGAAGATAAAATACTTTTTCGAGCAAGCGAAAACTTTTATTAACGAGAGAAAGCATTAATGAAGACAATATAGCATAATATTACGATAATTGTATCATTTTCATAATTCGGCTTGAGAAAATGTGTTAAAGTTTTCAACAAGTAAGTTTTGACCGTGTTATAATAAGTTTTGAAAAGACTGGAGCTTATTATAAATTTGCAGCATATCCGAATTAAAAGATCTGTGCTTACTGTTTTAAAGACAAAACGACCAAATCCTTCCAATTCCTTTTTTCCTGGGGCTTGAATTATTTCAGAAACGAAGATGTTACTATTGTTCTCCTATCCTTTTATACTTCGATTCGTTTGCTAACTGTAAGAAGTTTGTCAATTTCAAGGCGGGATCGCGAGTTGTTCTCCTCTTCGTATTTCCTTTAACCTCGGCTTGTTCATTTCTTGATACATTTCCCCTCGTTAGCACTTCTGTTCTCTTGACGGATTCCATGCTTCCTGGTTTTCCTCCAAATTTTTCCCCTTTCATTCATTCTTTCGTTACTGCCTTTAGGATACAGTCATGGTTTAGAATGCTCAATGAGGAAGCATTTTCCTTTTCGTAACGTTTTCTACTGACATTTTCCCCTATTACTGAAATATTTTTTCTTTGGTACATTGCTTATCCAATTTTTAAATCTAGTCATTAATTTCTGCATCAACTAAAATCATTGGTTTAACAAAAAAGTAATGCTCGCATACACGTGCCTCACATTAATGAAAAAATACCGTAATTGGGTCATTAAATGAGTTGACGATATGTCGTCAGATACCATGAAAAATCGCTACACCGGGATGTGATCCATTTTTCTAAGGATTTACATTCAGATAAATTTAACGTTGTGAACTTTTTACGTAAATGGTGGTGAAGTGAATTACAGTTATCTTATTTTTACCTATGTTGCTTAAACAGTAAAAACTATTATTCACAAAGAAGAAAACACAAAATGACCATGAAACACACTGTCATTATCAATAGCTTATTTATAACTCACGTTTGAGAAATGACTGGTGAAATTCTATTTTTTTTCGAAAGAGTCGAACGTTTAACCGACGTGCAGCAGGCGTCGAAAGTGACTTTTTCAGGTCTTGGCCCGTATTATATTGGAATCCGGTGAGGTTAGGTGTCCCCTGATTGATGAGTTTCCGGAAGAGGCGTTTCCAGGCGTTTGCGAGCGCGTAGCTGTCATCCCTGTTGAAGTTCGAATAGTAACATTCACCTAGAGTTGTTTTCATTATCCTGGACTTGGAATTTAGATATCGTCGAGCAATATAAAAATTTACCGAGATATTATTAAAAAACTTTGAATGCTTTACCAGTAGCTTGGGCCCTACGCAAGTAGGGGCATCGTACCGAAATGTAGTAGGGCTATCGTAACATTTGCTATTGAGTATAATATTAGCTTCTTATATGATTACCATTTATATTAGATCAAATGGTGCATTTGTTCCTTTTTTACATTAAAATTGTTCTCAAGATTTTGTCTTTTATCTTTTTATTTAATGGGGCCGATATTTACGCCCAGGGACTCAAAATAGTAAAGGATTATATCCTGTTTGTATCTATCTAATATAGTATGAGGAAAAGCGAATTAAATTGCAGAGAATCAACGTCCCACGCTTTACAGATGATATCGCATTCTTCGCTGTGAATCGAGGTCTACTGATATGACTGAAACCCATTGGAGTGTTCGGGGGCCATTTGAAGTATTACTTAACTCAGGCATGCGGAAGAGAGAACCTGACGGCAGACTATGAGCTTTAAGGAGAGAATAAAGACCCATTGGAGTTTTCGACCACCTTGGAATCGGTGTTCCACTGTGTTGAAAGAAGCGCTGCTGAATTCATGCCAAAAACTTAGTCGTATAAATGAGCACTCATGATGAAAAGGTAAATCTTTTGATAGAATCCGATACGGTGAGAGACAACGAAGCAGTGCTTAAAATATGCCAGTGGATGGGACGTGTCACGCTACGCATGAGTTGAGGACAATGATCGACGGAACAGCTGATTAGGGAATAATGACTGCCTTCGAAACTTAGTGCTAAAAGAGGGTGCTGGTGAAAAAATGGCCTGATGACTAAAATACCATGGAGTACATGAAAGCGGAAGAAGGAACGCCCATCTAGAGCAATGGTTGCGCCGCGGTGCGCCGCGGCACGTGAGGGTGCCGGGAAAACAGCTAGGGGTGCCGCGAGATTATTGAGGGAAAACGAAAAATATTTAGTATTACCAACGTATGAATTGATTACTCTCACGCCCGACCGATGGTGACAATAATCGAAGAGTTTCTTCCAACTTGACTCCAGTAGTATATTATACCTAAACTATTACATATTATATGTTGGTTGGTAAATTTACTACATATTATCATACTTAGATAAATAAAACAAAATTGAGGAAGTATTTACGACCATACCATATTTCTCGTACATAAATGCGAAGTTCAAATTTTCCTGATGTATATTCCACTTTAATTTATTAATATTTTTAAATAAAAATGTAAGACGGGTGCCCCAAAATTGTCACCTCAGTCTGAAGGGTGCCGCAAACGTAGAAGGGTTGGGAATCACTGATATACTAGTAGAGCATGTTTTGCAAAAGAGGAACACAGTGAAGTGGCCACACCGGTTGAATGGATGAATTTGGAAGTAGTGCAGTGCGATGTTCCTGGATAGTATACGATATTCCAGAGAAATGAAAATACGATATCGATCATGCGGGATATGTATGCCATACTGTATTACAGGCTCTTGACCCCTTGCCTGATTTAATTCTTCAACTCTACGTATGTCCTACTTCGTCTCATCCCATCCATGAAACCTTTTCTCTTTCTTCTTCTTCCTCAACATCCATAGTACTTTATCTAGATATTCTCCGACATAATTCTCAAACGCCAGAAGCCCATTCTCATCCTCTCTTTTCTCTTTCCTTGGGCTAGATCCGTGACGCAGTTGCGCTTTCTAATTGCCTCTAGAGCTGAACTGGTGGGAGCAATTATATTACTTCTGATAGGGCCACCAATGCCGGATAGATCGGCGGTTAGGAGACAACTTTCACGTGCTGGTGTCACGTGAGATACTGAAACAATAGTGCTGGGTAGGGTAATAGGAAGCTCCTTCATATATCTTTTTCCCAAGAAAAAATTGGAGTTATCATATAAATTGTGTTAACATTTTTGGTCAATGCGTCTATATCGATGACGATTCCACAGAATTTACCTTTGACCGTGTTAAAATCGATTTTTAAATTTAATAATATGGTTGATACGATACGATAGAATGTTGGTACCTTAACTGTCTAACCCTAATTGATGGTCTAGTTTCGGCGGTTTACCGATGTTTTATTTCGATGCTAATCCCTGGTTTGATATGAGTCCTGGGCTGAAGATTTGGTTCCCTACGATCGATAGGTCTCCGGTGAAAATGGTATCCGATTTTCTCTTATTTGTACAACAAACAATGACCAATTATTCCAAATAAAATAGGCGGGGTGTGAAATGTGACGACAGTGGGTCCAGCAATCGTAGTGTTCAAGAAGAGAAACTTGGGCATCCGCCGAGAAAGAGTGCTTCAAACTACTTCAGGTGTGTTTTGGCTTAATGTAGTCAAGTTTTAATTTCGTCTATCCGGATTTAGATGTCTATTCGGACAATAAAAAACTCGGATAGTGCAGATAGTAGATAAACGTCTTTATTAGGGCGAGATTGAGACTTTAAAAGTCCCTTCTTCCGTCTAAGCACTCGTCAGTACATGAATACAGTCAATATGACAATATATAAATCAGATAAATAATACTAAAAACAAAAGAGATTGAATATTAACGTGACATAATGAAGTATCAGAAATAAGTGAAAAAGATATGTACAATTGTGGGAAAAACATGAGGATTTTGACTGGCATCCGTCACGGAAAAAACCCACTGTAGGAAAACACCCACACGTCATGAAGGGCACTGTGAATAACCTGCAAAAACTTACTGAATGCTAATGCATGAGCATAAATTACGACAAAAATAAGTTTATTTCATGCTTTTCCGCGTTTTAGTTTGGTGAATTATAATGATAAAATGACTCTGTGAATACCCGTACATGAAAGATGGTATCCATTTCTGAATTCTGACGTTCATTGGCACTAGCTAAACTGGCTTGGTACAGCTGCAACATTAATATCTTATAAAACATGACTGCGAAAAATGGAGACTTGGATAATCAATACTGTACTGTATTTATATTTATGGCATTTTAACCCTTATATCTCAAGTGTGTGCATTTTTATTACATTTATCTCAAAAAAAGCCTGGGAATGTCTTATTTTATCTTTACTTTCGCTTTATGCAATACTTTTTCAAAATTTCTATGGATGTTCATTGGGAAATTCACTCCATTTCCTCGCTCTGGTCCTTAATCACTTGGGACGAAAGTATTGGCACCTATCATATATTAAGAAAGTCATTGACCACTGATTCGAAAAAATTAACTCCCAGGAGGCTTGAATTCAGCTTAACTCCTCACCTTTATCGTCTTTACCCTTCACCATCTGCTCCTCCATATGTTTCTTAAAAATCGAGGGCTGCAGTTCAGCAAAAAATGTTTTATTTCGTGATACTTTAGTTAATTCTTTTTTGGAAGGGGCAAATTAATGCCGGCAGTTATGATTGCCCCTGGTGTTGCGAGTGTGACTTCAGTATCCCTTTTTTTAACCCTCCTCCGAGTTCCTTGGTTCGCTGGGATTAATTAAAAATTAAATGAGCAAATTTATACCGTGAATATCTCCAAGTGACGCTCTCTGTGGAACCGTCCCCAACTCCGTGTCTCAGTCTCTAAATCATATTCCAAATTCTTCGTTTTCCTTGTCCAAATCCTCGCTTGAGGCATCGGGTTATATTAATTTTCAACCTTAACCTTTTAATCAACGCTGGATCTTGATTGGGTGGAATTATCTTTTTACTTCAAGGTCTCATTTAAAGTCTCGACCCAATCAACGGTGATGAAATTTTGTTGGCAATTCCATGCAGGAAGTCCCTACGAGGAGTTCACTTCTTTGATAATTACTCCCATTTTACATTGTTTTGACTCAGGATATATATGTAGGTAAATACTAGAGAAGGTGCCCGTTGAATATCAACGGGAAGGAAAAGAATCAACACTTATACATTGTAATAAACCATTCATATTTTATATAGTGCAAATAATCATTGAGTTAGTGTATATACGTGGAATCTCGATTTAAACATGAAGTATGTCGTTATGTGGACAATGACTCAAAAACGCTAAAATATTGCGAAAAATCGTTACGTTTTAGAAAATATTTCGCAGTTTAGACCGAAATACAAAATTCGATTGGAGTAATAAGAATGTTTATTTTATTTTCTTTCTATTGGCACCTTTACCAATAACATAAAACCAATATTTCTAATTTAACTTTGCAAATAAAAAAAGGTCTTCAGCCAAATGAAGATTCAGCTTCTTGTGTATTTCTTGTGTGAAAGTTACTGACATATGTATATATACACAAATCGGTGATTATTATAATATATGATAAAATGCTTTATTGCTAATAATTTTCCTAAGCCCCAGAATCATTTGAATCAGTAAATAATGAGTAAACGGAGAGATGTGCCTTTCGTCAAAAGGAGATGGGCCAATGAATCATCATTCCAATGACGCAATAATACTGCTTGGAATGGTGAAGTTGAAACTATTTTTATCTAGAGAGAATTGAGGTCAACGAAACATCGTAGTTTTGTTAAAAATATGTGTTAATCACCTTCCTTTACCATAGTTAAAATTTCAGTATCATTCACTCACACTAATTCGTTAACATTTCGGTCCGGGTCGTAAAAGGACTGAGCTCTCAAAGGCGTGTAAAATACAAAATTTTAATGCGTTGGGACCATTTTATACTATGTGATATATGGGACTTGAGCCAACCAAATTTAATCCTTTTTTCTTTTAAGTGAAAAGATACCTTGAAAATCACGTTAAAGTTGCCATAAATATACAAATTACTACTAAAAAATTATCTTCGGTTTCCCTATCGTAATAATAATGATAAAGTTTATGGCAATGTATCCCACTCATGGCTTTCACAGATACTCAAAATATTCAAAATTGATAAAAACATTTAAGATATACTGGAACATCAGATGTCCCATTGCAGAACAGAGTTACAACTTAAGACACCAGCATCCAGAATAATAAGTAATGAAATAAAAATCTCTAGAGAAATTTTCCAAGGAGGTTCTTTTAGCTCAATTTGGTTCTGCATTGCATTAAACCCATCATATAAAACTATCTCTACGGAAATTAAAGAAGATTTATTATTAATGGTAATAGTGAAAATAGCTTCCGCATCAGCTATCTGCAATTTACGGTGACACCAATAAGGATCAATGATATATGAAATGGATGTATCAAAATATAAATTTTAATGAAAAAGAGAGATGGCACTTTTCCACAAATTTATTTATTGATGTACAACGCGTTTCGACCGTTACGTCATTTTCAAGTACACTGTGCCAAATTCAAGTGCCATCTCTCTTTTTCATTAAATCAGGATGTCATTCCACTACATCTCGTCTGCCTCAGTTACTTTTAAAATATAAATTGATAAAAATGAAAGATATATGCCTTACTCATAAAATTTATGCTCTACGCAACAAATCAATATATCAAAAATCAATGTATAAAAATCAAAGATATATGCTGTACGCATCAAATGACAATCAAAATCTGGCTTAAATATAATAGAAATATTTGGTATTTATAAATTGGACGGATAGTAAAACTCGAAGGACAAATGTTAACATTATCTGAAGAACAAATTGCCGGTATGGAAGAAGATGAATATTATAAATATTTAGGATTTGTGCTTACATGAGATACTCCGCCATTGAAAAGCAGCTCATAACCAAATATCAGCTGAGAGTGGAGAAAACATTAAGAACACAGCTTACAGCAAAAAATTAAATTTATTTATTACTAATAATTATTTGCATTTAACTCTTATGAAGTACCGGTACTGCTCATATGGGAATGTAAAACAGTCAGCTGCAAACTTAGAGTGCATAGAAAGATAAACTGAAATGGTGTGCAAAAATAATCGAATCCACCACGAATATTCACCTCAAGAAAGATTCACGCTTCCGCGGATAGAAAGGGAACGCGGATTCTTAGATTTAACGAACTTGCGTTACAATCAGATAAAAAATATTAGACAATAGTTTTACAGCCCAAGGGCCAGCGGAGTGCACGGAGCTATCATAGAAGCAGATGATAATGCAACCACTTTTCAGCTGAAGAAGGACAACTACAACCCAGAGGAATACTTCACAACAGACAGGCAGAAAAGGGAAACTCGGAAAAACAAAATATTCCACGGCAGGCACCCTTATAAATTAAGTCAGCTATATATACCTAGACAAAGAAGGATCCAACAAATCGCTGATGATAGGGGAACTATTTTCACAAACTGAGGGATTCGTAATAGCTATCGAGGAAATTAATTGTTGTATAAAGTAATTATAACTAGAAATCCTAACTATGCCTGACTTCGCCAACCTTTTCATGGGCCATATTGAAATCACTCCTCTCGAAAATCAAACCCTCAAACCTCTCCTCCGAGCCCTTTATATTAATGATATCTTTGTCCCTTGGACTCATGGGTGTGAATCTCTATCTTCCTTTATTTCCACGCTTAACTCATCCTTTTCGGTTTCTTCATCTTATTCCATCTTCAATTCCTCCATAACATTTTTAGATGTTAATATTATAATAAAAAACAACAAATTCATCACTAACGTCAACAAAAACCCATTAACAATGACCAATGCCTTCATTTCAACAGCTTCCACACGCCACGCACCAAACGCTCCATTTCATATCACGTTTCCATCCGATGCCACTGCATCTGCAACAACTCCCACTGCGTACAACAATATACTCTCTTCTCTTCTGCTACTCCATCTTCCAACAGATCCTCCTGAACGGCCCACTGCACCTCCACCAATATCGTCTTCCGTCTCTCATCTAATTTCTGCCCCTTCTATATTAATAACATTTATAATTAATTATTATTAAATAATATCAGAAGCATTGAAAGTATTCTTTTATTAACGAAAATGTTTCCGGCATATTTATTGCTAATCTGATTAATTCATTATGGCTGGTTGCGTACTGTAATACTTTGACATTTTTTTATGCTCTTCTTCTGTGTAGTTTCTGCGATTATGTTCTTTAATCTATGATTGGGACGGATGCTGTGCTAATTACAATTTACTTCTAAGTTCTTGTGGCCTAAAAAAGCCTCTGCTTCCATGCAGGATTCAAAACAGGATATTAATGAATTCTAACCCGAGATATATGTACTCAGTGTTCGATCCTTTCTCGCTACTTGAAGTACTGAAGCTATTAAGGCAAAACCGTTGTAAATCTCTTTATACGCTATGTACAGGAAATGTGTTTCATCGACCGGCATAGTGATTTCATGCATGAAAAGTAAATAAAGTGGGTTATCCTTAATGTATATTCATGATCCGGGGATACCTCGCCATATTCAGTGGACGAACGCAGAATTGTTCTAGTTACTCCCGGGGCTTCCTTGAAATATTTCATACCGTAGTACATTTTGCTCACACGAGGATTTGATGCTCTGAAAATGTAAATTGTGTCAGTTTGTCAATATTTGAGGTCAAGAGAGCAGAGAGCATGGCATTCAATCAATTATTATTTAGTGCCCGAGAGCTATTGCTACAATTCCCTGCCCGCTCGATCTTGAAATGTGTATACGGCGATTGCTGGTCTTTATATAGCTATTTTGGAGCTATCTATCCCACAGGAATCTTATGTATAACTGACAATTAATAGTAGGTTCTCAAAAATTCAAAACTATTGACAGGCTGGTGATGTGAAATACGTGAAAATAATTACCGTGCATAAAAATGACTTGATCCTTTATTTTATATGGTTTTAAGGTCAAATTTTGCGAACATTCATGCTAACGACTAACCTACGGCTGATGATTATGCATTCAGTCTACTTATAAATAATAAAAAATTTCACAAAATATGTTAATTAATTATTATAAGTGACTTGATTGTTGTCAATTATCTCTGTGCTTCAAACCCGTATATCCGAATTTCGGCCATGTGTTCAAAGTAGTTCTCAGCTATTGTTAAGGATAGCTTCTCAACTTTTTGCTACGATATAAATACTTTCCCTAATTGGCTTTTATGTAGCTCTCTGAAAAAATCTATTAATATATTAACAATAAAAAAATTCACTATCCCCAGTCGCGCAGATGAGTCCATACATAATGCATATCTTTTATCAATCAGAAATACCTAGGATAATGTCATTTAATTCACCATTAATGTAATTCAGTGGAACACAACCGCAAATATCTCCTTTATATTTTAGTTCTGAAGGTGGAATTTAGACGCTACGACTGTGAAAAGGTCGACCTCTTGGGGCTATTTGGTGAAACTTATTCGATTTTATAGAATTCCGGTATTAAGTCAGATTTTAGGACGCAAAATTCTATGCTTTGCCTTTTTAAACTGAGATGGATAAAAGAAGTTTCATTGGGGTAGGTAAAATAAATTCACGAAAAGGCTAACGATTTTCTCTGTCGTATTTTTGTGGAGTGACTACCTTTTAGGATTAATTTATTGACTGAAGGATCAATTTATTCATGATGTCGCATCCTAAAGCTTTTTAATTTGAAGGATTATAATGATGAATAAACATTTTTAAGTGAAATTATTGCATCAAGGCTTTAAAAAAACCAAGCAGTTGTACGAAAATGAAACGTAATAACCCTATTCTGGAGAACGACCGAAATAAAAATATTTTGATTATTCATCGTATTTGTTGTGTTGATTGCGGGTCCCAAGACCTTTCAGTTTATCATGTAGATTTTTAAGATCGTGTAGTGGCATGAAAAAGACATGTTAAAAATGTTTTTGGCAAGTATGATTGGCGCATTGAATAACTGTAATTTCGCCTTTGATTAAGCGTTGTAGCTAGGCGGGAAACTGTGTACTAATTAATAAAAACACGCAATGCTGATTCAAAAATGCTTCCCTGGAATGGAAAAAAACTAATTTGAAACTTTAAATTAATTCAATGGTTCAACCAAGGAAGAAGGGCGTTAGTGTTAAACATCTTACATATTTTTTATTTTTAGTTACCTAATTTTTTATAGTTAGTTTAGTTTTTGAACATCTTATCAAAACGTCGGCCAGCATGGAGAGTCTAACCCGGTGGAGAAGCCGAGAAGAATTCATATATCTTAGTCCTGCTTTCTACTCACCTTTTTAAGAGTTTGTATTAGGCTGCATGAACGATGCATGGCATTTTAAATGAATCGTTAATGATATTTGATTAGCAGTTGAGAAGATCCGTCTTGATAAAGATGAGAACTCTCAAACTCTCGAAGGGTAAAAACTCTCAAACTCTCAAAGGGTAAAATTAGGCTGGGATAAGTTTTCAAAAAGAACGAAAATAGTAAGTTAACTGAAGTAAAATATTTCACTCGCCGACCAAGAGCTTCTCGTTTATTGTTCTTCTTATGACCACAGTGCGGTTTTAGAGTTACGAAAAAAATACTCGCCAAAGGCACCCCGAGGATTCAAGCTTGACCTTAGGCGTTGGGGATCTAGTGAAGGTTCCAAAGGCACTTAACAAATCTTTACCGTTGGAGTTCTTTTCGAAGTGCTCATGTGGGAATTAAAGCGATCGTAGTCTCCTCATTGGGGAATCAGAAAGCGTTTTAAGCCATTTCTCCAATTTGGAATCTGATAATAACTGATTACACCTTTAACCTTGGGTTCTGGGGATACAAGAAAATAGGTCGAAATCCAATTGAAAAAGCAATTTAAATGCGTTTAAGAATAGCCAGTTCGGTTACACAATGAAATGATAGTTGATTGAATTGGTCTGCCTTCAGAACTATTTGAGCTATATATTGTTAAGGGAGTGTGGTCTGAATTTCTCTGTGAACATGTTTAAAATAATTGTACAACATTTCTAAAATAACCATTTCTTTCTCATCGCTCATAGTGCATATTTTTCGTTAGTATTTTTAGTTGCTCATGTCATTAAGTATGCCATTTAAAATATATACCATTGTAAAAAGAACTTCGTACCTTGTTTCCATTTTTTGTGATTTACATTTAATTTTTGCATTTACTGTCGTCGTAACTAAGCTGCATACTAATATGAAAGTCGTTATTGCTTCTTTAACTCTTCGTAAGTTTGATGAACAAAAAGTAATCTTTATTAATTCGGTGTGCCAAGTTTCGCGATGGCTCTATTATAAGAAACATTAACTACTACTATTTTTAGCACTACATTTAAAAAAAATGCTGAATTCAGAGTATGAATTTCTTAAATGGTCGTTTCTCTGCGTTCAGTTTTAATCATTCTTCTGTTAGATCCTTTCACTATTGATATTCATAGTGTCCACCAATTGAGGTGTAATTCCATCAACTATGAACTTCTTTGTAGTTAAATATTAGACAGGATTGCAATGTTTGGTATTGCAACCAACCTGCGCCGGCTAATGTGTATATTGGAAAGGTTTCCTTGGATATCTGTCTTAAGACAAAAAGGAAGTCACGAGTATCAGAGGCCAACGACGAAGTCCTTATAGTTTTATGCTGAAAACAGCACATGACCACCACCGCTGATAATGAAGAATGAACAAAGAATGTTCATTCCATGAATGAAAACCGTGCGTAGTTTCTCAGCTAGTGCTTAGGATGCGCAAACATTGAGTTTGCTTTTTTCAAAGTATAATCAAGTTATGCATTGTGGCGAAATGGATACTTTTACCATAAAGAAAAGAATTTCTTTCTTCTGCGAAGTTGACGTGAAATCACGCCCGCCTACCTCACTCCATTCCCGAGAGTACAGCGCCATCGACTACTTCGAAACTATCGATTCATGGCTTCTCTTTGGATAAAGACCTTACTCCTTTGTCACAGTCTTGGAACGCATGTCCCAAGTCACCCCTCTGCCTACCCTCCGCCACAGTCCCTTACTTTTGAAACTTCCTCCTCCTGGTGTAAGCGCACAACATCCAAAGCCTTTCAGGATTTCCCTTAAATTCCACTCTCTCCATTTCACCTCGTGACTTGACGCCGTGCACATAATGCAGGAGAGCACCATTTTGCCCCATACTTACGGCTCTTAGAGGATTACCATCTCGTGTAGTAATTTCAACTATTTGAGGTTCAACATGGTGTAATATTATGATTACAATGATTATTATTGTATGCAATGTTTGCAAAATTAAATTATCATGATTACTACAGGTAGTCTTAATAGTGCCAAAGGTAGACTTAGATGGTGGTAAGGTTACTTCTACTTCTATGTTACTATTTAAAATAACCGCAGGACCCTACTTCCATATACGAATGCTTTCTTCAGCTCAGAACACGCCCTTCCTCTTTTCATCCTATCTAAAAAGCCTCCTTTCTCTATCTCCTCATCCTTTTCTCTTCCAAAATCTTCTATCGTGGCCTTCAACATCCCCTTGCCTCTCATCACCCGTTCCAACCATCCGCCCAACCTCCCCCTAATTTCCTCTCCGTTTCCTCTTCTAACCCAATATTTCTCCATCCTAATCCAGGCCCGCATCTCAAAGGCCTCCAGTCTACTCTCATCCTCCTTCCTTTGCGCTCAGAGTTTTTGAACCAAAGTAACTTTGACAAAAATAAGTTTACTGAAGGTATCCTTGTGACGAAACTGGTTGAGCCACAGTAACACCTAAGTTATGTCCTCAAGATAGTTTAATTTATCATAATTCACATAGGCCCAAAGACGGATGATTAAATAAAGTACCTATGGGTTGTGTGAGTATATTACAATTGTGCCGGATCATAAGGATGATGATGCACAGTTAACTGCTATAGGGAATATTAAGAGAATTCGATTAAATATATACATAACCATTCAATTGGTTGTGAAAACCTTTCGGGGGAGAGTAACAGCTACCTTATTCGGTTGGTGAACAAGTAATTATTTCTGAATTTTTGATGAACAAATGGCAGTACCCATTCGTTGATTGCTCAGTTGCTATTGGAGAATCAGCGAAGTGATAAATCAATGGTATTGGAATCGTACATATATGAAAAATCATTTTTGTTTATTAAGTGTGACTTTCTCGTTTTTCAATTCAACTAGCCGAAAACCTACCACTGTATTCTCATGTTTGAATGCCGAAAACTGAAATGGTATCAAACTCCAATGGACAATTTTAATATTCTTGGAATGCTCTATTGAAGCTTAGCACGTTCACGTATTGCAATTTATTTTGCATTTCAATGCAGTTGAATGTGAATGGATAAAATATTATCCGTGGTCGTGATTACCATTTTCAACTGTTGGAAAAAGTATCATAAAACGAGAATGGTTCCGAAAAAGCGATAGATTCGTCCACTTTGTAAAAACTGTTACCCTATCCACTACACCGGAATCATTTACAACCCTGTTACTGAAGTCTATTTGGGTTCTCCACGGGGCCAACACTGCATTTCTGCCTACCTTTCGATGCACGAGTCGTCCATCGTCATCAGGGCTCAGCATCAGATCATTCCTATTTACAGCCCTGCTTACCAGCCTGATTCCATACACTTTTTGGACTGTTTATTTTATTCCCAAAGAACACCAATCAAATTTTGAGCCTAAGTAGGAATGAATGTGAGAATGCTTTCCTGAAAAAGTAAATAAAATACGCCGGATTGTGATTACTCATCCTTATAGCCTTTGAGTAAAATGAAATAAGAAATGGGGTACAATAATTGAGCCTTGCGAAAGTGTGGTAGATGAAAGACTGGAGACCTCTGCCTGAAAAAACGGTCAGTGGAAATAAAAACAATTTGATTAGTGATATATTTTCAGGAACGAGTAGCGCTAAAACTCTTTAGAATGGGAGGAAAGGTATGAGAATTGGATTTCATGGTGGAATTGCGGTCACCCGAGTCATTAGCTTGAACCGTAATCATGTAGATGGTGGCCTTTTGAGCTATTTAACATCCCCTCTCACGAATTTCTGTCGCCACTATAAAAAAATATTGCGCCATTAGATTATATCGTGAATATATGAAGAATAGTTTACTCTGATAATGGAGGTATGTGTAAACGCCTCCAGCTCGGAAACATTCGAATAAATTCATGTATATCATGCCAAGATGAAGCCGGCAAATTCTCCAGTGGGGAACTAACTGTGAACATTTATGTAGCTGTAATATATCTGTAAAGAAACACAGATTTTGCGGTAGGCACAAATAAGTAAAGGATTAAGTGATCTAAGTCATTATTCACAGAGATCCTTAGCAATTGGGTGTATTATTTAAAAATTTCTTAAGAATAGCGGGCTTTGTTTTTCTTATATGTAATTCTCTTATGCTCGTGCATTCGCACATACAGGTGAATATGATCTTAGAGCGTTCTTCGTTGCACGTCTTCTGGACTTTCAATTGACCTTTGAATTTGACAGCGGTGAAGTCATTTGGCCGCTATTTTATATCAGTTATGTGGTTCCTTTCACGGTTCAAAGCAGCTTCTTTTGCTACTCAGTTTGTATTTTTTTCTTGCCTACTAGAGCCTAATTCTTTCCCTCTTTCTAATTATTTTCTATGCAAACGTAATTTCCCACGAGAAAGACTTATTTTGGACGCATTTTCATTAAAAAATGTGTATAAAAACATTAATGATTGAGTTTACGCTCGTGCATTCGCACATACAGCTGAATATGATTTTAGAGCGTTCTTCGTTGCACGTCTTCTGGATTAATTCAAAATAAGCCGAGAAAAATTAACGGGGAAAAATATCTAATACCAGTACCAGTTTATAGGAGGGCATATATATTTTTCTCCGCCGGGGCTTTCCACTAACCTCACATCGCTTTCTGCTCCCTTAGAACCTCCGTGCTTTGCAGTCAGTCTTGCGGCTGCTCAGGGATTGCCGGATGAATTACCCGTTCAAACATTTCTCTCCGGAGAATTCTTTGCGTAAAAAATTTCTCTCCGTTTGAGGACGTGAATTCCGCTTTGCGGTTAGTTTAAATCGAATTTCCGAGTTATCCACCCAAACAACCGCGAGAGCCGGCCTTCTTCAGTCAAGGTAAAAAACGGGATTATTTTTACTAATTTATTTGAAGAGAAGCGTGTTGGAAAATCTTTCGCTGATTTTTCTGTTGAAAAGTACTCCCACGTAGATCTTAGAGTTACCAATTTTTTTAGTAAAGAAAGTATTCTTTACTCTATGCCAAAATATACCCTTAAAGGTTAGTAGCTCAAGAGTCAACGTCAACAGTGCACTTGGTGTAGTAGCATATTGAATGTTCAATTGTTTGGCGGCTGATTGGCAAGATTGAGGTCTTCGTATTGCCTGCTATTAGCACATAGACATCGGATTTAACAAATATGCGAGGAATATTAAGTACGAGAGTATTGAATTATTGTCTATTAATATTGAAAATAAAATAACGTCAAAGAGTGATTTCCCCCGATAATAAAAAGCATTCACTAGCAATTCGTTGCGTCATAGCCAAAATAATCTCCTCATAGTGTATTGCATTAAATGAAGTTTTAGCGCTCGCACACACGGGTATTCCATGGCATTGTATGCACGGTACCTGTGAGGACAACTCAATCCTCAAAGCCTTCATGAAATTCTCTGGGTAGGTTAACTGGTTAAAGCACTTGGCGCGATATCGAGGGGTCTGGGTTCGAATCCTAGTCCTGGCGAATGATTTTTGCACTGTGAATTTCACACAATTGAAGTTTTAAGTAATAGCCTTTTATTAACAAGTATTACATTTTTTATGGAATAACGTTTAATACACGAATACAAAACTGGGAGAAAGTGAAGAAGCCTGTTACTGCATTTTTCAGGCAAGAATAAAAGGAATTATTTTATAATTCGATGAAAACTGGATCCAAAGCACGAGATTGTGCAATTAGAATAAATTTAGAAATATATTAAAATTAATATAATATCTAATTCATAGAATAAATACGGAAATCTTCTGAGAATAAATACAACCCAATTTACCTGTGATTCTAGGATCTTTGTATCGTATGAACCTTGATACAAATCTCGACTTTAAAAAAACCTTGGGAAAGGTGGGAGGCCATAAGTTCCAGGAGTGCGAATGCTAAATATATATGTATGAGTAATATAATGCATATTTTACTGAGGATCGATTGAATTCATCAGCAAAAATAGCGCACTCATTGGTTGCAAAACAATAATATTTTTGTCAACTTCCGTCTAATATTTGGTACATTATTGAAGTACCTAGAAATGAGTTTAATCCTTACAGCTATGTACACTGAGCCAATAGGTACGAGAAGTTCGCTCAAGTCTATAGGAGAAGTTCCTTACCCTGGTTCACTTCCGGTTTCCCACGTAGTGCTAGTGTACTACTAGCACTACGTGGGCAACCGGAAGTGAACCAGGGTAAAGAACTTCTCCCATAGACTTGAGCGAACTTCTCGTACCTATTGGCTCAGTGCGAGATGAGCTCTGACCACACCGGGTTGTCTAATCTCCTGGCAAATTCTCAAAGTGAAACCTAAATTTAATTGACTTTATGAGCATCATCTGCGAAAGTAAAGTTGATTTTACGCAGCCTTTACCAATTACCTCTATGTACAGATGTTTTAATTACTATCTTGAAGGACGCCGGAGTTGATTTTAATTATTACGCTTCCTCGTCTCCGATTCCACTATAATAAAGGCCTCTTTTGTACTGATAACTGTATTTGTTATCACCTTTGCAAACTGAATACCAAAATCAAACTTAAACCTTTCTTTGCTAGTATATCCGACTTTTTACTTGAACCGGTTAAAACCCTTTTTATCTGTTCCGTCCTCCATCAAGAGTACTGCTATGGGAGTGTCTTTACGTTGTGGTTATGTTAAGAGCATTTTTGGGCAAAGTTTTAGCTCTCGCTTTCAGCTCAGAAGCCTTTCATCGTATCTTTCCTGAGCAAATATCTCCTGTTGTGAGTACTTCATTATTATGATTTTTATGACTCTCAGCGAAACTTGAACTTAATTGCTGTTCTTCATGGTCTTTAACAATAGTGATTACAGCTAGGGAGAACTTTTACTGGGTCGTTGGTCTCAGATACTCTTTTGGACAATTAAAAACATCTTGTATCCTTCGTCCCCATACATATTTAGCATGTTTTATACAATCTGTACCATTCAATTTCAAAAGCTATTGGAAGAATATGGCCAAAATTAGCCGAGAGGTTTATCCAACATTTTGTCATATAAGATCCAAGTCTTGATTAAGCAATTTGTATTTAATGTGCACTAGTATAGGGTGCCCGTCGAAATTCAACGGAAAGAAGAGAAAATTATAACTGTGCCATAGGGAAAAAGGAATCCTCTTGATGTGACGTGCAAATTGCAATTACCAATAAGTATACCATAAACAATTCATTAATTCAATTCACGGAGAGGATGAGGTGAAACATACACCCACTAACATCTCACTGCCATTCTCACATTGATCACAGAAACATAAAAGCCACTGGTATTCTTACTGGTGTAAGTATCTACCAATTAAAAACCCATTTGGTTGCCAAGCAAATTAGAATATTGATATCGCTACAAAAGTGTAAAAAGTGGATTATTATAGAGTCAAAAGCACCAACTTCTGACAAAATAGGAGCGTATAGTAAAATTCAATGCAATAATTAAAACCGCCATTTTTTAAGCCTTCCGACCGTGAAAGTTTTAGCCTTATGTCTTGAGTGCAAGTAATTTAAAAAAGCAAATAAAAGCCCCTTCTAACTAAAACTATAAAATTATTGTCACTGAGCCTGGCCTTTTTGTCCAGGTTCAGTGACAACCTTTTCTTTAATTGCAACATCCACTTTTTTAATGCGAATTATGTGTGCAAAGAAAGATATTAAGGATTATTAAGTTTGATTGGCCACCATTTTGAAACGGTGTATCGGAAAATAAATATATATCGCTGGCTAGTTTTAAACGTTGGCATTAACAGCTCTACCAAATTTCAAGTCTCTATCTTAGATACCTAGTTTTTTAATTAGTGCGGTTTCAGTGAAAAAAGCATACAGACAGCTGAGTAACGGTGCGTTTTCGGACACATGTCCAATTGAATTTTTTTATCTTATTTTATTCTGCTAAATCATACCCTGAAGTATTACAGAGTCATTACGAAACATCACGTATATATTTCACAATCAACTTTACAAGAATACACGCATGGTTTGTGGTGGGGGATTGAAAAAGCCTGGACAGATGCAAAATTCTTTCTTCCATTATAAATACCCGAACTATATCTTTTGATGGCACAATCAGTCTTTCTTTATATCTCCGGCCCAATTATTATCTCATCTACGGGAGTAGTTTCAAAAATGTTCTTCATAAGTCTTAATATAATAAAATACAACTATTTATCATTACAAATTCAAAGAACTGCGGAACTGGCCGCGCAGTAACTTTAACGGGTGTCACCCGCTAGTGGTCACACAATTGTAAGAAATTCACTGTGAAAAAATCATTCGCCTGGACTGGGATTCGTACCCAGACCCCCCGATTTCGTGAGAGAGCAGTCAGAGAGCACTTGGCGCGAAATCGTTCGAATCCCAGTCTCCCAGTCCAGACGAATGATTTTTTCACTGTGAATTTCACACAATTGTATTTATCATTACGCTATTGAAAATATCCAGCATACTGTGCACATTTATCATTGTAAGAATATTTATTAATCATCCAACAAATTAAAATATAAGGCAACTACATATATAGTCAACAGATGACCCTTATCCCTTTGAAATTACTGCCCAGTATAAGTGAATGTTTCTAGCCTTAAGGCTGAGAAGTGGGTAAACAATTACAAAATTGCTCGCTTAAATCTGAAAACCTTATAATGCTGACAGCGGTAGCTGTTTTGGTCGGTATGTTAACTTGTAAGATTTTTGGTTTAGTTACTGGATTTGGGAGGGATGTTGTGTCTGTCTTAGAATTAAAGTTTTAAGTTTGAAGTTGCTATGTAACCATAGCAGTTGGAGCAGCTTAAAACGTTTGCTAATAACATTCAGGTTCGGCCCATGCGTCAAATGAGTTCTCGTCTCTACCAAAATAATTATGATCAACAACTTTGAATTCCGTAATCATGAATTTATTGAGTGCCGTGTTTGTAAAATAAACGCTGCTCACTCAAATGCACTCATTGACCAATGAAGGGGTTTTTCCAAGCCCTTTTTTTCGTAGGAGAAAGCATATTCTCAATAGCAGTGTTAATCGCAGAATAGTTCAGTATAAATTGTAGTCATATTTGGTAACGGGAAGGCTTGAGAATCCAATTGTCCCGGGTGCTAATCTCTCCGAGGGCTTTTTTGTGGCGTTCGTCGGAATTTGGACGGTTCACTAGAACCCTTAACTGTGTGACACCATGTTTGCTCCCACTCATAAAAGCTTTCATATGCTGTCAATCACCAAAGGAGAGCACTGCCTTTACAAGTTCATATTCAATTAGCCTTACTAGTTTTATTCCGATGACTCTAGATTTTTCTAAAACTTATGTAGATGATGTGAACTGAGAAAAAGTGAAAAGGAAAATGCAAATTGTTTTTCACAATAACGGTGAGAACTTCATTGAAATATTACGATAAAATTCACGGCTGAAACTGAATTGAAAGTTTATTTACTAACTTACTGTCCTGCATTCAATTTAAAGGCGAGGTGAAATGAAGATCGTTAATGAGATTTACGTTCTCTGCTGGGAATTGATTTTCCTTCCAAACAATTTTGAGTCAGATTATTGCCCATCTCCGTCTGCTGTTGAAATCTTGGAAATCACGTTTTCTCGTTGACTATCTCCTGAAGACCAAGACCTTGTAGCTTTCTGTTACTGACAGCTGGCCTTTCATTTTTGTCTCATGATGAAGCAGGCAGTAAGAACAATTGTGACTTATGTGTCTATGATTGTCATTGGAGCGAGATACAAAAACTCAAAATGAAAACTTGATTGGTTTGGGATTTTCATTCCTGGAATTTTGTAGACATGCTTAAAAAATAATCTTAGCATATTCTAATTTTGTATTACGCTCAACGCGGAACGGTTTCAATGCTCACACAGCGTTATTATCAAGGTTAATTTCAATTATTCCCCAAGGAGAGTGCATATTTGTACTCAGTAGAACATGAGAAAAAGGGAAATTTAGGAAAGTAGTGGTAAATGACGGAGGAGGTGAAAATGGGTAAATGTTTAAGATTAACAGGATCAAAACGGACTAAAAGTCAGATTAACGGTAGATTTTCTGGGAGGACATGTACGAATTTGGGTTTCTGGGAACAAATTTACGTGACAAAAGGAAAATGAAATGTTGGCGTACATTCATTTAGCATTACTGTACCTTAAACCTTGCCATAAGATATAATTTCAAAATACTCCAGAAAATCCAACTTTGCATCTATTCTGAATGTATTGCGACGTAGGTTTCCGCGGGGCTTGAATGAAGGCTTGTCCATTGTTCGGGTTTTCACCGCGTTCATGTTGACTTTTGACAACAGTTTCGCCCTGTTTCCTCCGAGTGTCTTCAGGTTAAAGTCTTCAGCTTCAACCTGAAGACGCTCGGAGGAAACCGGGTGAAACTGTTTTTAAAAGTCAACATGAACGCGGTGGAAAACCGAACAATGGACAAGTCTTTATTTAAATGTAGATTGCTAACATAAAAATCAGACATGTGGTTAAAAACGGATAAAATTTTAGCAAAAACCGATTCACTGTCAAGATTTATAAAAAGATTAAAAATGTTATTTTATTCCTACATTAAAGCTTCTTAATGTCAATCCCTCGTAAAATGTTTGCAGTACTCTGTGTCACAATTTAACGCGTGCTCTCCATTTTTGTCTCAAGTATGAAAACAGTCTTTAGAATTGAATATTATAAGTCCAATAGTGACTGATTAATTTAACAAACGTTATGATTTACATTTAGAAATATTCTGGAAATTTTCTGTGCCAAGTTTTTCACGAAAGATACCGTTCATTTGGTTTGAGAAGGAGTGATTGTAGAAAGGTTGTGGATGACGTAATGGCTTCTTTTCGCAGTAGCAGAGCAAATAATTTGTCTATAGTGGAATATTGGTAGCCATTTCAGGCAGTAATGAGTTTGTGTATAAGTTTAAATCAAATTCCACAACCATCGGGATATATCCTCAATTGTAATCCGTACAAAATAAACCGGGAGAGATTCGAATAGATCTCCGCTTATTATTATTATATTATCCACAAAGGGAAATAAATATCAAAAGATGTATGAATGAGTGACAGTTGCTATTTGTATGCACATGGTGATGGTTAGTGACGTTGGGGATAGTAAAAGAGATTAGCATACTTTTCCCAATAACGGCGAAGTAATGCTTTCAATTCTCAAGGGAAATACTCAAATTTAAAACATTTATCTTTTATCACTAGCGTCCATTGTAAAAGTTTATGAAGGTTGAAAGGACTTGAAGACTTTCAGGAATTATTCCATGTCTTAAGCTTCCTGTCCATAGACAAATCTTTTCGTTCACGTATCGGAAATAATAAAACAGATTATTTAGAATTGGGTGTTCGGAACAGTCAATGAATAGGTCGTATCCTAAAACGTCCTTGCTAACCCGCCATTGGTCGCGCTAAGAGGTTTTCTCTCACACAAAATTTAAACTTGTGCTCACTTTAGAATAAGTTCCCTTTCCTTATAGCTGACTCTTTATCTCTTCCTATTGACCGACCGTCTCAAAAAGTATAAATGAAGCGTCCGCAGCTGTGTAATGATATTTCTGATACCATCGGCTGCAAGCTGTGAGACTTTTCCTCATCGCGCGACGTTAGTGTTTTTGTATCACTCAGTTGCGTTACACTCTCGCAACATGCGGGCAAAGTTGATTCATCTCGTGGAGAGCAGATACGTTAATGCAAATGAGTCATGAGAAAGTATGTCCTCATAAATAAATATTTCTTCTTGAGAATGGTAATTTTTTTATTAATACCCAGTGGCATCATAGCCAATAAAATTAGCATTGATTACGTAATTATATCAGTAATTGTGTATATGTGGAAATCATTGTTTCAAATGAACATTAAGGGAAATAAATTAAATCTAAATAAAATCAGAGCCATAAACGCTCTATGATAGATAATCAATGGTACATCTGAGTGTGAGAAAAAGTCTCACACGAGACCGCTCGCGTGATAAGTAGCTTAGCGACCACTCCCGGGTTAATGTCTGGAATAACAGGCGATAGTGGTGAACTCGTCGCCAAACCGTGAGAATGGGAGTAGGAAGGGCCATTAAACATCAATTAATATGGGCTAATACATGATGTCAAGCTATTTTACATTTCTTTTGTGGTCTACTTACTGCAGTCTGAATTTTACAACTACGTAATCGTAAGAGACACCGCTTCTTTTTCAGGGTTGAAAGTAAACAAATTTTGGCATCAAATGAAACTAATTTGATGCTCTGAGATGGAAGAAGCTCCCGTAACCCATTTGTTAATTCGATTTAGTTATTGGCCCATTATTACACTGGAAATTAGTGAGCTTGCGATAAAGGACATTTAACTTTGAATCAAGAAGGTGGTTTATAAGTATATTGTCCAGTGATGTGCTGTATCACTATCCATGTCTTCAAACATCATCAATGACTAGGAAATCAACGCATCTACAATCTATAACGTCTATATCAACGCATGATCAATGGCTACATAAAAAATGTGACACTCATCCATCAAAATAACTTACTTTTCATACCTCTCTCCCTCTCCCCTCTCTCCCTCTCTCAGTTCCTTCTTCTTTTTGGATAATGTACTAAAAGTCTCGGCAGCAGCCCGCAAGGATATCACGTAGATTTCGATGATGTCAATAGTTGCCAAATTAAATATATTTTTTTCTCCTATTTACCAGTAGCCATGGAACCCATCGGAATTCTTTAAAAAGATTTTCTCCCGAGGGAATATGTTGCTTCCTCAAAAAATGGGGCGAATCGTAGGGATGTGCCGAGGAGGCAGTTACTTGAGGGGAGAAGGGGGATAAGGAAGATTGAAGAGAGTCCTGAATGGGCTCATAAAAGAGAGGTAGGTTTGAAGAATAAGTTGGTGTTCGGGAAAAGTGGCGGTTTCGGAAGGAGAGGCGGGGTGTGAAGAGGGTTGGGTTGGGTGGGCGTGCCTGAAATACGGGTGGGGCTGGGGACGTGGAGGGAGGGGCAGTGATGGAGGGGAATCTTTCAAACCGAGATTGGGTGATTGGACTCTTTTTTACTCTTCAAGAATCTCCTCCCCCACTCTTTTCACGTCTCGGGAGGGCGTTCCTTCCTAACTACCCCTCCCTTTCCTTTTCTCCAAATTTGCTCGATACCGATACTTAAATTTTTTTCCCGATACTCTTCTATACCGATATTTTACTTTACTCTCCAATATCGATACATTACATGCCAATGCGCCGTTACCTACGATCCGGTACCGATGACGCTGAAATATAGGTGTTACATCAGTGGCGTGCATTTCAACATTACTTTGCTGGAGGATATGAATAATGCGTGTCAAAATGTATTTTATATACCATAATAAGATATTTGCAAGCTGATTAGTAGGTTATGTGGACAGTCTCTACATCAACAACTTTAATTCGCTAGTGTCTCGAAGGCTACTGACTAGGCTTAGATAATTTGAAAACTTGGTATGAGGTGAATCTCTATATGACACGGAAGATACTATTTTGATCCCGCACTACATCTCTAGATCTGATAGATGCGATAAAATAAAAAAGACACTCTTCCAAACTTACTGGTAAAAATATCCTTCTTTACACGCACCATTGATGACTACAACAAAAACCGCGTGACACTAAATACAACACATCGTCAACATGCAATTCAACATAGTCCTAGCAAATAGCAAAAACAGAGCAAGACACTCAGGCACTCTGTTAACCTAGAACTCGCTTTCCAATGTCACTCTCAGTGTCAATTTTAATGCCATTCACTTTCGCTACAATTCAGTGTCCCCTCTCTCTCTCTCTCTCTCATCATATTCCTTTTCTCAATACCCTGATGAATTTCGAAATATGCTTCAACCTCCATCTATTTTCCGACCATTCTCCTGTGTTGCTCAACTATCTGACTCTCATCTTGAGGAAAGAGAGACACTGGTTTAAATTTCCACTCTTTTAATTACCACCGACCAAGGACCAAAAGTTACGCCATAATCAGAGTAGAATTTTACAAATATTCCTACCCCCCCCCCCCCCGTTTCTCAAAAATCCTAACCCACACCCAATTTTACGATATAAAAGGCAGAGATATTTTCTAAAAATCTACCCTAATGATGGCATAACGTGCCGAAACCTTGGCCGGTGGGAATTTATAGCGTGAAAATGTTAACCAGTGTTTTTGTTTCTCTTTCTTCCAGATGGACATACTGTTTCCTCAAAGACGGTGCCAATACTCTTGTATATATCTGCCTATCCTCGTGCATTCCTGTAGTCCTATTTTTCTTCTTCCGCGTTTGACAAACATTCTCCCCTCGTGCATCAACATTCCGTATCTTTCAAAAAATCATCCATCCTCGTTAGTTACCTTCTCCGTAACTCCACCACCAATGTTTTTTCTTCATCTACCATTTCCATTGCCTCTTCATTTGTTATCCTCCAATTACTCTGTACATTATTTGCACGCACATCTCAAAGACCTCCAGTCTACCTGTATTCTTTTTCCGGAGTGACGTAGTCTCCGAACCATACAATGCTACGCTCTATTATAGAGCGTAGCTAAGGATTTTTCGTAGGGGGTGTAGCCGTCCAGCTGATCATCCACCGCAAGTTTTCAATTTCACTTATCCGATTAGAGATGAACTAACTTTTAAATTACTAACTTAAGATAAAAATAATGAATACAGTATATTTCTTCAATACTGTCGATTTTTCGAGGGTGGGCAATGAGTTATGTAGGGTGGGCGGAGCCCACCCTTGTCCCCCTAGCTACGCCCATGTATCTATATCAAGTTAGTTTTAGCGAGGTATCACTGCACGTCACATTCAATGTATTTTGCCTCATTAGAAAGAAAAATATGTCATCTTTATAACGATAGCCTAACAGTAGAAGCCATATTTCGTTGGAGATAGTACTACAACTGTGCGCTCCAAAGAGATATTTTCAAATAATGAGGAAGTTCTAACAAGCAGATTGCGTAAGAAATGTTCCCGTGTGTAGTTCGTAAGTTTTATGTGATATATTTTTAATTATAAACTCATTACTCGCAGTAGTAAATATTTAAATTTGCTAAAAAATCTCATGTTGTGAAAGCGTCGTCAGCGCACAGCGTGAAGCAAATAAGACACGAAAAGTCCCGAATATTAATGCATTCTAATGTAAATATTTATAAATTTAATTATTGAGAATTTTCAGTTATAAGAACAAATGTTTGCATTCACTAATATTCCTGCATTTACTTTATATTTCTTAAAGATGCCAAAATTCTTAAATAAAATTCGAATGCGGTCTTTATTATTTCTAGAGAAGAATTTTGCTCAAACTTCCTTGAATATTCAACTTACGAATGCATCGGGAGACTTTTGAAATTACCTCGCCTATTATCTTCTCCATGGCAAGTTCGTCCGCAACTCTCATTGCAATGCAAACCCATTGCCCTACACTCGATCGCTTTAAGTTCTATTACCCTCTGCCTTTCTTTATGTCGAACATAATTCCTGTCCTCATCCTCCCTCTTCCGCGCTTGCCAAGCTACCTCCTCTCCTCCACACTCTCCAACAAGACCTTGCCAATAAATACTTCCACCAGCCACCATTTCTGCCATCTCTGAACCTCTGCCACCTACCTCTCCTCTCACACTATATCAACACTTCTTCGTTTGTCTTCCTAGCTGCCTTCCTAGTTTCCAATCTAGTTCTTTCTACTCCTTCACGACCAAAATTTCCTACCTCAAAACTCAATTTTACAGCTATAACCAATCTTTTCTTTATGCCTTTGCTCAAATCTCACCATTATGAATTCCATTATCTTCATAAAGGGTTCCATAGAAAGTTTAGTACCTACCATATGTCCTTACTTAAAATTACCTTTTATTGATCAAAAAATTTTCTTCTTACAAGCATCCTATTCTAATGTAGGTACTCGTAATTTTGCTTTTAAGCTTTTATTACTAATAAGTCTCGGGAAACTGTAGAAGCTACCAGACTGTCAGCATACGTTGGGGGGAAATTTAACTGATAAAATAGCCTAGCCTTAAAAATCCCATGATTGATGCACATTAATGGCACTAAAGAGCAGTATCTTATTGATCTTCCATAAATTGCCTCTCAAATCAGGAAGTTTCGGTGGTGTGGTTCCCTGCACATCGGCCAGGAAAGCCTTACTTATATGTTGAGAAACATCCGCATATTTTGCGGATGTTTCTCTACATATACAATCCTTGTAAATTTATAGGTATTAGTTCCTTATATGCTAATGGATTTTTATGATACGCCACAGTTGGTTGATATTGATCCTTAAAACATTGCCTACGACATTAGGAATCCTGGGCTGCGTGGTTGACTGCGTATTGGCCCGGAAAACCTAATATCCTTGTGGTGGTTCCACCGTAAAATGACTTAATGCCATTTTATTCATTTTCTGGCTACTTAAAGAAAAACATTTTTTTTTGCTTTTTCGTTTGAAAACACTTTATTTGACATGAACAACTAAGCATACTTTTCTACGAGATTGTTTCATTACTTTCACTTGGTCATGGTGCAACTAATACAAGGTCGGACGTTCCACATCGTTAGGGTTGACCGCTGTGACGTAGTGTGGATTACTCCAAGCATTAGCTAGGTAACATCGTGCATGGTGTATTTGATACTTGTGTGGCATTTTGATACAACGGCAATGAGCAAGCATTTATGAGGGAAGAGAATTTTTAGACATCCAAATGATACGAACTCGCAGGCTTCCGCGGAGTCGTTGAGATGGCAGTGAAGGCTTTTCGAGCTTTCATCCGCGTACTTTCACTATCGTTGACGACAGTTTCGACAGCATTGCAGCTATGTTCTTCAGGTCAGAAGTGAAGATGCAGGTGTCCGTGTCCGTCTTATATTGAGGCTGTTTTTTCCGTCTATTCAGTCGGGTACGCTCTCATTGGTTACTGTATTCTTCCTCATTAAAACTCTCTTCCAGGCATTAGAGATGGTGTGGTCATTTTCTATGCTATATGCCAGTATTTGAGGATGTAAATATCTTCTTAGCTCCATTCTGTCGTTGCTAAAAAATAAATTATTGGAGCTTTCATCCATTATTCCTATTTGCTAATTCTCAAGTCGTCAGCTGCTCGTATCATTCGGATGACGTCATGCGCCGAACGGACTAATTTTGGTCATGTTAACGTCCTACCTTATGTTAGAAGTATCATACTATCGAGCGTGACTTTTTATTGTGAACCAACTGAATGCTACTAATGCTGATTCATTCTAGAGGTGTCTGCTACTCGTGTCATCCGGACGACGTTATGCGGAAAACGGACTCATTTTGGTCCATGCTGTTGGTTATGCATGGTGTTACATGTGAGAGTGGGTGAATCATGGGAAAACCTGTATTTTTCGTTATAAAATACCAATGTGACTTTTTCGTGGAAAACTGTTTTAAAGAAGTAAATTCTCTCAGGGAACTGATTGGTGACAACATTTAGACACCTATACATCTTAGTTTTTAGAGTTTTCAGTAAAAAACTGCAATAATTGAAGTCAAAACGCGTTAATCTAGGCTGTAGGTTTTCGCAGTTGATGACAGGTGCTGAGGCTTTCAAGTTATGCTGCGGTTGAAGTATTTTAGCTCAACGTTTCACTCGCTTTGCAGCGAGCGTCTTCAGGAGCGAAGTGATTGTTGCAGCTATACGACGTTACTCTTTATAAGACGAAGAGATGGTTGCTGTCATATAAGACGACGATATAACAACCAACGATTACTTCGCTTCTAAAGACGCTCGCTGTGACGCGAGAGAAACGTTGAGCTACAAATGCTTCAACCGCGGCATAACTTGAATGCCTCATCAGCATCAGGGCGCGTAAGTTCAATAGTGATGGAGCTTAAATCGGAAAAATCGAAAAGGTGAAATTCAGAATGTGTTGCGACTAATACAGTTGTGGTAATGGAACCTCCTTAAAACTCTTCCAGAATTCTGTATTTCTGTCCGTCGATACCCACTAAAAATATCGGATTTAGCGATTCCATGAATTATCGGCAATATTGGCATCGGCCGATATGTATCGAGATGGCCCTACCTTTTTTCTTGCACAGTGCGGGAAATTTAGATAAGGTGATATTTTATTCCACGGAACCCGGGGTGTAGTGGGACTCTGAAGGGAAAAGAAGGGTAGGGTCGGGAAGGACCCCTCGTTTGGGGGTGGGCGGGGTTGCGTGGTAGGGAAGTGAAGATCAATTGGCAAAGGAAAGGAGAAGAGGAGGAAAACGAGAGAGGGTGGACGTGGAACAAGTAGCACAATGGGTTGAAGAGGGGAACGCTGTGAAAGGACGGAGGAGAGGTCGAAAGGAGAATTGGAAAGGATTGGTTGCATACGAAACGAGGGATGCTCATGACAAGCCCTTGAACGACAGAAGTCTGCGGAAAGTGACAAGAGAAGACGCTTGGCTCTGCAAAGGTCTCGCAGTTTTCGTAGATAGTAAAAAGGAAACCAATATCTCCGCATTCATAGGGAGCTTTCCGTTGTCGTTCGAAGTAGTAGTGGAATGTAATGGGCCGATCAAGGAAAAATGGCTATAACTTTCACAGGACAGCTAGATTACTCAGTAGTAGTAATAATAGAGACACAAATCGAATATCAGTCATAAATATAAAAAGTTGTAAGAGCATAAATATTGATATTAATGAAAAAAACATTTTCGTCTAATTTAATAAAATAATTATATATAATAAGAGTTAACTTTCATTAATTTGTTTTACACCGTACGCTTAACACGCTTTCACAATCAAAGGATTTTGTCTGCAATAGAGAAGGTCAGAAAAATATCATTTCGAAGATCTACAAATCCATTTGTGGAAGACCAACTTGGGGTAGTTTGAGCATGAGTTTTCCATAGAAATATTTGAGACCGTAAGCATAAATTAAATGTAGTAATATTAATGGAGTCAAAACTTCGCTGTAATGACTGAAATTCTCTGTAATAAAATCAAATAAATGAATATTTATGCTTGGATGTATGTATAATGGCGATATTTGATTGGTTTATTTGTTTCACGCTGTATATTGAAGACGCCCTCACAAACGAAATTTTTTCTCCAATTTTTTAAGATGTATTATGATAATTTATGAGATTATTGTATTAGATATTAACAGAGTGGACACGGACAGAAGGACTCGAAGGACACGAAATTATTGTACCGGTAATGCATAAAGGAACCGGACTAATGTTGAAAACTTTACATTTTCTCGGATTAAAAAAAGTTAACGCGTGAAATTAAATTTGAGATTTAATTTCTAGAATATTTATTATGGAATACTCTATGGATATTTCAGAAGAAGAGAGAAAAACAAATGGGCAAAAAACCACCTTTCGTAAGATTATTAAAATCTGGGTTCAGAAATAATGCTTAATAATATAAATAAGGGCAAGATAACAGTGCCTGTTTAATTTGAGCGAGAGAAGTCATTTACTTATATGATTATATGAATCAATGTTACGTGCTATATACATACAGGTAATATCTGTCAGTCATATGTTCGTTATTTTGTCTTTTGTAAGAACAGTAGAATGGTTATATGGGGTAGACCTTAAATAACTTTGCTCTCTCTTTTTCTACTTTTTTCATCGTAATACATCACTCGTGTATATTGATTTTATTTGTTAGGGGGAATAAATACTCTTGGTTTAGCGTATGGTTACAATTTTGCCCGAATTTAGTGCACAGAACCCTTTCATCACTTTCCGAGCTTTTCTTCCTTTGATCCAATCTACCAGTCCTTTCTTTGAAATCTAAATTTTCAGTGGTTTTTTTTATCAAAATGAATGTTTGGACATACAGAAAGCCGAATAATATCGTCAATAACGTCTTTTGTTTCTGAAAAGTCCATAAGGACCTAATTAACGATTTCTCCGTGGAAAGTAATCTACCGAGAACCATTAGTTGATTGCCGCATCTAGATATGCCTATGAATCCTTTAAAAGACGAAATATTTCAGCATCTTTCCTTGAATAGTATAAACTGCTCTTTGATTGTGGACTGATTACTTTGCTTCAGTGAAAACAGATTCTCAGGGTGTAAAATTGTTCAAGAAATAATAAATTGTCTTCTTATAGACCTTTCCACGGGAAAACGCAGCCGTTATTAATGACAGATCTTAATATTTTACATCTTCCTTTTTTATTTTTTTGCTTTCGCTTTAATTTCATTATTAATTTCCTCCTCTCGTTGGTAGAGATTACTTAAAATCCTTGCTTTGAAAATTTGACAGCATTTTCTACGACTAACTCATTTAAAAGGGTTGGATGGTTGGTATTATGGTGGTATCCCCTGTCTGCCATAACCCGATGAATACAAATTAATTCAATCGCAGGCGAAGCTCGTTCTGAAAGGCGGAAATCCGAAATTTCTTAAAGCCTCGGCCCCTTCTATTTAATAGAAGCATCATTTAATCAATCTCTCTCGTGAGCCACCCACCGCCTCTTCAAGAACCCTACCAGCGTGCCAGTAATTGCGGAGTCTTTAATTCGGGCCTCCCTCACACCGCCCTTGCCTTCAAGTCTTCAATGAGCCGCCTCCCTCTTGATACGACCATATAGACTTTTTCGCCCTTTTCATCGTCCTCAACGAGAGGGCTTGATTCGCCCCTCTGGCATCGACCCCTCAACCACCGACCCGCCTCCCACGCCTTTCCATCTCCCCTCTACTCTCCAAGAAGTAGCAGTGACATTCGTTTTTCGAGAGCTTCGATGAGATAGGGCTTTACGCACCTCTGTCAATATATCATCTGTAGTCCTCAAAAAGGTTAAGGTGAAGTAGAACCTAATCATCATGGGCGACAGGAACCTGACTGGACCAGAAAGGGTGGGTGAAGCCAAAGTGGGTAGATTAATAGATAAATTTGGGCTAGGGAAACAAAACGACAAAAGGCTAGTAGATTTCTGCAATCTAAACAATATTACCCAGACCAAGGGTGAGAGGTTATAAGCGATAGGCTTCAGGAGCCAACCACAATTGGGAAAAATGATCATATGAATGAATTTAAAAGGAAATAACTTTCACATGGGTAAAGGTAAAAGTACACATGTCACGCATCCGACTATATATTGCCAATCTACCAATGATTTGTTGCAGGTTTATTTGAATTTATATGCTTTTGTAGAATTTGTACATTTTCTTGAATGTTTTCGATTTTTTTTAAATCATACGTTTTATGTGATCTTCAAATTATTCAATGTAGACATTACCACCAGGCGAGTTCCTAGTGTAATATTCTGTTCCAAATGAATATAATTCTAGTGGCGGTAACACTCTTCGAGCAAAATTGGTGAAGATGATCCGCATAGAAGTTTTCTGGAGACAGGAAGAACTCCCTAGAAGTAAAGATACCGTAGCCTATCCCCCTTATATGTGGCTCCCTCTGCTAGGTAATTATCCCTCAGTGCAAAAAAAATATCTGCTGGAAAATCCTCGAATCTACTAAGGAAATGAGTAACTGACTTATCCCACCCTCGCATTCTCCCTTATAAATAATTACTATTTCTATTACTTTATTTGTACTACTTTACCCTCGCCGCTGTTTACTAGCGTATTTTGCTGCTCGACACTATATTTTTTTCACTTCTTCATTGCCTTTGTTCAATGTTCCAATCAATGGAGCTACGTGATAGAAAACTGAATACTCTTCTCGAACTCCGCGTCGATTATTTCCTCCCTGAAGATGTCTTAAGTTTGACAAAACCAGTTCTATCAAGTTTAATTATTTTGGGAATTAGCCAAGTGTACTTATTTTGGTGATATGATTTTCCCTTAGTATAGGACGTGCAAATATATTAACATATTCGCTTTTAATTTATTTCTGATTCAAGAGTGAAAACTTGGTATTGCTCCGGTTTTAAGAGTAAAAAGTAAGTACTACACCTATAAGTGATTTTGATACCGTTGTAACTGAGTTTTTACAATTTAATTTCATTCAAAAATAGTACCACAGGAAATTCGTAGTGAAAGAAATGGAATGAAAACCATCTGAAGTGTTTCTTATCTAGATTACAGGTTTCATGAATCGAAGTGGAAGGCTCGAATGAAATCTTGTTTGGAAACTCGATAATTGGCGCTAAACTGGTGAACTAATCGTTTATCCCTCACTTCATTAGAAGAATCTTTATGCATGTATTCTTATTGCCTCCCAGTATTTCTTGGGAGAGTCATGCTGGAGAGCTTACGATATTTGTATATTGTTATGTCAGCCCTGTCACAAGTGACGCATCTTCGATTCATTTTATTTTCAGCCAATTGTAATCTGACGTTTTTTTTGTTGTTGTGCTGAAGTCAGAATTTTTTGACATTTTTACAATGCAATTGAATACACATGTAAATTATTAAAATTATTTTTTAAATCATTGACGTAAAAATATGATTTAGGTCGATCTTACACATAAAACAAATTTGCTGCGCCACGTGGAAACTTGCGGCTGAAATAAAAGTTGATTATATTTTCTTAATGAATATTTTGTTAAAATATCAAGACAGCTATTACCCAATATTAGCTTTTGTGTACCTGATATATGATTTAAAAAATTTAAAGTCCTCCATTATGAATTGTTTCGTATGAAGTCGTATTGTTTCATCTGCCTTGGGAATCTGCTCATTAGAACTGAAGATAGGCTGAGTGACTATTTTAAAAATACCTTAACTATTTTTGAAATACATTAAATATGCACATTAGCTTGGCAGCTAGCTTGGAAGCTAGCTGTTAAAAATGAATAATTATTATTAGTTTCAGTGATACCTTAAGCAGTAACAGAAACCACAGTAACCTGACAACTACCTACTTAATGAGATAAACAGCGGGAGAATGCAAACATGAAACGGCAGGCAGTAATGCCACATCATATCATCATTATACATTATATTCCTCTTAACCTACTTATATGTCGTCTAAGCATACCAAAATGAAACTTAGCTTAGTCGTAGTTGAAATAAAAAACTTGGCCGGTAACATTTCGTAGTCTATCAGCTTGATGTTCATTTTTACGTGCTAATTATATGCATACCTTCGAGGCAAAAAAGTTTTCACAAAAAAGTCATTTTGAGGTAAACCCCATATCCCAGCCTTCACTGGACCTAATTTATTCAACACCCATCTTCCTCGGATAAGAAGTCAATTATAAATGATGAAATGAAGCCGTTGATTAATTGCCACTACACCACTCAGTCTTGCAGTTCGCGCAAAAGCTGGTGGCAAATGGATGTGCAGCACTGTTTTCTAGTGGAAGGGTGGTGAGAATGGACGGAGGCGAAGGTGAGGAGTTAAAGCGTTAATCTGTTCACTTCTGAAAGTTTGATTTGCCATTTATTGATGGATCCGTTGCTCGCAGGCGTATTTAAAAGTAAACAAAGACACGATTCCACTCGCAGTGACCAGGCTGAAGGATTAGACGCATTTTGCCCCAGTATCGCCCAGAGTGCATCTGCCACGATCTTTTGCTAGGACCACGGACTTAGAATTTCAAAAGGAAACAAGTCTCTTTTACACCAGTTGAGGGAGAGACGAGATATGGCTGTAGATGTGGCTGATTGGAGCATTGAGGATGCCATTGAAAACAATCCCTCATTGCCACCAGTAAACGACTGTGTGACATATTACGTCACTGAGTATTTAAGCAAACAAATGCAGAAGTATACAGTGTGTGATGTGTGTAAGGCTGCGTTTGTCAACCCAGAGTCTGAGTACTGCCACCCATTGGCAAATTTGGTGAACTTAAAAAGTCATGGGGGGTTGACTCATCCAAATGTAAACTTTCATAAATTAATAATGAATTTGGAAGTGTTATTTATGAAATAATGCAAAGAAACAGATGTAGTGGAAAATGTCATCGAAGACTTGGTTGAGGGTACTACCCTGAGGTTCCCATGCTTTGAGCATGTAAGTGAAGTTGTAGCTTTCGTTGTGAAGTATTACATTACCATGAGAATGAGGCAGTTTGCTGCCTTGGAGAACATGAAGAGAGTGAAAGAGAATATCCAGAAAAAGAAGTTGGCCAGACTAACTAAAAGTTAATGAAAATTTTTTGGCAACAGCATTAATTATTGGCTTTTATTATCTTTGCTACCTATTTTTCTCGTAGTCACGTAGAATAGTACCTGTCATTTCCTGATGGTAACTTTGTTTAATTTCAGCTGTGTGTTTGACCAACGAAGACTTAATAATTTCTATTATTTTGACGCTCAAGGGTATCTAATGATATCTATGGTTATATATAATAAATTCCAATTTCTTGAATACATTTAAAATAGCATTCACGTGCATCCTCCAATTGCAGACAAATTCTCTGTGAATTATGTAGTTTCTAATTGCACACATCCACAATCCTGGCGCACATCTTTTTATGCTGATTAGTGGTTCATAGTCCTCGGTCCAATAAACTTCAACATAGATTGATGATATCCTCGTTTCTGTTCACATTTGAGAATTGATTCTGTCCGTGCCCTTATCCTTGTTTCAGTGCAACTTAAACATAATCAACTGCAACATAACTGCGTGCATTAGTTAATCGAGTGTTTAGCATGGGAAGTGCACCAATTCCGATAGGTATTCTTATAATTTAATTCAAACTTTTAAATAATGATACTTTCGGTTGCGTATTGTAATGCATTTTATTGAAACTGAACTAATTTTCTGTAGCATACGACACTACTCTGCCTGACGTATATTGCTGTTCGATCGAAGTCACGGTAGTTGTCCGTCGTTGATATGCTTTAATTTAACTTTCTCCATGCGGATCTTAAACTATCAAATGGTGCTCGTTTTCAAAATACCATGTAACCTCTTAAAAATACCATTTCGTCTCTGACAATCGTACATATTGCATCAGTTCACAGCTAAGTGCTGGGGCGACTACTTGTGCTGCCATCTACAATAGAAATTTTCCTAAAGTGGCAATAACGGCGACAACAGTTAGCATTGCGGAGATAGGAGTGTGTCAGAGGGCTGGCTAGGACTTTACCTAGATAGATAGGAACTCTATATCTGATATGGAACTGAAACTGTGGGCTACTTTATTCACATTTGAGAATCTAATGCCTTCCCAAGTATCCTTTTCATTTGATTTCCAGAATACTTAAGTCAATGAACTTCGTTCCATCCAATGCGAATCTTGAAAAGTTTTGATGAACCCCTTACCTGGTTCATCAGATCATTGTAAAGTAATTTTTAAGTACACTGAATATATAAATTAGCATGATAATCAATGGTCATGTATCATTATTTTTTTACTTTCAATGATTAACTCCGATTCCCCCAGAAACAGTTACCACTTATTCATCAGTCAACTAATTGCATCAACGGATGAGTTGCTCCTTTGCAAATGAACTGTGATGTTATTTTTGCCACTCTTTCCTCATGTTCTCTTTATTATCGCGCAAGAGTATCGAAATCAAAGAACTTATTTTTGACTTCTTGAAATCTTAAAAAAACTTCGGGTCTGACGTGGTCCATCAGGCCGTCATTGATATGTAAGAATGACCGGTGGTAGTGTCATTTGCATTCACAAAGAGATCGGAGAGCCTGTCGCACTCTCTTCAAAGGGGATTTGGTAGGGTGAGAGCGCGTCCCTGCGACAGAGAACATAGCTTTTCAATTCCGCTTTGGCACGCACGGAGTTCTTTCGTTCCGTCTCTCCAAATGAGAGTATTTCTTTCAAAGAGGGGCACACACCATCCGAAGTGTGTGATGAAGCGCATGTAATTATTCTTCTCTCAGTGGTAACCCCTTGTAGCACTTTCCTAGTTGATTCCACAAGTGAGTGCTAGAGGAGACTATGCCCGCGTGAGTTTTAATTTATTCCAATGCCTGCTTTCCTATTGTTCCTTTTTCGCTTTATTGTGAATTCTTATGGATGAATCTTAAAAAAAAACGTCAAAATCTAGGTTGTGCTCCGAAGTGTTCCGAAAATCACAGATGGAATGTACATTTTTTACCGGGAAAAGTTGGAATGAGAATCAATGCATTAAAAATATGGAATCTATTGGTTCCTAATAGTTTGTGAAATTAATTGTTACATCTTGAAGCTTTAGTATTAGCACAAACCCTAATCAGTTGTTATTCTTGAACTGCAGCATGCGGTAGGTTATTTCACCGCGTGCATACCATTGACTGGAAACGTCTGTTAGCCTTTAGGTCCTTGTGGCTAAGTTACACCGCAGTACTCCAAGGCAACAAAATGGTATGGAGGGAAATGCATTGAGGGGAGCAACGAGCTGAGGAGGATGGTAGAGGGGAGGATGTTAGGTGGGCGGGGGAGAGGGAGGCAATGGAGAGGAATATTGGGTAGTGTGAAAGGGGCAAAAGTAAATTCTACGCGTTCCCTTGTAAGCCACCTTAAGGGTGTGTGGCAGGGGTTGATTCCACACCAGGTATGCACTAACTGTCAAACACACTGTCATGCTGTTTTTCATATTTTACCAAATATAATTCTTTGTTTCATTTAGTTACGCATGTTTAAGGCAAATTACATGCAAAACAGCTCCTAACCATCATTCTACTTGTGTAGGATCGACACTGCACGCATACATCACGGAGAACATTTGTTGGAGTTCGGTCATGTGGAACCATACAAATTATTAAAAAAACAATGACTCATTTCACATAAGATTGATAAGCATCCCATGCAGAATTTGAAAGTTAAAGGTTATAAAAACAGCGATACCGATCGTTATCATTACGCACTATTGGTGGCATCGATCATAACTATTGTTGTCTCTAATCGTTCGTGGAAAATATGACATTTAGAACCTGCTTGTTCTGGAATCTACCCCTCTAGTTTTATGCGTTTGATATATAGGTACTATAGTGGTAAGGAGTTTTTAATATATTATAAACGCTTTTGGGGGAGTAACTAGTTTTTAAATTTACTTTGAGGGTTAAGCCTGTTCATTAATATTGGATCTGATAGTGGTTCTCATCCCAATTATTTTTAAGTCTTCCTAACCTTGAAAATGCCATAATATACCGAAACCTGGGCCGGTTAGAAAAATAAAATGTGGAATCACCCCGAATCACTTATTTCAACATGTTTAATAGTCTCGGCTTAACACATCTTTACAAACCTAGTTTCTCTTCGCTTCACGTGATATTTAAGTCTGATATCAAGCCAGATTCACAAGGACCCCAAAAACTAGACACGTATTATAGGTGGGGTGAAAGGGTTAAAAAGGATACAAAGACTGAGAAATCCCTAGTTTTACGAAGGAAACATGAAAAAAACTCACAGCGAGGAAATAATAGGTTGGACTGTCCATAGACCAACAACGAATTTGATGGATAGTGATGATGATGAACAATATTTATTATTGCCGTTGATCCATTTTCCAGTGGATGCTTGCATGTATACCTAGTCTTACTTCGTACCTGTTATCTATTATGAGTTGTAAATGAATTGGCAGTAGGTACTTTCGTACGTAAATATGTTTTATGATCGATAAAAAATAGATTTTAAACGCTTTTAACCTGGAAACTATTATGTAATTTCCGTATTGCTCACGTTGGTTTGATATTTTGTAGCAAAGAGTGGATATTTATCGCAGTTTCTAGTCCTCACAATGAGAACTTAAGGTTTTCGTTGGTTCATAGATTCAGCTTTTTGTCACTTTGACTGCCTAGGCAATTAGTGCCTTATGCAAACTATCATATAAGATCTTAAAAATCAGCCGTAAACATTTAAGACCAATATTTCATCATGGTATCATTTCTTAATACCATTTAAATATTATTTAGCCGTTTCTTTAAATATTAGAGCTAAAGTAAGGTAAAATGGTCAGTTTCTCTACAAAAAGTCCAAGGACCCGGTTAAGGTCGACGGAGTCGTATCATAGAACATTTTCTAGGCTGGAGGTATTATTCATCAGGTTAATCGAAATACCTCGAACTCCGTCATTTAATTATGCCACCCTACTAGGAGCTTGGCCAATCAAAACGTTTTACCGTAGTGATCCCCAGCTGCGTCCACTGAGGACAGGGAGTTCGTTCATTTATCCGTATAATTTCCCTCCGTGCGGTGGCGGCACGTTGGCCAAGCGGAGACGATGACTGCGACGGCCGTCAATTCTGATGAATAGAATACGGTTGTGATTCAGAGCGCTTCCATGCCTGCTCTGCCCGTTGGATCTTCCTTGCTGCCCCCTCCTGCACGCGCATATTCACATTCAGCAGTCGAAGCATCGAAGTTATGCCGGTGTAGGGAGTGAGTGGGGGACTAGCCCTGTCGCTTCTCCCTTAGCAGAGGACGTGCTGTCCTTTGCTTCAAGGATCCGAGGGAGGATATTTTTTTTTGAGGACTGAGTCGGCGAAGGGCTTAGAACTTCCCACCTTTAGTGCCATTGTGGGACGTCGGACGATGGCACTTTGCAATACGCTATGGCCCATCTGCTCCGCTTTCCAAGGCCGACTGATTACTTTGACCTCCCCTCAAATCCACCGTCAATGTTATTCGCTCGCCGTTCCATTGAAGTCGGAAAAGTTACGGATAGTAGTGAACTTACTCCCAAACCATACGGCGATATGCCATATGGCACTTCTAGTCCGGACGCCACATGCGCCCACGATATTGGGACAGTTGTGTATATGCCGACTGAAACTCTCCCAATTCCTAAAATGTTTAATATATCATGTATTTCAAAGCATACACTTTGTCACTTGTTAATGTCACTAAGCCTTTGTAAGTCAAATCATCAATATATAATATCGTAATGCTCTCGTGATTTATCACGCCAATAATCAATTTTAGCTAGGCTCCATTTGAAAATTGGGATATTCCACTTATAGTTGGTTAAAAAAATGGAAGGAGTGATGCTACTTCGTGGGTATCTTTAATAAAACTTTAGCGTCTCAAAAATTATGAATGATTTGTTGTAAAGGAATAGTACTAGTATTAGCGTAAATAAGTTCCTTAAGAAGTTTAACGCCAATATGAATCTATGTGATTCACCTGCTAGAAAGAAAAAAAATAAACTAGTAAGAAAAAAAAACAAGTGCTTTTAGGTTTTTGGAAAGATAAATATATGGTACCTTCAACATAACGTGGAAAATGCTTAATTATTTCCAGAGGTGCCTTAAGAACTTGCAAAATTCTGACGATATTCTGATTTCTGTTCATCCATTTAACATGTTAGTTATATGATTAAGTGGTTAGTGTCAAACATAAGGATTAAAACGCAAACCATTCAATTGATACGTTCAAGTAACCGGAAGGCATGAATGTAGTTCGTTGAGACAATTGTCAGCAATGCACTCATAGTTTGATTCCTTTTTCTTTGTTTAAACAATACACGCCATTTTACGACTACTAAATTCACTGTAATTCAATGAATACGTACGTTGACATTCCCTAAGCTTCAACTCTTTAGACAACGAACACCCTTGCATTGTTCTCCTCTGAATTTCGATGCGGCGTAATACACTTATATCGAGGGCCGAAATCTACCGAAAAAAAGGACTCAATTCGCCCCGATCACTGCTCGAACCTTTTTTCTCTTATCTCTCCGCCTCGTTGGCAACGAAGGGATTCTCTCTTTCTCTCATTTCCCCACATTCATTCACGCCCGGCGGCGAAAATACTTATCTTTCCTTCCTTATCTTTTTCTCCCTCTCCATCCTCTCTGCTCTCCGGTCTACCCAAGTCGTGGTTCCAGCGGTGCGAGAGACTGAATGTGAGAAAAGAGAGATGGAAAGAGATAGAGAAGAGATGCAGCCCTGATGATGATCTTTTTTTTACTGTGGCGGAAATAATAATTAAAAAAAAGATGGAGAAAAAGATGCGGTGGTCCCTTGCTTCTTCACCGACTCAGTTCCACGCTTCTTTCCCTTCTGCCTCCTCCTCCGCCGACCGACCCCCGAGTCGCAAAGCGGGCGGGCAGACGCCGAAGATGCAGACGGAGAAAGGGTTGGAGTAATTAAATCAGGAGTTGGTTCACTGGAGCAGGAGGAAAAAAGGGACTGGGTGGATACAGGGTACACTGGTTGGAGAAAGGGCAACGAAGTGGCGGGCGATGACTCTTCGGTCACGGAGTGAATGGTGAGGCTGAGGAGAAAGTGCGTGAGTGGTTTAATATTTATTTTTTGACGTAATTTAAAGCAGTTAGACTTGAGCGCACGTCACCCGCCGAGGAGATACGCAAGAATGTGTGGAATTCTCATTAAAAATTTCATTTGACTGTACTGGAAGGTAAATAATTTTTAAGTTTGCAATGTGCACAATTAACTTTTTGATTCCCTGAAGTACATGATAAAATATTGCAAGAGAAGAACGGCGTGCATAAAATGGCTGAAATTGGGAAGAAAATGATACGTGTTGCCTTCATCTTCGAAGTAATTGGGGCATAGGTGTAACACACTCATTGATTGATACCTTCGTTTAATTTACAATTGATTCACCAGAAAAATTCGCTTTGAGTAATAGTTTTTCATTAAAATTACGCGCGTGTAAAACTGTCTAAATATGTTTTTTCCAGTGTTTCATCCATTTTCCTCTTTTTAACGTGTAATTTATAATTTAATTGTTGAAGAGATGAGTAAAGAAGTGAATAGGTAGGAATTTGCTGAAGTTAAACTTAAGCCGCGCTATGTAAAGAGAGATAAAGAATCTTAAATGAACGCGCTGAATGTATGCGATGAAAGCCGTCCATTTTTGAACAAATCAAATTAAAACATTTGAAGTTAACATGTATTGGAACAGAGGGCTTACTTTTTTGTGATGAAGTTGCATGAAACTGTGCATGCTTAATTCTTATGTACTACTATCTGTGCATGCTTATGTATGAGCGTATCTAATTGCTTGGTTATTCATTTGTAGCATGGCACTTCAAGCATTAGTAGCTAGTTTTGTAATCCTAAATATGTCTTGTAAAAAATAAGTGGTTAGTCATAACTCTCTCAATGATAATCCCACGCGTACCTTTTCCTTAACTCCCTTCCTAAGTTGATTCCTTGGTACGGAGAAAGAGCGGGAAGTGAAAAATGACTGCTCAACAACGAAGTTAATAGGGAAGCAGAGGAGAAAGTGGAAGGGGACTATAGTATCTCATTCCATGGAATGCGTAAGTTACTGTAATAGAAGAATACGTGTAATATAGACCAATATTAGAATAATTATGTCGAAAGCAGATCCAACTTCGGCGAACACTATAAAATTTAGAAACTAGAAACTGCTTCATTAAAACATGCTGCATACTCTCATATGGTAGTGAAGTCTGAAAGATAATGTAAGCGGGATTGAGAAGATGGGAAGGAATACAAATATTAAAATAGAGTATGAAGATAAAATGAGATGATAGAATTATCAAGTCCTTCGAAGGAATAGAGAGGGAAGATGTTGACTGAAAATTCTGCGTAACAGAAGAAATTAGCCTGTCGGACACATTCTCAGGTATATTAACGTCTAGAGAATAACATTGGAATGTTCAACGTATGGAAAGAGTTTCCGAGGAAGACTAAGGATGGAATACATGAAGAAAATGATGAAGGATGTCGAAATAAGGCACTCGGAAGGAATAAAGCCGTTAAGTGATGAGAGAATGGTGGGAAGAGCTGCATCAATCCCAACCTGGGAGTAATGGAAGGAATACTTCAGTTTCACTTACTTCAGCTGCAAATTTCATTTTACACTCACGTCCAAGAAATTAAATGTGATTAAATGAGGAAATATAATTGAAGCAATTGACCCGCAAACTAAAAAAAAACAAGATGCTAATCACAATACTAATTGGGCAGAGTTTCGTATACCTTGCTTTATAATACCGAAAGCTGCAAAAAATTCTTTTTAGCGAAACTATGGCCTAATCATAAAAGATCTTAGGTTTTCCCGGCGAATAATATTAGTAAAATCTTCTCGGGTTTGCCACCGGGTAAGGCTTTTAAAGGCCAACGTTTCGATGAGGCATTTATAAAAGGCATATAAGACTTTTTCAACCCGGAAAATCGGCCCTGGCAGAGCATAGTCTAGATAATGCGCACTCCATCAATTTTAACAGCACCAAAATCCTTTACCGTTCAAATGGATACTGGGATCGTTTGATGAAAGAGGCCATCGAAATAAGTTTGGAGGAGAAAAAGTTAAATCGTGACTCTGGGCAGTACATCAGCCAAATATGGAGACCGCTACTGAATAAAATCAAACGGTCGCGGTTACAATTTAAATTCAAACCGCCTTGAACGAGCCGGTCAACAATGGGTATTTTCAACCGCCGTTGGCCAGCTATAAAAACCCCGGAATGGACCAACTCGGCAATCAGTCTCAGCCCTGATGACGATGAGGGAGTTACTCATCGAAACGTTGGCCTTTAAAAGCCTTACCCGGTGGCAAACCCGAGAAGATTTTACTAATATGGCCTAATCCATTAAGCCCCTAGGATGGTTGAGATGTTGGTACTGAACGTCCTGCAACATAAAAAACTAATATACCTAGGAGGATCGAAGTACCTAGGTGGTGGGTCTCCATTACGCGTGCGCTCGCATTACCGTTATTTTATATTTGCGTTCAAGAGAATGAAAAAGTGATCGTCATTATTTAAATTTTGTCCGGTGCTTAAAATCACTTGTTGATGGATTTCCTGCTTACGACGCTAAAGTTAAATTCCCCTTCTAGAGCTGTTTGCGTTTAGATAAAGGTAACGACTACAAAAAATAAGGAACCATGATCCCAGCCCTAGTCTCCCCATTTAAATAAGAAGTGGTGAAGTACTGCAATGGTTTAGTGAATAAACAGTAGTTTCTACGTTCTAAAGTCATGCTGTATATAGGTTTTAGCCTAAGCTAGTCGATTTGATGGATCGATTAAATATTTTATAGTGGGGTGCCTCCAAGTGTACGAGAAATGTGCATGAGATTATTGTTTACTCTTTCAATAGCCGTATGCTTCATTCCTTGCTTTCACCCCCAACATCGCAAAGCTTACGGAGGCCGACGTCGTAGGGTCGTTAGAGTAGTAATTAAATCGCGGGGTGACTGGAGCAAGAAAGATGAAAGGGAGGTGGGCTGTATCACGCCCCTGTAAACGGAAAAGAGGTTTAAACGACGTGGGCCAAGGGGTTGAGAGGTTTAAGAGGTGGGCGTGAAGGTGGGAGGGAAGTGAGAGGCAGGCAGAGGAAAGTGTGTGAAGAGTTTAAGCATTTTATCCTATTCTGTTTCGTTTTTATACTCTTTTCGTGGATTTTCCACTTTGGGAATAGTTTTATGCAAGATAAACGTAAAATAGGGGGGTCTAGGTTGGTGTAGTGAAAAAGTTGCTGGCTGTCCATTCCGTGGGGCCGAATTTCAATCCCTGAATTGGTGCAGATTTCTGTAGAGTTTTGGATCCAAATAGTAGTTTTAGTCTGACATTTCATCCGGCAGATGAAAAGTCAACGCTATTGACCTCTTGGTGCCTCTAGTTATGAATAGGCTCATCCCAACTTTGATTTTCCAATCACCTTTCCTCCTTCCTCCAAATAATACAGCATGCCATGCGAAGCACCAATCTTCATTGTATTAGGGCTTCTCGGGTTTCCAGCCGGGTGAGATGGTTCATATTCTCCAACGTTTCGAGGTCCGACACGGCCCTCGTCATCAGGGATGCTGATGGTAATGCCACTGGATACCCGCAATATATAGTAGCTCAGGTGTCACCGACGCCACATGAGATTGGGACAACTGGAGAAATCGGCAGTGGCTGAGCATGGCATTACATGCAACCATGACATCAACTTTGATAAAGTCAAGTTGCTGTGCCGCTCCTCCAATTTTTGGGACCGTCTGATGAAGGAAGCTATTGAGATCCGGATGGAGAGAAATAATTTTAATCGTGACGCGGGATTCTCGCTTAGCAACGAATGGCTGCCTATACTAAGAGAAGTGCAGACCAATAGGGACAATTGGCGCCAAAATGACGACACCTGAGCTACTATATATTGCGGGCATCCAGTGGCATTACCATCAGCATCCCTGATGACGAGGGCCGTGTCGGACCTCGAAACTTTGGAGAAAATGGACCATCTCCCCCGGCTGGAAACCCGAGAAGCCCTAATACAACAGATTCGCCGGGAAAGCACCAGATCTAATCTTCATTGGCTCAAACGACCTCAATTGTCGGTTTCCACCTCAAAAAACCAGTCGACTTCAACGTTAAAAGATTGTTAAATTATTATTATCCTTTAACTTTTTAGCTGATGAGTATTATTTTATGGCATAACACTGGAAATCCTTCATAATACGCACATTTGAGAAAAAATGGCGCCGAAGTTTCCACTTATATATTTATTTTTACAACCATAGTTTCACCACAAAATTACTACTTAAAATTTAAACTATAGATTTATCCAAATTTTTAATGAAAGCAAAGGAATTCTGACTCCTATGGGTGCGAGCACTCGGACTTAGAACCTCGGACAAAACTCACGTGTTAATGAGATTTTAACTCTCCCTATCTATGATCACCTGAATGACCAGAATGCACCCATAGGAGTCAAAATTCGTACTGATTTCATTGACAATTTGTATTAATCTTTAATTTAAATTTACTTGTAAAATGCTCCATTCTCGAATCACAGCTTTGCTACCTTGCAATACAACTTTAGTGATGACGCCTTATAACGTACCTAACAAAGGTGGGGAAAATATTAATATTAGTTGATATTGGAAACTCTAAGATTTTTTCGTAGTTATTGTAGTTCTCAGAAATGGTATTAGGTATAAACTTTTTGAAGTCATTTTTTCCAGGAAAATTTGGAAAAAGGATTGCATTGTAGCTGCCGCTAATTATTTTTCTCTTCAACCTCTTTGTTTCTGTACAAGGCAACAAGGACAAGTGCTGTTGCCTTCAACGTAACCTAGCTGATGAAAAATGAAATATATATTTGACTCTAAAATATTATCCTCTCTTCTGAATTCCTGAGACTACTCAATAATATCACCATTTGGTTTAGATTTTGCTTTGGAATAAGATACTTCGATTAAGCCAAATGCGGCTTATCCGAAAAGTATTAATTCTTTCATGGAAGAGTTAATGATAAAATGGAAATCGCTGGATTTTTCCTCAGGTTATATATTTATGTATTACCCCGATGGTATTGCGATGCAACAAAACACAGATTGCGTGAGTGCAAACATATCTGGTGAAAATCTAAGTGAGTTTAGTGTTAGCAGTATTAAGCTCTACCACGTAGCCACTCGGGTGCCGTACACTATGGTAGAGAAGTGAGGTTGGAATTAAGGAATCGCTGGTAACATGCAACTTTGAGCTTAATACATCTCATTCTTCTTACTGTAGGTTTTCTAATCAGTGATTTGCATAAAATATACCTTTTTATTTGCAGAACCTCGACTTTTTCCATATGTTTACATTGAACGTGGGAAAATAACTGTTGCGTTCGCATGAAATAACATGTTAACAAAAAATAACCTACAATCAAGGATGCTGCCTCTTATTCATAAACTCGTTAAAGATTACTGCCGAGGGATTTTTAGCTGCCTAAAATTAAAAGAGTACCTCCATTAATTATAGATTTCCAATAATTTTGCTGCTAATGAATGCTCTGCGGTACTCATTTCACCAAAACTGTTTAAATCATATGTTTTATGAACGTGTTAAAAGGTATATAAGGAGTATTTAAAGCCATGTAATGTGCTATTATAAGATAATATTTACGGATAGTTTGTCAATAATAAAGCATAAGTTCTTCATACATTTTCATGATGGTATAATAGACCATAAAATTTCATGGGGGTACTATAGACCAAATAATTTTCCTTCGCATTTCCTCTATTTCTTCTTTACTTCACATAGTTAGATGGATGAACTAATGGAAAAGAAGAAATAAAAACGATGGCCACCTGACGTACGAAACGAAATTAGTGGCAGTAAACAAATTTAGTGGCAATATACTGTTGACACATCTTCCACTTCTGTTTTATTTTTTATATCTGTTTGAGGCACTTGCCTCTACATTGTGTCGCTTTGATTTTCTCGCGCTGCATCATATATTTTGTCGCTCTGATTGTCTTAACAGTGCAAGATGGTGTTAGGGGCCCTGGAGTCAATCTATGTATTTATCTTTATTTTCCTGTTCTCCTTCGTAGCCTTTTTTATGATTTATCAGAGCATTACTATTGTAGTTATTCTATTTCCCTAAGGGGTGATTACCTAAACAATAAAATCATTATTATTATATTATCTGATTGACGGCTGCGCTAGTGCAAATCATCTTATCGCCTATTCTTTTTTCCATTCTTCAGTCCATACTCTTTCATGATTCCTCATATGTATGTTTGTAACCCATGCACTTTGCCGGCGTACTCTTTTGAGGGAAATACCTCAGGCATGACACCCGTAAATACTGAAACACTGAATAAAGGCGCAACGTTAATCCGAAGTTGTACAACTTGAGTTGGAGTCACCATGTATAAAAAACTCAAGAATGTGATGAATTCAGTGCGAGGAAAATCATTCATCTAAATTGGAATTTGATCACAGATCACCTAGATTCGCAGAAATTCTCTTCTTTAACCTACGCGGAAGGGAAATGTCAATTTGAGGTACTGTAGAAGAAAAATTGCTCAGTAAAAATGTTCTTTCAATAATTCTTATAGTTTTATACTAGACACAATACTCCTAATTATAGCGCAAAAAGACTCAATTTGGAAATATATGGATACTATCATGCTTCATTGTTGTCAAAATTAAAATCAGCAAACGACCTCTGCACCACTTTGAATAATTTAATTTTACTGTGAGATATATACATTAAGTCAACTGAATATTTCGGCAAGATTTTTTTTACGTTGGATGATATGTATGTCTGCGAAACAAGATACGTCACTCTATGCGACCGCTTCTATATTGACCTCGTTGATTCCATTCGAACGGATTAACAGGTTACTCCCTGTCACACCTATCTGCTCTGGGATTTCCCAATGTTTTCATTTTCGATAAACGCGTTGGTTCTCTTCCAACCTGCCTCCTTAATCTCTAATTCTGTGATTCCATAGAGACCTTATCCGGGGATGGACAGAGAGATATTGGGTTTTTTTCCACCCATTTCCATGCCGCAGTGCAGTACGAGTTATAGACCCAGGAGTGCCACCCTCACGGCTGTAATAGGACCCTCGGAGATGATGCGCGTCACAAGCGGGATTAGTTCGTTAGTCGGCAGAGCACTTTCACATCGATCATGCAAGCGTGAGACAAAGCTCTACCGATGGAGGCAAAGCTCTACTGGAGCTCATCTTCATGGAGCGAAATGCATGTACTTGTATCTTGGACAGAGTGATCTTCAGAGAATTCAGTCAAGCTTCTGATGACGAATTTATTAGGAGTTTTTAGAAAATTTTTATGCATTTATTACTCTAGACGAAAATACTTTAATAATGGCATTCTATTTCAAAGAAACAGCTTTCAATGAGATGCTTATTATTTTTTATCATGCAAAAGTAACAAAACTTGTTATCAACCGTTATAGGCATATAAATGTGTTTTGTTAGAAGCATTGCATGATAGTTGAAAAGGTGAAGGTCTAATATTATGGTCAAACTATTGATCGCCGTTCATTATGACATTCAGCTTTTAATTTGTGTCCTTTTTCTGTCGTGTTATGTTTATGTCTGTACAGTTTTATAATATAAATATGTGTATAAGTTGCTCAATAACCACACATTAGTCGCTTTAAAACCACATGAAAGTCCTTGGAAAAATCTAGTATGGTTGGGAAATGAATCAGCTGACAAAGTATGGAATAGGCATGCAATGCACGTTGACGTTTTACGCATGGAAAAAATGAGAATTAGGTGATAGGATACCACCGGAGGAATCGCAGATTCGTTGCCAGGACACTTAATTGGAAGAAGGACAATTAAGGAAATTGCCTAGCTCAGAATGAAAAGACGATACATAAAAAGGACCAAACTGGGCCAAAGACACTTTGAATTTCAACGGGAAAAATGTGTTGCATTGAAAATTATGCGGGCATGAATTTCTAATGCTCGCTTTTCAAATTCTAAATGATGATACTGGCGTAGTGAAGTAGCCGATTATATGATATACAGAATTTTAATGAAATAAATTAATAACTTAATGGTATTTACCGCTCAGAATTAATGTTGCTTCTAGTTTACGTATGAAAATTAGATTAATATTAAACAAAGTACCATCGCCGAAACTGAAAAACGTTGATGTAACATATGTCTTGATATATGGATTAATGAGTTTAGCATGCATCTTTGATCTTCCGTTTCAGCCTGTTTCTGTGAGGTTTTATTTTGCCAAAATCTTATTGGTGAAATTGAATTTGTATTTAAGGATCATAAATATGAAAACTAGATCAAACTACAGACAATATATGTAGCATTCATTGGATAAGAAGGATATGGATGAAATGGATGAGTGATAGTTGCAAGGATGATTGAGATATGTGAAAAACTACTAAGTGGGATTAGACCACAGTGACCAAATCCGTCATAAAATATTTAATGACACTTCAGTTAAAATAATCACTAATAAATACATGTATTGAAATATATTTAGCTAAATATGGCTTTGTACAGTCAATATAATAAAACGTTTTTTGCGTGAAAGAGAGTCGCTCATGGATCCACTCAAAGTTAAAACAAAATTTTTATTTTGCTAATTTTCCAAATTTTTAGTGAAGAAATTCCATTTTACTTCAAGAGAGTTACATTTACCTTAATCTGCATCCAAGGTTCCAAAAACCTTTCCTTATGAACATCTCATCAAAATGGGGAATTTATCTAAAGTTTATATTGAAAATAAAACACAAACTGGTACTCCCTATTTCGGATTTTTTACCGTAATTTACAATGAAAATGAAAAGTTAATGGAGATTTTATGGCCAACTGGGGACAATTTACCCGTCCATCCCGTCTGATGGTTTCATTTCCCGCTGAACAATGAAATTATTTTAAAAGACTACATGAATTTCTCCTAAAGATTAGAGGAGTGGAATCTGATGAAAACTTTGTTAGATACTTCACATTTTAAAAATTAGCTTAACAATCTTCAACTTCGCTTAAACATCTATATGCAACTCTTACTTACTTTAATATTACTTAACTCATTTTTTAAAAATATTATCTATGTTTGGGGCCCAGTAACTCGCATTTTGTTTTCAAATTTCTCTCTTTTAAAAGTCTCAGGCATAATTTCGAGAAACATTCATGACACATGACTGTAAATAGAATACATAAATGTTTATTCAACGTACAGGACTTGTATAAAGGAGCATAAAAACGGTGTGAAAATTTAGCAACTTTTATGTCCCTAAAAAGATGATGTTTGACAAGGAGTTCTAGATTTCATTATATATTCTTGCGCAGACCATCACCTTGTCTTAGAAAAGCAAAAATGTAATTTCTGGGTCCGTCAGTCTAGTGCATGGTAAAAAGCTCAGGCATAATAATATTTATCCCCCCTCGTTCCTGAAGCGCCCAATCTTGAATATTCGTCGAGGAATGATCATTTTTGAGGTGCAGAATAATTTCCGCTGAGGAATCTCGAGTTCCTTTGACTGGATGAATTTTCCGTCGTTTAATTAAGAAAACCATCAAATTAAGGCCCCCTCTCCTTATTCGGGAGTTACTCGTACTTGCGCATAAATATTAGCATTCCCGAAGGGGGACGTCTCAAAGAACTTCACCTGATTCCCCGAAGAATTCCACCTCAACGCAATTCTGGGATAAAAGTCAGGCCAACTATTCGCGGTATAAGGAGTTATGACGCTATAAAGAATTGTTCTAAACTAAAATTTGTATCTCTACTCAATTTCCCCGGGACGTAATTCAATGAATTCACCTGAAGTTAAACATGTTAACTAACCGACCATACTCCTCTTCGAAATTCTAATATCCTTAGTTTCTCTCCTTCTATCTAGTTATGTTATCTGCTCCGATCTTAACTCACATCCCGCAATTATTCAGTTTTCCTTTTCTTTCTCACTATGGCGTGCACGCTATTTAGTCGTGCATTGGTACATTCATATGGGTTTTCTCTAGTAATAATTTACTTTTGACACTTCGAAATACATATTTATTGTGAAGATTGAATATCAATAGATAAACTTCATTTCATAGTGCTTTTAACTGTTAATCTTTAATTATAGCCCTATTCTGCGAACGTTGAGAGGAAACCAAGTGGTTCGAGCAATATTTTTTTAAATTGTGCTCCCTGCAGATCTGGTTTTACAAAGACCATTTGGTTTTCACTTAGTAATAATGTTTATATATTTATTAAGGTTCCTATTCCATAAAAACAATTTACCAAAAATTATCAAAATTATTGGTTTCGAGCCTAACTTTGTGGAATGTGACACTCAATTAATTACTAATAACTATTGTCCACACCTACAATGTCAATCAATTTCCTACTATGATTTTAGCAGTATCTGGTATCTTGATATTAATAATATATATATGTAAATTTCGCAGGAGTATAGTTCGAGAGATAGACATTATTTAAAAATGGGGTAATATTGTATTTTTACCCTGCGGATGCCATACTTACTTGACTTACTACTTGCTTTAAAAATATTGGAATTCGTTCCAAAATACTCATTTCCAACACCTTGCATTGAAGTTGTCTCAAACTATCGTAGCATATCGCGATTTGATTCGACATAAGAAATGGGAACTCTTACGTCAAACTGAGGTATCATATTATATGACGGGTTGGCATCCACACATCCTAGTATTGCATGCTGTAATAGATTACGGGAAATTATGAAAATGTTCTGCCATGTTCTGTTTCGTTTTGAAACCGATAATATTGAAAAATATTGTAATACCAATTATAATTAGACGTTTCTAATTTTCCTGTTAATCTGAGGGATGATTTACGACTAATCAACTCTTTTCTGTTGAAGGGAGATACACATGTCATCTTTGGCTACAGCTGTGTCCGCAGGTTCATACCTAGCTCTTCATCTGTTGCGGAGTGAGCGTTTATTAATTTTCTTTCTTAGTTTGCCGTGTTAATTAAGTTAGAGAGCTAGGCATCACCCGAAATCATTACCTCCTCCTACCTTCTTTAATAGCATGAGACTGTGCTAATCTTTTAAGTCATAATTCGACAAGAGTATATACTGATTTTAGTAAATTCACAATTTTTAACATCAATCTGTTTTATTCCCTATTTTCCAAATATCTTCGTGTTTGCCCACCCAATACAATATAACTTATTAAAAATATAAAAATATTTACTCATAATATTTAGTCTTTCGCAGCAAAACTCATTCGATATAATCAGAGAGAAATTATTAACTAAGGACTTCTTTCTTTACTGCAAAGTGGTCACCTATGGTATCAGGCAAAAGATATGGATGTTACAATAAGTGAGTTTTAAGGAAGTAGGACCCATTTATTTCCTAGTATGCACCAGTGTTATATAGTGTGATATACATATTTACATTTACGTCCACGACGTTCGTTCTTAGCGACATTCAATTTTGTTCTCAAGTGATGGCTTATGTCTTAACAACCCCTATCACGTGACGCCATTTTGGCGCCTCGCATGGTTCAACGTAAATTTAGATATTTACAATTTAACTTACTTGAGAATATTGTCTTTGTTTCATAATTAGCGACGCTTAGTGCGTGAGATGTTTATTATTATGTAAATAAAGCTATGTAAAGGTAGAGGTATTTTTTTTAGAAATAGAACATTGCAGCAACTGGGTATTATAAGTGTATCAAAATCATTGCTTTTATTACTTTCTTAATGAACATTAGCCATTATAATTCCACGGCAATGTTATTAGTATATTTTTTGAGTCTGTACTTTTCACGATGATACTGCTGAGATGCTTTCAGAGTGCCCCACGAGAATAAATTATAATTTTCATCTCAGAATACAGCTAATACAGCTACAGCTGTGGCAATCAGAAATACTCCGTGGAAGTTGTGAGTGCCTGTTTTGAAAGGCATCTGCGTGATGTTTTGGTATAAATCGGAAAAATGATTTTATTTAGCATACATATATTAATGCATTGTTAGTCCAAAAGTCCAAATACATCTCTAGATAAACTACATTGAATAAATTACAAAAGTAAAAAAAATATACATAAGAAATAACAGCAGTAAAAATAAATTAAATGAAATCAAAATGAAGTATAATTGAACAATTAACAAAGTAGAACCAAACAGAGAGACAGAGAGTAATAGATGATATTAGAATTAGTAGTTGAGAGGAATGTGACAGAAACGGGATGGAGTTGAATTGTAACTAATTTAGGGGCACTTTTCATGATCATCTTATCATAAATTTATGGGAACTTACGCAGGATTTTGGTCTAAAACATTTCTCACAACTTATCGTAACCTATTGCGCTTGGTATTACTTCCCATTAGTCATAAGCTATCTAATATGTGAAGATCTCTTTTTATCATACACTAATCGATTATCACTTTTAATTATGCTTACACACATTACCGTTTCTATACTGCAATATTTGACTCTCTGGTGGTTCTTAAAGATACGGAACCTAATCTACGCCAAGAGCCTGTTCCGAAATATACCTCGACATTTTGTTTTTGTAAAACATCATTTATCACTGCGGAGCGTACGCAGAATATTTCGACCGCGTATTCGTTGTCATTTCCCCCAGGGTTAGGGAACTCTCCAGCGAATACTTTATCTGCCAGAATATTTAACAAGCAGTTCGCAGTTATTTTTAAAAACTTTTAAAGAAAATACATTTTTTATTTATTAATTAAGAAGTGTTTCTCATTATGAGGATATATTCTCTTGTGAAATTTATGTATTCAATATTGATGTTGCAATATTGGAAAGTACAAGAGTTAGCATATGAAGGAATCCTTGGGGTCTGGAATACCTATGGGTATTCCTCACTACCCCGACCGATTTGATCCTTACCCACTGAGAGATTGATTTGATAAATGATTTTGATAACTAAAAGTCAGCTTTTATTGTAGATAGTATTGTGTTTTTCTCGCTTACAGTGGATACATGATTTATATAGCTTCGCGAAAATCATTTCACCCGTAATGAGGCACTTTAACCGCTTGTTTTATCCGGTAGTTTTTTCGATTTCCATTATAGGGGTATTTTAATGCTGTTTTGATTGAAATTTGGCTAATAAAATGCAACAACATTAAAAAAATTATATTCCAAGAATTTCTAAGTTACCTCCACCTTAAATAAGGTGATTTAATCTCCCCTGAAACATCTTACGCTTTGCTTGAATGGTACTTCATTTGTCATTTGTCTGCCCATGTCTTCGACACTCAGCCCTTGCAAACGATTTCTTTCAGTCCCTCTGCTTCAGTTGGATGGCGCTATATTTTCCTTTACGAGGGATTAGCTTTACTGGATTTGATTCTTTATTTTGTAATCTATTTTTCAATTACTGCGCCAGTATCGTCAGTTATTTTTCATGAAATAATGACACATGCCTGTTTATTTATTCAATAAACGCTACTGACATATTAACCCTGCCCCGTGGAAGAGCGCAGTACCTTCTCAATTCCTTCTATCGTATCCCTCTTCCTTCAATCTGCAATTATGTATTCACTCCGTGTAGAAATGATTAGTTAAGTCGAAAACTGGGGTGTTGAATTGAATTTTTATGTGAACTTTTCTTAGTTTCTCCTCACATTTTCTTCCACCCATTTCCCTTTCTGTCCCATCTTTTCCCGTCTCTCGTGGTCCTCGTCGATTTTTCAATGTCCTCCAACTGCTTATTTTATATAATTGGTTTTCCTCCTTAAGGATTGCACGGAAAACGGTTTAACTCCCTGTAGAGTCAGGAATTTAGTTAATATCAAACAAATTTCACTTTCTGGATTAAGCAACTGCTAAAATCTTTTCCCAGTAGATATTTTGAAAACACTTAAAAATTATCCTTGTTTCACAATTGTGCATCAATTAAGAAAATGGCAGTGGTTCGAGTACTCAATAAGTTATTAGTAAAATTAGAATTAACTAAAAACTAAGAGCGGCTCTAGCGGCGAAATAGGCAGGAAATAAGCAGGTGAAGCCACTCGAGATGCTAGGGGATTTGGAGTGGAAGTAACGAGTGGAGGAGTGAGTGGACGTAACGAGGATGAATTTGAGGGGGATCAGGGGATAGGCCACACTGCCTCTAGTCGTGTAAGGGGGAAAGAATTCGAGCGACTCCATCGGGAGAGGACAGAGGGACGTGAAAGTCAGTTTTTACGCTCGGAAGACGATGTGCTTCGGTATTACTTAGCTAAGCGAGGTCTCTAATGTACAGGTTTTCTGTTGGTATGTATTGCATGGTGAGGGCTCATAGCGGAGACGAAAAATCAATCTTTTTGGTCCAGAATCCGTGTTCAAATTCATCGCACCCGTACTGAGGTTATCAGATTCCACATCTTCAAAACCTTTCATTGCAATAGTTGAGAGAAATCGATATCCAAAGTACTCAATAATTTATCATTAGAAAAACCAAAATTCTCTTCAAGATCGAGAAGAATATTTTTTTCCATGAGTGAACTACGGTAGCAGGTTTCACAGAGGCTTATGTGTGAGACACTTTCTATTGCACAAAGAAATGACAATTTCTTTCCATAATTATAGTAAATGTTGATTCTTCTTGGAGAGAGTTACTAAAAAACTAGCCCAATATTGCAGTTTGATTGCTAGCGGGGATGTGAATGTCTTAATCCATAGGCTGGATAGTTACATTTGAAGGTAGAAATTTGGTTGTAATAAGGCCGCCACATCCTTAAAAATTAGTGGCCAACGGAAATCCCACAACATTGCTTTAGGATTCCCTTTTTGAAAGATTTATATTCAGGAAATACTGTAGGAAATGCCAAAATTCTTGTCGGAACATATTTTCATCACAAACCTGTCTCGTCAGCATCATTATGCACATGAGCAGGGGCCGATTTATATTTCTTTACATACTTAGTTTTATAAATCCAACCGAAAAGCATCAGCATCCATTGCCAATCTAGAGCTCTCATTATTGCTGATTCGTGAATCCCATATCGCTGTTTGAGTCGTAAACTGCCCATAAGGAGCTCCATCGTAGGTTTCCGCGACGTTCAGATAAATGCTTCTCCATTTCCGGGTTTCCACAGCATAGATTTATATGTTGGAAACTGTCTTAAAAAACAACCTACTCAGTGAAAACCCGGAAATGGAGAAGCATGCCCATAAGGAGCTTAAAAATAGCAGTCTACTTTTAATTATATCCCGAACTGTTTGTATTCAAACATCATATTCTTTAGCCAATCTATGGGGAAACTTTTTTTTCATTATTCGTGATTAATACCAGTTTTATTTAGCAATGTAAAGCACAACTTTCTTCAACTTTTATACGAGGGGTAATGACCCTTATGCTGATTGCAACGGCCTTCTCTATGAATTGTATAAATTCTTACGGAGTAAGAAAACCCACATAGAATTTTTTAAAAATCAACATTATTTTCACAGCAATATTTTACATTTCATATATACAAGCGATGCGATGATTTAAATAATTAATGAAAATTAAGATGCTACTACCAGTAACATTGCCCATTCGTAACATCTTATGATAATAATAATTATATCACCTCACTTCCCTCAACATGTAAGGCGCTTCATGTTTTGTCTCCACTTTTACTGAACTATATTTTATTCTCTGATTTCTTCACCTTTGATCTTTGAAACTTCATCCAAATTTAAACTCAAAATCAATTTTTCTCAAAGCATCTATCTTCAGATTCATAAAGCGCTGAATTATTCATACTTAAACTATATTCTGTGAGCGTCATTGATTTAGGTATTTTCATTTAGCAAATCTTTCCTTTAAATATTTATTTTATAGAAGCGATTTTTTGATGACGCTGTTTTTGCTCCTCTACTTTTTGAAAAATATCAGTGGTAGTGCTGATGTTTTTCATTCGTCCATCTTTCGATAAACAACTTGATTGACTTTTGATCTATAACCACCCAATGTTTCGTTTCCTTGACCCTGTAATTTCTCTTTAATCCCTAATTCATTTGATTTTTCTTCATGTTTACGGATTGGTCTCCTTTGAGATATATCTTCCGTTTTCCATTCCCGATTACTACTAATCTCCGATTGTTTAGCCAAGGATAGTCGAAAACCAGAATGGCGCAGAGTAAACAGAGATAGGATACAAGGGTTTTACGTCATTTGCTACTCTTTTTGAGTGCTGAAATGACAAGAAATTCGAGGGAAAAGCTTTATCTGTGAGTGAAAGCACACTATGAGGTGATTTCGTCTGATTTTTAATTGATAAGTCAGCTGACTAACCAAGAGATTTAGGGTATTCAATGGGGATTTAAGGTATCAACGTGATATATATAGGATTACATTATATCAAAAAGAAAATTCATGAAATTTTTACGAATGTTTAAGGTAAATTAAACTAGTCGTCACTCACGCCTACACCTTTGTTTATCACCTTATCCTTGTTTATCACCTTTGTCACCTTTCTTATCTGATGAGTGTGGTATTGTACGAAAAACCTCTGTCGCAAAATTACAGAGCGTCTCTTATCTTCATCTCGGATGGATATAGATAACGAATTACTGTATTTTACGATATTTGTGAATATTACGCAAATCACAGCTGATGATGGGATTATATTTACAGCTTGGAAACGGACATGTCTCCACATATGAAATTGTTTCCGATAATTGCATTCGATGTAATACTTCATCACCATATAATCGGGGATAGAAAGATATCTCCAATTGTAGCTTTTTGATAGACTTCAATTAATGTCCCGCTGAATTTTTGACTGAGGAAGAAGGTGACTGGATTCCGAATCCAACAGCATATGCATGAATGATGCTAAATACAATTAAGATGACAACAGAGCCGGTTTTGAGGTGTTTGTTCCGGTTTCCTGAAAGACTGAATAGAATTACTAATATTAACCAGTATTCAAATATTCTGTTTTCATGAAATAAAAATCTCCCATTAAAGTGGATATACAAATGTTTACCGTTTACATTAAAGTGAAATAATATTTTTCCCTAATACTTGATTTATTTTATTCTTCTATTGAGTTGATAAACGCTAGATATATATTTCTTTCCATATATCTTCCTAAGCTCTTATGTTGGACCAATTGAGGTTTAGAAAAAGTGAGTAGTGTTTGGCACAAAGCGTGAAAGGTTTCAATTGTTTTACTAGATGGAAGAAGCATGTGTGGAACATTGCCTGTAGTAGAATCAAGAGATTGTCCCGCTTAAGCGGATCAGAAATCTGGTTACCTTGAATATCACGCAAGGCACGTATTGGCACTAACTTTGAGTAAATACTAACATAATATGTATATCCATCTTGGAGATAGAGAATAATTTGAATTCTAAATTTTAGTAAAGAGGAAAGTATACCTGTCTTTCTCATTCTTCAAGATGGATTAATTACAATGGACAATTTGACTGAAAACTAGGAAGGAGAAGAGGAACCTCAAGTCGTTTATAATCACAATTTATGAAAAATAGTGAATCAAATTTAGACTCGGTTTTTGAGCTAAATTTACTGAAAACATGTCAATTAAAAAAACAAGTTTAGTTAAATGTAAACCCAATTTTAAACAACTTTTCATGAATAACTCTGATAATAATTGTCAATTTTTCCGTGTGAAGAAAATTCGGTTATCGATAAAACCGAGGTTTTCAGCCCGCTCAGTTGCCTTGGGTGGATTGAATATAGGCTGGTTTTTATATTATTTTCAGCGTCATTCAGTGTCCAAGTTAAGGGTATTAGGTATTTAAAATTTTATCTAGATTTTGTCAGGCAGAAGTTACTAATCAACTTTTCTTTTCCAATTTTCTGAACGTTTTAATTCAATCATAGAGAACTTAGACTTGCTGTCATTGAATATACATATTGAAAAACTTACCACACCGCCATACATGTCTGTAAGAGTGTACCTTCACACATTAACTTCCACCACCAAAAATATGAAATTTCTCTTTGAGATATACATTTTAATATACTATGCAATAAGATGGCTTATATTTGGCACTCGTATGTCATTGTTATGTAATAATTACTCTGAGAACTGTTAATGGAATGGAATGATGGAAAAATTACATAGTAAAATGTTGAACTTATTTAAAAGAGGTGTGCGTTTTAAAATTTTTGTGCCAAATAATCGAGAAATGTTAAATCTTTTAAAATTATTTTTACCGGCTAATTGCCGATTTTAGGTTTTTGCGTCGGCGGGGTCAATGTGTAACATAATTCAAACGAGTATGCATTTATATCGCTGATATTAATGGATTAAATTTCTATGAACTTACTAAAAAGTAAAAAAAGTAAAATTTTAAAAAATTTCCCTTCCAAAATATCTAAATACAGTACACGCTATATTTTATCCACGTAGAGCTTCAATATTATTTTCATCTAATAATTGTCGATTATTTTTATTACGGTTACCAACTGATTAAGCTAGTTTTGGAATGGGGAATTTTTTTTACGGGCGCAGGGCTCTTATCTCCTTAAACGATTTCTTTCGTCATCTTAGCGTACGTCCTACATGGATTCATTCCGTTTAAAAAGCAGTTTAACTTTCCTGCTCTTTCCTGCTTTCCCATCATCCTCCCCTTGATGCGTATGCCTGTAATGTCATTAGCACCGCGAGAACAGTTAAAGAATAGGAAGCAGCGGTGCCTTGACAACTTATTTACGTTTTATGGGCTTTATGCATGAATACTATGCTTCGTAGAAATAAGTCAACGATCTCAATAAAACTTATTAAAATTGTAACTGCAAAAGGTTATGGGACCACGTAATAAGTAATAGGAATTAAGAATTGATCGTTGGAGCGCGAAGAAAAATATTTCTGAAGAAGTAGAAATTAAAAAGAACTTTTTGAGAATGGCCGAGTTTGCATTGAAACTAAAAGGTGGAGAAAATTGGGAGCTATGGAAATTCCAGGTGACAATTTTCCTTAAGTCTAAGGGACTTTTTAAGCAAGTGAATGAAAATGCCGGTTTCCCAGCAGACGAAAATGATTAAGGGAAGTGGGGAGGAGTTGACGTAAGGGCTCAAGAAATATTGCTTATGCGTCTTGAAGAATAATGTTCAATGACGCTTCTATTGAGCTGCAACACATCTGGAGAAATGTGGGCGAAGCTAAAATCAGTACCTAAACGAAAGGACGTTAGAAGTCAGCGTGCATCTTCTTCAGCAACAGTTTTTCAACTCGAAATTTGAGGTTCGAGATGATATGGCATCATTTATCGCAAGAATCGAATTATTCGTAAATAATTTAAAGCAGGCAGGAGAAAATATATTAGAACTTATCATTCAAACAAAAATCATGATGGCAATTCCAGAGGAATTAAAATATTTTATTTCGGCGTGGCAAGGCGTTCCTGCTCAAGAACAGAAATTAGATAACCTGATGACCCGGCTAATTACCCAGGAAGAAAAACTCAAATCAGCGGAGAACCCATGTGAACCAAGTTCCGCATTGTACTCGGAAAGGCGCTGTACTGCAAGGAAAGAAACAAAGTGTTTTGAGTGTGGAAAAGCGGGGCATTTTAAAAAGGATTGCAAGAACAAAGTTTGCTACCATTGCAAGAAAAAGGGGCATGTGTTGAATGATTGTTGGTTCAGAAATCGGTCGGGTAGAAAAGATTCAAAGAAAAAAGAGGCAAGCATCTGAAATGTAAAACGCGTTAATCTCTTTCGAAGAACTAACTGAATCAGAATGGTATTTGGACAGTGCAGCTAGTCAACACATGTGTCGAAATAGAGTATGGTTTCCAGAACTGAGGGAAGCTCATAATAAAGTAAAAGCAGCCAATGGACAAATAATGAAAGCTGAAGGAATAGGAAAAATCAAATGTTACATGTTTGATAGGAAAAGTTGGCATCTCTCCGAAATGAATGAAGTTCTTTACATCTCAGAGTTAGAAGCCAACTTGTTTTCAATGGGTGCTGTTACAAAATTGGGGTACAATATTCAAGTTAATGAGACTGAGAAAAAAAAAAAAAAAAATATATATATATATATATATATATATATATATATATATATATATATATATATATATATATATATATATATATATATATATATATAAAAAAAATAAACTGGACAGAGGGAGGGGAAAGAAAAGTAAAAAGAAAAGACTTACAGTGAACGTTTCGGGCATGTAAGCCCTTCGTCACCTGGAGAAAAAGGTCTATGGTCTCTGTCACGTAATTTCACCGCAGCGAGTGGCGTGGTTTCGACCTCTATCTTGGTTGATTGTTTAAACTGCCAGCCTCCTATAGACAGGGTGGCGATCGTCAGGGAAAACCTGGAATTGTCAGGGAATTTTGAATTTATGGAAATGTCAGGGAATTCTCGTAACAGTCAGGGAGAAACTGGGATAGGAAATTCTAGTTATTTTTCTACCATTTCGTTTATCGCCCAGTCTTTCCCGCCCTTTATTTCACCAACTAAAACTAATGTCCGTCGCTGGCGTGTATAAGCCCCATCCATTCGTGGAATATTTAGTTATGAATCTTATTAGTTGTGAATCTTTGTTATTTAGTTGTGAATCAGACGTACAATGTATCCCTTTTGCATATCCTTATTGCGATATTTGCCTAGTAGTGTTAACATTCATGATCACAATGTATTACGCTCATCAAAAGTAATCCGACACTATGTTGTTCGGAAAATGTTACCTCCGGTTTTTTTTTTAACTTCCGAGGCTCAGGTCGAGAGATAGCTGGAGCACACTAGCTCGTCGTAAATACTTGCTTGCAGTTCTAAAAATACGAGACGTTGATTATTAAAATTGTAATACAAGTACGATCTCACGTGTAAACAAAATCTTACGCAAGATCATCTTCGATTCCCATACCCCCATTCGTGAGACAGTAAGAAGAGTCCTCCCCACCTTTCACGCTTGACGTAATTGTTGAATTAGCTCCCCTTAGCTCCCTCTCGAAGCAATTTAGTCAGGTCACAAACCACCTCTAATATGATATTCCTGAATATGATGCTGTCGTTGCTAATTGCCTCCTGTCTTTGCTCGCAGTGGCGCGCTTGCGTTTTGTTTGTTTATCCAAATATTTATATATTTTTTGGTTCCCTCTAACAGTCAAGGGGTTATAACCACGTTTAACAAATTGTTATTTGCCTCTGAAGGTCACTCGCACCATCCAATTTTGATCCAGTCCAACAACTTGGCTTTGGTTTGTATTTTTCGCGCAGCTTAGTGTCTGTGCCGGTCTTACAAGGGGATTGTCCGATAACCGGGTCGCAGATCTTGATGAAAATTGGTATGCATATAGAACTCCGAATGCTTTTCACGAATCACCCCACATATGGGTGTATATATTCAATAGTTTAAACAAAAAAGGCGTTTAAAGATTTATAGATGTTATAAAATCCCTATTTATCACCGAGTGGTATCAAGGTGGTTTGGTCTTGTGGTTAGCGTACTGGGCTCCGGAGCGGAGGGACCGTGTTCGAGTCCCGTCGGCGACAAATTTTTTTATGCTTATTTTCTTTGTTTTTCCGTCGTGGAATTCTATGTTAAAATCTAATTTTTACTTTTCTATTCGAAGTTTTTTTTATGAGTGGAAATATATTTTTTTCGCGAATACCATAGGGCTTATTTTATCTTCTTTCGCGCGAAGTCAACGTAATTTCTTTGTTTCCCCATTCTTTCACCACGCAAACTTGATTTGTTCCTTCGATTGCAAGACCTCCTGTTGATATCATAATAATACAATAGTCTAAATATTTGTTACATCATTATTTATAAGTCCCACGATCAAAGATCCCCGTTTTCTTGTTTTGCCGTGCATTGAAAAAAGGACGGGAAAGTGTGATCGGCTTATCTACTAATTTCTGTAATCGAATCACCATTTCTCGATCTAAATACATACAAATAAATACATTGTAATAAGGCTCGTGTTGGCGAGTGGCGAGAGTGACCACTTGCAGAAAATGTCCATGGCAGCGCAGGAAGGAACCCCTTTCCCAGCTCATCCGTTCGACCATCTAACGGTTGTTTTCCGAAGGTATTATTGGCCCTCTCTTCGACTCTTCCTCCAAAAACTATCGCCAGGGTTAGAAAGAGAGTGCATTTCGTTGCATGTTTAGTTCACCGTCAACATTTGAACCGCAAGGAGCTGTGATTCTCAAGCAGTAGTGCGTCTGCGATTTTTCTTGTCGGAGTCGTAAGTCTTCAGTTGCCGAGAGGATATTTGGTTTTATAATATCCTGAATTTAGATATGCTATTTGAGTTTTAATTCGCAATACACATATCTAAAATTTAAATTATTTTATGATAAATTTAATTAATGAAGAAATTTCTTTGGTATGCATCTGTATGGCAAAGTATAATTTAAAGTTCAGGCTTCTCCTACTTATGGATTTGGTACCTGGAACATCTTCCGAAAGAAATAGTTCTACCAGCAATGAAGATGGTCAGGAAAATCTGACCTTGTTTTCTGAAGCCTTCCGTCATTGTGGCTTTCTCTTGCGTGAAGGTGGATATATTTCGGAGTCTGCTAATGAAGAGCCCTCCCCGCGCTTATTACGTTGACTTCGCGCGAAAGAAGATAAAATAAGCCCTATGGTATTCGCGAAAAAAATATATTTCCACTCATAAAAAAAACTTCGAATCGAAAAGTAAAAATTAGATTTTAACATAGAATTCCACGACGGAAAAACAAAGAAAATAAGCATAAAAAAATTTGTCGCCGACTGGACTCGAACACGGTCCCTCCGCTCCGGAGCTCAGTACGCTAACCACTAGACCAAACCACCTTTATATCACTTGGTGATAAATAGGGATTTTATAACATCTTTAAATCTTGAAACGCCTTTTTTGTTTAAACTATTGAATATATACGCCCATATGTGGGGTGATTCGTGAAAAGCATTCGGAGTTCTATATGTTTACCAATTTTCATCAAGATCTGCGACCCGGTTATCGGACACTCCCCTTGTTAGATCTGTGCCGGAGTCCGCCAGTAACTTTAATTGTAATTAGCCATTAATTGTAATTAGCCAGTAATTGGCCATTAACTTTCCCTTCGATGCCTTTTCAGTAATCCTCAATTTCCCAGAACTACCTCGACGCGACTATAATTTGGATGAGAGTTTAACTTATGAAGGTTTAATATATTTTTTCATTAGAATGTAAAAAGCAGTACTTGTTGCTTTTAATGTATTGATTTCAGCTTTTAGCATTTTCTGAGTTTTGATGAACATTTAATTCGACAGATATAAAATATTCCAATAATAGGTGACCTTTTGGTAATCGGTCAGGGAAATTGGTAAATCCATCAGGGAAAGGTCAGGGAAAAGTCAGGGAATTTAAGAATTGGATATCAGTAGCCACCCTGTATAGAGTAACTCGCCTGTATATATATTCATTTTCTCCCTCCTTCTATTCGAATGTTCTCGAAGGAATTTCCCGTCGTTTCCCTTCGTGTGCAGGTGTTAATAAATTTAAACAGTAGTGTTTTTGCGGCTATCGGCTATTGTTTGGTTTCAGTTTGATTACGCACTCAAGTCTTGGTCGCGTGTGCAGATAGTGTTTTTCTGCTATCGACTATTTTTTTGGTTTCAGTTTGATCACGCACTCAGGTCGTGGTCGCTGTAGCGTAATTGATGCTACCTCACACCTGCAACAGTGCGGAGCCTAAAAATAGATCTCACTGCGCATACGTGGTTACTTCTTAAAATATTTAACGTCGAAATATTCAACATGGCTGGGATTCCAGTATGTTACAAGACGAAGAGTTATTCTGTGAGGCGTGCATTAGGAAAGATGCACAAATGTAGTTTTGGAAACAGCACAACAAAGATAGAGGAAATTGGTGAACTTGTACCTGAAGATGTTTGTGGGCCTATGGAGGAGGAGTCAGTTGGATGATCACGATACTTTCTTCTGCTGAAAGATCATGCCTCAAGGTCATGCCTCAAAATGCAAAACTGTTTATTTTATGAAGAATAAGTTTGAAGAACATAAATTGATAAAAGTATTCATTAATAGATTTGAAAATGAAATAGGAAAGAAAATTAAAGCTTTCCGCACTGACAACGGGACTGATTTTGTTAATGGCATTATGAAAGCATTTTTTGAGGGTAGAGGGATTAAGCACCAGCTCACAGGTAAATACACCCCACAGCAGAACGGAAAAATTGAGCGTGAAAATAGAACAGTGGTGGAGACAGCTTGAACAATGCTTGCGGCAAAATGCCTTAATAAAAGACTATGGGTGGAGGCAGTCAACACTGCAGTTTATTTGCTTAACTGAAGTGGTTCATCCGGAATGGAGGAAAAATCGCCATATGAAGTTATCTTTGGAAATAAGCCTGACCTTTAACACCTGAATACCTTTGATTCAATAGTCGACGCCCACATACCTAAAGAAAAACGAAAGAAATGGGACTATAAGAGCAAAAATGGCATATTTGTGGGTTACTGTGATATCTCAAAAGGATACAGAGTCTACTATCAGAAAGAAAACGAAGTTGGCACCATCCGAGTTGCAACCTTCAGTCCATATAGGACATGGGGACATAGGGATGAAGACAAGATAGATTAAAATGGAGATCAGGAAGAAGTCAGAAGAAGCAAAGAATAGACTAGAATAGTGCATTCATACTATTCATGATGACCTTGTCGAGCCAGAAAGAGGAAGTTCAACAGGAGTTTGCTGAAGAAGAGGACAATGCAGAGAAATCGACTGCTACAACAGATGTTTCTACATTCAACAAAAATATGGAAAATGATGTAGATAAAAGAAGAAATAAAAGGAAAATCAAGAAACCAGAGTGGCTAGATGACTACAAAACAGGTTTTTCAGTTATGTTTGTCGAAAGTGAAGAAATGACTTATGAAGAAGCTATCACAATGGAGGAGTGGAAGACTGCAGTCGATGAGGAATTAAAAGCATTGAAGGAGAACAGTACATGGACTGAAGTAAACAGCCCAGATGATGTAAACGTGATTGAATGTAAGTAAATGGGTTTTTCGTAAGAAGGTAGTTGAAGAAGGCAAAGTGAAATAAAAAGCACGTCTGGTGGCGAGAGGCTTCAAGCAAACAATACATGGACTGAAGTAAACAGGCCAGATGATGCAAACGTGATTGACTGTTAATGGGTTGTTCGTAAGAAGATAGATGAAGAAGGTAAAGTGAAATATAAAGCATGTCTGGTTGGGAGAGGCTTCAAGCAAAAGGAGGCCACGGGGCTGGACTACTCAGAGATTGTAGAAATTTTCTTTCTAGAGGTGGTTTGGACCTAAAAAATAAACCGAGGAGCTTCAACTGAGGGAGGGTGTTGAGAACAGTTGAAGCATAGGAAGCAGCGGTGCCTTGAAAATTTATTTATGTTTTATGGGCTTTATGGATGGATACTATGCCTTGTAGAAATAAGTCAATGATCTCAATAAAACTTATTAAAACTGTAACTGCAAAATTTTTCTTATGATTTATATTCATCTCGTTTTTACCACCTTGTTTTTGTATGTATTTCCAAAGACTGAAATACCTTGAATAATCGACTAACCAATGCCTAATAGTCCGCGAATCTAACCGATTTCATCAGCTACAAGCCTTGGAACTACGAACGGGCGGTAGTAATAGTATTTGCATCTGTTAAGTCCATCCATGCCAGAGAGGTAGAGGGGTAGGAGCCAGATGAAGGGTAGTTCTTATGATGGTGTCACGATAAAAATGCCATCGAGAATGGCAATTGAAAGCCCCCTCTAACTATCTAATTCCCTGAAAATGGAATTGTCAAATTGACGATAACATTTGCTGAGATAAATGTAAACCAGGTTTGATATTTTTCGTGGATGATGATTTTCATTGTAATGAGCGAATTTTTCATTACTACCAGCAGCATCGGTTATTAAAACTTTCAGTATTTTTGCCCACTCTACGATTTCCCCATGGAAATCGGTGTATTAAATAGTGGTTCCTCGATTTTAATATTATTTCCACCGAAAAATTGTCACTTTGTCTGAATCAGTGCTAACCAAATCCGAACGATTCCGTATTTTTAATGTTGATATTATTCGGAGATTTTTCAATGTAGTAAAAACTCAATTCCCGAAAAAAACGAGTTTTTCTGCCCACCCAATTTTATACCAACAGGCAATGATGGATTGAAAAAGTGCTCTGTTTCAAATTAATTTTATCGAATAATTGTAAAATGAAGAAAAAAGTCGGCTCGATAAATTATAACCGAATCATAAATGATTCCACTTTAATGAAACTGAAGTTTACCGAAGGACAAGTATTTCTATTCAATACATTTGGTTTGATATCCCAAAATAAATTCCAGTGAGTTCTGAATGTGAAACAATCTCTATTTTTTAATAAACATTTTATTTTTCGAAATATTGTGACTTAAGAAGCTATTTTTGCATTAATGAGACACAAATGGGAATATTTTCGTTGTAGGAAATTTTAATTTTTAGGAAATCCATTGTCCTAGCCAGCCATTTTGCATTTTTTATGGGAAGTGTTAGATTGAAAATAGGTTCGGTTTTAAATTTATTTCTACCGCAATGCTGTTCATTATTTGGTGTGCCCAAGAGTGTTTTATTTTTGGGATTCAGGATCAATAGGCGTGGGAAGGCGAGGAGGATAGAGGAGGGCGAGATTACAAAGGGCAACAAAGGGGTCCACGTCGAATCCGTCCGCGAATGATTTCGCCGTACCCTGGCCGCCAGCTTTCCGCAGTCTCCGCCGATTTGAAATGTCAGAGGGCCATCACAGAGCCAGAGGGCTCGTCACTTAATTTATGTGTGTGTGTATATATATATGTATGTATATATGTGTGTATATTTTTTTGCATTTTCCTTTCCAAATAACTGGAACAATCCTCTTCCTAAACCCCCTCTGGGTCTCAGCGTCCTATCTCCTGCCCCTCTCATCTCACCAACTCTTTTTCTTTTACCGAAACTCAATTCCGCCCACATTTCCCGGAATGTTTTCCATTACTTCCGGTTTCCGCCGCGTCTCACTCATTGGGGACAGGAGATTCGTCACTTCTTTCCTCTTCCTCGAAATTTACTTTCTAACGGGTCAATGTTTGGAAAGTCCAGAGTTATTTACCCCTCCGCTCTCACAATGCCTCTTTACTACACCTTTGCGGCCGGTCGTCCTCCCTCCACAAAATTCGATGGAAAACGTGAAGAAGATAAGCCCGTGAGTAAGTTGAAATCAATAATTATAGATAGACACTTAATAATTTTCCCTTTAATATTATTTCCAGACTACTTTTCATTTCCAGCTTACTTTTGTAACACGATTTTTACTAATAATTTGAATTCTTAGCATCACTTTCAGATGATACAAAAAGTCTACTAATTAAATTTTATTCAAGCGAAAAACTTGTAACGGTTGAAGTCCGTTTAGTGGGGCAACCTTAAGTTTTTACCTGCTCTTGAATCCCCGTGGAGGGGTCAACCCTTATTTAGCTGGACTCCGATAAAAAATATGGATCAAATAAGTTATAGCCGTGCGTACTTGCCCGAAGAACTAGTGGCTTGTGGGTTAAGTTATGTGGTTACGTACGTTAAACCGGCTTGGTGATAGCATGTAAAATGCTCATGATAGCATGTAATATTCATCATATAACTGCGATGACAATACCATTTTCATCAGTGTGACTAGTGCAATACAAAGACGAACATAATTTTGCGTTTTATTGATAACTTTAGAAGTTATAAACCATAGTATGACTGGTTCAGTAGTGGGAGTGGCATTTCTGAGAGAAGAAAACGTGAAAAAAGGAATTTTACGCAAACTAGAAAGTGGAAATGGTAATTTCTGAGTGTTGAGAAAGGTTTAAAATGATATTTGTTGTGAAAGATGAGAAATTGGAAAGCCGCATTAAACGGAAAAATTCAGGGTGCTTTGTTAGGTTTTATAAGCCGATTCCAGTGAAAAGTATGATACTGAATGCGATACCGAACAAAATCATGGAGATTTATACAAACCAACAGCAAGCCGAAACACAAGGGCGAACTAATTTTTAACACTCTTTTATTAGCTTCACCTGTATATTTGTTTGTTTGTAACCGACTCCTTTGGACTCGATTTTGACCCACTTTGAACCATTAGATTTCCTTTAAACTTTGTAGACTCATCAAGGACCGATGACAATACAATAATTTGATACGATTTTCTCAATATTCTAATCAGGATCGTCAGGATTAATAATTTTCTTCAATTGAACAGATCCTTTGCGTGAGAATTAGACGGATAGAGTAAGCCCCTTCAATGTGCTGCTCGGATGGCGTAGTGGTTAGCGTCGTCAATTCTTGCCGAAGGGGACAGTGCACGAAGGCCGTTTTTTTTGTTGTCTTTAATTTGATCGTTTAACGGCCAGTTATAATTTAATTTTAATTGCAGCAAGCTTAGACGGGAGAAGAATTTTTTATCGTCGTATTCGCTTTTCGTATTTGCTAAATTTGTTTGTCTGTTCGTTTGTAACCGACTCCTTAACTCTCAACTCCGAAATAATTCTTAACGATTTCACTCCGTAACTAAAAAACACTCTTTATTGATAACTCAAACTAAAAAGTGAAAAATAAATATAGTTAAAAATACTAAAAAGCACGCTTTAATGATAACTCAAACTAAAAAGTGAAAAATAATTCTTAATGTAGAAATAAAAAATAAATGAAAAATATTAATACTATCGTGAAAAAAGCGTGGGGTGCTCGATATATCAATTCTTGAAAATACTCAATCGGTACAATTAGTAGAAAAATGGTACTAAAAATATGGCTCAAAGCATAATCTTTTCTCGCATTTTCCATTTGGGTAAACAATTACAAAAGGCATATCAAATTAACTAAGCAACCCACGCTTTTTTCACGATAATATTAATATTTTTCATTTATTTTTTTATTTCTATATTAAGAATTATTTTTCACTTTTTAGTTTGAGTTATCATTAAAGCGTGTTTTTTAGTTTTTTTTAAACTATATTTGTTCGATAGAACATCGTCTGAAACACCCCGTGCTTAACCATATTCAATTATGTGGTGCTTTTTCACGAATGAAAATAATAGAAAACTTAAAAGTGAAGTAATTTAAAGTAATTGGGAAGCTTGCTCAAATAGAATATAGCACGATAAATGTTCATTTAGCTGAAAATAAGACTTATCTTTATAGTGGTAAATGTTAACTTTTCTTCTTGGTTTACACATTCTGAGCCTAAGTCTCAAATCTGATGCTCCGCAAAATTATGAAAGGTCTTCATTATCACAAAATGTGAACAAATGACAATGAGCGATATTTTAAGTGCTGTTATTTGATGAGAGATAATTATAGGGGTGAATAACATTAGCAGTTGTTCTTCAAAGCATGCATTATGTTTTTTCATTTAAACAATTTAAAAAATCAAGAATACTTATTAATCTCATTTCTGACTGCTTTAGTTATCCTACCAAATGTGTATCAATTAGTGTAAAATGCTAAAAGTTGAGTTTAAAAAGTGTTCTTTGAATAATTTGAGAATTCACACTCATCATCGACTTGAGTTTAAATATCTTTGCCATGTTTATATTAATCATTTCATTTTGGAATTACGATACACGCAGATATTGTGTTGGCTCATCAGAATCCACCATGAAAATCCAGTAAAATAGTTAATTGCTTCTACTGGGGACTTTTGAAGTTATAGATGTTATGGTTATGAAAGTTTCTTTAACTTGATATTATACATTTTCATACATGTTTTGTTTGTATCAGTGTCCCTCAGCTGATTACTGAGTAAGAAGCTATGTCAATGTACCTAATTCAAGTGCCTAATGATGTTTTAAAGAAGACGGAAACTTTAATAATATAAAATAATGTATGAAGAATAACACATTTAAATTACTTTAGAACAAATTATCTAAATTATTGAATGAATACTTTTCACACTCTGGATTAAATTTAGGAACTTACACTTTGTTCCTTATGATAAGTTAAATACCTGCCTCTAAATCTTCATAACGTTTAGATATTAAATAATGTTAGTGCAAATATTGCCCAGGTTTAGCTACTACATACAATTTCTGAATACCCAGCGTGCCTTTCGAGATACTTCAATATCCGACTATTGCAAGTTAATCGCTCTTTCGCAGTCTATTTAGTGCGTCTCCGGGTAAGCATATTCGATGCGGAATGAATTTATTCCCAAAGTTGAAAATGGAGTGTGGAAGTGGTGTACGAAGAAGTGCAGACTTTGCGAAGGTAATCAGAGAAGGTTTGTCATAATTTAAAATAGCTTGATTTGTTCAAAAGCGTGTAACTTAAAAAATTCAGAACGTAATCAAGCATTCCTCGGCAATCCCAATGATGCGACCAATTTTAAAAAATTCCAGTCTGCCATCCGTGAACATTTACAATGACAGTTAGCACTTGTACTATCTACACCTCGGCTGCCTTGCCATGAAGGCAAGATTTTAATGACTATATTCGTTTGGGTGTCCTTTTGCATTTTTTACGAACCCAGGCTTATAGAGGCAAGAGCCGAAGCAAGTATACTACTTAAATTTATTATTTTAATAATTAAAATACTAGTAATAGGGAAGAATAGTCACTCTTATACTGACATCAATCACTTGATGTTTCCTTTCCAGTAGTAAAATAAAATCGGGCATGCAAATCATTTTAGCTAGAATACGTTACTAAACGGGGTTTTCTTGGGATATTTCATCTCTCTTCCCGACTCTGACGTCACGCAACTGGTACTTAGTGTGGAGAAAGTATTTCTCTGCTGATGGTGTCTTTAGCTTTTACATCATCCAAGGCGTGAATAGCTGACTGATGAATGAGGAAGTACTGCGCATTTGCTGGCGTTAGCACTGAACCGTAAACGCGAAAGTTGGGGCTAAGCTATCGAACGATTAAGTTGGCGTTTAATGCTCACGGTTGAAGCTTCCACGTGATAGAAATCGCCTCCGTCGTCATCAGTTTACTTTATAGGGTTTAGGTAGACGTTCACGTTGACGCAAATTGTGAACTGGTCTTCATCAGAGTTCAACCATTAGCGTTGCTAGAGTGGAGGAGGAGTGGTGAAGTGAGTTACAAATTTCAAATTTAATCTTTTGAGTGATAATACGCGTTACTTCTTGTTCTCTATGCACCTGTTTTCTTTTTTTCGTATATAGCGAGCGTTCTCGTCACCATTATGGGTAGCCATTGCGTTTTCTCGAATGCGAGGCAATTGATTTTAACGAATTACTTATTTACCTTTAAAATCAGCCTTAAATGCGAGATGTCAAATAAAAATGTAATTGCAGATACATTTATTAATGTAAACACCTCCTGATGCCGTGAGACGGAGGATATAAATGTCTAGAATGCGTAATGAAGTTAAATTTCTAGTATGGCCCGACGATAAACCAGTGAAAAATTATTTTTTAGATGATAGATTTTTTGGGATCTGCATACATCCGCGTGAATATGATATTGCAAAACAAATGTGATCGCGGTGGTTTGATTCCATTTGGATAGTAAATGAGTATATTTCTCCGATAAATCTTTCTTTCGCGTGCATATACCTTGTCGTTCAAGTCGTGAATTCCTGTTTCCGTTTTTGTTACCTTGCTGTTTCTTTGTCAGTCTTTGCTCACAAATCTTTGTTTACTCCTTGTTCAAGGACGCAGCAAAATATGGGGAGCATCGGGAAACAGCGGGGAATGTCAGGTGGCCTCGCCGACACCTTCGTGGCCGAAATGGACAAGGCGACCGCAGACCTAGGTGGCTGCATCTCCATGCGTCATCGACTCCAGTCGCGGTGTGGAACATTCAGGGAATATCACGAACGACCGTCTTTACCAAGCCACCAATGCACTGGCGGTGAGTCTCTAATTAGCGTGACTATCTCTCGCATCCAACCGCGTGGATAGGGGCTCACATTCAGCGAATAGTTTACTAATTGGTCACCCTAATCATTCCTCATTGCCACAGTGTAAAGGCCATGTCCCACGGCGTTATTTGCTCTGCGACATTGTTTCGCACACATAATTTCTAGTAACGGAACTCTTGTTCTACGCTATCATGGAAACGTTAGGAGCGTAAGCCTCGTACTAAAGACGTATTTCCTTCGCATGAATCGTTCTCATAAAGTTTTGCCTGTGTAACTTACGCTTATATGGCACTATATGGTGGAGAAGTGTGCAATGTGCATTATAAAAAAACGATCAGTAACGCCCACTTTAAACTAGCTTGCCTTTATTACGGTTTTGAGATCCTTTGTGAGACATGTCAATGGATAATTTGCCGAAAGCATGTGTCGTATAGCGGCATTATCGCAGTACCGTAATGGTTTATGAAGAAAAATTCAAAATGGAAATAAATAACCATGAAGTACTTCATTATTTATAAAATTTATGAGCATTTTGCGCGAGATTGCCTTGTTAGTTAGATCATTTTATTTGAAAAAAATCTTTCGTTCGTAGTTTGTACACTCGTATTTAATTTATGATGTGGTCGTTGGAGTAATGGCATCTTTTTCAGAGGGCTTGGGATCGAGTCAAGGAATTTTCGGAGATTTTTCATTGAAAATCATAATCCTATATGGTTGCTCCAGGGGAGCATTTTAAGGGAATTTCTTTATCCGTTGTATGGGACGTTAAGCTGCGGCCCACTCGGTGCCTTCCATTAACAGTGAGTAAATGCTGATGCTGGGTTTCTGCCCATCTCTTCTCTACTTCCTTATAATTCTTTCTTAATAACCCTGTCCACCTATTCTTCATGTACAAATGACCTCAGTTTTCGTCTCAATTCCGTGATGTCCTAATTAAAAATATTAACTAAAATTATAAAGAAAATTGAAATGAGCTCTCATGAGGGAAAGACTGACGTTAGGTTAAAGTAGAATGAAATAGATATCTTCAGCAAACGAATCTTCAGACTCACCTGGGCTGACGAAGATCATTCTCAATTATTTTCAATATTTGACCATGGTTTCAGCATGGAGTGACATTCTCAAGTTACTAGGTGAACCATGTTCCTGTGTTTTATAATAATTGTGAATTAGTTAAGCGCATTTGCTTTTAAATCATTAATCTTGGGATGTCACCATTACATCATGTAATTATAGTCATTCATTCCCGTTAAGGATTCATTCCAAGTCTTGACGTCATTTAGTCATGCTGGATCACAGAACATGATGGTATTAAAATTAGTTGACGACAACGCTTTCGCAACGAGAGAATTCTCCTTTAGACTACTGGATGCTGGTCGCTCGAGTTCATTCAATTTGGATCACGTTCATGATTTAGGACACTGTTTCTGACTTCACTCCACGGGATTGTTTCAGGTGAAGACGTAACTCATTCACGAGACCACTCGTGTTTCATAAAATCATTATTTAGTTGCGACGTTTTATTTTTCATCGCTACATACAGATCTCACTTATGCAACTTGTTTACCAGCATGCATTTTGTCCTAGTTCGTCGCCAGCTTCCCATGCTGACCACATACGACCTCTATGTTGCGAGGAATAGATAACTTGCCTCTATCAACCCTACGGCTTTCTAACCGCAGCACGCTGCCCTGCCTCTTTCTTTCTCGTGACCTTGTTGCCATGTGATGCCATGAACCGCATGTGGGGGCTGAATATTTTTTTCTATGTCCCACATTTTCCGTATTTAATTCTGTGACCTGGGCGTCCACTCGACAACTACCTTTTATTTCCAAACCTCATCGCACAGCTACAAATCTACCAAAATCCGCGATCGAAATACGAAGGCTCAGGTCCCTTTGCAACGGTGCTGACAATGGAATCCGGAGGTCGTTCTCTCTTTGCGCACTTTCGAGCTTTGAGAATTAAACGCGAGGGGTAGGTAGTAAATTATGCATAAGCCTCCGCCTCCAGCTGCTCATTGGCCGATTCTGCAACTTCCAGAGTGCTCCTTTTCTCGAAATTCAAGTGTTTTTGTGAGTCTAGTGATCTCACGTTGGAGACCCTCTCATAAGGGAAGAGGATTTTTTTATCACGCTGGTGCTTTAAAAGCAATTCGTTTTAATATTTTTTTAATGCAGAAATTCTGTTTTTTATATATTTATCTGTATTTTTTCTTTCTTTATCAAATATATGTACCTGAAAGCGGTGAAAAGGGCCTCAAACTTTGAAGAAAATATGTGTTTCATAATTTTTTCCTTTTTTAAAATAACGTTGTAATGAAATTCACGTATTTTTTAATTAAAGCCTCGGAGAGGGTTCAAGAATAATTATGGGAAAACCGTATTATGACCCTCGGATGTTAACAGAAATAAATCAATATTTAAATGAAAATTTTACTAACGTTTTAACCCGTTATTACCTATTTCGTAGTCAAATTTATTGTGATTTGTCCGAAAAACTTGCAGAGCGGGTCAATTATTGACTGGAGTAAACTTTTTTTTCTTACCCGCAGATTTTTTTTCCAAAGAATATTTACAAAGAAAAAAAGTTTCGTATTATGAAAAAGGTTTTCTGTCCTTCATTGCTGTATTCCGGAGTCGAGTGAAGCTTCATTTACGAAGAAATGTTTCAAATCCAGGAAGACATTCATTTATGATAGGGAATCGGGATATGAGGGTATTTATAGTCAATACCCTCAAGTTTTGGTTTTATAATGCATCGTTAACTTAAACTGCTGGATTTCTCAGCCTTTTTGTTGATCTGATGATAGCTAAAAATCATAGTACATGAAATCATCTTGCTTGCTAATATAGTCGTCGTCCATGTGAGAAAGTGTCCTCATCGGACATCATATAAGAATATATTTAACCAGACTTTATAAAACCGGATCCAAAAGTGTAACGTGCGGGTAATAAGTCGCTATGGACCCAGATATACAGTGTGACAAAACAAGGGCATCTATTATCTGTACAAAGGTCGTCGATTTTTAATGAAGCAAAAAAATGTACAGATTTTTCCAGTTGAATGGGAAGAACGTTCTAGTCAAATATGTCGAGCGATTCGTGTTTTCTAGGTGCCCCTCTATTCCCCGAAAATATTAACGGGTCGGCAACCGTACGAGGAAAAATGTTGAAGAGTCCACACCCCAACCTTACAGTGCATTAGTTCGAAGGAGAGGTGCGATTTTAATAAATAGATTTCCAATTCCGTGGCGTGACGGACTGGTCTTTACCCTAAGAAAGGCTTCTCCCGAGCCAGTTTTTGTGTACTATTCATGCCGGAAGATTGATGGAACACATATTACTCATAGTTTGTTTTATGTAGAGAATGATTCTTCTTCATGAAGAATCTTTGAGGTGTCTAGGAGACCTGAGTTCTCACGGACGCGTATCCAAACTATGACCGGTTGTCACAGAAACCGGGAGAAAAAGTGGAATGTTGGAAGTTCTTTATCGAGAGACATTGATGAATGTTGGAAATCTACTCGCATGATTGCTTTCTAGTCATAACTCGAAAGATTGAACGCTAGGCTATGAATATGTAATTTACATAAAATTGCATTCTATGCTATATATAAATCAGATACGCATTAAGGTGTAATCCATATTCGGTATTTCATACTCTATAGGGACTTTGCACTCAGGTTTTCTTTACTACCAAAGGATTTTCTTAAAGAAATTTTTCTTTTCAACCCTAACAAAATTTGTCAAGATGCAAATTTTGTTGTAAACAAAGTTGTTGCAAAGTAATTGTGTTGAGGCATTCAGTCAGTGAGTGCATTTAGCCGTCTTCTTTTATTCTGATGTCACTGAAATGTTCAGCTACATTCCCGGGGAGACAGCTGGTAGCCCATTAGAACTTTTAAAAAATTTCTTAATAAAATAAAAAGAAATATTTCCATTAATAAATTATTTTTGAAGGAATGGTGACAAAGCAACATACCCATAATATTTACGGACATTTCATATAGATCCTCCGTCGCTTTATACTTGTTGATGGACAGTAGGAAGTTCCATGATTGGAGCGCCTTAGTTTATTGCACGGTTGCACTAATATTTGTAATGGTAAGGCGTTTTGTTTAAGGAACAAGTCAATATTTTTAGTGGTAACCACTAGAAAGATATAATTGAGGGAGAAGTAATTTGGAAGAATTACGAATGTTAGAAAGGAACTGTAAATGAATAAATAGGTTAGGTGTGCTGAGATTGGAGTGGAGTACTGAAGCAAAACTGCCTTCGGATGCTTGTAACTGATGATAATATGTATGCCTTACTGCACTGACTGAGTCGAAGAAGAAAATGAAAGCCAGAGTAAAATAATTTTAAATATGAATTGCACTCACAGGTGATCATACAATTTAAAAAATAATCGTATCCCAATTTTTGCTCGTTACTCACGCGGTCAGCAGGATGTGCAAAAACATTAACGCAAATAAAACTCTCTGCAAATGATGCAGGTGAGTGATTAAAACTAAATTGGAAGATTAACCCATCCGAAGCCCTTTATTATTTTTTGTACGAAATTATAACGACCGGTTGATTTTTATTGGTGACCGCAGCTTATCCAAGCGAAGGATTTGAATTCGGAGTCGTTCCTTTGACATCGATTTAGCGTTTTCAAACCATCCATCAAATATCAACCTTGTTCCCCACGAATGATCAAAATATTTCACCCATATCTCTCCGCAATGGAACATCCCCAGATAGCGTGGGCTTTTCCATCCTCGCGGGTGAATACATTTTTAAGCGGCGATTAACATCGATCATTCCCAAAACGTATTTATTTTTAATGATGAGGTAGACCCAGTCTTACCATTGAAAAATTTACGAGAAAAAACATGGATTTAGGGAACTCCTTTCACGCTGTTTGTGGTTGGTGGCGTTCGTTCTGCATCAAAAGATCGGTTAATTTATTTTTTCAAATCTATCCCCAACTTTAAAATGTCGAGTCCATTTCAAGTCCATACTCTCCATAAGAGTTCTTTATTTTGAATTGAGTAAAAAATTGCTTCGAAAGGAAATAAATGGCAATTTGGTGTTTCTAAATGAAAGTGCGCCCTCAGAATAGTTAGTGAGCTGAGTAAATCTTGGAGCATATACAAATGCGCCAAGGATTTTTCCACCCCTATCCATTCCATTGTTGGGTTGTCCTTGACGTAAAGTGACATCTAAAAGGCACATGGGCAATGTTTGCAGCACTTTTACAATTTTGAGCTATCACTCTTGATATTCTGTGTGGTACTTTTTTGTGGCTATCCGTCGGAGGAAATGGTGGAAGAAGCAGGAATCAGATTAACAGGACCAATAAAAGTGGTTAGTTTTGCTGGAGATCAGGGGATGACTGGTCAGCTAGGGAAGTACAGTTCTTGATAGATGCCCTACAGAACATCGTGGAAATAAACATTCGATGAGGATAATCCACAAGAAGGTTGCAGCGGCAAGTGTTTTCAGAAATAATGAATCAAAACTGATGAAGGGTGTACACTGTACATTGAAACAAATAAAATAAATATGTTATTTGCGGTAACCATTAGCGCGAAAATGGAAGTTTTACAAAAGTTCAACTGCAATTTTTATTAATGCATACACATTTTTTACGTGACGATGCATGACACTTAACTGGGTTCTTAGCCAATGGCCAAGTACACTAAAAACACTGGTCAATGGCCAATTACCGAAAAAACACTGGCCAATGGCCTTCTAGGTTATTAAAACTCCTCTTCTTAAATAATAATGTTTAACTTGTGCCTGAGAGAATACAAATTACATTTTTAGGAGAATCTCAAGGGAAAAGGAAGCTTACAAAAGGGGGAGAAAACTGAGGGCAAAAACCATGCATAACGATGCCTCTCACCGAATTTGTTCTTCGTATTCTCCTGCTCCTTTCTTTTCTTCTGTGCTTCAAGCCACGTCATATTCTTCAATTTGTTCTTCTATCTCTTCCCCCTACCATCACTACCTTGAAATACAAAACTCCTCACCCATTCTTCCCTTATCAGTTGAAGTATATTGAAAATAAAACCGTTGCTTTATGTGTCCGTATAATGACAGTTACTGTTGAAACTGTGGCCGGCAATTGAGAGTAAGAAATAATTCATGCATATAAAATATGATGGTAAAATAACCATTTTGAATTAACTAAGCAGTATGCTGATAAGATAATGGAGTGGAGAGCTGTAGTAAAAACATCTTCGGATTGGTTACAGCTGATGACCAAAAAATGCAAGAAAACGTTTGGTATTTACAAACGATTTAGTTAATAGGTTGCCCGCGGTTTTCGGGCAACCTATTAAATCGTGTGGAAGTACTAAGTATTTTCTTTCATTTTAAAATGAATTGCCACAAAGTATGACGTGCAACCTTTGATACTGCTGATGAGCAGCTTAACTCTGCGTTTATTTATTTATTATTAATCAGGAGGGTTGTCATTTAATAAAAAAAATTAGATTTACTCATTGGCGTACTCGATTTTTACATAGCTAAACTGTAAACCTTCGTTTTATGGAAAAGGACGTTTGAAACAGACTAATAAGCCTGAGAAGATGCAATGAACTGAAAGCATAAAAAACTAGGAAATACTTGTCAAAGTAGGGGAAAAATAAAATTGTTTGAGAAACTCAGGGTAGGAAAATATCTGCAAGTTTCTTTGGGAGTCGAGTTGCTGGTTAAAGCTTAACGAGTGCTAAAATATGAGTAGGATAGTCGTTTTGAAGGGGATAATGAGAGGCAGGAAATACACTAAAGTAGGTACTGAATGAGAAATTGCGTGAGAAAATAGTGCAATCCTAGCAGGGGTAATAGGAGAGTAGCATTGCTCCGTCTAATTACTACTCTAAACGGTAGATAACCAAATTCTATTAATATTATATACAGCTCAAGCACAAAATCTATTTCAGCCCCTCTTGCAATATCTTGCATCACTCTGGAGAGATATTTCAATGCATTTCGGTGTTCTGGAAATTATAAAATTACTAATGTTTCCAAATCGATTGCCTATTCCCAGTATATTTTCGGTGCCGGACGAACAAGTTTTATCCCCTTCCCACGCAGAGCACGGGTACAAAAATAAAATAAATGGAGAGAAAAAAAACGGCTCTTATCTATTTCTGGAATTCGGCGCAGATTGGCCACGCCGCGTTGAATTTTCCAGGGCTGGGCTCTCTAAAAATTCTATTCGCCGATGAACGAGTTAAAAAATTTCGCCGAATATGACAGGAATATTGAATCAGTTTCTCTATTGTCCCGGTAAACTGCGGCGTGGGAGTGGTCGGTAGCAAGGTAAGCGCCCAAACGGTCGTCCCTTGGCGAGCCTTAGTTTCAAATGAGTTGGTTGAGTGATGCCTCTGGGGGTCTGCAGAAGATCAAAAATTGCGTGAAAAACTGTTCGTAATGTCCCAGTTCGTAATGAAAAAATGCCCCAGCAATTTATAAAAAAATCATGATTTTTATCTCGATGGTGCTTACCCTGAAGGCATAGGTTTTACCCCAGCTGAAATATAGTCTTCACTGTTTTTTTTCATCACCACGTCAAACTTCTAGCTATCACCATATTCAATATGAAAACGATATGTCATGCCGTTACTCGTACGGGCGAAAGATAAGATAAGGCGGCAATCATTAAAATGTGAGATAAGTGTGGACGCTAGGCCTGTGGAAAGTGTAAATTGGTAAACGTTTTCAAAAACGCCTGAAAAAAATCATTTGACCATATCAGGCTTGGTTGTGTTACTGAAAGGCAAGCAGAGGACAACTATGAGATCCGGTTTCGAATTTCGAAATTCATGTTAGATGAATCTTTCTCTCTTTGATGTTAATATAATATCTCCTGATTTTATACATACGGTGACACATTCAGTTTTTCATGGTACAGAGAGTAATTCAACAAGCATTAACATGTTCGGAGTTCATCATTTTTGCAGCAAATTTCCACTTACAATAATTATATTTGAAGATCTTCCGTGCTGGCCTGAGTGGGAAATGAGGATACTTAAAAAGCAGAATTAAGCTCAATAACCTCAATAAAAGCTTAATGACCTTGGCAATAATATTATAGCTCTCTTTTTGAAATTTACGCCAATATCGTATTATACGTTTGACCAATGCGTAACAAAAAGGCGGAAGTTGTATTCAGCCATATACTATGTACTTAATGTGTTCATCAATCACATTGTTTCCACGGTGGTTCATGTTATTAGGTAAACATGATATATTCATGCATAAATGCGTGGAATTATTCTAAGTTCAACGTTTTATTGCAGGAAAATAACAAGCAATTAGTAGGTACATTTATCAATTTTTTTGTATATTATTTGATTTATATTTATTTTTTAATAGATGATCTTAATTACAGCGGCAGAAGCGTTTGGAAAGGCGTTCTTTGTTAAAGCAAACCATTTTGAGATAGAAAAAGTGCTTTTTATTTACCGACTCAGTGAAAAAATATGCGGTTTAAGTTTTGCTAAAGGTTACTGTGTGTTTTGTTCTGTGGGGCAAAATAACCTTTTCAAAGCCGCGACATGACAGTGCCTGACTTAACGCATCCACGACTTTGATTGTGCTGAGGGGAATGACAGATGCCGCAACGTGCATTCGTTCAATTCATAATAGCATTTTATTTGCCACAGAGAATAAAATTAGAACGGGAAGAATAATTGAAATATATAAACTAAAAATTATCAAAGGTCCACGCAAATGAAGCATGAATTTCCAGATTAGGGTTGGCTTAAGAAATGTTTTTCACTTCAAGAAGGTCCCTTTGGTTCGTAAGACGGGAACACTTTTCCACGCCCTCTTTACCAGCCAAAGCTTCATCTGGATTATAGTTAACAATAATCAGTGTTATAATCTCATTGTAAATCGTGTTAGATTTAATAATATAATATTCTCCTGATAAAATATTCTGAAAAACCATTGTTAGTCCCGGTATTACCTCGCTTGGGTCTCAGAATTCCGTTTCAAGTGTATTCTATTCCACATATTATTAAGTGAGTGTCTATTGGACTTATCACACTTTCTCAGTTAGTATTGCACCAACAGGAAAAACATTTCACCTATCCTTAAGTTGGATTAGGCGCGGACTTCAGGAAAAGAATTCACCCTATCCTATAGTGTCCGAAATATCTTGGCTAAGGAATCTCCTCACGATTTAGCAAGTTTGGAGTAGTACAGCTCTTTGCCCGACGTTAGTTATTGTTTTTTGAATTCTCAGCTTCTTAATTTCTTTTTTAACTATGTGGGACATCACTCCCTCCGCAGAGATTACTATTGGGTGAATGCTGACATCTTTCAATTTCCAGATATTTTTAATTTCATCGGCAAAATTCCTGTATTTTGAGCTATTCTCTCTCTCTCGTTGGACCTTACATATATTGATTACATTTGCCTTTTCCGATTTATTAATTAATAGGATACCCGGTCTATTGTAATCTGTGGTTTTATCTGTGAGTATCGGTCTGTTCCATAACAAAACATACGGGTGGCAAATATTTGTAATATGATGGGGTATGTTTCTTTAAAAGCCCGTAAGTTATCCCCAGGTGATGGTGTATTATGGCATGTTGGTTATGTCTATTCAGGTAGACATTCCCCGCAAGAGCTGATCAGCCTGACATTATGTGCTCAATTAACTCACCAGCGCATCCACATTTTCTACATCTGTCTGCTATTTCTAGTTTGAGTATATTTTTTCGTAGTTATGGGTGCGTATAACTCTGTCTTGAATACCCGTGATAAAACCTTCGGTATTAGGGTAAAGATAGCTATCCTGGAGCCATTTTAACGATGCAATTTTGGCGACCCAATCCTCCTGGATAACTGTTGGAAATTTTCCGTGCAGTACTTTTATTTATTAATATTGAGTTCAAATATTTATTTTCCCAAATTCTCCACCAAATTATATGGACTAGGTATTGATAAACCACTAAGTTATGATCGATAAATTTCGCTTTGGATTATTCAGTTTTCGTATATTCTACAATTAACCTAATAAAGGAACACGGGCTCTCTGACAAACTCATTTAAATGTATAAAGACTCGCCATGTCGCCACAGAGTACCCAATAAAGGGTCTTTTAATTGCTACGCGGTTACATTTTAAGGTAGTTTGAGCCAGATTTCACTAAACCAGTCGTCCTCGGTGGCCGCGGAATATATTCCACGCATGGTACGCCAGAGGTTCGAGACCCATCTGGGAGGATTTTTCACCATCCAGGTCACGGTTGTGTGTGTTCATCGCTGATTATATGTTTTTTCCTGCAAGTAAAGGACTCTATCGGTTGTTTTGGGGAAACATTGAAAATAAATAAGTAATTAAAAATGCATAAGATAAGGAATTTGGCCTAATTTTAAAGAAATAGATCTCTTCTTTCTTATGATATTTCGATCTGACTGATATATTTCGTTGCCTTTCAAGATAATTAACAAAATCTAGAAGCCGCATTCCGTGGGAATTGGCAAGGATTTGCTCTACAAATAGGCATTGTTTTTATAACATGATGATGATATGACTTAAACATTACATCAGAAATGATACAGTATTTTTTCCGCGTGTTTTTCCAAACATTTTCACAAATGAATTAATTGCTCACCGTAATTATTTTAATAAAGATGCATGAAAACCTTCAGTTGTGAAGGCATTTCAGCTTAAGTAGCTACTCTGTGAAACAAATAAGTCATGTAAAAACCCATAAATATGTATATTTAGTCAATTACAGAGAATTTCAGTCATAGAATCAAAGTTTTTGCGTCACTGAAAATGCAGTATTGACTTCATGCTTTTTATATCTGCGTAAAATTTAAAAATAAAATTAAAATTAGCTACGCCTTGACTCAAGAAAATTCTCTTCTAAACCACCTTTGAGGTGGATTTTCATGTACAGTGATGGTCTTCCTGCTGAAATGGAAAAATGAAATATTGTATAACAATAGGAAGCGCAAGGAGCATTTGTTGGAAAACATATTGAGGCAGAAAAGTAAACATCGATAAAATTTAAGGGAATAAGATGAATCATTATATGCGAGTAAACATAAAAAAGTCTTTAGTCTAAAAATAAAAGGTTTAGGTAGACCAAGAAATATACAACTTGAAAATTTAGAGATGTAATGGATCTTAAAATTTACGATTGGGTACAGGTTTAAATCTAGCCATGACGGTACAACAATGCAATGGCTAACTTAAGATGCGCGGAAATTCGAAAATTAACTTTTAAAATTGTGAAATCGAAGTAAGGAGATATTTGGTATTGCAGCTGGTCGATAGGTGTTGCAATAGGTCGATAGAAGGTGGTATTCATTGTACGAATAATTAAATTGACTTATAAAATTTTTCCTGTAAAGAAAGAAGAAGTATGAGCTTGACAGGAAAAATCTCCCAGAGACGCAGGAAAGGATTAATTAGGAATGTTTTGTAAAATTAAAGGGAAACTGGGCTTTCAGGTGATGGGGATAAGCTTTGATTTGCGAGTTTTCAGAAGTGGCTTTGGAGAATGATGGGAAAAGTCGGTTGGATGAAGAGTAAGGCAAACAAAGGCCTAAGTGTTAGGTGGGGTGGGATAAAAGAGATTTGAAGGAGAGATTTCGGAGGAGGTTGTGAAAGTTGATAACGGAAGATATGTGGAGGAATATTTGATGGCGGGGAAAGGAGAGCCGGAGATATCCGAAAGATACAATTTGAGACCGCGAGATGAAGAAAGTAATAATGAGTAGTTGAAGAATGTCTATTCTCCATGGAAAAAAAGGTGCTTTTATCGATTTGAAAACATTATAAAGTTTTAAAGGGTGCTTCAAACTTATCCCGCTTCGCGGTATGGAAACATTTAATCATGGTTATATCATTATTTGAAAGACTTTCTTGAGCATCTTCTCGCAACTCTTAGACTTTAATTATCATAATTAAAACTGCAAAAATACTATAGCCCACTGACATTTTACTTTGATAGAAAAAGCAAGAAAGAATATGAGTCAGGTCAAAGCTGCATTCTATCTAATGAAGAGTCTAATAAACGTTAAGTACATAATTTTATAAGGAAGAAATCATTTCATTAAAAAATAAAATTACAAGGAAACAGAGGAGGTTAGAGTAAATATTATTATAATTTCGCAGAAGAATGATAAATATGAAATGGACTAACAAAATTACCAATGAAGAGTTTGGGGAGAAAAACGTTTCATGAAAATACCGCTGAGATAAAACAATGAAAGCCGCCCTGCGACATAACATCTTCCTGAGAACAATTATGGGAGGACAAATAAATTATATGAATGATATATAAAGGCCAAGATTGGAATGTTTTGAGCAAAAAGTATGATTGACGCTACGGTAAGGAGCTTTTGAAGGAAATATAGGAATAAAGAAATAAGCAGGCAAGATGACGGCGAGCCGAGCTTCCGCAAAACAACATTCGAATAGTAACTGCAGTTTAATAACGAACCCATTAGCCACAATAGACCCAATGCTTACGTTTCAATCCAATATCCGAGAAGGCTTAGTGTTAGTGTCTATAGTGTTTTTGACAGGCTCAAAATTTAAGTGCACATGATTCATTGTTTTTTTTTCCATCAATTCCGTGATTAGGAGTTTTGCGAGGTTGATCTTTTCCCGCATTTTGGCCGATTTTCTCGAAAATTATTTCCGAGGACACTAGAATCAGTTTGGCGAGCTCCCTCGAATGATAAATATTCCAGAAAACAGTGTCTGTCTGCGTTCCTGTGGGCATGGAACCAAGTCGGAGCGCGAAATTTCCCGGTGAGAAACCACGGAAGTGTAAATGTTTTCCCCTTATCAACGTATTTTTTCCCGTAAAGAAAGTTGCATCTTGAGTATGTGAGTAAAATCAAATAAAAATGCCAATGCTCGTTCGTTCGAGCTGCCTAAAAACTACTTAATTCACTATTGACCTTATATATATACCTTAGCTATTACCGAAATGTTATGCTACCAATGCATGTTAGTCGATGGAAACAGTTTGTCATAAATAATTTAGGGTATAGCGCGGCCTAGCCGCAGTAATACCTTTTGCGGCGTCACCTACTAATGTACAAGAGTGCATATAATACCAGAGAAAACTATCATCCGCCTTGACCGGGACTCGAACCCGTATTCCTCGGCTAAAGCATTCATTTTATAGATATTTTTACTGAAAAATCGCTGCATACATCAGATTTTCACAAAATACATTTTATCAGGCAGAAAAATGCTTTTTTCCCTATATTTCACCTATTTGTTTAATAAAGCTGTTGTAATTTTGAAAAAAACTAATAGGTACATATAGATTTTAGGTGGCCACATTTGGTTGAGGACGCATTTTGCAATGAGTAACACGAGCATGAAAAATATCACGTATATTTCATTGCATGAAAAATATTACATATATTGCATTATATATTAACGTTTTCGGAGCACTCAAGCTTTCCTCTTTCCACCTGAGGTGGGCCCACGCATGGGACTCACACGAGTTCCCCGCAAATCTCCACGAGGGAAATGAATGAATAATCAGTGTGTTGAACCATTCAATATTAATTTTTAATTATTCAATTTCGGGATTGGCCTCAAAAACGTATTACGGCAATTTTAGCTCGAAAGTTGTCATGAAAATTGTTGAGGCCGTTTTTGGAAGCTCGAAATCAAACATTTGCCAATGCTAAACCTTGGAAATGAATTAAGCTGCACATGTAAAACTCACACATTTAGTTTCAAATTACAAAGTAATGTTTTAAAATTGACTCATGAAAATGAAAAAGCGCGTATTGAATGAGATGATTAATTCCACAATGTGCTGAAAGCCAGCAATGAAGTTTTGTGATGCAATGTGATGCAATAAGAAAAGCAATGAAGTTATGTGAAGTCGGACCTCGGTAACAGTATATTAGGTTAGGGTACAAATGATACTAGTATTTAAGCATTCATATTTTCTTAAAAGTCAAAATTCAAAGCTAGATTCGGGGTATTGGCAAAAATATTTATGAGTTAAGTTTTTCTTTAAATGAATATTTGCTCAATTAATCGGTTAAAAAGATGGATGGTGGAATTACACTTATCATAACAAATTCCAAATACCACAAAATAGCCAGAGTATTAATTGGCTTTTGGGTGACGATAATACTATCAATATTCCTAATTACCACTTATTATACAAATATCACTTACATCGACTTCTCTTTTTCTCATTACTATATTTGTGTGCCCAAAATTGCTCCAACTGGTTTCCTCCTAATTTGTCGTGCTCCATTTCATCACGCCCTTTATAATCTCATCCCTACATCCATCCATGCAATATGCCTCCTATTAATTTTCCTAGAGTTTCATCTCCTACCTGATGCAGTATTTATTCACTGGCTTTCTCATTGGCCCATTGTTTTCTCCCCATCCTATTCAACGCCCATCTATGGCTTGGCATAGGAATGCCGGTGTAACCGTCGTATACATAGATCAAACGAGGGACGAACCCGTCAACCTTGCTGTCAGCTTCCTGTTACAGTTGTCATATTTCTCTTTAGGGTTCAGCCCAAGGCGAAAGGACATAGATGCTCCAATTATACGGCTAATCGTTGACCGAAAAAAACAATAAGTAGTTAAGGGAATAAGAGAGCCCACCTTCTAAAGGCGAAGCAGCAGGTTTAATTTCTAAATAAGCATCTTCCGAAAATTCAGTGTTGAGCTAAAATATTTTTCCTCATTTCATTCCGAGCTAATGGGTCTTACCTTGTTGAATACCTGCAATTTGAGCAGTAAATATTTTGAATTTTTGCTGAAACGTAGTCTAGTGTTGTGAAATATTTATTAATCATTGCTGATGCCTCCAAAGTGAAGTGGAATAAAGTGTTTGAGACCATCAAAAATACTTAAAAATCTCAACGCACTTGCTACTGATTATATTATTATATGCGGATTATATAATGATTAGAATCACGATAATAATTTGTCGGGAGAGATATACAAATCTAAAAAATATGCATACCGAACTGCATGATATCTTAAGCATCTAATTTCCAATTAGCTGGCAGCTTATAATAGATTGTTCCTTATGACTTAGATATCGACTTTATTAACGTCCTAACAAACCAATGCATTTTCAGGAGGTGTATGTTTAAACTGTTAATGAGTGCAGTGGCGTCAAAATTTTGGGAAGGGTTTTATGACATAGTTATGTGATTTCCACTCAATATTGTAAGGATTTCATGGTTACAGTGGTGGGTACATTAATTTATCAAGTTGTCGGAGTGATCTCAGTTTTTACGCATCAAAGTTACTATCATTTATTTACAATATATATTAAGGAAATAATTTTGCAGAGAACTTCATCTTTTCCCATAGTGAGAAGTCTCTTCAACAAGTGCACAAACTACTCGAACTGGGTGAACTTTCTTCAAAACCCAGTGGAGTTTATGGAGTATTGAAAACCCTACCTACACCTCAATGATGTGATTTTTTTGGTACAAAATATTTCCGTGAAGCCCAAAAGCGGAACACTGAAAGGATATAAGCTCTCTGGCATCTGTGTATATTTTGCACGTCCAGTGGGCATCAAACTTGTTGAGCTCCTCCTTCGTGCTATCGCATTTCCGTTGAGCCAAAAGATACAACCTCAACATATTTTGGCACTGGGAGGCAATGAAAATGGATTACCTGCATGATTTTTCACATTTTACGCTGTTAATATGTGATAATTAAGCGTTCGAAAAGTAAAAAATGGGTTTCTGCTGATTATGTGAAGTTTTTGTCTTGAAAAACGTGTGAAGTTTTCATTGTTAAGCAAATTTAAGAAGTATATCCTAAGCGTTTAGCCATGTATTCATACAATGTCGGATTGAAGAATAATAAATGATGATATCAAAATTTGGCAGGCCATTGATATGAGTTTCTGGAAAACTATATCTATAGGAGGCTGATGACATTATAGGTCTGGTAGGATTTAGAGTCTATTGATTTTTTCTCTAGTGAGAGGAAGAGTAATTTATCACGAGTAAAAGACAATGTAAAGTCTAGGTTTAATAACAGAGAATAAACGATGACTATAGTTTCATTATTATTTCATATGAATCAGCTGATATACGAGGGTCATTTTCAAAGTAAGAACCGTTTACGCACCCTACCCAGGCAGGTAATTGAACGGAGACGTCTCTAGGTCGAGTGCTCTCCCTAGGGTCCCGGCAACATCCACATTGTGTACCGAGTATTTGAGTGAGTTGGTTGATTTTTCATAGTGCTTACTAAAGAAGCATGTCCATCACTAATCCCTCCGATTGCGAAGTGCGCTCAGTGATTAGATTTTTGAACGCGAAAAACATTCGCCCTGCCAAAATCCATCGGCAGCTCGTGGAAGTGTATGGGGCAGGTGTATTGAACGAGGGGAATGTGTGAAAGTGGCACCCCTTGTTTAATGGTGGAAGGACAAATGTGCACGATGACCCGTGAGATTTGGTCGCCCATCTGTCAAGAATGAGGACTTGAAAAACAGGGTCAATGCGCTCATTCGTGAAAACAGGCGCTTCACTATTGATGAGCTTCATAAGGCATTTCCAGATGTTTCACGATCTGTCCTCCACAAGATTGTTACTGTTTGCTCACTTCCAATATGGAAAAAATGGCGCGCTATCCAAAATCCACTAGACGTGGCCTACTCACTTGGGGAGTGCGTCTGCATCATGACAATGCGCGGCCGCATCTTGCACGGAAAACGCAAGATTTGTTGGAAACATATCAGGGATTTTTCGGGGTTTGCACCGGGGAGTTAGGTCCATGGCGGCCGACGTTTCGATGCTCGAGTCGAGCATCGTCCTCAGGGCAGAGGTGAGTGCCTTGACTGGAAGTGGTCATCAATATATACCCTATGGGTAGGTCAGGTCCGAAATATTTGGCGGGAAAATTGTGTATCATCCGGTGCTCTTGACTCTCCCATAATCTTGATGATAGGTTTCCACGTGTGACTCAGGTTGTAACCGGTGTCACGGTTAAAGTTTCGTCTTTCTCTCCGGATCTCGATGGCCTCCTTGATGAGCCGGTCCCAATAGCCAGATGAGCGGGCAATTATTTTTGTCTTCTCAAAAGGGATGGCATGGCCCATCATGATGCTGTGCTCTGCAACAGCCGATTTTTCCGGTTGGCCCAATCTAAGGTGACGCTGGTGTTCCTTGATTCGCGTCTCCACCGTCCGACTTGTCTCACCCACGTACACTTCACCGCATTCACACGGAACGCGGTAAACTCCTGATGTCTTCAGGCCAGTAGGGTCCTTCGCTCTGACTATGAGCTCCTTCAGTTTGGGTGGCGGTCGGTGAATGGTGTCTCTGTTATGTCTGGCTAAAATCCTCGATATTTTGCCAGATATCGAGGAGACGTATGGCAAGTAAGCTCTTGAGGAAGGTTTTTCCTTTGCTGTCTGCGAAACGTCGGCCGCCATGGACCTAACTACCCGGTGCAAACCCCGAAAGATCCCTGATATAAATCTTCGCCGGGAAAGCCTGAAATCATTCATTTGTTGGAAACATTTTATTGGGAAGCCCTCAGCCATCCTCCCTGCAGCCCTGACCTGACTTTCACCTTTTCACAAAACTGAAGGAGTTTTTGGGTGGCAAGTGGATGGGAACTGACGAAGAAGTGAAAGAAACTGTTGTGGGATAGTTGGCTAGACTGGCGGTAGACTTCTATGATGTGGGGATCGTAAACCTAGTGCCACGTCTTAACAAATGGGGACTATGTAGAAAAATAAAGGAATGTTGTTAGTAGTAGTAGTAAAAATATTATTTGGATAAATAATTTTATTATTTTATACGGCAAAACAGTTCTTACTTTAAAAATGACCCTCGTACCTATTTATTTCCACCTATTCCTTATAATTCACAGTGGTTCGCACACCCACTGAAAGGAAAGCGGTTCTACTTTTAAACACCTCTTTTCCGACATTTTTACGTAACCAAGTGCTTGAAGTTTGAGGATATAAGATTATGAATTAAATTGCAATCATTTTTTTAAACTCAGGGTTTATAAAAATGATCGCAACTAGGAAAGTGTTTGTTTATTTAGAGAGAATTGTGGATACTACAAGTTGGTATGAACTCAACGGAGATTTGATTGTAATTCATTGCATAGTCACAAAGATGCAACCCCTGCCACTTCGAATCCTTATTTTCTCTCAGTGAATGAAATCGGTCAAGAAATGAAAACGGTCACGTGTAAGGAGTCATCATTTATATAAATTAAGATGTAAATAAATAACTTCAGCAGTAGCTTTTTCTTGTGTCAACTGTATAAATTGTGTTGATATTAAGAATGCATCTTTTTCAAGATAAAAAATAGGATAGTTTAGAAATCAAACCTTGCCAGAGCCATAACTAGTCTCCCGCCCAATGAATTAACCAATTCTGCTACGGAGTCACTTCCTAGTGAGGCAAAAATGGTGAGTCCTAATGTGAATCTAAAGAGAGTAAAAACCTCGTGACGTAGCTCGAAAGAAAAGACTCCGATCGCCCCAACGAGCGCGTAGACGTGAGTTTCCTTATTAGTCTGTCCCATCTATCACGCAGATTTTTAATCAAAGATATTTTCTCACTATTTTGGGACATCGGTGAATTACTCCAACTGATCATTTCCGTTCTTCTTTAAAACAATGTTTTCATTGGTACCAATATTCTCTGATCTGGAAAAATCTAGGCTTCTTGTCTCCATTCATTTAAATGACTATACTTTTGAATGAATGGATCTATTGAGAACTGTTAAGGAGATGTAGTTTTATATCCGGTACATTTACTTCGAATTTAATCAGTTTCTTATTCCTTAAAAGTGTTAAAAATGAATCAACAGTAATCTATTTTTGAGAAATGACTCTTAGTTTTAGCTACATTAAGGCCTGTTTAGTAAGAACCCCGATGAAATCAATTCAATGTAGTTTTCAATTTTGAGAAAAAAAAATTTTTTCTTAAGTTAGTACTGAAGCGAAGTTAATTTTTTGTATCAAATACCACGACTTTATTCAAGTTGAAGTTACACTTAAGAGTAGTATTAATTGTTTTTAGTTTTGCTCTGTACGTTTTACTACTCCTTGATAAAATCGTATTATTTAATGAAGCGCCGAAAATGTTTCACGTATATAGGCTCAAAAAAGAGAAAGACACATTGCGAAATTTTCTATTTTCACAACTCCTAACGTAGGACTCCTATCGTAGTCGCCGCTTGCGTTGCGTGTTTCTTTCTCTTGTTTGATTCTATCATGCTGGTCTCTATCTATGAATTTTGTGAATCACCGAATGGCTCCCTCCGACCTCTGAACTATATATATAAGGGAATGTTCGTCCCTTGTTATCAAACTTTGATAAATTAGCGCCATCCTACTGTTTTAGGTAAAAACATCGCAGTTCATGTTTGGTACTCACGCGATATCTTTTAATAACAGAATAATTTAATATTCGGTCCGAACAAATGAAATCTCTTTGAACGTACGCATTACTGCGCGTATTTTGCGTTAACTTTCTTGTGACGGAAAATATCAATCACCCAAAACACCTGTTTTCCTTAAATCAGAGTTTAAATGTTTCCTAATTATCACGGTGGCTACTTATTTGTAAGTAGAGATTGCTCCGTAGATAACATGAATGCAGAGTTACCAAACCCAAAAAAATAAATTTTAAAATAATTAACGGCCATGATGATATTGTAAAATTGCAAATAAAAACTGCGAAAGTTATGCGCAAAATTATCATCACGGAAAAACGAAATATAAAAAAATAGACAAACTAAGTGGTGAAAATTGACCGGTGGCGGTGGGGATCGAACCCCCGACCTCAGGTTAGCGGCGGGGTAAAAACCCCCGCCGCCACCGAGGTCGGCAATTGTAGGCGGTGGAAAATGTGGTCGGTTTCAAATCAGCGAGCTTATTCCTCGCTTCGTAGTCAAGGCCCGCGGGCGGAGACGGTAAGAGGGGTAGAGGTGGTGGGGCGGCTCAAGCCGTATTACACGATTCTTGTTCCTACAAAAATTCAAGGATTCTCGCTAGCATGGCAGCTGTCCTCTATTGTGCGTGATACAGAACCAGCATGTTGGATAACAAGCATAATCACTATCATACTCGCTGATCTACTTCATAATTGATGTGGTACTAGTTTGTTACTCACTGCCATGGAACCTAGTTGCTGTTGACACTTCACGTTGGCTTTTACAGTCGCTTTGCTATCTCCTCTTTTCTGAAAATAGCGCCTTTTAGATCTCTTTGCATATATTAGTAATTTTCTGGCCCTGAAATCAGCAATGGATGAAAATGTCCCGATAGTTGTTTTGGTTGTCTGCTGCAATACACCTACATATTGGTTAGTTTAAAATTATTGTAGATATGCGCTACGATATGAATTAAAATACTACTTTCTCGCCGTTACAAGAAACCCTCCAGGTCGGCTAAAATCATAATATATTCCCTCTAATAATATCAAGTACTGGGTTTAGCATGATAGGTGTTGTCTGGATCTAGTATCGTGTGAAACGGGCTTCACGCCTTCTTCCTCGCTTGATTCCTTCACTGAGCCTTAGTGACTACTACACGAATACCTACTCTAACTGCGTATAGATTTATTCTTTCATTCTGATTTTAAAGAAAATTTAAACTACTGCGTCATCGTGACAATTTTTAAGGAAGGATTTTCACGCTATAATCAATGGTTTATATATCTACATTAATTAATTTTTAGTCACTGTTTATTCTTAGTTCTGCAGCCATTGTTATTCAAAAAAATTTTCTTATAATTGAACTGTTACCGATTTTCTGCATGCCTTTCTACTCATATATTAATTATAACTTTTTTGCTAATTTCAAATGAATTGTAGGCTTCTATAGCAGAAGGCTACTAAATATTCTTATTTTATACATATAGAAATCAATGTTTTAAAAACCCAGAAAATGAAATAGGTGAAAATACGCAAACTCTGGTTTCGAAACCGTGACTCTAGAGCCTTGTCCGTATCCGAGTCCGTCCTCTTCGGCTCTCGGAGACGTAAAGCACAGGCCATGTGTTCCAACCCTCAACATGTTTCCAACCCGGCCTCATCCAATCAAATCAGTAAAATTGGGCATGTTGATGTCTGCATATTATTGGAAATGGTAGTACATCTTCATATAATATCCTGCAAGCCACCCCAAGGGTGTGTGGAAGGGGGTGAGTTATCACCAACATGCATTACACTATAACCTATTTAAGTTAATGTAACTTCGTCTATTGATTCATTAGCAAAAGCTGCTAATACTTGGCGAAACTTCACAAGCATGCGCTACACTAAAGATTTGCTTCCAATGTAAGAGAGACTGTTTGTATTAATGTTTTTGCAACTAAGTAAATGCAGAAAGGTATAAGTGTTACACAGGAAATATGTAAGGCTCGCTGTTAGTACTAGGTAGCAGTTAAGGATACAAGCATTAGGGAGCAAAGCAGCTAGTTAGCTACTATGCCTATAGACAAAACTAGTTAAAAGCCTCTTTGGCAACTTTTATGGCCTCTTATCGATCGCGGGATAAATTACATTTTAAACCTGTGCGTTCTTCAAACTACTTCCCTAACGTTATTCTCATGATCTAATCTACCATAGTATATCGGGTTTTGTAAGATGAAAATGACGTCGTCAGAAAATAAATTGGTTTCAATCTTGCATAAATGATTAAGTCTAATTTTTTTAAAAAAATTTGATTCGAAAAGCGGTCGGTCTGAAAGCGATTACCATTAAAATTGTTACAGAAGGCTTGTAACACTTACAAAATTATCATAAATGCCTTTTACATATCTCTGCAATCTTCGCTTCACGATATTTAAATCAGTTTTTAAGCCTACCTCATAAGGATCTCAAATACTGGCGTATTCCAAGTGGGGTATAACAAGGGAGAGTAGCTGATTTACCTAGCTTTATTGTCGTACCTGTCAAGTACTCCCACCAAGTACCTCAAAGTAGGCAGGGTAGATGGGGCAGCAACGGATGATCTAAACACGAAGGTTAGGATTGTAATGCTCACTAATGAGTGACTGCTTATGAAGGTTTTTCATGAAATAAAAGAGGTGAATATTTTGATGGATAATGAGTCTTCTATTCGATTGCAAGGGAAATAATAAAATCTTAGTGGCAGGCAGTAGGTACATCTACATACCACCCAGCAAGTTACCAAGGGGGTGTGTGTTCGGGAATGTTACGACACCAGCCATGAAAAGTGGTAGGAATAGAGAAAAATAATATGAAGAGGGAAGGGACGAAGGTGATTTGTATGTTTGTGAGTGCCTTCTTGGCTCGCTCTTTTTGAACCATGCTCATTAATGGAGCATGGAAAGAAGGTATTTTTGAACATTATCAGTTTGGCAATGCATCTCTCTAATTGAGTCAGTACTAATGGTAAAACCTCCAACCACTAAAGCCCTAATTATTTTAACGCCTCAAAATAAAGATATTATTTTAACCGCACACTACTTCTTTCGAAGTAGTGTGTGGTTAAAATAATATCCTAAAATAATAATATCTCTCTATATAAAAAAAAGTATCTCTCTGAATCTTACCTGATCTCAATTTTTAAGTAATCTAAGCTTGGCGTGTAGCCTCCGAGTTTCTAGCAGTTCTCGCCGTAGTCTTTCCACCAGCGTTGTTACAGTCTTTGATCGCTTGTAGTTGTTTTCAAAGATACGTGCAGCTTTCCCTTGTGCTATTCATATTTCGTGAATCAAATGTCTCCGTGCAGGGTTCAAATGATGGCGGAGTATTCAAAATTTAACATAAATGGAGCACTGAAAGTAGATAAAGCTAAATAAAAATTAAAAATTATAAAAATACAGTAAATGAAATTAATAGCACCTTAATATGGAGGATATGGAGTTCTGACGTTTTTATTATGAAGTGTACTTCAGCACATATAAAGATTAAGTTCTAGCCCACGCACAAAACATCACGTGTTAAGGATACGTATAGGGAATCCAGATAAGAGATAAATTGGTCGTGTATAATGTATGGCTGGGCGAAAATAAAAATATATTTTCATTAGCAATAAAACTTTTCCCTGTGACAAAAGTTATAATCATCGAAAGAATTTAGTGACTTCATTAATATTTTCTAAAAATAATAGAACTGAGGATGTTAGCTGTGGAAGACGATATTAAGTAAGCAAAACATACTGACTTAGAAGAGAATTCCTTTGGATCGAGGAGAAAAGAGGTGATCACGTGGTTGTTAGCAAAGAGGAGAATAGGTCGCCCTACTGAATAACTCATGAATTCTAATGGAAATATTCACGGAATATTAAAGCTTATTTTGCCTAAATAGAAAATTTGATGATCAAATGGCTGAAAGTGGCCAATCGATTGGAACTACATGTGGAGGCGTGGAAAACAAGTATGTTCGATGAAGGGGTATGCAAGGAGATGAACCACGTATAAATGGAAACCATATGGGCAAGAAAGTTAGTATTAAAATTCTTCCTTGGTGGAAGGAATTTGGTTAATAAAGGAATCCAAACAATATTTGGCAAAATAAAGTAATAAGGGCTGTAAATCAGCAGTGGCGCTTGAGTGGAGCTGTCCAGTGCTATATGCCCTAAACGCAATTATTGTTTCAAATACAAAACTACATGAGCAATCTTGAAAACCGCTTCCCTGTGCTAGGTAGCCAATAATGTAGGAACTACCCTCAAGTATAATTAAATGCAAACGAGAGTCAAAAGCACGCTGTATGATAAATAAGAACAAGTGGCAGGAGCAAGACGATTTAATTCTTAAACTGTAGCTGAACGGGTGTTACAATTACCTATCAACATTCAAAATGCTTAAGTAGAATTCAATGAAATATTCTATGTATTTGATTTAACTAAATAGTAAATATACGCAATGCATCAACATGTTAGCATTGAAGGAAATCTACTTGAATCAAATATAACACCCGCCTGAGGAACTATACTTAGGCGAAAATATTTTCTCGGACGCATTCCTCTTTATTTACAAGTCTTACGTTATTACCTTATCACTAGCAAATGAAACACTTAAGATATTGATTAATGTTTTTATTATATTTAGACATTTTCGATTTAACAGCCAAGAACGACGAGATAAAATAGAATAGTTTAAATGGTTCACTTTTAATCTGCATAATAACAGAAAGGTTAGAGTAAATAAAAGGAAAAAGTTAACGGTGAAAACTGGAAGCTGATTTTAGGTGGCGTTGCAATACATTGGAGTTTTAATCAAATCAAGAGCTTAAAATGGTATAAATCGACTGAAGATACACCTCTGTGCCAAGACTAATAAAAACTTCTAAATACCAGTTTAGAAAGTTGTAAATAAATGGAAAAATACGAGTTTAATATTTAAATTAAGCTATTCCTTGGAAATTTCGTGCTTTCAGGGTTTTGAGTGAAATTTTGATGGTGCCACAATCACCTAGTAATGTTTGTTGATGATAAATTCGGGTCGCGTTTAAATTCAGCTACAAAAATTACAATTTACTAAAAAAATTACAATTTGCTACAAGTGTTTACGATTTAGAAATTCAAAGTCAATGAAAATTATCTCACTCGGGTAAATTTAGCACTTTATGGCTTTTTAAGTATTGAGTAACTAATTATTAGTTAGTTATTTTCCACATGAATTCAATCGGAAGAACACATTTGTAGAAGAGAGCAACAGTTATGGACCCTTGCCACTAAGACGCATAGATTTTGAAGGAAATGCAACAGTGAACTAAAATTATCACTTACCCCGCTGGTCATCACCGAACTTTTCAGGTGTTATAATCATCAGCCAGAAGTAACCTGGTATCCTAAGTCAGTATATATTACTTTTACTCTAGAAAGTTGGATAACAATTGGGTTGAAATGCAGCATTCCAGGTTTAATATAGTCATTCTTATTTTAGCGATTTTCCTACGATATTTGTTTTAAATTTGATTTTCAAACTTGACCAGAAAAGAAATTATTTATCATAGCACCTCATATTTCTATATTACAGTTGAAGTTTCACGTTTTCAAGCTACAAATTGATTCACGTCACCCTAAAATGAAGAGACAAAGAAATGGAAGACTCTCTAATCTCCGTCAGAAAGAACACGAAGGCTTTATTCTCAGGGTGAGTGTGGCCTTCGTTCACATAGAAGTCAGGAGATTTGGAGTGAAGATGGCAGGAAGAGGAAACAGAAGTTGCAAAGGGAAAGAGCAGATACAAGTGAATGTTATTAATCATTCAGGTGCTAAGGTGAAACGCCATAAATATTGAACCACGTTGAGTAGTGCACATAAATAATGAACGGAATACCCAGATTACAGTTGAAAGTAATGAACTCGAAGAAGGTGACCAGCGACATCAGGAAGTATTGATCCAGAAGAAGTTGACGATTTTATGCGCTACACAATGAACCTCTATCATTTCCACCAAGTTAAGCCTGAACTCTCTCCTACGTACACAATCAACTGAAAGAATCTCTAGTATGTGAAATATAACTATATACCAACAGCCGAAATTAATCGCCTTGCACTACAGCTAGTTTAAGTTCCAGATGTACCATAATTAGAATAGTCTAGTAATTCGTTAATTAATAAATTTGTAAGCAAACTTTTCGGCTATATTTGCTGCTTAGACTGATTAAATGTCTAAGGGAGCAAAAATTACAGTGCACAAAACTGTTCTCCTCCCCATTTTATTTTCAGGTAGTAAAAATTCTAAAATAAAGTATGCTTAGATAAACATAATTTTGGTGGGTATGATTGATCTGAAAAGTGTTTGCTGTACAAGTAGGAGATACGGTTAGGTTTGAGAGGGTGATGAGAGAATGTGTAATGGATGCTCCGATAATGGACGCATATGAAAAGGGGTTGTTTCGTTGGTTTGACCACGTTGAGAAAAATTATTGCCCATGTTGAGATAATTACAATCGAATAACTAAACAGATATATGATATTGGAGTAAATGGCGTGATAGGAAGGGGTAGACCGAGAAATTCATGGGTGAATGTGGGGGAGGAGAGACTTAAAGAGGAAGAATATTAGGAGTCTTGAGGTCAAGAGAAAGCAGGCTTGCATGAATAGGGCAGAAGGGAGAAAATTATGGAAATCGAAGCCAGTTTTCTATGCCTAACACCGACAATTGGGATCATTTGGCAATGTCTATCCCGAGAGGGAGGGAGGGATGTAAATGGACACAACAGACTTAACCCTTTAATAAAAAACGTTTTTTGGAACACAGCTTCTAAAATTCACGTATTTTCTTTTAAAGCTCATCTCCTAGTCCTTAGTCACTAGCATGGCTTCAGTACCTTTAAGAACCAATGTCATCAGACTTGCCTAAATATTATAATTATCGGCGTATAATCCATTTCATCAAACGTTTCTTGACGTCTAGCATTCCAATTGCTAGAGAATGCAGGATTTTTACCTCTAACGAGTAGAATGTCAGCAAAAACTTTCACCGTTATATTATCTTCACCAAGGATTTTTACTGTCGATCCCTTTGATTGTAACTTGGAAATCATCGAAAGGTTTTTTTGAAAATCGGCTATGTTATAATATCGGTATATTTTGTCCTTATGAGATAAATTAAATACTACTTTGCAGTTGAGAAATTGCGGTTACTGCTGCATTATTTATTTGTTATGTTACGTCTAAGTTACGTTAGTGAGTGGCCTTTGATTAATAAGACTTTAAAGTAATTTAGCAGAAAACAATATTTTTAACAACGCTACTATTTCAAACTAATAATTTTACTGGCTCACTGAATGCGCTATGCTGCGCCATGCTAATTTTACGCAGTGAGAATTTCTTTAAACGGCGTAGTGAACATATGTCCCTCGTCTATAATTGTGACGGTCGGTTGTTTTAACAAGTGAGTGTAATGAACGAAGAACTCTTCTTGATGCCACTTGGTATCTTAATTACTGACTAATTACTAGCGTAAAATAACTCTTACAACATGATATCCATGGAAAAATAGTTGAATATATTCATACGCGATTTAAGCCCCCAATGATTAACTTTTTTTTCCAAATTTATCGAGCTTTGAGACCTTTAAATCATTCAATAAGACAGGACTATTACCTCTTTCATATGATGATACTACATTAGCAGGAATATTGATGTAGCATTGTACTGTTTACCAAGATAAGCATAGGTATTTTGATCGAGATATGTATTTTGCTCTTCAACAATGCGCTCTTCATTCTTGATTTGAATAGCAAATTTTGTGTGAAAATACCAATAATTTTACTGTGATATCATCTTTTTTAACATGCGCAAAGGCTCGCAGTGTTCTATGCTGACGTAGATGCTGGTTTCCATTAATTGAAATATTTAGATAGAGTGAGGTTGAGAGTGGCACTTAGGATATTATTTTAACTCCGCAGTACATTTCTCGATCTGACTGAAGGGATAAGATATGAATGATCATTTTCCAAACAAAAAGGTTCAAAACACTTCATTTCCGTGTTTGCATATGATTTTCTGAATCCAACTTCAAATCACTCTGAGGATGAATTTTGAGCTGCTGAAATCCGTTTACCCTTCGTGCGAGCAATAAACTATCTTTGCAGAATCCATGCATTTAAATCGGCGAATCGTGAAAAGGATCATAACTGGAGCAGATGGAAAGAAAATTTCGTTCGCAACTTTGTAAAGCTTACCTTGCTCACCATCGCTCCACTCTGATCACAATCCCTGTTCTGATTTTTAACATCCTTCCCTCTCTACCAGAAACATGATTGGAGGTTTCAAGGAAAGTGGTCTGGCATCGCTCAAACGAACGAGGTTCTTGCTTGAGAAACGTGATATCCATGTCCACTGGTATGAAAAACCTGCTAACACTATATCCATGTTGAAAGAACACACAAATGGTAATTTCTACACTTTTTAATAAAACAACACTTGACAACCGACCATGGTTTCAACACAAGGTTCATTCTCAAGGTAAAACAAGCATCACTCTCTCAGTATTTATACCCAGGCCAAGGTAGGAGTAGGGGGCATATGGAATTGGTGTGAGGGAAGTGGGAGGGCAAACAGTTTGGGTGAACAAATGAATGAAGGCCGATAACAGAAAGCATACATCAAGTGGAGCGAGAGTGAAGGTCAGGGTTTTGACATCATGGGGATGCTTAACTTTAACAAAGGTGTGTCATTACAAAATAAAACATCATTACAAAGTCCATCCGGGCTGTTGGCAATTTCGAATTTTTCTATAAAATCTAATTTAAGCCCTTTGTCGATACACTGTAAAATATCTATGTCAAAATTGCTAAAATGGTTATTCCGGCATAAATGGTCAGCAAAACAAGATTTTCCGTCATTATATATAAAACTTCTCCTGTGTTCCTTCACTCTGTCTTTAAACTTTCTACCAGTCTGGCCAACATAACACATACCACAGTCCTCACACTTTAATTTGTACACTCCACTTTTGTCCATTCGATCATATTTGTTCTTAGAATTAAATAAAATCTTGTCAAGCGTCAATGGGTTATAAAATGAAACAATGCTTTTATTTTTAGGGAATACATTCTGGAGTTTATACGAAATGTTTTTAATAAAAGGTAGTTTGACCCAGCGGTTAATTTTTGTCGGGACCATACATAGAGATGTCAGTAACTTTGTGGTTCTTTTGGAGCGATAGCGTTTAAGCATATTATCTAAGCACAAGGTATTGAAGCCATTTCTTACTGCTATGGTTTTTATAATTTTGAGTTCTTTATCGAAGTTGTGAACAGTCATAGGAATATTCATTAACCGGTGGATCATACACCTCAATGCAGCAAGCTTATGAGTATGGTGATGAGAAGAATCTACCGGAATAATAACATCAGTAAACGTTTCTTTTCTGTATATAGATAGGTCATGTTTTCCACCTTTAATTGAAACATTTAAATCTAAGAAATTGATATTGTCCCCACCATATTCAATCGTAAATTTAATCTTGTCGTGGATGGAATTTAAAACATTGTTAAAATTATCTAGTTGGCGTGATGAAAGCATATGAAAGTCCATAAGCATAAAATATCATCTACATATCTAAACCAATAGACAACATTGGTCAAAAGGGGGTTACCAGCGGTGAAAAGTTTATACTCCAGATTGTCCATGAATATTTCAGCAAGAATCGGGGAGAGAGGCGATCCCATAGCAAGGCCAGTATTTTGTAAGATTCATTTGTTCACCCAAACTGTTTCCCCTCCCACTTCCCTCACACCAATTCCATATGTTGAAACCATGGTCGGTTGTTAAGTGTTGTTTTATTAAAAAGTGTGGAAATTACCATTTGTGTGTTCTTTCAACATGGATATAGCGAACTTCCGCGATTTTATACGCTGCTAACACTAACTTATTTTTGCCCTTTAATAACACCTTTGGAACACAGTACAGTGACGAGACCTGCGACTATTTTCTCCTTTGGAGACTTCAAGTATTTAATAATAAAAACAAGAAAATAACTTAATATTATGTGAACCACGCATTCGTACCAAAATATCACTTCACAAAATTTACTCACTGACTAAATCTTCCGTGAAAGCTAATTGTTTTCTAATTGCGCAGAAAGTCAGCAAATGGAGGTTGTAGTTGGGAGAGCTGGGAGAGGAATCGAAGCATTCTCAAGGGTTGAGGGTCAATGCTGATATTCACTTGCGCCCACATGCGGAGGCAGTTCGTCTTAATAGACTCGCCCACGTATAAATTGGGTATCTGCGCAGATGCCAACAGCTTTCACATCCACCAAAAACTCTACTCCAAGAGCCTGTGACTTCCCGCAATATTAAATTCCTTATTATGACATGGAAATTATAGTGCTTTACGTGCAAGAACTTACTGAATAACATTATTTGAACACTCACTCATGAAGGCTGAACTTAACGCAATGTGAACTGCACACCCCCAAGCCATATCATATAGAGTAATATTGAATAAGTGGTGAATTCCAGTACGAGGTGTGGTAATTCACCGTCAAAACTTTAGCGGCACAAACTCTATATAAGTACGAAGGGCAATCTGCCAAAGCATATTCGTTCAATGTAGTAATTATATCTCAACAAAAGAAAAACAAGACCCTCATATTTTCTTTACTCCTACTATTTTTATTTTCAACAGTTAAAATTATTTTATTTCTCTTTTCTGAGAAAAAATATGTACGCTATACTCTTTTGGGCTAAATATTCGCCTTTTTCGTTCCATTGACCTTGATTTTGCTAAAAGATAAAGGTTTTCTACTGTATTAGCCATTCTTTTTCGTTAATAAACACATGCAAACACAAAACGGTGAATGTAACAATGGCTATGACCTTGGTGCTAATGTTGAAAAAAGCAATAAAACACCAGAAATTTGTGTTTTATCTTAACTATCGCCAGTTTGCTTAAAATAATATCGACATCGAGCACATTAATAATGAAATTCATACTTTAGCGCTTATTTAGTTCAAGTCGTGTACCTTATTATATTTCAATGTCCTAGAATAAAGTACTTGATTTAATAAATACTTTTTTCCTGTTGATTTCATGATTTTCATACTAACCGCTCGATTAAAAAAAACTCCATTTAGAGTCATTGTTAAAAAAATATTTCTTAAATACTTAGGGCTTTATCCGAGGCTGTATGGCAAATTCCATTGTATAACGTCCAGTGGTTTCACAAATATTCAGATCAGCCAGTGAGTCAGAAGATTTCATTTTTATGAACATAGATCTAACCGAAATGTCTATTTGATTTGCTAACCAGAAAATAATAAAAATCTGGACTTGATTCTCGGTCTAGTCAAATGATTTGTTTTCACGGTGGAATATTTCTGCTAGGTGTTATTACTATTGAATTGTGTTTAGTCATCAGATCTCAAACTCCAAAATCTGCCATGTTGAGTATTTGGAACAATCTCAGTAAATTAATGTTCATATACTTCATATTTTCAATATTACATGTTACAAATTGATGATATTTATCACCAAATGATGGCGTGCATTAATAAATACGCATTTTGAATTATATATCCATTTGGAACAGCAATGTCTAATAAATATGACCACCAGTTACGAGGCTTTTCTCTTTAAAGATGGTGTGATTTAATAAACAGCGGATGAAGGTGAGTGGATTGTGTGACGTATTTCCTTTTGAAAAAAAGTGCCTCTAACATAGAAGATTTAATCTTCCGCTCCTTTTCAAAGCAGTTTCTCAGTTCAAGTTTAGTAACAGATTAAGCCTTCTGCTTGAGACAAACGAAAAATTCAGACGAAAGGTTTTTTTACAAAGGTCTTTGCCATTTAATAATGCCTTCTTTCAAAGGACTTATCCACCTAAGAATTTTTTCTTTACCCTCCGTTTTACGTGGTAACTTGAATGTTGGCATGAACTTGCCAAGTCAAGTCTCCTATATAATAGAGGTTTTCATTCATTCCTGAATCCAAATTTTCAAAGCACTCGGCACGGAGAATTTTCTTTTTCCTTGGAAACCCCAACGTTTAGGGTGGAAAATAATGTTTCGGTAAGTTGTATCCCATTACATTCGTACATGTACAATTATGAATGCAGTCTAGGTATTTAAGTAAAAATAAAAACCATTCTACGATTTACTTAAAAAAATTATTTCTAATGTGAGTTACAATTTTGTTGAGGTAATATTAATTCCAGATGATAAAGATTTTTTTTAACGATTACTAATGCAGAACGATTGTGATATTAAGAATAATTACTCATTTTTTATTGATATTATGCAAGAAGCTCGTATTGGAGGTTATCACATTTAGCATAACAGGAAGATGCAGGTTAAGAGGATTATGCCCCTAACGGTTGTGCCAGACCTGAGGAGTATTTATTTTTATATTTGTCGTTTCAACCCCATATTCAATTTATTTCATCTGCTATTTCTAGCTTTGAGTGAGGATTATTTCTAGGAACTTGTCATTTGTGAAAAATGGTCAATATTTAAAAGAATAAGACTTATGAGTTATGGATTTGCCCGAATGAATTGATTTCCTTGAAGAATTTTATCACATCCTTTCGCTCGTACGAAGACCAAATCATCCGTTTTGTTGGCCATATCAGTAATCCCTTGACTTCTGTTTCGCAATCGATGTGCACTGTGCACGGAGAGGCTTTGGAAGGGAGAGTGCGTATTAATTTGAAGCCATAAAATTTAAATGATGCCCATGCGCAGAATTAAAGGTAATTAAATATTTGTTCTATCATCTTGGAAATGGTCTATTCATTGTCAAACCTCTTCCGTGTTTTTTTTTATTTCAGTCCAATATTTTTTTATCCATTTAACAAATCACGGCGACTTTTTCAACATTTTCAGAAACATTTTATCTCTATAATGTATTGTTTCAAATAATCTACACGTGGCACCATTGAGATTTAACGTAAGATTTAACATTTAACATAACCTCTATGGATTGGAAGGATAATCGTTAATCCTGTCTATCCGCTGTGTACATGAAGACAAAAGGCCTTCACCAGCAAATTCTCGCGATCTTGATTGTAAAATGTTCACCGAGCTTAAAAACAGCCATCATGAGCTCTATAGTAGGTAGGTTTAGAAGAATTACAGGATACTTACCGGTCCAGAGAAGTTTAGATGGAATTCAGAACACATCTTGCTATCTGCTTCTACTCTTACCTCCTTAAATATTTTCTTCAGCTCGGTGTGGGTCCTACTCCTCTTGTTTCTTTCCATGAAGGTCATGGCAAGAAACAAGAGGAGTAGGACCTTTTATCCTCTTCATTGACCTCATTATACCTATTATTCTCCTCTCAATCGCAGAGTTAATCATCTCCTCGTCCTTTACAACCTGTTCCGTCTACTATCCGTATCAGATGAATTACAATTATGTACTGGCCAATTTTTATATTTGCTTTTTATTGTGACTAATGCCACAGCATATTCACTATTTTTCTCAGATAAGCATAAAAAGCAAATGAAAAGGACCATGCCTATTAGTTGTAGGAATAAATAGTTGATAGAAAAAAATAATTATGTAATCAGAACATGAATTATTTTTTTAGACTTCTCACCGTCCTTTTCAGAACCCATTGGCGATGAGTTTGGAGATGTGTCTACCTGAGAAATTTATAATTCTTAATTTTTAACAAGTAATTGCATCAATTCCGGTATTCTACCGTTTGAAGTATTGATTCAAATACAATAATTAACTGAATTGACATAAAATGACTTTCGCTCATTGCTGTTATTTTTTTTAAATGCTGATGAAGCTACAATAGAAAATTTAATTAACTTTTTTACTCCTGGTCTTCGCTTTCATTTGGTGAAAAAGCAAAAGCGTGGATACCGTTTGTTGCGCGTAGGTCTTGTACACTCCATATGAGAGGGCCATGTATACAGTTTCAAATGAAATTCCGTGAATGCATGTTCTTTCTTGGTCCTCCTTAATTTTCGCATTTCACCCCAGAGAGTTTTTAATGCCTCTTCTTCTCCCTTTTTCTTTCTTTCTTCCTTGCTCGCTTTGCAAAGCCTTCCCTTTAACAGCGCAGCATGCCCATGTGCCACGGCACCCCTCTCCTCAGCAACTAAAACCCCAAGCACTTTCTCCTCGAAACCTTCCCCTTTCCAATTCCTTAGCCCTTTCTCTACCCAAATTCTTCTTCCCTTCCTCCCCACAGCCTCGTATTCTTCTCAGTTTCTTTCTTCCTTTTCCCCTCTGCTCAAGTTCCCCTTAATCCCACTCCGCACATCCACTTTTGACAGACTCGTCCGCGGGAAAGAAAAAGACCAAAAAAATCGACGTGGATTCGTTCGCGCGACATTAAAAAATGCGAGATTGTCGACGCTGTGGGACTCCTCGCAATGCATTGGGTACCAATTTTCACATCCACCAAAAACTCTACTCCAAGAGCCTGTGACTTCCCGCAATATTAAATTCCTTATTATGACATGGAAATTATAGTGCTTTACGTGCAAGAACTTACTGAATAACATTATTTGAACACTCACTCATGAAGGCTGAACTTAACGCAATATGAACTGCACACCCCCAAGCCATATCATAGAGAGTAATATGGAATAAGTGGTGAACTCCAGTACGAGGTGTGGTAATTCACCGTCAAAACTTTAGCGGCACAAACTCTTTATAAGTACGAAGGGCAATTTGCCAAAGCATATTCGTTCAATGTAGTAATTATATCTCAACAAAAGAAAAACAAGACCCTCACATTTTCTTTACTCCTACTATTTTTATTTTCAACAGTTAAAATTATTTTATTTCACTTTTCTGAGAAAAAATATGTACGCTATACTCTTTTGGGCTAAATATTCGCCTTTTGCATTGGGTACAACCAGAAAACCAGCGGTAATATTGGTCGCTGGGATGTATTACTGGGCTGCTGGATGCTTTCCGTTGACTGTGAATGTGTGAGTACGCCTTTTACGCTACCTATAGTCAGGTAAAGATAAAAAATGTTACTGAATCGTCAAAAATGTTAATAATTAGTTACCGAGGTATTATCTGTGAAAGCAACTGTGGCAACAAATATATTTCGTAGGTAGTGCAGTATTTTAGTGCTTATACTTCGTGGCTTAGGAAGTCATATTAGGTTCTTTTTCATGTTACACTAATACCATTTAATATGCGAATAGAGCCGCATCTATAGGTAAATAGTGACCTGAGCTATTTTGTTTGCATTAAATTATATACTCAAAGACTCTCATATGAAATATGTGAAAAGGGTATAGTCTTCACACAAAATTTATTTTCTTAGTTTTTAAACGCAGATTTAGCTTGAACTACGTTCTTTAAAATTTGGCAGGTTTATAGCAGATGATGAAACCATATATATTTGCTTAAAATATTATAGTGACATAACTTTTCTGGTGATAATTGGATTTGGAGTGGATTATTTTTTTTTGGTATTACAGTTTTATGCCGTCACTTCATAAAATGTTAGCTCAGGGAGTAAAATTAAGGGAATAAGCTAAGTCCGTATTTTGCTAGCACAGTAATTTAAATATGATCTTGGAGCTTATGGAATTGCGTTTTTTTCAAAATACCGGTTTCGCTTTCCTCTTCATATTTTCAGTAGGTGCTTATTCATTTTCAGATGAATCCCTGTTTATTTGCAGCCCTGAGCCTCTTAAGCATGAGATCATGATGAAATTTCATTATAGTCAACATTTTCTCCCCATATTTCCCTTTTAGAGCCATATAGCTCTTTCAAAAAAAAAATATTAGTTTTGGTATAGATTTTCTTAATATTAAATAAACTCGTTAGGTTCAATAAGGCAGATCTTTTACAGTCTTTTTCATTGAAGATGTTGCCTTTGAAATTTTGTCTCCTCGTTTCACCATTAAGGTTCTTTGGTGTTTCTTTATAGCTCCACGCGATGATAGAACTCGCTAGAGTAAAGCCAATCTGAGCCTACGTATGAGCAAAAGATTGGCAAGTCAGCACGTCATCCGTCAAGAGGAAACAGATGACACTTGAAGGTGACGCTAAAGGTCACATATCCAAATTAGAACATAAATGGCTTGGAGAAAGATCATAATTGGTATTTTGCATATTTTTACATGCAATATCTTGGCAGTGAGAATTATGAATGAAATAATTTAGCAGAATTGGGCTCAGACTACAGTTAACATGCTCGGTGCTAAATGATTTTATCTATCCACTGTTTATGTCATCGACCGAACTTTACTTCTTCATGATGTGTTTTATTATTGGGAAGGACAAATTTAGAGTATTCTTTATCAGATAAATTTCTGGAAAGATGAGGTTGTTTTGTGAAATTGGCTAGGAAAATAATGTTATTGCACAAAATAGAATAGAAGGCGGGTAGAGTGCCCTAAGTTTGGTGGTATAATTAATTTTTGATTAAAGAACCCAAAACTTATTTTATGTTTTGTAAGAAAATAGTGTCATTTAATGGCCTGCTAAAGTTAAGTATTTTATAAATTTAATTGTTTCAGGCTTGACTTCGTGGAAGTGATAGATATCCATTTTTAATAAAAAACTTTGTACTTTTCCACACTTTATTTCACAACTGCGACCGGTTTCACCATAATATGGCATCTTCTGGCACATTCTGAAGCTTAGGTCATACAATATATACCCAGAGAAAGTTAAAAATGGTGGGGGTTTGAAATGGGGGAGAGAGGAGCAGGGCGATTGGGGCATGGCGGAGTGAGAAGGGGTAGTGGAAAAAACGAGAGGAAAGGAAGGAAAGTGAATCGGGGGAAGAGAGTGGGAGGAGTAGTAATAAAAAACTTTGTACTTTTCCACACTTTATTTCACAACTGCGACCGGTTTCACCATAATATGGCATCTTCTACTCCTCCCACTCTCTTCCCCCGATTCACTTTCCTTCCTTTCCTCTCGTTTTTTCCACTACCCCTTCTCACTCCGCCATGCCCCAATCGCCCTGCTCCTCTCTCCCCCATTTCAAACCCCCACCATTTTTAACTTTCTCTGGGTATATATTATATGACCTAAGCTTCAGAATGTGCCAGAAGATGCCATATTATGGTGAAACCGGTCGCAGTTGTGAAATAAAGTGTGGAAAAGTACAAAGTTTTTTATTAAAAATGGATATCTAAGTATTTTAGTTGTTTTATTTGCTAATCAACGCATGCTGATCAGTCAAGCATCCTGAACGATTGAGTCGTACTCGACATGGAGGTAGTTACTTGTTTACTTACTTACTCCCAGGGCCACCTATATCTTTAGGCGATACTTCTGGGCTATGATAGGCTGCATCAACAAATCCCCTCCACCTGGATCGATTTTCTGCCTCTCTTTCTGTTGCTCCAATCATATTCTATATCCTTATTCACTCGGTCCCACCATCTTAGACGTGGTCTTCCCCGGGGTCTTATTCCTTCAGGAATCCCATGTAGTACCTCCATCAGCATATATCCCTTCTTTTTCCTTATAATATGTCCAGCCCACCTGATTCTTCTGGACTTGATCTCACTTGATATGTTTAGATGCTTATATAAATTCCTGATTTCTTTATTGGGCTTTTTTCTACATTGTCCTTCGCATGTGGGCCCATAGATTTTCCACAATATCTTACCCTGGAACACTATTAGTTTTTTCTCCTCCTTCTTTGACAGCCTCCATGTTTCGGATCCGTAGAGTAGTACTGGGGACATTATTGTTTTATAAAGTCTAATTTTTGTCTTGTGTGACAGGGATTTAGAAGATAGAATTCGATTGCATGAATGTAGATATATTTTGACGAGGTTTAACCTGTTTGGCATTTCTGGCTTTTCCGTATTTTCATTTGTTAAAATTACTCCTAAAAATTTAAAATGGTCTACTTTTTCAAACTCATCTATTTGCAGAGGAACTCTTTCCATTTTGGCGTCTTGAGAAATGCATGTATTTAGTTTTTATATAATTCATCTTCAGTCCTATTTTTCAGCTTCCTTCATAGATACATTTGTCAACATTGTTAAATCTTCTTAACTTTCTGTGAATATCGCTACGTCGTCTGCTAAGGCTAAAACGTAATATTAAATAGAATTGGGGAGAGACCATCTCCCTGCCTTACCCCCGTGTTTATTATAAACGGCTCGGAAATATTTCCATTGTTCCGCACTAAGCCCCTTGATTCTGTGCTGCTCAGCTTTGCTAGATTTATCAATTTTCTTGGGATCCCCAACTTATCCACTTTTTCCTCGTCTCTCAATTTATACTGTCATACGCTTTTCGGAAATCAATAAAAATCGCGCAAAACTCTTTATTATACTCCCAGTATTTGGATATACTTTCTTTTAGAGAGAATATTTTATTTGTAGTCGACCTGTCCTTCATAAACCCTGCCTGATGCTCTTTAATAATTCCATTCGTATTAATTCTATGCAATAACTAATTATTTTTATAGCACCTTATATGAAATGCCCAGAAGTTCAATGCATCTTAAACTATTGCGATGTTTTTTCTCTCCTTTCTTGTGTATGGTGCTACTATTTCTTCCTGCCTATCAACTGGTATCACTTCCTTTCACATATTTTCATATTATTCCCCATAGTCTATCAATTATAATGCCACCTCCTTTTTACAGTAAATTTGTAGTAATTTCATCTTTTCCTGAAGCTTTGTTACTTTTTAGGAATTTAAAAGCATCTATAATTCGTCGTAATTTCGTTTTCGTCTTGTTATCCAGGGTGAAGTGGAGAGAATTAGTCCCTGTGGTGCGTCCAGAGCCGCGCAAATGAACTTCAAAATTTCACCCCCTCTGATAATAATGTGTACTAAGATCGATTGAATTATGTAAACTAAGGTCAATTGAACAAGTTGGATAATTGGCCGTGAAACTCGTGGAAGCAATGCCAATGAAATCTATTTCTTCGTTAGTTGTAGGGATACGCTTCCACTCTATTTCTGTTAATCCAAGCCTTTTTCTTTAATCCGTTCTTCTGTCATTTGCTCACATTTTCTTCTTCATGCGAGACAAGCCCTCCGCTACCTCCAAGACGATTACTTTGAAGTTTTACCAATTAACATCTATATTTTTGTCCTCTTCTTCCCTTCCTTCCAGAATTTGAAATTTATTTTGAAGTTCGAGCTTAAATTTCTCAGCTACATCGTGGTCTGCGAGGTTTTCAGTATCAATTCTTCTATTCCCAATGTCCTCCTTCCTTGTTTACTTATTTAGCGGAAATTAAATCACATCAAGAACTGAGTTGAAAATATTAATTAATCGTGGGCTTAAGTTCTGGAGGTGCTTCAGTGCCATCAGCAACATAAGATTTTAGGTAAAATCAGCATGAAATTCTGTAATGCATGGTTGAAGTTTGGCTCAATTTCAGTGCGGGTTATTGGAAGTGATTATGGGTTAAAAGTCGGAGAAGAGAAATATTTCATATGCACTTACTATTAGTCTTTTCTGGCAAAATATTTAAGCTTTTATAACCAATAATGAGTCGTCGTAACTGAGGTAGCTTTACTAATTACGAACTGTCATACAAGATCATTCGCTGGAGAGGTCGACTAAATTTATAACTTGCTGGAACTACTTTCAATACACCTACTTCATTTCAAAAGCCTCACACTTTTTCCTTCTGCCCATTATATGTTCTAGCATGCAGACAATATTACGTATTGTTCACCTACTCTTGAAGAAGAGTGAACAACGAAGTCACGAGAAATTATTCTTAAGTGTATGGATGTTGTAAATTCTAACTTTTTGTTATGAATGATCATTGAAGGGCACGTGTGCCCTTTCGATGAAGGGAATCATGCGTTACAGAAGGGGGCTTACCTCGTTTAACGTTGATCACGTTTGCTATTTAGACCGAAAATTAAGATTAGAAGAGTAAATTTTTGTCGGTATTTGATATTTTAAAACCCAGGAATTCTTAAGCACCACGAAGTAAGGGCTTGTAATTATCGTCCGCAGCACCTTTTTTTTCAGACATCTGCTCCTGACATTCAATTAAAAATCTTCTTAAAAAAGTATGATGGTATAAAGACACGACAAAATACTTAATATTTTATAAGGTAATTATGAAGTTCAATCTCATATATATCCTGCTTTTGAATATAGATCTAGCAAAAATATATAATTTTCTAACCTTTCTCAGGTTAATTCTGGCCTTCTGGCCTGAAGATTTTGCACTTAACTCTCTCACTGGTTTGACAAAGGTTTGCTGCAGAAAAATGTTTGAAATTGGTTTAACCTCAAAATCGCTTCTTTGTCTACACTGATATGAATTCAAAATTTACGTACACTAGTGATTTCGATATTCGAGGAATCCATTACAAGAAATATATAAAGAAACCAGTTTCATACACCGTGCCCGCCATACCATTTTTACAATATATTTAACATTTCATCCACTAAGGGACGTGACAATAGGACTTTCTGTATCCCCTAAGAAAATATTGTGAGAGCCTTAAAAGGGTGGCATTATTATTACTTAATATATAAAGCTACAAAACTGACTGTCTCACTCATTGATATAAATTCCTGGGCATTTCTAATCGAGATAGAAGGTTGATATTTTCAGAAGAGGGTTGGAATTTGGTGTCAAGTCAAGAACAAATCGAAAATACCATCATTTTTAATTCAATTCGAGCCCAGATAGGATTTTGTTTTTTAATTGGATTTCCGTGTAGAGTAATTTTCTTTCATTCATTAAAATATGAAATAATTTATATCTAAGTTTCATTATTCGACTGAAATGAGGCCAAATAATCAAAGCATTTAATTCTTGTGACCGATTTTTCTCTATATATCGATAAACTGAATTATTCTAATTTTAAACGCAAAATTAATGCAAATCCCGATCTCTCTCCATTTTCGTTGCTAGGAAATATTTTCATTGTTTCCGAGGCTTGCAGGACCTTATACGCTGGCAATTTAAAGGCTGTATTCAAGGAAATTTAACCTTCTTGGTGCGTATTTCAATAGCTTTTAATGATATTATGCCTTCGACCTGCATTATTAACAGGACAGGTGCTATCATTGAATCGCTGTTAATCACTGGGTCTAATTTCTTCCAATTCTTCCTGGCCTCTGAAATTTTACTTCAGAAACAATCCCTCCACCTTATTCTGGGTTTTTCTCTCTCTGTTGTTCCATATTTCAATAGATTTCAACGGAGTTTATCTTTGACCTACACGATTTACAAAGTTTTATGATGATGCATATAAATTGTGGTCATTTAAAACCCTGTGTTCTTGCAAACTATGAGTGAAAAAAAATGGAATTATGAATAAATTTACAAAAACAATTCATAAACGATACAGTAATTACACTCTTACATCTGTAAACCGTAGTGATGCTCTGATATTATATTCAAATCAACGAAAAAATAACCAGCACTCTTATTAAAAGGATGCTTAAAAAATTAATTTGGTAGAGGCCATGAATTGATTAACACGCCAATATATAGAAAGGAGACTATTCCTCAGTAGGAAATATCATGATATGTTTGGAATTTAACGGGTTAACGTCCAAATTGTTTTAATAAAATATAAAATGGCCTCTTAACTTAGGTATACAAAATGTGATAACATATGACGCGCCCTTTCTCAAAACATAATTCAAATATGAAAATCCATTTCATATAGCCGGACTGATTCAAAACCAAACTACTTAAGAGTTATTATAATTTTCTATTCAAATGGGTTGAAGTAGCTAAATGGCACATGGAGTTTTGACAGAAATATTTCGAGCTCAACTTTACAACATCCAAAGCATTTATATCGATAATGGACTCATTCATTCTTGGTTAGGATTCTTAAGTTAAACTATTTGCTGATATTCATTTACTATCGTTTAACTATTAAAGATTATTACAGTTTTCATTCTAAAGCATCACCATTCATTGTAAAATAGACCTCCGCAGCCCGCGGGCCGTTTTGCTACCCACGAATAATTTTATGCGGCCCGATAAAAAAGATTTATTCGGCCCGCATAGCTTACAGCTGCTAATCATATTAATTTAAAGACCAAGTCATTCAAGGTAAGAAGTTCTTGATCATTTTATTAACTAGGGTTTATCACGTAACCTTCAGAAGTTTGATAAGGTTCACAAGCATGTTGCTCTCGCATTTCAGGTTTTACAGAGAAACATCATGTCTAAAACTTGCTTGCAATTTTTAATTACAATGCCATTTTCATCTTCAAGTGTCCACTCAATCAAGCCTAGATTTCGCCAATTCTTTTAGATTGCTAATTAATCGCTACTTTGAGAATTTTCGTTGACTTGGTAAGCATATTTATTACCCTCTTATGTTTTTTCAATGCATTATTATGTAAAAACAACCACGGGATTGCTCTGAGTTCCGGACCTGAAAGGATTAAAATTTTTAAAGTATATAAAAGAGTAAAATAAAAATTTTCCATGTATAACAAAGTTCTTTCTCGAATTTGTTCATGAAAAGTCCCTACAGCCATGAAAAATAGAGAACAATATGTCCAATAGACCAAGGTTTACAATTCTGCCACCGATTAAAAAAAATTGGTTCATTATTTCGCAATTTTGGGTTACCGCTTTGCTATAATGAGCAGTAAGACCTTATTGCTTTAATTTTAAATGGTTTACAATGTACTATCATACAATTTTCCCCTTTTTCTTGCAAACTGTAAGCACCAATTTACTAGTTTACACGTATATATAAAGCTTCAAAACAGACTGACTCACTAATTGATACAAATTCCTGGGCATTGTTAATCGAGCTAAAAGGTTAAGATATTCAGGGGATTGTTGGAATTTGGTATCGAGACGGGAAAAAATCGAAATGCCCAACTTTTTTCATTCATTTCGAGCTCAGATAGGATTTTGTTTTCAAATAGGATTAAATGAGAAAAACGGATGATTTCCGTGTAGAGTAGTTTTCTTTCATTCATTAAAATATGAAATAATAGAGATACAAGTTTCATTCTTTGACTCTAATGAGGACAAAGCATCACAAAATTTAATTTTTGTTACCAATTTTTCTCTATCGATAGATAAACTGAACTATTTCAAGTTTAAACGCAAAATTAATGCAAATTTCGATCTTTTTTTATTTTCGTTGCTTAGTAATTTTTCCATTGTTTCTGAGGCTTGCAGTGCCTTATACTGGCTGTATAGGCTGTATTTAAGGGAATTTAACATTCTCTGTGCGTATTTCAATAGTGTTCAATGATATTATGCCTTTGACCTACAAGACTTAAAATGTTTTATGATGATGATATATATAAATTATGGTCATTTATAGCCCTGTAGTCATGCAAACTATGCATGAAAGGGATCGAATTACGAATTCCATTACATAATGACACAGTAATTTCACGCTCACATCTGTAAACTGTAGTCATGCTCTGATATTTTATCAAATCAGAGAAAAAATAACCAGTACTTGCCGTCTCGATGTCAATGGCGTGACCTTCCTCTAACGTAGTGTGCTCAGCCACGGCAGAGTGATACCAGTCTTTCTTCCGGATTGCACGTTCATGTTCCTTTAATCGGCATCCAATTGCTCTCTTGGTTTGTCCCACATATGATCTACCAAAACTGCAGAGAAGTTCGTACACACCCTCATACATTGTGGGTGGTAAAGGATCTTTAGTCCCTCGTAGATGATCTCGTACTCTGGAGGTAGTGCTGTATCTTGTGATAATGTTATACTTTTTCATTATTCTACCTATGCGATCGGTCGTACCCGCAATGTAAGGCAGCATAACATACCCCAGAGGTTTATGAGTCTCATTCTCTGTAGGTTTTTTTGATGTCACTCTTTCGATTAATTGGTTACTTAAACCATTATTGTTTAATGCCTTCTTCAAATGGTGTATTTCTTGTGTGATGGTATCAAGATCGGAAACTTTTCTGGCGCGATCAAACAGGGTCTTGATAACAGAAGCCTTCTGTTGTGGATGGTGGTGTGAGCGTGCGTGAAGATATCGATTGGTATGAGTTTTCTTTCTGTACACACTATGTCCAAGTGTACCATCATCTTTTCTTTTGACTAGGACATCCAGGAATGGTAGCTGCCCGTCTTTTTCGTTTTTCATCGTGAACTGGATCGAAGGATGCTGACTATTCAGATGTAATAGGAACTCCTCGAGTATCTTTGTTCCATGCGGCCAAACGACGAATGTATCGTCAACATACCTTAACCAAATTGTTAAGTGATGGTCAAAGGTGTTTAACGCTTCTTTTTCAAATGTTTCCATGTATAAGTTGGCGATAACAGGAGAAAGAGGAGACCCCATAGCCCTAGTCCCTTTGCTCATATATTTCTCCATTCCACATGAAATATAAATTTTTTAAACAGAATTCTGCCAATTTAGGGTAGTCACTCGGGAGGCCTTGGTTTGTGAGTTCCTTCAATATATTGATCGAGTCCAATACAGGCACTTTAGTGAAAAGTGAGACGACGTCAAAACTCACAAGAATATCAGATGACGTTAATTTTAACTCTTGAATAATTTCGATAAAATGTTCAGAATTTTTTACATGGGAAGAGGTTAAACCAACAAATTCTTGAATTACTTTAGCCAGATGTTTAGCCAGTTTATAAGTTGGGGAACCAATGGAACTTACGATGGGTCGTAAAGGGATGCCAGGTTTGTGAATCTTTGGTAACCCGTAGAGTCGAGGTGGTTTCGACGCCGATGGCTTGAGAAATTTCTTTTCTTCGCTTGGAATAGAAGAACCTTTGATGATATCTATTGTAGCTTTTTCTGCCTTCGCTGTTGGATCTTTCTTAATTTTTTTGTAAGTTGGATCATCAAGCAGTTGTGTTATCTTATCATCATATTCTTCTCTTGAAAGAACTACTGTAGCATTCCCTTTATCTGCTGGTAATATTATTATATCCTCATTTTTGCGTAACGAAATTAATGCTTGCCTCTCTTCCTTCGTTATAATTGATTTCGGAGGCTTCGATCTCTTGAGGACATGGGCTGCTTCCTGTCTGATGTCTTCAGAAATTCTGGCTGGTAATTTCCTCAAAGTAGATTCAATGCAGCTTATTATTTCTTCCTTGGGTATCACCTTAGGAGTTATAGCAAAATTCATTCCTTTGCTTAGGATAGAGATGGCAGCATCCTCTTAAATGACGTTGGAAAAATTTATAACCGTTTTTGAATTCTTGGTCTCTTCCGGAGGATGTTGTCTGTCGTGAAATTTATTATATTTATGAATATGATTCACTCTAGCTTTTTCGAACGTCGCAACACTTGACAAATGTGAAATCCTGTCCAATATGTCCCAGTCATTTGGTTCCATTATGTGGCTTAGATAGAGATGTAGCTCGTAGAGTTCCTCAGAACATCGATGAATGGAATATCGGGTGTAACGTATCCGTTCTCTCAAAAGAGATAAACTACAGCGTCGTAAGATTCTCTTGGCCGAAGAGGATTGAATATGGTGTTTCACTTGCACAAATGATGGTACAGTTTCCGTGTCTCGGCATCGTAGTAGGAACGTTAAAGAAGATAAATGTTTGTTCTTACGTTTTCGGAGTTTTTCAAGTTTCCTTGTTTTTCTGAAGTTCTCTTCCCCATAGAGTCTAATGAACTAATTTAAAAATATATAAAATAATTTAATCACAGAACCAGAAACCTGAATAACATAAACATGAGCTGCGAAAATCTTCAAAAAAACTATTTATTAGTGTTTATGATTATCTTTGCATATGTGTTAGAGTAGCTAAATGGCAAATTAATTGAAACAGAAATATATCGAACACATATTTACAACAACGAAGCTTTTATATCGATCATGGACTCATTCATTCACGGCTGGAATCCTTGAGTATTATTATTTTCTGATCTTCATTGAAAATTGTCTAACTATTAAACATTATTACAGTTTTTGCCCACAAGCATCAACATTCAATGTAGACCCATGCACCCCCCGGGCCGTTTTGTTACCCACGAAATCATAATGCGGTCAGCGAAAAAATATTTATTCAGCCCGCATAGCTTACGGCTGCTAATAATTTTTATTTATAAACCAAGTAATTCATGGTAAGAAGTCCTTCATCATTTTCTTGGCTTTAATATAGCATGTAACCTTCAGAAGTATGAAGAGGTCCATGCATGAGAAGCATGTTGCTCTCGCATTTCATGTTTTACAGGGAAATATCATATGAAAAACTTACTTGCAACCCGCTTACAATTTTCAATTAACATTGCCATTTTTTTCTTCAATGGTCCACTCATTCAAGCTTAGGTTTCGCCAATTATCTTTGCTTATTGCTCGCATCACCAAGAATTTTTGTGGACTTTGTAAGAATATTTATTACGCATTTATATTTTTTTCAATGCGTTAATACAAAAATAACATTGGGTATTTACCCGAGATCCAGACCAGAAAGGATTTAGTTTTTTCATGTTAAAAGAGTAAAATTAAAAGTTTCCATGTATGATAACGTTCTTTCTCAAACTTTTACATGAGAAAAACCATACAACCATGAAACTTAGTGAAGAATGTGCCCATTTCATCTAGGTTTAAGTTTCTCTCCACCGATTTTAAAGTATTGGCACATATCTTTCGAAATTTTAGTTTAAACGCTTGGTTATTGCGTTTCTCGCCTCTTTTCCAAAAAAAAAACAAACACCATTATTTGGCTTGAACTTAAATTTGATTAACACCTCAATGGATAGAAAACGACAGACAGCTCGCGGACTTCATTGAAATGTGAAAATCCATTTCATTTAACTGGACTGATATTCATTCAATACCTAACTATTTATTAGTAATTATGATTTTCAATACACATGCGTTACAAGTACCTAGCTAAACGGCTCATGGATTGTAACAGAAATGTATTAAACACAAATTTACAAAAACCAAAACATTGTTATCGATTCATTCACCGATAGTATCTTAAAGTTATATTATTAGCTGATATTCATTTAAAATCGCCTATCATTTACCCTGCATCTCATTATTATATTCTTAGGTCACCCTACAACCATGAAACTTAGAGATCAACATACCCAAATGAACAAGGTTTAAGTTTCTTTCACCGATCAAAGTATTAATACATATGTTTTGCAATTTTAGTTTAAACGCTTGATTATAGTGTTTCTCCTCTATTTTCCAAGTTCAAAGCGTTACCAAACACCATTTTTTACCATAGTGTATTTGACCTAATTACTTTCGTTTTTAATGATTTACAATGTACAATTATACACTTTACCCCTTTTGCTTGCAAACTGCAAGCACCCGTTTGCTAGTAATTTTATAAAATTAGAAGTTCTACCACTAACGGAACTTACGGAAAACTCTATATGAACTATTGCAGAGGATGCTAGATCCCTTTGCTATGTTTCCCAATCCATTTCGTCGTGAAGCCATTCCCGAATAAGAGCTAAAAACAGCCTTGCTAATCGTTCCATCGCATAACTTATAAATAATAGTAAATTAAAATTAAGACGTTCTTCGTCCAATTTGTGAACTTAAACTCTCGTCTAACTTTCGCAAATAGGATCTAGCTAACATTAATAGTGACAAATATAAGTCTTTGGTAGTTTTCGACATACGTTTTTGGTAGTTTCGTATGTAGTTTATAACATAATACAATTATCTGGAGCAATTTGTATAGCTGTAGGCTTCGATTAAATTTCCAAATGCATTCTCAAATGCATAAAATTCAAGAATTTTAACTTTAATTTTTTAAACCATCCTATCATGAAAATTTAGCCTTTTGTCTTGAGTGCAAGTGCAAGCAAAAAAAGATACCCCTGCACCGAACTTGAATTACCTAGCGGTTCCCTACCTACAATACGCGTACCCTAAAGTATTCGTACCTCGCGGTTGAGGCGTACGCGAAACAAATTTGAGTAACGGCCGATTCAAGGTTGAAATAACAGTAAGAATAAAAAACTTGAAACTTTTTCTTAATATAGGGGAAACAAATTTGGAAATAGGTGACCAAAGGGTATGCAAACCACATAAGGTTGAGAACCAGGGCGTAAGAGCTACTAATCGCCGCAACAAAGATACAACCGTGATCTTTAAACATTTGTACGAAATTCCGCCGGAGCTCCAAAGAGCTCGTTTTACTCCTTGTTTATTTGACAACAAAATGCATTCATTGAAAAGTGTTTAAGTGTAAAAGTTTAGCTCCTACGGTCGAAAGAGTGAAGAGAAACGCGCGAAAAACTAGGAGAACGGCGAAACGGTCGTCTTCTTCATCTCGTCACGGCCAAAATATTTGGTTCGTGCACTTCATTATTTTTTCGAAGAGGACGACATCTCGGCATTTCAAATATTCTTTTAAAATTTTACTGTACCCATTCTTTGATTCTTAAAATGGCCGAAAGCTAGACTTCAACTTCCGAGGTGTGAAAAACTATATGAATAATCGAAATTACGTATGCTTTATGGAAAGAATATTGCAAAACTTCTCAGGTAAGGACATTTTTATATTCTTCCCCTTACTTAAAATAAACGACCAAGAAGAAAATCGACCCACGGCAATGCACACTACCATTTTGCTCAGTTGGCAATGGTGAAACTCCTGGCCGCGCGTGACTCAAATCTCATTGCCAAGACCCCTCTCGTAAGACCTCTTTCCAGCGCTGATCGGACAAGGAAAGGGAAAGGCTCTAGGTGTTTTATATTCTTTTAACTTTATGTGGATGGATTTATATTGAATATTTCGCAATTAGATATTTAATTCAGTCTCAGAAATTGCACACTTTAATTCAGCTCGTGACAGCAATACAATCTATTGAATCAATAATCTTCTAACACAGAAACAAACAGTATTGAGTATTAAATTGAGAATAGAATTGAGAAAAAATCATCATCAAACGGATTCGCATAAGAATGATTTCTTCTCACGTTCAACCTTACCGGACACGGTGAGAGACATTTCCGCGAAATACACCAAAGGTACCTCTCTTGTCGTCCATTTTTTTAAAATTCTTTTATAATTTCTATTACCTCACTCTTTTACTGCAGGTGTCCTTCTTGACACACAACCTTCTTTTACATCTGCATAAAATCAGGAGTGACAATGTAAAGGTCGTGAGGTGAATTCTGGTAACTATGCTGGATGGAATGTGGGCTTACCATCCTGAGGTCCAGGGCTTGATTTCCGGCATAGACGGAGATTTTCAGCGTTAATCCTGATCCCAGCTAGATATGAAGATATTTCACTTGTGCCGGAACCGGCGATGAAATTATGTAACATTTCCTCGTGAAAAAATCTACCTGCGTTGGGAATCGAACCATGGATCTTTCTGTGGCTCGACGGGCCAATGCGCAGGCTAACACGCTACCCAGGAAATAAATTCAGATGTTGGTCGCCTTCGAAAATAATCATACAGTAATTGTTTAATGCCCCATCCGATGGACTGAGTATGTTGGGAAATCTCTATCATACCAACTCTATTATCGATTTGATTTCATTATTAAGAAGTAACTTTCTGTACATTTCCTAAAGTTACACTCGAACCTCCACTTAAGGTATTTATTATTAACCTCATTGCGGTCAGATACTATTCCCTGAGTCCACTCTCATTGTAATTTCACGGTTGGCGACAATGGGTCGAAGGATAATATGTAGAGATAGGCATCTCTTATCAAGGAAGCGACGAGGTCAAAAGTAAAAAAAAACGTTCGGCGGCTAAGTGGCAACTACTTTCGGAATCGAGTAACTTCTATGATTTTTTTTCCGACAAGGAGCACGTACAGTAAACACTGGAACAGATCTCTGACTTACAAACCACATTTTTCCCCCTTTCCTTGGTTTCCCGAATGTTCTTTTCCACTCTCTCTTCTTCATCTCGCCATAACCCCCTTTCTCTCTTGGTCTCCGACTTTCCTTTCTTTCTCTGCGTCTCAACCTCTTCAACCACCTTCACCACAGCCATCTCCCCCTCTCTCGCCCTCCCCACCCCCATCACCATCCTTTCACCTTCATTCCCCGCGTCATTCACTTGGCTGCCACCGCGAGATCTCCCTCCCCTTCCCCTCCTCTTCTGCCCCACCCCCTGCCTAACCTACCCAACACCCACTTTTCCTCGTATATTTTTCCCCTCCTCATATCCTACGCCCCTGCCTCCCAATGGAAGGGGAAGGACGAAGGGGTGTGGAGTGGGTGAGGAGGAGGGGCGTTGGGGGAGAAATGGTTGAATAAACCGACTCATTAAGGTACTCTGGGTTGGAACTCTCCATATTTGCTGTTATCATCATCTTTCTCCGAGGGAAAAATAAGGCACGCCTGGTTTTTCATCCTACACCCTTGCGTCTTTCTTCCTCTTTCATCCTCTTCCTAGATCACGCACAGGAATCTATTCTTCTACTCCCATATCTATTAATACAGTAGGATGCCCTCGGCATAATCTGAATTTAACCTTTTTAAAATTTCGAGTCTGACCGTTTCATACCCGGTAAACCAAGTAAGACTGGTATTTTTCATAAACTTTTTATTGAAAAAATGTAATTATGTACTACTCGCATAGTTTACTCCGTTTTAAAGAAATGTACTTTTTACTTTTACGCTGAAGATTGTTTTAATTCTAATTGAACTTATCTCTAATATTGTTGGTATTTATTAATAAACTATATTTTTTTACGTCGGACGTAAGATATACTGGCATCGTCTGTTTGGATTAATGACCACTAACGTATCATGAGCGGGCATAGACCGCAATGTGATAATCACTGGAAATCGGTCACCTGTCATAGAATATTCCATGAACTTTGTAACCAAAATTGGATTAATTTTTTACATATCTCTAAATTCATACATTCAGAGCTTTCCCTCGTTGGTGTAACTAATGATAAATATTGATACATCTTTTATATCATTTCTCAGAACTTATCAAAATAACTAGCTAACACAAACAAAAAAATGTATTCGAAATGAAAGCATGTCTACATTGAATACTAACACATTCGAGATATTTGACAGAGATTGGTTCAGTATTTGAATAAATATTCACTTGGGTCCCTCAGTCGAGGCCTTATTCATATTTGAAGTCATCATCATTTTCTCCAATGGAAGGAAACAAAAAGGTGCCTGAAATTCATTCTGCACGTTCGGTTCTCTCTTTATTTCCAGCTGTTTTAAGTCCCGTTGTCCGACTCTGTTTAACTACAGCTCTATTTCTGACGATATCAGTGAGACAACCCAAGTTGTTACGGTAACGATATGACAAAAGCAAGAATGTGAAATAATTTAAGAGGTTAATGTAGTGATTTTTAAAGGTGAGCTACATAAAATTATACATCAAAGCTCTTGTTAGGCTAATTCTTGGAAGTGTTGTGATCAGGAATTTTTGACACCACAAAGGTATTTCTACGTCAACATTGCATGCAGCAAACAGCGTCTGCACTGGGTTTATAGCAGTGTGTGGTAAGATAGCAGTCATTCCTGTATCATTTTTAATAAAAAAAGTACTTAATGCATAAGGAATCATTTTGTATGTAATCTAGAATTACATACAAAATGATCACCCAGTTACGATTAAGTGCTTTGTCGTGATTCTGTTGTGATCATGAATTGTACGAGGAAAAAAGAATTCAAACCTTTTTGTGCGAGTGCCTTTCTCTGGAGCTGCATGTTGGGTAACATGCATGATCACTATCATACCAGTCGATCTATATGATTTCATAATTTATGCGGACCTATATTGCTGCTCGCAATCCAATATAACCTTGTCACTTTTGACCTTAATCGAATTTGCTGTCGCTATGCGATCTTCACCTATTAAAATCAGCGGATCCCTACTGCTTTTAGTAATTTTTCGACCTTGAAATCAATAATGGGGTGAAAAAGTCCCGACTTCTTCCGTATATTTCTTGATTTAAATTAATAACCGAGATTGCGCTGTGTTGTGAATGAAAATACCGCTCATTCACAAGTTCTCTTTCAATAATCGCGTATAACCAAGGACGGTTCAAATCATACTGGATTCCATTCTCAATATTAAATACCGGTTGGCAAACAAGGTGTTCAGCTGGATCAAGTATCTTGTGATACGGTATTAAAACTCTGTTACTTTCTTCCCGTTTAAAAAGTTAAAATTTCTAGTTCATTCAAAAAATGAGTGCAATATTTTTTCTCGTTTTTTTTAAGATCTAACAGATCATTTTGAACTTTTTAACTTCTATGAACTCCTCTCCATAATACTTACTGCATTAATGAGACGGCTATACCAATGTATAATGAGACCTTTCCCATTAGGAGAAACTTTTTTTAATGTTATGATCATCAGTATCAGGACACATAACTCGGCTTAAGTTTTTCACAGGTTTTGGATGTTTCTGAGACGGTGAGATATCGCCTAATTATCACGAGAGCGTTCCAAGAACACTTGAATTGGAGCGTTCTAAATTCGTTCCAGTTGCATTTAAAATATGCATTTTTTGTGTTGGAAATGTTTTTTGAAGTCTGGCCCGCATATTCTTTTACATTACGAATCCCGAGACCAATTACAACTCAATTTCATCTCACAAGTTCCTTTATAACGTATTTTACCTTCAACTAAACTAGGATTCCACCCTGGTAGGGACGAATCCACGAACTGCGGTGTTTCTGGAAACGGGTCCACTAGGGGTATTTTCGGCAGAACAAATATTTGTCGGTCAGGAGAGGGTGAAAGCGTCTGTATTCTGTCTGCTTTTCCCCCTGAATACTTCCGCTCCCTCAAGTTTTTTTATTTCCTCTCTGCTTCTCCTTTATTATCTCGTTTTCTCCCTCGTTCTGCGGTTTTTATTTGCTAGAACTGAAAGGAGGGAGGGAGTATGACCTTTCCCTTCTTTTCCTCACCATTTCCGCTCTGTCTTTCGTCGTAATTTCGTATACGTCTCGTTATCCAGGGGGAATTGGAGAGAATTAGTCCCTGTGGTGGGTCCAGAGCCGCGCAAATGAAAAGCGATACCTACGTGAGCTTTCAAAATGTCACCCACTGTGATAATAATGTGTACTAAGGTCGATTGAATAATGTAAACTAAGGTCAATTGAACAAATTAGATAACTAGCCGTGAAACTCGTGGAGCAATGCCAGTGAAATCTCTCTCTTTGTTAGTTGTTGGGATTGGCGACCGACAAGTTAGGTCACTTGCACTTTAAAGGATATTTGTTTAGGAAAGAATTTTATCTGTTATGTAGAAGGCTAAAAAGAAACCCAGTGGAGCTATTCTGTTACTCGCTAACAATTTGTTGAGAGAAAAGTCTCTTCTAAAATGTATCTTTCAACTTCGCGATAACGGATTAACAAGCTTCCTAGAGACAGTAACGATCGAGGTAGCTTTTGAGGGACGATGCTACCGATGAATATCGTAAAATTACAACATACGGATGGCAATTTTTGTTGAACAGTCTTTGCGACAAAGGTCCCAAGCATGCATCAACGAATCTCATAATAGTGTGGCGGTCTCAGCAGTATCCTACTTTCAGGGCTAAGTGCAATTAGAAGTATGCCTACTGGCCCACCGTTTAACTTCTCATTCGACGGACTTATGGTAGCACTCAATTTACTCTCCTCATAGTACTAAGAGAGCACTTTCAAAATGCCATTGGAAAACAGTAAAATAGCTAAATAATGTGAAATACTATTCGTGATCTTGGTATAAAGCAGCGAAAACATCAAAATGTTATCAATATTGATTTAAATATACTCAATAACCATTTTTCAATAAATGACAGTAGCAATGGGTGTAGCACAAGCAACGTCCTTGAAAGTCATATCATAACCGATTTTGGTGGAAGTCAGTTTTATTTTTCTCATATCCCTCTCTCCTCATTCACGAAAGCATGTCAAGATATCATCACAAACGCAAAAGGTCATGACAGTATAAAAATCGCCGAAATAATGTAGGCTCTTCTGGTCATACTTCCTGTGCTTCTAAATACTTTTGATGCATCCCTTCAAGCAACACAACATCCCGCGATATGGAAGCATTTTCTTAAACACCCAATCCCAAAATGCTCTGAGCCTTCTGTAGTCTAATGGATTAATCTTCTTCAGCGCTCACAGAGGTCTCAGTGTTTGTGTTCTTTCATTTCTTAAAAGCCTTTTATATAGTAGATCATGAGCTGCTCCTTCATAAACCAACCACATTCAACTTTTTCCTTGAAACAAATAAAGGAAATATGAAAATTGCTTCATGTTTGGTACTGACGTGACTTCTTTTAATAAAAGAATAATGCAATACTCCGTCAGAATGATTGAATTCTCTTTGAAAGTTCATTTGAAACCTGCGAATTAGTGCACGTATTTTGCGTGCACTTTCTTGTGACGGAAAAAAAATCAATCACATGAATGCAGAGGAAGTAAACCCAAAAAACTATACTTTTAAATAACTGACGGCAATAATATTGTAAAATTGCAAATAAAATCTGCCAAAATTATCATCGCGGAATATCTAAAAATATAAAAACAGTAAAACTGGGTGGTGAAAATTGACTGGTGGCGGTGGGGATCGAACCCCTCAACCTCGGGTTAGCAGCGGGAATAAACCCCCGCCGCCACCGAGGTCGGCAATTGTAGAAGGTGGAAAAAGTCAGTTTCAAATCAGCGAGCTTATTCCTCGCTTCGTAGTCAAGGTCCGCGGGCGGAGATGGGAGGGTAGGTGGTGGAGGTGGTGAGGTAGCGGGGCGGCTCAAGCCGTATCATACGATTCTTGTTCCAACACAAATTCAAGGATTCTCGCTAGCATGGCAGCTGTTCAGTATTGTGTGTGATGCAGAACCAGCATTTTGGCTAAAAAGCATAACCACCATCACAATCGCAGAGCTACTTCATAGTCCCGCAGTTACACTTGTAGGGAGAAAATTGTTTTCCTTAAAATCATATTTGAATTTTTCCTAATTACCACGGTGGCTATTTAGTTTTTAAGTATAAATCGATTCGTAGATAAAATGAATGCAGAGTTACCAAACCCAAAAAACTAAATTTTAAAATAACTAACGTCAATGATGATATTGTAAACTGACAAATAAAAACTGCGACAATTGCGTGCAAAATAATCATCACGGAAAATCGAAAAATATATAAATAGTAAAACGAGGTGATGAAAATTGAACCTGGTCGGTATTTTTATGTGTAAGCATAACGTGTTATTATTTGATGGTAGCCTTAAAACAGGTTCTCCTTCAAGGCTACATGAAGTTACTCAAAATTTGCTATTGAAATGTATTTTGTGTATGGAGTAATAAACTTACTTATTATTACTTATTATATAACCCCCGTCCTCAGGTTACCAGGCGGGGAAAAATGCCCCTCCGCCACCGAGGTCGGTAATTGCAGTCGGTGGAAAACGTGGTCCGTTCCATATTTCCAGTTCTTTTCCGCGACTGCATATGTTGGAATTAAGCACACCTGATAGAAATTGATAGTTTCATAGATTCAGGAACATTTAACAGGATTGCAACTTGATTTTTACCATGCAGTGAATTCGGTTCTTCATAAATCACAATAGTACGGAATAATTCATAAACCGATGTTATGGCTTATTTTAGTAAGAACCTATTATAGTAATGGTGGCAGGGCAGGCAGGAGGCAGGCAGGCAGCAATAACAATTGATTAACATTGGAATAGCCGCCAGTCAGCTACATTCCTTCCTCGTTATCTTACCAGCAAAAATATTTTTTAAGCCTAAGGAGGTCTAGACCTAACGAGTCACTTTGAGTGCGGAATCGGAAAGATATTTTGGGTATATTTTTGGAGGGCTAGAAAAATACGAAGGAGGTGCTAATGAAATACAGATCAATGTTCTGAGAGCCACTAAAATATTATTCCAATAAATGAGTTAAGTTTTATTTCTAGGGTATGTATGCTATACAACACCAGCTGTCTTACCTCAAATTACCAAGATAAAACTTCCTATTTGCTCACCAAAATGGAAGATCATCATCATGCTGTTCTTTTGGTCATATTCTATTGTTCACTCACCTACAACAAGGTTCATAGTTGCTTCAATTCTGGCAGCCCAAAAAAATAGGATCATCATGAAGTCAGTTTTCTTCTTAGCTGCAATCAATCTTCATTGCCATCACGTTCATTCGATTTCTCTCTAAATGAATTTATTATTGGTTCTATTTTGAGGAGGAGGAAATACAAATCTTGGGATTTATGTCTCTCATTTGTTGTGTTGCATTCAGGGCTGAGATTTATTTGGGGAAAGGCATCTTAAAATCTTCAATATGGAAGGGAGAACATGAACTGCAGAGTGCGTGACGGATAAAAAATAATAGTAAATGACTTCATTCTTCCGCTTTCATGAACTAATACACAATTGAAAGCATTTTTCGAAGAAAACAACGCCAGACAAAGATGGAAAATAATCGATATGAATCTCCTTTGCGTAAAAAATTTCCCTGTAGAGACATCAAGGCTAAGTCCTTGTCCTAAGTTTATCAAATACAGTGCTTCGTTTTGATCATCTTCAGCTTTCGAAGTTTTCCATAGATGGTATACCACCGAAAGTGCAACAGTTGGGTGCAAGGAGATAGTAATAAGTTAATAAATATTAACTTTTAATCTCCTTAAATGAGTGTGCGGTGTTTGAAACCTGTATTGCATAATGATTGCGTTTCATATTTGATTTATTCATTACTTAATGGAACGCATACGTATCTATAGATATAGACATACGAGAGGTAGGCAATTACGTTGTTTACTTCGGTAAAATTAGACCTTTGGAACATATGTACTTATCGACGACATTATTTTCGTCGTGCTTCGAATGAACCTGTCATCAGAGTGGCTACCTTGAAAACGATTTGTGTTGAAAGTGTCTTAAACCGACGATATTTTATGCTGTTAAGTGTCTTGAATCAGTCTTAAAATGTGTTGATCTCTTGGACCTTGCCACATAACTAGAAGGTGGGTGAGAACGCAGGAGATGTGTACTATGTTGTAATCATATTTATCTTACGCTAATTTTCATTGACATATGAGTCCATTGTAAAGTAATACCTAGTTAAATTAATCATTCCGTTGTGCTTCGTTACTTTTAATGTGATTTTTCAATTGAAGAATTCATTTCCTTGCAGAGATGTTGTTCGCTACATTCGAAATCTGCTTGAAATATGCCAACATCCTCTTCCACATACCTCTACTACTGATATCCCATCTAATGGAAGGAGTAATTGTAAACAAATTTAAAGTTACCCTCCTGGCACCCATGTAGGGACTTGAATTTCACGAAACGACCTCAAACATTGCCAGAACCAGTTATTTATAGCCACCTTGATCCCACTTTTTATTCAATAAGGTAAAATGAGTCTCCATCATAAATTTTCAAGTGAGTCTCAGGACAAAATTTCTATGTTTCAACGGAGAATGTTGAAATCCAGTTCAGATTTCAAACTGAATGCAGAGAGTGGTTCAAGACTGTTGTCACAGATTGTTTCAATAGTATTGTGTTATATAATAGTTGTAAGAACAACTTATCTTGCTCTTACGACTGTCTGTTGCCTAAACAGTATCTAGCAAGTAATTCACAAATAGTGGATTAGTATAATGGCTATTCCATAATATTAACTGATTGTTTCTCAATCTGTAAATATTTTTCAACCTCTCAAATAGATTTGCAGAACCAAGAAAGTAGGCATTAACGTCGAGCTGGAAGACGAGAATGAATGTAATAATAATTTATTCATAATTAGATGGCAAAAGTTCCCACAATATAAAGTGAACGTCGCCGCTTAGGCGTACTTTTATAAATTCATTCTGATTACAGAAACGATCGTTAGTTCTTTAACTGAGTTAGTAACCTTATTTCAGATGTATTAATCCATAATGTTACCTGGTGGTTCCTTATATGCAATGAATTTTCGCAGTTTCCAGCACCTTACCGATGACATTAGCACTACAGAAAAATCCAGGCGAGTATACTAATTTCATGGCGAAATTAATAATTTATTTGAGCTTTTTCCAATATTCAAATAAATGAGGAAAGGCTGATTAGATTTCGATTTAGTCTCCCATGCGCGGGTGGATTTCTTTCGTCCGGTACGAGCTAAATGAAGCAAGAATATAAGAATATTTTTAATGTATGGTCAATATTACCTCGTGAATATTAACTTTTATTCCCACGAATGCTACATTATTTCTACACAGGTATTTTTTTATATTATTTTCACTCGGTGGAAACGGGAAGTCCACGAATAATGTATTTTAATGGAATATTACACAGAAAATCACTATCACTAATGACTTGTTAAGTAATGAACTTAGGTACGCACAGAAGGGATTGTTATTTAGCACGCCTTTATGCAACGATGTACTGTTGTGTATAGTTTAAGGAATATATTAATACATGGATTATTGATTGAATTTGAAGTTAATCACCATTTAAGGTGATATTATGAGCTGATTAATTCTGATTGTGTATGTTAGCACTTTCAGCGTCTGCTTCAATCTGCTTTATTCAGCTTGTATCGTGCCACATCATTGGTCGAAATTTTTAGCCACTCCTGCAGATGCCGGTTTACGACCGACAAATGTATGACGTCAGGAAATCGTCACTTGCATCGACAGGTGATGGTACGTCTCGTGCCGAGAATCGCTCGGTTGTCGGTACAAGCAACGATCAACGGTAGAGACCGACACCGACAGCCGTCGGTCGACATGTACAGAATTCTGCCCCAGTGTGCCATAGTGTGCCCGTCTAGTTATGTAGTCGTAAGCCTTCTTAATGGATATTTATTCTTGTTCTTATGTCTATGCCCATTTCTTCCATTGTTCCAATGAGTTTATGTAGTCGTAAGCCTTCTTAATGTCTGCGAAAGTGGCCACTGTGTTTCTGGAGGTTTATTAAAACTCTGGGTGTTTAATAGCGACTGTCCTGGCCTGAAAATATCTACCCTAGTGATTACGGAACTCGGGGTATTAAAGTTTTACAGGGTCGTTATCCACATTAAGACAATGTTTTAACAAATTCTTAGTTCAAGTCCGTCAAACTCTCTTGGAATTTGAATCGACATTGAAATGCTCAATGTTTCGGTGTCGAACAGTGGAACAATGCATCAAACGTCATATCAATGAAAAAGAATCACGACTAAACAAATGAGTAATGTTTAGTGACTGTCGTCACCAGTAATATAAATAGGTAAATCTTCCTGAAATTAAAGATGTAGGCAATGTTTTTTAGCCATTATTTCCTGAAAGAAGTTTTGAATTATTTATATTTTTACATAAAATTTTATGCCAATGCTCAGCCTGTCAGAAATTCTCCCGGTATCATTCACTTCCCTAGCATTGAAACTTGTAAATATTTTAAAAACTTTACGCAACATTCTGATTTGTAAACTCGAATTTCTTGTCAAATATTTCTACAGATAGCCTTTGATTATTGTCTTAATATACTTGGCGAGTCCTTAGAAGTAAACCGTATCGTAAAAATCAGTGGATATCTGCATAAGGTTGGATTATTTTACAGCCAAAAGTGGTGTTATTTTACCCTGAAATCGATGTTATTTTCACGGAAAAATATTTGGTGTGAATTAAGTGCCCTCCTCCCAGCAGGCCCACCTGTTGGCAATAAATGTTGAATAACATTGATTAGGCAAAATTTCAACAATAAATACCATGTTATATTCAGATTTTATATTTTGGTACATTTTACACACCTCGCCAATTCACATAAGGAAACAAATCACAGTTAAATGTTCGTATTTTCAGATGAAAAAATTGCCAGTGTGGCCAAACTTAAAGAAATATGTTTGGCCACACCGTCCACCTCACTTTGCATGACATTTCAAAGTGATTGAGCAGACCACTCTAAGCACACCTCTTTCCGCTGGGCACTCACGTGGGTCACTGGGCCATGCGTCGTCTGATATCGATTACAGCAAAATTCTCTTTTCCCTACGCACTTGCGCTCATCACTTCTGCTTTTTGTAACACATTTGGTGCCTTTGGCCCCACGGAAATTTTTCGCCGTTGACACCACGTCGACATTAGCTTTCTCACTTACGGAGACGTCCATCGAATCCCTTATCTGCTTCGCCTGCCGGCGGCTTTGCTCGACTGCTCTGCAGTGCGCTGCCGCCTTCGCCAGGGTCAGTTCCTCCAACCGCAGCATAGCCTCCTGGACCGCCTTATCACTAATCCCAAAGACAATCCTGTCGCGCAGCATGGACTCTTCTCGAGGCTCAGTCATATCAAGCCAGCCATTTTTTACGGGCTTACGACAATCGGCAAGGAAATGTTCAATATTTTCCCCCTACTCTTGAACTCGCAGATTGAAGATGAAGCGTTCAAATATTTCGTTTACTTTAGGCGAAACATAGCCTTCGAAGGCCTTTTTCACAGCAGAATAATTTATTCTCTCTGCATCAGTCAGCGAGAATATGGAGAATATTTGCAGGGCTGTGCCTCCCAACATATTTAAAAGGAGTGCAATTTTCACTTATTCTGACTCACCATCTCGTTTCGAGGCCGTAAGGAAATTTTCAAATTCCCATACAAAATTCAGCCAGTCCGAATATGCACTCGGAGCCTCAAAGTCCACTGTAGCAGGTAACTTCACATCTTCGCTCGCTATTTCAAAAACGTGCCAGACAAAATTGGACATCGGCTTAACCTGATAGCCCCTATATTAGGAATAATTATTCACTCCCATTCCACAGGACTGCGCCATTTGTTAGTCTGGGTTAATCTTAATAATTATTCAAACAAAAAATTTAGATGTGTATGGTATTGTGAGATAATGACAAGGCCAACTATGTTTAAATCCACAGAGTATTTTATTGGTATACAAGATGGTTGAAGCGTTTACTTGATGTAATTTCGACATGATAGAATGATTAAAACTTTTTAATTTTCCACACTGTTTTTATTGATGGTACAAGCCTGACCGGTTTCAATGTTCGCACATCATTTAGCCTCTGATGATGATGTGCGAACAATGACACTCAGGCTTGTACCATCAATGAAAACAGTGTGGAAAATTACAAAGTTTTAATCATTCTATCGTAACTTATTGGTACAACTAGTTTCAACGCCACGGCGCCATCATCAGGTACAAGCATCAGGTTAAAGTCATAGCCAGTGGTATATATACTCAATAATCAGGGTGGAGAGGGGGGGGGAGGGATTAGAGGAGGGTGGGGTGGTGGTTTGACGGGGGAGGAGTTAGATGTATTCTGGGAAGAGTGGTGTGAGGGTTATGGGTCAGTTGAACGGCAAACAGCGAGGTTCAAAATTGTTATCCCTAATGACCAGGGAAGCTAAAGCAGTTGAGTCACAGAGTAGAAGTCCATCTTCCAAACTTTTCATAACAGAGTCAAAAACACAAAGGTATTTTTTTAAATTCTCATCCCTAATGATCATGGAAGCGTACGTATTGGGTTTGAGTCACTGGGTGTGAGTCCATTTTCAAAAGAAATCCTTTAATTTAGTGTACTTACAGATAACTTGAATAGCCTATATTTCTATTAATTTATTATTTGTTACACTTTATGTATAAACAGGAAAATAATGGGAGACATTTGTGCATGAAAGTCTGTATTGCCTAATTTAATATAACAGGACTATAACGGACAAAAATAAATTTAAAAAGTATGTCTACCCCTTGGTAAAACCATAAACACACAAAAAAATAAATAAAAAACTGACAGATTGATGAACTATGTATGGTTAGACCGAACGAAACTGGAATTTCCTATTGTTTTTTTAATCTATTTAACTTCTTATTTTGCAGTTTATAGCTCCAATTACTTGAAATGAAAACAGACTAGTCTCTACTTCCCCGTCTACACACAGTAATTAACTATATGATTAAATACGACTAATAATTAACTGCGCCCGTGTAGAGGTCGCACCTATAATTAACTACGGGTCATATTTAATAGAGGGTCGTACCCCCTAGTTAACTATCATCAACTCTACTCCTTTCGCATTCGTGCATATTTTATTCGTAAAATGAAGTGAATTTGGCGGATGGTTTAATATTTTAGGATAATTTAGCAGTGGCTATGGGGTAGTTGGCAGCAAAGAAGTTGAATTTAGGGAAGAACGGATATGAGTAAGAACTGATATGAGGTTAGTTGGTTATTTTCTACCTAAAGATAGGTTTTTTAAAGCAAGCTGAAGTCATTATTGTAATAAAGGACTTTTTTGTTCATTAATTACTTGACCATTCTTAATTCTCCAGTAATGAATTTCATTTGCTGTATATGCACCTCGATTATTAAGCTCTAGTTTAGTTTTAGCAAAACATATATGGCAGAGGTGTCATTCACATACCTAGATTGGTGAAAAATATCATGATAAATCTTTGGGGAGGTCATTGATGAATTGAATGAGGAAGAGTCGAGTCCCAGAGATGGAGTTCAGGTTTTATAATCGACATATTTGTATTATCCTCGAAGACCTGAGTATTATAAAATCGGTTTTCCATGCGGCAATAGTGATCATCAGCCATCACACAACGTGTATAAGACCAAATTTTATGATTTTCGGGACATCTTGTAATTTTTAGGAAGTATATCGATATATATTTGAGTTTAGTATTTTCTTTGCATATTTGGAGAAGCTATCTCCACTATCTCGCCTCAAATATTCTTCGATTTATACTGAGATAGTCATTCGTTTGTCATTTCATATGTCACTTGCGTATTCTAGGTGGGGCTTAACTAGGAAGAATAACATCTCTCTTTCTCTATTTTCTTTTGAATAAATGCTATATTTTTGCCCCACAACATTTTTCTCGAGTAGGTATGTCAACTCAAAGAAAGATCCTTAGTAATCGTGATGCCTAAATGCCTAAATAGTTAACGGAAGCAAGGTTGACCATTTCTTTTGTGCTAATTCTGTCACCTTGCTCTTGTTTATTTTTCCCTCTCAAAAATGCGACGGACAAGCTTTTTTAAATTCCAGTGACACGCTATTTGTCTCTGTTTGGCATTTTATAACGCTTATTTTCGCTGTTGGTGCTCACCGATAGTCAACTTAGGCTTAGTTCTTGATCTCCGCGTTGGTGACTCGGTAGTCGATTTAATTATCCGTGTGTAGAACACACTCATGTAATTAATCATATATTTAACTTAATTGCATATTTAATTGTAAGTGTGTTAGTAGACGGGGCATACGGCATCACTTTTATTACGATAGCAAATACAAACGGCGACGAAATTTCAAGCATTACTACCAACTTCAAGGATAAATTTAAAATATTTAAAACACTGTTACCAACACTTCCCCTTGTTTAACATGTTTGAAATGTTAAAACACCAAAAACAACTGAAAAAAAACATTCTCAACATAAACATACAAATTGAGAACTCTCATGATTACATTTTCTCAATTAAGTCACAACATATTCACAAATAATTTTGTCTTAGGAGCATTGACTCAACAAACAAACATATTTATACTCAACAAACCCTTCTTTCACTTGTTACTTACAAATATGATACTCAAAATCAATGCGCTTAGAACGTTCAGTTAAAAGGTCTGTTTTGCTGAGTGTAATAGCACCAGTATTGTCTGCCCATATAGTAGTAGGTTTGCATACAAATTTCTCCTGTAACATTTGAACGATTAAATTTCTGACCCACTTTTACTCATAAGCTGCATCAGCCGTAGCCATATACTCTGCTGCTACTGTTGATCTTGCAACGCAAGGCTGTTTCTTAGTTTGCCATATTATTGCAGCTACTGCGAGCAACATAACAAAACCACTTACAGACTTTCGAGTTTCAGTGTAACCACCATTATCTGCATCACAATATACCTCTAAAGATTTACCTGTCTTTTTAAATACAAGTTTTAGATTGGCATATCGAAATATTTGTTGCACTGCTCTCCAATCTGAACGTGAGGGACACTGATTTTTCTGGCTTACTTAATGAATGGCAAAAGATAAGTCCAGTCTAGTATTAATTGCTGCATAAAACTGACTCCTTACTGCACTTCGATACATTGCATGATTTACTTCCACATCATCAGTACTATCACATGCATCTCTTGTTTCTTGCCACAGGCAAAGGTACACAACTCATTCTACATTCAGACATACCATACTCATCTAACACCTTGACAAGATAGTTATTTTGACACAGAGAAACCTCTCCATCTTCTTGCTTCACCTGAAACGATAACACATTACTAGCAGTACCCAAGTCTCTAATGTTAATCTGCTTGGACAAGTTCTCCTTGAATTCTATGACATCAGTCTTATTTCCTGTAATCAGAATGTCACTACATACAATCCGACTATAAGATTGGGTTTTACAAAAGCACATGGGTCACTTACACATTGTTTTAACCCCAAGTCCTTCAACACATCTCTCACACATGTATTCCAGTCCTTACTTGCATTTGCAGTCCATAGACACTTTTCTTCAGCTTACATACATACCTATGATGCCCCTTCCCCTTTTTCTCGTACAACTCCAGCTGCTCCATGTACTATGGGGAAAAAGTTTCCTAACAAACGGAGCGTCACCACTATCGCTTTCGGGGAACAATCACTTTCCTTTCTGATGGCATATTATTCTTAGGTCTCGGCCATGAAGAGGGAAATTCAAACGCAGAAGGTGCTGGACTGGTCATCCAAATAGCTGATTGATTCCCGGCCGCTCGCCTGCCCCGAGCGTGTTTCGCGAGACGAATACTTACTCGCGAGACGATACTCTGACGATTACTTCCAATTTTCTTTCTACAGTAGACAATACCACTTACCTGGTGCAGCATGACATAAAAAAGAGCATCTGTAAAAGCAAAAATGTTATCAAAGACACTAAGGAGAACAACAAGCTGAAACTCCTTTAAAGTCCTGCCGTTGGCATCCTCCAAAGCGTTGAAATGGTCCTGCGCAAGAATGTATGCGCACCCCCTCTCTGTCCTAGGCTACCCCCACTCCGGGCTCCTTCCTTCCCCTACCATGCCTCCCCTAACAACGTCACTTCATCGTAGTTGCCAGCTGTAGTCGTTTCGGTTCTCTCTCGGTTTTGCGCGCTTCCGGAAGGCCGGGAGGTTCCCTCCGCTGGTGTGAGGAAAACTGGCAACACTCTTTGCCTCTCCTCCAGTGTGTGAATGAGAGAGTAAATAAGGGGAGGTAAGGCCGGGAGGTGGGGTAGGTAGTCGTAACTCCACCCACCGTTCACCGAGGAGGACTATTTCAAAGTGGCTGGACTATAGTGCTGACTGAAACCCATTAACTGAAGCGAGTACGTCAGATTCGGTTTCATCTGGATGTTCAAGCATTGCATTAAACACATCACAGAGTTGAGTTCTGTTTTTAAAAACTGTAATAAGTTATAAAAATCTCCAATGGCCGTAATAAATTGGCACCACTCATCAACATTACACAACAATCGCTGGCTGGAAAAGGGCAATTCCACGGCAGTGACCAATCAGAACCTCTCGACCAGAAAACCCTTCTGTGGTGGTTTACGTTTACCCTTCCTCGCAAGTGACAACCACAGGCACACACACTCAGCCCAAATAGGGATCCTTCACTTAGGGTTGATGGGACCCTGCTAAGGATTCCTGGCTTATGACCCCAAACGCACTCACAAGCACTCAGAAAATCACACACTTAAATGGGTCCAACGTCTGGGAGCTCAAAATGAGCGTAGTCGAAAAACGACACAAAGACAGGAAAAGTCAAGGGTGTGCGTCGGATACGCGTATTTCGGCCACAAGGTGGCTCTTCAGCGAATTGAAGGGAGTGGGCACTTGCAACGCAAGGTTGTAATTGAATCGGGAGGAGGACAACCTAGAAGAAATACGAAAATGAAGAAAAGGGGGGAGAGGGGTAGGAAACCAATGACTAGATTTTCAATAATGATGAAATAAAAACCGTGCAGATTTCCTCAACGTAAATTTACTTTCGACCCGGGTTTTAGTGTCGGTACTCTGAAACCAGGGTGATCATCGTCAGGCGATGACGAGTGGTTCTAAGTGCACTGTGATCAAAACTAAATTTATACTGTGGAACATTGCACGGCTTTCATTTCATCGTGTTTAAATTCTAATAAATTTCGCGTGAACCTTCCGATTACATAGAACAATACTATCCCGCTTAGTGGTAAGTAGCCTCTAAGTAGTAGTAGGCAGAGTCCTCTGGATGACCGTTCTCAACACTTCTCCCTCATAGGGTAGTAGAGGATAGTTTCATCACAATTATACAATTGCTCTTAAGTGTACTCACCCTCATCAATCATCTTGCGTAAAGTCACACAGAACTCTCTAGGTACTTCACTGTTACTGGAACGAGATTCTTCTTCCATTTTGACTTGTGCTATCCCGTGGCAAATTTTCCACCTCGATAGGCAGCCAGCAAAAGCAATAAAATCATCAGCACCGCCTATTTGTTTATTTAATTTAATGTCCTGTGCTTGTGAAAGTGGACCAGATAATGGAACACCTTCACTGCGCTTCTGAACAAACCACGTAAACAAGCATTCATCCACATCACTTAATCTGGCTTTTTTTCTATCAAGTCTTATTTTGTCATCCACTTTAATACGTGTCACTTGATATTTAATGCCTAAAAATCAAGAGCTGAAAATACCGATGCCTTTCTTTATCACCCTCCTTTCTCCCTCGTAGACCGTCACTAGCTGGACCTTCCCGTTTTTTCCTCCCGTCGGGCCGTGCGTCGCCCCCCCCCCCCCTTGACCGTACCACCCTCAGTGTCCCTTCTCGTCCCCCTCCCCTTAACTCTCCCCTTCAATGAACCCTTTGTGTCTAGTGGAAAACCTCGATTCTTAGAAACCCTTGAGACTCTCCCTCCCTCACACCAGCACTCCTCCCACAACGCCCTGCCAACATTTTTCTATTACACCGTAACAAAGAAATATTAAAAACAACAACAAAATACAAAGGTAACTTTTGAATAAATAAAAAAATCTACTTCACGAGCATTTCGGATAGGCTAAGGATAGAACTGCCAATCATAAAGAAGATAAAAAACATCTTACAAAGCCTTACTCAGTGCACTAACTAGTTTCGCTTTAACAATGTTTTTGTCATTTTTGAGAGGTTGTAACTTTTTTATTAGTAAAATACACAACATACTTTTTTATATGTCATGTACAGCTACACAAAGACTGTAAGTTCTGCTAGTTTGAGATTTTTATCTCCGCAGAGATAAAATCACAGTTATTCGAAGCCTAACTTTGAAAAAAGTCACTTTTTAAAAAAATATAACAATTCAAGGGTAAGTACATCACTATTAATATTTTTAATGATAAATTTAATAGCATATATCTACAAATAAAAAATAATTCAAACTGTATAATCTACTCCTACTATTTGAAAAAAATTCAGACGTTAAAACTTCAATCTTAACTTTTTTAAACTTTGGTTGTAGTTTTACCTTAGAAAGGATAGAGATAGGTAAACAAATTACTGGATTTATGTTTTACCTTGAGAGATTTAAAACAAATTTCTTTTTGTTTCATCCTGCTGGGATAAATACTTTTATAGACATAGGCGTTTACGTAAACCTTTACAAATGCAAAAATGGGCTCGCGCAACATTATAAAAATGGCCGCCCAAGGTAAACCGCTTGAGATAAAAACCCTTTCTCAGTGCTATTAGAGCAATTAGGAGCAGAGCAACCAACCATTTTGCTTTATTTCTTCTGCAAAACAAGGAAAATCCTGCAGAGAGCTGCTGCCTACCACCTTCACTTTCATACGTAAGCAAGATGTGCCGAGAACAAAAATGGCGGAATGCGACGACACAACTATGTAGTGTATTATCGGCAATCCAGAGGACTCTGGTAGTAGGTTTCAGTATCATGCTGTACAGAACCGGCGTGAATAGCATCCTGCGTGATCGTCCTTCACCATTCGCTGCCATCGTAAGAGCGAGACTTTATAACCGACCGTGTGCACATCAATGTTTTCGATGCATGATGGACCACAGAATCTTTTACTGCCGAGGGAGATCGATGATCTCCCATTGACCGCACGATCGCTTTCGGTGTGGGTGGCATCGGAAGCAGCGGAGCGGACGAGGAGCGGGTGCGGTTGGGTGACGGCGCAAATTGGGGACAGCGGAACCACGATCGGATGGCCTCGTCTGTCTCCCAGGGAACTATCGTTGTGACTCCCGTGCTGTGGGTGGGATTTAAAACGGATCTAATCAAATGCACGGAGATGAGAATGGAACGGAAGGGAACAGAATATCGCTTCCTTGCCTAGCTGGTGCAATTCTGCCAGTTTAAACGGAGGCGAAGGAAATAAATTGATAGAAAGGTCAAGTCGTTCAGGAGTAAGAAAAAATGAGTCAACTAACCCTCACATTTCATTTATAGCTTAGCCAAAATGTACATTGACCCTAAAATGACATCGAATCGGTGTGTTGGTCAGATTTATGGCTTCCCTTCCCGATGGATAGGGTTAGAATCCTGGCAGTAGCAGATATTTTTCAAACATGATGATGTGATTTTAATCACCTTGTGCATTACATTTTGTATATGAGTACGATTATTTTTTATTTAATAATGATTGAATTTCACTATATCAATCCTGAATCTGTTGAACCAATCCCTAATTGGGTGATGCGTGGAGAGCATTTCATTAGAGTACTCCATCCTTCGGGTGGGACGTTAAACTGTGGACCCTTTGGAGTCTTTCGTTTAGAGTTAGATAATGCCGACGTAGGGTTACTCTCCACCCTCCTTCATATCCTCATCTACTAATCAAAGAGCACTTTAGAATTTAGAATTAAAGTTATTCTAAAATTGATTTTCTGGTATTATTATGGATATTTTGCCGGCCCAGGTGGCGGCGGGGTAAAGTCCTAGCCTGCCGAACCAAAGGTCGCGGGTTCGAATCCCGACTGTGTAGAAACTTTACACCTCCCAGGGCATGGTAGTTAGTGTTCTTCATATATTAAATTGGCAGTAATTGGCGTTAGCTGTTGCCAATATAGAAATTATTTATTTATTTATATATACACTGCGTGGCGTCCAAAAACCGAGGTCTTTTGCACCATTTTAGTAGATGGGTAGGTTAATATGGGAAAGATTCTTTGGAGTATGGAGGAATGATGGAGAGAAGCCTGGTGTCGGAATCATCCTAGCCTAAATAACAGGTGCCAAAGAGCCAACGGTTTCGCGTCCTGTCCGATGGACGTAATATTGCCTTGAGGTCATCTTCTCATAGCACTCAGCCGGGGGAATGCGATTCCAGTGAAAAATCCGTGAGTGGGTATGCCGGGTACGTGACCGTGGAATTTACGTGAATACGTCTGCGGTGGCGGATAATATTTACCGGACGTTGAGGTGCCTGCGCCGTGTCCCTTCTCCGTCGTTCCTGAAGCCGTTTCACCCGTTCCCTCACGAACTGCTGACCAATGGCTCCTTTGAGCCCCTTTTCAATGACATGCGTTTTGTTATATTTAAATTTGCCCTTGTTGGTGAAATTATGAGCGGTCATCTGAAACTTTGCTTGAATTTTAACCGCTTATGTTATATACACCAAAGACGGTGAAATTCGCGATGAAAAAATCAGTTGCATTGACCGGGATTTGAGCCCGAATCTCCCAATTCCGGTCAGGTGTGTTACACCACCAAGCCATACTCCATCTTGTGTAACTGGCTAACACACTCGACCGGCAATTGGGAGATCCGGGTTGGAACCCCGGCCAAGTAAAATGGTTTTTCCATGGCGAATTACACCGTTTTTTGTGTATATCTTCTCATCCGTGCGCGTGACTGCGTACCATATCATTTGAGCAATCGCAGTGGTTTTAAAAAACTCTTTATTTCTTTTTTATCCAACTATTAATGCACAAGGTCAGTTTTTTTTATTAAATAGACAGATAATGGCAAACTTGTGGCATAAAAATCAGCGCACTAGCATAACAGAGTCACGAGATGAACGGTGTCGAAACTTTTACCCACGCCTATAATATCCGTCAATCTCCGAGGGCTCCCACGCGCGCTTCGCGCAAGTAAACACCAACTCGAGGCTATAATCTCGTCGTAGTAATTCGTAAGTCGTAGTAGATCGAACGAGGGCAAAAATTTTTCAATCGTTGTGTTAGTACTGAAGTTATAGTGGCGGAATGGATCACCCAGGAAACGTTATTACATCGCCCGTTCCGGCCAAACACTCCATTGTAAGACTGATTTTAAAGATATATCCACGTCAAATATACGGTACTGCCGTTGCTAAACATTTAAATTAGCCACGTTTCAGACCAACCTGAAAGTTCTATGTGACTTTGTGAACATTTATTCCGTGCGTTGATAGCATATGAAGGGGTAAGATATAATTAATGACGAAAATATACACCACTTTGTTTTCTAATAATCAATTCAATTTCATAACGCTATTTGGTCTTACGTTACGTTACGTTGGTTTCCTGAACTTAAGTGAGATGCTTTTGCAGTAATATTTATTCTTGAATATTTTCCTAAGAGTTCACGTGGGAACCGTTACTTTTATATGACTTAAATTACATATGGGTTGCATATCTCTGCAACCAATGGAGAAAGCATAAAATGATCAGAATTAAATCAACGGTATGAGGCCAGATGTTGTGGAACATAATGATATGAAATAATAGCAAAAGTTGTCGTATTTGTCCAATTTAATGCTTAACTGTACAACTAGTTTCCACGCATTAATGCGTCATCTTCAGGTACTGTTCAAATTTATTTCAAAAGATGATCAGGGAAGGAAAAGAACACTGCCCACCGTTTTGCTCTACTGTTATATTCAGGATAACAATGGGATGATTATCTACCCAATGAATTCGAAGTAACCTGAGTCAATAAGTTCATTGGTAGGGTGGAATTCACATATTCACTATATCAATATTTTGAAAACAAAAATTGATAGTGCGGAGCGTTGAATCAGAGCACATGTAGCAAAAACACTATTGAAACATTCTAAAAATAATAAATAATGCTATGTATACCGTAGTGGTTAGCTAAGTAGTCATTTTTATCTAAAGAAATACAATTTTGGATACTTCTTCACTTATAATAAATTGGTTTTGAACAGGAAAAAACTAATTTATGATTCCGCATGTAATTAATAACACCAAAAACAAATTACACTCGTTGGTGATGAAAAATACGTTTCCGCAGAATCTTTTATAAATATGATTTCCGTAGTTTTAATGATAACTTCATCAAACTAGAATACTTTTATAAGTTTGTGAACGTCTTACCACTTAGGAAAATACAGGAAGTATCCAAATGAATAAAATCTAAAGTGTAGTAAATGTCTCACCTCGAAGGGCCATATAAATTAGCATTCGAATTTTGCAAAGGAAATACATTGGAAGCTTGTTATATTATGAATACTATTTAGACTTTTTCTTTGTAAGTTAGTATACTCTATACGTATGCATAAAAGGATAAATATTCATAAGAGAAAATATATGTAATTTAGCCTACTAGATTTCATCAGTTCCAATCCTAATATTTTGAACAAAGTCCACTGCTAAATTAGAAGATTTTACGCAACATAAATGACGCTAATTACTCCAATAAGTATATGTATAGTGTCATCCTATTTCGTATTTTGGAAAATAATCCACAAAAGGGAACCCAGAGCTATCATGATAACGTGTTGGATTGAACGAATCACTGCCAATCTGCAATAATTCCTTATATATTCCATGTGGACGCTAAGATTTATAGGTACAAAAAAGGGTGATATTACGATTAAGAGACCTTACCTTTACCTTGGGCCATAGGATATCTATAGCTCCGTGAATAACAATCATAACTTAAACAGGTTAAAGCTAGAAGCATTGTGTAAGAAAATGACGGTTGGCTTTATATTGGATAACATATTCATTTTTATTTAGTTTCACATAACTTTATTCAATTACAAAATAGCAAGGCCGTTTAAAAAGAATTCATAATTTTTATTACAATAGATTTCTTGATGCTCACATACTCAACTCCAGAAAATTTGTCATTTTACGTAAACGCACTCAATATGTTAGCTCACCAAGCAGACTGAGATTTCTATAATTTGATGAATGATCATTGTAACTTTTGGACAGCAGTAGGCATTTGAAAAATATTCACTGTTTTCCTAAGAGCAGTAAAAAATAATGTCAATCTGTATTTAAGGGCTACTAATTTTGATGGAATGATCACTAAGATAAAAATTTGTTATTAATAATTATTTCATCGCTTTCGTCATCATAAATATTTAAATACAAATTGTTGTTATCCCTCATGGTAATATAGCATTTGAAATTTACTGTACATGAGGAATTATTTACGCGCCAGAATAAACCGTGTTAATATATGGTATATCGGTTATTTTTAAGTATATTTTTATCTCTTATGTTCATCAGTTAAAAACCACTTAAATTGAAGTTATTTCAATTCAGACATAAAATTCAAATATATCAAATAATTAGAACAGGTGTCATGGCACATGGCATGAGATAAGGCTAGGTATATTAAAAAAAAGAGTTCCATTAATTAGCGAAGTGCCTTTCAGGTAATGGGCAAAGATAATAGATTGTGAATATAACGTCGAAAGTTCAGACGAGAACTACATGCTAGCAGTAGAAATACACGTTATAAAAATAATTGACATGGATCGAAGCAAAAAAAACTATGACGGCGCATAACTGGTTAGGTTAACTTCACAGGCCCATCGTGTGAAAGCCATGAATAATATATTTTGGTGCGTGCATAAACGTACAGGTGGATTTGTTTAATTTCATAGTCAGCTTCACACAAAAGTGAAAATTATATTACTCGAGCGTTTGTATAGTAATTATCTTCAGAAATCCTCGCTGTCCAAAGACGCATATAACATGAACGTAAATTGTAACCAATTAAAGCGCCATTCAACTTAGGCCGGCATGGAAAGCATAAATTGATGAGAACTTCATTAGCTCTATTCCTTTGTACCTATTGCATTTAGGATGTTAAGTAATTTAATAAAATGTTTTTCATAACTTGCTTTCATTGTGCATATTCATACATTCCAGGGAGCATAAATGCGTACGTAGGAAATATTCCGTGTAAAATTGTATTTCTCACAGTATATTTGACAGAAAATACTTGTAGGGATATGGATCAATCATTCCAACAGAACCGCAAGGTGCTAAAATTGGGGGCTTAGAACACCTCTAGAATCAACATTTCTATGCAGAAACATTGGCATGTGCGAATTCCATTAACATCCATTGCGATAAAAATGTTAGCCCATGCATCCTCATGAGTTAAAGTTACAACCGTGTATCTGGAAACAGCGATCACAGTAAAACATTCAGCGTGGATAAAACGAGCACTATCACAGTGTAACTTAAGGTTTGGACACCACTGGTAATTACGGCTCTCAAGTCAACTATCACTTCGAAAAGAAAAGGCGAAGCCTATTTTGTTCACACTAAAACTGGATTGCACTTCTACCACGTACCATTAAAAATTCAGCTTTAGAAGATTTAGGTGAAAAATTAAGCGTTTATCCCCTTAAGTTTGCTTCGGATGTGTTTCAATCCCTATCAAATTCTATCAATTTAACGGCAAAACATCTACTACACATAGCCTACTACTAGCGAATTTTCCCAGTACTATATCTAAGGCGTGAATTACTATCGAGCAACAAATAGTTATTCATTGGATTAATCATCATTTATATATCGCTCTTTGCCTTCAATCAATCAATAAAAAGGACGGCTTTACTGATGCGCGACTACTTTGTTTTTAATGACGCATCATGGCACAGTTGACACAATAATTAGAAATCAATTTAAATCTACCAGGCGGGGGCACCTTACTCTGTCGTGCAACATCAAGATCTAGATTCATCAATCATATGGCGGTCATGCAGAGTGAAAGGATTTTCTTAGTAATTACTAATGTATCCTAATTACATACTAGTTACAATTTTTCCTTTGTATTTAGGTCTGAAAGCGGCTAACGCTGTTTAGCGCGTAGTTAACCAATTATGACAGTGCAAAACGGCCGAATTTTGCCGAGAAACATTTGCAACGACTTCCCTTCCAATTCCCGGTAATTTTCGAATATTATAATGATGCTTACCTGTCATCGCGTGACGCGAACGACATTTCGGAATTTCCTGCTCTAACAAGCGATCGTAACCTCAGCTGACGATCAAGGCGTAATCCACAATTTGAATTAACATAAAACTGGGAAGGCCTCATTTCTTTCATCTTCTGGTTCAATCGACAGATTCGGAATGATGACATCGAGTTTCCAGATGATTCCTGCAAATGGCCTCATTAATTCCACAGGGAAAAGATTTTCCTCGGAACTCACTTAGGCGAAAGAGAAACGAATGACGTCGTGTGGCAAAAGCATCCATTACTTTTCTCCATTTTCCTGCCAAAAAGATTGACTCCCCAATATCAGGGGGTAAAATGGCGTATCGTAGCATTAGAGTTGGATGGATAAAAATTGAGAAAGTGGAGAAATGTATGCATTTATACATTTTGTAATGAACCACGTTTTGCAGCACCGATATCAGGTGAGACAAGAATGGTTCAAACCAATGTAGCAACCTTTCAGAGAAGGGATGTTGATGGGATACACTCTGAGTGGGTAAAAACTTGAGGTGTAGATAATTGACTATTCATTAATGTAGGGTAACATTTTGCGGTTTCGTAACTTGGTCAATGCGGAAAGAGAATGCGCATGTGTTGAAGGCTTCCATGGGAGAATTATGGAGAGAGATATGTAGAGAGGAAGACGAACGAAGATGTGATAAATACAGAGGAGAAGGAAAGAAGATATTCGTCGGAGGTACGGTGGAGGCAACAAAAGAGGATAGAGGGCATGTTGAGGCAAGTGGAGGAGATTTGCTGGAGATATAGTAGTAGGCTGGGTGGATGTAATGAAGGGCAATGGGCTGTTGAAGAGGTTGATGCAGAAACGGCAGGAGGAAAAATGTGAAGAATGGGAATTCTTGACGCCGCGATGGACTGAAGAAACGAGGAGAATAAGCAAGGAGATAACATAATAGGCCATATGCTAATATTTAGTGAAAATCATTCTGTAATTTCTACATCATTTAATTTACCGACCACGGTCTTGATAACATTTATTCCATTGTCACGGACGTCTACCTTGATAAGGACATACATACGCACAAATGGAGGTGTAAAACATAAACATATGACAATAAGAAATCAAGGTAGCATGCCTTGATAATGCCATAACGGTGTCCTAACTGTCGGTAGATGAAATTGTGTAAAAGGTTCAAAGTGATTTTGACTCCATTTGAATTTTCCAAAAAGTTGCGCATGAGACACTTGATTATGGGGTGTTTGTCACGATTCGTGACAGGATTGTGTCGTTTTGTTGAGCAGGATAAGAACTGTACAAGAAAACATCATTATTGTTCGAACACCTAGGCAGACGGGAGAGACGAAGGGTTCAATTCCAAGGACGCATTGCGGACTACTGGCTCTAGCACGCGTGCGATCGTTCTGCGGAATCCTTGCTGACCTGACGTGACACGGCAGCCTTACACGAGCCGCTTGCCTTCTTGCCCCTCGGTCATTCTGATTGCCCTCCCTCCTCCTCCCTCTACCACTTCCCCCGCCTCCCACTCAAACGGAGAAGCAGAAACCTCTGGACTCCTCTCCAGACGCCTCCGGGCGGTTATTAACGACAGATCTGTCGAATATCCCCTTCCGGAACCCTCCAGCCAAACTTGAGCGTAATTGCTTCTCGTCACTGTCACGAGTTCGATATTTCCGCGAAGGCGGAATCGGAAATGTTGCATGCCGGTCTTATGAGCTTCACTTCGCGCGCGCAATTATGTTCCAAGCGATACCCACGGAGTAACGAAAAAAAGATATTTTGAGCGCATGACAAAGGCGAATGCAATGAACGTAAGAGTCTTATATGTTCCTTCACGAATTGTGAGACGTTAACGGATAAGATTTACGGGCAGAAGTAATATATGTTATGAGCTTCTAGTTGGCTATTCTTTGGACCTCAGGGAATGCCTGATAAAATAGCGATGAAGTATGAGCACCAATTTATAAATGGTATTCCTAAAAAGTTAATTAATTTACCTATGCAAAGGGACTTAAAACGAATTTCAAACTAAGAATTTATTAATAAAACATTGTTAAAATCTTCCAAAAAATGTTTTGAGTTATGAACGTCACTACAATTTTGAATTTCAGGAATTATAATAATAATGCTACACAATTTTTAACGTTCATATTTAGTTACCAATGCAAATAAAATCCTTTCAAGCAGAGAACTACATTATGTTACTGTTCCTTTGGCAATGTTTGCTTTAAAAAATCAACAGGTATCCGGTAGTGAAGCGTATCTTTGATGTGCATGACAAAATCATTTTAGTTGCAAAATGTTTTGTGCATTATACTGTGGTAATTAACCTCTTATCCTTTATTAAAGGCATACATTAAAGAATGAGCGCAATAGTAAAGGATTCTTCTCATGGCCAGAATCCGCTCTAAAATGAAAGATGTACGATTTCTAATGGAAATTCGGATCATTAGTAAAAAAATATTGCACCTTATCCGCTGTCATTTGTATGAAAAACACCATTGAATTCTAAAATTGTAGCATAACTATATTCTATTATCATTGCCTAATATTTAAGTACCCACGTAAGACATGAGTTGATGATAAGCGAAAAAATGCATATCATAGTAATTATCGCATGGCATGTCAGGAATCTTTCAACATCCACGACTTCCAGATTTTCAGGACGAATGCCAAGATAACGTACACAGGCTACATGTAGTTTTCTGTTTGTTTGTTCAGCCCATTCTTATAAAAGCCTAAATTATTTATGTACTCCCTCAGGTAAATAAAAATGTTGAAATTACAAGGAATTAGGTGATACAAGAACAATTAGTGTCTTAGTTGTAAAGGCACTAATCGTTCCAAAGATTAATTAGTTGATATTTGAATTCTTGCTGTAATGAATTATGCCATTGCTACTGGTTCATTTATCTTGCTTATCTTCCGAAGTTGGCATGAACTTGGGGTAGGAAAAGTAAAGAGCTGCGATCAAATCGATTTAAATACATCACGTTATTCTTAATCTTCACAATATAATAATTCCACAGTTATGTTTTGGCAATATTTACAAGTCCAATTTTTTACCAAATAATTTTTGCTAATGCCAGAGGAATCGATTGATGTTTTCACTAAACTGGGAGTTCATTAACTGTTAAAAGATTAATTTATTTTACATGTATGATAATAAATTTGCGCAGTAAAATAACTGGAAATTACTACTTTCTGTACATGAATGTAACGAGCTTTGGAACGTTTGCGAAGAGCCTTATTTTGAATAAAGTGACAAAATAGATTAGTTTAAGCTTTGAACTACAAAAGTGGAGCCATGTGACTTCAGCAATGATTTTACTGTCTCAGTTAATTGATTCCGAAGGCACTTTAGTTGGGCTCCTAATGTATAGTGGAAACAAGACTGAACTTAATAAATTTGATTGTTTCAGGCTTGACTTCGTGGAAGTGATAGATATCCATTTTTAATAAAGCACTTTGCAATTTTCCATAATTTAGTTAAAAACTGCGACCGATTTTACCTATAGAAGGTATCTTCTGGCACATTCTGAAGCTTAGGGCATACAATATATACCCAGAGAAAGTTAAAAAATGGTGGGGGTTGGTTTGAAATGGGGGAGAGAGAAGCAGGGCGGTAAGGGCATGGCAGAGTGAGAAGGGGTGGTGGAAAATTGCGAGAGGAAAGAAAGGAAAGTGAATCGGAGGAAGACAGTGGGAGGAGTAGAATGTCACCAAGTTACACTGTTTTCTATTTTTTTAAGGGGAAGAGTGGTTAAAAGCCCCAGCCCAAACATCTATGACTGAAGGCCAAGGAAAGTAGGCTAGGATCTGCCGAAACATTGATTAAAAAAAGGTCGAATGTGCCAGAAGATGCCTCATTAAGGTGAAACCGGTCGCAGTTTTTAAATTAAGTGTAGAAAAGTACAAAGATTTTTTTATTTTATTTACAAGAGAATGATGACTGAACTTATCAAATAATTGTTCCACTGGGGCAGTCGGGGTGATAACTGGACTTAGATTTTACAGGCTACAGTTGTCTTACCCATCTGTTTTGGAGAGTTTACAATCAGGATCAAAGGCCCTTTGGGTTCATTATGAGAGTATATGAAACCAAAAGTGGAAACCATCTAAATCTGATATTGGGAACACATGCGGGAGAATTATATTCCTTTGGGGCTCAATCACATATTCTTCACCAGCACATAAAAGGAACTTTCCATTCAAGGCGTTGATGAGGCGCGTATTGGAACACATCAGCGCAAACCAAAGACGATGAACAGAACGACGTTCGCTGGCGAAACGTTTGGTAACCTTCCGGTATGTAACATTTTAGCCGGTATGTAACATATAACATTCTGTACGTACACAACAGTCACGGCGGAATGTTTCGGGTACAGTTCTCAAATTCGCGCCAAATACGTATTTAAAACGTAACTTTTGTTTTACCACAGGGCAATAGGAAACTTTATAATGTCCATGTTCGATGCCTATAATCGATATCAACACAAAAACAGCAATCGTGGATGCCATGTTTGGTTGTTTAGCGCGCATAGGCTTTGTACCAGATGTATTTTGAACTATACTACCGACGCAAAAGACGCAATTCGTTACAAACGCAGGGTCTGTAAAGAATGGCCAGATGATTCTGGTCTCCCAATATTTTAACTATTGGTGGTTATGGTGCGAACCGTCATTCCTCTCCGATTCGGCACGTTCAACGATCGACGAAACCTGAATACTTACTCCGACTCCACATGCGAAAAATTCTTCCTCCCACACTCCTATGGAGTGGCGCCGAGGGAGAAGTGATCCACACATACAGAGAGCTCTAATGCGGCGGAGGAGGAACGCCTTTGGGAGCTGTAAGCAAGCGCTCCCCGGCGGACGAGACCGTGGCGCCCAATCAGAGAACCCTCGGGGAAAATGAATTTTTTCAAAATCTTATAAAATACCGGTTAAGGTTGGCTGTAGATGGATGTAATTGCATATTTTTCTCGTGCTAATTTCAGCATATTTCATGGCATCAAGTGAACATAATGAGAAGATGATGTGTACATATTCATGCGTTAATGCCGGGAAAAATTTGCAAAAGATGCAGGTGTGAATACGATTTTTAAAAGTTGAAAAACATGCCTAGGCTTAAAAAGTTCTTTATCAACTTTTTTGTCCTCGATACTATTACGTGGTTCAAGTAAACCGGTAGCTGTTTTGGTGAAAACAAGATTTGGTATAAAAAAAAGATATTTACAGATGAATCTCCTCATGCAAGTTTTTCCGAAATTTATGCATAAAGATATCCACTTCGGCCAAAGATTACAGGCCTGAAATTCGTAGAGATTTATCAGAAAAAATTCTCCGAGACCGTAAATCGTCCCATGGGATGTTCGGCTTACTGGGCCAAAGCTCGGATCCCCAAGCTTCTCTTGCTTTCCTGTCTGGTCTGGTGTCTCCTTTTGGGCGTTCCTCCGCATGATGCCTTTTTACGACATTAGTTTCTCCAGCAATGCTGCTGGCGCCTTCAGGTCAGAGGAAAAAGACACCGCACGGAAGAACGCCCGAAAGCAGACACACAACATATTAAACGCCGCGGAAACCTTCGGATCAATATTTGCTTTTTTGTTCATGAAAAGTATTTTTTTTGCAAAAAAAAAAGATTCGTTAAAAAAACGGTATGCACAAAAAGGAATCTACTCATTCCACTCACTTATGTCTTATGCCATGAGGATAGACCACAATTCCTTCAAAGTGGGACGGATGAGAACAGAAATAAAATCGATGAAGACCAGATTCAACCCATAAATAGTGAACGCGTTATAAAAGAATTAAAAATATGAAAAAACGCATAAGTATCAGATCCATGCAGTTTTTTAAAATAGCATTAATAAAGGCAGCCCCTCTACAATTGTTCGAGTTTCTATCGAAAATACTTGAAAAGTGTCTTAGAGGGGACCAAGTACCAAGTGAATGGAAAAAATCCACGATTACCTCAATTTTCAAGAAAGGAAACATACGTGAATGTTCCTATTATCGAGAAATAATTATATTGCCATCCCTTGCTAGACTGTACGGCCGTATTTTGAAAAATAGAATAAAGGTAGAGGTAAACGATTCTGAAGAGCAAAATGGATTCAGACCTGGACGATCGTGCATTGATGGTATCTTTATTTTTTTTTAAATCCAATAGAAAATAGAACTGCTAGGGGATTAATGACTCACTTAGTCTCCGTGGATCTCCACAAGGCGTACGACGCAGGTCCACAGGGCGAGTTATGGACTACCTTGCTGTATATTTGTGGTAAAACAGTGCGACAACAATTTAGATCTACATTACAGCCACTAAGAAATTACATAAAGAGTGATGAAGCATGATTAAGGTGAGTAATAAAGTATCCTCAGAGTTGTCGGTAACAAAGGGACTACGCCAGGGCTGCATCTTATCTCCGCTACTATTCAAAATATATTTAGAAGTACCTCTTAAAATCTGGAAAAGAAAATGTAGCGGAATGGGAGTGACTGTCGGCGAGGATATATTGTATACTCTATTATTCTCACACGATCAGGTAATCATTGGTGGGGATAAAGATGATTTAGCCCACATACTAAGAAAGTAAAAAGAATTTTTTTGTAGACTTTCGCAGCTTTTTTTTTTCTATAAATGATGATGTTTTTGGGGTATGCGTAATTTTAATTTTTTATGACACTTCCAGTAGGAGAAGCGAAACGTTGAGTTTTATAAAAATGAACATTACGCAGCATGCCCCGAAAACATCATCATTTATAAAGTTTAAAGTGGTATATGATTCTTGGTGACTAACAATTAATTTACTGAAAACAGAATACCCGAAAGTGGGAGAACACAGGTTACAGAATTTAGATATCGAGTCAAGAAAGGTTAAGGGAAGTAAAGCATATAACTATCTAATGGTAACTTTCACAGTAATTAAAGGAATTTTTCCTCTTACATACAATTTTAATCCGGCCTATATGGTTTAAATCTTACCATTCCAGGACTTAGAACATTTCAATAAAAATAAGCACATATTTTTTACAGTTGCGTCCATTATTTAGCTAAGCAAAAGGTTTCCAATTTCAATGCTTCCGTTTTATCTCATTTGAATCCCAATTTGAAGAGATGTGTGTTTTAACGGAAATAGTCCCAAAAATATTACACTCGGTGTTCAGTCTTTTCAAAACCCTCGTATCGTAGCTCATAAATACATAGCAAATAAAAATGTCAAAGCTATCTTTAAGCGCGATGATATGTGACGCCAGCACGAAGTTCACGGGTTCCTATTGAATGACAATGGGTTAGTTCGATGAGTAGTCGCTTGCAGTGAAGAATCCGAAGTGTCCTCGAAAATTAAAATACTCATAGCAAAAGTAACGGAATTATGTTCTGGGGAAAATGGCTATGCCGCTATCCTTATGGGACAAGTTGATCTTCATAATGTGAAGAAGCGCTTAACAGTTTCACCTTGACTGGTCAAATGCCCACTTCAGCTGGGATTCGGGAAAGCGGGCCCTTGGGATTGAAAACCAAAACTCCTGCCACCGCAACAGCCTGATCCCGCAATTTCAACTAAAATTTCGTATTTTTTAGTTTTGTTAGGTGATTTTGATATTTAAGTGCCTCAAACCACTTAAGTTACATCAGACCGTCTATCTTAAGAGCTCAATGCTATGAGCTCTTAAGATAGACGGCGGATTCTCGAGGTGGAATTCGATCCGTGATCTTTGGTTTGTAATACCTTTAACAACTCCGGTACCGTGGACGGCTACTTATTTTAAGTTGTACATTTTTTTAAGGCTCACATATATCCGTGCCATCTCTCTTCCCCTTACCCTAGCTTGGTTTTTTCTCCCAGTCGGCTGATATAAGGTTATGTTTCCAAGTGTTTTGTTTTAGGTGGATGGAGCGATGTTTTGCCTGTGAACATTTTTGCGTTAAATTTGTATTTTAGTAATATAAGTGAATAGTTTGCATGTTAGCGATTCAATGCTATTTTAACACTTAGCCTTAAGGAACATTAGGCATATTTTGTAATAATTTGATTGAACGTGAGCGAATTTTGCTTAAAACACAAAATCATTCATTTCATATTATGTTCATGGTTACTAACAAATATCAAGGTGTCACATCGAATCAATGGTTCGAAAAAACATGAAAATATAAATTTCGCCAAAATGTCTAATATCATGCCGAAAAATCAAGTCAAAACATGCTTAGATAAAGACAAAAATGCAATTGGTATATAATCCTTCAGTCATTTTCATTACTGTATGATTGGTGAGTTGTACCTCATAAACAAATGTGGTAGAATGAAATGTGATCCTAGAATTTGTTATCGACAAATTTGAAAACTTATTGAAAAAAATGCACTCATCGACCAACGATTACCGCTCCAGCCACCTTAAAAAACCTTTTCCCCACTAGGTGGTGCCCACCTGGTTTATTTTCTGACGTTCAACTTGAACATCTCCCGCCTGGGCTTTCCTCCGTGTTCACCACCGCTGTTTCTCCCCCACGGATGTCGGAGTGTATGCCGTGTACGTGTGAGGCGCTCTGCGGTGGTTTATTCACGGCGCAGCTCAGGCCGCAGTGGAAGCTGCAGTAAGCCAACGGTGAAAAGGTAAGCCCCTGAGAAGGGAGGGAAGGCGCTGCCGGCTATAAGGTTTACCTTTCGGGACCGACAAGCGAGGTCGCCTTATTGTTGCAAAATGTTTGCGCATTTGTGCCCTGCACAGGGTTCAGGGTTTTGCTGGGTGAGCGATCTTCGAAATCACTCAAGAGTCATTTAAGGTTCAAAAATGTAAGTTACCTCGATATTCCTTTCCCTTGGGCTACAAACTTGTCGTGGTGGAAGGGCTTGCGTGCTCCGATGACCCTTAGAGCTGAACTGGCGGGAGCAATGCTCCAGGTAGGGTCACCCACTTTTGAGAGGAGAGGGCATGTTGAAGAGAGTGATAGAGGGGAGAACACTGGGGAAGCGAACACTGGGGGGAGAGGAAGGAAGAGGATAGGAATTCTGGACGAAATAAGAGGAAGTAGAAGATATGAGGAATGGAAGAGGGATCTAATGGCGGGTCATCCTTAGAAGGGAAAGCAAGACAATGTGTATGAAATTGGGATGCAAACTGGGGACTTTCCAAGAACCTACCAATCAGCTGGTAGAATACTTGAATAAAACCTCGATATTTGTCGTTAAACTATCGCAAGTTATCCCGTTTTTGCGCTACGCAGAATTTACTTTTTTTGGAGGTTAAAATCTTCGAAAGCATTTGCAATTGAGTATTCGATGAATCACGAGTTTAATTGACGTCTTAAGAGTTCAACTGTTTCCAACATACAGTTGTTTCTTAATGTCCGGGTTTCTAAATTTGAGAGTTACAGGTTTTTACTAGGCGATCGACCTTCGGAATCTAGGAAGGTTTCATCTAGTTCCTTCGATGTTTTCAGAGTGCCGAGTATTCTCAGCAAGTCAAAGAGGAGAAGGAAGTCGTTTCGCTGTTTAAAACCTGATTCCATGCCAAATCTAGGTTTTTCTTCTCTTTACTTACTTTCCTTGTATATGCATCATGATTCAACAAATCCCTATATTTTCGTATAATTTACACACCTGTTTACTTCCTATGTTGGAAGTGGTGCTCTCCATTAATCAAGTGGGATGTGGCCATTTATCAGAGTCTTAGGAACACTTATAGAAATCGATTACACAGAGCCGGATTCCAAGGTCGAAGATAAGTGTATGTTTAAAACCTAAACGGTTGCATTAAGTTTACACGAATGGAAAATATCTACCAAATCCTTTGTTTTTCTTGTAACATATGTCCTACCGAGTGATGCCAGAGAATATATGAATACTTATGCAGTATGATCGAAATAGTTTGTTGGTGGAGGTAACCCTATATATTTTTTTTCGACAGCTTCCAAAAAATTAACCATGGCGTCTTCCAATTATTTTCTATTAATTTGCGAAGTAATAGAAAGCGGATAAGTAACCCAACGTCTTCTCATTGCGTCACCGTGATAAATATATGTAGTTTGAGTAAATAGTTTAGTACATACATATATTCATATAATTCAAGGGAAATAATGATAATAGGAATATACCTAGTATTTTCCACCGGAAAGTTTCATTTAATATGCCCCTATTTGGACTAGCAAAGTATGGGAGATTTATTTTGCGTGAATCCCTGAAATGGTCCAAGCACATTCCCCTTTCTATTTCTTTAAGATTCCTTATCTTTTCCATTTTATGAGAAAATTAGGTAATGAATCGTTGGGCTTCTCCATAAAAAAATTCATTGTTTTTATCATTTCTTCAAACCAGTGATTTCTTGTAAACCTTGAGCAACGACGATGAATATAAGAAAGGTAATGGAATTCTTATCCCCCCGTAGGCTTCACAGATGTGTTCCAAAGCTCGAAGATGGGAAAAAATGGAGGGCAACCGCCGCTTTGCGGCCGAAATTAGAGTGGAGAGGCCGTATCAAGGGAGGCTGTACAGTAGGTGGCGAGGGTTTGAGAGGGGCGAAGGGAAAGGGAGGGTCTCCGGGGCAGATTAAAGCCGACGCCATGGGATGGAAATGGAAATGGTAGATGGAAAGATGAGGTCACCTGAAAACTATTTCTCATGCTCTCTCCTAAATTCTCCTCATTAAATCCCAGCTCAAACGAATTCTTTTACACTGACGGATTGTTTGCGTGGAATCTTGATGGTTATTTACGTGCCCTCTTGCCGGAAATGCCGTGCGCTACTGATCGTCGGTCAGTTAGTTATTTGTGGAATGCGACCGCCATTTGAGTTTATTTTCGGCATTGAGGGCAGGTGGGTAAGTAGGTAAAGTATGGATTATAAGGGAATTGAGGAGAAAGGGTGAAGAGTAGGGAAGCAGGAATATTTTCATAATCGATTATTTTGCTCGCTCGATTGAGAATTTTCAATTGATCATCTACGGACCAATTATATTTGTTGTCAATTATTAAGGCCAATAATTCTGACCGATTGCTTATCAATGGATATTCTCATCTACATTTAATAATATTATAATAATCATGTAGGTGTTCACCTTAAATCGCGGTTATTATACATATTCTGCAGCGCTCGGGGCAAGTACCATGAACTCAACTGTTTAAATGGTCCCAAGGGAGGCTTTTAGGATTTAATACCCCGTCTCTCTTCTGTCGCTGACCCCGTTCTATGGCCTTACGGCGCTCGCGAACCGTGAGAACTGGAGAAGATGAGTTGTGCATTCACCCATGGGGAAGGATAAGGTAGCCATGGCTCGTGTAATTTGTTTCTTACGTCACATAAAACTGCGCTTACGTTTGAAGTCTGCTCGATTGCTATAATGGAAAAGCAATATCACATTAAATGAGTAGTTATAATGCATGGGGGAATCCAGAAAAACATGCCAATTAGTTTTCACTAGATTTGAATGAAATAAATCGTTCGATTACTTACACGCAGCAAGCTGATTAATGTCTCTGCTCAAGTTAATCAAAAATCCTACATTCATGCATTCCTACTAGTGAGAAACCGGACGTCAAAATTAGCTTACACTTAAAGAAAGGCTCGTGCAAAAAATGAAAGGGGCCTATTTTAACCCGGACCAAGGGACATACCATATTTTTTAAACGCTCTCATATTTTATGAAGGCAGTCTAGTGGTTCTAAATTTTCTACGTACGGAATCAGTATGTTAGTAACTTTAAGTTTACATACCTATTTTGAATATATTTTTATTATTGTTGTTGCCAGATTGACTAGATCTTTCACCTGAAATGCCTTCTATGAACCGGAAATTTGATTTTTTATAAAAATTTAATGATTAAACCAAACACAAAATTGTCAACGGTTTGGTCTTTGTATGCATCTGGTATATGGTTTCAGTGCAATTGACGCTGCAATTGTGCTTTTGTTTTTCAAAAATATTGGTTTTTATGCCATGGGACACATTTGTAACGGAATAAAACTTGACATTGGTTTACACAAATTGATTCACACTAACTGAATTACAACCATTATGAGTGCCGTCTTGGTGTTACCTGAGGATAAAGACGATGTTCTATTTGATTTAGGAGATCCATGCTTACTGAGTGAATATGCTGACAATGGAGGAGGGGAAATAATTACTGTGAGCTCTGTTCCATAGTACATATACTCATTTGTAGTATTTCAATTGCCGCCACTATGGTCACCGCCTTGGCGAGTTAAATTGCATCCTGTGGGAAGATCGCTTGATGGTATTGTTACAAAATTAGTGATCTTAGATACATTAGTGTATTGATAATTTGCAACCAAAAGAATACAACTTGCTCTCGACATCTTGATCGCAAGTAGGAGGCAAAATGCTGTCCATACGTTTTTCACTTGTGCGTCGCTTGGCAAAAAAAGAGCTACAGAGAAAAAGGATATTTGTGGTTTACCCAATGGATAATGGGTCTTCCGGTTCCCCCAGTGCACATCACCACCTTGACTACTGCGATTACCCCCCCCCCCCCTCCACGGCAGATACCGTCACCACAACTTCGGCATGATGGTAGATGTCCTCGAGGTACTTCAAGGCGTTGGGGGTTATCTAGGAGCCAAACTGTTAATTTTTCCTCCTCAGCAAAGACTATTAATACTCTCAGGGATGTGCTCAAAACATTTCTAGTACGGAGCAAAAATCATGCCACCAAACGGCGTAACAGATCCTCAACCCTGGCATTGAGTGTCTCTTCGTATTGTAGCAGTTAGATGCTGAGACTTGCAAGGTGAGTCAAACAACCTCTCTAACAACTCTGGTATATAATTCAGAAATTTTTCGCCAGTGCTAATACGCTCTTCAACTAATTCGTTGCAGTTGTAGCCCATTGAAAATGGATGCCGATAGTAGAACGCTTGTTTTCAGTATCTGACAACGCAATTGAGTAAATTCTACTTGCTGATAACGGCAAGGATGAAGATAATCCTCCACTTGACTATCTTCCACCACCACCATAAAGTGGATAGACAGCAGATCTGTTTTATTGTTATCTAATTTTTACCTGTGTGAAGTGGATGGACAACAGATTTGTTGTAATTTTATCTAATATTTTTAATTCCACCAAGTCTCTCACAGTGCCCAGGAGGCAAAAATAATGGCAGAAAAGATCCAAATACCTTGATAGGAGATAATTATAGCGTGCAAAAAGTTTATAGGCAGCGTCGATCTCATAAACCAGAATCGGATTACATATGAAGTAAACAGAAAGGCAAAGATCAAGTAATAATTGCGGATATTTTCCGATTTGATGAATGTAGCTGTGAACATCGCTCACTGTATTTTTACTCAGCTGAATTACGACGTGAATCTTGAGCGCAAGGCCATAACGCCTCTTCAGTAAATGTAACTCATAGCAAGGCACCTCATTGGAAATTATACAAATAGGCAGAGAGGTCTTCCAGCAGCACCTGTCCGAAGCAGCAAGAGCACCAAACCAGTCCCTCAGCTTGAACACAAGTTGATAAAAATGGCAAAACGGAAGAGATGTGCTGAATATTCAAAGGATAAAATTGCAAATTGCACTTATAATATGTGTAAAGTATGCCAGGTTCACTTGTGCTATACAACGGCACGCAATTGTCTTGAGAAATATCGAACGTAGGGGAGACTATAGCCAAACAAAGATAAATGTTGTCCCGATTGGTGTTTTGAATTATTGATATTGTGCTGCAGTCGCTTTCTTCACTTGTTACCAGTGTTTGGAAGATATATTTATAATAATCATAACATATATACTTGGATTTTTAGAAGAAGTTTGTTTTTATCTGTATTTTTACTTTCTGAACATGATATTTACCAAGCAAGCCATGGATTTTGACGGCTTCAGAGAAGAATCTTGCTTCGATTCATGTAGAGATCATTGACCAATTAAAAAAAAAAGTTATATCAATAAAAAATACGTAAACTTCTATTATTTAAGATATCTCTATACTTAAGAGCCACCTCTCTCACCATGTGCCGTATACCCACTATAGTGCAATAAGCAAGAAGAGTGGTGAGGTCTAAGGTTAGGAGTGGGGGTAGATCGGCGAAAAGCTATATCAGTGACATATTCGCTTAACAATCTTCCTCGGATGACGTGCACAAAGAAAAGTATGCGTGAATATTTTAACTAGTTGTAGTCTTGAAACAAAAGCAACATAAGTAATTGTAAGTTGTATACGTATTTGAGGAATAAGGCTATGTAAGGTTGCTAAGGTTGAAAGTAAATTTTAAATCCTCGCCCTGGATTTTAGTCCTAGGAACGCCCCCCGGAAATTTACCAAAAAATGGGAAATTTCGCTATTATTTATAAAAAATTAAACATTAAAAAAATAAAATTACTCTATTCATAGTCACAAATGATTCTTAGTAAAGAGTGAAAAAATACCGCAAGTCATTAGCTATCATGCTAAAGGGAAAAAGTCATGCGTTTGTAAACGTGGATTTTTGTCCAGGAATAGAACCACTTTAACATGTGCATCCGTTACCAGCCATAGGGACATATTTGTCCCAAGCTGTATCTCTGAAACTATTAGAGATATTAATTTGAGACAAAGATTTCTGTAATCTACGTGTCATTTTTAGCATAAGTACGTCATTGAAATAACAAATTCTAGCCTACAATCCTTATGGTCCTTAAAGGGTTAACGTCCAATTAAAATAAAATACTACAGTTGAAGTGCTCTCCCTAGTAAGGATCGGGATTCTGCTGAAAAATCTCTACAACTGCCGAGGTTCATGCCCTGGTACTCGGGATGAGAAGCCAATACTCTTGGTTTTGAGCATAGATCGGTATCATTTAAGCCTGCTTCGCACAAATCGTCGCTTCAGAGCTGGAAAAGGGGTGTTAGGACGGGAGTGGATGGTGGGATAGAAATTATGAGAACAGACTTTAGTGAATATTTACTTGAATAAGAATAATAATTCGAATGTCAATGACAAATAATTAGACCACGAGTAGACTACGGTTTAACTTCGCATCCAATGGACACAATACTGTTACCTAGACCACTTTCATGTCACCCAAGCAAGTGTTGGGTTACCGATTGTAAATTTCCTCCACCTACGAATGCCAAACCCCGGCCGCCCACGTAAGTAACCAGCACTCCAGCCATCACAGCATTCTGAGTGAGGATTGGTTCGGCACCATTTTTCCCACTGCGATTTACTGCTGGCTACCCTTAGGCTAAAAACAATTGAGCCGAGAAGAATGCCATCAACAATGCCAAGCAAGCATTGATATATGGCAAGGGTGAACTGTGAAACGATTGCTTTGGGTACACAGCTCAGATGAATGTTGTAGAAATGCATGCCTGTTGTAAATTTTGATTTTCCCGCTTGCGTGAAATTGGCGTGGATTCATTAGATACGATCCATCAATAAAAATCACTACTGTGATGGAATGTGCATGACTCTACTGAGCACAAGTGTCATCTTCAGGACGCCACAACAATTATCTTGTAGTTGATGATTATTTGATTGCTGTGGCGTCATGTAGATCAATATGCCTGGGCCTCAACTACGTAAGGCAGCAGACTGAACAACATCGAAAATTAAGATTTGATAGTGCTTGTGTTGTCATCATATGCTAAGTAATCCAGGAGCTAGCTTAGTAGCGACGAGTTTGAGTCTACAGAGTTGCAAGCACCCATTGTCTGCAGTTAACCATGAAGGGGGAAAATCGTATGCGGCGAGGTTTATTACAGGTGAACATGAAGTACAGGAACATGACTTAAGAACGTAAACGTAAAAAGGCATGAGAGTCCGGAGTTTCACAAAAATGAGTTATCCATAATTTGACCATTCAGGAGCTATCTTGGAGGTACATATCCACCGCCAGCGTCGGAAAAATGAATCGCAGAGGTAAAAACGCGGAAAAAAAGTTTTTCAGATTTTGAGTCACTCGTTGTGACATTTTAATGAGCGACCACATTCGCCTGATCCCAACATAAAAAATGCCAAATTCAAAGTCGATGGCGAGAAACGGTAATTATTATTGGGCAATGAGAATAACAAAAGTCAAAAAATCTCTCTCTCTCTCTAATCTCTTTTAATACTTGGCCCAAATACGTAGAAATTGGACACAGGAAAAAATCGGCCGGGACTGGGAATCGAAACCTCGAACCACGGAAAAAATCAGCTTCGACCGAGAATGGAACGACGGACATTTATCTTACCGGGGCAATGCGCCGACTACGACGCTACCCAGGTAATTTTGGCAATTTAGGAGGACACAAGGGAGCTGGATTAATATTAACATCCAGTTCCCTTGAATCCTCCTAAATGGCCACAGGAGCCCGGTTGGCGGAGTGGTCTTGACATTGGCCCGGCAAGATAAAGGTCCGTGGTTCCATTCCTGGTCGAAGCTGATTTTTTCCAGCGTCAAATTTTATACGTATTTGGGTTGCAATTTCTACGGTTGCAATTTCTACGGATTCCGTCGTCGTGTTTACGGCAGCGATGAATGCTTATTTTGAATCAATAAATAGTTATCTTCGAATATGAAATGGAATCGTCGTGTATGGTTATACATATTTGAAACAGTCATGAATGGTTACCTTCACTTTACCCAAATCTCAAAACTCCCCCCAAATCTCAAAGGTCAACTGAAAGAAAGAAGTGTTCTCGTTATTTTGTGTGATGACACGTGCGATTGCAGTCCAATTTTAGTTTACCTGGCTTTCTTTGTTTATATTTTTTTGTTCACTATAAACTTGGGTTTTAATGCGACCTTAAAGACCTCACAACCTAACTACCTAGGGGTCAATTCTTTTTTTCCCTCTGTCCCCGCAAGCGCTCAACTACGTCCCCGTTGAATAAAACCGTATCCCCTCACGCATTCCGAGCCGGATCACTCTAATCAACCCCTCCTCCCTCTTTCTATTCACTGACCTCCGATTCGCTCCTCTCCCGATTCCTACCTTATACTTTCCCTTTCCATCCTACTCGTCCAATTAGACAGTTGAGGAGCGAAAACGACCCGCCCTACTCCCCGCCTACCACATATAGCCAGCCACCCCAATTACGAACGAATACTTCAGGCGGAGCAAAAAAAATACCGTTTTTTTCTTCCCAGGGGTGTAGCGAGATAAAAAAAACCCTGCCCTTTTGTGTGTTTTTTTTTAAAGGGTCTCGGCGTTTTCCATTCAGCCACCAGAAATGTATCCCTCCGCGGAACTTTTTTTTTATAGCGAGCATATTGCGAAAATGCGGTCGTTATGGAGCCGAGCACAAGTAGGAAGGCGCGATTATTGGCCGTTTTCGGTGCCCGTTGATAAACTCCGCCGCGCACCTTCATCGGAGAATATCGAGTGGAAACGGATAAATACGCGGCGAAAAATTGCTGGAAAAGAAAGTTTACAGAACGCAGAACTAAATCGGTGCCAGGTTAATGATGAGAGAAGGATGCATTGGCTTCTGAACTCGAACGCTCTTTAAAACTGATTGTTAATGGGAGTAACTACGGCTGTAAAAACGATTCTCAAATATGTCAATACGCATGTTTACCAGAAGTGAAGAATGCAGCTGCTATTTCATGCTGTTTCACAAGACATATTCTTAAGACCTGTAAACTTATTTGTTCATTACAGCGGGACGAGTTTAGTATTAAGAACACGTATTTTAATTAGGAATGGACAGGTTCTGGTCTTCCCATTTCAAGGTTGGTCACAACCTCAATCTACCATAGAAATACCCGTGTGTTTGCTAAAATAGCAGGTGATTAATTTATAACATCTGGAAGTAAGATTAGAAAGTAAGATGATCATCTTTAAGAAGGTTAAACAACCAGAAATTAAACACATATGAAATGCTATTGATAGACATATGGTACCGGCAATTACCAAAGAAGTACTCATTGTATCCTAATATACATTATATGACTTTTTATAACAGTTAACACTCACAAAAAAGTTGCGTGACAATTAAAAGGAAGCTAAGCATCGCCATGCACGTTTGTGCAAATTACCTACTTCAGGCAGAGAGACAAATAAGTTAAGACATTAATTAGCTCTTAGAGACGGCAAATGTTTCGTATTACAAATGGGAGTTGGTAAATTATGGAAAGTTGAGTCATCGAGGAAATTTGTGTTTGGTTTTCCCTGCGTACATTATTTTACAGTACCGCTTCAGCCTTTCAATCAATAGTCATTATTATTCAATATTGCTAATCTTTAAGTGTGAATACATGGGCAGCAGTATTCGCGGATTTCAAGTCAAACCCGGAGTTGGGAGGTTTACCTGATTGTCCTGATATAATTGAAAATTCCAAGAGAGAGAGGCCTCGTAGTGAGTTTAAACTGCCAATGTCCACTGCTTTACGCCATTCGAGGTTATAGCTACCGTGTGAATGCTGGTGTAATTTACAGAATCTTTAAAGTCCTTCTTTAGACCTCGGGGTCGAATCTCGAAATTCTGTGATAGGTATCTCACGCGAAAATAGCAAACTGCTTTGCAATATTATAGAATTATCCCATGCAATACAACTGCGCGATGCTTTCTAACCAATAATAATCACATACATACAGGATGTTGACTTGAGAATGCTAAATTCAGTGATCTCGGTTTTAAATTAATATTTTCGCATGCGATGTTTATAATGGCGTTTCGTGAATAGACCCCATCTGGGTGTATAATTTGGAACTTAAGTATCAAATGATATGTAGTCCCTTGTTGGCACAATTAGCCCTTCGGCAAATTTTGATTAAACATCATATTTTGATTAAGATGTTAAGGTGGAATATCACCTATCGTTTGCTAGTTCTCCATAATCACCGCTTTGGTCTGAAAAATCACGAATAAAGCAAAGAGGTTGATATATAAGGAAGAAGACGATGCTCATCTCATGTATGGAATTATAGCGTAGCAAGAATAAGGTGCTTGGAATAAGCCATACCTACTTAGACCAAAACTTTGAACTCACAATGGGTTTGAAGGTAATCTTTAGCTACTTGATCCCGGGTAAAAAGTTTAGCCGGCATTTACATTTGATAGCTATATTTATATATTATTAGCATTTATTTTTTTACTCCTTGATAATTCAGATAACTCAACTGAATGTCGTGTTCTCATGTAAAATGATGAGAGAAAATCTTAGAGTTCACGATGTTTTTATGGTATTTTTGGAGTGACCAAGGGAATATAGTGTAAGGAGAAAACTTTTTTAAGAATGTTTGCTGAAATTTGGAAAACATATTAATTATTGTGCATTTTTGAATGCATGGATTTATGTTCGAAGAAGGGAAGGTCACTTTAACACTAAGTTGACAAACCAAAATACTGAACTCTTTGACAATGCGAAAATCTCCGTTATAGCGTCTTCAGTGTATTTAAACCCTAGGAATACAGATGAAATCGTTTTCCGTAGAGGTTAAGCCGAGATATATAGCCATCCTTTGGATGAGCTATTATTGTAGAACCGAAGGCTGAGGTATAGGATAATTCAAGTACCCTTCCGTGATTACTTTAATTTTTTTGCATCTACCACCTAGATCGGAGTTCTAACTTCCCATCATTTGTGTCCAAACCTTCTGCCTTGAAATCTTCAACCTTCCGGAGCCCATTCTCGTAATACAATATGTCAGCAATTGAAGAATACAACTCTTCATTCTTAAATCACAAGCTAGATGCCCTAGGCAGCGATTCTACGAGTCTAAAGGCAAAATACGCCTCCTTTTCCATGGAGAAGTTTACAAATAATGGTTTAGTAGAGTCATCGGGATTGAAACATCTTAGCTTGGGCTATATTGCTTAATTTTTAATGTTCCTTCAGCCCTTAAGTGACATACATTTTTCAAAATTCAGCATTACTAATCAGTATACGGGTATGGAAAATTCAAATTTTATGACGTAAGAAAACCTTCATAATTTCTCTGTCCAGCCGGAGAACTATGATCTGAGGGCGGAAAAGAAAGGCGTAGGGAAAATCAAGCAGCCTAGCATGATTTCTTGTACTTTTGCGGGCCTTATCACCTGAGACAGGGCTCAAGCTTTGCATCTTTCGTGTCAACTCACGGATTTCCAGCATTTTGGAGTATATCTCTTCTGAAAAAATAAACCTTTCGATCCCAAACAAACTACCTTCCCCGCACCTCATATCACTCGTTCCCCGAATTCGGTGCTGATATTCTCGACCTCAGAGTGGCAGTCCCGATACGGCACACAGGGGTGTGGAGCACGTCCGCCCTTCACCACAGCCGCCGCACCCCCGCCCACTTTTTCCGCACCCTGCGAAAATCCTCCCTCATTCCTCTCTCATGCCATTATATTCCTTCGTTCGAGCCTTCCACTTTCGAAGAGTTTTTTTTAATTCCATCCCCCGAGGCATGTTTTTCCTGGGCTGGGTTCGTTTTTTGGGCGAGCCGTCCCCCTGGTGGTCCTCGGCTCAACTCACTGGGGTTTTTCCCACGCATCCTTGTTCTCTTTTGTTAGGGGGGTCTATTCCTGGCAGATAATTAACTTTATTTTCAATTGAGTCGTCACATTTTACCTTCTATTTATTTTCCTTCTCCCTTATATGTGAAAAGTGGATAAGTGTGGTCGTGTTTTCTTTACAACTGTACTAAAAATGGATGAAAAGGTCACTTTTTTGTTGCTTTTTAGGCTTTCAAACGTTCTGATAATTGAATGCCTATCTTTTCGCGCACTGACGAGTACAATTGCTATGGTATCAAGGACCTAGGTTGCTCTGCTTCAATTTGTTTATATAGCCTGCTGGATGACATTTTTGCAATATAGGTTTTCTAGCGAGCTAATTAGCACGTCGCCGATTGATAATAGTGCCTTCAACGTTAATCAGGTTCACTTGACCGTATTTTATATCTTTGAGAAATAATTTGCATGATTGATACGAATTTTATTAGCAAAAACATTGTCCCTGGGAACATGTGGTGGGGCAATTTGAGCAAAAGATAGCTCTACGCATTTCTTCCTCTTCTATGAATCTTTGGAATCGTTATCTAGCTTTATTTATGCTACGATGTGTAGAGAGTAAGAAACAATGTTATGGAGTCCTAATATTTTTACTATACAAATACGTAGAAATGTATATTTGCCTACATATGAATTTTCATGTCTACCAGTGAGGTCATTAGCTGTGCAATAGATATATTGTGACTCCAAGAAACTGTATAATCCCTTTAGTTGGCATGCTATGGGTGCTGGAGAGGTTTCTGAATATAATGCGCTGCTCTCGGTAATGTCAAAGAAAATAACCCTGCGGTTTCCCGAGTTGCGGAAAGCTAAATAAGGATCCTCATTGAGTAAGGACTCGACTTCGATGAATCTTGAAAGTGTCGTACACACGGCATGTTTAATTTCTTCAAACGATATCTTCAGGGTTTTTCTGAGGTTGATTTGTAAATTTTCCCTAGTTATCCGGGATCGACGTTTCCGAGGTTTTCCTGAATAAGTCACCAGAGATAACCGTGGCCTGGTCTTTTGAATTTGAAAGTACTGAGTAGTAAGTCACTTACTTCAATTTTATTTTTGACCGATACGAATAACCTTTTAGGTGGCATAGAAAAACATTATCTCACTGATTTAGAATAAGGGATATTTATTTTTAACACTGGAATAGCTTAACACCCTTTGCTAGTTCATGTTTATTTTTTTACGAGTTTCACTGCATTTAAGGCTGTGGAACTGTGGAAGTAACTCGATACAGATTACTCCCTAAAGTTAAAAGTAGTGATATTTATTATATGTAAGTTTTGATAAGACTGCTCCTAAAATGCGTTTGCTGAAGATTTTTAATCCTAGAGTGACTTTTGTGTTTGAAACTTGATCGGCATTACGCGGGTGAGAGAATCAAGTTGGGAAAGGCTACGTAATAAGCTGCACACGCGGTTCCCACAAAAATTACTCTAGTCATTCAGTATTGAACGGTGTGATTATTTACTTTATATAGATAATCTCGAGCTGTTTCATACACAGCCCTTGAAGGAATTTGTTGAAATGTATGGTTAAGAGAGAGGTCTATCTTTTTGCGGCATTGTTTCAAGCAACTCAAACTCAACAATTTTCTGTTCTATTTGTGTATTTATTTCCCAGAATTCATGTTGTTGTTATACTACTTAGGTATTTAATCGAAAGCTAGTTAACTTAGCAACACGTAGGGAGATATTCCTGCGTAATGGTTAAGTATAAGGTCCACTTTGGTTTGCCGTTTACTTTTGTGTTGTTCTGGCTCAACCAATTTCCGTCCAATCGGCGATTATGCCTCACTGTATCATAATATTCCTCAGAGACAAGTCGTAACATCCGTCCCCGTCTATCACTTCCTATATACCCCTTGTAATCTTACAATCGTCTTCCGGAATTATGATTCAATCTGCGTTAGTTACAGCTGAATGTCTTGCGTGAAGCCAGATAGCTAACACATGGGTGTAGCCGTCATCAAATGCACCACCTAGAACGTCATCAAGAGATCATAGACCCTGAGGATTTATGTCCCTTATAGGATTACCTAAGCCTATATAATTAGTATCGAGTAATGGTGGACTTCATAGAAATGATGAACTATGTACCTCCAGACATTTTAAATTGTTATTTTAGAGACAGGACGTTCGGAGACTGCAAGATTTTGAGGCGTGGGTGCAAGGAATGGAGAGGGTAAGCTGGGTACCTGAGAAGAAAAAAAAAGAGAAAGGGTTTTAATATGTAAGGACAGGAGAGGAGAAAGGGGGCAGATGTACGGAGAAAGCAACCAAATTGGGTGGAGGGCGAATTGACAATGAACATGAAGTTGATAGGGAGTACAACGTTGGTGTGGGGGTGGAAGAATAGGACAACATTAGTAGAAAGTAGGATAGCTTGAGAGATACTGAACAGCGATCTATAAAATAATTGTTTTTAACGATGCCCTGAGTTAACCATCATCTATCCTAACCACCCTCTGCTTGTAGATGGGTTGAGAGGCTATAAAAACTACTAAAGGTTTTTGCCATTTTATATATCTTGGTATAGTTTTAGTTCCAATGTTGAGTATTTCTGTAGTGACTGATTCTTAAGCATAGAAATTAATTGTGGAATACAATACGATTGGTAGGTTTTGTGATAAATCTTTCTCTGAACCTTTCCTGCATTTTATAATGAAATTTAATTGATATTTTTTTCTAACATTTACTCATTTTAAGAATTAACTTTCTTTCGTTGATAATTATCTCGCTTGATAAAACATCGATTAGTTTTTATGTCCGTAAATAAGAGTAGCTAACGTGTTTTGATGATAACTAAATTGCAATGTTCTCAAGCGTGTTTCATTTCAATCCTATTTCAAGCGTGTTTTTAAACAATTAAGCAGAGACTTTCTAAATACAGGATCATTCAGGAATTCACTCCTTGTTTTCATTCAAAAGGTTATATATGGAGTCGGTTTATTTATTTACCTAAAAATAGCCCACGCATTAGGGAGAAGTGTGAACAATGTGGATGTTTTTCCCTTCAATTGCTTTCTACACCACTAATCTCGCTGCTGTCTTTGTCAATAGGCCCATTATAAATTCCTAATATGTCTCACTATAGTTTGACTTCTCCCCTTTAAATCACCTGCTCATTTTCGAGTGAGCAGAGCTTGAAAACGAACATCACACCAGAGACGCCGCCTTTCGGGTCAAAATACTAAACATTTTGAATGCCAGAGGGTAAATTTTGAACGCGATACAACTCGCTAGGATTCGAGAAGGGATTTCAGTATGTCCAAGGTCAGCCGGCGGAGAAAACGGTTTCCTTGCAGCACGAAGGCTGTCTAAATATATGAGAAACCATCCCAGCTCTATGGAATGGTGCCTAATTTAACTATTTCATTTTTTACCGAAGTCATTTGAATTTTATTAGAACAAATTAAACTCAAAAAACGTTTGTAACAATAGATGCGACAAAGGCCTTTAATTTATTATTATTTTACCTTTACTATGGTAATTGATTGGCTCAGGTAATAGTTCTTATAAAGTATAACTCAAATCGTGTTTGGATTCAAAGATAAAATAATATTAAGTATTTTTATGCACCAAAGTAATCATCACTAATTCTTATTCCTCTTTTATTCATTGAATGTTTGGCCTAGATTTAAAATTATTGCATTCGATAGGTATTTGGCTCATTTGGCTATTCATCTCATGCACCTTCCTCTCTTGTTAGTTCCTGTAATGAAAAATGTTAATGGAATATTCGTGTATGATGTATTGTTCATTACAATTACTGTGCCATAAAAATACTCTTTTTTACATGTTGTATGATTTTGAGTGCGTTTTTTGTTTTTGATCCTGAGAGCCCGTGTAAAATAATTACTCAAGGATCAAAATTATACCAATATTAGTTCTCCCCCAACTTATCCAATCCCTTTCAGCGCTAGGCTTTACTATGCGATATAATGTTACTCTATAATTATGCAACTTGGCCACTTTGCCATCGTAGTTATAATAGCCGGACAAATTTAAGACTCGGGTGCGTTAAAGGGGATCCCTTACTCGACTCCACTATGTCCTAGGGGCCACTTGCCCATCATTTAGCTCCTCTCAGGCGTATCTTTTTGATTAAAAAAATCCTCTGATGATATTATATAACCCCGAGTGTGTTTTAAGTGGAAACTAGGCTAGAATTGGAATTTCATCTCTCATTTACAGGACGCGCATTCCCTGCTTACAAACAATAGACGCGTCTGCCGTTGGAAGAGGTAGAGAGAAAAGGGGATGTGAGCGAAACAGAAGAACAAGGTACCCGGAAGAAGAATGGAAAATTCAGATGAACAACGGTCGGGAAAAAACAGATAAAAGGATCCGTAGCACGGTGAAAAAGATTACTGTAAGGGAAGGATAAAACGGGACCAATGAATTTTACAAAATCACTGCTATTTTTACAGTAAAACTTCGATGGGAACTTAGCGCTCGTTAACCTGCAGCGTACAATGTGAACTAAAGGCAAAAACAAGAGCCCTATCATTATTTTTAGCAGAGTTTCGCCTCATGGTAATGATTTAATACTACTCTTTGATTAGACGTTAACGCCAATTAAACAATTTTTTTAAACCTTTATCATAGGTCACCTTTGGACAAAACGGCCTGCTTATTACACTAATCGCGCAAAATCGGAATCTTGGCCAAACCAATGTGCATTGGTGAAATGTAATGGATTTGAACATACTTTTACCTATTTGAAGTTATATATTCATCTTAAAAATGTTGTTCATTCTAGGAATATTTTTTTACAAAGGAAATACAATGCGACAAAGGCATGTACCACAGAAAAAATATCTTTCTACGGTTAAATGCGGCACAATACCTTAGGGTAAACCAAAATATAAAATCATGGTATAGGCGGTTCTAAGTTAGGTACAAAGGGAAAAAAGGTTTTAACAGGCATATCATATTGTTGGTAATTGTACACTGGAACGAAAAAGCCAACTTTGGGACAAATAGGGATAAAAATATCTCAAAGAGGAAGTGTGGGTATAGTGAATAATGCCAATGATGCGATTTTTCATTATTTTAAACAATTGAGAACTGGTAGCATATAAATTCCATGAAAATTAAAAACGGCACGAAAAGTATAAAATGATGATGAAATAAATATGTGCGTGATATATATGTGCTTCATAAAAACTTGTTTAAGTGAGGCACCGTTTCCTATCCTTTATTTTTTCTATTTTTTCTAAGTGAACATATTTTTGAAATGCATGCATTTTATTCGCATGGCAAAGCGTTCGTTTCACTTGCGTATCCGGATAATATTAATTAATGGCAATTTAACGTCGCTAGCACCACTCGGGGAAAAATATTTTTCCCTCGCATATTAAAAAAATCGGTACTCCATTCGGATGAGATATTTATCCTCACTTTTCCGCAACAGTAGCCCGGGTAATCCCTCCCCATTAATTGCGGAATAAATACGCCTGGGTGAGCAGCGTTGGAATTTTTGAGGGGCAGGGATGAATGAGGTGGAAGGGATGAAGCCGAATTTGGGACAAGAATTAAAGAAGCTCTCTCTCTCTCTGGTCTAGTCCGAACACGTGAGAAAAACAATAAAAAATATTTTTTAAATTGTTTTTGTTTCTCGTTCTGTCACTTCTTCGGCCAGAGAAATCTTTGGGAGGTGAGGGAGATGTATAGCTTTCGATTTTTAGCTGCGAAATGTTACCGCACCGTGTATCTCTCCTCTTTGACGATGATTTCTCTCTCATTTTCAGTCCAACAGCGCCCTCTCCGTTTCCCACCCCTCCCTTTATGCCCCCTCCATTCCCATTTCTCTCGCCCGTCATCAACCTCGTACGCTCGTTTCGATACGGAGGTTGGCATTCTTCTATTTCGGGACTCGCCCTTCGATTGTTTGGCATTCCGAAGCCCGCTATTGTTGACACGGCTCGGGCCCTCATCTCCGGCCTCCCACCTCTCTGCTCCCTCTTTCTCCCACCCCCCACCACATCCCTTTAACCCTCCTCCCTTCAAAGCAGACCCCGCGAAGCCTCCAACTATTTTTTTTTATCCAACCATAGCATCCATCTCTCGAAGAGGTTATCGCAGATACTGATCTTTTCTACTTAAGGCCATGCCCCAAGGCGCAAGGTTTTATAATATTTTCTCTTCAACAATCTATCGCACGCAACTGTTTTACTTGATAACTCTTACTGCTCCCTCAGCAGAAAAAAATCACTGAGCTAACTATAGAAATCTTGAAAATGACGATCAATGTAGCTGCTGCTAACGGACCCGAAAAATTATTGCAGAGGAAAGTGTTAGTACATGTCGTACATCTTTGCCTTTGCTGAAATGACGATATTTATTAGATGATTGCTAAATGAATATGATATCGTTGTTTGTATCACTTCTCTCCGTGGGTGGTGATCGTCGTCTTTACTTAAGGTTGTTCCGTAAAAACTAATGAGGAAAACATTGAGCTAATGTTAAAAACAGACTATCAGACAATGGCATGGGAGAAACCAGATGATCCCTGTACAACATGATACAGTATTAATTAAAGCTCACAGCTTGTGACGTGGGCCATGGCCTTTAGAAATAAGTTGATGCCCTGGGGTGTTCGTAGATATTCTAATCACAATATTTTCTCCCAGTAGTTTAGAGAAAAACGTGTAGCCTTTCTTTGTATTTTGTTTTGGTCGCGTAATTAGTCTTTCGGTGACAAAGGAACAAATAATGAAAAGTGAAATAATCGGCATTCAGTTGGAATTGCTTTCGAGATTTTCTCGAAAACTTATTAGTCTTAATCTTAATAACATCATGAGATTCTTTGACGGGTTATGATACATGCTGAATTGGGCTGTCAGCATGGCTGACGGAGAAGTAGCTAACTCAAAACCCAGCTCAGTCCCTTCCTCAATTATATTCTTAAAAAAAGTATAACTTATTACGTTATTCTTGGATCTAAAGAGAGAATTTAAATAGTAAATTTGATTTGTGAAAGTCTAACAGATTGAAAACGAAAAATAAGATAGCTACAAGGTTAGAATGAAATACGGGATTCCGCAAGGAACTCATTTTATTCCTTTTTTATAAACGTATGATTCATTCCAGTGTATGCAGAGAACTTAGATTGTATGCGAACCTTGCGGTCATCTGCGAGAAATTATTACAAAAGCTCTCATGGATGGATATGCCACAGCCTTGGACCCTAGAACTCGTGGAGAGCTTGATAGAAGGGAAATTCGCATCAGGAAAACGAGAGATATACAAATTTGCTAAGCATATTAAGCGGGGATAGAAACAACAGTGCTATGAGGGCATGAAGGCGACAGAAAGTGCCGGGGAATATTGGAGGGCTTTAGTTATCTAGCTTTGGTTAAATTACCAATAATGACGATAGCAGTTATAAACCTGCACGTTGGCAGAAAAATTACATGATATCGGCTGAAGAAAAGTAATATAGAATTAATAAATTCTAGGCTTAAAAGTTCTAGGTTTGAATATAATTGTAGATTCATCACCAAACAAATCTTGGTTAAAGTATATAATATTATAGCCGATTGTTTATATCCTTTTGTAATTCTGTTATGGCTGACGCAATTACGCGAAGTCAGTTTCCATTCAATCGATACTTCAATGATCCACATTTTTTTACTCCATTGAAAAGAATTCCCTTTAACTATTGTCCAATAGGTATTTTGCAATAAATACTAATGTGCAGATTCCAACGCTCCACTTTACAAGGCCTCAGTAGTTCAGAGATAGAAGCACACTTTAACTTGTGAATAAAGAAGTCAACAAATACGTCGACATTTTTTAATTTAACAAAACATATTTAATCTATTTAAAAGAAAATGCATAAAACGCATTATAAAAGTTATATTTTACCACCAATTCGTTAGCGAACGAACAGCAGTTGTGAATAGAAACAGGTGATGGAGGGAGTAGTTTGAAAGCCACCTATTGACTCGTGCTATCCCGAGATTATGAGAATAAACTAAATTTCACGGTGATATGAAGGGTATTAGTTTAACCTCGCAGTACATCTCTACAATTGACGGAAGCGGCAAATATATTGCCGCTTCCGTCAATTGTAGAGACCCAACCGAAGGCGAAACATTTCTCATTCTCTCTCACCATTAGTGACTGCAGCACAAACAGAACGAGGCATTGAGACAGCCCGCCACAAAAAGTTATTTTTTTCTCTATTCCGTCATTTTACATGACTGATGTCCAAACGCTTCCTGTCAAGAGCGACGGCTCGGAGAGTGTTACATAGATGTAGTTGTAGAAGCTGTGTAGGCTTCTAGACAAATAGAGGCAAAAGATGGAAAAAAATATCTTACTTGTCATATTCACGCGCAAATATGCTCACGCGATCTTCGAAAGCTATGCTCCGTAATGTTCCGTTCCCCTCCGTCCATTTCTTTTCCCTCGTCTCCTGTTCCATTTCGCGGCACATCTGTAATCTCCGACTCCCTTCCCCGCAGCCCGTATTAGATCGATATCTCGCGCCAAGTTTCCCAAGTCAGAGTCAGTCATCACAATGTAACCCCGCCCCCTCGTTTCACTCAGCCTTTCCTCCCTCCCAACTCCCCTCCCTTATTCCTCCCATCCGTCCTCTTCCGAACGCCAAAATCTTTCCCCCCCTCTAGTCCCACGCGACCGTGTGAACCATTCATTCTATCCTTTTTCGTTTCCGGTGGCCTCTTCTCCACAAAATTAAACCTTTCGTTGATATTATCATCTCACAGCCATATTTACACTTGCCGGTTCGTCGCAATTTGTTTTCGGTGAATCATTAAAGCTTGTGTGTGCTTTGCAGCATTCATATCCTGCTGAATGATATATCTTTCCATGATATGAAAGAATGTATGGTACTTAACGTGTTCTGATTTGATAAAGATTTCCGTTCATAAATATTTATTTATCGGATGAAACGTTTTAGATTTTGAGAAGTACCCATGCTATAGGATACTACATTCATGAAAAGGAAGGTGTAATATCTCCTGGACTTATTCTTACGGTTTTTGGCAATCCAAAACTCTATGAATTAAAAGTATTTGTTGGGTATAACTTGCAAACTTACATAATTTTTGCATAGCCACTTCACTGAATTTGAAAGAATATAACGTCTAATGCATTCATATATGCATTATTCAGTCCGAAGTTATATGTTTTCACAGAAACGTTATTCGTTCATCTATATTTTGAAACGTTCAGCACTGCCGGCTCTAAAGTAAAACTATTCTTGTCAGATCCGAAAAAAAACCTATAAATTTGCGATGCTGATGGATGAAACTATCATGAAATTCATTCATCAAGAAATATTTTTCTGCTAAAAAAGATCTATAAACATGAAAATTTGCTAAGTAAAATAATCATTGACACCTATAACAATACTTAGCGATTTTTTAAAATGAATCTCGATTTTCACTTGCTATGGATACGTGGAGAACACATAAATTGTAGTGCTCCGTCCCTGTGATATACTGTGGATCCATTTGCAAATTTATTTTACATTTTCATCGCTGCACCATTTTTTTCTACATTTATATTCGGTTTCACAGTTATCTTTCTGCTACCAAACATTCAACCTACCCATTACGTGGCAAAATACCTCTATTGTCAATTTCCTTCCGAAACAACTTACCGTTCAACTCTAAATTTTCATCCGATTCCTTTCACTGCACTTGCCGACGCTTTGATTTTAATTCTGCTTCCAGCCTTTATATTTGTTTTAATCGTACCTTGCATGTTAATATGTTGCCAGAGCAATTAATAGGGTGCGCTTCAAAAAGCGCACACGTATTTCCGCATGAAAGACGCAGTCCAAGGAAACACGATGGGGCATTACTAGATGCATTAATTGAATAAGTATCACGTCCCAATTCCAGTGAGATGAATGCGCTCGAAAAATGTTTCCTTCTATGCGAAAGAGCACGCATCGAGTAGAGGCAGTGCCGTCCCTAGGGTAGTGCGACAGGTGCCGCTGCACTGGGCCCCACGTCTATGTAGGCCCCCGCACGGGCTTGCCTTTTTCAGACGGTTCGGTGAAAACCGCCCATTTCCTGAAATTTCTTACTACTTAGGACATATTTAAATTTTTTGAAAAAATAAGCCATTTTGTAGGGTTATTTCCTTCTTTCCATGAAATATGCTTAAAAGATGCTACACTATCAATGCAAAGTTAGGGGGGCCTAGACTTTCGTTTGCACAGGGTCCCTCAATCCCTTGGGACGGCCCTGAGTAGAGGCAAGCCAATTGCTATTGCATGGTGCCGTATCCGCGGCACGGAGGGTGTGGGTGGGTGCGGTAGGATGTGCACTGAATTGAATAAAGCTTAAAGAAAGTGGAAAATTATCATTGACAGTAAGTCTGTCTCCTTCCATTTGATGATAAAACTTGAACCTTGTAAAATAAGCTTAACTAACCATCGTTGTGCTCCTGGAAGAGTGCTGCCTTCGGGTATTTTAGATTTATCCTCCGGGGTGAAGAACACCCGCCAAGTAAGTACTATCGTTTTCACTGAAATGTAGACACCCAAACTGATTGTACTGATTTGATAAAATGGGGCCGGGTCGGAAAAAAACATAAGAGGGTTGGCACACGAGGCTAGCTGCGGCCTTTGCCTTAACGTCACCGAGAGCCGACGAGGACGGACGTGGATGCGACCGGGCTAGCAGAATTAGAGTCAAATAAACTCCGAGAGCATAAGCCCTAGCGAAAGGAATGCACTGAGGAAACTCTCGTCCACGCACACGTTGGGGCGATCGGAGTATTTTCTTTCGGGCTCCGTCGCGAGGTTTTTCCTCTCCCTAGATTCAGGTTTAGGCTCACCGTGAGTGTCTCGGAGGGAAGCGGCTCCGTAGCCGAGATGGTTAATTCCATTCGCCGAAGTTGGTGTGCGGTTTTGCCAGGGTTCGAATCCGTAGTTAGGCCAATTTTTTAATCTTTTAGATTAAAAAGATGCATTCTTCATATCAACACAATTTATATAGTTGACAAAAGAAAGAGTTAATGCGGTTTTTTATTTACTGCTTAATTTATAAAAATAATGACTTTCTACGTTACCACATTTATTTCTTAACAGATTTAATTCACTGAGAGGGAAAAAGCATTGGAGGTGGCAGTGGTTGCATCTTGGTGTCCTTGCAGTGAAATACCTACTCATTGTATCTACAATCCTCTATAAATAACCAAATGCATTCGTAGTTTCGATCATTTTGATAAACCCTAGAGTTTGAAAAAGGTTTGTAATTCAATTGATATTTTTCAACTTCAAACGCTGATTTCGGTCAAACATATATAACTATTAAAAATCGTAGGATAATTTGGGGTAAAAGAGCTGATATGCGTATTTATTTCCACCTGGTCCTTATAGCTTACTATGGTTCGCACACTAAGTGACAGATTAACGCACTTGGGGGCCTGTAGGCAGTACAAGCAACAATTCTTCAAAGCAAAAGCAAAAAACAAGCAACCACGTTTATAACCAAGTCGCAAGAGAAGAAAGGGGAAAACAATTCTCATAACAAGGGGCCCATAGGCAACTGCCTACTTTTGCCTCATTGTTAATCTGGCTCTGCGCACACCCACTGAAAGGAAAGCATTTGTTCTTTAAAAAACCTCACTTCCCACATTTTTACGTGAAAACGTACTGGAAGTTTGAAGATGAAAAATATCAATTGAATTACAAACCTTTTTCAAACTCTAGGGTTTATCAAAATGATCGAAACTACGAATGCATTTGGTTATTTATAGAGGATTGTAGATACAATGAGTAGGTATTTCACTGCAAGGACACCAAGATGCAACCACTGCCACCTCCAATGCTTTTTCCCTCTCAGTGAATTAAATCTGTTAAGAAATAAATGTGGTAACGTAGAAAGTCATTATTTTTATAAATTAAGCAGTAAATAAAAAACCACATTAACTCTTTCTTTTGTCAACTATATAAATTGTGTTGATATGAAGAATGCATCTTTTTAATCTAAAAGATTAAAAAATTGGCCTGACTACGGATTCGAACCCTGGCAAAACCGCACACCAACTTCGGCGAATGGAATTAACCATCTCGGCTACGGAGCCGCTTCCCTCCGAGACACTCACGGTGAGCCTAAACCTGAATCTAGGGAGAGGAAAAACCTCGCGACGGAGCCCGAAAGAAAATACTCCGATCGCCCCAACGTGTGCGTGGACGTGAGTTTCCTCAGTGCATTCCTTTCGCTAGGGCTTATGCTCTCGGAGTTTATTTGACTCTAATTCTGCTAGCTCGGTCGCATCCACGTCCGTCCTCGTCGGCTCTCGGTGACGTTAAGGCAAAGGCCGCAGCTAGCCTCGTGTGCCAACCCTCCTATGTTTTTTCCGACCCGGCCCCATTTTATCAAATCAGTACAATCAGTTTGGGTGTCTACATTTCAGTGAAAACGATAGTACATTAAAATTAACTTTAATATAATCACGGATGGAAAATGTTCCTTCGGTGAGTCTAGATTTCGATAGGGTGATGATGGCTGCGATAGGATGATGGGAAGCGGCAAACAAGATTTCTGCGTTCTGGATTACTTTAAATGCTTCCCATCGCGTGAATCATTCAGGCAAAGCTAACGCGAACGATCCATAGACACGTGGGGTAACCAAGTCCCATCTCCCGATTTTAGCCCGAGAGATACGATCCACCGATCATGCCACCCCTTACCAACAGCGACGGCTCGAGAAAATACGGCCGTGGGCTACTTCAAATGCATCCTACCGCGTGAAGGACAGTGGCAAAGCTGACGCGAAACGGTCAACAGACACACGGGGAGAGTTCCAAGTTTCTGTTCCCGATTTCAGCGCGAGGAATACAATCGACCGCTGAATGATTCCTGACTGCCGACGGCGAAAGTGTAAGCAGGGGGTGTAGTATAAGGGTGCGGGAGACGCGTCGCGGCGGCTGGGGGTGGGTGCGGGGGGAGGCACGGCCCCCGTCTGTAAGCCCGCGAAAGGCGGTCATTTTCTCCGCCGGAACCGCCACCGTCAGGCGCTCGTCCGCTTTTCGCAGTTGGTTTAATGAATTGAGGCCGCGGGGCGCCATAATCGGCGGAACAAGGGAATCCATGGACCCCCAAGGGGGCTGGGGTCCGTGTTTGTGAAGGGGGATCGGGGCGGAGTTAGATAGACGCCTGGTTATCAGAACGCAGAAGAGGGGGGGGGGCGTGGATCTGCTGTACCCACTCCCCACATACGACTGCTCTACCCCTTCTGACTGTTCCCCAGCCTCTCTTCCTACAACGTGGATTTTAAAGGGGATATTCCGTCGGGGGCTGTCTCTTCCACGCAATGTCATCTTTAAACCCGCAACTTGTTTGGGCGGGTCATTTCTTAGCCCTCTATCTTTTAATTCAATTATTTTATCCGATGAATGGCGAGGATTATATTCAAATCTTTTTGGCCGTTTATTCAACCCTACAGTCTCATTTCAGTCTTGATGACTGATCAAAATAGTGGCTGACTATATTTAATTTCTTTCACCATGTTGAAGCCTAAGATTGTACGTAGTAGACATTTGTTTCAATCCCGCACAACATCTCTATAACAGACTGAAGGAACGAAATAAGAGCGATATACCAAAATTACGAACTATAAGAGTCTGAAGGAACGAAAAAAGAGCGACATACCGAAATTATGAAAGTTTTAAAATTCCTTCGCACCTTTTGTGACTACAAAAATTAGAGCGTCATAATACATTACACTTTTCGTCCTTCGCTCTCACAATTCCTTTTTTGTATATACCTTTCCTTTCTTCGCGGCTAATGTTTGAATACCTCCACCCAAAACGCCACGCAAGGTAGTAAATATTTATTTATATAAAAATATTTATTTACTACCCTGCGAGCCGCAAAACATTTTTTAGTCATCATAAATAATTAAAGCATGAGCAGTTTTATTTAGTTTTCAATTTTGGGGTCACGATTGGCCCTACGATAAAAGAAATATGACCAAAATCCCACGATTGTAGTAACCTAAGTGTTGAATTCCCACCCTATCCCCTTTAAACCCAAGAGCAGCACTTCGTTACGGAGTTTGCGTGGAATGGCGAGGGGGAGATCCCTGAGTCGTCTCCTCTCTCCTTCAGACGGGTCGGTCTGTGTGTTGAGGGGTCGGGGTTTTTGCGGGCCGGGGGTTAGGGAACCATGGGGTCTTGAATGTAGGGGAATGGATGGAAAGGGGATCTCGGTCGACTCAGGGTAAGAATGGGGATGGGAATGAGAAAGAGAGAAGGGAGGGGAAGGTTTTTGGAGGGAACGAATTTGGAGACCGCGAGGCAGAAAGACAAAACGTCCTTCGACCGAATGAGAGTTGGTAGATAAAAACAGAAGACTGACGAAAGAGCTTGCGGAGAAAAGAAGATAAAAAACATTTGATGGCTCGCGGAAAGATGCCCTCAACTCATCCGAGTACGAAAAGGCATGAGAGAAAGCAGAAGGAAGAAAAAATAGTGTTCGTCGATTATATGGAGAACATGCGTGTCGATGGCCGCGTTTTATTTTTACATTCTCTCCTGTCAACCACGTTATTCACTCTTCATTCTCTTTTGGTTCTCTTGATTTTCCCTGAGAGCGCATTTGTAGCTCTTGCCAAAACTTGAGGTGGACGTATTTTGCTAAAGGTATGAACTGGTTTAGCAGGCAGATACATGATACTTCCCGGATTTCAAGACGCGCGGACACTGCAAGGCGAACCCTAGTTTTCGGCAATGTATACGAATAAAATCGATAACCCTTCCTTTCAACTTCGATATTGTTACAGTGAAATCGATAAGCGATCTTTTACCAAAAACCGAAACAATTATGGCGACATGGAGTGATACAGACGTCATCATCCTTATTTATACTTGAGGTACGTTAAGCGAGATTATTCCTAGCCATAGCGGAGACAATATTCAATTATTTTATCTAAGCAACTGTAGAAATAGTTTCGTGATTATTGTAACAATAATTGCGCAAAACATTGTTTTAATGTGCAGAAATTATCAGTAATTAACTAAATACACATGTACAAATGCAAATAGCACACATTTAACTTTCTGGCGGGATCTATGCGCTAGAAATTCCTCATTTTGAAAACAAAGTCTTTGAGTTCCATGTCCGTACGATTTCCTGTGGAAAATGGCCTGTATTTTCTTGGCAAATATCTCGAAAATGAGTATGGTAGGTGGCTGTTTTTTTTTAAATCTTTGGAATGATGGAAACCTTTATTTATAATTAGGTCATATCCGTCGAAATTTTTGTTAATTAGTATCTTGCTCAAAATACGTAAAATAAAATAGCTGAGATTCGTATTGCGTAGATTTGAACAATGATGTGAGGAAATATAACATAGCCATTGACCCTTAAAGACGCAGGGTGGTTTTTTCGTTTGTTCAAACGAGCAAAAGCCCGTATTGTGAGCCGGAAAATGCGGTAAATCGATTGATTGTAGTAACGTCTATTCGGGATATCCTCTGGGCCTAATTCTCCATAGCTGTCGACGTTTCGATGGGCGCATCATACAGCGTTTAAAGCTAATTCAGCATCGAAGATGGTGGACGATTCGGCGATCGAAACGTCAGCAGCAATGTAAAAATTGAATTGAACTGGGGGAGATCCCGAAAGTACTTCTTTACGAGCAAAATCCAGATAAGTTGATTATAATATAGGTTTCGCGGGACAGGAGTACTTGGGGTCTTCAGTTGTTGGAGGAACTATTGTAGCGAACATTCGTGTGCTAGGTATGGTTCAACAAGAGTTCATCAAAAAGTGCTTTTAGGCACGTTCCATACCACCTCCATAAGTTGCGCAAGTTCCTCTTCCTGAGACACCTTTTATTTTGCAGTGCTCTTTCCTTTTTGTTCCAGATGATTCCCCGCCTGTCGCGGGAGTGACCTTCGCTTTTCTGTTTAACAAGGGGTGACTTTCCCAGAGTGCAGCGCGCTTGGGAAATACGTTCATTTGTCCTTTTCAAACATCAGAGATGTCACTGCTGCATGTTTGCGCTTCCGCTTTCTGGAATTAGTCTTAATTTAAACGTGCATGGACCGGAGCGAATTATGAATTTTTGCTAGTGCCACTAGTTCCACTCCTTTAAAAATCAATACATAACCAGAGCTGAGTACTCATTTGTAAAAATCTTTATATCGAAAGTGTATGGGAAACATAAAGAATAAACATTGTTAATATTTTAAAGGTTAAGTTGGCAATAGAAAAACGCTTGATAATGCCATATTTTGATGCTTTGGTGAAAAAAGCAAGTGGCTCTGTTTTCTTTGATTGTGACTTTACTTTTTAGTTAGCATTGTGGTGCTTGCATCGTTCAACAATTCGCCAGGTTGTAGAAGCTCCAAACCATGTTTATAATTGTTGGAATTGTATTAGAATAGGCATTTTCCCAATCAAAATTAATAATTCCTTTTACCTTTAAGTCTTGTGAAAGTATTTTCTTTTTGCCTGCGAGTTCAATTCATGCTTTTAAAAATGTACCCAAGTTAATACTTATGGGCAACCAAGTTAATACCTATGGTTAATACTTCAGCCACCTTTATGGGCGTAACATTTTTGGAAATTTTATTTTCTGGCGTAGGAAATGTTTCCTGACTTTGAAATTACGCTGGAGCAAGTACTAAGACGTACGTAAAATTTCAACTTACTGTCTTAATTCTAAGCAATTTGAGAAGTGATTCCTAATCCAATCGGCACTACCAAGTAGTCAAAAATTGTTTCATAAAATCGAATATGCTCTCTACTCTTTGATCGTGCAAGGCTAGAGACACCCCAAGTGGAGATATTCCCTCCGTAACAACGCCTAGGTGATCGTCGTTGCCCACGTTAGAACAGTCACCATAGCACACCGAAAGCCTGAGTTTCATCGTTTTGGTCAAAACGATTCATATCCTGCTCCCGATTGAGAACAGATGAAGAAAAGAAGAAAACTTTCTCACATTAATCGAGATCTTGATCCTCAAGCGGAAAACACGCATTCCTATGCCCCGTCGTTTGTGTATGCCTGTCTTACGTTTGTTGTTACTTCTAGAAACTACGCTCTACATTAAAAATTTTAATACATGGATTTTATCAGTTGCTCATATGCTAACCAAAATTCTAATTCCGTTATTTATCGAAAACCACGCCAATTTTAAACATTTCGTTTAATACACATTTCATTTATTCGTATCCATTATTTGGTTTCTCGTTGTTACCCCTCGTTTGGAATGCAAAAAAAAGAGTTTGGCTCATTCAACGATCTTTATCTGTTTATACATACGAGACGTTTGTGAAGGAAGAGGTGAGTTTTATTTGTGGGCCATGATCTTGATAAACGTGTAGATGTAAAACTTGGTCATTTACTCAACCTCTAGTAGAAAAATTGCGCAATCGTATTCTTCACGCCGCATTAATACGTTCCGTAGTACCGAGAAACCACTGACATCTTTGTTAATATTAACATGCTGTACAATATGAGGAAATTTTCAAAATAGCTTCACCAATACAACTCCTAAATCCCGAGTTATAATTTTTCTGATATTCCGCGATGTCTCCGCCATGTAAGCACGTCAAATCCTAGCGTATCTGACCTCTCAATAATCGGCTTCTTTAGACTCGCAAACATTTCATTGCACGGATAGCGTGTCTCATCTAGGGCGTGTCTACGTGCCCGAAGGCAGCGACATGTTTACAGTCCTGAAGCTGCTGATACAGTTCCTATAATGGACAAATGGGGGAAAATCAAAGCAAATGCAGTTAATGTTTTAAATATAGATAGTCGTAGGCTATAGGTTTATTCATTTTATTGTTAAAGTAATAATTTAATTTACAGTCGATGGAATCAAGCGTAAGGGAAAGGGTTAAGTCGTAGGTGATGTCTATGGATATTTTCTTTGTGTCGTTGTTTATGAAGCATGTTTGCCAAAACTGTTACGTATTTTTTCTCTACTTTAGACGTCATTGTGGCTGTGTCATTCCAAATAGAGGCATTGCAAAAACGTGCAAATCAAATACGCCATGATTTTTTGTTCAGTGAATGCTCCCTCCAACACTCACGATCAGAGAATAAGTACATATGTCCGCTCTTGCTCATGAATATAAAAATCTATTAGCTTCTCAATATCTACAATTTGGTACAAAATTCAGGGAAGTATAACAAATTTGATGATCAGCACATGAATACCTACCTACATATATAGGCACTGCAACAAAAACCTTACTAACCATTTACACTACATCTGCATCCATCATAGGAATGGAGTAGGTAGCAAAACTCTCATTTTTTGTCATTAAAATAAATATTCCTTCATATTGAGGTGCTGTAAAGGCTGAGATCTATTTTTGTCTCTCTTTGACAACCATTACAAATTGATTTGGTTATAGCTATGCATTTAATTTGCCAACATGCTTGCAAACATATAAGTGATTCATTGCACTATTAAATGTCGTAATACTTCAGATAATGCACTTGTGCACTGAAAAATATCTTCGTAGTTTCCTACAAAATAGAAACTCATTCCTGTAAAAGCGATTACGATATTCAACGGATTTTATTTAGTCATCTATCAAATTGTACTGATACAATAAAATGGTTAAATGAGAAACTAAACGGTAAGTTTTGGTAAAGAATAAGTAATATTCTCTAATTTGCTAATGGAATAATACTTTTGACTTAGCAATTTAATATTGCTTTGGTGTGAAGCAGAAAGCCTCTATTTTAGCAATTAGCATCGACGTTTGAAGTTTAATAGTGAGAATGGGAAACATGATCACAACTCTATTGTTCATTATTCAGATTGAATCTTCTTAAAAGTGTTTGAATAGGGATGCTATGTGATTTGTCTTGAGTAAAAAAGCAGTTTAAATATATTTATGTGCACATCACCATGAAGGTAGAACATTTACGATCATATAATTTTCTATATAAAATGAATAATGCGTGCTGAATCCATTTAAATATTTTTCTCTATTGATTTTCACAAGAGTATTATATTTCAAATATTTCTACTAACGTTTCCTAATTGAAAATACGCCTGAAGGTCGTTATGTAAGTGAATTATGTTTTACAAAAAACGTTAATTTTTTCGCAAATGAAATCTCAGTCTGCTCATTCAAGCTTTTCAAATAGGTTCAATATTCTGTACGTATGAAAAACATACCGGTGAACAATTTAATTTTACATGAAATCGGAATATGTTCACCAAAGCCTTTCCCCATGTTTAACAGACAGGCGATATGCAAAGTAAATACCATATTTATATAGTTTTTTTTAACTCTCACAACATTTCTTCAAGTTAAGCATTTGACAAAATGGCTATAGCTAACACCGTCTTTCGCCTTGAGGTAATCGCATTTGTTGCAGTTTATGATGACATTATACTTTTCTCAAACACGCATGTGCCCTATCACCTTTGAAGTTTCACCACAGTAAAGTAAATATAAAATAATAGCTTAGTAACAAACATAATGCAAAGAACATTTTTTCCATAAGTAACCTTCCATAAAATTATTTCCCCCACCCACTAAGTTATGAAATAGTTAAAAAATGTTATTTGTCTCCATTTTTTACGCGTTAGTTATTATATTTATTGATATTTATGTATTTTCTGACTTATACACGATAATTGCATTAAAAAATAAAATCAATCTCAAATTTCACACTCTTTCACCTTCTGATGCAACTACGCTAATTATTTAGTAAAGCAAATCTTTTATACACTTCTTTTTTGAACCTATGTCGCGATTTTCAACAAACTAAAAATTCATAGCCGCAATTTTGACGGATTCACTGAGAAATATTCCCATTAGTTCTTCAATTTGGTATTTAATCATTAGCGCACGTTTTTTATTTTGAAATTGACGATAATTATAGAGAGAGAACTTCATAACGTAGGACAAATTATGTTCTCATGTGATAAAAAAAATATTGTTCCATGCTGGCGTTTGTCTTCTCTAGTACTTCACTTCCTTTTGAAATTTTTCCAATATACACGAACTATTTGACCTTCCATGGGATGATCACACACTAATCCACCCATATCACCATCACCACTATTCAAAAAAATCAATCACACATTCACAGGCACTCATATAGATACAAACACTAAAAAAAGGACGCGCCTAAGCGCTCATTAAGACGCACACGTTCGGTAATTTGTTTCCTCCTCCGAAGCGCTGCATAGGTACACTTGCAGGTTGTCCCCACGCCTCTACACTTGAGTCCTGAAAAATGGAAAAAGAGAGAAAAGTCACACTGTGAATGAAGCATTACAAGGAATACCTGAACGGGACTTATATTCGTAAACAAATGAATTTCGTTGAGTTATTTGATTTAGGAATGCTCCCTTTAATTTAAAAAAATATTTTACTTCCGCGGGGTGACATTAAAATGTTATATAACTTCATTGGAAATGTAATAGTAGTATATAAAATCATTACAAATTTGGAAAGTAAACTTTATTGCCCTTCTTCCAAAGTGGCCAAAGTAAGAGCAGAGTGCATTGATGTATACATTTTCATATAATTCTCATGAAATACGCCGAATGAAAAGGTATATTGGGGTACCGCAAAATTTTAACTCGCATCCATCTTCGGTTACCGCTAAAAAAAGAGGGAAATATAATTCAAACTTCCTAAGAATATAAAAAATTAATTTCAAGAGTTCTAAAAGCTCCTAGGGATTTGAATGAATGAAGCTCCTATGAATGAAGCCTATGCATGGTAAATTAAGGTGTGGCTGTGATGCTTTACGCTATTTTGCCATTAAAATAAAACTATCCAATTAAATGAAATAATATACATGAACCCAAAGAAAATAAACATGGTCTTAGGGAAATGGTCTAATATTTAAACTTGATTCTTCCTAACCTCACCACTTTCAATAAAAATATTATTCTTGCTGTCATTGAAGCGCAAGGCACCTATTTTTTCTGGAACCATAAACAGAATATGGATAGACTTACACAAAATATAAGCAAGCAATTTAATGTGTGATAGTTTGACCGTCATAGCAAAATCATGGTTGATTGACAATGAGCACAACTGGAATAACACAACGAATGGAATACTTAAAAAAGGTAGCATTTTTTAAGGCTGCATGATAGCTCATTAGAAAATCTATCATTAGAATATAGATAAAGAACTTTTTCACGGTATTCCTTTTGGCATAAGACACAGCACGACAATAAATTGGCATACTCATGGAAGTTGATAGAAGCAATGCTCATTGATGGGTTAACGGGAAAATTTCGAGGATGATGTGAACCGATGAAAAAGAAATGTCTATTTAGTTATACTTGTCGACAGTCATTTAGAGATAAAAACCATTTTGAAGAAGATTGAAAAACGAAATTTAGCAAGAAATGAGATAATTATAGTGTAAAGAGAACCAATAGGAGAATAAATGAAAACAATCACTTAGTAATGACAACGGTGATGAGACCATCTGGTTTCGGCCAGGATCACAAAATTAACCCTCTTGGTGTATAGCATCCATCTTACTAACTGTTTCCTACGGTATCCATTATACAAAGCAAGAAATAAGTAGTACTTTTATTTCCTACAATTAGCATTCCCACAATTTTTAAATTAACTGATGTAGTAAATGAAGAATCCTAACCTCACCTCGATGGCCTCGCATATTATTTCCACTAATATTAAATTGGAAACTTAGAAATTAAAATTAACTCTGTTCATATGTTTGTCATTGGAATTGAGGAGTAGGTAAAATCATCGCCTTTTGATCGATGGAGTCATTACTCAAAATTTATACCTTTGGGTTTCATAGATTAGTTTATTGATGAAAACTAATTCCATATATAATATCCCGTTTCATACCAGAGTGGCGAGCATGCTCTGGGGAAAATGGTGGAAATTTTGAATTGGGAAATTATATGTATTTATGAAAGAATAAGGTACAGAAATAGAAAATAAACGAAAACAACTATGCGTAGAAATAAACGTGCATTAGTGAAAAACTGGAAGTGGGTGAAAAAAGTCGATGGTGTTTCTCAGAAATACAGCATTTCAAATGATAATAAGCCTTTGGCAGCGTGTTTTTCATTGCATAGTTGTAAAGTCAAACAAAAAGCAAGAATATTACAGTGTGTTCACCCGTATGCTAGTTTTTTTTACGGTTGTCAGTTGAACTAAATTAAAAATGACCGCATTTGTTACAATATGTGGATTAACTTAGGTAAAACTATTACAGGAAACATATTTCGTTGTTTAAAGGAAAGATAAAAGGCTTCAATCATTGAATCATTCAATATTTATTTTTAACCCTCGTACTCACCCAGAAGTAGTTTATTATAAACTTGGCTCAGAACTGAAAACTGAATAATTATATAAAATGTGAGATATAAAGATTCCAATACATAAGAGACTTTAAAAGCAATGATGAAGGGATCGGTTAAAAATGATGGCAACGTGACAAAAACAGCTCTCTTTGGAAAATTGGAATTTAATTGTAGACAACTAACTATATCCTTTAAAAACAATACTTTATATTAGCCAATCAATACACGAACTAAATTTCTGCTTAGGAGAATATTCGTTGGATATAACGGAGAAAATAAATGGGCACGGGCTTGAATCAGTTTAGTGTATAGGGAAAGACAACAGAAGATATATTTTTAGCAATGTTCATGTTTACCAATCCTAACAAAACACTGTAAATGACACAGCATATTTCTGATCTTGGTATTTATTTTTATAGCAAGAAGTTAATGAAAGAAACATGGTTTTTTAGTATTGCCGCTAGGAGTAGACGAACCTATTTCAATTGAAAACGTAATTGAGTTCATCATTTATAAAAAAAATATGTGTGCTTCGAATGAAAAGAAATAGCAATCTATCCTGCCCTTTCAATGTTGACGCAGGAAGAAAGAGTATAGGATTTTCAGGACACAAAAGAAAAGTATAGGTACGAAACGTTATTTTTCCTATGCATACTTAAAATTCAAAATAAAAATGAATGAATAATTTAAAACCAATACCAGAGAAACATACCTGTAACTCGTATCTATGCATAAAAATTCACCATTGCAGCTCGAAGAAGCTTTATTAAAAAGCTAATGTTTTAACAAGCTAATTTTTTAACAAGCTAACAAGGAGTTTTGTATTTTTGTGCATTTATTTTTTCATCATGACCTATCCTGATCAATTGCTACTCTTGCAATAATGTACTATAGGTTAAAAATCATAATATTAAGAACGAGTAGCCCCGTCTAATTAATGAATCATTGCAATGTAAACAGACTTACATAACTACAGAAAATGACTAACTTTAAAAATCAATACCACTCCCTAAATAAATGAGACTCGTGGCTTTTCCTTGCGTGGTAAACCAAAGCAGAAAACATATTATTTTAACTGGAAGCATGAAGATCGAGAAGGACTTTGTTCTCACTGCACCAAGGCACTAAGAGCAAGTTGACTACAACGCAAAACTGAGAAGAAATGCAAAAGAAATTAAGTAAGCATATCATTTTCAGCGGAGATAAAGATCGTGGACTAATGATACATGACTTTAACGGGGCACCTTATCTACACCTAAAATAAACTTTTCACGAGGTAGGAGCTCTGTTAGAATTTTTGTTCACTTTGGGGAGGTTTCTAGGAGTGTGTTCCCTTCAGTTTGACTTTTATAGTGCAGAAACAGCAACTCATTCATTTTTCTTGTAAAATTTAAAGGCTTGATTCCTACTCTTTATTTCTCTTTGTTTAATTAGATACATATAAAAGAATGAATAGAGCGGTCAATTATCGCTTTTGATTAGTCACATTTTTCTTAATTCCAAATTAAGTAAGAAGGAAGGACAACCTGAAGCCCTCTTTTCATCGATTCGGCGTAACTACTTCAGAAACTGCGGCGTTTTAATGTAAAAACGCTGAATATAGAAGACCAATAGAAGTTGTACTGGACTTGACTCTAATGAGATGTTGGAAATGTACCAATTCTATCATACAATTTATTTTATCATACCCTATGAGGGAAACATTACAATTATTTACACGATAATTGTGTGTCACACTAAAATTTAAAGCAAACGCAATTATGATTTTTTTCCTCTAGTCTTCAGAAAAACGTTCATTAGTTTCTCTGTTGGTGATTTTATCACGTAATTTCAACTAATTTTAGAGATCGATAGTAGCAGGTAAAAAAACTCGTTTTTCTTGTAACTATATAATATTCAAAGCATTGATGAGCACCACTTGCGACCGCGTGATGTACCTAATACTACACGCACACAATAGAACCGAGAGTGAAACTAATGGTAGAGATTCTGAGTACACAGCAAAAGTAGAAGGTGATTTAAGAGGGAAATGCAAGTTGAAAAAAGCATATAATGGTGAAAGGAATGCTAGATAAGTGCGGGAGAGAAAGATAATTCCAGCTTATGTACGGCATGGTAAAAGACATTGCATGAAGAACTTAAGGGAGACTTTAGGCGCAGATAGTAATGGGTAGAAACCTAAGAAGATGGCTCTGATATGGTAACGTTATGGCAGGTACCATCTACCAGATGGAGTACAAAATGATTATGATGACTGATTTTCAATTTGAATTCGTTATTCACCGATTAACTACCTTACGACCTGATTCTATTCTATTACTACCGACCTGATTCGTCTCTCGGAGTTAAAATGGAATGGTTTGGAAGGGCTGAAAAAAATATCAATTGCATGTGCTTTATTTTATGATTCTTATAAGCTGGAAGATGGTATCAATGACGGCCATGGTGTTCTTAAATCGAAGAATAGGTTGCAATGGAAAGTTTTCAGGGCAACCTAGAATTTCCATTAACTTGACACATGCGTGGGAATTACCAGTTGTTAGCCCACAAACTAATGCGTGGAAATCTCAGAAATCGGACTATTAACCATCATCCCGCACATATAAATTCCCCAAAATTTATCAAATAAACAGAAAGCTATTTGAAGGCGAGTAAAACTTAAAAAGTTAAGAGGCATCCAAAACTTTCCACGAATGTGAGGAAAAATGCGATAGGGGTGTGACTTTTGAAAACTGTTGAAGTAAGAATTATTCATAATTGGATACAGAGCTAGATTTTTAAATTAAGATAAGAGCAAATAGATACTTCTGAAGAGGAATATTAGAGAATGTGTAATTTTACATTGGATCAGAATCAACGTTTTATCGGCCGTAGAAGCATGTAATGGTAGGAAGGAACGGAAAAGTACATAAAGAAAGATGTCGAAGAAAGATACATGGAACAAAATAGCTTTCTGCTGTGCTTTCAGAGCTGCGTCGAAATCAAGGACTTCATCTCCGTACACCTGTCACATCGCGTTTGGGTCAGATTCAGTTTACTGAGACAACGCATTTGGGGAATGCGTGGTTTTGAATACATGCGTGTAAGCAAGTAAGGTGGAAGACGAAAGGAGGGATCTCACGGTTTAGGATTACATCTGCCATTCCCTGTACTCACGTAGACATATCTGGCGCAAGGACTGGCACGGGAAGTGGATAGCGGTAACTTTCTCCGTGTGAACAGCCACATACCGTATTATCTGCTGGCGTGTGATAAAATCGTTTGCGATTGCATTTCTCTTGTGAGGATTAGAAAACGTTCAATTTTAGCATCTAGATTTGGATCTGGCAGCAAAGTCATGCGTTTTCCGCCTCCAACTGTTTGTAAAGTGAGAGAAAAGAAATTGTACGAAAAAGAAGATTTTGAATTGGAAGTTTTTTTAATGCTGACCCAATTAATCAGTTATTAATTATAATCCATTTTTTTCACGTATGATATCATTTTTTCTTCTGAGAAATTATGCAGAGATAATCATATTATAGTCCAGTATATTTACTTTAATAAAGCAGTATTTTAAAACGTGGTGATGATAAATTCTCTCTTTGTGAACTCTAGTCACATAAATATTGCATGGCTTTAGTATTATCGCAAATTATCGCTGATACAGGGTCACAGCCATCAAATTCATATGCAAAGCACTCAACCGCCATAAACTGCTTAAAACCTCGACTTGGTCATGTCTGTGATATGTAACTCGCCACCGGTTGCCGTCTCTCTATCCGGCAAGACCGATCGCCGGGTTTCAAGCCAATTCTGGCACTGTAAGTGATCCCGTGTACAGGTCAGGAAAGTCAATGGGGCTGCATCAGTGATAATTAGCGAAAATACTGAAACCATACGTTATTTGTATGACTAGAGTTAATTGAATATCATCACATTCAGTGATGCTTCACGACAAGAAAAATACTCGATTATGATTTAACTAGCTGAGGATACCCGTTGAAATGGGACGAGAAGAAGAAAAAAATTAAACGGATGTATTAGGTTAAAAGAAGCCCCATGATGTGAGGTGGAAATTGTAAATACCATTAAGGATACCATGCATTCATTAAACACCCATGGAGAGAATGAGGTGAAACATACCGCTACATATAATCTCAATGCAGTTCTCATATTGATCACATAAACTGCGTCATGAAGGCCGCAGGCCATTAAAAGTACCCATTAAAAGCCCATGCTGCGGCTGCCAAGGGAATAATAAAATTGGTTTTGTTGATAATAGAGAAAAAAATGGATTATTTTCTAGCTAAAAACACCGATTTCAGATATGAGAGATGCGCATAGGAAAATTGAATATTGAAATAATTTAAATTTCTATTTTGTTTAGCCATCCGACAGTCGAGGTTTAAAGCTTATGTCTAAAATGCAAGTAGTTTGAAAAAGCAAAAGAGAAACCCCTGCACTAAGTTCAACGCTTTTCTTATAGGTCTAAATTTTAACTAATCCGGGGTAAAAACAATCGGGATTTTTACTACTTTTCCGGCTGCCTTTAGGCCACGCCTAGGCCTATTTGACAGACATACCTAGGTAATCATACACATAGATTATCTTGAGATTAATTCCAGCAGTCCTCTTGGTAACAATATTTCCCTAAGTTGTATGCGGGACGAAAGAAAACCAGATAAAACTTCTGAGTATGAAATTATATGTGAAAAGCATTTGAAAATCACTTACGAATAAGGAATTCAAAAAAGTCTAAAACATCAATATTTTTAGCAAAACTTAAGAATGTTCAGCTATTTTTAACACAAAATGAGCTCATCTACAGATGGGAAACGTTAGGTGTTTATGATTGCCCCTGGATAACATTTATTCGATTGTAATTACACTCTTGTAAGTTCCCTTTCTATCAACGGAATGTTTATGTGCAGTGTTTGTTAATGAATATTAAATATTTCACAACTCGTATACGAGGCACAATCAATGCTATGAATGTCGAATGAATGATTAAAAAAATATTTTATATGAAAAACTTAATGCACCACAAAATCTTCAGTTTCATTCTAACGCTGGAGCATGTCGTTTGAACCTAAGATTTGCGCATTCTTAGCAGTGATGGTTAGTGCCTGTTCTAATAACTAATCAAATATTTAAGATCCAATCTCACTGAAAGTTAATAATAAAACTATAATTAAGGCAATGAAATTTAAAATGTATGTGCAAGGAGAATAGAGGTAGGGAGAACCTATTGGTAAAATACTTGACTTTCCGTTGAGGAAATAGTGCCTCATTCGTGCAACCTAACAACGGTGTCAATTGCTAAAGGTAAACTCATGCGAAATAACTTTTTTTATGGCATCTGCATGCTTCTCTTAGGCGATAATTACAGCGTGTTTTATCTTGAAACTGCTTAGGAAATCTGACTTCTAGGAGCCTATCAAACTAGGTTAGGTCATAAAAAGTCACGAAGTCACTTATAAAGCGATAAAAATTCACTATTGTTTTAGCGAGGATCCTTCCAATTAAGCTGGGTTGTTTGTGTTCCAACGCGAATATGGGTCGCTTCGGGGTTAACTCGGGGATTACTGGAATTCCGGGAAAGTCATGCGTCTCTAGTCTCCTGCGAGTTAACCTCCTAATCCCCGGAGTGATAAGGACAGAGGAGTGTGATTAGAGATTCAAATGCTCTACTCACGTGAAAATGTCTCCGTCTGCGCCATGGCATTTTTGTCCAACGTAAAGAAGTCGATGAAAACGCCCGCTGCAACAGATTAGCAAAGATCCTCGTCGCCTTATAGCTCTCTCACACGGCTCTTTCACATTTCTTCAGTTTCAGGGGTTTTTAATCCTGGGTCTCGGAGCAAGCCTCCACTTCACTAAAACGTTTCCTGCTTATATGTCCTTGGAGTTTAAAACAAAATGTTGTTTTAAGCGTCAGAGCAGGGCTAGTAGACAGTGTAGCTAAAAAAATGGACGCAAAAAATCGAAAACAAAATTCCAAAAACAAGTTTTTAGTTGAGAAAAACACCTCCAGTGCAGTAATGTAGGGCTTAATCCGTAGTCATTAATTAGCACAGCTTAAATGGAAGTATTTTTTAAATGAAAAGTCTTTTCTTTGACAGATATATACAACATCTGTCAAAGGTGATGCATCACAATAAATCAATTCGGGCTCCAAAACTAATTATTTAATTTCAACTTTAGTGATGAGTTTTTAGGCATTACTGTTTGGAAAAGACTTTTTCCAATTGGGTATTACTTTGAGGTTTAGGGCAAGAAACTTTATTATGAGTTATTACATGGGTAAATTAATTTTTATAAAAATAAAAAAGTATAAATAGCATCGAATGAGGTTAATACGTAAATTTTTACCTAGTATTTACGAATGCTGTCAAGCTTTAAAAATCCAAAAAAATAGCAGAGAATTGTTATTTTAAAACAAAGATAGTTAATAGTTCAAGTAAATAAAAATTCAAAAAGGAAGTGACAAAATGCAAAGATATATACTAGCGGCATCAAAGCTCGAAGAAGAGGAAGAAGAAGAAAAAAAGAAAAGAAAGCATAAGGAAATGAGACATTAGAGAATACAACATCTATTGATCTTTTGGGGCCTAGGACACATGAACAACTGACGAAACATGCGCGAACAGTTAATTTCTTTCAAAGTTAAGTGATGAGGCAACACATTAGCTCCTACGAGACTGGCTGATGTTATAATGCTCCATCAAACATATCGAGCAAAGCGAGACCCTTTCCAGTCAAAGAAGAAATCAATCCCTTGAGAGCATACACCATCCTTGAAAAACAATACTACCATGCAAAAGGTCAATGCCGCAATGTAAATCATCGACAGAGAAGGAGACATCCTTTGATGCAACATTTTTAAACACCGAATCGAAATCAAAATAATCATAATAAAATCGAAAAAACCATTAAGTAAGCTAGAAAAATTATACCAGAGATAAGTTTCAGAAATGTAGACATCGATGAGACAGCCAAATCGGAATCGAAGAAAAATTAGGACTTTTTTTATAATGAAAAGTGACATAGGAACAAACATAACGATTTATAAAAACCATAAGCATTGGTCGTCATGCACACAGAGTGACAGAGACGATTATGACCATCATCTGATTGAAAAATGGACATGCTGTGAGGAATTTGTTTACTTACGCATTTTCGAAAAAAATTGATGTTGGCGATCACTCCAGTTGAGAAAAAATTAAACGAAGAACCAGGACGATGAAAGTCTATTCTCCACTTTAGGTGGCTTGTATTTTGCCAAGTTATGGTAATGGCATAAATAATCAACTTCATCAATATATATTTCTTTTTATAACTGTCGATAATATAAATGGATGTTAAAAGATATTTTGCACAAAAAAATACACTTACTGCTAACTTGAGTATTACAATTTTCAAGAGAGAAGAGAACAGGTGAATATTTTTTATTAAACATTAGTGCAAAGTTGACCTTAAATCGAGCATTTTTGTTCAATGACCCTGAAGAAAAGTTTCATTCCTCTATATGATTCTCCTACAAATTTTTGGAAAAGTACGTTTTCAGTGGCTATCCGGTGCTAAGATAATAGAAATTAAATCGAAGAAAAACATAGGAGCATGTTGAGTAGACAACATAGAATGCCATGGCGCCACGGAGGTATTCCAATTTGTTGTCCAGAAATTAATTGGAATTTGTTGGATTGGTTGGATTGAATTGGAAGTTGTCCATTGATGCACAAAAAACCAGAGGCTCTAAAAGAAAACATGTTTATGAAGACCTAATTAAATTAAAACTAGGTTACTTCCGCCCATCTTAGCCCTAATGCATCTGATTTCTACTCCGAGTGGTATTTTATTTATCAGTAATATTTATATAGTGCAGCGAAGATAAAATAGCTTTTTTCGGAACTTATGTCTTGATAAAAATGTATTTAAACTTAAAGGGTTTTCTAGAATAACCTTACAAAATCTACTTGGCCAGTAAGATACCTGTAAAAAGATATTATTATAAAAATGCAAAAATTGCACTTTTATAAACCGCACTAGCGCAAATTGGTCACTAAAATACGCGCTGAAAGTATAGATAAATATTTCCAGTATACAATCAAGAAGATTTTTAGGCAACGTTGCCTTTTACTATAAATCATTACACACGACATGATCAGTCGACGAAAACATGCCGGAAAGATTGAGTTTATTTTACTCTTTGCCAATCAGATTTATCAAGCTAAAATTTGGATATTACAGCTTTGTTTATCAGACCTAATTCTCATGTTATGAAAATAGACACAATATTTTCCAAAGAAAATATAATTTTAATGAAGAATCAAAGTATGATACAGCATTGAATGAAGCTCACAAATTTTAAACCAACACCGCATACAACATGTATTGAACATCCAAACAATCTTACAATAATTAATGTAATTTCTAGAGTTGAGTAATTTTCATTAGACATCAAAACAAAATATTTAGGCTACTTAGGCCATTTTAACATTTTATAAATATTATGCCATAAAATATGTAACGATATTTATTCAACGACTTATAAATTTACGTACGGGTTACCCAAGACAGGCTGTATATTAATTATAATTATTATCGGTAATTGGAATGTTGCATAAATACAGATTGCACAACACAACCTAGACCTCACCCCACTGTAGTCACCCACTGGGACATTGAATGAATGCACGGAGTTCACAATGTACAAATATTTCTTATCGACTATATAATTCGATCCTAGATCCCCCGCATTCTCACCGACTGCTTTAATATAGACTGGACAACTAAATTGTTCAAGTGAATTGATCTCGTGGATACGTCAGAACAACGTTCGAGTCCAGGAGCAATATCCTGTAGCTTTTTTCGCCCTTCTACAAACGTGAAATGTCTAACCTGCGGCCAATAACGACACGTGTCTATAAACCACATCTTTCCTGGCGACCAATAATTTTCATGACGTCGACAGCCAAGATCGGGGTAAGCGGAAACGTTAAACTTGAAATTAAAGACCAATGCTTTTTAATTTAGCCGTCGACTTCACCAAAACTGTTGAACATAGACAAAGATGAGTATGATATAATTGCCAAATTCAGGCCACAGGGAAAACGACGATTGTTAACGGGCTATATAAGTAACAGGCTTGCTTCCCAGTTTCATAATTTTTGACGTAGAATGCGTCACGTACTCTCATAAATCTCACACACGCGTGCACCTCAGGAATAAGGGTTTGTACTGATAAGGAGACTAATTTAAAAAAATATTGTTAACAATCGAAATTTTTCAAGCACTATAAAAATACAAACGCCCAGTTTTTCAATTTTTTGCTATGATGAAATTGAAGAAAACAATTGCGTCAGAGAGGAAGGCATATATAATCTGTTCAATCAAATAAGTGGCTCACAAAATCCCTGTCGTCCCGCTTATTAAAAATAATGAAATTAAGGCTATAACAGCTTCCAGGTGTTTCTCCTTGTCAAAACTGTAATTGGAAGCAATACCTTCCCGTGCTATGCAGCTGGCACACTGAGGTAAGAAGACCTAACATGAAGACCTGAATGGCTGAAGAAGGATAGCCAATAGACATCCAAACAAGGAGGAACAGCCAAAAGATGTTAAGACCGGTTTATAGAAAAAAATCATTCTCTACCCTGCGATAGTGAATAAGTACTTAGCGTTAGTTTACAATGATTTGCAGTCAACGGCATTGTTCATAGAACTTAGCGTAAAATGCGTGATGAGTTATAAACCAATTTAGCATAAAACTTGGTCAAATACAAATTAACATCAAATTTACTTTTCGACGCACCTTCGCAGTAATTTATTTCTAACGATTTTGATCATTCATTTATTTAAAACGCTAATGTGCAACATGAGAGGAAAACGTTAATAGAAGAATTTATTTATTGATGTTATTGAATAATATTGATCCGTAAATCACCTCAAAACAGTAAACGATTTTCAGAACAACAAGAATATGCATTAATTCATTAAATACGAACACATGGCGCAAGTTCCGAGCAGTTTTTTTTTATCACGAATACGCTCAAGTCGTGAGATATATTTCACGTGAAGTGCTTGAGTTATTTAAATGTCAATTTCAAGTTATTTACTTAAGGCAATTCAATTTCAAATTCAAATTAAGTGCTTATGGTAATTCAACGTTATTTTTTCTAGAAACCGACCATTTAAGCCTCATTTGATGTGCCGCGGATACGTTCGATTCATTTAGTCAACTTACTCTGGGGCATCCGGTTCGGCGCTCACCGCCACGAATCCCCGCCTGCAGCAGTAATAGAAGCCCCCGTCGGGGCCCAGACCCCCGACTTCCCCGACACCGACCTCCTGGGCCCCAACCCCGTCGTCTTCGCAGTCGTCCTCTTCGTCGTCCTCGCCCCGCCCCCGCCGCCCCCGACGCTTCTTGCAGCACCAACACCCACCCCCACACACCGCACCCAGGCCCCCTCCGCTCCTGTCCCTAGGGCCTACCGTCTTCTCCTCCAGCCTAACCCTCCGACTCCACCTCCGGCTGCTGGAGGATCTCCTCCTGCCCGCGTTCTCCTCCTCTTCCTCCTCCTCATCGTCCTCCTCGTCTCCCGCCCCACTGGCGGCCGTGGAGGCCCTCCTCAGCCTGTTCCTCCGGCTCCGCCGCCTCCGCCACCGTCGGATCCAGTCCTCCTCGCCCCCGGAGCCGCTCCCCGTGCCCCTCCTCCGGTTCCTGCCCCCGGACCCGCCCTCCGACTCGCCCCCCCTGCCCTCGCCCATGCCCGCCTCCCCGTCTTCGCCTCCGCCCCGGTCAGCCACGAAGACGCTGCTGAACGCGCTGTTCCTTCTCTGCTGCGCGCCGAAGATGTCCCTCCTTATGGACAGGTAGACAGAGACGCTCTTCCCCACTGCAGTCCTCACCTGTTTTGAATAGAAAGGAGAGAGAAAGTACGCGTGCATTAATTAAAGGAGACTGAAGATTTAAATAACCAGTCTATTATGATACCGTGAATCATTAGCGGGAAGAATTTAGAGAAGATGGAAAAATATTACGTTGCGAATAACAGCAAAATACAACAAAATATAGGAAACGATTTTCAGATAAATATGGACGCCCATGATTAATCCATTTAATATCAACATGTGGTTTAGTATCCCATCTGTTTTTTTCATATGACTTCACAATTTGACGACATTCATTTACGTGAAATTCTTATGATAATAGAAAGCTAATTTCAGTAACATTAAGGCCGGCTTATAGGAAAAAATATATTGTAATAACATTAGCGTAGATCAGGAGCCAGCAAACATTTTAGACGGATGAGTCAAACCTGTCTATTTCAGCAATATAAATTTATTCGAGAGCTGTGAATTTATTTAGGCAAACAAGGAAAATAAAAATGAACAACAGAACAAGCGGTAATATTGCGGTGGACACCGTGCTTGATAAAACTATGAATAATTTTACTTATGTTCGCTATTGTCATATAATTCAAGAATGCTAAATTTCATGAATCAACTTAGTAGATGTGAATCAGAGACAAATACAGTAGAATTGTCCGAAATGATTACCAAACTATGATCAAAACCTGGAACGATCTCCTAGCTTGTTGTACTTACGTATTTGTCACGAAAGTAATGCGGAAATACATGGAATACGTTCGCAACGTTTTTAATTTCTGAATGGCTAAGAATTGGTACAATTTGAAAATTAGTTATCACTTCGGAAACGACATGTTTCGCTGAATTCAAGTCATTTCACGACTTCCTAACCAGCGAAAAGTCATTTATACTCCGACGTTTTCTCAATTTGAAATTACTGTTGTTGATTTAATTGCAACAGTTGCTTCTCTGCGTGCACAAATTCATTTTTAAGTCGCAAGCACAATTATCAATTCTATAATTCCAGCGTCTTAAAGCACACGAGTTCCCTCACTTAACTTGTAGGTAGTTCGTTATCCGTTCTTAGTTTCTTGTTCCAGTAGCAGAATGGTTCTAGGATTTGGAATATTAGAAAACTTCTGGAATGTTTTTCGCATTTGCATGGAAATCAAGTCCATCAAATTATTACTCGTGAAATCTTGCCAAAAAAAAAGTCGGCCAAAAGCAAAAAGTAACCGAAAACATTTTATGAATGATGTAAAACATTTACACATTAGGTCCAAAAAACGTTACATATAAATTAATTATGAATAAATGCCATCAAATACTATCAAAGTCCATCGCAATCGCAGTAATACATACTAACGTAAAATGAGCCCTTTAGCTGCATAATTTGTGAACACAAATATTCTTTCATTTAATTTTCAAAATGAAATACATAATGAACTACAGTCCCCAATATGTACCTGTATATACCGTCAAGTCTTAGAAAAAAGGGTTGGTTGATTGTTCTGTTCTGATGACTATGATGATAACCATGTCGCGCTATTTACCCTCACTTAATAATATCAATGATGGTATTGTTAAGTGAGGGCACAGTGCATTCTGAGCTGACTGATGTCCCCATGGAACAGAAATTCTTTTTTTGATACTTTAAACAATTAACGGAATATAAATTTCTTTTCCTCCAAAAAATTCAGGGGTTTTCATTCAGCTTTGTTCCTACCCAGAAAATTCGGTTTGAGGTATTGCGTCACCTCATGTAATAACGTGTGTTAGTGCATCTGGTACATTAATTGCAGCAATTTCAATTAGTCCAAAAAATTGAAACAGAGGTGGTCAAGGCAAGGGAGGAGCTAGGGAGAGAAGATGCTTGTTAAAAACTATGTAAAGAGAAGAAAGAAAGAAGGCTTATTTACACATACCGTAAGATTTAAATGCATCATAAAAACCTAGCAACCAAGGAGCAACGATTGGAAAGAATAATCAAGGTAGATAGAAATGATGGAATTGATAATGCAAATTTTGAAGGCTCTCTCTCTCGAGGACGGAAATAAGAGGTTCACGTAAAAGAAATTGGATTTGAGATGCATAGAAAATCAATCTCCCAATCAATGACTGTAGATGATGAGGTTAGACAGCGAGAAATTTGAAGCACTGGATCAAAATCGTGATTTGGTTATTTTCGGAAACGTTTATTAAGTGTCGTAGTGTGTCATTTGTGAGTTCCCAATTCTTGAATTGAAAAAGCAAATATAAAACTGCGTGCTTTAAGAGAAAAACAGTTTTTTCTCTTATTTAAAACAAAATAGGCAATAATTGCTGATAAGAAATTACTACATATGATTGTTTACGTCAGTTGTGTAAAAACTAAGTTTTCAGAGCATTTGTATAATGTTCATAAATTTATATAATTCAATTCTAATGTCAGATGAAACCGGATCAAATACCTTCGAAAAACCACCGGAACTCCCCGCTACCTCCTCTGTGAAATGCAAAAATGCTATTCACGAACAGCACTGATGAAATCGATATTCGAATGAGTAGAAAATTGCGCTTATAAAATGTAAAAGCTAAAATCTTGTCTAATCTTGAAACTAAAATAGATGCACCATCAGACTTTATTTTGCACATAAAAATTTTAAAGCAAGCAATTTGCGTATCTATGAACTCGATATTCTCAGGTGTTACTTTGTTAACTCCATATTGACAGAATCAATATAAACTTTGTAAATGTTATAATAGATTTTATTCAATACGACCGGTTTCATCGCATAGGTGATACCTTCAGGTGTCAATGTCGCCTAAGATGTCAATGTCGCTGAAGATGTCGCCTATGCATTGAAACCGGTCGTATTGAATAAAATCCATTGTAAAATTTACAAAGTTTGTATTTAATCTGTTTTGCGTATCTTTGTTCTTCATTCAGTGCGATACTATTTGGTCTAAACTATTTTTTGGAAATATATTGCATTGTGGCTTTTAATGGAATTTTATGACCATTTATACCAACGTATTTATTAGGAATGAAAGTTTTGAGTTCGTGCTTTTCATTTACATGCATACATGTCTCTCGAATTGTTTCGTCGTGCTATTTCTGTAGATGAAATAGTTGCCTAAATTAGTCATGCCGTCAAAAACCCTGCGAAAGAAACATTTCTGTTATTATTTTACTGTGGAAGACATTTCTCCTAAAACAGATGATGTTATGATTTCACGAACATGGGTGATTCTAGATAGCGTTAGTTCAGATATAGTTGAAGTAACATCAGGTGTACCCCAGGGAAGAGTCATAGGTCCCTTATTATTCCTTTTATATATTAATGACATTATTGCCGTTGTTACGAGCAAAATTAGCCTCTTTGCAGACGACGCAGTGCTGTACAGAGATCTAAGTAATGAGTCTGAAAGAATTGCGTTACAAGAGGACCTAGATACTATAAAAGATTGGTTCAAATCTTGGTAGTTAGAATTGAATTTTTTTAAAGCCCATTGTTATGAATTTTGGGAAAAAGAATAACTCGGTCAACGAACGACGAACACAATAAATTAATCAAACCAACTTGTCAAATGTAGAGTCAGTAAAATACTTTGGTGTGACCCTTACGATCTGCGCCTATCGGCCGGGGGAAAGTGCGAAGTTCCGATTTTTCCTGGGACGAGTGCTGCATGCCTGGTGTGGAATCACCACGTGCCACACACCCTATTAGTGACTTTCATGGTACTTCGTGGATGTAGAGATCTTAGAGCAGGTAATAAGAAGCTATGGCATTAGAGTCAAAGTACAATTGGCAAATAAAAAGTTAGTACAAAAGATACTGAGGCATCTTACACTGTTGAGGTAGATATCCTCTCTAAACCTCATCCGCATCACTCACCAGACTTAAAAGGCCGTTTTACACGGTACATTTTTTTGTACAATCTATCATGCGAACGTATGTATCAGGAAATTGTACTTAGTAAAGCGGCGAATGTATGAATGACTGAACGGAAAATAGAACCTGTTCTAATTCTATTCAGACAATTATACAATTTCGATCCGGTTTTATTCAACAGATGGCGCAGATATGGCGAAAACTGTGGTCCCTGTGTTACGATTGAAAATAAAGTTGATTGTAAAACTGATTAACACTTTCCCGTCGAATAATATGAGTAACTATTATCCTGTGTATATAATCTTTAATGAGTAAACTCTTCTCGGGCTCTCCACCGGTTCAAACTATTCATAATTATCGACGTTTCGAGAGACGACTCGTCACTCAATCTCAAGATAAGAATTAATTACGTCGACAATTATGAATAGTTTGAAGCAGTGGAGAACCCGAGAAGAGTTAACTCAAAGTTGCTTAAATGTTTACATCGTCATTTAATCGTGTTATTTGGTGTTCTGGTTTTACAGTGTAATCGCGATCTTTGGGTTTGTGTCCTTTTCCCTAAAAATTATGACTAGTCGCGTCCTCAAGTAGAGTTCCTGATATCCCGCGTGATATAATGATAATAATTTCATTTTTGTTGGTTAGCAAGCAACAAAGAAATCGTCAAAAAAGGCATTAAAACACTGGTACAATTACAAGGGAGGGAAATTTGGAGGGACTAAAAAAAAGGTCCCGTGTTCCGCTATACCACTTGATAGTAACACTTTGTCACACACACATAATAAACCCACGAAATTTGTCTAACAAGAGTGCAGATCCTGCGAGCACCTTCAATGACTTGTCGCACTAAAATCCAGATGAGAAAAAACGAAACGATTCAAAGGTCGAATATAAAGCCAGAGAGATGAGTCCAAGAGAGCGGTTTCTGAACCGGAAGAATTATCAGTAGGCAGATGGTCGAGTCGAGGTTCCGAAATTCAGGTGATCAGCTTTTCAAGGTGTCAAATACGTGAGTGAAACATAAACATTATAAACAAAACACTCGCGAATTCCGATCGATTTCTACCGCTAAATTTCACGGAAAATTGTGCGTTTACACTCATCGTGTAAAGGGACATTCAGTCTGATTCAGTCGTTCGTGCAATATTTTCTTGCACACTTGACTGTACATGCGTTCGCACGATAGATTGTACAAATTAATATACCATGTAAAACGGCCTTAACACCAGATTCTAGTGTCGGCATCGGGGAAGTTTAATATTTAATCTCCAGAGTGAATTATTTGCGTGGTTTTTGGGTGTGGCATATTTTAGTTGCTAAAATACATTTCACACTTGATAATGTCATACTTGCTGAGTCTTAATGTGTAAAAAAAAGCCCGAATATCCTCTTGAATAATAATAATAAATCGTCTTTATTTTATCAAGCGTATTTAGTACTATTAGGTTATCTCTTACAATAAGTTGAAACAGTCACAAACATCCATGCCCCGTGAGGTGTAAATTTCCTACCCAGGATTCGGGATTTCGGGATTAGAACCCGCGACCTTCGGATTGGCAGGCGAGGACTTTACCCTGCCACCACCGAGGCCGGCTTGGAGACGTTAGCCATGGAGCAATAGCGCTTCGAACGATGAAAAAGGAGCAAGTGTAACCAGTGGTTACTATCGACGACTTTCACGAACCACCGCACTATTATAAGCATGTGCTATCAATATTTAATGGATATTTAAATACGAAAACCATAGCTTAACCATAAAGCTATGTTCTAATCAAGGAAACTTTAGATTAACATGTGAACTTGGGAGGAGTATCAAATTTCCATGCTTAAAGTAGACAAGAGAAAACTATAGGAAATTCGTGATCTCCGGAGTGCGTGCAAGTCTTTTAGTAGTTACTCTTGTTTGAATGCGTTTTTGTACAGCTCTCAATTAAGCACGTCTTTAACCATAAGTTACTCAGCCTAGCCACTTCAGCTGAATATCAGTAATGTATTGGCCCTAAAGAAACTAATTAGCGTATTTAGGTTTTAAAGAACCGTAAACGAAATTTAATGAGTTATTTAACATATTAATTTACTCCGAACTTATTGAGAGAGAGAGAGTTCAAGTAGTTTCCTTAGTAATTTGCTCCAGTATTTCACAATTGTTTTTAGGTATGGCTAATTTTGGCCAAAACTAAAACTAGGGCAAATGAATAAAATAAAAAATAAGTCATTCATGAAAGAAACATTTTTTGCGCTACGGAAGGAATGAAATTGTCATCGTATGTAAAAAATCTTCTTGTATAGAGCCGAATGATGAAAGGAATGAAACATTTGAAGTCTTACATTTTTAAACACATAACGTAATAAAACTCAACGTTTGACCACGTAAATAAATCATGGTGTTTGCCCACTGCGGCGTCTACAGACCAAATTGGAACTCTTTTCATGGTCAAATCGATTAGTCGAATGCACTTTCGAGCTTATTAAAATTTCATTTTTGTCATCTCACATTTAATTGCATTTGGCTGTGATTGTTAATCAAACAGTTTTATCGAACCCTTAAAAGAGGAAGCGATTCTCGATTAAAATAGAAGGTTCCATTGGATAATAATGGCCATCCCGAAATGTTATCAAAACCAATAATCTAGAAACGAATAAAAAATTACCATAAAATTACCAGTGAGTTTATCAAAATTTAGCACACATTTGTCAGAGAAAAATATACCCGAAATATAGAAATGCATTATTTAAGAAGATTCTCTTGTTAATATAAGTTTTAACAATTCTATAAGACACCCTTCAATCCAAAATTGTCCAAATTAACTGATTTAAGATCTTTTGATCCCCATTTCTACGGTTGTAACTCGCAGAGTCTTGATCACTACAGTCATTGCTGATACAACAAATCCCTATTTAACATAAAAAATAGCGTTATGAGATAAATCCAATTTCAGCCGGCAGGAAACTCGCGGCAATAACCATACACATGATATGCCATTTAAATCCCCGTAACACCATCAAATTGATGGGTGAATAATAATTAATAGTAATATATAATAATAAATGCCGAGACCGGGCGAATGAAAAATCACATTTGGAAAGATCAGGACTCCCCTTTGAAGTAATTCGAATTCCTGTACCAATCAATTCAATTATAGGAAGTATTGTTGTTTTTAATGAGAGAATGCTGTGATTTAACTTCAAATACGTGATTTGTCTTATTTATACCTGTATTTTATATTACGAGGTATTCGCCAAAAGGATACCTTCATAGTAGTTTTCACTGAAACTGAATTCGAAAACATCAAGGTCAAAAATAAAGAATTACTTAAAGTGTTAGCTATGCATAAAAATTGCCTAACAAGTTTTAAAAACCTACAGAGGCAGAGTTAGTTAACGTTAGTCTGAGGGAGAGTTAGTAAACGCATACAAATCAAGATCGTTGGGCTTACTTTAATCAAAGATGCCGAAGAAAGCACTCTGCTAAAAGTGTTATTCATTTCAAAGAACAGAAGAAATTAACTGGGAGCTTAATGGGAAAAGTAAGGAATAAGCGAGAAGAAAGATGGAGAGATAAGCAAAGTGAATATGTCGACCAACTCAACAGCACAGTTTCCTTTTCTTCTACGACTAAAAAAAACTGAATAAGTTCCCGTAGGTTGCATTCGGCTAGCTTTACTCACACTCAACCAACCAACTTTGCCAATTTTGGGAACTGCTATTAATATGAATTTATGCGGGATTGTGTATAAAAACAAGTCCCTCACAAGACCTAGAGTAGAATTCTCGACATCTTATGGAGGAGAAGTTTTTGGAGAAATATTATTCTTTTTCCTTAAGCTGGGACGACGAAGCAATCTTTCCGGCTGCACATTACTACCTTGGTGGCCCAACGTACTAGTACGTATGCTATATTTAACAATGAAGATGAATTAGTTCATAGATCGACGAGAATGTGAGGCAATTGAGGTCAAACATGACAGCGAAGTTTATTAGTTCCTCACATGAATTTTTAACTTCATTAAATTCCCATAGCGCTTCAATCCACTACTGCGAAACACACTGGGGAAATTGAACAGCAGAGTATTTCAGGCACACTTGCTGTGACTTCAATTGAATTCATAGGCAATGAAATACGCCACACAAATTAAATTCGTGTATTGTAATTATTTGCTCTTTTCAGGCCACAATTAGTCATATAAATAATGAATTGTAGTGTTATCTCTCGTGGAATTCTATGCGTGAAAGTTTTTGCAAAAGTTTGCAAAAAGAGCAATATAAGTGAAGATTATCATTGAGAAGATTTCGAATATAATCATAAGAGTGTGGTTTCTTTAAAATGATCCAGATGCCTCTGTGGCAAAATAACATTTTTGAAAATCGATATTTGAAATAACCAAGAGTAAATTTTAGCAATAAAATGTTAATTTTCGGCCTTAAAAATTGTTTTAACCAATATTATTAGCACTGCACTTCTAATTGAAACTATTAATTTTTATGCCACACTTTGACCAGATTTTCAGAAATAGTAGTTACTCATACTAAATTATAACCCATCCCGATCTGAACTTTCTCGCGTTCTCGAACTTCCGAGAACATGTTTCGCTTTGCTATTAATTCATACTCGGGTCAATCGCAGGACTACGACAAATTGTTGTAGAGGTAATTAAGGAGTAATCCACAGGAATTTCCAATTACAGCGCAAAGTTGCTTTGTATAAGGACGTTTCAGTACAAAAACAATATGATCACAGTCTATAAGAGAAACTCTATAGACTGTGATGTGTGTGAAGAATTTTGATGGTGAATAGAAGTTTGGAGTTGACATATTCTTAATGTATTATAGCCTCCACGGATGTGAGCCAAAAGAAACCACAGGCATCTTGCAGGAGTTTGGTTTGAGGGAAAGGAAGGGCACGAGGAGTCAACCTCCATGCGAAAGGAAAAGTATTTGCGGTTAAGATTAACTCCTCAAAAATGTGAGGGAAGTCAAGTGAGAGGATGGGCTGTCACCTGCTGTCTCTGCCGGGCGAGTGACTCGATTTAGACTCGTTTTAACCTTTCACTTTGACTCTAAATCTCCCCTTTCCTTCATTCCCTTGCACTACGTGGAATACATTTTTCAGTTCTTAAAATAGTTTCCCCATCGAGGCTAAGTCAATATTGACTCTAAGTATATGGATAAAATCGTTTTTGTTATAATTTTTACACATTATATTCATTATCTAGGCTTCCATTACTCATGATATCTAGTATGCCGATGTATTTCAGCTAATTTTGCAAGTATTCTAATTTCTATCATGGAATTTTAAAATGAGGAACAAATTATACCAAAGCCCATTTTTATTAATAAGCGTTATAGATAAACACCAATGATATAGGTTGTGATAAATGTCATGTTAATCTTGACTCTTCCATTTATGCCATCACGTTGAATCAAGTATATTTTTTATTTATCCGAACATATATATATTTTATTTTTCTATAGAATTTCCAATCAATATTTGGCCATGGTGGACTACAATTTTGATAAAAACATGTTTAAGGACTTGAAAAAATTGAATTTATAAGCTTAACATAATGTTTTCATGCTCTCTAAAATGCCGAGAATATTCTTCAAGTGCATCCGTTTCTCTATCAGTCTTCCTTATTAGCAGCCCTACAGCAATAATGCAAAAACAATTCTTGGGTAAGCACGAAATTCCAAGCAGTTTGGATCATTCCCTTTGATATTGCTAGTATTCCTGTTAACTCCCAGATAAAAAATTAGGTAATCTTAGACCACGCACTTGCACTTGCAATATTTATGCACTATACCGTATACTATATTAATATTACCAGTGGGTAAAACTGGCTCTATGAAAAAAGAACCGAGGGAAGAATGTGTAGCACAAAGGTTTTTCAAAACCTTATTGGTATTTAAACGGGGTTTACTTGAATAAAACACACAAATAAAGTAATTATTAAATTCAGAAGCTATATCAAATGAATTTTTTTATTGTTTCACCTCTTGATTTCAATTCTAAAGTATGTGGACGAGGAGTTTTCTCCCCCATCAATTCCCTAAACAAATTTCACTGCTGACTAACATTACCTCGAAATTTTTCAAATTGTATTCGTTTGACGCAGGCCTTAACTTTTTTCCTTAGATTGTTTCTGTACTTTAAAAATTTCATTTTTAGGCTGTCATTATCAGGAAGCACCTGGTTTTCCTTAAGAGATAATTTCTTTTATCAATCATTTTTAGCAATTTTACGCTTATCCAAGGTTTCGGGAACGTAGGTGAACTTTTTGGACAAAGTTCATATTTCGATAATTCAAGACTGGTACACAAAAATCCATCATCAAATCGAAAGCTGTGGAAGAATTTGTCTCTATATATACTGGAGACTAGTCATCACTGTTAACCAAGGATTTAAAAGTTCCAATGTTTGTTTTTTTTCACAACATTACTTTTCCTCTCGGTACAATCAGCGGAACAAAAATATCAGAGGTAGAAATGTTAAATTCAACCAAGGAATGATCAGTGATAGCCAAGTAATGCATATTTACAGACATTTTGAATTTATATGAATTGTAAATTCTGGCCAAAACATGATCAATACAAGTTGCGGAATTTTTAAATATTCTAGTCAGTTGATCAATTAAACTGGTTAAGCCATCAAAACTCGTTAGATTAATTTAGTGATCACGTTGGTCTTCATATGCTAGTGTATTTATATTAATATCCCCCATTATTACTAGATTATTTTTATAGTCTCTTAAGATACGTTGTATATCCTTAAAAAATGATTTTGCTGGGATATTTTGGTCTCGGTAGATACATAACAGTTGTATTTCTATTATATTGAATGATAAACTTAACAATATGCAGTCAGCGGAACCAGCTGCTATTGGCACTGAACAGGATTTGATCTCTTCTTTAACATACACCATCACACCTTTTGTTCTACAGTTTTCGTTACATTTTTAAGAACATTTATAACCAGGAATTCTATATAAATCAACCTCAGAACTCGTTATCCATATTTCTGTTAACATTATTACTGCCGCTTTATCGGAAAAGTAATTTAGATGAATAAGAAAGTGATCAAAGTTTCTTCTTAAACGTCGAATGTTTTGGTGGATACACGTTACGCTAGTAGCCAAAATTTTAGTATCATATTGGAATAACATATATTGACTGTTTTAAATTGACATTAAAAATGTAATCAGTTTTTTAGATCATCAAGACACGCAAGCACAAAAACTGGCTATTTTTCTGCTTTACGCATCAATATCTTTCCTCCTCTTACCCACAAGTATTCGTACGTTTTGGCTTTCTTGACTTGTTTTGCTGCACTCACGACTCGGCGCCGACCGTGGCAGAGTGCTTCATTGACATAAATAGGTGAGTCAGATCCAAGGCCCAGATGGCGAGTCGACAAATTGCGCTTCACCCTCCGCTTTGTCAAAAAGATCTCCTTGAAGCTCTGCCTCAGGAATCTCACGTAAATGGCGCCTAAATCACTGCCCGTTGCACTGGCCACTTTTTGCTTGCACCTATTTTCGCCACTAGCTGCGGCAAATGTTCGTTTTGCGTAAAGGGTAGGTATACCACGAATTTCGACACAATTAGCTAATAAACTCTGCTCTAAATCATCTGAGCGAACCATTTGTTCGCTCAGTTGCTTCCTGAGCGAAGAATTTTCTGACTGTAAAGCATCAATTTTCATATTACACTCATCTTTACATCTAAACGCTTACCAATGGCTTCAATACTTTCATCGAATCGTCCATTCTTTCGTAGATCCTATTTATCGATTCACCCAAATTGAACTCCGTTGATTTTAAATCATTTCTGAGTTCAATAAATAACTTCACAATGTCAACACTTTGTGCTCCATGGGTAGGTAGCTTACTAACAGATTGATCCAAAGCCATGCTAGCGCCTGGCATTACAACATCGGCTGCATCTCCAAGGCTGACCGCGGACGCGGTCGGAGGACCGAGGACGCGGTGAGGAGGATTTGGTTACCCCTACCAACAACTTGTTTCCCAGAGACTTGATACCAAATTTATTTTTGAAAAATCTATCTTGACGGGAAGTCACCTTTTTGAGCACATTTTTCTCCCTCGCTTTCATCAGCTGTCAGAAATATCGAATCCCTCTCCAATTCCGTACATGGATTTCCTCTCAGGGAAACCTTCTACCTCCCTTTTTTTATCGTTTTTTGGATCCCAGTGAGAGTCCAATGTCGTTGCATTTTATGTCAGCTAAGTTATTTGAGCATCACCAGCATTAATAAAATTAACTCTTATAGAAATGGATTGCTGAGACAACAAAAAAATGTTGGATCAGAAGTTAATACATCACTAGTTTAATCCCTTTTACTTCTCAGATTTGTATCAGTGAACCAAAATTGGTTTTCTAAGTTAGTGTGAGGCATTTCTTAATCATCACCTTATAACTAATTGGATCGTTTACGAGCTTTTGAACTCATATTTTCATATTACTAAGAAGATCTCATATTACTAATATTACTGCCACAAATTTATCATTGAGAAATTGTAACTTTTTTCTGCACCTATGAGCGGAAACTGACAATTATACCTCCTTGAGTTTTGAACGGTACCTCCGCGAAACATTGAACCCGCACTAAAATAAGTAAAAAGATGAATTCTTTCAGATCTACAGAGCAAAGAGTGGAACTAATTCAGTTTTCCGGGCCTGGAAATCAAACCAAATATATAAATTCCATCACCCTACCATAATAACATATGCGTAACATTGGTCATTCTGGCTAAAGTAAATGTGTTGAAATTGGTGAGGGAAAAACTTTGTCCGTTAATCCCGAAAGAAAGGATAAAAATTGAAACAAGTGTAAAAGCGTGAGGCAAAAGACTTATTGGTTGCAGAATGGGGATGGTTGAGATAGAAATTTTCAAGTGAGGTCATTAAGACTTTAATGATCAGGAATATTAGTTGTGTCAGAAAAAAGAGAGCGCACTTGTGAGCATGTGGTTAAATTGAAAGAAATATAAAATGACTGGGCATCATGGAGGAAATTGAGAAATAGACATTGTCATAAGACAAAAAATTATTATATAAATAAACATAACGGCTTTTTTGTAATATGTATTCCGGAATGAATTAATGCAAAGGTGAGTGTAACTTATGTGGATAGCGCATTAATGAAAGTATAAATTGTGAAAATTGAACTCTGGAGCATATATTCATTCAATATTCAAGTTTTTTTAAGCGAGACCCAAGTCCATCTATTTCCTGAGAATGCATTTTCATATTTGAATAATAATATTGCTTGTATTTTTATTCCTCTAAAAATTAACTATGTCCTTTATCGAACAGTAAGTATCACTTTATTTAGTGAACTGGTCTAATTTTATCGGGTTGTATGTACATTATCAAGACCAAGAAGATCATAAGAAAATCGAGAAAGAGCTAAATTTATGTCCGTCCGTTACGAAGGTCAGTCATATTTTAAGAACCGAATTACTGGGCGTAGACAATTTCCAGCTTTCTGGCACTTTTCACTGGCGGAGTTATTCCACATCAGTTTTCCTCATTCTAATCCCTCTCCCGAAAATAGTTTTAATGGCTCCCAACGCTTCATTTAACTTAGTCGCTCATCATTATTACCATTTGCACCGATGATGATCGATGTAGGAACGATCCTCAAGCACCCGTTTCATCACTACTATTACTCATCATGCACAAACTCGTATGCGCCTCTGCTAAGAAACACCAAAATTACACGCTTTTTTAATCTACCAATCAATGTATGGTTGATTCTTAGGGTAGCCGATCAACAAATGAGGTCATATACGCGATTGTGGAAAGGTGGATAGCTGAGGATTATTTGGGGGAAGGAAGAATGGAGAGAAACCCGACGTTGATCTCGGCCAACACATAACGAAAGGCGTACTGTTCTTCTTCTTCTTCCTTCTTCTATATTATAGCAGTCACCTGTTCTTATCCGCTAATGCCTAGGTTATCCTTTCATCATCTTCTTCCTACATCAGTTGGTACGCTGTCTCGAGCATTTCCGCTTCTTCCGTCTCGATCATTTTTTCATAAGCTCACACAGTCAACAATATTTTCAATCCCATATTCTCATTTTATATCGTCGTTTCTTACATGGTCTAATAAGGCCTTTCCTTAGATTCTACGAAGTACTCTAATGCCTGTTGTCTCCATTAGCCATTTTAATATGGTCCGAATCCTCCTGTGTCCATTCACGAGCGAATACCTATAAAACGCGTACTGTTCTTAAGGTGAATGAAAAAAACAATTACTTGGTTATGATTTCACACTTAAGAAGCATAGAAGAAGCATCTTTGAAGAATAAGCATATCATCCCAAAATAACATGATATGCTGCAGCCTAGGTCGTGTTGATTCAAATAATGTGTGGAATCATAACCAAGTATGTACTTGTTTTTTCATTAATTATGAAGGAGTTACACCGAGTAACACCAGAGACAGTGTCCTATATCGTTCTCAAGGTGTTATATTTATAGCAAACAAAGAGGCATCCAAATTCAATTTAAAAATTTCCGACGCTGCCGGGATTCAAACCCGGGAAGTACGCCGAAGTCAGTGCTCTAGCCTCCACATCAACCTCACATTATTTGGGAAGGGGGGGGGGGGGGGGAGGAGGCGGCCGCCCCCGGAAATTCCTCGTAAAATAGGAAAAATGGTGGCCATAACCAGACCCCCAGAAAGTCCACCCCCAAAAGAACGACTTATATCCGCCCTTGCACTTATCTAAAAGAATTCAAAGTATAGCGTAGTCCTCATTGCAAAATTACATGTTTACTTACCTGAGTTAAATACTATCATGGTAACTTAAGAATCACGGTACAGATTTTGAAAACTAATAAGTTGAATGAATAAATGTGGCATAGTTGATTGTAGCATGCGTTGTATATCATGGTATCACGGTGAATATAGTTAATCATCAAAGAGTTACGCCTAAAACCATCGACTTATTCTAGTTTCACTCATTTCCCCAAAGCTTTTTCAAGTATTTTCTCTTTCATGGCAATTTGTAACAAATAATTTTCTGCTCTCAATCCTCTTCCTAATTGATCGGATCCCATTGCATATAGACTGTACTGAATTTAAAAATAGCCAACACGATTGATATTACAGCAAGAGATTCATACTTCAAGATGACACCTCCAAATGTAGAGGAAAGCAACTTACTTGATCTGGAATCAGTTAACGTCACGATGTACAATCAATTGAAATCAAATATATTAAAATGAATAATTCTTCTTCAAAGACCCAATGATATTGGTTAATCAGTCAGAATCATGATCGCAATAAAGAAAGGTATTGAAAATAAACATAAGTGCGTCGCAGTTGCGGAGAGAGTTCATAATATTAATCTACTTAATAGCATCTATAATAAATAATATACTTTGTACTTCCCCCAAACATTTCAATATGGAACAATAATTAATATAGTCGCGAGCAAGGGGTACAAACCCAATCTAGAATACGACGAAATAAAAACAGAAAAGAGTAGTCATAAAAAGGATTTTCTCCGCTCAGTCCGCAGAACAAAAAGACTTCAAGAGGTGATCTCTCCCATTCCTGGGAGGTATCTCATATAAGATTTCTAATCGCCTGACTACCTCTCCTAAAGCAACCACCCGGGGTAAATGGCTGCTTAACCCATTCCAATCTCCTAGTTGATGGTGAAGACAAACAAGGAAGACTTCTCAAGTCTAATTCATAAACGTAATTTCAATAGTTGTAACAGTTCATATTCTGGTCAGACAGTTGGAAACTTCTTGATACGCTCCAAGGAACATGTTAAGTGTCACTAAAATAAGGATTCCAGCTCCCTCTTTGCCAAGCACCTCCTGGAATGAAACCACAAAAGCGATTTTGTTCCCGAAATTTTACACATCCTCTCCAAGGGATTAAAAATGGGAATTTTTTTCCGAACAAATCCAGACCCTTAGTAATGACCAATTGTTCGCGTAGCACTCCCAACTCCTTTCCGAGACAATAAACTTAAGAATAACCAACCATTCAAGCCACCCGTCCGCGCCTACACTTCCAAGCCGCGGCATAACCACCTGCTCCTTCACTCAAACCAACCCCATAACTACGACAATAAACAACGCTCAATAAACGAAACAAACTATGAATTGTACACTGATGATGCCTTAGATCGGTGAAACGCGTTGTACCGTTTAATAAATTCTGTGGTAAAGTACAAAGTATATTATTTAGTATGGATACTAAATACTTACACGAAATGAAGCCTGAAACTATATATTGTACTTGATAGTGATGATTTTATTTTCCCCTCAATGTGGTTTTTATTGATTGATATAACGTGTTCATTTTGCAACGCGCGATACAGATTCAGTCGCTAATTAATGATGTTTAATTGGTGGTGGAATCATTGACTGAGCAGGGAAAACAAAAAAAATAGCAAAAATAATAACAGTTTACATGAATGTTGCTAAAGTAAATATACATACATACTACTCAAGCGCTTATAATATTGCTTATATATTATCGGGAATACGACATTCTGTACAACTAATTATTATGTAAAGAATCCTATGCAATGCACAAATGCTCCTTTATAAATGAAGTTCCATAAAGCAGTTATTACTCAGTAATATGATGTATATTTTCAATTTTATTTTCTTTTTTTTCAATTCAAGTTCAAGTTTATTTTCTCATTCAGAGAGCTATTTAAACATTGTTGATATTTTATAGAACTTTGTCTTATTTTATAAATCAGTCCTTACAGTAGTGTATTCTCTGCTTATACATTAAATCTGACGGAATAATGCATGGAAAATTAATCAATAATATAACTTAATACATTAGCACTTAGTAATAAATGAATACGACCAATGTTTGGGCTAATGAGAGCGCCACAAATCATGCAAAATGGAATTTTAACGGATAAACTGAATAATGCCGGTAAATTGCGCGTACATTTTCCCTCCACATAGAAATTGACCAAAATGACGTAATAGAAGTGTACCAAAATGACAAAATTTTACAATGAAATCAATAAAATATTACGTGTGCTGTTTATATGAAGCCCGATATTTTTACTAGGTTGATCAAAAAACTATGTATTCTTGGAAGTTAGTTTGGTAGTACAGTATCTGCACGTAAGAAAACAAATACTGGAGTCATATCTAGGCCGATCATTCTTTTTCCGTAACATCAATTCCTGAAAAAAGTGACCCGTTAAGCATGAAAAACACAATTCGTTCCCTTATTCCCAAATTTGTTCCCACGTCTAAAACCAGGGATTTACCAAGTGTGAATTCAATTGAGAGTGTATGCATGAGCTCCTGCAAATTTATGCAAATAAAACGAGCCGGAGTTCCCGAAGGCATGCAGCAGAACGCATTCCTCAAAATGCTTTTTGTGATTGAATGCAAGTGGAATGATTTCCATGCAAAATCCCACGCAGAAAGTAAAATTTGAAACCAAAATGAGAAAAATAATTGTTGTATACGTAGTAATGTCCGCGACAAAAATTAGAGAGGCAGTCTAACTTTTACCTACCTAAGCTTGATAGTTTGGTGAATGGAAAATGGGTAGTTATGAACTCTGTTTATATCATTCCCCCAATACTACGAATTCAGTGAATTCTAAAAATGTTTACGTAGTTTTAAGTTTTACATAGACTGTCAGTACAATTTACCCCGAAAATGCAATTATTGAAGATTCCAATCATAAAGAATTTATTTGGATATAAATCAGTTGTTCCTTGAATAAAATAGTAATATGAACAGCTGAATGCTTGGTTTTTGAGAGAGTAACCAACTTGAGGTCATTTGCACAATAAATTACGCACGGGGCAAGACTAGGTAAAGCAAGGGATATAAGATGAATAGAGAAATGATGAATAGGAAGATGGAGTTATCCTCATAGTCTTAAAAAATGACGCAGCTCCTCGTTAATGAGATGATAATGGAAACCTATTATTATTATAGATAATGTTAATAAGCCTCAATGGAGAATTATAGGTACTCATTTTCCATTACGTCAATGGAGAATGGGTACCGAATGGGCGAGGAATTTGAGGGAGTATGGAGTTTGGTAATAATGATTGGTAATAATGGTTATGATGAAGTAGTGGAACGATTAAATAGTCCAGCGTAAGTAAAACACAACTTGCCTCCGTTAACGATAAAATTCCTTAGAGATCCAGGGGGCTCCTAAAGAATATTCTTTACCTCGTATGACTTCTTACGGAAATATTCACTCCTCCACTCTATAGATCATGACGGACGTTTTGTACCGTGAGGCGACGTTTTCGACAAGTCCCTCTGTTTCTCTGTGAACCTATTTTAAAGAGCTGGCTGATTCTCTTAGTGACAGGCCTTGTTCACTCCCCCGGAAGGATACTACTTCCCCGAAAGGAAAAAATCTTTCGGGAAATAATAATATATAATCGATAGGGTTTTTAGCAGGTTTTTAGCATGACATAAACATTGGACTGATGATACGCACTTGTAAAGCTGGTCGAATATTTCTATTTTTAATTAATATTTTTTTAAAGGTACATACGCTTCTTTTTGTAGATTTTCGCAGCTCATTGTTTATGGTATTCAGGCTTTTGGTTCTGTGATTACTGTTGCTTAATAATTAATCGCAGAACCAAAACCCTGAATACCGTGCATACGCTTCGTTCGTATTATAAGCACCTACTTACCTACAACCTGTTCGTGTAATTTATCATATATTACTGATCTAATTGTTGTTTTTATAATATTTTGTGAGTCGTGAACAGCATAAAGCTAAGTGTAAAGCAAGTTACATTTACTTTTCTTTTACGCACATAAAATTTCCTTTTCAAATTCACCACGTTAAATATTAAAAGAAATAAAGTGGTTGTTGATCTAAGGCCCACTCATTCTGAGTCTAAATAAGAAGATACTAATTTTACGAAAGAATTGATTAATTGCAGATAATTTAGTCCATCTTTGCCTGTTTAATTGAGCGTGAAGGCATTCCAATTCTTGAATTCTGGGGTAAATCGTATCAGTATAACTTGTGAATTCAAAATCAATGATGAATGAACCCGTTCAATTCACTCAGGTTGATGAATGACGAATGCCATATTATTTCCCCTTCCAGAATTGAAGTTTGATATGCTAAGAGCCAGTTCTCAAGCGAAATATTTGGATAATATTTCGTAAGTTAAGTGATGAAACTTATTTCGCCTTCAGGTATTGGAGCTCGTTCGGGTTTTCCACCGGGTCAAACGTTGACCGGGTGGAAACCGAGTTGACTCAAACCTCAGCATTTCTGTGGAGGTTTCGAAGGACATGTCCGTCTTCAGGGCTATATGTCGTGACTAATAACTGGGCTGGTATTTTGCCCTAAGCCGTGGGTCATGTGACATCCACTTAGTTGGCTTCCCGCCTATTTCTATCTTTTCGCGATTCAAAATCATATCGTCCTACGAAACGCCGGCAGAAATGCAGAGTTTGACCCGGTGTAGAACTCGAACGGACTTCACTACCAGCATGCTCCCGGAAAGCATCAGACCTTAATTTAGCCTTCGTTTTAGGGTCGATAGGCATAACCATTTTCCGATATTAACGAGAGCCAATAAAAGGCAAGATTATTTATAATAAGTACATTATTTCAACCCTCCAAATGGTTTAGCTTATTTTAAGGAGTTTTTTTTTAACCTATGCATTATGTATTAGCGCTTTCTCATGCTATTCTGCAGAACTACCTTTGTTCTTACTTACCTAAGTATGTCTTCTCGTTCTCGTAATGATCTGTTCTTTGAAGGCAATGAACTTAACTGTGAGCAACAGTAACAGGGCATGGTATGTTAATATCATCTCCCGCGATGCTAATCAATCGACCAATTAAATCTTTGGTAGTAATTTTGCGAGCCAAAATCTATGAAGATGCTATTTTCCTATGGTCTTGCCTCCATCTAAGGTCAATGTATCATAATTCTAATTCTAATAGAACCCGTTACAACAATAGGGAAATTGATGTAATTAATTGGTAAATTGCTTCTCTCCTCGAAATTATTTAGCTTTTTCTTACAACTTTCACACATTATTCTATTCCCCTTAAAACTCTTTTGCCCTCCCATGTCGTCCACCTTTAGCCTAGATTGTGGAACATCGAGCGGAATCCCTTCCCTGCTGATCACTTCGCCTCCCCTTACGTCACTCCGCAAGAGGGACTTCAAATATCCGACAGTGGCGGAAGCGTCTTGTCATCTTCTATCTCTTCTTTCCTTTCCCCGTCTTTCCCCGTTTCTCATTCCGTGGCGCCATATCTGAACACCCACAGCCATCATCATGTATCTTTTTTATCTCGACAAACGCTGCACGGCGTGCCCTTCTCTAACATCCCGCAAACTTTCACGTACGATTAGATGCCCTGTCTCGAGGAATTATTTTTTTCCTACTCTTTCTCTGAGTAAACTAAAGACTTTTGGAAAGGAACTATTCGCTCAACATATATTTCTTACCACCCTTTCGCTTTTTACATGATATATATGTAATCATGTTTTAAACCATAATATCTCGTTTGTCTAAAAATAAGAACGGAGGTTTTATCATATACGCAGCATTAACATGCTCGGTGAAATTACCCGCCGATAGAAATCGGGTGTCTCAATCACTTAAAAATTAAACATTTCCACCGCGAAAGTACATTTTTGAAAAGAGCTGAATATAAATTAATCCACAATGTATGCACTTAAAATGCATTTATGCATTCAAGAGCCCTTTCATTTTTGATTTTCGAGAAGAAAGCGAGAAAATTACCATTTTTATATTCGCTACTAAATTAATATTCATTACCAGGGTCCCAATTCGGATTTTAATTATTATTCAGGAACTGACCTTATCCATTTTCCATATTCGATTACAACTTTTATTTTGTAGCTGTAGTTGCGCAGAAATAACAAAAAATAAGAAAACAGGAAGAGTCAGTGCCTCGGTAATGTTCCTAAATATTCACTTTTGGAAAGTGAATTTGATAATCTCTACCATTTTTTAATAATTCCTAGAAAATTTAAATGTTCACAATTTATCAGTATTTGGATCGGCACATCCCCATTCAAGCTTAGGTTTCGTAGTTATTTATAAATACAGGTAAACTTTAAAAATATACTCCAAGGCATGTAATGAATACGCTCAATGTTATTCGATATATATATGTTATTCGATTATGTAATTCGATATTAAGTTTCGAGTCACAAAAAATCTAGTTTGAATACTATATTTCCTCCCACTCGCATTTTTGCGGTAAGACAAATTTCGCAAATAGGTTCACCCAATTGCTACTTTTTGCGAGTGCGATTTTTTGCCGAAACGTGCCAGTCAGGTATTATTTTTGTGACTTAATAACCTCCATTGGCTCTAACGTGGCCTAAACGAAACCGTTGATAGTCTAGAAGCCAAACCTACAAAAAAAACTATTAATGTAGACTTAAGGCAGCGGAGTGTAGCTTTTCACTCCTTCTTGGTCATAACGAAATGCATATTCCCACCAATGAACTACAGGGAATTCTAGTTAAATGCCTTAGTGATGCGAGGAAACGATTTCAAAATACTTAAATGATTCCTCAACCATTTGGACACTCCAAATAATCACAGCAAATAATACTTATACTGATCATTATTTAATGCCTAAAATTAAGCAAAATAAGTAACAGTCTAATTATCTGGAGTCTTACAGAGGGGTTATTCTCCCCTCCCTATTATTTAAGGAATCGAGAGCGGTTTTATGATCCCTATGCGGTTACGGTATTCCTTTAAGTGCCTTCTTTGTATTAAGTCATTGGTGAATAGCGTGGTTATTCATAGAAATGTAGGGCTCGATCTCGAGCAGGTAAAATTCTTTGGTTACCTGGGTAGCATTTTGGTTGTAAATTGCCATAGTTTTAATGATGTATGCGTGAGTATTAAGTTAGTGAAAGAGACGTCAGATACTGAAAGAAAACTGATGACAAGGACCTTGCGTGTGGACGAGATAAAGGCTGGTGAAGAATCTAATTAGGGATGTATCTTTGTGTGGCACAGAAACTTGGAAGCTGTGGGAGAAGGATAAGAAAAGAGGCTTAGAATGAGGGCGTGGAGGAGAATGAAGTTGGTGCGATTGATGGAGGGAAAGTAAGGCGAGCAAGGAAATACATGGCATCATGGGTGAAGAGAGGAAATTAGGAAAAGGCAGAGAAGATGAATGGAACATTTAATTAGGGCGAAGGGATGCTGAATTCCTTGATTAAGGGAAAGATGCTGGATAAGTAAGTGAAGATAGAAGAACAGACCTTATGGTTAGGATGAAGAGTGATAATCCGTTTGAAGATACATATATCGACTCTATTGCAAAGCCACTCATGATCATATCCAATTGGAGACTACCAATGACTTTAGCACAATTTAATTTATCTTTTTGCGTTATTGAGTTCTAAAACGTAGCATTGCAATGAAAAATGCGTCATGAAAGTAAACAACAGGCTAACTACCTAATAGTGAGCATCTTTAACGCCAGAAGATAACTCTCACTGAATATCAGTGCTATGAAAATTGAAGAGTATAAACAATTCCTGCACGAGTGCTGTAACAATACTACAGTCAAATACCGAGAAAAAAATTCGTTTACCAGGTTTATTACATTATGTTAAAAATACTGACTATTAGTATTACAAGAACTATTTCATTCCATAGGTGACAATATGAATTAATTTGCTGCTAATCTACAGAGAACTGAAATACCAATAAAATCGACGATGATCAGACGTATCTTCCTTGAGTTTCTCCAGTGAAAAATATGCGTTTGATTTCCCGTTTCTTTGACCTCAATTCAAAACCGGCGCTAAGACCACTGTCAATGTTCTTGGCATAAATGACAGTTTCTAAGGTCTTTGTCGGATGAAATTCCGTAGATGCACTAACCTCTCCATTGAGGAAGCAGTAGAGGAATGCGATGAATAGGCCTTGAAAGGACGTTAGGAAATGGGTGCCGTAGGACCACAGGGCGAATTCCCAGGCCGCCCGGTCCAAAGGAGCCTCCGCCATGTTCACCACGTTTGTAATGCCCAGTAGGGGTAGCAGGACGAGGGCCGCCCTCACCGCCTTCCTGCGAAGAAAGGGAAAGATAGGAGAAGAACATCAAACAGGTATCCGTGCTTCATAAAATTCAAATTTGCGGCCCGGTTACGCCTTTGGGGAGCCAAGCGCTCTAAGTGATTTGGCTAAAAATCACCCAACATTAGCAAATCGTTTTCTCACAAGTGCATTATGAAAACCTTTAAGTGCTACAATTTGACTGAAACCTGCACATACTCCGAAGTAGTTTTAACACATTTTTATGGAATATTTTACTGCAAGAGTTTGCCACAAAGCATGTAGAAGAATTTGATTTTGCTCTCAATATACAAGGAAAGGCGCAAACATTTTAGAGCTGTTTGGTTTAAAAATATTCAAGATGAATGCGTTATCTTACAGCTTCTCACTATAATACAGCATTATTTAATTCTACCAGGTATGTAATTCAGTTAAAACTAGGAAAAAAATTATATGTTGTTAAAAACATTTTGGCCAAAGTTTTTGAAAGATTGAATTTGGCCCAAATGCAACCACTCTTGTAGCCTTAATCACGACCAAATAATGAATGATTTTTTTAATTTAAAACATTCATCCGAAAAAAGGGAATGTCAGAGGCAGGGTTAAAAATTACTAGATTTTTATAGCCACGAGCCGTTCGTGACCTTGAGAATTACACATTACACCGGAGTCCCAGACATGTTTATTTTATAATAGTTGTGGAAAGGAAGTGGAATTTAGTTTGAGATGAAAGTTAACTAAATTGACGTTTACATTATTACCAATTGAAATTAACCAGATTTCTGTACCAGGAAATAAATAAGTTTATCTTAAAAAGGACTAGCATGTATTTAAATTCAGGCTGAGATATAGGGTGCGTTAAAGTGTACGCTGGAGTTGGTGTAAACCCATAAGCAGGTGGGTGAACCTATAATACTTCTAAGGAGTGTTCAAAATTAAATCCGTCCGGAATTTCCCGCAGTGGTAAATTAGAAGTCGTACGATAAATGTTAATGATTTTAGGGCAACAATAGATATAATATCTTTGACTGCAACAGTTCCAGGAAAGTTCACTTTTCAGAAAAATAAAATGCTGGCAAGGTGAAAGAATTTTATTAGAAGAGTAATATGCATTGACGTATGTAAAGAGCATGAAAATCAAACAAGTAAGATCACATGGTTACTCACCTAACTTGTTCTATCTCACTGGTGTGGCTCTGCCGAAGCTTCACGACAAGCACACGGATGATATTCAGAAGGAACAGGAAATTTAACTGGAATGGGAGAAAGGATTTTCATTGAGAGAATAGTCTCAATAGAGAAATGTTTTTAAATGTTTTATTTGACTTCCAAAAACTGTAAGCTACATTATAGTCATTTAATACAGCATACCAAAGAAATGTCCTGCCTTCTGCAACCTCTCATGCCGAAGAAAAATATTTTTGATTGTATTTATGAGTTAATACCACCCCGTGAAACTGAGACGGAAATGCTTTAATGGTTATAGATAAACCATTACGACAGGTTTAATAGGAGGGATAACATTATTTTCTTCGCATCGATATTCATAATGCCTGAGGATTAAATGCAAATATAATTGTGTGTAAATGTATGCACTGTCTGTGCTTATAGCATTAATGCCAATCCGATGCTTTAGTGACCGAAAATAAAAGCTGATGTGGAAGTTGAGAATGTCGATAAAGGGAATATAGTTTAACTGTCATCAAGCATGGATTAGGCCAATTCAACGGCCCTTTGTAGAATCAATTACGCTTAGTGTCTTCGTGACCTTGTGTAAAACATTAATTTAGAAGTAGTGACAATGTTTTTATATTGTCACTACTCGTTATTTTATAATATAATTATAATTCGTATTATTCGTATTTATAATCCAAAGGAAATGTTAAAAAATATAACAGATGCTTTACCATATTCGCAATCTAGCGCTTTCTAATTTTGCTTATATTTTGGTGCTATAAGGAATTAAGATAGTATAACTGGTAAATATTGATGAACCTCCCAGCTAACTCTGCAACTCCTTTTGAAAATTAAGTTTTAACAGCCGTATTTATTATGAAAAGTAACGAAAAGTCGTTATAGTTATTTAAATCGGTTTCAATATTTTGGAGACTGGAGACATACAATACGCCTATTAATGTTTGGTGGTACTCTATACAAAGTATTACTTCAAACTGTCCATGAAAACTAAAACGTAACAATGGTGGCTTTTTGTGAAACTTGAAAATATCAATACGTATTTAAATGAGACTATCATCTCCTACAATTTTCTAAAATTTAATATCCCCTTTTGCTCACTTAATAGCTAGTTCAGCTTCTTTATACAGGCTTATTGACCACCCTCTACTTCTCCACGCATCGGCCTCCAACTTATCATCGTATATCCTTATTTCACAAACAAACTTCCGTTCTTCACTTCCGAGAAGTTTACATTTTTTCAAATTGATTGAAATGAGTGACCGAAAATATACTGATTAACGTCCATTGCAATCACGTTCGTTGCATTAACGTCATGCATCACAATTTCATTCGCCAAATGAAGCAAATGATAGCAGTAGCTACTGAATTCCGGACGATTGAGTTATTGATAACTAAGATTGTGCGTGAGTGCAATGGACGTTAACAGCATATTTTCGGTTAGTTACTGATTGCTATGATTTATTATTAGTCCAACTGGGCTAATTAGAAGTGGCAATTCATCATGGAAAGGCCAAAAAAATCATACGCACATTCATCTTGTAGAATGACATTGATGACATTGACACCGATTGATGGCACGTCATTACATAACTCTTCTGCTCGTGGAAGTGGGATGTTGAGACACACTTAGGCAGATACTCTTCCTACAGTTTCGGTCATTGGTTGATTGGTATTTCCACCATGCACATAAAATGAGCCGTACTCAACCAGGTCAGCAGCCTAGTGTATTCGCGCCTTCAAACTCGTTTTTCGATTAATAAAACCACCACTATTTTGCATAAATTATTGGTTAAAATAAAGTTACTGTCGCATGAAGTTTCAAACTCATTGGTAAAAATGCACAGCACGCAAGCAAGTAAGCTGGGGTACCGTTTCTTTGGCAAGTTAAAGCTCACATATTTTCCACTTCCAAAGCTTTGGAAAATGATTTACGGACCTTTCAGGTTGTTTACACGATAAAAATTTAAATATTCTGCTCCAACCGATTATACACGAATTTATGTGATGCCCTTACATCCTTTTTCATAAAGAGACACTGAGCGGCTCCTCATTTTACGATTAAAAGCACACAAAATGTATTCACGCTCCACAGGTGGGCAAATTTGCTAACATTTTCCCTTTTCCGTCTGTTTTAAATTATGTAAAAGGGGAAAAATACACTAATTTTTCCTTTCGCTATTATTTTTTTATCGTCGTATCGGCGCTCTGAACTTAGGGAAAGATAACATGAATCATAGCTTTTCATAGAATTAAGTATTTTTGCAATGCTAATGCAGTCATCAAAATATCAAGTGAGGACACATTTTATATAGTATTTGACGGGATAGGTTGTCGTATTTATAATATCATCATATCATTTATCACTATTCATTGCCTGCGTGTAGTCACTTCGGAGACATTGAAGTATTTTTCGTACGAAGGCCACACTCAACCTACGGAAAATGCACAGTAGGCAATACACATGAAAATGCACGTTCCACTTAGGAACTACCATGTATGATGGCACTTAAGGTTGTTTGAGTGATAAATCAATTCACCTAAAATTTGATTAACTTCTCGTCATTTTAAAGAAAAAATATCTTTTTAATAATATTAAGATATTAACCCACTGCCAAACTTCTTTTCGAGCAATTTTCCCAAAAAATATAAGCTGTTTTACATGTGATAGATTACGGATGTGCCACTCCATAGAGAGAATATTTAAAAACATTAGGAACATCTAACTCCTAGATTTCGTCAAAAAACTAACAGTGTGTAGTTTGTATGTTATCTCAACTATTTATAAAAAAAATATCAATTACTCACCGCAGTAATTTGTACAGAATCGCAAATAAACCTTCTGTTGTGAAGGCGATTTCACCATACGGCGTGAAAAAATCAGTCAAGTTAGAGACTACTGTTGTTATATTTATTTAATTACTGACAATATTTATCATACATAACTATATATTTGCATCAATAGTATTAAAATATTTACTTCATACTTAAACAAACTCAAACAACCTTTAATTGTAAAGCTAGCACCACATTTTCTTTTATGTTTAATAATTATTAAAATGAGTCAAATCACCAGCAAGACATACAAATGACTACTCAACTGAGTTAATTTTAATGCAATTTTGAGAGGAGGGCAAGATAACGTTGCATATTGAATGAATTATATCACTAAGCGGTAGAAGTTAATTTGGGTCAATTTTAGTGACGTAGATGTATTTTTTTATGCTGCTTTCGGATTAAAATCCCAAATTGTATGTAACCTGAAACCTAAAAAAGCTTAATTCGCTTCTTTATTAATTTAATTTATTTGTTCACATCCATATGGTAATCATTTTGGAATTTTAATTCTTTTTTTATCTTTTTATGATACACAATTTCAGATTAAATTGAGCCATATCGTGGATACAATATAGGGAGAAATTGCACTTTAATAGGCATTTGTTTAAAAATAAATTTTGTTTATTCAGTAATTCAAAAATATGTCTGAATCACTTTTTAAAGTACATAAAAATTTGATTATTCATTAATCAACATGTGAATGGAAGAATCTCCTTTCTGAGAGCTGTTTATATGAAATAGAAGATATCACCAGTGATTTAAAGGTCAAGTTTAGTTAATTGAATTACATTTATTATTTAATGAGTCATCACACGAGAGTTGTTGCTCTAAATACTGATTAATCCTAACTATTCACGCGTGGAAATGTTTTACATGAAGCTTAAAATTACCATTCTTTATGTTTTCTATAATTTAATTGTCTATCAGTATTTTCCACAACGGTGTTACAAATACTTTTATTAACATGCAACTATCAATTAGAATTATGAAAAAATATTGTGTCAACGAAGGTTTTTCAATTTATATGACAAAATCTTTCTCGACAGTAATTTTCAATAGCATGCTACATGCCAGTTCATGCCGGATTTTCCCAATAAATGTTTAAGCATATCAAAGCTGTTAAATCAGCCATTTAAACCCTTCTTCACACGTATCTCATTTGTGTCATGATAACTTGACATCAGTGGTAAAAACATTTCCCATATCATTGAAATATGATTGCACCAAAAATACGTAATGAGATTACGTACAGGGGAAGCCAATAAGCTCTATAATCACTACCATAAGTAACCATACTGCTCTGAACTATTAAATAGTTTCAATGAACAAATCAAAGAAATATGTTTATAGCTTATATTTCTTTGATTTGTTCATTGAAACTATTTAATAGTTCAGAGCAGTATGGTTACTTATGGTAGTGATTATAGAGCTTATTGGCTTCCCCTGTACGTAATCTCATTACGTATTTTTGGTGCAATCATATTTCAATGATATGGGAAAAGTTTTTACCACTGATGTCAAGCACAGACAAAATGTGCTCAATCGTGCAAAAATAAAATACTCTCATGAAAAATTGTTTGAATACGAGCACAAGAAACAAACTCTTACCAATATGACTCCCAAACGAGGTCCCTCGAGGATCCAGAAATATAAAGTTAAGTTGTAACCCCACCAGCACCTGCAAGGAGATTAAAAATATAATAATAGACTACTTCCACGTGAGTATTGTTCTTATTAAGAATTAAATGGTACTCTCAATCAATGAAAAAATAATTATCATATGGTCATTTGACACAACTGTCTTACATATGTTCATTAAATCAAAAATTGCTTTCAGTAGTTTAAATTTAGTCATTTGAACAGTAAAGTAACATTAGTCGTCATATTTTAAAGGAAGACTACCTCATTCGGAGAGGACAGCGTCAAATGAACTATAGGAGAGAAGGATAATTAGGTGGAAGTTGTGCGCTGGTGGTGCTATAAATGTATTTTTATAATTGGGGAGGGAGTTTGGGTGCTAAGGATCTCTAGTTTAAATTAATATGCAATTTGGTGAGAAGACTAGCCAATAAGCAAGAAAATCACTTCATTTACTGTTAAATATTGTATTCCATGAGATTTAATTTGCGTTATGATCGCTATACACTTATAATTTTAGTTGGAAACAGTCACATCAAACGACTTGAAACTTTTGACCTTGAATAGATTTTAGACCTTCATTTAGATTTAGTGTTACCTTTCGGGTGTAGAGTAAACCTTTAGCACAGAGTGGAGGAATTAAGGCCTCAAAATCGCTGAATGCTCTAATTTAAGAATGGACAAAATATATCCAAAGCTACCCGTAAATTTTGAAAAACCGATATTTCCATTTTCCGGACTTAGAAAAGAGACTAAGAATTCACGACACGTAAACCCGTAACTCTGGTATTCTAACTGTGGCTAAAAGTGTTTATCATTATAGGGGAAACAAACTACATACACTCAAATTTATTCACCAAAAGTCGGTGACTTTGTCCGTGAGAATCAAAATATTTTCACCAAATGAAATTTCTTTCTAGTGTCTTCTCCTTGAGCATGGAAAATGGCACGGTGTGTATTTGTTGAAACAATTCACGAGTGCCTATCATATGGCTGAGATAATCTACATCCTGTTGATAAATGCGAGTAAATAAGGGCCAATTGTAAGAAAAGTTATCACATTTCGTATTTTAAATTATATACTCACACCATACCCAACAACAATTGACGAAGATAATGAAAAACCTACTTCTAATATTTGATTTTCCTAATGATGGTAAACGAAAATTTTCCACTATTGCCCGAATCACGGGCGTTCGTTACGATTTCAATTATATGTATACCGATTACAAAATCGCCTCTAATTATGGCTGAAATTACCTCTTGATTCCAGATGAACTTGTGAAGGTTATTTATTAAAGACAAGGAAATAGATTCCCGCATATCTGGCGATTTACAGCAAAACGCGCAGTTAACCTCTATATTGGGATCTTGACTGCTTTACTTTATTCCATTTAAAAACATACAAACGTCAAAACGCTGCAATCGTGACTCATATATGAATAAATTATTTAACTTTCTACCTTCCATAATTTCATTTTGATCATAATGTTGGAACTCAAGTAAATGAAACGGTATATATAACACTTGTATATGCATCAGTTGAGAAATTTTTCGTGCGTTTTATCATGGTGATGTTTCAAAAAGGCTAAGCAATCAAGCCATGTGCACTCTTATTTTGATTAGAAGAATGTTTTAACAACTCTTCCCAATAAATATGATGAACTTTAGAAGAATTCAACCATCGAATTCACTCTGAGAAAATAGGACAGCAGGAGAATGAAGGAGCCGAAAAAAACGTGGCTATTTGTATGTTTTAAGTAGGGTAGATAGACATTCCCTCCAAATTAGAAGACTTGTATAGTAAAATATAGGTGAGACTGAGAATGAATTGTTAGACTATGAACTACATGCGGAGCCGTGCTGGAGTAGATCGTGCAGATGCGGCCGGGAAGTGGTGATGTTCTATTCTCAGAGAACAGAAGAGTTAGCTCATGTCCAGAGAATAAAAAATTCTGCTTCAATTAAAGGGGGAATGATGCTTTTTCAAGAATTCCTCCCCAATATGAAATTTAAACTAATGAAAAATAGTAAAATTCTTAGATTAAGGTAGGAAATAGATAGAACCATACGGCATGTTTGCTCAGGGGAATATTGAAGCCATTAAAATGCGCTATTAGCCATATTGAATGGATCAGATTTGTAGCCACTACGCCGAAAACATAGGTGTTAGTAGAATAGAATAGAATATTCGTTAAATACACGAACAAACACGCGCGACAGCCATGTGGGGTGGATATTTGTTTGCAACAACATTAGCCTCACTTTCGCGCGTCTAATGGCACCATCTAATATCTTTATTTCATTATTGGTATTAGTCGGCATTATGGTTTGACTATTCAGCCATATTCTGACTCAATGAGAGTTTTTTTTATTAATTCAACTCGAATTCAAATAAAATAACAATCGGCCAATTTCATAAAGTATTTTTAAACGTTCAAAAATTTCAATTAATGATTCAACTAAAATGAAGTATTGAGAAGATAGGTTTTCATCTTTTATAATATTTACATATTATTTTTGCGAAACTACCATTCCTTTTTCAATTTCATTTATTCCTCTCATCTCACATAACTAAGAGTTACTGACCAAGTGGCTTTTATTGAATATATTTATAAGCTTTGAAACTCTGAATATATAAAATATTGAATGGAAAAAAGAAAGAAAAACACTTCTGAACGACTTTCGGACGTCTTCGTCCGATACCAGTCCCCGGGTCCCCCTAAGCGCCCTTAGCTACTGGTAGGAATACGATAACAGTTCTGCTCATCGTCTACCTGGAAGAGAGGGAGTCCACGGTCAGTGACGCCGGCCGGCCGCGAATTTTGCTAATGATTGTTACTCGATGCCACGACATGAATCGCACCATTAATGAGGGACGGTAGGGTATCCAGCCACACTGCGGCCGAGATGGGAACGGGAGGAGAAGAGAAAGCATTCGAGGCCTAAGATGGTGAAGAATACGGGGGAAGGGCAGCTCACCTCTATTCACTCGAATTATATTCGACTCCAACGAAACGGATCCGGAGAAGGGTCTCCCTCTCACCCTTACATCCCCTTCGCCCATCTTATATACCCTGTCCCCTTACTCCAGATCCCTCGCCCTCACACTATCCGAGACCTCTACCCCATCCTTCTCGATGCCCTGCCTCATCACCGTGTCTCCGGCTTCCAAATTCGTTCATCCCTCACCAAACTCCAATTTGACGACGGTTAAGGTGGTGTCTTCTTTCTTAGGCAAAGGGCAGCGCGTTGGTGAGAAAGGATGGGAGACGCTGGCATAAGGAGCGATATTTATACGTTGGGATCACCCACCTTGTTTAGCTTACTCCTACATGCTTACAAACGCAAGCCACCATCATAGTGACCATTTTTCACGACTATGCCAAATAAATTGCTGAAGGAACAGCATTTTTATCTATTTTGAATGAATAGATTAATGAAAAAAATGTATTGTTCTCTGGCAGTGCTCCGTAAGAATGAATTTGTGTACTATACCTATCACGCCATTCCCTTTCGGGGTAGGCGAAGTCAAAGAACTTTGTTATTGCTGTGAGGCCTAGAAAACTGACTCTTTTAATAACTTCCTCCATAATGCCCTATCCTTGCATACTTATTTCGCTTTCTTACACTCATGCATTGCATCATACACGCTGTCTTATTCTTAAGACTCCTAATATTCCTCCTCTTTAGAGACTTTTTCACCATATATGAACAAGTATGCAGAATGATTGGGAAAATAAACTCTCCTTACAATGAAATTCTTTACAGACGAAGAAAAAGTTATGGAAGAAAAAGTAAGAAGGTAAACAATTCAAATAAACCATTCACATCTTATGAATAACTCCGTTCAATTTGGCACTTATTTACAGAAAAGCTGTTTATATACCAACAGATACGTATAGTTGGGATAAATATAGTCAGCGGGTTAGAGTTTTGGCATCCAGCTGGATAAAACTATACATTATATAGAAAAAGAATAGAGCAGACTCCTAATCTCTCTTCAAAGCTAGCTAGAGTGTAGTGGAAAGTTATTTAGTCATTAACTAAGTCGTAATGATGCCTCTTTGGGTATGTAATTCCGTGAATGAGGTCGTGAACGACTCACCTGGAAGTTCCGTAGTGCATGGCAGTAGTTAAGGCCCAAGCTGCAGTCATCAGCACAGGGACTCCCCAACCAACTAGAGTGTAGACGGAATAATACGACTTCTCCTGGAAGACAGTCACTGCAAAAGAGAAAAAACCACAGTTTGTTACAGGTGCTAGTAAGTGCAGATTTCGGTAGCAAGGAATATTGATCTTGTGAGAGCATGGACTTTGGCATCATACATCTATTTGTGCATTTTCCATTACATTTTCAAGTCTGTATAAATGCCACTAACTTTCTCGGTGAGAAAATATTGTTATTGGCGCTGGTTCCATACCTGTCTTAGCTTTCGTCACCAAAAATATTTAGTCATGAATTAATTCTTTGCTATATTATGGCATAAAATTACAATTTATTTAGCTCACCACCTAAATTCTTAGTTCAATTTTAATAATATAACCTCATAAAAACAAAGTTTTTATTATAATTCCTATATTTCCATATGCATTACGTCACGTTTTAATGTATCATATTCTCAGTGCATTTTTTTCATTGTTTTATGGTATCTTTGCTATAAAATATTGTAGTATCACATTGCTAATAAATTTAATTTGTGAAAGGAAATCATTCTATCTTCACTGATAACTTTGTTTAAAAGTCAAATTATTCAGACATACGACAAGCATTGGGAACATTAGTAATTCGATATGACATTTATATTCATTGCGATATATAGCGATAATCACAGTTGTTGGCTCACAACGGTCTATCTCCCACAACGTCCAAGGGCTTTTGAGCAAGTGCTAGCTTTGATCGCCGTAATTAATGGATAATTAGCGAGTAAAATATTGTAAACAAAAATTTAGAGGGTAATGTGATGATGAAAACAAAATTTCTAAAGATGTAAGTGAAAACGGCTATGAAAAAAGAAGAAAAACAATATCCCCAGCAGAGAATCGAACACAACACCTTCCGCTCCAATGAGTTTGTACGTACACAGACAAGCAGACAGATGGTGTGAGATAATATAAAGGGAGTAAAAATACTGGTTTGAGTTCTAAGAGAAGCGGTATACAAGTTACCACATCAATCTAATCTGAGACAGTGAAAAAAGGAAAAAATAATGTAGAAAATTAGAGGAATGCTATGATGTTTTAATACACGGATGAAAAAAGACACAAAATTCAAAATGAGAGAAAAAAATTAAGAAAACTTCTGAAGAGCGGTGAGATGAGATTTTTACAAATATTTCCATATGAAAAATCCTTTTACAAAAATCATAAAATGCTAAGTTGTATCAGATGTATCAAATGTTTGAAAAATCGTCTTAAGAAAGAAAAAACCCACCGTACCTTTATCGCTACATTTAAAGTTAATTCCCTGTGATTTAAATATTTAATTACTGAAAATCACGAGAACTATCAACTCCTTAACACAGATCACTGAATGAATATTATTTTTACTTAGAGTATCTATGTAACTTGCTGAAAAAGGATGGCCATTGATAATGATGAGCGCGTGGAAACTATCAATGATTTCCATTCCCAGCAATATTAAACCCACACGAGCATCATTAGCACTTGATAACATTGCCATACCTGTGATCATATTGTGGAGATAGAGTCCTTCGATGAACATCCACATGAACATGGCAGTCCGCGCGTATTCCAAAAATACGTACGACGCCTCACAAAGGATGGGCTGCGTTAGTCGAAACCGAAAAGGGGCAGAAGGGGAACAGGCGGAGATCAGCAGAAAATTGGCCACCCGAAACCGGATCGACAGGATAGACGAAAGAAGACATGGAAAAAAGGAAAAAAATAATTATTTATAAACAGGTGTTGTATCCCATTCTCTTCCTTGATCTACGACCTTAACGTGGTGGAAGGGCTTGTGCGTTCCAATAACCCCTACAGCTGGACTGGCAGGAGCAAGTACTATTGCTCCCGGTAGGGCAACCCATGCCAGAAAGGTTGAAGGGTAGGAGCCAGACGAAAGGTAGTTCCGTGATGGTGTTCACGTTAAAAATACCGTTGAGTGGCGTGAGAACACCTCTCAACTATCACTCCCTAGATTATGAAAGTCATTCACAGAGAATTGATTCCTGGCAACTACGGGACGCCGCCCACTAGGGCGGGTGTCGTGCCCGGCAGCGGGGGAGGCTTGCCTCCCACGCTGCCATCATCATAGAACGAAATCCTTGCACAACATCATCATCGGCGGAAACAAGGGATAGGAGGGAGAAGAAGAAGAAAAAAAGAGAGAGGAGGAAAACAGCGGTAAAAATAGGAACTTGAAACGTAAGGACCATGATGAGGGCCGGAAAGCTTGAAAATATTAAACAGGAAATGGATAAAGGAAAAATAGATGCTTTGGGATTATTAGAGTGGATCTAGCAAGTTTTACTTAGAATAGAAGGTTGGAGAGCAGAGAAAACTACTATTTAGGCGTTGACCAATTTGGGTTCAGGAAGGGGAGGGCCACCAGAGACGCGATTGCGGTAATGAGGACACTTATAGAAAGAAACATAGAGTATAATCAGGATGTTTTCGCTTGCTTTGTGGATTTCGAAAAGGCGTTTGACAGAGTAAACTGGAAGAAACTAATGCAGATACTGGGGAAAATAGGAATAGGTTGGCGTGATAGGAGACTCATCCGAAACTTATATATGGGGCAGAGGGCTCAGGTGAGGGTAGCTGAGGGCGAATCAGGTTGGGCAGTTATACGTCGTGGGATGCGGCAAGGGTGCCCGTTGTCGAATTTGGTTTTTAACATTTATGCTGAGGAAATGGTAAGAGAGGCATGAGAGAAGCTAGATGTGGGAATGAAAGTAGCGTCGGAGGTCAGCGGATAAAGTCGGTAAGATTCGCGGACGACCAGGCGTTGGTCAGTCGGTCATCGAAAGGGTTGAAAACTTTCGTAGATGCATTGGAAAAGAAATGCGAGAAATACGGGATGAAGATTAATAATAAGAAAACAAAATTAATGAGATTTCCTAGGACAAAGAAACAGAGGCTGGTGATAAGAGTAGGAAGTCACAAACTGGAGCAAGTCGAACAATTTAATTATTTGGGTAGTACGCTAGAATAATATCAAAATAGTAGCAAAGACATTAGGAGGAGAATAGCGCTAGCGAAGGAAGCGTTCAATAATAGAAGGGAGCTGATAAAGGGGACCTTAAGTAAGGATGTAAAAAAGAGTCTGGTGTAGAGCTTGATATGGAGTGTGGCGTTGCATGGAGCAGAAACATGGACATTGAGAAAGGAAGATGAAAATAGGCTGACGGATTTCGAGATGTGGCTGTGGAGGAGGATGGAGAAGGAGCGTTGGACGGAAAGGAAAACAAGTGAAGAAGTGCTTGACATGGTGGGCGAGGAGAGGAAACTTATAGATGAGATCAGGGGAAGGCAGGGTAGGTGGCTGGAAGCGGTAATGAGGGGCGATGGTTTGCTGTAGGCCGTGAGAGAGGAAAGGATGTTGGGTAAGCGGGGAAGGGGAAGAAAGAGATTAGGTTTTATGGTTGGGATGAAGAAAGGTAGGACTTATGCTGAGATGAAGAAATAAACTAGAGGTAGACAGGGCACGGCACGTGTAAGAGTCCGTTGGATATTCTCTGACTTTCATCATAACCTACCTCTAACCGGTAGATTACTCTAATGAATGAATGTATCCCATTATTATAAGTATAAATATAGCTATAACTAGGGTGCTATGCCAAACAACCTCTTGACTTCCCTCACTACGCTCGCTTCACCGCTGCTCCGCTACACCGCTAAGGAAGAAAAAATTACTTTCATAATACTGAACTCTTCTTTGTTTGAAGAAACCTTTTATATCTAATTGCTTATATCTACTATCAGAAATATGTTTTCTTTCATCGACGTCTTGATAGTGCTAAGTACGATAGTCATTTGAGTTACCAAAGATCTATCGATGTATATGCCAACCTAAATTAAGTTTGCTGGCGTTAAAATTATTTTCTCCATTGACTGCTTTTGGAGACGTTTCCCTCCATTCAATCTTCAACAAAGGCACGGGTTGTTAAGGAGATGCTTTAAATGAAATCGCTTATTTTAGAAAAAATTGGAATACTCTGTATAAGTCATTTGAATAGAAAACAAACTTCGATAATAAAAATAAAAAAATTAAATTTACATTTTTTTAGTGTCATAAGTTTTCTTAGAATTTTGAAAAGAAAAATGTCCTGCAATCGATACAAATAAACTTTACACGAATTTCTTATGGACAGCTATGTGCATCTCTGGAGTCAAACTTGAGAGAATTAATGTGTGCAAAACGTAGTCTAATATCTGCAGAGTGGCGACATTAAAGTATGAAAGTTGTTCAACTTCTGGTTATTGAAACAAAATCTGAGCTTTACAGAAACGCGTTGCATGAAGACCATGCAATTCTAGGTTTATCTTGTGTGGCATAAGATATACTAAAAATATTTCTCGGCACCTTTAACCTGTGCACCTGGGCTGGTATTCTAAGTACCACTTTCTTCCAAGACATCGCCAAGACATTTGAATGGAAATCTTACAGACATGCGCGGATTTTAATGCCTTAGTTCTAGCTAAGCTCCTACCTCACCAATTTAAAGGAAAACTGGGTTGATGATTGCAGTTTAGTCTACGTACATAGGTGAAAAAAATTGTGTTCAGGAAGCAATCGCTACACGATATACGTTTGAAACGACATACATATGAAAAAGATGATTCGCGGTTACTTGTTTCCTAATAGCAATTACCATATTTAAGCCTTAAACATTTAGCGTTCGGGAATTTTGAAAATTAGGATTCAACATTCACAAGAGATAATCGAAATACATTTATGTAAAATTGCTTAGTGTGCCACCAGAAATATTTGCATACATTTGTCAATGTAAATGATTGATTAATATTCCAACCAATTGCCATTTTTGTACGCCTGACTTAACTCGAGACTGATACTGTGTTGATGCTATCTCCATTTTTATCGGGAACCAAGGTATATGTACCTGGAAATATATTAGTAGACATAATCAGAAAAGATAGTGAAACTCACAGTTCTCCCGAAATACCTAAGCTTGAAAACATTATGTTAGTTCATCAGTGTAAATGAATGGCTTATCAGATGTTTTTCAATAGTACATAAACTGGAGAAGTCATATTTGGTACTTGCTTATCACCTTTTAAAAATATTTTTGCTACCTATTTCTACAATGAAAGAATTAAATCTGTCCAATTGGCAGAAAAATAATTCTTCATTTTTCAATTACAATTCCAAGACAACATTATCTCTTCATGAAAACTGATTCGTAGCCAACGAGATGACATCATAAAAGTTAAATGATGATAGATTTACCTGGGAGTACAATCGATCGCCGAGAATATGAACATGGAATTACAATATAAGCGAAGCACAACAACTTTATTTTCATTTGAGCTCATTGGAATAAAATCAAATAACCTTTCATCATTGAAACATAAGACGAGAAAATTAAGGCAATAGTGAGGAAAATGTGTCACTTCAGTCTATTAGTTTCAAGCGCTAATAATTTGGGAGGTCGCCTAACACATATTTCAGGGAAAAAAAATGTGATAATTTTATCCTAACAGTTATTACTTTTCTTTGACTGTGCCTACCCAAAAAGTGAATGGTTTCATTGGTATGTATGCATATCTGTTGTTTTGTAATTCGCCAGTTTAGCGTATTTTTCAAATCGCATAAATGAATGCATATTATTCTGAGAAGACGAAAGACCAAATACAATCAAACCCGAGCTGAACACGTGCGAGAATCAATATTTCCTCAGAAAATGAAGCTCCATGAATGTTCCTCTTTCAGAGCTGCAAAACAAAATTGCAGCTACTCCCTCTCAAGCAGAGGAATGTGAGTGATTTCTCAGTTTTAAACAACTGCTAGAGGAGCTCGTGTTCAAGAGTCTACAAATTCCAAATCTTCCAAGGATGTGAACATTCAAATAAGACGTTGAAATAACAACATATCAATGAATAACTTCGAACTTACTCGTTTACAAATGAAATAACATATATTATCTAAAATATACACCAATGCACTCCATTATTACAATTAGAACTTCCGAAGAGGACACGAAGCGAATACTCAGGATATGCTAAAAATACACCTAATGCAGCTGTCAGAGAAATCATAATAGTTTGCACAACATTATCTGATTAAACTTTGTACGTGTCAATATAGATAAATGCATGATCTTTAAATAATTTGATGAATGTGTAAAAAATAGATGGATTTTTTAAATGGAATAAACTTAGATGAGGGGTAATTTCGGTTATAGAACCTTTTTTTCCAGCGCTTTGCAGCAATTACTAGGGTCTTATAGTCCTATCATATTGATTGTTAGCCTCTTTTGTCTAATTGATTATCATCTTCGAGAACTGCAGATACCAGATATTACAACATTTGGTGATAATATAAACTTACGTTTATTCCAATTCTCTTCTATAACATTTACCCTAGATATGTATATATATGTATATATATATATATATATATGTATGTATATATGTATGTGTGTGTATATATATAGTATATATATGTATATATATATATATATATGTATGTATATATGTATGTGTATATATATATATATATATATATATATATTTATTCAATCGACGAACGTGGTGAAAATATACCCAATAAGGAGTCACAGGCGTGACAAGTAAAAACATAGTGACACAAACAAAAGAAACTCACACGAATGGTTGTTTAATTTTCGACAGCAATCAACTGTCTTCTTCCGAACTGGAGAGAGTACTGGATCATCCAGTACTCTCTCCAGTACTCTCTCCAGTTCGGAAGAAGACAGTTGATTGCTGTCGAAAATTAAACAACCATTCGTGTGAGTTTCTTTTGTTTGTGTCACTATGTTTTTACTTGTCACGCCTGTGACTCCTTATTGGGTATATATATATATATATATATATATATATATATATATATATATATATATATATATATATAATCACACGTGCTGGAAAAAGTCTAACGCTTAGCCAATAAAATTTAAAGAAGGCTTTTTTACCCGAATCAATGGGCAGAGTCATTATCTTTGCTGAAAAAAGTTAGATGTCTCGTACGAATTCATTCATCGACGGCTACAAATTAGTTCTTCCTCATTTCCATACTATATGCATTAATTCAGTAATAATATTAGATATGCAGATGACACTAATATTAGCGGATAGCCTACAGGGACTTTAATGGCTATTGAATCGTATCAGTGCAATAGGTGACGAAATGGGCCTGAATATAAATGCGCCCAAAGCCAAATTTAAGATTTCAGCCGACAGTCTAATAATAATAACACCACCCTTCTGCTTAAAGGAGAACCCATAGGACACATCGTCATGTTCCAATACCTCGGCAGTGTCATCACCGACAACATAGAACCCATCAAGGAGGTGAGGTACACAGTAGAGATTGCAAGGGCCGCATTCAGTAATATGAGACTATTCTTCTGTAATGATAACCTTATTCTAAAGTTGAGACAGGGAATGGTCAAATGCTACACATTATCCATTCTCCTCGTAGGAGTTGAGACATGGACAATGAAGGTGAATACAATGAACCGAACAGAAGCATTTCAAATGTTGCTCCATCGCAGAAAGTTGCGTATTCCATGGACAGATATGGTCACCAACGCTGAAGTGTTGCGAAGGGCTAGTACGGAATGAGAATAATTTATTAAAACAAGAAAGGTTGCATATTTGGGACATGCTCTGCGCAACAACAAATACAGTCTGATGCACCTCATCTTGAAAGGAAAAATTGATGGAAGACGTGGTGTGGCTAGGAGACCAATGTCCTGATTGAGAAATATATCAGGGAATGGACCGGAATTCAGAGAGTGGAGGAACTGTTCCGGTTAGCATGATAGAGAAGCCTACGAAAAAGCGATAGCCAACGTCATGGGGACCTGATATGGCACTCAAAGAGGAAGAATGGGTACTGAAAAACAGGAAGAAGGGGGGGGGTGGTAATGAAAGGTGGGAGCAGGGGGAGGTTTGGGGTTGAGGACGTGAAGGAGTAGAATGGGGTTGGACATCTGGAAAGATTTCAGGGACGTAGGTCGGTCTGAAGGGTGAGGAAAGCAAAACCTCCACGGAAGAGTCAGCGGGTTGTAAATGAGAGACACCGGTGAAGGAAAAAAGCAATGCACAAAATCACTCTCCATGTTGGAAGTCCGGCATGGACAGTGTGTTTTTGAGTGAGTGTGTTATTCCTCCCTCCTCTGCTCCCAGTTCTTTAATCCCCCGTACGCTATTCCTCACCTCCACCTTCATTCAGTTGGATTTTATATATACTCGTTGAATGGTCAAATTTCCCCTACTGATTATGGAATTAAATGTCGAAACCTAGATCGAAATAAATTATATTTCCTGATAGGGACTTTTTCACTATTTGTTTCATTACTTCCTGTAAACACCACTCGTGTTCTCTTCATTCAAATCTTTGTCAATTCACTTTCTCCTCATTTCTGCACTTAAGAGCTTAGCTTTTGCTTTTTTCTGCAGACTGCCTAGTTTCTTGTTCCATGCCAATTTGATATGCAACACGTTGCTTCTACATAAGATTATAAAGGCGTATATGCTTATCAGGCTCATGTTTTCATGCTCCTTTTCTATGAATCGTAATTGCACATCACTTCCTCGTCCCTATCCTAATCTCATTAGCGCACGATAGACCTCTCCAAATCAAGGAAATATTCCATAGTTCAAGCTTTTTTACGCTTGATATCTGACATGCATCTTCCATTCCACACCGCATTACTTTTGAGAAAGGTAAACGCTTCCACTTCCTCTAATACATGCCTCTCCTTGCAGCTATACATCTTCCTTTAATTTACCTTATCCGCATACCAAGCTATCGGTATAATTGATTTAATATCCAATGTTATGTGCTAGAAGTGCTTGCTCCACATACTTCAGTAAAGTAAATCCTGAGGATCTCTTTGGCCTCCTTTGAAGCAAAGCGATAACGTTGGCAGAGTGCGCATCCGTTTTTTAAGCATTAATTTGATTAATATTCAGCATATTGAACGATTTTCATGCTCTATGAGATGGTTTAACTGTTTCTTTATAAATAATGGTAGTCAATTTGTCATGAATGTTATTTTTTTTGGTTTATCTGCTAAACGAAAAGTCTGTTCCTCTACAGATAGCCAAAATCCAACAATGCCACCCGGATGTGTCAGCGAGCTTATAAATAAAAGGTACCCATAATTCCGATATTTTCTCCGTTTGTGTTTCATTCTCTTGAAAAATCGATACCAGCTAGCCATTTCACAAGCACTCATAAATATTATCAAATACACCTTTTATTTTATGCAATACGCAAGCATTCACCCTAATCCAATTGAAATAATTAAGGAGGAAAAATTATGTTTTTGTAGGACAGTGGTTTATGATTCCTGTTACATCTTCACCTTTCTTCATTGATTGCTTTCACGTAATATTGTTTTTTGTTTGTTCGTTTAGGGGGAAGACCGCAACTACGAATGCGTGAGAAGCAATTTTACAGTGAACGGGGAAGACGAAAAAGAAATCTGTTTTACATTTTTTGATCAATAATAATGTTTATTCTATTTGGCGCAAGCGGCCTGAATGAAGGGAAGGGAAGAGAAATAAGGCGTGAGGTCTTAAATTTAAAAAAGAAGCGTGCAGCATTATTTTATAAAATGATTGTTTTCCGCCTCTCCTTCTATACTCAGAAGCGAATTTCTACATATCTATATGTTGCTCGTCAAAATACCGCATTTGTTTAGCCTATATACTCAAAATATTTACAGAAGTCTATACCCTTTACATATACGGAGCTATAAATGGCAAATATGCAGTATGAATGCATAAATATAAATACATCAATAGAAAAAACTTCAAGATTTAATTTTGTGTTCTTTGTCGGTAAAAATGAAAAAAACACACGTAAGAGCTTTATCGTTTACTCTCCATGTAACTCAATTTGCATTCGACAATCGGTATCATATATTGATAAATATTCCGCTTATATGGAAAGTATATATGTGAATTGATAAATTATGACGACGCTCTGACGACAAATTATTATAAATCTGAGCTGAAAGTGATTCGTAAGGATTATAAAGACATTTTAAGAAGTTGATAAGTAACTGTCAACAAAATACTCGGCCATTTTGCTAATGATATTGAATCCCACACACCAGTATTTATTTACATATACGCCTAAATAACTTGTTTATAGCCATTGCAGGGGGCTGCAGAATTCACGATCACCCGATGTATCCTTCCGAACCTGCTCCTTCACTTTCTCTCTAGCCCATTAAATAGTTTTGCACAGTGTGTGTGACGTCATCACGCTTTCGGAAATCGCTTATCTTCGGAATGCTCGGAATTACAACTTTTCGACCATTGTCTGATGGGCTGAAATTCGGAATATGAGAGTTTATAGACAGTGCCATACGTATTTTATATGCTAGACTTTTGTTTTAAAAATAAAAAAATAGAGTTTACCTTCCAATTCGCTATACTGGTATCAAAAAACTATTTTACCCAGGAAGAGAGCGGGCTTACCAATTTTCTGATGTTTGTGGTCTATGGCTGAAAATTAGAGTTGTAGTACTTCTAGCCATTACTGATGTGCATTGCACTATCAAAAGTCATGCTCACCGAGCACTATATACCTACGATACATCAATTTTGGTTTTTCTGTTTTAATATTCAAGAACCATGATGACGTAGTATCTCCGAGTATATTTTCAGTGTGAGTACGGACGACATGAAACGAAGTTTTAAATGAGGTTTACTTTAAATTTTAGATTAAATATTATCTCATATACTGACGATTTTGATAATATACAACGGTCAGAAGGTAACTTGGAAATTGCCTGGAAATAGAAAAGAGGACTATATATAATAATAATTACTCTTATCACTGACTGACTGGCTCTGTTTCCCTGTAAGATCGAGCCATGGTCAACTGCCTATTCTTTCAAGGAAGCGGTAGACCAGATTTTTTCTTATTTTTTCTAATTTTTCATAGTTTTTTACGCTTATCTTTTTACATATTGTGTTTTTCTACATGGTAACGTCCATTACAAATATTTCACGCACTTCATTACTCTCTGAAGAGATACATTCATTAATTCCTGGGAGCAAAGTGAGTTAGATGGAGCCCAAAATCAAAGTGCTTTTTATATTCATCATCATTCAACGGGTGCCTTAGGCGCCTTTAAACTAGCTATTATATAGATAATATCACCAGCATAAAACAAGGCTAATGGCTCTTAAGGGAAAATAAGCGGTAAGGACAGAAGGTTTCTTTTATGATTAATTAACTGATCTAATGAACAGTTTTTATCATCATGGATGTGAAATATCACATATAATAAACCAAGATGTCGAAAAATTCAAATTCATGCTCATATATGGGTTGTATATTCATATACATCTACATTTTATGGAGACTACAAAAACATGAAAAGGCATAAAATAGTTGTTATAATAAACGATGGAAACTCTGATAGTACTTTTCGGTTGAAAGACTTTGGAATAGAAATGAAAATTTAAACATTCTTAATTTAGAAGAAAAAATTACACAATGCTAAGCCAAATGGTGCAACAATTTATGAAGAATGCTACAAAACCGTCTCCCCAGAATGTCCTAAGAATTGAAGCCTAATGGTCATGGCAATTTTGGCCGACAAAGGCTAAGATGGTTTAGCGACAGGTAATGGGAGCCTTTTAACACGATGGCTTACATCACTGCTAATAATCGAACTCAATTCTGTATGAACTCGGTATTCTCAAGCGTAACTTTGTGAAAACCCATATTGACAGAATTAATGCAAACATTGTAACTTTCACATTGATTTTTAATTAGTTCGACCGGTTTCAGCGCATATGTGATATCTTCAGACTTGACGATGTTGCCAATGCGATGAAACCGGTCGTATTAAATAAAATTAATTGTGAAAGTTATAAAGTTTGAATTGATTCTGTCATTTCTCTATGCTTAAATTTCGCACTAATAAATGCATTTCTGCATGCATCGTACCTGTTAAAGGGTGTTATCGTATCCGGTGTAAAATTCGAATTCTATTATCATTACTGAATACAGAAATAAGTACGACACTTTATCCATCCGATTCTTAGATCCAACGACCAATCACGGGCAATCAGGCGTGTAGAGTGTTTCGAGAGAATATTGGAGTTGTAATCTACCATTATAAACCAATCCACTATTCGATGTCCTAATAACTATGGCTAATAATAAGTCCAATGGAACTGGCTTACTCGAGATAGCTTAGAATTATTGTATACTTTATGCCAGTATTATACATTAAGGTACATATGTAATAAGAATATGTTATACTTTATTTATGTTGCGTAGTTCAACAAATGCTCGGACAGTGCCACTGCGCACTAAAATCAGCACCATGTAAACTGCTGATTTTAGCTGAAGCACTGACTTCAGTACTAACTTAAGTTAAATGTAAAACAGCCTTAACCCCTGAAGTGAAGAAGAAGAATGCTCGATAGTATCTCTAGCGAGCCAGGAAAAGGTTTCAAAATTCATTTGTTTATGACCGCGATTTCATTCGATACAACGAGATCGCACATTTGAAAGTCTTCGGTAGTGCAAGCAGTAAGCCAGTCACTCATGGCAATATGAGGAGGAGAGGAAGGGCGGTGGAGTAAATACAAACAGCCGCAAGAAAGCACTCTCCTGTCCTTGGCACGTGTGGATTCATTGAACATATTATTCGAAGAGGAAAACAAGACTTCCGAGAGGCGCGAAAACATTATCGAAGAAATTGAGGGGAATTCAACACGCGCCTTGAATGAGTGAATCATGCGTGGTTCAGGGAAGAAGGGGTGAAATCGGACCAAAATAAAAAAATGGCAGCGTCAAATTAATGGACCGCTCAATATTTATTTTCTTCAGTGACTACGCATTCCAGGTGAAATGTGTATGTAATACGTCTTCAATTTTTCAGGATGTAACCTATGGTGTCATTTTTAGCAACTTCGCACGAACACATAACGAGAGCAATTCAATGGCATACTTTCACACTATTCTCACAACCTCTAACGGCAGTTAATTTCTAAATATTCGTCGCGTAAAAGACTACGCATTTTGTCTTTATCGCAAAGTTTAATAACGCTGAAAGCATGGTAACTATTTTTAACATTTACGAACGCAATCACATTTAACATAAATCTTCAGAAATTAATCTCTATTGCCGCTTTTTCAATATTGCATTCATTAATCATTCATCTCATCTCTCATTAATGCACTGTTATTAGCACGAATCTTCCAAAGTGTGTGAATTTATCACATTTTTAAGTACAAAAGTAAGAGTATCATACTACTATCACAATTTTTATTTCACAGAAAACAAATTTTGTTTTAAATATTCTACAGGCTTCCAGCTTAATTTGATTTTTATTATTTTCCGGATATTTATTGCGTCCTGTTGCTTTGTTTACAACGTTTTGGCTTTCTTCTTGGTGGCCTCGTCAGCGAGCCTTACTCAGAAAACGTCAACCGGCTAGACAGTTTTACCCTCAAGACGACGTGGAAGGGAGTAATTACTCCGCCCAATCGGGACGCTTAGTTTAAAATTCAAAAAGCAGCAGCCGTTGGAAAAACGCAGTGGAAAGCAGCTACTATATATGTGCATGCGTAGTGGCCGAAGTTTAAACGAAAATTCCATACCTCTCGACGACTCTAGGAAGAGAGGCGAAACGTTCAGAAAGAAAGCAACCAAACGCGATGGATCCCGGAAATAATGGAAATAATTTTCTAGAATAGTTTTTTCGTAAGCAAATTGCATTTGGTATCATCCGGTGTTCATAGAAAAAACGGAATAATATCCAGTTTCATATTTAAAATGTAATACATTTTATTAAGTAAACGATTGTTGATTTTTTATTTTAAGACTTTATTATGTAGATTACCACATCCACTTGGTCACAAAGAAAGGGATAAATGGGAAAATACACAAAAATACCTAGCTAATCTCCTAAGTATGTACTAAAAATGAGGCCAAAATAGAATAATTGATTTCAAAAGTACCACAGAAATTCACGAAAGAATGGTATAAAATCGGTATTGTCACAACTGATAGAGAAGACGAATTTTAACAAACCCTGATTCAGAGGAACAAATGTTGCTGACAAATAGCGATCAATACAATGTGAAACCGTAAATTTCTATTAACGCTTTCCATAAACAATATTTATGTAAGTTACCAATAATCGTATCGCATCATTACACGATCCAGAGACCACACGGTCGTCTAAATGTTATATTATGTTTCATGTAAAATAATGCTTATTATTCGTAGTACTTCATTAGATGAAGCAATTATATTTTACAACAATGAATTAATAATGTCTCAATGCGCCAAGGTTTTCTCAAAGTTTTAAGGTAGGTATACTGTGAGTTTTTCTATTTATTTCATCATGTCATCCAAAAATGGTTATTACACATTATTTTATTTTGTGAATGTGAATACAGGACATTAGGAAAGTAATATCTCAGGTCTATACTTAAAAGGTGCCAATAACCATACCATATTTGTTAGAAAGAGGTAATTCCATCCCCATACTGATACATTATCTCACATTTGGGATACTCTGGGTCAACTAGCTGATCAAATATTTACTGTAGCATACTTTACGCATCGATATTAACAATTTTCATACGAATTGATCTCCAAAAAGATCTCCATACAGGATGTGACGCTATTTCTCCGTGAAAAAGGGAGAAATTTGTGCATGGTCTACGGTGGGACGATTTGAATTTAGCCCGCCGTAATGACGGCACGGAGGTGGAACACATCCCCTAATTAAAAGCCTCTCTGCAATCGGTTTCGTGAAATCAGCACGTCCCGACTAGCGCCAACCAATCAATCAAAATAAGGGCTTTAAAAAAGATAAAGGGCACAAAACCTTTCCACGAGATTTTAATCACTTGAAAAACAGAAATTAACACATGTGGGAGTTTTGCGTGAATACGCATTACAACGAAATGATCTCATTTTTATTTTTATTAATAAGCGTGTTTTCTACAGGGAATATCGTCATTCTGTTATTTTTCTTAATTAAATCTATTGGTTTATGTGAGAAATATCTTTGTGTTTTGGTGATAATGTTGAATGAATTATCTACGCTTTGTCTGAGTTCGAAAACATTTATTTAACAGTGCTGTTAGTCCCGTAAAAACATACTTTATTCTAAAATTGATGGTGGTTATAATGAAAATTTTACTTTGCATTAAACTTTAAAAAATTACCCAATCCTATCCATGTACAAGCACATTATAAATGGCCATAATGTGTCAAGTCATCTTCAAAATAATTAATACGTTCTCGCAATGGTACAAAGTTAAAACATAACGGACACCAGGCAAGAGAAAATTTTAACGGTCTCTAGGAAACGTGGACAAGAACGATGGACATCGAAAACTGCAGTGATTATGTAGGTCAGCGACGGGAAAATCGGTCGGTAACAGCCTCCGTGCTCCTTTAAGGACGATTCCGCCGGAAAGATCTCCGCTAGATCGTCTTTCTCTTCAGATCCAGTATCAAAGAGACGTGATGACGAGGGAGACCATCTGAGTTGGGAATATAGGTCGAGAAAATGACGTGCTGTTCAAAGAGAGACGTCCAAGTTTCAACGGCCGGGATGGAGACATGTGCTTCGGGGAGATTTCACTTTCGTAAGTCGGGCGATTAGACAGAGTTCCGTAAGACCGAGTACAACGCTATAGGATCATCTGCTCATCGTGCCACTGGCAAAATTCCCGTCACCCCTCCACCCAAATGGTAGGGTTATGCTGAAAATACACTAGCTTACCAATAGAAAATTTTCGAGCTTTGTAATAGAGTACACACTTCCTGAGGAAAAATTTAAAACGAACTAATAAAGACATCATTCAAAATAAATAAGCTGTATACCTAAGTCTTCCCAGAAAGAAAGATTAGTTCAAAATTTGTTCATAGTAAGTGAGCGATTAACCGCAGAATCAATCTTTAACATTTATTATTAATAAACAATAAAAAAGATCACCCTCACCTCTTGCTTCAAACACAGTTATAATAACAGTTTCTCATGACTCTAGTTATTTACGTCGCAACTACCTGTTAGACTAAACCCCATGGAATCAATAAGCCTTAATAGACTTCTTTTTTTAAAGTGATGCGATGAAGTACGTCGTTAAGAGTTTACGTCTCATAGGTAGTGACTTACTTAAACTCCTCGTTTCCTTAATGTTGTCATCCATGATGGACCGTTAGGTCAAGAATCTTGCTAAAGTTGCATTGACAATTCGGAAACATACTTCTGAGTAGCATAATGGTCTTCATTTAGATCCAGTAAGCCAAAGGTCCGTAGTTCCATATAAGTTTAAGATGTGTTTTTTCCTAAGTTTTCCTCGTATTTCACTGGCAACATTTTACTGTAGTTTGCTATTCAAAAGTATTAAAATGATTTGGAAAATATGACAGAGGTAACCGTCTCTTTTGCTTCAAATGAATGAAAATGTTCCCATTAAGCATCAGTCACTTTTGCATGAGAACTCAACAGTTTCAGATGGCAACCGTAGCGATTTTCCTGGCTTCGACGAGACCCTGCAAATTGTTCGTTCTCGGTTGAGAGGTCACAGCTAGCTCAAACGAGGGCTTTGTGTGAGAGGGCCGTGAAACTGTCACATGCTGAAGGCTTGAATTGTCCAAAAGTGACGTAGGGTGAATAATGACATCCAAGCCGATGGGGGATGCCTCAGACAAAAAGCCAGAAAGAGTTATTGGAATAGGCGATTAAGTAGACACAGACATGTGACGGGAGTAAACTATCAATATTCATGTGAACTTTCATGAAAAGCTTTCATCCTAAGCGTAGGCTATAGAGTATTTTTAGAGTATTTTTAGGCTTCGCATTCAGGTTGGCGTTGATAAAAAGTAAATTCATGATTAAAACTGTCATAGAAGGATTAGCCGACGCTTGAACCGTTTTTCAAGGATTAAAATTTTTTGAAATAAGCGGCGGACTAGGATGATGATTAAACGCACAAGGTATGTACGTGGAGAGGGTAGAACTATTTTTGTTTATTCTAAAGTACTATTCCGGCAGAATATATTTTGACTATGAGTAAGAAATGCTGGAAATGCAAAAAAATGATGAGAGGGAATTTGTTATACAAAGCTATATAGCACGTACTAAAGTATATTTTAGTCAAAATGAAATCAACAGTGAACTGAAATTCAATTGACAGAGCTTGTGGCTTAAAAAATATGTAATGTGGGAGTATGGACGAGCCAAAAGCGTGATTATAACGCAAGGTTGGGTGTTTTTCGTCGATTAATAGCATACTGAGATCCAATGCTAATCATGGAAAAAATATGCTTAAAAGTAGGTCGCAAAGGTAAAATAAGTTTTGAAAAAATGCCAATTCTACTAGTTTCTGTTCAGAGAACAGGAAATGGGGAAAAAGTAGCACGTAATGTAATCATTAACCAACAAAAGACTTCCTCCTCTAATTTAACTATTATTTAGGCTCTCAATCAGAGGATACCTGACTATCTGATTCCAACAACAGAGGAAACGAAAAGTGTGGTGCTAAATGTACGATCTGTAGTTGCCATTTAAATGATTTCCAACCCAAGTGTCACTCCAGCTATCTATTTCGATTTACGCTTGTTTTATTTTTACCTGGGGAATCTTTAATCGCCCAAAAATTCCAACTTTTGAAGGTGTAATCAATAACGATTGACAGCCAATGTTCTGGAAACTTTATTTCCCCAAGGCCACCCGGTGGGATTGAGACGACCTGCTCCACTGCGGTAGTTGATGATTTATAAACCATATTTCACTACTTGGCATGCACTATAGTTCGTCCTGTGAACTCACTAGCGGTTAGTAATATACGAGCGGTATACTAGGGTTTTAATGGCCGAACTTACCTAGTTAACCGGGTAAACTCCCGGTTAACCATAAGAAAAATGTGGAATACATAAAAAATCTTGTTGTGTAGCTGGGGTTGAGACTACAAAGGAAGGTATTTTTCCTCTGTTGACATTCACGCGCTGTTTTCACCATGAACAGTACGTATACGTGCCGATCATTGCACTTTTTTGCCCATCAACCCAAATTCACGCAAATTAAAAGACACACAAATACCATAAAACACCGATGGTACAGCATATATGTTAATTCTTGTAGTGAAGAGGCGAAGAACTATTGCTTGGCAGCTGGGAAAGGCCTTTTCCTTTGGCATACGCCGATGCATACTTTAGGTTTACGTGCTATTTTCAACGTGAATCATCCTTGCATGTACCGATCAATCCACTGCCTTTATCCATCCGCGCAAACCCTTTCATCCACCACCCTTGTATCCACCTCATACCCTTTCGACACCGCTCCTCTTCTACATGCCCTCACCCCTATACCCCCACTAAGCGCTGACCCACCGCCCTGGAAAAAATAAAGCCACCCCCTTTTATAGCACCTCCCCAATCCACAGCCACCTCCCCTCCCTCTCTCCCCCTAACTTAACCCTCCCACTCGAATCCACCCCGGCCTGCCTCATCAATGGCTTCTTCACCGCAAACAGAATATCGCTTACTCCGCGATACTCTGATACAATCCTCCCCCACCTACAACCCCCTTGGGAAGGATGGGACGCTACCAGCTCGCCACTCGATGCCTCCTCCACTCAGCCTGCAGAGGAGCGTCCTCAGATCTACCACCCCTCTCTCCCCCCATTCCTCCTCTCAACCCCTCCTATTTGACGAAAGGGGAACTCACAAACCCCTTCCTCCACACCTCTCCTCATCCTAATTTTTTCTAATTCATCATTACCATTAAACTAGTTTACATACCCGGCGTTGCTAAGGTACTAGTTTTAAAAAAAACATGAGAAATGCTCAATATGCGATAGATGATTCCAACGCAACCGGATAAAAAAGATTGAAGAGCAATGTGCTAAATTCTTATAATTATTTATTAAAAGCGGCTGTTTTAATATTAAATCTCTATTTGTTATATTAACCTCTCCAGGCGTCACATTATGGAGAAAGGTCGTTGTGAAGGCGAAAATAAATCTTTTTCATATGCCATAGGAAAGCGAAGGTGGCCTAAACAAGTTTCGGATGAATTGCGACGTATTATTTTCATTTATAAACGCAACATCTGGTTCCCTTTGCCGTCAATTATTGCGAATCACGAAGAAGTTATTATGTATTCTCCTTCCAACTAATTGTTTCCGAAAATGATAATAATGCAATTTGCATTACGTTGTAGTTATATAAACTTTATTGGTTAAATTTGTGACAGTGGATCATGATTCTGCGATAAAAAGTTATATTAATATTTGCTAAATAAACTAACTCCTCGTAAGTTTCGAGCTCTATGGTTCACAGTCAATCAGCGTGTGAAGCAATTACGAACGTTTGGTATTGGAGGAAACATTTTTCCTGTTCAATTCCTGTATGTATAGTCAATCATTTTTTTATTTTTTTGTGCACCTGTAATTCTGTATTGTGTTTTTACATTGTACCATGATTGAACTCTAATAAATCGCCCCCGTGATATATTAAGCTACGTTCACATGGGTGCGGAATCGGCGGAACAGGCGGAGTGCGGACGCGGAGCGGAACCTGCGGAAAGATGGACTGGGCGTTCACATGAAGGTGCGGAAAGCGCGGAAACAGTGCGAAGGGCGGGAAAATTCATCACTAAATATTTGAACGCCGTGAAACACTGTCACTAAGGACAGTCCTCGACCATCACTCTCCTACGAATTTGACCTTGCGCGTTTTGAATTGGGCTCTACAAACCTTAGTATAATACCCCTAAGGTAGCAGATATATGAACTACCAGTGAAAATGCCATTATTATCCACTGTTAATAGTCACAGATCTAGAGGAATCTTATTTTTCCTTCGAGATAGTGATAACGGGGATTGACAAAATGGGTAGTCAATAATTTCCAAAAGTCTTTAAACTACTACTGCGCCGAGATTTTACACATATAGCATTATAATCCCGAAACTAAGCATAAGAGAAGATAGTATAGTGTTTATAGTTTTCGCAAGTCGTGTGGGACATCAGCCGTATTATTTACGAACTTTCCAACGAGATAACCAACTGTTTCTAAAGCCATAAATATAAATTCCCAATCTTCCAACGTTAGGTAGGAATATATCATATTTAAAATAATGGGTTTGAGCAAATATATGTCAGAGATGATGTATCGCGGAAATGTTCTATAAAATAACGTTGAATTTCTTTTTCTCAACTTTTAAAGTCTGGAGTAATTATATATTTAAACTGAAGGGGATAACGCTACTTGAATGGACTTGAAACATCAACAGGATAGCCAAAATATGTCTACTGAATGTTCTCATACTCATCATGTCATCAGTCTCTTAATTTGTGCCCATCGTTAGCGCCCAAATTATCCCCTAAATTCGCTCAGTTTATTCGCACTAATAGAACCCCCAAGCAACTTGAAAGCATAAGAGATTAAATCATCACTCAAGCTATCCTCCTCTGTCATTTTGGTAATTACTGATTGCTTTTCGCCATCAATGCACGGCCGTTGCCAACAAGGCTTTGCGGACGAAGTAGTTTTGGTAGTTTCGTTACGTTGTTTTCATTTCGTGCCGGCTGTTTCTCGACGGTTTTTGAGGGGCCTGACGTCACGTTCACCCTGCGGAGAGCGGAAAATATCAAAATATTCCATCCGCACGTTCCGCGGGCTTAAGCCCGCGGAACGTGCGGATGTCGTGCGCCCCTTCGTCCCTTCGTGCGCCCCTTGCGGATCATCGTGCGCCCCTTGCGGAACAGACTCTGCCCACTCCACTGTGATTGGCTGGATGGCTTTTCTCAGTCCGCACGTTCCGCAGATTCCGCACCCATGTGAACCCAGCTTAAGTGTAGTGCCTACTGGCTGGTTAGCAGTCGCATAGCATCTTAAGTCCCTGCACGTACGATACTTAATTTAACAAAGAATATTGATTAAAATGGGTATTAAATATAAATCAATGCGTCTGATGGTTAGTGCATATGTTAAAACGTCTTTCTTTTCAATCCATTCATTTTTACTCTTCATCCTCAAGTTTTCCTACGACCCCAATCCCACCCTCTAACGCTCGAAACACCCCTTATACATACATATCCTTTTCCACTCCACAAGCGCTTTCGCCTGTCCCCTCTCTCGCCCCATTTACGGACACACCTGTGTTTCTTTTTATTCCATGCGCCCTCTCTTTCGAGAGTTCCTTGCATGTCCTTCCATGCATGTAAAATTTTACCGGACAGATTGCGTTCTTAGGAGAGTAACTGTAAGGGTAGTTCTTTTAAGGGGGTTTGCGTTTTGAATTATGACAACGCGAAAGAATGAACCGTGATCAAACCCCAGGAGTCAAGAAATCCTTCCCCCGATTAGAGGCATTCGGAGAGAGGTCGTGCCCAAGAAATGCCACGCGCCCCTAAGAGGTCTAATTTAACTATATCCCTTTCTTTATGTAGGCACAGTGAATACTATGATAATATTAATTCTGTTAAATGTTACGGAGATTTGTATTTAGACAAGGAGGAAAGTGGTTGCAAAATTCGTTAGTTCCAATTCCATGAACTCCCATTTTAGATTTTTTCGCAAGTTACCATGAAAAACTTAATGAATTTCAAGTATTTTATTTTCTATTTTCTTCAATAAACAAGAATTGTTCACAAAATAGGAAGTGATTTAATTTTTAGTGTCCTAGAATCGTACAACCCTATTTCAGTTATGGTGATACGATAAAAGCACCTTATTAATAAAAAAAGGTAGAAAGTTTGACTCTACTATGTTCTTGGTTACCTTTTCAGCTATAAAATCAGCTCTTAGGCTCTTCGAGTGACTTGTATGTGGAGGCAAATAAGTACACAAAACCTTCGTGGACATACCCAACACGACCATACGTGACAGTAAGTCAAATCGAAAAGAGTAATGCCAACGTGGCCATTTAAAGTAATTAAAAAAAAATTATTTAAATAGATTTTTATAATTTAATTCGTCTCGCAAACTAGGTACTAATCCCATTTTGGTATTCCCTTAGCCTTAAAATGAGATATTTCCTCACTAATAAAGAACCTTATTCCAATTTCAACATTCATTGTTAGAATTTTTGTTCAGTCTCGCATGCAAGCTAACATTATTGTGGTCTCTTCGGGATTTTCACCTGGTCAAACTTTGCATTGCTGCTGGCGTTTCGATGGTCGAGTTGTCCATCGTTATCAGGCCTGAGAAGCTACCAGCTATCGCATAACACAGCGAAGTCATTATTCCAGACCGCAACCTGTTACAAACTGAACAAAGGTTTTTTTTCATTTTTAGTGTGGAACAGTCTTAAGTATGGAATAAATACAGAATTGGGAATACCAGGAATTAAATTCGGTTATAGCTGGATACTCAAATATTGATGAATGCAGAGTGGTGATAAAGGCTAAGGTAACGTATGTGATGGTGCCTCTAAATTTAGATGAAGCAATATTTAAGCTGAAGCCTATCTGTGGCAACAAGCTTTTGCTTATACAGTTTGGCTAAAAGTTATTTTGCATAATCGTGTCACCACTTGAATAAATGAAGCTAGAAGCAGAATCGCCGACGCTACTGCAAAGAAAATAGGGTTACAAACAGCTTTCAGCTACTTCATTTGCATTTCCATGATTTGCTCCATGCGTCCGAAAACGATAAAAGGCTTTCATTGCACCACTTACGAAAAAAATATTTTCTCTTTCTTAATTCCTGGACGTATGTGCGGCACATACAACGTGACCACGTCAAAAATATTAAGCATAAGTAAAGCACATATCAGAACCTAAAATCTCAGAATATAAGCACGTAGTAGTCCATCCATGGTATACCTAATCATGAAACTTAGGCATTCAAACACGGGATGGAAAAGAACGCCGTTTACGATCATTTTTCGGCTATTTTTTTAGAAACTTGCTCTTCAAAATCTTTGGATATGCAGTTGTCACATGTTAAAGGACGGTGAGACAACTGCGCTTCCGCACAAGCCTTTTTTTTAATTAATAGGTACTAATATATCCCAGAAAATGTTTTCGTGCATTTTTTCGCGATGAGGAAGTTTTCTAGCATCATTAATGGCATTCTACTCGAGTAGCAGTTGGTCGTTGGGCGTTTTCTCCGGCAATTTTGCCATCCGCAGGTTTCTTTTTTCTGTATTCTTTCCATATAATCGCAAGTTTGTACGTAATATTCAGAAAAAATCAACACCTTTTTATCGTTCACATTGTTGAATTAAGGTTTCTCGTGTTTCCATCCGGGTAAGATGGTTCGTTTTCTCCAACGTTTCGAAGTCTGACAAGGCCCTCGTCATCAAAGATGCTGATGATCATCATCAGCATCCCTGATGTCGATGGTGACAAATCTTAATTCAACAGATTAGCCGAGAAAGAACCAGATCTTCGTTCACCTTGTTTTTCGAGCCGCCCATTCCTAACTACTTTTCCGGTTTTCCATCATCTTACTCATTCCTGGCGTCAAACATTCTCCCTCACCTCGTCGCCAGAACCACCCCTATGTCCCTATTCACTGTGAAAGCGCTTTATTTTGTTCCCTCTCTTGCTCCGCTGCAAACAAATAATTTAAAAAGGCAATGGATTATATGCTTGTAATATATTGTCTAAGATCACAAAATATCTTACATTAATCTATAGGTAGTCAATTGTATAAAGTTTCATTGTTTCATGACAGAAGAGGAAATGTAAGTTCAACTTTCAAGCCTTGAAATTGAAGCTGATGTGATAGCAATGAGAGTTGAGTTGTTTACATACTACTAGGATTTCTTTATTGCTAACTCTTACAGAAAATTTCCCAGTGGTTACCCAGTAGCTTTCCAGTCTGAGCTGCTGATATTGCACGCATTATTTCGTTGAATTTCACGTGGATGTTAGGTGTTGAGTAAAAAAGTAATTTTCGATTGTTCGTAGGCCATATCTAAAAAACTATTTTCTATTCTTATAATCTAAAAATCTTCTTCCAATGGAATGTGCGCTAATTTTAACCCGAAAGTATTTCTTTCGTCTTCAAGTCTAGGCTGCATGACCACTACGGCATTTAGGTGTTCTTAAAAACTCATTCCGTTCATGAAATGTACCAATTCAAGGGCCTTAAATGTACGCTGTGTTGTAAAATGAATATCGGAGACAATATACCTACAAATGGGAATGCGTAGAGCGCGTATCCAGAAGTTGATCGATTATTCGATCGCACCAGGTTTCAAAGGTTTACTGAAAAAATATATGGATCCAGAAGTCATTTTGCTGTTTCTCCTCCTATAAAAACATTGACTCAAATCTGCGTGGTTGGCTGTTCCCAAAAAATAAAAAACTACATAACGTGCATCCTTCTTTAAGCATTCTCTTCGGGTTCAAACACAGTGCGCTGAACTCAATATTGTATTCGTGTTCAGCGATAGAGAACCAGTAATAGTACCTTAATTTCTCATTCCTATCAATCTTCATATGTTACTGTGTTCCAATCTAAGCATATTTTTCTTACCCCATTATAACCTGAAAACTTCCAGATAATTATTTCACAAGACACAATGTTGGGCACTACCACTTGACATGAGTTAGTGATATTATAACCACAGTCTATACAGTCGCGTCATGCCATGTAATGTTCCCTATACAGACTTGCAGCGCGCCGATGCAAGCGCCTCTAGTGGTGAACGTGTATAACTACTTTCATTACGGTGTAAATGAAGCTAACTTTTGCTCACTTTCGCCAACATTTGCACCGCCTTCTAAACATTTGATTTTTGCGGGTAATGCTTTATGTTAACGGATTTTCCATCCTCTTTAAATTATCGTAATCTCGTTCAGAGCACCGATGTGTCACAATCGTTCGCGTAATAATTGGTCCGTTCAATGGTTAGACATTTCAAAGAAGGAGCAAAACTTTCTTCAATTTTTGAAATATGTACAGAGTAGTTTGTCAACCCAGTCTAGCACTTATGGCTTATGACATAACGTACGTCTGTTCTGACTTTTTAAGTGGCATAAAGACAAAATAGGAAGCACATGAACGGGTATTTATTGAGGTCACTATTACATTTTTGTATTTGCTGTGAGGAATGAAAACACAAAAGGATCGATGGAAATATACTTTTTCACACATTTAATTCAAATCGGTAACCTGTATTATTCACCTTTAAGTATTTTTTGTACATTCGATTTTTGTAGCTAGAGAGACCCTGATTTTTTTATTTCAAATATAAAATAAATGCATGTCCTTACAAAGATTCTATTGAGCAAATGTTTCACGTGAGCTGCATCTTTCTGGAAGGGGCATTTTGTTTTATTCGCAAATCACATTCCCATGAGACAACCCATTTGCTTTAATTAACAACAAAATAAGTATTACTTATCAATGTTGATGAGCATTCCTCGAAAAAGGAATTCAGTTCCTCACTGCACAATATAAGACTGAGGACATTTCACTACTTTTAAAGTTTTTAAAATATGTTAATAAATTTTTTCCTCGGATATTATCTTCTATTTTCATGAGGAAGTACCTACATTCACAATAATGAAGTGATAGGAGTTTTCTCAGAAAATAGCCCAAAAACATATATCATTCACAAGAAATCATGTTTTGACCAACCACTTCTTTCAAGCTATCAAGGATTGCTTCCTGGCTATCGAATACATGACTGCCGCAGGAAGAATTAGGCTTCAGAAACGATTTAAACACCAAAGATTGACATAGGAGTAGCCTTGTAGCGGACAACAGAGAAAAATGTCCCAAAAAGTCTCGTTTCTTGTTTCTTGACATCTTTCTAAAGTGCTTTGGTTCTCAGCTCTTTCCAAATATTTTGCAGAGAGTTGATATTTAGAAGCCAAACTTCAACAAATTTTTCATTCCCTCGAGGGCTTCAATGTGTTCATATTCATCTGTGGTAGTAACTATCAGTGTCGCAGCTGAAATAATGCCGTGGGAGTTGGAAATATTGGATAAATCATCAACGTTTTTACACATTTTGGTGTTTCCAGTGACTGAACAGGCATTAATCCACAAGAAATAAGAGTGCTTATGGCTGATACTTCTGTAGAATGACGTAGTATATGTGGTGAACTGGCCTTCCATTTGGAGAAGACGGGGAGTTAGTAGGGGGAGTTACTGCTTTTATAAACTATGGGCAAGTCTGACTGTATTCTTAGAATCCAGGGAGAACTATTCACAAACGACCTCCAAAGAGATCAACACTCTAATTCCACTTTTTAATAGATGGAAACAATCATATTAAATAGGTCATTCCTGTAACTATTCAGCAAATGAGGAATATTTTAAAAATAGTATAATTTCCTGCATAAAAATCTAAGATAAATCAGTTGATATTTTTATTGACTTACGCATCAGAACAAAGTTTGAACCCTGGTCATTCACACATGTCTTCACGGTAAACGATGGTTTAGAAAGTATTTGAAGAGTAGTTTTGAATAACTTTTGAAAACATTTGTATTTTACAGACTGGAAGGAGAAATAGATACCCTATAGGCTTCCTTAAGTTATAAAACAATCCCTTTATCATTAGCAGTAGAGCTGGACTTGTTATGTTACTGCTTCTGAAGAAACCCAATTCCTCTAAGTCACAGACATAATCTACACTATTATTGTACGACAAATGCCTCACAACTGCTATTTTATCTATGCTCAAACTAACCAACCTATGGTCCTATTTCAAGTTCTTTGTCTTCTCTTTAAAAAGCATAAACACTCTTAGATCCAGGCTACGTTTGTTGTTTATTCCCTCAACTTACTGTTGCTACATACAAACAGAGGATAGATTAAAATGTTCGGAAAGAGTGTGTAACCTTAAGGCACAGTCTAAACTAATAAAAGAAATAAGATCAGGTTTAAATTTGTGGAATTCCATTTTATAACAATAAATAAGCACCTGATGATGATGCACATGCATTGAAATCCGGTTTGTGCATAATTGTATTGACAAAAAAATTGTGGATTGTAAAAGTTTTTTTTATTGTTATACACAGTCTATAATATTTGTTTAGACTGTGCTTAAGGACTGCGATACAGGAGACTCAGTGAAAAACATTTGGTATCACTGAACTTATGAGATCCATGACCACGAAATATATTCCCTATTAATTTCCAGGCAAAAGGTTTAAAACAGTTTTTGGCTATATCTTTCACTTCCGCAAAATATCTTGCATCTTTAATTACCCTGACCATCTCTTACCTACCACCAGTACATCTCAATCTACTCTTAATTCGAAGAACTGTTATGTTATTCCTCAAACAAGAAATCTAATCTCTTACTCTCTTTAGTGAGTTCTTAATTTCCTGGTTTCGAACTATAGACATACAAATAAAAATTACTCACTCATTGGATGATCCTGTTGTAACTGTATATCAGAGCAAAATGTGCCATGATTGGCAGAAACTGGGTGAAAAGAAACATGTAAGTAACGCTAAAAAAAGCTATCGAAGGATACTTTCTTTATATATAAGAGGAGATTGGTATCTAGAGTTTTTCCTCGGGAAGACTGTCTTTCTGGCAGATAACTTCCGTTGAAAGCTTATTAGAGACGGATTATTGGGTATATCAAATATTATGAGGACAGCGGTTAGCATCAATCTCTTTTTATCAACTGGCTGTCTTCAAAATGCCCCGAACAGAGCAAATAATTTTGTGCACAAGTAAGCAGCATTTTTCCCGTTTCAATCTTTTCTACGGCAATGGGTGACCCATCGTATGCACGGGTAATGATCATAATAAATTACATTAGCGTGTTAAAATAAAAGAATTAGAGAGCGCTCACGTTTTGTGAGCTTCAAAAATATCAATAGCACCGACCAACCTGAAATGATACTTAGGCATTCATTCATTACAGTAATCTACCGGTTAGAGGTAGGTTGTGATGAAAGTCAGAGAATATCCAGCACACTCTTACACGTGCCGTGCCCTTTCTACCTCTAGTATTTCTTTCTTCATCTCAGAATAAGTCCTACCTTTCTTCATCCCGTCCATGAAACCGATTCTCTTCCTTCCCCTTCCCCGCTTACCCAACATCCTACCCTCTATCACGACCTTCAGCAAACCATCGTCCCACATTAACCCTTCCAGCCACCTACCCTGTCTTCCCCTAATCTCATCTATAAGTTTCCTCTCCTCGCCCACCATGTCAAGCACTTCCTCATTTGTCTTCCTTTCCGTCCAACGCACCTTCTCCATCCTCCTCCACACCCACATCTCGAAAGCCTTCAGCCTATTTTCGTCTTCCTTTCTCAAGGTCCACGTTTCTGCCCCATACAACGCCACACTCCATATCAGACTCTTTACCAGCCTCTTTTTTACATCCTATCTTAAGGTCCCCGTCATCAGCTCCCTTCTATTATTGTACGCTTCCTTCGCTAGCGCTATTCTCTTCCTAATGTATTTGCTACTATGTCCTGTTTCTTCTAGCGTACTACCCAAGTAATTAAATTGTTCTACTTGCTCCAGTTTGTGACTTCCTACTCTTATCACCAGCTTCGCTTTCTTTGTCCTACAGAATCTCATTACTTTTGTTTTCCTATTATTTATCTTCATTCCGTATTTCTCACACTGTTTTTCCAGTGCATCTACTAAAGTTTGCAGTCCTTTCGATGACCGACTGACTAACGCCTGGTCGTCTGCGAATCTAACCGACTTTATCCACTGGCCTCCTACTTTCAATCCCACATCTAGCTCATCCCATGCCTCTCTTACCATTTCCTCAGCATAGATGTTAAAAAGTAGAGGCGACAACGGGCACCCTTGCCGTACCCCGCGACCTATAACTGCCCACCCTGATTCACCGTCAGCTACCCTACCTGAGCCCTCTGCCCCATATATAAGTTTCGGATGAGTCTCCTATCACGCCAATCTATTTCTATTTTCCCCAGTATCTGCATCAGTTTCTCCCAGTTTACTCTGTCAAACGCCTTTTCGAAATCTACAAAACAAGCGAAAACATCCTGATTTTTCTCTATGTTTCTATCTATAAGTGTCCTCATTACCGCTATCGCATCTCTGGTTCCCTTCCCCTTCCTAAACCCAAATTGGTCGTCGCCTAAATAGCATTTTGCTCTGCTCTCCAACCTTCTATTTAGTATTCTAAGCAACACTTTTCCTGCGTGCGAAATTAAACTGATTGTTCTATACTCTTCGCATTCTTACGCTTTCTTCTTCTTCGGGGTAGGTATTAATACTGTTCTCATGTAATCCTCTGGCCAAACTCCTTCCTCGTAGATCCTGCGGATAAGTTCGAAGATACTTAGGGAATCGAAAAAAATGACACTACTGAAATACATTTCCGATTTCTGCTGCAGTATTATTTAATACAAATAAAATGTGAAAACACTGTACGCAGTCGCAGCACTCAGCACACAGTCTCAATGAAAGCCGGTATGGCATCCTAAGTACAGTATTGTATCGCGAGATTGAAATACAGGATGAGTTTGAACGGTTGTTTCTAATACGCTTGAACTGCGTTTTATTCTCACTATTTCCTTTTAACGCAATTAAATCCTAAAAGGGGAGATATTATAAAATATTATCTACAAAAGGAATAATACCATTACATCACGAAGAAGAAAATAGGTTCTAGTTCCAGTGCGCGCAAGTGTATGTACTCACCCCACATTATGGTAGTTATACACGTTCGCCGCTTGGGGCGCTACTAACAGCTAGCTGCAAGAATTGTGTCCGTCTTGTCGCGACTGTATAGACTGTGCTATAACTCGGTTACAGCGAAGGCATGGTTCTTCGTAAAAGCTTTAGGTGAAGACACTGGTGGCAAGGTGCGGCGATAGCAATACTGCTTGTTGAACAATTAATAAACGCACGAATGATTTTAATGCTATGCTATTTTGTAATGTATGATCTATAGTATTTTCTGGTAAACAAACATTACATTATAAGTCTCGTTAAAGTGCAAAATTTACGCTGGAAAAATGTGAATGGATGAAGCAAAAGATATTGTTTTTCGATAAATCTTATGAATGTTAACTACAAATTTTTCACCCTACTGATATCAACTTTGCAGTTAGGCAGATATCGCCGTTACGAAATAAATTGCTACCTCTGTTATCTTTTTCTGGCTGAACAATATCATGAGAGCCTTTGCCAGGGTAACATAATCCTAAAAACTGTAAAGAGCATGGCACAGAAGCATGGGAATAGCTCCATTCGCAATGGATAGAAAAAAATAAATTATTCATGTGTAGTTACCAAATGAGAGAGGACTCACATTTAACAGAAGTATTCTCAAATACCAATAAAAAGGTAACATTATATTTTAATTGATAATTTATGAATAACATATAAAGGATTACATGCCCAATTACTCAGGGAAAAGTTATTGCTGCAATCAGCCAGCTATTATGGTACACAAACATAATCGCCGGTTTGTAGACCAGGCTGAGCGAAATAACGGAATGATATTCGGTTACGCGTGGATTTCGAGTAACCTGATGCCTTAAATGCATTTCTCTGTATCAACCTTTAATCAAAGAGCAGGTAATGGAATAATAAACCCTATAAGCCTGTTAAAATAGCCTTTGAATGGACCTTTTGACGATGAATTTTGATTTGTGATTGGATTTATGGAGATTTAGTATTCGACTGGAACTGAAACATCTCGATATTGGGTGTCATAACATTACACCTTTTGGAGATATTTAGGTTTCTCATCGCAATTTACTTTGGTTTTTAAAATGTTATCCTTTTGAATAACAAGGTACCTTAATGAATAGAAGATCATTAAATCGTATTCCACAGAAAAATGTATTTTCAAAAATGATTCAAATAATCTTTTCGGAATATTTTCTGAACCTGGAGTTGATTATAATCCTAATTTTCTCCCACAATGCCAGATGCATCGTCACGTTGGAAAACGATTTCGGAATTAATTAAACGTTTAACCAATATCCAACAAAATATACCAAAAGTATTATTTTAATTATGGACATGGTTCGGGAAAGCTTTACTTAGTTAATACGACTTTTGAATCAGAAATTTTCTTTAATAGATTGGAGAGTATTTTGTATGTTTTAAGAATAGCGTGTGCTTTTGGAAAGATGATTGCCCCAGGATTTGAATGTAAATGCGTCATCCAATGATTCTGAAGATTAGTGAAGAGCAATTGATGTAAAATGCGCGAATAAGAGTAAATAATTAAAAAAATACGAAATCGATTAAGGAACTTGACCTTTAAATCAATCTATTGGTCATAATACAGAAAAGAAGTTATTTATGAAAATATAATTTGTTGAAGAAAATAAAGAATGCTATTCTGTATGCTATTATTACCGGCATTTTTCTGGAACTAGCATCTCAGATATTCTGAACTACCTGATTAATTTTCAAACTTTTTAATTTTTCTTAAATTTTCATGCCGTCAAACATACCTTAGGGATAGGAGGAGGGAAAAACTAGCATCGATATTTTCCTATTCTTTTCATGAAAGGTGCTTCACTTTTTATATTTCAGCGTCCAATTCGAGGGAGAAGGCACTGCAATTGGAGTGCTCTCCGCATACCTCCAAATCATTAATCGAGCTACAAATCTTTCACATTGCCCGAGTTAAAAGATTTTAAAAATGAAATTTTATACACCTCATTTCAGCTTTTAACCATTACATCAATAAACTGTAATTAAAATATGGTGTGATTAGAATCGGATCAGGGGCCTAGACAATGCTAATAAACATTAGGAATTCAATAAATAGACGAAATATTAAGAAAATTGTTCACATATTAGTTGGTCCGAGCGGCAGGGGTCACATTGGGTGAAACATTGCAACTTGATTCAAAAGTTTCCCAAAGCTCTGCTTTGTTCTGCAAAGTTTCCATGCTCTTACGCATTCTTCCTCCGCCTACCGCGAGAGCTCTGAAGAATTTCTCAACACTGAGAGAAAAGAGTGGTAGTGAGAGGTAAAGGTGGAGTGGGAAAAGAAGAAGAAGTAAAGGGAGACGCGAATCCTGGCGCATCTCGGAAAGAAAAAGAAAGTTAAATTCGAGCCGACGGCAAAGTGCGTTCACTATCAGACTGTAAGTCGCCCTGAGGTTGAGAAGAAAAAATCTCTCCCTTCTCGGGATCTCTTGCAAAGGGAATGCTGCCTACCCTTGCGGAAGTGAATGTGAGAATAACATTATACACACTTCTCCACTTCCTTTATTTCCTTGCCGTTACCCAGAAAACTTCCTTAGAGGGTTTCACTAGATTTTTTATTCCAGCTCACACTCTTACAGATCTGCTCCGGCTTGTGATGGAAGAGAATTCATGCAAAATCGTCTGAAATAGGGCTTGTTCCAGCGAAAGAAATTCTGAATCTCTAAAGAGCAACATTGACAGAAGTTCTTATGGAACATACACCATATGGAGCAAACTTGCAGGAGAAATTTCTGGCTCGTAGACATCATAAAGCAAATAGCATTCAATTATGGCAACATAAACACACTTTATATTGTCAGAAAAGTGTTATGCAAGTCACCTCTGGTTTTCAATCGACTCTCAATGATTTTCAAAACGCAGTCACTCCTGATCAAACTCTAAGATATAATATATTTGTGGCTGATTTAGATTAATTAGTGAAATGCGTGAAATACTAAGTATTTATTGATGCAAAATTTCATAGGCATAAAATCTGAAGTCATAAAATAAACAAGAGATTAAATTGAACACGCCTCAGAGGACACTGGCTTAAATTCACTGCCTATTTGAATAGGTACTTAACAAGTTAATTCTCTGAAATATACTAGAGGTCGTAAATATCACTCGACCAAAACTCAAACTCGAGCTTATTCAGTAAAAATTATTTTTAAAAGTTACAATAGTTTAATAGATAGAAAATAAGTTTATTTAATATGCAGAAAATAAATCTAATAGGCACGGGTAGTATAGCCATAGTAAATACACTGTCACAGAGGAATTCGACATTAAATTTGGAAAATAAGCGAACTTGAATGTAACATTACGATTGGATGTGCGTATTTTTTTGGCGAACATTGTTTGGATCCTCATGGCCTCACAATGCCTTTCGATATATTCCACTTGTGGTGGCAATCACGTGCTTAGTGATGAAATATATTTGTTAGCTTCATCAATAATAGTAAAAAAAACGAATTTTAACGATACGTCATTCTTCCAAAACGGCGTACGTAACGACTAAAGACCAAATTAAACCCTGGGTATCAGTGATAGGCAGCATGTTTCCTATATTTGTAATGTTGGCAATCTTAAATAAAATGAACTGCATAAATCAGAGACAATGTAAAAAAAATGTCATCCTTTAGCACGGAAGAGGTGGAATTTGGAGGCCAAAATTATTTTATTTTTTTGTTACATTTGATCAAAACGTGTTAGCTATTGGAGAAAAATTCTCCACCATAAAACAGAAAAAGAATTCTGATCCTTAAAGTCATCGGATTAATAGGTAGTCCGATAAATCAATCTATACGCAGTTTTATATCAGCTGTATCGATTACATGAACATTATAGGTACTAAAACCAAGCCACAGAAGGAGACTATCACAAAACTATGATTCAACGAATATCGTAGTTTCAACAACAACAATGACATTCCTGCTTTTAATACAGGTATGAGTTGTAAACATTATGAAGCATTATGAAGGCAAAAGATAATACAAAATCAATATTTTAAAATTACGGCTGCATCCAAAGTTTTGCTACTCATTACAAGTGAACTCTTATACGTGATTCATCACGTCTACCCTGTTTGTATTTTTTCCAGGATTCTAAGCAAAGGATTAACATACATATGCTATGGAGTTATCCGGAAAATGCGTAAGTTTTATCCATCGAGCTATTTTGTCATACGTTAATATTTAATAGAGAAACCTATGCCATTTCGCATTACAACGTCTGGCATTCGGCAATAAAGGGTCTTATCATTGAACAAAAGATTAAATGAATCAAGAGAAATAGAGATCGTTGGTTTATAAAAAAACAACATGAAATTTTTAACGATTTCCTCCGTTCAAGATTTTCGCAAAGCATTGTTTCACTGCAGATAAATTCGTTTTTCAGCCGCAATCGCTCACGCAATTGTCCCATGAATCCATTCCACGCTCTTTTTTTCAATGTGTCCTCGACCAAAGTTCCGCACATTTGAACCCAAAAGACTATTCTAGTACTCGCCAGGGGAGAACATATATAATGGACCCGCTATGCCGAGAGTGCATGGCCCCATCGACTCGTTTCCCCCAGAGGGAAGAGCAACGTGCATGTTTTTTGTAACGCTATCGAATGCTGCCGGGCTGTGCGATTATTCCCTCGGGGGGCCCGTAACTGTGGGCGTCCGACGCGACCACCCCAAAACCCAACCACGTTTGCCAGAGATAGTCCTCGAGAACACCAGTTTTGATTTTTGAGGATTCTCCCCGTACCTACCCACTGCGCGTATTCCATCAAAGTGAGATCAGGTTAGTGAGAGCGAAAGAGGGCTGGGAAACGGGTTTTTCATCCCCAGGGGCCGAGTTCGTAACCCAGTGAATATTCATACGCTAACCTAAAGGTAGAGCTTTTTGTCTGGTAAACGGAGTGCACAACTTGGCTAGAGTAACGACCTTTCATCCCGAGAATCTGGAATAGAATTCCTGCAATTTGAATATGCACTTTTTATTGCAAGGAGCGGATCAATACCTGGAATGCGGAATCTTTTTCTACTCCTCCTTACATAGTGTTAATTCTCCTTATTAAATAGCTCTCACACAGTGCTTTCGGCATTCCTCGCTTCTTGAGAAATTCTCATATCAGGTCTCTCGGCTCCAGGTCAATGTTAGTTACGCTAACCCCATCACAACCCTACATATCCCTATTTCACAACCCCATCCGGTACGGATGGGGTTGTGAAAATTACCGGGGTTAATTATTAATATTCTATTCGTGGTTCCTTGGCCCTTCATTGAAAACAGTTGGTTATTTGGAATTAACCTTTCGAATTTGGAATTTATTCTCGTATTTACCGCTTGATTTTGATAAAACTGTAGTTACAGTATTTTGTTTCACATTAAAAGTTATGTGCGAAGAAAGAAAGCCGACGAGAAAGAGACAACAGTGGATAAAACAAGTTTATGAACTTTAATCATCCAGAAATCTCCTAGATAGCGTCTCCAGCGTACTTTAACATTCTGGGGACATTGTAACTTCCTTCTCCATTATATCTTTATATACCTGCGGTATTTTTTCACGGGGAATCAGATCAAATTTTTGCTCCCTTCTGCCCTTCCTCCCACTTCTATTCCAATGATTTACCTTCCGTACCAATTCGTGCGGAGTAGACGAATCAAATTTCCTCTTCTCCCTACCCTCCTCCTCCATTCATCTATCCACTTTTATCCCCAAAGGTCGATTTCTTTTTATTCCCGCTCGAGTGTCAATTTTCACCAACAAGGATATAACAATTTCCTCAATAATTGATTGAATATCCTACGAAATTTCTCCCATCTCATGTAAATAATCCCATAACCCTCTCTTGCACCAAACTCTTCTCTCCAACGACGGTACTGATATTCAATTATCGCTTCCACTTCACATTGTTTTAACCGTTAGTCTTCCAGGGTGGCTGAGGTTTCGCTTTCGTGTCCCGGAGGCGGCCGGCATGTTTCTCTGTGAATCAATCTGGCAAAATATGTGTCATCAGTCTGATCTGATTTGATGTCGGTGACCTTAAAGCGGTCTTAGAAGAAGCAGAGGAAAGGCGTTGTTTTCAATGGAAACCCAATCATGGAATCCCATAAGAAGAAACCACTCTTTACGAATACGGAAGGCACTTTAAAGGGCATTCTGCTAGACGATGATGTTTATTTAGTTTTGGATTTTTTTTTAAAGAATGTAATGTCTCTCCAACGTAATTTTGATGGCTCTTCTTTTTGTGCATGAAGACTACGGATTTGTGTGTGCACGGACGCATATATTTTTAGGCGCATGATACACGTTTTAGATACCCCGTAATTACGTTAGCCAGCAGTTTTACTGTAGAATATAGCCTATATGAAGAGAGACACTGACAAAAGCCATTGAAGCACCTAATAAAAAACCCTAATACTTAGTTCATATATTATATAATATGGTCGGACACAGTTTTTATAATTTATAATTATTGTTTCCCTCAACTGAGCCCTCCAAGATGTTCTTTATAAAGCCTTCTTGCCTCAAAATAAGTCCGAAAAGAGTTGCTTTCCGTTTCTTTATCAATACCATCAACACCATCATGTGGGGCAGATGGTGGAGGAGCTAGGTTGTCGTTCCTATTAAGAGTTGAAGAGGCTGGCTCAGGACCGAAGAAATGGAGGACTGCTGCAAACCAATACTTAGAATTCAGGGGTGGCCAACTCGCGGTTTGCGGGCCGCATTGAACATTTCTCTGGCCCGCGAGATTTATCACACTTTTACAATGTGCGTTCAGTATCGTTATTATTATATTATCTCTGTTTACATGTAAGAATAATGGTAAACACGATAATAAAAACTCATTATGTTTCAATTTTTTACTCCAAAAAAATTACTATAGTGGGTCTAAATCTAATATGGGGATATATAATTTTATATGCGGCCCGCGGAGTTATGATGCATTTCCAAAGTGGCCTGCAAGATCATTTGGGTTGGCCACCCCTGACTTAGATGGTGACCGAGAGAGAGAGAATTATTGTTTAGAGGAGAGTAATTCAAGAGCAGATCTCTCGTCAGATTCGGATGTTAAGCCACTCTCAACTGAGGCTCTTCCGTTTGGAGTAAGCTCACCGAAGACAAATCTCTCCTCCCCTCTTCCATAGCAAGCATTCTGATCCTAATGCCTTTCAACCCGATCTGAGGTGTCCATTCGTGCGTAACATATTTGGATAGCATTTCCCTTCCCTACCTCCCTCTCCTCCCCTCAACCATTTCTCACCTTCGATCTTTTGATGTCTCACTCGGATATCGATTCTCCCTTTCTTTAGCTGGACGGATCGATTAGTACGCCAAAAACTTTCTCCAGACTCTGACAAATATATCCTAAACGTTCTCTTTTTCTCTCTCTCTCTCGCAACAGATATCTCCTCTTCAAAGGTACAGATTTTTAATAATCACTTCCTCCGTCGTCATTTTTTCTTCTCCCGCAGTAACCTCCTCCGTTCCCCCCGCGGCAGACGCCCGACTCTCCACACCATCCCGCTCCTCCCTACGTGGATTGAGGCAGCTCTCTCCCCTTCCGCACCACATGCGGGAGTGAATTCCGAGAGCCGAGAGATATCCCGATTTCGAATGCAGCGGCCGAGGAGGGAATGGCAAGCGAGCAAAATACAGGGGAGTGAGAATCGTGTGCCCTCGCTAATACGGCGTGCGGAGTGAGGCCATAATTCAATCGGGGGTGGGGCCGGTAGGGGAGGGAAGAAGGTATTTCTCATTTGTGGGACGGAGCAGGATGCCGCCACTTCTGTCACCCTCATCACCATCGTCACGGAGGAAACGAAATTGGGGGAGCATTTTTGGCTCGAGGGTCGATTCCATCGGATAACAGTTGGGATTCAAGATTCACAGTTCTAGGTCAGGGATAGATCAAGTACTCTTGAATTTACGAAATATTATGGCCAAAATTGGATTTGGGGATGGGCGACCCGCTGCCCGCGGATCCAATTCGGCCGGCTAGATGTCTAAAGTGAGCCGTGGGCTATGAAAAGGTTGTCTGAGGATTCTTCTTCACAAATAGCACTCTAAAATAGTTTTCCTAGTTTTTCAAATACGCGTAGCTATCCCTAAGTCTTTAAATTCAAATTGCCGTTCTTTAGAAAGCAAGGCCTTACGCAAATACACAGCTTTCTCATGCCGTATAACAACTGATAACTGTATATGTATTAATTTTCCAACACAAAATTTTAACAAACAAGAAGCAATATGATGGGAAATCCCAGCACATACAGAATCGGAGGATCACCCCTCAAAACTCGAGCCGAGCCCAACGATGCTTAACTTCGGTGACTGATCGGGAACCGGTGTTTCCATCGTGGCAGGCAGTTGCCTCCGGTTCTCGCTAAATTACTTATTCCTTATATTCTAAGGCCTTAGGCCATATTGACGAAAAAGGTTTCCCATTCCAAGAATATATAACTGAAACTGTAATACAGCTATAGAACATATAACTGGAACCGTTTCATTGACAGAGAGATCCGAGAGATCGAGATTCACAGGAAGGAAATCCCTTGAAAAGTAAGATGGAAATTTGTTTTACGCGAGAAAAAAAAACACTAAAAATTTAATATCAAGTAAAATTTAACCCAAGGTCTTGAGCATAGTTTTTACCGTGGAAAATATTGATAGATGTCAGCGTACATCTTGAATATGATCATTACTAAGTCAGTACTTAGGTATAAATTATAAGCCACGCATGAGATAGCCTAGGAGTGTATTTGAAAAGTAAGGAAAAGTTTGTAACTAAGTTGAAGCTAGGTTGTCTGTCTCCGTCATCAGCCTCGTTTCCATGGACAAAATACGAGTGAGAGGAAATAGTTGAAGAGCTTTCTTATTGGAGAGTGGTTTTGGTTCAATTATACGTGTTATTCGAGGCCACAAAAGACTTCGCACTGGTACCTTCAATCTCCCTATGCCCGGACAGTTGGGTGTGTGGACACCTGACCGAAAATTGGGCAAATGATGTTTTCATGGTGAATTTCACCCTCTTTGCACATATATGTTTGCACCCGTGTCATCTTCATCTTTGTGTTAGAATTTCCTGTTTAAGTGAACATGAAAAGGCCTTTAAACGAGGATCGTAGGATCATTTACGAGCCCTAAATTAAAATATTCTCATCTCTTTCTGAATTTATGTCATCCAGTCCACGACAGGTGTGTCTCTAGATGTTCATTGAGGCGGATAAACTTTGTATTGTATGTTTCCTTGTATTGTATGTTTCGTATTCCTCGTATCAAAATGACACACATCTACGCTTGGCATAACATAGATTCATTATTTTAGGCATAACTTTTGCCTTTTACATATTTGCCAATTACAGCCGAAAAATACGTGTACGGCTCAGTTCTGAAGACTTCGTGTGGGTGCCTCGAATACAACTGAATGAAGTGAGTGAAAGATAACATAACTCGCTAGTGAGTTAAGCCTCGACGTGCCAAATGGCCTACCTTACTAAGTAGTATCGGGTTCTCCCTGTTTCACACCGTTAGAAAATTCGTGAAATTTTCACCAAGAGTTTCAGCTTTATGGGATACATTCGAATGAATGGTGGCGAGAAAGGTCCCGCATAAATACGAATCAGTGCTTTAGTAAACTTGCTATCACAAAGAGGAAATAAGCATTCTCGGAAATTGGTAACCCAAGGACCTTGAAATTTTCTGCTTTTACTACGGCTTTCCTCTTCCTTTACACCTTTATTCGATTTTCGGAGAAGAGCTAAAGATGCCATTTTAGTCAAGTACTTCTTTCTAGGAAGGAACAAAAAGAATATTCAAGTTCTTAGAAACACCATGAATGTGACCTCAGTGGCATACATTATTAAGGTTACCTCACTTGATTGACACCACATAAAGGGATGAAAATTCATCATTCACAAAAGAAACTGAATTGGTTATTTGTCATTTTTATAGTTATATGAATTTCTTCAACTTGCTGATTAACCAAATAGGCCGTGAATTCCATTAATTACTAACACACTGCAGATAATATGTGTGTATTAAAAATCCTTCTAGGGGAATTAGTAAAGTTAAGGAAAGCGCGTATTTCTTTTTCTTTTTCCCTTTCTGCTTATGATACCTATAGGAGTCTCGCTAACCATAGTCAGTGGTACATTACAAATTACACTTATTGAGATAAACATACACCATGGAGTAGAAAGAAATATATTTTATGAAAATATATAGTAAAATAGCTTTTTCACATACAAATAGAAAATGAATTGAAAAAACTTGAAAACGAACTTGGCCACTCAAAAAACTTTAGGAAAGAAATTGATAGTTTAGCAACTATCTTAAACAAAAAGTTGAATACATTTGTAATTTCTTTAAGGTGCATTCGGGACTAGTTTATGTTACATAAATATTGAAAAATAAATTGATAATTCGGTACAGAAATTGAAGCATTTGACTGAAAAATCTCTCGAGGACAGTTATTGTTGTATTTAACATGCAACAGAATGGAATTAAGAGATAAGTGGTCTAAATGTATATTATAATAGTTACAATGTACTCGATGTCATGTCAAATCAGCGGACACTTAACATGGCAGTAATTCAAATTCGAGTGTCTATCCCAAAATTGTTTTATTCATTAGCATGCGTGTGATGAAGTTGGATATGGTTTCATTTTATTATATTTGACTACAAAGTACCTGACGATGCACATAGTTAAGTAAAGAAATATATCCAAATGACTAATTAATACGCACTTACTGCTTACCTGATTATATTACCTGAGCAGCAAGCCCAAAACACCCTACATATAGAGTCCGTAAAACTCTACTTATTAGCCCCAGCTCATAGTTTCCATTACGATTTTTTTTTCACGAGATAATTGGCCTTTAAGCTTGGAAGATAAGAGGAAATTCGAATTAAATGGAAAAAATAGGACTGAGGAGACGACAGGTAGATTAGTTAAGAACGAGCATCTTTAAGGACGAGGAAGAAAAGAGAAACCAAGCAATCTTGGAGGGAAGTAAAAGAACAGAGTTTGCGGCTACAAGGCTTAAAAAACCTTAAGCCTTGTAGTCGCAATAAGGAGTTCTTATTTTCTGCAATTCACTTCAGTTCATAGTCTTTAATTATGTTTAAAACAATATCCAGTAGTGGATGACATATGTGTAAATTTTAATTTTTGTAACTTTCTATCTTCTTTATCTTTTGTTTCCTCAATGTTCTATCAACCTGTACTCCAAAAGAGAATTTAAAACTTCCTTTGTCATTCGAACTAATCAGATATCTCTTTCCTTCCTTTCTGTTTAACTGAATTTTACATTGCTGTAGTCGCGCGCAGTCTCCAGTTGCACATTTCTGCTGCTTCAAGATTGCAACTCGGAATTTCCTACGACAGCCACTGCTACAATTCTTTCCTTATTGGCAAAACTTTGTTTTCGCTGGTATAAAGATTTTTATGGACTTTAAAAGATTGTTTTCCAGTTTCTTTTCACTAATGAAAAAAGTGGTTGCAATGGGAAGAATCATTTTACTAGTTCGAACTCATGAGGGATCTTCCTGATATTTGTATCTTCATTCTCTCTACATTTTTCTACAATCTTCGGTTAAACTTAATATGTTTGTACCTAATTTCCATTTCCTCACGTATTCATATTTAAAATATTCGGCTGGTTTCTTTCTCTGAGTCAGCTGCTGGGCGAATGAAAAGCCTAATGCAGTGAACTTGTATTTCCATTCCCTTATGTTTGAGCCATTTAAGCAGTTATTTTTAGGCATCGCCAGATATTTTTCGATGCATCGTAGTTGGTCATCGATGGAGATGGGACAGGGAGTAGGAGCAGGTCGTTCCAAAAAAGAGGAGTAAGTACGAGATGAAGACAAGGGATGAGAAAGGCGGCGAATAGAAAGGGGGAAGACAGATGACAAAAGGGAGTTATCTCCGCTCCCCCCCCACCTGGGGGCAATTTGTGAGAACAATGGGACGCCCGGTAATTAAAACTTCTTTGGAGAGTAGGAAGATGAGGGACGAAGAGGAGTGGGAAGGAATGAGGGGAAAGAAGCAGAGGGATACAGCCTTCAAACCTCCCCCTTCCCCTTCGCGCTGTTCAAATACCACACCCCACCTCCCCCCGTTCACCCTAAGCATACACCCCCCCTTCAGTTCCCACCCTCGCCTCTTATTTTCATCCTCTGCCTCTTTCTTCCTCCACGCTTTTTTCATTCTTTCCGCATTCGCCCACCATCGCCGCAGTGCACCCGAACCGCCGTCGCTCGGATATACCGGTGAGGGGAGAGAAGGCGTCACCCGAGGTTTATGGTCCCATCATAAAAGGTCAAAGTTGAGCTAATCTCCAAGTTCTATCTCCTCCCAAGTCTTATTTTTTTTTTAAAGATCTCCATGGAGCACTCAATGGGGTGGAAAATATTTTGTCAAGTTTAGATTTACGCATTGATTGTACCCAGTGGTATGGGTGATTCAATCGAGAATTAATAGAGCGATTTAGCCTCGTATTTCGAGAATTACGACAATCTTCTCTCGACAGCGAAAATTTGTGGTGAACTTCATCATCTGAGAATGCTGTACATGCCTTTAACTACTGTTGGAAACCATGTTGCTTCCAATTTTATAAATGTACAGTAAACCACAACAGTATGCTTTCAATAATGGATAAATTGCCACAGGAAAAAAATTGGCCTGAACCGGGATGCCTGGATCCCGGTCCACGCCGATTTTTTCCAGTGGTAATTTATCCATTATTCCATCGCCGTGTTTAGTGGTAATAGTGAATATCTTGAGTATGCTTGCTGTTAGTTGAAAAAACTGTCTGAATTTACATTGCTTTTCTTTATTGTGACCTTATTGGTGTTCATAGTCTTCGGCTTCTATTCAATTCTCCTCGCAGTAAGAAGTGTGAAATATCATATTTTCCAGGATGTCTCATTACATGGAGAAAATATGAAATTTTTCTGATTTTTACGTAGGTACTTAATGAATTCATTCTCTTTCTTTACTCTGTTCGTGGCCTTTGTGTTCTTTACACGATCTATCCAGCTTATCGTCAACATGTATCTGTGTATCCACATTCAAAACATCATCATGCTTCTCCAAGAAATGTTCAAATCTTCCACATGTAAAACTTTCTTTAAATTTCACTGTGATGAGCACTATATTTTGAAGCAAATCGAAGCAAGCCCAGCTTACAAAATGTATCGATTACTCCCTGTGAATGTGAAGAATTGGTGCATCCATTTCCTACGCAAAATTAAGACTTGGCATCCCTTTCTGAAAATAAAACATGCTGTCTCTTACCAACTGACATGTGTGGCAAGGAGCGTAAGCGATACAAAGTTTTTTTGCGCAAGTAGAGTCGGAATGAAATGGAAAGTGAAAAAAGGGACCATTCAAATTCAAGGTGAAATTCAAACCAGAAAACCTGAATGAAAAAAACATTCCGTTTCATTATTATAAAAAACACTTAGCAAGTGTCGAATTTGCACATATAATATAGAAGAGGGGGTCGAAAAAATAAGTATTTTTTTCGGAACGCTTTAGTGCGGAAAAGTTGCCTGTTGTGAAATGAAAAAAAAATAGCGCACAAAAAATTAAAATCGGTTAACATCTTCCGTTCGCGCATCGTAATTTTACAAGTTTATGAAAAATTGCGAAAATCACGATATTTTTGTAATTTTTTCTGTTAGCTAAAACTTTTAAAATAAGCACGCTTTAGTTTTGTATGCTTGTTTTATAGTTTAAGTAACCTAAATCAATTAATTTTTGTTCAATAATATAATATTTTCCGTTCGCGCAACGTCTTAGAAAAAACAAAAGTTTACCAATTTTTCGCACTTTTCACTGTGAAACTCTTTGTTCCTTTTGCTAGAAGAAAACGAACCATATCTCACTTGAAATTGATTGAACCGTGGTGTGGTCTCTCCCTCCTCTGCCGAACCCCTCCCCCCATACCAACTAGGGCATCTACTCGCCACTTCAGTCTATCGCAGTCTGTTACAAGGGGTTCACGTGCACACGCTTTGGTGCTGTGTGTGACGTGTGTGCTGTGAATCTGTGCTGTTCATTGTGAAATACTTTGCATTCGCATAGAAAATGATTTAAAAATTCAGAGCTTGGAAATAATTCAAGTTTTATGCAGTGCTTAGCATCAAATTTTAGAGATTTATATGATTAAATCGTGCCTTAATTTCAAATTTACTTAGGTCTCCTTGAAACGCGACTGTTACTATTGATTCGGTCCATAAAAAATTATACTAACGAATTTTTTAAATTAACAGTTTAATTATTTGTGCTTAATTCAGTCACATCCTGTCAAAGTAAAGAGATATCAGGCATATAAATTACAGGTAACGTCAACATTTGTATAATTCGTAGATGTGATCTTTCATAAAATGCGATCCACAAGAAATGTAACATTAAATTGAAAGAATCCAAGAAATCTATGCTAATCTCTGATTAAAAGGAATAGCTGATGCATGCATATTGAACAAAATGCAGAGAAATATAGTGGTAGTAGTCCTTATTATATCTAGCTGAAGAAATATTTAAAAGTAATGCTGGATAAATAATATATTAGGCTTATTAAACAATTTTCTTCCAACAAATGTTTGATTATTCTAACGACAGCTATTTAATGCCTACATATTAAATCAATTATATCATCTACATATTAATCTCCAGTAAAGTTTGATGATTTTAAGCAGCAAAGCATTGATAATTTCCAAATGTTATTGAGTTAATCAAGACTTGCGTCCGCACACAATTGTAGCCTATGATTATTTCTTCTAATTTTGAGGATACCGGGACTAGCCACGGTAGTTACCTTTACGGAGTCACCCGCAAGTGCACATAAGTGCGATATTCCACAGAGGAAAAATCATTCGCCTTGACTAGTCCCGTGGCTAGTCCCGGTATCCTCAGAATTAGCCAAAGAGCGAACACCTCAATGTGTTCTATGTACGGCTTTATCCTCGCGGACTGTGGCGCTTAGCGCACGATTTGGACTGCTAATGGCATCGTATGTCTAGCAGTTCTGACCACCATGCTCCTATAAAGCCACTAAATTATCCACCGGGGAGAAGGACGCCTCGGTAGCTTCACTGGTTAAAGCACTCGGCGCGAAATTGAGGGATTCGGGTTCGAATCCCGGTCAAGGCGAATGATTTTTCCTCTGTGGAATATCGCAATTATTTCTTCTGTCAATTAAAAATTATGAACTCTGTTCTGTAACTCTTTACATTTTTCCAAAAAGATCAATGTGTTAATAATGGTTTAAACACTGGTAAACATAATGGTTTAAAGGAAGACTACAATGTGTTACATTCATCATAAATATCGACAACTTCCACCGGATTCATCCTGAAGCAGTATGCTTATACGATTAATGAGATTACTTAGAAACTGATTAATTTATCATTTTAAATAAATGGAAATTCTCAACTCTAGAGTCTCAAACTGTAAGGTATTGCTTATTTTAATAAAGAAGGTCCTGAAACTAAGACACCAATAGGCAAGACACTTTTCAAGTACAAGAAAAATAATAAATAGGATGTGACCTCATGAGAGGTTTCCCAGGCCCACTTAATCCAGATTTCAAATTGGTTTTCTCAAAACGCTCCCTCAAGCCTTCCTTATATTTCCTTTCCCATCATTATTTTAATTATTTCCTGGAAATGTTACACCGAGGGCAATGCCCAGGACTCCTTACACCTTACTGCCCTATTTTTCTCCGGCTGTGCTATTATTTACTAATATTATCTCAAAGTCCCGAGGCAGTAACCTACTTCTGTGTCACTGTAATTTTGTCGCGACAGTTCATTTGACATTTTTCCATCCTTGTGATTAATTTTCCGCCAGCATCGTATGTCAGGTAAGCTACTTAAGTTTTTCATCGTTTAATCATATTTGTAAGCATCTTACCAATCAATTTCATTAACATTTCGAATTCCTAATACAACATGGTATCCTTATAAACCCTCCTTGGAGTACTATTGCGTGGATGGGTGCATACCATGTTTCCACTAGAGTGTTCAAACTGTAACAAACTGAGTAAAAGAAAAATTAAATTAAACACTGGCATGGAGAAACGAACAGCACGCTGCGCTTTGTTTATGACATTAGACTTCTCTCAATGATGATTTCTCTTCATAGTAAACTCTATGAAAACACCACGAAAAGAAGAATTAAGATTAAAATAAACAATACCCAAAGCAGGGGTTTGTGGAGAAAATAAAGAAGAAAAAGGCCGCCTTGAGACTAGGGAGAGCAAAGAGTGGTACACGTGGAAGAATTTCCCATGTATGATCTTCAGGTGAGGGAAGAACCAAGAGATTCCTATTAGCTAGCGACACAAAATTAGAAGCAAGGTAGCACATTAATAAAATATGTATGGAGCAGATTCTTATGGAGAAGTGGATGAAGACTATCAGCAGAATAAAGGCCATTAAACACTATGGAATTGTGGTATTACAGAAGAATGGTGAATGCTAAATGAACCGATGGTTGACAATGGAGAAATCCCATAATTATCTAGGGAAAGAAGACATATTGTTAAAACATAATTGGAGCATCAAATACCAACATAATGGGCGCATTTTGTGGCACCTTTATGAGCCTTTTGAAAACAAACCATGGAAGGAGAGATGAATAGGAATAATTTCCTAGGAATAACTACGATGGAATATATTACTCAAATTTTGAGGAACGTTGAAATATTGTGAAGAAATAAAGTGCTTCGCTGAAAACGATCGGAAAGGAGAGTTTATGATAACGTCTTCGTATTTTTGACTGCTGGTGATGAGAGGTGTATTTCATTCCGCCTGCTTTTCATAATTTCATGAAAATAATCTATTTCATGTGGCTACGAATATTAGAAAGACCGATGGTGATGTGGTAATGTTTTGCCCAACTATTCTTCTAGGTTATACGATTTTATTTCCTCAGACTTTCATAGAGTGCATCTTGTTTTCACGTCACATGCGATGGATTATTTTTACGATACATGAAGTATGCATCACTATCTCTTAGAATCAAGTCTTTCTGCAGACTACCTTATTTTTTACCCCGAAATAGTCATTGCTGATATTTCTGTCTCATTGCGGTTATTTTTGCTCCACTACAAATAAGCGATCTTTGATGATGAAATGAAATGAGAGCCTCTTGAGCCTGAGAGTATTTTCCCTCTGGCATTGCCTTCAAGAACACAAATACCCTTCAATATACAAGCCTCTATTTTTCACGTTTAGGCAAAGCCTTGTTAAAAAAAATAAATTCGCACGACCTAATCAAAATATAACTAGATAGAAACATACAATTTAGGTGTTTGAAGAAGTTTGATAATTTAAGACTCGGATAGCTGGGAATTCATTCTACAGAAATAAGAGAACGATGTAGATTTCAACAAAATTTATTTCATGCCTTGGAAATAAATTCTGCTAAAAGGGACGTGGTTTTCTTTGAGATACACCAAAAGACTTTTGAAATGAAATAAACAATTACTTTCTATACATAGAGCCAAATAAGCAGAAAAGATAAAATTAATAAATATGAGACAACAGAAAACGTTTTAGAAAAAGGGCAAAAAGTTGGGGAATAAGAATAATGAGCCATTCAATTTTATTGGCTATAAAGGAATAATACTTCTAGACATTTTTTGGCCGTGTTTCCATGGATATCTCTATTGAGAAAGCTCTATGAAGCTCTAAATGAAGTGGAAGCGATCAATCAGCTTCCGAGCACGCATCGATAGTTTTCCCAGCCTATAATGGTCAGAGGACTCAAGTTTCCACGACTTCGAAACAACTTCATTCAATGATTCGATCTCCAAGTAAATAGGGAATTGTTGATCAGTAACATTTTCTTGCTTCAACGAATGTATCTGTCAAAATGTTTTTCCAAATCTTCGCCTCTTATTTTTCCTTAACTATTTCAATAGCATAATACTTTGCGGTCGACAGTTCTTATCTACCAATGAATGTCTAGCTAATCACTATAATTCAAATCTCTCATTTTCCGTTCTTACTTAATCTGCAATCTTCACAAACCCTTATTTTTAAGGCATAACATAAAAATTTTAAGGAAGGAGCCTTAATTAGGCCTTCATCTTTTATTTAACTTTTTAAATCCACTGTTTAATTTATAGCTGATTTCCGTTCTTTATTTTCCCCAACTAATAAAAAAACTTTAGAAACACTCTTTTCTTCATGCGAGAGAATACATGGATACCATCGAAAAAGTTTAACAGGTTTTTGACTGGCAAGCAGAAACTCAATGTATAGCGATTTTTCCAGTCTTATCAACTGATAATGACGTAATGCAATAATAACAAAATTCTAATACGATTGTCTATGACATCGTCGTGTAGAAATAGTCTATTTGAATGTACAAAGATGAAATAAGTAATACAAAAAATATTTGTAAACCGAATTAAACTTGAGAAATGTAAGATAAAAAGCCCTAAAAAGAAAGTAGAAGAAGAACATAAATATTTAACTGACATCTTTGAAGATTTGTTCTTATCCTTGTTTCTCTAAGCTCGTGTTGTTGACAGGAGTTTGTCCAAATAGTAAACATCTAGAAAGTTTATGAAAGCATGAGACTTTACTAGTGCTCTCTTGGTGGGGTAAATTAGAGCAAGATTAATGCCTGAAAAGTTTTCTGTGGAGCCTTTTTTCGTCACCTCATTGCGTTGAATCTAGGTTAAAAAGCTTATAATGCCATCTGACATGGACAATCTGAACCTTTGTGAAGACACATCAATGGCAATGGTCCAGATCCTGGTCCATGGTCCTATCCAATCTTGGTCCATGGCCCCTAGGTTGATGCATAATTGCATTAATTTTATGAAGACTTATGTTGTGAGTCTCACTCAATCATAAACTTCCAGGTCAAACTATTGACTTAAAAAAAGTGACGATTTGAGGGTTACATTTTTTTAAGATTAAGTAAGAGTAAAAAAAAAGATAGTAAATGAATATGTTTTTGAATCCGTTGCAAATATAAACCCAAATATTTATTATTTTTCTGTCTAACTTTCCCGCAGATTTTGCATAGACTAAAGACGGCTTAAATTATATGTTTACATGTTTTTAACGGTTACCACTGTTGTACTGGATATGGCTAATATACTATCGTAAAAAATGTATTCCTAACTCGTAAATACGTACATTTAAACGACCAATCACGCAATTATTACGATTTACTTTTGACACAAATATAACACGATAGTCAGAGCTCAAAAAATTAATATCAGCGCAGAAAATAACTTGCACATCTTTCAACAAAAGTGCATTAAACATTAGAATATTCAAGTTTTTTTACGGTTTCCCAATACAGAGTGCATCCAAAAATTATATAATTCACAACAGCTCAGAAACGGCTCACGATTAAACACCCCCTACCACAGTCCCTTGTGACGGCTCACGGGATATACTGTAGGCGTAGAAAAAAAAATAAACGCTTAGCTAACGCAAAATTTATCACGCAGTAATAAGTAGTCCGCACCCACGTATGACCCGTTTCCAGAGGCAGTGTGCGGCATGTGGGTACTACGGATTATGACGCTTTATTTATCACAAACACGAGTGGAAAAATGACAGAAGGACAGTACCAAATATCCGTTTGATTCCGAAACAGTAATATTTCTCATATTTTATCACGCTTTCAGCTGGTAGAAATTTTTTTTTTAATATTAATATGAAAATGGAAATACCTACTTAAATTTTAGTAGATATATTTTTAAGTACTATTTTGGTTTAAAAAGTAAATATATTAAAATGATATGCCTTGAATAACAATATAAATCTTCTAATTTTTGTGTTATCCTCTGCTAATACTTTCTTTACTGAAGGCCGAATACGGTCTAAAGGGACGTGGCATAGCATTTAAAAAGTGTTTTTTCCCATGATACAAAGACTAAGGATAACTTCTCCTTTAAAACCAGCGTGTCCTCTTCGATGTCGAAGGTTTGATTTTTGTTCAATGCTAGTGATTAGGGTTGAGTTGTCTTTCCGCGTTTAGATACATTATATTTTGTTTAGATATATTATGGTGAAATGAACGTATCAAATACTTATATAATATTTAATATGTTCATCTCTCTCTCATCTCTTTGCCTTGAGAAAGGTGGATACTAACCACGCCACCGAAATCTCGGAAGTTTTAATTTGTGTCTTTCGCTTGTTTCTATATTTTTATCGGCCACCCTCTTGGCATTATATGTATGTATATATATAGTCAATCGATGAAAAATCACTCGTGGTGAAAATAAAAATCAACTGAGGTGTCACAGGCGTGACAAGCTATAAAAGATATAGGCACACATGAAATAGATAAATCACACGTTTTTTTTGATATTTCGACAGCTAGGCGGTCATCTTCCAAAGTCTTAAGAGTAATGGATGAAGGGACGGGTTAGGAGAGGAGAAAGGAAGGTAGGGGCAGGCGGGGAGGGGAATGGCGGGGAAAGAGGGGAAAAAGGGAGGGAAGAGAATGGAGGGGGAAGAGGGAAAGGAAGTTAAATGAAATACATTGATGCCCGGTGGGTGGAAAGTTTATACAACCAAATTAATGATAATTCGACTGATTTCAGTTCAAGTGGGGGAACAGTTGGAGGGAGTGAAAAAAGAATTGACACATTGTAGCAATAAATAAATATATATATATATAATAAATATTTCGTTCAAACAGGTGGTGAAAGAAAGAGGTTAGGAAACATATAAAATTGTACAACACAATGGTGATGTGAAGATGGAATGATGGCCGATTCCAAGTGAAAAAAATTCGTCTAGACCGGGAATTGAACCACGGACCTTCCGATTTCGCGCCGGATGCTCTGACCACTAAGCTATCTAGACTACTAAAGAAACACTGGAATCGGCGGGGGGTTTATATGAATCAAACACCCCCAAGATTAGTCCGTAAAAGGGAATCGGCCATCATTCCATCTTCACATCACCATTGTGTTGTACAATTTTATATGTTTCCTAACCTCTTTCTTTCACCACCTGTTTGAACGAAATATTTATTATTTAGGCCAGTGAGCGGTTTGAGTGAATGAATGAATGGTTGTATGGCCGGAATGGCTCATTTCTACTTCTTGGGCTCTGCGTGCCCCGAAACGCCTGTTCTGTATCTTTACCACTGTCTGTGTGCCTGAGTCAAGCTTTCCTTTCCTCTTCTGTGTTCGTAATTTCTTCTCTGCCGGTGAGTGAAAATGTCCAGCGCCATCTCTCGGCGACTTTTACGGACTAATCTTGGGGGTGTTTGATTCATATAAACCCCCCGCCGATTCCAGTGTTTCTTTAGTAGTCTAGATAGCTTAGTGGTCAGAGCATCCGGCGCGAAATCGGAAGGTCCGTGGTTCAATTCCCGGTCTAGACGAATTTTTTTCACTTGGAATCGGCCATCATTCCATCTTCACATCACCATTGTGTTGTACAATTTTATATGTTTCCTAACCTCTTTCTTTCACCACCTGTTTGAACGAAATATTTATTATTTACGCCAGTGAGCGGTTTGAGTGAATGAATGAATGGTTATATATATATATATATATATATATATATATATATATATATATATAAACACAAATATAAATATACTTTTAAAACACAGGCACACGAAAATTAAAAGGACACTCACAGAATAATTTGCGGACGTTTCGACGGGCAAGCCGCCATCGTCAACGACAAGAGACTAACTAGTGGTCTGTTACCTCGGGTGGGGGGGGGAAGCGGAACAGGAGAAGGGAAGGGGGCTGGTGGGGAGCGGGAGCAAGGGGTTGCTATTGGTCAGTGGGCCAAGTTAAGCCCGGGCGATTCAAATGCTCTTAAGAACCAGATGAAAGCCATCTCGCGAGTCCTCAGTTCAATATTAGTTGCTACTAATAGTTTCGCCTTTCCAACAAACTTAGGGTCATCAAACTTGGTATTTGTGATTCGATTCGATTATTTATAATTTCGGCAACATACATAAACATGGAACAGGATCGTAGTCATACAAGCAAACATGTATTTTGATAGTGTGTATATATCATTGTTGATCAGGGATTAAAACAGCGAGACGAGCAACCCTTACGGATTTGAGATTGCTCGCTTATGTGAGTATAGTGCGGCTTTACATACTCAGTTCTATTATTCCCTTCAGACCTATCCTTCTCTGAGAGAAAACGCGTAGGACAGAGAAATAGGCCCCTATGCTTTCCTGATACCGTCCTGTAAACGCAAAACAGAGGAAAATAGCAACACCAGACATCACCCTGGGTCTTATAAAAAAATAAGGATATTTACCTCTTAAAACTACGTTTTGCATGTAGACACTATCAACATACGAAATAAGAGCTTCGACGAGACATGAGATAGTTCAGTTGCGTGCAGATGCATATTAAATTTCCCGGAGACAACCGAAGCCAGTGCAAAGGATCTGGCCTTGATGCGTGCTCCTGCCTCGGCCTACTGAATATCTTGCTGTACGATCTAGCCTCGACCAGTGAGAAATTTTTCTCCGGGTGCAGTGAACTCACCGTGTTGTCTATCCCCTGTCGGTATCTGCGGATGCCGGCCGCCGCTCCTGAAGCCGTCGGCACCGATTCTGTCGTCGTGGAGAAGAACGCTGAGGAATCCGCCTCCGTGCTGGGGAAGGCTTGGGTCGGGGGTGGAGGGGCCGGCGTGGGGTCGGAGGGGGCTCCATCCGGCGGGGGAGGCTCCAGCAGCGAGGGTGGTGGCGGAGGGGCGGAGGAGCCCTCGGAGGCGGCCGAGAGCGGGGGTGGCAGGGTGTGGGACGGGAGGTAGGGGGCTGACGAGGCCTCAGGGGCGGTGGATGGGTCCTCCGACGAGGACGCGGTGCTGGCCCCTGCGGCCGCTGCCGCCGCCGTTGCCGCCTCCGCCGCCGCAGAATCGCCCCCCACCCCCGTCCTGATAACAGCCTGATCTATGTACAGCGTCAGCCGGATGACCACCTGGATGACCATGGCGACGAACAGGTTCTTGTGGATCCTTGTCCTGTTGTTCTTCAGACTCCTGTTGTGGAGGAATGACGAAAGAGATAAAATTTTCTCCTAGCTGCTCCAAAAGGAAAGTCACAAAAAAGTGCACTTTTCCTGCAGAACCTTAGAAAACTGCAGGTAGGTATGCTTATGTATCTTAAAAGAGACGGGATTTTAGAGTATGGAGCATCAATATGGTTTCCTACCAATAGGAAAGAAGAGAGAAACTTAACCAAAAGTCTTATTCGGAGGAAAAGTCATAAAATAAGTTCACATTTACTTGAGGACCTCTGAATAAAATCGTAAACATCATGATATTGCTTTGGAACCCCAATGTATTGGCTCTAATTGGCTCTATTCCCAATGTATTGGCTCTAATTATCCGGAGGAAAAGTCATAAAATAAGTTCACATTTACTTGAGGGCCTCTGAATAAAATCGTAAACATCATGATATTGCTTCCAAAGCATTAATTTCAAGACTTGGAGAGTTCGCTTTGATATTGCTTTGGAATCCCAATGTATTGGCTGTAATTGACTATCTATTTATGCTACGTACATCGCTCAGCTGCGAGATTTATAGTGGAGAGACCATAGGAAAATACTGCATAGCAAGACAGAAATTCTATAATGATCATTTTATAAAACCCTGTATTTCTTTTACGCCACATATTATTGAGAATGGACTTAAATGATAACCGGGAATTAGCATCCGGGGTGGCGTGGTACTTACAGGTACCAACCAACCATCTGCATAAGGAGACTCTACAACGGAAACCTCGTCCGTAAGTTTCTATGTCCCATGCATTAAAGTAAACAACTTAGTTCGGATTTCTGCATACTTAGCATGGTAATTGGGCTTCCGCTTCCATAAACTGTAGGGAACATTTACTGAGGGTCACAAACTCGAATTTGAACACAATAAATGCCCTGCTAAACATTTGACATTCTAATGCCCTTGTTAAAAATTGTTATTCTCACGCCAACACTCTGAAATATTACGGTATTCATAACTATTCTTTTTGAGGGCCAATTCTATAAATGACACATGTTGGTATACATATATTGCGGGTAAATACCAACAAACGTATTAGTTTTACTAACTATTTTGAGGTGGTTTATTGAAAATTTTGGAATGCATCGGGTGCAGGGGCATAAGTTTCGATTTGACGAGCGTAAATATATCTGTCATATTAAAATATGTTTTCCAGATTTTACCAAACTATAAAGTTATTTTACCCTCAAGTTACAAATAGAAAAACACAGCGGTGACTCCCATGCTTTTGCATAATTCTGAGTGTTCAAACTGTCTACATATATCTTTTCCAAGTTTTTTTTATCCCTTTGCAATTATTTACGAGAAGCATAAAAAGATAATTCATTTCAAAAAGCAAATATATTTGTTTTAAGTCACTGCCAAGCAACATTTAATTTCTTTCGCAATGGCAATTAGCAGTTACATGGCTCAAATTCAATTGCCGGTGATTACCCCACCAGAAATGTTTGAGGCATTTTATCCCGTTTCCGCTTCCTTTTAACTATTATAGAGAACATTGCCTGCGGGGGACCACCTTCATTCGAGTTCGCTCACAATCAGCATCCTGTTTAATAGTTTTAAATTCCAATATCCTTTTCAACTCATCAGAAAATGTATTTAGCCATCCCGTGGTAGTAAAGTCAAAATTCCAAAGCAGGACAGAAGGTGGTAGCGTGGCGCGCTCAAAGGATAATCAGTACCTAGCGGCTTCGCACGAGTTCAAAGTGCTAGTTTTAAAACGCACAAAATGTTTAGCAGAATAGTCAATGTTAAAATGTTCAATTTATATTTTTAATCCCACCAAAGAGTCAAAATAAAGTACTTTTTGAAAAATGACCCGGAAGCGTTGAAATAATAAACTGTGTGGAAATTTTCAAAATGAATGCATCTTAGTACTGCGAAATTACGAGCTCATGCTTTAAAGGAAAAAATGTTACAAAATGCAACTAGAACCGCCTCTTCAAATATTTATAACAATATTTCGAACATCCTGTAGTGTCCAAGCTTATGCAGTGGAACGGTCCCGTAAGCCTGAAGTAATAAATTGCAGTGTTCTACTTCATTTTAGCAAGGGAACAGTTCCACTATAGATTCATCACCGGACATGCGTAATGTTTTCCCCAGGCCACCTTTTTTCCAATTGACATTGTATTATATTGTTTTATAAATAATTACCTTTTAGCCATATCCAAAACCTTTAAGTTACGTATTTCTAGTGTGTTTGGATAAAAAGGAAACCGATTAACAATTGCATTGGAAGCATTTGTATAAAAATATTTTTAGGAATGTTACTTTCATAGATGCATCCAAAAGTGGACTGCACGGGTTGGTGTGGTGGCCCGTGAATGACCTGCCTATGAAAGGCCGCTGCAGTCCCCTTGAATTGAGTTTGGCCCAGCAGCATTTATTTTGCTGTAATTCATCCGGGAAAACAAATAGTGAAGTGTATTCTGCAGCAGTATAGAATTTGCCGTTCCGCTCAAATAATCGTAAAATTATGAACCGTAAACGGGTTAAAAATTAAATGCTGAATTTCAGTGAAATAGTCGGACTTTTGACCGATGTCCCACTCATTTCATGTAGCTCTTTCCTGACAACATGGATTTACATTACATTCACAATTAGAGCACACATCTAGAATTATATTCTTACTCTAAATAAATTAAATGAATCAGGAAATGGTAATACACAATGTCTAAATGGTAATGGTAATACACTATGCAACGTGTAAATTACACCCATCATAGTATTAACATGTACATCGAATTAATTTTCGTTTCTATGGTGCATGAAACGTTTGAGAAATGTCTTTAAGCAATTTTGAAGTAAATACTGTAGCATCATACTTTTCTAAATTACCATCAGGAATGATAACATATTTTGCTATAGGAACATAATTTGTTTTAAGTTCCCAATGTTTTTTTGTGACGACATAGAAGTATAAAGTCCTCAGCTGCTTGCAATTTTCGACGAGTTGAGTCCCTTAATTAATGATAAACATAAGCATATGTCGAGCTCTCAAATGTATTATTACTTCATTAATATCATATGGTGGTTTTCCCGTTACCTAATGAAGTGAATGGGTAGGTGAGGTCTGTGAAACAGAAAAGAAAACTCGAATCGAAGCTGCGTGCTGCTGCATAACGAGTATGAAGTATGTAGCCATTTTTGTACGGAAACGACAGGTTCAAAAACTTATAATTTGAGGATTTCAATTCCGATAAAACTAATAGAGGTGGATGCACAGATTTTGCATTAATTTTTCAACAATAAATTACTATTAATTCACAACATATCTCAATATCGTTGGTTGTTTCTACGATATGTAACGAACGTTTTGATGCAAGTTGAGAATGACCAATAAAACATGTAAAACGCCCTCTTAATCAACATTAAAACTATTATGGCATTTCAATTATTATCGATTAAAGCTCGAACGACGATGAGTTTTATATTTTTAAAATTTTGAAATTACTAAACCCAAGACGAGAATTACCAAAAGCAAGTCAATTCTTATGTTTTATAGTACTCTTAACATCTGCATTTCATTTATGTGAAGTTTTTCGATTACAAACGGAACGATGCTAACGGAAAACTATTTTGCTTCGTTCTATAAGAGGTGAACTTTTAGTAAAAAGGAATTAAACTGAAATAAGCGTTACAAAAGAAGTGTTAGACATGGTGATGAAGGCTTTTAGTGCTCTTCCACGCCATTTGTATTGCAGTGATATTAGTTAAAGGCTCATTTCAGGGAGCATATTCAGGATGAAAATCAAAAAAGAACTTAAGCACTCTTCAAAACTAAAAATTGGAATGATTTTGGAATAGGAAAGTAACAGCAACAAGCAAAATCAGGAGTAACACCAGTGCCCTCAGCCCTAAAATGTGCTAATTGAATATGAAGTTTACCATCGGCTATGATATCCATCAACCGACGCTTATTTTCAGTAGCCGACCATACTTGAGTGCATACCTTTTATTTGAAACGATCAGGACCTAAATATTTTATGGAAGGAGACAATAAGGGCCTAAAATGTTTCCTTACACATTAAATATATTTCAGTCTAGACCGTAATACTCCGGTTTAGTTTCGGTGCGGTTTCATCATTAGTGTTTAAGGTTGGTTCAAATTGATAAGTATGGGGCAGCCACGATATACATTGATTCCCGCTCGATAATTAAAATTAAATTCAAAATAAATATTAATCCCAATTGTCAATAAAAGCAAAGACATTTTGACTCCTATGCATTTACTTCGGTCATCAGGTGTCCATCGGTACGGAGGGTTTAAATCACGTAAACACGTACGAGATAACTTACATTTCTTTCTTTACCCTAGTGACAGACCATAAGTGAAAAATATCCTTAGCCGTCAAGTGATTTTAATTACTGAAGATAAGAGCTAGGTAACGGAAGCCGTTAAACTGAATAACTACTATAAGAGCGTAAATTAGAACATCCATTATGACGGCTGAACTAGTGACTCAGATAGAATACACCTAGACAATGTCGCAGAAGATGGCTCTAGACCGCGTCTCACGTTGTGTTTTTTTTCTTAAATTAAATTTTTCAGTCTTAAGTTCCCTTTGCATCTACAGTGACGAAAAAGTGGAATGCAAAATACAAGTAAAATACAAATACAATAAGATGGAGTCACATCTCGTGTACACTTCTAGAGTTGCTGTATTTGTACAGCATGATGACTCCCAATTTTTGCAGTATATTAAATAGGATACGTATCGTAAACTTTTTTGCGATCGCAAACACATTGGAATCAATCTTAGACACAGAACCTGATATAAGGAAAATTCCATTGGCCGACCGAAGGAAAGAGAGAAGTATTCTCATTGACGGCTTGAGCTTAAATTACACTATTCCTCGTTGAGTAAAAAGTTCCAAAATTAACGGGCTTTTACTACCTTCAGAGATCAGCTAATCCCATACTTTATTTTCCTTTCATATTGATTCACATCCCTGCTTTAAGGTAGTTCCACCGTAAAATGCCATTTCATTCCTATTCTGGCAACTTGTAGAAAAACGTATTATCTTTTTATTATGAAAAACAAAATCCTGCCTTTCCGCACTATTTTTCTCGCAATTACATTTGAAATGACATAGTGTTGAATGTGATAATCGGATAAACACGAGGAAAAACGAGTATTTTTCCATATATTATAAATGACATTTTCGCGAAAAACTGAATATGTGAAGGTAAAACGCCATAAGGCATCTTAACGCCATATATTTTGAGTTATTAACTAATCACTGCGATAATTGACGTCCAAATACGATAATTCTATAGAGATGGAGTTAACTACAATGGCTGGAAAAAAGCGTTCATTAAAAATTTATATTCGTGGAATAACCTGCATAAATTGTAACTTAATTTTGGCTTTCAATAGGTAACGCATGACATCAATAAAGGTATGGTTTTTAAACCGAATAAACAAAAAGGTTGAATTATTTGTTTAAACCCTTAATGTTGCGGTGAAACCACCTTAAAGTCTTTCATATATTATCATTTACCGTTTGATACGTTTTGCTATGCTCATTGGAGAGATCCACAAAAAATGGAACTGTGGGAACCGAAATCGTATCGGACAATACACCCTTCTCCCCTTCGGCTCACGTACCGAGTGCGAGAGAAGAAGGCTTGAGGAATAAAGATCACTCTCGTCTCGAATCGAAGGAAGACACACTGGAGGTGAGGCGTAAGAAGGAATGAGGGTAGGTATATGGCGTGGGCGAGTGAATGAGCAGGGAAGATAAGGATTCTTTAATGCGACCAGAGAGATGATTTTCTACCCAAGGACGGCGTAGATCAAAAGGAACCTCGCTACGTCTTCCACCTGGGTAGCAGATCATCTGAATTGACGTCCTTGGGTGCAGTGCAAATGAAATATCGCTGATAAAAGCCGAAGAAAAGCATTGATGTACCAATGGGATTTTCAATTTCGATTGAAACCCAATGCAGTGCGCGTCTTCAGTCTAGTTCATGCTAGAATAGCCTTTGTATCGACCACATTTATCGTAAAATATCAAAAGAAAATTCCAGGAACCGAAAATAAACGACGGCGGATGAATTATTAAAAGGTTTCACCTTAAGTTGACAACATCAAAGGTTATCGGAAGAAAATCTTAAACCGAAAAAACAAAACCCGACTCATTATGTTCCCTTTAAAATGAGATTGTATCAGGTTTCTCAATATTCCAAAAAATGGCTCCTGAAAACATTAACTCATGAGCTCCAAAATTCAATGAAAAAATTTAAATTCCCATTTCAATTTTTTCATTGAATTTTGGATAATTCCAGGACGAGTATGCCCTATGAGTTTCCTAGACGTCTGGTAGTGTTCGGAAGACCTAAACTCCTGATATCGACTCTAAACGTAAATGCACTGCTAAGGCAGCAGGAAATGCATTATATACGCATATGGATCCCTTAATCTATTTTTCTGTGACAAGATCCTTGTGCTGTTTAATGGTAAGGTAAAATTATTTTAGATGATTTGGAGCTTCCCCAGGACAATTGAAAAATTGAACTGGTAGTGAACTTGATGGTTGGTACATAATTATGCCATATTACCAAAGGAAAAGTTTATCAAACAGCTGTAAGTCAAAATAAAATGTCTTATACATACTTAGAATAAGAGCAAGGGAGGTAGTCGATGTGTCGTTTTCATGAAGCAACACAATTTCTAAGACTATTGATTGAAATGCATCCTCCGGCATGATTAAGTCCCTCAAGATTATCTAAAGTAATTGCTTTACCGCAGGAATAGAAATAGAAAACGTACTTTGCAGTATCCCTAACAACTTCTACAGTATCATAAAGACTTCCAAAAATCGAAGTTTATCACATGTTGTCATAAAAATAAATATACAAGCTTTTTCACTTTTTTCATTTTCATAATTTAAAATGCATGATAAATGTATTTTTAAAGTGTAGGAGAAATTCCGAAGGATGTGATTACCCATAATTTTTGTCTCAATTGAGTACATATAAAGTTAAATATTTGAATATTGGTAGGAATCGCTTGTTGTAGGAAACTATGCAAATATTATTCCTGGAGTCGTCTCAGCTTCGCATAATTTCTCACCGATTTAGGACTAAGCTCCTATTAGGATCTGAATTAGGTAGGAAGTAATATTGCAATTGAGTACACTCCTTCAAAATATAAAACATTCCTTAACGTTTAAAGCTTAAAGTATCAGGCGACAACTTGCGGAATTCGATGATTCCTTAGGGGGATATTTAAATCTGAAAATGTTTAAATAAGGCACTTCGTTTGCCTGTTTACCGGTATTTCCTGTGATAGCTGAAGACTTGCAGTTTTTTTAAAATATGAATGGAATAATGCAGTAACAAAGCGGTTGCGTTGTTCATTTTTTTAAATGGTGAAACTTGTTAGCAATTTTAATATTTAAGTAATATTCACGGGGATTTTACGAAGGGTAGAAATTGGAACAAAGGTTTTGAATCCACTTAGAACAAAGACCGACGCATTTACGCAAAATATAAAAATATTACTCATACTGTTTTTGTACTAAAGCATAAGCGAAATAGTTGACCCGTACATTGCTTTTTGTTCACGTATTAGCCCGTCGGCGCACATTTGTCACTGCGACCTTCACGGTTTCCCGCAGTGCTGCTATCACTCCATTAGGCGACTACCGTAGCATTTGAGGTGACCCAGGAATATAGTGAATAAGGTGAAACGTAAGGTGGAAATCTATACAGAATTAAGTACTTTCTTCTATTGAGTAAGTGGAAGTGAGTCTTATAAAAGGGAGTAAAAGACAACAGCAATATGTAAAATTATGCTATAGAGACTTAACTGACCGAAGGGAAATGAATAATTTTGTAGGATTTTTATGAGAGCAATATATCTTTGCCTATCGTTAACTGCATCACAGTTTTCATATGCCCTTGTCATGGGATGATAAACCAAACTTCGAGCGGTTCTCATTAAAATAGTTAATTTGCAAAAATGTAACACCCATGAAGAAGACTTGTTGGTTTAACTAGAAAGAATGCCTAACCATTATTTTGGAGATCCTGATTCGAATCTCAGTCAATCCAGTGGAATGTTTACGTACAATTGAAGCAATTTTAAGCTATCAAGCAAGCTTTCCGGTATTGTCAAGTGGTAAGGATAGCCGTTTCTCACCCGCGAGGCCTGGGTTCGATTATCGGTACCGGAATATTTTATATCGTCCCCGGTGGCGACGGGGTAACATCCTCGCCTGCTAATCCGAGGGTCGCGGGTTTGAGTCCCGCCTGGGTGGATTTTTCTCCATCCAGGACATGGGTTTTTGTGTTCGTCTATTGTTAATGTTACATCACCCGATGTATGAGGCCATTGAGAGCTGTTTTCGGGGTAGTTGAAATTAAAAAAAAATTGTGTTACACTGTGGAATATTTTCTTGCTTCTCTGGTGAGCATATTATTTATTAGTGTACCAAAGTGTACCTTACCATTTATAAGTGAGCTCCAAATATTTTTCACACGCACTTTTAGTGATTTTCAGAGTATTGCAGCATTAATACTCAATGAAGGTTCAAGACCCTTCCCCTTTATTGAGAATCCTGTTTCGGTAATATGTTATTCGCTCTTCGGCGCCATTTATCGTCGGCATCGAAACAATCGATTAGTTAATCATTAAGAAGTTATGGAAAAAGTCATCCTAGGGTTAGGGATGCAAGTCGAAGTCAGAATAGTGAATCCGCATATATATCCCTGTTTCCACGGCTGCATCTGCCACATGGCGTTAGGGATTACACAGTAGCCAAGAGGTGAGAATAATCAATTGCCAACCACAGACAGGGTTTTGGTGCTGTATTGATCCGGAGAACCCTTAAGCCGACAGCACAAAGGGCAGGTGAAGCCATCATATTCCAATATTATCTCTAATATTTTGCTACCATGAAGGTCTTATGATCGGATATTATTTGGAGGCTTTGGAGAAGCAAAGGTCCACTGCGTGTTAACATAATTAAAAGTTACACGTGACTTTTTTGTCACCATGGATGGCATGGTTCTGTCGTAATACTCCTTTACATAGTCTCTGCAACCAATTTAATCCATGAATTTCACACCTTCCCCTTCTTCTCACACCAGCATGTCCAAAGAAACGAAGCATACACCTTCGTGTATGTCCATTAAACATTATTTCATGACCTACAAATTCGCAACCCTACCCATCCTATTTTGACGGCAAATAATTCTATCACGTCCAACGCCCACTGCATTTAGCCGACACTTATTCCTGTCTTAGAATAGCCTAGTTTCACTGCCATACTAGAAAGTAAGGAGGAATATAATTTTGTATCCTGCGATCTTTGCTTCCTCAGAAAAAAATTATTCCTTGAGGTGCTTAGCATACTATCTACGGCTTTCTTTTGCGTATTCCCACGCGTCATGGTGTCCAAAACTATCGAAATATATTACAAGCCTTGCATCTACCTTTTGCATTGACTTTGGTGTATTCAAATGAAAAATGCAAGACTTTTCTTACCCGGGCACTAATAAAGGCCACAGGGAATTAGTATGTAATCATTGATATGCCAAAACAAATACACATTTTCACTGGCTACCCCTCTTTCTCTTTTCCAAGGACATTCACAAATTACCCTAGGAGATGAATGCTAAGCTCTGAGGTAAAAAAGCTGTTTCCCTGCCGATCAATGTTTTGCATATTGAAATAAACTGTGAATGATGGTGATTACATTGACGATTTTGACTTGTTACATTAAATAAGGTCATATATGAAAAAGAATTTTCTTGACACCAATGTATAAAGCGGTTAAATGTTAAAATTATTTCTATGCAAAGTGAATTATATGATAATATCTGTAGAGGCAATTCTCTAAAAAATTTATCATCCTGAAGAAAATGTCAAATACGAGGCTATCATCTATCCCATTTTAAATTCTCATGGGGAAATGAGTAAAATGAAAATCTCTCAAAGAGAAGAAAGCGTTAAATTTCGGATATCTATGAATTTGGAGCTATAGTTGTATTTTCCTTATAGTTCATGCACTATGGCGTGTAGAAGCCTTATATTTTCAGCCATTTGATACCCCCAAAAATTTACTTTGCTTTATTGTTTTCACAAAAATGGCATTTATAAAAAAATAGTTTTACTTGTTTTTTACTATTTTTGGTCATGAAGGCTGTGTAACTTTAAGATTACTTTGTGGAGATAACATTATAGAAAGATAATTTGTTTACGTATAATATAGAGGGAACGTTCTAAGTTAAGCAACACAAAATGATTAAATGTCATGTATATTAAACTTCACGGTGGAACCTGCTTGAAGTATGCGATTGCTGGACAATTTCATCAATATAATTTCCCCCGAATGTACACGCTTCCAGATCAACCTACTTCATGATACAGAAGAGAAATAATTATTATAATTCCAGTCATGTAAGATTAGTGTATTAGCAGACGAAATTCCAAGTGGAAGCCGTATCGAAAAGACTGATCGGCAATCGATTCAAGCCGCATGAGAGAAAAGAAATGAAAAGGGAATCTTCTCTGCGGAAGCAGTTCGTATTCCTGGGATGAGTGCGTGTGCATGGGGCTGAGCCGGCTCATTGATTGGCCGTTCTAACTACCAGGACGAAGGATTATGGTTGAAGAGAGAGGTAGGTGGGATTTGGTCCTTTTCAATGGCGATGAAAGGGGACAAGATCTCCCTCGCCCTCACTGCTGCATCCGATCAACGCGAAGGTTTGACGAGACTACTCAATTTTCTTCTCAGCACCTGTACCCACATTCATATACACCGACGTCTGTCTGTCTGTCTTCTCTTATCCTTTGTTGGCGGATTAACCGATGTTACTGCAGTTCGATTGATGCTGACGTCTGTACGTATGGTCTCTATGGTTGCGTGAGATATTTCGAAACAGGTATTCAGACGCCTACTGTCATTTTTTAAATCAGATGTGAATATTTTATTTATTTTAATTTATATTGTAACTAAATGTTACCCGCAGCATTCTTTATGCTGAACTTATGATTATTTATGCTATCATATTTAACTGCTTGTTTAACCATTCTTTTTTGCACAGATGCCGATTCTATAAATGAAAATATTCCGTAGATAATTTGTTTTTATACAAGAAATAGCCACCCAGAGATAATTAATCGATAAAAAAACATTACCATCCACTTAGACAATCATTTACCCTCAAACTTTAGCGTGGAAATATGCTGGTTATTTTCTTTGACGGTCACATTTGTGTAACCAGTCACATAACAGTGATTTTTTTGTTTTTATTTTCTACTTAAGGGAAATAGGGTATAAACTCAGCTATGGGGACTCCAATTTTGACTTTATTATTCTCTCACTCCTGTACTCAGCCTTTATTGATTTCCACAGTGTTCACTGGACATCGATGAATATTGCTTCAAGCAGAGGTAGATATTTTTGAATTTAGAGAACAAGCAGTGATGGCAATGATCATATAACTTAACGTTTTTTTTATTTTAAAACCTATGCTTTTAATTAACGTTGCATAAACCCTCTACACTACTTACATTTTTGAACATAACCCTTTAACAATTAAAATTGGTCACCTTAAACAGATTTCACGTTCCATTGCAGTCAAACATATTTCATGGAAATATACGTGTAAGAAAACAACAGTTTAGCATGGCTTGCATGATGTTCAACTCTTACGCTTATAACTTATTCCTTCGGTTCACAGGCAAATCTATCTAATTCATTTTTCACTCTATACACAATCCAAATGTAATTGGCTCTAGTGACTACATGCAAAGTTCAATTTTTAAAATTATCCAGTGCATTCATTTGGAAACATCAAATTCCCTAACACTCATTGTTAGATATTGAAATTTGAAGCACTACATGCTATAAAAGAGAAAGCTGAAAATGCCGAATCTACTAAATACTTCACGGGGCATTGGCGTCAGGGGAGGAAGATGGGAGTAAGCCCATGAGAACGGTTCATCGGCAGAAACAAATGCTATGCTACCCGTCCAAAGAAATTTGGCCACTGTAATGAAGAGACGAGTTTTCTCAAGTGTGCGCTAGTCCAACATATAGCGAGAAATTAGGCACCTCGGACCTCGGGAATTCCCTAGAGTTTTATAGCCACGTCGCGTCGTATCAGTGCAAATGGTATTCCGATTTTCTAATTGAGTGGCATTTTTAGAGATGGGATGTAAACAAATCATAGTATGTTTCAATTAACATAAAATTGAGATTCAACTTCAAGGAGGCCAAAATGAAATGTCAACTAATTATTATGCTGATTTGATTTACAAATTTGATCAAACTGAATTTCGAAGTGTAAATACGCCTAAGTGATGGTTCTAAAGAAAATAAAATCAAATAGATGCATATGATATTCCTAAGACCAATGCACCTAATAGGAAAATTTAAAAAGAAAAATTGAGAGAAATATTCCTTCACTCATATTTGTGACGGAATTTTATGTTTCCCTGCAAAGATTAATTCGATATTTAATTTTTTCCAAGAGCCCTAGGTGGGTCTGACAAGGAATGACGGCAGACTCTTAAAACATATTTTATTCCTCTACCGACCTCGCAGATTGTGTTCATGCATGCAGGCAGAAAAATATACCCATGAATGATATGCTAATATTTTTTTCTTTCTATATCCATTTAAAAATCTCAGTAATTTGTATATAATTACTATACCCTCATTAATTTAGTCAGCATTCTGCGAACATTTTTCAAATTTTATTCACTTATCTTTATTCACTAAATTTACTTTTCCCTTGAAACTTAACTGAAGTTCTCTCAGTTGATCAAGTTGATCTAATTTATGATCCCAGCCATATTTACTTTCTAACCGAAAAATATCATTCAAATATCCGTTAGAATCACGGAAAAAGATGAAAGACGGTCTTAAAATTTTACAAATTATTTCATTGGACACAGTTGAAGCCCGCGAGCTTAATACACATGGAGTTCAATTTTAGAGTTTTGATAGTGAAGCAATGCTATATTCTATTTGATTAATTCCTATGACTCGTGGCGTTCGCCATGTACATACACACCTGACGTGAATATTAGGCTAAGGTTTTGTTATTGCTAGTTTAACTCTCCTGCCTACCTACCTACTACGGTCATTTCTTGTCCATTCAATTTATCCCTCTTTATATCCATCCCTTTATTCCGTTACTACTGCATTCCAATCCCCCATCATTAAAATATTTTTTGGGGGGCATGCCTAATTGTGTCCTTCAGTTGTTCAACAGCTGATTAAGTAAAAAGACAACAATCTGGTTAGTAAAATTCACTCTTCAAATGCAACTATGTTATTTATGAAGAAATTTTCTTGAACTCGCACACTAAAATTTATGTTTACACTAAGTTGAATTTATTGGATTGCGAAATAAAAAACAATAATTTAAATGAAATAATCCAAATTTAACCGTCAATTTAAATTACATTCAGCTCTCTACGGAAATGATTATCTAGTTGTTATTTCATAATTGAATCCCAAGTTACGCACCACCACGAAATGCTAGGCAAGATTTGAACCAGTTTCACTCGCCTGATCGAATTCACATACTCTTTAAAACACGAAGATTTTGAACCTTGAAATCTTGATTATTTCAATCGTCTTTTTGTAAATAACATCTACAATTTTCACAGACGGTGAATGTGAAGGTTAACTGAAAACGAGGCTTCCACTGTGGGAGCTCTGAAAGTGCCTTTGCAAAAACCTGAGTAATACCTTAGTTTGACCTTTGTTGCCTCGTTATCAAAATTCTTTCAACAATCGCAGCGGAAGACAATTTTCCACAAACCCAGAGAGTTCTCCATTTCATTTTATTTCATTAAAATGTCGACTTGAGAATTCAGCATGTGCATGCATTAAGTGCATCCATTAGTTAGCAAATCAATGCACCCGAAAATTGAGTATAAACATTCACTTATGATATACCTTGGTTGTGCGAGCACAAGGCAAAGCCACTATGATTATGCGTATTGCAATTTTCCGTAAAAGCAAGAATGCTACGACGATATTCCAAATTAATAGAAGATTGCTATATGGGGAAATTTTCAAATTTAATTATAATATCTAGTACTTACAGATGCACTTGAAATTCAAAGCAGAGTCCATTGTAAGATGATAATATTAAATAGTCTAACAACTGTTGAAAAAATATTCTCTCATGAAGTACAGCATTCCCATTTAAGCTAAAATCATTCAGATTTTTCTGCCTGAAAATGTCTCCTTTCACAATTCTATCGAATTACTGTAAAAATAAATACCAGTTAAAATTATCTCCATCGCTCAACCTTGTGAAAGTTCATTTTATCGTAAATAAAAAGGAAAACTTTGTCATATTCCACCAATTTATTTTCAGGTACAACTAGTTTCGCCTGAAAATAAATTGGTGGAATATAACAAAGTTTTCCTTTTCATTTACGACCGAATAAAATGTTCACATAAAAGTCTAATACCATTTCTTAATAATTTCATGGCGTTACAAATTTAAGTTCACCGTATGGACTCTTGTTTAGATGCATTTACTATGCTTCTCTCCACGGGTTCCTTTACGAACAACGTGACGACATGAACTTACTCATTGCAACACCCCACGCCTATCTGCCTCCCAGCGGTTTTTCATCTTTGGACTCCCATCTACATGTAATGCTACGCTAGAAAGTGTCCCTTAATTCGATCCATTACAGTTATCACGTATTTGTCACAATCTACCCTCCTCCCAACTCTGATCTCATTGGTCAATGTGTCTTTGGTTCTGGTTGTCCATTGCTATACAATACTCTTTTTATTTACTTATTTTCCAAATAGCCAACAAATAACGACATTGTTATTGTTATATAATGAATTTTGTATTTGATTTTGAATTGTTTGTTGTTATTTCTCCACTCTTATTGATCTTGATCTGTTTTTGAACCGGAATCCTACTAATATTATAAATATGAGTTTGTATGCTTGTATATTTGGATGTTTGTTACTCCATCACGCAAAAACTACTGTACGGATTGAGCTGAAATTCGGAATGTAGATAGAAAATATATCTGTGGATAATATAGGCTATATTAAGGGTCCCCTAAGGCCCCCAAAAGGCCCCTCTGGTGGCCCATGATAATCATTGGGTTCGGTGCAGTGGTTTCATATTTTGCTTTTTTAAAGTACTTTCACCCATGATGGAGGGCTGGGATTTTGATATCGGATGGTTGAATGTATGAAGTTTCTAATTATTTCAATCGATTTTCTTTTACGCTCCGTAATTGTCTGAAAATAATGATTTTTGCTGAAAAATCTCACGTTTTCCTCTGAAATCAACAATGCTATATTTCCTTCACAACCAGAGATTTGATTTTCAAACGATATTCACGCCTCTCACGCCATTTAGGTTTTCCTGCAGGCCGATGATAGCACGTAGATTGAAAATCTGTTTAACAAGGGCCCAGAGTCCCAAGGGTCCCATGATTGATTGCTTCAGGGGGTTATCGATAAATTCAATGCATATTTACAACAAGCACCTATATTCTCAAAGTAGCTCTCATAGAGGCACTGCATATATGTGAGAGAACACTTAAGTAGTAAACGATACACATAAAGGAATCAAACGTGCAAGAATATTTACATGCAGAGAATATTAGTGGTAATAATGTCTCTGTTGCTACAACAAACATGGCGATGTTTATTATCGTTTAATACTCCTATGTATTACACGTAGTGGGACCATCTGCCTCTCATTACGATTGCGAACTGTTTTTTAGACCAATTCCCACATCATTAACTTTACGAGTTATATAAATATGCTTAAAAGTGTTAAAGTGCAGTCATTACATTCATTAAATCATCGAGTTGCCTATTAAAGAATCTAACTCGCCGCTGTGTTTCCCCTCCTTGAACTTAAAAATATATCCATCAACATGCCTGATAGAAAAAAGAGTAACCTTTCGAAAAAATCTCCTAAAGAAAGATGAATTTCTTCTTTGCGAGTAAATGAGTCCTTGCATTGAAAACGACTAAGGTTAGACTTGGATACTCAAAGACATGCCCACTAGTGAGCACATGAGCATCTCCCCGTGGTGTTTTTCGAATTCCGCTAAGATCCGCACAAATTTCATCTTCACCAAACCTACTGACGGGTTACCAGCTATAAATCAGGTTCAAATATATGACCATCTGTTTCGAAACTTCAAAATGTTATAAGATGGTGGAAATTATAATGGCGTCACTACATGCTTCTTACCCGAAAGAAGAACGGATATGCTATGCATATTCTGCACAATGAACGAATCGATGCATGAAGATTGGCAAGTGCACTAAGATTACCTTATATTTATAATTTAGCAACCGATGATTATGATTTAGGAAAAAATGATTATGGCTACCCTTTATGCCGGAGGCGCCGTCTGGGTAATGAAGGATTCATAGTACAAGTAAACATGGCTGCTGCTGAAAATGCTCTTTTTGACGTTGTCAACCGCTGGTTCATACTCTACTCTCTCCAATCCTGATTGAGATAACGCACATATATCAACGTGGAATTGCGAAACTCAAGTAAATCATTGAATAAAAATATATTTATGCACACAAGGAAAGCGATCAAGCTGTTAAGCGCTCAGATGACGGCTCAAGAGAACCGGAGGAACGAGGTGACCATGTATCAACCTGGATGCTATTTAAGTAGTAATGAGTCTGCGTGGCCCATTTTTTGGTTTCCCGTGCATTAAAAAGGACCAACAGTCAATCATCTCTCCATGTACCTGGAAAAAAAACGAATTACAACGATCACAACATACAAGAAAGGATACGAACTCCTCAAATGATCACGCTGACAGCATTCTTCAGGCTTTGTGGTTTTCTTATAAAATAAGTTCAACATTTTTCACACCTGTTGAATTTCAACGGGTACGTTCAGCTAATAATAAATAAATATAATAAGGTTGGAGGTGCGATGTTTTCAATAATAGCCGAAAACATAACATAGTGCTATGCAGCATGCTAACTTCACATATAGAAGTCATTCAACATGCAAATATCAGTCGTTTACAGGACTTAATTAAATTCATCTGGTAGGTTGGAAATGGTTCTAAGTGGCCTAGAGGTCAGTGCATGCATGGAGCGTATGTAAGGCAATCGTGTTCACCGTAAGGCCTATACTATCAACTAAAATGGGATGTTCTGTAGAGTAAATATTTCACGCGCATGGTTATCTAGTTGCCATTACATAATGTATATCAACGTAAGAAGTTAATAAGGGAAGTTAGGAAAGAAATTTGCAAGTTTTCTTTATCCGACCCAATCCACAAAATCTTTAAAACACAAAGATTTTCTAAACTTTAAATAGTATAATTCGATTAGTTGTTTCGTAAATGATACCAACGTATGAGGGTTAACTCCCAATCACTGTGAGAAGCCTGGAAGTTTCAATTAAAAAATCCAAACAGATCTAAAAGTTTGTTTCTCCGAAGGCGTAGTTATCCTAAACAATTTAATAATCGTAGTAGAAGAAAATCTGGCTCATTAACCAGGAATAATATATTTTGAACCTTAAAGCAACGTAGTTCTTCAGTTGGCAAGTTACAGAATATAATTATTATTATATATAAGCATAACACACACGAAGGGTAAACATATGTTTTGTTCGATGTACATCTTGAGTAATTTAACTCAAGATAAAACCACTGAAATATAAATATGTCCTTCTGGTAATCATGGCAAGGAAAAATCCAATGTTCAAGCTTTATCCGCCTGAACACTCGTACATTTTTCCTCCAATTCAAATTACATTCAGCTTTACGTGTAAATAACTATTCAGTAAAAATTCTTCAGCATGGAGGTTTGCATAAGATATTACCACTGAAAGTTCGGATTTTTTCGTTTAAGGTCGTTTGCATATTTCACTAGCTCTGAAAATGTAAAGATTTTATGGCCTTGAAATAATTTATTTGCTGTTTTTAAATGATAATCAAGCTTTTCAAATACCGAGAGGATGTAAATTGACAACAAATAATGCTTCAAATACGAAGACCGTGATCTATCAAGTGTAGTTAGATTTCGCCGAGGAAAGTTTGGAGAGAGTTCATCCAATTTTACTTATCTATTTTACATCCGATTTTAAATACCAAGCTACTCCAACCTTGAGATCATCCACACTTCACTTTGAGGTTTCAAGAAAGATTTACTCGATCAACATGCCTCATAAGGCTGATGTCTGGTGGTAATGTTTACTACAGGTAGAAGGATGTTGGAAAAATGTTTATCTCCTTGATCACGCTCCCTCTTTTAGATTCATTACTGCATTACGGAAAGGAATTTAAGATTTAATCTGGTTGGGCGTTATGCTTTTTTATTGCCGAGACTCGGCAATACAGAGTTGATGAATGAAAACTTAGCTTTATGATTATTGCTTCCTTGTCCAAATTCTATATTATGGTTAATGATATTCACTCCAATTGGTTTGTCTATTCTGCTGTTCAATTCCTTCCAACCTATTATTTTGGGTATAACCTCTATAAATAAATACAACAATACCTAAATGGACACCCAAATTACAGTTTCCAAAGTATCAGTGCAAAATTTGTTACTTAAAAAAACAAAAATCGAGGGAATATAAATTTTGAACCTTGGTTCGTTTAAGGCGTGGTTATCGTAAACCTTAAAGTCTCTCCCCACCTCTCTGTTCTCCTTAGCCCACCCTCCGTTGTCCACGCCGTCAAAAACCTTGACTCGAGTAGTATTCCCTCCGACGAGAATGCTTATACCCCGCCGCCGCACTTACAGCAACCACTGCGGGAATTTCAAGAACCCCCACCGCTGTTCCGCCTCCGGTTTAATGCCTCCAAAACCGCTTTGTTTCCTCGAAACTCAATATATGGGGCTAAGCCAAACAGGCTACTCGGGGCAAGAGAGCAAAGAGGGGCGGGCGAAGGGAACCAGTACGAGTGAAAATATACCAGAGTGCTGAGCGTTGATTTTTTTCTTTTTAAGCAAATACTTCCCCAATTTCTTTCGCTGCCCTTTTCGATGAATTTTTTTCGGTGGGATAAATACAGGACTGAGTTAATATTTGTTCACTATTTCAGAGGAAGGTGAGATCGGGGAGGTATAAAAAATGTCATATCACTTTTGTGTGGTCACACACATAATGCCGTTTTCCCACGTGCACAGGCCGCACTTTTCTTCCCTGATTATATTTTCCTCAAATAAGGGTAAGGCCATTACTGGATCTAATGAATAATTTTAAATCAATTTATTTTCATCGATGAATTTGCATAACTTAGGACTAAAAAATTGCAGTATACAGTAATTTTAAATGTGTAGGTGTTATCATTTAAAACTGACAGCTAATTTTTTGTCCTTCACCATCACTAGCATAGTCGTATGACTTTTCCTGAGATAATGTGAGATACCCTTGTTTTCCTATGAGGGTTAACCGGGAGCTGAAAAGTTTTTCAGAAAAGAGGTGCGGCATATATACCCATGAGGCCTATACGGGCGTCAATATGATTTCCTGGATCAGTTACCTACTACAAATTTCAAGGAATAATTTTCGGATTTCGCCTTAAAATGAAAACCATAAAACTGTAGCGGATGAGTCAGCATACCGGAACAAGATAGCATCGGGGCCAGTCCGTGAGAGTCAAGCCCCAGCCGTGTACTACCCGTTGCTCTTGTGATATTAAAGCCTCTATAGTGTGAACCTGACGTTTTATTTCTGCCACCCCGATACATGGTGTCAGATGTGGGGTGATTCGAAATGATAGAAGTGAAAAGCGGTCCATCGTGGTCCATTCCGAAGCCATTTTACTTCATAGCAGGGGGCTGGTCGAGATGGAGCAGTAGGTTTGAACGATATAGACGCGCATCAGGATTGAGCAAACAACCGGAAGAGGAACAGGTCGACGCGTTGATTTATGCAATGGGCGACGACGCAGACGATATATTACTTTCCTCCACCTTATCGGCAGAAGAGGAAAAAAGTACGACATCGTCTTCTGGAAATTCGTAGAACATTTTATTCTAAAGAAAAAATTTATTTACGAACGTGCCCGATTCAACAAACGCTTTCAGGGAGAAGATGAAACAATAGAAGAATTCGCAAGAAACCTACATATGCTCGCTAAAAATTGCAACTACGGCACTCTGAAGGATGAATTAGTGAGATACCGGTTGGTCTGCAAAATTCTAAGTTGTCGGAAGCGCTGCAGATGTATCCGGATCTTACTTTAGAAAAAGTAGTCACGAAGGCTAGGCAAGAGGAAGATGTACACCGGCAGCAGGCGATCATCAGGAGCCCAACGAAAATCGTTAAGTCTCCTCCGAAACAGTCCGGCTCATCGGAACTAGACGCAGTGCATAAGGAAGTCCCACCACCGCGCTCCACACATCAGCTAAGGGTCGATGGGTAAATGATAAATAAGCGCCCCGAGTGCCTGGAACGCCGTCCCCTGAGGGTAGAGCCCCTTTGTCCATCTGTGACTCCACATCAGCCATGGCAGACCGTGGGAATGGATATGTTCCATAACCGCAGCCGAGAGTATTTGGTCGTGGTAGATTATTTTTCAAAAAACCCCGAAGTCGCGTGTTTGGTTAACACTAGGGCGCCCTATGTGATCGGAAAACTGAAATCCATATTTTCGCGACATGGTGTCCCGGAAATCGTCAGATAATGGGCCACCGTTTGGATCAAGATATTTTCGTGAGTTCGCGCGAGAGTACGAGTTTCAGCATGTTACTAGCAGTCCCTTTTATCCAAAGGGCAACGGGCAAGCGGAAGCTGCGGGGAAGATAGTAAAAAATATAATTGCAAAAGAAGCGGACCCGTGTTTGGGGCTCTTAGCGTACCGTTCGTCTGCTTTAGAGTCAGGTTACTCTCCTTCGGAATTGCTGATGAGCCGCAAGCTCCGAACCAACGTGCCGCTGACCCCGATAGTGTTAGCTCCCAAATGGCCTGATTTCGAGGCTCTTCGGGAGAAATACAACGTCATAAAAAATAAATACAAAAGAAATTATGATCGACGATACCGCGCTAAAGAATTGCCCGAATTGAACCCGGGGTCGTCAGGTGGGGTGAGCGATCGGCGTCAACACGGAAGAGTAGTCGGAGATGCAGGTCAACCGCGGTCCTACCTTATACAAATGCCGGAAGGAATCATCCGAAGAAATCGGGTTGCAGTGGTGCCGTCGAGGCGGCCGCCGATAAATAGGGAGGAGCCAGACCAGCCAGACGATCCGTGGTTCGAGCAAGCGATCCTGGAGGGGCATGGCGGGAGGATTACATCGAGGGGAGACAAACTATCTACCGGATGATCACCATACCGAACGAGATATGGACGTATCGTGTGCCCACCTCAACGACTACAGTTGTATCAGAGTGAAAATATTTACTGCTAATCTTTGACTATGTTTTTTCAGAAGGGGGGATGTAGCGGAAGAGTCAGCATCCGCCAGGAAAATATTCGGAAAGTTCCCGGGCAGCGGAGTGAGCACGAGGGGCGTCAAGGTCAACAGATTGGGAAGGTTCGAGAACAAGAAACCTGCATAAATACCGGAACAAGATAGCATTCGGGGCCAGTCCATGTGAGTCAAGCCCCAGCCGTGTACTACCCGTTGCTCTTGTGAAATTAAAGCCTCTACAATGAGAACCTGACGTGTTATTTCTGCCATCCCGATACAAAGGCTCTCGAGGCATAGGGCTCTCGTGCGTTATGCACTTAAAAAAAGCAAATACGAAATTATTTATCAAAAACTGAGGTAGACAATTCTTATTTCATTTAAACTCTAAATCAATTATAGCTACCTCTACATTGTGAGATATATTTCAATTAAATAACAGGCTGAAAAAGAAAAAAACGGCACACTACTTCTGAATAAAACGAAGGGAAATCACTTAATTGAATGAAAAATTATATTGATATGTACTCTCGCACGGATAACAATGCATCTTGCACAAAAACATTTGTGCAAAACTTCAGATGGTACTGAGATAACATATGTTGGTGCTTTGGTTATTAGGGCTGGCGACCGACAGCTGAGGTCATTTTCACCATTACGGATGCATAGGTTGGTACTTAGAAGAGAAAATGATTATTTACAGAATGCAGGAAAGGTGGTGCGAAAACCGTCTTCGGCATTAGCCAGCTTTAATCGAGTCCAGTGAACCACAGTTTAACGTCCTAGCCGACAAAAATAGTACCTACTGCACTACACATGGCACCCAAGTCGGGATTTTGCTGAAAAATCCTCGCCTATCCTGACATTTGAACCTGGGCCACTACACCACTACGATCTACAGCGTTAAAGCTCGTTCTCTAATCCTGTGGAAGGTAGCTGAAAAGCTTTGAAATATGAAAAAAAGACGGTAAATTCATTTCTGGCAAAAAATAAAACGTAATAAATAAAGAATCTGGGAACGAATTGCGAGAAAGAGGAATTTGGGGCAGGCACTCGGTAGCATTCACCGCGTATTAAATTAGCTCCGCGATAGACCACGGTGAATGTTCCTCATTGGAGAAAGAGAACCCCCACCGATACACACTATTCCAACATTTAAGCCGTATAAAAATTCGCCTTTTAATTACACTAGGATTGGAAAGCGTAGGGTATCAGAGGATTTAAAGAAGAAGGAAAAAAGTCATGTCCAATCGCACGTTAGCTGTGTTTCACATGTCAAACAGCAATCCTTTGTATCTGTGTGGCCATTAAAAAGGTTCATTTTAGACGAAAAAAGGAGCTCAGAGAATTGAGGTTTCTCTAATTCGCGCTGTTAATTCCAGACCAGCGATGTAAATACATGTATTTAGAAAAGGTGAAGTGGAGAGTAAAATTCTATGTTAAGCCATCACTCTCCACTCACGCGAATCCCAACGGTTCGAATCGAGTGGCGGAACATGATTTATTCCATAATGATTACGCGCACAAATTCGTGGCTTCATGGCCTCAAGAGAACTATAGCAGTGGTAAAGAGGAATGCAGCTTTTAAAGCAGAACCTATTCCACACAAATTACAAGATTCATTTTCCACACAAATTATATCACAAGGAAATTCTTTATAGACACATAACTTAACAAAACGTTACCGTACTTTTGGCATATTAGCTACAGCCTGAGGCCCTGTATTATGATGAATATTTAGCGTTAACAGCTATACGACGTAGCCTTTTCGCTAACTTTATGTTTGGGTAACTAAAAGTTCGGCTTTTGTATGTAAATTACTTCAGGCATATGTTATTTGACGTGAGCGTTAACTACACTATCAACGTAACGAATAAAATTGCTAGGTAAGAATGGGAATACTAAGACTAATTAAATAAAGTAAAAATCGGAAAGAGTCAGGGATGCTTATCACCTCCAAACTTTTCAATAGAGATTTCGAAGATGAAATCCGAGATCATTTGGAATTAAAATGATATTGTTCATATATCGGGTGAATTCCAGACCAGTTAATCCTTTTTTCAAATTGACTATCCATCCACAGTGTAAAGAGGGAGTCGGCATTTTGGAGGAAAGTGATGTAGTCTCTTTTTGCAGACGACAACTTATTGTTTTCTAGGAAGTGTAAAACACCTAAATTTAAATATGACGCACGAAAAATAAATGTAAATAAAGGCGGAATTACAATTACTGGGAGCATTAACGAGATGAACGGGCGAGTAGACAAATATGGATGCATACACGAGTAATTAGTGGATACATTTAAAAATATTAATGCATTTTAGTACAGAAATAACATATTTTAGAGATGGCATTGATATGGTTGTGGATTATGACATCAGTAAGTTAAAACTAAAAAAACATCATAAACTAAAAAAGAGAGAATTTACATCCTGATACTTGAAAGTGAAACTCATGTAACTAACGTAACTAAGCGCTTAAATTTTTTTTAGATAAATCATTACGTTGCCGTCACAATACCGTCATTAATCCCTATGATTTCGGCGTTGTCTGAAAAATTTGTTCATTCAACATGGCAGATTGAGCATTTTAATGGCTTCAACTTGCCATTGGTCCTTTGCTATCGTACCGTATTTTACCATCTATTATTGAATCAATGTTAAGTTATAAAAAGTCAGGTCCGGTAATATTGTGTGAGGTTATGAGGGGGAGAGGGGACAGGATAACTGCTAAAACTAATAAAGCCCGAAAAAATAGATGGGAAATAATACTGGAACTGGAACTGTTTCCTGTTAAAAGAGATTTGGAGGGCGCAGAAAGAGAAGGTTAAAGGACAGGAAGTAAATGGGGGAACTTAATTACGAATTGAAAGGGAAAATTCGATTTTCTGCGATGAAAGAGACACGAAGAACCTGCATTAACAAATTACGAATGAAAAAGAAAAGCTTTGAGCTTCTTCCGACTACTTAGGGGTTGAGTTCTACACCGCGGTTGATTTATAAATAATTTGTCTCAACAGTATTGTAGATTAAGAGTATATCCTAAAACAGCAAAATAAAATGCTTAGAAGTAACTTAAACGCCACGCGAATCGTGGAGGGACGAACATCGTTATTCCTCGTATATTCTTCAGAAGTAGGGCAAGTACAAAAGGGTAAGTAGACGACAAGATATCCTGTGGGATGTAGGCAAAAACCCTAAGGGTATAAAAAGTAATGACCTAGGTCAGAGAAGCTAATTTAAGAATACTTTTGTCAAGCTGGACGATGGAAACGATTTACATAAACTTTTAACAGGCAGCATGATTAAGACTATGCATATGTAAATGTTTTGGCGCGCGAGAGGACAAGAGGTAACTCTCTCCCCGAGTCGTCGCGACTGACCTTGGTTATTCCTGAGACGGGAAGGGTCTGGAGCAGAAAAAGAGAAAAAGTCTTGGGAAGTGGAGGACAGAGTGCAAGGTCACGGTAGAAGACGAGGAAGTGTAGGTACTTGGGCAAATTCCCGAGGCGGTCCACGGGGTCCATAGAGATCGTCGAGTGGTTAGAAACAAACTAAGGAGGAGAGAGAAAACTTGGAGAAGTAATTGCTCATGGCCGCCAGAAACCATGGGTGTAGCGGGAACCTACACTTCAGTATCGCCGGAGAAGAGTAGCATTCGCCCACACTCAGAGACCCTGGGAGGACTTACTTTAATTCATCCTTAGGGATGAATGAAAGATCACACACAACTACACACCCCGAAAGCTGTCGCAGGGGCATGGGGCAAGGGGTGTTATGGCAAAGACATGTAAATACACGAAAACATATAGATGAGAAATAGGAATAGTGAAAATACGAAAGTAATTCATATTCTAACGGAGTGTTTTGGTGACTTGCACTTATTTGTGGTTGTTACTAATGATTAGTGGAAAGAAGTAATTTTTGTCCCTACTAGTACCTCTCTTATTTTGTCTCCTATTAGTTCTAGAGTAAAAATTCGGGGCTAAAATAATATCTTCCATATCATCCTAGAAATCCCCTGATATGAATATTTCAAGTGATCTCAACCTAACGTGTAACCTCCGAGTCTGTAAGGATTTCCAACCAAGTCCTTCAACAGCTGTGCTACACTCCCTGATCGTTCGTAGCAATGTTTATTAAGCGTTTATCTTCCCAATAATCTTTCTATGCATTCTCATGACGTAGTATGCGAAATGTGGCCTAACCAGAGCCAAGTATCATCTTTCGTTCACTTGTTCATCTGAGAAACTTCTTACTTTTCTCTATATATATTATAGTGCTCCATTCTTTAATGAAAGGCCGTAGTAACGGTTGATTTAATCTGACACCTATACCGGCATAGACCTCCTGCCAATGTATGTCACGTTCTTCTCTAAGCCAAAACCAATTTCGCGCCGTTTTCAGTGTACCTTATCTATTAGCGACTTGCGCGTCGAGCACTTTAATTAATCGAAAATTTTAGCGCGTACCGAAACAGATGAACAGTCCGTGCAAATTTCTGAGCCGTTGCTTTAAAATAGCTTGTATGTTTATTTAATCGGTCAGACCTCTTCAGTTAAATTAGTTCCTCCAATCACATGAGTATCATTTAGATGTAAGTAATTTGCACTATGGATGAATAAATTTTGAGTATTTCCAGTAATTTGTTTAAAAAATACACCCCATGTCATGAGAATTAAAAGAGGCACTTTATTCTATTTTCATAGAACAAAGAATTTATCTATACATAACTCGATTTTTACTATATAGTAAGAACATTATAATTCTTAATTCTTCGTTGACCGTGCTACATTTTCAACACTATTCTTAGATCTCAACTCTTGTGTAAAAAATAGTGATTGTAATTTCACTCTAATGCTTTTCATGAGTAAATATTTCCTCATTATATCAAAGTAATAGATGTATATTTACTTTTATCTCGTTTTCTACCATTTCTCGTGTTTTCTGTTCGTGGTTTTAAATAAACAATTAACAAAACTGACGTTTTTTAAACAAAGATCTGCATTTAATTTGTCTAAATAATCAAGACAAATTTTTCGTCCATAATACACGTAAAGGCTGAATGTTTATTACAGCACAGGCTGCAAATGGGCAAAACCACATATCACGAGGAAGGTGTAACTGAGGGCTGATTCAAGTTAAGGTAATTACAGGAGATGAATCCATTTCCTCCCCCAGATATTGGCAATACCGTCTAGCATGCTACGAAAGCAGGCTAAAAAAATCCGACTTTTAATCAAAAATCAATTTCCTCTACTCAAAGAGAGCCAAACTCCAATCAGAAGTCTCAACTCTATACCCAAAATTGTCTAAGGGCCAGAAAAATCGTGTTAACTCCGTATGAATTGGGTTTGATTCAAAAGACAACCTTAGCCAGGGATCATAAAAAGGATAACAAGTCGTTTACTCCTTAGAGGAAGTTCTCCGATCTCATTCAGCAGAAAAAAACTCACCGTTTCCACTACCGGCCCAAGAAGCATTTCCTGTTCGTAATTAACAACTCCATTTCGAACTTTGAGACGCGTAAGGAACCTCACACACAACCTCGCTATGAGCTCCCGCATGACACTCGACTAACCACCGGCAATATAGATGTCTTGAAAACCTTCATACATTAAATAATTGGGAAACACAAGGCCAAGGAGGGTTGATAATAAAACTTAAGCCCAGCCTCTTCCGATATTATCACGATTTATCACAAGAATCTCCCAACAACACGTTTATGAGTGCATGTCATAGGAAATCACCAAATTATGAAATTCCGAGTCACGCAGTATTATAATTCATTGTTCGGGTAAATTTACTATGGATGTACCGATTTATGAACAGGAAGGACTTAATAATGTTATTCAAAATAATTAATGACATAAATTAATGTGAACAATAAGGAGCCGCTACACTAGACATCTATTGAAAATGTCACCGAGAATATTTTCATCCAATTAGATAAATTATTAGATTGAGCGCATAGCTAACAAAAATAGGTAAATCGGCATACCCATTTCCTCTATCACCAAAACTCCTTACAGAATTCTAGTCATATTTAAATAAAAACGTATCCTCGGATTCTTACTTTAGACGAGCTCATAAGTTTAATTACTTGTTACCCCAAAATGGCTTCTAGGCTTCCTGCATAAAACTGGGGTACATAAAATATCTCGCCCCTATACCATGACAGCAATATGAACTTGGTGAAAAATACTGCATTCGATATATCACGTGAATGTGCCACCAAACTACGCTTACAATGACAAAAGGTATTATAAACATGCCAAAAATTTAAAAAGATATAATGAATACGTCACTTTATCAAAAAAATAAATTTTAGATAGAAGCATGTCAAAGTCAATTGATTAAAATTAACGGCATAATATATTCATACCTTTAACCTATCATGGTGCAAAAACTAGAAAAACCCATAATTTCCCATGTTTATCCCATACCGGCACCCCTTCACCACACTATCCCACCCTCAGCATTTCGCTTAATCCAACAAGCCTTTCCCTCTATAATCTATGCCAGGGGCCCTTCAACCTTTACGAAAGAGCTAGTCATCCATTGGAATTCATCTCACCGGACCCTTGACCCAGAATCTCCACCTTTTCAACCCCCGTCGTTCAAATCTATTCGTAAATTTCCTCTCGGAACCTGTCCGAAACATTCCGTCTTAGATGAGTCCCGCAATAGCAGCAGCAAATAAATGAAATAGAAGAAATGGTTTAACAGAAAAATGATGCGGATAAAATAAGCGGAGTATTACCTAAGAAGAAGTAATACGAAATAGTAGGGATAAAAATATTTAATAAAAATTGTACAAAGTAAAAGAGCTAATTTATTGTTCATATTCGGAGAGCTAGAAATCTCCTGAAAACAATGATGTTAGGTTAAACAAATAACAGAGGAGAAAGTGACAAATCACATGAGAAAAGTTATATAAGATGATAAAATAAGTGCTTCGGACTCAATCTATTAGCAAATATTAAGGAACTCTAATGGACGTAAGTATGAGTAACTCACGAGGTTGACTGAACTTAGTAAAATTAAGTGATTGAAGCTAGTGGTTTTTAAAATCTTTTATTCCATTAATTAATTGTAAACAGATAGTGGAGATGGGGGATCTATTTTATCCTGAATAAGAATTTTATTAGTACATACTGGCAAAAAAAATTGGAATTACCATAGGCAGGAAAAAATTTCTAATAAATAAATGCTCCGGTAATTTTTTTTCACCCTAGCTCTTCGTGGTACTTCTTCATAGGTAATATTTGAGATAGGCTGTACTTTTGGGAAACAAATAACCTATATTCAGAGTATAAGACGTGAAAATGGCTTCATTTTTGACAGGATCAGTGATCAATACTTAACTTCAATCATCCAAAAGTTTTACTTTTATCACAAAATTGTTTACATAATCCAAGTCCATTTTCAGTGTGTACATCCATAAACACGAATATATATTGTGATGAAGTATGGATGTTGCTAAATAATAAATAGTTTGTAAAATAGGGTCGGAGTTAGGGCTAGAAGTATGTGTCGATGACATTGACAAATGTTATCGCTACAAATCGAAATCCGGTGCTTCGGTCGGAGGTATCCACGCGCAGTTCCTGAGGCAACGCATCAAGGACGATTTCCTGGCGAAACGGAAGGTGAAACGGAACCTCTCCACCCGTCACCTGGGTTTCGACGTTCCTGACTCACCTGTTTACGTCAATGAGGCCCTCCGTCCTGGGAGACGCAGACTGCTCACCGCGGCGAGAGAGGCTAAGAAAAATAAGCAATTTGACTACCTGTGGGTAAGACAAGGCAAGATAATGACGAGAAAGGCGCAGTCTGGGTGACGGAGGGGTCATAGGTCAAATAAACATGGCTGTTGCTGCAAGTGCTCCTTTTGACGTTGTCAACCGCTGGATTGTACCCTACTCTCCAATCCTGATTAACATACTGAACGCACAACGTTGAATTGCGGTACTTAATTAAGTCATTGAATGCAAATACATTTATGTACACAATGGAATCGATCAAGCTATTAATTACTCAGAAGACAGCTCAAGAGAACCGGAAGAACGAGGTGACCATCTATCAACCTGGGTGCAATTTAAGTAGTAATTAGTGTGCGTGGCCCATTTTTGGGTTTTCCATGCATGAACTAGCACCTGGAAAACTGTCCACGTGTCTACTACAACGAACATAACATACAAGATAGGTTACGAACTCCTCAAATTACCACGCTGACAGGATTCCTCAGGCTTTTTCATGTTCTTATAAAATAAGTTCAATGTTTTTCACACCGATTGAATTTCAACGGGTACCTTTCGCTTTCCACTGCGTTTCTGTTTAATTATAAACCATCATCTATGCATTATCAGCGTTCCAGAAATCGGTTTTTGATTTTTAACTTTTTGATATAAATTTAAAAGAGATTTCCTTATATTTTTCTACTCGAAATCATTTCCCTTTTGTTTAAACAGCACTACTACATAATTTTCAATTTTTTTCTCTACCGTAGATAGTCAACGGGTATTTTCGCTAGTAACTGTATAATTATTGAACGTGTGCCTGAATACAAACACTTGGGAGTGACTGTAGATCAGCATTTAAAGTGAGATATACACATTAACCGAATTTCAAGGGAACTTTAATTTATCCACGCGATTTTTTTTCCTTCGAAATGAATGTCCCCGGCAATTCATTAAAACTATTTATAATGCGTTAGTGCAATATAAATTAAACTACGGGATAATCTGCTGGGGAGGTGCCTATAAAAATTCGCTCAGTCCGATGCTGATTCTCCAAAAATCAATAGTGAGACTGATTGCTAGAAAATGTCAATTTGAACCGTCCTTCCCCATATTTGTGGACTTACAGTTACTTTGCGTCATCTTTACGTTTACAAATATTGAAATTTTTCTACCTCAGAAGTGGTAATAAACCTAAGGAAGAACCAAAAACCAATGTATACAACCTAAGATCTACAAAAATTGATATTTTGCCCAAGCCAAATTTGGCCCTGGTCAAACGCTCAGCTCATTTATCTATGCAGGGCCAAAATTATTTCCTAGATTGTCAGATAACATAAGAGGTTCAAATAGTTTTACATCATTTTTTAAATGAGTAAAAAAATGGTTACTTAGTGCAGAAAATTCAGATGTATTTTTTTTGTTAATACTACGGTTAATACTAACTATATACTGTCTGCACGACAGGTTGAGATTAAACAACAAATTGCTATTATTATTATTATTCATAACCCTCTCCCATAGCTCTCCCTCTATGGATAACCCTCTCCCTCCCTCGAAACCTCGTATTCACAACATATCGTAATCAAAGTAACTCTTAGCCAAACATATGATCTAAATCTCCACTTCTAGTTAATTTTTAATACTACTTGATCACTTCATCTAAAACAATATTCATCTCCGCTTGATTATATATAAACTTATATGGCCAACAATTTGTACATGCGAACTAACTGGTGACTCCGTAAAATTAAATGCCGTGGCTAGTCCCGCTACCCTCAAGCAGTCTTTAAAAAGAGTGAACACCTCATTGGGTTCCATGTCTGGCCATATCATCGAGGACTGCTTCTGTGGCATCATATGTCGGGCATTCATGAAAAATTGCTCCTTTAGGGCCCAAAAAATCCATAGTGTAAAAGGACGCCTCGGTAGCTTTCTGACTGAAGCACTCGGCGAGATATCGAGGGATTTGAGTTCGCACCGTTCGAGTCCCGGTCGAGGCGAATGAATTTTCCTCTGTGGAATTTCTCACTTATGTGCACTTGCGGGTGATTCCGTAAAGGATGGGGAACCGCTATAAAAACTTGATTTTTTTCCATTTTCAGCTCCCCTCCCCATAAATGGCCACGGCGCGAGGGTCTAGGGTTGACCTAGAGGTCCCACATTTTTCTGGCCTGATTTTGAGAGACTTTGACAACTTTTTCCAGAGGGCCAAGTTTCTCCGCGAAAAATCGATTGTTCTGATCCACCCTACTGCGGAGGTGTCAGATCTGTTGTATGCATATACTATGTCATTATTCTCGTTAGGTAGTCATGTCACCATGATAATTATCAGTGTAAAACCTTTATTCCTGATAAATTTTGTATATATTTCTTCATAACTCACTATTAAATATCTTCAACTTTTGTTGACTAACAATTTGACGTTTTATTGGAACCATCTTACGGCACACTCAGAGAATTTTTAAAAATAAAAATACTCGTCTTTTAAGCTAATAATAGTTTTAATTACTTATAAAAGTATATAAATCAAATGATCCAAGCCAACAATAGGGGTACATGACTGCTACATCCAGCTTGGTAATATCTGCTCACCAATTGATTTGTGGCTTGAGAACTCAGTAGAATGTCAGGAAAACATTTTCCATATAGCTATTGCAAGTTATTAGTTGATTCACTTCCTTGCCTATTCTATGGAGCTGTTTTTCGCAAGTTTTTCCTCCACGGTAGAAAGCATTGGAAGATAAGGTTCACTTTTGAGTAGATATATCTCTGGGAAATCTAAAAATGCTTCAGACGTTCGCAGTCGAGTATAGTTTTTTATATTGCCGATCGAGTGTTTCTGAGTAGGTACTTCTCCTATTCCTGCTATGAAAAGTTTTGCGAGGGCTTATAAACATCCTTTCGACGAAGCAATCTCTTTCAAGATCTTAATAATTATATCCTTTAAGTGGAGACTCGGGCTTCCCTACCCTTGATTTTTATTAACCTTGGGAATCTCCCTCCAAGAAATATCCTTAGGGCAAAGATATATATTCAGTTGGGTGAAGGGTTCGGCGAAAAGTCTGAGCACCTTTATTGGTTATCAAAGGAAGTTTAAGTTATGTGTCTTCCTGTATTTTCTGGCTCTTTCAGTTTATTACTTTTGTGGTATCAGCTTTAACCTTTAATTGCCCGCATTTTCGTACTTGCGTCTATAAAAATCAAACATGGGACATGAATATCTTATACCATACAATGAAAAATTCTCATTCATTATGAACGATGAGCAACGAGAAAAACTCTTTCATATATTGTCGAAAATACAGTTTTTCCTTTTCATACTATTTTCTGGAAGCTTAGCATCTACCTAATGACCCCGGTCCATTCTATACCTGAATTAAAAACTGAAAAATGACTGACAGTGTCAAATCCCTTACTAATGTAGGTATGTACCTATGCATGTAGCATTTATATGTCCTGAAAAAGCAGGATTAACCTGACTTTTACCTCGTAAAATTAAGTTATGACTGAAATCAACAAATGGGCAAACGTCCTGACTTTTTAAAGTAATAAAAGTAAATTTATAAAGTAAATTTTAAAAGCCTCTAATTCGGTTCCATTAAATTAATTATGTTTTTATTTCCATTACAGGCACGTTATAATACCGTCGGAAATTGAAACGCCACATTTATAGCAGTTGCATTGGGCAATACTGTGCCCAACCCCAAAATAATGCATAGTGTGGCTTACACGCCAATGTATCATGTTCAGAGATATGTAATAATTGGTAGAAGTTAAGTAATGTATATTATTCAGAATATTATTAATGTAAATACTCGTAGTTTTAATTATATAGATTAACATGTTTACCCAGTCTATGTTATTTCTTATTTGTATACAAAAGTTAGCTAAAAAAACTATCTACAATTGTCATATTTTTTAAATTACGATTTGTCCTGAATTTTTACCTCACTCTTATGACAAATCCTCCTGTAGCTTTCCAATCTTCCCAGTTCCCACGTAATTACGTACTCGTGCTTGAGTTCGTTGTTACCCAAATTTCTCAAGTCACGTTATATTTGGCCCTCGTATTTTTCCATCGGACTTCTTTACAAGAAGTACCTACTCCTGTCCGTACTTTCTTGGTTCTCACAATTCCATCGCGTCTTTGAGCGAGGCCAGTTCAGTTTAGTTTAGCTGCTTCAGTATGTTGTCTAAGTACGCGCCACATGACTATATCTTCTTCTCTTTCTCTGTTTATTATACATAATGAATGCTACTCAGAAGCAGCATTTTTATACGTTGAGACCCACAACTATGCATAATTATTTTATACGTATATATCTGTGTGTGTAAAGCGTTTCCTCTTAGCAACATCACTGACTTTCTTACTGCGAAAAATATGGCCAGGGACTGGAGGGGAGATCGATCAAAAAAGGTTTTTGGTATATTTCGAATGGCTTCCCAAGCCACTTAAGAAGTTCGCTTATCTCATTGCCGGCCCCCTACCATCACTCCACAGCAAACAACCGGAGGGCAAGGAACTAATACATGTGATTGAAAAAGTTATACCCATCGAACCATTTTTTCCTTTTATTTTTGTCTTCATTTCTCCAGTCCTCGTGAGTTCGCCCGGCTGAGCATTTACTTCCGTCCATTATTCCTTTCATCCCATTGGTTTTGGAGGTGAGTTGAACGAAGAACAGGAAGGGATTACATTTCATTGGTCCAGTCGCTAAATGGACCGCCCATTTTCCCATTTTTTCGAGTAAAGATGACTCAACAATCACTTGTGACTCCATTAAAAATCTCTGAACGGTTAAAAAGTTTTCCATGCTTTTTCCACTTTCCATCCCACGTTGTATTTATGCTGTGCAGCAATGTTTATATTTTTGAGAGATGACAAATTCAACTAACCAGACCTCATAGAAATATACATTTTTCCATTTCACTATCAATATAACTGTGAGAAGATGCACAGGTAGGAATGGATAGAAAAAAATATTATAGAAAATATAGTTCCAAAAGTAAAACTCGTCCAGCTGAAAATTGCGATCGCTCTTATGTAGCATTATGAGCGTAAAGGATTCATTGCGTTACCAGTAAAATAATGCCTATTACTTCAAATAAGTGATGCCGTTTATCTGCCAAAATAGCTTATGAGGACAGCATTAGCACTTAAAAACGAGTAAAAAAAGTCGCAAAAATTAAGCTATGGTCTGGAAATTTGACGATCGACGTGTTTGTAATTTTGTTGATCTATGTTCAAGTAATTGATTCCAATTTCTCAAGTATACAAATTTAATAAACATGTATAACCAAACTGAATAGTTGTTTTATCACAGGTTAACATTTGTAAATTCTAATTTAAATTATCTATTCCAAATTTTGAAGGATAATGCACCGTAAAGGAGAACCTCCTGATGTTAGGCTATTATCCTTGTAGGGATATTTCTATTTAAATCAGTAAAACCTTAATCGTTCCAATTTGCACCTGAGCTCCACGCTCGTTCCTTTGAGATTTAACGACATACGTTAGGTTGTCCTGAGGCTCTTTTTGAAGAAGCCTGTATTGCAAACATTAAACGAGAAATTTAAGTTTGACCATTATTGATACCTTGTTCTGGGACCCTCTTCGTCCATCTCAATTAGTGGAAAAAGGGGGGACTCTAGAAATTCTTACGGTGAACCAAGGAGATTTTTCACTTATATATTTAATCAAGGTCCTCTGAATAAGAAAATTTCATAAAAATCAGTAAGATAGGTTTCTTTGAGCAATGATTTTTCCCACCGAAAGATAATTCCGAGGAGAGAAAATGGGAAAGGAAAATTTACTCTGTCTCACTACGCTTCAATGAAAATTCATCAATGAAGATCTCTCTTCCTTTTTTACTTTAAAAGCTAATATTCAAATTTTTCGGCCGACCCTCTCTCATTCAATCGGAAGAGTTACCATCGATTCAGTATATAGATAAAAAGGAAACGCCAATGAAATTGACGGTGATATTTCGGAGTTAAGTGAACAGTAAGTAATGACAGTATTTTAAGCAAATTATGTAAGAAACAGAGAGAGAGGAACATTTTTTTTAACTAAACCGTTGCGTAAATGTCAAAGCCATTCATCAAAAATATACCTAAATTTAGTTTTGCTGCAGCTCTCCACTTCATGTCAGCTATAATCACTTACTTCCTTCGCAAGTACTCATTGTGACAGTGTTCATAATATGCATTATGTTTTCAATCCTTAATATTCCAATAATAATAATCCTCGGTATCTCTTCTTATTTGTTGCTCCGCTGATAATAGTTTTTAGGTGGCAGGAGCTATGCCTCTCAATATTCCGACAGGCGACAAACATGGCGACAGTCTCTGGCTTTATTAACCGGAATACTTTCACAATGAGGGCAAAGTAAACTCTGCGAAAACTAATTTGCAGTTTTTGCTTTACCCTCATCACGCCCAATAAATATTTTCATCACCTTTGCAGAGTTTCTTTCCCAGCTTCTCGTAGGACTTTTCTACTGGAGGTCCATACACTTCATCATCATCATATTCATTAACGCTACATTGCAATGGGTTGCAATTTTTTCTGCTCCGCTGCAGGTATCACACAATTTGCAGAGCAGAAGAACGAAAAAGATTGGAAGCCATGGAAATTCGGTGCTATCGTAGAACGATGAAGATCACTTGTTTAAATTAATCCCTGACAACGAATAATACCATTAATGTATTGGCAAAAGTACCAGATGTGCATTATACCATGATGGCTGAAATGCAGCTTCCAAGTGAAGTCAAACTCTTTTGTATATTTTGTGTAAAGTGTGCCAAATATTTTCGGAGGGTAGAATATGGTGAGTTCACGAGATGGGGAGAAAACATTAAATGAACTCTGTTAATTGCGTTACAAGGCATTATTTATAATCAACGTAGAAAGACTGTTTCATGTGGTGCTTCACGTGTAGCGTCGTCAAGGTAAAGTTCTTTCAAATTACCGTTCTCAGTGTCCACAGGGAATTCACGTTTTGCAATTTTAAATACACGCGACATAGAGTATTCAGTATTCGATTAGAACTTCAATATATCAATGATTCGTTGAAGTACATGAAGTCAGAGACAACTGATAAATTCCCAGCACCTAGGTGGTTTTCTTGTCCCTGCCATTTATTTGGAGATGGAGGCGTTCCGTCTTGTTATAAAAGGCAGCTTTATGGATATTTCTGGAAATTAATTTCGTAATTTATGAGGTATTGATAGAAGGTTATTTTGGCCCACGGCGGATTTCTCTTGTTCCAGAGGTGAGAGTTATTCCGGCCTAATTCCGGCTGACACCGAGGCTGGCAGCTTGTTTATGAGATTATATGGGTTTCCTTTACTGAAGCCGACCATCTGAATTTCTTCGTGGCATCTGGGTTTGGACGCGGAAGCAGCTGAGCGAGTGATAAATGATTATCATAGAGTGAGGGGCGTTGAGTTAGTGTGAGATGTACTAGAATCATGAGAGGTCGATTGCATAGTACAAGTGAGTGGGTTTCAAGATAATCAGGAAGTGGAAAATGTTTTAAAATGTTACGTTACTAGGGTTCAAGGAAAATTCAAACATGAAAAGATGCGCTTTCCAAAAATGATAAAAATATCTTTGTGAATCAAACTAAATTGCACAACCCACACTGTTCTGGTAACAATTGTTCAATGCATGTGAAAAAAATGACGGTGATCAAGCTCTTCCGTTTTGAGGGAAAATGAAAATTTTGAATCTGAAAACTTCTAAAATATACACTTGATAGTGGCAGGCTTCACTACGTAGAAGTTATATGTGCTTTTATAAATGATTAAGTTGAACACTTAGTAGTTTTGTACAACATTTTATTTGTACGACGCGTTTCACCGATTTACGGTAACGATTTTTTTTGTATCTGACGATAGCATAAATCGGTGAAACGCACCGTACAAATAAAACTTTGTACTAAATTTTACTTAATCATGAATACAGATCCTAAAATATAGCTTATAAGAAGATTGGAGTTACGACTACATGAGAAGACGAAAGTGATATTTTGATAGAAGCCGTGTCGTATTATTGCACGAACTCGCTAGCAAACCATGCGTTTTCCCTGGCAAAAATTAAGTGTAGGTGTAGCGTAAGGATTCGACAGGCAGTAGGCGGGTGTCAGTGGTACGCGCGGCTTACAGGTAAGAGGTAGTTGGATGGTAGCACTCGTGCCCTTGTAGTTTAAGGTAAACGTAGGACGGCCATGTGACTGGGGATCGAAATTTCGATTTGCTTAAGCAGGGGTAATGGACGTGTAGCCGCCGTGAGGCTAGATGGTTATGGGAGTGTGTTCCTCCACTGAATGGTCGCTCTCATAAATGCCTTTAAAAATTGAGTGGCGTAACTTCCCCTCCTTTTGGGTATCTCTACCTCACACTACGAATTCTGTGTTCCGTGACCGAACTGCTCATCAAGTGACTGGAAAATTCAGCTGGCTCTGCTCCCAGACAAATAAATTTTCATGTGCAAATTCGAGTTTTTTTAAAAGAGACATGTTTAGATGGACATGATCGCAGGAGACTATCCTCACACCCAGCAGGGTCTTCCATTGCTTAATTATAAATGTTGGGTGACCAAAAAATGCCTAGCGAACTTGGGTGGTTTTACATCATAAACACAGAGAAGAACATTTTAGAAGTCTAATATATCCATAAACCTAGAAAAATGCCAGCTGTATTGTTGCTTGTCGACCTTAGAGTGAATAAGTCATGCAATATGATAACATAGAGTGAAAAAAATTCTCTGACAAGAGTATGTGGTACTGCTCTACTTTCTAAAAGACATTAGAAAGTACTGGAAATTGTAGGCTATTAATTTTATTTGAGCACTAGGCATATTAAGTATTCCCATCGTATGAAACTTATGATTGAGACTTATAATAGTGTTGGTTTAATAAAAATATGCTGATTTTCGCGTCGCAAGAAATTTTCCACTCAAAAAAACTTTTGAACAATCTACTACGATATTTTTACAATCGTTATCAACACTAGTAATGACTTTAGAAAATAATGGGATTTCTTCTCGCTTCTTCACTTCTTGAAGTGAACTATAGATTACACAATTACAGAAGATAAAATAAATCCACCTGACCAGCCACTACAAAATTATCACTGTTAAATAACAGCAGAAAGTGTATGTTACACAATGGATCCCAAAATTGAAGTGTCTCACTAAGTATAGAATCTGTGAAAATGAAAATAAAAAACTAGAATAATACGCCTATGAAGTATGTATGCTTTGCACTACATCTTCAGGGAGAATAATGAAATTTCCACTGAAAGCTTAACACATTGACTGATTTATAGGTTATTTTATTTGACAATTATTATATTTTCCTTGATGTTCAGCAGAGTGATAAAATTTTCTCAGTTTGTCAGGAGTAAATTGAAGGCAAGTTTAATAAAACAAAAGCTGTAGTATAAAAGTAATACATACTTAAATTCATTTTCGGAACTACATAGAATTCAAACAGTCACACAGCAGTAATGTGATCACTATCAGGTCTGAATCAAGGAAAAAGAAATATTCTAAGCTAAGCCATTTTTAATGAATAGTGGTAGCAGTAATCAAGTTAAAATAAACTTAATCCTCGTTTTGAGAAGTATCAGGTGGTTCCTGTCTAGGACACTGACGAGGGAATGTTGCCGGCCAGCTAATTCGTTTTGCCGTCATGCAATTTAAGTCAATGCTCTCTGATTATGAATAATAGGCTACTGCTGACGAAACTTACGGTACAGCAAAATTAATTCACTGAAAAGTTAAAAATTGACGCGGAAATTCCTCATTGGAGAGCGAGAAATACAAAAAACTGTAAAAACATCTCGTGTATATGTAAAGTAACATGTATTTAAACAAATAAAAATATAGAAAACGGTGTCACTCCGCTATTTGCCTAGCAATGAACAAAAAAATGGTACTGACATTCATTAAATAATGATACCAAAATACCTGCCAGACGGCCTGTATGGGCAAAGTAACGCGAGATGGGCGAGAAAAGATGGGCGAGGAGAGCCTCGCCATCGGGGTGAAAGACGATAGTGTTCAGAGCTTACTGATCCTGAATGTTGAAATCTCGCAGCAATATTGACTTGAAATACCTTTTCCGGCTAGCTTTTATTTTTTCCCAGGGATCCTTACCATCTGATCTCTGAAAAAGCTATGATTCGCAACACACTTTTTGTATTCACCGCTGCTTAAATCTTCTGCCATTCTTTTTTCCTACAGCGTCTTGTACAAAAATGATCTCGTAGTTAACTTTCAGTGAGGCCGACGCTCTACGATCTAGAATCTCACGCACACGCTTGGTGAGCTTTGTTAACTGTTTCTTCTCTACGGTGTTTTCACGGAATGGTTACCCGGATCTCTGACGTCACGTTCTAAGTTGCCGCCTGCTTACCCACGGGACGAAGTGAGGCGCAGGTAAGCGACACCACCTCGAGTGTAGCGTAGTGACTGTAGGAAACCTCGACCACTACCTCCTCTTTACTCCTAACTAAAAATACATTCGTGGTGCAAATGGTAACTTGCCAAACCCATACGCTCCCTTAGGATTTAAGTGAGGGTAAGTGGAAGCACCTGGAACGTAGGTGGGGGAAATATAGAGATAGGTAGACGTTAAGTATTTTTTACTTTTATTCCACGGCATGTAGCGAGAGTGTAGGGTGTAGAGAACTTAGCATCGGCGGAGGGACGGTAGGAGGCGACCAATATCTACCATCTCCTTACTTTTCAGGGAGCATAGCGAGTAGGTAATCAGGGTATAAGTCGTCAACGGATAAGCGAGCGTATATTGGGCGTTACACTACACCTCCCTTACACTGTTGGGTATGTAGGGCGAAGGTAAGCGGGGCGTGAGCCGAGAAAGAACCAGCGAGCGTAGGACGGGCGCTACGTTACCACTTCTTTACGGTCCATGAAAAGTAAAAAGCACCTTAAATGCATCTCATGCCCAGTTACACTTCATGTCCAGTACTGCCATCTGTGTACATTATGCCTACTCAACATGGAAGGGATTATTTTGGCCAGGATTATAATCATTCCCAATAGATGCTCCATTTTGAATTTCCATCACTGGGGCAAAACATTGCTTATATTTCCTGTTTTTTTTATTATGAGTTTAAGAGCAGCTTTTTAATTTTACTCCCGTCAAAATCTAGTCGCTTCCTAGCAAACTTTCCAGCAATATTTCCCTTTTTCTAACTTTGAAATCTCCGTGCTAATGAAAAATATTTTTCCTTTAAAAAATTGATGGCACCTCTGTCTACACTCAATACGAGCACTTAAGATTACAATTCTTTGCGAATATTCGATTTAGCGTCCGAGTTTTCTCCTACGTTTGTAGTAGTACAAAATATTGGATATTTTTGACAGAATCACGAGTGGCTACGAGTTAAGACAATTTTTCATAAGACTAAAAGAATATAGGCATGAAATTGACTGCACATCTTTAAACTGGAGGTAATTGTTTTGGATTCCGTTCGCATAAATACCAGGGGAATATTCCAAAATCCTTAACCTCGTACTTCTTTGATATCATCAATGGATGGATGGATATAAATCATGGATGTACGTCATAATAACAATGAAGAACTTAGTGTGTGCACAAAAAATGATTTTTATTCAAGAAAAAGTTTTAGTTTTAATATAGTGGATATATTACAAGGTATAAAATTCTCCAATGGCCGTAATAAATTGGCACCACTCGTCAAAAATACGCCACAATTGTTGTGTTGGTTTGCGGGAAAAAATGGGGGAAAAAATCCACGCCAGTGACCAACCACAACCTCTCGACCAGAAAAACCCCTGTGGTGGTTTACGGGAATGTTACTTCCTTGCCATTGACAACCACAGACACACAATAAACCCGAATAGGGATACTTCGCTGGGCTTATGAGACCCTGCTAAGGATGCCTGGGTTACACACACACACACACTCAACCCAAAGAGGGATTCTTTGCTGAGCTAATGAGACCCAACTAAGAATGCCTGGGTTATGAACACAAACACACTCACAAGCACTCAAGAACTCACTCACTCACACACTCAACGGGCCCAACTTCTGGGAGAATCTAGCCCAAAAGAGCGTTGTCAAGAAACAGCACAAAAACAAGAAAAGACGAGGGTGTGCGTCGGATACGCGTATTTCGGCCACAAGGTGGCCCTCTTCAGCGAACTGAAGGGAGAAATCACTTGCAACGCAAGGTTGTAAGTGGGTGGGTAAGTGGTGGGTAAGTGGTGTAAGTGGGATTTTCCCCCCCATTTTTTCCCGCAAACCAACGCAACATTTGTGGCGTATTTTTGACGAGTGGTGCCAATTTATTACGGCCATTGGAGAATTTTATACCTTGTAACTTTAAGAGGCCGTAGAGCTCACGTTGCCTAGTTTTAATAGTGGATATAAATAGGTCCTACTACAACGAAACCGAAGTCGTGAATAAAACATTTTTTGTGAATACGCTAAGCTATTCATTGTCATTTACATGTATATGAAACAGTGCCATACAGGTTTGTCCAAAAAAATAACTTTACGGCTGTTCGTCCCAGAACACCTATATCGTAAGCACTCTTCGTTGCAAGAGTTTTTTATCACAAGGCCTTGAAAATTCATAAAAAGCACTTGTTCCTTGTGTGTATTACTTACGAAAAACCCATAGTGACCAAACCCTCTAGCGAATTAAAATGATCCTTAATGTAATCATATGATTATATTCCACATATCACATGATGAGGTACATTTCTACATGTGTTGCGATGAGCAAAGTTATAAATCTGCTGGCTAGATCCTATGGATAGGCTATGAATTAATGCTAACGAAGAAAATATCGCGAAATTAGTCATTAAAGATAACAATATCAACTGTTATCAATATTTTGAATGATTACACAGCATTTGGTAGGAAGAAAATATGGTTGATGAAAACCCTTCGAAAGAAAATTTGGAAACTTTCGGATACACTTGACGACATAACAGCCTCCAGCATTGAAATGTAAGGTGCAACGAATGAGAATATTAATGAGGGAAAATAAACAATGGAGTCTGAACATTAACTAAATAAAATAAGGGAGGAAATAGGATGAGGCGTTTTGACGAAAGAGAATGGAGTAGCTGCAGCAGAATGAATTTCGTATTCAAAGATACGCAATGGGCCACGATTTCTCCATAATTTTTTTTTTATTCGAGGTCATAAGACGACCAAACGTTTGATTTTGTCAAATCACTTTTGTGGGTTATCACTAAGATGTTTATAATCCTGAATTATTGATTTTCGGATTGATAATATCTGCAACTCTATTGATAGCTACTCAACGAAATCCTGACGTTGACCCGCTTAAAACCATACATGTTTCACTCCCACACAAAAGTGTCTCATTTGTAATGGCATTTGAATTTCGGTTGGGGATAAACTCACTGTAATTCAAGGATCGCCCCCGCTGGTATGCAAAATAGGGATTCATATGCTCGGTCTACAAACTTCTCGAGTTAGTGATCAGTCTCCATTGTTTTATTCCAAGGATACAGCAGCAAAACGTACGTGGTTTATTGGATAGTTATTTGGGGAGGCGACCAAAAACTAAGGTCATTTGCACCGTGAGGGATATGTAGGCTCGATGATAGGAAAACACGTTTACGGACTACGGAGGAAGATTAGATAAGACCTCGAAATCAGCATTAGGTTTCTCCTGCTCCACAGTTTAACATTCCATTTAACAACCACAGTAACAAGTACTGTCCTAGTAGCGCTTTCCAGGCAGCACCAGAGTATGGATCGGGATTTCACTGATAAAACTCCGGAACTTCCAAGTTTTATACCAAGACTTCGGGATAGGAAGCAAGCACCCTTTCCACCACACATTTGTGACCCCCGAATTCCGTGGTCTTAACGCCCTGGAGTGGGTATTAAAAATTTCCCAGTCCAATCTCATAGCAGGTACATCTCAAAGTTCTCTATTCTTTCAATATGCTCAGTTACAGTAAAAAAAACATATAGGCTATGCCTAAGCAGTTTCACTGACAATGAGTAAAGTCACAGTTTTGACCCTCTAATGGCTCGACATCCATTCATTGGAAAAATAATTAACACCAAGAATGTAAGATACTTTATCCGGAGATTAGCATAAAATGGTGAAGACGCTTCATTTCGAGGTATATAAAGTAATACTAAAGCAGCTTCCATTTTTTCGTTTCTATTCTGGTATTGTAAAATGAAAATAAAATATCTTACCTGAAGTGACAAAAGATGGCCAAAGAGACGAGCAAAGCAGCCAGAGAAACTCCGAGTCCGACAATTTCCAGCGTTCGGGTACGTTCAGCGATGCGAAATTTCACCTGAGGGATAACAGCAAAAAAATTAATCTCATTACAATAAAAAATATTTCCTTAAATTTTTTAAGGAAATTCATAGTAAGAATAACTTAAATAATCATCCAGAATGATATAGTTATCTAAGTCATGATCCATTATTAGCATATCCTGCCATATTCCAATTTAATTAACACAGAATCATTTAAAGCCAGATTTAGAATAGCGCTGCGTTACTGAAACAATAAAAGAAGTTTACCGAGTTACTTTAAGCTAAACCAAAATTATACAAAATATTTACAAAATGAGCTTAATTTTAAGTAAAATTATTTCCTAGGCATTGGGAAAATGATAAAGGCATAGGTTTTTTCATAGGAGACATGGGAATGCATGGTTGATTGCCTTTAGATAATTGGTGAAGTAGGAAGTTGCCATGAATTTATAATTGTCCATCAATGATATTTTCCTAGATAATTATTTATGAAGTTATTAAAACCATCGAAAAAATATTCATGCATCGTAGGAGGGACATTTTGATATTGAGGAAAACATAAATTTCATTGTAGCCAAATGATTGATGAAAAAGCTCTTCTGAAGCATGTACATAGAAGGTTAACCACTTCACGGGAATACGCAGAATCCATTGCAATTTATTCAAAACCTCATTTCATGGAATTCACGGGAATAGCGAAATTATCGGATCAATCTGCCGGAAAGAAGGACGGAAAAGGTTAAGCAAAGATTGCATCTCATTCCAACAGATGAGCCAAGGGTTCCAGTGGCGATTAGCATAACGTAATCCGCGGAAGACTTCAGGCTTAAAAGGGAAAGAAGATTGCTGCGACCTCCTCCTTCTTTCTCTCCGCTACATATAAGAAAATATACCCTCATTATGGCGTCGTTAATGCATCCCCAATCAATATTTCGCCAAAGGCTCTCCGTCAGATGTGGTGGAAACATCCCTTCATCTCGGAATATTTTGATTTCAATCTATAGCGGTAACTTCGGAAATGATCCTGGCAAAGCATTTTATGCCTGAAATCAGTAATCCTGGCATGAGATATTAACTTGTATGGTATTAGAGTATTTCACTATGACCGCATTTACAAGAAGCATTTTACGATTAAATAATAACGAGTTTAGGAATAGTATAGGAGAAATTATACTTGAAAATAACATTTTTATCTTATAATCAGCTCTTTACTTCTGCACGTCTCTCAACTTGTTTCATGACACAATAATATATATGACAAATTCCCAAGAGATTATAACCGTGATTATTCTAATTTATAGATCACCATACGATGAATGCAAAGATAGATGAATTAAATAAACGAATTATTTCACAAAAAGGGTTAAATATTTACAAAAGGTTGGCTTAAGCCGGGGTAGAGGTACAGGGGTGGTGTACCAGTACTTAATCAGCATTTTCAGAAAAAAATCAAGAGAACTAATACTTCTAATGGAGTATTCTTGCGGAAAGGGCGTTAGGCGCAAGGACTAAAAACTGCTATAGGGACTAGAAATCAGGATGCTAAGTAAAAACTGGTTCTCTCCTCAATAATGAAACTCGACATTAAAGAGAGTATAGAAAGAGGTTGAGGACGTTAAAATAACCTTGTAAAAAATATATTATGGAAAAAAGAAATACGACCGAATAAGAGTTAGCATGATTTTAGAGCACCGCGAGCTGATGGAGAAATATAACAAAAGTAGGGCAGACGAATATTACTGGAAACAAGATCCATGGAATGGCGAAGGCCAAATTAAAGTAAATGTGGGAAAGCGGAAGGAACAGGATTGGTTTTTAGGACTTGCTTAGCGTTTGTGCTTGCATTAGAATATTTATTTATGTTTACTTAAACCAACCTATAATCATGATCTTTCATAAATTATTATAAATCACAGAGCATTCTTCATCTACGTGATCCAAAACGATACAGATTTTTGCAGTAGAAATAACGAGGGTATTTTCACGATAAATGCACAATCTGGCGGAATTAATCTTTCCCCACTACCAGGCAGTTGGAGGCGAATAAACCTGATATCGCTCTCCTCGACAACCTCATACCCTCCATGTTCGTGATATTCGGCTCCGGCTGAAACTAACATGGATGCGAAGGAGGTGGAAAAAACGGACGAAATATAAAGACCTGCTTTTCGAAATTCGAGAAATGTACCCCGGACACCGTGAAACAAGCATTCCTTATCATAAGTGTGCTCGGTGGAGTTAAGGGCTCGCTGCTAAGAATTATCAAGTGTATTCCGTCCTGCGTGGCACAGACGGAACCACTTGCAACTGCTTTTTTAGAATATTTATTTATGTTTACTTAAACCAACCTATAATCGGTAGAAAAGTAAAAAAAATTATGATCTTTCATAAATTATTATAAATCACTGAGCATTCTTCATCTACGTGATCTAAAACGAAACAGATTTTTGCAGTAGAGATAACAAGGGTATTTTCACGATAAATGCACAATCTGGCGGAATTAATCCTTCTCCACTACCAGGCAGGTGGAGGCGAATAAGCCTGATATCGTTCTCCTCGACAACCTCATACGCTCCATGTTCGTGATATTCGGCTCCGGCTGAAACTAACATGGATGCGAAGGAGGTGGAAAAACGGACGAAATATCAAGACCTGCTTTTCGAAATTCGAGAAATGTACCCCGGACACCGTGAAACAAGCATTCCTCATCATAAGTGTGCTCGGTGGAGTTAAGGGCTCGCTGCTAAGAATTATCAAGTGTATTCCGTCCTGCGTGGCACAGACGGAACCACTTGCAACTCGCATGCAGAAGGCCGTCATCCTGGGATGACTTACTGCGTACGCATGCCCCCAACGCAGCGTAGCCACCTATGCGGTGGGCATTGGACGCGACTGCGAACACTGCCCAACCCCTCCCGAGTCTCCGGCTATTATGAAGGCAATGTAAATCTGATGCTTGCCAGGGACTCAGAGGGGAATATTAAACAGTAACAACATAATAATAATGAACACTGTCCCCCATGACTATGTGTAGCTGAAATACGGGCATGGGAGAGTATAATGCTTTATGTAGATAAGGTGGATTAGGAATGCATTGGAAATTTCAAACAGGATAGGAGATGTTAGTGGTAAATGAGTCACATACCAATATATTTGGTTCGATGATCAATATCTAAAATCAAAGGATATGAAAGACGCGGATTTTTTGGGCAAAGCAAATAGTCTAGTCTGCTTTTCTTATGTTTATTCTCTCCATGCTGAGCTTTGAAGACAGTAAAAGAAATCATTATACAATTTGAAACATTAACTGACAAAATTAAATGACAATGTGAAGCTGATTATTTCCAAAGAAATTATTACGAGGAAAAATGTGGATTGCTTGAAAACTTTCTCCCAGATGCTAGTTACTATCTTTCATAAATTTCCGTTCAGAAAAAAGATCAGATATTTTCTTTGACTAACATTAGCTTCCTCCTCCAATATCTAGCGTTGATCCTCAATTTATTAGTTCCACACATAGAATTTGCATATTTTACGTATTCAATCCTTAATAGTCTCTGACATTGTTTCACGATCTCTAACCGCGACCTACACTGACTTCTCTTTTAGCCCACTAGCTATATTAAGTCATTTACAGCATCAATTTCACTCTTCTCCTTGGAGACCAGAAAAAAAGTATCTACGTGAAATAAATGTTAATATTTGATACAGATTAAATTTCCACTTAAGATATCAAAGAGAGAAGTTACTCTTAACAAGATCTCGTTGAAATCTATGCCAATGCCCCTATTTTCCACATGATTAGTTTTTCCCTTAGCCTTATATTTATTTTTATACAGTACTACAGGAGCGCTGAATAAGGAGGAACATATGCTTCAGCTAGAGTCATACAGTTTTGTAGATGATCTCAATGTTTCAGTTCCTTCATATAGTAGTTACGGACAAAGCAATGTCTTTTTCATGTTATCGTAAAAAAACTCGTAATTATTTTCAATCAAAGGCGACATTATTCTCATTACTACCACATAGCAACAACGAGAGACATTTCCAAAAAAGACGTAGACCTAATGAAAAGTATTTAAGAGATAAAATCGACACGGTGAACACTTAAAACATATTATGATATCCGTATATGGACCAACTATAGCACTGCATTATTATGAGCAACTTTATTATGAGATGGTTAACAAATAAATAAGTGCTCACAAGCACAGTGAAGGTGCCGCCAGCTGTTAGTAGGGTTAATAATATCTGGGGTGTTATTTTTTATATTTTCCAGGTGACTTTAGAATTTGAAGGAAGAAATAACCTTTTCATTTGTTCTTATAGAGCGTAAAATAATATCTTCAAAAATCTGTCTGGAATGCATGGCTGATTCAATCACATCCCGTGGATGGTGTTGTTGTGGTGGTTAGTGTTTTAGCTACCAACTCAGGACCCAGGTTTGAATCGGCATCTAATCTACAATCTGGACCAGTAGAAAAGTTATGTCAGTCATACCCCGATTATAACTTGAGTGCTATGTGAAGTACTCCATCAGTGGGATGGGACTTCAAGCTGTGTATATCGGTGCCTCTTGTCAAGTATAGGCTAATGCCATCCTTCCCCAATCCCAAAAATACCTATCCTTACTAACCTTTCCACCTATTTTTAATGGCGCAAATTACCTTAGCAGTCGGTTGCGTTCCCTAATAGTCAAACAAAGATTACTAACGTTTCACGTATGCTACATGAGTGAATAAGAGACCAACGCGCGAATATAAGGGAATTGAAAGCATACGAGTCTATATTGAGTAAGCCAATTTCATAATGAAATAAAAAACGGGGCTGATATATATATGGCCAATAAAGCGTGTGGCATAAGAATAAAGTTTCATTTGTGTCGTATAATTGAAGGAGCAAATAACACAAGAATAAAATGTCGCCACTTGATTCAATGAAGCCTTGGAGGATTTCCCACGGCAACAGACTCGGCATCTCATAACCTCATCCAACGGCATTTTAACCCGTGCTGCTGCCATCGGAAATGTCTCGCCTTTCCCTCGAGGCAGCAGAATTCATTTCGGAGTGCTCTGCGAATATTCAAGCCCCTCTACAATGTAAACACAATTTATCAAATCCCAATCAAATAAGTAAATGTACTGCTTGCTCCCACCGGGAATTGAGGCCGCGACCCTCGGGTTATCTCACGCTTTCGCTATTTATCAGAAACCTTACTTATCCCACGGATTCTTTTTCTCATTTCATATGGCTGCAGTGATAGTTTGTCAATGGAAAATTTAGTAAATTAACCACAACTAACCTCACGAAAGCTGCTCATTTCGACACCTTGACGCGCAGTACTATTTTACATGCATTGAGAGGCAATCGGGTTGGTAAAGTTGCCGAATGATGGCTTCCCATTCTATGCGCCCGGGTTCGAATCGCACTTGTTACATACCGCAGCCTACTTTTGGATAGCACACCAGATACGACCGTCCGTTAACGCCCGCCCGTCCGTCGTATGACAAAAATACGATCCTTTGTTTTCCCCATCTATCCCCAAATAGCCCTTTCCTTAATAATCTATCCTTAAATGTACGACTACCCAGCAGTTGTTGTCTTCTCAAAATAGCGCACCCCAACCTCTTAAAGGTCGTGCATTTCAGTATCTGCGAATTATCTCTATAGTCGAAAAAAACCAGCGGTGATTACTCAAGCGCAATAAATGTATGTTAATATTTAATCTTCATTCATCATCAATCATATCATCATAGGGTACGAAAAAAGCCATTTCAATTTCTCCCTTCGGTAAACCTCTCCACATGTTTTTTTTAATTTAAGCTTTATTCGCTGTCATGAATGTCAAAATCCGACTGAAAGACTTTTCCTGACGCAGCAGGAAGAAAGCCACATTAAGACGTATGCTGTGCTTGCCCGTTTCCTTATTGGAATCGTAAGATAAATAAGATAAGAGAAATAAATTATTTTGGTGAGGGTCACTGTAGTCCGCATAATAATTCCTCCAGCCCTTTAAATTCATCCCAAAAAGTAAAATTATGACAAAGAATAACCGTAACATCGGTTTAAATCTAAATATATAATTCCATCTACTAATGGACAAAATCAAAATTAATAGGGGGACTAATTCACATTGAAATTGCTGTTCCATCTTCATTCCACTCATGCAGTCTTTCGAGGCATATTTAATTGTATTTAGGAGCTGTATTGACCTTTTCTGGTAGTTTTCACGCCCTATGCACATAAGTTCACTATCAGGAAACTGGAACGTAATCACTCTAGTTTAACACTCTAATTTATTGACTCGGTGCATGCTCGCACGGCTTATTTAAAGTGACAGAGAACACGGGCTTTTACCGAAATTTCTGGCATGCTACAGCGTCTGCGAATACACTGCTGATTTACACAATCGGAGTGACCAACCTTCCAAATGTCGTCGACAGAACTAGCTGGGAGCTTTAAGTTGAGGGAGAAAGTCCTCCTAAAGTATGGACACCAAATACAGCGTGTCCTCGTTTAACGCTGTCACGTTTAACGTTGTTTCGCGAGAACGTTGTCCAACAATTAAAACCCTTAATCATTCCACGTCGTCAGTGCTTCACGATAACGTTGTTCAAATTTTGCGCAACCAAAGAAAATGAATAACGAATACGACTTTGGCGCATCTGATGCGTAATTTCCATTCGGAGGAAAAGTTCGGCGTTAACTCCCCATAGTGTGTGTAAAAGGTTCAGCTGAGCGAATAATTATTGCGTTATTTGATTCATAACTATTATATTTGCTTATTTTTTTCTACACTGCTATTGGGGGGCAATGCATTGGGTGATTAAAAACTCAAACCAATGTTAGTGTACCATCTTGAATGGCATGGTATTAATAATACCATGTCTGAATGGTAGATCCAGGGGCAGATATGTACGGGAAAAAATACCTGAAAATCCCATGCCGCCATAAGGTAGAATTGGTGGTAGAAAAAATTGATTCACTGCTGTTTGAGGTGAATCGAAAATGTGTTTTTCGTGTTGAATTAGTGTGTAAGAGGAAGTTTTCTAAACCCTCCATGATGCAGTAAATCTTAGAGGGTGATACTGTTCCTAAAAAATTGTAACGAAATAAAAACATTTTTCTACACAGCACCGAGCTTCCCTACTTCACTCACAATTTTAATTGATTTCCTACGTCTTCGCGATTGCGGCGAGCGAAATTTTTGCCCTTCACTGCATTCGCATGCGCACGCTCTTGCAGTGAAGGGCAAAGATTTCTATTTACTCAGAGGGAAACCGGTGCTAACAGCACTAAATATCAGAAATATAGGAGGGAAATCTGGTGCTTATTGTTTAAAAAAAGCCTTTTCAGTTTGTTTCATCTAAGATATGAAGCTCTCTGACTAGTGGTGCCATCTGTTCGACTGCCCGCGTTTTTAAAATACGCCGTAAATCGGCGGAGGATGACGCGAAATAGTCCATAAAAACACATAAATTTTTAAGGAAACTGGCAATTTTTGTGCATTAATCCATTGATAACGCCTTTCCACCAGGTCCCCGGTATTTTAAATATCAACAGTAAGTTCCTATCACCAGTAGTTTTCGTGCCACCAGGATAGAGAAAAATTCCAAAATTTATTTTGTGAGTGAAAATATCGAAGTTTCACAATTAAAATGTTTTAGAAAATTAGTTTGAACGCTTCATTCTATAATGCCATACACCCAACCTTTTATCGCTATGCTGTGCGGAAATAGTTATTGTTATGAAATGAAGAACTGTTAAGTTTTAGAACCGATTTTAATGTTTTACATTGTTTCTTATGGAAAATACTGCATCGTTTTTCGTTGTTTCGCTTAACGTCTACTTTTTAAGGAACGAGTTAACAACGTTACACGAGGACACACTGTATAATAATTTAATAATACTTTTAATGCTAATGGATTGCTAAGATGATGATTTTTTTTAATATAGAAGAAGGGATGATTTCTTTTATTTTGCGATTTGATATTTCATCATAGGCATTCTGTAACAGCCAATGTTTCAATTACAAATTTATTGATATATGTTATGAAGATTAACTAAGATCACAGCGAGGAAAATTGCTTAAACCATGCTTAAGCATGTGCATGGAGGTAATTGTGCACCTAAAATGTCTAAGATATTGTCTATGGTTAAAAACTAAAATCAGTAGGTTAATAACTACTTTTCAGGCAAAGGTTTCAACATCCATTCGGCAATCTGCAGCATTATGGACAAGATTCAAAATGCATGCTAATGAAATCGGCGTGAAAAACGTCCCATGCGTTAGTCGAACATACCGCTATGAGGCTAGTAAAACATAGTAATCGTAATTTAAATACGTAACTAGAGATTAAATTAGCATGACTTAGCATTTAATTAGCAACACATTAAAATATAAACAAATTTCACTGAATATTTTTCTGATACTAATCATAAAGCACCAACATATAACAAGCTATAAATATAAAATATTTAGAAATTAGAGTTTTTCAGCTTAGAAAAGCTATTTTTTCCACTGTAAATAAATTATATTTACATTTTCTATCTGCACAAACGACTTTCATTAGACATCTCATACGCTGATTTGGGCAATATTATGGCACTTTAGACATTTTTTTACTCTTTAGCTATGCACTACGTAAGACCGTGAATGATTTCCCATCGAAAATGTCAGCATTCGGTCGCTACATCTATCCGTCGGTCATCGCCTTAGTTAAGATAAAGAAACTTTGACATCCCGTATTAGAAGTTTTATGATCTTGGCAGGAAAGTTCAAAAAAGCATTATATACGACATTAATGTTGATTTTCATAGTGACGTTGTCTTCAGCGCAATTCTTCATCAAACTAAATTATCGCCACTCTAGTAAGATGGGCATTATTGTAGAAAGGGCGTAATTTATACCAAGTATACATTTCTGTATTATCTAAAGAGCTTAATCACAAATCAAAATATGATCCTTACTCAGAGCAATGCATAGGCATTCCCACTTCATATTAATACGATTGGTATAGGTATAGCGAAACTTGGGGGCGCTCACCAGCGGAGAATCAGATATCACTGAGGTAAATCAAGCGTTGATGAGCGGGCAAAGGTACAGGAAGGACTCCCGGAGTGACATTTGGAGGAAGACTCGGCCACTTTCTCCCACGTCACTTGTATGCTTTCCTCTCCTTTGCGTCTTACTCTTAACAAGCGAGTGCCACCAAGTTTCGCTACACCTATACCTCATCCAGCAATTTATGTATTTTTCACAATTGAATTTTTCCTTGTTATTTCCCGCAATTTCCCAACTGGATCCTTTGGTATGCCCCTTCTAATTATGACGGTTCAATTTCACGCATGTTGAAGAAAATTCTCAAAATTGGTCGTTTTTTTGTTCACTAAGTTCCCAAAGCAACTCCGCCTTATCGCCTTCAAAACTTTATCCTTTATCCCTGGGAGTCATTTTCCCGTTGCCTTTGATTTTGTCAAAGTGTCTCGTCAAAACATTTCATCAGCGTATTATTCCTTTTACAAGCTCTCTTATAAAATTCCTACTACGTTATCCTTTGGAAACACCACGCACGCTTATTGACAGAAAAGATTCGAATTCCCCAATCGTCCCAATCTCGTTCATTACGATAAAAATAAAGCCATAGTCATTGAAACACATGCATGAGTTCACATTTTATTTTCAAACAATTGTTCTCCGCCTCATCATTTTGATTTCCACGTGAGAACAAGCTTATTTGCGAATCTGAGCCTAATCCATGAATTTGACTCCAGGACAGGAAGAAGATGGAAGGGTCTTCAATTCCTCACTTTAATCAATATCTCACTCTATTGCGCCATTGGTTTCTATCGAATGGTATGTCATACTTGACAAAGGGAATCGGAATAGATAAAAAACATCGCATCGGGATATTTCATAAACATTCGTAAAAATCTGAAATTGAACGCTCAAAAATGGTAGAAATCTTCCATTAAAAATCGGAATAAAATTAGCGATAGTGAAACTAAAAATGATCAACATCTATTATCTCCCTATACTTTTTGGAAGCAAAGACAGAAAATTGAGCAGACCATTCATTGCTCTTTAGGATCTTTTAAATGTTGGGAAAAGGCAAATATTTTATATATTATTATTGCAGCTTTACTGGGTTCTGGAGTGAATTTCTTCATTCGAGATGGTAGTTGGCGAATCACTATTGGGTTAGAACCAAGTGGTCTAATATATATAGTACTGTGTTTCGGCATACAGAGAAATGGATAATTTAAATAATTGTTAGCGAGCGTGGAATATCTTATGCTTGGTCCAAAATAAACCATCACACTGAGCAGGAAACGGAAATATAGTTTTGCAGAGGGCTTGGGGGATAAAAATGCTCTACACTCGAACTCTTTTATTTTATTCTGTCGTCATGTGTTCGTGGCTACATACATGAGAATTATTAATGTTCAATACTCATGAAGGGTATTCAAGAATCATCCGCAATGACTTACGGTCACTGGCAATTTCAGAGAGTATGTTTAGGTAGCGAAATGCACCAGGGGCTTCATGGCCAAGGTCAAGACCACTGTAAGTCCATTGAAAAATAAAGTCAGAGAACGTTTTTAAATGAGTGGAAAGAATTCAGAGACCATTTTCAACGCGAGGAAGGAAGCGTATTTGCACAACAAATTTAAGAAAACAACAGCTCAAAATCATAGTATATGCATACCTCCACCGAACTAAATGTGCATACGAAAGGAAGGCATTTAAAAAACTTTCGCAAGCTACTACGCTCTCATTGGACTCGGGAATATATACCGCATATCTCACTAGCATTTATAACTGCTAAAAGATATCACTTTCTGGGGGAACTCCTCTTGCTAGTTTTGAACATGGAAAAGATAAAAAAAGCAAAGAAATATACAACGATAGTGCCGAAGATACTTGGACAGTGAGAGGGAGAGATAAAAGAAATTTGTTCCTTTAAGTATTCGTAGGGAAGAATTTTCGAAGCAGCGTTTCATACTACCATTATTATTCTCTCAAAACATAATACGATGTGCGAATACAAACTGACTTCTACGAATAGTTGCATATGAATATCACTCCTAAACTAAGGGGAATCTACGCCTACGCGTCACAGTGGGCTGAAATCGAAAAAAGCTGGCCAAAAGTCAAAAAGCCATTTTTTGAGCCAGGAAGCTGAGACCTTGAAATATTTTCAAAAGACATGTGCATGCGATGACGTAAAGCACTTTTCTTAGTACTCAACAATTAACAATTTGCATAAGGACAAAGTTGCACAAATTTTGCAAAAATGGTCTACACTCAATTTTCTCACGAAATATTCTAAATCAAGCCCTTGCTAAGAATTTATGGGAAAAGAATTGGAATAAAAAGTGATTCAGTTAGATGAAACAGTTTTTATCTTTGTTTTAATTTAGTCTACTTACTTTTTTGTCATTATTTACAAAATATATTAAACAAAATGGCGGACCCTCATTTTTGGTCATTTTTCAAATATATGTAGAGAAATAGTTATTTACATCGCCGAGAATCGCGAAGTAACCTATATGGGGAAATTCTACAAAGCTTTCTAATTGCGAATCCGATGAGTTATGCTGCGACCGTTTGCGACGCCGAATTTCACATCGGTTTTTCGAACGCGGGGTCGAGTCTGGTCCAACCCGCCTGCAACCCGCCTGTAAGGTGTCACGGCAAGTATGTGGAATGGACTGTAGCCTCATCCTCTCCACTATGGAGATTTTAGAGAGACAAACATTGAAAAGAGCCTCCAATTATTTTATATTGAGAAAAAATGCGGAAAACATTACGTATTTTGTCACATGGGGTAAAGACTTAGGAGGTACTGAAAGACTGCTTTCTTCGGGTGCACCGCGGGCGTTTCTCTTTTAGCAACTTGACATCGCTTACTGATGAATACGTACACTTTTAACGGAGACAGCATGCATACCACACAGGATTATTGTTTCTTCGAGGCTACCAGCCCATAGCTAATGTCGCACGGCTGCAAGTTCCCGCCCCCTGCACTGCGGTTGGGCGTACGGCGAATGGCGTTTATTGCCACCGCGAAACGTTTTCGGGGAATCTGCGGGGTTACGATCCCCATGTTTAATTATTTTGTGTATTTTTAATGTCAGTGTAATTTTTCATTCAGTGCAGGGAGAAATGTCGAGGAGGGAAAAAATTTTCTGTACCTTTTTAAAACATCATGATAACTTAAGTTTACTTTTTCTTAAAATGTAACAAAATATGCACTATAAAATTAATTTTTTGCTTGTATTTCTACCATTCACTATTTGAATATTCACTATCATCACTGTCTGAATAAATCAGATCTTTTTCTGTTTCACTCAATAAGAGTAACTCATTCACTTCCTTTGGCAAGCCTGTGGATTTCTTAGGAAGAGCTTGAGTTCAGCTGTAAATTAGAGGATCTGATGTAAGGAGTCTTTGAAATAAATCCTGATTGGTGGTCACTCTGGATATTTTTCTGGAGAAACGCTCACGAAAATCTCATGTCTTTATTTCGCGCTTCTATTGCATCTTCAGATAATTGCCCCAAGGGTATTATAGACTCCTTTGCGATATTGGTTCCGTGAATCAAAGTTTGTGTACCGTGGGCGGCATATGATATCTCGCGTAAAATTACACACATAATTCTGCAGTTTTCCAGCAGTTCCCTCTAAACTCTACCTCCTTAAGAGACAGGCCCCTTGATATTGCCTTCAATATTATTAAGAAATTCTTAATCAAGTTTATGTTGATTCCTGTACTGAAAATATAAATTGCTTAGAAGAAATCAAAGGTGGCCTGAAGAAGGAAACTTCGATGTAGCATCATAAGGTGTTAATAAAGCATTCAGAAAATTATATTTCCCCTAACATATGTTATTTCTGAAGATATGGGAAGGTGCTTAGGGTGAGTTTTGCAATATAATATTTTGGAATGAGAAAGTAATTTCTCCAGACGCCCAAAGGTGCCAAATAAGGGTTGTAATGCAAGCACAAATTAGATTTAAAAATGATTTAAAGTACAAGGTTGCTTCTTAATAACCTTGAATCGTTCTGATATAATTACATGACGGCGTAGAAGAACCTGGCAAATTTTGCAGCAAATGTTCGGGGAAAACGGCATTTACCTTCAGCCATTCACCTTAATGCATCAAAAATCTCTCGTTATTCCGTGAGCTTTGTTTCCACCACGACGCATATCCATTAAGAAAGAACCTCTTAACTTAGTCACTTAAATCCATTAAAACTTCATTATTCATTTCCAAATGCAACCTTTCGGCGAGACCATTTAACAAGTACTTTGTCTTCATACGAAACGCATTTTCACTCCCATTAGAATTCTTATAAATTTGTAAACGTGTGAACCAATCGTGGCATTTTTTATATTCATTAACACCATCAACCCCTAAAGGAGGGACGAAACTATAAGCTTAAAAGGAAATAACCGAGTACAATTTCGTGCAAATTTCAAAAGAAAAGAATATTCGAAAAGGGAATTGGCATAATATTAATGAATCTGCAATAATAGTGACGTATTATGATTAGAAGCAATTGTATGTAAAAATTAACGCCATCAACTTTATTGAAAATTAACTATTAAAAAAGTAGACATCAGGTTGTCCTAATAGATTATATACCTTGAAAAAGCGGGGTTTCTTGAGGTAGTTAGCGAAGTATCCACACAACTACGAGTTGTAGAGGGAATTTCGAGAGATCCAATACTGACACCAATACGAGTGACACCAGAGCTTAAATTAAAAAAAACAAGTGCTTCACAACACAGAAAAATGAAACGGAATGATTTGGTGAATTTATTTGGAGATTAGAAAACTTTCCCTCAAAAATATCCGCAAATAACCGAGAATAAGGCTCCGCGGTGCCAATAAACGACCCTTCGCCGTATGCCCAACCACAGTGCAGGGGGCGGGAACTTGCAGCCGTGTGACACCAGCTGTGGGATGGTGGCCTCGAAGAGACAATAATCCTGTGTGGTATGCATGCTGTCTCAGTTAAAAGTGTACGTATTCGTCAGTAGGCGATGTCAAGTTGCTAAAAAGAGAAACGCCCGCGGTGCACCCGAAGAAAGCAGTCTATCAGTACCTCCTAAACCTTTACCCCATGAGACAAAATACGTAATGTTTTCCGCGATTTCTCCAAAATATAATACATGGACGTTCTTTTCAAGGTTAGTATCTCTAAAATCTCCATAGCGGAGTGGATGCGGCTACAATCCTTTCCACACACTTGCCGCGCCACCTTACTCCCGGTTGGACCAGACTCGACCGCGCGATCGAAAAACCGATGTGAAATTCTGCGTCGCAAACGGTCGCAGCATAACTCATCGGATTCGCACTGCGAAAGTTTTGTAGAATTTCCCCATATAGGTTACTTCGCAATGCTCGCCGATGGAAATAACTATTTCTCTACATATATTTGAAAAATGGCCAAAAATGAGGGTCCGCCATTTTGTTTAATATATTTGGTAAATAATGACAAAAAAGTAAGTAGACTAAATTAAAACAAATATAAAAACTGTTTCATCTAACTGAATCACTTTTTATTCCAATTCTTTTCCCATAAAGGCTTAGGAAGGGCTTGATATAGAATATTTCGTGAGAAAATTGAGTGTAGACCATTTTTGCAAAATTTGTGCAACTTTGACCTCATGCAAATTGTTAATTATTGAGTACTAAGAAAAATGCTTTGCGTCATCGCATGCACAGGTCTTTTGAAAATATTTAAATGTTTCTTCCTGGATTGAAAAAAATAACTTTTTGAATTTTGGCCAGCTTTTTTCGATTTCAGCCCACTGTGCGTTTGTGGGAAATCAGGTGCCGGCCGTATTCAGTTATTTTGCTCACCAGATCTCTGAACGCTGAGGATTACTTGATCCCAAGTTAGTTCAAAGGTCTCACATGCTTCGGTAACTGTCAAAACCTAAACTCAGTGGAGAATCACCGATAGATTTGGACGATATATATGCCAATAGCATCAAAGGATAGGATTCAGACAAAGACAATGGATGTAGTTGATCCACATCTACGTGAGGTGGCTGCAGAAGTAGCTGGATACCAAACAAGATGCCGGAGAAAAACTGATGCCATCCGACTATATTTTAGCAAGTACAAAAACAATAAATTGAAACATGGTGACTAACTCCACTAAAGAACTCGAATTTAAGGCGATGAAGAGGGCAGCCAAGAAAGTAGAACGCATCCCGATTGGAATTTAAAGGTAATAGTAAAATGAATAAGTTGATTAAGTTTGAGAATAATGTGAATCGACGAGGGAGGTGGACACAATTTGGACATAAAACGAGGGAATTTTTAAGCTGAAGAGGTATTATTTTGAGTGCAGATAAAAATATTTTACGGACGCCATGAATCATCGAAAGGACGATTAGGCAATGAAAATAAAACGGGATGTAACAAAAAAAGAGAGACATGTAAACTAAAGTAGCTAGACAAGTGAAGCACACACAGAAGCATTTGGTATAAAAAACGTCTTCGTGAAAACGAGCGAAAACATTTGTGCTAAAAGTTTTCATAGGTGATGCGCTAAGTGGATTTGTTAAGTTAAGTTGATTAAGTCTGAGAATAATGTGAATCGACGAGGGAGGTGGACACAATTTGGAAATAAAACGAGGGAATTTTTAAGCTGAAAAGGTATTTTTTTGAGTGCAGATAAAAACATTTTATAAATAAGGATTAATATTAAATAAGGATTTGATTTGCTTAGTAATTTGGATCTCAAATAAATAAGAATAAAATTCATCCATAAAATTATTATAATAAATATATTCTGAAATATTCTGATTTTGGTTTATTTAAAAAATGGATTACTGATATAAATTATGCATGATCTTTATTTATTTATTTATTTAAAAACTTACCCTTGAAAACATGCGATAAGGACTTTCACAATGAGCACTGAAGAATTTAATTAAGAACGAACATATACAACCATGCCCTGGGTGATGGAAAATCCAGCAAGGTGGAACTCGAACCTGTCGACTTTGATTAGCAGCCGAGGACTTTACCTTTACTCCACCGGGGTCAACGGATTAATTAGACTATTTACTTTGAATTTCACTACGTTTACCTGCACCGAAGGCGTCTATATGCTAATTTGCAAAATACAGAGGCAAGGAAACCACCAAGGGGAACCCCTAGCTAACACACCAAATGACTGAGCATATTTGAGCTATAAGCACGGACTAGAAGTTAAAGGACTGGCCACTTCCCGAAAATCCTGGCACCGCTAGTGTCGCCGTTAGCAAATTGTTCCCAAAGGCGGCAGCACTACTATTCGCCTATGGTACCCTGCGTAGACTGTGGTAGTGTGAGGTGAATCCGCCTTTAGAATTGATCTGTCAGAGAAAAGTTACGCCGATCCTGTAAATTGTAATCGCTAATTTATTTCAAAATATTTCTTCCATTTTTTCATTGAACGAAGTATGCCAGGACATCGTTGGATCGCCCGCGGTTGCACACCGGGTTATGATAGTAACAAGGAGAAAATGCATATTTTTCCTCCCAATGATCTGGTATCGCTGAACAATTTGGTAAAAGCAATCCCTCGCAAGGATTTTACCGAAAACCTGGCCAGAGGGTGTGCGAGATGAGATAATATATGCGAAGAAGTAGCTGTAAATAGAATGTGCCAAATGGCAAGGAAATTGACTAGGAGGATGAGGAGCAAGTAGGATGAAAATATCATGTGAGAGTGTACATCCCGTTTTCTTGGTTAAGGCTCAGCCCTGAGAGATCTTTCATAGTCCACGATGGAAGGTGTAATAATCACACAATTAGAATGTTAAAATTCTATTTACACATAAAAATGAGGCAAGGGCATCCCATCGGAGCCTTTAATAGAATATACAATACAATAATGAGCATTTAGTGATATTTATGAACTGGAAGCTAGTTTCATCTTAAATCAAAGCATCTTTGAACATATTATCTTCAATACCTCTAAGTCAGAGTAATACCTTTTTTCCTATTACTGGAGAAACCTCAAAATTCACACTACTTTGAAACGTACATCACTATGATTATAAACAGATAATTAGGTTTAAAGCAGCAGTAACAACAGCATCTATTGTGCCTTATCAATGTTTTACAAAAAAATATCACGTTTAAAGCATTATTATGCAGTTAAAAATAATTTTCCTAGTTTGTATCAATTTCCATTTACAACAAAAAACGAGCGAGCTAGGCAAAATGGTACAAGAGGTATATTTTCGATCAATTCGATTGATGGCATTCCTTAGTTATTTCATGTTATGATATTTTTTCCTCGTATCAGTGGAAAATCAAATCCAAAATTAAATCTCAAAGACTATTAAATTTTTGAATATTTTATTGCATGAATACAGAAATAATGTACTGCGTATGTAATTGTTTTTATATTAAATATTTTTCAATTCGTTACCTTAAATTCCTCATCCTCTAATTGATTGTACAATACGAGCCACATAAGAGTAACACAGATAATCGGTTTATCAAACCAAAATCGGTTCTTTTAAATGATGTTTTATCAGTTGAATACGGGACGAAGAAAAATATTTGCCATCTAGAACCTCGATCGTAAGTGATTATTTCATTCTTAGGTTCATACATTCTATAAATATCCACAAAGAATTTATAGCTCGTGCATCTTTTCTGACGCCTTGGTGTACGTCCACATGTATATGGAAGTTTTTTAATAGAAATGAATTTTTTTAATTTGACGATAAAAACCACTGATCACCTATATTTAAAAAACAGGATAAACTAAGGCCAGGAATAAGAATAGATAATAATGAAGAATAGCAAGCATCTTTGGGAGGCATGAATGAAATAAATGAGTGTAAATAATCAACTCTCATAAAATAGCATACTTTAAATAGCATACTACACCGTGAATACGTTGAAAACAATGTTTTTTATGTCAGAATTGCGCTCGTGAGTTTGATCAAGAGAGAGATATCACCATGGAATTGAATATATTGAGAAGACACCTTAACTCCATACGTGGTCGTGCATGGGAAATGTAAAGACTCAATAGAAAATACCCATAGGATTTCATGCCAATATAATGAAGCATAGCACTATCAGTATACCCTCAGGCGTTCGTTTATTTCTAAGGCAAACGGATTCTCTTCCCGCCATTTCATTAATTTTTTAAGGAATCCATTCTTATTTCGAATGTCTTTCACGAAAGCCATCATCACATTCTCTGGTCATGGCTCTTCCGACATTTAAGCATTGTCCAATAAAGCACAAAAAGATCCCCCAATTCAATCATTCGTTTCTATTCCACGAGTTCTATCTTAATGCTGTCGTTCGCTCCTTCAATTCACGCAGGGCAACTCAACCGTCCCATTTGGTACGTGACGGGAGTGACAATGACCAGTTGCTCACACGGAACGAAAGTAAAGGCTCGAAGTCCTTTTCCCCGGCTCACTCTCCCCCTCTCTGCATTTCTCTTTCTACTCTCTTTCCTCCCTTCTCTCTATTCAGCGTCAATCCTAGACTATCATGTCCAATCAGGGTGCCAACCCCTTTCGCGTTCTTCTCTCCTTCATCAGTCTCCTTCGTTTTCACTCCTGCTGATCACTTCCTACCCCTACTTCCTAATTCTAACGCTTAATCTCGGAAATCCGAAGCTCTCAGCCTCAACCTTTGGAATAAAATGTGTACAGCCCTTGCAGTGCCAACCTACGATGAACGATGTCTAACCTTGAACTATGAACGGTAAGATTTCACTCATTACAATTAACGTTAATATTAACGTAACAATAATTCAGCCCCAATCAAATTTTCAAGACTAGCCTCGTACCCCACGTCCGGACCAGAATTTCGCATCGCACCATTTTCAATGCTGGCTCACGCTCTGCAGGTCATAAATTTTGCCAATTTTTGTATGAAAATGGCTTTAAAATGCCAAGTTTATTGCGCAAGATACTTGCAGCAGGCAACTTTAGCCGTAAATTGCGGGTGTAAAAGACAATGCAAGTGCGCTTGTACTACAATTAAAAGTTTCGGCAAGTCACTTGCAGAAGAGTATTGTGACGCCAGTGTTAACGTAATTCACTCTGCCTCTGCTCCAGCTTGTGAAAATGTTTTCAAGCCTTTGTATAAGGAACTTGCAGAATTAACTTGCCACCAGTGTACACCCTGAGGCTGACTGAGCCAAAACATTTCTTATTTTCTTTAATACGAAAGTTGATCTCCGAAAACTATATTGCTCAATTGAGAACGCCTTCTCAAACTTAAAATTATCCGCGCTGCAATAGATTACAAATTTTCCGCTTTCAATATCATTCGCTCAGCCGTGCCAAGGTTTTGTGCTATTTATATCTAATCATATATCGGACATATTCTACGAATGTCCTGACTGCTAAATTCTGGTTACTTCTATGAATTGATAAAGGAATTACTACTTACAAAACACAGTTAAAAATAGGAAAACATTTGTTGATAAACGATGTCTACATAGCAAATAGTTAATAGAACACTCAAACTGTTGTCCCTTCCGCTTATTTAAAATCCGACCGCTAGATCGGTATTGCAGTTCGGAACTTCTGCGCGCCGTTTCGCACTAACTTCCGATCTTTTAAGTACTTACCTATCCCGTTCTTGACATTTGCGAATACTAAGGATTAATATTTTGCGGATATATATTTTCATATCACAGTTTTATTTTGTGCCAAAAGCCATGGATATTCCCAATTATAGTAATATTTAAGCTTTAAATGGTCAATTTGTCGTTGAATGTGACATTAAAAAACCCCAAGAAATTCGAGAAATTAGATCATGACCGATGACGACTCGACTATCGAGTATATTAGAAGTGAGTCAAGTACGTCAGCATAGTCCGGAAGATATTAAGAAGGAAAACGCGCTCCGAATTCATGAAAGGCATTTGTGCTTGAATTTCTAACTTTCGTCAAACTTTAAAGAAATCTTAATGGCAATAATTGAACACATGCGTTAAAATGTTTCCATAGGAAAGAAAAATTTTCGACGAGGATTTACTGAGATTTTTTTGGGGTTTTATCCAAACGCCCTAGATAACGAACTCGTAAATATTATTTTCTCATTAATTAAACGATACTTTGGCTCAATGTTTGAAGAAGTGATTCTTTTCAGTCCGCAGTTTTGTTAGGCCTGACTGGAAATTGACCAGTTTGCCGGGAATATGTTTACTTTTTCACGTACATTTTGTCATAAAATGTCTCATTACGATGTTATTGGTTTATGACTGTACCTCCATGACCATTTACTAATTGACACCAGGAAAAATTGGTAGAACCCAATTATTTTTACGAAATATAATGAAAGTACATGATATTTGTATTAATATTCCATGCGTGGACTCAACCTATTAGTGCAATGTCTCATGTGAGCCGCAGTAAGATAAAAAAGTTGTAAGTGCTCGGAGTTAATAAGGAGAACGGGAGCTGGGAGGTGGTAATTATATTCTGAGGGTGAATTATGATTAGGGAGCGTCGACGTTAATGGAATAACGGATTGTTGTTAAAGTGCCCGAGGTGTACTGTGAAGAAACCCTTACCACCTAATCCACCTTTTCAAGGATTACATGGTAAAAGAAAGATTCGCGGAAATGATAAAGCGTAACTGACAATTAACTCCATTTCCAACGCGAAAAACTAAAAGTGTTGGCTCAAAAATAATCCTAATATTCGCCAATTTCTAACTTAAATAGGAAGAAAAGGTCACTTGGAACAATAAAACTGATAACTTTGTATTTAGCGTTCGTTTTTTTATGTGTTCCTATCCATTTCCATTTCCTATGATGTATGAATTTATTCGCGCCTTTGAGCCTCATGTTTTCGAGTGAATGAGTCTTATATATAAATCTTATTTTTGGCGTTTTTTTCCTTGTAACAATGTTCATTGAAACGGAATACCTTAATATTTCCTTCTCTTTTCTTTATTGTCCTCATTTATTTTCATGTCTTCCCTCCAGATAATCGTGCAAAATATAACGATCCTATCCAGACTAACGATGAAAGAAAATAATGCCGAACAGATATTTTTTCACCACATTATTTTTCCGATTATTTATTTTACACATTGGTGGAAGTGGTGCTCACGTTTCTAAAGCCAGAGTGATGAAATCAGGATTGAGATCAATGAAATCATTATTTTTGCAATGGCTTACTCAATTGACAATCGACACTAATTCGTAATTTCGGCACACATTCACAGATTCCGCTGTTATTTGATCAATATTACGATCCGTCGGTGACTGGTAATTGAATTACCCTGAATTAAGGTTACATTCCATAGGTGGAGTCGCGATTGAATTGAAATCCTTGAACTAAAAACAGCGTTTCGAACTCCATTAAAGATGAAAATATTGGACAAACATTTTACTCCCTCCTGTTCAAAAGTGAAAAGAAAATACAAATATATATTCGGGTCATTCCATGTCAAATCAACCAAAAAAATGGCAAAATTTACCTGACCCTTTGCAATTTTGATGAAAATTGGTAAGGCTGTTGGCCCTACAGAGAAACTAAATAATACCAAGTATTACACTCCTGGGCTGAATAATTTGTTTGAAAGTTGGGTCTAAATATGGCCCAAAAATCAACTTTTAGGTCTGCAGTGCACCTTCTGAATTCCCGTAACTCGGATATCAACACATTTAGAGTTGTGTAGGGTGTCAATTTTAAGCTCTTGAAATTGCCTTTCATTTGATGTGTCACATGCTGATGTTATAGAGAAATATTTAACAAATTCAAACAAAAAAATCCCACACAAAAGGTTGGATTTTCTAAATTTGCAGAGCTGTGTATACATCAAAATGTAAAACTGATGTTGATAAGAGGCAATATTAGTGAGTTAACTAAAAGTGATGAAACCACTTTGAAAACATACAAAGATTGCCTTTCAAGAATGATATATAATCCTCTTCAACCTCAGTGTTTTTTGGGATATTTTGAGTTTTGTCCAGGTTCCTCTCCAGTAAAGGAACGTATAAGCCGTGGAATGGAAGACAACTTAGTTGATTCAATTATTTTCAAACAGTGGGCAGTTTTTTTTATTTCAACTGTAGACAGGTCTACACTTGAAACAATTTCAAAACCCACAGACGAGTACATAGAGAATTAAATATAAAAGCTGAATGTACTCCTTCGCCATTCTTTCATTGATTCACAGCAAACAGCATTTCAAACTAGTGTCAAGTCAAACCTACTAGTTGGGTAGTTTCTTGTTCTGTTATTTTGCTGAAAATTATTCTTTTGTTCTCCAGGATGAAGCTCAAGGCTTTCACTGGAATAACTCCGAAGCCACGATTCATCCTTTTGTTATTTACCTTTGTAATGGTAAATCAAATATTACATATGAAAGTTAAGTCATAATATCTGAATGCCTTTGGCATGATACTGTTTCTGTATATTTGATTCAAAGGGAGGTAATGAAATACCTAAGTATAATATCTGATGGAAAACTACATAAGATATATTTTTTCTCTGATGGCGCTGCAGCACAGTACAAAAACTGAAAAAAACTTCATCAACCTGTGTAACCATGAGGAAGATTTTGGTGTACAAGCAGAGTGGCATTACTTTGCCACATCACATAGAAAGGGACTTTGTGATGGTGTAGGTAGCACTGGAAAAAGACTTGCTGCTCGAGCAAGCCTACAGCGGCCATATGTACATCAATTTATAACACGTCAATTTTTCCAGTGGGGAGCAGAAAACATAACAACAGTTACATTTATGTACAAAACAAACGCAGATTATGAACAAGAAGAAATATTTTTCAAAAAACGATTTACAGAGTCGCAAACAATTCCAGGGACTCAGAAGACTCAAGCGGCGATTCCGTTATCAAAATAAAAATTAAGTACCAAAGTGTTTTCTTTTTCATGTAAAACCAGAGAAGAAAGAATTACTGTTACATAAGGAGAACTCAATATTAAAGACATCACAGATCTTGTTTCATTCCTTTATGATAAACAGTGGTGGTTAGGTGTTGTATTAGAAAGTGACAATGAAAAACAAGTGAAGATAAGTTTTCTTCAACCTGCTGGACCAGCAACATCATTTTTCTATCCACAGAAGCCTGATATCCTTCGGGTTCCAACAGTAGATGTTTTAACAAAAGTAGATCCGCAATGCCCAATAGGACGAACCTATAGTTTGACACACACAGAAGTTCAAGAAGCAACCATCAGACTACAGTCCATACTAATGAAATAGGAATATCTAAGACTAGATATGGGAACTCGGTTATGTCCAGTGAGTGAATGAAGGAAAAAAACATACTTTTACGAAGAGCTATTTGTATATAATTTATAGTGAACAAGCTTTAAAAAAATGTTTCTTGTGTCCTAGGTGTACGAGAAAATTCGTATCTCCTGTCGTATTTGGAGTCCCACTTTGAAGGTTTGTACATATATTAATTAAATAAGTATATTGTTATAAAAAAATTAAGCAACATCAAATACCCCATTTTTCATAATTCAAGGTCAAACTATGTGCACCTTGACCTTCAACCAAAGATTATTTTTAACCTCAGCATGTGAAACATCAAATGGAAGTCTATTTCAAGATCTTAAATTGGACACCACACACAACTCTCTAAATGTGTTGGTATCCAAGTTACGGCAATTCAAAAGGTGCACTGCAGACCTAAAAGTTGATTTTTGGGTCATATTTAGACCCAATTTTCTAACCAAGTATTTAGTAATAATTGGTATTATTTAGTTTTCTGTAGGGCCAGCAACCTTACCATTTTCATCAAAATCGCAAAGGGTCAGGTAAATTCACTGGTTGATTTGACATTCCAGGAAATCTATAGGTTATGCATAAATCCAAGCAATCTTCAATCAAGCTTATAAACATTTGTATTTGTAAGCGTTGAACCTACTATCACTGCGAAAGTTATTATACATTTAAAGGTATCATAAGATTTACTGATGCACAATTTTCAGTGCACTTCTAATAGGTCTGTTTTTGCTCTTACATTAAACTCGTGCTTAATAATGCAAACAAATTAACAAACATAATGCGAGAGGAAATTTCTACGCGCAAACTAATTTCTGCGTAAATGTAGCACGTCACTACCAGCATTTTCCGGTTCTACTTAAATTTTAGTGATTGTAGTTTTTGAAGTGGAACACTTCTTGTGGATGGGAGGCAGTCCCGCGAAGGCATAGATAGCGTTACGCGACAACCGACTCCGGACGGGTCGACTGTTGAGTCGTTGCGTGGTTATGTATATATTCACAAGCGCTTCAAATTAATTCACAACACTATCATTAGAGATATGGTATAGCTATGATATAGTTATATGGTAATTTCATACGAATCATTTAAGATACTGCATCAATGATAAATATTTATAATTGAATGATGCTCCTAACTACCACTGCTTCTCTTCAAATAGCTGGGAAAGAAACGTAAAAAAAACTGCAGCCGTGGTCCAGCCGTGTACACTTTTTTATAGAGTGGTTTCAAAAAACTAAAATTAATATACCTTTACTCCGTCACTCAATTTGAATTTTTTTTAGGCTGGAATCATTACTAATAATCATAACTTTACTGGTCGGTAATCGCAGACCATTGGTTTTAATACTTTACTTGTCGGACTGATCGGTATAAGTGAAAACACTAGGCAAACGGGTCAACGAATTCAGTAAAACATCATGTTCCGACAAATTCATAATCCCAGCATTTTTGGTGGGACTTGTGGGAGTACGATCGTATATCGGAACTAATAAGGCGGCGTACGTTTTCCTTCTCTTTCTTAATACGTAACGCTAACGGACTGTCTAGTCACTCAAAATAACCTCCGATTGTCAAAATTAATTTCTTCTCCAAATATTGGAATTATGACGATGGGAATAATAAGCGACCGCCCGATTCTTGGATGAGCTATTTTCTCGGAAACACGTCTGTGAGCTGTATTACTTTATTACTATATCACTCCACGTGTAATTTAAGAGGGATCAATTCGCTCAAAATACCATCGTACTGAATCTCTCTTCGAAATGATTATATGAATCGATATATGTGTCAAATGCCACAGACGATATGAGATTTAGTACTTGATAAATGTTAAAACAATCCGAAGAAAAATTACACGAATTCAGAAAATCAAATCACTTATTTTTATCAAAATCAAAGAATCAGCTTAAGCCATGTAGTTAGTACCAAATTTGTCCTAGAAGGTACTAACAAGATGGCTTAAGGACGGATACATTTTGTCGGCAAAATTTGATGCATACTCACCAAGACAGCCTTTTTCTTCTGTTTTTTGAACACCCGAAATCAGTTTCATTGAATTAACTGAGGACGCATATCATTTTTTCCAGAAAGATGGTTCTTAAAGGTAGGATTTCCTCATTATGCCACTTAAATTTCCGTGTCTAACGACACACCCCTTGGGGTGACTACAGAGACAACTTTCTCGATTTTAAGCGTGTCTAGTAATATATATCCATGCTATTCTGAATGAAATTATTAGCCCAGTTTCAAAATTCATTGTATGACCTCATAACTCCTAATACATATTTTGAACACTATTTGAGAATACCTAATCATCGAGTGGCAGATCAGAAGCTTAAAACATGACTGCCCTGTAAGAAGTAGCTGGCCTATTTTTTTTCTAGGTGATCGACAAAGAGTCCTGTCATTTACCAATGCTTTGCTTAAACGCGAGAAAGATTATAACTGGCAAGTGAATTTTGCTTGTGAAAGCTATAACTTAGGGTCAAGATATTCGTATATTTAAGCCTGTTACACTTGAATATGCAGTAGAAGTATGCAGTACGCTTCATTTCATTACGATTATCCTTATTTTACTCCCAATCAAAATACGAGTATTTCTAAACAGACCAGTGCGTGATTTTCATCGTTTAATTCAATCTATGGCATGTTTCAAATGGTTAAGTGCATTGTGTACGTCGTGTTAATTTAGCATAATGAACTGGACCAATAGATATTTAAAGTAATGTGGTCAAAACAAGTGAGTTTTGTAAAAGTAATTTCAAAACTACCAAGTGAGTATTTTCCTAGTCCATAGCTACAGACTCATCTTTGAACTGCAATAGCACAAATTTGATATTACGTCAAAAATCGTTATCATTTTCAATCATAATATTTAGTTGACCATTATCTTCTTTGCTTCTGTTGTTTATTTAGGTAATGACAGTCCTGATCACCTTCAGTAAACTATAATTTGGGTCGCTCGGAATTCATGTAACACGTTATTAAGATAGGATTTTTTCCAAGTACATGGTATGGTTTTAGTGACAAGGTTGCACGAGGAGTATGTTAATTGAAATTTGGCAGTCCAATTTTATAAATATTTTTCCCCTTTTGCTTCGCTTGAAAGCCGCTGTAAGTAATTTTTGGAATATTTCTATAAGAACTTAATCATGACGATGCTACGGTCTATCAAAATTAGCGGAAATAAATATATATAAAGCAGAGGATTTCTGAGTTTGAATTATCATATTCTTTTTCAATAAATGGAACTCCACTGATTGTATCAACTACATGACCTGGTACCTTTGATAATGGGTGAATAAAAACTCTTTAACACTTATGAAACTAATATCTGTTTCTGAAGCTGTAGGTTTTATCTAAATTGCCATGGAAGTCATGAAGCTTGTCAGCATCTCTCTTCAGATCTAGCGAAGATGCTTACGCGTCAAACCCCTTTAGTGATGCATCTCGCACAACGTGACTAACCGAGAGCTAGTATATACTCCAGGATAAAACTATAAGTCTAATTGTAAGTGGGACTCGGATTTGTAAATACAGAAGAGGAAAGATATTCGAATCTAATTAGCCGAGCATTATTATTGCAGAGGAGCTTATTGTTTCAATGGAGACGTCTTATATTACATTTTGACAAGTATAAACCCACATTTTAGCAACAATTCTTGAGATTAAAAATAAAATGTTTATACATTTTCTCCTTCACTAGCCCATTAGATTTACTGCTAGACTTAGATTTAGATCTCGTAAGAAGATTGCAGAAACTACGAGTATTTAGAGCGTGGAAGGTAGCTGAATTATTTTCTATTGATGTGGAACTTCTTTACTGTCGCTATGCATATCACACCCACTATAAACTCGTTCACCTGATGAGGAATAAAACCATCTCATGAACGACACGCGACACGACACGGAAAAATTTCAGATGACGTCAGATACCTTGAATACAAAATCCTCGGTATTTTTAATCGATTTGGAGAGCTAAAAACTTCTCTGAGATATTCTTTATATTTCGAAAAGAGTCAGAATTTCGCTTTTCATGGGATTTAATGGGAGAAACGAAAGATTTCCTCGCAGATCAATTTTCATTCGATCATTAAAATATGAAAAAGGGAGAGACTTGCGCTGAAACATGCCTAAAAGATTATAATATTTTTATTTTATTTTATTTTAAGATGTATAATATTTTTTATAAATTAAATACACGTATTTCTAAGATTAATGTGTTTGAGGAACAGATATTGGGACGATTTTAGGATATTAATTATGATTAATCGGTTCTTAAACGATAATATTTATTTTCACCGCAAATTCTGGCCCGATGCAATGTTAGAAGTTTCAATTCTGTCGTGCATCCAACGAACCAAAAAACACACTTTTTTAACTATAGAGCCACAGGGTAAGATTTTTGGGGCTCGTACCACAAGGTGAAGTCAAATATGATCCCATCAGTTTTCAGTTAGTACTTTGATAGTTAAATAAATGTAAAATAGTTCGTCTTTAATAAACTTGACTGATTAAGGCATTACTTCATAAAAGTTACTAGTACTAAGCTATGTCAATTATGAGTATTTCGTCTTTGTTAAGAATAAGTGATGGTAAGAATAACTCATTTAAATATTCCTGCATATACCTAAATACATACGTTAGGTTTGAGTGAGTTAAGGTAATCTTAACTATCCGTCACCAATATGTGCAGAAAAGAAGGGTTATTTGTAAGAAAGCGATGGAAACTTTCTTTCTCCATTTGTAAGTCAGTACAAAAATTCATTTTATATTTGTGGTCTGAACACAGTATGGATTATGAAGGTTTAATGCACTACCTCTGAGCAGTAGTGCTTTTACACACGAAAATATTTCCGAAAGTGTCATTGATATTTTATTTTATTAGCTTAGAAAACATTCACTACTAAAACTATTTACCACCTCAAACGGGGAGTTAAGAAAGATGACTTGAAGTGGGCAGCATTGATAAACTCACCTCAGCTTCGTCCTGAGAACCCGAGTAGAGCTTCTCCAGCAGCTGCCGCATCTCCGGCGTAAAGCAGGGCGTGTAATTGGTCCAGCCGTGCCCACTACTGCCCAGGCTCACTCCGCCCCCGTCCCCGACCCCGCTGCCGTTCGTCCCGTCTCCAAGGGGGCTGCCTGCGGCGGCGCCGCCCCCGTGGTCCATGCCCCCGGTCCCCACGGCGATGTCCTCGGCGTGAGAAGCCCCCGGCTCCGGCGTCCTTCCCTCCCATCGGCCATTCACACCACACCGCTTGATGGCGAACTCTAACGGAAGAGGAGAAAAAGAGAAGAAACGGAAAAGGATGCTTAATGAAGGCCAGGCAGAGTTAATGCGACGAGTTGTTAGCATTCATCTGGTAGGCTAGAGGAAGTCAAGAGACTCCCTGCGAAGACTCAATAGGCGAGAAGGTGGCGCCCTGAGTTAAAGGCGGCGTTACGTACAAGGGTGCCCCTACAACCACTTCTATCCTTATCATGTGTTTGCCTCAAGTTCCTCCGAGATTTTGTATCTATATTCTGCGATATTTTTATAAAATCAGAGAGTACATTAACGTTTAAGGTAATCTTATGCAATTTCAAGTCAGTTTACCTAAGTAAAATTATTAAAAAATATTATAAATACAATTATAAAACCGTAGTGCTAAGATAATTATGAGGGCTGTTAAAATAAGTACGAAATTCATTGCTTAGTTAGCTTCAAATTTTGTCCCTGGCTTACATAGATTAGCACTGAGTATCAATGAATAAAGATTCAAACATTTATATAAATAACTCAGAGTGGGGAGAAATAGCCGTTGGGGGTCTTAAACTGTTCATGATGAAAAATTATAACTCTATACTATTTTCACACATATTTTATTTGCTGACCGATGTTTTAGCACTTGAGTGTCATTATCTAGGTAACAATTGTGTGTCGAACCTTGGCTGGCAAATAAAATAAGTGTGAAAATTGTGCAAAGCTTATTTGTTCATGATCTATTATCATCTGTGGTAAAACATTTCACAAAATGACGCCTCAAGTTACCTCTCATTTAATTAAACTGATTTCAACATTCTGAAATTTCCGTTCCAACATTCTGAGTCCGTATAAATACGTTGGGATTACGTCAAATTTTTATAACACACTCTAATTACGGAAAACCAATTTAAGAAGCAAATGTACTTTCTGAGATCATAAAAAAATGATCCTATCTTAGCACACTAAGAACAATGCCATTAAATTGTTCTTCCCTCATTCGCCATGTTATCGTATTGACTCTACGTTACCTTTTCTGCTCCATCTGACAAGAAAAAGTCATTAACCTCTTTGATTTACGTAATATTGTTTTACATAGCGGCCCAACAATTTTGGCTCTCTGATTTCAACTTAACTAGTTTATAATAATGTTTCGGCGTTTATTCACTGGTTAGAAATAAGTTTGGAGTATTTAATTTAAAATATTTTAATTGAATATCTTTGGTGGAAATGCCTTCTTAAATTGCAGTAGATAGTTATATTTAAAATTTACGCTTTATACATGGTTAATTCAGGAGGAACGGCGATAAGTAATCATTATAACAGTGGTCTAGAACATTCATCCAGTCTTAGCTAGATAATAATTTGTAAGTATATTACTCCTCGGTACAATGAGTAGGCACTCTATTAAAGAATCTTCTATAATTTCTAGAACTAAATGAACGAATCAAACTGGTCAAAAAAATTTAAAAACATAAACTTACGTATTATTCCTCGGTACAACGAGTAGGCATTCTATCAAAATAACTTCTATTATTATTTCTATAATTCTAGTTAACGGTTCAAACATCTCTTAAAACTGTAAAAAAATTAACGTACGTTCTCACATTCCCTTCTTTCTTTAAAATAAAGTCTTGTTGACTTCCATGTAGCAATTCGAAACCAAGGAAGAGCAATTATATTCAAAGGTCCATTAACGGTGCAACACATGTGAGCATACAAAAGTAGAATAACAAAGTCGTGTCAGTTTTTTGAAAGACGAGATAATATACAGCGTCACAGGAAGAGCTCCTCTTTATGTGAGACAAGATGTCTGGGACAAACTGAGATAGACACCGTCTTGTCGCCACTTTGGCGGCCTTTTTGTGTTCCGTCTCATCTAACTCCCGCCTCTCTGAACCATCCTCTCCCTTTCTCATCCTCATCATGAACCACTCACCCACCCTCCCTGCTCATCCTACGATTATCACCAGCACCACCTCTTGCTCTTTAGAGCCTTCACCCGCACACTTCCTCCTTCCCCGCCGATTCGCTTCCTTCAACGCTACCGCCCATCGCCATTCAGCCCCATCTTGCAGAAGAGGGTGCGGCCCGTGGATGCGGGAGGGTGGAAACCGCTTCCTGCTTTTTGACGATACTCAAAGGAACCCTTAAACGCCTTCCTCCGTCCTCCTCCCTCGCTTACAGACCTTACCCCAGCTGCCGGCACCAGGAGTCGTGGAGGAGAATGAAATAGAAAGGAAGTAAGTGAAATACTGATGGTGAGGGGATAGGGAGGTGTAAAGGATTGATTTTTTACGTAGACGCCGTTGCTAGCTCATGAATTTACAGTGTGCGAGGTTTGAGAATTTGTTCATAATAATATAGCTGAGGCAAGTTAATGACGTGGCAATAAGGATTTTTAGGATAGGTTCATAGCAGGGTTTCTCAATATTTTTTTCAAATGTCACTCCCCACAAAATTCTTAATAAATAAAGTTGCCTACGGGCATTTGTGGTGGAATTTATTCATTATAAATAAAATTACTTAGCAGTTTTCCACTATTTTAAGTGATAAAGTGGAAAACTGCTAACCAATTTCATTCCAAAAAGTTTTCCTGATCGCCCCTATGTAATTTTAAACGATAAAATACTATGTATTATACCTCTTTTTTAATGGGATCCTAGTTGATGATGCTTCTTAGCTAGAAGTTGATTGTTCGTTTTGACGTTAGAACGTTTAATTTTAATGTAACCGTTTGAGAGTGCCTAGGCACCTGATTTTAAGGGAACCCTGTAGGTGATCCTATGATTTTCTTGACCCCCAAAATCTATTTTTAGCCACCATGGGGGTGATGTCACCTCCGTTGAGGATGGTTTCTAGAAATACTAGCTGTTATCCACTGCTACCCTCGCCTTATAAATCTTTCTGTAATTGCATTCATTAAAAAAATACTTCTAAACCTTAACTCCACTCACTACCTGTCTCAGTTACTTCATGTAGGGGATAAAAGTTATACGTCAGCGTTTTGCATGAATCTCAGCGTTAGTTACTCAGCGAGGACGTGACCATGTGTCATTTCTAACAGGGAATTTTATTCGTCCCACAAGGTCCCCTTGCCTATTGCCACATATCTGGTTCTAAATCTTTATGGGAAGTTATATTTGTCACGGCAGGCCCCTTGCCTACTGTCGTATAGTTAGTTTCAAACAAAACAATCACATAAGCCAATCAGGTCACCGTAAAACTAAGTAAGAAATGGGTCAGTTGTATTTTCACTTGTTTCAAAATAAAAATGTGCCCAGTGTTTAATTGACAACAGAAATTTGTAGACACTGTAGTAATGCTTGCGTGTCTCTGCACTAGCAGTAATTTTCTCTCGGCAACACCTGTACGATGAAAACACATTTTTAAATCGTTTTAGAGTTTAAAAATATATTTTAGAAAACTATGAGGGCTCAAGATGGAACCGAATGGTGAATATCATTGAAATATGTTCTGTGGTTCCAGAGATATTGTAATCAGTTAAAAAAATCAGCGTTCGTTGACTTATACGTATTTAGATAACAATGTTTGTTTATGACAAAGAAGCGTGACACTAACTAATGACGCACTTTTAGTACACAAATCACCTCTGTACCCTCCCCCCTCCTTTTCCCTATCCCTCCTTTCTATGTTTGGAGCCCTATCACCCCCTGCCACACACTTCTGCGGTGGCTCGCAGGTTGGTATGTAGATAGCATAGCAATGAAGGCTGTTTCAGGGTTGTATACCATTATATATGAGCTCATGACGTAGTTCATAGCTGTTAAAATGTATAAGAGGTCACACGCAAATGTATGTATCCAAATGCATGCCAATTATGTTATGTTATGAAACCATGTAATGAATATGTTAATAACTGCCTTGTCTTTTATCGTTACGTTGTGAAGCAGAGAAGGAAATAAAAGAAACACTTAAAACAGGTTCAAGGTTGTATGGAAAAACAATTAGTAAGCTAGGTTATAAAAAACGCAAGTAAGACGCAAGGGTCAGGCAGAGATCTTGCGGGGATGCTGAAATCAATGAAAAAGAAAACAAAAAAACGAAAGCTATTTTAGGACAATATAAAGTGAACCAAAGTGATAGTTGTGAATAAGTCAAGAACTGAAAGTGGACAAGATTAATTTTGACATTACGCTTAAGGTGGAATTACGATCATCAAAGTTTTCTGGCGTGACGGAAACGGGTGGTAGCGTTCGCGTAGTTTTTTGATTGCTTTGTAGTTGAACCTAACGAGCCATCAACAATGAACTAGCTTTACGAATGTCCGTTTTAGTCACTCCAGGAAAATTTTATCGTAATCCAGCCTTTTAGCAACAATAAGGAGAGAATATCGATATCTGGGCATTTGGATCACCTGTGCTTAAGAAATAATTTGACGTGGTATTGACGGAATGGTCGGAATAGAATGGTGGGAAATATTTTCCATAGTTAACAAAATTAATTTCTTCTTCTTGACTTTCGGCTGGCTATGTTTGATGGCGATTCATTTTTGAAGGATTGAAATAAATGATTTACCATTGTATCCTTGATAATTTTCGGGTTTGTCCATTTTGGTTTCAGTATTTGGTATCTGTTGGTTTTGTTTATCGTTTTACTTATGCTGCTTGTATATGTACTAGCTCCATATAAATCAAGGATGCCATAAAACTATTGCAACCCACCACAAAAATAGCAAGGAATCGGTGCTCTTACGAGATAACCCATCCACATAAACGGCATATTTCCTTCGTTTGGAATGCCTTAACCCTCTCCTTCACATCTCTTCCTTCCTTACATATATTCTTTCATATTCGAAGAGTCTTCTGACTCAAGGGGCATTGCTCAAGGCACGTGGGGGTGGGTCGCACGTTTTTTGGAGGTTCAGAGAGATCTGAAAACGAAGCAGCATACCAGCTGGAATATGCAGACGTGAGTCGATGGATTTGTACGAGTTTGGGAGCTATCTGCGGGAAACATTCCCTTTCTGCTGCGGAAATTATAGCGGGGAGATATGAGGGAAAAAGAAGATGAAATGTTCGCGTTTTACGTAGAGTCAAGGACAGGATGAGCCGAGCACCACATCGGTATAGAACATGCAAACATTTGAAGAGGTTTTTGGAGCACAAAGCATACTCACCGCAATATATTTCCTGTACTGCAAGCCATTCTAACTTCAAAAAAAATTGTTTCAGGCCTCACTTGGTGGAACTATTCCATAGTAATAAGAAAAAAATCTTAAATGAGTATTGATCCACGAAAATTTTATTTTCTTCCGACCAAGTTTTCGATGGTAAGCCGTCATTATCAAGGTTTACCGTTGAGCATTACTGTGACCTTGGTAATGACGGTTACCCGTTGAAACCTTGGTCGGGAGTAAATAAAATGTGTGTGGATCAATGCCATTTTCAGTTTTCATTTTTATTAAAAACTAACTTCATTGTACCTTCGATCTCTTCTCAGGATGTATATCTCCTTGATTTATAACAGTAATTTTAGCCGCAATATTGAAAGTTGTGACCAGGCATTAAATATAGATAGAATTACACGGCATGAATACATAAAACTCTGCTTCAATAGGATAAATCATTGTGCCTTAATCAATCGAGTCATTACTATACGGATACTCGCATTCCGTAAAAATGGCCCACTTAAAATTGTAAAGAATGCTCAATCCATTTCTCTGCAGGAAGTATATAGTTAATCCGGTTGGCATAGTGGGTATAGCACTGGCTATACTTTCCGAGAATGATACTCCGTCAGTGGGATGAGGCACAAAACTATGAGTCAAGAGAAGCAATTCGTAAATATTAGACTAATTAAACCGCTAGGTTTCTCTCCTCAATTCCTTCACTCCCAAAATCATCCATAACTATCGTAAGCGGAGCTAAAGACCTCAGTTGCATGAGGCCTTTAAAGAACCAGTCAATATTTCAAAAGATTCGTCGGGCATGTCTTTTATAGCGGACTTAACCCCGTCCCCACCAGGGTGAATTATGGAAGTAACGATGACATGCGACAGATGAAGTCGATTGAAGGTGAATGATAAGGGAGGGTAGGGCTCTTCAAGAGGTAGAGGGCGGGGCTCTGAGGATACATGCACTATATTTTTACACATACACATGTGTATCTGTTATAATGCGAGACAAATTAATGTAGTGCATTTAAAACAAAAGAATCACATAAACGGCACAGTTATAAACTAAGGGGAGTACACGTTATTGTGATGGAATAAGTCAAATAACTGGGCTCAATCATTACTTCGTATTTTATTTTATCCCTTTTTTCTCATTGAAATTTTCTTTATCCACTCTCTGGAAATGTACATTAGCAATGCCTCAGTAGGTTTCGTCAAGGATACCTTGTTTCGTAGTCGTTACGTTTTCCCCAATCGTGTACCTATCCTATGCTACTAACAAGCAAATCTTGTATATATATATACCTATGTGTGTAAGTATATATGTAAATTTTATTTCAAAAACGGCTCTAACGATTTTGATGAAAGTTACAACTTTACTAATATAGGGTACGAAAAAGCGAGTTATCTCGGACTTGACTCGGGGAAAAATCTTTTTTACAAGATATTGGGCAGAAAAAATTGCATTTTTAACATGTAAAAAGGCTAGGCTACTCCATTTTTGTTACATAGAGGTTTCTTTGTTTGCTTTGCTTAATTGCTTACACTCTTGATAAAAAATTTAAAATGTTACTTTTAGATAAATGAAAGAACAAATGTTTTAATTCTTGCATTCAATTTCCGTATACCCATCGCATTTTCCTGGAATTTTAGTTTTTAGCTCGAAAATCTCAAATGTTTGCAATACTTCAACAATTGAATATTTTGTTTACTTGGAAACCGCAACGTAGGCATGGAATGGAAATTCATGCCTGAGACATTTACGCCTCCTTAAAAAAATCTCTTTTACAGATGTACTTTGAAATTTTAGCTGAAATATATTTCAACCCAATCTCTCCATGCGTGGTTAATGGCTGCTACAGAGTAAATGGTATTGAGAACGAAATTTTGAAATTGTTTACGTGAGTCCTCCAGGGGCTGTAGAATATTGATCCGATCTACAGAACAACCTGAAAGCAGGAGCAAATGGTACAAGGTGATGATACAAGGCCCAATTCCTCAAAGAATTTTATTCCGGAGCAAATAGAATAAGTTGATGACTCAATACCTGGTACCTCAAGTAGTTAAATTCCTAAAAATGAAGAACATTTTCTGACATAAAAAAGACCAAGCCGGGTAGCAAAAACTACATGTAAAAATAGGTTATTTGAAATGATGGCTGAACTAAATGATTCTTACTCTCAAGAGAGAAACGATCAGAAAGAATAAGGCAAGAATATGAGTCTTCTGATGATCGTCTAGAGCATTTAGAAATGATACGTGATCTTGCACGAATCCAGAGAGGTGGAGAATCAAACAAACAAAGGGAACTACGTTTGTAAATGATAAGGCAACGACAAAATAACCAAAGAACAGAAGAATCAGACTCAAAACAAAATTAGCGGCTTCAAGATATGCGTGAACTAGCGGCTAAGAGGCGTCCAGAAGAGTTTGTTGAAGATCATTATCAACGATTGGAAGAAGAACGCCGGAGAAATTCAAGACCACAACAAGCATAATAATAACAGAATAAGTTCCTTCAAGGCAGCTACAACGACTGATATTTCTTACCATAGTTTGCAACCTTTTAGTGTTGCTTGTATTCATTATGGAGCACTGCATTTTCCCGATGAACGTGTGTCAAATCGAATTTATTGAGATTCATTTGGTGATTTCAGCTTGCATGGTAGGATAAATCAACCACATCCAGAATTTACGAACGAGTTAGCGCGATCGTTTCTTCAACGTCATCCGTTTTCTGACGACTTTTATGAAAGGATTCGAAATTTGAATTTATGTTTTGCAATGACTTCATTCACCGTAGATGACGATCGAACAGTCAACGGTCGAGGAGTTTATAGTTACATTGCTCGCGGTCAAGTTTATCACAAACTTAATGTAGCAGCTCACCCTACTCAAAATAATGATGGAAAATTTGAACGACCTTAATATGGACAGATATACATTTGGATAATCAGGATGATCTTAGTGCACACATAAACAATTCCATTAATCATGGTATTAGCGAGAATCTTATTTGTCTCTTGGAGCATATTTTGAGATCTGAAAATCCGTTTGCTCTTGAATTCATGAAAATGCGGAAAGTAGAAGAAGAAGCTAATAGACGCGCTGCTGCAGAAGGTGTAGAGCCGCCTTATGTTAAGCTGCTTTTTACATTACCTGATGCCGTTGATAACAGAAGGTTTAACAACCCCTTCAGAATGAATTTTGTGCTATTATTAGCCTCAACCCTGAGCAAAGCTTTCCAGATAAAGAGTTAATTAATCGTAAACGTGGGAAATCATTCGTTACCATGAACAATATTGACAGTCGTGTTGGGTCTTTTACTTATCCACTTTTTTACCCAAATTTTTGCAATTTTGGATTCTCTGAATAAATGTTCTTTTAAGAACACCTAATATCAGTCATCAAAATTTGACTAGATTTGAACTAGCTCAGTACCTACCGATTAGCATTTAGACCTCAACTTGCCAAATATTTTCCTTCATACATCAACCTAAGAAATCCTGATCTCTGTCTTTGGAAGTTCAAAGCTTTGAATTTTGGTGGTCGGCATTTTCAGCAATATCTAGTTGATACTTATATATAAGAGTGGAACATGACAGTATCCAACGGATTAAAGCAAATTAAAAAAATACTTGCAGAAAACTGTACAAGAGCGATTCAATTTTTGAGTGAATGGGCTGAAAAAAAAGAATGCTGTTTTTGGTGAAAGAATTATTTTGCCTTCTTCGTTTCCTAGTTCTACACGTTTTTGCACTGAACATTTTGAAGAAGCTAAGGCCTTTGTCCGTTGACTTGGATCATCCGACTTCTTTATCACAATGATGTGCAATCCAGAATTTGCGGAAGCAACGTGTACAACTTTTGAAGATGCATCATCCTTAATTTGCCCAAGAGCGTCCTGACTCAATAACTTCGGCACACGAGAAACGTTATATGGAAATAAATATTGAATAATTTTTAATCTAATAATAACAATAATCTATCAATGAACATTGGGAACAATGAAAACATTGTAAATATTGACTTTATTGATGATTTCAGAATTTCGTTAGAAGAACATTTTGTGTTAGTGGTGTTTTTGAGTTTGCTTTATATTACCTAATTGCATCATCACTACTATATTAAAAAAATAAATATCCGTTATGCTTTATAAAATTTGTTTTATTAAAACTTTTAATCGCACTATGTGAATGCCCAACGTAATTAAAATAGACAATAAGTAGCAGAATAGGAGCATACGAGTTCTTAGTACACCAAATAAACATCGAGCAACGCTCGGTAACCAGGTACTGTTTCATAAACTGCATATATTTTTGCACACCTGAATATATGTATATATTTTTATTATGACCAAATATTGTAAAAGTGAGTATAGCGTTATTTTTCGCGGATAAAACTTTGACGAGGGATCAGATGAAAGACAGGGCTTTATAGTTTCAATCTCGCACAAGTAAATGCGTTTATCTACATACATTCAGAAATATTTCATACTTCAGTCAACCAAAATTATTGAAGCAAATTACCTAGGCTGTCGTTTAGCACCCCAAATAACCAACTTACCAGACAGGTATCACGTGAAAAAGTTAAAAGTTTAGAAGTGAGTCAACTCATGGCATTTCTTGCAGCTCACATGTGCCGCAACGGAGCAGAGCAATAGGATATGACATATCTCTGGGACTCTAAAGGGTTACTGCAGACGCATTGGCGGGAGTGAGTGGGTATAGTGGGGCTTGTGATGCCCGCGTCGGTGACTCCGCTGATGAAGTGGCCCAGGCGACCGTTGAGTGGAACGTCGGGAGGGAGTAATGGAGGAAGAGGTCATCTCTAGAGTCCGGGTGCTCCGTGTAGGAGAGGGACTGGTGAGGCGCAAAGAGTAGGTCGCATCATTCTCACAGATGACTCAATCTAAGCGTTTAAATCTATCGAATTTATTTCCTGCTGAGCAAAGGGAAAGAGATTCGCGTGCGAGATGGATGGAGGGAATGGTTTGGAACTGGATTGTGGAAGGGAAGGGGACTGGAGATCTCTATCCCTGAGCAAAACTTTTTTTCCCATTGCGTGGAATAGAAATTCGTGTGGGAGGCGTGAATTCCATTGTATGTTGATCGCATTAAACTCGCCTCACTTCTTTCGCTTCCAACATTTTTTACCCCTTCTCGAATCGTAATTTACTTTTCTCGGGAGGCATTGGCTTCGTCGTTTTTTTATTGAATGAACTATTCCGACCAACCGGATGACAGATGTTTTGATTCCCAAAGGGAGCAAACGACTTTCATATTTACGGGGCTGAAACTTGTTTATTCATGACAAATCACACATGCATTCAAAGGCTTCTGGGATGACTTCACGCTTTAATGGGTACTTCAAGCGTTTTTATATGGCTTTGTAGGCTTTAATTTTATCATTTGCTTTTTGTCATTCTGTTTCCGTTTATAGACATTATAAAAGTCAAAATATTAAATTCTTTCGTACAGAGATTGAACGAGACGGCCCATGTCATTCTTCGATAATTTTTTTCTCCTCTTCTTATTTTCGGATAACATTTCTGGAGGTATCTCGTGTGTAATTAGGCAGTTTAGGTTCCTTGAGATCATATAATAATAATAATCTTATGTCCTGTCGGTTATACAACTACAACATAGGACTTAGTCATACAAAAAATTACATACAAAAAATTACATATAAAAATACATACAAAAGAAGAAACAAGCAGTTATATACAGACTACAAAAATTTATCACTCAAAAATTCATCTACGCTTTAGTAGCATTTATAAATAAGCAGTTCTTTTAATTTATATTTAAAGACATTTTGGCTTGCTAAACATTTAATTGAAATAGGAATCTTATTGTAGATCATTGAGGCTGAATGATGAGGACCTTTCTTGCTTATTTTTAGTAGCTGATTAGCCAAATGAACGTTTTCTCTACCACGTACTCTACCACATGCCTACGTATAGCAGAATTGGGCATAAAAAGGTGTCGATTGCTTCTGACAAACATGGAACATTTCAGGATATAAATAAATGGCAGAGTGAGTATCATGAGTTTCCTGAATAGTGGTCTTCCTGGTGTCCTTATTGAAACCCTTCACATTGATTTAACAGTGAAACTGAGCAATATAAGTTATAACAATATGTATCAGGAGTATATCAGTAACGAAGATATAATAAAATTTGCAGTTACACTGTAGCTGTTTAGAAATTTTCAGGCATTTGACCAAAAGGCTATGTTTTTTTGTTTGAAATGGAAGGAGGAAACTTATAACAGTAATGGCGATAGACACCTAATACCTGACGTAAATCTATGCATATTACTCGTGTATGTTGGCCAAAAAATTCGGATCCTCGTGTTCATTTCATCTCGTGAGAGTACTTCATTGTGAAAGTTTCAATTAGAAAACAATTGTAATATTAGTCTGGGTAACCTTAAATGGCAAAATAGTTTCTAAATTGAGACCAAGTCAACATCTATTAAAGGTGTTTTAGTCTATATGAACGAAACATTTGCACATTAGCATCCTGTTCCATGTGGCCGGTGGAATGTAATGTAATAACAGGTAACGGCAGTTCTAAATTTGTTGTATAAGGACCAGATCTTTGCCTTCAAACTTTCATCAATTGAATGAATTAAGCTTTATTCATAATTAAAATTGGTAGCTGTTCTTGAAAGACAATTTCTAGTAAACTGTTTAGTTTCTGGGACAAGCCATTGAGAAAGCAAGTCCAACGAAGCTGACTATTTGAATTCGACGTATATCTATGCATTTTACTTATATTAACCTAGATCTTGTATCTGTTCTAGTAAAAGATCTTGTATTACAACAAAAAATCTATCAAAAAGACAAGCACCGTGAGAAAATAAGTTTAAATCGAAGAATAAAAGTTTTGCTCTTCAGAATTTGTAAAATAGACCTACCTTCAGAAAGGTAGTTTGGGAAAGAAGGTTTTTTTTCGTTCAAAATATGCAGAAATTATTTTAGTTGGTTGCTTTGTTATTAGGCCGGTTATACTTGAAGGTGAAAGATATTGGAACCCATTTTGTTCTATTTAGGATAGGTGGGTAAGTTGTTGATGGATGGATAGCTTTGACGAATGAAAGAAGGGCGGGTAGAAACCCAGCATCAGCTTCCTTTAGGCCACAGGGTCTACACTTAAACGGTTCATCCGACGGACGGAGTGCTAATCTTTAAGTACCTCAGACGAATTGATAAGATAGAAAAGTGATGAATGTAGGTGGTGTTACTTTTATATCTCTTCGATAATAGATCAAATTTAAGTGGTGTAGAAGTTCTTCTTTTACAATGCACGTTATCTATTTCAATTTGTACAGAGTTTGAATATTCCTAACTTCATATGGCTTTCTCACAGTGGCCATCTATCTATCGAAGTAAGAGCTGATTCCCTAAGTTCCGCAGACGCCGTGTTTATATGCCAAAGCTATGTTGAATAAATTTTCCCGTCATTGTGCTCATACATACAAATAACACATATTTCTTATGATCCTTGTACATATCCTACCTATTGCCGAGAAAAATTCCATCCTTCCAACTTAATGTACAAATCTGTTGTAATTTATATCACTTGCTTATTATTCAGCTTGTACGGTCTATGCTGTTTCTATAAATACGTACGTTTCATGTATGCAGAAGTTGATATTGTCGTACCCAGAAAACTTTTATAGGTGCCAACCATTAGTCTTCAGCGTTGGAACCTTGAGAGGCAATACACTCCCCAGAGGTTCATTGGGAAGTAAATGAAAAGATTGTTTACTAAGTCTTCAAAGAAAATAAAAAAAGAGCAACTAATATTTTTCTCATGTGTCAAGTTTTATTTGAAGTTTATATGGTTAAATTTCTATGGGAGTATCCAATGAGTGTTCTTGTTAGTCATATGCACGTAGAAATGTTGACATAGGGAGAATGTCATACAGAGATGGGCTAGAATGGCCATTTCATAGGTCAAATGGATAGTTTTTAAATTTATCGTACATATAAAAGGCAATTTTTCTTATGCCGTTTCACTTTTTTAGCTAAAAAAATAATGGTAAATACAAAACTTTCTTACATGTGATGAGACTAAGAAGAATTTCATCCTTTGTGCGTAGGAATTATTAGACATCAAACTATAGAAAACTAGGAAACCTTTGCTGTCTTTAAAGTCACGCTTTTCAAGTGAGCATGAACATTGGAACATTTTGTTATGTAGCGAGAACATAATATTGCACCTCGAGAAATACATAGACACAGTACACCAACAACCAGTTGAGCGTGTTTTTGTAAGGTGACCTCGCAACGTTAACGCTATTACCATCCATTACGCTGCATGAAAGTTCACAGCGATAAATCACAGCCACCAGAAAACAAGCACTACAGTATACGCTGGGCAAACACTGGGACTTTCGTCTTTTAGGTTTCCTTTTTGGTGACGACAAAAAGAAACCTAATTGACAGCCTCTGGGAGACCTTAGGCATTTTATCAGCCAATGAACAGAATTGACATATTCTGGCCGGGATGACACGTGCGCAAGTATGACCTATATTTAATATATGCTAGAAAATGAAAAGGTCTTATATGCACGGTTGAAACTTTACTCATCAAACAATGAGCTCTGAAAATTCACTGCAGTTCTCGAATTATGATCATTTACGTAAAATAGTTTGTTTTATTGCAACAAAGTGCTATAAAAGCAATGAAAAAGTAACGCAGGGCTCTAAGTGTCTTTAATTCAAAGTGTTTTGGACGTATTGCTAGAAAAAAGAAAGTCACATCGGTCTTATACCACGAGCACTTTCATCTCAAAAGCTAACTCCGCCATCGTCGTCAGAGGCGAAGTCCATAATAATGGACGTCAAATATCGATCTTGACAGATATTACCCAATAGACCACCCGGGATTTTTCATTCATATTAAATACAGTGTTGAATAATCAAGCGAAGAGAAAACAATGGATACTGACTCTCTATTAATTCTCTAATGTTCAGATTAATTTTGGATGCATGGGCCATGCTAGATTAAATTATTGTCTGATAGATAACGGAAATAAGTTGCATTGGTTTCATTGGGTGCTGGTAATTGGTATCACTGTGAGGTTAAAAAATGATTAGTAGATCAAGAAACATAAACAGAAACCTCAAATCAAATACACAAGAGAAACTTACAGTTAGGGCCAAAGAGGAAGAATTGAAAAGAATATTACAAATGAAGATATTCGATAAAGAAGATATTCGAAGATAAAAAATTATTAGTAGATCAAGAAACATGAACAGAAACCTCAAATCAAATACGCAAGAGAAACTTACAGTTACGGCCAAAGAGGAAGAATTATGAAAAGAATATTACAAATGAAGATATTCGTAATAATTTTTAGGATTAAAAAGGAAAATGAACCAGTGGCAATTAGGGGCTGAGACTACTAATTTGATACCCTGATTCAGCTTAATCACGCTCATAAATATATGAAAAAATACTGCGGGCAGGCCGCGTAGAGCGTATGACTAAAGATCTTACCTTGAAGAACGTTTTCATTGGGAACCTATGCTGGAGAAGACGAATAGGGCGTACCCGAAAAAATTGGTTAAATGACTAGAGCAGCGGTTCCCAAACTGGGGGTCGCGACCCCCAGGGGGGTCGCGGGCCGTTCGTTAAGGGGTCGCGAGATGTATACAAATAATATGGTGAACTATGCAAGTGAGGATTGTAATTACTTTAAAAACAATATCATTTGAATGTACACATTGTTTGTTATTTTTAGGGGGTCGCGGCTAAAATGTATGAGCTAAAATGGGTCGCGGAAAGAAAAAGTTTGGGAACCGCTGGACTAGAGGGAAGACGCTGGGAAGATAGGAATCAGACCACGGTAACAAATATCTGGAGATAAATTTTGTTATAATATGAATTGTATCACAGGACAGAACTCTTTAGGCTCGTCAAGAATGTAAATATTGGTTTAATAGTGTAGGAATTCCTTTATCAATCAAAATGCGAAAGGAAGGATTGCTGTACTGATTTTCTTACGGAAGAAATCACATATGCGCCACATGTGTTGAGTGGGTGGAATGGATATATGATGGAGTCAAATAACTGGGCGAGATGGTAGCATATATGAAATAAAGTGGGGGAAGAACATTCAAAACATTTGGATCTTTTGACCTCAGAGTTGAATATCCTCGGGCGACAATGTGAAAGTGAGATATTTGCTTTCCCTGCCAGACCTCTCCTTGTGTACTACCTGAACAATCGGGACTGTGCATTGAAAGCTTTAATTCGTAAACAATGATTTCTAAGAAACGCCGCACGCCTTCGCTAATAACTAAAACCAGCAAAGACATGATAATATAAGGACTAGATCGGGAGCCACCAGATACTAAGATTACACTTTACGCCATTACTCGATAAGTTTAATTTATATTTTGTAAGTTTAATAAAGTTTGTAAGTTCAATAGTTTAGGAGTTTAATCGATAAATCCAGATCGCGCAAGTTTCACGGTGATATAGAAGGCCACTCCTGCAGTACCTACTTATTTAGAGTTGATGGTAGTAGCAAAGTATGTGCACGCATCCATTTTTTTAGCGCACCAATAATGACGCCAACTGAAGAACGGAAAGTAACCCGTCAAAAGCATTACACTTTTCATCCTTTCCCTCGCACTGTCTTCTTACTTGCCATCTTCCGATATCTTTTTCCTTTCCCATGCCTGAGTCCCCAGTTTTCAAAGTTTTAATAATTCAGGAAAAGTGTGGGAAAACGCTGAGAACGTTTTAGGAGTAATTTATTTCTTCCCACGCACCATCTACGTATGCAACAACATACTATTCCGCGAGCAGGAATTTATGGAGGTTGCCCTTCAAGGTCTTACCATTTTTCCTTAGGGAAGTATGCTATAGTGTTTCAGGCTGTAATATTTGCGTTCTTGACCTGCGCCTACATCATTAAGGATTTAGAACTCACTAGAGGACTGGTGGCGATACTCCGCGTATCGTCACTGACTAATCCACGTATGCTTCGACAGTCAAGCAGCGATAAAGGCGCTTAACTCACCTTGGTGTTCATCACGCTTGCTAAAAGAGTGTCGCGAGGCACTATCAGAGTTAGCTAGGAATTGCAGAATCAAGCATTTCTGGGTACCTAGACACAAAGGTATAACCGAAAATGAAAATGCAGACAAACGCACCAAATCTGGCGCAAGTCACAACCCAACTGGCCCCAAACCAGTTTTAGCAATTACCACCGCTATCGGGAGCACAAAGATCAGAGAATAGATATCCAGCCAGCACTCTGAGATCTAGATCTTTGTACAGGGATTAAGGCAAGCCAAACTCCACGTCGCGGGACCAAAGCTTAGTATCACGAGAAAACTTCTATCCTAGGATAGAAGTCAACTTAGAACAATAGTTGGAGTATTGACCGGCCAATATCGCGTAAACAGGCACCTAGACCTCCTGGAACTAATCGATTCGCCCAGATGTCGATGGTGCGAAGAAGAGGATGACGCAACATCACATATTCTCTGCGATTACCCCGCAATTTCTAGGACTCGCATGCGACACTTTGGGGCTCCATTGATGGACCCCAAGGAAGTCAGGGACATCCTCATAAGAGATATTCTGGCCTTTGGCAAGCCCATATGACTCTATGGGAGATGATTAATTTTGTGGATGGCACAATGGACCGACAGATCTAAGCGCCTCGGGCCTCCAATCTCAGGAGGATCACCACAGCAACAATCTAACATCTACTCCGCGAACTTCCTCCGAGGCTTACGGGTGGACCGGGCCCTGGACGACCGGTTAGCGACTCCGTCGTTTCCTCATTAATAGGACTCGATGTAGCGAACACCCTAGAAGAAATGTTGTTTCGCGTTTCGTTTTTGCCCCTTAGCCTATTCATGGCTCTGGGGTCGAAAGCTCCCCTTCCCCTGACCTTCTCACCCATCCTTGTATCCTACCTATTCCCGCAGCCCTTCCATACCCTCGGCGATGAGCTGACGCTCGCAGGCCAGGGGAGGGGTGGTGCCCTGCGCGAAGGACCCGCTAAACACTTGCATCCGAGGCTTTTGGTAGGGAGTGTTATGACACCAGTCTTGGAAAGGGGGGGATAAGGAAAAGGAGAAAGGGAGAGGACAGAGGTTATTTGTGTGTTAACTACGTGTCTTAAGTTAGTGTCGCTCTAATTTTGTTATAAGTGCATGAAAATTAGGAATTTTTGTTCCTGTCAGTTCGGCAGTGTATCTTTCTTGTTATGTCACACCTATCAGTTCTAGAGATATAGCGCGAGGTTAAAATTATATCCTCCGTGGTATACTAATACTCACCTGATTGCAGTTTATCAAGTAATCTTAGTCTAGCGTGTATCCTCTAAATTTATTACGGTTCCCATCCTAACCTTTCCATCAGCTGTGTGACACTGTCTATGTTACAGTCGATGGAACGATTGTGTGAATTTTTTTTACACCAGCAAAGAGTCTCCACCGTCGGTGTATTGTCTGGGGTATTTCTGAGTTTATGCTACTCTAAAAATTTTCTAGAACGTTTAGCGGATGATTCATACTTCTTAGATCCAGAATTTAATGCTATTTCATTCCAGAATTATCAATTTTTAGGTATTCACGATGCTATTTTCGGAGTTATTTACGCGTTTTCCTAAATGTTTTTAACATTTTTCAACATGTCTCAACTTAAATCTCCCATTATTTCCATACTTAATGAATTCAATTTTTTCATCGCTTAATCCCTTAAAGTTCTCAAAGGACACTCAAATGCTCCCACTCGCAAGCTATCGAACGATTTTACTCCGAAGTACAGTAGTTTTACGTCGATAGGGACACGTGGTTTTATACCCATGGTTGGTGGCTATCATTCTTTCTTTTTCTATTCATATTTTATTTCTTTGTTCATTTTATCTTTCAACCTTCTTCATTAGTATGATACGTGAATTATTAGAATCTTTTATACTTTATAGCGTAATTTTGGAAAATACACTACTCTTTTTTTAACACTACTAGCCATAGGTACAGCAATTCGTATCAATTTTCAAGACATTTCGCGTCAAATCATATCAAGACACTAATCCGTCAAAGCATACTTCACCTCACGCCCTCACAACCTCATGGCTAATGTTCCAACACCCACTTGCCGCGGCTCATAGGGTAATACGCATAGTTTAGAAATGAAACAACATGGTATCCTTTGGGATAGGGGAGTACCTCGGGGGCAATGATGTGATCAGAGTGCTTGGTTATCCCACCCTAGCCCATGCATAGCAAAGAGGCGTCTCCCCAACGCAGCGTTGACTTTATTAAGACGCGACGGGGGCTATCTTCAAACGCCAAGTGGGTGCCTGGAACGATGAGAAAATACCTCAGGTGCTCTCGAATGGAAGACGTTCCCGCAGCATCATTCCGTTATAAAATAACTTTCCATAAAGACAAATACGAAAGATGAAGGTTGAAAGCGTGATGTTTTCTAGCCGGGTAGACCAGACTAAACTTTTAAGGATAAAAGTAAAACGACCTTAAATACTGAAGCGCTTTTCACCTTGAGTAATATGAAATATTCGAAATAATATTAATATAGATTAAGCAAGGATGCCGGGACTATCCATGGTATTATATTTACGTAACCCGAAACCGCAAGTGCACGTAACTGTGAAATTCCACAGAGAAAATATCATTCGCCTTGATCGGGACTCTATCTGGAACCCGTCGATTTCGCGCCGAGTGCTTTAGGAAGTTAAGCTACCGAGGCTTCGTCCTCCCCTATCGATTTTTGTGGGCTTTAAAGGAACAAGATGCTCAAGACTACCGGGCATACAATGTAACGAAGCAGTTCACAGCTTTCGCTTAGCATCACGGTTCACGAGGTTAGACCTGAACGGAACCGGGCCACTTGCAGCACATTTCCCCCTATCTTGGCACTACATGCAGAATTATGGTTTTTAAAAAAGCCGACACATTTTGCTACAGCGCATACGCAAAGTTCTTAATTTGCAGGTAAACGGAAAAATGGTTAAAAAATATCCAACGTGACTACTAAAATGAGGCTTACTATAAAAATGCATAGAACTGAAACGCGAAGACCTGCTCCATTATTGAGCGTTTATCAGTAAAATTTACCCAAATGTTTCCCTGGACCTCAGCTGTAAGAATGAGTTCAATTTTTAAAAAGGTATTTGTAAAAATGAAGGACCCAGATTATATTCTCTTCTGTGCAACTAACTCAAGCACGACGTGAAAATAAAGCGGTTAATGACTTTTAAGGTCACTACTTTTGCCTTTTCTTATCGCATGCCCCTGAGAGAATAATAAACTCGAGTCTATTGCAACACATAATTACAATACATCTCACTATAACTATGCTCTCACGACAAAAACAGTAAGCCGTTTGTTGTTGTGGTCTCAGTATTCCAGCACCCAGTCATTATTCCTAACATCACGGTCCTAATTAAAGGAACCGTACTCTTTACACATTTCTTTAAATTTAACCCAATAGCAGTTTCAAATTTCACACAACATTTTGTAGGGTTCAACGCTTAGTCGTAATTGCAGGAAGATCAAGGTTAGATTGAGTCTAAGAATATGTGGAAAATTACAGGGCACATTTATTTTACGAAACAAATCGACGGAGTAGAGGAAAAAAACTACTCGCTAACCCTGTCGCTTATTTGAACGCGTATTCCTATAATCTTCTTCCTTCATCCACTCTTCTTTTCTTCTCCAACCTTTCTCCCTTTGCGCAGATTTTCGCCACCTTCACTCGTTTTCCTCATCTAATCGAGAATACAGCATTCTCTTAAATCTCTAATAATACCCCATTTTAGTCATTATTTATACTGATTCCTTCAATCGCTTTCCTATTTCCATGTGTAGCCAACAGCATTTCTTGTCAACAAAGATGTAGGGATTGACCTAATTCTCCCTCGCAACGCTTAATTTGAATAAAATCAAATACCAAACGCATTTGGTATCTAACAATAACGAATTTCGGAATGAACAATGAACATTTAACACCGGCGTAAGAATTCAAGAACAGTACAAATTGCACCAATGTGTAAAAATTCTCCTTTTTATTCGAGATTCGAACCTGGGTCTTTCAATTGTAGGCCAGATGTAAAATTCAGTCACATAATCGTGTTAATTAATTTCAAAATATTGTCATCGCAAGTTTCCACGCATTGGTGACTCAAACATGCAACCGTTGTGAAACCTAAATGCAGTTGTCACTCATCGGTATCGCCCGTAAATCAAAATTTTAGTCCACCAAATTAATCCTCAAAGAATGCATTATTAGGAGGTAAAATGTACTATTATGATTGATACTTTTTTTCCATTCCACACCGATTTTTCTATGCAAGATAATGTAAAATATGTGACCTTAGAGAATCATTTTGTTTATGATGCTATTAATCGTTATAAAACAAAGAATGCATGATTAAAATGCATTATGAAAATGGAAAATAAACGGGATTTTGAAACGCTACGAATAAGGAATAATAAAACGGATGTCATGATAATGAGATTGGAATTTGGAATATAATAAAAAAACTCGGCTAAGTAACCGCAAGAAGTAGGTATATTATTTGTTGATAATTAGCTGTTAGCTTATTGATAATAGTCTATCATTGTTAAATACTATCGATATTTTAATTTCACTCATATTAAACACCATTAACGTTTACGTTAACTTATTAAAATTTTGTTCTCATATAACATCATAGTGAAAACATTATCACCGATTTCCCTGCATTCAATTCAATAAAATCCAAGAAGGTATGCAAGAGTTTCATCTCGTCTATGCATTCGCCGGAACAATATCGCGGGAGACACTACGAAAGAATTCAGTGGCACGTTTAGCGTAGGTGGGATACGGAGGAGCCACACAAATAAATTGCTTGCTTCATTTGCCTCTGCCCACGTGTGCTGTGCAGCGAATCCTGAGAGAGCTCCACTCTAAAGTCTGGGTTGTATTTTTGTTTCTTTTCCTAGCCTGCCTTACCTTGCCTGCCTTCTTTGCTTCTTATCCTTAAGTACTCCGGAATTGGGTCACACCTGGGAAAGTTTGACGTTAAAGCGTGGAAAGAAACATTGTGCTTTATCGTTTTATTTTTCCTAACAACACGTCGAGACCACTCCGAAAAACGCTCGAAATTTTCGGTTGGTGAGGAGTGACCTTGCTTTCTTCCTCCACCTTCTTCTTTTGCACCACCCATCTATTTTGCCTTAACCTCTTCATTTTTAAAACTCTTCATTTTTAAACGCTCCCCACCCTCTGGAAAGGAGGTTCACTAGCCTTGAAAATGACACACGTTTTCACCACCAAGATCTTTCAGCTTATTAGCAGACAGCCCACTCCTTTCATCGATGCTTTTTCCCCCAGATTTTAGAGTTTCAGCAAATCCGAAAGCAATCAGAGGCCCCTAAAGCTTTTTCCCAATCAAGTGACCCAGTTCTCCTTCTCGATGCAAGGGAGAAATCCTCCAGAAAAGTTTCTCTCAGGCATTATATTCCTTCACTTCTTCTTTCTTTTATTTTCAATCGTTATAAAAGGCTTACATACAACCTTTTCCAGGAAGGCTAAAATATATTTTTTTTGATGTTGGACCCGACATCTTATTATTCCAAAGTTAAATTCTTCCAACGTTTGCAACATCACCAACACATCAGGTCAAATAAAGATTCTCTGACGTCTTGGCAAAAGTTTCCCAATCGACGCAGGAAGACACTATGATTGAAATCCCAATCTTATTGAAATTCAGTTCTAAAGCCAAGCCACGACATGTTTCTCTTTACCAGTTCACTACTAAGTGCTCCGTGCAAACCCCACCTGATAACAGAGTAAGTCATCGATAAAAAGCATAGCCCAAGCCCATAAGCCCAAAGAAATAAACCGCCAAAACTAAATTATTGACCTACAATGCCTACAGTTTCTTTATCATACCCTCGGCTTCAAGGCTTCTTCTGGTAATGGTTATTAAGAAAATGGTATTGATAAAGAACAGGAAAGTGAAGTTTTTTTGCAATAAATGCCATATTCACGGATTAAGCTAAAGAATTACAATGGTCTTGCCTATGATACCACTAATCAATCATCATTCATCAAGCTAGTTATATCATAAGGCTATAGACTCCGATTCTCATCGCTTTAAGTAGATTAGTGACATTTATTTATTCATTTTTGTGGCCTGAGCAGTTAATCGTTTAGTTTCACTAGAAATAAGTTTAAATAAGATACCACCTAAGGGAGAAAGATTTTGTACTGGATAAATTTGATGTTGAACTTTTACTTCTTTTAGATTACAATTTATATTTAAGGACGTTTTCATAATTTAAATACCGAAAAGAGTTATGTATGAATAAAAATAATTTAATAACATGTCAAAATATTTTTGTGATGCTGTTATGCAACTGTATTTAGGGATTCTTGAATCAAAATGTGGTAAACAATACTACTTCAATCTAGGTCCGTAATAGATACCTACCATGAACGAGTCGATTGGGACGTAACACCAGATGGAATCTATTTTTTCTAATGTCTTTTTAGTGCAAGAAAGATATATTTTTCCTTTCAAGGAAGATTCTACTTGGAATTATGGCAATCTTTGGCCTACATACATATTTCACCATTTCAAATGAAAGGAGAAAAAATATAACGTGCTTATACTTTTTTCCCCTCAGCATGCGGAAAAGAGTGGCAGTATCAAAGGTGATCCTTAGCACTTCAAAACGATCTCTCCACCTTGAGCGGCTTGCCTCCTTAATAATCTACGCACAAACTTCTAATCAGGCCGATTATGAACGCGGCTGGGCACATTAATTAGTCATTCACTGACCCCCTCATTTCCAACTGATCGGTCTGCCCACGGAACAACTACACGGAACGGATTCGGCACCACCTGCGGTCATAAAGTGACTCAGGGAAATGAGATTGAATCTTGATAAGAGCGTGTTTGGAGAGAGAAATATATTTGCAGGACGACTGCTGGATTCAGAATCCCAAATAAAGGAGTATTCAAGGTTTACCAGACGGAAATATACGTTTAATCATGAAGTTGTAGCACATAGTAGCATTGGATTTTGGCATACCTGAATTTTTTTCTTTACATAAAATAGTAGACGTCATTAACACTTGTCAATCTTTGTTCTACTGATTAAACATTTTCATCTTTGCAAAACTAGCCTTAAAAATGTAGCCTGCAATGGGGATTCAAGGAATCTAAAGCCGAGTATAAAACGGATAAAAAGTAGGATGCATGAAAAATTCTAGTACCCGATATTTTATTACAACAATATCACTATTATTAGTTTAACTACCACCTGGAAGCATAGACTCGGGCACTTAATTTTATTTAAACTTAATTTGGTTTGGATACATGTTTGTATCCGGAAGAGTACTGTTCACATGCCAACTTTCGAAAACTGAAAGATAAATCTGTTTTTACAGCATAACTTGTTATTGTAATTTTCACACTGCCCCAACTTGGAAAACTGCGGGAAGAATTTTCATATAGCAAGATAACATGCTTCAATGCATGACCAAGTGCAGAGCATTTGAAAACAGGGTGTAATAATAAACAAAAAGGTTCAAAGCACAGGCCAGAAAATGTTGAATGAAGCAGAATTTTCACTTTTGGAAGAATAACAACGTGATGCTCTATGAGGTTTAACTAGGAATAAGTGATTTTCCGTAAATAATTAGAAAATTTCCCGGAGTTTTCATCTGAAGGAGAAGGCTGCATCAAGGATTTTATCTGGTTCTCAATGGTTTCAAGGTGGGTGGCTACCCTGAGTATATATGTTGTAGCGGTAGGCAGAAGAATGGCGAAGGGGCCGTTGTGGCGCCTGCTGCCCATGCAACCGCCCCTGAATAATTCATACGCTTTAGTCTTCATCACTTGTTCACAAAAGCCGAGGGTGCGCGCGCGTTGGAGGAATGCTAAGGGTGGCAGCCAAGAGAAGGGAAGAAAAAAATGCCAATGGGGTGGATCAAGGAGAGAGGCGTGATTGGAGGTGGGGTAAAATCTAAAGCGCGAGGCATGGACGGGTATAAAAAAGCAGAAAACTAGGGTCGTTGAGTTGATACGACCGTTGCAAGTGGTTGGATGAGTTAGGATCAGGGGTGGTTGTAAGAGATGCTGTTGCATAAAATGATTATGCCTGCTTTTTTCACGGGAAAGTGAGTTGAGGCCGAGAATGAAAATTACGTGGGAAAGGGGTAAAACGCTATTACTAGGAGTAAAGGAAGCTCAGTAACTTCGGCATTGACTCTGTGAAACTCCATATAGGAGACATTATTTCAGCACTATATTCTCCACTATGTGATTTATTTTGGGCTGATACCCCAGGTCATTCGCGTAATCGAGCATGTTGGTAAGGGTAGAATTATTTAGAGAAATGTGGAAGGATGGAGGGTAACTCATCTTCGGCTATTGCCCTTTAGTAACGAAAGGCGTCAAGGGATCCACAGTTTAAAGACCTATCTCACGGACAAAGTTCAGCAAATGAAAAGCTTTCCACACGACACTGAAGTAGGCATCGGATTTTAAGTCTCCTCGAGGAAAAGGAAAACAGGCAAGAATAAATATATCGATATATGTATTGCTATATCAATATATTATATTTATCTTACCCATTAAGTTGGTACATAATAATCTCCCAAAAGGAGGACTAATGAAAGGCAAGAAATATATAATTTCAGGATTGCTGATTGTTCAAGGAGGTTCGGTGGTTCGCTCAACTTAAGAGAATTCAATGAAACTTGCTGGAAACATTACTTTAGTAAGCATTAAAGCTACCTGATTTTTTCAGAATCATTTGCCGCAGATTTCTTACGATATTTGAACGAGAAGTGGAAATGAAATTACACGGGTTCTTATGGGAACGCAAGGCTTTATCCATCAGAAAGAACCTTTTTCTAGTTATTCAATGTATAATAATTTATATCATCTACAGAAAAATGTATAACAGATTTTTAATCCGAGCGCTAGAAGAAATCCCTCCTTAAATGACAGTTTCTTTTCCCATTCACCCAATTCTTTAAAATAGTAATCAAAGCACACTTTGCAGTCAACTGCACAACGTGAGAGGGCCAAGTAAATATGCTGGTTTCTCTTATGTTGATTATCGTCAATTAAAAATATATGTTGTGCTAGTCAAATACTAACATCTGATTAGATAATTGCGTGTTGCCTTCTCACGTCACCAACAGCCGGGAGAACAAATAGCTACAAAATTATACATAATAATATCTAGAAACACCTTTTTTCTTCAGCTTCATTATACAAGACAGCAACGAAGCCATGATTTTCATTCACAAGAAAATATATTGGTCAACCCTGAAAATAACTACGGTGCATTTGAAATTTAGGTAGAGGCTTTCATAATCTCACCATCCTCTTCCATCTTTCGAAACTTTAAGCTATGTCTGTCAGCGCTCAGTTGACATAGTTTCTCCTCCTTTTTTCTTTAATTTGTCAAGTATAGACGCCTATTATGGGGAAGAAACCTCTGTCATGCAAATGACGCCGCAGTTGACAGCCCTAGAAGGTGGAAGTAGATAAGAGAGTTTTGGTTATCATACCCATCAGGATGACAGGTTTGCCTACTCAGATCGAAATTTTTTAAGTATAAACTTCTATAGGCGCACCACGCAAATGAAATTCTGCAGGCGGTAAATTGGATTCTGGGCGTCACGCTCCTGAACGTCACGCTCTTTGTCTCACGTCACGCTCGGCTATATATAGTAATAGTAGGTACGCATATGTGTATTATCTATAGCAGAGCGTGGAAGAGCGCGAAGGGCTGATGCTGATGCTGTATGTATTTCTTTTTTATACCCAAAATACTTTCCATAATAGTTTTTATATATTATAATTATCAGAATATCGCCATAGAAGTTTACACTTCTCCCGTGTGGTCTTAAGCACACCAATTTTTTATTGTGAATCAGTGACTACTTAGCTGGAATCAGATGTACCAACCTATTTCCTGTTATATAATATTTGGTAGTTACAGGGCTGTGTTTTGGGCTTATAACTTTCATATCGGTCTAAAAGTTCTAGCTGGCATTGACTGAGGGTTCTAAACGTATATCCTTCTAAACTCAATCAATATTTAATGCCCCAGCGAAGCTACAATGAAATAAAGGAGTTTCGAAAAATTATGTACTTCGTCTCCATGAGTCTTTCATACCTAAGATTTATTTTACGGTCTCTTCTACTCTTCTTTATTTCCAACTAACAAGTTAATTTAGGCGCAGTTGGCGGTTTCTTCTGCTTTATGATCCATCTACTTTGCTTTTAAAATTATTTTTTGATAAACATTAGGTGTTTAATTGGTTTTTCAAAGAACATAATAAATGGGAGTCTAATTTCAGCATATCGCATGTATAAAGTTATTTCTGAAAGCAATATATGCTTGGATTTTGATGTCCCATTCTTCATGGATTGTTAAAAACTCATATGTGCATAATACACATTTTCTTTGGCACCCGTAAAATACGTTTCAACAGTAATAGGTTAAGTTAAGTCATGCACAAGAATAAGTAGAACACGATATACATTACAGTGAAAAATTTGAAAAGTAAATTACATTTGTTAGGCTGTAAACATTCAAGCTTATACCTATATCAAAAATAAAAAAAATAATTTCATCGAATCTTACAAAACACGTAAGTGCCATTGAGCCATAGCGAGATAATGGTAGACTGTCAAAATAATGTCATTTATATGGTAGAAATTCGTTCAAATTAGGCAGTGCAGGCAACTTTACGATACATTCTTGTAGAATTGACGCACTTTAATAGGAAATGTTAACTTTCATGAAAGCGTCAAAGCACTAATGTCAATCGATGATGCTTAGTTTTAATTTTACTATATATTTTCTCTACTTTCTATCTCCCGTGCGCTCTACTATATATGCTCTTAATAGCTTAATGAACATTGAAAGAACTTAAGTCTAGTGAGTATAAATTTCAAGGAATATTTAATGGCATCTATCGACATTACTTTCAATTGTATATTTAAATGCAAGTCATGGCCGAGCGTTTTAAAATAAAAGTTGATATAATTAGGTACTACATGACATACGAGCTCAAATCGGCCATAGTGGTCATTCTTGGCAGTCTTTGGAAATAATACACCATTTAAATCGTGAAAATACGTACTAATTGGGTAGGACTCAGGGATTTAATGAGCCTGCAGATTGGATAGCTATTCTGCGAGAAAGGAGGAGGGGTTGGCAAGGAGCTGGGGATCGCTATGTTCTGAGCTCGGCGCGGAAGAAATCTTTCAAAGAATGAGAAGAGGCTGGGGAATTGAATATGTCTGAGGATGGAGGAGAAAGAAGAGCTTGAGAAGAGAGGGAAGACATGCGATGAAAGAAAATTGCTTATCAATGGCCCCAAAAATAAAGCACTTCAACCTTCAACTTCAAGGTCTGAATGTAAAATCAAGCCATTCCACCATCGTCCCTTGGGAAATACGGCGGCTCATCTTCAATAGTAGGTATATTAGGCGTGTACGCACAGGGGTTGAAGCCTCGTTGAAATTCGATGAGTATATAATGATCCCTCCAAACATCTCGATAAAATGCCTTATTTTTCGAAGATTTTCCAATAATTGCACTTTGTTTGGTAAAATGTAGAGTGCTACCTCCGACAATTGATATATTTTTCTGAAAAATAATTAACTGGTTATCATTACCACTGTTCAATGCAATTTTTTCTGCATAATGCATCAATTTCGAATCGCTGATCACTTATTCGGCTATTCTGTGTTCCATTGTCAAGTCGCACGAAGAATAATTTTGTAAAAAAAAGTAACTCTGTGGTGATATAGGTGAATAATAGAACACGCATGAATGCATATAGAGTAAAAGAAACAAAAACAACCAAAATAAAGGGAAATTATAGGAAATAGAAGTTCATTTCCATGTTGCTGAATGAGAAAAATAAAGTCAATGAAGCGGGTCCAAGAGGGGGCTTGGGGATTTAATTTTGAAGAGATGTGCGCTCAAGTTTGCCCATTAGTGGATTGGTGTATTACGTTAGCATGCGGGTACCCATTTCGATGCCTTAAATCCGTAATAAAGAGTTTTATCGGATATAAGGCGTGAGTGCGAGCCCTATCAGGCGGATAAGGAAATCTGTTGAACGGAGTGTGTGATGTTTGGCAATCTGGAGATTTCATGCACGAGGGTTCATAAGAAATCCCCTTGAGGAGTTGAGAAAGGCATTTCTTACGAATGGGCAAAGGTTTATAGAAAGCGATTCTATTTGGGGGAATCATTATATATGCGCATTGAAGAATTAGGACTTAACGTTGCAGCTGATAGAATGCTTTGCATTACTGATGTAAGGAACGTGATAAAGGTTCAAATGTATAGTCAAGGGAAGAAATAAACACCAAGGAAAATAGGGGGTGTTCTAAATGATGGGAGATGAATATTCTAATGTTTATATGTTTAAACGAGGCAGTAGAAGAAAGGTATCATTGAGTTTGAAAGGAAAGAGTCCATAATATCGAAGTAAATTCTCCAAAATATGCAATAAAATCATTCTTAAAAGGGTTTTATAAATTAGAAATTTAGGTTTTTCAATGACTTAAGTGTTTTTAATTCATCATAGTTTAACGGTGTATTATGCTCCGAGCGCATTTGTATAACACATCTATTGTTAGCTGCAAAGAGGCATTAATTTTCAAGACGATATATCAGTAAATTTTAATCTTTTAAAGTCAGATAATGTTTCATTTTTTAATCTAGTACAATATTTTTGAAACTACACATCACATTTTAAAATGATGTTTTACAGATACCTTGCTAAAGAAAAATAGATGTATTTTCACTAGCTTAATATATATTACGTAGATTAGTGCAACGAGCCTTCGTAAACCTCTGATTTATATGTAAACTTGAGTTAAACGGTTTATCAATCAGAGAGGCTAAAGGTTTCCTTCGCAATACAAAAAGCCAGTCAAAGCAAGTGTTTTGAGAATGACTCGCGGGTCTATTTTCCGTGTTGTCTAACGTGGTGTTACCTATAAAGCTACTGGCTGAAGCAATCAAGTCTCACCTCATGTGATAACAGGCACGACGAGCGGCAAATGTATATCTATCGGAATCGGGGGTACAATGCAAATATCACCCTGGAGATACTTCAAAGAGGGAAAAGGTGAGCGATCGATTTTTAAAAACAGGAGGGAATTAATAAACCGTACCGAGTCGAGCTGCCACGATCGTCTCCGCGAAACGAGATGGATGCTCTTTGACAAGGATTGATGCCTAGCGACCACACAAGCACTAGCGGATTCAGGTCACTCAATACCTTGGCGGCTCAGTGGGTAGCAAGTGCCGCACTATGATCAGAATGCACGGATGCTTCAAAATAAAAATTTTAGTTGCCCTACATTTAAATCCTCATTCTATTTAAATCAGCCATCAAAATAATTAAATTACTATGGACCATTTCATGTAAGGGTACGGGTCAAATGACAAAATTTTGATTTTCTAAACACTGATGTTTTTTAACTTTATCTGGACAAATTTTTATCTGATTCTTGGAATTGGGACCAGGCCATTAATCTATTAATCGTAAGGACACTGACGAGCAATTTCCTTTTTACACACGCCATCAAATGATTTATTAATTCACAAGTTAAAAAGCCTGCTGAATCTAGCTATATTATTGGCGATTAAAATGCAATGAATAAAGTTAATAATTACAAAGAACGTTATGATTTTTAAAACTTTTAATGAAAAAAATATATGTGACAATGGTAATCAGTATATAATACCTTAATTTCTGAGATTTATTTGTATACAACATCGTTAGTGAAGCAGGCGGAGCTATTACTAAGCAGTTTCCCTTGTGTGAATGTTGAAAAATGCATACGCCCCTACCATCTGAATCTCTCCGCCTAGCAATTGAACCATTCGTACGTACGTGCAGCCTTTTATATAGTAGATACATTTTATAGCAATGTCCTGAAGTAAGTAGATAGTTTTGAGTAGTGAAAACCAAGTACATAATAATGAATATGGTAATAAGAGGATTTTTCCAAAACGTTTAAGTTATCAACAACTAGCAATGATTTAGTTTTAACACTTTTTGCATACTGGTAGATGTACCCAACACAAATGCTTACATTTTGGTAATTAAGAATATTATCAGTCAAGTCAAACAACATTTATCTAAAGCAACGAAATTTAACATGGGTTTAGAAAATATGTAATGATTGGTAATTAAAATTTTGCATATCCATTGCTCGTAGTTGTGACTATTGATTTGGAAGGATAGAGGCATAATAATTTGGCATGGCATGCAAGGAATATTTAACTTTGTCAAATCTAGCAATCGAAAAATGACAGGTCCAAAGGGATCAAGTCACGGAGGTATAATTCGGCAGAAGAATTAATAACCTGAAGAAAAGCAAATCGTGATTTTCTCAACATTTTTCATATGTCAATGCAAGATTTATTCCTTATAAAACAAAAACTTGTTTTCAGTCACAGTTCTCCACATTTAAAAAGCCCGTTTTTTATGGCTAACGTATAATTTGAACGGTATTCTCATTTGAAAATAGACTTTTTGAAGAAGTTTAGTCGTGTTACCCGAGTCTAAATATGACATCCGAATGCACAAGTGTGTCTGCAATTAATCAATCTGTCAACATCAATGTCTGGATACGTAATATAGGTGAGAAATTTAGGGTATACAAAGTTGCCAAATGAGATTAAAAACTGGAGAAAATGTGAACACGTGAAGGAAACTAATTAGATACAACCTGAAGAAAAATGTTAAGATATCCAAAATAACGAAACTATCAAGAATCAATAAATAAAAAATACACTAATACACTGAAATAGCAAGAACTGGAAAAATTAGAACAATAAAATTTAAAAAAAGTAAGATCACTTGTGATACGAAAGAATACGAAAGAATACGAAAGGTATAGTAAGCGGAGTAGCACAAGCAAAGAAGGTATTCTATCAGATGAAGAGCTTTCTGAAAGATACCGATATAAGCTTGGAAGTAAGAAAGCACTTCACACGTTTGTGTAGGATTTTACATGTCATAAATATTGAGAAATAACAGCAGAAAAGATATTTAATTGAAGTTCTGATAAGTAGAAGACATAAGCTTAGATGGCATATTCTGCGACAAAATCTATCTATATATACTGGGTGTTTTAGAAGGGATCTGCCTTACTTCAGGAGGAGGTAGGGGAGGTGATTTTTGGCATTACTTGTCCCAAGAACATGGGGTCGCAACTCCTTAGTTATATAGCTACGACAAAGCAAAAAGTTTGTCAGTAGCATTCAGCATTTACCATGAAAACTCCAAAAAGCAATAATTACGTCAATGCTTACGAAAAAGTAAAACTGTTCTTAGGTGTACTTAAAATTTGTATCATTCTTTTCTATTAATGCTTATTTATTTCAATTTTCAAGATGGTAACTGAAGTTTCAAATAGTTTTGTACTTAAAAAAAATATTTTAAAGAATTATATTTTTAATTTAAGAGAAACGGAAAATTTCAAAAAGAGAAAAAGTAAAGAATTAATTTCATTTGTAAACTTGATAAAATTATTTTCATATCTTAATTTTTCGAAGAGATATGACATCTTGAATGGTAACGTTATTGAGCACCACATTGATCGACAGGTCTCTGCCATTCATGGAGCTGGTATTAATCACCCGAAAAACAATTAACTGAGGTAGCAGTAGCAGGTAGCAGGCATGAGTAGCAGAGAGTACTTACTTATTAACGCATCAAAAAGAATAACCAAGTACTTAAACTCAAAACTAGGTTTTTTTGTGAACTAAATGAAATAAACAATTAAGGGGCAACAAAGATCTCAAGCGGATCTTCATGGATCAATGATGCTGAGATAATGGGTCATCTGAGGAATTAATATGCTGACTATATTTTGTATTTAGACCGGAATATATGTGCCCCGGGATGAAATCTGAAAAAAAACTTTTTGTAATTTTGTAAATAAATGGTGAAAACATCGGTTCTTGATGAACCACTGAAGTTAATCACCAGTTGGCCTAGCTAGAGTTTAGATGGATTTAAAAATTCGTTTATTCCCCCTCTTGAAAAAAAACAGACTGAAATTGTAACGTTACCTTAGCTGTTAAAGCATGGTACGCTGAAATGCAACAATTATAATTTTGAAAGGTGTCCAATCAGAACTCATCTAGAACTCATCTTAAAAACTGGTCAAGTCCCGTCCCGTCTCAGAAAAAATCCCGCCAAGGTGATGTTACTTCCATGCCTACCTATTTTATATATCCCTCTTAGGGATATCTATTAGGGCATGTTGGAATCTAACAATGTCCAAATCTCGCTTTCAGGCAGCAATCTAACGTTTCAAAGATTATAATGGAGCTACGTGTGGCAAATGCAAAGCCAAAAGTCTGTCATTTAGGTCATACGTTCAGGTGATACTGCACAAACTAATAGCAAAATTAATATCTTAAAATAATTCTTTGCACACAACCTTGAAAAAATAAACTAATATATAAAATTAAAACAGAAAGACATTGATGATTTTCCTAATACTTAATTAGTTAATAACATGAGGAGATATCTAGTTCCTTTGAATCATCAAAAAATAATACCACCACAATATGAATAGAAAACTTGAGTAGAATAGGGATCTGCGCATCGACCTGTAAAGCTAAAGGCCCGTGGTTTGATTCCACGTCTGTGGATTTTTACTAGTGGCAATTTTCACAGAAAGGTTTAATAAACGGATCCACATAAACGATTATCATCAAACACTCGTTTAAAAATAAAAACACGTATAATATATAATAAAGAGCGGCATTATAATTTTGCATTTTGATGTAAGAAAATTAGAACAGAGAAGAGGAAAATAATAAAAATTAGGGATCACATGAATATTTAAATACATATTGTGATGGTGATGCTACAGGTAGTATTTCAAGCGTTAACATTTTAGCTTTGATCGTAGCCTATAAATACAGACCGTCATTCATTTTGTGTGCTGTTTCCCGGATGCGATTGCGGATACCGCAATTGCAATAAGGAAACTTTGCGTCCTCTATTTTCATATCACGCACGCTTCCAATGCCGAATGTAAGGTTGCCGCAATCTAGGTTGATTAAATTCTCAGTAATTAGGCTACAGACAGTGAGCGAAATTTTAAACTAGTGCCTATCTTGCCTCACTAATTTGCATGCATATTGATACGTTCGAAAGTATCGTTATAAACACAAGAGCAAATCCATGAGCAGACCCAAGTTTATTATTTCCCATCCATCCCTCCTGATCGACGGCCGAAACGTTATCGCTCTTCCACATTTCCTTCTGTATCTAATGTGCTAAATTTTCCCGTGTAACTGCCAGCGGTGTAGGTATCCATGAAGAACAAACATAACCCAGGCTTCATACGATGTGTCAGATCGCCCCTTACTAACATCAGCTGTTACATTTACTTAGACAATTTCCTTTAGTGTACCAATTAAGGTAACTGAAATAAAAAATTACTGGAGTCATACCTGCATTACTGTTTTTGATGTTGAATCAACAGCCTTCATCTCATGGAAATTACATACATCATTTCTACCGACTGTGATTTCTATGCACTCATGACAAATAAGGTGGCTACATGATGGTAAAGTTGAAGAAAACTAAGGTTGAAGACGTGACCTGAGAGAAACCGGAGGATTTGCAGGTATCTTTGAGCTCAATAGACTGAATACTGCAAGGGCACAGCATGGAAATGAATGGAAGGAAAGCGAAAATCCTCACTTGTTTATAGATATGTATGTATTACAACCTGGAGACGGATATGTAAAAACAAGTATGGGTACCTTGGATGTTGCATAGCATGAGATGTAAGCCGCAGAGCAAGCGCAGGAATGGTTAAGGCATAAAGGTGTTCATGGCGTAAATACAAGTAATGTGTTCACCTACATCTACATCAAGAGGTCGGCAAACACCGGTCTTTAGGCCAGATGCGACCTAGCTAGTACTTCAGCCTGGCCTAACACCCCCTAAGTTGTTTTTGGTTGGATCCGTTCTAATTGAATAGTTTCCGTCTCAAACAGGAGAGGCGCAGGTATCACAGAAATAATAGATGGTACATGTCTCATCCAGCAGGTGACACTAAATTAGAGCAATGCTAGGGTTCGTGAAGGACCTTGATGCAATATATGCCCCATGTTTTGTAGTTACTTGCACTCTAATTGCATATCACACAACGTTGTATAAAAACCTTTATTAAACAATTTCTGAGCTCCTCATTATTAGAATTTGATATTGTATTTCTCTCTAAGAAGATGCAACATCGTTTTTTCCCATTTATTGCACTGTATTTATGAATAAAAACCTCTTCTTATCACCTTGTTTATTCTGGCCTAGTGTGCCTTCTTGACCTCCTGACATAACCTAGTAGTAAAAAAAAAAATAACCGATCCCTGATCTACATATTAACCAGCAAGCCACCGCATGTGTGAGGGAGTATTAGATCATCAACCATGGGAAAGGGATGGACTATAAAAAAGGAATTGGTGTGGGTAAAGGGCGGATGTGGATTGTATGCTAAGGGAGTGTGTTACTGCCTCGCCCTGCTTTTGTAGTAGTCACTAATTGTGTTGATAGGAGCGGTTTTCATATCTATCATTTCAGCGGCTTAGCTACCTCCCTTATTTTGTTCCCTAAATCAGTCCTAGAGATAAACTGGGGGTTAAAATACCATCCTCCTCGTCATTTTGTAAATCATCTGACATGAATTTATCTACTATCCTAAGCCTAGCGCGTGGCCTCCGAGTTGCTAGCAGCTCCAAACCTTGTCCTTCCATCAGTGCATTTACTAAGATTCACTTTGAGACCCCACTCAAGACACCACGAGCTAAAGTTGTCAAAATCCGATGTGAGAGCCTTTTAGCCCGGTTTTTTGGGAATTTCTTGGTAGATTACCACATCGTCAGTGAAAATATATAATTATGCTGCCAACTCTACTCTTGATGCTCCTTAGATATAAATAAGAAATTAAAAGGAGCAGGTCACGCTTCTACGATGCTCCTGTTGGACACGATTACCAATAGGGAAGCAAAGAGTGCAGAAAGAGGAAAAGACGTGTACTGTATAGTACATACAGTGACAGGAGAAAACCTTATTACATCCTCTATAGAAGAGAAGATAAATGTGGATTGGCCACGCTCTGACACACATTTAGCTGTATGGAGCCCGATGCCACGGAAAATGTAAAAACTCCCACAAGGAAGATAATTGTACAATAAATAGGACAACCAAGTAGAATAGGACATGGAACAAAAGAACTATCGGGGATAAAAACAGATTAGGAGGAGAAAAGAAAGATTAGAGGACTGCATTCAACCAACCTTAAGGTTAAAGGAAGGTGGAGAGGTTGAACCTCAATTCTTACAAATGTATTACTAGTTATGTTCATTTAAAATGACACCGTGGAGATAAATCTTGTTTTTAGAATATAACACCATGAATTGAAGAGCAATAGTAGACTGAATAAGAAGTAATGGTCACTTTACCATTACTCTTTGATAAAAACATGTTTTTTCAAGAAGAAAATCAAGAGCGAAGTTTTTCCCTTTGATATTTTACAATTGTTAGCCAATTTAAAGATTCTTTCACAGCTTGGTGAGCTCTCCTCGGCCTTCCACCTGGATTAATGCCTGCATGATGGCTTATCATGCATGCATTAACATAGTGGAAAGAAAAATAAGAAGTCATCAAAAACAATTTGCCGTGAAAACCTTTTTCAAGTTATTATCATTACGTGACTGTTTCTTTTTTCGAGATTCATTCCGCGATGTTAAAATTGTAAAAAACAATATTTCGCTGGTCCTCCTGCCAGCTTCATCAGGTTAAAGTTCAGTTAACCTGATGAAGCTGGCAGGAGGACCAGCGAAATATTGTTTTTTACAATTTTAACATCGCGGAATGAATCTCGAAAAAAGAAACAGTCAACACTACATCCGCGGAAACCTACGCGCTAATATTATCATTAAGTTACTCTCCATTAACTCATTCTCCAAGGTAAACCATGGTTATGTTCTTACACTGCTTTGACGTTTACAATATTTTACACAGCTTGTAATTTGAGCTTAATTACCCTGAAGTGAGGGCATATAGCAGCGATGCCTGCAGTTCGGCTAGCAATATCAGGGTCAGAGTCTCTTAGTCCTCTGTTCCAAAATGTAATTTAAATAATTCCATGACTTCAATAGAAAACAAATAGTGTGACATGGAATGGAACTCCTCCGTATCAACTGATTGAGGGACTTTCACTCAATGTGCAAGTTAGGATTGGGTGAGATTCATCAACAAGCTATTGTTCCTCATATAAAATTAATATTTCGATGGAATACTTCTGTATTTTGCTCCAGTTGGTATTGAATTCTCTGAATTAACCTCATTAGCAAACAACTGACTATTCTGCTCCAAATACATATGTTTTGGAGAACTCCTTGACCTTAATGGGATACCATCTTCCTCAATGTACTAAACATAATCAAACCACTGTGATGATGCATTTAGTAGGTAACTATTTCACACCATCATTAAGAGCAACCTAAAAGTAACCTCGATTAACCTCACTTTAAAAACGTCGATACCTTGAGTGTATGCCGAGTTTATCGGCGTATAGTGCTTGGGAGAATATTCATTTCTACGTTAATTCATGCTGGCAGCAATTTTCTCCTCTTCTCACATGTACTCTTACCACAAATTATTAGAAAAGAGAACAGTTTTCTGAGCTTCAAATCCTGAATCAAACTTTAGATTTTGTTTTTTTTTAGTTTTTATAGTTACAATTTTTAAATACGTCAACAGAAATATTTTAGTGCTATAAATGAAGTAGTACTTTGCTTGCGAATCGGAATTTGTACGAGCTGGTGTAATTATTTTATACTTCCGATGATTTAGAAAACAATTTCGCGATTTGAATTGCAGTTGTAGGTGGACGAAATGACGCCAGCACTTTTAATGACAACCATAATTAAACACAATCAGACTGTCATAAAAAAATAATCGGCATAATCCATAACCTCGAAATGTAGAATGCAGATAATTACTGAGAGGCTTGGAACAAGAGTTTATAGTTTAGCCTGTAGCCATATAGGCACGTATAATAGCTTTGAAAATAGTCATCGATAATCAACACATTCTCAATATTTGCAGAAGGTCCAATTCATGTTGAGATTAAACATTAATCTACTTACTGCTAGCTTACATTTGGTTTCGTAACTCAAGGGGTGAAAGTGGGATAAGCACGCGGCTTAATGGTGGATTTAACCCGTGCAAACTAACCCGGAAAACAGCAGACGACTGTTTACTCGTCGCAACATCCGCCCTTTCTTGCCACACGAACGATCGTTCTTATTAGAAAATGCAACGGGCCAAGTAATGAATTTAATTTCAAAAGATGAGAATCAAAAATAAGAAGAAAAAGGTTATTTCTTTAATTTTGAGCTTAATCAGACAATGCCGATCATCTTTAATCACGTGCTCTTGTTTTGAGTCTCTTGTGTCTCAGGCAGTGGAAACCGATGGCTCGCAGGCATTTTGCGTCAAGTATTTTGATGGACAAAGACGACGTAATTAGAACATGTGGCTGACCGCAATTGCACAAAGGATCTTCATGAATAAAACCAAGGCAAAATAAAGAACCGAGGAGAGAGTCTCGGAAAAATACTTCAATTATCTCCTTTACTTGCTCCCCACCCCCCTGCTTCTTTGCTAGAAGCGACCCACTGCACGGTGACGTCACATTAATTACTCATGAAGTTAGAGCGTAAAAAAGTATGGAAAATGATTAAGAATGAATTTTTTTCGAACTTTCGAACGAATAACTTTGCTTGATTAATATGCGCTTCTGGTGCAACAGCTTTCAAAGGACATAAGCAAGGAGGAGAATATGAATCGGGATTAATCAAGTCTAAAAATCACCATGCTAAAATGTGATTGCTATCTTGGCCCCTTACTGTGGTTAAGACTTTCAAAATGAACTAAGAGAGGAAAATATTAATACAAAATACATATTAAACGATTTCACGGTAAAGGCACTGCTGGATGCCTGGATGTTTTGTATAGCTACTCGATTTACGTTATCGCTCAAAACTCTATATCTAATTCAATAAGTGTAGCTGGCAATATTCTGATGAAATGACTCATTATCACAATAAATACTTTTTATACATGTCCACTGATTCTTTTATCTTAGGGATCCAGGTTCCAACATTAATCTAATTTTCAGGGTGAAAATTAAGACTCCGCGTACACAATTTCTACACCTAAAATCACCAATATCCCCTAAATACAGGGATATTAATCACAAAAAGAGGAAAAGAGAGAGCATATATGGATTCATTATGCCCTTGAATGATTTAAGGTATCCATTATGTCATACAGCGGAATCTAAACTAAAGCCCGACACTGATTTTATTTAAAATTTCTTTTATTCCTTCAATCATAACTTACGAAAGAAAGTAGTGACATTTAGGCACTGTGCCCATGCATTCTGTTAATTGTAATGAGAAATTAAAACCAGAGAAATATTTCCATTTTATGCGAAAAGCATAAGAAGTAAGCATTGGAGCTCCGAAAACGAATTGGTGTTAGCTCTACATATATTATTTCCATGGCTAAAAGAGCACATGCTGTCGGACGTGTTAATCAATGGGGCGATATTTTAGGTTCGGAGCTTACTTGATGCTTTGATGAATAAAGGCATATCTATATTTGACCATTCTAAAATTCTACGTTTCTTCTTCATACGACTTTAGACCAATATAAAAAAGATGGTATTTAAAAAATTTCCACTCGAATGACATGAAGAGGAACTTTCTCATCTCCACTGACTTTCTTATCCGAGGAGCCCCATTAAATCTTCCAGTTATGAAGCCAAGATTCACCGACTAAACATTTTAATGAAAGCATATTACTGTGTCAGACCGTTTTTCTTGTATACTCATTCCACTTACTCATTTGCTTAGACTCACGAGAAGCTCATTTACAAGGAACGAACACTTTTCATTTGCAGCGCCGCGAAACCGCGGGGTGGACAAGCTCAAACATAAGTAAATAGATTAAAATATTTTAGGTTCAGCAGATGACTTAGGTTCAGATGATGACAGCAGATGACCAAGTTTGCCATATCACTATCTAAACATTTCATTACGCTGGATGCGATTGTAATTAATTTCGCCGGTTCAGGATTAATGGCTGAACGCTCGGAGGTGGCTGGAGTAAGTAGGACAATAAGGAGCAGACGATGAAGTCGACCTGGCGGAAAGGACCATACACTACACCCAGTCAACAGATAGGAGGATAACGGCGTAATCATAGGTGACTTCAAGGCGAAATGGTGGGAGGAATAGGACTGGTGGCAAAGGCATGGGAGATAAAACCAATGCAGGTCGAGCAGATGCCATGCATTCCGTCTCAGAACGCGGTCTTTCACCTCCTCTTTGCCCTCTCTACCAATTTTCGTATTCGTCTCACACAATCTTCTTTCCCTCCTTCCTCTACAACGATCACGATAAGGGCTATGCATTTTTTCATTAACTCCTACCGAGAATTGATTATTCCTCCAAGCTTCCGATCCTTCAAGAAGGATCATCTAGTTCACTAGCAGGATAGAAAATAAAGCAGAAATGGCGATTATAAATGGAGAGAATAGAAATTTGACGAGATCATGTTGTGTAACGGTAATTAATTGCTCAAAGTGTAATCGGAACATACGTTAAAATGTCTCTTGTATTAACAATCATCATTAAATTCGATTTCAAATGACGGAAATAGAAAATTTGTGTGCCATCGCTACTCTTTGGACTGAAATACGTATGAATATACATTTCTAGAACGATACTTACGATAGAAAGGATAAGAATGTAAGTGATGTGAGTATACATAGATAAAAGATTTAGAAAACAGCAGAGATTGGAATTTGCAAATAAAACAACGTACTCGCTTGAATAAATAAGAATGTGCAGAATTGCTACCCTTTTAGGCATAGAAATGAAGAAGAAAAGAATTGACGCCAGATTAAGTAAGAAAAAGTGGAAAAACTATGGTGAAGGAATAAAATACAATTATTCTGGAAGCATTTACGCGATATGGAGAAAAACCAGTCACGGGAATGGCAAGAAGCATATACCAGCAAAACTGTCCTTTCCTGCACAAATTCTTAGAAGTATATCAGTCTAGTCGTATTTATTTGTAAGTTAAACGAAACTTCCTTTAATTCCTAGAGAATAAAAAAAACTGTTTTATCTGTAAAACAATAATATATCTGACTAATAAAATGAGACACTTGAATTGAGCATGAATCAATCCCAGCAGTGGTAGGTTTTACTAAAATATATAATTACTTCCATTTCGTATTTTATTAAAACTACAGTACATTACTGTTAAGAATGACATTATAATATAAAAGAATCACGTACCTAAAACGTTTTGAGGATTTATTTTATAAACCTGTTAATAAATTAAAGATAGATTGAGACAATTTCGGGAAACTATTCAAATAAAATTTATTTGAAGCGGATCGATTGCTTCTGATCCGTCCATTCTATTTCAAAATCCAATGGAGTTATAGAAATCTAAGCGCGTGTGAAAAGAAAAAGGGAAAATACAATCTCACTTTTAAACTCGAAGCTGGTTGGAAGATTGAAACGGAATGATAACTTGTTACGTCCGCGTCCAAGAAATGCACCTGCGTCCGACTGGTCACGTGTTGTCGTCACCTGCCTCCCTCTACTCCTACGTCCCAACTTCAACCTTTCATAACAGGATGTCCTGTAGAGTGAAGGACAGGGTTCCCTTTTGGTCCATCGAGAAACCGAACAGACGTCTGTCCCACTCCAACCCAGCATTGTTGGTCACGTGTCACTGTTTTCAGCGCAGACCGCTGACGACGGCCGCTACACTGTGACGCCATTGTTCCTTTCCCTTCCCTGCCATCCCATATACACCCCCGTACGTCACAACCAGCATACACACAACAGATCTCCACGTTCTTTTCATTCTTGCCTCTGCAACGTGCAACGTACATCCAAGCGTTTTGTCTTCTTACCTCCGCCTACTCTGACGCTCGGTATCTTAAGCGTGAAATGAGGGTATAGTGAAGGGATTGTTTTTCGAGGGGATCCGAACAGAGGAAACGGGTTAACAGACAGGATTGCCTTGGTTTAGAAGGGTTATTCCGGGTAAGGGAAGTTAAGTCAGGCAGCTCTTCGATCAGTTACCCCAGGATCATAAAATGCATTCTCATAAAGAGTTGTCACAGAAAATGTTCACATTGGCCTGAAAATCGCGGCTAATTTATAAAATATCCCTTTTACCTTCTTCTACCGTAGCAGGCATTTTATTACAAAATCCTTTAGGAATTCAAACATGCATTAGAAGCTCGGTATATCACGGAACCATTTATTTTGCATCGCCAATGGAAGTTTCGATCAGTATAAAGAGATTTATTAAACTATTAAGAGCGTGTACTCATAAAGATATATGAACATTCATCTACCAGCTGATTACTAGCGCCTCATATGCCGCAGTTCAATTCTTACACCATTGATCATGACTTTGTAGCACTATTAACAGCATTAGATTTATTTGTTCTAACATTTTCGGTACATAAATGAAGAAAGCCTGTAACTAGAAAAGTAGTTGTTCTTCTAGATACCTAGGAAAAACTAGCAGTTTTCGAGAAAGACAATGAGGTGATGATCTTTCTTAGCAATATGATAAGAAAAGCGGAATAAAGTGTTCGATGGAGGAGTTATTCCAACTGTTTCATGAGTTTGACTTTTATTTTCATCCCCGTTTTTCCGTCAAGTTTACGTCCTCTCTTTTTCACACGTTTATCGTTATCAATGGAGTCAATTTGATGAATAAAATGCTTATTATGAAAAAACTTAGGACTAAAAATTATGTGAATCTTTTTTCTCATCTGAATAATTGGCCATCGATAAAATATTATTGATTTGCCACCGAGTCCACTGTTTTTATTTTTATATATTTTTATCAGCCACCGGGGATTGTTTTCGTTTATATTCAATGGGGATTATCACATGTAAAAATTACTACGGTAGTTATTTTTTTATTATCTTGTACAGTAATGCAAATATATGCAAAATAAAAAACTTCCAAGTGAAATTAATTACAATCATTATTTGAATGGACCAAGTGATATTTTGGTGATGCTAAAATTAATCCAACCAGCATCAGTCTTCCCCATTAAAATTTTCACGCCTTTGGAAAAAATTAGAACGTTCCCAAAGATGTTTGAGTAAATATATATTCATATTCTTTACAAGGAAATATTGAAATATTAAGAGCACTCGATTATTTTAATGAATAACAGTAGAGCCCTTTCTCAGACGGCAATGAATATGTTGTTGAAAATTACTGTCGGGCCTCACGCAAGATGAATTTATTAAGACTTCGGATGAATAGTATAAATAATGGTATGACCATTTAAAAATAATATCAAAACAAAAGGTAGTGTAAACATAATTTAGTACAAAGGATGTGGCTTTTGAATAAGAATCACGGTAAGTGTTATGTGTGCATAATGACCCAAACCACCGAATCAATAAAATGTAAATCCTAAAAGTCGAGAAAAATCCATCAAGTATAAACGGCTGGCCAAAGATGTATACTTTTTACATTCTTGGATAACACTTATCATAAATTTTCGGAAATTAAATGCATCTATCACGATAGTTTATTTCCTTCACATCCTGATTGCAGGATGACGTATTATGGTAGTTCTACTCCTTCAACGACTTTGCATTTCTCATTTTCTTAAAGCACACACCGTAAAGAGGGGCCTGCGTTGTATTAAGGTTGAAGCGTAGAAGCATTTAAAATGAATTAACTTGAATGAATAGAGTAATTCACGCTAATTTTATCGTGTCTGCAGACTATATTATTTAAATCGCTTAGGATCGCTATGCAAGAACAAGTTTCTCGCAAACACTAATATAATCTGTGTTGAAGAGAAATAAGTGCATTTGATATTAGCGATATGAAGAACACGGCGTTAAATCCGGATCATACCCAATTTCTGCTCACCGATGGATATGAATCTTCACAAATATGCGGAAATTTCAAATTGATTCCGTGATGAGAGTGCTTAAGTGAGTAGGATTAAATTAACGAGGCTACGTCTAGCTGCTCGTAAATCTCCACAGACTGGCGTGTTTGAGTGAATAGCGTGGGCTGCTTAATAAGAAGTGAGAAATGAATTTTATATCGGAACCGTGCTTCTGCTTGAAGCTCAAGTAAGGTTTCCTTTCCGCTGAGAAGGATTTATGATTGACCAGCGTAAAGAACTGCTCAATGAGGTAAAGGGGTTCCATCAATCAGACGTCCATGAAAACGCAGCGCTACCTGGTCATTTAAGCATTCCGATCATATCACAGAACGTCTTCTGTTTTTTGACCACAATATTAAAATCATTTTTTTATGATTATGACGTTTAAATGATAAAAGTAATTGAGTGGAGATTTTGCATGCTTATATTTTGTATGTTCAGTCCTGATGAAGTTAAATACATTTAATAAGATAGTGGCAGAAATTAGTTGAATTTTCTTTATACAGACCAAAATAAAGTCAAACAGGAGACTGTGATGCTCTTCCGATGAATTTTGAGGATACCGGGTCTAGCAGCGGTAATACCTTTACGCATTTACCCGCAAGTGCGCATAAGAGCAAAAATCGCCAACGGTGGCGCTATGCGCACGCTATGGACTCCTTCGGTTACATCAATTGTCCGACAGTCCAGAAACATCTGCCCCTTTAAAGCCCTCAATAAGCAAAAAAAGGAAAGGATGCCTCATTAGCTTAAATGGCTAAAGCACACGGGGTTACATCGAGTGATCCGGGTTCGAGTCCCAGTGAAGGTAAATTGTTTTTCTTCTGTAAAATTTCGCAGTTAATGGATATAAAGCTAAAAGAAGAGGTAGGCTGCCTTTGGAGGGTTAAATTGAGTTAAGGTCATACGTTCCGTACCCACTTGTGTTTTCCTCTAATTTTACCATCCGTATTAATTAATAAACAAATTTAAATTACAAAAGATGCATTGATAGCATCTGTATTAGATCTGCACGTAAATCAATTTAAATGCTTCATGAAACACCACTGCAGACTATTAGTAAATTATCGATAAAGTATGTTAAGTCTGGTCTTTAGACCGTAAATTTCGTATTGAAATACAAATATTATATTTGTGAAACGAGGCTGCACAATAAAAGTATTTGATTTTCAGATCTGGCATGCATTAAAAATCTAATTTTGAACGAATTTACTTTTCTAGAGGCAGTTTGGAATTCCTAATGACAAATAGCGTTAACGTTTTCTACAAAAAAGGTTGACAAAAATTCACATTTTTGCTTCAACGAACAGGTATATCCGAATTAATATTTCTTGAGTTCTATTATCCTGTCCTTTTACTCGATAGGCTTCAGCACATTCCCAAAATGCATAGGGTGATAAATGAACCACCTTACCTACTAATGGGGTTTAAAATGGAAAATATCCAAAAATTGGTGAAGACAATGAAAATAGTTACTACTTCCTGCGTGAAAATTTTAGATTTTATTTTTCATTTATCTTCGATACAAATGTGAATGGAAGCTGCATTCATTTTACGCAGTGGGAAGGATAAGGAAGGAGTAGATAGCGCCGAAGGAGCGACGTGGAGTAGCTTAGTGAGGTATATCCACGTTCCTGACCCACTTGTGACTCCCTCTGCGTTCGGCCCTTCGTCCTAATCATCGTCCCGCCACTACCACACAACGGCGCTGCCCCTTCCCGCATGGCGAAAGACACCCTCGCCCTCTCCCTCTCAGAGGTACGGCTCGCTTGCTCCGAAGAGGCCACACCCTCCAACTCCACCTCCCCTCAACGCTCCCTCCCCTCTCCGCCCGCCTCCCCAGAGCGCTACCTCCCATCCCACCTAGGAACCCAATTAACGCCGTGTGCCACTCCTCCCCATCTGCTCCCTTCCGAGTTATGGAATCGGGGCCTGCACATCAGCCGGCGCTGCCAACGTGACAATTTTTATTCGCCAGCCTTCCCCTCTAATATACGAAAAATCCCTCTTCGTAAACTTAACTGAAGCGAAAATAAATGTAACCTTTTGCCATGAATGCAAGACTTGATCTAAAGATAAAATATGCCATGTTCTGAATCTTTAACAAGTTTTTGCTTAAATACCCGTACAATTATTTTAGTCTGACCAGGCTAGTTGATGTGGTTGTGATAAGAGGTAAAAATGAACAGGAAATAAATCACGTCTGGATACACACCCCCGTTTGCAGAAATGAATAAGTACGGGCATATTATTCTTTAAGGATATAGAGATAAATGTTTCTTTTACAAACAGTTTGGCGCAAATGGTAAAAAGAATGTTAAAAATAAAATTTGCTGAGCCCATATTATATTATCTTTTATCTTATGAACCTAAAAACCTTTTTTTTTTAATTATAAATCGACATTCTTGCAAGTAACCTCAAAAGTTTGTTTTAATAACGCGAAGAGATCTTAAAGTTTAGATGGGTCACAGATTTTGGAAGTAAATGAAATACGTTAGCAATTAAGAATGGTGCATAGAGATAGTGCACTTGATTTTAATGAACAATTTTTCCATAAAAGCTCTTTAAAAATGTGTTTCCAAACAGTTTTTAAGACATATCGTTTCTTGAAACAAAACGTAAAAATTGTATTCTCAAGGATTCCAAAAACATCAACCTATGCCTTTTTTGTAGCTCTAATGCAGGGAAACGACCATGTTGAGATTGAGCTGGTTAGCGCACTGAATTAAAGGCACATAAGGAATATGTTTCAAGATTAGGGCGCATGATTTCTCTAACATAAGGTGGCGAAATCTTCTTAGAAAAGTGAGTGAAAAATATTTCGAGACATACAACGGAAGTGAAAACTTCTATATCAGTTCCAAGGACGTTATTCAAATTTCACTTAAATTCCATATTTTTGCTAATGCATGTGCAATGCATTGTGCATACATTTACCAAAACGTGTGGCTGTTGCATGGTGATATTAAGTCTATTTTTAAGATAGTAAAAAAATAACACATTGAAGATTATTGGTTGAAGACCCGGCGAGGATATAAATATTTTTTAGTGCAGTAGTAATCGGATTTTTCTCAAACTGAATTTTACCAAAAGATTGGAATATCATAGCAGACAAATTAAAAACTAAATTGCGAAATCGGAGTAACTTTTGGCATAGTAATCGACAGCATTATATATTACCCTCTGGCTTACTTTGACTAATTCAAAATAATTTTACTTTCTATTTAGTGGCTAAGCTTTCGCATTGTTTGCTAAAGATTAGTGCCAAGGTTAAACTCATTTCATCACTTCCAACCAGGAAAACTAATTTAAACCTATGATAACTACGCATTTTTTACGAAATGGGTATTTTAATAAGAATATTTCAGAGACGCAACATTAAAATTCATCGGATGCCGCTCCTGCCGTGAATGATCTCATATTCATGCAGTTTTTCTACTCTTTTACCGCCGAATAAAACCAGTTCTCACCAAACACCCTCCCATCATCATCCGTCCTATTTACATATGAGCAGGAAACGTGACACTCATGAATAACACCACATATGCGCTTTCTACCCCCGAACTAATGAGACACATTTGTGTGTCTCATCTGTAGGTCACTCGAGCTACAGTTATAATACTTGGAATTAAGTCAAAGACAAATGCTGATTTATTTCCATTTAGATTTAACATTGTAGACAGTAGTACCATGGACTTCATGTAGCTTACTTCGTAGCATGTTGCATTGGGAATCTCGTGAGAAGATCTACTTCCTTGAAAGCTTCTATCTTATTCACAGTGACTGGGTTATTTCACTGGTGAAAGCACTCGGCGAGATTTCGAGGAATCAGCGTTCATATCGCCGTCCTATCCTTAAATCCTTTTTTTAAATGTCACTCATTGCATCTAAAAGCATCGTCCCAAATATATCAACTCGGCACATGTCATTCGGAACCGAAAAGTAAATGCACAATCGGTTATCGCAAATTGAGGTCACTGGCACACAATCAGATTAAGTGGCCTCATAATCGGCCAGTCCTCGACGAGGAGATGCGTTTCGGGCCCAGTCAGCTATAAGACTGGAAGGCATGGGGAATTCATGATTACCGCACGTCCCACCACCGCCTAAATGGCGTGATTGGCACGGAGGCCTCTCATGAGCCAAGGCGGGCTAATTAGTGGATGCAGTGCCGACGATTTGAAGACCGACCTACACTATGACTTCCGCCAGCGATATTCAATCCTCAGGATGAACCTCACATCTCTCCGAAAATGGAAATGGGAATATCGAAGCGGGGGCACAAGAGAGTTTCGCGTATTTTTTATTCCATTTTTATTTTTTCCTCGTTTTGCGACTGCGGTGCGGTTTCCGAGCGAGAAAATGAACGGAATTGTGTTTCGCCGTAAATGGACCATTTCCACGACTGAATCTCGGGACCCCTTTTACGGAAGCGATGTATGGTGGGAGTAAAACATATTTTGCGTCGTCGCATCGGCCCGTGGAAATTTTCCGCCATATTTCCCGGCTCTAGAACTCTATAGAACATGCTTACAAAAGATATCCGGAGGGGATAAATTGGTAAAGACTCATGATGTATGCAAAATACTATCAGTATAGAACGGAAAACAGGAATCCTGATCCTACGAGACCGTTATCTCTCTTTAAGCTCTCATGATGAAGCCAGCCTATTAGATTAAAGTAGAACATGCAGGCCCTATGGCATGCGGCGGTTTTTCCATGCAGAGTTCCACACATAAGAACAGATAATACAGGAACTACGCCTAGTTCCCCTAAGTTGGTGGTTTCAGGCGTAACTTTATGGAACTTTATATTCATTTTGAATAAAAACGTTAAGCTTTGTTTTTCCAAATTAAATTTTAAATTTCACGACTATGGTTTTCATGGTTAACGTCATCATCAGATGATGACGTTGGCCGTCAAAATTATGGTCGTGAAAATTAAAATTTAATTTGGAAAAACAAAGCTTAACGTTTTTATTCAAAATGCCTAGTACGTATCTTGGAGCTACAAAATCTTTTTTTGGTGGTTTATATTTTCCTTAACGATAAGTGAAGGCTAATTGTGAGTTATACTTCAGATGGATTACAAGTTTCACCTTATTGAGAGAAATTCATTGATATTATTGTGGTTGCAAATTATGAGATACACGCCTTCATTGAAATAAACGTTAGCCTGATAGATTTTTAAAACCTATGCGGTCCAATGATTCCATATTACCCAAGGGTTATTAAATTTTAGGACGAGAGTAACAACCTTTGCATCGCATCCTCCATTATAGATGTCCAGAATTTGCTCGAATGAAAAGTGAACATCGAAATATATTCTTAGTGGTAGGTCAACCTGAAGAACTATAATAGTTAAACATTTAAGTTGGTTGGGATAACACTGGCACAGAATTGCAAAAGAACCAGCTAACGTGGATATGGGGAGTAAATGCAGGCAATATTCGAATGATTTACCAAGGCGATGTGCGTATATTTACTGAATTATCGGCGCCATAGAGTAAGCACTAGTAACTATCATGTAGGGCGCGGGAGAGAAGATCATCTAGGGCGGTCTCCTAGTCCGCGGCAAACATTTCCAACCGGATCTATTTGCTCCGGGGGGTGCAAATAGTGAGAGAGAGAGATAAAGAGAGAGCTCAATATATATAGATCACACGTTTTCGTGAGGGCGGAATTAATTCTGCCGACACTTGGCATCCTTTCAATCCAGGCGTTTGCATCGAAATGGAGAGGAGCGAAGCGAGTGGTGTACTATGGACCGCGGAGACCAGCGGCCAGCTGCGCCGACGGCGCGGCGTACGGCCCGCTGTCCGCGGGGCGCCCTTGCATTTTGAATGATGAGACGCCCACGGAATGGAAAAGGGACCGAGTGTGGTGACGGTAGTGAGGCGATTTCCACGGAAAAAAACACATCCACTCTTTCCCAATCCTGTCTGATCCATTCCTTGGATCCACGTCCCTCCTCACAACACCCCGTGACCCTCCTCGACACCTCTCCCCCTTCCTCTCTCTCTTTCTCTCTCAATCCCATCAACCCCCTTTTTACCACAAACCTCTCCCTCTCAATACCCCTCCCCCGTGGCATCTACGGTCAGAAAGCACTCTGCTCAAACCCCCGAAGCATTTCCTCATTCTCGATTCTCACGTTCTATTCTGTTCCCGTTGTCTGAATCCGTCGCACTAACAGCTTTTTTTCATTTTTAGCTCCACGGAAAGAAAATAAATGAGCTTATTTGCTTATGGAAGATTATTATACTATCCAAACACAAAGATTTGTAGGTCGTTTCAGTTTTGGGGCTTGATTAGCAAAGAATAACTTTGTAATTGTGACCAGCGGAGGCTGATTCAGGGATGGGATCACAGTTCCTTCTTTTGCGTTATCAATATAGTTGCAGGGTTTTCTTCATGAACAGTTTCATGCGTCTAATCATTAAATTACTTGTGATCAGCGTAGGCCAATTTAGGGGTATGATCACAGTTCTATGTGTTGTCGTTATCGTTTCCTAAAATGAAAATCACTCCGGAGAAACAATAGTCATAATTATAGTCCTACGAACGCAAGACGTAATATTAAAATTAGAGATTTAAAGTATGTACAAGAAAAAAATTTAAGAATGACGATCTCGTTTTCGCTCAAATAAGCGCAATTAAAACAATAACGATAACGCGATCTAACGCGTTTTAGAGATCTTTGATCGCAGCCCTGATTTCAGTTTCCTATTATAATTTAACGAAAGACTATCATGCTAAAATAGAAGATCCTTCTGTAATGGCACATAAAAATTTCAACTCTATTCCAGATATCTGTCAGTGACCAGAATAGAAACATTTTGATATTTGTATTCTCACCAAGTAAAAGTCGACAAAAATGTATCTAGTATTAAAAATGCAAGCATACATATGAAATTCTATTCTCATTACTTGAAGGTCGAGGACTTATAGCTTACGCTTTTATTATAATAATAATTTTCACATGTTTTGAATTTTTGGAGGATGTATTTTATGTACCTATCTAATCAGTAGAGCATTGTAATATATGTACTCAGTAAAGCATTAAAATTTTGATAAACTTCTATTTATAGCTAATGAAAATACTCTACAGCAAAAGAATGGCATTTGATCTTACTATTGCAAAAAATGCCACATTTATTTCTTTCGGACTGAACCGAATGATCGTCCTTAGCACTTGAGGTGTGAAAACATACTTAACCGCTACTATGATTAGTGTATAATTTTTCGGAAGTCCCATATGCTATCATATATTGTATTTTAATTTACTATAAGCAGCCCAACGCACATAAACCCGTCGCAGAATCACAAGACCAGTCTGCGACAAAAAAACCTCTATGCTCCAATATAACAAATTAGGTACACATTTTTAAATCCAGTAAATCCATTCATTTTCTTGGCTCTTAGAGGGATATACATGTAAGAAGAGTGTTTTCTTTTTTAGGGATGGGTGTTAAAGACCTCTTCTCTTAGGAGTCGAGTCAATATGAACATTTTCTCTGCAATACATGCAGTTTTTATTTTTTTTATGAATTACTCATATATTATTTTGAACCTCATACGTCGTCTCTGATTAGTAGGGAATATCATGTCAAATATGTTTTTTGGCCATTTGTGATTCAGAAATAAATATAAAACTTTCGCCAAAAACCATTCATTCTGGGTGAGGTAATTGGATTAACATTTCTTCTCCACAATACCTACAAATATTTTCATGATATTCTGACCTCTAATATTTAAGTAACACGTAGAAGCTTAATTGATCTACTTTTATTTAGTCATCGAGGTATTTCGCGCAAACATCCAGCAATACGCGTCAACACTCTTTTGTAAAATATTATAGCTTCATCAAGTGTCTTCACTGTAAAATTCAAGCGCCGGATATGTAAGTAAAACTAAGTTTGCTAAAGTGGAAACCCATATGTATATTTTACACTAAAGATATCTAGGTCCAGGTACAGGACAGGATATGCTTTAAGCTTTGATGAATGGTAATGCAAGATGCATTCATATTTTATCATTTTTATTCACGTGGAGACAGAAGGTACCTCCGGTAAAAATAATAATTCTCTAGGTAAGAATACCTTAAGAGGTTGTAGGCACACTTTCTGCGTCAGAAACGTGAGGTTTTACTGTATTTTTAAGAATGTATCTGAGTTTTCTTGATCTGGTATTTTCCAAAAAGAACAATGGTTCAATCGGGACAGTAAATGATTGTTAGATAATAAATGAGACTAAGTTTTTCAAAGTTATTAGAGGCCTTATCCCTCCTGCAACCATTCACTGTCATCTGTTTTCCGGATTAGGGAATGCAATATTTGACATCATTGAAATACGAATCAACTCAAATATATTTAAATGCCCACATCTTGGGTCTACTTCGTCTTTTGCCAATGTCCCAATGGCTTGAAAATTTCATAAATTGCATCTTCAGTAGTTTTCATGCTGCTATCGGATACGTATTTCTTACAATTAGGTCACCGTGCTTCTTAAAATTAGGTATTTTTCCTCTCATTATAATTCGGTATAGTTTAATTAGCTTTTTCAATGCAACTTAACAATGACTCGCTAAGCCATATTGCGGTTAAATGCACTAAACATTATAACTCAAAACATAGTCAGAAAACAGATACCTCAGATAACTACACCTCTTAAATATGTAGTATATAGCGATGTATTCACTAAATTTTATGGCCTTTACCCACAGTATAGTTACGCAACCTTAAATTCCAATACAAATTGAAATAGTTTTAAATACACAACCAAAAATACTGTTAAAAACTAGGCATACCCATTTCATTAGTGATATCTTTTAAAATAATATAAATACGCATTCCTGTCTTTGAAACACCTTTAATGCCAAACAGAGTGGGTGTGTAGGATGATTTCAAATCAAGTGAGAAAGTTAATGATAATGCAAATTAGAGATTTCTATTTAGCGTGTGACTTAGTATTTTCATAGCACTCAATCATTATTTTTGTAATTACACTGTGATTTCTGCGGAACGATTTCCCACATCACATATTGAAAGGAGACACAGATATGGAAGAACAACTTTAAAGAATTGACGAGGGAATTATATGGTTTCACTTTTGAAACTCTGAGTTTGTATGGAATCTCAATTGTAATATTCTGCCGAAGAAAGAGATTTGAAAAGGTTAGCAGCATTATTAGGAAACAAAATTTACAGTTTCCAGAATGATCGAAGAAAGAAAATCGAAGTTATTAGTATCGGTGGTTTGCTGCAAAGAGGTAGCTGCGTAGCAAATAAACATTAATGAAAATCATTCCGCTTATTGAATTTAAACTCTTTAATGAAAGCAGAGGCAATTTCCTGTTTCCCGTTAGTTACTGATTTCAAAGGAAACATCCCAAATTCGCGAATTCCTGAGAGGCAATAAAATTCTCTCCATTACCCTCTGGAAATGAGGAGTATTCCTATGGTTTCTTCGCGTTTGAGTTCCTCTATTTCTCTCCTCCATTCCTCTCCCAAGTTTTTGTGAACATGATGTCGCAAAGAAAATAAAATAATCATAACTATTGCAAATAAATCCAATAAAGCAGTATTTAACCCAACGCTCAAAACTGCAAATAATCAGTATAATATAGAAAATGTTAAAAAGGCTAACTGATAACTCCGCCCATCCGATATTATTGGGCACGTTTTGAGCTTGTTTTCATCTAAAGCAGTGGTTCTCAACCGTCACAATACCGCGACACATAAATAGGTACAGTTCCTCATGTTGTAGTGACCCCCGAAATTATGGAAACCATCATAAGACCGACGGGAATATGTTTTCCGATGGTCTTAGGCGACCCCAGTGAAAGGGTCGTTCGACCCCCAAAGAGGTCGTGACCAACAGGTTGAGAACCGCTGATCTAATGGGAAAAATTTAGTGCAATTACGACAGCCTTGCACTGTCTTGAAAATATATAATTCGAATTCCAAAAATTGAAACCGTTCTGGATAAAAAGTGTCCCAATGAGATAGTGAGAACACAATATTCCAATAAAAAATTTAAGATCATTACAATAAAAAAAGTTAGGCACTATTGTATTCATTTTAATATAACAGGCTTTGAAATATCAAAGAACTCATCGTTGAAATGACCACTGATTTCTTGAAATAAAAGTGTTTTACGGGTACGTGTGTACATTTTTAATCATAAAGCTGCATCTCCGTTAAAAATACTTCATCATAATTTATTAATAATAAATTATTTTTTCATCGTTTTGTTAGTTTGACTACTAGTGAAAAATTCATTTAATTAAATCTAGCATACGACTAAACGATCGTGACAAGCTCCCAGGGCATTTTTAAATTAAGTTATCTAACTCTTAAGTCTGATTATTAAAAAAACATGCAGATTTTGAAATTTTTTACTACTGCAGCAGAGTGATGGTAATTACTTCAAGACAAAATACAATTTCTCTAAATGCAATGTTCTAAAATATAATGCTACAAACCCGTTTCTCAGGGCAATCATTAAAAAATATCAAATTGCTTAAAATTAAAATAATCTCCATTGAACCATTGCTCAATTTCAATTGGAAGTTTATTTCAAAGGCAAAAAACATTATGTTAAATATTCTTCCAATTTTGGGTAATAGCACTGTTTTTAGTGAATTTAATCGAGTATTTAAGTGTAGCAGTTGCTTTTGTCACGTGCCACTAATTTATTAAATTAAGCGTACTTTAAGCAACATACTGAAAACAGGAAAGACAAATGTAATGAAAAAATATCACTCTGATGTAGACTTGTGGTCAAAATTTTAGTGCCTAATTTGAAAAAATTACTAAGGTTCAGATTAATGGTTAGAATAATATTGGAAAAACAATTGTCCTCCACATATAAGCAAAGCAGCTCTCGCCAAAATGTTTGTTTTAATTTTATCATTAAAAAGAATATTCGTTCTTTTCCTGCTAACTCATTTAAAAGTTGAGTTGTAAAGTTTGAAGAAATTTTTTTCTGGTTAATTATTGTTCTTTGAATAGCATATTACGAAATAAACAAAATTAAAGTACCTAACAACAGGGAAAATATTCATCAAAACTAATAATTGTATAGTAATGATAAGCACAATACAGCTAAAAAACACATTAAAAACCAATGGCCCTTTGACAAGCAGAGTGATTTATTTCATATTGACATTTAGCAATGAATGTCAGCACTTACATGGATTCGCATGGAATGTCTCCGTCCAATTTTCATTTATGTTGGGTGTAATTATCTTTTAGGTGACGAGGAGAGAAATAGACCATGTCAACAGAGGTAAAATCCTAAAAATGGGACGTAAAGTTTCCAGCTATTTTGAACTGACTACTTAGAGGAATTAAAAAACTTGAATATTGAAATAAAACCACGACACAAAAAGTGGGCCTAAATGAAGAAGCCATAATAGAAGATTCCGATCTCAACGCACGAGTCTTTTGATGGAAGTCGTCATTTAGAAGGGCATGTATTCACTAGGCTAACTATGGGGCCTACTCTGTAACTTAGGGGCGCTATGTACCGCCAGCGGTATTCTCCGACTACAAATAAAGCGTCCACCTGCTGCGATTCTGTAATCACCGCCGCACTATATTCCGCCGATTTCGATGACGTTAAATAACGCTATCGTAACGTCGGAGAACAGTATATGAGAAATTCAAGGCAAAGACCAAAACGTTTGTTCAAATTTGAAAAGCTCTTATTATTTGGCAGGAATATATTGGTTTTGCCCATATTTTTTTATTTATTCTCAATTTATATTTATTTGCGTTAAAAAAACAAAGATATAATTAACTTTTAACTTTGTGTAAGTTAATATCGAAAAACAAAACTGTGCCAAACGCTAAGTGATGGCTCGCCGTATCTGTAAACAAATCACGAAGAATATTCGTCGTGATACAAATTAATGGAAATGTGAGTAATGTACCTACTACATAATAAAAGTCAAGTGATATATATTATTAGCATTATAGGTACGCATTGACGAATACAGAGGAAAATATCGTAATGAAGCTTCAAAGGACATCAAATAACTACCAAAATCGTGAACATCGGGATTTGGTTCAGTTTCTCGACCATCCAGCTGAAGAAGCAGACGCGTTCCCGAGTCTCTCTCACGAAGCTTCTGCACCATTCTGACTTTGCACGGATTCAATTTCAACATCCTCAGTATTCGTTGCAAGGTCTACCTGGGGATGTTCAATGAAAGCGCGCTGCGGTGGATGGTACACGATGAGATGGCAAGACCAAAGCCACTACTGCATGACTCTTCTCCAATGAGGTTGATATATCAAAAGGACGACTGTTATGGTACCTCTTTTTGTGGTGTTAAACGTTGAAGAAGTTTTTATCCCTGAACTCATCGAATAAACGCTTAATTTGCAGGTGGAAGAGGTATACGAGCAAGTAGAAGAAATAATTGGAAAAGTGCCGGGAAAGAAAAACCTGATAGTGATGGGTGACTGGAATGCAGTAGTGGGGGAAGGGAGGGACGGATTAGAAGTAGGAGGGTTTGGGAAGGAGAAATGATCGCGGTGAAAAGGCAGTTGAGTTTTGTAGAAGAAATAAATTAGTAGTGACAAACACTTGGTGTAAACATCACCCCAGGCGTAGGTACGCGTGCAAAATGCCAGGAAATACTGGGAGATACCAAATTGATTATATAATGGTAAGGCAGAGAATCAAGAACAGTGTAAAAAAAGTCGCGTAGCTATCCAGGGGCGGATGCGGACTCAGATCATAACTTGGTGATGATGAAGTGTGAAGTTAGATTCAAAAGGCTTAGTAAAGGTAGGAAGATAAAGAGGTGGAACCTTGAAGCATTGAAAGGGTTGAAAAGGAGGGAATACCAAGAGCTGGTAGAAAAGAGCATAGGTGAAGCAAAGCGGATGGTAACAATAGAGAGAAGATGGGAGATTATAAAAACAGGCATCGCAGAAGCTGCAGAGAAAACAATAGGAACAGTGGAAAAGAAGAGGGTTTAGAAGCATTGGGTAACGGAAGAAATGAATAAGAAATTGGAGGAGAGAAGGATATGGAAAAACGTCAACACCGACGTAGGCAAGAGGAAGTACAAGGAATTGACTAATAAACTCCGGCGTGTGACTAATCGGGCAAAAGAAAACTGGTGGAAGGGACAATACGAGGAAATGGAAAACCTGCAGGAGGAGGGGGAAGTGGGCGCTTTGTACGCCAAGGTGAAAATGTTATCGGGTGGTAAGAGAGGGCAAACGATACCAAAGGTTAAGGACAAAACAGGGAATATATTAATCGAACAGGAAGATATCCAGGAAAAGTGGAGAGAATACGTAGAAGAGCTATATGACAGCGAGAATAGACCCATCAGCCTAGATCTAGACTCTAGAGGATGAAGGAACAATAGATAAGGATAACCTAGGACGAGAGTTACTTGACAGCGAAATAGAGAGGGCATTAAGAGAGATAAAGGGTAGAAAAGCCGTGGGAACCGATAACCTACCTGTGGGGCTACTGAAGAATCTAGGTAATAATGGGATAGAATCATTTTTATTCTCATCAAACTTATTCGCAGGATCTACGAGGAAGTAGTATGGCCAGAGTATTTCGTGAAAACAGTATTAATACCTATCCCGAAAAAGCGTCAGAATGCGAGGAGTATAGAACAATCAGTTGAATTTTGCACGCGGCAAAAGTTTTACTTAGAATAGAAGGTTGGAGAGCAGAGCAAACTACTATTTAGGCGTTGACCAATTTGGGTTAAGGAACGGGGAGGGCCACCAGAGACGCGATTGCGGTAATGAGGACACTTATAGAAAGAAACATAGAGTATAATCAGGATGTTTTCGCTTGCTTTGTGGATTTCTAAAAGGCGTTTGACAGAGAAAACTGGGAGAAACTAATGCAGATACTGGGGAAAATAGGAATAGATTGGCGAGATAGGAGACTCATCCGAAACTTAAACATGGGGCAAAGGGCTCAGGTGAGGGTAGCTGAGTGTGAATCAGGGTGGGCAGTTATAGGTCGTGGGGTGCGGCAAGGGGGTCCGTTGTCGCCTTTGCTTTTTAACATATATGCTGAGGAAATGGTAAGAGAGGCATGGGATGAGCTAGATGAGGGAATGAATGTAAGAGGCCAGCGTATAAAGTCGGTAAGATTCGCGGACGACCAGGCGTTGGTCAGTCGGTCATCGAAAGGATTGCAAACTTTAGTAGATGCCCTGGAAAAACAGTGCGAGAAATACGGGATGAAGGTTAATATTGCTGAAGGTCGTGATAGAGGGAAGGATGTTGGGTAAGCGGGGAAAGGGAAGAAAGAGATTAGGTTTTATGGTTGGGATGAAAAAAGGTAGGACTTATGTTGAGATGAAGAAAGAAACTAGAGGTAGACAGGGCACGGCACGTGTAAGAGTCCGTTGGATATTCTCTGACTTTCATCATAACCTACCTCTAACCGGTAGATTACTCTAATGAATGAATGATACCGCGTACCGGTAAATGTTACGATACGCTTTCAAAAGTGCGGATTATATCTTTAGAAGCGTTAATGAAATCTCTAGCTGAATTATGATAATGTTGCATCAACACGGCAAAGAGGTGGGCAAAATTCTGTCCCCGTACGGATTACCTTCGTTGATGATATCAGAAGTTCATAAATCAATATATTTCTTTCTTACTTTTACGTAAGAAAGTTTTCAACTCTTATTACACCGACTGACGTTCCGAGCATTATCAAAGGTTAGAATATTCGTGATGTTTATATGATGTGCATTAGGTGCCATGAACTGTGATGTGGTTGTCTCGTCATCAAACTCCCCATTGTGCATTACTGTGACTTTTGATTTGGTGCCCTCCCCAGTCCATGTGTGGTGCATTATGTACCCTAGACTGTGATGTGGTTGCATCGCCATCAATCACCACCCTTGTGCATTACAGTGACTTTTGTTTTGGTGCCCTGCCCAGATAAAGTGTAGCGCGTTGGATGGCATGAACTGTAATCACGTTGTCATGCCATATTCAGTCAACCTCACCATCACTTGGACTTTTTGGATGGATGGATAGTAATGGATGAATGTAATTTTTCCAAATAACATTGGTAATTCCAACATACCCTGTGTTTTGAATGACTATGTTCAACTTTTAAGAATGGGCTACAGTTGACTTCTAGTAATTTGATTCTATTTTAATCAATAAATTCATAGTGAATATGGTAAGCGGTGTATTATTGTGCCATGTTTTTTTATAATAACCTCACCTCAACCTTTCCTGTTTCATAAAAGTTTCTTAAGGTTATTTATTGTGCAATCGGAAATATCAAGTTAATACGAGTGACTAATATTTTTTTTCTTGTAATACTCATTAAAATAACAATTTTCAAAGTTTTTTCAAATATTGGTTTATAATCCATTGAATACGGATAATCCTGAACTAGCGATTCAAACCCCGCAGTAGTATCACAATTTAAACCTCGCAGCAAACGAACAACCCCGTATCGATGCCGGGGTCCTGGCGCTGATGTACAGAAACCTATACGCATTGGGCTAATGCCTCTGTCGCCCCTTTGCTAACACCTGTCCGTGGCTGAGCTGTAACAGTAGATATTCATTTATATAAATGGAAACCTAAGAATTCGTGGTTGGGAAAACTTTGGGAGTTGAGGATGGGAGACAGAAACCTGGCGTCTGAATCAAATTGCTCCTAATGAAAGGTATTAAGGGATCAGCAGTTTTTGGTCCTACCTGAGATAATTAGTGCTCAGATGGGAAGCTTTGTTTTGAATCCAAACATGTAACGACAGGAATCAGATTATACGTGATGAAGTAAAATTCTAGCCTGAGTATGGGAGAAGGTATTTCCTCGGCGAATATTTAACATTAAGTTTTCTCAAGTAAGAAGACAAAAGACATAACCCAGTACACAGTGTTTATATGGATAGCTATGAGCCATAGGAGTATTAGTTACTATTTGGTGTTTATAACCTCATCAAAATGCTGTTTTTCAAATATTATTTTCAATAATAATATTCAATCTTCCCAAAGACCATTTTAAATTTATTTAACCAGTTCGGTGGTTTTTTATAACCTCAGAGGAAAAATATTTCATAGGGAACATGAGTGGAATGACACACCAAAATGTTTCTCAGACCCCCATATGGCAAGTAAAAATTACACTCAGGCATTAACCCCGTAAAGAATATAGTGGCGCTAGTCTTTTTCTGGTGAAAAAATATTGAGGACTTCCCCAGCCTACTGTTGATTGGGTTATAACTCCCAGGAGTTACATCTAATAGACGTCAGTTATTTGGATGCTCATACCTTTACCGACGATGGAAGTAATTAACTTTCAGTCGCTACGTTTATTACTATATGTAAAACGGTTTTGCATTTGGCTGTTGCGATCATTTGTGCGTTGGATTTTATCATATTAAACCTCACCGCTGGAACATAGGTGAATTTTCAACTATCAATATTTCCCAAAACAAATTTTAAAAACCTCGGACTACAAAGAGTTAATCATAAAAAGGGCCCTTTTTTGATTGGCCAAGGGTTGCATTCATTTGTGTGATGCATCGCCCAAAAGTACATTTTTTATCTAATTCTGACACATGCTGCTACGGATCAATTTACAATAAGTAGTTAAAATTTACATTATGTTTATGAATGAAACCTTTTACATCTCATTTCATAGCGTAGCCTCACGGTCACATCTAATGGACCTGAATCCCAAACCAGCCATTCCCAAAACTTCTCAACTCCAGTGAATTCATTTCTCTCACGACCCTTCAGAGTTTTCGGCATTGCTCTCCACCCCCCGCAATTCGCGTCTCGCTCCCTCATCTGGTATCCCATTGTCGCTCCAGTTGCCCGGCTGTCCCAAAGCCTAACCACTTCAAAGTTGACCTCAATGCGCCAGTTTTTGCGCCTGACGATAGTTCTATTCTCTCTGCCTGGCCCTTACCTCCCTGCCATTCCCACATCCTTCCTTCCTTCCATCCTTCAACTCTTCAGGCGAAAGGATTTCCAGTACACTCCTCAATCAGGACGATAACTTTGTAAGTTCAAGAACCAGCCAAGGAACGCCCCCTCCTGGAACCAGACGGGACGGGATGCTCAGAAATCCCTCCCTCCAAAAGTTTATATTTTTCGCAGTTCATCAGGAAATTCGAAGTAATTTGATGAAATTACCGCCGTTTGTCGGGGAAACTTTAGGTGCTCGGGCATGTCTGAGGCAATAGGTAATAGGCTCATACAGGGTTAGCTTTCTCGTTAGCTATGCTCATCAATACATATTTACAAGTATAATGGTTTGATGCATATTGTGTTATGCCTAGTGGTAATCAAACCCTTAGAGCGAAACTGATCTACATATTATTGTCGGGGATGTACTTGCAGACGAAAACTTTAGATCCATTCATTGCATACCCGATGTCTTTTTGGTTCACTTTTGCACCATGGAGTAGCTGAGTATCTTGGATTAAGTGTTTTTTACCAAGTAAAAGACTCTAATTTTCTATTTTAAATAGTGTCTTAGGAAATTCCGTCAAGTTCAAAACCATTCCAGCGACAAAGAGAAAATCTTTTTTCTGTGAAAGTTTAAATGAAGTTTCACAAATAAGAAATTTCCACTGCATCATTGACTCTTGGTGACTTCAGTAAGTGTCAAGTATTAGTAAGTTTTATATGCTAATTTAGTTCTTACGATTTCACATTTATGATAGGGTTACAGGTAAATCCCGTCGATAGTTTAGAAATCTAATTCCTATAGCATTATTTTAAATTATTATGTACTCAAATATAAAATATTTCCTCCAGTATTCAAATTTATGGCATCAATTCCAAAGGCATAGTGATAGCTTTCTTTTCTCACTCCCCGAATGGTGAAACTTCTTTTGGGATAAAGGTTTCCGAGCATTCAGAAAGTGTCGCAGAAAAACGTACAAGCTTCTTATAACCTTTGTTTTTTTCACGCTATTCTACACCTTTGTGTAACATCAGCTTCATTACCCCTTGATTTTCCCTCAGAATTTAAGTTTAATATAAGAACTTTTTTCATCCTTGGATTTGGTATGGTTTCCATTCCCATAAGCTCAGGCTTTCATAGTATTTAATCCTATCTCACTTCAAGTCACTTCTGTCCCCGTCAGAGGAAATTTTATTCGATGTTTATTCGATGTTTGTTGTGAACCCTGTGCTATATGTTTACGGTTTAATACAAGTTACTTTCAAAAGCATCCGAGAAAAGATTACTTGAAATTATGATCATTTGTAGGGGTTAAATAATAAATCCAAATAATTTATGTCTCTCTATCATTAAGACAGACAGACATAAATTATTTGGATCATGCTAAATTTTGAAGTAGGCCACTCACAAAATAAGTTGAATAAGAAGTGCAAGGTTTTGCGATCCATTCAGCAGACAGTTAACACCAGTCCACGAGTTTTAAAACGAACCTTAAAAATGATGGGTGTTCCAAAAACTCTAGATTTCGAATATGGATATTCGGAAGTGACAAGTTAATCAACAGATTGGCCCATATATTTGATAACTCCAAAAAAAAGTTTCGAAAAACAAATTTTCTTTTAAACAGCATTTGAAATAATTCAATTACCACTGATACAATTTACGAAATCCGTAATTGGCAATAAGTACCTACTGGCATAATTAGGGGAAAATAAAATTGACAATCTCTTGAAATCTGCTATCACGTTCAAAATTTACTTATTTACAAAGTGGTACTAGCTAGCGTAAAACCCTGGGTTTGCTGCGTTTGCTTTCATCAAGGATATCACAGAGAGCGTTATCGTATGGATTTTATAGGAGCAAAAATGGCAATTATTTCATGAAAGAACTCTTGGTTTTTCTGCTTGGAAATAGTGTCCAAGCAAAAGTTGGAACAACAGGGTTTAAAGTCAAAAAGAATGGCAAAACCACGCAGAGTCGGGGCCATACAAAAAAATTGCATTTCCATGTAATACTCACTAGTCGGGTCAATTCCCTTGTAACGAGGACAGCGCTGTCTGGCGTTGAGTCCGGCACGCGTCGGCGGCCAGCACAGGACGGTGTCCCATGCCCATTGGCAATACACATCTGGAATCGAAATGAGACAAGAAATCAGTGAATGAACATCGGTAGTAGATAGATAATAATGAGATAATACGTTCTTACAGGCCACTACGATCCATTTAAGTGACGAAGTGCACTAACTGAAGGCCATTACAAGTCTGGTTAGGTTTAGTTCTCATGAAATTTATAAAAATATAGTTGTATCGAAGGCCTCCGCATTGGCTTGATATGTTAGATCTCATTTCTTTTGGTTCAACTACGTGTGTCAGCGTTTGGACGCAGTCGCATCAGAAGAAATGGGACCCATTCTACAAATATTTATTTACAGTGACAAGAGAGGCAAGGGAAGAGCTAGATCTAGGAATAAAGGTGGGAAGGACAGTGTATAAAGTCTTTTTTACTATCTGACGACCAGACATTGATTAACTAGTCATCCAGATGATAGCGATGACTGGTATAATGCATTAAAATAACAGTGTGAGAATGAATATCATACATATGAATACTAAAGAAACAATTTTATAGAAAAAAGAAGGCGAAACTGACCATTCAAGTAGGCATGTACAAACTAGAGCAGGCTTCTATTAGAGCAAGAAACGCTTCGCAAGAATATTTGTGTTAGTCGCATCCACAGCACCAATAGCCATCTTCCGACCATTCCTCTGATCTTGCAGGAAACACCTTTCAATGAATTAAAATTTTGCATAGCATGAGCAAGAATAAGAGCCTGTGGTGAGATCACACTTACAAGGGCATATATCAAACAGAGATCGTTCACACACTGTTCTACTATAGAAGGATCTTAATGCACGCGCCTCCGAATGCGCCAGTATTTGTCCACGAGCCTTTTCAATGAACGCCTCAGTGTATCCCTTCGTGTATGGTGTGGCAGTGGCTAATTTCCACACTTCTGCAAATTACTCTAAGACGTGATCAGCGACTTCGTTGAAAGATGGATCTCTACCCACAAGTTGGGGGTCCAGCTCCACTTGCGCCATTCGATACAGCCTCAATACATCGGCAACTGATGGCAGAACTCTCATTTTAAGCTTCGAGCTATGTCAAATATAGGGTACTTGTTGCAACTTAACCCCACTTGTGGTTCATTCTACTTTTTCACCATAACTTCTCGTGCAACAAAACTGCTAGTCCACTACGTGAAGTAAACAAATCCACCTTGAGACAGAACCAAAGGGCAGCGAGGGAGTGTCGCGTGAACTGCGGCGTAAGGAGACCGCACTGTAAGAGCGGGGAGCGGGGGAGCGTGGAAGGGGGAAAAAAGACAAAAACAAAACTGCGCACTAACGCCATGAATGTGAAATAATACAAACTGTGACAGCCTCTGGGTCGACTCTACTCGATGAGGCGCGCATTCTGACCCCGTAACGATGGTGTGCATGCTCGTCAGTTTGATTCTGTCAAACATTTAGTATCGTTTTTCCCCTGATTTCCAGAAATCTTAAAATCACGGAGACCCCTAAATATTATTTGATCGACCTGAAGTTTTACAGCATTAGTTTGAGCGCATTTCACAACGATTCCCAGGTGTGCGCATCAAAATTCAAAAAGTTTTGTTTTTCGACTCGCCCTAATGTTTGGGTGCATTGCCGTGATTCTGTAGTCGATATGATGATGTATTCAAGGGAAATTCTGGTATCCATACCAGTCATTCTTGGAGCCCACATGCTTTATTTTGTCTTGATGGTCGAATCAATGAATGCGGCAAGGGAGCCAAAACGTTTCTGTATTACAACCCTAACCCCAAACTATTAAATGCGAGTATCTTGTATTTTTCTTAGTCTCAGTCTGAGTCTTGATTTCGTCTGTTTTTTATGATTGTATATTATATCATTCAAGTAAAACCGACAACACAATTGCTTCAAATTTTTTCATAAATAATGAATGTTTTATATGAATTACGTATTATTACTTTTACTCAGTATATATCTCACAAAATAAAAACAGAAAGACTAAACATGAAACTGAATGCACTGATATTGCGTATATTACAAAAACTTTTAAAAATATTATTTAGTATTTAATAATGGAGGTAATATAAGCCCGATGAATGGATTGGAAACCCAATTCTAAGCTAAAGACCCGCCATATACGATGATCGAACAAAAGGCCCTGCACAGTAATAATTGAGCAATCAAAACATATTCAAGTATAATTAATTATGAGGAATGATTGCAGACATTCTGTCAATCAATTTTAGATCATGCAAAATTTACCAATTAAAATCAATTGCTGCATAACAAAGTCGGTAGTGATTATAATTACTGCACTTTAAAATTTCAATGACAGGAGAATAATTAAAGTTACGTTAATAATAGATGCGGCGGCAATAATTGATGGGGACGTTTTTTTTTGTTTTAAAGGTAATGACGCAATTAAAATCCACGTGAAAGCTAGTAGGTCCAACGATGAGAAAAATTGGCGATATAAAGATGAATGTGACGTAGCTTTTAACATTAATTTTATTCAATAAGAGATAGACGAAGGATTTAACGGCTTTAAAGGATTTTTCTGCGACAAGATTTCCATTGGTAACAACTTTTCAGTCGCGACAACTCAACAACTTTTGCGATGCGAAAATTCCACGTTGGGAAAAACAAAATAAAACTTACGTCAGAATTCAAGTTCTTGTATGTTCGTATGTACTAAGTGTAGGTTATTTTTATAAAACCTATCAGCATAGCTATTGGGTATACTGGCTGATTAAATAAATCCATTGATTTTGGTAAAAAATAATCAGCCTCAATACCACATATCAATAACCCACATGGTACTAGAAAATATATTGCATAAATTTGTTTATTACCATTGATGCAATAATTTATTGAGTTTATGGTGCTACAATTTATTTTAAGTTTAAGGAGACTTACAGGTTGTTTAGCTCATGATGAGATAAATTGTGCGCAATAAATCAATTTGAAATTGCAAAATACAATTTTTCATTAAATAAATGGTAAAAACTCTTTCCCTGGTTCATTATACCTAATTATTTAATTTAAAAAGGTAGCAAAGGCAATTAATATTCCAAAAAATATTTCTCATATTTGTTAATTATAAATATTACAGGAAAGGAAATGTCAAAACAATTTTAGGTCGAATATTAAAATTTAGGTTATCCGACAAACATTCAGTGAATACGAACTCATAGAAGTGAATGTCGAATAGAATATATAGAATTGGGAATTTACACCTACAAGTGTAAATTCTCAAATACAAAAAGCGAAAGTTATAAGGTGGCATACAATTATGGAAAATTTAAAGGAAAAAAGCATTTAGGTTCTCTTTTATAAAGTCCGTTTAACGATAAGCACCTGCAAACGAAGTATTTTCGTTAAATTTGTGCCAACTATGACTTCGTATATATAATATTAGTTGCATGTATATATAATATTAGCTCGTCAGTTATTTGACGTGAGCATTGTCAATGAAAGATGTTTTCTTCGGTTTCGTTTGCGATAAAATATTTATCCAGAGATTATAATCTTCGTAATTTGTTTGCATTTTATCACTTAACAATAGAGGACAAGTACAAGGCATCACTTTAGCTTAATAACCCATATCACATTGGCCTTAAATTAGCAATTCTGTTTTCGTTTTCCAAGAAGAACAGCTGTAAAGCAGTTCTACATGCTAAGAAATAGAAGATATTACGGAAAGAGCGTTATGAGACTCTACTCCTTGTAGAAGAAGCAAAAAATTCAGCTTCACTTGGTTCTGTTGTCTTATACAAGTGAAAAATTCCAAGCTTTCGTGTATAGTCTCAGCTTAGTAACTCAACGTTCTAGAGGGCATGAGAAGACATGGGTGTACCTATGGCTAGGATGTTTACAGTTAGAAATTCAGTCTCAACTCTCTTAATACGTTTATTGAACTGTATTAACACTACGAAATTTACAAAAATCAAATAATGCAGGGTACAACCATAATAGGCTGTCCTAACTGTACTGTACACCAGAGATAAGTTAACGCACGGAGAAGTAGAGTTTATCTATGACTAGGCACAGCTTTATTTCACATGAATTTGTGTTGGTTAAAACAAGCAAAGAATATTAAATAAACATCCAGTCATTTATTATAAAGAATATCTGCAGGCCGATATATGCTGGAATAGTAATTTTTCTTCAAGTGGATTTTTTGGAGTAATTTTGAAGAAATCACACGGGCTAAGCAAATTAATTTTCAAAATGTTGTTGAAAACACGTGGTAAGTCCACCAATCGCTCACTACTCTGGCTACGGCATGTGCCCTCCTTTCCCGTATATACAAAAAAAACAACTTGGGCTGTAACCATAGAGGTAATCTTGAAAGGGGCGATAAAAACACGAACATATTGTGCTTGATCTAAATAATCTAATGCTATCGACCAATAAGTTCAACTCGAACGCTATAAAAATGAAATTTCAAATTTTTCGCTCAAGTTAATCCATTTTCATCGTCAGGATTGTATTGTATCATATTTAACAGCCGTAAAACAAAGTACCTACTCTTTCTTAAAGTTCACATTGATTCTCACGATTGTCATTAATCGGCCTATAATCTTTTCTGGATTAAAATTCAGTCGCTTTATGAAGTTCTAAAATCTGATCTAGCCCAATATACTACTAAAATTTTCAAGATATGGTGCCTCATTAAAATCTTTAATGCTGTCATCGAGATAAAGTTTACGTGAATGAATGAATGAATATTTTTATTATGCTCTAGGTAAAACCTATTTGAGCAAAAAAGAAAATACAAGAAAATACGTGCATAGTTACAGACAATTATTACTCTTTAAGAGTATGATATATAAGATAATTCAGAAATGGTGGATAGAATGCATTTTTATATATCATATTAAACAATTAGACATAGTTAGTGGATGTATAGAAGGAAAGAAATTTACCGTGCCTAGATAATTTTTCCACTTCGCCCATTGCAGTCTCTTTTCTCTATGAGCTGTTAATGCACCGCAACCTGGTCTGTTAATATTATAATATAAATAATTATAGTATTATTTCCCAATGGTGTCCACTGTAAACTAATTCAATTGACACATTTGCAACAGCCAAGTATTGAACGATTCCAAAAATACCGTGGCATACGTTATGGAACACGTTACATCACTTGCACGTCATATTGAAAAAACTGAACTATGCCTAGAAGGCATTTTCTTTTAAGGTAGTATTCATACTTACACCTCAAGTAAGATAGATATACATACATATTGCCATTGTACTTATAATATTCCATCACGCGCTCATCTATATGACAAAATAGTGCTTTCTGGAAAAATTTAGTCAGAGCACTTATAGCATATTTTTGGAGAATTGATATTGTTATTATTTATTAAATAACAAAATTAATTATTGATAAAAATTCATTGTCACCGATATCAGGAACTCCTTGTGTCTTTTCATCATAAGGCTTCCTACGTTAAAATAGGAAGCCTTAAAATAGCAATTGAAATGCTTGATTGGGAGCCATTTCTCAAGCTTAAGAACAGGATAGTAGAGTTATAAACGATTAATGTTTCTATATGATACTTAAACTGCAACAAGAATAACGAGACCTGTTTTGGTATCATTTCCCATAATTGGGTAGATGAAAGAGAAGAAAATAAAAATAAGTAATATGACCAACCGACTGCAGCATTATTTACAATGTATATCACAAAAATATCAAGCATTAATCGTTTAATCAATTATAAAGAAAGTGATTGATGACGTTATATTACGAGATGAGCTATCGTAATGCCAATTTGATAGATTTCATAAGCCATTTATAAGCATAAGTCATTATAGAAGCATAAGTTCAGACACAATATGTGATGGACAACAAACGAAAACGAAAACATTTACATACAGGAATCTTAGCCATCAATATAACTGCTCCCTGAAATATAGTGTTTCTCAAAATGGAGGATACAATTGACTTTAAAATATTTTAAACCGCTGAACTCACTCAAAAATTGAGAAGAAAAAGTTATGATGTCAATTGATGTGCAACTGGATATCCTACTAATAAAAGAAAAACTGATCGTATTAAATCATTCATGAGTTGAGTCAGGAAATGAGAAAGATCGGACGAGTATGTAAAAGCAGAGGGAAGTCAGAATTTACTCTTAGGGAAACTTGAGTATATTTTATTATTCAAGTATTTCCTGCGAAATTATGATTGGGAATTTTTAATGAAACTTACAAGATCAATATGAAATGGAGGCACTGCTATTTGGAAAATTAAAGAGCCCTTGAATGGCTTCTCCAAATCCGAAGTAGTGCATACACTTGAAGGTAAATTGAAAAACTTTCTTCCTTCGTAAGGATCTTGCCTCTTCCTTTGGAGACCGCTAAAGTCCTACCAGATACCAACTCCATTATACGCACAAAAAGGTCTGCGATTTCCACGTGTTCCTTCCATTTTATTTCATAAACAGTCTAAAGCATCATAAGAACAGCTACCCCTGATTAGTTCACTTCATGCAGATTAGGCAACTGCTTCACTGTGATCTCCATCATAACTGGATCTGGTTTTATTGGTACTCAGTTTAAGATTATATATTAAAATATATATTTATGTATAATATAAATTACAGATTTATATAATATTCCGAAATGCCAAAATATCGAAATAATGAATACTTGGCACATTCTACTAGTTAGTTTATTGGTAAAGAAAACATTTCCAGTTCTATTGACTATATTCGGGAGATAGTGTCATTTTTGTAAACAAGGAATACCAGTGGTCAGTGCCCAGTGCGTTATACATCAGGGTAAAAATACCAATACTAGAAAATTAATAGTTTTTTAATTGAAGTCTATTCTTTATTCGACAGCATCCTTAAAGTCGATAATTTCTATGAATCTTTTCAGTCTTACTTTTTTCGAATTTCTGGTATTATCCCAGCGTGTCAATGATCTTTTATTATATTTTTACATTTCCATTGTTTTTCCACTCTGTCTTTATATTCTCGATGAAAACAAAATGTAAAGCATAAAAATAATTTTATTTTATACTAGACTTACGAAATGAAATATTCTGCCATAGTTCATTATTTACATATCATATTTTCATATTAATATTTTAATGGAATGAATTACGTAAAATATTGATAAATCCATATCATTGTTACTTTCTACTAATAGAAAGGCTAGAATAAACATAATGGTGCGAATGTCGAGGACGTGAAAACTTAATTTTCCTAAGATCACAGGTTGAAAAGAGAAAGATTGTTGAGAGTAAGCAAAAGCTTTTAACCATAACAAATCATGTAAGAAGAGGTGATATTAATAACGATTAGAAGAAGCTAGTGAAAAAGCAGCAGAGATGCCAGAAAAACAGTACCAAAGAATTTAGGATGGCAAAGCATTACTCAAGACGCATGTATTCAGACGTGCTTCCCAGAAGATGATCAACTCGAGAAAGCTATGTTGAAGAACACGAAGAACGGGAATTAAGGTTAGGTTTGTAACGAAAATTAAAGTGGCAGCAAGGATGGACGAAGGCCTTGTAAATATGGTCGAATATTTTGATGTACGTATTAAAAGAAAGGATGTTTAGCAGAATAGGGAAACAGAAAGAAAGACATTTTCGAATAGCTTCGAGTCTAGAAGCAATAAATAACATAATAGGGAATCTATTCTGGATAGGTGGAGAATGTATTGTTCTAGTGCAAGCCCTATAAAAACAAGTCCATATTAATCATAATAGTAGCTCTAATTTTAACGTATCATTTTGCCACATATACAGTAAAAAAAGTTACATTATAATAAACGTAAATGTAGGTGTAGAATAGTCGTTTGCGAAAACAATAGCAAACACAAATTGAAGAAATGCCTAACTTCCCATTACATTACAAATATATATAAATTTATTCATTCATTTCTGGATTTTTTTCTTGTAAAATTATAGACTATCGTTAGAGGGACTTCCTAAATGACTCTCAAAAAGTAGGAACTGTCTTAATACCTAATGGTGAATGTGGAATATTTTTAAAATATACTAAACTGATTTCTAGACTACCTCTTTCTCAGTTTTAATTAAAGTTGAATTTTATTTGCGCACCACCATTCTATTCGACCCCCTAAAAGGTTTAAATGATCGCTTGACATGCTCAACCGAAGCCTCATAACAGTTTATTTCAATCACGTATGATAATGAGAACGGTTTTTTCAACATTCTGTGTTTAAAAGTAAAACTTCCAATTTGCTCGAGGGAAATTACGAAAAAATTTCAAGTAAACAATAATTAATTTCAATATTAATTCAATCATTTTAATAAGGCTATGCACCACCAAAAATCCTTTTTTCTTACGATATTCCAATTACCAGGGTTCATTACATTTATCATATTGTTCAGTACGCAAGAACGCAATGGCATATCCATGAATTCTTATTATCTTCTAAATTATTAAAATATTCATGATAAAAAATTTTGATTTAGTTTGCACCACTTAAAAAAATAACGTGTACCAGGGTAAATAGAGCCAAATTATTATTGATAATAATTACATGTTACAACCATTTATACGCGTATAGCATTTATACAACCTAATCTAATTATTGAGCCATGATTTGCTTTTAAATACAGCAGCATTTTTTAAAGATATAGATGGAAGAATTATCATGGAATGTATTGTGAAAAATTATGTTGGAAATATCGGATGCAATATAAATAAAAAAGTAAACAAGGACGTTTTCTTTTTGAGCGAACCGAGTATAAAGCTATAACTAGCAGACCTGCTGCCTGCTTTGCAGGCAGTCTCTGTCTGAGAAAGATAGACTCGTTCTGAAAAGGTGAACCCGGGAGTCCCGAAAAACTTCGAAAAAACTTTAAATGGTTGGTAATCATGGGCAAGCATGGTGTCATCAAAGCTGGAGTTTCTAGAAAAACAGTAAGGCATTTTTTGCACATTGCATTGTTTTAGGTGCCCCACTGGCAATTTTACTTCCCCAAAACAGCAAGCACGGGGGCAATATTTGGCATACATTAACAAATACTGGTAATGAATTATCTCCGAGGTCAGTTTCTTGCAAATTCATACAGCATTCGTAATGGTATAAGTAATACTGCTTAAATTTCGACGTGAAGATAGTACCAATATTGAGACAGCGGCACACGCAAATGTATTGAAACGTTTACGATCTTTGGTATTAATCCAGACACTTTAATGCATGGAAAACTGTTGAGGTTCATTTTACTTACGCTAGCTAATAGTATATCTTATACAATAAAACCAAATCAAGGGAATGGCAATATCGAAACACTTAATTTATTATACTAACGTTGAGTGAACAGAAATTTGACACGAACTTTATTGTTTTGGAGTGGCATACATTTAAACATTCACCCGGATAATTTCTAAATACCTTCACTAATTGCCGAGTTTTGCCTTCATTGGCGTAGCAGTAGCTATATATCAAGGGAAATAAAAGAAACCAGAGAGAAAGAATTTCATAAAAGGTTAATCGCTAAATAATTAACACATGACTCTTGTCTATTAATTTGATTAATTGAAAGAAAATACTACGAACATACTTTACTGCTGCTTCTTCGAAGTGTAAAAAGGTTGGTGGTTTACATACGAACTATACACTTCAGCAATTACAGCAATCACTTCAGTGAAAAAACTAAACTATAGTATTATGCCGAAGTCACTTCATCACATATGCTTCAGTTTTGTGAAAATAGTTCCAAATCTTCTTAAGGCCTGGTTACACGGTAAATGAGAATGTACAAGTTTCTGTACATTTTTGTGAATGGTTTCATGTACAGATTCTTGTACATTCTCACATTCTCATGGACGAGATCAATGAATAGGTGGCTACACGGTACATTTTTTCGGACAGATTTTCGTACATTTTTAGATGCGCATTATGCGTTTTCGTTTGTTTTTCCTCTTTTTAAACCGTAGGCGCGTTATATAAACCAATTATTTTGCCATGGATACGACACATTTACTTATCAATTGGCTTGTGAAAATGTGAATGTGTCATTTGCGTCGTCTGCCACCAGGTGTCTCTGTAATGAGGTCAACTTGTACGATTGTCTAAACGAAATTAGAACCGGTTCTATATTCTATTCAGACATTCATATAATCGTACATTTTCGTGTGGTTACACGGTGAATTTTCGCGTTCATTCTGACATTCAGACATTCGCACATTTTCTTGAACATTCTTATGTACCGTGTAGCCAGGCCTTAAAACATGTGGCTAAGAACCTTCACCAAAATTAAAAAATAACCAACTTTCATTTGACAGAAATGAAAATAAAGTAATACAGATATCGTAGTGCAATCAACATTTACCTTGTTACGGATTATTAGCTTAAGAGCCACGGTTTTTTGCATTTTTCTTTTCACCACCGACTGCTAAAAATTCAAAACTACTGCCAAATCATGCAGACAGAAAATCCACATTTAATGCACCAAACCACATTTCTCTACTAAAATTAAAGGGTGTCTCCAATAGCCATAAACAATTGGTATCACTCGTCAGAGAACTAAACTTGCTGTGTTGGTTTGCCGGGATGGGACTTCCACAGCAGAGACCAACTCCAGTCTCTCCACCAGAATACCCTCCTGTGATAGTTTACGGGAAGAATGCTTCCTCGCCAGTGACCAACACAGCCGCAATCACACAACGCAGATAGGATCCTTCGCTAGGCTAATGGAACCCCACTAAGGATACTTAGGGTTATAGCCTGGGATCCTTCGCAAGGCTAATGAGATCCTACTAAAAGTGCCTGGTTATTAACACAACCACACACACACGCACACTCACAATCACTAAAAATCACTAAGTCACACTCGAAAATGGGCCCAATTTCTGGGTTGAAACTGCTCCAAAAGAGCGCGGTAAAAACCTTGCAGACAAGAACGGACGAGGGTGAGGAGAAGAATTGAGTGTGTAACAAACAAATTGGATACAGAATGACTGACTGACACGCTACAAAATTTATATATATATATATATATATATATATATATATATATATATATATATTATATATAGATTACTCTTTTGCAACTTATGAAACCACATTTTCTCTTAAAATTTCAATACATTAATTGCCATTGTTTTACCATTGGATAAAATGTAAAACTAGCCAATTTCTACGCGCTGCCGAAACTATAAGATCTCTTCCGGTAGAGAGCGACGTCTTTGAAATACGAATTTGCCCCACGAGTGCCTTCCAAGACGGACCTTAATGGAAATCAACTTATGGTTCCTTTGTCTCCTAAAACTGCTATTTAAATTGAGAATCACGGTTAGCGCAGAAGGCTGCACCTTGAGCTGGTGTGTAATTCCATCTTCTCAGTGTAGCAGTCACAAAATTGAGAGAAATACTCGTTTTTTATGTTAATCACTGCAAGCAAAGATGCGTGTTTTTAAATCAAGGAATGTAATTTTTTAGCTTTCAAACAAAGTTTTCAAAAATACCAATTCAACTAAAGTTTATGCTTAACTCGCAATATGCACAAATAACGCTGAATACTTCTATGATGTCGGATGAAAATAATGTGAACACGCATGTGTTCAGCAACCACAAAACCCGACCTCAGAAAAATGAGGGGCACGCTGAACTTCAAAAGAAAAATAAGAATACAATGTATTTCGCCTGGATGGAAGAGACTGACGAGCGAGCCATTTATATGGAGAGAAAAAAGAGGTATCAAGTTTACACGAAATACTCATTAAACTACGGAATCATGTTTGAATTTACACAAAGAAATGCGGCAGTAAGTATGAAGATTTTTCCTTAGTCAAAAGCAAAAGGAAGTACCTTATATTAAGGCTCAGTTATCACTTCACAGAGGAGGAGCTTGAATAGGCACTTACTACCCAAGTTCAAAGAAAAAAGGTGAATATTTAATTTCATAAAGGATAAGGTACTTAATTTTAAAGCATGTACTTGTTCGATTTTCCTTCCACATTTAGCAAAGGCAGCGTATATAGATTACGTTTTCACTATTTCGGAGAGCACGGAGTTGAAGAAGCATTGATATAGGTTTAAATAAACTATGCATTATAATTTTTTAACTATGTTTAAATAAGTTTATATGTTAAATAACTATGCTCAAATGAACTATACATTTAAATAAACTATACATATATACCTAGTAGCACACAATAAATAATAGATCTACTTTCCACCAATTTTTCCCGAGACTTCATATTTTTTGATTGTCCTGGAAGGCCGTGGCATTAATAACAATAATATACTAGAGAAAGTGGCACGAATGACGTTTAAAGCGAAAAATACAGTATTGTGTATCGTATACTAATGTATTTAGCGAAGTTACTAGAATATTTTGGCTCATGAGTGATTTTTAAGAAATATATGCAGCAAATTCCCCATTCGAATGAAAAGAAAATTATATTCTTTATACACAAAAGGGCTAATCAAATCAAGACTCAGAAAGATCGAAACACATAATGTAAGAGGAGAGTGGCATCAACTAAAGGAGTGCATACCAAGTTCTGTAAAATGCTACAATCAAAATGGCTTTGCTTAATGGCAAGAGACTTGACTATGAGGAAGAAAAATAATAAGAAATTTCAGGTCTTTGATACGTGATTTAGGGTTCAAAACAGGATAGCGATATTGATAAAAAGCTAGTGATAAGCTCGCTATAGCTGAAGGAGCTCGTGATAAATAAGGACAAGAAGGGATGTGTTGCTTGAAAATGAGCAACAACTGTTTCGTGGGCAGAAAATTTACCAGGAATACAGTTTTCACCTCCAGTTTGAAGTGGAAGAAGTTCTACCACGGGCACTGTCTGCCGAATCAAATCAAAAGGAAGAAACTGATGGCATCGAAACAAGCAATCAGCGATGGAGGCGCCTGGAGTGTCCAAGTCCACGTATGCGGAGTCCACACTCACCGGTGTCACTTCGACACTCAGAACAAAGTGCTACGAAATCGAGTTAATTTATTGATTACATGTAATTCTTGTTAAATTTGATGAAAAATGAACAGAAAACGACCGAAAACATCTCGAAGGTGCAATTGAAAAGCTCATGGCGTTATACGTACCTAATAAAATACGAGTGGTTAGATGACGGTGTTAAATTCATCGAAGCACAAAGCTAGAGGTAAGATGTGTGAAATGAACAGGTAGTAGAACTAAAAAGTAGGAATGCATTATTAAAAAAAGAGATATCCATGCTAACTAAAAGTACTGATGAGTAAGAACAACGCCCCCTGCCTAATAACGTGGAAATACCTAGTATTCCCTATACTAAGGCATAAAATTTACCATACATCATTAGTCACTTTGAAGTACAGTTGGGCGTTGAGTTGATTTAGGGCTCGAGGGCTATTGCTATCGTACCAAGCCCAAGACAAATGGGCCTTCTGGGGTATTCCTGTGAAATTTCTTAATCAGTCACTCAAAGAGAAACTGCTAGTTAAGCGTCGGGTAAAGAGAAATTTGTCCCTATGGCACTAGAATTACCTTTCACTAGCTGATAATCTGATATTTATCAATCAAATAAAAGGTTAAATAAACTCAAACCTAATATTATCGTTTTGTCTGAGATTTGGATTAATGAGCATGAATTAAACCTGTATACAATACCTGAATATGACGTTTATGATAAATGTTGTGTTAACCAGGCAAGAGGTGTTATATTGCCTGTAGATGTAAATATCCATTGAACACAATACTCAGATGATAGTATTTCAGACTATTTGCATTCATTATTGACCGCCCATGTCAATCAGCACATGTCAATCGCTGTAATTACAACCGGTAGCTGAAAGTGAAATTAATGTTTTTTTTTATCTTTGCCACTAAATCACCTGGATTTGATGGCATCAGTCGTGCTGCTCTTAAAAAATAATTAATAACATATCTCCAGTGTTGAAATACGTGTGCAATCTGTTTATTATCAGGAGAGTCACCTTTAGCTCTTTAAAAATGCAATTTTAATCCCTGTACAGAAGAGGGGATGTTGAAAAAAAAACTTAAAAATTATATAGACCTATATACTCTCTGAAAATTCTCAACGAAATTGAAAAGTTAGTAAAAAAAATGAATCTATAAAATTTCATGAACGAATAAAGTTTTTTTAGCCTGAAAAAAAATTCGGATTCAGAAGTGACAAATACAGTGAAGGAGCACTAGCACATCACCTGCAAAGTGTTTACAATGAATTGCACGACGATAGACTCACAGTAACACTGTTTATTTATATTAAAAAAGCTTTTGATATACTAGACCACAATATTCTTCTGGAGAAACTTCATTATGCCAGAGTCAGAGGAGTTGTCCAACAGTGGTTCAGAAGTTACTTACAGTCGCGCACCCAATGTGTTCGAGTCAATAGCTGTTATAGTGAATATAAAGAAATAAAATCTGGTGTGATTTAGCTTAGTATGAAAACTAAATATATACTTTAGGACTTGTCCAATAGGTTTAGGGGTATTTGGGATATTGTGCATTAAGCTGTTAGCTAAATCCAGAGGGAAATGCATTGATTGCAATACAATTGAGAGTGTAACAGAGGAAAAATATTTGAGATTTTCTCTGGATAGTAAATGGAAATGATATTATCATATAAGCATTGATGTAACCTCTCAAAATTATACTTTACCAGAAATAAGTGTATTTAATCCTTTCTGAAAGTAATATATCCTGCACCAAATAATTGAAAATTAAACTACGGTATTGATGGTTGGGTAGGCGCATATAAAAGATAATGAACACACTACACAAACAACACTCAGAAGAGAATAGTCCGAAAAATGACGCATAAAATCGCTTCCATCCATCTTTTCCATTATTCATTACCCATAACGTATTACCACTTCGCTACTTGTACTTCTACAAAGTATTAAAGAAGTTTTACTTGAGAAGCGGTTATTAAAAGTATATTGCCAAGGACTCATAAGTTTAATTTATGTGGAAAAAATGTTGACCTAAAAAGACTTCCAAATAAAATATAACATTTTGCTCTACTTGCCTAAAAAAAAGGAAAATTTCCTCCCGGATAATTCAAAAAAAGTAAAACCTTTGAAAATATTTGAAAGGAAACAAAATATGTCTATTTAGTGTAAAGGATGTAGAAGTATTTTTCTATAATATTCATGAAATAAACATATGTAATACTTATATAAAAAATTGTATATCTTGTTTAAACGCACTATAATACAAATTATTCTTTTTTATTATATTTTTACAAGTTAAAATTGTTATTTATGTTTTTGTATGTTTGCATATGTAAGTCTATAAGTATATATGTGAGTGTAAAATATGTAGAAAAATGAAAAAAATTGAATTATACAAGGCTTACAATGTTATTATGTATTCGTCGAGACATTTTTGTACCTATTTTATTATTGCTCAAATGTAAATATATGCATATGCATGTTTGTATTAGAAATATGACATATGTGTACATTTAAATTTCATGGTATGATTAATGGGAACCTTAGCACACTTAGCCTTGCGGGTTCTCTAAATAAATTTTATCATATTTATTTATTATGTTATATTGAATTAATAAATTATCTAAATATCTATCTATAAGTAGTGACTGTACGTAGTTCCAATGTTCGAACACACGTAAATCTGGCAATTTGAATAACCTCCGGTTAATAAAAGTTATTTAAAATCTGGAAAAGAGTGAACATTATTGATCTATTCATCCCTAATGAGGAAACACATGAGGCGATTTCCTTGTTCTTATAGTAATGTGCATATAAGAGAAGTAGGTACCTTTATCTCAATCAAAGGAAAAAAATTAACTTGGCCGTAATTTGAACGCGGATCTCCGAATTGCTGATTAGAAATATGTGCCAGTTATCGCAAGGCAATCATCATTTTATACTGATATCCAAGGGTTTTTATGCAAAATATATCATACTACATGCTATTAACCGATGTTATCACTTACAGCATATGCCGTAACACAGAAGTCGAGCCTGTGTGTTCTGTTGCAGGTAGGGTAGTACTCTATTATATTTTTTATAGCTAAATCTCGCTTTCATGCATGCGAAAGCGTACAACGTTCGTAATGCTTACTAACGGGACATCACTATGAGACAGAATACGTTGATATAACGGGTTACTAGGTGCGAGGGATTAGTGAATGATGTCTTAGTAGGGAGGATGTTGAGGGAGCGGGGAAGAAGAAGACATAAATTAGGTTCTATGAGTGGTATGAAGAGTTGCGGGATGTATGCCGATTCCGAGAAATAAATGCATGTGAGGAAAAAGTGTTTTGCGGTGGTTGAAAGATCAGTAGAAGCAATCTCATCTCCATCTAAACGTGCTTTGCCCGGAATACCGTGTCTTACACTGATTCGTCAGAAACGAGAAACGGGCTCAAGGTTTTCAACTGAGACCCCTCTACAATGGTAAGTTTTATTCCATCTGAAGTATTTGCTCATTGTAGGTAATATTTCTACAAAAACTCACCTCCAGCGGGGATCTCGAAGTGGGCGTACTTCTGCATGCAGGACTCGAGGCTGGTCACCGGTCCATCCTCAGTCTCCATCGCAACGGAGCACAGGACGAGGGACAGAAGGGATAGGAGAACCAGACGCTGCCGGAGCTGCGAGGACGACCGTCGGAGTCTCCGGGGAAGGCAGAGTCGCCTGGTCGGGGTCGGCGGCTGGAATGGGGGCCGGGGGCTCGACACTATCACCTCCTCATTCTCTCCGCCCAACCTCCGCCCCCTCGCCCCGCCAGCTGGGGCCGGAGGGGGCAGGGGTACCTGCTCCCCTCGGGGGCGGCGGCCCCTGCTAGGCAGGCACGTGGCTGAGTGCCTCTTACGTCCTCCCCGCCGGGACAGTTTGGTGGGGCTCGGGGGCGGTGGGGCCGGGGCCTCCCGGGGGGCGGAGGAGACAGTTTGGAGGCGATTCGGGGCACGGGCGTACTTCAAGATGTCGCCGCGGATGGAAGGCACTGTTCGCGTGGTATCCGTGGTGACCCCATATCCTGCTGATCCGAGCCGGGCACCTTGTAGAGCCCGCCGTTGTGTTCCCTGCTCTTGTCCTGTCCACCGTTCGGAGGGCGTGTTGGTGCCTTGTCGTGTCCGTCTCTGAGGGGCGAAGTGTCCTGTGGCTTTTGACCGATAGTTGGCTGATCGAAGAGGAATTAGGGGAGGGTTGTGCGAGAATGACTTTTATTGGTTTGTCCAGAGTTACAATTGGTTCTCTCAGGTGTTAAGTCGCCTCGGTCCTGGCGGGGTGCGGTTACTACAGGTTTCACAATCCTGGAAAGAGAAAGATTTCATGTTACTTAAATTTAATATCATTTCAACAGGAGTCAGTTGCTATGGAGATGAAAACATTCAAATTTCTCGAACAACAGATTCTCCAATACGACAGGCAAGGCACACTCCAAGCAGACTATTCACTGTGAGAGAGTCATTAAATATTCCAGATTTTCTCACCAGAACCGGATAGCATACTTAGCATTTAAGGTCACTCAGTAATTGCAATGGAACCCAAAACAGCAAAGTTCATTAGGTTAATGGCACTCTTTCACGCAGGAGTTTTAATACGGATGAATTCGAAGCATCGTAATGGTCACAAAAGTCTCAGAATAATTCGACAGGACTAGGGTTTCGATGAGAGTAGACAGGTACACATAGTGCTTTCAGCAGTTGACGCTGAAAGCATAATTTACCATTTCACTGGATACTTAAGGATCATAGAGCTAACGTAAATGTCATATCTCATTGCTCATTTATAATGTTAATTTTCTTGACAGACGCTGTTCAAAAAGGTACAAAAGAAATAAGACTGCAGAGACAATCAGTTTTCAGCAGAGCCTTTAGTTTTATAAAAGTGCTATTGCTGCAAATTTCACTGGCGGTAATATTGTTTTTATAATAACTAGATATTTTTTAACTGCAATGAATAAAACTAGGGAACGTGAGCTCTACGGCCTCTTAAAGTTAAAAAAAAAAAAAAAAAATCTCCAATGGCCGTAATAATGATACGCGTATTTCGGCCACAAGGTGGCCCTCTTCAGCGAACTGAAGGGAGAAATCACTTGCAACGCAAGGTTGTAAGTGGATAGGAAGGAGGACAGCCTAGAATAAATAGGAAAATGAAGAAAAGGGAGAGAGGGATGGGGAACCAATGACGTTGGGTTGTGGGAGAGGGAAGAAAGGTATTGGTGGGGAAGGAGTGGGGGGGGAGTTGAAGTCCGCGACCGTTGAAGCGAGTGCGGGGCGAAGGGGAGGGTTGGGGGAGGTGAGAAGGGAAAGGAAACGAAGTCCGTGACAGTTGAGTAAGGGGGGAGGAAGGGGGGGGGGAGGGAAGTGAAGTCCGTGACCGTTGGTGGAGAGCGGTCAACGTTAAATATTTTGAAAAATTATAATTTCAAAAAGAAGGAGCATCTACTGTAAAATAGAGAAAAGTGAGGAGTAGGAAATAGGTCCTTTATCGCTATTCACAATGTTTCTCCTGAATTTGTGTATGTATAGACTTTCATAAGCGTCAAGCAAATGATTAGGTGTTTGTTTGATGAGTTGAAGGTTGTTTTCTGAGGTTTCGTGTCCCGTGTTGAGTAAGTGTTGTGCGATACTGGATTTTTCGGGTCTGTTATATTTGAAATGGGCCATGTGTTCCTTGAATCTAGTTTTTATATTTCTGCGTGTTTGTCCCGTGGAAACATCACATGAGGAACAAGATATTTGATATATGCCGGACTTATTGGATGTGTCGATCTTGTCTTTCGTGTTTCCCAATAAGTGTTTTAGTTTGTTGTTACTACTAAATGAGATCTTTGTGTTCACTGTTTTGAATATCTTTTCAAGGCCTTTAGTTATTTGTGGGTGGTAAGGAAGTTTAATGAAGCGGACGGACTCGTCATAGGAAGTGCAATTTGTTAATTTGTCAAGTTAACTTGCAATGAATAGTTTATATCTTGCCAAGTAAGAGGTAATATTGCTGATTTCATGATTTAAGGAGGCAATATGTACTTAATTTTATTCGTGTTTGTGTGAATTTTACAATAACGAAAGATTTTTTCGACAACTTTTGATATGTTGCGCGTTGAGAGAATCAAAAACCTTTAGACATTAAATGAATTTTCGGTATTTCAACAATTTCATAGACCCCATCTTCTGTAACTTTAAGCTACAACCTATGGTAAATGCTTGTTTTTGAGAAATATCAGTTAAATATTCCAACAAATAATATAACCATACATAAAATTAAAAAGAGTAAGCAATTATTCGTATTATTTAGTTAACATTGTTCAAGACTAAGGCATAAGCAAGCTTGGGAGGTAAAAATAATCCACAAGTTAAAATGTCACTACTGTATACGTGGCATTTAAAATAAATTCTGTAATTGCGTATGAAAGTACCTAGTACATAAAATATCAGCAGACACGTCGACACCCTAAGAGACGTAATTTTTCTAAGGGGTTGGCTTATTTCTGCAAATTTGAGACGAAGACAATCTCGGCGCAAGCAAGGCCAAAAGAAGTGAAGAAATATTATGGTGGTCTTAAAAATATCTTAAAGTCTCCACAACAGAGGTCTCCGTTTTCTCATACCAGTTTCGTTACATTTTACAACATCTCGTGTGCATATGATTCTGAATAAAATCTGAATGGTTTCTTCATAACCTTTTTACACCTTACACAGAGAATAAATTATACCGCATGAACAATCTATGACTTTGATTCCATCTATTTATCCCTAATCCTGTACTAATGTTGTGATTCTGGGCCTCAAGCATTCATCCGTTTGAAGAAATAATGCATTAATAGAAATCACTCTAATGGTAGATTGCGAGCATTTATGCCAAAATTCATCAGCATTAAACCATAAATTATTCCAAAACAATGACTTAAAAACCACGTTTATTACTCGCGAAGTTTTATTTAAATCTTCTTATGCAGTTCTAAAATACCAGGTGCAACTTTTTTATATAAATAAAGAGCTCCAACTGAAGTAGTAAAAAGAGAGGAACTTTATAATACTAAACACAGACGTGAATATGATTTCTTAAATTTACTCCGCACATTCGCGAGGCACACGTCAGTTAATCCTTACAGGGCCTGCGCCAAAATTAATAGCCGTTACATTTATAACATTTCGTTGAAAAAATACTTAGATTTAAAGATAGTTAACTGATTCTCTGGTTACCATAGTACCATTTTTTCTCAATTCATGGTGCTTATAATGCCAGGATTCCAGCTTAGCCTAACAAATCTGAAATAAATGGATATTATTTTCAACATTCCTTGGGCAACGCTTAATATCACCCACTGTTTTCTGCCTATAAATAGTGCCTGCAAGATGTTTTGATAAGTAAAGCGTGATAACCGCTCGAAATTACGCACTGAATTCTGCATAGCAGTATATTTTGAGACATAAGGGTATAGTAGCGTTAAGTGACGTTTTTTAGGTTTACTATTGATTTTTTACGATCTTTGAATAAAACAATGTTGCGGGAAATCTTCCATCGGGCAACGCAGTGATATTAAAATGTAAAACAATATTAACTCCCTAAAATGAGAGCATCGTCAACCCTTCACATATTAATCGTTAGCACCCTGTCGGACTAGTTGCATAGGCCACGTGTTTGATTTCCTCATCAGCCATCCACGTACACCTGTTTTGTCCAAATCCAGTTGTGCCAAAATTTCCCCCCCTCGAAACCTCGAGACTCGAAAATCCTCGGAGACTCATAAACCGCAGGAGACTCTCGCGTCTCGTCCAAGTGCCCGAGCGAAGAGCTAAGTGCAGCGATCTGCCCCGGTCAGCGCGGTCGCTCCGGTCATCGCGGCTTCTACACAAGCGCTCTTTTTATACTGTCCGCGCTGGTGCTGACATCTTTTTCCACGTTCGAGTCGACCTGCGGATATTCCCACCAATCCAACGTGTGATAACGTTTCCCCTCTTCACCCTACTCCTCCACTGGCCAGCCTTTTCCCCTCCTGCGCTGGCAAAGTGTACCGCCATCATAGCAGCTCTCTTTGCAACGAACCGCGCGAGGAAAGGACGTGTTGGCTGGGTTCCTATTGTGATCGTCTTGCAAGGACAAGGCTAACGGTATTTAGCCTACGGGCTTGTGTTATACTGTAATAATTGTAAATGTATAAATACTGTCATTGAAGTTATTTCAAACTAGCTAAGGTTGTTTTCATTGTTTTTTTCTCTCGTTACGCCCACCAAAAATCAGTCAATTCGTTCGCGACGTCAAGTTTCACGGGCTTGCGTTGCACAGTTTTACTAACATTGGTTTGCGTTAGAAAGGGCACAGAGTAACGAATAGGACATTTTTAGGCACTCTGGCCTGGTGTAATATTCGAGAAAGATAAGATTAGTAGGGAACAGACTGATTTCATTACTATTCGGTATTCATTAATTTTATGGCAACCTTCCAAAATGGCATGAACGCTAACTATAGGGATGGTAGCGAATGGGAGGACTGTTAACGTTTATGCAAATAAATATTACCAGAATCTATAATTATCAATCCGACTAATTTATCACAGTGTAATCTTTAGTAAGATTTCAATATTGTGATAAAGAGATGGTAATACACTAATATAACAGTTAACACCAAATATTTTTTTTGAGAATGCTTACGGAACTAACATGCCCGCATGTAATAGGCATGACATAGCAAAAGTGTTTCATGTAATAATGGGCAAAATTGAACACCCCTCAATTGTTCTCTCTGCCCTAAATGCTCATCTTGCTCAATTTTATAGTTATTTTCCTTTCATAATTCTCAGGCCTCCACATGCCACCAAGCTAATGAGGAAAACCATTATTTAAATACATTCTACACGGCGATATTTTAATTAGACATATCTTTTAATTCAGAAAAGCTGTGTATAGGTTTTGTTAATAACATGATAAGCATCCATGCAAATATCCTGACGCTTAACCTAATAATGTAAGTTTATTTCACCATGAGAGTCATTCAAATATTATCGAGGTAGTCACTAACGTCTTTCGCATGTTGCTTCCGTACGAAAACGGATCGAAGTTACTCTTCAACACAATGGCCTATTTCTGTAGCTATAGGTTTCTATTACATGCCAGCTTTATCCAAAGGATCATGCATCCTACAGTTCCGAATTCATCCCGCAGAGGGAATGTCTTCCCTGGCAGTGACAGCTTGCATTTCATGATGCTTTAGGCTGGGTCTTAATGAGAGTATCGATTATACTCGTGGGAAGTTGTCCTCTGTCTGGAAAGAATCATCAGATAACCGCATGTGGCAATCAATGAGAGAGAAACGACATACCACTGGAGTTTGAAGTCATGCGGGCCAAGAGTTCAAATGAAATCGATTACGGCTGTAAAACTAGGCAGGGACATTAGAGATGTTTTTAATTTTCACCTGGTGGCGTGAGAAAACACTTTTCCATCTATACCTGCACATGCCATGCTTGTTAGTGATTGGCATTTGAAAGATATCACTCGAGCCGCTATTTCATATCTATGCACCCATATTTACTTAAATATGTAGACTAGGAAAGTATCATTGAAATATTTAAAAATCATTGTACTATAGCATTTATGCACTAACATACGAGACGTCTTTAAACATTTCAATCCTAAACTCAACTTAAGCAACTACTAAAATACTCTTGGTCAGGATTGAGCAACCATTTTTAGTTTACATATTTATTTGGCAATTAGTTTGGCTTTTAGTTACATTCGCATACATAAAATTTAAAAATTCTTCTTATTTGTGATCCAAGGCGTCCGCGAACAAAGAGGGTTGCACTGACGGGTGGGGTTAGGCCAACAACGTAGCTCGGCCGAGCGCAGATTTGCAGGCTTCAAATGCTGCACGGCGCTCCGGCGTCATGTCTACTGGCCGAGAACCGGTTAGTCGGGGTCCGGAAAGGGTGGCGTCCAAAGGGGCTTGGAGGGATACGGCGTCCGCAAGGAAGCGACGATAAAAGTTAAACATGCCTAAAAATTGGCGAAGTTGCTTCGCCGTTTATGGCGTGGGAAAATCCTGAAGAGCAGCAACCTTCTCCTTAAGTGGATGTATGCCATCGGTCGAGACCAGATGTCCGAGAAAGGAAACTTATGAATGTTCTAAGACGCATTTGCCGGGGTTGATCACGATTCCATGCTTTTCAAGACGGCCGAATATTTGTCGTAGATGTTGAATATCTTGCGACGGAGAGTCTGAGAAAACTAGAATGTCGCCTATGTGGCAGACGACAAAATCCAGTCCCCGAAGTACATGGTCCATAAATCTCTGGAAAGTCAGGCTCGCATTTCGGAGACCATAAAAAAAAGATGTATTCAAAGAGACCAAAAGGTGTAGTAATGGCAGTCTTTGGAATATTTTTGGTAGCCATCGGGATTTGAGCAAAAGCCTGTACCAAGTCAATCACAGAGAGTATGGGGCTGCCGGCGAGATTTGCTGTGAAGTCCGAAATATTTCTGACAGGGTAGCAATCGGGCACTGTAGGAGCGTAGTTGCATTCTGTAGTCACCACAGGCTCGCACGATTTCTTAGGCACCATGTGAAGTGGCGATCACCAAGAGCTCTTCGAGCGACGAACGATGCCGGCGCGCGCGAAGTTCTCAAATTCGTCCTTGGCGGCGCTCAGTCGATCCGGTGCCATGCGGCATGAGCGGCTAATGACTGGGGATCCGGGCGTAGTTCTGATGTGGTGGACCGTGGAATGCTTTACTTCCCGTGGAAGGCCGACAGGTCGGCTGATGTCAGGAAATTCCATCAGCAGGTCATGGTAGGGTGAAACTGCAAACGTATACAAGGTTTTGACTTCCGCACAGGGTATGCACTTGACGATGCCGGGGACTGAAAGGAAAGTTAAACCGTCGAGTAGGCGTCGGTTCCTCACATCGTCCAGAAGATTGTAGTGGGAGAGGAATTCCGATCCCAGAATAGGATGAGGCACGCCAGCAACTACGAATTTCCAAGTAAATTCGCGGAGAAGTCGGAGATTCAAGCTGAGGGAGACAAAACCATAAGTGTGGATGGTTGTTTGGTTGGCAGCAAATAGTTCATAGTCAGTCTTTGGACGGCGTTCGCATAAAATCGAAAGTGGCCACACACAGAGGTCAGAACCAGTGCCGACCAACAGCTGATGTTTGGTGCGTTGGTCGGTGACGAAAAGGCAGGTCGGGCAGGCGCCGGCCGTCATCACAGACTGTCCTGCTGGTTTTCCGCTGAGGCATGGTTACTGGTTGGACGACACGTGCGAGCATTCTGACCCCAACGCCGGTGGTACCAGCAGACGGAATCAGCCGAGTTGTCTCGCACCGGGCGCTTATCAGGAGTACCTGGGCGGGAGCTGGAACGGCTGTTGCTGAGTTAGGATGACCAGCTGCAAGAGCGCGAGCGATTCGTCGTGAGAGTAGCTACCTGGCGAGCTAACTCCACCACCTGCTTCGTTAAGGTGGCGATCTCAGCTGACGGTGCGGTGGAAACACTGTTGATAACGGTAGTCGGCGGCGAAACGTCGTGGATTTTGTCTGCCAGCTGAGCTATGTCATCTAGAGGTGATGAAGCCTGCGACGCGATGATGGCTTGAATGTAGGAGGGCAGACGGTTGGCTCAGAGGGTGCGCAGAAATGTATCAGGCAAGGCAGGTCCAGCTAAGTTACGGAGGTGTCGGAGAAATTGAGATGGTTTCCGATCCCTTATCTCTTCCTGCTGAAGGAGTAGCCTCACCTTTTTTTCATGGCTGTCAGGAACGTGGCGAATGAGTTCCGTCTTGAGGTACTCGTAGCGATTTGCGTCCGGCGGGTGAGTTAAGTTGTCTTCCACTTCTGCGGCAAACCTGTGATCTAAGTGGGCGACCATATGACTGAACTTCGTCGTATCCTGAGTGATGCCACTCAGCGCGAACTGATTTTCCGCCTGGTAAAACCAAAGTGCTGGTTTGTCGGGCCAGAATTCAGAAAGCTTCAGCGTAACACGTGCGACCCAAGGCTGAGTATTTTGGTCCCGTATTTCTGCGGTTGAAGGGTGAGCTGGAAGTGCGTCGTCCTGATGGTGCTGTTTTTGCATGAGCAGAGTGGTCAGCCGGTCGAGCTGAGCACGTTGGGCGCCCAGTAATTCTTGTTGGGCCACAAGGCGAGTTTCTAGAGCAGCCATGGCTGGGTTTGTCATGGTCACGTTTTATTTTACTGCAAAATTCACTGTCAATAACGCGGAGTGGGTTACGAAAGTTCTACGCGTGTCGGTACTCGTCGTCACTAATGTAGGCACTCGGGATCACGTCGGGGTTAATGTTTGCACTCGGGGTCACCAATGTGGGAGTCACGGTTGAAATAAAAACACCAAATGCTGGTGTACGGTGTTTATTTAGCGTTACCACAAATACAAGAGATTCCACCACACCGATTCGATCACTAGGCACGACTTGGACTCAATGACTGACTTCGGCCAGCGGGTGCAGTGTATTTATATGAGGTTTGTTAAATTGCAGTCAGCAAAGACTATATACAACGTTAGTCAGCGTAGCCCCACGTAGGAAGAAGACTTTAGACAGCGCGCCGGGCTGTCTGGCGCCGCGATGGGGCAGTGGCTGGCGAGAGCTCGCCGAGGCCGTCAGCCGGGCTGACCATTGCCGCATTACACCATATTTGATTGTATCTTATTTGTTGACAGCTAACAATATTTATTAAATTCCAGTACTTTAGTTCTTTGTGAATTGAAAAATTGTATGTGCAAACTTCTGTGAAAATCGTATTATTTTTCTATGAATTATGTAAGGTTTTGGGAAGGTTTTGACGACAATATCATTTGACGTGAAAATTTTTAATTTTATTCGTACAGATTTTTCTACTGAAAAATAATTTTATCGTAAAAAATTGTAAAAATTATAAAATTGCAACTCCCCCGCCCCCTGCACTGCGGTTGGGCGAACGGAAATATCGTAATCGCCCATCTATACTACAGGGGGAGAGAACAGTTCAGCGCCCACGGGAGTTCCCGAGTCGACGGAGCCGGAAGGCGCACACCAACCGCCACCCGAGGGCGGAGGCAGAGACGACCACTGGTGGCACGACCATCCCGCGGGCAAGTCAGGGCCGCTGCCCTTCGCGCAGTCTCAAGAGGCCACGATCCTGATGGCCGGCCTCTTCGTGGGAGTGGCCATCTTCGGGTACCTGGCCCTGGTGTGCTGGAGGAGGTCCCTCGAGTGAGTTCACCGCTTATTCACAAGGCACCATTGTTCAAGTATTATATAAAAAGTGTTGGGGTGGGGATTGGGATTTGGATATTTTTATGCCTCACGTAAAAATCCAAGGTCATCTAGCATTATAATTTAATTACGTGTGAGATCGCATTTTTATATTATCGTCGGATGAAAAGTGTATCAAGCAGCGCTGAGTTTTCCCACTTGCTAGTGATCTTCATGTCGTGATATTTTTTTGGAGAGCACGAATAATATCTAATTATAGTAATTCACCAATAGTCAGCTAAAACACTCGGCACCTCTTTACATAAACTGCTTTGCAGATAACCAAGAGAGAAGGGACATGAGGGGCGAAAGGAAGGAACATTGAACATAGATGAATGATTACTCTGTGATAAAATGCATCGTAAACGAAAACATCTGCTAAATTCTCTTTCTAACCAATACGCTGGTTATCGCTCCGTAGAGATAGGACACTCGCTGCGCTCTCTAGGGGGCTCCGCCCCCTAGAACCCCTTTATGGGGGGGCTTCGCCCCCTGTGGTCTGTGGGCAAAAAATATTTCAGTTTGGAACCATGCTTCTAAGCCACTATAAATGATAGATAATAAGAATATCAAGTTGTAGGAATCGATAAAATCTACAAGAAACTGTAAACAGATTTGAGCTACGACATTTACTTTAGAAGTTACAGTGGAAAACAAAAAAAAATAATTTTTTTTGTTTTCTACGATTTTTTTATATATAATTATCTCCAACGATTTTCTATCACTCATATTTAACACACACGGCCGCGCTAACCACTTTAGACTCTTATAACTGTTTATGACCGACACCAGCAATGCATTCCATGGGATAGTAGGAGCGATATCATATACTTTCCACGTCATAGACATGGCGTCGGGCGAGAAATACGTTTTCGGCGCGGATTTCAAATTGAAATTTCAAACGGCTCTAGGAGCGTAATTATTTGGCTTTCGAGGGTAAAACTCGGTAAGTGACCTTTTTACGTCTCAAATATTATAACCCAAACGTAATCTGAAGTAGTGTGATCCCTCCTATTCGAAAGGTTACTATATTTTCGGTTAGGCATGTTGATGGATATATTTTTAAGCTCTGGAACTCGCTGATTGAGTGAATGTAAGTTAACTGCAATGAAACACTTTTAAACATTTATGTTTAAAAAACTTATTGCTCGCCATTGCCGCGGCTCCGCGCCGAGGCAATGGCGAGAGTTCGCCACAAAGTAAAAATCCTCCAATAGAGAGTGTAAATTGAAAGATGAAGAAAAATCAATCCTACAAATTTGCCGAAAATACGATTAGTGTGAGGATATGAGTGATTTTAGATGGAAAAAATAATTTTATATCCAAGACTAAATTCAACCAGCATACTATTTAGCAAAAAGTGACCATAAATAATCTCACACCTTATTTTATAACGCGCGCTAAAATTTCTTCCCCTAAAATTTTAATGATTTTGTTTTAGACATCACTTGAACTTCCAATTTTACGATGAAACATTCCCCTATTGAGTGAATTTCTGCGTTTTACAAACAATTTGCCACATCATGCATCGGAAGACCCAAATATATTATTGTACTGGATTGCTTTCCTGTTACTCTCTCTATACACTCACGTACTCCACTCCTATTTCTTCTCCTTAACTAAGGTACGTCCTTCGATTGGCCAAAACATTTTATTGACTGTAAAATATGTTCTCTGAGAAATTTCTGAATGATTTTCACACATACAATAAGGGGTTAGGCGGAAGAAGGGACATGAAAGTCTCACTGTCTCAATACCCCCATAAAATATAGGCAATTTATATGCCAATCTTAAAATACGTTACAATTGCCTTAGAACAGAAAATGTAAATTAATGTTATAACATACATCAATGTGCGCTCGCTTTTAGCGCCTTGGCATTTCCTAGCGTTTTCTCTTAAGATTGGGACTTTTTCTACAAATTAATTTCTTTTTGCATAATTAGTTTGATAGTATTGAGCAAACTTAGGAGAAGATTTAAATCTCATTTTATTCTAAATGGATTCTGCCTTCATCCTTATATTCGATTAAATATTTTTTCTTTGAAGAATAACTAATTTCAAATTACGAAATGGTTGTGTTGAACTCAGTCATCCCAAGTACTCGTACGCCTTTATTCAGCAACCACCAATTCCACAAAGCCGTAGATTCGATTGAGTATATCCATAACCTCAATTGTTAATTAATGTTTAAATACTTAATTAATAAAATGGAAAAATAAACTTTGTACGTAGTTAAACGTAATGGCACACCAATAATTGGGAATTCTCAATGTAAATTCATGTGAATTTACTGGAATTCAAACCCTCCTTGAATGTAGATGGCTTGGCTGAAAATCTGGAACAAATCCTGGTCAGCATCTAGGATGTTCTGCTTTCAATTACTTAATTTATATTTTTCATTGCGTGTTCACAAATGCATGGTGTCATCTCACCCCATAAAAGATTTCTCCGACAGGTAAGTGATTACATTAGCGGGAGTTAACACAGTTATGGAACAGGAAATGTCATCTCATAATAGCATTATCGAGAGAAGTAGAAGAAAAAAACGAGCGTTCGTGCGGTCATAACAATGAAATCGATTCCCGTGCCATCAGCGACAGAAACTTTCAGAATCGCATTAATAATCGAATGACGACACAGAGAAGTGGAAGCTATTTATCTGCACCGGACACTTCCGATTATTTCGATATTCATAGGCATGCCGTGAGCAGTGCCATCATTAAACAGAGACAACAATTCACACGGGCGGAACGGCGGCGGGTCGGGGTTGTGTCTTCGGAAGGGGGGTGTGGGAAGGTGGCTGGCAGGCAAAGGGATCGGGCCGGTGGAATTCGCGGGGACGCTGTTGCATTATTAATTCGAGTGCCTCGGAAAACTCTCCCGTCTGTTTTTGAAATGCCTATCCTCAGCAGAGAGAGGAATAGAGATGGGGAGAAGGAAAAAAGGTATGGGCGGGAGTGTGAAGGCGAGTGTCGTCGTCGCTCGGGGAAGGAGCGGAGGATAACCACGGAAGCCGCGCGGGGTCCTGTCCCGTTGTTTCTCATCCGATCGATTTAATCTCAACGCCAGATGTGCCGACCAATAAACGGTTCACTAAACATTTTCCCCCGGACTGAGCTAACGCGAGAGTGGAAGGGGTGGAACGGAAGCCCGTGTACCATTCCAACCCTTCCATTCCATCCATGCCTACGAATTACTCCACCACCTCTCCTGATCCAACAGTCCTATTATTCTCGTATCGCTTCCTCTCCCCACGTGTCCCCTTGCTGCGCCTACGCGTAAACAGATCTCCGAATGAATGTGATTGAAGTAAAAACGTAAATTTGAAATTTGGGCAGTGACTTTCGTGGATGTGAAAGAGATTTGGTGCAAAACCGTCCTTCATTACGCGATAATTAGACAGCGCAGAAATGAGAATAGAAAGGTTACTTTTTAGAATGTTTTATTATTTATTTATCTTATTTTTATTTGAATTTTATGGCCTTCACTGAACCGCTTTAGTCATCTTCTGGATTTCTTCTCTTTTCTCTCCGCCCAGTATTTCTCCATTCGCTCGGATTGTAGTGTTCTGTCTTCATCTGAGATCACCCTTTCCTATTCTCCGTTTGTTGATCTTCGTTTGTAGTCTGATCTGTTTGCCCTTGAGTTTCTCGATAGCATATATCTTTTCTTTCAAATCTTCTATTGAAATGAGTAATTCACTAATATCTTCCTTAATTTCTGCTATCCATCTTGCACTGGTCTTAATGTTCCCTAATTTTTCTATAACCTTTTTGCTTATTCTGTTTTCCGGAGTTCTGATGAGATGTCCGAAGAATGAGATTCGTTTATTTCTTACCGTGCTCATTATAGGTTATATTTCTCTGTAGACTGTTGCATTGGAAGATAATCTCCAGTGCCCGTTTTCTTGGTATTTATTTGGTTTGAAACGTTTTATAAGGATGATAAAACATCATAGAAATTTTTACCGAAAATCATGGAAAATGTTTTTTTCATAATATTCAGAATATAGTCAGAATTGTGCTCGCTGCGTAAAAAGTCTTCAAACTTGTAGAAATGATATGATTAGATGAACGATGATACCGCTAATTTCCTCTTCCCAAGTTTGCCTTTACTTGCTCCGATGAATAGAAGTTGTAGAGTAACAGTGGCATTTCTATCAAAATTAATATTGTCATTATTAATATAGAATGATTTCCTCACCCGCCTCTCTATAGGGAAGACACGCATAGTACAAAATGTACTCATTCTGGAAATATATTTGTGTTGGCCAATGTTGATGATGTGTCTAGTTACTGACGTAATATAATTACCAAATTCATTACCCTCGTTCAAAAGCAGTGTTGAACATGATTTAGTGAAAGGTGCTGGTTCTCAGGACCATTCACATGTATGTTCCGTCCCTCCACCGCTTAGTCACACCTCACTTCGCTTACTCACTCCTATTATACCACATTACATCATCTTCTCACGTGTATATAGCTATGTCCATGAACACACACATTTTCGTATGAGCAATGGAGGATTCGACTGGGAAATATTTCGAATGGGGATGTTGCTTTTGCGTGCAGAAATTGTGGAGCTAAAACGTCATTTCATGATTATTTAATAGACGTTCTAGGACATAGGGATGCAAATTGAGTAATTAGTTCGAAGGCCTGACAACAAGGAAAGCCAAGTTGCCACAACAACTTACTGTGAAAAGATCGTCCGATAATAGTGGCAATAGTACCAGCAAGTTAAAGAAAAACGTTTTGAATGAGTGAATTTTGATGAGGATAGTACCCTTGTAAATGAAAAGTATAACTTGGTTATTTCACATATATCTTTATCCAATCTATGAGGAATAACTTAGATATAATTTTCATTTTCAATGTTAAGCAAATTCCACAAAGTCACGCCTGAGTATAAGGTAGTAACCACTTAATAACGGAACGAAACTCATTCACGGGTCACCAGACCTGAGGGCTATGAATCCAATTTGGTGCCAAACATAAATGCCTAGGTGTATGCTAGACCTAGACCTGTTTCACTCATTTTAATGCCTCTCCCCTCTAACCATTCATTCCTATTAGTCTCTACTTCCTTCTCTAAAAACATGTTTCCCGTTTCACCAACGAGTGCTCAGTTCTCCAAATAAATAAGGGGTAAAGCGAAATTTAATGTGTTAATTGCCAAATGGGACTGTCGATCTCGGAAAATGATGACCCTTCTTCAGAGATTACCAGAAGCACCAGCGATAAGATTAGGGAGATTAGTTCCCATATGTCATATTAGAATACAAAAATGTGCAACTTTCATAGAATGTCAAGTGTTCATCCTTTGTTTGGTAGCATATAGTGAATAATGGATATTGCACTCGTATGCAAAGAGTCGCATGACTAAGTGGGTATGGACCATTCTTAAATTGTTTGTCTTTATTTCTTCTCCCATTCTACAGTTCTATTTATTTCCTACTTATTTTTCTACCCACGATGCTCCTGGTAAACCTACGTAAAACTATGATTTTAGGCTTTCCCGGCGAATGATACTGATGAGTTGTTCTCGGATTTCCCAACGTGTTAGGCTTTCCATGGTTGCAGACATTTCGGCAGGAGACTTTCCTGCCATTTTTCAAGGCTGTGGAAGGCCTTGAAAAATGGTCATCCACAGCCTTGAAAACGGCAGGAAAGTCTCCTGCCGGAACGTCGGCAATCATGGAAAGCCTAACCCGGTGGGAAACCCGAGAACAACTTATCAACTACGTAAAACTAGTTTTATCTCCGAATGTATACATGACAAACCGGCTTTTACCAGGAAAAATAAGAAAATCCGTATCGAAAGAAATTCTATAGGATAATCCCATCTATGAAAAGAAAATCAAGGACATAACTAGTGTTTCTTATGAGTTGATTAGATTTTATGATCCATTCTACGAATTGACTCAAAAAGATCAATCGTAGGTCACTTTAAAGGGAAAATATCTATCAGTATAGTTACAATTTAACGACTAATTTTTGCTGTTCTAGAATCTAGTTACTACTTTACACAATCATTATTGAATCTGGGATATTGATTTATATTGGGTGAGAGGCAATTACCCAGTCATTCAAAGTATTCCTCTCAAAATCCTCTGAACATTTCACTATTTCTGGCCAATATTATAGTTCCCTAATGATTCTTTTTCTTAAAGGCCTTCCGTCTATACTGCTCCATAAGGAGAAACAAAATTATAATTCCACAAACATTTTTAATCAGTCAATGTTTAATAATAGTATTTTAATGGAGATGTTATTACATTCTCTAAGTGATAAGAATTACGCCAACTAGCTTAGTTTGATGCAATTTACAAAACCCAAACTTCCAGTTCACATCAACGTATAGATAACGTCATATTGCAATTATAGTCAACCAGACAAAACCTGGACCCCAACCTGGACCTGAAATAGGACCCCAGCAATTTTGAAACCACATTGAAATGAATATGGAAATAGGTGAAAACGCCACGTGACCTTCCAAACCTCATCCCTACAACGCCCATCACTTCTTTTCAGATTCATTCCACCCCCAAACCACCAATGTCACAATCTCATTCACTCACCCATCTTATCCATCAACAAATCTCCAACTAACTCTCTTCCTTCGTGTCCCATACTCATTTCTAACACAGATCTCTACATCTTCAGGGCCAGGTCTCCAAATGAATGCAAATGAAAGCGACGAGCATTACGATGCGATACAAAATAAGTATAATAATTCCCGCATGTAGCGAAATCAGTGAACAGTAGGTCACAGTTCCTTCTATAGCAATAAATTGAGGGGTAGGTTTACAGTTGCTTATCACACTAATGTTTACTTTGACCGATACTGACAATTATTATACATGGCTGTTCATTATTCTGTCACCGCATAAGCACAATCTTGAATTCTACCTGAAATAAATTTTATTAGGATACGTGAACGGTATACAGTGCTTAGAACTGTTGTACGCCTCCCATTCTCATTGATGATTTCTTCAACTCTTCCACCTTAGTCTCTTCTGCTTCCTATTTCCATGTTTTTCCTGATATGATTATGCATACTCATCCAGAACTTTGATTTAATACTAGACGATATGTTCAATTCAATCCCATAAAGAAAAAGATTAATTAACGATTTCCTGTCTATGCGAGTCTATTCCCACTTTGAGAAATACATCAAAGACACTATAATCACCATCACAAAGGCAATTAATACGTGATTCCAGTACCTTAACTAAAACTTACATAAGTTAGAAGTAAGGGTTCTCGATTTTCCGGCCGGGTGATGGTGTTGAGCTGTAACGACATTTTAGGTTCGATGGCAAACTACATCATTGAAACTTTGGTGCAGTTCAACACAATCATTCGGTTGGAAACTGAGAACTCTTCATAATAAACATTCTCCGAGAAAGACAATTAAATTTAACATAGGTTGTCTTTTTCGGACATCATTTACTCACATTATGAGACTTATGATTCACATTATAAACAAATATGTACCTAATGCACAATCTACGCAAAATCAGTACTAATCCTACTTTCATATTAACATTGGTTGTTTAGAATGTCGAGGGTGCTTTTATCAATCAGCCGTTTTTAGGATCAGGGATTATATTTGCATTAAAATTCACCCTCAGAATTTGCACATCTTTTCACCAAGTAGATTACCTTATATAATGATTTTTACAAAAATAAACTGGCATATGACTTCGTAGCGGAATTTTGCGTAGTAGACCGCCTCTTTAGTCCTGCAGAAGAAGTTTGAAAAAGCCTGTTGATCGTAAACTTGATTCCAAAGCAAATTGATGATCAAGCATGGGAGTTATTTAGGTGTGGTTGGTAGGTAGATGCAATCACTGCTCCTGACCTCTCACCGAAAAATCTCGGGTAATAAAGCATCTGGAGTGGAATACGTACCCAGCCATTGTGTGAGCAATACGTCAATTTTTAAAGGACTCTGATTGTTCACTCCTCCCATGATAGATCCATACAGTTCCATAGAAAGCAGTGAAATGAAGCCTTAGCACAGGACTCACTAAGTGGTCTGAATTGGTTGATGACCCTAAATTACTAAAGCACATGCCTTCGTCGGTGGTGAGTGAGCTCATGCCCGCGAAAACACCTTTAGAGTTTTGTATACTATATTTTGGAATGGGGTGAAACCGGGCACGCTGGAAATGGTAATGTTATACATAATAATTGAAAGCAAAATGCAAAAACTAAACCTTAAAAATAGTTAAATATACACGCTTCAATAATTAGGAATTGAGTTAAATACCACGTGACTCTTGACAATCTTCAACTTAAGGCCCATGGCTATTGCAGAATTCGTTCAAAATTCAACCTTCAGTCATAAAGTTTGTATGATTGATGCATATTTGTATTAAAATGATTTGAAACCATATTTATTTTTATAAACCATGAAACCATTTTTATACGTGAAGATAAAAATGTTTCGTTTAAATTACACATACATAAACATAGGAGTTGTATTCATTTGAGTATGTACCTCAGAAAGAGTTGAAGAGAGAGACCAACACGTTTATCAAGAAATTAATTACAGAAAAATTGGGTTACAAACATTTTCTATAACCCAATGTCTTTGAACGTGATAATAACACTTACAGATAATATTTCTGAAGCAGAATTATAAAATACTGCAGCAGTGCCATAATTTGCGTGCGTTTAAGAATGCATTTACTAGGAATACGTAGTCGAAAGTTTTCTTTTGGTTGGAATTTTCATTACATTGATGCAATTATAACAGTTTTCCTGTATCACTTACATCAAAGTGTGACACCTGACTATTCAAAGAATTAATGAATAGTTCATTAGACCTTACTAAAGCAGTAATTTAAAGCAGCAGTTAAATAAGTTATTTTTTTACATTTTATCATCCAAAAAGTGTTTTGGCACAGGAAAACGTACTTGTGGATACAAATACTTTTTTCATTCAATGGTCAATTAAGCAGTTGGTTAATTGAAGAGTTCGAGTTAAAACCAATACATTCAAGTACATGCACTCAGACGAGTGCTAGCCTCATTTCAAACATCTATTGGGACAAAAATCTAAAAAGTAAAGGTTAACACGTAATTTTAGCGCAGACATAATACTGAAGTTGGAAACAGCAATTAACTTAGAGCTTACCTACCGCACAGTCAAAAATGTTTGAAGCCCAGAATCATTACGCAAAAGCGTAGACGCATACTCTTGAGAAAATAGCCGCAAATTATATTGTGGTTAAAATTTTACTCGACAATTATCCTTTGAGGAATGCCTTAAAATTGAGGGACACCGGTAGATCATAAAAAGGCAAGTATCGAAAGCGATGGAAAACTTTGCACAAATATATGTGATGCCGTTTAGACCATATTACTTCATCTCAATGCTGCAATAATTTCGTCTAGTAAATGAACTTTATGACTTGAGTGGCAGACGTCCCTCCAGGCTTACCCGCATCAATGTCGCAAAACGTCTGCTGTGTAGATATCACAAAAAGAGGTTATGAACGGGAATAAGCGTCAGATAGTCCTTCACATTTGGACGTCCCAAGTGGACGAACAGAACAATTGAAGATCGGATATTGATACAATTTTACTCGATTCAAATCCTACCTTCTTATGGCAAGCTACTAAGGTTACTAGCCCGTATCGAATGGTACATACATTCTGAACAAATTCAATAATTAAGCAGGGAATCATACGCCAAAATATAAGCATCTTTGACTCGAAGTAGGTACATCCCCAGAAGTTCAAAGTAGTTGTTCGGCGTAAATATAACATTTGACCCCATTTAAAAAGATGATGTTGTTTAAAATTTGTACATTTAATGTTCCAAAATTATTTGAAATTTTCAAAAAAGCAGGGTATCAAATCAAAATATTCCCACACCTCAGTTAAATAAAAATAAACATGTCAAAAAAGATGTATCGGGTGTTCTGGTGCTAAAGCTGTTCTAAAAATACGAGAAGCAAGACCATGCATCAAAAATGCTTTTGTGTATTTTGGAAGTAATAGGTTTTTAGATCAAGGAAATGAAAATCAAATAAGCTCTCTTATCTACTATCCCTGTCTGTTATTATTTTACCCAGTCAAGTGGGAGAATAGAAACAATTCCCGGAAACCGAATTATAAATGTGAAAGGTGTGGAAAAGTAGGCAAAGAAAAGGGCACATAAACATTTAACAGTGCAACTTTGCAAATCCATGCCATGCTTTCCGTATGATCCAACACTACCAAATCCATTCCACAGTTAAAATGTTCTTTGGCCCTTCACTCCCCTCTGAGAATGAATTTTTACGGCGAACAGTAAAACTAAATTTAAATGTCATTGCTTTTAAATGAGTTATTTCTTGACTAAAAACGCACTTGGTTCATCATTATCATCTCTTTTCTTTTGGCGAGCGTACTCGGAATGTCTTGCCCTTGTGGCAGTAATCTGATTGCAGATATTGTAGAAGTAACTTTCAAGAATACGGAAATATAATGCGAAAGGTTTTGACCTTTTCAACTCCATCAGCTCAATTCATTTTTAACATCCATTGAAATATTGGGCCCGTTAGTTAAGGAGCGTCTATAATGACGACTTAAAACGGAAAAATGGGCTATCACTGAGGCAATTATCGTTCATAAAACATAGGATATCAGATTGCGTTGCCAGCAGGGAGGGAAAATAAGAAACTAAAGTAAAAAAACATTATTAGCTATAACTTTAAGAAAGTTGAGGAATCGCCAGTTATGCCACTCAATTAGAAGTAACATCATATCATATTTTACCATGAGGACAATCTAATTTATTGTCCTCATGCTCGATGCAGATGCAGACTCAAATAAAATAACCTCCCAGTGAGGAATCATTCACGGGCCTCATTTTACCTAATAATTTAGATTTTATAAATCGTGGAAAAGCACGATGCTAGTCTTCTATCCAATAACTCGTTCAATAGCTGACCGGTTTGTTTTTAAGTGCACTATTGCTTTACCATGTAAAATAAGTCTAAAAACATAAGAATATAATTGAATGACACTTAAATTCAGAAATTTCCAATTGAGTGCATGATGTGATGATTTGACGACCCATTTCATGCTAAGAAATTCCATAAATTCCTATCCTTCAATCCCTTATCCCTTTGGGTTGAAGGGAAACTCTTCCACCAACAATTTCATTTTACATAAGCAACTTAACATTCTCAGTCACTATACAAGCACCCAGCTTCATCTCCACCCGCACATTGCAATACTTACTCGGCTTCTTATTTTTCCGAGTCCTAACAAAGTCGCTTATCTTGAAAGTTTGCCTTATTGGGTTGAATTCAAAATTATAAAATGTAAATTCAACAGATTCAGGCGAGATATCGTGGAAGTTCTTCATAATGTAAGAGAAACAATTGCACTTTTCCACAAAATGGTTTATTGCGTACAACGCGTTTCGGCTCACAGAGCCATCATCAGGTACAAGACAAAGTTATAAGAGAGTACATTGCATATATATGTCTTTTCCGAGGAGGGGGGGGTAGTGGGAGGAGACCAGAGGAGGAGGGGAAGGAGGAGGTAGTGGCTGGGAAAAATCAGGAAAATCCAAGGGAGGAAAGGGGGGGGGACGGACTAACCCGTGAGAGAAAGGCCAAGAAACAGCAAAGGGTGAAAAAATGTGGGTAAGGGGGGGAAGAAGGTAGGGAATAGGCATGTCATTAGAACGTAGGGAAGCGGCGCTAGGGAAAGGAGGGGGAAAGAGTGCACCTGAGGGTAATTAGGAAAAATTTAATTAAAAAAATTTAGTTCAAATGCTCTTGCTCAAATGTTGTCAGAATATAATTCATTTTCACGGTTTTCACATGGTTTTATGTGGAAAGGCCAAACAGGATAAATAACTACAGCGGGAAAACTGATGTCAGTGCATATGGAAACAGCCGGCATAGAGTCCTAAAACACATTTTTATGGCATAACATAAAATATGGCAAAAGACTTTTGCCCATGTGTTATCACACTTTCAGTTGCTTATTTTTTCAATCAAGAAATTGAATTTTTTGAACTTACTCTAAGATCGCGTCCTTGATTGGACACAATATTCTTTCACTTATTTTGAAAAAAATCAATACTATAATCAGTGTCCGTTCATTTGGAAGATAGCATCAAATCACGGAGCCAACGGAGCCACACAGTTCAATTTAGCTCAAGATCCAATTAACACCCCTTGTTTGTGTAACACAGAAACAGTTCACACGTGTTCTGTAAAGACAGAAAGAATCAAAACAATGTTGACGACAAATTGCGCTTCGGCGCTGAAATAGATGGGTAAAATAAAACAATTGAAGCAACAAAAACTTTCAAGATATGAAATTTTAATGTTATTAAAACGGGTTGTGATGCCGTGCGTACATCCTTTTAGTTGCTCAGTCGGTTGATTGACCGTATTGAGGGAGATAAGGGTAACCCATGACAGGAGGACAAGCACTCTAGTGATAAAACTCCCTAATTAGATATGTAAAAAGTAATTTTTATTCAAATACCCAATTCATCATGATTAATATTGCCATAAGAAACTATAGAAAGGAAACGTTTTTGAAAATTTTGCCAAGGATAAAAAAAATCCTCAATTGTAGAGTGCATAAGTAAAAATCGTGCTCCCAAAGGCAAATCACAAAAGAAGAAAAAAAGAGAAATTACAAAAGGAAAGTTTTTATATATTTATTTCGTAAAAATTAAATAATGAGAAGTAAACGAGAAATTCATGGAGATGTGTAACCTGAGAATGAAGGACAGGAGGAAGCAGGGTATGGTTAAACATAGTTTACCATGGTTTATGCGATAAACATATTATTTTTATTAATGACGAGAGATGAATCAAAGTTACCATTAATCTTATATCATCTTTAGAGAAAAATTCTGACAAAGTGGAAGATTAGTGAATATAAAATGCATAAGCTCACGCAATTGTCCTAATATTTCATTTGTGAATTATGTGTTACAGTTACCGGGCATCACCTGTATTACTTCATTGCAGTTAATTGGAACTTTAGTTATTTTAAGTAATTTAAGATGAAAAATAGGATGATTTAGATTATTTACCTTATGTTATTGCATAAATTAATGCAAGAAAAAATAATTGTTATCATATAATAAATGATGATGATGGGGAAATGGAAGTAGTACCATTACTAAAATTTCATTGGTTTTTATAGATGAGTGCAGACCGGGGAGATTATGGAATTTCATATTAAGTTGGAGGATATTTATATATCTTTGTTTTCAGTCCAATGCCTTAAGCTCACTTTGTTAATCACACTGACTATTTCCCCTTTAAAAAACTGATATATTCTTTCTATAATACTTACAAACTAAATTTCTTTCAACTCCGTTATCAGCTTCGTCGAATATACGATGGCACGGGATCCTGTGAAGGATGCCAGTAAATTTATGCTAAATACCTACTTTGACTGGTCAGGTCTACAAGAATAATAATGCAAATTATATCAAACGTGTAGAATGCTTAGTGAGATTTCCAAAGGCATGCTGAGAATGCTGATCAGAGACAAAAAGGAAAAATGGTAAAATATTTTATATTTTATTATATTATATTATTTATTTTTATAACTTATTTATTACAAAATATAAAATCTTTTCACTATCTCTGGTAAAATTTAGAGTGTGTGATCCTGAATACGGGTTACTTGCGGATGAAATCCACTGAAAACACGAATGTATCCAATATCTGAGCCATAATTATTCAGAGATAGGACAAGATACGGTGAAACAAGCATGCGAGATATAGTGATGAGATTTTTCCGATGTAACTTGCAGCTAAAAATTAGGAATAGGATTTGTATAATGTAGGTCAGCAGAGGTATCTAATTGCGGCGAACATCAGAATGAGGAAGGAGCACTACCCAAGATACGCATCTAACTACCATCGGAATTAGATACAGCCGAAAGCGATGGCATCAAATATAATGAACATTGAGCTAAAATATTAGTTTTCCAGCTAGCATGGATAATTATACTCAACATTAGCTTGAGTAAACAGTATTTCCGTTATAAGAGTTCCAACTACTGTCAGAATAGGTATCAGTGAAATTATATATGGTAGTTATTTCTTTCACATAGCATATAATGACATCAAATCGGAAAGATTTTTATGCTAGGCCACCATAGTAAATGATGCAAAGCGTAAGTATGTACACCCTTTTTTCCTCGTAGTTATCCAAATACCATCGTAATAGGTGATAGCCAAAGCAGTGATCGCAAAATGCAACAATAACAAAGAAATATTTATAAAATCGCTTTTCTGAGAGCATGTAAGCCTAGGGCCTATTCTTACTTCCGTGCGATAATCTATGTGTCATCGCGTTAGGATCCTTCCGTGGAGATGGCATGTTTTTGTCACAATAATCACAAATACTAACAGAAAAGATCTATAAGATCAGCCATCATAGATAATAGATAACTACGCTGAAAATAAATGTTTACACCCAAATTTACATTTAGTGTTCTGTCTACCACCAGAATGGGCGATAGCCGGACAATAATGTTGTAATTGCATTTCACTATCTTAAAATATCACTTTAAAAATACTTTTACATCATGGCCATAATAGACAGTTATGCGTAACATAGAAATAAGTGATATTCATATTATAGCGGGGTGACCTAACGAAAATCAGGATAGGTGGTGCCCCAAATAGATGGCGAAGAGTAAGGAATAGGTCTACGTCTCATTCCACGTCCGTGGGATGACATCGCCTCGGCTGTAGTAGACAGCAAGACATTGAAATTCAATGTCGGCGAACTGCGAGCCTGTCACCCCGGAGAGCTCCGCTTTCGCGTGGTTAGGTGGGAGAAAGACGTTGCGCCAAATTGGGCGGATAAAGTGTTGGGAGAAATCGACGTATGGAGGAAATGAGGAGGAAAGAAATATTGAGAGGGGAATGAAGAGATTGGTGAAGTGGAGATTTCAGACGATGAAGAACGAACAGATGAATGAATTATACATGAGGCGCGAGCAGACTGTCACATGAGGGGTCCTTTCTCGTGGCCCATCCCTCGCGTGACTGGCCACAAGGTAAATATTGTAAGAGGAAGGTTAGTGTTGCCGTCAGCGCTCAAGGGTCTCGAACACTGCGGGGATAACTGAAGAACTTCCATCACTCCTCGATAGAACTGAGATGAATAAAGTAGGAAGGTTTTATTAGCGCAGTGAAAATGATAAATAACAATTTTCAAAGTTATATACCAATAGGATGCGCTCTCGTTGAAATATTTTATAGCCTTCTTTCTTCCCTCTACCTGTTGATATTTCATGTTTATCCCACATTAAACTTGTGTATGAATCCTGAAAAAAGGGTGTCGAACAGTGTTGCATTGGGTTGAGTGACCAGCTAACATACGAATGAGGAAGTGCTCAGAATGTTGGGTGTGCAGAGGATACTGCTGGAGAAAAAATATATAGGAGGCAAAGTAGGTCGCTGGAACGGATAATGAGGGCGAAGGGATTCTGATATACATGAGGACGGGAAGAGGAGAGGTAGGACGTATGCCCAGCTGAAGGAAGAAATCGCGTAAGGGGATAGGGACCTGCACCCAGTATGGAAAATTTGGAAAACCCGGTAGATCACTCTAGTTATAATAATAAAAATCCCATTAAGTGTATCCTTGGGATTATAACTGTACACTTTAGACGTTCGTTGCAGAGTCTGTCATCTGGAAGAATTTGGACCAAAAACTAAGCCTCAATAATACACTATTTAATTTCTCAGGTGATCCTCAGCAATTATAGGACAGTTGCATCAAAATAATTGAATGCTGTCCCCTCTCTCTCTTTATCTACTGAGTATAGCTAAATTCACAAGTTTACTTGCAAAAATAACACAAAATAATTTAAGTGCATAGACTTCTAACAATTCTTTTGACGCCGGGGAATCGCAAAATTGTCGAAACAAGAAGAATAAAAGAAAGAGCGCTGAAATGCGCAAGAAAACATTTTCCAGCAAAGGCAAATATACCATAAAAAAACAATACATTTTATTTCTCAAACCATAAAATACTGTTTAAGAATAAATCCTAAAAGCATCTCACGAGTGGCAAGAATAAAGATAAGCTAAACATAAATTATACTACGTTATTCCGAGACTTAGAGACTTCATAAGTCTGTTGTATTCATACTGTGTACTCGCAATACACGAGATAATTTATAACGAGATAACGCTGATTGGAAAGGTGAAGAAGGAAGCTGGTGAGGTCCCGCCGTCCCATTTTCAGAAACTCCTTAATACACAGTGAGTAATTTCCTGAAGACGTTGAGAGCATGGATGAAAAAGGACCTCAAATATCTTGTAAGAGATTTAGCGGAATTCCTTTCACCTGGGTAAAAGTTCGGTCCAAAGAAACCATCAAAGGAACGTTCGGAAAGACAGGGAAGTCTGCAAGGAGTGCTGCGACGCACCTCCGCTACCACACCTACAACCAAAGTAAAGGGGCTTTCATTCACAAAAAATCTCCTATGGCGTTGCAAACTCCGAGCGGGTTAGAGTCTTCCCAAGAGACCGTGTTTCCCAAACCCACTCAGGCTGAGTGAACGGAAATTTTGCGACTGATACCGTGGCCTCTAATTCATTTACACTCGTCAAAATTTAGCCTCGCCAACCGGGCATTATTCGTTTGTCTGCACCAGCCGCATAAATAGGAGTCATAATTGTATTTGTCAAGGAAATAATTCTCTTAGTACGTACAAAAGTTGGGAAATATGATAAAATATTATTGATAAGTAAGCTATCGACTCATCATTTAATGGTTAAGTATTTTCCTCTTCATAGATTTACTAATGTAAAAATATTTCAAAGAAATTGATTGATCTGGAGAAACATGGAATGAATTAGCTGCATTACTTTTAACATGACCGCGACCTAAATACTTATTTAATAACGGCATTGAAAAATACTTCGAAATTCCACCAAAATAGTATGTATCGTTAGTGATAAAATTAGACTAATTATATATCTCGGGAGAAAATTGCCTTGAGGAAAATCCACCAGGAGTCTTTCCAGGAAATCTACTATTACACATTATTGCAGGTAACGTTTTGCACTATTTACATTTGCCTACGATTATAATGACCATTGGTGTATTAAACAGCAACTTAATAATTTTAGCTAATTATTTATTTGTTTTAAAAGGTGTTATTTCATCTCATCTCTTACGTAATTCCGCTCGTTTACTATTTATATTGATATTAAAAAATTGTTGCCTTGCTTGTTGTAGAAAATGAAAAAGGCTTTTTCCTATTATTCAGCTAATTTATTTCAAAACCACTGTGTTACAGCTAATCCAAATAATACATGAATTCATTGGTGTTTTGTAATCTAACAGTCAATTTCCTTTGAAGAGTACAGAATTCAACTCAAAAGTTCCAGATATGATAAACCAGAATGGATCTAGGGTTCTTCACTGCATGGAAATTGTGCGTGGTTTTCCATTTTTTTCTTGGAAAAATATGAAGGAGTTAGAATATTTAAGTTCAAATATCACGAAATTAATTAAAATTACAATGTCTTTTCAGTCAATTCTATTTATGTGCAGGTGCATTTGTTTTATTTGATACATTAAAAAATTAGACTGTAGTGATAAGCTTTTATAGCACCACAGCTTTAAGCACACCTGAAATATTATCCCTGCACTATTTCCATTAATACGCAGAGGTAACAGACATCAAATATTTTTATATTAATTCGTGCGTTGGCAGTTTAAACTACAGTTACAGTGTAAGCAAGAATTGCACATAATTTGACAGCTGAAAAAAATTATGGAAAGAGTTAATGAAACCTGAAATGTGACTGCTTTGCGAGAATTTTCACATAGATTAACAATTCGATTAGGTTTACGTAAACTTTATTTCACTTATATTCTTTATATCTAAAGAGATCTTATGGCGTGCGTTCATTTCATCGAGACGAGGTAACGAAGTTGTTCCCTGTAAGAATTACCAGTCCGTATAATCAGTATCTTTGCAACATTCCGAGCTTGGTCCCCACTGAAAAGTCACAGATGGAATGGTGAAGACAAGATACGGAATTTTGACTTCCAACGCATGAATAAAATGAGCTGAAAATGTTTCACATTCAGTGCCCTGAATATTTTATACTTGTATACATTATTCATCCATCGAGAATACATATGTACAACAAGCCACAAAATTTTTCTTCTATATATTCTAAAAACATTAGAAACTTTGAAACGAACGCTTCGTAAAAAAATATCCATACCAGTGCCATTAGTAATGCATATCAACCTTGCCAGCTTCATTTTTATCCCACTTCCTACTTCCGTGTATGTACTTGTTTATTTTTGTTTATATCATAAGCTTTGTATCTTATGATATAAACAGTGTTAGTTGAAAAACTTTGACCAATGTTTTAAAAACATACAGCCTTCAAGAATCATCCATTTTGCACTGGATAAAGGTAATCCTAAAGTATCCTCATAGAGCTATCCTTAAATTTATAGCTTTACGTGTCCTTCGACAATACCCTCAAGTCAATTTTTGCGCGCAAAGGTTTCTCAGAAATATTCATTGGGTTAATTAAATAATTGACTATAATTGACGCCTATGGAACGTCTGGCTTCAATTAAGTCTATTCTTCGTCTTCCCAATTCCAATTCGTCCATAACGACTTTTCTTTGGAAACTGACTCGAATTTCCTCTGAACCAAGGCACTCCAGGGATTTAAACTATTGAGATACGCTACATCTGCATCGTCTAAATCAATTACGGCTCAATCTCCGAGAACACATAAATTTGATTGCATATAAATGAATTTTGGCCAATCTTATATTCAACTAAGTGTTGTTGGAGCGCTCTTATGGAGATCTGCATACCAAGTACTAATATCATCGCCTCCCCAAATTTTCCATGAGTAAATACCCAAAAGATTGCTCTAGATATTCACCACTAACCACAATCCAAGGGTAACTTTTTTAATAGACCGTATGTGGGAGCAAGATGGGTGGTACCTCAACAAGGTTTATTGTCTCCACGTAAGATTGCTCTCAACACATTAATGTCCAGTGTATACAGCAATAGAGATGTATTGAATTTGTCTATAATTACCATTGCTGCCATTTTATAGCAATAGCGACGACTATAAAAGTTGAACGTGATCACTAATCACCTATTTTTACCCTAGTTAATTACCCTATATAATTCCTTTCATTATTCCTCACGGTAACATTCGAAATGACTGAAATCATTGAATGGATAGGTTCAGACGTCACTCAAAGAAGTCGATTAATAGGAAAATAATTTTAGTACTTCCTGGTAAAGGTGTTTGCATTTAGCTAGCAACCTAAATATTCATAATTCTGTAACCCTGAATGTTGTTTCCGTTAATTATTTTTATATTTTTTATCGTGTTCTCACTCTTTCCCTGAATATAAATATCCATTTCACATTGATTAATAAATCTGAATATTTCATAGCCAAATTCAAAATTACTGTTGGAGCTAAAATTGATGGAGAAAAGACTACCTCTATGTACTACTTCTAGTCAGTATTTTCGAGAGGAGTCCGGAATTTTTTATTATATTTCCTCAGTATTCTATTTTGCTACAAAAGAGTGATTCCGCGCAACGCGCATGAATCGCCTCACGTTCGAAAACCTTCATTCAAGCATCGCTGTGCTTTTCCCTATGAATATTCCGCCCACGCCATGTACCAAAAGCATATCCGAGGGAAAATATACATCAATACAACTCTGAAAGGCCTACCCTGGTGGTCAAGGATGAAGACAGGCCTAGCTAAACAGGTCAGCACCATTATTCTTCAGGGAATCTATAGCAGTCCCTTTAGTAGCGTCCTAGTACAAACTCTATCCTTATAACTCCCCACTAAATTTTAGACTGTGGTGGGAACGGGTGGGAATTTCTTTCCGACCTTTTCCGAAAATGTTGGAGGTTTCTAATTTCTTTATCCCAAAGAATATTCTTTCGAAAAATTGAGGAAATTTCTGATTGAAGACAAAAATAATTTGAAACAAACCTCAATTATAATTTTTCAAACAAACAATAATGATATTGTTCAACAGAGCCAAAGTGACCCAGTGAAGTCTTCTAAACAATAGGTGTATCAGTCATGAAATTTCCTTAAATCTCTATTCAGAAATATTCGACGAAGAGTACTTCGTTTTGAGTCATCCCCTTTGCAAGACTGCATGCTCCATGGCCACTTGCCCTGACTGCTCCACCCGCACCACGGTATTGCCGTGAGTTAACAGTTACTGTTAATGATAGGAATATGGTAATTTAAAACAATACGATGATGGTAGTCCTTCATAGTTATTGGGAAATACGATTTCCCGGTTATGACTGAGGGTTCCAAAATGCCAGGATTTTGGAAATCCTAACTTAACTTAAATAAATTCTATGAGAGAATATCTACCGAATTTGATGACAGCGGTGTAAAGTAGTCGTAGCGCCACCAGAAATGTCCATAAACCTAATAGTCATATGATTTTACAATACAGAAATGTAAGAAAATAGTCCTAGACTAGTGCTCCTTTAGGTTATTAGTATAATTCATTGTCATAAGGATTATTTTAGTTCCTTAAATATAACAGAAGTTACAAATTTAAATTAAATATTAATTTAAGAGCTCAAGACATAGCATGGGCATAAAATATATTGCACCTAAAATTCGGGTAACTTAATCGAGTGATATGTTAACGAATTAAAATCCATATCCAAATTTAATATTTTTAGCATATTAATTCTAAGTGAAGGAAAGTAAACAATATAGTTAAAATAAATTTCTATATTGATGGTATTCCAGCTAATATAATGTAAAACTTATAAATTATTACTTAGCAATCCAAAATTGAATAGGCAAATAGCATTACGAGATTATAATGTTTTTTATGTTTACTATTTTTGCAAAAAATGATATTTGATCTTTTTGCAAGTTTCCAATAAGAAGTAGGCAGCCATTTCCCAATTTCTGGGTTTTCTAAGCAGCGTAAGATTGTCATTTCCTTGAAGACGTTTCGCATTGAGTGAAGTATACATGTATCATCCAATGATATACGTCTTAACATCTCATATTCCAATCTGAGATCAAAAGATGTACCTGCAGAGGATAAGAAAATATTCTAGGGCCAACAGCCTTTTGAAGCTAGAAAACAAGGAAATCTTGAGGGACTTGCTACTTAAATGACCTAAATTCTCCCAGTAGTGCCTTCCAAGAACTTTTTCATATAAAGTGGAATTGAAATTACAACACAACTGCACATTTTGACTTAAGAGGACTTTCAGCATTTTGCTTGACAATAAATATTGCACACAGTAATGAAAAAGCGATAAGCAATTTACGTATTGCTGATGGCGTAGCAATCATAGCAATGAACAAGGTAGCTCTGTCAGAAATTCTGCGGAAATAATACTAATGGATACAATTTTATGATAAATGTGTAGAAAATCAAAATCACGGTTTGGGGAAAAAGCCAAGTAAACGAAGTCACCGTAAGACTTGGGCAGCAAAAAAAGAAAGAATGCAAGAAGTTTCCTAATCTGAAAGATGGATCGCCAATGATGAATGTAGAAAGGATGATGAGTCGAGCAGGGTAGTCCACGAAAAGAACGAATTCTTTCAGAAACAGAGAATATTCACAGCTAGGAAAAACTAGAGAGGCCCAGCAGGATAGAAAAATGCGTGGATGCAGACGGCATATGCTACATTTAAGACGTGAAGTCCTGGGGGTTTGTATTAATGCTGGCGGGACTATTTCCTCTCCAAATGCTTGCATGAACGTGACTTCGATTTTTGGGCAGGATACATTGTTATAGATAACGGTTGTTATAAGAAGTTTTTAGAGAAATAGTAGCTATGTTATAATAATACCTGGATGGGCTTTTGGAGAAGAGGAAATTGAGTCACATATTTACACCTAAGTAAATTATGGCACTTTTGATCCCACCTTGAGTGTTGCTAAATAATAGGTTCTTTCGAAGTTACAGAAAACAACGATTTCAAGTACATTTTGAAATCCTATAAGCTTAGTTTTACAAAAAATCCCTAAAAACAATCTAAAGGCAAGTATATCAATTGTTTTTGCATGGTAGAATTAACATAAAACTCAAATCGAAAGTAGCAGTAGCTAGTCTCCTCGGAGTAATTGCGTTTAAGACTGTTCATCACAAATTTTAAAATAACTAGCAATTACTTATTAATTAAATTTGAAGTGGACCTTATTCATCTGTATAGTATTCCACCTAGTGGCTTTCTCATGAAAATAGGAGAGTCGTGAAAATTTGAGGTACCAATTTGGCCAGGCACAAAATAACCAAATACCAGAGAGATATTGCACCAACCAGTGTATTCAAACAACTCAAAATATAGATTTTAATTAATTTTTAGGCTTAATTACAAGATAAATAATTAATTTAAGGCTCTGTTTCGGTAGAGTAACAAATAGTTGGCACAGGTGAAATGAGAGTAGGTCACCCAAGTCCGTGGGTACCCGAAAAATGCGTATTAAATAATTGAGATAGACAATATATTTACGCATATGCTCATATAAATTCGTCCCGGAATCATTACGGTTAAGTGGACTGAAAAGCAACTTATTTTAAGGAATATAAAGAAAAAATGAATGATAAATATTCTAGCATCCTTTTACGAGTACATAAACGATGCGTTTAAAATATTATTGTAATACATTGATTCTTCGGCCCTCTACTTTATATTGGACCCTTGGTGCCTGTTTTTAACAGAAGGCTATGCCTACGCTAGGTTTCCCTCCATCCTTCTTAAATTTACAAAATAATTTTTCCCTTATCAATCTACCCACCATGACTCAGAAATTTGTACCCAGGAAACAGGAAAGGCTACATCAAATATGTCTCGGAGACTTTCACAAAGATGTATTAGAGGCGCCGTTTTTTCACGCTATTTTGTTGCAATGATTTTCGTGTTCATTATAGCTTTCATCATTAGATCCTAAACACGATGTCGGCGAAATCAATTTCGTAAAAGAAACCCAAAATTCGGTGTTGTCAAAAAACAGCTGCCAAAGCCACCACGATGAATATTTTTCGAGTATTTTTCACCATTATAAACTTATTTTAAGTCTAAACTATTGTTACTTTCAGTTACCTACTACTGTCAATACTTTCTCACCCTTTATATAATACTTGCAATTGAAACCTGAGGCATGGTTACTACATTTTAATGATGAACCTTAGCAATTAAACATACTCTACCTTATTTTTATCTGATTTTGTGCTCATCTAATACAGTATAACTCACTTTTGGAAACTGACTGGTTGGTTGCAGTTCTCCATAAAGGATTAGGCATGATAGATTTTATTTTGCCTTTTTTGCCAAACTAGAACTGTTAGAGAAACATTGATTAGCCATTGACAGTAAAGTAATCAAAGGATGACATTCAGCCTATGGAACTGTTACTACGAACTATCACTGGACAGAAATCAGAGAAGTTTCAAAAGATTTTTTTTTAATCACTAAAATACGTACTCCTCATTGAAAAAAGCTTAAAATGATCTCTGGTCTAATTTAAATGGTCTCTAATTTTTCGAAAGGCTTGATAAATTGTAAATTTGCTTACTCTGGTGAAAACCAATCAAAATTTTACCTTGGTTGCTAGGAATCCAATTTTTACGCTACTTGTTTGGTTGCGGTTACTCGCAAGTGGCTTTCTATCGCTCAAAACATTTCAAGGATTGAAAGGAGTAGCTCAGTAACAGATTCAATAAAATCGTTTTAAGGAGCCAAAAGTGGCGAAAGACGACCGCGTCTAAAATTGAACTTTAGCAAGGAGTCATCCTACGGGTTTTAACAACGTGAAACGATGTATTTTTTTTTCTCGGTCGAAGAGTCCAATTCGTTGCCAATCCCCACATTATCTGCCCCGACCAGTACACAAAAGATACCATCTATTGAACTCTTCTTTCCCCTTTCCCTCCAATCACGACGTTCCCCATTGTCAATGAAATCGATCCTACGTAAAGCGGTATCCACTGCTTTCTTGCAAGCGTTCTCCTCTAGAGATATTCCTCCATTCGCTTCCCATAGGTGCCCTTTTAAACTACGCGAGAGCGTTTATCGGTTAGCCCATCAATCAAATCTAGACGTATTTCCTCCGCTACCCAAGCAACCGAGTTACCCACAATCCTCTTGGTTTCAATCTCAAGAGATCCCTTCCATCGTCTCACATCATAATTCACTTCCCTCTTGCTCCCTGGGTCAGTGGCGTGGAAAATATTGGTCAATCCGTACGCCCTTGGGGAGAATTGTAGCTCAAGCCAGGGAGGCATTTCCGCGTGTCGTCCCGCTTTCTCCAAATATGCGTACACAAGCCTGAGGCACTTGTGGCTACAAATTATCATTCGATAAAGGGATAAAATTTTCTGAAACCGAGTGGCTGGCGAGTACAAATAAACTTTCAACTAAATCGCTGATGCAAAATTTATGCTGACTCTATCAGCTTTTGGACAAGTTGGTGTAAATTCTTTTAATAAACACCACATTGGACTGCAGTAGACCTTTGATCTTAAATTTTATGAAAAATTGAGGATGTTCTTAGCTTGCTATATAAGAAATACCATTAGTTCTGTTTTTCAGAAAAGAGATGGACATCTAGTTCACAGCATTTTTCAATATGCACCATGGTTCAACGTCTTAAATACTGACAGAGGGAGGTTAATTAGTACGCATTACTCTTATTTATGTAGATAGGTATCTTCTGGAATTTTAACTGCATAGGTTATTACGATAACTATTACCAGGTTGTGCGGCGCTCATTTGGTTCTCTTTGCAGCATGGTATTCAGCATGAGACGTTTCTTCTTTTCTATATATTTCCTTATTTTTTATTATACACTTCTAATAGACCTTCAGCGGCCATATTATGCCAGAAGTTTTTATGTTTTTTATCTCGTAGCTTGCGCCCCTTTCCGACGATTCCACTTCTATGATTCTTATAGAGGCCCGCTCTGAGCTGATGGAAAGTTCTTAAACTGGGGTAGAAGTAGAGGGATGTGAATGGGCGTGCAAATATTTACTATTCTTTTTCTGACGTCGTCAAACACAATCGACAACCGCGACACTTTGGTTGGTAAGATTACTAGTCTACGGTAGACAATCATCATACCATCAAGATAGGCTACGGTAGATTATCACCATAAATCATTCAATCCTAAGATTTATTGACTGCAGCTCTGCACTCTTTCCTGCCCTCTGCCTATTCCTTCAGTTTCCTGTTTGCTTCGTTATTCTGGTCCATTTAATCTGAGCGATTATCTTATTTTATACTACCGCGGCTGGACTCCAAAGGCTTATTTCTTAAGTCGGAAGTATCCGAGGAGTTACAATTTGTGCGAAGATAATTAGGGGTCAGTGCTGCGTATGTGACGTAGAGGAGGAGTGTTTCTTCTTTCACAATTCTAAGACTTGTATTTTATGCGCATCGGTGGATTAGTGACCACAAGCTTTTGCGTGCACCCACCTGAGGTCTGGAAAACGTTCGATCGCAAACATAAAATTGTTATTTTCGGTTAATGCAGCCAGTAAATATAATAAATGCCGAATGTAACTGAACGATTCTTTAAGCGTTTAGATAAGACAAAGCTTCCTGGAGATTGTCGGTATATTGCTTGCATCCTAGCTCACCAATAACCAGAAAAACCCAGGCACGCCTTAGAGTAAAAATCATTCAGGAGCACACCAAAATTTCAGTTTTAAAATCCGCTAGCACCCACGGAATTTTCCCACTTCACCAGCCATCCCTCTTTCCTCCTCCTCCTTTCAAGTATTTTCTTTCTCCTGAGTATGTAACCCCAGCAACAAAAATCCTTAGTTCCATTGTGATAGTTTTTCGTCCTCTGTTTTACGTTTTTCTTAGCCGAATAAGGGTTCGAGGTTTGAAAGCTACCACGCATTAGAAAACATGTGTTCTCTTGTTCCATATGTTGATGGTCAGGCGAGCTGCAATGCAAAACGTAGGATATTATTTTGACCCCTTAGCTAGAACTGATAGAAGTGACAAAATGAGAAAGTAAAACTGCCGTCCTTTCTATAACAATCTAATTGTCGGGTTTAAAGAAGTAAAGACCAACCCACCAGAGATTATATACTTTTTCAATGTTGCCAAAATGGCATTTGCATTCATGAAGTAGGTACGTATTCGAAAAATGATGGTACAGGAAAAAAATAAACAATTATCCCTTACTGACCAATCAATCTGGGTTGAAATACCATCTTTATTTTCTTCACCGGCTAAATTCAAACATATTCTTCTAGTTGTGTGCTACACAAGAATGCAAACAGAAGGAGAAATATGGGGATGAAAACAGAAAAACTGGACAAATAGTGAAAGGAAGCCGATTCCTTACAAAAATACCTCCGCAAAATGAAAAATCAAACCCGTACCTTCCAAAGCCGCTTCAGGAGCAGTCCACTAACCTATTCAGCCAACGTGAATATATAAATACATACATGCCGGCCGGCTCGCACCGTATATACACTGAAGGGCGAACGGAGAGAGAAGGAAAGATGTCTGCACCGGTGCATGCTCCACATTTTCCACCAAACGGGGAGCAAGGGCAGCATCAGCAAGGGGTGGGCAAAGAGAGGGTGGATGGGAGACTAGGGCAGGGGGTGGTATTACTCACCACCAGAGGGCGGGAGGGCGGATTTATAGAGAAAAAAGAGAATCGGGGGAGGGGCCGTGGCGGGGGTGGTGTTTTGCTGGGCGATGGGGGTGGCGAGAATGGGGGTAAGTAGGACAGCTCGTCCGTCCAAGGGTGGCTCTCTGCGATCGATCCCCTTCCCACCCTCACCTCAGCCTCCCTCTTCCCCCCCCCCTCCTCCACCACCACCAACACCCCCTCTATTGCCGTCTGGTCCGAAATGCAACCTTTGCAGCATTTGTCGGGGTCGCCCCGCGCGGTTTACTCTCGTGTCCCGATCTTCTTCCTCCTCCTCATTCTCCTCAACCACCCAGTCGAGCATGGGGCGGGAGGGAGGGGCGGTGACTCACACGGGGCGTTGAGAAGTCGATTTCAACGGACGCTCTTCCACTCCTTCAGGGCACGTCCCGTCCCCGCGGCGAGGATTTGTCCCCGACCCGCTTAAAATCCCTGAGCGTGAGACTCGTGTGATCCTTCCTCTCTTTCTCTCTTTAATCCAAGAAGGGTAAAATACCCAGCCGTGAACTTCCGCGAAAGTGTTAACATCCCCTCGTTTTGTTTAGAGGTTCAGAGATAAACTTAAATCCCTTTCAGAGAGCGTAACATCCATACACTCCTAATGATTTCTCTCCTTTGGTCGCTTTATGTGTTTCATCGCACGCTCTTTTGGTTATGGTTATGGAATTAGCTTCCACTAGAATAATTACATGAATAGGTTTAGCCCCAATAAACACGGAGGTGTTCCGGCTTCGATTCGCGGTAATCCTGAAACTCAAAATAAACTCGTACTCTGCACTACTGCAAATTCGTACTGCATTTCCCACACTTTTTTTTTCCAACAATGTATTTAGTTATCGACCTTTATGATGACCGTTGCGGTCAAAACCATGAGCGGGAATGAAAGTGAGAAAATACCATGTGCAATTTATCGAGTTAATTCGCAAGAAAGCTTCAATATAAGCTGAGGTGTGATAAACTACATTCTTGGAAATAGCCAAAAATATTTAATATGGAATGATTTACAAATAAGCAAAACATAATGATAAAAGGGAAAATCCCTACATGTATTATTGGGCATAAGATAACTGGCCAGAGAACGGAACAAAAGCTTAAGAAAAACAAGTACAGTAGAAAACATTAACAATTGGACATCGGAGAGGAAGCGCGAATGGAATGTTTACATAAACCACATGGGCGAAGAAATAATAGTAAAATTAGCACGAGATAAGTAACCAGTGGGATAAAGGAGTACATAAAGGTCAAGGAAAATATAAAAGTGATAAAATAAAAAAATGGAATAAAATGGAGTGATAAAATTACAGTCAAAATGTATGAATGGCGGAGTGACGAATAAAGAACAGGCAATTGATCTGCAATATTGAAGGAAGCCGAAGAATAAATATATTTTAGGACTCCGAAAACCTAATTGATTTTGAAGACTCCATCACTCTCCAAGACTCTGGTCACGTCCTTACCGCGAGCAGGACGCGTCCTCGGAGCTGCCGAGAATTCCGCGGGAAGAAAAGGGCTCAAGGATTTGATGTTTCCCGGCGAATTATTGCAGTGAAATTTTCTCAGGCTTCCGACCGGGTCTGGTTCCTCGTTTCCATCTACAACGACGTTACGATGGAAGTCTTTTCCACCGTCCTCAGGGCTTCAACAGCCTGCGAAATTTAACTGCAAAAGGACTCAAGTTGCCTTTATCCTACCGAAGTCTAAACGGTAAAATCAGTTAAAACTATTCTTAAACTTCCGCGAAAGTGATAATAAAAACAAATAATGATGATGATGTTGGTAACCGTTGAAGCCAATTACTACCAATTTGATATATATATGACAATATATATATATCATGTTGTGTGTCAACGTGTGACAAAGTCATGGTTGTTTGTTTGTCTATATATATAGACAAAAACACAACCATGTCCTGGGAGGTGAAAACCCTACCAAGGCCGCGACCTTTGGTTCGGCAGGTTAGGACTTTACCCCGCCGCCACCTGGGAGGCAACATTAACCGTTAACACCCCTGTTTGCATTTTTCTGGTCAATATGTTGTCCTTATGTCACTTTGATTGCTCACAGTTAAAGTTGTTCCGGTGTTTTTTTGGGGAATGCACTATTCATAAAGTAATGATTGATTTTCAGAAGTAAATTAATCCCTCATGCATGTTTGTTTTAACAGGGCATAAAGTGTACATACTTGCATTTTAATGAATTTTCGCAAGCTTACGACACGCTTTGACTGCTACTTTATCACTTAAATAATGAGTATGAATTGTGGCAATATTTAACTACTATGAATTAACTACAATTTGTTAGCTTATCGACGCAAAGTTTTAAAAAAGGCTGCATTAAAAATTGAAAAATGGTAAATGCTATCTCAGAAAGGAATATAATGAAGGACTATAATAAAAGAGTAGTAAAAATTGATTACAATAAATTATAGGAATGAAATCCGAAAAAAAATATTTACAGCTGTGTTTTCACCAATATTTAAATATCTGGGCTTTCACAAATACTTCTAAGGTCAAAACAGCCGTGAACGTCCATGTGTACCATTCCCAGGTTTTGTCAAAGAGATAAAAAAAAACTTTCGTTCCTTTGAGATTAAATGCAGTCGTGGTGATTTTATTTCACGGTGTTGTAATTTTTTTGCTACGAACCTTTACTGAGGCGTATTCTTGTCATATTTAATTCTAGTTCAGATCAACTCAAATATAATTATTCATTTTTTAATTCGACACACATTTTACAGTTAATAGTCATACATTTCCATTAAATGTGGCCATAATTTGCGGATTTAAAGGCTTTCGGTTAGGCTCTTGCCGGTAAAAATACATTTAAGCTCATACCTAAACTATAACAGTAAACGCTGTAATTTGTTTGAACCGTGGATCAATTTCGTCCCGTTGAGTGTAAAAATACATTCCCCTGGTATTGATTACATGGAAATTGTACCCATCGTATTGATTGCTGACTGAAACCAGCCCAAGGATTGGAGTCATGCTTACCTTGAATTTAAATTTACCGTAAACATATCTCCTACCGTCTGATGTTTTCCCGGCGTATAGCGTAGTGGAAGGCTATTCGGGTTTGCCACCGGGTCACTCCTGTCATCAGCCCTGAGGATGGATCTCGACTCGAGTTCCAAAACGTCGGCAGCGATGAGAGGAGTGACCCGGTGGCAAACCCGAATAGCCCTCCATGATATATCCTACCGTTTAAAATAGAATGTTTCAATAGACATAGGTGAACGCCTGATTAATGAGGACAATCATAGCATATGTTATATGTACTGATAATGATATTCCTCGGAATCTTGAACTTATTTCGTCAAACACTTTTGTTTAAATGATACTGCTGTTATACTACATAGTAAATGAAGCCACGATCAAGTCCCAACTAGCATCCTTTCATGCTATGAAATTATGTGCATTATATATAAAACAAGAGTCTTGCAAGTACAACAAACATAATAGTTGATAATTTCGGGAAGAGCATTGTTTTCCAGTGATTGGCAGTGCTTGAACACACAGAACCCTTTTAAATGTTATATAAAGTTTTAGTTTTAAAATTTTATACGAAAATGCTATTTAAAACCGCCTATTTATTTAAGCACCAAATAAATTACCACCCCGAAAAAAATGTACCTCCGCAAGCTAGAGCTCCGGCATCTGCCTCGCACAGCGTTTTCTATAATTGAGCACGGCTGCCGTGATACGTACTACGTGCAAGAAATCCCCATATTTTATAATTTTTCGACATGCGCACGTGTACCGGTGAAGTGGAAAATTTTCGCTCTCTATACCTAAATCAAGACTTTTGAAGGGTCGAGGGAAATCATTACCGCAGAAAGGAATGAAAACGCTATTAATTATGGAAGTGGAGTATGGCTGGATGACTCTTTTACTTGGGGTTGGCCAAAATTTGTTTCCACTCCCAACGAGAAATTACATAGGGCCAATGCCTCCGACTCAAATGATTTTTAATGTTCACCAATGACAGGACGAATATTTTATCCCTATCTTAAGGAGGTTTCACGGCTACAGTTTGAAGAAAAGATTTATAAATTCTCATTCCGCTGGTAAAATGCGTTACCTATTGAACACCAAAATTAAAGTGGATTTATATATGCAGATTATTCCAAGAATACACTTGTAACTTGTATGAAAACTTTTTTCCAGCCATAGGAGCCGACTGCAGCGTCATTTCTATGGAATTACCGCATTTTGACTTCAATGATTGCAGTAATTAGCTAAAAACTCAAGCGTTGTAAAATGCTTATATTTAATTATTATTCAATTTCTTGGAGATCTTCCCATCTTATTAACAGGTTTCCGCGAAAATGTCATAAATGTTTTATGGAAAAATACAATTTTCCTCGTGGTTCCCACATACTACCATTTAAAACCACGTAACTTCAAGTTCAATTATAGAATGAAATAGGATAGTTAGGATTTTGTTTTTCATATCAGATAGACGAAAGATTTTACTACAAGTAGCCAAATGTGCATGAAATGACATTTAAGTCATTTTACGGTGGAACCATATATAATGATTGAAGAAGAGTAGCTCTACTCTCACGCGGACAAAATTTAATTCATAATTTTAGTAACAACCTTTAATTCTTTAAATTTTTTTTACATTCATAAATGGTATGATTTATTTCGGAAAATCAGGCTGCGTAATCTTTTAGACCAAATTTCATCAAATGACGGGGTTTTTCTTAAATTTTTATTATAAATTTTTCCGTCTTCAAGAAACCTTAATAGATATTTCTTTCCAGGTTTTTTCACACAATGATGTCCGTAAATAGTTCTATTATTCTTCTTTGTTCTTTCTTGGAGGTAAATAACATGTTCATAGTGCCTTCGGTAGTGTCCTCTTATGGGTCTAGACTGTAACTCCATAGTTTTCTGCGGCGTCCCAGGAATCCTCACCCGTGGCAGCAGAAAATCTCTTGCCATTTTCGGCGCTCCAATTCCTTCGATCATGTTCAAATGCGCATTCTACGTTATATTTTGATTTAAAATCCACATGATATTATTATTCACATTACACATCTCTCTGATATCCTTATTAATTTCAAAAAAACAGTGGCTGCCACTGAATTTCAATTGATATTACGTCCATTATATCAATAGAACAAGACAACATTGAGATATACGCTAGGGTGGATTGATTTTAACTTTTTTCGGATTTCCAAGCGGCTCATTGCAGAAAAATTACCTTTCGATAAAAAAAAAACAAAATTTAATGAAAAACTGATTGTCATTTTGGATAAATACCGATAGGCTTTTAGACTTTTAAGGTTCCTCTGACACCTATTTGAGGTGAGCATGAAAATAAACAGTTTGTTTACTGTGTTGAAACTACTGAATAGTAATTTAAATTAACTCATATGCAACCCCGGAGATCTGGAGTGTTTATTGGGTTTCCTGGGTACTAAAATAGCTGAATTGGCCACCAAAGTGGCCGCCCGAGTTTATGAGCAGCAAATTAATATTTCCAGATAATGATGCGAAAAGTTAGTTACATTTCTTCCCCAAAGAGATATTTTAAATCGGAATATTACTTATGTTATCAGAGTGTATAACCGGAATCTTCCTCACATTTGGCGCAACTACTTTCAATCGCACGTAGGTTATTAGTAGTTTGTGTGTATATGTTCATTTTGCTGAAGTTGGACATGGTTGATTTTTACCCCGAAAGGCCTCTTTTCTGCATCGAGGCGTATGGAAATCGAGCCACCCTTCTTTACACTTCAGCCGCATGTGTTCTGTATCACTTCTCCATTCTTTAATACCATTACCACTAAACATAACCTTCGGAATCTTTTACCGCAGAAAAAATCTAAAGTATATCTGGTTTTGATTTTCAATGAAGAAAAATAATATTTCTTCACGTACCCCTCTTAAAACATAATGCATAACAGATGGACAAGTTCTGTGCATCTGTCCGCAACCAATTTATACAAGAGGTCTAACTGGCGTGAGACTCACGCAGTAGTTCTCAAATGAGAAAATTGCGTTGGAAGCGCGATGAGCCGTAGACGGATGGGCCATAAAATCTGGGTATCGCTGGTTACAGCAATCGGACGGAACTATGAATGAACTAAACGTGGGACGCAGTCAGTAGAAATCAGGAGTAGATAATTCGGATGAATTCACAACCAATTTCAGTGCATTGCAAATGGTATTAATTGTGGGAGTTTGCTCAACGACACCTGGTATCTTTACTCCATAATTATCATGGGTTGCCTGCGCACACGTTTTTCTCTTCAAGTCTTACAAATATCTCCATAGCCACTAAAAATTCACCCTCAAAAATTTATAAGGGCCCAGGGAAAATTATTTTATACTTTTTAGTCCGTCTTAAAAATGTGGTATATTAATTTTTTTTAATTTAATTAATTATTTAACATATTAGTTATAGCAGGCCAAATTATTCAATTAAGTTTAGTCAGCCAAAAAATGCGGAGTTTATCCCCCAGAGTGGATACGTATTTCAGATTATGCAAGTACAGAGGGGCCAGCTAATTATGCTGCGATTAAATGATAAATACTGCTAAAATGTGAACCACACAAAAATAAATCACAGAAACCCAACACCTCTATGATGCTATACTCTGCATGCGAAGTTGTAAATGGACAAGTTGGTTAAACGATAGTCACGTTGGTTTTATTTAATTAAAAACAGCGTCAATTTAGAGCGATGAATACTTTGATGTGTATTTTGCAGCAGAAGTTATACATGACCTCTTTGATACCTATACAAAGGGACCAACGACAGAAAATTCTGATTTCCTCAAATTTGATACGGTTACAATCGTATAATCTTAAAACATTCTGACATCTTTTAAGAAATATTTATCGCTGTGAAATTATTGAGTGATCACTAAGATACGTGCTTACATAAATCATGGTGAAATTTTATATTTTTCTTCCACAATTAGTATCACCCTCAGCAATTCAAATATTGGTTTGCTGCAACTCACCAGTCAATTCTCCTATCAGATAATCATTTCTACTCCATCCTACCGGCTTACTCCTAAATATGGTTGAATTCTGACTTCGGTCATCATTATCTCGATACCCTTGGTCTTCATCGATAATTCATCCTATTAATATCTACTTTATTATTGTTTTGGAGGGGCTCGGGTGAGCAACAAATCTTCATCTAAGAGTTTTCGTTACACGTAAATCGTTTATCTCCAACCTCCTAGAACTTCTTCATTGATGATTTTATTCCATAAATTTTATCTACAACGCTATTAAATAAAACCGCATTTCCATCGCCTACAATCTTTTTGACTCTGCAGCTGTAGCTATATATTCTCCGCTGTCATATAACTGAATACTGTTAATTAGTATTTTAGTAGTGTGCGTCCTTATTTCCAGGCTTGAGCTTTTAGCTGTACTATAACGCTTCTTCCGATAGAATGCGCTCTTCACTTGGGCTGTTAAGATAATTATCGTTATATTTTTACTCCTTTCGTCACTTGCCTGCCACCTGCAGCATACCCTTGAGGTGGCTTGGTTGGGTCGGGTTAACAAATTAGGTAGATTTAGATCACAGGTGATCCTACTTACCAGATGGCAAAGTTCTTCCACCTTCGCCAGTATTTTATATCCAAGTTTGATGGTGACTCAATCTTCTTGTGTTTCGTTTTGTTTTACATTTTAAGTAAAAACATATTCTACTCATTGATACAACTCAAATGTTTACTTAAAAGTTTCCGCCCAACTGAAAAATTATTAACAAAAACATTCACTATATTTCAGCCTCGGTTAAAATTTGCCAATGTTGACTTGAATCATTTAAATGCTCTTTTTTACGAATTAATATGTTATTCCCCAGAAATTGGGAATTATATTGCAAAATTAAATAGACTAAGTAAGTCATTAAAAGCTCAAAAAGCTGTTGGCTAGTACATATTAGGTAACTAGCTAACGCAAACGCATGAGTTTTCCCCTAATATGAAGCAACAGAGAATGATATACGAACATAAAAGTTTTTTGCGTTGAAATTAATTGGTTCTACTTTACTGTTAATTGCTAGCGGTGAGTGAGTGGGTATTTCTCTCGCAACGCCATCCAGAGCATCGATTCAAGAAAAAAATGGATCTTTTACGAAAGCGGTATCATTCCCTGCTAATTGAGGCTTCCACACCACCACCGCTCACGCATGCTTATCGCAAATAATGCACCACTGCCGCACGGAGTGAGTCGACGATCCCTGGCAGGTTGAAAACGATTCAATTTAGCGCTTGAAACCTCCGCGGAAGTTATTTAATCAGCCGTTAAGGCCCCCCCTTCGCACTGGCCATTGATTCCGGATGGCCAAAAAAATAAAACGGAGGTTGGTGGGAACCCAATTTTATTTACAGCTCCGCGTTCATTACGCGTGCGAGAAGGAGGTAAATCAAACAGGGAAGCCAAAAGCGCTGATTGCAGCATTTTTCTCCCATCAACTCTACAGCCGCCACCCAACCTTCACCACATAGTAATTCCCGAACACATCATGCCACTCGCTCCTCTTCCCTCGACCCTCCCCCTCAAAAAGTCTCAAAACCCTACCCAGTTCTCTGGGGCCGCCGTTATATTTCACTTTTTTCTTGTTTCCCTTCGGCACGGTCGGTGTTCCAATTTAAACTTTGCTTCAAGGACCGTTGTCATTAGGGCAGTCCATTTGACGTTTGAGTGTCCTGCGGTTCTGTATCGGCGGTCGGGAGTGTGAGGGAGGAAGACTCGGAGAGAGATAGAGTGAGGTAGTCTGGCACAGCGTTGGTGGTAGAGGCAGACGGATGCATGCAGAAGACCGCACTGGAAATGAAGGGCACGAGTGGTTAGAGGAGGAGATGGAACGGGATAACGAGGAGCGGGAGGCAAGAGCGGAGCAGTCGGGAGATTAGAGAAAGACTGAAAGCGGCGGAGAGAGGGAAGAGAGAAAGATGGGAGACGGAGTATGGGACGCCGGCAACGCCCCGCTACGTGGAGGAGGAAAGGGTAAAGAATGAAGCGCAGACAAATGAGAATCGATATTCGGAGACAGCGTCGCCGGCTCGCGGGGAAACGAATCGTTGGAAAGCGAGAGCCGTGTCGTTTTATGATCGCGGACAAATCGTCTCCTAGAGATGCGGTCGTTTATCATGCAGACTATTACATCGTAAAATATTGGAACTGTCGTATTTTACTCAGGTGAGACGTCATATCAATCGTACTTGTATGATAAATGATGCATTAATCAAACGGGAAATGGGTATTAAGGACATAATGTTGCAATTTCAGCCTTTGGAAATGTTAGGGAAGTGTTTTTTCACTTAAAACGGAGGGAAAAATAATTTTTCTCACGAAAATATCTCTGTTCCTTCCCACAACAATATTTTAAAGGAATTTTACCCAAATGGAAATAATAAGCGATTGACATGGGAGTACCTACCTAATGCTTAACCTATGCGTGTACACAAAATTTATTACTATATATCTTTTATTTCTAACTTTACAAAGTTTTCGATAGGACCCTTGACAAATAACTCTTGGAATGATGCATTTTACTAAAAAGAGTGACCATGAAAAAAGTATCAACGACTAGAAATCCAGAAATGTGGTTTTTCAATTGACAATATGAACTGGTTCCAAATATTCTCACGAAATTGCACGGGAAGGCGTTTTTATAAAACACCTCATAATTGGTATAAAGGGTAAAAAAGGCGTATGTAAGACATGGTAAAATCAAACTAAGATTTAGATTGATTATTTATTCTTTTTTACCGTTTCAGTTTTATGAGTTTAACTATCAGTAAGTGGTCACTTATTTCATCCACGGCAAGTTTTCAAACCAAATTAAGTGTATCCACCATTTTCACTCGTTTGTACCCGATCTCTGACGACCTATTTAGTCCTGCTAGAAACACAATAACCCACATGGGCGTATAGATCACCTTAGAATCCAGCCTTGGGAATAGATGATGCAGGGCATAGTTAGCGGAACATAGGCTTATTTTCGCAAAGCGAGTGCAGTCATTTTGAAACATTTTTCAGGCATATTTCCCTTCAATCCATCGTTGAGTGTTTAAACGGTTTCAAATTTAGTTAAATAGATCCTCCAAGCTAAGAATTTCATTCGATAATACCTGAATGAATTAAATATTTTCCAAATTAAGTGAATCTCACTGTATTTAAAGTAAAATTAAACTTGATTGGTAACGTTAAATTTCTCCATTTGAAAATATTTCACCGCCTTCCAGAAAAAGAAACGTACCGCAAAAGAAATGTTCTGTTTAATCAGATAGCATATACCTTCAGCTATGTTCGATCAATGGCATATTTTTTCACTGCAAAATTTTATTTTGGCACCACTCAAATCTCTAACGCAGAAAATCAAGAAATTACTTATGTCTTACGTTAAACAAAAAGCGACTCCTCAATACATCATTTTCATACCTCAAGCATTATGCTGGCAAAGCTGAAAAATTTCCTTTAACACTTGTAGTTAAAGCTAAATAACTACTGAAATGTTGTGTTCAAGAGTGAATTTAACCTTGTAGCGAAAGCTACTTCTAAGTTGATATATTTTATCAAAGTAAGATTCAAGTATGAAACGGGATCAATTTATTTCAAACTACTATATATATATATATATATATATATATATATATATATATATATATATATAAATAAAAAAAAGAAATTGAAGGCACGTGACACTAGTGGAATTCTGTACATGTTCATTCACTTCGATTTTATATGTGCAAGTCAATTAATGAGGGTCGCAATGCAATTAAATAGAAAAGCATTTGTTATCATGTTAGATCTCATCAGTAGCCATTAACGGATTCATGTGGCCTAGCCAGTAAAACACGCACAATTATTTTGGCAACCAGCTAGGGGCTTGGCGCATAAAAAAAATTGACAATTATTTATCTGGAATTATAGAAAATTCAGCAGACATCATATAAACATAAGGCCAGACAGCCGTATACTGACAGAAAAAATACGTATAAAGACTCGAAAGTATTGGAAATGTGACAATTAAGGAAAGAGTTTGAGAGTGTATTCTGATTTGAAATACGAAGTGATACTCATATTCTTAGATAGATCTTATGACAGAATAGAGTGGATAATAAACCAGCCAAAACTAGCCGATTCATTCATGATTATTCACAGAGGTTAAGTTAAAATAAAAAAAAGAGTAATGAAACTTGTTCCGCTAAATTCAACCTCGTTTCAGTACTGTATAGCAAGAAAATGAAATTTATAAGGCATTAAAAATCAATAGAAGGTTGGAAACCCGATGAAAGAGATAAAAGATGTGAATTAATACGGTGTTTCTTTTCCATGATCAATCTCACTCCCCTGGAATTCAATGTGGACAAAATTAAACAGGATGTGCTATACGTCCAACGATTTTAACACTCTGCAGCTCCTTTGGTCTAGGAGTTGTAGCACAGAAAATAGAGAATTGATTAATATGTTCCGTTTAGCTGAAATCAGTTGGATAAATATTCGAGGAGGCCTGCGGTGTATTTACACCAGCACTATAACCAGATAAAAAAAAACACCTTTATTCACAGAAGGGAAAATTTGAATGCTGATTTTTCTTGGCGAGGAAATAAGGATTCAGGATACATAACCAATGACGAGACGAAAACACTAAGACGTAGCTCAAGTTGTATGGGCGCTGGATCAAAGGAGGAATACATTTTAGCAGTGGAACATAGACTTCAACGAATTACGGGAATGGACCATTGGACACGTACATAACATGAGATACAAAGAGTTCGATACTTGGAGCGGTAGATACGCTACATAACAAATTTACAGTGAAAATGAGAAAGGAGAAATTATAAAAAAAGAATAGAGAAGGATGAGTCTACATTTAGAATTTTGGAAAAAATGCGTATTTCTTTAAGACGCTACAGGACTATAAAGGGACGTAACAAAGGCCAGGGAATCTTTAGCAACGAATATGAAAGCTAGAGAGGTGGAGAATGAATAACGCCGTAAGTTTTGCAATGAAAAAGCAGTGGCTAGAGTCAATTACATTTTCTTAAAGAAATCGATTTGGCTCACCATACATTTGAGATCTTAATTCTTAATTGCCACAAGCAAACGAAATTAATAAAAAACTTAATTTTACACCTAATGGCGTACGCTAATTCTTGTTTGGTGGTGTGAAAGTTTCATTTGTTTTAAATAAGATCATTGCATGAGAAAATAATTGGTAGACTCGGTAAACTATAAATGACTATCACAGCGTATTTTACTGACTGTAAGACTGTACCTATTTTTTTCTTTTCACAACTTCTTATCATTGTCAACACGAGTAGTACCATTGCTGAATCTAAAAGTCATATTTACTGACAAAAAACTTTTCTAGACCTTCAAACGTAATTTATTCTGTACTATGTAAAACAAAGTGAACCTCTGGCCTTACAACTCGTTATTTTAAACTTACTTTACTGTCTCAGCAATTTTAACTAATCGACCAGTTCCACTTAGAATTTAAAGCTAATATTGAAGTAAAAATCTTCCTTGGTGGACCCTTAATAAATATAGGGCGTTAAAAATGCCAATAAATATCAAACTACTATGTCGTGTGTAAGACAGAAATAAAATATAATATTTGTTTCATATCTGGGTCAAAATAAAAATTTCTAAAATAAATGTATATTCCTAGTTTTCATCTCACATCCATGAATGGAGGAAACTGATTGAATATTTCATGATTTGGTGTGGAGGCATTTATATTCTCGATTGAAAGTAATCTTGGAAATGGTAGACTTATTTTATTAGAGGTGGTTTAAATTACATCCCATGGAAAGGAACATTTTTTAGAACTTCAAAAGTTTCCGGCCTAATCCTTTAAATTCTCATTCAAATTAAAAAAGAAAGAAATAGAAAGGAATATTTTTCGTAGTAGCCAAGCTTTACCACATTTACTGCGTAAAATTATGAAAACATGAGGCTAGAATGAATCCAAAGGAGATCAGAATGTTTTCGGCAATAAGCTCTTGACCCAAAATGACGAATGATTGTCAGGAAATGTCACAGCTTCCGATGCTGCTCTGTGATTCTTGTCTATTCTTCCACATCCAATAAGTGTCATCACTTCCTCTTTAAAATATCGTATAAGATGCCCCATACAAGAATTTGCTCTCAGCTTGCTCAAATTTTCAAAGATTAAAACTCTTCTTCATTCTATATGCCTTCACTTATTCTTCGGGATTGAAATTGCACATAAAAAAAGCATTACGACATGGGAAGGGGTTTCCAAGGTATCCTGGGAAGAGAAGTTATAAAGGCATTGACTACAAAGAAACAACCCCTGAGCTTAATCAGGATGCAATTATAACTTAAGAAACAATATATGTGTTCATTTGTGAGGAGCGTAGCTTTAGTCTGGCCAAAAACGTGAAACAATCGAAAGAGAGGTAGAGAAGGGAACCACGCGAAACGAAGAATCGATGGGTACCGCCTGTACTGAAATAAGGAACCCGATGGATAAGGCAAATTCAGGGGCACAAAGAAGTCATAAAAATGCAGTAAGTAACTAAACAAGATTTAGCCTCTTCATTCAGGAAATTAAAGAGGCATATACTACGAATAAATCAAGAGGGAATAGAAGTCAGAGGGAGCTGAGTCAGAAATTTTACAAATATTCGACAAAACATAAAATGTGTAAAATAAGTTTAGTGATGCTCTGAAGCGTGGAACTATTTATTCACCTGAAATATATCCTGAGTGGCTCTACCTCTCTTCTATTAGCCTTCACCGCTATCAGAAAACCCTTTTCTGTTCTCCACTAGAGCTGATCAAATTGTTCATCCAATTTATACTCCTCGTCTTAATTGCCTCTTACGTTCACGCTTCCACCTACCACTATTTTCAGTCCTGGATTTTATCTAAACACAATATTTACCTTTAAGTTAGTCAGACCCTTCAGCTCCAGACTCTCATTTTAACGTTCCAGATTAAATTCTCTCTCATAACCCAACACCCTTCCGCTCCATGTAATCACATCCTGCCCCTAACTTTCTGAACCGTACGATAGGGTGCCCCACTTTCAATTTTTTTAGGCATTCTTATATCCGTGTTGACTATTCGCCTTCCAGTTCCTCTTCACATTTCGGCTTTGTAGATATTTCGTGGATTACACTAAAATTCCTGAATTCACGACACACAATCTACCACCAGTCAGTTTGACAACCTAAGGGCTTTTTACTATTAGAAATGCCACATAGTGAAAAAAGTTCAAATATATTTTTTATAAGTATATTTAAGTAATTACTTCTTCGTTTTTTCCAATATTATTACCATTCTATTACTATTAGTATTTCTCCGTTTTTTATGTTTAAACATTGCAGAAAAGCAAACAATTTGGTGAAAATATATAAATTCCTCTTATTTTTAACCGCATGATAAAAAGTAAACTTATAACAGCTCTTTTACTGAAAATGAGAATGCAGTAAAGAGTGAATATAATGAAAGATGAAACACTCCAATGGTAGAAAACACGAATAATGAAGTAGTTTTAATACTCGAAATTCGAGAAAAAAATTGATCTCTTTCCTCAAACACTCCACAAAATATGACAAGAATGATTTCTTCATTTTGGTGGCAACCGGAAGTAATAGTGTTTACCGGTATCTATCATTTTTGACATTTTATCGAACAATCTATAAAAATGGATGGCAGGCTCTACTACTAGTTACAACCAAAATTACTTTACCAGTAAAGATAACCAATAACCGGTGGAACCTTGAGATAGTGAACGACATTTTGAAAATTTTGGAACTTGCAGAATTAGCTGTCAGTACAAGATCGGGTACCATTTCATAGGTCCTGCCAATCGTAGAAAGCATTTCGGAACAATTTCAGAAACCTCTGCATAATTGATCACCCCTGCAGAGTGTAAATAAATATTTTTCCTTTACTTAGCGATGCAAAAATGTAGAAGAAAGTGTAATATATAAGCTGTGATCCTCGTTTGAAAGGCAGCGTGTTCACAGCGTCCAAAGGAGGTTCAACATCTAAAGGGGGAGCAGGAAGAGTCCATATAAATTATAATTGTGGTAACTACAAAGATTTCCCCTAAGAAATGTATATTACCACTGTTGATCAACATAAATAACTGGCATTTTATCACTCAAGGTTTCCCTTAAAAAAATCAAAGAACTTTTTTCTGCGTATCGGAAGAAGAATTATTGCTATTATGACATAACCCACCAGCTTCAAATTATATTTATTTTTGCCAGTAATTTTTACTGTTGGAAAAATAATAAAGAAACTTCTGTGAGTTACTGCAATGTTATTACTAATAACTCATTTTCTCTTTAAGATTATAGGTAGGTACGTATAAAAAGGGAATTCTGACAATATGATGCATGGAATGTGAGAATACTGATGCATGGAATGTGGGCCAAATGTGGAGTCACAGCTGATGTCAAACTATAGCACCAAGAAGAAACATCTGCAGAGGAAGAAGTCTACCGAGGAAGAAGTTTGAGCTAATCACCAGATTCAAATGTGTTGTACTTTTGGAAATGCGCAACAAACTACGCACGCCTTCAAAAGTTTGTGAAAAAATATTAAAACGCAACATAAGCCCCTGTATTTTCAGAGAGATTAGTCTGCACAGCTGTAATAATATGTGGTGGTAAAAGAAACGGTTTGGACCCTGACCGTGTAAAAATGCTTAATTTTCTAAAATTAAGATCCATATAGTTAGATATTTAAAAAAGATCAATCTTCTCATTGGTAATGGGGTAAATCCTCCTCATAAACTACAAATTGTGTTGATTGCTGTTATGAATAAGTTGAATGCTGAATATCACATAAAAATTTCACTATGCAATACATAAAGGAATATTTTGTTCGTAGGTAAGTGTAAATAAACTAAAATATACAAGAATTTTATTTTAGTGGTCAAACTATGAATAACCCAATAAACAGTATCCAGATGAAAATTCACACGTCATAAAAACCTATCCTCATATGTAATGAGGGGATAACTGAATTACTGCACTCAATATTTGATAATGATATACGAGGTAAGATTAGATATTTGAGATCCATCTATATTGAATCCGTACTATTCCGCCATGAATAATTCCGTAATTCTGAGTTATGGAAGTCAAACATGTAACATTGCTTTTTAAAAAAGATTTCTGATTAATTATTCAACTATTTTGGCTTAGTGCCCTTTCTTTGCATTCATACATACACACACACAAATCCAACCGTACCCCTCGAAGGAGTGTTTTAAATAATTCATTTCTTTCATACGCACTCTCTCACACAAATATTATTATACTCTTCCAACACATTTACCCATTTTTCATTTACTCGGTCTACCTTTTCCTGTCACACAATACACTCCCCTCTCACAAACGCTTGGCAAACGAGTTGTGAGTAAAATAGTAATAGATGATAAAAAACCAGGGTGACATCCGGAGAGATCCAAAATGTCTCAAGTATAACATCACCTAAATTGCAACGTCTTCCCAAAGATAGATGAAGGCTAGAGACACACGCTCCCCTTTTTCTCTCATATTCCTCTTTATATATTCATTTTCTGTGTAATTTAACCCTCATGCTCCTTACCGCCTCCTGCTCTCCCTCCTCCGTCCTTCCTTCGCAGCCTCTTATCCATCCGGCGACCATCGTCACCTTTCTCTCTCCTCCCCCACCACCATCGCTCACTTTCAACCCCTCCAGTTCTTTAACTCCCTGCTCCCCCGCACAGTCCTCCACGTCCGTCGCCGCTCACACACTCACGGGATTAATTAGAGCGGAAACGGGCCACGAAATACACCCATGCGTACAGAGCCAACGAGCACCTCATCCCTTCCGAGTTATTTTCAACGCGGAAAATAAAATGAGACAGCGTCTGATATTTCGTCACGTGAGTCAGACTTCAGTGTATTTCAACTGTTTTTTTAGCAAACCTGGCCAGCAGTTAATTACAATTTTTACCAAACCACAATCAGAGGAAATTATTCCTGAAGCTTTGGTCCATGGATAAAATTAGATAGCCTTGTACGTGACGGTTGACATAAAAAAATTGATACATACGATTTAATTCAGACTCAGGTTCATCCTGTTTCAAAAGAGGACTATCAGTTTGAATCTTTCAATGATAGGTTGAATGCTATTGTTATCTCTTTGTATCTACGTCGAGGTATTCAATAACAAAATGTTGAAAAACACTACAGAGTAGGTACAAAAATTTTTGTATTAATGGCAGTAAATATTTCAACATAACTCCGTCATACACTACGCTAAATGAATTAAAATGCTACCAATATTCCAGATGAAATTTAATACCAGTTACCATAAATATCCATTTTTCACTTAATCGCGGTCATTTTCAAGATAAAAAACAAGCCCCTAATAGTGAGTGAATACTCTTTAACTTACTAACCACAGTTTGAACAACCAAACTAGCACTCTGGCTGAACTACGTTTGAGGCACAGCCAATACTGAGACTATTAAATGATGACAATAGATGACTTTAAAAAGACGGTTAATATTTAACATCATCTCCATTTTACTTCGTGCATCATTAAGCAAAATTACTTTCCATAAACTACGAGATACTGAACCGAGTTCAACACCAATTAACCTTCTTTGTACAACAACCAGTTCACAGCTAAAGCCCAAAGATGGATATAATTAAATTAGATAGGGGACCTAAGAAGCGACAAGGAGAGTAGAATGCAACGAGGGAAGGAGATGGAAATTGTTTACGCAACGTTAGAACACAAGTCTACGAGTCATAAAAAGGGGAGGGGTGTATTTAAGGAGGAAGATGGACATTCAGATGATCAATGTCAAAGTCTGCTATGGAAAGTGAAGGCTATTGACACCTATTAAAATTGAAATAGGAAAATATTTTTATTGAAGATACAAAAGATATTTCTTGGCCTTAATAATTTTCTAAATAAACTTCCAGATTTATTTATTTAAATAACTGGGATAATTAATAATTTCCTGACGACTACACAAAGTATTTATATTCCCGTAAGAATGCATTTCCTCCAAGTAACTTCTTAAAAAGCCAATTTCACATATTATAATAGCTAAAACCAGCAGTATGACTGCAATATTGCTCAATAAACGCCAACAACCTTCTTTCAGTTTTCGCCGCTGCCGATTAGGAATTTACTCAATTGAATCCATGAAAGCAGCCCGAATTCATATTTTTACATTTAAAAAACTCATATTCTGCCATCGGAAGCATCAACCATCAAATGTAAAATGAACATGCACCCTTATTAAGCTTTCAATGATTTTTTAAGATATGAATATTGATGCACGGCTGATTCGTCATTAATAATACAAACGCCGGTATCGCTGCATGATTGCGCCGAAATGAAAAATTTAACTATCGGTAGAAGGCGGATGAGGCAGACGGCGGACGTGCAGGCGAAGGAAGCGATCGGTTCAAATGGATGAGCGCCACAGAAAGAGAGGGCTAGGATTACACGTAAGCGAGAAATGATCATCTAACTCTCACATACGACTTTATGGTACCAACAGTCCATGTGCCAATCTTAATGAGGTTCCACCACAACTGACGTGTGACTCAAACAAATACAAACTCCACATCCTTAATTTAATTTTTTTTAATATTGCTTTCACTGGTGGCTGCCTTGGCTATTAAAAAACAAAATAAATTTACTTTTGTCGAAGATAATATCATTGTACTAACGCATTTTGATTGGTTGAACGCATTAACGCAAATCCAATGCATTAACGCATTTTGATTTCAACTATTGCATTCATTTTCTAATTAACCAAAATACATAAGGCGCATGACCCTAAACTTTATTAACATTCAATTCCCTCGGAGCATTCGCTTCTTATAAATAATTATTTTCGAAAATAGCGCTCATATTGGATCAAACCTTTTAGTAATAATAAGACAAATATTAGTTACACATGGCTCACCAATTTTTCATTTAACCCCAAGTAATCACGTACAAGTACAACTTTCAAATTAAATTGCATCGGATGGTAGGATTTTGCTTTCCATGGAAATACAGCTCTAAAAATAGCCATAAAATTAATGATATTACGTTATGTAAATTTACGAGGAAACTACCTTAACCAAGCACTGTTTGGGTACGTAAATGTACGCAATCAGAATTAAATATCCTGTTCATCCATAATAGGGCATACAAACTATTGTCTTTATCATATGCAACCTTAACAAATCTAGAATTGATACCGTTTCACTTTAGTTATGTTTCAATTCTTTTAAATCAATTATTGATTGATCAAAATCGTTGACTTCATCCCATTCCATTGTGTTTGAAGATTTGTGGAATAAATACATCTAATATATTATAATATAATATAATATACACACATAAAATATGCACACATTTGTACACAAATCTTTGGGTACGATGCATTTAATTGCAATATACTTCATTTGAGCAACATGTTTTGTCTCCCCTTCGATTAATGTGGTAACAAATCTGCATCAGAACACTATGACAACGTAGTTGTGGAATATTATATGAGCTGAGTCCCTCAAATTATGGAATACATACATGGTTTTTGGCTACCGTCCTTTTGCTAAATTTACTAGGATAAAGTGCGTAAGTAGCAGAGGTCATTAGATCTATATTGCACACAAAGAACCTACTACGCGTTTTTAAAAATTAATATTAACTACGGCGCCATCGTTGTGGGATAACGTTAGCCTTGTTAACTCATAATTTGAATTTAAAATATGTAGAAATAAGTGCGGCCATAGTAAGCATACCTATATTGATATTGCACACAAGGATCAACTGTTATAATATGCAGTTTTTCCCTAAAACCGTATGCCCTCTCAATCTCACCAAAAGGAAAATTATGGCACATATGGGTATTAAATGTTCTATTTTGGTAGGTTGATGAATTTAGTTTTTAGCAATAATCACAACTGAACAGCTGTTATTTATTTCTCCCTGCCTAAAGATCACAAGTAATTCGTTCAATCCGATCGTCAGATGAATAGAAAAAAATGTGTCATTTCTCAAAGTACTCCGTGATTAACATCAGGCAAGCAGATGTTTCATTCATTCCCTTCCAATCGCTTGACATTGAACTAAGGCCATTTCTCTTCTAGTACGTCTCAATCCCTAAGGGCGACATACATACCACCCGGGGCTAGTTTGCTTCCTGGACGAGAGAATGATGATTCCGTGAGATTGCGCAGGGCACCTAAAATGCGGCCCTCGGGAAATGCAAGACGTGTGCAATTTCCTGCCCCCTTCTTCCAATTGTATCTTCCCTCATCCCTCACAGATTCACATTTTTATTATATCGACGTTTTTTTTCGCACAGAAGAAGAAGGTTTCCACACTTGCATGTGGTCCTTCAAAATATTTATTTGGCAAACGCCACCAACATCACTCTATCGTGCATGACCTATTTTCCAACTTCTCTTTGCCCATCTCACTCACGATCGATACAAGCCATGAAAAAAATTAGACTTTTATTTTTACTTATCCCTTCATCTTCAATTGCTTGCCTCTGTCACTGGAAATTTAAAACAAGGAGGTAGTCCTGTCCATCAACCATCTTCTCAGTTTTCATAATGCTTGTAGCATCAGCAAAATATTTCCCAAGATGCGCAGACTCGCCAAAATTCATTTTTTACGTCTTTCCCGTTTTAATAACTAGCTAATTATACGATAGACTGAGACCCTAAAACCTTGCTTCTGATTTAATCACAGAAACATTTTGGAGAAAAAGTTAAAAAATTAATATTAACGGAAAAAATTACTCGAGTGGAACGAGTATCGTTCAAAACAGTTAAGAAACATCTTGATTCAAATTGCTTTTTCAAGAATGTGTTCCACTAAAAGATCCCTATCGAACGACTTTCAAATTGACTATCCTTAAATTATTTCAAATTTTTAGGGTAATTAGAGTACCTTGTTTAGTATTAAATTTAGATACTGATTTCCTTTGAAGAATTTCAAGTATAAATATAGTTCCTATGAGCTATTAATGGTTTTGTTTTATATGGTTTAAATTAAGATTTACTGTTTTAAATATTCATTACGTAAGAGATCATTAATTTGCATTACTAAATTAAAATTTTACTTACTGTATAATCAAACTGATTGAAACAACGGATGGAAATCCTAATGCATATTTATAAATCCTTCCATTCAAGACTTCCTGTAAATGTTTAAGCTCCATCCAAAATCTATCGAACAAAAATATTTACTTTCAGAATTTTTGGCGCACCATTATTCAGTCATATTCATATCGGAAGCAATTCTCATTGCACACAAACCTAAGGATTTATACATGTGATAAAATGTCAAGATGTAAATTATGCGATAGTGTTGACAATGATATACGAACGAATTGAAGTTGTTTAAATCAATTAATTTACGAATATTAATTTCAGAGTCTCTGGATTTGGATGCGGAAATCTAGATTTTTGCGTGGTTGTGGTTTTACGGTAGCTTTCATGTTCATGAGAATAAAAGTTTTTTGTCACATAGGATCGCATTAATAAAAAATGAGAGAAGAGAGAAACGCAGAGCAGATTAAATTTATATTTAAGTCGAAGCATCAATGTGGTGTGGAAGGTCCCAAAATAATTTGATTGAAACAGTTATTTTACTTCTTTCTCCTCGCTGTTTTTGCTACCATTAATAACACTTTGGTATGACATCAAAATTCCTTAACGTAAAACAATTAATTAAGAAACGTATTTGAGAATTTTGATGTGAAATTAAAATTCATTGATGAGATTACTAGCGGAAAAGTTATCAACATAAATTGGATAAAAAAACTAAGGATATGAAGAACGACCATTGTCTATCGATTACAGTCATTCGAACTTCCTCCAACTCGTGACATGGATTAAAAACAAAATAAGGCCGATGATCCATTACTGAACTTCCTTTGATGATACAGACTTAACTATTAAAATAACTAATAAATTCTTCTAGGGCTTCCCACCGGGTTCCATTCTCCTTATTCGCCGAGGTTTTGACAGACTTGAAGATGACAGGAAAGTCTTCTGTCGAAACTTCGGCCAACATGGAGAACTCAACCCGGTGGGAAGCCCTAGAAGAATTCATCAGTATTATTCACCGGGAAAGCCTGAAATATTAAAATAACCATTAGAACTTAGCTCTTTAACCATGCACTTTTAAACGACATTCTGCTATGAATTATAATCTCAGCCAACGAGAGGAGGCATTTTTTTCAAATTTAACTTTTTCAAATCTGAAAATTGCAATAGCAGGAATTTGCGAGACATTACTTCTATGAGATCACAATGTGTTCAACAGCATTGATAGCACTGGGATGAAGAGGAAGAAATTTGGCGAAACGCAGAACATAACTTACTTCTTGGAGAAAATAAATAGGTCAAGTCGCGAGTAGTGTCTACACGTAGTGATTTAACCCGCTCAAGCAAAAAGCCGACTTCCTCGACCGTGTGTGGACACACTTATGCATTTAACGTTTTGCTCATACCAGGCCAGGGAGACGGAGAGGACAAAATTCTAGAGCGGCAGTGACTACAAAGCCAAACAGGCAAGAGCGAGCAACAAAGCAGCGGCAAGGAGGGAGGCAGATGGAATTCACACTGTGTGCCCGCCTTGCAATCTGAGAGGAATTTGTGTCAAGCATCTCGAGGAGTCGTAAGATGGATTGACGCAAGATGCAAAGGGCGAAAAAGCCGGAAGAGTTGAAAACACTGCCTTAGTCTCAGTTAATTTCCTTTGTCCAACAACTATAATCCAGACCAGCCCGTCAACCAAAAGATCAATTTCATAACTGGAGTTATAGCTAACTTATCTTCGATACCTGATTCAATATCACTTAGAGCATCTATTTCCAATTGCAACAGCTATCGACCGCGTAGTTCAAATGCGACCGTATACGATTGAAATTCATAAAAACATGAACTTCATTTTTCGTTTTCTTAAGTCTTCGTTTTCCCAAGAAAAAATTTAAAGGTGCAGCTCCAAAAATTGGAGCCCTGGCTATTGAAGGTTTAAGCAAAAAGGTTCAAAAAGTATTTATGCATTTGATAGAATCAGGCTGGACATGGTCTATATCTATTCTATACCGAAAAACCTTTTTTTTTACAGTTTTAGGGACCTCCTGTACGTGCTACGCAATATCCGTTTAGACATTCAAACGCTGGGTCATGAGGTAGACGAAAAAAATCACTATTTGTCTAACTTTCAAGTGGATGTTTTTTGCCGTAACTGTCCAAAAAATGTTTTTCACTCTTTATCTTCAGAACGTTTGCAATCGATATTTGGGCCGGCTTCTTGGAGGCTGCCAATGGAACTGAGCTCAATGTAAGACCTACAGTTCGGGGTACCATCATCGCAGAAATAATTATATTTTCCAGTACGTGATGTAAGCGGATAAATGACAGTAATAGAAGTAGACGAGGAGATTTCGAAGGATCATATAGATCATTAGAGTGCATTCACTTTATTTTGGTGACTTTGCTATACCTTCATTGAACGCGACTAAGTTAGCATCAACGGACAACGGCTAGTGATGGCTACTTATCAGGATAGGGTCCTAATATAAGTGTGCCGCCTTCGTATGCACAGGAAACGGATTTCCCTGAGAGCGCATTTTCAGGCGCTCTCAATTTACACCGAGATCCATTTATAATATTTCAGATTCCCTAAATCCCAGTAACCTACCGCCAAAACATTCGCCAATTTTATTAAATTTAAAAAAAGAGAAATCCGTATTAGAAAGTCCACCCGTGAAATATTCAGTTGACTAAATGATCATACAAATATATGGATTATATATGTTCGAAAAATTTGGCTCAACGCCAGCTCAAGTTGATCCGGAAATATGACATGATTTGAAATATCAAAATCAAATTAACCAAGGTATCCATACGATAACACTACTCAGCTATGGAATGAGTCTTGAAGTCATCTCTTCGCAAAATGACGATCAAATATGTCAGACTGCTTTGCATGTAATAATTCCCCTCATAATCCTTCAAACAGTTATTTAAACAAAATTGTGAATATTACAATATCCAATTTACTTATTAATTGGATTTTATTAGAAATGTCATAAGAAGGAAAACATCAGGGCCATTTTTGACCATCAGGGCCATTTTGATGCGCAGATGCAATTTGCATCTGCGCATCTTGTCATTTTATTCAATTACAGATTTTAAATAAAAATGAAAATATCTTTGTAGTTTTCTTGTATTTAGGAAGATTTTTAACTATCCTGTCCACGAGACTACTGCTGCAATTAAGAACATTAACGCTCAGTTTTAATGTTAAAAGCCCCACTCTCAGTTCATTTTTCCCACTGCCTTACGCACGGATGAAAAGGTTATTTCATCCAGTGGGACAGATTTAGCATGGAAAATACAGTGCCCTTGGACGCGTTCATATGTAAATTACAGGATCGGGAGTAAATCAGTGAAGCGCAAAGTGTTAATGAAGGGTAAATTGGTAAATAAATGCGTGGTCAACAGGAAAACAAAGGGTAACGAGACGTCAACAACTGCGCTAATGGATAGTCGCCACATAATGTGGCTGGATGAATTTCTCCGACTACTGGGCGCGGGCATCTATCCAGGGAGAGCCAAATTATTTTAGTTGGGTAGAGTAATAAAGCATGGTTATTTTCGCAGCGTATTATTATTCAATTCTGTTATTTGAGTTAACCCAAATAAGGGTTGTGTTATCTAAATGTTTCTATGATTTTTTAAAATTTTCATGCTTTGCTTAATTCACTTTTTGTTTACCAATTATGTTTGCAGTAACTATTTCGTGTATTTATTATGAAGGTACTCTTTTTGTACTTTGCATACAATACATAGACACACAACGAGTTTACCAGAATTTCCTTCATTATTAAGAAAGGACAACACATTTATCAGAATTTTCTCTCAATTTATGGGACAGAAATTTTTACTCCTATTTCGTTGATTTTGCGGTAAAATCTATATAATAATATTCCTTAAGTTATTAGATTAAAAAAAATATATGTTATTGAAATCAAGTAAAAGCAATACATTTATGAGATTCACTAATCATATAATAATAAATTGAAGCTCCTCTGAAAGACTGCGCACATCCTGTTACCACGTCACTCGTATGCTCCACCCTCACCACGGCAAGGCTGCAAATTAAAAATCTACTTAATTAAATAATACCGATGATCTAACAAACTGTTTAAAAATACGGTTTCGGAATTTCTCCACGGTTTCCAAAATATACCATTTACCGGTCTCGGCTCCTGAGGGTTCCAAAATGTAAGTAATTTTGAACCTCGCAGAGGGAATAATTAAAGGGAATATATATTCCCGCAATGATTAACTGCAGAGGGTAATTCGGTAAAAATGAGTGGGTGGGCTGTGGAAAGGGGACACTAACCGAGTTACGGAGTGTGAGATGTGTAAAAGACTGGAATGAAACGCCAAGCTCTCTGGAGCACGTGGCAGAATGCTAATCGATGCCCTAGGTGCACGCGTCACTCACTGGCCACCACTAATTCACTCTGCACGACCGCCTCCCTGCAGCAGCCTTTCCTGACTGAGATCACCCGCCCGCGGTACACGATGCATTGCCAACACTGATGCAGTTTTCACCGGGTCCTTCTCAGCAAGGAATCCCCGATTCCACGCGGCGATGGATTGCCGGTGGAATCAATTCTGGCTAACAAAACAAGGCCATTTCTTTTAGGTAAACTAGCAATGGGAACGATACCCTAGATTCATCGGGAACCATGCTTGATCCAAAAGTCACTAAACTAACAATAATTAAAGAAGATGTGCATTATTTATTGCCTGAAACCGGATCTGGTGCGCCACTGCGCATTGAGGCAAAAAATGCAAATCGGTGTCGAAAAAGAATTTTTTGCATCAAAATGTTACATGATATCATATTAAAAGCAATGACATTCATAGCAAAAGCAAGACACCTAATAATGCTGCAAAATTACGCCAGCATAATTATTGGACACTAACATTAAGCCTTTTTTATACATTTTCAGGAACATTTTTTGTCTACTCTTCCAAATTGTTCAGCTAGGTATATATTTTATAAAATTTAAGGAATGAATTATCACTAATGAAGAACTCATTTCAGAATGTATGTATCATCAACGAATCAAATTTTAGTTACAATCCTAAAGAATACCTTGTGATCCCAGCTCTGAAAAATAAATTTAACCTTAAGCATAAAAAAATATAGGGCAGCGTAACAATTTTACTCTTCAATTTTACTCAAATTTAACAATTTAAAATAAATGAATCAATTAATTCGTTCAGTATGTCAAGTTTATGAAGATCGACACTCCTTTTTGGATGACATTCCATACTTCATGTTCATCCTGTTTGTCGGTATAGGGGCTAAATTTTCAGGTTAACTTAATGTTTTAAGTAATTTTTATATAATAATTATCTATTTCTATCAACACAAATATTTTATAATGTCTTAACTGCCATTCAAATGAATAATAATATGATATTTTCATGCGTGGAAAAATTATTTTTTACCTTCACAAAAAACACATGTTTAAATATACAAAAAGAGTAGGTACTTAATGTCAGCCTCATGGCCATTTCGTAATAAATATTTTTTACGGTCTAATTGACCCGTCGGAAAGTTAAATTAAGGTCACACTAGTGAGCAGCAGGAATAAAAGCATGGTTAACGTACGGTGTAATAGTCAAATTGAGTAGAATAAAATCAGGATGCGCGAAAAGAAATCGAATATCAAGGGACGGATTTTGGTACAGGCGTACGTTGCTTATGACTATGAGTCTCATGCATCCAAATCTTTTTCCGATATCGAAAATCAATTAACCCTGCCTCGAGGGTGAATGACAAATGGCTCGATGAAGAAAGTGTACGTTCTCTGAGGCTTATATATTTAAAAAATATATGTAAGCCACAGAGAACCCATAAAAATACGCGAAGTTTTCAGTAAGATGACAGTAATTAGCCGCATAGGTATAACACATGTGCTAGGTGTTTACACATATGTAATCTATTTTAAGGAACATTTGATAGCAGTCTCCATGCATGTATTGGCATATATTAGCAACTAATTAGAATTTTAAAAACTATTTGAATTAATAAGAATTTAAATACACAGACCTACATTTATGGGAATTTTTAATGTATTCGGATGTCCTTGGTTTGTGTCCTTAAGATTGTTAATCAAAAGGATAGTATTGGACGAATTGGACGCAGTGGGAGAGTGGTGTCTACATTTCAGTGACAAGACACCTCAGAGAACAAAACAGTCAGCAGTTATTAGTCTACAGAAAATGTATAAACTCGATATAAAACTTTTATATATGCGTCGAATTATTTTGAGATCAGCAGTTGATTTATTTTCATTTCATCTAATGACATTTGTTACTCATGTATTTTACCAGATAAAAAAGAAATGTGGTTTTAATGCGTAAATTCTTTAATATAGGTAATGAGAGGTAGCGCAAGCTTACTACTTGACTGTCAGAAAAACTAATTTTATAAGCATTTAAAAGGGCGAGTCCATATGATAAATCAACTTCGATGGTGTAAATTCGATTCCCTGATATTCATGTTGTCTAGTCCCAAAAATCCATTAAATGTTTTATCAATTCAATAATTCCCTACTTTATTAACTTTTCTGGATCATTCGCGTTTTTTCCAAGCACGCTAACCTGATCATGTAGAAATTCTCCGCTGGTTATAGAGGGATTAAACACATGTACATTTTCATCGTAGGTTTCCGCTGCGTTCAGATGAATTCTTCTCCATCTCCGGGTTTCCACCGCGTAGGTTGCTTTTTCAGACATACAACAAAAAAAGCAACCTACGCAATGGAAACCCGGAAATGGAGACGAAACCATGTAAATTTGCACACAAAATTAAGCTACAGAGAAAGAGAAATGAAGCTAATATCGAGGCATCCTAAAGGGCTATAAAAATGGGACGAAATTCCCTCAAAGATGAGTAAAGATTAATGGAACACAATTAAAATAATTCTATTCATCTGGATCCCATGTTCTCAGGTTCAACTGCGTGTATCATCGTTAAGATGGCATACGTTTTCTCCTCCGTTATAGGAGGCGTGTTCAAGTCGAAGTTCAACCTGAAGACACCTCTTGTAACGGAGGAGAAAACGTTTGTCATCTCAACGCTGATGAACGCAGTTGAACCTGAAAACATGGGATCCAGTTCTTCAAGCCACTGCGGAAGCCTTCGCTTCAATTCCATTCATCAAAAGTCAGGTGTGAGATAACATTAGCTTTATGATCCTGATTGGATTTGTCCATTATGTCCATATTATCCAAGATTATGATCCAAAGACATAGGGTAAGAAGGATTTATAAAAAGATGCAAAAAGTTCGAAAATGATATTTTATCTCATTCGCGCTATTGAATTGCATTATAATACTTGATATTTGACACATTAAGAAGGAAGAGAAACATATTTGATCGTGAATGGATAGGTTTTTGGGCCAGAGGAAAAATATTTCAATTAGTGGATAGTTAAAACCCAATCCTGGTAAATTTCTGATTGGATAAAGAAGTGTGAAGTAACCACTTTTGTAATAAGCAACTTCATCCTAAAGAAAAACAAAAAAACATATCCTGGCTCAACAAGCTAATTTCACGCATGAGAAAACTAAATCAGAGCATGAATTAATCCCTGCACTTCTGCCCAATTAAATACTATTTCGCAGCTTCGCAGCCGATTAAACTACACCCATCATCTCCCTCGGCCGTGGCAAGAAGAATTGATTACCCTTCATGGCTAACGAGTGGGTGGATTAAAGTGACTTTCAAGGGAGCTCGTAACCACGACGAAAGTTTGAATAGCCGACATGAGAATCAACAGCATAAGGGAAACACTCCCAACAAAGTAATGGTTAACGTATACACAGTATGTGCACAATTGCACATCTATTACGCGGAGAAATCGGCCGCAAAGGCGTTTGACACAGGATGTTATGTGATACCATAGAGTAATGCTTACTCTAAGGTGATACTAGTCATCATATGGTGATGAAATTTAGAAGAGTTGAGGTATAGATGAAAAGAGGATGTGGTGACTCGGGTTTTGGACCTCCACATACATCGGCTGATTTAAGACTAATTAAACACCCTTGCCCAAAACAAACACATACAAAGAGTGAAATTCAACGCGCAAAAATCATTAGACCTCATCTCAAAAAGGCTAAAAAATAATCACATCGATCAGGTGTGCTAGTCAGTTGAACTTACAAGCCAACTTAGATCAAGATGAATTTCAATACCATATCTAATGTGATTTTGTAGTGATCTAGAAAATCCTTGCTCGAGATCCAACTTTGGGTTGTCAGGCTGGCACGTCTAGATCAAAATGGTTCTCGTGGCCGACCGGCATTGAGAAATTGGAGGAATAAAAATAATGAAACGAGATTAAAAGTACGTCATTTTCAAAGAGAATTGGATTGTTTTATGCGCCATATAAATAATATAGATTAATAGAGGGTTTAACACTAGGAGGATGGGAGTTTTTTTTACTACCTAGGACGGCTGGGGGTCATTTTACCACTTAAGTTTTCTCATCATAGTAGTATTTTTTTAACGTGCTTCTACGGCTAAGTTCATTTCGCACATACAGTCTGTCACGTGCAGACAGGGCCAACAGAACTCGGACTAAATAGAAGGACCACCCCTGCAAACTCGAGCCGAGCCCAAAAGTGCTTAACTTCGTTGAATGATCGGGAACCGGTGTTTCCATCGTGGCAGGCCGTTGCCCGTTTTCTCATAATTTGCGCAATATGTTTCATGGGTTTTTAACGGGCGTTAACAGCTAAGGTTTTATCATATCGAGTGAAAGACCTTATCGTAGAGCTGGCACAACATCCATCCCCAAAGACTCTATCCTTAAATTGGCACAGCATCCATTCCCTCGGTGGAATTTGTACCTGGGACCATTGAATCAGGGCCGTGAATAGGGTGGTACCTTGCCACCGCATGTCTGCACCGCTGCAGTCGGTTCATATCAGGGGCCTTACTTCCCCAGGAGATCTAATTGATGGTAAATATTTGTTGAATGTTGATACGTTAGGCATATTTTCATTTCTTTCGAACCCTCAGCGGTGTTACATTTTATGCTGCACAACGTTTATGTGGACTTTCTCGGATTGACGAGGGTTTCATGTGACACATAATTCCCACCAATTATTCTGCTTAGCTTGGAAAGCATTTTTCTCTACTCTTATTTCCTTATTTGTCTTTAAACAACATCCCGATCTAAAAGTAATTTGTTGTTCACACATCCCATTGTTTGAATAAAACTTGAAAGGGGTAAATTATCTTCAATGAATGAGAGGATTGTTTTATGCACATGCCGCTAATTATCTTCATTACCACTGTAGATCTGTAATAAAAAAGACTGCCTTTCTGTCAAATTATTTCGTGTACTTGAAATTATGACCTTGGCCGGAGTCCATTGTACTCAGTCAAAGCACATATTTGTATATTTTCCTTAATAATAAATAAGATAAATAAGGAAGTCACAACGTTTGGTAGGTTCCATTCAGTTGCATAGAAATCAGTGTTTACACGGGCGGAAGGAGGTATTGGTTAGCTCGTATTTTCTTATAGCTCCGCGAGTGGAAATTATATTCATCTACAAAATATTTAGTTGATGAATAGTTAAGAAACAAAATATTGTAAGTGACATGGCCTGAAATCTTGTGAGACTGAATAAAATGCAATAAAACACATTCTTCCAACGTCTAGTTTGATAGCCCATATTCATGTATTGCTGAACAAGGCATGCGCCCAGGCAATATCATTTTTTAGCTTCGTCCAAAACCAAAAATATGTAACTGTCCCATTCATTGTAGATTTAATAATCCGATGGCAGTCTAATTTAAATGAGGTGGTTCAGAAGAGTATTTTCAAAACGTGAAAGCATTAGTCTTCAACCTGACGCCATATTGAGACAGGTACAGACCTTCACATTTGCGAATTCATTCATGTGGGGTGGAGGAGGAAAGAATGATCTTTTCTCCTCACCTTTTGTCTCCAAATGAGATATTTTCTATTGCATAGGGGATATGAAATTTCGAAGAAGATAATTTTGAGCTCGCGTCCAATACACCATCCTGAAGGGAGATAATATAGGACCGAGGCCGTACACCATTGCTACTAAAATGGTTGATTTGTGCGAATTTGATGCAATGAGATTAAACGATAGTAGCGCTCATTTTTTGTATTAGTAACTCAGCGCTGGCCCTGGTGACTTCTATTTATAGGAATGCAAGTAATAGTGTAAGATCTACTTATAATTTTTAACATATTACACATAAACTTGAAACCATAGAAAGAAATTTGCTTCACATACATTCTTTCCCAATCGTTTACTAGTCATTCACGGTATGTAGCGTAGTACAATGCAAGTATTCGTTGATGATAATTTTTTGGTAACTGTGCCAAAGCTCAATTATGAGATACATGGATATACATATATCGGAATGCAAGGCTAGATAAAAAAAATCACTAATCGTCACATAAATGTACAATAATTTGTATTAAGTAAAGCAAATCAATCATATAATACCTAAAAGACAAGGAATGGTCAATCAAACGAACTAATTCCACGGAATGCAAGGATGAATGGTCACAACAAAACTACTTTGGAATAAAGGATGTAAGGTTACATATATTAATGGGTTTTAACAAAGTTGTAAAGTTTTAAAGGAATTGAATAAAAAATAATGGCTAAAATATTCGTTTCAATTCCAAAAAAGGGTAAAATGACCCCCCCTGCCCCTTCCCCCCGGTCCATCTAGTCTAAAAACAAACGCGATGGAGCATATTTCTGCGATAACGCGGTAGCACTCCCTATCTTCTTAGTACATTCAACATAATCCACTCATATAACTCGCACACATAAGAGAACTAGAATGAGCAGAGCTGGCCTTAAAATAAGAATAAATCGATCAGATCATCATCTATTAGCAGATTGCGACGATTATTCTAAGTCCGTGATTTCGACGGAGACATTGGAAGTAAGGAAGCACTTTGACAAAACATACGTAGGTATGGAGTAAGCTGCTGTATGGTAGCTAAAATTTGATGGTAACAGCAGCAGAACAAATATAATCGGAATCAATAGAAATGTGGTGATATGCGAGGATATTGGAAATATAATGAAGTCGAATGGGCAAACAATAGGTCTTACAAAGATCTAAAGAGAATAAAGTAAAGAAGACGATAACTTGTCGTGTAGAAATAAAGAAACGTATGTCGGCTCACACACACAACCTTGTGAAAATAATTATGGAAAGAGAAATAAAGTGGAGAAATTACGGTGGCAGACCAAGTGTAGAACAAATCAGGTAATTTAGGAGAGATGTTGAGATAAATACTTTATCATGATGGGCGGTCAAATAAAGAATACTCCTCATTAAATGACACACAATCTCATCATAAACCAACATGCGCCTAGAAGGGTTTTGAATTTTTATGGTAGGTAAAAATCTGTAAAACATTAACATTCCCCTTCGAAGATCACTCTTTTGACACAAAACTTTTTATTTACAGAATAATTTTTCTACTCCTCTGGGAGTATGTTTATGCTTTTTATCAGTCAGCCACTAAGCAATCATTCATTGACAAAGGAACAACCATATTTATACAAACATCTCATATTCCTATTTCAAATCCGCCGTAAAGACATTTAGAAAAAGGTGATATGTCATTAGCTATGAGATCGAGAAAGGAGAAGTAAGAAAAATCAAGAAAGAAGAAAAATGGATGAAAACATACAAAAAGTTGGAGGTGGAAATGACTACGCAAATGTGTTATCACTTATTTCCTCAGTCCAATTCTTTACTTCTGAAAAACTCCATTCCGCCCTTCACTCTTGTTTATCTTCCTCTCTTATTCTCTCTTCCACTCTCCAACTCTTCTCTCTCTCTCTTTCAGAAAATTCCACTCCTGCTCTTACCTCGGTTCCATGCATCGAAAATTCGCCGGGCAGGAATGCTTTTGTGCTGGGATGGAAAGACCTCACGTTTAAACTTGACGGATCCGGCCTAACTACGGTTGCACTCGAAAACAATGGCGAGAACGGCATTTGAAGGTGGTGAGAGGTAGGAAGAGAGAGGGACGGAGGGAAAATGAAGGGACAGGCAACAGTAGTGAGGAGGTCCTTCTCGCGAATGTAATCGACGGTCCTCTTCAGCTCGCACCTCCCGCAGAGTCCGAAGCGGGCACGCGCCAAGCATTACTCGTCTGGATTTCATCAGCGTGGTGGGGAGCACGAGGGTCTTTTAAACGGAGCGCCCGTGACGTGGAATGTGGAGTGTCCGCACGCATCGCTGACTCCGGCGAATTTGTGGTTCGGCTGGCATTGATGCATGAGCACGGCTTTGCATCAATGGACATCTCGTCTTAAAATGTATCGAAAATCTCTTTTGCATTCCGGAATGGAAACATCAAAAGGAAGAATACCGTGCGAGGGAGACGAATGCTGATCGTGAAAGTGTTATGCTGTAGGGGGGAGGGCAATGATTGAAGGGCTTATATGTCCATTAGGATCGGAATAACGGTACAAGGTTCGAATGAATCCGCAGGAGTAATTAATTGACCTAAAACTGATCTAGAGTTAGGGACCGACCAACTTGGGCAAGAATGTGATCTTGATTAGATAAATCCTTTATTTTAATGCATCATATAAATTTTCATTTCAGAATAAAGAGATCGATAAAATAATGCATAATTTGTAAATATGAATGCGTGAACATAAAGCATAGATTAAAATACATATATATTGGTTTTCTCTTCTACGCCTTTTCCCTATTATTTCAAAATGTAATCATGAATGTCATGGAATATCACCAAATTCTTTTAGATAAAGAATATGAATTTTGAAAATTAGGTTTAGAACAGCGAGATTAGAAGAACATAAGATTAGATTTATTGTTGCTGGTGGTTGGTTTAAAAAAAGACTATTAAACATGGCTTTTTACATAATAGTTGACCCAGCAGGGTAACAGAATGAAAATTGTTTAGCATACAGTGGTAATGCTTTGCAAATTATTCCTAACTTTCAATACAATTTTATCGAATAACTTAAAAAAATTCCGTATAATTATATTTCCTTCATAACTTTTTCCAATCAGTCTAAATATTTAAATTTAAGACACCATTTAGAGATACTGCCTAAACGATCTAAAAATAGAAACGCATTACAAATATTGTCTATCAGCATAGTTGCTGGAAGAAGAGCTTTGGACAAGTCGATTGAAATGCACTAATACTTCGAAGTGCATTAGAAGATATTTCGTAGTGTATAATTTTTATCTGACCGAAAAAAAATTCTTTTACAAAATTAAGCTCAACAAGAAATGCCAGTCTTTTCCGAATCATAAATACCAAAACGATGAACGAAATGCAGCAAGCTAACTTCAAGAGCATCTCATTTCAGAAATAACTCCTCTAATAGCATCATCATCGCAGATTGTGAATGACAAAAAATCAGAAAAATTAAATTCGCTCGTAAAATGAAAAACCATATCATTCAAAGGGTGTATGCTATTCTGCTCTTTGAAATTAAGACATAATAAGATCGGGAAAATAAATTTAAGAGGATACAATTATCTCTTGAAAGAACTTCCCCTCCCCAACCCTCGGGTGGATTCTGCAGAATTTAAGATTCGTGGACCACAAGAGAATGTCACGGGAATGAAATCACCTGGCTCTGTCAAGCAGGGATACCCAACGGGTTTTTCCTTTACAATGTTAGAATGGCTGATCTGAGGTTACCCAGGACTAAAGGGTCTCTGTTGGTCGTGATGTGAGGACGAATAAACGTCGGACGGGTATTGCAGCCACTATCGACCACTCCCATGGCTCTGTCGGCAGGGAGCGGATACTCCCTTCCGTGAACCAAGGGTAACATCCACTGAGAGGGTCACAAAGTGAATTGGAAATCCAATGAAATAATAGGGGTATCTTTAAGTTGGAATTCTTCGGAGTATACAGCAGATGCCGTGATTCTTTCAATACATGATTTATGCTTACGCCTATTATTAACTTGACTCCCTGTGGATGTAGACATATTGCATAAATATTCAGAATATAAAACGTAATATTTATGTAATTTAATTTTCTCATAGAGAACGGCATAACAGTCTGATCTTATCTTATCTTCTTGGCTCAATAGGGTGGTTTCCTATTTTTTTTTTATTGCCTAGATCTGAAGTTTATAACCCCTGGAGTACGTGTTTGAAGCCGTTCGATTTTTAAATGGCGTTAAGTATTTTTCCTTATTAATTAAAAAGTGAAAAAATTCAACGGCGCGAAAACGCGACGGCAAACTATTGCATGCTGGTTAATCCTACGTGTGACGTCACAGGTACGTACGCAACTACCGCAATCTGCCGCTAGGTGGTTCGCCGCCGCTGCTTATCTGCAGACGACGTCCGCCGAGAAAGCTTTAGTAATAATAATAAATTTATTGACGGGAAAAAAACTATTTGCAAAAGTAAACTTGGTGTAAAATGGAAATGAGCTTTATTTATTAATTTAGCTGCTCTAGTCGCATAGAGAAACCTCATCAAAATAATGAAACATTTATGGTTACGGTATGGGGAATGAAAATCGTATAGTATAATATATTCTCAAATTAATGGTGCTAGCTCCTATTTTTTAGGTAAAGTTAGTATGAAAAGCATGAAATAAACCATTTTGTTCGTATTCATTTCAAAATATTTCCCGCAAGCAAGCACGAAATCGTCACTTAATAACTATACGGAGAGCAGGTGCTGCGCCGCAGCAATGATACGATTACACATTAATTTAATTCATCCACTTTGTCGAGGTGTCATTGCCAGAACATGAAATAAGCAAAAAAGGCTTACCGTCAATAGCATAATGGATGACAAAATCTCGAAGCAAACTTTGTATGAACAAATACTAAAACAACTAAAATGCGTTGATCACCCCTCACCGTGATCACAGACCATTCATGGGAACTCGTGATTCACTGCATCAGCTGATCAGCATCATATTCTCCAAGGAGTACCAGTAACATGCCTCCGAGAACATTGCTTTATAAAAATTGTTTTGTGCCGCAGTGTCACACAACAACATTTAGCAATAGCAAGAAAGCTTACGTCGCGGTTCCACTAATCGAGAAGAGGAGAATTTTGTGGTTAAAGCTGTCAGAAGAGAGTAGTACCTTGCTTTACTCCTCTGATTTCACCTGCACTAAACCGAACATCTTCTCTAAAGAACTCCACCACCATGGCCACATCCACTTACGGTAGATTGTCCGTACAAAACCAGTTTGTAAAGCCATTGAACTTTTTCTCATGAAACATTGTGGCTTTGTATATCAGCAAAAGGAACTGATGATGAAAGGTAACTAATGAAATATGCAAGGTATGAATGATAGGAATGGTAAATGAAAGGAATAGAAGATGAGAATAAGGAAATGTTTGTCAAAACGAAAGTGATCAAAACGTAAACATCTAGGCCGGAACACCACAGAACGCGAAGTCACAGGTACGCAGTTTCATTATTCATTTCACTGCGCATGCGACGCTTGCCGCGAAGAACTCCTTCGCGGTAGCTCTGTACTAGCAGGTAGCGTAGGAGCCTAGAAAACTTCTTTTAATGGCATGCTCAACGGAGGAGACTTTCCGAAATTTGAGCATTTTAATCGAGGTATATTAATACATGTTCACCAGATTTTAGGGACTCTGAAATACTATAGTAAGTACAGTCGATGACAATTCCATATACCTCGCAATGTTGACTATCTACCTGTTACGTCATCATAAGAGCTGCCGCTGTTCCGCCATTTCCGAGCCTTTTCAAATGAACTTAAAATTAACATTCAATTTACTTGTAAACTAAGACTTTTTAATCCAAATAATTTGCGTGTAATGAATACGTTTATGCTGGGGCACCTGTCGCAATAAATGAATTCTGTTTTCTTTGATGAAGGAAACTACCCTATTGTATTAGTTTTTCTAATCAATCGTGAAATCGTGGATTCAGTGTCTACATTTATTGCGTATTGACCTCCATGCAGCAACTATTTCTGTCGTATTTGCAATGATCCAACATATGTCATGGATTTGAAAATGTTTTCAGCAAATACCTATTAGGCATCGTTATCCAGAAAAATGAATGTTCATGAAACCATAACATTACACCCACGGACTCAAAGTGTTCTTCAAATTTTAAAGCATAATGACGATGATGCTAATGACAAATAAGAAATCGGCCAAAAGAAATAATTTCGTTCATTTAGCTCAAAAGAAACTTTAGACAAAGTAGACCAAAACTCACTTCTTTCATATCTCATTCAATGATACGCACGTATGCCTTAGAAACCCTTCTATTATCTGCATGTATTCAATTACGACCATCCCTTGGATGTCAAGGAATAGCTTACCGTATCACCTGATTGCTTTTAGCTGTCCATTAATTCCTGTGTGTAATTATAATTAATGCAAGAAATATAATGTAAAATAAAGCTCTTCATCCGAAAACGTTTAGCTTTCACTATGTTATTTCATGTATATAATCTTTTTCGTGCAACAGATGTTCAGTATCACTGATTATTTTACCAGAAGATTTAAACGTACTCACTAATTGTACACATTTTCATTGAAATAAATTAAAGAGAAAACTCTAGAAATAAGCGATATTTAATTTGCGTAGTAAAACCTGAATATAGCCTTCTCTTTTATTTTGAACTGATAGTGATGGAAAGAATGACACTATCCTCCAATGATTTCAAATAGTTCTGATAACGCTATATTAACTGTGGTAAATTGCGGTGAAAATTCCGTAGTTACGGAGTTTTTGAGTGTACTTGCAATCTGCTCATATTACTATTATGAAGATTAAGGCTCCGATATAGATTCCAGCAAAAAAGTATGCTTACGTAATATCACTCTAGTCTTGCAATACTACATCATCCAAAGACTGCTTTGATGCATATATCAAGCATTTGGTACCATCTCCCAGGGGAAGGACTAGCAAGGTAGAGTAATTAGGGATACAAATTTTGCGTGAGCTGTGTACCAGGAAAATATTTCACTTGAGCAAATTGAGCACGATGCTCTAACATGATGTACCGACAGCATTTGGGATAGCCGTAATGATTTTGCACAACAGGCAACTCTACCCGCGGAGAGATTGTAACCTTTGATCCGTACACATTAACTCATGACTTCGATATTCTCTCAAAGAAGACGCTAGAGGCTCTACGATTACACGCCAGAAATAAGTTAACAAAATTTCAGTTCACTTGAGTTTAAGGTTTACAAAAAGAATACAATTTTAACTCCTTTTTTCAAGCGCGGAAGGAAAAAAAGGACGGACATAATTTCACGAAGATTAGCATAAGAATTCTTTCATCCCTCGCACAAGTAATGGCTACAATTCAACCAGGTTGAGACACTTGATCTACCAAAACTGTCCTCACTTCTCATTACTTCCCTTTCCCTATTCTCTCTCCTTTCACATTTGGTGTCCCTTCCACCAGTCTTTACGGAGGCTCATAGGGTAATGTTCCGATATATTTAAAACGTAACTTTTTATTAAATAATTACAGAATGGAGCCTTGGCGAAATTTTATTAAATATGATGAATCAAACAGCACATAATCACCACAGTAAATAATTTACATTGACAGACCACTGGCAGATACTTCCGGAAGCACTGGAAAGTTATTGACTCTGAGAGAGGATATCTAAAATTTAAATAGTTACAGTTAGGATTGCGTAGATATTACTTCCTTTACGTTTGCTCGCAGAAAAAAATTTCCCGTTTGTAACAGCGGAAAAAATTCTATTTTTTGCTTCCTTGCGTCTAACAGCACCGAAGCAATCATATCTTTAATTTATGAAGACTTTTCTATAGACACAGCATAAAGTCTGGAAAAGCCTAAAATTCCGTCACAGCATTGAAAAATGTCATGATGCTGAAATAGGACGAGTTAAAGCCGTATCTATTTTCCCTCTCCGTTTCCGCGTGTGTACCAACAGGCGTAGGAGCAACCAGGAGAGAGCTAAATTTGTCCGTGGGATGGCGTGGGAGTTGGAAGGCCATTATAGAGGCGGAGAGTAGGGGGTATTAAGGATTGGATAGGGGGCACTACCGTTTGAGTGAGGAAATTGGCTGAGCCGCGTTGACCAAAGTGCAACCACTGATAGCAGGGAGGGACGTTCTAGGGTGAAGGAATGGACGCACTTTATGTGAGGCTGCGTCCACTAGCCAGCGGACGGGGGTAGAGAGCGGGGTTGGCGAGAAGGGAGGCGATTGGAGTAACGGCTGTTTCACTCCACGCTCGCAGATGTTGGTGGCGCCCGTTTAACCGACACGCCAGCAGAGGGAGCCACTTTTGTGCTATTCTGTTACTCGTTAACAGAGTCCTCTACATAGCGGCTACTCACCTACAAAGTTGTTGAGTAGTCACTCAGTAGAGGAAGGGCTGGGCGGTGCAGGAAATACTGAACCGGTTTTCGGTTCGGAAATAACGTTTGCGATGGCGGTGCACCGGTTCAATAGATCGCACCGGTTTTTTCTACTACACCAGTTTTTTCTACTGAACCAGTGTTTTCTACTGAACAGGCGTTTTCAACTGAACCGGTGTTTTCTCCTGAACCCGTGTTTTTTACTGAACCATTTTTTCTACTGAACCGTTTTTTTTAGTGAACCGCGTTTTATATCACCCAAAAGTTTTTTTGCCAAAAAGAATTTTTACCCTGTTTTTTTAAGTCGTGTTTTTTTCCTAAAGGAGATACTTTTTAATAACGTGGGTATAATAAATTAATATGCTTTCCTAAACTGAATAATAATAAGTGAGAATGTTTGCGAGAGGCAATGGTTTCTATGCGAGGTCTGTGCACGCATAGTGGCTTTTTTTAAACGTAATAACATGCACCTAAATATTGATCTGCCGAATTCAAACCTGCCGCGTGAACGGCGATGAAATTCACATTAAGGTTGAAGGAAGACATTGTAAAGTTTCCACAGATATTTATTTACTTAGCACGACGCGTTTCGTTGTTAAAACAACATTATGAATTACCTTGCCGTGAACTTAGTTCTTCTTTGCTCAATGTATGAATCACAGCTCACAGTATGCCACTTAAGCTTCTTTCGTTCCACGTTTGACAGCACGACGAGCTCACACGCTAATGAGACGAGGCTGGTCCAAAACAAAGTTCGTACGTCAGACAAGGCGGGTTGCGGGCACGGACGGAGCCCTGCACGGTGTCACCAGGAGGGCTATTACGTATCCACGAGTCACCAGCGATAACTAGCTTTTGGGTTTTGGGTGACTCAAGGTTGAGTTTTCGCTCCGAGCGATTATGTATCTTGAGTCGCCGTGTAATCAACTCTCGCCCCGAGCGATTACGGATCACCGTTATTCGGATAGATGTCAGTTCTACATATGTATTTTTGGGTCAAATCGATAAAAATACCATAACACTAACACAAATTTTATTTTAACCATAAACAATATAACGCCAACCTCCGAGTCCGGCTACCAAGCTCGTCTTTAATCCTCAAGTGCTCATTCGTCCGGTATAATTGACAGTTCTATCCTTAGCCTATCCTAAATGCGAGTGAAGTAGATTTTTTAATTATTCAAAAGTATTGTTTGTATTCAATTTCATATATCCTGTATCTGCCATAAGAACGATGAAGAAATTGGGGTTGCAGTCCAGAGCCGTGGAAGAACAATTGCATTATCGGAAGATGAGAGCAAGAATGAAGAAGTAGAAGACGAATGTGAGGTAGAGACGCCAAAAATAGGAGAAAAGTAGTCGATAACATCAGTGAAGGAATGAATTAATTATAGAGACAGAGCGATTGTGATCATTTTCATCTTTTACATTTGAAAAACATTAAGACTTGTGTGCAAACTATCAACTATCGTGCCAAAAGAAAATACGGAGTATGTAACTCCCGTTAAAGTAGGGCGTGTATTTAAATCAGAAAACATCAATTGCTATTGTCTTACTCAAATAAATTAGTTATAAAATTTAGCTTTACGGGTTTTTTATTGTTCACCACCCAATTTCCCGTGATAACGCGGTTTTCCGATAACGCGGGTGTAAACTCCATCCCCCTATACCCGCTTTAAAACAGACTTTTTAATAGTGACGTTTTTATTATTTTTGAGAGGTTGAAAGTTTTTTATTGTAAATTACACAGCATAATGGTTTATATGCCATATACACATACACAAATACTGTATGATATGCTAATTTGAGATTTTTATCTCTAACCCCATCCGAGTTATTCAAAGCCAAACTTTGAAAAATTTGAAAAAAGTGACTTTTTAAACATTTATAACAATTCAAAGGTACGTCTATCAATATATAAATTATTTAATGATAAATCTACTAGCATATATCTAAAAATAAAAAATAATTTACACTGTATAATCCATTACTAGTATTAGAAAAAAATTTCAAATATTGAAGTTTCAATCGTAAATTTTTTAAATTTTACTTGTAGTTTTACTTTAGAAAGGATAGAGATAGGTAAACAAACTACTGAACTTATTTTTTACCTTGAGAAATTGCAAACAAGATACTATTTGTTTCATCCTTCTAGGATAAATACCTTTATAGTTATAGACTTTTAGGCAAACCTTTACAAACGCAAAAATGGGCTTGCGCAACATTATAAAAATGGCCGCCCAAGGTAAACCGCTTGAGATAAAAATTTGAAAAAAAAAAGTTTTAATATCTTCAGACATAAGGGTAACAACTAAGAAAGTTTAACTTTTTGGTCAAGCAACCACCCTTGGACCACTTCAAATGGATTGACCCAGGGGTAAAACTAATAGGCATTAAAGGTCGATAAACCAGATGAATGTTTTAATAACAAAATATTTATATGTTTAATAATCCCCTTCAGTGAATAATTTGCTATCGCTTGCTTCCCGAGTTATTTAATTTACATAAGTGAAACATTTATTTCAGATTTATTTTTGGATTCTATTCTGGGTTTTTAGTTTTGCTTACGGTGTACCAGAATTTAGTGAAACATTGGGAGCAACAGAAACGATAAATTTTGCCGGCGATTAAGTGAATGGTGAATCTGCTGTGAGCGATGCAGGACACGTCTGCGGCCGCTATAAAAATTAATAGAGCGATGCACCGTCCCGCGGTCTGAGCAATAAGCGAGAGGTAAATTTACACTCGCATATGTTGAACGAACATCCAAATGACTGCTTGCACTCCGGTAAAAGGTGAATGGTCAGGAAATTCTCATCATAAATGCCTTCTCAAGTGTGAATGAACATTGGAAAGAGCACGAGATCCACTTCGCTTGGTCTTGATTTCATGACAACAACGCAATGTGATGAGGTCAAATGAAGGACCCGGGAATATCATGCCCAACTCGAGGAATATAGTATCTATGTCTAGGAATTACTTGTGACCCACCCCTGATTTGGTGCAAACAGTAAAGTAGACTTTTCTACCAATGGACACAAAGAATTATTTAAAAAGATCGGATCAGCCTATGGCATTACTTCCTTCACTCATGCAAACTTTATTCTATACTCCTCCAAACATAATCTTAAAATTTTCTCCTTAAAAACTTACAATGCGTAAGAAATTAAAGGTAAAATCAAGTTACATGAATAGCATCAATATAAATTTCTCATCATTGCTATGAGTACTTCATTATCGGTGTGACCTAACCGTATCGTAAAATTTGAGTGATTTATGAAATTCAAGTCTTCATAATCATAGTATTAAAGTCCTAGGATTGGTATATTGCAGCCCTCCATTTCGAAAAATTAAAGTATCTTTGAGAAATTAATTTTATTGGCATTTTACGCTCTATAGATATTCAAGACGATCTACCTCTCTTCAAGACGAAATTTCACGAACTATTTATTGTTTGGCCGGAAATAAAATCACTAAAAAGAAAACTCGATACTTTCCCATAGTGATTACTCAAAGAATAAAATCTGTATAATGTTATGATATTAAGGCGGTCTGGTTGATAAATTTTCTTTGGAATAACACCGACGGCATTTTAAAATCTGCCGGGACATAATAATATAATAAGACATTCCGAGTCAGAGCTTCTCGTTTTGAAAAAGAACCGGGATATCTGTAGCTCATCTTATCTTATTTGTTTATTTAATGAGATAACTTCTCTCTATTGAGTCACCACAACTCGCTCCGCGCTAAATCACGTGAAACCGCATAAAAGAGAGTTATCATAGAAAAAAGAGCTGAAAGATATGCTCGAAGGCGAAACTGTTACGCACTTATTTAATTTCTGTCAATTTTTCTTAGCAAGAATTAGATTTTTTCCCAGTACTATGGCGATGAACACGAGAATGATATTTTAATGTCATAAATGTTGTCGCCTTTGCCACGATCTCTAAATAATGTAGTCATAAAGGAGTATCAAAATATTATAGAAAATTCATTTGAGTAAAAAAATGATCCAACTATCGTACGAATGGAAGTTAGTCAGAAAATAGGCATATTATGTTTAGTTGAACATATGAACATTTCAATCCATACAAAAATAGCTACTATGAAAACCACTACCAGTACTACATTTTTCCCCAAATCAATACTTATCGTTTGATGTACAGCTTAGGTTTTCATGTGCTTTTTTGTGGAGCAGCTTGGAAATTCCTTGCGATACAATGGTGAATGCGTTTTCCATTAGCGAAATGAAAAGTCGGGAAATGCTTTTCATATGATTTAAACCACCGGAAAATTCAAACGTTACCAATTCAGCGAGAGTGAATCTGCTACGTTTCTTTCCGGAAATCCTTGGCGAAAGCATTGAATAAGCTACAAATTATTGTGATTTTTTTACAGCTCTTCCACCGTTTTTCAAAGCTGAATTGCAACCTTTGGCACTGTACATTAAAGATATATGGTTTCAGCTCCACACAAAAGAGAGTATCATGGCCTCAAAAACCTTACTAGAAAATAAATGACTTAACAGATTGAAATATAATATACTCAAAATAATTCCAAAGGGTACGAGTAAGTGATTCGTGCTTTTTAGGCTTCGGTGCATGGCAATTATTCATTTAAATTTAATAGCTTATTTGATGAAAAGATATCTACTCAAAATTAAATATAAATATAAAATGTAAATTAAACGCAGCATATTCACTGCCTAAGACAATCGATGAATTTAAGGAAGCACAGTTAAAATAAAATGGAAGACGTTAGCAATTACGTAAATTGGGAAGTATTGGGCATAATTCTGGATTTGTATAAGTAACATCATGAGTTTATATCCTAGTTGAAGATTATGTTCCAATATTTTTAACTTACTATCCTTCGAAAACTTATTACGTTAAAGAAGCGATATAATAAAATGAATGCTGAAGTCTAGAAGAAATTAGAAATAGTGAAAACTAATTTGAAGATATTGTTCACAGATCAAAATAAACGAAATAAAATAATAGCAATCTGATCTAAAGTATTCCGAGCATATTCCAAACGTACCATAATTATGAGGAACTTAGTAATTTTCACCAGAAAAGAATAAAATATGCAGGAACATTGTCAGTCTATGAACTAAAACCTCGCTGTTAAACGCGTGAAAATGAAAACTTTAGTCACATTTTGGGGTAATTTCAGCAGGTGTTGTAGTTCAAAGCAGAAGTTCAAAGTAGGAAACACGAATTAAAAAAATCAAATGTACATTTTGGATGACAGCTATTATTTTCTCAGACCTAAAGGTAGAGTAATCCCACTGACCGAAAGAAAAGAAGAAATATCTTTTTCCAACAACAATTCACTTGTTCGCTAAAGAGATTACAAAGCGACCCAAAGCTGGTAACACAAATAGTCGCTCCCGCGCTCCATTGTATAATGCGAGCCACAGTGCAAGAGCCACATTATCATTTCCGACAAATTGCTGCGAACACTGCAGCTCGTTTCCTCAAAACGTTTAAGAAGTTAAATCTGCAGTTTGCTCCCCTCGTAATTCCAACTTAAAATCCAATTCCCGGCTTTCCTACGGCCTGCATTTCAGAGGACCGGGCACTCCTTAATCAGGCGCCAGCAATTTCGGCGAGCATGGTGCAGGGCAATGATAAAGGATGAGTGGGGCAGAGTGAGGGGGAAAGGGAGTTTAGTACTGAGGGAATAAGGAGAATGCGGCACCATTAGGGCACCTGCACGCTGAAAAGGAACGCGGTTGAGGACGCCCCCTGGGTCGAGGGGATGCGGCCGAGTGAGATAGGGGAGGGTGGAAAAAGGACCAGAGGACCACGTGACCCCGTTCGGTGCATTTCGTTAATAGTCCCGGGGTAATGCCATCTCACTTTGGGGGTATCTCGGCCAAACGGCTTCCGGTGCTCCGACGAATGCATGTGCGATTGAATAGCGGTATTTGGCGTGATGAGACGGCGGGGGAGAGGGCGGGTTGTATTGGTGGTGGGGACTGCAGAGGCAGCAGGATAGCCGTGATGTGAGTGAGTCAGAGTTGGACGGCCGACGGGCAAGGAGCAGGGTGCGGGCGAGGCAATTGGAACAGGCTAGCAGTGGGAGAGGATGAGATGAGTGGGAACATGGAGAGAGCAAGCAAATGCAGGGAAGGGCAGGGAAAGAATGGCCTAAAGAGTTTTGGTCTCAAAGAGCCACACCCCAACTGCATCTTCATATCCCACTATTTCTCCACCTGCTTTTGACCAACCAGGAGGAATTTGGTCAGCAACCAATAGAATACGCACTAACCATGGTATTTTGACCGACTCACTTCATAAATTGGAGGAATACACCATCTCCGAAATGTGACTGCTGAGCAGAAAGACAGAATATCCGGAAAATAATATAAGTATGTAAAACAAGCATATGATGGGAATTTCTACGATTTATTGATGGCAACTCTCACCGTTAAAAGACTCCATTTATGATTTATATATCCCTATATCCGTTAATGTGGCTCTCTTGTAAACTTCATCCTTTTTATCTTTTTCAAATCTAATTTATTCTGATTATTAACACCTTACTCACTTTCTATCTTACTCACTCAATTTCTCCATATTACTCCGTATCTTCTTGTTGCTCTAAGATCCGGGTTTGTAATCTCCGGTTAAATAATATTTCAATATGAACGTTAATGTAAATGCGTTCTCTTATCGGTAACGCTCATGTCAACTATCCAAGAGTCTGATGACTCACTTCACATTGAGGTAATGGGCAGGTAACAAAAAAAAGTTTATCAGTCATTATAAAATTGTTTCTATTGGTTTCCATATTTATCTTCCTAAACACTACTCTCTTCCTATCAGCCAATCTCTTTCTAATCAATCTAGTTCCCTCCACGACCCTTTATTTCTCAACTTATTTCATGATACTCACTTTACAATACATATTCCATCCTTATCATTCTATTCCTCAATATATCACTGTTTCTCTTCCTTTCCCGTCATTCCTCATCTGTCACTCTGTTTTGTCCCAATTCATTCTATATTTCTTTCCATAAATATTTTCTCCTCCTAAACTATTTCTCAACCTATCTTTCTTTTTTCTCCCAAATCCTCAATTAATCTCCTAATTTCTCAATTTCTCCCGATGACTCTATAGTTTCCCCTACTAGTCTCTTCCTCTTAATATCCGTATGTCTCCCTTACTACCCGTCTTTTTCATTCCCAGGCTGACTAATTCAACTGTGGTAGGAGATGCGGTTAGTAGTTATTTTGCTCACTTAACGTGTCAAGTTGACGACCTAGGCAGATGGGTGAGAACAGATTACACGTATGTGGCATAAGGTCTTGGTCTAGCACATTTTCAGATAAATTACACAATTTTTGGTTTTATGTAAAAGTGACAATTTGCCAGCATCATTATCAGCAAATTTCGTGTGGATATGAACTTGTAAAATGCAGCAGAAGCATTAAGAAGCAACTATCATCAATCTCACTTAAGAAAATAAACGAAATCAGAGGCTTTGGTAAGATTTTGGATTATACCGAGGTCTGTTGGTAGGTATTTACTTCCCAGGCCAAGCTACCACCATTCAAAAAAAGAGATGGTATGCAATGTTATGCTCTTTGAGTCTGCAAATTGATATACATTAAAATCAACTAATCAGTTAAACACTAAACTATGTTTAACAACTGCAAAGTAAATTTAAAGTGAATACTCATTCATACTAATATGTTATTGTATGTGTTAAACACTAACAATCTGTTATTTCTAATAAATTATTTCTCTCTATTCCTGTCGCACATAAACTGTCCAGTAAAATTAACATAAATACGGATTCAGGGTCCGAAAAAAAAACATCCCCATAAACTTGAGAATGTATTGACCTTCAAAGACAGGCTAAATAAACTTGGTCCTCTAGAAGTAACGCCATTGGAAAATGTTTACACAACAAAGCGTTTCTTTATAAATACATGAGAGTATTATTATCCATTAATGAGCGCCTGGAAATCATAACGGCTTTTAAGTACAAAATAATGGTATGCATTTACTACAATATGACGATGAATAGGGAGTTCAATAAAATAATTGTAATAGATATATAAAAAGGTTGTATGGCCTAGCTTATGAAGTTTAAAAACTGTACAAATAGAATACTTCGTATTTACACACAAGTTTTTATCACGTCGATCATGATTTCAACCTTAAGTGAATACGTTGCCTAAAAAAAGACATTTTAGCGTTGAAACTGCGGTCGTGTGAAAATGCCAATCACGAATTCAAACACTTTCTCTTCTCTTTTCACAGAGAAAATGTAACTGTCATAAATGAAATAGCAGAAAATTCCTAAGCTATCGAATATACTCTCCCGATCATAAGACGAGCAACGAATTATAATAATAAGGTTACCAGTGGTCGGAGAGCTTTTCCATTACATGACTAAGCTACTAAAAACCAAATTCTTAAAGCTGTACCTAAAATAAGATACCCTTAAAGATATTTATTCGTAGGGAATTGATGACTTAGCAATTTTCCTTCACAAAATTTACGATTATTTTTATTCAACAATTATGTTTAGCTCTTATTTAATGTTGTTCAGTAATTTAAGTTGTGGGTAGAAAAGAGGTGTTTTTGAATCATCGTACATGACTTTAATTTACCTCTTATGTATCCCACGTGAACAATCTCCGGGCACTTGTTCAATTTTCATTACATAAAAAATATTAGAATAATAATATGAGGTGAAAATGCGTGAGCTTCAAACATTACGGGTGGATAAAAAACCTGTGGATATTTTGTGGCAACTTGCACAACTTCATAATTCTCTGTATGAGATTTGCATAAAATATAACTTTTCAAGTTCATCTCTATGATATTTTAAAATTTCAATTTGGAAATAACTGTTCCTACCCCTGTTCCTAACTGCTCACAAAGTTTGCGGAATTGCAAGTCTTTCAAAGAGTATCTGGAAGCTCTGCTACTGAAGTAACATTCCGTTGCATCATTTGATTACGCACTGTAATATCAATGGTTACATGCCGTTGTAAAGGAGTCAAAGATGGGAAAATCCTCGATATTAGAAAATGACCTCGAATCGCAACCAATTACTGCCACATTAGTATCAAAGTTATATTTGCAAATAAACCCTAGCTCTATAGAGAGGAAACGTTGGAAAATAGCATGGACATGTAAATTGGGGAATCAGAGGTAGCGAGTGATAATCTGAAGTTAGTTTAGGCACTAATGTCGGTAGGAAAGCGATATGGCAGGCAACGGGTGTATGCACGAAGAGGCGACGGGATGGGATATGAGACCAGAGGCGGCGGTGGATGACCACGTGATTCCATTAAAATGGTGATGCTTTTGAGTATTCGGTAGCCCGGTCTCTGCTCACTTAGTAGCATTCGTTGCGTGGACATGTGAGGGAGTGAGGCACGCAGGGTCGGTCCCTCTTCGGGTGATCTGAATGAGAAACCATACTGTTCTGAGGTCGTAAAAAAAGACGTGCCGGAACTATATGAATATGTATGTTGGGCTGCGTCCATAAATTAAGCAAGGCGCGACCGAGGGGTACGGGGAATGCTAGGGTCGAGTGGTGTACTACTACATCCGAAATGCTTTTCGCCCTTATTCAATTTGGTCCGACGAGACAAAAGAAAAGATCGTGGCTGGCGATGTGATTCAAGGGAGGGTGTGATGGCTGTCGCGACGACTACAATATTTACCAGTCAACTACTGAACCGGAAATGCCGATAAACACGTTTTTATATTCATGGGAAGTCACCTATTTTGCACGTCTTGTATAGAAAACACTGTTATCGGGAAAAACAATCGGATGAATGAATATATTAGCAAGAGATATTTAAATCCTTAGTTCAATCTCAACATTTGAGGCACTTCATTAACCTTGATGGTGGAAATGAAACTGCTAGAGAAACAAGATGTAATGCACCAAAAAATACCATTACCATACCAGAATACCATTGCTTTTTGATTGGTGTTTTGTATTACAGCTAAAGAAAGTAATAAGTTATGAAAAACCTGCTGAATAGCTTCATTTAATCTTTTTTATAACCTGTACTACAAAGGAAAACTTGTTCATTATACTCGCCTTCTACATTTTCCAATTTGGGCTACTGTGGACCGCAGAAAATAATTGGTTTGCTTGGCTGTAGTTCTCTTCCTATAGCAAAATTTCTTCATTATTTCTCTGTGGTTTCTCCTCCTTTCTTCTGTTAAATTAACTACTCTATTATTTGAGTGAGTTATTAACTTATGTAAATCAATACATAGCACACATCTGGTAGCTCAATGCTTACAGAAGGGTTTTCATTTTAACATGCTATCAATACGCTACCACTTTTCACAACAAGAAGCATCACCACGGCTCAAGAATTGCTCAAAGATAGAAGACAGGATCGTGGCAATAAATTTATCATATTCCTTTCGTATAATGCTTAAGAAATTGCCACCTTGAGGCTGACCAACTTTAACTATTGAAATAATTTAACTAGAGGAAAATTTGGACAGGAAATGAAAGCAAAATAATCCATCAGTATTCAGTTTTCCGTTGTTTTTCAGAAAAAAACTAAGTATACATGGAGTACCTTGAATTCAGTCACTTCATTCAAAATCACTCTAATAGGGAGAAGCTCACTACATACTTTGAAAATATCAAATCAGGTAATTATCTTACTTAATGAGTGTAAAATACGTGTTAAAGAGAAGATAAAATGGCATGCTCAGGCGCGAAATCGTGAGTAAATTATACAGCATCATGATAGAGTGATTTAAAACTATTCCTATGCCATAAAATGTAAATGGACCTGAAAAAAAACTAAAAATAAGAAGCCCAAAGTAGGCATACGATGTGTGTTGAGGTCAATTTCGCTCAAATTTGCTTTCTGACACCGAATAACGTTGCGGTAGAATGAAACTGAAACTCGAAAGGATATGATGCCCTAGATTCTAGGCTTATTTCATCAAGGAAGCTCTTCTTCGCCATCTCCTCATTTCTCACAAGGATTACTCACGAACATTAAGCGCTCTTAACTGTCGTGATGGTAGTTTCTCTAACCGAGTTGGATACCATGGAATTACTACCGTTATTTATTACTACTACGTCATTACTAAAATGGAACCAAGTTGACTCATACGCTGCTAATTTAGAATTAGCTTATATTCTAGCTTTCAAGTGTAATTAGACAAGCATTTATGGAGGCGAAGTTTGAAACGGTATGAAAGCGTACGGCCATAAAGAATTAATGGGGTCTAATTTAAAACCATGACATGGCTTTTCACTGAGATGTGTAACTAACTACCAGTGCAGCACCGTTACATAAAATAAAAAAAAAAATTTGTGGAGGCTTCACCGTAAAATTTAACAAAAGCAATTTTCTTCAAATTTGAGTAACATTCTAAATAAATATCTTTATTAGGCAGCTTCGAAAATATTCTAAATTTTCAAATTTGACTGGAGCGTAAATCAATGGAAGAATGATGAAAAAATATAATTTTGCTATGACAAATGTCTCATGAGAAAAACTGGTTTTTGAAACGAATATTAACCGTATTTCTCCGAATATAAGCCGCACTTGTTTCCCCGATTTTGGGGCCTCAAAATCGGGGTGCGGCTTATATTGGAGATCGGGTTAAATTCGAGATCCTTCTTAAAAAATCGTAAAAATGACCGATTTGAGATAACCAGCCATTTGGATTCACGATGACGCCAGCTAAACTCGCCTACGCCACGGGGAAAGTAAGAAATAACGCTGAAAATGTCAAATTGGTGAACAATTTATTCATATATTAAAGGAATATATAGGTAACATTGTGTCAGAGTTACATCGGTAATGTAAAAACAGATATGGATTCTATTGACTAATGTTGCAGGTAGTACGGGTTGCACTAAAAAGGGTGCGGCTTAAATTTGCGTATTAACTTTTTCCCCTGTTTGAGACCCCAAAAACGGGGTGCGGCTTATATTCGACTGCGACTTATATTCGGATAAATACGGTATTTTAAATTACAGATCAATCCTACTCGTTCTTCGAGTCATAAGCAAAAACATAGCTACTGAAGTAAAGAAATTTTCATTCGAGATGCATCGCAATTATTTGCAAATTAATTGCGATCAGCTTCTTAGGTTAGAAAAACATCAATTCTTACTTTTATTACATGTAATATCATTACTTTACCAACCAGTAACTAAGAAGAGCCACTAGTGAAAACAGTTTTTTTATACTAATCGAACGATAATGAGGAACTTATTGTTTTGACATGGTAGGCAGTCACCAGATAATCAACAAACTAACCATTATGGAACGCCTGCATCAACAATGAAGAGAAAAAGAGGTCTCCCAAATCCATAACTCAATTGGGTGTTTTCCAAAATTTTAAATTTAAGTTTACGGATCTTTATATGTTACTTAAACTCGAACAAGCTTGCGGAGTGAAAGTCGTTTTAAAATTGATTCAATATTAATTGAGATATTTAAGATTGAAATAGTCGAAATTTCAAATTTTTTTACGCCGCTGCGAAACGAAATCTGATTGGCTTGACGTCATTTTCGCTGAGCGATAGACGGATGTGAGGGAAAGTGAGTAAAGTTTGCTTTTAAAATCGTCATTACTGTTTTAAATCATTTTTGATACATTTAATTATGTATTTGGTGTATGAACTTTATTAACTGTTTTTCCAATACACTCATAATCATTATGATACTTCTTTCTTTATCGAAGTCCATATCAGTCCATGCAAAAGTAAACAAACAGTATCTTAGTAACATATCAACATACCATAGTACTTGCCAAATGTTTGTGCTGCCAATACTCGACATAACTAAAACGTTAATTTTGTATTTGCTAATTAGTGATTGTTTGTAGAGGAGGTTTCTAGAAGTGGCTTATCTGCTGTAGAAATGCCTAAAAATAGATTCTCATCTCCTAAATGTCTATTCAAAGTTTAATTTAAGTGTTGTTATATTATAAAGCTTCTCGTGAGAGTTATGGTGATAATGCTATAGGATACGTCCAAGTAAAGAGAGATGGACCACTGTGCACAGTCATTGCAAGAATATGTCCAGAACACAAAGTGCGGAGTAAAGCATACATTTTACGGGTGGACATTGAGGAATCCAAGGAAGAAATTTCAATCATTCAATGTCGTGATTGCGTGAATAAATTTCTTGTTCGGTGTTTCAACCGATGTATTTGTACATTGTGGCACAAAACACCATCTATATCCCTTACTTAGATGCCATTTAAAGGCATATCTAGAAACGCTAAAACGTCAGAAACTAATTTCGCCGCATTTGTTTCCACAGTAAGCATAAGGAAACGCCTGGGTCTAAATGTAAACAACGAAAATGACGTCACCGGCCATTCGGTTGTTTTCGGAGTGTGCTCGGGAGCATTCGTAACCTTCTACTTTCTTTAGCTTTTAAAACCAAAATTCATACAATTTGATAAGAAAATTTTTAGCTAATGCAATAAGTTCAAGTAACTGAATCAGAATATCGATAGTTTGAAATACGTGGAAAATACCCAATTGCCTAAGTATTGTAGCTCACGGCCTTGAAAATCGCGAAGTTAAAACGGCGTAAAAGTCGATCTGGCATCTCAGACTGCAGAATTTACTTCTGTGTATTCAATAACTCGAGCAAGGCAGCAGGTGGACCTTTTTTACTTTATAAAGCGCTATAGGTACTTACAATTGTGACGCCAAATGAAAATGGGCTTCCGCTTATGTCCAAGGCTATCTCACGTCAGCCGCACACGTTCCGAGTTCAGTTCATCTCACCGCAGCTTCACATCTTCACACGTTGCACTCCAGAGGTATATGTGAATCCACGCGGTCTCTTTATCTAACTCAAGCACCAATCTCATCCCCACCTCTCCGCTTAAGGATAAAAGGAGTACGCACGTCACTGGGTCACTTTACTTTTCCAGGCTCCACCCTATCCCTCCGGATCTTCACATCATAGCCGATATCCCACTTAAGACGTGGCGGATACTCGAGCACATTTCTTTGCTTCTCATCTTTTTGTCCAGTTCACTTCCCTCGATTGACGTCTCCCATTCACTCTTTGAGAGCAGTGCAAAGCTGACATATCCAAAGCGTCCATGCGTCCGCATTTTTACAACTTAGTAAACCGCCATTACTTAGGAAACAACACAACACTGGGGAAAGAAATAATCGCATTTATACTAAACAGACATTCATATAGTATCCCGATTTCAACACAAGTTGCCATCTTAAGGTGTCAACGTATATTTTGAACGCGAGGTGAACTTGATTCATTGCTATTTCCATTAGCTATTTCATCACTACGGACTGTGGTTTCTATGCAAAGGTACATCATCATGTACACCTGATCAAAACCATGGTCGTCCAACGTAAATTAGTTTGTCGGCATTGTCGTTTTTAAGCTCACCTGAAGGATTTCCACAGCCATGCTCGAGGTTCAGAAATGTGAAAATATGACTTAAAACTTGGCTCATTGCGCATGTAAATGCAAAGTTTCGTAGTCTGTGGGATTAACTGGGACGCGCTAAAACCTATTTTTGATATTTCTCCGGGGAATTAGAGCATCCTTCTAGATTCATAAAAAATAATCGTCAACCTCATGGATTAGAGATGATCTAGTTCGACTTTTTCCCGTACGTTATATGTTTCTGAAAATAAATATTGCTCGGGAGATAAGGCTACTTTTATTCATCCGAGTAAATCTTTTAGTGAGTCTATATTCGGGATTGTTGAAGGCTCTGCATGTACATGGAAATTATACGAGAAGATGTTTTACACTCTCCACTACGTCCCTAGTTCAAAACATCTGAATAAAAAGAGATAATATAGCTAAATGAAAAAAATTACATCGTAATTTTTTAGTCAAGGTCTTTTCAAGCAGTAAAAACTGGATGTAACAATAGCTGTCATAGTAAATACGTAGCTTTACGCATGAATATAGTTAGAAAAACACAGGAATGCGAAAATAATAAGAAAGTACACTCATTAAAAATTCCTAGACGCGTCGACGGTCATAATAATTATATTGTTATCATATGTTCATTCATATTTCATAAAAAATTAATTTTTACTGATAGAATGTTTGAATGCCAATACATCCATACTTCTCATCAATGTTCATTTAGTGGCTCCATGTTTTTGCATTTAATTAACCACTCTTTATGTACAATTTTGAAATTAGACGCCTTATAGTTTCAGTATAGTCCATAACTCCTCATTAATGAATTTGCAAACGCTGAATCTAAAAGTGGTCAGAACATGACGCTCTAGCAGAATCGGCTTGGCGACAACTCAAGTAATGTAAACCCCTGTAGTTTCCACGTACTCCACAACTACTGATGGCAGAGTAACACTTTTAAATCTGGGCCATGGAAGTCATCTCCAAGGGTGTCGAAATAGTCAGTATTATTCCACGGGGGAAATGGCACACCCTGGCTATGAAATACCCAAGAAGACCGTTCCCACGTCGTACACCGTGAAGATGACTAATCCTTTCTCACAAATCCAGAAAATTCACTACACCACAACATCTGCCTTGCCAAGGATTGACCGCAACTCTGGGTTAGCGTGGAAGAAGGCGCATTTGTGGCATTGACGATGGCAGGTCTTACGGTTAAAGCAAGATGGATGCCTGGAGGGATTAGAATTCCCACTCTAGCTATTTCCTGGAGTTCTAAAATAGCATAAACAGGTGAACTGTGTAAGTTAAACGTATTAAGCTCATGAATAGAATTTTACGCATTCAACTAAAGGTATTCATCAAACATTCATCAAATACCACACTTCTTACTTGACCGTAAATTCCTCGAAAATTATAATCATTAATGCGATACTGTAAAATGCTTCATGAGCTAGAGGTTTTGTATGAAGATCGGCCTCAGATTAATAGATTAAATTAATGGATAATATGTTTCTGGTTTTTGCTAAGGGAAATGTAACCAACCTACACAATTTCTCATTGGTTGGCTGTTATTGAAATGTATGCCGTGAAGAAACTTTAATGAAGCAGATAAAGCACAATATGTGTAGGTATATAAGTGAAGACCTTTTATTTAAATCATTAATTTTTATGGTTCTTACTGAAATGCAGATATTCAATGTCTATGCGATTTCAATCAATTTTTGACTCTTGTAGATATCTCTACCACATCCGACATGGAGCACTTACGCGCCATCAAATGATCCGTAAATATCAGAAATTCTTTTTATAATTGTCATCATAGGAGGTGAAAAATATGATTATTCCATAACAGAAATATATTGGCTCGGCCTAATTGCACCATGCCTAACCTAACATCCCCTACACAGGTTGCCGTAGAATGCATAGCATTTTTCTAATAATAAAGCATTCATCTAATGCATACAGTGACGAATGGTATTTAGCTTTTACTATATAACCCAGGGAATATCAGAGGTCATCCGCGTTATAATCGTAGACCTAATTATCGTTTCAACCATAAGGATATACCGAGTTCCAGTTTGGAGATGAGTAGGAATGCTCCCCCACTCAGCTCATCTCAAAAAGTTATCTCTAAATCCTAAGAGAATGTTTTTCATACAGAAACAAAGACAACAGAGGAAAAAGGAGTCACGCAAATACTTGTTTGCATTCCATCTGTTTAGGTCCTTTTCCTATGATCCGTTTGTTTAATTGTGTTTTTTTATTTTTAAAAGGAAATATCCTCCACTACTTTCACGCGTACAAATTCCCCGTCTTGTATCGTTCGCCACGGCCTCGCAACAAAACTCTCACGGGTTCTCATTTGTCCCCACTTTCACCTTTTTGACAAGGAGGCGATTAAAAGCGCCTCGCAGATATTGGCACGGCGTTAAAGAGGAAATAAAACAGAGGAAAAGGGATGAAGGGGGGAATAAAAAGAGAGAGGGATGCGAAAAAGGATACCAGACGTACGCGAAGGGACAATTTTAAAACTCTTTTCCCCACGGGAATATAAACGAGCTCCCTCCGTTTTCAAACGCTTTTTCATTCCGCACCACTTCACATCACCTCCCCAACCCTCCCCCCAACCGATTTTCCCTCCGCAAATCCTCGCTGCCCCCTTATTTGTCCGTAAACGGGGGTAAAAACCTTCCGTGCTCTTTTCTCTCTTCAAAGATCGTCCCACATCTCGCACACATACACCCACACTTCGTACCCTACCTCTTTTATCAGGTGTCGTTTCGCGTCTCAATCCCTTTTTAGCTCTTTAATTCCTTCCCTCCCACCTTCTAATTTCTCCTTATGCCCTTCTTTTCTCGCTATTAACAACCCGCTCGGTAAGCCTCCCACGTTAACGAAAATTTCACCGTAAGCAAATTTAATGATAATTTTTCATAACAATGCCACTTATATAAACATGTGTTCCCCATCTGTTAACTTCAATTAAAACCTTACTTTCTTCAACAGGTTTACCACAATTTTACTTAAAATTACTTAGAATTAAGTAGCAATGGGAAATAATGGGTACGAAAGGAGATAATATACAAAAACGTATCATTTTAAAATTTGAAAATGCTGTATTGGCTACTATAGAACCTCCCTAAAAATAAGTAGAATATAGAACCTCTTCCTTACTAAAAAAAAACTGACAATAGAATCTAATCCTTATAGTGAATGGAATAATTTAAACATAAGTGCACCAATTCATCACAGACTTTGAGCTATTATTACGTATAATCAGTCACTTAAATCAAAATGTGTTCTTTCTGCAGATATGATATCCCAATCCAAACCTCAGGTTAAAAAAATATATTCCTCTAAAATATATAGGAAAATCAACCACTTCATTTGCTAACTTTTGTGTTAGAAATGCAAGGGAATACCATTGAAAAAACCTGTATACCTCCTTTCCTTCCAGTGGTCATTTTATTTCGTTTTTCCACCTACTAAGTCCCCTCTTCTCTCCTTCCCTTTTCCCTCTGCTACCAATCCTCTTCGGCCAACTCCCATGGTTAAAGCGGATGCGATATAATAAATAGGCACTATTCTTAATGCATTTCCTACTAGTGCAGAAAATGTATCCTCCTTTTTTAATGCCCGCTTTTCACAATGTATTTTTTGAGGGTTTTCCCCCCAGAGCATAATTGAGTATAATGTGACCTAAATCTTTAAGTTTTTCTACCAGTACAGGTATGCTGCCAATATTTCATTAGCTGACTTTGCCATGGTCAACAAGGATTTAAGTCCCTGATGAAGGGAGGCACAGCCACCCATTAAAATTGCGCAAATCCAATACTTGACCTGGTGGAAAACACGTGAAGACTTAACACACACAATGATTTTTTATACGAATCACTTGGGATCGAATTTGAGAGGGTGAAGTACTTCAATTGCTATTTTTTATTTTACGAAACATTTGATATTTTTGCACAAAAAAACTGATAAATACATAACTGCTTACAAAAACTGTTATGATAATAAATAAGGCACTAACTTTAGCTCATGAGCTACTAGAGAAACACAGTTGACATTGAGGCTGCAATGCTAAATTTTAATAGATAATGCTCCAATAGGCTCTTCGTGCAGAAAAGAATAATCATTTATAGTTTAAGTAATATATAACGAAACAAAAGAACATCTGAAATGAATGTATCTCAATAGTTTGTCCACCCCCGGAACGAAATAGGTCAACACGAGTACCCTCATATCTCCTCTACATTTCTTTGATTAGTTACTTTACGCTCGTATCCCAAGATCTCAGTTTGCCTGTTTAATTTCCCCTCCTACTTTCTACTTCCTCTTTGTTTTCTTTCCATCAATTACCAACCAATATATCCTCTGGCTCACCTCCCACGCTTAAGTAAATTCCGCCGTATAATGAAATAAAAGACAGTCCTCTAACTCACACTTCCAAATAGGATAGTGGTCTCTTCTATCTGTTGAGTCAAATAAAATTCAACATCTCCACGCGATTAACACAAAAATTACCTTACATTACATTTTCCTTAATACTTGAATTGGTGAAACATGGGACAAATTGTACTTGATCAAGAATTAATGTGAAAACTTGTATAAGGAGTAAAGTAAAGAAAATAAATGTTAATGAGTTGGCGGCAACCATCCATGAATATGTATAATGAACATCCATGAACATAAACAATGTATGAATCAAATTACTGCAGTTATTGTCGTCAAAAAACGTTGCCTCAATAGACATCGCACAGATGTCGGCACTTTGTGTTGGAAAAAGTGCTTCATGAAAAAAGATATAAATCTCAGTAAACTTAATGAATGTAATACTGGGATAAAATAATTCTTCCTTTTGGATATTACGTTTTTTGTGTGGGCGACCAGCTGAGGATATTAATAGCATTTACATCTACATCTACATACTACCCCGCAAGCCGCCTCAATAGGCGTGTGGCGGGGGATGTTAGAACACCAGCCGTTTACATATAAAAAGGAAACGCTCTAATGAAATTACGCCTAGCATTTATTAAAGTCCCTTATTGATCGGGGGAAAAACGAATTCCCATACCTATCCGTTCGGCAAAATATCTCTCTTAATTTATCGTTTCTGTCGGACCTGGAAATATAGTGGGGTTCTAATATGATGTTCTCCGTGTCACTCTTAAAGATATCTATTCTCAATTGTTCAAGTAATCTAAGCCTAGCGCGCAGCCTCCGAGTCTTTAGCGGCTCCCAGTCTAATTCGTTTAACATCTGTGTACGCCCGAAGCAGTTTTTGTGGAATAGCGCAGCTTTCCTTTGTATTTTATTAAGTTCCCGGATTAAGTCTTTCTGCATCAGTTTACCTTTTTCTGGTTTAGGTACCAGAGGTCCCACAGTTTTGCATCACTTTCGAAAGATGACATTTCAAGTGCTCTCCACATGACACTCCATGAGAGATAGGGATTCCAATTGACCAAAAAAACTCCTCTCCGGGACTCAAACCTCGGACCGGACTCGGAGTCGTTAATAAACCTTTAGAGATCGTCACACTCAAAAACAATCACCCAAAATCCGCAACACGCATCGTATCCCCATTCGGCATCCTTCTTTGACCAGTCGTTTCACTTCCCCTTTGCCCCTTTACGACCGCCCTTTAATTTCACTTCTCCTTCTGCCTATAACCTTCTTGTCCCCTCCTCCTGTACACTGCCTCTTTCTTTCCAATTCCCTTCGGGCAAGGTCTATCACGATCTAGTATACCCCACCATAGAGTGATATTAATGTAATTTTCTTCATATCCGTGCTACTTGCAAATAAAATAGATCCTCTCTAGTACCTTTGATTAAAATCTACTTTTCCACAGGGTTCTCTCATTGAAAAAGTTAAAATCACACGGGTTTAAAGGTGAGAATGGATGAAACATTGAAGGAATCGTACTTAATCTGCCATTTTTAAATATAATAATAATTCGCGAATAGTAGTAGAAAGGAATCTAAATAATTATACATTGGCGGCATCAGCAAACTTTTGTATCAAAATAACACATTGTTTTTGAAAATATGTTTTATTAATAAAAATTCTTAGCGCACTCAACTTCCCCGTCTGAAGAAATAGATTCATTAAAAAAATCAACCGACAAATATACATTTTATCTAGCTGATCTTGATAATTCAATTTATTAGGCGTGCTTGTATTCGTGTACTTTCTCAAGCAACATTAAAGAAAAAAGCAATGATATTATATTTATTTTGAGGTACTCGGTGGTGACGGATTAACTATTTGGATATTTTGGTGATTGAACAACTGCTGAGGACATTAGTATTATTCAGGCACCAAAAGTCCTCAGTTCTACTTATCAACCGACTGGTACAATTTCATGTGCTGTAACACATGACAGGCCAGTACGAGTCGGGATGGAACTGAAAAAATAAAATCCTCCAAATCTTCCAGGACTCAAACCTGTGTCTACTCCGAAGCGGTGACGAAACCTTGAAGAGATCGTCAGACACGCGCGCACACACTAACAAACGACCCAGAATCCCTCTCCAAGCACCCTTTACCTTCTCCACTCGGCTCACACCTTTGATCAGTTGTCGTTCCACGTTCCCCAATCCCCTTTTGCCCTTCCGCTGGCCCTTTAATTTCGCCTCTTCTTCTCCTTCCAGAGAACCTACTCCTCCTACGTTCTTCTTCTCTCTCATTTCTTTTCCCTTCCCCTTCAGCATTTCCAATCCCCGTCGGCCGAACTCTCCCACGCACTTAATCCTCCTTTCTCCCGTCCCTTCTCGGATCCCTCCCTTTTTGCCGTGCAGCTCGTCGACCGACCGACGGCGGTGGCAGCGTGATCGATTCGTATCGAATGACCCGAATCCTTGGGACGGCTCTTCCCAACTACTCTCCTCCTCTCCGCGCCTAAAATCCCATCATCATGATCATCGCGTCGCGTCATTTATACCCATTCATGTCGGCTAGCAGTTCCACCGCCCACTCCACACTTTCACACCACTCTTTACGGGTTAGTTTAGCTTTACGGGGAATAGTTAGAGAAAGGATTTTTCACGCGCCTGTTTTAGAATGTGTATAAAAACGTTTTGTTTTTCTTTCTTTTATTTCAAAGTTTTTTATGAAACTTGTATCTAATTTATGGCAATTTCTGAGCAAGCCATCAAGGTTGACAGTACGGGACGAAATTACAGTGTCGTACGAAATTATTTTGGTCATAAGTACAGTACAAATTTACATTGCTAAATATTTTTTGGTTGCTAAGTGGGACATGTCATGGGTCGACGACGGCTTAGGTGTTTTGCACATGATAAAATTCACTTTTTTTAGGAATGCCTAATTTATTTATGTTAAGTTCACATACGCTATGTTGCCGCATTAAATCTCCCGATCCAAAGATTTCTTCGGCAGTTTAACAAAAAATTACGATCTTATTTTTCGTACCTTTTTTCAACAAGAAATATAAGGCACACGTGGCGAAAGACTGATCTGCAATAACACGAGATACTTACGGAGCTCTACCTAATAAAACAGCAATGTTTCATAAGCATTGTTGTACCACATGCTAGTAACTTGGGGAACAAATTAGTCAAGCCATGTGTGGATGGTCTCTAAAGTTTCTGATAGGATAGGTATATTCATGAACGGCTTAATTGAAGCGAGAGATCTACGCATTCCATTCTTCCATCAAACTGATCGTCAATGGCATAAGTTCAAAACAATATTTAAGCCACATTAACAAAATAAGGTGAATAGTAAAAATGTTCATGCATATGAAATTGTAAAAATTATCAAGTTTGAGAATGATTTGCACGCATGTGGGACAAACATGAGGATTTAATCAACATCTACTGACGTGCTATATCCCGCGATCCGCCATAGGGGCGTGCTAGTTCAGCCATGGATAGATAGGGCTTAGGAAAGGGAATTGGAAGAGGCAACAACACTCGGCAAAACACAGTGGAGTCACTCGATAAAGGTGGTTGGCAGGAATGAGCGCAATTCACGGTTTAAAAAATCTGTTGCCTAGACAGATTCGAATCAAAATTCCTACGAATGGGCGCCGGTTTTTTGCAAAATTGTACTTTATAAAAACAGAAAGACGACTTTTGGGTAGTTTTAATGATTTGAACGTAAGAAAATCCGGAGACTCTGGCATCGAACCCCCGCCCAGTCTATGTTTTTTTATTATGACATCCATAAACATAATTACATTTGCTTCGCATTATGAATGGTAATCGGTGATTATTTTCGGTTACGTTAGGATTATAGTTGACCTCGAAAAACCTTCGTTATGGAAGTGGAAAAACCTTCGTCCATAAAATAAAAATGATAAATGCGCAAAATTGAAAAACAAAGTTTAGTTTATCAAAGATTGTTTTTTCACAATCTTTGATCTAAAGACTGATCTGCAATAACACGAGATACTTACGGAGCTCTACCTAATAAAACAGCAATGTTTCATAAGCATTGTTGTACCACATGCTAGTAACTTGGGGAACAAATTAGTCAAGCCATGTGTGGATGGTCTCTAAAGTTTCTGATAGGATAGGTATATTCATGAACGGCTTAATTGAAGCGAGAGATCTACGCATTCCATTCTTCCATCAAACTGATCGTCAATGGCATAAGTTCAAAACAATATTTAAGCCACATTAACAAAATAAGGTGAATAGTAAAAATGTTCATGCATATGAAATTGTAAAAATTATCAAGTTTGAGAATGATTTGCACGCATGTGGGACAAACATGAGGATTTAATCAACATCTACTGACGTGCTATATCCCGCGATCCGCCATAGGGGCGTGCTAGTTCAGCCATGGATAGATAGGGCTTAGGAAAGGGAATTGGAAGAGGCAACAACACTCGGCAAAACACAGTGGAGTCACTCGATAAAGGTGGTTGGCAGGAATGAGCGCAATTCACGGTTTAAAAAATCTGTTGCCTAGACAGATTCGAATCAAAATTCCTACGAATGGGCGCCGGTTTTTTGCAAAATTGTACTTTATAAAAACAGAAAGACGACTTTTGGGTAGTTTTAATGATTTGAACGTAAGAAAATCCGGAGACTCTGGCATCGAACCCCCGCCCAGTCTATGTTTTTTTATTATGACATCCATAAACATAATTACATTTGCTTCGCATTATGAATGGTAATCGGTGATTATTTTCGGTTACGTTAGGATTATAGTTGACCTCGAAAAACCTTCGTTATGGAAGTGGAAAAACCTTCGTCCATAAAATAAAAATGATAAATGCGCAAAATTGAAAAACAAAGTTTAGTTTATCAAAGATTGTTTTTTCACTATTCTTCCATTGAAACAAAGTAAATATTTATATCACTGTTTGCGAAAGGGTTGACAGAAACTTGGCGTTTGCAATAGTCTGCTGGCCAACACATAACGTAAAGCTACTGTTGCATCTCATCTGACAGCTGGAGTACATCCGTTAAAGTACTTTGCATATGAGTAATCAGTAAAGAGATCGGGTTTACTGTGAAAGATCTCATCTCCTGCAGGGATTAGAACCCATGCCTTCGTGATGCAAAGTCTGCACTCACTCTACACCTTACCAACGGGATCCCATTTTTGTAAGTTTTAAGCTTTCCGTTTTCTCACTGTAGTGCCATTGCTAGTGACTATTGAGAGTTTTCAAAAAATCATAATCCTTTCTCACTCGGTGCTGGATTTATTACACGCTCTCCTCCTTCGCCTTTTTTTCCGACGAAATGGGTCCTCTCCTCTCGGGGCGAGAAGTCATCCTTCCCCATTTGGTTTGCTTCCGATCTCTCTCTCACCCTCTCATTTCTTTCATTCGCAGGGGTCCTCCATCCTCGGATTTGGTGGCCCAACCTTCTAGGCATTTCCCCGATCCACGTCGTTTCCTCCGCACATCCACCGTCCAACGCCGATAAGGGCGTCAATCATTTTTCGCTTAGGTAGTTTTTCCCCCGATGGACCTCGAGGCGATCCGGTTTCAGCCGGACACTACGTGTGGAGAGGAAGGCGATAATTTCCACCGCAAGGTACAACGTAATGACGGTGTCGTCCGGCGAACGCACCCTACAAAAGCGCAGATCCTCAATGATGACAAAGAACACTAGGTATTTTCCACAGAATTTTATATATAAACGCTTAGTTTCAACGAATAGGTGTCTATATACATGTATATATGCCTCAAGGCGTCTAATACATCCAGTGGATGCCTCAAGGTAACGACTGTGTGTTGCATCTAGTCTTGCCAGAATATAATTTTGTGGAAAATACCTAGTGTTCTTTATCACCACTAAAAATGAATTCCCACGAAGTCGCGCCTGAAGCCACCTTAGTGTTTAAGAAAGTGCTCATTTTTACAATTAAAATTACACTTACGAATTGGTTAAATGCTTACATACATTTAAAATATGTTTTGCTGAGAGTAGTAGGGAGAAATATATACCAGCTGGCCAAAGCTTATCCAGAAACGTAAAGCTCAAAACTTTATCCTACCAATTAGTTAGTACCACCTTGGCTCGAGGATTTTAGCGTGTTCATACATGGGCTTTTACTAAATTTTGACAATGTTTAGGGCCACTATAAAGTGCAAACAAGTAGTAATATTCTAATTTCCATTTAAAATCAAATATATCTACCTAAGCTATTTTTAACATTTAAATGTAAGAGTTAATTTTTTTTAATTACTTTTTTGCTTACTCGGAAACGTGGAGCTTAAAAAAAATAAAACCACTAATTCCTTCGTATTTTGCTCGGTAGGTGCACTTTTCGGCATTCAGGAAAACCTTCTAAAGCCCAAATCTGTTAGCAGGTGCATAACTTTTTACATTTCAATAATCTTCATTTTTTGTTTCTTTTAGCCCCAGTAAATGCATTTAGAGTTTGGTTCAATTGGGAATTGAGATGAATATACATGACATGCCGGATGAAAATATAAAAAAAAGATCTATTCTTAAAATAAAAGTGTTTTACTGAGCATCGGTATGAAATAGATAAAGTACACCAAATATTAGCTCTAAAAGCATTGTAACACAACAGCAGTAATAACACTATCCGCAATCGAATTTAATACGGAATGTTTTAATCGCATAGAAACCAGATAATTTATTTTTGACGCATGACTTGTGAGTTAAAAAGTTGAGAATCGAAGTGATTATAGTATTTGACAAACAGCAAAAAAAGGATGATAAACTCGGCATGCATATGGAAACAGCTCATTCCATACGGATAAAACATTTACTACTACTCAACTACTCAATTCAACTACTACCGGAGATAAGAGTTTATAGAGATCTCATAGCTGCTTGCCTTGCTATGGCTCCCTAAAACCAATAGATCCTAGTTGGACTTGCATAGCGCAAACTAGGAAATTAATCTTTTCACAAAAGCCCTAAACCTATTCCTATAATCAATGGGTGATGAAAATATTGGTTGATCATACAAAATGAGATTTAGGATGCATTGGATTTGTATTAATTGACTTCATTAGCCAGGTTCTATCCATTAGAAAAGAAAATTTCTCGTTAATTGGAAATTTAATGTAAATAGTGCATTAAGGAAAGGAAAGAGTAGTTAGCGCATTGCAACTAACTACTGGTTCATCAATAGTAAAAAAGCAGCTACAGAACTTTTAATAATTCATTAAAAAAAGAATAGTATAAAACGTATAGGTCAAATGCTCACGGAGGTTGCATTAAGAGTGAAAATTAATATCTATTCAACTTGATGACAACCACGCAGTCGAAATAATTCGACATATACATGCTGAGTGGAGTTTAAAAGCATTATATAATATAAATTATAGAAGTTATAAGCCGTTTTTGACTTCGTCCAAAGTAAAATCAGCCGAGATTAACAAATCGTGGAAGTGTGAACTAGTAACGTACAGAGTAGGCAATGACATGGATCCCAATTTGCAGACCACCAATATGCAATAACAATGCAGCAACAGCAAACCATCATTTTCTCAGCCGAGATATGATAATTTTAAGCCAAAGACCAATGCAAAATATTTACCGGTTGATTTTGATACCGTGTGAGCAGAGAAAATTAATTTCCATGCCTAGTTTGTGATTACCTAGCGGTCGCAAGAGTTTGCATTCTCCATGCATCCAGGCGACAAAGGAATTGAGTATTAGCTGGTGTGACATAGCCACTCTCAATTTTTCCCACGCAACCGGACGTGCGATAACACCTCTGCGTTGGCGGATTAATAACCCAAGCCAGACCTGAAGCTGGATTTAGAGCTCAGGGTGGGTGGCCGGATGACTGCTATTTTCGACTTTCCAGAGCCGGCTGTTTCTGATACTTTTCGCTTTGGACGAGTTAAAATATATAAATAAATAAATAAATAAATATAAATATATATATATGTATATATATAGATCTCGCTGTGAAATTTGATCAATTACGGCAGGGATCAATAGCACGACAGATGTTAATAGGTATCGGAAAAATAATTTGACCGGATAGCACTTGTCTTACAGTGACCCCGAAGTCTACAACTCAAATAAAAATTACATTTACAAGGGGGTTATACACGATGAACAATTCCATAGAATGCAGTAATGAAATACGTAGAAATCCCTTTTTAAAAACATCATTGCTCATTATTCTTTCTCACTAAAATATTAAAAGAGAAATTTTTATCTTGGCAATAAGAGCGCATTTCGTCGTCATTTTCTGCCCAAAAATGGCGTATGTGTTTATCTTTTTTGCACTGCAATAACTCTGATGTGAAACGTCAGGTGTTAAAAAGTGGTAAAACTAATGCATTCATAGCCACATAAATAATAATAAAATTATAAAATGAATTTTCTATTCTCAGATTTCATCTGTGGAAATGAACTTGTACGAGTAATACGGTCTATATTTTAATAAACGATATTTTTATGCAGTCGTGAGATGATAAATATTTTTGGAACGTATTTTTTCAAATCCATTGGTATTTAATATTCCTATGACGAAATGCACAATTTCCTTGGAGCGTTAGGGGTTAAGAGTTAAGGGTTAGATTGATGAAATATTTTATTTCCGTAATTAATTGTTTTTGTGAAAAATATTGGACACAATATTCTAATTTAATTTAATGGAATGCAATTTAGACATTTTAAATGGGGAAATAAGAAGTACATAAACAATTACATTAGGTTTATTCCTCTCCAGCGACCTCTATGGACCAAAATATTTATCACTTAGAAGTTGTCCTCACCATCAGTAAATAATAAAAGAGGTTGTTTAATTACTATTCAAAGGGCATTTGTATACATTTTGTGATTGTTTTTTTTATTTCTGGAAAAAAGCTGAGATGGCGCCTGAGGTGTGTGCTAAATATAGCACACCAGACATTAAACGGTTAATGCTTGACTAAGTGAACACGCATGCGCAATAGACAAAAAGTGTTAAGATGCCATTTAGTGCTTGGAACACATTTGTAAAGTTCATCCAAAAAACATCTGAAATGTAAACATGCAGAACAATATGAAATCAAGATTCAATAAGCATTCATAGGTTGCTGCAGTTTGATTAGGAAAACATTTAAACGTACTTTTAGGAGTATGCTACTAGTTTCAACAGGTCCAATTTGTCTCACTGGACACTGGATAATGGATACTTTACTGGACACCTTACGCAGTAAATGTGTTTTGTACCAATGGAGGTGACCTCTATAGATTTATGAGGCAAGTATACGGTTTCACAACCCAATAAATTATTAAAAGTAGAGAATTTTTAAATAAAAATTAACTATATGGATAAGAAGTCAATAGTTTCAAATTAAAAACGATCTATTACCGGGAGTAAAATATAATGAATACTATACACGAAACAAGGTTTAAGATTTGTTGAAAATGGCCAAAGTTACGATTCATGCTCTTAAGAAAATCCCACGAAAACAAAGAAAAATTCCAAAATCACTGGGAAATACACAAGGTCATGTAACGCATTTACGCACAAATGTGCAGATACATAATACAACAAAGGGATGGAATTCGTCATAAAAAACTATTTTACTGGTGAAGTATAAAGTCAAGTGATTTTTTCATGGAGGATGAAATGATGAGGGTGAATAAAAATTCCTAGTATTATATAGCGTATGCTTTTCAGTATTGCATGTATGTTTTTAGTGAACGAAATGTTTTTTTAACGACTTTAATTAAAATGTGGGAATTTGCATTTTTTTTTACTCATAGCAGTAGTGACGAAAGTATTTAAAAAGTTCACTCGTGGATCGAAAATAGCTCACCATTAGCACCCTTATCTCTCCTCTACTTCTCTTTGATCAGTTGTTTTCCGCTCGTATCCATGCATCTCTCCCGTTTGCTCGTTTAATTTCACCTCTTACGCTCTACTTTCACCTCTACGCTGACGACCTGCAGATTTACTATCATTGCCATTTGAATGACTTGTATGATTCAATCGCCAAAGTAAACCAGGATGTCAACGCTATCAATGTATGGGCTGTAAACAACCATTTCAAACTGAACTGTAGCAAAACCAAGTCAATAATTCTGGGAAATTCCAAGTTACTCAGAAAAGTCGACGCTAATGCTATTCCAAAGATATTAGTTGGTGATACGGAAATATTGTATTCAAATAATGTTAAAAACCTTGGGGTCACCATGGTGTGTAATTTGTCTTGGCAAAATCACGTGTTAACCATCTGTAATAAGGTTAATATGATCCTTCATCAGCTTAAAATTCAGAAAAACCTCATACCCCTTCTCACACGCCAGCAACTTATCTCCTCACTCATTTTCCCCCACTTTGATTATTGCTGTCTTGTGTACCATGATATCACTGAAGAGCTAAATGTTAAGCTAGAACGTTTAATGAATATGTGTGTAAGATTTATCTTTAACCTCAAGAAAGATGATCATATTTCCCCCTATTTTACAAGGCTTACATGGCTGAAGGCCAAAACCAGAAGAAAATACTTCCTTGGTTCTTATATGTATTCCCTCTTTCAAAATCAGCAACCAGGCTATCTGCAGCAATTTTTTCCTCCTAGAGTAAACATGGCTAACGTTACCACCCGAATGACTCCCGATTATTTGATTCCTCCTCTACATAGGACCACTACATACCAAAAATCTTTCTGTGTGGCAGGGGCCAGGTTGTGGAATACTATTCCTATCGACATAAAAAAATCAAGTTCTGTATTTGTTTTTAAAAAAAGATTTTTTTTTGTATCTATTCAACCAAGAAGGGTGTTAATTTAATAATTATGCAAAATCTCATTGAATTGTTACCTCTCATGTTATGTCTCATGTTATATCTATCATGTTATATGTTATATGTCTCATGTTATTATTGATCATGATAATGTAACTGTCTTATTAATCAATAATTTATAGAGCTCTTACAAATATGTAACTTTATTGTATGTTCTTAGTGGACGAAAACGTCCAAGAACAATAAACTTATTCTATTCTATTCTATTCTATTCTATTCTACTTTTATTTATTTCCTTTCCCTCTAATACCAACCAATATTTTCTCGGGCCAATATCACACGCTTAATTATACTCAAACGTGAACTATGATTAAAGTTGCTCCTTTAGTTTGCGCTACCTAATACATATCAGGGAAGTTTTAGGAATTCAACCCATTTGGTGCATGAAATTTCTTAAAATAAGTGATTCACTCAACGAATATAACAAAAATTTTCAATAAGAATTCAATTACCTGCAAAGCTTTCATATTTTCAATAATTTCAAGGCGGGTGACCAACCTGAATGAGTTTTAGAACCTTAAGAGTCAGTTCAGTGCATATTTCCAATTTGTAATGCAGGAGGACGAAAAAATGGAATGTTTCCATGGAAAGGAAACTTTATAATAAAATGCCTAAATTTAAAGGCGAATTTACAAAAATATGCATGAAATACGTAATGCGGAAACTCAAGCGGCTGTTTCCGTCCTGTTTGCGTTTCCTCCAAGAGGATCAATCAATATTTAAAAGGATTTTTTTTTATTTTGGAATTAAACGGGCAGGAAATTAGAGTTTGAGATTTATTTGAAGCAAGATGCGGTTGGCGGTTGTAAGAGATGGTTAAAGTGTGTCTCCGGCACACTTAAGAGATACGGAAACACGGATTCCTCGATATTCGAGGCAAATATCTCCCTGGAATTTCATCATTTTGTTTCTATTATTTTGCTTAAAAGGCTATATGCGTCAAAGGATACAAGGCAGATTTAGGCACACGACAAAGAAGTTGTAAACGAAAAGAAGAACCTCGGTGAAATTCCGCGGTTAGACAAGGAGCAGGCTGCTAAAGACATTAAATATCGCTCTGAAAGGATATCATGGCGAAACTGGCCTTTATTTACACAAAAATAGAGTGGCAGTGCCTCAAAGGCACTTGATATAACATATATAACATTATAAATTCAGTTTCTTCAAAAGCATCATACGTTTTCTACTTAATGAATGGTGGGTTTATGGACAGCCCTGTAACTATTTTCTCGACCTCGGGGTAGTTTTTTCTATATTTTACTTCGTAAAATGTATTTGTAACAAAGATACGTCTTTAAAATCAGTCTGTCAATGGACTACCTGGTCAGAAACGGAATTGTAACATTTTCAGGGCGATGCATTTTGAAACTTTACCAATTTGGCTATTAGCACGATTGAAATAAATATGGTCTCGTACTATTTTGTACACAACTACAATGTGAATGTGTCCTTTATTTTAAGATGTTTTGAGATATATACTTTGTGAAAATATTCACACAGTACATCACGTGGCTCTGGTGTGCACGTGTACAGATTCTTGAGATACGCAAATAATTTAGCCAAGCCCTGTCCGATTCAACCTATAAAATTTAATAATGCAATGCAATTTAGCGGCCAGTTTCATTTCTGTATGAGGCGGAGCAGCGATCAGCCACTTATACTTCAGGAGCGGCTGCAAGTAAACGGTCACTAAATATTCCCCCGGTTATGCATACATATTCACGGAAATCTCAAGGTTTTGTCTCTGATGGAGCCAAGCCCTAGTTTTTTCCCATATAAAATGCTTTTAAAAGTCTCAGAATCTTTGGTCTCCCGTAAACCGTCCAAAGTTCCTAATCATTACCTCCCTCTCCCAAGCTTGCCCAACATTCTCTCCTCCAACATTTTTTTTATTATGTCGTTACGCTTTTAATCTTTATCCTTATTACCTCTAGCTATTTTCGCCGCCTACTTCGTGTTTCTTCAATAGAATTTCAGTCCTTTCCTAAGATCTCTAACATATTTACTTCCCTCTCCATCAGAATAACTCTCCTTTTCCTCACCCAAATCTCAAAAGGCTGCAGTGCACGCCATTCCTCCTCCTGCTAAACTAATATGTTACGTATTTTACTTCATCTCATTAAATTTGTCAATCGATATTAAATTAGTGCTGACATTCCTTTACTCCAAAAGTTTTCCAACTACCCATATAACTATATTGATTTCTAAACCACATCAACATTTTAGGCAAGAGCCATTACTCTTCTATAGGAAGTCATACTTTTCTATAAAGGGAAAACTTAATTTTTTAATAAAGCTAATTTCGCTAAGCTGAAAGAAGCAACTTAGAAAACATGTCTCTATATAGGAAGGAACGATCACATACTAATAGCTGGTACGAACAATGTATCGATCAGTTTCATTTAGAAACGGCAACATTTATAGAGCCAAAATCAATATGCGCCGGCGAAATACACTATTTGTAACCATCACTTTGAGATTTAATCAGCATACACTCCTCACTTGCACATCGATGATCAGTTGATGGTCCACCCTTTGAAGAAGCCATTATCTCTTTCAGGGGCAGCGTGGCCAGGGCGGGAAGGCGGGGATTCCCGCCCGGACCTCAAGACCGGGTTGTGGCTCAGGCGCCGGGCCCCGGCTCCAGGGCCACGCACTAGGTTTATATAGTATTTGCAAACCTCTTGCTCTTAACGACCTGAAACGCGTTTTTAAGGCAAAAATTTGTTCGGTAGGGGGGAGGAGGGGTCACAAAAACCGGACCCCTCTGGACGTGCAGTGGCCCGGTCCCCTGAGCACCCTCGCCGCCCCTGATCTCTTTAATTCGTTCCTTTTTAAAATAGCACGTGCAATACAAAACATATTAATAGCACTTGAAAAAGTATTTAAAATAGTCCAAGCAATATGAGATCATAAACAAAATATTTCCCGCTTCTCTCCTCTTTTAAAATCTGACATACGTCTGGCATTTTATGCCACGCACCTACCTTGGAAATAATTAGTACTAATGTGAAAATTATTAAAGCTCTGCTCCCTCTTAACCCACTATCCTCCTAGCTGGGTAGTCATATCTTCAGTATTAACTTTTCCCCATATGCAATACCTCAAGCATCCCTTTCCACACATTTTTATCATTCAGTTATTATGAAGTGACTAACTATATATACTTATTTGCTATGGATCACAGTTAGATTTGACTTCCATTGCTATGTCTTAATCATCTCTAAACTATTTCTCTCAGGTACATATTAGAAGTCATTTTACAATGTCATATGGCAACGAGTTATAACTAGGCTACGGGAAACGGTCTTCCATGATGGAAACACAGGTTCCCGAACAGTCACCAGAGTTAAGCATCGTTCGGCTCAGCTCGAATTTGAAGGGTCCTTATTCCACACACAGAGGCAGACAGTGTGTGCGAAATGGCACTAGCCGTCGAAGCACGATAAAATATTTTAATAATACTACCGGTTAAAACATTAATGTAATTCATCACTAATCATTTCATTGGAGAATTTCTTGTTTTCAATAATATCCAAGACATTTTATCAAACATTTTAGGTGATATTTTGCCAGTATCTACCCTATTGCGGTACAATAAATGCTTTCTTCATTTAATTTTCCTGTACAATTTTAAGGTGCAATTTTTAAATGCATAACTCACCATACTCAGCATGGATAAGCCTTTTGGTTATGCAATTTTGAATACATTGATGTGATGTTAATACTATTTCTATGCCAACGTTGCCTGAAATTGGGAATTTTGCAAAAATTGAATTTAATTCTTAATTACTTTTGAAAACCTACTAATTTTAAATAAATAGAAAACGATGATTAAATTCATCGTAATTTCATTTTTGGAGCATTGTGTCGTAACGACGAATCTTTTCTTCCAGTCAGAGGTTATCGTCTTTCTATCCTCTTTCATTTTCCCAACGGATGATCTAGAGAAGATTCCTACTGACCTTTATAAACCCTTTTGAGGGATTTACTCATCTGTGACAGTAACAATGACCCTACATGGGAGAGTCACAGAGCCTATCTCGGAAAACAAGAGAGTGCAGATAAATGCGAAAATTTTCGGACCAATCATTTCAGAACCTTCCATGCTTGGAAGATTTTGGAATGAATGAATGATCTCACCGAAGAATATAACTCAGGAAAAAATGACGGGTGAAGGCCGATTTGAATCGATAAAAAGTTTGCAACCATTCGAAGAAAATTCTTCTTCTCGCTGAAACACCACAGAGAGGGAAGCATTCCCTGCCAAAATTCAGCCAGCATGATTTTATTAGGTCTTGATCCAGAGTGAAAACATTTTCCCGTATGAATTATAATGCGATAACTACTTTTTAAAAGCAGAATAACTTACAAACTGTGCTCTTGTCATCACTAGCATTAGATATTTGACCTAAGTTTGGTTAAATTTCCCTTTGCTCCAATTGTCCCCATTTGGTGATAACTCTCTAAAACCCTGATATTATTTTAGGTTCACAATGGCAAAAGAGTCTTTCAAAAATAGAAATTCTCTTGTCTTGCGGGAATATTCAAGAGGAATGCCCTCAATTTCTTCCTAATTAATGGAAACTCCCTTATACTCTGATGAAGTACCTTTCCCAGGTCCCTCTTGATGTTTTTCAGTCCCTTGGACTTCCTCAAGCTTCTCTTCTGATTCTTATCCCATCACATTTTTTACGGATTCCATTTGTCTAAGAGTGCGTTCCATCCGGCTGTTTTTATTTTGTGTTATGATCCATTTGGTCCTCTCTCTATTAAATCTTCTGTTTACTTCCTCATTTACATATTTCGTTACCCACTGTAGACTTGATCCATAGCTGTGACTGCCCAGCTCTTAGTTATGAAGACTATCCTTCGTGTCGGGTCTATTTTTCGATAAACCTCGTCTCGTATCCGTATAGAGCAACTTTAACAGAGTGTAATTTTAGGCGCTAACTCGCAAATGGCAATACGTATCCATGAATAATTCTCACATTAATTTTATATGATACAACCAGTTTTATCGCAAAGGCGTCATCATCAGGTTCAATTATTTCACCCAATTCCATCGATCTAGGTATATATTCACGTCAGGGTAGGGAAAAGTTGGGTGGGATGGTTAAGGGTGGGTGGGATGGATGGGGTGCAGAGTTAAATGATGTGAAAAGAAAGAGCCAACTGGTTGGGGTTTCTTGACCTCGGTGGGTGGTTAATTGAAGGCATTGTACAAGAGTTGGGAGTGCTATTCGTACAAAACATTATTCACAATGACTCCTGTCAGATTACATTACAGAGTACATATGCACTGGCTTGTATTATAAATCAATATGAGTTATCACCGTACCAACGCCGCATCCATCAATTTCAATGCATTCTGGGGGTCAATTCTGGTTCTTATTAGAGGCCAGTATCTTCACGTAGTGACGATAATAGCGGCCGTCACTGCGAAATTGATTCCAGTGCCGAGTAAGTGGATTTAACGCTAAGATAGTGGTCCCTACTTCTTAGCTACGAATTAGCAGGAAAATCCCATTCCAGTTCATTTTTCTATCGCCAAACGCGTAGCCAACTCGTAGCTTCTGTGTCGCCGATTACAACGCCGCGCTTGACTATTTTTATTGGTTCTTAGACTGATTGCTATTATTTGCCTTCATGCATACGAACAAACAAATTAACTGGCCTAAAAATAACCAAAACTGTAATGTACCTATGTAATGTAATGTCTCTATAATACTCGATGAACCTTGGGAGATCACTGTGTAAATACCGATTGTTTACATGGAGATTCCTAGCGTACATAATTTCTCGGTCATGAAAATCACGGCAGAGTTTCGAAAAAAACGGCGGGCACCACCGCTGAGCACTCCTGACAGTTTTAAACTTTTAATTCCGCAGTAAGTATTAACATTGTTTCAAAAATTTAACTGTCAAAATATCCACCGTGAGTGAGAAAGGGATGTTCGAAACATTTCGCGAACTTCGAGAACATACTAGCGCTACTATAATTAAAAGTATGCGGACCTAAAGTGCAATTGCACCCGTCCTTATTTTATAATTCCCTATGATATTGAATTTTTTAAAGCTTTTCGCATTAGCAAGCTGGCTGACTTCCTGAAGTTTTGTTTCTAAAAAACCTAAAGAACTTGACGTTCGTGAAGAATTATTGCGGACTTCCTGAAATTTCCAGAGCCTTAGCGGTCGCTAACTCCTATCGGAAAAGGAATGATGTTGCTTCTAAGCGTTAGGTTTCATTAGTAGTGGCTAAATTTTAGCGTCGAAAGAAAAAGAACCATTGCTCTGGAATGTAATTTCATCCCATATAAAAAAGTTTTTATTCCATTTTAAATGTCACTTTCTATACTCCTCTCAACTGAAACGACATTAGAGTTTAATTGAGGTAATACGTGAGTGATAAATTTACAACTTTTTTAGATTTAAAAATATTATGTAGGCGTTCAATAAAATGAATCTATATTAATAACGAACCTTGAATCAAGCATTATCTAAAGTGGGCTGATGCAGTAGCAGTCAGGTTCTGGAGTGCATATGAGTTTATTGATAGATAAATAATGAGAGATGAGCGATCAATTGACAGCTTGTGAACGTTTAGGTGGTAGACGAAATTGGAATCTGTAACGGAGGAGCAAGAAATGAGGGATAGAAGAAGGCAGTGGTGTGTGTCAGAGCCCGTTTCCTCCCAAGGGTTAGATTAATGAGGCCATAAACTAAATCCGTGAAGAAATTGTGCACCTGAAGATCCGCGGGAAGAAATATCAGCATGATGTTTTCTCGACGAACTAGGATACTAGAAGGAGTTCAGAAAATGAAATTCCTTGCCTAAAGACACTTGTATTTTAATAAATAGACTCTAGATCTAAACAAAAGCAAAACTACTGTCGTACGTCAAGAAAAAAAGTAAAAATTAAATAACAAAAGCAAACAACAACTCAATACGGAGAACTTGAGGAGCTAAATGAGGATAAGATTAATAAATAGGAAATAAAAATATGTTCATTTGCTTACAATAAAATATGTACCGTTTTCCAATTATTTAAACAAAATCCTTGGATGAGAATAATCCAAAAGACAGGGAAATTGGATGTACTTTATTTTTTTAGCTCTCTAAAACCTATGAATTTACAGACGTATGCTTAAAGGTCAATCTTGTTTTTTCCGATGAAAAACGACAAAGATTCGAATAAAACCTAACAGTTCAAGTAAGCATTACAACAGCCGACACTGGTATGTTTTTAAATTAAATTTTAAGAGCGAGTAACTTGTACCTCCACACCCTTAGGGAACCACCGTTCCTTGGAAGTCTTCATGACAGAGACAAGTCAAATGAATAGTTTCAACCGCATTAAAATATAAAAATGAATGTAATTTTGTTTGTTTGTCACCGTTTTACCAATATAGTTATGAACCAATCACCATGAAATTTTGCAGTGTTAGTCTATATTACTAATAACAATGTAGAATATTCATAAGAGGCTCCATTGCTCCAAAGTGAGCTTCCCGAGGGTTGTGGAGAGATTCTGACCTTTTATTTCGCACACTGGTGGAGATATTACCACAAGACCTTCGTAGGGTTAGGAAAACCCAAGGGGTCACGCATCAGCCTGTTGTGTTGAAAACCGTGTGCTTCTCTCCAAATTTTAATTCCGCCAATTTTATTAACGAGTTATTTCCATGAAACCACAGAGGTTTTAGGAATTTTCCTCTGTAGAAAGACGCGGTGACAGGAGTGTTGGGACCCTTAGCCACACCAAGGGCCCAAAATTGGGTAGAAAATGGGGTTTAGAATTTCACATCAGCACAAATCTCATACGCTGCGAAAAAAAAAGCAAGACATAAGGTGTATAAGAATACAAGCCTTCAAACATATGTGAGGTCAATGACTTTGGGACCAAACCATCGAGGCCTCTTTGGAACCGCTATTTTAATATAAAAATGTATCGCATTTTTCTATTTAATACATTGACAATGAAATGACATGGATACGCCGAGGAAAATATGGACCAATTCGAAGAGTAATCAAAGGAAATAGCACAAATACGGGAGAAAAATGGGATAAGTTTGGTATGTGAAGAGCGATAAGAGAGCAGTAACAACGAAAAAGAAGTAAAAACAGGGAAAATAAACGGGAGAGATGCCGGCTTCGAAACATGGTTGAAAATTTTCAGAGTGTGGTTGCTGTAGCGGTGAGTGCGTGAATGGTAGGTGACAGGGGTTGGAGGAGGAAGGCGGGGGAGGGGGGTGTGTGGATCTGAGCAGGGGCTTTTGTGGAACCGTTGCGTCCAGACGCGTCCGCAGGCATTTCGCGATCCGCTCTTCTGTCACCCGTTTCCCCCTCATTACCCCCCGTGCGCCGTTATGTCCGCATACCACTGCCCTTTCCAGATAATTTCGGTCTCTTTCCTTGGTAACCGCTCCCTTTTCAATTCAGAGCACTGGGAAAATTTACGCCACAGTGATTAGCGGACTGAATGCGGACATTCTCCCAATGTTGACTGAGGACATAAACCGTACATTACGGATTCAAAGCGATTATGGAAAGCGATAATGTTTTCGCTTCAATATCTGGAAACAATTTATTTCCTTGAACCTTAAAGGCGATTACAACACCAAAATTATCTTTGCATGAGTGAAATCAGGATGATTTCTTTACAGGGATAACGCTTGGATTCGATATTAAATACAAATTCGCAGCATTAAATGCTACCATTTTAAAAACGTAATAATTAAAAGAATGTTTGAGTACCTTTATTTTTTTATTATTTAAAGTTTAAATGAGAATATGAAATTTTTAAAAATCTTCAACCCGCTTGAAACTTTGACATAATTGAATTGCACGTTCAAATGTAAACCAAAGTATAGTAAAATTTTTAACCTTTTAAACGAGAGTGTATCAAGATGAAAAAGGTTTTTGACTAAGATCTGAAATTGAGACACCACATTGGTTGCATTGCAAAAAATTAGGAAGCCAGTTCCTCTCATTTTTTACAAATTTTTCTAAATATTGTACCAAAAACTATCTACTCTTTCGAATTCGAAAAAATTGGAATTAAGTTTTCTAACCGTAATAAAATATAATTTAACGGTGACCTACTATGATTTTTTCTTTAAATTTTTGGTCCTCGATTATATTTTCCTTTGATTTAGGGTTACCTAAAAGTATTCAAGAGACATTTTAATTAGTTTTATCTCCTTTTCTTTAAAGTATAAAAGTTACAACATATTGCTGACAAAATACAAATTTATTATTCGCCGTGCACACAGCAGGTACGGAAATTAACTAAGCATATTTCCTATGTGACTTTTTATTTCCACCTACTTTAACGTTACTTTTACCTTGGTTCCATTTTCCATGGCATGGTATTTAATTGAAATGAACTTGGCATTCAAAGCTTGCCATCAAAACAGTTTGAAATAAAATGAAGTTTTTCTCATTCGACAGTTTTTCAATTTAAAGTTCCATTTCCAAATCCATTTTAAAAATGTTTTCCACTACCCTGTTTCCACTTACAAGAGTTCTTTTGAAGATCTTTTCCGCTGTGCATTCTGTATGGTTCCGATTCCCTGAGTCAATTAACATGCGGTTATGATAGTTTTGATGGAAACCACAAATTTTTCTGTGTGAGTCACTGACTACCATGTGCTAAATATAATACAAATCCCGCTACTGCAAATTACGCAGATGAGTGCTGTAAACATTCGAAATAAATTGGATGCATATAATTTCCCAAAGATGAAAAAATAACATGGAATAAATGACATATTCAAACTCAGAATTTGCCACGTTTTGCTGCGACATGGCGTTTTCTGTCAAATAAGATTAACTTCTAATTTTATATTGGTAAGATCATTGGAATTATTAAAAATTACCATTCCCAACAATGAAAAATCCCAAAAAAACGATTTTCCCCTACTTTTCTTTTTCTTCAAACCTATACTCTGACTTATGCGAAAAATATTAATTTTCTTGCTAGAGTAAGAGTTTTACATTAGGTGTAAGCTGCTAAAACACCGTAAAATACGATATAACAAATGGAAAATGAAAGATATTTGCGAAATAAATTATAATTGTAAATGATATAGGTTCAGAAACAAATTACCCAACGAAGAAGCCTTCTTGATACGGTGTAAATTGTATTTATTTTTATATGAACAGGAGAACGCTAAAACTAAAATTGAATACATTGAAAGAATAGCTAATACCTCAAGACCAGAATGTTAACGAAGAAAACGCCACGAACTAGACGAAGAAAAGTAAGGAAAACTGTTAAAATAAAATTAACAATACTTGGAGACAGTAATAAACAGAAATATTTATCTGAATAAAATATAAAAGGCAATGGCCTATGACTATAATAAGGATAATATAATGTAATAAGGATAGTATGATGCAGTTTTAGATAAAAGAAAAGAATTTTAGAGATAAATTAAAATCATATATACAACCCAATTATCTAAGGGGTTAAAGCAAGAGATGGACTTGGAAATTGGAAAGAAATGGACGGCGTGATGAATTAAATGATTCAGAAAAAGTGGTCAAGCATAACAACATTCAGAAAACAAAATCTAGGGGCAAAGGAGCAAAAAAAAATGCACAATCAAAAAGAAAAAAACAGAAATTTGTATAAACAAATTTGGATACATATACATACCACGATAAAAATCTAGGTAAGGTATTTCGGGAAGTGCACTTAATTTTAGAAGAAAAAGGTGATTGCGTACGGACATCTGGAGCTCATGATTCAAGTAAAGTAACGCAAAAATGTAAAACGTCAATTTCATTGAAATAAATAATTTCCCCGGACAGAGACGAACTTACTTACTTACTTAGACGAAACTGACTTACACAGCAAAGGAAACTTTTTTGTTGCTAAGTTTACCTAAAATACTTGTTCAAGCCGTATTGAAGTACCAACCCAGAAAAGAATAAAGAAGAGGATCAAAAAGACTAAAGAACCAACTTTTAATTGCTTATGCATTAATTAGAATTAGCATACAAGAATATAGTTCGGTGCACCCGGTTAAACAATATCTATTGCTTTAGGAAGTAGAATTAAGTGTATGTGGATACCAAGCAATAATGGCAGAAATTATGAGATTGACGTATTTTTTAGAATTTACTCGATTAAACTAGAAAAGTAAATATACAGCTACATTACACCCCGAGAGCCGCTGCGGGATTATGTGGCTGGTGGTGTAAGGACACTAGCCATGAAAAAGTGAAAGCATTAATATATTAGGAAAGACAAGAATATTATTTTTTTAAAACTAGATAGCAATTACTCTGATAAATAACGGGTGGAGAATGTAGGCAGGTAGAAACATGTAGTTGTACGCTATGTTCCATGTTGCCGAAATGTATCTCTAATTCATTTGAAACAAAGACTATAGAACATAATATAAAAATGCTAAGTGAAGAGAGTAGATTAACTCTGTAATGTACAATAAAATTTCTCTCTGTAATATCCAGAAAATTTAGACCGGTATCAAAGCAATCCATATAATTACATTCCATTACCGAATAATAATGTAAGAAAATGACGATTCATAATAATTAGAAAAAGCTGTAGCAAAGACTTGCTAACGGTAAGAAAAGTTCACAAAAATATTTATGCAGGCTGCTGTACATAAGATTAGGAGTAAAATTTACTATAAAGGTAGTAATGTGACAGTAGCTTAGTATGGATAGACATTAGTGAAGCAAAAATCGCAAAGCGGGAAGGTTTTGTGCCATTAATCTTGAACGTCGCTTAGATATACCATAGATACGTGAGAAATCTTTCTAAAGTGTCCACTACTAAATTATATACATTTAGTAAATCTAACATCCATTGAAAGCAACTCAACACTATACGATTATCGCTCCATTTGTTTTCGTGGTAAAAAAATATGTATTTATATTCTCAAATACGATTTTTTTACTTGCGTAAACTTAGGACCTATCATATATTTTTCATTTCTTAAAACCATGTAAAGACGTGTTCATGAATTGCTTCAAGGTGACTGTTTTAACTGAAGAATAAATAAACAGAATATGTCAAAAGAATTTTGACCTGAATCACACTAAAATTTTTATGCCTTAGAGAGGTATAGAAAGACCCTCGGCTAATTTATAGGGCGCTGAGACACTTTCACAATCACTCAGCAATTCCCAAGAAAAATATGTTTCAGATACCACATATTAGGGGTGCGTTCCAAATCACGCATGCTGCGCATCAAGTTGGAGCGCTGCAGCAGTCGTTCCGAATTGCTGACGCGCTTTGAAGCGCTTGATGCTTGTGCGCGAATCGGAACGCTCTTGATGCGAAGATGGCGCCAAAATAGTCATTTTCAAATGTGAGTGAGGTAGAAGTGGGTGGAGGACTGACTGATCTGCGGTATAGCATGCGATTATCCGTGGCCTTGATTAAAATGTCTCTCTGGTGAATTTTTAAAAGCGTAGATACATATTGACATCACGATAAAACGGAAAATATTAGTATGTATGTAAAAGAACGTGTGTAAATGCACAACTAATATGCTTCACATGCAAGAACGTTGCATACATTGATGTTTTTATTATTAAAAATTATCCCGGATTATAATTATGAAATTCAAACAACTTACATATCTCAGGTAAAAATCTGAAATTTCCTAGTCCACTCTCCTGAAACTCCCTTGCCCTCTCCACTGACATTCATGAAATGCAACTGCAATGTTACTGAGAATAAATAAGATTTTTTTCCAATTCCCTCACGTTGCAATGAAGACGTAGTAACTGACTTGCGAAAATGTTGAAAGCAGAAAATTTCTGAATTTACCAATAAACTCAGAATTAATATATGTATAACGGAAATTAATTACGCAAAGCTCTCAGTGAAGTGTTTATTGGCTGAACTAAAGTCTCTCCGATTCATTTGCAAGTTTCCCATTTTTGCCAACATTTCGGGCAAAGGATAAACCACTGGCGAAACATACCGGGTACATACTTCTTAAAATTCGTTGGCAATTGTAATAATGGAACTTGGTTATGAACCACACATAAAAAATAATTTCCTTTGTACTAAAAAGTGGTAGCTCAGTGGTTTTGAAGGCTGATTTTATTTCCGTGTAAATTTCACCCATAGCTGTACCACAGTCTAAACAAAGTTTAGACTGTGGCTGTACGATAATGGACAGTGATGGGAAGTAATTGATTGCAAGTAATCCGAGTACCGGTAACGATTACATCTGATTTAATTTTACTTCTAATCGTTACTTTTCTCCAATTTTAATTTTACTCGTACTTTACTCCAGGAGAAATCATTACACTTTTGTAATCGTTATAACTCTCGAGGTAATTTTTAATCGGTGTGTAATTGGTCTTTGATAAAGTGGATTACTCTGTTTTTTTTATTGTTTTAGACTGCATGACCAGTTGTTCACAATAGGTTATTCTGACTAAATGTTTCAACCCCTGTCCATTCAGCTTATTCTGAAGCCAGATCTCTTCTAGAAACATTTTCCGCGTAATATGTTTCACGATTTACGAAAGCTTTATCGCAACCAAACTTCTAAATATCGAGTGTCGCTGCCGATATACCGGCTAGTATACCGATACCGGTTGAGAACCGCAACTGAATAACTTCATTATTATTAACTAAATTATTCTATCGCTTTGGAGCGTTTCACCCGATATATCAGTTGTCACACCGATATGCCTTCCCGGTATTTTAAAATCACGCAAAATATAATTCACTGGAAAATAAATTCAATTCCGATATTATCGGTTATTTTATGCAAAATTACAGCTGTCGGTCACCTCACACTATTTGAAGCTCCGAGACTTATTATACAGGTATATTTTAACACTTTGATGTGACTATAATTATGCATACCAAGTAAATTTATGAGGGTTTTAAAATAATTTCAAAATAATTTTTATTTTGTTTAAAATAGTTTTAAAATAATTTTCAAAATTATGTATGAAATAAAATTAACATATTATTTTACTATGAAATGCAAAAAAAACTTTTCATTCAAAACTTGTCTCAGCACTTCCTATATATGCATAAATACATTAAATAAAAAAAAGATGACTGGAAACGGAACTTTAAAAGAACAATACCTCGTAAATTATTTTAAAATCTTGAAAAAGTCACGAGTTTAGCCATCTTATGACATTTTGATTTTAAAATTATTGGAAAAAATTTTAAAATAATTTTTCAATAATCTTTTGTTACTCAGGAAGCTATAATGTAATTTGTTGACGAAGAAGCAGAGTATGTCAATTTGTAGAAGATTTAACAGTTGTTTATCCATTTCAGAGAAGCATGGAACGCGTGGCCAAATCCAGTGAAGTATTATTATTAGTATTAAGTACATTATCCTCCGGTGGAGGATATGGTTCAATTAATTAATTATTAAATTAGTCTGCAATAATCTGTTCTTGCCGTCTGTGCTTCTACGGGCGTTAATATAAATCGGATAGCCGTCCACCACCACCTCAATTGTCTCCATGGTCACTTTCAACCAAATATTATGCTTTCAACTTCCGCGGGCTACGGGGTCTACGCATCAACTGCATCAGAAATTTCTGATGCCTTGATGCGCGCTTCAGTTTGCCGGAAATGCTCGTTCCGGGGCCGCTTTAAAGCGCTCCAAAGCGCGATTCGGAACGACCTGAAGCGCTTTGATGCGCAGCATGCGTGATTCGGAACGCACCCTAGGTACAGAATAAATTTCGAAAATATTTATTAAATTTTAACTCTACATTGACATGCGTGTAAATAACAGAAGTCGCCTGTTATATGCGTCGCAGTGAATGAGCTGCCAAACGTGAGTTGAATAACCATGAATGAGCAATTGAAACAGTCGGGGAAAACAAGCATGAATACCCAATGTTCTAGAGAAAAGAGAAGGGACTAGACCACGAGCCAATTGCGGCAATGAAGTGACACACACACCGTCGCTAGAAGCGACTGCAGCAAACGAAGCCAAGTAAACGAAGCAAGCCACGGCCCAAGATTACCGCAGGCTATCCTCAGTCCATACATCCTCAGTCCAGGCCACTCAAAAAACACGGTAAAAATAGCCTCCGTCACGAGTATCCAAACATTCTCACCTCATGGCGCCGGAGTTTTCGCCTCATTATTCTAGGTGACTGCAGTCACCAAGAACGGTTAAGCATGAATTTCAACCAACATCGTCAAATATTACAGTGTGATCGGTTGATTTCCTTTTTCAAAACAAAGGAATGGATCATGTTTTCCATTAGGAAAATGACGATTACCAAGGAGGGTGTAATGAATCCTGGGGTCGGTCGTTGGCATGTCCCAATCATTTCCTTAATTTTTTGACTTTCTCCATTAAAACTCCTGGACATGGTTTTTTTATCCAGTGTAATTGAATATGCTCAGGATATATTTAAACAAGAGAAAAACTGGTCTAAATTTAAAAAAAAATTATATTTCACACTACTTTTGGGCTTTGCAGCTAAATAATCTCGTAAGGGAATATGGGGATGCTTCTGTACGGAAAATTCGAATATATATTTCATCTGACAAGCAGCTTAGAGGCTACTTATCTGCTGCTTGTGATGAGAAATAAATAATCTCAAAGCAGAACTAATGTGGTACACCATATGTCACCATAAATGGAAAATAAACATTGATGTGCACCAAGGAGAAATAAATTAGAATATATACTACGAAATTATTTAAGGCCATTATGAGTAGTGTATAATCACATTTCGTATCCAAACACTGAAATACGACACGGCATTGTGACCTAGAGTCTTAATATACGGTAAGTGATAATCTAATCTGTAAATGGTGGGTGACTCAGTAGTAAAGCTGCATGACAGCCTAAGGAAATGCCAACTAAGTTCAACGATCTCAAAGATATGCAAATAACCATCGCGGTTTCTTTTTCAATATATCAATGAAAATTAAAATGGTTCACGCGCTAATACAGCTCCATCAGAATTAGAAAATATTTTGATCGCTCATCCAGGGCAGCATATCAGTCTTTTTCACTGTTTCATCATGAATACAGGAATGAAAAATCAGCTTGAAGGGAAAGTGAAATACACTGAACGTTTAGAGCGTTGCAAGAAATAAACCACTAGTTTAATACTATCCAAATTCCACCAAAATTATTAGGTTTTGTCAGAGTGAAATCCGATTCGCAAAAACATAAAGGTAAAATTACGGAAAAATTGGATGGGGCCTGGAACGACAAATTCTCAATCAAGTAGAAAAGGCATATAAAATCAATTCTTCAAGCCAACTCAATTATGCCATGTGACATTAGCATTTAACTTTGACTCGGCAAAACAAAAATATATATATTGAAAGTCAACCTAGGTCCCTCCATCAATATAACCAAGTGAATATCTGAAAAGGTATGCAATCTATTGCGAAAAATTACTCATGGATTTTTATTTAGCACCACATCATCGATTTTCACTGTTTATAAATGTGCATTATACTATGATTTTTCACTACAAGTATGATTCAATTAAAAAAGTTATCATTAATCAAAGTTACCCAAATGAAAATTATGAAACATCATTTGGAATATTTTTCCACCAATAAGGTGAAGCCAGAGAATTTTGAATTTAATATTCATTTCCTCATGATTGAATTTTTTGTAGCATGGTCAATTTTAAAATTTGATAAAAGGCATGGATTCCGTGGATATCTCATGGCTGACCGTACTACTCAGGTCGAGAGACTAATTTGAAAATTGTAAAGCAATGGAGCTAACTGCTAACAGCATCAAAAGTTTTTCATACTCTCAATTTAGGAAAACATTAACAGTGATTTACCGTAAACATTTCCCTCGATAAGGAAAAAAAATTACCAACCATGCAGGTGGAATTCTGATACGGTTTTACATACCTTCTCATTAAAAACAAAAGAGCAATTTCTACTGTCACTCATTCTTCTATAAAATATATCAGATACTCATTACTCAGTAATTTCTCAATCCTGGCTGTATCTACAGCACGTGTGCTACTCGCACAGAAATTAAAATTGTAATCCCAATTTAATCAGCCACAATATAGCAAAAAGTATCTCTTTGATGCCGAAACACATTTTGATTATACCAAATGCTTTTATTTGGCCAAAAACATCAATAAAGGCGTTGGTTTTGCTAAATAAATCGTTCTATAACTAAACAAAAATATTTGACTAAACAAGATAAATAAATTAGATTGTAATATTCACCCTACAGCAATGTGAGGAAAATAAGTCACAAAGGGTTTATAAAAAAGATAATGTAAAAGTATATTCTACTGCAAAGAAATTAATCATGTATTGACTTCTATTTAATACATTCCCAAAAGTTATAATTGTAAATGCCTAAGCAACCATCGGGTCCAGGCCAACGAATGAAATACAGCTCCATATGCCATATTCAAATATGCACGATGGAAAAAGATTGCCGTTAGAAAGTTAAGCACCCTGTTTCCGTTTGTATTGAGAAGTCATTCCTGTACAACATATTCAAGTATGAAATCACAGTACTAAATTTATAAAAATTCTAAATAAGGCAAAAATTATACACATCTACGACTAAAATATGTCGTTCCCACCACAGTTGGCGAAGTCGAAAGCCTAAGCATTTGGGCTAGAATTTTTCAAACTTGTAATAGTATCGCCACCTGACTTAAATGAAAATAAAAACCTGAAAATGAAACAACTTCCGCTTTAATTTAAACCACTGTAATTTAAACAAGTAAACCGCTATGTAAATGATATTTTTACGAATTTTGAAAATTCGTGGCTGACTCTGTAACCTCGGTAATTCATCTAGCGTTATATCAATCACGAAGTTACTAAAGATAATTCCACTACTTATTTATGAAAATGAACTTTTCAATCGTAGTTGCAAAAGAAAGACTTACAGGTGAAGATCACACGAGAAGACAACATTTTCTGGATGAACATCCATGTCTTCCGCTACATTTCTTGGCTTATTCTAGAAACAATTCCAGTGGGTGAGGCACTACCTGAAATCATTTAAAAAGAAAATGTTAATATACACTTACAATTAGAGCCATCCTAAATGCTTAACAATGATTAAATTATTTAGTATGTCAGTGCATGCCATTAACATTATTTATGAGCCTCGTTCATCGTCTTGGATAAATTTAACATAAAAATGTAATATTCTTCCTGAATAATGCACACACACGTATTTTCAAAGACATAGGGAATATGTGGAATAATTGTTTGCATGTATTTAAAAGAAATTGATTTTTTAAATACCTGAAAGCACGAAATTAGTGAATACATAACTTTAAAAGATCTGATGGTATCGTCTTAAACGCTAACAAAACATAAAATTTAAATATTGTGACCCATGAGTGCACATTTTGTGGCCAAATCAAATTATCCTATAATTTAGTCATAAATCAAGCATTCAATTTAAATTGTATGCTTGGGACATGGACTATATTGCGCAAGTATGTTTAAATTTTATCTTTCACACTGTTTCATAAATTAACATAATTAAGATTTAACTCACTACGGCGGCTCTCAATTTACTCTCTCTCTCTCTCTCTCAAATTACGGATTTAACTCAATAAGGCGGCTTGCGGGGTAGTATGTAGATGTACTTTGATGTTTGAATCGCCGTTTTCAAGATTAGCACAGTGTTTACAGCCTGTTTTGTTTTATTTTCCTCAAAAAGGATTTCACTCGCCGTTCCCGAAGAAGTGAGCGATTGGTGGGTGGACTTGTGAAAACAAGGTTATCAACGACGTCCCAAAAAATAATTTGTTCATAACGTGTGATTACTTCATGAAATTCCCCAAATAAATATCTAAAATCTGATCAATCGGTTTCCAGATATTCTAAAAATATTAAATAATTTGGAAATTTGCTCTGATAAGTATCCTCTTTGACGCTTTATGTTTACCAACTGTAGCTGAGTAGTTGTTAGTATTTCACATGAAAGTATCTAGATATTTTAGGGAATTACCTCAAATTAATCACAATTTCTATGAAATCACTGAACCCATTACAATAAAATTTATCACACAGCTATCTTGAGCTTTTTAAGACAAACATTTGTAAAAACATAAACATCTTCAAAGGAATTTTTTTCATATTTGATTGTGGGTAATGCGTTAGGAAAATTGAATAATGAAAGTAAAAGCTTAAATATATTACAATATTTTCATTATTAACAGTTTTCGGAATGCTATTGATAGGGACGGGGAGTGAGGCTGAGGTACCCACTATCATCATTGCCTCTCAATCATTATTAGGAAGGAATGGTTAAAAAAGTATGAGAAGAGACGTATGTAGGAACAGAGATAGAAAGAGGGCTGATAAAGTCTGTCACATTGGAAGTTAACTTGCTGTTAGTTAGCCTAGGGGATACAGTCAAAAACTCGTGCGTTAGAGATAATGCGTCAAAGTTATGGGATGGATATATATTATAAGAACACAAAGGTAATGAGGTTTTGTAAAATCAATAAGGTGGGTATGAATATAAGGGTAAATGCCATAAAATAGAGCAAGCAGATGGAGTAGTTTACGTACATACATAGGTGGTATAGTGGAGGAAAATAGCATTAGTGGTAGTAAAAGCAGATGTAAAATTTCTTTAGAAAATATAGCGTTTTCGAAAACAATTTTATGTGGAGGGCTCTGGTGAGAGACGTCAAGAAAAGACAATTGAAAACGGTGACAAGGAGCAGGTCTCTGTATGGGTGGATAAATTGGTCATCACAAGAGGAAGATGTTAATAGACTAGATTCATTTCAGATGTGTGTTTGGAAAAGAATGGAGTGGGTGAGCTGGGTAGCAATGGAGACGAACGATAGAGTTTGATATTTTGGGAGAGGAAAGAATATTGGTGGTAGAGAATCAGAGTAGGCAGAAAAGATGGATGACCTCTATGGGAGTGTGGAAGTGGATAGGAATTTGGGATGTATAAAAGAAGAGCCAGAGGGTGTAGGGAATTAAAGTGATACCTAATGAAGAGCAAGTAATTTGCAGGATAGTGAAATATGTCCCAGGAATCGGTATGTTAGAGATAGGACTGCCCAAAAACCTAACAATCGGCAGAAAACTCATTAATGATGATTGCACATAAAATGTTATTTTTGAGAGGAAAAAGCACATAATAATTTTTCATTCACAAAAGTAAGGAAAATTACATTTCACCTTGGCTATTTCTCACTCACCTCTGCGGAGAATTGATTGACTAACAATAAGATGAAAGTACTTGTTTCTAAGGTTCAATAGTATCTGGGTCGTTTATTTACGCACGATTTGTTGTAGAAGTTGCAAAAACACAGCAATTCAGTCGGCTTTGCTGCGAGCGAAGCCACGGGCAACAGTTAGTGTCAACATTAATGCACAGAATAACTCCACATTAAAACAGTAGCAATTACTTTATCAAAACTCTTATGAACCATCTCTCATCAGCTGTTTGCTGGAAAAAGCTTTACAGGTGATGTGTGATCAACATAATGGATCTTGCAAAACTCGTCGAGAACCCATCTTCAGTTTATTAGTTATCGACAATTCAAGACGAATGTATTCACTATGCTTCAATTTAATTGCTACCGTACCGTACTCAAATCTATAATCGAAATAATTTGCCGCTACTAACCAATATCACTAACATTTATAGTTGGCAACGAATCCACCATTGATAGAGCTATGGAGATAAAATACTGAAAGATACCTTATTTCTAAGCGACTTAGCTGACTAAATTCAGCGTAAATGCCATATATCTCAATTCACTCGAAAGGTAATGATAAATACTTTCGAGAAATATTTTATGTTATTCTTAATTAAATAAAGAAAAGTAAACACACAAATTAAAAAGTGAAAAATAATCCACTTTAACTCTTTAATTTAATATGTATACTAAATGAGCACTATCCCTCAACATTAATTCGAGTTTTGATACCGTATTTTACACCAAAAGCGTAATACGTTCAGGAAACATACTAGGCCACGAAAAAATTAAAATTGGCAACGAATTCAAAATTGACCGAGCTGTATACAGAAAAAAGTAATTTGAGACCGCAGTTCACAAGCGACTTCGGTGACTTGCTTTGAAGTATGTACCTTTGTGGAGTGGTTGTTTCCCGTAAATTCCATTCAACTTCACCCTTCGAGCGAAACAACATGGGTAAGCAATTATGCATAAATTCCTTTGCGCGCAAAAATTGCAATGAGGAATATTCTCGTAGAGCGAAGATAAAAAAGAACGCTAACCCACTTCCAGTCGCTACCTGTATAAATAATTGATCGGCGTGGCTTATTTTCCTCAGGGACAGGGAAATTACGGGTTCGAATGATAAAAAAGGGTTTCCGAGAAGGCTCTCAGAGAGATGGTGGGTCTCTCTGGAAGCGTTGAATTTGGGTCGATGAAATGCAGCGCGAAATGTGAAGCGCTCAGCGAAAGAAGAGGCGACAGAAATTCCGTAGATAAGTTTCATGGGGAGCAGGTAATTTCCGATTAAAGGGAATGGCAAAGGAAGAGCAGGGGGCAAGGCAGAAAAAAGACGACTCGGTGGTTCTCCAGTTCTCCAATGACACAAAATTATTTCCAAATTTAACACGTTTTCCGGATATTCAAGATTAAAGCCGTATGGGTCAGGAGTGATCCAAACTCACTTTTTTGCAACTCTTGAACAAAAAACCGTTTTGCCGCAAAACATTGTGCGTCCGAAGGTTTTGATACCAACAAAAGATTTTTCAGGTGTATGGAATAATCACTTCAAATCTACGACTATCGCGAATGTTACCCCAAATGCGTGTCAGCATTCACATTAAGTCCAGAGTTAAATTTTATCGTAGTTTTATCTGCTGCCTAATGTCGTTCCATCATGACCATTAATTCGAATATCACGTCCTAGAGAAAAAATAATTATGAATGGTTTTCATTGGGACAGAATGTTTACCACGTATCAATGGTAATGATATATCTTATTTCAAATGTATAAAAGTATTCGAAGCCAGTTAAGTCAGTGCAGGCGTACCGAATTTGTGCGAATACCTATACTTAAAGCTCATTCTATTCCAATTGTATATAAAAATTTATAAGTAATTTTTATATGTTTTCAGCAAAAGCCATCTAGCACTACCAATTTATCCAGCATATACCATTTTTTCCAGGATATACTTCTTCATTTTATTCACACCAATTGCTAAAGAAGATAATCAAGTTGATCAAAAAGTATTGGATATGCAATGATATATTCATGAGAATATCTAATATCCATTGACTGTCACTTAATTTCACCTATCGCGGGTACTGTCGTTCTGATATGAAAAATAACAAGAATTTGAGGTTAGAGATCATTTCTATCTTTAAACGATAACTTAAAAGCTCAGAATGTCTGCTTCGTAACTGAGGTGAAATAATATTTTACCCGAAATTATCATCAGTATTTAAAAATTCAGTTTGAGGGATTTACTCGCCATGTATGACGCTCATTTTTAGATAATTTGATGTAGAAATTTCTTACATCAACTTAACCAATTCACAAAACAGATGAGCCCATCAAGATAACAGAAAGGTAAGGATTGGTCCATGAGCACGGTGTAGGTTACAGTGAAGACATTATGGGTTCGCAGTTGTAAACTTAGTCCATAACAAAGGAGTCCAATTTCACGTCAGGGAGTAGTACTTGAGAATGTTATTTTAGAAGTACAGAAATTTTTCACCAAGCAAAATTATTATTTAATTTCAAATTGATGTCAGTATTCCAATTCAGTTGAGATATCTTTTTTTGGGAAGCACTATTTAGGCCAGCTTGTTCTTAAATAAGCCTGGCCGTTCCACAAGATAGATTGAATCCTGGGACACTCACGCGTTAGATAGGTTATGCGAAGGTAAAGTTATTCCTAGAATACAGGTTTGGTTCCAATAAAAAGTAATTTTAAATAAATAATATTAAATTTCTCTATCAACACCCCGGGATAGAATTATGAGGGGGATGCAGACTCATTTTCTGCTCCAGTTATTTTTTTCTGCTCATGATATTGAAGCTGTAATGAGCATTAAGAAAGAAGGGACTCCTGAAACTTAACAATTTGTTTAACATACTATGGAAAACGATTGGTTTTTGTTGCAATAGTGGCGTAATTTTCACCGTATTTTAGGTTTATAATAAGGGAAAATAATACAAGGATAGGCATAGCAGAACTTTTTGACGCTCGTTTTATATCAGTAAGTGTGAATCAAGTTTTTTAAAGGTGACATAAATGCCAAAGAACACCTGTGGTTACCTCAGGGGGGACCGTTGGCCTCTCCTAATTTCTCACTTATCCATAAAGTCACGGTATCAACAAACGATGGCCAGCAAGTTTTGATACTCCTGTAAGAAAATATATATTCTTAAACAAAGCTTGTCGTTGTACCTAGGTAATGATGAACATTTGGTTACCATCAACTAAGGTTATGCTTTATTTTATACTCTAAAAGCATACGATTATGGTTAACTCCGCAGCTACGATGCCTAGTTACATATCACTGAGATTTATGTGAGTGTTCTCAAAATTATCTCCCTGCAGTTAAGTTAATGTGACTACTAAAAAATTATTACCGAGATATACTCTCAAAATTGCCAAAGATATTTTAGTGAACATCTGTTTCTCGTTCAATAAAGATGGGGAAAAAAGAATTCAGCTTTTTACTACCTATGGGGACCATAAAATGAATGGTTACATAAATGACACTGTTACTCAGCCAATTTCAGCTATCGGACTAGCTTTTTTTATTTAAAAATGACGTGTAATAAATTTTCTAGATTTCCGATTGAAAAGGACGAAATTACTCCTCATATGAGTAGAATAACGAAACGGATTCATATTGGATTGACGCTTATCAGGAATATACACACAAAAACTTATGCCATTGAAAAACAAAAACACTGAGTAATACCTTCATCTGGATATTGATAGTATTCCAAAGTAAAACATTATTTCAGTTTCGAAACGAAATAGGTGCCTACGGATAATCATTTATACGGAGAGCTCTGAATAAACTTTGCAATAGAGAGTGGCCGAATAGGTAAAATCAATCTTATAGCTTTCTAAATGCTTCCAAAAATATCAAGAACATCTGAACACATTGCTCGTACCCTGGAAAGAGAGAGAGAGAGAGAGAGAGAGAGAGAGAGAGAGAGAGTCTGATTGGAAAGAGATTGAGACTATCTAATTCAGCTTAGGGAAAATAACTGCATGGTAAAAGATAAATGGATTTTTTTATTTTTACCGGAAAAAGAAAGTAAGAATGATCGACGAAAGTAATGAGAGACATGTCACAAAATACTCTCTCATAGGCACAAACGGTGTCTGAGTGAAGTTGTTTAAGCATCTACAGTACGTGACTTAGCCTAGCTAGCCTCCAAGTGCCATTTATTAATTTCAAAGTTAAAACACGTTAAATTGATTAAAAAATAAAAATATAGAGAGCTTTGCGTGGAAATATGTCTAACATCAAGGAATTACTTGCCGGTTTTATTTTCTTGGAGTTATTTTGATCTCAATCCAAAGAACCAAAGAGCACATATCATGATGAGGATCATGAAACATTTTTGAGAAAAATGTAGACTTTTAATAACGCTATATTCTTGGAGAAAATGACATATAAATGCTTTTTATTAAACAGTGTCCTTATTATGACACTTATTATTAAAAATTCCGAAGTATATATATTTAAATTTGAAAATGTATACTCGCGGAGGCAGTCAAATAAAATATTTATCATAATAATGGAATACAGATGCGACTGTGAAAAGTAGTGGTATTCATGCCAATACGATGATTAGTTACGGTGAATGAAATTCCACGATGAATATTTCAACTCCCATCCAAAATAAAGTATTTTCTCGATGGATGGATGATGGCTATATAATTTGCTTTTATTCCAATGCATGGTCATAAAAGCAAGAAACATAAATCGTCCTCGTAAATATAAATACGCCTTCGAAAAATGAATGCCATACAGCCTAATAACAATTAAAGAATGAAATAGCATTCTAGATATCTGACATTCATTTCATGTTTAGATGTATGAACATATTACTATATCATAACTAAAATTGTCACAGCTTTGTGAGTCGCGATTGCGTATTATAATCCTAACGGCAATAGTAGTTCATCCAGCCCAAAACTGAAAAAAAATAAAAAATAAAGCCAGAAACCTAATAAGTGCCACGCCTAAAACACCCATGTTGAGGAAGGATGGTCATGAATATTCCTATCTCACGGGCCTAGGTGAAAAAGAGCAGTGGACTCGAACAGCAACTAACTTTCTTCATTTCATTACATGACGCACGACTACCTACAGAATGAAATACAGGATGGGGTAGGATTCCGGGAGACGTCTCACAGCACTATTTCGGTCGTTGGGGATCGGCGTAGAGTGGGTGAGAGCAGCCCGAAGCTTAAATCCATTTGCACTTGCGCGTCCTTGTTTCAACCGGGGGTCTGCCATTCCCAGCCCTTCTTCCTGAGTCCCTTAGCCCTTCCAATAGCGGATGAAGCCTTTCTCGCCTTCCGCCGGACGCAGGGAGTGTAACGAAGTCGTGAAGCCTCAATTATGCACATGTTAGGATTTATTTTTCGGAAGGAGAGGCCGTCAACTTACATGCTCAGTGATCTGAAAAATGGATTTTTAGCACTCGTTGCAGCGATCACCTGTAACCACGGGTATATCAAGAGTTCGCACTAGACACTATTCATAACTTCCATAAGTACTGAAATTTGCATAGCCGTAACATATTAGGAGAGCAAAATAAATCATTTTATCATAGGTTGAGGCTCACTCGCATAATGTTCTGTTCATGAGATAAAATTACTTTTCTTCAACAAACTAGTCTAACTACCTGCATTTGTTGTCAAATTGCTTATAACTCTTTAAGTAACTTGCTGTCATATTTATGCGCTCAGCGGATAATTGACATTGAAAAAATAGGATCATCTCCAACGCTAACAGCACTCGATAAAGTACGAATACTATATACTATATTTTTATGAAAGTTGATTTCGTAGGAAAAAGAACGGTCAATCATGCATATATTACGAGGAAAATATTTAGATTTACGAGAAAACTAAGTAAGTGTTTTGAGATAAAGCAATTGAGATTGATTCTATACTTTTATATAAATTTCATTTGTTGTTATCACTGATGAATATCGAATAATCTCTGTATTCTCATTGGAGAATGATATGATACAAATGTTCTACTATTAATGAAATGCAGCCTTAGTAATTCACTTATCAGGAGATGAGTAACGTGCTCAAGAAGAACACACACAGCAAAATTAAAAAGGGAAGAGAAAAAAATTCTGTCCCTATTATCTCCTGTGAAAGCACCTTAAGTTTCAAAATCCCCTATCTTTAAATACGAAATATCTCCAAGGATTTCATCCCTTTAATTCTCCTCCGTATGCCAAAACGTTGACGCTTAGCATTAATTTCTATTGGCATCGGTGACATTCAAAAAAATTCATCACCTGTTTCCCTCCACTGCTACCTTCTGACCATTCCCCTTATTCCCCGCCCCTGTATGAAAACGAACCTTGAGCTCCTCAAGACGACAGGCGCTCCGTGATCTCATAATTCCCTGCCGGTGGGGCTCGAGTGGGTCCTTCTCCACATCTTCCACCCGCCCGCCCACCTCCCCACCCGCTGAAGCCATGACCAAGTGCCAGGGATTGATCGATCCGCCATAATTCTACATCAGAAGCGTACGGTGGCGGGCAAAAAAGAACTCCCAGGTTCGCGAAACAAAAAGCTGTCCGTTATATCCAAAAGGTTTTTACAAACTAGTGACAATATACACAAAACTGTGGTCACATGGCTTTCTGTTTTACTGCGAAAAAGTTGTAACCGACGGAAGTAGTTACAGAGATATTAGGGTGACATCCGCTGTCTTTCAAAGAGACATGATAAGCCCGCTTCCATACCTCATTAATAACAGCAATATTGACCACAGAACCTAGAAACGAACTAATTATTATGAGGATCCAATGAAAAATGGTGAACTGGATTGGTGACCGTTTATGACTTTTATTTTTCCATTTAATGTCCTTTATTCTATGACTTTCATGACTTTTATTTCACTGTAAAATTAAAACTAATACTATGATCCGTGAGTTACTATAGGGTAAGTGGTTCAAAAGAAAGTGTCCCCCTCGCTTCCCCTCTTGCCTCTAAGCACCAGGATTTCATATACGGATGTAAAAATTGTCAATGTACCGTAAGATGTCACTACGTTATAATACCCGTGTCGTTAGAAATAAATAAATTTAGTGGACCATTACATAGTGCAATTTTTATTTTCCGAAATGGAGAGGTATATTTGTGTCGAAGCATCCAGTCTGCGAATACCTCCTATTCACCTGCTTTCCGCTCACCTTCAACCACCTACTTCTCATATTTTGCTATGCTACAAATGCGCATTTATACTAACTTTTCATTTGCTTCATTAACCTTTCTCCTTTCCAATACCATTCACTAAGACCTGTTTGAGAAGTGCATTTCTTTCTCGACGCCATGTTCGAAAATCTGACCTATTCCTCCTATTTCCCCGTGATGGCGCAGCGGTAGAACAGTTATTCCTCTTCCCTTTAAACACATCACCCATGACTTTTTCCCGCATCCAACTTAAACTATTCCCGCTTTACAACGCGTTTTACACAACCTCTTCCCCTACCATTTCAGCAACAACTTTATCCATACTACAAACACACCCCCCTCGATTCACCAGCCCGCTAGGGGGATTTTTTCATTAAAAAAGCTACAACTTTCACAGCACTACAACTACACCCCCCTCCATCCACCAAGCCACTCGGGGGATTTTTTTCTACAAAAATAAATACGCTACAACTTAGACCACGCTACAACCACAACCCCCTCGAATCACATACCCTTTCGGGGTTTTTTTCTTTAAAAAAATACGCTACAACTTTCAACACACTACAACTACGCCACCCTCCAATCAGCAACCTACTCGGGGGACTTTATTCTTTAAAAAAATACGCTGCAACATTTACGACACTACAACTAAACTGCGTTTCAATCACCAAACCACTTGAGGGATATTTTTCGTTAAAAAAAATACGCTACAATTTTGACCACACTACAACCACAACCCTCTACAATATCCAACCCACTAGGGGGATTTTTGTCTTTAAAAATACGCTACAACATTTACGACACTACAACTACACCATCCTCCAAGCACCAACCCACTCGGGGAATTTTTTTAAATATATGGCCATTTCCATTAACCTACTTATGCCCATTTCCTCACTTTTCCCCGTTTTTCACCACTGAAAAATGTCAATTTCCGTCTTTGTTTTCTCAAAATTCCATTTGCCTTTCCTCAACACCCAGAAATGCCTTTTTCTCATTTGAAAATAGCCATTTACATGCCGCAAAACGTCCCACCCAACGTTTCACTCCATACGCCTGCAGCCTTGTTGGGGGTGTGGGGTATATCCAGGTCCGGCTTAAGACGAAATTTTAACCCGGGTGAGAGAGTTTTCTGGCGCCCCCCCACCCCCTATTTACCAGTTAAACGTAGTATAAATATTTTTTATACGTAAATATATTTTTTCACAATCACGGCGCCCCTTCGTTTGCGGTGCGCCGCGGCACCCCGGGCAGTCGCCCGTGTCGTTGTTGGGCCGTGGGGTATGTCCATTGTCCATATATAAGATGTGCAATTAGTCCGTATCCCTATACCAGCATTTGTAAAAACATCGCAATATGGCGTCAAAATGTTTCGAAAGTATCTCCATTTTCGTCATTTTCAACCTTTCATTACTCCAAGCCTAAGTATCCAACGCCTTTCTTTCATACTTTTCCTTAATGCTCATTCCTTTCACTATCCTATGCCATTTCTCTCTTTTTATTTAGTTCCTTACGTTTCTGTCAGAAATTTTTCTTCCTCACTGGACCCTTCGATACATGAACCTGGAGAGGTTCCACATACTTTAACCTGAAGTGATTACTACCATTTTATGACGTTTAATCCTCAAAGTCGCATTTTATGACTTTTTGGCAAAAACCTGCTATTTCATGATAAAAACCTATGACTTTGACGTTTATGACTTTTTCCTGCCTCTGCTGATTACAAACAAAAAGTTGTGTGGCACAGAAGTAGTTCCAATATAAGGGTGACATTCGTTATCCCCCAAGCCAGCGTGTCCAAAAAACCGCTTCTTTTCCGTTATTAAAGCGAGCGATATTAATGACAAAGCTAACAGAGATTATTTTTAAACGATGCAGTCATTGTATTAGCATTAATGCAGAAGCGGACATAGAAGCCCTTTTATTGAATTGCGATATATCATATATTATATACTACAAAGTGAAGCTACCGGTCTGCCAAAACGAAGCCTGCTCACTAACGACATTGATACGGTGAAATGTAATAACGTGGTACGTTATCATTTTTGTATTTAAATACTTTATGGATATTACCTGAAATCCGTCTCGGGGCTTGATCATTTGCTTTCAAGTCATTTGTTGTTTATTTTATTAATATCTCATGTTCATGTAGGAAAATTCGATTTTTGATGCACATTACTTTATCGACTCACAACAATTGCCAACATGCGTTATATATTTGACGTTAGAGAATATAACAAGTGACTGATAATTGGCCAGTCTGATTTATTCAATTCCAGCAACACATGACAACAGTGCTCAAATTCACGGGATCATTGCAATGTATAGCTAATACTATTATACCTGGAGTGATACAGGAAGAATTTTTTAAGTGCCTATTACTAACGGAGGAAATCGATAAGCTGTACGGGGATTATGTGAGTTATAACATCAGTTGATGCAATTATTTGTTGCGGTGTAGCTATTTAAAGTAATTAGGAGCATGACTGCTAATACGTTCAACTTTACTCATTTAAAATTTACTTTGATATTTTTGTGATAGTTGAGCTTTAAGCATTTGGATCGAATACTTGCAATTTAAATTTATTAATTACGTTTGAAGTTATTTAGTTATTTTTCTGTTTTGAGCTGACAAAATATGCTAATTTCTCTGGTTTAATGTAATAATATGATACAAGAAAATGTTAAGGCCTTAATTCTACAAAACCTCTTTAGCCATCCATTTCTTCTCCCTACACAACTTCCTCTAATCTTCTTTTTTCAACTGGTGTTTTCACTCTCTCAAAAGTGGCTTACGAGATATTACGCATATGATTTACTCATAAGGGCAACGAATGAGCCACGTTTAAAAACACTCTCTCCAATAAATGTGTGCATTAACATTTTAAAATGCCCTATTGTAAGGCTATTTAAGGCCTTTAACATCCAAAAGCAAATTTATTTACATTTAAAGTATTTTGATATAATATTCATCAATGCTCTTGATTGACAGATAGTAGCTTTTTAGTCAGTCTCAATGCAGGATAATCAGTAAGACAGTGAAGTTAGTGACGCGTGAAAATTCTTGAACTACTTTGAGTGAAATTTTGAGATGTGGAAGCTTATTACATATTTGTCTTGACTGAGATTCGAATTAAGATCTCCCAAATGCCATTTTGGAGAAGTATCTTAAGGTAAAATAAGCTTTTAACTTTTACTCGTTGGCGTGGTGCCATCTGGCAAAATTTTAATCCAGGTGACTGCCAATTATCCGTTGCCTATGAAACTCATTACAAACTTGTGCCTGCCAATGTTTGTCTAAAACAGAAGATTAACATTACAAACTTAACAGATCACATTTTTAACGCATATGAACGTGCCCTTGCTTGCATATTCAATGTTTTCAGGTTAAATAAACACCGACCTCTCTTTTAAATCATCTCAAATTTCGATCATATTATTTCTATAATACTATATCATATGCATATTGGACATAAATGGGAAAAACTCTGAAAAATAAATAAATATAATAATTTGTCTCAGAGAATTACGAGATTAAAAACTCTTTTATCGATATGCCACAGATTTATTAAACCTTATCTCATACGTCCCAGATTGATATTCACCACCAAGACATATTACCATACAATTTGCTGCAGAGGGAGGACGAAATTTCCATAGTATTATTCGGTGAAAGTAGAATTTTCGTCGAGGATCAAAGCAGGCACACATGCTTACGCAAGGTGCTTCAAATGTTAAAGAGCCCATCCGGTTAGAGGATTTTTTTAGTAATCCATACATGTGGCATAACCTAACAATTTTTTTCCAATTCGTTCCAAAGGTAAAGTCCTTTGTCCTAAAGGTAAATTCCTTTGAGACATCTATCAGGAAACATTAACTAACACATTTTATACCCCGCTAAGAAAGTATTGTTTCTTCAGAAATCATTTTATTGGAACATGTCTATATTTTTAAGAAAAAACGGATTTATAGAACAATTCAACTAGGTCCATGAATTAAATTTGGCAGACAAGAATGTCGAAATCTGTCACTGTAATAATATTTTTACAAGACAGCAGTTGTGTTAGTGTTTTTATTGTGAGAAAAAGTAGTTTTTGCTACGTAATTTTTGCTGTGATTTAAACATGGAAGCATTGAGTACTTTGGCATCTACCACCCAGCTACTTCTGTGCCCTAATCATGAGAGAGTAAAATCCGTTGCTCTACAGTAAAACCTGCATCCTCCGTAATGTATGTTAGCCCTAGACCTCCTACTTTGACGGTGACTACGTCTATAATTTCCAAGAGAATCAGCAGCTACTTATGAATCAAATGGGGTAATTTTTCAAAGCACCTCCTCAAAGAAAATAGAGAGAGAGATAGTAATATATGGTTATATATTGTCTAAGATAGAGATCAGTCAACCACATGCATTTTCTTGAAATAATACTGATTTGAAGAATCAGTCACAAACATTAGCCAGTAAACAATGTGTGGGTAGCGCTTAATACTATAACAAGAAAATAAATATTTTAGTACGCATTTCTATTATATATGTACTAGGCTTCATATTTGCTACTAAACGTCTCTGATATTTAAATACAGACATTGTAAATAATGTAGGTAACAGCAAATGGTTCACCCAGAGCCCATAAATTATCCGATGTACAGTATTTTTTAAATCCGTAAAAATCTCATTTAATATTTCAAAAACCATAAAATACGTTAAGAGTACAATAAATATAGCACCCCAGTGGCCGAGGTTGGTATGTCATACTTTTTGTGTTCTTACACGAGACCTCTTTCAACTTTCCATTTGCGGCTCTTGACTTACTTTTTAATTAGTGTAAAATTCATTTTAATGAATGATTTGAGACAATACGACCTTAATACCTGTTGCACATTAAAGATTACGAAATTCGTCTCGGCAATTAAATACTGAAAAATAACAAAAATTACACAAATCAATATACACTTTTGCAATCGGATATTCATCGAAAGTAAAGAGGGGTAATTGGTGTCATAACAGCAATTTATCACTGCGTCTCACGTTGAGTGAAAAAGTGTAACTTCACTAGTCAATTGTTCATCGAAATTACCCACATTTCTTCAAAAATATCCGTCCAAGTTTCCTTATCTCCTTCCCTCAGCATTCAGAAGATGCAGTTGGCCAATTTGTAACAGTGAGTTTATTAATACCGTCAGCAATATCCAAAGATTCGAAAAGTGCGGGGAAAATTCAGTTGGTGGGACAAGATGAGAGGGAAGATTGCGCTGCGATCCCAAAAAAATCTTTATCTCCCGCGCCCATCAGAGCAGAGATTATGAGGATAAACAGAAAGGGGGTCAAATCGTTTTAGGTTACGGATTTTTATAACAGAGGCATAATAAACGCAAAAAGAACTCTTATCCAACGTAAATGTAATACCTAATTTTAATAAAGTCAAAATTGAATGTACACCAGTACACAGCGTATGGTTCTCAGCTGTAGCTCCTCAGGTCATTACACCCAATGTTTCCATGTAAATATCCCCAATCGATAGAGATTACGATCATATCGCTAACAATATAATACCACAGCTGTTTTTTATTACCTATCCACACTTCCTTCTCAGCTTTCGTTATTTACATTATATACCTGAACGATTTTGATCAAAAATGATATTTGATATACATTTTCCATTCATAAACTCCAGCAGTTAACCCTTTGCAGTCGAACGTCGAGGCTGGCTCGACAGGCCTAGCGCTAGCATCAGGTCCAACGTCGAGTAGAGCTCGACATCACTAGGCAAAATGTTGAAGTTAAAAAAAAAACCTCTTTGATTGAACATGCATCATATTATAGACCAGTGGATTTTTACTTTTAACAATAAAACAAGAAAATTTAAAAGGTCAACAATCAATTCTGTCAATTATTTCTTTTTTCCTAAAAATTAATTTGGACCAGACTACTTGACTTAAAAAAAAGTTGGACCGCATGAAGAATTGATAGTGTTATGCTCTTCCAAGCTACCAGTTGGTTTTTCAGTCAAGAGAAATCTGGTCGTTGAAAGAGAATTGGGTTCCGGTCACCTATTTTTAAATATCTACCTTTGAAAGCTTGAGGCAGATACCTTTCACAGCGAATGTAGAATGTGCTGAAGAAACCTAGTCTAGGGGTCGCATATTTTATTAAGTGTTTTGATAATACATGGAGTAATAAGAAATGCTCTTACGAAACGAAATAAAGACCGTAACGATTATTTGATTCTAATATCACCAATAGTTGGACCTTACTGAATTAATATTGTACTGTAACTAAAAGTAAGTTTGAGTTAGTATCATCTAAACCAGCGGGTCCCAACTTGTGTTACACGTGCTGTGTACGGTGCTTGGTTGGCGGATTAAGGGTATAATAAAACATTTTTGTATAATGATTATTTTAAGTTTAAAATAGCTGTAGCAATATATGTAACGAACATTAATCCAGGTTTATAATTATGGAAAATGGATGGCTAAGGAGGACGTCAACCGTGCGATACTGGAAACCGTTGATTGAGATCATTGAAAAGGAAAGTGCTACAAATAAAAACACATTAGAATTTCACATTCTACTACGTTCAGTGGCAAAATTCTTAAAATACTTTATTATGTTCTATTATATTAGACTCTTGACGAATCTGTCATTTGCAGTTTATTCGTGTGCCATATATTGAATTTATTTTCGTTAACTAGCAATATGTAACTAATTGTACGTATTACTGCAGCTATGGGGTTAAACATACACTTTTTTAATCCTCCTTATATTATTAAACGAGCAGGCATGCATATAAGTATGGCTATCATTGATCTTCAAAACGGCTCTAACGATTTTACCAACCCAGGGTTTTCAAGGGTTGATAAAGTCTACAAGTAGATTGAACCAGGTCTTATTTTTGGCAAAACTCACTTTAAATGCAAAACCATGAGCCTATTATTCTCCACAAGTTTGCACGGGATATGATAGTTTTCACCGTTCTTTTCTTTGTTATTTCACTCATTATTTTAAATACGTAAATTGGTACCAAATGCTTTTATTTCTGCTTCATTAGAGTGTTGAAACTCTGAACTATCTTTTTTTTGGTGGTTTTACGTAATTTTCTTCTGTAAGTACTTATTTTTGCAATTTAAAGCGACCGCCATTCTTGCCTTTCATTCATTTCTGGTGTATACTGAGGAAAGGGAGGAATTAAAATGATGTTCTTTATTGATGTTGAACCCACGACTTCGTTTATAGAAACATACTGATACTATTATAGATTAAAAACCAATTAAGGTAAGTCTGATGATTTATGATTTTCTTACCACGTGTCAATTGTGCGTGGTGTGTGTTTTGTCCGTGTTTATTCTGAAATATATACCCCGTGTCTTTTCAGTAAGTAAGCAATTTATATAATCTTAGTAATAACATTAAATTAAAATTAAAATTTTGTGTGTGCTTCGTGTGCCACATATTTTAAGTAATTTTACGCTATTACTGTTTAATGTGCCTTAAAGTACGAATGCATTGTATGGAGGGAGAATTTACACGTTTACCTGCAACTAATACCACGTTGGCTTTCACCTTAAAAATCTGAGATAGCCTTTCTCTCTGTATTTTATACCTGACGCTCTTGCGCCTATACAAGGTATTGAAACAAGGCGAGAGTTCAGGTAAAACGCTTGAAATATTTGGCATTAACCGACGCACACCGGTGTTTATAAATAGAAATCTACACATTGCTATTTTGAGTTATAAGTGCCAGAGCAGATTAAAAGTGCATTTATATCCTGAAAATCCTCGTCGCACACGCAATATTGCATGGTGGGGGCGATAATTTAAAAAATTAGTACATAGTGATGATAAAACTTATCGTGATGAGTACTTTTTGATGGCTTATTTAATATTCCTTTACAATATTCCTTATAAACTTACGAAAAGCCAGCACTAACGAATTATTTATTACTATATATGTAAATCAATTTATTATTCCGAGGACAGAACGATCACCCAGCTCGTCTATATTTAAAATTGTAAATCTGTTTCCGAACAACGTCTAGCGCTCTCACAAAAGTAATGCACACATTAAAAAATTCTTTGATATATGGTTATTTTGATCCATTTGATCTAAATCATTCATAAGACCCTAAGCATAATATTCCTTCCTAATCCTTTATAAGATCCTTATCATAGTATTCCTTCTTAATCACTCATAAAACCTTGATTATGGTCTTCAAATCAAATGGTATGAGTTAAACAAATCATTCACCACAGGCACTTATTTCCCAAGGTTTTCAGACAACTATGCAAAAGGGTGGTTTCAATGTTTCCAGCGGAATACTGATCTGCATAATTAATTATTTAAACGTTTCAACGTCAGCCAAAAGGCAAAATACCTAAGCAGTCATGACATATTCAAACGTACACCTCGGCTCAGACCCGTCAGTGCGGGCCGAACTTTGTGAGTGGTGGACAAAAGGTTGGCTCTAATGAGACAGGGAGTGAAAGTGGTAGAAGGGGAGACGAAGGGAAGGGAAGCCATCCTAATTTTATTAAATTGCCAGTCTCATTTTCTATAATCTCTTCTGTACACCCCCAGCCCTTCCAATCCACCTGCTATGCCATCTGCTTCCCCACCCTTATCTCTCTCACCTCTTACCTTTCAGGAGCCCTTTGGTCCTTCACCGCTGCTGTCTCTCCCCCATGAACAAAATCCCCCCTCCCCACCAGGGCCTACGCTCTCCTGCCTTCGAATAATCTCTTTTTTCATATCCCCTCGAATGAGTCCCCTTATCCTCCGCACATATTCCTCTCCCAGCGAGAAGGAACCACCTCCCACTGGCTTGTCATCTCTTGCCCCTCCCCACCATTGCCCCGTGAACTCCTTAAGAACTCACTCGCTCTTCTGCCACTCGACGCAATCTTCCTCCCTCACCTCACACCGCTTCCCCTCCCCCTCATCAACCCCTCTCACCCCACTCCCCCATTCATTTTTCCCTCCTCCTCCCCACCTTCCTTAACCCCCTCCCTCCCTCTCCCCTCTCTTCCCTTCCCCTCATCACACATACATCACTTTTTTTCTCTCCTGAGCTCCCACTCTCTTCCTTGTGTTTGCCCTCTCATCTGCTTATGCCTCTCCACCAACTCCCCCCGCCCCTTCCCTACAGCCCTCCATTCCCCACTCCTCATCTCTTCCTGCCACAGCCCTGTCCTTACCTCACCCCTCATGTATCTAACCTAACCTCCGACTCCCAGATAACTGTTCCACCCCGTTGGCCTTGTCTCTTGCCTATATCTCCCCATTTCGATCACTTACGGTCCAAGCTATATGTTAATCGACGCCTTTGGTCAGTCAGTACCAACAACTATACCGATTTCTTTAAATTTTCATGAAGCAGTATTTGCTGCTATTGGATTGAAGACTGGTAGGGTCATTTTCGGAATTAAGGAAAAGGCTAGTTTAGAGTAGGTAGGATATTTGGGAAAAAAGGGAAGGGGGAGAAAACTTGACATCGGTTTTAGCATGCTCTTGAAGAGAGGCGCCAAAAAGGTCCACAGTTATACGTCCCATCCCTCGCACGGGTTAGTTCCCTTGAAGTAGTGTTCTCAAAAAACATTCATTCAGGAACCAGAATATTCCAATGAAAAATCTCCTCTATTGCTAAATTTCAAACCCAGGCTCTCGATAAGGGAAGAAAGAACTCTAACCACATAGCTTTAACGCGATACCCATTTAACTCTTTCTTCCCGAGGGACTCGGAATCTATCTTCTCTACTACCCGTACTGTCTATTAAACCGGGGGTTGAGGAAGCATGAGCTACTAGGGCGGGTAAATTGATGTGTAGTCCTATACGTAGTTCACCTCGATTATAATGAATTATCTCTGCCTTTGTCTCCCCCTGTGGGTAACATAACTGGCTAACCCAAATACCGAAGAGTATCTTGCATGTCTGCATACAGGCTATTGATTACGAGAGGTTTAATCGTAGGAGGTGATTGCTAATGGTATGGACTGACTGTTGTCTGAGGCTCAAAGGAACGATGTGCTGACGCCGATAGAGATAATTATCTCAACACAGTTATATAAAATACAATACTTCTATCTGAAATTTATGGAACTATTCTATTGTGTGTAATTCAATAATAATTATAGCAATTTATAACTTTCTAATCTCACTCTCGAAATATATATTTTCCACGGACATGTTTGGTTACTGATTATGAAGTTATATACTTAGTTTACCAAGTTTTGGAGATGTTAGACAAGACTTTAGACTGTTGTTTCATTCAAAATCGGAAGGAAAATATAGCTAACAAGGCCTCTAAACGAATACAAACAAGGCTAAAATTAGGTAGTCAACGAGGGATTTGGTGATGCGGCCCATTTTATCGGAAATAAAATTAAAAATAAACGATTTCACACAAAAAGGGAGAAATGCGAGATGAGGCTCTCAATAAAACAACGAAGTTGGCGAAGGAATCCACTCCCTGCTTTCGAGAGTTTATCTTCAAGCAGAGTTGAACTAGGTTCCATTATTTATCCATTCGTCGGACTGAATCGCAGCTAGAGTCACGGTTCGGATTTTTCGGCATCGCGTAAAAAATCCTTGATGCATCCCGTTCCATCTCCCTATAAACTCCCTCCCCTCCCCCAGCATCCCTCCTACGGACCACTCAACGTCCTTTCCACTTCCCTCCATTCCCTCTTCCAACCAAGGTCTCCTCCCTGCTTTACCCCTACCCCCCACCCCCAAAAAACTCTCCGCGCACTACGGGTCCTAATCCTTTATCGCGCTCCTTTGCCTTCTTTTGTTCCCTCGTGCTCTCCCCCCGCCCCTTCCTCCCGCTCTTGCAAAAGGTGCTCCACGCCATGGCGTTCCTCCTCCTTTTCCCCTCCGCCTGCATCTCCTCCCGACGTGCACCCCCCTCTCCCTCCTCTCATCCACCCCACACCGCCACACCTCTCCTCCATCGCCAGGCGAGCTTCCACCTGCCAAGTCAGCTTAATTCCCTCCTCTTTTTGGATACTCCTCGCAGAACCTCTTCCTTCACCCCCTGCCACTTCCCTCCCCCTCACGCCCCCTCCACCAGCTCCGGCTCTTCTCCTCGAAAAAAGCTCCTCAATCCACTTCTCCGGGGTGGAGAGAGAGAGACCCGATAGCTCTTCCTTCCCGGAGACACACTTCCCTTTCCCAACCTGCCCGCGCCTTGACTTTTCATCCTCTCCAACCCACCCCGTGTCTTACTTTCTCCATTATCTCACTAGTGCTCTCCTTTACAGAAACAAAAAATAAAATTGACACCATCTTCGGGACCCCGGACCGTATTTAGACTGTTACATGGCTCGAAAAACGTCTAGTCGTAAAAGGCGCTGATTTCGCCTCCTCACTGTTGGTACCCAAAACTTGGTTTCTTGGAATGAATAATTCTGTAATTTCACCGTTACAGATAATAATCAATCTGCTTAATGGACCATTTTACATGCCACGCTAGTATGCTGAAGAAACTTGCTTCAGGATATGTTTGCGGTAAATGCAATAATTGGGAACAAGTTATTTACGAAAGGAAATACCAATCTTAGACAAAAATTAGTGTTTAGACATTACGGGGACGTATTCTACGGCTGTAAATAGTGACGTAATTTCATTACGTAATAAATACTATTTCGGTTAACGACATTTTCCACCTGTTTTTACTTTATAACTCAAAGATTTCACCACACTCACAAATTTGGAGTTATTTATACTATAATAAAATATTATCAATCATTCTAAACTATTATGCTACAAAACTGATTAAACCCGCATCAATTAACAACAAATGAACACCCTTGCTAATTAGCAATGCAAAATCGATGCCTCCTCCAACTCTTCCTCCTTCACTACACGTCTCACTTTCTCCAATATCTTACTAGTGCTCTCCTCCACGAAATAAAATAAAAACTTCCATGTCTTATCACCAACATCCGTCCTCCGGGAACCGGGAAAACGCTTAAATTTTTTAATGGCCCGAATCTTATAAACATAAAAAGCGTTGATATTGCTTCGTCACTATTGGCCTTACACAGTTTTTTTCTTGAGCTTAAGTTGCGTTCTCTGAAAGCCTACGGCTAAATGAGCTATTTTAAGTGTCTCACGGCGAAGGTGACTCGAAATGTATCATATTGTATTCAAGTAAGCTTAAGGCAAATCAAAACATCTAAGTAATGAAAAAATCAAATTCTATTAATAAAGATTCATCCATCCTGAGGATAATAAAATGCAACTACAGCTACAACGCTAGGCCAGCGCCTTACCAACTTGACCAATTCATTCTGCTTGTCAAACTCGGGTAACGATAAACGATGAAACAACTGATAAAAAACTGAGTATTGCATAAAACTCTGCAAATCCCCAAAATGTAAAGGATGACAAATACATTATAGCATTATGCATTGCATTCATTGTAGGTGACGGATTCTGGCGATGAAATGGACAGGTAACGGGATAAATGAACTGGGGTTGATACTTAGCCAGAGAATGGCATGTTTATACTGTTTCATCGCCACGGTTGAAATTTATCTATGAGAAAAATACTATTTTCACCATTCACGGCTAAAGAGATGGACCACTGGGGAAAACATCTTTATATATATAAAAGTCAATGTATGTATATATGTATGTGGGTATATTCCACATCTCCTCCTAAACCACTGGACCGATTTTGATGGAATTTGGAACACGAGTTTGTCACTGATAGACAAAAAAACACTGTAGGGTTCAATAAACCGAAACCCTATTTTTTCAGGTTTAAGGGTGTGATCCTTAGTAATATATAAAAATGTAAAGGTCTTTGTCTGTCTGTTGCTCCATCACGCAAAAACTACTGGACCGATTGTGCTGAAATTAGGCAAGTAGATAGAAAAAATGTCTGGTTGTAATATATGCTATATTAAAAAGCCCCCAGGGCCCCCAAAAGCCCCCGAGGGTCACCCCTGTTGGTCCATGCTAAGCATTGTTTTCGGTGCAGTGGTTTCATTCTTTACTTTTTAAAAGTACTTTCACTCAAGATATAGGGCTGGAACTTTTTTTTTCGGATGCCTGAATAAATATAATTTCTAATTTTATCAATTGATTTTCTTCTACGCTCTATATTTGTCTGAAATTCATGTTATCAGCTGAAAAATCTCACCTTTTTCTCTGAAATCAACAATAACATATTTCCTCGACAACCAGAGATTTGATTTTCATAGAATATTCACGCCTCTAGCATTTAAATATCACGCTTTCCTGCAGGAACATGATAGTACGTAGAAAAAAAATCCGTGTAAGAAGAGCCCAGAGTACCAAGGGCCCCATGATAGATTGCTTCGAGGGGTAATCGATAAATTCAATGCATATTTAACAAGTAAACTCTTCAACGTCTATTCTCAAAGTAGCTCTCAAATGGGCACTGCATGTATATGAGAGAACACATACGTAGTAAACGTTACACATAGAGGAATTAATAGAATACACAATTAAATGTGCAAGAATATTTACGTGCAGAGAATATCAATGGTAATAATGCTTTTGTTGCTATAACAAACACGGCGTTGTTTATTATCGTTTAATACTCAGATGTATTACACGTAGTGAAACCGTCTGCCTCTCATTATGATTGCGAACTGTTTTAGACCGATTTCCACATCATTAACGTCACGAGTTATTTATAAGCTTAAAAGTGTTAAAGTGCAGTTAACTTAGGTACATTCACTCAATAATCGAGTTGCCTATTCTAGACTCTCACTTGCTGCTGTGTTTTCATTCTTTGGACTTAAAAATATATCTATCAACATAGAAAAAAGAGTAACCTTTCGAAAAAATCTTCTATAGCAAAATGAATGTCTTATTGCGAGAAAATGAGCCCTTGAAAGAAAAATGACAAAGGTTAGACTTGGATGGTCAAAGACATACCCACCAGCGATCTCATGAGAATCTCCCAGCGGTGTTTCTCGGGGTACGCTAAGATCCGCAAAAATTTCATCCTTACCCAACATACGGACGGGTAACCAGCCCTAAATCTGGTTCAAATACAGACCCATCTGTTTCGAACCTTCAATCTGCTTTAAGATGGCGGAAATTATAATGACGTCACTACATGCTTCTTACCAGAAAGAAGAACGGAAATTCTGCGCAATTAACGACACCCGTGCATGAAAATCGACAAGTGCACTAAGAATCACCATATAGTTTTTATTTAGCAACCGAAACCAATGATTATGGCTATGCCGAAGGCGCAGTCCCATTGATGGAGGATTCATAGGTCAAATAAACATGGCTTCTGCTGCCATTACTCCTCTTGACGTTGTCAACCGCTGGATTGTACCCTTCTGTCCAATCCTGATTAAGATAATCAACGCACATATCAACGTTGAATAGTGCAACTGAATTAAGTTATGGAATGCAAATATATGTATGTACACAAGGGAAGCGATCAAGCTGTTAATCACTCATAAGACGGCTCAAGAGAACCGGAGGGACGAGGTGACCATCTATCAACCTTTGCTATTTAAGTAGTAATGAGTCTGCAAGGCCGATTTTTGGGTTTCCCGTGAATGAAAGTGAACCAATTGTCACTCATCTCTCCGTGCATCGGGAAAACTTTCAGTGTGTCTACTACAACGAACAAAACATACAAGATAGGTTACGAACTCCTCAAATGACCACGCATACTGTTTTTCTTCGGGCTTTGTGATTTTATTATAAACAATAAGTTTAATGTTTTTCACAACCGTTGAATTTCAACGGGTATCTTCCGTTCGTTTGTTATTAAAGTTCATACTTATAGCTTTGGAAACAATCTTTATCGTTCTTTCACAAAGCAGTACTCATTAAAAAACTACGACGTATAAAAACAACTAACATATGCGTGCATTGTTCTTTCAATTTGGATCGAGTCATTCTCTCGAAAACGGAGGTGTCATAAATTGCTTGTAATCGTGATGACCGAGAAAGATATCATTGTTGGGCTAACGTGCAGGAAGTACAGTTTTAAGGCCAGGGCCTCACAGTCAGCCGGAATCGTTTCCCCTCCATCATATGCATAGGTCCCCAGTAAAATCCTCTAGTGTTTAGCGAACCACCATTTGCACTTACGAAAAAAGTTCAATCTCTTTAATAGGTTGACGGAAGAAAAATAGGGAAAAGTTAGGGAAGTTACAGAGCAGCTTAAGTTAAGGAAGTTAGAAAAACAGAAGTTACAGAAAGTAAGGAAGTTAATATGTCAGAGTAGACTTAGATTTTCTCGGTATGTCGAGCAGCGTTCAAAGGAATAAATTGGAAAGAAGGTGGGAAGATTAAAGGTTTCGCAAAAGTGGAAGAGGAAAACTCAGGACAAGATGGAGTAATTGTGTAAAAAGTGACATGGGGAAGTGTGGTTTGACCCCAATGGATGTCCTAAATAGAAGCAAATGGAGGATACTGACTACCAAAGCCAACCCTTAGCACTAACGATAAATGCTAGGAAGAAGAAGAAGGGAAGTTATAGTACAGGTAAAAACTATGAGATTGAACACGTTCCAAGAGATAACTGATTTCTTACAAATGTAATGGAAATAAGAATAGAAGGGAGGATACCAAGAGGAATACGAAAGGATTGCTACATAGACCAAAAAAGGAAAATTACAGAATTTACTATAATTAGAGAATAATTAACAGAATGCAGCTAAACAGCCTAAACATTAAACACCGATGTCTTATATGTGACCTTACGACTTTTTCGTAAAATATTACCCGTTTATACTACATACGATCGCGAAATTATACCCATGAGTAATGGAGATAAACATTACAAGTGTTGTTATTCACAGGCATGGAAAAATTGTATTTTGCCATTCCTGTGAATTCTTTTTGTATTTTAAAAATTCCTTTGTATATTTTCCACAGAATTCTGTGGAAAAAATACAAAGTTTTTATGGATACTAAATATTGCCACAAAGTAAAGCCTGATTCCATAGAATGTAAAACTTATCAGATTGGAAGAGGTAATGCTAATTCTCTTGCTCCATTTAAGTCTGAAATTAGGAAATGGTAATGAACAGGCTAATTAAAAGCAAACGTGATTCATATCCCTGTGCCCAGCGCTGGATAGAGCAGTGTAGAAATGTACGTATCATTAATATTATGTACCATTTTATTCATACATCAAAGTCTGTATCAGCTTCAGAGGTGAATTATATAGAGATAGCCTTGATAAGAAAATCTTATCTCCATATTTTCCCCAATTTTGCCAAAATTTCTTAACTAAGAACAACTTTAAACAGAAAACCACGCTTGGATGGACAGACGATGATACCCTTGTAATTTTATCAGAATTAAGGCAGAGAAAAACAATTTATTACAGCGAGGAAAATTTTACATACCACATAAAAAAAGTGGTTTGTAAAAGTTATGGCAAAAAGTTTATGTGGTTTGTAAAAGTTTCCTCGCTGTAATAAATTGTTGTGATGGAATACCACAAAGTTTCTGAAGACTACGTTTTAAGACAGAGAAGCTCACTTTCAATTGGCAGCTATTCGTGAAAATATCACAGTTGCCAAACCCTTTCACGCCTTATTAGGTAATTCTGCTATTTAGGGAACAGAATGTAACGATAAAAAGAATGTATTCAAAATAAATCACACCTGTTTTCTCAGCTGTTTAAACTACTACTATTACAGAAGATTATCATCTCTAATCCAAAGATATAAATGAAAATCAATACGTAGAATTATTAGAATACAGTTGTATCTCCGGAACGAGTTGGTCGATTTTAGTGATCGAGGTGTCTACGGAGAGCTGAGAACGTGATTCACGTGTTAATAATACAAGAAATATAAAATTAACATTGGAAAGCAGAAAGTATTAGTTACCATCGACCAATTTTTCATAGGTTAGCCATTTGAAACAATGATTTCGATGAATACATGTTATGTAGAGCGTAATCTTCTTTCTTTCATTTCAACTTCTTCCTGACTAACAAAACAAAAGAATCTCCCAATAATGAGAGTAACGTATGTAATTTCGAATGCACGAAATAATAATCCGACGGGAGTATCAAGAATACTCCCTGTATTATTAAAATCATTATTAGGAACTGTTGACGGCAGAATTACACTTTTTTGTTGATGTTTCTTCAGTAGATCTTCCGTATCGTCGCTATCGTGTACCTGGAGATGAAATTTATTGCATTCCGAAACGTCGGCAATGAGTAAATATTTTTACTTTAGACTTACCCTCAATAAGCTGTTATTGTTATATATGTATTCCTCCATCTCAACTAGGTTCCTTTCTTTCCAGTTGCTTTCCACGCAGCGGAGAGGTAATTTTGACATTCATTGGCACCACTTGGGACTATATTCATCATGTAAACCCCGATATTTTCTTCAGAGTGCACTTAAAGGAATGACCACTTGAACTTCTTTTAAACGGAGGAAGAAATTCTTCGCTGCTTCCATACAATGCGTCTGTTTTTCTGCACATGAGAGTGCCTGGGAGGTAAGATCGCTTCTACTCACTCCCACCTTGCATATGGTTCTGAATAACTTTCCTAGAGAATTCGGTTTCTTTTAATGAGATATTATTTCCTCATAATGTCAATGGAGGCAGGCGATACTTTGAGGAATTTAGTTGCACTGAACATGTTAAATAAATGACTTTGTACTATTCCACAATATGATGTATATTTTTTCCCATCATATATACATCATATTGTGGAATAGTACAAAGTCTTTTATTTAACATGTTCAGTTATTTCCTCATGTGAATTTATTCTTCATGACAGTATAACAATCGATTTTCATTTGAGGATCAAAGAAAGAAAAAAATAGCAGTGGTCATGTATGACCCCCACGATGTGGAATGAGTTCCAAAAATCATACCTTGTGGTTCCAGGGTTAATTTACTAGGGTCCAATATTTTTTAGGAATGAAAACCGAAGTCAATACGTTTTCCCATCGACAACGCATAGTAATATTCCCAGAAGTTTTTTTTATAAATGGAATATTTCCCAGGGGTATTTGCCATTGGTCCTCATCATTCAATCTGATCCATTAAATGAAGCGAAATAAAAGTTATAAGAAGTTGCCCAAGAGAGATTTACTCAACTTGGCTCACTCAAACTGAAGCCAGATAAGAAAATCTTTTTGTCTCGAGGAATTCATGGCGTTAATACTTGATCCGTTTTGGCGTGATAACTGTCTGGAGGGGATCAAAGAGCGAGGGAGGAGAAGGATTTCGAATTGGAGTATGAGTGTGGAAGAGAAGAAGAGGGCCCTTATGAAGCAATTCTACCTCGAAGAAAGTCTTCCTTCCTCACACCCCCCTCCACACGCCTCTTTGGAAGCGTTGTGGGCAACAAACCTCTGTCTCATCCAATGCCCCCTCCATCTTCACCCACACCTGCCCCTCTCCCCACCCTTTCATTATCATATGGCCCACGTCAAGCACTCCTCCTCTCCCATTCAAATTTACGCCGTCCCCCAAACCTTAGGGAAGTTCCCCTTCGCTACTTTTAAGACTGCCTTCCCCTGCGGCAAGTTTTCGAGCTTTTTAAATATTAGGTACCTCCCTTCCTAGCAGTTACTTTACAGCCCGCCTTCACCTTCCGATACTTTCTATTCCGCTACTTTTTAGTTTGTGTTCCCTTCTACTTTTTGGACTATCGTCCTCTTCAATATCTTTTATCCTGGCTTCCCCGCCACTTATTTTTCGTCTAACTTTGCCTTAGCTACTTTAAATTCCGTTATTATATAGAACACCCACCACTGTATTCATTTTTTAGTATTCTCCCCCTCGTTTAGCATTCAACACTTTTTTATGCTACATTTCAGTCAGTTTTACTCCCGCTACTTTTTGGATTAACTTCCTCTTTGCTACTTGCATTCTTGCCTCCCCTCTATTTAGTTTGTAACTTCTAAGTCTACCCTCCCTTTCGACACTTTCTTTTTTCATATTTTTTTTCTTTCTTCCCTCCTGCAGATTTTCAGCCTGCATACTTTTTCTCCTTCAGAAACTTTTTCCGCCACTTTACAGTCTGTCTTTCTTTCCACTACTTTTTTCACTCACTTCCTCTATCGCATTAATAATCCTGATACATCCCCTTATTTTTTGGCTGCCTTTCCCTCCATTACGTTTAACACCTTTTAGGTCAAATTTTTTATAGTAAAAAACAAATTAAATATTAAGAGTTCTCCACATTTTCTTTAATGTGCCCTTTTATAAGGTAATGGACTTATTTTCAAGGTGTTTTATTTTTTATTCTCGAATGTCTTTTTGTTATTGATTTTTAAGTTTGCTAAAACTCAGGTTTGATGAATGGTGATCAAACAATCTTCTTTTTATAAAAATGATGATGCAAATACGTATGAATCCAATAAGGATGTAACCTATCACTAGCGCTCTTCAATATGTACATGGAGGAAGCAATAAAAGATATTGAAGAACAAGGAATCAAATGAATCAAAGTGAATGGAGAAGAAATCAACATGCTACAATTCGCTGATGATATCACCATCGTAGCAGAAAACGAGGAAGACCTACAGAACTCACTAAACACAGTTGAAAAAGTGCTCCAGGAATACAACATGAAAGTCAATAAGAAGAAAACCATGATACTTGTGTGCGGAAGAGAGAAAGTAGTGGCCGACGTCCGCCTCAAACGAGAAAGATTTGAGCAAGTGGAATTATTCACCTACCTCGGGACCACGATTACCTGAGATGGGAGAAGCACGCCAGACATCGAGCGTGGAATAGCCCAAGCTAAGACGGCATTCATGGCCAAAAGGCCGCTACTCTGCTCGAAGAGCATAACACTGGAGACAAGGAAACAGTGCGTGAAAACATTCGTGTGGGCAGTGGCACTCTACGGATCAGAAGCATGTACCATTGGAAAAAATGACGAGAAAATAATAGAAGCCTTCGAGACCTGGTGCTGGAGGAGGATACTGAAGATCAAATGGATGGATAGGGTGAGAAACGAGGAGGTACACAGAAGAATTGGAGAAGAAAGGGCACTGTGGAGCACCATACGCCAAAGAAGAAAACGGTGGGTTGGCCATGCCATGAGACACAACAATGACGTAGGAAGCATAATGGAGGGAAAAATTGAAGGGAAAGTCCCCAGAGGAAGACCAAGAGACAAGTACTTGGCAAGTCAAGAGGGATACGGGGAAGAAGAACCATAGGGAAGTGAAGGAACTGGCATGGGAGAGGGGAAAATGGAAGACTGCAGTATACCAATCCTAGAATTGTAATACTATGTTGGTGATTTATGAATAATTGAAGTAGCCAAAATATAGTACTGATAATCCCACGTCACATAATGATTCATTCAATCATTTACTTTGTCATGAAAGAAAACATTTTGTTAGTTGAATATAATGATGCGTTTTCAGACCTTTGGCGAGAGCAGGAAATTGGCAGCAGACACAGGTTTTGGAGGCAAATATTGGAAACCGTGGTCTTGTAACAACGTAAACCACCGTGGGATGATGTAACGGCATCTACTTTCATTTAGAATTTATACAGTGTTAAAGTTGAAATGACAAAGAAAAATTTACACATACTTTTTTGTGACTAACTGCTCCCAAATGCAACAAAGTTGCGTCCGATATATGATAGATGATACGTAGTGATCATATGAACACACCAATATCACACCGTAAGCAGCTGTCTCGCATTTTACCGGCAGTTTTTTTTACCGGAGTTGCCTGATATTATGATGCCTCTGCCTGATGCCTCTGTTACTCCTTCCGCCAAGCAGCTGGGTATAATAGCGTATTGATGTGGGAAAAAGACGCGTGATTCCCACGACCAACTCCGTCCGGGAAATTCCCTCGCTCCGCCTACGTATAAGTCCTCGATCGCTCTTGTTCCTAGAATATCAGCGCAGAAGGACATCTGTGTCGCCATCGAAACAACTGTGTTTGCGGTCCTATTCTCACCCTTTTGGCAACGAGAATACCCGAATCCTATGGGTGAGCCCTGGGTCAAAAACCTACCCGAAGGAGGTATCCACTACTTATTTCACTAACCCCCCCGCATCACTGTCAAGAAAGGGTTAATGGTCCCTTTCCTTGGTAGGTTTTTCAGATGTGGGGGTGTGTCGCCGGCACGAGAGAGGGCAGTCGTAACGATTATGCTGGACAAGGATCTTCGTTCTCCGACCGCAACCGACCCTGTAGCCGCCGACCGTCGAAGAACTCGAGGCCGGCTGAAGACTCCCTCCGCGCCGCTCCCAAGACAGGGCATTACTCGTCCCCTTCCGACATCATCAAGGGAGAAGTTTATTTAGCAGAAAAATATCTCGTGCAGTTTTTTTACTAAAATTTTCATCAAAATACTGTGGACTCGTATTCTACAGAGGAATTCAAACAACCATTTCAAAAAATATTTGCTCTCTTGTTGTTCCTGATATTGTGTTAGTGAAGGAAATAATTTCTGACGAGGTGAGTGTGCATAAATATATCTTCAAAATTAAATCACATAATGGGTGAATAATATAGAATTAATTCTTTTTTTACTTTAGATGAATCAAAATATATTCTGTTCAAGAAAGATTAGCCACTCTAGAAGAAACACTGGATTCTGTGGATGAAGCAACTGATGTTTTGTGCATACCACCAGTTGTCTGCGATATACCTGATGAAGAAGACATCGATGGCAATAATATCATTGAAGAACATCTCAATAATGACCTGGCCGGAACTTTTGAAATGCATCGAGCTAATGGTTTTGTGGAAAACTGGATGACTGTACAAGAAGAGGAGCCAAAGCTCTCGAAGCGCTAGAAAAAAGGTACCACATTGTCCACAAATGCGAGCTACAGAATAAAAACCAGGGGAAAGAAGTGGTGGTGGCCATTATTTATTAATTTGTTAGACAGTGTCTGTACGAATTTATGCAAAATATACCGAAAAGCTACAGGGAATAAAATATCACAAGTTGAGTCTAGGTCATGTGTAGCGCTGATCCTAATTAAAAGTGATGGAGTAAATAATGATAGTCAAAGAGCAGGAATATCATCCAACGCAAAAAAGGTAGTCTATCGCGTATGTCCTTACCACTGGACGAAAAAAAGATAAAATAGGTCATCCAATTGAGAAAACTGAATCCTGGAGAAGGTGCAGGCACTGCTTAACTCACACAATATTTGCATGTGTAAAATGTCTTGTATGTACCCTTGAATTCAAAATGTTTTCATGATTTTCACAAATAATAGGGCCACATGTATGTACACTGTGCTTTCCATAACTATTGTAAACTTTCATAACTATTCCAAAAACACTATTGTAAAACCTTTAACACCTTGTATTATTACTAAAAATTCAACTAAATACATCCAAAAACATTCATTCTACTATTATTTCAGCACCCAATAACTCTAAAGCTACCAAAGTTGCCCAATTTTCTGCATTAACAAATGTTTAGGACATCATTTTTTATATTTTCTATTGTGGCATATATTGAGACTGTAATATTGACCTTGGAAAATGGGTAAGGCAACTATATTCAGTCAGCAAGACACAATCTGCAAATTTTCATTCTACCTTCTCCTTCAGTAATTATCATCACTAGTTTTTGGATGTCATACAATTAATCACTAGATAATGTTCCACGCTATATTTTAATTCACTAACTCTTTGCAATATTCGAGAAAGTTAATTCCCCCATCACGTTCATTCCCTCCGCTATATTGCAGTTCTTTACTTTTACAACTGCCTTCCTCTCCGATACTTTTCATTCCATTATTTTTTACTGTCTCCCCACCGCTACTTTTTATTCTGCTTTGCCCTGCAACTACTTTTGAGCTCGCTACTTAAAAGTCTTCCTTCCCCTCCGACCCACCCCCCCTCTGCTCTTGAAAACAACCACCCTTCCACTCCTCGCCCTCTTATCTCACCCCTTCCTTCTCCCTCCTCCAAAGCCCTCCATCCCTGCCCTAGTTCTCTCCCTCTTGCCCTTCACGGAAATCCACCAGCCGCAGTCCCTTTTCCTGGCACCTGTGCATAATTCCATGCAGGGTGGTATAAAAAGAAGAGACCTCACGTCCAAGGAGTCGCTACAGTGCCGGATGTACCACTGAATCTCCTCGACTTCGCTTGGCATTCAAAGTCAACCTTCCAATATTTTTTTACATCTCAGACGCATGATTTGTAAGTGGCGATTTTCCTTTTGGACATTTTGAGGCTCTAGTCATTAAAGCAGATTATTATAAGAAGAGTCATCGATCACATTCCATTCAAAACCATCATTTCCCAAATTCAACTAGGATGGTCACTATTTATCTACCTAACTGAATGCAGTAAAAAAAACAAATATAAGTAAACAGGATTGCAGATTCTACCCAGATTCTACCCAAGCAGGCACGCCATTTAGTACAAGAAACCAGCGAGTGGAAAAATGAACTAAAACATAATACTTCAAATTTCATGATGAACAAAGGCAAATTTATCTATGTGACTAAATAACGGTTAAATATTTACCTTCGTTTAAAACTGCCAAATTACGGACAGCATATTACAAATTTCGCTACTATAACTGAGTTTTGTAATTTCGTCACACGATAAAAACAACGTTAACATGCTTCAAAGATTTATGAATTAATCAGCAGTTCGAGGCTAAACTGGTTGTCAATTTTATTAGCCGAAATGTTATTTTCTACCATTTGTCGGTTTTTGCAAAAAATTGTCAACTAATTTCAAAAGATAAGTTAACTCTATATTTGATATTTAATTAATGGCATGGGTCGTCTAAACAGTTACTCTACAGAGGAAAGTTATGTCTTTCGCTCAGTAAACAGTCTTAAGGAGAAATATTTGTTTTAATCGTCATGGTTCAAACATTTTATCCCTGCGAAACAGAGAAAATATGATGGCTGACGCCAAAGCCTGTAAGAGTAACTGATTAAGATAAAAGTATGCTTATTAAATCCAATGCTATAAAAATGCAGTTTTTTGGTAGGTCGAATTCTTCTGCTGGTCCTTCGTTATAATGTTAGATATTCATGGATGAAAATTGGATGCATTAAGTTTTTGCGGACCGGCACGGGCTCGCGTACTTCACTGTTTTCAATAATTTTGGTGCGTGGCCAATGTATGGTAAAATAATTTTTACCAAATTAGTGAGACTATTATTTAATGGGAAATCTGCAGGATCCACAGGTTACACTGGCATATATATCTTTTGACATTCAAGATTTATTCACTAAATACCGAAAATTAAATTTTTGTGGAAGGATTTTAAGCATCATTACACCGATGATTCAATCGTCAGGAACGCAAAGGTATATTAAATAAAAACGAGTGAATACGCAAATGCGAGCACAAGTAGCAATTAAGGAGTTATTGGAGATCCAGTGAGAATAGCTGATATGAACTGATAAAGGACCCTTCCTATTTGTTTTCGAGCTTAAATAAGAAGAATTTTTTCATGGATTATAAAACTAAAACAGTTTTATTTAGCCAAGAGAAGGCAATTTCAGGCCTTAACATAATATAGAGTGAAAAATCTAGTTGATAGGATTACGGCTACGTGAAGGATGGGGAATACACTTCTACTAAAATATGACTGATATGTGACTACCAATATTTAAAAAAATACTGGCTCGGAATTTAAACACCCAATTCCGTAATTTAGCGATTTTTATTGTTTACTAGCTAAAGGTACCCGGTGAAATTCAGCGGGTGTGAAAAACATTAAACTTATTTTATAAGAAAACCACAAAGCCTGAAGAACTCTGTCAGCATGATCATTTGAGGAGCTCGTATACTATCTTGTATGTTGTGATCGCTGTAATTCGTTCGTTTCCCCGGTGTACGGAGAGTTGAGCAACCGTTTGTTCTCATTAATGCACGGGAAACCCAAAAATGGGTCACGAAGACTCATTACTACTTAAATAGCACCCAGGTTGATAGATAGTCACCTCGTCCCACCGGTTCTCTTGAGCCGTCTTCTGAGTGATTAACAGCTTGATCACGAACCTTGTGTATATGAATATATTTGCGTTCAATGCCTTCATTGAGTTCCGCTATTCAACGTTGATATGTGCATAGAGTATCTTAATCAGGATAGGAGAGTCGAGTATAATCCAGCGGTTGACAGCGTCAAAAGGAGCATTTTCAGCTGCAGCCATGTTTATTTGTCCTGTGAATTCTTCACTATCCGGACTGCGCCTCCGATAGTCATAATCATTAGATTCTAAATTAAAACCATCAGTTACTACATTAAAAATCTATAGTGATCAGTCTAAGTGTACTTGCCAATTTTCATGCACCGATGACGTACAGCTATAATTATGGTTCAAATATTGAACCATCTGTTTCAAAATTTCAGTCTGTTTTAAGATGGGGGAAATTATAATGACGCCACTACATGCTTCTTACCCATAAGAAGAACGGATATTCTGCGCTATATATGTACATAGCGTAGAATATCCGTTCGAATATCCGTTCGAATCCGTCAGAATAGCGAAAAGTGTACTAAGAATCACCAAATCTATGGTGATTCTTAGTACACTTTTCGATTTTCATGCACGGATGTCGTTCATTGCGCAGAAATTCCGTTCTTCTTTCGGGTGAGAAGCATGTAGTGACGCCATTATAATTTCCACCATCTTAAAAAAGATTGAAGATTCGAAACAGATTGTTCTATATTTGAACCAGATTTATAGGTTGCTACCCGTCCGTAGGTTGGGTTAGGATGATATTTGTGCGGTCCTTAGCGTAACCCGAGAAACACCACGGGGAGATGATCATTGAATCGCTGGTGGGCATGTCTTTGAGCATCCAAGTCTAGCCTTTGTCGTTTTTCATGCAAGGACTCATTTTCTTGCAAAGAAGACATTTCTCTTGCTTAAAAGATTTATTCAAAAGGTTACTCTTTTTTCTATTAGGGATGTGATGGATATATTTTTAAGTCTAAGGAAGGGAAAATAGCGGCGAGTGAGAGTCACTAATAGGCAACTCGATGATTGAGTGAATGTAATTAAACTGCATTTTAACACGTTTAAGTACATATAAATAACTTGTAAAGTTAACGTGGAAATTGGTCTAAAAAACAGTTCGCAATCGTAATGAGAGGCAGACGGTTCAACTACGTGTAATACAACTGAGTATTAAACTATAATAAACAACACCATGTTTGTTATAGCAAAGAGGCATTATTAACATTATTATTCACTTCACGTAAATATTCTTCCACATGGAATTCCTTTATGTGTATCGTTTTCTACGTAAGTGTTCTCTCGTATGCAGTTCCCCTATGAGAGCTACTTTGAGAATAGACATTGAAGAGTATACTTGTAAATATGCATTGAATTTATCGATTACCCCCCGAAGCAATCTATCATGGGGCCCTTGGGACCTATGGCCCTTCTTACACAAATTTTCTTTCTACGTGCTATCATGGGCCGGCAGGAAAACTTAAATGCCAGATGCGTGAATATCCTTTGAAATCCAAATCTCTTGTTGTCAAGGAAATATGCTATTGTATATTAAAGAGAAAAATGTCAGATTTTTCATAAAAAATATGATATTCAGACAATTACGAAGAGTAATAGAAAATCGATTGAAAGAATTAAGTTCATTTATTCAGCCATCCGATAAAAAAAATTCCAGCCCTCTATCTTGAGTGTAAGCACTTTTAAAATGCAACAAATGAAACAACTGCACCGAACCCAATGCTTAGCATGGACCCCCAGAGACCACCAGGGGGGGCCTTTGGGGGCCCTGAGGGCTTTTTAACATGTTCAACCCATACACATTTTATCTCTACATACAAAATTTCAGCTGAATCGGTTCAGTAGTGTTTGCGTGATTGAGCAACAGACAGACAGACAGACACCATTCAATTTTTATATATTAGTATGATGATGATGGCTGTTGTGAATTATTGTTTGTTTGTGGATGAATATTGTGTTTTTCAACTATATACATCTTCAACTAGTGACTCTCAACGTTTTCTAATTAACTTCTGTTTCCGTTCAAACTTCAAGATAATCATCAAAATATTACTCTCGTAAAAGAATTATTTACGGCCAATCTGTGTTCAAAACCAACGTTGTAAATCTCGGTTAGCTAGTAAATATATTTCCTTATCTTTACTCTAACTAAAATAACTATTAATTTTTCCTTCTTAGCTCTAAGTGCTTGAGTTTCATTCAACTTAAGTAACCAATCTTTATCTTGAGTTCCTCTCCAAACATGATGGCTCCCATAGGGTGCAACATCAAGTACGTCGTACTTTTGTTTTCATTTTTACTTTAACCCTTTATACTTCCATAACCCTTATCCACTCCCCGTTCCTTCCTAAAAATATTTTCTTTCGGCGAGATTTTTCAGATGCCCAATGTATAAATATTCATATCTTGTTCTGGGTATTGTTTTTCCCCTTTTCTGTTGATTCCTGGAATGGTCTATAGCGAATTAATTCTCTCTAGATGAGCTTTTGCCCGGGACTAATCCAGTCGTGACTGATAGGGATTGACGTTTGACATTCTTTGTAAGTCCTCCTCTCAAAAAAACGGTCAAGAATTTTTCGGTAACAATAGTTATGCATTCTTTCCTTTACCTTTTCACGTTCCAGAAACCTAGAAAGCCATCAATTAAGACGTCTTAATTTTAGAAAAAGACCAAAATTACCGAGAGGCAGCACAGGTGAAACTTAAAATTTGGTACATTTTACGCAAGCTTTTTTATAAATTTTAACCATAAAGTAAAAAATAAGGGAAACAAAATTTTTTACTTTTTTGTGTTCCCATCCACAGTTTAGATTATTGCTGCATTAATAATGCCACCGCCGCTCTAATGATGAGTTTTTCATGCATATTTATTCTGCCTATATACGCTTGCTCCAGTGTGATTGACAAGGAAAATTAAATTTTAGTTCCGAGGGGCAGATAACTAAGAAGTTATAAGTAACTGTGTTATTTATGCAGCAATCATCAAGTGCGACAAATGTAAGCCACCACAGATGTATCACAAGATTTATTATAGTCGAAGGACAGATTTTTCCTCATAATTTCAGGTTTTGGACAACTATAAGAAATACAGTGTTTTGTGCAGCGCACGTTACGTTATTTTCAATTCAATTAGATAACTTTTAATCATAACGCCATAAATGTACATCGTTGAAATAAATGTGGCCAGAATATTTAAATAATTAACAAAGGATAACTATGGGTCATAACTTGTGTAACACATGATTTTTTGTAAAGTGGGGTAATTCATTATATATCACTTATAACGGACTGAATATCGAAGGTAAAATTACACATCTAGAAAAAGGAGTTGTTTTATTAAGTTTTCTGATTAAAACCAGATGCGTTGAAATACTTGAGAAAAATTTAGCATCTATTCCTTCAATATTAGACATTCAAGCCTTTACATTTCCTTCTTTACTACGCATTTGCATGCAAAGTTGGATGCTATGATTTTGATGAAGAGGTATTTCCTACCAAAAAACTGCTCTACATGCCAATAAAAAGTTCAAGCATTGTACCAGTATAATAACTGGAAATAATATTTCCTCGAATGAGATTCTTGGAATCTAACCATTTTGCCTTTAAATCAAATACTACATCACCCCTTTATCATACCCATTGTACCGTGACTGGATTATACTAATATTTCCACTCTCCATATTTAGTTTTGCTGGCTATTTACTTTTATAAATATGGTGAGATTTCACATGGTAAGATGATATGCTAGGATATGTTTCAATTCCGGTGTTAACCTTTTCCCATCTGGCTTTTCCTCTTCAAATTCATTAGCTATATTTTTCGATCCTTACCACGTTCACGGATTTAACAGGATAACATTAAAATTTGCGGTTAAAAATTACCCGCGTCTACTTGAATGATCTAACACGCTAGATTTATAGAACTGATAATTGTACTTATCAATTTAAAATTTTTGTGTATGCTGAGAAGCAACTGTTGTAGCAATATAAGATAATCGTTTTCTATTTGAAAACACGTAGGTGAAAAAATGAATTTTAGCTGATAGTAAAATTGTGAAATGACTCAGAACTTTCAGCCTGACTTCAGCAGAGCTCGCATTGAAACTATTTTCAGGCAAATAAATTTCATTCCGGAGCTAATAATCAATTTCCAAGTATCACCAATTATTGTGAATACGGATATATGGACAGACTTTGTCCACGGATTTCCATATTGAATTCTTTCAAAAAATTAGGATTAATCAGATAAAAAAAAGTTAAAAGACCATTATAATTTCGTCCTTATTTCGACTAACACTTTTGATTCCACCGTAGTAGACTGCCACTCATTTAAACCAATTATGTAGCTTGTGAATATTTCATCATCAAACCTATTAATGATTCTTGAATTGATGAGTTTGGCGGGCAGCAATTGACCCATGAAAAATTATCCGTAGTTTTCCTAAACGCGGCTGCCAATTGACTAGAGAGTTGTAAGGAGTAATACCGCTGGCATAAAAAACGTACATCGTAGCTCCATACAAGATGTACAGTCGTGTAATAATTTTTTTTGGACAAATGCCAGACGGAATTATTTAAAATGCATTCCATCTGTTACTCGCGAAAAAAGAAGTTATCGTATTAGTTCGAAAGAAAGTTATTCGCCGCTATTCACAGATTACTCAATACTATGTGATAATAAATTACAATTGGTGGTTACGTTTGTTTTACATTACATCACATTACGTAACTGTTCACGGTAATAGAAATAACACACCCGTTTTAGGCACGGCGTATGCCAAGTATTGCCGTTGTAAATACCCAATTTCACACTCAAATTGTTAAGTATTTTATTAAAAGTGCTTTCTGAACACTGAAACACGTATTTTTGCCTGCAAAAAGCAAGACATTGGGTATATTAAAGCATTGCTACCATAATTTGCCTTTGAAAGAGGATGTATTTGTCCTCTTGATGCTATCTGTACACACAAGAGTGCAAAGAAAGATGGATGGGAATATTCCATGAAGCCCTCAGTGATTTTCATGCTTGACTCCATTTAAATCTGTTTAAGCCTCCGAAATAAACTTATTTTCCTCTACACCCTAATAACTCGCCCTCAACATTATAGGAAGCCTACTTCCAGTTTTTAAAGTAAAGAAAACAAAATAAGCCTCATAATCTCCCCGAAAACTCCTTATTCCTACGCAATGTCCACAGGATGATAAAGGGGCGCTAAATAGCTCTTAGTCTTGAATTCCAGACGGTTCATCATCATTTCATTATAAGTCGACAGTCCTTTCTTCCCCTGACTTTATTTCCTTCCTTCCTCAGAAATCCAACCGCATCCCACGCCTACCGTACCTCAAAGACCCTTCTCCTAATCCTTTAGCCCTTTCCTTTCTCTTGATCCATGCTCATCATCCGTTTTCCCCCTTTCGAAGTCTTATGCCCACTCTGAAGCTCTGTGATCTCGTTTGCCCAGACTCCCCTCTCCCCACGCCTTATAACCTTGCAAGCATCAGTCTCTCATTTTTCCCACTTATTTTCTTTTTCTATATAGCCAGGATCTTTTCGAAAAGAGGGGACCATCCGAAAGCGTCTAACCCTGCCAATATTGTTTCGGTCACAAATGCCCGGGCTAAATTCATGAGATGGTTTTCCTTATACTCATAATTAAGTTGAATTAGAGGCGATTAACTTCAGGAAGATAACTGTTTTGAGATTAATCTTCCTGAAGCTTTTCATTGCCCGGACTCTCTCATTACCTGATTAGATTGTCTCCCAATGAAATGTCACAGTATGGTATCGATTAATTATTTTTGTGGGTTAAATACATTTAGAATGCGTGATTGCATTAAATCTCAAATAGGAATATGTTAGGTCAATACCTGAGATAATATACTTACAACTCTTTCAGCTTTACATAATTGTTGAACTAATAATAATAAATTGAAAAGCTGAAAACCTCTTGAAAAGCTGAAAATCACGCAATATTTGTGCGTCTAAACTTAATTAATGTCTCCTTGCATGGAGATTTTAAAATAGGAATTACGATTAGTTCAGTGCAGGCCATCAATGTTCATATACTGATATTGCAAAAGAATTATGTCTCTTGCAAATAAATAATGTCAAACGCCTCTTTCTCAGATAATTAAAGGGTTCATTTTTAAAGAAAATCCCAAAATGAATGTCTTCAGAATGGACTTAGGAAAATTAAAATGAGAGTTCTGAACGCTGAAGCAACGAGTAATTGATCATCAACCTTGCACAAAAAACGAGCGTCATTTCTATTTGAAAATCATTTGCTTGAAAACGAAAACTCGTGATTGTAGATGTGAATCTTAGACCAGACAATTCGTTTTTGTAAAACAGGGCCGAGACAATATTCTTTTGAGCTGTAAGGAACTTGGAAATATTTTCGCCAGAATTAGGAAGTAATGACAGATTTTTGTATGCCATCATATTGTCCTTGTCTTTCGGGGGAGCCTGTAAACTCTAGAGAGCGCATCCCTAAGAGGCGGCTAGAGGTAAGCTCTCACCGGTCTATATTCTGCTAGACTGGCGTGTAGGTGGGAAATAAAATACCACTCGAGGATCAAACAGGTAGGGGAAGGGGAAATACTTAGCAGAGATGAGAGCAATTCGCATATAAGATTTAACCTAAATGTAGAGATCCCGGTCCTCCTGTAAGGTGGTTGAGGCGATGGGCGTAGCATAATGGTTACATGTTTGCCGATGAGCTAGCCTACGCTAAGAGGAAATGATCTTTCAGGTTTGTGAAGGCAAGTCGTCTTAATAAACTAAATATTAGCCGCATGTCGAAGTAAACACGGTTCCTGAAGCTATAAGCCAACTTTTTGAAACACAAATGCCAATAATTACAATTGGTCGAAACCTAAGGACTATCACGATCATTTCTAAATGACCCATTTTCATCACTATTTGAACTCTATAGTCACTTAATTTTCTGTGTCTTCGTAGGCATTGCATGCATAAGTAATAATGATTAGGAAGATAATCAATAATGTTAACTAAAGACTGTCGACATCGATAAAATAAAATCGGCCATTGCAAAAACTAGAGTAAAAAACAAAAAATATCACATTTATATAGAATCTTTTCCAAGTAAAGCAGTGATTATATCGAAAAAAAAAATAATTGTGTAGCACACATGAAACATGCTTCGATTTTTAATACTTGGCTAGGGTTCATTATGAACAAGCGGACACATATCTAAAATCTGATTTTTGAACTTCGATGGTATATTTAAATTAAACTTTGAGGCCATAACGGATATTCCAATATTGTGGTGCAAATAGCTAAACCCTTTGCGTTTGTTTCAGTTCGTTATCAGAGAATATATAAGAATAATTTATCGAAACTTTTTTCATATTTACTTCGGTTGAATGGGAAAAAATGTTATAATAAAACGAACGGTGGTTCGCGAAAATTGAGAGAATAATTTAATGACACGCATTAATCTTCTTCCTTACCTCAGCACTATCATACTAATAATATGTGAATAAGCGACAGAAAACAATTTCAATAGACCTCCATATTTATACTAATTTTTGGTCCTTCAAACACATATCGGGGCTATTTAAACGCAAATTACCATAAACATATGTAAATAAACCGTGTCTTTGCAAGAACTTCAACAATGAGGGTTGCTAAAAACCAGTCATTAGTAGCCTTACACTTTCTGCCTTCTACTACCAAAACCAAATGGCCAAATTCTGAATTCCGGCGCTCACAAATACTACTGAATACTCTTTCTTCCAGTACCCTTGTATGGTATTACTTCCAATCTCTACAAAAAAATTGAAATTTCGACCCCATAAAACCTTTGCGCATGTTCCTATGTTCAGCTCTGCCCGTCTGAGCTTAGCTATAACATGCTTCTCTTTGTAAATAAATAAAATAAGGATCAAATGACCAAAATTATTTACCTACGTTCAAAATTCTATAAGAAATGTTTCCTTTGCGAAGACACATGTATCGGACGGAAGGAGCATCCCCATTTCTATGGGAATTCCATTAAAGTGATCAGTCTTAGACGGTGAGATTGAAGGATACAAAAATGAAAGGAAACCTTGGACGATCCCTTCCTTGAAGATATTTTCTTTCCCCAGCTCAAAAACCGGAAAGGTTTGCATTCTCTTATTGCTGCCAATCTTTTTGCAAGACCAGTGCTGTTCCTTCCTACCTGAAACCTTTCGGGGCTATGTTTCCACGTCTAATCTTTCATGGCGATCCTTTCATATTTTACGCTAAAAATACTTATCCTTGCAATTTCTGACGGAGCAGATTTTCAGGAATGATCCTTATTTTAGAAAATTAATAAATTTTATGTTAAATAAATTTATGTGAATAAATAAAGACATCGCCTAACATTTAGAGAATATAAGCGTCCAACAATTCACTGAATGTTTTCAAATTCGCACAAGCTACTCCGAAGTTGCAAAAAAAGGACACGTAAAACGTCAACCCTTATTATTTCGCCATTTCACTGGCGAATTATAACTAATTCATGGTCGTGACCCATTTTAATGCATTAGATTCTTAAGAGGAATTTAGATCAAATTTAACAATAGTCAGAATTCAACTTTTTGAATACTCATAAAAAAATCAAATAACCCAAAAACGTAACTATTATAACCTTTCAATTCAAAGGAATATTCAAAGGAATATACAAATGTTTAAATTCAAAGGTTTGGCGTTGACATACGTGACTTATTTTGCTAAAAACATAAGCCATTAGCCATATTAAATTTGACAATGACGGGTCGAGTACTCTGCACCATGGCTAAAACACTTCACAAAAATTGGGTTTCCGCGGCCATATGAAGTAAAAACAAACAGGAATTCACAAAAAATATCTTATAAGGGTCTTGAATCACTTGATTTTTATCAATAGACATGAGCACAGTGAACTGAAACAGTTGTTTGTATCAAAATAAAAAACCCCTCCATGACTAAAGGGGATACATTATTGAGAAATAAGTTATGAATTGGACTATGCCTCCAGGTAGAGATCGGCAAACATTTTTAATGAGATTGCGACACGAAGGCCCATGCGGAAATGTCATAGTTCCCAAAACAACTATCTCTATCCATAGTATGACCCAATGGCTTCCCTTTTCAACCAATTTCACCCCTCTGCAAGCAATTTGATGTATTTGATACATAGGCGGGAGGAGAAACGAAGATCCAGCAACGAAATGAGGTCAGGAGGACAGAGACTCAGGAGAAGCAACGTGAGTACTCTCGCCTGAAATCGAGCGTGAACGATGTTTCGAGTGTGCAATTATTATTTTCCTTGTAACCACCTACTTTTTCCATTCGTTGAGGCCGCAAGTCAGATGTATTTCTCTTTTATTTTAATTTACATAAGATATTTATGAATTAGGTGATGATACAAAGGTAAGGAGCACACATAAAACCGCGAAGTAAGTACAATAATGAAACAAATTAATTAGCAACTGGTATCAATCGGAAGATAGGTCGGCTCAAACTCTTCACTCTGTTTACATTACTAGCCTACGTTTTAATTCCATTAAATGCTCTTCAACCCATCACACAAACCCTCGCTCTAATGAACAAATCATTTTAATGTTTACTTAAACATTCATGGAATCTAAAGATGAATAATTAAGCGTATTCATTCTTATGTATGGAATAATCCTCGATCCTTTCACATTTTCTGTTAAAAATATATCATATCATCCTTCATCGTGTAACTATAGGCTCCAAGAGCATTCTTTCAGCAGGATTCCCAGCTTTCAAGCTTTGATACACCTCATTACCGTACTCTGTCAGTAGAGGCATCCCTGTTCCTTCATTTTTACTGTTGATAATATCTTTCACATAATCAGCTTCTTCAATTTAAACTAAGCCTTTAACTGCTACATCCTACTTTTTCCCCGGATTTCTTTCGCAAATAAAAAATAAAGTTTTATGACCTTTACTTTCAGTTATATAGATGCTTTTTCCTACCTATAGAGCAAAAACCCAATATAAGACCTAATTTCCCATTTATTTTTAAATATTTAAATCTTTCCCTAACAACACGAGATTAAATTTTTCTCCGGCGTTGACATTTTTCGCTAAAAATCATCAAATTACCAAAACTTTCATTAAAAAGACAGTCTTTCATATAAAGTAAATCCTTACCTTACTTATTTAATTGCTCTTGATTCTTAAGGGGGAGCCTGAATAATTTTTTAAGCGCAGTCATTTGAGGAGTCCATAACCTATATTGTATGTTGTGTTCGTTGTAGTAGATACGCTGACCTTTTTCCAGGTGCACCGGGAGATGGGTGACTACTGGACCTCTTTTATGCATGGGAAACCCAAAAATGGGCCCCGAGGAATCATTACTACTTAAATAGCACCCATGTTGATAGATGGTCACTTGTAAAGTTTATGATGTGGGAATTGGTCTAAAAAACAGTTCGCAATCGTAATAAGTGGTAGACAGTTCCACTACGTGTAATACATCTGAGTATTAAACGATAATAACCGACGCCGTGTTTTTTGTAGCAATAGAGGCATTATTAACATTATTATTCGATGCACGTAAATATTCTTTCAGGTTTAATTGCTTCATGTGTATCATTTACTACGTAATTGTTCTCTCACATGCATGCAGTGCCCCGATGGGAGATACGTTGAAAATAGACAATGAAAAGTATAATTGTTGTAAATATGCATTGAATTAACCGATTACCCTCAGAAGCAATGTATCATGGGGCTCTTGGGACTCTGGGCCCTGCTCATACAGATTTTCTTTCTACGTGCTATTATGGGCCTGCAGGAAAACTTAAATGCTAGAGGCGTGTATATCCCTTGAAAATCAAATCTCTGGTTGTCAAAGAAATATGCTATTGTTGATTTCAGATAAAAATGTGACATTTTTCAGCAAAAGACATGATATTCAGACAATTACAAAGCGTAAAATAAAATCAAAGAAAGAATTGGAAACTTTACTTTTTCAGCCAACCGATACAAAGAATCCCAGCCCTCTATCTTTATTGAAAGCAATTTTAAAAAGCAAAAAATGAAACCACTGCACCGAACCCAATGCTTAGCATGGACCACAAGGGGGGCCTTTGGGGGTCCTGAGAGATTTTTAATATAGCCTGTGATACATCCAGATACATATTCTCTCTACATGCCAAATTTCAGCTCAATCGGTTCGGTAGTTTTTGCGTGATTGACCGACAGACAGACACCATTCAATTTTTATATATTAGTATGATGATGGTATTTGTCTTATTTTCTTCAAATTACCCAACTCAAAAAATTGAAAAATGCCATAACAGCATAAACATGAATTTTTCAAACAAGGTGCTAAACTCTTCCTGCAGAGTTTCCGTAAAACACAGTTCCAAAAAATGTTTCTTGAATTTCCCATTTTTAGCTTACGACGATATTGATTCCAAGTACTGAGTACAAGCACTGGGTTTTGCTGCTTCTGCGTATACGCTAATGAATACTATCTTCATCTTCAAGTATCCTGCTTCCAATACATAAATATTTATATCTATCCACACTGCAAACGCCGAGACAAAAAGTTGAATCTCTTCTCATAATCCCAATTTCTATATGCCTTAGCCTTTTAGAACTTTAAAATAAACCAAGGCCTTTCATAATGAACATTCACTTCGATGAAAATTGATGATTCACATTTAGGTGACCTCAAGGAATCAGACACATGAGACTTCTAAGCTAAAGTGAATACACCTATTATTTTGATTTCATCTACATTATATACATAAGCAATAGTAATATTCTTAGGTGAACATTTATGACGAATAAATGAACATCTTACAATTTTAGTTATTGCACCAATTTGCCAGTCTATTGGAATTTTACGGTTCGTTAACACTAGAACTACCGCTGGAGTCATTTTGACTCCTCGCGATTTTTATTTCTCTGCCGGGACTAAAATTTTCCGAATTCCGGCTTGAGATTCCGTGACTTTTACTCATTTTAGACACAAAAGAAGGCTTTGCGATTAAAATAGTTTAAAAAATAAAAATACTACCCATTTTTCAAAATTTACCTTTGACTACCAAAGGGAGCCATTTTGACTCCCTACTGTTTTTGTTGTTTTGTTTTCCTAGTATTTTCGCCAAATAATAATATTTGTTCAAGTTTTTATTTTTTATTGTGTTTATAATTAATTTAATGCAATTGTAGGCTTAAATCTATAATTATTACGCTTTTTGAAAAATATTTGCGAGATTTTGAAGGCATTTCTAATTTTACGGGTCCGTCTTCGGAACTACAAACCATGTGAATGTCCTGATATTATTTTACCTTGGGATAAAGTGGTGAATATTCCATCCATATGAAACGGTTTCAAATTCGTGTGTTTGGAAGCCGTCGTGTCTGCCTCGCTTCCCTTCCTCCTCCCTTCTCGTCACCCGTCAGTCTCGTTGCAGCGCAATACTGTTTAGCATGCTCCATTGTTTCAGCTTCGACTACGTGGAAGTTGATTTTCAAACGTGAAAAAGTAGCTTTGTATCCTTCCATTGATATACTGATGTACCAGGAACATAAATCATGGAATGAAGCAAAGTTGCTGTCCTAGCATATTCGGCCCTGCCGGCGCTGGGCTGCTGCGTGCCGCACAGGACAACCGTGCGCAGCCCTTGATTTGCGTTAGTGAATCCAGTGAACTCTCGAGTGGACTGCACAACTCCTTTGAAGCACGGGAGTATGGCTAGAAAGTAGGCTAAAGCCTGAAGAAATCTTTTCTATTTTGAATTCTATACCGGAAGGTGAATTGAACGACGCAAAATTGCATCCTCAACAGATGAATGCGGCGGTGAAGACGATAGAGGAAATACTACCATAGTAGGCGATGATGACTTTCCAGGAACGCTTGTGTCAGCTGATGGAATTTGATCGAAACCGCTAAGATTGGAGAACACTTACCTAGTAGGGGTGTAAACTAAAACATACTTAGAGAAGCGCCTGGACCTACAGGACACGCGAGAAGAAATATAACTAGTGATAGTCCTTTGAGTGCATGGCGATTATTTATCGACTCGTTTATCCTGACTCACGTAAAGCGATGTACAATTCCGGAAGCACGCAGGCAAAATGATTAAGATTTTACTCTTTCCGATGAGGAGCTATATGCATGTATTGCCATATTTTACGCCCGCGGAATATCAAGCACGAATGAACACTCTATTAAAAGTATTTGGTCAAACGACTGGGGAATACAATTTTGTAAAACGACGATGTCTAGGAACCGTTTTGTAAACATTTTGCATTATATAAGATTTGATGATAACTCTAATCGATCCCAGCGACTCAAAGCTGACAAGTTTGCTCTATTTTCAATAGTAAGGGATAGATTCATTGATAATTGCATTGCTTGTTACAAACCTTGTTCGTACATAACGGTTAATGAACAACTTTTCCCCAGCAAAACTAGGTGTCCTTTCACTCAGTATATTCCTTCTAAGCAGGACAAATACGGCCAAAAATATTGGCTAGCTGTTGACAAGGATAGCAAATATCTTGAAAATGGCTTCCATTATGTTGGATAAGATAATTTACGTCATGCTGATTGCCATTTATCTGACCACGAAGTACTGAAATTAATGCAACCGTTTCTGAAAAAAAGGCGAAATGTTACCGTAGATAATAATTTAACTTCAACTGAACTTTTAACTGAACAACTAAAAAGCCAAGGTAAATTGTGGGAACGGTAAATAGAAAAAGACGAGAAGTGCCAACAGAGATCAAATCAATGAAAGAAGACTTGTAGAACTATAAAGGTTTTAAAAACAGCGATGATTTCACACTTCTGTATATCAATGTAAACCAAACAAGAATGTCATGATTCTTAGTTTCGTCCATCCAGATGTCGACATTGCTTTTATTTCGCTAAAAAACTCCTGTAACGGTGAAGTTTTACAATAAAACTAAATACGGAGTAGATGCCAAATGGTGCGCAAATATACGACAAGAACATGTACTTGGCGATGGCCTATCCACTTGTTCGAAAATACTCTCGAATTAGCAGGTATACATTCTTGGATAGTGTACAAGTAAACTACCTCCGAAAACATTTCACGCAAAAGCACGTTGCTGAGTTTTTGAAAAAACTCGTTGATGAGTTGGCTGATCCTTACGTTACATCTACATCTACATCTACATACTACCCCGCAAGCCGCCTCAATAGGCGTGTGGCGGGGGGTGTTAGGACACCAGCCGTTTACATATAAAAAGGAAACGCTCTATGAAATTACGCCTTGCATTTATTAAAGTCCCTTATTGTTCGGGGGAAAAACGAATTCCCATACCTATCCGTTCGGCAAAATATCTCTCTTAATTTATCGTTTCTGTCGGACCTGGAAATATAGTGGGGTTCTTATATGATGTTCTCCGTGTCGCTCTGAAAGATATCTATTCTCAATTGCTCAAGTAATCTAAGCCTAGCGCGCAGCCTCCGAGTCTCTAGCGGCTCCCAGCCTAATTCGTTTAACATCTGCATAACGCTGTCTGTACGCCCGTAGCAGTTTTTGACGAATCGCGCAGCTTTCCTTTGTATTTTATTAAGTTCCCGAATTAATTCTTTCTGCACCGGATCCCATATGCTTGCTGCATATTCAAGGTGTGGCCGGACGAGTGCGAAATAGCACCTCTCTTTTACTTTTTCATCTGAGAATCTTCCCACAATACGCTTGACGAATCCTAGCTTCTTCAGAGCTCTGCCACAAATATTTCTTATATGTGTTCCCCACGATAGGTTTGAGGTTATCGTAACTCCCAGATACTTAACTTCATCTGTCGCCTTTATCTTAACGCCATCCACAGCATATACACGGGGATAGTTGGACGACCTCCGCAAGAAATGTACCGCCGCACATTTGCTCAGATTAAGTTCGAGTCCCCACTCTTGGCTCCACACATGAACGTTGTTTAAATCCGATGATAGAATTTCAAAGTCAGAGTGATCATTAATTTCGCGATAGATGACAGCGTCGTCAGCAAATAAACGTATTTTACTGCTAATTCGAGAGCATAGATCATTTATGTATATAATGAACAAAAGGGGGCCGATTACGCTTCCTTGTGGGACACCTGATGTCACTTTAACTGCATCAGAGCTAATTCCGTCAAGAACTACTTTTTGCTTACGATCACTCAGAAAGTCGCGTATCCAGTTTACTACTGTTTCGTTTAGGCCGCATGACTGTAATTTGTATAAAAGTTTGTTGTGAGGTACCGTGTCGAAAGCTTTCTTAAAATCTAGGAATAATGCGTCCACTTGTGTTTTCGATTCACCAGATTTGAGAACGTCATGAAGAAAGAGCGCGAGCTGTGTTTCACATGATCTACCTTTCCGAAAGCCGTGCTGACAGCCATGAAGGAAGTTACGACTGTCCAGGAACGTCATGATATTGCTAACGACGATCTAGGCAAAAGCGTGGCATGTCCAATGACGCAGAATCTTCTGACGGGATTCTGCAAACAAAATTTTGCCAGGAAAAATAAAATGCAAAAGGAATCGATCAGTCGAAAATTGTATGACCCGCCGAAAATCTTTGTGTGGATAATGTACCGCCTTAAATGAACGACGATTCTTGAACTGTGAAGCGCCTTAGACTTAGATGTGTGTCTCGCCAATTGTAATAAAATCTTTTTATTCCATATGCTAAAATATTCTCTTATTTCTCGCTCTTGTTCAATTATCTTGCCGCATTCAATGTAGCCTGCGTTATACGTTTGAATATTTAAAGGTAATAATAAAAGATTGTAAAAAGTTTATGTTTGTTGTTTTATCAAGTTCATTTTTGATAATCTCAGCAAAAAAATATAACATGTAAGAAAAATAATTGTCAAATAATTGTCGGATCTCGCATAAAAAAATAATACATCATTTTTTGTTAAAACCACGTTTGAAATATTATAATAATAAACAAAAATGATAAAATAAAGCAATGTAACAATAAAAGCAGAGATAAACTGCAAAAATAAACAATAAAAAGGTAGGAGTCAAAATGACTCCATTCGGTAGTTCTAGTAAGGGTGCCTAGTCCGGTATTCCTAGTGTTAATAAATTTAGATGATTATCGCAATCATACTGACGTTTAGTCGCCTTTGATAAGACTATATTATTAATTCTATTCATGCATTCAAAATCAAACTATAGCATTAAACAATTATTTCTAATTTGATATTTACCTAGAAATAATGTAATTACTAAGAATACTTGTTCTTTAATTCTCTAAGAAGAATCGAAAATAATACCTGCAATTAGGACAAGTGGATTCACATTTCCATTTATATGGATCCTGATACTCAAATATTGTCACTTATGTACCCTAGCATGAAAACTTCATGCCAAAGAAGTGGTTAATTCTGCACAACAGATCATTACTATGAGGAAAAGGGCTTAAACAACAAATTCAACCGAATTTTCACCATAGCTTCCTCTTCGTCTGCGAATCCAACTTGTTAGGTGACCACAGATAATCAAAGATATACAAGTACAACTCCCACGCCAAGGAATGGAACGATTGCAGGAGTGAGAGTAAACTCAGCCATACGATCCATCCGTTCGATCTTCATCAACACGTAAATTGTGGTTCTTAATTGGTACATAAGGAGCAAAAGGGAAATTCCCGTGGGATTATTGAAAAACGGCATGTGAAATTGATGAACTATCAGGATATGAAGAAACTCTTAGGGGACTGAGGAGAGTGAAGTTCAGAAATCAATCAATCTTAGAACACACGTGGTTGCGATAATTTGGTTTAAATCAATTTTTTAATTGTGAAAATAACTTGATTAAGCATATTTAAGGTTCAAGCGCTACAAATTAAGTGCATTTAAAATCTGCGATAACTGATTAATTCGGCAATCGTAAAATGGTCTTTCAAAAACTAACCCCCCTTCAATCCTTGCATCCAAATATTCCCATTCTTGATATTTTACTCATTAGTGTTTACCAAATCAAGAAAAAGAGTTGTCTACCAGAATGGAACAAAATGCAAGAAACCAGGCCTGTTGAGTTGAAATATCCATGCATCCCACTGTATGGAATAAATATTTAGGTAAGGCGTGATATTCAAGTCAGCGTGAATCTTAAGTCACTATGCAACATTTCTCCAGACCCTTCTTATATACAAAGGCTCATAGAATATTGAGATCAACCAAGCCCGCCATAACATCTTCACCAGTAAATACCTGTGAATAAATACACAGTGTCATACCCTATTCAGTTATAAACTTGATCTCATTTGCATTTAAGACGTGCATTAAGAAATCATGTATCACTAAACTATTGTTCACTGAGACTTGCTTAAAAATATGTGGGAATCAAGCGTCTCTTATAATAATACTGCTTGTCGGAAATGTTTGATAATGCAGCAACATTATTGGCAGTTAATTTCGTACTTATTCTGTTCCTTATGTTCAAAATTAAATTATATCATTATTTAATAATTCGCTTACATCATTATATAAGCAGTCTTCAGCGAAAGGAGTCGAGACGTGAGCCAACACTAGCAAGGAGATATTCACTTTAAATTACCATATGTCCAATTCAAGATGCATTGATAATTATACCACGCTTGAAACACCTCACTAAAGAAATTGAATTCCCCTCCCCTTCCTTCCTCCATCTCAATGAAACCAAAGTGCTAACAGTCAAATAAAATTAACTGATAGGCCACGCTATAACATCCTCTCTGGTGAATGACTACGATTGCCACTTGTTAGTTGACTACAGAGAATCAATCACATGTGACTCCCTCGTCAAGGACTGGAAGCGAAAACGTGGAGTGAGAGTGTATTCCCAGAGAGCCATCGCTTTAGGGGGTGAGGGGGAATTGGGTAGGGAAGGGGAGGAAGGAAGGCAGTGGAGCATTTGGCCGTGTGCTTCGGGACGCCCGAGTCCTGCTCAAAAGGAAAGGCATTCATCGGGGAGATGGGTTGTGGGGCAGAACCCCCATGGGGGCCTTTAGCCGCCCACCATCAGAGCCGTCGAGGTAGCCACTGCAGTGTAAAGTAACCGACCCTATTCCAGGGATGGCGTCGGCCTCTCTCACCGTGGCACTGCGCCGCCTGTTAGGGGTTGCTGAGGGTAGGGTGGGGTTGCTTAGAGTTAAGCAGCCGCCTGGGCAGCCGAGGGCTGCGGGCGTAGGTATACGAAGGATGGCATGGCATGCTGCGAGCAATGTTGTTGTGCTGAGGGTGAGGAATAGGACGGAGATGACAAGGAGGCCATAGGAGGGTTCGAAACAGCTTGATTGCTGCCGAGGAAATCCATGAATCAAACGCAGGTAGGTTGGGAGAAATCAATTATACGCAAGGGTAGGTATTGCATGAAATCGACTGGCAAGACATACTAAAACGAAGGCCAAATCTAACAGCTGACGCATCGTGTATTAAAAAACTTAATTTAAAATATATATAAATACATTGCTTGTACGTTTTACCATTTCTTCCAGGAAAGAGCAAAATCCATCTTATATGGTAATTGCAAAAGCGGTAGCGTAATAGAGCTGAGCATTAAATCTTGGTTGAAGCTTTCGCGGGTCATTATAGCTGTATTTTTGTTGTTCGGGTATGCCCCGCGTACTTATTCAGGCGTGTTACCCGACGTTTCGTGGCCGTTGCTGGTCACTTTATCTAAGGCAATGAGGCATCGGCCGAGTTGAAAGGTTTATGTAATGGTTCATGGAGGGTAGAGCATGGGAAGAGTAGAAGGAGTTCTACAGATGCTTCATTCCCTTAGATAAAGTGACCAACAACGGTCACGAAATGTCGGGTAACACACCTGAATAATTACGCGGGGTACACCCGAACAATAAACACAGAGCATTATTTAGCGTAATGGCTTTCCACTGTTAAAATTATAACAACAAGAGTACCACAGACTCCTGGATTATTTACATATGATGAGCGTGTGTAGAAGTTATCTTTCCTATTAACAGAGTGGTCCAAATACCGACACAAAGAGCATTATATACTGTCAGAGAATGAACTATAACAAGCATATATTAGTAGAAAATTATGCTCCTATTTTAGCACTATAATACCTTAATGTTGTGTGTCTTATTTAGATTGTAATCACATGGATTTGATGCTGGAAAAGTGGTTGATTAGTAAAGATGGTTGCATATCAATGACACTGTATTAGGTAATCGGTACTATTATAACGACATTATTTCGAAATCAAGATATTATTTTAATGAAATTGAACGAGTTGTGCACTAATCTTTTTTTTGCAATTGAAAGTTCTCGTCAACAGATAAATACCGACGATAATCAGCGGTGAGGTTCAAATGTCATGTTGTTAAACTATAAATTGCTATAGCTCAAAAAGGAACGCCGCCACATAAACATAGATTTTTACGTCACTTGGCAGCAAACATCTTACCGTATGACTTAAAATATCATATTTCTACACATTGTTTATGTGCATTGACTAAACTAAGTAATTTGCAATTACCTGCGAGTTTGCCTTCACCACCCAAACCACGGAAAGCTTCCATCTTTCGTTTTTTTTGGAAACTACATGTACCTTATTTTGGAATATTAGATGAATAGGCCTTGGCGTACCCATATTTCAAATTTTTAAGACCATTTTCTATACATCTTGCAAAATTACTTGCCTTTGGTACGTTTCTGCATGTCCCACTAACTTTGTCACAAAAAGGTAAACAAACATTGGACGCGAAACTACCTAATTACGCTCCCAAAAATGGCAACCTGTTTTTATACCTGTAATATTTGGAAATTTATAATATTTTTTCTGCCCAACGAAATGTTTCATTCATTATAAATTACGCCTGAATGAGTGAATGGGCGGTATTCTTTAACTAACAGCCTTAATGAAAAGGAAATTATTGACTGGTTCAAACTAATTTGCCCATTACCAATTTCACTGGAGGTTTAAGGTATGCATACTAAAATGCAAGGAATACTAGGGAACTGGATGTTAAGCCCCAGCAAGGAGCAAGCCCACAATAAATAGAAAGTGTGGGACGTGGGTAGCCAAGTGGCCTGCGCATTGGCCCGCCAAGCAAAGGTTCGTGGTTCGATACCCGTCCAGGCCAACTATTTTCAGCAAATTGACATTTCCGATTATTGCACACGTCGGGGTGCTACATAACCAGACTTCTACACTTAAGGCATTCTCACTAACACATGCCCTACATTTCCCTTCTCCAATATGTCGAGTCGACGCGTTTGAAAATCATCACAATTGGCACCGTAAATACTCATGGTAATTGTGCTTTTAAGAAATTTTCTCTGCATACCATTATATCGTTGGCCCTATTGTAGGTAGCAGTGAGCCTCCTACAAATCGTCACTTGTCAAATAAACCTAATTTCTTACTGAAATTAGATTTCATAAACAGTTCAGCTCCAACTTATTGTGATTGCATTAGCCATTTTGTTCTTGTAAGAACGGCACTAGTTTGCATTATATACTTATACATACTTATGGTATTGCACATATTCACTTCTCTACTAGTATCTTTACTAGTGTCACGGATGTGAACACCTTATTTTAAATATCCTTCAGTCTTACTTTCACTAGGCTTTTGAAAAATCTTTTCTTAATGAGCACTTGCATTATAAAAGGAACAAATCGTCATAATGTTAGATACTATTTAAACTTTAAATAGCTTGTGCTGAGTGTAGATGAATCAGTAAGTCAGTTATGACAGATTTTATAATTTTATTTTTCAATGTAAATTCATCCGGAAGAGACCCGAGTCCACAATGGTATCTAATGAGAATATGTATAAATAATTAATTTTCGCAGATAACGCCTAAATCATAAAATGAGGGGAGCTGAATGCCCTTTGGAGCTACTTTCAATCACACTGCCACTTAAATTTTTCTCATATTTTTCTGTTAGAAATTGTTTATGCAAAATCCCTTGAAATGAAGCTACCAAAGCATGATGGGTTTTGTTTTAATGACGATGAACGAACGGGAGCAGCACTACAAATTGGCTCCAATTTTACACTAGAAAGTGATGTTAATAACGACGAAGCATATATAAAGACCCGTTATCCTGTCTATAATAGGAGTAAATGAATATGCGACACATAAAGTTTAGCAGTAATTGGTTATTTCAATCAAGTTTGTAATCCGTCATAAAATATTTTCAATTGTGAACAAATACTTCAAAATAGAAGACGTTCAGCACATTCAATATTTTCTCTAAATTGTTTTCTATGAGGCAAGGAAATTTAGATTCATCCGAGAGCTCAAGAGAGCAATAAATTCCAAAATTTGAGTTTAGTAAAGCCGATAAAACTAAAGACATTAATAACCAGTCAGCTTAATGCAGAATTTACCGGATGTCCTAATTTCTTTTCGCTTCAAGTGATTATCGCGCGTTGGAATAAAAGTTAGTTTAAGATTAGACATTGATAAAAAACAATTCCACTTTTACTTGCTTAGCAATCGGAACTTTTATTCTATATAATTGCGCTTCTTTAGGAGTACTCTTCCTTGACTGAAAACCACGACATGCTATAGATTTCAAAAAAGTAACAAGTTTTTCTCCAACGTTTGTCACCAAATGGTTAGGAAACGACCCGTGGTTTAAATTCTTTTTATGTCTAGTTTGAGATTAGATATTGATAAAAAACAATTCAAATTTTACTTGCTTAGCAATCGGAATTTTTATTCTATATAAGTGCGCTTCTTTAGGAGTACTCTTCCTTGAGTAAAACCGCGAAATGCCATAGATTTCAAAGAAGTAACAAGCTTTTATCTTTCAATGTTTGTCACTAAATGGTTAGGAGATGACCCGTGGTTTCAATTCTGTACTCATATATACAATATATATGTAGGTTAAATTCCTATACTCACATAAACTTTCACTCCTTCAACAGTAAATTCGATATTCCAGAGGGGTCCGTGCTGTCTCTGCAGTATTAAGGTCTTTCAAATATCGATTACTTGTGCCATCTGGTTAAGCCTCATTTCCAATTAAGAGAACTCCAGATATGAGATGCTGCATTGCTGCGGTAGCTGAGACCCTAAAAGTGATCACTAGTTATTTCGCAGTCCATGGACCTCGAAAATATTCTGTCAGCACGCATTGGAAAGTATTTTTTGTTTGGGGAATGACGTAGATTGGAATTATCACGGTGTAAATAAAATAATTTGGCATAGAGTATCTGGTATGTTCTTCATTTCACTTTGACCTCGAGAGTGACTCTGGAAAAGGTAAATCGTTTTTGTGAAGGTAATTATCTGTCATTAGCTGCATTTTAAATGGAAAAGTACCAACAATTATAAAAACAATTTTGAATCCCATCGTCACAATATTGAACTTAATACGAGGGGTATGAAAATCTGAGAAATTGTGTACGCTTGTTCAGAAATGGTAGAGAAATGATCGTGAAATGGGAGAAATACCAATAAATTGCAATTGAGAAATACCAATGAAATGGCTATAAATGGTCAGAAATGGACAGAAATGGTTAGAAATGGACGGAAATGGGCTAGAAATAGTTGAAATTGATATAAATAGTCAAGAATGAAAAAAATTCAACGAAATGGAAGAAATGGTCATAAATGGACAGAAATGGGCTAGAAATGGTTGAAATTAATAGAAATGGTCAGGAATGGGAGATGGTTGAAATTGTGAGAAATGGCAGAAATACCGCTAAACAGAAGAAATGGGTCAAAATGGGCGGGAATTTTAAGAAATTGGCAGAAATGAATGAAATGTATGAAAAATTCACCAAAAAATTAAAATAACAAGAAAATACCTAAAAAGTGAGGGATAGTCGTGGGTTGATAGGAATAATGTCAAAATGTTGCGGATAGTGTTGACTTTGGCTAAAATATCTAAATTGTTATAAGAAAATGGTTAAAATGGCAATGCACGTGAGGAATTGAAGGTGCATTACAAAGTGGCTCGGCTTTTTTACAGTGAAAATAGTGACGTGGTGTGGGCTGGAGGGTGGAGGGAGTTTTTCGTCCCAAGCTAGAATCTCTGGATGTTACTGCGTATATTAATAATAGTGATTGCTGGGTACATCCTGCTCAAGAAAGAGTTAAAGAAAATGGTACGTGAAGGATTTGGTGTAGGAAGACACTGAGCACATAAGCTCAAAAGAAAGACGTTTATTTTCCAGAACTTTAAAGATAACTGGATATAAAAGTACAGGTACTCTTGAAAATATATTTAATGCAATGCAATATGTAAACAAAAAATTATAGTTTTCTACCTAATATACTGTTGATGGTGTCGACACCATAAGGAATATTTGAATAAAATATAGAAATCATCAAAACATAAAAATTCACTGGAAAAATAAAAGTTAGTTTGCCAAAGTAGGGTAAACCGTAAAGTTATTGGCCACTTACGGAACAATTCGTGTTTAAAGTGCAATAAAAAGCAAGCGTTTTTAAAACTTAAAGTCAATCAAAATTTCTGAAAACCTCAGTTATTTTCTTTTTGACTACCACAGTGTAAATATCGAAAAAAACTTTGCATGAAAATAATTTATAACATAAGAGTCAAATATTGACTATTGGTACAGTTAATGGTCACCTCTCACAATTATTGACCATGTGACTGATAGTTATTGGCCATGTACCTTTGGTTTTTTTAAGTACCCTATTATCATAGCTTTCATACACTAATGCAGTTATAAAAACTTTGACAATGAGTCGACTTACTTCTCCAATCAATTCCGTAACTGCAACAATGAGTTGTTCATTTATCTCTTCATCATCTTTCTCCTCTGACTTTTATTTCGATTATTTTGTACGACTTTTTGTCTTTACTTAGATCTGTAGAAATTTATTTGGTACAATGGTGACAAAGGAAGATATCACCGCCTTCTATATTTGAAATATGTTAATTATAACATTTTAGCTCCAATAATTCGTGAAAGAGCTTCTGGCACTTTTACAGGTCTAAGATCCAAGTCTGATCAAGTTAGCCCACTGCATATGTCGCAGTATGAATTGGACAGAAATGGTCGGAAATGGATGGAAATGTTTGAAATGGAAATGCGGTGTACACTTGTTTTTGAAGTTGCGTACCCCTCGACTTAATATTAATATCCAAAGACAGAACTTTTTACGTTGAATGAATATACTTTCACAGTTATTAGCAAACTAGTAGCCTGATGCAGATAAAGCTATATGAATAACGGGGATGCGAAACCAGATAACGGCATTAGCTTTTCCTTAACAATAGGAGCCTACAGGTCAAAATCTTTACTTCTAAATATATAGCCATCCATTCCCATCAAATCAGCAATTATCTAAAATAAGACGTAGTTACAGTCATCTCATAAAGTCTCTTCATTACAAGATAAGCGCCGCATGAACGAAATTACGAAACTGTTGGTTCTATTTATTCAAATTTTGGAGGAGGGGGTACGGAAAAAAATGAAAGGTGAATTACGGCCTCTGCATGGAATCAATTGAAATGGAGAGGACTATGGTCCCATGCAGCCGAGGTCCTTGAACATTTATTCCGTCAGAGGCCCTAGTGAGTGTAAACAACAGAAGGTGAGAGACTAGGAAGAGACTAAAAGGCATATTATTTTTTTAATAAAATGTTTTTTTTTAGTGCACAAGTCTTTGAAATCAGTTTGACAATAGTGTATTGGAAAGGAAAGACGATGTTACATTAAAAGATGTTCCATTCCTACACATTAACTTCGGGCCTAAATTTTACTATTGAAATATATGATGTACCGCAATTTTTGATCAGGCAAATGAGTATGTTCCAAGGAAATTCCTAGGTGGACGTCGCACATACGTCGCAAGCCCCATTTGGTGGACCGTCGCTCTTCGCGGCCATTTCGCGTATGAGCAAAGTATATCGCGTATGGTATTTGCAAATCAGATATTTTTCCTTACTGTTTTTCGAAGTGAAATGAATGTATCTATATATGTCTATAAGTACCAAAATATGACGCTTAACAATTATTTTTTGAATAAAAAAAGTGATGAACGTTTGCAGCATCGCTGTGTCTTGCTCTTTTGAAATATCATTAAATGATGACCCCTGCTGGGTGTACCGTCAGAAGGTCCCAGCATAGAGTACAAAATGCAGAAAAATATCACCAATGTGCAAATCAAAGAGAAGCCGAAAATATTCCTTAAGACATTTATGTTAAGCCCTGTGAAACCTTTAAAGCAAAAAAATCGATGAGGTCTCAATAAAAATGTAGCCCTAACTCCCCGAAAACAACTTCTTATATTCAAGGCAACTCATCTCATTGGATAGTGCGTCTAATAAGTAATCAATGAGTAACATTATGTCTGATGAGGAACTTACGAGACGGCTTCGGAAACGGAAAATAGACGCAACGCGCGACACTGACGAGGAACACTAACAAACCGCTGCCACAACGGCCGTTAAATATTTCCCACTCATGCAGAAGTATTCACGCAAAACGGCATAGCCACACCCGTTAAATATTAAAGAAGACAGCAAATGGCGCAAATGACGCAAGGAAATAAAGCCTACGTTTCTGCGAAAAATAATCAACCTAACATGTCTATTGCGCTCAATTTTCCCATCAATTTTAAGAGAAGAAAAAAGTAACTTTGTAAATGATTTCCTTTTTGCAATTTTATGCATAAATAGTCACTCGCTATATTCTCGCGGCGATTATCCCGAATTTCATTCTTTTCCTTAATCAATAGCCACACCCGACATTTTCTTCACTTTATCGCGTGAGGATCTTGAAATAAACTTAATTGACGACTGAAAACGTCTGCTGAAATGCTATACACACAAACTGTAGGATATAAGCCCAAACGATGTTTTCGTGGTCAGATGAAGATAACGGATACTACTACTTAGATCCATCTGTGCACTGAGACCAGCCTCTGAGCACTTTGCTTCGAAATATTCCTTGAGTTTTTTTCACGAAACGTTCCATTTCAGATCTAACAAGTTTCAGGCACTGCTTTTAGTTCCCTGTTAATAGTTTACGAATAACTCCTCCGCTTCGCCACTCCACTAGCTAGTTTCACTGATGGATGTAAATAGTTTGCTAACTGTAGCTTCATTTTAGTTCATGGTGTAGCTATTACTTCACGGAGCATAGTTCACTAACTAATCCTTCGTTCTGGAGCTTTTGTTTGCCTTATTTTCTCCTAATGTTCGTTTATTTCAGGTTGTCACGTACTCGTACTCACAAATAAGCAAACTCGCACACAGAAAAACATTGCAGCCAAATTGTGCATAAAGTGACGCAGATTATTCTATTATATTAATTTTGCATAATTAGAACGCCAATATTTCAATTTCAGAACTATGTATTCATATTCAAATAGTTACAATTTGCGCATTCCTCCATATTGAACACCACGTGGCGGGATTTAACGAACACGTGAAAATTACAACAATAGCTAAGAACCAGAACCACGCTAGTATTTAGAACATTCCAGATAAACGGAAGTTAGTCAGTAGCGAAGCTTCTAGATGGACGACAATGCATCAGCGATCAGGTATAAATGCCGACGCATGTTAACAGTCTAGGCTTTCTCAAAACTCCAGGTGTATTAGGTCCTAATGCTGGAGAACGGACTCATATTGATACTGTACGATTTTCACAACCAAACGCGGTCCCAACTAAGCCCATACGGTTAAAAAAGAAGTTTACCTTAGGTAATTGGTGGGAAATAAAGACGGTGGGAGTTAATAACCTTGTGAAACGTGAGAAGTGAGATCCAGAAGTTCGGGCCTTGACGTCAACCAGGAGCCATTCGGGAGCAGCCGAGTCAGCCAGAGAAGACGAAGTTATTACCACTAGAGAGACGCGGGAGTGGAAGAAACCAAGCGTTGGGGCGAGCCGGGAGAAGCCGAGGTTATTACCGCAAGAGAGAGGCGGTAAAGGAAGGAAACAAGCGTTGGATGCGGATTCGGGGATAAAGACGAGACCATACAACTTACGACACCTGAAGTGAGGTATTTTGAAGGGAGCAATTATCCCGATACCTATTGTAAAAGATTTGATTTATGCTGTAATATGCCCGTATTGAGTGTTTTTATGTTTTGGGCAATTGATTGATTCATGAGTGAAAAGCATACGCAAGGAAGTTAATCTATGTTGGTGAGGAATAATTTATATTATTCCTCACCAACTGGCCAATTACAGGATATGACCAAAAGCTCCTGATCATTGCTATATACTTTCTCATTATTATTATTTTCTTTATCTCCCTAAAGCTGTGCCACTATCAACTTTAAAAAACATCCGTAATAATCATATTCAGCTTACGGGGTTACATAGGTAAAGGCATATGTGCAAGTGCTGAACCCTCCACTCAAAAACAGAATACTTCAGTAGTTAATTCGTCCCAAAGTATGGCAGAAAATAATACTATTGTAGTTTTAAAAATTGAGGATGTCATCAATATTTAAATACATATGAGCAGAAATATTATCGTTGCTCATTTAAAAGCATGCTATATTACTATATTTATATATTTTTCAATGAAAATTAACTTCGCAGCATTGAACAGTATACCCTCAGTAAATTGTAAAATATATATATTCAGGGATTTTTTATGCCAACTATGAGCATGATTCCACCTACATGGTTTGCATCCATTATTACAGCATTGCCATCACATGATCTGACCATGACATTTTAATGATTCCTCTGGTGGTTTGTCTTCGATTATAGTTTTCAGTGAAGCGCACAAAATGAACAACGTCAACTTCTCCATACTCTAGGAACACGGGTATTAAGCACCGTAAAAATAATAAATATAAATGTCGACACTCACGGATTCCTTGGTACACCATAACGATAGTAATATCCCAGGAAATTAAAGCAATTAGTCCCACTTCTCACCTGAAAAATATCAGAAAAACACAAAATTAGGATATGTGATTATTCAAAATATTCAGAGAGAAAAATTACTCCGATCGATCAACAACATGATGATATTTCTGTAATTTACAGACATGCTCCTCGATAACATTGAAAAATATTATCGAGATATTTTTTTATAAATTTGACATGGATAATAGTCGTTAATAAAAATTACAAATATGATTGGTGATCTGGAAACTTATGAAAGGGAAACCTAGGTTAGAAAGAGAGGATATGACTAAAGGCATAGGTATACCTACTTGGTTTTTGTATTGAGGAAATTTTACTCTTTTACTACATGGTTAAAAGCATCAAGATATTCGAGCAACATGATTCCCTGCCAGGTTTTCCACCAAAGGAAGCTTCTAAGGCAGCTCAAGGAAAGGGTAATTAGACCTCGGAGTTAGTAAACAAGCACCCAAATGAGAAAGAAATTTCGTAATCATCACTCCGATTTCTTCAGCAAATTAAAATGCTCCCACTAACATCCAAAATGAAATTTCATTAGTGAGGGCTTCTAAGAAGCATCCTAACCTTAAAACGCTAAGTTAAATTATCACCTGCTAAAGTGATGAAGATGAAAAATTTTTCCATTATGTCTGGCCTAACAAATCGTTCGAGAGAATTCAGAAAAACCTTTTAACAACCCACAAAACTTGTTTTTAATGGTTGACTAATTTATAATTTATTCGGCAAGGTCATTCCTTCACTAAAATCAACAATTAAATAACATACTATCATATTTCACCCGTCTAAGATAACGTAATCTATGATAATTACCTACCGAATTATTTGTGATCACTAAGTTTTTAAAAGAATATTCGGAGTCAGTCAATAAAGTTCTCTTTGACCTTCACCTTAGCCTCTGCTTGTGATTAGAAAATACGATACCAAAACGATGAACTATATATTAATTTATTACCGCACATTTCATCACTTATTAGGGGTCCAATTCCTTCGGTTTTGTTGCCTTATGATTAAATTTGCCGCAGAAAATATTGTTTTAAGTCATATGTTTTACACAAAATAAACAGGGGCTTTAAATAAAGGTTAAGAGAGATCCACCGAGATGGAGATTTTTAAAAGTAGAATGAAAGAATGTTCAATTACGAAATGCAAACACATGTTCAATAACAATCATGGTAAGAGATTTTGAAAAAGTTTTCAAAGACCGAAGAAGGTATTTTTAGAATAATTAAGCGCTTTTGACAATAGAAAATCTGAAAAGTGAATACTTTAGCCTTCATAGGCTAGCGAGAATTTAACTTAGAGACAAGTGAAATCATCGTTGAAGAGTGAATTTTAAAATCAACCAGTTTTTCTTACTACCAAAAAGCCTTGCAGTTGCTTGCTTGCAGTAGAGTTGAATCTATGAGCTATTGAACTTATTAATCGTATTTCGAAAGAGCAAGACACTGCGAGCCAAATATGCTTGGGATTTGTTTACAGTGATACAGCTTAAACTTGAATCATATACTTTTCTCCCTATCGAATTCTGCAGATGACGTAGACCTGAGCATTTCTAGGCAATACTCACTTGCTTATCTCAGGTTTCACACCTGGAAAATAACCTCTACTGCAGAAAAAAGCGATGATTACTCAGCGGAAATGATAGCAAAATATCATTAAATAATGCAAAACAATTGAAAAAAATAGACAATTTAACGTTCCATCGCCATCTGCATCCGTTGGATGAGACGAAAAACCGTTGACCCCTTGGCACGTTTCGTTGTAGATCTCGCAAATTTCCTGGCGTTACACATCGGATGATTTTATGGCATAGGCTATGGAACTTTTAAAATCCTGTGAAACGGAGAGAAAGGTTGTTCCGAGTGGAGGGTCAGTTAGAAAACTTTTCTAACCGCTACCAACCAAGAGCTTCGAGAAGTGGGATGACTTGCCACTACCTGCCGTCTCGTTTCGCCAAACAATGAGACCTCACGATAGGGTTCTTGGTAAAGTCACAGTGATAGGTCATATTATCCGCTTGTCTTGCATGTGTACCTCGTGCCTTTTTGCAAAGTAGCTTGGTTCCCCTGCTCTGTCACTCTTTCGTTGACTCCCTCTCTTCTCCTCCGTCATTTCCCTTTGCCCACATAACTTCTACCTTCCCTTCCTCACCGCGTAGGTCTGCGTCAGGAACTTTTGCAAGGGTTATAATAATTACCTTCGAGCATAACATGAAATATTGGATTCAACACCACCATAAACACCTGAAAATGGTGATGATATGCACTAATTAAGGCCGATCATTGGTCTTTCACGTGAAGACAAGTGTATGTCGGTCAAAACTTAGTCAAACCCCGATAAAAACCCAAGTGTTTCTAATTGGGTAAAAGCGCACATTCTCTCTCTCTTCACTCCTCTCTCCACAAAGAATAAATAAAAAGGAGTCAAAGAAGTGAACCTAAGAGAAAAAAAAGACGTCTCGAGCCAATTAGCAGGTGCAAACAAGAATTCCTGAACCTAAAAACGAGAAGGAGACACGGCAGTGAACGTTCGTTGATTTTAATTAGCCCCGATAAGTAATTCATAACTTAATAGTGTCCTGTCTGATTCCCTCACCCCACTCTCCTTAAAGATAAGGGACGTTTCCCTTTCGCAAGCCTTTCATCAGGAGCCAGGAGTGTGACTTGAAATATTCAAGGGTTGATTCTTCACTCTCGAACACCACGGTCCTTTATCCCCGGACGCGAAACCCCATTTTACGCTCATACTTCTATCTACAGCCGAGCGATGACAAAGGAAGCGATATCCTCTCTCGTGAAATCACAATGGAATGGTACTCTGTGTGTGCACTGATGGTCCGCCATGATGAGAATGGTGCACGGTAGGAGTGTGCGGGGGAGACACTGCCCCATAAGGGCGGAAATGGGGCGACGTCGTCTTTGGAAACCACGTAGACGAGGGGATGCTCCTCTGGTTGTTTACACGACCTTCCCCAAGGCGAAGGCACATATATATGTGCGCCCTTCCCATTTCCACGCGCATCCGCCGTGCCTTGAGTAAATTGAATGGAATCGACCCTGAATCACTTTTAGCCACGTGCATTCCCGATTTTACTAATACCAATTTTTCTCTTCGGCTTTCAGACATGTAACATTAAATAAATTTGGCCTCATAAAAAATCTTATAATCTTTCAAATCATGTAAAAATTATCGGCTACTTCTTCATTAACGCTATAATAGTTACTTCATACTTATTTTAACAGCCTAAATGTTATAATAAAATGCGAATACGGTCTCTATTATGACTAGGGAAGAATTTCACACTACGTAAATTTTATAGTGGAAGAGGAAAACGTTTTGAAATTTTAACATAATGAAAAACAAATATGTTCCAAACAATACATTTATACAATATAACAATACATTCATCGGTTTTTGACGTTATTTCATTATTATCAGAGTGAACATTGAAACCAATCGATTACAAATCAATGTTGTTTGGAATACTATAACGTCATAACATAATCATAATAGCATAATCAAAGTATTTAGGTACAGCAAAATAAGCTGTAATATTACTTAACATTGATTTTATCATGGTAATAAATAACTTTACCACTGATCTTCATCTTGGTATTTTTCACGTAATAATACAACGATCGTAATTTATCCCAGATTTATTATTGTGTTTTTGCTCACTTTTATGCATCAATGCCTTGGCACTGATTACTTTACTGATTGCAGACATTCCTTGTATGGTTCGAAATTTCTCTTCATACCACGGTATTTTTTTTTGCTCTCATTACACATTTCCTCAATTTTTTTATAAATCTATACCATAAATACATTAGTGTATCACGGTGATACTCATCTTCTTGATTTTCCGTGTTGTGCGGCAAAATCATCAAAATATGCATCATTCTTTTAAACTTGAAAAAAGTTTCGGAGCGTTGCCTCCGTTATATTATTCTGAATATCTCTCCTGTGTGAACATTTCTTCGTTTGATTTTAAGGGTTCTCCTAGGTCAACTCGTTCACTTCACTCTAAATCAGTTTGGTTCGGAATAAGAAGAGCCGACAACCAACTCCAAATCATGAGCCCTTGTCCTGAAGAAGGCAACGGCCAAAAGCTGGGTAACATCTAGGCTCAATTCCTCATAACAATGCATGTTATTCTTTAGAATTTTTTCCTATGGTCCAGCTATTCTTGATAGCATTTAAATCAATATTTAACATACTACAAACCATAAATACATATATTATTTCACCTAAAACTCATCAATGCACCGTAATTCTTCCAAAACTGTGGCCGTCATTTCTTCTTCATAACTCCACCGAGGTTTATCCAAAACTATACGACTAACATTAAACGTAATAATGAGGAACAAATTTCGCTCAATTCTAGCATTGATAAAAAGATGGAATTAGATATTTGCAGAAAAGAGAGATAGAAAAAAGTGTTAGCTAAAAAACCAAATTAACATTATTTCAATTACCTACTAGCAAAATAAAAATTGCTAAATGGCACCAAATAGAGTTATGAAAACGGTAAGTAATATTTCTTTGCTAAATGGCACCAAATAGAGTTATGAAAACGGTAAGTAATATTTCTCTCCATTGTTTTTCGGAATAGCTACGTCAAGTTTTATTCAGATGACGTTTCGTGGCTTATGCTGGCAACATCTTCAGATGTGGCCAGCATAAGCCATATCTTCATATGTGGCCTATGCTGCAGTCAAGCTGATATCGTCCTTGGCCTTCCTCAAGCACTGCCGTGACAAACAGACAATTACACAGTGTGTGGAAGTGAAGCATATTATCCAATTTAGAAAAGCCAAAAGGATTCTTCGTGAAGCCAGCCAAGCCCTGCATAGAGAACGAATACAACACACTAGGACCGGCATCGACCAAATCTTCAAGGAACATAATGATCTGCACCTCCTCATTCCCAATACGATGTCATATTAGTACTGGGATAAATTGGACCGGATTACCACAGATTCGTCAATGCAGTCCTTTGACAACGCCAGGAAAACGCAGATGAAGAAGTTCAACAAACTCCGTCAAAGACAACACCCTACCTCTGACGACGCAGACCTTCGCAAAACCGTCGTCAATCTAACGGACAAACAACTTTCAGACGCAAAGATATCCACCCTCTCAAAGGGTCTCAACTTCTCCATCGCTCCCAGTATGGTTCCTATTGAGATTTTCATCACCAGTGTGGAGTCTGCCATACTAAAACTTCCTAAGGACAAAGCTGAGGACAAAAGAGAAGAAACTGCACAAATTCTCTGAAAAGCTAAGCCTCTTCCGACCAACATCACCAGAATAGAAAGAGAAGCCCTGAGAAATTTAAGAAAGGACTAGAGTATCCTTATACTCTCTGCAGACAAAGGGAATGCCACCGTTCTTCTGCCCAGACATGAGTACGAGGAGAAGATTCTTCATCTCCTGACCGAGAGCACCTACAAGCGCATAGAGAAGGATACAACGCCAACAAATGAGCGGCGCATGAGGGAGTTGATTAAGCGTTCGTCTCTCACCATTGAAGAGCAACGCTCACTTCTTTCTTCGGCACCCAAACCACCTAGACTATACGGCCTACCCAAAATACACAATGAGGGAATTCCACTACGGCCCATTGTGAGAACACCAACTTACGACACCTTCTTACGCCATTGCCAAGCACATGGCTAAAGTCCTCCATCCATTCACCGGTCAAACGGAGACCTACGTAAGGAATTCCTATCACTTCTCCGAAATCATCAAAACCATCCGACTGGGGCCCGAAGATTTGATGGTTAGTTTTGATGTGGAGTCTTTATTTACCAATGTACCTCTGGATGATGCCATAAAAATCATCAAAACGTTTACCGATGAAGGACTTCCAGAGAACTTCACCAAGATTATTGAATTCTGGCTTAGGAATTCACACTTTCGGTGGAACGATGACTACTAACGACAGATTAGCGGCACCGCTATGGGGTCCCCCTTGTCACCAGTAGTGGCCAACATATTCATGGAGGATTTTGAAAGAAGAGCCATCGCGTCATCTGCTGAGAAACCACGACTCTGGCTAAGATACGTACATGACACCTTTGTCATCTGGTCACACGGCAGGGAATCCCTCAAACTATTTCTCCTGCACCTAAATTCTCAGCACCCAACAATCAAATTCACTATGGAAACCGAACAAGACGGACGCCTATCCTTCCTGGACGTAGAAGTGAAGAGGACGTAGAAGAAGAAAAGACAAGTTGACGCATTATTTCTAGATTTTAAGAAAGCTTTCGACACGGTACCTCATAACAAACTTTTATACAAATTACAGTCATGCAGCCTAAAGGAAACAGTAGTAAACTGGACACGCGACTTTCTGAGTGATCGTAAGCAAAAAGTAGTTCTCGACGGAATTAGCTCTGATGTCGTTAAAGTGACATCAGGTGTCCCGCAAGGAAGCGTGATCGGACCCCTTTTGTTCATTATATACATAAATAATCTATGCTCTCGAATTAGCAGTAAAATACGTTTATTTGCCGACGACGCTGTCATCTATCGTGAAATTAGTGATCACTCTGACTTTGAAACCTTATCATCGGATTTAAACAACGTTCATGAGTGGAGCCAAGAGTGGGGACTCGAACTTAATCTAAGCAAATGCACGGCGGTACAATTCTTGCGGAGGTCGTCCAACTATTCCCATGTATATGCTGTGGATGGTGTTAACATAAAGGCGACAGATGAAGTGAAGTATCTAGGAGTTACGATAACTTCGGACCTATCGTGGGGAGCACATATAAGAAATATTTGTGGCAGAGCTTTGAAGAAGCTAGGATTCGTCAAGCGTATTGTGGGCAGATTTTCGGATGAAAAAGTAAAAGAGAGGTGCTATTTCGCACTCGTCCGGCCACACCTTGAATATGCAGCGAGCATATGGGATCCGGTGCAGAAAGACTTAGACCGGGAACTTAATAAAATACAAAGGGAAGCTGCGCGATTCGTCAAAAACTGGTACGGGCGTACAGACAGCGTTACACAGATGTTAAACGAATTAGGCTGGGAGCCGCTAGTGACTCGGAGGCTGCGCGCTAGGCTTAGATTGCTTGAACAATTGAGAATAGATATCTTTCAGAGCGACACGGAGAACATCATATTAGAACCCCACTATATTTCCAGGTCCGACAGAAACGATAAATTAAGAGAGATATTTTTCCGAACGGATAGGTATGGTAACTGTAAATTGGCAGAAATGCTGTATGTGATCAACTTTTCAAATAAATAAATTCGTTTTTCCCCCGAACAATAAGGGACTATAATAAATGCAAGGCGTAATTTTATTAGAGCGTTTCCTTTTTATATGTAAACGGCTGGTGTCCTAACACCCCCCGCCACACGCCTACTGAGGCGGCTTGCGGGGTAGTATGTAGATGTAGATAGATGTAGATGAAGTGACAAGAAACGAGGACGGCTCTCTAAGCCATGGTGTATATCGAAAGAGGACACACACAGATAGATATTTGCACTCCTCCACGCATCACCACCCCCAAATTAAGAGGTCTCTTGTGAAAACACTTCATCGGGCTGCAAAAATATGCGATGAGAAATCAAGAGGAATGGAGGAACAACACCTGACAGCAGCCCTCATGAAGAACGGCTACTCCAAGGCCCTTATCAGGACCACAATGAAGAAAAGGAAGGACATTTCGGCGACTCCAAAACCAAGAGGATTTGCAACTCTCTCTTTCATCGCCGGCACCACGGAAAAGAACGGGAGAATTCTAAAAAGACACGGCATAACACCGAGATATAGAGCTATGGAGAAGATTGGCCACCGTTTTCCTAATTGTAAAGACAGAATCCCTGACTTGCAATACGAAGGAGTGTACGAGATTCCCTGCAGCTGCGGCCAGAAATACGTCGGGCAAACTAAGAGAGCCATCTCCGTCCAACTGAACGAACACCGCAGGGCTCTCAAAAATAAGCATTGCGAACAATCAGCAGTGGCAGAACATGCGTTCACTAATCCCGGGCATCAGATTATGATTGATAAAGCAAAATTCCCTGCCAAAGAAAAGCATTATTTCCCTCGAATCATCCGGGAGGCTATTGAAATTGAAAAAAGTAGACAATTTCGATAGAGATGATGGGGATAGACTAAATACTTGGAAAAGACTCATACGCAAAAGCGCACCAAAACCGGGTTCCTCGACGCTGATTGGTCGCGCCACTGGTAGGCCAACATAAGGATGGTATATATCGAGGGCCATTTCCATCTGTCAGCACTCAGACCTGATCTGAAGATGTGGCCAGCATAGGCCACGAAACGTCATCTGAATAACAATTGACGCAGCTAACCCGAAAACAATGAAGAGAACTTCAATCCAGCGCTGCGAAAGCCTCAAACAGAAAGGTAAATAATATTATTCAAATCACAAACGGCAAATTGGATATTGATGATTTATGGGTCATAAGCATAAAATCATCAGTAATTATAGAAAGCATTACATGAAATGCTAAATACAAAGAATTAATACCGAAAAAACGGTTAAAAACTGAAAATAATAAGAATGCCTCATCGAATTTAAGTTAAAAGCAGGCAAAACATATACGGGGAAAACTGAAATGATAACCATTACATTTGAAGCCCTTTTGAATGTGTAATGCTGAGCGAGTTACGATATCTCTCGGCGAAACGGAGTGTGAAAGGATACGCTAGAAAATAAAGAAATGACTGACAATATTTACCTGTGGTTTTCTACAAAATGCTGAAAAAAGATGATAAAGAAATGTGAAGGGTGGAGAGTAGTAACTTGAGTTGACAGAGGGTTAATTAATCGATATACCTACGTGTGGCAATGATTAGGCTTTAATTAGTACGTTTTCTGAGGGACTGAGGCAATTTCAAGTTCAAAAGAGGAAAACGTACACGTGCGTCTAGCGTAACGTCTTGAGGAAACGTATTCAAAATGATTTAGAACAAGTACAACTGTACCAGCAAATATGTAATTATGAGAATAATGAGTCATATTCATGAGGAGTTGGATAAATGTTAGCTCGACTATCAAAATTTTGAATTATAATTCATCGAAAGTTGTGCACAAAACGGAAAATGAAATATGAACCTTAACATGAAAGTAAGAGAAAATAATATATGCTGATATTACATTAAAAATAAAAAATTATGTGTAGAGATTAGATTGAAAAATTAACCGATAAAATTAAAAAATGGGAAATAATAATGATAAATTGATAAAATTAAAAAATGGGAAATTGGTTGCCTGAGGTAATAATATACGGTCGAAAAATGCTCCGTTTTATGTAGCAGAAGGACTTTCAAAAGAAGTCATTTCGACAGGAAGATGGGCGTAGAAATTATGTAAGAAATTAATAGCTGCAAATGAGGAGCGAAAAAGTGATTGAGATTCTTCTTTAGAGAAATGTTACTTAAGTTTCAAGAAAAGCCTGTAAGGGAAAATTTATGAGATAGAAACGGAACAGGGATGAATGCATTCAAAGAATTGCTTTGCACAAGTTCGTATGTTCCGCTTATATTGTTCATTTTAAAGAGTAATGGAAACATTTCTCTTAGTTCCAGTGGGAGTAATCTTTATGAAAGAGGGTAATTTAGCCAGTTGTGGAACTAATATCTCCGACTACATTCTACCTGGATTCCATTTTTTTGTTGACATTTGAGTGTACCCAAGAAAATGATTTAACAATAAACATTACCTCCTTTGTGGATATTCCAGAGAGTTATCGTGGCCTTGCCTCGGGTAGATATCACACACTAATATAGAATTCATAGACGTAACAATTTTTTATTAGTTTGATAAGGTGATGCGCGAAGCCCATAAAAAATGCTTGAGTTAATTCTGAAGATAGAAACTGTGCTGAAACATAGCCAATCAAACAATGCCTGAGTTAATTTTGAAGATAGAAAATGTGCTGAAATAGGTACTTAATCCGGATCACAATTACTAATAAATTTTAATCTATATTCTTTCCTTTGGATATTCAAACTTATTTCACTCATGACTCTTACATGAATTTTATGCCGTAAATCAAGTACTTGAATAGTATTATCGGGTACCTCAATAAAGTAAAGTAAACGGGGCATTTAAAAATAATTCAATTATAGGTTTTCCAATATCCTATGCAGCATTCAACAAAAACTCTGCGTATAAAGTGTAAATGATCATTTCAGGAGGATCAGGTTCAATCTAGAAATTCAATTGTATCAACACAATCAGCCTTAAGTTAACGAGCATTTCCGCCTCTAGGAACGCGTCATTCCACTGTTATTCGTTGAGTATAATTACCACACAGCATAAAGAGCTCGTAAACTGATCTAATGCGTTTCCTCATCGATATGCATCCCTGGTAATCCACTACCTTGAAGCTCTCTTGCAAACGACGCGCTTGCATTCCGTAGCAAGCCATCAGTTCCTCGAGTTCATCGAGCCTCGAAAGTTTTTTTTTTCATTATGTCGTACACCACATGCTATGGACTCTTCCTTGTTATTGTTTCGAATATTCATGACCCAAAAGAGCTTTAAAAAATGAGAGAGGTAAATGACCCTCTCCGGTACGTCATCTTTATTAACGGAAATCAGACGGCGGCATTCAGAAACTATGAAAATTCTTCGTTCCCATGCTCTCTTTTCGCTCCCATTGAAAACGAAGCAAGCTTCACAAAGATCCTCACCGAAAGTATTCCACAAGCTTGTGCTAAATTGTTGAAAATTAAAGAATTATGTTAGTTGGATTCAAGATCTACACATCGGTTCCTTGGGCTAGTGAACGATATCTTGCGAGTAAACTCGTACTTTTCTCGTGCCCAAGCAGAAAGAATAAAAGATTGTCTCTTAGCAATAAACATATGTTCGCGCTAAATTTAATAACATTCTACCCTTTTAAGTAAGATTATCGGTTTTCTTACGCAACTAGAAGAAAACAGTTTGTGATTTGTGAATTAAACTTAAACAGAAAGGATTGTACGTAGGCACCTAAACATTAATTACAATAATTTAACGCCAATAAGTAGATTTATAAGTGTTCGTATTAATAAAAGTTATTATGACCGTAGTCCAAATATAAATTATTCATCAGCATGACCAGCTTACCATTTCAACAGCAACCACTACGAAGACTCAAAATATTTATCTTTTTGAAGTAACTTTTAAATTATTTCATCGTGGTCCGTAAGACCTCAGGATGAATTTCATTTATCAGATCATTATGAGCAAGTAGATAGGGACTGGTGGTACAACTTTGACCTTAGCATCTTAAAATTATATCAATCATCTTATATAGCATTAAAATTACATAATATTTAAGTAAAAATAACATCAATGAAGGTTAGGATCAGGACCAAATAGAGTTCTTAATTTAACGCAGATCATAATTTTTCTTAAATACATTCACACTCCAAGGGAAGGGATCAAATATCTCTCCAGGTAATTGATTCTATTATTTCTTTGTTTGGAAATGAATATGTTTTAGTATTAGTTTTTTTAATACTGAATTTGTTACAATCACAAAAAAACAAAACCTTCGCGTATGCATTGAACAGGTTTTACGGCATTTATTTTCGACCACCCCTTTGCAACAGCTGTTTATTCACCGAGAGTCACACATAGAGTCAATTCATCTCACCAGGTTATCCAAACATTTACACATCAAGAACGTACTGAGCTACTTAGAGGGCGAAGTAAAAGTTTTAATGCAAAGTGACCAAGCAATTAAAGCAACGAAAAATGCTTTAGCCTAAAAATGTGTACTTGAACTGCAAAATTTTATTAGCTTCATGAAAATACTCTAAAAATATTTAACTTGATGAATAGATGAGTGAAAGATAGCTTGGGAGTGGCCTGGGAGTATATCCAACGATTATTCATTACTGTTATTTTATAATTGAATTATTTTATACTACTAATTGTTTTCATGAGAGATCCCATATATTATTACACTGGCGTCGTTCATAAAGGAAATGGGAATACTATACGCATCAGAATTAATTGATGGAAAATTTCCATAATTATATTATCAAAAAGAGCACTACCGCTTTACTTCAGGCTCTAATCTATCTATTGAAAGTAGCAAAGCGAAGAAACCTTGTCATGTTAAAATTAAAAACGAATTCTTCTTTTCCAACGATACCAATTTTTAAAGATTTTCAAATCCATCCATGCCGAAATGAAGTGTCTCACAGCAATGTACTATTTAAAGAGTACACTACATATAATAAGTAAAATACAAAGTATTAAACTGGTAACTGCTAAAAGTAATAAATATAATTTTACGTGGCCACAGGTTTGTAACTGAGTAGTTAACTCCATGAGCACGTTAGAGAAAAAAATCCTTCAATCATATGCACCACCACGTACTGAATGTAGCGCTTTTAAAACTACTGATACGAATAAATTTAAATTTAATTATACTTAACTAATGGAATAAATCTACCATCGTCATCAAGCTACAAGATCCGTACGGTAAATGCATTTAAATGAACAAATTCCAGTTTTTATACCTTCTGACTAACCTTTTTGGTGGAAAATGTTATCGTCCTATGAAATGTGGTTTTCTTTGAAATTCTTTCATATGAATATGCCATCAGGTAAATATTCTAAGCATTTTATGAATATCACTGTGAAATTATAGCAATTAATAACTGCGCTTTATGTAATTGTTGTATCAAAAATAAGGCTCATTTATTTACCAATAATCATAATTGCACGATAACGTTTCATTGACAATAAATACCGTAAATGTATTTACATGTGGAAACAATTACAAACCACAAATGGCATATATTTCATATTCTATTTTATAAAAATCATGTACAACAATGATGATACGTCTTGCCTAACTAATTCAAATGAACGAAACGATTTAAGTTTAATCTCTTGAATAACTTTATTTTTTCGGATTCCACTTTTATCTCATCCGTTCAAAGATAGGGTATTCTCCCATCGATTCCATTTTATTTCCACAGCCTAAACTTTCTATCTCTTAACTTCCTGGCGCACACTCCATTCATATCCCATAATAGACCCATTCCCCACACACTATCGTAGCACTGCGTTATAACTGTATAATACCATGCAAGGATAATACTTTTCGTCAAGCAGCAAAATTCAATGGCTCGATCCATTTGAAAAAAAATATAATAACTTTTTCACAAAAATGTTTTAGTAAATTTTCGAATTTCGATACTTTTGTTCTTATCTCAGGATTAGGTCCTGGTTGGTACGCGTTCTTGATTCCATGCATAACCAGCACATTTTGGGAATTGAATTTTGTACCTACATAACTATTTTACAAATTCTATTTATCACAATAGTCTTCCATGATTTAAATATATACATATCAAAACTTAATTCTCTCCACGCGATCTTAAGCAGTGTGGCAGAGGGTGTAAGCACACCAGGCAATTGTGAGCTATTGCGGATAAATATATTCTGGATGGATACCACTCATTTAGCTAGTTAAGTTTAGTTATTTGGTTGCTTTGTTCAAGTTCTACTTTGCTCACAAATAGTGCAATACGAAATTTATAATTCAAATCCTACTAATCGTAGTTTTAACTCTTTTTAATTTCACCATCATCAATCAGTTATCAACTATCAAAATATCGGTTTAGTGATGTTTACCACCTAATTCTCATTTCAGCAATGTCCCTTCCTAATTCTTCATTTTGACAGATTATTTAATTTTCTTCCTGTTTAAAATTTTGGAATTTCCCGCTTATTCTTTCCATTTATTTCTTCTCCGATTTTAATTTTCAGGAGGGCATTATGCCACAGAATGATTTCCCTACCGTTATCTCGTCCATATTGCAGAATTATCATGAGCATCTTCCCTCTCCAGCTCTTCGTTGAACTACTTAATTGGTTATTCCCTCACTTCTATTTGATCTTCACCATTCCACGAAAGCACAAAATTTCTCCATATTTATACACATGAATCTGCCGGAGAACTGGATGAAATAGATTTTTTTCAGCCCATCGACCGATTATGAACACAAGAAGCGGGACATCAAGCGAGTATTACAAGGCACATTTGCAGCACCGACCGAGTGGGTGATCAAGGTTTGCTGTGATCCACGGCGCGGCATGATACACATCAGTGTATCCTCTCATCTAGCAATAGGGGCATCCCCCAAGGGGACGAAGATCATGGGGGGTGGGGCACTCGTGTGGAGTCCTCCCTCCAGCAAGAACAACAACGCCGCAAGGGGTCCCCTTGCTTCCTCGAGGAGAAGCGCCTACTACGCTCGAACGATGCTTGAAGGGAAAGGCTGATGCATCTACGGCGATGCGAGATCGTGGGGGTTGCCATGGGTACAGAGGGAGTGCGTGGGTAGCTGCTGAGGTCACAAAGCGACTGCGTGAATCAAAACACATAGCTACGAACTACATATTTTATTTACTTAACACTTTATCCTGTTCGTGAAGGGGACTGGAGTGCCATCCCTTTGTAAAATATATGAGAGAGTCACTAACAATAAGGACACTCACTTTATACTTATGCAACGTAAATTTGTTCATCATGTACTTCATATAACGTATTGTGCAAAACATGAAGTTCTATTCTCTAAAAATACTGTGAATTTATTAGAGTCCTGATTAAACAAAAACATATACGTGAAACTTTTGTGATGAGGTACTATAGCAACTCCTATTTCTTAACCAAGGCCTAACGTCTCACGAAAAAAGAACAATTTATAAAAGTAATAGAATTGGAGTAATTTTCTAATAACTAATAAGTAAAAATGTATAGAAGTGCTTCCACTTTATTGTCACATTATGCTGTGGTTCTCGTACCAGCTTTTTGCAAGAATAATACAAGCATAAGGCAGAAAATATACTATTACCCATATTTTTCACCCAATATTTGCCCATAATTCTTTATACTTTAACAGTGGTAGAAAAAAGAGGAGAGTAGAGTAGGGAGTAGAGGGTAGAGCCTTTCTGACATTATAAGGTAGTGGACAAATTTTTCTCCAGGTGAAAAAATTGTATTTATTTCGTTTCGCATAGGAATCTTCATAAGACTGATATGGCAACACTGCCTCTGCGGGACTCTCTTCAATCCTATATTAATAGACAAAAATCTAATGATGTCTGCGTCTGTAACTCAATCACGGAAAAACGGGTGCACCAGTTACTTTGAAGTTTTCCATGTGGGTAATTATGTGCACTGAGACAAACATAGGCTATATTAAAATTTCCTCCGGGCCGTAATAGTTGCTAAACGGGCCCTTAGATTTTACTTCCATTATAAAAGCATTGATCATTGCAGAGAGCATTGCAAAAAGAAGAATAATTTATTAAAGTAATTAATTTGTTTGCTTTTTTAAATTACTTTAATTCATGATACAGGGTTTCAATTTTCATTTTTTGATGGATTGAAGAACGAAATATTTAATTCTAGCATTTAAATATGCTTTATGTATAGTTCTTTTCTTAAAAATTAAGTTTTCAATTCCAAAATTATCAAATTTTCCTCAAGGCCAACAATGGTATATTTCCTTGGCAACCTGAGCAAGGGATATGAACGAGAAATTTCCCCCCGGCCTTTTATGGGTAACATTACATTGAATAAACAATCAAAGTAAATTTCAATGAGATTTCAGTTTGGATATTTTTTACCCCAACCTCTCTATGAGCACTTAACTGCTTTTACAGAGTATCTGCATTTAGCACGTCACATTAATTCCAATAATCAGGGCCAATTGGTATGCGAAGTATATCGCTTACTACGTAGAATTTTGCATATTGCTAGAGACCTAATTATTACACCTATTAAACCTTAATACAGAGCTAGAGCTCAAGAAGGATGGTTGGCATTCCAAGTCCCCAAATCACTGCTTTCTCTTAAGCTTTAAAATGATTAAAGCAATGAGCCATTTATCTTGAAATTTTGACCGAAGGTACGTGATACTTATTTCAAATTAAAATTTAAGTATGGGGCATATTAGTACTGGAAAAAAATCTCGCTCAAACTCACTTAAGGGAAAATATGCTCGAAGTTTATACCCCACGCCACCACGCCACCCATTGCGAAACTGAAATACTTTTTTAGTTTTACTACTTGAAAAATGAACAATGTCAGTAAATTAGTTTAATTCTATGCATCATTAAGCAACAAAACGGGCAATTTTCACTGAGTAAAAAAAACTAAGATGATATGTGAGAAGTCAGTTACTCTTCTGTTTGAGTAGAACTACTATATTATATCTTATTTTATTTGCTAGTAAATTTGCTGGGAATTTTTGCTAGTAAATAATAAATAATTAAATATAAAAATGGCACCTGTTCACAAGACCAAAATATTTATTAATGACACATTTATGTGTTTTACATTATCTCCAAGAGATGCCTTACTATAATCCCTTAAAGTAGGTACTATAATCCGATAATTTTAAGCTATTTACCATAACCCAATTCATTAAGGAATTAGTGTTTCTTTAAAGAAGCGAAAATTTGAGTGTGCGTACTTTATTTTATGGCAATGAAACTTCGTAATTTCCGAATAAACGTGGGTGTGTTCTAAATTCAGTGGAGAGGAATAATTTGTTTGCAGCAAAAGTTGGAAGGATAGACTAACGGATGAGTGGGCGATGAAAGAATGTGGAATGGATACTCCTGTAATGATGTGAATGAAATTATCGAGCCTCGTTTTTTGTCACGTTGAGAGAATGCATGAGAATGGAAAAACTGACAAGATACATGATAATGTACTGAATGGTGAGAGAGGAATGGGTACACCAAGAAAATTATGGGCGAATGTGGAAAAGATTCTTAATAGGAAGAATATTAAGTCTCATCATCAAGAGAGCTTAATAATAGGACCGAAATAGGGCTTCATGAAGAAAATTATGAAAATCGTAGCCTTTTTTCTATGTATATTGCCAAGAATTAAGCTCTTTTGACAATACCTATTCCAAAAGAGTACGACGTGATGGTAGGTTTATGCTGACATGTATATCCTAGAATTCCGACATTTATTTAATAATAGCAAACTGTGATGCTTAGACTAATAAATTCCCAACCCTTTTGGAATTCTAATTAATAATAGGTTGAATTACTGTCGCACGCTTACTGAGTTGCATTCTATAAAATCGCGAGCCTGCCGTATGAATCCAAATCTTAGGGAATCATAAAAAATTCTTTGCGCTAAAATATTCCTTTGATCTAAAGACTATAATTATGTAAGTTTAGCTGCAGAATAAGGCGTTCATTTACATGAGAAAAATATAGAAACGCAAAAAAATCGACATCATCATCCCATTGTCTTCATTTACGTATTGTCTAACGAGCCTCCGCCGGGGCATATGGCATGGGATGTTAGAACACCAGCAATGAGTAAAGGAAGGGAATAGGAAAAAAGAATTGGAAGAGGAAAATGATACAAGTAAATTGTATGTTACGAGCCTTAGTAAAGAGCTGGGTGGTACATCAATAGCATTAGCAATGTTGTGCAATGAATATTGTCGGGTTAATATACACTGAAATTCAATATCGAATATTAAATTTAATAATAAAATTAAGATAAAACAAATTAATAATTACAACAACCATAATAGAATGAAGGCATTATTGGAAACACAAAATATTAACACTAATTACAGCGATTTCTCTCAGCAGCAACTGCTTGGCCTAACAACTTGGAACTGATGGAAGAAATCGTGCAAAAAATTGAGGAATTAAACGTGCATGCCAGCGATGGAAAAATTCACAATCAGAGGGACATCGGAAGGAATATATAGGAAGGAAGACACAAGTGAAACGAGCAATAAGGACTGTTCAAAATGAAGAATGGGAAAGGACCTGTGCTAGGGTTAACATTATATTAGGATACAAGCGGTCAGCAGAAGCATGGATGGTACTGAAAGGGATGAGAAAAGAGACGAAACACAAAACTAATCAGCAGATCCTTCCGAAGGAAAACTGGGAACAGAATTTCAATAAATTACTTGCCGAGGACCGAAAATAATTTAAATAGAGCTATACGTGGGAGTATAATGATACAAGATTAAAAGTAAGTGAGAAAGAAGTAAATAGGGCAATAAAAGAAGGAAAGAATGGTAAAGCTACCGGGCCACGGGGGTCATTCTGTAACTCCAAACCGATCGGTACGGTAGGCTTTTCGTCGAGTGGGACGTCACAACGACTCAGAGAGAGCAGCCGTGCGATTCTGTACGCACCCGATCGGTGCGCCGCGGCTGGCGAGCTCCAGTCGGTGGGTCCCACCGACACGCAAAAGCTGTCGGTACGGCGGAGGATCATTGGGTTTGCTTGAGAAACACCGAAGCAAATGGATAATAAATTTGGATTTTTAGCCTGAAATGGGATAATTTGATACTTGTAATAATGAGTATACATATATTCATGATTGTAATAACGAGGTAATTTGTTCTTAATTAAGAGAGCTAATGCACAAGTCGATGAAGTTAAGCTCATAAAGGTGGTGATCTAGAAGAGAAACTTCTACACAACTAGAATTCCGTAGCATTGCATAGCATTCTCTTGGCTGTTAAAAATGTTTTACTATTTGGCACTAACAAGTACGTAAATAGCTCCATACTTCTCCATACTATTCAGCATACGTTCACTGGAATATTTTTCATAATAATTGCCAAAAATCGTCTGTGGTGAATGCCTATTATTGCGGTTTAGCTATTCTCAAATAGATGATTCCCGTTTCCCGTGAAGGGGATTTCGCACATTTGTTTCGTATTTTAGTACCGTTATGTTAGCCCCCGATTTAGGGCCAGGGTAACGAAAGTTCGTATTTATACTGATGTTCGTATTTATACTTCCGGCCTCTTTTTTCGTAGTCGAGGAGATATATTTTAAGAATCTTTTGCATTGAACTGTCAATCATCACTCTATCCTAATAACTTTCGGATTTATCATCAAATAATGCCGAAACAATGTGTGGGACAACACCATGGTGTGGTGACAACACTACTTGCAAGTAGGTACAAAGTACAATAATAAAGAGTGGAATTAGCAAATTTGCTTATTTCTCCACTCAACTTAAATTTCTTTCACCTTATGTATTTATTTGTCACTCATTAATTTCATTTACATTCAACTTTGCTCCACAAAATTATGTAACAAATGTTTCATGACACGAGCGCGCAGTAATTTCACTGTCCTAAAACCACGAATATAGAATAATATACCTACGAGAATATTTCAATACCATATACCTACAATATAAAATACATACACGGATATTCTATTTTCGAGATCACGGCACTGTTCAATTTATTCCAACGAATAATTCTAGCAATCTTTGGAAGATTAAATACTATATTGGTACACGTTATGCCTTTTCTTCAACTAAAAATTCCAAATGCAAAACGCTGTTAATTTCGGATCTCAATCACACGAGTTAATACATATTATCAATCAATATATAGGTAAAATTGATAATTTGATGGTTATTTCTGGATTCAAGCGATCACAACGGATTCATTCTCACTTCTCACACTTCATTTAATCTCGTAGCACTCAACATATTTTATGAATACTTCATATTCTCACGGACGCTAATAGATGTGCTTTAAATATAAAGCACTTATTTTAATTATCAGATACACATTGTAACGCTCAAAATTCACATAAATTTATATACGATCATTCTCTTTTCGACATCGTTGATTTCTGTTGTTGTCAACCCCGAGAGCACTAGGCGGCTTCCTGTAGTCATTTGTTTCTTCTATCGTCTTCTATTGGTGGGAATACAGCATGAGACCCTCAGCTTCGTAAACACTCGGAAAATATGGAGGGGGACATTAAATGGAAGGAGTTACCCAACCGACTGAAATGGCACCAACTTGCATACAGAATCGCTGAAATAGGCTCCGTCGGTAGCGGAGTCCAAGTTGGTACGGAATTCCAACCGGTCGGTGGGTTTAGGAAGCGCAACCGATCGGTACGGAACCGACGAAATACAGAATGACCCCCCAGGAGAGTTTAATATGGAATTAATAAAATATGGAGGACCCAAAATTAATAAAGTACTAACAAGTTTTATAAACAGCATGTTTTAGAGAGAAAATATTCCAGACGAAATACCAATACATAAAAAAGGTGATATGAAAGACAGCAAAAACTATAGAGAGATCTGTGTATCAAATCCACTAATGAAAATATTAATGAGTATAATGAAGAATAATTAAGAGACGATTAGATCAGGAATATGTAGAATCTGAAATGCAAGGTGGATTAACAGCTGGAAGCTCGGACAATGACCATATTTTTCCAGGACGACAGTTACTTGAAAAATGACAAACTAAAAGTAAAGAAGTAGAACTGGTTTTTATTGACCATGAGAAACATATGGCAATGTCTCTAGGGAGAAGTTACGGGAAGATTACAGTTTGGACAAGTCCAAGGAATGGGGGATGACAATACCGAAAGCTGCTCTAAAATGGATAAGGTAAGGCAGAAGGAAAAGAGGAAGACCCAAGAAGTCACGGTGGAATGGAATAAGGAAGGAAATGATAGGAGGGGGTTAGATGTGGGAGATGCATTTGATAGGGACGGGTGGAGAGTGGGCATTGGGTGATGAACTTAAGGTTATTAAGGACTTTTACTTATGAAAGATGGATGTGTGGGGTTTGGTGAGGGAAACTGCTGTAGGGTGGATAATCACAAATAAAATAGTAACTGCTGTTACATTGCCAGCGAGGCCACTGAAGAGGTCCCAAGAGATAGCCGAGTCGGAAGTTAGCGGCGTACGAGGAAAGTTGTCTATTCTTCCACTCCGGATTGTGATCCAAAACCTTTTAAAGTGAATGCACCAACATTCAATTTAGAAAGTTTTCAATTTTTTACAGAAGACAGAGTTTCAATTTTCAGCATTGATATATTATTAATATTATAGTCAGTATTTATGTGTAGGCATTGTTGCACATTAGATCAAAATTCAATATCAAATCCCCGATATTGTGTATTGATTTTTCGATACACCGATAAGGTTTTTGAAAATTGAATGAGTTGTTAAATAACGCATTCTTTCAATAACGTGTTACATTCCACAGTATGCCGGGACTGATATTCCAATTACCTATTATGATTCAATTGAAAACTATATATTGAAATACCGCCCAGCCCTTTCTCGTTATCTCGTTCTCTTTTTATTATAGCCTCTAATGTTCCGCATCAGTTTTTTGCGTCTTGTATGGCGAAAGATGCAGGTCCATGGGCACGAGACTATAAGAGCATGCAAGGGCAACGAAAAATAAGCAGTTCAATCTGTCTGCTATTGCTTCAGTCTGACACAATTTCAAAGAGGGAAATATACTAGCCAAGGAGAGCCGCTTTTATCCTAGACTAATCAAGGAAGCAATAGAGATTTGGAAATTTCCGGTAAATTTCAACAGAGACAGTGGCTATCCACTCAGCACGTCATGGAAAACTATCATCCACTCCGACTAATTGCAGCGCAGCACCAGGACGACCAGCCCTATATAGGATGGCCAAAATAGCTTATTTCCACCTTCGACCTGAAGACGATAGCAGGATGGCTATCGAAACCGTTGTAAGCTAAAGTCAACAAACGCGGATGGAGAACCCGATAATGCAGCGCGCTAAGGAACAACCCCGCGAAAACATTCGCAAGAGGGTTATTAGTGTCGAGATTTGTGGAATAGACCACTATTTGCTAGTCTCTAGTGTGGATCTGGGCGGAAATTCGGTTTCGAGAAAATGAAGTGCGCCTACGCAAATGTGAGTGAAGTGAAGTGAAGGAAAGTGAAGACGTTGTTAGACAGTATGTTGTTATGTAGAAAACAGAGAATGGGGTGAAAAATCGGTAATGGGAGAGTAAATGATGCGTCAGTGAGTTTGAAAGTAATAATTGTGGGATGTGTAGAAATGGAAAATGAATGACGATGCAGGGTGAAATATAGAAGTGAGAATCGTAGTGAGTGAAAATAAAAAGGCGCGTAAGAGACTGATTATAGCCAAGTCTTATGAAGAGGGGATAAGAGAGGGTATTTGGTGAATACAGGGAGAAAAAGAATGAATGCTAATTCGTTGTGAAAGAGAGAAAAATGCGGAGTGTTTTTGAAGGTAAAATAATTTATTTTGGAAATGAATGAGAAGGGTAAAGCAAGGCGAGAACAGGGGAAAAGATGAAATAAATAGGAGATGAGGTGAAATCGTGGAGATGGGGGTAATGGGGCTGTTGGGCCGAGTATTTTGCAGAATTATACAATGCAAGACTATGCGATAATCACAATATGGGAAAGGAAATAAGTAAGAAAGAGTGGCAGTGAGAATATTGAAAAATGAGAAGGCATCGATGGGATACCCACTGTAATGCTCAGGTGAGTAGAATGAAGAAGTTTGGGCGTAAATTACTCACAAGCCACTTGTGTGAATTGTATAATTAATGTTTAAAAGCTTTTGTTATTTCAAAGCATTGGTATAATGCGGTAATAGTTCCATTGCAAAATGATAAGGGTGGGAAGACAGAAAGTAAAAATTATAGAGCTATTAGGTTCTTGAGTATTCCGGGAAAAGTGTTAAGTAAAACATTAATCTAAGGAGCGAAGAATATTATTATTGACAGAATCTGGGGTGCACAGCGCGTTTTCACTCCTGGGAGTAAATGTAGTTATCAGCAATTTGCAATTCATCAAGTTTAAAGCAAATATCAATCAAGCTCCAGAAAAATGTACAAACGTTCGAAAGAATGTACATTGTGCATTTTTGGATTTAGAGAAGGCAAATAATCAAGTAAATAGACATAAGCATTTGATCGTTCTGAAGTACAATGAAGAGAATAAGGAGTTATTGAATCTAATGAAGGATACGTAGGATAATTTTAAGATAAGTGTGAGAGTAAAAGGGGTCTTGAATGACTGGTTTGAAATAAAACAGGGAGTAAAGCAGGAATACGAAATGTCACCGTGGCTGTTAAATGTATTTATGGATAAATGTGTGAGAGATACCTGTAGGGATATCGTCGGTGCATTAGTTGGAGATAAAATTATGCTAATTCTACTGTACATAGATGATGAATTGTTGCAATCCGAGACCCCAATGGAAAATGGCGCAGGGGCGCATTTACAGGGGCTTCTGGATAACGTCCATGAAGCAGCAAGGATAATTTATTTGAGGATAAATTAATCAAATACCTAAGTAGTAGTTTATGAAAGGGATATTGGTGATAATGATTGATGAGAGCGAATTATGAAGTAATAGAACAAGAAGGCGATTTCATGTATCTTGGGCGAATGCTTGCGACAGGTTGAAGGTTGAAGCGATTATAACCGGTAGGAGAGTCACAGGTAGTATATAGAGCATATCTACGAATGAGTGCTTCTTTAGGGATGCAAAAATCGCAGCGTACGAAAGTGTTCTCCTCCTGACGTTATTATATAGCAGCTAAACTTGAGAACGTTACGATAAGCATTAGAGTAGGCTAAATGCAGTAGGAATTCGGTAAGTGAAAAGTGCTTGCGGCAAAGGTAGGATGGATAGGGTGAGGAATAAGTGGGTGATTAAAGAATTGGGGTTGGATGCTCCAGTAATGGACATATATATGAAAGGAGTGTGCTTCTTTGGTCTATCCATATCAAGGGAATGAAAAAGAGTTGAATACAGATGATAGTAGAGGAAATGGTGTGAGAGGAAACGGTAAGCCGCGAAAGTTATGGGTGAAGGTGGCGAAAGAGACTCTCAAGAGAAGGTATATTAAGAGTCTGACGAGTAGGAAGGCGTGTAAGAAGCAATGCGTGAATACGGCAGAAGTGAAGGAGAATTGCAAGGATAGGGAAGTTAGGAAGAAATTATTAAAAAGGAGTCACTTTTCATAGGCTAATGGAAATAAGTTAATTATTTGACTTTTCCTACCACGAAAGGAAATGGCGTGATGGTTATGCAGATATGTACGAATGTGACACGTACCAAACTTTTCTTCCGCCTAGCATAAACATTTGGTTAAAATAAGTAGGCAAATATGCTAAAACTGAGGAAGCAAAATGGTTAATTCCGCATGAATATCACGACCCTCGACTGCAGTACGGCGTGAAAGATAGATGTGGGACGCAGCAGTGTAGGGAGCACAATTACGTCCCACATTTCCCATAGGGATCTGCGAATTTCTCACTGGCAACATAGCGAACGCTGCGGCACAACCTGGGAAACTGATATCACCGTGAAGTCGGGGAAATTAATGTGAACTCAGCTCAAACATTCCTGACAAAATTCTCAACCCAGAGCTTGGGCCATTTGGTAGCCTAGAGAGCACACCTGGATACGTACGTTAATTTCAAATCTCACGTAAATAGGGTTTCTGATGCTATATTCATGACTCACTTCCATATTTTTTACCAAGAAATTCAATTTCCAATTTAATTTCAAGGAAACCCAACTAAAATTCCCAAACATGAATTAACAAAAAAATAAACAAACCCTTTTGTCAAAGGTTCTTTACGAAATATACTCAGTTATTAAAACTATAAAATATTTAATCACAATACCTTTCACTAAATTGTACTTTCTACCAAAAATAAGACGCCATTATAAAATAATGTGAAAATTTTGGATTGAAAAAGTTTGATCCAATTTTCTAGTGAATTATTTCAGGGCGTTCACATGATAAATTCATTAATATCTATATCCGTTCAAAGTTTTCCGTAGATAATGCTGTGCCAGTCAACTCACATTGTTTCCGGGACCACATGTTTTGTTACTGTATTTATAATTTATAACGTTTTTTATAAATTTTGAATTTTATTCAACGTGTAGATACGTATAAGTAAAAGAAAAATTTGAACTTTTGCTTGGAAAAAATACTTAATGCGAGTTTTTGAAGAATTATTTCTGGTTGTCACTAGGCAAATTTACACAATTCTAATGACACACAACATATGATGCAGCAGGGGACTCAAAAGACCATTCATGAAACGTGTCATAATTAGGAGGTTAAAATGAATTTCCCAATTCCCATTTGATAACCTATCTTCCAATTCTGCCGCATGTTACTAACCGTATTTTATTTCACGCAAAGTTAAATAAGATGGTGTAACAAAATAATTTCCATTTTTGTAATGAAAATTTTACTTGAAATGAATTTCTATGTGATATTATTACTACAGTACATTATCCGGCAAAATAGAAAAAAAATATATTTTCACTCACAGGTTAATGGAAAAATTAAAAATCATCTATGAAATTAATTATAAACAACTGAAATTATGTTTCCCCAAACTCATGGTTTAATATCAGTTTCTACTGTCTATCACCGTTCCGTATTTTCTTAAATGGTAAAAAAGCTAAGCTGCTATTACAAAAAATATTTGACGATCTCTGTAAGAAATAATACAATAACTTTGATGCAAATTCCAGAATAGCTATTTCCAGACCCTCTCCAAAAATATATATGAAAAGGTATTTTCACTTATCTTTTGCCAATGCAAAGACTTGATTCAGCAGGATTAATAAACAACTGCAATGCAGTTTCAACGCTTACATGCGTAATGCCATACCGTATCATAAAATAATTCCGCGTTTTTTTAATTGAAATGATATTGCGAGCAAAATGGACTAGAATACCATTTTTTATCACATTTTAATTTCTCAGGATGAGAAACAAGAAATGTTAATCATTCTGAAGAACTACTGGCAAACATACCATTGCCTAACAGCTCTATAAAAACCTAAGCATGCTCATTATGTATAGCGCAGGTCCAGCAACTCGACGGGCATGCATAAAAAAACAATAAATATGATGCTTTAATACCTACGGATGTTTAATATAATATTTTATTTTCAAATATAAGTCTTAATCAAATTTTTATTATAGTTCACACTCAGAATATAAGACTAATAAACGAGTTCATGAAAAATAGATACATTCTTGACAAGAAAAAAGGATACCTTCAATGCAAGATTACATAAATTATTACCAGATTTTAGCTTAGTGAATTTATAGAACGTATTTTCACCAACCGTTTTTCTGGGGTGAAGGGAACCCGAAGAGGCATTGTGACGCAGGAATCATAAACAATTAAAGCGAAATCTCCACGGGCAAGGTTTCCCGGGTGGGCCTTGCGCTGATTCTGTTCAATTTTGAACGACCTTTCTCCCCCGGCCCTTCATCGATTCTAATTGTGACCTAATCTTTCTACCCGCCGCGGCAAACATATTTTTCTTCCTTTTCCACGGGGGCCACCTTGAATACCTTATGATACCGGGGCCTTTTGTGTTTGAGACGCCGCAGACTTCATCTCCCCGACTATCGCGAAAGGCAAACATGTGGAGCGGCGGTCCGACCCCAGTCTCCGCCACATACACACAGACACAGGCTGAAGATCGGCAATCTTAACTCCCCCCCCCCTCTCTTCGCTTTGGGACGCCCCCGCCCGTTGCGGCCGCCGAGGGAGTTTGAGACAAGCAAAGCGTTCACCATGCTTCTCCTTAGGCAATCTCAACCCCACCGCAAACCAGGCCAACCCTCCTACCTACTTCCTCTTTGGTGATTTCGATGTCTCGACTGCGATACGCGATATTCATGAGACATCGAACAGCAATAAAGTCACCAGTCTCTGAGATGATAAGTGATGACATGAAATTGTAGAGATGTAATACACATAGTTTCCTCAAATAATAAATGATTCGTACCAGTGGTAACTTTCTGCTTAAATTTCAATGTTTTTAATCCGCATTGACGTTCAAACATCGTCATCAATAACAGAGTATGCCCAAAACGCTGGGACAATTATGAGATTTAAGGGACAATTACCGCAGACTCGAGCAATTTAATATACAAAAATTTTACTATACAACTGTATGAATTTCTCTTAAATCTAATACCTGTACGTTCTAAGCTATGACAATCTTAATATACGTATTAATTTTACCTCAAGGAACATCATGTAGAACAGCGAAAATTTGGGAGGTAAATATAAAGAGTATATTGAAAGCATGAGAGGAACAACATTTATTTCATGTTTTTATTTCCTTACATTGTGGAATATGCAGCCACATACGATGTAAAAGGGTTCAAAACCAAAGTGAACGACGCCACTGCTACGCGAAATAAGATTAGAAATGATGTGAAAATGCTATGCATTCAATTTTTTGCGATTTTACTCTAATATAGGTAATAAGTCATAATTTTATTTAAGTGCATAAACATAATTTTTAGATTACGGAATACGATACGCGATACGATAAGCGATAAACGGAGCAAATGTTACAAGATATAAATGCAATACGCGTCTGACTGGCGAACTGATGTAAATCGTGAAATACATATATTTTAAAGCTAAGGCAAAGAAGTATCGAAAGTGTAACAGTATTCACCAATTGTGAATTTAATTCTTATTTTTCCATTCCTGTGGCAAATCTCTAATCATTCTATGCATCAGTCAAGTCTTAAGAGTGGAGCAGTTACATAATCAAGGAATAAAATAATGCAATATTTTAGTTTTACATTTCAGCGAGGAATATGTGACAAGTAATATAATTTCTGATGCAATACGTGAAATAAACTCGATATGCTATGTCATGCAAGATCATTACCCCGAGCAGCATGACAGAAAGTCATGAAAGTAAAATTATCACCCGATACTGATATTTCGTGTATCACAAAGCCCTTCCGAGAATTCGCCTTCAGCCCACTCTTTGGCAATCTCTCCGCATTTCCTCCCCCCCAGTGGAACATTTTCCATCCACCTTATGCCACCGATTTTATTCCACCATGTACCTCACCGTCTTGCTCCAAGCCTCCCTCGAAAATCATTCAAGTCAGGACAAGTTATAAACCTTTTGTTGGCTTTTGTTGAACCACCGTCGGCATGAAAGGCCCTTTCGTCCCAACACACACAAGAGGACCCACCAATTCCCGGAACGCCGTTTCTTGAGGCTTTCTTGCGACCCTCGACCTTTCCTCTTTAACCCTCTTCCTACACATTCCTCCTTTCACACATATGCGGCTGACTTCCTTCCTGCCCCAACATATACGCTACCTTTCAATTAGTTGGGGATGCCCCCCGTTTTTAATGTTGCATAAATTCCTAGAACGGAATAATTACCTTAACTTTAATTTTAAACACTGCAATTTCCTCTTCTAACATAATTCACCATGACTACGGATTTATTGTGCAGCAATAACTTCATTTTGCCGAACAAATGACTCGAAGACGCTGCTACGCTCGTAAAATTCGTGGTTATGTTAAGAAAAATAAAATGAAGAAATTGCTCTCTTTTGGACGTCCAAGTTAATAATTTAACCCTAACCTGAGACTATCTTTATCATATTAGAAAAAAATGTTTCTATCTAATAATATCCATTACTGACCCTATCAATCTAATAATAGTAATGTAAATAAAATCAGAAATAAACAGATGACGCTTTAATTATAAAATCTTTAATTAGTGCCATATCAAGCAAAACCACTTGAGTTAAAAGCCAATAAAATTCATTACTGGATCCATCAATGTAATGCTAGTAATGCATATTTCATCGGAACTCATAATTAACGCTTCATTATAAATTTTAAAAATGTTTACATAACAAATTACAATGTAACAACCTAGATAATACCAAAAAGGCAACACAAGGGTAAGTTACATCCAATGTTTGGCTCTCATATGTAAGAGGTATAGTGGAAGATAAAAGGAAAAAAAAGTAAGTTATATGTGTCTAGCTTCGTCTTTATAGCCGGCAATTATTATAGTTGGTAATCATAGGTAGACATGGTGTCACGTATTTTTCTCTTGCAATACCATCTAAAATTATGTAGAGCGAATAGAATTATATAAACAAGGATGTAGAGCATGAAAGTGATTACTTTAATCCTCCATCCATTCCTTCTTTTACATGATTTATCACTTTGTGCCACACACCCTTGCGGTTACTGGCTGGGCATTACGTATATATGTACGTATGTAGATGTATAAAACTAGCATTTCTAAAATATGAGCTCCTATATCGCTTCACCTCGGATGAGTGTGTGTGCAGACCGCTGATAAAAGTTCCATCAACTGACCGTTCAATTAACCATTTCGGCTCCAAATTAATTCATTATCCCGAAACCCAAGGCTTTCCACGCCTAAATCCACCTTCACTGTTCCATAATCATCTCATGGCCGTGACCTTTTGAATGAGCAATTATTTGCTCATTATTGATGATCCGATGATACCAAGGCACAAGTGCTCTCCATTCTCGGCCTTTGCCGTCCACAAGAAAACTTTGCCGTCATCTTCGACTCTGATATTGAATCGAATCTGCTATTCAACTAACGAGGGGCGCAGCCAGATCTGCAATGGGCCATCACGCCTGGCAAAAGGAGCGATAGAACAGTTGCGAATATGACAATTAAAAATCCACGACGTGCGATAAAACCGCTTATATTAACTCAATACAGCGTTGAAAGAGTATTTCAAATACGTTGGATATCGCAAAAAAAAAGTTTTCTGAGCCGGGAATAAAACCGCGGACTAGCAGACTTTTGATAAAATACTGCTGACTATCTCAATGCTGGCAAGAATTTCCGATTTAAAAACAATTTTTAGGAGGTTCTATTTAAACTACCTATCATACGCTAATCTTACTAATGCTATAATACTCATGGATGGTACAGACCCTGGTCAGAAATTTAATTTTTCTGATAATGTTTATGTAACCGATCATTGCTGCAGATTAAAATACGGCAAATGGATATGTAAAGATACTTTTAAACATTTTTATGCCCACGATGTTGGGTTGACGACTGAAAATACATGTTAATGCTCGCTAAAATCAAAAATCCCATAGCTTTATCAGGATGAACGCTTCCACAGCCGATGCAGATTTTTCGTTAAAAAGTTACCGACTCAATTATTTAAAAAAAATAATTTTCTCCGAAATAGTATATAATATAATTCTGTGAATTTCATAGTTCGTTTTGCTTACGCATCACATGATTCATCAAAATCGGTTTTCCCATCGAAATTAGTTTTTGATTTGGATTTTGTGAAAAATGTCATCATATACAAGCAAAACCAGCAGATATTTATACATATTTTTATAGTTCGTAATTTATTTAGGGCGAGGATATGGAATACTTTCGAGTTAAGAACAGTCTATTCTAAAACCTCAGCGTTTGATTTCAAACATTTATTATTTCCATTTTTATATTTTTCCGCAATGCAGGGCAAAGTGCTTTATTCATTGTTCTGAAGCAGTACCTCGAAGTTTTTTTCATCCGTACCCTTATCATATTATTTTAGTTTACTTTGACTGTACCCCAAATTATTAGATCCACTGCGTCAGTCAAATCATCTGCAGCAGAAATGGCATAGATTGGTATCTGCAGCTCTCCGCTCTACTCTTCTTTCAGCAAACGGAAACCATTTCTTCGCCATTCATTTTAACGTTCGTCGTCATTTCCTTCTACAATCCTTGGTCTCCCTCAGTGGTTTTTCACATAATTTCTCTTTCTATTATTGTTTTTCAAGGGATTTAATAATTCTTATTCGTAGTGTTTTCCTTTAACTACTTTTTTCCATAATTTGCTTAGGACATCACCCACTCATAGGGCACCCACTCAAAGGGCATAGGACCCTTGAAGGTCAAGGGATAACAAGAGGGATCTGAAGACCTTACCATCGATCTTGGAACATTTGTAAACCCATAATTCGACAGGATTGTAGCGGCGATTCGATTTTTGTAACCCTTTGACCTTGACTGTGCCCTTTCAAGGGTCACGGTTGTAATTTCGAACTCGAAAGTTCTTCCATCGTGTTTCTTGTGCCCAAAAACCTAAAATTTGAAAGTTTCGCAAAGAAATTCTGTATTTTTCGTATTTCGAAGAATTTAACATTGAAGCCCATAAGGCAAAATTTGGATTTTTGGTTATACCCTATTTATGGGGTCAAAAGTTCACATAAAATTTCGCTTACACCCAACAAAACTTACGACCTTTTTCTACCTTTGTACCCAATTTCATTCATTTGGCACGAAAGAAAGTGTCTGAAATTATAGGTTAGAAATGACACACGATCAATGGGACACCGTATGTAATTCGAGTACTATGAGAACAATCACTAACAGAAAACAGTTGGAAATGCTAATAGTATGTTTCATTTAGAACTCACCGCTGGGATTCCTTTCTTTTTTAAATAAAATTTCAAACAGCCTCAAGCTTGAGTGTAACTAATGTATTCGCCATAAACAGTTATAAGATTATTAAAATAAATAAATAGTTTACAAATGTTAAGAGTAAAACCTTTTCCGGCATTAAAATCATTAGCTGCTATCAATCCAAAGATTGCTTTGCAGCACCTCTAATCTCCTCTCATTTATCCTCTAATCTTCTAAACTCCTCCTCACATATCTACCTTAATATTTCATAAATTTTCATTTTGACGACTATTATAATATGAACCATGTATCCCATCCTTGTTCTACGTCTACAAGTCTTCCCATTGTTTCTCCTTCCAATATTATTTTCCTGAGACTTGTGCCGAGGGATGTGTCGAATAAGTTTAGTTCATCTTTGCAGATCTTCCATTGAACATCTTTCCTCCCCAGCTTGCGTTCATCGGTAGGACTTTTTATTGATAATTCTTTGCATAAATTTGATCTTGTTCACTCTCTCATTCTTTCTCATTCAACATATTTCCTCTTCAGCTGTAATTTCCCAGGTTTCACAGCCATATGAGACCATACAACCACTATAACTTTGTTATACAACCACTATAACTATCACTGTTAATCTTAAACCATATGGATGAAAATTCTTCCACTTGCTGTGGTTTACGTTTTCCAGGTAAAAAATGGACTTTTTCTTTTGGATTCCTTTCAGAGGCCATTATTTTACTTTAAGTTTCATTAATTTCCAGATACCGGTATAGATAAAGTAAATAAATATTTATAAAATTCTCCGGCTTCACTTGGTGGAACCACATTGCGATGGTTTGTAAATAAATTCACTTTGTCATGTTCCACAATAGGTTTTATTATTCCGACCTAGGTTTCGACTCAAGTTAAGTCGAAACCTAGGTCGGAATAATAAAACTTATTGTGGAACATTACAAAGTGAATTTATTAACAAAACATAAATGAATATTACTAAGTTTATTAGATACCCTAACCTTACACCACATAAAAATGTTTTTATGAAAATTTTTTTAAGCAGTTAAATGATTCCATAGCATGCTGGTCTTAGTAAGAAGAAAAAGCAGAGAATTCCGAAGAACGCCCTAAAATCTTCTCGGAATGCCACACAATAAAATGGAAACCCATGAGTGGCAGAAAAAATCTCATAAATATGTGATTTGAGAAAAAAGGAATAAATTTAATGAGTGGATAAGAGATTATCTAAGAGGATAAATTGGTTACCCCAGGCAATGAAGCTGACTTCCAGACGACCATTAAATTTCATCCATTGATTAGAATACGTTATCATTAAAATTATTCAACGGGAAAGGATGACGAAAAAGGATGAAGATAGCTCTCCGAATCTTTAAAAGATGTGAGGCAATATGGAAAATTTTCCCCACTGACGAATAAAATGCCAGGGAAAATTTGTGGAACAGAGGAATGTATAGGTAATGTATTTTTTGGGTAAAATAGATATATCTCAAAGGTTGAATAAAAGGCGCGGTGTGAAGAAATTTCGGAGTAATATTGATACTCAGGTAAAATTATAAAATACTCTATATAGAAGTAACTAAGCGAGAGTAGATAAGAGAGGTTATTGTGAGATTGAGAAAATACATTAGGAGCGTGCACTTACATGGCAGTGAAGCCTGGACGATGACAGCTACAGAGCAAAGAACATTGGAAACAAGAAGTTTATATTTATTCTAATTTCACAGAATTCTTAGTCCGGGTGGAAATAGATATTAAATATGCGCCAAAATAATTGCACCTATCATGAGAAGAGGAAACATATTCCAGCGACAACAAGGTTTTGTTCATCCCGCAGGCAAAGCAACATAGTATGGAACTTTCAAGCTCAGTTTTTGGACTCATTATTGTCGTTCTATGAGGCCATTTGTCCTATGCTGTTGGAATAGCTAAAGCTGATTTCTTCAGTTTAAGATCAGTATTATAGGCTATTGGAGATTCAGTATATGAATATGCCTTTCACGTTTTAATGAAGAACATACCCGATTTTATAATTTTCCTTCTCTTTAACGGTTAGATGACTTACCCTTCACGCTCATAATCGTAAGCAAATCCGGAGACAGGTTGACTCTCTCCGATCATCTCCGTCCCATGCTAACTTCTCTATATTTTCAAAGCTCATCTATTTCACGCTCTTCTTTTATAAGATATACGAATTCATCCTTTTGTCTCCTTCGCCAGAATTACCTGTTTATCTTTCCATCAATAATGCTCCTTATAAGTTTTTATGCACAATGTGTCTCAGGATAGGGAAAATTCAACAAAATCTTCTGTCCTCAGAGATAGCCGGTTTTCTCATAGTTTAATCTCCAATATTATCTTAGTTCCTTATTATACCCGTCTATTTTATCCTCATTTCGCTTCCAATATGTTTTGGAAAGAATAATTTCTCTAACCTTTATATTAACGTGATTTTAGCCGAGAGATTTGGCCTTGCTATTAATGCCAGTCTGTCGATTGGTTGTAAGGCTCTTTACGTAGAAGTGAACGTTATCGATGGGAAAGCGTATCCACTACAGATATTATCATGGCATATTAAATGATGAATTGACAATGATAAATATTTAATCTGGAATTGAGTAACTGGGTCATTGTAACACATTTTGCACTAAGTCAATGCGCCTATTAACCTAGAGAGTAAACTACTTGCGCATGGATTAGTTTTTCTTGATGTTTTAAAAGGTGCATTTTCATAAACATTTCTCAAGTGTAGAAGTATAATGATCCATTTCGTGGACAAAACCATGGGCAAAACACTCATACAAGTATTGTCGGGAACAGATCCTTACTCTTTTTGGTCTTTAAATCATCAACTTTACATTTAAATGTCTTCTGCAGGTGGTTTCTTTTCCTTTGAGACTTAATGACGCTGTCAACATCATTTGTAAATATTTCTCCAGAGCAGCGAAAATTTTATTGATAAGGTAAGGGGAATATTGGAATAAGATCTCTAAAGCCATGTAAGAACACCTCCCCCAATCTCTATCCTATTGTAAGCCGATATTGTTTAACTTCAAATGGAACCATTTGCAGTTTGAATTAAAAAAACTTAAAGTTATTCTTAACAAGGAGAGTGGTAATTCCTAATTTAAAAGTTGATACATGAATCCGCGTTTAGTTCACGAACTAAGTGCACGAAATATCTTGTCGTCAAAAGAAGGATTAGGAAACTTTTTTTAGAAACAAATCTCAGCTTAGTGACATATTAATGAAAAATAAAGAGACTACGATGTAAGGTAGTTAAGTGTAAAAATAAGAAATAAGACATCTCTTTGCGATGAAAATTACAAGAATAATTCATGTAAATGAAAGAAATCCTAAATCAAAGTGTGCAGAAAACGGGTCCATAATTAGTCTTGCAGCTTTTACTCAGAAATTCTTTGACTCGGGAATCTTTAAAAACATACTTGTCTTCACACAGGATCGCGGTCAAACTCTTAAAAAACATGAAAATTGAATCTGTGAATACCTACTCTTGCTTAATTAAATAACGAATGTGAAAACTTTTTTGCTGAATTAAATTAAACCGAATTTCCACCGATTTATATTTATTCCAATGAATAAATGAGGATATATACAGTAAAATATCTATTTTTATCTTCCAATAATCATCACTTATTCAATTTAGGAAATACGCCACCCAAAACTTATTTCGCCAATTCGATTACTTTTAATGATACATTTACTTTCACTAAATGACAAAGAATTCTGCGGACCAAGTGCTATACAACACTTTATTTACAATAACTAAAAAGATCGATAAAACCTTTGATCAAGTATCACGGAGAGGCTAAAAGCCAAATGTTGGTACTATTCACGATTCTGGCCGAACCATGAATGCCAAGAAAGCAGCGTGTACAGCGGACTTAACTCTAGAAGGATGAAAATTCGATATTACTCAGAAAGCATCGGCTTCAGACTACCTGTTTAAGGAAGGGTATCAAAGGGGAGCCCAAACCGGATTAAAACAGCTTCTCCCTGGGGAACTTCGCTACGTTTTTTAGATATTTTATCAAAGAAAGATCCAAAGTTAAGAGGTCACGGCCACCCTTAGATTAGATTCTTTCGCCAAGTATTGCACTTTCATATTTCATCAGGCTAAAACATCTTCGTCATCTCCACTTTCTAATTGAGAGCTTTTAAAATTGATCACTCTACGTAGAAGTAAAGTGCATAAAATATAAGCCAATTAATTACAAAAGGAATTTCAGTTCTTTCTAATTACGCATATTGATTTAATATTTTACACTTCTCCCTACTTATTAGCTTCTTAGTGCTTGGTACCACGGATTACCCAAGAGTAAATAGTGTATCACTGCTTGCTACAACGGACAATCAGAGAACGCAGTATGTAGATACTGCCATGAGAAAAAGCCTACGAGAACCCCTAAGACCCTAAGGTGTATGAGAAGCGCTACCCGGGGCTACTCATTCCCACTCAAGGTTCCTGAAAGGAAGACCTTCACACTAAACGGAAAACCCTCAATTTCTGGAGTTCACAATATCCTATCACATGAATAGCGAATCCTTTACTTGCAGGGTAGATATTAACTTTGATCTCACTTCTATTTGCCTGCAATTTTTCATCAAATAACTACAACGTAATATTATAAATTGGCCTCATTGGTTTTTACAAATAATTTTGATCCATAAGTTTTGTTTTACACTTCAAAAGGTACCCATAGGTAGAAGCTCAAAAGTTATCAATTGTCAAATATAATGATTAATGAACATAGTGTACCAGTTCTTAACTTACTTAAATAAGCCCAAGTTGTATGTGCGAACTGGTTAAAACAAGGGTCCGGCATTGGCAGTTCAGAGTTCGAATGAAAGTAGTTACACGATTATATTTGTTCATTTTGAATAACCACGTATTGCTGTCTTGCACCCGTGTGCATGGGTGTGTACTAAATAACTACTGCTATTTTCCTCGATGAATTACTGTAAAATCAAAAGTGATAGTACTTTGACTGAATATGGATCATATATGGTCCATTTAATCAATTCCCATTCCAAGTTCCAATGTATATATTTCCACATACCAAATATTAGAAGATTTAGCAAATTTAACGAAAGAACTGGGACATAATATAAAAAAGACTCATCCAATTCATTCAAGAGTCATTATGCATTATATTTACACGAGATCATTCAAAGTATTAATTCTTTTACCATGCTACAATACGTATTTCCAAAGAAAAAAAAACATAAATAAATTTTGGGATAGCATCGCAAAGAAGAACGGAAGTGCAAGATAAAAAACTTTTATTCAAGATATAAACACACGTGCTGAAGTAGAATCTCATCTAATCAGTAATTATTGAATAACCCCCGTGAAGTAGAACCATGAATTCTATATGCCCGACTCAATGTTCTCGAATGCGAAATTGGAACGAGCAAAAGCATCGCCGGATCTGATGGGAGAACGATAGTTACGCCTCTCCCTCTTGTGGACGTTCACGTGACTAATAAACACCACCGATGATGGGACCTGAATCGAATCCATCGCGCGCGAACGAACGAACGCGGGCGAAAAACGTCGCTTGAAAGGCTTCAATTTCAAATCCCACGCACCTTCTCCCGCAGGCAAGCAAGCAAGCATCTGCAGGCAGGCTAAGGCCATCAAAACAACCCACTCGCGCGCGCGAGCTCCGGTTCGCCTCGAGAGAGTGTTTTGTTCTCTTTTTCAAGTTTTCCCTCCTACCGAACGACACAGAACCCGCACAAAGTTCGCAATTACGTCTTAACGTGCGAGATAGAGGCCGTTCTCCGCGAGTTTGTCGGAGGCTCACTCACAGTAAGAGCGCGTGTGTTTGTGCTAAAGACAGGTCACGTGTCTCCACGCCCACTCACCGCATCCCTAATTCGTCCGCACCCGTGCAGCAGCATCCGCGGCTGCTACGACGACAATTCCACCACCAGCACCCCCCTCCCCCACATCCCCTCCCGCGTACAGCCTTCCGCGAATAAAAAGAACCCTTCATCTTGCTCTTTCTCTGTCCCTTATCTCATAGTCTCCGCCTCCCTCCTTTCTTTCGCCTGCCCACCGTCACCGACAGGAACACGACTCCTCTCCTCCCGTGTTTTCCTCAACACACGCCATTAAGATACACCCCAATTCGAATCACACGTCCCGCGCACGAGCCAACCCTTTTGAAGCGAGAGAGAAAACAACACACTCGCGAAAATATTTCCATGCCATTTGTCAACACGTTACTTACGGAGATGAGAGCGGCCGCTTGGCACCTAATGTTTGTGACAGAAGAAAATCGGCATTCGGTGAATACAAGAGGATAAAGAGCTTCCTGCACTGAAAGTACTTTAATTCCATGTTCTACCCCCTAAGCCACATTTGAATTTATTCCCGAGAATTTTTATTTATTTTGCCCCGAAAATCTTTAATCTATTTCCAATGACAGTTAAAATGGAAAACAAAGTAGTTCTTATTTACGGCAAGTAAAAATGTGGCTATTTGAACATGATGATAGTGAAATAATATATGCAAATGTCTATGAAATTCTTAGCTTGAAAGGAAATTACTAAAATTTATGTAAATTGTATTAGCCATTTAAGACTGAAATATTTTGTTATTTTATTTTGCACGAAATTCTTGGTTACCCCCACACAATTTTATAATATTTGGTGTAACGTATATTTTTCCAATTGTTTTGCAAAATTGGGTGTAATTAGTATTTAAGAAGGAAGCGATAAATTATTCTCATTCTTAAAAAACAAGTTTGCAGATTTGAAGCCCTTATTTCATCCTTCTGGGAAATTTTACGCCATCCATGTATACTACTGAATCACTTGCTGACTTAAAAGGATATTTCTAAGGGTCTGCGAACATATTACAATTGCCATTTTTACGGAGCTTCGTTTTCATGGACTTTTGAAAATTCGAAATTTTACTGTGGGTGTTGCCAAGGGAAAATCATAGTTGTCCGCAGAAACACAATTATTTTCTCAAATCTGCTACATTTCTTATGTTCCTTCTCCTTCTTCATCTTTCTGCCTCGGATAGGAAGGATATTATGTGTTGTAAGAGAATACAAAAATATTTCATTATTGAGGAAAAAGCACTGAAGAAGTTTTCAAATACAAAAAAAGAGAAAACAGAACAAACACCCAAGTTATACCTTACCAAGCTCTACGATAACCTTGTGGCTTATTTGATTATATTCTCAATCGCAGAAAGAACATGTGCCTACCGTGATCAATAAAATTTCTCATAACTAATAACAACTAGCTATGTGTCCATAGACAAGGGCGCATACAGGGATAATTAAAACTCCCGATGAGATGAGACACATGACCACCTCCTCGCGGTGCTTCTTGGTAGCGACGGGTACCATTTAATAATAAAAGCAATGCCTACTATGATCCCTTAGCTATGCGATAAAAGTTTATTGAGTGAAAAGCGGGTAACAAGGTACTTTTTATCTGATAACAGAAATGGTTACAAGACGAGCGAAGCCTCGGGTAACATTTAGTATTGATATTGTAATACTCTTCCATTATTGAGTGTTGGCATCACGAAACCTATTATAAAAACTTCCTAGCGCCACATAGTAATATCTTAGATAACATTCAATCCATTTGGTTAACAATACCTCAAAGTAAATGAAGTAGATTTTTCGGAATTATTAACTTAACAACAGACACAAGGTACCTTACCGTTAAAGTGAAAGGCCAGGTGGCTAGCATGCCTACATTTTATTATCTATTCACTCCCATATCGCGTACATAAACACGGTACAGTACCCCAACAGTAGGCTTCAGATGTCAAGTGACTACCTTCTGGCAAAAGCTAGGATTGTTTACGAAAGAGGCTATATTTTACAAGAGATCAGCAAATAAATCAAGAAAAGATAGACTTCGAAACACAGAGGTAACTAAGATAAATCATGTATGTGAAGAAGAATGCAATAGAAAGTTTAGAAGGAGGAAGACTACCATGGTCATGAGAAAAAAGTGGCAGATATACTTGAGCAACACCAAGTTGAATCTATTTAAACGCTCATTCTAAATGGGGGCCAAAAGTTTTTTTATATGTAACCCAAAGTTATTAAACGGAAAAGGAATTTTTATAAATGTATATTTTGGCTAAAAATTGGTTGTTTTCACAGACAGACAACAAAAATTCACCTGAAAAAATAATGAATGTGGAAGGAGACTTTTTTATTTGTTCTGCTTTTCATAATTTTTGTAATGCTAGCAGCACATTGTTCATAATTAAGAAATTACAATTAACACTGGTGAATCCTTCAAGGCTTCCTTAAGCTTCCAACCACTATTTTTTATGAAAGAAGAATAAATATTTTCTTATCTTATGCTCAAAGGAAGAATTATGAAATAATTTCAAAGGCCACTCTTAAATGGGAACCAGGTGGAAGAAGAAGATGAGGTAGGTGTCTTGGTTTTATAGAGTAAGGAAACGCGTGGTTCAGAGATGATTAAATGTGGAGAAAATTTATGATGGAGAGAGGTGGAGAACATTGATCAGTTGACAAACTAGTTGAGTGAAATTGCTGTTTTAAGGGGAAAATCCTGAATGGAAACAAGGTTATTATGCTCATCTTCCTCGCAGATCCTCCCCCAATGTCACCTCTATTGACACCACTCGGTTCTCTGCTTACGCCGACCCCTATCCGATTCAATTCTGGTCCAAGGATACGCCCCCGAAAGGAGAAGGTTAGGTTAACGGGATGGTGAGAGCCAGTCGCACTCACCCGGCATGAATTAGCCTATCCGACAAGCTGAGAGGAAGGAATGACTTGAAAAAATAGTGAAAGAAAGAAGATACAAGGAAATTACGAGGTAAAAATGTAAATTAGGAGATAATTGAGACAATGAAGTGCTCCAGGCCTTGATTAATGGATGAATGTCAGATGGTTAGGGAAAAGAACCATGCCAACGCATTTCTATACTTATTCCTTGGCCTCCCTCGAGGGGCTTTATCTTCTGTTAGGTTGTACCATTCCATTTTATTTCACTCACTTAATAATCTAACAATATTTATTATTATTTTTTTAACATCTAGCATAATTACAAGAATTTAATTGATTGAAAACCCGCTGCCACAATAAGTCCCCTAGGTGGGTGGGTGACTGAGCTAGATACCTAGCCTTATGTCTCCCTATCTTATTTCCCTATAAATCGAGATATTTGTGCTGAAAAATTGGACAGACAAACGGTATAGAAAGGTGTGGCATAGAGAATGAAACAGGGTTGAAAATTCGAGAAAGATAGAATGAAGAAATGGAAAAGAATAAAACAAGAAAGCCAATCTCAGCTCGTTCCGGCTACACGCCGCACACGTGACAGGACGCTGTCTTAATTGGACTCTCTAATTGTTACGAGGATATGACCAGGCGGAGGAAAAAGCGTTGTAAAATCATGGAAGGCTGCTTCATTACGCTCCAAAAATTAACTGGATAGGGGCATACGTAATATGTTAATTTTTAATTAGCGATTACACCACGATACGCAATTACCATGAAAGTCGTCCCTAGCATAACAGAGTAGATTCAACGAATTAACAATGGTGTTTCCTGGCCTGGATATAACACCTTTTCATAAAATAAAACGTCAATGGCCTGCCCATGCAACGGGCTATTTAATAGAGATAGAGCTTTGAGAATGAATCCGTTATTGAAATAGATTCACTAGACTTCTAACACTAGAAAAGGCCATCCTCCTGCCTCAGCTGTAAGTTCAATTGATCTTGAATAGCTTTTTCATATCTTTACCACGATAAAATAAATGAATTACATTCGAACATCGAAAGACATTACAAGTAGTATTTAAAATATATTTGAGTACCAAAACACAAAAGTGGCGGTGTTCCTTCTTGACTACGGTTACCTACTTTGGTTGTGATGGCTTCTGCTCTCCACTCCGAGAATACTTTTTATTATGTAGCGTGGTTTCGTATTACTTTTTCGCATTAATGGACCCGGAGTTGGCACATAAAACTAAGACTGCATGGACGTAAAACTAAGAGCTTAAAGGGGTATAATATATGTTGACTATGCACATGCTATCCAATGACAACCCGCATCAAAAAAGTAATATTTCAATGCGCTAATATATGACAAAATATGCATTACACGAAAATAATTTCGAGAAGGCAAAAAAAAAAGAAAAAATACAATTTGCCTCTCAGGGATTTATAATAAATAACGTACTCAGGAAATAAACGCAGAATATATTGACTAGTCCCTGTATATAGCAATTTTACTTTGTAATCGGTTTTCTCTAAAATAAAATTTACCTCTTGAGCTATATAGTTTTATAATGTAAGATCAGTTTTTAATTTCCGTTAGACAGTTAATACCAAACTATTTTCTCAAGACAAAACGTTGACCTGATCGCAGAGTTTCTTCTTCAGTGCATAAATCTCAATGATAATCCCCAACATATTGCTTGACTTTCAATAACATTTTTTATTACCAGATAACTTTATGCAGCATTTGAGAACTTAGTGACCATCTGATAATAGGGGTATAAATAGGGGTATCTATAAAAAAAATTCAATCAATTTAGCTACTTAAACCCTCAAAAGGTCATAAACAATAGCGCGTTTAGACACATAATATCCTAAAATTCTCTTCTCAATATCTAAAGCAATTCAATGATTTACGTATTTTAGCAGATACAAGCAAAAGTTCCGAAGTCATTGGATACTCCTTCACCCTAATTCTCCCAAACCCCTTTCCCCCAGGCGAAACAAAATCGTGAAGTTTACAGTATCGCCGTAAACACCCATTAAACATGTCCCGAGAAAATCAGTAGTTAACTTATACCGCAAGCATATTCATAAGCTGCCACAATAAGTCCCCTAGGTGGGTGGGTGACTGAGCTAGATACCTAGCCTTATGTCTCCCTATCTTATTTCCCTATAAATCTATAAATCCCCTCTGTCTGTGACGACAACCCTTTTTAATACTAAAATTATAGAAATTCGATACCTAGGTGATTATTTGATCCATAATGGGGATTTTGAGCACAATAAATATCTTAAAAAAAGTATTTCAATATATTTAGTTACTTAAACCCTCACTGTATAAACAACTCTTACGAAGTCATTAGATATTCCTTCCTCATTCCTTTCCATCCCTTTCCGCATGTGAAGCATAACTGCGAAATACTCTACCCTCGTCGACATCCATAGCCTCTCAAGCTCTCAAAACGTTTTTAGGCACTAGATTTCTCTCTTCAACATTGAATACTACTCTACTTGGAAACCCAACAACTTGAAAATTACATTTTTCATTTCCTTCGTTCGTCACCGCGTTCCCCACTTCCGTAATTGATTCCGGGTTAATATGATACACGCTAATTCGATCACCCCTTCCTCCTGCCAATAGTCTTGGGCTAAACTTTCTTTATCCAGTTCGATTCCAGCAAAATATTCCTTTTTTCTTTACTCATATCTACGTTATATACACGACTAGAACATTTTACCCCAAAGTAAACTCCGCACTTAGCACTACCAGTGAACTCTTCTTCATCGTCTTCATACACTTTCCACTCATACGAACAGTGTGAACAGATTAATCAATATCCTGAAATAATGATCTTTTTACGGCCTTTTGAAATAAAATGAACCATGTCAAAGGAGTTCCGCCAAATAACTCTGTCTGTCATCTTTTTTTCGTTAAACTGTTAATAATGTTGCTATATTCGTTATCGGGCATCTCTGATAGCCATTCTTGTTTAAAATCCAATGAAAACGACCAATGAAGACTTCTTGGCTAGTATAGACAAACATAACAAACAAATATAAACTTCACTATGTAATTAAATTATTGGAATCTTTATCATCATAATCATCATCATTAAATTGATGGAAACGTATTGTAACTATAACACTACGATGAAAAGTAACACTTTTTACAATACCTCATTTTTATTGAACCAAGTGATTTTTGTGTCCATTGCAACATTATCAAGATAACTGTAACTATCTCAACTCGGGCATGTCAAAATTATCTTGATAATGGCGTAGCAAACGTCGAAATCGGTCTGCTCAACAGAAGCAAGACTGTGCCCAAGTGCTTCTTTTCATCATCATTACCCAAAGTAATCAATTTATCAATGACGTTGCTTTACTACAGCCATTGCAAAATGATAGGCAATGACAGTTTTTAATTCTCGAATGATACACCAAACAGAAAACAGAAACATTGTTTGTTGAAACAGAAAAATCGCACGACAATAAATGGGTGTCAACGTAAAGTGAAACGGATTGCGAATTCAGTTCCACTGACGACTAAATCAGCTTGCCGAACGATTTCGAGCTCTGAAATACTAGCACAGAGACGAAAGGAGGATTACAAAGGACAATACCTATCGATAACAGGCAGCCGCATTTGGCGTTGAGAAATGTTCACCCCGAAAAGGAAATTTCGAGCATGTCATGGTTAAATAGGTCGCAGCGATTGCACTTGAGTGACTCTACGAGTAAGTTTATGGCTATCATGTATTGAGGTAGTCATTGCATTCCAAAATTGCTTTGTATAACCGATTTCAAAGGGAAAATAAGTTGCCTTCGCAACTGGAATGCTTGTTCCATGGTAACCGATTCCGCTTTAATAACACCTTTCATTCATAAGTGAGGTTACGTAACAGCAAATAACCCACCTGTAAGGCTTCAAAATCACTGTGATAATTATCATTATGAGAGGTATCTAACTGATTGAAACACGATTAAGTGATGTTAAATAACTTCTACTTTTTTACCGGCTCAGACACCTTACTTCCTCTCACCATCATTTTCTTCAGAACAGTATACTCTCTCTTCATCCGATCCATAAAACCTTTTCCATCCCATGCCAAGCACATTTTCGTTTATCTTCCTTTCCGTCCATCGCAACTGAATTCTCCTCCTCAGCCACAATTCAAACAGCTGCCGCATTTTTTCATCTGTTTTTCCAGTCCACGTTTCTGCACTGTAAAACGTTCACTTAGTGCTAGACTCTTCAATTAACTTAACTAAACCAATCTCCCTGTGTCCCTGTCATCGCTTCCCTTCAATTACTGCAGAAAATGTTTTCTAACTCAACTCCCCTCCTAATATATTTACTATATCACCATTTCTTCTTATGCATTATACAAATCATCAAATTGCAATTCCACTGCCAGTCTATATGATTACTCCAGTACACTTGCATTGAGAACTGCATATGTTTAGGTTTTCATATTATTACGTTATTACTATATTAATTGCAATATCTATTTTCATTGATTGGTCTAAAATTAATAAGAATAATGATAAACTCCTATTTTTATAAAAACCTAATTGCAAATATTTTCGGAAAAATGCGGCGACAGTTTAAGAAAACAATCAAGTTTTCCCTCAGCATTTAAACCTTTGATTTAGAAATCATTATGATTTATTTATTTCACGTTCAAAAATGCCCGCCAGTCAGATAAATTCCTGGAAATTGTGGAGTATATTGAAACAGCTTAAAGCTTCCAAAGTCAACTACACCTGCGTCATCTATTGATTAATTATTTTTAATATGCTAAGTTTAATTTTCAAGCAACCTGCAATGAAATTCTCATCATTAAAAATCTAGCTAAACGAAGAGCTAAAAACGCGAGCAAGTGTTCACAAGTAATTGCCATTCTAAACTATGTCAAGAAAAACAGAATTATACCTTGCCATTTCCATATTGATAGAAATTTTACTTTTAAGTTTCTTCCTCCAGAATTACCAACATAAACTCTTGTGCGTATCAATGAGTAAACAAGCGTGCTAAATTTATTTAAATTACGGAAAACCCAGAAATTTTGGGACAGGTATGTTCTTTTATTTATAATCGGCATAGTAATAAATATTTTAAGTTGATTCAGTAAAATCACAATTTCAGATAATTTGTTTAAATTGGTAAGTTTAAATAAATGGAGAGTGGAATGAATTAAGTGACAAATAAAGCGAAATCAAAAGGTCACTTAAAATATATAAAAATAAATACGATGGGATTATATAAAAAATATGGATATTGTTGAGAGGAAGTCAGGAAAAGCAAAAAGAGAAACAGAATCACATACTGCTCACGTGTGGAAGACGTTAAAATAAGCTCATTTAACTCAGCTAAAACTTAACGTCACTTTAAGACAGCGGATTAGTGAAAATATATCATGTGGGGAATCTTTCTCCACTCAACTTCACCCGCTCTGGGTAAGTTTGCGGGTCTTTTAAACAAACGGCGTTAATCGACGTATTAAACAGCGACAAATAAGGCTCCCAAGAATGCTCTTAATGTAATGGAAAAGGGGGAGGAAGAAATGACGAAAAGGCTGAAAGAATTGTGAAGAGTAGGATAGGGAATTAAAGAGAAAGTGGGAGAGCTATTTTGGTCCATTCTCGCGAAAAGAATTAATGAGTGATTGGGTTAACAGGCGGGGAAAGGAAGACACTGGAGTGAGACTGAGCGAATGAAATTTAATTCCCAAAAGCAGCAGTGGCAGTAGGAGCAGGAAAGGAGGGAAGTCGTGTGAGAGGAGTTGTGAGATAAGGTCTGGGAGAAGAGTGAAGGCCGGAATGAAAGGACTCGACAAATAAGGAAAGAGGAATCCTGGAAAAGAAAACGTGAAGTCAGAAGAAGGGTTATCCAAAATGAATAACACCGACGACTCTCTCTCTCTCTCTCATTCGGAATATAACAGAAAGAGAGATAGGAGAGGCTCAGGAGGTTAAGAGCTCCTTTCCTGTTTCTTGTAGAAAATAAAAACCAGTGAGAGGAACGTCCAGAAAATACTCAAATGGATTGAGGGAAGGAAAAAGTGAATCTGAGGAACGGAAGACTTTATATGGATATGAAGCAAAAACCACAGCGGTGACGAGACGTGAGTTGCTATGGAGACGTATCATACCCTGGAGGCATTCGCGAGAAAGATAGTCAGGAAGACAGGAGAGACAAGTAAGGAATGAATGAAGAAGGAATTGAGGATAAAGGAAGAACCTTTACTTTCGTTTCATCGATGATTCTAACATCGATCTAAATACAATTTGAAATCCGAAAATTCGCATACTATTCAGTAACTCGTTGGACTGGTAATACAAAAACATATCTACAAATTGACAAGTTTTGAGGAGAGTAGAAATCAAGTTAGCCGTTGCTGTGTTATTTTTTATTTTAAAATTGTGACAAACGATTTCGTTTATTTCATTTTCTGTGGTTCTTAAGAAGATACGTTTTTGTGTTACCAATAGTTTCGACTATGGCGCATAATACTGCATACTTATCTCAAAAGCGGTATAATTTTAGAAACGTTTTTGTGTTACTAACCCAATAAAATGAGCATAAAATTATCTAGAGGTCATACAACAATCACGGGCAGTATTTTAAATAAAAATACGGTTAACGTGGTATCGTTCCTGAGTAAAAAACCTATTTATATAAAAATTGTAATAATATAGCAAAGAAAGGTAACACCCGTAGCCCTAACACCATCGCTTGTTTAATACAGGGTGATTCACGAACTACCTGGATTTACCTGATTTATCTTTTTTGGTGAATAAATGGCAGTTCCGTGGGGGAGAGTCGTCACTCAATGAGCTCATGTAACGGTATCAAGTGTGATGCAATATCTCCGTTGAAAATCAAGATTCTGCCTACAGTGGAAGGAAATTTTATTTTCTAAATTTTAATTTCCTCTTCTACCATATTAAGCCAGTGGCCTGTTCTTCGCTAATGCCTAGGTTGTCCTTCCATCGTCATATGGGTCTTCCTACATTCGTCTACCAGTTGGTACGTTGTCTCGAGCAATCTTTACGCTTCTATTCCTATCCATCCTGTGTGTACATGGCCGTGCCTTCTTGGAAATTGGAATCAATAAGTATAAATTAGGATAGATAAAGAAAGTAACAAAAATCAAGTTTTACATATACAGGATTTAATTCATAACTCTTCGTACACGCCACTAATTATGGCTTTTTAATGGCAAATGCAATATGTTTGTATTGCCATAGCTCGGTAATTAAGGAGTTTCGACCACATGTTCACGGAGGAAATATTCTTAAAATCAACTCCGCTACGACCTTCTCAGGTATTGCTGGTTCCTTGTGAATAACCTTGTAGAGTTATTTACAAAAGTCTAATTCAACCCTTAAAATTCAATTATTTCATCAAAATAAGCCCAGATAATCATGACAATTACCACCGCCGTCCGTGGCAAAGTGTTTCATCGCCAGCTGACCTGAGGTCACGTATTCAAATTTCGCCTGGGGAAATTTTCAACACCCATGCATGGTTATGTATTTCCGTCTGGTTGCATACAATTAAACAAAGTTTGGCAGACGATGGTCAAAAACGACATTTATTTAAATTATATGCTGGAATTAAATACTTAATTTTTCCTCCAGCGTCATGGAATTACTATCTCCTAATAAGACAAAATATCTTTTTCCATGCTATTACTCACGTCTTCCCAATTTTACGGCTAACGATCAGGGAATGCGCATAAAATACGGAAGGAAGAAATCTATTGTGCTATATTTGGAAACAAAATTTCTTGACCTAGCTTTTTTCAACTGTACCGTGTATCATCATGTCACAGTGAGGGGACATCTTAAACGTAAACAGTACACTCCTCTTGAATAATAAAGGAGCACCCTAAATGAATCAGAAGCTAAGATTACCCCTGATAATTCTGAAATTCAATTAGCAATCGACCACGAAGAATACCCAGGAATGAACGAGCGTTTATTTACGGTGAGTCGTACTCACATAATTTAAATACAACTCACCCTACATTAAAGCTCGTTTATATCCGGGTGCTATCCCTGGCCGATTGCTAATTGAATTTCTGAATTACCAGGGGTAATCTTAGCTTCTGATTCATCACCTTTAAAACAGATTTGAGTTCTCCGTCACTTGGAATTCAGGAAGAAAAAAATGACCACTTATGTTATTTGCAGATTGTGAGCATTTTTCAAACACAGGAAAAGTGATTCAGAAGAATAGTATCAACAGATAATTTATATGGTAGTTATTTTTTTCTCTCATTTCACTTCAATATCCGAGAAGTAAATTATCTCACACCGTACGTAGGAAATGAATTATTAATGGGTCTTTTTGAAATTACCAGCTAATACAAAATAAATTTAAATAAAGCTGACACCATGTTTAAACAATTTATATAAGCTTCAAAAATCCTGTTTATCTAGCCCCGGTACTTTCCCCAGCAAGGTCAGTCAGCTAAATACTACATGGAAAGAGATATTTTGCTTGAGATTTTACTTACAAAAAAGTTACAAAAGGAACATAAATATAAATTAATGACAAAAGCAGTTTAAAATGAATTTTTGCAACAGAAAACAAAAACAAAGTTCGATCATACTGTAAAAGATACTAAAAATGTTATTATATAAAAAATTATTTACAAAACTCTAACCCACAGCCACTCATTAGGAACGGTTTTCCTAAGAAGAAATTTCAGTTATTGCGCTATCACCTTACCCAAGAGGAAATATAGACTTAATTGCTTGCACGAAACGAAGCAACAAGTTTACAGTGACAAAAATTAACTATTTATGGTCGCCATGGAGGGCTAGGCGAAATTATATTCCCCCGCGAGATTGGATGTATTCACGGCGGCCTGTGCCACTCTTCCAGTTTACACTTTCCGCACATCGCAGGATACCCATATTCTCCTGAAAAAACGTATGATGAAGTGGGCTTTTGAGTTGACGGCTGCGAGTGAAAAATTAGAAGATATCTCCTGAGAGAATGAAAGAAGATGAAGAGAAAGAAGACAAGACAGGTTTGTAAAATATGAGGCCTGGAAAGTGTTTGACGGGTCTCCTCTAGGATGATGGCAGTTGTAGGGTATATAGAAATGAGGTAAAGGAAATAATAAGGTTATCTGGATCTCCTACATCTTGAAATTGGAGAAGTTTATCCCCTCGAGATAGTCCAAGGCCTAAATTTCGGGTTTCTTTATCTCACATATTAAAACTTTGTACTGAAAACTGAAATGGTGTACATTCAACAAATAATTAATAGGCATTCTCCGTTGAGCAAAAGGCATCGTCGTCGATACAGAAAAACAAGTAGACCCGCAGCCATTCATAGACATAATGCACCGGGCTCTTCAAACATACAACATGATGACGATCAGACGATAACAATTCTAGCATATGTATAAGAGACTTCGAAGTATGATGATTGCATGGCATGAAGAAATACTAGAGATCGTGTAATCCTTCGCTTGCACTTGCAGCTGCATGAAGTAGGATGGGAGGTTCAGAACTGAAGTCTAAATGGCATTTATGACAAAAAATTACTGAATTGCTCAGAGAAAATACGATTCAAAAAAGGACGCAATAGATAAAAACATTCGTGTAAATTGTAGCGCTTTACGGATAAGAGAAATGGACCATTGAAAAAAAACAGATGAGGAGATAACAGAAGCTTTCAAAAGCTGGTGATAAAAATCTCCCCTTTCCTTTCCCCTTTCCTAAAAAATTGGGAAGGAAAATGTGTCCTAAAGACTCATTTTCATGCACTTTTGATGCATCTTAATTTATTTTAAGAATGTGTTTCATTTCGACTAGAAATAAATATATCAATTTGCCTTCACTCACCTGCACTTCACAAAGATACTGGCTTCACAGATTTGTGACAAATGATAAACGCATTTTAATGAAGAAGAAGCAATAGCTACAGATGGTACAAAATATAGTATTAAAAACAAATTATTTTACTGCTCACTATCAGTGAACTGAGACAAAAAGGACAGAATTAAATTTAATAAAACAATGTCTAAATAAATATTCACTAAAATTTCCTACGTTCTGCCCTATTGCTCAAACATTGTATCTTGATTCTTTGGCCCAACGATCTAACATGCTTCAAACGCTTTTATTCCACAATCATGACACTAATTTGGAGAGATTAGCCTGCCAGAGCGGCACGCGTTTCATAAAATTAAAAAAATAACAGTTGGTTGGGAAAAAAGTGTATGTTTAAAAATTTAATGTTGAATAATCAAATTTGTTTATGTGAAAACTGTACCTTGGCGGTTGGTAGAGGAGAATTGTGGTTTCATTTTTTTTCTGTTTTTACAAAAAAAAGAAAGCCCGTAATCAACCACTGGGAATGTATAGACAACTTACTATACTGTTATCGTCGTAGGGATTTTGAAGGTTCATGGCTTGACTTTCAAGGGGAACAAACTTTGCTGACGCTGTCCCCTCGGGTCATACCGTCTATCCATGGTAGCATAAATTAAATTGGTCTCAGTCTACAAGAATAAGTCACTGCAGCGCTATAAAAACGAAACAACCTACTTCATCTCTTATAAAATATATGACTTTTTTATCGAAATGAATCTGCTACGAATTTTTTTTATCCCCGACTCGCCATCAAATAAAAACCATGCTAACATGAGTTAGCAACTCCCCTATCCCTAGAGCCACCCAACCCAGCCCAAACCCTATTGGTTCCACCCTTTTACTAGGCAAATTGTTGTTTGTTTTATCCTTTCAAAAGCTTCATGAAAATATTATAAATAAAAACACGATGAATGTAAAAACTATTAAATGAAGTTCCATACGAAGGAAATAAACTCAGCACTTTAGAAGTACTGACATCATCCAAAGTTTGTTGATTCATTAAAGGATTTGATAGATAAGAAAATGATGAGAAACATTAAAATAAATAATTGCGAATGAGCAAAGCAGTTACTTGATGGGAAAAAGGAATGGAAAGTTGTAGGGTATCAATCATCGGAATGATGGCTACTAATGATGACGATGATGACACCTTGCACCTGATATTTGATCCTTCCGATGGCACCTGATATTTCTTCATGTTACAAAAAATCATGAATATTTGTGGCATGAAAAAGTAAGAATCCATTTGCGGTTCTGTAAAGAGAAAATTAACTGTGTCCTTAGGTAGCAAGGGCATTATTCTGACATACACTGAGTGAGCGAATTGTCGCTTGGTTGAGGCATACAATGGTAAAAAGTGAATATGATCAACATATTGTTTTAGTCTCAGAGTGGAAAAAAACGTCTGATGGTTCTCTTTGCCTGACATGACTACCTCTCCAATTTCCAATTAAATAAGTTTACTAAACGTTTGAGCTGTAAAACATTTATCCCAAGTTAGCCTAGCTTCCCATGCTTCTCTTGCTTCGCTTCTCAGCTGGTGAGATAATGCATGAATTTCCTGTGAAACAAATCTCATCTCAAAACATTTAGTGGAGCAAATTAGTATGGAACCGAAAGTAAAAGTTAGAAACTCTCATTATGAAGCATGAATTGCTAGTAATCAATTAGACCCGATGGCCCATTCGTTTTTTATCGATACAACTTTGGTAAATAAATCATTCGGGGATAGTGGAGAACTTAGATAGTTTGATCTTATAGGCTTTTGGTGGCATGGAGATTGAGATTCAGAGATTACGACCTTGATTTTGACGGAGAACGTTTGGGACATGGGGATGGAAGGAAGGCTGTGCAAATCTCTCCATGCGTTTCATTTCATCTCTCCCTCCACCAACCACCCCACATCTCTCTTCCCCTAGTCCAGCGAAGGGTTGCCATGGCGAAGACGATAAATAACAACGCACCGCTCATGTGATGGCTTCCTTAGAAGGGCGAAATTCCAACCCTGTAAACCCTAAAGCGGCGTAGGACGTGCGTTCAGAGTGGACGATTTCGATTGGTTAAGAGCGCGCTCTGAAAGGATCGAAGGAGCGGTCGACGTGATCAAGTGCATAACCCTTGGGAACAGCTTAACGGACGGAGACCGTCACGGAGGCAGCAAGGAAATTAAAAATGTAATTTTATAAAAATAAACAAAAACTAAGGAGAAACAGGAAGGGTATTCTCGGAAGAAGAGCAAGCGAGTTCAAACCAGAGAGTAAAGGAATACTGGTGTAAAAGAACTTAACTAAGGAAGAAAGTTTCGTAAACGTAACCCATAAATTAAAGAAAACGAAACGTTACAACGTGAAAAATAATAAGGATAATAATTTCTGGTTAATGTTTATACATAAAACCACCAAAAGGAAACGTGTCTCAGTGCTCTACATATTGAATTACTATCATTTCCTTTCAATCCAACAAGGGGTTTAAAAGATGACCTAAATTAATGTTTTGCAGCACCATGTAACATGAGATTAGACATCATGAACAGTGACAAATACCTTTAGGGGCTAAATAAAAAAATACTTCTTATCAATTACATATCAGAGGCATCTATTATACGGAATTTGAAATAAAAATAACCATATAACCATTGAACTAAATAATTTTAACAATTCAATTTAAACGATTCTTGCAAGTGTACTTAAACCTTTTAATTTAATAGCGTCATTTTAAATTTTATCCACGAATTACAGGAGACCACCGGTCACGAAATTTATTCACGTTTGGCTCTATTTATCTCGAAGAGAGCCAACATACAGCTCAGCACAATGCACAACCACAACCTAATGAGGATAAGCAGGAAATCGGATTTGTGGCGACCGACCGACCGACGTCGCACGGCCGTAAGTGTGCTTGACACGGCCATTACACCGCACGAGGGCTCTGAGGCATGGCCATCCAGCCGCGGCTGACAAAGCGTGTCTTACAGCGTCGCCTCCCTCGGCGCGCTGCGAAAGCATGGTAATAGCAATGCAGACAGCACCAATTTCTTGCCTATCCTCGCGTTTGCGAAGCAGCCACACCACAGGAGCCTTTCTCCTCACGGATAAAGCTAGTACCTTGTCATGAAACAACAATCGAGAAATGCCACTGATTCACCAACACAATTTTAGGCAAGCCATCAGTGAAGGCTCACTTAAAAAACAATGGTTCTCATAAGTACATTTAAACTTCCAAATCCTCATCAGTTTATAAACTTATACAACTCCTTACCCTTACCAAGTATTTATTACCGAAAGAAAATAGTTGATACCTAAGTAGATAATAACCTAATGAACACCATGGATAACTCGGTGCTTCCGACATTTATACTATTCTAGAAAAATTAGTATTTATATGTACTTCCATTCCAGCATTCCCTCGCGTTTGCTGAATTCGGAATTCTTTCTCGGAAACCACCTCCCATGCACCAAAGTTATCAAATTATACTGCTCTGTGAAGTTTCTATTTTTATCTATATAATGTCCAAAATTTAATAATTTCGTTTTTGGCTATTGATCTTGATATGATTGTTCAATATTTTTGTCATTCTCTGGGCCCAACAAGCATTATTATACCGCTTTCAATGGCAATATCTATTATGTTTGCTACTATTTCTATTCCACTTCTAACAGGTGCTGCAAATTTCTTTCTGTATCCCTTTCAACAAAAAGAAGAAGTTTAGAAGGTTAAAGCATGTTTGACTCCAGGTTTTACTTCATGCAATGAAAAGTATTTATGTTCTACCTTGACTCTGTACTTGGTTGAGGAAAACATTTATCTTTTTTGAAACTTGGTATTTCTCACGCTCAAACCTTGTCCCTCGCAGCATTAATATTGAAAATCGATTTAAAAAATATGATATGCTGATTTACTTAAACATAATTTTCTGACTTTCTCAAACGAAGATAATTTTGCAATAACTAATCTAAACTCCTTGAATTATACATCTTTCACATGATTCTACTACGGCGTGTTCACGTAACATTTTACTCCGATCGCTGTTTCCTTACTTCAATCACCTCTCCCCTGCCTTTGCTTCGCCCTTTTCTTAAACTCTCGCGGCTGAATCTACTCTTTCCCTCGAAAACATTTCTCCCTCTATACAATCCGCACATTTTTATTTTTACCGACTATGGTTTCGACATACAATGTCATTTGCAATGTACATATCTCTTATTTTAGTACCCATATATACTCAAACCGGGGGTGGGGGAGTGATAGAGAGGGGAAGGGGAAGTGGGGAGAGGGTTAGTTGGGATGGAAGGGGAGGTAATTCTATGCTATGGGGAGGTTTGTGTTTCAAGGTGAATGACTGGAAGGGGGGGGAGAGGAAACCATAAACAATGACAAGGACGGAGGTTATGACGTAAACAGAGCGGGCAACATACTAAAAGGTTATTGACATCAATGGTGAATGCAAGTCAAAAGTATACCTCTTACTTATGACTCACGTTCACCATTGATGTCAATAACCTTTTAGTATGTTGCCCGCTCTGTTTACGTCATAATCTCCGTCCTTATCATTGTTTACGTTTTTCTCTCCTCCCCCCTCCAGTCATTCACCTTGAAACACCAACCTCCCCATAGCATAGAATTACCTCCCCTTCCATCCCAACTAACCCTCTCCCCACTTCCCCTTCCCCTCTCTATCACTCCCCCACCCCCGGTTTGAGTATATATGGGCACTAAAATACGAGATATGTACATTGCAAATGATATTGTATGTCGAAACCATAGTCGGTAAAAATAAAAAGGTGCGGAATGTAACGAGCGAGAAATTATATCATGAATCGCGTTTCTATAAAGTTATGACTGAAACTGTAGCTTAAATTCTTTCCCTCGATGCTCCAAAGTTATCCTTTTCTCTGGCACAAAACGAAGATCGTCAAATAAGATTTCTGGTCATACCGACACTTTCCATTTTCTCCAAAAGTGAGCTGAAGACTTTATCTAGCTACACTGCAATTATTTAATAACAATTACGAATAAAAAATCAACATCTTGTACTAGCTATTCCGTCAACTTCCTAAAAAAACGTTCACTTCCCCAGAAAACTTAACTTATTCTTACAATTTACTCTTTCGGGGATTTCTTAGCTCTCCTCGTATTTCCGTGCAAGATGTTCTTAACAACATCGTGTTTTGGCTTCCACCAACTCTTATCAATCTGTTTCGTCTTTTAATAGGTTCTCGTGACTTTCCCTTTCTTTCTAGAAAACATCCCCTGCCTCAAAAATATCCAATATGTCTGCACTGTCATCTCCTAGTTATTTTCTTTGACACTGCGTCCAAACTGCTTTAACCTCTCTTTTATAAGCAGTTGTTTTCTTATTTGAGTTTTCACTTTCCATAAAGGGGTAGTAATATATTTACAATTCTAATTTGGTTAATATGATATACCACAGCCTGATGGCCAAATACGTTTCCTGGGTATTCTACAAGTCTTCATCTTCTTACAAAATGAGTCCTTTTGTATCTAGCGTAACATAGCATATGTAATAAAAATATCGGAGAACAATTCCGCATTCTGTATTAAAATTCAGTCTTTCTATTTTTTTTGAAGAGAGTCTCTATGTCGATTGCATTTAGCTAGGCTTGTGCATAGTAGCTTTGACGAAGAACATCTTGTACTTTCTTCTCTTCCAGCATTCCCCCGTTTATATGTTCTTTGGAACACAGATCCAACCTCAATTTCTCCGGCTGTGTTTCGCAACCTTTTCTTAGTCCCTCACGACTTCAGTCTTTCCTCTTTCTTTCTCTGTCTCTCTCGCGCCCTCCTACAAAATCATCCAACTATTCTGCACCCGTGGGTGGCAAAAAGGTGAAAAACAGAGAGGGCAGGCGTGCTCTAAGGGGGGAGAGCGGGTGGTCGAGCGGAATTGGATCAGCGGAAATGGAGAGGACATGCACTGGATTTGCAAGATCGTAGCAAGAAAACACTGGGAAAACGGAGATTCTATTCTCTGGTGGATACGCCTCCGGTGATCTGAATCAAATTTCTCCTTTAATGGACTCACATAAAGTAATTACAGAATCTGCTGCCAGCACGTGGAATATTCGGCGAGAAGAGAGGATGCGAATGGCTGTTTATCGTAACATTTTTGAGCTAAGCTAAATGTTTTCGCGAATCCAAAGGCAACAACAAAGCGAGAAGGAGACTATAGGTACGGATGCTGACCTTCCAACAGCACGTGACCTAATATTAGATATGTAGCGATGTCAAAATATGTGGAGATATGCTGCGGTTATAGAAGTAAGAACAGAAATTTAAGCTGAGCTATCACTCGAAATTCGCGATTTGAACTAATACAATGGAACAGGAGATTTAAAATTCGTATGTTAAATTGTATCATCCAGAGATAAAATGGTTCGTTGACTAGGTGAGCATGTCACAGTTGAATGACACTACGAGATAGGTATAGCTTGTAAAAATGCCTATCCGTTAATTAGTAAGAAATCCAACGAAGAATAGCATTCATGTAACATGAGGACGTTCTCTGGTAAACATCTATCTGTATTAACAACATGTATATCTACACAATAATTACATAATTATACCTTAAAAATAAATATTATTATCGATTCAAAGGCTTTTGTTCAAATGGTAATTGAACACATAAATGACATGTTTGCATCAAAAACATTATTCGATGAAATGAAACAACAAAGCTCAAAAAGCTAGACTATTATAGGGGCTAAAATAATTTAACCACTAAGAATCGTCTACTTCAGAAGTCTATACACATTATACGTAAATAAATCTCGTACTGGCATAAAAATTACAGATATTTCATTCACATCGGTAAAAATAGGAAAAACAAGGATATAAGAGACCGATGGACAATTACTTTATGAAGTACCAAAAAGAACATTACCCTCGTAATGTATAGCCAAATGTACGAAAAGATAAAAATTTACATGTTGATAGTCATGTGAGTTATCGCAAATTCAATTTATCAGTAGTTAACATTTTAATCAAAAACAATCGTATTCATTAAGGCGATCAAAGATGAACGTTTCAGTTAATTGAATAATTCAAGTTCAATAACTTCTGTTATTTCATGAAAGTTTGATTGTGCAATTACAAAATGGATGGGCACGGAAATAGCTACTTAAAGCCATCGATTTTCTTGTAACCGATTACTCTTTATTGTTATGATGTGTTGCAATGAATCATTAATGAAAATTTATAAAAAACGCTGATGATAGCACCAATGAAGAAATTAAAATAAGGGGGAAGGGATATACAAGAAGTGATCCCACATTTAATCCCGAATGGGAAAAATAATGTCGGAATTACTCCAACTTGTTTTTCCTTTATTGCACATTTCAGATTACTCTGTTCTAAGAAAATGTTCATAGAATAGAATTTTTACGGAATATATATATAGACTGCTAGGAACGTAGGAAAACCTGCGCATTTTAACCACATTACAAAATTCTTCCTTGACGTTAAAAAGACGAAAGAAAATGGCTTACAATTATAGTATTCAAATAACGTTACTTGAACGAGGGTGACGGTGCAAATTTCGTGACGTCGAGTAATGTTTACGTTACAGAAACGAATGGTTAGACTCACTGCTTCGGAAAATTAAATTCACCTCTTAGCTTTACCTCACCGTATGAGCTCAGACTGTGAGTAACACATCATAAAAAAGTACCTAAGAACCTGATTCAAGTTAGGCAGCCAGCTACCATTAACAGCTTAAGTAATTTTAGCATTCGATCGTCCCTCTAATGTGAATAATTACAACTGATCCTGCTGAAATTCCGCGAAAGACTTTCTGCACCCAGACGGTGTAATGCGGTAGCCAGACAACCGTAAAGTAGAAGGATATCCCACCTGGAGCATGGATTCCCGGTTTTCTCGAGGATATAGGAATCAGAATACACCGTGGGATTCCTAAATCAGAAGTTAAGGACTACCCCCACGAGTTAAATACATATTATAAAAGAAATGCTTTACACAATTTCCGACTAAGTGTTTCGGAATGTTTTTCAAATATTATGGCGCCAAGCCACTTGTCATAAAATTCATAAATAGACAACGGCCATATTTTCATATCATAGACGACGCAAATCTAACTTTTGCATAAGCCCATTCCTATAGTTTGTCAAAAAGCACTTAAAGCTAGCTCAGCGTGTTTATCTACGTAAAAATATACTACACTGGTATTAGCCATAGGTATACATAAATTGAAAATTAATTCAACTGATTTCCTTCCAAACTATGAGCTTCTCTATTCTGATGTGATCCTTAGTTTCAAATTTCTTTAATTTGGCAAAAGGTCATATTTTTTCTGCCACAAATTCGAGCAAGGGCACAGAGAATCAAGACATTTTTTCTCTGGCTATGAAGTATCTTCTGAAACTCCTAGTAGTGAATATCGTCTACATGTATATGCGGTATGGATATATAACCAACGATACATAAATATTTTACATATGTTCAACTAACATACTATGATGTCACGTAACCTTAAATGCGCATGTCCAATTAATATCCAGAGCAATAAAATGACACTTAATTTTCAATTAATGTACGTAGTTTCGCTCTTCAATCAATTAAATCAATAACACCACAAGTCATGTAGAAATTCAGGGAAAGCTGGAAAACCGCCGACATAAATATTGAATAAATGTCCAATATATTCTTTAACGTATAGCACTTAATAATGCACATACTCATGCGTGGTCGGTGCGATGAATATTTCCGATTCCATAAACGTAAATGAATGATAATTCATGAATTGCACTCCAACAACCGGCAGTGGCTCTGTCTACCGAGTTTATGATAATTACGACGAGATTCTCTCAAAGTTGTTACATGTTTAATGAAGTCTCAAACCCAGAAATGCCGCTATTCCGTTCAAACCTCATCGAAATTAATAAACTCTGTACGGATGATTTCAATTACATTGACCTCTCACGAGAGCACATAAACCTGCAATCAAGCTCATTTAATGTTTGGATGTAAACGATTGAAAACAAATCAGCATCACACCATTTCTTCCATTCCGAGAAAATATTCTGAAATTCAAACACACTAAAATAAAAAATATTTTAGGGAGTGGACAAGAAAACATTTGATAGTCTGGTGAAGTGGTTCCCAACCTTCTCGATCTGCGTGCCCCTTGCTAATATATTTCCCCTTTGTGTGCTCATTGGTACACCAATCATTAGAACCCTCTAGCGGTCAGTGAATTTCTTACCCCACTCTCGCTATTACTCAGCTTTTCTCTTGTCCACTTAACTACTTGGCGCGTGCCCCAAAGGGTACTACTTGTACCCCACATCGGGAAACAATGGTCTATCGTATAGCAGTAGCGAAACATGGTGGCGCACGTCTGAACGAAGCGTGAGTGCAAGAAGGGGAAGGCTCATGTGGAAGGGATCAGTTAAGGAGCGTAGGGGAGAGGACAGCACATGGTAAGCAACGCTGCCAACGCAACTGCTTTAAGCTTGAGAGAGCGGGAAAATGTCAGCAGCGTGCGCAAGAACAATGCTTACGATCCTAAGATGGATCAATTATGCTGATATAGCGAGAAACCATTGATGCAGAAGGGGTGGACGCTTGTAATGTTTGCCAATGAAGCTGATACGATGGCGTCGCCGGTCCGCCATCTTTGTTCTCCCGATTTACCTTAGGGCTTACGGACCGACGCACTAATTTTTCAAATTTACGATGTTTTCCAGCGATTACTCATTTGAAATCAGCATGCATTTGCTCCCTGAAAACGTCTCGATTTAACTGGCATGCCTTCATGAACGTAAGAGCCTCATGATCCGGTATAAGGACTAATTCTTGATCTAGTGTAATAAATCGGAGTTTCTGAAGTGCCACAACTACGACTTCAGAAACTCCGAGGCGTTACGACTAACTAATACTATCACCCTTTCATCTTCATTGTCATCCCGTTGGTATAAAACTGCTTCAAATCCGTACTCAGAGCTTTCAGCTTGTAGGCATAAAGGTTTACTTAAATCTGGGTATTTTAACATAATTGTATGAACAAAATCTTCCCTTATTCTTTCGAAAATAGATTTCCTGTTTGTATCCCATGACCACTCCGCATTATTTTAGCAAAATAAGTAATAGATGAACAGTTGCATAATAGCCCCGTCAAAAGTAAGTAAGACAGTGAGTAATAGTTACAAACTCCAATAAATCTGCGAATTTGATTTACATTTGCTGGGAATTATTTTTATCTTGAATAACTCGAATACGAATAATATCTGGCTTTACTCCTTCAGAAGCAAAAATAAAGCCTAAAATATTAACATTCGATCGGCAAAAGGTTGATTATGGCAAAGTAAGTTTTAGGTTTGCTTGAGTTAATTTTTGAAAAATGGCCTGAAGATGGTTCAAATGTTGTTCAAAGCTAGCGGGCGAAACCAATGAGTATCAACGTAGTTAGTCACGAACGACATGACCTTAGGCCCAAGGACTTCATAAGAGCCGCGCCACTGTTTAGTACTAAATGGAACTCGATAAAATACATAAACAGACCGGATTCATACCGAAAAGGAGTATTTTTTATGGTCTAGATGATTCGCCAACTGCCAAAATAAAGGTGTGAGATCAGTGGTAAAAAAATATTTTTCACCATGAAACTTCTTCCTAATCTCATAGATAAGTGGGTGTTCGTTTTTCTCAGGGATAGTAATACTATTCAATTATCTCATTTCAAGACAAATCCTCGGCCGCCCGTCCTGTTTCTTCACCACCACCAATGTTTTACCTGTACGTTCAGACTAGATGCCTTCTCTATTATAGCCATGTCTAACATGAACCGAATCTGTTCATCAAATTCCTCTTTCCAAGCGAAGGAAACCGGTGCCATTTACTTTGAAAAGTTTAGTCATTTATCCGAAATAAGAAATAGTATTTCTTTTTTTTATCGTGAAGGAAATCATCTGTTTCGTCTGCTTCCCTGAATTCATTCTCCGTAGATGAAATATCTCTCATTAGGCTTGGAAAATTGGAAAAAGAGTTTACAGTCAAGTCCGTTTCACCTAGTGTTGAACAAAAGACACCTATCTTCACAAGATTTTCCTTGAAATCCAAAACTACATTACACCTTGTCAGCCAATCTATTCCTAAAATGGCTTGATTTAGTTTTTAACCACAAACAAACGTACGTCAAAATTGTGCTCGCCTATATTGAAGGTTGTTAACGCCTGTTTATTATTAGGGTGTGATTTAATTTTATTGTCACATAATAAATATCATTTATTTAGAGGCAGAGTAGGAATTTCGCCAGACTAATGCTTGTTGAAAGATACAATTCTTCATCAATTGCGGAAACCCTTCTGAATCTTAAAGTGCAGAGAGAAGAAAGGCATATTAATGCATCTTAACTTTATCTCGGGAACAGCTCTTTTCATCGGATCTTTTTCCTCTTTTACGCCCTCATCCAACAGTCAAAGGATCGCCGTCTACAAAGTACGCGGCGATAATTTTTTAAACTCCACTAATTTCGTTGGAGGTGCAGGAGTCACTCATTTCCAACTCCTCGAGTTTAAATTCGCGTTGGGCGAGCGTTTTTGACCTAACGAAAGCCTCCCTCTTAAAGTCACGGAGTTATGAAGGATAGATGATAGGATAGGTCGAGCCCCTCGTCATTCGAGGTCGGTCAGGTAACATGGAAGGAGGCGTGGGCTGCGAAAAGGGCCAACGTTCGGATGGGGCGAGTTTTATCCACGCCGATGGTCGGATGAATAGGGATCCCGTTCCGCCTTGGCTGGTCCCGCATAGTAGCTGTCCCGTTCGGCTGTAACCTGGTTTGAAAATTATCGTAATTTATCTCATAACAATATCCCAAGAGCTCAATCAACTTGTCTACGGTGAGGGTTCCGGCGCTTCGTAGCATTAATTGTGTACTGGGCGAAAATTGACGAATCAACATTAAAAGTAGTTTCTCATCGGGAATCGGAGGATCGCAAATTCTACCAGCTACTATATTTTCGAATGCATTATTACGCATTCTGTCGTTTCGCAAACTTGGATAGTTCCCGGTCATTACCTTCACCCTTTGCTCATATTTATTGGTACAATTCCAAAAATGTGTCAAAAATGTTTATTTCGATTCAACAAAATTTTCGGGGACCTGAAACTAATCCGCTCATATCTTTGCATTACCTTCCAACATAGTTAAAAACACAATCGGTTGAATATTCGATGGGACTCAAACTAGCAAGAAGTATAAACTTGACAGTGGCAGGCTTCACTTCGTAGAAGTTTATTATATTAGTACTTCTAGCTATGGTACTAATAGCAAGAAGTAGTTCCCAACCTCTCTCATAACCCGATTTTGCCTGTGATATGTTGTCTCTGAATCTTGGTTTAACTATCCCCTCTATCGGGTCCTTTTCATCTGTAACCTATCCCACATTAATATCTAGCGCTTGGCTTTCCAATGGATTGAGGCGGCCAAGTGCCTCATCCTGGCATATGGCACTCATCCTGGGTTCCCACTACCTGATCCTTTATCTCAATGACTTTCACATAAATGATGCCTACTTCTCGTTTGATATCTTGTATTCGTTGTGCCGTTTCAGCCTCGGTCTCACCCGTATAGCCTCGCAATTGCTGAACGGTGAGTTCTAAGTTTTCAATTCGTGTCTTAAGGTGGGTGAATTGCGCCAATAGCAGCAGCCTAAACTCGTCTCTCTCCTTTTTTTTCTATTTTCTCATTTTCGTTTCTATCCATTTTCTCCCACTGCAATTCATGGATTAACCTTTCAATCAACAACGGGATCTGCCTGGATCTTGAATCAGTCAAGGACAATGATTGCATTCGTTCTGATAGGATGATTCCTTCTTACGGTCTAGAGTCAGCTCGCGTCTTGAAAGCACGTATCTGTTAGTCGCTCTCGTCACGGAATGCCGACTACCTGTGTTAAATGTGGCGTTGCCATCAAACGGCACTTAAAGCTTATATCTTGAGGTAAAGGTCAAAAGGTGTATCACCTAACCTGCGCCGAAGTTACGGAGGTGGAGTAAAATGTTCTTGAAGAACAGCAACGATCCTGGTACTGCATTTCCTGTACTGCCGATGCGAGATCTTCCCGAGCAGATGACATGCCTCTAAGGACAGCTTCCTACAAACCAGAGACCCAAAGTGAGGACACCAAGCCTCTGCTGAGGGAGCTGTTGGCAAGGGTGAAGGCTATTCAGGACAAACAAGGCGAGGTAAAGAAAACTCTGTTGTGGTGCAAGGAGTCAATTAAGGAAAATACCAAGGCAGTAACTGAACTGCATGCTGCCATAAAAACTATTAATGAGCGTATAGATAATTTGATGTGATGTTGTTTACGCTAACTCGCGGGTGAGTCAGCTTGAATCATATCTACACCCGCTTGAGCAAGACTCACTAAGAAACGTGGTGGAGATCCATGGCGATCCTCGAACTAACAGTGAATCACTTACAGCTCTTGTCTGTCAAATCGGGGTGGCACTTGGCGTCACACTGAACTGTTTAGATATTGATTATGTTTATGCTATTACATCGCGTAATGACACCTCGCAGCCTCCCACGATAATTGTGCGCTTTGTAAGACAATGTGCTGCAAAAGACATGGTGAATGGTAGGAGAGTAAGGCGGAACTTTAAAACAAGGGGTCTGGAGTTATCTAAAGAAAATAGTTGCCCTATTTATGTTAACGAGTCTCTCACCCCATTCTACAGAAAACTGTATGCACTAGCAAGGGAGCTAAAGAGGGCAGGTAAATTTAAATTCCTATGGATAAGAAATGGCAGAATTTACGTTCGAAAAGGCGAGGGGGAAGAACGCTTAACAATTACTTGCCCTGAGGATATCTCAATATTCTCGAAATGAGCTGTGATCAAAATGAACTGTTGAAGGTCTGCCACGTGAATGCTCAGTCACTTCTGCCATATTGACGAATTTATACAGTATTTTTCAAACAAGCAATACCACTTAATTGCCGTCTCTGAGACATGGTTGAATACTAAAATACCCTCAATTGCAGTTTAATTGGATGGATATGCATTGATTCGTAATGACCGGATTGGAAGAGTGGGTGGTGGTGTCTTGTGTGTACGTCCTGAACTCCCTCACATATCGAATCTTAAATGCCCCTGAAAGTGTTCCATTCAAACCTGAATGCATGTTTGCTGAACTGTTGAGCAGGTATGGAAAAGTGCTACTTGGGGTGGTTTATCGCCCAACGAAATCTGGTTATCTGAGTGAGGGGTTTGAGACCTCTTTGCTGACCTTTTTACCGATATACACAAATGTCATATTGTGCGGAGATTTCAACTGTGATATGCTAAAAAAATCATACGATAGTGCTTATATGAATTATCTAATTTTTTCCTGTAACCTTTCGCTGGTACCATTCAAACCTACTCATAATTTAGCAAAAAGCAGTACTTTTATTGATCTGTTTATGGTGGATGATATTGATAAAGTCCTAGATTATGGCCAACATCCAATCTCCTTTCTCTCTGAACATGATTTGATATAAATCAAGTACCAGTTTAAGTTGAATGTTTGTATTCCTATAGAGTTGAGTTCACGAGATATTATTCACATTGATCACTGTAAACTCCAAGAAGATTTCTTAATGCTAAACTGGACTGAGTTTTTTTAACTCTTATTGTGTTGATTCCAAAGTTGAGATTTTTAACGAAAATGTTAAAAAGATACTTGATGTTCATGCCCCACTGCGCAAAGGGACTTATTGACGACCCCCGGCCCCCTGGATAACTGAAAATATTAGATATATATAACGACGCAAAGGGATCGCATGCGGTGAAATATCCAAAGAACCCGTCTTCCTGTTCTTCACGAACAGTACAAATTACTTAGAAATCGTGTGAAACAGACGCTACGGAATGCAAAACAGAAATACTATCACAAATGTTTTAAAGATAAATGGGACGTTCGGTCAACCTGGCAAGAACTAAGACGGCTAGGCCTTGCGAAAAGTCGGAAAAACTCTTGTATTTTAAATTTTAATCTGGATGAGCTCAACATGTTTTTCCTAAATACACTTACTGACGAAGACCAGGCTGTAGTAAACACACATACAGAGGCAAGTTTGCATGCTGAGCTAGAATTGACACCAGAAAATTGTTTTAATAGACTGTACCTACCACATTATACGCCGGAAGTATTACTTCGGAACTTAAAAATTATTAAAACTAATACTACTGGTGTTAACAGGATCAATAATAAAATTTTAAAAATTCTACTCCCTGTCGCTATGCCCGTGATACTAGACATATTCAACTGCTCGTTAAATTACTCAACTTTCCCGACTCTCTGAAAGTCGGCACAAATTCAGCCGATTCCTAAAATTTCTCACCCAAAAGTAATGTCAGATTTTCGGCCAATCGCGCTTCTAAGTACACTGTCAAAACCACTTGAGCGATTTGTAAATGATGCCACCTTGAAACACCTCTCTAGAAACGGTCTATTAGATCAATATTAATCAGGATTCAGAAAGGGGCATAGTACTCAGTCTGCCCGTTTAAAAGTTACAGACGATATTAGACTCTCAATTGAGCAAAAACAGATAACCTTGTTGGTCCTTTTAGACTTTACTTAAGCTTTCGATACGGTGAATCACAACATACTAATAAATCGCTTGAATGAGGTCTGACTCCAAATTCAGCCGTGCTTTGATTCAAGTCATACCTCTCTAACAGGAAACAGGGCGTTAGAGGGCCGAAAGGCGAGCTATCAAACTATTGTCCTGTAACCAAAGGAGGGCCACAGGGGTCAATCCTTGGACCCCTTCTGTTTTCCATTTTGTCAATGTTATTTCTAAAGTCATCTTAAACTGTAAATACCACATGTACGCTGATGATCTTCAGATCTACATTGACTGTCACCCTTCTGATATGACTGAAGCCATTACTATGGTGAATGACGATATTCGAAATATATGTAAGTGGTCACTGGAAAACTGCCTACTACTAAATCGCAACAAGGACAAAAGTATCATCATTGGTAGTAATATTTATGTTAATAGAATTACACTTGATGTCCTGCCAAAGATAAATGTAAAAGGTGTCCAAATTGATAATTCTGATACTGTAACTAACTTAGGAGTTACACTAAATAAAACCTTATCATGGAATGAACAGATAAAATCCATTTCGCATAGGGTGTTTAAGACCCTATATCATTTAAAACAATTTAGACACCTTATCCCTGTCCCCCTTCGCCAAAAATTAGTTGATACTCTGTTTTTCCCACACATAGACTATTGCTGTGTAGTATATTCTGACCTTACAAACGAACTAAATCTTAAACTTCAGAGGATTCAGAACTCCTGTGTGAGGTATATCTTTGACATCACATATTATGAACACGTGACACCATATTTTGAAAAACAAAGATAGGTAAAAATACAAAATAGGCGCTTACTTTATAAGGTAACATTCATGTACAAGGTAATAACTACAGATCTTACAAATATTACACCGAAATGTACAATATAATGCTAGAACAAAAAAACGTCCAACACGCCGCATGGAAGAACTTTATATACCACACTATCGAAGATCTGTCTACGCTAGGTCTTTCCATGTCACCTCTTGCGAAGTATGGAATCAATTGTCAGAAGACGTAAAAAATCTGAAAATGCAAGTCAATTAAAAAATAAATACCATGAAACAACGTTCATGTGTGGAGCCAAGAGTGGGGACTCGAACTTAATCTGAGCAAATGCACGGCGGTACATTTCTTGCGGAGGTTGTCCAACTATTCCCATGTATATGCTGTGGATGGTGTTAACATAAAGGCGACAGATGAAGTGAAGTATCTAGGAGTTACGATAACTTCGGACCTATCGTGGGGAGCACAGATAAGAAATATTTGTGGCAGAGCTCTGAAGAAGCTAGGATTCGTCAAGCGTATTGTGGGCAGATTTTCGGATGAAAAAGTAAAAGAGAGGTGCTATTTCGCACTCGTCCGGCCACACCTTGAATATGCAGCGAGCATATGGGATCCGGTGCAGAAAGACTTAATCCGGGAACTTAATAAAATACAAAGGAAAGCTGCGCGATTCGTCAAAAACTGCTACGGGCGTACAGACAGCGTTACACAGATGTTAAACGAATTAGGCTGGGAGCCGCTAGAGACTCGGAGGCTGCGCGCTAGGCTTAGATTACTTGAACAATTGAGAATAGATATCTTTCAGAGCGACACGGAGAACATCATATTAGAACCCCACTATATTTCCAGGTCCGACAGAAACGATAAATTAAGAGAGATATTTTGCCGAACGGATAGGTATGGGAATTCGTTTTTCCCCCGAACAATAAGGGACTATAATAAATGCTAGGCGTAATTTCATTATAGCGTGTCCATTTTATATGTTAACGGCTGGTGTCGTAACACCCCCCGCCACACGCCTATTGAGGCGGCTTGCGGGGTAATATGTAGATGTAGATGATTACTACAAGTGAACTAAATATTGTAAGTGAACTAAATATTGTGCTACACTGAACATAATCTGATGTTTTTATGTGTATTCATACATTTGCCTTTTTGTTAAATATTACGTCGGATTCTGTGATATTAATGCATCATGCAAATCTTCCTGTAAATTGTGTGGATAAAAACCAAGTTGTTTCTATCATGGATGTCACCAACTTCCACAAAGTTAAGCCTGAAACGATTACTTATACTTCCTGTACTACTTGTTGACTCTTAAGATATGTATAATCATGTATTCTTGTCATCACACTTGTCCCGGAATAATAAATTTCATTTTCTATTTCTTTCTACGGTAATTCATCCCTATTCGTAATAACGGGTTCTACCGTTTGGATTGGGGTGTAAAACTGGTCCCGCCCTTCGTCGGAATCCAAGTTTTGTTTACCTTCTGTGTATTTGGTCAGTGATTCCTTCAACCCTTTATTTTTTATAAAATTACTTTCTACAAGTGGATTACAGGTAACAAAGTACAACGACATTCCTGTGTAACCAAGTAACAACTCAAATCACATCCATGGAGACATAAATATAGCACTAATTTCACGCACCGAACGACAATTCACCCGAAACCAATTAAAATCTCGGGCCGATCAAACAGCAATCCTATCCGGCCGGGTCACGTTACCATTTTAGGTAACGGCCCTTTTGACCGAGTACATCACCATTCGGCGAAGCAGAAGGCAAAATAATTGATACATTTAAATATATTGCTAGTAATAGAAATATTGAACTCGATATTCTCAGGCGTAGCTTTGTGAAAACCCATATTGACAGAATCAATACAAACTTTGTAAATTTCGCAGTGAATTTTATTTAATACGACCGGTTTTATCACAAAGGCTACATCTTCAGGTGACCATCTAGACCTGAAGATGTTGCCTATGCGATGAAACCGGTCGTATTAAGTAAAATTCATTGTGAATTTTACAAAGTTTGTATTGATTCTGGCTACAGAAAAACGGACTACGATCCTCAGGTTCCAATTCTTGGATAAACGGTAGGCTCGTCCCGGGAATTCTAACGGTAGGGAGGCTTAGCTTCGTGAAAAAAAACGTAAGTTGAAGTAAAATACGCCCGCCACGTCTTCCTTCCGGTCCGACGGCTCGCGCTTGACGACGTCAATTGCTCAGTAGGAGGTGTCTGCACCAATTGACTAAAACAATTTTATACCTCTAAACGACATTCCTAATATTCCCTTTTCTCGCAAGTATGAAAATTAAAAACCCTGATGAGATGAAGTATGAAATGGAATATTTGAATATATATCGGGCAACATGAGCATAGATGAAAACTCGTGAAAGACACAAAAAGAATGTATGAATGAAGACACTTTAAAAAAATAGATATGAAAATTAAAAAACTCTACGTGGTAGTTGATGCTAATTGAATATGTTGCAGATTGAGGAGTTCAAAGGAGGATTCAATGCCGAATTTTGAGATTAGAAGGCGGAGAGTGTCTCACATACTAAGCCGTCATACGACGATGAATCTCCTACGTACCGAAAGAGCAGTGCCGTCGTGGGTGCCGTCTCTTTGGCACCCACTGGTGTCTCCAAGGACAGATCAGGGCTCCGCCGATCTTGAACCAGAAGCCTAGTGCTGCAGAATCATGAAAAACTGGACGATTCCAAACTGGGCACTCTTAAACTTCTCCCGCGCGATCCGTATTTCAGCCCCACTCACGGCAGCCAACACAAGTATCGCTCCCGACCTTCCGCCTTCTCCCCTTCACGGTCACCAAGTATACTCCATTCTCATTTTTCCCTTTTCCCGTCTTCTCCCGAAACAGGTGAATCACGAAACACGCACACGCCCCGACGTGAATTCATGGAACTATCACCACATTGGCGCGACTCACAAAACTACTCCATAGTCACTGCGTTTAAACAAGAAATTGTCCTCAGCTGAACGTGAAGTAATATTTAATCACCAACGTATAACGTAGTATTATTAAAAAAATGCACTTTCCCTCTTCTTTTTCACTGATGATCCCAAGATACCAGTCGTTCAATAAATAAGCAAGACCCACGTAAATAAAATGCCGTAAAATAATCGAAGTCCACCACTTCAAGCCAGCAGCAGTCAAAGTCATTTTTTTCAAGCCCTAGACGAATGGAGATTTGTCAATGATTTCTAGCTGGTTCATGACGTAATTAGCATGTTAGAAAGATCCAAATTTTTTAAATAATGTTTTACCACCTAAGGTTAGCATATAAGGACTTCTTATCAAACAGCTCACTTAATGCACAATTTAAAAGGCTTTGAATGACAGTAAGACTAGTGTAACGTTTCATGAAGAATTCTTCAAATAGTTATGTGGCAGGACTAAAATGAAAGTAATGTGTATTTATCGTGCCCACTGTGACCAGCAATGGATATTCAGATATAGTATATTTTTTACTTTTTGTTGCACCATAGGTCACTCAGAGATTGTTTTGCTACGCTTGGGGAAGGTTAAATACCACAAAGAAGCTATCCAAAATTATTTATCACACGGAAACTTTCATACATTTTTTGTCATCTTTGGCCACATTGGCAGAGTAACAGTAACCTGAAACAGTACGATACTGGTATTACATAAAACTACGCTAATTGTTTACCATATTTGAATCTGATGATTTTTTCTTTCGCGCCAAATATCTTATCGCTGAGCTTTCATACACCCTCACATCGCCCTCACCGCAAGAGCGGAATCTTCTGAGAGTCCCGAAGTCGGAAATGATTGCTCCAAGCGACAGTGGCGCCACTTCCCTCCTCGTGGAGAGTATCGCATCTTCCATTCACGAACCGCAATTTGCCGGCACTCCACGAGAGTCGACGAGGAGGAGAAATAAGATTGAGAGGATGGGAGTAGGAAGTAGGGGGATGGCGGACACATTTGGTCAAACGGTCGAAGCATCCTTAAAAGTGGTCTACCACAAGGGTAGGAGAACTTGAGCGTTCCCCTAACCGCGAACACGCAATTGTTAAGGCCGGCCAGATATTCCCCTCCAGCCAATCCAATCTCTCTCCCTCCCTACCACTCTAAATAGGAATCTTTGGACTCGTCCCAAAGCCCATTCCCTCGACGCAAATAAGACGTATTTCTCTCAGGGGAGGTTGTCTTCGATGAGGACAATTTTCGCGACCCTAGGCAGCCATGCAACATGTTTGAGTATTCTGGCTTCATTCAGAAGTCAACGCAGTGGAATCCACGCGATATATATCGCGTCGACACGAGAATATCTTCAGAAACCAGGCAAACTCGGTAGTGAGGCGCCCGAACATAAATGCAAGATAGTAATAGCTCTGCATCCTAGGAGACGATAACCAATTGAGCTCCTAAGAAGATGAATTGACTTAGGCTTACTTGAGTAGTGGTAGATTTGGATTTTACTCACCCCAACTGCTCCAGTCAAGTCAACCCATCTTACACCTAAGACCTTTATCCATAATGAACACACTTCTGTTGTAGAGGAAAAACATCTTCTGTGCTCCATATGGAATACTAACCCGCGACCTTCAAGACTTCAGTTCGGCGAATTTAAAATTGGCTACCGAGGTTGACATTTCAATCTTAGGAACAAGCAACTAAAATAAAATAATCAGCACAAAAATGATTCGAAAAGGCCAATAGTTAATAGTAAAAACATATATACTCATCTCACTATTCCCATCCGGGGTAGGCACAGTCAAAAGGACTAACTTCTCGGCGCTAAGCCTTTAAAACTGGCTTGGGTTTAATATTTACTCCGCACCTACACTGTGATATATACACTGCACCATCCTTGCATGCCTCTTTTCCTTCAGTTACACTAATACGTTATAGTGAGCAAATAGAACTCGTAAAGGCTGTGTAACTTGTTTAGGTTTAACGACCAGTGCAACGGTTCAACCTTTTCTCTAGTAAAAAGTAATTGTCGGGTCTATAATACGCTATGAATACGGCCGGACAGGGTAACACTGAACTAATAGTTCCGTCACAGTTATCGCAAGCTATTTTTAGTTATATTCTAATTTTTTTCCTGCAAACATTCGCAAAACCATAATGAGAGTACAGGAATAATATCCATAAATGGAGATAATCTTGGACGCAACGCTATTGAAAATCAATTACTTTCTCAAGATTTACTTGGTGGTATTCCATCATAAGAGGGAGGAAAAGACGTAACTGTTACAAATACCACTGAAATTTATTGGAACTCGAATCGGGTTTCGACGTGGATTCACATGGCCTGATGATGATGTGAACCCACGTCGAAACCCGGGTCGAGTTCCAATAAATTTCATTGGTATTTGTGAAATTTGTATTTTTCTCCCTCTATTGAAAATCGTTATTGCAGCGAAAATATCAACGTGTACGGGAAAATCTGTTACAAATCGTTAGAAGCCTAAAGGAAATTATAGAAGGAATACTCGTCACATCTTCGGTCAAATTACTGATACTTAATTTGTTGATTAATTACTACAAAATCCTCACCATCAAGTTACCTTAGAACACCATACAATTCCTTAATTTCGTTTATTTCGCCTTTGGCTTGCAATCTTCTAGCGTTGTAAATATTATTTTCCTTATATTTGAATAGTAGTGAAAATCATTTAAAGCATTATCATAGAAATTATTACAGCTACAACAATTCTTCAAATGATTTTCATAAATTTGATGTTTTGATGAATTCTAGCTTATCTTAAAACCACTATTCCCTATACATTATTTGGGCTAACTGGCCTCAAATGGACTAAAACACAGTTTTTAGACGATTAATAAAGCACATATACAGCAAATGTTTTTCCTCCCATGTGCACAGAGATACGCTTGAAAGCCAAATTATTTTTAAAACCATCGTACATATGATTAAATCAAATAAGCTACGGGCACAAAATAGGACCACATAAATTTCAAAATTACAATGCAAAAAGGAAAGCAATTCATAGGTCAGAAGGTCAGGGAATTCTTCTTGAAAAGTACTCAAAATTCATTTACCTAGTAAATGTCTCATAAGACATTAACAATTTACATTGGCAATTGATTACGACAAGAGTACGCTTGACAGTTTTAAAATTATGAATCGAGTGCATATTGAAACTGTGAAGAAAATGTGGGAGTAAACTTCAAAATTTATTAAAAAACTATGTAATAAAAATTCGTAGAAGCGTGGAAATGCAGTTTAAATAACCTTAGTGGTAATTAGAGACAACGTTAAACAGATCGAAAGGATTTTATGCACATAGCTATATTTTACTGGTTTAGTATTAGTAAAAGTGACAATTTAAGAAATAATATTATATTTAAAAAACAAAAACATGCTATTATAAAGAATGCTCTAAAAAGAAGAAAATAATTTTTGTTTACAGCCACAGTACTAAGAGCTATCACAGTGCATTGCTTATTTCAATAAAAATAAAAGCGTACTACGAAGCTGCTCTTGTTCACGGAAAGAAAACATGATTCATTAAAATTAATAGTTTACAAAACTCCAAGTTATAGTTAACATGTTAGCTCGGTATTATTTAAGTAGGATTGTTTGTAGAGATGCAAATAAACCGTGAAGATTTTTTCTCTGTTACATTGATATATATTAGGTTCATGAAATTATGATTGCCCTGATAAAATATTAGTAATTTGTGATACGTGTTAAACATAACAATGTTTGACAACCCAATTGTGTGACCATTAGCGGGTGACTCCGTTAACATTACTGCGCGGCCAGTTGCGCAGTTCTTTGAAACAAGTTTGACTAATTGAATAGAATCGTTAAGAGAGAGTTTTACGTACAGACGAGAATTTACAGGTTATTTAATACATGCAATTATTGGGCTTCGTGAAGAGAGCGTCCCAAGCTTTTATTTATATTGACATACGCAAATACTGTGACTATTTACAAAATTTATCTCCTCTTTATTTGTGCATTCTTTTATGAGCGTGTTTTTTATTTTTTTTAAACATTATTTTCTTATTTATAGTCTTTTTCACATTAAATGCTGAGGTTAATTATAACCTCAGGCGAAAGCAATAAAACTGAATTAAACCTTGTCATTTTCAATTTTAAAAATTAAATTTACAATTTATTTACAACCTTATATATAAGAGGTTAGGGACGTAATCCTTTCTACCTGCCACCTTATTTGATGTAGCCATGGCAACACATCATGTCAGCCAGAATCTATTGCCATCTATAGATATGCATTGAAAACATAACGTACCACTTTATGTTTGCATCGGTGATTAAATGGTTTAAATAGTAATTCATAGTATTAATATTATACAACTTACAATCAGTCTGTTACACCATACTTGTTATACTTGCAAAGCAACTAGCTATAGTAAAAATACTTCTCTGACAAATATATAAAACTACGATAAAAATGTTTTAGGCTATTACATTTGTTATCGGTATATTTCGCAACAGCCATTCTTCATTCATTCAAAACATTGACCACTTCATAAATTCATTAAACACTTGAAACATTCTAAAACTTTTATTTATCGACAAATTCAACTGATGTTTGTAAATACAATGACGTTTTATTGAATAGTGATCCGGAATACATCTCCGTACCAAATTTCAAAGTGACTGCTAGTCAGGAGGTGGGTCAAATTTTGATTGAAAGTTTTGTCCCTGACCCGCAGAAAGACAAGTAAAGTTAATGAAAAGAGTGCAAAATAATCGTAACCGAAAACTAACCGTAGGAATTTGTGAAAAAATATGCCTTCCCTTCTCCCAGGAGACAGAAAAAGCATTGTATCACACGTCAAATTGCATATTAATTGGTTTTATTGTTTTACGTACCTCTTGTTTAATTTCACTGAATTACATTACAGAAAGAAGTGTTCTAATACTGACGAAAACTTTTTCACAAGTTAGTGCAGATTGGTGGTCGTTTACACGCAAAAATACGCTTCTGTAAGTGACTTGCCGAAACTTTTAAAAGTTCTGCAAACGGACATGTTTAGCTGTTTACACCAGTAATTTACGTCGAAATTTGCTCGCAGCAAGAAACTTGACAGTGTAAACCCACCTTTAGGAAATGGAACTGTCGATGCGCAACCTATTTGAGATTTATACAGCTGAGGACGGTAATGAGTTTCCAGGAGTGTATGGGCACACTATGAACACACGAGTGTAACTGGCGCAAAGGGATGGTCAAGCTAATTCCGTTCTCATTCAATCCCCGTGAGAACATAACTATATCCTCAGCCCAAATGTCAGATTCTCCAAAACGTACAACGATACATGCCGTATGGAGGAATTCAATTGTAAATGCAGTTGTGCTCAAGCTCTCACAACTGATGGACGGATTTTAGCGTCACAATCCCGTCCATTAATTGCTCATTAAAGACCATAAAATTGCAAATTAAGTTTAGTGTTCCTTGTGGGATTCCAACGAAGGAAAGCATTAGGTTTCCTGGAAAGTGCGATTTCATTGTCCCCGAAGACCAGTACCAAATGGTGAATGGATTCAGTTTATTTGTTTCTGATGCATAAATCTACTGTCGCCATGATGATTGCCCATTGCTAAATTAAATTGAACAGACTGAGCACAAAAAAACGCTAACTTTTTCAATCAAAATAATAATATTTGCCGCTGCTTTGGGAAATCATCAGCCTTGAATTATTAAAATTTTTGTAAACAAACGTTTGATGATGCTCACACCATATCAATAAATTTAATTTACGCATGTAAAATAAAATATGATTTTGCTAACCTTTTTTAGCGAAATAGAAATTTATTTTTAAACCTTATTTTTAACTTTGATAAAAGCTATATTATCGAACATCATGTGAATAGTTTTACATTTTTTCCATGGGTTTGTCGATCATTAATCCCCACATGCTACTTCCGGTAAAGTAATTCAGGCCAGTTTACATACATTTTTTATTCTTTTGCTCAGGCATAATCAGCCGACATACCAGACATACTGATAACAAAAATTACCTGAACCAGGAACCACAACCAGCGGGATAAATGAAGCATAACGAGAGATGAGGGCGATGGGAAATTTCCCTTAAGGATTACAGGAAAATCGAGGAAAAAATGGAAGATAGAGGCTATATTGACTAATAATGGTATAAGAGTAAGGAGTTAAGCTTGATTAAACTTAAATACAATGTTGGCAGTAACATAGAAAGAACATTAGGGATGTGATGGATATAAGGAATGAGCTCGGTTTCGAACCCCTGCAAGGGTGTAACGTTCAGTCATAACCAGAAAGGTTTGATGTAATGGTTCCACAGTTATTGACTAAAATGTTATTTCATTCTGAATAACCATTATTTGAGCATCACAATTTCGACTTACGGTGGCTGGAGCGGAAATCGCGAGTCGTTGAAGGCGATAACTTTTCAAGTAAGTAAAAAAGATATTCTTGGACCACATTTCACTCAAGTACACCTGTTTATATGTTGGAAACCACCATACATGTAGTAATGTATAAGATGCAAGTGTTTTTTTTTATTTTCGCCTTAAATAAAACATTGTTTTTACTTGAATTTTCGGCGTAAAATTGGAAATTTGCGAGAAATTTATATCTTAATACGCTTTTCTTACTCGGAATGATACCTTGATACTTATTATCAGTTATTATAATTATATGAAACTTATTATTTCGCATTTAGGAGAAAACTTGTGCATAGGTAGTCGAATTGTTTCAAAATATATGCCGTGTGATATAAGCGTACTTGTTACTCGTACTTCACTTTAATCGATAGATATTACTAATAAAAACACGAATGCAAAAATTCACGCAAATCTGTACATTAACAAAAATCGCTCCTGCCACCTTAATGCGAATTTGTACCTACTTATAGCCACATATCAATTGTCTCTGACTGCCGAAGGAGTTCCGAGAAAGTTAAACGCATAGGTACGTTTATCCTTTTCGGAACCGGTTTAACCGTTCATTTAAACCGATTTTGTACGCACACCTGCGAAAAGATATTCTTCTTTCATATTCTCAATTTCATTCCCAGATATGTGTCCAATAGATTTGTCTTTCCTTATACCCAGCCCCGAGATATAAACTTTTAATAACCGAAAATCGTTAACTGGTTGGCTGGTTATTTGAAGAGGCGACCGACGCTGAGGTAATTTCTGCTATGAAGTATAGTTTGGTAAGTTGTTAGGGAAAGGGATTAATGGGGAGCGTAGGAAGGGTGGAGAGAAACCTAGCGTCTACTCTTCACGAAAATCGCCAAGGGGACCACGGTTTTATATCCTATTCCTGAACGAAGTGCTATACTTGAAATATTTTCCATAAAGCACCCAAATAGGGTTTTCAGGAAACCACTGGAAAAACTCCGACACCGCTGGGATTCGAGGAGCAGTAATAGTATTTTCTTTTGACGTACTTCAACGGATTAAGTCATTTCGCACATACTGTCTGCCAAGTGCAGACAGGGGACTCGGACGAATAGAATGATCACCCCTCCAAATTCGAGCTGAGCCTAACGATGATTAACTTTGGTGACTGATCAGGAACCGGTGTATCCATCGTGGCAGGCCGTCGCTCCGCAGGGAATCGAACCCAGGCCTCACGATGTGAAGCCAGTACTCTGGCCACCACGCCAACTCAATCCTTATTCCTCAAATAAACCTACCCACCATCTTCACCAGTTGCCGGTAGCCTCCCCTTATATATGCCCACAGCATCGAAGAAATAAGCGAAAGGAAGAATCCGATGATGAGTAGCGAAGGGTGCTCTTCCAATATGGCTGGGGAAAAGAAAATTGGTCTTCACGCCCCTCACAGCATTGTTACGTGGCACAGGTCCCCTTCTCTTCCAAGGCAACAAAGGAAGTAGGGGGTTGTCCTTCCTCTCCCCCCACCCCCTTTCAGCTTCAACGCATTTGATCCTCACTCGATGTCCCACCTCCTTCAATTCGACAATCGCACAACGAACGGTCGAAGAGGGCACTCGGTGTGGAGTGGGTCCCCCAGCCGACGGACGAGTGGGGTGTCCCCTTCGATGCAGCGTCGGCCCACCCACGCTGAACGACCGACGACCACGTCCGTTGCCCTCGTAAGAAGGCCACGGAGCGACACACAACAACGCGCTTGGCTGTTGACCCGTGAGGATTTAACGAAGGGAATTTCCCGGACCTGCCCAGCTGCCCTGCCTCGGCCAGAAGAATGAAAGAGGGGGGCCACAGTCAACATTACGCTATCAGACGAGTGGCACAGCGTTCCTCCTCCGGGGTCCATTGTTGCCCGCGGGATGAGCGAATGTATCCTTTGTGAACCGTTAGAGGCATGGGAATCCAACAACGCATCATTTCCGATTTTATATATTGTGGTTTATACGTAAGGAGCTGCATCTGGCTTCAAACTCACTCACTAATTTATATAAGCTTATGGGCATTTTTAAATGGCCTGCGCACATGAAAGTTGTTTAGGTGAAATAATTTTGTTCGACAAACAATTAGAAAAAGAAAAATTCAAGAAATAAGGACTGAGTTCTTGTCCAGAATTTTTTTTAATCCCAAACCAGAATGACATTGTAATTAATGGAAAATTCGCGGCGGAATATTTTAGTTAAAATTTTAAAATAAGAAAAAATGCATATACAACGGTAATACTTGAATAACGGGAATACTAAATAATGAAAGGAAGAGCAAATTTTCATTTTATTGCGACCTATCTTCATGTTATGGTCCATGAATTTTGAAATCTCAGTTCTCAGGGCTTGTTTTTAGTATATTTATCGCCCTTTCTTAGATTAGGACTATGGCAGCGATCATTATTGGCGTCGACTACGCAAATGCGTTTGTTTACATAGTGATGCAGTGACGGGTAATTTAGATCAATATATGCGTCGAAGTGCTTTCTAGATATATTGTTTGTGGATGTAGTTTTTGCTACAAACAATTTATTAAGGGAATTAGTGAACAAATCACTTTGAAATGTAGACTGTTATACGTGTGTCAGAATACCGCATATCATGAGCGTGAAATAAACTCCTGTAGCTGCATTATCCCTCGAATGTTTATTGATATCCAATAAAGATTGTTTAAAACGTTAAGGAAATTGATAATCCAATTTTTTTAATAAAATCCTCTAAGACCATTCAGGTTTAAAATCGAATATTTATATTCATAACTTATAGAATGCAAGCAACTGTAACTATTAAATTTGGTTGTTTCATGCTTGACGTCGTGGAATGGATAGATATCCGTTTTGAATTTAAAAAACTTTGTGCTTTGCCACACTTTATGAGGTGTGGAAAAGTACAAAGTTGAGGTTGAGGCTTTATAAAGTAGTGTGGAAAAGTACAAAGTATTTAAAATTCAAAATGGACAACGGTAACTAGTTACGATAATAAATGTGTGGCCAAATGATTCGAACCGATGCCTCTTTATTAATCAGTGTAAACTGTTTTTAATCATGTAAGTCCCAGGGCTAGATCTCTAATATGCGTCTGTGCTAGATATACTTAGCGTTTTGCCTCAACTACTATATCCCTCCAAAACAACAGCGAGATTTTTGTGTTTCTACCAAAGTTTTGTTCTCCGGCAGTCTTCGATACTAGATTAACAAAGTTCCACCATGACAGAGTTGGTAAAAATATACGAAATTAATGGCAAAATAATTCATAGTAAAAATAACGTTGGTTTGGCCATGTCGAGATAATGGATGACAGCCGAATAATAAAGCAAATTTATAATAGATGAGTGAATAATGTGAGAGGAAGGGGTATACCGAGAAAGTCATGTGTGAGTGTAGTGGAAGTTACAATAAAGAGAAGAAATATTAGGAGTCATAAAAATAGGAGTGTGTGCAAGTATTAATGCATGAATGTAATAGAAGCGAAAGAAATATTCAAGGATGTGGTATCATGGAGGAAATTATTAAAAACAAACCCAGTTTCCTACGCCTTGCTGTAGCCTTTTAACTGAAAGAGAATGGCGTAAATGCTATATGCATGTATGTATGTAACAATGCACAATTTAACTAATGAATCCGCTAAAAAATTCACTACAAATAAAAATTATTTGCTACCTCACTGCATCGTGTGATGTCTTTCTTTCCCTTATTATCATTCAATCAAGGCTTGGATTCTTGTGAAATTTTTGTTCACACGATTTAAAAGTCTAATGTAAATATCCAATTGAACTTATTTCAGTGTTTCACATATAAACAATCATCTGCCTGTACGTTGACTCAAAATCAGATGATGTGAACTATCCCCAAGTTCGTGAATCAATTGTACTCCCCACGCGTCGTCCTCCACTGTGAATTTAAATGAGATGCTAAAGGATCTAGATGGTATCATGAGGTACTCCTTTAATATAACGAAGTACACGCAGAGATGTAAGCATTACACGAGTATCTGAGAAACGAATATGATGTATATCTGCAGAAAAAAAAAACATTTTCGGAATACTGACTCCTGATTACTACACCTTAATCCTTAAATGACGCTTCAATAGCACCAACATGTACAGTCAACAGGATAAGTAAATGTAATGAATTTTGCCAGTGTAGAGCCATAGAAGCATGGTATTTTCAAAATAATACGCCGTTTATGTCAATAAGAAATTGCTAAATCCATACATTACTTCCAATAAATACCCAAAAGTGCATCAATCATGTAGTTAACTGTTTTGTCCTTATCATGAAATAGTATGGTCCAAATCGTGCCACGGCAGAACTTTCCGCACACATTATTTGTCCTGTTGACTGCACGTGAATTTTGTGCAAACTCTCATCATAGTTTGCATGGTACTACTTTTCTTATTGAGTTTTTTGCATCTCTCACACAAAATATAGCTACGGAACCCTTCGAGTTACCCCAATCTGGCCGCCGAGTAGCGACTCAATTGGCGAGCCAGAGTGGCTCCGGGAGAGGTCGCCGGAGGACCATCAGCGGAAAATTTACTCGGTCGCCGAGTAGCGAGTCAATTGGCGAGCCAGAGTGGCTCCGGGAGAGGTCACCGGAGGACCATCAGCGGAAAATTTACTCGGCGTCCTCAGGTTTCTCCCCGCTCACTGGAAGCCCGACGCTGATTGATACGTGACACGCCCACTCACTTTCCCCTCTAAGGTCCGGGAAATCAGGATGACTTACGGAACGGACTCACAGACCCCGGAGTTGGTGGATTTCGTTGGATGCGGTCACTCATGCGGTCTGGATTTAATCAGCCCCAGCTTGACAGGGGGGTCAGGTACTCAATGAGGGTGAATCATGCAAGTTACCCGATGATAATATGACAGAGCATTTCAAAGGTGATCGATTGAATGTTATACTCGTAATTTTCAGGGAGAAGGTCAGGTTTGTGAGGTGGCTAGGGTACTGGCTTTCCACACCGAGGAGCCCGGGTTCGAATCTGAACATGGTATGGAATCGGAACTTGGCCTTTCATTCTCAGTGGTGGTTAAAATACTTAATTCTAGTCCTAGGGAACGACGTTCGATTTACAGCAGTGATGAACATTTTTAAATTCAATTACGACCCCTACTGTAATGCTATGTGGAGAGTATTTAAGCGAAGTACCTAATCCGACCATCGGAATGTACGCAATACTGTTGATCCCTTGGTGTCTATCTATACCTAAGAGTAAGCCAATGCTGTTGCCGCGTCTCTCTCCATTCTTCCTCCTAACCCACGTTATCCTTTCCTTGTCCACATACCCACCTATCAAGGCACAAATGACCTAAGTTGTCAATCGCCTCCCCCAAATAACCACCCAAGGAACCAAATTTGAGAGAAAAGCTAAAAGTAGTTCAGTCAGTGGCCGGAGTTCAAATACCATGGTAAACTATGCGGCAGAGATTTTTTTCCAGTCTAAGGTGTTCCGTGGAGAGTGATTAAAAAACAGTACTGCCTTTGTCTAATGAGACAGTTAACCCTCAACCACCTAGTAATGCCATGAGCACTTATGCACTATCCTGGTTGCAATGTACGCTATTCATCTCACGAATCCAACTTCGATACAAGTCCTTGCTCCGCGTGCGTCGCACGGTTGAACATAAATACAACGTCTCCCATTGCTTTTAGATCCAGCTTATTACGTTAAAACTGAAAAAGTTAATATCGCCTTTCGTGGGTTGCGGACCCTTTAGCGACTTAGGGAAAGGCTAAGCTACCGCTATCCCTGGATTCATCTCCACCATTTCTCCATTCACTGCCAAATCCTCTCTTCACCATCCTACCCACCTTGATGACGGACATTACCTCAGCCGTCGGTCACCTCCCCAAATGAACAACCGAATAACTTGAATCAATTAACACATTCAAATCATCTGTGCACTAATAACTACCGGACTATTATTTTACTAGATTTTCAGATATGAAATGGTACATTTAAAAAAAATTTGGATTAACCAGCCATTAACTATTCAGTTCCATTTTGGTCTGTAAAGATCAAGACTACTGAAAGTGAGATTCAAAGGAATTCGGAATGTATTGAGGTTGAAAAATTCGGTGCCTTACTGCCACAGTGAAAAATTGAAGAGATATTCTGTGCTTTCCCGGAAAATCATACTTCAGTATTTTTTTAAAGAGACTTCCAACCATAGAAAGAGATAAACTCTATTCTTCAACGGGCAATAGAAATTCGAACGATCACATGACGCCATATTAAGTGAGTAGTCGGTCAGTAACGCGTAGGAGAATATAAATACCTGGCAAGATCGATGAGATGGCATCCTCTACTCCTGAAGACAGTTACAGAGCATTGCATCTGGAAAAGCATCCCGATGAATGTTGAACGTTACCCGGTGTGAAGCCCAAAACACTAATACTCCTTCGGGTAGTAATTCGAAAGCTGCGGCCGTGCAAGCCAAGATGAAAATGCGCCTACCTGTAAAAACAAAGATTAAGTATTTGAATCCCACCTGGGGCTAGGACATTGTGCTTAGCTTAGGATTAAGTTCTCACGCTAAAGCAGTGCAACATAGCCTTGGCTAAACTTGGCGTTTTCATTCGTACATTTATGATAGACAAGTTTAAAGACATGAAAATAATTCGCATAGCCAATAAAAATAAAATAATGACCCGGATTCAAGCTGTAAAACAATATTCAACATGGTCTTGGAAATGGCTGCAAAAACGTTGAAACCCACATTGGTTTCACACTTCATATGGACTTTGTGCAGCGTTTTCATTTCTTCATTTATAGCCTTATCAGTTTGAGTACTTTAAACCGAAGTCCAGCACTGATTTGGAAAGTTTCAGTTATGAGCAGCGATAGGACGTTTATGACTTTTATTTTCCCATTTCATGACTTTTTAAAAATAACTTTCATGACTATTATTTTCCTGTTTCATGACGTCTATTTTTTTACATTTGGTCATTTTGTGACGATTTGTCTAAAAGTATGTCATTTATTTTACTGTAAAACTGAAACTAATATTATGAGCCGTATAATTACTATAGGGTAAGTGGTTCAAAAGATAGTATTCCCCACGCTTCCCTTCTTTCCCCTAACCACCAGGATTTCTGTAGGTATATATACGGATGTAAAAATGATAAATGTACCTGAAGATGTCACTACGTTATGAAACCCGAGTAGTCAGAAATAAATCAATTTAGTGGACTATCACAAAGTGCAATTTTTATTTTTCGATATGGAGAGGGGTATTTGTATCGAAGCGTCCAGTCTGTAAATTCCTCCAATTCACCTGCTTTCTGCTCACCTTCAACCACCTACTTCACATATTTTGCTATGCTACATATGCGCATTTATACTAACCTTTCATTATCTTCATTAACCTTATTCCTTTCCAATACCATTCACTTAAACCTGTCTGTGAAGTGCATTTCTTTCTCGACGCCATATTCGAAAATCTGACCTTTTCCTCCTATTTTCCCGAGTCGAGCAGTTACTCCTCTTCGCTTTAAACACCTCACCCATGACTTTCCCCGCCTTCAACTTAAACTATCCCCGCTTTACAACGCGTTTTACACACTCTTCCCCTACTATTTCAGCTACAACTTTCACCACACTACAACTACACACCCTTCCAATCACCAAATCACCCGTGGGATTTTTTCTTTTAAAAAATACGCTACAACGTTGACCACACTACAACCACACCCCACTCCAATCACCAATCCACTCGGGGGATATTTTCTTTAAATAATTCGCTACAACATTGACGGCACAACAACTGCACCCCCCTCAAATCACCAACCCACTCGGGGGATTTTTGTTTAAAAAAATACTCTACAACTTTCAGCACACTACAACTACACCCCGTTCCAATCACTAACCCACTCGGGGAATTTTTTTCTTTAAAAACATATGCTACACCTTTGACCACACACACTACAACCACACCCCCCTCCAATCACCAACCCACTCGGGGGATGTTTTTCTATAAAAAAATATGCTACAACATTTACGACACTACAAACTACACCCCGTTTCAATCACCAAACCACTCAAGGGATTTTTTTCTTTAAAAATTACGCTACAACTTTGACCACACTACAACCACACCCCCCCTCCGATCACCAACCCACTCGGGGGATGTTTTTCTTTAAAAAAAATACGCTACAACGTTAACCAAACTACAACTACAGCACCCTTAAATCACAAACCCACTCGGGGGATTTTTTTCTTTAAAATAATACGCTACAAAATTTACGACACTGCAACTACACCACCCTCCAATCACCAACCCAATCGGGGAATATTTTTAATACATGGCTATTTCCATTAAGCTGCTTATGCTCATTTCCTTACTTTTCCCCGTTTCTCACCACTGCGAAAATGTCAATTTTCGTCGACGTTTTCTCAATACTGCATTTTGCGTTTCCTTAACACCCATAAATGCCTTTTTTGCATATAAAATGACAATTTCCAGGCCGCCCACCTAGCACCCTTGTTTCACTTTATACGCCCGCAACCTTGTTGGGGGGGTGGGGTAGTTCATATAATAGATGTGCAATTAGTCTGTATCCCTCTATCGGCATTTCTAAAAACAACGTAATATGGCGTCAAAATGTCACGAAAATATTTCCATTTTCGTCATTTATAATCTTTCATTACTCCAAAAGTACCCCACTTCTTTCTTTCTTACATTTCCTAAATGCTCATTCCTTTCGCTGTCCTATGCCACTTCTCTATTTTCCCTCAGTTCCCTATGCCTCTGTCAGGAAATCTTATTCCTCACTGGACCCTTCAATACATGTACCTGGAGAGGTTCCACATACTTGAAGTCTACTTGAGTGTTACTAGCCTGAAGTGATTACTACCAATTTATGACGTTTAATCCGCAAAGTCAAATTCCATGACGTTTTGGCAAAAACCGGCTATTTCATGTTAAAAACCTATGACTATGACGGTTATGAATTTTTCCTGTCTCTGGTTATGAAGTACTTGAAATGACGCAATTTAACCCTTACCCTTTCAATCAACTCCATAACCTATGTAGTGTTTTAAAATCGCCATGCACAAGCATTACGTAGCTACGAACCGTAATGAAGCAGCTTTTAACCCTTTGACTACCAACGGGACATATATGTCCCAGGTAGATGCGACATATAAGTTCACTTGGAACCCAATAATTCCTTTTACAATACCTGTAATGTGGATACTTGCGAATGCCTTTATGTTTGACCTTGTCTTTCAATATGATTAATGAACTAAATCCAAAGGGTGCTCCGATAATTGATGAGTATAGACGTGTCTGTCATTTAAATTAATTTCTTTGCACGCAATACAATATCTTATTGTGTGTGCCCTGCCGAGCAGAACATGAGTATTCAATTGTCATCCCGTGCCCGGGATTCGGAAGGATTATCCTCCTCCGCGTTGAATTGCCATCGAGATACCCATCAGTGAAACGAAATCATTAAGAGGATTCATGAAAAGACTACAACTCATCACGTCCCTAAATCCACTGAAAATTTCTTCTCATAATCACTCTTAAACATCTTTCGTTAATCCCGTCTGTTCCTCTTTCGTATTAGATTGTTTTCGCCACCAGAGGCAGTGGTGCGGTCACGTAACCGCGAAGGATTTTATTATTTAAGACTAATTAATTAATTCAAATACGAGGGAGTTACCAGTTGGTTCATCCGCTGGTGTCCCTTCGACTTTTCTTTCCCAACCTCATTGCCGTGTCTTATTCATGCTGGTTTCCCATTTCCCCCTATGTGAGTGTATTATTTTTACGTTCTCCTCGCATTTTTTTATCATCATACTCTCCGTGCAGGGAAAGAATTGAGGCCGGCTGCAGCAAACGACCTCTCTCTGCTTCATTAAAAATTGCGGAGGCTCTAATAACACCCACAAAAACCTCCTCGCTTCGCGATGGCTGCGGGAACTGTGAGGTCCACCTCCACCTTCTCAATGGAGCTGGCTCCCCTCCCTTCAGTACTGATTTCCAACCCCGCTACTTGTACCTCCTAAACCCAACAACGGCTCCTGTAGGCTGCAACTATTTTAGGTCTGTCGGAAAATCGAATTTCACAACCGCATTGCGATATTACTTTTGTATCGAATACAGCGCCACATCCAAAATCCAGAAAACAAATGATTTGGGTCATAAAGAGAATTCTAAAAGAAATACATATAACAGAGGAAGAAATAATAAATCGAAAATAACTCAGAAAATGCATTAACAGCGCAGGAGAATATAAAAAAGAAAAGGGATGGGATATGTACACAAGAGAAATAGCAATAAAAAGAAAGACAGACTACTGTAATGATAGAAAGGAGAAAGAGCGGAAATCATGAAAAAAACGCTATTTTAAGTGGTCTTTAGATGGCCCACTTCTAATAGAGAAAACCTTACCGTGTATAGTACAACGCCAGAAGTCAGAAAATTTCCAAATATTCCCAAAAATCATCAACCATCATATATATGTTGATAATAGAAAATCCAGATTTCACAGCATCAAACGTAATTAAATGAGAAAATAGAGAAAATATAGCATTAAGGAAAGTGCAACAGAACGAAAAGGATTCATGCCTGCTCGTGAGATGTGGGACTACTCAGAGAAAAATGTGTTTGTGGTAATTAAAAATAGGTGCCAATCCAACGATTCACATGAAACTATATAAAAAATATTGAAATAAATGTTTATTTTATTGGGTTAAACAATTTGGAAAAATCAACCAATGAATTGCATTTACCCTCTTCCGTTTACATCCCTCCGTCCCTTTGCGATTTATATAATAGTTCTATATTTAGAATGCTATCTAATTGTTAACACTTCTATATTTAATCTAATAATTCTACAAGGAGTGATTAAAAATTAACAGGTATATACGTTCATTACAGTGTTTATACCCATTACTATTTATGTTAACACCACATTAAAAGTTTTCAATCCTACTCCAGGTTCACCAAAGAGTGTATGTATGAAAAGAAAAAGTGTTTTTACTGGTATTTCCATTCAAGATAATGAAATTGAAAAACATTTAAATTATATGCGTGATAAACATCAGGTGAAACGATCAACTGGAGAATTGATTTGCTCCAGCATTCCCCTCATTTTCCCGTCCTCAAATCGTTTTTTTTCTGCACACTTCCTTACTTCTCTACCATAATTTTCTTGTTATAATTTGCCCTTTGCTCTCCTCGCGAATCCTTTCCATCTGTTTTCCTTCGCTTATTGACTTCAGGAAGCTGTTTATTCTAAGAACTAGAATTTTCCATCTTATATTCCGCACTGTTATCTGAAAATTTCTTGTCAGTTATATTTTTCCCTTAGCTTGAAATAGAAAATCTTGAAGGGCGATTCTTCAGTTCGTCGATTTCTCTTTATCGTCATGAGAGTATAAAGCTGGATATCTTATAAATGGCATCGTTACCGATCAGCTCCACTTGAAAGAAATGGTCTATAAGCAGAAGAAGGAGGTAAATCCGATTAAAACAGAATACTTACGAATCAGCAAACCCAAAATTTTTTAAACACGTCGCATAATTTTCTTGTTTATGTTTTTTTAATGTTTGGGAGAAATGTGAACGATATAGAAAAACTATTTCATCAGTTCATACAAAAGCACAGTCAAACTCAAAGCGTGTCAAATTTTACTTCGTTGAGCATTAGCTGGTGACCAGCATTTTTGGATTGGGCTTCAAAACTTTAAAATGAGACATGGTTCTCACGTCGGGCATTACTTCTGAGTAACCTTTCCCATATAAAAAATAATTTTCTGTCAATGTTCCCCACTACTTTATTAACAAATGGTTGCAATGGAACTTACTAAAAAAACGGCAGTTAGCGCAAAACATAATTACAACGATTGTCATTAATGGCGTTTCTGTAGGTACTCACCCAACGCATGTGGCTGACAGAAAGTGACAAATGATCTTAACTGACGCACCACGTTTAACTTTAGCACTGCTACTCGGGTTGCATTGGATTTAACTGCACCAGCATCAACATCCACACACTACTGCGTGTGTCATCGCAAGAGCATGAGGCAGGGGGTGCAGAGTGCCAATCAAGACCAAGGAGGAAATAGGGTAGAGGAATTAATAAGGTGATTGGACGAAAAGTGATTTATGTGTTCACGAATTAAATTATTTCTCCGTTATTATAAAAACAATTAATAGAGATAAGGAAGAACAAATTATTCCCATTAACACTGCAACTCAGAGGATCGTTAGACCAAGGTGTAGATTAAAGAGACTGCTTATTAATCATATGGTGAATTCCTATTTTAAAAAATGCTTATTCATTAATATATATTTTAAAAATATGCCCAGAAATTTCAATTATTAGATGCAAAATCTCTTGTTTATTGCATTAATAACTTTACATAAAAATCTCTCTTTCACCTTCTGTTAATAATTTAAATAATTATAAATTATAAAAATTATATATGAAGAAAAGGAAATAAATATATAAGTATAAGCTAGCAACAAGGCGTTGAGGTGTATGTCTATACATTTTTATCTATGTATAAAATATGCCAAGAGGGTGGCCGATAAAAATATAGAAACAAGCGAAAGAGTAACAAATTAAAACTTCCAATTTTTGGTGGTGCTGGCATCCAACTTTCTCAAGGTAAAGAGTAAGAATGAGGAAACGGATAGAGATTTAGGTATGGGAGGGCAAAGAGGGGGAGACGAAGGTGTAAGAGGGGAAGGAGGGGAAAGAGGGGGGAGGGGAAGGAGGGGAAAGAGGGGGGAGAGGAAGGCGTAAGAGGGGAAGGAGACGAAAGAGGAGCGGGGAGGGGAAAGTATTGAAGAGTGACAAATTTATGGACCATAAATTATTCAAAACTCATTACAAAAACCAATGAGAAATATAAGCATAGAACGCTGCGAAAGTGCATTTTGGAATGTAGTTAGAGCCGATCGAGGTTTTCAATTCGCTGTAAGAATTTAAATCAAATTATCCGACTGTAGCACTTAAATTTAATATTCAAATACAGTCGGTATCACTAAGTTTCACTTGTGCAGGAGACGTAATATTTGTCAAGAATGTTGAAACGAAGGGTTTATAAGACGAAGGTTTATCGTGTGTTTAAGTGACAAAGCAATTATGGATATTCAGTGATTACAAATGTTACATGTACTATATGGGCTGTGATGTATTGCGTGTGTCCTTGTGGTGATATTTTTACATTTAAAGGTAATTTGTATTAGGTAGACTTACGCTCCTAATGAATGTGTTATGACAGGAGATGAATTTAAAGTGTTGCATAATCTTCGCAATAGTCAGAAAGGACTGATGACTGCAATTAGTTCTTTGTTTCAACTATAATATAAAATTTGTAATCAATGCGAATTGAAATTAAGTTATTGACTACATGGATGCTCTTGAATTTTAAGTTTGGCAGTTTACTTCCTCATTGAAAGGGTAATGATTGATTTGTGTAATTATGCAATGTAGGTATTATAGATAGATATTAGTGTATAGTTTTTTATTACACTTATTTCAATAAATATTGCCACCTCAGAGTCATCTCTTTATTTTATATCCATATTGCTTGGCCGGTCTCACATCTCGTGATCGATAATTAATATCATACAATCATTCCTATCGTGAATGGCAAAGATGAACTCCTCGGTCACTGGAGAGATCCAGTTCATCGATCAATCTTTTAAGAGAACTTGATCAATCAATTGAGAACTTGAGGATTCGATCAATCACGACCGACCCATCACTAATTTCTACCCTGTCCTTGATGGCCTGTGCATCCCCAACCCTCCACTTTTAAATTCCCCTTCGGTCGTAACCCGCCTCGCTGAGGGGAGGGTTGCAATATATAACATTAAGTTATTTATAAGTTGTTTTTTATTTGTTTATAACTTTTGTTTGTACCAAATCCTGCATATTGAGAATTTTTAAATGAGCTGATATGGCTAATACCGAATACCGAAGCACCTGACACAAGAGAGTTAAATTGCAATGGTATTTCATAATTCGTATGGCCCTCACGTCCAGTATCGTATTATGATGTATCGCGGCCGAATTATACATAAAAGTTAAACGCAGCCGACGCCTCGCAGATATCGCACAACCCACGAACTCCTAGCTCCACGCAGCGCAACCTTCCATCTCGTCTCATGCCACTCCGTTTCCCCCTCACCCTCTCTCGCCCAAAAGCAAAATACGACCCATCTCCCAGCCCCGTTCGCCGTCCCTCACTTCTTTTGCTCGCGAGCCAAGGGAAGGGCGGGAGGGGGGGACTGCCACCGCTTAGACATGATGGCGAAGGCTTCCCCGGCTTCCCGTGTTATCGAACATTTTTCTCCGCCCCTCATCCGCTTCGAACGAAAAAAATCGCTCTCATGTGTGTGCTTGTGTACGTGAGTGCATCGCTTCGAGCATGTTCATTCCCGACCCCTGATGGAGCCCGAGGAGGAGGTGTCCTTGATTCCGGGTGAGGTGACCCATTAAAATATGTACTGCGGCTCTGAAAGTGAAGATGGAAATACTTTGATGCGCTGTGGACGGGGGAGGATTGAAGGATATTCCACGTGTTTCCGGTCCCATTGTATCATATGAGTATTGCGGAGGAGAATCCTCGAACTCCTCAAGGGAAAATAACTTTCGGGCTCACTAAGCCTTAAGGAAGCTCACCCCCGCGAGGCCGTTTTACACGAGGCACTTGGTAGCACAATTTGAAGCAGCATGTTTTAGAAATGCGAGAATGCAGGCTCGGAATTAGCGCAGTGACTATTTTCTCATTTCTCGTTCATGCATTTAAGCAGGCATTCCTGCAATTCACCGCTTGACACGACGCCATTTTCAATGCACATCCATACGTACATCAGATTTTCCAAAAAAGTGCCTCGTATAAAACGGCCTTGTTTGTTTGTTCTCGTATAAAACGGCCTTGCAATGAAGACACACAAGGGGGAAAGAGGATAATGATAATTTGAAAATCCTTTGCAATAAAACTTAGTTCCTTAGTTATGAGAATTCTTGTAATGAAGATGATGACATTGTCACAACCGTGCCATTTCATATTTGTTGACCGCAAATCATCAGGATATGGGTCTCAGGCTACAAACAACGTTTCATGACGTGACGGAAACGGACGGTGAGGTTCAGATGTCCGTCTTTATCCCGTAAAAGAAGAGTGCATTACGATTGACGGGATTGTCAGCACCAATCGTGGACATTTTCTGCAAACGGAGATCCAACGGTTGCGAGATAGCTGTTCATTTTCATATTTTAATGCCAAAACATAAATAATCCGCAGAAATATTAACAAATATTGCTTCAAGAAGGTTGATTATTTTACAAGGTTTTGTTATAAATTGAGAAGGAGAATCAGGAGGTAAAATTTTGTAAATATTACATATAAGAGCTCTCTTTTGATTGGTTGCTGTTGAGCGTGACGGAGAATGTAGGCTCCGAAAAGGTTCGCACATCGTCCTTTGAAGGCGCCGTCCACGTACGGCCATCGCAATAAGTTCCACTACATCAGCAAGCTTCGCGAACCCCGCCGCCCGTTTACGTCACGTCAGGAAACGTCGATCATTATCCCACCCTTATTCCAATGAGAGAGAAACCGCTGCAAAATATATAATTACAATGATTATTACTACACCGACAAAATAAGTGTTTTCATGGACAGAAAGAGCTGGGACTCCGCACTCGATATATTTTTATGTGACACCATTAGACTTTTCATCCCTGTATGCTCATTTTTTTACTCTTTCATATTCATAATGTCTCTTCTCACATGGAATTATTTAAATTTTACCTCTTCACAACTTGAACTAGCAATCAATCTTATCCTTTTAAATACCACTGACTTGTTTCCTGTATTATTATCCGCAAATTCTGTTTCCAATGTATTTTCGAAAACATCATCCATGCGGCCAATGAAGTGCGTAACTCTTCCTCCCTTATCTCTTCTTCGGATTATCATCCTCGTTCACATCTAAAAGGCTATTAATATAGTTTTATCCATCTTCTATGAAGTTCATAAAGCAAGTTTCCGAGAATTAGACAGCATAGTATTTCAGTTATTACCCAATTAAAAATAATAGACAAGGGCATATATATTTAGAAATATAGCCATGAGCTTCTTCGGCCCGAGGGTTTAATAAAGGTATCCTTTTTCGCTCCTATTATCCCATTCCATCACGCCACTAGGCCAGAAATCAAAAACCATGTATTGAATGCTTGATGATTAAACTAAGATTTCACCCCATGAATTTATGGCTCGCAAGCAAATACGAATAACAAGTTCGATCGTTGATACATACATTTGTAATGGGCTGCTGCAATTTTAATAGTTATCTCGTTCAGTAGCGCAAAGGGCGATGAAAGCCTCATTGACAAGCTTCGAAAATATTGTCATTTAGTTGAAATGAGAGTTTATTCAGCCTTATAATTATGAACACCTGGTTGCAAAAGCATCACCAGATATCATATTTGCCGATATGGTGAATGTTACTGAATTCTAGTTATTGAAAGAATATGCAGGACTACCGAAAATTATCGAAGAACCAGAATTCATTGTAAAAGTTAACTGTTTAGTAATTAACTACTAAGTAACTAGTAATTAACGTTTTGTTACACATAGTCAATACAGGAGTGTTTAAAAAATTTGTATGAATTGTATATAGCATTGGAATGAATATAAAACCACTGGGAATACATTTATTCGGGTTTTTTATATTTTTTAGTTTTTTGTTAACAATTGAGCTTTCGTATTAAACCATACAGGCCGGAAGATTTCTTGGCATTTCCAACCAGCTTCCAGCCTTGGGATGAGGGAAGGAGGCTAGGGAGCTGATTTTATAACTTTAAGTTCGAGCGTAAAAGAGTCATTCCCGCTGGATTGTGGATAATATTTCGTTAACAATAGCCGACCAAGATTTTGTAACTCCACGTTTGAACGTTTTTTGCCTTGCGCTCGATTCCTCGGCTTCGGCATCAAAGTACCGGCCGAAGTGGCCATTATCGATCGAAGAACGATGTATTGTGTTCGTAATTTGAATGATATTTTAAGAAGTATCGCAGAGAGGTATGCTTTTAAAAATAAAATCATGCAAAACATAGTGTTCTTGGGCCTAATATGTGAATAATCGTGTAGAATGCTTTTCAGATCATTATATTAGAAGATGGTTTCAATCGCCCGCCTTGTTTTGGATTTTTTTTCCGACCATTTAAAGCAAATCAACGCCGTAATCGTCCTCAAATTCCTGAAGCAGTCTCCTATGATACCAAAAATGCCGCTGGATCGGCGAGACCTAACCTCTTTTTAAAATTCTTTTCAAATTGCCTACAGCCTACTTCCAACCATAAAATGACCACTGTACATTCCCTCCTTCCTAATTCGAATCTTTGCCTATCCCACATACAGACGGACTCTCGGGAGGTTTTTCAATATCTTTGCAAGATACCCCTCCACCGCTCACCTGGCGCTGATGGCCTCAACCCTAAATTCATTCGGAACTGTGATTCATCTCTCTCACAACCTTTAACCATCTTATTTAATCGCTGTTTTTCCCTAGGAACCTTCCCTCCTCAATGGAAGTGCGCCAACGTTACTCCGGTACATAAAACAGGTCCCAAGAATGATGTTTCAAACTATCGCCCCATCTCATTGCTGCCGATCCTTTCTTCCGTTTGTGAGCGTATTATTCTTAACAGGATTTACTATTTCACCTCTCCTTTTCTATCTTCTCAGCAACATGGTTTCCTCCCAGGAAGATCATGCTTAACCAATCTTTCTGTCTTTCAACAACATGCCGTCAGTGCAGTAGATAAGTCAACTCAACTTGATGCCATTTACCTTGACTTCTCCAAGGCTTTTGACACCCTCCATCATCAACTCCTCCTTCATAAACTCAGCCAACAATTTGGCATACATATATGTTCCTCAGCCTTCTTTCTAGCTTTCTCTCCAACAGAACCCAGCGTGTAATACTCGCAGGTGCTTCTTCGTCTTGGTCTCCTGTGACGTCTGGAGTTCCCCAGGGCAGTGTCCTTGGGCCATATCTTTTCAATTTATTCATAAATGATCTTCCTTCTCAACTCCACACCTCTCAAGTCCATACCCTTCTCTATGCTGATGATTGCAAGATTTACAAGCAAATTAATAACACTTCTGACTGTATTAATCTTCAACTTGCCTTAAATCAAACCTCCCTGTGGTGTGATACCTGGAAACTTAACCTAAACCCTGGAAAATGCAGCATCATGACTCTTGCTCTGAAAACAAAACCCCTGACATTCAATTACACCATTAATTCAACTCCCTTAAACAGAGTGAAAGACCTAGGCGTTATAACCGACCAAAAACTTAATTACTCTGACCACATTCAGACTGTAAAAAGTAAAGCAATGTCCCTATTAGGCCTTCTTTACCGCTTCACGGAAATAAAAGATCCCGGAGCACTCCATTCCTACTTCTCAACAATTGTTCTTCCCGTAGTATCATATTGCTCCCCAATATGGTCCATATCAGCCCCGACTAATCTAAAATCCCTTGATTGCATCCCCCACTTCTTTGCCAAAATAGTTAAACACAGAGTCCCACACAGCCGCAATATGTCCTCAAATGCTATTCTGTCTTCTCTTTCCATTTCTAATCTCCAAAACCACAGACTTAAAACTGATTTAAAACTCCTCCACAACACCCTTAACTCGACCATTGACTGCCCTGAACTGCTTTCTCTCTTCAACTTTAGGATACCAACTCGATCCACCCGCACGCATTCACTACTCCACCTGCCTATTCCTAGGATATCTCTCACCCAGCGCTCACCATTATTTCGCCTCTCCTCCCTTCTTAATTCACTCCCTCACACTGTCGATCCTTTTTATTTATCATGTAACCATTTCACCACCCAAGCTATGTCCCACCTGTCAACAAATTAAATATTTCCCCTTTCCATGTTGGGCTCAGCGTTGTTGATTTTTATGTTGTTATTGTATTGTTGTCCTCTGTCATGTTTATTGTTAAATGTTTCACTGTAAATTGGCGCTACTGCTGTATGTGAACAATGTTTTTAAATAAATAAAATAAATAAATTACCCAATAGAGCATTTAATTTCAACTTCTAATTAGATTTGTCGTTACTAAGTTTCAATGTGCAAAAAACAATGGTCTCGGTTTTGGCGATTATATTTAAACGAACGTTTATCGTGTGTTTAAGTGACTGTGTACATTGTGGCATGCCATGTGGTACAGTGGTACGTATAAAGGTTTACATTAGCTGTAATTCATCTCTTAATGTAATGTGCGATGACAGGCATGGTATTTGAAGTGTATCAAATATGTAGCAAGCGTCGTAGAAGACAAAGCAGAATCATTTCATTTTTTCTGCCATTGTTCAAATCAAGATATAGAATCTATGTGAATTGAAATGAAGTACGTGACTATGTGGATAGCTCTTGAATAGTGAGTGTGGTTGGCTACGTCCCGGTCCAAGTATAAAGATTGCAGTATTTTGTAATTATTAATTCAGTGAATTTTTGCCACCTAAAGAGACACATTTTTATTTAATTGCAAATGACATAAGCATTAAGCATTTAGTTTTTTCCTTGGCAGGAATTATTGTAATATTTAGAGGCTCTTAAATTGAGATTGTGGATGGTTTACATCCAAGTGATAGGGTGATGATCTTTTGTCTACTTATGCAATTTATGTTGTTTCATTATGTTTCATTAAGTAAATTTTGCCACCTCAAAAGCTATCTTTTCATTTATTCGCTTTAACTCCATTAGCAAGGATTGCTCCTTTATTTGAGTTCCGATGTGTGTATCTGGAGAAATAGTGGAAATGATATATAGGTGCTTTAAACACCTCACAGTAAGTAATCATGTATATCACTAGAAATATGCCATTGATAGCCCTCTGACAAGGGGTACACGGACACGTAAGTCAGTTACATTGGTATTTATATTCGATGTGGAGGTATCAACGAATTAAGTAGCATCAATGAATATCCTAATCTATTTATGCATGAAGTTTTTTGCCTGTGCCATATACGTCTGAGCATATTTTGGTTAATTCTCTTTTAAGTGAACCGTGGAACAAAAGTTTAGTTTATTTATACTACGAGAAGTATCAGGCGTTATGAGGTAGAATTTCGACATAAGACAGAAATTACGATTTTCCACTTGCAAATATCTACTGGTTTGCCAGTGAAAATTGCAATTTCTTTCTTCATTATTTAGATGAATGTTACATATTTATTTTTCAGTCCATGGCTTTTATCTTTATTTCAAAGGTAAAGCGCTGTATGGATTACGAAATGTTGTGAACAAAAGGAGACTAATGTCCTTTAATTAATAATTTTCTTTGAATGTCGCTGATTATAAGCAATGAAATTGCATTAATCACTTGGAGCTCGGAAATGTTGCTCGCCGGTTTGAATATACTTTATTTAAAATAAACTTTTATTTTCCAGTCATGAAGTTTAAGGTACAACGGTACAAAGATGTAGTATTTTTTACCGGCTCTCAGCTTTAGCTAAGGTAATTGGAGTGTTAGTGATATATTATCAGAGGTAATTCAAGCAAAAATTTCAGTTATTTATTCGTAAAAGTCTAAGTATGACTAGTAATTTCGAATTAATTTATCAAATGAAAAAGCATTGAGGAAAGTGGAATATATTCGTGAGGAAGAAAATCTTGCAGGCACTGTAATTCCGTTTTAAATTCTTAACACTGAAAAAGCTTCAAAAAAGGTGCAATCATTCAAAATTAAGCTCACTGTGCATGCGTACAAAAGAAACAAGTGCGAAATATACTGTCCATCGGACAACGCCGTAACGTTCGATAGTCTGCTGTACGATCTGCCTCATAAAAAAAATTCGTTGGCCAGCACTAGAATAAAGTAAGCTCGATCGAAGGTGAACGAATCCGTAACGATTAATCCGTTAGCCAAGTTATAAAATCGGCCCTAAGATTAGTGATTTATCTTCATTGGCAAATGAAAAAATGAATACAAATTGTTTTACACATTTTAAACTAAATTGTTCGCCCAATCCGCGAATCAATAATGAACAGCGCATGTGAAATTAAATCGCGGGCTTTCAGGTTATCAATTATTAGCGTGAGAAATGTCTCGTATGTTAGCAAACATGCAGCGTAACCACGACCAAACGGTGAAAGTCCAATGCATCTGTCTGAAAAATCAATCCCTGAATATGCGACTAATTCAGAAACCACTACACTAATGTCCATGTCAAAAGACTCAAATCTTTGACATTCTCCTTTCTCTCTCCCTCTCTCTATCTCTCTCCGGTTATCGCAAATATAATGCAAGAGTACTTCAAAAGAGTCACTGGGAACCTACTTTTTTGTAGCCATACGTGGAAAGTATTAATTTTAATGTCCACAAAGTCACGCCTGAAACTTTGCAGTTTGTTTGTCAACTAAACTGTTGATTACACGTACTCTAATTAAATGCAGATTTAATAAAGAACTGAACGTTACCTAGGCCTCAATTTTGATTAGTGCCGAAACGGTGTATCACCTACTAGCATAATTTTTACTCCGATTAATCATACATCGCAAAGTTACGATAAGTGCTAGTTTCCTTAATTTTTCTTCCAATACTTATAAGGCAAATATTAGAAATAGTATCAGGAGCAATTTGTTTGAATTACATTCATTCGCGGTACATAAAGTTAATTTGTAAATAATATTCACACTTATTCACTAGGGAGAAACATTGCTCAGGCACGTCATCTTCCTCATGCCAAAAACATTGCCAATTCGATTAGGTTTCCTGATTCCCGGCATTGTGGAACCTCAAGAAATAGAGTCTAGGACATCTCATTCCCGAATATTCTAGAGAGGTCCCCATATCATTAATTTAATACATTCTTCATAGATAAAATCAATAATGACTGAAACGGTGACTTTCAATTCATAGCAAAATTGTAGAGCGTGTGGAAAAAGTGGCAATTCGCCAGGGAACATGCAGTCTTGGAAAGGGGTAGAAAATCCCATAAATGGTTGTAAAAAATGAGGTATAACACCTAAGAAAATCCTAAGTAGAGATAAACTGGAATTTCATAAGCACTGCATCACTTTCCCTGGAAGCAAAAAGGAGTCATCTTAGTACTAATATCTTCATATAATTTTGACATGATTAATTTCATGTTCGAAATTTTCTTAAAATGTAAACAATATCGGAATGCGAGTACGACAAAGTCGTTAAAATTCCCGGCAACAGATGGGAAGGAATTCCTACCCGGAAAAAAATACGTGTTCCAAATGACTACGGGTGAAAATTTACGCAATAACCTTCATTGATATGACGACAAATAGTAACAATGTGTTGAAAATGACAAATCATATGAAAAGCGTTCTACTTAAGGATTGCAATGAAGTCTTAACCACACACGCTCATAACTCACTTTAACATGGCCTCATTCTAGGCTCAATGAGTCGTGGAGTGAAAAATCAATGCTTCCAAGACACCACGTTTCCAATCCGAGGGTCGGTTTAAAAAAGACGGAGGATGGTGTTTGCCTCGTGCTCAGGAGAAGCCGTATAACTTCGGTAGCGGGTGAATGTCACGCATCAGGGTCGGGGGGAGATAGTGCCTTCCCCTGAGCCACCCTGAGTGTCTGCGGTACCATCGGAACTTTGTCGTAACCTAGAGTTGAACTGGAGACCATTTAGCTGGAAAACATCTTTGCACCTGGCCTACCTTGTGCAGTAGTGCTAATCCCATCACTGGTTTACATCTACAACTTCACAATACCCTGCGAGCCGCCACAGGGCTGTATGGTAGGGGTTGATAGGGAACCAGCTATGAAAAAGTAAGGGAGTAGGAAAGAGGTATTCGAGGGGAGAAAGAACATAAGTGAATTGACTTGCTCTGTTTTTGTTGCAGTCACAAATGTTGCGTGAAAAGAAAGAATTTTCGTACCTTTTCATTCGACGGGGTATCTTCATAGTTTCAATGCGCCTATCCACTCTATGGATACAGTGCGGAGGATATAATAGCGATATCTGTCAGCTTTCTTGAAAACTTATCAAAGTAAAAATCCCTATTCCGTCAGAGACATTCAATGAAATACAACGGTCAGTTCGCGGGTAGGGACCCACAGCTTTTGCCTGATTGGCGCATGGAAGCAAAAATTACTGTTTCGCTTTTTTCAGCTGCATTTGATTGGTGGAAAATCGTTGTATCTATGCGAAATGGTGATTCAGTATTTTTTCATGCAAATACCGCTAGTTTGAAAATATCTATGATACATACGCAGTATTATTTCAGTTTCAAATACATCATGCTTCAAATAGTTTGACTAATTCTGTGACAGGAGAAATTTGTTCACGCACACAGGGAAATGTTTTATAAACACTCGTGTTTCACCGTTCCGGTTCTCCACTGAGTCAACCTCTCTATCCCTGCAGACGCTTTTATGTACGAATCGTTCATCGTCATCAGCGCAGATTCACTGATCACGATCATGCCCTGGGATCATGTCCTATTGACGATGGACGACTCTTATATCGAAGCGTCGCGACGTTTATTTATTCGCGAGGTTATTCGTTATTAAAACCAATTCAAAACCATACTTTTGGCATTTTCTAGTGGCTTTCCACTCAATGAAAAAGCATTTTACGATTGCTGTTAGACAGCAGCCGAAGAATTCGTAGAATTATGTCCATGGTTATAACACCCACAGTCCATAAGGTCCATCATGGAGCCGGCAAGGCTAAAGAGGCGATACTTCCGCTGGGGCAGTTATCGGAAGAGGCATTGGAGGCCAGGCATAGGGACACAATACATAGGGTTTCGTGAGCATTTCAATAGAAAAATCTCCAGAGTATAATAAATTTTACTGAATTTGGCGATGCCTGTTTTTCTTTAAACAAATCGTCCGGCAAAAAAAACAGACCGCTAAATTACTAAGTAAAATTGATTATAATTTGAAAATTTATAGCAGCACTTTTATTTTGAACTATGAAAGTCCCTAAATGTACAAAAATTAACAAACAAAGAATAAATAGCAACGAAGGTATCATCTATACATCTATATTAATTTTGTAGCGTGTCAGTTAGTCAGTCAGTCATTCTGTATCCATTTTGCTTATTTTCTCTCAATTTTTGAGCTAGGGAAATGTGGTTTGGAGCATAAAATGTGGATTCTCTGTCTGTCTGATTTGGTAGTAATTTTGGATTTTTAGCAGTTGGTGGTGCAAAGAAAAATGCAAAAAGCCGTAGTAAAACTGCTAAAAACGATGAATTTATTTAGGTTAGCAATAGTGAAGTAAACAAACAGTACTCATTAAATTACAATCAGTTACAAACCATATGGGCATATATACGTTGTTAATTTATCTTTTTCGGATAAATGTTGATTGCACTGCGATATCTTTACTACTTTATTTTCATTTATTTTATTTCCCTTGATATATAGCTACTTTTACGCGAATAAAGGAGAAATTCGGCAATTAGTCGAGTTGAAAATAAAAAGTACAGTTCAGTGTGCCAATCTAAGTTATTTAGTGAAGATATTTAGAAATTATCCGGGTGAATGTTTAAATGTATACCACTCCAAAACAATAAGGTTCATGTCAAATTTCTATAAACACAACGTTAATATAATCAATTAAGTGTGTTGATATAGACGTTCCCTTGATTTTGTTTTATTGCATAAGATATCCGACTAGCTAGCGTAAGTGAAATGAACCTCAAGAGTTTTCCATGCATTAAAGTGTCTGGATAAATACCTATGTCGCAAACGTTTCAACACATTTGCGTGTGCCTCTGTCTCAATATTGGTACAAACTTCACGTCGAAAGTTTAGAAGTATTACTTATACCATTACGAATGCTCTATGAATTTGCGAGAAACTGATCTCTGAGAAAGTTCATTACCAGTATTTGTTAATGTATGTCAAATATTGCTCCCGTGCTTGCTGTTTTGGGGAATTAAAATTGCCAGTGGGGCACCTAAAACAATGCAATGTGCAACAAATGCCTTGGCTGTGAGATAGAAAGTGGCATTTTTGCCTTCATTTTTTTTAGCTATGACTAACCAATCGTCGGAGTGGCTGTATCTCAAAAATGGTACTCTCCTCAGTCAACTACAGGGAGCATTGCAGAGAAAAATTAATATTATGACTTTTTTTACTCCAAAATGTTTACTTATGTTTCAAAAAGTATTCTCAATGTTTTTTCAATTTTGGGAAACATATAAACTCATTTAGCCACATTTCCCACTACTTCCACTTCAGTAGTGCAAAAAAAAAAGGAAAAACACCAAGTTCACCTCAAGAGCACACCGGACAAAGACTGCCTGCAAAGCAGGCAGCAGGTCTGCTAGTCTATATATATTAATTTTGTAGCGTGTCAGTCAGTCAGTCATTCTGTATCCATTTTGTTTACATCTCTCTCAAGTTTTGAGCTAGAGAAATTAGGTTTGGTGCATTATATGTGGATTCTCTGTCTGTATGATTTGGTAGTAAATTTGGTTTGGTAGGTGGCAAATTTCGGGGTTGTTTTTACCCCAATATTGTTAAAATTGACACCCATAAGAAAAGCATTGTATTCGGTGCAGGTGTTTCTCCATTTGCTTTTTTTAAATTACTTGCATTCAAGATATTGGATGGAGATTTGCATCATAGAACGTATAAAAAATGTAGTATTTAATTATTTCATTCAATTTCATTAAATATTTCCTTGGCAACTGGGCTTGAATACCCATTTAATAGCGATTTTATGAATGCTATTCACTCCTGGAGCCTTTAAAGGCCATGTTCAGTGACTCATTTGATAGTTGTAGTCAAACTACCACAATTCCCCGTTCGCCTTGCCTTCTCAATGACATCAACAAGGGTCGATCGCTTCACGTGAGTGGATTAAATCTGGAAAATCCATGCTTTTCGCGTGGTCAATTATATGTTACATGCTCATGAGTAGGACAGTCAAAAAAGTAATTTGATTTTGCAAAGGGCGGTAGGACCAAACATATTGTATATCCGAAAGCACTCGAATAAAATTTTCAACTCTATTATAATACACAAAATATAATTTTATTTCATTAATGTTGAACATGTTATTGTGACTGCTTCGTATATGTGTGCCTACTTCAAAAGAAATAGAGGCATTGCAATGCATGCCGAGCCACGCCGGCGATCGCGCCTCAAGTTCGCGCCACCTTATTTCTCTCTCAAGTTTGCATGGGATGGGAAGGCTTAACACAATGCAATTGCTGTTTTGGGGAAGAAAAACTATTCTCAATTTTTTTATTTTTGGGAAACAAACTCTTTTAGCCACATTTCCCATGCTTCCACTTGAGTAGTGAAAGAAAAAGGAAAATCACCAAGTTCACTTCAAGAGCACACCAGACAGAGACTGCCTACAACACAGGCAGCAGGTCTGTTAGTCATACAATAAATTCAGAAAGAACTATCTCTTTGAAGCAACTTGTAAAATGTTATGCATATACTTTTTAACTTAACGATGTACAAAAATTGTAAACCATATCCAATTGATGTAAAATTTGCCCAATAATTTTTATTGTAGCCCTGAAGTAGCAAGTATAAAAATGCGCAACGTCGGTATAGAGAAATGAAAAAAATACAAAAAATAGACCTATATCTCCGGAAAGAAGAAAAAAGTAAAATTATTTAATAAAATTAATAGATCAAAAAACTAAACAGGAATGTTAGGGGAAAGGCCGGCATGAAATAACCTCTTCATTCATTCATTGACAAGATTTTGGAAAAGTAACGTTTTTTAAGTTTCTTTTTCATTCTCCTACAGATTGCGGACACAGCAAGATTAAATTAAAATAGAATAAAAAAAATAAAACACGCATTAATTTGAGGAGTAACCCAGGGTTTCAATAATAATTCTCTAACATTTTAGTTTAATATCCCATCAGGAACCCAATATTTATCCCAATATTAATTTGAGGAGTAACCCAGGGTTTTAATAATAATCCTCTAACATTTTAGTTAAATATCCCATCAGGAACCCAATATTTATCCTTCTTTAATATATTATTAATAAATATATTATATATAACCCAAGTTATCAAGGGTGTTCATAGGGATCATTTGCATTGAATCTTATTTTATTCTGAGGGTTTAATTTCAATCTTTACTTTTATTAAAAGTTCAGTCATTGTTCCTTTACATGGGTTGGTGACAAGAATGCTTATGAAGGAAATTGTTAGTCGGTTGTTTTCAATGAGCTTTATTTAAAGGTAAGTCATTAGTGTCAGTCACTTCTACGACAGACTAAAAAAAGGTAATTGTATTTGGAAATATATGCCAGAAATTATTAACATCTTCTGATGTACATATACTTTCTGTCCCTTTTTCACATTCATCGATAAGTCATAGACTGGCCTTCCATAAGAACGGCCGCCTGTGGTTTTTCCCGCGTTTCCCACCTCTTGGTGGTATTTCTTTGCTGTTTTTGCTTGGTAGTATTTTTTTCAAGGCTGAGGCTTACCTGATTTCGCCTGTGCGCCAAAATCGATAGTACCAAATAAAATTTATCTGAGAAAAATGTTCATTTCTTTAATTTTTTCATCCAATCAACCCAAAGTTCACTGTAAACTTTAATACCTCTCACCTTCTCACCATTCCTTAAAAGCTTTCATATGACCTCAGATGTGAAAACTGCTTAAGGCGTTTAATTTTTGTGTCGGAGTGGGACATCCTGTCACGCAAATGACACCTTGAGTCCTCATGGCTACCCCTGTCGTTCGGAGGACCACAAAACTCGTTTCGAGCAACTTTCAAAGGTTAAATTGGTCAACTTGTCATCGCTCCTCAACGAACTGAACAGGAAAAGTTGTATGAAAAACCGTGCTTAAATCAAACTTTTCTCGATTACAAAAACTTGACTAAGATATTACTGTCCTAATTAATGAACCTTGATAGATCTATTCGAGAATAACCTTGAAATATAAAAAACGACATATGCATCATTTAAGTCTGATGAGGAGAACTAAAATTAAATACTACAGAATTAAAATTTAATGATACAAATCACGTATTAAAATATTTCGCGTCCATATTCCATTCAACTAAATAGGGTCAAATTTTAGTTTTTACTAGACATATCTGATAACACAATGGCTATTCCTTTGCAATCATATAAAATAATACCCTAAAAACAATTATTATTGTTACTATATATTATTCATTTCAATAGCACGCGTATATTCTATTTACTTACATTATTTAATTATTGTGAAAATACCACCTTCGGACTAATCACTTTTTTTGCATATTATATGTTAATATCAATACATTGGGTCCTACAGGAGTTCACAAATAGCTTGAATGCTGCACATTTAAAATAGGTATTTTTTTCGACTTGTATTTTCCAAACTCCGCATTTTGTAAAGCAATTTATGAATACATTGCAATGGCACTTGAGGCTATGCACGAGATAGCAAAATTTACTGGTAAATATTTGCCAAAAACATTTTGCAAAGTAAAACTCGGTTCAGCTAAAAACCAGAAATATTGTATTTTCAGATAAATTGAGTATTTGCATCATATTTTAGAAATTTTAATGACTCATTCCAAAATGCCAATACTTCCTCCTTTCATTCGAAGGAAAATATACTTGTATTTCATTATAACTCCATTAAATTTTGGATATTTTAACCAGACTGTTATAAGGAGAATTAAAATAATACGATATTTTTTAAAGAAATTATTGTATTATTCTTGAAAAAATATGGCCAAATGTGCAAATATATGCATCAGGACACAACAAGATGCGTAAGAAAATACATTCCTTTGACTATGAATCTATTCTAATCTTCGATGCGTGAGGATGGAATTCAAAACTCCCCTTCACAACGGATTAAGCAATCATACATTCAAGGCTGTCCCTTTCTCCCTTTCTCTTTACGCCTCATTCGATGGTTGACTGGATAGCCAAAAATATCACAGTCAAAATAGTCGATTTTGAGTCCACAGCTCCGCAATCGAATAAGGTAGGGCCACAGCCCCCAGAGTAAACAATACAATGGAACTGTATATTCAACACTAATAACGCGGATTAAGCAGTATTAAGTATGCAGTGATGCTTATAAAAGCCAAGTTTTCTTGGAGCTTCCTTTAACTGTTCCCTCAAAAAATTAAAAGGGAGGGTTGATTGTAAGACCTTCCTGCTTCATGTGATCCCAAAAATCATAGACGAATCCGGAAAACTATCAGTGGTTCTCGCAAATTATGCATCTTTTCCCGTAGACGGCATGAAATGTTTCAATCGTTGCATTTATGGCGTCCATCGCCTTCGTTGAGACTCGGGGTGGATGTAGTTTTTAATCCATTGATAAAAGTGAATTGCTTAGGAAAATCAGATATTCAACCTTGTTTACCATCAAAATTATATTGAAGGAATAATCACTGCGATATTCAAATTTTTATTCCTTCAAGACACCAATCAATTGCCACAAAATCTCCTAGGGAAGTCTCCAAATAATTCTTCAACAACAGGCCGACCCTTGGCTCAATAAACAAATGACTGATTAATCCGAAAAAAACGTTTGATATACCATATTACAGATTGCAAGACAATTTTGGACACAATAGTAAGGGGTCATTCAAGTATTACGTAAGGTATTTTGCTGTAAACGGTGTTAGAGTTTTTCTTTTGTTCCATTACACAAGGGGGTAAAAGGGTTCGAGACAATCTTACGTAAGATTTTAGTTGCTTCTGAAACCATATTTTTATCACATTTTTATATCATTGTCGGACGAAATATATCGTACATCGTAGTATTAACGCTACGGCGGTATGTCTGAATGTATGCTTAACTATAGAAAAACGTATGATCAATTCCTTGCTTTCATTAACTTGGAGATATCCCTATCCTTAACATAACGTGTTTTGTGAATCCTGTGAGACGCGAAATCGAGTAAACTTCTACCGATTAGTTTTTGCGCACTCGGACTTAGAACCACCCATATATTTATACGTACGTACAAAATTCAAAAAATGCATGACAACTTACGTTAAAGGGGTTCATAGAATCTTACGCTATCAAAAATGGGGGAGATGGTGGTCAAAAAGTAGCCAAAACTGCCCTACGTAATACTTGAATGGCCGTAATACTAGGTTGATCAAACTTACATTTTTTTCTAATTTATTTCGTGGCAGAGAAATAGGTATCGGTCTTATATTTAAGATCCCATTTTATAGGAATGCTATACAAATAGGCTGAATGAAATTAACAAAGGTTGAAATTCTAAATGCAAAGATACAGACAACGTAAAAATAATAAAGCACTTTTTTATACGCTAGGAACTTTCTCTTGATAATAAAAGCAACGAAGACTACGTTTAGTTATAATGCTCAATAGCTTATTTATTCTAAGTCATTAATTACGCATTGAATCTCATAGTTTAAACCTGGAATGTTACTCATAAATCACTATTTTTTATCAAAACTATCATTACAAATATTTACGAATGAAACGTATTTCAGCGGTTGTGAAACCCATATTTACTCAAACGGCCCTTCGTGCTGAGACAGTTTCCATTTTAAAACAATACAGACGTTGAAATAAAATGTTTAGTGATCGTAAAAAGTTTTAGTGAGGGTGACGAGGAAATCGTTTCAAAAACGATCGTACACATTCAGCATAAAGTATTAAAAAGTTTTTCTGGAATCGTTGAGGGCTCCAGAATCACGCAAAAACTACTGAACCGATTGAGCTGAAATTTAGCATGTAGAGAGAAATTGTACCTGGGAGTTACATAAGCTATATTAAAATGCCCTCAGGGCCCCCGAAGGTCTCCCCTGGTGGTCCATGCTAAGCATTTGGTTCGGACCAGTGGTTTCATTTTTTACTTTTTTAAGTCCTTATAATCAAGATAGAGGGATGGGATTTTTTTATCGGTAGGCTAAATAAATAAAGTTTCTAATTCTTCCAATCTATTTTCTTTTACGCTTCGTAATTGTCTGAATATAATTGTTTTTGCTTAAAAATCTCACATTTTTCTCTTGAATCAACAATAGCATATTTCCTTGACAACCAGAGATTTGATTTTCAATATCCAGGCCTATATCGTTTTCCTGCTGGTCCATGATAGCACGTAGAAATAAAATCGGTATAGAAGGGCCCCATGATATATTGCTTCGGTGAGTAAACGATAAATTCAATGCATATTTACAACAAGTATACTCTTCGATGTCTATTCGCAAAGTAGCTCTTATAGGGGAACTACATGTATCTGAGAGAACATTTACGCAGTAAACGAAACACAGAAAGGAATTAAAGGTGGAAGAATATTTACGTGCAGTGAATAGTAATGGAATTATGCCTCTGTTGCTACAACAAACACGGCGATGTTTATTATCACTTAATACTCAGATGTATTACATGTAGTGGAACCGTCTAACTCTCACTAATTTTGAACTGTTATTAGACCAATTCCCACATTAAAAACGTTACGAGTTATTCATATAAGTTTAAAAGTGTTAAAGTGCAGTTAACTTACATACACTCAATCATCGAGTCGCCTATTCAAGACTCTCACTCGCCGCTGTGTTTCCTCCTTGGACTTAAAAATATATCCATCAACATGTAATAGAAAACTAATAGATTGGTAATAACTAGTAGTAATAACTAATAGAAAAAAGAGTAACCTTTCGAAAAAATCTTCAAAAGCAAGAGGAATGTCTTATTTGCGAGAAAATGAGTCCTTACAAGAAAACGACAAAGATTAGACTTGTATGCTCAAAGACATGCCCACCAACGATCTCATGAGCATCTCCCCGTGGTGTTTCTCAGGTTACGCTAAGAACCGCAAAAAAATCATCCTTACCCAACCTACGGACGGGTAATCAGCTATAAATCTGGTTCAAATATTGAACCATTTGTTCCGAAACTTAAATCTGTTTCAAGACGGCGGAAAGTATAATGACGTCACTACATGCTTCTTACCCGAAAGAATAACGGAAAGTCTGCGCAATGAACGACATCCGTGCATGAAAATCGACACGAGCACTAAGAATCACCATAGATTTGTTATTTAGCAACCGAAACCAATGATGATGGCTACCCTTTATACCGAAGGCGCTGTACGGGTGATGGAGGATTCATAGGACAAATAAACATGGTTGCTGCTGCAAATGCCCCTTTTGACGTTGTCAACTGCTGGATTGTACCCTACTCTCCAATCCTAATTAAGATACTCAACGCACATATCAACGCTTAATTGTGCAACTCAATTAAGCGATTGAACGCAAATATATTTATGTGCACAAGGGATTCGATCAAGCTGTAAATTTCAGCCCGTACTCTTCTGTAATAATACTTTTATCCCAGGAAATTACCTTGGTGAAACATATTAAGGCATTTTATGCATATGATAAACTGGCATGGTTTAAACCGGACACAATACAATTTCTTAGAAACAAAAATCGCGCTTGGTATCTCCAAAAGATCGTCCCAAACGAGGAAACTCACCGATCTTTCGCTGATCTAAGCAGATACTCCAAATTCCTCATTCGCCGTGACTACGAAAAATACGCGCAGACTGTCTCTTCTGCTTTCTCCTCCAGCCCAAAAAATGCTGGTCCATTACCAATCAACGCCGTAATTGTCCTCAAATTCCTGAAGCAGTCTCCTATGGTACCAAAAATGCCGCGAGATCGGCGAGACCTAACCTCTTTCTAAAATTCTTTTCCGATTGTCTACAGCCTACTCCCAACCATAAAATATCCTCCATTCCCTCCTTCCTAATTCAAACCAGACGGACTCTCGGGAGGTTTTTCAATATCTTTGCAAGATACCCCTCCACCGCTCACCTGGCGCTGATGGCCTCAACCCTAAATTCATTCGGAACTGTGCTTCATCTCTCTCACAACCTTTAACCATCTTATTTAATCGCTGTTTTTCCCTAGGAACCTTCCCTCCTCAATGGAAGTGCGCCAACGTTACTCCGGTACATAAAACAGGTCCCAAGAATGATGTTTCAAACTTTCAAACAATCTCATTGCTTCCGATCCTTTTTTCAATTTGTGAGCGTAATATTCTGAACAGGATTTACTATTTCACCTCCCCTTTTTTTATCTTCTCAGCAACATGATTTCCTTCCAGGAAGATCATGCTTAACCAATCTTGCTGTCTTTCAACACCATGCCGTCAGTGCAGTAGATAAGTCAACTCAACTTGATGCCATCTACCTTGACTTCTCCAAGGCTTTTGACAGCCTCCATCATCAACTCCTCCTTCATAAATTCAGCCAAAAGTTTGCCATACATGGTATGCTCCTCAGCCTTCTTCCTAGCATTCTCTCCTACAGAACCCAGCGTGTAATACTCGCAGGTACTTCTTCCTCTTGGTCTCCTGTGACGTCTGGAGTTCCCCAGGGCAGTGCTCTTGGGCCATATCTTTTCAATTTATTCATAAATGATCTTCCTTCTCAACTTTTTTCCTCCCAAAACCATACCCTTCTCTATGCTGATGATTGCAAGATGTACCAGCAATTTAATAACACTTCTGACTGTATTAATCTTCCACTTGCCTTAAATCAAACTTCCCTGTGGTGTGAACCTGGAAACTTAACCTAAACCCTGGAAAATGCAGCATCATGACTCTTGCTCTGAAAACAAAACCCCTGACATTCAATTACACCATTAATTCAACTCCCTTAAACAGAGTGACAGCTATGAAAGACCTAGGCGTTATAACCGACCAAAAACTAAATTACTCCGACCACATTCAGACTGTAAAAAGTAAATCAATGTCCCTATTAGGCCTTCTTTACCGCTTCACAGAAATTAAAGATCCCAGAGCACTCCATTCCTACTCCTCAACAATTGTCCTTCCCATAGTATCATATTGCTCCCCAATATGGTCCATATCAGCCCCGACTAATCTAAAATCCCTTGATTGCATCCCCCACTTCTTTGCCAAAATAGTCAAACACAGAGTCCCACACAGCCGCAATATGTCCTCAAATGCTATTCTGTCTTCTCTTTCCATTTCTAACCTCCAAAACCACAGGCTTAAAACTGATTAAAAACTCCTCCACAATACCCTTAACTCGACCATTGACTGCCCTGAACTGCTTTCTCTCTTCAACTTTAGGATACTAACTCGATCCAACCGCACGCATTCACTACTCCACCTATCTATTCCTAAGATATCACTCACCCAGTGCTCACCTCTCTTTCACCTTTCCTTCCTTCTTAATTCACTCCCTCAAACTGTCGATCCTTTTTATTTACCATGTAACCATTTCACCACCCAAGCTATGTCCCACCTGTCAACAAATTAAATATTTCCCCTTTCCATGTTGGTCTCTGCGTTGTTGATTTTTATGTTGATATTGTATTTTTGTCCTCTTTCATGTTTGTTGTAAAGTTTTTCACTGTAAATTGGCGCTACTGCTGTATATGAACTATGTTTTAAATAAATAAATAAATAAATAGGCATTATAATGGATACTTGCAAAGGATTAAATAACATATCACGCATTAATTTTTAGGGAAAGGCCCTACTTAATGTTTATTGAAACCCGAGTTAACTTAAAAGACTCCATGGTAGACGCAACATAAATATCGCGAAATATGACGCAAAAAACTTAAAGTTAATACAACCTCCTACTCATACAGAGTTGTTTCATTTTTAGAGACCTATTCATGTCTCAAGGACTCCTTAAGTACATATAAGCAAGGAGGCTCCCTTTTTTAAGAGGACATTTTCTTTTAGAGCAATATCTCATATGAACCATGATTCGATGCATAAAATGGGGGAAAGTCTAAACTGGGAAATAACGTAATGGAGGAAGAAGAAAATAAACGGCCACAAACAAGAGAAGAAGGCTATATTAAGAAAGTTTGGGAGAATCGAAAGAAGTTATTGAGACGTGTAGGGGGGAGCAAATAAAGAATAGCGAATAAATTGGATAAGCCACGGTGAGGATATAGAAGGAAAGGCTTTCTCTGAGAGGATGGGCGATAAGTGGTGATAAAAGAAGACCAAAGAACCAAGAAGTTGCTAAGAGGAAGAGTTATAAAAGTGAACGTAGATATAAAATCATTACAGAAAAAGAATAAATGAAAAAAAAAAACAATATGGGCGTCTCAACAACAAGTGTTTACCGGTAAATATCAACCTTCACTCAATCTTGATAACATGAGTCGGTATGTGATCAAATGGCTGTTTTCGGATGGCTAAATCAAATATATTTCAATCAACTTTATATGAAAAATGCATCGTGTCGAGGAAGTGAACGGGTTTCCAGTTACATTGGAAAAACTCAAGCTGTAGCTGGTAAATCTACACCTTTATCGAGTATCAGCGTTAGGAACATGCTATCATCCATGCTAACATGCTATCCTCATCTAAGCATAGGTATAACGAGATCCGTCAATCGTCATGTGGATGAGACTCAAACTTTGGTGGATAATTTTAGCATACGTGAAACGATTAAGTTTAAAATCTAATGGAGATTATGACGTCATCATCGGAGAAGTTTTTCTCTTAAGTAATTCTTAATCGCTTTTCGGAAGACACGGTAATACAGAAAAAAGATTAATAGTTATCATCCATATGACGCACTCCTCACAACGTTTCTGTGAAACAACATGTCCTTCAGATAATTAAATTTGACACTGTTAAGTTCCATTTTTAAATAGCTTCAACACAACAGTAAACCCTTGTGAGTGATTTTTCTTGGATAATACACGAACTCTACTGATTATACTATGTTAATGCCACAAATATTTCCGCATTTGACGTCATGGCGATTGCCTTGCTTCCACAGTGTACATGGTGTCATTCCTAAGGCGTATTTGTTCGAAGGATAAAGCCCCTGCCGAGAATCATATGTCTTAGATCCCCAAATAACTCACGTGCTCATGGAAAATGAAGGAACGGGCGACCCTAAGCAAAGACTTATATACATAATAATTCTATAAATTACGTTTCATTAAAGCCAAAGAGGTCAATGAACGGATTTCGTTTTGGGCTTAGAAATCCCTAGCCTACGAGTGTTAGCGACAACTTCAAGGTTGGAGAGTGAATTAATTCCAAGCAAATGACGTTGCCGAAGCCCTACGCGGATAAACCAATGGAAGTTTCCGTCGCAACACAAAAACGTACGATATATCAAAGCAACAACAGGAATTTCCCTTTCCATCTCCTGAAGCTCTGAAGGTCAAAAACGAGGGTTTTTTCCAGATCCGATGCGTTTTGGTACAGGTTCCCCCACCGCGATGACAAGTGTTGGCTATAAATTCTCCCTTGAGGCACTTTCACCAATGCTTTGGACAGAATTTAGCCGACAAAAGACGAGAGCGCAGACGCCAGGTGCAGATTTTAGGCCGCTTAATGTCCAACCACTGTTACAACGCCAGATCTGTGAGAATATACTCGAAGTCTTAGCGTTCATTTGTGCTTCGATTGCATACTGCAAACACTGAGAGAATAAACTATCGTAATTGACTTACCTCTCCAACTGCTTAATGCTTTTAAAAAAATGCTTAATGAAATGCTAGCAAAACTGCTATCCTCTAAGATGAACCGACGTGGGTTTAAAGAGATCCTGTCCAGACACAGCATAAAGGACAAACATTTGCCAAGAGGTACTCATTTGAACGTCCCTACCATCGGAGGAAGTACTTTATTTGAAAAGATGAGATAGTTAGCGAATTAATTTGGCTGAAATGAGACATAATTATACTAAAAGAACTATAATTCGTATATTTCAAGCTTTATTTTAGTAAGCCGACCGGTTTTGCGACGCCGCTCATATTATCCCTTTATGAAAGCGAGGAATATATGAAGTTTACTCATTTTTATCACTTTAAAGTGTTCTCTACCTAGCACGCCATCAGGAATCGAGATTCCAATAAAAAATCTTCGTCTCAGTACGGTTTAGAACCCGGCAACATGGGTTTCAAACATGGAATACAGTTCTCCATCCACCACGCAAAAACTCTCCTCTCCAATTTGCACATATCCTACGATTGAAATACTGATGATGAAATTAGACATATATACCTGCCACCTGCCGACTTCAGTGCCTTTAAAGAGATCCGGTCCAGACGCAGCGTCCGAAGAGAGAACGAGGAGCGTCTCGACGAATGGAATGACCTAAGGAGGGAGTCCAATCTCGGCGATGAGAAAAGAGAGGAAGTGGGAGAGGAAGCGAAGGGAGAGAGGGACTTTATTCAGAACAGCGGATGGAGGTGGGATGGTGAGGAGGTAGGCGGCGGCCGACGTGGGTCGATTAAAACCGAAAGTTCGGAGCGGATGGAAATCATCGACAACGGACGAACCCGTAGCGGGCGGAGCTCGAAAGCCACATTCGATCTCCCTCTCGAAGTCTACGCGGGCCGGGCCGGAGGAGAATTGCCCAGTAATTGGGTTGAGGTCATTCTGCGCCATTAAGGCACCTTTTGCGCCAAATTCCAGCACGGTCAGGGTCGCAAACTCATCAAGGATAAAGGATGTGGCAAAATAAGGGGGAAAAACCACGGCCAAAATTCTTGAGGCATGAGTCCATGCGCCTGGAAGTGTGTGACAAAGAATTACACGTACGCAGGAGAGGGAAGAAATGAGAAAATACATATCCAGAATAAATCGTACTAGGTAACCCGTGCGAAAATTTCGCACTTTCACGCTATCAGGGAATAAGTATGTTAAGGAAACGGTGTAATTGGGTTTTAAATAGAGAAGAAGGTGTATCTTAAATTACTTTCTTTAAACTTGTTTTCTTGCAAAATATACAAAACATATGAATACAATACAGGCAAAACAGTTTATCGAAACTTTTAAGTCAAATTAATGGGTAAATAGTGAAATTAGAGATAGAAATTGTATTTTTCGTCAGAAGCCGGTGATTTAACGTTTAAAATGATACCTCATTTATCACTGTAGGTGCAGTATTAACGAAGAATATACGGAATGACAGAAAAAGACCTTTCTGTAATAATATATATGATGATTCATGGCGAGCATGGGTATAAGTTTGGTGTGTTGCCTAGAGTAGGTATCTACCTAAGCTTCCAACCCATAATGGCAAGGGCTGAGATTTTACGGTGGAATCATCACCATTCTTACTCATATGCTACGTGGAGCCAGCACCGACTTTCAAGTGTGGCATTTCTTCTGTCAGATAGGTCTTTAAACTATTAAATCAATGCCGGGTTTATTACCCCACCTTTCCGCCATTACAAAAGAATATTTTTCCCTCACCAACAATCCCACCGGATCTAATGGTGCAAATGATCTGTTGTCAATCGTATCCCAAAATTAAAGCGAAATTTCGCTCATGATATGGTGCGCAGTCACGCGCAAGGCTGTGGAAATTCGCCATTTGCCATTCACTAATCCCACATTCCGAGAGGGTCCGGGGATTGGAAAACCATTGGCTGAGGTCGTTTCGCGCACTTAAGGCACCTTTTGTGCCAACATCCAGTGCGGTCGGGGTTGAAACCTCATCGAGGATAAGTTAAGAGAAAACTTATCGACATGTTGAATTAGGAGTGGAAGGACTACTGAAGTAATAGCCAATTCATATTCTCGTCAGATCAGCTCTAAGGATGCTGTTCCGTTGTTTCCAAAAGTAACATTCGCAAAGAAATTTTACATGAATCTGTGCAATGACGAGAGAAATAGCAATCAATAATTTCGGTGAAATATTCAACCAATTATACAAGTTTTTTCCATCCTAAGTTACAATTGACATTCCTACGGATGTGAAAGATGCGCAAAACATTAAACAAATCCGAAAGGTTGTGCAAGGATACCTCTAGAAATAACTTCAATATGTAATGTAGAATATGTAGAGATTTAAAGGAAAAGAATACATGTCGAGATATGAAGAATAAAATAACAGAGCTTCTGCTGTAGTCCTGAATACGTATGATTTATACACCATACCCCGATAGTTATTTATTGTGTGAGACTAAAAATATAGATTTGAGCGGTAATTCGAATCAATTTGTACATGCTAGATTCTGATTGCCATTAAACTTTCATCAAACCTACATCAAACTGTCACTTAAATATTAATAACTTCGAAAAATCAAGACATGTTTTTGTGTTCTCAGGAAAAATAAGAAACCAAATTAAAATTCATTAATTATTTCAAATTATTATAAATGTTCTTCGATGGAATTCATTTTCAGAGTAAGATATTTACTAGCAAGAAATTTATGTAGTTTTATCAATCGATATGACTGAGAAAACTAAAAATAATTTGGCGAAGGAAAATTTTTAAACTATAATTCAGTTCATAACTGTAAACAGAACTGGAAAAGTCCACATACCCAACGTTCAGAATGAACATTTTCCAGAGAAAGCGATAAAAACTTTCGTGAGAGAAACATCAAGAAATTCTGAAGAAATTAGCAAATTCTCCCCAACAAAAGCGATTACTCTTGGCTGGGTTCCAGGATACACTCCAAAATTGCCTCTTACTAGGTACCAAATATCTTATTGCCATTGTCATGCGAATTCTTATGAGAGGTGTTGCAAGGAGACAGGAAATGCGTCATGTGAAGTGCAGACTCTTTTAAGAGGGGCACGAATGTACGAATTTTCGTGCTTTTAGAAGAGAAGCTTCCGTAACAAATAAAATTTAAGATCAGTAGGTAGATACTCTTTCATAGTCCTTTTTGAACCTTTAAACTCAGGTACACCCAGCGGAGAATCCCTGACCCGTTTCTTCGAGATATTCTGGGGCCGTCTCCAATACTTGAGGAATGCAGCAAACTGAGATGATGGAAATGGGAATCCTCAGAGGCCCGGAGAGCAGGAATCCGGTAAAATGAATGGCAGTATTTAAAAAAAATAAATATCATACATTCTGCATGTATCAAGTATTTTAAATTATGTCAGTGAGGAAGCAACCTAGTTGGTTACACCAGGGTACCAATGAATATACATATCTTCTTATGTTGGCCCTTATATCGTGCTAGGAAGTTTTAACTTTATTCCAAAAAGTTACCCAATAACTGAAAGAGAAAAGATGGAAAATGATTGATTCTATGAAATCCATTTGGTGGATTCTTTAAAAACTCAATTCAAGAAAATCACTTGTGGAATTATGTTGCATAACGTATTTTTTTATAATAAATAAAATAAATTTAAAACATCAGTGGTTGAGTAAAAGTTTGAATAAAAATGTATATCATGCCATACAACGTATACTATGCCAAGTTTTATTTATTCTTTTGCATTAATCGAAGAAATAAATTTTATTTTCCCCTGGTACTTTTCGTGTTCTGGGCAAGGAGCCTGTACTGGGAATTCTAGAACGATTTGAAAAAGTGTGCCAAACAAATGCTTTTGCGGAAACACAATATATTTTACTTCCCTACCATTCTTCTCTTTCTCGAGACATGTATAAAAACCTCTCACCTTCGCCATAGGGAGTCTATCTTCATACATATATTGCAAAATGGACTAATTTTTTATTTTCTACGATATATTTTAAAGATTTTTACCCGTTCAGTATTATGCAGATGTTTAAATAAACTTCGTAACTCTTACCTACATATATTCTGTATTCCCATTATGTTATGAATATCCAAAATTATGCGGCCCATTATTTATTCACGTAAACAAAAATTTAAAAACAAGCATTACAATGTTTATTCTGAAATTGGAGCCTATTTCACCCAAAGTTTATCGTATCAGTTCCCGTAACCGCAAGCGTAAATGCGGGTGGCCGCTAGTGGTCATCACGTCTTCCCAAACTTCCTTCCCTATCTTCTCCCTGTGTTAATCCCTCACTTTCTCCAGCTTTGCTCAGCAGTTTCTCTCGTTCCTCGTGCGGGAGTCTTGTCTGAAAAATCAAAAAAACTCAACAAACGTCTGAGCCAGGAGCCCAACTTGACTGAGACTTTGGGGCAGGAAACATCCTGGGATACACAGAGCCACAGTGGCAGGGAATTAAATTTATGCCAGGCAGCGAGTATCCCTTTAGTCTTTGGTATATATTCGCTCACTTTCAAGAGTCAAGCGTGTCCTCCAAGACAACAGTGGTGTCAGGCAGAAATGTAAAGGTATGGAAATGTTCTCTAATATATAACTAACATCTGCGGTAATTTTCCAATTTAATTGATTTATTAAGAGTAATAACATAGTTTGCATCTATTAGTAATGTCTTGAAACTCGTGAAAAATGTAAGCAATTTTAGCGAAAAATCATCACATACTGTGTAATTTGTTACAGCCCCGCCAATTTTTTTAACGCAAATACGCTTTGGTTTTTCAACTTTGACCATATCAAATGATGAGATAAAAAAGTCAAGTGCCAAGGCGAAGAAAGCAAGTAATTAATTGAAAGGTAAATTTTGGACAGGCTGATGATCAATTAAATTTGTACGATGAATTGCGCACGATATTGCAATAAGATGTGTTTGGCACCCGTAGTTTTCTGCATTTAAACATGCTGCATGGTGAATCATCAAATGCATATCGTTTCAATGCTCATTTCACAACGAACAGAAGAAACAGCTGAACTTCTTACTGTATCATACTGTAATGTGTGCTCATATTGTCACTGTTCATATGTATGGTAACAGAAATACTTTTACGAAATCAATATTACCCTAAGTTTCATCAAAAGGAGCTTGTGGTTTGCTAAACGTCGAAAATTTTTGCGTTAATAGAAAACAAACTGTTTACAAGAATGAAAATACGAGTGTAACTGTAGGAATCAAATATCATCACGTCATAAAGTTATTCAGCTGCCACAAAATTCTGGATACGAAAAAAATAATGACAATTGAGACCACAAGAAAGGTGGTTCCTTCAATCCCTAACGTGTACATTTTTAATATTTCACAACAATATACTATAGGAAACAAATAGATTGTGGGATACAAATATCTAAGCAGAGTTAAGCGTATGATACAAAGTTTAATTGCTAGTATGCTGCGACGATGGTAATGCTCAGAAGTTAAAGATGGTACAAGATAAGAAAAGATATAGACTTTCCAAAGATTTGCTTTAGTATCACTTCAAGGAATTCAAATGAAAGTTTCAGGATTCTGAATGGTGAATGTAAAGCAACAGAAATTCTAAAAATAACTTGTACCACTTCACCAGGGGACTTACGAACTAATTATGAGTATTTGTCTACTCATTTCACTCGGTAATTATGGGTGGAAACATAACAGGTTTTCCTGTCAGATTATCATTTAATTCAGCGAGAAAATACGACAGTCAACACCACTGCAAGAGGTATGCCAAATGAGAAACCTTTCTGTTATTTATACAGCCAAAATCCTATCACTGATTCTTCTCTAGTACCTCTACCAACAGCACATTTTTCTTCCACGGAAAGAGCAAAAAATCTTCGTAAATAAGGTAACTTTTGTAACCTCAGCTGTAACATCTCTAGGCATTTTTCTGCCAGTAGTAATAAGAGAAATATATTTGTATATTAGCATCCTAAATTTCAGCAAGCAACTTACACAAAGTGAAAATACTTAACTTTATTTGCGCAAATTTTAAAGACTAAAAAATTAAAACAATTGTCATTTACTACTCTCAATCATTTTCGGGTTCCTGCTGCGCGGAATAATGTTTGACTCAACGTTTCATTCCTCATGCTGGGAAATTCGTCAGGAGACTGAAGAAGTTAGATCTGTTTGTAACTCCGTTTCGGCCGTTGAATTACTGACCATGTTGTCCCGATTTAAACAATAAAATTAAAAACAAATATTTCAAAACAAAAAGTTAAAATATGTAAAATTTTAAACAGTTGGTTATCACACCCATATTTTTGGAAATATATCTTTTCCACACACTGCTTCAATGATAACCATCTACCCTATTAAAATTTAAAGGACGCTTAGCTATTTCAACTGCCTCTCGAATCAGTCGTGGATAATAAGAAGCTGTTTCAGCTATTATTTTGGCTTCATTCAGGAGGAGTTTGAGCCCTGATCCCGACATAAAATTTCAAGCGCCCTTTCATGCTCTTGTCTTGTTTCAGTGTTTCGTTTTGTTTGTCCAACATAGCTAGAATTTTCCACTATCCATTGTGTTCGTTATCCATTATCCATTATGAACATATCCGTTAGTTTTTTCGTATTTTAATTTTTTGTTTTTAAATATGTATTAGGTTTTTATTTATTGTTTAAATCGGGACAACATGGTCAGTCATCCAACAGCCCAAACGGAGCCACAAACAGATCTAACTTCTTCAGTCTCCTGACGACGTTCCCAGCATGAGGAATCAAACGTTGATCCAAAGATTTCTCCACGCAGAAGTAACCCGAAAATGATTTAGAGAAGTATATCTTATCGCTGCGAAAACCTTAAAACAATAAAACAATTAATAAATCCGACCATTTTAATTAGCCAGTATAATTGTTCGTTTTAATAAATGGATACTATAAAGTGCTATGGCAGACGTCTCTTAAGCTGCGGGACTGTTCAATATTTGTTCGGTAGAAGTATTGTTCGCTTCGCATGAAGCCATAAGAAAGCGGTTTTCACAACAGTCACGCAGTTTGAGGATATTTAACGCTTAGAATATGGAGCATAAGACCTTACGTCATCGAATGATCTTACCTTATTTCTTCCACGCTTCTATGAGAAGATGAAATGAAATGTTATTCTAAGCAAAAAAAAGTTCCACTTTCAAGCATTTCAGTTTCATCCGCACCCTTCATTCATAAAAATAGCCTATCGACTGAGGAAAGCAGAACAGGGTAACAGATGAAAGTGGACTCACGAGCCAAAGCGTGATTTCTAAGTCTTCAGGACTTTATGGGTCTTCCCTGAGATTAACAAGGTTATAGACATGATGGACGATTTTCGCATGCGCGGCAAATCGAATTCCTTCATGAGAAGTGATTTAATTAAATCCCCTCTAAGCCTTAATACATCAAAATTATGGCATTATTAGCGGACAAATCCAATCTGGGCAACCCTACCCCTACCACACCTTTTGGACTCAGTTTAAGGGAGGCTAATGAGGTCAGTGAGCGGACCATCTTGCCGTTCATTCACGAGACACGCAGGTTGTGATTTTGTTATCTGTGGAGCCATTTGCGTTATTAGGAATCGATGGATAGGATGGTAATGGAAGAGTTATTTAGGGGATGGGAAGAAAACTGTTGTCGGAAATGCTCTTAAATAAGGTTGCCACAAGTTCCATTGTTTATCATACCATTCGAAAGACAAAGTATTACACTGAAGTCTTCTCCTCAAAGCACCTAAGTGAATATCAGGCTCATTCTTACAATATTCCACCTCTACATGTGGTCAGACCCGAACCCTCGGGGCGGGATGCCAGAACTCTAGCCACTATACAACACCAATCCCCTTATGACTCACGAAACTGAATCGAAGGCTCATGCTGCAGTGAGTAGGGAAGAGCAATCATGCCAGCCTAATTCTCCGCTGACATCCTCAGCAAGCCATTCCATAGTATACGGAAGGAGACGCAAATAGCAGCGTGGAAGGAGAGATCATAGAAAAATTCTCTTCCCTTAGCCATTTGTTAACGTTTTGGGATCTTCAAATACTAGTTCACACGAAAAGGATGAGTCCTCACATTTATGAGTAAGCGCATCATTAACACTCCGACGATGACAGCGCCAGAATTGAGATTAGAAGCGATGTTCAAATGTGGCGGTCAACGGAGAGAAGAAGATAAAAATAGAAAGAGAATATCGCAAAGAATAATTCCCATGAACCCACGAACGAAATTATTTACAGTGAAAACTCCGCAAAATATCCAAGAGACTCTTTGGAAACATTCTGAAACATAACAGCTAGTTGAAGACAATACTGCAAGGAGAAATGTAAAGGAACAACTATCCCATAAGAGTATGGAATACACCCAGTGGGTTGTGAGGGTTTCTGTGGAATTACCCAGGAATAAAGCAGATAGCTTGAGAGTCAATGGAGTAAAGGGTTACCAAATCAATATCAGGTTGTATTAAAGCTAGTTGTTATGATCTTCTTCTCTAATGCTTTAATCCTAAGTTAGGTGGATATCTACATTCGCTTTCCCACTACAAAAACCAATGCCATTCAGTCTCTTAGTTCTCCTAACCAACTTTCCTCTTAATGTTGGCCAAGTATTCCCTAGTTTACTTTTAGGAATTCCTTCGTTTAATTCCTGGAGTAAATATAGTACGCAAATAGAAGTGGCAAATCCATCAATTTCTTATTTTCCGTATTGGTCTCCATATGAAACTTTCCTCGTGTGCCTACTCTTCCGTAAGCTTCTTCGTTTTTCGTCTCAAAAACCCATTTCAACCTCATCAGTCACTCAAAAACCGTATTTTGAGGGCTTCTATCAGCCTTCTCACCCGTCAATGGCGTTGATTCTTAGACCAACTTCAAACTTTTTGTCATGAACTGCTGCTTCCTCATTCCCGATCGTGTCGTCTTTCCCTTAATTTAAAACCCAACTTCTGCGTCTTTCCCTTTAACAACATGCATAGTCATGGCCCTGAAAACGTAGGCACTGCACGTGATTGCACTTTTTGATGCAAAACCATCCGCGCTATTCTAATTTAAAACTTCCAACTTAAGCTAAAAGTCTTCTTTTCAGACTGATTTTTAAACCAGAGTTGCTGCTGTGGGAGTGACACATTTCTTTCACTGTGACAGTTCCGAAGAATCGGCGTTTCATGAAAATTCTCAATGTAAAGTAGCTTTTCTGTGAGCCGAATTTCATACAAAGGACGCCCGCATGGAATGACTACCTCACAAGGACACGGTAGCAACATTGCTCAACCTCAGAATGACGACCACCAAAAATAAATTGAGTGAAATTCCATTATTTTATTGAGCATTAGTGTATATTTTGTCTGCATGTGTTCTAGATTGTATTAGTATTATAATAACCCCCCTTCTTAATAAATAACAAAATCTTCAAGTAACTAAAGGGCATCTTTACATTCAAGTATTCATAATTTCTATTTTTTTAATATGGCAACGGAGCCACTTAAATATGTAAATAGCCTATAAAATAATATACAGCCTCGTTGGTGGTGGGATAAATATCTAGCCAGCTTAAAGTAGTGGCGGATTTGAATCTCATCTAGATACTTTTTCATATCTTATTGCTCTGATAAAAATATGAAACTGGCCATGTAAGGCAAAATATGCGTTCAATAAAGCGAAAATAATATAACCAAGTTAAATTCACTACAAATATGAAAATGCTGAAAATACTAAACTCTATACGACGAGATTGATTTGGTGATTCATTAATAAGCTTTCAGCCTCAATTAACTGCCTTCTATTCTTGAAAGAAGCAGCTCGTGAGTAATCTATTAGTCATCTGTTTTTTGATGCGCGTATAAAGACGTATAAATCAGGAAGTTCATATCGAAACATCATATAGGACTTAATTTCGAAGCGGGGATTATTTTTACATATGCCTTCCTTTCTCTCAATTAAGTAAATAATAACAGTGCATATTACATTACGAATTTAACACCAACACATTGGTCAAATATGAGGATGATTCAAATTTATGAGTTTTGTTACAGTAAGAAAAGCTAAAACGTATAAACGTAAAACCTTGTAATAATACCACGATGCTATAATCCCGGAAACAGTCTTCTACTTCATTAGAATTCGAAATATAAAGTAGGTCAAATTGCATTCACCTCGATGAGCAAAAAATTGTATTGTGTTTCTATACTTGGCAGTAGAATTACAATATTTAAAACAAAAAATCTTGACAGTGAATATTTAAATTATGGATTTAATCATGAGCTATTACTTTCCAGGAAAAAATGAAAATGTTCGCCGGAAACGAATAACGCATTAGCTTTTTCGCCGATGCACAGCAAGCAAGCAGAATGAGACCGCGTCGCACAGTCGGATTCACCACAAAACAGCTATAACACAGCTCCATCAAATGGGAAGAGGAAGCACACAAAGGGAACGTCACGAGCTCCCGACTGATCCCTCACTCGAGCTTTCTTCAAGGCAATGATTAAGCCGCAGCGTAAACGCTTGGCATTGACAAAAAGGGAGGTAAGGGGAATGCACAGGCCTAAAGGAGTTTGGTTTAATTTTTTTTACTTTTTAGTAATGCAGCAAAAGCAGGAGGATTTCGCGCATCCTCCTCTGTATTTGTTTAAGGGCGCCTCTATATATTTCTCTCTCTTCCCTTCCTACTTTGGCACATTGATTAACCGGCCCTCCGAACCGCCATGCTCCGGCAGCAGAAGCAGCAGCACCAGCACAGACGAGGACGCTGGCGCGTGAGGTGGAGTGGTGCGGCTGAGGTGGAGTGCTGGCAGTGGAGACGAGTGAGGATGAAGGAGGAGGGGATAGGGTCGCTCCACGTTCTGGGGCCGGGAGGGAAGGAGGGGACGCAATAAACTCCTCCTCTCGGCCCGAGCGAGTCACGGTTTCAAGGCTCCCTCCTCTCTCTCTCTCTGTCTGTCTGTCCACAGAAGTAAACGGGGCGAATGGTTCAACGGAAACAATGCGAGGAGAAAGGCGTACGGAGATGAAGAGAGAGGGAAAAAGGGAATGAGGCAAGAGAAGGAAAACTTTCACACACGTAGAAAATGAAAGAGATATGCGTGCACAAACTTGACCGTGCTTCGAAGGCGCACGAACTTAGTGACTCATAAGGCATGTATCAAAGAGATAGTAAGACACTAAATGACGTCTGGACGAACAAAAAAGAAGCATTTTTTTGCGAAAAATGATCCATCTAAAAAGGATATCACGCGCTATTTGTGCAGAATTTATATTATATTGGAACAATAAATATTCATTCACTTATATTGAACAATTGAAAAGTAGTTGGGATTTTTTTACAATACGTCACAATTTTGCAATTGGATACCAGAAAAAAAATAAGAAAAAATGAACTAGATGGAAAGAGGGCGTGAAGAGGTCAATGGAAATGGGAGAGTTGCGTGAAGACGAACGGCTGAACAGGGAAGTATGCAGGAAAAGATAAGCAATAAACGGCCGCTACGGCTCTAAACAGAATCGCTGTATTAATCGATTAAAAAATTATCAGCATTCACTGAATAATTTCACGTTCATTCACGTAACGGATTTGGTGTTCTCATGCAAAAATATGAGAAAATTGTTGCCATTCATGACATTTTTGAGGTCTTCGTTTTATTTTTTTTAACTCCAGCTAATTCAATGAAATGGTAGTTATCGCATATTATTTTACTGCTTAAAATTAATTTCAAAGATAGTTGGTCCACTCTAGTGACGCTTAAGTTTGCAAACCAATATGTTGGATTCTTCATTCATATTATTAAACACTGTTTCAGCTTCTCTGAGATTTTTTTAAAATTATCATTCAACGTTACGCGTCCTCTGCCGGATACTTTGCCAGGAATAGTATTCCTGACGAAGTGTTAAGCATAATACTCCTGACGAAGCGCCCAGCAATACTCAAATAATAAAATATATATAGAATCCGCAAATGTTCTTCAGAATACGAATGGAAAGTCCTGAGAACACCTTTGAGGTAAATTACGTATTTATCCCCTCATGAAAATCTCCTAGATAGCGTATGGCCTCCAGTAAATCTTAACGTTCTTGCCACAGGCTAGCACAAATACGGAACGCACGCACAAACAGAAGCACATAGGGAAGACGCGCCATTTAGAAGGGTGAGGTAAGATGGGAAACGGAACCCGAAAGCTTTTAATTCCCAGACACCCGCGCGCGCGCAGAGGCAAGTTGAAATCGTGGAACAGAGAGCCACCGCGGCATGTGTGTGAAAATTTTCGAGGAAATTAGGGAAATGGGAGCTAAGTGGTGGGATTAATCGCCGAGTGTTCCCCCGTGAGGGCGCGTAGTTCAACTTTCGCGCAGTGCAAATGGAATTTAATTACGAGTGAAACTCCCCTCCTCCCTTAGGGAGAAATTAGGAGAGAAATCAGCCTGTCGTATGAAGCGGTGCGGATTTATAATTCCTAGAGATGCTGGGGCAGTTGGATCGCATCACATTATAGAGAATGGGATTGGATTTCAGTGCCAAAGCGTAGATAACGTGAAGTTCCTCCTAAGAAGCACAGGAGATTAAGGATTAACTTCTGAGCTGCATCAAGGCACCGCAGTGAAAACTCAGGAATGTTCCCCAACGTGTTGATTTTCGTACCAAAAATTATATATGAATCGTGAGGTTTTGAATTATGTCGTTTGTTCAATCCTTTAATTGGTTTCTGCGATGTAAAATACTGTAATTTTTATAAATAAATAAATTGCTGGCTGCGTTATGTTCAATATTTATGAAAATTAATCAAAGCCTTAAAGTTGAAGCACATAATAGAAACGTGAAAGCAAATACATTATCTAGAGAAAAAATATCCCTGAAATTAAATAATTAGTTCATTAGTAATTACAAGAAAAAAATTTGTCACCTCCACAGATTTTAATTTACTGCGACCCGGTTTCGTTGAATAGTGGATATTATCAGGTTTTCAATTCATTTTTAATCTTGAATAAAAATACACTAATGAAAAAATTAGGCAACGTTCATACTTCAGTTTAACTGGACTGCTAACAATTTATTAAGGTATTAACTTGAGTGTAACATTAATAAGAAAAACAAAAGAAAGGTTTTAATCGAATAAGTTCAAAATAAAAAGATTTATTGGAGTACTTTGCAGCAATTTCTTTAATTTGATGGATAACTTAAGGATTTTAATAACATACGAGAATATATAATATGCTTGAATATTTGAAAATGAACGCCCAGTAAGTGTTAAAAACACTGGTAAAATACGATTTCCATTGTTCTATGGCCCGAGGATTTTGGGAGTTAAAAATTTGGGAGGTAAAATTTTGTAAACAATGTGAACTGAAGGATGGATGAATAATATGAAAATAAATGAAAGTTTTCAATTATCCCTGAAGCGTTTAACCAAATATAGATACTGAAAGTACCAAGCAGTAAAGGCACGATAAAATTGAGTATAGTTTAATCCATTGCAACCTATAATTGCTAATAAATGTAAAGAAAAACTCACTGCAGCTCCGAGGAGAAAGTTTTCTATAAATTCTAATAAATAAATCCTCATAACTACTTTACATGCTTTGATAACATCATTAAGGTTTCACTCAAACGTTTTGCCAATGCAATCAAATGAAAATGAAATAATAAATTTAAATGCATCCCAGCTCCCAACATTGTTATTCCTAATTCGAATTTTCATTTATTTCCCAGCTCATTCCCAGCCGCGGCCTTAGGCCAAATTCTCCAGTGCTTAAAAAAATGCATTATGCGGAGGAAAAATGACATTTACGAAAGGTCGGACGGTTACCATTATGTTTGAACACAAAAAAATGGCTAATGCCTTGCTCTTTCCATTACAGCACATTTCCATCGTGGAGCCTGCGAGAATTTCTGCACCGTCCTGATAAAGGCCCTGCCTAGCAGCTGCCCCTCTGCCGAAATTGTTAACCCCCCACGCTTTCTCGCACCCCAAGTGGACAGCAAACTTATTTTCTTTTCTTCCCATTCTTCCTTCGCAATGACGCGAGTCTCCCCGGGCACACTAACCAAGGACACCCAATTCCAGCACAACCAAACCCTCTCCCCTACCAGCCAGCGACGAAGCACAATCCCTTCTCCACATCACCCTTTCTCCATTCTCTCATTCTCTGGCCTCCTGCGCCCTGCAAACCGTCCTCTCCAATCCAAGTGTCCTCCTGCTGTTTCCCATTTATCCCACGCTCGTGTTTCATTTCCAAAACGCGACCAGGGCATGTTTTTAAACGAGGGATTTCTTATTAATTTAGGAGGACTAATAAGTATTTATGCCATCTTACAACCCAGCCACCCTCCGCAACACAGGTGAGTTACGACTCCAGAAATGTCTGCGCTGTCGATTGAAGGTTTACAATTTATAAAGTTAAGAGGACCGATATGAATTAAAACCCCTTACTGCCATGCAAGCCGCGGCAAGGCTGCATAGCATTAGGTTGACTCTAGTAGTTTTTGATGCATTAATATATAATTCTATGCGATTGAAAGTTGTGGTTTCTTTGCCGTGGTTTTTATAGTGATCATGAATCCTGAATATAAAAAGGAAACATCAAAAAGTATTCCTCACTTAATACATTAATTTATTTATTGCATTCGGTTACCACTAAAAGTAATTTTTAAAGCGTCAACTTTCACCACACCTTCGGTCGGCTATCAGTGGTACCCGAAAGCTAGAAATCGATACAGAGTAATCTACTGACAAATTAAAACAACAAATTAATCAATCTTGTTGATTGAGTCTTAAGTGTAAGATGAGATGGCTGAATGATCTAGTCGGTGCGATTTCAGATGGTCTCTCATGCCTCTCATCAGGTCTAGATCGTCTTTTGATGATTTTCTCCGGAAAAGAACGGAATAATCATCAGCAGTCATACATTCGAATATTGAATACCTAAATTTGCCAATCCGCACTCTGTTCATCTAACCGCTATGATCCTTAACATCCTCAACACTTTGCTCATATACATCTATATCTACATATTACTCTGCTAGCCGCAGAGAAGGCTTGTGGCAGGGGGTGTTAGGACCCCAGCCATGGAACTGGGGGGGGGAGAGGAAAAAGGAGGGGAGGATCCTGGTGGGACCGAGAGAACCGAGGTGAATTGTGTGATAAGAATGTGTCTGAAGATAGTGTCACACAGTTTTTGTTGTGTCACTAATGGTGCGTGCAAAGAGGGAATTTTTGTATCTATCAGAAGTGTATTTCTCTCATTTTGCCACTCCTATAAGTTCTAAAGATATAGCACGGGGATAAAACAATATTCGCTGCATGATGCTGAAATCGTAGTTCTTCATGTAATCTAAGTCTGTCGTTTAGCCTCCTAGTCTCTAACGGTTCCCAACCTTATCTTCCTATCAGCTGTGTGACATCTCGTAGCAGCTTTTAAAAAAGCGTTCACCTTTCCTTTGTATTTTATTTACTTCGCCAATTAAATCTTTCCCTTCGAGATCCAAAATTCTCACCGCGTGTTCGAGATGTGGCCTGACAGAGCAAATTAGCATATCGATTTCACGTTTTCATCAGAGAACCTTCATACTATTCGTGTAACAAATTTGAGGTTTCTTTAACTTAGTGCTACTAATGTATCGTGTTTCCCCTGAAGTTATGGTGGAAATATTTAGCTTCATCCAACTTCTTTATATTTTCTCCTTTCGTATGAATTATATGACGTTGAAATGATTTATTTCATAAGAAGTGTAGTGCAGTGACTTTACTAAGATAAGACGTGACTGGTTGGTAAAAAAAAACACGTTGGTAAAGAAATATCTGAAATAGCAGCTCCTACAATTGAACCGGTGAAATCAATACATGCATAGAACACAGGGATCGTGCTTTGCTTTTTGCTAATAGTTAGCACACACCCTCAAGGTAGCTTTTAAATTACAAGGGTGATGAATTCCAAAAATGATATAAAAATAACACTGTACCGACAATCGGTAACACGATAGCGGCACATCTTATAGAAAATCGGCGGAGCAAAGGCGGTAGCTATATCCAATTACACATGCTACCTGGATTAGTAGACTTATTTTGCTGGAGTAAAAACAAAATGAAATCCTGGGAAACGTAGGATAAACACGGCCATGTTTTCATAAACAAGATAAGAGTGTTGATAATTTCGCGATATAACAGTAAGGACGGAAGTAGACACAAAGGGAATTGCACAGACAAAACACCTGGTATTCTGCCGCTCTTGGAAGCACAGTTAGCAACAAACTATTTTTATACATGTATTTTTTGAGCTTACTACTCCATTGCTAAATCAGTATACTCTCTAATTCCGCTCTCCTCAGAATTTACCTATGTAATTGCTTACTTTCATTTTTCTCAGTTCTTCTAGAAATAGATATCATGAAGACAGTTGAAAAATTATTCTTAACTTTCTCCAGTAATTTCAATTTGGAATACGTTTCATTTGAAAATTAAGTTTTCACTGCTGATGAGTATTCCGTAGTACAAAGAAGGCCGCATGTTTCCTCGGATTTGTTATCTTCACCACGTTCGTCCACTCGTCAGCCGCTCATATCAAATTCTAATTTCATAATCAAAACCACAATTAGCCCGCATCCAAGCATTCAAGATAAATTTTTTATCATGCTCCACAAGCATCCCCTGAATTACCACGAAAACATGAAAACATTCCAATTTTCCTAAATTTCTATTTTCTTTAAATACACATTCAAAAATTATTGTTTAACAGTTTCCAGGCGCATTCCAGCGACATAATGTGAAAAAGATAAACGTTGGAAAGATCAATAGCCTGCACAGAGGTAAGCAGTCACCGTCAACTTCAGCAAAAAATTGCAAAAATTCGTTATTAAATGACATCGATAGGAGCGATCGTTTTGCAAAAATCATTTTTAATGAAAGAAAACTAGTTAATAATAGTTTGGTCCTTTTTAACGTACTTAGTCACCAAATTATCACCTGCGAATACGGCCATTATCATTCCATCAAGCCAAAGTCTTGGGAACACTATAACCGATATAGTGTTCAAAGTTATAACAACTAGAAAGAACGTACCACTAGGAGGAGCACATTGGCGATCCTTTGAATATCAATCTTCTACCTGTGGCATCCAAAAACTCTTTTCAACATATTTATCTACAAAAAGAATACCTTACAATTGAGATAAAAAAAGATATCTAGCTGCCGATCAGCCGAAATATTACTTCACTTCCTTCTTTAACTGACTCATAAGGATTAGATATACGCCTAAGTACTTTCTCACTATCGACATTTAACATTTCATATTTATTCCAATGCAAAACTACATAAAAATGTAGCTTCATAGCACTTTGACAAATAACAATGAAGATAAAAAGGATATCGTGAGTGAATAACTAGGCAGTGATTTAATAATTAATACACGCTCGTCCCATTTTGGATTCAGCATTTGAAATCTCGAAATTAAGTCATGCGATAACTATTTCACTTCGAAGGAGTCGAAAAGGGTTGACCACACTACGTAAAAAGGGTTAAGTTGGGATATATTAGGAACTGAAATGCTTGGTTTAATTTGGGGAGGAGATTGACAATTAAGGTATTTAGAGCTGTGCCGGGAAGGTTGGCAAGAGAAGGATTATCTGGGGAATAGAGAAAGTATGCAGAGAAAACCGGAGTCGGTATAAGCGTAGTACTTGAAGCCAAAGAGTTCCCAATTTGAAGTCCAATCTGGTGGACTAAGTGTTACACATTAAAAGCTCTCCACATAGCACCCAATTAGGAATATGAAAATTGAAAGACCGCCGCTTCCATTATTCGAAGCCGAGTCTTCATGATGGGAAGCCAGTGCTCTAGCCACCGCACGACCCAATCCTTTCTTTGTTATTACTCAGCCACCTAATTTCACTTCGCAGATTACATTTCTCGTGTGACTGGATTAAAGTCACTCCTAAGCACCTTTTCACAATTGACATTCACTATTTCCAATTTTAAGCCAAAGATAATCTGAATGAAAATACAGCTCCATTTTACGTTAAACAAAATGTTTCTGACAATGCCATGAAAAATATTTTTAAAGAGATAAAAGGCACTTATTTAATAATAAACGTCCATCCCTTTCTGAACATTACGCTTGAAAACACCAAGTTCATTCGTACGACTCTCGTCCTAATTACGGGGAATCACAAAAGTTGACCACGCTAGCTGTTTTAGAATTCGCCTCAAAAGGAGAACAAAAAAGGAAAAAAGGTAGCAAGTGAGAATTCTGGATATATATGTATGTATGTATATATTTAGGATCTGAAAATGCGTTAACGCGCGACCTTTTTGACCGGGCACCTCTTTCATTCGCTCGCCCCATTATTCAGATTGATACCCGCTTGTTGTGTTTGTGAAATTTAATTGCTGAAATTGGATGTTTTTAAAGCAATGCCGGCTGTGATGCTCTGGCGCTGGCAAAAAGAAGGCGGTGGCGCTGGCCTTAACGGGGGCAGGAAGCTCCGGTTTTATTTCCCCCAAATTAAGCCGTTTGTTCACATGCTCCTTCCTTCAGTCCTTCTTCTCTTTCAACCCTTTCCCTCGTTACGCTTCGTTCTAACTCTTTCCCCCATTACACACCCACAACCGTCTCTCCTTTCCTTTCCCTCGGCGGAAAAGGAGGAAAAAAGTTAAAATTCCTTCTTTTTTCCACCAACATGCAACTCATTCCCCGGCTCCCAAAAGTTTGGCCGCAATCAACACAACGGCACATTCTCTGAACTATGATGCGCTATACTTTTTTGCAACTCCATCTTCCTCCCTAGGATCCAACACGGGTTTCCATCCATCCCTCTTCCTTCACATTCTACCCTGATCCTTTACCTCCACTCCTGGCCTTACATATGCATCGGTACCTAAGTGCTGCAATGAGAGCTGGATAGCTTTCGATCTCACTCCTCACCACTCTCCCCCACCACTGACTGCATCTACGTCTACAGAACCCCAAAAGTCACTTAGCTACGTAAATGGCAATCATCCGGCATTTGGCATATCTGGGTGCGAATCCCAATAAAATAGAACTACTGCTAAGGTTAAGTTCCGAACATTGCGCCCTTGAAAGTGACTATTTAGCTGCAATATTCAATTATTATTTATTCCGAATTTAATTTTTTTGACAGTATACAACAATGGAACTGAAAAAAAGGAATGGATGATTATTGATGTGTGGCTTAAGAAAATTTGCGCGTATATCTGCCAACACTATCGCCCTCAGTGGTTCGCGGTAAGAAGGAATAGAATTAAATCCACATTTGTATTATATTTCTAACTTTATTAATGTAAACTTGAGTTTTAAGAGATAAAACTGCTACCAACGATCCGTATAATCTAATTCTTAAGCCTAGTTAAAAAAAACATCAACCACCCATCAGGCGGGAACCTAACCTTCGACGTTTTGGACGCCAGGCCAGGTGGTAACCACGGCGGTTTAACTAAATGCATTACTTTTATTGGCTTACTTTTGAAAATAAATTTTTAAGGTAGGTAGATGTGGTAACAAACTGAAAGGTCCTTATTTGTGTATTTAGAGGGAACATCCTGGGTGAAGATTTTTATTTTCATACACATAATTCTTCTCAGTCTGAAGAGCTGGAAGGAAGAAGGTCGTGAATGAACTTGAAAAAGTTCAGAAAAATATCTTCCCTGAAATATTTGGTGAATTAAATCAGCTGCTATGTTTTCCCACACAAATGCTAGCGTTGCTTCAAATAGCGGCCTCCATTTTTTTACCGAATTACGGATTGCTTTTTCATGATCTCGTCATTACAAATAGTTTTATTTTAACTTTATACGTAGCAGCTTCGTATTAATTTAGGGAGCAATGGTCTTTCGTAACCTGGCCTAACTAAGGAAATTTTTTCTCCGGAAAGGGAGCTAGATATTAGCTCTGTTGCCCCAAGATACGAATTTAATTATAATTCAATGGATTGATTTATTACTGCATTACAATAAATTATATCATATTTAGCTACTATTAATAATGCTGTGATTTTACAAAAACGTAATCAGATCATTCCTGCACGAAGTAGTTAACACTCATATTCCTTATTTGAATCTTTTAGCCAGTAAACCTTAGGGCATCTTTATATATTTTAAAGTATAGATTATGTTATGTTAGAAGTGGCAACTGCAAATGATATATGTACATCCCATTAAAAATTAATTTCAGTTCATTGACATTGTGCAAAATATCCTTTTTGTACATGAAGCCTAATGTAAACACTATTTTACCAGAAAAAAATTAAAAAGGTAAATAATTTTGTGGGAATTTCAATAATGGTGAAAGAAATGGCTGCTTTCGTATCAGAGTGCTGAAATTTTATTTTTAACTCTTTTGAATATGCATATTTTTTTGAACTCTGAATTCCTCTGCATTAAGAAGATTTTATGGCAATTTTTCTATCCTATGACGGTGACTCAATTCAGGTAGCAGATACCTTGGTTTCCACCTAAAAATTCCAAATGTGTTATGTACAGTGCCTTTTACACATATATTTATACCTACGTATAAATGTATTTCGCATTTCTTGTAAGCTATAAACATTTATCATAAGCTTTTATTACCAGTGTAACCTTGTAATTATTTCCGTTCAGAGTTATACATTAATAACGGTATATTTCTGCATTCAAGTTTTCCCCAGGGTTCCAATGCCATAAAATGTGTTGGCAAATGGCACAGTATCAATTAAACACATATGCTTTTGGAGATAGCTCCCAATATACGTTTGTTGACTCCAACGAAGCGGGCAAATATCCTAAAGGTCTTGACTTAGATCAAATAATAATGAGTGCTGTGAACATGCTAGTCGCAGTACTTTCGTACTCCGTACACGCTTTCTATTACTTAATAGAAAGATTTTATGGATTCCACCGGGCGAATACCCAAACGCGTCGAGCGGTTGGAGTGGAAGTGATAATTTCACATTAGGTATCAAATAAAAACTCTTAAAAATGTGCACACACAAGCCAGTGTTCACATTAACCCAAGCTAAACAACTATCGAGCCAATTTAACATTAAATTTACATATGGGAAAAGCCTAGAAAGCTACAAATCAATCTACGAGTATATTATCGGTTGATTAATATCGGTGGTTCTTTCATTTAATAAATATCTAAAGCCAAAAGTTTTAACTCCAATCATCTCTCATGAAATCACTTAACTAGAAAGCATCCATTTATCTTTTTAATCAACCTGAAGCCTCCATTTTATACGACGTCGTAATTAATGTGCCCACCTCCGAAGTTTCTCCTAATTTGTAAAATATATGAGTCAATTCATGATTATTTATAGCTACGCTCCAATCACGAATGACGCTTTTCACGTTGAGGTTTTCGCCAAAAGCTGTGGGACCGGTTACAAATAAATAATTTAGCAAGATAAATTACTTTCGTCCATTTCCAAATAAAGTTTCCAAAATTTTATCTCTGTAATAAGCTCGCCATTTTATATGAAGTTAAATTTCACTCCAGGAAAAATGAATAGCCATCGATGACATTTTACTTCAAATTAATTGACAAGCGCTCATATACGTGCCTAGAATATTTTTTCTAGCGGGTATCATTGCTCTACACTTTAAAAAAGTCATATTCATATATTTGCGTGTCATTTTCTCAATGACAAGGCACAACAATTTTGACACGTATCTAATTACGCTGCCACATATTATACTCAGTATTATGTCCATGAAAACTATAGAGAATACAATATGATAGTACTAACATAAATAATTCACACAATAAATAAACGATAGTTATGGTGCTATAGATTTACGACAAGATTCCGATGGCGTAGGCGGCTAGTAAAGAGCATTAGAGATTTTTCAGCATTATTTTAGTGCTTCTATGAGGAAAATAAAAGCCAATGAGAAAAGCAGTCGAAAAAGGAAGTAGATATTTTTTGGGAATTATTTCTAATTAGTTTCTAGCATAAAAATGTGAAACTAAGTCGAAATTAATTTCCTGATGATGAGCTAAACTCTGGATCAAAATTTCCGGGGTATTTGAAAGGAATGTAAACTCGATACCAACAATTCAAATGACCGATTGCAGAAACTACTCGATTGAGTCCTATAGAGAAATGAGATCTATAATTGAAGTCATTTGCTCGATTTACTTGCAGTAACAAGCAATTAAGTTATTAGTTTAATTTATCATTCAGCTGTATAGATGGAATTAAATGTGTACTCATGAATTCTTTAAGTAAATACGATGGCGAATGTGAAATGTACCCCTAGGAGGTCTAATTACATGATAAGTTATTTTTTGATGAACGAAGAGTTCGTACATTAATAATAACCATTTATAACGTGTATAAGTAAATACATGAAATAATTTAACTCTAGTTGGGGGACCGAGCTGTTCTCGGAATAATAAATTGATGTATATAGTAAGAAATAATTCATTAGTGCTTGTTTTTCGGAAGTCAATAAGGACTATAAAAAAATAATTCATCACTATATGTAATTAATAATTCTTGAATTTAGCACCTCCTCCCATGCAATATTGCGTGTGTTCCGAGGATTTTCAGGCAACGAATGAACTTTTAATCTTGATTCTCAAAATAGCAACGTATAGAACTCCATGCTCCAAAACTTTCAAAAGTTTGGCTCAAAAGTACGTAAAAAGAAAGTAAATCGTAAGAACATTGTGAACTAAAACACGTACGTGGTGGACGTTGATTTCATTATAGTTGTTTTCATAGTAACCCGTTTACACAATAGCCTCGCTATCCCAGCTTTTTCAGTGAAAGTCAACGTGTTTTACGTTGCAGGTGAAGATCTCCCTCCACTCAACACATACCTACTTCAAGACACATATAAAAACAGTTATTACGTAAAATTACTTAAAACCAGCGGCACGCAAAGCATTCACAACATTTTAATTTCATAATATGGTAAAAGTTATATATATATATCACTTACTTACTGAAAAGACACGTGATATACAAATCAGAATACACAAGGACAAAACAACTCACACCACACATAATTAACACGTGGTAAGTTAGTCATATTTCATCATACTTACCTAAATTTTTAATTAAATTAGTAAATTTGTAATTTTCATCAAAATTGTTAGAGCCGTTCTCGAAATAAAATTTGCAAAAATACACACATGTCATAAGATTTGCTTGTTTAATAGTATCTTCTTAAATATAAAAATTCAGCCTGCGTATGTTAGTGACCGCAAAACTCGAAAAGTAGTCGGTCGATTGACATGAAACTTTGGTGAGTTGTTGTTCGCGCGCCCAAAAAGGTCTATTAATCATAAAAATTGCAAATTTTGGGGTTGTTTTTACCCCAATATTGTTAACATTTACCCCCATAACAAAAGCATTGAATTCGGTTCAGGTGTTTCTTAAATGCTGTTTTAAAAAACTTGCACTCAAGATATTGGTTGGAAATTTGTATCATAGAACGCATAGAAGAATGCTGTATTTAATTATTTCAATCAATTTTCTTATACGCTTCGTTTTTGTCCAAGAATAACTTTTTTATCTCTAAATCCATCAATTTTCTTCATTTTCAATAATAGAAATTTCCTTGGCAACCAGACGTGAATATATACTTAATAGCGATTCCATGAATTCTTATTCACGCCTGCAGCATTTAAAGGCCAGGTTCATTGGCTTATTTGATAGTTGTATTCCAACAACGAGAGTTCCCCGTTCGGCTGGCCTTCTCAAACAAGGTCAATAACTTCAATTGTGTGGATTAAATATCGAAAATCTATGCTTTTCACTTGGTTTGCATGGCTTGGATTTCACAGAAGAAATATACAATGAAGCCCTAATCTTCATTGAGGATCTTTGTCTTGCTATGTGCGGCAAGTGGTTGGCACAACTGTGAATGACTGCACCAAATCGGTCCACCGATGCAACAATCGACAGAGAACTGCTCAGAGAGCAATCATGCAACAGAAATGACTTACAGCTGTTCGTCCAAGAAAATACACCGAAATTCCTTCCAGAACAAAAGATAGCATTTGGTCTCATCATACAATATGTGGCAAACAAATCCAGGGGATTGTACTTTTTGGAGGCTCAACGTGGAACTGGAAAAACGTTTTTAATTTCCTTGATTCTGGCTAAAATTCGTTCAAAAGGCCATATTGCGTTAGCTCTTGCTTCTTCAGGCATTGCTGCCACGTTAATTGAAGGAGGGAGAACAGCGCATTCAGCTCTTAAACTGTCGCTAAACATGCAATTAACAGAAAACCCAGCATGTTACATTAAAAAAACATCAGGAATAAGAAAGGTTCTTCAGGCCTGCAAAATCAGTGTTTGTATGAGTAAAATCCACAGCTTCAGGCTCTACTTTGTAGAAAATTCAAATATTCATTACAATAAAGTTTTGTACTTTTCTACGCATTTTATTTTTTTTAAACTACGCGTTTCACCAATTTTATGGCATCGTCAGGTACGAGTATGGGATGAGTGTACAATGGCTCACAAGAAGTCATTGGAAGCATTAGACCATACATTGAAAGACTTAGAAATAATCAGGTTCCATTTGGTAAAGCAATGGTGTTTCTATCCGGTGACTTCAGGCAAACGATTCCAGTTATACCTCACTCAAGACCAGCTTATGAATTGAATGCCTGCTTGAAATATTCAACTTTTTGGAGCATTGTCAAATAAATGCATTTAACAACCAATAAGAGATGTTTAGTTTCAAACCGATCCAACACCTGACACATTTTCAAGACAATTACTCGAGGTTCGTATCGGCAATGTACCTAAAAATTCAGAACCAGGAAACATCACTTTCCTATCTAATTTCGTGAAATCAAAAGAAGAATCAGTAGACAAGTTTTTCCAAAGCACCGAAAAAAATTATCTAAATCATGCGTGGTTGAGTCGAAGAGCCATTAGAGCGGCTAAAAATGTCGACGTATACGATAGAAACAACATCATTCTATACAGAATCGCAGGTGAAACAGTGGCATACAAATCCATTGACTCCGTGATGAACCAAAGCGAAGTAGTGAATTTTCCAACGGAATTCACTCGATGTTCCCGGATTCCCGTCACACATTCTGAATTTGTAAATTGGAGGGCCAATTATATTACTCCGAAACATCAATCAGATAAAGTTATGAAATGGCACACGATTAGTAGTTAAAAAATTGATGAAAAATATAATTGAAGCAACAATTCTCATTGGACCTCATAAAGGTGTACTTCCACGAATACCACTACTTCCACGAATACCACTCATTTCGACCAACATGGCGCTCGAGTTCAAACGACATCAATTTCCAAAACGCCTTGCGTTCACTATGACTATCAATACAGTACAAGGGCGATATTCGCAAGAGTGCGGTTTGAATTTAGAAGACGATTGCTCCAGAGTCGGTAAACTGTCTGATCTTTATGTTTATGCATAAAAAGGACAAACAATAAATGTAGTCAATCAACTAGCTTTACAATGAAAAATTATTTTCTGTTAAAACCCTTTTTTTTCTTCCTTTTCTTTCATTCCACAGCATAGCCACACCAACGCAAGGCAGGGTATTGAATTGAATAATGTGATTTCTCGGTGAATCTATCCTCGATAGAATACTTTTATTTACTTCCCATTCATATCAGATTGAGCCACAGCGAAGCGTGGCCGGGTTTAGCTAGTAGGATATATAAATTTTATCCAGTGGTAGGAGAGTAGAACAAATACTCGGAGCGATAGGTATAAGGAGATTAGTTACGAAGACGATAGCTCCGGCATTCCGAATTCAACAAAGAGGTCTATAAAGTTTCTACTCATTACTATGTCATAGATAAATGTATGCGCAACCTGCCATAAGAATGTCGAAGATACCGTCGTTCATTAGTATAGAAATGAACACAACTGAATAAAACCACTATTAGGACGCAATTCTGGTATTGATGAGGAAGTTGTAATGCTCATATTGGCATGTTTCACTCGCGACAAAAAGCTTCAATGCCACTACTGAACTGGCCCAAAATAAAACAGCTGTCCACTCTGAATAACAAATCGACGAAAAATCACTCCATAAGAACTATACACTTTCCATAAGAATATAAGTGATGATTCTTTAAAAAAAAAGACACAAGAAAGCTTAAACCATCCTCGTCTGGTTGGCAAACCTCTGAAAATATATCGTTCTTATTTTCCTCGCTGCTTCCAAGTCTTCCAGTCACTCGCCTCTTGGATTGTGAGGAGGAAACGGATGGTGTGAGTGGAAGGATAAGGAACAGATCAATAACAAACCTCCGTGAAGAAGCATTATCGTAAGCGGGGACCGCACTCTTAGCGCTTGAAATATTCGTGAGGAACAGGAATGACTACGTTTTTTTTATTTCGGCGATAATGCACATGGAGAAATATTGAGGAAAGAATTCTTATCTACAAGAGAGAACAGCTTTTGGGGGCGGGGGGGAGCGCGACTTTGTCGAATCAACTGAGAAGAATGATCGCTTAAAACAATGGAAAATCTTGAGAGCAAATTAATAACGACCTACGTCGTCAAGAAAATCGAACTTAGCGGCATAGTTTAAGCCACTTATGCTATTTTAGCACAACATAGTTCCCTTAAAGCACCTAAAAAGAAGCCCATGGACGTTTTGGAATACAGGAATTTAAAGTGCATTTGCGCGAGACAATCTCTGCTGAACACACACGCTACGTATAAGAACGAAATCGCCCAAACAATTTTGCAGCAACGAAATTACTGACTCTTTAAGGATTTATATTTTAAAATAGGTATCAATTTCAGAGTGAAAATTTCGGTCAATAAGTCATGACATTAACTTGAAAATCTGCATGAAAATAATATTTCCTAAACTGTATTTAAATTACTATAGCAGTGTTACAGTAATAGTCATAGCGAGAGCACAAAATACTTTTGTAATAACGGTTAATATTTAGTTAGGAACAGAGTATAAGAATGGTAGGGACTGAATCGCTTCTTGGAAAAACCTTCGCCGGGAAAACCTGAAATCCTACATAAAACCGGCACTGATTTTCTCTCAACTCACCCTCCAATCCCTGTGAGTTTGCTGCGACTGATGAGACAAATGTAAGCGTAGTTTCAAAAGTCCTTATTATGATCTCAATAAAGGCGAATTATTAAAGTTATTTCCATATTATTCTTCCATTGCCAAATTACACACATGGCAAATGTCAGCGGCGCAAATTACCTCAATTGTTGGTCGCATCCCCAAATACCCAACCAGCCAACAAACAACCGTAAAAATATGAATATGAAGTAAATAAAAAAATAACCGCGCTTTCTTAGCGTCAATTATTAGCTTTTGATACAGGTATTGTACAGAAGAGGAAAATTCTTTGCTGAAACGAGCCATTTCAAAGAAACTTGCGTAATATTTTTCCAAACTTTTCAAACCCTAACTCAAGTTTGTTTGTTTTGAAAGAGAAACTGATGAGCAGAGACGTGGGTCAGTGTATTAATCAAAAAGTGAGCAAAATACTAATTTAGTTTGCGTTTGTTAATTGTATATTTTCCTTACACCATCTCTAGAATCATCAACAGCGTCCGAAGACATCTAAAAGCTCTCCACTCAATCTTTTCAGACAGTAGTTAGCGTCTTTTCTTTATTGTTACCCACTAAAGTGTCCCGCATAATTAGCCTAACCAATTAAATCCCGGTCATCCTATGAATTTTCCTGAAGCTGTAATGTCTCAGAATTTATTTAACGTTGTTGGCCCAATTCCCGTTTCAAGTTATTGCACATATTTACTCGCCAACTCCAGCGTACTTCCGCACCACGATAAGGATTTTCTCCCGTTTTGCTATTAAAACGTCGAAGACTTGAGCAAGTAATTTATATGTAATCTCATTTGTGAGCATTGTTATGGCTGTTACATAATTAAATGAAGTACTTCATCACATTCCCTTTAACAGTTTCACAATATCCCACTTTGAGGCACAGCAAAGAGTCAACATCATACCGCAATAAGTGAATTTTTAAGGAAATCAATGGTTCGGTTTATTCGCCCAAATCTTCCAAAGCTAGATTCAATTTATAATGTAAGACATAATATTTACAACACACATTCGAGAAATGTTTTAGGTAGGGTAAACCGTACAGTTACTGGCCACATGGTATTTTGAAGAGCATAGTAAGAGTACATTGGAAAAAACAATAATCACTATTCTAAATTTTGCTATCATTATTGTAATTTTTTTCAACTCTACTCTTACTATGCTCTTCAAAATACCATGAGGCCAAAAACTGTACAGTGGCCAATAACTATACGGTACGGTTATCCTATATATTAAACTATTTCAGAAGATTGAACAGTGAAATGTTTGTGTCTAAACTCAAACACCATTAAAACCAAACAACATGAGAAACGGAATGAGGAAATTAATTCTCTAATCCAATAGTAAATGGTCAGGAAAAATAAGCTGAGTAGATATAGTCTACTGACTAAATCGATGAATATATTATTCTTTTGGAACGAATTTCAACAACTCATAGTATTTAAATAAATATTGACAGCATAAAAATGTAATAATAAGCAATAATAGAATTTAGGATAAGTAGAAATTTATTAAACGATATTGATTATTTTTACAATAGTAAGAATGTGATGATGAAATGACTACTACTAAAGAATGTGATGATGAAACTACAAGAAAAATTAATTTTCCTCAAACTGATCGGTTCGATAGTTTCCTCAAACTGATCGGGTCTAGCCTAACGGGTGAGTGAAATCCATGTACTCAGGTGGAGGATATAAGTACATTACATATTACCACTTGCACTTTTCCAGCATGATCTGAATACCACCTGTAATAAGTTGCTGGAGACGTCTAAACGCCCGTTCTGTTTTCAACCTTGATCCTAATCAGATAAGTGCAAGCACGCTAGTCACCGTCAAGTGCGTGGTTGTGGAGGCACGCTCAGAAACTGAATATTCCACCACACTCCCGTCCCATGTATGAAATACGTCCTTGCTTTATATCTCTCGACGACCCAGCGAATAGCCAGCCGGTAGTGAGGTTGGACCGTTCAGGACGAACGATCGGCCGTGTTCCGTTCGGAAGGAACTAACCTCCCGGTCGCGGAATGCCACTGGTCGTTTTGGTACCTTAACATATGATTTAGTTATTTATTAGCAAATAACTGCAATAACTTAAGTCAAAATGTGGAAATTTAATATAAATGTTGCTATCTTCGGCTCCAACGGCTGGAAAAATGTGTCATTAAAAATATATTCGCCGAATAATCTGCATATTTCATACCATAGCTTTGTTTTTTTTAATACCTAAGGCATGTTATCAGTGAAAGAAAATGTTTTCAAACAAGGCAACCAAAAGAGTATATTTGATTGTTTTTACTATAAATGTCGCAGTGGAACCTACTTAAGTGTCTCAGATGCTTTCCAATTATGCCATAGCAGTCGTTTTGACTAATGTTAGAGTTGTGGTTAGGCCCGATGAAGCGGAGAACTTCAGCCCGAATATGCTGGGATAATAGGCAACACCAACTCTTTGTAAGTAATTTTAAACGCATGGGTGAATGTTAACAAATATACTTACATAAACGCTTACACTAGTAAACCACCTGAATTATTTTCTTTCGACCAATGTAAGTCCTATACGATGGTGGTTTGGTTTCGTATATTTCATTAATGAGAGCAACTGAGAGCAATAATTCATAATCAATCACAAAACATTGTGTCGAACACCTATTACGGTAATTAATGAACAATTTCACCGAGGATAAAAATTTTAACGCTTGAATATCAATACTTAAATGTGCCTTGTAACCGACATAACTCACACACAAAACCTCGAGCATATTCTGAGACTATTTGTACACTTCTGAAATTCTTTTAAGGCTTTTAGTGGTTTTCGCAAAATAAGAACACGCCATCGAGAAAATTGGTCCCTCCCACTCCCGTTAATCAATGGCTTCCTGAGTAAGATTAGGAATTCACTTGAGTGAATAGCCACAAAAGGAGGCATGCCTTATCTTCAACTGCACCACTTTATCATGTGTTGGAGATATTTTTAAAAATCAATAAAGGTTTGATTATGCAAGAGTAAAATGACGAAATTTCGATAAGTTTATGAACATACCATCCGAATTTGTATAAAGCACTCACCCTCTTCCATAAATGTCACACGTATAGTTCTTTAAAAGAATTTTTCTCACACTGCACAATAAAACAGTAGTATTCGTAGAATAGGGACATAAAAAAGAAAATGAGGAAAAACTGACTCTTGATTGAGACGTCCATCGTAGTTTAGCTACGGATGAAATGAACGAGCTTACAACGAACAGCTACAAAAAATCAATGCACAAATCCTCTATTTTTACCAATAAAGCCAGCATTTCTCCAAATTCAACTCTTTAAAATTGGCTGATATCAAGGCAGTTGGTGATAAAATATTTTCCAAAGAATCGAACGTGATCAACCTTTTGATTTACGTCATACCTGTATGCAGAAAAAAACTTGGATTTATGCTGGAGACCAGTAGCCTGATTTTTATTCTAAGAAATCAAGCAAAAAGACTGAGTTTTATTGCCTATTAACCATAAAAAGAATAAGATAAAATTTCTCTGTTTACCTACATTAGTCAGTACAAAATAAACCACAGGCGATGGTGGAGTTGATCCAAGTTCTTGCCTTGAGAAAGTAGAAGCGTCTCAAATTGATTGGGGAAAACATTTTCCTAGACCGAAGTCCAAACCACGGATATTCGGCTACCCGAACTTATATAGTCTACTTTCCAGGCAACTTCGCTACCCAATTCCAATTTCCAAGGTAAATTTTGGAGCATCTATCATACAAAATAGTCATTAAATCCTCAGTTTTGTTGACTGCAAACCCTACCTTTACCCTGTTCACTGCTACTATCTTAGTGCCCTTGTAGCTTCTTCTGTTTTATCCAAGAATATCTTTTCCCAAACTGCTCATCTCCATCATCGCACATTCCAGCTTCCCACTCACTTCAACGGACATCACGTTCCATGTCACAACCCTAGATTTGTCCACCACCTCGACTGATGCTCCTTCCACGAGTCTCTACCCGGTAATCCGATCGGGGGACAATTTTACGACAGGAAATTTTCTGGGAGAAATTCTATCATCTCTTCTATGAATGCATGGCTGCATATTCCTGGGAGAATAACGTGGCATCCCGTTCCTCATTTTCCGGTCCCGTTTCTCACTGCCTGCCACTTCTTAATGCTGCCTGCATTTCCGTAAACTCTGAAACTGATGTATTCCATCATCTGCTGCCTCATCAATGATGTAGCGTAGCTGCTGCGTTGGAAAATTTTCCCATCGTTGTCTCGTAGCGGAAAATTCGAAAATAGTTTATTTTACGTTCCTGTCCCTGAGACTTGAAACAACGCTCTCTGGGCCAAATTTTCTACTCGCTACCTATAAGTCACCGGTTCTAAATAATGTAGAATTTGTCTATCAGATGCTACAGCGGTCCATTCAAGATGTCATGCGTATGACAAACTCATGCATAAATTAAGCTGTTGTCCTCAAGGAAAGAATCTATGAATTTCCACAACGCTTGAAGACAGGACCTGTGTAGGATTCTTTCAACTGCCACGATGAGTGGCCATAAATTTGTTTAAACTGCTAGAGAAAAAGGACAAAAACCAGAAATTCCGAGGTTCGATTCCCGGCAGGGGAAACCATTTCCCCTCTTTCAATTTTCAAATTCAAATTCCGTTCTTTGCGGTGGTAATGAAAATGTAACACTGATCGGATACAAATAAGTAAGCTTGGAATGAAAAGATGAAGACCAAAAAATGTACAAAAAACTATTTCTAAAAATTGACCCCAATACAAATAAAATCGCTTAAAATAAAACAACACAAAATGGTTCTTAACTTTTGAATCTGGATTTGAATCCCAAGGATGGAAATTTTCCACTGTTTAGAGCAGTGGTTCCCAACCGGTGGTCCGCGGACCACTCAGGAGTGGTCCGCAGGACTTATAGAAAAATTGCCAATAAATGGGGATTTTGAAAGCGATGTGCGTTGCACGAGACGGGTAATTAAGTTGTACTGTACACTCATTAATAGAAATAATAAATAAATAGTGTTTTATAAAAACAGTTTTACTTAATCACCTTTGAATTTGGTTATGGAAAAGGCGCTGAGGAATGATTACAACTGATATGGTGGGGGGTCGGGGGTGGTCCGTGCATGATTTAATTTCAGGCTGAGTTTAATTTCAGGCTGAGCAGCAGGCAGACTTCTGCGGGTTGGCAACCACTGGTTTAGAAGAAGAGATTTTTTCCTCAGAAATGAAGGATGGAAACTTGATATTTACGGAAAGGTACAAAAGGGATGGAAAGAACTATTCAACACGTTGTTAATAGTTCATTTTACTGGAGTAGCTTTACATTTAAAGGTTACTTATAATCAATAAAAAAAGTGGTCAAGGATAGTTCCACAGTCCACAAAAATAACATTCTTACTGACTTCTATGAGATGACTTTAATGTAATGCTCAACCTTCAAGTAGAATTTTTCATGCTACCACTCCTTTCTCTGAGTTAAAGTTTTGCCACAAGGTTTCGTTATTAACATGGCATATCTTACTACACTTTTATTATAGGCTTATAATAACGCCTCCTTTACCAAACACGTATGTTTTGAACTACATATTTTTAAATAATTTATTCAATTTATTTTTTTTATTTCCCAAGAGTCTTCAGCTTGATTCTGGCAGTAGCAATAATTATTTCCAGAAATATAATTTTTAGGTTGGATTTTGCGGGTTGCCTACATGCCGAATTAGTGTTTTTTTTAAGTTGAACTTTCTGATCCTTCGAGACGGCAAGCATTTTTGTGCAGCTTATTATCATTTTCAGATGTTGATAAAAATATTAGCAGTACATTACCTTCTTGGGAATATATTATTATTCGACCAATTGCCAAAGGCAATTTTTTACGCCCTGAGGAAACAAATTTCGAAAAAAAAATTTAAAATCCATCCTCCCAATATAGTGTGGACTTCTTGATACCATGGCTCACTTAGTGCTTCTCCAATCCAGATTCAGTCATTTGTGGCCACTCATTTGGCATGCACAACAAAATGCAAAACTTACGTCAATTGAGACTTTCTGCCTCCGAAAATTGGATGTAACTACCAACAGTTGTTATTTGCAAAAAATGTGGAATATATTCCATTTTAGTTTTTTGTTTCCAGTAATTAGCCTTTCAGCTGAGTTGGGTTCAAAGTGAGTGAGATCTGCAGAAACTAAATTTTTATATGAAGCCATACAAGTTAATTCCGTGCGCATAGGTGAATATTTGCAATATTGTCTTCGTCATAATTGGCTAACACTTGATTTTCATCACTCTTCTGTCCTTTCTCTGTCCTCTCCATGATAAATGTATTTTACCAATGCGTCTTTCCTGAAAGTTACATCATGTAAAGTTTTCAGATAATAAAAGAGAAATAAATGCTTTAGGCGAAAAATTATGCCAAACTTGCTTAGGGATATGACAAAGTGGAATCCATAATAGTGAGTTTTTATCTAAGGACGGAGATGAATGCAAATAGATGAATGTGACATCAGTGAACAGAAAGAGTCTGCACAGAGAAAGGGAAGAGTAGACTAGAATGGGAGGGAGTAGAATGGTGAAACAATTACCAAAGACGTAAGAGTATACGAGCGTTTAAGAGTGAGTTGAGACGGGAGAACATGATGGGCTACTAATGACGACAATGCTGCCGAAATAAATACATGAGAAATGCCTCTTGGTTGGAGATTTTTTTCCGGATGGTTATTGCCGGAGTGAATTCCTTCTGATATTCTGTAATTGACATCAAAACAGACAATTTCTGTGCATGCATAAACAAGCGCACGAAAACAAAATAAAGAGTCAGAACATATGAAAAAAATCTTCATCTGCTTGCGTTCGTATTTTACTTGTCTTATAAATGCGTGAATAGCATATTATCTTTCACTTCATCACATTCGTAGAATTAAGTAGGGCATCTAACAATATTTTGTAGTGTAAAAAATAAATAAATGAAATAAATACAATAATAAAACCAGCTTTCCAGAAACACACATTTCAATAAAGCCTTGTTACAAAAATACGTCATCTGATCTCAATTTTAAAAATAAGTAATTTTTGAAAACTAGTCTCCGCAAAGAATTATGCATGGTCATTTTCTGCTAAATATTTTCGATCAAACTAATTTTAACTGAAACTGAATGAAACTTTAGTCAACAAAGTTTAGCATTTTTGGTCGGAGCAAAAGATTTTTTCACTAAGTGATCACCGCATTAAATAATACAGGCATAAGAAGCCCGAGAACAGCATTGAGGGAAAATTCATTTTGAACGCAACATATAAATGTCTTTTTATTCTCAGGAATTGTCATGAAAACGTAAAATAAACTGCTTCCAAGGTTAGAGTCAAAAGGAAAGATATTATTTCTCATGGGAATTCCAATGCGCCGTACTATGAAAACGTATTTCATTACATACTTTTCTCCACGCTTCCTTACATTCATATTATATATACTTAATATTATATTTCCAGTAGGAATGAATGCGAGGAATTAGCAATGCATACTATATCACATTTTGTGACTCTGAGCAAATCATATGCTTAAAAATAACTTTAAAATAGTAAATTATAGGTATTCATTCAATGATATTGATACAATTAGAAAAATTATCGAATGACAGTGATGAATTTCATGCTGCTGTCCCTCACTTCGCGATTTATTTGAAAGGGTATTCGTTATTTTAATGATACATGCCTCAAGGTTGATCACAATTGGAAGCTAATTGTAGTACACGTTATTCCTACATGTGCATGCCATTTTCGGAGACACAGAGTGACGTACGAAGAGGACTGAATTCTGCACCAGAACATAACAATGGAACGACAGCATATGATTGTCATACTTTCCCTCATTGTACTTATTAGCGGACCTCAACTTTCATGAACTTCAGCCTTGACACAATTGGCAATAGTTCTAATTCCAATTACTCTCTGTTAAAAAATATCAGAATATTTTGATAAAACTTCACTACCCTCAGACTGCCAGTTGGTAACGAGCTTCAGCAGACATACGGCAGTATTAGCAAAACTAAGTTGTTAATCTACGACATACAAATGCATAGTGTTCTTTGAATAGAGAGTAATCAAAGAAACTCTTAAAATACACAAATAATTAATTTAGTTCTCCATTTCTCAGGGTGGTTTTGAAAATGTAGAAAAAATATCTACTATCAAGATAAACTACCTATAACCTTCCTCCTAAAATGTGAGTCCTTCGTCAGCATACTCTAGTCCTGGTAAATAAACATAGATATGAAAACCCGTATTATGTTGTCTTAAGCGTGGGAGTCATGGTTAGTGAGGAGGAAACACAACAAGAAAAAAATATAAGTGAAGTTGACGCAGATAATTTATCACAACGGAAAAATTCTCAGGGCCTTAAAAAAAACTTTTTTTAAGTTACACCGAAGGATTAAAGAGCTAAAACAGAAAATTAAGTTGAATTGATCTTAATCCCATTACAAAATGGAGTACAAATTTAATTTGTAGGATGCAGTAACAAAGCCCTCAATTTAATTTATCGAGCGGTAAAGGTAGTACATACAAAGGACGATTAACAGAGCATTGGAAAACAAAGCACAGCAATACCGAGTTGAAGGTTAGCTTGATATCACCCAAAACGAGGGAAACGCGTGACGCCACAGCAGTTTTGAAAATACTAATAGAATGAAGCGTTGAGTGAAAACACAACAGCTCAAATGCATTTTACTGATAGAAAATCCGGACTCGCTACGGTACAATTAATGAAAGAACTTTTCAACAGCAAGTGATAGTTAATTTCTTACCTTCAGTGGATTTTCACTGACGTAACAGTATACACTAATTATTTTCGCACGCTTATGATTGATTATTTGCCCTTAAACTCCTATTAGTTTCCTGTGGAACAACTCATTCTTGTGTTCATTTAAAATTGTTCAATTACTATTCGCTCTCTCCTCTCTTATAAAAACTAATGAATGAGAAGGCAAAGGGAATCAAATAAGGCTTATTTCCTTGGTGGTAGCACAAACTGGCGTAAAACGTTTTAGAAATCACGCGGTGATCACATCGTCATGCCATTCTGTTATTAACTTCACTCAAGACATACTCATACTATGTATAGGAATCAAACAGTAATGAACTTGAAGCTTTTATAAGACTGCTGCGATTTTTTTTGCAAAAAAATGTTCTGGAAATATAATAGGCAGTGTCGAATATTGCGCCGAATAAAAATTGTCCATTATTTGATAGTATTTTTCAATTAATTGCACATAAATTATAAACATTTTTCTCTTAAACTACGAACAGAAATAAATATTGAGTTAACTCTCGACCAATGTTCTAATTATATACGATCATTAAGTAAGAAATTTTTTATCTTTTTCGCGTTTATCGTGCTCCCATTTTTGTATTGAATATAAACCGGCAGTATTAAAATGGAAAAATAAATTATGATTATTTATCATAAATTAAAATTTAATCTACCGCAGAAATTTTAATAAATTTGAAAAATAAAACGAGTTATTTTGGAATGCGAGCCAAAAATCTTTGCCTAGGACGAGTATGCTATGCTGACAAGATGAGTGAGAAAAGAGTATTCATTATCACCTGAAATGCTTCAGGGAAATTACAAGAGTAGTTCCGTACGAGCTGGCTGTGAAAGTAAAAACAATACAATTTTTGTATATTTGGGAATTCAAGAAATGTTGGCGATATGCGTTACGATTAAAAATATGTAATTGCAAACAAAATGGACAAAATATCCAATTTTTAGCATCACAAAGTTACAGCAAAGGAAAACTGATATAGATTGGGCGTATAGATTTTGGCCGAAATCGTATAAATTTTATTGAAAAAAAACGGCTGATTATAAGGAAGAAAAACTACTGCGAAAAAAGCAGTTTTAAATACAGAAGGAGAAACATGGGTGAGCCTTGGGTTGGACTAAATCGCTCTGTCAAATGCGACTTGTCGCATTTGACAGAGCAATGCGACAGTCGCCTTTGGTTGGAAGCACGTAACTTTCATTGAATGGGCCCCTAGCATTTATTATTTCATCCCAGGCAATATCTTCTCATACCACGGCAATGCGTCATCAATACTGTAGGATAACGTACCGTGTTCTCCCTTCGATAAAAAGCGCTCAGTCCCACTATAAGCTCCTCCCTGCACGAATGGGCATACATGGTCTTTGAAATTAAAATTCCAAGCACGGTATGAAGTAGCTACAGCACTCTTTAAGAAATACGACTCTTGGGAGTGAGCATGGAGGAAAAAAACACATAATGCGATGAAATATATCAAGCTATTCTGTTTTTTACGCCTCGATGAACACAATATATGGAAAATTCTTCGGACAGTTCCATCGATGGAGAAGGGAAAAAAAAACTTTTTTCCATCTGGCAGCGCTTCCGTGGAAACACTACAGTATCGCTATCTGCCTCCCTACCTTCCCCTCTCCATCCGAACCCTTCTTAAGTGCACTGAAATCCAAGTAGGCAGCTTGGCTTTTATGCAAGGGAAGGCTCCCCCTCCATTCTCAATAGCAACGCCTTATTCTCAAAACGATTCTAACAATTTCCCATGGTAAGATATTCCTACGGCTAAAAGAACCTTTCCATTGAAAATAAAAGAAATACGATTGTTGTAGCGTTTCTCAGCGTAGGTTATCCTCCAAGGATGTTTTAAAATATTGTGCAGAATGTACAGTGATTCGCATCAGGAAGTATTAAGCGTATCATCAGGAAGTACGCGCATCACTTATCTAATTTTTAATGGATCACTCAAGGCGCAAGATTTTTTATGGGAAAGATGAATGGCAATCTTCCTCCAACATATCAAATAAATTGAGATGGATGTTTAGTTCTATTAACGTCTCCGTAAGACATTTAGGTCAGTAATATTCTGACCTAGAACATTTTAAAAAGTTCTGTTTATTGTCCTTTAACCAAGGAATGAATACGGGGCATAGTATTTTTATTACCTAAGTGTGCAAAAAATGCTTAGGCTATTGCTGACTTCACGCATTTCTAAATTAATTTTTGAAAAATGTGCTATGCATTAGGGTGGCCCAAAAAATACTTTTTCACGATGTTTCAAAAGGTTCTATGCATGCTAAAATTTACACTGTCTACTCTCGTACTTAGCCGAGACAGTTTTCAAACAGCGATCGTCATCGTTTGACAGGGTCCACCAACTTATTATACATGAACTAAAACTGTTATATGGTGCAAATGTCATGAGTTTAGGTTAAATAATATATATATATATATATATATATATATATATATATATATATATATTTTAAACTTTTGCCGACGTTTCGGATTTTTATTCATCCATCTTCAGGGCAATAAACAATGTTAAATGTTTGACAGTTCTGTTTTGATAACATAATGGTAAATTTACAGTCATTAAATATAAAAATACATAGGATCCAAGCAACCAAATTAAAATTGTGAATAAATAAAAACAGCACCAAACTTTAAAGGTAACAATCTTGAATGTCTATGTCTATGTATTTTTATATTTAATGACTGTAAATTTATCATTATGTAATCGAAACAGAACTGTCAAACATTTAATATCATGTATCATTTGTGTATAGCCCTGAAGATGGATGAATAAAAATCCGAAACGTTGGCAAAAGTTAATAAAAAAATATTATTTGACCTAAACTCATGACATTTGCACCATATAACAGTTTTAGTTAATGTATAATAAGTTGGTGGACCCTGTCAAACAATTGACGATCGCTGTTTTAAAACTGTCTCGGTTAAGTACGAGAGTAGACAGTGTAAATTTTAGCATGCATAGAACCTTTTGAAACATCATTGACGTAGGAGAAACAATGTGAGAAGGCAAAATTTCTCAATGTCCTACATTTTTACAGTTTCAAAAACGAGAACTAATATTTTGATTACCACCTCGATGGAAAATGGAACCGGCCAGTCCTCGCATTTGTTTTATTAATTCACGAATTATTCCTTCTGTTAACAATCTCTGTGCAGTGAACACCTATGATCTACGCCAGCTCGTCATATAATAGCCGTACGCAGGGTTGGACGTAAATTCTATAATTTTATGGATCGATTTCCAGTTTGATTGCCAAGTAAATTTACCGAGTAAATCTTACTAAGACAGTATTACCATTACAACGTTCAGATAGAGGAACTTATATTGGAGCCATATTATTTCCGTAGATTTGTCCATACCCATATTTCGCTTTCACCGCTCTTGTAGCATTGAATGCAAAAAGACTTTTCCATTCGTTACAGAAGTACATACTTCAAATTTCACAAAATAATGATTGGAGGTACATACTATAATATTTTTTTAAATAAAATGAAATACGAGATAACGAGTGGAACGTAATGTGGAAAAATCATTAAGGCTTGTATTAATTTAACAGAATTATTCACGTGTTTTAAGTTTTCCAACATAATCTAGGTATATTAAACTAATTACGCTAATATTTAAATAATGTAATAATAAAATGCTATATCTGTCGGTGGCACTTTTCTCCTTATCCCACATCCTCAAACTGGGTTTTAAAGTTGTAGCGATAAGTTAGAATATTAAATCTGTGCATACTACGTGAAATTTCTCTCAAATAAAAGGTATATCATCTTCTTCACTTTCACCAAGGGTCTTCTTCTAAAAAATTTCATGTACCATTTTAGGCGTCAATGAAACGATAGTTTTAGAGAATAACTTTTTTCAATGTTCACCCACTCTCTATAAAACGTATGATTCAATGTGCCTTAGGGTAAGAGGCAAACGCTGTCTGCTTATGTCACGCCCAAAAAATTAAGCACTCCGTTAACAGGAAAATTCTAAAAGAAGAGACATTCATTTTTATGTCCGTTGTTCCGTGAGGAGCTATTAGGGGTAACAATTTTTTGAATTGGCTGGCAACGAAGCATATAAAAATAAAACACTTTTTAATATTTTCTTTAAACGAAGGTTGAATATTTTTCTCAAATTCTGAAGAGAATTTCGGACTCTTAAGAATTCTTATTTACAAGCATCACTTAATTCTAAGTTAAAAGTTGGAGGTCAAAACGTGTAATGAATGAAAAATATAAAACATTGATAATATCTTTAAAGCTACAGGGAGAGTCTTTATCATATATTTTAATGGCATATAGCTTCGTCAAATTCCTATTTCAAGGTATTAACTGATAAAACGGGTACTAAAGTGACTCTAAATGCAGTACCACTTTCCAACTGTCAATAAAATTCAAAAATTCTTATTTAGGTTTACTTCTAGCAAAATTTCAAAATCGGAAACACTTTTAATACAAAGGAGAACTACGTTTTCACCACTATATTGTATTAAAAAGCTGTTTTTAGGAGGGTAGGTCATCAAAATCACATAGGTATCACTTGCCAACGTTTTGATCAATTATAATTTCATCATCAGGGCTTGAGGTGAAAAATTAGTTTGAGCATACAGAATATGCAGACATTTGGTATGCAAATATTGGAATTTGTTGGCAATACCAATGCTATCTTAATTTATTACTAAACCCTCCAAAACATCTAATTTTAGTACGTTATAAGTGAGTCCACAATTTATGTGTTACATTACACATGAAACGCACCGAATAACTCGGAGAAATGACTATGTCACCGAACAGAATACACATTTTAACTGAAATTTCGTGGCATATTTTATGCAAATGATGCATTCCATTATGACATGCATTGAGAAATAATGTGGCATGCAATCTGAAATTCTGACCTGAAATAACAACTGTAAAGAGAAATAACCTGACTGCAGTGACAATCCTGTACGCCACTGCGCAAGAGTATTTTGAATGCAATATTTGCACCACACATATAACTACTTAGGTCAACTGGAATTACAAAACGCAGCAAATATCTCTTCACAGCTCAGGAATAAAATATTCTACATACGATAGGATAATTCATTGTTTTTTCAGCGGTAAGCTATAGTAGGTAAAATTATATTTGTGGTTGAATCATGAATAATAAAATGCTGCACAAAGCCGGGCGCAATAATATACGATGATATATAACAGCTTGAAGTGATATCTAAGACCCATGATAACGCTCTCAGGTAGTTAGTCAGGTGGTTGAATCACGAATAATAAAATGCTGCACAAAGCCGGGCGCAATAATATACGATGATATATAACAGCTTGAAGTGATATCTAAGACCCATGATAACGCTCTCAGGTAGTTAACGAAGGATAATCTGGGTAAGTCGATAAGTATGACATTCATGTTTGTGTGATTATAGTCCCTCAACTCCTCATTTGTATCAACCCCATTTGGCATAAAACTGCGAAATTGTATGTTTTATTTTACCTATTAAGTACTTGCCACAAACACAACGTAATAAATTGGCACAACGTATTGGCACAAACGACAACGTAATAAATTAAGTTCCTTTTTCAAAGACCGGCACAGTAATCAGCGGCTGAGTTTACGTGACTTAAAATATTCATCTGACACGCGCGGCCAGAAGGCATTTCACCCAAGAGGAACGGAGGTCAACGTAGATTTTAAGTTTTCTTTGGTACTACAATATCTGATAAGATGGTGCAACACATCCTTACTTTTTGGAGCAACAAATTTAAAATCCACGACTACTCAAACAATTTAACTACATTTAAATTTAGCACTGATGACTTTTCTGCGAAGATAAATAGTCAAAAGTTTTATATTCCTTGAGTTCTGAAGAAAACAAGAGGCTTTTCAATGAAACAACACACCTCAGTTTCCAGGGATTAAGATTCTCACCAATCAATCATTACCTAAAATACTAACTCTCACCGAAATAAATCACTAACATGTTGACGCGATGCAATACACATTAATTTATATTATGTCTTCTGAGCTACTCCGACGCAAAAGATATCAGCCTCGCATATATATTTCCAATTATGACGTTATCTTTCCAGGTAGGGATATTAAAAAGAGTTTAAGGTTTGGTACGAGACCTAGAAAACTGTCTCCATTTTAATAATCTCTGCTATACATTTTTTTCTCCTTACACTCCTCCTTCGCGTTCACCACATTTATGTATTGCTTCATGCACGCTGACTTGTTCCTGAGACTGATAATATCCCTCATTTTACGAGTTTCGTCCACCAAACTTAACCATGATTTCCTCGGTCTACCCTTCCTCTCAAGCCATTAATTCAATTCTGCCCAAAACAGCTCATAATGAATCAGAAGACTTGATTTTAAACGTATGATACGATTTTTTCATTGATTTATCATGTGTCATAGCATACTAGGAGCAATAATACATCCCCCAATCAATTTCATAGTAAATATTATTTAGCGACAAGATTTTAAGCTCAGGAAAGCTCAGTCAAAACGCTGAGTATAAGTTTTCCTAATGCACGCTCACCTCGTACAATGCTGTATAGGTACTAGCAGTAATAATACTTAAATTTCAATTTCTTTGGCGAGTATTAACACATACGGATATTTAACGAAGCCAATGGAAAACCTTGCTCCAAAGAGGCAAGACTGGATATAGCTAGAAAATAAATTATCAAACTAGGATATTGTTGAAGTAAAAGCGACTTAAATTGGTAAGAAAGGTAGCTTTAGACACCATCAAAACACCAGCATGATCAGCAATATTTAGCTGTAGCTTTTTGTTTTATTATAAATCCAATAATTCACTTAAGTTGTTCGGTTTGTAGTTTTCCTTTTATTCAATATCCTCTGCCTGATACGTCAAGAAAGTAATTTACTCCAGTGAAAAGTTGTTTTTCAGCATTTTCCAAGCATTATAGCAACCATTACGGATAGAGCCATTATACTGGGTAATCAAGTTAAAAAAGGATGCTTTTCTAATTGTATAGTCAGAATAAGAATGCTTTCCAAAGAACAAAACATTGTAATATCCACTATAGCAATATTAGTTCTAAATTAGCCCATGAAAGAGTACTTTATTAGTATTTGAACGATTCTTCCCACCAAGAATGTCAAATGGGCACGTCTAATGAATTGCGTGAATTAGGTTACCCCTCTCCAGCATTAATTGTAAAAAACCAAACGTGAGGTGTTGAGCCTCTGGTGCTCGAAGACCGCAACTGACTTCCGGTAGCAAAAAAAACAAAGACTACTTACTCGTAACTAGGGCGAGAGTTTACCTAATGGTCGCTAATTATATTGATAAAGCATCTCAAACTTAATTTGTTCGAAAAATGGATTGTAAACATATATACTTATCGATCCAATCATCAACTCTTAAAACTAAATGATTTGATATACATATTCCAATGCTCCAAAAGTGACCTTTCCAAATCTCTCTCTTATTTTTTTTGAAATTTACATTCTCTTCTCGTTTATCAAAAAACATTAAATTTAGGCAGTATTGTTTTATACGTATTTATCAAAACTTAATGAAAACTGAATAAACACATCATAAAGACTTTAGTTTTACCCAGAGGATTTTGCCAGTCAGGGTTAGATATTCAAAAGGGGAAGAGAGAACATACCGAAACTAATTACATGAGAATAAACATACCAATCTTATTTCATATCTACTTCCTCATGGATATTTATTAATGCTAGTGTTAGCACGTTAAGAGCAATTTAAGAGAGATTTTTCACATGTGGGAAACAAATTATCACGTATAGAAATAGTATATAGGCATTCACACATTAGGATACGGGGCCAGATCTACTACATCTCGGGCTGCTTTTGGCTGCCTTACCCAGTGACTTATAACTGCTCACCCTGATTCACATTCAATGATCTACGAGAGCTTAAAGAAGTAAAAAAATAAGTAGTCTGTATAATATTAAAGTACCTTTCCATAACGCACGAAATGTTTCAAGTATTTCAAATTACGCTCAATTGAGATTTAAACGCTAACTTTCAATTTACTGCCTTAATTGCTGGCGAATTGATGAATAGGTCTCGGCCTTTTTGGCCCAAAAAGGAGAATACTAAAGATGAGAATAAAGGGATTAAGATGAAAATGTTGATGAAATAAGAGAAGAAAATGTTTGCTCTGTCCATCGTTTGTTCGAAAATGACATATATTAGTTAGTTGAATTGTGCGAATAATTATATTTTAGATAAATGGTGGCCAGTACAAATATATTCTTCTTTCATTTCGACGATGTTGAAACATTTCCACGAAATCTCATCAAAAACCATTAAACATATGATGATGTTCTCCATTTGTCAATTTTATCCACGGAAGAGAGAAAAGATTTATGTTCAGGATAAAAATGTATAGGTAATATCTACAATAGCAGCACAATAAAGCGCTCGCCGCCACCTAATACTATTTCCACACGAAAACAATAATCGAAAAAAGATCTCTCACATAGACCTCCAGAAGTAAAGTCTATAAGTTTTGCATAAAAATACATTTGGTCTAAATAAAATAAAATAACACGCAGAAGAGCTCTCGCCGTCCCCATCTACTAGATCCTTTAAAACAACTATTTGCTCGTTTTCGCCACCGTAAGCAGGAGTTTCATTTATAGGTGGTGTCACTCCATTCCATACCACGAGAACTGAAAAAAAAAATGAAAAAGAAAAACAATGCTCCAACCCTTATTTTGTGCTCCAAGAGAAGGCTTTCGGACGGAGGGAATTCCTTAGCCATTCACGACGGTAGGATAGTAATCGTACGTGGCTGTGTGTGTGAGTGGATTGGGTAGGGAAGGAACGCATTGGAGAGCAGTGCCTGAACGTCGGAGGGATAAGTGGAGAGGGAGGAAAAGGATTGTCAGGAGGGCGCCTCTCGCCCCTACCCCCCCAACGTCATTTTCGGAATGCGAATAGGATGCCTTTCGACTCCTAGACCCTCTCCCTCCCTCCTCGTCCCTTCCTGCTCATACCGGACGCAGACCTCCCGCCACAACTACTACCACCCTTTCCCTCCTTCTCCCGCCATTACTTCCTTACGTCCCGCCCGCAATCGCTCCACGCGCGTCATCTGTTTCCACTCGGTCGCCTCACATCGTGGCTATTTCTTTGGCGCGGCGGTGGCTGCCGCCCCAATATTAGTCACGCGCACTACCACGGTGGCTCTTCGATCTCGATCCTCCTCGTGTCAATCGGATTTTGGGCAGTTACTCATTCGATAGAGATTCGAGGGGATAAATGAGGTTTTATTTCGACAGGGTGCAGTGTCAGGGACTAAAGGAATGTGACTAGAAGTGGCCAAATTGATTTCATTGCAAACTTTGGGGTAGGACCAATAAAGAAGTGAGGGAAGGGATGACGATTCGGCCTGCACCTCCATATTACCTGGATACAACGACGCATGGCCCAATGCACAAAAGAAATAGAAAGTAGATTTTCCAATGGGCACTGACTGAACCGCTCTGTTTTTGCTTTTTTTTAGTTTTATCAAGAGAAATATATACATAAAATATTTATATTAAGAGAAAATACCATGGTATCATTGAAGCAATCAAGTGTGGTTATAAAATAAATGGAGTTTTTCAAGACGGTGTTGTGCCATAGGCAAAAGAATATGATCAAATGTGGCTAAACTGATTCCAGAAATATTGTGGAGCATGAATGTAAGTAAAAAAAGGCTTCTTAGTGCATTCTGGATCGCACAAAACATGACCAACTGTAGCAAAAAGTTTGATAAATCATTTCGATAACATAATGTGATGAAAAGAATGGAAGTATCGGCGAACGATTGAGCATTCAAATTTTAGTGGAACATGATCCCCCGCACAATAGAAATATTACGTAAGTAGTCCATTTTAATAGCCACTCTCTTTGACAGCCTTTATGTTAACATTCTTGCTTTCGCGAGCTTTCAACGACCCTTCGGCCGGCTTCGTCAGGCAATAATGACTGTCATAATCTGCTGGACTAGACGTATTGATATTTGGCGGTTGCAAAAATGGAGACCACTAACCGTTCCCATTTGAAGTTTTGATCATCCCTTTCCATACGTATGGAATTTGGTACCCATTGTCCCAGTTGAGATCCTTCGGTCTTTTACATATCTCAGATGCTTCACGGATAAGTTGTGGGAAATATTCCATTTCTTGAGACGAATTTTTAGTCTCGTTCAACCTTGAAGTGTACGTTTCCTCTAAACACATGTGTTCCGAAAGGACATTGTGGTACCAATCTCTCTTCCTTATCGCCCATTCATGTTCCTTGATACGTTCACTGACAGAGCGGCCAGATTTTTCAACGTACGATCTTACACAACTACAAGGGATTTCATACACGCCTTCGTGTATTAGACTTGGGAGCCAGTTGAATGGCGATCAAGGAAGAATTTCGCGTATCCTTATACTTACAAATCTTATTTCAAAAGCTCACGCTTTATAAAAATATCCTCAATGTTACCTCAGGGTTAATCATTCATCACATTGAAAAGCTAAAATTAAAACTGGCTTTATTTTATTTTGACATAATCACGAGAAACTAAGATAGTACCACTAGAATCCCTGAGAGTTCCCCATTACAGAGAGAAATATCCACGGTTTCGCAGGTATAATTATCTAAATGCCATTTTATCGGCGTATTTACTGAATTACTTATATCTAAAATATTGCTAAGTATGCATCTTCTCACTACACTCCTTCGCTATCGCGCACTTTCGCTCCATTTATTCATTGAATCTATGGATGCGAGTGGGAAGAAAACACTTATGCCTACTTCCCATGACGATGACATGATATTCTTTAGTACTTTTTCACAGAGCAATTTTTATTTGTACAGTTTTCCTTTTTGTGACACATGCTGCGGATTAACAACGGATTGATCGACGTATCGAAGTGGGTCTTGCATGTTTTGATGAGGTAACTAACTTAAGGGGAATGTAATTAGTGCATAGTGGTATCCTTCGTAATTTCACTGCGGGTTAATTAGGGTAAAAGAAAATGTATAAATGAAATACCTATCATGTATGAAACCCCGATCCCACTTTCATGTCCTCGAGTTGGTTACTCGAAAGAAGTATAAATAAAAACACATTCAACTCCATCTGCTGTTTTCACCTAATGACGTGATACACATCGAATTTTGCTACACTAATAAATAAGTTCGTAAAAATTACATGATGACCTTACCGGTCTAAGAAAAATCCCAGAACTCAGAACCGACCACAGTAACATATTTTGACGAGATTTGCTGTGGCACTCAGCAAGAAGATCGGTCGCTAATTATCGGACAATAAACCTACTCAGTCTCGCATTCAGTATAAGCACATTATCATCCTACATATATCTCAACAGCTGCATTGCAGGTAAAAATAATACCACTATAACAATAGAGTAAAAATTTTAGAAATTAAGTAAACACATAAATAAGTTTGGCTGAGGGGGCTCATGCACCAAACACCCTCAAGAAAATCATTTGCACAATAGTTTTCTAGTAGTCGTCGACGACCGATCATCGTGACTTATCACCAATAAAACGCATTCACAATATTAAGAGTCAGTATATCAATTTGTTCTTAAGTTAAAGCCATAAAAAATAGCATCTCATTGCTGGAAATCATTAAAGAAGAGGTAGAAATACTGCGAAAAAGAGTAAAATACTAAGTTTCGGTGTCCTTTGACGCCATGGCCTGGGAGGGTGGGGCCCTGAAAATGAAAAGGCGCTAAATAAGTTAAAAATTCATCGTGGCAGGATCAAGGCCCTTCACTGCAAGGAGGTTTCGGCTGTGATCACATGGTCAAGACCACGGCCAAGACAAATGTTTACACAGTAGATGTTTGGGGCACAGCAATATTGGAGTATCTATCTTGCAAGCATCATGCCGTTATTGGATCCTATAGTTTTATCTTTAGTAGTATCTACCTACCTCTTCTCTTCTATGGTCAGCCCATATTGTTGTACTATTTATATATTATGATAGTGGCTTCTTTTTAACTGCCACCTTCAGATATTCCATATCATTACCAACAAGTGATATTTTAATTAATTTAACAAGTGACTCGGTCATTCATGACTTAGCCTTTTATAATAGTAGAAATGCGTTGAAAAGCAAGGCAATATTTTAATGGCTTTCGTTACCGACAAACTACTCTACAGTGAAAAAGAGTGTTCATTGCCTTCCCAATACTGTCAGGCTATAGGTGACGGTTAAAATTCAGGCGACTCTCAATCCTGTATTCCAAATAACTAATGAGTGAAAGCATTATCAAGCAATCAAACAATGCCGTCATGAATAGCCGAAGGTTCGATATAGTTCCACGAGGAGCTCTTAATCTCCTTCCATTTTATAATTCCCCCAGAGTTATGGCTACACGGAGACTAGCACAGAAAAACAGTGAGAGTTCTAACATTAGATTCACTGGCGATGTCGTTCAAGAAATATTACGGATCACGTGTCGAACAAAATATTATTTAGTAACGTAGCAATATAACATGCAGTATCATCATATCTCTTATCATATCATAGCTCTTAATCTCCTTCCATTTTATAATTCCCCCAGAGTTATGGCTACACGGAGACTAGCACAGAAAAACAGTGAGAGTTCTAACATTAGATTCACTGGCGATGTCGTTCAAGAAATATTACGGATCACGTGTCGAACAAAATATTATTTAGTAACGTAGCAATATAACATGCAGTATCATCGAAATTCCGCCTTTGCCAAATGAGAAGGAACTAAGGATTGTTCAAATGCATACAGAGATAACCACCGTTTATTGACGTTTAATTGATTTTTTACCATAAGAACTAGTTTCTTTTATGACGAGAATAGACGATGCATAGAGCGGAAAATAATTTTTTATTGCATATAATGTTCATATGAGTGAAAAAACAACAATATTGAGCAACATCAACAATTTCTTAAGCTAGCATTTAAAGAATTTCCAAAAAAAGGGGGGAATTCTCTAGCATGATTTCGCGATGCAGAACGAATGGGATAAGACAGCATTTCGAGCAGAAAGAATTCCTACGTGGGCGGCTGGGAACAGAGGGAAGCCTCTTTTAAAACTTTTTGTGGTCCTCATCATCAATTTTTTCAATAAGTCCGAATGATGATTCATCTTTGTGAAGGGAACTTAATACGATAGGGATACTGAGAATTGGAAATAAGAGATCTAAAAATAAAATCATCTAAAAACATGGCAACTGGGCTAATAAACAGGGAAGGATGAGCAGCAACGTTGAGCGAATTCATGGCTCCTACATTTCTGGAATTCAACGTTTTCCTGTTCATCTACGGTTCATTGACGACGAGAAATAATTTCAATAAAAATAACCTAAACAATGGACAGTCGAAGATCATATATCTTTTTTCAAAAATAATAGTGGGAAGCAAAATGAATAATCAATTTGAGAGAAAAATTTTCATGGTTTCTGACATGCTATTACATGAATACGGATTATTTAAGAGCAATAAATTTCACTGCTCAACGTAAGAGTAATCATTACGGAGCAAGAACAAAATGATGAAGATTCAACTTTAGCATCTAAGTATCTACACGTTTTATACTGATTCACGAAGATTAAGCAAACATAAAATAAGGGTCAGTATCTTTCAGCACATTACTATCACATATTTCTCATGAAAATATACCAAAATTCGCGAAGGAATAGTCCGTCTTTCTTTAAGTACTATCACTTTCAAAAGTCGGTCCACGCGGTGAGCGCGGCCAACTTCGCATTTCGCTGAATTCGAACTTCGGGTATTGCCTATGCATTCAGCGACTACTAAGGGCCAACTTGACTCATTTCCACTCAACTACGGAGACCCTCGTATGGCCTTCTCCCGCTATCGCTGCCCAGCCAACTCCCCCGACTCCAAGTGGTAGGCAACGGTAGGCGGTGAATGCAAAAGGGAAAGGTGTTAGGCATTTTTCACTCTTACGAGTAGCGGGCTTGATTGTATTCTTCATAAATCGAGGAAATGGATCGGCGAACCGCCCGCCACAAAGCAATTTTTTGAGGATAATTCTCAACTTTGCGTTTTACCCTGTATAGGTAACTCCCCGGACCTTTCCCCAATTGAGAAGGTGTAGGGTAACATTGTGAATGAGTGGCATTACGACGGAGAAAGAACCGAGTAAAACTTTATATGTCTATATACGGGATGTATGGAATTCTTTAAGCCAACGTCCCTGTGTAATATAACATTTGGTTGGGTCTATGCAGTCACGATTACGATCTGCAACTGAAAATTATGGCGATATTATGAACTATTAAAGTTGTTCTCAGATGAATGAACATTTTGTTTTAGATTTCTGTTACCATAGGTAATATACTGAAAATGACTATCCCAAATTATCTAGTACACTTTTCTTCCTAACCTTATCAAATCTTGACTCATTCCCATTAATTTTCGCAGCAAAATGAACGCCAACTTTAAGTTTAAACCACAACTTCTATTTCGTTCAAATCTATTCTAAATATCGAGAACATTTTTCATGTTGCTTATTTGAAAATCTAATCTTTTATGTATGAGCAGTTTTTCATCGTAGGCATATCTAAATGGAGTGCATGTCTTCTCTGAGAGCGAGAAATCAATTAAGTTATATCTCCACTGAAGGAAAACTCATTCAAAAATGACCGCATTCATTTCTGATAAATTACAATCCACTTTTTGTAGCTTCATTCGCCATAGTTTTGCACTTATTTTATCCTACTTAGGGTTTTATCCTTTTTTAGAAAATATCGTAAAGTATAATTTTCAGTAATGATATGTGTTGGATGAAATAGGTATGACTTCGATTTGCGTATTTAGAAATCAGCTTCGAGCGGCGTTACACCGAAGGCATGTTTCAATTTTAATTTTGCTCTATGGTCTTTAATTCGTCTTACATTGTTTTTATTGGTCTGTTAAATGCTTTGCGACTGTGTTTAGGAAGTTAATACAAAACAAAAAGATTCATTCACTGCAAATATATCCATCACTCAGCTCTCCGTTCCTGAACCAACCTCTAATTTCTAGAAGCTATGTTCACTATGGTGGCAATATATTCTGGAGATGTCGTAAAACTCCACTGACCTCTCTGATTATGAAATCTATCAATCACGCAATGGGGGATGCTAGCTAAAGAAATTTTTGTGAAATCCAAGGTATCAAACGTACGACGTAATTTTAATTAGGACTAATAATAATTTTAATAGGAATAATAATTTTTATGCTCCTTTGGACGAGATTGTTTCACTGCACAGCGCACAACCTACGCTTTCACGCGCACTGACGAAAAATGAGCTGCTGAGGAGATATCAGGGACTCTAAACTGTTTAAATCTGTCAATTCTTTAGCATAAATAGATTGGTTTGATAAATCAATATAACCAATCGCAAGGCAATCAATTAATAAATTCAGTTTGAATACATTCTCGGAAAAGAAATGCTATACTGTGAAAAACATTGTGTGCCTCATTATGAGAGTACTTAAAAGCTCTATGCCAAATTCAGTGCACATGACTTCGGTCACAAAAAAGTTGTGATATTTTCGTGGCACAAATAATAGGCTTAGAGTTAACGTTTACATGCATGGATAGTTTCATTTCATTATGCTCAGATTATTTTCGAAAATTAATTAAGTAGTGACCGATCACTAGTCATTACCTTGAGGGAAATTCGGAGTGAATATTGAATAAATCTCAACTCCCGATTGCAAGAGAATGATCGGACTCCCATCAGTTACTCATCCCAGGTTACTCGGCGTTAATTTTTTCCCTTATTGGTGTTTATGAAATTCTCAACGGTCTATGTATCCAAGCAATATATTTTGCTACAGTTAAAAAATGTAAAATCGTTGCATCAGTAATTAATGTGTGTGCTGGAGGCTTTCCAAAACCTCCAAATTTTCGTTTCGATACACTAATTAATGATATAAGTTTGAAGGCTATATCAGTTGTTTTGTTCTTAAACTTTACTCAAAGGTGTCGTTTTAATTTACTGTGCAATATCGTTTTCATTTTACTTTGCAATTATGGAGATAGAGTTGCACATTTATCATCACCACGTGTGTTTCACTAATATCTAATACTAATCTTTGTCGTAATATCCCCTTTCCCGTCGTTGAGTCATATCCCATCTATAGCACCTTAGGCAACACCACGTTTTATTTGTGCTGTCTCTCGTATATCTCCTATCGACTTTTCGTTTATTTTTCTCTCCATCCTACTTGAAAACAGCAAAATTCCTATTCAAACACAATTCTTTAAATCCTCTGTAACACCAATCTCCATACATTAATTTATCCTTTACTGAATGACGTAGTTATACTTCCCGGAAAGGTAACCCGTTTCCCCAGCTCAGAATTTTCCTTATTTTCCTTTGTTTTGGACTATTACTACTTTATAAACTTCATTACCTGCGCTTTATATGATTAATTCACATTCCACATATCACGCACCTTTTCACCTGCGAAATAGACATCGAGTCCTGTCTGGCTAAATAAATCTTGGCCATCTGCAGATCTACCAAAATTAACAGTTACTTGCTACTTTCCTTCGCAATTTTATCCCTTTCCATACATTAATTACCAAATTGTCAGCGAACAATCGAAAATCAATGGTAATAAGAAATGGCCCGGCCTGAATCCTCTTCCAACAAAAACCCATTCCGATTCGTCATTCATTACCCGTATACCGCTTCATCCCCGTGAGGTTTTATAATTATGCGCCTAAACTTCCAGTGTAATCCCTATTTCTGCAGTAATATTTATTATTCTCGTCCAATGTACTCTGTCAAAAGTCTTCCAGCAGTCTAAGAAGCAAATAGAGACATAGTGGCTATTATCTATAAATAAATGTTAGAATACTCATCACCAGAAACGCGTTTCGCGTCCCGCTCTCTTTCCTTAACCCATACTGGTCTTCACCGAGGAAGTCTTCCGCCCTTTCCCCGATTTCATTTTAACAGCTATCTCAGCTATTTTTATTACGTGCGAAATAAAAATTCTGATCTCTTAACATTATCTTTATTTTCTCATTGTCGGGAAAGTTTTCCGAGATGATTTTGCAACAGTGGATTTTGGCAACATATTTACTATAACTTTATAAATTACAGGTTTCCTGCATGTAAACGAGGCTACTATCTGTCCCCTTTGCGCAGGACTAATGATTCTTGCCATGACGACCCATGTCATAAGGAGAGTACGGGAAAGTATCGCCTTCTTTCTCCCAAAAGAAATACCGGCCGAAGTCCTCCCACAAGAAAGTCCCAGCCGAAAACACTTCACGGGTTCTTCGGCTGGCGAATTCTTATGGAAGTGGGGGTTGGGATTGTTTTGGCTATTCGTTGTCGGAGGGAGAAGGTCACGCGATGTCTCTTAGCGAGTAAAAAACAAACTCAAGTTGTGCTTGTCGTAGCAGTAAAATTGGCCCCCAGAAGCCATGGAACTCGTATGCAATACGTGAAGCTCGATTTCAACAGAACACGGAGATGGTAGCGCTCACCGTGTGGACCGACTTTTGAAAGTGATAGTACATAAACTCCTCTTTTCATCACCACGGGATAATATGCATTGCAATTCTTCTTTTGGTTGGAAAGCAATTTTAAGGTGTCCAGATTAGTGGCATAAGAACATTTTCCCTCCTTGAATACGCTGATATTCTAAAGCATCTGCGTTTCCAAATAAAGATAAGTCTCATTTTTTCTACATTAAATTCCATTAAAAACAGGGAAGGATGAGCAGCTAGGTTGAGCGACTTCAGGGCTCCTACTTTTCTGGAATTAAACTTTTTTCTGTTCATCTACGGTTTATTGACGAAAAGAAATAAATTTCAATAAAATAACCTTAACAATGGACAATCGAAGATAATATATTCTGATTCAAAAATGTTAGTGCGAAGTTTCACTCCTCAATTAGAGAAGAAAACACACTTAGTAGTTATGCGGCAGTTGTTTCCTTTACAATTCATTAGCTGATATCTCAGAGTAGCATACATTAATACGAGTCAAATTACGAGTAAAAACTTGAAGAAACCTAAAAAAGGAACCCCAAGATTGAGTTAATAGTAAAGATATTTTTCTTGGGTTGACTCAGCGCTGCCTTCTACTTCCACGCTTCTTTCATGCAATGCGAACACGCGTTTCAACTCCTTTAATTAACTCCGGTGGTGAACTACCTCGCGTAGCAACCGAGGTACGTTTTTTTGCGGCACTGAGCAGCAAGACCCAAAGCTTGAAGTCTTGAGCGGTACTCTGCAGTTTACAACAGGAAAAACAAAGGCAGTGTGCGGGGGAAAACGAAATCACCCGTGACCCCACGCACGATTTGAACGCACGCATCAAAAGCAGTTGGGACTCCTCAATAGAGCCGAGCTTGTGATTCGAAAAAAAGAAGTGTTATCTACTCGAGGGGGGAAAACTCAAAAATGAAACGCAAATACGCAAACGCCGGCTGACGTGGATTCCATAGGACATGAACTGAATTCGAGATGCACAAATAGCCGTTTTATATCTAAGTGGGCGACGCTGTACGCGCGGTCAAAGGAGCTAGCCCACTGTGTGTACACACAAAGCTGGGACGCGGTAAAGGGGGAACATTTAGGAGAGAAAGAGAAGAGAAGGGAACTCTCCCCTCCCTGTACCTCTCACACAATCCCTCCTCCTCCGTCCCTCAGGCGAGCAAGCATGAGTGTGGGGAGGTGGGAGGGTTGAGAGTGCAGCGCCTCGGACCCGAGGAAGATCAAGGGAGCGCAAGGTCGGCTTCCATTACGGATGCATATATCCAGGTGAAGGCCGCGGAAATTGTTGGGGGGGGGGGGACAAGGTCCCCTCCCCCTTTTTGTGGCACAGAGTCCGCGATTGTTCCTGCTCCTGTTTAGATCCATGTCCGCATTCGAAAAAGCACTCTCCCAGCCTGCACATCACGTAGCAGGGAGGATAGAGAATTTGAAAAAACCTCGAAGAGTGATGAACAAACAGAGTATGGTAGCCCTTCGAAGGGGGGAATTCCTGCATTCTGCCCCAAAACTTTTCTCGCGGATGAATGTTATCTGCGCACCAACTTCGATGTTATTTTTTATCGATAAAATACAAAAAAAACGATGTGATACTAGCACTTTGTTGGGCTACTAAATCATCAATTGTTGGTTGATTGGTTATTGGGAGGCGACCGAAAGCTAAAATCTTTTTCATCATGAAAGATAGGTGGGTAGGATAGGATTCACAGGGAACGGAGGAAGGGTGGAGAGAAAACCGGCGTCTGCATTAGCCTACCCTTAACGAAAGGCGCTAAGGGGACCGCAGTTTAACGCAGATGGATGGAGTACTGCACTTGAACTGCCCTGCACAGTGTAAGTGGTGTAAGTTAGGGTGCTGTGTACAGTGCACACAGCACCCTAATACGGTTCGGAATTCCACTGAAACATCTCCACATATGTCGGAATTTAAACCCGGGTACTAGTGATAGGAAGTCAGAACACTAGCCACCAACTAGCACCAACTGATCCCTAATCTTTAATTTATCACGCTCACGAACTTGAAAATTGCTAATCTAACGATTACAAGAAATGGCGGTGAACACTATTTTTTCAGATACATAACATCTGGTCGGATGTGAGTCCATTAAATTGACGACACAAAGCAGACGACAGAGAATGCAGAAACTTGAGATCGACTTAGAAATACCACAAGTTCGGTATTCCATAGAGAGAAGTTATTTCGTTCAACCGCTAAAACGTGCATTGTCATGGATCTGTTATTTTACAGCGCATAAACCTTTAAGTTAAGATAATAAATGCTTAGGTTTAAAAAAAAGAGATGCTAACATTTTTTACGTTGTAAAATCATTTTATCACAAGGTATTTGTTTACTTCACATCTACAAGGAATTGCGTTAAATATATATTTGCTCTAGATCTACATGACTTATCCATATAGTGGTATTTTGGATTAATTTGAGCATATTAAATAGATTAGTTTAAACAGAAAAATCATTATTACGGCCGATTCACCTACCTGAGAACAGACATTCTGCGGGTAGTACAGAAGGTGACTTGCACAATCAATGAAATTAAGTGTAGCGCACATAAATATGAATGCCCTAAGTTATATTTTAGTAACGCATTGAGTTTTTTAGATTCAACTCATGAAAAAAAATTATTGGATCGTAGGGAGTAAAATAAACACAACTATGCAGTTAAAATGGTTGGAGCTTATTTATCTCCGTGGGAATCGATTGCACATTGCTATGCGTGTCACCGGTAATTTCGTTATGAGAAGGAAGAAGGACAGTTATGCGCTGTAACCACGACCAAATAAGATATCAATAAAATATGATACGAACTTAAGTCTTGGAAGCTACCTATAGTTACTAATTGACCAAGCCAAGAACAAGTTTTGCAACTATACAATGATCTAGGTGATCCGCGCAACACGGATAGTATTACATAGCAGCATTTCAACGATGAAAACTGACGAAGGATTTTAACGTTCACTGTCCCAAAACCCAAAAGTCTAAAAATCCATCATTATTGCAGTAAATGTTTATCGTCTATAAATGAATTATTTCAATTAGCCTACTTAGCTGAAAATTTTTCTAAAGCGCGAAATTCAATGGTGGATTCCAAAACTAAGATTGTTGTCTTAAACATACGGCAGAACTAATAAACCATACTACAAATTATCTAGTTCAATAACTACCAAAGTCATCATAAAAATAAAACAGGTTAAGTTTTAGAGAGTGAAATCATTTTCTTACTGTTCCATATCCACTGTGACTATCCCCGCATTGCCTTTTGAAACTATGACAATGCACCTCTTCAACCTGACTTAAATTCAACCCTCAGTACTACAGCTACAAACAATAATAATTAATACTACCTGAATATGCTAGAAAAAAATAACTTCATAGTCCAACCAAATACCTCATTTCATTAACTATCGGGTCCACCCGCTGAAATTTACTAAACCATCATGTTCCAAGGTTAAATCCGATTTTATGTCAATGAATTCTACATATCATTATTTAAATTTTGTCATCAACGTGAAAGATGTTTCAATACCGTATCTAAAGATAACTCATGCACATAAATACGACAATTTCTATAAAATATTCCCTTTCGCACACTATTGTTATAGGCTCCGTAAGTTATAGGTAAAGAACGAGCAAAATAAAAAATGTCTCAAACGCTTAAGCTAAAAACATTGTTTTTGAAAAAGGAAGGAAAGAATAATAACATCCCAAAACTAATAACTGTAATTTTTCAGGGAATTTTACATGGTTAAATAACATCTGGTAGCAAATAAATGAATGTCAAAATGATTATAAGTAAAATAAATGATGAAAATAGGCATATCATTACATTATCGTGCATATGATCAATAGAGTATGACTTCTGAAACAAAACCCTGGAGATACCTTTTTGATATCCTTAAACGTTATTTGATACAATGAAACGCATTAGTTAGATACATTATGTGATGATTATTTTTCATACAGCAGACACTGATTCAATACACAATGAACGACTAATCCACCTTCAGCAAACATTCAAAGCCAGTGTTATACTTTTAAGTTCATTTAAATTGAAAAAAATAACAGATAAAACATCCCTTTGGGCCTTACTCCACAAAAAGCGTTACAAATCCATTTTCCATATGTCATGGCAGTCGAAAACAAAACTATCCCCTCGTTATATGGCTTCGTATTAATGCCGGAAACCACGAAGTCTATTAAATTAATCCTGTTAATTATCAAGGTCAATGACAATAGCCAACGTCAAAACATTTATTAGAAGCCTTAAACTTTTACAGCTCTATATTTTAAATATATTTGGAATTATTTTTGCAGTTATTTGGTTATTACATTTAAAACCCAGCCCTCTTGAAATTAGCACTGTTCATGCACGCACATAAAGGCACAATACGGTTTCGGCCCGTGTTATGTTGTGTGTCCGTGTTGAAAATGTTTTTCTCCAGCATTTACTCTAAGATTCAGAAATTCTAGGACAACGGTATGCATAATTCATAAATACCGATGCTAAAAAATGTAGCTTTCTTTCGTGTTTTTGTTTGCTTCTTATAAAATTTGTTCATCGCCGAGCGTAATAAAGCAGAGATGGGGAAGCAAAGTGATTCTGACAAATGTTTTTGGGCAAATTACATACTGTGGATGATGATTCAATAGTGTCTATAAAATCTAGCGGCATCGCATTTAATTTTATTGCGGAAACTGTTCACTGATTTCATGCAGTATCCGCATTTCATTTCATATATTAAGCACACGTATAGTACAATTAATTGAAGAGGCAAATTGATTCAATACAAAATTACTTTTGGTATAATGTTGGTGGATGGTGGAGCGTAATTTAACTCCGAGTCATTATCAACAACTTCTATTAATGCTACTTTTTACTGATATAATTTATTGTACACTATTCATTAAATTCACTGAAATTTAATGAATTTATAAGGTTGTGCGAAGGTGAACTAGGATGAAATTCTCACGAATATATCCCTCAGCAGCCAGGTGTAAGTTCCGCGGTCTATAAATCAGCGAAATAGGAAGAAAATCTCCCACGACTTCATTACATTATTGCATATCACTTTTTTATCTTCCGAAGTACAGTGACTTTAATTTCAGCTTTTGATAAAATATTTATTTTCTTTACACTTTTAGAGCACACATTCAGAAAATGATGATGAACTAGGTCAAATTTGAAAATACAGCCTCATACTGCTTTTAGGTGTGTTCATCAGTCATGCCCCCTTTACCTTCTCTATTTCTTAAAATAAATAGGAAATATTATCATCGCTGACAACATGATCGACGTATCATCCCGGGATTACAGGATCTGTGGGGATAATTTTCGAAAACACTGTTCTAAAAATGTTCATCTGCATGTGCAAGCTACTCTACAAGCCAACGCAAAGGCGAGTGGCTGGAGGGTATTAGGACATCATCCATGAAAAAGGGATAAAATAAGGAAATAATATGGGAGAGGAGTTTGGCCAAAAAGGTTTGTTTTTGTGGATTAGTGCCACACTCTTCTTTTGTATTTGCAATAAATGGTGCCTGGGAAGAAGAATGTCTCGTAAATTTGACATAATATATCCTTTACTGCGCCGCATTCGTACATTCAGATGTAGTCTGGGGTTAATAATATTCTTCATCTCAACCTTCAACTACTAGAACGATCTAAATTTTTCTAGTAACCTTAGCCTTGCGTGAAATCTCCCAGGCTCTGGCGGCTCCCAACTTGGCCCTTTCAATAGTTTCATCATACTTTCCATTCGCTTGACGTAGTTTATAACCAAGTGCAGGCATGTCATAGCATTTTGCTTTGTTAGCCTTTAAATTCTTTTTCTATCTGACCATAGTGTTTGCAGCGAGTTCAACACGGGGACTAAACAGAGCGAAGTAGCATCTCTCTGTTGCTATTTTACCCTAAGACCTATTACTCGCTTGATAATGTCCAGTGTCTTTTACTTATCATAATATGATAATAATTTAGTGAACGCAATGCAAAAGAGCCACTTTGCTCTACATATGTTGCACAATCCCAAAGTTTATAAATTACGAGATAAAACTTAAGTAAATCTACAGACTACGATGATGACAGGTTTAACTCCATTAAAATCATAACTAAAATCTTCAACTTCATGGAAGGTCGTCGTCATTAATGGTGAGAGAAAACTTTGTGACTTTTCTTTGTGACTTTTAATGTTTATTGCATGTGTACAACGTGTTTTGGCCGCTGAGCCATCACCAAGTAGATACAACTTTATTTACTCTCAAAATGACCAAGCCTAATCCCAAGAAACCCCCTGGAGAATATATGAATCCTTTCCAGCAGCAACGCCGAGGATTAGAGAAAAGCCATTTCTTATTCTCTTAAACGAGTAATAATTGTTTGTATTATATACATGAAATTTATCTTAGAAAAAGGTTCAACGATTTTAATGAGACAACGTATCTTGAAGGTTATAGGTATGTACAAGAAATTTATTGGGCTAGGTCTGATATTCGATAAAATTCGTTAAGGGACTGAGTATCAGTTCATAAAAAAATTACGAGGTAAATCATGAAAAGCATGGGAATTCAAAAATAGTTTTTTTTTAATTTTGCAACTTTAAAAAGTGGTAAAATGCATTTTAGGCAATGAGACGAACTAAATTACGCGATTAAGTGTAAATTGTATCTTCAAAGCATTCGATTTTCACTCAATCGTCTATACATTTAGATAATATACACAAAACTCACTATTATGGCGTTTTTCTGGCTCTTTTAAAGACTAGATTTTAAAAGATGGTCAACGCTACTGTCGTATGCCTATTCAAGAAAAAGAATGATAACACATGTTATAACCGGAGAAATGAACTTGAAGTGGATCAGTGAATTTTCAACCACGTTCCAAAAAATGTTTAACCAGCACGTGCGATTTCTTCATTGGGTCGCCTAGAGAAAATTTACGATCCGATCGAAGGTCGCCTTCCAGATATTTAATGATCATAAGAGTAACATTTGGGAGCGTCCTCACCTTTTGTGTCCCATCCGTTGTCTTTGCTGAGCAGCCGAAGAAGGCACCACAAAAGAAACAGCCTAGTTTTCCCACAACCTTTGCAGTCAAGACAAGCAAACCCTTTCGACACGTAAAACAACACAAAAAAGGAGGGAGGAAAACAAGAAAAAAGTGAGATATGGTGACCACTTGAAATGCTTCTTGACCGCTGTGATACTCCCTCGTTGTCGGGTCTGAGAGAACGCGCGCGGAGTCCAGTCAGTGGATGGTTTTTTAAGGCAGGCGCTGCCAACTAAACAACGGAGGAAGAAGTCCAACCTCCCGCGAAAGAGAAACGAGACGAGACCGTCGTCCTCTCTCTCTCTTTATCTCCTTCTCCTATTGAGAAGATACGAACGGTTGGCTGAGAGCGCGCGAGGCCGATGGACCTGCCAACTGCGAATAAACCCGTCCGCTCCGTCGGCGCGATACGTACTGAGTTTCCGTTCGTTTCGGGCCAGAGAGGGGAACGCAGATGGCGGGACAGTCGTCCGTACCCTCCTCTTTACTCCTCCCCTCTAACCCCTTACTCTCTCTCTCTCTCCTCCCCCTTTCGCGGCAATTCCACCCCCACCGAGAGTCCCTTTAACAACCCCTCTTTGCTCTCCTCCCCCTATCCACACGTTTCTTGCGCAATCGCCGCCCCCCCCCCCTCAAACCCCCTCATACCCTTTCGGATCCTCCTCTCCCCTACTCCTCGAACTCCCCCGCAACCTCGATAAAACCGAACCTCCCTCTCTTCTGTCACCCTCGCTGCAGGAACACATGCTCGGAGTGCACACGCGTCCCACACCAACGTGCGTGGTCCCCTCGAACAATTTCCGCGCTGGCCCGTGGCATGCCGTTTTTTGTAGTTGTCAGTCAGTATGGGCTTTCGGTCCAGCGCACAGAGGGCTCAAATAAAAAAGGAAAAAGCTGGCCAAGTACAAATCTTAACCCTCTCCGCACCACCAACCGGTATATCCTTCATCTTCTCAAGCGGAAACTGCCGAGAGCCGACACCTCGGCTCTGTCATACAAGAGAAAAAAAATATTTTGACAAATTTTGCCTCTAAAACACAAATTTTTTTTAAGCGGGTAAGATAATTATCTAGGCATGCCTTGTTTTTTTGTTGCTTATGACATGGAAATAACAGCATAATTACTGCTTCCGAGAGCCGACACCTTGGCTCTGACATACCAGAATAATAAGATCTTTTTGACGAATTTTGCCTTGAAAGAACCGATTTTTTCGGGTTGAGTGGGTAAGAGAATTATCTAGATCCATTTCGTCTGTTTTTGCTGTTTATGACATGGAAATAACAGTATAATTACCACTTCCGAGAGCCGATACCTTGCCTCTGACATACTATATGAACCAAATCTTTTTGAAAAATTTTGCCTTGAACTCACCGATTTTTTCGATAAAGAGGGTAGAACTATTATCTAGGCCAGCCTTCTTTGCCGTTTATGACATGGAAATATAGGTACAGATTTACTCAAGAATAAGAGAGTAAACGTTGATTTCAAACTTTATGGGTAAAAAAAGATTAATGCAAAAATTATTTCACGAATGCAGGTCATACTGCCGAATTACGACGATGAAATTCGTACACCACACCACGATGAAAATTGGCCGGGAATATAACCACGGACCTTTTCGAGCAAATACGCGATTTACTACTGTACCCAGGCTTCCAAATTCTCTTGGAAATATTTGGAGGGTTCAAGGGACCTAGATTTTATTATTAATTACCAGCTACGAACCCCTGAAGTGCTGTTTCAGGATTCAGCCTCACGTGCTGTGGCTTCCTTGAAGACCACTTTCCCTAACGTTGCCATCTTATAGATGGACCGCATGGGCATACAAATCTAGTTACTTTGAATCATTCAAAAATTGTCGCGAGAATTATGAAGCCTGGTTATCGTCTGCGCTAACTGTTAGATCTGCGCAATGGCCCTGCAAGTTAAAGGTCCGTGGTTCCTTCAGCAGTCCAGGCTGATTTTTTCTTGTAACCATTTCTACACCTTTTTGGAAGTAACATTACATTTAAGTTGCCCCCAGCATTTCTCAATAGGTCTGCTTAAAGTAGACGGCACTATTAGAACAAAATTGAACATCGAATCCGTTAAGGATTTTGGGGCAGGTGGATGCAGCATTTTTCGTATTCGAAATACAATAAAAATTCACTCTTTGCTGTGAAATCTATGCCGACGCCCCCTTCAATCACAAAAATTATCTCATATACATAGCGAGGGAACCAGGTGGACAACAACGCTCGCTTAATATAAAGTAAGTTTTGTTAAAAATAACATAAATTATTTCTAAATCATTAAAGTAAATGTGTACTTCTCACTAATGCATGAAAAGTGAAATTTTTGAGAATACAACTTATGACACGAAAAATCAAAATATACAAGTGCATTATTAAATCTCTTCAGACGTTGTGTCTACTCCGATCTCATTATCAGTTGGAGCCAGAGCCGGATTAACACACTTGGGGGCCTGTAGGCAGTACAACCAACGAGGCCCACGTTAATAAACAAGTCGCAAGAAAAGAAAGGTCCAAAAAAAATTCTCGAGACCCATAGGCAACTGCCTACTTTGTAGGATCTAAACCCGAGAACTATTAATCCTGCTTACTTTGCCTTATTGGTAATCCGGCACTGGTTGGAGTCATTAATCAGATTATTGATTTGCTGCAGAAATCCTCTCCTTCAGGCAATCACTTCCATTTATACATATTTCTAAATTTTGACCTCTTCATAATTTGGCAGATTCATTCCGTTCTTGGTCTTACTCTAACTCTTACTGTTAATTTATCCTTCATAGTTGTTTATCCTATCTAAAACTTTAAAAAGTTAAATTTGAGGCTTTACGGTACACGATGAATAAGTGTGGCACCGGGCAATTTAAGCCCTTCTACCTAGCGGTAGAATGTCAATGCGTGATAACCTAAATATCTGATAGGAATCTGAATGCGGGTTCTAAACAACTTTCTACACAGGAATCAAGAACTCCGGCCACCTTATCAACACGATCTCTGCAGCGGTGGGGACGAACGGAACAAGTGCTACTTAGGTTTCGTCCATTTAACGGAAATATTTTCGGGTGAGGAAGGCAGTCTCCAACACCAACACCGACCGATAAAATTTCTCCGAACCCGATCCTCTATCTTGCGGCTTTGCACCACGCCCAACAGAAAGAAAACTCCGAACTATGCATCCAGTAAAATGAGGAAGCGCGGTTGGCAATATGTTAATCTTTTTTTCCTGCGTTTACACCCAAACAAATCCACCAAAATATAGGTAGTTGTGGCTCTTTGCATTTTGAAATTTGCACATTGATAAAATTCTATCGTTGTACTTCAGTTAATACGCAAAAAAAGTAAATAAATTGGCCAGCTTTTTACTATTTCAAACAACTATTTGCGTGCACCCATGGCTTTCTCTGAGAATGTAATTTCCCGACCTAGGCCGCTAAAACCGGTAAAGTAAGAGATAAATTAAAACACAAGGGGCCGCCGCAGCAACTGAAGCAACTGAAAATTACAGATGAACTGGTACGCCAATTATGTGTAGAGTTTCTGGCAAATGTTCAACAGTAACAGTAAAATAGCTGTTATTCTGTTTTACTGTTTCTAACGGTAAATTTTAAACAAAAATATACACGACATACGAAATTTACGCTCATTTTGAGCCGCTGAAATGGCAGCACAACCCAGTTAACTCTCATACCGACAAGAATCATGCCGACACAATTCTAGAATTCATGTTCAACAATCTCTCTAACCTGGATAATGACATTAATCTCAAGCTAATAGAAAATTTGAAGTGTCGCGTTGAAGAGCGATTGAAACTCATGAACCTCCCTTGCAGTCTCAAAGATCTATCTGTCGCTTGTCATAAAATACGCTAAATTTCCCAGGAAATCCAGCGTCTCGTCTATTAGGAGTCAACGATGAAGAAGATGACGTCGAACAGTCTTCAAATGATGCTACAAGTGTAAACTTGTTTCTTAAAAATGAATTGAATTTTTTGCGTCAAAAATATAGATTATCAATTGCGGATTGAAGGCAAGACATTTTCAAATGGCTCAAGTACAATTTCACGTCTTTTAGGAGCCCTGGCCAACGTACTGAAACTCTCAAGAAATTGTAAAACGCAGCGCTATCCATTAAACCGGTATCAACGGACGTAGAAAGAGTTTTTTCGGTCTGTTCGAATTTCTGTGCAAAATTAAGATCGCGTCTCTCACACAAAGTCAGTTGTATTCTTGAAATATTATCATAAGAAGTAAAAATGTATTGATTAAGGACCTATCACAAAGTATTTATAGTCAAACGATGTTAATCACAAAAATAATATATTAATTGTAAAATTAGTGAAAATATAAAAAAACAGTAAAAATAGCTGTTAACAGCTATTTTTTGGAAAATGAAAACAGTAAACAGTTGTTTTTCACAAACTAATGTTTTTCAAAATCCTGATTATGTGGCCAGAGCGATCTGATAAATAAGATTCACAAAGAAAATTTTCTTTTCTTATTTAATTCTTTCCCTGAAAATTTGTGATTAGGGTTGTTTACCTCTTATTGAATATATAGCATGAAAATATCATAAATATAGCGTTACCCAGATAACTGAATTGATAATAGTCACTATGGTAACCTTGGCTTTGTTTTAAGGAAAACCATGATCAATATTTTTTCATACTCTCAGATACATATATATTAGTAATATCATTCCATGAAAAATAAAATACCAGAAAAGTCTCGTTTGTGCATCACCGCGACAGCATATGGCCAAAAACAATGAATGGGTCCACCAAATAAAATATACATTGAAAATAGTCCTTAATGCTCTTGCATTTGTAAGAGTCCCACCTCCTACTATCATTACCTGTTCTAATGATTGTAGAAAACAATTAGTGCCAAATTTACTCAAGGACAACGCCAAATGGCCATTACCTTAGACATTTTAAAGCGCTGAAAAATGGCATTGGCTGATTTAAAATAAGTTTATTACCAAAATGTACGGACCAATTGTCGTGACATGATAATCGATTTAAAACCAAATCAATTGTCTGAGCCTCAATTATGTAGTTGCGGAATTTCTCTATTCTATCTTGAATTTCTATTTCCTTCAAAACTTATTTCTTTCCACAATGGGCATAAGCACCTAACAAATGTCAGAATAAAGCGTTGAAGTAAACGAAGACACAGTGTCCGTAAGGTAAAGTAAACGAAGACACAGACCAGAATACAATGGAAAATTCTCCTTTCAAAACTTCGGTAGTCATTAAAACAATTACCCTGTGAATAATTTCATAGAATAATTCGCCGGAAATGCCTCAAATCTATCATCCGTCGGGTAATGCCGCGATAATTTCAATTGAATCTAATTCTACGATATGTTTTTCGTTACTTTACGAGAGTATCGAGCTGATTATTTGTACAAACACCGACATTCCCGATAAAACAATTGCATCTCACGATGTGTTCGATAGCGTTGAAACGAGCTTTAAAACATGACGCGTTTATATTTCCCGCGGTACTAAGCCACTCTAATGGCGGCTTTCAATGTGTTATGTTGCTTGTTTTCTGTGGAAGGAGACTGGCAACAAAAGTCGCTTGCGCCTTTCATGCCTGGTGGGAAAGTTGTTAAGTAAAGGATTATCGGTGGAATCGAGGTAGGGCGGAGAAAAACCAGGCAACGGAATTAACCTGCTCTTAAAGAAAGAGCGACAAGGGGTCCATCGTTTCACGTATATTCAGATGGATGCAAACTTTACAACCTGACGTTGACATTATTCTACTCTTAAAGGGAGACACCAAAAATTCCACAGCTTAACCTCCCATCCTACGGACGGAATAATGAACTTAAGAGTGCTCTCCAAATGGCACCGATATAAGGATCGGGATTCCACAAAAAAACCTCTGCTACAGTCAGGATTTTGAACCTGGTTAATATAGGCATTCTAATAACATGGGATCAGGTTGTCGTGGTGGATAGAGTACTGGATTCCCATCCTGAGATCCAAGGTTCAAATCTTGGCAGTTGTGGAGGCTTTAGTGCAACCTCAATCCCTACTTGTTGAGTGCTATGTGAGAAGCACTTTACAGTGCTCAAAACTTCAGGCGAGATGTTCAATCGTGGTCCCCTAGGCACCTTTGTCTAAACACTTCCTCCATTCCCAATGAAATTTATCCCCTTCCAACATACCAATCTACTCTTAAGGCGCAAATGATTTAATCTGTCAGTCGCCTTCATAAAAAACCAACCTAATAAACAAACCAGCCTGATCTCTTCGTGTTCCATGCAATGAGATGCACAGGTGCCTGCTTATTAGTGGTAGAATGTGAGTGATAACCTAAGTATCTGATAGGAATTTCCCTAAACATTCTACACAACTGAGTAGAACCCGGATCCTCGGCATGGGACTCCAGAACTCCGGCCACCAACACGATCTCCGTAGCGGTGGGAACCAACGGAACCAGGGCTACATAAGTTTCGTCCATTTAACGGAAATATTTTAGGGTGAGAAAGGCAGGCTCCAACACCAACGGCGACCGATAAAATTTCTCCGAACCCGATCCTCTCTTTTGCGGCTTTGCCCCACGAGCAACAGAAAAAAACTCCGAACTATGCATCCAGTGAAATGAGGAAGCAAGGTTGGCATATTGGCTGACCGGGCGAAAGTTGGTGATTAAAAAACTCCCTCTGGGCCTAAAAGTTTTGGAGGAAAAATAACTAATAAAGACAGAAGTGTCCCAGTCAACAGGTGGCCAATTTTAATCGACAGTTAACTTCCGGCTCTTTCGAAGCTCGTAGAGACCTTTTCTCGGAGTCACCGCTTCTTCAACAAACATCAACACTCATGTGAAATGACCCTTGCTGATAAACGTGAATTGCTGACTGAAGTTATTGCAAGTACGAAGAAAATGTTTCTTCCCCAACATTTTAAGTCAGAGATTTTTGTCATTAACTTTCAACTTTAAAAATTGGTATGCGATGATGTAATAACGCATGTAAGGAAGTGATCCAGAAGTTGGCGATCAATATGTTTACGCGTGCCACCTTTTACATACAATTCAATTACATCCCGGGCGCGTGCCATCCATAGTTGAAGGGCATAAAATACCAAGAAGTTTAATTTAATCGTCGCTTTCTAAGCGAGCCACCAACAAACACTTGCCGTGCCACCAGGTGGCATGCGTATCATTGGTAGCCGGCTGATAGTATAGACTTTAAGGGATAATCATTTCAGCGAACTTTAATCCAATTTTTCAATAAATAAAGAGTATTTTCCGTGCGTTCACCACGATCCATGGTCTGAAGAGACGACGGCTTTGTCCTCGTAGTGTCCTAGAATCAAAGCTATCAAATAATCTATCAAATCAACTTAGACTCAGAGATGCCTGTAAGAGTTTTAAGATTTGAAGGGACATTTAAATACCAATTACAGAGATGGAGCAACTAACTAGGTGCTTGAATTCCACGATAAAACTTCCACAAATTAAGTAAAAGTGATTTTTACACACGCAGAGGAGCATACTACTGCATATTAGTATTTTGCTTATAATATTATTTACAATATTTAAGTATATCATCCTTGGCTTCATTTCCAGTTCTGTGAGCATGGCTAAGATAGCCGCTCCCAGCAGGCTGCTAGCCTTGCTGGTAGTCTAGCTTCTTTTGGTTCAGACGTGGTGTTTAATTTCCCAACTACCCACCGGCATTCTGGCTGGTTTTGGGCTTTCCCCTACCCTCCAACTGGGGACGCCTCCGATGGGAGACTACACGGATATTATTTTTTTCCAAATACTAAACCAAAACCATGAACATAGGAAAAGAACTTCTGCATAATGATCTAACCTTTGAAATTCTTCAATTACACGAAATATACACTTTTTCATCTCTTATCATAATTTGTGACGTCAATGGTGGAATTCCGATAGTTTCGAGGCATTTACTCATGCTTATGATCCTAGAAAATAAATTTTCCGAGACAGCCATAAAGTGAACGCTCCCAAATAGATACAACACAAAATTTGGAACTCCTCTGGAAAAGTTAAACTGAGTCTCTGGGGCTCGCAGGCTCGAAGGGTTTCTGATAAGCGCTCAACACTTGTCGCACAGGGAATAAGACAAAATGAAACAAAAATGGTTGTCAGCTACACTGAAGGAAAAATGCCAAAGAAATTGTCATGTGAAAACTTCATCCCCGTCTTCCTCTCATATTTATTTATGAAACGTAATTAGCACCCTCTAGTGTCAGCCGCATTTCTTCTTAAGGGAGTAAATTGAACTTCAGTGCAAAATGCGGAAGTGATATTTTTAGTCTAAATCAGTCCCGAATTAGGTCAGTTCAGTGCTAGATTACTGATTGCTAGAAGGAATTCGATGTATTCGAAGCGAACTCCGTTCCATAAAATATGAAAAAAGAAATAATTAAAGGATCACGTTACGGGCAGCGTAAATCGGTTTTCATAAAAACTTATCGTAGAACAACTCTCAAAAATCTCGCTCAAACTCACTTAAGGGAAAATATGCGCGAAGTTTATGGCGATCTTCCCCACGCTCCCCTCGCGAAACTGGAATATTTTTTTTTAGTTTTACTGTTTTAAAAATAAACAATTCCTGTAAAATATCTTATTACTATGCATCATTAAGCGACAAAACAGGCAACTTCTACTTGTTCAAAAAATTAAAATGAGAAATGAGAAGTCAGATTCTCTTCTGTGTTAATCACTCACTTAGTGTTTCAACCCGAAGGTTGGTTTTGATAGGTGAGAGTAGAGCTCACCCCGTTCTACGCCATTGTTGTGTGAAATTCACACATTCAGGGTAGGGGGGCAGGGCAGTTCCTTTCTCTGGAATGGCGGCGATTTTTCACTAAGTTCTAACAATCAGAGTTGAGAATCAACTTATCTAAAAGGAAAACCTTATAGATTTCTCACTACTTCCTTTTTATCGGCATCCCTCATAACGGCCATCCCTTTTCGGCCTCGGTGGCACTGTGGTAATGTCCTCGGATGTCGTAGGTTCGAATCCCACCTTGATGGAAATTTCTCCCCTTAGAGAATGGGTGTTTGTGTGATATAAGATGAATTAAAAGTAAGAAATGCTATTGAAGACCAATTTTCTCTCGATAATACGGGTTAATTTTCTTAAATATTATATCCTTGGCCCTATTCGTTAATTATTCCCTTCCGTTGCTCCTTCCATTATAGTTTTCAGGAGGCCGTTAAGTCTCAGACTTATAAGAGGTCCGATAAGGTTGTGTCGTCTACTTAGCAGTTTTCGTCAAGCACCTCTCCAATACTATTCGTACAGCATTCACCTCAGATATCTCTATGCCCACCCTTTGTTCATCGTTCTTTGACAACGCCACATTTCCATTTCTTTCAATATCCTTTGTGTTGCTGTCCCTCAAGTTCCACAGATATTTAATTACCTAAGTGCTTTCCTACTTCTGTACTTGTGTTTTCTTACTTTTTGTTGTATCTTCTTGTGATGAGATGTTTTCTTGGCTTACCGCTTGCTATATCGTACTTGCTTCCACTATCACTGGTAATCCACGCAAAATTTTGATGTCATGCACACCTTTTGTGTTGCTAATTGGCTTTAAAATCTTCATAAAATAGAACTAGCAACCATATCATTTTCCTGAAGTAAAGATTAAAACGATATTTCTTTCTATTCTTAAGACAACTGAACTCAATTTTTGTCAATGTCATTGTGTAAGATGGAATAGAAGAAAAAATGGTAGAACTCTTTCAAGGACGCGCTACTTTGAAATAAGGCCTCAAAACCAACTTGACCTTGCAGTGATGCTGCACTAGACATATTTCCAGATCTTAGACTTTGCATCTATAGAACTGGCCAGCGTGACAGCATGGATAAACGATATGGTTGGACGATATAAAGTCCGTTCCCATTTCTTCCCGTCAATTACAGTTCTCTTTCACCCTTCCAAGAACTTCGATCACTGATGCATTTTTCTCCCAGTCAATTGCAAAAATTGAAGGGTACCTCTACTCTGAAAAGTGCCACATCGCTTTAGATATATGATTGCTTTCGTTACTTCTAAGGGGAGATCATTCTAAAGAAAGTTACAAATTTGCATTGCATTTCAACAAAATCATGAAATGTAATTCATATACTTCTCATCACTTCCAGCATTGTGCTTTTTTATTGTAGTCCTTTAATAATGAGCTTCTGGAAAGGTAAACTTACTGATAAACTTGAGGGATTATTGTAACTAAATTACAATTGAAAATATTTCAAGTGTCATTACACTTACCAAAATTCATTTAAAATCTAGTGTTTCCCGGCGGATAACAAATATTAGGTGTTCTCGGGATTCACAACGGGTAAGGTAACGCTTTATCATCATCAGAAAAGGTATTCCTTCATCACAAAAAAAAATCATTTGGATTTTATTGTACGCACCATTACTTCTTCCTGGCATTCACCCTACTTACATAACCCAGTCATAAGAAGCGTGGACGATAGCTATTCTAAGCTCGCTAAGCGAGCTCAATAAACATTTTTTACGATTCAAATACGATTTTTTAATGACTTTCATCATTTTGATTTTAGTTGCTTCACCAGGTGCCATTCCATTCGATTTATCCCGATAATGTACCATTGTTCATTTTTCACATAATGTAGGACCTATTTATATAGATTTACCATGCAAATCGGTTCTCGCGATACCATCACCATTTGTGAACTAATTTTTCACCAATCCTTTTCGATTAGGTTAGGGCATGCCAACAAAATATTTAACGCAGGAAGACCGATTTCGCAAGGAGTAATAACGAGAGTATTGTCCAAGAGCAATCACCTTAAATGATCATTATTGAATTTAAATGCCAAAATTCATCGAATTAAAATCACACGTCAACTGTTCCCAACAGATTAATTAACTTTAGTCTCGTATTGTTGAAAATCATTAATTCACACCATGGAAACATTTATATTTACAAATAACGAAGAATCTCTTGCATCTAGCTCGATTAGGTTTTTATAAATAAATAATCAGGCACTAGATATATATTAAGGCTTTTAATGTTACCTTAATACTGAGGTATAGAATGACAGTTCAATTTACTGCAATTTTAATACACCTTCAAATGGCAAGAGTAGTCCTACGTATATGCTGTTATGAACGGCGTTCGCGCAAATGAATAGTTTAAAATTAAATATATCAAGGTCAGAGCATAAAGGTCATAATTTATGACTTGTTTATTTGGCATGTCACTTGGCTTGGCCCTATTCCTTGCCGAAATAATAGTGAAACAAAACTCTAATGATTATTGGATTAATAAGCTTATACTTATTTACTTGCGTACTTATATTTCATGCAACTTGATAATAACACCCCAAAAACACATTTTTATTCAGAACTAAAAACAGTTTGTTATTTTGATTAATACAGAATCGAACACAACCATTATTTCTCAAAATATATTATTTTTTATATTGAAAATATTTAATAGTTTCATTTCATCAATTTAGAAATAAAATAATTTATATCCATTGAAGCAGAGCATTTGTACAGTAATTCAGTCCACGGAACTCAGAGATGAACAACTTTAAAAGGCTACTAAGCATCTATAAGTCAGGACGGGCTCACACATTTTCGCATATTTTCATAATAGTTAGCTCCACTGAATCCAATAATTAAAATATTTAAAAGTTTTAAAAGATCAGGAAAAGGGCACATCCTATTAAGATGGCTGCAACAGTTGGAGTGATATAACTTAAGAAACATATCAGCATTAATTTCTTATTCACGGCGCAACATGATTGGACAAAAGATTTATTAATTATGTATAAATATTTAACATAACTTCCAGATGGATAACTGATCAACTTAATGGCTATTAATTATAAGTGTCTTACTTACATTTGGGTATGAAACAATTTAAAATGATAGTGTCGGTAGCCAGGTCGGTAACGCGTCAGCCTGACATTTAAGGTCGTGAGTTCGAATACCACATATAACATAAATGTCTTAATATTCTTAGGATCAAAGTCAAAGGTTATACTGTTTCATGTTACCTTAAAATTATGGACGGCTCCATATTACGAAAAATTCAAGAAAAGAAGTAAAACCAATTTTTCTTGCAAGTAAGGCTTGTTTTTTAAATACGACCACGCAAGAAGACCAGCATGTAAAAAATAGTCTTTTCAGCAGTCATTCCTACGCTTCACATCTAATACGCAGGTAAATTTACATTCAAGGCATCACCGCATCATTTTTTTGTGTTCCTCCACACCACCTGACTTGCAGACCGATTCCAAAATCTCCATCCGGTCAATAGGATGCCTCATGAATATGAAAACGCCATCTCCAATGATGTAGAAACGTAGAAAGAGCATAGGAGCATACACGAGAAAAATATAGTCGCGGAAACATCATTTTCAGGCGTCCAACGAAGAAGACTGCCGAGTGACTCTCGTCTGTTGTATACTTCGATTCCTACTCCCGCGACTATTTCATTCCTCGGCTTTTTTTCTTGATTTTTTTTCCAACCCCCATACGTCTATCGCTAGTACCCCTTTTCACTCCCTCCTCTTCCCCGCTCCCCTTCCCACCAAGCAACCCACGTTACCATTATATGCTCTCCCCCTGCCCCTCCCCACTTGCTCCCTTAAGAGACAAGGAAAAAGGAGGGTGGAAGAAGGAGACCCAGATCTGTGAGCATCACAAGAGAGCACGGCGTCGGTTGTATTACTGAAGTTGGTAACGCTTCACTTCTCCAGTGGCGTCGTAGGCTCTTCATGGGATATTTCGCCGTCGCGAGAAAGAAACTTCTTTCATGGTCCCCGTCTTATTCTGCTCTCTACCTCACTTTTCTAATGCCGCCCCCATTTTGCCTTTGCGTTTCCCCAACCGAGGACTTTCATTTCTCCATGCATCCCTCGGCTCCGAATTGTGTCGGATTGTTTGCCGGCATGTAATATCCCGCTCCCACGCCATCAAGACGCGAATTTTTTTAAGGTTCGTCCACTCATTTGTTTGGGCATATTTATATTTTTTTACTACTTAAACTATTCGACGTCTCCGAGGCTGAGCTTTAAGTCGTCTACTTGAGACGCAGATGATGGGCCACGCTATGGATATTTAGAAGTTAGACGTGAACTAGAATGGATTTCTCCGAAGAGTAAGCAGCCTGCAAATCTTATGCGTTAGCAATCACCTTGAGAGGCTATCCTTGGTCATGAAGGCCTAAAAATATCAAGGAAACCTAATAGAGATCCGTGACTTGGCGAGTGGCCGTCAATAGCCTGGAGGTGGATACAGTATTCCTCCCTAATGTGGGAGAAGTTGGAAGCAACACTGGTCAACGCTTCAATACGCACCTAAAAAATATCAGCGATTGAACACGGGTTGAGTTACAAGCTAGGCAACGGAAAACTCAAAAGTGCTGTTTGGAGAGCCAAAAATTAACTTTTTCTCAGTTTTTACTCAAAAATATGAAATGGGAAACCCTCGAGCAAATGTTGTTTCGGAGGCTAATTGTCATTCATTGGTTGAATGATGATATTAATAAAGAAACTTTATAAAAATGATTTCCAGCATCACTTGGATACATCTTCATACCCTACCCAGGGCATGGTTGTGTGTGTTCGTCCATTTAATACATATCTAGTAATTAGCGTCTGCTGTTAGATATATATATATATATATATATATATATATATATATATATATATTATTATTGTGAACACAAAAAGTGTACAACCTTTGAGGCCTAGAAATTAGGTTGAGTAAATCACTTAAATGACAGTGGAAGATGGATATTCTGAACCCAAGGTTCTAAGAAAGGCAACGCAAAACCACTGTAAAGCTGCTTGGAGGCAAAAAAATAAACTTTTCAATGCTCTAAAGTAAGCTACCGTGAAATACTTTGAAGGCTAAGCACCATACTCTGACAACACGTATATGATGCACATACAGTAATAGCTAAAATTTGTTTCCCAGAGTCTCCAACACATGGAGCACAAAACGTGCACCATGACTGAGAAAATTGATAACTCAACTTTCCTGAAACACTTGAGGTACAAAGAGCATCAAGGATGTTCAAACCCAACATTTCACACGCGTGAAAGATATCATCCAATGCTTGACCCTATGGGTCAATTTTAAATTCATGAACCGGCGTAAAATGTTCACCACCTGGATCTATCTTTTTTCCATAAAAAACAGAGTTTCTTACAAAGGCTTTCACCCCTTTTCCCATCTCTGCTTCGTATTAATTAAATAACAACAGCCAATTCCTCCTCCCCTTTATCCCACTTTTTTCCGCCCTTACACCGCTGACGACATTTAAAAAGCACCACTCGTTTTTCCAGTTACCTCTTGAAAATGGCGTTCGATCGTTAACATCATGGTAGGATTACATTACCATTTTTAGAGTGAAATTACATAGTTACTTAAAATCAATTTATTAGTCAATTAAAATCAATCGATGCCATCAGCTACTAATATATTTACAGACACAATTCCAGATTGTTTAAGCCAAATAAGGATTCGGCCGAGGAATTTTATCTAACTTGGAAGGTTGAAGAAGAAAAGAATCAGAAAGTAGAAGAACTAAGATGATGATAGTTTTTGACGTCTGAGTGAACAGATCTGAAGGCGAAGGATAGGGGACGGAGGCAATGGCCAAATTTATATTGGGTTTATGAATACAAAATCCATATTACACTCGAATCTCTAAAGATGCGTGAAAAATTAATCCATGGAGAAACCATTTTTCATGCAGTAATTACAATATCGTGGGTAATGCGGTAGTGAATTATCCTGCCTAAGTACAGCTTTCCGAGATAATATGATAGAATCTTACGGAGAAGAAAATGAACCACGGAACAGGTTAACCACATGTTAGCATATAATTTTAAAACCCTAGGAGAATAACTCAAATGCTGGAAACAAATTATGACGGAAAAGAACACAAATAGGGTATTTGACCAAGGATTCATGATTTGAATGAAATTGGAGAAGAACGGCAGGGTGATTATTTTTATGTGAAAGCTGTGGAAAAGTGAAAAGAAAGTTTTGGCATAAGTGAAATTGTAGTGAAAGTTATGGAAAAAGCCTGTTTCATTGCAAAATAGAAACAATTCTTCGTTTGATTGTTGGTTTCTCAGAGTGCTTGACCTTAAACAGGCATAAATTCAGTTTAAAAATCTGAAAAAAAGATTTATAATCGCTTGCAGAGAGAGAGTGCAGTTCGCTGCACGAAAACAATAAGGAATTTAGGAATGAGGGAACACATTAACGTAGGATCGTGAATGTAAGGGCCGGTGAGACAAATCAGAATATTCAAATCGACAGCGAGATCTCTAGGTTGGAGAAAATTACTGAAAAAACAAGAGCCACAGGAACGCTGGATCCAGCAAAAAAGAGAAGAAAGTATTTGAAGAAACAATTAGAGCAAAGGAGAAGGGCGAAAATATTTCAAAATAATGCGTTAAAAAATTATGCAAATGACACGAACTGTGGGAGAATAAGTGTCCCCACCCAAGAAAGAAATTAAAGTACCTCTCATCACCGTGAGACAGCATTTCAATGGGCACTGAGCAAAGGCCAAAGTCATTCATATCGGGACTGGTGAAATTATAACTGAAGACGGAATTAAAGAAAAATATGGAAGGTGCAATCGAGGCATCTTCATGATGGGAGGAAAATTACGCGCAGACAAATATACCTTTCACGTATTTTATCAGACCTAATTAGTTGCTGTGTAGGCTCAGAATAAGGACTCATTTCTTTACATCTCCCACACCGTTCTAACCTTAAATACTACTTTCGCCAAAGGTACATTCTTGCGTTGCTTAAAATATCTTTTCATGAACTTCAGACATCCCGTTATCGTATTGGAGAGGTGGCTATAATGCAGGCTTTATGTCGTGGGCTAGCGTTCTAATCCCAGTAGACATGAGGATTTTTCGCTACATTCCCTATCCCTACTTGTGAACTACGAGGATAACATTTCAAGGACACTACTCTATACGTAGGGTTAAACGTCATACCGTGGTACAATTGGCACCTTTCGCAAAAACATTCTGGAAATGCCGACGCCAGGCATTTATCTCCCTTTACTCTGTTCCTCCAGTAATTCGCATAATCAGTTTTCATCAATCCGAAGATTGGTTTGCAGCAGCTCCCCATCCCACTATCCTCCTTGCCAGCCGCTTCATTCCTACATAATTATCCACTTTGACGCCCTTCATGATTTACCAGATGCATTCCATTCTTGGTATTCCTCTGTATGTTTTCCCATTCATTTCTTCTTCATATACCGTTTTCATTAGGCTTGTGTCACAAAATGAGTCCAATAAGTTGGTCTATTCTTCTTCACAGAGTTTTAATCACAATTTGTTTCAATTCCAACTCTTCGTAAGACTTCTTCGTTAGTGATTCTCTCCGTCTATTTGATCGTTATTCTTTGGTAATACCACATCTCCATTGCTCCCAATCTCTTTTGCTCTGCAGCTGACATCGTCCATACTTCAATGTCATATAACAGCATGCTCCAAATATCAATTTTAGTAAAGTTCTTCCTTACTTCCAGGCTTGTGTTACTAGCCTTCGGGCTCTTCTGGTATAATGCCTTTTTTGCTGGGGCCATTCTCCTAACAATTTCTTTCTTGCTTCTTCCATCACTGGTGATCCTACTACCCAAGTAACAATTTCTTTCGCTTCCGCAAGTTTTGGTTGTCCAATCTTGACAGTGATTTCGCCTTCTTGATTTCTTCAGCAAACCATAACCTTAGTTTTCTTAGCATTGATCTTCAAGTTGTATTGTCTTGAGAGTTTCGTCCATACAGTTCAGCATTCAGTAGACAATTCTGGTCAAAATGATGATTTCGATGTATGTACTGTGAGGTTAGTTATTCTTAAGTCTTAGCATCTCACGACTCTTTTCTTCTTCGGGATAGGGATAGTTACATTCTTAAAGTTCGTTGGCATCTAACCACTTAAATAGATGCCACATATCAATCTGTAGAGCTTATTAGGGTTCCTCACTCCAGCATAGTATAAGAACTTCGAGAGAATTTCATCAATTCCGAGCGCCTTTCTCTCCCCCAAGTCCGTTACTGCAGCATCAACTTGTTTTTAGTAGAGAGTATTCTATGAAATCCGAAGATTCTTACGAAACTGAGTGGAATTAATGCAAGATGAAATAACAAACCGTGCAATTTTCCACTGTATAAGATTTAAAACAACACGGGTTTTAATATTAATTCATCATCTCCAGGTGACCATCACCCAAAGATGATGTATTTACATTTAAAACCTGGGTCATTTGCAAATTTTATACTGTGGAAAATTGCGCGCATTGTTACTTCATCACGCAGTATTCTTCTTCATCTTCATTCACAGAGTCTTCAGCCTCTATTATCGTGCCATAATTCTTTGCCACTGTCAATTTTCATCAGGCATTCTTTCCATCCCCTCGCTTTTCTTCAGATTCAATGAGAATTTCATAGTCTTCACTCCGAATGACATTACCTTTGATTGAAGGTTTTTTAAAGTAACTTCGTACTGTTATGCAGGCAGCTTCAACTTATCCCTGGGAGAGATTGCCTTCCACCTCTTTACAGGTGTCTGTCTTCCATTTCTCTCTGGACTTTCTTGCTTTGCAGCTGATCGTATTTATAATTAGTTCATAACTCTACTGTCATTATTCTTTTTTTGTTGAAGATTTGTACTCTCTTCATTCATCTCTTAGATCCAGTACTTCCTGTGTACCAACACCAATATTCCAAATTATTTCTATGTGGTGCGCTCTTCAAGTCCACTAATTCGTCCGTTTGATGGGGCGTAAATCTTCGCACCCCTAGGAGTTTTTTCCTTGATGAAAGACTTACGTTCATCATCCGAAATCACCCTCCATTCAACTAGTAAACCTACATATGCTTTAAAGCTATCTTATTCTGAACTGAGCAAATGACAGCTGTCTGTCGCCTCCCCGAATACCTCTACTACTCTGAATCACAGCTTCTCTCTAGGGAATCGTTGTTGAATTCACTCAATAGTTGATCAACTTACCGCAATATCAACCATTATTTACTCTTTTAGGATACAGGGACTAGCCACTGCAGCTATAGCCACTCGGTGCGATATTGAGACATGCGGGTTTGAGTCCCAGTGAATGCGAATTATTTTTTACCCAGTGGAATTTTCGCACATGCGAAAGGATATTTTAAAAAATAGCCAAAAAAGATGGTGCGGTGGATTTTTAAAAGAAAATGTTCTATATACTCAGGACTGAGTTTAAAGTAAACGATTGATTAATAGCTTCTACTCTTTCTTTGTCACAAATATTTGGATGCTTCCCGAAACTATATTTATGCCGCATAAAATGGAATGAAGGCCTTACCCAAAGTAAACGATGCATTCGAGGAAAACACCCACATTCTACTTCCCACTCAGAAAACAACGTTTTAATCATTTTTTGCGTATATCCCAATGGATTCTATAAATAAATACTTCGTATGAAATTAATCAAAAGGAGAACGCAATTGAGATAACAATGGTGTTACATTCAAAATGTAAATTCATGGAAAATAAGTATGTAAATGATTCGTAATTTATGATAAACTAGTGAGAAACCAAAACACAAATTAGGATTGCAACGATACACACATTATTACAGCGATAAAGACCCCTAAAAGTGAATACACGTCTACAATTGTATTTCAATTTGTCGGAACTTTTTAAAAGACTTAGGTTTTTTTTTAATATTGGTAGATGTGGATAATATGTAATGTTATAAAGGTTCGACAAAACTGTAGCACACGGAAGCAAGAGAAAAGCATGACATTTGTGGTTAATTTGACCCAAAGTTATCTGTACAAAAGTGAAAAAATATGGGAAGACAAGCTTTTAACGATGGAAAAATTTACCCGCCTAAGGGCAATTAAAAATAAATTAGGAAGCTGTTATTTCAAACCTGCAATTTACTTGTCTTTGAGCAGGTTGGATTATCATGGTGGTGATCGGGTGATATGAAATTTAAGCCGCTGAAATTCCTGAGCCCTGAAAGCGCATTAGATTTAATTGATTGATTCGGGAGGATTAAACCAACCCTTTAAGCACATGCCGGCATTTTCGGCAACCTCAAGGGAATCAGAAATCAAAATTGACACATTTTGCTACTTTTTTCCGCAGATACCTTATAGCAAAAAATTATAGGCTATAAAAAATGAGCCCAAAAATTATTAATACATTCCAATTAATTCAAAACATTAATATTTTTCATAATTTTATTGACGATTATTTCGGGTTTAATGGATAATTCAGCTATTTCATAGCTCGAAGCTTCCTTCAAGACGCAGTGAACTTCTTCAGGAGGCAGTAAGATGCTTATTTGCAAGAGAACTCGCGAAATTCTTCCCAGGGTTAGCAAGTCAGAGAAATTCGCTGTATAAGTCTAAACTCAACAGTATTTTCATAGTGTATCAAAATCCACCTTTCTTTTTTAATCTTGGATGTTTTGAAATTTTTCTTCAAGTTTGCTCGTGGCCTGGGAAAAATTATTAGCATGACAATAAGGTATGTTCTGATAATGAATAGAACAAAAAGACTAGCCCCTTAAAATACTTCAAGTCCACATACTTCATTCCCGTATTACGATTTCATTATTCAGGTATAAAGATCTCTCACCCTCCTTTTCTTTTTCGTCCCTTTCCCCGGTCATCGAAAATCCTGCCCTCTATCGAGGCGTCCAGTATCCTCCCTCGCCCTTCATTCCAACCACCTGCTCTTCCTCCTCCTCATCTCTTCCTGTAGTTCATCATCTCCTCGCTCAAGGTCCAGAGCACTTCCTTGAAGGCGATCGGGTTGGTGTTGTGGCTAGAGTACTAGCTACACATCCCGAGAACCCGGCGGTGTCAGAGATTTTTCAGAATCCCGATTCCTACTTGATGGATTTCTGATTCCTACGCTGCGTGGAGGGTACCTCAAGTAACAAAAGGCGTTAATTTGATGTGACGTAGTACGTTATCCTTGGAGCGTCTTTGGTTAAGGTGGTTGCAACTTTTTTGTCTTTGCATAGACTTTAGCGTGAAACTTTGCAAACGTGTTCTTGTTAGCTATATCCATAGATAAATGCGAAAAAATCGCATTCTACCGATTCAGCTTTTTTGGCAATTCAATGCTATTTTACGCCTAGCCTTATGGCACATGAGATATATATTTCTTTACAATGTAATTTCATGTGCATACGGATTTTCTTCTAAACGCAAAATAATATATTTCATATTGTTATAATGACTGCTAACAAATATCAATGTGCCACCTCGAGTCAAATCCTCAAACAAACCTTATATATACATTTATGCAATCAATTACTAAGCCTTGGGAGACCAAAAATGTTTTAGGCGGTGTAGCCCATACAAGGGTTGCCTCATTATCGAAAGGACTCGTTGGTGTGCACTTAGTATTAAGCACAAGGAATATGATAAGAGGAAAAGAAAATTGAGTAGGAGAATAAATTTAAAGTGTGTGGGAAGCTCATGTTGCGTATACCTGATAGTTAGTTAGGTTAAGGAGTTCCCTCGGTATTCATGATTTAAAAAAATACTAGATCTTAATATCTTAATTAAAAAATGCCGCCACTTTGCTGGTACAGTTTAATATACACCACTTCCTTAAATGGCATGCCTCGTTTACTGAAAACCAAATGAAGACACTACAAAAGAAGATTATTCAACAAATTCATTTTTAAATGAGAAATTGTCCAGCCCGAAAAGGAACCTTCTCCGCCATTTCTTTGGAATCGACGAAATTTGACATAATTAATATAAGAAATTCGATAACAAAAAACCAAGGTGGGCTAGTGCATTCAATTTATCATCATGTCACTTACAGGAAATATTTGCTTCTTGTATCATTGGTTGGTTGGTAATTTTGAGGAAGCGACCGACAACAGGGTCATTTGCGCGATTGAGGGCAGGTGGGCCAAAACTGAACCCTCAGGATGGGAAGCCAGTACTTTAGCCAGAACAACAACCTTATCCCCTTTCTTATATCATATTTCAGAAATGGCGTGTATGTAAGACAGAAAAAAAATCTGTTTCCTCTTTTCGCCCATTCGCGCAATAAAGACCATACAATTTAAGGTAAAATATGTAAAATATTTTATGTTCAAAGGTAGATTTTTTACCAAATACCACTAACAGGACAGAGTTTGTGTAAATGAAGGCAAATTTGAGCAAATTTCATTTCAGGGTGTTCACTCTTTAGAGGGTATGATACTGTCACAACTAGTGTCGGAGGTATGAAATTACTCTCAATATCATGAACGGTAGACTTGATCCTTAACTGAGGGATGACGATTGAAGAATAAAATACCAAATATTGCCCTCTATATAACCCTGCATTCGTATGAAGTTCACTACCATTACACTGTCAATAATATTATTGTATTAATAACAGGACGAAGAATCAGAGAATTTTGAAATACGTGCTGAGGAGGAAACTAAGGTTTAGAAAGAAGTACCTACATTAACCGCATTAAAAAAACAATACCAGCAAGTGACACAAATATAATAAATCTCGAATCGTAAAAAGATCTTTCTGAAATAGTGGTGATCTCTTTTTTTAACCTGTAGCCAATGACAACAGAGACAATTCATAACTAAATGCGTGTGATCGACCACGTGGTTTAGCCCTATTCCGGGAAACCTAATTCAGCCACTTAACAAGCCAAGGTGAGTCTTTTGTGCTCACCTTTCTAAGAGATACTAGTAATGATATACACTAAAATGTTGTATAAAAATGCATTTTCAGCGACAATCCATTTTTTGTATTGTCAAAAAACATCACACACAATGACAATACTATAAATATTTGATTTGATACAGTGATGCAAAGAAAATATCATATTATGTCAGATGGAGGAAAAATTGGATCTGGGACATAAATGGAAATAAAAAACATAAAAGGAATACAAAAATGTACTGGCCAATTACATTGTATATTGTACAATAGGTAATACGAAAATTTTGGACAGCTGAATGTCATTAATTTAGTGCTTCAGATTGAGCATAAAATTGAAACCTAAACTTAATGCATCTATATGATCAAATGGTAAAACAGTAATTGTATCAGCATGATTGACTTCATAGAGTAAGGTGAGAGATTGGGAATAATTTGAGCGAAAGGAAATAAGGAAAACGCATGAGCGGCTTAATTGAAAAAAATCGAGACGGATATTGGAGGAAATAAAGTATCTCGCAAATTTTGCAAAAATAGAAAATTGAGGCGAAAGCAAAGAAATGGTCGAAAAATGTTGTGAGGATTACTGAGATGATTGTAAATTCAGAGACTGTCTGAGTGCGTATTTTGAGGAACCATAAAACGGTGGAGAAGGGTGTGAATATGAGCCAAAAGATCCAGATTCTGAGAACGATGAAAGGGTGGTTGCGTGTTAGTAGAACCAGAGAAAATGGGCAGGAAAATAGGAAGAAATGAAAATTCCCCGGGCGTGGGCGGCATATATGATGAAATAATAAAGTGTTGATGCAGGCAACTTGAGAGTTTTTCGAGGGAAGCACTATGAAAAACGCCGTGCTGGAAAATATCTTTAAGGCTGCTATAATCGCACCCCTTTAAAAGCGAATAGATGGAAGCAATGAACGCAAGCATGACACAGCAATTAGTCTTTTGAGTGTATCGGGGAGAGTTTTAAGTAGGTCAAACGTTGATTATGATAGAGCTCAAATTAGCACTGATAAAACGTAAGGAGCTTAGTGCATGTCTATGTCTTGCAAGGATCAAATGGATCAGCTCCTTGGGCTTGGCACGTATTTGAAAAATACCTGAATATGCGAACAAACTAATATGCCACGAACCGTAATTGAATCACGTACAAGTGATGCAAGCATTCGTGAATATGCATCCTAAGGACGTGGCAGCACCGCTAGATGATTTAAAGTTAGATCTTTTAATTCGAGGTACCTAAAAGAAAACATCCTCTCTCTCTCTGATAATAGCCCAAAAAACATTTGTCTTTACGCATTATTTTTTCCATGTTTTGAACACAAAACTATACTGAGTATAAGAGGAAAGAAGGTATTTAAAAAAACAGGAAAAATAGTTCTGCCAAGCACTAACTTCATGTCTGAAAATTTTAACATATATAAGACGCAACTACATTCATTAATTTAAAGGAAATAAATTGAAAGTACTAATCCATCTTAGCTTCTGAGTTATACCTAGGCAATTACTGCCGAGGTCGAAGTCAAAATGCTTTAGTTCACTAGAAACGGCAATGCATTTGGTTATCCGTACTAGTAAAATTATATATAAAAATTAAGTATTTGACTAACATACACATAATTGTCATCTAGCTTTTACTAACTATTGGTAATTTACTTATTCCATATAACAGATAAGGCATATGAAAACGGTACATGTTAAACGGTACATGAAACATCGAAATAGTTGCCTTTTCTAATACCCAGTCACCAGTTAACGTATTATAGAGGCAATTCGACTTAAAGAGTTGCTAGTTTGATTAAATCATTGCGTTCACAAACCAGCTGTTGTATAAGTTTTGCTTTTCATAGTTTATGAATAAGACTGCAACAAATGAATGCAGATGTAAAGCGGGTGAAATTTTCACAGATATAAAACATCTGCGTTCTTGAATACGCCGATAATTTTATATCGCTAGAGATAATTTCTGAGATTATACAGGGGATAGTGCCATCCAAACGGTGGCAGACACGCCGAAATCGAGGGTATATGGGAGCAAGACGAGAGTATTTGCATGTGACAAGAAGAATGAGGCGTACATTTTCCAAAGAATGTAGATAGGGAAGTGATTGAAGAAGAAGACAGCTAGATACTTTCAAAATGTGAAAAATATATTATTCAAAGAGATGAAGACGCATGGGAATTCTGCGAGAAAGGAGGTTGCTTTTGCGTAAAGAAGACGCATTCGAAAATTAATATTTGTCAACAGAAGTCAAACGATGGGACATAAAAGTTCACTCCTCATGTTACTGCACTAAAGTGGAACTTGATTACACTAGGGAAGGTTTAATGACAGTTGCGAGCGTTGATTTATTAGTAAAACTATTAGGCACGCTTCACATGATACTTGATCCAACACAAGTTCGATAATACTCGCTGGCATGATAGACTTCCAGTATCGAGTGATACAGAAACAGCATCATGGCCAACAAGCTTAATCGCTATCATTCTGGCTGAAATACTTGATTTCATAATAATTTCATCACTTTCATGAAGCGGATGAAGTTTGCACTAGCTCCCAGTGGAATCTAGTAGCCTTTTGACAAATCACTTTAGCTTTTACAGACGCAGAGCGTTCTTCACTTTCTGAAATCAGAACCAATCGTACCTCCTTTAGGCTATCACTAAGTTTCAAGTTACGAAATCAAATAAGTAAAATGCCTCAACTGCTGTTTTGGTCACCTGCTTTCATTGGTTGGTTAATTTAAGATTTTAATAGACATGCGTTAAGATATGGATATAAATACACTTCCCCAACAGTATAATTATCGTGTGAAACCTTAGAGGACGGCACCAATCATACTGGATTCTGTCCTCAATATCTAGTACCGGCTAGTATACTAGGTCTTGTGCTGGATCATGTATCGTATGAAACGGGCTTTAAAGAGGTGTGGGCACAAAATGAAAGTCAATCATGGAATTGAATAATTGGAGCCTCGTGGATACGAGGGTTTGAACATGTTGGAGACATAAAACATATTTTTTTAATATTCCATTTTGAAAAAGGAATAAACCTGCCGATTTAAAATAATAGGAGGTTTAAAATTTTCCCGGTTACATGATTCAATTAAGTAGGGTCTATACACCGAAGACGGTGAAATTCGCCATGAAAAATATCATTTGACAAAACCGGGACTTGAACCCGGATCTCCCGATTTCCGGTCAGGTGTGTTAGCCAGTTTCACTACGACTGATTACGTACCACATCATTTGTGCAATCGCAATGATTGCAAATGTAAGTAGGGTCTGTTAAAAATACCTGTTATGATATCAATTGCACTCAAAGAATTATCTTCGCATTTCGAAAAACTAAATTTCTGCTAATGTACAATCAGAATCAGTATAAAGCTTCGAGGACTACATATTTTGAACAAAGAAAACCGAATGAAATACTAATTTTCCGGCGCGGAAAGGATAAGATAAATAACTCTAGTGCTATAAGGTGATCTGATATAAGGTGATCTTGCATCTGGTGAAATCATTCACATATTTACATTGCAAAGATCGTTACATGAACTGCAGAAGCTTTGAAGGAAAAACGAGGTTTTTTGGCTGAATAATCTCGATAAATGAGGGATTAGTGGGACTGAACAAATTTTGAAAATTTGTTTATAGGCGTAATTGTTAAAAACAAATATGACAGTATTTTTTCTAGCAATTTTCTGTTTTGTTTGATAACAAACACCAAATAAATCCGTTGATAATTGAGCCGGGCGCGAACATAGGCAACTAACTTTTGAGACAACCATAACCAATTGAGCGAACAATCGGAAGAAAAGGTCGCGCCTCATTGCGGTGGTATGCGATCCCTAAAGAGCGTGGGAAGGGAGTGGTTTGGGTAAAAAGGGTGGATTCCCAAATGTCCACCGCTGGAAAGAAAGAGTTCGGATCATAAAAATATGAAAGGGCTGAGGGAGCAGGTAGACAGAGAGGGTCAAACGTACAAGAACGTTTTTTCCGCAGTTGCCGGTACACACGTACATGTACGTTCTGAGGGTTGATAAGTTGTTTTCTTATTAAATTTTAACTGAAATCCTACTAAAGCCAATCATTTCCATCATAAGACTGCATGGCTGAAATAATAGTCCTTTTATTTGCATAGATCCTGATTGACTTCGTTTTTCTCAATCCGCAGGAACAGCAATTTCATTATTGTTTCCTAAGAAATCACTAGTCAAAAAACAAGTCATTCCTCTTAAAAATAAGTAACGTAGGCATAGGAATAAACAAATGCAGTTATGGGCTATGAAATAAAAATTATTTGCCATATTGGTATATATTTTATAAATCTCCACTTGCACCCCCTGTTGTTAGCTCCCGTACCATAGAGAAAGCTGAGAGAAAATGGCAAAAAAATGAACTGATAATGCTTGCCAACATACCATCCTTAGCCTAACCACACGCATATAATTTGTATAGCCAATTTTCATATGCATTGATTACCAATTTAAATCTCACTTCACTTTATGGAAAAAATTGTTCATAGATTCCGCTATACAATGCCCGGCTAATACGTTAAATATTTTTGTTTGTTAAACTTTGTTAAACTGCATGAATGGAAAATGCAATACCCTGAGACGTGGAAAAGGACATACCCGGTTCTCTGTGCCATGTGCATCATATTCGGTGACTTTAAGATTTTTCTTTCACTTTTATATCCCCTTCTAGGATATTTTATAATGCTGCAAAGGAAGATCTTCACCACTGCATTCTTCCCCTTCACCAAAGTATTTTTAGTCTACGTTACATCACGATCTACATTGTTTTCATTTATGTAAATGCAAATTTATCATTGAAATTACATATGAAAAACATCCTTAGCATGATTCACTAAATAAAAAAATGCTGCTGATGAAAGAAAATGAATGAAATTAAGAAACTACGTACCACCAAAAACACATAGGCAAGAAAAGATGTTTCAGTGGAAACAAACTAACAATATTTTAACGATTTTTAGCGTATGCCGTATGAAAGTGGTGTTTTCAATGAACAATAGAAATGACTGAAAAACGAGAAGCGAATTCCAATTCCTGACTGCTATATAGGAACATTAATTTCATTGCCATGAAATGCATTATTTAAAAAATATGCAGAATAATAATAATACTTCACTAAACTAAATCTTTTGCAGATCACCTGAAATAATTATCGATTAACGGCTTTACTTTTTTTCTTCCTTCGACTAACGTTTACCGACCACTGGTGAGTATACATCAGAATCTCGTCCCCACCTTTCTCTTGATTCCCTCACCAAAAATAAAACTTGCTATTCTAAAACACTCTCCGTATTTTTTTTCTGCACACTCAAAAACTCTCTATACGATAAATTTTATGAGTGTTTTCATCACAATTTCATCCATACGTAAGTAATGTTCACCTCTCCCTTTCTTGCTCTTCGAACAATTTTCCCTCAATCACATTCATCGTCGTGTCTTCCTTCTTTCACTCACTTCTTTCCTGCTCCGTCTCCGTAAGCATTTCACGATTCCCCAGAGTTACCCATAATTCTTCTTCTTTGCATTCTCATGCCCTCCATTCATCTCACTTTCTCCAAACTCGTCAAAATCCACAACTTAAAAACTTGCAGTGGAATATTTCGCTGATTCTCTGCACGTAATTAATTTTCTCCCTTCACGAATATCCTCCAGAAATCCTTGAACACCTGCCACCATGACTCTCTTGTCCATGTCTTGAACCTTATTAATCACTTCGCGGACTATCTCTTTTTTCTTTTTCTCATTTTACGACACCATTTGCCGCATTATCATTACTAATAGTATCTCGGATAAACACATTCTGGAAATAACTAGTCAAGCTAATCGCAAATCAGAATCCAATGAAATAGGCAAGTTCTACGGTAGACAGGGAAAATGTGTACCTCTTTCTTTTAAGGATTCATTTAGAATACGTCACCAGTATTAAGGATCCTATCGATGTGGGCTTTACTAACGGCTTAGAATAAGAGCAGCGAATATTAGAAAAAATGAGTTCAAGGTCAATACAAAAATTTAGTTTCCATCAGAAGCCGGCTACAACAACTAGGAAGGGAATCACTACCACACTATGGGTTGAAATTTAGAGCAAATGTTTCACTTCAGTTCACATCACTTTCTGAAGACAGAAATACTTTGCAAATACCGACATAATACGTTCAGTTGTATCATGAGATAAATTACGGAGTTAAGACTGTCAAGCAGGCAGGTCTCCGGGGTCATTTTTTCCTATAACTATTAGAAATCTGAATAAATGTCCTTACAACTGGATAGATTTGTTACTTGGCACGCAATCTAGATAGTTGACTTGGTTAAAACTCTGCGTAAAACCCTCATATTTACAATACAATAAGCACCCAGAGGTCTTGTTTCCGTCACCCTGGGCTAAAAACTCCATATTGTGTGTCTAGTTTCGTATATTTTCTCAACATTTGCTGTAGTATTCTTCCATGTATTGAAATCCCAAAAATGATACGCATAAATCTTTACAGTTTCGCATTCGAATGTTTTTCCTTTTTTTTAATTGTCGCTATCGTATTTCCTTTCCAATCTGATTTCATATCCCTTCTATTCCATGCCTTATTAACAAACGTATCATTCTCCAAGTGGAAAGCAAGCAACGATGGTAATATGTATTGTCTGTAATGCATGGGCATACTGATGGGACTTGAATCTCAGGACCGTAACGGTAGCTGTGAAGACCCTACAAGAACCATGACAATGTCGGTACACTGGGCTCTAGTACAGTCCTGGATGGCTAGGTTAATCACCCGCATGGCGGATACTCAAAGAAAATCATAAATCCTCAGAAAACTGACTGATACCTCGGAAAGGTTCAAGCAAATAAAGCTTTATGACTATATGCGTTTCCATTTACACCCATAGTCCAACGGCCTTAGCATATGATGGATAGCTCCCACTTTCCCTATAGAAGCTGCGCTCTAGGCTCAGCTAGCCTTAACGTGCTGACGGATAGCCCCATTCTCAATGATAATACTTCCCAAAAGTGGAACCTCCAATTTCCTCCCTCCTTTTCCCTATACGTATTTACCTCACCCAAATTAATTTTTAAAAACCACGTCACCTTCATTTTCTTGTCAACATCCCTCGTTTCCCGCCGAATCTTTTATATTTAGAAAATTATTCGAAGGACGGAGAGTATTCCATGGCATAATAAAAGAAGTTCAGAATTGTCCGCTGGTAAACGCTATTTAAATTTTTAAAAATGTAAAATGTCTAAAGCCACTACAAAGTAATCGTTTTGTAATGCGCTCTAGGACTTATAAATAGAAAACTAATGCAACAGTTACATGTTAAACCAAAAGCCTTCTGGATATTAGTGAGAGGTAGAGAGTAATATATCAACAGGTAATCCACTAAGAAACGAAAAGGGCGAAATGTTATAAAACAGTTGGGGCAAAGAAAATCCATTGAACTACAACCCTAAAAGCGTTTTTACTGTATTTGAATACTCCAACCACCGCCATATGCGATCCTTTCCAAATAACTATGACCCAATTGATGTTTCTACAAACAGAATAGAAAATTAACTAAAATCTAAGACCTTATAGATATCCACATCCTGATGAAATTCCTGCCCACGAGTATAGTAGATCTTCGAATATAGCTCCCAGCCTGCGGGCAATATTTATTAAATCCGTGACCGAACACGTACTACCCAGGGACTGGAAAACTGCACATTAACTCCCATGCTAAAAGGTGATAGGGAGTAGACAATTTTCCTACACACCGATGTCCCTCTCTTCAATCTCCTTCCAAGCTCTTGAACATATACTGATATAGTTGCATGTTCAGTATTATGAGAAATTTTGATAGTCAAGATGAGCTAATACATATCAGCATGGATTCAGAAACGGTAGATCTCAAGAAACCCAATTAGACACAAAAACCCTTTTTGCCCTCAATATTTTAATCTTCAGTGAAGTAAAAGTTCCAGTTCATGTTATTTTTTGGACCTCTGGAGCTTTTTTATTGGATTGCCTTAATGAAACCTCTGCTTAAGTGTCCCATATAAAGTTATCAATGAAATTAAAATAATAAGGTTAGATAACAATATAATATATCGGAAAAGAAAATTCTCAAGTGATCGCAAGAGTACAGGGGTAGTTTCAGACGGCGATACCCCTAATGAAGTTAAAGGCACATCGACAGTCGAACACGGAAGTGTCACAGTTCCACATTTTTTCTTTTGTATGTGTACAATATCGGTGAAGTAAATAAGAGTACACTTCGACTATTAGCGGATGACGCTGTAGTGTATTGTGAAATTTGTTATAAAAATGATAAACAAGCGCTAACAAAGAACATTGGAGCAATTTAATAGCATTTTAATACGTATAGTATTGACTCTCTGAAAAATAGCTCTTCTCATCACACCAACTGCATACGGCATGTTAATTTAATAGCTTTGAATCAGTTGAATATACTTGGAGTTACACTGAATCATGATCTCTCGTGGGGTAGCCATACACACATATTTAGGATGTCTTTGGTTAAACTAATCATAAATTAGGAACTACAAAAAGGGTTCCGGGCAAGTGTGGTGATGAAATAAGGGAACTTCGCTACCTCCCACTTGTTAGACCTCAATTGGAATACGCGGAACGTATTTAGGAACATTACTAGGTACGCTATAATACAGAGTTGGAACGCGTGCAGTAAAGATCGCCAAGTAATAGTTTTATTTTTATTACAAACAATCTGCAACTAGGATTGGAATCGCTATCAGAATGGCGTATAAAACTTACAACTTGTTAGACTTACACTTTTAATTAAGCTTCAAGCCTATGTTTTTTCACGACGATAAAAAAACACTTTCACGAAAAACGACATACTACGCAAGATTATATTAAAAGAAAAATAATTAAGGAAATACACAGTAAAAATCACAATTTTAAAATGCCATGATTCCAGTAAAAAATAACAGCTGCCATTAATACTTCATATTTATGATTCGTTTGGATAGGCTAAATTAATTAGCTACACTTAAAATTTGCTATCTAGAGCTTCCTTATTATCATGCAGTAAGTAATACTATGAGAAAGTGTCGCATGCTATCTGTACAACTTTTATTTCTATGTATATTTACGTATTTGCATAATGCATTAATACTCATAAATTAAAAAAAAATAGATGCATATTGTGTAGCACGCGTAGTTGGTAAATCAACCCTGCCACATATTTGCATGTGCTAGCTTAAGTTATGTATTAATATCCGTAGTATCTATAAAATTCTTAGTAATAATGTTGTGCACTTTGATGTAAACACACCTTCTACCACACTTCCTTGAGGTGGTTCCCAAAAATAGTGAAAAACCATACTTGGAATTTTCGTACATATGCTCTACAAAAATGTGCAGGCCTTCCTTTAGATGAAAAAAAATTAAATTCAAGTAATAAAATGAATTTGAGACGAGTGCTAATACCAATCACAGTTTCAGACAGACGTTTTCTTCTTTCTTTATCAGGTTGGTATTTGTGACTTAGGTTATAGCATTAATGTGGTTCCCTTTAGGCCGTGTAAGTCAAGACGAATTACCTAACCTGTCAGTTTGAATTCATTGAAAAACACTGCTTTAATTGAGTACACGCCGTAGCTAATGGAAATAATTTGCATATATGTATTAGCACAAAGTATTATTATTCATTGTACCAATAACATTTGTAGCATATTGTAACAGTCACGTCCGTTTTCCCGTGCCGTTTCAGAGATATTTTTTTTGTTTTTTCTCCCCCCACTCTTCTTATTCCCCGGGAAGGTGAGACGAGCCACACTCGAGGGATATACGCCTCGCAAGGTCGCGAGAGAGTGACATGTGCTTTTGTTTTGAATGAATGTGTGTGCGTGTGTGTTTATTATTATTGTTACTATTGTTACAGTTGTAACACTTCCCTCCGAGTCCCCGGCAAGCATCAGGTTTCATTGCCGTCATAATGGCCGGAGACTCGAGAGGGGTTGTGCAGTAATCGTTGCCACGTCCGACGCCCATCAGATGAGTGGCTACGCTGCGGTCGGGTCATGCGTCCGCAGTAAACGGAGTGACCCCAGGATGACGGCCTTCTGCATGCGTGCGACTAGTGATTCCGCCTGTGCCACGCAGGGTAGAATGCACTTGATGTAACTTAGCAGCGAGCACTTAACTCCACCGAGCACACCTATGATGAGGACCACTAGTTTTACAGAGTGTCCGGGGTACATTTCTCGAAATTCGAAAAGCAGGTCTTGATATTTCGTCCGTTTCTCCGCCTTCTTCGCATCCATGTTAGTTTCAGCCGGCGACGAAAACTCGATCACGAACACGGAGCGTTTAAATGGTCCAGGAGAACGGTATCAGGCTTGTTCGCCTCCAACTGCCTGGTGGTGGAGAAGGAGTAATTCCACCAGATTGAGCATTTACCGTTCTCCACGACGGACTCAATATCTCCAGGGGCTTAGGGCAGCACAGGTGTCCCGTCGATGCCATAATGGTGTCGAAGGTGAAATTAAAACACCCACAGGGCCGCGTTGTGCCGAGCTAAATACGCTGACTAGGCGTAATAACTACAGCCGGAGAGAAGGTGACTCAAAGTCTCCGGTTGGGCTCGTGACAACTCGTGTCTGCAACCTCCGCCTTGAATATAATGCGGCGGTACACGTGTGTGTTTATGACACCATCCTGGCACGCGAGGACAAAACCCTCGGTCTCGGACTTCAGACCGGAGGAGCGTAGGAAGGCAAACGTCAGTTCTTTCGATAAGCCATGCTTTTCGATGTTTCGATAGAAACCTCCATGCATGGGCTTATCGGTATGCACCTTGAGCAAGACCTTCCGCTCGGCTTTTTATATTTCGAGCTTGAGGAAGTCTGGCTTCAACGACAAGATGGTCGTGTCATTGTCGCTTCCGTCGGATGACGGGTCGAAGTCGAGACCGGTTTCGTCTATAGCCCTCTTTCCCGCTTGGAAGAGAAACGCCCCTGCTCCCGCACTCTCGTGCTCTCTCACGAGATTGAGCAGGGGGTCCCTGCTTTTCAACACTAGGCAAGCTGCACCCAGGACAACTCTGTTGTGGAGACACTCCAGACTCATTAGTCCTCTACCACCTACATTGCGAGGGAGATACAATCTGGCGACGGATGATTTCGGATGAAGACTTCTATAGATGGTCATCATCTACCTCGTTCCCCTATCGAGCTACTGCAACTCGTTAACGTTCGACTTCATGCATCTGAAGGTATACAGCAGGAGAGGCCATTGATTGCTGTGAAGAAGATATTTGGACTCCCGATAGATTGTTAATTTTGGAAGTGGAAGCAGTATTACTCTTTCTGTCATCCTACTGCAACAGTTGAAAGTAGGAAGGGTATTAGGTGGTGGGCAGCCGGTGGGAAAAGATCTTTCAGCTCGCCGGGCATTCGGTGGTATCATCGGTACTATGGTAGAAGCCTTCCAAGCTTCCATGTCAGATCACATATCCAGCTGTGTGTGTGAGGGGTGAATGAGACTAAGTGTTTTGTAGAAATCTAATGGGCATAAAGGTGGAAAACTTCTTCGTTCCCCTCGCCCCAACCCCGCCAGTGAGTGACGTGAATTACCCAGGTACCTGCGCGCGGGAGAAGTATAGAAGGCTCTACCGAGGCGAACGAAAAGGGGATTCCTGATTTGTGACCTAGTGCCGCGATACCTTGTTTCTTCCGGCGTGGCCGACCCTGCTGCTGGCACTTCTGGACGAGTACGTGAGAGTGGGAATCTACTTACGTACGGACTGCCGACAGACGACGCAATTAACGAAGCCTGACGCTGCTGTGCGCACCTCAAGCATTGCTATTCATCCACTACGTTGGCCTGAGTAATTGGCCGATCCTCATCGATTGCCGTCGCGAATCCTTGTGACGCTGCACTTTTGGCTTGCCGCTAGCTCCAGTGCCGCTTTCGCGCTGAAAGCAACCATCATCTCATCGTCATCATCAGTCGTCCAAACCGGTCTCGTAAGCCACTGCCATTCCGCCCTCGCCCATTGCCCTTATTCATCGTTGCTCGTCCATTCATCCACCAGGAAGTGTCTCATCGACGTTGCAGGACTCTTGTACAACGATCGTGTAATTCCTCCAAAATTCAACCAAAATTCATCATGTTTTGTGTTTACTTGAAGTTGGAGGTCCCCAGGATCCCATTGTATGTTTAAATCGTATAAATTGCCGACCATTTGTGTTGTCCCGTCGTACGATTAGTTGACTCGGGTATTAACTCCGGCATAGGGTATTTATTTCATGGGTTATATTCTTGATTGTCATTCCGTTGCATCCCCATCCATTTCATCTATGTCCAATCATCTCATCCGTTCCCTCACGTATCACCCACCATCAGTGTAATTTCTATTGCCATGCTTACAGTATATTTATAAGGGTAGTTTTGCGTGTTAAAACAGGGTTTATATTAATGTAATTGTTCTGTGAAGAGTGACTTAAATCTGTGCTTAAACGAAATTATCCGAGAGTGTGGTTCAACTTACTTCTGGGGGGAGATAAAGGAAAGCATTCCACTTACAGGTGGCTTGTTGGCAAACGGTTCTAAACGGTGTGTACGGCATGAGATTTCCTGACGACTCGAGATCCCTAAACTATTACGGAGTAGGCGCACCGCGCGCCGAAACGCACTAATATTTGTGTCGCGGCTTTTCCCCATCGATATCCGGGCGGGAAGACGGTCCGTTAGAATATGTTGTAGAGAATGTTGGTGTAACTCACCTTCTCACACTTCCAGGGATCTATGTAGATAATATAGCTGCAGATTAGTGAGCGAACATAATTTTTTATCAATATTTAAAAATTTTCAGCCATAGTAGCCTAAGGTAGTACCTACTATATTGCCAGGCTATCTGAAAAACCTGCCGTTAATCTTAAAGAAAAGAATTATTTGAATCGTATTAAATAATGTCATTTTTAACTCTGATCATTTATTAATTCACCGATCTTCTTTTTTGTGATTTTGGAAATACTTTTTACGCATTTCACGATATTTACGCATTTAGCTGCGCATAACCTTTAAGTTGTTGACGGCAAATCTACATAGGTTTTTCTTCAAGGTTACCTAAAGCTACATGCCAAATGTGCATACTTTATGCATAATTATTATGGCGGGAGTACTAAAAAAATATATTATTCATCAATCTATATATCTACCTACTAACCCACGTGACACCGAAAAAGTGTGTGTGTGGCATAAGGGATTACCAGTAATAAAAAAAATACAAGTAAGAGAACGGAATCGAAAGAGAGAAAAGTACAAAATGAGTCATGTGTTTTGACTGATTAGTGCCTCACCGGGTGGACCGGACCCTGAACGACCGTATGCTACTCCGTCGTTTCCTCATTAATAGGATTCGATGTAGCAAACACCCTAGAAGAAAAGTTGTTTCGCGTTCCGTCTTTTACCCCTTAACCTATTCATGACTCTGGGGTCGGAAGCTTCCTTTTCCCATACCCTTTTTTACCTATCCTTTTTTCCTACCTATTCCCGCAGCCCTTCCGTACCCTCGGTCATAAGCTCGACCGTTTATACCGCGGGAAGGGTGGTGCCCTGCGTGGAGGACCCACGATCCAACTGTGCCTCGCTCTTTTTTGCTGTAATCCTCAATAAAGCGCGGGCAGATAAAATTCTTAAAACTATCCCATCTTCTCTAAATCTTTGCCTCTAGAGTAACTACGCAAATTACGTAAAATACATTACTTGCGATAATACGCTTAAGGCTTTAAAAAAACTAAGTTTAATTGGTTCCTCCATTTACGACCTTTCGTTTTTTTACATTACCTGGAAATACTAGTTTTTGACCAAAATAACCTTTGTAGAAAACGGGAATAAGCAAAGTTTGATGTTTCGTCCATTACTGAAAATAAATTGACGTGATTTCAAGTTCAATGTGCGGCTAAATTTAATGAATAAAGGTAGGATTTCGCCAACGTAATCAAGTTAAGGACACGTTCTCTACAAGTAAAATGAAGATGAATAAAGTTGCGATAACCTGATTTAATAGTCGAACCTCCTAGAAATAAACGTAAATACGGCTGAAAAGAGATTTCGTAGCTTTAATATTGAAGGGTGTGAGCTAAGCTGTAACCTACTCCCCGGTCACATTTTTCTTTCTTATTACAATAAAATTAAAAAAACCTTCGCTATTACACAAAACGTGAAAATCTTACGTCCTTGCTGAAGGGAATAATGGTTATTATTAACAAACACATAAATAAAAACACTTCGTTCAACCATTGAAATAGCATAACACTTTCTTTTAATGAGATATTAAACCTTTGTATAGGCAACAACAATATTCAGAGCTTTGTAAATGATATATTGGGCCCAATTTAAAATATTAATCTTTCTGCTCCAATCTAGTTACATGTAAGTTACTTTTGCAGATAAAACAATTTTAGTCATGGAGGTTATTATATTTCTTTCCTTCTTTCTTTCCTTTACTGTCCTTAAAGGCTACACTTATCGTTCGTCTTCTTACTCCTACGGCTACGGGCTTAAGTTCTCTCTCCTTCCTTATCGTCAAATTTATGGTCCGTTTTGGTTTATAACTACGGTCTCTTGCCCGATTCCTTCCTGGCCTTTCAATAAAGTTTCTGGTTCCTCTTTCGTAACCTCGATACCGCCTAGTCTCCGCTTCCTGCTACCTTTCTCGCCAGACTCCTTGTACTTCTTCCTTTCGCGTGCCTTTCCGGTCTTAGCTCCTCCAATTATCTCTGCTTATTGTTACCTGTTTTCCTTTTAAGCGTCCCCCGTTACTCATGTTTACTTAATTATGTATTTTCGTCGTCCTGGGGCCGTATTCTTTAACTTGGAGCTCCGGAGCTAGGAGCTTCAGTTCCCTCCCAGAATTAGCTCCTACCCGTATTCTGTAATTCACTGGAGCTAACTCAAGCTCCGAATCGGGGTGGAGAAAAGTCAGCAGACGAAGTGGTAAATTTAAATTCCGGCGAGCGAATGCTCTGCCAATCACAATCATCGTTTCATTTTTCGTGACGTTTTTCCGGCTTGTACTTCCGGAAAAGAGCAGACAGCAGTCGAGAATACCAAAAGTAAATAATATTGAAGCATTATTGATTGTACGACTTTAACATATAAACAAGGTATTAGCAATATACCGACTATTTTACAAGCTATAGAAGCTCAATTACGACTATTCAGGAATACCCAGCCGAGTTTAACGTGTTTACATTTGGAAAGCTGGGGAAACCTCAGCTTAATGCATGCAATTATATGATTTTACTAGTAGGTTCGCATCGAGAAGAAGAGCAAAGCAAAAAAATAAACACCTTGATAACGAACATTATTACCTGAATCAGTTGATATTTTACTTAAGGGAACAAAATATTATAGTAATCTGGTATAACACTTGTAATCCTCAACAGCAGTTTCTGTGAACGGCGAGTTGAAAATAATAAGAAGTTTTCATTTATTTTTTTCTATATTTTCATATTCTTGATGGTTAATTTAAGGACATCTAAGGTAAAAATGCTTTATTTAAACCTGCAGCAGGCGTTAATCTTTAGGTTAGTTCATTGTTTTACCATTCCATCATGTATACGATCGTCGGTGATGTAAGTACAAACATGATGATAAATGCAATAGATCGGCCATTAACTGATGATATATCTGTTAGTCTGTCATATTTTCTGCGAAACACTACTATTAAATCTACAAAATATACACAACACTTCGGAAATTACCATAATTTAGGAATTCCCACTGAAGTGTGCAGCAATAATTTATACCCATATGTTATGCTCATATAGGAAGATTGGCGACGTTTACTTGAAATTCTCGAGTTATTTCCAAATCAAAGTTCTACGGAACTACCGATGATTACTTATGTAACTTAAATTATTATGGTTCTACGTTAGGCAGCTTGTACTCGAAGAATCTGTATCACATACGCTCACTTTTTACTTAAGGAAACTAACTAAAGCTGCTTAGTAATTGATTTACATCATTAAATTATAGTTATGCATATGAGCAATCATATTCTGCGAGTGCATGCGTATTATCACTTTAACATAGACATGCATTTATACATATAGCTTTTGTCATCGATTGAACTTCCATAAACGTACTTTACCTAAACATTCTATCGTGCATTTTCCTTCTCTCCACGCAGCAATGTCAACATTAACATTAGTACCTCGAACTGCAGTTGAAATAATGTTAATAAGTAAGCGTATTAATCGTACTCGACCACACATTAAGAACTTGCTTAACAATAATAAAAAGTTTATCATTAGTTGATAAAGATGGAAATTACGATCATATCCTTGCAGATTAACAACATCAAAATAAGATCATACATGAAAACATTACAACATATGTTTTATTACAAAGGAAGTGCTCCTATCAACTTTGATCATTGCCTAGTTTTATTAATTTAAAAACGATTCTCAATAGTATGAATGACAAAGAAATTCTATGGAATAACCTAGTGTACATGCAAAACACATTTTTATCGATGAATGTTCACGAATTGATCTCCGAAAGACAAGTAAGGCAGCAATATTTACATTGAAATAATTTTCCATGATGTAAACAGGGATGGGATTTATTGGTTTAAATAGGTTAAAAATAAATCCTTAGGGTATCTTGATTCTTCCGCCGCGGTAGATAACAGTATCACCGAAAGAAAAACTACCAAGAAAGACAAATAATATCATCGAATTCACAACAACATGCACACTTCACGAAAAATCGACAAAACACTGCGGGAATGCGCATGGATTTCACTGAAGAATACTCCTAGCGCGGTCTCGAGGTTGGCGCTAGCCAGAGCTCCCATCTGAGGCATGCTGGGGCTCCCAAAAGAGCTTCGGGACCGTTACATAATACTATGAGGAGCTAAATAAGCTCCGGAGCCTCCTCTAGCTCCTTCCGGCTCCTTGAGATGCTGACTTCGCGGAGTTGGAGCCTAATGAAGCTCCTGTTCTCAGGAGCTTTCCAATACAGAATATGAATGGGAGCTAGAAGCTTATTTTAGCTCTTTACACCAGTTAGCTCCGGAGCTTCGAGTTACAGAATTAGGCCCCTGAACTCCTTCGATGTCACTATTGATTTATTTATGCGTCCTTGGTTATCTATTGTTTTTTGTACTTTATTATGATTTTTCTACTATTTATTTGAATTGTGATTTATTTCCGGACTTGAATATAATAGTTTGGTTACAAAGCCGTCGTGTTTTATGACAATTTTTTACTATACTCGTGTCTCTTTTTTTATTCTTTGCGGTTTTTCCGCAAACCCTCTCATCTTTCAACACCCTACCCTCCTTTCACATCGCTACACTGCCACTCACCTTCACTATGGTCGTATTTCCCGTCTCTGTCCCCATGAAGACGGATGTGGTGAACACGCTAAGCAGGACGGAGAGAGAAGTGGTCGCTGGATATGACTGACATCGCGCCGACGAAAACAATGTTCCTGCGAGAGAAGAACAAACGTATTAAATTTCTCCTCGTCTGATGTTTTTGTCACCAATTCTTTCTATTTCGTCCCACTCCTTTTCTCTTTTGATTCAAAACATCGGACTGCAAGATAAAACGCCTTCTTGCAGATATAATTAAAAGATAAGGTTTTTCATATTTAACAGTGATGTAAAGAGTAAGGCATATACACAGAAGGACCACCAGATTTGTATTCTCACAATTATTTTTCAGGAGAAAAATGTATACATTTTATTAAAAGATTATCAATGTTTTTTTTCTTCAATGTCATCATCTCCTACGTAAGTTTATCACTTCACATGGTAAACATTGGGAAGGTTTATTTTTATTCCGGACATATTTTCCACATTTTTATATACCCTGGGAATAAAAATTAATTTCTTTCAAAGAAGTGAAATTTCACTACACAGCACCAACGATTGCTCTAGGTTATACAAAGGCAACTAAAACATGAAGAAACATATTATACATTATTCAACCTTTTACACCGTAATCTGTGAATTAAAGCAAATACTGCAAGTAAAGGATGCTCGAACTAATCTATCAAAAAAGTCAATTCATCCAAGTATTAAATATCAATAGTTGCGAAAGTTTCCGAATTTTTTTATGAGAATTCATAAATAAGTGCTTTGCTTCCTACTAACATGCATGGCTAGGGAGAACTTGTGTTAAAATACTTTCAGAGAAAGCATGAATAAAATAAACACAAATAGGTAACAATCACTTGTTTTAATAAAAGCGAATAATTTTCCTAGCCACCATAGTAGAATTGACAACTTTCACCTGATGTTCATTATTTTCTAATGAATAAATAAAGAAAGTTCAATTTATACTGGACCCACGAGCATCATTTCAAAGAAATACGGGGAATAGGAGGAGTTGTGAAGTTGTGTGGATCACTTTCACATATGTTTCATGGGAAAAAGAATAACGTAAAATAAATAATAATAAAAATGCTAGAATGTATATTTTTCACCTACTTCGATGTCAATCTATAATTACATCTACATTAATCTTAAAATATCCAAGTGGAACTCTATTATAAAGTAATTATGGGAAAACATTCTTAACTAGTAATAGTAAATTCACAGTTGAAATGGGGTAAAAAGAAGGTTATTACAATTATGAATAAAAGCTAAATGAGCTTCTCATTTTATCACAAATGTTTATGATACCCTTGTGCTTAACGCTAAGATTTCTAGAAAAAAAATTAAAAGGCTTGGATATTTTTTTGCTAGACTTGATGAAGAATACAATTAATAGAAGTGGTTCAATATTGGAAACGTATACATCTAAGAGATGAAATTCGCCATAAAAAATCATTAAACTTGGCCGGAATTAGGAACAGGATCTCTCAGCTGCCGGATAAGTGCGTTTAGCCAGTTACATCACCAAGCCATCATTATTTAGGGTGAATTTATTTAGGCATTTACAAGCACAAGATTTTCTTCTTGTCTCCAGTCTAAATTGGAGTCTACGTTGTAACACAGGAGACTTGTTAGAGCTTGATAAACCCTTTTCGCGGAAGAGGTTAAAAACAAGACAGCATTTGTTGAGGTGCCCATGATCCCAAAAAAAATCATCACTCAATCGTCGCATACACCGTGCTTTCGTAATTTTTCAATTTTTATTTGTGTTATGATGCAATACATATAAAATATTATATTATACAACAGACAGCAATGCTTCCAGGTATTAACAGATAATTTAAGCACGAAATATGAATGTATATCTCCTTCTATCACTTTAAGTACATCTTTTAGAAACTTGACGTGGTCAGTGCTTACTCTTTAGTTGGGATTTCCCTACTTTAACGAAATACTTTGGGTCATAATTATAAGGGCCGAATACTTGATTAAGGCCATAGTTAAATCTAATGTCCCTAGTAACCGTGACTAGATTTGTAACAAAGCCTTGTGCAACCGGCCCTAAAAGAACTGCCCACTAATAAACGTTAAAATGAACCGTAATCACTGACTAAATTCAATGAAAAATATGTGAAGCTACTAAAACTTAGTTTCTCGCATACTCAATAAGCATATAATTAAAGCAACGGTGACAGCCAATGATGTCTTTTCGAGAGTTAATTGGCTCAGTAACATCCCTCGCGAAGTTTTCCCTCTCCATAATTACGCCCGGGATTACAAAAATGTAATATCCATTATCCGTGCTTGCATCTTCCCTTCTAATTATATAGAAGCCTCCTTTAAACTGGTATTGGGTGATTAACTGCTTCCAGCTTATCGTAACCATAATGTTGGCCAAAGATAATTGCCTACATCGCTATACCATTTTCACACAAAGATTAAACATCCACATTCCAAAATTGAATGGAATCAGATCATTACTATACCCTTAAACTGACAATTCATTTTTAAATAAGATTCATTCATAAATATTAGATTTGATAATATTTCTGTAATACTAGGGTTAAATTCGAAAATTATTCATCTTATTTCAGGTATTCATCAAATTTAATTTCGTTAATTATAAATTAGTTAGCATAATAATCACTGAATGCCACAAAAGCCGTCTAAAAATAATTTTCTGCAAAGTATCGCCTAGTAGTACAGGAGAAATAGGTTTTTGGGTGGAACTAATTCTCACAAAGACGGGGTTTGAATTTTTTAGTTCATTGTTGATATCTTGTGATATACTAAACGTCTAGAAAAACCGATTGTGCAAAATGCGTTTTTTTTGTCACCATCTTAAAAAAATATTAAAAATTCAAAATTCATGCATGGTAACAAAAACACGGTATTCCACGCTGGAAAATAATACAATATTGGCTTTTAGTAGTAAAATGTTTACAAAGATGAAGTAGGTGGTATCTAGGAAAAGTTAAGTATGTAAAAATATTTTAGTTCTATTTTTTTCAGGTGACTTCTGTAAGTATTGACGTCTTCTAAGAAATTAAAATTGGCAGATAGGAACTGTATCTTGTGCTCTGAAAATGAAAGCGAAACTTCAAAGTTATTACTAAATTTATATATCTACATACGTAATAGTATTAAGTTGTCTATATAAGATATCCAAGGTATCATCAGTGAAAGTAAATTTCGAAAAGACAATATCCATGAGTTATTTTTACCATTTCCTGATCACCCCGTGTACAACGTAGAATACCGCCGCCTGTACACAAGTCCCAATAATATCCAGAGTGATATGAAATTGAAGTTGCATACTCAGGATGAAGCACTACCCAGCTGCGGTATTACAGTCGGATATAGGAACATTAAAATTTTAAAGAATACTGTTTGTTTTGTGGTCGCTTTATTACTGACAGTGAGAAACTGGTTAAATCTGGCGTTATAAAGGTCCGTTCATTAAAGTATCAAAGTTCTGTCATGAAGGCGTGTAACTCCAGAAATTATTTATGGTCAGCCAATGTTCAATCACGATTGCTATCAGTTAATGATTTACCAGCAGCAGATGTCATTTATCACCAGGCATGCAGCGTAAATTTTCAGAAAGGTGACCCGATCTCAAAGACGTACCGAGATGATTCCCAAGACGAATTACGTTTCAAGCCTCTTGTTCGTCCTGCAGAGAAAGAAAAACATGATGCTGTTGTGTGTGATTAAACAGCAAAATGTGCCAGGGTATATCTACAACAAATGAGAGAACGGACAAAAAACATGGAGATGTTTATAGCTTGTTGAGTGGTGGTCATTTCCCCCTTCGTAGACACACTAGATTTTGTGGGCTAAAATATGGACAGATATGTCCAAACATACGAATAAGCATGGGTGACACTCAACGAGCTTCATGTATATTGATCTGACCTGCATGCTGTCAAGTTATTTTTGGTATGAGCAATCTCACAGATGTCCCCCGTGTTAGCAGTGAACAACATATTGAAATATCCGATGCTAGAAAATCTAGAGATGTGAAGGATTTTCTTACATTACTTAAATTTTTGGAAGATCGCAATCCATTTGATTCACAATGCGTTGAACCACATAATATTTTCAGTGGGTTAGTAGACATTCAAAATAGGTAACTGCAGATTAACCTAAGTTAGTTGGACTACGAATCCAATTCAAATTGGCTGGAAAAGCTTTCAACTCTGTTACCATGGTTAAAAAGGATCAAGCTGTCACAAGGAAAATAATAAGAAAAGGTATTGTCATTGACGGATTGCTATTCAACATTTTGCTAGAGGACTCCTCACCCAGAGAATGCTGGTATGTGTGTCTGAAAAATCCTGATTTGCAAATATTAAAGGAGAACTTCAATTATGAATTATATATACTTCCTCCGTCTCTATTTGTTCCAGAAAATTAGTTATTGAGAAAAACTGACGAATCATCATTGACAAGAACTTTGGATGACATAGCAACTAGTTTAGATTACACTTTACCTGCGGAAACATCGTATGTTTTGACCCGGTACACAACTACACAAATTGTCAAGGCCGAAAACTTGGAAATTTTCAGATGTGTTACAACTATATAGCAGTCATACTGCTGAGCAATATAAAGTTGTGACAATTGTATTTTATGGCTATGCCATCTCCAGTACAAAGGATGTAGAGCGTCAGATAATATGCACAAAACAATCATCAATAACAGTGAAATTTACTTAGAGCACTACATTTCTTATTAGTAAAGGACCCTTTCTTTCTAATACCTAATGAAAATAAAGTGCTTTATAATCATGCTAGGGAAACACTTTGAAGTGAATGGCCACACTGTGATTCATGCTACAGATAATATTGACACAGATATTATAAAAACAGTACTTCTTGGTAGAAGAAAACATGTAACAGTTGTTGCTGACTACACCGATATTTTTGTACTTTAGCTTCGCCATAATACACGAAATATTTGTTTGCAGTCATCTACGTTCAGTGATAAAAAACGTGATATTATATCGATGCAACATGTGCTTGGCAAAAACGAATGCAGAATTATTCTCTTTTCACATGCTTTAACTGGATGCGATACCACAAGCTCCTTATTTGGTAAAAGAAAATCCGCAGCATATCGACATTTTTGGAATTGTGAGGAATTTAGCATTTGCGCTACTCTGTTTGGATCAGAAAATGCAAACAGAAAGGAACTCACAGATGTTGGCATCAAAGCATTGGTATCAACGTACGGTGGAAATCCAAAGACAGAGACTCTGAACCTACTACTATATAATCTCTACTTGAAAACAATCACAACTGACAAAAGTGAATTAAATATTGTAAGATTGCCACCCACAGAAGACGCTTCTGTTCATCATCTTCTCCATGTACATTTACAATGCCTTTGTTGGAAAACTATGAACACCAATATTTCCAATCCCGAAGAGTGGGGTAGGAAAAAAAAGTAGAATACCAACTACAGCCCATAACATGTGAAATGTGAAATGAGCCCTGCACCAGAGTTATTACTAAACATGATCCACTGCACCTGCAAAACGGATACAAATGAGCCGTTTGGTAGTGGTAGATGTACGTGTCGACGATATGGTGTGGAATGTACTGAGATATGCTGTAAATGTTCTGGTAGAGATTGCACATTTAGTGCACTGAAAGAAAGTGATTTAGAAGAAACTGAAGACGACTATTAGCTTTAGCTTTTCTCTCATGTTAGATTGATAAAATACATATGCATTTGTATTATAAAACGCTTTTGATTAATAAAAATATGATTTTCAGCACTGCATAAGCTTTTAGTGTTTCAGCCTCTATTTTGTTATTTATTTTTATTCTTAAAAACCAATATCATAATATTTTTCAACATTAAAATTTCCATAATTTGATACCACACTCAATTTTTTATGATTTAAAAAATAAATTTTATAAAATAAAATTTTGGTAAAGGTGAGCTTTCGTCCCGCACGGTCAACATTTATTTTTGAAAAACCTAGGAAACTTACGATATTGAATGTGATACCTATGATTAGAGGAAGGTTGCGCATTTGTAAAAATGTGAAATTCATACCCGTGTGACTAGTAGTTTTTTAAATATAGACGTTTGAAAATGACCAATTTTTTTACTTTTTCGTCCGTTTTCGACGCCATATTTGGAGGTTTTCACGAACAACCGCTAGAGGGATAAGACTAATTTCACTTCTATTATATTCCTAAACCCCCACCCCCCCCCCCCCCCCCAACAAGGTTACGGGCCTATGGAGTGAAACAGGGGTGCTAGGGTGGGACGGTACGCGGGCTCCATTCATTTGCCCTGAACCCACCCCTCCAATAAACTTGGGGGGCGTATTATTTTAAGAATAGAATCCCTCTCGCTCATTGGTGATTATTGGTGGGCATAGGTAGAAGGCTAAAATGTTATTCTTCATATTCTTTTATGAATAGAATCCCTCACGCTTATTGGTGATTTTCGGTACGCATAGATAGAAGGCTAAAATGTTATTCTGCGTATTATTTTAAGAATAGAATCCCTCTCGTTCATTGGTGATTATTCGTGGGCATTAGTAGAAGGCTAAAATGTTATTCTGCGTATTATTTTAAGAATAGAATCCCTCACGCTTATTGGTAATTATTCGTGGGCATTGGTAGAAGGCTAAAATGTTATTCTGCGTATTGTTTCAGGTATAAAATTCGTCAGATGGGCTTTTGTTAGAGGCTAAGTAAATAGTATTGTTGACGGAGTTCTCTCGGGTAGTGTGGAAGGGGGAAATTAACTGTCAATAATTGGAAGTTGATTGTTGAAAAGTCAACCGGTATTCATTCGCTAACGAGAGTTGAGAAGCTTGTTGGCGTTAATCAATTTCTTGCATGTGTGGTGTACGGTCGCCAAGAGTTGTCAATCGTGTACGCACACACCAATGTCTGCGATCCAGACTTTCGTTTCGGCGGAGTCAGGCTTGGAATTCCTCGAAAGGCACGGGTGTTTGTTCGCTGCGGGAACTCGCAATCCTCCATTTAAAGTGATACGTGAAATGTTATTAGTGCAGTGGAATGGATGCGAGTGAAAAGGAAGTGTAAATCCTTCATTTGAAGTGAAATGTGCAATGTTTACTGCGGTGGAATGAATAGAATTGCATTGTAGTAAATGGCTGTTGCGGGGCGAGTTTGAGTGGAAGGCGGGAAGAAATAGTGTAGGAGAGGTGTGCATATGCTAGAGAACCAACTGCTCGATCGCTGCACCACGTACAGTGGATAAGAGGAAACGGCATTTCTTCACAAGATGGCGGAGAGGAAAAAACGCACTTCTCAGGTTTGAAAGATTCCCATTCCTAAAGTAGTTGATGCATTGTTGTGTTGAAAGTATTTTACAAATGCGCAAGGTTTGCTTTATAAGTGATGTGAATTTGGTTCCGATATCTCTATTTTAAGTGGGTGAAATTCGGGAAAACGCTGGCGGGACGAAAGCTCACCTTTACCAAAATTTTAAATAAACTTTCTGAATCACGATTTCGAAATTTTCGCTGGAGCCGTAATTCACATTAAGGCCTGACCCTTAGCCCATGAGCCATAACTAATTATATGAACGGTAAAAACGTGTTATACACATTTTACACTGTAATGCTTTTTTGCACGAGCATTGGCTATTTCGATTAGATGTACCAATATACTTCTCCATTATGCGATTGATATACGAATATTGCTAGCATCCTTCCTTTGCTAGCTTTGTTCCTTCTGAATGAAAAAGAAAATTTCAACGTTTAAATACATCTCTCCATAATTAATCTTTACTCCATTTTGGATCCAAAATAACATAGGTGTATTCAAATGAAGGCCAGAAGATAGGTAAAAGACATGGAACTGCAATTAGAAGGCCAATTGTGCCCGGAAATTGCATTCAACAGAAGGTTGAGAAACTTGTACTATAATTTTAACATCAGCAAAACGAATGATTCAGAGAGACTATGTAAACGATAAATTTCAGTATAAGAATCAGAGATTCCAATTCCTACTAGGTAATAGGTTCGTAAAATAATGTCATCGAATAATGTGAGACATTCGTGGAGATAGTTCGAGGGAAGAATATACAATAATCATCACTTTCGTTCGTTCAGATTAGATCCGTCTAACCAAACCAAATTTTCAGCATTGTCAGAGGGGATAGGAGGTATATTGATATGTTGATGCCTCCGATATATATTCTTCAATATATCGATATACTTGTGAAAACGATTTACCAGTAAATTTGGTATTTTATTAACCCCGATACCTACTCGTTAAATTTTTATTGTACCAATTTTTCAAAAATTAGCATTAAAAAATAAACTTATTTTCAGCTCTAATACATACTTAGGACGAAATCCATCATCTCCAATAAATCTTTGATTTTAAACACATTGATGTCCGATCATATTATATACACTTGGATACCCCGACAGGAAATATTAAGGTAATTAATAAACAACCAACTTTTTTCTGACGCAACCTGACCATTTTTTAAAATATCAATCAACATATTCCTAAAATATATGGCGTTTGTTTGCTTGCTTTGTTCAAAGAAGAGTTTAACAGCTTCTGTTATAATAAGGCAGAATACATTGTATTTTATAGTGGTCGTTTGTTGCGGCCAAAAATATATTTATTTTGGGATAATCTATGACTTTTTCAAAGCGTGAGAAATAAACCTAGAATAAAGAATACAACCCCTAGTATAAAGAGGGTATACTTCACCATATGATAGGAGAGTAGTGACCTGGCCCTCTCGTCCCTCTTGATGGAAGAGAAAATTCCACGATGACACGATGATGACGACTCTCCCATGAATGTGATATCCCCATGTAGGGTGAGATGAAGTGTCGTTCAGCGCGCGACGGGCTAAGCATCTTGGGAAAAGATAGAATAACGATAACTGTGTATGAAGGTTTTCGTCGGATATGGCAGATGCAACTTGAACTAATCCTTTTTAAATATTTTTTATAATCACATACTTTTGCCGTACAGCCAACTAAAGTCATGATTTTATAAAGTATTTAAATAAAATTGGGATATTTTCCGTACGCTTATAATGCAGCCCGAACTTTATGAGTAGTGCGGGAAGGTAACACTACTCACGGGAGGATACGATGTGAAGGACAAGAAAGGTAGAAAGGGGAAGAAAAATGAAGGTGAGAAGAAAGAAACTGGAATCTAATGGGATAAAATGATGACAGTGAAATGGCAGGTGACCCAGCGGTGGAACGCTGCGAAGGGCGACCACACTGCGTATATGTATAGCCGAAGCATGGGCCTAACTGGTTCGTGCCACAGAGGCAGAGTGGATGGGGTGGGTATGGACAGGACTCGCTCGAAAACCGCATTATCGCGGTGAAAGGATTCTGACATCAACTTCTCATGAGACGCAGCGCGCTGCAAATAGCAGGCAGTGAATCAAAACCTAATTTAGTCCCATTCAATGTCTTAGGAGAACTATAGTTCTCCTAATTTGGGGTATATATACCTCAAAGACAAGAGAGTTGCCTGCTTGGTTATTTGGGGAGGCGGCCAACAACTGAGGTTATTCATGACATTAAGGATGGGTCTTGGGGAAGGTGAAGGAAGAATTATATTAGGGAGTGGATGAGGTGGATGAGAAATGGATAGGAACCCTGCATTAGCCTACTCTAATCGAAAGGTGTGAATGGGTCCACTGGACTCCACAGTATTGCGTACCACACAGACGGGGTCCCTACTGCAATTAAGGTGGCTGGAGCGGTAATCGTAGGCCATGGAGTGCACATTTTAATAAGTTATAAGCCGAAAACAAATCTAGGTCCACACTTCATTTAAGTTGATCTTTTTATGTGTAGGAACTAACAACACAGTCAGTACTGAAAATTATACAATAATTGTATTTTCAATTTTTTCCCAAACTATTATACGTTATGAGTGTTATGACTAAAGTTTTCGGCGTGTTATTCAAAATTTAAAGGAAATTACAATGAAATATGTTGTTTCCGAATATTGGACTCGGCGTGACACCTTGATATATGTTAGAAACAATATAATAATAAAAAATATATTATTCCGCGTTTAGAAGAACATCTCTAGGTACATATGTATCCGAATTATTGTGAAATATATCTCATGTGCCATAAGGCTACGTGTTAAGACAGAATTACTAAAAAAACAAATCTGTATGGTTTAAGTTTATCACTGATATCACTGATGAAAACACACATGCAAAGCTTCACGTAAATACATAAACAAAAATCGCTCCAACAACCATAAGGATAGGTGGAGAGGAAGGCAGTGCAAGAATTATTTTGGGGAATGGAAGAGAAATGGAGAGGAACTGTGCGTCGGCATCAGTCTACTTGTCAAAAGGTGTCCACAGTTTTGCGTATCTTCCGACAGACGGGGTACCAGTAGCGCAGCCGGGGGGGGGAAGGGGGGGCGAATGCCCCCCCCCCCCCCGTCCCGTGTTCTGGAGCCCCTAAGTCTCTGAATTTTTCCACTCTAAATTCCCAAATACGTATAAATAAATGTGTATAATACGTTGTCAAATTTCATATTTTGTACTAACCCATCCACCTATTGCATCAGGAAAATTGGTAAGGTTTAGTAAATTGGTTAATTTATGAGTCGGCGCCCCCTAAAAATTTTTTGCGCCCCCTATACCCAAAACCTGGCTACGCCACCGCGCGGCACTGCGATTAAAGTGCCCCCAACACTGCAGTAATGTAGGGATCGTTATTCAAAAGAAAAGATCCTTTCAATACCAGGATTCGAACACAGTCCATCGGTAAGGGAAGCAGGGAATCAAGCCACGACAAATCGATCCATGTGATCCCTGTGCGTGTAGGAGAGAATGGCTGACGTGAAAGAAAACCATAAAATGGGGAGTAATAGATCAATAATATGGAATCTATAAAACAGCAGGATCCACGGTAAGATCATTTTGTGAGTAGAGCAAACAATAAAGGCGCCCGTTTACACTCCAAAGCCGCAGAATATGCGAAAATGGTTGATTTAGGCTTAATATACGTATTTTTCTCTTCGATATGGTAGGCTCACGTATACTTGAAATAACTTGCAACGCTTGCGACATTACTATCCTATATTTATCTAATCCTATCTTTGCCACATCCTAAGACAATGATTTCGCAATAAATGTATTAGAGGGAAAAACAAAAGGCAAATCATATAAATTATAACATATTACATATACATATGTCAAATCAAGGGTAATGCAGGGTGGGAAGATTATCAGGGTATACGATAGTCAACACGGAATAAGGATAAATAGATGGAAGCAACCGTTGGATTGAAAAGCTGATCATAATAGCCTATGATGAAATATAATTAATTTATTAACATCAAGGCTAGAGGATCCAAGTGGTCAAGGAGGCTAACAGAGAGCAGAATATGGGGGGGGGGATTTTGAACCGTTACACCGAAAATGAAAATAAAGGGGTATATACATGTAATTCATCAAGGGAGATGCTAAAAGGGAACGAACGATAACAGAGTGTAATAAATTTAGCATTAAATAGGACCGCATGAGACAAAAAAACTGTAACAAAATTAAATAATATAAAGGACTGGAATATACGGATATAAAAACTGTAGGGGATGAGGATCGTTCATATCGAAGCCAAGAGTGGCAGTACGGGTTACTCCAATATTTTTTTTGTACTTCACACCGTTAAAAAACTTTTTTTACCGTAATTTCGTTTTAACTAATTTTCAGTACTCGGTACCATAATGGTAAGAAAATAGGTCGGTTAGTTGATATGAACGGTATCGCTCGGAAAGCGTAATTAGGTTCTTCTACTTTCATACAGAGATTATTAAACCAGGCCTGAAAGGAAAACCTGGTACGTAAAGAAGCACACTAAATTTAGGAACTTAGTTTTGGGGATGCATGTACACCTTGATACGTGCCACTTGGTTTGAAATACCGAAAAGTACGCGATCGGGAAAAATACCATTTCCTTTTGCCTCACCCTCTCCCTTTATCCCTCCTAGACCGTCGCCAGTTGGAACCAGACGCTCCCACTTTCCTCCTGGCGGTCGCGCGTCTCCCCATCCCTGATGGCCCACAGTGTCCAATCGTGTCCCTTCTCAAAGAACTCCTTCTCTGTGGTGGAAAAATCTTCGTCACCTCTCACTAACCTTACAGCCTTCGCCACGAGCCATCGACAACCCCCCCCCCCCCCGGCCACCCTTCACACCCTACGCCACCCCTCCCACGACCCGCCAGTCTGGCCGGACACGGAGGGCGAGAAGAGCAAGCAGGGTAATTAGGGTGTCAACGAGCGAAGGTTAAGGGAACCCCCCCTCCCTTCTCTCCCCCCTTGTTGAACGCTGAGGGACCATATTCTTTGCCGACACCCCATCCCTCTTCTCCTCGCGCCTCCAGGAAGAGGGCAGCTCAGCCCCACGTGTTCCTCAGGGGGAGATATCTCCATCATCGGACCCCCCCCTCTCCTTTTCTTACGACCCTGCACGTGGCCAAAACTCAAAAGGTACATCGTTCCTTAAAAATCCCAGGGCATTTCTTTGAAATGGAAAGGCAGTACTCAAAACATTTGGGAAAGAAGGAGAGCATGAGGGGAAAGAGAAAGAAGGAGAATCCTGGGCCATGATTGGGCGGAAAATCCCTGACCCCCACCCACGCCCCGGGGTCAACCGGGATAAATAGGCGACGCAACAGCAAGAAGAGACGACGGCGGAGGGAGAGGACCGAACCCAGCAGACTCTCCGTGAGACACGGCGAAACTCCGTCGGGGGTCGCGGCTATGAAGGTAACGAGTTCGCCCCCGACGGCGTCCCTTCCGATGGCAGAGGGTGCTGTAGAGGCGGAGCGGAGAAGTCACCCCTCCCACCAGCCACCCACCCCCCTCAACGCGGCGGACGACTCGGCGCCGTGTGCAGCCACTGAGGGGTCGCTTAGCCCGGTGAGGACGCCGGAGCGGCCAACCACCCCCTAAGGCGATCGTCCGTCCCCCAGCCCTGGCAGAGGAGAGATTCCACGTCTCTCCCTACGTCCCGTGGACCCCCCTCCCTCCCATTACCCGTGGGAGGACACCGTCCGCTGTTTTCGGGGAAGGGACCCTCGATCCATCCGCATGCTGTTCGGAGAGGACCCCTAGCTGCCCCTCCCCAGTGCTCTACCTACCTCCTATCCCCACGCGGAACAATAGACATTTGTATGTGTGTTTGTGTTTCAAGAGACTTAAATATACCCCCTTTACGGGGCCAAGCAACCTATACCGATTTAATTGTTTTTTTTATTAATTCAGTGAGCTGCCAATCTTTGTTGAAATCCTAACACGTAATAAATTTTCAGTTCACAAGATCACGGGTGAGAATCATTCCTTTGTCTTCCCCCTAAATCCCTGAGATTGTCCATTACCCCGCCCCCACCTCTCATCAACTTGCGAGTCTGCGCCTCGCCGACGCCTACATCGCCTTCCTGACCAGAGGCAGCAGGAGGAGAAAGAAAAAAAGACCCTTCCTGAGGAGGTGCGAAAGCAGGGTGTGTTAACCTATTCAAATATTTTCCAAAACGAAGCTGGCTGCCCTAACGTCCAAGTGGAACTCAGCTTTCTGGCTGGAAGAGAACGAAAATTATACGAAAAAGGTAAAAGTTATGTTATCGTCATTTCGTACTGTACCGCATCTGAAGAAATATTTCGCACTGTAACCTTGAACAATTCTTTTGGTCAAAATAATGTCGTGCCGTATAGCACTCTACTAGGGAAAACTCGGGACTTATATATTCATTGTACGAGGAGTGAAGGTTAGGTGGAAATAAGGACTACGAGATAAAGGATAATAAATGACAAGGCGAGAGGTGAAGGTGGAGAAATACAAAAGGTGGGTAAGGGTCGTGTAAACATGTCTGGCCCCGTTTGAGGCAGAGAAATTACGAGCTTATTGAATAAGACACTTGATAAATTAGTCACTGCGTCTAGAATATGTATGTGGGTGTTACACCAATGGAGTAGGAGGCGGATAGAATTTTTGATCCTCTGATGGTTGATTTGGTCATGAATAACAGACTTCATTTTAAGGGCCATCTCACCAGTGGATCGGAAAAAATGAAAGTCAGTCCGTTCCGTCTAATGTAGATCTGTATATCATTCCGTGTGTATGAGGGATTAGTAATAAACAATGCTCCTCCTAACTTAATATTTATGCAATTCACTATTAATTTAAATTATGTTTTGCTTCCTGGACGGATTGGACAATCCGTATACCCTTGCAATCCCTATATAACTACTAAATGTAAGTATACACAGACTGAAAACCACCGTGTGTGTGGCAGGGGGTGCCATGCCACCACCTATGAAAAACGGATAAAATAAGTCACTCTTGGTTCGTCATCAGGTTTCCCACAGGCCGAATCGCCTTAATTGCGGGTGAACACCCCCCACCCTGGGTAGTAAATAAAATATCTATGCGAGACTCCAAGCCGCAGCCAGGATAAGTAGCCGAGGACATAACCCCGCCACCAAAAAGGCCGGCGAAACGCTTCCGACTTTGAGAACGTACTTCCCAGCTGTAGACAAACTGTCCTAACTAATATGAGCCCATTATGAGACAATTACGGAGGCAAGAAACTAGCAATTATGATTGTCATCTAATGAAACAACACGTTTTTCAATTGTCTCCAAGGTCAGCTACCTTGTGCCATTCGATCTCAAATTCATGCCCCCTTCACCTCTTCTCACTCTACATCTACGCAGTTACATGTTCACGTTTACGTCTACATAGGCACCTACCCCGCAAGACATCCTAAGGCTGTGTGGCATAGGGTGTGAAGATACTACCAATGAAGACTAGAATAGTCAATAAGAGCAGGAAGAGGAAAGCGAAGAAAAGTAACACGTAAGTCGACCGTTAAAAATGCATTGATGTTGAGCTGATTCTGCGTATGACAACTTTAAAAACATTCGGCGTTAACTTTAACATCTAATTATGAAAAATAAGAGATTACCATTTGAATACTTTTTTTATATTACTGTTAAAATCAAATTTGCAAAGGTTTTCATATCATTTTACGGAGTTGCTTCGAAACATTAAGGCCTAATAACCAAATAACTAATCGTAGAAAGTTGAGTTTTTTTTGTTCCCACAAAACGTCCTCTGACGTCATTTCATCCATCGATCAAAGGCCCGTGGTTCGATTCCCGGTGAAGACGGATATTTTTTAAAGTATTTTCTAAATCTTTATACTGTTGTATTTCCGGCAGAAGTGGACATCTTCACTAAAGCCTTTTTAAGGCATCTTTTAGAATGTATCGGGAAGAAAAGGAAAGAAGCGACGGATGAAATGACGTCTCGGCCGTTCTGGGAAGGTATCCCGTCCATTCAACTTTAGACTCCTATATCTCTGGCAATTTTCGGAATCTTTAAGATATTTTTTTCAAATGATCATTTTTCATGGTCCACTGCACGATAAAGTAAAAAGCAAAAATCGTGATGAACCCCCATTTGTCTTCAGCATCAAAGGATACATATTTCAGTAATGCAGAACATTTTTTCGATCCTGAAGATTCTGGCTGCAACTTGACGAACATATTTCAGTCATTATGTGCTCTTTTACAGAGTCCAATTCCGAATTCGCCTCCGCATCGGCATATTGCTGCATTATCGCACCTTAAAAACATCGCAGTCAAATTATTTAATAATGACTATTTAAACTTTATTAGGCTTGCGAAATATTACAGCTTTGCATCGTCATAAAAGGAACGGACTAAATTTCACCAAGATGCAAGTTACATTTTAAAATTACAATTCATCCCATCCACCATAATCAGTATTTCCTTCAATTTATATAGCTTTTCGCATTTAGATCTGTGATACCTTTGGCGCCAGTTTAAACGAGAGACGAAAGATTAGAAAATGTTCAATCTCCATATTAAAATACAATGCAGACCAACTGCGGTTGATACAGATATTTTTGTATTGACATCACTTGCAGTGATCAATAATTACAACACACAGTTTACCTTAAAACGCTAGTTAATTTTCTTTTTCAGGTGATAGCTATTATTCACGACACTTTCAGAATTTCCTATGAGAACGTGTGTCAAAAGATTAACTTTCAAGAATTTTTAATGAAAAAAGTAGATCAATAAAAGAAACAATCAGCAGATCAGATAAAACCTACTTAAAAGAAGTTAACTGTAATTTTCAAAGTGAAAAAAAACAATGAATTATGTTGTCTCACAGCTGATGTAGTGGAACTTTTTCATAGTGAATGAAATAATTCTTGTAGTTTTCACTTTAAAAAAGTGGAAAACTGCAAGGATTCTTTCATTTACGATAAAAAACAGGCCTGAAACCAGATTCATCTCACTCGCTTAAATATGTAATATTTAAAAAAACAAGCCGGCATCCAAGCATTTGGAATTCCGACAGTAGAGCTTTCACCATGTCTGACGCCGGTGACACAAGGTTTTTTTCCCTGTTCTAGTTATTGCGTTCGTCTCGTGGTTGAGGCAACTTGGTCCGTGTTACGTTCCACTCACGCCGAGTCAACGTGAACTGCGTCATGCGATACTTCCTTTCCAGAGCAGCGTAGGAACACGGGATCTCCTGCACTTACAACTAAACGCATAAATACGGCTGTTTTTTTAAATAGCTATTCGCTGCTACACTTGAAATTTTGTCCAATCACAGAAACGAAAAGCTATCTCATTCCTGGCATTGCAGTCTTTTTATTGAAAAACTTGAATATCTCGGATGAAGCGCTGATCACAGAACAACTATTTTGAACATACCCCGTCAATTATCTGCGTTCCGAAAAAGATCAGTGAACAACACAGATCGATAGATAGATAGATAATCCGTAATAATAAATAGAATTCTCACTGGGGCGATGCTGAGACTAGGTAGTCCCTTCTTCCCTCTTCCCCCTTAAGAAAAGGGAATTCTGATTTGACCACGCTTCTCCGGACGCGGAGATAAATCGCACCGACTCTATTTAGGAAAAACTCGCGGTTTCCTTGCGATGGAAAGCATAGTAAATCCCAATACGCGCAATAGGAAATAGGCGTAACTCAAGAAAAGTCATCCCATGTGAGGCCAGTTTAAACGAAAAAGGTCGGAACTTCATCTTTTTTAGTCCCGACCACCTTACGGATTGCTATCAATCCCGTCCTACATGACGAAACCCGATTGGACGCCGAACCAAATACGAAAATAAAACGAGGTGGAAAAAAACTCTTCTCAGTTCGAGACACAGTCGGTGGCTCCAGGGGAAAGATGAAATCGCGTGGGTAACGGAAAAAATTGCCTCCCGCAAGAGAAGGCCTCGTCTCTTCGTTGACTTCCTATCCAGAAAAGTCATCCCGTCGCTCCCCCAAGTCCCACGCCACTTGAACGCATCGAACTTCATGCGGACGTAAAGGAATTGCATCGCCTCTCCATTCATCGTAAAGCGAGAGCGCCAACTCCGAGGGCTTTCAAATCCACCCATCTCTTGCGAGTATTTTAACCGATGAGCTCAACTAACATTTGACCCCGGGCAAAAGCATTCCAAATAAAAGGGCTAGGGCAACATCTATAAAAACACTCATTGTCAGAATCATCAACTCCACGCTTCAAATTTACCCAATAACTAAGGTGACTAGATTTCTCATCCGAGAAACTGATACAGAATTAAGGTTCTCACGATGTACATGCAATTTAATCGAAAGAATATTTTACAAGCATTAATTAAATCGATAGAAGACTAAGAGAAATCAAATATTAAGGGAAAAGATTTTATTAAACACTACGAAGATTATGAAAAGAGTAAAATATTTTAATGTAAATGATAAATAGTTAATTTCCACTTCTAAAGGAATTTTCATTTTATGGACATCGAAAATTTGAAGATTGGTACAAATTAATATTTTTGTTTTATCTTTCGGTATACAAAGGTGAGATTACAAAATAACCCCCCCCCCCAGTAGTGTCTGAGCAAGCCAGTAGGTACGTATGGTCACCTAACTAATAACGGATGGATCTAATTGTAGAGGTGTCAATAGTACAAGCCTCCCATCCAGACGGCCCGGTTCCAAAACAGGTGAAGATCGGGTTAGGGTGGAGGTTGGAGTACTGACTTCTCATTTCGAGGTACTGGGGTCAATTCCTGGCATTGTCGGTGACTTTTCATGGGAATGCCTACCCCCATTTGAATGTAACGTGAAAAAAACTTCAAGTGCGATACTCAGTCCATCGGATGGGACATCAAACACTACCCCTTAAAGCATTTCGCTCGGAAAACGCTGATTTAGAGAGATTCCGAAGACGAATTTCTCTCAACCCTTCCGCCACCTTCACTTAAGGCCGTTTTACACGGTGAATTTTCTTACAAATGATCATGCGCATGACGTTTATGCATCGTGTTTACCACCTAGCGTCAAAAACCGTGTATCTCGGTTAAAGACGCATGGGCATGTGATACGCAACCTACTCCTCAATTGTGTAACCCATGTTTGACGCATACTATCTCCAAAACCTTTAAAGTAAATTCTGTCACTCAAATCAACTTTAAGATCATTTTTACTGCGTCGATTGATAGTGAAGGCTTTGGTTAAATTCTAATTTTATTTGGCACTATTACGGAAAAACGGCTCATTTTTCGATCTCTTAAACGAATGCAGAATGTTTGGAGCTTCATTATAACTAAACTAGGAAAGTTGGTAAAATTTCCTGCATGCGCACTGTGGCTAAAGCCTTTGCAAGTACTCAAAGTAAATTACTCTCTTTACTTTATCAGTTTAGCCACTATTTAACAATTTATAGAACTCCAATATCAGTGGAACCGAGCCCCCGAGAAAATAGCCGATTGCACCATTTCCTAGGTCTCAACTTCAATATTATGAATCAACCACTGCCATAAGACTCCGATGACCACGACATTATATAGTATTTCACATTCATTTCGGTGAAAACGCGCACCAAGAAGGCTGAAATGTTAGCATTCTGACCAGAGTTCAAAAAAATAAATTACCTATCGATATTGCTTACGGTGAATCAGGGAAGTGATCTTTTATCGAATACCGAAAAAATCTGGCGACATGTCGTGATCCCAAACGTCGTCGTGCTCATTTTATACTTACCTCTCCTTGTAAGATTCGTTATCACGAAGATTTCAACAAGCATAATGCCTTGACATTGACCATAAACTACGCGTGGTGGTTTTCCGTGGGATTTTACGAGTAAATAGCACGTCTTTCACGCCAGAAAATGCGGTGCTTGAATGTGTTTTGTAATTTGGTGCAACTTAAGCTTCTCCAAAAAAAACTAGTTCTTTACATTACTATGTAAAATTATTAGTAATCTGAAAAGAATCGTAAAAAAGTCTCTCATCGTCTTTTCCTCATAGTAGCGATGTTTAACATAAAAAACGAAAGTAATCCAGGGATCTCTTCCGAGGATTTCAGGTAAAAGCATTTCAAGTAAAACTTGGCGGAATCTAGAATTATAGCCTCCACCTTCCGCATTTACCTAATAGATGGATAGGGTTCGTGTGAAGATTGCCTTTATCCTACAAGTGGCTTCCCTTGATCCTACAAGTGAAAGTTCACAGTTTTTTTCGGAGAAGACCTATGAGCTCTGCTTGCGATTGGATTCTGATGATTCACGCGCTTTCCATCCGTCAAACCCTTGACGCGGCGCAAGATCTTGATCTCAAGAGAGGGTTCCGGTAGACTATTACTCCTCGGATTGGGGGAGGGGTGGCACCTGGATCAGACCTCCGCTCTCTGACGACTGAGGCTCTAGCTTTCAGCTCGAAGGCGTCAGAAAGACACTCGAATTAATTGCGTTTTGCCTGCACACGCCTCGAGTGATTAACTACCAGGTTTGCGACCGCATCCGCCAACTGTATTTCGTGGCTGGGTACGAAACTTTGGGACCTTTTCTCCTCTTCCTTTCCCTTCCAAACCCAATAGGACCCCCGGACAACCAATAGGCTGGTACCTACAATCCATGTATGTACTGGCCCATTGGTTTTCCGACGCCAGTAGTTGTCATTATCATATACTGGCTCTCATCAGAAGAGTCCAGGTTCGATTGGTTGTTTATTTGGAGGAAACGTTCGACAATCGAGGTAGTTTGCGCCATTAGGAAGAGATTTGGGTGGTAACGGAAGAATCGTACAGATATTGGAGAAAGGATGGAGAGAAAAAAGTCTGCTTCAGCCGCCCTTTAACGTAAGGGACTATTGGGACTACAGTTTAACGTCCCATCCAAAGAACGGAGTATATTTTAAGTGCTCTACTAATAGTACCTATGTACGTATCGGGATTCCACAGTCGCGATTCTAACCTTTTACGTTTGACATTTTCTGGATATAAATCCGCACCCTATGTATTTAAAGCCAGCAGTCTAGCCGTACCAACCAGATCCTGTGCCAGGGTTCGATTCCCAATATTAGCGCTACGTTTCGCCTGATACTTCCACCGATAAAAACTCTATTAGAGTTATCAAGAGATAGAAACACACATGAAACCGATGCGAACATATCTTGATCGGGGGGTGAGGAGAGATGGAGGATGAGGGAAGGTGGAAGGCAAATTATCACAAAAGCAGTTCAGCAGCGCCGCTCTTCTACGAGCGCAAGAAACAGATTCCTCCGTAGAATCTGCCGCTTAATTCGCATCGATTTGACGGTATGCGAGCGACACGAGGTTCTGGGTTAAATGGCCGTAGTACATTAAGAGAAGGGAAGCACGCGCTTTGGATAACCCAATAAAAATAGAATAACCACATCGCTATCGGCTGAACAAGTATCACTCACCCACGGGCATAAGCCAAGGGGGTCTAAGCGAGAGACCACCCCGGGGGGCATTCTAGGCAAAGAAATTTTTTATGGTAAGAAGAGTAAGAATATCCCAAAAATAAACAACTAAAAATAACAATAAAACCTATAAAACAAATAATAACTCACAACACAAGCATTAACTAACAAACCAAATAGATTTTGTCTTAAATGATTTTGCCATAGAAAAGCAAGAAAAATGCGCTTTTAATTTTGTACTTCAATAAAGGAAATAAAATTACGTTTTCTTACACTTTATTTCAAAGATGTCTACGTAGGTTTAACGTGTATCATGAGTTCCGTAAAGGAACTGCGGCAATAGACCGACCGCCCCGGGTGGCTGGAACTTCAGCTACGTCACTACATTTACCTTAAGAGCCGATATGCCATCACCAGTGGAATACTACTACCAAGTGAAAGGTAGGTCATTGGAGTCCAATCTGTAATTTCCCTGACCGTAGGGAGGTCTTATCCAACGTTTCCTACATAGAACTACATATTATTCTATTATTATAATGATTTAAAAGCTAAGTATATTTCGCATCCCTTCAATCATCTTCAGTCATGAATCCGATGAACGTGGAGGTGGATGATATAATTTTCCTTCGGGCGGAAAGTAAAAGACATCAATTTGTGTTGAAGCTAAACTCCTTACATCCTTCTATATCGTTTAAAGTAGAGGTTTAAATGAATACTCGAGACTTTTTAGACCTAAAAATTGCCATAAAAAACAATATTGGTTTTCCATATTCCGAAAAAGTACTTTTACGGATGTGGTAATCCCAAAGGAGCCAAATCACCACCACTCCCACAGCCCGGCCGCTTTTCACGCTTTAATACATCTCCTCATTTCCATCCCCCGTTCTCAGACGGATTTTGAAAAGGAAGTGAATACAATAAAACTTAATGCGTCCCGCAATGGATGAGGAAAGAATGGTTGATCAACTGCCACAACGGAAAAAGAAGAAGAGGACTGCGTTGTCAATGACGAACCTCTGCCCCATTCCGCAGTCAAGTAAAAAGTGGGTGAAATTGCCATTCTTAGGCCAGATGTCTTATAAAATTGTTCCCAAAAGATAATGTAAAGCTATGTTTTTTATAATCTAGTCACCTCCAGAAAATCGTTTTTTCAATTTTAAAGATTTTATTAATGACAAAGAAAAAAGCAGAGTATACCTTTTAAAATGTAATGCTAATGACTGTAAATGTTTTTGCGTTGGACAGACTGGGAGGAAATTTTATTTAAGAATAGATGAACATAAGAAATCTCTCTTTAACTGTGACAGAAATCCATATTTGCAAAACATTTATATCAATGTGACCATTCATCTGATTTTAATTTTGTTGCTTTACATTTAGTTGACAAAGGTGTCAAACTAGACTTCATTGAAAATTTTGAAATTGGGGCATTTCATAAATTGTAAGGTGAAAATCTTGTGAATAAGGTGGTGCTGATGACACTCTCGGTTTCTTACTGTGCAGGTCTCTCCCCCTATAACCTTTTTAGAAGACCCTAACCTTGCTCCTTCCTCTTGAATAACCCAAACCACACCCCCTTTTATTCATCATGTTACCCCACCTGCCCTTCTCAACTATATCTATCAGGCTAACTGCTCGTCATTTAGTCAGCCCTTGAAAATGATGCGAAATATGTTGAAACTGGTTGAGTGAAGAATAAAATAGGTGGAGAGTTACCAAGTTCTCTTTTTTATTATGCATTATTACTTCCTAGTTTGTGTGGCTATCTGTTAGCAGACTCTTCTTTTGGCATATGACCTCATTGGTTAGGCTACTCCACTACACAGGTACAGGTACCATTAGGTACAGTAAAACCTCCACTCAGTACATATCTTTAGTTTCTTGAATCACTGGTAATCCAACTTTCAAGATAAAAAATTCTTTGCTTCATCCTTGAATTCAACGGATTCATTTATGTATTTGACTCTGATATCCCCATCCCCTGCCACCTAGGGTCCGCAAAAAACCATGGTATCCATCATCACCCAGTCCCAAAATCCTACAACCAACATTCCTATGTTCTCTCTCTTCCTCAGTTCATTCAAAACCCAGACTTTCCCAGGCCCTCAAGGGCATGATGTACTTGTTTCGCAATACACCTTATTTTTCTAATATTGTTTTATGTATCGACAAGCAGGCAGTCCTGTGAGCCTTAAGGAAAAGCAATGCTTTAATGTTCTCTTCTTATGTATATTGTGATTGGTTGTTGAAAATAATAGAGAACATGTGGCATCCTGGAGGTTCATGCCAAATGCCACCAATCTCGCTGACCGTCCTTCCAGGACCGTACTCTTGTAATTATATGCCTAGGCCGGTCATATTGGTCGGCCGACGGTATATATGCTCGCGTGTGCAGGACTGAAATGGTTGAGTTGGAGCCTGGCGACTGTTGGGACGAGCGCCCAGTCTCTCTCTATTAACTCTATTCTACGACATTTTTAACATGCCATTTATTATCTTCAAAAAAGGCAGATATCCTTTGGTTTTCTTCATGCCTTTGAAAGTTGCCTACCAGGAAGAACCTAGCTCCCTAATCATTCATTAACACCGATGGAATAGCAGAACATAACACGATGAAAAATTAAGGCCATCAGGAAGGTAATGCCAGCCAAAAAATAATTTAGGCTTTCATATTTTTATTAACCTATGGATCAACTTTTGCAGCATTAAATATTTATTGTAGGATCAAAAAACATTTTTAGCTGGCCCATTTAGCAAGGCTTATGTACATACAAATACAATGTATGCACAATTCTGATTGCTACACCCTTTCAAACATATTACTTATCATCCAGAAAAAATTAACTGAATGGAGTCCAGGCATTAATGACAAGGATATATAGAAGACATATTTTCCAAAAAGAATTGCCTATCACTACCCCTTTGGAGCTGTTTAAATGATCATTTCTAACCATACTTACAGAGGAAACACCATCACAACAGACATGAAGATAAGAAAACTATTATGCATATCACACGTATGAAGCTGCACTGATAATGGGTACACAATGAGATAGAGACAGAACAACAAATGCATGTATCCCATGATACCAGTAATCATCCACAAATATAAAGATAGCATATAAAATCACATTCCCCTCTCCCTTCCAACTCTACTTTCTCCTCCATGGGTAAATTGCCTCCAGGAAGTGAAGAATAGGTGTAACTCTTCATTTTAGTAGCTTTTATTAATATTTCAAGATAAAAATTACAAAAACTGTTCAACTTAACAGTTAACACAGAAGTCTTGTACATAACAAATGTACAATGGCTACTAGAAACAACCCATTAGTAAATGGTAAAAAAAATAATATATCACAGTATGTTAGAAAGAATTTCAACAACATACCAGCACTTTCACAGATGATTAATATTGATTAATATTAATACTGGTTAGTAACATGTTAAAAAGGTACTCTTTACCAAAAGATATCATAAATATATACTATGTAGAAACATAGCTATTTCTTTTCCCAGTGTATCAATGAGAGAAGTTGTACTTAACAATGACTGCAACTACAATAACACATTTTTACCAGTGTCAATTTTATAGACTGATTGCTGCATTAATTCTGCATTAGCCCAATTATAATGCAATATTTTCCTCAAAAACATTTCAGAGTCACATTAGAACTACATTAAAAACCTTGTAACTTGAAAACATCAGTAGTTATTGCTAGTCTCCACATGGATTAGAACATTACTATTAATTCCACTTCATTGCATATAAATTAGGCATTCTTGCTATGATGTACAAGTACACTGGAAAAGCATCTTGAGGAGAAAAATTTACAATTTTTTTATTTTTTAAAAACATATGTTCCCTTCCTTTTTCTATATTTCACTTCAAAATACTTGGGGTCACATTATACTCGGGCTAATACAGTAATCCATGATTTCCAAAAACATTTCTAAGCCAATTGGAAGTTATAAATGGCTGAACATCCTCCTAATGGTAAAAGTGGCAACAGGGCATTTTAGTATCTATCAATTAGTTTACATTAGTTACTATACTACAGAAAGTTGACAGTTTTACAGCATAACTACAAGTTCATTGTAGATGGTCCAGAATGGCTGATTTTACTTCATATATCAGCAATTTATAATAACCATCCAGTTACATAATTCCAACAGATACTTCATGGGTTAATTATTAATTGAGATTAAATTTCACTATAAAGATTACACAAGGGAAGCAAAAGCTAAACTATTAGTTGATGATATAAAAAGAGCATGCAATCAGCTAACAACTGTCAAAAATTGAATTATTGAATTAAAAGACATCTTCAAACTGTTATAAAACTAGGACTGGCCTTAGGGCATATCAGTTGGGGAACAACATTGAGTAGCAGCTTGAAGGTCCCATGCTTTTAAAGGTAATTGTATAGTAAACCTCCATTTAACTTAGCTGAAGGGACCAAAAATGAGGCAATATATAAAATCAAAGTGAGTAAAATAAAAGGTTGATAAAATAAATGATTTATTTAAAATTTTCAGGCCTCTTCATTAAAAATGCCATGAGCCATTTAAATTTGTTTTGATGAGTGAATTTGATTTGAATTACTGTATTTGATGATATATAAGATGTGCCTTTTTCCCTACAATAACTCACTCAAGTGTTTCAACCTGAAAATTGGTTTTTGATAGGTGAGAGTAAAACTCACCCCAGACTAAGCCATTGGATGTGTGAAATTCACTCATACAGGGTAGGGGGGCCAGTTCCTTTCCTTGAGCCACCTATGGTTTTCCACAGAGTTCTGACAATCATACAGTCACACCACAAGGACTTTTTGGAGGGTTTCCAGAGAGGCTTCACCCGGATTCGAACCTGGGATCCTCTGGTCAGTAGCCCAGTGCTCTACCCACTAGGGCACCACAGTCCCTCCCCCCCTCCCCAATGTATTGCCATATTTTCTTTGCATTTTCACAAAATTGTGAGTAAGGGAAGATCAAGGGGCGTAAAATCAAGGTTGTACTGTAAAGCAATATGAAATTGTGCCTGGACAATGTGGTTGCCAGTTAAAATCATTAGAAGATTGGAGAAAACAATGCAAATTCACTTGAGTCCATACAAGGTAATCATGCAGTGGAAAGAAATTCAGTCAATCAGTAAACTCATCCAATGCCATTTGGAGAAGGGAATCACTGACTGAATACATAATCCATGACAGTGGCCTATGTTTAAATTGTTCAATTGTGAAAAATTTGTTTCCTTTCCATTTCATTTTAAGCCAAATCAGTATATTTTAACTCTGCTATTATCTTGGACAGACTCAAATGAAACAACATGCCTGCATAGGCCTCAATAAAAAAACAAATTCTTAACTGATGAGGAATTGATTCATAAATGAATTTCTCTTACATAAAAGATGTATCTAAGCCCTTAAGTTTTCACAATGACTCGGGAACAAAAAGGTTTTTACATAAAGCTTTACATAAAGGTTTCTACAAAGACAAGGTCAAGGTTCGCCTGGGCTCAGTCAAGAGTGTAAGCATGTCTCCAGTGAAATGCTAGGCCAGCCCTGAATAAAATGGTAATCAAAGGCTGTAGATGTGCCATTCTTAATTATTAAATATCAGTCTCTTTCACTAATAATCAGTCGGACTTCAGTACAAAAAGTGATCATAAGAAAGATGCTATTCCTGGAATTCAAAGAAGACACTAGTTTTCATGGATTGGCTTAAAATATAAGATGCGTTCCATTTCACATAACAATTGCACTGGTGTACAACAAGTCAACCGTTTCATGCATTGCAGCGAGTTGAGTTCTTCACGAGGCCAGACAACAAGCATAATACCCTTTTCATTCACTTTACAGAAAGCTGGTGCATTTCATGAAGTGACAACAACAGGCAGTTGCTAAATGATAGAAATGTATTTGAAAGCCCCTAAGATATTGGATTGGTAGATGACCTAAATGAAGAAGTGGCAACTCCTCATATCAGCGTTTGATAGTACAATTTACAGCATGAAGGATATTTACTTTACATTCTCCCTCCATTTAATGGGTTTTTTCTCCATAAAACTAACAGATTAAGTCCACAAACACTACCATTGGTGTTCATTGTGTGAAAAGTTTTCCAATTAGTCATGCATTTGCAATTTTCTACCGCTCCCAAAATTTTCTAAATCACTCTGTGGATAACATTCTGGGCTTATTACACACAGCATTCGATAATTCGACATTTCATAATTCTGTAAAAACCTTCTTCTATAGGCATTCACTTTCTTATTTGAGAGATACTAAGATATTTTCCTTGAAATACAAAAATGTTTCAAGATTTCATAACTTACATCTCTCACATGAAATAATTTCTCACTTTATAGTCCACACTTTCCCTCCCCTATTCGGAGTGTATATGGACACTAGTGCGGAATATGTGCCTTGATAATGACATGTTGAAACCATGGTCACCAAGAATAAAAAAGTGAGTGATGTACAAAGTGAGAAATTATTTCATGTGATTAAGCTCCACTAAGTAAAACCTGAAACTATAACTCTTATTACATCTCTCCATTTCTTTCAACCTAAATGAATTATGTTTTTTTCACGGTTTCATCACATAAAATGATATACAAAATTTCCAATGAGCTCACTTGCATGATTTTACGCTAAGCTTCACTAATTTTACTCTGATACAACACATGATGTTATATCCATGCTTTTGTCATAAATTCGAAGATGGCCATATATTGCACTCAAATTTCCTCTTTCAAAAGGCTCAAGGTCCATATGGACATCTTTCATACTTTGAGCAATATTGAAATACTTGATACACTCAATTTTACTGCATTGCTGCCAGCCATAGGTACCCCTACATAAACCGATTTACAAGGCACTTAATTTTAAAATAAATTAAAACTGTCTAATAAATTAAGGATCTTTAATGAATAAAAAGTCTTTAATAAATTAAAAACCTTAAATAAATAAAAATCTTCAATAAATTAAAAATATTTGATAAATTAAAAATTTTCAATACTTAATCAATACATATTCCCTGAATTCCCACAACCACTTTTAATCACTATCACTAGTTTTTTTTAGTCAAGTAAAAATATGATTTTTCCCTCCACACCAGAGTTAATTAATAGGGTACTTAGTTGGCTAGTGAATTTATCCTCAAAAACAAATATTTCACGGCCATTCCGTTTCACCATTCACATCAATTCAGTGCCCTAAAGTGAACTCGAGCAGTCAATTATATGGCGATGCATCAAAGCAGATGATGCGTGAAACAGAACATATCCCAATGTCCTAGAAGTTAACATCATTATTGACTGTTTGGTACCTATCATCGGCAAAATCAGTTACATACTTGGTTGACAAGGACCAAATTCTGGAAAACCAGAACTACTAGCTGAAATCTACTTTCTTGAGTACCAATCTGTAGTTAAATCCTACCATACAACACATAATTAATTTATTATAAAGATTGTACAAGATTTGGATAACTTCTGAGAATATTTCCAAGGCAAAATTTCAAGAGGTATAGGCCATAGGGAATAAAATGACCTGAATACATTCATGAGATTTGAGTGCATAAAGAAAGTGCATTTTGTGAAATTTTATAAAATTTTTACACGTGCATTATGTAACAAAAAGTTGTGCAGAACCTTGAAGCCAATAAAAGTATGTTGAAATAGAAATGTTTATAAATAAGGTTATTAGCATATTCCCAAAAATTAGTCCGAGCCAACTTGTCCAGAAATTACAATAAAACCATGCAAGTTTTGCTTTTAAGAAGACCACTGAAACTTATGTTGAGCTATTGAGCTTTATATAAACTTGAAGATCTTTTGGCCTCAAATACTAGCTTAAAAAAAAGGAATAAAACTAAACAAATGTGATTCCTGCTTGCTTCAACAAAGAAGAAATCCCAACAGTTAACGCTAATTCAAGACCAGTATAACCATCATGAATAATGACAAAATACCAACAGGAATATAACAAAAAAATCTGTAAATTATTAGTTAGGCATTTCAGTAGGTATTGAAATTAAACATAAGAAATGTTTCACTTAAAGTAAACATAGTAAAAGTTTCACTTATCATCACAATATGTACCATAAATTTATCCATCCATCATAATCAATGAATGGATAAGGACATCAATGAATTGTAGCAGTGACAGAGATAAGTTACATACTATAGCCTTATTTGGCATTGATTCTACTCACTATGACATCATTTCATAAAAATGACTATTTCAGTCACTCGCCTATCAGGCATGATTATTTCCAAATTATCAGATTTTAATATAACGAGACTTGGCCTTAATTCACCTACAGCAGCATATCCAACATCGCAAGGCTGTCTGACGAGGTCTAAACCAAGCTGCCAGAAATAAATTCTTGTTTTGTGATCCTCAGTTGCCTCACACCAACAGAAGGCTCAACCAAGCCACATTACCCAAAAAAAACTAAGAAAGGCAAACATCATCTGAGCCTTGCTAAGTGGATATGCAGCTGATGGACTGGAGCAACTACCAATGCTAATAGATGTTATTGTGACATTGTAGGAACCATCCAATGTGATTCATCCACAATCTGTCCCACTGCTTAACAGCAAAACACAATTGATAGGAAACATATGCATGTATTGAATAACCAATGAACCCATCTAAAACACCTCTTTCAGTCATGGAGGTATCAAGTAAGTGAGGTACACAGAGCTCTCATGGGTATTGAGAATCATATTTCTAAAATGTGTTTTAGCTCCAAATGCTTTCCTATAACTGAAACACTGACTGTAAATGCACAGCTTATTACTGCTAACATCCATAGTAATTTTAGCACCAATAAAATGACACACTGAATGAGCGATGCTATTATATGTACTCAGTTGTGAGTGGGAAAGGCCTTGATATATACATCTCCTACCTCTGCCATGTCCAACAGCTAATTGTAAATACACAATTTAGGTTCACTAGCTACCACCCATGGGCAACCAGCCAGTACAAGGAGGTAGTTATCTCCTAGGTCTCTAGCTTTCGTTGAGGCAGATGACTAATTAGCAGCAAGCTAACACCTCAACAGTGTGCTTACAGTTGGCTGCAGGCAGTCCCATATGCAACTGCTTACACAAGCACTTCCTCCACTTACTCTACACCTCCATGAATTTAAATTAAATGTCAGGGTCTACATAGTAACAGAATAACAAAAGAACAAAAACAAATAATGAAAGTAATAAAAATAATAAGTTCTGATGTAATGTTGTGAGGGTTTAAGGAACTTTGCAAAAAATTACCCCAATTCATAAGTCACAAATAATAAATATTCTCAATAGAATCGTTACCATCAGTAATATGATAAGAAGGATTGGCACAAAGCAGCTGACGATTTCGTTCACAAAATTGTTTACTGTAAAGCTCTAATAACTTTGAATCTCACATTGATCACCCGAAATTTCAAATTTCCAGCACTCTGAAAGATAGCACTGTACACCATTCTAAAAATCTTGTCTACTTCAGAATAATAACACACTCGACCTTCGCAGAATATTGTAATAACCGACAAAAATTGCTAAAACACACCTGTATTTGGGAGGATTTCATAAACCCTGGGAGGTGTTTTAGCTTTCCTTTTTAGCCAAATCTTTTTCTCCACTCACAAGAAGAAGCCCAATGACAACCATAAGTGCACCAAGCCACCATAACAATGACGTGGTTTCTCCAAACATAAGGGCACCAAGCACAGCCTGAAAACAAAATTTGGGATGAGTGGCGCTCTAGAAGCTTTTTTTCTAATACTTCCGTCATCGATATTCTCCTTTTCCCCTTCAATCAAAAATTAGATTCTCAATTCCACAAGCCTCGTGACATTCACGGAGGGACTGTTTTCCCACAGTTAAAGCAATTCTTCACTGGCGGCAATTCAACGAACAGAAATTATAATCCTACAACCGCTATTCAAAGTATTGGCAACGCAGTGATTGATCTTTATGCTTGAGTATTTAAATTAAGTGACTGTGAATAGGAATATCAACGTGAACTACGAGATTCATCTCACCGAGAGTATGAAACTTGTTGAAGTACTAATTAAAGTAGCAGGTAGTGTCGACTTCGAAGCCTGCAGGGCTTTCACATAAAAAGTCAACCCCGCCGTGTTGCACGAAATCATACACACCAGCATTACCGCCTTTACCAGCCAGCTTATCTGAAATATTGATAGTATTAGTACGAATAGTAAGTACGATTTTCGTTGTTGGCCTATTACTAACGATACATACGATATCTCCTTCGCAATCGCTCTCCGCATCGTCTTGATAGACGTACGTACTCTTCAGCGAATGGAGTGCACCGCAAACATAATCAATATGCTCGCTGGAACCGCTGGAACCAGTAAGCTTGCCTAACAAGCTTCCGAACGATGCACATGTACCTGCGATCACAGCATTAAAAATGCCACGTCCAACTTTAGTGACATTTTTCATCATAAAAGTCTCAAATATAAGAAACGTTGCAATCCTCGCTTTCGTCAACTTCGAAGACATACATCGCGATCACAAATATGACTTCAACCACTAACGAAATCCGCTTTCCTTCCGTCATTTGTTAAAGTGCTGCGCTATTAATTGGCGCCCCATTTAAAACATGAAAATGCATGTCGCATTTAAGATTAAGAAAAAATATTGCTCTAATAGTCATACGTTTATTTTTCTACCAGTAATAGATACAAATATAATTTTGACATTTATATATTCAAAATTATTAGGAAGCTAAATTGGCACCCAATTTCAAACTATATAATCAAACCCAATTGTATTTAAATACATTGTTTCCAATAGGACGCTAGTATAAAATCATATGGGGCCAGCGTGTAGCAAAATTTAAATATATTGCACCTCTAGTAGATAAATTTGCGACGAAAATTGTCGAAATACTTGTCAAAATTAATTATTAGATCTGGTATTAAACCTAATACATACCTCATATAAAAAGAGTCGTTTCAGGCTTTATCTGGTGAAATATCATCATTAAAGAATATTGGCAATTTTCCACGATATAACTTAAATACGACCGGTTTCGATGCACTACATCATCATCACTTAAGTTTGTTAAAAAGTTAACAAGTATGAAGACGTGGCCAAATGTTCTTGTAGCGTATATGTTAATTAACAGTCTGAACCAAACTAGAGAGGGGTAAATAAAGCATTGAGAGACAAAGTGATATGATCATAATTTGAGCACATTCATTTATTATTATAAAAAGAATCACAGAACTAGTGTAAGAGATATTAAAAGGAACAACTTCATTTGTTCCAATAATATTACCAGACTAATACGCTCATTAAGATGAGAGCCCCATCCATTTAAAAATTGACACATTTCTTCAAAAGCAGTGCAAAAAATATAACTGGAGCAGCATTTCCTCTCATTGATATCTTGACCTTAGAGAGCATAGTTAATTAAATTTTGGGGATATCCATCCACAAACTTAATTCTTGATAAATCATTATAAATATTTTATAGAACCAATGATTATTGGTACCAACAATACAATATAATAATCAATTTACAGTTTTTTTAAGTCCTTGAATGTCACATAATGAAACTAAAAGACATACAATAATGCATATCACTCTGAATGTACATCAATAAATGGAACACTAATTCACAATTTTAATGCTTTGTTGAACATCATTACAATTCATCATGCTGAAGTAAATTTCAAGGCACATAATTTTTTTAAATAAAATCATTTGTACAATACACAGAAAAGTAAACAAATTATTAAAGCAACACTTATGTAAACATCACTCAAAGGGTTCCTTCAAATATTTAAGGATAAAAAATAGTGTTACAACCACTGCCAATGAAAACAATTCTAACCCTAAGCTAAAAATGTCTGTAATTATTCCTACATACAATTCCTATAGAAGATTTAAATTGTTAATCAACCACAATGTGAGTATTTTTACATGTATTATAAACCATTCCAATAAGAAAGGCCTCTTTGGATAGAGAACAAGACTTCATTGGTCAGGGAATGAAGCCATTTTCATAATAATATGCTTGAAATCCAGAGTAAATTTACAAATGTTAAAGCCATGTTTAAATACAACAAGAAATTTTGGAATAAGATAAAAATATTGCATGGTTAGACACATGAACACTCAAAATCATTTATTGCTCAGCACTTATTCAGTGTATGCATTGCTATTCTGAAACCTTAGCGACTATGAAAAATTAAAAAAAAAGGCAAAAACACAAAGTTTTTATCATATTCATTATTATTTGCCTCTTTCAATAGCATAGTAAACTTAAAAATCTTTTAAATTTATCAATGACTTTCAACAACATTATTAAGAAACAGCTCCACCAATAACAATAATGCAGTAACAAGTGGGATAAAATTTACATCACATGAAGGATGGAAAGGGTGACACGTGGGAATAGTTTCAAATAACTGGACACTTCCCATGTTTACACAATCTTGGCCTGAGATTTATATTTATAGACCATGTCACATTTCAAGACATTTTACAGTTACAATAATAAAAATAAGTAGAAAGTATTTTAGAAATGTTTGTCATTGATAAAATAATTGCACAGCACAAAAGTATTGCTGAGAGAGATTAGAACCTTCTGGCACAACCACTTTCTTAGGTTCTCTGAAGGGTACATGTCAACATCAAGTGGTAGTTCATGGAATTCAGTTTACTAAATGTATTTTTAAACCTACAGGCATTTCTGTTTCCCAAATTCTATTTTGAATCATTGCTAAAATTGTGTGCATTAATAAATAAGGAAAGCATTTCTACTGATTGAGAAGGTAAGCTGATTTTGTCAAAGAACAAGTAACAATCAGGACTAGCTATAAATGGCACCAATGTTTCTCAACAAGTAATTATATATTTGCACAAAAAAACTTTTCTTAGCCCTTCATGTACCTTTTTACTTGTTATAAATTGATTGTTGTATCACTATTATGCAGATGAATTGGCTTTTATCCAATATCCTCATGCTCCTGGCTCATCCCATGACCACAGAGCAAAAGTAGCTAATGTCTATAGCTAATACTTCATTCTGGTATGTAAAATCACTACCACTGACCAACTTGTGCTGCTATATCACAGACTGCTTTGAAGGTGACCATCATCACTTAAAAAAATAGAAAAAAATAAACCATAAATAGCATAAATGGTCTATTTGGATTGTCTTTTGGCTCACTCAGTCATAGTTTGTGTTTTTTCCATTTTTATATGGCATCACTGGTCACAAATTGTTCCACTTCCTCAATGTGCAAAATATTAGGTACATTTCATAGTACATAGTAACATATATGTATTTGATAGAAAACACCCAAAACATCTGTGCAGACATTTCCCATTAACAATATAATTCAAAGTAGTATATGTACATGCAGCCTCTCAATAGCAGAACTGCAACTTTTAAATATTGGATGGCAGCAGAAGCAGCCAAGATCTAGAGTACCCGTAGTTATTTTATGATATCAACGCGTAATTATCAATGAAAAAGAAATTGGTTTTAAGCTCTAAGGAATCACTTAAACAAAAACACTATCACTTTAGCGCTGAACTAAAAGTAAAGGCCAGTCACTGTTCATCACTCAAGTAGATATAATAGATTAGTAGTAGATTAATGAAATCAATTTTTGATAATTTACTAAATAAGTAACAATGGAATAAAAAAACTGATAGACAAAATATTAGAGTAAAACAGAAGGTCATAAAACATTCATTTATTTTATTCTCTCTGATAGGGTGCATATTTTAACTTTGTTTCCAGATCTGCTGATTTAAGCAGCAAAAATTCTCACTAAATCTATATTAAAGGAGAATATTTTCTCCTTTCATAAACACACATTTATTAATTAAATAAAAACATTCTTTAGGAAAAAATATTGTAGCTTTAATTCTCTCTTTATAGTTATGAATTTTCACTTCAGAGTCAAACTGCTCTTAGCTTATTACTCATTATGGCTCATTCTTCAGGCATATGCATGAAAGCATGATAAATAAATAAATAGTTAGTGTGCGCATAATCTTTTAAAATATATTCACTCAACATTTAATCAGTCTTGATCAATGTTCTTGCCTATGTATAACCACTTTGATCATCAGCAGTTGAAAATATATGAGCATCCTTGAAATCCCATTTAAGGTTTTCACATTCAACATCAAAATCATAGATTTTGCATTAAACAATTTTAAGGATGATAATTAATGGAAGTCAGAATTGTATTTATTGCAAATTCAAAACCCTTTTGGGGTCCTTAGAGCTATTTGCTCTTCTTTCTGGAGTACTCAAGCCTTAAGCCACAAGCAACCTATGCCACTTTATAAGCCTTCCAAGAGGATAAAGTGGAAATGATCTGACTCTGATTCTCACCTCATATTTAACAAAGGTGAACCAAAATGAGTCACTTCCAGTGAGAGAAACATTCACATTTTCTCTCCTGCAGGTAATGAATATGTAATAGAAACCTTTTATCTGTTAGCATTCAGTGCAGTGGTGACACTGACAGTGGCAGAGCCTGATAAATTTGTGGGGATGTTTGCATGTCTCTGCCTGAATGGAGAAGAGCGACGGATGGACTTCTCTCCTTCATCTTCTGAAGAGGAACTAATAGGCATTTGGTGAAGGAGCGGTTCTAGAACAGGTGCCGTGGACTTCCCCCCGATCCTGCTTGCACGATCATAAGACCTCCTTTGCCTGCGAAGAGATGACCGATATCTGCCCTCTTTAGAGTTTCTTGGTGGCATTATTGGGAGAAGAGGAACTTTAGTAGTTTCAGATGATGACTGGGATGAATCTTCTTTGCGCTCGCAGTCATCTTCTTCTCCCATTACTTGAGGATCATCATCACTATCAGATGGGCTTGCCTGGAAAAAAAGAGTAGAATATTGCTTTGTTTACCTAGTATTAACTCTAAACCACAGAGCTTGCCTACCACCCTTTATCCACCAAAAAGTCAATTTCGACACCTTTATAAATAAAATGTAAAAAATGTCCAAAGGTCAGCCAATATTATTATTAGAAACTGGGTGTAAGTCAGAAAAAATATGCATTGACATGGTTGTTACACAATCTGAATTATTAAATTCCCTGACTTTTCCAGGTTTCCCAGGTGTTTGGTAACTTTTTCCCTGACCTTTTCAAAAATTAAGACTATAAGTAAAACACCAAAATTAGGTAGCAGTAATTACCCTGTGGGGACGTTTTCGATACAAGACACTACCTTCCTCCATACATATCTAACGTTTTCTTATGCCTTTATCACTGCTTGTTAGTATTTTAAAGGAAAATTTAAGTGAAAAAGGAATTCTTGATAACTGGTAAAATTGCTCTTTAATGAACTTTTTTCGTAGATTTTTGCAGTTCACTTAATTTTGGTAAGTTTCTTTTGGATTTCTGCGATTAAACGATACGTTTTAGCAACAGTTTTGCCATGCTATTCTGTCGGATTTGTCAGGCTTTCTAAATCAACAATGAAAAATAAATAAACAAACTTAAGAGGTTATTATGTAGCATGATGAATTAATACTTGAGTTTTTCAAAAGTCTTTTCCACGTATAAGGAAGTTTGTAGCCATCTTCTCTTTTTAGGTTGTTTGGTCTTTTTGCTACTTCAATGGCTTCCCTGATGATCCGTGGATAGTAGCTAATTTCTTTACATAAAACTTTCACCCTTTTGATGTCAATACTGTGACCTTCTAAGTGTAAGCTCAGCCAGGGCAGAGTGATACCAATCTTTCTTCCGAATAGCCCGTTCGTGTTCCTTCAGTCTGCATCCTACGGCTCTGTTTGTCTGGCCAATATATGATTTTCCGCAACTACAGAAAATTTCGTATATGCCTTCGAACATTGTGGGAGATACTGGATTTTTAGCTCCTCTAAGATGATCATAAACTTTGGAGGTGGTGTTAAATCTTGTAATGATGTTATGCTTCTTCATGATTTTACCTATGCGATCTGTTATTCCTGCGATGTAAGGCAGTATAACATATCCCAAAGACTTAGATATCTGTTTCTCCTTAGGCTTCTGATTTTTATCAATTTCAATTAATTTATAGCTATAACCATTATCCTTCAGTATCTCCCTTAAATGTTTTATTTCTTCAGAGCTGGAATCAGCATCCGAAACTCTGCAAGCACGATCAAATAGGGTCTTGATAACTGATGCCTTTTGTAGTGGGTGGTGGTGGGAACGTACATTGAGATATCGATCAGTATTGGTCTTTTTCCGATACACACTATGTCCAAGTTTTCCATCTTTTTTCTCTCAACCAGAACATCTAGGAATGGTAGGCATCCATCTTTTTCAATTTCTATCGTAAATTGGATCGATGGATGCTTACTGTTGAGATGTATTAAGAACTTCTCAAATATCACTCCTTGCCATGAGACCATATTATGAATGTATCATCAGCGTATCTTAACCAAACTGTTGGTTGAAGGCTAAAGGTGTTTAATGCTTCTTTTTCAAAGTCTTCCATGTAAAGGTTGGAAATGACAGGGGAAAGAGAAGATCCCATGGCTGCATCTTCCATTTGGTCATATATATCCCCGTTCCACATGTAGTATACATTTTTTAAACAAAATTCTGCTAATTTAGGGTAGTCTGGTACTTTAATTTAGGTTTTAAGTGACTCACTACCACTTCACCACAATACATATTTGAATGTATTAACAAATGACTGAAAAGCTCAATATCCTCTCAGCATATACTGGCTTCAACCTGTCATTAAGAACTTGTTACAACACATATCAAGGTGCTGAGTTGGCTTGTCCTCTTTGGGGATTACAATAATATCAGAATTACCTGCCTTGGTATCCTTTTTCACACTATCTCTAAAATGATCCTTGAAGAAATCAAGCTCCATTATTGATGGCATTTATTAATGCAAATTGGCACATATTAAAGATGCAAATTTGTGTATAAAGACATACATTGATTTTTTTACACATTCTTTTTAGCTCAGTTTTTTTTCAGTTATACCTCTATCACAAGCACATGCCACAATAAAAAAAACATGAAAAAAGCATCAATGAATTGTGAAAGTGCTGACTGCGAGGAGACAATGTGATGAGGGTTGCGTCATGTTAGGATAATGAAATATAAAATGTAAACCATTTAATTTTAGTAGATTAACTTGGTATACCGAGTTAACTATACTAATTATAATGAGTTAATAGAATGACTGATTCATTTATTGTCATCGAGAGAAAGTAAGTGTGCTAATGTTTAGCTCGATTGAACATTGGAAGTGGGTTAGATTTCGATTACAAAATTCCATTCAGACAAACAACAAACAAACAGGTGAAGTTAAATAAGCGTGGTAAAATATAAATATTAGTATAATGGTAAAAATATTTGCAAATCCTTAACACTCTTGTTGATTGCATATGAGCAATATTTTTCGCCTTGTTAACGTATACCATGTCTGTTCACGAGCAGAAAAATATTTTAGACACAGATGTGTTGCAGGTTGCATAATTTCCTTGTCAAGCCTCTGTACCGCTAAAATGACGAAGTAATTCATAAAAATTAAGGAAGAAGTAAAAATATTTTGCAAATTCTTAAGAAATAAGACTACTTATTTTCCTGAGTAAATCCATATTTCTCCAGTATCATGGGTTATTATCGACAGAATTTGTATGTGGTTTTATTTCTTCTCACTTGAAAATACTGCCTCCATTCTTATTAAAGCTGATATTTCACTAGCAATCGGAGTCTTATATTCGGACATGTATGGTTCTTAAGATATTACGAATGATGTATTGTAAACCTTCAACAACTATTGGGGTCTACTGACCATGAAGTGAAAAACTATGTAGAAATTTTCCGCAAGGCACACCATTGTGACAACAATAGGTAGCCTTTCTTCGAAATCTGACTTAAAAGGGAAGGCAGGCTATTCATAATGGATCACCATTCTAGAATAATATGGGTAGCTCAAAAGTGGTTGGTTTGTGGAGCAGTCAAGGAGATTCCCTAGCTCCATTTTTCAGCTATGTTCAACCTTTTCTCTTCCTTCCTTGCTTGCCACATTTCCTCCTCCTCGGCTGCCTGAATCCTTTAAGTTGCGAGCAATACTACGGAGTGCCCTGTCCATTTCAAGACTCTGTAACTCAATTTTGAAATCTAATATTTCCTGAAGCAGTTTAAAAAATTTTGCTAGCATAAAGCTTGCAGGGGTGTCTTTGTATCTGGGTTGCACAAGCAGCATGTAATGCTGCCAAGTTTTCTATATATTTCAACAAGCATACAAAGGAGTAACTGTGTATTTTCTGCAATTGTGGGAGCAATGAAGAAGTAAAAACATACCTCAGGCTTCTGCTAAAGGTCAAGGTAAAAAGGAGTGGAATTTTATCATAAAAATAACACTAGCGATTACCACTAGACCTACCTGTCACCAAGTTAGCACTCCAGGAATGGCACACAGTCTTTGAGACCGCGCATCTGCTTCGCTCTCTATAACTTTGCTCTTAAGTTACTTATGCAGACATCCCCCCATTAATGTGTATATCTCAGTAACATCTGTCCTTTGGTATACTAAGAAATTAGGACAAATGTAGACTTAGTGCGTGAGAGTGAGTTGTGGTCTCGGAGACCCGCTCCACTACTTATGCTACGCTGAGACTGCACACCACTTGGCAAGTATGAGACCATGCACGTTCTACATTTTATTAATTTGTATCCATTAGATTGACGCAGGCATCCAGTCATATGTGTTTGTCTCGCTGAGGCTTAGTAGTCATTCCACTATGATATTTCTGCAAATGCGCATGCCGTGTGTGAGAGTAGCTCCTGTCTCAGATACTGGCACAACTGTTTTCTTTGGAAGTGGTCCATCATTTCACAGGTATTTTGCATTGTTTCTCATTCACTTTTTTGTAATATTCCTGTGTTCTACTAAGGGGTTTTACTATCAGAAAAATCATCTTTTGAATATTGATTGGTATCATATAGTGATTACGATAGGATTAGGATAGTTACGAGGAGATGGAGAGGAGGATCACGCAATACATGGAAGAAGTTGAGGAAGAAGGTGATGATTTGTCAGAAGAAAATGAGGAGGACTGCATTGATACCCAAGATGATGTCACAGACACAGAGCAGGAATTTAGCGATTCTGATCTGGATGGCTACGGAGCATCAAACAACGACGCAACACAAGGCCAGGAGTATAAGGGAAAGGATGGTACACCATGGGAAAGCAACCCTCCACCCCTTGCTCAAGCAAGAAAGTGTGACATAATCAGAACTGCTATACCATCTGTCACACCTGAAACTCAAAACCTGAAAACCATTGAAGATTGCTGGGGGTATTTTGTGAGTAAAGAAATAATTGGAATAATTGTTAGGTATACCAATCAGCGCATTAGATCAATCAAAAGAAATTACAAAAGAGAGAGATATGCCTATAAAACAAATAGTTGTGAAATTGATGAATTGATTGGTATGCTGCTTCTATGTGGAATTCGAAAATGATGTCGGATGAATGCCAAAGATTTGCTCAAAACCAATGGCTCGTCCTTTAAAATTTGTAGACCCCCCACAAGTGAATTTAGATTTACATTTTTACCTAGATGCCTTCGATTTGATGATAAAAAACTAGAGTCGATCGACTCAAATCTGATAAGCCAGAAAGGGTTTACTGCTTCACCTACAGTCACGGTAGATGAGATGCTCCCTGCATTTAGGGGAAAATGTCATTTTAGGCAGTTTATCCCAAATAAACCGAATAAATACGGTATAAAAATAGAAGCAGCTGCATGTGCTGAACCATTTTAAGTGCTACACATGAAGGTGTATGTCGGAATATAACCTGAAGGTCCATACAGATGCAGCAACAAACCCATTGATTTGGTTCCTCATTTTTGTCAATCAATATTCAATATCTGACAAAACTAAAAAAACAGTCTCTAAATCTAAGCCATATTATTTCAACAAGGATGATGACATACTTGTAATAACTGCCTAATTAATGTTATGTATTTCGGAAGACCAAGCATTTAGTGCCGTATTTTCTGTGTATATTGCACAAGTAGTAGGTATATACATATAAGTAGTTAAATATGCTTTTAAACATGTTGGGTTTGGCTATCGTATTATTTTACTTTGCTCGCAATTAGTGAAAAGCATTGCAAAACTATGTAAAAATGAGGAAAAATTGATCTTAGAGACCAAAGTATGACTGCGTAGAAACAAAAAACTACATAAATTAAGAAACTACATAAAATTGAAGCCTAGTGGGAGAGGGATAATAATTTTCTCGCCAAAAACGCCCATCTTGAAACAAACTCTTTCCAAGCTCAGGTGAGACAAATGAGGAACTCAGTGTGAAAACAAATATCATTAATGAACAACTGAGAAAAGCAAGTATATTTCACAACAGCAACCAAAATACAAACCAATAGTCAAAGGTTCAGCTGACCATATTGTAACTTCCACTCCAAAAGCACGCACAAAACTGTGTACAAGTGCAAGCTGTGAGGCTCTTTTAGTCAAACTTGACTGAATGATGGGAGCGATGCGCACTCGTCGCCGACTTAACCAGAACAGAGAATGAGGCTTTGGTGATTCCACTTTTAGAGGGAGAATTTCCAGCAAGGTTGAAATGGAGTGGGTAAGGTAGAAGTAAGTGGGATAGGATAGAGGTGATTGGTAGCCTTGGAGGAGAAGAAATAGTGAATGAGTACAAAGATGCAGTAGAAGTCTTCAATTGGAGTTTCAGGAACTGATTTTTGTCTCCACCCGCAAAATATGAAGAAAAAGCCACTGTGCCACGGTCAGATTTTCGGGTTTCTCAGTTTTCTCCTTCCCCGACTACTATATAAGCGAGAGTTGACTGGGTGAGGGAAACGACCAAAGGTTCATCCAAAGTCGCTGACCGATGTCGCTGGCAGAAGTAGTCACTGGCTAAGAGCAGTCTGTGCATTTTGAGACATAGGCATCGTTGACACGATGTCATTAGTGCGCATGTCAGATGCGCCTCGGGCAAGTCCTTTGGCTAAGTCCACTGGAGAAACAGTGTTCTGATGGGAAACATGTCCAAGGATGGGAAATTTTGACAGAAAAAGGTGGTGGAGAATGCATAAAAATGACACAAAATCGAGAGTTGACTACCCAGCTAGCACAGGATAGGCCGCATCCCTGAATATGAGGATAGTCCACATATATACCGTGGATAAGCCTATCTCGGCGCAGAGATAAAGTATGACGAATCCACTCCGTATTTGAGGCGAAATTAGAGATGAATTTCCGTATTTTCAGGGATACGCGTATCCTTACGTCGTTTTGACCAATACGGGCGGCGGACAACGATCGCAGCGCCATCGGGTGAGAATCTTAAGAACTATGTGAATAACACCACTACACGCACGTACCAAGCGGCTTTTACAGGAAATCAAAGGCGACAAACAAGAATTGTGGAAATCAGCCCGAATCTAGGGGCAAACTACAAAAATACGGATTTCTTCCCGTGCTTCTGCAAGTTCTGGCGGCTTCAGGTTCGTGAGCACTGACGCTTGCATTTATAGGTCGAGAAGTGATAATTAAAATCGAAAATTTTATTTCAATCATACCATGCGACCATCATATTTTTATGCGTTTACTAACTTCTATTTACATGTTTTCTGTGGTTATTGCCGGGTCCAGCGCTATGAGATCTCATTCACTGATTTTCATTTTATTATGGCCTTCTAACATTTATGCATTATTATTTTATTGACTCGACTTATTTCATTTTTATCTTTATTTAACACTTCACGGTCACATTCATGCCGCCAATTTCGAATGGCCATTTCATGCCCCACCATTCATCGACTTAAGTGGGTTTTTTTTACTTACTTACTGCTACGCTTCGGAGTGATTACTTCTCTTGATCCTGGGCTCAAAATGATTAACACTAATGTCAATTTATCCATACTATTTATTATCATAAATACAGTCGCAGATCACTATCCATTTTTAGCCACGATGTTCTCTTCCAACACAAAGTGCATGGCACTTCTGAACCTCAACACTCTCATTCAACTTAAAATAACTCACTTTCGCTGGTGATTAGATTTATTCAATAATTACACTGCATATACCATTTAAGTACTGTGACACCCCCTCCCCAAACGCTTGCAATCGTGGAAAACAGGGATATTGAACGTGGAAGATAAGCTTATCCCCAAAATATCTTTTTTCTCCAAGGATACGGCCAAATCTGGGCGTGGAAAAAAGGGATATTGAACGTGGAAGATAAGCTTATCCCCAAAATATCAGATTTCTCCAAGGATACGGCCAAATCTGTGCTAGCTGGGTATTGAAATACCCTATGCTTCCTGCCCAAATCTTAATGTCACCATGTAAACTTGAGAATAATGTAGAATCAAGGTGCATAAAATCGAGGTTTTACAGTATATATTCTGCACTCATGAAACAGGAAAGGAATATATGTATATTTCTGACAAGCAATGCTACATACAAAGATAATGACCTATTATGCTACGTTAAAAACTATAAATTCAGCAATGACCTTGCTCTAATGGCTAAGTTACTTACCAATCTTTCTCTCTTTTTCAGAGTCAGCTCCAATCTCCGCAGGAATCTGCAATGATAGCAAATAAATTATTTATATACCATTAGTGAAAGGCACACCGACCAAGGTTTTGGCATACTATGCCATAATCAAGGTATATATATGCATATCATAATGTGTATGCTGAAACCTTGGTTGGCGTGTCTTAAAAAAAGGGTGGACATGGTACTAATCCCAGATAGCACAAGAGCTGCAATAAATCCTATTACCCATATATTACACAGATAAGCAGGTAGTGAAGACTATTTAGTTTTAAACATATGTACATCATATTCAGTAGCAAATCCATAATCTAGAATTCAAAATAAATGAAAACAAGCACTGAACCTACCTTATCTGATGACCAATAGTTTTCATCCGGCATATTTTTCTCGTCTGTGGCAGCGATTCTTGACCATCAAGTGGCAACATTAATGCTTCATGCAGGCCTAACTTCTCTGACCCATATATCCACTTAGACTCCTTCCCAATTATCTTAAAGAGAAGAGTTGAAAATTTAGTTTTTTTAGGATGCAGCTGTAATCAAAGACAAACTTAAGTGTAGCACACAGTAAGAATTTATCACAGTAAGTTTTTGATGACGCACATGTTTCTTTCCCAAGCCTTAGCATTGATTCCTTCAAAGCCAAGGTTCATTGGTCAACATATTCAACTCACATATTTAGTCAAATTCAGACAAAGGAAATAACAGTTCATTGATGTACAGTGATAGCAAAACGTGGTGGCTGTTACCTTTCATGAAGGGTGATATCAAAGAGGGGAAGGCATGCATAGAAGGAGTTGGCATGTAAGAGGAGAAAATATGACAGTCGAAATTCTGCCAAGGTAATTGCACTTAACCAGAGAGTGCAGAAGCATATATGTATATAATACGACAACTCTCATTATCCAAAGAAGTCGCCATAAAATTTGCTGATAATGTTCACAATCCATTGGAGATGCCAATTTAAAGAAATTTATGAAGAGCAACAGAGAGTGCAATTAACAGAAGGAGTTTTTTTGAAGTTTGCATCAAAGTATTATGACAGTAAGAACCCAGGTGGTCATGTGTGGAGACATCTTTACTCCCCTACACAGAGGTAGTTTGCAGGCAATGGACTTTTACACAAAAAAGGGTCTTCTCTGCAATTGCCACCATGTTTTGCTTATGCTGTAATTTGCTCTGACCTAGAACTTTAGCTTAAAGCTTGCTTACTTTATATTTTAGACAACTTAAAATCATATTAAAAAGAGATTTATTCTAGAATTCAATGAATTAAAGGAAAATAGCACCAACTGTGATGGAAAATTGATGGTAATACATATTAAATAAATGCTTACAATATTAGAAGAAGCAACTAATGGGTATGCATAAGCACATATTACATGAGAGAATAGATGGAACCATAAGGCTTGATAGCTCATAAGCTAGGGTTAAAGCCACTATTAATTCAGTTGATCAATTACACAGCTAATTCATAAATATTACTAAAAGAATTGTCATGCCTCCATAATGATTTCTCAATAGGTAAGTAAACCTAAAGCAATTCCAAGAAAAAAATCATTATTAAATGTATTATTGCATCACCTGCGTGTGACAGCCATACTGAGAGAATTTGAATATTATTCATGAAATAGGCCTCACTTTACCCACTTCCTCAGCGCTACAGCCCGGTATGCGCTTTGGCCTCCATTAGGCCTCACTTTAGTACACTAAAATGTCATTACTTCTCTATCTATGTATTTACATTGTTGATAATTAAAGGATATAACACAGCAACAAATGGATTCATATTATGAAGGGCCAACCTTCCAAGTAGGTACATATGTAAATGTACTATACTATACCCGCACAGAAATTTTGTAGTCCGCTGATGTCAATTGACGTCAGTCTGTGCTCAGCGCGAGTCAAAGAGAGTCAGCGCAAGTCAGCCTGTAATCAGTGAGAGTCAGAGGGAGTCAACCCAAGTCAGCCTGTTATCAACAAGAGTCAGTGGGAGTCAACCCAAGTCAGCCTGTAATCAGCGAGAGTCAAAGGAAGCCAGCCTGCCATCAGGCGGAGTTGGTTGCGTGTCAAGATTAAAGGAACTCCGGTGTAAACAAGCAGTCTGATCTAGCACCGGTTTCAATAAAGTCTTATGAATATAAATTTGTGGTTTTATCATATATACAAAGCCCTGATGATCATTTAAGTGACCTACCCGCTCAGAACCATTTTCTCATCATAGGGTAAAATCCTTCCCTCAACCTTTTGACTGATTGCGTGTACTATAACCCATTTTCCAGTGCAAAAACACAAATATATATGCCACCATAAATTAATAAAGCAACAAATATGTGTAATTAAGCATTAATCACCTTTAAGAGATTTCTCTGAAATTTTTGAAGCAGGTGAAGAGACGGAAGCAACGTGAATTTGCAATGATGCTAAAAAACTCAACAATTTATTTTGAAAATTGGAAAGAAAAGAAACCTTGTTTATGGTTTAAATTTAGAAATAGTGCAAGCGTCCTCAATCATTTCACAATTAGGGTTTCAATAATCACCTTGATAAATTATCCCTTCAATAAACCATTTTATAATCCAAATTAAAAATAGCAGCAACGCAGCTTCCATGGCACCGTCACTTCCACTTGGGAGATTGCTTGTAGCAAACCTTGCAAAGTAGCGTGGTTGAGTGTTTCAATCATGAATATATATTCCTGGTTTGAGTACTGGTAGCGTGATTTCAGTGTGGTTGACATACTCATTCAAATGACGAGAAATCAAAGACATGTATTCATCCTTGTACAATTTTAAGGTGGAAATTATGATGTGTGCAACGTCGTAATTTGACTGTGTTACTTTTTCCCATGGATTTATTTTCCCCCGGCAGAAGTGTAATTGCAGCATAAAATATTGCTGTAATTTTATTGATAGTTCAGCTTTGTCCAACCTAAAGGGAAGGTTAGATTATAGAGTCCTAAGGGTAATTATTTGGTGTATTTTTGTTTTGATATACTAGTACGAAGTTTCTAGACAAGCTGACGTCAGTTGACAACAGAATGAAGTCAAACTGACATCAGTTGATGACAGAATGAAGTCAGGCTGACGTCAGTTGATGACCGACTGAAGTCAGGCTGACGTCAGTAACGGCAAATTTCGGATGTCAGTCTGACGTTAGCCTGACTACTGCTGACTAGAAAAATTTCCATACGGGTATGCTCATCTGAATGGAACAACTATGGATGGACACTCACCCAGGGTTTAATTTAGCATATGGTTACATTTATGGTTTTTACTTATGTAATTCAGAAGTTAGGTAATTCTAGCTTGTATAGTTTTGTTGGCACAGGGTGAAGTGGTTAAGAGGGGAAAGGGTTAAGGGTTAACACACTTGACTTCCCTTGATGGAACATTGTACTGAATAACTTAAAAGAAGCAATAAGTAAAATAAGTAAGTAGGCATATTTTCCTTACAATACATTTTGCATCATCATTATTGCAAATAGCCCCTCTGTCAACATTATTAAGATCACTAAGATTAAATATATTTTGCAACGTGTAGTTCCAACCAACAGCTAAATCAGCCACAGTAATGGATCCTTCAATCAAATTGAAAGAAATTTTTTACACAATACAATAGAGTAAGTTCACACCCTGTGGATTTTAGGATGGTAGAGCATATTCAAAATTATTGAAAACTTTAACGCAATATTTACATGAAAGGCTGGAGGTAGGTGCCAAAATATATCCACTACAACTCAGTACAACACACTCTCACACAGCCACAGTGATGGTGCAATGGATGGTGAATATGGATGCTTATATGCAGGTACTCCAAATGTACTTAGTACCTATAAGCATCAATTTCCAAAAATATGATGATGTAACCTTACCTCATTCTAATTCACTTCAATGAATAATATACATTTGTATGAAGTTAAAACTAAAGTAGTAAATGGTATGCAGATACCAAAGTTTACATGCCTACACAAGCATACTTAAGTTGATTGAAAGTTCTTAATTACATTCTTATGGGGTACTAAAGAATCACAAAATTATATTTGCTTCAAAACCTGTAACTAGATGGCATGTAAGAAAGGCAGGCTTCTGGCACAGGCTTGCTCCATATATCCATTATGGCATCAAAAGATGATAAAATTCACCTATTCTGCAGCAGGTGTCCTGATGCATTGCCGTATGGAGGTTGCTTCAAAAGAAATGTATGCATAGCTGTCAAGGCAAAGACAATGAGATAGCTGCCATCTGATTGGCCAATGCCCCAAATTAATGACTGCGTACAATTAAAAAAATGTATTTCCATGAATTCAAAACAAGAAGAATTAGGCATTCTCAAGTCAATGAATTGGTCTGCTCCAAGTACAAAGAGGCTTCATTATGATTGCATCATAATATGTTCCTTGGTGATTAATTGGTTAGACTGCTTGTCTCATTGGTAAGATATACCTATTCATTTGATCTTATATTGGACTATTCTTAAAAGATTTCCCATGGAATAAAAAGGACCTCAAACCTGCTTCTGGGAATAATTTTCAGTAGGAAGTCATTAGATTCAAAAGATGATTAGATATTTTGTTTTCTCCTCCCAAATCCTTTTTGGATATGCTTTATAAAGACTCGCCACATCCACTCCATTGTCCGCAAGGGTGTTTAGGTACCTACATGTATTAGGGTCTGGCTTCAACAGTTTTACTACATTGCTATGATTTTTCATGTCCTCTTCCAGACAACAGTCATTCTCAAAGGTAAGAGGAAGACATCATGGAGATAGCCAAGACATAGGGCAGGTACCTATGTATTGAATTAGGATAATTTTGGATATGGATAATGGCTAAAGCTTCCCATACTGTCCTAAATTCCTTAGTGTGTTGAAAATTATTAGCACAAAAATTTAAAACAATGGAAGGTGCACATCTTAATAAAATGCCTCCTGTAAATTGGTGAATACTAGGTGTTGGAAAAATATTAATGGACATGATAACTGAAATAAGGGAATTGGATATTAATGCTCAACTTGAAAACATATAATAAAACTAGCAACTATTGATTGGAAGAAAAACTTAAAACCTGCCAGTACATATGGCCAAGCATGGTAGATACTTCTGGCAACATAACACAGAAGTTCTAATGAATGTGAAAAAAATTCCCTGCATCGACAGCTTCAACTATTAGTTACTTATTACACTATTTTGGCAACAACAATAATCTGATGATATCTAAGGAAAGAAAAGCATTATGTAATCAATAACTACTGGGTTTCTCCTGCAAATAAGCTAACTAACAGTCAATGAATAAATTCCTTACTCGATCAGTACTCCATGAGTCAAGCAACTTTTCATTCTTCGGGTATCTTATCCCCACACGAGCACTGGAATCTATAACCAAAAAATTCTCTTTCTCTTAATAGATTTAAATTCTGCTGAAGGAAAATATCAAAATACACTAAACAGAAGCAAATAAAAGTGAATTAGTTGGAGGAAATGTAGGCTACCCTTCAAATTTAATAGGAAAATTTAGGCATGTATTATAACAAGTAACATTAAAATATGTACAGTGGAACCTGGTTAGGACGTTCCTCCTTAGCACGTTTTCCTCTTTATCACATTGATTTATCACAGTCCCATAATCTTAGGGACAAAATACAGGTAAAATTATTTGGTTACTACGTTCTAAATACTGGCGCTTCCCTGGTTAGTACGTTCAACTACTTGCCGTTAAGCAACCCGATCTCCATTTTTCTAGTATTATTTAGTCATGTAAACAACCAAAACTCCCGAGTTAATACACTAAATATCAAACCTTAGCATTTGCATGTTTATCCATATGTAATCCTATTTTCGCGGCATGACGTAAAACAATACGCGGCCGATTAGCAGGAGTGTAGTTTTTGAGCGGGCAGGAATTCATATTGCACGTCTTGTGATCATAAGGACAGTTAAAATGGAAAGCAAATGAGTTATGAAGCAGATTACAATTGCAGCAAAAATTCAAATTCTGGAAGAAGTAGACAGAAATTTACACGTAAGGCGAGTAGAATTGGCGCGAAGGTTGAACATTCCTGCATCCACTTTAAGCACGATTGTCAGCAATCGCGATAAAGTCCGAAGTGGTTATTGTGACAAAAAACTATAGTGCATTTGTGAAGGGAAATATCCAGAATTAGAATCCATTCTCCTTAAATGGTGCAAACAAGCACGAAGTTCAAACGTGCCATTTGATGGCTCCATCATCAAAGAAAAGGTGATGCATTTGGCTGTAAAAATGGGCATTGAAAATTTCCATGCCTCCAACGGTTGGATCAGTGGCTTCAAAAACAGACATGGATTAGTTTATAGGTGTGTGCATGGTGAGGCCGCCAGTATTAACCTTGATGTGGTTGAAACTTGGAAGAAAACGACTCTGGCCATGCTCCTTGAAGGGTACAGCCCCGATGATATTTACAATGCCGATGAGACTGGTTTATTTTTTTAACTTATTACCAGTACGAACGTATGCATTTAAAAGTGAAAAATGTCATGGAGGAAAATTAAGCAAGGAGAGACTAACAGTTTTGTGTGCTGCAACAAGAGTGGAACTGACAAGCTAATGCCGCTTGTGATAGGGAAATCAAAACACCCGAGGTTTTAAAATTTTGAAAATTTTTCAAGAGAGATGAAGCTTTCAAATGATTATTTCCATCCATACAATTAATATCAAGCTTATAGGAGAAATAGCAAATATATGTATGCCTAAGGTATACTTAATGATCAAGTGCGCAATCAGGTTATTTGATGATTTAGTGAATATGTCTGTTAGCTTCAGGTGAAAGATAAAAATATAACAAAGTTTTGCTTTAAAATCAATGTGCATTATATAACCATGTACAGAATGGTAATAAATTCAAAGAGCCTCTAAAATATTTATACAATGGTTTTCAACTTCTTTCAGACCATCAGTTTAGGCTACCATAGCCATAGGCAATCAATATGCTTGCGACATAACCACAAATAAATATGTAGGTGATTGATGCTTTACAGAGGTGCAGATTCACAAAATAAAAGGAAAGCTAACCCACTCAAGTCTAAAAATCATATATAATATTAATTTATTCTAGAACTTAATGTGCAGTTAATAAAATGTATATTTTAATATACTCCCTGGAAATTATGTACCAACTCAAAATGAGATTAAACCATGATTTAAAAAATGGATATTGTTTATCAATAATAAAATTATGGCCAACTTCCCACTGTGAGAGTAACACCTTCATAACCCTTTAACTGCTCCAATTGTCTAAAAGTGATCGCCGCAGCAGACTGCTCCCATCATCTATTGGCGATTTGAAGTATGGTTTTAATCCCAAACAACATAGGTACTAAGAATTTTTTCGTCTTTTTGTAAAAAAGTCCATCAATTTGTATTTCAAAGTAAAATCAGATGACAATTACTCAAAATAAAATTTGAAAACAATTTTTACTTTGAATAAAAAGTGATAAATAATAAAATTATGCAAAAATTTAGAAAAAAGAAGAAAAAAATTTCACCTGCCGTGAGCTATAGTTTCACATTATTTGCACAGTTAAAGGGTTAAAAGTAGCATACACCCATACTCAGTGGTTGATTAACCCTTAGGCTGCGGGAAACGTACATGTACGACTGTACCGGGAACTGCGGAGAGAACGTTCTTGTACGTTTGACCCTTTCTGTCTACCTGCTCCCTCAGTCCTTTCATATTTTTATGACCCGAACTCTTTCTTTCCAGCGATGGACATCTGGGAATCCACAATTTTTACCCAAACCAGTCCCTTCCCACGCTCTTTAGGAATCGCATACCACCGGAATGGTGTGCGACCCTTTCTTCTGATTGTTCGCTCAAGAGGCTACGGTTGTCTCAAAAGTTAGTTGTCTTATGCTCGCGCCCGGCTCAATTATCAACGGATTTTTTTGGTGTTTGGTATCAAATTAAACAGAAAGTTGCTAGAAAATATATTTTCATATTTGTTTTCAACAATTACGCCTATAAACAAATTTTCAAAATTAGTTCCAAGTTCCACTAATCCCTCGACAAGTTCCGGTGCCCACTCCCTGGGATCCCGAGAAAAGGATCGGGAGGGGATTACATGGGTCATATAACTGCCTGGCCTCGGCCCGCGGGAAGGATGGACAGGCTCCGTCCGAATAGACATTTGCCGCACAGGGTGGACGAAATGCGCTCTAGCTGCCGCAGCTTAAGGGTTAAGGAGAGTAAATAGGTGGGTGGCTCCCCTGTAATACCTTGTTCAATAGGAAAAAATATGGTGGTCATAAGGTTCTCCATGTTCCGCAGACTTAGTAGGAATTTGCTCCCCCCCCTTACCCCCCAAAAACAACAACCTCAACCCACCACTGCACATACTTATTTACAGTTCCTACCCCAATAATCCCCACTTGCATTAGTAGCTTCTTCACATTGCACAAAATGAATGTAATTTCTACCTGCACTTACACCTATCTTAATCACCATGATTGAAGGGTACTGGTATTTACTACCTTCAACGTGCACCATATTTGTTTCTCGTGACTTTCTGGTCTCTTGAAGATGATGATAATTGATCTCTTATCCATTGTAATTATTGTGCATATGAATGGCAGAAAAAAACTATTGTAGATAGATAACTTTGGTAAGCTTATCCACTCAGAAAAAGTTACCATGGTCAGTGCCATCAGGGCATTTGAATTACTAATTATGTACGTATTACCCTTTTGTTGGATCACCATGGTAAGTAGCTAGTGCAGCTAGTACACATAACAACAGGGCATTAGTGTATAATTAACCTTCTCTTATGTATTATTTTTTATTCTAATGAAAGTTAAAATTATATAGCTAAAGGTTTCATACAAGGAATAACAGTAAAAATGTAATAACATTAGTCAGCAAGGGTTGTACATTGATGTCTAACTCATCTTCATAATAGGCTTTCTGGCCAAATAATGGCCACCATATGAATATTAATATCACAAATTCATAATCTATTGGTTTTTCGCATTAACAAATAATGGATGTGATGAAAATAACTATACTTAGCACATTCCACACTTTTTTATTAAAACAACCGACTGCGGTATCAATATCTAAGCATCACTCTCATGGTTCACAAAACTATGGAATTAGGTCCATATTTTTGTAAACCTTGAGAGTTACCACCAAGTTACTGCCAGGGGGATTATGGGCGTGCATGGGGTTAGGCAGCCCACTGTAATTCCTGCTAAAATAGGAAAAATGGTAATCATAAGGCATTTCATAACCCCCCAGACCTAGGTAAGTAGCAATCTCCCACTAAACAATGGCCTAAACCTTCCTCTGGTCAGTGCTGAAACCATCAATTTTACTGAAATCAGTTTGTTTATAGCAATGCCATCCCATAAACAGAAACAAAGCTTGCTTTGTTTGTAGAAATCAGTCATAAAATAAATAATAAGCCAGTAAAGAATTATATCATGGAACTTTTGGTATTCTCACCTCAGGTGCTTTATCAGCTGTCACATTGGCATCATCATGTGGCAGAGGTGTTGTTGCTGTTGATGAGGAAGATGGGTTGGAAGAATGAGGAACATTAGGAACTCCGTGGGGGGAAAGGGTGACTTCAAAGCATTTCTTTTGATCCATGGCTCCAGGAGATATCCACCCTCTTAGATGCTTGTACTTTCTTGGCTGATAGTGGTGCAGTTTGGTGGGTGACTGCAGGTTAGCCGGGTAAGGGACTTCAATGCTCTTGGTTCCCGCTCTATCAGAAGATGATGAACATTTACTTGATAGCTGGACATATGAGGTGGAGGTGCTAGGTCTATGAGAAATGCACAATTTGAAAATTATAAAAATAGGCGATTGTAATTTTTACTTCCACTTATGCCTATTACCTCTACCTATAAATGTAACATGCATATCATATTATATACAGTGCATGCAATTTACATCCTTTGCCTAACTAAAATCTTTTTTCCTGGTTAATATATATACATATTTTTACTTTTTTTATGATAACTGTAATCTATCATAATGAAATTTTATAGTATTTGGGTGGTATGCCTTTTAATTATGTTTTAAAAATGAGCAGAAAATTTTTTATCCATAATTTCCTTTTCCTGAAACATTCTTTGAAGACTTATTTTTGGTTTTCTGTTGAAGGAAATGTTTTAAATTTTTTATGATGGTGCTCTAAGACTGTTCTACATTTCCCCCTGTTACCTGTGTCAACATTCCTAGTAGCAGAGGACGTTGTCACAATCTTGCATCAACGTGCACAATGTTACATGACAATGTGCACATTGTCACAACATTGCATCAACATACAAGAACAATGTTTTCACTTCACATTGCCACAATGTTGCATCAACGTCCAAACACAAGGTTATCAGTCGACATTGAATCAACATGCATGCAGCGTTGACGTCAGCTATAATTTAAATTATACTTTATCTATAATTATACCACAGGGGTTGGCAACTGCGGAACTTTGCATTCGTGCACATGAACATTGTCTTCACGTATAAATATATATTTCATTTTGAATAATTTATTCTACTTGTTAGGCTTGTGAAGGTGAATGTGAACAAACATGTGGGAATTGGAAAAAATCTTGTTTATTCTCAGTAATATTACATTTACATTCATACTATGTGGTAATATAGGTTTCAATTAATTAATGCCTGATAACTGCTATCGTGATTGGATGGTATTTCCTCTAACTATAATCACGTAATAGCAATTTAAAAATTAGTTCTCGAAGTCACATTAATCCACGGGAGTGGCAATATATACACAACTTTCATGATGTGAGCTATTTAATATCGGGGGCAAGGATGTGCGCTTAGAGCCATAGGACTTACCATAATTAGATAGATACAAAGTTGTCAGGTAGATACAAGGTAGGATAATACAATGTACATACACATCTCATCCCGTTACAATAACATGCATAGTATTTAAGAAGTGAATTCCTTTTTTTATTTTGAGAGGGCAGGGAAGAGTCAATGGGGCAAGGGAGTTTCAAGGGAGAAAGTTTTACCAGACTAACTAGGAAAGAACCGTCTGTTGACAAATTATCAACATTAATGTTTATTATGGGATAATTTCATTGATGGCTAAATCTATGGAAATTTTTTAATGTTGCCTTAAAAATGTTGCACCGAAAACGTTACAGTGATGTTGCGCTGATAACGTTGCAGCAACCCAAGGGGGTTGCTGGTCCCCTACTGGGCACCTCCCCAGGGGGCGGATAGGGGAATGCTCACCAGATATGGTGGGTACCAAGGAAACTAAATACTCGGGGCGGACCAAAACCAGCTAGGGGAAGGAACCCCGAAGATAAACCAGTTATGAGTAGTGTCACGGAGGAAAGTAACGTTACGGTGCAGAGGATGGATACCTCAGTACTGGCGCTGGTCGGGAGAGTGCAAATGGGCTCCGGGGCATCGTCATCAAGCGACCGTAGTGCTGTAGGGGTGGGCCACTTGGCTTCAACAGTATATAATACCACAAGTGAGGAGGAGAAGAAGAGGAGGCAGCTGTGGCAACGGCATGAGGACCTCATTCAAAATCTTATAAACAAATTGGAAGACAGAAGTGCCAGAACCATTAATAATGCACTTCGCGAATTGGCAAAGAAAATTCGCAATAAGTTTGAGGGGATAAAGAGGTGAGGGAAACCACCACAAAAAGAATGCGTAACAGTGACCCCCAAGACAAGTACGAGCACCAGGAAAAGCGGCGATGCTAGCGTGAAGCAGTTACAAACCCCAACAGGTCAGCAAAACAAACGCAAAGACCGCACACCACCGTCAAGAGAAGTTGACAAGAAGAAGACTAGGACAGAGTAGGAGGAAAATCAAAAAGGTTGTAAAATCGCTGGATAAAGTGAGAGACCAAAGGAAAAGAAGAATACTTTCGGGAAACGGAAGTCCCAAACACTGCCTAGCGCGCTACTCATAAGTGCCAAAGACAAAAGTCAGAAGTCCTATGCTGATATCCTAAAGGGCTGTTTCCACAGCGACCGAATTACGACGACCTGACCGAGCAATGCGACGAAAATGATATACCGGCAGTGACACTCCCGGAACTAAAAGGAGCGTGATCCAAGGTTGGTATTTCGAAAGCCCCCTGGCTGGATGGCATCCCCAACATTGCATTGAAAGTAGCCATAGAGGAAGTACCAGAGATGTTCCTCTCCATGTACAACAGGTGCATGAGGGAAGGAACTTTTCCCACCCAGTGGAGGCGGCAGAGACTAGTTCTCCTCCCTGAAGGAAAGAAGCCACTGGGCGAACCGTCATCTTATCGTCCACTATGCATGCTTGACACGGCAGGAAAAATCTTCGAGCGTATAATCTATGGGAGAATCGAAGAATTATCGGAGAGACATCTATCCGACAACCAATTCGGACTGCGGAAGAACCGTGATACTCTCGATGCCATCAGTCTCATCGTAAATAAGACAAGAGAGGCAATAGCTGGCAAAAGGTGGAAGAGCGGCGAGAAACAGTTCTGCCTAATCGTGACATTAGATATCAAAAACGCATTCAATTCGGCCAGATGGGATCATATTATGGAGGCGCTCTCTGAAATAGGTGTCCCTGGATACATACAGAAGATGGTGAGGAGCTACTTCAAAGACCGAATCCTGAGGTATGACACCGATGAAGGTCCTAAGCAGTATCATGTAGCTGGAGGAGTTCCACAAGGTTCGGTGCTCGGACCGCTGCTTTGGAACATCATTTATGATGGGCTACTGAGACTCAAAGGCCCCAGAGCAGTGACAAAAGTGGCGTTCGCTGACGACGTCGCAATGGTTATCATGGCAAAACACCTGGATGAGGTTACCCACCTCTTCAATGTCTCCTTTGAGATATGTAGAGAATGGATAGAGTAAATGGGATTAGATCTGGTCGAACACAATCTGGTGTATGGCATAGCCATTTGGGCCGACACACTCGCGACCCAGTAAGAAAGTGACGTCCGTGTATCGACTAAGTGCCCTACGAGTAACAAGCGGATTCTGCACGGTGTCAAAAGAGGCAGCAGAAGTTATCTCAGGACTATTGCCAATCGAGATACTAGCAGAAGAACGGAAGGAGATCTTCCAACAAAGGAAAGCCCTATGAGACCTGAAAGATAAGAAAGAAGAAGAGCAGCTGAAGACTGAAGAATGTAAAAGGAGCTTAACATGGTGGCAGAAAAGTTGGGATAATTCAACTAAGGGCAGATGGATGCACCGGTTGATTCCCCAAGTTGACAAGTGACTGAATCGCAGTCACGGTGAGGTCAACCATTACCTAACACAGATGCTATCAGGTCATGGGTGCTATTGAGCCTACCTCTGCAAATTTAAGCATGAGGAGTCTTCGGAGTGCCCATCCTGTGTAGGAGTCGATGAAAATGCAGAGCATGTGTTCTTCACGTGCCCTAGATACGACGAAGTTCGGAAAGAGCTATAAATGACGATAAAACAGAATATTTCTCCAGAAAGTTTGACAGAGGTGATGATGTCATCAAAGCAGGCATGGAGAGCAGTTGATATCTTCGTAACGAAAGTTCTAAAGAACCTACGAATCAAAGAGCAGAAGAGAAAGAAGAACGAAGATAGAAGAAATAAGAATGAACACAGAAGAAAGAAGAGAGAAGATTTGTAGAAAGAAGAGTAGAAGAGAAAAGACCAGCAGAAAGAAGAGCACCCCGAACCCCTAATCTTGCAGCCAACATCATGGCAAGGAGGGGGAATAGGGATGCTGCTAAACAGATGAAAGAGCTAGCAATAGCTACCACCCCCCCGCAAAGTAATGCCTTATGGCAGTCCCGCAGGGAATTAGGTTTGGATGTATAGAGGGTATTTTTTACTTGGTATGGGTTGCCGGGGCTTACTCCGGCTGTGTTCCGATACATCCAGGAACCCATCATCCTTCACCCTTGGGTGACTTCGTGGGACCAGACGGAGCCCAATGTCATACTTATCCTCGTGTGTAGCGTAAGTGCGTGCGTAAACAGAATTTTTACTTCCCTCTTATTAAAAAAAAAAACGTTGCAGCAACGTGGTTTTTTGGGAAATTCGGATGTTGAGGCAAGGTGCATGCAACGTTGCGTCAACCAACATAAATTTTGTGTGCACTTGTACCTTTTCCCATTGTAACATTGTCACAACATTGTGACAACGTTGTGACAACATCCTCTGTTACTAGGGATATTGCATACATATGTATAACTAACTGGATATGTAATTCCAGGAATATCTGTCTCACAACCACTGCAGCCAGGTTTAGTTCTTGATAATACCTTTTGTATGTTGCTATGGCACCTAAGTTCTTTGTTTTTTTTCAACATCCATTTCTACAACTACACAAAATACTATCGCACTCAATTTTTTCTGCTCTTTTTACCAAGGAGTTTGGTCAGAGTCATAGTGTGTCAGAGCTCCCAACAATTATGATGCAGTTGACCAAACATGAATATGAAGCTAAAATCTTAAAATTATCATGATACAATGCTTAAGCCTATAATCTTGATATAATTCATCAGTTTTACATGCAATGCACAAAGTTTTGAGAACATGTTCATTTTCTCCCGGAGATATTCATGCATAATGCGTTAAAGAGTATGTTTTTAAGGACAATACACAGCAAAACTATAGCGAAGAATACCCAAGTTGAAGCCCCTCTTCATTGCTTTCAAAATATCAATTTAAATTCATTTAGTCACACTGCTCAAAGTCTAAAGGCTGGGGCAGACTTGTCCTCCTAACTCTGTCTGCTTCCTCCCTCCCAAAATATATGACTAACTGTGGACCTATCGTGGGGAACACATACAAGAAATATTTGTGGCAGAGCTCTGAAGAAGCTAGGATTCGTCAAGCGTATTGTGGGAAGATTTTTGGATGAAAAAGTAAAAGAGAGGTGCTATTTCACACTCGTCCGGCTACACCTTGAATATGCAGCGAGCATATGTGATCCGGTGCAGAAAGACTTAATCCGGGAACTTAATAAAATACAAAGGAAAGCTGCGTGATTTGTCAAAAACTACTACGGGCGTACAGACAGCGTTACACAGATGTTAAATGAATTAGGCTGGGAGCCGCTAGAGACTCGGAGGCTGCGCACTAGGCTTAGATTCCTTGAACAATTGAGAATAGATATCTTTCAGAGCAAAACGGAGAACATCATATTAGAACCCCAATATATTTCCAGGTCCGACAGAAACAATAAATTAAGAGAGATATTTTGCCGAACGGATAGGTATGGGAATTCGTTTTTCCCCCGAACAATAAGGGACTTCAATAAATGCTAGGCGTAATTTCATTAGAGCGTTTCCTTTTTATATGTAAACGGCTGGTGTTCTAACACCTATTGAGGCGGCTTGCGGGGTAGTATGTAGATGTAGATGTAGATGAACTGAAATGCAGGGTATCCCAAAAGTTGACGCGCACTACACTGTTCCGCCTCAGTCTGCTACTGTCCACTCTGCCTGGAATTCTTGGTCAAGAGTAGGTATTTGATCGATTCAGATGGATGGTTCAGGGGGGACGGTGCTCAGATGGTGTAGTGTGTACTGCTTCCAGCCCTCTCTTCTCAAAACACAAAGTTCACAGAGACTTGCGAATGCACAGAAAACTTTGGGTCATCTATCAGAACAACTTTTGAATCAAAATTTATTTTGCATTTCTACCTAATGGTATACATTGTGGAGATATGTCTGATGTGAAGGAATTTGAAGGGTGCCATGATCCACTGGTATCGATTATATCGAACAGTGGAGTATCGATGGATCGGCGAGCTAGTGGGGGCCCCGGATGTGAGAGACGGTGCACATGGACGGAATCATGAGAGTGACGCATGTTATGTTTATATCCGGTGTCAGCCATGTAATCACCGAGTAACCAATAAACACCTCTGTTCCGTTAGTCGTTGTTTTATTGAACCGCAACGTCACTACAAATCTGGCGACGAGGAAAACATCGGAAGATTAGAATAAGTGTTTTTCGCGTTGGTGCTCCACAGAAATGATCGGCCACGTTACGGAATTCAACCCCGCAAAGGAGGAGTTTGGGGCCTATGTGGAAAGACTGGAACAGTTTTTTATAGTGAACGATGTCGTTGAGGAAAAAAAAAGTGCCACTTTTCATTACGCTGATCGGGTCGGACACGTACGCAGTGTTGAAGAGTCTGCTCGACCCGGTCAAACCTGTCAGTAAATCCTTCTCGGAACTGGTGTCTACGCTATCGGAACACTTTAGCCCAAAAAGACTGGTGATTGCAGAGCGTGTAAGGTTCTACAAGAGAAACCAGTCACCAAACGAGCCCCTTTCGGCGTACATCGTGGAGCTTAGGAGGTTGGCATCAACGTGTGAGTTTAAAACTTTTCTGGACGAGGCGCTAAGAGACAGGCTCGTATGCGGACTGTCATCCGAGCTGGTACAACGGAGGCTCATAATGGAACCGCAGCTAACCTTCGAGAAGGCTTGCACCCTAGGGCAGGAGTTGGTGCAAGCGGAAAACCAAGCAGCGTTGTTGCGCCCTTCAATCATGGGCGCCTCTGCGGCTACTGAGGGCATCTGTAAGCTGGACCACGGACCCAATTCGGGGAGGAGCCGACCACCAAGATCAGGCGGACCACGGAACCCGCCTCGCTGCTGGCGCTGCGGCCGAGTGCACAGCCCTGATACTTGTGCGGTGCGGACATGGGAATGCCGCCGTTGCGGGAAGAGGGGCCACATTGCTAAACAGTGCAGACCAGGAGGACACTCACAAATTCATGAAGTAGAGGGCGTCGTCAACCCGGACGGAGAAGCAGCAGCAGTCGGCGCACACCCTGAGTATGAAGGGTGCAATGGAATACATTCCGCAGGTGAAGTGGGTGAGTTTTTGGGCCCGGCGGTTTGTAAATGCACTCTTGATGTGGAGGGTACAGAAATAGTTTTTGAAATTGACAGCGGAGCGTCCGTAACAGTCATGGGCGTTAAGCAATTCGAACGACTCCTCCCAGGGGTAATGTTGAGTAGGTGTGCATTAAGACTTAAGTCAGCTTCGGGATCCGAACTTGGAATCAAAGGTCAGACCAATGTCTCAGTCAAACGTATCTCGGATAATAAGGGGATTGAAAACAGGTTCCAGTTAAGGTTAATAGTTGTCGATTCAGACCTAAGATTTCCACTTTTAGGCAGGGCATGGCTGGATGTATTAAAACCAAATTGGAGAGACCTCATGTCAATCAATCAATTGGAGGCATCGGCTTCCAATTTGGCCTTATGCTACCCTGACGTATTTGATGGTAACAGGCAGGCGAAGATTAACTATTTTAAGGCACACATAGTTTTGAAGCCCAATGCGACCCCAATTTTTCGGAAAGCATATAATGTGCCTTTCAAAATTAGGGATCAGGTAAAACAGGAACTAGATAAACTGGTGGAATGTGGCATTTTCGAGCCCATAAGACATTCGCAATGGGCAAGCCCCCTAGTCGTAGTACCTAAGAAAACTGGGGAACTCAGACTATGCATTGATTACAAGGGTACCGTAAATTCTGTGATTGAGAGGGACCAGTACCCACTTCCACGATTGGACGACATACTGAGTGGGCTGTCTGGAGGGAAAGTGTTTGTAACTCTCGACCTCAGCAGGGCATTTATGCAGCTCCTACTGTCAGATGAGTCTAAGGAGGCATTGGTGATGAACACTATATTTGGTCTGTATAGGGTTCATAGATTACCATATGGGGTATCGAGTGCTCCAGGCATCTTTCAGTCAATAATGGACTCAGTGTTGCAGGGCCTCGAAGGGGTACAATGCTACATTGATGATGTGGTGATAGCAGGAACAAATTGGCAGGATTGTTACGATAAGACTGATGCAGTGTTGTCTCGCCTGTCTAAGTATGGGATCCGGGTAAATAGAGAGAAATGTAACTTTTTCAAGTCCAGTATAGACTACCTGGGGCATACTATCGATGAGTCGGGCATCAGGCCAACAGAGGGGAAGCTGAATGCAATAATGAGTTGTCCTACCCCTGAAAACGTTCACCAACTGAAATCGTACTTAGGGATGTTTAACTTCTATGGGAAATTCATCCCCATGGCATCCACCGTTTTGAGGCCTTTACACCGGTTAACCGAAAAGGGTGTTCCATTTACTTGGACGGCTGTAGAAGAATCAGCCTTCCGTAAAAGCAAGGAGTTGTTTGGGCAAAATAACATCCTCACACATTATCGGTCGGATGTTCCCTTACTTCTAGCTACGGATGCCTCGCCCTATGGCGTGGGTGCAGTATTATGCCATGATATTAATGGGTCAGAGAGACCAATTCTATGCGCATCTGCCACCTTAAGCCAGGCAGAAAGAAACTATGCTCAAGTAGAGAGGGAAGCTCTTGCTATTGTTTTCGGGGTCCGAAAATTTCACAAATATTTGTATGGGCAAAAATTTTCCATTGTAACAGATGCACAGGTTCTCAAAAGAATTCTGGGGCCAAAAGTTGGGATCCCAACCCTGGCTGCCTCAAGGCTGCAAAGATGGGCCATCATTCTTGCTGCTTACGACTATGATGTCCTGTATAGGAAGACTGTCAGTAATGCGGATATGCTATCTAGATTACCCCTCCCTACGGAGACCACGGGAGACACTGAGTGCGTACTCCAGATTGAATCACCCTTGAGCTGCTTAGGCATTCAAGAATCTTCAAAACAGGATGTAGTATTGCAAAAAGTGATGGGGTTTACTCACTCAGGGTGGCCACAGCAATGTGAAGATAGTCTAAGGCCATATTTTGTGCGACGTCTGGAACTGACTATTACAGAGGGATGCTTGTGTTGGGGGAATAGAGTGGTAATTCCTCTAGTTTTGAGAGGGCAAGTCCTAAGGCTACTCCATGCTCAGCATGTAGGGATTGCTAGGATGAAATTACAGGCAAGGTCACAGGTATGGTGGCCAGGTATTGATAAGGATGTTGAAGAAATATCAACAAATTGTGAGACTTGCCAAGCAACGCAGGCAAATATCTCCAAAGGGAAATATTTAGTGTCGTGGCCCAAGACAAATTCCCCTTGGGAACGCATCCATTTGGACTTCTGTCACTTTCAAGGGTATGAAATTTTAGTTCTGGTCGACAGTTTTTCCCGCTGGATTGAAACTTGGGTTATGAGTCGTACCAATGCTCAGAATACGATATTGAAACTAAGAGGGTTCATGACAGTGTTTGGTATTCCCCAGGAATTTGTTACCGATAACGGCCCCCCTTTCCAGTCAAGGGAATTCCTAGAGTTCTGTGAGAAAAATGGCATTAAGGTAACCAAAAGCCCCCCTTACCACCCTGCCTCGAATGGGGTGGCAGAACGTAGCGTGCGAACAGTGAAGGAAAATTTGGGGAAACAAATTGTAGATATGCTAATGAGCCATTTTTCCACTGTCCCACAAGCCTTAACACAAACTTAAATAGAGGGTATGCTTCTGAACTTCTTAGGCACATACCGGAATACCCCAAATTCGGTTTCTGGGCTTACACCAGCCTCCCTGGTACTTAAGCATCAGCCAAGGTCGTTTTTGTCAATGTTGAACACAAAATCAGAGGGAAACCCACCAACGGTGCCAAAAACTGGGCGTCCCTTATCAGTGGAAATGCCCTGCCTTCCTAAATATTCCTTGTTTGAAGAAGTGTGGATACGAAATCCCAAACCAGGCCCAATGCGATATGTGAAAGGTCGTATAATAGGGTGCTTGAGAGCCTCTACGTACCGGGCCCAACTCCCCACGGGGGAAAGGACAGTGCATGTTGACCAGCTGAGGAAGTGTTCTGTGAAAAAAAATACAAACCACACCATGCAAGGTCCTCCACCAGCAGTGAAGGACCCTTTGTCCTTTTGGTGCCCAACCCCCCGTACTGAACCAGATCCCACACCCAGTCCCAATTTTAGCATGTCAGGAGCACTGCCGGACAGACAAATGAACTGTGCACCTGAGACTCCCCCATCACATGCCCAGCAGTCAACCCTGGTGTTCAGGAGGAGTGGGAGGCAACGGAAGCCACTGGAGCGACTTAACTTGTGACATGCAAATTGAGCTTCAGAAATTCTGATCATGGCGGGATAGTGAAATGTGCTAACTTCTGTCCACCCTTCTCTCATGCCTGTTCCCAATTGTACTTTTTTTTGTTTGTCATCAAATCAATGCTGTAATTTCATATCTTGCTCTCCAATTCTGTGACCTATTGGAATATTAAGGAGTCATTATTTTATTTATGTAAATATACATATATTTTTTCTCTCTTCTGTCCTCTCATGACATGATAGGACCTATGGGCTACTTTGCTGACATGTGATTTTATGGACTTCCATGGAAGATGACTAGCCACATCCCAAATTTTTTTTTGTGTGTTGGGAAGGAGTGATGTGAAGGAATTTGAAGGGTGCCATGATCCACTGGTATCGATTATATCGAACAGTGGAGTATCGATGGATCGGCGAGCTAGTGGGGGCCCCGGATGTGAGAGACGGAGCACATGGACGGAATCATGAGAGTGACGCATGTTATGTTTATATCCGGCGTCAGCCATGTAATCACCGAGTAACCAATAAACACCTCTGTTCCGTTAGTCGTTGTTTTATTGAACCGCAACGTCACTACAATGTCAACCAAGATATGGACCCAATGGTTACACACAGACTGCACAGGTAGGTTATGATGTAGCGCAGGGTACAAACCCTCGCAGATTTCAGGTCTCTTTACGTGACTCAAGACCAGCCTGGATCAGTCAGTGATCAAAAGTACTGAATACATACAAGCAAAAGCACTGACTACGAGCAAAAGCCTCCTTTCATCTGATTTGGGAGGACAAAGGTGAGCAGTTTAGTACATATGTGCACCCTTCCGACAAAATGGGAGGAAGCAGACAGAAGCTGGATCGAGACAGGAGGACAAGTTTGCACCGGCCTTAACAAGCCTGGGTGTGGAATTAAGCAGCTATATATAAAAGCCTGCATCTATGCCAAGAGAAAGTAAAATTTAATTCAACTTTATCCCTTTGAAAGGTATGATTTAATGGTACATCTTCCGATTTCTTCCAGTAAAAACAATTGAATACCAAGGGATATTCTTGTGTGCAAAATAAAAAAGTATGATGAAATTTAAAAAAAATTGAAAAAGTGAGAGCATTGCCTTTTCCTATTGTGTAACATTTTTGTATATGTTATTAAAGACATAGTTGCAACCTTAAAATTAAAAACATAGTTTTCCTGGATTAAAATCTATTTAAATGTTAAGCACTCTATGAATATGAGCTTGCAAATGTAGCTAGTACTTGAGTATCACTACTACAGCCAAAATCATTTTGAGGTTTAATTATAAAAAGAATATGTAATTCCAAAATATAAATCACCTTTTAGAGTGAATCCCCTCAAGGGAAGATGAAGAGGATGATGATGAACATATGGGGACTGGAGCTCTGACTCTTCTCTTTGGGCTGACCTTTCTTTGCATTCCACGGTGGGGTACTTCCAGCAAGTTTGAGGCCTTGCCAGTCCCCATAATTGAATGAGGTGATTGGAGCCCAAAGCCAATAGATAAACCTTTCAACTGAGATGTATGACCACCTGTTGAAGAATCATCTCCACCCAAGACCTGAAAAACATCAAATTTTCAGTTATCTGAGCTGGTTTTATATGCAAACAGCACCATAAGGTTCTCTAAAAGACTGATTAACCCTTTCACACCAGAGTCTTGCAAAGGGAAATGATTCCCCTGGTAAAAGTAGCATGAGCATTTACACTATGTTTTCCTCTATTCATGGTGACAAATCACACAGGTATATTCATCTCGGTACCCAAGTCAGCAGGGTGCTGGTCCTTTTGCTTGGCCACTGGACTTGGCCCTCCTACTCATTTGCAGCCTCTCGTACAGTCTTGAGTCCATGGTCAACCAATTGCATTTTCAGAGGATTTTTTTAAACCTATTTTTAAGGTACACCCCAAAAATTTAAACTGCAATGGATTCCTCGTGTTTTCCTGAGCATTTGTAAATTTTAAATGAAATTCTGGTGGTAATATTAATATTAATATATACAGCTAGTTAACTAGCTGTATATATTCATTCTCATTGATAAAGTGTAGGAGTAGAGTATAAGAACTACATTAGTGCTACTGCTAGAATTTTGTTTGAAAATTGCAGACGCTCACCCAAACACAAGGAATCCATTCCCAAGTTTAAATTTTAGGAGTACCTAATAACAAATATTTGTTTAGAAAAATCAATAAAATACAATTAGTTGACCATGGATTCATGCTGTAGAGGGGCTGCTAATGGGTCAGAGGGTCGACCATAGACTGTGAGGAAGGGCCTGAGCTCTCACTGAGTTGGGTCTTAAGTGGTAGGTAACAGCATAACTGGGATTATTGCTTCAGGGAATGTCACGTCTCTTCACCCCATGTTGTCTATAGCTGACATTCATTCTTTTGAAAAAAAGAATCGATATCATTGATAGCTGACATTCTGCATGAAAGGGTTAAGAAATTTTTAATCAAAATTTACACTCACTCCGCTCTCCACCATGTGAAACGTGAAATATCAGAGAGGGGCCCTTCTGGTTAAAGCTTTCACGGATTATGTCAATGTGATAAGGAATACTTCAGCAACATATCTGAATTACAAACCAGAGTTTCCCCTCCAATACTGAAGGCTCATTCAAAGCCTTCTTTAAAGGCTATATTTACTTCTCAGGGATTCTTCTATTTAAATAGGTTCTCATTTAAGTTCTAAGGAAAATAGGGGGTTCACAAGGGAAACTTTATCAATGTTTTAATTTAAATAAGTTCAGGACTTAGGCTAAAATGAGAAGGACTACAGCTAGTGAAAAGTAAATTCTAGGGGACTTCATATGTTTAACCCTTAGGCTGCGGGAAACGTACATGTATGTGTGTACTGGCAAATGTGGGAAAAACGTTCTTGTACGTTTGACCCTCTCTGTCTACCTGCTCCCTCATCCCTTTCATATTTTAATGACCCAAACTCTTTCTTTCCAGCGGTGGACATTTGGGAATCCACCCTATTCACCCAAACCATTCCCTTCCAACGCTCTTTAGGGATCGTATACCACCGCAATGAGGTACGGCCCTTTCTTCCGATTGCTCGCTCAAGGGGATATGGTCATCTCAAAAGTTAGTTGTTTTATACTCGTGCCCGGCTCAATTATCAAAGGATTTCTTTGGTATTTGGTATCAATCTAAACAGAAATTTGCTAGAAAAAAATATTGTCACATTTGTTTTTAACAATTATGCCTATTAACAAATTTTCAAAATGATTTTTTTTTTTTTTTGAGGAAACCGGGACTAGCCAAGGTAGTAACCATTACGTAGTCACCCGCAAGTACACATAAGTGCGATATTCCACAGGAGCAACATCTGAGAAGGTTTTCTTATAGCCAGGAAATTATTTTATGAAATGTCTAACCATCATCATGACGCAATTAATATTCCTTCAATATAAGGGTTCTCGGAGGAGAAAATAAAGTAGAAGAATAAAACTGATAGCTATGCATGGGCTGCAAAATCTGGTGACTTACCTCTGAGCTTGGGCAATCATATAGGGCATCTGAATCTGTGAGCGGCAGTGGAGGTCCTTTTCCAAAGAATAAGGATGAGAAGGGTCTGGGGGATGAGTTGTGGCCAAAAGGAGACGAGGATGGAAGTGAAACCCGATCACTTAGTGGGCTTTCACTCCTTGAGCTCACTGGGCTTAGTTTGGATGCTGACCCAGGTTCAGTCTCTGCAGGAGGTGGCGAAGCACCTCGAACTCCTACTACGATGGATGGAAGCTGAAGGGTCTTCTGTGTGGTAGAAGTTGATTTCCCAGTCTCACCCTCAGTACCTAAAAAATTGAAGGAGGTTTCATCAACTGAACTTCAATTTTCTCTTAAAAATCATTTCAATTAGGAAAATTGTGATGCTTGATGTGAACTAGAAGAGATTTTTATTTATACCATAGTGAGTTGCGGGTTTATAAATATTTATTTCACCAGAGAAGGAAAATAACATTTTGATTTCTCACGAGGTAAAAAAAACAATAGTTAGGAAATAAATTGTATCTCATTTAGAAGGTAGCATGTGGGTAATCAAAGGTGTGATTTTGTTTGCAGTAACATTGCTGGAACATACCTTTTATCTACAACCAGCTGTTTTGGTAAATTGGTTAAATTACCATTTCGTGAATAACTTTGCCCACTAATCTATACAGTGATTACGTAAATTTCAAGGAGTAGGGTAAAATTTTATTCAAGATATAAAAATTATAAATAAAAATAACATCAGTCTTATTTTAAAGATAAAATCTATCTTCAATGGAAGTACCATATCTGCTTATATTATAGGCTTTTGATTTATTCTTACAATTATATAGTTGTAATTAGAGCATATTGCAAAGCTTTTCTCTCTTTAAAAGTAAATAATTATGGTTACTCATAGAGATAATAATAAAGTAGCTATAGGCAGGGAGAGAAAAATTAAGACATTTTTGGCATAGCTTATCAAGATGTAATGATGACTGGGTCATCTTCATTAGGTCAAGTGTTTTTGCATCAAGTGCCCTGTCGATTTAGGTAACAATAATGCCTGTTTGTTGTCTGTTCAGTAGTCTGTTGGTTCCCTGTTCCTTGCACGAGAGACAATAGGCAGGCGTTGGTTGGTAGAATGTAAATTTGAACACCTTGTCTGTTTTGCATCTGTGAGAAAAAGGTGACTTGTCTGTTCTCTCCCTGTTGTGGGTAGCAGCATACTCTGTTCCTTCCTTGTTGGACCACAGCCAGTGAACAGTTAGGGGACTGTGCACTGCCAGTTTGCTGTCACTGCCTGTTCGAACACTGTCAATAAACAGGTAGAAGCCTGTGCGCTGCCTGTTCGCTGCTGCTAATTTGTCATCAGACAGTTCTTTCCTAGTTATATTTTGTTGCCTCTTTGTAAGCTGTTGGTGTATATTCTGTTTGCAGCCTGTTCTTGAGGTGTTGAATAATGGTTCCCTGCCCTCTCAAAATAAAAAATGATAACTTACATTTAAATACTATACTGTGAAAGTACTATAACGCACTGGCATGCTATTATATCCTACCTTGTATCTACCTAATGACATTGTACCTATCTCGCATGATCATCTATCCTATGGCTCAATGTGCATATTCTTAGACCCGAAATAAAAAAACTCACATCAAGAAAGTCTTATATGTATTGCCACTTCTGAGGGTTAATGTAACCTTGAGAACTAATTTTTAAATGGCAATTTCGTGATAGTTTGAGGAAATACCATCCAATCACGATAACAGTTATCAGGCATTAATTAATTGAAATCTATATTTCCACATAGTATGAATATAAATGCAATATTACAGAGAATAAACAAGATTTTTTCCCAATTCCCTCATGTTTGTTCACGTTTCAATCAAGATGAAACTAACTCGCGGAATTGTTGAAAGGAGAAAATTGCTGAATGTACCGGTGCACCAATAAACACAGAAATAATATAATGTAAAATGGAAATTAATTATCACCGATACTTAAATAAAAATAATAATTAGGAATAAAAAAACACTGATACATCGGGCCGCCATGTACGAGTCAGACAACCAACCAGTCCCTGCCTGTTGTGAGTCTGTTAACTGTTGTCTGTTCGTTCGTGTTAGGGAGAAGCAGACAACCAACCAGTCCCTACCTGTTGAAAGTCTGTTCACTAGTGTCTGTTCGTTCCTTGTTTGGTGAAGTGCACAACCACCTGGCCCCGCCTGTTGCAAATCTGTTCAGTGTTATCTGTTTGTTCCCTGTTGTGTGAAACAGATGATCAACCGGCCCCTACCTGTTGAGTGCCTGCTCACTGTTGTCTGTTTGTTCCCTGTCCGGTGAAACAGATAACCCACCGACCCCTGCCTGTTAAGAGTCTGTTCACTATCATCACCGAAATGCTTGTTGTCTACCCGTTAAGGAACAAGCTGCAAACAGAGTACAAACTGTTGGAAGGCTGTTTCCAAGTTGTTTCTATTTGTGTTTGGAGCGAGATTGTTCATAGGCTGTTCATATTCTATTCACTAAATCTCAAACAGACATTCAACAGGCTTCAAACTGACAGCAAACATATACAGTTGTTACCAAAATCAACAGGGTATCAATGCATCAAAATAAAATTTATCCAATTTTAGAATTTCATCATTGTAATATTGACGTAAATTTGCAGTCATGCCTCAATTAGTGCAGGAAATAAAGTTCATGAATTGATAAGATAATCAAGCATGAGCTAAATGGGGGATGCCTTCCTTGTTTCACATAAATTCAGAGATAAACACAACATATTCCATTCAAGATCCTTGAATATATTTCTTTATCCTAGGTTATCATTGCTAATGTATTAACCTCATGAGCAACCTCAATACAAATAGAATCTACAAAGGCAACACCTTGCATCTGAAAAAATTAAAAACATCTCTCAGGAGTCATTTTCTTCTGTTATGGTGTCAATAACGAGAGGCATATGGTAGCAAAAGCATAGAGGAATAAAAGAGAAATACAAACAAACACTCTTCTCATAGTGATTGAGTTTTGTTCATATGACTGGCTCATCAAGAAAATTAGTCAATGTGAAAAGAGAGTATTCGTTTTCATTTATTATGAAATAATTAACTTAATTGAAAATGTGTCTTCACATGAGTATTTGAACAAAAGAGGCAGGACATATGATTGCTGAGACTTTGAAAAAGAAATGGTATCCATGATTGTGCTTGGATTGAGAAAGAGGACTTTAAAGACTGAGAAAGAGGACTTTAAAGACTGAGAAAGAGGACTTTAAAGACTGAGAAAGAGGACTTTAAAGACTGAGAAAGAGGACTTTAAAGACTGAGTAAGAAGATTCCCTCAGGGAGAACTGGTCATTAGTCTTAGTGGTCATTAAGCAGATCGATCATTAAGTGATGAGTGCCTGCATCTGTCTAAACTAGTAGGGCCATTTTTACCAATATTCAGAAGAAGGATTCAGAATCTGAGAAAAAAGCATTTCACTGGTTGGCAATCTGTGTAGTATGTAGTTAACTCTTCATAGAAAATGAAGAAGCTGATTTTTAGTAAATGAAACAATAGCAAATGGAGGAAATTCTAGTCACAGATTTGTACATGAAATATGCAGTCCATTTTATTCAGTAAAATTATGGGTGAATGTTTGTAATGCTGCCAACAATTGCATTTTAATCCAGAATAGAGGTAGAGGAGGGGAGTGAGTGGTGGGGGCAAGTTGAGGGGGGGGGGGGGAACCAATAGCAAAATTGCAATAAATAAATATACAAATTTGTATGTAACAAGACATGTCTGTACATCTGTCAACATTACACTGTACCCATGTACGTAATGGGTTAGAAAAGGGTTGTGAACCAGTTATTACTTTGCTAAAACTAAAGCTGAAAAATGAGTTTTGGTGTTTAATTACTCCTCTACGTCAAATTCCAAATGCATTTAACATAAGTGAACATAATATTCCACTGGGAAAAATCATTAATTCGCCTTGACCAGGACTGAAACCCAGATCCCTCAATATTGCAACAAGTGCTTTGGCCAGTTAGGCCGCCAACACATTCTTCTACCCAGAGGATTATTTGTTGGCTTTGAAGGAGCTAGATGTTTACGACTGCCTGACATACAATGCCACAGAAGCTGTCAAAGCATGCGTTTGGCACTTAGATTCTTGAGGTTAAAGCCAAATATTTCAAACAATATGAGAACATGTCATGAAAAGAAAATATTTACCGGAGAAGATAAAACCGGGCCCAAGTGATATTCAGCAACCAAACCCTGTAAAACTCCACAGGTAGAGAAAAAATCTAATAGACACAAGTAGGTACAGTTAGCACAAATACCAGGAAATTTGCCATGCATGGTCCATAAAATCTTTTTTGGGAAATTTAGCTGTAATGTATTGATACCCATGAGTAGGGTTTCCAAGCAATTTTAAAATATTATTCCAAGGTTCAAACCCCTCCACTTTGATGGTCTTTCCCCACTTACATGACAATGGTTGCTGAAGGAAAATATAAGACTCACTTGTGACCTAGAAATAAGCTCAGCAAATTATAAAAAATATCATTGGCTCTTATTACAATCCATCATAGACATTCTAAAAAAAACCTCTACAAAAATGCTATAACCAATTAAGAGTAGCTTTCATGCTGCATTCCAACAAGATATTCAATATCACACTTCATCGAAATTTCCATTAGTTCCTTTCCCTTGAAACTAATGTGTATTAAGAAAAGAGCATCTATGTCATCTGCCATGAAGAAATAACTAATAAATAATATATTCATACACAATTGTGTATTAATTAAAGAGCTAAATATGAGTATGTACATAGGATGTATGCAGAAGAGAATAAAAAGTGGCAATACATACTTCATGATTTAAATTTTAACTTCCCAATAGTGAACTTTTTTCTACAAACAGAACTACTTTAATATGACAGCGAGGAAGAATGCTTCATCTAATTTAATACCAGAGCAAAACATTTAATCCCTCAGGTTCTTACCCTTTTACTGCCAGAGGGCATCTATTGATACAAACTGCCACAGAAACTGCTACAGTAGTGCATTGGCTGCCAATTAATATTTTTATATTGATCTTTTACTTTTAATTACCTTCAAAATGCAATCTAAAAGAAATATTTTCTCTACTAACCTCTAGTTCCTAAATACTTACCTGATATTTGAAAACTTATTCTTAGAAGAATAAATAAATGTATAGGTTTTTACAAATATAGTTTTTAAGGCTTAACAACCTTAAAATTACTCAAAAATAGTATTGGCTATCTTTGTACACCCTCTCAGGAATTAGTAGGCAGGAAAAGAGTTAATTAACCAGTTGACAGAGCAATGACAAAAATAACAAAAATATGATGGAAACATTATTTGGTAAATTGGACAAGTGACATAGGGATAATTTAAAATAGTAATTTCTGTATTCTAGAACATATTTACATTTTAATGTACAATAGCAGGCACCTTACCAAGCCGCATTAATTTAAATTAGACCTTAGGCCTGTTTCAATTTCACATTTAAGCATTTTTGTAGCTTCTTAACAATCAGAATCCAAGATATGTATTTCTTTTCAACCTATTGTTCACAAATTTACAAATAATAAACTTAAATGTGGTATTGAAGTGCCTCTCAACCATAAAATCTGTCAAGATTTTACGCTCAAGGGTCGAATCTTAGATGAAATACCTTAAGTCAGTGCATTTACAATATTGTTGCATATAATCAACATGTTTAATCGAGAGGCTTTCACATATGACTTTTTCCTAAGAATGCTGACTATTCTTTGCCAGACATTTCCCCATAGCACATTCACCACAACTGGATCAGCAAAGAGAGCATACCATCCAAGTCTCTGAAATACTTACCGATTCCTTCGTCATTGGAATCTGGCGTTGTGCTAGAGTTGTGCCTTTCCAATCTTCTCCTCCTCCAAGCCCTCCCCTCCCCAACCTCTCCTCCCCCTTCCACTTCCTCTTCTTCCCCCCCAGAACTCCTGCCAAACTCTACAGTCTCACAATTAGACCCTGACGAGGCCTGTGGCTTCCTCAAAGACACTGATAAAGACTTCACCAAAGGAGGACTTCCAGGAGGCCTATCCACCACTCCTGCATCCTCCATGTTCGGAGTCTGCAGCAGTGGTGAAGGCCTACGCGTCCATGAGTAACAGGATGGCACTGAAAGGTGAGGCGTACCTGAACCATCATGGTCTGAGCATGTTGGTGAGCTCGGACCATTCCCTCCCACTCCACCACCTGGGGGAAGGTTCAAGAAATGCTGATGGTGGTTCTGAACGGATGGGTGAAGCATGGTGGCGGTGCCTTGGCTGGCTCCGACACCAAGATGAGGGTGAAGGAACTGTCCTGTCCGGTGATGTGGGAGGAGTAGGTGGGGACCATGATGGGGGTGATTACTACCAGGGTGTTGGTGTGGATCCTCGGCATCAGTCACATCCGAAGGGCAGAGAGGATTATTGGAACCTGCCCTTGAGGGTCCAGGGCTGGCCATGGATGAGTATCCGGAAGAACTTAAATTGGACTCTGAAGCTGTTCTTTCACCTCTGGAACACATTGAAAAAGGGGACAGGTAGGTCATTCCGGTTTGACCACCACACTTTGAGTTGTCATCACCAATTCTCCTGCCACCTGGTCCAAGAGTGTTAGTTCCGGATGACCGATAGGAGGAAGAGTTACACCTCCCACCGCTACCGTCAGCACAACCATCTTCAGTCTCATCTGATTCACTCATGGTGGCAGTGACCGTGATGACAGGAGGACAAATTGGCAGGTCCAAAGAGTTGGGCTTATCCGGACAGTGGAGGAGAAGTCTTTTGTTGCTAGGCTGTGAAACTTGCGGGGAGAGGGGTGGCTGAAAAAATATTGGAGGAGGATACGAGTGATGCTCTGAAAGTCTCCTCCGAGGAGGTGGGGAACCAATTGGCAACATCATGAGGGGGCGGTTGTTAGGCATTGTTGTCCGTGTGGGGGAGGGCTGTTGAACTATTATCGCTGGTATGACTAGGGGAGGAGGGGGAGAGAGGGTCGATGCAGATGGGACACTCTTGGGTACTGAACAGTTCCCAGAAGAATGCGTCTCTTCGGACATGGTGTCCATGCCCTCTGGGGAGTCTTCCTCCAGACCTTCATCACCTATGTCATCGTCTGTGGCCTCCAGGGCTGCAGCATCAGCACATAGTTCCTTCTGCTTCTGGTGCACATGCTCATCTTCACCCTTTTTCTCTTGTTCTTCTTCATCTTCTTCATCCTCTTCATCTTCCTCAGTCTCTTCATCATCTTCATCATCATCTTCATCTCCTTCATCGTCATCCCCTTCGTCGTCCTCCTCTTTCTCATCTTCCCCACCTTCTCCTCCTCCCCCTCCATCCCCACCCCCACCCTCCTCCTCGGGACTCTGCGTGACACAGACCCTTGCAGGCTCTTCCTCTTCTTCGTCCTCTTCATCCTCCACATCATCCATCTTCCCATTATCTCCATCTCCTTTCTTCCTCCCACCTGATAGTAGTCTGCTGTTTATTTCTGGTGTGGTCTTGGAACCATTCTCATCCTTGGACAACTGGTGCAGTCCAACCCTTGTTGGGGATGGTGAAGGTGAGGGAATCTCGTGGATTGGTGAGAGTGGAGGATGTTCCCCTGCACCCATACAGGAGGATGGAGGTTCCAGGAATATGGAGGGACCTCTTGTGGACGAAAAGCCTTCTTTGTTGCCCATCATGGCATCGACAACAGTCACCTGGATTTTGTTTCTGTTCGACTTTCTTGGGACTGCTGGAGAGGTGCCCGTGGTGGAAGCTTGGAATGATGATGAGGAAGTGGAGGAGGAGACTGATGATGACTCATCAGAAGCTGGACTTGAAGGATGCTGGGCACACAAAGAATCTTGGCTAGGATCTGGTGTTTCTGGCACCGGTTTTGGAAGAGGAGTGGCTTCACTACCACTCCCAGAGGCAGATGAAGAACCCATTTCTGCAGAGACGCGGCTGAGAAGACGGGCAAAGGTGACCTGGATGAAGAGGAAATTTGTATTTGTTAGGAGAAATAAGCATACACGCATCTCAATATGTATTCAGTTCATCATGTTGCATTTGTGTGCATCAACCGCATAAGGCTAGATTAAGTAGATTGTTAGGCTAAATTTTTGATTAGTGCTCAATATGTTTCTGAAATTATTCAGAGCATATTTTCAATGAATCAGTTTGCTTCTTTTACAAATAAACCACACAATTTATTTACATCCACAATAGGAAGCATGCACTATGTGCATGCGTATGAAGCATGCACATGCTATATGTGATAAAAAACAATAGTTTTAGTAAACCTGAATTGTCACTGAAATCAGCGATTAGCCAATGAATGGCTTAAAAAGGATTTTTTAGACCATGTGATGACATGGTAAACTTAAAAATTAAATGCAATGCATGACAATGATGGGGCAAGGATATGACCATGTATGTCTCACAAGAGTTGAGAAAATATATCTCCTTGATATTTATGTATAGCCATGCTTTAGTCCTACTTTTAAACAAAAAGCAAACATGTGCAAATAATGTAGATGGCTTAATAATTATGAATCTTAATTTATTTAGAGCTAAAGAAAACCTAATGGCCATATCTTACAAAAAAACACAGTATAAAAGATGCCAATTCACAAATAATAAAGAATGTATTAATAAATAAAACAGTGCATATTTCATTTTACAAGGACTAGCTATGTAGTCAGAAATAGTTAAGAAAGTCTTGATCATTTTGAAATAAGTTTAAAAAAAATCTAATCCCAATGCTCAATCCATATTGTTGCTTAGGTTTCAGACCTTCTTATCCAGTCGGCTGGCAGTAGGAGGAACAGGTGGCATGAGTGGTGGTCCAGGCAGACGCTCTTCCGAAACAATGTCATCTCCAGAAGACACTCCTCCACCTCCCTCTCCCATAAACTTCGTCTCTGACATGCTGGTAGAATTGGCTTGAGAATTAGGGGGACACTCCCCAAGGGACAGTGTTTCTGAGGGTGGCAGTGAAATTGATAACCGTGCCACAGTGGTAATTGGTGGCTTGGGTGCTGATGAAACTAGGCCTTGAAGGATCTTTTTCTTCTCTGCTTCAGCCATAACTGCAGCAGCTGCTGCAGCTGCACCTGAAGGAGTGGCGGAATGTTTTCTGGTGGGACTCGAGTTGTTCCTCTTTTTTCGACTGGATGGTGAACCTGAAAGTTATATAAGTTAATAGAGTGGGAATAGGAAATATGGAAAGTTACCAAAAACAAAACCACTTCTTAAAGTATATGAAATTAATACTTTCTGTTTATGTTAAATTTTTTCCTGTATTTATAAAAAAAGATCTTATATACATTGAACTTTTCTTGCCTTGCTATTAGTAGGATAATAAATTTCAGTATCACTCATTTCTCTATCTAGAAGCAGAAGTTGTAGTGCCATGTGGCCAAAAATTCTCCCTTAAGTTTACTATAATATTCTGGTGTAAATATATAATAATAATCTGAAATTTCTGAGCATTTAAATTCATTCAAAAGGGTCTAGTTGTCAATATTTTACAAGGCTGCTCATTTTTATGCTTAAAATTAGCAAAGGACACTTGACTATAATGATAATTACTTTCTCTAGTTTTAACACCTGTCTCTTTTAAAAGAACTTTCACTAAAATAAGGCTAGTTTTCACATTTACTATGCTCACAAAAACAATAATAAACGACAAATATATTTACAAAGAAGTTCAAGGGAAAGCATTTTTTTATTCACAACAAAAGATAGAATTTTCATGTGATTTAGAAAAGTAAACTTAAGAAAGTATGAGTACTTATCAAACACACATGTAGTTTTCTGAAAATCCTGACATGCATTGAAAGAAAATCATCACATATAGTAGTGCGTTCTATGACATAATCATTATTATCAGGATTTTTCTTTATCATCATTCATGCTAGTTAATTTTATGCACATTTTTTAAATCTATCCATGTTCATCTAGCACTAAGGATAACTCACTAATGAAGCATCTAACTGCATCTTTCTGCAGGGACAGTATTTACATGAAGAATTTAAGTGACCGAGACATCCTAAACTGTATCCAACACCATTTATTGCCTACCTAAAGTACTTAGTTTATTTCACATCAATACTACATCTATGTCTGACTGGTTGTCTTTAATTAATTTTTTTTCTAGGTTACACCAACTACCATGAATGATTACGATACTGCATAAGCTAGTACAAATGAAGAGACAGTAACAGTCAACTCAGCTGAAGACGGTGCAAATGCAACGTATATAACCAAAGAACAGCGTGCAACCAGCCTTGAAGCCACTAAAGCTGGGATAGAGGTGAGTGAGAGAGAGAAGAGCAGAGAGAGAGTAGGGGATGTATGCGTGTGTTGGGGAATGAAGGACAAAGCCTTACGTCTGGGTGGCAGCTTAAGCAAGTCATCCAGACTGAATGTTCTGGCGGCGGAGGAAGAGGAAGAGGATTGCTGATGGGAACCACCTGACCCTAAGAGGTGAGATGAAGATGCTTGGCGGTATGGGATCATTGGAGCATTGGGCCTTCGGTCAGGGATGGCAGGAGTGTTTGGGCAAGGTGGGGACTGTGTTGGCTGCGCGAGCTGAGGCCGTTGCATCTGCGCCGATGTCCCGCTGCCTCCTGTCAGGCTCAGAAGAGATGGTTTTCGGATACCCAGGCGTCCAAAGAGAGACCGCGGTGGATGTGGCGGCTGCTGCCCACCAGGATGTGCTTGGTGGTGATGGTGGTGGTGTGAGCCCTCTACTGCAATGCCGTACCCCTGCGCACTCCCCAAGGACTGCAGGTTGTCCCTTGCAGAAGAAGATGCTGGAACTCCTGTGAGAAAAGAGAAAGGGGGAACTCTGCAAGGGATGCTGCTACAGGTATCGAAAATGTACGCTGTCTGCTTGTGTGTGTACTACTTTAACATAAGAGCAATTGAGTACAGAGAGTGGAAGTGGGTTGATCAGTTGTGGGTGATATTTACATGGACTCAGAAGAAAAGACAGCTTGATGTATTTAGAAATGGCAAAAGTTTCAGTAATAAGACTGTAGATGCTACTTTTAGAATAGTCATAGCAAATGAGCTACATAATCTACATGGCTGTAACTTCATCACCTTTAATTGAAAGAGCATATGGATGGGTTTTTTAGTTAATTTTCATAAAATGTAGAGTGTACAAGAAGAATAGTTTTAATTATTATGCCATGTCTGACCATAAAAATATGTGACTGCATTTAACTGACAATAATTGTTCAGCTCAACTTTAACTAAACTATTTTGGAGTAAATTGAGACAAATAATTTTCTTTTATTAATGTAGGAAAAGAACACAGCCATCAGTTCTCAAATTATTACAAGACATGATTGCACTATTGTTACATATTGCAGAGGAATAGACTTTCACTAGCTGATGAATCCCCATTCCTATTCACATCATACATAACATTAATATACATAATTTACAGTGCATTATCTTAACAAAGAGTTTAACTATTATTAATAAAAGAGAAATGATATAACATACCTGCCACACTTGGTATGATAATTTATGTCATTGAGAGAAATTAAGTAATTTTAAATCACAACACGCATTGGTGTATAAGTTTTTAATAATACATATGTACTAAAATGGTAATATTGATGAATTTTACTTCTATGCTGGCTTTATTTTTGCATGTACTGTTTCATGATTACAGGAAAAATTTAAGATATTCATAGAGAAACAGTCTTACTGTACTTGCAGAGCAAGCTAACAATAGGTAGCAAGACCATTGCTCTATAGCCAACTTAACATGACAGAAGCCCCTAAAATAAATTACAGCAAAACTTGGCCTAGTGTCCATTCAAATGTCCATATGTGCCATGCTTTTCAGACTGTGGGATGTCATTCACTTTCATGTGTTTGCTTTCAGTGGCCATTTTCTCAATTTTTCCTGGGAGCCTAATAAAAAATAACTCGCCCATCTCAACTTCTGATTTGATTTTTAAACTAAGATTCTTCACATATTTTATTAAACATTTTTGATGCTACATGAGAACTGACCCTTAGCATAATCATTAAAATGCAATTATTCCAATCCCCCAATTATTCCAACCCAGAATTTGTTCTAGTTGAATTCCCTTTACTATTCCATCGTAGACTTGCAATTGGAAACATTTTCTGCACCACACTGGGTAAAACAGTAGTGCATCATGTAATTTTCAACCACTATATAATTAGTAGTATGTACAACATTTTGGGTTGCACAGCATGTTTCGTAATACAATGTATACACAAATTTATAGTGCAATCATACTGGATATATGCATTTACGTGCAGCATTCTTATACTCTGGAGAGACACAAAACTCACCACAGAAGTTTTCAAACCCAAATCACTGAATTGGTTATTGACAAGATAATTCCTGTGTATGTAATTAGATCCTGGGGAGATTTATCTTTTAATCTGCTTACCTGCCTGATTTGAGAAAAATAAATTAAGCACAAACTTCCCATAGGTACCCCCATTCTTCTTACCTTACTTCCTATCCCAAAAGGGATAAATAATGCAGATAATGTCATGATCTAGCCCTGGCTTTGAACAGTATCATATACAAAGATAGTCCATTTGCCCATATATGTACGTTACAAAATGCCTCTTTTTCATTTCTCAAATTGGGTCTTAAATGATGAGTTGGAAATGCTACAGAAGATTCTAAAGAGAAAATAGGAAGGTATTCCTCTTGCAGAATAAACTGCTTACAATATGTGAACTTCAAGATGGAAGTTCAGCTGAATCATTTGCATGGTGATTGATGATTAAAACGATACAGACGTCAGAAGGCTAAAGTAGTTGTCCAAGTGTTGTTGGATACATTACCAATGAAAATCAACACTTTTTCAAGATATCTGTATTTTATCAGTTTGACAAAGATGATAAAAAATTATAAAAAACACACATTTCTTGTATTTATAACATTGAGCGACAAAAATGGATTTTTGTTAACATTTCCAGGAATAGAAAGAGACACATAAAATCAAGGGTCGGCATAATGTAAATTTATGTGATCTTGTAAAATTTTCAATTTGCTTGATAAATAAACATTTTATATTAATATAAGGTATGTACCTACTACTGTAATTTTAAGTGTCTTTCTAGCATATAAATACGAACCAAAAAGGTAGTCATTGTGAAAAAACATTCCTAATAATGTGTTTTTGTAATACATCTCAGAATGCAATACTCTTATTTCCATAAGATTAATGACTTCTCTAACGAAGATTCATGCCATGCAGCATGAAGCTGAGGAATGTAAATCCCATGTTCAGTGAAGTTTCACCATAAATAAATGGAGGTTTAAAGAATTTGACCAATAACATTTTAGTTCATTAGGACTAGCAACAAATAGAGAGGGTGTGGCTGGAGTCACTGAGTGTTACTGGTATCATCTAAGGAAAATATCAGTTTACAATTAACTGGTATCACATAAAAAAAGCTAGCTTACTTATAAAGGCTTTAATAATACTGGTTAATGTTTGGTACCTATGCTCATAAATTTACAGCTAAAAGTAATAGTATAACAGAAGAATTATTCCATTAATAATTGGTCTCAAAGTTAAATGAACATTTATATTATTTTTATTAATAAATTGCTTACTTCAATCATCAGTCTGCAGAAATATGCATTCAAAGTCCAGATCATAAAAACTACTAATTTAATCTAAATACATATACAAATGCTCTGCTGATGGCTTAGTAAAGGATCAGTGAGCTGCAATTCCACATGCCAAATTTTATTATTCCGTACTCATTTACATTTAATTATAAATAAATAATCATTGTAAAAAGAGAAAAATAAACATATTGTCCTATTGCTGTGAATTGCATCATTCTGACCCAAAAATGTCTAAAAACCTACCCCACTCATATTGCATAAAAGTATGAATAAAGTTTTTAAATGACTTCTATATGTGAGGGGATGTATTTGGTCTTTAGCATTTTTATTAGATAGAGTCATTTGGATTTATTTTCAAATGTTTAAATCAAATGCATAAACATAAAAGGTAAAACTTTCTATATGTGATGTATGCCTTCTGAACACCTGTCTTTTTACTCATGAATAATACATTTAATGAGGAATGGCTTTTTGATACTCATCTTTTATTAAACCCTCTTTAGAATAAGAGAATTTCACCACATGTTTCAGAGAGTTTAAAATATTTTGAGTGTTTAAATTGAAAAAATGAATTACTCATTTTTAATTAAATCTAATGAGATTTTATTTTCAGGTCAACTTTAATTTCACTGAAGTTTTCCTAATGTGCATGGGAGCTGATTAGTACTTACCGTGCCGTGTCCTGTCAGCTTCTTCAGCAAGAAGTTTTTCCAGTTTCTCAGGAAAGTGTCGTTTAGCACACCAAATAAGCCCAATGATTCCAAGAACCACAGTAACAGTAATCAGACCAAGCCAAAATGGCTCGTGAAGCATTCTCTCAGATAGTGGTTTGTATGGAATTCTCAGCATACGTTTCTCACATCTTGGGCCTGATAAAAAGACAACATTTATGATTGAGAGATACTAAAGCATTACCACATTATCCAGAATGAAAGGCCACCATTATCTTTTAGTTTTTCATTTCACAGACTTTCAGCAACTTTGACTGAGACATCCTAATGAAGCAGCAAATAACTAATTTATTAATAAATATTCCATCATCTACAGAATAGATTGAGCTATAAATTGAAACATTATGTAAGATCTTTTGCTTTCCTGGCAGATTTTGAAGGTGAATTCTTAATGGTTTTCACACTGCATCAGGCCCTTCATCTCCACCAATGTTTTAATTTATGACTTGCATGCACTGGGATGCAAGGCAATCCCAATATAATCTTACAAAAGATGCCGTAGAGATCTAACTCAGTAAAAGAAGCTTAAACACGGACTTAGGCTTCTAATTGAGCAACTACAGAAGAATATTCTTAAAACTATCAAAAAATGTGGGAAAAACAGCACGGAAGGATGGTGTCCATTGACCAATCAGAGGACACTTGACCTCCCAGAACCAGGATTTAACTTGGTTAACTTCCATGGAAAAGCATCAGGAGCCCAGAAGTGATGAGTGAGTTATGCAAGCTTTGGAGGAGATGGAAGACCTGATCCAGTTTGTAACTCAAGAAGTATTCATCTTGTAACATTTCACAAAAAATACTTGGAAAACTTATGTTAAAACCTGGAAAAAAACTCAAGGACATATGAAAGTCATTGTTTGAAACTATAGATAAAAAACTAAAGTAATATAAATTAGTTTTAACATCAAGGCAAAGTATTATTTCTTATCCTTCTTACTTGGGGAACTAATTGCTACAAGGTCTTTACCATGACTTATAAGTCCTTTTTTTTGTAACATAATATTTCCTTGAGCCCAAATACAACTGAATTACAGTAAATAAAATTTGGTAATCTCTACTGATTAACTTATACGTACAACACATTTTGACATAAAGGGGTCATCATCAGGCACAAAATTTAATTATACACATTGTAGGAACCTGATGATGATGAATTAGTGTGGAAATGCATTGTAAAAAAATTAATCAGGGGACATAACCAAGTTTAATTTACTGTAATTCACCATAATGTTCCACCGCATCTCGCCCGACATCATTGAAAATATAACTAATCATAATATCATCAAAATGGGTCTCCAGTTTTAGTGATTTGTTTAATACTAGTAGCTCTAGTGGCAATAATCCAACATACCTTCCCACCATGCATGACAGCGACATAAAAAAGAATGAGGCCCTTTCTCAAAGCAGTCACCCCTTCCCTCGCATGGGTTATCAGCACAAGGCTTGGGTCTTTCATCACATGTGATCCCTGTGTAGCCAGGAAAGCAGTTACAGGTAAATCCAGGCCCTCCTCTCTCAGCATCAGGACTCAAAACACACTGCCCAAACACACAAGGCTCGAGATCACAGACAGTAAGGGCACAGAAGAGACCTGAAAATAAAATAAATGGTCATATATTATAATTAATCATAAACTACATACCTACTTAATTTCTCTATTGGTGCATATGAGGGTTACAGATGTCCTTCTTAAAAAATACATTTAGCATAGATTTAAGGTTGCCATTCCATTTATGCATTGAACAACTGTTCAACAGAGTACAGTTAGTGTTACCTTTTGAGTAAAAACGTCAAAATATCAGGAACAAGGAACAATAAATTCCATTAATTACTTAAACAGAAACTTAATAAAAAGCAAGAGATGATCACCAAAATGAATTTGAATTGGGAAGATGATAGTAGTGAGCCCATTTTTTGCAAAGAGATGCAAAAAAGTACATAATAATTGAGTGCTGGAAGTTAAAACTCTCCTAATGACATAATTAAAAATGTTGGGAGAACCTGAAGAAAATCTAAAGTCAGAACCATAAAATAATTGAAGTCTATATTTATCCTTCAGCATCAAAAATTCTGATTAATAATTCCTTAAAATAATCTATTGCAGTGAATGAGAGGAATAATCATTATATTCCCATTATTGTTTCAAACACATGAATGCAAAAATGCAAAAACTACTGTTTCAATTAGTATGAAGTTTCTGAACTAAAATAACAATATTTACCTGTGTAATATCCTTTGCACTGACACGTTCTTCTGCTACGCATCCCTGGTCCACCTATGCACTTTCCTCCATGAAGGCATGGGTTAGGATGGCATGACTCCACAATGGGTATTTTAACTTCTGAATAACTTGATACAGCTATTCCCTTCTCATCCCTATTCTCCTTTCCTCTTGCTCCATATTTTGAACTGTGTAAGATCTTCATTTTATAACTTGGATCTGGAAAATAAAAAGTTATTTTTAGCATGTATATATTTTAGTACTTAAATAAAACTGCAGTAGTTATACTGTCCACTTAAATTTAATGTAAAATATTACACTACACGCGTTTCGATGCTTAGGGCGTCATCATCAGGTTTATGCTCCCACCCTTGTTACGCCAGATACTGACCAATTTATGCATATATTTTATTTGTTTAAAAAATTATTGACGATAAGCAGGAAATAAGCGATGCATATCTGACAGCAATGTGAATTTGACACATTATAAAGGACTTCAATGATATAGGCCAAAAGTTTGTGGGCAATAAGTGGCAGTTGTAAGCATTGGGTGGCTGTCTCCCTGTCGAAGGCTACGCAACCCACACTGCACTAAACATCCTGCAGTATAGGCAACTCAAATGCTTTAAAGGTGGCATCAGACATGCCTACATTGTAGGTGCAATGGATCAACGGTGGCACATGCCTAATTTAAAATGCCGAAATGGATTTGGACACACCTTAAATAATCATGCCTGTTACTCACGGCAAAGTTTTCTTTAAAAAAAAATCACAAAATTAGTCGGTAAACAGAAAATTATTATTATGTGCTCGATCACAGTTAACACTGTACAGAAAACCTGATTTAAGAATATCATATGGAATATAGTTGACTTTCAAAATTACTTCTCATAACTTAAAACATAATAATATATTCAATTCTTTGACGGAAATATATTACCTCCAATAACAGAAATGACATTGACAATTTTATGTGTTTTTATATGATTAAAATCTCTGTAAAACCTAGTTTGAATGGAAAAGAGTTTGCTCTACTTCCATAACGTTTTTTTTAATAAAACAAAAATGTATGAAACTCTTTTATAGAAAGTTTTACCGTGAGGAGTATGGTGCCAGTAATACTTTGGAGCCAGCTTTGGTGGCATAAAAGTAACTCTGGTGCCAGTAATAATTTGGTGCCTACTTTGGTGGCCGAAAAGTAAATGGGTTCCAATACCTCCTGGGAGAGGTTTTCCCACTTAGGGCTTCCGTGTTTGTTATAGTTTAATTCAATACCGGGCACATGTTACATTGATGGTGAAGAGTGGTTCCAGATATTTCCGCATGGCGGCGAGTGTATTATTGTGATAATTGACGGCAATCCCTATTGTATTTATAAATATTATTGTCAGCAAAAATATTCCCCGGTTAATACCCGTAAGTATCTAGTCTTTTACTATATCTTTCTACTATCTACTTTTTACTATATCTACACTATATCTTTAACCCAGATATTAAAATCTGACTTTATTGAACGCTTGTCCTTGTGACATGGTTAGAGTCATATAATATGTGGAAAAAAAGGGAAAATTCCCACGCCAAACTCATTTGCCTAGGTTTACCGTGTAGTAAAGGGAAGAGAAAGTATATAATGACAGTGTCATAATGCAGTTTCGGTAATTAACAAAGCATGCATTGAATTTCCAAACTAATACAACAGTACATAATTGGTGACACTGAAGAAATTAGTGAAAGTTTTTTGAAAAAAAATGCAGTGAAACGTTTTACTATTTTTCTGGTCAGTTTAGGTCACGACCACAATTCCTGTGAAGCTTCAACTTCCTAGGTCACCTGGAAGTCAATTTAAATTAAAAATTAATCCAAATTATTAATAGAAGCAGAGAATTAGGCTCCTATGCATGTATTTTGGTCATCCAGGTGACCATCTCTCGGGAGGATTTGGATCTCGTAAACACGAGCGCGTTGCCCGAGGCTCAGAGTCCAAGTGGATTACACTTTGAGCCTCAGACAACAGACACGTGTTTACGAGATCCAAATCCTCCTGGAAGATGGTCACTAGGGGCGGTCATGAAACTACTTTTTTTTACAAATTCTAAGCTCGACATACGGCCAAATGTAGCCCGTAGTATCCAAGGAACAGAGGAAAAAATTTGCTTTGGTAGGACGACTTCCTACGATACCGCCGAGGTCATTTATGCTGAGGGTAGGCAACCCACAACTCACGCCCACTTTACGCTATTTCGGCTGAAAATGATGCACCTAGATGACCGAAATACATGCATAGGAGCCTAATTCTCTGCTTCCATTGAGAATTTGGATTAACCTCTGGTTTAATTTACTTTTCAGTTGCTCTCTTCTTGAATTACACCTGGAAGTCCTTCAAACAGGCGTGAATGACACACAAATTTAGTGAATTAGTAATAAGTATATATAGATAATTATTGGTCAGCTTACCACTTTCCACCTTCACCATGGCGTTCAGCCTTGGACTTTCTCCTTCCTTGTCCCCGGGCGAGACGTACCTCTGCACCACCGTGATGGAATTCAGGTAGGAGGTGAGCGAGAGGACGGATCCAGGCGAGTGGCAGAGCAACCACATGGACCCGCCGCCCCGCCCGGAGTACCGGTCGCGCACCTCCAGGTGAGGGGGGTCCTTGCAGGCCTCCGATGGGGGAGCGATGAGGCCACCAAGAGCGGGTGGCACCGGCGTGGACGATGTCGTCGAGGTGGCGTTCGTAGGAGGCGCCGCGGGGGTGGCAGCGGGGGCAGCTGGGGCGATGGATGCGGAGGAACCGTCCCCGGACGATGCGACGGCCACGTCCAGGAGGCGGATACGGACCACGTGACCGTGCGGGGCTAGGAGTCGCTGAACGAAGTGCATGCCGGGAGGGGGCTCGTCCGGGTAGTTGAGGTGCAGCAGTGGACCCCTGGTGTTGTTGCCCAGCAGTATCACGTGCTCCTCCGAGTTGCCGTTGTCCACTTTATGGACGTGAACGAGATGATGTCGGGCATTAAAACAAAATAAGCTGTTTATTTTAGCATATTGAAGTTGAAATGTTATTCTTTTTAATGAGAGAATAGGTGAAAGATGGGAAAAATACAATTTTTCTATCAATATATGTATGCTATTCAGCGAAAAACTTTTCATTAGAAGTGAAACAGTGAAGCCTGCTTTATGCCTCGGTTCCATTACCAAAACCTGACCATGGTTATATTCACTCCGATAATCTACCTGCGTTCCATATAGCAACGTAATTTCATGGCAGCTAATTGGTTTCGTGACGTAGCATTTGGCAAAATTAAATGCATTCAAGCTCAAAAGAAAATCGACGACGTTATTTAAATGCAAATGACATCACGCCTGTTAAAAACATTTAAAATGCTCTTCTATCAGTAATAGGGATTATAAATTTTAATTTAATGGAACAAACTACTTTAAGAACACAGAGCAAAAAAACATATCAAGCAATGTCGGAGCTTCAAAAATATTTGGAGGACTGTGGTCTGAGCAAGGGCAATCCCGATTATGTGACTGATTAAATGGGATAATTGACAATATATAAGCTTGCGTTACTAGGAAAAGAAAGACGAGGCAGTAATTGAAAGCTAATATTAGAGCTTAGCCTAAAGCTTATGTTAGAATAACGAAAAATTAGGCTCAATATGTGACTCAGCATATTGGATACTTCTTATGAATTCCATCTATCTACGAACTTTCAGCCACACATTTTATCGTCACATCTTATAGACGTAACACAAAATACTTCTAATACCCATTTTTTGTAATAGTTGACCCTGAATTAAACGATAATCTGTCAAAACAGAAAAAGGACATGGTCTTAAGATATTCCGCTGAAGAAAAATATATTTTACTGTCACAGGTTTGACTGCAAAGAGACTGCCCATGAAATAAACACAAATCTGTAGATGAAATTTTTTTTAAATATGCGGCATTTCAAGAGGAAACTGCATATCTGCTGGAGGTGATAGATGATGCTATTTAAAGTATTTTTTGTCAAATGGACATGGGGTCGCAGCTTCTTACTTGCGGAATAATGGCTACGGAAACATATTATATGGAAAATATTTCAGTCATCATGAAAATACTATATTGCTACTAATATTCGAAATAAAAAGGACGAGTGACTACATTGAAACAACAATTCATTATGTTCCACAGGCATAAGTTTAAGATCATTTAAATCAGTATAGATGATCGTTATTTGGCGTTTTCATAGCAACTGAAAAATGAGTTGGATAAATCGCTTGCCTTGCCTAAGCTCTATATGTACTGAGTTACGACACCATGCCCATCTGATAAAAATGCCTAAAAACACACCTCATACAACCTCCTAATATTACGCAGATTCTTCCTTAAGCATCCTGAATATTCTTGCTTTTTGGAAATAATATTTTTTCTTTCCCACAATAATGTACCACAAAGTAAAGCCCAAGAATATAAAATTTATTTTATGTAAGATCTGGTACTTTCCCGATGAATTAGATGTAGGAAGTGCTCTCAGATTTCCCCCAGGTTAAAGGCTCAATGCCGGCCTCAGTCTGATTTAGATAATACTCAAAACCAGGACTCTCACTGAAATTCAATTTAGTAAAAAGCCTACGCGGTTAACGCTAACCAGAAATAAAAAGGGGCTAAAGTGCATTTAGGGGAGCAGGTACGCTACGAACTTATGAACTGTGATAGGAATGCTATGAATCGTGCGTTAAAAAAATCTTTGGTCCTTTTCTTGAAATAATTTAAGACTGACGCATGCATACTGACCTGCTCTGAATGTGGCCTTGAACCCTTTCCCCCGAGGCTTGTCCCCAGTCCACAGCCTGACCATGAGCCGGTCACTCGCGGACAAGAAGACGCCGTCGCCCAGGTGTCGGAGGGCCAGCGATCGGTGGGGCGGAGGCGGCGAAGAAGCCGCGGAGGACGTCGACGTCGAAGAGTCGGCGGCGGTGGCGTCGTGGGGCGGGTCGTCCCGGGTGCGGGAGGCGGTGGCGGGTGCGAAGGGGCGGAACGGTCGCCTCCCATCCGCCCCCAGCCACAGCTCGACCCCTCCGCCCTCGAACACCTCGCTCTCCGAGAACTCGAGCCAGACGTGACGGCCAGCTGCGTGCAACATACACACGCGAAAGGGAAATTATACGAAGGGATGATTTATGAACTAAGGGGGAGGGGTGGTTTAAAGCTTTTCAAAGAGGGTTGGCAACCGTGACCTCAACGCATTGTGTACACGGCGACGACCTCTCAGGGTCGGCAACCTTTGTATTGTCGCGTGCCTCCGGCCATTTGCCAGATAGCGCCTCTCCATTAGCACATGCGACGACCCTGATTTAATGGCCCGGCCGAGAATATTGGCAAACGCGACCGCCGTTAATGATTCACCGTCGAGCGGCCGTGTGCATAAATGCGCTAGGGTGGATTTTGGGGCCTTCTGACATTACACAGAACCGCTTTTTCGTTCATTTTGCGTTTATTATTTATTTATTTATTGAAATATTCGAAATTAATAAAGTAGATATATCAGCTAATACAATAGATTAGAATTGTACGAATTAATACATAACAATAGAAATAGTTTCACGATAAATATTTGAACATATTTGGTTAATAGCATGATTGTTAAATTCATTAAAACAAAAAAGGCCACTGAGCCCAGAGTTTTAGTTTTCAGTATTTCTTCAACGAAACATTCCTGAATGAATTTATCAATGAAAAAGCGATTCATTAAAATTACCAAACATTTAACTTTTAACATAAGACTACATCATAAAATGCTATTTAACGGATGAGTAGAAATAAAAATTATTTCCAAATAAAAGTTAAAAAAAGCTTTTGAAGCTAAAAGAGTTAGCAGCTCACTTTTCGTAAATTTTCCAGGGGGTACAAAGATATTACTCGATGTAAATGCATTCACATTAAATATAACTGTTTCAGGCTAGACCTGGTGGAATTTGTCGATATCCAATTCGAATAAAAAAAACACTTAAAGATTACCAAGTGTTTTTTATTCATTATGAATATGTATTCGCATAGATATTTCTGAAACTAATAGTCAGAAATATGAGAATGAGAAATGACAACTCCCCAAGGATTGAAAATTTTTAATTTTCCTGGATAATAAAAAAGGGAAATTATTACGCTCATTTAAAAAAAATTAACTTATAAATTCTGGGAAATATCGTAATTCACGAACAATCCCTGAGCCTCAGTAAAAATTTCAAGAAATTTCAGGGGTACGATAGAATATAATGGGTAACTTTATATTTTTATTGAATTTTGCTTTATTCGTTCAGCTTCATTTACTCCACAGTTATTTTTACAATTAGAAGTTACACTCTATGGAAAAGGAAAGAACACTCAAAGGAACATTTGAGGGAATGTGTTAATTTGATAAAGCACTGCAAACGCTGAGCTGTTGTTACAAAATCATGAACAAGAATACGTAAGCTAGTAAAGAACGGTTAAATGACTGGAACGAATGTGACAGAGCATATGGGATATCAAAGAGTTGTTCCGGAGAGAGTGAAGAAAAATGCGATAAAGATAGAAATGCACAAGGAAAATTCATGGTTGAAGATGAAGACAAAGTAATCGAACGCATACTCGGAACGGAAGTAAATGTAGCATCATAACATCTGGATTACGGTACATTAAAAATTAATTGGAATAGAGATGAAAACAGTTCTAATAGGATTTAATTGATTTTTAGCAGTTGAAAAACCTATAGCATTGATAGTTAACATTTTGAGCGGATGAAAAATGTAGGCCAATACGTTCAATATTTCAGTTTTTGCATTTGTTTCATTAATTAAAAAATGCTTAATGGCTAATAACTGTTTTATCAATAACATAAGCTACAAGAATTTTCACCGAAAATAGACTTTTGGCGAGTGTTGCTCAATTAAGACAAGAAATTAACTCAACTGAGCTAAGAGAGACTTTAAGAGTCACATGGCATCCGTGGAACAAAAAAATCAATGGTTAATTAAAAAATTTCCCATCGCCCGAAATGTAGAATGAATTTGTTTTACTGTCTCAGCATTTGACTTACTCTCCCTTTGCTACTCTCCTCTATGACAGCGTATTAAATGTAAGGAAAGTATTAATCAATTACCATGACCCAAAAGCACTCTTTCATAAAAATTTAATGAATGAAAACTATGATTCATCAACTGATTAATTCTCAAATGCCACCCGAGTCACCCGTATTGTAACACAAATCTGTTGAATTTCTCGGCACAAAATTTTATGCAAACTTTCGATACACTTCGGTGATATCGTCTTTTTTCATAGGGATGTATAAAATAGTATTTAATGACCCAAATGCACTCCGTAATCAATGACGAGATTTATTAAAAAATTAGCCTTCAATAAATAATTCACTAATGCCATTCGGTTGACCAGTAATGCATGAAAAATTGTAAAATTTTCTCAGCACACAATGTTTTGTGCTTTTGCCATACATATCAGTGACAGTGGCCAGTAAATAAGGAGAGTATTAGTCGCCACATGCACACTGTCATTTCCCGGTCCAATGGAAGCACGTACTCTTATTCAATAAGTTTGAAATGGACTTCTCACCGGGTGCCAGGAGCGTGGTGGTGCAGTCGAGGCGCGGGATGAGAGCCGTCGGGTGATTGGGACTGGTGAGCACCCCGCTGATCTCGCCAGCTGCGCTCGAGCTGGCCGTCAGCGTCTGAGACGGGCAGCCGGACACGTCGACGGCGCGCCACATGGCCGAGAACCCCTTGCCCGAGACGGAGTAATCGGAGCGGAAGGTCACCTGCGCCTCATTCGTGTCAGAGACGAAGTCGAATCTAGGACGATGAGAAGAGACGTGTGCACTCCGCATGAGTCAAGGCTGTCTCCCGTATTCTCATGCATCACAACTATGCGTCAACTTTAAGCAGATAAATCCAGATTTGGCCGAAAAATCTAGTATATAAATGTGCAACATATGTATAACACTGGAGTGTTGTATATCCAAATTAGTAGGTCAGCAGGCTCTAAAATGAAACTTGACAATCAGGAGTCCGAGGACCTACTCTCTTCCTATCCTTCAACGGTAATTTCAGTACGGCAATGAATAATTGAATGGTTTACAGGAATTAAATGCAGGTCCTCACTGTATTTCTATTTCAAGTTATTTATATTGCAAGAGGGCCAGTTAAAGTTTTTTTAGTGTTCCATAGTTTTAGAAATACTTTCCGTTCTCTTTGCCTTCACTCTATTTTTCCCGTTTCAACTTTCGGTAAGAAATTTATTTTTCGGAAGAAAATGAGATTTCATACGGGAATATCATATCCACAGGAATTTCATATGGGAATACCAACTGTGCCAATTGCTTGAGATTACCAGGGCTAGAAGCAGTCATATTTGGAAGAAAATGGGGGACGTGAATCAGAGCTTTGCCTCATATTCGAGAAGTGTGCTTGACAGTAATTTTTTCTGATAAACCCAAATACATAATCCATATGTATACGAATAAAACCGCAGACACTAAAAATTACCTTTAAAGGAGCATACAAATGCTAAAAAGTCATGTGATCCAAATTTACATCGTAATAGTCGTGTGTCACCGGATGGTAACTCTTCGCTGCACTATTATTTCAACAGGAAGAATAATATCACACGAGTTCATTGAAGTTTCATATAGGAAATAAAAAAGATTATTTTCATCAAATTGAAAAAAACAGGCAAACTTTAAATGTAAATTCGTCGCATTACTGACTGTCATACTTTTCCGTAATGCCATTCGCTGGCTTCTCGATGACGTAGTGTTTTGATGCCACCAGCACGCATAACATTTAAAAAGAAATTATTTCATAATGCAAGTTTTTTTTCAAATAAGGTTTTGTCCAGTAACCTTGAGAATTTGAACTTCATATGCGAGCGTCATTTAGAAATATTAAGATTACCACTGCAGAAATAGTAATCGCTGGATTTTGCTCCATCTTCCATGTAGATCCTGCAATGCATGGACATTTTTCCGAAAGGTAGTTTGAATGAGATTTTTCTCTAATAATTATAGAGACTACGATCAAATTTTATCTTTTTTTCGCCGAAGGAAGTTGTGGGAACGAGCTGTAGTAAGCATAAAGTAAATATAGTAAAATTAATTACGCTAAAATTTTGTCCTTATGACTGAACTTCTCAGTAATTAAAAAAAATTTAAGCATTTGAAAATTTCAACTTTACTTATTAAGAACAAAAAAGAACTTCTTAAAAACAAGAAAACGTGAAGGAATCAATACATGAATGTGGAAAAAGCAATTGAGGTTTTCAACGAGAGGGAGGTATAGAGGAAATTGCTAAAACAGAGCCAGTTTTATAGGTCTGACGCCGTGAATTAAGCCCTTTCGACTGTGCCTACCCTGATAGAGAACGGCGTCATTAGTATGTATTAAGTATGCAATTTGACTTAACTGGTTCACATCTTATGCTGAAAATGCCTTCAAAACCGAAGTTTGTCATAGCAAATATCAACAAAGTATGACCGCAAGTGAATTTAATTTTTAAAAATAATTGATAAAAAAAATATTACACAAAATTAAATTTCTGACGCAATCAGTGCGTAAGAACTCACAGATTAAAAAAAAATATCTCTCTGACGCGCACAGCCGTATCAAACACCATGGAAAACAACTTCGTTAAAAAAATATATCGGAAAATAATGCAATGAGTAGCTGATATTTTAGTATCCATAGAAATAGGATTATTTTTTTCCTTTTAATGAGGCAAAATTCGTCGAATTTTGTGCTGTGATGCATCGCACAGATTACCTTAACGGGGTAGACAGGCTCATGAGTTAGTATACTCACCTTTCCATGTCTATGGTGTGCGAGCCGCACCACTTCTGGGCCCTCACCGGCCCTCCCGACTCCGACACCTCCCTCACTTCCACGTAATCGTAAAGGCAATCCGGCTGGTCTTCCAGGTCGAGCTCCGTGAAGCGGATGAAGAGTCGTGCTTTTGGAGGACCTCTGATGGTGTACCTGACGCACACCTCGGGTGGGTAGCCGTCCGGGAACCCGGGCGACGTGACGACCCCGGACTCTTCGCTCAGCTCCTTGACGACGAGGCGCGGCGACCAGTACTCCTGGTCGGAGGTCGCACGCTGAGCGGGGGACGAGGAAGAGGTCGGCGTGTGGGAGTCGCAGTCGTTCATCACTGGATTCACTCCGGCTGCGAATAGAACCAATTGGGAAACATCGATAATGCAATGGTAAAACTAACTGAAGCAATAAGACAATTTTAATTACTTGGGTAGAACGCAAGAAGAAAATGGGCACGGTAGCGATGACGTAAGGCGGAGAATAGCGTTAGTGAACGAAGCTTTCAGTTATTGATGGGAGCTGATGACGGGGACATTGGGTAAGGATGTAGAGAAGAGGCTGCTGAAGAGTTTGATATGGAGTGCGGAGTTGTATTGGGCATAAACGTGGAATCTGAGAAATGCGGACGAGAATAAGCTGCAGGCGTTAGAGATGTGTGATGGGAAGAGGATAGAGCAGGTGGACGGAAAGAATGACAAACGAGAAAGTGCTCGGTATGGTGGGTGAGGAAAGGAAACTTCTGGATGAGATCATGGTAATGCAGAGTTGGTGGCTGGAGGAGGTAATGAGGGGCGATTGATTGCTCAAGAGAAGGATGTTAGGCAAGCGGGGAAGGGGAAGAAAGAGAATAAGTTTTATGGACGGGATGAAGAAGGGTAGGAAGTACTCTTGGATGAAGAAAGAAACACTAGACGTAGATATAGCTAAGTACGTGTTAAACCTGGAGGATTTCCTGTATTAAAAAAATTATTACATTTAACCGGTAGGTTACTTTAATGAATTAATGAATTAAATATAATTAAATTTGGTACTGCCCGTTTTTTTCCACAGCCTGTCGAAAACGGAATCAACTTTCACCTACCTTAATAGACCTCTTTTTTATCTTTTCAGCGAGTGGTGCATAAATACTTAACCGGACCCGATGTACAACCCATAAAATAGCGAGTCGTGTCTTAAATAATGATAGCATCGGATTTTCCTAAGTATTCACGATTCTAACACTACTATTAAACAATAGTATGAGCTCAAAGACCACCAGTAAACAAAGTGGATAATTCAGATACTTCAAATCAAATTTGTTTTTATTTTTTCACCTCATCTATGCTTTTTATTATTTTTCTTATTGATTTGTCCCTCAAATGGCGTATGCACAGACTTTTAATTTTAAATTGTGGCGTATAATGTAGTTTTCTAGTCAATCTGTAACTTTCTTAGGTTTTTCACATTACCCTTCTTGTGCTGTAACTTTCCTCTTGCGCGTTTTTTTAGCGAAAGGTTAGAGCCAAATCCTTTATATTTTCCCACCAAGGTTTTTATTTTTTATTTTTGTAAGTAGTATTGCATCTACTTTCACATTCAGTATTAATTTATGGTGAATATACTTTATGACGAGTAGGTATATTAGTAATGAAAATTCATGCATTAGCTGATTGTAAATGTATACTTCTACTGGCATAGTTAAGATGGTCCCTTACCTTATAATCCTTACCCCGGTGAAACAGACTCCTATTTCAACTGTTACACAACCATCATCACTGTGTGAAAGTAGATAATAAACCTAGGGACACTACTGTTTGCAGCCAAAGATTACCTGAAACAGCCCACGGACAGCTGTTATCGTCATGTCTGCGTTTGATTTTCGTGTTACATGTATGCTAACGGTTCTTATGTTCTTTCCTTGACTCTTCATGCTAGTACTGTGGAGACAGGCCAATTATTCCCTTATAATCACTCAATTTTCCAACCCATCATCTTACTGACCTTGCTTGGGCGTCTCGGCGTCCTTGGCCTGCTGTTCTCTGGGAGGCGGCGGCGTCTCCTTAGGACCCCACTCGAAGCTCTTCCGGCGCTTGCACACGTAGCCCCCGACGGATGAGCAGACCTCGGGGCTCCAGTGGAGGCCACTCGGGTGGAGGCGGGGCGACGGCGACTGCCTCCAGCGAACCCCAAGGCACAAGGGCCCACCGCCTCCGCCGCCTCCCTCCACGGCCCCGCCCCCCCTGGCCCCCGCCGCGGCGGAAGAATCCGGCAGCCACGCTGTTCGAGAGAAAGAGGATATTCAGACTCGCGAGTGTTCCAATGCGAGATGAAATTTATCCGTCACGAAGAAAGGTAAGAGTTGCGCGTGAATCTCAGAGGAAAGTGGGTTTCCTTGAACGAGCATCAACCCACGGATCGCCAGCTATTCCGAGTTTCTTCTTTCGGTATGGTGTTCCTATCCTATGATTTTCAATGCCACCGCATATCTGAACTCTATTTCAATATTCACAATTATTTCAAGCGCCTTATTGGATACGATAACAAAAATTTGCAACTTTCTGCACGCTGACTGGCAATTCCAAATACACACATGAACTTTTTTGAAATTGCCAGAGGAAAATGGAAGCTGGATACAACGGGAGCTGAATTCATCATCAGCAATATTTTCGAGTTCGAAATGACTTCGTCCTTTTCCCATATTTTTACGGGTAATTTAGCCATTTACTGCTGTAATAACTAAAGTAAGTTTCATTATGTGATTACTAGAGTCTTCCTGAATTCTCCAAGAGTTTTGCGCATCACAACGATCTGACAATTAACACGCAGAGTTTAACGAATGTTATTGCAACAATTTTTAAACTCCAACAAGTCGAGGGGTTGCCGATCTGAGAACTGAAGTCACGAGAATTTGGTATTGTAACTATGTTCTACGGCACAGACGACCATTTTGGTTGACAGAGATTTACAGAGCAAAATTCATTCGCTTGGACTGGGATTCCAGCCCAGATCCTCCGACTTCACGCAGGATGCTTTAGAAAATTTTTTCTCCGAGGCGTCCTCTTCCACTGCTAATTTTGCCGAGGTTTAAAAGGAACAAGGTTTAGAGACGAGGTTCTGAGCAAGCAATTGCACAAAGTATCCGTACTCGTGCACATGGCGCCAGAGAACACAGGATTAAAGCCCATTTGAAGTACATGGGTATTTCCGCAAACCTCGAACGAATTTAAAGCTTCAAACTTCATCGGGCGTTACCATCTATGGTGATATGTGAAAAAAATCGGAGGATATATCTTCGCATCCCAATCCAGTTGAATATGTTTTAAACTGTGAATTTCACATATTCTATTTGTTTTTCTTTTTATATCAACAAATTTCACACAAGCATTGATGCTGCATGCTCCCAAGATTTACTGTGTATGTTGAAACTTACTCTTTGTGTTCGTTTCTGGAGTCAATATCGAAAGTGACGGATGCATAGCCCTCGCAATAGTTCTTGGCACTGCGAAGAGGACTATTTTGTCACATGGGCTACAGAACTTTCTGAGTCCTGTGAATCGGAGGAAGGTTGTAAAGTGAGGAGGGCCTGTCAGGAAACCTTTCTAATTGCAGCCAACACAAGCGCTCCGTGAAGTGGAATCTTTCTCAAGTGTCTACCATTAGATTTCGACTCGTCTCATAATGAGGCCTCAAGATAGAGTCTCTGGTAAAATCATAGCGATGGGTGATTTTAACCACCCGCCTTGCGTGTGTGTGCCTCGTGCCTTTTTCGCGAAGTACTTTGGTTCGCCTGTCTCACTCTCTATCGCAGCCTTACCTCCCTTCCCCTCCGTCCTTTCCCTTAACTTCTACCTCCCCTCCTTGCCACGCAGGTGTTCACCAAGAAATTTTGCGGGAGCTATAATACAGGAACCGGCCCCTTGACTGAGAGTCGAACCGCCAAACTTGGAAGTTTTGGAGTCGCGATCCAGGTAACTTGTTTTCCTCTGGAAATTTCCAGCCATGCGTGTGTTCTGTCGACATGCAGAGCATGGATCAATGAGCGTGGCACGACGTTAGCGCAGCGAGTGGAACGCCGCCGGGGTCCGCGAGCCAATTGGGCCACGTCGAGAGCCCCGCGGGGGAGGGACCGAAAATATCCGCTTCGAACGGCTGTCACGCATTCGATCACAGGCACGAGGCAGAGGGCCCTTCCACGTGTTCTTTGGGACACTTTTGTTCTCGTGTTGGCGAACGTCAAGAAGTGTGAGCTCCTGAACGGCTGGCTCCCTCCGGAAGCTCGCAAACAATGCGCCGTAGACCGAATGGCATAGAAAACCTGAACGAGCGCTAGAGGGGTTGAATACAGAGGCGTCATTCACGGAGGACTAGATTGAGCCAGCCTTCTAATTGACCACTTAACGAGTGAGTGAAGACCGAATACTAACTATGACTCAACGTGTGATTCAACTGCATTGATTACCCACCTCCGAAATTTAACTCCTCGTAAACTAACAAAAAAAAGCATTCGATCAAGTTTGAACTTCGGTGAAAATAAAATAGGGCGATCCTGAAAAATGCAGGTTTAAAACCGAATCTTATTTTCCCGAAATATTAAAAACCACAACACGTTTCAACTACAGCCATCCTAAAATACATAAAATCAGACCCCAAGTTTGATGCACTAAGAGAAAAATAGTTTTGTTCAATCAACAAGTTTGTTGAGCCAAACCAAGCTTCGACTCTTGGTGTCGATTCCTGGACCAGATTTTTAAGTCACAGTTTCAAGTTTCTTGACCTCAATTGTTGAAACCTTGTCCAGTTCAGTTTCAGTCTAATAAATTTTATGAGAAAACGAAAAAATGAGGTATTCTCTGGATGCACGAAACAATGTTTACAAAGTGAAGCCAAACTGGTCCGATAATATAGAACTAGATTAGGTCTGATTTTATTTCCTTGAAAAATGATTAAATAGCAGAAAAGCGTTTCACTTTTAACTAAATTGCGATAAAAAGTGTTTTAGAAGTAGTTCTGGATTATAAGATTCTTCCAATACTCATCGACAGACACTATCTTTATAAAAGTAAGTTATTTCATGACGGTCTGCTGTCAGGTGTTGACTTTTTGAGTACATTTTTGAAAGAAAATAATTAACTGATGTAAATCACAATTAAACTCGCCTAATGGCATCATAATAAGATACCGTTACCTCAAGCGGTTTTATCCTGGCGTACATTGATTTAACGTTGAGTTTAAGGATGACTTGACGTTGATTTTTCTTAAAAAGCAGGATGGAGTGACATATGATAAACGATACTTCCCCCATCGAGTATTGAGATTTTGACGCCATAATTAATATCTGATTCATATTAAATCTTGAGATTGATGTAGTACCTGGACGCTGGCATTAGAATATTCCACTTTTGCGCACGTTTCAGATATAATGATGACATTTGCCTGGGCTGATAGCCTGTCAGCTAAGCATAGAAACATAATCAATCCACGTCATCCCTGCCCCCTTGATAGAAGAAAATCTTGTCACTCGTGCATAAATCCAAATGACCGGCATGACCTTATCGAAAATAGCATGATTTATGAAAAACCCTGGGATGTGACGTGAAGATGATCATTTCTGAATTGGAATCAGAGAAGGAAAAAATGTTTCCATTCTCATATATTTTGATAGTATTATCACAGGCAGACTCCTTTGAACGATGATAAAAATAATCTATGACATAAACTACCAACGTCAATTTGAGACGCAAGCTCGTTAGTGAGATTCATGCGATTTTCTTTACAAAAACAGACAAAAGTTTTGGAGCTTGATACGATAGATTTCCAAAGGATGATTCAATGAAATGGAATAGGTCATACCTCAAGAACCCATTTGACAGAGTGCCACTGATTGGTGGTGCGTCATTTAGAATATTTTGAATGAGTGCTTATGTACTAACTATATTTTGCATTCAACTACCTTAGATCAAAGAAAATTGTACTTACTCAGATGAATAAAAAAATTGTTACCGTCTTGGGACGGTAGATAGAAGTGAACACTTGTAAAATGTGTGCGAAGCGGCAATAGCTATAGCACACACTCTCCTAAGCCTAACATATTCGTATGTACTATATATATAGGGCGCGCATTCTCTTTCTCTTCTCTTCGCCGTACTATATTCGTGTGTGCTATAGATAGTGGGAACGGAACGCTTAAAATTTAACGCTTCGAGTGTCACGCTTTAGCGTTTACTCCCATGGAAATCAAGCCGAGAGCTGGCGTAGAGTAGACCCTCCCAAGAGAATTTTTCACTTCAAAAATTAAAATGCTAAATAAAGGAAGAAACAGGTAATGTTATGAACACAGGTAATGTTATATGTATCTGACGCGTTTGTTTTGAGTAAATTAGAAGAATTTCATGTATCGCGCCACTGAAAAATGGAAAACAATACCAAAATTAAGTACGTAAGGAAAAGTACCTGCTTCAGGAAATGACCATCGTGTCTTAGAAAAAAAACTATTTTTTTCGGAGGTTATTGTTCCATTTTAGATAAATTAAATACTTCGTCCAAACACGATAAAAAACGTCAGATATGTAAGGTTAAAAAATATGAGATCTCATACTATTATTACCCAAATCAATTCCTGTTTCTTATTTCATATCATATAATACGATTACCATTTAATGATAACACTGAAGCTATTTTAATCAAATAGATGCATCGCAGGCGTGACAAAATAGAGGTAAAGTAAAACAAACACTTATAACCTTAATAAAATTGTGGACATAAAAGTTTTGATAGCAGAAACGCACATAATGCCAAACTAGAAATATTCTTGAATTAAATTGGTACTTACAAAGGTTAAATAGTTGGATTATACAGCCATAGTAGTAACAACACAAGACTCCGAAAACGTATATTTCGAGCAATGCCACTTCTGCAGCTCGAAAAGTTGATAGCTTCCCCAAGGGTAAGATTCAAACTTGGGACAAGAGTCAAGGATATTAGCTTCGTCACAAAATTGGGATACCCTCGTGGAAGCACCCGGTTGCATTCAAACCCGAACAGAATAGAAACAAGTTTGAATAAGATGCTCACGTAGCATGTGATTTCGAATAAGGGCCACAGAATCCGAAGTGATTGTTAGCTGCAAGACTAACATTACGTTCTCATTTCTTGGATAATGTATTCCTGGTGAGAGAAAATAGTGGCATGTTGTGGGATAAGGAAGTAGATAACACGTAAGAAGCATACCATGTTGCAAAACAGTACGTTTCGTGAGGAATGAATACTGAACCGAGGGTTAAATATGTTCAATGAAATGGGACATGATACAGAAGAGCTATCAGTACATAAATAATTATCACTGAGCCTGGAAGAGTAGAGCACTTCATTCAACCAATCAAGGGGTCGAATGACTTATGATTGTGATGATGAAGGCAGTGGGGAGTATAAAGCAATGAAAATTCCCAAGAGAGACTCAGAAAAAAGCAGTGAATATCACCAGAATATGCTAAATGATAAATTTTCAACTGATGAACGCGCTTGATATCCAAGATTACACCTCGAATAATCACGCAGCTCCTCCTAATCGTGAGCAAAAAAGTTTTATCCACGCTCCTGACCCACAGTCAAATTTTTTTTTCTCTCCCTCTGACGAAGCATTTTCGGGGAATATTCCACCTCGAAAAAATGTTGAACACCCTCTTCAACTTTAGCCATTGCTATTTTGAATGGCATGTTAGTATCGACCGCCACGCGGTACGTTCAATTGAGGCGGTAAAAGCGTTGAGCCGACCTTTTGTTCCCATGACAACGGGTGGAAATTTGAGCGGGAGGGATTCAGAGCTTGCACAATAAAGAGGATAGAAGTGTGAGGGAGAAAGAAGGAGGGAGATAGAAAGAGAGAGAGAGAGCAGGTGGGAATGAAGAGAGTGGATGGGAAAACAAAGAGGTGAAACACGTAGAGAGAAGGATATGAACAGAAAAAAAATCCAGCGAAGGGGAGTGAAAAGTAAGGTAGCACTTGAAGCGAGGACGAGTAGAAGGTAAAGAGTGTGAGAGCGAGGCTTGGATAAACCAAATTAAAAGTTTATACAAGCGAGAGTTGCACGGACGGAATGCCTAACGCAGGGAGACAAGGTAAACGCTCGGGCATTTAACATGGAGACGATGAATAAAAAGAAGCATCAAGTTCTCTTCAATTTGAAGAAACACAAACATTTCAACTGCGCTGTCACCGAAGTAGTCCGCTCTCCTTACTTGCTGACGTCAGTTTTTCCTATGAAGAGTTTGTAACCATGAAAAATGATAATGCATGTATATTTATGCGGAAACCAAAACATGAGTTATTCCTTGAGTAAGCAGGGAAAAATGTGCGGGTCAAGAAAAAATCATGGTGTTACAACAAAGGAGAAGCAAATGAGTGGTTTAGGAATAAAGGACGAGGTATTAAGTGGAAACAGTGTAATGTAGAGAAGGAAGAAAGGTCTGAGGGAAGGGAATAAGAAGAGAAATAGAGCAGCATGATAGGAAGGCCATGCTCAACAGTGGGAATTCACATGCATTCCCATCTTGACACACTAAAAAAAGGATTTTTGGGCGGAAAAGAGGGTAACTTTCCAAGAATCGATCCTCAAGTCCTTCTACCTATTTATCAGTGAGGAATTTTCCACTTATCTTGCTCACTGCTCGAACTCTAGTAACGGGCTAAGGTAATAATCATCGAAACATTCCACACATCAGTGAGGAACTACACTATCATATGTAAAAACATTGCCTAACAGTCAGAAAAGAAAGGTTAACCTTACCAAAGCTTTATTTTACTCGCTAGTTCAATGGGTCAATTACGATGAGTTAGGACAAGAAAGTATTTGTACAAGGAAAATGTTTTTGGTAGTGGCAAGTAGCACAACATCAGTTAACAGCATATTTATATTTCTTATAGTAAAAGTGAAGCAGTAAAATATAGTTACGCATTAAAAAAACCATGAAACCAGCAGGATGTACAGCAGTTTTTTAAGTCTTACTTTCAAGTGGAAACTGGGAGGTAAATAAACTAAAGTTGAAAAAGGTGTATCTAAATATGTTAAGGGTTAATCGGCCCCGTAGTTGAAGATGCTGCCATATTTGTGAAACCAAGGTCCTGCTTTTTCAACCTATGGAACACAAGTGTGGTTAAATGTTTATACGGCCAAATATGTATAATGGAATTCCTCAAATTAAAGGCCTCCAGTAAATAAGATTTTCAGAGGTAATTTTCACAAAAATAAAAGTAAATACGATCTCCTCTTCATCTATGATATGATTTCTTCTTTATTAAAGGAGGAAGGAAAAATAGAGCGAAAATAAGAAAAGCCAGCGATAAGAACGTGGACAAAAGATCGTAAACGAGCATGCTTAACTTCTGATGAGTTACAATAAATTGGTTCCTACAACATTTAAGAGGTCCTCCTCACTCTGACGCCGAGAAGAATCGACTAATGTAAACCTTGATTTTTTGTCTTCCGAGTTTCCGCTTGAGCAGAGCGACGAACTGGGGGCGGGTCCTGGGCGAAGCAAGTGGGACCTGGTTTCCCGTCGCTCGACAGAGAGTTGCCACACCGACAAAAAATGCTTAATGCGGAGCGAAAGGCGTCGATATTGTCTCCCCATGTAGAGCCACTGAGCCACTAGGTAAACTGAGGCTTCCAAAAAAAAAGCAAAGCAAGCACAGCTCTTGAGAGTCGAGCTAGCAAAAAACAGTGAGACTCCCAAAAACCCAACTTTTCCCCCTGGTACTATGCAGAGCACTCGGGGACAGGAAAGCCCTTTCCTCCGAAAAAGTATTGAGAATCTAAAAAAATTCAGTACTGTATTAAGATCTGTATCATCTAATTTTTTGGCAACTGTTTTATAAATTACAGGTAAACAGCGCATGCTCTATCATATGTAAGCTACAGCACTCTCTGAAAGAATAAAGACAAAAAAGGTGCCCAGAATAACGGTTCTTATGCATTCGACAACTCCAACCTCTTAAGTCAACAGTGAATTCAATGACGTAACAGAAGATATTTCATCCACTTTCCCGGGATATTGTTAGGTGTGTGTATATATATATATATATATCGTTGATTACCTCCGATATATATATATATATATATATATATATATATATATATATATATATATATATATATATATATATATATATATATATATATATATATATATCGGAGGTAATCAACGCTCACTCAATTAGTTGTGAAGCGAAACGGGAGAGGGAAAAATAATCTTCGCCGAAAACGCTCTACTACAAAAAAACTCTTTCCAAGCCCAGGTGAGATAATTGAGGAAATCAGCGAGAAAACAAGTGTAATCGATGAACAACTAATAAAAGCAGGTATATTTCACAACAGCAACCTAATTAAAAATCAATAGACGAAGGTTCAGCCAACCATATAGTAGGTAACATCCATTCCAAAACCAATCACAAATTTGTACAAGTGCGAGCTGTAAGGCCCTTTTAGTTAAACTTGACTGAAGAACGGGAGCAATGACGACCGGAACAAAGAACGAGGCTTTAATGATTCACCTTTCGGAGGGTGCAGGGGATTTCCGGCAAGGTTGAAATAAAGTGGGTAAGGCATAGGATAGAGGCGATTGGTAGCGTTGCAGGGGAGGAAATAGTTGGATAAGTGCATAGATGCGATGGAAGTCTTCAATTGGAGTTAATGGAACTGGTCTGTGTCTTCGTCCGCGGTATAAGAAGAAAAAAAAGCTGCGCTACCGCCAAATTTTCTCAGAGCGGTTTCTCAGTTTTCTGCTGCGCCGACCACTAAATAAGCGAGAAATGACCTGGAGAGCGAAAGATTGCGGCTTAAATCTCTGCATTTTGGAGTCGGAGGCATTGTTAGCATCGTTGGCGCGATGTCGTATCCTTCGGCTAAGTCCGGAGGGTTAACAGTCCGCCGAGGGAAGCATGTCCAAAGAGGGAAAATTGTGGCAAAAAATGGGGGTGGAGGGATGCATAACAAATACCACAGCTGTATGCTAAGACCACCATTTCCAACAAATTAAGGCAAAATGATACCCAGAAGAATTTCACTTTCAACCAACCTCCAAGTTTGATTCCGGGTACGGAGAAATTTAGTTGACAGTATCATATATACTAATCTTTCAGAATCGGAACGACGTTAAACATGAAAATTATAATTTTATCAGTTTAATGGTTTGAGCCGTAACTTTTTGGAAATCACCCAGGGATGAACAAAGAGTAACTTTATTTTCCACATAGGTTTTATTTGTTACGACCCGGGTTTCGAGATCCTTACGTCATCAGACCTGAAGATAGTCCCTTCGTCGGACCTGAAGATGTCACTACGTGACGCCACGAAAACCGGGTCGCAAAAAAGAAAACCAATACGGAAAAAAATTCCTATAATTTTATCAATCACGACAATCGCAAAATCATCAAGAGACCTGATAGCGTTGCAATGTAATGAAACAATGTTTGCCCATATCTTACCAGATTCTTTCTTCAGATATTGTAATCTTACCAGATTACAATAAAATGATTAGAGGAAATTTCTACTTTTTTAGTTCGGCGTTCGTTGTATGCATGAAGAGGAACTGTAACAATGAGCATTTAGCGCGAAGACTTAATAATACTAGAGCGCATTGCAAAGGGTGAATTTACTACTGTTTTAATGTAAGTGAAAAGGTTACATTTTATGCACTTTATCGTGTGAATTATGGTTTTGCAAGGCACGTATTTTCCATGTACAATATTTCAAGAGGATATGAAAGCTATTTGAAGATGAAAATCACCATGTCAGTCCATACTCTGTTGCCATGAATAATAAGAGAAACAAAGTTGGTTAAGTTATTTTTTGAGCCACGGAAAGCTATACATGAACAGGTGTTTCCAGAAAATTGTGTGAAATAAGCATCTTACCAGAAAAAAGGCTATTTTGAATGCAATATTTTATAATCACTACTCCTCCAACATAGCAGCTCACAGCATTAATGTTTGATGCTGGAATAATTGCTCATAGACAGAGATTTTTTAATTAAACTCGCGGAGCTTGGGTTGTTAAATGATATATATATATATATAGCTTGACTGATACCAAAAAGCTCAATTTAGTACCGTTAAAAAGACGAGAAACCATTACATCAATGGCGTCAACAAAGGATCGCCAGTTGTTGAAAAAACGCTGAAATTCTCTAATTCGGAGTAAAATTACAAATATACCACGCGGCCATGAGTAATTACGCCCATATAGTTGTAATAAATAGACCTATTTCCCAAAACTGCAAAATAGGAAAAGGCTCTTCAGTTATAATGGCACAAAATAATCAATAAAACTATGTAGGGTTTGATTTTCTCCCGGCGAACAGATGAGGTAAATTCTTCACGGGTTTCCGTCCGGGTTAGTAGTTCCATCGTCTCCTCTGCCGACGTTTTGAAGGAAGACTTATCATTCATCATCAGGGCCGTTGATCGCCCATCAGGCCCATCATCAACGGCCATGATGATGAAGGATAAGTCTTCCTTCAAAACGTAGGCAGAGGAGAAGATGGAGCTACTAACCCGGACGGAAACACGTGAAGAATTTACCTCTTCAATAAAGCTAACTGAACTTGAAATGGCCTTTTCATCTGGACGTAGAGTCCAGGATAGCCAAAGGAACTGCATCACCATAATTTGATTATTTAATGGACTGGATTAGCAGAGAAACACACGAGTTGATTTAATCTTCCATTTACACAAAATTAAAGTAAACCTGAATCTGGTACACGTTGAAAATCCATCATCTATTCTGAATGTTATGAATACTGTGATAGTTTGATACGGAAATTGATGGCACGAACCTTGCTTCAAATAAGTGAACAATGTAGAATTACTTAAAAAATCAATGGACAATGAAATGGAACTTCATTTCGATGGACATTTGGTGTTCATTTGCAAGTAAATAATAACGACAACTGGAATGTACAATGTACACTAAAAGTGGCGTTAAAGCCAATTTTTGTGAAAGCACCAGTAGGATAGCAAAATATCCACGCGCTGATCGTAAAAAAACTATACATGCCTGGAGGAAATACTTATTTTCGGATTCCACATGTTTTATTATCGCAGTATAATGCATAACTGAGCGCTAGTAATAGCTAAATTCAGTAAAATACTCTTCATCTTTCTCTTTAGTTAATCTTCAAAACATGATCATATAATCAACATCCTTTCCAAACTAACACACACCGGAGGCATCTCGTTTTCAAATATCATTTGAGAGAAATTTAAAGTAATATTACATTAAAACCACGTTTATACGGGAAGAATAAATATGCCTGGCATAAACTACGTAATATTTTACGTGATTTTACAGTATAAAATCGGGACTGATGGTTTAATTTTAGGTTTCATACGACTTAAATAAAAATACTTAATATAATCTCAATCAAATATACAGACACGTTGAGCGGGATATAAATTTGAGATGCACAAGAAGAATTCCTTTGCAATAAAATACAGAGAAGGTTAATATCCTACATGTTTGATAGAGGAACGTACGCGAGTCGTCATTCGTTCCGTCCAACCGCATGAAAATATACGGAGGAAATAAAACATTAAAACCGCGTCTAGATGAGGAGACAAAATATGCTCGTCGCCCAGCTTTACGACGCATTTAAACGTGAAATTCGTGGATGCCTCCTGAACACCACGATATACCGTGCCGGCCGTAAATTACGCACATTGGAAGTTAGGCCTCTCTCGGACTCGGGGGCTCCATCAAATCAGCAAGCCGTAAACAAATGTTGGAGCGTAAACCGCTGGAGCTTTGCTTCCACTCACCTTGAAAGACCATCGGAGAGCCGTCAACCCAATGCCATCCGGATCCCAGTCTCCCCTCCGCCCTCTCTCCATCCTCCTCCTCCCCCACCCTTTCGTTCCCTTCTCCTCCCACATCTTTCCCCCCTTTCCCCAATTCCCCACCTCCCCTCTTCTCCCCAACCCCCCTCCCGCTCTCCGACCGCCTGTCCTCCATCTTCCCTCCCAGCCAGTAGATGGCACTGTTGCTGTACTGGTCTGATCCTCGGATGCTGGACGTAACGAATTGGTATTCCGAGGGAGACAGGACGCTGGCTAGCTCCGCCTGAAAAGGATTAAGGATTACTTCCATCATACCCAATCAAGTGTGTCACAGATTCGCTACCCTTAAAGCTGAAGTTTACAATTGAGCGACTAACAAACGAGAACTAGTTGATTTTTTTTAAAGATCGCGACAAGAATATGGAAAAGTCAAGGATTTCCGAGGGCAAACATTTCCAAATGCTTACTTTTAGGAAATATTTTGAAATTAGGCGCAAAAAAATAAAGCTGAGTGGTAGCACACCAAGCGAAAGAAGACCTTCGAATATCAGTTACGCAGGCTGGATGCATATGTTGCTGTAAATTACTAAGGACGCTGTAGCAAAAGCTATAGCCTGGAAAAACCTAACCTAACTCAAGAATGTATTTTATTCACATACTTCCGACGGCGAGTTATGGGAAATTTAATTTTATGACATCAGTTTTGAGGTATTTGAAGAATGTTATGTCAATAAATTGAAAAGCCAACCTCATAAAAGGTTTAGATAATTAAATAATGTATAGCATCAACACACCACAGCGTTCAAATGAGGTCCAGGAGTATCATATAAATTGGTGTTTCCGCAATGATTGCGGTTTAACGTACTAAATTAACTATTATTTCAGTTAATCAAGCTAGGCATGGCATTGATCTTGAACGAAACCTCGCTATTTGTAATGTTGTCAACATTTTCCCATTTGTAAAAGGAACTATTACGAGGTTACATGCAGGTTTTCCTCTTAGGCCAAGGTTTCACTTTTGGGATAATTTTAGGGAACTTCCTCGAAGTTCATCTCGCTTCGATCTTCCTCTGGTCTCGCATTACGTCTGCATGGTTCCTAGCAAGTTTACCTAAATTTGAGTGTTAGATGGCGCATCCTCGTATGCGTATTGTACACTCAATATACGTCCATATCTACTATATAAAAGACTACGCGTACTTACGTATGATTCAATTGCTAGACGTAGTGGTTCGGGTGTGCACCAAAAGATGACAAGCGAGCTCCTATATAGTAGCTTAGCTCCCATAACTCGCTACTAACTGACACGTGGTGCGAGCGTATACATTTTTCAAAATACGCACAAGGTAAAATTGCTTACTTTAGATATTATATATTTTTTTACCATAGTTACAAAAATTGTTTTCATCGAAAAGAAAAAAAAACACCAATTAATTTTCATTTGATTATTTATTTTTTTAATTATATTTTGGCTATTTCGCCAATATTTTAGCCTGTTTCAGCAGGCTTTTGAACTAGTAAGGAATAATGTTGCACACGGAGAGTAAAAATCATTTGTGGTTATATCAATATAAAAAATAGACGGAATGAAATGAATACGCATATGAAATTCCCTGTGATGATCAGATGAAGACGTTGTGTAAGTATGATTTTCTATCACATAATTATTATAATGAAAAATAACGTATAGCTTTCATGAATTGTTATTCATGCATCATCCAAGCTGTTAACTCTCTTCGAAGTTGTTGGGTCATTCCACAGCAAGTGATTACTTATTGATGGACAAAAATTTTAATTTCGTTGTCTGCTATAATCCACTCGATAGCTTACTTCATGTAATTTCAAAATATTAAATAAAATCCACAGATTTTGAAAGCTGGTACCATCTTTTAATGGCGGTCAGTAAATTTACCTTTCAGATTTACCTCTAAGTTTTCAGTATATCAAAGACCATGACTTGCCATTTGACAGAATAAGTATAAGGTATGGAATGATATAAATTATAATATTTAGCCCTATAAATATTAGGCATGATGTCTACCAGTTGCAATGGTCCTGTGGCTACTGTAGATGGAGTGGGTGCTAAAGGGAAAAGAAAGGTATGGTTGAATGTTTCGAGAATGATACGGGAAATATTGAAGAGAATTTTGCTGCAAAGACTGATTAGGCCTGCAATCCAAAATTTCTGTTCTCTATATGTCTGGATATACTATAGAGAATGAGGAAGATCCATTTGAGAAGAGGTGGGGAACTACGCCTGTAAGTATGGTTCTTGGTACAAGCACTCTCCATTACATCAGACCTGTTAAGTCTCGGAATTGTTGAATTTGCACAGAATTCAATATTCAAGGAAAATAGAGAACATGAATTTAACAATAAAAAATGAGGATATTCAGGATAGCATTCAGCTAAATTTGAAATACAGTCCAGACAGCTTAATTAAATAGGTGCAACCTGCACATTTACTAATTGGCCAGTTAGGCAAGAACTAGAGTGCTGTGCTGCAATTTCTTAGTTTTTATTTCGGGAAAATATGGCCGCTAGCTCCAGTGAAGGAAGATCTAATGTTGTTTATAATTCAATAAATGTATCCTACAATGTATCAATTGGTGGCTTCTTTTGCATTTCTTGGACAAATGTGTCCTGTAACTTACGCAGTCAATTGTTTGGTAACTAACATGATTTCTTTCTTATTTTTTCTCATATGCTTTGATAATAGGATCATAAATTTACCAATTTTATCTATTGATGTTTGTTTTAGCAGTGATTGTGCTCTGATATGCAACACTTGCATCTTTTTCCACACCATAGTTGCTGTGAAATAAAGGATCGAAAGTTGTACTATTATTATTTGAACTTTGATTGATACTGTGACTAACTCAGCATTTTATCATTACTTACTAAGTAGTCAATGATGTAACTTCATTATAAAAATATAGATTGAGTGGCAGTCTCATCTCCATGGAGTGGACTATTTTACATAGCAGCTTTCAAAGGAATCAATATCGTTACATTTGAAAGTTCAAATTTTCCAATATTTAACATTCAAATCCAAATTTTAAGTAAAATGCATGAAAAAAATTGGTAAGCCATAAATAGTTCGATGACTCCTAGAAGTGCCTAAATCTTTATATATTCAAATAATGAATATATAAAGATTAAGAAAGATATTCTAAATATTAGAATAGCTTCCCGCAGTGGCAAAACATTATCTCTCTTCCATTATTTAAATTAATAATCACGAACAGAGAGATATTTAATCACGAGCGCTAGCGCGAGTCCTAATACCATACAGCCGCATGTGTGACTCACTGACGTATAGATACAAATTCCCGACCACTTCTAGAAGAGCTAAGAACTTGAGCTTGAACGTTTTCTGTAACGATAGGCTTAGAGAAAGTAATGAAAATATTTATATTATATCCATATAATATATAAATATTTTCATTTTACCTTCACTGGGTTAAAATATTGGACTAATAAAAATTAGAGACATGCATAGTTATTCAGCCAAAGTTATAATGTGCATTAAAATTATTTATGTCCTTTAATATGAAATGGGTCATACGTTTCTAGTTCCAGCTGAAGGTGAACTATGAAGACATGGTGGTTCGAAAAATGCGTAGTAATAGCGGCGGGAGGGAGGGAGGGTGCGGCATAGAAATTAAGGCTAACCAAGAGGATGACAAATCATTACGGCTAGCTGCACGAAAGGGTTTAGAGTTGTGGAACGGGGAATTGGTAATGGGGCTCCCACGAGGGGCGATTTTGCTGGGGTTATAGATAAGCATCCAAGTCTAAAGACATAAGACAACCCAGGGCTAAAAAGGAAGACGACTTCCGTGTTTTGATGCTCCTTGGATGAAAAACTTCAACATGTAAAACGCGTTTTCTGTAATGATAGGCTTTGAGAAAGTAATGAACTTAAACCATGGGATTTAACCGAGAAATGGCACCTTCTAATAATTATTTTAGAAAATAGTAAAAAAATGTTGCTAAGACGAAATTTATAAGAGTTTTCACCATAAATATGACTAAACTAACAAGAAAATCAAATTTTCGAGGTAGTTGACTCGAGACAGAAATGTTTTACATGGCAATGAAATTGTATCAGAATAACAGTTATAAATATTCCGCCAGAAGAAATTTTAAACATTTCCTTAAACACCCTCAACTAAGTATAAGCTAAAAGTAATGGTTGGCCATTTTCTCGGGAAGAAAGTAAATTTGCTGCGAACCCCAAGAGTTAAGCCAAACTGAGTATTTCTAAGCCGGAGAAGAGCCAGGGGAAATTCTGTATGGGAAACAATCTCATTATAATACCAAAAAAAAAATTGTTTAGGTTTGCGAGCCATCTGATCTTTTTTATTGGAAAAAGTGCTGGTGCAAATAAAAAAAACGTAAAAGATGTACAAACAGGGTAATAAGTACTAAACCACGACAACAGTTGGACTTCTAGCACTTAATATAACTTGTAGTCATAAAAAATCGACTTAAATTCCATCACGCGTTTGATTGAATAAAATTGAATAATAAAATCTCTGAGACAGTATAACCAGGCTAATCATTTACGTAATTTAGATTTTTCTGGAATTAACATTATATCGGAACTTGAGTCACCACAAATATTTAAATATTCCTCCTAAAATATTGGTAAACCTCCCCTTTAACACCTCCAACGGAAAATAATCTCTAAATACGGATCGACTTTTTCACCGGGAAGAAAGTAACATCGCTTCGGACCCCGAGAGCAAGGCAAAACAGGATATTTTTACGCCGGAGATGAGCCAGGGGAAATTCCGCGCGGGAGGAGAAAAACTCATTGAAATTCCCCGGAAGAGAGCGTCAGATGACATGGTTAGCGTTCTTTCCTCGTTCCAATACTTTCTTCTCCCTTGACGACCCACCACCCCGGCGCGGCGTCCTCGCCTCTTGAGCTACGATGTTTGCACACTTGCCTTCCTTCTCTCGCGCGAGAACTCTTAAAACGAGGGAAAACACTTTTAGAAGAAAGGGATGAAAGGAAAACTACCACTCGCAGAAGCATTCCCACTCATCACTACCTCTTTTGATCACGACCTAGTCATGAGGTTCTCCGATAACTCTTCCAAACGAAAAGCTCCCACCCTACTAATCCCCTTCCTTACGTCGACCCATATTTCTTTTTTTTTCCTGTCCTTCTGCATATTTAAGGGGGCTCTCAAGGCATCCTTAAGGAGCGTCGGTGCATCACTAAAGGGAGGACGACGTCATTCTCCAAGGTCGCAGCGCTAACCTTTCCATAGGAAAACTTAGAAGTGGGATAATACGGCAGATGACGAGGAAAGGTGGATGCGAGATGCTTAGACGGAAAAAGGAGAAAAAGCTACGTGAAAGAAAACTTCTCAGGCCTAACAAGTGGAACTATATCAACTCGATGCAACGAAAAAAACTGCAATGCCACATTTAACTTTACGCGAAAGCATGGTCATGTGAATGAAATAAATGTAGACTAGCAGTAAGTTTTGCTCCTATCTCTTCCATTAAAAAGCAAGGTGGCTGGAGAAAGATTAGATAATGAGGGCATAAGATAGAAGCACAAGCTGGTGCAAGTATGTCTGAACGTGGATGAATTTTACACCAAATAAGTGAAGTTACAAAAAAAAGGAAACCGATCAATTTAGGTTTTCAAGGATATTGGTATTGCAGTTTTCTAGGCTTTGCTTTTCCTATGGGGGAAAGGTTGATGACGTCAGATGGAAGCAAAAGCTAGTTTAAGGATGTCCGAATGTGCATGAGTTTTACACCATAATATCTTATATAAAAAACAAAGGGTTCCTTTTAAGACTTCCAATTAGTGATTAATTCAGTTTTTCTAGGTTAGGTATTGTAGTTTTATTGGCTTTACTTAAACTACTTTACTTATGGTGAATTATTTGGCACCATTAATCCTCCTGCGCATTATGAGGATCCACGCAATAGTGTAACTCAAGCAAAAGAGATGCATGTATGCATAATGTTACGGAAATATTGGTGTCGTTAGTACTTTAATTGGTTAGAGTCATAATTTTCTGAATAAATGCAGTAACTTTATTCCTAGGATTGGTGTGCATTTGCAAAAAAAATTGTTTTCCAGATAAATAAATAACCAAAGCTAAATTTGACGAGATACCACATCTGGAAGATGTATATGATCACTGAAATATTTGAAAAAGCGATAATAAAAGAAAAATCTGCATTACATAAAGAAAAATGCAATAATGATTGTGTAAATTACTGTTCAATGATCGTTGCAGTTGAAGATTTAAAATTTGAGATTTCAGGAAATGTTTTCAAAATATTTTAGCAGAGTATAAAAACCTATTTGGGATTTTTTAAACTCTCATTTTAATCAAATTCAATTTCATTTTCCGCTTTCTTTTTTTAATTTTCATCACACAAAAATACCTTTACGGCATATAAAAAATGATGGTAGAATACAACTAGCTCAATTGTACTAGGTGAAACGCGTTGAAACATCACCTTATATCGATAAAAACTACAAGTAGTACTGATCAATTGGGGATTTTATCGATAAAGACTAGAACGTGTGTACTACAAGACCCGTAGAGTTCTAGAAAAACATGCAGGGCATGCATGATTAATGCACAGGCATGACGGACTACATCTTACCCAGGATTAATTTTCATAAAATGCCCAAAGTAAGGTTATTAAATTGCAAATACATAAACAAAAACCACCTTTAGAATTTTTATTTACGAAGAATATCCAAATATCATTACCACTGTGAGAATTACTGATCAGGAAGAACATGTAGAATATACATTAAGAATCTCTTGGTAAACTTGAATTACGCCAAAGAAGGTATAAGATCGACAATAGTAACCTACGACTAAAAGAACTTAATTGCAATAGTATGGTTATGTCAATACCTCCATTGAAGATTAGAAGAACTCCTGACATTAAGTATTTAAGAATCGTAAAATTTTATCACATATACTCTGACGGTAACGCAGAGGCCTTCGTTAGGTTTCCGTAATGACGTGCATATAGTACTAGGTTTTCGGCTTATTCTTACATTGCCCCATTTAAATGGATGACGGTTTCCCTGGCGTTGCAGTCAGCATCTTCAGGCTCGAAGTAAAATTTTAGCTACGCATACGAAAAAAAATTATATTTATAGGGGTAAACCAACTCGGGGAGCAACTCGGGAGCAACCCGCAAACCTTGAATTAATCATCCTTGTTTGCCTGACATAATTCATCAGAGCAAGTCGAATTTTGAGAACATTTTTAAATTTTATAGCGTCGATTTCAAAAATAAAAATTACGATAAAAAGTTCAAATTTTTCGTAACCTAAAACCCTATTTTTACCATCTAACACACATTCGTGTGCTATTATAAATGCAGTCTTAATATGCAGAGAGTATTCAAGTAACCTCTGAAAAGGATACAGCACCGTGAGTAGTAAAACACAAAATGGAATACATTAAAACATTGAATTAGACGCAAAAGTGACACGATCTTCGAGAAGCATAAAAGAGACCCCCAAAGGATAAAACCAAGAGTGTACATCCAGATAATTTCATTAAATATTCATAATTTCAAGAAGTAGAGGCAGGGTGTGCAACAACACAATGGCAAAGCCGAGATGGAGCCGAAGATAATACAAGAAAAAAGACGTGTGCACGTGGGCAAAGAAACCGAAGGATGAGCTATGTTCCCATCAATTTACATCAATAAGAGAGTTGGAAAGAAAGAAAGAGATAGATAATTGGAAAAATTAAAGAAGGAGAGGAAGAGGATTTCTGGGTGTAGATTAGAAAAGTTCAAGATAAGGTGAATGTCGCTGGAGTGAACGTCCTAGCGGGTCGTCTTTCTCATGGAAATCCAAATCCTTGCACTCGTTCACATCGCGGGGCAGCCGAGGTGAAATGTACGACCATATGAATAACGAAAGCCTGCCTTCGGCGTAAGACCGTGTGCTTACCTCCTTGCCGCTCTAAAGAATAACAAACACCTTTTCTTCGACGGAGTGAAGAAAAGTAAGGTGTCACAGTTGCCATAGGGCAGTGCCCAGTTGGGAAGGGATAGGAAGATTGACGGTGGAGGGTAGATAGAACTTGACTAGAAGCGAGATTACAAGGATAGCTCTAGAAAAGGATAGATAACGATCTAATGATACAAAAGAGAGATAAAATGGCTGAAATGAGACTAAAGCTCGGTTTTGTATTATCTCGTTAACTTGAACGTTTGATGATGTAGCCGTTAGATCTCTGTGGTATTAACTACGAGTTTGTTGGCTGATTATTTGGAAAGTGACCGAAAACTGAGGTTCTTAATGAATATATCGAGATTCTTCTTCCGGTACAGTTGAGTATGCTAGCGTTGAGCGAGAAGGCGAGCGAGGAACGAGCTGTTGTCATTCAACGCTGACATACGCAGCTGTACTGGAAGATGGAACTTGATACATCAAGCTTTCGTTCACAGCAGAAGCCTTTGCTCCAAGTTCATAATGAATGCTAATATAATAGCAATCAGATATCATCTTAAAGAGTAAAACACTTTTTAAATCTGAGCTATAGACTCTCTGGGCCCCAGGAATTTTATCCCTTTACTAATAAGAAATAATTTTAGCGCTAATTATTTTTAATTTCACGGGCCAAATTTATTCTGATGAGGAATGGAAGAAATCTACAAATCCAAAATTTTATCATTTCTGTAGCTTTAGCCTTTTAGAATTTAGAGTTTTAGATCAGCTATGACCACGATGACTAATAATTCGGTTAAGTTACAATGTCTCCTTTTCGTTGGTCTTCAATAGGAAAGGCATACAAACAATAGAATATTTTGTTCAATGAAGGCTGTCTGTCTAAATGTTTTTCTCTAGGCTCGTAATCTTATCACCTAATTTAGTGTCATCACGATACTTTAATGCAGCTCTCTCCAGACAACATGAATTTTTTAATTATTTACAAGCAGAATAGCACTTATAAAACTATATTTTTTCTTTCTGTTATATTCAAACGAAATATTTGTTTATTGTCCTTGCAATGATACGTATAACCACATGCTAACTTAAGTCCGAGGCATGAAAAATGTTATTTTTTACAATTGTGATAAAGTATATCTTAATATATTGCAGCAAAATGTCTCGCTATAATAAACCCTCAAGCATAATATTTAATAAATATACAAAACTACAGCGTTTTAGCAGCATGTTTTGTTTCTACTTCTGAGGGAATAATGTGGCAACACAGCCCTCTGGTTTCCTCAGTTCTCCATTATATATAAGCCATTATATATAAGCCATTATATATAATCCGGTGCCATACATTTTGATGCAAGCACGCACCTACGTCAGTATTTTTTTTAAATATAAAACAAGGGTTATTTAATGCATTGAGAAGTAAAGTGATTAGAGCAAACATACGGTTGCCCACCGTTGTGACGCGATGTGACCAACGAGATATTGTAAATGGATTTGTAGAATGATACCAATTTAGCGACTTAGCGAGATTACGACAGGTTAAAAAGTTATTTTTTAACGCTAATAAATCAGGAATATCAACTATGGTTAACGAAAATACTTAAACACCGGTGCCATAAGCAAATGTCGATTATTTTAAGTTAACAGTATTTCTTAAAACCATAAGTTTGTTTTCCAACCCTAATGAACGTATGTATGCTGAAGGTTTAACATTGTCCATAACATCCTTTATTAACATTTATACTCTTTGGAAAGAATAAGACCATTAGCTAGATAAGCAGATATCTTAATCATTTAATCAGATTAAACCATATTGAATGGGCTAGACTTTTTTTTTCAACAACTAGATTCCAGCACATATCCACCGTAAGTAGAGAGTTTAGCGACAGGAAATTCGTTTTATGAACTAACTACGAATAATACGGTAGCTATCTCAGCACAATTAACACTAGGGCAAAAATAGCTTTCATTGGTGAACCAGTCATCAAACCTTTCCTCCATATCTCATTTGCCTTAATTTGTGCTGAAGGAATTTCATCTCATCCTTCTTCTTTGATTTCCCCAGAGGGAAAGATTGCTTACCTTCATTTCACTACATATTTGCTGCGCTGTCAGCCAGGTTACTTCCGGGTAGCCCACAAATAGGTAGCAGGAATTGTTGAATGGCTGGAGTCTTTTATCGGCACATTCAATTGATGCGGCTGTTGGAGAAAAGATGATGTGGCTTAATAATTTAGTGAAATGGCTAAGAGTTAGTTGAATGCGTTCAAAGTTGCTTTGCGGTTAGAGCAAGAAAAGCACTAAAAGACACGAGACAACCACTTTATAATATATTCATAACAAATACTTGAACATCTACAAATAATATTTCGTGACATTCACTATAAAAATAAAAATGGAAACTTGCACTAGAGGGTCTCTACATGAATGATCGAGATTAGAAAGAATACACATCAACTAGATGGCATTTTGACGATAGGCCGTTTTATTTAGGAATTAATTATTTCCTCACAAAGCATACACAAGTAAGATGTAAAAATACATCAGAATACAGGTAGGTGTAATAAGTTTCAACAGGAATTTTATAACTCCGAGGTAATTTCATCAATTGTGAGAATGGTGTACACTTACGCAAACGAAGCAAAATAGGTCAAAATAAAATTAATTTATAAGATTTATTCATGATACACTAATGAAACTTAACATTTTTCTATTGCTTTTAAAATTTTCAGATATTTGTTAAGTCACCGATTAAATTATTTTTAGAAGTCTTTAATTCCGCATTGGGAGCGATTAATACTCAGTATCTTTAATATTCGAGATCATTTAGCTTTAACAAAAATTCACTATGCATTCAAACAACATTTGCTCAGCCTTAGATATTGATGGATCAGAAAAAGCATGACAAGCTAAAAAAAAAAGTATTAGGGTATATTGCGGACAATGAGAAGGAAAAAATGAGTACTATGTAAATCTTTCTTCATGATCAAATATTTGAAAGAGAGAAGTTAAGAACAGATGCAAAGAAAATATATGAGAATACTTAAAGAAGGGAGGGAAATGTAAAAAAAGCGAAAGCTACAAAAATTTTTCACGAGTCGGATTTGGAAAAGATAACAACGAAACTTACGAGAAAGCTTATAAGCATCATGGACTAATTTCACGCTCTAAACTCTACACTTTTTTATTTTGGCCGACAGTGGTTTCAACATGTGTCATTATCTAGGAAAATATTCAGTCTTTGAGTGTCCATATATACTCCTACGTGAGGGAAGGGTGAAAGGTAGGAAAGGGAGAGAGGACGGTCATTATTAGTCTTCAACGTCACACACTTGGGAGTCACACCCCATTTGAGGCACCAATGTAAGTTTACAAAGTTTAGTAAATGAGAAATCAATGTATGTGAGTCGGTTCTGTAGAGTAAAGCCTGAAACATTAACCTGGACTAGTAAGAAACGTTTTTCACCGGTTTCTAGTACTTGCGTTTTCAGTCACGTTCAGAGAGGTGGTTACAGTTTGAAATAAAAGGATGAATGAAGTCAGGTATAATAAAAGTATGTTGAACTTGCCGAATCGGAAGAAAGAGGATGCCATTAGAATTCAGCCGACTAAGGTAATGGAAGGGGACATGTAACAGCTGTTAAGTAAAATATGCAGATTCAGAAATACGATAAGAGTTATCCGAGACTATTAAGGGACATGGGAACCGGGACACCTTGAGGGAGTGACACCCCATCAGTAGAAGCGGATTAGGAAGGTGAGGTAAGGATGGGGCCTTGCCGCTCCCAGGAGATACCTTCTCGGGAGTGGAGCATCATCGCGGGTGCAGGTGCGTCAGAATTAATCTAAATCCCAGAAGCGTGGCTTTAAAATTCGCCAAAAGGTAGAAGAAGAAGATGCAAAAGATAATTCTGGCGCCACTCTCATTTAAGATCTATGTCTTATCTCCCGTGAATAAATTTGTGTCGCTAGAATAAATAATCAGATTTGAATGTACGAATCAACGGACGCGTATTAAAAAGAATAATTTAGCAACTGAGCCAAGAGTATGAATAACACTCTGTAAAGATATTTTTCCAATTTTATTACCAGCACCTCGGTTATATGTTATTCAATGGATTTGATACAGTGGAATTCTGCTAAATGCCTGAAGAGCATTTCACCTAAAAATAGATTTGAAAAAAACGAATAACAGAAGATGTTATAGCCACCTAGCCGACTAGCCTACCCTTTGATTGATAAAATATTTTTCTTGATATATATCATCATTGGTTTTACATTGTATTTCACTTATTGATTTTTCCTTTCATGATGGCTTTCGAGAGTTTGCTACTTCTCAGCCATGCGTTTGCTACATCCCATACGTTTTTCTCCTCTACTTCGCTGATTTTTAATAAAAGGGATTGACGTTATTGAACCAAAATAGAGACCCCAAATGTCATAATTCGCATACAAATATTATTTCACGGAAACACCAAAGCTGTGTCTAATCAAACTAATCTGTGTGAGGAATGTCATACAATCTAAATTGACGATTGAAAATAAATTGAAATATTGGAGTTTTGCATCTGATAACACTACGAAAAGTATCCCTCATAATGACTCCGAAGTCACAAAACCCAACAACAGGTGTGCATTCTCGTATCATTTAGTGTGAATTTAAACGTGAAAACCAAATATATTGTATAAATTAAACGTGCAGAAATGAAAAAAAATCATTTAAATTATCCGGGATTCGAACCCCGATCCCCCAAAGTGGTGGATCCTCCAATTACACAGTCAAGTTACCAAGACAAATGTTTACGCATCGGCGATAAGTATTTCAGCCGTGCGCGTGACTGCGTACTGAGTTATTTCATGCGATCCGAAAATGAATTTTTGTTCACATCCATAAACCACTAAGGATGCCCAACAAAAAATAAAGCGCCTTAAGTAGACACGTCACCATTGTATTAAGCCTGCGACTCGAACCATGCTACAGGTATTGCGATCCACGGCCAACCTCAAAATATGAGGTTCTGCTTGATCAGCATCAAAGGAACGGGGTATCGGATATTGGTTGAAGGGTGTATTGTTTGCAGAGTTAGGCAAGGGTCAATATATATATTCGGACCAAAACCGGAGATGCGAGAGTGGCTGAGAGTAAATGTAAGTACGAGAATGTTGGCGGACGGAGGAAGAGGAGACGAGTGGATCCGGAGGGGTAGGAAATAAACTGGCAAGAGTGCGTGCGCTATGAGAATGGAAGTTTTACGACAGTGGGTGTCCCTCAAGATGAAAGGACGAAAGGGGTGCTGCTGCCTCCCAACCCCCGCACCCGGCACGCTGTGTGAGCACCCCAGTTAATTGCATGAAGCCCTCGTTCAAGTTGCGGCACGTTTTCGAGAAAGTTTCTCAGTTCCGCACGTCGCCGCTGGACAAGCTCGGCGTCGGAGTGTTGGAGAGGACGAAAGCGGTGCCTTCCTACTCGGTCTAAAAGGAGGCCTTTCCGGAGCAGGCAGGTACTTTGAAACACTCGCCTCTCACCGTGCTTATTAGGATATCAGAGAGTTTTTTGAAAATTTTAAAAAGTGAGCACTGCAGCGCCGCAGAAGTCATAATTGGCAGTCTACCAAAGTTACATAAGCACTGGGCGGCACTTGGAAACAATTACGAACGGTTGTGGACTTGAAAAGTAGCAACTTCTTCCTCACCTAACCTCCGTCGCCTGGACTAATTTCCTCTTCATGGCCTTTTATCTTCTAACTCTGGTAATTTCATCTGAAAAGTTCATTTTTACTTTCAGCATTTCATTTTCTTTCGCAAACTTCTAGCCTCAATAACTTTTGATGATTTTCGCCTTCAGAAAACATTTATGATGCTTTCTTCAAATGCTTTCTTTCTCATCCCAAGTATGTTTTGACACTACTTGTTTGTCTCCGTTCTCATTCAGGATATGTTTCCGTTTTCTCTTTAAGATCACTTAACACAACCCTCCTGCCAACATCCACCCTCTTTAATCAATGATCAGGTTACGAAACCAAACAACGCTAAGCTTTTAAGTATTGACTTTGGGTATTCTCCTTTCCGACTTTGCTGAGTATTTGGGGTTCAATTTCTTCCACTTTTAAAATAATTTCTTACAACTCATATGCAGTTATACGGTTCAAAGTTAAATCATGCCACCCTGTCAATGAAGGAGATATGATTATTTTTGGATATCGCAAAACAATTCTTAATGAATCATCGATGACCATTCTCGGCACTATGGAAGAGACAACTTAATAATAACGAAATAACACTTGCTCTTTGTTATAACTGCGGAATTTTGTAGTGAATAATTTATTACACACTGTCAAATTGTAGCAAGATGCTACAAAAGTAAAAAAAAACACAACCTTATCATAAATTTCGAAATATTGAAGATAAAGACGATGCTTATCTGTCGAAATCAGGGTGATTTTAAAAAAATGATTGTGATTTTACTTGTAGATGTTGTAAACTGTGAAATCAAATGATAAAAGAAAAACTACATGCATTTGGAGTCGTGCTGTTAAGAGATTATGGAAGTACACGATGCCATGATAAGAGAGAAAGAGAGGATGCATTGAACCAAAGGAGAGAGGATGCCCCTGGAGATAGGAGAGGATCAAACAAACAAATCGAATAAGCAGCAAAGAAGTTCCAAGGAAATTGAGAGACAAAGACCTCGAAAGCAAACACTGCAAAAAGATAGGGAAAATATCTCTTCGCGGCGTTGGGACCCTCGGTCACATTTTAGATATGATAACTCGCTGAAGACAAAGGTGGAAGGAAATTGAACAGGAAGAAATTCGGAAGAGATGTGGGAAATCGGAAGATGAAAAATGTGATACCGCAAAAATCCGAAGAAGGGACTGACTAAAAGGGAGGTACGCAAAGAGGAGAGTTTCGTCTGACCCATCCTAGAATTTATGGAAGCCGATGATGGATAACGTGGAGAGAAATTTTACCAACAAATATGACGGAACTAATGGGGCAAGGAAAATCAATGAGCGATTTTTGACACAACGCTGACCAGAAAAGTGAACTGGTAGATATTTTTATGTATTATTCCTTAATGTACTCTCCAAACTATCTCCACGTCCAAAGAGCCATCGAAAATACTTGTCCAGCTCATATTACCGGCAGAGAAATAGGTAAATTCATCGGAAATCCGAAAAAATATATTATATGAAAAAACATGCATAGGCTACAAGAGGAGAGAAAAGACACATGGATCTCCTTCTAGAATAAATTAAGATCTTCAATTTTACCGAACAATTTTATTACAAGAACTGAAAACGCCAAATATTACGCCCATGAAATAGCATTATATCATGCACCTTAAGTTTTTAAACATCATTCATTTAATACAGTCTTAGACATCACATGGGCAATGAAATTTTCAAGTTGAAACGGGTGTTAAACTGTTATCACCACTGGCATAAAAATTGCGTCTTTTCGTATGCAAAGACTAGAGATGAATATTGATTCGAGGGGTCAAACGTTACATAAAACGCTACTTAAAATAAAAAGCAATTAGGGTCGAACATGCTAAAACAAAAACGCTGATAAAGAGAAAAGAAATGGCTCCATGAACATATAATTGAACATATAATTGCTTGTATCTTGGAGTGTATGAACACAAGTACGCTCACGATATATAATACATAAGGAAAATCATTGGATTAATCCAATAAAGGAAGTAGAAAATGGGACAAGTGAGAATAAAATGAAACTCAAGGGCGAGAAAATATACTAGATTAATATTTTCAAAGGAAAAATATAAAATCAAGACATTGACAGTGATTCTAATATCACAAAGAATATGCAATCTGACATATTTCTAGCAGCGGTGAACAAAATCGATCCTGGCTTGACTTACCAATTTTTTTGGCAGTATTCAAATGAATTTCACGCTCACGAAGACAAATATGATCGAATGCCATTCTTCAAAACGCATTCTAGTGTATTTAAAAGCTTAAATATTTGTACCCGTTCCTTGTTGCATATCCATATTAATTGAAGAATCATCTCATCAGCAATTGTTAAGCTATGGATGACAGGGAAAAAATGAATGCTTGAGAATAACAACGAGAATGGAGTTAGTGTATTAAAAAAAAAATTACATCGAAGAATCCTGAACATTGAGATGCGTCGAGTCCTTTATATGTTCGCGAGCCTTGAGATTTCATGCTACCACCAGAGTCTATAAAATCTATTCAATTCACACCAATGTGAGTGATAGCCATAAAAGAAAGGGGTGAAGCGTTAGAATGTAAGTTAAGATAATATCGTATTTGAAATAACACTACAAAGTAGAGTACTAAAGATAGATAATTAGAATAATCAATTTGTAACCACTGAACTTCATTAAACTCCTCCCAATTTGATTTGGCCTCACAAAAGGTAAAGTTTCGCGTCGAATTTCCGCAATTTTACTACCGATTCCAATCTTACTGCTATCACAGTGGAATCTAAAAAATAAACTGGTCACAAAGCTAATCCATTCGCGAAGTAAGGAGACGAAACTTTTAAGGACGGGAATCAAATCGATCTCGGGACTTTCTTGGGTATGAAGACGATTGAGTTCTTCTTCGTCCGATCATTGGCCGCCATCCCCCTGCGACCCGAGGAACGGCACGGCATGAAAAGGGAGGAGGGGAGGTGGGAGTGCGGTGTAAGGGAGTAAAGGAGGCAGAAGAGAAGTATAAAGAAGCGAGCGCATAGGTAGAACTGTGCTACGATAGACGATATGCGTAGACTTTAGGCTTTTGTGTAGTGAGGAGGACAAACGAGGAAATGTTAGAGATGGTAACAGAGGAAGGGAAATTGAACATGGAGATTTCGGAAAGGCGGAAAAATTCATTGGAGGGCACATTGGGAAAATAGTATGCTGAAGAGGGTAACAGAGTAGAAAATGCAGGGTATCCAATGAAGAAAATGAATTTTGTATGGTCTTAGAGTAGGCATGAAGTATGAAGAGCTAGAGAGAGACTATATTGTGACCAAATAGGTGGTCATTCGCTGGGACGTCTAATGATGACTACAAAAAGGAGTGGGTTGAGGTAGGAACTGTCAAACACCTATGTGTATATCAATTGGTAGAATATCTCAAGAATGCATGAATCAGTTAATGATACGGCATGATTCATAATGAATAAAGACACTTGGAAATCTTCCACAGATTTATTTATTTGACACGACGCGTTTCACCACACTGTGGCATAATCATGTGCATTATGAATATCGAGAACTTCCACCATATTCAGCCTGAAACAGTTGTATTTACGGCATGATTATTAACATACCGATATGACGATAGAGTATGTAGGTAGGAACTGACAAAAACCTATGTTTGTATCCATTGTTAGAATATCGCAAAAATTCATGAATCAGTGAACGATACAGCATGATTATTAACAAATCGATATGACGATAGTTATATCGAAACATCGATATACGAATGCAATGGAAACATCGATATTGCAATAGAAACCTCGATGCACAGATAATTATCGATACTACTTAATGAAAGCAGTCTTTGCCTAAACTATGCTATCGATGATACTCGATACAACCGCTATTCTCATATTTCTAGAATTAAAAGATAGTGTCCGCCTTGTCTTGGCAACCTCGATAGTATTTTGCACTACGGGATGACATTGGAAATTTAAGGAGCGCAGCTCTAAGCCATTGAATCTCTTCAATTTCCGGGTGTCCTCCCGCGTCTGTTTTTGCCAGCCTGACACCCGGGAAATTAAGAAATTCAGCGACAATGAGCTCCGTGGAAGCCTCCAATCTAATCAGGCAGCTATGAGCACAGAGTGCGCTAGCGCGAGGAAGACTTGGGCAGAAACGGACAGAGGGAGGCGACCTCTTGCGGCGGGGTGAGATAGGACGAGACGTGGGCGTGTGTGCGTATGGGAAGACTCTCTGAACACTGCGGGACTCTGCTTCCTCCGGGAAAGAGAACATGGAAATCGTCGAAGAGCGAAGGAAACTGATTTTGTATTTGCGTCGCCTTTTCCCGTAGCGCCGCCGCGCCATTTGTAGCATCCGCACTATGGAATAGGGGGGAGGGGTGGCGGCGTGGGAATAAAACCCAAGGTCCATCTCCCCCGCGGGGACCCGCAGAAGGGGAGAATAAAGAGTTAGGGAGGAAGGGGAGGGGTCAGGATAGCGCAACTGTGTGGGGGGACAATGGTTTGGGGGTGTATTTCTCAGAAGGGAGGGGGGTTGGGAAAGGCTATGCGTTTCCGAGACGGTGGTGGCACTTGGCACGCTTCCAGTACATAAAAATAGGAATGGCTCGGGGTTTTACTCACTGCTTTCCCCGTCTATCTCTTCGCCATGCGACCCCCCAAGGCGTTTCAACCCTTCTTCCCACTCCCCCACCTCCATATGCCGTTTTCGAAACATTCCCGAGTCCCTCTGTGTCGGGATGAGAGGCAGATAAGATATACCGCGGGGATTGGCTGATGGGGACGAAGAGAGTTTTCCATCAACACAGCAGGAGGAGGAGTAGGTCGAAGGAATTCTGCGTAGAGAGGAAAATGTAAGAAGGGAATGCGGTTCTTTTGGCCCTCGTCGAATCATTGGTATGAAATCCACACATGCATGAATTTTCCTTTCCTTATTCTAATCTTGATCACAAATAAATGATGAAGAAAAATGGTTCAGAAAACTAATACGCCAAAGGTTTCAATCGTGACATATCAAGCAAACGTGCTCACTGACCAGCCTCTTTTAGCATGAATAATGCAAATATTAAAAACGTCTTACTTAGGTTATCAAGAGAGGCAGTTGGAAATAGCTATGATTCGCGATAATGAGTAACAGTACTTTGACATGTTGGCGCCACCAGGCTCAGACATATCATCCGCCCCTCGGTTGGTTTATTACTCGTGGAGGCGACCGACAGCTGAGGTGATTTGCGCCATTAGGACCACTCGGAATGCGTGGTAAGGGAATGATTATTTGGGGAAAGGAGGAAGGGTGGAAAAATACCCAGAGTTGGCTTTAACCTATTCTTAACATAAGGCGCCAAGGAGGCAAGGGTTATACGTTCAATCCGACGGACGGAGTGCTGTACGTGAAATATTCTCCACAAATCCCAAGTAGGCCGGGATTCCACCGAAAAATCTCTACCACCACCGGGATTCATACCTAGACCCTAGGGATAGTAAGCCAATACTCAACTAACTACACAACTCTGATAGCCTTATCCATCACTCCCTGGTATTAGGAAGTGACGTGGTAGCCGAAGGATTCAAGCATTTGGTGACAGGTAAAGTTATTGAGTTCAACCATGGGTAATGCCCGTGTTGTGCTGCAAAAACAGACCGAATTTTACATCAATGCACTCGTACCTCATTTAGGCAGAAGAATGAGGAACATGCATAACATTTATTTCCCGTATTAAAGTAATGTACACGACAAGAATTCCATCAATCACTTAAATATTTAATCCGTATGCGTATGCGCCAATCGCAGACATTAAGAATTCCCGTTCAAAAGTGCATACAAATTTGAATTGATCCAAAACGGCATTTCGGTGGCTTGACGTCACCACACGGTATCGCTTTTCTGCTTTGTATAGGTATATATTTCAACGTGATGGATTAAATCATACCAGTTCCTTGTCTTCCGCAAAGGAAATGAAAACGATGGTTTCGTCAAATTACGAAAAAAATGGCGAAATTTACAAGAAAATATGTCATATATCTGTAATACCATTCCCTCGGGTTCCCGAGGCTCCCTGTTTCCAAGTCACCAAGAGCTCGTTTTTTTTTCAAGAAGAAATATTTTCATCATACAAAATGTATTTCCAATAGAGTGCATATCCTGTGTATTTAAGAAAACCTACAAATAGGTAATTTAAAAAATATGCATGTTACTCATTGATGAATACATCAGCACTCTAATCGTTGAGTGGCTGCAAGGACGGGTGGTAGGAAGTGTGGGAATACCAGCCATAAAAAGGAGAGAATAGGAAAAGTAGAGACGAAAACGCAGGTCTGTTTTGATAATTACCGTCTTGTTCTTTTTTTACTATAGCTATTAAGGGTGGAAGGGAAGAAAGAATATCTCTTTGACTGAGTACTTCTCTTATTTTTCCGCTAATATCTATCCTAATGATGTGGGGTGGGTCTTAAATAGCATTCTCCATGTCACCCTGACAATCGTATGGTCTACGTTTTTTGAAATAATTTTAGCCATGCGACAAAACATCCCAGTATCTAGCAGCTCCCAACCCATACCTTGCAGTAATTAGAATTTTTACGCTTCATATTTGCTAGTAGCAGTTTTTTCGGCAAAACTGGCTATCCCTAATACTTTGCTAATTTTGCGAATCAAATATATTTTAGCTGTGACCCAAATTGTGGAAACTCCTACGAGATAATTAATTCCCTTATTGATGTTCACCGAAAATGAGAATTAATGACTAAAAGTATATCACGAACCAAAGCTACTAGCAGGAGAACATTAAGTACATAGAAAATTTAATTTTAGCATCATGCAAGAAATGGTGAAGCACTGCATCTCGTACTGATGTCGGTGGTAGAAAATGGAATCGATATTCCAGTGATATGTGAAGTGGTAAGTGTTAAAAGTTGCATTAAAATGGAATTAAATAATTTCCTAAATATACCGTCATTTTAAGACGATTGAGGAAAAAGCGAAGGCCGGAGACTACCGAGATGGTGGGAAATGAAACGGAGTGATACATTAAAATGAATCGTGAAGTAGACAAAAGAATAAGCGCTAATTGCGGGCGATAGAAAGAGAAGATGTCGGGGTAGTGCTTAACAAAGAGAACAAAGCATAGTCAGTTTAGCAATGGAATAATAAATGGAGTGATGGAATGGAGAATGTTAAGCGGTGGAGGCATTTAGGAGGGCAGGAAGGGAATGGAAAGGGCAAAGAACTGAAGAGCAAGTCTTCAAAAGAGGTGATTTATGCGCGCAAGACAAAGTAACAGTTTCCACAGTGAAATTCAAAGAGAATATATATTTCCCCTCAAAAGAGTCTATACGTCAACATTGGGCCACGACTTATCAGAGATGAAAGAGTAGAAAAAATAGATCGTGGCTGAACTCGGTCGAAAACACTAAAAACAGATCTAGTATTGGTAGAATAAGGTTTAAAGGCGCTCCAACGGCTAAGGCTATATCAAGTTGAGTAACATATGACTCTATTAAAAGGCATTCATAATTTTCTGGTTTACAGCAATTCATTTTTAAATAATTTGTTTCAAACATATTTAAGTCATCTAAGGGCACATACTTGAAGGACTCTTCGAGCGAAAGAATAAATCATTGTCATGGATTTGAGCCAATAAAGCACGAACGCTGTATTAATATAATATATTGGGACTTTGGATGCTCTAACTGTGACATCGTTACATTTCACTGTCATAAGTCCTTAATCCTGGCAAAATCTCTCAGGAAATCAAAACCGTGACCTTTATAGGTAATCAGGCCAGTACTTTATGAAACTGGCTGCGGTGGCCAGCAAAAGAGGTATAGAGTCCCAGAGTCCCAGAAACAAGATATAATGTACAATATGGTGAACACATGAGACGGAGTAATTCAAGGAAAGAATAATCAACATCACAGCTGATACAGTAGGATTTGTATGTCCTAGAATAGTTATTACTTAGTTCCCATCCAAAGGACAACATGGACCACAAGGGAAGATATTAGTACATTTTAAAGGGAGAATTCAACGGTGCAAATCAGAATGTTTCCACCGAGCCAACGTAAGGAATGAATGCCATGAAGTACATCAGCTACCATATAATGCGTACTGTTTTCATAAGCCACAAAATCTTTGATATTTCCTGAGGTAACATTTATCAGTGTTGAAAATTAGTAACAATGCTTTATAACTCCTATAGGTGATATTCCGAAAATTAACAGAGAACCATAAGCTTTTTTATAAATAAATAAAATAATAAAAAGTTCCATCTGAAATTAATGGAATAAAAAACTTCGAGGAATGCTTCCTTCTTCTTCTTTTAATTGGTTGAATTTTAATTAATGAAAAAATCTTCCTTTAATTGATTCTCACCTGCGATCACATTAAAACCCCTTTGCTCCACCGTTTGCTTTGATCTTAGTCAAAAGCGTTTTTGAGTTAACACATTGTCATCCGGAGATTTCGTCCCCCAAAACGACCGCTATTTGGACTTGGGTCTCGCTATTCCCCACAATCTGGAGGATCTAGAATCAGCGAAAAAAACTGGGGACGAAGCTTTTGGAAACGCGGCATCTTCGTTCTCTCAAGTGATTTCAATATTAGAAAATGCTTTCCAATTCCCGCGTTTGGGCTTACGCTCCCAAGAAAACGGGTTGAAGAAAAAATAAAAGAAGAGAAGATATCAGATTTTAAAGATCGGTCGACATTGAGCAAAGACATCTTAACGTCAGGATTCAATCATCTGCGCCTTCAAAGCAACCGATGGGAATACTTCTCTTTCTCTCATTTTCAGAGAACCAAAGGGATTCCTTCTTTCATAATATCCGACGACCAAGAATGATTCCTAATCTACTCTATAAATCGGTATTAATTGTGAAATTATTTAAATTTTGAGATATAACGCGGTGGTAATGTGGTCGCTTTTAAACCATTAAAATGATTAGCTACTTGTTTTTTCTTTTGCATTTCAATTTCTCGTCGCCGCGCCGGTGGCGCACGCTAACTTTCCGAGGTATCTTCTTCTTGGTCAATTTAGGAAATCTTTCACCTGCATGATTCCTGTCCAAATTAACGACATAACATAAGATATTATCTAGATTCAACTTCTGCATCGTTCTCAAGGCGCGTATTAAACGTTACCTATTTGGCACAAATGCTGAAGTTCAACTTGCTTAAGTTATGTTCTGTTATACACATGCATACTGTTTTAAAATTTCATTATTACACTCAATGTGAAGCGGGCTTAAATGTGTGTCTTAAGATGGAGTTGCTTCTCATTAACAGAATTTGCGAGTGACCACATTTGGTTTTTAAATAGATCATAATTTTAAAAATTGGAATCATTAAAATTGACAGCATATTGCAGTATACTATAAAGTATAAGAATTCAATAACACAACAATAAAGAAGGACTTTTCCATCAGAAATAAATTGTGGAAAACCTATTATTTCATGTTTGTAATTGGAACCATTCCCGAGCAATTGAAATGATAGAAGGAAAAAAATCCCATTGGTCAACTTGGGAAAAAAAGAAAAGCATTCCCATTGGTCGGTGTGATGACAAGGCTTATTGCAGCTTCATCAAAAGTTAAGTTATACCCATATGTTATTAAGTTATGCTACTTGAGTAATGTTGTTTCATCCAATTCGAACGGGTGTTGAAGGTTCAAGGGACGAGAATAAAAACCCAGGAGGAGCGAGGGGGAAGGGCAGGAGGGAGAAAGATAAGTTTGGGGAGGGGAAAAGAGCTCTGGGATTCGCGTGGAGAGAGATTGCCCGCTGGCTGCATTCACGGTCAATGTTTGAGAGCAAAACCGCGAACAAAGAACGACGAGATGAGCAGCGGGGATTTTCCCAAGAATTCGTCTCATATTTGTCAATCCAAAAGAGCAAATAAATATCTCGGCCCCAGGGACTTGAAAAGATTTAAGATTTTTTTTTATTTCAACCGGGAATGGGTTTATGAAGTTTGCGATTGGCGAAGGGCCGGTTCGTGCCGATCCGTTACATGATTATGTCGGTTAACGCTCCGACTAAGGCTGAAAGAGAATACGGCAACTGAAAAGAAATGAGGCAAGTTCATGTTGAAAGCGAGAATATAACTTAAGGTTTCATGTTACGGCAGCTGAGGAGGTTAACTCCCGAGTCTTCAAACCAATCAATGAGGGTACTCATTTCTTTCGCTAGGTTGGCCAATGGCAGTTTACCTTCTATAAATTCCGATGTTCGAGAAATGGTTTCCATTTTTATCCATCATACATATCTAATGGTCATGGTAGTTTCAAAATGATCATCTAGATAAATGCAGGTTCACATATTACGTAACTTAATGACTTAAGTTAAGACAGTTGAACTTGACAACGTGATTTAGAGAACGCTCACAACGTCCTCTTAAGATTGAAAAGCTTCACGCTAAAACTGGGTCTCGTTCGTCTCTTAGCTATGTCGTTACGTTTGTTAATCAGTTTTGAGTATGCTCGTAAAATGATTGACAAATAAGAAGCTGCTATGTTCATTAAAAGTGTGTCTCCAACGATGAGCAAGAAACGTGTAGAATTATTGAATTAAATACAAATTATTTAAGATGAAGTCATTTCCCATCGCGAGCGACCACTAAAGTTCAATAAAACGGATCGCCTGTTTGAAAATAGTAACCATTCTTTCACGTTGAAAGAAAGAAAATCCCATTGGTCAACAAGGATAGAGAGAAGTCACGGGCAATTGAGCATATAGGCATACTGATATGGCGTCCATCACAATGGGAAGGCATTTTAGGTTAGTTTAAGTTATACTGGCCTTACGTCAAAAATGACTACCATTTAGCCACGATGCATATTACAGTGAAACATTGCATGCTTACTGTAAGGACATCTTGACTAAAACGTAGATATTTGTTACAAGATTTCAGCAAAAATTGTGCATAACCATTTCCGTTACTAAGGATGCCTACCGCTCCTGTTTTCATATTGCATCTGCCTATTTAAGACGGTCAACGATTTGAGTAAAGAGGGAAGAGGAGACTGGAAACGAAAAGGATTATGGGAAGTTCGAGTGTGGGGAAGAAAGAGTTGATAATGGTGTAAGGAACAAGAGAAAGAACCAAGTCACGACAGGCGGAGTGAATTCTGGGAACACTGCGATCGCGTGAGAGAAAGGGACCGGAGAAAGTTTTCCAAGGAATGACATACACTGGAAGATATGGCGAGGGACAAAAGGAGACGGAGTGAGACCACTTCGAGTTCCGAAGGAAAAAAGGAAAGAGCGAGAATGAACGGAATGGAGAGAATTGGTGAAGGGGGAAAGAGGATAATATCCAAGGGAAAAGGAGAGGACAGGAAGGAATGCAGACAAACGACATGGCCCAGGGTAGAAGCAGAGGCCGTAAATGGCCCCTCCGACCACTTCGCACGTCTTCATTTAAAACAACGGTGGCGCAGTGGAAAGAAATAAACGCAGAAATGCGTTCTTTACGGGGAAATGGGCTCAAAGTTGACGAAGGCTTATGGGATTTGAAAACAGCACTTGAAGAAAAACCGCTGATATAAGGGAAATCGTGAAAGTTGAAACAATTAGCTATAAAAGCACCCGCTGAAAATTTGAGGCATTTAAACATAAAATGGAGGAAATAAACATAGTGGTGAAGCACTGAACACTTCAAAATTGGTTTCTAAATTCTGAGATAAATTATCAATGAAAATTGAGTTGATAGCGAGTTGATTATAAACCTGTAAAATTTTTATCAGCACCTCGAATCTATTTTAAGCATTTAGTTAACGTTTTAGATATTAATTTTTCAGTGTTTTGGACTTTTCGTAAACTATATTGCTTTACATAACACTAAAAGCATTTTTTAAGCGCCAGCCTTCACCAACCCTTCGGCTTTGTTAGGCAATGGTGAACTTGTTACCTAATAAAAATAAAAGCAACTCACGTTAAATAATTACGTAGTAGACCCCAAAAAATATGAAATACTGTTATCAGTGAAGCTAAAAAAAATTACGTTTACTTATTTTTAGAATTTTTCCTAGCCCCCTAAGGTGACAAAGCCTCTCATGATACATTACTCGGTAAACTGCAAGTGGGATAATGGAGAAGAACAGGATACTTCGCATTTCTAGACTAGATGATTCGAGTTTATAAACATATTGGCTGGAGAACTTTAACTCTCTAAAATATATTATATTTTGGGTGTGAAACGAGATGTAAAAGATATTGAATCTTATGTAAAGTATCCATGTGTGGATCTAGTAGCTTGAGCCGCACGAAGCAGATGAATGTGAACGTACAACTATATTTGAGTACGCCCAGGGCAGATAAATTTGAGAATTACAGAGCAAACGGAAAAGGTAGGCGGTGCTGAGAGTTGGTTGCTATAAGAGAGCTAGCCGGAAAGGGAAAGGATATGAACTCAAGGTCTCGCTCAGAGGATGGAGGCCATTGCCATTACCGTAATATCAAGGATTCTTACCTCTACAGTCATTTCCTCCCGCGTCCAACATGCAGGGTTCAAATACCCAAAGGAATACAACGATAGTCTTCGCCTTTCTTCTCCTTTGACTTCTGGGTAAGGAAAAACGATATTCAAAACTAAGGTATTTTGCTCAAGAATTAAGAATGAATGCACATTTTAATGTAAAATCATAAATTCCGCGCCTTTTTGTTGCTAAAATACTTCATGAGAAACTTTAACTTGCGATTGACGATTATTAAAAAAAAATAATTATTGACACCAATGAACCCATTAAGACGCATAGTTGATTAGCTTAAATTATCGATGAGTTAGTCACAAATAGATTACAGAGATAAGTAAGAATATTTTCCAAAATACAGTATTATGAAGAATGCATTAAGAAGTGTTAATTGTAAATGCAAGATTCTGCCCAAAAAGGATATCTTTGACAGTGTAAGCACAGACAAGAGTTAGATAAGATAAATATGGAAAAAGTTAGTCAAACTGTTTAATGGGTAAAAGTGGTCAATGATAACATACTGGAATGAAAATACATAATAGGATGCAGTACGTGATAAGATACGTATCTGCTAAAAAAATCTTAGGCCTCTCTATGGAAGGACGAAATGGCGAACAGTATTCCAATTTCATCTTCCATGTCCCACACTGAACAATAGGTAATCAGACTAGGCCCTGCTAATTAATTACCCATCTAATCGTGAAGTACCGGATCATGACCATCACGCACCAAACTAAAAATAAAAATCCAAGTCGTACAGCACTCATTCCATCCCAGAAAAATGGTTTTTTTGAAGCAAGTTAAAAAATCAATAGTTTTAAATCGAATTAGAGTATTTTTGGTACTACAGCTTTATAAAACCGTTAATGATGCTTCATGATATGAGATGATCATATAAATCTAGCATCCAACAGACTAAGGCGATTATATCCGCAAAGATATACAAATAATCCATAGTTCTAGACTCAACGAGGTGGAAATTATCACTCAATAATTAGTTTATCATTGTACTATTACCCGCGGTTTCGTTCGTGTTATCAATCTTCCTATTAGGTATAGCATGAAACTACTACTAAACTCTCTTAAGCTCTTTTATAATTATATGAGTGGGAAATATTTAAGTTTAATATTTACGTTTGGGAAACAATTTGATAAAATACAGAAGACCACATATAAAATCATACAGAGACAATAGGCAATAGAAAACAGCGCAATCAACTGAGTCCATGGCTGGGTGAATCACTGTTATTCCACTTTTTCTGCGTGGAAATTTTTGTGGTGCTTTTTTATCAGAAAAGAGACATTTTCGGGCAATAACCCTTCAGAAACCGAGTGAGAAATATAAGAAAAGTGATGCCTTAGAGCTAATAGATTGCCCCTGTAATTTTCCGTTGGCAAAAACTGCAACGCATGTTCGATGAAAGTAAATCCTGCTAAAGATTTTATTTTTAAAAAATATTTTAGGGTATCCTTGGTAATGTTAGCCTCTGATGATGATGTGTGAACATTGAAACCGGTCAGGATTGTACCTTTAATAAAAACAGTGTGGAACATTACAAAGTTTTAATCATTCTATCGTATCCTTGGTGTCTAATATGAAGCTTTGTGGTATATTTCATTGTAATAATTTCAGTAGTTTCGGAGATAACGAGATCAGTCAGTTAAATAGTGGTATTTGGCTTGTGTATATTGTGTAAGTATTTAGGTAACAATATTTTCGATGTCGAGTCTCCATAAACGACCATATTTTGTTAGGGAAGCTCACACCATCTTTAAAAAAAATGAATTACAAGAAAACCATTGATTGATGTGATTAGAAACATTTCGGTAAAATTATGTTGGAGATAAAAAAGTATTTTCTTATCCAGAGAGGAGAAAAATTTCGAAACAAGGATAAATATGATAATAGGAAAAATGGGTGAGGATATCTGAGGTATTTGCTGGTAGCAGTATGCATGGTGCCTCATAAACAGGCATCAATCTTCCCGCAGCAATTTTAATCCTTATTTAATTCTCTTTACAACAGAAAATTATTCCTTTCCTCGCCAAAACTAAGTCGTTTTTTTGACATCCATATCGAAGGCTCTGACGACCTTTACGGCTGGAAACAATGGAGAAAACTAGCAACAATACGTGCTCTCAAAAATATCGTAGGATACGTCGCGGGTCGATTTTACATCTGGGAAAAAAGGAATAACGCGGCCGCGACGAACTGGTGAATGGTTTATCTGGAGGTGAAACAAGAGGAGAGGCGAAAGCGTCGTGGAAAATTTGGGATCCGGTGGTTGTTTGCATTGAAGGACGTTCGGTGGGAAAGGGAGAGGGTGGGATCTGTTATTATTCCAAGTGAAGCTGAGAAAGGCTGAGAAGAAGTGGGATGGGGACCAAGGAGAGGTATTTCTCGAGTGGGCTTTGCAGGTTGAGAAGGATTCAAAGAGACTTTCCGTTGGTTTTGCAGACACTGATTTTTAAGCAGGACCTCAATAGATGCTCAAAGACGCCGAAGTAGAGGGTGGTGTACACTTTAATAGAATGTGAAGGAGGTAACGGGTTGAGAACGAGAGGGAAAATGCTTTCCGAGCGGCTAGACGGGGTCCATTGAAATACATGGCATGTTCTCACATCCGCTAATATCACCGTTTTCCAATTCGGTCTCCTTCGTATTAAAGTCAAGGGCGGACCCCTCGTCTGCCCCAAGTCGTAGAGATTGTGCAGCGTTTAAAAAATAACCAAATTGAAAAAGACAAGGGAAAATTGGTAAAGTTCTCTTCACATAAATCTCATGAGATGGGACGATGTCAATTAGTCCTTAAAATTTTAGGGAAGCGCGAGATAAGCTTAATATATTTACTAGAGTTCGCTGTCAGCAAAAGCAAACATTCACATTTGAAAGATTTTGTTCATTGACGAACTTCAAAAGGCAATAAAACAACTGTAGTTTTTACAAATCTGCGAGCAAATGTTGAGTGCTTCTAATAATACATGAAACAATTTAAAATTGCGTGTAGGAGTGTACTACTATAAAAACATTGAAATGACGGCGTTAGAAGAATTGCTCATAACATTTATAGGAAAAGTAAGAGATATTGTCGAATTAAGTCTGTTTTCATATAAATTTTACGTTTCTTATGTGAGAGCTGCTCTCTATATAATATAATAGCCGGAATTCTTTGCATTTACGCTAAGATGTTGAATACTTTTTTCTTTCATCGAAACGTATACATGTTTAAAAATCAAGTTACAGAACCTTTCCAAAGGATAGAAATCTAAAAATAATATATCTTAAATGTCAATAAATAACGGCGTTAGAATCAACCCAAACCTCTTGAATAGTGTGGAGGTTATTGCCATAGGACTTTAAACACCATCGTTTTTTACAGCCAAAATGAATATACGCACGCGTTGGGAAGCTTACACGTTGCTGTTATGGGGGAAAATAACCGATTTGAATACTTGAGGGAAGGATGACAAGGTATGTAAAAAACAACTTGCCCAGCAAAGCACGAGGTATTATAAGCAATAAAAACATTGTGGCCGCAAAAATCTTTTTTCCGAATCCACACACAAAATAGTCCCAGCCTTAAAGAGAAATCCAACGTCACAAGATTGATGGAATGATGACGTCACGCGAAAATGCCAACCGGGGAATCTATTCACAATGGAGACGTAACCCCATCTCATTTGGGGGGCGGGAGGTTGGGGAGGTTGAAGGGAGGCCTATGGAAATGGAGGAGGGGAGAGATGACGTAGCTCCAAGTGTTGTTAGCTCCAACATCACGTGGCGTCTACGGGGATCCCAAAATGGCGCATTCTAGCTGTTGACATTTCCTTCGTTCGCGCTGACGTATGGAGCAAAGGGGGTCCATACTTGCGACCTGCCGCCACATAGGCGTCTGGGGATAGAAGGGAGTTCTAAAGCGTCTAGCTTTCAAGGGAAACTATCAGCGCTCCTCGCTCACAAAGGATTGGCACAAAGAAAGGAAACACGTTGGAAATATACGGAGACGGAAAAGAAAACATGGTAGGAGAAAACGAATTGTGAGACAATTATAAGGTGAAAGGGTTCTCTGATAAAGCATAAGGGTTAGAATTTAGCGCAGAAAATAAACAACCGCCTCCAACTTTGCGTTAGATTCAGAGTAAAATACATTTCTCGAGGTTTCACAATTTACTAGAATTTATTTAAGGTTTATTTAAGGTTAAGGTACCACAAAAAGTTTCCGTTTTTATTTTAGTCAATCCGTTGGAGAAATGTCGTGAGAGTATTTGAAACAAGAAAGAAGTATATTTTCAAGTGATGAGAAATAACCGAAGACAATTAAACCATTTGGGAAAAAATCAACTCAAAGCATATGAGCATAATCAAAAATAATGAGAACCAGGACCCTAAGCATGCGGTCAGAGAGTCATAACAAAATTAAAAATGAAGATAAAGGGTATCTAAACAATGCATTTAACCGTTAATTTATCACGATTGCGTTAGACTTAAAGATGAATTTTTAGCGAGTATGCCACTGTAGTACTCGTACTCGATTAATGCATAATTTACATTATGTAGTGTATCACTTTTTAATGCTTAACTCCCTCATCGAGGATTGCAGACAACTCTATTCACAAATTCAAGCACTAAACTTTCAAGAATCTCTCCAACATCTAAATTTAACATAAACTGTGACATCCGCATGTATTCACGTAAACTGTGACATATAAAACCTTTCAAAAGTGACAACCATTTTTTTCTAAATTAATTCTTTTCCATAAAAAACATTTGTTAATGCTTTTTAAGGAAATTAATATCATTATGTTAGATAAGTATCGCATGAATTAACACAGGAACAACTTAACAATGAAAACTGACAAATTTGATTTTATAAATTTGCAGTGATTGACAATACTAGAAAGCTGCGATGGTTTAATAACTGCCATTGGTTCAGAAAAATATATTTTAAAAGAGTGGTTTGATAGCAATATTAGCGGATAATTTCCTTACGAATAGCTAACTAGGGGAAAAATTACGCAGGATTAAATCGGTGGAATGCTATTGGTTGGGTACTTTTAAATATCTTGTTCTTCCAAAATCTGATCGAAATGATAATCGAACGATGTAATATATGTAGGAAAATCATTCCTCTCACAGCCTCAAAAACTAGTTGCTAGATACTAGTCGAATTCGAATGACTACTGACGCTCAAAATAAATCTGCTACGTATAAAATTGAGTGCAGCATATAAAAAATACTTCGAAGTCTTCGACGTCCAAATTGCATTCACGTGTACATATACTATATGAAATCGAGACGAAGGTGAGAGTACATTAAAGTCGGATGAGAGTCCGCCGCACACTATTCTAGAGAGGCCGCATCACAACAACAAAACACAAGCGAGAGGAATCCTTTTTTTTAAAGAGCGACGGTGAAAAACGTGCACCGTCAGGATTCATCACATCGCCATCTTGCTGGGAAATTTAGAATAAGGATGGGATCCATCTCTTTTGTAAAAGGCGCGTCTCAGGTGCAAGATAATTCCGCAGGCCACGCTAAAGCCCTTTCTCTCAACGGCGGGCAGCACGTCAAATCTCTCTCTCTGTAACTTCCCGGGCACCCGTGATGAAATACGCGCATTTGAATCCTGCCGCCCATTGCTTTGGGGTTCACCTCCCGTTTGCTTGCCCCGGCGCCCCAAGGAGGCCGGCGTTAATTTCCGTTATGGTCCTCGTGCCCAGTTCGGACCTCCCGCTCCGGCTTTGAAGCCATTATAGTGTTGACAACATTCACGCGAAAAGAAGTATTTTAGACGAGATGATATCGCTTATCGCTTTAAGCTGCTATATATTTACGCCGGCCATTTTATAATTTAAAAAAATCCTGAGCATCAATAAAAAGAATAATAAATAGGTACAACATGAACGGTAAAACGATAATTATCGCCGTCAGAGAACACATTCGTCGTCTATTCACAGCCACCATTCTAGTTTCAAAAATCCTGAACTTAAAAAAAAAAAATGTTAATGACAATTAATAGCGTACACCTTAGACCATTTCTCAAATTCAAAGTTGCTACATATTTACACCGGCCCTTTCTTTAAAAAAAATCCTAAACTTCGACAAAAAGAGTTATAAATAGATATGTACAACATGAAAGGCAAAATGGAAATTATAGAAGTAATAATGATAAAATGTTTTCAAATGATAATTATGAGGATAACTATAACAGAAGTTGGATGGACATACTATGGTTTTCCCAAATTCTAAGTTTTTATAATATATTCACAGTGACCATTAAGGGAAGACAAACTCCTGAACGTTTACAAAAAATAAAGCAATAATAATAAGAAAGCAAATGTCTCCGGCCATTTTCACGGCAATGAGATCTGATGCTTACCGGGGACTCGGAGGAGAACGTTACAAAAGTAACAGCAAAAACATGACAAAAAATGAGCGACAACATGAGCATTCGGGCGTTTTTTACCAGAACAGCAAGCATGCAAATTAGATGATTTACAAATATAGGATTTTCTCACAGGATTATTGACACAACACCACTTGAAAGGTAAAATAACTTCACGAGGAAACAACCGTACTGTCATAAATTGCAGTTTAGTTAAAATAGAATGAGCTAAAAGCTTTTGTACAATAATTATATATGGACATATTGGTGGCGAATTATAAAATTCCAAATTGGATATTGGTGAGTATAAGGCCTATTGAGTCAAATTCACCGGTGCTAGCAGTATAGAAGTTATGATATTTACTAACAATATTGTTCTGGAGTGTTGATCAAATTAACAATTAAACACTCAAGTAGACATAGCCAACGTTTCATTACGTTTTATTGCGATTCTCCGGGGTCTTGCTATTTTTTCACCGATGTGTGCTGTTGTGCAAGCGCTTAACGCACACGCTCAGAATAAGTCAGAGCCCTATTGAGGTCAACAAAACTTAACAAAATGTTGGTTATGTCTATTTGAATGTATTGTTGCAAAATTGACCTATACTCCAGAACAATATCGTTAAATATATTATTTTTGTTCGATAAAAAAGAAGAGGTACATAAATGAATATTTCGTTACGATGATAGGTATTATATGAAATGTGCAATTTGTGGTGCTCATACATGAGCGAGTATGTTTTGAGTGCATGTTATATCGATTCCCGATAGGTGTTGTTTAGCCACAGACTTCAATGTCTCATCTATTACAGGATGCAGGTTCAAAGCTTTATCATGCCTTTAAAACCCTCAAAAGGACCCTGTGTGCAACTTTATAGGTGGATAAACCTAGTAGATAATGGGGCAAAGGAAAGGAAACCACGCTGAGTCAATTTGTGAGATCCCTAAATCACAGTGCTACGTTTTAGGAAACCTACTCTAGCATATCCAAATCTACCTGAGGCTGACTATTGAGTAAGGAGCAAACGCAATGTGCATGAAGTTTTACAATCATCCTATTTTAGGATTAGCACATTAACTCCTTGAATCTGCTTTCATAATATTTCAAATTAATTTGAAAGAATATATTTTATGATCGAATACATCGCAGTTTTGTGTAAGAGGTTACTATACTACTGACAGTTAATATCTACATTAAAGCTGAATATTAAGTCAGAAGAGCGGTCAAGTGCACTCATAATAATTTTTCCTTCACATATAATCTTCTATAACCCAATTACTTCCACACACATGACAATCAACTTAAAAGATTATTTTGATGAAACTGGAGTGCTTTTTAGGAAGTAGCTCTATCACTGCTAATAAAAATCTATCTTATGGTTTATTGCTGAGTAAGTAACACCTCGCACATTTCTACGATTCTATTGACTGAATATATGAACTCCTTGATTCATACTTTTCCATGAAATAAACAATCAATTTTAAAGAGCTTCTTTGATAATACGACAGTTCTTCGTTTCAAGTATATTTGCAATTTTTTAATACTTCCTTCTTTCAAGTCGATTAAAGTAAGCAGTACGACTGAGAACTCTTGCAAGCTTCTATTTTTAGCTGAATGCGTAACTTATAGAACGTCATCACTACCATTCAGGCACCAGTTAATTTAAAGGTTAATTATGATTGTACTACGCTGTTTTTTCGAGGAAGCTTTTCCATTTCCTATCAAAATCTATCACCAGGTTCATTATTTGGCAAGCAGCATGCGCGAGCACTTGGCATTTAGAATTGTGTATACTATTTTGGGCTCAGTACATAATCTTCCTGAACCACATTTTTCAGATGAAATCAACAGGCAATTCAAAAATGTCTTTCCTTATTGATAACACTTTACGAAGCTTGTCAAGCACACAGGACAAGAGGCGTTAGGCGAGACGAAGAGGGTAGGGAATTAATGATAAATCCACAGGAGTTATCCAGCCAACCTCCACACCCTAAAAAATGAAGATCTGCCTTCCTGGACTCATTGTTAATGCAGCGGCACAATTTAGAATGAATAGAAGTTGTTTTCTGCGCTTGAGTAAAGAAAAACAATGGAGAAAGTTAAATAAACAGCGATGAGAGAAGATTTATACCTACGCTGTTTCATCTTTCTATATACATATATTTATTATTGGAGCAAGAGAGGAGTGTACGAGGATGCGAAGCAGACCCCAGTGTCTCCATCTCTCTTTATCTCTCTCACTCATACTTCAGCTTCTGTTGTCTCGTCTACTCACTCCCAACCCTTCTATATCTCATCTCGTCGACACCCGCACCATTCCGGCATCCCACTTCAACTCCGTGCCCCCCGAGCGAAATAAAATAAACCCCCACCACCCACCCTCTACGCCTCTCTCCCTCCCTGCCTCCCTCTACTCTGTGTCCCTCTTCAAAATATCCTCTCTTCCCCTCACTTTCCCAGCTCTCTGTCTTCCCCGACTCGTCTTCCCTGCCGACGCTTGCGCTGCTTGTGTAAAAGGAGCTTTTGTTTATACTTTCCACCTGCCTGCACGCCCGCACTCACCTGATAACAACACCCGCCCAACCCACTCCCCACCCGCCCCGCATATTTTCACGTCGCTTACCCTTATGTCTCCTCATGTTAGGCCTCCATATGCTTCAATGCAGTTTCACTCAGGGCATTTCTTTGCCCTTACTGAAGGCCCAGGTTCGAATCCGGGCAGTGGTGGAAATTTTCCAGGGGAATTCCGATCCCTACTAGCGTACCAAGAAGGGAGAGCACGTCAAGCATAGCTCTCGCAAAAGTTCCTGGCGCAGGCCTTCGCATCAAGGAGGGGTTGTAGAAGCGGAGGGGGAGAAGGGAAAGGATAAAGAGAATGATAGTGAGGCAGGGGAATCAAACTACTTCGCGAAAAAAGCACGAGGCATACTCATACAAGGCTATTAGGCAAGTGGTTAAAATCACCCATTACTTTCAGTTTACCCGGGGCCTTCTCTTGAAGTATTCAGATTGAAAGCAGAGTCAAAACGGGACAGCAGGCAGCAGTGAGTCATCCGAATTCTTGAAACGCTTGTGTTGGTAGCAATTAGAAAGCTTTTCTACCTGATCTTCCTCCAGCAGCGTTTCGCAGCATTTTGAAAGCTCCGTTGCCCATGTCCCAAAATTATCCAATGTGCAGCGCCAGGAGCTTTGCGAGATCTATAACGAAAAGTGCCAATCTGTCGACGGTTTAACGTCTCATCCAACGGATGAAGTTGGAGATTGAGCGTTGCATGTTCCAGTTGTTCCCTTTTTTGCGTTATTTAATGATATTTGGCTATCATTTCCGCAGAGTAATCACCCGTATTTTCTTCAGTAGATGCTATTTAAGGCGTAAAACCTAAGATAAACCTAAGTAGCCAGTGAATATTGCCAGACCAAACAACCTTCCGCCCCTTTTTCGTATCATATTGAAAGTTCCGTAGCCAATATCCCAAAATCGTCCGCTGTGCATCACCAGGAACTTTTTCGAGAGCTATATTGAACTTTATTCGTCCGATGGGTCGTTAAACCGTTGTTTTCCAGGCGCCTTTAGTTAATAGCAAGCTAGCGCCGATGCAGGGTTTCTCTCTACCCTTCCTCCATTCCCTTTATTCTCTCACTTCTTACCAACTCGCCCATCCGTCCTAAAAGGAGAAAATGATCTCAGTTGAAGGTCACCTCAGCAAACAGCCAACCAACCGGGCTTTTTATTGCACAGTATGATGCATGAAAAGATTCACAGTAAGAAATGGACGGGCCAATTGCAGATTCATAACGCTACCAGGCAGCCCTTCTGCTCCCCCAACGATAGCCTCCGGATGATTGAAAGACGTTTATAACGATGCATTGAATGCCTCAGTCTGATCCATAAAACACATGCTCGTTCAAAATTTCTCTGTATAAGACAAACAAATTTATACAAATGCATTTTCAAACAAAACATTCTCCTGCACATTTTTCAGGAAGTATTTCTGTATTTCACGCAATAAAAGGTTGCGAAAAAAAATCGTGTAGGTAATCTTTGTGGCTACTTGCATTAATTCGGGTGATACATCCATCCACTCTGGACTGCGCATACTGAAGCCACTTCAAAGTGCGCAGTGAAATGCCTCGAGCAGGGAGGCCATTAAACTGCACGCGAGCGTCATTTCAAAGAGCTCGCCCTCGCCTCCCGGCGATCTTCCCCGCGGCTACCCATAAATGGAAACTCACCTCCCGCCCGTTTCCGCGCCGCGACACCGAATCTAAACCACCTTGCTATCTCCCACGCTCCCGCCTTTGTCGTCGTTTCAAATTGATATTTTTCCTCCGCGTCTCCACTCGGGTCGGGTACATAGGAACCCTTACCTAACCCTTCGTTTGGCACCTGCTTTTCCGTTATACCTCTCGCAAAAGTTCCTGGCGCAGACCTGCGCGGCGAGAAGGGATGGAAGAAGTGGAGGGGGTAAAGAGAAACGACAAAGAGGATTAGAATGAGGTAGGGCAGACGTCAGCAAACTTTATTTGAAAAGGGCCTAATTGTATATATTTTAGTTTCCGCGGGCCAAGGACAGCACGCTATACTAGAGTGGATAGGTCTACTCAAATTAAAAGCAAAAAACACGTCTTTACTAATTTTATCAGCCAAATATACCGCAATAATAAAATAATAACAAAACGTCTAAATAATAAAGAAGAATGGATAAAAATTGTTTGAATCACTGCTCTACTACTGGGATGAAAGGAATTGTTTTTTGACGTATTTTGGACGATAAACTCCCAGCAGTGGCCTGGATCTAGAAGTCCGATATTAGTTCCAACTTATCCGTATCTTACTGGAAGAAATGAGCGATCCATATTAGATACATTACTTTCACTTGGTTTAGAGCGTACAATTCCATAAAGGGCCTCTAAAGCCTAGCCTTCACCCTGGCTGGCAGTGGTTAAGTCCTCGCCTGCTAACCTGAGATCCACGCGCGATTTCCACCATGGCGGGTTATTCAAATACAAGGGTTAGCGGCTGTTGTACGTTTTTGCATATTACAATGGCCATCATCGGAGCAAGTTAAGGTCAAAATATAGAAAAATATAATAAAGCTTTGTTGACTTCATTGAAACTAAAGAAATAGAAACAACTCTGCTATTTCAAGTTTCTTTACTTTTAAGGCAACAGTACTGTATCTAGTATCGAAAAGTACGCTTTCATGCCAAGGTTCCATGCCAGGTGGTCTCGGTGATGACGGACCAGACAAGGCCTAGGTAATTCTAGCATGATTTGAAGCGCCAGGAAAATCCTCGAAACTGACGCCAGCGGAGGCAAGCGACAAGGTAATACAAGAATGAGAAATTCGCAGAAATAACAATCATCCACTCAGTCCAGAATACGAACCCAGATCGCGAGTCCTCGGTAGAATCCTGGGGTAGGAGGATGGATTTTTATCAATTCAATGCCAGTGAGAATATGCTCATCGCCACCTGATCATTTTTGTAAAATAATTGTATTGGTGCATAATAATTAAGAGGTGCACTGTGCAAAGTTATATAAAAAGTTATTTTTACATCTATAGATTGAAATTATGGTTACGAATGAGTGAATAAAAGTCTCGCATTGTTTCCACTCACAAAATTGCACTAATTAAAACATACTGTCAAAAACTTTGAGAGCTGAGCTACTCAACAATAACCGAGTCTTAAGCGGCCGCATTTATAAGCGAGAATCTTCGATTTTTGGATTCCTGAGAACTGGAGCTTCATAGAAAACAGCAAGTAGCCCGAGAAAAGGAATCTTACTTGTATCTGAAAGCATAAAGTTTAAAACCCTTGCAGCAATTCGCTACTATGAGGCGAGCTTGAACCTATTGTATTAACTTAGCTTTGGGTCACCACATTTAATTAGAAGTTGGCCTATAACTAACAACCATGAGTCACGCTTAAATTACTTTTTATTCATTCCGCTATAGTAGGTAATTGCCTCCTTATCCAAATTTAACTGAGCTATGACTGAAAAGGGCTGAGGAATTTTGCAAGAAATATTGACCTACGATGATAAAAGAAATATGAAACTGACACACTCGGTCATAATTGCCAACGGACATAGTCTGTTGTAATATCCTTTCTGTATGCATAACATCGGGTTAGTGAAACGTATTTACCAAGATATGAAATACTGAATTCAAGCGTATGGATTAGGCAGAAACAGCACTATCCAACAAGCCAACTTGAATACCTAATATCCTGCCGCTTTGATGAAAATGAGACGTGACTAACGTGGACTCAACTGTAAAGAGGGACTCAAAATTAATTCCACGGAATTCCATTAGAATTTCAAGGGCCATAAGCAGCCGGGATGAGTACGTACTTCACCCATTCCAACAGACAGACTACCTGTCGTAAATATTAGTACACCGAATACCCATTGGCTGGCGAAGTTCTACATGCAAAATGTACAAGTATGAAGTCGCAGAGACAACTTTAACAGAGTCGGATTCCAAGGCAATTTAAAACGTTTTTACAAAATAAACTAAGTGAATTACGAAAAGTTAAAATAATTAAGGGAGCCGCGTACATTATTACCGGAATATATTTCTACATTTGCATGTAAGATAAAATATTTCGATCTAATTACAATTTTTGCACCTAAATATTAATGGACTTTAGAAATTTTCCCTCGTATTTTACGGAACAACGCTGCTTATGGTTTTACCATTACCAAACAAACGAATTTAAATTCAATGGGGTTCTAGTTGTGTGTGAAAGAAATATGATACAGCGCATGGAAAATTTCCGAGTAAACTTAAATGTGAACATGGAATGCAGCGGGCGATGACGTAGGAGTAATTTGTAAAAATTTTCGATGTTTTTAGGATTAATGTTTGAATAAATTAAATATGCAGCAAAGAGTAAATTTTAAACACTAAGTAGCTTTAGAACCTGAGATTCTTCATTTAAGGTCAATAGCTGTAGCCAAGGAAAGTGCATATTAACGACTAAGAGTGAGAAGAGCCCGTAATATGTATTAGCCTCAACATATACAGAGCAATAGCACCAAAAATGCTCTTCGATGTTGTTTCATTTCTCACAAACAAGATTTTTTACTCTGAGACTCACCAAAGTTCAAAATAGAGTCAAAATTCCGCCAGAATTTTAATTAGAGAAAGATAAAAGAGTAGAGCTTGTGAAAATTACATATCAACTAAAAATCATGGAACGATAAAGGCCTCATCTAGCATCCTTAATGCAAAGATGAAGTCATTCAAAAAATAATCATGCGAGTAGTTTGCGTCTTTAAACTCACTCAATTCACTATCAATTCATCTCGCTACTATCAACGCCTGACGTGGTCTTTTTCATAAAACCCTGTCCTCACGCTCAGTCCTGGACCCTTAGGCTTTTCTCTGTCCTCACCCAGGCATTGGAAGTCCCTCCTATCCCTCTTGCTTTATTCAATAAAATGCACAGTCCACATGATCTCCTGTCCCATATTTCACGCCTAAAGCTTTTCATCCTTTTGTTGGAAACTCGCAGAAATTCTCATCCACGTCAACGTACTACGAAGAAGGATGGCTGAAATATGACAAGAATGAATACGATGACACCCATTTCGTTTACAAAAGTGAGTGAACCGGTGGTGAATAAGTACTCGCACAAACAAATTTCATCAGCCACTGATATAGTGCGAGATAATGCTTCAACCTATGGCAACGAGCAGGTATAAGACTTCCATAATAATTACCTATAAGCCAAATTGATAAACCTAGTAAATATAGAGGTAAAATAGACTCAACAGATTTTTCTTTAAATATAAGACTTAATGCATGTGTAGCAAGGCCGTCTCGATCATTCAGTATCTCGCGATTTTTTCCCTGATGTTTATTTTAATCCAAATCCTCTTATGCCGAGTATTTAGCATACTAAGCAGTTGAATAAGGGCCATTCAAATGCTCCAGTACTGACAATGAGAGTATCTGATGATCGCCTAACAGTTGGAACCGGTTTTTACGACTTGTTACAAAACTGAAGTATATACTTTAGTTGGATTACTAAAAGGAGTTAACTTAAAGACCTCACTAAGGATTAAAGTATCGATATTTAGATGGTATACCGCCATAAATGAGTGCAGTCACCTTACTACATTCTCTCTGCCATTTTGTTCAATATTCCACGATTCCATCTCTATCGAAGTTTACGTAGGTTACTCGAAAATTAAGATACATTTTTTTTGGCTCAGGTTAACTAAGTTAAGACTATGATATAATGCTTGGAAATCTACGAATCATTTCAATATTAAATGGAATTCGTGAGCTTAGACAGCCCAATGCTTTTCCTCCCTCGACCGATTCCACTTCCTTTGGCACAACCACAACAATAACGATGCGTCAGGCGGTGTATCAAGGCATTTGAAGGGATATTCGTCACACATATGACACTTCTGTTTCCACTTGTTCCTTTGATGTTCAGTCCCATCCTATTTGTGAAGAGCTCTTTCGTCACCTCAGCTTTGTTCCAGCTTTCCGACTCGCATACGCTGCTTCCCTTTTGGTAAATTGAAGATAGTTTTCCGGCTTACGAATAACATTCACCAGAGTAGGTCGTTTGTATTGCCATAGCAGGTTACGACTTCTTTTGATACTCCAAGAGACTCTGAATTACCTAATGAGCAAAAACAACAGCGTAGGAAATTACGGTGAATCATCGATGATCGACTTGGTCATAATTGTCTATAATGAGAGAAAGAATGAAAAAAAATCTTTTTTATTTATAAGGAAACAATTTCAAGTCTCATCTAATATTTTGGTATATAATCTAAGTAGTGGCTAATGGATGTACTTAGCTATGTAAAAAGAATATAGAAAATATTTTTAAGCCATTTACAGCACAAACCTCTCATTACTACAAAGGAAAAACGGAATAACATTGGGAATTGCCGTTTTGTCCTTTCAGGCTTATAAGTATACCACAAATATAGAAGAAAATTACGCAAATTTTACGCAGATATTATAAATATACTGTAGAACCCCGCTAATCCGTCACCAACGGGACCGAGAGCATGGTCGGATCACAAAAAGATTGGATTATCAGAGGAACATATTAATTTAAATAAAAACGTGATAAAACAGTAGTTTAAACAGACAATATTACTAATGTACGGTTTTAAAGATTTTATGTTACTGTAAAACATATATAAAAGTATATTGCGATAAAAATACTGTAAATGAAGAGAAACATAAATTGCAGTCATGAAACACCATAAAACATAATAAACACTATAATACACTATGAACGTCATAGCCTTTACTCATTTGTTTGTAAATACTGTAGATTTAATGTTCTTGGACTGGTCGAAAATAGTCTGCAATGTTCTTTTGCTTAGCAGACGACAATCTTAATTTTGCTGCGATGCTCCTCCATTTCCGTATCTACAAAATGTCCATTGGTGTGAACAACACCGTAAATAAACACCGATAAGCGACGGCACGGTCGGACTAAGCGAGGAGTCGGACCATCCGAGGTCGAATTAGCGGGGTTTCTACTGTATTTCAAATTAATTTACTAAAACAAAAGAAGGAGATGAGAGAGCATTAATTACATTGAAACTTCGAAAAATAATTAAAGGAAACAAATATACTGAGATAGTGAAAATTAAATCAGGTTAAATTCAATCAAAAGAGATTCCATTACCAACATATATTGAGATAATGCGAATGCATAGAAACATTCACTCAATTATATATCAAATCTCAAGGTTCAAAAGAATGAAATAAATGGAATGCGCGAATTCGGAGAGGAATTTTCCTCGAATCGCGAGGAATCTTCATTCGTCTTACTCCGACCCTAAGGGTTACGGAAAATCCTTTCCTCGATTTAACCTTTCCGCAGAGCTTCGCAGAACTCCGAGGCCAAGAATAGTCCAATTTCCACCCAAATGCGAGACCAAAACCATTTCTCAATAAGGGAAAGGAATGCGGAAAGACCGTTACGAGTTGAAATTGATATCGTTAAATCTTTTGAATGAAAATCGCTCTGGGGAACTATTGTCGTGAGCGAAGAATCTACAACTCCCAGAAAACGGGTGAAGTCGAAGAATGGTAGAAAAGTGGAGCTGTGACATCGGAACGAGAATTACCGGCGGAAGTCGGTACAAATAATAATATACCCTTTCTCCTCCAGGGTCGATTATTGACGGTTCATGTTCCTAGGGCGACCGATATGCAAGGAGGTTATTGCTACACCAGCGCAAAGTTACCGATGGTAATTACGGTAGTAAATTTATCGGGGTTTCACGGCGATCACTGATGGTATAAGTAGTAAGCGTGCCCACTAGGGTCTTGCTTCGCAGCGGTTTTTATCGATGACAGGAAGCATACGAATATTCAGCTAAAACCTTGTCGCTGACTAAACGATTTGAACGATCCTAGGATAATAAGTATTTTAAGCTAAAAGCAAAATTTAATGGGCAATCCTGTAACTTTTATAGAATAATTGACCATTACGAGTTTTACTTAAGTAAACACTTGGGTGTGGCTATGTAGTGGACAAGGCGTGAACAAGTTTTACGTGAATGCGTCTGTGTAAGGGCGGGATTACGATCGACACTTTATGACGTGACGGAGATGGATGGTGGCGTTCGCGAAGCTTGGCGATTGTAATATAGAGGAAACTATGACGAAGGCTGGACGTTGACGGTGTCATCGACAGGCAATGAGCGAACATTGTCAAAGTCTAACTTTTCTGTCATGCTACGCTGCCGGCAGCCATTCAGAGGGGAGCTCATTTCCAATAGTTACTAAAATTTCATTTCCAGGTTGCCCATATAACTTTTTAACTTTACAATTAAACATAATTAGTCTTTTTGAAGGATTGATTTTCAGTATTATTAACGCATTTTATACATTATTTTTTTTAAGTATGAAAATAAACAAACTTCGCAACCGTTTACAACTCCACTTGCATAAACGGTAAACCATTGGCGTTGATACTACCGTCAATCGTAATTAAATCTACGTTTTCAGGAAGATGATGGAAAACTGAACGCCACCGTCCACTGTCGTTAGGTCAGCAAATGTCGATCGTAATCCCGCACTCAGCGGGTAATATTCAGCGGCAGCCGTGGTGGTAGCGCGGTCGAATGCGGCAACCTCCGTTTCTACTAACCAGCTCTCCCGAAGCCACCTCAACCACTGATCGATGTCCTAACTAGACACCCTTGCTGATGAAATTCCTTTGCCTGATTTTACTCATGGCTTCCCAGCGAGTAGCTGATATATGAAAATTTACTTTAAGATTTATAACTTAAATTTATTTTTTCATAAAGAAATACGTTGCAAAATCAGTATCTCGGCTTAAGTAAATAGATATGGACAAGATCTTACGCTTGGTTATAAAATTAACACGCTAACACATCGGAATTGCAAGATTTACTGTGGAAATTTCCATCCACGGCCAAAATGACCGCCATTCACCGTGGTACTACACCCACGCCTTGATCATGAATGGCGCCAACTTAAGTACATGCGTCGTATTCGTCGAATCGAATGTGATCACATTTAATTCAATCGTTTCAATGGTCACGAAGTTATCGTGTCGGAATAGATCACCCTCCAAGCGTTACATTGTCGTTTCCGTCCCGGTAATCTGTCCACAGGCTAATTTCAAAGACATTTACGTCAAAGGAAAAATTAACTTTCTGAAAGCACTACAAAAATAACTATAGACGGACCATTTTATGCACTTAAAGTTTAAAAAATAATGCTCTTATGATTTACTGAGGGTTTTTTGAACTACCAATAACTAAGGGAGAACAAGAGCAAAGGTCAAATGTGTGAAATTCACAGCGAAAATAATCATTCATCAGCACTTAAAGTTCGAACTAAATAAATGAATCGAAAACAGACCCAATATATCGACCCCAGACCCGAAGGCACTCATGCGCATTCCATAGCGGTTTTAAGGAGAGTGGTACTCTCACAAGATATCATGCATATGAGGCCAAGAAGTAACCCTCTTCGTGAGCCTAGTGCCACTGCCCACAAGTTAAAGTCTGTTCCGTAGCTCTTTGAAAGATTAAAAGGATATGAGTCCTTGTAACAATGCAAAAAAATGCGCTGCCGAAGTCGAAGTGAGTATTGTAAACTGGTTACTTACCGATTGTAATCGTTGGTATTTTACGCCGTAATATCGTTTCGTGTCGTGACGCTCAACGCTAACTCTTGAGAAGCAAGGCGTGGTAGGGGATGGGAAGTGGTGATCCATCATGGCGGAGGGCGCAGCGCCGACACCACTCTCAGGGGAGGATAAGTGGACGGGTTGGGGGAATGCAAGCGGGCGAGATGCGAGCGACGACGTCACCGCTCCCTTTGACAAATGGTCACCATGTTTACATTTTCAAGCGGGGAGAAAATTCAAAGGAGACGCGGGGAACCATTTTTTTCATCGTGTCGCTTCACGGTTAAAAAGTGAAACGAGTTTGGTTCCATTGCCACGGGGCGCTGGAGAGGATGGCAAGGTGGAAGAATGGGAGGGGAAATGGATTGTGAGGAGAGAGAGAGTTGAGGTGAAGAGGAAAAGGGAGTTGAAGGATAAGAGGGGATGAGAATAAAGTTGGAGAAGAAAGACGGAGAAGAATAAGAGTGAAACGATGGAGAAAAAGGTGAAGGAAAAGGGTGGAATAAGTCCTTTGCATATTGTATGAAAAATTAAATGTAACTTCAGCACAGGCTGCAATCGAACACGTCTTCATATGAACCGGAAAAAAAAATATTTTATCTTAAACTCGCTACGGGAATATTATCATATATCGTGTCGGTTCCAATCCCACATCATGGATTGACTTTCTTTGAGAAGTTTATAAATTTGCGATCAATTTCGACAGAAAAATTGATCGCTCGCGACACAACTCCATGAGGAGAAACTACATCCTAAATTTAATTTTATATAGCTCTGAAATGCACTTTCTCGTCACTTGTGGCTTATGCTTACCAATCAAGGTAGCCTCCGATTGAAGAAACCACTCGTCTACATGATTGGCCAAATTAACGATTTCATAAGATGTGAACGACAGACAACTTCTACCCCAAGCACATTTTAAGAGGTCGTGTGAACGCTCTCCATCTTACTTGCACGCTCAGGTTCAGCTGCCTAAAGTTAAGACCTTAGCTGATCTCCTTACGTTCAATGAGAACCGGCCAGAATTTACTAATAAGAGAATCAATTGTATTTTTGGAGGTTACACTCCAGGATGAAATTAATAGAAACATCTAATTGAACGAGTTTCACGATGATATGGATATTATTTTACCATACTCTTCATTTAGGAACAGACAGAAGAGATAAAATTAGTATTAAGTTGCTTGGGCGAAAAAAAGAGAGTGTAATTACCATACACAATTCGGCTGCAAGTATATGAAACGCAAAACGGCACTATATAATACGAATTTAAACAAAATCTAAAGGAAAGCTACAAGAATTGCTTAAAACAGGGATAAGAAAACGGGTGTGCTAGTAATAGGGATGTAGGGATCGTTGAGGTTACGCCCACAGTTATGGCAACTACAAAAATCCAATCACACCAGGCAATTACGATAGGTGGATTGATCTTCAGCATTTTTCGGAATTATTTTGATCAGATGAAAATGACAAAATAAAGAGTAGAAAAATCCTGGGAATAGAAGGTTAAGGATGTCACTTTGCCACAGTTGGGCCTCATCTTGAGTACCCCGTGAGTATTCGGGAGCTAACACAGAAAGATATAACTCAACTAAATACTGCGGAAAGCCGCGCAGTGTGTTAAAAGTGCTGCAAGCTGCGAGCAGAAAGTGTGTCAAAATTATTAGGATTAGATTGAGAGCTGCTATACACTGGGTGGTTATACCCTAGGCTAAGGTTACTAGAAAAAATCCGATCACTCAAGTTTCAGCAAGACACTGTGGATTTTATTTTAACCCCGCACCATATCTCTAGATCTGACTGATGCGGAAAAACATGAAAGGTTCAAACGCGTTCACTCATACAGCCAAATCAGAGCGAGCTATAAATATGCTAAAAGAATTTCAATTTCTGGTCCTGTTCCTATTAAAATCCTTTCCCATATTCCTTCCCCTCTTCAAGGCTATTTTCCAAACACCCCCTGCCACTTAGACAGTTTGCAGGGTAGTGTGTTGATGTAAAAAATCATTAGCCAAACAAACTACCTTTCAGAACATTTAATAGGAAATGATTTTTTATCAAACCTAGTAAAAGTCTCACAGTTACGAGGGTTGTGCTTGATGCTACGCACTCGAAAAGTTGGAAATAATTTTTGCCTCGCAATAAGAGAGAGTGTATGGATTCAATGTGTTGGAGAAATTAAAGCTGAAGATAAAATCGTTGATATGACTGAAGCTAAATATTTTATTGAGGGAGGGGTGAGGGAAATGTAGCGGTGAGAAAAGAAGGGAATGGAAAGTTAAGAATGGGCATAAATTAAGCTTTATATTTGAGAGAAGGAAGCTTAAGTAAAAGCTGTACCACAAGCTGATCGACAATGGTAAAGAAGAGGAAGGATATGGCTGTAGAATTTACAGAGAAGGGTACAAAGGAAGCGAAGAGTAAACAATCCACTTCCCACAAACTCAACGGGGGCATAATGTTCTGTTTTACGGAAATGAGAGTTTCGAAGTAGCTCGGGTTGAATCTTGGGTTTCACACCACTCAAAGAACGAAAAATCATTTCCACTGCTCGAGGGAAGAGTGAACTGCTTCGATGAACAAGAGAGACTGACTAATAAATTGTTGATGTGAGAGGTGCTTAAGGTATTTTTATGCTCGTTCACTCATTGAAGTCAAACCCCAGTGTTTTCTTCATTCTCCTGAACAGAGAAATAGCTCACATTAAAGGCGAAGAATGGTAAAGGATAAAAAATCACAGAAATTGAATCACATGTTAAATTAACCATTTGACACCAGCTGAATGAGGATATGAAATCTTCACCGAATGATAAGGCAAGGATGATGAAGCCCAAGAATTTGATCTGGTATATAATTTAAAACTAAAATATGAATAGCCCAAATAAATTGTAATCGCTAAAAATTGTTATCTTAAATTATAATATTGGGATTTAAATATATTCTATAGTATTCTTAAAGCTTCGCTAAGGAATGCCGATCTTTTGGTGAAACATTTTAACTGAAGTTGCATGCTTGTTACGAATAAAACTATAAGCCTCTATTCTTCCGCCGACTGCTCTCTCGCTGGAAAGCTCTCCAGCTATCAAATGAGTTGGCTGGCTGATCTAACATGAGGTCCCCAAGCTCTCCGCGAAAGTTTTGAATACCAATGCTGTAATGTGAAAGACGACGCGACGTAGCGAACGTCTATTTAGAAGTGGATGGTGCATCCTAGTGCCTTCGATGTATCAATTAGAGCTGATCTTCTTACCAACTTTATGCCATTCACCTAAAATTAGATGCCTCAACCTCTCTATTTTTTCACTGGTATTTTACGCAATGAGATCTTCTAAATTACACCAGCTCCACGGCTTAACTTTGCTGATATGCCAATTTAAAAACGCAAGAGACCTTTTATTACCTAAAGTCCAACTAATGCCACCCTCCTTCTCCACCCTTCTCACTCACTTGCAGAAACTTCCCACCCTCCCCCTACCCAACTTTCCACGCTCCCTTCCGCCAACCTCCGCCTTCCTCTCCCTCATTACTTTCCTCCCTCCAGGTTGGTCGGTCATATTGAAATAAAATCTTAGTGAATATTACAAAGTTATCATTGTTTCATTTGTAAATGCAAATTCATTTCCACGATGCAAGTGGAGAGTATGACTCGCTCCTGATTGCTGGACTGACTGAGTATAACGGAAAAATTGTCTACATAAAATAAGCTTTATTCTGCAGCTAAGACACTCATTGACTATCAAAAATCAGGCTTATTATTGTTCTCCTGGAAACACAAACAAACATATTTATTGTTAGCAAGTGAGGGAGAAATTTACTGAACAGATATCAAAGAATAAATGAATAGTTTACAAAAGATCTCTTGCGAGATTCAAATTTGCGTTTAATTCTTAAAATAAGACATTATCTTACCGGCTACCTTGGTCAAAAAAGATTGATAAACACGAGGAAACAATTTTAGGACTGTTTCGAAATTTTTCTCACGGAAAATATAACAACCTAAAGAAAAAATTTGTGTATTCAGCAGAAACAAGTTTGACTTAGAACAACAGAGATTACTTCCAGGTGAGCTCGTGATAATCCTAGGCGTGAGTAAAAAAAAGATAAGAACTCTTAAAAATTCAAAACTCAAGCCCAATATAGCACCTGTAATAGTACCACTGTCTACCTTTATGTTAGAACTAGGTCAGAGTGCTCCTTATTGGAACAGAAATTTGTGCGGCAAGTACTTGAAGGCGAATATAGTAAGTTAAACTCAAATTGCACGATACACTTTACACTTCTCTAAGCAAAGTTTACTCAACCCCTGCAAAATTTCTTAACTCACTCTTTCTCCTTTTTCTGCTATATTGGAGCTCATACTCTGAATGCGAAATAAGAGCAGATTTACTCTATTCATTTAAGAACGCAAATGCTCGAATTCGTAATCAGAGTAACTGCTAACATTTCTCTGATTTAATACAAAAGAGGTAGGTACCTACCATCTGAAGCATAAAGATGAAGCATTTTCATGAAGACTGTTTACAGCAGGTAGTATGATTTTTGGGCAAACATTTGTAAATGCTATCTCAGATATTCGTGAGCAGGAAATTTTCCTAGAGCGGAAATTCAATTTTTGAAATGGGTGAAGAGATAAACTCTGGTACATTAAATTGATCATTTGATTCGTAACTAAAGAAACAGGCGAAAATACAGCATTTGAGAGATTGAATGCTTTATGAATTAATAACATTTTCACAGAAATTTAGCTTGTTCCAATTAGATTATATATCCAATTATATTATTTTATAGAGAATATTATATAATTTCAACTACCGCTTTTCTTTGCAAGCATAAGCTCCTTCATAGCTTCACGCTATTTCTAGTTCTTCAATCACAATATGCAATGATACTAGTGAATTTGTAGCAAACCATTTAAACTAAATACATTCCTATGGCTTAATGAAAGTAAAGAGTTATAAGAAACGTATATTTCAATAGACATCATTACCCGCAGGTCAACCCTATCAACTGGAAGTTTGGCTGTTTTAATTAAACCTTTTTACTTCTCTATAATCCTATATTTTGACCCCCCTCGCAATTTTCAAATTCTATAATCCTATATTTTGACCCCCCTCGCAATTTTCCTGGTGTATTTGACTCTTCGTCTCTTTGGTAATTTTAGCTATTCTATTTTCCGTTCATTATTTATTTAAAGAAGCTTGTATATCTCAGAATGAGTAAATATAACTACTCTACTCTGCATCGTTTTCATTAGAGATAGTTTCTTCACAATTCATTGCAAGACTGTTTCATTAATGATACTTTCTGTCGTTTTCATTTCAACATTTTATACACCAACTTTCCACTACAATCTGTCTTAATGATTTTGCTATCTTCCAGGCTTCACGGACATATACAATATCATGCTTCATAATGACAGATACTGAACGTAAAGAATGGGCACGTAAAGATGGAAAATTAGTCGTTCAAATACCTTTTACAGACTATACTTAGTCACATTAAAGCACTTTCCGTACAAACACGAGGATGCGATATTTTAGACACCATAATTGAATTGTTTCAATTGCAAATGAGTTTTCTTGCACTCTGTAAACGTTTGGCTTAAAATTCATCATTAGTGCATGGAATTCAGGGGGACCTTGAGGCTTTAGCTCTCTAATGCAATAGATGCCGAGAACCCTAGGTGGGGCGAGATTTAGTACCGAGAGAGGAAGTATGCAAATGCCTATCTGCATAACTAATTCACTCAGCGAGCTCGTTCCACCTCAAGAATGAAGTTACTCCCTTCCTTCCTATTTTAATTCCCCACGATATAAGCAAACCAGGAAGCCTGCTACAAGTTCTCCAAAAGTCACAAACATTCGCGTTTCCAGTATTTCATTGAGAATTTAAAAAATCGATTGAGGGAAATATTTTCATTTTACTGGACGAGCTTTAGGCCTCTATTAGCCGAGGCAACCTGGACACTCCACCGGACGTTCCACCGGTGGAGTGTCTGGTTGCTCGGGTTTACTCCGCCCAGGTCACCGGTGGCGCCACCAGTATCGGTTCAAAAATTACCCAGCACACAGAAGTAGTTAAAATGGTGTTGTCTATCAATTTTGATAATTCTTTCGATAAATCTCTAGGTTTACTCGGTTGCCCTTTATTACTGTTCTTTAGTAAGTTTTCCTTTCTTACCGTTACGTCACTTGGACAAGCGACACCTTCACCTTCTTGCAAATTGCGATCACCATCTTCATTCACCACCGCCCCCGGCGAAAACATATTAACACACAGAAATTCAATTCACAAGAGCGAACAACTCACCACTAGTTTGGACTATGAACTGAGATTGTGTGTCTGCCTGGAGCGTCGTGGTCAGGGCAGTATGAGGCGCGCGCATGCAATATTCAGTCACCGGTGGCGCGTCTGGTCGCCTCGGCTAATAGGCTACATATACTCCAATGCCCTGGAACCTTGCTGAGCAACCCAAAGTGGAAGGCGCGGTTGCGGGGCTCAGTCGACTGGTTTCGGTGGAAAGTCTGGTGGCGCGTCTGGTTGCCACGGATAATAGGACTCATTTGATTCTATGCCCCACGACTGACAAGTTCCACCGGTGGAACGTCCGGTGGCGTGTCTGGTTGCCTCGGCTAATAGGCCTCTTAAAGATGCTCGATCTCTTTATATTTCAGCTACTGGTTGCTTGGTTATTCGGAGAGGTGACCAAACACTGACATCGTTTTTTAAAATCTAGGACAAGTGGTAGAGCGGTAGGTGAGGGATTATATGAGGAATGAAAAGACTGTGGAGAGAAACCAGCGCCACCATGGGCCTATTCGAAACTAAACGCGGCATGAGATCCACAGTCGAACGTCCCATCTGATGGATAGAGTATCACACTTGAAGTATTACTCATAGAGTATCTATGTAGTGATCGAGATTCCACTAGAAGAAATCTTTCTCACTATCAGAACCCGAGTTCTAGGGATGGGAAGCCAGTAATTATGCTCCACTTTCTTCCAACCAAGATGACAAAGGATGACTCAACTCATTATTTCCCGAAGAATTTTATTTTATGTGAAGCTTTTATGTTTCTTCTCTCATAGAAAACTAAAAACTTTTGAATAAATTCAATGAAACGGGAGAACTTTTGGAAAGAATTACTGTGAAACTAATACTTCAAATCCAAAATCTGAGGGTAAATCAGGTATATTCCTTCAATCTACAAACTTATGGACATCTAGGCTAATTGATTACACCAAATTTTTTTAAATATAAAAGTTACTAACATTTTTCTTATATCATAATGGAAAATCGGAAATCTTTGGCCACAAATTCTGGAGAATAGGCGATGAGTACGTGTTTTTTTTTCTGAAAACGTTTTTTGAAACAAAATATTCCCATAGAAAAACACATACCCTTCTTCTGTTAAACTTCTTGATCTTCAACTGTTTGTGCCACATTTTATTTTCACATACAAGTTTAAGCGTCAAGTCTGACCCAAAGAAGATCATTAATAATGAAATACGAGAATATGTAAGGCTCTTTCAAAAACAAACCACTTGGAAAATGCCAAGTTGGCGTCAAACTATAAGACCGCCGACGTGGAATATTTATTCAACAGCCAGTATGACGGGGACATTGCCTGACAAAAGGTCTGGAAATAATTGGACTGCACTTAAAAGACCCCTTTCCAGGATCCTCTTACACATAAACAAAATTCAAGGACACACTTGACTTGCATAGCCTCTCCGGCCACTGCCAAAAACAACATTGATATTCTTGCCCTCAGACTTCTCGTTCCTCCGAAAATTATTACAAACGTAACAAGTATCGTTCCCTAAACTCATTAGAAATTCGTTCTTAACCCATCGCTTGGAAAATCCCTGCATGATACGAATCTCACATACCGAAAACGATATTCTTAATTTGAAGCACCTCGCTAAGAGGCGCCGATTTTCCACCGATTATATGAAAGCTAAGTCAAAGTCTTTATGCTAGGCCTATTAAATGCTATAGCTTACAAAGATGATTTTACCAAAGAATGCCATTCGTATGGCTTACATATAGCGATTAGAAATAAAAACGACAATAAATCGACAAAGGTCTCCTCCATGTCTTAAAGAGTTCGAGAATATCACAGCAGAGAACAATGTAGAAAGATAAATTAGAGAGTTTAGAAATGGATCATAACTGCACATGGGATGTGGTAAACATTATTAGTTCAGAAAATAGTCTACTAAAGCGCTACCCTACACAGGATCAAATGAAGTGAGAGGGAATATTTTAACCATCCTTCATAAAGCTAATAGCACTTAGTTAATAATACCACTTAGGTAAATACGACTAAAATGAACGAAGACACAAATTATGGTTAATGACGTTATGGCATCTTATAAAATAATTGGTTGTTATGTGCGCGACTTTTGGATGAAAAATAACTGGTTGTTTAGTAACCAACACGGGTTTAGAAAAGGTTATTCCTGCGAGAGAAAATGACTAGAGCTATGTCAACACATCGCAGAGGTATTAAATGAAGGAGGTGAAATAGAAATGGTTAAAATAGATTTAAAAAAAGCTTTCGATACGGGCCCACACGACGGACTGATTGACAAAGTGGACAAATTAAACACAGACAGACAGGTTAAATCGTGAATACGCGATTTCCTTAGAAGGAGACCTCAGAGGGCCAAAATAGGAGAGGAATTCTCCAAAGAAACACATATCACGTCGGGTGTTCCCCAAGGTAGTGTCCTGGGCCCTCTACTGTTCTATGTCTTTATTAACGATATTAGCACAGAAGTGGAATCGATATTTCACCTTTTTGCTGACGACTGTATTATTTACAGGAGAATAAAGAATAATAGAGACAGGGACAATTTCCAAAACGACCTCAACAAATTAACGGCATGTATTATAAAAAACAAAATGGATGTCAACACAAAAAAATGTAAATTAATAACGTCCACGAGAAAAAGTACCAAAGAATATACAGAATATCATCTACTAGGGAAATATATTTTAAGAAGTGCAAGCTCCTCTTATCTAGGTGCATATCTCACCCACAATTTATATTGGGGCCGCCATATTGACAAGGTGTCGGGGAAGGCCTTCAAATCCCTGCACTGGGTAATGAGAAATCTAAAGGGGAGTTCTAAGGCCACTAAAGAAGTAGCCTACCGATCAATTGTCCGCCCGACAATGGAATATGCTACAAGGGTATGTGATCCAAAGGAAAAGGTGCACATTAAAAAGCTTGAGGAAGTCCAAAGGAAAACAGCCAGGTATGTCTCAGGGAAACACAAAAAGGACAGAGAGTGTAACAGCAATGTTAGGGTTACTGGGGTGGGAATCACTTCAATTGAGGAGGAAGGTAAATAGATAGTGTGGGATCTACAAATCGATAAAAGAAGAAAAGAGTTGGGTGGAATTCATTACAAGGTTAGACAAACCCAACTATATAGGTGGGAAGGACCACAGTTTCAAAATAAAATACAGGCCACAGAAATCGGATGTACTAAAGAATCCCTTCCTAAACCGCGGGATTAAAGAATGGAATGAGTTGCCTAAAGATATTTTTAAGACCTTTCCTAACACAGTTAAATTTTTTAGAAAGGTAATAAGAGCTAAATTACTCCTGGGTGCATACTAAGAGTTTGTATGTATAAGTCATGAGTTTCACAATGAGTATATTGTTTTGACTTTATTCAACTTCATTCCTTATGCTATCTATATTCTTGACCGCTGCCACCAGGCCAATTGCCTAATTGTAACAACCTATTTAAATAAATAAATAAATAAATATCTCTATAGCTCGCTATTCGCTCTAAACATTATGCTCTAAAGAAGTGTAAAAATATTTCTATGCTAAGGAATATATAAAATAATAAATGTTTTCCTTTACATTATTTTATAAATTATTGGTATCTCTGATAAAAATAAATTACACGTTGATTCAAACAAGCAATCAACGACACACACTGTTGTTGTCACTTCTAGTTCAAGAAGAAAAAATCAAATTATTTCATGAGAATCAAAGGGTGAAACATGCCTAACAGAAATCCCAAACATATTTGCAAGAGTTGAATTTGATCACATATTCCGATTTATGTATCACTTGTTTTGATGTGCTTTCAAACAACGTTAACACAATAATGCTGAAACAATAAATAAACGATGTTCTAGACATATTGTGAAGTTGCAGGCATTTACTTTCGGAGACATATCTAGCATAAATAATTAAGGCATACGCTGATCGGTAGGATGGATACAGCATTCGTACTGAATTTGTGAGCATTGGTGAACAACAAGTTTATCGTTTTCTAAAAATAAGTCATGAAAGACGAATTCCTCCACCACTCAATCCACTTATGGATCGAAAATGGACTCCGCTCGGAGTAATTCTTCTAATTTCGCTTTCTTAAAGTGAATTTATCTCAGAGGGAATTCTTTCGCTCGAATATACAGCTGAAATGAGGTACTGGTCCGTCAGTTATCTAATCGAGGGAAAAATATATAACAAACCCATTCATTTCTTAAAAACCTACTCGAAAAATACGCAAAACCAGCGAAAAGTTTCATGGTCAGGAAAGAAACGCAATCTAATATTGCTGCGTGGAACTCAGGGGTAAATTAAGCATCAAACAAACCCTAAAAAATATTTATGAGTTTTATCAGATAATTTGATTTGAAAATTACTTGTTTTAAACGTGCTTTTTAACTAGTTTTACAGACTATTTTGCTTTTACATTAAATACCAATTTAAATTTAATATAATAAAACATTTTACACTTTGCAGCTACAGGACAATAAGAAAATATTACCTGTGGATAAAACTCTCACATTATACAATTAGATCATACATCAGTCGGTAAAACATAAAATCCATTCATGTTTCATTCATGCACTTTTCTAAACTAAAACACCATAGTTCTGCTCACACGAATTTCGTAACTGGTTAATGCACCTTGGATGTCTACAGACCACCCAGATACGCAAATCTTTCATAAATATGCTTTATTAAAGTGATTTTTTTCAGTCCAATTACTTTTATAGTTTTTCTCAGAGAATTGAGGAAATTTTCCCACGGGGAAAATGAGAAAACAATTAACTTCTTAAACACTTATCGAAGGCGCAAAATCAGAGAAAAGTCAACGAGAGGAAGGCAAGGCCTAATGAGCCCACGTTCAGGATGATGGAAGGACTGTATAAACCTAATGAGCCCACGAGGAAAACGGACGAAACTTTACGAAACGCCAATCATGGCGCGTGCGACTAAAGGAGAAAATGGACTGAGGGAAACGGGCAGGATGCGACCCAACGGCAAACAGGCAAAGAAGACCTTACCACAAATTCTGGATCACGACGGAGGAAAGACGGCCCCGTGACAGTTTGTCGGACCCCCCGCCCCATTCCTTTATTCCGGGCCATTCCGTTGCGGCCGAGCTGATGAGAAAAATGATGTGCTGGGTGTGCCCAGCAGAAGCGAGGGACAGGAAGGAACGAGCAAAAACGAGAGGAGGACGGCAGCAGGAAATGTGGGAGTGGGGTTTTGAAATGGGGAAAATGGGTTTTCCGGACGAAAGGGGAGCGGGCATAAGGGGAGTAACGTTGGAAGACGAAGTAGGGAGATCGCAGAGAGGCAACGTGGGTGAAAGAGGGCCAAAGGTCGCCGGGTAGTTTAGTTTGGGCACGGGATGGGTAGGGTGAAGGGAAGAGAGGCATTACGGGGAGCATTGTTGTCGCGTAGGTTCCCAGAATGGACGTTAAGGGGCCTCGTGGTGGGTGGTGATGGCAAAGTAGCGGCTGCCACGAGAGGGCCGGGGAAGTGGTCGCGTCTAAAAGAAACTACGTATCAGAGAGTTGGAGGATGGAGGAAGTCCACCACAAGAGTAAGAATTTTGAAAGGATAAGAGCGACCCTTAGGAGAAAGTGAGTAAAAGAGCTACTTTCTCTAAAAATAGACTACCATACGCATAAAATACTTTTCTAAGCATGAAAGAAATGATATGAATAGCTAAATTTTCTTATCCTACTCCTCATTGCTATAAAATAAGTTTCCTCGAAAAATACAGAGGGCTTTAAACAAACTGCATAATATTGCATTATTTTTATCCAACTTTCTTCAATACAGCTACCCATCAAATTTGCAGTTTAGCCTTATACAAAAAGGGTAAAAATAAGAAAGTAACTAATAATAATTCAAGCTCCGTAGTTCCATAATTTTGTTATACATATAACAGCTAATTCTATCATCAGGGAAAGTAGTATTATTTAAGCAATACAAGAGATGCACTAGATCTGGAACTTAAATCAAAGGCGTGAATAACAGGAGGAAGTTTTTGCTACCTTTATCATGCTGCAGCCGACAAGTTAGCTTATGAAAATATGGACAAGGACTTGGGTGAAATCATATATACCGGATACCTTTACGTTTAAGCTTTTTTAATTTCTCGCACCAAATTTTATAACTATTTAAATAGGACCAAATAAGTCCCTTTTCAAGCATTCCTAGGCATGATAATTTCAGTATCTCAGGAGAAAACGTACTTCTACAAACAATGTATCGTTGACGACAGTCAATGAATTCCAGTTAAGTGTAACCCACATGAAAATTTAAGCGTCCAAATAGGTTTGTCTATGCACCACTCATTTACATACGGGAACGAAAATCATATAATATGCTAAATTAAAGTTCCGAGGAAAGCTTGTTGTCATTCCTTCCAGAAAAAGTCATACGTGTTCATATTTTCCTTACATATTCTGCGATATTGTTTAATTTTATTGCGGTAGACAGATAGATTCATAGTTAGTGATAATAGTGATTACACTGTAAATTGACTCAAGCATCATTTTATGTCCATTGTGGCTACTTATAGAAAAACAGGTCTTCTATTTTACCATACCTTACCCAGCTATTTTTATCTCAAATTGAAGCTGTAATTGAAGCTTTAGGATGTGAAAATGGGAAAAGAATATGAGAAAATATCGGTTTTTACATACAGGAAAATATCGGTGTTTCTCTAACTATATGTAATGAATTTTCCGTGATTGATGTAAGCTGCGGTCAATATATAAATCATTATTATTATTAATTGAAAAAGTCATTCTCTTCGCAGCAAAACTATGGAGTATTTCAGGCATTTTCTTTTAAAAGTGCACCGAATCTCACTTCTTGGATGAAACTGAAATGCACGCACTGAGTAATGCTGGATGACGGAGCAGGGAAGCGTGCGATGGAGGAAAGTTAAGAGGCGGCGAAGCAGCCGAGCGAGAGACTAAAAAATGTATAGGAGGAGGAATGTGGACAGAGAGCGAGGAGGACACAAGACGGGATGAAGAGGGCCCCTAAGGAAGCGGTTGTTTCTCAACTGAGAGAAGGGGACGAGAAAGGGGGAGAACGAACCCTTGGATCCACTTGTCAAGACAACTTAGAAAAAATCTCCGTAAAGCAGACTCTTAAAGTCGAAAAAAAGCAAGTAACCCACCGTGGATCGCAGAGCGGGAAGCAACTTTTCTCGCTGCGATTTATGTCCCACATTCTCGCGGATTGGAAATCTGGCCTTTTTACCTGAATCCTGAGCCTTGGATAAAGGTTTATGGAAAGTGCACAAAAAGGAAAAGAATAACCGCACGATCGGCGATTTGTGGGTTGGTGTGCAGTGCACGATGCTTTGAGCCATAGAATGGCTTGAGTTTGGAAAACAAATTCACACGAGCTCAAATATTTACAGAGAAGTAAACACCTAAGACCGAATGTATAAATTTCAAGCTAAACTTTGGTATTTGTGGCTTTTTTTGTTTCTGGTCTGAGTGTGGATTCCAGGGAGTTTTTAATGTTTTATACGGCTCCTCAGGGATTTTAAGCTTTTAACGTCAAATTAATATGCCATAAAACTTTCTCCGAAAGAATTCAGCCGTGAATACTGGTTTGACAGACGGCTCGGAAGAACTTCCTTAGATCTGTTAGGAAAAATTTATGAATACAGCCGTTAATCTATTGTTTTTAAAGTACAATGTTTTCCTATCAAAAACCGAGTATTATTGACCCAATACCAATTGGGGAGTGATAAAACACAAAATAATGGCATCGTTTACAAAATTAAAGTAAGAAAAAGGTAGCAAGGGTAATTTCAAAAGCGTCCAAAGCCTATTACAACTTGGATGGGAAGTACTTCGGGTGAAATTGAGACTAAATCTTTGAAGTACGTTCGACGCTGATCTCCACTCGGACTATTCACAATTACCAGCGTAATACAGACGAATACATCATAAGCATGAAACTAGAGAATATAAATAATGTACGAGCATGTTATAAAGTACATTTTGCCGCGAAGAGTTAGGGATCGTCAAGTCTCTCATTAGAATTGTATACCTATAAGTTTTGCGACAAGTAAACCTAAAAGGTTGCATCTCTGTGTAAAGTGTTTTTGCTTAAATTATAAAATCACTACAAATTCGAATAGTAATATACCCCTTTGTAATAAAAAATCTTTAAAAAAATTACCAAGAGGAACTCGGAAAAGCAGTTCTCTGAGTCTTGAAACCCTTAGGCGCAATCGTTTTCCAATTGAAGGGAGATACAGTCAGATATGAGGCTCTGGTTTGCAGCAAAGACGTTCCATTTCACGGTTTCCCTCTTGCTGGGTGCTTGGCATCTTAGGAGCAAAGAAGCAAAGTTCACGCGATCCGCTGGCTCAGGGGTACAAATTTTTTATTCCCCACTGGGAAATAGAACGTTCCAATTACTCCTAAATGTCGCGCCGACCAAGCTCTTTTTGCGAGGCTTAAGGAGGGGGATACAAAAAAAGAGAGAAATTGTCACGTGATGGGACCGTAGAGAAATCTCATGGCATTTTCTCCACCGCGGTGTTTTTTTTCCGAGAGTTCGTCTGAGCGCAGGCTGTAATGCTCGATGGAGCTACTGGAAGGGTTTACGGGGTCTTTCTGACCTAGTCCGCCTCCACCGCTATTGTTTGGGATCCTTTTGAACTAGGTCTAAATAACGCATTAGAACGTGTGGAGCAAAGATGAAAATATTATAACGACAATTTAACTGGTATGACAAATTTACTACTACAGCAAGGCTAAGAATTACTACATGACCGTTGGTCAAAACGTTTTGGCTAAATCTTTAAGGTAAGTTAGTAGCTAAACATTTTTAGGTGGCTTAAAATAACGTTCCGCGAAGGCTAAAATACCGAGTAGATAATTCTCATAAATTTAGGGAATTGGACTGTATAACGGACGGGCTTAAGACTTGCTTTCCCGAATACGTAAAGAAAGTAAAAGCCTTCATTAAGACTTGGTGAATCAATTGATCAGCAGGATCCATAGCTAATTAAATCCATCTATTAAGCACCATTTAACACGCTAACCAACACTAATACCTTACGCGAGTTTTACTAATCCTCTTGTATCTCTTTGCAATGGTTGTTGACTGAAACATTGTTCATAGTAATTTAATATGCCTGTATAATAAGGTGCAGGTCTGGGGAAAAATTCATCCCCAGTGACTCACCTTTGAGGTGACTTCCAGAGTAATATATTCAATTGGGTGTAACTCTGACGTTCAAAATTCTGCTGATTAAGGGAGCGAAGGTGAAAGGATGTAGGCACGTGAGGGAAAGAGAAAGAAGCAAATCTTGAAGAGATGGAAAAGAAAAGCGTAGGAGGAGAAGTTGAGCCGCTGAAATCGAGGTGCGCGACACGACCCGAGCAAACACAAGTGTTTGTGTCTGATAACCTCATTTTTTTTCCTTTCGCAAACGTCTTCCCCATAGGAATGACAAGGAGACTTCCCCATCGGGAGGAAAATGAACTGGTCTGTTTGCCTCTGAAGGGGACGCAGTCAACACTGGACCTAAATATTAAAGAATTAGTCTAGGATCTAGTAGTCGCGTTTCCACAACTATTCCATAATGTAGGTTGTGATGTTATTAGACTGCCAGACGCGTGATTATAAGGTAAAAACTTTCAGCTTCTGGTGTTACTGAAGACTGCTGAAAACTGTCGGATACAACACGTAAATATTGAAAAGCTACAACGAATAACAAGAGATCTTGTTTGCCCGAAACAACAAAATGGGCATTCTTGTTTCATTCATACCTCCAAAGTTTTAGTATGGAAACATACTCATGATTATTCTAGAAGGATATTTTGGGATGAGTCAATTTTAAGGGAAGACCTAGAGTTTACTACACGCAACATCGGGAGAAAGAAGCAGGCTGCATTTTACTTGTAGAATCGAAGAGAAATACAATCTCGAGATAGGCGTAAAACTCCTGACGAGCAGCAGTAAGACCGAAGACCAAAGAAGTAAATGTGCAAACCAGAGAAGAGCGCCTGAAAACAAAACGCCATTGGTTCAGAACTTTACCTACTATAAATCAACAGAATGCACCACTGGAACACATCCCTCTTTTAAAAACTGGAGACGAAAATAGATTTTACACCGAGGACATCGTCACGCCATCACAACTCTCTTAGCAGTGTTTTGAAATCAGCCCATTGGTACAGGAGAGATCTAGAGAGAGCGCAATAGTGCCATTGCAACATCTGATGAAAAACTAGAGAAGAGGGAGAAACCAAAAGACCCATATCAAATAGCATAAGAAGTTAGTATCACAGATAATCAGGGGGATGAACGAAAAGAGATGATTTGGTTTAAGGCAAGACTATAAATTAGTAAGGGAAGGATTATTAGGGAAAGATAGGAGAAAAACCCGGTGTCAGCATTAGCCTACTGTGAAAAAATGTTGCCAAAGTGTATAATTTATTAATTTCTAGGAAGATCAATGATGGAATATATGAATCAAATAATGAGGGTTTTTAAAAAATAAGGAATTATGATGGAATGACTTGATTAGCAGGAAACAGGGTGGAATGAAGAGCTGACGTTAACCAATCCTCAGACTGATTGCTTAAAGTGATGACACAAATAGAAGATAAAATATTCACATACCATTTTCTATACCTGTTTGTTGGATTCATGTTCATCAATGAGTAGGGGAGACGAGCCTAAAAGTTTTTGAAAGTGAAGGGAGACCAAGAAGGTCCCGAAGAATTAAAAAAAGAGAAAAGAGGGAACAACAGGTACCTAACGAGCTGTCAAGCTGGGAGCGCACTTGTCTGACGAAAAAAAAAACAAAACGCTGAGTTTGGTATGCGCCCAGGAGTGATGAGCGTGAAGAGTGAATGAGAGGGCCTCTGGAGTGAAGGGGAAGTGACGTAGAAGAGGGGTAGTGGGGGAGGAGGGGGGAGCTAGGGGAATGGCAGGGGATGGGTGGGTAAGGTTGGCAGGCGAGGAAACTTCAACCCAACAACACTCAGACCGAAAAACTATCCCCGGTGGATATGAGAGGAGAAAATTCAAGAGCGGAACACGCTGAACCGAAAACAAAAACAGCGCATATCTAATCACAGTAAAGGGACTGAAAAAATAAATTGACGGTTTCACAACGGTTGAGCGACAAGATTTTCAGGAAAAAAAATTATTCTTAACCGCAAGTCTTGATTTTACATAGCGTTGATCTAGATGTTAAGTGCTCACTCATGTCCGTAAGAAGCACATGAGCACAGATTGAGGGTGTGTTTAGAGAAGTGTGGAGTTAATATAAAAATGCAGTTTTAAGTGCAATAGTTTGAGCGCCAAATAAGAGTGTTCCGCAATATATACAAGAAGTTTCACCATCAAAGTACATAACTTTATATAAACTAAAATGACCTATTCTCCAAACATTCTCCAGTTGGATTAAGAAACCCATTCACGCATTAGGGAATCAAAACTGTGATTGCGAGAAAAAAAATTCACCTTGAAAAATAAATATCCTCTCCACATTAAGTACTGGCAAACTATCCTAATTTCAGCGAAGTTGCTAACATTTCCACTCCATACCCATTTATTTTATGCAACAAAATTTTGCGATGCTCTCATAAGTAGCCACAGAATTTGAAGAGATTAGTTAAATTTCTTGTTAAAGACCATTAAGAAAGTTTGTCATGGTTTAGTCCCCCTTGAGGTACCAAGTCACTTGGTCTCATAGATGAGGGTTTTACTTGCGTAATTAAGGTAGTTCATACTTTTTAAGGGGCATGACCTCTACGAATACCGTATGTTACTCTCCAAAAATATTGAATGAAGTCGCACTCCTTCATATAGGGCTTGAGATACCCAAAGCCCAGTTCGGATTTTAATGTAGATCTCAATGATTTATAGCTAAACACAGATCTATTTATTTAGAATAAACGATAAAATGCGTACTCTATTCTTTCGACGCCCGTTGGGCAGATCTATCGATGCTAACATTGCACAGTCAATTGATTCCATTAATTGTATGAGATGCTAACCTTTGCAGTCTAAAGATAACACATTGGATGAAATGGTGCCAAAATTTTGTACCTGCAGCAATTAACTTAGAAGGCAGTTTCATATCAGCGAAGTGATAGAGCACATTGTGAGATCACAAAGAAATCACGAAGGAATACGCGATAACTTCATGAGAAAAAAGTACACTTGAGCGGCAATCGACTTTAAGGGCTTACCGTGCCAATGCTCAGGCTACTACACTACCAAGGATTTTCAAGCTATTTCTATGGCCATTGTTTTGGAGGATTCAAGAGAAGTAGATGCTACTAGGTAACTACTATTGCCTTACGCTCCATCAAAGAAAGCAACGGAATGGAGATGAGAACTTAAATGAACAACCTCACAACCCGTGAGGTTAAATTATATGCCGGCATTCCAGCTGTGCCTTGCTGCGTAAATGATAGCTTTCATCTCATCGAAATACCGCTAAGATTAACAAGAGAAAAATGAATCTGGAGCGGGAATTGAACCACTGACCTTTGACTTGCTGGGACAATTCGAAGACCTATACGCTACTCAGGCTTACTCATCCTTCCTAATGAAGGTATAAAACCGTTTTCTGAAGAGAGAATAGAGTGGAAAGCAGCAGCAAACCAATATTTGGATTGATGGCTGATAATGATAGTGATGATATTGCTTTAACTTTGGTTTACCATTTTCCCAAACATTATCATAAATTTTCAAAGAATCCAGGATTTTCCCCTCTTGAACTTCAAAGTCTGTCTAATTAGCTGACATTGAAAGACATTGTAGCTGATATTGGAAGGATATCCAAAAGACAACGAAACGACTTCAATAAACTACGACAACAATTTTCAAACGATATTGATTTTTAAATATCCGAAAAATTATTATGAAGACATACTTTTATTTAAGTTCATGCATCCCAGAGAAATAGAGGTAAAAGAGAAAATTGAATGATCTTTTAATCCGAACTGCACTTGTGACCCATGCGCTCAATGGGTTGAGTCAGGGTAATCAAGTATGTAAAATAAAAAAAATTAATGCACCACATTTTTCAGAATTTTACCATGAAATTCCCAAAACATTCCATACGCAGGCTACACAGCTATATTCTTAGAAGATTGAACTTCTTCGTTGTTATTTGATTAAAATATCCCTTTTAAAAACAGAGTACATTACCTTTTTTATTTCGCACTATTAAAAAATGGATAATACAAATTATTTCAAATGCCTTCTATGAAGATTTCACACTCAACACTATGCTATCTGAATCTTGAATCGTTTTGAAGGCATACGTGATACAAGTACTAGGTTAAGTATGCACGATCTAATCAATTTGGGGGTCAATCAGCAAAACAAAATTCCTCATGAGTTGAATTAAAAACGTTAATACGTGGGTAATGCAGTGTTAAGAAGTCGGATCTTACAAAATACTACGTTCAACTCTTGCTCCATAGCCCTATCGGCCACACTTCAAACTTATTATATTAATTTATAACTGGGTGGAAGAAGTTTAATACAGACAGTTAATCTTCATAAAATTCGACAGAAAAATTGCATTGGCAACAGAAATGCAAGGAGATAATGTGCCTAAGGAAAAACAGCATCTACAAAACTTTGCATTCAAAGGAAGAATCATATAAGTACTGAAGAAAAAAACATGCAAAAGTTAAAACAGGGAGCTAAGATATGGTTTCAGAGGGAAAATAGTTTATATATTCAGGATCAGCGAAATTCATGCATAATTACGATCAGTAATATTAGGTTTTTATTGCTTAAGAGGAATTATAGTTTAAAATTCAGGATCGGAGCCAATTAATAGCGCTAAATTGAAAAACATATCTTTTAGCATTACCTGAAAATTACACCAAATATGATTTTAAGACAATATTGAAACAAAGTTTGTCTAACTATAGGGTACTATAATAGTAAAAGCTTTGAAAATCGCTGCGTCAATCCACAATGAAATATCTACCCAGGTTTTTGGATCTACGCTATCTGAATAACTATGAAAATGGTGTCTAATTCGAGGTCTTCTACTGTAAATAAACAAAGTGGTTGTTATAAGCGATAGGGGTTCAGTTGATTAGGAAATAGTGAGCTATTTATGAACTATACTTACCTCTGTGTCTATTGCGAGCTAGACAAAAAGACGAATGCAGAGTAAGAAAGGGGAGAGAGGAAACCTATTTTTTTTTGTCACTTAGAAAATGAGGGCTCTGAATGAACAGTTTTCAAGACGTTATTAGTAGAAAATTTTAATCAGATAGAAGTCCGTGTTTAAGTAAATGGCTCCCTTTACCGATTACATATTTTTATTATTTAAGAACACACAAGTGGACTAAAGAAACAAATAATAAATTAGTGTGTAGTGTAGAGGACACAATAGACATCAAAGCCATGCAAGAAGAAACACTGATGTATTTCTAACAATGAAAATTCACAGTGAGTACATTATTTACGATAAACAGATTTACGACAATTTAAATATCACGAATATACCACAAACACATTAAACTGTATTAAACATTCTACAGCTATGTCAGAGATCTTTGATATTTTAGACAAATGTAGCCACTACATAAAAAAGAAAAATAATTATTATAGTATGACACATAATTATTAAGATTAAACATAGCTATCAGTGACATGAATATTTGTACAAACGTTTTATCGCGGATATAATAAGCCTAAAGCTAATTCTAGATAAACAATTTCAGGCATTAATTATAAAAACTATGCTAATTAAACGCTGAGTAATAATGACAGACCTAAAAAAAAGTACCTTCCTTTTTATTAAAGATGAATGATAAATGTGACACATTCATACTTCACAATCACACACCACATGAAGAACCTAATGTGGCCAAGGAATTGATACACAAGAGTTGCTATTCATCTAAAAACATAGCATTTAAGTTAATCGCAAGTATTTTTAGAAGGCTATGGATAATTAATATGATGAGAGTATATTGAAAAGGACATCAATGCTGCCAAGCTCTAGAAATAAGATAACCCTGCTACTTGAAGCATTTATCGCAGCCATACGAAAATTCTTTGTAAAAAAATTAAACATAAATCGGTCAATAAGATGAAAGTTTCCAAATAATATAAAAACGCCAATTTTTATTTAAAAAAACTGCACCGTATTAGCTCATTCGATAACTATTCGATAGCGATTCTTTCATTCACTTGAATACAACTTAGCAAGCAACTACTTTTTATATGCCTATAGTTAAACTCATAGCTTTCAGAGACGTCTGGATAATTTATTGAATTTTTAGGGACATCCACTTAGATCTTAATCTAAATTGAATCTACCAGCGACCATGAACATGACATTTCCGGGATAAAAACTTATTCATCGCTGTTATTAATGCATACCTTTTTCCAGAGAATAGTGATGTTTCCAAGGGATATGAAACGTCAACTTTGTCCACGTGAACCTCTTGCAAGCACATCGATTGAGTAAAGAGCGTTTGCTACCTAACAAAGTTGAAATGAGTTTCTATCAATGCCACGAATTTGACTAAAAACTGTCACCGGAGCAGTCTACTAGGGTTCGATTAAAAAATTCAAGCTCACAATTGCAAGTATTTTTAACAGTCGCAGCACCATCTATATGATTGGGGGATCATATTAATACCATGAAGCATACTTACTCTTCCAGTCTCAGTGAATAAAAAAATAGTACTGTTTAAGGCATTACTCGCAATACACAATACATGGAGATTATCTGTCCTACAAAAGTTGAAACTATTGTGGAATTTAAAGAAAGGAATCCAAAAATAGCACTTCCTAAATTTTCATCTTATCCTGAGCGATGGTTATTCAGATTAAGTTGCCAAATTATCGAAAAGTAAATTATTTACCAACTCGGATGAAAATTCATCAATCGATTACTGTTTAATCATCCAAAAACTTAGCCCATAAATTTATCAAACTTTGCGCATGAATAATGGAATTTTTAGGAATTTCCCCTTCGATATCAATCGATGAATTCATTTTTTGATACGAGCATGTGGTCATGAAAAAAAAAAACTTTCTGTCGTCATTAAAACATTTTTCCACCCGAGAATATGCTTTGATCGCAATTTTTCCAAGAGACAAGATGAAACATCAACTTTATCCCCGTCAACCCCGCGCAAAACCAGCAAAAGAATGAGTATAAGCAGCGTTCCGGGCCATTTGCTTCCGCGACGAAGTTAAAAAATTAATATTAATCAATGTGACGAACTCGGCTCAAACATATCGCCGGGGCACTTCCCTTGAGTTCGATGAAAAATTCAAGTCCGTGTCCGAACGGAAAGGAGGATTGCCGCCGCATCCTGCGTTTGCGGGGGAAGAAGAGAGGCGTGCATCAATTTCCCCGGATAATCTCGTTTTCGCTCGGCTTCCTCGGGTCTTCCCGAAGACTTTCTCCCTTTTGTTCAGGGCCCGGGGCTGAACGTTGCGACCCTCCTCATCCGACTCCTCCGCTGCTATCCATCCTTCTCCCAATCTCTACCCCCTCCCCCCACAAAGATCCTCCCAACCTCTTGCCGTTCCCTCTCCCCAATCCTCCTCCTCCTCTCGCCGTGCCGAGTTATTCTCTCTCCATAACACTCCGCAATCCGCATCTTCTGCTCCGGTTCATACAGACTCCCTCTAGCTCCTCGGAATCACTTCTCTCTACTCTTCCACCTTGAAGCCCTCTCGATTTAGCGACTGAATAAAGCCCTGAGTAGTCTACGATTTTCCACCAGCTTCCAGCGTCAAGTGTCGAACAAAGGGTCTTCCATGGAGTCCACGTTAGGCACAAGCAATAGATTCATGCAGGCCTAAATTTATGGGAACAAGTCATTTTTAATGAAAACGATAGCTTAGTATTTTCCACACTAATTTTTTAACCGACCAAGGTTTCATCCTTCGGGTAAATCATAGAGACGCCCTTGACGAGAGAAGTTGTCTTCAGAGTAAACCCCAGGCGTGTGATGTGATAGACAAAGTGAAGCCGACTACATGATCTATGTCTGACGTCAAATGTGCTATCTTCCTCTGGCTCCACTAACAATATATTTCAAAGATAACTCACGCGACCTCTATTGTATACATGCTCGAGAGTTTCAGCTGAGCATTTCCACTATCAACGTTCTCAATCATCAAGGAAGTTATTAACCTTGACAATGGCAGTGAATTGCTGAAACCTTGGTCGATAAAAAGTAATATTGTGCAAAATACTATGCTATCGTTATTATAAAAAATTGGGTCAAGTTTTTTTAGATTTAGAGCATAATTTTTAACAGGCTGTAATCTTCAAAAGGCTCCATCATAGGTCCACATTTTTAGATTTAAAACATAAGGTATTGTGATGCGGATGGTATGTATTCGTTGATTCTCAGAGTTTCTGTGAATGAGGCACACTGTCTTTTAACCTTCAGAGAGAATGTTCTTCATACCTCTCGTAAAAAATAAAGTAAAGTCAGAACATCAGGGAAGAATTAGAATCTGTGAAAATTCGTTCCCTTTAAGGGTATATTAAAAGAACCATGTCAACAAGCATTTAATTCAAAATAAACTATGCAATGCATGTTATATACTGTCAAATGTCGCAAAATTGAGGAATGAAGGAACTCAAAAACATTTCTTTCAATGGCCACTCATCTATAATCCTTCCTTATTGTTTTATGAAAGGAACATATCATGTCCTGAATGATTACTTCATTCTTTGGCATAATACTTGGAATAATCTGTTCATTATTCTCATTAACAAAAATGGACAAGAATACTAAAGTAGGTGAACTTCTGGATGCCTACTAAATCTCGGTCTTCTGGAACATCGAAACAGATTCCCCCTAAGTAAAGAAGCAACCCTTTTTATTTGTATGTCTTCCTGCGTTTTTTTCTCTTCTTATTCAGAATTCTCGTCCCTCCCACTTGCTCCTTCGCCCTGACTTTATATCTTCAGAATTGATTTTATTTCATTTTCTTCCCTTTTATCTATGCAAGGTGGTCTCAAAGGTAACTGGGCTCGGTTTCATTGAGAGATGGTTAAGGAGTGGGCTTTTTGCATGGAGAAAATTCATATCGCTTCCGTAGATCCTGATACTAAATTGTATTTGAGGAGAGGCTACTTCAAAGGCTGATGTGATGAGTTTCAAATGGGGACAACGCCCACTCTGTGTATTTTCTAAGCGGCGACGTAGATGCTTTCTCCTTTAAAGTGCCTCCGTTTGAGTACCTCCGGCATATAAAAGGTGAATGACCTTCCTGCGATAGGACGGAAACGGGAAGAAAGAGCAACCCTCTCAAGTCAAGGGATGAGCAAGTATTAAAGGAGTACCAAACTTTTGTCATGAGGGTAATGTTTAAAGTTTTTCACTTATGAATAAATGACCAAAACTTTAAACACGGGAGGAATAACGTCTTTAAAAACAAAAACTCAGTAGTAAAACATTTTGAGTGGAGTATGATCTCCGAAGCAGCATCTTTTTCGTACTCAAATGAAACAGTCATAAGACGGACATAGAATGGCCAATGTACGCAAAACAAGTCCGAAGGCAGACTTTTACGGTTATATTGCAATTTTCAAGTAAATAAAAGTATCACAAAATTCAATCCATCCTGCACAAACGGAAAGGACGAAGAATTAAATAGTAATCCATTTATGTTAATTATGGAAAAACAAAATTCACTATTACTCCATGGAACACTCTCAACAGTAATTTATTCAAGAACAAAATATTTACGAAAACACAACATAATTCTTGATTCAGTTTCTGGCGGTCACGAAGTGCAATTATTTTAGTGAAAACGATACTTTTATGAGTTAAAAGCACATATAGATTTCCAGAGGAAACACAATGAAAAGAGTAAACGCAAATACTAAGATAAGAGGATAAATAAAAAATTAGCACCTATGGGGTAAACCTGCACTTCTTGCTACAAAAAACATAGTATCTACTTAAGAAATGTATTCCTCAATAATACTGAGCAACATATTTGGCCGATTTTCCTCGGAATTTGGGATTATACATTAGTATGTTTAAGATAGCAAATAATTATAAGCGTAGTAAAAATAATACAATGAATCAGAACTCGGATTGATAAAACACATAAATGCAAGTGAGACTCAATCATTACACCAGCATTTTTCTTTGACTAAAGCATTGCAAATCAATACTCAATATTTTTCGAGTTTTTTATTGCCGTCAACTCACGATTTTAGCAGAGTAATAAAACTCGGGGCGCAGATGCAAATCTGCGACGCAGTAACTCGTTAACTTATGAGGAAATATCCGCGTCCTATCTTCCTATCCATATGCAATCAACTCGGATGGAGTGAAATTCGTCCGTTTTAATGTGGGTCATTTAATTTCGCAGTATCTCCGCGATTAGTACCAATATTCCGCCGGGGCTAAACTTTTGACTAAGTTCCAAAAATCATTCCACTTCTAGGACTCCCTGCTGGCTGGGGTAAACTAAAGAATCCCTTCCATCGGCCATTCCACCCAATTCACTTGCCAGAGTTCGCCCACAATTCCTACCGATTATGTCATTTCCTCAGAATCATTCCAGACCACACTCAAATTCAGTTGATTCATGTGAGTCTCTGCCATTTTCAGATAAAATCATCTACTGGGAGTTCTTGTGGACGGTATTGGCGGAGGAAGGCACAAAAAGGGTCTGATTGGCGAAGAGCACAGTAATTACTTTTAACAATAATTGCAGTTGGAAATAAGGTCGTCAATTGCTGTGCATTTGAATAGAGATGTACGAGTGTCTTCATGTCGCCTTATTAGCTAACATATATATTTTCTTAGGCACCTTCCAAATTCAGCATCTGTGGTTTCTCCATTAACATAGAGTTTAATGAAAGCTGAACTGAAGACTTTCGTGGTCTTGAAGATTAAGTATTTTACCGTTTTCACCCATGTTGATCCATTTTGGGGACAAAGTTTCGCAAACGAATTCTGATCAAACCAGCTGGAACGCTCGCAAAACGGACGTAATAAAAAATGGATGAACACGGGTCATAAATTCAAATTAAAACCCACGTAAGCCGATTAACCCTCAAGAATCGAGGTCAATGAATATTCCTCTCTACAATGCTGACAATAACGTGTGAAAATTTATATATTTATAAAGAATTATTGGCAAAAAATACGAGTGCTTCCAGCGATCTTTAGACAGATTAAATCTCTTATGAAGCGAAAAGCGGGATAAGGTGAAACTTTAACAAGTGATTAGATTTCTGATTTTAAAATTACGCCTGTATATTTTCTTAATTTTAGGTTAATTTAACAAAGAAATTTCTTGATCGTACAACGGTGAAAACCTATTAGCGTTAAAACAGAATTTTGTAGTTAATATAGAAAGGTAACGAAAGATTTAAGGAATAGATTTGCGAAGAAAAGAAAAATATTTCAACAGGTAAATGTCGAAAGTATGCGCTCTTCGTAGTTATACTTTAATATTGAATGGCTGATGAATAATACGGTTACTATTTTTGAAGATAAAGTCTTTATATACACACCTAAATTGCCTAAATTGTAATAAAAGTCATCATTGATCAATTTTGTTAGATGATATAAAGAAATACGTATCTATACTGCATGTATTTTGCTTTACATATTACATGTTTTTAAATCAGCCTGTGGTATTAGTTTATGCTGTTCATTATAAAAAATCCATTCAACTACGTAGAGCTTCTTTCCGCTTTTTAAATATTTTACTCATTTCAATTGGACAAAGTCATAATGATTACAACGGAGAGTAAATATTCAAGGTGCTTAGGTGGATGAGTTATGATAAGATAATAAGGAATCAGCATTGAAATAATCATCAAGGAGAACAGGAGTTGAAGAAGCCCCACACAAAACTTTAGGGTTTCCTTGAAGGCACACAAGGCCAACCGTAACCACCGAGAGGTAAAGGCCGGCGCGACGAGTCGTGACGTCATCCCGAATGGTGCTAGAAATATGGTCGTACGTTCACTCGTAACCACGACGGAAAATTCACTCCGGCTCTGTAAGCATGTTTACTTTACTTATACTCAGCTCCAGGAAAATAATATGATCGATTGATATCTTTAAGTTGTTAATATTGATCTTAATGAAGGTCCATCTTTGAAATACGAAAGTTTATCGCCTCCAAAAATTAAAGCCAACGGAGAGTTTGTCCTGAGATAAACAAAACTACGAATAATATCCCAAGGAAGTAATGGGAATTCTGACTTACAAACGTTGCTTGCTGCATGATCTGACAACTTGGAATAATTAGCTTCACCATAACATCAAGAATAGGATACTTGTGAAACTAGTACATACTGTTAGAGAGCTGAAAAAAAGCTATTGAATCCAAAAGTTCGAGTGAATCAGATAGTTTTGGAAATAAAACGGCATACAAAATATTGATCAACACACTACTTTCTTTGGTTGATGAATGCAACTTAATTAATTCAATGCAGAAATATTTTTGATTGAGGGGAACAAAATATTGTTTTTCACACTCACCTCTGTCACAAGCTCATCTCAGTCACCAACTATACTGATATCATGCAGCTACTTACATTATATAAGGACTGGGTTGACAAAAGAGATGCTCAAAAGATTTTAACTAGCATAATTTTATTATTATAATAATGTTTACCATCGGTACCAATACAAATGTACAGTAATAAAATTGAAGTGAATACAAGAAATTACACAAGTTAAAAAAAATCGTTCCCAGTTTCGATACATGATCCTGTTCATTGGACACACGTTCAGATCCTGGCTCTCCACGAAAGAATACTTTATGCGAGGAATGGGACATAAAATCACATTTAAAAATGCAACACAGTTATTCCTACGCATAAAGGTCCATTATTTTCCAAAGTCAACAAATCGTTACTTTTCTTCCTACTCTGCCAAGTTGGAAACCATCCTTTCCTGGTCATGGAGCAGCTTTTGTTTTCGGCTCTCTTCAACTGCTTTCTCCAGGGCTGCATATTCCTTGGTTTTCAGTCTTTCGCTGAGACCCTCCCGTGCATTGACTTGTGAAGAAATATAATGGGGGCAGTTTTGGGAACAGTGATCGGATAGCTCCTTGTCTCAGCCTTGGCAACTTCAGTGGTGCTGACAGTATTTTTCCTGTATTTTCGTCTAATTACTCTACAACTTGCAAGATATCATGCGGAGCACTATGATCATCACATACCGTAAGGGGAAAAGAAGCAGTCATATTAATACAGAATAGCAATTTTAAAAAAATATATATATCTTAGCTCCATTATTTATGATAGGTACTTGAATATGAATATTTTTTTTCATATCAATACATTAAATTCAAACTGATATCTGAACTAAGTAAAAAATACTTTGGTTAATCTTAATATTTTGCAGATGGTTTCCTTGCATGAATTTCCTTGATCATGAAATTTACACAGTCCACAAAGGTCTTAAGAGTTTACTGCTAAAACTTATCTATATCAAAACGTATACGTAATTCCCTGCAAGTCACCTCAAGGGTGTGTGGCAGGGGGTGAGTTTCCACCTACATGCACTACACTATGCCCTCCTAAAGTTAACAAAATAACAACTTTTATTGCATTACCAAATACCTGCCAGGAGGTGAGATTTCACCTACATTCTCTACACTTTATGCTAACAATGTTATAACTATTAGTATTAATGTATTTTGCAACAAGGCAAATTCACAGAGCTATGGGAAGAATGAGAGACGTGCTATTAATAATATGCCGCAGATTAGTAAACAAGAATTAGAGAGCAAATCAAATGATTAGGTATCCTTCCTATCGACAATCCCAATGAGGCATAAAATCTCAATGGCAGCCTCTTATCGTAAGCGGGGAGAATGACATTTTAAAGACGCCCATTCTGCAGTCAATTTCCTTAATTTTATTTATAATTGGGTTTCGTTAAATATTTTTCAATTAGTCAGAAAATATAGTCAGCTTGAACCTTATTTCAACCAACGACGGTCTGAAAGCGATTCCCATCCTAGTTCTTGCAGAAGTAAACACATATGAAATCTGCCTATCTTCGGTACATAAGATGCCAGAACTTTAAGCCACCTCATATGTAAAAAGGTCTGAAAGGTAAATCAATTTCATTGAAAATTTAAGTAATTACAGTTGAGCGAGAGTATTTTAATCTGCCTGTTCATCTAAGATGGAATGACACACCATCTTGCTTCTTCGGGGAGAAACGATATTAGGAATAATTGAAAATGACAAGATAAGCCATTGATTGCATAATCTAATCACTTTTGGTGAGCATCTACATGACGTTTAGGCATCACTTACTTCATTCATATGCTTATCTGAAATTATTCCAAGACTTAATATCCCACCGCGTAAATAGTCATTCTTTTTACTACGACAAATTGCGTTAAATATGAGGCAAGATAAATTGATCGATACCAAAACTAATCTACATCTACGAAGTACCGTGCAAGCCACCACTAGGGGGTGTGACACGGGGTGATTCCACACCAGGCATGCAGCACTCGTCCCAGCACAAATCGGGACCTCGCGCGTTCCCCTGGCCGCTAGGCGCAGACCAAAAAGCAGCCAGGAGAACAGTGCGCAGTCCAACCAGAATCTGGGAGAGTGCTACGTAAATGAATATGCAAACATGCATTACAATGCTAAAGACACATCTAGTGGTTAACACTACTAACGCTACCAATTCACGAATGTTACGAGACACTACTTCATGCTGAGAACAAAACAAAATAAAACAATGCCGGATATATCAAGCGATGTGAAGTGTTAGTAGAGATGCTATGTTATTAAACACAAGTGAAAATTCTACTCTACCTAGTTGGGTGGGAGTTTCATATGATTGATCTATCGCAACTATTAAGTATGATCCCTTATTGTAAGCGGAAAAAATTACATTCTAAATCTATCGATTTTGCAGTCGATTTCCTTTATCTTATTCCTGTGATCGCTTCTATAGAAGCTTCTTCTCGCTTCTACGGTATACCGCAGTACGTTGGCTCTAGCAATATATGTTGAACGTCCGGCAAAAGGCCAAAAAACACATAATATGCCACGTTAGTACAGAAAAATAAGCTTATATCCAGCCACCAATACAAAAACAGGGAACAACAACTGAAATAATAATAATATAGTGGGATAAGAACTAAAACACATACCTTTCTGCTCTTTGATGGCACGTATCCATTTTGCACGGAGATCCTCTTCCGTCGGGAAGTTAAAAACGGACACTTTAGGTCCCTTCCTGTAATTTCCACGGCACCGTGGAAGACAGCATTTAGTCATGTCAGAACTCCGCTAAATATTCTCCAATGCAACGGATAACAACTTCTCAAGAGCACACAAATACTGCAACGTTCCATACGCGACCTCGTGTCCACCATGCATCAAAAATGTGCTATAGCAATGATAGCAATTCCCTATACCCTCTAGGGAATATTGTAGCACCACTCGCGATGACGTCACTCCTTAAACAACATGCTTTGCGCAGGCCTTCCCTCTCGGTGGTTACGGGCCATCCCGCGCATTCGTCTATGCCACTCGTTTGCTCCTCACACAAAGAAAGACAATTTCGCCCGATCAAAATCTCGGGCACTCGTAGAAGATGTGGCGGAGCGATTGGCGCGAGAATAAATGCCCTCTAGGAAGCATCACCAAAGAGACTCGTTTGGTGGATAGAAGTGGCAAGGGGCGGATAGAAGAAAAAGTTTTCGGCTGGAGGAAAAGCGAAGAAAAAAAGAAGGCAGGAAGAAAGTTTTGAACCGACCTAAGAGGCCCAGGCCGCTCGCCTCTTGACGCCCACTTCGCTTCCCGCAGTGCTTTTTTTCCTCATTCATTCAGGCACATGTCCCTAAGGTTTCCTCACGCACTTCGCTTATTCCTTAATGCCACGTCGTGTGACACAGGATTTGAGATTGGATATTTGGTACGCTAATGAAAGCGACTCCGATTCAGCCTTATAAGTATTTAGGAAGATTTTTTTAGATGACTTTAAAGAATCTAATTAATGTGTGATCCTCTTAAAATCTTTCTAATCTCTTGAAAATTAGGGAATCATACTGCCGAATGGACAGGTATACAATGACATTTTTTAGCTAAAAGCTTATTTTTTATTAATGTAACTACCAGTATTTTCCGCTCTTCTCGCATGCTTTCTACAATTTCGAAAATTTTTTTAATCCAGGCTAATATTAGTATGGTTTTACAACAAATATAAGTACTAACACTTATGAACGTAGCATGTGATGTAGTGAAATTCACCCCATGCCATACATTCTTGAGGAGGGTTGCCAAGTGCCACATAGATGCAGCTGGCAATGACGACTTGTGCCGAGGGTCATTGCCTTCACCTCAGATCATGTAAGCGTAGCAACATCCTCATCGGAAAAAGTTGTTTCCATAGCAATGCCAAGGCGCGTGAAGTCAGACCCGGAAAATCATAATTTCAGTGACATTTTTCTGGCTAAAATGATAAATATCCCGGGTTTTTTTATGCAACCGAGTAAGGGTGTCCAAAGTAGAATAATATTATATTTTCGTGTGCATGCCTCATCAATAAGCAGAATAACGAAATACCGCATTCGTTTCTTTTCTGATAGTAATGAAATGTTCCATAGTGAGGGGGCACTTTTTAATCTTCAGCACCACAATTCTAAACCATGAGAGTGTAAGGATATTACATGAGGTAATCGGGATCCACCACGACAAATCTAATCACGTCTGGTATCAAAATAATCGGTTTATACCATCCCCACAAGGGATGAATTGCATTGATAGCACGCGATTTATATGCAAGTCGGGGTTGAATAGAGTTCCAACTGTGACGTCAATCGTGGGATACTCATTCGATCGCCATATATTGTGTTCATCCAACTGGGATGCTTATAGTGTATATCGAAGGATTAATTGACGTCTGCACATGCATATACACATCGTCTCACGATTTCACCGCGGGCGTCCACAGCAGACATCCGCATTTACACGGGCAACGTGCGGACAGGCTATTTCGTCATCCCCTGCTGAGTAACTAAATTTCTCAACATGCATGAGTTCTATCTCAATTTGACTAGACGCTCTGAGATCTTCATTGCTACAACAAGTGTGTCTTCTCGTGCATTCGTGGTCAAAGGCCTTCGCGATTAAAACAAACAACCGAAAACATTCACACAATCATACACACATGATCAGCCCTGCGACCTCAATCCACTAGCTTTCTTCACTCACCTGATAGCATGGAGACCGTTGCCCGGAACCCTCCAAAGCGATGCGAGTAGTCGGACACAAACCGGAGCGTCAGGGACCTCCCCGAAGTAACGTGACGCAAGAGTTTGAGCCGCGAACTCCAGTCCCCGCAGAGGCGACGTCCCGGACCCACGCCTCCACCGCCGCCAGCGCCCCCCCAGGACTCCCCCGCCGCCGCCGCTTCCTCCAACTCCTCGCCCTCATCCTCTTCAGCTCCTCTGCCGTCTTCGGTCACCCCCTGAGATGGCCCTTCGTACTCCAGGGTCCCGGCCCTGTTGCTGTGCCCTTCGTCCTTTCCTCCGGGCCCGTCCAGGATCTCCAGGTAGTCGTAGGTACACCTGTAAAAGCGAGGATTACGGGAAAATGTCGTAATTATTCACCCAAGGGGATAATCCAGGCTCGCGTGGTAATATTGAAGCTCTTAAATATTGTAGTCGGCACAGGGTCATCTCCGCACTTTATGACACCCTCAAAGCCGTGGTTTTCAAATAAGGAGCCCTCGAGTGCAATTTATGAGACCAGATTTTGGTCCAATAACAGCAGTAAGTTGATGGAAAATTCTTTCCTAGGAATGAATCAGTTTTTTATTTTCGGCCATATTGCGTTTAATAATAGAACGTTTCCAGTTTGGCATTCGTGAAATACGGCAGAGCAAAGAATAAACCCGAGTTTAATGTTTTTTCCAAGGAGTACTTCTTTGATACTCAGTCTATGAAGAAAGAGGAAGAACGTAGATTGGACACTTGCGAGATGTGGATTTGGAGAAGGTTGAAAAAGATATGCTGGATGTGGTGGAACTCAAACGAAGAGGTGTTCAATGTGTTTAAATGGGAGGGGAAGTTTGTGGGGGAAATTCCAAGGAGGGAGAAGAAATGGTTGGAGGGTATGGTGAAGGGTTACGGGCTGTTGAAGAGATTAATGGAGGGGAGAAAGTAAGGTGAGAGAGAAAGATGTAGACGAAAAGGTATTTAGGATGGCATGATTAGGGTAAGATAGGTATAGAGTACAGAGGTAGATATAAAGGTATATTAAGAGATTAAGATGGGGACAGTTAAGGAAATATGTGGTGAACCAATGCGTGATTAGAATACCTACAATCAACTCATGGATTTAAAGTGGGGATCTAGTAGGAAATGTTTCTTTAACCTATCAATTTTGGTTGATCACCTACATTGATGGCCCCTTGCACCATCCAAACTAGAAATGGACTAGCCAAAAAAATGCACTTGATCAGCATGTATATTATAATTTCGCTCCGGTTTAGTATCGAATTTATATTGTTTTCCAATACACTCATATGAACGGAATAATTATAATAACTTTGCTAACTCCACTAAATATTTTATTAACACGACCCGGGTTTCAACACTTGGTGTCATCTTCAGGTAAACTCATATACAATTAAACTGAAAAAACGTTGAATATTCCGATGCCATTTAGAACGTCAGAGTCATACAAAATTATACAAAGTTTTACGATACTTCAAAATATTATTTTAAAATAAATTAACACAAGCTTCCATGTAAAATAAAATATGAAAGTTTTAAAGTTTTTGTATGTATATTTGAATGATACGTAACTTGTTTGGGCCACTATATTTACACGAAACGAAAAACACAACATTTCACTCACGAATTAATTACGAGAGTCGATGAATAAACGGCTTCATTTGATTTCAAGCCCTTGAAAAATACAGAGAGGGATACTTGGGCACACGTGCTGGTGTAAGTACTTAATCAAACGAGTGTGACTTAACCAGGAAATAATAATTCGACTCGACTGGGTTTCGTAACCAATTCCTCGAATATATGACGAAATATTGCAGGCGTTTAAGCAGATAGATTGGAAATGCAACTAGCTGACGTTATCTATTTATTTAATAATTGGAGAAAAGGGACTCCCAAATAGATCGAGTCTCTCACTTGGAAAGTACCATATAGCAATTTATAACTGATTCAGGTATGATTATTTACATTAATTTGGCGCATCAGACATCAAACATAATACACCAGTGGAGCTTTCTGGAGATATATATTGTTTCTTAAATATCAGAGGCATTCGACATTAAATAACAAAAACAATAATTTATTACCATAGATACAATAATTAATATAACTCATGCCTTGCATATTTTACATTATTTATTTACGATCATATGTCAAAGAGCCGAGCGTGGTTGCATGAAATGCTTGTTTTATATTGAGGATGTATTTTAAAGCTCTAGATGACAAATTCTTATTGTCTATATTACATTAAAATAGTAATGTTTTACAATCAACAAAGACAATGGCTTAGCTGCTAATAGGGAATTACCGATACATTTTAGCTATATACGGCTTTAGTTTTGTGAGCCAAATTCATTTCGTTCATATTTAAAAAATTTCATCAGTATTTTTCATTTTCACTTTTAAAATCGATTTAAACCTTACACATCACATCGAGCAATTTTCCTTCATTAGGACCAAAAAATAACCTAAATACGATGCAGTGGAACACGCAATGGTTTCCAAAGTTATGGCATGGGCTTGATTTCAGCAAGATTTTTAAATATACTTTCCTCCTTTGTGAAGCCGTGAACCAGACACCTTCATGTAGGGCTTCACCCCTCACACTGGGCTTTCAACTGCGAAATCATATCTGCCGGTATGACATTCTCAACCTAAGCACACGACTATTGGCCTAAACTCACTCCGTCGAATTATCCCTTCCTAAATCATCAATTTACTTTTTAATCGTATATATTTATTTGTTTTCAATGCATATGGCAAATGATAGAACAATTTATCACACAAATGATACCTTATTACAAATACACAAGGCAAAGAACTAGATATTTTGGATGAAATTAATGTAAATTTGGAGTAGGTTTCTTTTTCGTGTTTTGATTTTGGAGTGGGCATTTGAAAATTTAGTATAACTTTCGAGCAGAAGAGAATTAAATATATTCAATGCAAGCAAAGTTGTGTAGTGAATTAATAGAGATACAAAATTACCACTAAATCCACCGAAATGTCTCACAAGAACTTCTGAGTCTAGATAAAAATGGAGATGCGCAACCTTATTTTTAAAGATAATCAATGTTCAAGATGCACATGATAGAAAAAAAATGTTCTCTTAAAGATTCAAGCAAATTAATTGATTCTTCGTGATTTAAATCATAAAGGAAATGCCGGATTAGTAAATCTATTTGAATATGCTATTCCTAAACGGTAATTTATTCACTCAAGTTAAATTACAGAACCAAAATATTCCACCAATTTTTAATGAGGAGTTGGAACCTCAAACTATTCAATAAGTATGATTAGCATGCGTTGCGGAATAAGGTGCAAATTATGTATTAAAATCGATGAATCAATCTGGATATTTTCATTTTGGATAATATTGAAATAAGTATCGCAGGTCATTCAATCGTACTATATATAAACTTATTAGAGATAAAACGTTGAACCTCGTAAATTTACATTAATGAAATGACTTTGGTCCCATGCTCTAATGTAAGTTTTTAATAATGAGATATTTAATTAAAATTATTGTATATTGGACCAACGCCATCAAATTACTTCGCACGCTTAATAAAAATGTAGGATAAAGCCGAATTTCATCTCAAAGGCTTATAATTGTAATTAATGATGTCATTTATTGGGCTGGAGCCAGGCGATATAACGAATTTCGCTTGAAGGTATTTGTTCCGACTACGCTCGATTTCATTAGGATTGACAGACTCCCTTGTAACAGAGAGTTAGTCTGTGGGTTGAGGGGTGACGGCTTCGTTTGACGGCTAGAAGTGGAAAGTTTCATGGGAGTCGGTCCGATTTATAAAGCAGGGAAGAAGAGAAAGGTATTGTGGGATGGCCGGAGGAGAGTGGAGATAAGTGTCTTGGGGGCAGCTGAGAATCGATTGGGTCCCTCACCACCTCTCCTTCTCACCACCCACCAGACCTCTCTGGCTTCTTAGTGGCTATCCACCACCTACTAGATCCTACTAGAAGGCTGATTCACAATACGCGAGGGGCAAAGCCGAAATCGAGGTCGTTTCATCCTCTAACTAACACGTTTCAAACAGGAGTGCAATTTAAGGACACCTTTTTTAATGCTATCAATTACCCCAGCTGCTGTCCAAAATGTACAGTGTTATGCAATAACTAATAATTTCAGCATTTCATTATTTCTACTATTTTTCTCTCCACATGTAATGGCAATATATCAATAATTCCCTAAGTACCCCAGCGCATTGCGATATCCTTTTAGGCGTCACAAATTAATTTTGGATGACGACTGGATGTGTTATCACTCATTTAATACGTCTTTGATGTTACTTTTATTTTTACAGATTTATCATCTCGAAGTTCCAGATTGAAATCATTGAAATGCGCATAACATTAAACAAAATATCGAACTACTATCTTTTTGATGACATAACTAAAACATAATTCATCAGCATCTCGAAGTTTCAGATTTAAATAATTGAAATTCGCAAAGCATCAAACAAAATATCTAAATACTACCTTTACGCTGGCATTAGATACTAACAATATCCATCAGAATCTCTTAGTTTTAGATTGAAATTATTGAAATGCGCATACCATTAAACAATACATAAATGATAAATGTTTGATGATATTACTAACAAATTGCTTGATCCAGCCAGTAGTTATCGACCAAATCAACTGTTCCAATATTTATTGTTCTCAAATAATAATGAAATGTTTTCAACAATATTATTTTAATCTGTAGACAGGATTAATAGTTGAAATGAAATTGAGTCATTGGTTATTATTGCTTGTTCGCCTTAACCATGACTACATGAAATAGTGACGGAAACGACCTCCAGTGAATGTACATACTGACGAAATGGATTATATAAGACACTTAGAGAAGGTTACTAGCAGCCATCATTATGTGTTTGAGAAGGTCCATTTCGCAGTGTTTTATATTTAATAATACATTTTTTTCATAAATCGCTAATGCGACTTAAGAAAAGCCTTAAGAAAAAGCTACTGAGATATTTACATAATAATCCATTTTATTCAAGGCAGCAAAAATTGCAGAAACAAGCTGTAAACTGAAAGATTTATAAAATTATCTAAACAATTATATATGTTAAATCATGTCTATCATAATTAAATATTACCATTTAAAGGAGCATGGACAAAAGTGAAGAACTTAGATTGGTGTCATGAAATATAAACAATTAACAGTAAATTCAATGGATCACATTATATTTAGGGTGACACCAATTATAACGCTGTTGCTATACTCCAAATGAATGGTTTTTATCTAGTCAAGCAGGGAAATTTATTTCGGACTTAAACAAATGGAAAATGGGATATGTTTACCCCGAGGATTAATGTAACAGCAAAAAACCCAAAAAAGGATATCCTAGGGAAGCAGAAAAAGGCTCAGCTCTAAGAATTCAAATGGTGGATATTTTTCCCATAAGTCAGTGATCACTCCGTTCTTGGCGAAAATACAATAAATTGTTTTCTGGTCTTTTCCCTGAATAATTAAGGACCCATACATCGCAGAAATCAATACAAGCTTGACTTTTCATTGAGAGATTGAGCTTGACGCCATTTAACCCGGAATGTAATACAGTACTGACATATGGAGAAATGGGATTCGTGTCAGAAGTTATAACTAATTGATAAGGTGATAAACTCATCAGGATATATTTTAAGGTTGCGTAAGCAACGGTTCCCTTGAAGACAATTTCTCAGGGAATCAAATATATTGCATAAATAGTTCAAAGGAGCCCATAAACATTTGGCGTACCGTACAAACCGCTCAAGTTAGAAGACGTACATGGTCACAGATTGGAGTTAACCTATAAGAACTGTATTTTAAAGTATTAGTTAACGTAAGGCATTGATTCATCTGTTTATCATTAAAGATTCCAATGCCTCTCGACAATTTCTTCATGACAGAATTTTCCCATCGCCTGGGAAATCACTAATCCTTTACTTAATTCCCCTTTTCTCAGAGTTATTTTTTTCTAAAACTCTTACCTCTCAGCGCATATACGCACTTATATAACTCATTAAAACTTCAAGTTCACAATACTTAAGTAACATATAGCGTCGAGCATGCTTTAGTGAAAATTCATCCCCCAGCCACAAATCCTTGAGGAGGCTTGAGGGGCATTATGCTCATGCAGACATTCGTTATCATTTCATATCTTTCTTTCTTCATATATTCAAAGATATACGTCCTTAGTTTCCATATCTTCTAGGTTGAAACTCTCTTCAGGAAGCTCAATATCCAATTCTTATTCTTCCTATTTTGCACGCGAATTTCTCTTCCCTTTCACCCATATCAACATCCTAGCTACCATTCCATGTGTCCTCCACTCCCTTTTTTCTACTCAATAGAGCTTCCTGTAAGCGCTTTCCTCTCTTTCCTGCTCATAAAACTCATTTTTATTCAGTCATTCTCCAAACCCGGCTATTTTCATTATCGTCCTCGAAAATCTACGCCTCAAAAGTCTACTCGCTCACACTCTAAAACCGAAGGCCAAGCTTCGAGAGTATAAAATACTAGCCTCCAACTCCAAGTATTTAATGACCTTCCCCACTGATTTATCCTTCTCACTCATTCCCACATTGAAAACACTTCTCACTAAAGCAATTCTCCTCTAGCAGACACCGCTTAACCAACTTTCACGTTAAATTACAAATCATCCAACTCTGATTTCCACCCTCCTCAATTTTGAGGATTCCACATGCACTTATTATTCACCCTAGGCATTTCTGGTAAATCTCATTTCCTTCATTTCTTGGGATTCATGGCCAGCCTAAAACTTTCCCACAGATACTGACACGTGCTCAACAGTGACTTCTACCTCGTCGCTGACTGGCAACTCGGGTTTTCCAACCCGCATATCTAGCGGACTTAAACAGATTCCCACTTGCATGAATGTCACCCTTTCGCCCTTCCCTCCATCTCTTACTATACTACCCATATTCACCAGATTTCCATTTATAACAAATTTAAAGTCAACGACCTCAGGCATAACTAAATGGGCACGGTTGATGCTTAGATTTACAAGAATCATGTTATTCAACGGTGAATTCAAAGTATTTTTCAGTAAAATCACAAAATTCTTTAAATGGGAATAAAAATACAACGAATTTCTCTCAACTTTAATGGCAGAATAAAGAGCTATGAGCACTTGTATATTTCATTTTCAATAAAATGCGCAGTTCATTACAGTCTAGATTCTGTATGAAAAATTTCAAATGCTTACTGCATATAATATTCAAGTTAGACATCCCAAAATAGTATCTAAATGTTTGCATCCAGATTTCACGTTCTCTTTTACTCCTCTCTCGTATAATAAAAAATCACGTGCCATCGCATGGCTTTGTAATTGGATAGATTTTATATTTTACGTCATCTCACCCAACCCCCTCTCCTCTGCACTATATGCGTCAGCTCAGGTTGGACATCCGTCCCTCTAACCCAGCCAATCGTGATTCTCCACCTTCCTTTCAATCCAATATATTTGGAGGATTTCATTCAGATAATCTGTAGAAAAAGCCATGGGAGTGACGCTTGGAAGCTGAAATCAATAGGGAAGTATTAGATAACCGTGAGGAATGCAAAATACTGTTTCATTATCAACAAAAAATGATTCTTAATTTAACAAATTACTGCAAAAGAGAACTATATCCGCAGAAGAGTAAAATATAAGAAAATTACTATGCCAAATAATATCTACCACAACGCATTCCGATGACAATATTCTATTTATTTCATTTTTAATAACTCTATCGGGCACCATAACGATACAGACTTTTAAGGCTTTATTTTTCCTTATTGAGGGAGTCAAGTAGCTTGAGTAACACGGCTGCTACTTACTTGTTAGTATGAAGCACATACAATTGTTAATTTGTTCGTTTATTATCAACAAAAAAACTCATAAAATTGACAAGAATGCTGAAGAGTAGTTCCTTTATGAATTAAAAAAGCAGGGGTAAATTAAAAACAGAAAATCATTAGGTGGCTGGAATATTTTGAAAAACAGTGGAGATGCACTGAAAAAAGTGTAGTTATAATAACTAGGATCCTGGATATTTTTACTTAACAATGTAGTAAAATATGAACCAACTAGATATTTGGTTAAAATACTAAATAGCGTAGTTAGACGAGTTTGGTTAGAAATACTACACTGTCTGGTAAAACCAGCATGCCTCTCTGGTAAGAAATACCACACTGCCTGGTTATAAATATCGCAATGCCTGGTAAGAAATACCACTGTCTGGTAAGAAATACTTCACTGTCTAGTAAAAACTGCAAGTCCTGCCTGGTAAGGAATACTGTAGTGTGTATTAAGTCTCCCTGAACCTTGTAGTTGGTCTACCTATTTCTACATTGATTTATATAACCCTGGCCCTGTCATATTGATGATTGCTGCCATATCTCCCTCCGTCATATGCACTGTGGCCTCCAGGTCAATTTCATTCCCTGAAAATAAAGCAACTGACGTTTCAATTCTGCACATTTGGCTAAGAGGCTAACACCTCAGAGTACACACAATGCTGATCAAGCTGGAGAACGGAACAGAAGGAAAGAGAACAGAGAACCACACAGCCAAATAATTTTACAGATAGACCAAAGAGAACCTCAACTTTTGAGTTAGGTTACCAGGTGACGAACGGAGGAAAAAAATAAAACATTACTGACAAAAGAGAGTCCAAGAATTTAGTGCGGATGCCACTTCGCGAAAAATGTTGTTCTTTAAAGTAAGAATAGTGAAACAAGAGTTAATCTCACTACCTTCGTCTCCATAGGTGAGAGACAAACAAGTTGCAACGAAAAAGCCTGGGGATTGTAGAGGTTATGTTTATATTCGCAACATGTTGAGCGTTATCCAAGATAACCACATAACTTCCGTAATAAAAGATACTCTTTGAAATAATCATTTTAAGACAAAAAATCCTTTCCCCTCCCGTGCGTGAGTAGTACGAACCTATAAAAATAACTTTGAAGGCAGGCAGATTCCACTGATCGAGCAGTCGATCAACTTCTGCGTCCATGAATATATGAGCGGAAGATGTCATAACGGGTGAAGAAATGCGCGAGTACTAAATGTGTCTGGAATGAGGTAGAGGCGGTAGAGGTAGGGGAACCTGGGGGACATGACTTGGGTGCCGAAGAAGCTCCTAAGTGTAGCGACTCTCCCCCCCCCGTTACAAATGATTAACAAAGAATAAATGTGAGAAAACGTTTCCGGCGTAACTCTGCGGAAATTGTTAACATGCATATTGAAAAAACACTTGGTAAAATTCCACACTTTAATTACGAAAAAACCGACCTAGGTTTCGGCAACAACTTACCTTGAAAATGGCACTAAGTTGCCGAAACCTGGGTTGGTTTTTTCGTAATTAAAGTGTGGAATTTTACCAAGTGATTTTGCAATATGCAAAGTATCAATGGTTACAATGTTCGTACTTGCGCCGACAAAGAGCGGCGTGCGAAAAGGGCGTACAGTGCGGGCGGCGGCCAGGCGCGACGGTGCGGGCGCCCAGCTCTACAGGAAATGTGGGGCTTACTCGCTGTCTGGTAAAATCTACCGGACAGCGGCTACCCAACAAACGGTTGGAATTACCAGACAGCGTCTGGTACCGTAAACTTGGATTCGGGTAATTTTAACCAGACTCCTCGTTATTTTAACCAAGTGGGTTTTAACCAGATTAAGTCTGGTAATTTTAACTACACTTTTTTCAGTGCTATAGTAAAATCAAAAACAAGATTTTTGCTTGAACCTGGAGTGTCAATTAAAATTCATGAAGTGCGACATGCTATCATAAAGTTTCGTGACAAGCTATAGCAGCAATACATAAAGTTTGGTAAATAGTCACCAAATGATGTAGATCATTCATCGAAATCCGGGTCCTGAGTATATTTTGTACAGTATGTGTAAAGGTCGGTCGCAATAATTTCAAGCTTTTTTTTTGCTGGAAGGAGAGGCAGTAACATACGAAGACTGCACGGAGTCACAGGGGCCTAGTTTCTACTAAAACTACCCCGTATTATTAGACACGACCAAGACTTACTACTGCGTAAAACGAACCCGAAAACCCGCAGTTGTTACCTAACACGCAACGCGACGTCTTCATTGTTCCGTAAACATTTCATAAGCGTATCGGCCGCGTTTGATACACCACGGGACCGACCTTAAGTTCCTCGGGGAAACTTCACACGCGTCGCCTCCTTCAGCAAACCAAACTGCTAATATCCAGTACACACCCTGCCGCAAAGGTGATTGAGAGGGCGCCGCTAAACTCGCTCCTCGCCTCTAGTCTCGGGGGCAGGCGACTCCGTGCCCGCACCATCGAAGTGTGCAATATGAAGCTGCTTCAAAAGAGAAGGAGAGTCAAGGAGATGAAAGAGAGGGATGGACGTGAAGGAATAAATAGGAGGAAAGGGAGAGGCCGAGAAAGAGTAGAAGGCAGGAGAGGGAGAGAGAGAGGTGGCCAATTTGAGGAGGGCAGAAGAGCGAGTAGGCACTTGGGAAATGGGATATGTTTTAAGTTATGTGAGGGCCATGGGGAGGGGAAAAGTGTGGGGTGGAGGGAGAAAGAGCGGTGTGGGAGGGCGAGAAATAGTGGATGTCTGAGTGGGGCTGGGAGATATTTTCAAAATCGCATTCCTATCAGATTCGATGTCGCATCGGTCAGGTGAATTTCGCATCGCAAAACACGCGATATACGGCATATCGGATCATAAATAATGATGCGATACCGGATATCTGAGTAGGGCTCGAAGATATTTACGAAGTTCAATATCGCACTGCGACGTAAATTTTACATAGTAGAACACGCGATGTAACATATATCGAATCTTAAGAAATGATGCGGATAGATATTTCATGATATTCGCAACGACTTTTGTATTTCATCGTCCTACACCATATTTCATCTTTATCGCTTAGTACCATTTGCCCAAATACATCGTGGTGCATCGCATAACCATAGGTCCTCCTCCGGCAAATGAATTTATTGTCATTCATTGGAATCCTCGATAGCGGTCATGTGATCAGGATTCCACCGGATGCTGAGGCGTTATTATCATAGAATCGAAATTCTACTTTCAGTCAAAATAGTCTAGTCCCAGTCCTATTATATATCGAATTTATTATCGAATAATATATCTTTGCCTTTAAAACTCGTAGAAATGAGAACCGTGGTCGATAGTTCGCCGATTTCTACCCTTCCTACTGCGATAGAAGTCCCTGCTTACACATTGAAGTAGTAATTACAATCAATCGGCTGATTAGACATTTAAAACAAAAAAAAACTTCCATGTTCAGGGCCGCCTCAAAATCGCAAATCGCCTACAATTGGATCAACCACAAAGCGATACATCGCATTTTTCGGTTAGTCAATATCCCAATTTAAATGGGGTTTACACATGGAAGTTACTTCTATGACAGTAGCCCTAGGAGTCGCTTGCAAGTGGTACATTGATAGGCAAGCACCTACTTCTATGGCAATAGTGGTATTGATCGAGCACGATTCGCACTTGAACTTAAAATACTTGAATACTGCCTTCTATTTTGACTGCGAGTAGCATTTCGATTCTGTGATAAAATCGCATCGCATCCGGTGCAACTTTGATCACCCGACCGCGAGCGGGGATTATAATATTTGGTGGAGGAGGACATTTTTTTAACATATGTACATATTATTTTGTATATGGGAATGTTTTTGATGCAAGAGATCATTAAAAGGTAAGACGAATTTTCTAGTATTGTAAAATAAGAAATATAACGATTATCATACTTAATGCGCTTTAAAGAGACGAAAATATTTTTAATGCACTGCATACACATTTATATAATCCAAGAATGCACGTGGAACAGTGGAGTGACGGACAAATGAATTGTTTACAGAAACTTTAAAATGTTTTAAATTGTTATATGAATTGTTTTCTTCCAACATTCATTTGTGTTTGAAAAACTGAAAGTTACGAGTAAGCAGGACAATACCCAGCGACTATCTATTCAAATCGATTCATCGCCACACTCGTTACTTCCATAGAAGTCAACTTCCTTGGGTAAGGCCGATGTATCGTAATATCGAAAAGCAGTGTAGTCTGAGGCGAGAGATGTGTTCCAGGAAGGAGGGAACCGATGGCTGGAGAGCGGAGGCATGAGGATTCCCCGAGGGGATATTCACTGGTGTTTGTGAGGGCAGCCGCAAGGAGTGCGGTGGATGTTGGCTCCGTCAGACGGGGGGAATGGGCAAAGGACGAGGAAGAGCAGCTAGGCAGAAGGAGTTGGGGATGGCGCCGGGGAATTATAGTTTGCCGGAGTTAACTGAAAACCCTGTTGAAACTTTTAAAGTCTTCCTCACCACATTTTGAAAGGATCACGTGATTCGAATGAGGAAGCGGGACCGTTTGGTCTTTCGCGCACTCCGCTTTTACCCTCCTACTCCCTTCGCCGCTAAAGCGAATCGGATTTCAACTTTTCCTTAAGTACACCACGGGATTTGATAAATTGCCCAGGAGGAAAGGGAGATGTGGAAATTCGGACGAGAAATTGAATAAATCGCCGGGCCGGATCCAAAATTCTGATTTCTCTCTCGAACATGGGAGGGTGACAAAAATTCTTGGCTCTTGGCAAGGACCTGCAACTTGTTCAGTTTTCACACGGTGTCTCACATATATCACCACTTGAGGGAGAAGAAACGATGTACGTTTTCATGTTCCACAGTCATAAAATCCAAATGCGCTATTCCCGTGAATTTTGCAGTGCATCTTCCAAACCGGTGGAATGGCTCAAGTCTGTACTACGGGTAGTCTCGCAGAACGCAGGATTATTCTTATTTGTCCTTTAGATTTTGAGACCTCGGACGCAAATATGAAGTGGGACCCCAGTAAATAAAGAACGAAAGAATTGAACAAAATCCTGAAAACATTTTAAATGAAAATATTTTTCAGGATCTTATTTTGTGAATGATAATTATTATTCAAATAGTTTTCTCAGAAGGAGTTTATATAATATTTCAGAAATAATATAAAATATCCCTGTATGATGCCCCAACTAGCGTTAAGTCTCGGAAATACAGCCGGCTGTCCGACCAAAGAGGAACTACTAACTTAGCAACAACTATATTATCATAGTGAAGCACTGAATTGGAAATTTTCCTTTAAACATTTTATAGTGGAAAATTACCATTTCTGTGCTTCATTATGTTGAAATTTCACCATATCATGCCTGATACTTCTCTTTTTTTAACTATAATGTATTTTTTTCGGAAAATATGAATCATTATAATTCACAAAGGTCAACGATAGATGGTCAGGGGATGATATGGGGGATGATCAGGCTAGATAATACTAAATTTTCTACGAGATCAGCCGTATTATCTATTTGGCTTCAGTTCCCAGAAAATAAGCGAAACCTTTCAAGTTGAAAGAGCTGTATAGAGACAAACGCGTTAGTCACCACTTCGTAAATAAGATATGACACATGGCTGACTCATAGGATTACGTGTAGTCACCACCTTTAACACGTAAAACGAGCAATATAAATGTTTCTTCGGCTTTTAGAATCATCTATCCGATAATGCTGTGATGAAATGGAACACATTTGCTCATTTTTTCCTGAAATTTCAAGTCTTTTGTGCACGTAAGGTATCGTGAACTAAATTTTAGCTTTCGTGACTCTTTATGGGATATTCTGACATTAGATTATCTCACACGAAGAACCCAAAGTCATGGAAAATAACTTACGTGACCTGAGGGACTTACGTCCGTCAACATCACAGGTTTTCCCAACTTTACAAGTGCATTAAATAACATCCATGAAGGTTAATTGGAGGGCACTTCTCTTAACACCGTACACGTAATAGCATTACGTTTATAGGTATTTAATCTAACTTTTTAAGAGAACCTTATGAGAAAATTTGAGGACTATATAATAATTAGTCCTCAGGCTTAAAATATGTATTGTGTAAATATAATCTAGTACACACCAGCATAACTATGTATCATAATAAATTACTTCTGTGATAAAATGAAGGAGTTTCAGTTTAAGAAAAATTTGAAGACCAGTTAATTTATTAGTGAATTTCCAGGCCTTTAAACCAAGTGATCAGATACCCGGAAGAAGAATGGAACATTCACCAAGTGATTCACCGATTGATATTTTTGTAATGCACCAGAGATCCATCCTGAGAGACAATACGTAATAATTCAAAAGATAAAATATCAGAGGAAACAGTTCCAGACTTGATTTAGTGTTGGAAGATGACACTTAGTGTCGAAACCCGGGTCGCGTCAATAAAATGTTGAAAAGGAGTTCACAAAGCTATTTTTCATTTTATCCGAGATAAATATCATCAGCCTTTTCTAAATTAGCTTAACATATGGTAAAGCTGAAACCTAACCTTTTATTTACAGTTAGTAAGTTCCTAAAACGTGACACATCCATACTTCCTGTACCGCAGATTGGCTACAGCTTTAAGCCATTTTCGCAGCCACTATGACGGACACTCACAATAATGCTATTTAGATGATTCCTCATCATGACCTATTATTTATGTATTTATTTTTTCCTTTCAGGATATATAGGTCCATTAGTTGTTAAATTATTTTATTTCTCCATACCAGTGTTCCGCAAAGTGTGTGCCGCGGCACACTGGTGTGCCGCGGTCATTAGTCGGTGTGCCTCGGAAAAATGTCAATTTTTGTAAATATAATACAGACCGACGCATAGTAGCTGAGAGTTATGCGAGCGAAACGTATCGTTGCGCGAGAAAAGGGGAGAGCCTCACCTATCGCACAAACTATCGCCGCGCGCATGCGCGTGTCAATGTTTTACACCAGTCATTTTTTTCTCGGTTTTTTCCGGCGTTTCCGGAGGAATTAAGGCGCTGAGTAGGTGAAGAAGTGTCTTTGGTGTCGTCTGGTGCAGTGCTCCAGTCTGGTCCATTCCGATTTTAGGAGGCGTGCCAAACAAGACTGAGACAAAAATTCATAATATTGGTGACTGTTGGTGGTTATATGTTTCTTTTCAGTTCATCATAATTTTGTACCATTTCTCTTTGAATTCTGTTACGCTTAATCCATTCACAATGGGTCCTTTAATAATGCCATAGTAATATTTTTCAGGGAGTCCCAAGAGAAACTGCTTTGCAGGAAGAAGATACAGATAAGTCATTCTTCAGTATTCTGAAAGAGACAGAAGCTGTAACTGCTAGGTCCTTTGCTACTTTAAGAGACATTGTGACGCTGCGTAGTCGTCGTTGTCGCGCCCTTTTATAAACAAAAATAAATCGTTATTCGCCAGTAACTAGCTGCTAGTTTGTGTCGTCACGAACGTAATTGACTTTTTTAAATTACAAATAATTAGCCCATGATACGTGTTTATAATGGATAAATTCGTTAAACGTACCATAAGTTTGTCAAGTGAAACTAATGATTCCCAAGAAGAAGCAGAGTCAACGAAGAAAAAACCTAAGCTTGTTAATCGAAAATATGATGAGAGTTATTTGATATTATATGAGAGATATGTAAGTCATGGCTTTATTTATTTCGGAGACGAATCATGCCCAATCCCAAAATGTCTTGTTTGTGGAGAAACTTTGGGAAATAATTCGATGGTGCCCAGTAAACCTTTACGAAATTTAACTACTAAACACCCATCGGTGGCTCAGAAAGACAAGGTCTTTTTTCAACGTTTGAAAGACCAGTTTAAGAAACGGAACTCTCATGAGTTCGTCTTTCAAAACATCAGAAAAAGTGCAAAAAGCAAACTACGTAATCGCTAGTATGCTTGTTAAATCCAAGGAGCCTCATTCTCTCGCTTAAAATTTAATTTTACCTGTCTGCAAAGAAGTTGTCAAGATTATGATTATCCAAGAAGCCGCTAAGGAAATCGAAAAAATATCTGCGTCAGCAGAGACAACCTCAAGTCGCATTAATGATATTTCTAGCGACATTGAGTCAACGTTAATTGAAAAATTAAGGTTTAGTGGAATTTTTGCCCTACAAGTCGACGAGCCTACTGATATCAGTGGTCAGGCACGTCTCATCTCAAATGTGAGGTACACTGACGGATATGAAATAAAAGAGGACTTTTTATTTTGTCTGCCACTACCTGGTTATACCACTGGAGAATAAATAATCAAAGTAACAAACCAGTACTTCAGTGAGCATAATTTGGAATGGCACTGGAATAGAATGGCACTGGACTGGAATGGAACGGCAATGGAAACTGCATAAGTATTTGTACAGACGGAGCAGTAGCTATGACGGGAAAAATTAGGGCTTCTGAAAAAAAATCCCTAATATCAAATTTTTACATTGCTTTTTACACAGGGAAGCACTGATGAGTCTCTACCTGATGAATTATTGTCTGTCCTACAAGATGTCGTCAAAATTGTCAATTACATCAAGTTGCGACCGCTGAACTCTCGTCTGTTTAATGCAGTGTGTCAGGAAATGGGAGCAGATCATCAGTCACTTCTGTTTCATACAGATATACGATGGCTATCTCGCGGAAAAGTGCTTTCTCGGATTTAAGAGCTAAAAATTGAGACCCAGACTTTTTAGAGGCCCAGGGGTCAGATTTTGCTTCTCTGTTTAAAAAAGAAGAATGGATAGCAAAACTTGCATATCTGGTGGACATATCTGCTCATTTAAATGAGCTTAACAAAAAATTGCAAGGCAGGAATTCTAATATTTTCGTCATCGGACAAGATTGAAAGCTTTCGCGCTTAGTTGGTGTTATGGATCAGCCGCGCTACCAATGGTGGTAATAAAATGTTCCGAAATGTCATGGCTGCCGATTAAGAAAAAAAAGAGCAGGCTTCGATAATGAAACACTTGGAGCTATTAACAGAAAAAATGAACTCTTTATTTTCCTAAGTGTGACCTGCAACCAATGGACTGGGTACGAAATCCATTTTCAGATAGCATTTCCCGTGGACACTTACCGATAAACGAGCAGGAAGAATTCATGGAGCTAAAAACTGATCGGACATTAAAACTAAAATTTTCCGAAACAGAGTTAGCACATTTTTGGCTGTGTATAAAAAAATGAGTATCCACTGCTTTCAAAGCGTGCTATTTTAATTCTCTTACCATTTTCCACGACCTACTTGTGCGAATTGGGGTTTTCAACTCTCACTACGATTAAATAAAAAAAGAGAACGCCTGAGGACTATCGACGAAGAGATGAGAGTAGTCTTATCAACGATTGCTCCAAATTTTGATCGCCTGTGCTCAGTTTTCTCAGCTCACATTTCTCATTAAAAATCTTTTAATATTACATTGATTTTAATAATAAATAAATATTAAATAAACATTGTCCTTTTCATTGGTGAAGCTCTAAATTTTATTGATTTGGTAGGTGTAGCTTGATGTGTATGTGTACCACAAAATGTTTGAGGAACACTGCTCTATACCAACGTTTCGCATTTTTATGTATGCTTGTTCAAATATTCAGGAGGAACTCTCTCTGAGCCATGAAGAAGCATACATAAAAATGTTGGTAAAGAGAAATAAAATAATTTAACAATTAATTGACCTATATCTCCTTAAAGAAAAAAATTAAATAATTCTATTTTGTGTGACAAAATTAACAAAAATAATAAAAAAACACGGGATTACGTCACCATGTAACGATAAATTTCCTCCAAGGTTCTCGTGAGACCATATTTATTTGAACACCAGACATTTAAAATGCATTTATATTGTCATATTACTGTTTAAGGTTGGCATAAATATGTCAAGCATCTTCAAGGTAACAAACTGAATCTTTGTCTGAGAAATCATATTGTCCAAAGAAAAAAAAGAATTTGATTTTCAAGCCAAGTGATCTTAAGTGCAGCTTGAGGCCAGCACAATACAATGACTTGTCTTGAAGTAAAAATATTTATTTTTTATTTTTTCCATTCATAGAACCCTCAAAAAATTGAAAGATGTATACATACATTAACTCCATCTCCAAGAAACACTGCTGGTCCTCTTTCGAGGAGAGTAAACTCCTTCTCACTGCACGAAGTCATTGATGTAAGTATTTAAAAAATGCCCCGCTATACATTAGAATACTGTCAATTCGAAGCAAGATAATTATTTTTCATCTGTTAATTACCTGCCTACTATGTAAATCCTCCTATGCAAAATGAAGTGTAATAAATATTTAAGGGTATAACATTAAAGCGAGTAAATATGCACTAGTTACGTAGATATACTAAATGATTCAAGTAAGAAGGCAAACGCTGGACTGAACATGTAAATTTTAATGCCTCCCCCTACTCAAATATACATCTGAGGACGCATAGAGATGAAAAAATGTTTCGCATAACTATAAATAAATGCAGATGCATTAATTCACTAAACGTTTTAGGTAAAACTCGTAAAATATTTATTAATTATCTCCCCGTAAAATAAAACCGACGACGAGATAAAAGCAGAAGCGAAGTTTTTAAATAAAATTTTAACAGCAGGCTCAAACAGGAGCGGCAAATAATCGTGAACTTGCTTCGTATGTCTTGGAATTTATTTGGTAATGACACTTTATTTGGTTTCAAGACACTAGTTCTGTCATCTGTATGTAAAGCAAAGAAAACGTAAGTTTTATATCATGCCCTGCAATAACATATTTTAGCCTCTTCTAAACTGATAGGTGTATCAAGTGCTTTCACACAATCAAATAAAAAATATTCGACATAATTTGAGTCGCAACCTTCTTATTTTAACATTCACATTTAAGCTATAATCCGTCAAGTATACTGTAATGCTTCGTGTAAAATGTTTTAAACTTCACACAAAAAAACATCCAACCCACAAACAAATTTCCATAATTTATTGCTTGACTCCTCCGCATGATCGACAAATCGGTTTTATTTTTGTCGGTGATGAACGGGTGCCATTTTAATGATGAAATCTATGCATTCAATGGTACACTTTTGTTATGCTAGCTGCGAAACGAGGGCCACTATAGTTCATAGAAAAATGTTTTCCATTTTCTCCCTAACCCTTTTTGAAAAATATTATAAAACTTATTAGTGAACGAAGGTTTAATGAAAAAAACAAATTCGTATAACCTTAAAAATTTAATGAAAACGTTTTTCCAAATGAATCGCATATCAGGTCCGGCTCACACTCACCCGGTGGAGAACATGAGAGAATCAAGAACGCCGGAAAAGTACCAGATCTTATAACCATATATCAGCTTTATCCTGATGATTTTTGAGAGATATACTGCGAGAGAGTGAAGTACCATTCAATGAAAAAAACTTCCCGTCTGAATTTAAATTTTACCTGGGAAGTCGTTTTCGATTTTTACCCACTGATGCTGCCTCCTTAAACATTACTGAGGAATTTGAGCATACTTTTCTCTGGTTAAATTTCCATTATGTGAGGATGAGGACGAAACAAAAGTGCTTGGCTTTGTGAGAAATAATAGAAAAGTGAGTTTCAATGAAACCCATCTTATGGCTAAAAGCATTTCCTAAATTAAGAAGATCCTTTACCATATAGTACACACAGAACTGCATTCTTCGTCCATGATTATCTCATTAAAAGTTTCCGGCCCTTGGATATCAGAATAGAAGAAAGCCCACACACTACCTTTGCCAATTTGCTGAGAGTGCAATCTGCTTCGAACGAGCCGGGGAATTTTTATTTAATTTTTGGAAGAGCAGTGAGACTGGAGCAGATGACGACGCATTAAGAATTCAAAAGAGGAGACTCCGTTGCTAGGCAACAAGTAATCTCCGGGTTCATCCTACGGAACACACCCCAACGAGAGATATCATTAAATGTCACCCTTTATTCCAAAACTATAATTTTTTTTCGTCCAAACAAAACGAAAATGGGCTTATTAACAGCGGAAAACAATTTTTCATACTCGCACATGATACCCGAGTTAAAATCGCAGGAGTAAGATGCTCGAAAAAACCAAAACAGCGGAGCGAAACAAAATCCGAGAGAATTTCACGGGAAAGATGATCTCTTACCCAGTCTTAAACTGTAATATCTACATCTAATTGTTTCAACGCCAACCACTACACTTCCGTGTGGCTGGTGATTTAAGGAACCACGTATAACATTGAAGGGTATTGGAAAATGTAAAAGGCGGTATGGAAGCAGATGATTAGGGAGGTATGCTATAGAATCGCGTGACATTCGAAATTTGATATCCTTGCATTATTTGCAATGTGTTGTTTCTTGTTTGATCATCCACTCAGTAGATAGTCTTAACAGTAATCTGACTGAGAGTGCTTCTCTCTGTTCTTGTTGTGAGTGGCTCACAGAAATAAGAATTCTTTAAAATATTTGTTCCACAGTGGTTTCTTGTATTTTGTCGCTTTTTATTTTTAATTTATCAGTGTAATCCCAATCCCTACTTGCCAAGTGTCATGTGGTGGGGACTTAGGGTGCAGCACTACGTCCGTCGGATGGTGCCTTTCGTGAAGATCAGGCTAATTCCAACGCCAGGTTTTTCCCCGATATCCCTTCCCTGTTCAACCAACCTACCTATTCTTAATTGCGCAAATGACCACATTTGTCGGGCGCCTCCTCAAATAACCAACCAATGGCTCTCAAACAAGTCCTTCAAACAGTATGATCAGATAATCTGTCGTTTATACCCTAATCCTGAGAAAATGACGTTTTGAGAGTAAGCACTTCTTCCGAGCTTGTTTCTTGGAAAATTAAGGCAAAGGAAAGAGACTTTAGGGACACAGAAATATTGTCCCTACTTCACGAAGGCCTCTTTAAGAGAAATGGCAAATATCTTTAAATCTAAAACGGCAATTTTGGAATAAGTGCTAATAATAAGCTCTTATCATTAAAATTTGCAATACAAATCGATTTAAACAATATTATTTAGCTTTTATGGTCTTATTTATTTGTCGCGGAGAAATATATTTTCAGATGGAAGAGTAGGTGTTAGAAAAAATGCATTAAATTTCATGGAGTTAACATTTATCTTTCTCAGGTTTTACTTCCCATAGCCTCTTTGAGAATACGTCTTTTTTACGGCAGATAGGTATACCTACTGCTAGATATACCTTCTGCTAGTGAGTTTATTTCGCAGGAAATTCAGGTTATGTGAATTGTTTCGGTTTCAATGTTTCGAAAAATTGCTCTTTAACCACGAATCTCTCGGTCAGATAATCTTCGAATACAAGATTTTAATTTTGTCAAGCTCATAATTATACCTTCATGATGATTTGCCGTATTAATAAATTATCGCCACTCAGCTTATTATGGCTCTGTATTTCATTGAACTGAGAAAAAAATCAGTTTAAATTAGTAAATGTGAATGAACAATACATTGAAACTCTTATAATAACTTGTTCTCTTGCTTGTTCTTTATCAATCGCCTCCATCACCAAGTTTTGAAGGCTGATATCAGTTTTTTTCGGTAGCACACGTATGTGATTTAGACAGAGGCTTGTCCCAAACAAACGCTTACGGGTACTGTCTCGCAATTGCAAGTTTGTCATCACATCCTATCCGGATACAGAGAATGAAGATACGAAAACAATGGCTGCTGGAGATAAAGTGGACCAATTAAATATGAAATTAAGATTTATAGAGTCGAGTAGAGGAACATGTTGAACCAAACACCGGAAAAAAGATAGATGGACAGGGGACACCCAGAGGCACAAGAGTTTGCAAACACTATGATAGAGAGTAAAAGAGAAGAGAAGCTCAAAGAAAACCTAGGAGCAGAGTCATTGACAAAATCAAAAGGAGTGCGGGAAAGGAACACTGCTAGTGTGTCACAGAGCCTTGAAGAGAAGGAATAGTATGTAGACGGTGAACTAATCTAAGGATTAAATAACTGAAGGTGATACTTTCACACCGTATGTAAAACAAATTCAGGTGTCACTTATTAAAACACATCATAAATCGTTAACAAACGCATGAAACACAATATTAGTTTTTACACTGTTAAATCAATTCCACTATGATTTGACAAATTTTTAGTGACACAAGTTGTCATAAACACGGTTGGATAAAATGATGTAGATAGCATAAAAAGAGGATAAAAGTTTTTATTTCATTATATAGGCATCTGCTGCTAACTGAGAATGCATGCACGAGTTATGAATCTCTTAAACATTTCGCCAAATGCTTCGCTTTCGCCCTACGCAATCTCTATACTTCCCGTTCCTTCCACTTAAGAAAGAGGCCTCATGAGCGCTTTGTGATTTTCGATCGTTTGATTAAAAGGTATACTGTCATTTTTTTCTTAAGTAAAGTGAAAATGTAGTAATTATAGCTTGCAGACTGAAAGTGTTACTTTGCCGGGTAGAGCTTGTGACGAAGATTAAAGCTGGGTAAATAATGAATAATTCTCAAAATAGCGCTTTTAGCATAGCCATAGGTTCGTGCATGCGTTGAGCGTTGTCTTGTTAGGGGCTGATTCCGACACCAGCTCATAATTATATATTACTTTATCAAATAACGATTTATACCAAAGAGGAGGTATTTTTTATATAAAGACTGATGGAAGTATGAACCTATACACAGTTAAAGAAGAATATATCGAAATCAATTGTTATAAATTACTCCCTGCTTCAAGCAATTCCTGCAAGCTCTTTCAATCACTTATTTTCTACCACAACTGGCTGTTTACCATTTAATTCAACGTCCACGTTAAAATTCTAGGCACTTTGTACTCATAAATAGGTACACCTATTAATATCTAGCATATGATATTAGATTGACGACATCACAAGGGTTGAAATGCACTAAGGAAACGTCTTGGCTCAGCTCAAAGGTCACATCATCGCCAAAGCATGTTCAAACGAAGTTTAAGGTAAAAAAATGCAATATTGTGCTAAACATTATCTTTAATTACATTCAATAACCTGCATAACTTATTCGAAAAATTTATGATGTTGTTGTGCAAATGTTTAAAGCAGTAAAAAGGTGAAAAATTGATTTTTTTAAAGGCTTACGAAATATAACTAGGCTTAACCTCATGCTTTAGGTTGTATTTAGATATATTATTGGCATATTTTCTTAACATAGGGTAGAAAAATTTGGAAACCTGACATAGGATATGAGAAATTTTAAATAAGGAAGATTTTTCATACATTTTCTATGTTAGGGCGTCCTAACATAGATAATGGAAAAACTTTCACACAAGCTTTAGATTGCAGGGAACGAAGGCACTGAAGACGTTACATAAAGTTTGATGCGACTTTGATGGCTATATGCAAAGAAATCAATCTCTTTGAAGATGTAGTTATCGCTGCACATCAATGGATCAATCATAATGATGACGGCTATGTATTTAAACCGGCTGTATCCAATAAAAGCTCTGTGAAAATTATAAATTGGAATCAATTGTCATTCGAAATGAATTATGACTTAGTTGAAGCAATTTCATCAATTTAAGTGAAACGGAGACAGAGTTCAAAGAGATTGATTCCTCTGCACATCGTAATCAATGTTAGGCCACAGCCTTTCCGTAATGATGAAGCCTATGCGGTGAAATAAAATGATCGTGCCCAATAAAACTTATAAAACATAAAAAAAGTGAAAATTATACGTGGGATACCAAATTCAGCTCTTTTGAAGGTACGAGACAAACAAAAATCTAAACAGAAAGCAATTTCACTCCAGCTCTTGCATAAGTCAGCAGCAGAAAAGGGGTCCATCGCATCCACAAAAAGAAATTTACAAATTCCATACGTATTAGCATAAATATTCTCCTCAAACTCATCCATACATTTTTTACTAATGGATTTGAAGGGAAAGCAACCCTTTTTGTACAATATGAGAGGAAACAGCCGCTGAAATGTGGAAATACAAATGGCGGCGTCGTAGGAGGAGAGAAAGGGAACAACTGCAAGCAACGAAAAGAGATTGAAGATTGGGCGAGAGTAGAACGTGGGTCAAAGGTCATGAGATAAAAATAAGGCCAGAGTGAGGAAGGCAGTGGAAGGTTCATTGCGATGGCGAGGAAAAAATTGGGGGAGAAAAAGGACAAGAGAGTTAAGGGGGGAAGAGGGGGAGGAAAGGGAGGAAGGAAATGAGAATGATATGATGTGGGCCATTGAAGCGGTGGTCGGGAAGCGGTTTTGCGAGGGAAAAAGTCCAAAAACATACATGGCAAAAAATGGAAACGCCAGAAAATATACAGCGACGGAGAGCAAAAATCGTAAAAGAGGGATTCCCATACACATGATGGGAAGTATATCCATTTTTGCATCAAAAATACAAAATAAAATTCCCACGAATCACTTGAGATTTAATGAAACTTAAAATACTAACTATATTAGCAATCCGTTGCAAGGTAAAAACTGAGCAAGGATATGGTGACAGAGATAAAGTCTCCCTATATGCGACAACAATGACGAGTTTATCATACAAAATTGAAACTGTGCGCACTCATGGATTTTATACATTGGGGTCAATCCATTTGAAGTGGTCCAAGGGTGGTTGCTTGACCAATTTAAAATAATTTAGGAAAATTTCAATTTAAAATAAATTGAAACTTTCCTAGTTGTACCCTCATGTCTTAAGACATTCAAACTAATTTTTCAAATTTTTATCTCAAGCGGTTTACCTAGGGCGGCCATTTTTATAATGTTGCGCAAGCCCATTTTTGCATTTTTTAAGGTTTACGTAAAAGTCTATAACTATAAAAGCATTTATCCTAGAAGGATAAAATAAAAATAATTTTATTTGCAATTTCTTAAGGCAAAAAAATAAGCTCTCTATCTCTATCCGTTCTAAGGTAAAACTACAAGAAAAGTTTAAAAAAGTTACGATTGAAATTTCAATATTTGACATTTTTTTCTAATAGTAGGAATGGATTATAAAGTTTGAATTATTTTTTATTGTAGATATATGTTAGTAGGTTTATCATGAAAAATTTCAATAGTGATATACGTACGCTTGAATTGTTATAAAGTTTTAAAAAGTCACTTTTTTCAAAGTTTGGCTTTGAAACACTCTGATGGGGTTAGAAATAAAAATCTCAAATTAGCAGAACTTACAGTCTTTATGTATGTGTACATGACACATAAATAATTATGTTGTGTATTTTAATAATGAAAAAGTTACAACCTCTCAAAAATGACAAAAACTTCGTTAAAGCGAAACCTTTTGGCACACTGAGTAAGGCTTTGTAAGATGTCTCTGATCTTAGACATCGGTGACAAAGTTGACAGTAAGCTTAGATTATTTGCTGACGACGCAGTGGTGTATAGAAAAATTCGTAGCTTTAATGATAAGCAAGCGCTAACTAAGGACCTCGAGGCAATACAAGAGTGGTGCGATGCGTGGCAGCTATAATTAAACCTGAAAAAAATGCGCTGTTATGAAACGGAAAAACGCTCCTTGCAACAGCTATTGCATAAACAACATAAAATTAGAGACCGTAGTATCGGTTAAATACATCGGAGTTAAACTGACTAATGATCTACCGTGGAGTAAACATATTCGAGAAATTACCGGTCAAGCTAATCGTAAATTGGGATTTGTTAAAAGAGTACTTGGCAAGTGCGGCGATAAAGTTAGGGAAATCAGCTACTTCTACCTCATTAGACCCCACTTAGAATATGCCGCCAGTATTTGGGATCCTTATGAAATGATGGGCTTGGAAACTGAGTTAGAACGCGTGCAGCGAAGATCGGCAAGATACGTTTAAGGCCATTATGATAATCTCGTTAGTGTTACTGACCTTTTGCAGCAACTGGGATGGGAAAAGCTTTCAGACCGTCGATTAAAATTTAGACTCTATATTATGTAAGTACCAAACCGGTCTACTCTCTGACGACGTTGATAATATCTTGCGAAATCCGACATACTACGGTAGATCAGATCATGAGAAAAAAATTAGGGAACTAGACTGCAGAACGGATAGATTTAAAATGTAATTTTTCCCGCGCACGATAAGGGACCATAACACCTGCCAATGTGACTTTTATCTAGTTTTGTCGTTAGGTAATGTAGCTCTTAGTAGTAGTAGTACTCCTAATACTTGAATCCTTTTCTGTTACCTAGTACATACTAACAGCACGCCTTGCATGTTTTATACATGGGTCTTGAGTCTCTGTCCATCTGTATAGTTGCAAAATACATATATTAATGGTCCCTCTCAATTGTAATAATATCTGTAGTGTAGTAGTGCATGCTTGTGAGGCTTTGCCTCGTGACAAGCATTAGCGATTTATGCTAATGCATAACTAGTCGTAGGTACACAAACTCTAGGGTATAGAGTAATGCATTTTGGTGATTACTCACCCCATGCCACACACCCCTGAGGTGGCTTGCAGGGTATTTTGTAGATGTAGATGTGGGTGGTACTGTCAAGGGGGGGGACTGGAAGAAAAAACGGGAAGGTCCAGCTACTGACGGTCTACGAGGTAGAAAGGAGGGTGAGGCAGAAAGGTATCGGTATTTTTAGCTATTGCACTTTCTGCATTAAATATCAAGTGGCACGTATCAAAGTGGATGAAAAATAGGACTTGATAGGAAAAAGCCAGATTAAGTGATGCTAGTGATATGGTTGAATGGTTGATTACGTGGTTTATTCAGAAGCGCAGTGAAGGTGTTCCATTACCTGGTCCACTTTTACAAACACAGGCAATTAAATTGAATTTACAAATAGGTGGTGCTGATAATTTTGTTGCTTCTGCTGATTGGCTGTCGAAGTGGAAAATTGGCCACGGGATAGCACAAGTCACCATGGAAGAAGAATCTCGTTCCAGTAACAGTGAAGTATCTAGAGAGTTCTGTGGGACTTAACGTTAGATGATTGATGAGTCCGGATTATGTGGCAGTCGAGAGCAGACGTGTTGTAAGTGATAGGATAAGCAATAAGAGTGCGATCGCTAGAATAGTATTTGCCGCAGAGGCCCTGGCCTCTCTCCCGACGAACGATCCACCCCAACACCGGTGTCCACTGTCGAGACGCCTGGCGAGTTTTCTTATAAAACACAAACTGCGATTTCTCTCGTATTATTGAAGTGTTATCAGTGAAACTTTATGGAGTGATCTAGTGCTACACAGTACTGGTACCATCTAAATTTTGCTGAACGTGAGTGCAAAATTGGAGAAGTAAAAAATTACGCTCGAAAACCGGTTTTTCCGGGTTTTCTCGGAAGGTTCTGCCCGGATTACCCCTAATTTTAAAATATAGAATATTGCTGTGAATATACCGATTTTATGAAAATTTTGTTCAAATCAGGCAAGTCAAGGTCAACTTAAAAAGTGGTCTGAAACCGGAAGTGCCCCTTTCCTCCCGCCCTATGGACCCCAGCGATGCGGGAAAACCTCGGTGAGTCCAATACGCCCTTTTTATCTACTCCCGCAAGTCTCCTTAGGATCCGCCGGAGATGAAAAAGAATTTAAAATTTCAAAATTAAAAAACTTTTTTCAAACATTAATTCCTCTAAAGTGCTGCAGAACTGAAATCATTATTTAAAAGTGTAAACATTAGAATTTCCATTCATGTATTTTTGTATTATTGTGCTCACCCGTTGATTTACTATTAATTTTGAAGTGAATGGTTTACAATTTTGCCGACGCACGTGCTCTGGATGTAGCATCTGGTACAGAGCTTCATACATAGATACTTCAGAGTAGAGATACATTGTGTGCATGGTGATTGTCTGGTCTTGTGTATTTAGTGTTTACTGTTTTTTCTGTGGACCAGTGTTCTTTTATGCAATTTATTATTCTGTTTCATGAGAATGACACGAAATATCATTGTCGCCCCGTAGGGGCATTGGTAAAGCACTGGGAATCGTTGTACCAAACATGGAGTCAACCCCAGATCTGACCAACTCTTTCAATGAAATATACTTACGGTTACTTAAATCACTGAGAAGTGAAAAGCTGAATAGGAACAAACAGGGGGGATCATTGATGATCTTAGTAAACTAAAAAACATTTTTGACGAGCTATCTCTCTCAGCAGCGGAAGCCAAGACTAGACAAGACATTCTGACCGAGGTCTGGAAAGAAATTAAAGAATGTGTAAAGGACAACGTAGTGACGGCTATAAAGCATATTACAACGGCATCCTATGCAACAGTTGCTGGTGCAAACTTCGTAGCCAAACCCCCACCGATAGAGGACGAATCAAAAACGTAATCTGTTCTGATTTACCCCCGGGAGGACTCCAATATTCAAACTAGCGATGAGACAAAAGAGCAGCTCCAGAAGCATGTGCTCCCAAGGAAACTTGGAGTGAAGATTAGGAACTTTACACAAGAATTTCAAATAAAGGAATTTGTTTGGAATTTGAAACACCCGTTGCAGGAAAAACTACAAGAATGTGAGGTTTTCAAGGGAAAAGTTCTCGTCGCAAAAACACCTGAAAAGCGGAATCAGCGAATGACAATATACGGTGCCGTCACGGAAGATTGCTGGAATCCATTAATAACCAAAATGACCTGCTTGACTCCTCAAAGGTCAAAATCGCGTTCAAGTTTGGGAAACCGCAATCAAAACCAACTGGGTGATTGAAATTGACCCAGAAACTAGAAAAAACCCTAAAATATAATGTAAGAGTCTTCTTAGACTATGAGAGTCACAAAATAAGTGACTACATCAGTATCACTTGGTGTTACAAATGTAATAGATTGGAGCATCTAGCAAGGGACTGTAGGAATGAGGAAAGTTGCTCTCACTGTGCGGAAACTCATAAATTTACAGACTGTCCAAACAAAAAGCAAGACCCGGTCTGCACTAATTGTAAGAAAAGGAATGAGGGAAATTGCATGCATGAAGCCATCGATCCGGAATGTCCAGTAAATAAGAGAAGAATAGAGTGACTTAAGAAAAGAATAAATTATGGATAAAAAACCCCTAAAAATTGGTCAGATTAATATTCAAGGGGCTAGAATACACCTAGCGGAAACGAGGATTGCATCAGAAACAATAAACCTGAATATAGTTTTAGCCCAGAAGCCTTACTCGATACGACCAGGAGGAACCTGGAAAATTCCAGGAATGGGAATACGAACTAAAGTCATAGCCACAGGAAATACAAAACCAAACGCTGTAATGTTTGTTTTTAACGAGAACCTGGATGTCCTGGTAATTAGATCGCTCGCAACCAGAAATTTTACGATTGCAGAAGTGAACACTGGGAATTACATTATTATATTTGTCAGTGCCTACTTTCCCCCAAGTGAAGAGATAAATCCTGGAATTAGACACCTCTAAACCATTGTAAATTCCTTCCCGGGGAAAACTTTAACTGTCGGAGCAGACTCAAAATAAAAATGTGAACTGGTTTAGTAATAACACTGACGACAGAGGACTTAAATTTGAAAATTTAATTATGGATACGAACCTTTACTTAATCAATGAACCTGATAATGTCTCAACCTTCTCAGGACCCCAAGGAGAATCGAACATTGACCAAACACTTGTGACCTCTAACATTGTGCGTGATGTCAGAAAATAGCGGGTACAACCAGGCGTCATAAACAGCGACCATCAGTTAATCACTTTCGAAGTAAGTGGGGCAGTAAAGGAAGCGGAACCGACTGCCAGGTTTGCACTCAAAAGAGCGAATTGGGCAGCATGTGAGGCGGAACTTCTCTGGAGACTACAAAACCTTGAAACAGAAGTCATCTGGACCCCCGATGTTAAAAACCTGGATACAAGAACAGAGTACTTAACAAAGACAGTCCAAGAAGCTATGCAAATGAGCATACCAAAGCTCAGAAAGATAACCCAAAAAACCCCATGGTGGAACGATGATTTAACCCGAAAGAAGAAAGAACTCAAAAATCTTCAAAAACGACTACAAAGAAGCCGATGGGAAGACAGAGCAGCACATAATGAAGCCTATATCAGAAAATGAAAGGCCTACAAAGAAGACATTTACTCAGCATAAGACCAAAGCTGGACAAAATTTGTACAAAAGAATTTTGGCGAGAACACGTGGGGCTTTGCTTATAAACTATTCTCTGAAAATCTGAAGTTGCTTACCATCCAAGGAACAGCTCAAGATGCGGACGGAGACATCCCACTACTCAGAGAACACCTTGCTAATATATTAAACACCATCCTACCTGACGAAGAGGTGGACGATGAAATCCATGTAGGGATGGAAAGCAATACGATGATATACCGGACGGAGATGATGCAGCACCGTTCTCACTTGAAGAAGTACAAAACACCATCGAGGGAATAAAGAAAAACAAAGCACCAGGATACGACGGGATACCTGGAATCGTCATTACAAAACTGAGCCCGCTACTTGAGGATTTACTACTCTCTATTGCAAATGATTGCCTGCTCTTTGGATATTTGCCAAAGAGCTGGAAAGTGGGAAACCTTGCTACAATATTAAAGTCGAAGGACCGAGACATCGCAGACATGGAATCGTATCGGCCGATAGCGCTACTCCCAAAACTTGGAAAAAATCTTGGAAAGAATGATCAAGAACAAATTGGAGCAAGCTGTCGGAATGGAAAATCTGTACCATGACCGGCAATTCGGATTCAGAAAAGGAAGAAATGCAGAAGAAGCAATTCTCAGGCTACAAAACTACATCAAGGAAAGCACGGAAAATTATGTTCTTGGAATTTTCGTAGACATCCAAGGAGCTTTCAACTCCATATGGTGGCCCACGGCCATTGCTGAGCTAAAAATAATAAATGCACCGAGAAATATAATCAATGTTTTCAAGAGTTATTTTACAGACAGAAAGATATTTCTTAAAACCAGCCACGAAGAAGCAGAGAAAACAGCGACAAAAGGATGCCCTCAGGGCTCTGTTTTAAGACCCCTGGTCTGGAACCTAGTAATGAACCGTTTATTAAGAAGCAACCACCCAGAGAACTGCGAGCTAATTGCTTATGTGGATGACTCAGCAATCCTGGTCAGAGCCAACACGCGGAGGGAGATGGAAAACAACGCAATGGTCTGCATGCGTACCTTTGAAAACTGGGCACAAAAGTGCAAGCTCAAGCTTTCCACGGCCAAAAGCTAATTTGTGGCTTTCAGAAATAATCTACGTAGAAACCCCAGCATCAAAATGAATGAGAAACAAATGGAGAGAAGCCAAAGCTTCAAATATCTCGGTATTTATGTAGATGAGATCCTACTAAAAAAAAGTAAACTTTCAATCAAATGCCAACCACGTCCTAACGAACAAAATAAAGAAAATTTTCCATGCTGTTAGGAGATACAGCCGTACTCTTTATGGCAACAAATCCATGATGCAAGTATACAATGGGGTGATAAAACCCATCGTCATGTACGGAAGTGCCGTTTGAGGAGACCGAGCCTGAAATAGTAGAATTAATCGAAAACTACTTGAAGCACAACGATCCTGCCTGTTACCTGTGACGCACTGCTCTTCCACAACAAGTACAGATGCATTGGCAGTCATTGCAATGGAACCACCGCTGAAATGCATTGTTTGGGAGAAGAAGGCGAGGGATGAATTAAAAACGGAGAACCAAACAATTTACTTGGGAATAAGGCTAATAAACGACGAATGCCCGCGAATAGGTCAACTAAAGCGGAGATTAAGAGAGATAGCAGAGGAAAAATGGAACTTGGAATGGAGCAACTCAGAAAAAGTCCAACACACCCGGGATATCTTTCCAACGATCTATAACAGAAAGAAAATACATATAACACACACCAAAAGTACGGCCCAAGCACTCTCAGGACATGGGGAATGCTTAAATTACCTGAAGAAGATTGGCAAAAGCGAAGACGGGAAGTGTACCATATGCGGTGAAGAAGACACAATTAAACATAGAATTGAAAATGGTCCTTGGTTCGAAACATGGCGAATGAGATTATCTTTGGAGATGGAAGACGCCAGCCAGCTAACCAGCAGAAACCTAATAACTAGGGAATTAGGAAAACTCACCCAAATTATGCCTTGAGTAAACGCGATGGCCAAAGTGTGGCATTAAGTCCGCGTCTTTGTCTTTGTAAATGTGAATTTATGAAAATACTGAAGCTTTTAAAAGTATCTGCAAATATGAAAATGGTAGATAACTGTAGTAATACGAACAATAACTTATTAATAAGATAATGAGTTGCTATAACATATTTCCAAATTCTAAATGGTGATACTTTTGATATAAGAAACGTGTTAAAAAACCTATGATGCATATTAAATTTTAAAACTACATGAAATGTAAGATAATTATTATAATGCGAACAGTTTTAACCTAGTAATGGGATTCCTAAAAATGTGCTTTTAATCATTTCCGAATTCCTAATTGTGATTATTTTGAAATATGAAACGTGTGTAAAAGAATCTATATAAAACCGTAAACAATGTAAAGTTCTACAACTTTTATGTGTGTAAAATGAAAACCTTCAAAAAGGTCAATGAAGAGGGAGGGGTAAGCAAAATTGTATATTCCCTCAAAAAATGAAGAAACTTTGAAATGTAAAAAAAAGATGATTGATGAGGGTGAGTAGGCTTAAGAGCAATTGTATAACTGTAATGTAACTGCCCTCTACTACAGATTGCTCTCAACAAAGTGGCTCGATATTAAGAAGTCGGCAAATAAATCCAGAATGAAAATGAGCAAAGAGAGATTGACTTTAATACTCTGAGAGAACAAATCAGGAAGTTACAAAGTAAAACCTTTCAGTATCAGTAAAAACCAAAGTTCTCGGTGTTTCAAGCACGTTTATATGACAGCACTACCTGTCATTTATAAAAACAGTAAGAATGCGGATGACTCGTGATGCATTTATACCGTGGTTCAATGAAGATTTTGTACCATCGGTAAAGAACCACTTACGATGACAAAAGTTAGAAGAAAAAGCACTTATTCTGTTGCGTATGTGTCCTGACCCTTCTTCTGGTAAAATTGTGGCAACGTTTTTACCAAAAAATACCACTGCCCTTATTCGGCACTTGCACCAAAGGATTATCAGAGCATTAAAAGGCCACTATCGGCGGGAATTGTTCGGCGCTGTCATAAACTCAGAATTCCTGAAAACAGTTACCCTGAAAAATATGATGTACTAGGTAACCGTGCGAAAATTTCACCCTTTCACGCTATCAGGGAATAAGTATGTTAAGGAAACGGTGTAATTGGGTTTTAAATAGAGAAGAAGGTGTATCATAAAGTACTTTCTTTATACTTGTTTTCTTGCAAAAATATACAAAGCATATGAATACAATACAGGCAAGAGAGTTTAACGAAACTTTTAAGTCAAATTAATGGGTAAATAGTGAAATTTGAGATTGAGATTGTATTTTTCGTCAGAAGCCGGTGATTAAACGTTCAATGTTATACCTCATTTATCACTGTAGGTGCAGTATTAACGGAGCATATACGGTATGACAGAAAAAGACCTTTCTGTAATAATATATATGATAATATTGGATTGGCATGGAATAAAATAACTTCAGCTACAATTCAAAATTGCTAGTCGAAGTACATATACATAGCGGGCGATAGCATGGAAGACGGGGACGTGTTTTTGGGTTTTACGGAAGAAGATGCACGTTATGCTTCAAATGTTTTTGCTGATAGACTAAATGCGAATAATTTCGCGGCCTGGGTACGTGAATATGAAAATATTCCTAAATCTGTCCATAAGAGCGATGAAGAAATTGTGGCTGCAGCCCAGAGCCGTGGAACAACAGTTGCATTATCAGAAGATAAGAGCAAGAATGAAAAAGTAGAAGACGAATGTGAGGTAGAGACGCCAGAAAAAGGAAAATTATTGGATAACATCAGTGAAGGGATGAATTGGTTAGAGAGACAGAGCGATTGCGATCATCTTCATCATTTGCATTTGCATCATCTTAAACATTTGCAAAACATTAAGACTTATGTGCCAACTATCAACTATCGCGCCAAAATAAAATACGGTGTATGTAACTCCCGTTAAAGTAGGGCGTGTATTTAAATCAGAAAACATCAATTGCTATTGTCTTACGGAAATAAATTAGTCATAAAATTTAGCTATACGGGTTTTCTATTGTTTCCCAGCCAATTTCCAGTGATAACGCTGGAGTCAATTGCGTCCCCCTAGAACCGCGTAAGACCGAAATTTTCAAAGTGATGTTTTTATGATTTTGAGAGGTTGTAACTTTTTTATTAGTAAAATACACAACTTAATTTTTATATGTCATGTACACATATACAAAGACTGTAAGTTCTGCTAATTTGAGATTTTTATCTCTAACCCCATCAGAGTTATTCAAAGCCAAACTTTGAAAAATTTGAAAAAAAGTGACTTTTTAAACATTTATAACAATTCATATGTACGTATATCACTATTGAATTTTTTTATGATAAACCTACTAGCACATATCTACAAATAAAAAATAATTTAAACTGTATAATTCATTCCTACTATTAGAAAAAAATGTCAAATATTGAAATTTCAATCGTAACTTTTTTTAAACTTTACTTGTAGTTTTACCTTAGAAAGGATAAAGATAGGTAAACAAACTACCAGGCTTATTTTTTACCTTAAGAAATTTCAAACAAAATGATTTTTATTTCATCCTTCTAGGATAAATATCTTTATAGTAATAGACTTTTCGTAAACCTTAAGAAACGCAAAAATGGGCTTGCGCAACATTATAAAAATGGCCACCCAAGGTAAACCGCTTGAGATAAAAATTTGAAAAAAATAGTTTAAATGTCTTAAGACATGAGGGTAACAACTAGGAAAGTTTCAATTTTGTTTTAAATTGGTCAAGCAATGAACTTATTTCTTTGGACCAGTTCAAATGGTTTGACCCCTTGGCTAAATAATAAAAACTAGGTTTGACAGTGAGCATGGACCTCTGGTGATGCATTCAATTTACAGTAGGTATGGTAAAAGGTTTTCTCTCAAAAAGGTTCCAAAGCACATGAGAATACGAATACAGTTCTTCGTACCGCATAAATGTAATCGTCGCATACATATATTTGGCAAAATAATTGTTTACATCACAGGAATGTTTCAGCCTACCATTAAATAAAAAAGTGGAACGGAGAATCCAATGTAGCAATCTGATACAACATCATTCAAAATATATTATAATTAAAGCAATAATGCTCATGAGCTTTCACGTACAAATAGATTTTCACGAGTCAGATGGAGAAAGAAAAATTCAAGAAATTTATAAAAAATGAACGTAGACTAATTGCTCGTTCATGATTTTTATTAGTTGTATTCAATAAAAATTGAAAACGAAAACATAGTTATCATCCCATTTTTATTGGCCTATTGCAGTTCAAATTTCACAGTATAACAAGGGTAAGACCACATTTTTATATTTACCACATACCAACCCTTTGATAAAAACAAGATGGGCAGACTCTTCTGTAAAATCCTCTTTTGAAATAACATACCGCATAATAAAGTTAGCTTGTATTTTAAGCAAACCGCATAGAAAAAAAAATCGGCAGCCAAATGGATTAAGAGACACTGAATCATATTTACAAATCCGCTGACCACAGAAATCGGTTAGCGCGAGTCGTCACTGCAAAGGATCACGACCGTATTTTTTTATTTCCCAGAGTTTTCAAAAACAACCTGGCCGCATAGAAAAACAGGTTGTGCGGCTGAACGGATGTTGCGAGGTAAAATAAGCACAAGTCAATCATCAAAGAGATGAGATAGGCACGAAACGATTTTTTGGACCGTCTGATCACATAGGAAAGGAGTAAGGTGGAGTGTATTTGCGCATCGAGTTGATGTGGTTGATAGAGAGATGATAAAGAGGGATCACATCCATACCCATCACGCCATTCCCTTTCGGAGAAGGCACATTCAAAGAGCTCAGTAATTTCTGTGAGGCCTCGGAAACTGGCTTTGATTTTATAATTTTATCTATGATACTCTAATCTTGCGTATCTCTTTCGCTATTGTTGCATGCGTACATTGCTCCAAACACACCCTCTTATTCTAAAGACTTCTAATATTTCTCTTCAAAGGACTTTTTCGTCGTGTTCTTACATTTATTCCTCGGTCTACCCATTCCTCTCGTACCACTCACTCCTCAATGATAAATCTATTTCGTTATTTGAATCTCATCTAATCTCTTAAAATAGCCAAACCAACGAAGAATGTACGTCCATCACTGGATCATCCAATGCATAGTTTTTCATGACCAACTCATTTCTGAACCTTTTTCTCTCCTGCTTTTACTGAAAACACGTCTCAAGTACCCAATTCCTACTGCACTTAGTGTATATTCATGTATATTATGTCATACCCAGGTTTCTATGATATACAATAAAGTCATATATATACTCTCGTAAGTCATAGGAGCATTCATTCTTTAATATGCTACAAATACTACCTATGACTGACATTTCAGTAACCGCGCGTTTCTTGACCTATCCTCACTAATCGGCCTAGGCACACAAAATCTTGCACTCGTTCAATTATTTATGAAGAAGAACTGAAGGGCCGAAAGTAATAAAAATAGTTTCGGTTGGGTTTGGTGTTTAAAGTACTGTCTACATCGAGGAATCGTGCTCTAATCCGAGTAGTAACGGCAACTTATTGATGGAATCCCGATTCCTACATGTGAACTCTTCAGAGAGCACTTCAGGTGAAGTAAACCATCCGTCGAACGGGACGTTAAATTGTGAACCCCTTGGGTCTTATCGACGTAATAAGCTAACGCCGAGTTTTTCTTCAGCCTTCCTCCGTTTCCCAAATAAATCCTTCCCTTTCCAAACCACCCTCCAAGAATTTTAAGGTGCGGTCGGAATCGGGTTCGCATGAAAAGGAAATATTGGGATGGATTTTATTTGAGAATCAGGTAAAGTTAACCAGCTTACGATCAGACTTTCCATAAAAACATTATGCCGTCTACGTATCTAAACCAATAAACAACTGAATTAAACAAATAATTACTGGAACTGAAAAGATTATTCACAAGGATACTTATCTAAAAACATTTCTGCCAATATGAAAGAAATTGGTAAACCCATGGCCGTCTGTCGGCTGATAAAACTGTTTGTTAAAAAGGTAGTAACTTCGTGAAAAAACGATCGTAAGAAGAGAGGAAAACTCTCTAAGACGTTTTCGACTAAATCGGATTTTTAAAAAGTAATCTGATGGTTATATCTGTAGTTTCCTTGAGAGGCACGTTTCCTTGGAGGGACCACTGTGTTTTTAGCCTTATCAATCAACTACAGCGAATTTATGATGTCATATTTGGGTTAAAATGCGGTATACTGTGCAAGAAGTTTAGGACATGTGCCAAATTATTAGCAGGAGCTCCGATACAAGAGACCACAGGTCGATATATGACTATATGCAGACACTTATATTTAGCTAAATTCCTACTAATAAATACTAGGTGATTGGCATATGAACATAAATCATGTTAAAGGTGATGCCCTATTTCGAGAATTAGGAAAATCGTACTTCGGCCTCGAGGAATCTTTTACAAAATTATCCCCACGTATTTAAAAAAAAGTCTCTTATGCTCAAATTTGCCATTGGAAAGATGGAATGTCCACAGAAATTCCGTTCGGCGTCACTGTGCGTCAGTCAAAATGCAACTTAGCACTCAGTGGAAGACAGGAGAAGAATTTGCGCAGGAAGAATCAATGTTTGAAAAATTCCAACATGAAAGCCGAGATATTTCCAGGCTTTGCTTTGTGCACTTTAGTGACAGATAAGAATACAATAGTGATTATGCTATGTTATTCCCTTGTGTAAAACTATGTTCTACTGGCATGCAGGGTCACGGGAAAATAGTGTAGTTACTATGTGGCGGAGAAGTATAGGATTACAGTATTCCAGTGTGTGCGGAGGAGAGTCCAAGAAAGCTTAAAGATGTCTCGCCGAAGGCATGAGAATTTTCCTCTGAGCACAGACTAGACTCCCAGAGCCTCGCGACCTTCCCGTTTTACTTCTAACGGCTGAACTTATTCTGCCGCGATGCCGCGTCCACAAATTTACAATATGTACTAATTTCCGGAGGATTTTGCGTCAAATTTTTAAATCCTATTTTCCTCCGTATATCTGGGTCACGGCGTGTTTCATTTAATGATTCTTTACAACAAAAATGTGCACGCAAAACCGTCATCCAGGAAAAACCCTTTATGAAAGTGGAAGGAGCCTACAGGGCGTGGGAAGGAATACGGAATAATTAAATCATTCAACGAAACAAATATAGCTATTGGAAATGTCACAATTACCGTCGTGGCTAAGTTCGTTATGGATTTATTACACAACATTATCTTGCTTAAAAGGTGTGGGTGGCATCAATTTTTCCAATCTCACCAAAATAAAACAACTGAAAAACATAACCCTCAGTTGACGGACTGATTCCGCGAAAGCCTGAACAGTTGAGAGCATAAATCCTATATTTATATATAATTACAGGATCCTCTTTGTTCGTGAAAGCACATTTATTTTCTTATGCCGATTTCATTTAACAAAGGTAGAAACTAACATTTTGAACTCCAAATGACAGATTACGTTGGCGATTAAGTTTGAATATGTCACTTATTTGATTAAGTCATTGTAATTTATCAAAGATCAATTTATATGAATGAGATTGCAAATACTTCATCATAATGCACATCCACTAAACGCATCAATCATGTAAACGTTTGTACCACAATTTCATTTAAACTTTATTATTAAACCCTTTTTTTAGTGTAATATGCAGGCAGCAGTTCTCAATTCTCAGCAATTCGCCCAATTCTCGCATCAACTTTTGTACATAACTTTTAATGACTTTTGTCGCAAAATTGATTTTTTATCATTTTTAAATCTACAATGACAACATATAAAAACAGAAACCGGCGAAAAGACTTTGAAATCGGTTCTTTCTATCACTATGTAGCTATAAGGCTTTGTCCATTACTCTATAAGTCTATAGTCAGTTCAATAGTGCGGGCTTTAAGCTCGTAAGTAAGCTCGACTATATGACCCGAAATTCATGTCTCATGCCGCAAAATAAATAATAACCACACCCTATTACCATTTAATAAGATACTACACAATGTTATAATGGGATATTCATTGGATAACCAAAATTATCCTAATTATTTACCGTCAATATTCTCGTTTCTAATATGGCCAAGAAATGATTTACTAGTAGAAACACATAACTATTGTGCTATACACTATTTGTGCAGGCTCCATTCTCATATTACTCTTTCAATGAAGTCTTTATTTGTAATTATTGGAAGCATTCTTATTGACAGATAAGGAGAAATTAAATAATATTTATTTTATATTAACGCATTTTACCGCAAATATTGGGGCCAATTTATTAATTTCAGTCACGTAATGGATGTAATTACGTGAATTCAATCTAATGAATGACTGCTTAAACTGTCTTTAAAAGTTTTGCAAAAAAGTATAAATTATTACCTATTCTAAGAACTTGTCCAATTTAATAATTACTTTCATTAACTTATTACTAACATTATGATAATAAATGTTACCTTCTACAGTCTCTTTAATCTACATGGGTGAACGTACTTAAGCTGCTGAGGTTCCTAAGTCACCTTTTTATTAGTTCACTACAGGTCCCCTTGAAAACTCGGTTCGGGATTAGCTTTTGAACAAGAGGTTGTACTTGCATTTGCAAACGACTGTCGAACACATTGGTCAAGACATTGGAACCTAGTTCTGGATAAAAGATTAACCTCTGGCAAAGAAAATGTTAGTAACACGAATGGTGTAAGAAAAATCTATTCGAAAAATGGTTGCCTTAAAATGTTACGCTAAATTTTATCCCGGAACGATTTACACTATGTTCCCCTGGATTTGACCTTGAACTTGGCAAGCCAGATTCGCTGTCGAAGAAAAATGTTAGAAATCGCCGATAGGATTTCAGGCTTAAGTTTCTATAAGAGAAATATCTGCTCCGGCCCTCACTCTGTTGAAGCACACTTCAAGTACTTCAATCCACCTGTCGGACGCAACGCTAAAATTTAGACGCGCTGGCATATTTCGTTAAGAGCAGGCTAGAGTCGGCCACAGATCTACTCCCATTTCCCACCACATCCAACCCAACGCCTCGGCGACCCACCTCCTACCAGCCATTATCCCACCTGAGGTGCCGATTCGAACCGAAATGAGTCGAGGAACACGTAGTGATTAATGCGCGCCATCTGGATAGGACTTCGGTTCATGGAAAATATAGGTACCAGAAAGGATAGAGCAAAACGAAAGAAGGAGAGAAATTAAATAAACCTGGCTTTTGAAAGTACGAATCGAGACACAGGCCGTAGTAATAACGCTTGATAGATAGGCTGATAAATGCCTTTTTTAGTGGAGCGAGAATGAGAACAGAGTGCTTTCTTCCACCTTACTGAAAGCCACATGTGAGAACACGATACAAGCAATTTATTCATGTAAACCACAAAATATATGGACATGAAATGTGAACGCAAAAGAAATCAATAATACCAAGTTTACAGAAAAAGAAGTTAAGCAGCTTAGACTTTGTCAGTAGAAATATTTACAACCAGGAAATACATGAAATTGCATTGCCAATATACCTGCATGTCATAAAATGCAAGCACTATAAATTAAATACGATAAGAGAATTATATAATTAGCAATATTAACAAAGATAAGAAAGGTAAAAAACTTCTTTGGAAAAAATTTAGAATTTTAGCTCTAATTCTTTCAACAAACATAACCCAAAACTAAAAGTTTTTCCGGTGAGTACCAGCATTTAAACCGAGAGGTTACTGGTTCGAAACCCGCCGGAGGTATTGAATTACAATGATGCAGAAGAAACGTTGTTTTACTTATCGCAGTTTATCTAAAGCATTTGTATTTTTGAAAAGAAAAAACTTTGTTCGCTCCACATAAACCGTTCCACTTAAAGCTACCCTCAAACCATTAACTTAAAGCATTTGCGCCTACCTTAGTGGTAACATTTACTTTATTGGTAATTCTCCACCATCAGTTCAGCCAAAGACTAGAATTACGGTACTTTCCAGAATAGAGCTTAAGCGATTGATAAAATAATGAAAAATAATAATAGGGGAATGATAAAAGCGTCATGTGACTTAAAATGGAGGAGGAGTGAAGGGCCGAAATGAATAACAATGAGAGCGAGTGGATGTGGTGATAGGATTACTGACTTCTCATCACCAGGACTCGGGTTAAAACCCCGAAAGGTGGATATTTTTCAGTGAAATCTGTACATGTGATTTATGTGGAGAGCAATTCATGAGTAGTAATCCATCCGTTGGAATGAAACTATGACTGAGAACTACTTGGCGTCTTTCGGAAAGAGTAGACTAATGAGTTGCCCAGTTTAGCAGGGCTCTTCACTCTACCTATTTTCCATATATAAACCCCACCTTCATTAACGTACCCAGCTATTTATGATGGCGCGAGTACCTCAGTTTTGGCCTCCTTTTGCTCTCCTTAAATTATCAACCAACAACCCCAACCGTTGAAATTATCAGTTAGGTGAAAACCTAATAGTGCGGCGGGTGATGAACTCTATAACTAGTAACCGAAAATACAGCAGCATTGAGCGGTAAAAGCTACATCTACTAACGACCCAGTGAACCACCGCAGGGGCGTGTGGGAGGGCGGTGTTAGGAATATCAGCCATGAATATGGGATGGGATAGGAATAAAGTGAATTATATGCAAACGGGGTGCCCATAGTGTGTCGTTCTTTTTATTTCAAAACCACACATGGTGAGTCAGAAGAAGGAATTTCCGTACCTATCAGTTCGGCTGTGCATCACTCATATTCTTTTTCTACTATCGCCATTAGACTTACAGTACGGGACTAAAATAATACCCTCTGTCACCATAAAAACTGCGTGATCTGAAAATTCCAAGTACTCTAAGTCTACAGTTTAGCCTCCTAGCCCTCCCTACCTACCTGGGGTCTTTTTTGACCCAAGCTCATAGAAAAAGTTGAATACCTTATTAATTTTTACAGTTATATGCATCACATTTTAGGAATTCTCCAATGAAACCCTTCTTCATAGACTCCATTTTTCATTTTTAAAACATTAGCCGCAGTCAACCTTAAAAAAAATAATTTCTTACTTGGGGTCAGTTTTGACCCCAGGTAGGGTATGTGGAACTAAAATCTCCCCGAACGTACTTCAATACTGGGAGATGAATTTTCATCATCTTTTAGAAATTATTGAATAAAAAATAGCTTTTGTCATGACTTCGTCATGTAAGGAAAAATATTAGCATATTTTACCATAAACTGAGTAATATACTGAATATCAAAATTATTAGAAGAGAAGAATTTCGTAAAGATATGGATTCTCTGGAAGTGTTTCCCTCGTATAAGGTACCGAGTTGCATATACCGGTAATATACACCGTCGTATAAAAAAATATATTTAACTTTGTGAAACAAATAGAGGCTTAGCTAATCAAATGAAAAATCTATTACATATCAACTGTTTCAAAATGGGTGAACTTGGAGACTAACGCATTAGCAATCGATTACATTCACCTCAAACCATTACATAAAGGCAGCTGAATTCTACAAAGTGATTGCTAGCATACCGTGTTTTGAACTTGCTCTACAGCTTCTAATCCAACTATTATCTGTGCATAGCTGGTTCATCGTCAACAGTGTGTTTTCTTTGTAATCAGCAACCGTCAGTGTTTTCTCCGCGCGAATATTGACTTCGTAATATTCTTCCACTGAAATTGAGCTCAGCTGATACAGAGAAAGTTAGTAACTTGTGGTCGCTCCTCCGACGATTGTATAAGCCTTCATTGCTCTGCAACTTCTAATCTAACTGTTATCTACGCAGAGCTGATTCGTCATCAACAGTGTGTTTTCTTTGTAATCAGCAATTCACAGTCAAGTGTTCTCTCCACTCGTATTTTGACTCTGTAGTATTCGGCCTCTGATACAAGCTCGGCTTATATAGTGAGAATTGTCACTTTTGGTCACTCCTCCGACGGCTGCAGAAGTCATATATATCCTTGCTGAAGAGTATCTCCGGCACTGGAATTATTAGTGAACCCGTAAGTACTACTTTCTTAACGCTAATATTACTACTTTAGTACTACGTTTAAGTCCTTTACGGGAGATTGTTCTGATTCATGTATTTACTAGGTAAAATGGAGTTTTTGAAGCCAATATTATTCCACTTTCCTTTTTTCAGTTCAATGGAGATGAAGTTTTAGATTAAAATTTAGCACAATTCTTTTGAGTCATGACTTTTGTAAAAGATTCTATTTTTACTGGAATTAGTGTGGAAATAATTATTCCCAGCAGAAGTCTATTCTTTTAAAATTTGTGTTACTGAATTGCAATATTTGTGTTCCTCTGAAAAAAGTTTTGGCATTATGTTGCAAATGTTTAAATATTTTATGTTACATTGTATTAAGATAATTACATTACGTACTTAAATACATAGTTGGGTAAATGTATTCCTCATTATTCAAGTCTCTAAAAATATTACTCTCTAATCTCACACATAGTTTTATTCTCGAAGGCCATCTGATTAATGGTAATAATTTTTTTGTAAATTAAGCAATGTATATTATGATGTGGTATTTTTCTGTTAAATTATGTGAAATGTATTTAATTAAAAAACGAATGAATATAAGTCATTGAAAAATTATTATTTCTTAAAAAAAATATTATTCACGATGGGGTCAAAAAAGACCCCAAGTAGGTAGGATGTAATTTTTTTAGTAACAGGTGGCGAGGGCTAGTCTCTAGCGGATCCCAACCTAGTTCTTCCATCAACTGTTTTACACTCCGTTCGATCGTATTAGTTTTTAACGAAGCGTACGGCTTTCCTTTGCATTTCGCTCCTTTCACTTACTAAGTTTTTTTTCTGTGCTGGGTCTCAAATGCTCACGGTCTACTTAAGATGCGACCTAACTAGAGCGAGGAAACACCTTTGTTTCCAGTTTTTAATTCGATGATATTCCCATTATTTTCACTTGATAAATCTTAGTCTCTTTTAAGCAGCGCCGCAAATGTTTTGGAATTGCAGTCATTATTCATTTTGTCGAAGAGAATTAACACGAGGAGGGAATGATAGACCGCAATAATAAAAAGTATTTCACATCCGAGTCATTACAGGGGGCTTACCGAGGAAATAAGTACCGCGCCATTTCCTGCGCTTGTTCCGGTGTTTACGCTTCGCGGGAGCAACCATGGATATGGGTCATATCCGGTTAGGGTGTTCCCTCAACTATCCACGGAAATCCCTATCCCATCCGGAGCTCGTGAATTAGGTGGCGCGGCGTTAATCCGCATTTTGGGGTTGGTATAAAGCCCTGTTCCTACCATCGGAAGAGATGCTACGAACGGGAAGGCAGGGCGAAAATTATTGATTCCTCACGCCTGCGTCAACGGGGTAACTGGGATTCACTCCCTTGGAAATAGATTCCAGATCCTCTTAGCATCCATCATCTTGGATCCTCAGATATCACCCCGCGGATGAGAATGATACCACCAGCTGCCATATCATATCATTTTGTGAGCGGCATATCCTTTCATGGTGGCGTGGTGGATAAAGCACTGGCTTCTTAACCAAATAACAAAGGGTTCTAGTACCGTTATTGGGAGCATGAAATAAATTCACTTCTAAAATTTAAGTGGTTGTGTACATGAAGGCAGGTTTTACAACTAACTCAAACAGAACCTACATATATGCGCGGAAAACACAGGAGTTAATAATTACCTTCCAAAAGTGTATGGAATTTTTAAAAAAATCACGTGATCTAAAACGGCATCTCAATAATCTGACGTCAACGCACGGCAGCTCACTCTCATCTAGGTGTATTTCTACAGGAAAAATTTAAATTGTCATTAATCATGAGTACTAACAGAAACGATCTATTTCAAACTACTTCACTGCCTTCCATAGGAAATAGCTTGGGCTGGTGAACCAAATTGGCGGTTTACGCCAATTTGGTTCACCAGCCCAACTTCACGTGAAAGCATGTAGGTACGTCTTATTACAGGCAGCAATACCATTCAGTGACGTCACCCACCGGGTTTCCGATGACTAATGTTATGAATCTGCCAAGCGCGCAAAATTTGAATGAGATATATCTTTATAAAACGGCGTTGTTTGTCAACAAAATTATCGTCCTCTGAATCCAAAAGTATGAACATAACAGACGATTATTTTTAATTTTGCATGTTACCCATTTCTTGAGAGTTTTCTAAAACTCGATCCTATTAGGAAACTTCGTGGCTACTACCACTGCACTACTCCGAAGTTAATGACCGAATGGGTCGTTAAAATGTGATTCACTTCCGAGGGGAAAAATGCAATTACGTCCTTGGTGCATTTCCCTGAGGAATAGGCTATGCTGGGTTTCTCTCGACCTTTCTTCTATTTCCCCAAATAATCTTTTACTAACTAACTTAGACACCGATATTAAGATGGCATTATAATTAAATTAGCGCTCTGTCACTAGTAATCAATCACCGATGAATAATTTTTAATACCTTTAACGTACACAGATAAACTTCATCGGGCAATTAATGATGGATGAGCACATGTAAACCCAATTGGTGCTAGCATTTTAGTTTACGTGCTTTGACGGCAAAGGTCATTTCGCACATACTGTCTGCCACTTGCAAACAGGACCAACAGTACTCGGACGAATCGGAGGATCAACCCATCGATTTGGAGCCGAGATCAATGATGCTTAACTTCGGTGACTGATCGGGAACCGGTGTTTCCATTGTGGTAGGCCATTGCCACATGCAAACCCAAGCTCTGCACAGTGAAAAGCAGAAGAGGACGGGGTAAGAACATGTGACCTCCGGATTAACATACATAAAGTTAATGTAAATTATTCTCGGGAATTCCACTGGTTAAATTTGCAAAAGGTACTGACGCACAGTGGGTTGAAATCGAAAAAAGCTGGCCAAAACCCAAAAACTGGTTTTTTTCAGTCCGGAAGTTGAAACTTTGCAGTCATTTTCCATAGATTGGTGCATGTGATTTTGCATTCCATTTGTCATAGTTTTTACGCGTTAACAATATATATGGGCTCAATGTTGGACAAATTTGGTAAAAATCGCTGCATTTACACTGAGAGTATAGCCACTATTAAATTTACCATTATATTCACAGAAAAATAGGCAAACTCAAAATAAGTTAGAACATGAAACTTTATATTTGAAATTGGAAGCTATTTTAATCAGAGAAACGGCTGGATGCGGTAAGATGCGTTTGTCATTTATTGTCGAATACCCCAAATCTAACTAGATACTACCCAGATCTCGATTTCATCTAAACAGAAGACGAACTTTGGCTGATCAGTGAGAGAACCATTTACAGAGAGCAAGTGGATGTGAGAGAGACAGTGGAAGCAAAAATTGAGTTTGCCATGAGATTTTCGTAAGAGCCTAAACGAAGAAGTTCAAAATTACATGAAATTCCTCGAAAAGGCAATAAAACCTAATCAAGAAAACTGAGTGATGCAGGAAGACATTTGGATTCACCTTTTTACATGTAGAGGTGTTCTCAAGATTTTACGCAATCCCACGAAATATTTTATGTGACACCAAGTTCATAGTTTTGTCCCTCACGTAAAACTATTTCTCTGCTCCGAAAACGGAACACATTTTATTGAACTCAGGCGTTAGGTTAAAAATATTTCTCAAAAAGGAAGAGAAAAAGTTTAATAAAAGAAAGGAATTTTAATATCAAATATCTCTTGGATCAAGAAAACACAGCAGCAATGAAACTCCGTTATAGGAGATATCGTATTACACGAGGAATGAGCAAATTATTTTAAAATGCAGTGGTTCCCAAGGTTAATAAATATCAACTACGTCCCCGAAGCAAGTTACATTAAGACGCAAAACCAGAGAGACCGCAGCGGGTGTACCGGATGTTACTTTAAATCGTCCGATCGCAAGGTTATCAACTTTGTCACTACCTTGCGCTAGAAGCACCCATATCACGTGAAAATGAACTCAATTTCTTTATATAGATGAGATATTTTCGCGTTGGAATTTCTCTATTTTTTCCCTTCAATAGCTTCCAGTCGCATGAAAATTGCGTCATAAAATTCGGAGCGCCAGAGAGCTTCGAGAAATGAATGGGGCGAGGGAATTTCGACCGAAAGGTGGGGAAAGCCTTATACTCCCGCCACAACGATCCCCTTTAGGCCTTGTCTTACACCGACAATCTTACCGCAGGGGGGTAGGAAGAATGCTGCCTGTGTCGTGACAAACTCCTCTCAATCGCCTTCCTTCCGATATTGGAGCAATCCCTTTTCCAACTACACGCATATGACGCGCAGAAGCGCAGCGCGCGCACGGTGTAGTGGGGATAAGGCGAGTGTCGAGTGTAGCGAGGAAGGGCAGGGATGCAGGAGACTTTCTATTACGAATGAAATAACCTTCGGCGCCACCAGAGCCGTTAGTTAGAGCCTGTTCCTACCCCACCCCTTCTCATATCCCCCATACCGGCGATATAAACGAGTCCATCACGATCTTTTGTGCCGCAGTGCGTTGGAGATTGGTTCCCACGGGAGGAAAAAATACATGAGCATGGTGCTGCGAAGAGTTGTGGGTGGATAATCTACTTTATACGCGCTAACCCGAGAGCCTCAGAAGGATCGTGTGACAAAGTGTGCTAGAAAAATGATCCATAGAAAAAGGGTGTAGGAATAAGGTATTATGGGAGGAAAGGATTGATTAGTGAGGTGAGTTTTGATCGAATTATTACACCAATCTGTTGGCCCTGCAATCATGAATGGTGTGTGGGAAGAAATAATTTTCGAACCAATCAGTGATTTATCTTATTGTGTTGCAAAAATAAGAGAACTTAAAATAAAAACTTGGCTGAACTGAAAAACTGAATAGGTATTTATAATTTTTATTGTTTCAGCTTGCTTCGCAGCACTGTAGTATCTTCAAGAAACAACCCAAATAATGGTTTTCATTTGAAGTTCTATTAACTTCCCAATGGAATTCCATTTTTTCGGCGTCTGACATCACTCGCTATTTTTGACGCTATTGCGGGTTCTACATATGCAGTGGGGATATAAAAATATGATCTGCGTTGCTACTTGATGCTGGTGAGATCTGAATTTCTAATAAACTCAGCCGATCGTGTAACCATTTAAATCCTAGTGTTGTTATAACCGCTTAAATTTTAAATTAAATTTGAATATGGCGTCTGTTATGAATCGAGAAAAATCTCGTTCAAGTTACCTTATATAATGGGCCACTGTCAATTATATCAATGAAAAAATATTTTCATTAGCCGTAAAGAGTATTATTGCTTTTTAACCTTCAAAACTGGAACCTCTGAAAACTGTCGTCATCCCGCTAAAACGGCTCTAATGGCTAATGGCTAATTTTCACATGTTTGATCGCTTCCAATTGTTCACTTTTGCTATATTTACATTCGTACATACTTCACGGCAGAACATAAAGGAGAAATTAAGTTTCAAAATGCCTATGTAAAAGTGAGTTCTTGAATTACGTTATGCTTTTTCTCAGGATCTTCACTAATAGAAAACTGTGCTGAAGAATCAAAGATGGAGGGCAATATTACTTCTCCGTTGCCAAGTTTCTACTGAGGAGGCACAGCGAAAACCATGTGTCATAATTGATGTTTGCTGCTTATTCAAGTATTGATTTCACAAAAGACATTTGGAAATATATATACGCGATTTCTTATAAAATTCTTCATATTTCAAAGATATATAACTAGATATATTTATGGAATAACCCTATTAATTGCAAAATTGAAACGTAATATGGTAAGTACTAATGCGCGCGGGAATGCGTGATGCACGTCTGATACAGATTAGAATGGTGGGTAAAAATATCCAGCTTAATATAATCCACCTCAGAAAACTTCCATGTATTGAGATTATCGGTGGTTTAACTGGCGATACACCTGCCCAGCAATCGCAACCTCTGGGTCTGACTCTCGTTTAAGTCCCATCATTACTTTGTTGGCTATTTTGTCAACCATAGTTTAATACACGATCATAAATTATATACTACCAATGGAATAAAACAAATAATACATAGGTAATCATTTCCAGATTTAGAAGCGCTATTTAAAATTTCGATATCTCATAAAGGCATTAGTCATTAGCACTGGACGTCTACTTTCAGGGAGAAATTGGGCTCGGCAGGTAATCCGGTTATTCACATGTTGTACGGTCAGGGCCCCCTTAACTTTGCATTCCCTTTTTGATATTGTATAGCATCTTTTAAGCATATTTAATACAAAGAAGGAAATTAACCTACAAAATGGTTAATGGTTTCAAGAAATTTTCATATGTACTAAGTAGTAGACCATTTCGGGAAATGGGCGGGTTTCACCGCACCGTCTGAAAAAGGCAAGCCGATGCGCTCCGCATGGGCTTGCCTTGCTCCTGGGCTCTTGCCTGGGCTCCTCATAGACGCAGGGCCCAGTGCAGCGGCGCCTGTCGTACTACCCTAGGGACGGCACTGTGTACGGTGACACAGATGGTCACCGAACGGGCAGAGATAACAACCGCCATTATTGGACAGCGCTTGTGAGGGGTCCACGAGTCTACTAGTTTATGAGGTCGAAATAGATTGTCTTTTTTATCTCCATTTTCGATAAACAAACACGCTAAATGCGTAATTTAGGATTCAATTCGATTCATTTATCGACAAAAAAACTGTTTATAACAGGGTTATGGATTTATGCACAGTGATTCCATGGCACAGAAAAACGAATTGCAGTTTCGATATCGGATGCAACTGCGTATCTGCCGATGAAATCGACATAAAAAACTCCCCAGACAGCATCTCGCTCAAGGTTAGTATTAAAATAAATGCACGACTTCCACAGATGAGCCAGTAAACATTTCATAGTGTCAGTTCACGGTTATATGCCACTAAAAACGGAATATATGCATTGATATAGCAAAAGAGTTTAAATGAAGGTGATCAATCATAGATATCAAGTTTTTATAGATAACGGAATATATAAAAGGTAGCCTTTTAACAACTGTCCCTTCTCCAAAAATTTGCATAAACTCTAGTTTAATGTAAGTTGAAAATTCCTATGCGTGTCTACGCGAACATGTAAGAATTATTTCCAAATCTTCATGCTATAAAATCAAGATTGATTTAATTATTTCTTTAATGAGCCAACAAGTACTTATTCACTGTCATCATTGGTTGTTCAATACTTAGATTGGTTGACAGCAGCCCTCCATCCATTCCTATCTAATGCTAGTTCCCTTTCTTCCTTCTCTTAATTTATCTTATAGTGGTACAGAATTATCATAATTTAACCTCGCATGTTTTCCCAAGTTACGTTGATTAGCCCGCAGGTTTCCATAATTCGCTCTAGAAATCCCCATGAAATCAAAAGAAACCTAAAATGGCTCGGGAGCTGGTGAAACAAATAATGCATGTTAATATCCCGGACCTGTCTGTTTTATTTTTTCAATTGCGCCAAACCATAAGCGTCTTATTTTAATCCAATTTCCCACGGTTAATGGGTCAATGAACTTTGGTTATCCTAATGGGTTATTCAAAAAAAGCTTGATAAAAGCAGTATTATATAATAATGGAGCCATAGAATAATAATTCCTTAAAACTACTTATAATTAATTTTCGCTCATTTTTATCCTCAAAACCATTTCTGTAAATTGGGTTTTGACAACACCGATAAGAAAATTCAAGCCCAAAAATTTGGATGATATGTGATAAAAGGGAGAATGAAAAAATGTACTACTATCTCGAAAGGGGAACTGTTTTCTGTCTCCTTGATAAGACATTTGAAAACACCATTGTAACGTATAGGATGGATTTCCAATGTGATATGTAATCTCAGATCTCATGAAATCGCATGGACATGCAATGGACGGGAAAGCGGATTTGACCACTTTAGCAGGGGATATCCAAGAAATTTACTTTCTCTCGGCAATAATAATTTTAAGTCATCCAGTGCCACTCGTGGTTATTGGTTAGGGGGTATCATTTAGTGTCACTTGGAAAAATAGATCAATAACCTGCGTATGGTCATTCTCATAACAGCCTTGTGTTAAGAATTGCAAGAATGAAGAAATTGGCATCGGAATTGGATATAGAATCATGATAGATGAGGTAAATATAACAATATTTGGCGACGAAAAAACAGCAATTAAAAGCACTAAAGGATGAAAAGAAGAAAATGAAATGTTTATATGGTCGATTCAAAACTTCATAAATTTCAGTCCTGGACACAATAGATAGTGCAACAATAGAAAGACTATGCATGTATTATCCAAAACCTTAACCAAGGGAGATACTTACACTCTTCACGGTTTCGTCACTTTTTTACTGCAACCTAATCAAGACCTGAGAGCTACATTATGTGGATGTGATCCGCAAAAATGCCAAAACAACATACAAATTACAATATTTAGTAATATTCACCCTCATATAAACTAGATAAATGCGACACTCATTGTGTATGTATACAAGATCTTCCTCGAAAACTCCAGGGGATCGAAAAAGTGCCCACATTCCAAACGTTTAATTTCAAGCCTCGTTAATTTTAATGAAAGAATATCTCAATATTCATCTTAAAATATACAAATTGTAATACGGTTGATAGTTGGAGATAATACAGTTCCGTCAAAGCGCTACACATTGCCGCCCTTCTTTTAATGCAACTTCACTTTAACAAAAACACTGCTAACGTGACAACTGTCAGCAAAAATATGCGACGAGTAGGCTACAGAAATAAGTAGCATAACAAGAGGAAAAATATTTTATGGACAAAAATATGCCAAGGAATAACTAGTAACTACAAATTTTGGGAACACTAGATAATAAAGCAATTGTGTAATAATTAAATGACGTAGGATACTGGCCCAGTTTGTAGGAGTAAACAATACTGAAAAATAATTTTGATTTATGCTTGAAAAAATAAAAGGATATTTACTAACAAAACTAAAGCCAATATTTTACATTTATGGATCTATCCGGCAGTACGAAAATCTATCGGAAATGGGTAGAATACTCTCACTAAGATGGAAAATAAACTATTCCGTGAATAATAATGCTTTACTGCAAATACATTAATTCAAAATATAGAAGTTGTGTTTTATAGAGCCACATCATGTGTGTGGAAACATGATTACGCGCGGCTGCTATAGGTTTTAGATAAATCGGCGATGTCCGCGATGGAGGACTGATAATGTCACATAAAAATCCGCCTACACGTAACCAATAGTCCTCGGAATCTTTCAACGATAAATCTACCACATAAACATTTGCTGGCGAAAGCATAACATCACCGTATTTCGAGCATGGATCTTTTTTTTGTGCTATGGACGCTGAATGCGACAGCGGTAAACTCCTCGCAGAAGGAAAATTATGTACTAAGTCGGTGAAGGGAGCTGTGCAAAAAATGAGAGGGAAAAATAGTTGGGAATGAAATGGAGATGCGGGTGGGGGTGATGGCGCCAGGGGGCATTGTGGTGTGGCGAGGGGGTGCTAGGCGCCACCCTCCGGGAGAGGAGGGACCCCGTAGATTGAGCACAAAACCAAAACTACAATTCATGGGACCAACACTCGGTGAGGGTGAGAGAAGTTAGGCAGCGCAATATAGCGATACATCGGCTACCATGTGTGATATTCATGAGATATCGCATTCGATATGCACCATCGAGCTATCCGATGTACATTTTTACGATATCGCGCGATATAAGACATGGTGATCATTGTGTACTATGCAATATAACATTTATTTTATTCACAAACCAATGCGAACGTGAATGTGATGTCACGCGATAAACGATTTCAAGATGTATGGAACTCGAAAATCGATAATCATGAAATATTTATGTCGATAATGTGCTACCGATCTATATATTACATTGTTTAGTGACATTAATGAATAGGAGGTATCTTTTTTTGATGGATACGTTTGCGACTTAAGACGTGAATACAACAGAAATCAATACAATAACCGATGAGCACATGATTTGCATACAATGATTAGAGTATATCATTCACGGTCCGGATAGATGTTTTCTCAAAACTAATTTAACAAATAACATGAACAGCATGTGGAACGTGTCTGACCATAATCCGTTTACGACCTTAGATACCTAATTATGAGTAGAATCAAGGTGGGCGCACATTGTTGGCAACTCTATTTGGAAATCCTCGTAATAAAGCCGTCTTGGCGAACATGAACAACATAAGGAGCGTGTCTGACCATTTAAGACCTTAGATATCTAATTAAGTGTAAAATCAAGGTGGGCGCACATTGTTGCCAACTCTATTTGGAAATCCTCGTAATTAAGTCAACTTGGCGATGTAACTAGAAAAGCCTCCAATTAGGGAACGTAGATTTAAATCCCAGGCCATTGAAATGATTTTTTAATTGTAAATTTTTATATATGGGATGTTACATCTTGAACTAGTGACTGCGTTCTAAATCATTTGTCTAATATGAGAAATGAAAAATCCATGAGCTCGGTTAATTCAATAATTCAATGAAATTCAAAGCAGAATCCGCGATATCATTGTTTAAACGCTATAATGTATTTTCCAAAACAAAGTTGTATGCGATTCATAGCATATTCGGCGATTAAAAATTGCGTTGAATTTCGGTACCTGAACTTGAATATGGAATAGTTCTTTAGAGGGAGGATTCACCAGGGACTATAGTGATTTTATCTCAATGGAGAGAGATATGCTGTTAATCGTAAATTTTCATAACTGGGGTGTCACTTCCTGAGTACGTGACTGCGTCATAAATCATTTGCATAATAAAAGAAATGAATATTCCATGAACTCGATAAAAATTCAAATATGCGATATCATTGATTAAGTTTTATTACATTTTGCAAAACAAACATTGTGCACAACTCATAGCATATTCTGAGAAGAAAAATCGGGTCGAAGTTCGATACTGACATTTGAATATCGAATAGCCCTAGCGAGAGGGGAATCGCTGGGGAGTGGGTAAGGGGTTTTTCCTCACTGACGGAGAGAACCTTGAGATATGCTCAAGGAAGTGTTGTCGGAGGAATGATGGAAGGGGTTGGTGGTTTCACGGGAGATGGGGATGGGAAGGTCTGAGAAAGATGATAGATTGCATTATCAGGGAGGTGCGGAGGGGATGGAAGGCAAAAGGGGGCTTAGGGTGAAATTCCTGAGGGGTGAGGGAGAGGCTGCGTAGGGATACTGGGGTGTTGGGAGTGTGGCAGGGGATGTGGAGTGGCAGAGGGAGAGGATAAGGAGGGAAAGTGGGTCGGAATAGTGGGAAGAAAAGGATGAGGCAGCTCTCTTCGCAGATGCTCTCTCGAGGAGATGAATTGAAATGATATAATTTATCACCACTCAAGGGGTTTTTGTTGGCAAAAAAAATAGCTGCTGATGGCAACCAGTATACCTTTTTCACGGCCTGGCTGCCTCCAACGACAACTAAACAGCTATCTATCCGCCTTTCTTTCTTACTCCGGGGCACACCTCAAGAAGGAACAGACTGTTGCAAGATGCCTTCAAGACAAAGAATGTATTACGTCTTTGCAAGAATGCTTAGGAAAAAAACTGTGAATTATATAGGGAAAGCTATGAGTGGTAACGTTTTGAAGTATTTATCTCGAATTAAATTCAAGATTAATCCAACTTGACAATAGAAGCAGAGGAAATACTACTCCAATGCATGCATTTTGGTCATCCAGGTTACCATCAGCTGGGAGAGGATTTTAATCTCGTGAACACGTGCGTGTTGCCCGTGGCTCGGATTTGACAACTTGGATTAATCTTTAATTTAATTTATCTGTCAATTGCTATCTTCTTTATTTTCTCGAATTGTTTCATATTGTAAAATTACACGCTATTTTGATTAAAACCGCCCATTTTTTCGACGTTTTTTGACATTATTGATATAACAGAAAAGGAAAATGAAATCACTAATACATATATACCACTCAAGGATGTTTCAAGTATACTTCAGACAAAAACAGTTTTACATAGGAATGATAAATCACCGACTCCAAACACTTGTACTTTTAATGTCTTTATATTTATGCTCCCTTGCCTGCATTGCTATTATGACACACCTTTTCTAAAACATTAACTTATTTTGGTGGCATATGTGGGTGGCTGGGTGGTTATGTGGGCTTTATATTGAAGATGAAAGTGGGAAAACTATTATCGGTTCCTCATTAAAATTTTGTAAAATTTCGCAAATCTATTTTTGTCAAAAAGTTTCCTTGATAATGACGGATGACGGTTAAATTATTAGGACAGGTCTGTAATAAATTAGCGTTATAATGATGAAAAGAGAAACTCTACAAGTCTTCACTTTTACCAATCGATGTCAATGTCTGTGGCGTCATCATCAAAGTACTGAATGTGGAAATACGACGCTGTAGACCAGGGTTGTCCAACTGGCGGCCCGCGGGCTGCATGTGACCCGCGGTGCCACTTATTGTGGCCCGCAAAAGTTATTAGACAAAAATTCAGAAATTTATTTTTATTTTTACACCTTACATTGTTTCTTATTATTACTTAAAAAAGTAATACTTTTTTACTATATGGCCCGCAACCATATTAAAGGTTATGTTGTGGCCCTTGATGCCTTGCAAGTTGGACAGAGCTGCCGGAGACCTTGAATTAATTTGGTATACTAAGCAAAATTAAAATCACATGAAGCTTTTCTTTTTAGTATCAAAAACAGCACTTCGTTTAAAAAAGTAATGTCAGAGAAGCTAAGTTGGTTTAAGCACTCAACGGGGATTCGGGATATGTGGGTTCGCTTCGCAATCCTGGTGAATGATCTCCACAGTGAGTGACACATTAAAATTATAATGCTTTAATGCATTACACCCTTTTGCCTGCATAGAAATTTTAACTATTTTACCCAGTCAGAAACGACGAATTTTCGAGATGCCCATGCGTAAAAAAATCCGGATGCTGGTGATGCAAGCAAAGAAATAAAACACTGGCATAAAAACAACTCAATTTTACGACAGTATCTGAATTTAGCCGGACAGACGTTTCTCTAGAAGGAGAAGGCTAAGATCCTGGTTCGCGATTTGTAGGAATAAAAAGCTCACTGAAGTATTTGAATACGTAAATTATCACTGTAATGAAAGGTTATGAAATACGCATTAAAATTCAGTGACATTAAAATTATACTCAGATCTTACAAAAAAGTTCGTTGGAACTATTCTTGCTTTCAAAGTTTTAATATGCGTCTATAAAATTGGATAAGTATAGAGTGCATTACCCTTATTAAATAGGTAATGCACTGCTGAAGGCCGAAGATATATGACATGGGATTAGAAAATTAAGCTTAGCAGTTTAGAGGGAATGAGTTAAAGAGGAAGCATGCTGAGCTACAAGTGAAATTGAGTATGACAGTATGCATTTTTAGATAAAGCGTAAACTATTAGAGAAATTATTAATAAACAGTCAAGCCTACGTTACAACCAGAATTATAAAAAGGCAGAGTTACAGAATGAATTTTTAGACCCACAATTGTGCGTCAAGTTTTTACGCCAATCTTTAACTCTTAAAAAAACTGAAAACAACAACAGAATGAATCTACCTTCTATTTTGTCTTCCTTGTATATGGCAGGGAGATCTCATTTCCTTTCTTTTTTCTCCTCCACCTAAAATTCTTGTTTGATCGTTAAGTCATCACAGACTCTTTTACTGGTCCCCCTAAACTTCTTTTTCCCAACTTATCAGGCGCTATTTTACTATTATTATTTTTTCACCCATGCGATAGCGCATACAATCCATTCACGCTATCTTTTCAAGGTCCACTCGTTAATGTTCTCTACTTTGCAAGTTTTTCTTATATTTTTGTTTCGTTCTCTGCCCAGTTATGTTTTATCCTTGATTTTCCTTAGTACTTTCACTTCACTTTAAACACCTAAGTATGTATTATTATTGACTAACACACCTTTGCAGTGTACAACAGAGAACAAACAGTGTACACGCATCATATATTCATGAATCAGGGTTAAACATACTGAGATATTATTCTAAGTAATCATATTGAGATGTTTTCCCAAGTAGATTTTTTGACACACCTACGCGACACAAAGGGAGAAGAAATTAAAAGCGAAGATAAATTGTATTTTGAAGGTTACATATAAACAGCAATTTACTAATGATCTGATAACTGATGTCAGACATTAATAAAAGAGGGTACAACGCGCATTGCTCATAGGACCGGAAAAGAAAGGAGCATTAATGAGGTACAAGGAAGAATTAAAAGCCATTAAAGTGTAACTGCTCGATTGTAATTAATGACTAGAATACCTTTGCTATTGCACCCACATTCGTGTGCATACTTCATATTCCCAGAATCATTTTTCATAGAAAATAAAAAATAAAATTAAAGCTGAACTTGCACTTAAGAAACCAGTTATTAAAATATCTTTGAGGCCAAGCTACCTCCATATTAATCGTCTTAAATAGCTAAAGAAACTCAATTACCAGAAATATTGAGCATTTTCCAATGCTAAAGTAAATGTACACAAAGGAAATTTCAGCCTGCTAAGGAGCTAATAAAATAAAACATAGTATGCACAGAATATTCATTTCAGGGAATGGGTTCATTGTAAAATACTTTCACAAAGCTGATCATAAATCAGTCTTACTTTGACAAAACCCCAAAATCATCCTCTTATAATTTGCTTCACCTGAAGAGTCGAGTAATTTCAAAGGAGCAATTATTCAATTCTATCCACCCAATTATTATAATTTAAACAGGCAAATAGTTCAGAAAAATTGACCTCCATGTGAATATTTTTAAATATAATACATATTTATTGCAGGCTATTTATTTATACATTAACGAAAAATAAGACACACGAATTCAAGAACAAGTAACTATTTTAATCATTAATTGAAAAGCTGAAATTCGTGTTCAGGCTTCGTGCATCTTCCAGAGTCCGTACCCCTATTAATAAAAGACTCCTCGCGTCTTTTGATAAAATTCTTACATGTCTATTAGGAACTTCAGCATTAATACTATTAAATTGCTCAGAATACTAATAGACAGTCCATATTTATCGCCGAATAAATCCTAATTTTTCGCCATTATGGAAATTTTTCTCCCGTGATAATGTGCTAAAGTAAAGTAAAAATTAAGTAAAATTTCTGACCCCCTGCACTCCCTGACGAAGATTGACTGTCGGAAAAAAAGGCCACCTCAGCAACGCAGCTCGTTAGCTAACGATAACAAAATGGATGGGAGCAGGGTTTGACTAGTACTCCTTAAACCTGCGTTCCTGCATGTTCTGACTGCCATGCACTAGAATATAACATCTCTTCTCAAATCTCACGATTCTAATAGGTTCAGCTTCTGCACTTTTCAAACTCAATTTTCGATGGTAACTTAATTTACAAATGCAAGCACATTTCTTATGATTCGTAATTTGCGCGCTTTATATCCGGCTCAAATCAAGAATAGGGCACAAATATTAGTCTTAAAACTACATAAGCTTATTTTCTTTTAAAAGTCTACCAGCAGTTGTCACGGAACACAGCAGAATGTTCGCTACTTCTTTTTAGTGTTTCCTTATGAACGTGGTTGCTCAAAATAATAGTTTAAAGAACATTTAAAGAAATTCAGGATTTCAAACGCAAGATATTACAGACTAAGGTTACCTTGCTTCAAATGAAAAGCGTTTTACTATCGCCTAACAGGGTCAAGGATACTCACTTCTTTGAAAGATATTCATAAATCCATTCACAGAATGCACGTTTTACGAGGGATATCTGAAGACGCTCGATACGATAACCTGAGACAAATAAGTAAAGTCAGTGAAAGAAATCAGTTCCTTAAACATTCGAAGCTTTTTAGAAAAAGGAATATCATAGTTTTCAAGTATCTCATAAATCCAGAGAATAACAGTCACAGTAGATTTTACAAATTTCATTGATGGTAGAATTTCCAGAAGGGTTACCGAAGGCTGATGAAAGGTGGTGAAGAATGATTGGGAGGGTTTCCAAGAAAAAGTAAAGCATAAAATGTTAAAAAAGACTCAGCTCTAAGACTTTAATTCAGATTCGGTTAGTTAAGATAGTGTTCTCGATGGAAAAGCGTATTATCTTCGGTTTTCAGGCTGAGAAAATACTGAACTAGAGATTATAAACCGTACTTAACAGTCACCAGCTTAAACTTTAAAATTATTTTCTCACAAAAAAACTGAAATACATGTGGTATGGGCAAACATTTGGAAACTGCTAGCGTTTGGATGATTTTGCGAAAGGATGCTTGGGAGTTTAATTTCGAAAGATTTTTCTATGACTTAATCTACCACGCTATGAGGCTTTGTGTGCAGAAAATACGAAAGAGAATACAATAAATAAAATTAGTAGGGAAATCTCAAAAGTAGCAACCATTGAATTCCATAAAATTAATTAAAATTACATCTATTGTTGTCGAAATATTAAATGCCTTGAAGGGCCTTTCCAAACTGATTGAAAATTGTCGAAAATAATTGGGAGGTTTTTCGTAGGAAAATAAGCAGAAAATATATGTCCTATATCCCACATCTAGAAAAATCACAAAAAAACCACCTCGACAACAGTAAAGAACAAGAGATCTCAATATTTCCAATATTTTAAAATACCGAAACAATGAGGATGAAAACTGAATGGCATCGATGAACACACAGACTATTGACGTTTAAAATCCAACGTCCCATTACTTACGAGAATGGAATAAGAAAAGTGGGCCGCGGTCTTGAATTCAGAAAGCGGTCAGTCATAGAGTGAGTGTTGAGGCCTGAGAAGGCCTCATGTGGTTGGAAAGAACGGTGGAGGATATGGGAAGGAGAAAATCGACGCCACCATAACCATCGTGTAACCAACGTAGGGATACCATCGCGTGCATTTGGCAAAGCAATAAAACAAGGGGGCGGGGGAAGGATGGAGACGGAGAGAGACTTGGAGCTGGGATAGAATTCGCAATGCGGAAAAAAGATTAAAGGTTCGTCTTCACCGCAAGATCGTACATATTTTTTTTATCTCGAGCGAATAAAAAATATTTTTTTCCTCCGTTAAGAAAATGAAACGTTTCCATACTAAGAATGGCGTCGACTCCTTCCGCAAGAAATGCTTCTTTTTATTTTATTGTCCTGACTAGTCTATCAGCTTGAAAGAAATAAAAAATATGTCTCAACCTCGTTTAAGGAATAATTCAAACATTTTGCTTTTGGAAAGGTTACAACAAAAGGTGATAACGATAGTTTAATTCGTTCACAAAGTGAAGAGAACGCCTGGAAAATTTAAAGTTCCTTTTTTACTTCTAAAATAACATAGGAAGCAAGAGAATGTAACTAAATTCTGTATCTAATGAGATCATTAACAAATGAAATACCAGGAATGTTATGTAACAAATACTAATCGCAGCATTGACACATGACAGCTTTACATATCGGGTCTTAAATTACAAAGAGTAGCGCATACGACAAACATTTCCTGGAAAATACATTCCCAATAGAGGCGACGAATTGGTCATTTCAATCTATAAAAAAATTACAATTTACAAGCAACTAGTTACATACTTCGAGAGAAAAGAGTAATAAATTATAACTAGCAAAAGCCATATTAAAAGTTCCGAAAATTTATCAATGCAAAAGGTATCTCTAATGAGAGGTAGAAATGTATTCTGACTTCTTTCAATGCTTAACTACATCATCAACCATACTTATTGGCTTTGAAAGACAATAAAATTGTGTTCGGTAAAAAAGTAATTAAACCATATTGTACAGTATTACTGAATTAATTATCGATTTGTTTTCATCTGTAATTGATTTTATCTGGCGGTCTTTGCCAATCAAATAAGAGTAAAAGGTACATCAGCCTATTTTGATACCAGAGAAGAAAAAAATAAATGACAATCACTATAAAAGCTCACATGCTCCAACCTAATTCTTCTTAATGGGTACATAACTGTTCCATTTCCAGCAGGAAAGCACCAAAGACACTGCATTGTCCGGACTAAACGCGTAGAAAGGAACAGGGAGATGCTTACATAGGAAATTGACACCGCGGAGATGAGCTTCACATCACACGTCTAGTTGCGCATACTTCCTCCTTTTTCCTTGAGGACGTGACAAATATGGAGCCTCACATCCCTCTCTTATGCGCTCACTTAAAAACCATTTCAAGGCGTTTAAGGGGTTGAAAAAAGAACTTTTTTTAAGTACAGCGTTCCGTGCACATGGGTGAAAAGAGAGAGATGCGCAGCTGTATGGAAGCTTGAAAAATAGTCTGACCGACTGGGGGTCACGGAGTGCCAGCACACCACCGATGCTCCTTCCACGCCTCTGCTCCGTCGTTCCCCCGGTCTCCGCAACTTGCTCTCGAGAACCCTGGATATCGTAATGGTGCACGGCAGACGGCGCGGAAAGTGGGACAAGAGGCGGGTCGCGGGGAGCCCAAGAGTGTGTTTCGTGGACGGAAAAGGGGCGGCACTAGAAAAATTTCACGAAAAAGTCCTTTTTCGCGCGCGCACTTAAGGTTTTCATTTAGGGTGACTGAATGCTCGACACAAGTTCCCACCCAGCAAAAAAAGAGGGCTGCGGTGACCATTCTCCCGCAGCTTCGATGTAAAGCAGTTGAGCAGGAATGAGAGAAGAATTATCGCAGAAAAATAATAATAACAATGTTGCGTGAATTTGCACACTTTCAGGTGCTGGTCAGAACAGTTTTGACTCGTAGTCAGTCGTGCGCGAAAAACCATCTTAGTTACGCTTCAATTATCAGAAGATTTGGGCATCATGTTGGCAAAACGAAGGTAGTTAAACCTTCTTTCATTTATATCCGACAAACAGAAGGAAGTACCATTATGGGTAAGTGATATGAAACAACTCTACAATTTTGAAATAGTTATTATTCCTTTGCCTATTATTCCTATTTAGGAGGAGATGCAAAACACATCAGCAACACAGTTTCACTTTATCTATATAGTGTTTTCTTTATTACTATTTCTTATATTCATTGTTTTGGCGGCGGTTGCCAATACTGAAGTAATACCTAATGATATAAAATAAATATTCATTAGAGGTATGTTATCATATTCAGTTTTTATTAAATGTATATGAGTTAATGCCAATTGAAATACTTTTATGCAGACACACATAGGCCCGGTTTTATTACCTCTGGTTAAATAATTTCTCGGTATGAAAATCAACGTTATCCTGCTCTCCTATCGATGAAACTCACTTCAACTAGACAACATGGCATTCTGATTTAATATGCAAAACTCTCACGTTAAGCTTAAATTAACAAAAAGACCACGTCATCATTTGTTTACATTATAAAACCGGGCCTCAATGAAACAACTTCAGATTAGTCGCTGCCACCTAGTGTATTGAGTATATTCTAAATAATTAAATAAATAAATACATTTCTTGTAGGATTTAAATGCTAAAACCATACAACATACATACATATCCATCACGCCATTCCCTTTCGGGATAGGTAAAGTCAAAGAAATTAGTTATTGCCGTTAGCCATTAGACTTAATTTTAATCATTTCCTCCATATAGTGCCCTATCCTTACAAACCACTTTCGCTTCTCTTATACTCATGCATTGCCTCATACACGCTCTCCTATACTTAAAAATCCTAATATTCTTCCTCTTTAGAGTCACCTCTACGACATTAACCCATGATTTTCGTGGTCTACCTCTTCTTATCACACCATTCACTCTACTACCTTATATGTTTGTCGTTATTCGACTCTCCCAATCTCTCGACATGGCCAAACCAACAAAGCACACTCCTTTTATATGAGTCCAATATTGGAAGATCCAATCCAAATTTTTCATCACCCGCCCATTTCTAACCCTATCCATCCTACTTTTCCCGCAAGTACATCTCAGGTACTCCATTCCCACTGTATCTAGACTACTTTTATGCTTATACTGACAAACCCAGATTTCGCTGCCATATAATAGCATCGGGAGGAGAACACTTTTGCACACTGCAATTTTCGCTTCCCTGCACAAGTAATCATTCCCAAATATGCTCCACATACAACTTACGAAAGCATACTAAAGGAATGGCACCCGAAAATGTTCATGCAAAAAGTCACTGGTTAAGTCTCTTAGGTTTTCATTCAGAACGGCCACTCAACAAAAAAATCCTACCAGAAACGTGCGCTGGTGGCCATGATCCCCATCCACCGATGCAAAGCTATAGAAGAGAACTAACAAGGAGACATCGCGTGACTTATGTTCGGGATCCAAACGAGGCAATTATTTTCTGAAACTTAAAGAGAGAATGCGGGAAAAGTAACACGGCTTTCTTCCACATAGGCCCGGGTTCGAGAGAAAAACGCTATTAAAGAATCTTCCTCCGTATAAATCCTTTATAGTTCACGAATTACACAACAGAGGTCGCCGTCCAGTGGTTTGAGGCTCTGAGCCAGTTTACATCATATAGTGCCTGGGGTTCGATCCCAGGTTGCGGCATAATTTTTCTTTCGAATATTTTACGGATTCACTGAAAATTGCCCACTCCCATTCATTTACGGCAGTAGCAACAATATTTTTTATAATTTTCAGCCTTTCCTGGATTTTCAATCAATCCCCTTGGGAGATTTTCGAACCTAATTTCGGGATTCTTGTTTGGCCGAAAAGATGCATCACATGCTGAGAGAACTAATATGTTTAGATTTTGAAAATACAAGGATACTTCCATGAATAGGATGGTCTTTGATTGGTCGTGTGTCTTTCTCGTGGCCGTAAACAATGAACGGATTATTACTTTTTAATTAGCAACGATGTACTCACTTTTAGGATTTAAACGGAGGAAGATTCTTTAATAGCGTTTTCCTCTCGAACCCGGGCCTATGTGGAAGAAAGCCATGACTTTTTTCCCGCATTCTCTCTATGGTTTCAGAAAATATTTGCCTCGTTTGGATCCCGAATATAAGTCATGCGATGTATCCTTGTAAGTGAAGAACCAAACCGTCGCGTCGTCACGGCGATTTTGCGCACACTCAGGTGCTGGTGGATGCAGCCTCAATTTTCCGGCGCGACGGCCAGGAAACCTTTCTTACGCTCCCTTAAAACCGTCTGAAGTATTTGGCAACATAGGAAGCATTATTAATTGCCCCTTTAATTACAATTCCACCACGAGGAGGACAACGAGAAAATTTTATAATTGCTGTTTTTTCGGAAAACAATCGTAGGTTACTTGTTATTCTTTCTCATAAGCGAAATTTTAGCATGAAAACTATTTTATGGTGTAAATATCAGGAGTATTAGGTCAAATAAAAAATATAAAACTTCTACCAGCGTTTCAGATATTTATTTATCCATCCTCAGGACTATAATGAAATGATGCATAACGAAAAATGTTTACTGCAGTTCTTTTTTTATGACAAAATGGTTTAAACATATAATTAACAGTCATTAAGTCTTTTAAACCATTTTGTCGTAAAAAAGGATTGTAGAAAACATTTTTCACTATGAAACATTTCATTAAAGCCCAGAGGATGAATAAATATAAATATCCGAAACGGTGACAGAAGTTTTACACTTTTTATTTGACCTAATACTCCTTATGTTTATACCATAAAATATAAGAGGTCGAGAAAACATCATTTGAATGAAAACTATTGTAAAATAAGGTCTTCTAAATTTCTTCGATTGTAGAAAGTATTATATTTCTCGACACAGTGTTTTCATCCCGAGAAAGAGGACTCTGGTGGCCACAGGCTTCAAAAGATGCTAAATTACACGGAAGACATGAGTAAATAATAGCCGTCGAGTAATTATAACCACAGTGATAAGGTGCATACTCAGGAACTGGTCGCAGTCTCAATTTTCTGTCGCGTCGTGACAGAAAATTGAGACTGCGAGACTAATTCGTGGGAATTCCAAAAGCCAAATACAAATAAGTTGAATTAAATGAAGATGTGGATAAATGGGTAAGGTAAGAACAAACGACATTACTGCTCCGAATCAAAAGTAGCTATTCATGACATTTCCCGAAAAAGACAAGAAACTAAAATTAAACTAACAAAGAGGAGAGCTCAAAAGATTTTATGAATCAAGTCCTCGCGCTCGCTTTCAGATTTCCTATTAGGGCTCGATGAAAGTTCCCAACTCGAAAAAGAGGGCTCAGGTCTCCACACTCCTTAACCAACAGGTGCTAAAGAGTCGAGTATTAATAATGGTTAGGAAACTTCACGTATACCCGGTGCTGGTCACCTCAGTGTTTTCTGGTCGTGAAAAATTCCGCCAACATTCAGCTGAAATTTCCTAAAGAATCATAAACGAAAAATGTTCCCAGAAAAAGCTCTCATTTAAATTATATTATCAGAGGAAAATAATTTTTAGGCATAAGCGACTTAAGCTTACACTAGACAAACATTATTTCGTCCCAAAGAGAAAGGAGATATTTTGAAGCTTGATAGTCATTGAGAATTGTGTTTCCAGCATCCATTTCAGGAAATACCGTAGTGAAATATTGTGTGAAGAAAGAGATAAACAGCGTTAATTATTCCAAACAGGAGTTGCTATGCTTGCATGTTTCCTGTTGCAAATAACAACAGCATTCTCCTTGAGCTCAGGAGGAGCGATAATAAAACACTTTCTTGAAAATAATAACCGATCGCACTAAGGTATTCTATTAGGGTGACAGAGATATTCAAGTAGCCTACGGACGCATTACCTATAGTTTAGTGGCCCACTAACTGGACCAGATTGATTCTTTATTTTTTATATTCCATGGGCAAAATAATAATATGATGATGGTATACAGCGAAAAAATTGAACAAGTGGACGATTTCGTGTATCTTGGCCCAATGTTTGCGAAAGATGGAAAAATAAATGAGGGGATTGAAAAGAAGAAGCTTGTAAGTGGGGTATATCACAGAATGTTTTTGTTCTAAAAGCACATTAGAAGAAGGAGAGGAGGAATATTAGGAGTCTTAAGAACAGAAGGGCGTTCATGAATCAAAAGATGAAGGTAACTGAAGCAAAAGAGGTATGTAATGTCAACGCAGTGTTGAGGAAATTATAAAAGCAGAGATATGTTTACAGGCCATCTACCGAGAATCAAACGTTTTGACTGTGCCTACCCCGAAAGGGAACGGCATGATGGGTATGCATATATGTATGCATTATTTGGTAGATTTATTTATGTGCAGGTGCCAACTCCTTTGCAATAACATTAAAAAACTTTAGTTATTTTCCATAACCACCGAAAACATCACATCCTACCTTTGGTATCATGGAAAATAACACTAGACAACGGACGATCACACCAAACCACAACTTGAGGAGTGAAACATCCACTAAGGAATGATTGACCTTAGGATTAGGATTACCCCACCATCACTCGGGGTCGATGCAATTCACCCATCATTTATCTTTCTTTAAATCACAAATTGTGGGAAAAATACTGAACCACTCTGTATAGAAACACACTAATTACGTCACATAATAATGACCTTCAACCTTAAGGTAGCTAGAGCAAGATTTCTCTTCACCAATAATTTGAGAAATTTGACCTCATTTTAAAGAAAACACTCATGTTTCCAATTAAATCAAAATATAAACCCCCTATCGAACTAATTTTAGAGCAATTTGCCTAAAACGATAAGCTGTTTACATGGGATAGATTACGGCTGTGCGCTCCAGTGGGAGAATACTGAAAAAAAATAGGAATTAGCCTATAAAAATAGGCCTATGCTTCGTCAAAAACTAACGATGTGTAGTATTTATGTTTCATCGACCATTTATAAAAAATAATTAATTACTCACCGTGGTAATTTTTACAGAATCGCACAAACAACCTTCTGTTGTGAATGCGTTGTCGCCGTACGGCGTTAAAAAATGAGTCAATATAGAGACTTAATGTGCACATACTTATTTAGTTGCTGAGAATTTTCGTCATATATAACTATATTTTTGCGCCATTGTTATTACAAAATTTACTTCATACTTCTTGCAGACTGAAATTAAAAAATAAAATTCGAATTTGGGATCCATTATTACTAGGAAAACATCTCTCTCTAACTATGAACCTTAAAGGGCCCGAATTCATATATTCCCTTGTGATAATATTATAGGGTAGAGAGGAAAGAGTTGGTACAGTAAAATTTCATAGCTTAATTACTGCGAGACAAATTCAGAATGACTCATTGAGGCAGATTACCTTGGTTTCTCTAATTTCCGCTAATGGGCGAATCAGTGACGAGGATTACAGTTACGTGCAGAGCATATTATTATCCGTATACGAGTGTCGTAAGGAACATTATTCCCTTATCACGATCCTTTCCTTCCCAAAGCAATAATTAATGCTGGAATAAGAGCATTATAACGACATTGACCTCAAGAAGCAATGCGCCTAATTGCCTCACGAGTCGTTCTGGAAAGTATATCAAGGGCTTGAAGCCAAAACCATTTATAGTAGCCATTACTGCAATTAAACGGACGAATGTCTTGCGTCGCGCGATATTTTTGTGGGAGTCTCCGAGGTATTTTTCCACACAGAGTGCCAAACATCCATAGAAGAGGATTAGACTTGGCAATTAATTGGATATTAATGAAATTTCCTTACTGTGCTTACGAATATCAAATATAATGTAATTGTAATAGGTCCGTATGCTGAATTTTATAGTATTAATTTTAAAATCGAGGCTTTTTATATCCAGATTTGTTTCCTGTTAATTATTCAAAAAGTTAACTATTTCACGATATTCGATAGTTAAATCGATTTGAAAGTTAAATTTAGCGTGTCTAAAACTCAATAGCAAAGTCATACTCCAGCAAGCAAATGCTACTCTCAATAATTGGGAAATATAATAAGACCCTATTTAATGAGGTTCTAATTAAAATGTATGCATAATATTAAATATGCATCTGGAAAAATTATACATAACTGCCGCCGTCACACCCCTGTTGGATTATTTAAATTTCCATCAATGCATTAGAAAATGCGGGGAATGTAAACTTTAGCATTCACTCACATTAAAATTAAAGACAATTTAATATACCTATTAGTAGAGATTATGGAATACGAAATACATGAAAAGGGTTTAATACAAACAATCTATTTTTATTTCTCCACAGTGTTACAAAAACCGCCAAAAGTTTCCTTACACAATTATATTGTCAATTAGAATTCGTTTTGAAATTGACAACACCATGCTAAAAAAATAACACTGAGTGGTCCAGCAAAAAGTAATCACTTATTTTAATCACGTTTCGCTTCAATAAAGCATTAACCGAGATATCACTTTCTTCGGTGTAAGTACTGATAATTATTTTATATACAGCATAAACGAACAAATCTAAGTAGTACAATTCCAGCACCTGCTTACATTTTTGTTATTTAAAATATGTTTACATGTAACTACCGCACGCCAATAATTCATTATATTTTCAATAGTCATCTCTCGTTCTTAAATTCTGACTCTCAACATGCTTCTCTGGGAAAAAAATATGGAAAAAAGCCGCCATAAGAAAAGTAAAAGTTGGATACGCATTAGCAATGTGATTATATAATGCTAGCCACGACCAATGCTCCTTGAAGCTGTGAGTACAGAAGTCATATTTGGCAAGGATAGTGTCATCTAAAAACGCCGTTAAATCGACTCTTGAGTAATGGTCAAGTTTTCGGCGCAAAATGTACTGAGCATACGTAGAATCTTTGAATTCCTATTACGAAATTTCGTCATGCAAAGCCTGTGCCCTGCTTTCCCCGTCGGCATGGACCCAAATTACACCCAGTGAATCACCCAACTTCCCAGCCTTCAACTCATTCCCAATAAAACCAAGATATGGTAAGGTCATGATAAAAATTTAAGAGACCTAAGGAGGCCAATTAAAAGAAAGAGGAGAAAAAACCGTCTTATGACCTAAAACTGAATTGATTACGTGTCAGAATGTTTTTCCTTAATTGCACAAAAGGAGAAAGCATTCGTGCATTCTATTTCATAGCGTATATTCAGGAAAACATTAGAAAATAATTATATTTTTGGTCAGCTAATAAAGCAATGGATGAAAGAAAATTCCAAGGATACGGCACCTCATTCGTTTATTGGCGCCGTTGTAATATAATTGAAGTACTTATAGAATAATTAGTTCACCCAAAGTAATAATTAACATGCTCCTATTAATTTACTATTTATTGGCGAATATTACTGCAGCTCTTTCTAAAGCAAACGATCATAGTTCTGTACAACTGAATAGTGTCAATTAATATTGTCCTTAGATTGGACTGAAGAATGTGCCAATTTCTATTTTTCAAATTTCTTTAACAATTCCTCAAACTCTATACACCTAGCGTAAACGGTTTACGGGTAATAGGAAGCACTGGAATACCTTTTATTTTAAATACTACCCTGTCTACAGAACTTTGGCATTCATGAATAAATAATTTAATGGATACATAGCATTCTAGGACTCGATTATATTTTCTGAAGATCAAATATAAGTGTCAAAGTTAAATAAATAGCATCATAACTATCTAGTTCAGTAAAATATGGAAGCAAATTAGATATGCTAATCTTCCAGAATAGGCTATAGCAAGTAAAAAATCTGTATAATAGAGGAAATAATAAGATACAATAAACTAATTAATACATAACATTGCTACTGATGCTTATTATAAAAAAATGCATACGCTTATCCAATAATGTACTCCATAACGCACAACATATTATAATATCCACCAGTATTTTGTATAATCTGGGACTGTAATGCTTTTTCTTCACCATGCTACAAATGAACTCATCATTACTCACCTAACGGGGAGAGAGGGTGTTTCTATTTTCAGTTAAATGATTGTCAAGTGATTGCAAAACCAAATTGATTAAAACTTCCATACCTCGCAAAGCAACGTATCAGTCACTTCACAACAGCATTATTGTCTTTTTAGCATAATGTGCGAAACGAAGGAAGGTTTTCATTGGTTCAAGAGCATCAACTCTCCCGAAGTTTTCAAGAATGACGGTCATCTCCAACTTCTTCAGAAGCCCTGAGGATAATTCGTGAGGTTGACAGATATGGAGCCAGTGGAACGCACGAGAAACCTGCCCCTCAGATAATATACTGGGAAACATCAGATTAATACGAGAACAACTTACGTGGGCTCATCTTCCAGCACCAGCTCCTCGAATTCCAGCAGCAGGCGATATCCCGGCGGCGCTTTGACGATCGTCTCGCAGTGGACGTTATCGGGGTAGGGCGCCGGGAAGTTTGGGCTGGTGACGGTCGCCGAAGTCAGGGCTGCCCCCGCCAGTAGGACGGCCGCCTCCGCCGCGGCCTCCTCCTTGCCCTCCTCGTCCTCTGACCCTGCACCACCGTCGCCCCCTCTGCCCCCCCTTCGTCCGCCCCCTCTTCGTCCGCCCCCGTCCTGCGAAGAAGGTCGAACTCCTGCCTCCCTCACGCCTCCAAGCCTGATCTCTCGGTTGCAATCCCGTCGCCTATTCGACCCACCCCCGGCCCGGGAAGGCCCCGTGCCATCCCCGCGGGTATCCGAGCCTCCGTGCCTTCCACCACCTTCCTCGCCGTCCGACGTCGCCCCTGGAGGAGGAAGATTCACCGAATAAGACAGACTTCGAACAATCTGCGTGTTAACTTAAATCAGGGCGGCTTTACAGGAAGGCAAGGGAAGCATCAAAAGGTTGAAATTAAAGAGAACATGTATCATACATGAAATTTTCGGGGCAGAGCTTGGTGGAAAGTTCTTGGCTCCTGCGCTGAAACCCATTTTCAGCCTGGGTGGGTCTCATTAAAAAAAATAAATACTAGCTAAAAGGTGGTTCAAATGAAAAGGGGCATTCTCTTTCGTGACTTTTCTCTTTCGCAGATCCCTTGAGATCGCGGCCAAAATCACTGATTTTCTGTTTGAGGCTTTCGCAGCGCTGTTGTGCTGGTATCTCCAAAGTTTTCGGGCAAAGCTGCGTCGGTGTATCTTTACGATGACGTTTCGTAGCCAATGCAGGCCACATCTTCAGATCAAGTCCGAATGCCAAACGGTGAAAGTTGGCCTGTATTTATACCATCCAAAGGGGCCTTCCGTTAGCGCAGCCAATTGAGCACCCTTCTTTTGGAGCGTTTCTTCTCAGGAGTCTCTTCCAGGTGTTGTGGAGTCTATGCCCGTCATCCCTTTAGAAATTAGCTTCTACCTTCTCTATTTCAATAGCCTCCCTGATGAGTCGAGGAAAATAAAACTTTTCCTAGGCTAAGACTCGTGCGTCATTGATGTTAACTTGATGTTCCGGGTTCGAGAAGGCATGCTCTGCGACTGCTGACTCCACGCAGTGCTTGTTTTGAAGAGCCCTGTGGTGCTTGCTCAAACGAACTCCAGAACGAACTCTTGTTCGTTTGAACGAGTACCGCAGGTCTCTCCAAAACAATCACTGCGTGCAGTCAGCAGTCACAGAGCATGCCTTCTCGAACCCGGGATATCAAGTTAACATCAATGACCCACGAGTCTTAGCCTAGGAAAAGTTTTATTTTCCTCAACTCATCAGGGAGGCTATTGAAATAGAGAAGGTAGAAGCTAATTTCAATAGGGATGACGGGAATAGACTCCACAACACCTGGAAGAGACTTCTGAGAAGAAACGCTCCAAAAGAAGGGTGCTCAACGCTGATTGGCTGCGCTAACGGAAGGCCCCCTTGAGGACGGTATAAATACAGGCCAACTTTTGTATTGTTACTTTGTTATCTTCTTCTATTCTCTGTACCTTGTTTTGCAAATGTGGAAATAAACACCTTGAATTGATTGAATTGAATTCACCGTTTGGCATTCGGACTTGATCTGAAGATGTGGCCTGCATTGGCTACGAAACGTCATCGTAAAGATACACCGACGCAGCATTGCCCGAAAACTTTGGAGATACCATCACTGATTTTTACTGAATCCTTTTTCCCATGGCATCGCAGTGCAACGAACCTTTAGCCCTCTCTAATGTTCTGGTATAAATGTCTTCACAAAGTGAGTTATTCCAAGACCGACCGACCGATGCTATCGTATTGCGTCGTCCTCCATGTATTTATAGTTTATGTATACATATGAGCCGTATGCAATGTAGTAAACTATTCAGAGCAAAATCGAGAATCTTCATTTATTGCCATGCTTAAAATTCTCAACATGAGCATCGAACGCGTGTGGAAGAACACAGCCAGTGGAAAATCTGAGCGACCTATTGCATCCAGTTTATTTGCCAGGAAGTACCAAATCTTTGTTCAATAATAGGATAGGTTAATGCGTGCACTCTTCATGCAATGAGTTGATTTATAGAACAACCATTAATCCTATGCTATGTGATTGTTGAGTTTTTGAACCATTTATGAACCTGGCAGACTCGTCGGATACTCTTAGAGTCACTCGGAATCAAGGAGGTTAAAAGAAAGGTAACCTCATTACTAAGAGGTAAGAGGTAAGAATCTCATTACTTGAAACGGACATTTGTATACGCTGCGTCAGCGGTCGGTGAACTACCTATTCGACTCGAGTGGAGCTGTGTAAGAAACTTAATAGGATGACTTATCGGGTTACTTGCTTGCATTACTATCAAGCATCAATCCTTAAGGCTTACTTAAGAATCCCAGACTCAAGGGAGATAATCATCTTTTTTCCCACCTTCTCTTTGCTATTGCTAACACTGGGAAAATTCTCTGTTCAAAAAAAACCTTTATTGATGATCCGCAGCCATTTCTAAGGTGGAACTAAGGAGAGTAATAGAAGGAATAATTAGAATTAAATGGAATTTCTTTTGAGTGGATTTGAGCGGAGGGATAACTATCTACTGTTGTGCTTACCCAATTGTCATGCCAAATTGTGAAGGACTATTATGATTATCTGCCGTCTGTTCATTAACATTGACCTACTCCTTCAATTGTCGTCTTAACAGTACATTAAATCGTTGCGCCGTTCGCGTCTTTTGTTGAAAAAAGGAGGCTTATATGAGTCTCTCCTCTATTCCATCCTACCTTCCACTCCTCTCCTGGTTCCTCACCTCCTTTCCTCTAAAGCACCAATGCGCGCGAAACAGGCTTGTTTCACTTTGACGAAAAACGCTATTTTAGGTGTTGTCTTGCAATGACACGAGTAAGGTAAAATGATCAAGAGTTCACAAAATTTTCCTCCGAGTTCTGAGTTCTATCTTCGTTGGACTTGACGTTCCAAGACCACCCATCTTCTTCCATGTGTTCCTGGACCCTTTCCCTGGCCTTGAAATACTTCTCGATGCTAAGGTAGTTGGAAAGTCGAAGGCAGTCGAATTGGAGAGAAACGGTGGGTTTCTTTAACTGAGTAACTGAGTGAGCCAGGTTGCGGCTGAGTCCAAGCGAGTCGCACTCCTCTAATTTCGGCAAGGTTCGAAACACAGGTAATCGAGACAAAAAAGATAGAATGCTAAATATATTTCAATGCATTGAATATACTCCAGCTACTGAAAAAGAAAGGGATACAATTTAACAGCTAACCGATAGTAATAAAAGTTTAGCGAAACTAAATTAGAATACTTCCATGTGGCGGTGTAACAATTTTAACGTACGATACTGGCGATGCCAATCAGTAATCGTTCTCCGATGCCTACTTTGTCCATGAAAGTCTAGTTTTATTGGTAGATTTCCTGGCATAGGACTCTGACTCTTATTCTTGCCTCATTGGTAATAAAACTGATTATATCAGAGATATTAATCGGTCATAATTGAAGAATCCTTTCAAATTAAAAAACGGAGAGTTCTCCGAATACCCAAATAAAATTAATCGTGCGTATTATATTTATTAAATTTTGATTTGAAAAGATTAATTTTGTTTTTAAACTTCTTTATGCAGTTATAACTATCAGTTGTTCAAAACCATCCACAGGAATACATACCTATTGTGTTTTGTTTTTATCTTAAACTTGATATGTTTATTCTGGATGTTATGGTAAAATTTTAGCCGGCTTTACGGTTTTTATCGAGCATTTTTTATTCTTCTTCATCGGTTTAAACCACTACGGCGCAAACCCCTCATAGCCGCGGTGAGTGGATGGGTGGGCTGAAAAACCGAAAACGGCTACCATCGTTGCGGGCTACTGTCGGTATGGTACTGTCGGTAAACTTGAGTATGAAAGAGTTTTAGGCTTAACTTTAAGGAAATGTTCAATCTTCATAATTCTGAGTGAAAGAGAACACAGCCGTAAAATATCCACACTATTTTCTCAATTGAAGCTTTCGCGGTTCATAATGACTAATAAAATAATAATACGGGTGTATGCCGCGGGTTATTTCGGTTTTTGTCCGATGTTTCCTGACCCACTGCTGGACACTTCTTCATGGGAATCAATCAAGAAGTGACCAGTAGTGGGAATCAAACATTCCCATGAAGAAGTGACCAGCAGTGGGCCACGAAACGTCGGGTCAAACCGAAATAACACGCAGCACACACCCGTATTATTATTGTATTCGTCAAATTTCCACACTCTTTTAATATGTCTAGTAAGCATGCTTGAATTTTCACTTCTATTGGTTTTTTCCTTCCCTTCCCTCACACTTCCCCGCTTCACTAACAAACATCAGCTTCTCTTTCATTCAACAAACTTTACCTAGAATAAACATTTTCTCTAGATTCGGTCCCTTACTCCTCCTCTCCACCTTCTCAATTTTGGTTCTGAGTACATATAATTGAGAACTTCGATGCATCTCGTTTCATTCACGCTTTTATTTTTAGGTTTAATCAATAATGTTTTATAATTTGTAAATGTTTATTATATTTTCGTTTCGTTCTCTACCCAGTGATGTTTTAATCGTGATTTTCCGTTGTACTTACATCTCAACAGTCTCCATTAGCATTCTTGTTCCGGTCAAATATGGCCTATCTGGCCTTATGCCAGTACTATGGTGTCGGAAACTCATTTCGATGGCGTAACTTGGAGTAGTAGATTGAGCCGAATCTGCCAAGCGAATTCCGGGTCTCTAACTCTATAACCCCTCCAGACTCTATAAGGGCAACTCACCGCCGTCTCCTCCTGCTCCACCGCTGCCGGCGGCGGCATCCGCTCCTCCTCCGGCGGCGGTCGGCACCCGGGGTACGGCCTCCTCCCGCTCGCACACGAAGAAGTTGGCGGCCGAGCAGTCCCGGTCGTTCCACGCGTACGTGGCCGAGAGGCGGTGAGGTGGGACTTCGCCTCCGCCCCCGGGCGGGGGGGGTTGAGGGGACCAGGGTAGGGGGCGGCCGGGGCGAGAGTAAGAGGCGGACTTGGCGAGGTGGGGGCGGTGGGAGGCGGAGGAGGAGGAAGAGGGGGGCGGCGATGGGGCCGAGGGCAAGTGGTAGGCCCTCCTTAGCTCCACGCAGTCTTGACCCGAGAGTCCGTCGTCGTTGGGCTGACGGTTGTAGTGACCGTGGGAGGCCCAGCCCGGGAACCAGTCTGTGCGGAAGAAAATAAAATGTGTATAGAGGTTAATTTGAAATGCATACAAGTTCTGGTGTTCTGCACGGTGGATGAAGCATTATCAGTATTTCCACGTAGTCAGGAATTCCATTACAGCCGACGTTTCTATGCACGAATTATATGTTGTCTTTCATACTTCTGAGTCACTCACTCATAGATAAAGCCTCTAGGGTGATAAACTAGTTGAAAATCATAATTAGGCAGTTAGTGAGTTCCTGGCTCAGTGGACATTCAGATAACATTTCGTACTATTTGAACGGTATTTGTGGAGAAAGATCAAATGAGTGACACGGTGAGATACCACTGAACTCATAAGCGAAATCACGGTACATTGACCCTTTCAATGCGTTAATTTTTTGCTGGATTTACTAGTGATACATGTAATTACCTACAAAAAGATTTTTTATAAAATTTTGTGTTGAATTATAACAGTGTGCATTGTTTTACAAAAGATTTCAATCTTTTAAACAGGCGTTGCATGATAGTAAATTTACCACTGTAGAAATAATATTTCTTTAGATACACTCGATCTACGCAGTAGAGGGAAAATATTATTTGAACCTGTGTGGTAAAGTCGAAGTCCGAAGTCAGCGGATGAAAATATTCATCCGGCTATATATACTAACTTCGCATCAAAAGGTAATATTATCCATATTATTTAACAATAATGTCTTTCTCCTTGCTCATCAGACAAAGAAACATAACTTTGATGAAAAAATTGCATTCATGATCTCGAAGGAAAAGTATACTTACATCTATAAAACTATGAATTAGGTAGGACTCAAAATTGTCAGCCCTAGTCGAAACCGTTTTGTTTGATTGTTATCAAATAAATGTTTAGATTCAAAAACGTAAATAAATGGTGCAATTTTATGCAATAACTTCGACAGTTCATCAATTTTGAGGCATAAAATGTTTAAATTCCTACTTAGATGAAGCCACAGAGACACCCACCTCAAGAAAAGTATCAAAGTAAATTATGTAAATCTTTTTTTAAACTATTAAATGAGATGCAGAGGTACTATATTTCTTCTTCTATCCCAAAAAGTAAATTCAAAATTTAAGCACAAAATAACATTTGAAATCTACAGAAACCTGAATTAGGAAGACAAAAAAGAGATTTGTGAAGGACACAGTGAGGTTTATTGTACCAAAATCACAAGAAGATTTACTCTTTATAATATTTAATGATGCCTCCGCCGCATACAGTAGAGATTATAGCCTATATATAAATAAAAAAGTTTAATAAATCAACGAAACAAAACATTTCAAGTAAATCCAAAAGTGTAAATTTTTAAGGACTCAACATTTTCGTACCTCAACGACATATTAGTCGCAACGCCTGACGATTCGGATTTTTTATGGATTGGATTTTGTTTGGGTTTAAAATGATAAATACGAGAACATACTAAATTCAGGCATAAAAATTTTGTCCTTTCGGACTCTCAAAAAATTAGATCTCTTTCTTAATAATGTCCAGAATATGTTGCTAATATTTCCAGCAAATGTTAGGCTTCTACTATCTCATGTATCGGTCCATTTTCCATGGACAATTTAACTCAAAAAGCAATGGAAACAAGTAAAATTTGCTCTCAGTAGTTCGGACGCGTAGAGATGATTGTTATGACAGAAAATGACCTAGCATCGATCATCAAAATGTAAACACTTGTACTTGAAGTTATTATTTGTACTCCGTAACCAGAAAGAACAAGTATAAAAGATAAATGATAAATATGAATCATAACAGCGAAAGTGAAAAAGTAATCGACTGAGACAAATTTTCTTTTGTTTGAATTTTTTGTTTAAAATAAGAAACGAATTAGTATTTGGGTGGTAAAAAAGTAGTAGTTTACAATTTAAGGCTTCTGAAAAAGTCCACTGTTCCCTAAAAATGCCTATCGAAGACGTTGATACGTTTCCTGATTTTATCATTTTAAAAATGTTTAATTTAATCTTCAAATTAGATTCACGGTGAGTATCCAAACATGGTTAAAATTTAAAGCAAAACATGGAACACAGTGAGGTTTTTGTGCTCTTTTGACGAATTTTGAGGCAAACAGGACTCAAAATTATTCGCCTTGACCGGGATTCGAACCCGGATAACAATTTTTCCTCAGTGGAATGTCACACTCGTGTGAATTTGCGGATGACTCCGTAAATAGTATACCGTGACTAGTGCCGGTAGCCTGAAAATTCAAATTCCGGCTGATTTCAAATAAAAAAAGTTCATTCATGCGATCGTGGCAAAGAGTCTCGTGAAACTCAAACAGAAGCACAAAATTTTGTAACATTGCTGAAGGAAATACAATGACTACTGTTAAGGTCAGAATCAGATGTAAGCACAGGAAACAATAAGAAGAAATACAAGAAAGAGAAAGACGAAGACACAACACAACAATGAAAAAGTTGAAATTTTAAAAGCCTCCGAAGGACCTCAGTTTCTGTAAACAACATTAGACGCCATTAAGAGAGAGCCACGATTGTAATTGATAATTATAATGGTTTAAGCGAATAATTCTGCTAAAACCAGTTTTTTAGAATGAAATAGAACGGTGATAGACTTATATAGGGTTACTTACTATGCAATTGACACCCAATGCAATTGCGTATTATCAACAAACATCCATACATTTAGCAATCATAAACTCCGAAAAAATACTAGTGTACATTTTAGGGAGTCCAGAAAGACATATAATGTAGGAGAGGTTAATATATAAAAGAGCTGACGTCATATGGGAGCGTCTAAAATATTGTAATATATTCACGGGAGTCATAACTCATTCTATTAATCACTGTAATTTATGCGTATATATGCATTTATGGGAGATAAAGGGCAATAATTTATAAGAGCCATCCTTAAAACACATTAGCGCGCGTAGGTCATCACACACTGAGAAAATCAATGAAATCAATAGAGGCGGAGTGAAAATATAACGCCGCGCAAGCCTGGTACGTGGAAAGAGACATGTCCATGTATGCCCACAAAAGAGCTATTCATATTCACTTCACATAATACACCATTGAGAGAAAAACATAACTGCCTTTTAAACAGAGAGGATATCCAAGCGCGTTTTAATTTATAGTACGGATAGATAATGTGCCGTTACAGTAGGACCCCGCTAATCCGACCTCGGATGGTCCGACTCCTCGCTTATTCCGACCGTGCCGTCGCTTATCGGTGTGAGTTTACGGTGCTGTATACACCAATGGACATTTTGTGGATACAAAAACATCGTAGCAAAATCGAGATTGTCGTCTGCTATGCAAAAGAACATTATAGACTTTTTTCGACCAGCGCAAGAACATTAAATGTACAGTATAGTGTTTCATGACGTTCATAGTGTATCATAGTGAAAAGATCATAGTGATTATTGTGTTTTATGGTGTTTCATGACTCTACAATTTATGTTTCTCTTCATTAACTGTTAAGTAATTTTATTGCAGTATACTTATATTTATGGTTTATAGTAATACTACATCTGTAAAACCGTACACATAGCAATATATTTGTATTTCAACTACAGCTTTATCACGTTTTTATGTAAATAAATGTGTTCCTCTGATAATCCGACCTTTTATGTGTTCGTTTGCTTGTTCGTTGTTGTTCGTTTTTTGTGTTAAAATGTAATACAATTGTGGCGGTGTAGCAGTCCGCGTTTTTCTAGTAATATTCATGGCCATGATATCTAATTTATTAAATAATGGAATCATTTCACGTAACGGCACCCATTTGTTAATTCTCCAAAAGATTCAAATATAAAACCACAAATCTATTTCTCAGTCATCTCAGTAGAGTAAGGAGTATATATTTTAGGGGTATTCTGGTGCGTGTGTTTTCCACGGTTACGATATTGAAATTAATTTTTTTTACTGTTGCCGCAGTACATTTTTACCCCATCATTTAGAAAGATAAATTTGATCTCATTCACCTATGGATAAGAGATCGGAACACATCTACTTTAAATGTTTATTTTTCCTGTTATTTTCAACAATCATGTCTCCTACTCACAGAATATTATTCTCCACATTCACGCAAAGATTTTTCTTAAAATATTCTAAAACTATGAAGGGTAAATAGAACCATCCCAATTCCATTAAAATTTTTAAATAGACATGCAGGAGGGAAATATTTAACCATGAACGATCACATTTTTATAAATTAAACAGTTTTTACATTTTATTTCGAAAATTGTTTACGTAAACCATTATCGCGAGCAAGAGGTATAGATGTCTAATCATCAATTGTGACAAACATAATTTGGTCTGGATAATACCTAACAATGAGGCTTTATATAATCGAAAAGAACGTAACATGGAGACTCAATTGTCTCGAGTTAAAATGGCGGCTTTGGTTTCCAGGAGAGAAAAACGATGAGAAAGAAGTGTGTGGCCAGGTAGCGGGGAGAGGGAGAGCAGGGGTGGGGGAGGAGAAGGATGGATAGAAAGACTAGAAGTTAAAAGTGCAATAGGAGGGTGGGATGTGGGGAAGGGAATTCGGGAAAGAGTATGGTGAAGTCAGTGGGGGTGGGGTGAAAAGGGAAACAGTGGGGCTGAAACGTAGCGGAATGGTACGAGGAGGGATACAGGGGAGGGGGAGGGGCGACAACAGGTGGCTCACAAAGGGAAAAGGCCTTTCACACCTCGACCCCTCCAAACAACTGACACTCGAAGTGAGGATTTGAATCAAAAATACGATCCCGAGGTCCGAAATTGGTAGGGACGAGTGTAAATGGAAAAATTATTGCACTTATCATTAAATGGCCGCACGGCAATGGCCGTCACCTCACGGGATTAAAAGGGCTTTCATGGGGTGTTTGCTTCCGAGGTAAAAAGGTTTTGCTCATTAAATTCCTTCTCACCCGACTTCTTAAATTTAATTGCTGTTAATACGGGTATTTAGTGAAGTAAATGGATTTATCTGATTGGCGTAAGGGATACATGATCATCCCAGAGATGCGAGAAAAACTTTGTTTGGCTACAGAGAACAGCCTTGATCGTGCGGCAAAATAATTTTCTTTCTTAATACAGTTACGTTAAATTAATTAATTAATTAATCGATTATAAGTTTGAAAAATCAATTATTCAGCTAATTTTAATTGCAGTATTTTTGGGATAGCAGGAAATATATGATAACAATACATTTACTACCAAAGTAACTAGCTATAGATGAAGAAAAAATCAGGTCAATTTTTAATTTCTCAAATAGTCATTAGAATGATCGAGCCAATTATTTTTCATAGTAAAAATACTAAAAAATGAATGAAAATAATCATTGCACTCATAGGATATAAACATTACAGAAGTCATCAAAATCTCCCCAGTCATCTTCAAACAACATTTTTTTTGACTAACGTAAGTTCTTCAAAATCACCCACTTTTCTAAGAACATACCTATCTATGCATAGAGACTTTGCACGTGATACAAATCGGCAGTAAGAAGACGGAATTCATGTTAAAATAAAATACAATTCCCACATAGTATACCTGATGACCACGCTGTTCAACGTCATTAAACCACTTTGTGAACGAAAGTCGATTACGCAGACGGTAATTCAGAGTACGAGAAAAACAATTCGAGGCTGAAGGCCCTTGAATACGTGCAAGACAAGTGGATTTAACGAGCGCTTCATTGGTCAGTCACCGTCTACCAGGAATCCGGATCAATAATAATTTGTCCTCAAGTGCCTTCGGGGCAATGGTGGTAGATTACGGCCGGCAAGGGTTTTAGGGCCAAATTTCCTTCCCTTTCTAGGCCACCTCACTGCGAGGCCAATATCGCCAAACTCCTTTATCACGGTGATAAAGGCGAGCCAGAGAGGAAAGTGAGACGGAGTGGGGGGCATTGGGGTGGGTAAAGGGTCAAGGAGGGGATGAGGAAGGGGTGGATATATGATAAGTGGTGAGTAGGAGGGCCGAGAGAAATCAGGGTGGCCACCAGATAGGCAGATACTCATTGCTCATGCATTTAGAAACAAAAAAATAAATAAAAACACATGAGCACAGATCTAAATCTAAGTAACACCCCGCGAGCCACCGCAATGCCGTGAGTAAGGGGGTGTAAGGATACCAGCCATGATAATAAAGTATTTAGGAAAAAGAAATTGGTGGAGGAAAGGAAAGGGGGGGGAATGAGTAAAGCGTGTTTTGGTAGAATTATTTTCTCGATCTGCTATTGTTGTCACCCAGAAGGAAAGAATTCTTTCACCTATCTGATAAAGATCAAGGCTCTGATACTAGTATATATTGTTGGTGAGTTTTCTTCAATGCTGCTGAATTGAAAATAAACTGCACCATATTCGTATTCACAAATGCTTGTTAGCAATATGTTTCCAGTGTGTTCAAGTTTAACTAAGTGTATCTGATCGACAGTGAATTTTTCTTATATATTCGCCTATGGATGTCCTTCCGTGTACCTTGGAGGGTGAAAAAATATCTTCTAGATACGGAAATATTTACCTTTGGCAGAAGAATAACATACTTTTACGACCACCTCAAATATAAGTCACATTTAACAAGGAAGATCTTCTGATTCTAATGTAGAAAATTCATATAAATCAGCATGTTTACGAATGCAGCCAAATTTTAATCTCGGAATAAATAAGTATTTTATTTTTTTATGGAAGAAAATAATATTTTCGTTACGCAAAAGAATAATGAATATCGGGGTTGATATTTCACTTGCTTTACTTATTTTCTGGTTCAGCTAAGTGTCTTCATGAAATAACCGGAGTGTAGTGTTGTGTGATAAAAAAATAGCAATATTTGTGTCCCCTTAAACAAATGAATACAGTTTAAAAAAATTAGAATAAGCAAAATTATGGGATCACTTTTAAAAAAAAGCATCGTCAACGAAAACGAGTAATTTTGTAACGGAGACTGTTGTGTTTAAAGTATTTTTTAATTGTGTATAATTACAGTGAGCACAATAATTACAAATTAAAGGAGAAGACGCCAAGAGTAGAGAAGTTATCTTGGTATAATGGCCACAGCTTTACTTAATTTAAAAAAATATTTGATTTTTTTCAGCACACTTATTGGTTGGTAGGACTAATACGTTAAATACCTATAGCCCCAGATAGAAATGGGGTGTATTGTACACAGGGTGTACAATATAATTTTTTACTTGAGCTCAACGTAAGATTTTCGTAGTGGCGTAGGTATTTTCGTATTTTGTAGGGCATAAAATGAGATTTGTCCAAGACTTTAGATCTATTACCACTACCTAGGTAAAACAATGCAAAGACCTTTAATCGGTACACATACCTTATGGATATCAGCAGGTCTAGAAAAACAGTTAGAAAGCTTTATGAGGATACATGTAAATCTCAACCTCTAAAAATAAAAATATGTTTTAATGATAAGTTACTACACACACGTTATCGTATCTCTATATTGATCTGTTTTCCCATATTATTAACCAGTTACTCAGGACTTTTAAGGCGAGTATCAGAAAAGAAAACAATTTAGGGCGTTTGATGGAAAAAGGTTGAAAGCACTGGTGATTAACACGTTGCCCAAATAAACGATTTCATTATATTAATTGAAACTATATGATTCATCCAAGAGAAACAAATTCATGATTCCGCAAAATTACACTGGCATAATTGTAAACCGCAAGATAACCCAGATGAAACAAAAGAAATAAATTCCAGAATTTCGGCCAAATCCAAGACAATCTCCGAATTTCTCAAGACGGTAGCAATTCCTCCAGGAGTTTTCCAAGGATATCAAGGAGGTTGGACACCCTGGTACGAGAGAAGTGGAGAGAACGGAGGGAGAATGTTCAAGAGAGGAGAAAGAGTGAGTAATTGGGGGGCGCTGTGGAAGGTGCCGAGGGCAGGGGCGTAAGAAATATGGGCGACGAAAGAGAGAAAGGGCTTTGATGGAAGTTGAAAGTAAGGATAGAGGGCATCGAGAAGGCCAGCACAAAGGACTTGAGTGATGGCAGGAGGTGGTAAATCCTTACGGGCAATTTCTAAGCAGTACCCCTGAGACATGAGCAGGACAAGAGGTAATGAGTATGACTGGTACCAATACCTCAAGGCATAAATGGACGCCGCATTTAATCTGTCCCTTGAGACATAAAAATAGTTAATTTAATCTGCCTAAAATGCCAATTGAAGATACTAATTAATTATTGAAATTTTAGGGTTTTTGGAAAAGCATTGACATTTTTATAATTCATACAGTTTTTTAGTATTTTATGTGAAACGTCTCATAAATAGCTAGATCTCCCCTCGTCTTTCAGACAGATACATAGGAAAAAAACGGCTAAAAATAACCGCCATATATTATACTACGGCCACCAAAATTAATTAATTTTTCCCTAAAACTTTTCATCACAGAAAAATCTAACATTTGAAAACATTTGAAGGCACATTTATTAAAGTCACCATAAAGAACATGAATGAAGGCCAGAGGAATATGACCCGGGGAAGTATGATTTCACTTTCTTTGTAACTTCTTGCTGTTTTTTCATAATTACTTAAAACCTTTTTTAAAGTAGCTCAAATTTTAAACAACTTCGTTTTTCTTAATTTAAAGAGTGTAATGTGTAACTATGGAAATCAAATTCAAAAGTTACGAGGAACAAGTATATTAATAAGATGAGATAAATAGAATAAAAAATAGAGGAAATGGAGCAGAGAGAAATAGCAGGTTTTCATGCTTAAGTGTGGAGTTACTTCTTCGTCAAAACAACCCACATTTTCCGTCTTTAACTTCCAATCTGTTTTATCGTGCATTTCATTTTCTTACTGTGTCTTTAACCATATTCATTCTAATTTAATTATTCAAAGTATTATCCAAATGAACCGAAAAATATTGAAATTCTAAAAAACAGAATAAAAATAAATATATTACCGCAAAATAGAAAGTTTGATCATTCTTCTTCTAGCATGCTGATGATGTGCATCTCAATTGATGCATAAACCTCATTCTAAGAGAAATATATAGCTAAAATGTTCTATGAAATATTATGAAAAAGCCAGCACCGGCTGACGGGAATCAGAAATATGAAAAAGAACAGTTGAATATTTTAAGAGAGACAATTCAAACTTAAGATATACATGGGGAAAATAAAAGTCAATTCAACGTAAACAATTTCATGAATTAAATGCATGATTGGAATTTAAGAAGTTGGATAATGAACTTCTAAATGAGATATATCAGTGTAAAAAGTTCTACTTTGACTCAATAAAGTGCACGAATCATTTGCCTTTGTCATGCTCACTTTCAGCTAAAATCAGAAATATATGGCGCAAAATCATATCGGTTAGCCATTGCCTTGAAAGTTCAAACAGATAATGAATTAACACCATATAATGCAGTTTGTCAAAATTATATTAACCTAAGTACCATAAATAAGCATTTGACGCCTAATACTTACATAGTAAGGCAGGTAAGTTTTGTAGGAGTTAAAAGATGGTGTCTGGTAGAGAGGGACTTTTAAGCATGCATTTCTAAACTATTCCTAGACAACTTCATTTTTCAATTTTAAGCCAAGTCATTTTAGAATAAAGCTTTACTTTCCGAAATCACTTACAATTAATATAGCAAGAACTTGATTGTTTAAAGGCGATAAGGGCAACTAATAGTAGCATCGGCTGAAACACTTCAAAGAAAAGTAATTAAATCAATACCCGGAGAGAAAAAGTATCTCCGAAGAATACTCATACAGAAAATTAGGTAAAGTACTTGACGTGCCCTATAAATGAAGTCATTAAGAGTTTATGTGGCCAAGAGGCAATTTCACATGAACATATTCAAGATATTTCTTTCATTTCATTCAAATAGGTTATATCCTTGTACGTTTTCTTCACGTTCTACATATAATCGTAGAGTGTTGCGTATGCAGATATTTACAGGCGCTTAACGCTACGGTCTTGCGCGAGAAAAGAAGTGGTAGGGAAGTGGGAGTAAGCAAAAAGAAAGCTACGGTCCTTCGATAATAGGAAACCTTCAGATACTCCTATTCAGACAGAACTACCGCTTATATATTTTGATAAATTCAAATTAAAACAATGGTGTTCAAAATAAAAAATAATGGAAAATTGTGTTCAACTAAGGTACGGTAAACAAACTGTGGGTGTACCGAGTCTTCAACTTAGTCACTGCAAAGTATTTTAATTTCTAAAGAAACTTAAAACCATTCTAAAAAAACGCTTTTTCATAAAAATTAAGAGTAAACTTAATTTAAAATTGAAATAGAAAATATTGTCTAATTCAAATTGCCTTTAAACATTTTCAACGGGAATATCGGCAGCCAGATGTTTTATAAATTTGTATTCCGCTGATATTACAGATAGAGTGGTTAACAAATTTCATCAATTTTTACGATGTCCCTTTTATGTCTACCCAGATAAGAGCATTTTATATCTACAAAACGGCAACTTTACCGGATATTTAAAGCAGTTTAAATAAAGCCTTTTTTCATTCCAACATAATGAGCATAGTTGATGGCAGTAATTCTTGGAGCAATTTGTGGCTAGGCGATTAGGAGGATTAATAATTGACGTACGTCTTCTAAAAACTGAGCGGGTGTACACGCGAACTGGGCAACAGCGCACCCCGGTAACGGTAAATCCGGCCGAGCCGGTCGCCTGCTAGACTTAATGAAAACGTTTCTCAAATGGCTATCAATGTAAAAACACTGGTTTTTACAACACGGAGAATGATATCAGTGAGTATTTCATATTTTACGCTCCAAAACGCGACCAATCACGCTTTTGTGCGACCTTGCAGTCAAGAATAAAAGTGCAGGTAGTTACTTGATAACAACTTTTGGTTGGTTGAATATTAAAAGCTGAAAAGTATAAGTAGTAGTTCGAAGTATATTACAGTATATTTGTATCCAACTGGTGGTGGAGTTTGGGTTTGATAAAATCACAAGTTTTTAAGTTACACATTTCAAAGTGGAGGCTTGGTTGAAAGACGTAAAAACCGGTACCTTTTTTACTCTCGATGTCATTAAAAATATACGTAATGTCATATAATTTATTTGCTCATGTAAGTAAACGTAAAATTAAATAAGCCAAAATTTTGTGTCACTACTGTTCATATAGGTTTATTCGTACATTAGCTATCAGGCTGCAAACTCGGGTATCCATAATTTTTATTCCGGCAGTATCCTAGTTTTTCTCTCGGGTCCCAGGAATTTCCAAAGACCGAGAAGAAAATCGATCTTGATCATCAGATTCAAGCCAAAAGTTCACGTAAATTTAGAAGCACACGAATAAAGCCGAACCATGAAGCATTGCCAGCCATTGTCTACAAAGCATGGGATTAAACTGACAAAATACCGTGCAGAAAAATTGTCTATTAAGGGGAGTACAATGCAAAATAGGCAGAGACCGTCGGCTCTTGAAATCGGCTAGCTTCAAGAGTTTCTCTGAATACCAGGGATTCAGTCGGAATATAAGCTCATGTTTATAGTTTCCACTTATGACAACTAGATTCTCATGTCAACATTTTGTTTGGGCCAAGTTTTTGAAGAAAAGGGTGATATCTTTCTAATACGTTCTGAAGACTGATAGAAAACTGGGCTTCATTATAAAAATAGGACCCAACTGGTTGAGAACTGTTCCTTAGACTCTTTTAGCTTTTGGAATAACTAACCGGGGTTGGGTTCCTAGAAAAAGATTGAGAGATGCCACTGGTACCTGAGGCAACGAAAAAAGTACGTCCGGTCTCAAATCCCACCAGCGAATGGTATATAAAACTCAAGACTTCCAGGCACCTTTTGCTAAAAAAAAGGGCAGTATCACCATCGGAATTCTTTTCTCCCAGCTGGCATTTCCCAATCATTCCTTCCGTCACCAACCTATTCACCTATCCTTAACGGTGCCAAAGACTCAACTAGATAGCTCTTTACCAAACAAATGTCACTATAATGAGCATAAACTAAGGTTTAAATATTAGAATGATATTATAATCACCTACTTACGCATACATAAATGTACATGGTTAATATGTAAATTTAGCATTTATGTTAGTTATATAAAACAAGAGCGAGATAAAACGTAATATTCAAATGAACATTACGACAGCAAAACTCATCATCCTTCATTGGAGTCGGACATAATGATAACGACGAATAATCGATAACAAGTGCTTGGAAATGAAAGCTTTTAAAGAGTTTTTCCTTAATTTTTCTGTCTTAAGAATTTCTTCATTACACCGAAACACCAATATCCTTCGAAATTTTTTGGGATACATTTTTACCTTAGGCATTATGTATCATTTTTGCGGGAATGAGACGTCACATTTTTCCACTGAGTCCTAATCCAAACAGACGAGCGCTTTAACCTTTAGAGGCATTCACCTTAAACAGCTCGATACCACAGCCACCAGGGGGGGTGGTGGGGGGACATTAATTTACGCGAAGGCGTCAGGTGAGTCGGATAAGGGTAGTAGGGATGAAGCGGGGTAGGGGAAACTAAGCGAAAGGGAGCAAACCTCATCCCCACCCTCACTTCCCCACCAGCCCCACCCCCAATCCGTTTATCCCCTTGCAGCAGCCCCCCCCCCCAACATCTTTCACCCACCCACCTCTCTCCTCCTCCAAGCGTCAACCTCAAACTCCCGTACTCCACTTCTTCCCCACCCTACTCGTTTCCATTCGCTATCCTTTCCGGAGCAAGCGTCGAGCGAATGATTAAGGAAAACGCTTCAAAGAGAGAAAGCGAATCAGAGACGCCCTCACCTCTAGGGGGGAAAGAGAGGAGTGAGCGCAAAATTTATCAGTTTAATAGCTTCCTTTCTAGCCCGCTCCTCGCACAGGGAAACGGTGTATCATTGATGGTATTTCCACCGCGTGTTTATCATTAAAGGAATTGAATTAAAGACGATAGTTAAAAAAATATTAAATTGAAGTGCTCTGTAAACATAACCATGATGAAATATATATTTACCTTTCATTCTTGGCCCTGAAAACTTGAGGCATGAATTTAGCAAAATGTTTTGGATTCTTTGAACCGAACTGATTTAACTACGATTCCTAAAACATTTTTAATTGGAGAACACTGAAAATACACTTTTGATGTATTTTCATATAAGTGAAACCATTCAGCACATTCGGCGTGTTACTTCGCACATTTCAACATTAAGTAATTGTGCGATGACCGATGTTCAAAAGAATAATTGTAAATTAATCAACTAAGAAACAAGAGTTCCAGTTTTAGCAGTACTGCAGTTGAGTTGCTCACTAAACAATGATGATATTATAAGCGTATTTTAGTGGCACACATTGTTAATACCGTTGTAGAAACTATTCAGTGAGCAGCCTCAATATCAATGAAAAACAATAATTATGACGTGTATCAAGCGATCACCCTAAGTTACATTTCTTTGAGAGTAATATAGTAACTCAAAAATAGTTTCGAGATAAATGCATCTGACTGGCTACTTTAATACCCAATTGATGCCGAGTGATTTTATCGCCGAGTGGGAACTACCGCTGTGGCAGATCGACGGATCGTAATGATGCATATGTCAAAATGATATTCACATTCTGCGATGTTTTGAATCAGCAGTCGTCTCTGGAGAAGGTTTTATAGCTCAAATAACCCGCAAATATGCATCGATAAGCTTAAAAAATAATTCTTGTCGTAAAAGAAATGTAGATTTGGTAATATTCAAACACTGTCAGAAGGCAGTGTTTGAATATTTCCAAAGTGTTTGAAGGCACTTGCGGAAATCAGAGCTGGTTATGTGAGGAGCAGGGTTGATTAATGAAATGGTGGATGGCGGAAATTTCTTCAGAATGAGGAATGTTCTCTCAATGAATGAGGAATTTCTCTCTCTGTCGCCATTCACGTCTCCCCACACAACTCCACCTTTAGTAATACTTTGAAAGTTGGTTTACTTGCCTCCCTTCCCCCTTCTTCCTCTCCCCTTCAGCTCAAGGATCTTGAATCATCTTGTATTTTGATTCACCCTGTACTCAATAAATCGCACTAGTTTCTCCCTCCCCTTCATCTCCTCTCTCCCTGTTTCCCCCACTCTCTACTTCCTTTTTCTCCCATTTATTCCTCTCTCTCCTCCGCTCACCCTCTCCCCGCTCTTCCTCTTTCCCCTCCTTCGCCTCTTGTCTCTTTCCCCTCCCATACCTCAATCTCAATCCCTTTCCTCATTCTTACTCTTTACCTTGAGATAGGTGGATGGTAACACTCTACCGAAATATTTGAAGTTTTAATTTGTGAGTGTCTTTCGCTTATTTCTATATTTTTATCGGCCACCCTCTTGGCATATTATATATACACTAAAAACATTTCCACATTCTCTTTGCCACTTTGAAAATTATTGGCATTGACACTTTTCCAGCTTTCCCTAAAATGTTTACAAAGTGGTAAGTCAGGACTGCTTGTTACATCACGTACTTTTCATTCAAATACACATTGTAAAATAAGTTCATATATGTGATGACGGCACGGAAAAACTACAATTCCCTGGACAATATTTGTTCATGTAAGGCACATGCTCCATAAAAACGTCCAGTATTTGATGTATTTGTCACAGCAGAGAATTTTTACAGTGTCTTCTATACCCCAATACCTTAATGCATTCCAAACAGCGTTCGCTTGCTCTTTACCAGGAGATTTATGTTGCTTTGGAACCCCGATGAACTGCTTACTGTCCCCAAATGTAACAGCAATTGGAAGTCATTCTTCATTTTGGTTCCTGAAATTTAATGCAGGCAACAGTTTTCCATCCAATTGAACAGTTAGAATTGCAGGTTAATCATTCTTGAAAGCAGATTTAATTGTTTCAGAAAGTTCTCTTCTCTTCTTCTGTCTGATTCAATGAATAAGAGATTTATTAATAGAGAGTTCTTCGGTATTGTGACCAGTTGCCTCTGATTTCGCCAGACGGATGTATGCAGATTCTCTTATACTCAGCTGGCATCTATCCAAAGCAGTCACTAATTTAGGAGTGATAAAATCTTTCGTACCACGCCTTTCACCATTCTGCATTGATGTACTCTCAGAAGTCTCTCCTAAAAATGTACCAACGTTGATTTCATCTGATCTTGGATGTGCGCTATCTGAATCTTCAGATGACGAAGAAGGAGGAAGAGCATAAGATGTAGACGCTGAACACTGTTTTTTCTCTTTCCTTTTCTCTACTTCTAATTTTCTTTTCCTCGCCCTTTCTTCTTTAGCCGCGTGTTTTTGGCCTACTCCTGCTATCAAGCTTTTACCTACTGGCTCTCGCTGCCGAAGTAAAAGCATCCTGTCTTCTTCCAACTTGATTATTTGAAGAGCATTGACATATGCAATATCAAATAGATTGTCCGAATTATTTCTATACTCCTGTTCACGATGCTTAAAAATATTTTCACACTTGTTTGCGTATTTTTGCAATTTTGTCACTCCGAATGAAAGTTAATTAGTTTTTGTAAAATATGCTGAATAACTCTTGTCGGAATTTATGCTTTCTCCCAAAATATAATGTACTTACGAACCAAAAGATTAGCACTTACACTGACAGTTAATTTTACCTACCGTATTTTATAAAATAAAACGTCAAGCACTTGTCTATTCGATAGTAATTTGTGTCCAGTTATTTGGTGATTAATATCTCCTATTAAAAACACACATTCCCTGGCTCTGGGTAATTGATGTGACATTATGTTAGATGAGCGACCCAATAACACGTGTGACACGATGGATAACAAATAAAGAACTGACTGCAATGCACGTACTGACAGGCTCAGGCCTGACTCAGCACTGGGTGGAAAGTCCGGACTTTACTTCATGCGAGTTCGTGCTCAAGTCGACACGGGTTAGAATGCTCCGATCTTCACAAAATTTTGTATAGGCATGTTTTAGAGTTGTACAGTAGAACAAAACTAAAGGGTGAGCGTACAAAAATTTCAGGGTCGGAAAATAAAGGACACCCTAATATATATGTATTTCATATAAGGGAATCAAATAAGAAACTCTTTAACATTTTTCTGATTTCAAGCCCCTGCTCAACCCATGGAAAATATGTGGACTTCGATTCTCATATTCGTCCTGAAAGAGAAAAAAACCGTGAAGCAAGCAATATGTTATACTCACTCGAGAAAGAAAACTCAGCACCATCTGTCCACCTGAAGTCCCCCTCACGGACAACGTCCGAAGCTCCAACCCAATACGAGTTATGCTCAGAATATCCCGGGCTGGTTGGAAAAAAAAGAAAGAGGAAATATTAAATAAAACATTCATTTCATATTTTATTCTATAAATGTCCAATATGCCTTTTTTAGATAAATACATTTTATTTTATTTCTATTTAAATTTCCCATAGCAGGGGTAGACGCAAAACAGCTAGTGCAAAAAACCGTACACTTTTCAAACAAGGTATTTTTCTTTGCAATATACAGCATAAAAAATCATTCAAGCCTGTCAAAATGCTCTGCATTAAATCTCAAAATGAGCGTAACGTTTAATGAAAAATTATGATTCATAGATATTTTTTTAAAAACAGTACTTCAATTATTCTATTGAGGAGAAAAACCGCGAATACCTTTACTTATTTTACATAGTTCACCCTACTCTGCACTTACACATGGCTGGCGCGGGTTAAAATGTTAACTGTGTTCTATCAATATTAGGTATCCGTTAAAAAGATGGAAATCACCGCAATCGAAGAAATCAAGGATAGTTTTACTCTATAAAAGAAAGAAAAGCTATCCTCTTCATCTTCGTTTCCACAGTTAATCGTATAATCTATCTAATATTTTTTATTCTAAACTATTAAACTTGGATATTTTATGATCATTATTTATTGGTATTTGATATAACTTGAACAGACGAGGACATAGGTGACCAATACATACTCCTGTTGTAGCATGGCTGTAAAAACTTCGCGATTGAATTTGCTAGTTTCTTAAAGAAACATGATATATCCGTCGACTGAATTTTTATGTTTGAAAAAATGTTTATGAATTAGAGAAATATTTTTTATCCTACGAATTAAGTAATTGGATTTTACTCCTACTCAGAAAAACCCCAAAAATAAATAATATGCACAAATTCTTCTTTAATCTTTTGCCATAACCTCGTCTTCAAATTTGGAAGTTACATAAGATATCATAGCTAGGGAATTATTCTCTGAATTTAAAAAATCTCTTACGCTAAACATTTTTAATCATAGATTCTACATTTTCCCCTCGATGGGCGAAAGTCATTAGCCAAGTTCAGCTCCACATCTACGGAAAGCAGAGCTAAAAATATGAAGTATATAGCCATCAGCTTAAGAAAATAAAATAAAATAGCTAATCTAGCTAAAACCCAAAATATGTTTTTCTTCATATTTATAAAATACAAAAACGAGTTGAATAAAGAGAAAGAGGTAGACTTGGAAAAACGTGGATACGGTTAACTAATCTATTTTTTTGACAAATAAGGGACCCTGGTGAATATTAGACTATATTTATACATTATAATAGATAAGAAAAGGTCAAGTTTTAAAGTACTGCCCTTACTAGAGAAGGAGCAACTTGCAGTTTGCAATTTAAATTAAATGTGAATAAAAAAATAAATGCGGTAAAAGTAAATAATGATCTTACAATAGTTATTGAGTTTAGTTACATATTTACCTTTTCAGGTTTGATCGAAAAGCAATAGCTCCAATCAAAATTAAAGAAAGGCCCACATAGCCGTATTTATCTTTCATTTGGCATTTATATAACACTCTTAATGCTTCAAAGTAACTTTAAATACTAAGTACATAAAATTTGATTTTTTATTTACGCAGACTATTTTTTAGATACTACTAAAAGTTTCTATAGAGTTTTTAATTATCACAGAGATGTAAAAGCAGTTCCAGTGATTCCCAACCAAATTACAAGCCATAGAATTTGTATTTGTGAAGTTATTATTGGAAAAAATCTACAAATTTCACCAAATGCAAAACAAATTAGTCCCCAAACTCAGATATAAACGTAGAAAAATTCCATAAAATTAAATAATGTCAATAGCTTTGCTTATATCCACAGCATTTCTTAAGTATGTGTTCACATATTTGCACTGAAAATATGGACTGTCTGAACTGTCAAGAAATATAATTATGTGCGCTAACAAAATTCTGAGATACCCTAATTTAAAAAATTAGTTAATTCAGCTCAAGTATACATAATGTTTCCAAAACATATCGTCGTTACTTAGAGAAATGGCAGAAAGACAGTAAAAATTTATGTAACACCAAGCTAATGTAATATGAGGTTCCAACCGGGGCATCGATATGTTTTCAAGAATCATACTACAAAGAATATTACACCCCAACTCACGAAGAGAACAATAAAAAATTAATTCTTCTGGCATTCCACTTGGCAGCAGAAATGACAAGGAGACATATCGATGAATTAGGAACGATTCCGCCTCAATTAATTCTTGAGCAAGGTTTCGCAGTGATCAGACCTGAATAATGTTAGACCTTTCAAACCGAAAAGCGATGTTCTCTTTAATAGAACACTTTAAAAGCTACATCTTTATAAATATTTCACCAGTTCATAACGGAATTCAGCTTAGTATATTACTCCATATTTGGCTTTGCTATGAGTAGTTGAGTAACCTCTAAAATTTAATAACGTAATCAAGAAAATTGGAGCAGAAAGTAAAACGCCATTAGAGAAAATCCAGCCGAAGTAAAACCTTGATTATGCTCATCCTAAACACTGAGAATCCATTTCGAACTAGCCGTGGTATTGCCCTCACGAAATCACGCGGATTTGCGAAGAAATATGAAAATTCCATAAGAGGGAAAATCATCCACCTTGATAAGGAGACGAATCCGGATACCTCGATATCACGAGTGCTTAAGCCAATTGAACTAACCAGGTATACTTCTCCGCAGTGGACTTGAAATACTAGAAACATCTACAGGAAACATTCCTCTTTCGAATTTACGCACTCTCAATCATTGCTGCATACAGAACATTGAGTGGTTTTTACCTTCTGGTGAGCAGCAAGTCCATCACGGCCTGCTCCTCAGCACTTCGAATGCTGGCCAGGTGCCCCCCTAACCGGATGCACTCCGCCTCGGCCGCCCCCCATGGCAGTGGCCCCCCCTCGATGGCCCCCACGCAAGTCGACCTCCGAGCGTGCCCCCCCATCCCAGCCAACCCTCCAGCCCCCACCTCAACTCTCCTCTTCCTTCTGTCCAGAGCCCACCGGCCGATCTCCTCCGCGGCAATGCCCCTCCCAAGCGACACCCACCCGAAACTACATTCCCTCACGATGGCATCAACCTTGACTGCAGCGTACTCAACCAATAGCGACGGTGGGGCGGCAAGTTCATCTTCCTCCGAGGACAACTCGTTCTGTTCGGGTGGTTCTTCCTCTGCACCTCCCCAGAAAACCCTTAGGATGAGCTTGTTCCCCTCCGAGGACTCTTCCGTGATGATATCCGGGAAAACGCACTTGGTCCACCGCGGTCCCTCCTCCCAAGCACCGACAAGCACGCCCCTGCTGCACGCGCTAGATTCTTCCCGCTTCATCTTCCCCACGGTCATCCGCTTCCTAACTTCCTCCGCACCACTCCACCGGCTAAGCTGCTCTTCGTCCTCCCTCTCCGTTTCGGCTTCGGTCTCGACGGAAGAAACACTGGTACCAGGATGTTGCCTTATGGGACTCCCCATCCCTCCGACGACCATAATTTTTAATTTCATCCTATAACCGTAAGGGAGGTGTACCGTGAGAGTGCATCGTACTCGCTCAAACTGGGGCCGAAAGGGAGGGGGGAGGGATGGGAAAGTTGAGGGTGGAGGTGGGATTAACAGGGTTCCATTACGATCGGTAAGTGTAACGTTGAAACATGGCTCAACAGGGCGGTAGCGTAGGGAAAAGGACACCTGCATCCTGGGGAGATGGAATGGCGAATAGGGGGATGACGACGATAGCCGCGGGGTGAGTGGTTTTCTAACTCGGCTGAGATTTCCGCCGGAACCTCTACTCCTTGAGTGCACTCGGAGGAATGGCCTTTCCTGGCTACCTCTCATGTGAACCTGCCTGTCCGACGGCCTGTACTCCTCGAGTTTTCCGCAGAAGACGTGCGTAGTGGAGGGGCCGAACTGGAGGTGTCCTTGGGAACAGGCCACGTTCAGCCGTGTTAGATCTACGAGCAACCCCATCGGTTCCGGCGGATCGTTTGAGGAGGATGCTATCGGAGGCAGTGGTTGGGGAGGCTGGGGAGGTGGCGATGGGAAGTGGATGGTGCAATCTCCACCGCCGAAGGAAGCTGAAGCGTGCTCGATGTCTCTCCATGAAAGCGTGCCCCATGAGTGAGACAGCGTAAGTTCGCAACCTGTGAATGAGAAAAAATGGAAGAAATTATGATGAAAATTCCTAAACGATTACAATGAAAAAGTCTTAATCAATTCGTGGTTCTAAATAAATGAAAACGCATGACAGTTGGTTATATTTACTTTTATTTTCCATCTAATTCATATACTCCCTGATAAAGTATGAAACGATTTAGACAATAAGGACAATCTATCTTAATTACAAAACTTGCATTTAATGCCGTGTTTTTTCTCAAAATTATCACCTCCCGCAATGAGATATACATTCGTGATGATATCATCATATATTCGTGATTGCGAAATTTATCTTTGCTTTTCCCACACTGTTTACTAACCATGGTTTCCAGTACCTTCAAGGTCTAGCGTTTTAATAGATATTTCCATAATCGTCCTTTTATTTATAATCATAATCATCATAATTTAATCATAGTCATCCATCATATACAATAACAGCTCCTGTTATTGTAAACCAATTGTTGTGCAGTTGTCACCTGTTGCCGAATATTTAAGACCTTTGAAAATGACAAAAATAATTCGAAGCTTTGGTAGGTAATACGTTCTGTGAATATCTAGTGATATTACCTACAAAGTTGAAATAATAAAAAAATTGCCACGGAATTATCTGAGATGTTTCTACGAAGGCAATACAAGTACAGTTGAGCAAGCCTAATCAGAGCACTTTCAAAATAGTAATGGTTTAAGAGCTGCTCAAAAGTTTTAAAATACTTTCCACTGTACTTCTAAATTTATGTCAAGATACGACAAATGCGATCACAATAAAAATATTATAACAAATACTCGGATCAAGAAAGGCAAAATGCATCAAAATTTCACTGCAAAAATTGGTGTAGAAGGAAGTGATAGCCTGCAAAAGATGTATCTTAGCATGATGTATTTGACATGATTTATTTGCATCATATATGTCCAGGATATATAAATAATCCATTTGATAAAAGAAGATGAATCCTTTGAATTCAAAGTTATTCACTCTCCAGTTAACTGCGATAATCGATTTTACCCTGTGAAAAACACTAGCTCTCGTTATTTAAAGCTCTGCACACAGATTGTTGTATACAATTGATGAATGGCGTATAGGTAGTAATGATGCGTGATTAACATTCCGTCCAGGTTTTCCAGGACTCCACATAAGAATTGAGGAGGTCGGACTTACCCGAAATCAGCCGCAAAGACTGCGTCACGACACCGATGGAAAGGTCAGAGGCCGTCGTGGCCGCTTCGGTTATGAGCGGATCCCAGGAAGCGACCGGCAGGTAGCTTATTCTGTGGGCGAGAGGAGGGAAGAGGTATAATTAGTAAACGTACTCCTCTCTAAAAACAGATATACCAAGAGAGCATTAGATATTTTGATGTGGTATTGGTTATATGGTATGTGTTAGGTACTTGATATGATATATATTGTCATAAAATAAATTCTAAATTAAGTTTGGCTACTTGTAACATGCACTTTTCATCTTCTGAAAAGGCAAATACTATCAAAATTATTACAGTAAAATTATTCAAACTAGGAAGAGCAAATATTTTATATAAAATGTACGAGCTCCATTAAAATAAAATATTTCACCCAAAATTAGGAATAGTATTTAATTAAGTCACTGTGTCAGTCACTCTCGCACACAAGCTAAATATCGATAACTACGGGGTTCACACCATAGAAATTTTAAGTACAACTGACAAGTTTCATATGGATATTCTAGAATTAGTTTAGACATATTTCATCTCCATCAAGAGAAATATTAAAATTCTCATTAAGTCTCTTAAAGTATGCTTTAATTTTTACATATAGTATTCGTACCAGGTAAACATACATAGGCATTATTTTCATCTTGCTTCGACAATGCAGGAATACGAGCTATTTTCATGTATCTAAGACGTTTTGTTGTAGCATGTTGTTATTTGCATGTTTTACAAAAGGCTATAAAATCTTAGAAAGAACAGTTAAACTCAATTATGGCATTGTTTATCTGGCGCATATAACTTGGACACATCACCCTTCATGGCATCTACGCTCTAACTCTCGCTAGAATTACTACCTTTTGGGAGTTCGCAGACAAGGGATTAGCAATGGCAAAGAGCGAATCAACACACAAAGGGGTTAAAATGTTTTGCATGCGCTATTAATTCAAAATCTTAACCATATTACATCCTATCCTTTAATGCTCAGTCCGTGCCGGCATTTACTCACAACCAGACAACTCCCCTCGCCGTCTTCTCACCGCTCTAATTCTCTTGTTTTCCCCTCTTTCTATTCTCCCCCGTGTTTTGAGAAGACATATGACCTTTCCGGCTACACACCTTTCACCTGGCAAGAGGGAATATAACTCTTGATAAGGTCCCAAGGTGGATCATTGAATTAAATACTGAAGCTAAATGTTACTCCGATCCAGAAATCAACGACCCAATTTGGATCGATAGTAAGGTGACGGCGATACAGGGGTGTTCACAAATTTCGTTGAGTAGCGACCGCTGACATTAACGGAAGAGTATACTGATCTTAACCACAACATTGAAACGGACTCGGACACGTGAAAAAGGGATGCTGCAGAAGAAGCCGTGTTTGTTTACTTGGGAAATAAGGATGTAGCAAAAAGAAAAAGGTAGGCTAGAAGAAGCAAAAAACATCCCATTCAGTATGAATGCAATTTTAGACTTGACTTAAGTACCAAAATTTTCTGATATGATCACATTGTAATGTTACATTACGTTTAAATGGTTGAAAAAAAATAAAACTAATATTTCATTATCCTTTATTCAATTTATGCAATCTAAACAAATCTGTTAAAACACAGATAAGGTTAACTCAAAGTATTAATATATATATATATATATATATATATATATATATATATATATATATATATATATATATATATATAAACATATAGTAATACTATTTCCTATATATATATATATGTATATATAAATTTATACTATACTCTAAAGTAACGGACACTAAACGCAAATAAGTGAGTCAGGCTCTAATTGGAACAAAAGTAAAAGTAACTTCCATTGGGTAAGACAACGTGCGTTGCAGCGTTTACCATCGTTGCCCCACTGCAAAATCCCAAAATCCTATCGTCAAGCAGTGCGTTATGATGACGGACACTATTCGTATGTTTTGATCCCCGTCACGCTATGTTAAGCTATAGCAGACGTTATTCAACGTATGCCAGTGACATTCGTGAGTCTCTGTCCTGAGAAAACATTATAAAAGTAAGATTCATTTCCAAGTCTAACTGAATTTTTTCTCGTCTCGCTCAGTCAACATCGGAAGGACTTCAATGAAGTGTTACCTTATTCGTAATGTAAATTTATTCCGTATTATCTCTGTAGCCATATCCGCTAATATTTTCCACAGTTATTGAAAACCACACAACAATGCGTTATAGACGGTGGAGGTAGTAATAAAATACATTTAATAGAACCCATAAAAACAGATTTTTTAAATGGTTGTTGCTACCTACTACCAGATAAAGGTGAAAGGGTAGTATGCAGGGAGAAGCATGCGATAATTTAATCCCTTCTATATCTACAAAATACGCTGCAAGCCACCTCAAGGGTGTGTGGCAGGGAGAACCGCTTGTGGTTGTTGTGAAATCCCTTATGTCACTATTATCGAAAATAAATAACACTTCAATCACACCTATCAAATGGGCTTTATAGCATATTGTTAATCACAACTGCTTGCTAACAATATTTTTTGACAGTAATGATCATTAGACAGTAAGAGACCGCTGCCCTTAACATTACGTTACAAGTGATTTTCATGCCAGCAGATTACGTTTGACTGAGAGAAAAATCTATAGCTTTAAAATGAAAGTTAAAAGTTCAATTTTTTTACAATTTGATCCACACTTATTGTTAAAAATAAATTCACCGTCACGCTTGACAAAGGCAGTGGGATATTTTAAGCCTCAGCGACAATGAGAATTTTAGGGTAACAGAATAGGTAAAGATTGATGCACCTTCATTTAGGGAAGAAAACTCATCTGAGAGAGGTTCTGAGAGAAACTACATTTTCTTCTCATGTCCAAAGTTCCAATTTCTTTAAGGAAACCATGAAATATGCTGGGAAGCCACTTACATTGAATTCTTAATTAAAAAACGTCCGCAACTTCCATCGCGGACAGTGATTTATTTGCCAACTAGCTACCCTTTGTTTCTTAACGCCACCTTTTCTTCTTCACGTGATGAGGAAAACGGGAAACGGTAAATGATGCAAGACAATGACGTGCCTAGGCAAAAACATTAAAGGGTGTCATTTCTACAGCAAATTACAGATAAATGAGCTATTTGTCATTGAGTGGTCCTTTTCCTTGACAAGAATCCGTCGCTGAAAGTGTTAAGCATTTGCTGCACGTTAGCCTAATTATGTCTACTCAATTCACTCAAATTATTATAGAATTGTTGGGGATACTTGAAACATACAAAACAGAGGCTAATCATTGCGATGCAAAAAGATACATAGAGAACCCGAAGAAGTATTAGGTAGTTTGTTTCATTGCGTTAGTTAAAACAAGTAACCTCAACGCCGGCAATGAATGTTTATAAGTCAATTAAAATAATTTTGAGCATTATTCACACAATCATGCAAATTGATGACCAATTGCATATACCTATCAGAGAAATAAGATTGGTGTACAATGAAGTTAATACTTTTTCAATGTAGCAGATACATTTATTTTGACTTCACCCTAACTGAACACGTAATTAGACTTTTTACACTAATTTGTAACAATAATTTTTAGTATTAAATAGACAATTATTCAAACTAACTAATTTTTTTTAGTTTTGCGATAAACTATTCCTTGATTGATGGCCATTTAATATTGCAATTACTATAGAATGCTCACATTAAATCACTTTGATTTCAGTGAATATGTCTTTTATATACATTCTGTGCAGTAAGAGGTGAACTAAAGAAAGTACAAAAGAAAATTTGGCTCTGGAACTTAACGAGACATGGATAAATAGGTGGCTAATGGATCTTTTGCGAGCGAAAATAAAAATCTGAAAAGTCTACTTGGTATTCAAGGGAGAATACAACGAGAAAGGTGAGCAGATGGAGGAGATAGCCCAGAACTGCTATTCACTCAGAATAAGAACAGTGTTTCGAAAGACTCACCAAAAGACATGGATTAAGGAAGATAGGTACAGCAGGGGATTGTAGAAGAGATACGCCACAGAAAATCAACTTTCGAAGTAAGAAGACGCCACAGTTGGTCATTTCTATCAAAAGGAAATATAAAGCTCCCCTACTGCTATCAAATTTTAAAGTTTCTTCGCTATTAATAAAACCTGACTGACTTTCCCAGTGAAATGAATTGCTGATTATTCTACTTGCTCTTATGGCATTGGTCAATAAACCCCATGCGTCCATTAATCCATAATACCATAATCCTCATTCGTCATCATATATTGTCATTATAATCGTTAGCTATAACTTATAGGAATACTTAATATAAATTTCGTTTAAACTCCAAATGATTGCGAGGGGCATTATAATTTGATTTGAGAAATATTTTGTGAGACCGGTAAGAAATAATTTTGAAAAACCACTGGAACTTTACAATTCTATTAGCTAAATCGATGGACTAGTTACATACCTGTAATTATGGAAATGGACTCTCCAAGTCTGTGCTTTTTCACACAATTACAGTCAATTACATTTTTACAACTATATTTTCCAAAGAGATCACTTAATCAAGCTTTAAATTTAGTTTATCAAAAATGATGAACCCTTACATCGATATAAAATGGGGAAAAACGATAGTGTTGAGTGTAGTACTAGTATTAGTCTTACTTTGTACATATTTGAAAAATTAGAATAAATCCGCAACCAGTGAGTTTAGTCTACGAGCCATAACCCTTTGGCCAATAGAAATGACCCCCAAGTTAGCCTATCATCAAATACTCTAACATAATAATTTATTAGCAAAAGCTATCGCTCGACTTTGCTTAAAGTGGATGCTCTAAGATATACCCTTGAAAATGGCTAGTTATGAGAGGTCACGAGAGATGTCTAGTCAATTCCATATCCTCTGTAGCAAGGGCTTCAATTGAAAAAAATCCAAGCAATGATAGGAGAATCGGCGAAGCGCTAGCTAATTAAATGCTGCATAAGCTGTATTATATGCGTCAAGAATTCTAATATCATATAACTCATAAGCTACATTGTTTAAAACATTTGACGGCGCACGTGACCTAAGCCGTCAAGACAGTCAGCCAACCTCAGTGATTCGTTCAATTAATAGGAATTTGATGTATATATCCTATTCCATTGTAAAATGAGGATTTTTGACGCTATTCAATAAAAAACTTCCTCTATGACACCCATCGCAGAAAATATACTACCCAGGACATAGGATTTGAAGGAGTCACCTAGCCACGAATTCGACGCTTCTTCGGGAAAAAATGAATGCCTGAAGCCATACAGACAACTCCATATGGTGACCGACGATGACGAAAATAAACCAGAAGACCGTCCAGTGCTGAATAGTGTAGGACGCTTCCTGGGCGGTAGACTTAGGATAAAGGAGATAGGTGACGCAAGACAAAACGGCGATAGCGCCATTGAATCAAGAAAACAATCTCCTGCTGTAAGAATATCTAAAAAAAAAGGAAAGTAAACCTGTGTAAGGCTTTTGCGAGGCAGAAAAAAATGACACCCCCTAATCTCCTCAATAAGAAGGCATTATCTTCAGCAATTACAATAAAAATATAAAAATACCAGTAGAAACCTTATATATCTCTTAATAATCAGTAGTTTCATACCTAAATGATTGAATACATAGCTTTAACTCTCATTTATAATAGGCCAAAATTACATATTTCATTTGACTTGATTAGTTCAATTTGTTAGGTTAAGAGTCCATTTATGACATGATTGGTCATTTCTGTTGGTTTTAGAAGATAAATGGTACGGTATTGTCTCGCTTGATCCCGCTCATACCAATGGAAACCACGTTTAATAACCATTTGAAAGTACTTTGTGCCGCTTCTTAACTCTTTTCTAACTGCGTAACAGCATTTCAACTTGAGCCTAATTCAATGGCAATTCAACCAAAATACTACCATGGTACTATGGTGGAAATGAGACCAAAATATGATATAATTCGTTTTGCTGCAAGTTTAAGCTTAAATTATTAATCTAGCGAGGCAAATATTTTGACTTACTCCCAATCTCAGTTTCCGGAGCTGATTCCAGCCAGCGTCAAAACAACAATGCGATGACTGGTCTCATGAAAGAGCTTTACGGACAACTTTAATACCCGATATAGTTATGAAATAGAGTAACGGGTTATAGAAATACAGTAACCCCAAAAAAGACTCCCTAAGACGCCTGGAAATACTTAAACGAAGATGTCAAGATTATAATCGAAAAAAAGAGGATTTAAGAAGCCATACAAATGGTCAATGAAATGGAAGCAATAAAGTCTTTTTATTTGTATTTTTGACCGGAAAAAAGCGACCAAAAGTAAAATAAAAGCATTTGATGAATGGTAAGAATCTGAAAAAGTGAAAGAGAAAAAAAACCGTAATGACGATTAATATTGCGTTAGATCTTATGCCCGCTATGTCCCTTTCCCTGAAGGCATTGTGAAAATAATAGCTATTTCCAGCAGTGTGTGCTCTTCCATCGATCATGTGATCCGCCATTTTTTTCAGACAGACGATTATTTACTGGGAAGACATATAGACTCAACATTTCTCTTTCGATACAATAATAAAACCCTTCTCTTACACGTTCGGTCATCAACTTTCGATCTTCAAACTCTCTTCCAGTGTAGGTACTCTCTCTCTCTCGGCCATCACTTGTCCAAGTTCCCATCATTCCTCACTCTCCCTGTATTTTCCTTCCGACGCCGTACGAGAAAGCTGAGGTCGGTGACGCGCAACAGAAGATTCCTCATGAATAAAACCTTTCCCTTCGGCCAAGACCCCGGTCCTTTCCCTGAGAAACTCGTTCCTTTGGTCACGGGTACTTAGTCTTGCCATCGTCCCAATGCCTAATGCATTTGGTAGGGAAAAAATTGAGAGTGTGGTCTGAAGAAATTTCCTTCCTTTCTCAGCAACAGCGGTCATAATTTTGCTTTCCGCATCGTTAATCACAGAATGTAAACGAATACACACATAGAAGTATTCGTCCCGGCTAATAAGATGCTGGTGATACAAGGGTGCCTGACGACGAAATGCGAAGCAAAAGTCTTCCCAGACGACGGTATTCTCAGGGAAGAACTGAAGTTTCTGATTTCTATAAGAGCTCGTTGGAAAATTCATGGATTTGTACGATTGTTAGATACGACTATCATCAGAGTCATATCTGCTTTGCGACATACCTATCCGTATAGGCTACTATTTCAATGGCACTAGAAACACAATGCTAAGCAAAGATGATTCGAAGATAATTGACGTTTTTGGGGATGTACTACAAGAGGAATAATTAGCCATCCATGATGCAACCAGCCGAAGAAGATTATTATGGCTTCATTGGCAGTTTAGAGTCCCGCGGCGAAAATTTTACCCAACGAGTTTACGTTTCGTGCGACAGATCGATCGACAACACAATTGGATTGGAAAAATTTCCTTCAATGCATTTGCACTAAACACTCTGAAAATAGGTTCTTCATATTTCGTGGGAGAGCCCTGGCTATATTCAGTTATAAAAAGGCAAATATAATAGAACCAATACTCTTTCTCGTTGCTATTTACAATTTTTATAACATCTTTAATAAAACTACGAGTATTCTAGTTCTATCATGTTAGCCGTATTACCAATGAGGCAATGTTAGATATTCTCAATGATATGAGCGAAAATATTTTTGTACTAGCCTCACAAATATACAGATGATTTTCTAGTAATATCTTGTCGTACCGTTTCCAAATCAGTCAGCGTTGATACACTTTAAAAACTTCTTCCAATTTTAATTTTAATACTCTATATTTCGGGGTCACCATGTTGAAATTCGGCATCATAATTGACATTGTACCATTCAACTGATACGCTGATTCATTGTCAGTTCCGTCTATAATTTCCTCGATCATAGGGAAAATCCTCTACCTCTCTCTTTGCAAATAATATTGATTGCACTCCCCTTTTTCATCTTCTTCAGAATATCGCCAGTAGAACGACCAACATCCTTTTTTCTTGCCACCTTCCACGAATTGCTCCCCTAGCTCCCTCTCCTCTTCCGTTACATATTATACTTCCCCATTTCATTCCACCTACACTCAGCTCAATCTTTCCATCCTCTTTCACGCCCATACCTCAAAAGCCTCCAGCATGCACACACATAAAGATATAAAGATAATACACAGATATAAAGTTTACGAACCATGAAAATCTACGACCCATAATAGGGTAACTACGTAAATAGGAATGAAATCCGAAAATAACTTAATAATGGCTGGTAATTCTTGAAACTGGGTTGGTAAAAGAAATGCATTTTAGAAAAAATGTTTGATCAATGCACATTTCCATAGAAACTACACCTCGTAGATAGGCCAGCGAAGTGAAGGGTTTGGAGTGCTCCCCGTTTTAATCTGGGTAATACGTTTGGGGAATCACAAATCTATCCACGCGATTTTCTGAGAACCGTGACTAGCTAGGTACTTCGGAGAACGTGGGTGTTATAGCGAAAGAGGAATAGTTCGTGAGTTAAGGTTCTTGATGAAAACTTCCCCGTTCTCTCTCACTCCTACCCCTCCCCTCACCCACTCTCCGATCAGAGGGTGTAGATTCATCACGCAACAGGGCTCAGCGGGGAAGTGTGATCTGACAACACCTATCAAACTGGCCTCCAGGCACAAGTCTGCCCTCTGATACCTTGTTTTCTTTAAGCGATTAAATATTTCACCTTTTTCTTTAGCCACATCGAGTCACATGGGCACCAATAACGTGGTGAATCTGATTAGTGCCGTGGCTGTTTGTATCTCTTTGATTTCTCCATCGGGTCACACTCTGCATTTCTGCCGACGCTTCAAGGTGCGAGTCGTCCATCGTCATCAGGGCATGACGACGGACGACTCGTACATCGAAACATCGGAAGATATGCAGTGTGACCCGGTGGAGAACCTGAATCAACTTTATTAGCATCATACGCCGGGAAAGCATCAGATCATTTTTCAGTGTGGTGGCTGTTAAATGGGAGTTCCCTATGTGATACGCAGCAGAAGGATATCCACCCGTCCGCTGGCTGATATGTTTCTCTACCCGTGACTCCAAATTGTGAACGGCTATTTGGCGTATGTTAATACATGAACCTTTGCCTCGCAATATCCGTTGATTGGATTGAGTTTTAGAATACCACCTGGAGGGCTCTGGTACAAATTCAGGAGAGGGTGAAAATCTTACATCGGTAATGCAATCCCCACTTGAACTCTTGGGGGAGAAATCTTTAGGACATATAGTATTAGCAGTAAAACTACGGATCCTCTGGGGTATTTCGTTGAGAGTAGAAAAAAATAAACCTACCATCCATTTACGTGAATAGACCTTTGAAGTAATTACACAGTAATTTTACTGCGCTAAAATAATACAAAGAGCACAGAATTTTTGATTAAAAATAATAAAGCCCACTTCAGAGCACCATATTGACGTCATTTTATGTCATAAGTATTTATTTGTAATTGGAATTACGCAGAACTGAACGATAACAATCGTGAGAATAGTGAGGGCAACCCCAATAATGGAGAGTAGCAATAAACCTTTGAAAACCTATGCTAATCGGTAGATAACCAAATATCAATATTAGTGATCTATCTTGTCTTCTCTAGTCAATATACAATTTGCTTTCAGATTTCTTCAGTCAAATAGCAAAGTTGAATGTACTTCCATTTCAAAAACAGAAAACCAATTTGCGCAGTGTTTATTCCACAGCTCTAAACCCTTCCCACGCATAAAGGCATTCATTAATCATCGATATGATTCATTTCGACCTTACAGCTTTTTAACTTCTCCTTTAACCCTTAAATTCTTAGCTCTCAGCTTTAATTTCGGAAATGGGCGGAAATTTTATTTTCCTTGGGCCTTCATTACGCCCCGCTGGCTTTCCTCTTTCTATACTTTCCGCCTTCCTGCGAATCACCACCATCGTATTTTCCACTATCTTAACCTTAAACTTTCTTACCTTCCACATTTTCTTCTCACCAGCTTCTCAGGCTTCTGAAATGGGAAAATAATTCCTAATGCGTTTAATTTAAGCTTTAATCAATTCCGACCTTGAGCTAAAAGTTAGCACTTAAGATCATTGGAATGAAAAATCAACCTTTTCTTCAAAATAGGAGGAGGCTGTTAGGCCAGAAGAGAATTAAGCATAGAGTTAATTTTTTCTCGGCCTAAGTATATAACATCCATCCTACACTTAACTTTCATACCCTGTAAAACTAGTGTTTACTTTTTATACATCTGCTTTGCGTTATTTCCGTCTATGCTGACCTGATAACTGAATTAAGTTCATTTTCTTTGCAGGTAAGTTATTGCATCACCACTACTGGATTTTAAAGATACATGCGATATATGCACCCACAGCATTCTGAATGGGTAAATATTTTTATAAGAGTCACCTCCTTGGATAGTTAGTACGAGAGCAGTTCTTTTTTAACACAATAACACTGATTAGAGAGCACAATTCTCTAATTAAAAGCACTTAGAGAAAACAAAATGACTCGATCTTCATGTTTTATTTTTTTAATAATTAAATTATAAATTAAAATTTTCTATACTACATGTTTTAACTAAAATCACTTCCTTTTACATTAAACCTTCCGGTTTGATGAGGATAAGCTACAATGTTTATGACGCATGAGAAAGACAGTTTCCATCATGGATAAAATGTTCGGCATTCTCTGTTTCTCTATCAATATCGACTTATATTCCCACAAACTTCGTGAAAAAATCACCAAAACTCTTCCAGTTTTTTTATAATTTGAAATGATTACGGAGTGTTATGGCTTTCATTACGGAAATGTTAAAGTGAAAAAATGCGATGTCAAGTCGCACCCCATGCGTATTATACTTCAAATAGATACAAAACTTTCAAGTATACACCGAGATGCAACACCATTCCACTACTCTCTATAATAAGTATGTCTCAACTACGTTTATTTAAACGATATAAATGTTTATTACTAGTACAATTATAAACTAAAGACATCCACCATCAAAATGAGTAAATATCATCATGATACAAGATATAAGACAAGTATTAGCCGTTCAGACGTACAGGGTGATTAATAAAATGTGATTACAAGAACTTATTCCCTCAAATTTAGCCACATGAATAGCACGGATACATGTGGTTCCTGTTGCTGTTGTGCCTTGAGTACTGGCTTCCCCTCCCGATGGCCTGATTCTAAATCCCGGTAAAGGTTATAATTTTTAACAGATTACCGATCTCTACTTGAGTATTATTCGGAGAGCACAACAAGGACAGTACTTCGTCCGTCCGATGGGACGTTAAACTGCCCTCCCTTGGCGCCTTTCGTTAAGAGTACGGTCATACCAACACCTGGTTTCTCTCCATCCGTTCCCTAAAATGTCCCTCCCTATCTTCTCTATCCTACCCTCTGGTTCTCAATGGCGAAAACAACCTCAAATATCGGTCGTCTCAACTAATTAACCAACCAATCAACAATGCATCCAGATGCAAACAAATCTACGGTGAATTCACCACACTCCTCACACTTATCACAACTTTTCTTAAATTATTTTTTATTAATCATTATTGTGCGCGTACTTTGAATAATTGTGAAGTTATTTTAATGATATGTATTGATAATTCAATTGAATGTACTATATTGTTTATTTAAACCGTGGAAAACATGAAGGATAATGAGTAAGGTAAATTGCAGCGAAGCTGAGTAACAGATACGAAAGATGTGCCCCGCGAGTTCCCAAGCTAGCAGAGGCTGTCAATTTTTAATTAGCTAATGATAGCGGCAATTAACTCACGTTTAAGCTTTACAAAATGTGCATGGCAAAAGGATAAATCTTTCACAGGGTATGCACGTAATTACCATATGTACTGGATTATAAATAAAAAACAATTTCACACCTTTCAATGTTACAAAGTTGGCACTCCTGCGGCAGGGGTTTCAATGGTTTTATGACGCCAAATTCGTATTTCTACCTTAAACTTGCATCAAAAGGAAACAATGCAAGCTTCAAGATCTTTAAATTTCGGCACTATGAAATTTTTGCCCAACCTAACTAGCATGGATAAAATGACGAGGTGATTCTTCCAACTGTAATGATAAGCGTTAACAGTTATCCTGTATTTTTCGTATTCTTTTCCGAACCACACTCCGACACATTGGCCGTCGAGCAGTCGGAAAGAGCACTTTTCCCCCTAATCTCTTAGTTCCTTGCCTTTCCCCACTTTTTTAGCGGGACGACAACCTTTTGTCCTCCAACCTTTCCTCCATCTACCCTTGACGAGCCCTTCATCCCACATCCTCGGGAGTAATTTCTTTCTCCGAAGCCGCCCCCACTCCTCCTCAATTTGGCTTGGTCACACTTCTCCACTCACACCTACTTCAACTTCAACCCGACGCCATAGAATATAGACGTTCTTAGCCACCTTGCCTCCCCCCTGCCCCTCCCTCTCCTCCCCCCCCTGCCGCTACCGATTCCCCGTCTTTCATTTATATCCTGTTTAATGTTTTGAACAGTAAAATGCTACTTGCCCGAAATATTAAAGCATTAAGGAACTATATTCATGCATACCCATCACGCCATTCAATTTCTGAGTAGTAGAAGTCGAAGAACTTAGTTATTGCAGTTAGGCCAAGAAAACTCACTCTCTTCTAAATATATCCTCGATTATGCCCTATTTTTTCATACCTCTTTCGCTTCTCTTACACTCATGCAATGTCCATCATACACGTTTTCCTATTCTTAAGACTTCCTTAGAGTTTCTTCCGCCGCATTCTCTCATACCTTTCGCGGTCTACCTCTTCCTCTCACACCATTCACTCTACTATCATATATCTGTTTCGTTATTCAACTCTCAACCACTCTCTCAATGGCCAAACCAGCGAATCACACTATATTTTCATGTCCATTTCTAGAGCATCAGACTAAAATGCTTTCAAGAATTCTTTCAATTCCACATTCTTTCATCAAAAAGGAACTAATTAATGTAAAATTAATAACTTCATGATATCAATCTTCAAAAGAGTGGTACTAGAAAACACTTCCACACTTTTAATTATTAACCGACCATGGTTTCGGCACGTAATGCCATCATCAGGTGCCGGCATAACGTGCCGAAACCATGGTCTGATGATAATTAAAAGTGTGGAAGTGTACCAGTGCTATTCGCTTGTTCCTCTTTTGGCGACTGATACTGAAAAATTCCACAAAGTGGTAGCAGTCTTTCATATGCTACTTCATTATGTTCATTTATTAATTTTGAAAACTTCGCTGAAACCACACGTGTTGTTTCAGCGAAGAGGCCTTCTGATAAAGACGTTAGGGCGTTGAAACAAGTGTTTTAAATATCCTAGTTAGATAAATAACACTAAGTCTATTTCAAATACTTTGACGTGCTGTTCCACCATGCCTCACTCACCTAATATGGTTGACTAAAATAAGGTCTTTCAACAACCATATACGTCTTCCCGGTTCTTTCAGAGGAATATTAGTTTCTATGTGGACCGACATTTCGATGCTTGACGCGAACATCTCCAGGGCTGATGAAATTCTTTTCAGTCAAGACTTCCAGGACCTAAATGCGCCATGAACTAATTTAAAGCAGATTACTGAACGCAAAACATCCCACAAAACGCGTTTTAAAATCAGTTAGAAAACGTACTATAATATGAAATGTGCTGATGGATTATCGTTGTACGGAAGACCTGGTTTTCATTCAACTTTACACGAAAAAAACTTAATCTATAAACTTTTTTTATAACATTTTTATGGTTGACTGACCGTAAGCAACAGACAACAATGACTGCGTAAGAGGATAAAAGCCAACCCCTAGATTAGATTGTTGTTAGAGGGGCCTTCGTCAGGAGCCCGGGCACTTAGACCTTTCTTGGTCCATTGTGTCAACCCCATGCCTGTTTGCCACTTGCAGACAGGGGACAAGAGCACCTCGGTAGATATATGGAAGATTGGCCTCCCCCTGCCTCACCCAAGTACCAGGTATGGAGGATGTCCTCCCTCCAACCGGCCCGGTCTGGGTCTCCCTCCGGCCTCCCGGTATAGGCATGGAGGGAGTATCATCTCTCTATCCATGCCTGGTCGAGGTATGTAGGAGGGTCACCTATCCAACCACCGTCCGGGTCCAACGTTACTTAACTTCGGTGTTCTGATGGGAACCGGTGTTTCAACGTGGCTAGGCCCTAGCCCTAAAGCCAACCCCTAACTTAATAGCATTTATTTTTATACACGTATTTTATAGCGAAAAGGTAATACGTTTTCTTACCGTTGTCATTTTTTAGACATCATAAAATAATTCCTATATCTTCGATTCTTTCCAGTTTTTTTCAGTTGACAGAAACGCATAGTCTTTCATCGTGAAGAATGCAAAACAAACAATTCTGGGGAATTTTGAAAGTTAAAAAAAGCTAATTATCTACAATATGCTATTTAATAACTCATTCGTTCGTTTTATGAAGAGGGATCATTTCCCATTTTTCACGTTCAGTTTGGAATAAAATTAGACTGCTCCCTATCTTGTATTCCGGCACTTCATCATCCTCCCTGGAAGTTTGGATCCGTAAAACTAGCACTCAACCACAAACCCACAATAACAACACTGCCGTTATTACGCTACCCAACACGTATTTATTTAAAGCAATAAAACTTTAATCAACCGAAATGAAAATACAACAATTTCTTGTAACAAGAAACATTTCAAGTGACATTTGGCAGGAATGTTTTGAAAAACGCTTCTTCAACTTTTTTGGCCAGATTAAATTCATATTTCAATAAGTTAATCTTTTAATATTTTTCCTTCACTTGAATAATTCACGCATAGTTTTATTTCATAATAATAGTAGTTAACAATACTAAAAATTATCGGTTTTAAATTAAAAATAATAATTTATAGCAAAATGAAAAAAAATACTTGAATAATGCATGCACAATACGTATTTTGCTAGCAAAAACAGCGTGTTAAATGTATTACACAAAATTTGAATGAAGAAATATAGTTTGAAAAACTTTTCTTTCATTAACTTTTAAAACTATTTTTTCTTTCCTAGGCGCCCATTTCTAGTGCTTTAATTCATTCGTTTTATTGAGAGGGGACGGTTCTAGTTTTATCCTTTTTTCCTAATCCCTTCGTCGCCTTAAGTGACACTGGACGTTTGGACACTTTAACCAAGCACTCACCTACTGATCTCCATTTCCCACCGACCTTCTCCACATCGTCTTTCCTGCACCCCTATCGCCCCATTCCCCTTTAGCAGGGCGCCCAGGTGGTATTAGGCCTCCTCTTTCACTCTCTTCCCTGGCCATTATTTCCTCCCCCCCACCTTTTCGCCCGTCTTCTTCTGGGGCCCGACTATCGATCAACGGTGCGACGAACTTTCGCTCGAGTACGTCAATTACAATTTCCTAACCCCCGAAGCTACTTTCCCTTGCCTTCAATTTTTGACGCTCTCCCGAGAAACGACGGAGACGAGGTAATTTTGGAGGGCTCCCCAATTTTATTTTCCGCCCATAAAACTATTTCTCTACGCCTTAATTGAAGTAATAATTTTCCTCCATCTTAACTCAAAAGGTAAAAGTTTTTTTCTGTCCCATAAAATCCACTTTTACGACTTCAAATATTACTTACGATCCTCCAACATCCTCAATTTGAGATGAAATGCACTATAGTATTTTCCGGTTAATAGATCAGTTTATAAGAAATCGCTCCTAATATTTTAGAAAAAATACATGCCAGACATATTTGTATAAAAAGGCACTAGCTCAATGGCTACGTAATTCACAGGGTTCTAAAATACATGGTGTACAAGTGTTGTTTGAAAATGATATTATCAAGGATTTGAACAAATCATTTCTCGGCATGCTTCCGCATTACTTAATCCGCATATTTCAACACAACATATGTCAAGTTATATTCTTCAAATTGCATGACCTTATAAAATTCTAACAATACTAACGATATAATTAATACAAACTGAACGAAAACAGTAGTGGTAGAGTTTAAATCAATCTGGCTATGGATATGGAATATATTAAACTGGCTCTTGAAAGGCTGGAAAAAGCATGTTGCAGTGATTAAAAGCCAGCCTAAGTAGATTGTAAAATACATTGATAGTAGTAGTGGTAGTAGATAGACAAAGTAGATTGACGTGATTTAAATTGAACGAACATTGTGATGGTTCATTGAATTAAATTGAAGTAAATTAAGAAATAGTTTCGATCTCTCCATAGCCATTCAAACATTTAATATGGGTATATAAATAAATAATAAAGTATGCGTAATTAATGAACGATTAATTGCCAGAGAGAGCATCGCGAAGCTGAAATTCAGCAGTCAGGCAACCCAGTTAATGGCAAAACAAATTGATACAACTAGGTAAATGTAAGATGAAATTTGTCAGAAGCAAATATAATCAAATATTGATTGCTTTTCACTTCGTTTACATTGGTGAATACAGTTAGTTGCTACATGGCTTATTTGGTTCATTTAGACGACAAAGAAAACTTTAAATTGGCATCAAACTCCACGCATAAATAGCGTGGAGTTTGATGGCAATGTATATAAAATAAAATGATCATCATACAAGACATAAACGGTCTCTCGCTTATTTCGGAAAAAAGTAAGTTGGTTAATACTAATATCTAACCGGTCACAAAATCATGTAGAAGCATTAGCAATAATAATCAGTAGTGATATATTAATCCATGTACTGCATTTCTGCATGTTTGCCTACGTAGAATTGTCCTAGTTTCAGGTTCGGCCGTGCATTCCTATCCTGATAGCTTTTTTGGTCCGCGCATAGCAACCAGGGTAGTAAACAAGATCAGACCAAAAACTCAGACAAGTATTGAATGCCTGATGTAATAACCTCATGCCGTACACCCTGGGGGTGGTTTGCATGGTACTTCGTAGATAAAGATGTAAAGTAAGCTGAATTCTCTCACACTAAACAGAAATCGAATAATACAAGTCCTTCTCCGTAACTTGAGACTTCAATACTAAAAACAAGGAGGCTATTTTTACACCAGTCTTCCGCAAAGGTGCAAAATGTGTGAGCACTGAAAACCGTGAACTGGTTAGCATAGAAATATTTGAAATTTTCATATGATGAATTAGACAGCCTATAATGCAGAAGTTTTCAATTTTTTTTATTTTTGATAAAGTATAAACGTCAAAAAATTATTTTTTTTTGGATAAATACAAGAAATATTCTAGCTTAGAAAATAGTTTTATTCTAGCTTAGAAATCAGTTAACAGAAACAGTAACAGAAAACAGTTACAGTCAGCACAGTAAAACAAAGTGAAATGTCTTTGTCAAAAATGTTTCTTGAAAAATCTGAAACTCAAGTAGATCACAGTTTAATTATTCTACAAGTGAGCCTACTATCGCCGCAAAAAAGGTAGAACGCTGAACTTTAAACATTCGTACAAAATTCCGCCGGAGCTCCAAAGAGCCGTGTAATATATCGTTTTACTCCTTGTTTATTTGACTACAAAATGCATTCATTAAATAGTGTGTAAGTGTAAAAGATTAGCTCCTACGGTCGAAAGAGTGAAGAAAAACACGAGAAAAACTAGGAGAAATCTAGCTTTCGGCCATTTTAAAAATCAAAGAATGGGTAAAATAAAATTTTAAAAGTATATTTGTAATGCAGAGATGTCGTCGTCTCCGTAACAAAATAATGAAGAGAACTAATTAAATATTTTGGCCGTGACGAGATGAAGAAGACGACCGTTTCGCCGTTCTCCTAGTTTTTCTCGTGTTTTTCTTCACTCTTTCGACCGTAGGAGCTAATCTTTTACACTTACACACTATTTAATGAATGCATTTTGTAGTCAAATAAACAAGGAGTAAAACGATATATTACACGGCTCTTTGGAGCTCCGGCGGAATTTTGTACGAATGTTTAAAGTTCAGCGTTCTACCTTTTTTGCGGCGATAGTAGTTATTCAGGGTGGTCTAAATTGCCAAAATCAATAAATTACAATAATAACCTATTAAAGCATAACGTCTCTTAGGATTAATATTTTTTACTCTCTCACCAGGTTTATTGGGCCATATTGGTAGTCTCTTTCCATACACATGTAGCTGTTAAGAATAGCCCAAAATGTAAAGATGTTAAATTCATATATTTATACTATTCAATAAAATCAAACGGAGAAGAAGGTATTCATCACGCGGAAACTTTACTTCCACAAAACGGCTAAAAGAGCATTTTCTCCCCGAAATGGATCAGGATTGGAATACACTTCCGGGCTGGCAGGCGCTTCCTCTGGGCTTCCCAGCTCTGCCTGCTATCGAGAGCCTCTCGTTCCCTCTTAGTCACCATTGCAAACACATCTTTGCGCTCGACCCAAGGTGCTCTTACTCAGAGTGAAACCCTGAGGAGAGGACGACGAATCGATAAACATTCTATGAAAGTCGAACGCTAATTAGTGACTTAATCGGCCGCAGGATGTGTGAAATGTGCATTTAAAAAATCATTAAATCGTCAGGTTATCAATCTGATTGATATATTCAATTTGAAAACCTAAAAATTTTGTCTAAGGTTTACGAACCATCATTTATCAGTCGCGGACTTGGACGGTAGCGCTATATGCACGAGTGCAAGTACGTCCATGTATTATATGCACACTACCTCATGACAGAGAAAAAGGGGCACGTTGAAGTATTTTGCAACCTTGGAAGAAGGATCACCTAAGATGGCAAAAGCGAGAAAAATATAGTACGAACAAAAGCAGAAGGAAAGAAGGCTTTCCATTCAGTGTCTCCCTTATAGCCAGCAACACAATCACGAAAATAAGAAAACACTGCATGAGGATGTGTGTTTGGAGCATATCTTAATACAGCAGTGAAGGTTGAAAAATAACAGCTGTGGAACAATGAAGATTGGAAGTAATCGGAATCTCAAAAACAAGGATGGACATCAAAAGGACGGAAATAATCGGAAATAAAATGCTCCAAACCAATAGTTGAAGAGAAAAGATATTTACAAATGAAACTCTGAGCAGATGAGTCAAGCACAATGGACATTTTTTGACCAGAAAACCTCTAGAAAACAAAAAAATGTATTCGGAAGAATTACCAAGGAAGATCAATGGATGAATAAATCGTGAAGATAATGGGGGAAATGCAAAAATAAAGACCAATGAAGGAAAGGAATGGTATGTTGACAGGAGAGGGAAAAGCTGAAGAAAAAAAATATTCGGATGATGTATGACTGCAGGTTTTCCCGGCGAATGATGTGAATGAAGAGCTCTCTGGTTTCACACAGGGTCATGTTCTTCGTAGCTTCCGAGGTTTCTACGAGCGACTCGCCCATCGTCTTCAGGGATCCAAGATTCCAATTAATAAAATTCGGATGGATAGCTGCGTATGTTAACTGGTTAAACACATTGTTCGGGGAATTAATTTGATAACAGCCCAGTCGAATTACTTTTTATGTAGTGAATATCTCACATTTGTGTGTGCTCAACTATGTGACTACCACTCATGCATAACTACCCAAATTCGACCATGATCGGTAGAAGTAAAATCTTAGGGCCGTAATAAAGTCAGGAGGGTCGTGAAGGAGCAAGAGAAGTAAAAACCACAGAGAAAACCACTGAGACGAGGAGACAGAGTGGAGAAAAAATAACATAAATTCGTGAAATTCGGGGTTTATGAACGACTTATCTTGATGTAAGAAAGCTAGGGACAAAAATTGATTGATTATTACCTTCCATGTCATTAAAGGTGGTCTCCACAAAGAAGATAAAGTGTCTTGATGTGTTTTTTGCACGTAAAATCCTTTTAGGCATTACTCTCCAGGCCTAATGGCTCGTTGATGATATGATCCGCCTCTAAAGGGGCAGCCAAGTAATAAATACGGGATCATCCCAGCCATGAGCGCGATACAAGTTTTTCCTGCTATACCATAAAGCGTGCGCTCGCATTATCGTAATTTTTCAATTGTACACATGAGGCCAAAATGTGATCACCATTCTTCAAATTTAGCCTGGAGCATGAAACTACTAGTATTAATTGATGGAGCGCGTTCTTAGGACAATAACAGTAATCACTGACCTCATAGAGCAGTTTACATTATGGATAACGATAACGGCAACGCAAAAAGAAGGAACCATGATCCCACTCTAGATCTGCGCGGAGTGGACATAATCAATACCTAATCTAACTAAATAAAGTTAAGGTGAGCCAAAGCATTGAGGTAGTAATGAGTGAGTCCACAGATCAAATGTTGGACGGGGCCTACTTTTTAATTCCAATTCAACGCTTTGACAAGTTTCCAACAGTAAGAGTACTTCTTTTCATTTTAAAAAACTTGGTGATGCATGCATTACTAATGAGGATGTCACTTCTAATGTCCTGACGCGTTTAAGGAAACAACTCCATTTGGGATGCATTGACAAAGTCCAAGTACATCAAAGCCGTGCAGCAGATTGATGTGTGACGTGCTAACGGAAATGGACCGCAAACAGACCTAAGAAACTCTAATAAAATATTCATGTCAAAGGCACTCATTATCACGAAGCTAGATAAAGAGTTAAAGGAGGTTTAAGAGAAAATACGTCCTTTGAGAGGAAAAGAAGAGAGTAAAGAACTGAGTGAAAAATGCAAAAAAAGCAGACTTGTTAATGCTCTGGAACAGACATGTAAGACAGACAAGACGTTCTCCATGGTTCAAGAGTGTTCTCAAATGTCAATTAGCTCTTCAATCTCAAAAGTAAAATTATTATCAAATATAGAAAATACGTACAAAAAAATTATTAGAGAAAATCGAGGAACTGATTGGAAAAAATTATTATCCAGAAGAGAAAATCGTGAAAGGTATTAAAAACCTTAATTTCAAAAAGAATATAAATTTAAATTTGCCAATATGAATACAGCAATGAGAAAAAGGTATTATTTGAGTAGTTGTGAGATGGAGAGAGAAAGTGATATGGATAACGATGGGAGGTCCATACGAATTAAAGAAATACAAGTGGAGGAAAGAAAATACTGGCTGCGTTGCAAACAAGCACCCACGAAGTACTTGGCTTACTAAAGAGTCAAAGGAAAAATTTAATAACATTAGGGAAATATAGTCATAATTCACAATTCGTCGGAAAGATCTGACGTTAAAAATTAATAGTAAGAAAATATGTTTCAATACTCCCCTTCACTACGAAGCAACCCCAAAATATGCAAAAGCTTGGCATTCAAAGAGGTTTAGTCACTTATTCTTTAATCACAACTGACAGTTTTTTATACTAATTATAATATACAGAGATTTAATAGTAAAGTTAAAATAAGACAATTATCTTATTTTATCTTTACTATTAAATCTCTGTCAGGCTTCAAAAGGTAAAAGATCAAGGGAAACAGTAGGGAATGTATGTGACTCTTTACGAAAAAAACCTGGCAACACAAATAATAGTTCAAATAGAACTGGTCTTGGTAGAACTAAGGAGTTCCTTAGTGATAGAACGAGCATTTAAAACACTTTTATAATTGAATAAATAAATACCAATTTAAAGCATAAGGCTGAAATTATAACGTAAATTTGTCGTTTCTTTCGAGATTATATCTAAAGACAACTAACCTCTCGGGAAAATTTCCTTTTCCCGATTGATTTCGTATTTTAGTAAATTTTGAATTAACTCAACCTAATTTGGAGATTATTTCTTCTTATTTAGGTACATATTTAGATACAGGCTCGTTTATAACTCATTAGATGATATTATCACGCATTGGCCCTTAGATTACTATTTTATTTCTACCAAATGAGAGGATAAATAAAAAGTTTGAATAAATAAGCGTTAATTTCTTTATTTCCGCAGTACTTTAGCATAAGCGCAGGAGTGGGGACTTACTTGTGAAGTAAGTAAACTTACAAGTAAAAATTGTGAGATTTGACAAATAATACATAAGATATGGCCACTATCTGAGTGCTACTTTAAAAAATTGAATCCAATTTATGAAAGTTTAGAGCACTGATATGAATGATTTCCACACGGAAATGTAGAAAATACAAATATGATAAATAGGAGTTAGCAAGAGCAATGGTAATCCATCAAGTGCATTCAACGACTAAAACATTTATGCGCTATGCTAACTTTCCTGCAATGTTATCAACCAATGTTAAGTAACCCATAAAGCTTTTTCATGCTCAACTGAGCGGCAGAGCTGGAGGAACAGTCAATGCTGTGACGGTTAAGGCTGTCACTCAACAGGATAAACAACAAAAAGCCTTAAAGTGCAATTATGCATATAGCAGAATTAAAATTCCAGCGTGAAAGATAATTACTTTCCACAAAAGCGGAGGATACGAATAGAAAAACGACCATTTGTGACAGGAGGTACAGAAAGAGATAAAAATAAACGGCCATAGCGGTAAAGAAGTTTTAGTGAGAGAATTCAGGGGAGAAAAAAGCGTACTGCAGAAAGAAGGATTTTAAACATTTTTTATATTTACTATGGCGGCAGATTTTCAGACAGTTGGGAAATTGAAGATTACCGCTCACACTTAATAAGTATTGCAAATCCGCATTTGGTTGGATATTTTGGGTCGGTTGGTTGGTTATCTGGGAAAGTGTCCGATAGCTAAGGTCACTTCCTCCATGAAGGTTAGGTGGATAGGTTGTTGGGGAAAGATTTCCTGCCGATTCCCAACGTTCCTCTTTCGGTACAATCGAAATTAATAAACAAACTAAAAAGTTTTTTCAAAATGTTTTAATGGTTATTTCTATAAAACTAGGGAACGTGAGCTCTACGGCCTCTTAAAGTTACAAGGTATAAAATTCTCCAATGGCCGTAATAAATTGGCACCACTCTTCCTATGTCTCCATTGGCACCACTCTTCCCAGTTATTCCTATGTCTCCATTACTTAATAAAAAGTTGTAAATATGGACTTATATGTCAATTCCCAATTTGTAAAAGGTCGCTCGGCCTTATTTTTCCTCTTTTTTCACTACAGAACCCAAACCTTGTCTAGTTTTGCTGAGTCGGTAAGCTATTTTAGTAGGTGACCCATTGAAATAATTTGCGCAACTAAGCTTTAAATGTCAGCTGTGCCAAATATAGTGCATACCTAAGGAGTTAAGTGTTTACTCATTAACCGTTTCCCAACGAGCTGCTATTGGAACAATCAAAATTATAAACAAATTGAAAAAATACTTTCAAATTTTTTAGTATACCTATATTATTTGACCTTTATTGTTTAATGATAACAAGCAAACATTCATATCTCAGAATAATATAATTTGGTTAAGAATGAGAAAAGGAAATATGGGTGGGTTGTAATAAGATAATTTGTAAGGGGATTTAATGGTTTCGGTTTAACGTCTGATCCGACGGACGGAGTATTGCCCTTGAACTACTTTCCACAGAACGCCCAAGTAGGAATCGGAATATTCCAATTTTAAGAAATCTCCCCTCCTGCCAGCAGTCGAATCCGAACCCTCGATAAGGCCTAGAACCTCAGGTTCTCTAGCCCCCACACCAATCCGATCTCGCGATATTTTGGGGTGGTGATCGGTAACTGATGCCATTCGCACCATTGAAGGTGTTTGGGTATGTGTGTAAGGAAAATATTGCTTGGGATTAGAGGAGGCGTGAATAGAAACTCTTTGTCGAGATTAACCTAGGCACCACAGCTTTTCTTCCGATCCGACGGTCAAAATAGTGCACTTGCAGTGTTTACCGAGTAGCAACGACGTAGGGATTGGATTCACTTTTGATAAATCTCCACCACTCCTTTTGAATAGGAAATGGGAGCGTGATTGGAATCCTCCTCGGGATAGGAAGCAATCACTATAATCACTTCACAAATACGATTGCCTTGTTCAAGGCGCAGCATTAGGATTCCTGAGCAAAAGATAGAGATTTTTCACAAAAGGAAGGAATACATTCGAATAAAAAAAAGATCAGCTGTGACAGGAGGTACTAAAATGGCTGAGAAAAAAAACAGCCAAAATGGAGAAGGGTTAGTGCGAGAATTTAGGAAAAGGAGAGGAAAAAAAGCGTTGTAGGAGGACGACGTAGGAGTAGATGGATGGATTGTGGGCTCTGATGGGACGAGGATATGGGAATGAGGACGGATGAGAAGGGGAGTAGGAGGCAATGGGAAGGGGGAGCAGAGGAGGAAAGAAGGAATCAGGCAATTTGGGGAAGGCTAACACCAGCTCAACAGAAAGGAAAGGAAATGGTTTGCTGCTCCCCCGAAAAGGTGAACTTTGATATTTCGTCTCTTCCCTCCCATTGCTCCTCCCCACTTCCCAATGCTCCCCAACTCTCGTGTCATTCAACCTATCCCAAGCCCCAGTCTTCTCTCTTTCTGGCTCCCTCATTCTCTGAAAAAAAAAAAGTAAGAATGGCGTGTCGGTGATCGCGGACAAGAGATTCCCGATCTCAAAAGTGCAATCGAGGGGTCGTTTCCGTGTTCTTGTGGAGAAAAAGTGATTATAAATAGTACTTGTGTGGAGAACGTTTTCTCTTTGAATGGACGCAACTAAGAATTATTAGCTTGAGTACCTGATACTATTTTTTTCAATAAAAAAAGGCGTAGGACTGAAGATTGCTGCGTCTTAGCATCTCCAAAATTCATTAAAATTATAAAGATAGAGAAATTGACTATGAATTAGTATTCACTAATGTCACAAAATGTACCCTTTCTGGGAACAGAGGCCACAAAAACTATTATATCTACCCTTCAGTCCTTTGTGATGAGGGATTTGCCAAGAATTTCATATAATTGGTATGAATAAAATACGCAAGCAACAACCGATCCTTATTTTCATGGATAATACGTAAGCAAAAGGTAGTTCTTGACGGAATTAGCTCTGATGTAGTTAAAGTGACATCAGGTGTCCCGCAAGGAAGCGTGATCGGACCCCTTTTGTTCATTATATACATAAATGATCTATGCTCTCAAATTAGCAGTACAATACGTCTATTTGCCGACGACGCTGTCATCTATCGTGAAATTAGTGATCACTCTGACTTTGAAACTCTATCATCGGATTTAAACAACGTTCATGTGTGGAGCCAAGAGTGGGGACTCGAACTTAATCTGAGCAAATGCACGGCGGTACATTTCTTGCGGAGGTCGTCCAACTATTCCCATGTATATGCTGTGGATGGTGTTAACATAAAGGCGACAGATGAAGTGAAGTATCTAGGAGTTACGATAACTTCGGACCTATCGTGGGGAGCACATATAAGAAATATTTGTGGCAGAGCTCTGAAGAAGCTAGGATTCGTCAAGCGTATTGTGGGAAGATTTTCGGATGAAAAAGTAAAAGAGAGGTGCTATTTCGCACTCGTCCGGCCACACCTTGAATATGCAGCGAGCATATTGGATCCGGTGCAGAAAGATTTAGTCCGGGAACTTAATAAAATACAAAGGAAAGCTGCGCGATTCGTCAAAAACATCTACGGGCGTACAGACAGCGTTACACAGATGTTAAACGAATTAGGCTGGAAGCCGCTAGAGACTCGGAGGCTGCGCGCTAGGCTTAGATTACTTGAACAATTGAGAATAGATATCTTTCAGAGCGACACGGAGAACATCATATTAGAACCCCACTATATTTCCAGGTCCGACAGAAACGATAAATTAAGAGAGATATTTTGCCGAACGGATAGGTATGGGAATTAGTTTTTCCCCCGAACAATAAGGGACTATAATAAATGCTAGGCGTAATTTCATTAGAGCGTGTCCATTTTATATGTAAACGGCTGGTGTCCTAACACCCCCCGCCACACGCCCATTGAGGCGGCTTGCGGGGTAATATGTAGATGTAGATGTATCTCTGCGAAAAAGCTACTATGACATAGGTATCTATGTTCCAGAGGACGAAGAGAATATTAATACTTCCTGTCTGGTGTATTAAGTCTTTTGGAAGGACAGAGCCATGACGTATTTGCTCATATTGTTGATTCTCTTTTATAATAAGAGAGAATGTTAGCAGTCTTGGCATCTTCGAAAACTTTAGATAATGGATTGCGATCCATTTTTATAGATTCTAATGAATTCTTCAAAGTTGGTGCAGGGGCAACGGGACCAATATTCTGCGAACAATAAAACCCACGATAGCACAGTCACGATAACAATTTACTTATAAAGACGATCATGACATTTTCTATATGTCCAACCAAAAATGCTACGAGTGGAACACTTCACCTATATTTAAAACTGCATGTCATGGGATGGAAGGAATTCAACGGAAGTAAAACAAAGAATAGCTAAAGCCAAGAAAGCATACATGATGAAAAAACAACTGTTGTGTTCGAAAAAAAAGAGAGGGCAAAAAAGGAGCAATACCTGAAAACACTCGTAAGGAGTGTGAAGACATATTTTTCAGAGATACAAAGCATGGGAAAGATGAAACTGATGAGAATAGAGGATTTCGAAACTATGCACTGGAGGCGAATGCTGAAGGTAAATTTGAGGGGATAGGATCAGAAACGAGGACGTGAAGAGAAGAATAGAAGAGAATAAAACCACATGGACTATTATCAGGTAGATGTGGTCCAGATAAACAGGCCAAACTCTGAGATAATGAACATAATACAAAGGGAACTGGAAGGGAAAGTCCGAAGAGAAAGACTGAGGGAGGAAAACACAGGCCGGCTAAAAGGGAATATGAAAAAGAAGAGTTACAAGGACAAGAAGGATTTAGCAGGGAAGAGGGTAAAATGGAGGGCTGCAGTCAACCTATCTTAAAATTGACTGAATAATGATGATGACAATCAATAATGATACGCGTTCCGATGGAGAAAAGGGTGGATAATTAGTACCCAAGTAGAGAACATCGTGAATTTGAATGAACAGGACCACGTTTTCGTTTTTTTTTATTTGATTCTCTTTTTCATAATAAGGGAGGAAGCAAAGGTAAACTGTGTGCAAACTTATCTTTATAAAATAAACAGACAAACTAAATAAAGGTAAATAATAACTGAATCGATATTTTCCTTGAATTATGGAAGTAAACCCTGAATTTTGGCCACTAGAGGAACAAGGTTTCTAGCCATGATGTCTTCTTTGTAATTTGCATTTGTATATCCACCTGTTGTTAATTCGGAATTTTAAAAAGAATATAAAATGTGAATATGAAGGAGAATATGCACAAAAGAATCGAAAAAAGGGATCCAGTGCATTTGCAGGCTACTAAAAGGCCATTTTGATTTTGATTTTTTATTTTTTTTTTTCTATTTTTTTTTCTTAGAAACCAAAATTTAAAAAATAATTTTGTGGCAAAACTTTTGGCGAAGCGAAATTTAATTTCAAAAATTTAAAATTCTTAAAGGAAGTAGCCAAATCAATTAGCATATAATATGCTAGGTCGTTCATTGAGGTTAACGGCACTGAATTTTTCATTCTCCCTGATTGAAGTGTGCCCAACGACTTAATTTTGGCTAACTACCAGAAGCTTTGACATTTAACGATAGCTTTTGGCAGCCGAACATGGATTGTAACAATTGGTCCGGGTAATATACATCCAACCCTTTTTTTTGCCGCTCTTTATTTTGGCAGTAGGCTGAGAATACTGGCTCCTGAGCCTTTCATATGTTATTGCATGGACTATTATTATTTCAACGAGCATTTTCTTCATTTTAATATCTTGGAAATAAAAATATATCTTTTCTGCAAAGAAATAAACAAATTGTTTATAAAATAGAAGAACTTTCAGCAATCAAGTTGCTTGTTCCTATAACAGTAGAGAAAATGTTTGAAAGTTTTGAGTTGACCATACTAATATTTCTTAATTTATCACGAGCGTGAACTCAGAATTATGATATGCATGTGAATCTACGGAGACAGGGAACCATCAATTTTTTTCAACATAAATATCTTAAGTTGTGAGCAAAGTAAAAAACTGCAATTTTTTTTATTTTCAAATAAGCATAGTTACCCAGTTGGTATATGAATATTGGTACCATTGAGTGAATGCTACGCAGGGAGAGCTCTTTGCTTCGGCTTTTGAGCCATATAAAGTTAACAAACTTACTACCTAATGTATTAGGATTAATACCTTCATTCTAAAATATTCTACTCTTTATATTGTTAGCAAATAAACTTATATTTTTTTCATCAATCGCTCTAGTAACAGATTATTCGAAAAATTTTCTCTCACTATTTTCTAGGTCAGGCACTCTATTTTCACTCTGTAATTACCCAAAGTGATATTATTCCATTATTTACTTCCCATTTTCATACAGTAAAATTGTACATTTATGATGCATACATCTATGACATGATATTATTACCCTACTCATTTGGTTGTGACCTAGATAGAATACATAGATCAATGTTTACATTGACGACGTTCTGGATAAAATATTCGCTAAATGATTCAAATCAAATGAAATTCTATATATTTAATAAAAGCATAAATATATCTTAGTGTAGCGCATGGGCTCTGTAACTTTGGTTTCAGGTTTCTTTGCCTACATTTTAATTCCATAAGAAACGTTTTAGCCATATCATCTAATTAAATAACAAAAAAACTGTCCAAAAACAAAGTTTTTGGACAGTTTCTTAAAACTTGATGTATTTGTTATTAAGTGACAAGAGAAAAAAAAATAGTCACGTCGAAAAAAGATTTGTTAAATGTTACAGAATATGCACAATTCGTGACGTTTTTTCATATTTTATTTAATAATATCAAAAACTTCTAATTATATATTAAATTTTTAAATTCCTCTACGTCTACGTCTAAATTGCTCAAATCAAATAAAATAAGAAAGCCACATAAAGAAGTGAGCCCTTTCTCTGAATGCGCTCCTTAATTTGCTCTGACTTATTTTGTTTTTCCATCAAAAAGAGGGCTCCGTTTAATTTTATTCTATGAATGTCATTCCACAGTTAATGCTCGACGTTGACTTCTCTCAATGCTACCTATAATTTAAGTTCATCCAGATTTATCTTCGACGAAAGGCTGGTTACCTCGATTCTACTGCAATTAAGCTATTTCCCTCTCCCTCACCTAAAATATTTCCGCAGACCTTCCCGCAAAAAATAAAATAAGGTGAAGTCTTCAGTTTTCCACCAAAGACTTCAGTTTTCCATCAAATTGCGTTTTTGGATGGATATAAGGAGTATGGAAGACAATTGAAAATAAAGAAAGAGATATTTAACTGAATTATAGAGTAAAAAGATCCCGAGGAAAATTATTAATACCATATTTCCGGAAAACAAAAAAATCAATGTAATAAACTGACACATAGAGCTTAATTGCACTGTAAACATAATGACTGAACGGGTTTATTATTTCAATTTTATTCATTAAATGGCTACTTATTTTGGGCCGAAAAATCAGATTTTTGAGTCATCCGAAAGCACTCCCTATTCCAGAAATAGAATTATTTGTCAAATTACCAAATGTTCTGAGACAACACCGAATCTAAGGTCACAGCTAAACCTAGCATGTTCTCGAATAATTGAACACACTTCTTCCAAAAATTACTATTCTTCCTGTCTTACGAACTATCAACATAGTAGAAGATAGTTTTCATTATTCTACTCGAGGATGGATGCCTCATGGACTCATACCATGGACTCATGCTATAATTTCTAGGTTTGTCTTCAAAATATTTCCCAAAGGGTAGGATTGAACATGGAAATCAACCACGAATTACAATGGAGGATGATGGATACAAGATGGCTGAATGTCCCAAATTTCTACACTGCTTATTCACTATATTCATTATACTCACTTTCCCACATTCATTATACCTATGATTTTTTGCGTGAGCTTCTTTTAATTTAGCATACGTACAGTAAGATCATATCGTATCCTAAATCAAGTCTTATGAATGCAGTTATACACATTATTCTCAACAAGGAAGTATATGACGCAATTCATGAATTTTGTGATAATTATTTCAGAAAATGGGCTAAAATAACATTGAGAATAAACATACTAATTTGGATACTATTTCATCAGTAATTTCGGTCAATGTCGTGGAATTTGCACGATTCACAAGTTGACTTTACCATTTGATCAGTTTTTAATCTATACCCCTACCATTTAGAAATGAGGAGTCGGATAATTGGGGTAAACATGTGAAAAATCTATTGACCAAATTTTTATACCCTTTCGTAAATAATCTAAAGGCGCAAAATCCTGTTTAGTTCACTAAAAAAGCATTGCAGGTATCATAGATTCGGTTTAGAATTAAAACGTCTAAATTTCACAAAAGTCTTAAATAAAATCAATAATCAGATATGACAGGTGGCCTTCGAGTACTAGTAGCAATTTTTAATGGAAAATATACTAAAGAAAACCAAGAGAGACGAGAGAGAAACGACTGACGAGAAGGCTTGTCAAATCACCATTAAAATAACATGTAAATTAAAAAGTGTTTGCATTAACATGCCTAAATTCCAGAGAAAATGCCAATAAACATAGTTATAAATTAATTAATCAGCTTGGGAGCGAGGCTACAGATATTCGCAGCGATTTTTTAATGAAAAATATTCTTAAGAGAACCAAAGTAGTCCAGAGTGACGCCGGTTAAAAATGTTAAATGGAGCGATGAAACGGAACCCGCTTTCTCATCCGATGACAAGTGGAAAGTTACTGCAACCTCCAGAGGTCCGTTGTTTCCATCGAGATAAGTGGCCAGGAGCCACGGCGTCCCCCGCACAAGAAAATAAGACTGCGCCACAATGGAAGCGCCGGCGCCCGCGATCTTCATTTGAGATTAAAGCAGCACTAAGGGGCCTAAATGCGCTGGCAACTCATATCTATAGAAGTAAACGATGGGCGGAATGGATCAAGAGCACGCGGAAGCAAACTGTCCGAAGTGGATGAAGGGGTCGAGACAAGGAGATACATGGATGAGTACAAGCGAAGTACCTTTGTTTATGGGACTGACATTTACAACAGCAGAGCAAAATCAATATTTTGGCTGGGTCAAAGATAAGCCATAAATACTCTGTACCCGATTTTTAAGGTGAATCACAGCCAACATCTTTCAATATCTTCCGTGAAATATGCCGTGATTTCGCAGAACGGTAATAACATGAGGTGCACCATTGCAACGAAAAAATGAAATTTCGAAGTACTTCCCTTCAATTCAAGATCACAGCATGGAAAAAGAGGGTAAAAAATTATATATACAAGAAGAAATAAAAAAAGGGCAACAGAAGGCAAATTTAGTAGGGTTTCAAGGATCAATATCCCGAAAAGATAGAATCGCCAAGGATTATTTCACTATAGCTTCACCGTAGGCCATTAACCAAACCAAGTTAACTTTGTTAACTTGGTTTGCTTAAAACTTTGTTACTTGTAAACGAAATATTCTTAACCTACAATTAAACTCAATTCTACGTAAACCCTTGTGTTAAACCCTTTGCTGCTGGCTAAGGGCTTACTTATTTAAAACTACGCACAGAAAATGAAAAACCTAACTCAAAAGCGTATTATGTATAGGAAAAAATGTGAAATTAGTACCAGAATAAGTTTAAAAGGCTGCAGAAGAATGAGGAATTTTAAAAAAAGCCTACGGTGTAGATTTAACCGTGAAACCAAAGATAAGAAGACGCTGAAGTCTCAATACTTAAAACACCCTTGCTCATAAAAGGCTCTCTTAAATTGGATTATTTTGATGTTATCCCACTTAAGTAATATTATACACCATATACAAAAAGCCATGGATATTATGTTCCTTAAGGTAGTATTTTACTCCCTTAGTGACTAGACGCATCCAATAATGTAATGGTAGTCAATAATGGAGTGGAAAGGTCATCCAATGGAAAGGATTGAGTTGTCAACTAATATTTATATAGTAGATACAATGGAACAAAGGAATACTTTCACATTCATAAGCCAAGATTTGATAACAAAAAATGCTAATAATAATGCTTATTCCAATCTTTGAGTACTACTCAGAGCCTAAGAAGGAATAAAATACCTCAGGTTACCCACAACAAGGCCAGAAAACCAGGATAACTGGGTACATCATTCTCAAAAGGAAAGGGTCTAAAACGGTTTGTTGGATTTGTAATCGAGGAAGCAGGGAGGAGGGCTGGATGAGTTACCACAGAAGCCCAAAGAAGGAAAACAGTATGGGAGGTTAGAGGAAGGTTACACCGTGAAGGGAGGGCTAAACCCTACAGGGTTTAAGGTGGATTGCGGGCGTAGGGTCATGTGGAATGCCGTGGACAGCGGCCAGCCGGTCAGGGCAGGAGGTGGTGCGGGAAGCGAAGAGTTGGCTCACCACCAAAGGGATGTGAGGAGCAAAGCAGACGCTGGGTGTATTTTCATGTGTTCCAAGTATAGATGAGCGATATATCGTATACATCGAAGTTAATCAAACTTTTTTCATTACAAAATTAATCATTCACTGCAAGTGTTCACGTATAGACAATATACAGGTAAATTGATGTCGCTTTGAGCTGAGCTATAGCAATTAGCATCTTAATATGGGTGTTTCTAAGGAATCTTGATGTGGACATTGAATATCGTTAGCATTATATGGCCCTATATTTCATTCCTATATTAAATTTTCGATATGAAATCGGTGATATATACGGGCTACACTTTGCAAAATTCAATGTTTTACAAAGTAGCGGACCAGTTCATAAACATGCAGCTAATTTGTTTTTTAATTGTCCACTCGCCTTTCATCAAAATGAAAAGAAATAAACATTTTTATAAATTAACTGTTTCCTGAAGACGTTTTACTAAGAGAACTTAAACCATATTTTAAGCATGCGTAAATTTGTATTTCACACAAGCAATCAAAAGACTATTAAACACAAACCCAAATAACGACTACCATCAGTATCTCGACATAAAAGGTTATTGATGATATGGTGATATTGATGATAATTAACGCGTGGTTAAAAGGACAAATAGGGTATAAATTGTGACTTTTAAATCGCTGATATTGTATAACAAACCCTATACTTATCATCTCTAACATATACCGTCACCATTTTGATAAATCTTCGCATCGACAGTCAAAACTGGAAACTTAGTATGGCAAAGCCCTTGCTCATAGCTCAACGAAGGAGGAAAAGGGTGCGGCTTATGGGCGACCAGTTGTGATAAACAGCCCGGGCGAAGGGACTAATTGGCTCGCGCTGTGGATTGTTAGTTTGATTGATTGCGTGTTGAATTTAAAGGGCGCTAATGCGAAAAATATTCCACGAACCATTTTTCATTACTTTCCCATTCCGCAGGACTTCAAAGAACAAGCACCAATAGAGGGCACATATCAACAAAACAAACCATATCGCTAAAATTATTTATTCTTGGTCTTAAGCTTTGCATGAACCTTTCTGGCAAATTTTTGAGCGTAGAAGCACGATACATGTCCATACACTTTTAGCATACACACACGTCATGTAGATATAAATAGAAAAATAATAAATCCATTTTTAAATATATTTATTCGGGATTAGAAGCTTTACATGAATCATTCTGAAGCATTTCCGGCGAGTAGGATGAAGTTTCATGCAACACACATGGCTGACGGCTTTGCAAGTGGAAAATGTAGCCAATCTATCAAATGGGAGTGGAATAAGGCATGCAGATGTAAATACGGTGCAGAGCAGCTTCCTTGTAAATGCATGGCTGTTTCGTTTCACGGGGGAACTTTAACGGGTCAAAATATATGGACCGTAATCTTTTATGACGGTGCTTTTAACTCAGCATTGTTATTGCATCTCCAAAAATCCGCTTACAAGGTTGTTTTCGAGGAACATGCAGTAGCAGTCCACGGCTCATGCATTTTGTTTTGGCCTTGACCTTAACTGCACTCCATCGTTGGCACCGTCCCAAATAATACCATTTCTCACCCTATTCGTATTTTTTTACCAGAATAAATGCCAATTCACAGAGGGTAATGTTCACGTGGAGGCTAAAAAGTCGTGGGAATGTTTTGCAACTAAGCAGTTTAGCTCCATAACGAGAGCTATTTTTCTCGGTTTTTTCATGGAGTTGGCATAAAAAACAAACAAGCATCATGACGGAGAGTTTAAAAAATTGAGAGGTTCCTCAACCTCAAAAATGAGTCACCAGACCTATCCAAAAAGTTACGAACTAAGAATGGCTTCAATAACTGCTAGCCTCTTTCTGTTGAGGGTGTCGATAACCAAGATAGTTATTCTGGAGAGCATTCAAAATTCATTCAATTAAAATCCTGATATATGGAAGAAATTAAAGCTTCAATGGGGATTAAAGTATCAATCAAAGTAATCAAAAATTCGTAAGCAATGGGATTAACTTATATGCTTTTAAAAATTAAATCTAAACATTTATGGCAATGCAAGAAGATTTTGACTTCAACAGCCAATTATAATTATACGAACTTCTCAAAGTCATCAACTCCTACACAAATTCACATATTTTGGGGATTGGAAAAAATATTTTTACTGATACAATTTCTCTTAAAGGTCTACAATAGGAAAAAATTGGACAATTACTAATTGTTAAAGTTTCAATGCTTTCTGAGTTACATACTATTATGATTGTCACTAAGCCACAAGTTTTTCTTGATAGCATAAATTTATACTAGAAGCATAATGCTATCATCCCATTCTCTTTTGCTCATTCACTGAATAAACACATGAGAAGACGAAGCAAAGAGAACGAACAAGAGGAGGCCTAATTCAATAAAAAAGTAACAGTTTCAGTCATATTCCTATGAAACGTTTGGATACAGAGTCGCGATTTCCTTACCCTTCCAGTTGGGATACAGAAAAATAAATTTACTTTAGCTCAAAAAAAAGTATAGAATAATATTACCGGAAGTAACTTAAGATTAGTGAAAATTGAATATTTCTATCAGAAATTTCAAACATTTATAAAATTAATTTTAATAATTGAAAATATATGCATACTTTCCCCAGGATTGTTTTCTGGTTCAAATTCATGGATTTGGACGAGGAATGAAACGCTAAAAAAATCATTGTGATACCACAATATTTTTTCTTTTAAGCAGTAAGAGTTTTATTTTAATGTGGCCATAGAATAGTTTCAGCATAAAATTAAGCATTTAGTATTAATTAAAGGACGTTCCCAAGAGCCTCAACTGATCGATATGCTTCTCTGAATTGACCGGCTGTACTGCGAACTCGTGTGTACATAAACTGGGGAACCCTGGTCGTATTTCTGTCAACACTCATGGCAGGAACGGATAGCCAAGCAGCAGGACATACTTTTATGAGGACAATCTTACGCAACAATGAACAATGCGCATACATACAGCCTTCCACCGCAGTTCAGTCGTATATTGCCAATACAATGACCAGAGGAGAATTATTCTTAGAACAGGTGAAGCAAGTAACAGCATTGAATTTCCTCGTTGTTGGACTGAAATAGATGGGCTACGTCCCTCCCGCTACTATTAACCGATTGTGTACACACAACCTCTTTATTTTTTCATAAATGCCAAATATTTGTGTTAATCTGCATGGAAAACGCACATAAAAAATCAAAGGTGAGAAACGCTTAAGCCTCCCCATGGCAACAAAAATGTTTTGATAAAAATGCATATGGTATCTAGAGCACTCACAATTTGGCCATAGAGCGAGAATATAGGATATTGTTGTATCCTTTTTGTGTCCAAGCTATTTAACGCCTTTCAAATCTTCGCGCGCGACTCGCGTTTCGCGACTCTTCTTTTATTTTCGTAATAAATGTCCTTCCTGCGTGCGCTCGTACTAAAGTACGACCGCACCCAGGTCGAACTCGTTGGCACGTGCGGACTTGAGAAAGAGTACGCAGGGAGCCTCCTTCACTTGCCCTCTGAGCTCAAGGAGACGCCCCGTCGGAAGGGTTGCCACCGCAGATCAGAACAGGCGCAGCTGCCTAGTGGCATAACAGGAAACATGGTTTCCACTGACGCAAAACGCGGTTAAACTCTTACGCACATAGCAGGTGTCCACTTAGGACACAAACAAATGACGCAAATGGCAGATGTTCATTATCGACACAAACAGGATGCACTCTGGGTATAAATACTGGAGCTTCGCTCCACACAATTGTCAGTCTTTGGCCCAACGTTGGAACTAACCCTCGAATGCACTAGTCATTCGAGTAGAGGGAACTCTGCCCTAGAGAGACCAAGAGCACTCTGTGTCTTGTACTATTGACGGTAATAAACCCGTTATGAACTTGATACAGCTCTTTGACTTCACTCGACCCACCCGGTTGTAGTACGTACGGCCCTCGATCCCATTTTTGGGGGTCCTAGTCGCCAGAGGGATGCGACAATTTGGTGGAGGCGGAGGGTATTTTCAGGGCCGGCGGCCATACCGGAGGGCTCGATAGAAGCCAGGGAGATGTAAGTAGTACTTTCCTACATAATGTGTGTAAATGTGTGTAAAAAATAGTTAGTTTTAAGATTTTGTGATGTGTTTTGGATTTTAATGTCTTTTGGTGGTAGTTTCTGTGTGCTTTTTTTTTTTTAGACTTAGTGAGCATAGTTTAAAATTGCCTTATTTAAAAATGTTTTGGTTATGTCGGGGAATCAACGACGTAGTCGACGGTTGGTAGGAAGAGAGCCTATAATTTTCTCGGTAGTACGCCCGCAACTAAGAGAGGTTAGGACCGCAGCAGAACCCCAGATAGAGGACGAACGTAGGATACAATTTGAAGTCATGGCGTCCCCCGATAATAGACCAGAATCAGAACCACCGCCCAGCGAAGGCCAAGAAAGTTCCGAAGACGGCAGAATAGGCACGACAGGCAGAGAAAATTGCAGGCACGGTGAGGTTCGTCCAGCAGAAAATTGCAGGCACGGTGAGGTTCGTCCAGCGAGAGGCGCACAGTACCACATTCCCCCACAAAAGTTCCGAGGATTAGAAGGAGAGGACCCAGTCCATTACATAAGTCATTTCAATAAAATAGCAGCAGCAAATGGGTGGGACAATGAAACAAAAGTCAGACTCTTCCCATGTTTCTTAGAAGGGACAGCGGCCCGTTGGTTACAAGCTCTAGAAGGGTACGATAGTGAGACAAGTGTGATTCACGGAGAATGGGAGGAGTTAGTAGGATCATTTAAAGCCGCATTTAAGGGCACGTTTTCAGACGAATTAAAAGAAAAAAGACTGAGAGACCGTAAGCAAGGCCCGTTCGAGTCCGCAGAAAGCTATTTTTACGATGTAAAAGCACTTTGCAAAGAATTAGACCCCCAGATGACAGAGCGAGAGGTAATTAGAAACATAATAAAGGGACTCAGACCCCACCTTCTCATGAATATAGTACCCAGGCAACCTCGCTCGGTGGGAAGCCTCCTAGGACATATTAGGTTACAGGAGGAGGCGGCCTGCCTAGCGGACGCCGTACGAGAGGAACGCCCCCGTCCAGGCAGGGAGGATGCCGCATCAAGGGAGAGAGCGAGCGCCGCGGGTAGGCGGATCGAGGAGGAACTGGACCAGCTACGGGCAGAGGTCCGACGCTTGAAACGGGGCAATGAGTATTCCCAGGGGCAGACAGGGCCACCAAGGAGGGAACAATGGAACAGAGGACCGGCGGGACCGCCGAGGCAGGAACAGCGGGGTCCACGGTTCGATCGCGGAGGACCATCACCGTTCTCCCAAGCATCACGGACACGAGATGGTAAGCCAATTTGCTACCAGTGCAGGGAGACGGGGCACGTAGCCGCTGCCTGTCCTAAGGCCAAGACAAGGTGCTACGCATGTCAGGGCTACGGACACCGAGCAGCACAATGTCCATCACGAGCACCCGGACCCAGCCAGGGACGGACTCAGGCGCCAAACACTGGCCCGCGAGCGTAGTAGGAGGAACGTCCGCGGGCGACATGGCAGATGACGACCTCCTCAGAATTCGAGGGAAAATTGAGGGTGAGTACTTTTCCATTATTTTAGACACAGGAGCCGTTGTTAGTTTAATAAGAAGTGATTTAGTGAAAGGAACTCGTGTGTACCCAGAAAAACGTGTCGTGTGCGCCGCAAATGGTGAGCCGCTTAAAACTCTCGGTCGTGTGATGCAGAACGTAGAAATAGGAGGGCAGTGTTTTAACATAGAATTAACAGTAGTAAAAGAATTTCAGTGGCCTTTACTATTAGGAACTGATTTTCTCGGTCCACACCAAGCAGTGATAGATTTCCGGGAGAAAAGAGTGACATTGACGCAGAGGGAACGAGAGGTCGTCATACCGGTTGGTGAAAGCGTATGCGAGCATACGCAGGCCGATGATGTTAAAAAATTAATTGAATACTTTAAGAAAGAAATGAATCCCGTAATTGAAAATTTGGTTAAAGAATACGTGCAAGAAAAAGGTGGAGCACAAGAGAATAATAAGGGTAATAGTAAATTAACAGCCAGTATAGATGTTCGTATTCCACCCAGAACTACGGTGCAAGTACCAGTGGAGGAAGTACGTCAGGGAAAAGGACGAATCATGCCAGTGAATCGTTTAAATGAGCAGGGCGTGGCCCTAGAGGAAGTTCAATTAGTGGGCAACAAAATGGTTGCCGCATTAAGAAACCACCGTTACGTACCCAAAGCCATGTTAAAAGGCACGGCGGTAGGCAGATGGGAAGGACAGGGAAATTGGGAAGACAATTACATGGAAGAAATGCCGAAAGATTTTGTAGACTTTAAAGAAATTGAGCCTAGAAAAGTGGATATTAATTCGCAGTTAGAAAAAGAGCAGAAAGATAAAATGGATGAATTGGTACGGGAATTTGATGACATTTTCGCTTGGACTCCGGATAGATTAGGAAAAACACATTTAGTTGAGCATTCAATACCGTTAGAAAATGATACACCGATACACCAATCCCCCTATAGAGTGTCCCATAAGGAAAAAGAAATCATTCGGGAACAAGTCGAAGAAATGCTTAAGTTAGGAGTAATTAGACCTTCGAAATCTCCATGGGCATCTCCCGTTGTTTTAGTAGAAAAGAAGGATGGTGGATGGCGATTTTGTGTAGATTACAGAAAATTAAATGCAGTAACACGAAGAGATAGTTACCCATTGCCAGTAATAGACGATATTCTAAGTTATTTGGGCGAAGCGAAATATTTCACAAGTTTAGACATGTTTAGCGGGTATTGGCAAATAGCAATGAAAGAAGAAGATAGGCCGAAAACAGCATTTATCACTCCAGATGGGTTATACGAATTTAACGTCCTTAGTTTCGGATTGACATCCGCCCCGATGAGTTTCCAATGGTTAGCCGACACAGTATTAGCAGGGCTCAAGTGGCAGAAAGCTTTAGTTTATTTGGACGACATTTTAGTATATGGGAAAACTTACGAGGAACTTTTGGAAAATATGAGACTAGTATTTCAAAGATTAAGGGAAGCAGGACTTACTTTAAAGCCATCCAAGTGTCATTTCGGGATGACTACTATTGACATTTTAGGACATACAGTAAGCGGAGGAGGGATAGAACCAGACTCCGGCAAAATAAAAGCCGTTCAGGCATTCCCGCGTCCGAAAAAAGTGAAGGATGTTCAAAGTTTTTTAGGGCTATGTAATTTTTATCGGAAATTTATAAAAGACTTCTCGAAAATAGCTAGACCCCTTCACTTGCTAACAAGAAAAGATGCGAAATTTGAATGGTTAGAAAAGGAAGAGAAAGCTTTTCAGGAATTAAAAGATGCATTAACGACAGCACCCGTTTTGAGGCACTATGCACCCGAACTCCCCATAGAACTCCGTGTAGATGCTTCAGGTTTTGGGCTGGGAGCAATTTTATTACAAGGAGAAGAAAAAGATGTTCGCCCGGTAGCGTACGCTTCACGAACGCTCACGAAGGCCGAACAAAACTACCCCATAACAGAAAAGGAGTGTCTAGCCGCGGTGTGGGCTTTAACGCATTTCAGGCCATATGTGTGGGGTCAAAAGGTTAAGATAGTAACCGATCACCATGCCTTGTGCTGGTTAAAATCTATTAAAGACCCATCAGGCAGATTAGCGAGGTGGAGTTTGCGTTTGCAAGAAATGGATTATGTAGTACAATACAAATCAGGGCGAACGCACTGCGACGCTGACTGTCTTTCGCGTAACCCCACGTCCGAACCCAATGAGCAAGAAGTACTTGAAGGGAATGAACTACCCCTGTTAGCCATATTAGGGGAAGAAATTAGTAAGGCCCAAGAGGAAGATGAGGAATTAGCTCCTTTAATTAAAGCACTAACCGAACCCGAACAAGTAGAGGAAGGCATCCAAAGAAGCATAAAGCCATTTTTTATTAAAGACGGAATACTAATGAGAAGGAACGGAGGAATACGAGGAAGAATAAGTCTCACTGTAATCCCGAAGAAATTGCGCAGAGAAGTAATGTACGCAAGTCACGATGACCCGTTATCCGGACATTTAGGATTCTCAAAAACGTACGACAAATTAAGGATTAGGTACTACTGGAAAGGAATGAAAAATGAAGTACTTAAGTACGTTAGAAGTTGCCCCGATTGTCAAGCGAGAAAAGGCCCGCATGAGAAACCGGCTGGATTCTTACAACCCATAACGCCAGGCCAACCTTTTGAGAAAATAGGTGTAGATTTACTAGGACCATTTCGCCGGAGTAGCAGAGGAAAAACAATGATAGTGGTTGCCACAGATTATGCGACCCGATGGGCCGAAACGAAAGCGTTGACAAACGGCACAGCCGAACAAGTAGCCAGGTTCTTATTAGAACAAATCATCTGCAGGCACGGTGCCCCTAAGACGATCCTCACAGACAGAGGAAAAGTGTTTCAGTCAACGTGCGTAAAGACCCTTTTGAGAAGTATGGGAGTCGTAGGGACGTTTACAACGGCCTACCACCCGCAGACAAACGGTCTCACGGAGAGACTAAATAAAACACTTGCAGAAATGCTAAGTGCTTTCACAGGAGAGCAACAAAGGGATTGGGATGAATTCTTACCCCAAGTAACATTTGCGTATAATACAACAAAGCAGGCCACTTATGGCGAAACCCCATATTTTTTAGTACACGGTAGGGAGGCCGTGTTACCCCCAGAAGCAATGCTTGGGGATAGTGAGGAAACGGAATGGGAGAGAGGAAGAAAGAGGCTAGGAGAGGCGAGGGATAAGGCCCTCGAATTATTAGCCAATAGGCAAAAGAAGGAAGCCAAAAGATATAATGCACAGCGGAAAGATAGAGAGTTCTCCGAGGGAGACTTAATTAGGCTATATACGCCAAATAGGAAGGTGGGAAGAAGCGAGAAACTTCTACCACAGTACCAGGGTCCATTCAAAGTCATTCGGAAGACGGGACCCGTGAATTACGAAATAGAAAAGGCAAAAGGCAAAAAGGACGTGGTACACGTATCGCGGATGACGCCGTACCACCAGAGGTAAGTCAAATTTAAAAGAATTTGCTTTCTTATAGGATGGAGGGAAATAATATATGTGGCATATGTAAGCAGAGTGGGCACACTCCTACAGATTGCATAGAATGGCCCACGGTAGAAGAGTATCACTGGAAGCCGTTCCCCGACATTCTTCTGGTGTCAGGACTGGTATGTGGGGAACTCGTTCACCACATTAAAGTCCTGCCGTGCAGCGACCTCACTTGGATAGATCAAAGAATTCTCCCGGAAAATCGAAGGACGAGCTCCGCGGAGATGATCCCTCTTGAATTGGGGACCCAACGGTTCAGCTTACCGGCTCACGTGGTATGGAACTTGGGAGTACCCCTCGAATTAGGGACCGATTTCCTCCAGAGGTCGGGAGCAACGATTGACTTACGGGATCGCCGGTTGGTATTCCCGGGTAACAACGCTCTACCACTGCACTCACCAGCACCTTACATATGGGAAAATATTGAACCCGTGACTCCAGGGAGAGACCAAGTCTTTGAAGTGGACATCCCACAGGAACTAACGGTACTTAACCAATATTTCTTTCTTTTCTGCTTTAGATAAGCCGCTGCCCCATTCCTATCAGGAAAGAAGGAGACGTTACCTTGATTACTTTGCTTTGACACCAAGGAGGCCAGTCAGAGGGTAAGGTGGCACACAATGACCCCGAGAATTATGTTAATGGTTAGCTTAATTTTCTCTTGTCATGGGACCCCGAGTTTAAGAATTTAACTGACTTTCTAAATATTAATTGGACATTGAAAACACCACACCTAAATCTCTCACAGCCAAATTGGGAAGTCGATACGAATGTCCCAATTCTGAAACCGAATTATGGCGAAGAAATAGGTAGTACTGGTCTTGTGTGGTGCCTCCTCATGACTGCGTTGGTCGGATTGGTAGCATATCAGGTATATCGGCACGAACAGTATATGCCTTACTTAGTGAAAATGGAAGATGGAAGAGAAATATTTGTGGCAAAGAATTTCCGCAAGAAAGGACAGGTAAGAAAATGTCTCGCCATGAAAGATTTTTGAGTAAACGTGTAATAGGCAGGCATGTTATTGTCCATGAGAGGGTTATGCATGTGATAACCAAATGACCGCTGAAGCTGTGTGACTAACTTAGGATAAGAGATATAAGTTAGTATTGCATGATAAGTTAGTATTGCATGATAATGTTAATGCATGGGGAAATGCATGAAATGGAAGTAATAATAATGCATGAAATGGAAGTAATAGTAATGCATGAAATGGAAGTAATAATAATGCATGAAATGGAAGTAATAATAATGCATGAAATGGAAGTAATAATAATGCATAAGGGAAGTGCATTTAATGAGAGTAATGATGAAGCAGATGCATGAAGTAAATGGAACATGTTCATTGAAGTCCAACGAGTGGTTGGGAATAATGAAAGTATGGGATGGGCGCATCCACCTGGCCCTCGCTTACGCCAGCCAAAGGAAAGATGCTGGGGAGGGGCAGGTCGAACCGCCTGATGGAAGTAAGACTCGAGTCGTCTCTTTAAGGAAAAAGAGAGAAAAAAAAAAAAATAACTAATGGCCAATCGACTAAATAATTACTAAGAGTAGTGAATAATCTTAAAGAGCGGAACACGGTCCGGGAAGATCGTGTTTAAAACACATGTGTGAACAGTACGCGTACGCTAGCATGTAATTAGTAAGTAAGCAAAGAAAAAGGGAAGGAGTGGCCTGATCAACCATCTTCTTTCCCCAGAAGTTGTCGGACGAGGAAGCAGCAATTGCATTAGCTGAATGGAAACAACATGTGGCCGAAGAGGCTAACAGGACCATCACGCCGCTGGAGAGTAGTAGTAATACTTAGTGTGTTAATTGGGAGAGGAGTAGCAGGCCAGGTACCGGTGGATATTACAGCCGGAGCTTTATTTAGACAATTACCAAATGTAACGCTTTATGAAACCACCATCCCCTTAATGTTTAAAATCCCCTATCAACCAGGAAGAGATTTAAGGTTTTTGTACCAACAGTTGGAAAGAGGCTGTGTGTCGACCAACGAGTCATGCGCGGAATCCAAAGTTATCCTGCAGAAGGTTATAAACAATTGGGATTGGACCAATTGGGCAGAGACCTTCGGAGAATCACATCTGTCTAAGGATGGAACCGCCTTTGCAACGGCATTTGCATTGCCAGAAAGGAGACACACAGGCAGGATGGTTGTTACAACTGAGGAGGCCATTGCAATAGAAAGGGAAATGGTGTCGATAAGTAATAAATGGGACATTGATATAGCTAAAACCTTACAAAGAAGGGACCAAAATACTGGAGATTTAAAGTATGGCTTGTTTGAAGTATTAGACCTTATTAGAACGCAGGCAGACGTACTTCGGTCATGCCAAAATAGAAAATTAGATCCAATGATGATAGATGTAAGAACCTTGAGGGAAAAATTGACTATCATAAGTCACAGAGTTAAGGAAGATGGGTATGAATTAGCCATAAAACATTTATCAAGGTATTACATTATTAGTTTAATGGATTGTTTACTGTCACCGAGTCACCTGTTACTTATCCTACTCATACCATTGAAAAGACAGAATTATATCATCTCATTGCAAACCTTTCTCCCTATCCCATTTGCCAGAGAAGGGCACACCTGTACCATAAAGATGCGGACAACGGACTTCGCAGTTCTAGCGAGGCCCAAACGAATACAGATGAAGGTACTGGATTGCAACCCACACAAGGACGAGCTATGCCTACTGGGGGACCCTTTTGGCGAGGCGCTAGCTGCTGCTCGCTGTGCCAAGGCAATGGTGCGGGGAGGGTCGGCCGCTCAACTGACCGCGGCCTGCCCGATAGACTGTGTGCCATCCAGTGACATGATTGTCACTAAGATCAGCACCACCACATACGTCATCACACACCCCCCGATCAACGCCAAGGTACTGTGCGAGTGGGCGAGAAACCGCACTGGCTGGACTGGTGACATCATTGGCGCCTTCAAAGTGGTCCTCCCCTGTGATTGTGTGTTGCACTTAGGTGAAGCCGAATTCAGACCCCAATACCCATGTTTGGCCGACGAGGACGATACCTCTATTCACAGAGTGATCCCGGCTCCATGGGCAACCATACCTTCTCTTACCTTACCCCCATACAACCCTGTGAATTTTGCAACGTGTGGAGAACTAAGTGACTGCCTAAAAGAATTACCACCCTTAACCCCAACGTCGGTGACATATCCAATCATTTCCATAGCCAGTTTAGTGTGTTCATTTTGTGTCACGGTAGGATTCGTATATAGTTGGATAGGATACTGGTGGAAAAAATCGGACCCTTTAAGATCTTTGCCGCAGGGACAAACAATGCTGGTGTATAAGAGACCACCAGATAGGGAACCACCAGAAGGAATAGCTCCAAAACCACCATCGTTAGAGACTTTGCCATCAAGACGTGCTCCTGCTCCTCTTCCCAGACCAGTGTATTGTGAAATCGAAGAACTTGAACCAGAATCTGAATATCTATCGATGAATGCAAGTGTTCGATAAAGTGTAATTAGGTTTAGTATAAAAGAGTAGTAGGCGGTAGTCCCGCGGGTTAACGCAACCTTGGGACGTCTCTGGCCGAGGGCGTCAGAGGCCGCGAAGGAAGGGACAAGTTGGCTTGTCCCTGAAGACCGCTTCGTTGTTTCACAGGGAGCGGTCTTCAAAGAAATACGGTGCGAGAAGCACCAAATCATTAAATGATTCCTTGGTTTTAAGGGGGGTGCACAACTTTTCTTGCTCTTCCCTGCCTTCGGCGAGTGCCTCAGGTGAGGTGGTATGCTCGTCCAGGGTAAGAGATCGTTTTTTTTTCAGATCTTTTAACCGCACCCTCCTCCCAGGTCTGCACGGACGCCGCTGTTGGTGTCCCCCCAGCAGTTTCGGACGTGCAGATTTCTTGATGAGAGCAGAGGGTAACACCCTCTCATCGAGTTTAAGGGTACCAAGTCGAAAGATGCGATCCCTTGCCCGTGTGGCTAAAGAATTGCACAGGTATCGTGTCGAGAGACACGATTCCTTTGCCATTACGGCATAAAACACCGATGTCATTGGTAACTATGTCCTCTTAGGACCAGGTCCCTTCGTGTAGTAGCTAATAAAGTCAACGGCATGTCATTTGTATCGGGGTTATCATTTGCCTGCCGTATGTCTCAGTTTGTAGTAAAGTGTTCGGCATCCTGTACGTCGTCATTGAGTCAAAGTGTATTATCTGTGTTGCTTATTGTGTTTTGTAGGAAGTTAGTAGGAATTTAGTGTTACAGAGTTACAATTGAATTGAATTTCTTGTGTATGATTTAACGTAGTGTTTTGTTCTCATGGAGTTAAATTTGAATGGAATTTCTTGTGTATGATTTATCGTAGTGTTTTTTTTGTTTAATGGTTTCAATATATGTTTGGTACTCACAGCTGATTTCATGCTTGTAAGATTTGTCTGTAAATTTTGGGTGCTCTCTCTCTATTGGTAATTGGTTATGGCCATTACCCTCGCCCAGGAGGTCGAGGTGTTAAGGGGGGGGTGATGTTGTATCCTTTTTGTGTCCAAGCTATTTAACGCCTTTCAAATCTTCGCGCGCGACTCGCGTTTCGCGACTCTTCTTTTATTTTCGTAATAAATGTCCTTCCTGCGTGCGCTCGTACTAAAGTACGACCGCACCCAGGTCGAACTTGTTGGCACGTGCGGACTTGAGAAAGAGTACGCAGGGAGCCTCCTTCACTTGCCCTCTGAGCTCAAGGAGACGCCCCGTCGGAAGGGTTGCCACCGCAGATCAGAACAGGCGCAGCTGCCTAGTGGCATAACAGGAAACATGGTTTCCACTGACGCAAAACGCGGTTAAACTCTTACGCACATAGCAGGTGTCCACTTAGGACACAAACAAATGACGCAAATGGCAGATGTTCATTATCGACACAAACAGGATGCACTCTGGGTATAAATACTGGAGCTTCGCTCCACACAATTGTCAGTCTTTGGCCCAACGTTGGAACTAACCCTCGAATGCACTAGTCATTCGAGTAGAGGGAACTCTGCCCTAGAGAGACCAAGAGCACTCTGTGTCTTGTACTATTGACGGTAATAAACCCGTTATGAACTTGATACAGCTCTTTGACTTCACTCGACCCACCCGGTTGTAGTACGTACGGCCCTCGATCCCATTTTTGGGGGTCCTAGTCGCCAGAGGGATGCGACAATATTACTCAATGGATCGTCCTTATCGCGTTCTCTCAAACTAATAACAGTGTTGTCATAATTTTAAATTGAGAATAGTAAGTATAAGATAATGTAAAGACATTTTATATTTTCTGTTATATAAGGAATGCTTTTAAGTTTCAGAGGTTTTAGTTCCTGTAATTTCGACCATTTTACATTGCTCAGTAATCAATAGCAGAATTACTCGTCTACGACTCCCAGCATTTCTTAACACTTGAAAAGGTGTGCATTTTTCGCATAAACGCTATTAATTAGGCTAAATAAACCATATTAACACGTGAAAATTCATTAAACTGCGGGAAAAGTACATAATTCATCGAAGCCATTCATCCACAAATACAGTTTATAACTGGCTCAGTGACATAACATGATGAATTCCTGAGACAGCTCTACCTCAGGCACCAATTTTTGGTGACGATGCATTCAGCTCCATTAATAATTAAAATTTAAATCAACTTATTAGAACATGTTTTGTTACCTCAATGTGGGCATATAGTGGACTTCCTAAGTAATTCATTGAAAGTGTCGATATCATGACATGAATTAAAATAACATTTATATAATTTATTTTTCCCTGCGACTGTGACCAATTACCTTCACATTTCCTTGTCATTCAAATATTTTGGAGTTTAGGTCGAGAATTATTAAATAAATTATATTAAATAAATAACTCTGGATCAAAAATATCAAAAACTAGTTTTAATTACAACGTTGATAGTTAATTTTAGAATAAGTTTGGGAGCGTATCGGTGTCAGATTATCATTGAATAATTAAAGTAAAATTTAAACTTCAATTTATTTTTTAGCCAGCGAGTTAGCGTAATAGAATCTAAATGCTTGGTTAGCATGATACAAGGTGAAAAAAGACTTTAATGCAGCCAATATATAACTCTGAAGAAAGCAAGTACCAATATCAAATGGTCTGAACAATTTACTTCGGAGGCATTTGAACCTGCGACTGCCAAGATTCTTCACACAGCCATCGAATGTGTTGAAGTAAATTCTTTTGCTTTGTACAACACTTTTATTTCAAGCATGTTTTTTATTGTTGATTTAAAAGCTAAAAATAAATATGAGATATTAATAAAAATAAATTTCAAACCTATTTCACTGGCAGCATTCGAGGGAAAATCGGAGGGGTCTCAAACAGCACGAGGTATTATGGGTACGTCATCACATCATGGAAAATGCTCCCGTCATTACGAGGGTAGACATAATTTACACAATAAAATTCTAAAATTTTCTTTTGAAATTTTATTGCGCAATGGCATCAATTAAACTTAAAATAATAAACCAATTCTCACTTCTAAAATTGTTCTCAGAATTTTACGAATTCAATACAATTTTTCCGAGTGATTTTCAGATTAAATATCATTTTATGTCCACGGAAAGATTTACAATATTAATGACAGAGATTAATCAAGAAGCGTGGCCTTATTCGTTCTTCATATTCTTTCAAGTGACCATTTTAATCAAACGAGACATTAATATAGTTTTAGACACTTACATGCTTCCAGAGACAAGCTTGATGCTAAAAATGGATGCTGGATTTGCCAACAAATTTTCCTGACTTCATTCATTCGTTTTAAATTGTAGTAGTCACTACGTGAAACAAATGGTAGAAAATGCGGAAGTGTAGTGGCCATCTTTCTTTTGAAATTGCTTGTATGCCGTTTGCAAGTCCGCATCAATTTAAATAATGAAGTTTGGATTATTCTCAGAGCGTGCACACGGGAAGTAGCTACTTGAAAACTACTTTATGTTCAAAATTGGTTGAAAAGTGGATTTTGTCAATATTCACGCAAATGCAACCTAAATTTTATGAGTTACAAGATAAGATCGTCAGAACATTTATTAAATTACATCGTTGAGCTGGGATGTAAACACTATGGAACTTATCAAAATAAATTTGACACATTGTAAACACATTAATATGCATACCATTTTATTGATGTGATTTTCATTTTCTTGATGACTCTTTCCGTAAATATTTTGCAAACGAAAACTCATATCACCTTTCCTCAATTTAAATACCTAAAATAATTAGATTGCAGGTTTTCAGGAACTAATTTCTACGAAAAATTGCACTTCTATAAATCCACCGCGCACATTTTGGATTGAATATTGGTTCTACTGGAAATGAGGAACGAAATATTCAGCTGTAGGCAATGTAAATATTTGTATTTTCCCATATAAATTTCAATAAATATAATCCTACAACCCCAACTTAGCACCATACTCGTCATGAAGTACACATGTAAATATAATTTGAACTATGCAATTGAATATGCCTTCCGTTAATTCCTTCCAAATGATATTCATAGCTACCGGTTTTCTCTTTTTAAGATGCGATATTCCTCATTGATACTTTCTTGTTTTTTTTAATTACGGGTGTTGGAGCGTAAGATTTTCGTTAATCGTCACTTAAGTCATGATTTCGTCAATTAAACGATCTATGCCTAACGATTATACCCAGTCAATAATTTATATTTTTATGCACGAATGCTAAAGATATATTTCTCCAATAGGACACTCGATTGTGTACAGACAGTATTTAGAGGTATAGAAAGCACAGACCATACTCTGTGACCCGCATATCATGAAAATAATTATCTTTTGACAAACAAAGAGGAAGGTGGAAGGCTGAGGATCAATTTCATCCCAGAAAGAATGTAGAAGCTGCTCTGTATATAAAACTTGACAAGAAGGTCGGATGAGAGAGACAAAGCATAACTTGAATCATTCATGGATCTAAAGAAAGCTTTGAAAATTTAAGTGGAGCATAATGATGATTACTCATATATGGAAATAAGAAAAAACTGCTCTCAGAAGATTCATACACTCCGTCAGCTGAGAGAAAATGGTGGGCATAAAATATGGTGAAAGAGTAGATCAGACTAAATAAATAAAAGAGAAATGCTTATTAATACCCTTGTTCTTAAATGTATAGTTCAAAATGTCTGTAAACTAAGGAAAATTTTAAAAAGAAAAGATTAAAACGGGCAACAAATGAGAGAGAAAATTGAGTACAAAATGCGGTTGACGGGCGACAAGGAAATAATGGCGGGTAAGGAATAAACCCGGGCAAGGATAGCAGCATGAGAGTAGACGTGAATAATACGTAAAACCTCAGAATAAACCATCATAAAACTAAGCCTACGGCCGAAGAAAAGGGGAATAATTTTCGCATAAAACTTGCAATGGACGCATTTCAGCAAAGGAAAGAAAAATCCCCAAGCTCTGGCAGCAGAAGTGCAAGCTTGTGGGGAATATTAAACAGAATAACTTCCAAAAGATTTCTGTGGATCAAAAGAGAATCAGAATCAAAAGCGGAAAATGCACATGCCTGGGCAGCGAATTATGAAACTTCACGCATCAAATTGTTTACGGATATGAGACATTTACGACAGTAGCAGAAAGGAAAGAAAAATTAAATCGATACACGGATGCCGACTACCGAATAAAATGACCAAGTCAAGGATAAAACTCATTATAGAGTGTTTTGATTTTCGGGTGAAGTGTAGATAAATTGAGGTACCTGAAAAAATTACGAGAGAAAGAGCAAAATAAACACATTCTAAAATAAAATAGCAGGTAAAAGTTGATATGTAAGCTCTCCAAAAAGTATCTGATGGTTGATGAGAAAAAAAACGACTGAATCACGAATTTGGATGACAGCTAAAGAAGAGCATACTTCATTATTCATCACGTGGTGATTTAATTCCACGTTAAATGCAATGCTGACCTTATCGATGAATTAAACTTTCATAGCAATTTACTGAAAATATAATCCAATATCGCAGTTTTCCAGTAACTTTTTTGAGACTTTCCTACTCATTTGAAAACTTAAATCCTATCTAAACTGACACCCATGTAGTTTGCATTTATTCTTAGCATGTAATTTAGAACCTCTCTTGAACTCAGTTTCCTTTCAAGTACAGACATATCTCAAGGTATTTTGCCTCTGAAGATAAAATTAGCTCATATGAAGCATTTTTTTCACACTACGCTGCCCATGAACACCATATCTCATATAGCTTTTCTACGAGAATAGCTAATCCTACTAGTGTTGTGAAAACCTTCGAGTTTGAATTTCCAGGGTTCTCAATGCACCTCCTATAGTATTGTTCTTTATTCTTTCCGGGATATATCGCGTTTGATTGTTTTTTTCTCGTTGTACCTCTCTTCCTGGAAACGTCGTAAGGTAAAAAAAAGTTCCAAGAGTATTTATTTACTTGAATACACCTCCATGATGAGAGGCGAAACGAGAAAAAAACAACCAAAAGCGATGGCTCCCGGCAAAAATAAAACCAATTTGTTCTGATATTATGCGCCAGCTTGGCAATATGACCATAATTTACTCCAAGGCCTATCCAATGAATCTCATCTACAAATGATTTACCTTTTCGAAATATTCGTAGAATGTATTCTAGGGTCTTAAGCATAACCACGGCATTATTAATTTTAAGAATGCCGTCAAAGAATCTTTTCCATTTCTCAGAAAAAATTTAATTGAATACTGAAATTTCCTTTCTTGAGCGCTCGTAATAATTAACATTTATTTCTTTGAGAAGAAATAGGTTATATATGTTTAAGATAATCTGTATTAAATCTGTCACAGAAATATAGTTATTCTTCTTATATGCTTAAGGTTAAAGATGTGATAACTTGTTTCAAATTATGTTACTACATGCGGTTATTAACAAGCAAGTAATAAATAGGGAGCAGAGCAGTAGACACTATGAAGGTATTTCACTGGAATAAGTAGAAGTACCAAGATTAAGCAACAGAACTTCGTAAATAAGAAATAACTTTATTTAAACATTTTCTAGGCGTGTACTCATAAGGAAGTAAAGTTTTGACGATAAAAGCAGTGTAACAAAGGAGTTAAAAAATGAAAATGTGGGGTTATAAAAGAATGATAAAGAACAAATGGACGACGAAGCCCTAAGAAGACCTTGGGAGAAGAGGTTCTGATGAAGGTTCTGCGAAGCAAAAGAGACAAATATTTTGGACACAATCTAAGAAATAACCACCTCAGGGAAACAGTATTGTACGGAACAATGAATAGAAATGGCTGAGCGTGGAATGCCAGATGCAAGCAATAAGTATCTAGTCCTAAAATGAATAATTGAAAAGGAATGCAGCGTTTCGCATAAAAGAGAATACAGTGGAGAACTGCAGCAAACCAATCTTCGGATTGATGACTGCTTATGATGATGAAGTTCTCACCGGCGTCATATCCCTCGCAACACTGACGGACGATGCATTAAACGCCAGTTGTCGTCAGTTACGAAGCCTCGCTGTGTTGGCGCCGGTAATATTCCCTTTATCGCCTAATGCCGCCCTGACAGAGGTCGGTCACCAATGCATAATTACAGGGGTGGCACTCCATCCTCCCCAGTCCACCCTGCGACCAGCTCATGCCCCGCAACAGAGACCACCGCGTGATCTGCAGGAGGTCACCGTAATATTAATGGTCCAGACGGAAGGGAGGAGAAGGTATCTGGCATTCCGCCTCTTCCTAGGAGAGTGGGAGGACGATCAAATTTTTTTACAGAATTTGCAGAAAGTTTTGAGACAAATGTATTCCAAGATTTACGCGATCCTATGCATCAAAAATTCGTACCTTTAGGTCATTAAGGTGTATGGGGTGAATTATAAATGTATTTTTAATCTTGATTTTGAAACTCATTCATCGCGTTGAGTATTCATTGCCCGCAGCTCACGGTAAAAAGTTCATAAACCTTAATTTATTAAATAAAACCCTATTTTGTGGAAGCACAACCAGGTATATACGATATAAATCCAGTTTTGGCGGTAAGTTTCAATCGTGATAAGTCCCTTATGTTGCATATGCGTCTTTGCAGACAACCTGCAAATTAAGTATTTAAAATCAGCCTTACAAAGAAGTACTAGGGTGGAAACGGCGACGCAACATTTAGAGTGTGATTCATGCCGACTCTATAGATTATTGAAAAATAACACTATACAATTAAATAAGATCTTATTCGATCAGGTGAACAACTGTGATTCGAGTTGACCTTATGTTGGTGTCGTAAGTGCACCAAGTGCAGCTGGGGACCCTACGTGACTGGCGGCCAATTTGGGCCTGACGAAAATTTGAAATCAACACATCTCGCGACTTTGATGTGCTAGCGCACTGAATTTGGTGCTATACGAAGCATTTTGTCTAGATCTGTCTCGTTAACCCAAAGACTGTCTTTTCATAACATATTTGGGTAACAAATCAAGAATAAGATTAAGAATTTGCAATTATTTTTGCAAATGACGGCCCGCTATCACCGAAATTCCCAGTAGATATAGCAGGAAGTAGAAACATGAAAAATTGGAATCATTTCATCAGAAGGATGGAAAGAATGTTCCTCAGTAATGAGTAGCCCGAACACAGAGCCAAGGCCATAGTTACGTTTGAAAGATTTGATCCGACCTTGGTGCAGAAGTTAAGGGGGATATTTTGGTCAGTAAAAATCCGACACTACCAACATGGCCGGTTGGCGTCTTTTGAAGATTTTTCTCCTCCTGCTTTAAAACCTCATCAGAAAGAGCGTTTAACTTGCCATCGGTAATTATATAAATGTTTGTGGAGTAGCGGAAAAGACGAAATAGGGAACGTCGAAAAGTTGACACGAAGCGCACCGCAAACGACGACGCAAGGGCTTCGACAGCCGCTTGTTATATGGGGAGACCCGGGCTAAAGTGACAATTTTTTAATTTTCTTTAAGGCATAAATTTAAAATTGAACCATGTGTTTCAAATTTCAACGTTCTTAATAGCCAGTTGCAGCGTATCACTTTCAAAGTATTAAATTCATTTAAAGATTGAGTGTCAATTTTCAACCACATTGAAACTTGTCACTCTCATTGTTAGCACCAAGACGGTGCTATTTGTTATCTGCTTATTATTACCAGAGGTACTTTAGTAAAACAAAAAACCTGACTCAGCAGCACCCGAATTTATATTAGCAAAAATAGTACTTTTACAGCTGAACTGGAATTGGAATGGAGAGCTTTATTAAGAACCACCGAAATGAGAATCGGGAAATTGGTGTCTTTCAAATGACATTACACCGGTATATTCTTATATTTGGTCGCATTTTTTTATTGAATATGTCTCTGTCATGAGAAATGCAAACTATTTAATTCCCCTAGACATTTCGTATTCTGAGATTTAAAAAAAGTTTTAATGGAACTTAAGCCTGTATTGAGGTAATTAAACAAGATTGCGGTGGGCGAGCATTTACACAAGGTAAAGAGTAAGCATGGATTGCTGGCATTTGGAATGTGCAAGAGGAGGAGGTGCGATAGACGGAGAGGAGAGCAAACTGTGAAGCGTTGGGTACAAGGTAGTGAGTAGTAAAACTAAAAGGAGAAATTAGGCGGAGTCAGAACAAGTGGATGGAACAGGTAATAAGGGGAGATGGGCTTCCGACATAATGCAAGAGATGGACGGATATTGGATGGACAGGGATGGGGAAGGAGTATATACAAATAAAATTATTTATCAAAAACAACCTTTAAGGGTATTTTTATAGTTTGGTATGTGGTAAATTTACTTCTACACTTGCCTGCCCCATTTACTGACATTTCGTAAAACCAACGGTCATTCATGCGATAAACGAAGTGGTAACTGTCAGGTAAAATTCAAGTCACCGCAGAAAAAGAACGAGTTACTTCAACTTTCATCATAGAAAAAGAAACATGATAAAATGTCTAGCCAATCTCATTCTAGAATGAAAAAGATGCTGTGCTCAGTACAGAAAAAAAATACTTTTTGCGAACTGTGTGTACGGCGGGTGGAGCAGTTGAACTTGTATGGGGGAGTAACGTTTGCTCATTGGAGCCTAACCGTCCATAAATGTAAGTGCTTTGACCAACCCGGGGACCTAGGTGCGGTTAAATCAGGCTGATTGCCTCACAAATGGGACGGACTGGGGCGACACGCCGTCCTCGGCATGCGAAGCTCCCTCCCCGTGCCCAAGGGTGAAGCGACACGGCCCGGTGCGTTCGAGCCAACGGAGTTACCGCCTGGGGGAATTACTCCGCATGTGTTCGCCAAACGTGACACTCTAAACTCACGAGGGGAATAGCAACAGTCGGAGCGAGATGTAAACTACCTTCTTTAAAATCACGTCAACTCCGAGCAGCTGCTACAGCTTATATGCTAATTTAGCTCAGCAAAAAAAGCAATACTACTAGACAGAATGGCACTATATTGTACATCATCATGCACTCGGCGCAGAATATTATACCCAATTTTGAATATTCACCACCAAATAATAATTTGGATTGACCGGAACTCGAACTCCAATTGCCGGGATCGGGTTTTTAAGTGGATAGGGCATTGGATTTCCATCCCTTGGGACAGGGGAGGAGATTTTTTGATGCAATTTTCGATTCCAACTTGGGGGCCTAGTGCAGTGCACTTCAAGTGCTCTGTAAAACTATCCTTAAGTCGAAGCGTTAATAATAATTGGATCCCTTGGCGCCATGCATTAAGGTAAGCACTATGCACACGCCGGGTATCTCTCCACTCTTTCCCATTTCCAAAATAATTCTGTCCTTACCATCATACTCTGCTACCCTCCATGAGTAATCTATGATGTAAATCACCTCCTCAAATAACCAAAGATTCAGACAGATGCTGCATTATTTCCGGTCAAAATTAAAGAGGTAATATTTTATAACCCTGACGGCTAAGTTCATCTACGAACGCGAGCATTATATCACACGGGCTCTAAATTCACTCCTGCCACACATGGTATACTGATTTCTGTAACTTAGTCTACAAATTAGACCTGTATTACATTGGCAATTAAGGAATTTTACTTGGATCGATAAGCAGTTAGCTAAATAGAGCCAAGTGGAAGAAAAAAAATCTGAGGAAAATGATGAGTAAGGAAATGTGTTTTGATATAATATGTTATTCGATCTTTGCTCACTGTGAACAAGAAGGTGGCGAGGCAAAAACAAATGCAGTCATTTATATTTCCAACTATCTCCATATTTTTGTCGATATATGCAGATAAAATGTCACTAGGAAATTAGAATAAGTAAAATTTTAGGTCAGACCTAAAATTCGGCAACCGTAAACGTCTGGGAAGAGCGCGTATAAAAGAGAATAAGGATTAAATACTTTAAAAACATAGTTGTAGGATCGTTCAGCATTATTCTATCAATAAAAATGGATACTAAGATTTCCATAAAATAAAAACCATTCATTCAAATGAAATTTTGAACGAAATCCGTGTATTTTTCACCTTCTAATTTTCATTTAACTGACCCTTAATCCACTATTTATGCGCTTCCAATAATTTTTATGTTGAGCGATCCACTGCAAAGCAAGGGTAAGGTGAAAATTACACTACATCCTGATATTAGCAAATAAACTATGAACTAGAGGTTGATATTATTATTCCTTTTAGTTAGTAGTTCGATTAGTTAGTCCCGATTAGCATTCCGTTTAAATCCATTTTCGAGCAAAATGAATATCTATCAGAGAAAAAAATAAAATCTGTCATATTTAAAATGCATTCCATTCACGATCATTCCACCCATATTGGGAAGCATTAAATGGAACTCTCTCAAAGCAACAAAACTACAGAAAAAAATATAAACGACATGAGCTAATACTTCTCTTAGATTGCTTGTAGGGGTGGCCTTTGACAGGAGCCCGGGCACTTAGACCTTCTTGGTCCATTTTGCCAACCACATGCCTGACTGCATGCACCATGACATGCATGAACCACAATGACATGACAATGACATGCATGAACCACATGACATGCAGCCAGGGGACAAAGGCGCCACGGTGAAGGTATGTACGGTCACCCATCCAACCCCCGTCCGGGTCCAACATTGCTTAACTTCGGTGATCTTACGGGAACCGGTGGGTCAATGTGGCTGTGCCCTTGTCGCCAATACTTCTCCTATGTAACGCTAGGATAAAATGGGTATAAATATTGGAGTCTGTTGCCCACTTGCTCACCAAAATATATCTGCTGCATATTATGTATTAAAATACCAAATGTTTGTCCTCATATTCGAGTAAAAAAATGAATAAACGATGAAAGTCTATCATTCAGAATTTGTTATAAGCAGTGCTTTAGCATTAGAAACTTTTCTGTGCAACGTGTAAAGAAACAGAAGCACAATCATCCCATTTTGATGCAATAAGCTCTTTGAAAGGCATCTGCCTATGTCGAAAACAAAACGTTTTGATAGATAATGTTCAGAAAATATTGGGGCTGATTATGCTATTAAGACTAGGCATCCTGCATACGTCAACCACACTCCTCTACGGCAAACAAACCATGGAAACACTATCCTTTCGTTTATTAATGCGGGCTGCTATTTGCATTTCAAAAGCAAACACATAGTAGCACCATTACCCCAAAAACACAATACAAACAATTTCATTCTTCTCGATTTTTACGGCAAAGTATACTGGTTACTAAAAATGGAGATTTTTTTCACAGTGAAAAAGTCACAATGCCGAGGGACCTTTTCTATTTTATGGAGCAACTATTAACACCCTTCCGTTCCACATGGGACTACTCTTGACTTTTAACCCACCGCAATGGCTTCTTCGAAGGTTCAACTTCCTTAACGTGACCGCGGGAAAAATGTGCGGGGCGTGACAACGATCTGCTTAACTACGAAAGGTAGATCTTTTCTTTTTTTTTTAGGTTACTCGTTCCGCTCCGCGCCCTCCATTGTAGGCAATTCGATCGAGACGTCACGTAAGGGCGTTCATGTTCTCCCCAGGGGGTTTCACCCTGTTCAAGTTTGAAAGTTCGGAGACATGTTTTATTGCATTTGCATCTACGTGCACATAAAGTGATTAAGCCAACGGTTGAGATGGTGAGTGGTAGTATTATTGGCAAGGGATGGCATTTTGGTTGGGTTTTACAGCACTAAATGCATAGGATGGGCTGGGAATATACTGTTATATGTGAGAGATCAGATTGAAGTAGAAAACCAAGTATGAATGAGTCCCACGAAGCACCTCTTATTTCACCTCTTATATGGCATTGAAAATGTTTGTGGGACTTTAATTTCATGCTCTCGTAGCTGCGTAGCCACAGTAAAAATTTGAGCCACTTATTACAATATTATTACACTTTTTTTATGGCTTTCGCAGATTTTCTTGTCTATGTAGGATGATGTTTTCGAGAAATGCTGCGTTTTATTCATTTTGAAAAACTCAAAATGAACAAAGCGCAGCATTGCCCGAAAACATCATCCTACTTAAGTTTACTATACACTTATTACTTATTACAACAACCTGCAAACCACTTCATGTGTGTGGCAGAGGTATTGCGGTGATACAAAACATCGTAAGTGGCATGACCATGAACTTCCATCGCATATTCATGCTTAATCGTATTTTGTGTAAATCCCAGACTCAAAGGATTATGATGATTTTTCAAATTGAAAGCCCACGAGTGAGAAATATTTCAATAGCTCAAAGACGTGCGGTCACATTTAAATGGAAATAATCCTGATAATTAGAGCTATAATATAGAAATGAATAGTGATTAAACTAAAATTCTTCAACCCGCATAATAGAGTATTCTACGAGTCCATCATTGAGAACAATTCTATCACATTTCCCTGGGAGTCACATGACAAGATATGGAAAATTGTCAAAATTCATCTAGTGAAGATATAGCTTAATCTAGTTACAGATGTCGTAGTTTGGGTAATGTAGGTGGACGTTCAATGCTTTCGTATAAAAGGAGCTAATGAAAAGCATCGTGACTGGTTTTTCGTATACTTTTGTTTGATTAATCAGAATTATATTTGCCTTTATTTTTATAATGATGACATTTCAATCCAACTAAGCAAGGGTCATTAGGCGGTGACCTCAATACTCAAATACGGTACTCATATTTTCCCACCAGTCGTGAAAATAACGTTTCCATATAAGAGTGCTAGTTAGGTTTTGGAATCGAGACTTTATGATGGAAAATGAATAAGGAGAGCCGGTACCTTTCATTTAGGAATTATCTTTTGTTGTGCTTCTATTTTAAGCCTTCGTTTAGTTGTCGGAGGTTCAATTTGAAAATTTTCATCAAGAAGACGCTGTAATAAAAGTCGTATTAACTTCAACTCTGTGAGTTAAGCTCTGTATGGTGCCTGGACTCCTAACACAAGGCACGCTCTTCTTCCTTCGACCTTGGGTGGGATAAAATTATTTTGTCTTTTCGTTCATCCCTGATTTTTTTCTTTTTAACAACTTATTTTGCTTCTTTAGTCCTCTTTGTATTTTTGGCTTTAAATATAGGTTTTATCAAAATTTACTTTTTACTTTTCATTATCATTATGGCTAAATATAATCGTAAATTCAAATATTTAAGTGTTTCTATCGTTTTCGGATAGTTTTGGCCCTTCGAAATGAATTAGCTATTAGAAAAAATATTATATACCATTAAGGACTCCTTGAAGTGAAATTAGTATATCCTTGGTTGGTTTATTTTTTAAGGGAGGTGATCGACAACTTAGGTCATTTGCGCCTTTGAAGACATGAGGTAAGGTTGGTAAGGAAAGGATTTTCTGTAAAATGGAAGGAAGGGTGAAGATAAACTTTACATAAGAATTAGCCTGCTCTTAAGTAATAGTGCCCTAAGAAATAAGGTCCTATAAATATTCCCCATTCATACTGTGTCATAGACTTGGTAGAACACTTTATTATGTCCCAAGTTTTTGCGTCACAACTAGCATTTTAAAGCACTTAATCTGTTCAGTTTCTAGTTGCGTATTATTTCCGTGCAAACTTAATTTAACTCTATATCCCATATTTTTATCGTGAAATATTGTAGTTTCTAGCCTGCTGGAAATAAAGCATCACCGGTTGTCCATTGTCAATGGCGTAATAGATCATTATTTTTTTTAATGTTTGTGATAATACCGATATAGGTGAAATATTGTGATTTATTTTGTAATAAAGAAAAACATAGATATCAATTCTAAGTCATTTTTATATTTTTCATCACTGAGGTATTTTTCCTATTCCTCTGCAAGATCGTCACCTGTGCTCAATTTTCAATTCCTTAAATTTCCTCTGACTTTCCGAATATTTATCTTGAGATACATAGTAAATTCGTCGGCAAAGCACAGTAACATTTTATTATATAGAAATAATATGCAATGATCCTATCAGCCTGAAGATTATAGCCACTTTACTCCACTATAAAACTGCCTGTTCTTATTTTTTAAGAACTTTACTGTTTCAGGGTATTACCCAAAACTTTTCACATCATGCATGGCTGATTAAGCCCTCGTTAATATGCTGCTTATCATTTTCCCAATATGGATGGTAGAAAAAGTATGGAGAATATTCCCAGAGTCCAATCGCATTGTCTACATTCTATTAACATGAAATAATTTATGCATCAAAAACATTCCGTTACATTTTCCTCGAAGATGCCCCACCCACAAAAAGCAAGTTATTCATCGAACAAAATACCACAGCAAGGTTTTCGCTTTTCGTCCAGATCCCCAGTGGTTCTCAAGGATGACCGGAGTGCCTTCAACGTCTCATAACTGCCTTGTAAACTTAAAGCTGATGATGACAAGCATACGTGAAAATTCGTATTCATAAAATAATGTTAGTGGAAAAAGGTAATTTTCTCAAGGGAGAGATTCCACTTCTTCCTGCCTGGCACGTCCATTTCATAATATGCGAAATTATTTCGTCGATTAAATGCCGTTCTTGATTTACAAATGAAAAACCTGAAGTTTTTCTTATTTAATTTAGTATACTGTATTTTTAGCCTGAAATATAGTACCTATTAGCCTGTACTAACTAGTCTAAAATTTTTCTGCGCTCAATTTTCAATAGCGTAAAACAATGAATTTCTAAAATCGGTAATGAGATGAATAATTATGCCTCAGGTAGAGCATACCTTTTCATTGAGAAAAATAAACATATTCCGCTGCTGAATAAGTTCTATTTTTTTCATTATTTTAACATGAAACTAATGTTCAGTAACTTGCACCAAAGTGTCGCTTGTAGTCAACTTTCAATGGCGTACTTTTTCTGTAAAATGTTAAATACATATGTGTGATAATAAGATTAATTATTACGTACGTTAACAAGACCATGCATGATTTGGTCATGATGGATTTATTATATTTTATTTACGCCTAAAACCGAAAATATCGCATTCATTACTACCACACTATCACATTTTTCTTCGAGACCCACTGGGCGTGTTGTTTCTGTGATGGAAAAGCACAGACGGAGTGATTTGCTTTCCATCCCGTTCCCCAGTGGTTTGCAAGGACGATGGTCCACTCGAGGGCCGAGGAGAGACTGCCTTTCGCGTCCTCGTGTCCGGCACTCGGACATGGGTCTTGCATCCGCTCGTATTCAACGCAAAAATAATCAGCGGTTGCGTGGAGAAGGAAGTGGCCTCTCGCTGGGACTCGCCTGATGTCCATCACGGCTTTCGACCCTTCTCTCTTCGCTCACAGCGAGGCCCTGCCCGAGGGAAATGGTCTGACGGGATACAACGCCGAGGAAATACAGATGAGGACGGGGAATAGCGAGAGGGGTAAAGGGATGAAAAAAGATGCAAGGGGCTGTCGGAGAAAAGTGTGCATTGGTGCTCACGCAGCGTAAGCAGGCAAAAATAGCTCGATAACGAGGTTTGCGTCACAATCGCCCACGGCCATGTACGCGTCGTCCAAAATTATCACGATAAAGTGGGGAAAAAATGACTTTGCTTCATAACATTCCTTTATGTGAATGGAAGAATATTTAAAAAAAATAGTAGATTTTTAAAATATTAAGGGTATTTTGGTTTTTCAAAGAGGTTCATTTAATTATTCCTTTGTCAATACACCTATATCACTGGATAGGACCATTGACTCAACTTTAAATTAAGGTGAGGCTTGAAACTTGAATTCATGAAATAAATTTCTCGGGGTATGCTTGTTGGCTACAACTTATATTCACTCCAATTAATCGTCATCATCAGAAGTCAGTTATCAGATTAGTTGAAATTCGTTGTTTCTAGCTCCACTTTGGGAAAATTCATGATCACAAATAAATAAAGTAGGTATGTATATTTTCATTAATTAACTGAATGCATGACCAATTTCGTCACTTAGGCGATATCATCATGTCTTAAGGTAGGACCTCATGATGCCACCTTTGTGATGAAATTGGTCATGTAATAAATTAATCAGTGAGAACATACACATTTATTTATTTGAGAGAAGTTAGGAACGCTACAACGCTCTCCGCTTCATTCTCTTTTACGATGGCCTCTCTCTCTTCCAAAAATATAAAATCTCTACGACTAATTTGATGTATTTTTCCTTCACCATTATTTTATGGAATTCCTCAGTGGTTCGCAAGCCACTTCACTCCCGATCAGCAACGCATCAAGCTGAAGTAGACTACTCCTCGCGCCGAGTGCGTGCCGAGGAAGGTCTGCGGCGAGCAGAAAAGGGCCAGGATACAGCGCTACGGCACACGGTGCCCAACTTCGCTTTCGTTATACTTTTTACCGAAATAATCGGCCCATTAAGCAGTTTATCGTTGCACTCGAGCAATAGGTGTTTGATACTGAGTGGGGAGTCACAGTAATCTGGTCTTCATACACATTTCTGACATTCTTACATTTACTTTATTTTATCAGGAAAGTGATTTTTATTCATTCTGCCTGTCATGGAGTTTCCTTTCTTCATTTTCCAATCAATTTTGGATGATTTCAATAAACATCCTTCTAGCCTTCTCCTCTCGTGATTCTTACTTCAAAACTTCTTGTGGAAATATAAATCACCTCCAGTACTAGGAGTTTTGTGTTTTCTTATTATTCACGCACTAATGGAGAGCAGCCAGGTATTCAAAAATGACCTTTTTTCCCACTCAATTTCCAGAACTTCCATTGCCTTTCATTCCCTCAAAATTTCCCCCTCAATTTATGCCAATCGTAGACAATACTTTTCCACCTCTATGACAAGGGAATCAGTCGTAGAAGCTACGTAAAAGCTCTTGAAGTGCTGCAGTTTCACCTAGCATCTGCGTCTGGCGACAGTAATTTTTTCCCCACTTTTGGCTCTCCCTAGATTTCTGCCGGATTTCCGACTTTGGAACAATGATGCATAGTGCAAAACGTGATGAACGAAAGTAAAATATTGGTGACTATTCCTTTGACAACGATCAGGACTTCGCCTCGTATTGACTTGCTTATTCACAAACATTGCCAGAGGAAATCTGCATCAGCGATAATCATCGTGCGATGATTAATTAGAAAAAATTAGTTAGAACTTAGAGATCCAATTTTTTTCTGTGGAAAATTGCATCTTCTAAGTTCTTATTTTGTTCATATTCCACAACATCTCGCCTGATTCCTCCCTTTTTGTGAGAATAAATTAGATTTTTCTAGACATTAACGCCTAGAATAACGCCGAAAGGTTTTGATAGAAATATAATCCACACTAAATGCGCAAGTAACATACATTATATGTTTCTGTTGCTTTTCTTTCAACTAAGGATCAATTTAACAGATACAGTAATACTTTAATGAAATTAAATGCTTAAAAAGTAGGTAATCTTATATATCAAAGAGTGAAAAGCATTATGCTTGACAAAGATTAAATACCTGTAAACCGGTCGCACAAACCTATATTTAATTTTAAAAAAATTGGAAAAACTACTAAGAAATTTAATTACTATGAATGAATTCCACCATATCTGCCCTAATACAACTTTATTTATTTATAATGCTTTAATATAATTGTGATAATTAAGATATAATTGTGTTAGTCCAGTAAAAGAATAGCGATATAAGAATGTAATTCTGTGTTAATGCTATGGATAAGTATATAATCGATGAGTCGAATGCTATACACAATTATGTATGAACTATAACAGTAAAAAAGTTATTTAAAATAAAAAAGTAAGAATACCATTCTAAATTGAAGGCAAATGGATTACAATGAAAACCATGTTGATCATTGAACAGGGACGAGCGACAGACGTTAATAGATTCATGAGTAAGCATTCGCCCATACATTATTTCTGAAGGACTGCGTTTCTCCGCTGTGAGAGCGAATATCTGTATTATAGGCGCACCTCCCATAGAGCGTAAGCATAAGAAATTAAGGAACCAAGGTAAAGCCGTATGGCTTAAAAGTCAGTATGATTTCAGCGAGGAAAAAAGACAACCGTAATATTTTTGGAAAACGGCGCTCTAAAAGAAACCAGTGGTGGCTATAGCACACTAGTCAAGAATAATACATTTGGTCTCATTTTAAGGCTGGCTCCCTTGGATATCTTGAAACCGACTCCCTCGTATTCAATCTACTACAGTTTTATTTGGCAAAGTACAAAAAGTGAACTTTTCTTATATATGACCTTTACTTAGTTCCAAAGCCCAAGTTTAAGCAGTCATTAATCATGAGTTTCTTTTGAGTGCAAGACTAATGAATCACTACAAAAATGGAAAACAAAGTTCCATTTCCGGAACGAATCGTTATCTATACTTAATCCTATCAGCTAATCCAGAAAAACGTCTTCCCAAGAAATTTTCGCGGCATAGTACATAGCTGGAGGAGAAAATTGATTCGAGCTCAACGAACAACTATTTTAAAGAAACCAGTTTCGAGGTTAAAGAGAACAAGTAACCAAGGGAAGCTGCTTACCGGTTTGAACTTTTCGTCACTAATTATCTCATGTACAGAGAAACTAGTATAGAAACTCGATGGATTCAACCAACGTAGTAAATCGATTTTAAAGGAGTTCATGTAACCCCAGTGTTGCTATTTGTATCACCATTTGTATTAATATTTTTGGTGAATTGATCCCAAGTAGCTTGAGAGAACACCAGTGTTACGAAACTCAGCTATCTTCTTCAGAAATGTATCGCCACGCCAAATATTTGTTTCATAGACATAATGGCTACAGATTAATTGCAGGTTCAATTCATATCTATAAATATATTTTATTAAACATTTCCACTGTGGTTAAAAACTACTATTTAAGCAATGGAATATGTCGCAGTACTTTACGCAATAAAGGATCTATACTAAATGAGCTAAATATTGGATTTTATCTTTCATTACAGGGTTTCAAGGCCGAAAAAAACCCCAATAACTCCACTTTTTCTTTCATGTTCAAGATATTTTTAAACTTCACAAGTCTGCTGAACTGGTAAACTTCTACAGTCTCCCACATTAATTTTCAAGACATAAAAGTAGCTACTGAAATGAAGAACCGAGAAAATCAATTACGTACTACAGATATTGTGAGCTATGTGTAGATACTCGTACATCCAAAGTTTCTTCTAGACATATAGAGTATATATTTTCTCATATTATTATATCAATAAATGAAATTTTCATGGAAGAACAGCCGCGCAAATGTCTATACTGCGGAGCACTATGCTATAAGTAAAAAGTAGCCCACAAGTAAAACTGGAGTACGAATAAATACCACTGTTTCAGGCTGGGTATGAGTTAATTCTTGAAACGCGTTAATCCTAATTTAAATTAAAACATTATACAAATATCACCATCACAGGTATTCTACTGCATTCCGATTCGAATTTTTTGTCTGTATTTTCAAAACAATTGCTATTTTCAATAGACCAGTTTGCGAGACCAAATCGAATTATGTGCAAAAAATTGGGAAAAAAGAAGTTCCACATCCTGTTATCAAGAAAAAAAATATAAATGTGGAATAACAATGTAAGTGGAATAACTAAGTTATACTTTTCATTTACAATTGAAAAAAACGTGATAAGTAAAGAACCGATGTCACGCTCGAGTATTCGACGTAAAAGTATGTTAATTGGGTAACGGATTTTCCGTCGAGAATATTATATTATTTTACAACAACTAATTAAAATTATAGGATGGAAGGTAGACTGAATGAACTCCCCATCATTCAATTCACTTCACAGGCATGGAAAAGCTTCAGAGCTTCCAGTTCCTACTTTTACAGAATTATCGATTCTGTTATCCAATTAAGTTTGGCGTATATTATGTACGTTTTTTTTCTAACGATTCAATTTTTGATTAGTATTCATTGTGCCCTTGAAGCCGGCCGGCCGGCCTAGGCTTTCAGAATCCATAGAAGGTAGTATTTGTGAAAGAATGAAATAAGGCCTCATTTGTCAGTTCTCCTTCTCCTTTCGTCTACCATAAGTCGATTAAAATATTAGTTAGAGTAAACTATAGTCGAATTTTAATGTATGGTCAAATTCAGAACATAATTTTTGTGTCTAAATTGATAACCAATTTGATTCGGGAAGAAGTCAGGAAAGGGGGAGGGGAAGTTTCTTATAGAAAAATTGCTACGAAGACAAACTACTATGTAAGACCTTATTGGACTTAGGGAAATTCATCGACAACTTTGAGTAGAGTAAGAAATCCCGAATAATAGAAACTACGGGAATAAATAACATCCACCGATGATAATCTATCAGTTATAAAAGTACCAAGAGGCTCCAAGGGGAAATACCAAGTAATCTACGCATGGAAGACGGAAGGAACATTGATTTCGATACCAACCAAGGAGTCGGACAAAGATATTACTTATCACCTATCACTTGTGCTTAGAATAATCACTAACAAAGAGACATCGTGTGACTGATTTTCGGGATCCAAATGACGCAATTATTTTCTGAAACTTTAGAGAGAATGCTGGAAAAGTGTCACGGCTTTCTTCCATTTGGGCCCAAGTTCGAGTGAGAAACGTAACTAAAGAATTTTCCTACGTATAAATTCTTAGCAATGCATTGTAAAAACATTTAAAACAAAGAATAATTCTACACCAAGCACATTTTATAAAGCTCTCACCTGAGCAATTACATATGCGTGAACACAGATCATGTGGGAAACTTTTTACTTTTTAAGTATATATGAGAAAATATAAATGAGTTGGTAGACCTGCCTTCGATCAGATGCAAATGTTCTGGCGACAGAAAACAAATTTGTTGGTGCAGAAATATTATTTGCTTTATATGTTTTTACGATGAATATCATCCGAAAGTAATCAATTCCACGCCATGAATGAAAAGTTAAATTCCTTCAATTGAAATAAACTCGAGGTGGGAAAAGAAATAGTGCTATCATTAAGTGATATTTTTTGTGCAGGAATCTTATATCTTCCTCTCCCCCACGATACAGGCTTCCCTTCAATATGATATATTGCTCCACAGAAAGGTCATAGCAAATATTTTTTACATAACCTCGGAAACAGTTACGATCTCTTTTCTACTTATATCATGTTCACTATTGAACGAAAAATTGAGTCACAAAAGTCATTATACGAACGCTGTTCCTGGGAAATTTGAAGAGCATCTCTATATATTAAAAATTAATAATCCGTTCATTGTTTACCGCCTTGAGAAAGAGCCACGACCAATCAACGCCCATCTTATTCACGGAAGTATCCTTGTATTTTGAAAATATTATCTATCATATAATATCATAAACATATTAGGCCTTTTGGCATGTGAAGCCTCTTTTCGGCCGAACAAGAATCCCGAAATTAGCTTTGAAAGCCTCCCAAGGGGGTTGATTGAAAAAAGAGAAAAAGGCTGAAAATTAAAAAAATATTGTTGTTACTGCCATAAATGTTGGGCAATTTACAGTGACTCCGTAATATAAGAAAGAAAATAAATTGAATAAACTGGGATTCGAACCCGCACCACATTATGGTGATTATTGGTCCAGCGCCTCTTACCGCTTGGCCACGGCTTCTTTTAGTAGACGAACGCATTGCAAAGAATTTATACGGAAGGAAATTCTTTAGTTGCGTTTTTCTCTCGAACTTGGGCCCAAATGGAACAGATCCGTGACACTTTTCCCGCATTCTCTCTATAATTTCAGAAAATAATTGCGCCATTTGGATCCCAAACACCAGTCACGCGATGTCTCCTTGTAAGAGAGAAAGAAGGAAATCAAAAATAAAGGTATAAGAGTGAAATATTGAGTCAATAAATCAACATACTCCGTTACGAAGATGAAATCGCAGTCCAGAAAGCAGAGGTTATAAACAGCCATTGAATAAGACTACAAGTTTTAAAAAACAACAAAAATCATTAAAAAAGCAAAATTATTTCCATGTGGAAAAGAGCGGACAGAACATATGCACGTCTCAAAGGAACAAAGTTAGAGCAAGAGGAATAATTCTCCTATCTCGGAAGAACTACCACGTACATCCAGGATAGAACACCTCACAAAGAAGTTGTTCGCGAAAAGAAGTAGCTCAAAAAAGATACAACTTGAGACAATAAAGCAGGATGTAACTTGCGTGTACAACAGCTCGTTATAAATCAGAAACATGAACTACAGGCAAACGGACCAGAAAATAAATATAAGCGTTAGAAACCATGTGCTTGAGAAGAATGCCAAGGACGAAATGGACGGGCAAAGTGAGAAACGATGAGTGTTATAAATGGTTGACGAAGAAAAACTATGGAAAAGTATAAGCAAAGAAAAAACACGGAAAGACATGGTAAAACCTGACACATAATGAAATCATTACCTAGGAACAAAGGAGAGGGGTGGTTAGAAAACAATTATTCACGAGGAAGAACAAGGGGCAAATGCCTAGGAATAATGTAGGGGAATATGAGGAAGAAAAATTATAAGGAAACAATGGAGAAAGAATACAATAAAGTATTACGAAACACTTTCCTTTCGCCTGCACAAAATGTATATCTTTGTATGCACCCATTCAATTTAAATAAAATATTAAGACCCATGACCAAAGGAAGCACACCTTCTGGGTTTAGCGCCATGTAAGGGATGAATGACTTATAAATAATGCTCAGAACTAGAAGCATTTACCCCTTAACTTACTGCTAGCAGTTATGCCTAAAATCCACGCCTTTATCGAAGGTTGACGAGCCCCACTATTCCTTCCTTTTCTCTAATACCATTCTCCTATTCTCCCTGAATCCCCTTCCCTCTTCCAAAACTTTCGATACGTTTTCTTCAACGCCCTCCACCTCTTCATGCACATTATGCTGTGCTCTTTCCTCCTTTATATCCATCGTACGGCTGATACTCATGTATCCATAGCACTTCTGCCGTTACCATCAACACCTCAGATGTGTCCCTTGAAGCGGCGCCATAAAACATCACCTTACAAGGTGAGCCTCAGCTCCACCTCAAATCTATCGAGTTTATTAGGTTAGGGCAGTCCATTTCAAACACCTGAACTAAGGGACCTCCTAGTCTTCTAAGGTTTCACTTATCCAAGCCCAGTATCGGTTCGCCGCTGTTTGACGTTGGCTTGCTTAAGGGACCATATCCACGTCCTTTCCTCTAGACTCTTCCATTCCTTATATTCCCTAGCCATAGAAATTACCATGCATGTTCAACCAAACCCTGCTCAAAGAAAGGAATATTACCTGGATAACTGAATGAAACAACGCCCAGCCCTAAGTATTAAAACTATAAACTTGTTGTTCTAAATTAACACTCCTTTGAAGATACAGGTGATCACTAAAAAGAAATTTAGAAACGCGGTTTCGCATCGGATCTATTAGACGAGAACCTGATGAAATATTTTTCGTCAAAACCTGAAGCGAATTCAGATAAAGACTTGATTTTTTATGTTCCTTACGAAAATATCTGGCAACTTATAATTGGATCAAAAAAATTACTCTCCTCGGGTGAAACCTTGTCGCACATAAATGACTCTTCGACCCATGTTTGACCAAACACAATTTGTTCAAAATGTGAAGTCATCCGGTGGAGTGGAGTGTTTGAATGTCAAGAATCCTCAATGAATGTCAATCACACTTGAAGCATTAGAATTTACACAAAAATGAGTCTTCCTGGAAAAAGTTGATTCTTTTAAAGACATACAATTTCGTAACAATAAATTATTTTAAATTATTGAACATTCTTAAAAACAGTGGTGCATTCACAAGTCAAAAAGTGTCAATTTATTATTTAGAAATGAAGCAGGTGAAGCCGATACGAGGGATGGTAGTCTGCTTTTACGTCTTCTAATTCTATATATCTGCACGTCTTGAGTCAAAACTGAAATCCCACCAGGTCTTTCCCATTTTATGTCCACACCACCCTTTTGTCCCTGTGTACCCTAGATTAGCGGTCACGACTGAGAAACATGAGATTTTGGGATTCCATACAAGGCTAGAGAAGCCTACAGAATATTGCTACCGCCTAAGAAGGAGGGAAGCGAAACAAATCGCATAAAGGAGATGAGCTCTTCATAAGCTCAATGCATGGGAGACATTAGTAAATTTTGTTAGCTGAAATCGTTTTTCTGGTAGAGTTCTCAATTCGTTCATGAGATGTATGTTTAAAGCTTCTTAGAAGTGAAAACACTTCACAATTAGTAAGCAAGAGAGAAAATCTAAGAAGAGGGATAAGGCAAGGAAAAAGAGATAAGACAAGACAAGCTAAGTTTATAAAAAGATCAAGGAATTAGTCAATGTACTGGAGTGAAGCGTAGTAAACTTTTGGAGCCATTCAATATGATACAATCCATTTTTAGAAAATATAATTGAGGGTTAAGCTCTGGGATTAACGGAAAAGGACGAGCAACGAATAAGTATTTTGACGATATTCTGATCGAAATGGGCTGAAAAGATATAAAAATTAAGGAATTGGATACACTACGGTGGGAGGTAATTTCCGATAGGGTAAATTTCCAGCTATGTTTTTAGCAAACATTTGAATAATGAATATCATCAGCACCTTACGATAAGGTATTTTATTATTTTTCGTCCATTTAAAGATCAAGAAGTCTATAAAATTTGTAAAATTATTATTTAGGAAAAAATTCGAAGCATTTTTAATTGCAGTGAGTTCATTATTTGCTCTTTGACATTGTATAGGTAAAATGGCATTTATTATATCATGAACCATGAAAGATATTACATTTCAAAAAACATAAACACATGAATACACAAAGAATTTACCATTGGTTGATTAGTGCCTCCAATTTCAAATTACATCAAATTAGATCCGCTACACACGAGATAATGCAAAGTTCCTATTTCCAGTAGCTACGTTCATGGTGAATGGTCTCTCAAAAGAATGTTAAGATTGTGATGCATCTACGACAGATTGCAGAAAACCATAGACACTGTAGTAAAAATAAATAAGGAGCAAGTATGAAAAAAATACATAAACTTTAAAAACACTATTTGCTCGCACATGGTTTGCATGGTTTTATAATCCAGTATATTTCAGTGACATTGAAATTTGAGCGAAAAACAAATGCGTCTAATATTCAACTCAATATTATTCTTTAATAAAAGTTCGTTCATTAACATGCTCCAAATGCAAATTCGTTGACCAGCAGTTCAGAGTTTAAGTAACACACAAAACCGCTATGTATAAATAGAAACGTGCCTTCCGCCCTTAATAGCGAATGCCAAAGGCTGATCGATGGTCTGATGAGGAATTCCTACTCCAAATTCCTAGGCTCGATGGAAGCACGTAGATTTGGCCTGTACCTTAATCGCCCATGCCTCGTGCATGCTTTCATTATGATACCTGAACTAATATCTAGAGCTGGATAGGTATAATTACATCCACCGTACACGAGAGAATGCAAATCAGCGATTCGACAGAAGCTTTCAAGGATGCTAGGAAAGAACAGGAGGAAGCAATGTGTAGTATATTTCGGTTGTCAGGTAACAGTTTGATTAATTTTGATGCCCTCTCCATCTACTTCAGTGATTTTATGGAAACCATAACCATAAATTCAATTCTAAGATTGGTGGATGCAGTTCCCTTCCACCCTGTCCGCTGCCAGCTCCTTTATGCACTCGTAGGTCTTATGTTTCATATCGTGTTTTAGTACTATGTACTTCACTGAGCCCTGTTTGCGGACCTTCCTCTTCAATTAGTTTACAATTATATTCCATTTAATTGGTTGTGTCTCAAAGAATGACCTATCCATCTGGGCCTAGTCTTCCCGACAGTTCTCCATTTAGTGTTCTCTTCTTCTATTCTTCTATACATTTCTTCATTTCTGATCCTACTCATCCATTTTATCTTCAGCATCCGCCTTAAACGCCAAGTTTTAAAAGCCTCTTTTCCTATCAGATTTATCTTTCTTTTTATCATCCTTTGTGTTTATTTCTTTGAGCCATATAGCGAAAACCTCAATACAAATGTCTTCAAGAAGTGATTCATAAATGGTAACCCTTTTATATTTGAGCACAACAGTTGCTTTTCATTGTGGAATGTTTCATTGGCTTGTATTATTTCTCACTTAATGTCCGTAGAACTTCTTCCATCCCATTTCATGCATCTTCCAAGGTATGGGAAGAATTCCACTGGTATAAGATTCTATCCATGTAGCATTATGTCTTCAGCTAATCTACTCTTTTTATTTTGCTTGGAGGTGTAACTGGCTAACACATATGACCGGCAATTGGGAGATCCGGGTTCGTACCCCAGTCAAGTATAATGGTTTTTCCATGGCGAATTTCCCCGTCTGTGGTGTATAATCTCCTGTTGATATTAGGATTTACATTTTATTCCCATTAATTAACATGTAGTATCCATTGATCCATTGCGTTCAACTTCATTGTTTACAGGTCTTCTGGCATCTCTATTACTGCTGGGATGTTATCGGCGAAACAAAGCATCTTGATTTCTTCCCCATTCACCATAATTGCTTTTATTCCTATTTCATAAGGTTCTTTGAATGCTTCATCCATTTTTATTTTGATAAGTGCCGGTGAAATATACCATCCTTCTCTAATTCCATCTTAATTTTAACTGCCATTTTTTCTGTCTTCTTCTCACCGAGTTCTCACCGGGATGATTTTTTCTTATAGGTGGTGGATTATACTTTTGTCATTATAATCCATCTCTACTAGTCGACCCGTGCGAAGCATTCGCACTGTATCCTCCTCAAATCCCACTTAATTGAAGTGCACACCGAATAGTTAGTACCGTGTAGTTAGTGCGTCATTGATGTAGATGTGGGTAGAAGTAAGGAATAGATGTGTGTTTAAGTTTTAGATTATATATTTTTTGAAACAAAGGTTAAGGTATTTACATATTTATAGCATATTTATATGTTTACAGGACCTCTTTGAACACTATGTTTGAAGTGATGATATGGTCATCTGTGATTGTTTGTTGGTGGGTCTGTTGTACACAGACATAGATGTCACTGAAAGAGCGCACCCTGGAAAACGCCACATACAACTGACCGTGTGAAAAAACAGGGTCAGGCAAGTACAATCCTGCCTTTGTTAGCGTCTGTCCCTGTGCCTTATCTATAGTAATGGCAAAGGCAACTTTATGGGAAATTGCTTCCTAGTCAGTTTGAAAGGCACGGGTAGGATCAGAAGGGATGAGTTTAATGCGTGGTATGACGATAGTTTGACCGGAGTCAATCAATTTCGCTTCAAAAAAACCGTTTTTTTTTCAATTGTAATTTTTCGAAAAAAAACTGAAATGTGAGTAATTTGTATATTTTCCGGTGTAGCGGTTAAGAAAAGCTTTAAAATGATGCCTCATTTATGAAAATTGATGAAGTATTAAGGAAGTTATGGCGTACCGAGAAAAAAAAGCCCTTGAGAAATAACATATATGATGATGATTATTTTAAGATATTCGAATTATTAAGATGTATTACGTATAGCCAATGTCCCTCTCTCAGCTAACAAATACCACGCAGCGGTATTTTGGCATATACCATATTTCTGTGAGTGTTCCTTCTGCCTCTTCTATTGTACGGCTGAACGTTTTTCAAATTTACCCGATTTTCAGCGTAAAATGATTCCTCAAAAACACCTACAAATGGAGGCAAGAACGTCTTGGTGACCACAGTTCCAGTTGACCTGGAAACTGCAATCCCTATTGATCCTTATCCAAGTTTTTGGGACATAATTCTCATTTCTTGACCGTGCTTCTCCTAATTGTATCCTTTCAAAAATATTTGGAAGTCTGATTTGGAGGTAAATGTCAATCAAAATCAATTCTATCTCCAATGCGAGAAATCACTCAATGTTTCACAGGAATCAATACTCCAAATGACGTCGTATTGGAGTCTCACCCTTGAATCTTAAGTGGCACATGCTTACATTAAAAGTTAATGTTTCATATTACCGCACAAGAGGCAAATTTCCGGAAGAAGTAACAAGGGAATATGCACCGTTTTTAATCTAAAAGTAAATGACCTCTAAATATAACGTTTTGACCTCTAGGGCACAAGTTTTCACTATAGAGATTGTAATAAGAAGAAAATATTGATAATATTATTATAGTAGTCATGTAATGACAAAAGACACATACAATTCTAAATCAAGAGGTCCTCTAACTAATAATCTTAGCTGCGCAAAATTTCCGGCAAATTGTTTGAGAAAATATATAGGTTTTCAGAATACAAATGAGATTCAACGTAAGTGAAAACTGTTTTCACCAGTTGGTGATGGGAAAGCTTTATTTATTTATTTATTTTGCACAACCCCGAAAACAGCTCACATTGGCCTCTTACATCGGCTGATGTAACATAAACAACAAACGAACACAAACACCCATGTCCTGGGCGGAGACAAATCCACCCAGGCGGGACTCGAACCCGCGACCCTCAGATTGGTGGTCTAGGACGTTACCTCGCAGCCACCGGGGCCGACGAGAAGAAAAGACGACGGGGCCTTTCGTTTTGGAGATTTAATTAAGAGCATATATTTACTGTAAATACCTACGTCTGTGATGTATGATCAAAATCTAGGTTAAAGTAATAAGACAGCTACTCTGTTTAATATCAGGCATTAGTGACTCAAATTCACTTTATGTTTTAATGGAAACAAAAATGGATTCCAAAATACGAGTGAGACATAACCAAAACGAAAACTTTTTGACCACGATAGCAACACTTTTCCTCTTTCGGAGATTAAATATAATAAAATAAAAATTTTGTCGTTGAGACCACGGTTTTTGCGGTGTGTACAAAATCAAATTCAAATTCCTCGAGCCAAGAGAGCATTTCATTAAGCAAGGGAGGAAACTTTCCGCATTCAAAATTCTTCCCGTCCACTAACAACCTTTTGCGCTGCGTAATTTCCCGTTCCTCCCCCCTCCCGCATCCGTGCCACCTCCTAAGTAACACTGAGGAAAAAAACAAACACCCAAATACCCCCCACGAGTCATCTCCACCCACAACTGCACCGTCTTCTTTCTTCCCTCACGCCACCACCTCCCACACTCACACAACCATCAAGAGCCTGTCCTCTTAAGCAAAACTTTAACGACGCAAAAGCCTTTCATTGCCCGTGGACAGCAATCCATGGAGGAGCCTCTTTTCCTTGCCCCGAATATTATGCATACACATTTTTTTCCTAGCTGGCTCACGCTACTATCCGATCAAAAACGTGGACGAGGAGCTTGGCAAAGGAGGAGGGGGAAATCTGGGAGCCAAGGGAGCGTTACAGGGCGCTGAGGGAAGGGGGTAAAGAGGGGTCAAAATCGCCAGCTTGAACTTTGAACTTTGAGCATTCAGACGCCTTTCCCTCCCTCCTTCCCCCACCTACCATTTCCCAGGGCCCTCTATGTTTTACCCTCCCCGCCACAAGCCATGCGACCTTCCTGGGTGGTTCTCTTCCCCCCGGTCCTTCGTTATACCCCACCCCCTCCGTATCGGGTCCCCTGACCCTTCACCCTCTCCTCTCCCCGTGGCCAATCTCCGCGTGCCCAGACAACACATCGGCCAGGCCACGTCGTTTCGACGGCAAACCCACACGCAACATTCTGGCCCCCGAACGTTGCCGCAATTTCCCCCAAACCCGACACATCAAACCCTTCCTCCCCCTCACGATTCCCCGATCTCTTAAGTGGAGGGGGGTAGAGGGGATCCTGAACCCTATTCCTCCCCCAGTCATTTCTTTTCCACTCCCCTTTCCAGCAGAACACCTTCCCCATCGCTTTCTTTCTCCTCTTTCTCCCCCATCGGCCACACCCCCTTTCGTGAGCCGCTCCCGAACGTGAGCCCGCGTCTGCCTGCTTCCACGCCCATCCTCCCTAAGAAGTCACAACATTGTGCAGTTGTATTTACATGAATAAACTCTGAACAATCTAAATTATATAAAATCAGTACAATAATTTCATAGTTAACCCCTCATTGAAGGTCTACAAATAAAAAAAACTTCAAAATGAGATAAATTATTTACAATCGAAGGGATTGAAAGTGACCAATCGGTTAAGGTAGATATTGGTGGAAGTAGTAATGCAACATCAATCATCTACAGCTGCAGGTTTTTGATTCCTAACACGATTTCACTCTTCAGCTCAAGACAACCCTCACCCCTCTTTATCCCATCCATTGGTAAAGCCTTTTCCGTTTCTTTCTTTTTCTTGCTTACCCAATATCCTCCCCTATAGTATGGCCTTCAAGATACCTTCACCCCTCATTGCGTGTTTAATCTAATATTTGATCCTATCTAAGATATAGGATTCTATCTTGTCAAGCTAGGAAACTATTCACCACGAAGAGAAATATAAATCAGTATTCCACTGAAAATATCTAGTTCACTCTCAAGGTTATGACCAACATAGTCATTTTCAGTTGTTAGGCAGTTCATCCGAAAATGACATTGTGATTTGAAACTCAGAAAAAAATTCGTAGGAATACGTTACTTGTTATTAACGATAACAAGTAACGTATTCCTTTCATGATACTCAAACACTAAGCCTCAATGGCAGTAGTGCAGAGACTGTATCTAAAAGCTCGACGCATCTGCTATTACAGTGGAAAAAATAATTAGAAGAATATAATAAGCGGATAAATGCTTTCTGCAAGGTTTGACAACAAATCCTTTCTCAGTGAGCACCAACAATATCAAAGACATCCTTGAAATTTGCTATTTTTCACATAGATAGCATGGGCTAGGCGTTGATGAGCGAATGAGCCAATCACCTTTTATTGCAGGTAATGAAGCGTTTTTCGACAAGGTTTTGCTCATTCTCCGTTCCCAAAATTGTCTGCTAATTGGGCCAAAACCGTCGATTTCGTCATTTATTGAAGAATTATTTTTTTCCTTAGAGGTAAACTAGAAGTTATATACGAAAGGCTGTTTGATAGATGTAAATAAGGTCTCATTTGTATCCTTGCGTGAACAATCATCCGTTGCTGACGAACGACGAACATCAACGAACATCCGTTGCTGACTTTCTAAATATCACTATCTGGAGGAATGATTATTTTTCAAGTTTATTACAATTTAAATAAAACTACTTCAACAGGTATTTAGCGTGTGTTGCTCGTGTAAATACTTCCTTCAAATCGATATTTTTGGAATTTAGATTTCAATAATGCGCTCATATTTTAACGAGTTTTTATTGTATGCCCACTGAACATTTTATCATCGCTTTACCTTTTTAAGTAACACTAAATTAAACACCTTCACAGAAATGTAACGAAAAAAATCTCACCACCAAATCAATATCATCCATTTTGAACCTAGCGGGTAAATGTTCGTGTATCGTGCTCTCGGCTCGCGGTGGTCATTGCATCATTCATTTCAGGTACGTGCGTGGGAGTCAGGACGCGAATAACCGAAGAGTTGGTCAGCGATTGCAATTTTAATTGCGAGAAACATTTTAACGCAGACCGCCGCAAGTTTAATATTTATTAAATTCCGCTGCGGTGGTCGCAGTGGGAAGTGATCGATCGATAGCACTTTGAACGCAGAAGAGGAATTATCAGGAATGTAAGTTCAGAGGTGTGGATGCCTGGATGCGAAAACACCGTGTCAGGGTGGAGAGTAAAAGATGAGGGGAGGAGGAAGGAGATTGTGGAGGGGGTAAATAATTCTTCCAGGCTTTTCTTCGCGGAACCTATGGCTCCATTCAGAGCGTGGTGGAATAAATAATCACTCGAGTATGTAGTCTTTCACACTATAAATTCTTCATTTGCAGCGTTTGTTAACGTGACAACACATATAGACACCACTACATGATCATGATATGTAAATATATAAAAATGGATTTTATGCCTAAGTACTTTCATAGTTCTCAAATTTAACAATGCACGGCAAAATTACAAAACAAAAATAAATAACAATTTCTGCCTCCCCGTGATGAAGAAGGCATCAAAACAGTGCTTACAAATTTATAGCGGATAACTATTAAGAAACTGGGCTTTTCAACTAAAAACGCAAAAATTCTGCTTATGTTTGGGAAGATAATAAAAATATGGATGCTATCTGCAAAATTTTAATTTTAACAATACAAAATGACCATGTTAAATCTTTAAAGCGCAAAATGTGTGGGTACTGATGGTACAATGAATGATCGAAAATTGAGGCGACACAATGCATGTTTGTCGTTAATGTAACATCACTTTGCAAACTTATGGTTTAATTGATTCCTTTACTGCCTTTATAATTTGGTTTGCAATTTCTTTTTTGTATTTTGCTATAGACATAATTATTAAAATTATTGGCTTACTCTGAACGGCGCTGTAAATAAAACACTTTCTTAGCAAGGGCGTCCTTTTGTCAAAATTTGCTTACGCGTGATGTGTAAATTTATTCCATGGATGATATTAAAAGAAAAAACTACCTTAATAATGGCAACAGAAGTTGAAACACGGTTGGTTTTCATCAAAGATAATGAAAATTGAGAAATCTGATTTTATTAAAAATGCAAAAGATTAAACGAGTGGAAAAGACATATGACTCATTCAATCTTTGTTTACTTCGTGGAATAATTTCACATTTTTATTTCATCTCTTTATTAGTCTTCCAGTTTATTTTTATGTAGCTTGTACAGCCCCTACCAAGTTTAACTATGACTTTATTCATCCGACAGCTGACGTAACACTCCAAACCAATATATTTGCCGTCGTTTGGTCTCCCTTGAGTTCCTCAGCCTTCATCGGCTGAATGTTGTCAAAATTCCTTTTTCCCTCCATACCGCATACGCGTTTGCCCATTATTCTTCCGCTATCAAAATCACCTCCTTCAACATTTTTGAACTCTAAATATGTCACCCATAAATGTTTGCTGCCAGTTCTAAATATTCACCACCATTAACTAAAGAATAAATTCGATTACGTTTAAGCCATTACGGTGAAATAAGGCAAAAAATATGCAAAAACTTTGTAATTTTTTCAGTTATAATAAGCGTTTTTTAAGGCCTTTTAAAGTTATTTACTTTATTTATTTACAAGTCGTAAGAGCTCACTTACTTGTCATAGTTATAATTACGTTATGCAGTTGATGGATGCAGCCGATACCGTGTGGAATTTCATGGGTGTTTTCGAAAAGGAATACGATACTACCACAGTCTATACAGTCGCGTCATGCCATGTAATTTTCCCTATACAGACTTGCAGCGCGCCGATGCAAGCGCCTCTAGTGCTGAACGTGTATAACTACTTTCATTACGGTCTAAATGAAGCTAACTTTTGCTCACTTTCACCAACATTTGCATTGCCTTCTAAACATTTGATTTTTGCGGGTAATGCTTTATATTGACGGATTTTCCATCCTATTTAAATTATCGTAATCTCGTTCAGAGCACCGATGTCACACTATCGTTCGCGGAATAAATGGTCCGTTCAATGGTTAGACATTTCAAAGAAGGAGCAAAACTTTCTTCAATTTTTGAAATATGTGCAGAGTAGTTTGTTACCCCAGTCTAGCACTTATGGCTTATGACATAACGTACGTCTGTTCTGACTTTTTAAGTGGCATAAAGACAAAATAGGAAGCACATGTACAGGTATTTATTGAGGTCACTATTACATTTTTGTATTTGCTGTGAAGAATGAAAACACAAAAGGCTCTACGGAGCAATGCTTTTTCACACATTTAATTCAAATCAGTAACCTGTATTATTCACCTTTAAGTATTTTTTATACATTCGATTTTTGTAGTTAGAGAGACCCTGATTTTTTAATTTCAAATATAAAATAAATGCATGTCCTTACAAAGATTCTATTGAGCAAATGTTTCACGTGAGCTGCATCTTTCTGGAAGGGGCATTTTGTTTGATTCGCAAATCACATTCCCATAAGACGCCCTATTTGTTTTAATTAACAACACAATGAGTATTACTTATCAACGTTGATAAACATTCCTCGAAAAAGGAATTCAGTTCCTCACTGCACAATGTAAGACTGAGGAAATTTCACTACTTTGAAAGTTTTTAAAATATGTTAATAAATTTTTTACTCGGATATTATCTTCTATTTTCATGAGGAAGTACCTACATTCACAATAATGAAGTGATAGCAGTTTTCTCAGAAAATAGCCCAAAAACATATATCATTCACAAGAAATCATGTTTTGACCAACCACTTCTTTCAAGCTATCAAGAAATGCTTCCTGGCTATCGAATACTTCACTGCCGCAGGAAGAATTAGGCTTCAGAAACGATTTAAAAACCAAAGATTGAAATAGGAGTAGCCTTGTAGCGGACAACAGAGAAAAATTCTCCAAAAAGTCTTGTTTAAATTTTCTTGTTTCTTGACATCTTTCTAAAGGGCTTTGGTTCTCAGCTCTTTCCAAATATTTTGCAGAGAGTTGATATTTAGAAGCCAAACTTCAACAAATATTTCCTTTTATGTACTTATTATCATTTCCTTAGTAGTCAATTAACCTGATTGACCCCAGCCAATTTTTCATTTCCTCGAGGGCTTCAATGTGTTCATATTCATCTGTGGTAGTAACTATCAGTGTCGCAGCTGAAATAATGCCGTGGCAGTTGAAAATATTGGATAAATCATCTACGCTTTTGCACATTTTGGTGTTGCCAGTGACTGAACAGGCATTAATCCACAAGAAATAAGAGTGCTTATGGCTGATACTTCTGTAGAATGACGTAGTATATGTGGTGAACTGGCCTTCAATTTGGAGAAGATAGGGGGAGTTACTGCTTTTTTAAACAATGGGCAAGTCTGACTGTATTCTTAGAATCCAGGGAGAACTATTCACAAATGACCTCCAAAGAGATCAACACTCTAATTCCACTTTTTAATAGATGGAAACAATCATATTTAAATAGGTCATTTCTGTAACTATTCAGCAAATGAGGAATATTTTTAAAATAGTATAATTTCCTGCATAAAAATCTAAGATAAATCAGTTGATATTTTTATTGACTTACGCATCAGAACAAAGTTTTAACCCTGGTCAGTCACACATGTCTTCACGGTAAACGCTGGTTTAGAAAGTATTTCAAGAGTAGTTTCGAATAACTTTTGAAAATATTTGTATTTTACAGACTGGCAGGAGAAATAGATACCCTATAGGCTTCCTTAAGTTATAAAACAATCCCTTTATCATTAGCAGTAGAGATGGACTTGTTATGTTACTGCTTCTGAAGAAACCCAAGTCCTCTAAGCCACAGACATAATCTACACTATTATTGTACAACAAATGCCTCACAACTGCTATTTTATCTATGCTCAAACTAACCAACCTTTGGTCCTATTTCAAGTTCTTTGCCTTCTCTTTGAAAAGCATAAACACTCTTAGATCCAGGCCACGTTTGGTATTTATTCCCTCAACTTACTGTTGCTACATACGAACAGAGGATAGATTAAAATGTTCGGAAAAAATTTGTAACCTTAAGGCACAGTCTAAACTAATAAAGGAAATAAGATCAGGTTTAACTTTATGGAATTTCATTTTATAACAATAAATAAGCACCTGATGATGATGCACATGCATTGAAATCCGGTTTGTGCATAATTGTATTGACCAAAATTGTGGATTGTAAAAGTTTTATTTATTGTTATACACAGTCTATACTATTTGTTTAGACTGTGCTTAATGACTGCGATACAGGAGACTCAGTGAAAAACATTTGGTATCACTGAACTTATGAGATCCATGACCGCGAAATATATTCCCTATTAATTTCCAGGCAAAAGGTTTAAACAGTTTTTGGCTACATCTTGCACTTCCGCAATATATCTTGCATCTTTAATTACCCTGACCATCTCCTACATACCACCAGTACATCTCAATCTACTCTTAATTCGAAGAACTGTTATGTTATTTCTCAAACAAGAAATATAATCTCTTACTCTCTTTAGTGAGTTCTTAATTGCCTGGTTTCGAACTATAGACATACAAATAAAAATTACTCACTCATTGGATGATCCTGTTGTAACTGTATATCAGAGAAAAATGTGCTATGATTGGCAGAAACTTTCTTTAAGAGGAGATTGGTATCTAGAGTTTTTCCTCGGGAAGACTGTCTTTCTGGCAGATAACTTCCGTTGAAAGCTTATTAGAGACGGATTATTGGGTATATCAAATATTATGAGGACAGCGGTTAGCACCAATATCTTTTTATCAACTGGCTGTCTTCAAAATGCCCCGAACAGAGCAAATAATTTTGTGCACAAGTAAGCGACATTTTTCCCGTTTCAATCTTTTCTACGGCAATGGGTGACCCATCGTATGCACGGGTAATGATCATAATAAATTACATTAGCGTGTTAAAATAAAAGAATTAGAGAGCGCTCACGTTTTGTGAGCTTCAAAAATATCAATAGCACCGACCAACCTGTAATGATACTTAGGGAATCGGAAAAAATGACACTCCTGAATTCCATTTATAATTTCTGCTGCAGTATTATTAAATACAAATTAAATGTGAAAACACTGTACGCAGTCGCAGCACTCAGCACACAGTCTCAATCAAAGCCGGTATGACATCCAAAGTACGGTATTGTATCGCGAGATTGAAATACAGGATGAGTTTGAACGGTTGTTTCTAGTACGCTTGAACTGCGTTTTATTCTCACTGTTTCCTTTTAACGCAATTAAATCCTTAAAGGGGAGACAATATAAAATATTATCTACAAAAGGAATAATACCATTACATCACGAAGAAGAAAATAGGCTCTAGTTCCAGTGCGCGCAAGTGTATGTACACACCCCACATTACGGTAGTTATACACGTTCGCCGCTTGGGGCGCTACTAACAGCTAGCTGCAAGAATTGTGTCCGTCTTGTCGCGACTGTATAGACTGTGATACTACCAACTTAGAATTGAACTATTTTAGATAAGTAAGTGTATTTCAAAGCCGAAATAAATTTAAAACTACTAATGAAGTCAATATGCAGTAATGTTATATAGAACGATTTATTTTAAAAAACTTTTACAAACCACAGAAAAAAAATGCACTCTCACACAAACACGACCCGGGTTTCGGCGCTGAGCATCATTTCGGCGGTGACGGTGCTCAGCGCCGAAACCCGGGTCGTGTTTGTGTGAGAGTGCAAATTTTTCTGTGGTTTGTAAAAGTTTTTTAAATAAATCGTTTTACAGAATGGAATACCACAAAGTTAGCAGTGAGCTCATTTTATTTCATGTTATATAGAATTGTATATTTCCGTGAACAATTTTATTTGATCTTAAAATTCTGTTTCTATTACTTAAAATTTCCGCAAAGAGTTTTATTTTTGGGCATTGATCAAACCAATGATCCAACCATTTCGGCTGATTGCACAGGGTTAATGGCGCCAATATAACAACAATGCACTATCTTGGAATACCGGTTGTATTTATTCCCTTCTTTAATACATGCCCTCCGGAGAATATTTTCTTCCCCACATATTAAAACATTTCCTTGTTCGACTTCCTTGCTACCCAGCTTCATTTTCGTCCTCCACCGCATTTCATAGGAAATATAAAACGACTTGTTTACTATTTTGTGCAATAATATTATACCCAACCATTGTGCTCGCATCGAGTGATGTGGCCAAGATATTGAATATATCGAGGCCATTTAACATAAAAATATCAAGGAAATGGGAGGTTTTGGAGGAGTGAGGTTTTGGGTTGGGGTAAAGCCAAGGCAAGGGAATGAATTGAGGGAGGAGATAAAGGGGAAATAATCGTGATGAAATCCGGGTTAACGAGCAAACGCGTGACGGAAGAAGATTCTGGAACGGAAGAGGAGCTTCATTTGTTTCTCTATCTCTCTCTCCCCCTTGAGTGGTGGTGTTCAGTCACGGGAAGTCTGCTAGACGACCATTAAGAAGTAGAACGTAGGAAAGGAACATAGTATGATCATTACATAATATACATAATGTATATAATTACATTACTTAAGCCCGCACTTATCTCCTGAGCTGATTGAGGCGACAAAATAAGAGAGTACCACTACCGAACATACTGGTACAAAAACTCCCTTCGCCACGTGCCACTGATTACTGAAACTAAAACAGAGCCAGGCACTAAGACACTGCGTTGACATACAATTCCCTTTAGTCCATTCCCTCTCCCAATGTCTTCTTCATTTTCCCTCCCCTTTTAATTGACCGAGCCCTAACACCCCCTGCCGCAACCCCATGTGGCAGCCTGCAGGATAATATGTACATGTGATAAAACATCAGCTGAGTAACAGTTTCAAACTGCAATTTACATACCATCCATTATCTTCCAACCGTGAGATGTAGTAATCAACCAATTTTCTTGCAATCAAAATATTTCCGCTATTAATTATATACGGTGGATACATTAGTTGATTTTGGACAAAGAGTGCCGCCGCGATTCTTAAACAATGCCCATAGGTATATTTTCGGTGAAGAGAGTGACGTTTCTATAAACGCTTTGAGGGCATGAATCCAGTTTAGGTTGGCTTCTCCCCTAAAAAGGAAATAAAAACGTTTATACTGTGACTGGCAGAGTTAAAATACCTACTACAAAAGGATACAAAGTTAATCACTCATCAACGCTCAGCGCAAACTACAAAAGTTATGAACATGAAACTTTAGTCATGTGTATGATTCTCACTAATTAAGATTGTATTGGATATTCAATATTGTGAAAAGAGTTAATAATTAGTATCATAATGTTCACTATAACTCTGAAACAATTAGTGATATCGACTTCAATTTTGCTTCATAATGTTTCTTGCTCCATGTTTGCCATTTAACGCATTAAACTCTTACTTACTTACTCACTCACACGACCATCTAAGCTCAAGCTGGGATTTGACCTCACCGACACTTGGCCTCACCGACACCTTCCCTCCATCTTTCTTGGTCTTTTGCTTCTTCCACTGATCCCCCTATCCGGTTCATGTCCGCGTTTGCTCCATCCCACCACCTTTTTTGTCTTCCAGGTGGTCGTCTTACCTCTGGTATCCAACTGGCAACACCCTTAAGTATTGAGCCCTGCTCAGTTCTCATAACGTGCCCAAACCAACTCATTCTTCTAGTCCTGACACATGCAGTTATATCATGCTCTTTGTAGAGATCTCGTATTTTCTTAGCTCAATCAACAGTACCCATACCCCCAGTGCATTAAAACATGCATTCATCTGCTCTGCAAAATCAACCAATTGTCGAAAATGCTAATCCAATTCGAAATGACCAATATTCAAATATCCGGAATATAGATTTTCACGCTCAATATGTATATGACCTATAGTGATAAAAAATACAGTCACAGATACCTTTTATTTGATAATCCAAAACTATTAGTATCCAAAAAAGAGCAGGACATTAATGAGTTAAAATATATCGCTTTATATAAGATAGCGATGAAGCAACCATAACAGGAGATAGACAGGCGTTAGAAGCTAAAAGCAAAAAAAAAAGTAAATTCAACGTAGTACCACATGCCAATCACTGAAAGAAGGAATAAAATGAAAGTGATGCACTGCCAAATTGATAATTACATAAATTAACTCTCCCAAAGAACCACTAATGACACCATGAAAAGAAGATAGAGATACTTAGGTTTACCCAAATCAACACAAATTTCACTTTCCGTCCTATCTCTCTTCCAATATCTTTTCTCCCTTCACGCTCTTCTATACGGCTGGTGTCCTAACACCCCCTGCAATACGCCCCTGCGACAGATCGCAGGGTCTCAATATGGATGTAGACTTCAGAGTTTACTGTACTTTCAAATTGATCGCAGTATTCCACGCCAATTCCGATAGCTTAAATCCGATTTTCCTCCAAAGCGCATTCCAATGCGTTTGGCTTTCGCCTGCCGAATACTTTGAACTCCGCCCTAAACTCAAATATTTCCCCCGCCCAAAGCTTCAGTGTCCTAAATCTCTTCGACAGCTCCCTTCTCCAAAACCAATACCACCACATTCCCTGCCATACCCCTTTCCATTACCGAGGAAGAAATCTAGCACTGCCACCCGAGCCGGTGTCGACCCTATCCGTTCACGTCGCTGCGGATGTCCCAAACAAGTCGAAACTCTTCCACTATTGCTCTCACTTTCCCACGCCCACCACGGAAGCCCATTCCACCTTCAATCACACCGCCCTCCCCTTGCCCTAATGTCTTGAAATACGAGAGGGGGCGTGCCCGAAAGGACTGATGGCAACCCCCGCGTTGAGCTGAACTTTTCCAACCGAGATCGGAAAACGTAATAATTTTTCAACAGGGAAATGTGTTCGCTTCAATTTCGTTTCCCACCCAGAATAAAAATTTTTTAAACCCACGGTCTCCAAAATCCAAAAATACTCCTGGTTTACAGATGATCTTTAAATGTTCAACCGGGGAGCATTATTGAATAAAACTATGTGGTCTGAAAAGGAACGATCTATGAACAGTCTCAAATGAATAGTTCACACTTGAATGCACAATATACGTTCTGAGGTTGCATGCTCAGGATAAGTCAGTCGTGGACTATTTATGAATTAGTTCAACAATGTCTTTTGCATGCACACAAAAACAAAACACATATATCATGAGCCCATTCCTTTAATGCTAGATTCTTATTATTAGGTCACCAATGCACCCCACTAAAATAATTTCCATGAGTAGTAAGACTAAACTGCTTTCGTTTTTAATGATTACAATGTACTATCATACGCTTTACGGCTTCCGCTTTCAAACTGCAAGCACCCATTTACACGTCTTTTTAATACAGCGCCGCAAACGCTTTCCCTTAGAAGTTGATGCTAGTGATTTCTTAATTTATATAGTATCCTATTAGTCGTATTTCGGGCAGTGAATTCATTATGGGAGGCGAATCAACACGGTATGCTTACAGTGCACAGTACAAACAAATATCCTCGAGGCTGATTGGATATAACATTGTAAATTTATAAAAAGATATTTTCTCCAACTTTTATGGTGTAATCCTTTTATATTTACTGACTTAATAGCTCTCTAGCACATACATTCAAGTATCCAAGATTACTCCTTCTCGGTAATCTTGTTCACCTCCCTCACTACTGATAGTTGAATCTCTACGATTGACATACATATTTCTTCTTCCAAGATGATGTTTTAAAATATTGCCTATGGTTAGCAAAACAGGTAAAACATAAACGTATTTCCGGCGAAAACCTTTTTCAAGTCTAAATGTACGAGGAAATAGCAAAAATAGGAGTCCATTATTGCGGAAGAGAAACCCTCTTTCAAAGTTAACGCCAGACGCTATAGTTTAAATAAGTTTTCAAAGTCAATCTTGGACACTCATACCTTACTTCAGTCATAACTGAAGGCAGGAATGAAGTAAATGGAAAATAATTAGTCGCGGCATCATATCTGCTGTCCAGAATCACTGATTTGGTTTATGCAGAGTAATTTAAATTTTCATTTTCCTCTTACTAAAAAAATGAGTAACTGTTAATTTCGTTTTCATTAAGTACCCGAGTTATCCCGATCAAATTAAGTTATATATACTAATTCAAAGTTAAAGCCAAACGCCATTAATAATTTTATAAATAAATAAGGCACTTCTAATTCATTTACCATATATCCTGAATGCAGGAACGTAAGAGTATAAGGCTGTAAAACACTTTAAAGGCAAGTCTCATGACTTTTGTACACAATATGTATTTATGTACCTCCCTAAGGTTATTGCTCCAACTTAGCATTTCTTAGTACAAGATATCTTTATACAAACAGTTAATATATCATGGAGCTGTTTACATTGCCAACTGTATTTTGATACCGTTTTAATACCCGGCGCATGAGTAATAGATTATAAAATAATCTGTCTTTTAAACAGAAAATAAGTTTTAAACAAGGAGAACTATTATTTGGCAATATTGAAAAACTCGAATTGAAAAGAATATACAAATTACCTGTTTTTACTTGATTATAACGCGCAAATACTAAAGACAAGGCAAGGCAAGACAATTCAAGACAAGTATGCATAGACTTCATATTTTTGCGACAGCCAATTCGAAAGAATTCAGAAATGAGTGACAGCTATTTAAATATATAACATTACTTGGTAATTAATAATACGAGGAGATAATTAATATCACTACTTCATAGTTATTTAACCACGAATATTCATTTGGCGTTGATACTACACCTTACATTATATTTTACCCGCTTCGCCGGAGTTTTGTCGTTTAAAAGTGTGTAATTAACTTTCTACGGAGATTGAAGCCATTTTTTTCTAGGCTCTATGGAGGCAAAGAGGCATGATAAAATGAAATTTTCTCGTTTTAATAAGAGCAAAAAAATAATATGCGCAGAATAATTACTCATCCGAATAAAATATTCATGAAGGCCAGAATTCTCCAGGATTAATTAAATTAAAAGTTTTATTCGAAACAAATATGAATTAAAATTTTACCGCAGTCATACATAACAGCGAATGTGGGGGAAAAAGAGAAAAACGCAATTGCGCGCACGCATGTCACCGAATATTACATTCCGCGGCAAGCACAGGAGCTAGGGTGCGGGTGGGAATTTTCGCAACTCGCAGGCATAATAAAAAAAATGCAACAAAAAAGCAAAAACAAGAACCGCACTTGGCATGTCCCTTACCCATTCCGTATTCTCTCTCTAACCCCCACAAGCCCACTCTGGAGCCGTCGGAAAAGAATTCCCGCTCTCGGGGAAATCCTGGCCATCGGCTCGGTGCCAGCTATGCTCTCTCCCATCTCACGGCACATTTAAATGTAAGGGAGGTTTAGCCCGGGGCGGATCGGCCCCCATATAGCGGATGAAGTCGTTTCTCTGTCCATGCCCTCCCGTAGACCCTTCCTCCCACCCCCCGGGGTATGGTACACTCTCTCCCACAGCGGACGTTTTTCCCGAGTAAACCCCTTAAAAAACGTCCGCCCCCGTTTCCCAGATTCCAAAAACCCACCCAAGTTTCCATCCCCCTTGCCCTCTTGACTGCTCTCGTGTCTTCGCAAAACCATTTCCCCACATACTAGCCCTCTTCCCATCCGTATCTCTCCATTCTGCCCACCTTTTACAGCAGTTTTATTCCTAATACTATTTATTATTTCCGTTCCCTACTCCCACATATACCTATAAGAGACGATATGAGCAAATAATTAATAGAAATACATTTTCTTACGCATATGTGCATAAATTCTTCCCAATCACACCAGATGACACAGGAGAAGAATTCATCAAAAATGATCACACTTTTCATCCCTAATCTCTATGATTCCCATTCATTATTTTATCTTATATTGCTGGAGTCCTAACTCTGCTATTCTTACGGTAGAAATTTAAAATAAATAAATAAAACAACTGTAGCACTATTTTATCTACATTCATAAGACAGAAAAAAGCAACAAAAAACGCACCGTCCTTGAAGAACAAGAATCTCTACTTTCTAGCACCATTAAAGGTAAAAACATATACCAACAAAGGTCATTAATTTAAAAAACTTAATCTTATTTATTATCCATTTCCTAGCCCAATTTCTTCTCACTATTTTCTACTATTTTCATGATTAATTTCTTAACACCCACTGCCACTCGCCCTTGCAAGGACTCAATTTGCATATACTGATTACCATTATATATTTTTAAATGCATACACATTTATTAAGGGATGTGATCTATAGGTTAATATAAGTTTTAGATGTAACTACCTCTATCTACTAATCCAGGTAAAGAGCTGACAGATATCACTTTAAACGATTTATTTCTTCACCTCGGTTTACGTCCTCAAATACTTGTCTAACCCATATTATGTATCAGTCCGTTTTGCAGGGTGTTTCCTACCCTCCATTTTCAGGGTCTTTTTGCCGTGAGTTTTTTTTAGTAAAGTATTGAAGTTAAATCCACACTTGCTTAAAAAAACCTAGCACTCTGTATTCTAATTTTATACTTGCTATCATGTAAGATTTATCTCACAGAATTAGAGCAGCACATACATTCCCTCTGTGAGTTTTGATTATTCTGTTATTAAATATTTTCCTCAACCAAGGATTAGCTACTGAACTTCATCCTAATTTTTTAAAGGAAAACTTGCCGATATAAACGGTTAAGCCGAAGGGTTATAATGCCTGCGATTCATCAGCCTAACTGTAGTTTTTTATGTGAGAGAATAAATGAGGAGTTAAGAGGAAGAGGGGATTCAAAGGAATCTCCATCTCGTTCCTTAAAATAGAGACACCTATCTGTAAATATATCTATCTCTTCAGCCAGTTTTCTTCATGTTTTCTCTTTTGCACACATTCTACCACCCACGCATTTACTTGCCAAATCTAACTCTACCCTTTAATTTCACTCAAGTAGTGAAAAATCTCCGTCGCCAAATCCGCGCGCCACGCCCTTATCTCATTCCAATGATTCTCCCCCACTACCCCTCTCCATTACCCTGTCTACAATATGTCAATGCTTAGTCCCCTAACTTGGGCCCGCCTCCTAGGGACCCCTTCACCCCATTCAACCACATATCCCCCCTTCTTACGGCTCCCACTCTCTGTCCTACCACAATTCAATATTTCCCTTCCCGCCCTTTGCTCCTCACAGTCTTCCCTGTTGTCTCACTCACTCATCCCCAAGGGATATTTCAGGCTTCGTCCCCAACTCTGTTCTTTGCATGATATTAATATTGTCAACCTAATCTCCAATGTGCATCAACCATATGATGAAAGACGTAAGGGATCCACATGGGCCTGTCGCAAGCCATATCTGGATGTTGTAAAGGAAAAGGTGGAATGCCATCTTTACGGATATTAATTTTACTAACTATTAATTAGTAAAATTAAAATCCGTTAATTAAAATAATTAATTTAAAACTTGATCTGTAATACAAAGTTTCCCTTAGATAATGTGAGTCACATTCTTGACAGAGTAATGAATAAAATGAATAAGAGGTAAAACATTCTTAAGTGCACGATTGTTTAGCGATTTTATTGCACATATTTTAGTCGAGTAACATTCGTAATTAAGGTCAGTCCTGGAGGAAGAAAGTCTCATTCTTTGAAAGTTATCTATATATTATGGCGTGCATGAAATTTCTAGGTAATCATATATTTTCGATGCAGTAGAATCACTACTCCATAAAAAAGATAACACATTTCCAAGTGCATGCCTTAACGATACTACTAAATAAAGGGCCCTCGGGAGTATGTCATGAATGCCGAGTAACCTGAGGTAATAACATCCAAGCCAATAGGGTTCCGGGAACTATAATTTTATCAATATTTCTCCATGCTGAGTGTACAAGGAAACGCTGGATTAAGGAAAATGTAACAGCTGAAAGTTAGTTGAATTTAAATTTTTGGGATCCTCGAATTTCAATTAAACCGGTTTGCAATGATGCTCCTCGATAGGATGATTTATCTCCATTGATTAAACTGCAGATGTTGGCCTCGATTAGGTTGAAAATAGTATGTTTTATTCATATAAAACAATAACGATATTAACCGTTAAATACGCTTAAGTTTGAAATCGATCGGATTTACGCTATCATATGAACCATATGTTCCGTTAAATTGATTATCTCAGTTTTAAATTTCAAAAATTAGGACCACATTTGACTAAAAAAATAGTTCTTGTTGTATTATCCTCTCAGTTATATCCTAACAGTCTCCCAAGTATCATTCGTTAATGAAATATTAAGGCTCATTTGTTTTAATGAAATTGTTCCTTAAGAATTGAAGCGTTATCGCACTTCCATGCCATACTTAGTATTTTTGAAGAATAACATAAACCAGCATACTTTCTATGAACAAACCTTACTTAAATGCTTTTTTAAAAATAACAAAATACTAATCCAGACCGTGAATTAATAAAGCAAACCTCTTGTGATAATTAGACGGAGTTGACAAAAATTGGCATTGGTTTGGATAGGGTTGGCATTGGTAAGTCCATTATATTCAGTGTCGTTCTTGGTGTTTACCTAGCCGTCAAAATTGACCAAATATAATAATTGACATTCTATACTGTAAACTATTATATTTTACAATCATAGTATCCTAACACTTGTCTTAAGCTTAAAAGAAAGACTAATCCAAATTTTCGATGAATGCAAAGGAATTTTGACTCCTATGCATGCATTTCATCCAGGTCATCCAGGTGACAATCGACAGGAAGAAACGCTAACGTGTTTACGAGACTACCTATCGATATCACTCCCAGCGATGGTCACCTGGATGACCGAAAGCATGAATAGGAGTCAAATTTCTTTTGCTTTCATTGACAGTTTTGGTTGATTTTTAATATAAATTTACTTGCCAATTTCTCCCTTATTGAATTGTCGTAAGCTTATTTCCTATTTTACTCAAAACAGAGATTTCAATGGATTCAGAATAAGACTTATAAACAGAAAATAGTTTATTAAAATGGTAAGAAAATGTAAGCATATTCGTAAAAATGTTCTGAACTCATTATTGCACTCAAAGGTGGATTCTGAAGAAATCCATGCTTGCTGAGGGGAATTGATTATTAGTTCTCGATATTCAGATATCTTTGACCTACATACGAGTTCCTCACAAATCTGAGAGTGACAGGTTAATATTACAACTACCGAGTCACTCTTTTATAGAGTGGTTTCTATCAGTTTACTCCTTGGATAAGAGCCAAGACCCAAGTCTTAGGGAATAATACTAGAATAGGAGTTTTGCATTGCATATATTTGCTCTTAATATGTTCCTCATACAAACTCAGAGATTTCGGTCATTTCATGTTCACCATTTCACATACTTTTTAATGTTTTCACACAAACTAAAAACAAATCATTCAGCTATAAGCGTAATATTGTACGAGAATAAAGTATGCCAACCGAGGAGCACTTTAGGCTGCCATCGTATCTTTTTTTTTGAAGTAAATTAATGTCAAAGATAACTTTGGCTTGAACGAAAATTGATGATAACATTTTCAAACGCATTCAAGGAATAATGAGATAAAAGTTATCGATTTTTTGTTTTTATGAAACATTTGTAAATTAGCTCTACTTTCTTTCGCGAAACTTTGTGATGGTGTGTATTTACTAAGAAAAACTTCTCTACCTCACTCAAACTAGTGGTATATTATTTTATTCCTCTGAAATTTCACCATGCTATGCAACAACAATAGCTTATTAGCCCTTAGACTTGCTTCCCAAGTTAGGAAGAAACATTATTCTCTACAATCCATGTACAAAGTTATTCCCTATGACTACCATACAGTTCTACAACACTTCAATGCCTATCGTAATAGGTAACAGACCTATGTGAAGTTATGCAGACTATGGAAAAATGTTAAAAAAGCATGAATACATTTTTGTGCAATCTTGGTAGAAATGGACATTCGAATACGTTTTGTGACGAGTGATGTTTCTTTGACTGTCCACTAGGAGGTACACCCACCATTGCAGTGCGTTTGCTGAAAGGTCTATTTACGCCATTTTGAATATCACCTTTAAAAGCTATTGTGCGAAATTCTCAGGAAAAATATCATTCAGCTGCTTAGGGATTCAAACTCAGATCCCTAGTTATTGTGCCAATTGCTTCAATCCAGTTTTGTGTGAGTACCTGAAATGTGAATACTTAACGAGTGGTATTATATACTATGTAGGTACCTCGTGACAACAACTGGTTTCTTTATAGCTGCAATGGGATCTTCAGTAGCTTGGGTTGATTAATTGCTAAAACCACTCGCCCCGAGTTCTAGGGATGTGGCTTCGTATCCCAGTAAGGTAACTGATTTTTTTAATTGTGAATTTTGCATATTTTTATATCTCCTTAGTGAGTGACTTTCACTGAAGTTACTCTCGTTTCTGCCCTTCAGTACTTTGAAAACACCGTTGGAAACCACGGAATAGCCTAAATTGTTTCCACACTATGGCAGATCCGCAATGAGTTAGGATTCGATTTCAGAGATGCCAATGGCCTTGTTTCCCGCCGTTTATCACGTCAAAACAAGCCTACGGATGGCCGACAATCCGTGGCAGCGAACCAAGCGTGGGAGAATATCCGTTATCGGAGAATGATGTGGAGCCGGTGTCACGCAACGGTTAGCACGCATGGTCCAGAGTCTCAAGTGCTCCCGGCACGGTTCACGAGAGGAAACACTATGGTTTTTAAGGGCAACATTTGACGATCTCGTGAGCGGGAATGGGGGAAAAGAAGGAAGAAAAAAATGTTCTTTAAGAGAGGTTACCTCTTTTGCCCTGGCACGCAGTGCCAAGCTACGGCGGGTTTTTTTTTCTTTTTCATCCTGTTCGTGGAAGTCGTGCACGAGCCTTGCGTGATCCTCCTTTCGATTCTTCCCTCCAGACACCGTATTGCCTCCTTCCCCACGTTCCACGAACAAGTTCCCGGCTCTCCCATCTGACGCGATCACCCCCTATCGTCTTCCCCACCTCCTTCCCTCCACTCCCCGTTTCCGCCCGGCTGGAACCAATGGAAAGCCGGTCGATTCTTGCATCAGTATTTGTGAGACAAGGAATAGAAAACATTTTTCCCAGCCGGTGACGGTCCTCTCTACCTCTGACTGGAGAACAGAAGGCGAAAGAGCATGCAGGAGGGTAAAGAAAGGATATATGAAGAAGGGCCGGTGGGACATTTGAGTGGAAGAAAAAATGGAGAGCCTAGGGAAAGGGGTGAGAGGTTAGGTCTGGAAATGCGGATGAAGTTAGTGATCAAGAGACCTTCAGATCAAGAGCAAAAGAGGATGGGTATGGAATGGAAAAGGGAGGAGAAGAGCGATAAAAAATTGTAAATATGGACTTAAATGTGAATTCTCAATAATTAAAAGCTTGCTTGACCTCATTTTCCTATATTTTCACCACGGAACCCAAGCTATGTCCAGTTTTGCTGTATCGGAAGGTTATTTAAATTGGATCTGATCGATTTCAAACTTAAGGGTAATCAACGGTAAATATCGTTGTTACATTTTATGAATAAAACATACTATATTCATCTTGATCCCGAGGCCAACATCTGCAGCTTCATAATTGGAAATAAATCATCCTACCGAAGAACATCATTGCAAACCGGTTACATTGAAATGCGAGGATTCCAAAAATTCAAATTCAACTACATTTCAGCTGTTCCGTTTTTCTTTATAGAGCGTTTTCCTTTACACTCCACATGGAGAAAAATTGAAAACATAATAGATCCCGGACCCCTATTGGTTTGGATGTTTATACCTCAGTCTCGGCATTCATGACAAACTCCCGAGGGCCTCTATTTACTAGTATCGTTAAGGCATGAACGTGGAAATATTTTTTCTCGTTTTTATGGAGTAATGATTCTAATGCATCGAAAATATACGATCAAATAGAAATGTTATGGGCCAAAAATAGAAATCTGTTAAGGGGGTTAAACTGTCTTCCTCCAGGACTGACCTTAATATCGAATAATACTGGATATAAAGATATCAGTATTAAAATTACTTAACAATTTTGACCTCTTATCTATTTAATTTATTACCCAGTCAAAATGTTGACCGACGATACCCGAGGAAAAATCTGTATTACCGATCAAATTTGGTAATTAACACCGCAAATCTCTTTTTAATCAAAACAAAAAAATATCCTTCTTTCCGTAAGAATGAATTAAAACACATGCGAAAAACTAAAATTCGTAAAGATGGCATTCCGCCTTCTCCTTTACAACAGCCAGCAATAACTTACGACAGGCCCTCACGATTATAGTCGAACGGTTGGTGCACGTAGTAGATTGTACTTAAATCGTTGACTTGGAGGAGCATTGTCGATAGGGAAGGAGAATTACGGAACCACACCACTCAGACAGCTGTGGAAGTAACGCATGAACCTTCCAGACGAAGATGGATGCAAGTTGATGATTACATTAAGACGGCACAGAAATGTGCGAAGACAATTTATAACTCGGCAGGAAGGCATAACGCCAAGGGTAATAAAGTTACGATAAAAAAGACAGATTAGGAAGAGTTGTCAGTTTTGGCATAAAAAAGTGTGGAGAATCAATGAAATTCTGCGACGCATTGACTTTGAGGTAATTTAAAAATTCCTATAAAGCTGAAATTGTAGTTTTTTTCTACAATCTATCACGATGGTTGGACTCTGAGTTACGGAATATTAAGTTAATTTTTATGGCTTTAAAGAAAGTCGCAAAGTCAGCACTATAAAAGAAGTTATAATATCTTATAAGAATTTTAATTTCTTAGGTTAAGAAGACCAGCAAAAAAGACATTATTATTTTCAAAAGTCATAATTTCCAGAAAATAAAGCTTGAAAAATAAAAAATATGAATCAGCTTCGTCACACCAAGGCCGTATATAAGAAATGAGATTTGCAGTGATATACAGTAGATAATGTAGTTTTTTTTAATTGGGCAGAGGATGATATGAGCACTCAAAATACGTAAGATAAATAGGTATGTAATAAAAACTATTTGGCTTGTTAAAATGCCAGCGAGCAGTAGAAAAATAAACCCTCATAATAGTAAATAAATTATTTCCAGCATATTAATTCCAGGACCACTCTCAAATAACACCGTTTTCATTAGTGAAGCTGAATGACTATTTCTTGCGGCAAAATCAGAAGAAAAACCGTCGATTTTGTAAAGCTACACTTGGTCTTGATTAAAAATTCCCGCAAAATCTTATTTTATAAAACATTTTATGTAATATAAAGGTTTTTAAATTGGCATTAGTCTCTAAATGCAACAGTTTTCAGTATCCAAAAATTCATTTTAGGGCTTTGAGTAAGTCTGCCCTAGTTCATTAGCATTGTTAGTCTTCGTGTCTGCTATTAGTTTGAGATTTCGTGAGAATAACAAGCATTCGACAGTCTGAGACTAGCGCGTAACTCAAGCTTGCTCACACATTCTAATAAGGCAAGCCGCAACTTGCTTCCGTTCATGTATCTAGTTTCATTGGGGGTACTCGCCATCTGAAGAACATCTGGCTGGTTAGCAGGTGGCGCGGAGCTATTGCTAATCCATGGGCCCAAGTTAAGGGAGAAGTTCTCCTTGCATTCCATCCCAAAGATATGAGCCTTTGTTTCCCCAGGGCTTTTGGTGAACTAATTTCCACCTGACCTTAAGACACGAAAAATCCGCATCTCACTTTTTTACAGCACTTAATAATCACAGGTATTTAGCGGGAATAAATTTGTTCTCATGTCAAAATGGTAGTGTATACGACCACAGATAATTGGCCAAGCCGTGTTGAGCAGCGAGATAAAGCATTTTTCAACTTTGCGTAAGTGAAATTGATGTAACTACTAGGAAATATAATGAATTAAAAAAAAAAAAGGTAGACTTACTACAAAGAAACATTATTTTTTTATTTTCCGCACGCCTGTCATGTCAAGGGCTAGGATGATGATATCGTTAGGTTTAAAATTAAATGTGATAAACATTATCTATAACTTCTTTACAAAGAAAGTAGTCTAAGGTACACATTAAGGAAAACATCATTTTTCCATGCACTTATCTCTTCTATATTCAAATTACGATATTCACGTATTGTAAAAAAATATGAGAACCGTTCAAGCAACATAAAATATTAACTACTTTTCTGCACAAAACATTGATTTACCACCTGTAAAGATGATGGAAATTAGATAAAATTCAATTCACAATTGAACTAAATATTTCATCACGAATTCAAGACCCTTATACAGCAACAAGACATAACCCTGACGCAGAAGGTCTTCCTTGATCATGATATGGCATCGGATTATCTTATATTAAACTATAGTTTCCTCAGACTTATTTTTGCGCATACCTCTGAAGAACGGAACAATCATTTTGACCGTTGGTTTAACATGAACTTCAATTATAACTAAAGCTATAAATTGCCAGATGAAAAATATCATTAATAAAAAAATCATAGTAGTAATCGTTCAAGCAGCTTTGATTTTATCAGATGAATACGTAAAGGAAATCACTCAAAGAATACGCAGGAATGAATGAAAGATCTACCAAGCCAGCACATTTGTTAAGTTCTATTTTCTCTATGCATCAATTTTAAGCCTTTCCATAAAAAATAAAAACTTTTTATACCGAAATCAAATAAATAAAACTAATTAATTAAACATTCAAAGTTTAATTTTGTTATTAACAACGTTAATAACACTTTTCACCTCGAAATATATTATATATATTTGTGTCATTAAATCACGAAACAAATAATTTTGGAAGAGGACAATAAATTCAATTGAAGTGCCCTAAGACTTTTTAGTAGTGGACACTTGGAACTTGAAAATATTTAAAAGTGGACACTTCAGTGCACCAAGAGCGGCCACTAAGGCCATTTGTGTAGGAAAAATACTTTTTTCTGTCATTTATTAGAAATTATATCCAAACCTTAGAATGCAGTATAGATTACAAATTCTCAAGCAAACTCTAACTATCCATCAAAAATTATATACTATGTATTTTTTCCACAACATTTATTAACCGTACAACACGTTTCACCGATAAACAGCATCATCAGGTAAAAATTCTTAGTTGGTTTTGCTTATTGACCGTTGTTTGGTGTCGTAGTTACGGAGTTGGTTTGAGTGACGGAGGTGGCGGTTATACCGTGGCTTGGAATTGTGGGCGCGGACAGGTGGCTTGAATGCTTGATTTTTCTTAAGGTTAGTTTCTCGGAAAGGAGTGGGGAGGACTGTGGGAACAATTGCTCATTACAAAGGGCCGTGTTAGGGTCTGCCAAGCGCCTTCTTATCTCGATTTGCTCGAGAGCATCCATTTTTAATCTCTTGGATAGGATTTGAAAAATTTCGGGAACAAAATCGCTTTTGTGGTTGCATTCCAGGAGGTGCTTAGCAAAGAAGGAGCTGGAATCTTTATTTTTGTGACACCTAACGCGTTCCTTGGAGCGTATCAAGAAGTGTTTACCTGTCTGACCAGCATATAAAGTGTTGCGACTATTGCAATCAAGTTTATAAATTCCTGACCAGAGAATTCTTTCTTTTTTGTCTTTACTAGGAGCTTGGAAGGGGCTAATGGGGGTAAAAGGCTGCTTTAAATGAGGTAGGCACGCAATTGGAAATCTTACATGAGATATCTCCCAGAAAGGGGAGAGAGCACCATTTGATGTATTTTTGTCTAGCGGGCTGAGCGTAGTTAATTCTTTTAATGGATATTGTTTTCTGTTTTTTACATAGTATTCTTTATACCATATCGGGGTTGCACCCATTGCTCGCGGCAATGTTAATTATTGTCATAAGTTCCATATTGAAATTTTTGGGGGAATGGCGGATGTGTAGGTGGATCATCCAAGTTCAGCATATTTGTGAGAAAAATGGAGAACCGAATCATTAGGAATTATGTGGTCTGTATAAGTGGATTTTCTATAAATTGAGAACTCATGTCTATTTTCTGTGATGACAATTGACGAATCAAGGAAATTGATTGTGCCGTTGACGTTTTTCTCCATGGAGAAGGAAATGTTAGGATGAAGTGCGTTGAGGTATTTGAGGAAGAAGTCAAGATGGCGGTCAGTCCCTGTCCGCAGGTAGAGAATATCATATACGTACCGGAACCAATAATCCACATTTTTACATGTTGATTGTCAGAATTGACATTTTTCCTTTTAATGAATTAAAGAAGATTTCAGCTAGCATGGGGAAAAGTGGAAAATCCATAAGTAGACCGTCTGTTTGATAATAGAGACGGTGGTTGACACTAAAATAGTTTTTATTTGCTGCCATTTTCATAACAGAGATCAAGTTATCTGAAATGTTTTGGACAATGGTGGATTCATTGAGTAAATCTTGAGCTCTAAGTAAGGGTTATGAGGAAACCGGGACTAGCCACGGTAGTAACCTTTACGGAGTCACCCGCAAGTGCACAGAAGTGCGATATTCCACAGGAGAAAAATCCACAGGGGAGAACGACACCTCGGTAGCTTAACTGGTTAAAGCACTCGACGTAAAATCGAGGGATTCGGGTTCGAATCCCGGCCAAGGCGAATGATTATTCTCCTGTGGAATATCGCACCAAGGGTTCTGATCTGGGCACACAAGTGAATAAGTTGCTAATATCTAAAGAAATTAATACTGCGTTTTTCTAAACACTAATGCCTATCAATTTTTCTGCAAGCTTGATTGAGTTTTTAATTCCATATTTAGGATTGAAACTTGTGTATTCCCAGAGCATTACCTTAAATTTTTGTGATAGAAGGTGTGAAGGGGAGGACATCGCGGAGATAAATGATATAATATAGTAAATAAGTATAGAAGACAAATAATATAATTTAGTATTGATACTAAATACTTCCACAAAGTAAAACCTGAGACCATAGAGTGTAAGCTCTGACTAGTTATCTGGATTGTTTGATAATTTTCTCCAGCATAATTGCTAATAGTTCCGCGTTCGGATTTTGGACGGATGATCAATTGGTCTTCCCTTTACAGTTTCATTTCTTGATTCAATTGAATGACCTTTTTAATAGACAAGATATCATCCGTGTTTCTATTCCATAAGACTTGGGCGAAAAACATACGAAACGTTTGCAGAGCATTACGCATTTTAAAGAAACTAGGATTAATGAAGTGAATAGTTAGAAGGTCCTCTGAGAAAGAGAACTGGGAGAAGTGAAAGAGAGAGATGCTACTGGTAAGGCTACATCTCGATTACCCCACGAGCATTTAGAACCATTGACAGAAAGAGTTATTAAATCGCCAAGTAAACTAAAAACAAAGGGAAGCCTTTGACTTCTACGAGAATACAGAAAGTGTCACACAGTTAATAGAAAATTGGGAAGCGTTTGAGAATCGGAGGATTTACGATAGCCTTAGATTACTTGAAAAACTCAGACCAGACGATTTTCAGAACGAAACGGAGGATATTATTTTAACCCCGCGCTAAATATCCAGAACCAACTAATAGGAGTGACAAAATAAGAGAGATTCGTGCACTACCATACTGACAGCTGCAAAAATTCCTTCTTTGCACGCACCAATATTGATTATAACAAAATCAGTGAGACACAATCTTAAGAAGAATCATTCACATAGATTTCACCCCTTATCCCAAGGCTGGTGTCCTAACTCCCCCTATCACACGCCTCTGCGGTGGCTCGCAGGATAATATATAGATGTAGATTAACAGACAGGTTTGCTTAGTTACCCGACCGCGTTTTGATTATTTAAGGGCGAGATTTTCTGTCAGGGTTTTCCAGCTATGGCTTCTTTAGTACTACTCTTCCGTCGCTTTCTATCTCAATTCATGAAATTCATTTTTCCAATACTTCACAACATAATGGAAGTCTGCTGCACTCACGGACTGTATCGGATGTGTAACGTTAATTTGAAAAGTAATTTAAGCACCGAAAATTAAGAGAGGGAAAATGGTTCCCTAGTGGGGGAGTCGAACCGCAGACCTTCTTTCCACCTGCGGCTTTAGAAATTGGCAATCGTGGGTAGCGTATTAGTCTGAAGAGAGTTAATTAAGGAAGTGTTATGAAATGCGTCGCCTATATTGGCAATCAGGACCTATAAGACCGGGTTGAGAATAGGAACGAGTTGAAGGAGATTGCTCACTGAGTTTCCGATACTTTCATGTCTTAGGATAAACAGAGGTAACTTTCAGATTGGAACTAATGGCGATTCATATAATTGAATGGAAAATTGTAGACAAGATAAATAAAGATAGAAGAATAGGAATTTCGAAAAGTATGATACGTGAATGGAGAGAGTGAAAATTGGAATAAAGTGGAGGGTAATACAATGAATTAGCCATAAAAAATTAAATTACAGTCGTTGTTTACATGTAATAATGTGTAATTCCTTTCCTTTGTTATTTTTTTACGACTTACCTAAGAGACTCTTCTCTTGGACTACAACCTTGTCGTGGTGGAAGGGTTTGCGTGCTCCGATGACCCCTAGAGCTGACCTGGCGGGAGCAATGCTCCTGGTAGGGTCACCCATGGCAGATTGGTCGAAGGTTAGGAAACAGACGAATGGTAGTCCGCGCAGCGTCTCCTCAGTGAGGCTGCTGCAAAAGGCGTCTGACCCCAGTGGGGCGGCCTCTGAAGTGATGGTGTCACGTAAAAAACACTATTGAGTAAGGCCACGGAATACTATCTCAATTAAAACAAAAACCTTGAAATTATGGACAGTTCTCAAATGATAATGAATCCTGGCAACTACGGGACTCGGCCCAGAGGTCCGAGCTAGGAAGGAGAAACGACCTGGGCGAAAAAGCTGTGGAGTTTTGCCGTAGAAATAACCTAGTAATTACAAATACATGGTTCAGACATCATCCTCGACGTAGGTACACTTGGAAGGATCCGGGAGATACAGATAGGTTCCAGATAGGTTATACAGTTGTTCGTTCGTCACAGATACAGGAATAGTGTTAAAAACTCGCATACTTATCCAGGAGGCAGACACAGAACACAACTTATTTGTCATTAAATGTCGGGTAAAACTGAAAAAGATAAGAATGAGAAGGAGGGTACGAAAGTGGAATACGGAGGCATTAACTGGAGCAATAAAGAAGAAGTATCGAGAGAAGGTGGATGAGATACTGGGTCAGGAACATGGAGGTCAGGATCAGTGGAAGATGAATGGGGAAGTTTGAAAAATGGAATTGTAGAAGCGGCGAAAGCAACGATAGGCGTAGTGAGTGAAACTAAAATTAGAAAACCGTGGATCACGAAGGAGATGATAAGGGAGATGGAGGAGAGAAGGACTTGAAATAGCGTAAACTCAGAGCTAGGTAAGAGAAAATACCGATAATTAAATAATAGGTTTAGAAGTGAAACAAAGAAAGCAAGAGAGACGTGGTGGAGAGAACAGATCGACTCGTTAGAGATACGCCAAAAAGAGGGAAGAGCAGATGAATTATGTAGGAAAGTAAAGGAACTGATGGGTGGTAATAAGGGAAGGGGAATTACAACGATAACAGACAAGACGGGAAAGGTGATCGTAGAACCGAAAGAGATCCAGGAGAGATGGAAGCAGCATGTTGAAGAGCTGTAGGGTAAAGAAATAAGGCCCAATAGGTTAGATATAGAAAGGGAAGACGATATCGACAGAGATGGCATCGGACCAAGTATCCTAGATAGCGAAATCGAAAGAGCTCTACGAGATATGAAAAGGAATAAGGCGGTGGGAATAGATGACATACCTGCAGAGTTTTTAAAGAGCATGGGGAAGAACGGAAGAGGAAAACTTTTTGCGCTAATTCGTAGGATTTATGAGGATGGAGTGTGGCCGGAAGACTTCGCGAAGACTGTACTAATTCCTATACCGAAGAAGAGTAAGGCAAAAACTGGCGAAGACTATAGGACAATAAGCTTAATATCCCACGCGGCCAAAGTAGTTCTGAGGATTCTAAACAGAAGGCTAGAGAAGAAGGCAAATGAATACCTGGGTGACGACCAGTTCGGGTTTAGGAGAGGGACGGGAACGCGAGACGCTATAGCGGTGATGAGGACGCTAGTAGAAAGAAACCTAGAATATGGGCAGGATGTTTTTGAATGTTTCGTAGATTTCGAGAAGACGTTTGATCTGGTGGAATGGACGAAATTAATGGGAGTGTTGAAGAAATTAGGGGTCGATTGGAGGGACAGGCGTCTGATTCGAAATTTGTATATGAATCAGACTGCGCAGGTTAGGGTAGCCAATGGGGAATCGGGATGGGCCACGATAGGACGGGGAGTGAGGCAAGGGTGCCCACTATCGCCGTTGCTTTTTAATGCGTATTCAGAAGAAATGGTAAGGGAGGCATGGGGGGATGAGGAGGTAGGTTTTGAGAGAAGAGGGCATGTTGAAGAGAGTGATAGAGGGGAAGCGTGGAAGAGGAAGGAAGAGGATAGGAATTCTGGACGAAATAAAAGGAGGTGGAAGATATGAAGAACTGAAGAGGGATCTAGTAATGGGCCATCCTTAGGAGGGAAAGCGAGACAATGTCTATGAGGTTGGGACGCAGAATGGGGACTGTCAAAGAACCTACCAATCAGCTGGCAGAATACTTGAATGAAAATGGCCTAAGAGAGGCCTCCGAAGACCAAATATTGCTCAATAAATACCTACGCCATTTATTTATTTAATTTACCTATATCCCAAATCTCATTCTCTTAGACAATTTCGCAATTTTTTAAAATGGATTATTGGCATTCTATTCCATGTCTACGAAAGTCACCTACGTGACCCGAAGAAGATTTAGACAATAGGATATTTTTAATCGTGTCAAAATGACATTGGTTAGCGTCCACATCAGCGTTCCTTATGAAGCTAAAATGGCACATAAAACCAAATAAAAATATAAATGCCCACTCAAATGATGTGGCGATGGATTTATTGGTTATTTGGAGAGATAAACGGCAACTGAGGATATTTTTACCATTATAAATACGTGGGTGTGATGATCAGGATGGATATTTGAAAACGATGTATGAAAGTGCAAAATGCCAGGTAGAAACCCTGCGTCGGAAATAGCCTAGTCATTACGAAATGCGCAAATGCTACCAGTTTGACGTCCTGTACGACGCATGGAATACTACACTTGAAATATTTTGCACATAGGATCTGATTAGGGACCGAGATACAACTGAAAAATCTCCAATGCCGGAATCAGAACCTGGTCCCCTTGGATGTCAATCCTGCTCTCTAGCCACCACACCAACCACATCCCTGTAGCGATGAAAATAAAATTACTCTGTGGCCATTGCAGTATGTTGAAGAGGGTTCCACAATTTTAACAAGAGAAAACTGGGTAGAATATTTGATAGCTAACCCAATCCAAGGCGTTACGTGGTTGGCCATCTGTTAAAAGCGTAGTTCGAAAAATGGGACTCCACGGGAAGCGGGTAAGCCTAATGCACGATGTCCACAGCGCATTTACTTCAGTGCTCCCCTAAGTATCTTTTTGCCTACTTAAAGGGGTGTTCTTGCAGTTAGTTCTCAAAACAAGATGCCAAAAACTTGGGGATGGTAATTCGTTGCCCCGGAGCTGTTTATCTCCCTCGAGAGGAGATCCATCCGGAGAACAACTCAAAATAGCCGTCTCTACTGGAGATGAGAGCCGTATCCTCAAAAGAGTCCACTGGGAACAGAGCACCTCATCCATCCCATGAGTACGCCGTAAGGACTCGCATTTAATTATCAAATCGTGTGCTTATAAATTTGAATCATTATACTTGCTTTAATTACATCACCTTCCGCAATATGGATAGAAATTTGTTCATGAAAAAGTTATTATTATGTCCCACTTGATTAAAGGTAATGCCAAACGAGAAAATTTTTAATATGACTCGTTTGACGAAGTCCCGTGACAATGTACGAAGTTGAATGTAGAGATGGGCATTGTAGGTATTTTAGGCCTATTCTCATCCCGACGGCGCATACGGCGTATTATACGTCAACCTTAAGGAATAATCGCACTTCTTTGAGTAGAATTTATACCATTTATACTTTAGTTTACAAGGTTTTACAGTTGAAGTCATTTTGTAGTTACCGTCTGCCACTTGCAGACATGGACAACAGCACACCGACGAATAGGGGGATCACCCCTTTGAATTAGTGCCGAGTCCAACGATGCTAAGCTTCTGTGACTGAACGGGAACTATTGGCATCCAAGCAGGCCGTTGCCCTCTTTTATGTTTGAGTTTCGTATAATGATAATACATATTATAGATGTAATACAGTATGATAACCACAACACTTATCATATTCTTTTAGCATTGTATTAAGTGGCTTCAATCTTGTGTTGAAATGTACATGTAAGAGAGACAAGGAGATGAGGAGAAAATGCTCTACAACAAGCTGTTACGAATACCACGAGCAATAAGTCATGCCGCAAAAAGGATGACGAGAGTGACCTCCAGGCACCAAAGTCGACTACACGCGCTGATTATGCGCCGACGATAAGATCAGCACATGATAAATGCCCAGCGATGGTATCGTGAAAGCGACGACACTCACCCTACGTGTATTGATAATAATAACCAATAATCACTTTCAAAGACCAAAACTGTAACGCACTAAGTATGAGGTATATACTCCAAAGCGAGTGAATGGGTAGTTTCTTTAAAAGAATTCAGGTAATGAGCTGTAATAAGAGCTGAGAGCTAAAGAAAATCAATATTTGCATTAAAGACAGCATGTGATGCAAGTATGACTTGAGCGTAGACTTAATCCACACAAATAAATTCGATTTTTAAAAAACCAGACATGCAATAAATTGACTTTCGTAATTCATAAGAAAAATTGGTCATAAAAAAGCTTTATTTCACCCCAACTGACTAAAAATAAAGGAACATGATGTGAGTTTTCTCTCTTTGCATCTCTAAATTACATTCAAATTTGTAGTGGAATGCATTGGTAGGTACCAGCACGAGAATCAAGTCAAGGCAGATTCAATTATGACATGAACGTCTTACTAATCGGTACGAATATGGTGCAACTGAGTCCGGCGGCGATGCAACATAACTGTGTACACCAAGAAATCCATTATAACTCGGAAAGCATGAGAGGTATCAGAACGGACCATGTGTCATTCGAATGAAGAAGATTTATAGATTACTGTAGCAGATATTTCCGTTGATTTTCAACGGCAGAAATAAAAGTAAGAAATAATATATTAGTTCTATTCAAACAGATGGGAAACTGAAGAAATATCTAAGGCTTTCCCCTCGTATGGTGATGTTGAAGGTTGTTCGGGCTTCCCACTGGGTAAAACTCTCCATCTCTGCCGATGTTTAGATGAACGTGTCGTCCATCGTCATCAGGGCATGATGACGATGGACGACAGAAACGTCGGCAGAGATGGATAGTTTAACCCGGTGGGAAGCCCGAACAACCTTCAACAGAAGGGATACTGTTTTCTCATTTATTTTTTTTTACTGAGTGAAAATTGCCCGTTTTGTCGCTTAATTATGTGTAGTATTATGCTATATTACTGAAATTGTTTATTCTTAAGACAGTAAAACTAAAAAACATATTCCAATTCCGCAATGGGGGCGTGGGAAAGATCGTCCGAAACTTCAAGCATATTTTCCCTTTTGTGAGTTTGAGCGATATTTTTTTCAGTACCAATAGACCGCATATTTGAATTTTAATTTTAAATAAGTATCATGAATCTGCCCTCAAATTGTCAAGATAAATGGCTCATTACTTCATTCATTCCGAGGATAAATAGAAATCAGTGATTCGGGGACTTAGAGAAGATTGTAACCCTAGCCATCTCACATGAGTTCTATGATTGTATCAATGCTTAATAGGTGTAATACGTAGGTCTCGAGCAGTGTGCAAACTTCTACGAAGTAAGCGATACTAATACCAGTACCTACGCATACCAATTGGCCATAATAATATGAAACAATGTGACGTTCTAAATACAATATTATGTTAAAGCCGCTAAGCGCACATGGAGAGGTTTGGGTACAAAATACCCAACTGAAATCTCAAATAAATTTGATAATATTGATCGTTAAATTTAATGTAAGCCATTAAGGACTCGGGCAAAATTTCCAATTCATAGCCATTGCTCGGGTCACAAAAGAAATATGCTATTGTTTAAATCGGAGAAACATTTATATGTTGGTATTAAAAACGTAATTGTAAGCAAAACCGTAGCGTATAACAATATCCATTGCAAGAATTAAATACTTCATTCTTCGTGCCAGTTGATAGTGAATGTTAAAACCCTTGATTAAATATCATGATTGAAAGTATTTTAAAAAAGAAAAAATAGAAATCTCTGCACTTATTCCAATGGTATTCATATGAAATAAATAACAGGGGACCGTTTTTGGATCCCTGAGGCTCTGAGGACTTTGAAACATAGCCTATATTTGTCCCAGTGCACTTAATTACCCAAATACAAAATTTAAAAATAATCAGTTCCACCGCTTTTGCGTGATTGAGTAACAGACAAAGGAAACAGACACATTAGATATTTATATTAGTATTTATATATTTTATACATATTATATTTCAAAAATGAGACAATTATGACGTCAACATACAAAAGAAAATGGTTCCTGATTTTGGGCACCAAGTTGGTTATTTGGGGAGGCGCCCGATAACGAAGGTCATTTACGTCGTTGACGACAGATTGGTAACGTTGGCAAGGGAAGGATCAATTGTGAAAAGGAAAAAGGGGTATATAAAGTCCGGAGCCACTACGAAATTAGCATGCTCTTAACGAAAGGCCGCCACGGAGCCAAAATTTAAGGCCCATCCAACAGACAGAGAACTGCAGTTGAAATTCTATTCACTCAGCACCCACGTAGAAATCGGAAAAATGATGAAAAATATCCACCACCAGATGGAAGGGCAGTACTCTAGCAACCGCACCAATGCAATCCCCAGTGGTATAAATGACGTGTCGCTGTCAGCGTAAAATTTGTTCAATCGCTCGAGGAGTTGACCAGTGGACACATATGAAAGGATATAGATGATTCTGAAGGGTAAAAAAAACGAAACAAATTGCATTCGAAAAGTTTAAGTAGTGAACTATTTAAAATCTTGTGCAAATCATGGAAAGTGTCCAAACATCTCCAGAAAAAAAATACGAATTCGTACACGTTAAAAATCATCAAATTGTGAAACTGTGAATCCCAGATTCTTTCAGAAATCTTTTAACTCATGTACATCCCCGACTTACAAGATGAATTTTCACGTTGTTCATAACTGTGGTATTGTCGCGGGCACCAACTGCTATTTTTTCCCCCTTCATCAAATCCTAATTTCAAGGAATCGAAATAAATCAACTAGACTCACCGGAGGATGACGTCGTTTCCCGCCGCGGGCAGCGTCCAGTTGAGAACGTACGAGCTCCTTCCGATGAGCGCTTCGACACCGACGACTGCTCCACCGTTGCAGAGGAGGAGGCCGGGGGGCGGTGGCGCGGAGGGCCGGCTTCGGCGGGTGACGCTGCCCGCAGGGGCGGACGACGCGGAGAAGAAGCCGCCGGGGAGACCCCCCACGCGCGAAGTCACCACGAGCTTCCGCATCTCCACCTCCGGGGACCACTCGATGGACACTGAAGAAAAAGAAAGCAAAGTTTAAAGGCCGATACACAGGGATAACATTTCTGGCGTCGAGAAATGCTTGCAAGGCTGCCGAAAACCGATGTCGTAATCTGTACAACGTACGCCATCTGATGGCTTTCATTATAATCGCAAGCAAGGGGCAAGAAATAGTGTGTGCAATTTTTCTACCATGAATTTATCTGTACATATGTAAATGATAGATATGGAGAGATAAATAGCTTAAAGTCGTCGAAGGATAGAAAGAGCCGTTCGAAAGAGAATAAGTCGTTCAAGAATCAAGTCCACTTCAAAAATATTTCCACTGTGTTGCACCCTGCATTCTTCCACACCACTGCATGCTTTGTTGTGTACTCGAAGGTGATATTTGTCGCTGCTATAGATGTCGTGCTGGAATGTCAGCCATTAATCATAAAATTTAAGGTGACTATTTTTATATCTCGACATTTTATTTACTATGAAAAGTTCCACTGTCAGTTTTTAGTTATATTCAGATTTTGTGCACCATCATAGCCAGTTCAAATGGATTGAAATACTTGGTATATGATAAATTTTATTGCATTTTTTTAAACTTATACAAACAAAATAAATTTAGGAGGTAACACTTCGGCTCGATCAGAACTGCGTGTTAATAGTAGCATTGCATAAATATAAATGCAGTATTAATGTCACACTACGATAAAATAACCATGGTTGTGAAAAAAAGTGTCATTATCGACGTGATTCAGCAGCAATAACGAGGGCTCCTTTACTACTTAAAAGGGGTGGTAGGGTTTGGGAAAGATTGGCGAAGGGAGGATGAAGAAGATAATTTTAATTGCATACCTAACTACACTTTTGAAGTTCCAATATTAGTTCTTATTATTTATGCATCTATCAATAAATATAGTCTTCATACAGAGAATTGTAAACCTAGTATTTACATTTTTTCAGGCAGTAAGTTCCTCGATTTATTAAAATTAACAAGACTTTCCTCGTTGAAAGACAATGAGGCAACCAAGCATGCAATCGAAGGGAAAGATTCTAGGCATAATAGGAAAGAAGGCATAATTTTTAAATTTATTTGATAAAAATATCTGGTAGCGGTTTTCAAACTTTTATATAAAAGTTTGAGACTCATTACTCTCAAATATATTACTTTCCAACAAAGATTGATAAAACTTTCCTTTACATAGTAGTTTATCATTTTTCTGAGACATTCTAGCTCAAAAAGTACAAGACATTTTAATATGTAAATATTTAAAAATGAATAGTAGGGACACCAAATTGGCATGGGTCCAATGTTATAAAGGATTGATAAATTTTGAAATAAAAATGGAAAATAATTCTTTCACGTTATAGGAATCAAGAATATTAAGTTACGTGCACCCAAAGGCATGCGGCTATTAAGGAAATTAATAGGAGTTTCAAAGAGTCTCATGAGATAGAAATTATAAAATTTTCTGTAAATCTCATATATCCCTCTGCAAGGCAACCCATTAATTTATTTGAATTCTCTGGGAGGAAATTATGCCTTGGAATGTATTCCTTTCGTTTTAACCTTGAATTTAGGCAAAGGACTATCCACTGAAGAATGATATGAAGAAAGCAGGTTATTTTTATTTACTTAAAATTAAATAAATCGGCATGTCGAGAAAAATGGCCAATGCATGGAATGGACAAAGACCGCGCTCGCACGAAAGGCAAATCGGCCAGGCATTCATTGTTCTCCCTTTAACTCCGGGGAATGGGAAAGAGATGGCTGAATGAACGTGGTCTTCGTGCGGTATTTCAGGTCACGTATCCCAAAGATTGAGGGGATGTCCAGCTTGCCGACCCTTCCCCATCCCTTCTCTTGACTTCAACCCCTTCTCCAACCACCCCCCGGTGTCCCGATGATGCCACCTTTATTGCGGGTTCATTGTTCCCAAAGGGGTCCACTGATTGGTGTGCGAATGGCTTAGAATTTTGACGAGAGGCACCGCCCGAGATTTCGCTCGGACTCCCCGGGAATCATCACGAGTCCTTGCCTTTAGGGATGGTAGAGGGTGGCTCTGATCACTTAGATTGCATGTGAAGTGGATTAGTAGGCGAGTGGAAAGGAGGAAGATTAGGGGAGCGACGGGAAGAGAGATAGGGAGAGACGGTTGAAACAGTAGAGTAGCAGTAAGGTTGCATACGTGCTGACGCTTAAACGGAGTATTTATAACGCTTAGAAACGGTTCTAATGTCTTTTTTACTCACACATATGTCCCGAGCTTACATATTTGATAGGATACGCAGCACATGAAAAATGAAGTCTTAGAACAAATAAAACACAAAAGGGCAGAAACTCTGATATTATTCGTCAAAACCATTGATCGGGATGCCCATTTGGAAAAAAATATCTATCCATTCGTACAGGTCTTCAACAAAAACATTTGTTTTAACTCTACTTACATGCCTATCCGTTATGTGATTAGTATCCATTAAACATGTCGCTACTGCACAGAATAAACAAGAAAATTGTAACTAAACGTGCCACTCCCGAAGAGAACTTTTGAAAATAGACTATAAGTTGACTATAGAAAATGGATACAATGCGAAAAAATTACTATTTGTGTAGGAGTATTTATGATTAAAATTGTCCCATTAAAGAACTGTTTGGAATTTGAGGGACAGATTTGCATTTTCAATAGGATAAGATTTTCAGCAGACATGGAGCATTATAATATTGAAGATTTTGTATAATATAGAATAGGAAGAACTTTTTCATTGAAAGTTGAGGAGCATTTATAAGGTTTAACTTATATACAAGTGGTTAAAAAATAAAATACGACAGCTTTATAATTCGTAAATGTAATAGCATATTTTTTTAAACTTATTATTCGACGCGGCGAACTTATTAAGTATTAATTATGGAAAACTTAACTTGTGCATGGGCTTTTCTTTCCTCTATCTTGGACTCGGCTCAAGTCCTAACTGAATCTAAGTAACTAAAATTTAAGGGCAACCCACTCCCTGGTTGAACTTGTCATAAATTAGAGCGGAAGAGTAGTTCCACCTTCAAAGATTAACTATCGAGGGAAACTTAAGTAATTTCTTTTTTAGTCTATTCCATGAAATGCATTCGTGTCTCGCCATTAAGGGGCCTATTGTTCTATGGCTAAGCTAAAGGGAGAGAAATGAAATTTTAGAACGAGTCGCTAAGAGATAAATGACATAAAAATAAAACGAGCTCTAAACTTTTGGCCAGCTAAGTCTGAGCTAATTTCCATTCAAATGTGTTTTAACTTTTAAAAGGCTCATTAATCGTCCTCAGAGAGAATAAACTCTCATGATTACGAAAACTAATATTTTCAGTGGCTAAAGTACTTTCAATACGTGAATACAATCTCTCTTTACTTGAGGAAGGATTATGGTGTGCGAAAGAAATTTTACGAAAATAATATCATCAATAGTAATTAGTTACAAAATTTAATTAAGATTTGTCTGTTCAAAAACCAAGGCACAAGCGTAAGTACTCACACACATATCTTCACACAGCTCATCCACTACCCTCTCGTTCGCAGTTGAATAATGATAATAATAGGTAGTAGATCTAGGCCGAATTCCTCTCTTTCACAAATTTATTCCCTTCAAACATAATTACATCTATTCATTATATTTTATTACACGTAAAAATACTATCGCAAAATTAGTTATGCTTATTCCATACAATATAAAATATGTCAGCAAATGCAGCTCAGATCTGTGTGAACTCTTTGGTATAAATAACGAAAGGTAAAGGTCGTCACATCGCATTAACTACTTCCTATAACTCAAAAAACGAAGTGTTAAAACATCATTCTGTGGTAAATTAAAGGTTTTTTTATCATTGTTGAGGATGAATCTCAGCTCATAATTGGCTCAAAACTGTATAAAATTTGCACCATTCAGGATACACCGGGTAATATACCTCCGAAGGCTGTCGAAGGCTTTCTATGAAGTTTTGCGAACTAGAAAAGTTATATTATTGAAAGGTTTGAGGTGAAGTGGTCCCTGGAGGATTCACCCAGATTTCAATTTCAAAACTTGCAGAACGCAGCCAAGCAGGTGGAATAAGATACAAACTTTATACCATTTCACTACATTACATTATAAAAATTTCCTCTCCGTGTTCAATGCAAACAATTGTAACTACCATAGATGTGTTACTTAATAGATTGGAATCTCCCGTTGTCACAAATGGGGCTCTGGATCGATCTTTGCGTCTCTAAACGTTAGGACTCAGCTAAAATTTTAGCATTCCATATCTGTATACATATTCCATATCTGTATACATATTCCATATATTTTACAAATTCTCTGCATATGTATTACGAATTCTGGCCCAGCAATAATTTTCCGTTATAATTGTGAATGTTTCAAAGACTCAGCTAAACATAAATTTTAATTCGACGTTCTTCTCTCCCTCATTAACATTTCATTTACACTTTTATTCCTGCAAACTTTTCACTAGTACAATTTCCTAGCGTAAAATATAAATAAAACCACTAAAATGCTTAATACTTGATGGATTTTCTATATAAAACTCAAGTATACCACTTTAAGCAATTTTTTATGGGAATAATTTCGTAGAGTATCAGGAATAATGCTACAAAGAGATGGTACGCAGATTAAATGCATCAGGGGGAAGCCTCAGTTTTACGACTATCATTTTCGGTTGGTCGAGGTGATAGGAATAAGGAAACACCAAGACGAGGAAGATAGACGCTGGGCGAGTCGGAAAGAGAAGCAAAGAGATGCGGAGATGGAGGAAATAGAGTGTGGACATAAATGGGGGAAGGGAATCTGGAACAAGGACGCTTGGCGCGATTTCATAAAAGCGATGTTGCGTGGAAGGCCACACCACGGAACAGCAGAGAGACGAGGGACAAAGGAGGACAGGAGACGAATGACAGAAAAGAAACGAGAAAAATCCATTAATCTGATTTAAATCTTTGAAGCAAAATACATTTATCTCCCTACTCCTTGACTAAAAACTGTAATGCTCACAGTCAAAGTTAAATTAAAGTACACATTATAACTCAAGGACAGAAAAATAGGAATAAATAATCAAATACTTTCTTACTAGCTTCATGAAAAATCAATACTCAATAACATGCTCTCTTTAAGCTATGATCTAGCTGGTTAGGAGGCTAATCTTTTCCAAAAATGATAAAAATTTCGTTTTCCATCTATCCGCTAATTGATACCCTCTATGAGAGAGAATCAATCGTTTTAAGATGGACTATAGAGAGGTAACATGGGACCAGAGTAAAAATATCCTTGAATTACATCTAACTAAAGCATTTATTTTGAATGCATGCTTTAAAATGACCTTGATCTCTAGTCTAAGAGGTAATAGTGAAAATAATGTTGCCTCAATGTAAAAACAGGAGGCTAGGCACAAACCCAATTCCATACTGATACATACTATGTAGTTTTAAAACCAGAATATCCTCTCTATCATTTCTTTCAACATGGATATCCATCGTTCCCAATAAGTTAGGCCTGATTCTATCAATGCCATTTACCCACTTCATATAATTCATGAGAAATATTTCAGTAATCATATTAAAAAAGGCATACAATCAAAGCCCCTAATATTGTATCATGAACTTAGTGATATATTTTAATTTAATTCAATACTTAATGCAAGCATTACTTTAAATAATGACACAAAAGTCAGTAAAAGATTTTGCCCAATAATAGGGTAGAATCAGAGCTATATTTTAGTAGTCATTATTGAAGAAATGTAGGCAAAACATAATTTTTAGGCAGTCTGGCAAAAAAGTAAAACTTTTCAAGTAAAAATTTCCATATAATTAATGTAAAACTACAATTTTAAGTTAAAGCTAATCAATCTGCAATTCTCATATCATTTTCTTCAAGTAGTCTTGGCATTATAAACGGAATAACGTTAGTAATAGTCGCAATATTTCGCACATTTCTACTCTTAATTTGAATACAGGAGTTAATTTAACCTCCCGCTAACGTATCTATCCCCAAAGGAGGGCTTTGGAAAAAAAATCACATGCGGTTGAATATGCAGCTTTAAAAAAGTGTGGATCCATAAAAACCTGAGGCGAAAGATGAAAGATATTTCCGACCACATCCGCGGCCTTATCTGAGGGAAAAGCAATAGCGTCAAGGTGTTTCTATCCCATTGCAAGTATTGATTCGGCATCCATCTAAAGAATTTTCCCAGCATGGGAACTTTAAGGGTGATTAATGAACTGCGCGATAAAAATGCGTTGCGTGATGGATTTTTCCTTTTCCCGCAACAGGAAGTACCGTTTCCGTTTGCCTATCGATATTCCCTCGAGACATCAATCTCTCCGTTTCCTGCTTATGGGGAAAATGCTATTCACTACCAACGGCATTAATACAAAAAAATGTCCTAGCGTCAAATAATTGATGGAGCATGAGCAGTAGGGACTGGGTTTCTTTATCCAATGTAAAAAGAAAATGTAACGGATATACATTCAAGATCCTCTTGGTACTTCAATCAGTAATTCCACCAGTACTTTTCCTCCAAGCTCGCATACTACAGCACTGAAAATTTCCATCCTGTTGGCTCCTTATTATTGCAGTTACATTCCTACCATTTGCACGTTTACATTTAACTTGCTTCTCACTGAATCTCTTTTAAACAACTTCTGCAGTCACACTAATGAACTAAGTAGACAGCGCGCAGCTGCCAACAACACTTTCAGACAACGGGTTGTCTCAGAGAAGTCACAAGGGTATGCTAACTCCGAATGAGACGGTGCCTACTGGGAGCCATTCCGCCCCATGAAGTCGGAGTAATTAAGGGGCGCGGTCTGGTCTTTACCCAACATCATTTATATTCTTCTTCTTAAAGACCCCGATGTTATCGACTTAACTAAAACTTACTACAGAATCTCTCCCCATAGTGTTTAAATTTTCAATTTCAATTTAATGGCGTGACTCTTTGCAAGATTTCATTGAATCCATATCGGTCGAACTGCAAAACTATTCTCAGAATGCTGTGCTTATTCCAGCGGGGGTGGTTTGAACCGTTTGAGATAATTTTGATCACGTAATTATGGAGTAGCATGATACAATCACGAAGGGTTAGAGACTTTAGTCGTTCGAGAGTTTAGTTAGGTTCGAGACGAGAGTTCGAGACAGTTGTGTATTTGAACCATTCGTAAATTCCCACGTAACCTTTCCAATCGGGTGTTTCTCACCGGGACATTGTTGATGGAGTCGAAAATCTCGATTATAGCCGTAATATTCAACATACTAGACTCTTAAGTTATCCATCCTAATGTTTCTAACGTACTGAAAATGCAAACCGTTCGTTGTTTAACTGCATGACACCTTATTCACGCGATCGAAATTATGTCGAGCTTTTCAAGCACAAAGACACAGCCGCTGAAAATCAGCCATATATGCAAAAAAAAATACAATGGTGGCCCTTGAGATTTAAAGAACCCCATTCATCCGATTGGCATTTGACCAAAGATAGATTCTCAAAGAATTGGTAACCCCAACTTGGAACCATTTGATGAGAAAAGCAAAGCAGGGCAAACTTTATGTCGTGATGCACCTACACCTCCAATCCAGCACTTTATAGGCAGGCATTTCATAGCATGCTGGTAAAAAAGCAAAGCTAAAACTTAAACTTTCCCAAGATAGCTGAATATCAAGATCACCATTTTCACGAAGACTAATACACTGTAGGCTAAAAAATGTTTCCACAGACGCAAGTACAAAATAAATGCTCAAACTTGACATATTTACTCATTAATGGAACTTAATTTTCAGAGTAAAGGTCGGAAGCTTAGGAAAATAGTGAAATGTCCAAAGAATATTTCTCACCTGAGGTATGTGATTAGCAAAGCTGAACTTCAGCGAATGTTACATTAAGTTGAAACTACTAAACTCTTGTACTTCACTTGCAGGTGTACAGTATAACAAAGAGCTGAAAAAGGAGAAACTAATGGAATGTCAAATGGCTACTTAACTACTAACTTGAATTAACAAGCTCATTCCAATGATATGCCACAAGAAAAATTCAATTGGATCAATTAATTGCCAGAAAATTACTCCAAGAATGACTTATTTCCAAGAGAAAAGTACTATTTTCACTGTAGTTTTACAGAAATCATACGCAATGCAGATACTTGCGATCAAATAATATGTTCAGTAGGTACCATTTTTTTCAAAAAGAAAAGATAAATGGCAACATAATCGGCAAAGTACAAAAGGAATACTGCTAATTTGTAGAATTTGTTGAAAAATCCAAATCAGGGCTAAAATTTTATTGCAATGCAAATGCTTACAATACTACAATTCCTCGGTGGGTATTTAGGTATGGAGGGAGGATAGGAATACTTATAATGGAGACCGGACCTCACTAGGTTCATTCCGCCGTTTTTTATCCGTCATCGAGACGTTGAACTATTTCATTCATGCATGACACGATGCGTGAACGGAAGGCAGAAATTGACCACCACACCGAAATATTTAACAACCCACGAATTGTTTTAGGAGGGAGGATTCTGGGGAAGAGGTTATCCGTGTTTGCGGCCCCTGTGTCCCTCGTCCTTTCATTCCGAGAAGGGACGATGGGACGGCACAAAGCCTTTGTGCCGGATCTAAATCGGACATTTCATCCGGGGCGGACGGAATAACGGGGCGTATATTAAAGTGGGATTTGTTTGCCCTCCGCTTCCAAATGGTCGAAAAATCTTTGATTGGATGAATAATTCTTTTTGGCCACTACCCTGCTTAATACAATTGAGGAGAAATTAAAGATGGGATATTCACCACGGTTGAAGAGCTCCGATTTAATCACTAATGGATCTCACTGTTCTCAGATGCCAACGGATACTGAAAACTCCTAATGCATTCCTTTAACAGTGTGCGGATCCTCAAAACTCACAAAAGAAAAGAAAAAATTATGCCTGGGCATGGAATATGCTACAAAAACGTCTTAAAGTTGCATTAAGGGACGGCATAAACAACCACTAAAATAATTAGCATTGAATAACTATTGAAAACCATGACTAAGTAAGCAGCGGCATAACAGCAAAAACAGTGTTATCAGACCTTTAGTTTTCAAACTAATAAGAAGCTATCATTCACATGATACGGGTAGAATTTGGCAATGGTAAAATCATATGTTAGTTAATATTCATTTCCCGAGTCAAGCTCTTGAACTCTTTAAATTTGAACTCTAAGTACGATAGTACCCCTCGTACATTTTGTATTCTTCAACACCAACATCAAAAGCGTCAATCCTTTACTGAAGCTGCATTTAGATATTCATAGAGAATGGGTATTGCATGTCTACCCTCATAAATGTAGTGTTTATGTGAAATGGTGGCGTGTTCCAAGGATAAGTAGTGAGCTTACAATCCTCACTTGTGGTGAATAAAGACAGGGATGTTAAGATGACTGTGGAACTTGTGGAATGACAATAATCCTCATACTCGTACACTTCACATTGTTTCAATGAGAGAACTGTTTCTCGGTTAACGAGCAAAACTTCGTTCTTCACAATATATTCACGAGAACTTAAGTCGTAATTATTGAATCCCTAGAGGTGTCGTATAATAATAATTGTAATTATGCTGGAATTTTGGCCATTCGCATTAGCATATTGACTCCGGCCATTATAATGGCAATGCAACCTGATGCTTGACGGGAACTCGAAGGGGTATGTTACAAAAGTGACATATAAATAATTGTAAAAAGATATTCAAGGAGTGAGATGGTTAAATGAGTGCCTTCGTTTCATGTAAAATAGCTGCCACAAATAATGAAACGAAAGAAAACCCTTACAGGAACATTCGGATGATGAGTGGAGTCAATCATCCAACTTAATTTCCTTCAGGCTTAATTCCAACTTAATTCACTTTTTTTATAGTAAGATTTACGCAACTAAATTATCTGCTAAATGCACTGAGGGGCAATTATAATTCCTGGGGAGCTAGTCTGAAGTCCCAAACCAGAGTACACACGTCAAAAAATAGGTAAACTGCATTTAATAGGCCACTCAAAAAAAGAAATTTGTGCACGAAGTGTATAATGATGCCCTAAAATACTGACGCTACTTTTAGTGGCGATAATTTTCCCTAGCGTTAGGAATGAGGCTTCTGAAATCGGAATTTCAAACAAACAGACCAGCCAAACAACGGACGAAGGTGGATGTGTCATACTACGTTGTGCATTTCAATGGGTTCTTTTTGCAATGCATGATATTTTAGTCATAGTTAAAAAGTAGCTTACGTCGTAATTTTCAATCCCTTCATGATTACATGATTGCAATATCGACGCCCCTCCACTCCGCAATTATGTTATAATCGATTTAAATTGATCAAAATTGTTCATATAATTCCATGTATACAATAGAAAATTGTTTTCAAAAGCCTTTGACCACGTCGTAGGTATATTTTGATCGTATTCAGCCATGAATTGAAGTGCCTCTTACCTCAATTCTTATATGATTCCAATTTTACATCCCAAACTACGCTCAATCAGTCATCCACCAAATTCTTAATCCACACTCACACTCTCAGAATCATTACAATAGCTGGTTTTTACCTTCTATAATTACCTCTAAGTTACTCTTACGTCTAAGTAAGAAGAAAAATCTTGACTGTTTCGGGAGGTTAACAAGATAAATTTAATTTTCTTACGTAATACTTGAACGGCCCCTGAGGGGAGCATCTGAACCTATTTCATGTCTCGAAAAATCAATTTAATTCGGGGATAAGGCCAACATCAACAAGATATAGACCTGAAGGCATCATCGATTAGCCATGCAAGCCCATCTCCCGCTATGGCACCGTCCGCTTCCGGGTTAACCATTCCACACCGCTCTCTCATCCCCCACTAAAGCCCACCTCCAAACGAGGGATGAGCATCGAAAGAAAAATATCGTTATTTGACATCGATAGACCATCGAAGCTATACAATAGATTATAATAAAACTCCATCTCCTCCAGACTCCATCTTTAAACATCGATAATTAAATTATCGAATGTATGTATCAATAGTCATTACATGGATGACTACTATCGCTGGCTAAAGACTAGATGTTGCAACAATGATGGCTCAATTCGTAGAAATATTCAACGGCATGTACATCAAAGTCAAATTTTATTGGTTAAATACTTCATTTTTCCGTTCAAATTTTTATGCAACTGGTATACTGCCCGTTTCATGAATAACTTTATACTTATAATAAAATAATTAGGGTTTAACAACCCTATTTATATTTGATACCTTTTTCTTTTGACTCTATTGTGCGTTGTATTAACAATAGTGAAAATTATTTAGAACTGTTTCAAAATAAATTGGAAATGTCACAAAATTACTAGTAAACATAAAGCTTTAAGAATATGGTACAGAGGGAGAAATATTTGTTCGCAGAGTACAAGATATTATAAAAATTCTCTCATGAACTCACAGATTCTGGACAGTGTTTTTCTCTCTTAGCATATTTATTTTCTCACTTTCCTCATTTGCCAAATTTATGAAAACTTTCGTTCATAGGATACGAATGTCTCATGGTGGCATTTACATCAGGTTCCCATCAACTACACTAGTCTGCATGGTATCAGATGACTGAAAACTAGTAAGTGATAATAGCTAACTTTGATATGCTGATATCAGAACTGTTCGTATTTTTCTTCTATCAAGCACAGTTTTTTTCAGAATGGACCCAATTAAACTTCTAAGATTTATCGATAAGTGTCAGTGGGTAATTATTGTGCAAGGGATATTTCTAAATACAAGCTAATGGGCCTTAGGTTGGACCAAGCTAATAATTCTTAGGCTGGTATAACTGCTGCTATTGTTGTGTTACCTGGAAATTTTTATTCATCCTTTATTCATTTTGCTACACAAGTTTTATTGCGTGAAGTAATGCTAATGTAACTGACCTAACTGTAGTTAAAATATTGAAAACATAATTATTATTTTGTCTAAAATCCTGACGTGATAGATAAAAATGGAAGTCATATTTAGAATTAGCATAAAAAATTGATTCAAGAAACCCCTATTTTTAATAAATCATCTGACAAAAAGTTTCAAAATGCAGACTGATGCTATCAGAGGAAATTTGAAATTTACTTCATATCGTCAGCCAACCAAGAATTCATTGATTCGTGCTCAATACAAAGCATAGGCTTCTAAAGAAGTAGGCGCATTAGATCTGAAGGAGGGTTTTTGGGATTGTTTTTGGGGTAAGACGTAAAGGAGGAAAGAAGTCTGCCGCCAGCTAAACGAATGACGGCTATGGGGCCACGGATTAGCGTCCCTTTCAACTTACAGAGTTAAGTACCAGAGGAAGTCTCCTCAAAACGCCCAGGTAGGTGTCGGATTACGTAAGAACAATTTCCACCACCACTGAGGCTACAACTCGCACCCTCCGTGTGGTATAACAGTACTCGGGTAAATATACTTATCTGACCGCTTCAGTTCTTCCCGGGTTTCTCACTGGGTGAGGTTAATCATTTAGGTCGACGTTTCGAAAGGAGACTTTCCTCTTGTCATCAGGGCAGTAGATGATCATGACGAGATGAAGGACTTCTTTTGAAACGTCGCGTAGGCCAAAATGAAGAACCTCATCTCAGTGGTAGTCCCAAGAAGAGTTCACCAGTATAATTTACCGGGAAAGTATGAAATATTTGACCTCTTGAACTCTAGACTGAGCACTGTAATGTTTGCCTTCAGGAGGGAAAATTTGTGTCATGCTCTTATGAAGCATTGGTCTTTGAGTCGGAGGAAATATTTTAAAAACTATCGATGGCACAAAAACATCGGTCACAAGATAAGAACGGCGAAATATCGATCACTGGATCACGAATACCAATGTTTCAAGACTATCCCTGCTCATCCCTATTCCAGATCCAACTCTTCTTGGCGGCAGGGGTTGGAATTAATCTTCGTGCCGACCACCGCCGCCAGTCCAGAACATCGTCTCTCTTCCCCGACCCCCTCTCCCGGGAAATGTAGACCAGAATGGCATGTACGTGCCACACGTTGCCCTAAGTGGTGAGCGTTGATTAATTGCCGGAACACCGATCCAAACTGGGCCGGCACAACCCCAATTTTCGGCAACAATGCACTTCCACAGATCTCAGAACACCAAATTAACGAATAGAAATGCTTGTTACTTGCCGTCAAAATTTCAATTGGCAAGCAAAAGTGTTCATGATCATCTTAAGAATGGAGCTTGTGTTTAAGGCTCCAAACACAGGGATCTAATTCACGAGAGTTTTCGCGTTTTGGTGAAAAATGTTACGAGCGAAGATAAAGTGAGGCAAAAGAAGGATTGGGGTAAGAACCGCTAGAGCTAATTATAATGGCACTAAATAATTGAAATTTATTGCATAGGATGTAATTTACATAAAATACCCGTTTTAACGTTTGCACTTATTCTTCCATGAGTTCTGTTAAGACAACATAACAGAGGCTTTTTGGGATACCCATAAATTATGCAGATGAAAACAGTAGCATGATGATTTAATAACTTTATGAAATCAATAGGTATATATACTTCCAATATTTAAAATATATATAATATTAGGTTGAGTTAATATAACATGATCCAGTAGCAGGGGGTTTTCCGTAAACGTAATAATATTTGAGAACTATTGAGTTTATGCAGCAGTCTTATCTGGTCCGTAATTATGAACTTACTGAATGGTCTCCAGCTTTTTAGAACTTTGGTTTGCAATCAATGGAATTAGACAACCCCGCAATTGAAATGTTAATTTTTTCTGGAAAATATCCCAAAAATAATCAGTAGCTCATAGTTGAATGAGCATAAGCAAATACTGCATCAGAAACAAGATTTGTCGTTTAGAGATATAGAACGGGGTAAAAATAATATCCAAACACGAATGGGATATGGTAGCGGGAGGATAAACCCAACTTTTACCCTTCTGGGTAACAACAAATAAGTTAATTTGTGCGATTTGTTAATGCGTAATCTTTTCACTTTATTTATCTCTCTTTCTCTCTCCCTCTCTTTTGGTAGTCCATCCTTCATCATTTTATTCATTCATAGTTTCTTTCCTAATTTGAAAGAAACTGCAACATGGGCACCCACAGTGCAAGCATCCTTCAGCGAAAGCAAAAACATTGAAATCCGGCTGGAAGACAAAAACTTTAACAGGGAATTAGGTTCCCAACTCAGTAACGCCTGGAATCTAGGATTGAGGAACATCAAAGAAAAAAGGAGAAAGAGAGATAATCAGATTCCCGCCTTCAGAGGAGCTTGAACCCGGCGAGAGTAGTATATAAGGATGACTACTTGACGAGAACGACAATCTACAGCCCTGATGACGATGCACGAGTCGGGCATCGAAACGTCGGCCATAAGGGAGATTCTAACCCGGTTGGAAACCCGAGAAGAATTCATTCATCAGCTACACCAGGAAAGCACCAGATCATACAAAAAACATTTTTACCCGACCATTACAGGTCACATCGGGCATCGAAGTTAGCGTAGACTTTCCTATAACATTTAGCTTTGGATTAACGTACGGGAATAAAACCTGGCGGAGTACGTTCAAGCTTGACGGAGCTGTTGGTGCCCAGGATTCGATAAAAATCGATAAATTCAAGGAGCATGAGATAGAGGTGGTACGGTTTAAATTTCCCCTCCCGAGTTCCCCGTGACGGAGAGCAAACTTTTTGAAACAATTTTGGACGAAAAAAAAAGATACAAAATAGTCATGGAGGCTCCCAGGTGTATTTTAGTATTAACGGTCATTTCTCATCCATGCCTCGATCCCTGTTCCCTGGTGGGGGTTCGCCGCTTCCCTTGAACTCTTCTCCCCTTCGGATTCAATCATGCCAGCGCTCCCCAGGTCCCCTTTCGCGTTCTCCCCTCCCCCCCAGCCCCCTCCTCTCGCTTAATTCCCTTCCCCTCTCCTCCATTCCCCTCCCCAGATGACCCCGGTGAGCGTTATTTCATTGCTACACCAGCAGTTTGACCTTTTCAGCGGTTCAATCTCTGAGATGCCCAATGGCAACGTTGGGAGAGAGAGAGAGAGAGTGAGTGAGAGAAAGAGAGAAAAGCTTTTTTTTCAAGAGCTATAGTTTCTCTCCTCTCCTTCTCTCCAATCTTTGCTATCGCTGTCATTTTTTATTTTCGTGTTCCAAGGTGACTACGCGTGTTAAAATTGTTGGATTAGCCCGAGACCTTTACGATAGTTTGGTTTTCACAGCGCCTGCACCGAGTGATGGATAGCGATCTTTCCTACGCTACGTTGGGAGAACGTAAATAGGATTTTTTAAAACATCCCTATTGAATTCGTGGACCTACGTTTTGTGGAATTTGGATGCAGTTCCACTTGTATTGGCAGTATTCACAGTAGCCGAGGATCGAAGATGAGGATTTGGAATCACAAATTGGCTCAAAAATGTTTGCGAAAACTACCATGCCCTTTTGAGTTGTCTAGTAATAATCTTTGGCAACATAAACTTGGAAATAAAGTAGCATTAAACTAAATCAAAGGAATCTGGAGAATGCATTTACATGGCAGTGAGGCAACAAAACAGAATAATTGGAAGAAATGGAAATGCGGTAATGAGGGATGATGAAAAACCAGATAGACCGAATTCATCACGGATGCAGAAGCCCAACGAAGAGCTGGAGCGAGATGCAGCAATTGTCGGTCACGGTGGCGACGGGGTGAAGTCCTCGCCCGCTAATCCGAGGGTCACGGGTTCGAGTGCCCCTTGGGTGTTATTTTCAACACTTAGGACATGGGTTTTTGTGTTCATCCGTTGCTGTTTTTTATGCGCCAATGTAAAAGGCCAATGGTGCTGTTTTAGGGATTGTAGAAATAATAAAAAAAATAAAATGTGAAATAATAAATCAGCCAACAACCAGCATAAAGCAGTAAAGAAATCTGAAACATTGGTACCTAATGACTGTGGATTCTACCGTCAAAACATTTTAACGAAAGTATGCACAAATCCAACACAACACCAGAAAATATCCAGTGAATTACTATGGTAATCAAACACTACTTATGCAATAGAAACTCCATAACATTATTGACGATCGTCGTTTCAGATTATTACAGCTCATAAAAAGACGGAAAACACTAATTTCGGCGAGCAGTAATTTACGTTAATTAATGAACTATTGCTAGTTTAATCGCAAAAAGGGGTTAAACATTCTTGATACGAAGGTTTCCGCAGCATTTAGGAAGAAGTATATCTGCTTTCAAGTGTTCCTCCACGTGGTACCCAGTGATGGTGACGACAGTTTCGCCAACCACTCTGCTGTCGTCTTCAGGTCTGATGTGGAGATGAGAGATTTTGGTCCGTCATAATCAGTCCGTCGTAATTTATATGCGTGTCTCAGCAGATGGAAAGTCCAGATTTGTACATTTACGATCAAACTGCTCGATGGCTCGAATTTTCCAAAGTCCTTCAAAGCTATTGGGTACCAATATTGGAAACACGATAACACTCAACTGTATTTGTACTTTTCCTTTCAACTATTTTAAGTTTGTGCTGTTTGGTGAACAGAATTCCGAGAAAGATTCAACTTGAATCAATGAAGAATAATGAAATTTGCACCAGGTGAAAAAAATATGAAACAATGCTCGCTACAATAGCAGAAGTAGCAACATTTATTGATTGGAGTTACATTTTGGGAATTAGTGCAGGCGACGTGGAAATCGAATTTGTAATCCCAGGAAGTGGGAAACGAGCAATATTTACGTCCATATTTCGGATTAAACTCCTGACGATTTGAAAGTAAAAAGGATTATCCTGGATTTTCATCCAACTCACTCATTTTAATTTTTCCATATTCATCAGCCGGAATGAATGTCATGAAATTATATTCATCACAAACTAACGGAACAATGAATACAGCCGTATAAACCATGACATTAGCATAAAAACGTAAAAATTAACGACTTATTGGATTGGAATTAATGAAATAGGATTATTAATTAGCAGCACCAGGTTTAAACGAACTGAGTTGCGATCACTCGCTTCCAGATGGGAAATATATTCATAAGATTCTTTGTTGTCGTCATTCTTCAACCTCTTCAAAACCCATTCCAAATTTATGAAAACATCTTTCCCGCGTACATTGTTATCGTTACTGTATGACACAAAACAGTGTAAACAAATAAAGTATCCTAGTTTAAAAATTATAGCAAAAATCATCATGCATTAACGAAAACCTATTAGAGTTCCATGGCTATTATCCTTGATTTACCAGAGAACCTCAAAACGTGAAATATATGAATGAAAAATACTGGCAATTTTCCACAAGAATATAGTTTTAATCAACCGGTTTCGATGTACAACACCATCATCTGGTCTGGACCTGATGATGGTGTTGTACACCGAAACCGGTCGATTAAAACTATATTCTTGTGGAAAATCGCCAGCCTTTTTCACTCATGATGTTATTCCACAAAATCAAGCCTGAAACAACAACTTTTATAAGTGAAATATAAATACTCAATCCAGTCTTCATTGACTTATTTCCATCCAATCACCTAGGATGCCGATGAAATAATTTGGGATAATGCTAGCTACACTTCATCGTCACTGGCAAGTTTTATTCCTGCGGTTTTTCAGTTGCGATGCCGTTAAATTTAAGCAAATTAGCATTGGATAGGACCTAGGAATAAAGACAAAATAGTATTTACTTCTCTATAAAGGATGGGTAGATATTTTGGCTTTCGTCACTTACTGTATCTAGAAAAATGATAAAAGGAACACTCAGACAGTTAGTAGAAAAAGGTTTATGCAGATGGCAACGGAGAAGAATGTCCTAAATGGTCTATAGTGAGCGAAGAAATAAATTGGGTTTATACTTACATGCCAAATTTATCGATTGGTTTGAAAGCCGTTTTGATGGATCATAGTACCTAGTAAGTTACTACCTTAGTCCTACTTAACGATTAATGGATATTTACAAAATACTACAGCCGCATAGAGGACAATGCACTTACACGACTGAATTCATGGATAGCTTTAAAGAGAGCCCACTCTGAAAACTATGTGAATGAAGCACTGTTGATCTGAAATATTTTAGCGCTTATGTCTGAAATACAGTTCATTATGAAAATATTTGTGCTCATTATAACAATAATTGAAAAAAATACACTTCTTGCTAGCAAAACGAGAGATGATGTTAGCACTTTTAGCTGTTTTTACAAGACAATGTGGCACAGATGACGGGACATGCTGAGGGGTGGTATGACCCCGCAGCAATTTAGTTCCCTAGATGAGCTTTTCCACATAAGTGGAAGGATAGCTTATAAAAGGGGAGTTAAACGCAACAATAAAGAAGCTGAAAGGATTAGTGAAGGGGTAAAAAAGAGAGTTGGCTAATGGTGCGAATGGAAGAGTGGAGAAAGTTCTGGTAAAAAAAGGTAGGGGCACGAGATGTTAAGAAAGAAAAGCGAAAACGAAGAGGAAGACTGATGCGCTTACTGCTATCGCTGCACTGAAAGCCACGGGAGTATAAAAAGATGTGGGCAGAGACACGTTAAAAGCCTAACGTTGGGTGGGGAGGCAACTGCGTTTGATCTTCCCTCCACTCCAAGACAGTTTTCCCGACCAGCGGTGCGCCCCCTTAGGGCTTCCCATCCCCTTTCTCACCCCTAAATTCCTTGAACCTCCCGCGGCGAATAACGCTATAAAAAGAAGAGTCGTAAAGTGGCCTAACTGAAAGCAGCGCGATATGGTAAATGTATCCATAGAAACTTTTGGCTAAAGAAAAAAAGTCTAATTACCTTGAGTAGGTTTCCATTTTGCAATCAAGAGGAAACAAAAGTACTTTCTTAGATTTCGATTACAGAATAATATTCCCCGATGAAGTAGAATGTAGGCTCATTAACCCCTTCCCTGACACATTTTTTTGAGGAAATGGTTCCAAAAAGGATCATATTTTTTATTGCATTTTTTAATTATTTATATGTTATAATGATGGGAAAAAAAGTTTATTTTGAGCATTGAGCTTTTATTTATTATTAATTTCAATTTAAACCCTTATTGTTATAAATTGTCTAAAGTGAGAGAGATTCACTTCTACCTCAACTAGAACAAGTATTTAAGCCAAAATATCTATATTTTTATTGAAAATTCTACAACCCTAACATATATTCAAATCGAGTAGTACAAATTTTAATTATTTTCAGATTTTTTTGTGTGGTAAGTCCTAAAACATGGTGAGAGAGAGCGTTACAACCACAGAGTTACATCGCAATCTGGGCAAAAATATCTGCTTTCCCTTCGAATAATTTTCCCGTGCACATTTCGATTTCTAGCACATAAAAAGCACTTGTGTGTTGGGCTTGCCTTCTTATCAGTGGCTAGGATCAGCTCAGAAAAGTTCATTTCTAAGGGGCGGAGAGGGTGAGGTGTTGCGGGTGGCCTACCCACGCCAGGAGCCAAAAATTGGGGATGTACTCCTCAATAATTTTTTTCGATGAGGTCAAGTCTATTATTCAAATATGACTTCCTTCCATAACCTGTTCAAAATTTGGTAGATTTTTCAAATTTTATTCAGTTTTGGATTAGTACGTATTTCTGCGACATATTCCTCATTTTTGTGAAGTGTAAATTTTTCCAGATTTTTTTGCAAATCGGCGATATGACATCGTTTCCCAAAAAAATGACGTACACAGAATCCACCGTGTGGTCCAAAAATGCTCTTTGTCAGGCTTTTTCACAATGCTCTGCAGCATTATTAGCGCCAAGAAAACTCGTATTTCAGGAACACTCACTTCACGCCATTGTTCTCTGGAACCAGAGCGTTTTTCACGAAGACACTGATTAGCATACCAATTTGTCTCATCAGTAATTAGTTACATGAATTCATTGCCGAAGAACAGTTGAAAAAACTGGAGTACACCACCATCTTCTTGAACTTCAAAATTGAGTGATGAAGCACTTTCAAAATTGAACCTTGCGGGTGCAAGGAGGGGGAGATTCGCTACTTTTCATTTCTCTCCATTGGTCGTCTTCAATAGGCTCACCTTTGCACTCGGCATCTGATATGGTATGCTCGGAGAATCTCGATTCAGATCCCGAAGTTTCTAAATTTCCTTTTTCCATTTCATCACCCTTTCACTCTCACTTTCTGTTGCAGAATGAATAAAGCAAAACAGTAAAAAAACACTGAGGTAACCAAAAATTACTATCGACATCTAATCACATAAAAACGTATTTCTGTGAAACGCTGATGGAGAAGGGACACTAGACGTGAATGCTCAGGAGGAGAGTGAAGAACTAACTTATGTCTCCGTTGAAAATTTAGGATAAATTGAAATGATTTTATGTCGACACCTTTTGATAAAGGTAAAAGAATTTCAGGGGTACACTAGGAATATCCACGGATATATTGACATAAGCTTGTATACAGTACCTTCCCGAAGAGGATAAGACAAATCGGTGAGATTTAGAGAGAAGGGAGGGGTACCGAGAAAGATGGAAATCAGGGGAAATAATAACAAATGCGGAGTCTTCCTGCTCAAAGTCTTGCTAAATGCACGTCTGAGTGAAAATATGCCTTTTCCTTATGTGCGTATTCTTCGCTTTCAAAGATTACCGCAAAACAAGCACATGAGGTCGTAAAGCAATGAGGATGAAGGCATTCTTTTCCACAGAAGATCTTTCCCATTCATAAGGGTCCGCTGTCCCACTTGAGTGAAGAAATTATGGCCCTATTATGACAGGCATCGAGCAGGGTCGGAAAGCGACCGCACGCCCAACCATTTTCCTGGGGCTTCCCAGATGGACAATGCACTCTTGGCGGGGCGCCCCTTATCTATTGCCCCTTTTTTCTCGGGTGACCTTGGAAGAAAGAGGGCTGCAGCGTAATACACGAGCACGAGAGGAAACCTGAAAGTAATGTATCGAACGGGAAAGCAAGCCACTGCCACTTTCCTGAACATTTTTTGAACTACCAGTTATGCTGTAATCGAGAGATTTCTTCCGATTTTTCCCGAAAAATGACATTTACGGAGGTTGGATATAAGATGACTATCATCGTCTAAATCTCAACCTCTAAAAGCCGTTTGTTGCATAAGTGGAAGCCACTAGAGACTGAAAGGTTACTTACGAGACTGAGAAATCACGAGTTTCACATCAACACGGCAGATTTTATTTTACTACAACACCGCATTCGAAGGACAGGAAAGGAAGGCTAAGTATTTGAGAAATTTGCTGTAATAGGTATGCATAAGTTCAACAATTCTTTCTACTCCCACACAATGTATTACTATGAGCATGAACATATCTAGACTAATCATGCGAAAACACGCTTCACTAGTCATAGCTTTATCCGAATATTCCTTTATCCTGTATTCGCTTTTTATATGGCTGGTTGCATAACACCCCCTGCCACACGTCCGTGGTGCAGTTTACGGGTAGGTAGGTACGTAATGTATTGTTTAGAAGTGATGGTAAGGGATTATTGTTATTTACATACATAGTATCACCGTAACGAGTGTATATCGCACGACTGTTATTTTTGCATCCGGCCAGTCAGATGGAGATGGCCATGAATGTCGGAATCAATTATATTTAGCGTTATGAACCCAAAAATAAAAAACAAATGCAATATTTTTGTAAATGTAATAACATTTGAATGCGGTATACATGCATGTCTAAATGTATGAATTCGATACCAGATAAATTTATCTAAAACAAGAGCAGATTATGCGCTAAATCTCACGTGTAATTGTCCAAATACCAAGGTAAAAATTACGAAAATTATGACGCAATTCCATACGCTAATGCAACGAAATAAGTCTCAAAAACTGGCTAAAAATGAACCAGTGTGTCCGCAAATGCCATCTGCTGCCTAGAGATAGAATTTCTACGAAGGGGACGAGATTATTCGTCTTCGGAAGCTAGGAAGTCGAAAGAGCGGCCTTGGACGAGTTAACTCGTCCCTGACGCGATTTGACACACCTGGTTAGGACGAGTTAACTCGTCCTTGTCAGGGAAAGGGAATAATTTCTTAAAGTCTGTGCCTGTGTAAAGCATGTTACGTATATTACGTGCAATGTCACGTATATGTATATTCACTCATAACTCTATTTGGAATATAAGTTGCCAGATACGTACTTGCTACCTTATCAATTTATAAAAAATCTAAAATAAGGCAGTTAAGTGACTCGATACGATTTCGCGTGATTAGTTAGGTTAAAAGCATATTAGAAGGTAATGAAACAGCGCAAAACTGTAATTGAAGTAATTTGCGTGCAGAAAGGTATATAGAAACGGTTGCCATTAATTATTAACAGGAAATTTCTGTGAGCATGGTCAAGTCTAATTAGACACCTATATATCAAGATGTGAGTCATTTGGATCAATGGTACTGAATATGACAGACATTTCACCAAGAACTATATTTTTCCCCGAAACATAAGTAACTGCTCAATCAAACATCACACTGCATTCCACAAACATTGTCACACTGTGTAGGCTGTGTCATGCTATCACATTGTCAAGGCCATCAATCGATTTTCCAGTTTCAATGATAAAGAGAGAATTATCCTTTATTAAGTGATCTTCAAAAATTGCTTGCATCAGAAACACAATTGTTTCCTACGTATCACTAGTATGTTAGTAAATCTGCTACAACGAGGTAAGAATGGAAAAGGAATAGACAGAAAATGAATTATTTTCAAACAATATTCAGTATATTTTGTCGTGATGTTTGCCCACGCATTTAGGACAAGAAGTTATTGAAATCATAACTTATTAATCAAATTGGAAAACCTCTATTTCCAAACATAATAGAAAAAATGGGAAAATAGTGGTAATTACATAATTTTTTCTTATCTAACTGAATGTTTGATGCTGCATTAGACAAATTGCTAGTATTGTCGATTGCGACAGTCATTTTCCCTCAGAGGCCTCCAGATAATAATTTCCTGGCTCTATTGTTGAGCGATAATTCATTTTTTCCTTTCCTTATGCCAAAATAAAAACCTGAAACGACATCAGAACAAACTTGTACCGTCAAGTGTTCTAGCTCTCCACGATTCGAGTCACAGCTGAGGATATTAACCAAGTGCTCTCTTTGCTGACCCATAATTGTAAGAGGGGAAATTAAGCTAAGCTGAATGAGAGATAGTTTCAGAACCACCTATGAAAAAAATATCTGGAGAGCGACCGTAATTGCGATTACCTTCAGCTTGGTGAATTATATATGGCATCTTCAAGTTCAGTATTTCCAGTTTTTCGGATAAGCACGCAAAGAGCAAAGTATAAAAGTACGTCCAGGGTGGAGTAGAAAAGAAAGATAACGATTGTGGAGGGACTCATGGCGTCCCCACCATACACGTCATAGAGAAAGTAATCCCAGCGCAGACATTGCCCGCAGTCGTGGAGAGCGTAATGGGCTATGAAGATGAGAAGAGTGTACCTAGACTACTCGGGAAGGACAATGATGTTTGGACGATGGCTTTGGGGGAGAGAGTGAAAATGAGAATAGATCTCAACTGTGGACTGCGCAAGGAAGAATGCTGCTCGAGAGCGAATATTCTGAGGAAAGAAAACTTAAGATGGCTAAGAAAGTCTGCAGTGGAGCGATAACGATGAATATATGGTTAAGACATTTGAATGGGCCGAATGATATATGGCAAATTTTGCTTAACTTGAATTTATGCGAAGCAGCTGAGGCGCAAGACCGAAAGCAGTAAATACTGAAATGAAGCCATGGGAGCGAAGAAAATGGCTGGGTGTATTTGAAAGTGAGAGGATGGGATGCTCAATAAAAGGGAAAGGGACTGAAAGCAATGGATTGCAAATCAAATGACGATCATAAGGAAATGAGGCCCAGTATGGGTAAAGAGAGAGTTTCATACTCTCTTAGCATGCATGCACAAAGCTTTAGCTTGAGTTATCGTTCCATCAAAAATTAAATACATTACAAATCTTCGGAAAACGTGCAAGAGCATTTTATGCATGAGTGTGCATTTTAAATTGAATAATGGTGAGCAAAAGCTTTCAATGAATTAATAAATATTACCATGAAAACTTTGCCCTTAATTCGCAGATTCTCTCACCATAGAGAAGCGTAGGTTTATTTATTTTTTAATTATTTATTTTGCAAGAACGAAAGAATTTACATTGTAAGAATATTTCCCATTCTTACAATGGACAGAAGGTACATATTGTGTACAAGTGACGAGTGTGGTATATTTAGTGAAAAGTAGTTTATATTAAAATTAGGCCATATAAACTCAAGATAGTTTTGTTGGTTAGGGAGAAGAATTAGTTTTGACTAGTTTGTGTGATTTTTAGTATGACACTGTAAGGACGGTGATTTAACGTGTGTTTTTCAATCTTTCATATTTTCATAATTCTCCTGAAGGACAGGAGGTAGATATTGTGTGCAAGTGACGAGTGTGGTTTATTTAGTTAATAGTAGTTTATATTACCATTAGGCCATAAAAGGATAATTTTGTTGGTTAGAGAGAAGAATTAGATTTTACTTGCTTGTGTAAAGTTTTAGTCGGACACTGTAATGACGGTGATTTTTTTTTTTAATGTGTGTGTATTATATATTTTCTGTTAGAGGTAATTAGACCTTTCCTCTTTAAGAGGGTGGTCACGGCGGTTTTTAAATCGCTTGGTCCCCAAATCCTCCTACACCATGCATCTCTTCTCACACCCTCCCCTTGCAACTCCCCCTCACACCTCTAAAAACTCCCTGTAAACAATCCACCCCTCCCCTTCCCCCCAGCCATCGGAGTCGCCTAGCAGTCTTCCGAGAAACCCATAGTCTCTTTGGTACTCATTTTTAAACTTAACGGAAATCCTCTACCCTCCCCCTTCCCCACCCACCCCCTCTCCTTTCCTCAGCATAAGCCCAGACTGTATATTGCCACCCAACCAACCGCGAAATGCACATGAGTGTACCACAGTGTGGTGAAACGCGCGTCGTGCCAGCGTAATAAAGTTTTGTGGAAATAACAAAGGTATTTTTCTCATCATGGATATTTATTTAAGTTTACAATAAAAACAGCCACTAGGTCTCTTACATTGGGCATATTTAAATAATGTTAGTATAGGTATTTAGACGAAAGACCGTTTGTATCTTCATATCTCTCTGTTTGAACGATACATAACAAATAACTTCACCTCATTCAGCCGCTTACTGGTGTGGAATACAGCTTACGTGTAACATATGGGTTCAGGAAGTAAAATATAGAACTCAAGAAACTAAAATTAAATCAAGGAAAATGAAAGATTAAATACAGCTGTCATAAAGCAAACACCTACAATTACTATGCTGTTAGGAATGCTTATGGATCATTATATAGTAAGCTCAGCGTTATTAGAGATAGAAGGATTCAGTGATACATTTACTCACAGACTACAATGATCTTAGAAAAACCTGGTTTTGATGAATTAGGGCAGAGCTAAAGCTCTTCATAGAAAGCAAAGAATTCTGAGGGACAAAGCACCCATAGTCAGGGAGTTGGAAAAAGTGGTCTGTGCCATATGTGGTTTCCCTTGATGATCTACTATCAAGAGGATAAAATTCCAATGATTAAATAGAAAGAGATGTTTTGACGATATTTCTAATTGTGTTCGACCAATCACCAACATTTCAACGACAAACCGCCGACCTACCCTTCCCAGCATATGTGGCATAACTTTCTGGTCCAAATATGGAAAATTGAAATGGTCTAGGTCATTAGCACTCCATAATGATTTCCCTTGGTGCATTTTGCTCGATAATACACAGAAATCTACTGCAAATTCTAAAGGCTATAGGGAGTGTGATTCCTAGCATTTTTGGGGGGAGGTAAGGGTCGCAAATCCTTACTTGTGGAACTATGACAGCAGAAACATTTTATTCGTCCCAATTTCTAGTTCCTAGGAAAGCTCAAATTTCTAGGAATATTCAGGTGCCATCTTGAAAATAAACTACCATGAGTATGTGTAAACTGTAACGTAAATACAGTGAAAGAACGGCACACATCTTATGCACTACTGTGGCATGTTTCGTATCTCTAAAATCGGCATAGGATCTGAGATTCCATTGCAACTGCAAAATGTGCAGGATAAAATGTTAACGTTACCATAGCTTCAAAGGGTAGGAGTTTTTTACCCCATGTCCATCAGACAAAAGTTCTTAAAATAATATCCCCTATAAATTTGTAAGTTACGCACATTCCTCCTGAAAACCATGTAGTGATCTGAATTGGTTATACATACTACATCCATCCAAGTATATCAACCCCCAAAAATTCCTTTATATGCCGAATATGAACCCAAGACGAACATTTCGTAACCTCAAAGTCACAAAGGCCGGCAACTGTTATGCGCATGACTTAACTTTCACGCTTGTCCGCGTCTTTCGAGTCTGAAAGAGTCATCTACGGAGAACTGACGACACAGTTCTGGCATATTTCCAGGGTTCTTTCCTCTGCGGCGTAGAGAAACATTTTATCGCCCAAGCACACTCATATTTTGGCCCTCAATTAGTGAAGAGGCTATATAAGACTGCTGCCAAATGAGTCGAATTGAGAGTCTAAGAAAGAAGTCCCTTTGTCGAGGTAGGGAGCAAAAAATTTGATGCTCACACAACTTTTTATCATTTTGACTCAAAGTATGACAAAAATCTATTGTTTTCATCTTGCGGGTTTTCTCATCTGCGAAAGGCTGATCTGAGAATGCAATCGAAATCCTGACACTATAAAACTAATTCGAAAGGCTTAACTTTCCATCCAATTCTTTAGCCATTGTTTGGGACTATTCGATTTCCCAAGAGGGAAGTTTCAGTTTTGTTACATAAAAATATTAAAATACTTTGATCGACCGAACACGGTAAGCAAAATATTTAACCCGATAAGCTCGTATCACCACTGTATAATTTCATAGGCAGATACAAATCCGCATTTCATGAATACATTTTTTTAGGCCATGGTACGAGTATTGGAAGAACAAAAATAATTTTGGTCAATCGATTTTTATGTTTCAAGGTGCCTTTGTTAGATGCCATGGCAGCATTAAAAATTCAAGGACTCATTAACTGATGTATGAGTGATTCTAGTTAACAAACATCAGCCATTTGAATTCTGGTTTTTGAAGCCAATTACGTGGTCGTCAACACTTAATGATCTCAAATAAAGTTCTATGCTAATTAAATTGTGCGTGTGGCATACGAGTCCCTCTTTGAAACGAGCTCTCCGTTTCCAATTGATCTTGTTTACTATTTCAGTCATTTACATTTACTTCACTAGGATAATCATGACAATGCAAAAATACTTCAATGTAAGAGGAGAAATCACTGACAGCATCATTATCTCCATAATCTGTAACGGAAAATATATGAAGTCCACTGCAGCGTGCAAGCTTTGAGATTTGACCTTTCAGAGTTTGAATTCTAATCAAGCATCCCATTACTTTCCACTTTATACTGGACGTATTACGTTTGTAAAACATTTTTAATAGAAAAAGAAATTGAATGCCTGACGGAATGATTTAATTAGAGAATTCTCAGGTTCTTACTTTTTCATAAGGAAAAATTGTAAATTCTATAAAAGATAATTAAATGAAAAGAGGGGGTTGTATTCTGAAAAGAAGGTTAATTACAGTCGCAATTCTATAAAATACAAGCCATGCTACTTTGATTTAATCTAAAAATGAAGACTTCATGCTCGTAATGAACTCTTTTACCCTTGTATCTGAATAGTAGCACGTAGATAAGGAATACATGGTGTGTATGAGTGATTTTTGATTCAATATATATCGCTCATCATGAGATATTTAAACAAAATATTTAATTTTTCACTTCAATTATTAATTTTATATTTGAAAAATTTTCAAAAATGAAATCACTCAAAAAAATAATTTTCATACCGATCATAAACTCCGCAAAATATGATAAAGGTATCATCCACAAATGAGTGAGAATTACCAGATATTATCTTAGTATGTCAAGTCATGCTTCACAGAAAAAAAGAGAATGATTTCAACCACAAGAAGAGATTTTGCAGATTACAAATATAAAAATGTCGGTACTAAAGATAAATGGAGGATATTTCCGGTTTCCGGGGTTTCCGCGGAACCAACGGTCAACCATCAAGGTCGGTTGACCTGAAGAAGTCTGTAGGATAGCAAGGCGAAAAATCGTCCAGGAGAAATGGAACGACGCGGCGGTAAACCCGGAAACCGGAAATATCCTCCATCCAAGTCCCGCAGAAGCCTACGTCAGAACAAAAGAGAAATGTTGGAGACGAATATGCCAGTGAAAGTGGTTCTTCAGGGGATTCAGCTACGATACGGGTCTATAGCTCGTTAAAGTTTAACCATTAACTCGAGAATAACTTTCAACGTGATATCACTCTTAAGTATGACATTATCTGCAACAATAAAATTGGTTTCAAGTGAGAGAATATAGAAAATCATCATAAATAATAGTCACACTACGCTGCAGGCTGTGATGGATTTAACATTAAGATCTAATCCAATTTAATAACCAACAAAGTATTTTGCTAAATAAGTTAAAACTTTATCTCTTGATTCAGCCAAGAAGATATAGAATCAAGAGAAGGAGACGCATAAAGCTGTAAAAGGATTGTAATAAATTGGCCTGGCTAGAGGAATTGCGGAAGATAAATTTTAAGGAGAAATTTACATTGAAGAGCGCTGCTAATTAAAAAAACGAAAATTCCTTTATTTCAACTGCCCCACACCTGCACCATGCACTAAAATAATTTTTTTATTCTAAAATTCCTCGATAGATGACAAACGCTGTAAAACCGCTCGAAGTTCCCCACACTGAACGGGGTATACAGCGGAACTACGGCTAAATGTTATTCTAATCCTATAATATTGGTATTACCCTTCCCAACTTCTCCAAAGTCGGAATTTCTTACCAAATATAAAATAACTCGATTAATAAGTTAACTATCGCTGTCAAGGTCACATTTACTTTACGGTAAACATCCAGAGAAGCACTAGAGAAACGGTTAAACTATGAGCATGCACATCAGTGCTGCACAGCTGGTATTTGGAATAAAGCCTAATTAAGAAGGAATTATATGCACCGTAGGAGTATTACGCAGAAGCAATTTCACAGAAGGCGAAGGAGGATACCTTGAGGGCATAACAGGCTAAGCCTCCTTAGAGCTAATTAGGATTTTCCATGGGCATATTTTTAAGCAAATTTGAAACCATAGAACACCACAAGGTTGAAATTTAGTATCTTGATACCTGGATCAAAATAACCGGGGAACCTGAGCTAAAACTAAGCATATTGAAAGAATAAGATATGCTATCCCACCAGGCATGGGAGTGGAAAGAGAACCCTTGCAGTAATGACGAATACGACGCAGGAAATCAAGTGAAATTTTGGTAAATGGGATCTGCTCTCATCTGGTAACCAACCACTCCCCGACTTAGGTAAATGGCGAACTTTTATATTTACAATTTTGTTAGCTGATTTATCAATTGTTTGAGCACTCTTGGTAGTTCCACATTCATTGCACATATTTGGGCCTGGATTTGCAATTATTTGTGCCAGGGGAAAGTATGACCTTATGAAATATCGCTTTTTATCTGTTCAAAGGTCTAGGTGAATTTCCTATTGGACCAAATAACCTGTTAAAAACATTTATTTACTATTTACTACTTATTTACCTCAAGGAGAATTACAATTTCTGATACGAAAGCTAATATTTTTATAGATTTACTTTTTACTACCATGCTATCGACAAATCCTATATTTTCGCTGTGATTTGCGATTTCAAAGTATGTAGCATACTATTGAACACAAAAATAAATGATGAAGAAATGTATTGAATTAATCCTCATAGCAGCAATATTTCAGTAACACTATTAAAAAGGTATTATTAGTACTACTTTAGTTTTAAGCAAAATTTGGAAGGAAAAAAGATTACCTGTCAACCCTTTTTATAATTTATTCAAACAAGGGTCTAAGCAATTATAGCAGGGTACCATAAATAGCTCTTTTCAACTAACCTGAATATTTATCAAAAATTTCAATTTCCCATCAAAAATTCACAAAAAATTGCTGCCTATCCATGTAAGAAAGCAACTTGTTTCCACCTTAATTTTTCCTAATTTTGATTACTGCTGTCTTGTATTTTATGATCTCACAGCAGAACTTAATAATAACCTTCAGCGCCTAATGAATTCCTCATGTATTCCCTACTCATACACGAAGACCCACAGTACATAATTGACTTTTATCCCAAGAGAACCATATTGCCAAATATAGTTACTAGAGCCGACCCTAACAACTTACATGTCTCACATTGTCGGTCCTCTACATTTCAGAAATCATTTACCGTTACCGCCTCTCAAAATTAGAACTTCCTACCTAAATCAATTAAAGATTCCTCATCGCTGCCCCAATTCAAAAATAAATTATATTCTTACCTAACTTGCCCCACATAAGCTGTTTTTATTCATTTCAATGCTTTAATCATGTATGGGTTGTACTATTTTGGTTTATTTTTCCATTGTTATTTATTTCAAATTATTGTACCTTGTACATTGAATCCTGTTTATATTTAATTCATTGTGAGAACTTGCTTCGTATCCCATATTCTATATTGTGTTTTGTTCATGATGTTTATTCCATTCATTTGGCATGTTGTTTTTTTCTTGTTGTTCACTTAATTGTTATACTTTCTTTTTAAATTGATGATATTATTATTATTATCATCATTCAATATCCTTCCATAATCTTCTAGCATCTCTAAGTTACACAAATTTCCACATATGAGCAATAAAAAAATCCGTTATTTGTTTTCATTCCAGTCCAGAGTATTACCAGAGCATCGAGACTGAACTACTCGCACCTATATATATCCTTCAAACTTTTCTCATTTTCTACCATTTAAGATTATATCATCATTAAAAAAACGTTTTTTCCCCGTCTTAAAATTTAAAAATGGCCTATGTATGGTAATCCTAAAATGCATACGGAACACTAGATTAACGTAGTTAATTGAGTATCCACATGTTTCACAACTGCTATTCATTCTTTAAGGGGATCTGGTTTGCACAATGGCCAACTGGCATACTGATTTTCCATCAAAATAGTCCAAGTTTCATATTTGAAAGTGGTGGAGATTTTTAAGTAAATCTTGCTCACTATTTAAATGCTATGTGGATCAATCTTATAGCAAAGTACACCATTTATCTGGCAGGTAATAGAAATGTTGGCCCCTTAGAGCGTTTAGTTGAGACTAGACTGGTTCTAACACAGAAAACCGCTTCTCTTACCTACCACAAACCAAGCCAATCAGATAAATCACTTCATTTAGTAGAGAAAGTTCTTAAAGTTCCCTCTTCCGTCTAACCCCTTTTCACTTGAGTGGACATGATTCAGGAAATGTACATAGACCACAAAAATCAGACAAATATTCGGGCATAATAAAAAAGAAGAACCAAGTTTAAAGAATATGGAGCAGAGATAAGCAAATTAAACTTTTGTGAGTGCTTATTAAGGCCGACACTGTGTAATTCAAAGTTACTCAAATAACAGTTTCACAGATCCACTTAAAATGAGTACGCACATATTTTATTTGCTTCAATTATTTTCGATACACTGTGGCACCTTCAGGAAACAACTCTTGTTGGTTGCTAGTAGACGAGAGGTTGTTTCCTGGTTGGTGAGAGGCTGTTTCCTTAAGATTACTAAAGTAGTTGAAGCAATAAAGAAATTACATTTTTTGGAATAGCAAAATTCTAAGTTTAAGTTCTCTCAATTTATATTAAACTCTGCCAGCGGAAGCATTCACAATCCGGAGAGAGTTTTTATTGTTCATTTGCAAGTCATATGTCACTCTAAGACTTAGATATGATAGTATATTGAGTGAAAACAAAATTATAAAGATCATTTTGGGAAAAAATAAGGATTTTTCTCTTATCTACTACATAAAAGGGTACGCGTACGTATGTAGGATTCAGATTCTATGCGTAATGATTAATATGTGCACCAATAAATGGCAACCGAGCTCTCATATACGATCTACACAAGCTAACACAAGTTGTGGGTATATGCATTTTCCAAATCACACAAGGGAAACAGCAGTATACAAAGAACTCTTTGACATTTTGATATTAAATAGTTTAATTTAATTATTTACTTTATTCACTCCTTTCTGGCTATTTCGCCAATATTTTAGCCTCTTTCAGCAGGCTTATATAATAACACACACACCGCAGGATATCACCCGCACAAGAAAGATCTATGAAGCTATGGTGATGGAAAAATGAAGAGGAAAGGATAAGGACGGGTATAAGTACGGAGTGAGACTCCAATAGTAGGGAAACAAATTCCGTCTCTTGGTAAGACGGCAAGGCGCGACCATCGACACTGAACCGGGAACTGAAAGTATGAAAATCCCCTCGATAAGGGAAAGCTGCGGGGGTTGGGGCCTCAACTTCGCCGCGCCCGAGGGCGACGACATGGCTTCCCCCAACACACAGCCGCTCCCTCACACAAACACCCCGGCACCAAGCGTGCATCCCGACGGGGAGAAGAGCGGCGCATGCAGCATTCCCTATAACGCGCGCGGACTGAAGATGGGAGCAGCATTGGACCACTTCAGAGAAATCTCCTCCTCATCCTCGCCCCGTAATGTCTTCCTTATCTCTCCCTCGCCTCGCTCTCTCTCCTGGTTGAAACTCGTTTCTCCGTCCGCTTCCTACATTGGCTCACTTACCACCTCTTTTCTATTCCATGGTGTACGAAGGCGAAAAACGAGAAGAGGTTACGTATATAAGACTATTATTGTGGATCGGAGATCGTTCCGCAAGCAGTAAAAATAAACTCTTGGTGCCGTCATGCCTTAAGTTTCGTTTATCGTGATTTTTTCAAACACACTCCGTTTTTCTGTTGCATATTTTCTTCGCAAACAACTAGGCTATTTATGTTTCATGCACATTATACAATGTTATTCTCATCGCTTCAGTTTAAGCCAGAAAAATAAATAATAATAATAATAATAATAATAAAACGTCTTTATTGGGCGAGATTGGGACTAGAAAGTCCCATCTTCCATCTAACCCCTCGTCAAACATAAAATTATTGCAGTTAAATACATTGTCAAGTTGCTCTTGGAATTCATTCAACAATCAAAATTATAAGTTAGCAAAGTGTAAAAAGATGTGAGCAAACGTGGGAAAAACCTAAGGATATTGACTGTCGTCCTTATTGGAAAAAAACCCACTGCAGGAAAACGCCCACACAAGAAGGGGGGCGTGAAAAACCTGCGAAAACCTACTGAGAAAGAGCTAATGTAAACATGGATGTATACAAATACAAGAAAATATCACCCAGTACCTGGAAAGAAAAAGAATATTAGATGAGGCAGGAGGAGATTAGTGTTGAATCTTTCCTACTGTTCCCATGGTGTTTTATGTGTCTCGTTGTTGTTCTCGGAGAAGTTTTTCGTATAGTGCCCTTTTGAAGGATGCGAGTGATGATGATTTACGTAGCGGTAAGTCAATGTTGTTCCACTCGCGACATGCGGTCACAATGAATGATTTATTGAATCTGACTGTCCGGTGGTGAGGAATAACGAGTTTATCATTTCCCCTCGTATTTGAGTCGTGTACTCTACTAAGTGTTTGAAACTCGTCTCTTAGGTACGCTGGTGTATTTGTTTGTAAAATTTGATAGAGAAGACCAAGGATATGCAGCCGGCGTCGTGAACTAGGTTTTAACCAATTGAGATTGTTAATATAATTGGTAGTATGATCTGATATATGTAAATTAAATATGAACCTAATGCAGGCGTTGAAGGAGCGTTGAAGTTTAGTTGACAGGGCCTGAGATATGTCTTGAAAGGCAACATCGGCATAGTCAAAATGGGGAAATATTAAGGTTGAAACTAATTGCTTCTTTAAGGAGAGAGGAATAAAGTGTTTGAAACGAATTAGAGGAAATAATGACTTATTCACTGCTTTACATACCTTAGTTACATGAGATGACCAAGACAGACTTTCATCAATGACCAGTCCTAGATTAATAACTTCGTCGCAGTACTTTATAGGAGAATCAGAAATGCGTAGTTGCGGTAATTGATCCCTGTCGATTGACTTGAGTATTTTCGGATATCCAATTATAATAGCCTGCGACTTACTAGGGTTTATGCTTAGAAAATTGGATTTACTCCAATTGTTGATGTTTTCTAGGTCATTATTTAAATTACATATTCCATTGCATAGGCTTTTAACATTTGAATTTAGGTATACTTGGAGATCGTCAGCATAAAGATGATATTTGGAATGGTTAATCACTGAAGGGCAATCATTAATGTACAGGGAAAATAGCAGAGGTCCTAGTATAGAGCCTTGAGGCGCACCTCTTGCTGTTTTGATCCACATTGAGCATAAATGAGTAAGATGGCACTCAAACGTTTTTAGCAAATATTTTCCACAAGCTACGCGTATTATACCACAACCTGGCCTTTCCTTTAGATTTAGCCCCAAATACACAAGAAGAAAGAAAAGAGTTGCAGAAATACTCTTTTAGCCATCATGTTTTATGTTTATTTCATCGCGCGGTTTCTGACGACTCAGTACTTCTGTCTGTGATACTTGACGCTAAGATTGCAGTGCGATTCCTTTCAGTGTCAAATAACCTTTTGAATACGTGTTAAGAGATTTAGTTGCACCAGAGGGGGTTATTTTTCTAATATGTTTTTCTAAGAAATTTAGTTTTAAATTTACTTTTCAATATCATAGTACACACAGATCTTGGCTTTTCACCCCAAAGAAAAGCTTACTTGGGGAATTATTGTGAATAATAATGAGAGTATATTCTAGTAACAGCCACATGCAAAGAAAAAATATTTCAAGTTTATTAATTAAATGTTTACTCAATTAACAGTTACAGTAAAATATAAAGGAAGAAAAATAGAACTTATTAAAATTATAAGAAAACTTAAACTTATTTTTCGACAAGCTTCCTCCATTGGCTCGCAAACCTATCATTTCCATTCCACACCTTACGTAAGAGATAAAGGAGAGGTTGCATATGTCAAATTTTCTCCGTCGAGGATTGTTCCCGAAGCACGTAAATAAAGTCGTCAGATGTTAAATTCAACGCTATTTCTTCTACGTTTATCTCGGCATAGCATTTTTTTAAATTTTACTACAGTCATCAGAAACTACTTGGATCTGGTCAACCAAAAGAAAACAAGGATCGGAATACTTAATTTTACGCCAAGAAAGGAATAATCTGATGTAGGTACTTTGTTAAATACCTACTAGTAACCGAAGTGAAAAGAATACACTCCACTACGGTGTCACCATTTGACGGTGCTGAATTACTCATTTGTGACATCAATACGTACATCAAGAATGCTACTCACGGCCTGTAGTATCTATAGATTCATTCAGAGGGGGCTAAATGAAATTAACTTACAACTCCGCTGTAATTCAAGTCATCCTTGTTAACATGCAGGCTATAGAATAATAATGCATTTATCAACTGTTTTGACTACATAAAAACTCTTAAAGTATTATTTTGTTAATTACACTTTCTCTTTCACCAAGTTAAAATTGTACTTTCTTCCCCTAATGACTGATTTACAATAAAATATTAGCTGAGTACTAATAATAATTTAGAGAGTTATGAATAAAGTGCACTCTCAAATAATGATGAAAGTTCTATCGTCGAAAACTGCGACAATAAAACGGAAATATATGATTAACTGGCAGGACTGAAATATTTTGACAATAGGAAGCATTGACCATTGAAAGACTGGACCAGAAAACAATAAAGGCTTTGAAACTAAGTGTTGGAGATGAATCCCAATCTAAAATGAACGTACATAGTGAGGAAGGAAGAGGTATACGAAAGAAGAAAAAACACTTTGAAGCAACATACACTTAAAACATACGCTAGACTAGATAAACCCTGAGACAATGTATCCGTGATAAACATTGATAGTACATAACAAAATAGGAAGCCCCATGAGGAAGACCAAGATAAAAATACCTTAGAAAAACAAAGAGGAATATGAAGAAGAGGAAATACGTGGAATTAAAGGAGTTAAACGAAGTTTCATAATTAATTAATGATAAATTAATGAAAGTAGCAGTTAACGAATCTTTGGATTAAATTGGCGATGGTCACACACGCTAAATATTTTAACATAAATTTTACCCATTGGCCAATATAAAAAATCTAAACGACTTTAAACCACAGAAAGTTAGACCCTCAACTTATTGTTAGTGGATTCTCCGCCAAAAAAGTTGGCTTCCGCAGGATGTTCTCATTCATCGGTTTCCCTCACATGCTCGTCCTCATCTACTCCTTCCCAATCGTCTTCCCTCATGACGGCCTCAGCTGGGTGAGGGGCGGAAAAATCTGACTCATAAACCCAAAATATTCGCGTCAGTTGCTGAAAACAGTTGCGTGGGGTTGTGCCATTGGTGTATCATGAATACTGGCCGATGAAAGAAGAAACAAAATATAAATTGAAACCTGATCCTGGGGAAGAATGCTAACTATGAAGTGGGAGGGAAAAGCGAGAGACGAAAGGTTGTAGAAAGGATTGGAAGACAGAAGGACACTATAGAACAAAGCACGCAAAAGAGGAACATGACGGGTTGGGAACAGCCTGAGATAAAATAAATTTTCCCAAATCATACAAAAAAGAAAAAGATAATAGTAACTTGATAAAGAGCAAAGACAAACACATTCCATGGGCAAATATGATAAGAGATCTGGAAAATAACTACAGGGGAATAAAATAGTAAATTTTGGATAGAGAAAAATAAAGGATTTAGGTTAGCAAATCTTAAGATTGAAAGGCACACATTAGATGCTTCGGCATACGTTTTTTACCATACAAAATTTCAAATTAGCACTAGCAAGGGCGGGAATGTTTAAGACCCCTAACTACAGGAAAATAGTAGAGAAATAATATCGAAACGGAAGTAACGAAATTAGTATGGAATGTTGAAGAATGAAGGGCTGAAGTTAACAAATAATGGGTTTGAAATGACCAAAATTAGATGTTTTGTCATTCATCAAACCATTTTGAAACCTGAATCATTTAAAACACAAAAGCTATGACCCGCATGCTCCCAAAATTTAGTGGACTGTCAGCCAAGAAGTCGGGTTTCCACAGGAAGCTATTCCATCATTTGCTTTCTTCACATGTTCATCCTCCATTATTCCGTATATTCATCACCTTCACTCCCTCCCGATCGCCTGGCCTAATGACGTCCCCAGGTGAGCGTGGAACGGGGAAAATTTGATTCACCGATAAGCCCGATTGATGTCCCACAACCGTGCACCCAACCGCTTCCTTCATCCATTCCGGCCCTCAGCATCTTTCTCTCCCACTCCCACTATCTCACACGTACACTCCCTACTAGAATCTCCACGCTGCAGTGCTACCCGACCCGCCATATTCCCCTTAAAAATTTCTCCCGTCCTTACCCCCTAAAGCCATCCCTGTTCCTTCCCCTAAGTTCATTTACGCGGGGATCATCTCACGGGTTTCCCATCCCTTCCACTTAATAACGATCCTGTCTTCATTAGCGCCCCTTTCACGGGAACTATCTACCCCGAGAATCAAAATAAATCTTCCAGGTTCTCGCTTGGGAGCTTACCTTATGCAATTCTAAGTTCTGCGCAAATTTTAAAAACGCCCTCATTTACCTACAGGTGTAAAAAAAAAGATGACACACAATGATATGACATTTAAAATAAATGGACTTGGATTTGTCATGGATAAAATGGTGGAATTATACCCTCAATCTCTTCCTAAAGGTCATGAGCAATAATAAGCAACATGAAACCAAATAAGAATCAATTTTATTATTTGAAATGTTAATTTTGTAGCATTCCCCTCCCAGTCCCTGGCAAGCATCAGGTTTAATTTCCGTCATAATGGCCGAAAAGTCGGTGGAGGTTGGGCAGTTTTCGTTTCCACGTCCGACGCCCATTGGACAGGTGGCTACGCTGCGTTGGGGTCATGCGTACGCAGTAAACGGAGTGATCCCAGGATGACGGCCATCAGCTCGCAAGCGATTCAGCCTGTGCCACGCAGGACGGAATGCACTTGGTGCTACTAAGCAACGAACCCTTCACTCCTCCGAGCATTCCCATGATGAGGACTACTAGTTTCACCGAGTTTCCGGGGTATATTTGCCGAAGTTAAATGTACAAACTTGATATTAAGCCCGTTTTTCCAGCTATTTCACATCCATGTTCGTCTCAGCCGGAGCCGAAAAATAAACCACGAACATAAGGTGGTCGAGAAAACAATATCAGGCTAGGTGGAGGAGTAATTCCACCAGATTATTTATTTATCTTTCTCCACGACAGACTCAATATCTCCAGGGGCATAGGGCAGCGCAGGTGCCTTGTGAATGCCATATTGGTGTCGCAGGTGAAAATATAACACCCGCAGGGCCGAGTTGTGTCGAGCAATATACGCTGATCTGGCGTAATAACTGCAGTCGGAGAGAAGGTGAAACAGTCTCCACCTGGGCTCGGCACGCCCTGCATCTCGTGTCCGTCACCTCCACCTTGAAGTGGCGGTACAGGAGGCGAGGATACACGAGGGTGTTTATGACACCATCCTGGCATCCGAGGACAAAATCCTCGCTCTCGTACATAAGACCGGCGGAGCGTAGGAATGCAAACGACAGTTCTTTCGATAACCCATGCTTTTCCATGTTTCGATAGAAACATCCATGCTTATCGGTAGGCCTTATCGGTGTGCGCCTTGAACTAGGCCTTCGGCTAGACTATTTTTTCAATAACGAGCTTGAGAACGCCTTCCTTCAATGACAAGATGGACATGCTATTGTCGCTTCCGTCGGATTTTTTGCGGCGTTGCATAAATGAGCGAAAATGTGCGCTATGCTGCTGCAAAATGAACCAGAGTGAATTACCAATTGGCATAAGCGTCTGTACATATATTGAAAGTAAAGCTTCAAGTTCCGTAAACCAAATTCTAAAACGTGTGGAAAGAGGCTAGACCTTTGAGGCGTTCACAGCGCCAGGAGCAGCTCGGTCAAAACTATGTCTGAATTGGACTATACTACGGACGTAGAATTAACAGGACTGGCCACTCCCGGAAATTTCTGTCCATCTTACTGTCACCTGAAGTAGAAACTGAACCCAGGTGACAGCACGCTCCCTCGCCTAGAGGCTTTCATTGCTACAACAAGCTTATAGTGGTACTGGACTGCTTAGCTCGTGGTTTTAGGGAATAATTAACTCTTTTATAGGTATTTTACCTATAAAAACATATATATTATATACAGACAGACTAAATACAAAAGTGCCCAACAAGTTGTTTAACAAATTTTAATGAAAGTGCTCAGTTCCAAGTTTTCAGCATTTACAATATTGGAATTAATTTTCAATGAGGGAGAAACGTATCTTTCCACTGATTTTTATTATAGAAGTCACGATACACAACTAGTTTCGACGCAAAGGCATCGTGTATTTCACCTTAGGAGACGTTGCGTTGAAACAAGTCGTGCATTGTAACTTCTATGCGTAAAAATCAGTGGGGAGATACATTTTCTTCTCTCTCATTCGTTTATGAGAGTGTAACATATCATTTTCTCAAACCCTATTGATTCAGTCTTATTCTCAGAATATATTTCACATTAGATTTTTTAAAGTAATTGATTTTTTACTGCATGATCTACCTGAGGATTTAACATATGGAGTTTAATAGGTACATTACAATTTCATGATGCTAAACGCATTCGTTCCGAATTCCTCAGGTGGCCATTTCTCTTTAGCGATTAAATTAATCATCGTTTTCGTGCGAGTTCAAATTCAATTATTAAAAATATTTTTGGAATTTATGGCCGCAATAAAATTCCCCACCAGCATTAAGAGATTAGCATTCCTTTCCTCACTCAGAACTCGGATATGTTGGTAAATAGTATTCAGCAAACCTTGCCATTACCTCTGCATTCCTAGGTCAGTGTAAATATTTCCTATGCAGTAAACAATAAATATTCACTAACTGCTCCCTATTTCGTTCAAGTCCACCAAAGAAATAGTAATTTCGTTAAAAATAATAGCGTTATACATTTCATGAATCGTTTAATTAAGAGCTTTGATTTCAACATTTATGTGAGCTTTGATTTCAACATTTAAGTGAGCTTTAATTTCAACATTTAAGTGAGCTTTGATTTCAACATTTAAGTATTAAGTTATTTAAATTTAGCTTATTTTTAATTAAAAAATACAACTAAATCGAAAGCATTCGCTGCATTCTGCCTCTACCCCATTCATCCAAAGTTTATTTATCTAATACCACTAAATTAATCCGATATTATATTTGCTTATTAGAAAAAATCAGAAGTGCCTTGACCCATTTAGCCATTTCCGTATAAGCTGGGAATATATAGCTAGAGAATCTTATTTCGGCTTCAAACACACATGCTACAAGCTACGTGACTGGGGCTGTGAGAAGTGCAATTAATCGGTTAGGTCTTCGAAGTGATTTATTGAAATGTTTTTGCTATAATAAAACAATAAACGGCGAACAGAAACAGGATAGGAATATCGATATGATAAACACAAATCCAAAATGACGCTCTCCTCTCCACTAGTACAATATTTGCCAATATTCTTTGGACTATAGCCAAAGCAATATTACTCCGAAAGTTATATTTTTAAGGGGATTCAAATATCCACACCACGGCGAGGGCTATATAATGTGAATATCACATTCGGCGTAGTAGTAATAAAGTTAATTTCCTTCCAACGGCAACGATTTCTTTAATTAAGCTTAAGTTCTTAAATTTACATGCATTTACTTTGGCAAGGGCTTAAAGAGAAGTAACCCATAGAAACTCGGGAAGTCAAAACATGAGACAACCTCCGGTCCCGCAGTACCTTAGAATAAATTATAGATAATCTAGAAATTCGTGTAAAACTACTTCGTGGGAACTATGTAATTGAAAAAAATTATCACTGTAGTGGTTAATAGTGGTTAAAAACTAATAATAGGCATATACTTCGACTGTACTAAAATAAATAATCATACAATAATTCATTAAAAATCCGTATGCCAGCCTAAATATCCAAGATCCTACTTTTTCTTTCATTTTCTTTAAAGAAGCTTTAATTATTAATTTAGATTATGAGAAGTATAAAAACATGAACCAGGTTAACATTAAATAGAGCTTGCAGTCAATTCACCGTGGAAATAATTGAAAACATGTAGATTACGCGTGAGCAACCGCTTGTAACTTAAAAATAAAAGTGTTTGTCTAGTAAGTTGGTTAAAGAACACATTTCATGCAATTACCGTCAAAACATTTGCCATCGTAAACGTCCTCTTAGGGAATTGCGAGAAAAATCAATATTTTCAAGTCACTAGGAATGTGAGAGAATGAGCAAGCATTTCGCATTTATCAAACCTCTCACATTCCCGGAAGTGTTCCGTATAATTTCAGTGCCGCTCACAAACAAGAACTAATCAAATGCGTTCCCATGCGTGAATTAATTAAAAACCATTTCAAATTAGCAAGAGTACGCCCAGACGAGACTCTTCCTTTTTGGCCGTGAAACCACGCTACCAAAAGTTATCCCGCGCGTGAAACCTTCATGATTAATCATGCGTGGAGCGAATAAACCGAGTTACGGGAACCAATTGGGGAATTAATTGGCGAGCGCGGCGGAGGATTCAAAAATTGCGGTCAAAAAGTATTCCTCCTCCACCACCTCCCAATTAGGCAAAAATACAGCTCTCATCCGTAGGCGTAAGTTTTTTTGTTTTTTTTAGAAAAACCAGGACGGCGAGCCATGCACGTGTAATTTACCAAGGGGCCACTCTTTTTAATGAAATAAAGGTGAGGCGAGGAGAGAGAGGTGGAGATGGAGGTGGACAGAATGCGGGGCGTGGGGAGGTTTGAGTCGGGTTTTGAAGGAATACGTACCAACGTGAGATGAGAAGGAAAGGGACATATGTTTACAGTTTTCGTGTGTGTGGAGGTGGAAGGTACGGCATTATTCTCACGAGCATTCGGGCGCTGTGGGAATGGTAAAAAAAAATAAGAACGCCATCAGGAGGGAAGAGGGAGAAAGGATTAGAGGAGAGGGGTCTGAGAAAAATACAAAACGTGCTCTCACGGAGCCCCTAAAAAAAATGCGCGCTCAGGACGCCGCTTATATATGAGCGTGTGTTTCTGTGTGGTTGTGTGTCCAGTTAGAGAGTGAGTGCGCACGGTGTGAATACGTAAAGTTCGGGGAAACGAATTACATCAAATCTCCATCCATCCATACCCAGAACATTGCGACTGCCTCTACCTCTTCGAGCTTTCACCCAACCCACCGACTCGGCCATGCGAATGATTCCCTCTGGGGCTGGCCCGATTCATATCGCCCGATTCCGATGCTGACGATTATTTGAACTTTTATATATTTTAGGAATCATCTGCAGATTTCATCTCGACATCAACATATAATCAATATGTAAATTTTCACCCTCTTTTTATTAGCAACCGAACTAGGTTTCGACTTTTTGTCATATTCAGACCTTGATGACAACGTGAAGTCTCAAAACCTTGTAAATGTACTCGGTTGTAAAAACATTTGTGTGAAATTTTACTTTTAGATTTCATTGGAGATGAATGTAAATTTATTTCATAATGTAACACTACATACCCTTTTCTACAATGGCAGATTTATCGACAACAGCTAGGGATTTTTATCACAATTTGATGATGAAGTTTAATCAGAGTATGAATTCTGGAAGTAGCAACTTTTGGACACCTTTTTTGGGCCACACACAGAAATTCGTTGCGTGTTTCATTGGCGGCTAGAAAGCCTGGCGTAAAAGACCACTGTGGCAGTCTTCGGAATAATAATGCACAAAAACATAAAACTTAAAGAGCTTAGCGTTTGTGAACAATTAAATTCGTGCAACGTATGTATCGGATCAGTAGTGTTGGCTTATCAGTAAGAAAGGCATCGTGTATCGGAAAAACCTGTATCGAGCCAGCCCTAATCCTCTCCCTCCCCTCCTCCATGACTCCAGCTGCGTCTTTTCACGTGGTCTCTCCTTTCGCGTTCCATCTCTGTCCCAACCAACCCCACCCCTTTCCAACTTTCTCCCTCCACATTCCACCTCCTCCTCCTTCCACTCCATCTCCCTGCACTCTGTCTCTTTCCCCTACACCTCCCTGCCAGGATTTCTCTCTCCAATTAAGGCACGGAGGTACCCTCGACCCTTCTCAAAACCGCCCTGCCTGCCTAAAGTTCCAATCCCTCCGACGCTGCACCACCTACCTCTCCCTCCCTCGTCCACACACAGCCACCGATCTTCTCTCCTCCCTCTCTTCAACTACTCCTTCATTTCCCTCCCCTTATCCTCGCTCTCCCATTCGGTCGGCCCTTTCCACAGTTGCCAATTTAGCGATTTTGCCACCATATATATTTTTTCTCACGAGGACACCAAGAAAGCCGGCCAAAAAAAGAAATATCCCTAAGTTATTCCCTACAGATCGCGATGAGAAAGAGAAATAAAGAGTGAGATTCAATTTGGATGAGGAAGAAATAAAATATTCCACTCGGATAAGAAAGGATAAAGTATTCAATTCGCGACACCGAGATAAGCTTCAGAAAAGCTATAAAAATTTCCAAAGATGACAGGTAACAGCTGCATTATGGAGTGATAGTAAATGTTGTCAGTTAAATTTCATGAAAATGGAATGCAATTTTTCCGTACCAATCGTTCACTCAAAAAACTAAGGAATGGTCAAGAAGTAATTCACTTAACCGAAAAAATAAGTAATAAGAGAGCTGCAGAAACCAATATACTGGTCAATGATGGCTGATGCTAAACTTTATTGATGATAAACAAAGAAATTTAATCGATAAAAATTTAGGTACAATATCTAAAAAGTAAACATATTACAACGTGTAGCTCTAAATATATCTGTTGATACAATATTAAAATACAAATGCAAGAATTTGGAGAATTTTGGCCAATCATGCTTACTTCATAGGGCATTCCATTATATCACTAAGGGGCATGCAAATGCTCCGCTGCTTTAAAAAAATTAACTTATAGCCGGAAGTACGCCTTTTTTCATTGACGTAAAAGTTTGATGCACAATTTTTTTAGTTAAGCATAAAGTTTATACAAGGTGCCAAATCCTGGCTGGAAAACGCTTAAAATTCATAAAGCGCTTGGATATCAAGGACATCCCAGCGCAGCCTCAATGTCATTTTCAGGCCCGCTGAAAATTAGGTAACTTTTGACGCTGAGCCCTAACGTCCAATCTAAAAATAAATCCAAACGGGAAACGCTGAACAAACACGGACATAACCGTCAGCCTTCATGGGGCGGTGGATTCCAGATTTATGCATACATATTTAAAATTGCTTCAATACCATTGGTGAGATTTAGAGGACTTGAGAATGAAAAAAAAATAAAAAAACTGTGTCGGATGCTGCTGCAAGCTCCTACGCTTAAGAATCAATTTAAACTCCACGGAAATAAGTTTAAGATCAGATAGGACTGAAGGTGTCACTTTGATACCTTGATAATGACATAAGTTGTCGAAACCTGGGTCGGTTCAATTAAAATTGTGCGGAATTGACAAAGTATATTTTTATTGGTTATCATGAAATCCATTCAATGCATGAAAATGGAAAAATTATCGAAGTAAATTCACACTGAAAGGAATAGTAAAGAATTCAGTAATGCTGCTAAAGTGAGTTAGACTTATTTATATGCCATTCCTAATTATCACGCTGTTTCAGGCTCCCTCCTCAACCACGTCCATTAAGGTCATGTAATTGGCCATTCAACGTGTCTTGTTTGAAAACATCCCTCGGAAATTATCTCTTCCTAATAAGGAAAGCCTACTGGAACTCATCTCTAAAAGTACTAGTAGATTTTATGCTAGCATTAATTTTGCATTTTTGGGGAGAGATAATGTCTAAGGTCATTTGCAACACGCCCAATTCCTTTTTATGATTTTTAAAAAGACTCAATCACAAATCACTTTAATAAATAAGATTTCGTTACCAGAGGGTCTCAACTATGGCAGAATTTGGCCAAAGTATCAATGAAATATTTCTTCCTGTTAAAATATGCTAAAACTATTTCCCTTAGATATAAATTGGCAATATTCATTCATGAAGATAATGACGAAGGAGTTTTCCTGACTCAGGGCGAATTTGAGTTTGTCACATCTTATGAGTTAAATGTACGAATGGGAACTATAGTCCTAATTTCGCTCGTAATAAAGTCAAATAATTAAATATATAGTTATAGTGTTTTTATTTATGAGACGTAGTAGACCGGGTAGATGGAGTGATTCCAGGAAGACGGCCTTCTGCGTGCCTGCTGTAAGTGATCTCGCCTGTGCCACGCAAGCTGGAATGCACTTGATACTATATAGCAGCAAGCCCTTAACTCCACCAAGCACACCTATGATGAGGAGTAATATTTAAACAGCGTATGAGTACATTCGCCGAAGTTCTTGATATTCAGTCCGTTTCTCCACCCCTTCCACATGTTCGTTTCACCCGGAGCTGAAAACTCGATTAAGATAATTATTACTGCATGAAATTAAAGTAATATTTTGGTGGAATTAAGAGATGCAAAAACTAATAAACGTTTACTCCAGGATATTTCTAAAGGCTTAAAAGTTAACCAGGAGCTTTCCGCATTGCAGAAAATGCTGCAGAAAATGCTACCGAAAAAGCTAACGACCTGGAGAAATTTAAAATATGACCCACCCTGAAGGAGCTCTCCTCGGATAAATTCCGGACTAAAAACCCCTCTCCACCTTTTCCCACCTCTTCGCATTTTCTTCGGAAACATTCCACCCATTCTCATCCCACTCATACATATTCTTTCCTCGGGCGAAACCTCACCCTTTCTTACCCTGCTTTCTAATTCATTTATCGCCAAATTCCCTCTCTCATTCCCATCTTAACCCTCATCCGACCAATCCCTCCCTTAACCCTCCATACCCTCGATATCCCAGGGTTTCGTTCAGGCTTATGCATATTCCCCTAGTCTCGTAAGTATATCGCGAGCTAACTACCAGATTCCCGGCTCTTTATCTGGCCTTCACCATCTCATTTCCTCCATTTCCTCCCCTCCTCAGTCCTCATATCCGCTCGCTATGCAGCTAAAGAAATCCAGCTCTCGAGAAAATCCCACCACAATCCATTTCCTCCCTCGCCCCGCCCCCCATGGCGACACTCAGGGGGCTTGTGGCCAATCCCGCTTACTGCCGCCCCTCAACGGCCTCCCTAGCCCTCAAAGTATTCCTCTGGGTGGAATCATGTCACTATTCTTTCCTCCGATCACACATTGCATAATGCAGTACACTCAAATGAGTACCAACCGGATAATGCTACGAAGCAGAAGCAGTACAGGAACTAGCGAACTAAATACACATTTAAAATACCGTCTGCCATTTAGACTGATTAGCGCGAAGTACTTGCTTATGCAGTCAGATGTATGGAGAGATGAGTAACAAAAATTACACCAAAATTAGAGGAGAAATGCTAGAACTGTTATAAAAAATTGGCAACAGTACAAGCGGTCAAATTTGGCGGTTTTTGCCCCAGGCGGGATAAACAAATAAGATTTTGCAGCCTGTTGAACCTACAGCGCTCATCTAATGCACACATTTTAGGCTTAGGAAAACTCATGTTATAGAGATAGATTGACTGATTTTAAATTAGGTTTTGCAAAGTTATAGCAATAACAAAATAAGGTCAATTTACATGTTTTTTGCAATAACATTTTTTATTGTTGACCGATTTTAATTAAACAAGTATTAAAACGTTGGTGTGTTTATAACGCATACATCTCATGTGCTTTATTTTTCTTTACGACCGATAGTTATTCCAATATTTAAAAAAAACTACTTTTTCGACTTTATTCTTCAAATAAAACAATGACGCGGAAAATAGAGTTTGAATCTCGAGATGAGAAGCCTTTTCTATCATCGCCGTCAACACATCTACGCAATAAAATCGCTAATAAGAATCATTTTTATTTCAAATTACATATGCACTGGGCTAATTAGGTGTAAACCTAAATCGGTTTAAAAGTGAAGTTTTCCAGATTAGCTGTGTGGAACGGGGGAGAAAGGTCGTTTGGTGAGTAGGGCCAGTCAGAAATCACTGCTTTATAACTGCTCTCAACGCACGTTCGCAAGCAAGTTCTTCAGGAACTAGGATGACTCACAACTACCTGCTGTCTCGTTTCGGCTCGTTTCACAATGAAATCTCAAGATAGAATCCCAAGAAAAATCATAGCGATGGGTGATTGTGCGAGCCTTGTACCCTTCCACGAAGTAGTTTGAATCCCCTGCTTCACTCTCTGACTCTCTCGTAGCCTACCTCTCCCCGTTCTTTCCTTTCACCCTCTCCACTTTTATCTTCCCCAATTTCCGCGCAGGTCTGGACTAGGAACTTCTGCGGGGGCGATAGATTCGACTATCTGAACCGGCAGAGATTCTGGGGAAGATTTCATGTATCGGATGCGCCCGGAAAGCACCGGTTCTTTAAGTAAGTAGAAAGTTGCATGTGTTTGTTTTTGCATAAGGATACCGGCGTCCATTATTACGTAAATGTTAGAATGCACTTGTTGGATGGAGTTCTTTAAGGTGAGTAGAGTTCCATGTGTGACGTCGAGTGGAGGGATATCTATCCGATCGTTACTTATTTGGTTAGTCCGCCTGGGATGTTTATATATGTACTATTTGATGTCTGTTCATGTATGCCTCTACTTGGGATATCACCACAGCAGACGTTGTCCCGTATTGGCACGAGGAATGCGTAATCAGGCAATTTCGCTAGCTTCTGTTAAATACCTAGGTTTCCGTAAATGTCTGAGTTCTATCTTCATTTTATCGACGCTTCGAGACCACCCTAACCCAAACACACTCACAGTTTTTTTCTTACGTCAAATAAGTAAAACTGGACGAGTTCGGATGTTCTAACCTCTTTTATTCCACTCTAATAGCGGCATTCGATTTGTGGTAATCCGCGGCTGCTATTTGGATCGAGTTGGTAAGTTGACAAGGGGGATAGCAGTACTGCGTTACGGGCAAATTTCTCCATCCCTACTTTACTCTCTCTGCTTGCCTTCATCTGCTTCTGCTGACACCGCACCCTTGGTCTCGTATCCCGCTTTTATCGCACTTCCATTTCCCATCCCCTTCCTCCTCCTGAGGGAACGCGCTCCCTGGCGTCAAGACTCCATGAGCCCTCACCCGCTCTCGAATTCGGCGCTATTTTGACGACCGGACCCAACTTGCCGCGGGAATGGCAGAAGTAGTAAATAAACCAGTAGGGAGCATTTCGGTTTACACCCTCCTCACGGCTCGACTTTGCAATTTTTCCCACTGCACAACAGCAACTGCGTAAGCGTAAAGAAGTATCAAAAATACTAGAGTAGAGATAAAACGAGGGAAAAGTGGGCCATGAACATAACTAAATGCATGGTCCCACAAAAATATTATATCATGACTCTACTTTATATCAAATGAAATTACATAAACCGTGCATCACTTGTTAAATATTGTATCATTAGTTTTGTTTTCCAAGTAAGAACTATTTATTCATTCGCTGTTTACCAGCTGAAGCAAACAATGATTACCCTAGGTAATATATTTTTACCTACTGAAAGTTTTTCCGAGACAGAACATGAGCTTTTTACAGAGGACATTTACTCTTTCAAAATCTTTTTCAGGGCACATGCTACAGAGGCAGGGTTAAGAAAGGGTTTTGCAAGGCTAATTCTGAATAGGGAATACCTATTCGCACAATCCATTAGATTAATATTTATGGAATTATATCGATTAAAATACGAATTCTTTAACCAAAGCATATCAAGAAAGGGAGACGTTAGTAAAATTCAACTACTATTGTAAAGATAACAGGAAGATAATCCAGCCTTTTCATTGCTAGAAATTAAGCCCATTCACGATGATATTTTATGGCACTCGTACCCTGATGTTCGTGCGGCATCTATCTAAACGAAATATCTGGTTTCACAAATTGATTCAAAAGTTTTTTTACTACGAAATATTTATTATACACATAATAAGTGGCATCACTGTTAAATGAACTGAAGTGAATCCAGAAATGATTATGTTACGCGCAAATATTTACAATTTCAAAAGAAGTTAGAATAAATATGCCCTATAATATTACTAATCAGATCTTTATCATAAAAATCGATTTTCGGACTGGTGAAGTCAGAGGTAGCCAGTTTCTTAGTCCTATCATCGGGAATTAGGCTTATTTGACTTTGTCTATTATGAAATGTAACGGCGTTATGGGTATGGAAGGATTTGCTAATCATCCAATTTGAAATAAATACGTAAATAAGCAATTTATTAATTTCTATTCATCATGAAATCGAGTCATTGCTTTTCGTATGCATTCTTTGAATTGCTTTCATGATTTTTCGTCGGTATGAAGGCTGAGATGAGTTGGCGAGATGTATAAGCAACCAAATTCAGCAAAAATCAAGAGATTGCTTGAAGGAGTATGGTCAAATTATTCAACTGAGAAATATTTTGAAGATTCTCTGCAGTAAAGACTCTTGGTGAGATTATCCAAGTTTAAAAGCAACATTCGACGGGAAAGACTCTTGAAAAATATGATAAAACATCAAATTAGTTCTCCTGGGCGAGGGAAAAGTTTGCAAACTGTCGGATATAAGAACTATATCCCAATCTCTTGAATATGAATCGTCTATTGTTTGGAACTTCAAATTCTGGTGACATTTTCATCGAGTTGCTCACAAAACTCACAGGGCATGCGTCAGGTGTAAACGTTGCTGAAAATTTCCGAAGCGCCAAATGCACACAGCGAGGAAAGGAAAATTCTAGGGCAGAAGGCAAGCACTGAAAACAGAGGGCGAGTATTACACGAAAGGATACACAAGGCAGGAAACATTGAAAGTGCTCCCCCCCCCCCCCCCCCAACAGAGAAGATGCTTTAAATGGCTGCGCATGTTTTTTTCTACAACAACCCACAATAGACATGTACATTTTGAAGCAAAAAGGTTCATTGCCGCAAATGGAATAAATGAAACTTTGGTGAACCTATTTTTTTTCATGGGCTTGTTTCGACGACACCGAGTAAAATCGTTCTGTTCCTAATTTAATAAATAAAAGATTTCTCATGGCTTTTAGCGGAGTTGACCAGGCAATTCCTGGTGGGGATGGGAAGGAGTCCGGCATGCCCCGGTCACAGCACCGCTACATCTCAATTAACTTCCCCCCCCTGTCGTCATTTCTATTCTCAACCAACCCCTTCCTCCTTATCTTTCCATTCCACGACCACCTTATACCCTTACGGGTACACCCACATACATGCATAACTTCCTTCGACCCCCCTTCCCCAATGTTCCATCCTTACTCCCTCCTCTTAATAAATTCATAATCCCCTACAGCCCCTTTTTTACGGCCAGCCCTCCCCTTTCATTCCTTCCCCCATCCACCAGCTTCCTCCCCTCCCAACCCTTTTGACCTCAAAACAGAGTGCGTAACACAACCTACGGAAGGACAAGGTTGGTACCCGCTAAAGATTCGTGAGTTACACTTTCTCTTTTTCCTTTACATGCCCAGTTTCTTCTTTAATTACAACTGTAGTATCTTATTATCTTATAGAATTTGGTGTATATCGCCTCGTCTCTGCTGTGTGTGTCTTAGTCTAAAATTTGTTTTGTACAATCTGGATTTTATTTCTTTCCTTAGATATTTATTTCTCCATATTGTATTGTGAATTACAGATCTATAAACAACTAGAACTACCCACTGCTTACTGCTAACAATTTAGAAAAATCTTACTTAGTTACTAGGACAACTTACTATAAAATTTCATATCACACGAGCCTCAGAGTGACACAGCGGGTACAACTCAACCCCACGCTGAATCAATAGAGTTTACACAAGCAATAACAGGTGAGAAATTTTAGCGAGCCATCAGTTTGGGAAGAGTAGTGTTTAAACTAAATGAAAAAGCATCTCGAATGTGCAGCAAGTATCAATGACCCATCTAAAGAAAGTAATAGTAAAAAAAACTCAAATCTAGTTGGTAAGCTGCACATTTTTTTAACAACCACGAGAAAAGAGAGAATGAATCATAGAAATTGGAATGAGTGGAAAATAAACCACTTAGGACTGGGAGTCACACATAAGGCTTTAATTTAGTACCATGCAATTTTCATGGTGGCAAGTATCATTTATTACCCGCACTAAATCTTTAAAACTGAAAGAAGCGGAATAATTAGAGAATTACTAACATCATCAAACAGATTTAAGACTTTTTTATTCCCGGCTACCATTCTTGACCGCAACAAAAGAAAATCGAGACCCGAATCCACCGAAACCAATCTCACTTTTCTTCCCTTTCTTTGCCCAAATATTTTTTCCTGTTATCTCATTTTATTTTCCTCAATTTCGACAAAATAAGAGGTACACTGCCTGATAGAAAGGTACAAAAATCAACGCCAACGAATTTTTAAGACGAATAAGAAAATTTTATAAGAAGAAATTAACTATCTGTATTTATAGTAGTTTGAGTAAGATATCACCATACAATATTAGATAAATTTGGCTTAATTCATATAATAAATATCTCATATTTCTAATGATACCACTATATCATTCACGTATAGCACTGCTTTTAGGGTTTGGAACGTCAGTGCACTCCGGAGAGACATTATTAAATAAATTAGGAAATTCCGACACACAGATGGCCGCAGAAATTAACTTTGTGTAGTTCTTAAGTGTTCTCAATTTCTCTAAACCATTATTACTCACTGTAAACCTTTTTATCTCAAAATAACCAACGGCAGTGAATCATTTACTTAGTGGTATGGTGTGAAACAATAATGTCATTTTTAAGACTCAAATATGTATATTTTGTTCTGACTGATACAGGTTCAATCATAAAAACCTAAGTTTTAGATTAATTTGTATAGCTATATTTAAGTCATGATAACAACCGCTTAAATTTTAAAATTAAATTCGAATATGGTCTCAACTCTAACTAATAAACTCGAACTACCTTAAGGTTATAAAAGCTTACAGTCACAATGAATTTGTTTAAAAACGCAGATGAAGAAAACCTAAATATTTAGAACAGTAAATTTCAAACTTGACGTACCTACTGAAATATTATGAACACACTCCTCAAAGTTTCTTCTTTCGGCCCCTAAGCGGTCGGCTTTCTCACAGGTCTTCCATATTTTTTCCCACCCACTTCATTTCCTCGGCTCCGTTTCTCGCCCACGTTAAGTAATATCTCGCGGAGAAAGTCTCCTCATTACAGCAAGAGGACGCGCTTCAACAGCCGTGAGCAATCGCCGCTAATAGGGATGAGCCGTGACAATGGATGTTGCGAGGAAGCTGAATGTTCAAACTAGCGCAAAACGTGGCCATTAGAACGGCAAACAAAAACCGAGGCAAATCCAGCATCATGATCACAGAGCCCTGTGACGGCGCGCGATGGCTATGGAAATCCAGCGCACTGGTGGAGAAGAGGTGCTGATGAGACTGTATAATCGTGCACATTGTTCCACTCGACCTGAAATGCAATGCATTGGTACACCGGCTTCCGAGGCCATTCGGTGACGATGAGCATGGCCTCATTTGAATCATCACGACTAGAGGTAATAATAATAACAAAATTGCACCGAATTAGCCACCATAAAACCCCAGCGATTAGGGACCCACGGATTACTGACATTTAGGTTCGCGCCAACTGAAGTCCAAAGTTCACGGGGTTATCATAATTGCCACCCTTGGGATGGATTAATTTTGCGATCATTTGCCTTAAAATTGGATAAGATATGAAGATAAGAATTCCAGAAAAATGAGGAGTATTTGATCTCTCTGTCCTAACGACTGTTTCAATAAGCCTGCATATGCATGTAGTGACTCGAGCCATGCTAAACTTCAGTTATTCTCCAGAAATCATTTTTTCTTGATACAGGTCGAGGTCATTTTTCTTGATACAGGAAAAAGTATAGCATCACCATGACTAAATTCTGCACTTATAACCTTTTACTTGGGAAAACAGGCTTAAAGGGTCCAATACTGGGAAAAATTAATTAATTTATTTCCTGCAATGAAATGACATGGGAATAGGACAAGCAAACTTTTCAGAGGATTGAAACATTTCCAATAAGGTCACTTCCAAAATCACCCTATGAACGTAGGATCTGCAAGTCATCACACCTGGCATATTTGTTTTAATTAGTTTCAAGAATTTTAAGGTAATTGGCGTCGCATTTTAGAATGTAGTGAGAACCGAAATATTGCTTAAATTCTAATCACATAATCCTGCATAAATGACTTATAACATTAATATAGGATGCTAAACATAAATTGAGCATCTTCATGGTACAGCTTTAAGATAAACGGGTAAAATCACTAAAAGTATTTTTTTCAAACATTTCTCCTTGATGACCAAAAAACACTGCAAAAATATTACGCCAAGACAAAGGGGGAGAGACATTTAATTATCCCTACCTAAGGGTTGACGAAACTAAAATTATCGATTTTTTCCTCCATTATGACAGTAATCACTCATTTAAGATAATCTTACCTTTACCGATGGAACGAACTCCTAGGAATCAACTGAGAACTTCTAGAGGACCGTTAAGGATCTGAAATTTGATGAAATTTCGAGCATACCCAAAGCCCTAATACGGACCCCAAAAAGGATACAGGCTTATTTTTATTTATCCTAAATACCTAATAATTATTGCACGATTTAGTTATATATTCCTTTACTAAATGGAAATACAAAGGCTTGCAAAAAATCATGGCACCGATAGGATAACGAGACAAGACCGAAGAAGTACTCGAAGAACAAGGAGGAAGATTTAAACACCCGAACTAGGCAGAAGAAAGAAGAGGACTGGAGCTGCCTGGGGAGAAGAAACCCAGCGGCGTGGAAGAGGGATACAGAAGAAAACGCGATGGCCTAAGTGTGGCAACCAATTCCGCGTTTCATAATTGTACAAATATTTTTTTCTTCGAACTTGAAAACTCAGTACTTTATTGTTTTAATGTTAAATTTGTTGTAAAATTTATTAAACTTAAAAATCAAATCAAAATAAAACCTAAGATTTAATAAGATGTAGATTAGCATTTCATGTGGGGTTACCCTGAAGTAGAAACCCTCAAAAACAAATATAGGACCCCAGTCCTTTCTAGATTTAGTGGGGAGGCAAAAAAGGGAATAGAATTGCAACCAGATTGGAATTCAGACTGCACATCTGATATCGTTCCAATTCTCTTCCTTTTTTATCCTAAATACCCTGTAAATTCATTCCCCAACCCTTTTTTCCCCCAATTTTCTCCAGGAAAAACCCTGTGACCTCTCTTCCGCTCCTCACTATCTCTTCTCTTTTAATACCAACTGTCTTCGTTCGTTCTCTCTTCTATCCTTCGCTTCTTTACACTCCATTTCTCTTTTATGCTCCCCCTTTCCAAACTTCTGGGGGTCACATTTCCTACCGCTTCCTCGTTTTTATTTCATTCTCCTTTTCTTCCACACACCGCCTCTCCAATCCACGATGTTTGCCACGATATAACTCCTCTTCTCAGTCCCTCCCCGGCAGCTATTTCCTTATATACCCTCTTGCTCCCTGTTCTCATCCCTTCCTTCTTAAGAGATAACCCGTTTATTTCACCTCTTCACCCGAACAGAACCTTCCTTCCTGACCTAGTTGGCACGCGACGCCGTTGCCGTAGAATCCATCTTTCCTTCACATTCACCAACTCCATCACGCCTTTTACGACCAGTTTTGATTGGTTCTCCCAATTTCCTCCCCCTCAGAAAATCCTGCTAGCTTGCTACGAATCTCTCATAAGCGTCAATTTACGATATGAAGGAAAACTCGAATTTTTAAAAACTTTTTACCTCTCTGTTACATTTTACTACCATAAATCCTTTCGGTCTAAGGCTTATTTTAATGCTTCAAGGTTCTGAAGTTTTAAGACTCTCCGATAGTATTCCTTAGAGAACCGTATGTCATCACGCACGGACGCTTATTGCTAGATTTTCGGTGATAACGACGGAGAACGAAAATTTGATTTCCTCGAATTTATATGAATTTTTTAATTTTTCCTTTATTTAATATGAATGCTTTTTCACAAAATAGATTTTCTGCGAAAACTTGGCACTGGCCATTTAATAACATGAACTTATTTTGCTCAAATAATATTTCAGTACCACGGAATGATATTTTGTTGTTGACAACACTGGAGCTTATTAGGCAAACTTATATAAAAGTCAAATGTTTGTGGGGGATACGAGTACCGTACGTGACCTAAGAATATCCAATTTAGCATGAGGTAAGTTGCTTCGGGTATTATTGAATATTTCCCGATAATCTTAGTGCTCTCATGTGATTCAATGAAAAAAGTGTTGCTCAAGAAGAGATTACAGACTTACTAAACGGTTACTGTATTCATTAAAGCGGTGCTTTTAGAGGCAATAGAGAAAGTAGGTAAGCGGTTACTCCAAAGCAAAAGAGTGGATCAAAGAAAAACAAGTGTCTAAGTTAATGAAGTGGGTTTTTCTCCAATACTCCGCTTTCTCTTTTCATTTTTGTCGCTCACGACGTTCTTTTCCTGGCCTCACTCGCACTGTCTAACCTCTGTATTTAAAAATTTCTTCCATATATCGAACTCCTTTTTCAATAAACATTCATCTTTCCGTTTTAATGGCTCCCTCTTCCTTTTCCTCTTACTATTCATTTAGCATGACCTATTCGTCCTCACGCTCCGCCTCCTTTATTCCCATGTACATACTTTCGCCGGGATTCTAACTGTTTTAATATCCTTTCCTTTAGTCTACGTGATCCTTTTCCAGTTTGTCTTCAATATTTATTCTTCTAACGTAATTCCCTAGGTGGAATTGGTCACGTATCAAATAATAGAAAGTTACCGGCGCAATTTTGGGGTGCGGCATGCCTACCTGCGAAATGAAGCCCAAACCCAAGGTTCCAGTAGAACACAATGGTACACAAAGCACCAAGCTTAGAGGGATAATTTCCTCAAGATATCGAGTCTTAAGGCGTCGTGTCGGTTACTTACTTTTTTTATCAAGCCATAGTCACACCTGCTGCTAAAATTATTTTACGGACCCGAATTTTCTAGTATATGTAATTGGTGGTAAAAGAGCACTGATGTTAACAGATCACATATTCGGCAGACACTATTTAAGCCGTGGTGTTATTTTTTATCAATCGCAAAGTAATAATGATAAAATGGCAATGACGATAAATAAGTAGCAGAAAGAAGAGTTAAACATTTTCTCGACTCAATAAAATGACTACCTATTCTCTCTTTAAAAAAATGTTGATAAAAGCACTCCTTAGTAACCGTTCCTTGAGCAATCCTTAGTAACCTTAAAATTGGATTCCTCGATAAAAGTGATTGATGGTGAATTCAAGCTTTGTTTCCAATAAACGGTCAATGCTATATTATATTTAAAAATTTATAAGCAAGGTTGTATTTAAAAAAAAACACACAATGCATACCGCATAAAACTAATTGCAGCACGATAGTAGATTTTTTAAAGATAGCCATATAGGCGACGAATGTGGTATAGAAATAAAAAGGTGTTTTTATCCTAATGTTTGGAGTTAGAAGCAAATAATTCTTTTCCTGATAGCTTAAAATTTATATCTTTTTGCGGCTTAGCCTCAATTCATTATTTCGTCAAGAATTGCTTGTGCGATGTGAATAATAAGTTGCAAAGATGCAAAAGAGGCGACAGGATAACAGGGAAATACGACATAGGTACCACAAGTTATCACTCATAGTATAATTTATTCATTCGTATACCATAAAAAGTAAATGAAAACAGTAACTTATAAATACGCAAGATGTCCTTAATCGGCTTAGAGAGTTCATATCCTTACACATTTTGTTTTAGCATTTATTTATTTAAATCCTATCTAGGTATTTAAGAATTCGACAACCTAATAATCTGTAAACAAAAATTACAACAATAAGATTGATTTTGATTAAAAAGACAAACCAAAGGAAAGGAATGACACTAAGCACTAGAAGTGATTAAAAATAGAAAAAATAGTTTACCCGAAACCTATCGCAACGTCATGTTTCGCTCGATTGAGAACTTTATGAACTGCACCGTTACTGTGCCCTAGTAGATGAGAAAATTCATTTATTTGAACGGGACATATTGCGCCCGAGACTGAGCTGTCCAGGGCTTGGAATGTTTCGAAAAATCCAAATTACTTATCTCGCGATGGATGCCTAATCCAATGCTCCACGCCCCGCGATACTGAAGTCACAGGTTGTCTCACACCATTATGAAAACACTATCAATGCATTGATAAACTGTAGAAAAGAAGAAATAAAGTATGCGTCAAACCCTTATATTCTAAATGATGCAGATAATGGAGTATAAACGCTGTTTTATGAAATATAAGTAGAAATTCAAAATAAATTTTTGACTAAAAACCAGATTGAGGTTTTCCTAGTAACTACTATTCCCTACAGCTCCCTTTCCCATCAAAACTGTTACTCAAGTAATGGGAAAGATACAATTCATATCAAAGACTTGATAATTCTATGTAAGTGACTTAGGATTGGAATAGGTAACAACAGTTTTATCACGTAATTCATGACTTCAAGAGCCCTATCACCACTATTTTCACTCGCATGAATATTTGGTAATATTTTGTTTTCGCTACAATAAATAACAAAACTTATTTGGAACTGCACATTCACGATTTACAACTAATTTATAATTATGTAATAGGCCAAAATTTGAACATAAAAAATTGATTTTATCGGATAGTGGTAATATTGAATGTCAATGTACTCGATTTACCATGTTAAAAAATGGAACTCCATAAGATGTGTGATGTTAATGGCGACGTGAGTTTTAGGCTTAATAACGTGTAAGACTAAGATCCAATTTAAGGTCAGGAAAGGTAAGACTCAATCAGCAGCGGCATTTTATTTTTGTAAATATATCAAACTTTAAAAAATTTAATTCGTTTTATAAGTATTTTAATAACATTTTAATACTTTTTAAATTACATTTTTAATACATTTTTAAATTCATCTCTTATGTAGATTTCATTTTTGTAGAGGTGAAAGGGGCAAAGCCTTCTCCTAATACTACAACTCTAATCTACAACTCCTAATGTTATTACTACCGTACATTATTACGGATTTTTTAAGAACAGTTTTAATGAGCGTTATTTTACCTAGTTACAGATAAGGAATAATCTGAACCTGAAAAAGTGATAGTGAAAATATGTATGTATTCACTGATAAACATTTATTGGCACATCTCAGCTAAGATCACATGGAGCGGAATGATTCATTTTGAAAGAAAGGCAGCACTCCCTTGGCGAAAAATATTTGAAACTCAGAGTCATCTGTTTCACCTCTTTATACGAATTTCCGTGATCAAACCGAGATTCGTTTTGAATTTGGTTCCCTTTCGTGAAACCTAATTTCCAAAAATTAAGTTTCCCTGAATAAAAAAAAGCACGACTGCCTTCTGTGAGCAGCAGCCTGTGGCAAATTCTTGGGGCATGAAAATTTAATTTCGTTGAAAAAAAATTGAATTTACAGTCCGGTAAAAAAATAACAAACCTGTTTGACCATTGTGCAGGAGAGCATCCAAAAGGACCTGCGGATACATGGTAAAGAATATGGGAGTGAATATGAAAAAACCCACGCAATATCATTTTTAAGGGGTCGTCTAGGAACGACCGAAAAAAATACAATCGATTCCTTTCGCTCCAGCTTGACACGGACAAGCAGCTACTTCGGCTGACGGAAAAATGCAAATTGTTCCCTATTTATTTTTATCTTGGTTCGCAAATTTGGCTCGAAATCGGTCGGATGGGATTTTTATGGGTGTTGTAGGTTTGAGCTCATGGTATGAAGGCCGCGAGGGGCAACAATAGATAGCAACGGAAACCTAGGGAAGTGGACGAAAGTGCTTTTAAGAGGAAAGAAGGAGAGTTTTTTGAGTATCCATGCTGAGTTGGCAGTGAAGGAAGAGAGCGAGAGAGAGAGAGAGATTATTTGCGTGAGCTTCTGGATCGAACAGCTCTCCAAAAGAGCAGACGGACGTTTCCCGTCCTACCTTCCCCTCTCTCCCGCTTCCCCCTTCCGGGGAGGGAATGCGTTCGCTGGGCGTGGCCACGAAGTATGCCTCAGTGAGTCTGATATAATAGCACGCAGACGCACAAGTCTACGTAGTGAGAAAGTGGAAGAAGAGCACCCCTGACATGCCTACGGAAAAGTAAACACTGGCTGAAGGAAATGCACAATGACGTACGTTAAGTGTGCTGGCAACGATATCACGCGAGCATTGAGCGTCTCCTTCGAGTTGTAATACAGCCGAGTGAAAAACTCGCAAAGTGAATTGATATGCCATGAAATATTTTAAAAACTATAAATCTTAAGGTTTATCGAGGTCCACTCAATTTTTAAAAACCCTCTTAAGACAAATTTTCGCGTGTATTTCAACCAACAGTTTGGTATGTACACTTATCTCCATCAAATGTTTTGAGCCCTGATGATTTGTGTTGGTTGTAGTATGTACAAACATTTGGCGAAAGAAAAAGTGTTTTTTCCCTTTATGGAACAAAACATCAATTAAACTGAATATTTACATATGACCGTGGTCAATCACGCAATCTCTCTAAATATTTACCATTAATTCAGTTTTGCAGCTTCTAAGAATTCCGTTGATTGAAAATGGTGGTAGCGAGTGGATTTGTTGACTTCTATACAACGTACAACGGAAAATAACAATTTCAAATAATGTTAAAATAATATTAGCAAAGTGAAAAGAGATAATTCTCAACAATTCCATAAAAACAACCAAAACTTTTCATTGCAAAATACTTCACGTAAACTCAGCAATCGTCATGAAGTGAATACTACACTAAGAGTGGTACAAGTCGCACCCAAATTCATAAGAGATATTTCGGACAAATCCGCCTTGAGGGAAGATTACAGTTATTGGCTTAAAGAAATTTGAATGGGACACAAAGCAAGAAAGAGTAGTAAAGAAACAATTGACTGAATATTAAGACAATTGAATTCATTGTTACAAAAACACAGTACAAAATGCCACTAATTATTTTTAATGCTGTCGACCGGTTTCGACGACTAAAGCGTCATTTACAAGACAAAACAGCTGTTGACAGCATTAACAATAATAAGTGGAATTTTGTACTATGTTTTTGTAACAATGAATTCTATCTTCAATTTCCACAAAGTATCGCCACATTCGACTAATTTGATTAAGACAATTAATTTTAAAAATGCAAATATTTTTCAAATACTATGATTATCGCTTAAGCAGTTAAGAGAAACACAAAGGCTATTATTAATGAGAGAGCTGCAATCTTACGTAACCAAGGTGACAAACCTAACTTCGGAATACAATTTAAAAATATTTTATAAAAATAGATAATCCGTAAACTACGCTTCGATGATCTTAGATTGTGAATTTTCAGAGTTACAAATAATCGCGAATTATTTATTTTTTTAATGACACCACTTGGACCATTGGTTCATTAGCTAGCAACTCCCCTACCTCCAACTTCCCTAATATTAAATTCCATTGCGGCAAATAGTATTCCTTCGTTTCTTAACATTTATATGGATATCAACCTGCTGGTCCTAAGTAATAATCAAAAACATTCCAAAATCAAAGCGGTCCGTCGATAGAAAATTTTCGGATACTGCCAGAACGATATGAAAGACAAATGAGTTGTAACGAAACATTTTTAATTCCATTATGAGGATCAATATGTGCTTTGAGGAAAACGTTTTTCACGTCGTTATGCTTGGATTTCCAATTGGAGAAAATATATCGAGAGACACGTTTGGCCTTGTCTCTGCGAAACTTGCCCTCCATTATTGAGGACAATCAAGCCAACACTTCCCCAGTTTCACTTACATAAGGGCTTCTCAAGTATTAAGGTCAAGGACTCAGCTACTCTCATGGCGCTCAAACCCTCTAAAGCCTACGATCCTCCCGCGTTCACACACACCTTCCCCCTTTTAACTATCAACCTTTTCATCCCCTTCAACGGTTCTTCTGCTTTTTTAACTACCTTATCCAATCAATTCATAGCTACAGTTTTTACGCAGTGCGCGCTATTAAAGAATAATTTGTCAACTTAGGAGAAGAAAATGGCCAGAAGTGAAATTATGAAAGGGAAACCTTAGACGGAACTCACAAAGAAATTGACAAATGATCCTTGGAAGAAAAATAAAGCAATTGAATAACATATTGTACTAGACGTAAGGTCAAGTGACCACTCAAATACTATTTTCCAGGTTTCAAATTAGTTAAAATTGCTCAAAGTAGCAAATTATATTATGACCGTTCAAGCTTCATCATATAAACAAAATTATTCACGTTAAGCCAGACGAAAAAACGCAGCGAAAATATGGACAGATAGCTACTGTGTTTATGATTATACAAAGCTGCTAACCGTATTTAGAAACTGTGCTTCATATAACTAATTTATCCTAAGTATTAAAAATATAAACGACATAGAGAAATGAAATACAGAAAAAATTTCAAATCCAAAACAAAATATTAAAAACCTTGGCTCTTGCTAATACTTATCATTACCATAATGAAAAAGACTTTACGAGTGTTAAAAACGTAAATATTTATTTATTTATTTATTTGGTAAAGATATAAATATTTTTTTAAGGATCCGTTAGTAGTGCATGTTTATAAACATGCATTATATATATAATGTATAGAAGTTAACAGATATCTTGCATGTAACAAAAGAAAAGAGAACACTGTTTAAGATTATTAAATAACTTTTACAATGAGCAATAGCATATTTAATGCAGCAATAATTAATTATGAATATACTTGTTATATGTTACTCTTTTGGTTGTTCATCAAAACCAAAGTAAAATTGAAAAAACGCCAAGATATTTATGTGACATATTTTTTATGATTTATATAATGAGTAGGGAAATTTTTAACATACAAGCAAATTCAGCATGGGAAAATATACAAATAAGTCAAAAAATTAATTGATTATAAAAATCCAAATACCATTTGAATACGCCAAGATGGTAATCTGAATTGCATATATTTACTTCAATCACATTTCAAAATTCGTCTTCACATGACTAAAAGATTGTAAACAAGAATAATGTGCCATCATTTACAATACAACTACTCAACATACTATAATTAGCTTCTACACTTAGGTAGTAAAGTTATCAAATGGTAACTTCTAAAATTATCGGATATTTACCTCACACCTGGTTGATAAACCCCTTCATGAAATGGTCATTATTCCACGTTCTCAAAAAATCTATTGCTTCATCTTTTAAACATTAAGAGAATTATATAAATGTTATTCTTAAAAGATACGAAGGCCTTTTATTTCACTGGAATTCATCCAATAAAAATTAACTCTACATAACTATTAAAATATGACAATTGACTCCATATGCATAGTATTGAGAAATTCCTCATATTACCTCCATTATGAATATAAAAATAGCCTCTGTATCCTTATAATTAGCCTATATAGATCATCTTCTCACATTTTCATTTTCCAAGCATTTAACTGTATTACCTCAAATGGTAATCACAACTTATGGATGATGTAAATAGAATTTTCTGCCTGTTGAACAAAGAAGATCAGGAAATTGAAGCATGAACGTTTTAATTGCCATTTCTTTAACTATTTATTGAAAACTAACTCACTCAATTCTCCCCTACATTTCCAGCATAGTCAAATCATGTATCTTTCAAGAAAAAACCGCATCCGACTATAGAATGCAATGATTAGACTTATATCAAAAGAGTTAATCTACCCGGGAATAATGGAACTTCGTCTAGCCTTATTTCAATCAATCAATTTTATATGAAAAAACTGACTATAAGTATAATTGAAAATCCAATTGCCTTTTAAAAGCATACAAAAAATCCAATTTACAACTCAAATTGTACGTTCTCCCTGGGTTTCATTCATTAATTTAAATAAGGGTTTTTTCATTACTTTCTTAGAGCCTGACATTTATTCACTTTTCAGTTCTGCAACAAATACCCTAAGATTTTCACCGAAAAATAGGTGTTTATAATATTAATCCACTGTAATTTATAATTGAATGAAGGAATAGTGTCTGAATCAGTCACTAGCATTGTTCAATCGTATGTATTAAGAGTAATGTATATGAGTTGCCACAATCACTCGGTTAGGTATCTCTCATTCATAGTAACGGATTGCAAGAATCATAGACCAAGTCTCCTTAGCTTCAATCATATTGATTTAAGCTATATAAATGTCTTTCTAATTTAATCAGGGCAACAATTAGTTTTACGCTTGAATATAATCTTCATAGACTGAAAATATTATTTCATATACAGAGTTTCATCTCATTCCCAATGATAAGCACTAAACTTAAAAAAAGGTCAGCATTTGGAGAGCACAGTATTTTGAATGTGCAACAATTAAATTTCAATTTCTTATGAAATGAGTTTCGATGGTAGTAACAGAAATTTTAGTGATGCTAGAATGACAACCCATATCCGAAGAGTTTACATAGCATACTAAAAGAAATAATATTCCACGTCACTCTGCTAAGGTTTTACCTCATATATGGTAACACTATATAACTTTGGAAGCATGTGTTAAAAGTTGAAGTTGATGAAAATAAGTTTTTACGAGTTTCTGCTGGCTTGGTCGTGGTTGCCGCTTATTGCAGAAAAAGTCAACATAATGAATTAATCCTGTTAAAATGGGTGACAACTAACGCCCGGAAAAATACACAAAAGTCGAATTAGAACAGAAATATCTGGAATTCGTCCTGCCACCCATGACTGATTGCGAGTCCCTTCCCACCTACTGCCTCTTCCGTCGTCCCCTCGACTTCAAACATTATTGATTGCCAAGGATAAAAAATGAATAAACATAGAGGAAGGAAAGTGTTCTGTTTTAATTGAAAGGTCTCTGGAGTGTTCCTTTGTGTAACGATAAATTAAGCTCGGTCAAATCATGAATAAAACATGGGAGTTGATTGGATCAAATAAAAAGCGTAAAAAACGGTCGATTCATTTTGCTCACTTGAATTTATTTTCAAATAATAATGGAGAAATATAACATGCAGCAAAACTTGGATTCTGGGAAGAAAGGACGAGGAAAAGGCGTTCTAAATGTGTGTGTGAAAGAAGAATAGAGAAATTGCTATGGACACAGAGTAAGACAAACAATGAAATGCTTTGCATGGTAGAGGAGGAGGGAAAGTTCCTTTAGAGAATCAAAGTACGGCAGAGTTGGTGAATGAAGCAACCAATAAAGGGGAAGGGATAACTGCAGTCCGCTTTGGATAGAAGAATGCTGGGGAATAGAAGCAGAGAAGGGTGAAGAATAGACATTGTGGATGTTATGAAGAGAGGTAGCCGGTACGTCTGACCCTGACCCAACCTGATCAAACATCACCATTAGTAAAATTGACTCATTAGCTGGCATCTCACATTCTTCCTTATTTTATGAAGAGTCCTAACTTCCTTCTTTCTCAGTTCCCTCATCATTTTTCCAGATATTACTCTGTAGATCTTCCTTGCGTGTCTTTTCTTTTATATACTACTCGACTTGTGCCTATAATAGTATTAAATCCTCAGCGCAATAGTATTGCGTATGCTGTCTCATAGTGTCTTTTCAATTTTTCCTCTTTTATACATGAATGCCTTCGTTTCTTATCTTGAGCCTATTTGATAATTCGTTGAAAGAAACTGTACTATTTTGAATCCTTGAGTGGAATAATAATAAAAATAAAAGATTTGGTAAATTAATGGTAACTTTTGTGTGAAAAATATCAAGCATTTTTTCATACCAGTTTTCCAAGACTTATATTCTTTTATATCCATCTTTTGTAATGCGCTCTGATCTATGGAGTACCGTGTCCCAAAAGACTCCTTTCACAAATTTCTGGCCGGTAGTACACTAAAATAAATGTAGCCAGTAGCTTTCGCCGCCACTAATACTTGTGCTCAAAAATGTAATAAAAAATTATGAATTGTTCCCAAAACGATGGAAATTTCTATCTCGTCGGATTTCCAGAGAAAACCAACGCCTAGGGAATTTTCAGCAGGGTTGCGAGGGCAATGGAGAAGCTCTGGGGGTCAGGGGCGATAGATGGACCCCCAAGGCACACTCCGTGATCCGCCACCACCTATCCCCAAATGTATAAGCCGTTCAAATCCAGGGTCGCCGGCGACATGCCCCAGAATCTCAACTGCATGCAATTCTATGGCGTTGCAGCAGCGAACGGGACGGGAAGGGAGCCATTTGCCCTCGGGCGCCGCACAAAACCTCTGGGCGGCAGCGCTGCTCAAATACTCTCACTCCGTGTCAATAAACACTGTAAACCCTTGAGTACGCTCGACCGAATGCGGATATAGACATCCGAGGAAATTGTGCCAACGGGGTCGGGCTACCGGTTGAACTCAAGCGGTGCGCGGTTTCGACTGATTCTAGACTACCTAGTCAACTTGCATGATAATGCAATCCCACAAAGAAAGACGATAAATACCACATGTCATAACGCGTCATAACGCGTTATTCATGGATCCATGAATTCATACACTTTTAAGACTTTATTCAAGATCCTTCATATAGACTCGCCTCATTTTAAAACACTTTCAACCTATTTATTTTTCTATCCATCATATTGAAAACTGTAACGAAAATGCATGTACAAAATATTCAAGAGTGAATCAAATTGAAACTTATAATCAAGCAGGAATACTTTTAATTTTGAAATATGTTCTTTTTGTAGATTAATTTTACGCCTCGTTTAAATAAAATACCTGAAAGTTTAAAAAAATATCTTTAGTCATTTAAATCACCAATGCATTTTATCAAAGATTTTGACTTAACACGTGAATCAGGAAGCCCAGTGGGAAAAGAGACAAGTCCTCAGAAAAGACGACGGAACAATAGTATAAAATTAAGATTCAAAGAAAAGAAAGACGAGAAGAAAGATAAGAAAAGAAAAGAAGAAAATAATTAAATTAAATTAAGATTATGCAAGGACCCATACCAGTGGCGAGAGGTGCGGTCATGATTACACCAAAATGTAAAAATAAAGAAATATATACTATAGTGTTAAGCATGGCACGTCATCTCTAAATCAGTCGTTTCAGTTGTTTGTTCGACTTCTATCGGTTGTGCTCGGTAACTCTCGCCAGAATCGGTAGGCGAATTTCGACCGTATGGAGTGCTTGTATTATTTTGTTATTTTATATTTGTTATTGTTTGTGCTGGTTCATATTCAATATTAATATCAGTAATACACGGTGTGCAAATGCGTATGCTGAAGAAAATTGTGATATGTCTATGAAACTAAAACAGAAGCCATTCAGTTCACTTCCATTTGAGCAGAAGCTGGCTAGTATTCAGAGTGCCCTCCGTGTCCCCCACTAATGAACTTGATATGCTAATTCACAGAAAAGACTAGATCTTATAAGAAGCACTTCACCATTTATAACTTCGAAATATCACAATTGGCTGCGCTGGAGTCAAATTAATCAAAATTATTTTTCTGGCCTTGTCTTTTATTTTCAAAATCTTCTAACAAATATTTTAGGGTTTCAGCTTGTTTTTGTTATTAAAGTGGTGCCCCTAAATGAGCTAAAAGCCATGAAAAATCCGAAAGCCATCTTCAAAATGTAATGGATCTTTACAATATTGGAAAACAAAGAGTGGCAAAGGTTTGAACAACACTAAAAATAATAATACTTTGCATAAGCAAGAAGTAAAGAATAATCGGGAGATTTTGAAACGTTTAATTGATGTTGCGTGCTTTTTAGCAAAACAAGAACTTCCATATCTTGGCCATAAAAACTTGAAATCTCTCAAAAATGTGGGATCCAGAGTTAAATGAGCATTTATTATCGGGTACAATATTTTTCCAGTGGTATACAAAATAAACTTATTAGTAAAACTAGGGGACGTGAGCTCTACGGCCTCTTAAAGTTACAAGGTATAAAATTCTCCAATGGCCGTAATAAATTGGCACCACTCGTCAAAAATACGCCACAATTGCTGTGTTGGTTTGCGGGAAAAAAATGGGGGGAAATCCACGCCAGTGACCAACCACAACCTCTCGACCAGAAAACCCCTGCGGTGGTTTACGGGAATGTTACTTCCTCGCCAGTGACTACCACAGACACACACAATCAACCCGAATAGGGATACTTCGCTGGGCTAATGGGACCCTGCTAAGGATGCCTGGGTTATGAACACACACACACACTCAACCTGGCGTGGATTTCCCCCCATTTTTTCCCGCAAACCAACGCAGCAATTGTGGCGTATTTTTGACGAGTGGTGCCAATTTATTACGGCCATTGGAGAATTTTATACCTTGTAAACTTGTTAGTGGCATCGGTAATATTGTTGTAAAAAATTGTCATAGGAATGGAAAAATCTGATTTTGTTTTTATCATGTTGGATAGGAATTCTGGAGTAGAGGTCAACTTTATTGAGGTATCTATAATGCTAAGAGAAAAAAATTTCAGCGGTAAATTTCCACACTCACATTTAATTCGCACCGACCACATTTTAATCACTTAGTGTCATTTTCAAAGCATTAACAATTGAAATTATCTTCCATACCTACCCCAAGCTAGAAGGGAAAAGAGGGAATGGGGGTTGGTGGAGGTGAGGGTAACGGACGGGACATACAGAAGGCAAAGTATAGGTTAATATAAAGATAAAGTGCAGCAGAGTATGAAAGGGGAGGGGTGGAAGGAAGAAAATAATCTACAGAGGTGACCGTTAAGAGGTATGCTTATCAGAGGGTCGCAGGTCAGGATGGAGGCTTACATGTAAGAGAGGGAATCAAGTGGCAAAACCAACGTCATTGCAAAGATTATCCGGGCTATTAGCAATTTCAAATTGCTCAAAGAAATCCAACTTTGCCCCTTTGTCAATACAATGTAAAACAAGGGCGTCGAAATTGCTTAAATAATTAAAATTACACTAATATTTTGCAAAATAATATATGTCGTCCCCATTAATTATGTTCCTTTATCTGCCATTAAGTTTGACTGACGCACAAACAACCATAGTCTTTACATAGCAATAATTCCAATCCATTTTTGACCAGATGGTCATACCGGTCTTTTTAATTAAATTAAAATTAACCTTAAGTTACAAGGTAATAAAATGACATTAAATTTATCAATTCGAACAATTCTTTGTAAATAATAATAAATATTTTTTACAAAAGGTATCTCGACCTAGCGGTTCAGATAATTACTGTTAAACGGCAGAGAAGTTATCAATTGTCGGGCTTTCCTTGAGCGACAGCGGTAGAGTGGCTTATCGATGTATTTTTCTTTGAAACCATTTCGGATTTAAATGTTTTTATTCAAATTTATATCATTTTAAAACTTTAATACCGACATCGAAATGTCTACTAATCTGTAAACCATACACCTCAACGTAGCGAGTTTGTGAGCATTGTGGTGGTAAAGACTTCTGCAGTACAGGTATACAAAAATTCACAACAAAAAAACGAAGAGTCGAATTTATTTGTAAGAAAGGTAGGCATTTTTGTTTATTGCAAACTAGTTAATTTTATAGATATGTATTCAAAATATTAAATTTAACATTAAACTTAAATATTAGGTTTTAATGAAGTATGGCCTCAAAAAAATTATATGCAAACATATATCAGTACCACGAAGCGGAATGACGGCTAAAAATTGGCTTTGATGTATTTTTCGGAGGGGAAACGACCTTGTCGTGCATCGACCGGCCCTCCATCTGCGTCTGCCATGAAGAGGCTCAAACATCAGGCTTCTCCACTGACCCATACATTTTAAATAGTTTTAGATTGTACTTCATTCAAGTTAAAAAGTAAAACTCAGATCAATAGTACAAACTTCTACAAACAAATAGTCTATAAACCACATACGTATCAGTTTATCCATAGTTTTGTCTACTTATCGTCAACCTATTGGTCTACTTATCGTCAGGCTATTGATTTGGAATGAAAATTCAATTCTTCAAAAGGCACGACAAGCACCATTAAACACAAAGCCATATCGCAAAAATAGAGATAATTCCTAAATTTCAGTCATTGTAAGTCTTTTTACTCTTTATAAAACTACTGTTTCAATGCATAACTACAGAAAATACAATTTTAGCATAGAAAATACTGACATGTATGCATCATATATAATACTATTTATTCAGGCTTCCGCAATAAATTAAACCAACGTACTTTCAACTTAACAACCAATTCATACAAATTAGAGAGGTCGAGTTTGCATTACATTTCCCAATTAATTAGATCATTGAAACGCTATCGCGCCAAATTCCTTCCTTCAATTCTCAATGGTACATTTATTGAAAGGTAAAATAACGCAGGATGTAATAGGTAACATCGTTAAGAGACAGATAAGTTGTATTGTATTTTGATTTCGTCTGAAGTATATAATTATTTTAGCAGTGAATATGATAAATTAGATGAGGTATGATGTATTTATAACAGTTACTGGACGAGCAGTCAAAGCTTTCCAAGACTGAAGAGCGGTTAGTTCATTTTTCAATTGATATTGTTAACTACCCTGGTAACTTATATTTATTTCTACAACTATGTCGTCGCATTACTCATCCAAATGAATAAAGTATGACATTCTGTCGATTACTAGTAGACTCTGTCCTTAGCAATTACGATGGCATTCAAAGGCATATTAGTACCATTTCCAATGATTGGAAACAGTATTAAACCGTGTTTTGTGTTCACAAAGCCGCTAGCAATCGCCAAAAAATATGTCTTTGCAATTTCCAACCACAGTTGGAATGTGTTTTTGAAAGGTTTACTTATGAGTTACGCGGCCCTTGAGTTGAAGTATTACAAAGTTGGCTTCTATAACTTAGCGGAATCAATTTCAAACAGATGAATTAGCAACGAATTAATTATAAAATCAATTAACTTTAAAATAAAAGAGGTAATTATCAGATTGTGGTACACTCATTCATCATTAAGTGTGCCACAATCGATAAGAAACGAAAAACGGTAATTTAAATCATTTTTACCTTTGTGGGGTGACATGTTGACGAATGTTTTGATCGTGCCGGTGAAATTTGTTAATTGCACACCCTGTAAATCCAGAGCTTGTTTATTACATTTGATTCAAGCAACTTAAGTGGATGGAGTCAATGGCTCCTTCCTTCGCCATAACCGGCCAAGCAAACGGCAACGCAATCCTTCCAATCATATGGCAACTGCTTGCAGAAACAAGGCCACGAAGTTTTCTTGGAGAAAAGGAAATATTTTAGAAGTAAGCTCAAGAATAAATTCAGGGATACGCAAATTTAACGGAAAGAGTATTTAACGATTTTGTTTAATAGCTAAGATAAAAACTATGCATCAATTAATATGTTTTAAAAATTGCTCATAAAAATGAAAGAAATTTAACTATCAATAAAAAATAATATTTAGTAACATACTTCTTAGTCAATAGCTGTAGCAGTTAGATGCAGCGTCAACTCGTTTCAAAAAGGGAACTTAGGTCGCGTCTTTGGTGAAAATCTGCCGAATGTCAGCCGTATTTCGGTTGTGGCAGGCGATGAGTGATGTAGGTATTTGTTGCCCCGGCCAACCCGCCACCCTCTGAATGCATATCATCCGCAGTTTATTTTTAGGAAGAAAAGAAAATCATACTAAAATATGACTTTTTTTTAATAGAAATATTGTAATATTGTACATCTAAAGATCTGAATGAGGCAAATTGTGTAACAGGATAATTGTTATTGAGATAAATAATAAAATTGTGTGATTATATAAAAACTGGATATGTGAACCAGGTTTATGGTAACGAAATGCCCGGGTGGGTGGAGGTGGGTATGATGGTGGCAGGTGAAGAAGGGTGTAGGTTTATGTTGCCCCGGCCTATCCACCACCCCATGGGTATATACCAGACCTGATCTGTATTATGGGAGAGTGTACCATTAATTGTATCATTTTGTTGAACCTAGAGTCCTTTGGACTAGGTTCTAATAAACTTATTATTCTATTCTATTCTATTTCAAAATTCCTAGATGCAACAGACATTTCAATCAACTGTATTTTTTTAAATTTTAGATCTCAAGGTTTTCTTGCCTGAAACATTTCGCACCATTACTCTAATATATAGCTAAACATCACCAGCCGAAATAGGTTGGAAGAAGCCGATGTTATCAAAACACCCAAGAACCTAATCCTACTAGGTATATCTCAGAAGAGAACTAACAAATTAGGAGTCACCATTAATTTGTGCATAAAAAGATTTTATTCTAAGGTGCTTCAATACTATACACAATACTTTAAATGTGAGTGAACGATAATTATAAGCTCACGAACACCTTGCGAAACGAGAGAGGGAGAGGTTGTGCAAAGAAACTGAATCAAGGCTGGCGAGTGGGTTCGTTTGTTTTTCCAAAACAGAAGGAACCCTGGGGGCTTACAAGGGACAGCATAATATCCCTACAGGAGGGAACAAAGGGAACCAAACATATTCTCGGCTCATTCCTTCCCCACCCCCAGTCGACTCTCCCTGCCCCCTTCCCCCATCCCCCAGGTCACCACTCTCCTCCCCACCTTCCACATTACACACTTTCCCCTCTTTTTAAACCACACCCCAAATTCTCCTGTACTTTTAATGAACTAAGAAAGAAATTTTCCGTGTAGATGGCTCTTGCTTCCAAGACTTCTGAGAATCTAAAATAGAGTAGGCATGAGAAGATAGCTTCACCGGCATCTACGAACTACTCTCTGAGTCCCCAAAAAAGCGTGCGGCAGGGAATGTAAGAACACGAAAACATATCATGAAAAGGGAAGTAGTACGAAAATATTAATAGGAAAAGGACGGGGCGAATGGTAATGTGTGCTTTCGTGCTTCGCTCCGTTTTTGATGTAGCCGCATTAGTGATATATTAGTAATAAAAGTCGCAAGAGTAACAAAAGTAAAGAAAGTATTATTGTGCCTATCAGAAAGTGTTTTACTTGTTTCTTGTTGCTTTTGCCAGGTGTGGTGTTTGGTATATATATTTCTGTTTGAATTCGACTGATTTTCATCTTCCCCACCAAAACCCGTGTTCGCCCTTGTAAAAATATATTTTTTTATATATATATATATTATATATTAAAATATATATTATATTATATATTAAATATATATTATATATTAAAATATTATATATATAAAATATATATTATATATATATATATTTTATATATATATATATATATATATATATATATATATATATATATATATATATATATATATATATATAACATTCTTCCTTTACCTCTCGCTGAAGAAGGTGGCGGCGATCCACCGAAAATTTCAAAACCCGTGTGAATGTCATATTATGAGTTTCTTCTTTTTAGTCACCCTAGTGATGAATTATATACATATATATACTTTTTTTCTAGCTGAGGAAGGGCTTACATGCCCGAAACGTTCCCTGTAAGTCTTCTCTCTTTTTAGTTTTTTTTTCCCCACCCCCTGTCAAGTGCATTTTTTATTATATGTATATGTATGTGTGTGTTACCGACTAAACCCGAAAACAGTTAAAGCTGAATTACCAAGTTACAGCTAGTTTTATCAGAGTCCCTTCATATCCATGTCAACCTGATGCTTGTTGATCAGTTGTGTCAAGAAACTTAATCCTTGCGAGTAGCCCTCGGGTGTCTAGTGGCTTGCAATTCAGTCGTAATATTTGTGTCACTCTTTCAATCTTCCCAAAGGAGTTTCAATAAAATTAAACACGATTTAATCCGTGTTTTGTTTAGATAGCGAATTGAATTTTCTCTGCTCGTTCAAAATAATTGTTTTTGGTGGTTTTGACAATGGCCGTGGAAGTGCTCGTAGGTATTAATGAAATTTCTTGTTAACCCCACGGCGAAGCTAAATGGATGATATCGTAAAATCAATTTTTGCAAAGGGCCCATTTTTTTATTAGGCCTGTTGTGCTTCAAGATATTATGAAGTCATTTTCGACGAATTTATTGCTGAATTTCTCAATTTATAATTTTTAAATATATTTTATAAAAGCAATTTTCAAGTCAAGTTCAATGTATTAGAACTTATCAATAGATTCAAATATTCCTCACACATTATAAGTTACGTTAAATCCACGACTAAAAATAAAGCATAAGATTTTCTGCCACGATTGATTAGGTACGTTACTTCCCAAGTAACAGAGCCAAAGTAGTTTTAGTTACAACGCCCTAATTGCTTAGTAGTTTTAGTTACAAAGCGTAATTTTTGCTGAACCGAAAAAGACATGTGGCAACTCTCAATACTTGAAGTGCAAAGTGGAGCCTATGCGCAAGACACAATTAGCGGGCAATAAAATATTTACGATAACGAGCTAAACTCCTGTGGGTGTATTAACCTCCCAATTTTGGAGACCTCCTGAAAAACTCAAAGTCAGCGTTTTTCATGTTTTTTTTACTGAGAGAGTCTCATTTGGGCGGAGGCAAAGAGCAACCATGAATTTTTAAAGAATCAAGGCACTGACTTTCATTCCGAGACAAAACAACGCACGGTCGGAGACTCTTTCGCTTCGCGTAATTGGTGCTTGAAACATGAATTTAATGCTCGCTCGCTAAAAACCTGGTGTCCCACCAAATTCCTCTTTCACTTACATAGCTTTCTTCCTCTTATAACAAGCCCTTGTGATACCCCTTGAAGAAGAAATAATGTACGCAATCCATCTCCGTATTAAAAAGAAAACTTTCAAAATTCCCTTTTTTCCGGCTCAATTCGTTTCACCGCGTCTCCTTTCCCTGTCCCCGAATTTTCGCTTATCTCAGTTCTGGCCCCCACCGCCGCACCCCACGCCATCTCAATATTCCCCGTCTCCATCCTTCCACAACTCGGCGAGGAAGTCATTGAGGGAGTCAGTGTATAATTCAAGGCGTTATTTTCCCTTGAGGTTCGCCCCGGGATTCCTTCCGAGGCTTAAAGGAGAGAATGAGACGAAGTTCGGGAAGTGTCCCCACGTAGAGCATCCCAAAACTTCCCACCACAATCCACCCCCCGTCTCCCTACTAAAACCCCAGTGCCAATTTTCCATCCCCTCGCTCTCAGTTTCCATCCACATTTTCCCTCCAATACCATCCAATCCATGTCTTTCCCCTTATACCACTCTCACAAGGTCATTTTGCTGCAGCAATTTTCATCTATACCATTATGTGTGCTGAAGAGAGCCAATCTATTGTCATAACGTTCACAGAGAAAGGATATTTCGTTCATTCCTTTCGGGAACTTCGCAACTCTGCCAGTTTTGAATGTTGTTGGGACATATGCCTAAGGGACTATATTCCGTTCAAAAACTCATAATTATCACAGAGATTGCTCTGAATTATAAATATGCAATTCAGATGTACTGTCAAACTTTAAGCATAAGTCGAGGAATACTCCACCCTTGCTAAATCCTGATGGAGATAACACTGTATAGCTCACGTCTCTTAACGCAGTGCGTATTGCAATGCGTTACATGATCCTTATTTCGTGTGGATGCATGTACAGGAGAATCTCTCTAGAACGATCACGCTTTAACCGGCCGTTGCTTATTCTATTTGCAGTTTCCAGTAGGTATCTCTCGCAAAATATCGAAGTATCATACCACAGAGTGATGCGACGGCGGTCCAAAATTACTTTTTCACGAAATTAGGGCAGTATTTACATTGAAAAATACATTTAAACTCTAGTTTGTACTTTGTATACGTCAAGAAATATACCTATTTTTGCGTTGATTTCATTCAATTTACAGCCCTGAAATGGTATCTGAGAGTGTTTTCGGATTAAGCGGGCCAAGGTTCCAGTTTCATTATGGCCGAGCAAGGAGGGTGGAGTAGGTATCCTTACTGTATCTCGATTCTCACTCGCTAGCCTCAACGCTATAGGCCTCAAACTTATTCAATCCCCCCTAACCTCCACCTCCATCTCACAGCCGCCCTTCGATATATTTCTAAGATTACAGACCTTATCTCAGCCCCATCTGCACTCTCAACTTCGCTGGCCCGTCTCCTTATCCGGGCCCAACACTAGTTTTAACACTGCGTCTCAAACTCCATCTCCCACTCCCAGCCTACCCTGGGCTTCATTTAACGCTTCCTTTAGAAAGGAGTTTAAGTTGCTTCGGTCCAAGTTCCTCGAATTCCCTATCCCCGTTCCCTCACTCTCCCATTATTGCTTTTTATGCGTGTTTCGCGTAGATTGAAGGTTGGACCATTGGACGAGTCCGGTTTGCTTATCTTGTCCCTCTCTGGCTTTCAGCAACCGCAACCCAAGAAACTCATGAAAATTTACAAACATATTTGACAGATATGCAAGAAATTCCGAGCTAGCAACGGAGTTGCTTTAATCTATTATTGGATTTCCTACCAGAAAAAACTTGGTGTTTGTTAATTGGCTATATTCCCAAGTAATGATCTAATGATACTCAAATTTGAAATATTGTCTACACACTCACTGTGAGCATTAGGGGCTATTTGATTTTATTTATGATGGTAATAAAGGAACTGAACGTGAATGGTTATTTCGGATCAGTAATGGCAATTACAACTCGTATTATCAGCCGTCCCTTCAAGGTGACGTAACGCTTTCTCCTGCTCTAGAGATGGTTAAGGGCTTACTTCGCCCGCATTATTAAGGAGGGCTTATCCTTCAAAACGAAGATTCCAAAGGTTCTATCCCGAATCTACTACAAGGACTTCTAGGATCAACGCAGTACGTCAAAGCGCCATCTATAGAGGAAGAGCCTCCTTCATTAAGTATTCGTCCCTTAAGCGTAAACACGTCATCCGAAGAGAAGCATGCCTTGTATGAGGGATACATCTAAAGACGTAATCGATAACACAGCCCATGTGCCCCAAATATACGTTGGAAGTAATATCCGAATAGGTTAGTGCTAGCAGAGAGGGTGCAGAGGCTACGAAGAGTATCGTGGCCAACTTGCTTTGAGGTGAAAGGCTCCCGTGGATACTATCAACTTGAACGATCGGACGGGCAGCGAGAGATGCTTCACACTTCTCCCCAAATTCATTTAACAAAAAAGTGGAGGCAGGCCAGTTTGCAAATAAAATAATCTAATCACCAAAGATGTTTTTAGGGGGCGATATAACATGCAATTTTGTCCTCAAGATAATAGAATCATCCCTCTTTCGCCTACCATTCCTTTTCTTTCGACCCTTTTCCCATCAATGCATCGTCTATTTTACAAGCCAATTAACTTCTATTTCACCAAATAATGGACCCTGCCCGGATAATTAATTCCACTCATTCCTTTACTTTCCCTCTTCGACCTGCGCATTATTCTTGGCTTCTACCTTCCTCCAAGCAATTGGTTTAGTTTGGAAGGCGAATGGCAACAAGTCATTTTCGCCTTTTCGGACGGGTGGGTAGTATGATAAAGAAGGATTATTTGGGGAATGGAGGGAGAGTGGAGAGAAACCTAAAGCTGGCATTAACCAACTACTCCAAAAAGGGAGCCACGGTTAAAAATGTTTCAACTGACGGAAAACTAGGCTTGGAGTGCTCTCCTCACCGAATTCAAGAAGGCATCGGGCATCCTCCACCACGATTTGAACCGGCGCACAGTGGGAAATTTCGGGACCTCAGGCGTCAAAACCCGCTCTACAGCTTGTGGGTGGATGAAATGACGTGTCATTTTTTTAATACTCGTAATTACATGTAGTTTAAGGGCCCGCTGCGGAAAATGCAGGTTAGCTTTATATTGTATCGTGAGAGTTGATTGAACTAACCGCGAATTTGAAAATATGTTGAAACATCTTTGAATTGGCAGGATACAAAGGGGAAACTGCAGATTTTCCTCCCGAATGCTTGGAAATGAATGGTGTTACTTTGTAAAGATTACTTTTTTAAGTTTTAGGTTGGGTCACTCAGCGAATTAGGCTGCAAATCATAGAGTCACGGATTTACATCACAGATCTCCTTGGTTCACATAAATGAAAGTAACAATAAATCTTTTTCTTGGCAGATATTGTGGGTACGGAACATAGCTTCCTAACCATTGACCATAACCCCAAACTTTAAATTAAAAAAAAAATAATCTTTACAAAGTAACACCATTCATTTCCAAGCATTCGGGAGGAAAATCCGCAGTTTCCCCTTCGTATCCGGCCAATTCAAAGATCTTTCAACATATTTTCTAATTCGAGGTTAGTTCAATCAACTCTCACGTTACAATATAAAGCTAACCTGTATTTTCCGCAGCGGGTCCTTAAACTACAAGCAATTACGAGTATTGAAAAAATGACACGTCATTTCATCCACCCACAAGCTGTAGTGCGGGTTTTGTCGCCTGAGGTCCCGAAATTTCCCACTTTGCGGCGCCCACCGGGATGGGAAGTCAGGACCCAAGCCACCACAACAACCCGATCCTTTCCTTTAATTTGGTCCGCGTAGAGTCGCTCCTCTGCCCGTCTTTCCTTTTACCCACTTTCCCCACTCAAAGGGACCCCACCAGCAAATCTCCCACCAGCCCAACTTCCTGGGGCAAATGGAAATCGCTGAATATTTACGGGGACGGGGGATGGTTTTGCTCTGAAGGGGTGAGAGAGGAGATGTGTGACACCGGGCAGGGAAGCGAATGGGTACGCCTCTGGATGAGGAAAAGCGTTCACGAGAAATAAAAGTTTTTGGGAAGTCGACGGCGTCGGGGCAGCCCCGACGGATGAGTGGAAAAGCGGGAAAACCCTGGAGTTAGACGGGGGAGGGACGTGGCAGGGTAGGGAGGACTGCCCAAGGAGGGGTCGTTGCGGGGTCACAGGGTCTTTTTTCAGGAGAGTTGGGATTTTAATGCCCGAGATGAGCGAGTGACGCCACTTCTGACGCCTATGCCCCAATAAACCCGCTGTGCGGGTCCAAGGTCTCACGCTTTTCCCCAACAGCCCTTGCCCTCTCTCTCTCTCATTCTCGTTCGGTCCCCCGAAAAATTTCCCATGCATACCAAATTAAAATTCTCCTCCCCCCCCCCACCTCTCTTCTTCATTTATGGAAGGTCTCCTCCAATTTTTACCCTGCCGAGGAAGGAGGAAAAAAAACAAATTTAAAAAAAAAAACACGAAAAATGTTTCGCATTCGGCGCGACAAATTTTTTTCTTGTTACCGTTGAAAAAAAATTAGATCGATCGTTCATTCAATACGTCAGTTTACGCCTGTTCCAGCTTAACAAGACATCGTCGATGTTTATCAAAGGTTCATGATTCAATCAGGTTAAAACGTTAATTCGCTGATTCCAGTTGTACAGCAATCTTCGAATGAAGCGCAGCAGTGCGTTTGGGCGAAGCGAACCGTGGATTAAAACGAATGAATAATGTCCTTGTGAGAAGAAATGGAATGTTTATGGTCGGAAAGCTGGAAATGGATGACTTGTCAGTCCTCAGGAACGTCATCGCAATAAAAGCCAAAATAACAGATGGTGATACCCGAGAGCCGGTAATCAAAGTCACTTTTCTAGTTACTTCCAAGTAAAAAAGCAGCATAATACAAAGTATGAATATAGTAACCTCTAGTTTGACAGATAAGTCCTGAATTTAACAGCAGTCAAAGAGCGAGGAATATAACAAATTGAAATCTGCTTAGCAACGCCATCCTCCTAGAAACAATAATGCAAAGTGCAACGGATTGGAAGAATTACCGAGGAAGGCCAAGGATATAAGAAGAAAATTATGAAGTGTGCCTAAATATGGAATTCTGAAGGAATAAAACTGTACGATAAGTTAATAAAATAAATTATTTTATGTAAAGTTGCAGCTAACGACAATTTCTGCTGATGATGCTTTCTTTCACCCTTTCTTGGATATCATAAAATTAGTTGTACGACATATTTATCGTTGCTAGAAATACAAATGCTAGTTGCACCCTTGAAAAGTATGATTAAACTTTAAAACCAAGTTCGAGATGTAAAGAAATTATACAGGGAGCAGTACGAAGTTTGCCTTTAAACACACAATCGAAGTAGTAGATGCAGAAAAAATCCACTCAGTTGAAGGTAAGCATTGGGTAAAAGGATAGTTAAATGTAAATAAACTAGATCATGAGAGAGAAAAATTCAGAAACTACGTACAACCCAAAACGTGGAATGTTCCGTTACCTGTGGGTGTCAAACGATATGGTTACACAACGTAACGAAAATATATCCATGATTTATCGAATTTCGCTCAATAAAGACCAGCATTATTAAGGTGTTCCTTTTCCGCCGTGATTCATGTTCACATGCGTTGCCGAATTGTTGAAAGCGTGTTCCAACGGAGGAAGGAATGGCGCTGGGAGGCATTCAGTTGAGTTGGGGGAACAAATTTACGCGCCGCGATGCCATTAAATTGCTCATTGCGGCGATGCGTCCGCGCCAACTGTTGAATTCAAAGCGTGTTCATTAGTCGAACGCACCAGCAAATAAATCACCCGCCTTCACACTTTCTCCTTAATCGCCATGAGAAACGAATCGTATTTTGTGCACCATATGCACGGAAGGCTATGAACGTTTGAAATATGGATTCGGCGATTTTTTTCCACCTTCGCCAACCTGCCGCAACGCAACAGCCCCGCCATAAGCTTCTTAATCTATTAGAATTGCGCTTTCAAAGGTTAATGCAATCGGCATTAGCGCATGGATATTTGACAGGAGCACTTCCAACCTTCATCAATTATCAGCTAAATAGTAAAATAAAACTTGTGGCACTATTTCATTGAGTGCTTAGTCAAACATCCAGCTAAGAGTGGAAAAAGTCTATCTCATTAAATTCGCAGCGTAGACTAATACGTAACGAATGTAATCATATTACCTTAATATAGAAAACCTGCATATGCATTGGCATGCGATATATAGGTAGTGAGAATAATTTGCACTTAGGTAAATATATATTTTTTAAATTTTGTTGGAGAAGCACATTGCATAAAATAAAATAATAACCATGAGGATAGCCATTATAATGGCTATCCTCATGGTTATCCAAGCTACAATAAATCCGCTTTCATTTTGGCTTATTGCTCAGTGCGTTTCGTCAAACTCTTGTTAATTAATCCCAAAATACACTTCCAGGTAAATGATCCTATCCCTTCATCATCATTAGTCCGCTATACAGGAAAGAATCTTGCTTCATTTGCTTGGCCATGTTGAGAGAATGGATGAGAATCGAATAACGAAGCAGATTTAGAATGGAGGAGTGTATGCTGCTAGAGGAATCTGCGCCACCACTGCTTGTGGCTAAATATACGACGCCTACCGTACATATATAATTCTCATTCATTGCAGTGCTGAGTAATGTTGTGGGCATAAAATTAATATGCATACGAATTATAAAACATTCAATAAATTAAACGCAAATATTGATTTAGATTCATATTTTTCCTTAAAAAAGCTACAAAGTCCTTGAAAGTGATCTCGTACTCAATAATCCAGCGCAATTTTATTTTGAAATATCTTCCAATCCCAATACAAAATACATTCAAATATTATTATTATTGCCTGATAAATAAAGGGAAAGTAGTGGTCACCGAGTTTTAAATATCATAAAGTTATGGAGTCAGAAACCATTTTTGAGCTATGTTAAAAGTTCACCTAAATTTTTAAAATCCATTTTGATAATAATGAACACATTAACTCTTTTGAAAATCCAGTGTTAAATTAACGTTGTCCTATAGAGAGACAAAATTTTAAATATATTTAAAAGTTCCCTAATTTAATTTAGACTGGGGATTTCGCAAGAAATATGAGTTAAAACGTTATGATTATCTTCATGATATAAACATAATGTTGTCATGATGGTAGAATGAGATTCACTTTGATTTCATTGCTAAAGACACAAACGAATTTCGTTCTTACAATCTCCGGATTTTGATCATTACAAACCAATTTAGGGAATCCTTACGCAGGATGGCTTATACTAACACTTTAGAAGACCTTTGAGTCTTTATTTATCTTGATATTTAGATAATTAATTGATGGCAGCACGAAGCCTCTCACAAATTAGTTTAATTCTCACATATTGCTCAAAATAAGTTTGCTTTTTAAGCCAAAATGTTTCCGATATCATCATAGTAGGCATATTGAATACTATAGACTGAAAAGCTCTTGCGTAGATGATATCTCACCAAAATGATTTCTCGGAAAGAAGTCAATAATTTTCTTCCTGAACAACCGAGGATATTAGCAAGCACGACTTTCTTCATTTGTCTTGGCATGTTGGCAGGTTTAACCATATGCCTCGATATACTGGTGTTCGCTCAACTTCTCAATTGAGCTTTAAGTGGCAAGAAATAGCAAAATATTTATGTACTCTTCTAGGAGTATGTCGGTTTCAGATGGTTTTCCTGAAATATAAACCTGTTATTTTTCTCAAGTGGAGAAAAAGAACCTTTAAACCTAAGTAATTTCTTCAAACTCCTTTGAAATCCAAATATTGAGCCAGGTAATTTACACGCCAACCGTAACAGTAACGCGGAAAATCGGTGACTGAAAACGTTAAGGGATTCATTTTTCAAATTTATCATTCGCAGCTTGCTGTAAAGACTTCATTCCAGTTCTAAAATATGATTGAGCGTATAATTACTTCGTTCCTTGCCACATCTAAATTATTCTTTTTTATTGCTTGACATTAGTTTTTGAGAAGTTTTAACCATGATAATAACTATATTTCACCTTATCTTGGTTTTAAAGGATGATTCACCAAGGATTGGATGATCTAGATTTTCCGATTCCGCGTTTTAACTTTCTCGCATGGTGATAAAAGATTTCAAGCTTTCCGGCGAATGGTACTGATGAATTATTCTCGGGCTTCCCACAGGGTTAGAGTCTGCATGTTGGCCGACGTTTCCACAGAAGACTTTCCTGTCATATTCAGGGCTGTGAAGTGATCCACAAGCCCTGAATATGACAGGAAAGTCTAATGTCGAAACGTCGGCCAGCATGAAGACTCTAAACCGGTGGGAAGCCCGAGAATAATTCATCATTTCATGCATGATCCTGAAGCATTTTTGACGACTGATTACTTGAGACCTTTTCCTTAATTACTTAATCGATAGGCGTCCAAGGGTCAGACCGAATTACTTATTTACCTCCTCTGTCCCAAATCAGGGAGCGTTGGGATTGATAGCGATCAATCGTAAATTTTAAGTAAGTTTAGGCCAGATGAATGGAGCCAATGCATATTATGATAGTTAAACCAAACACCTGCTGCATGTTTATTTTCTGACGAATCCTTGGAATTATTTCCACATGCCTTAAATTTAAAAATAACGACCACTACAAAAAAATTCCAAAGGTACCTGAAGGCGTCAAAGAATATTTTTTTTGTATTTCCATACATATCTCAAACAAGTCTCAAAAAAGTGCCAAAGCTGTAATTATGTTCTTCGGTTTACTAAATTACTATATCACCAAGTCTCTACGTACATTTCTACGAATATAGCGTATAAATAATCTACAAAAACCGTCGTTTACATGGTTTCGTCATTGAAAATCAACCTCTAAGCAGCACAATATTGCCATGTCAATAAGCGTACCTATTTAATTGTGAACATTCCCAATTAGTCCCTCCTCAATATAAATACTCAATTACTGCAAAGAAATTATCTGAAATATCGAGTCCTTGCCAGTTTTAAAGTTACTGCTTTTTTTGATTGCCAATATCTCCCCTCTTTTACGAAGGAATTACATTATTTTTCCTAGATAAAATTACCTTGGCAACTCCGGGAGCTAATATGTATGGACCGGTATGTTTCTGATCCTTTGCCTTAAAATAAATTCCCAACACTTTTGACAAGGTTAAGATGGTTGCTTTTAAATTTGACGGATAACTACATGATACTTCATCATTGCCTAAATCTCACAAATAATACTGTGGTGAACTACGAAATGATAGCAATGACGCCAAATTAAAATAGAATCGAAATGTTTCACTTTGTTAGGAATTATAAAAAAGTGAAATCGCAACTTATAATTCAAATTGCTTCATACCGAAGTTAGAAAAAAAGACACATATTATCTAATATGCTGCAAAGGTTTTTGATGGCCTTTCAAAAATATATTGCTAAAATAACAATTCAATTTTTAGACAGTTCAAAGTCGAATTCAATCCAATTTTCTCTTCGAACATGATCACCATCTTAAAATGCCCGAAGACAATATTTCTTAGCCACATGTGAAAGGATCGAGAATAGAATAAGACAATGCTTTTATAACTCCGAGAGGACTACCGTGGAAATCCAACGGCTGATACGCCGTTTGTTTAAAACCGAGGGCGGATTGCTGGAGTGAGCACAAGTTTGGGAGGGAATTGCCAAGTTCAGGTGGAGGATGTTTTCAAAGCTTTGAAATCGTTCTTAAGACCAACTTTGTAATGGAGCGCCAAGGAATTACTGCTGTTGACCTTTCTTAAATATCAAGGGCGGGTGTGCATGGCACCCCCGAAGTGCGAGGATACGGTGGCGGTAGAGGAGATCGGTGCAGGGAGGCCGTGAAAGGAGGAACGATGGAAGATAAATGTTATTTCATCGTCCCATATTCAACAACCTTGCACTAAGGGAACTGCCTTATTCATATTGAAAAGTTCTGGAGGAAAAAGCTTTTCAAATAAGAGAAATGTTCGCGGAGTGTAGAATTACGAAGGTGAAGTCACCTGAAAAAAATAACTGAAGAGAACGAATAAAAGAAGTTCTTTGAAGTAGTTCCGCGAAGTGTTATCAGGGCAGTGGAGTTTTTCATTCCGTTTCCAGAAAGAGAATTCGGGTCGAATTTTTTCTCAATTCGTAGCATCAGATGAACTCATTCGTATAACCACCATCTAAATCTGAAAACTGAAGTTTAAAATTATGATAAGGATATAAAAATTCCTTCGCACCAATAGTTCGTATCCATTGCATTCCTCAAATCACCCATAAAACATATGCTTAAGTTGAAACACCATGCCTTTGATTTGTGTTTTAGTGCATAGAAATCATTTTTTCATCGTTCAGATAAACTTGGCTTTAAAAACAGCATCGATAAAACCATATTTCATTCTTATAGGGGTCACACTACCATCCGAAGTGACGGCTCGTGTTCTGAAATTTAAAAGAAAAAAGCAACACTCCGCGCAAAATACATGTAGGTACATTTTGAAAGTAGATTCTCCATTCGAAAACATAAAGGCAGTGAACATCGTAATCATCGGTGATTAGTCGGGAGATCTGTGACTGTATCCAATAGTTTTATTCCTTCTACTTCGCAGAGTTTTCATCAAGCTTCTTCGGTGCCCCCATTTCTTTGAAGTAATTATCTACTGTTTATTTTCTCTTTCCATCTCATATTTATCATTTTATAGATCATATCACATTTCTATCACTTGAATTATTATTTGGTCTGCTTCCGTAATTGTCCAAGCTTCACTGTCATATAATAGCATGCTTCATACTCATGTTTTATTGAAGAGATTTCTTGCCACCAAGCTTGTATTGCCAGTTGTACCTGAGGTTTTCATAGAATACCTTTATATGTGCCACTCAACTCAGTATGTATATCTTTATTGCCTCTTCCAACACAGGTGATCCGCATTTGCTCTATTTTTTGCTGACTAACTGTGACGATGACTGTGAAATGGTGGTTAGGTTGGTAAAGGAATAAAAGATAAATGAAGTGAGGGTGAAGAGAAACCCGGCGTCACATAGTTGGCCAACTGTTACCAACAAACACCAAGTGGGCCTCATTTTAACGTCCTAGTCAACGGACTGAGCACTACCAATTGAAATACTCTTTACACAGCACTCCGCAAACTGCAGGGACCGTTATATCACTGAAAAATATCCACCCTTACCGGAATTTGAATCCTGGCGATTACAGTGTCTTTATGATTTAACCCACAAGCCATTACTTTGGTCCTTCCAATTTATTTCAAGCCTACCATGTCATGAAGATGATGGTACTCTTAAGCGTTGTTACGTTGGTGTTTACTAACGACTGTTTAGGTCGGCACTGCAGTCAGTACTGAAATTAGCGCCGAAAACTCAGGATCGAATTGAGAACTTAATAGAATTAATTCGAGTGCGTACTGACGCTATCCGGGTATTGACTGAACAACTCAGATAAATGAACTGCGCCTGGCATAGTTACTACCTCTAATGTTTACAAAAACACTCAACACAAGCTCCAGAAAACAAGTTCTGCAAGGCTCATGAGCACATTTTCTTGACTACAGTTCCCACCTCCGAATTCCTCCGAAGATTATTTCGGTAGATTTCAGCTCCACCTATGGTATTCTCTCGAAACTATCCTCTCACCTAGGCTTGTGCGATGAGTCGATTAATCGAAGTTAACAATTAGTAGCGGCTCAAGGTTCAACAATTTTCGTGAAAAACTCCCGTATTCAATTTTCTACGAAATCATCAGATTTCAAACTACTACAGAACCCCTTGGAATTAACATATATAATAAAAATCTATTTACTTCTTTTAAACAACTCATTGTATTTAATTGAATGTATGTAGTATGTCATTTGCAGTATATTTAAATTTCATAAAAAACAAAATGGCGAACAATGTTTTTGACCTTTTTTTAAGTTTATGCATTAAAATAGTTAAGTTATACTCCGATATACACTCAGTAATTAATACAAAATATTGTTCAAAGCTTTCAAAATGTGATTCCGAAGAGAATGTTTGCGTCCGTTTTGCGTCCATGAATGCAAGATCGAATTTTCGATGACGCGGCGTAGTCGGCTCTGCCCGTCGGGAGCCCAGTGCTGCTGGGACGCGGTGAGTGAGTTGATACGCTTTTGACATATAGTGGTTGCAATGGCGACTTAAAATTATAAAACTATTAAAAAGAACCTCTACAGTTATTTTAACCAAAGAATTGCGGGAAATCCCCAGCTTATGTTCGCACATGGGTAGCCATAAGACTACTACTGGCGTCGCTGGATATGAAACTTAAAATTATGGTTGCACGCTCTTCTTCATGGAAGAGGTTGTTACTTCCTACGTAGAAACTGTGTTAGTTAGCTTTAATTACCCGAATTTCATTTTATTTATTAGAATATGAAATCATATGCTATTTTGTTTATACTCATCTAAAACAATTACCATGAACGCATGCATTTTGAATTGAAGTGCATACTGGACATTTTTTGTGTCGGGCATAAAACCATTTATTAAATACAAATTACTTTTTGCAATTGTGAATCTTTCTAAGATAAAATGAACCCTTCTCCTTAATCACTATTGTAGCCTAATTTACCTTATTTCTCACAGCTTCCTTAATTGTTTCAGTCAATTAAGTCCTCTTACCTAGTAGAAAATTCTACTTCTTCCTACTTGTTATCTACAACAAGGTTCCTTACTACCATTGGCATCTTCATTTGTTTATTATGCGGCAAAACTTTAACGTTGGAAATAAAGGGATCTGAAGTAAGGAGGAGTCTTCGGAAAAGATCCTCATTAGTGGCCACTCTTGAGATTTTCCTGGTAAAATGTTCACGAAACCTCCTGGTGCCCCTACGTCTAGACTCTAATGCCTCTTCCGATAATGACCCAGCGGAAGTATTGCCTCTGTAGCCATGTTGGCTCCATGAATTAGCACCTTATGGGCAGTTGGTGGCATATAGAACCAAGAATATAATTGTACGAAATTTTCAGCTGCTGCCCAGAAGTAATAATTTAAGGTCGTTTCATTGAGTGGCATTGTATATTGTCTCTTTGTTAAATTTATTGTGATCACTGCCAAACCCTCTTCTTCTAACATCACAGACTGGGAAATGTCCGATCTCTTCCACTTTTGAAGCACTCTCATTGCCCTTGTCGGCGTGGTCGTAGTTATTTCTTTAAACAGCTTAGAGGCCGCTTCATCCCCCTTCCTGCCTTAAAGTCATGGATGCTGCGAATAAGCGCGTATCTGCGGGGTAAGAAGATCGTAGAATTTCTATTTTCCTTTTTTTTTGATCGATCGCTGGATGCATTAAAATGTTTTCCCGACGTCCAGCTTTGCCAATTAAATTAAAAATATAATTAAGCAATCCGTGTTCTGGAGACGAAATAAGGAGCCTAGTAATACAATAAGGAGAATTATAAGGTCACAAATGAACAGAAAATTCCTCGAAAATACTTACAGGAAGGCGTTGAGGTACTCGGTAAGTTTTGTAGCACAATTTCTGTTTGAGGCTTTCGCAGCGCTGTTGTGCTGGTGTCTCCATGTTTTTCGGGCAAAGATACACCGACGCAGCTTTGCCCGAAAAACATGGAGACACCACTCCCAATTGACTTTTGCATGTGATGTCACGTTCCATTTTCCATAGTCTTAACTTGTTCAAATTTAGTAGCGTCTCAAAGTTCAACAATTTTCGTGCAAAACTCCCGTATTCGATATTCTACGAATTTCTCCGATTTCAAACTACTACAGATCCCCTTGAAATTAACATATAGAATAAAATTCTATTTCCTTCTTTTAAACAACTCATTGTATTTAATTTAGTGTATGTAGTATTTCATTTGCAGTATGTTTGAATTTCATATAAAACAAAATGGGAAACAATGTTTTTGACCTATTTTTTAAGTTAATGCATTGAAATAGTTAAGTTATACTCTCATATAAACCGAGTAATTTATACACAATATTGTTCAAAGCTTTCAAAATGTGATTCCGAAGAGAACCTTTGCGTCCCCGAATGCAAGATCGAATTTTCGATGACGCGGCGGAGTCGGCTCTGCCCATCGGGGGACGAGTGCTGCAGGGACGCGGTGAGTGAGTTGATACGCTTTCGACATATAGTGGTTGCAATGGCGACTTAGAATTTACAACTATTAAAAAGAACTTATACACTTATTTTAACCAAAGAATTGCGGGAAATACCCAGTTTATTTACGCATATGGGTAGCTGCAATCCTTGGTGGCAGGTATTTAGGCCATTTTTTTCGTAAATAATGCAGAAGCTAACCCTAACTTTTCAAGGCACATCTCTACGCTACTCTATGTTTTGGCCGTCTTGAAAGATGCGTAGGGTATTTTTCGGTAACACGAACCAAATGTCAAATAAATGCTTTACCAGCTATTAGCAGCCGATGTCGCATGCCGCCCAAAAATTGAGAAGGTAGGGTCCCTCGTGAACGGCTTCGCGGGCATTAAGGTGGTTCCACTGTGAAATGACTTAAATGTCATTTTATTCATATTCTGTCTACTTGTAGAAAACGTTGTCCTCTATCTGATATGAACAACAAAATAACACCTTTCCGCGCTATTTTATTCTATAATTGAAGTTGAAATTACATGGTGTTCAATGGGGGAATGAGAGAAATACTGGGAAAAATAGTATTTTTCCATAAAATATAAATGCCATTTTCACGGAAAACTATTTATAAGAAGGAAATAATCCAGAGAAATTGAATGAAAAAAAAGTGCAGGCATCTTACCACCTTATTTATTTATTATTAGGGAATTAATGCCGTAATTGAAGTCAAAATGCGGTAATTCGTAGGAAATGGCGCTGCAGTCAACTCCTATGGCTGGAAAAAAGTGCTCATTTAAAATACATTCGTGGAATAATCTGCATGTTTTGTACTTTACTTTTGGGTTTCTATAGTTAACGCATTTTATCAGAGAAAGCAGGATTTTTTTGGACAAAATATAAAAAATGTGGAATTTAGTATTTGTTTTGACTCATACAGTCGCGGCGGAACCTCCTTAAGGCCCCGCGAAAAGGGTCGTTTTATGACCCTGTGAGACCTCATGTGCGGTCTATGAGGGTTAATTGTGGAGGAAGAATATGATGGCTGGCTCGGAAAGTCCATAGGAATTCATTTTTGGTTTGTTGGAGGAGAAATACACTTTTGTCTGTGTTGTCGTGACTGTGTGGTTCACGGAAACTTTGACTTCAGGGTTTTTTTGGTGAAGCGTGGGGACTGCGCGTCTTCTTCCTGCCAAGGAGGAGGCGATATTTTCGCCAGTAGCCACTTTTTAATTGGTAGGTTTAAAAAATACGAATAGGCAAATTCATTTCGCTTTCTGTTTTTTGCATTTAGGCGATAATTGTCGATAGCCCAATACTTCCTTCCTTACCGTAATTTCGGCGTGAATTTTTAATTCTAACATTTTCTCTTTATCTATGATATTTCCAGTCCATGAGTCAGTGATAAATTAGCCCAAAAGTGTCGTAAAAGATTTATCTTTTCCTACTGTGAAATTATTGTTACCGTGTGCATGCTTATTGTTATTGCCGTATAAAATAATGGCACACACATCGAAATTACACGTATTTTGCTGCATACATAAATGATGGTGGTTCGACACAATATTTCACTGATAAGAATATATAGTGGATTTTCCAATCAGAAAGTTTTTCTTGGAAGGATGTAAAGACGAGAAAGGCGATCTTTACCTTGGCCACAGCTTTTTTGGGCATTACCTGATGAGGCGGGAAGCGAGTAGTAGGAATGATGAACGGTTTTTGAAACGGTATTGGAAATGGTTTTTACGCCGTCGTTGATTTCCCGGATATTGTGCTACAAAGCTGCGTCGGTGTATCTTTTCCCGCAATATACACCGACGCAGCTTTGCCCGAAAAACATGGAGACACCAGCACAACAGCGCTGCGAAATCCTCAAACAGAAATTCAATTGGGAGTGACCATTCAAAGTTCAACTTCCAGACTGAAAAAAAGTACTTTTTGAATTTAGGCCAGCTTTTTTCGATTTAAGCCCACTGTGCGCGGCGTCGGTGTACAGGGGCTGTACAGGGGTTGGGGTACGTGGACTCTATCAGATGATATCTCGGGGAAGGTAGGGGAGGGGACGGAGTTTCTGCCCACGAGCACCTTGGCGCTCCACCACTTGGCCGCCATGTTGTCGTTTGCTACTAGAATATCGCCATTTTATAGCACTGAGTGTCGCGATTGTGGTTCAGTCTAGACGTGTTGTACCTTTTTTTCCAGTGTCAGTCTCCCTACGCTGCATTCAGTTGATCCCGGCTGGAAATATCGCGGTCATTATTTCCGCCAAATCTATGCCTGTTTTCATGAAGCATTGCAGAGACATTGGTGGCAACCGTGTGAAATGTAATTATTGTGCCCCGTGTTGCCACATACCAAAGGGTGCACTACTAATATTAAGAACCACTTGAATGCGATGCATCAGAATGTCTACTTGCAAACAGTTAATGGAATAAAGGAGTTTGCTGATGGCGGAGAATCTCGCTCTATGCTCAGAGATAGTGACCAGAGTGTGGTTAATGTTGAGGGGCTTCTCCCCCCGCTTGAAACGGCAGCCCCAGATGGAAGTAGCAATGCTGATGCCCCACGACAAGGATCCGGCCAAGAGTTGCCCGTATCTTCATTTCCTTCTTCTACTCCATCGCCGTCATCATCGCGAAAATGAGAATTGTATTATACCACAAAAAAGTTGCTGCTGAAATTGTTACTTGTAGCTTGTTTCGCTCTTTAATGAATAGGCCTTGTGCTTCTCAATTAAGTTTTACCCAATTCAATATTCACTTAATAGCCACAGCAATCGTCGAGTCATCGATCATCGAGAGTCATCGATCATCGACATTCATCGATCATCGATATTCAACGATAGTCATCGATCATAGTGTACACTCTATTCGATGATCGATGACAGGCATCGTCACCGAAGCATTTCGATGAAATTTTTTCATCGAAAATCGATGACCAAAATCGGTCATCGCACAAGCCTACTCTCACCTGCTTACTTGTGATTGGTTGTTGGATCCAAGGATCGGAAGGAAAATAAGAATCGTACTTATTTTTGTTTTCAGCGATTATAATCGAATTCGAATATTTCACAAGATGCGAAAACATCCTTTAATCGGTATGAATTTAAACATACAGAATTCACTTCGATTTTCAACGCTGAAGTAAGCAAAAGTATCCTGCGGGAAAGCCTGAGATAAAGAGAGTGAAAGAAGAGCACTGCGGGGAACGCCTCACTAATGACTGCTCTTTCTATGCCTTTTTATCCCCCTGTCACCATAAGTGGGGGGAGAGTGTGTTGCTGGTCCCTTTCCACGCGTCCTATCCTTCAATCCCACGTGTGCTATTCTTCTGGCCGCAGGATGGCGCCACTCGCCTTTCCGTGTCACTAAAACACCAAACAACGCGACCCGCGTCCGTGGTTTTCGTACGTGAGAAGGAAGTTTGGATGGTGGTGAATTAATGTACTTCGTTCAGCCCTTTCGTCATGAAATGAGATTTTCTCCTCTTCACCCCCCCCCCCACCAGAGTCAGCTAGTTACCACCCCCTATGTCGTTTTCAACATTTGTGCGCTCCAGATGACAAACACAGCTCGGGAAAACAAACTAATGAGACTGTTACCACGCGAGATAATGGAGTGAAGTGCAAATATTTCGTACTCGTGCACCCGGCTTAGGCTTCTAGCCCTGAAATAACAAGGGTTATACATGGAGGTGCACGTACTTGAGATTCCCATCGCTCCCGTTCCTAATAAGCATGGAACAACGGAGAGACTGAGCTAAGCATGCATTTTGCACTTAGTAGCTGCCACGCCTGTCGTGGATGAATAAGCGCAGAAAAAACTCATTTCTCGCCGGATGATGTTCATTCTTTATGACTAAGGCTGCTGCCTGACATATTGTCAATAGTAAGAGGAAGGAAAGATTTTCGGGTATGTTAAATCTCCTGATTATCTTTCCTTCCTCCATGGGAAACCTTCCCCTTTACATCAACATTAAGGTTTACAGTATGGTTGAGGGTTCCTTCTATACGTTTAATCCCTCTTGAACTCTTACATTGCTCAATATTTTCTTAGATTTCTTTAGATGAAGTTTATAAGAAGATACAATGGTTTGCAATTATTACATTATTGAATCAACATTTCTCATATTTACCATTGGTGATTACATTCATTTGCACGAACTTAAATGCCACAGATCGGTTCGCGCCTCCTCTTTTCTTTCTTCCTTTCTGCTCCAAGCCACTCTGATTCCTCTTCTTCTCTCCCTTTCTCTTCTTCCCTTCCTCCTCTTTCCTCCATCTCTTGTTCCTCTTGCTCTTTTTCGCTTCCCTTCAAGGTTTGGACTCTCTTGCGTTTTCTCAGTTTTATGCCACCATTCTTTCGATCAGTCTTCAATATTTTTTATTAAATTTTCATTATTTCTTTATTCCTTTAGTTCTATTTACATTGAATACGATATTCTAATTAGGCCAGTTTCGAATTTCATGCACTCCACAATTCTGTGTTTTGCCGTCTGAAACCTCAGTAACAATCCTCGTATAGGTGGATATTTGATTTGTCATACTTGCATAGATAGAAGTTGAAGTTCCCGTTTTATATTTATATTAAATATTTCAATTCCTACACAATTGTCAATAATGTAGGAATAGTAAAATTTTGTCGAGCCATTCTCTCATACGGAACATTAAAAGCCAGCGCTATTTTTAAGCATAACTGGATTTGCACCGGAGAAATGTATTTATTGTGATACTTTAGGGCCGAGAGTTTCTTTGGGAACATTTATGAAATCCAGGACAATGCGTTATTCTATTGGAGACGGTAGGTACTCATTGAGGACATGGTGCTTTACTGAGAATGTCGAGGGTTGTATTCAGTATGCATGCTCGTGTGCTTGGGAATGCATCTATTTAAGTCATATGTTGCCTTGGTGTTTTGTGACCTAATTATTGAGTGAAAAGTTTGTTACTCCGTTCACCATTATCAAAGTGAACATTAGAATACTAATTTTGAAAACGTAGGTTCCAAATCTTCAATGTTTATCATCATAAATATTTTAATTCTCTTCGTATAAACTTTACGCTCAAAATATCACCAATTCCGCAGCTTTAATCTATGAAATCTCTAGATAAATCGAATTACTACGAAGAAAATTGTTTGTCCATTGCCAGTTGTTTGTAAAGGTAGTTGTCTTTTAGTGTCCAATAGACGGCCGTTACAAGGACAAGAAACAAGGACACGACCACTCGGTCTCAAACAAGAAAAAAGTAAGTGATCTCAAACATATAACATAGTCTAACCAAATCACATAGTTGTTTATTGTAAGCTCATAGTAATATCTCTAATTTAGCTAATGCAATTTGGCTATGAAAGAAGAGTATTCATTTGGGAATGAGGTTATGACAAAATTCACCAGTTGAAAACAATTTCCGGAGTATAATAGGTATTTTAATTTATACCAACTAATTAGGCTTTTTTGCGTTCTTTGTCTCTACTGTAAATCTGTAATTTTGAGCATGGTTGAACATGGATTTGGAAATGCATAAAGTGCTATATGGTTGTTGATAAAATAGTCCTACTATTGCACGGTGCGTTTTGTTCTGAGAAAACATGTTTTTTGAGTTGGCTTTACTTTCCCTGGCTTGCGAATGAATTCTTTTGAATCCTGGTGTCATAAAAGAATGTTTAATCCGTATATATTAATGTAAGGAAGCTATGTTTCCTGCACTTTTGGATTTCTTACTATCAACCTTGAGCTTACAAAATGAAGAAATGGGCAATAATTTTCCTGAATTGATTTCTTAAAAGTGGCACGCGCAGCCTGAGAGCGAGGAATTTTCCAAAGATAAGTCATAATTGTGTTATTCAGGTTTCTGGTTCTGCGATTTAATCGCAGAACCAGAAACCTGAATAACATAAACATGAGCTGCGAAAATCTTCAAAAAAAGTTTATAAGTCATAATTTTTCATTTATCATTATTCGTTTGTAGACAGCCGAAGAATGAACACATTCTAATAATTTTTAGATTATGGCGTTTCATTTCCTTACACTATCTGCTGTTATCTTATCTCTTTCTTCTTCTCTCTAACGAGCGTAGTCGTAGTCACTGCTTTCAGTGAAAAAATATATGGTAAGAACGTTTCTCCATTACTAAAAAGGGACTATGACTATCTGACTTTCTCACTTATGATCATCATGGTCAAATCATCATCCTCAGTTTTTTTAGTAATGCTCCTTTGATGATGTAGTTGCTCTACAAGGGAGGATTGGTGGGTCTAAAAGTAAGAATAGAAGAAGAAAGACGTCTACTATAAATTCTTCGCCATAGCTGTGAACAGAGAGCAAAATGAGATACAAAATGAGATGAGATACTTGTATTTGTTTGTAACTGTTCTTTACGCAAATATCTCGCGGAGTACTAAGAAATCTGTGTGAGAAGACAGATTTTTAAATCCAACTAATCATTATAATCTGCAGAATTTAGTGACTGAATTGGTGCAGTAATGTTTTTCCTAATTCCAAACCGTACTGTGGTTTCTCTGTACCTGTTGTATCCTCCTTACTATCTCTAGAGCTGATAGAAGCGACGAAATATTAGAGTTACAATTGCAAAGTGAAAGGTACTCAATATAACTATTTTTCTAGCATCTAGCATGATTACGCAACACTATCTGTAGAGCAGATTTTCCGCTGCATCTTCACTCAATAACCATAACTTCGGTCAAACTTATCGATGTATTTACCACGAATAAGTATATTTTATAGCCATTTGGTTGAGATGCTATTCCATTCCCTCCAGTTAGTTTTTTGCGTTTAATGCTAAGGAACCTTTGGTAAATAACCACAATGAGGGTTTGATAACAAAGCGACAGATGGCACTTTTGTGTACGCTCTGAGTAATTGAAATGTATCACGAGAACCTTTTATCCAGTCACGCACACGGGTGCAACGGAGAGGTGGTGTGTGCAGCCGATAAAATCTTCTGACTTGACTCCAAAACTTTTGCTGTTTTCTTTCACAAACAAATACCCGACATACTCCGAGTATTCCGATAATTCCGAGTTACGCGAGACAAGAAGGGGACAGGGAAAGAAAGAGCAGTAGGAGTCGAAAGAGAAGTGAAGACGGAGACAACCGAGTAACTGGGGAGATGTTGACATGCGACGATCGCCTGGCGACACGCCCAGAGGACTATGTGTGCACGAATTGGTCGAGAGTACATTGCCTGGCTTAGCATGTCAACAAGCTACTTGGACAAGGGTGAACTAATTTCAGTGTACCACAAGCAGAGGTCTGCAGAGCATTTTCTAAAACTTGCATGATAATATCACTGTTACCAATCATTTTCCTTTGTAAACACGTGTACTACTCGTGTACTTAAGCGTTAAATATTTAGAAATTTATTTATTGGGTAAAAGACTAAATTGTATGCTAAAATATAAGCTAAAACATTACTAGCAGTAATTTACTCTTTATTGCCCATCACTAGTTATTATTATGACATGCATTACTAAAAAGAATGATAACCAAGGGGTAGGTGTTAGCGGCACGCCTCAGCATAAGTCACACTGTTCTGACACATGCATGCTCATTAAAGAACGAGAAAGACAAGACCTAATTGTGTAAAACAAAAAATACATATACCCTTCCCAACAGTGCGAAACATCGCCAAGAAGGTGATTCATAAGGGGAGATTTAAGATGTTATAGGTATTTATTGTAACAAATGAGACTTAAGAGGCTGACGTTTAAAAAAAGATCATTTTAAGCGCATGTTGCAATGGATTACATATTGGTGAACAATTTCTTTTTCAAATTTTCTTAATTTATCTTATTCCCCTCGCAGATCATTAACCCAAACCTTCGTGAATTATATATTTCGTTCGTAAAATAAAATGCATTAACTTCCGGGCATTTACGAAACTAAAATACTTTTTTACCTTTCGGACTGAAATAACTCCAGCAAAATGAAAGGTACCATTCCTCTTCATACTGCCCCCGTTGCCCGCATTTCCCACCTGTCTCCTACTCCTGTCAATTGCAACGGCTGCCGTCTATCCTTCGACCTCCCTCTTTTTAAACTCGTCCGCTTCGTCCGACACCGATGCTCACCATCCTGTGCGTGTGCAACACCAACAACATCCCTCCCCCCGCCTCTCCTCATTCCTCACAAACTTTCCGCCCCTCCCACCTTCCTTACTCCCCCACATCCTCGGCCCGTAATGCACTCGACTCCACGTGAACCTTGGGCGCTCATCGAACGGAGGTCAAGGCCAGGCGTGCTACGGCACATAATCCGGCGCCATAAAATGAAGGAACACACATCAACACTCAGCGTAAGGCCGGGTGGTAACTCGCTCGCGCCTCTCGCGAGTAACAAATTATTGTGACGTGAGCAGGTCACCTCCCTTCCTCCCGACTGCCGCTTCCCTTATCTTAAACATCCGCTCCCTTCACGTCGTCCATAGGGAACTAGGGGAACTAACGCCCCTACACTAATGCACGTGTGCTAACTGGCGAGCGTGAAAACGTGCCCCTTGCGGCGCTATTAAGCCACTCTGGGTGCCCTTCGCTTGGGCTTCGCGACGGAACGCGGAGAGAAAATGGCGGTAAATAATGCCGAGAGCGTCGTCGACTTCATTATCATAATATTATAATCTGGGGAATTGTGGGCTGAAATTATGGAGAAGATGCTAGGCAACTGGCCTAACGTGCCGCCAAAATTACGTGTAGTAATTCCAGCACCAAGTGCCAGCATTTTAAAACTGTGTTTATTGTGAAAATTATATGCACAGTGCACATTAGATACGGTACGCAGTCTCAAACGTTGGCGCAATACCCAAGTGTTGATTTCATTATCAAATTATGATCAGGGAAAATGTGGGCTAAAATTTGAGAGAAGACACAAAGCAATGGACTGCCTAACGTGCTGACAAATTACGTACAATAATTCCTGCTCCAAGTGACAGCACTTCAAAACCGTAGGCACTAACTGCAAAAATGATATGTACATTGCACATATAATATGGTAAGCAGTCACACGCTGTGATGCAATATATGGCACCCAAGCGTGGAAATTGACCATGGAACAAATCATTTCACTCGACCGGGATTCGAAATTGGAAATCCCAATTTCCGGTCAGGTGTGTCAGTCGGTAGCACCACCAAGCCGGAAATCTCGTTCAAGTCAAATGGAAATTCATATAAAATTTCAACACTTTGGTGCAACAGCCAGTTTTGATTGGATTTATTGCCAAGAGACAGCAGTTATTCCTAACACAAAGATTACCAAAGGTATTCTACCAAACGAATAGTAGATCCTTGTACACTCCCGCATAAAATATTGTCAACCACTAGAGATCTTCTCTAGCATAAATTAAAAAATAACTAATCCCATCATCATAGGTGGGTTAATAAATTTGAAAGACCACTATCCAGCTGAGGTCAACGATACCACAACGAAAAGTCTGGTTGAGGTAAGGAGGAATGAGGAAAGGCTAAGTAATGGTAAGGAGAGTTGGGGAAGGAATATTCGGAGAATGAAAAAGTGTGGACCCGGCGTCTATCTACTCCAAAGGAAAGTCGCCTAAGTTCTACATCCCTTCCTTTGGACTATGGCTAGGCTAGGCTATGGAAACCTAGTGAGGATAGGGTATCAACAAATTATTTCAGACTCTGCCAGGACTCCGCCCATCAATGTCGGGATGGGAAGCTAGCAGTCTAGCCACCGCATTAACCCGATACCATCATCATAGTTATTATAACAATGGAAGGTTGGGTCCTGGGATATTAATGCAAATATTTTCCCCTACCGCTCACCTCCATCGTTTCCATCTGACGTTTCCATCATAAATCGTCCAGATGGTTTCATGAAGGAGATGTCGGTATGCTCACCTCACCTTTGACTTCGAATACCGCCTCCTCCGCCAAAATTGTTCTCTTTCTCTAAACACAAAAATCATGCTGTATAAATCAACTATCCGCCCCAACTATGGTTACCCCACCTGGAACAGCCCAAGTAAACTAGCGATTTAAAAGCTAGAAATCGAGCAAAATAAAATGTTCCGCCAAATTAAAATAACCCCATGATTCATTACAAATTAATAAATTTGAGATGACCTGAAGATTACTGCATTAACAATCCATCGTACATATAATAGGTACGCTTGGATATCCAACACTGGACCATATCTAGTACTACAGCCAAAATCCACATTTTAAATATACCAGCCCGAAATTTGCCCTAAATCACTCCTCCGAATAAACCATCCCAAACACGGCGAAGAATGATAAATAATTGATAAAATCATTTACAACATGTGCTAATACCTAAAAACGCCAGAAAACTCCCGCTTTAAGACACCGCCAACCAGCTGAAGCTGAAAAGTCGGAACCTGATGAGCAATAGCGCGGTGGCACCACCTGCCTGCCTGCGGCATGAAGGAGACGTCTGATGAGACGGATTAAACAGCTTTTCTAACTTCCTAATACGTTTGTACCTTTTTTTCTCCTTTCGTACAGTCCAAACTCCTATAATTCTCTTCTCTCTCCTGTGGTGACCAAAACTTCTCCCTACTATCACCCACCACCCTCTTTAACGTAAAGTTACCCCTCCGTATCCTCCATCTCCCTTTGCTGTCTCTATCGTATTTCTAAACACCAGCCTCCTTTACTATCCAACCAGATCTAATATTTTCACATATGCTTTCCTCTCCTAGACGATCATCTTCTAAATCCCCCTACATACGTACATCTCGAAGACCTCCAGTCTATGATCAAGCCCCATCCGCTGTGGCCGCAAGTCACTTAAATACATGTAAAGCTGAGTTTTTGAGATTTATGGGATATAGAGTAAGGTGTTCTGGTTGGAGATATAATTTTTAATATCTCTTACCCTTGTCATATCTTACCCTTGGATACCAATGCAGTATCCAGGTCTAAAAAAAGTACTATTTTTGACTTCATCAAATTGTGCTAAATGAGGAGAGAGTATACTGACAACGTAATATTGGTAACTTTGAAGGTAGATGAACTAGTGGTAATTGGTTGTGGATTTTGGCTCGGTATTTTAAAATGATGGTAAAATGTATAAGGACATTAACCAGGGTACAACTGCTAATAGATTTATCGATTGTAGCCTGTGCCGCATGTCAAATAATGAAAGGCTTGAAGGGATTCAATAGTTTATACTTACTTGATGGCGTAAACTGCGTAATTTATATCACCTCGTAACAAGTGAGACACAATTAGTAATAGTTCTGGCTGAGTGTAGGCCGTACGAAATATCTAAAGATCGTAGTATGTACAAATGTAAAATTTCAATATAATAGCAGGATGAGAAATGCCTAAGCTGTGAAAGACAGTTGATTGGATTTTCCAGTTACACAACAATATGACAGAAATTTACGTGCTATCCTTAAGTAGAGCTAATAGAGATAAGAGAGATATGATGAGATTCAAAAAACCGATTAGATGATAATATGATCAAAGAATAAATTGAATACTAAGAAAGGCAAAGCTTTGAAATCCATGGGTGATCAATTAGTTCCTAGTTAATGTATATAGGTGCTTCCAAGTCCGATCCTCTGTGATTCAGTGATACCAATTAAAAAAAAAATAATAACTTTATGAGCAGAATCTACAATTTTTACAAATTAAGTTATACAAATAGAAGATTTTCGAAATTTTACCGCAGGTAAGTTGCTAATACAATGCTAATAAATTTTTTGTCACAACTACACATGGCATTGCATAGCGATATTCTTTTAGAACTGAAGAATCATCTTTTAAGCAAGCATCCTTCGATAGACAATAACTCACAGGAATTTCACATTTATTATTAAATAGGTATTAATTGCCTCACATGTAGCATGCTACTTCTTTCGCCTATTTATTATTTTTTGTGCTTATATAACTTCTAACACCTACTTATATCACCCATTTATAAATAGCTCATTCTTAGCAGCACAGATGATTCCCCTTTCATTTTCTCTTCAACCCAGTGATACATTCATCACATCCTTACTCCTCATTCTATCAAAGTGCAAATATTTTCTCTAGTCCCGCGATCACAAATCTCCTTTAAGTTCACCATAAATTTCCTTAAAGGTAACAATGCTTCTGTTGCCTGAGACAGCCTTGTGAGAAGAAATTCCTGATTAAACCTCACTCATGTAAAAGAATAGATTTATCAAATCTCTTCGTTTAAACTTATATAACAATGTGGATGAGAAATCTTTCCTCTTTATTCGTATATCTAATCGGAAATTATAATTCGACCCTGCTCAACTTCAGAATGTTGATCTAGGAAAGTGGGTCGTCAACTTCACGCACTAATTTAAAAATGAACCAATCTTAATTCATGGATGGAAAACCTATGGCAAATATTGTACAAGGGAGCATATAAGTACTTACAATTTGTTTTTGGAAGTTTCGAGGTAATCTGCGAGTTATAGTCAGGAAATTTGGGCACTTACCTGAAAAAAGCCAGAAAGGAATTATTTACCAGGGGTAAAAAGCACAAGATAATGTTAAAATTATAGTTTTTTAAGTCTAAAATGGATTAAAAATGCATATTTGGGGAGAAAGTCCTCTGCAAATGAATAAAAAAATATTCAGTTGTAGAGGAATACAAATTCAGTTGTAAAATAAAACTAATATACGAGAAATATCTCTATAAGTCAATAAAACTTCCATTGGTGTCCATGAACATAGAATGAATTTATGAACAATATTTTATTTAATGTCACGTTAGTATCAAACTCTGCACAAGCATGAAGTTTCTATGGAATGATTCTGATGAATCTTTATCATTTCTGATATCATACAACAGGAATCCAATAGCCTGAAGTTTGAAAATGGTATTGCTACTTTCTGCAGTATGTATTCTTGTTTGTTTTTAATCAGCTCCCACTACGTAATTGCATGCAAAATGTCAATAAAATTATTTGAAACATAATTGAATTTCCTGTGAACTTTCCTTTGATGTCAAGATAGCAAAAGACTTTCACTTATTTTAGGCTATAAACGTAAGTACCTGCATATTAGGTAATGGATTGCGAGATCGATGCAGATGTGTTATCTTCTAAACTATATCAATTACCTCAATTAGAAACTGCATAATAAATTTATTCATTGAAATTTAAAGTTGAATCTACAAAAATACGGGTTAGCCTTAAAAAATTATAATAATGTTATGTCTATATACATTGCTACCACAACGCTATATTAATATTTGGATGCCAGTAAAACAGAACAGAATTATAATTACCTATAACGCTGGAGTACATCTAGCGCTATCGAGCTATCATCATATCCAAATTTGCATTCATTAAAGTCGATTTTTTTTAAATTTGATAGTCTGCAATATGAGTTAATTTCGGTAATTGTTCACTCTTTAAACAATTTGCACTTCGCCAAACCGTTTATTAATTAAAAACATAGATATGATGTTGAAGAAAGCTAAATATGTGATTACCATGGCAAGTGCATTTACCGCTAAAATAAAAGGTTCCTAATTATGATAAAATGAGCTAATTGTGCGCTAATAATTCAAGAGTGAATATCTCTTATGAATTTCAAATTTTGCAAAAATAGCTTTGATTTTTGTGCCAATTTTTAACTCTATTGATTGATGAAAACATTAAATTTTGTTTCAACGTGAATATCAAACAATTTAACAAAAAATAGTTCAATTTTTTCTAAATAATATTTTTACTAAATAAACAACACTTTCTTAATGATTTTTTAAAAATATTTCTCTTTGTTTTCCTTTCAAATTCGGCCACAATGATTATTGCCGAGGGCAGCTAGAAATGGCATTTAGGCTGTTCTTAATGGTTAGCTCATACATGGATGTTTTTTACATTTATCAGTCTTCAACTCTAAATGAATGGCAGCATTAACTATGCTCAGTACTTATGCTGCTAATACGAAATAAATTTCTGGTAAGCATTTCAACTCGCAATTCAAATTTTCCACGCTAAATATGTCCACAAAGCAGAAGAACCGCTTCACTAAATACTTGACTGAATAAAGGAATATTTTTTTTCTCGGAGAATGATTCAGGAAAAGTGTTCTCCAGATTTCCACAAGGTGAGCAACTGGATCATCCCGAAAAGTGGGTCAATGTGGAGCACAACCACGTGCAGGACCATAACATCAATTCTGACAATGCCAAACTGAGTATTAGATCAAACAATTTCCGGCACCGGATGATTAAGGAGACCAAATAAATAGGACATGGGACCAGCCGTAAAAGATTTTTGGAGGTCTGACACGAACCAAAAATTGAGACGATGAGAAGGAAAGCTTCGATCAGGGGCGCGATCAAGGTTTTCCATCACGAATGCGTTGGCGTTATCCTGTATTTTATTTTACGCTTACAAGAGCGAAAGGGTGATCGTAATTCTTAACTTTTTGTCGGGTACTTAAAATCACTAGTTTTAATTGAGAGTGTATCCTTAGGACAGTAACTGTGATCTTTTCCCTTCTACAGCGGTTTTGCGTTTTGGATGAGGATAGCGGCAATGCGTAAGAAAGAACCGAAATTCCACCCCTGGTGTCTTGAATTACACTCAGGGTACATAAGGTGTGCAGAAAATACACCTCGGCACCAAGGCCTTGAATACGATGTTGATGTCAGCCTTCAAAACATCGGAAACTGCAATGCTCAACCCGTGGGACACATGAGAAGACTTTACTCAAGAGATAATATTTATTTAAGACGAGTGGAATTGATGCTGTTCCTACTTTGTATTTCAAGATTCCAGCACAATAGGTAATGCAAACTAATGTCTTTCCGGATTGTAAATAATTCTACTGACAGAGTTTAAGCTGCTGAACTACTTTTCCTGTAAACCTAATAATATTCTTTTGTATTAATATTTTGTGTACATTTTACGGATTTATTTAATGTTTGTATCTTGATCTACCATTGGCAATGGGTTATGTTGAAGAGGTAACTCTTGGAGTCTAAATCCCGCCCCACTTAATAAAATCATTTATCTATCTAACTACAGTGAATCGGATTATTTACAAATTTTCTGCACCGTGATGGACGATCGGTAACATCCTTTTCAACACCCTTTAACACCCATTAAAACCCTTTCAGGTGAATGGTAGCTCCATAAACTATTATCTCTCTTCCTTTACTTGGTTTTCTGCTACTCTGACCACAACCCTATTACCCCTACATCGCAAACAAATCTGCCTTCCAGACCACCGTCTTCTACAGTGCCTGGGAATATATTTTCCTTACGTGCATCACAATAATCAACAGAGCTGTGTATTCCAGAGCGTATGTAGATGTGCACCAGGCACGAAATTTCTCACATCCATACTCTGAGGGAAGTACCGCGGTTTCCATCATATTCAGGCATAGAAAACATTAAATATGCCCAAAAGTTATTTAATAGTGTAAGAGAGAGAGACTCGGTAATTTTCCTTCCACACCTATTTCTCTGCATATCGCAGTTTTGCCACCCCCTTACATTCCACCCGCTTCCGGAGAGCTCTCTCTCCGCTTCCAACTCGTAGAGTCAGCGCAGACTATGTACCGTCGCACGACCGAAAATGCGGATTTACCAACCAATAAGGTGTCCAGGGAAAGTCACGAGGTGACGCTAAGGTGTGCAAGCGGAAGGAGACGGCGTTGCTTCGTGGTCAGTTGTCTGCGAGACGTAAGAGAGTCACCACAATAAAGGTCTGGTCTCCACCTTGCTCTTGTTCTGCTCCCTGTACTCCCTCTGATGGAGCCCAAATCCGATCGAAAGCTAACAATAGTATATCTGCTTTCTAAACTTGAGATCCAAATTCCGGTGGAAGAGAATATGATTCTCAGAGTTTTCAAAGAACTTTAAATCTAAAGTACTTATATTTTTAGCTAACAGAAAATGATGACGCAATGTTGGGAGAGCTTCGGTTACATTCGGCCACTACGTCGTAAAAATCAGACAGAATCAGATCATAAAAGATAATAAAACATTCCTCTCTCCTTAATTGCTGTTAAAAAACATTTTTTTTATTAAAATTCAAATTCTATCACATTTCATGCCATTGCTTGTGTAAACGTAGCACAAACAACGAACGTACAAGTTAATAGTGGTGTTAAAAAGCCCAAATTTTATAAGACCGTATTATTATACGGTGAATTACAAACGAAAAATAAACATATCAATTAATGACTGACGAAGCCGGCAGAAGGGTCGGCGAAAGCTCGCGCTATATATATGTTAATCATTCAACACACTAAAAAGCAAAAATCAAAACCAAAACAAAGAAAGAACTGGTATGGTTGATAGTTTTCTTTGCACTAAAGATCTGGGTACCCAAGCATCAATGTAGTTGGCTCAGATGAGAGACAGTATTTTTTCATCCTTCCATTCAATAATTCAGCTTTCTAGAATACAATTAACATTCATTTTTTTATTATTATTGGGCCTTGAGCTCCAATAAAAATCAGTTAATAATTCGGAAACAGAATTAAATAATCTGTTGCCGGAGTTGTTGAGGGAGGGAAAAATCAGATATTTTTTTTATATTTTGCGCAAAAAATCCATAAATATTCTTTACACCTCGCAACAGCCTTAATCCTTCCAATACCCCTCCATAACCCGTCCGGACGGATCCCACAATCAATTTAACCTCCCAAAACACAAGAGTAGCAAAATCCTCTTTTTCGCAAGAGAAAGAGATACAATGAGAAAGAGAAAGGTCAGTAGGACGGTTGGAACGACAGAGGAACTCCCGTGATGTACCGCGTTGAAATGCGTAATGCCGTTATCCTTTTGCCACCAACACCTGAGCCATTGTGTACGAGAAGCCTTAGCGAGATAATACTGGCGGCGGAAATTTTTCGACTTCGAATGTGAATTATACCTCAAAAAGGTCGCTATATAAGTCATGCTTCTGGCTCCTAATTACCGCCCTAAAAGGAGCTTATGGTGGATGAAGCCAAATCCTTAAAAGTTTCCATAAATGACCTCTCAAATTTTGAAAAAACAAAACTCTCTTCGTAAAATACAAAATATTTCCCTAATCTCTTTTACATAACGTTTCAAGAGTTTTTAACTAATTACATATGCTTGTATTAAGTCAATCACCTTTGGAAATATTAATAATATGCTCTACATGTCCTTCCACAAGACGATAAATATTTATTTAAATTTATCTTCATAAATAGAGAAATGCAAAACACTTTACTCTTTTTGTCTTTATGGACGGAATGAGCTCTTACTATTCATATATTATGCTATGTCCATTACATGTGGACATATGGAAAATATTTTATACTTGTTTATTACTGTTGAAGAATGTGTGATAAGAATAACATCGCCGTCATCGGAGCTTCGCCTTGATATCGCCCTGGGCATTCGGCAAGCCTTTCTTCCACTAGCATCTTATCTTCCACAATAATCAAGAAATTATATCACATTCCATGTAAGCTACTAACAATGACGACATCGTCCAAACCCATTTTAATAAAACTGATGTATGAATGACATGAAAGAGCATCGCCTTTGGAATTTATCATGCATGTAATAATTCGTCATCACATTTCAGGTACGTAATAATACGTAAATGTATTCTATGAGGACAAAATGATGCTTACACACTACAAATTGGTCCAACAAAACCTCATGTCCACTATCTCAGCGCTCATATTCATCGCCATTGAGTGGTATTTGGACAAAAATGTATTATCTTTTTTTTATATTTGCATCTGCATATTACCCTGTGAGTCTCAAGGGGGTCATGTGTCAGGGAGTGTTAGGACACCAGCAACGAGAAGGAGAGGGAATAGGGGAAAGGAATCAGTACATAGAGAGACGAAAGTTGAAAAGAAAGTATATGATAACGGTGCGTCTTTGCACCTAGCCCTGTTTTTATCCTGGTCATTAATGAAGCGTGGGAAGAAAGAATTTCATGGCCTATTATTTCGGAAGTTTTCCTTTCTTATTTTTTCGCGTCTATCAGTTTAAAGATATATTGAGGGGTTTAAATACCATCCTCCGTGTCATTAAACTCGCCTGATCTGAATTTTTAAGTAACCTAAACCTAGTTAATCCGTTGACTACATTACTTTCTCTGTTCATTCGTCATAGTTATTTGGCTAAAAATTTTCAGGCAATATAAAGACTCCGTAACATTTGTATGGAACGTACCTATTTCATGAAAGACCAAAAAAACTGTAAAGTTGGAAGTAAATATGCCGATATCAATACAAAAAGAGTAATTTTTTAATACATTTTAAATCCTCGAACACAATGAATATAGGCTGGTTCTTTCCCCTAGCATAAAGGCTTAGTTTCATATATGTAGCATGATCACCAACGCAGCTGTATTCATAAATGTCTGGTGAGAGATGTTACATATTTTCTGAATAGTGGATCATAAAATAATTAACCACCAGTAAAATAAAATTCGGTAAAACCATAAATGATTGCGAGTACTTCAAAGTGAGTTAGAAACGTTGAGTAAAAGCATATTAATTTGCATGCACTTTGACAAGTTTTTGTTTAGATTCAGCTCTATTAAAAAATGGAAATCTAGTACCAAGTATAAACCAGTATCATAAAGATAAACACGACATTTATTCACACAAGGTTTCGGTCTAGCACAAGCGTGGGAGGATTCAATTGACACTTGAAGAAAAGGAAGGTTTTAAACGCGCTCAACCAGCAAATATAACGACAAAGGAAGGTAGTACCCTCTGGCGCCCAAAAAAGAACACTGGATCTTCTTTATTTACCATCCGAAATTGCGTCTGTCACCCGTGGCGCCATCTGGCCACCCCGTTCAATCATCGGACTTCGCCAGAGCGAAGCGGAGCTGGACGAAAAAATTGTCGATCTATTGTTTCCCTTCGCCTTCGGGGCCCTATTCTTGCAATCGGAGATCATGCTCCTTCCGACGTGGCGCTCGTTGGCATGGAAAAGAAGGAATGAGGTGGAAAGAGGACAACTGCATGACCACAGTGGACAAAATCGGAGCGAAGCGAACAAAATAGGATCAAATGGGATATATTACAGGGATACTACGAGGAAAATAGACTTTATTTCACCACAAAAAAAAGGACATGCTTACACGTGGAGACAAAAGAGTAATTTGTCCATGAATGATTGACAAAATGTTCATTCCCTTAATATTCATCTCCGATAACTGATACGGGATTTAGCTGGTAAATATCAACAACCGACCTACATGTATATATCATTCACCGCATAAGATAACCAGCCGTGGTGGTCAAGTGGGTACCTAGCTGGCCTAGCCAGCTAGTTACTCACCATGGATTCTGATGGCTTCTGACTACCATGGATTAGCGGAGGATAGTCCTCTGGATTTACACCACGTGAGGGCGTAGCGTCTAGAAGGCCATCCAGAGGATTCTGGGTCTGACAACCCATTGGTCACGCGTTCGAATCCAACTTTAGTATTAAATGCCATTCTCCTGACAAAATAAAAGTTCTTTGAGAGTCGTTGTGATATGACCTTCGCAATTAGAATTGTGCTACGATTATTCCATCTTTTATCAATAAAATTATTTAACGCCAAATTCCGCCAGTGAATCTAATTCGGGTTTGGTAGCATTTATTAATTTAAGATGCGCCATTTCCTGGGTAAGCAGTGATAGATACAAAATATCATTATTAATTCAATAAGCAATCCAAATCCTGAAATTAAAAAAAAGAAATATGTGGAGTTTGTAGCTGACTTCAATGTGTGCATCACCAGCTTCCCTGAGCATCAATGGTCAGAGAGATTCTTGCTGGTTAAATAGATTTATAAAAAATGAAAATTCGCCATATGCAGGAGATGTGTTGTAATGGAACTAGATTGACGGCAAAGGAAGGAGTAAATAGGAACCTACAAGTGAGAATACTACTTACAAGAAATCATTTTATGCAATTCAGTATAAAATAAAATTTCTCATCAGGTTGAGAAATAAGATACCTGCTGCTACTACCACCGTATTTTTCAATCATGCCACTGTAAATTTTCTCTCAATTGCCGTTTTAACTGTATAACCGCCGCTGAGTCTTTTTTGACCAACCTCGTAATATTTTCATTCCTCTTTCCTTTCAATTCACATACACAGCGCTGGAATTACAAGATACTTCTTCAATTTTAGTTTTTCATAAATACACCTCATGTGTGTTTTTAAGGGGTCAGCACAACTGAAAAAAACTGACTCTTTCAAATAGTTGTAGGGTCTACTTTGACTCTCTGTTGTTTACAAGTTTCAAATATAAGAATTCGTGTATGTACGTGCTTCGTGTAGAATTATGTATTCCCTTCGTCATAACCCTAACGCTTTTTTGTAAATATATGGTGATACATCGACGAATGAAATGATGGATGATAAAATGATGTAACTCAGCCGCGGATCTAGGGGGGGGATACAATTTTGGATTTAACGGGTCTAAAGCGAACGAGCAGAAAATAGTTTTCCACGCGGCTGGCAGTTGGTACAACTTACGCGGGCCAAGTGCCCGATACTCGCTTCGAACTCCATTTATCATCAGTTGTTCTTCAGCCATTCGAGAAAGAGATGAGCCAGCTAAATTCAAGATGTATTGCAAGGCCCATTCATCATTTGCAAATAAAATCCGCCAAGCAAGGAGCTAGAGATTCTCAAATTCTCCACAGCGCTGACCGAAAGCGCTGTTTGATTTAGAAATTATAGCCTTCAAACGCTCGGTTCAAACCAAGAGCAACAATGCCTCCATTTCTGAGTCTGCTGTTCCCCGTCCCACTCCCTATAACCCAGTTCTCTCACTTCCCTTCCCTGCCTTCACGTAGCAAGGTCGAAAAAGGCTCCAATGCAAGCAGGAAGATCAATGAATGAGCAAGAACAAATTTTCTGAGCTGACGAAACTCGAAACGGTGTCGGTTTTTCACTGCGTTTATCTTCGCGTGCTGGCTAGGAATTTTTGGAGTCTTTCATGGCAAACAAACCATGCGTATTTCCGGTGTCATTTTTTTCTTCACCCTGAGAAGCACAATCCGAAGCATTTCATGACGTAGAAGCCAGGAGAAAACATTCTTGTCAATTGATTAAAAACACCAGACAGCATAGTTTGCTTGATATCCCACCGCTAAATATTGCGTTAGGTATTTTAACTGGCATAACTGATTTCAAAGATAGAATGTCTTGCTGTGATTTCGTATTCCGTTTTTTTAAGTGGCAAACACCAATTGTCAACGCAGAACACTTCCTTCCCCAGTCTTGATCCTTCATTTATGTGAAAGTATACAGAGTAATAATACATGAAGCTATGGTGAAGACGCCCGCAAAATAAATATGAAAAATATATGTGATGAATAGTTTTAAGAATTTAACCGTTGACGGAAGAGAGCGTTTGTCTCTGGACATGGAGAGAAACATCCTCTGATGCTGCCTACGCTGGTTAAAGCTCGGCACACACCAGATAATAATGTCAAGTTTGGGCGCAAGGAATAGTGCAGAAATAAAATTTCTCACGTGACGGCCATATAACAGTATGTGCGTTTCTCTAACATTGCCTCAAAGCATAGGCAAAGACAAATCAAAGGCGTGTCAGAGATGATACATGCAGGGATATAGGGAAGAGAATACTTCCATACAAACTTACATTCATCACGCCATTCCCTAAACGGAGTAGGCACTGTCAACTAAGTTTCGTTGATAGTGGTAAGCCTGTTATGATTCTGCTTTAATAATTTTCTCCATACTGCCCAATCCTCCTATGCCTCTTTTGCCTCAGTTACTACCATGCAGTGCTTCATACACACCCTCCTGTTCTTAAGACTCCTAACTTACCTTCTCTTAAAGAGTTTCTTCGACGATGTAACTGGTAGTTTCAGGCGTAACTTGGTGGAACTTATTCATTATGAAAATTAATTTTTTTTTTCATTTTCATAATTTCCATTATTTCATTTTCATTCTTCACCCATGATTTACGTCACCCTTGAGTCTCAAGATAGGTTTCACCCATGACTTCCTTGGTCTACGCGATTACCTCCTCTTCCATGAATCTGCTTCGTTGCTCAGTTCCTATCCATCCTCTCTACATGGCCAGGCCAACGAAGCACGGTTCTTTCATCGCATGTTTCATGTCTATTACCGGAGCACACATTTCACATTAATTCATTACCCAATCAAACCCTAACCATATCCATTCTGCTTTTACCGCCAACACTCCTCAGATACACCTTAGGGGTCGTGCATAAACTACGTTACCAACATAGGGGGGAGGGGGTCGCCTAAAACCCTACGGCGGGTAACGAGGGGGAGGTGGGTTGACTCAAAGTAACGTAGCTGTTACAATGCGCCTGTTTACGTTCCTTACTCGTCACCATCGCGTCCACAATACTAGAGAGTTCATGAGGATGGGCGCACGGGGAGTTTCTCACACCCCAAGTTTCAACTTTAAGTCAATGGAACTAAAGCATTGCTTCTACAATGTTGCAAGTCCTCATACCATCAAACTGCTTACATTTTAACCTCCTCGCGGGTGAAATAGAGACCTCGTGACAAAACTTTACTATCTATCAACCTATCCCTAAAAATAAACTCACTCAATACTTGATAAAATATATTTGAATTGAAAGTTTCATTTGTAGAGACAACGTTACATGTCGGGGGGCGGATACTACGGTTGTCAACGAATGGGGGGAGGGGGTTAAAAGATCACCGAAAACAGTAACGTAGTTTATGTACGACCCCTTACTCACTGCAGTTACCTTACTATTATGCCAATCCAGGTATACTTTCATAAATTTGAATTTGCCTAATTATACCTGGAACGGGAATATCTAAAAAAAGAAAAACAGGAAATAAAGGAGAAGACGGTCCCAAGAGTACATACAAAGAAGCGAAGAGTATGGTCCCAAGGACTGACTTCAATTTCGTGAGAATATGAGTGACTACGTCACCGACCCGAAAATATATGGAAAGGGAGAGGAAAGAGAGGGAGAGAGAACAAAAGGCAGCAGCGGGGGTTTAGAGGGGAAAATACGCGTAAGCGAGAGGGCGAGGGAAGGAGGAGAGATGGAATATAGACGGATGAGTAAGTAGACTCGATCCCGCGGAGAGAGAGAGCGGGTAAGGGTATATTTATTTGCGAAGGGTAGCGGCGAGGGATATGGAAGGCAACCCAAGCACGTTGGGGGAAAAAGAGAAGAGTTAGGTAGGGATTGGGAACTCAAGATGGAGATAGGGGGCGCCAAATTGACAAGTGGGAGGGAACATTTTGGGTGGAGACGAAGGTCTAGCAGGAGGAATAGGAGGTGGTCAGACGGAGGAGGCTGGGACGGCCTCGACCGAGGGTGAAAATGTTTAGGCATGGGGTCGAGGGTGGATACGGAAACCTTGAAAGAGATCGAAACGTTTCAAATATATGAAAAAAAAGTTCTTTTTCGACTTGAAAAAATTTTAAATGTTGGTTTTTTATTTGACTGAAAAAAGTGTAAAGTATTTTCATTCGGATGAAAAGGAGGGTGTATTAAAAAAGATTGTCCATATGGATGAAAAAAACGAGAATAAATTATTATTTTCTGTTCGGAAATAATAGTAATTTAATCTTTTTATATTTCCAGAAGATGCCGGAAGAAGGGTCAGTGAAAGCTCGAGCCTTTAAAAAACACTATCAGAGTTTACGGAAAGCAAGATTTTCATAAAATGTAAGATGCTTAAAATTTAAGGTGCATACGTCATTTTCTTAATACGTAATTCATCATGTTTCAATCGACTGGAAAACAGGAAAAAAAACTATTTCGTGAAATTTTGAGTCGGCGTATATCCACTACAATTATTCCAACAGATTCTTTTCAACATCTAAAACCCATCCGCCGTTCTAACAATGACTGCAAAAAATAAAAGTAGGTATACATATATATATATATATATATATATATATATATATATATATATATATATATATATATATATATATATAGATATAGGCATGGCGAAACTTGGTGGCACTCGACAGCGGAGAATCTGAGGTCAATGAGAATCAAGCATTAATGAGCAGGGAGAGCTACTAAAAGGACTCCTGTGTGGACCCTCGGTCCTATTTTACGAACTCACGCGCATGCCCTCCTCTCAATAATGTCATTCTCTTCATAAGGGAGTGCCACCAAGTTTTTCTACATCTATACCTTGTATCGTCCTTAAAAGATTGCGATCTGACGTGTAATGACATACATTACTTTTTTGCCTCAATTTTGCAAATGGACAAAAACATCGATTACATTTCGATATATATAGCGTCATTTTCCAGGTTCATTGTACTCAGGTACAGGACAAGGCCAAAATGTACCTAATAAAAGACGCTGTAGACGTTGAAATCGATCGGGGAAATGAATAAGTGCGGAAATGTAGGCCGTTATTTTGTCCATCAAGCTTAACTCTATAAATTTCCATAAAATAACACCTAACTCCATCAATCTATATTCACGAGGACGTCAGTCTCCCACCTTACCCAAGATAATCATTGAAACCTGACCGGGACCAAATCACCAGTTACCACTGAGTTTCATGCTGGTGATGTAAAATTAAGTGTTTAAATAATTCTAGAATTATTCATTAGGGGACCTCGATATACTGGAAACAATCACCACCATGCGAAACATCTCCGTAAAATTTGAAAAAAGTATCATTTTTAATAGTAAAATGATCTATCCAATCGGGAAATATGTGCATTTAAAAGAAGATTTCAATTTCAATTGGTCGCCATTAGGAATAGGCAGCAAGTACAACGGTACAACTTAGACGTAGATGAAAAATGATATACGAAATGAAATCGAGAGAAACTGTTTTTATAAAAAATGAATGTTTTTATTTCGCTCGGCTAGTAAACATATGAAAAAGTTTTTCCGCTAGTCACTTTGAGATCAACGTCCGTTTTCAATAAATTTATTTTTTCACAATTATGCTCCCGTAATGACTTATGCGTCGGGTATTACTCAATTAATTAAATTTAAGGCTACGTTTTGAAACACATCGGTGGAAAAAGAACCTCTTTCCTATCCCTAGTTAAGGGAAACGGAGCAGTATGGCGGGCCCGGTGTCGGTTGGTAGGATGAGCGCCTCGGCTGGAATGGAAATGTGTATTTACACTCATCGCAGACGCAGATGGGAGTGACTGACGCGAGATACAGTTTCCTTCGGCGCGGCGGCCGAAATGGATTCCTAGGAGTGGATGTAGGGGCCCAAGAGGTGGCCGGAAGGGCGAAGGACCGAGGAAAGGGCCGGGTTGGAGTGGTAAAAGGGACATCCATTGATATCGCATTTCATTCGGGGAAAAAGCTGAGTCAATATAACAGAGTATTTCCGGGAAATTAGCGAAGAATAACACTGAAGCATTGCGTTTGATACCAATCCTCCGGCGTCAGTTTGGTTGCCCGTGAGACCCGTCTCCAGGAATAAAACCTTGAGTTCGAGTCCCAAAACGGCCACTGGCGCATGTTCAACTCTGGAAATCCTTTCAGATGATATCAGGTGCACATAGGCCTTCAAAATTCATTGATGAATTAAAACTAAAATCCGTTCTGAACCCAAAACGTTCTCGAGGCTGAAGACATAACGATTGCTTGGTAATACGTCTCTGCGATGGTCATAAATATTACACTACAACGTACTTTCAAGTACATCAAGAAAGTAGCAAGTAGATCAACGGAAAGCACCATATCATTATATCAGATCAGGACAATAATATTGCACTTTAGAATAAAACTCTTGAATAGTATTAGTTCGTAAAAATAGGCGTTATAGACACCGAAATCGTCATTAAAATAACCAAATTTAAAGTTTCTGTTCTGATTTTGAGAAGAAAAAACACGAAGACATGTTAAACTCATTTTAGGTAGAATATTTAAAAAAAATAATTTCTAATGAAATAATTTATTTGTTTCGGATTTCTAGACGTAGAGATAGAATTTACTTTTCACGGATTTTGCTCCGGGTAAGATTACTAGGAACTAACGTTTCAATAGCTAATTTAGCCATCGTCATCAGGGTTAAGTCAGAGAAGTTTGTTTCCCAATAATCTACAGCGTTGCGAAACCTGTGCAAAATATATTCAAACATTTAGGTACTAAGGCTATATCGCCCTGTCTGGCATAAGACGTTAATTCGGAAAGGTTCTACGACAGACTATATCACGGACAATGAACTGAAAAATCAGGAGACTTGAAGTAAACTGGGCACAATAAATCTGAAATTTTTTCACAACCATCCTTTTATCAAGCCATACCGGATCATATTTAAAACTATTGTTGTACATTCTGAGTTCAAAAGGTACTCAAAAGAAAATTAAAGATATCTACATATTTACAAGCTAGTTACATTTAGGAAATCACCTTAAAAGATACACACAAAAATCATTTAGCGTTCGTAACAGATTCACAGAAATTACGCTCGTTAGCAGTTATAAATTCGAAGATTGATTTGCTTCAGCCTGTTGATTGCTTCATATTCTGTCTAGGAATATAAAATGGAGTGGAAATTCAGATAATCTCTCTATCCCTTCATAATTTACTACTAGGAATGAAGATTAAATTAAGAAACATTCGTGATGACAACATGTCATCGAAGAATTTCACATGGAAGTACCCAAGGATCAATCAAAGCTTGACACGAAGCCTAAATTAAAGCGTAAGACTGAGTAAGTTTACCTCAGGAACTTCATAATCCTCTGTTGAAAGTGATTCCCGGATTAGCCAAACTTCCATCTTGCGGAGAGATTGAGAGATGGGAGGCCATATGAAATCTGCCAATAATTGGGATGGCGATTAGGAGAACCAGGGAAGGGTCGGGGAGATGAGACGTCCTTCGCACAATCATGAAGGTTGAAATGGGTTTGACGGGAAGAGATGAGAGGTTGAAAGGAATGGGAATGGATGAGTATATACGACCTAGAGATGGTGCGCTGCACCCGAGCGGTGTATTGCATGTGCTACCAGAGCAGCGAGCAGCCGATTGCAGTGACGTCAGATGAACCAGCGATTTTTGTCTGGTAGAGGCATGAAATCCTTTGGAATTTCAGAATAAAAATCACTCTCAAAACCGTTGTAAAAATTTCTGGTTAATCTTATCCTTCATGGTTAGGTTTTAGAATGTCTGGCTAACGTTAACCGCAAGATGACGTAACTATTTCGTTAAATTGATGTTAAATGAAAATTCGGGTGTCACATTTTATAGACTATCGGTTAGGTTTCATGAGATTTGTTGATAGGAGAACTTACGTTTTCATGCCAATAAAATATTTAACCAGAGGTTATAAAACCGGGAGTATATCGTATGATGTAACGTGATTTTGGATGAGATTGTGGATTTTGTGAATTTTACCAGATTTTCTGTTAATTAATGTGGAAGTGTACATACACATTGGTTATCATTAAGAGAAAAAGTTGACCAGAAATTATAAAATCAGGCCTCTAAAAGTCTGGTGGTGGAATTATCTACAGAATCCCGTTTTACTTTCTAGCATTTAGTACCAAATAGAATGGGAAGAGAGGCGGTTTGTCGTTCTTCAGGTATAAAACTCATGGGGTACGCATTGATTGCTTGAACAGCGTTTTCTTATTTCGGAAAAACACTTTAAAAATACAAAACAAAAATGCTAGGGACACAAATCATTGAAAAAATTTTAATTTTGACATTAGCTTTCCAAGCATCAGTGGAAAGCTTCCCGCGCCTGACGCTAAGTCATTAGGAGTTGATCCGGAGACAACTTGCTCCGGTAAAGGCGTTACTACTCCGCTTACACTCTGAGGCAGTGGTATCCAAATTATTTGCTCTACTGGACCGTTATCACACTAATAGAGTGTAGGTGGTTCATATAATTCTGATATATTCCCATTGATAAGGATCACGTAAATAACATTCAACTTAGGACTGGCAAAATGGACAAAATGAGATAAATTCCCTGCTGAGCAGATAGGTAAAAGAATATTTTCCTGCGTAACATTTATAACTGCAAAAATTGATCAAGACACTAAACTGCCAAAATAAATCCCATTTTTGTCCTTCCCCGCATCCAATTCCCTTTCCTGCGCATTTATTACTTCTGGCTATAGCCCAAAAATCCCTTGCTACTCGCCCTTGTAGCAAGGTCGATAGATATCTCGATTCTTTGCCTCTTCGATATAGGTCTTCGCAACAACAAAACATCCGCCATTAACGCGCTTATTTTCGTCTGTTGTCCTAAGGTTTGCATAGGTTGGTAAATTTATTTGTTGATTAGGCAGTGGATCTGAATTTGAAATGCCGATTTGCGCCGCTTCAAATTGCTCGCGAAGCCTGAAGAATGGAGTGAGGCTTTTTGTTTTCCCCAAGAATCCTTCAAGAAGGAAGAATTATGGGTTCAAAATTGTCGTCGCGATAACTGACAGCCCACCAATTATTTCCGTCTCTGCGAGGTAAGTTTGTGACTCCTCTGTATACTTCTTTGTGGTTTTCCTTAATTATAATTACCTTTTCTTAATTATTGAATTCTTTTATCCAAACGTATGATCAAATTGGAGTATGAAAACAGTCAGCAAAAACACCAGATGAGGAAGTTGCTACTTTATGCTCCATGGAGCATCTACGGCAATGCTCCTACAATAATTTATTTACGGCTGCTGTAAGTTTCTGTGAATGTTCCATGCCCGAGAATTCCTTGGTTTCAGCACCGTTTGTTTAAGCATAATTACTATGAACACGTAATAATTCTCAACGCATGTGGTACATGGATTTTAGTGTTGTTATTGCAGATTTTCTTTGGGTCCCACTTCAATTTGATCCCGCTTTAATCTCCTGGTTACAGAATGGTTATGATATAGTTGTTAATATAGTTTGTGTGTCCCTTTGGTATTTCTATCTTGACAATTCTATGAACAATGACAAATCATTTTGGGTATTGACTATTGCATTTGGATTGCTTACTCCATTCTCCTATATCCCATATTAAACACCTTCGACGGTGTTTAATATAGATCCACTTTTCCATGCAGATAACAAACTCTGTTTATTACTTTATGTTGTAATGCATATTGGTTTTGTGTTGCTCGCTACCTATTTTTGACAGTAAAGCCTTTCAAATGATAGGCTTTTCGAAAAAGTACTGTGTGTAGTTGTTTGTGGCATCTACTATTATTAAATTTATCTAATGCTATTTTTTTGTTGCAACCATCGTTGTTGAACACATCGTTACAGTTCTGCATATTGTGTATGCAAAACATTAATTAGTGCCATCCATGTATTTCAATTTGAGTCAAAGCTCTGCCCCCCTGCCTAAATATCATGCATGCACAAATATATCTAGTGGCATACATGTATTTGTGTCAAAGCTCTGCCTCCCTGCCTAAATATTACACATGCACAAATATATTTAGTGGCATACATGTATTTCAATGTGTATAAATGCTCAGCCTCCCTGCCGAATGCTAACTGTATATCGTGCATTCACAACTGTTTCTTGTGGCATGGGTGCACATAATGAGTGAAGCCATGTCTTTTGATCTATAATACCAGAGTGCCTGTGTCTATACTTGTGCCTACAAATCATTGGGAACAACTGTATAAATTGACTTGGATTCACATTTTTAGAGGAGTTATAAGATAAAGTGCTTGTGGTTATATTACTTCCACGACTAATTCTGCCTCATATATTGTATGCACAAGTGTTCATTGACGCATATGCTCCAAACTTCAGTGCCTTTAACTGTTCTAGCATTTTTAAAAATGTGTGATTAAACCCGGTTGCAATGTGTGGTTAAACCCATTTGCACCCAGGTACTTTCAACCCCTTCTCTTTCCCCGCATACATAGTCACTCAGGTTTAACTCCCATCCTTTCCTCTTCCGATCTAATCCCCTCCTCTCCCATCCCTTTTCCCCCAACGCTCTTCTTACTTGCAATTCTGTATATATACAGGACTCTGTGTCATATTTGTTACCTGATGATGATACAGTGCCTCGAAACCGGTCGAATTCAAGTTTATATTGTGGAAAATTGCCAATATCATTTTATTTTATTATGTTACTCCACGACATCAAGCCCGAAATAACTCTTTTTATTCTAGTATCCAGTTAACTGTCGCCTGCACATGATGTTCATGAAGCCTGCTTAACTTTTTCGGCCACAGAATAATTTTCATTCAACATAAAGCGGGTAAGAATCCATGGACTCTTCCATCACTGCATATCATGCCATTTCCTTAGAAAATATAATAGTATTTAATTACACTTATAATTAAAAATGTTATTAACGGGAATTTGAATGCTCATGGGATTTGTTTTGGTGTATAATTGGATATAATGTAATTGGGATTGTCTTGCAGGGATTCTGAATGGTTAAGCTGAAGAGAATGTGACTGTAAAAGTAACATCGAGAAGAACCAATCCTAGGTTTCTTGTAATGTGCAACAATATTCATTGAAATGATCAAAATTTGCTTAATTATCATTGAGGTTCGACAAAGACAATGTAATTGATTTGTTCATTACAGATTTCGTTGATTTCATAATAGTTTTTGTACTGTAAATACTTTGTTTTCATATTCGTGTAACATTCATATAATTTTTAGCCTGCAGTAATGTGTAATATGTATGCTAATTTCCTTATCTGTTAACTATGGATTCCTGGCTTCTTTTTGATTGATGGATGGCCAATAGCCTATGATTATGTCGTGGTGCTAATAGTGGGATGCTATAATGTTTTGTCAACCTTCTGCTTAAATTTCCATTAAGTGGTGTGCATTGTTATTTCTCAGCCTTAGATATGAGTGGTTATGTTTAAGCATTAAAAATATTAAGTTGGTTGATATTCTTACAGGTATTCGAGGTTTCTTTTTAGTTAACAGTGGTAGAAGGTTCATGGGGCATAATGACAGAAAGATCATAATAATATAAAGTGTGAAATACCATGAACAAACGTAATTCATAAAGCATTTTCTTCTATTTCAGACCCAGAATTTCGTAATATCCTCTGGTGAATACTGAAGGCCAACAAAAAAGAATCTTTAGTATGACAAGAATTATTATGTTCTAGAACTATCAAGAATTAATAAACTTCCCATATTTAGGGGTGAAGTTCCTCTATAAATGTGTAGTGATAGTACTTTTGGTTTGTTTAAATGGTTTGCTTACTAATATTAGTCATATTAATAAAAAGCACATATTATTGTCAAGCATATTTTTGTAATAAATAATCTTAAAATTCTACTCCTTTTCCGTAATTACACCTATTACTATGATTGATGGAAAGTCTGCTGATTGCTGGTAAACTCAAGATAATGTCGACGAAAGTTAGGTACCTATATTTTGTTTCAGAAAGTTAGCCCATGCCAATTTTGTTTATGTAGATATTATGTGAATGTTGGAGGCTTGAACACAAAGGTGAATCGCGTAAGACTATTGATAAGGTTATTTCAATTTTTCTGTAATTCGGAGGTAAATTAGTTATCGCCTTTTACTTCTATAGTGAAAACGTAATACAATATTGTACGATACAGTAATGATTATAAAACCAGTGATGCGGCACTAGGACATCGAACTTAATTTCCAATGCCATTCTTCGGTGATTTTTTATTCCTAATGTTACTTCTAGTACAGTGTCTACATTTCAATATTGTAATTTAAAGTCGTGAAAGGCAGTAGTAAGAACCAGCATTAGGTCATAGATTCCACGTAGCCTTCACTTAGGCTACCCTATTACAACATTGTTTATATTATATTCTTTCGACAATATTCATATAACTATACTTGGGAATAATATTTCGATATGCCACCAAGATAAGCAAGTTCATTGAGGTATTTTTTGCTTAAAACATCGATGATAACCATGTGTAATGAAGGTATAACTTCGTAAACATTTATCACCAGGGAATTATGTAATGTCAATGTTTACTCACAAATTTGCGGTGTTTTGAACCAAATCATCAATGCATTATATTCTTCAGCCAGCTCAAAACTCAAAAGATGCACCTAATTCCTTGGTTAAAATAACATGTTACGCCAGGTCACCTTTAATATCCAGACATTTCCTTGGTTTTGAGCAGAAACTACTAAATAATCGCATTAATGGCGACGGTCAGCTGTCCCGTGGAAAAAATTGTTGCGACGACCCATATCGATAAAGCAACATCGAACGACCCAGCCTTGTCTTGGATCGCGGTTCGACCTACGGAATAATTTCGCAAATAATGACACATTTAAGAATGGTACATTAAGATAATGAAAGGTAATAGTATAAAGAATGGGAATATTATGTGTACGTACTTAATAAAATATTTAATTATTCAATGGTCTATTGTGATTTTGGCTACAAATATATTCGCGGGCCGAATTTATTAGGCGTGGCAGGCCACATCTGCCCTACTGGCCGTAGTTTAGATATAATTGCTGTGCCGGAGGAGTTTTTACATCGAGGGATTTGGAACGGCTCGCAGGGAAGCATGTAGATATGTATAAGATATTTGCAAAAAGTAAATATTTACGGTTTATTTAGTGTGATTTTTCTCTAGTAACAATGAAGACAATATTAGAATTTTATCCATAAATATAAGTAATTATGAGATAGGAACACGATGCAAATACAGTAATGCCAACGACGCAAACACTTCGTTGTAATGGCTGAACTTCACAGGAATTGACTGATGCTGTGCGCTGAAAACACCTTAACAACCTAAGACATTTTACTCTTCCGTAAAACAAACGTCGCGACGGTCTGAAATAAATTTATTTTAAAATAATTGATAAAGCGGAACAAAAATACACTTACATTCCGGACGCGATCTGCGCGTCAGAACTAATTCAGTTTTTATAAAGTATCTCTGGATTGCACGGCCATAACCCATTAGAAAAGGCTTCTGCTTGTTTTGAAAATGGTCTCAAAAAGTAAATCAAAAGGCTGACATTTTAGTGTCATTATAAAAATGAGATTTTTTCCTTCAATGAGTTTCATTTTATTGAAATTTATAAGTATTTATATCTCACTCAACGTACCCAAATGAAGGCAAAACATTAGCACAGCAAAGAACGTTAAGGATCAAGCAGAATATCATAGTTCATAGAATTCCTAATTATCCCATGACTACTCATGACACGCTAAAGAATATATTTGCAAGCTCGGTTAAAGCGTGCAGCGTGCCGAATCAGACCCGCAAATCGAACAGTTTGGGACAACTTTTCAAGGGAAAAGGTTTTACAAGGGGAGTAAGAGAAGGGGAGTTATATGCTGGGACAGATGGAAGCAGAAGTCGGATGATGGCATCCACCTCATTCTTGGCGCTCGCAGCACCGTCGCAAATGTCACACAACAGGTTAATGACTCAGACGTGTTTATTCCGACTGAGAACACGCTAGATTAAGAGGCGATGGGGTAAGGAGGCTGAGCGAGAGATAGAGAGAGAATGAACAAGAACACTGCCAGTGAAAGAGGAAAGTTTGGGACGAGACTGACGGGAAACGAGGACTGTTGCCCTCCTACCCGTTATTTGCATAGGGGAGTGAGATATTACCATGGATATTTGACGTCTTGTCACATGGATGTATCCTCGTTTGGCTGACGAGATGTTATTGAAAATCCAGAAAATTTCATTTCAATGCCGTCAGAATTCACGTCTAAACTAATCCAAGACTTAACGTCTAAAGTTCAGATTAGCGAGAAGTCGTGATTAAATTACGACCGAGTGATGGAAAAGCTAGGAATATAAGAAATTTATTTTACAATGGAGATTTTATCAATTTTTCACGACATTATAATTAGCATAAATTTCCCTACGTGGGTGAAATAGCGATTGCGCAATAATGGTTTATGAATAATGATTAATGACTACGGAATTGTGGAAAGAGATGTATAATCTTACTCATATGCAATATATTCAAAGAAATAATGTCATATTTTACAAAGGGACATTTAGTTATCATTTGTGCATAACGATATCATTAATAGTATTTTCAAATTGTGGATGAGGGAAGTGCTTAGTAGATTATAAGGTAAATCTAGTCCATGGCCGGGTATTTTTAACAATTTTAAGAGATAAGATTTTACATAAGGCGCTACTACAAACTCCTCATCAAATTGCCATATCAATATATACATTATCAACACGTCAAAAGTCTAAATTACATTTTTGGTGCATATTCAGGCTCAGATATAAAATATTTTTGACCCTAACCATGGATTTTCAGGTCCTTCAGCGTTTACAAAGTTCCGATAAGTTTTAAAAAACATCAACACACTGAAGAAATTGATTTTAATATATTATTCAACTTCAGCACAGAAAGACAAGACTAAATATAGAACAAACATCAGAATCATAATAATTAAAATAACAATCAGAAAAATAAAATAAATAGCGTTTACCTACAATTTTTGTTGCTTAGGAAAAAATTTCAAAATTACCAATAATAATTTCTTATACATCAAAACGTTAATTAGCATTTATACTGGCTAATAAGTATAGATTTAAACTTCGTTAATTTTTCCACGTTTGAACTCTCGATATAAATATAGATTAAGGTAGTTTTGCTTCGTGTTACATTTATGCCATATTCTTTACTCAATAATAACATGCTACATTTTAAGGCAGTGTAAATATATGGATATTACTAGGTTCCGATTATTATATTTTTATATAGGCAAAGTAGTAATTTAGCTTGTGAGGGCACCCCAAAAATATATTCTTACGAATTGCCAGCATCAATCTATGTAATGAGTCCATTATATAATATACCAACACCCAGATTAAAGCAATATGTATTCACATACAATATGTATGAAAAAGTGCCATTCATCCAAGACTTAAAAAAGGAAAAGTCCACCACGAAAGGAATTAGGCGACTCAGAGGCGTTACAAAGCTTGAGTGCCACGACTAAATGGAGCATTTAGCCTCACGCAACGTGCGGAGAATGCCCTAGAAAAAAATATAACAGGCATAAAACATAGTATGCAAGTCAAGAGCAGAAGAGAAATGACTTTTATCGCTCGTAGGAAAAAAAATCTTAAGTGCTCTCTTTGTTATTCCTCTCCAACCCGAAGTGATTGATTATGCCCCGAAACTCTTTATTGGACTCAACCAGAACTCCGAGGTTTTTTGCAACCATTCGCCAGCTTTGACTCGTGAGGTGACCTCAGAAACCTTAAGTGTAGGAAGAGTAGAGAATCGCAAATGACCTCAGAAAGAGAAGACGAAAAGCATGACCGCTCTTGAGGTCACACATTTTCCTTTGGGGCTACTTACTCTATTCCCATCTCGACTCTACATAGACCTCCCACGCTCCAAGCACCATTTTCCACCCACTTCCTGTTACCCTGGAGGGAAAACCCTTTTGCGTAACCTTCGTCACGCCGCCAGACCTCGGTAGTGACCTTAGTACGACCTTACGGAAAAATACTGAGGAGATTTGTCTTGAGTCTGCTGACAGGTAACGCGATCATTTTAAGATAGCATGTGTATAAAGGTTAATGCAAACATGAGATAATAGAAGATCTTAGAAAACCATTTCAAGCCTCAATTAAAACTGGCTTATACCCCAAGATGTTCATCTCAAGCGTATATAAACACGATAAACGTTTCTTTTTTTAATTACTTTTCCATTCCTTAATGTTTCAATTCCTAATGACTAATTCTAAATATCGGTTAGTGCTTTCGGAGAAGTATAACAAAATCTTATAAAAAGCAATGGTGGTCTTTGCAATCAAATCAATTAAACACAATTTGATCAAAATGTGGTCCACTTTCAAAGCTTTCCTTATGGTTTGCAATGTGCAGAATATTACATGAATGGAAATGAGCATTTAAGGAATGGCTTTAATTTAAATTTATTCCAATTTTCTCGAACGTCGCCAATCTTCTCTCTGCACGCTATTTGGATATTGCTTTAGTTTAATTTTTAGTAATCCTCAGGCTTGAAAATATATTTTTAAATTAGTCTATTGATGCGTTGGAATGTAATTTTTCTTAAATATGAAAGTGAACACAGCTGAAGTAGGAAGGATTTGCTACTGCAACTAACTTTTCATAACTTTCTTTTGAGTAGAATGAAGAACGGTATAATTACTTGCCTATATTTAAATAAATGAAAAGTACATAATGACAAGAATGCAATGCACAAAGGCACGAGCAATAAACGAGATAAGTGAAAACATTTGGAAACTTAATAAAATTATTCAAGCACAACATAGTAAGTTAGAAACGATTCATGGAGGTTATTAAATAAATTCGTAAAGTAAAACTGTCAATGACACCGCTAAATGGCAAAACATAATCCTCCACATATTTTCCAACGGCAAGTGTTTTTCTCGATTTCTTATTATGACTAATAGATTCAGTAGCGACTATGAAGACTAATAGATACAGCAGCGAATATGAAGACTAATAGGTACAGCAGCGAATATGAAGACTAATAGATTCAATCGGAAGACAAAATTCTGGAGACAATGCAATTCAATGTACTGATTACCATACTGATTAGTTTAAAACAAGTGCATTTATCTTAGGACGTAGCCCGAGGTACTAGCTGAGCACTCTCTCTAAGCAAGAACTTATCAACGAAGTAACTTATCACGATACTACACGATATAACCAAAACTGTATCGACTGTTAACAGCCCATGATGAAATTAATCCTAACTCTGATATTTTATAATACTAAAAATCATATATAACTCTTTTCGTGTGAAATCAAGTAGATGCTTAATCAGGCCAACAAGTAATAGAGCTATCCGACGCAGCATGATCATATATATTATATCCCAATTACGTCTACGGAAGAATTAAAATCAGCTTAATCAATATTTTTACTAAAGTACTGGTTTCTTCGGAGATGCAAACATTTCTAATGTTCATTAAACTATCCCTTCCATTAAATATTGAATTACTAAAAATGGCAAATTAAATGTTTGTTTGAAAGTAATTATGACGGAACTGACAAAACTGGTATAAAGAGGAAGAACGAGCAAGACGCATTCCGTCATTGCAACTGACAATATCCTATATTATATACTACAATGTGAAGCTACCGGTCTGCCAAAACGAAGCCTGTTTAACGTGAAGCAGTAAAGCCAGCACAATCTTTCGTACGCATAAACTTTAATATTTTGTTTAGTAGTTGAACATTATGTAATTGTATAGCATAATTATTAGTCCCGAATGATTATTAATTACATTTGAACTTATTAACTAATTTTATTTTTGTTTCAAGTAGACGGAGTATGCTAATTTCTCTAGTATGAGTAATACAGTAGAAAGTATGATTATATTTATTAACATATCATGAGTACTGCTGAAGCAGAGAGGTTTTACGGTTTTAGCGAATACGAAAAGTTCAAAAGTAGCGTGATGACGACGTAAACTCACCTCGAATCAGCAATAAATGGACTTCGCCCAGCAAAACCTTTTTCTTGGGGGGATGATACCTCACCCCAGGGCATATTGCATTAATCTCAAAACCCTTTATCAACCCACTGCGTGTTATGACAAGTTCAAGGCCTAGCTGCTCTCCTTTACTTTTCTGTGACTACTCAACCCCGCGGCTGTTCACATAATTAGGAGCACTAATTCAAAAGATTTTAGTTACACGGTGCATATTAATTTATAATTATTATTCACTCCAAACTCAGCATGAATGTGTCTCACATGATTTTGTTCCTCACACAAGTTACTAAACTAAACGGGACACTTATAGTTTTGACTAAACCAATTCGATGAATAAATATAAAAAAGGAAAAATGCACTGCAATTATACATTTATAATATAGTATTCGACCAGTAATTTCATCTAATCTTGCTCAAATTCACACTTAGACACATGCTGGATGCCTGGTGTAAATTCATTCTGTGCCTTTAACTCTGACGTTAGCTTGCAAGTTACTTCGAAGCTGTAATAGTTAAAAACAACATAAATTTCGCAAGTTTTTACAACAAGACCCCTACTAATCACGTACTTATAGCGTGTCCTTTTCCGAAAACCTCTCTCTCAAAGCCCTTACTTTACCATCCACTCACTTGTCAACACCTTAACATCCGCATTCTCAGCTCCTCACTTTTCGCGTTTGCTTTCCCGTATCTGTTTTGAATACTGAAGTTTACATAGCGTCAAGCTTCAAGTCTTTTAAGGCAAATAACACTGAAAAGATGAAACCGTATGGTGGTTAGTCAAGCATTTTCTGTCACTTTAGCACAACCGCTAACGAAAAACATCACGGTAGCAGGTAACCGACAGAGCGAGTAGATGGGAATTTAGCTTCCATTATATTTAGCGACGCATTCAGTTCCAGCGTAGCATGGTGCTTCGACATCAAAAGGGTTGTACAGCTAAAAATAGATTTCTGATTTCAAATTGCAATGTATTTTTGAATGCCAACCTCGCTTAAGCAAACCTAAAAACTTGTTTAACACGAGCTCCAGCGTAGATAATTATTTTGGCCTTCAATCTCGCGCATTAAAGATGATTGAATATCCGATGCCCCGGGGAACTGCGACTAGAATTTTCCCCCATCAATTCTGACCACTGGAGCTATTAAATTTCGAGAAAATTCATAATCAAAGTAAACTAATGATCTCCGAGTTGTGGATGTGTCTATTCCGTGTATTTCTGTGAATTCAAAAAAATAATTCTCAAAGTTAAGCAATTTTATTCACTTCGATGCAAAATAATACAAAATAATTGAATACAATATTATATCTAGTAATCTGATCTAAGTGATCATTCACATCTTGACAGAAAAAGACGTTTACCGGGTGGTGGAAAATCTCAGATGCTGTAAAAATATTTATTTTACGCATGTGCATCAAATGATTGCTAAAAATCATACCCAAAAACATTCTGAACTGATGTTTTCGCTTATACAATTTAAAATATAATTAGCGATTATGTTTAAAACACAGAATTTAAATCCATTGATTCCTTAAAAAATTAATAAGCTGCCTCGTCAGAATTATCAATCAAAATATACTGTAATTCAGCTGTTATTTATACATTATAAACTTAAAAATATTGCTCTTTATTTTTTTTCAAATGAGAATTAAAATCGATTAAAATACAGAAATATTTTATTCGTTCCTTTGGACAATATTTCCTTTGCAGAGACTTAGAAAACACTGGAGCTTGAGTAATCTCCCCCGTACTGCGTTTGCGCGCAATTTCGAGACCGGGTGATAACTTTAATGCATAAGAAATGAAGGACTTTGTTTTGGCCAGCACAGAAACGCATTGAAGAAAACGCTTTTATTAGATATGCATGGAATCTTTGAAGCATGCAAGAGGAGCATGGATGGATATGGCACATATCATGCAGAAGTCTAACATACCAAGGAGACCGCTAGCCCTTTCCCAAAAAAATTCAAATCATCCTGATTTCCTGAAAACTTTTGAGAGTTGAGCAAACTCGGCTGGTCTTTTACAAATATATTTTTTACCGAAAGAAGTCATTCGCAGAAATCTGTCATACAGAGATCAAAGTTTTTACTTCTCTGAGATAGGCCTGGAAAATATTGTGACATATCTACATCAAGATCTATTGCTACGTTATACTCTGATGGCCATCTCAAGGGTGAGTGGTATGGGTTGATTTGTCACTGGGCATTCTCGCCCATTGAGAAAACATCCCTTAGAAATGAGAAAGCCGTTAAACACACTGTCATGATATTTTTTTAAATACAGCAGCTATGCAGCTTTTGCACTAATTATGCTGTTAAGTAGCATATAAAAGCGTTTCAGACGTAGTCTCCTTACACATACGTTGAGTAACGTATGTGTAAGGAGATTACACATCCAATCCAGCTTCTATCCTTTTACTCATAGACGCTAGACTCATAAATCATCGGCTATCGACTATGGTATGCGATATTTATCAGATATCGCATTGCGATACTAAGCCGCCGGGATATGCAATACATCAAGTCACCTTATCATGATATACTAGGTTTTGTGCGATATCTGTAGTGATTACAACGTGAAGAGCAATGAAATATGCGCTTTGGGATATGACATTCGAGGCCGTTTTGGAAGATTGAATGTTGGTAAAGAGTGATAAGAAGGATAGGCACTCTGGGTGTCATGAAGTGAGGTAGAGAGAATGCTAAATTATAAAGAGAAGGGATGAGAAAGTAGAGTGACATTTTAAGGGTGGGAGGAGAATAGGAATGATACATAAACCTATCCTTACCGATATATAACGATTAAGAATAAAACTTTTATGTATATAACAAATTCACTAAAGAATGTCTGTCTATCATGTCATGCCTGCACTTTCAGGTGACCTAAGAAGTTGAAATTTGGCAGAAACACCGGTTGTGACAAAAAACTGACCATTAAATAAAAATATCCCGATCGACAATTCATTGACAATCCATTTTTAACCAATATTCTTAACGTTTACTACCATAAGAAAAGAATGAAGCTCGGTGCAGGAGTTAATTTCTTCCTTATTTACATTTTGTTTCTTTCATTTAAGATATGAGGTTGACTTTGGCATGGCGGAAAGAATTAAATTTGTAAATCTATCATTCAACTTTTCTCTGAACTTCACATTTGTCTTGTGTTTATGGTTTAAAAAAACTCATTTTTGCACTTAACATAGTCTATTCGGGTAACATCGCTGCGGACGTTTCGATAAAAGAGTCGTCAATCAATCTCAGGGCTCGAACGTTTCGATGAACAAGTCATCCCAGCCCTGAGAATTATGGACGACTCGTTCATCGAAACGTTGGCAGCGATAGAGGAATTGACCACTATGTCAACTGCATACGCCGGGAAAGCGTCAGATCTATTTTTGCACTATTTCAGCAATGTAAACGTCTTTGGCAACCGTAGTATGGGTTAAAAATTTTACTTATACCTGAAGCCTGAATAACATTGGGCTGTTTTACACGATGCTTAGGTAAGCACTGAAAACTCGGAACCAAATTCGGGACTTAAATCGGGACTTAAATCGAATACGATGCATCAGAGAATGTTTGCACGGTGCTGATTTCAGTGCTTAGCGGCGCAATACGGGCATACGCTAAACTAAAGAATGTAAATAAACTGCGCCATATTGTTTTGGCATATTTAAGCGAAATCATGGCATCGCGGAATAATTGTGATGAAGTGGCTGAGAGGCTTGAGGCTTGTAAGATGATGGGCCGTCTTCTGAAGAGGAGATTCAGGCAAAGAAATATTTGGACTTTTGGCTTTTTCAGTCCACGAGCGCATTTTAATGTTTTAAAAATATTCTGAACAACTCCTCGAGAGATTTTTGTTTGAAGGCTTTCGCAGCTTTTCTTATTTTTGTAAGATGATGCTTTCGGGCAATGCTGCGTTTATAATTTCAACTCCTCGAGATATTATTTTGGCCTTGTTATTTTGGTAGATTCCGGCGCCACCACCGGTATTCTCTCGAGGCGCTCGACTCGCCTGCTTGCTTGTCATTGGTCTTTGGATTCAAAAATCGGATTGAAAACAATTTTAATGTGACAATTTTAACATTTTCATCTTTCTATCGCATTTCAGCGGGCATACTCTGATGGTTCGATTTTAAATTTCGAATATCACACAACCCTACTCCTAGGCTCTTTTTTCATCGTCAAAAGGAGCAAAATATTGAAGTGCGTTCCCCTAGCTAAGCAAACCTGTTTCGGCTGCGGCCAGCCACACTTCACAAAGCCCCTACATCTCTCCTCTGACACCGCAGTCACCTTCTGTCTCCATTTCCCTTTTCCATAACTCTCCACCCAGTCCTCCAACCGCACCCTCTACCCCACTGCACCCCAATGGCAATATCCAATACCCCTTCGCCCTCTCACCCTGCCTCCCCTCCCCAATCCCCTGCCGTACACCCGAAATATTCTCCCTTGGAATCCCTTCACACGCTCCTGTGGTGGCAAGTCAACCGCAGAGGCAAAACTCTTCTCCTCCCTTTTGGCCATACCCTTACCCTCCTCCCCTCCTTTAGCCGCTGGTAGGGACATTTTCTCGAGTAATGTGGCAAAAAACTTTGCTGTCGCATCACTAGGATATGGCAGGGACAGACTGCAAAAAATATAGTAAGTAATATCTTTTTTATTTAAACCCTTTTTTCAACTAACTAAACGCCGTTTTACACTTTGCTTATTTCAGTACTCTAAGTCGAACTGAACTCGCCATGCTTAAAAACGTACCGTGTAAAGGGTCTAATCACGCAATCAAATTCGATTATCAGTACTGTGAAAATAAATAAGTACGACACTTATTTTTCATCCGATTCTTGTATCCAAAGACCAATAATAGGTAAGCAAACGAGTTGATCGTTTCGATAACATACCGGTGGCGGCGCTGGAATCTACCAAAATAATCTCTCAAGAATTTGTTAATAATTGTTGAAAACTGTACAATCACTTTGCAATTCCATGATTTCGCTTGAATGTACCGAAACATATGGCGCAGTTTATTTACATTGCGTAGTTCAGTGAATGCCCGGACAGCGCCACTGCGGACTGGAATCAACACCGTGTAAACGCAGGCTCCGAGGCATCAAATTCCGAGTTTTCGGCACTAATTTCAGAACTGAATTCAGTGCTGACCAAAGCATCGTGTAAAACGTCCATAAGGAAGCGCATATGGTATAACATTTCCGTAGTTTCTGCGAAATCACTGTTATATGATAGGCATAGTTATATGGATATATTAATAATTATCAGGTCTGGGTGAAATATTCCCTGCGCATTGTATCCGATGCTGGCTGTTTTTTCAAAGCGATGTAGAAATAAGGGAATTTAAATTCCCTTGAAAACGCAGCCGGGAATGGGCACAAAAAGTTAGGCATGCCTTATAGACCTGTACGCGGCGGTAAACAAATTACTATTCACTTATCATTATGAGACACGAATAATTGAACTAGGTTCAAGAAATAACAAGTATGCAACGTTTCATCAAGTGGATGAAATACATTGGAGTGTTGGTACATTAAGATGACAATGAAATAATTAGTTCCAAAAATCTGGAAATACTTCACATTTTAAACAAAAGCACACTTTAAGCAAAAACAATTATCACCATTAAATGCGTAAAAAACCTCAATGAAAAAAGTACTCTATCAAGTTAATTCCCCTTCCTTTAGCATAAAATTTTCCCTGAAATTTAAATACCCCAACTTCAATGGTCGATTTTACTGTTTTTGAACTACTGTGTCCTATGAGATGTTGGCTTTTTATAAATTAATTTTTAAACATATCTCACATGCATGCCCATTAATGTGCCCACTGAATGGTAGACGTCGAAGTACACTACGCTTGAGCCTACGTCATTAAAATCGAGCGGTTTGATAATTTGTAGACTAAATGGCTACAAGAATTTGGTAGACATAAATATATTTAAAAAAATATGAAAATGGAAAACATAATTTACAAGTAGGTACTGCAAATTAACTGCTAAGCGGCAGCCATTTGGGAGAGGGTTAATGTGAATGTAGTAGAAAAGTACCGGCGTGCAGGTATGACATTCACCCAGAATAAAGAACGGCATTCGTGTATTTTTAATTACTTACATTATTATAGCAATAAACGATGAATTAGTGGTTGCGGGAGTAATTATGAGTCTGAAGACGTAAATAAGGATAAATGTGCAAAAGACAGCTCGCAAATTAAACCACAAATAAGTTGTGCCCACTCTTTTCCCAGTCGAATGAAAATAACGTTTTCCTCAATTTTTCCCCATCTTTCCACTCAGAAATTATGCAATTATGTTTAACTAACGCTTATTTTAAAAGCTTGAAAAATTTCATTATTCCCCAAGATGACCATTTCTAAGTTTTCCGCTCTTCTTAAAACCTGACGCCGTCTACTTTTGGCAGTGCGGGCTACCTCGTATCTCACCGCCTGTGCCTACTCCTCCGTTGGGGACATCGATTCTGGGGAGGGGAGTTCGCCGCCCCCACCCCCCCAACCCACCGTCTCCCCCCGTCCAAAAATAGCAGGGACCAGGCAAGCAGGGAAGGGTTGCCTGAGGGGGTGGGAGGAGGGAGTGGCTTTCGGACGAGGCGCGACAGTGACTGAGGCAGTGAAGAGGACGACGATGATGTATACACGCGCCGGCAAGGAGCAGTGGATTAAAGCGATTAACCTCCCCTCATAAATACGCAACGCTCCCCCCCCCCAAGGCATGCAATGGGAAGGTTCAAAGAGAGAAAAATGAAATTGAGATAATTTTTATCATAGTATTATTTTTATTAATGTAAAAAGAGCTGGTCATATTTACTAGTTTCATGCGTTGATTGTAAAAATGATGTACGGTTATTAACTTTCTTTGTGCTGTTTTATCGTATTGTAGCAACAAAAAAAAAGAATTTTACTCGACTTTTATGTTTCACTGGAATTATCCGTAGTAGACATTCAAGGCGGCAACATTATTGTCACTAATGTATGAATTATAAGAAAATTTATACCAACCATAAAAATCCGAAAACACAGGGGAAATATCAGAACTATTTCTATCTATTTTCTAGGACTATAACCCATAAATTAAAGAGCTGACATTGAGTATCCGTAATGCCATTCCAACCACTTCTAGCACCGCTTCCGTTCTTCTATAAACACGGTACATCTACATCTACAAAATACCCTGCAAGCCACCTCAGGGGTGTGTGGCAGGGGGTGAGTATTCACCAACATGCATTACACTATACCCTAAAGTTAGTGTAACTACGACTAATTATGCATTAGCATAAATCGCTAATGCTTGTCATGAGGCGAAGCCTCACAAGCATGCAACACTACACTACAGATGTCATCAAAATGGAGTGATCTCAATATACATGCATTCTACAACTACACAGATGGACAGGGACTCAAGACCCATGTAGGAAACATACTAGGCGTGCTGTTAGTATGTACTGGGTAACAGATAAGGATTCAAGTATTAGGAGTACTACAACTACTAAGAGCTACACTACCTAACGACAAACCTAGATAAAAGTCTCATGGCAGCTATTATGGTCCCTTATCGTTCGTGGGAAAAATGACATCTTAAATCTATCCGTTCTGCAGTCTAGTTCCCTAATTTTACTCTCATGATCTGATCTACCGTAGTATGTCGGATTTCGTAAAATATTGTCAACGTCAGAGAATAGACCGGTTTGGAACTTACATAATAGATTTAGTCTAAATTTTAATCGACGGTCTGAAAGCTTTTCCCATCCCAGTTGCTGCAAAAGGTCAGTAACACTAACGAGATTATCATAACGGCCTTTAACATATCTTGCCGATCTTCGCTGCACGCGTTCTAACTCAGTTTCCAAGCCTGTCTCATAAGGATCCCAAATACTGGCGGCATATTCTAAGTGGGGTCTAACGAGGGAGAAGTAGCTGATTTCCCTAACTTTATCGTCGCACTTGCCAAGTACTCTTTTAACAAATCCCAATTTACGATTAGCTTGACCGGTAATTTCTCGAATATGTTTACTCCACGATAGATCATTAGTCAGTTTAACTCCGAGGTACTTAACCGATTCTACGGTGTCTAGTTTTATGTTGTTAATGCAATAGCTGTTACAAGGAGCGTTTTTCCGTTTCCAAAAATTTACAACAACGCATTTTTTCAGGTTTAATTCTAGCTGCCACGCATCGCACCACTCTTGTATTGCCTCGAGGTCCTTAGTTAGCGCTTCCTTGTCATTAAAGCTACGAATTTCTCTATACACCACTGCGTCGTCAGCAAATAATCTAAGCTTACTGTCAACTTTGTCACCGATGTCGTTTATGTACAAAAGGAACAGAAGCGGGCCTATGACACTTCCCTGTGGGACACCCGATGTGACTTTTACTTCATTAGAGATAGCGCCATCTAATACAACCCTTTGCACGCGATTACTTAAGAATTCTCTAATCCAGGAAACTACGTCGTCGTCTAAACCGTAGGATTTTAATTTCATGAGTAGCTTAATGTGGGAAACTTTATCAAATGCCGTTTTAAAGTCAAGAAAAATTGCATCAACTGGAGCGTTATGTTCACCCGAGACTAAAATATCGTGAGCAAAAAGTGCTAATTGAGTTTCGCAAGATCTTCCCTTTCTGAATCCGTGTTGTGTTTTTGTTAACAAGTTTTCTATATCGAGGTGTCTCATAACTGAACTAACAATTATATGTTCAAGGACTTTGCAAGAGATAGATGTGAGAGATATCGGTCTGTAGTTCGATGGCTGTTCCTTATCACCGCTTTTGAATATGGGAGTGACATTTGCAATTTTCCAGTCCATGGGTACTTTGTGTTCGTTGATGGATTTACTAAATATATTCTGCAAGTAGGGTGCTATTTCACAAGCTAATTCTCTATACACGCGGGCAGGAATTTCTTCAGGACCTGGGGATTTATTTGGACTTATAGATTTTAGCAAGTTTTCTATTCCGTGAGTGCAGATGTCGATAGGCGGCATCTTTTGCTGGAAGTGATCATTTAACTTTACGGATGTACTCTGCGTTGACTTGGTGAACACACTTTGAAAATAAGAATTTAATAAGTTGGCCTTGTCCGAACTGCTTGTTAATAATTCGCCATTTTCGTTTCGTAGTGGAATAACTGTTGATCTATTGCCTTGAACTTCCCTTACGTATGACCAAAATGCCTTTGGGTTGTCCTGTAATTGTTCTCCTAATGTTTTTCTTTTAAAATCCATGAATGCATTCCGAAAGGCTTCCTTTGTAGTGGCTTTAGACAATTTGTATTTTTCAAATATTGAATTTTGATCACTAGAGGACAAATCTCTACGGAGTTTTTTCATCTTGGCGTGGCATACTCTCTGACGTCTTAACGATTTTCTCACTTCTGCATTGTACCATCTTGGTTCGCTGCCCTCTTTTTTTACTTTACTTGGAATGTATTTTCTGATCCCAGAATGTACAATAGAAAGAAAAGCTTTCCAACTACCCTCCGTGTCTAACTTTAAGTTTGATTCCTGGAATTCGGGAAGAGAATTTTTTAGATGACTCTTAAACGCATTGAAATCGGCTTTTTTAAAAATGTAGAATTTTCTTCTTTCTTTAAAACTTTTAATGAAACTCAAGGAGAACTTTGCGGTAACTACTCTATGGTCACTAATGCCCTCAACAGTGTTTACCTTAATTACTTGTTGCGGTATATTTGTTGCCAATAAATCAAGAATGTTGTCCCCTCTGTTAGGTGTCGTAGCTATCTGATGTAGGGCATTGGATGAGAACGTGTGCAGCAGGGACTCGCATATATCTTTGTCTCTTCCTCCTGATATGTAAGTGTAGGTCCTCCAATCTATAGAGGGCGTATTGAAATCTCCACCTATGATTAAATTTCTTTCGGTAATCACGCAAGGAAGAAATTCGAGCAATTTACACACGTTGAACCCTTTCTCCCCATTGTTTTTATCTGCAAACACTACTTTGTGTCTCTTTACTTTACCCAGTATGACTATGCAGGAGAACACAACTTACGGGCATACACAGAAGTAAATACGAAACGGTATCTGGAGTCACTTAGTAGAAAATGTAGGGATTCATATTTAAATCAAACCACTGGTTAATTTTACAGCGTAAATCTCACTAAAAAACAGGTTTCAACGATCCGAAAATAGCACAATGTGCTGGACATGGTTCGGTTCATACAAACTTGTGTGCAAATTTACCAGTATTTCAAATTGAACTATCTAAGTGCAAAAATAAAAGGTGCTATTTTTCATTTTGATTCCATTTTCGCAGGGGCTAGGAAGGTTCCTTGATATCAATGGAAACGCTGCAATAAATGTCACCACTCTTTTCAAAGAGAACGCAGATTCTACAACCAGTAAACCTTTCCTCCGAAAATTCGCTCAGAATTGTGGAATCCTTCACACCTCGTCGACTCTTCCACCGTTCTTTGGAAAAAAATGCGCGGGACAGAAATTCAAAGTTACGCTCACGCATCTGTGGCAGACTATTTAAAAGAGCTAACTAACTGAATCGATTTATTCCTTCAAGTGTACACTCCTTTGAATCCAGCGTGGTCGGTATCCATAATCTGCAAAAATTCGTTCCACCACATGACTCCTATTTGATGTTCACCTCCACTGGCTCGCTCGAAATGCGCGAGAAATTTATGCGATGTCCATCAGTTTTGATGGCGCACAGTCTCAATTTCGTTTTTATCACATAGCTGTTCCTTGAGTTTGATGTGAAAAATTACACGTAGAGCAGAAAGTGTCTGATGGGAAACTCTTAATTTGCGTCAGCTTGTTTTAATAAAAGTCGTGTTTGGCTGTGATGGGGATAGTGCTGTGGCTTTAGGGCCAGCACTTCGGTGTTATCAAGTAAAATCCTAAGAAATATGGGAATTAAATGAAAGTAACGACATAAATTCAGATTGGTAGCTGATTAAGCTCCAAACCTGATGGGATTTTTCGTTTGAATTTCCTTACGGATTTTAAATGAGCACCTATCGGACGACATCTGTCGCTTAAAATTGCACGAAGTCATCGCCATTACATCTTTTCTGATTGTTTTACTGCCTCATACCGCATGATTCGGATTAAAAGAAGTGTTAACATATACACTATTGTTTTTCGCCAAAGTATTTCTATCATGTTAATGTTTATTATGTGGTAAATTAACGCAAGGCTATTGAAGAACAGTCCACCACTTAAAACTAGTATGTCAAGATATTCTAGAGAGAAAGCTAAATCAAGGACATATTTTTGATCCATCACTGTACAAGTTGCCCAAATTTTATTCAATTAATTTCCTAAGTCACGGCATAACCCAGCCATGACAATGAGTTTCACTTACATGCATTTGAACCAACTTGAAGAATAGAATTCAGGCGTCATTTTAAGCATACCCACAATTTTCTCCTCCACCAAAATAAAATCCGTGTAGACGTACCCACCATGAGATATTGAAGTATCCATCCTAAATTGCAACTTGAGGAAAAATTTCAAAACTTTGAAGAATTTATTTGAATCAATCACCTTTCCAATTCTCAAAGCGAATGGAATAAAGTGAAATTTGGGATTTTACAACCAATTGCATTTTTATCCCGATTCTGCAGCAGATGAGGCTACTGACGATGATATTGATTATGGGAATCAATTAAATCAGACGTAAATTACATGTGGAATAACTAATGACTTTGACTCATTCGAGAGAGTAAAAATAAAAAGTGAATTTAGGTGGCGTGTATAATGTCTTAAATGTTCAAACCAGTGATTCTTTGGCAGTTTTCTTTACAAATTGACAACGGATAATTGTTTTTTTATAGTTTTATAGTTACTTAATGCATTTTTATCCCGATTCTGCAGCAGATGAGGCTAATGACGATGATATATGATTTTGGGAATCAATTAAAACAGACGTAAATTACATGAGGAAAAACTAATGACTTTGACTCATTCGAGAGAGTAAAAATAAAAAGTGAATTTAGGTAGCGTGTGTAATGTCTTAAATGTTCAAACCAGTGATTCTTTGACGGTTTTCTTTAAAAATTGACAACGGAAATTCGTTTTTTTATAGTTTCAGATGTAAACAAGCTAAAATATTTATAATTAATATAATTCAAACATGATGCGAACAAATATAACTAGCAAAACAGAAATAAATAAGTTAAACCTCTGAACTACACAAGTGAAAACAGGCAGGATAAAAAATAAAAGAAAAACTTGCAATAAGCGCGGAATACACAAGGTAGGAACGAGAGGAGTGTGAATAGCCAAAAGTTAATTCACTAAACAATGAGTAAGAGCATAATAAAGATTGGTTGCAGTGTACTAAAATAGAAGACGACATCACCATGTGAAACCATCGAGGTAGCTGCAGTAAGATACTAATGAATCCAGTCTTTCAAAAAGCATGAAAAAGAGAGAGAGAGATGGGTGAAATATTCAGCGGTTGTCGGAGACAGAAGTGAGAAGTCAAATTAAGACGACTAGTTCTCTGAAGGGGGGCTAAAATAGCATGAGAGACACGGGGGAAAACTCACTAATTATTTCCCACGAAAACAATGCTGAATAGGTGTACTGGCGTTCCTTAAATCCGAAATGCTGACTCCATTCACACTGAATCGTAGCGACTGAACGAGATTTAATTAATGGAAAAATAACAATCCCTCAGTAATTGCACTCGCATAACTCGAAAGCTTTTTCGTTTCGTCGTCAAGCGGAATCATGACGCGAGATTATTAGATTTTGCTGAGCGCGGGCAGTTGGTACAAAAACTTTTTCAGAATGTTTTCAGAATGTAATATTTCAGAATGAGGAAAGAGTAGACAAAGAAAATACGTGTCCCCAAAATATATTCGGCATTAGCAAGCAGAGATCCGGTCAAAGAATCCAAAACTAGTTTATTACAGAAAAGTGGCTGGGTTAGAAAAAAAGCAGCCGGTGGATACATTCATACGCAAAAATTCTAAATTGAATAAATGCCTTAATATGCATGCCACAGCTCTATTTTTCGCATAGGTATCGCGTATGTAATTGATAAGATTTAGTTTTCCACAAAAGCCCCGTAAACGTATCATCAATATCAGCATGACTCTATTACGTTTATTAAATCCAACATCGTCCTATCATATTCGCTAAAGTTCGATAATCTGCACGATAAAGCAACAAAAGTTACAGAATCTGCTAATAAGGTTTTATCCTAACCTCTGGAATTTTTATTGAGATTTTCATTCCATAAAATAAATGGCCTCATACTTGTATGGAGTCGGAATTTCTATTTCAACCTACAGATCGCCGTTGGACTACTTAAAATACTACATAGTTTGAAATTACAATAAACAAAACTATGCTTTTGGACGTCAATGCTATTTTTCGATCATGATTTTATGTTCCCAAAGAGAAATAATCTATTCCCATCTCAATGATATTATGCTCTCATATGCAATCTTTTTTTTAATCCACAAATTTTCAGTTTTCTTTACTACATCATAGCAAAGGCAGTACGCTTACATAGGAAGTCAATAACTTTTCCATCAAACAATAATCTCAAACAATAGCATCGATTTCTATATTTACTTGTAGTATAGCGATCGTATAATATTTGACTATGCAGTACCTACAAGCTTCTAAGCCATGTATTGAACAAGCAGAAACTATATCCTTAAAATGTTGGTACATTACGTACTTCTGAAACAGTTTCTATAAATCGAACACCATTCGAGGAGGAAAGTTTTTAAATGCATTGCTCGAAGAACACAAATGTGACTGATAATGTAAATATCCAATATGAACCACAATGGTGTAAATACCATGGTCGTTGCCCATCTTTTATAAAAATAGGTCACAAGTCCTTCCCATTATGAATTTGATTCGTTATTACAAATATTTCATTGAAACTTAAGTTTCAAACACTAACAGAACACCAACATACAGCCGTAAAATTTCAATTAACTGAAATTCTCATTTAGCAATCATACTATGCGAGTGGAAAACAAAATGGAACATATAGTTTTGCTTTTTTGAGCTGTTATTTACTCTTCCTACTCACACAATCGTGCTCGCTCCAGTTAACGCAATCAAAGTAACGCAAAGTACTCGAGCTTTGAGAAGTTTTGCCCACCACCGCACATTGTGTGAGATTCTGGAAAACGTTGAACCAAGAAAAACAATTGCTGGGAATGGAGCAAGGGAATGGATTTAAGAGTGCGAGCAAATGATCAGCAAATAAAAGTATATTTTCCACTTTTTTTCTGTGCGGAGAACCAAAAAAAATGTTTCAAACGCTCCTATTTGGTTTGAAGTGTAAAAAAAAGACGGAGGCGTGCGTTTCACGGGTTCCGAAGAGCAATTTGTCAGCCGGAAAACGTGAGGGCCACATAATTATTCAGGGAGAAGAGACCTCTGCTTCGGGGAGAAGTGAAACGTGTTATGCGTTCGTTATGACTGAAAAAAAAACAATAAAATACAACCTTGCCGTCAAGAAACAAAGTTTTAATTATAGGTCTCTTGACTCATACCTTCGAAAAAACCATTCTCAGTCGTAATTCCTCCTCTAACCAAAGAACAGCAAGCCAGAAGTGTTAAGATATGAAGATATGACATAAAAATAAAATCGTTTTTGCCTTTTGTCATTACGATGTAGTACATGAATCCAATGACAACGAACAGGGGAAGCGGTTGGAGCTTTTTTTCCCCATTCACACGTACTGTAAACATTTTATGCAGAAAATTGTGGGGAAACTGCTATTATTTCAATGAAGCAATAGAATCTGTAATATAAGAACTGGTCTGATCTCTGGATAAAATTCACTTATTTTTATAGAAAGTATTTTCCACCAGGAAGGAATAACAGCCAAGGAATAGTTATATACAATAGATCCTATACAATTCCTGCCATCAGATCACTCTTAAATTCCTCATATCGTCTACCTCTTCAAATTTCGTCCAAAAATCCAATCCCCTTCCTTTCTCTTCCACGCTTCTCCAGTGTTCTTTCCTCTATTACCCTCTTCAACATGCCCTCTCCTCTCAAAACTTACTCCACCCATCCCTGTTGCCTTCTCCAAACCTCCGCCACCAGCTTCCTCTACTCTCAAACCATATCCCGTATCTCGTCGTTCGTTCTCGCCACCCAGCTCACCCTCTCCATCCTTCTCTAAACCCATATATCAAACGACTCAAGCCTACTTATTATCCTCTTTTCTCACTGACCAAGTTTCCGACCCATGCTCCATACTAGAGTTTTCACCAGCCTTTTCTTTATAATTCTTCTCAGACCCACCCTCATTAATTCCCTTCCTCCGAAAATAATCCTGCAAAGTTGTCAAATTATTGGAAGAAATAATTATATTACATCACTAACAAAGGTTTTAACGCCAAGTTATAATGACTTTTCCTTAGATATTTATATTTATTGCATTTCAGCTTATCGAAACCTGATGTGCGTCAAGTGTATTTTAATAGTGAAAAGCTAATGGAGGGAAAACTCTTGCAGTTTCCCACTAATCGTTATATTCGGACAGTTAGTCTAGACCAGAGCCTTGATAATCTCTATAGAAAGAGAAAAGTAGCCAATGATTTGTAACCAAATCAAATGAATACTGAATGTACCTGCATTTTATGTTTTCATTCACTGAGGAATTTTTAGTATGCCATTTGATGCCCAAAATGCGAGTAACGAATATCATTAAAGATAGTCACAGTACACAGATACCTCAACGCTTCCAAATTACGCTTGATTTCATAGCTGAAACATTGGCTGTGCAGAACACCGCAATAGTGTCCAGCTAACGGATCACACAGAACATCTGAAGGCAAAAACATAAGATTCAACGAATTACGCAGTTGAAGAGTAACGACAGCGTTACGGACTTCGCGGAGAATGGAGAGACAAGCACCTTCGCAGCCAAAATTGATCAAGAACCTCAATTAGGGGAGCCGCTTGTCAGCGTGATTCGACGGGGTGGAGGGAGAGAGGTATGGAAGAAGAAGAGAAAAAAATCTCCCGCCTTTTCGTGGGTCAACATTTTCGGAGACCCTCATTTTCTTGGGAAGGTCTCGTGTCGAGTCAACAACCAGAGACTAGTGAGGGGAGGAGAGGGAGAAAGATTCGTGAGGGAAGGGGGTGGGCTGTGGAAGAGGGGGTGGGGAGGTGGTTTTCAGGGGAGGTAGAGGTCAGTGGGTGCGGAGAGGGGCGGTCAGAGAGTTGGCTCGGGTGGGTCTGGCGGTCTTGATGGGGGGAGAGGCATGGAAGCAACCAACTGGGAAGATAAAAAAAGGGTTTGTGGGGAGGGAGAGAGTTAGAAGGTGAGATAAGGGCTTGGTGTGGGTAGGGACAGCGAACGGCCCTTCCCACGGAGATGGCTAAGGGGTAGGCGATGCGTTGGGGAAGGGGTGTTGCATGGAATGGAGGGACAGCATAGGAACGGGGGCATGGGGTCAAGGCGGATAGGGTCGAAAGCTCCCTCGGACGAATGGAATCGATCGCCTTCGCACAACCATTCAAACCATTTTCCCCCGCTCCTCGCCGGCTCTACACGGCACGCCGCTACACTGCCCGCTCCTCTTGATTGGCGGATCCCGTGCCACGGCGAGCCGCTACATCGCATGAGCCTTTTCCCGTTCACGCAGTCTTTTTTATGCCGATCCTTTGAGAGAACACCGTCTCATTAGTCCCTCCTACTACCATTAAAAATGGAGTAAAATATCGAGCAAAAGTCGAGTTTGCTCGTGGAAATTTGTAAGGGTAATCTCAATTTGGATGCCTTCAAAACTTCCCAATAATTTCATATCGGAGCCACAAGGATTCTTTGCCTCAATCTTCCACAATCAAGCAAGAAATTCCAGTAAAAATGGTAATAATAATAAATTTTAATATTTTGATAGACAACGTGAGGCTAAATTCATTTTCTATACGGTAAGTATTTTGTAGAAAATTGAGTGAAGTGATTGTTGTAAGAATATCCTTCCCATTGTATTATAATTGTATATACGAAGAAATATTAATAGTTTCCTTAAAATCCAATAGCAATAAAATGTTGTAATCTTCATAATGAAATATTTTCAGCTTCGTGTAGTGGCAAAATAGGATAAAATCAACCGTAATTATTCTTTTTCCATTTACTATTCATAATTTATAATATTAGTAGGAAATAAATAAATCGATGTAAAATATGCTATTATTTATGTATATGCGATGAAGAATATGCTATTACATAAGTGTACCATATTCATGGCCCAGTTCGCGAATGAATATTCTCAATCAATAATGAAGCATACCGCCTTCTCAGGAAGACCAAAACTAACAATAAATATCATCAGGCATGCAATTAGATGCAGCCATGAACTTCAGAGTAATCTTGCACAAAATACACCAGGGCAACATTGATAAATTACATAAATGCATACAAAGGAAATGCATTCCTGTCCAGAACGGTAGCCGTTTTGAGAGTAATTACTTCTCCCTGCACTATTTTATACGACTCAATTGTATGCTCATTACAACCCGATAAAAGGAAAAGAAAATTTAAATCCAGGATATTGCGGGAGATTGCTCGTCATAAGCCAGATTGTTGAACAATATCCATTTTAACACTATCTTAAACCACGAGAAGACTAGAGAAGTAGTAATTTAAAGAAGGACAACTAGGACTTCGCAGAAAATGATGTAGCCATCACTGGCAAACCCTAACCGTCAACTTCCGATCTTTCAGTGCATAGAAAAGAAATTGCACATTTTCTTTGTTGAAATATAAACAAATTTCATTAGATTGCTTTCAAAGGAAACACATGATTTAATCACATTTCTGTCAGAGGGAAATTTGGTTAATTAACGCCTACTTTATACCACACCGCAAATTTTCTTGGACCAATGTTACTTTATTAATTAATTAATTACCACTTTCTATCATAGGCAAAGAACACATAGTGTGAAGTGAATAGCTTTTCCGAATAACTTAAGCCAAGAAAAATAATTGCCCCGTTACTCAACATAAAACCCTGAATCGTAATTCAGTGTGATTAATACAGTAATAGACATACATTCCTTATATTGGCATTCTCTATTACAATATCTTGAAGATTTTATCTACATATCTACATAGATTACACAGATTAAAGATTTTATCTACATATCTGAGCGATTCCGCTCAGAAAATGCCAGTTCATTTTTTAAAGCCAGTTTGAAAGAGACTAAGATTTCGTAAACTATGAAATTCAAACGAATATTATTAATAATTATCAAACAGAACACCTATAAATTGGAATGCAAATAAATAGAATTCGTTTCTTTTAAACCTAGGGCCAAAGTTGAGAACACAAATGAGAAAATATTATTAAATTTTTCATTGCAATACTAGAAAAGACTAGATTATGTAAGTTAATGCAGCTCCATAAAATTGAGCATATTATCAACGAAGCGTGATTACCAAGTAACACCACGAAGTCTGATTTATAACTTAAGAGGTTTACTCAATGAGTTGCTGAAAAAATTATCATTATATTATTTGAAATGGAAATTAACTGTATCTCAGGGATACCCTTTATATGTTTTATACATGAAAAATTTATTCGAGGATTTTTTTCATCTAAAACAGCATTATACTTGTTATTTCCATATAAAGTGACTTAAGATTCTTTTAACTAGTGTCAGCATTAATACAATTGACTCGCTTCCAAAGCTTCCAGCAAACTAAGGGTGAAGAATTACAATAAAATTCAACAATATACAATTAGCTTGCTTCTTTAAGCAATCTTACATATGCTTCCACATCTTACAATGAATTGGGAACCGAGTTTAGCACATCACAGTTACAAGAAACCTTAGATTAAGATTTCAATCAAGTGCAGTGGCTCACTATAGGTTTAAGAAGAAGAGGGAAGAAGCCCCTCTTGAGACCACAGGGGCCGTAAGCGATGGTAAGCATTAAGAGGAGAGATAGGCCCAAGTATACGCCCGGAAAATCTATAGGGAGAAGAGGAGAGACTGCTGGTGAGATGGAAGTGAGGGGGTTTTGAGAACGAGGAAGAAGAGCGGGGGAATAAATAATGTTGAGAGGAGGGATTTGATTGATGTTCGTCTGCCGTAAGGAGAAACCGAGACGGCCTTAGAAGAAGATGCCAATTTTTTTACGAGCATTCAACAAAGAATATTTTTGACAGCGCTCCCCCTCAATCCAACCGCAACCACTTTCCTTCCACCATTTACAAAGTACGAAAAAAAATTGAAATTGGAGGACAATAAATTATTGCGAAAATGACGCAAATAAGTATTTTAAACATTTGTTTAGAGTAAGCTTATGTATGACAACGAAGCTTAGATGACATCAGAAGCATAAGAAAGCAGATTCAAAGCTAAAAATATCTTGAGTTTTCGAAGAATTTTAAAGTTCAAACGAATGAAGAGAATCATCAATGACTTCGATAAGTTATGGAGAAAGCATGTTAGAGAAAAACTTTGAGGTAGAAATAACTAACATTTTCAAAGACATATTCTAAGATTTAATAGCTTCCTGACAACAATAATGATAGGTACAAAGAATGGGAAGAATCACCGGTAAAGACATATAAGGCAAAATATTTATTCGATTCATTGCGATTGTAACAAAAGTGACCATTGTGTATGCTGTCACGTGCACAGGTGCAATGACCGATGTCAGGAAATTCACCACGATAAAAACCTTAGGGCCAAAATATAATATAGGAGTCGCATCTTGCACCCGTCAGCGTAACTAGATGAAGTAGCCACTTTCACAATGAATTACTTTTTGCAAAGTTGGTCACTTCGAGGTAGTAAAAATGTTTTTATTGCCACCATGATGGGTTATAAGGCCTTCTGCGCCTCTTGTACTGCGGCGTAGATAAGGCGAGAACATCTAGTTTATATGATTCCCCTCGAAAATTTGCCATGAATTAAGGCTAGGTGATGTAACTGTCTAAGAGCTTTCCACGTCACTTCACTAGCAATAAGAATATAATGGTCCATATACAGTTCAAGCCGAAAATTATTTTATCACGGTGAATTACCACAATTTTGAAACGTTCTTAATGATCCGCGCCATCTAACACACGGTGAATTTGGCTTCAGAAGATGAGTGAGGCATATTAAGAAAAGTGAGCGTAATTGATCGACTTCAGAGAGGAAATCGTCGCAAAAGGCATGATGTAAATACCTCGAGACGTTTTCTTTCTTCTCCATTACACTGCACATTTTGTGCTCTAAAACCGAAAACCTTTTGATAATACTTACCAAAATTGAATACCTCTGTTTAATAATTTAAAGAAACTAAAGAATATTGTAGAGGTTGATGGCTTTGACGAGGAGGTTAAAGAAAATTAACAATAAAGAGAATAATTGTGCGTTCGAGCGGCTGTATGAGAGAAATGGAGAGGGTTAAAACTGAGGACCCTTATGCATATAGAATTAACCCAATCAAATAACGTTTTTTATATTCCTGAATTTTGATTTAATTACTATCAAATTATCCGTAAACAATTCCGGTTCAATTTAGACAGAAATATATAAAATCATACCTTAAACACGCACGCATTCTACGAAAGCGAAACATCTTAATAGAAATTCTTCTCGCCAGAAAGATAGCGCCAATAAAATTACTCTGCAATCTTAACAAGGTATAACGAGTTATTCACAGGGATAACTCTAAAACTGAATCCAGTTCCAGCGAAGAAAATTTTACGCTCACATTTGAATGCATTAGGAATGCACCTAATAGAAAGTAATCCGGTTAAATAGGTACTTTGTAAAAACGTGAATTTTATGAGTTAAAATGTTTTCTTCGGAATTGAAGCGGGAAGCGGTGTAGAGTTCTTGGTGGAGGAGGCATGCACTGAAAGGAAGAACATTTCAAATGCACCGTCATTCCCAACACTTAAGAAGGAAATTCTTAGCGGTACTTAACTCCCCAATAAATTATGCATGAGCGCGAATGAGAAAATGAATGCAATACAAAACTGCAAGGGCCAAGGCCAAGGACAGCTTAATGTTCCACAGTATTTGTCAATAAAAATGTAAATAAGAGAATGCCATGCCGGAACTGCCTTAAAGGTATATTTTTGAGTGCATTTTGTGATATTAAATTTCGTACTAATGTTGATACATCAAAGTACAGGGCAAAGGAGCTGTTTCCAACAACCAAATGTTGAGGAAAGGTTTTTGAAATTAATTTTTAACTTATTTTGCCAGGGGCATCTTTAAGGGATGGTAATTTTCTCCAGGTAAGATTTTAATGTACTTGGCTTTAAAATTAAGATAGATAAGTCCTACAAAAGAATAAATGTGAGAAATTTTGACCTGATCAAGGTATAAAAAATCTGTTGATCCTAAAAATCATAAATATTCATGGTTTAGAGCTCAGAGTAATAAGTATTCGTGGAAACGTTTGTCCCCAGCCAATAATGATTAAACATTCCAGGCATTATATAATAGGTCAACCTTTTTAATTGAGTGATACTCCTCACAGCCAATAGCAGGGGAATTATTTAGGCCACAGGCTAGTGCTGTATGTTTGTGTGAAGATGGGAAAATGTTAAATCAGAAAAGCATGAAAACATTTTACTGAGAAAGATTATTTTTTCTATACAACTGACATTTGGAAATTAATATTAAGGAAAGGAAATAAAAAGGAAAATAAAATAATATATTTCTGCGCAAACGTGAGCACACCTCTTTAATTTAATTTTATATTTATAATTATAAATTATATATTATAATTTACATATTTTTCTAAATTTTTTAGCGTCTTATCCTTTTTTATATTAGAGATGTGTATCCATATATAATTATTCCCGTCGTCGCCTTGCCTTTTTAGCTTTAGGACAGTCGATTACACTCACAACCTCAGAATCAGATACAGCACAACATAAGGTGACCTCACACATTTCAATCGTCATTAATGTTCCTCTGGACGACACGGAAACCTACATGGTGAGCAAAAGGAAAGGAAGAGGGACTGATAAGAAAAGATATAGCAAGCAGGAAGGTATCGGAAAAGAGAAGAAACAAACAGGTTATGGCCAGACGCATAAATCGTCGAAAGGAAACAGGAAAATATGCAGGGAGAGATGGGAAAGAAGTAGGTATAGGAGGTGCGAGGAAGTGGTAGTGGGATAAGAATGCTACGGGATCCTTTGGGGAAGGGGTGGGACGAGGAGTTAGTCATTGATAAAGGCGTACAAGGAGTCAGAGGGTGGAAGGGTCGGGTGGGGAGGCATTAGCGATGCGGTAGGCCGGGAAAAGATAAAGTCAAAGGGGTAGGGGACGTGGGTGTGAGTGAGGGATTAACATCAGCTACTTCTTGGTTTTCTCCTTTAAATACAGCCACGAGTTCCCACGTAATTATACACAAAAGCTAAATAGAAAACCTAGGAATTGAAAAAATCGAGATCAAGGAGACAGTGTGATAAATGTAAGCCTTATCTATGTTCATATAAATAATACCTTTCACTTTCATAACCAGAAAGGCACTATCTACTACATATGAATCATTATCTACTGCATACAATCGTATATTAGCCCACCTCTTTGTAATTAAAACTCTCGATTCCCGGAGAGCTATCAATGAACACGCCAACAATATTAGGAGAGGTATTAATTCAACATAGTCTCCTCTACACTACTAAACTTTAAGTCAATTCATTAGCTTGGCTTCCGTGATAACGCATAGAGCAGGGGTCAGCAAACTCTCGGACTCAAACAGATTCAAATATGAAAATATGGGGCGAGCTACCACATATAGAAGGAAAGTTAGCGAAAGTCTCAAGTGTAACCTTGTGGCAAACTTAAGCATCAAACATTGTTAGATAAGGTACTAAAAGTATTTAAATAAACCAGTAAAACACAAATGTGGAATAGAACAAAGTGTCTTATTTAACTATAATTGATTGAAGGAAAGTTTTTGATACATTGATTGGATTCATTCACCGTCGACCGCGAGCAACAGAAAATATCGCTGCGAATTGCTAAAAACATCCGCGAGAGCTACCGGTAGACCGTGATCGACGGTTTGCCAGCCTATGGCATACCTTAATTGGTTGCCTGCGAAGGAAATCCAGCAAGTCCATAACTCTGATTCAATACTGAAAAAAAAATAATCCGCTAGCACTACAATAATGGGCAATATAACTCTAATAAGGGGAAGAGATGGGACAGGGAGCCAGTGATTGTTAATGGCAAATAGGGGAAAGGAACCAGAAGTTTCAGGTTGGGAGACATTAGTGTATCACTAAAGACATTAGTCTCAGAATATAGCGTTTAAGTGATCAACGAGTGTCTGTCGGCGAGAGATTAACATCAGCTACTTCTAGGATTCTGCTTTCAATAGAGACTCAAGATTTATTATAAAATTCCAATAAAGCCAAATTAGTGAATTTTAGTCTCCACAGGAGAAGTATTGAATGGATTTATATACTCCATATCCGTGGATAGCCAAAATGTCAGACATTCTGAATGTGCTTGCATTATTTCCTTCTTTAGAGTACGATTCATGGGTTAATCCCATGAGTAACAGTAAGGGGTCAGACCTATTAATAATAATTTCATTATTAGAAATATGGAGGAGAATAAGACTGAACGTTAGTTATACAACCTAAGCTTTTACAGTTATGCAACCTAAACATCCATGAAAATGTATTATTCGGCTTTCAGAGGACTATAGGTAGTGTGACCTAACGCTGGGTGATTAACGCCCGGTAAAAAATGAAATAATTATTAACTAAAGTAATTATTTTCCATTGAATAGGAGAGGGACTTTTAACATAATTTCTCTTAAAGCTGTGGGTAATACGGTTTATTAGCATCTTATATTTAGTCAGAAAAACTATTATTGACCACTGAAATGGACTTCCGGCGAAGAGCACCCGGAAAATCAAAAAAGAAAGAATAAGGAATGAAAGGATAAAAGAAATTATGAATGCCAATGATACAAAAGTGATTAAATAAAAACACAACAATTGAGGTGGTATGGGCATGTGCAATTAATGGAAAATGAAAGACTTCCAAAACAAATGTTACTGTGGAACCCGGAAGGAATACGGCGGAGAGGCAGATCGAGGAAAAGTTGGATACAAGGGATACAGAATAAAATGAGAGAAAGAGGATAAGATGAAGAACTGTGGAATGATCGGGAGGCATGGGAATCGGAAGACGTAGAACGTCGTAAACCGATGTACATATATATATATATATATATATATATATATATATATATATATATATATATATATATATATATATATATATATATATATTGTGACGGTATCGGCCCGTCCTGATCTTAATCGTCACCCCCTCTCCTTTCCCCTCCCCCCCTTCCTTCACTCCTCTCCTTTCCCTTCCCCCCCTTTAACCAACGCGATGTGGGAAGAATGCAAGGGTGAGTGAGCGTGCGTAAATGTGTGTGTGTTTCGCTGGTCAGCCAGGCGAGTGTATTTGACGCTCGCTGACTAAGTGTTTTCCCCCAACCCCAGTTCACGAGTGCATCGATACCCCCCTCTTCCACCTGGGGCATATAAAGCCGGGTGAAACCCAGGGAGGTTCTTCTTCTTCTTCTTCTTCTTCCTATGTTTCGGCTCGTGCGGCTGTTATGCTGCGATTACGAGTGCAAAGAAAGACAGTCGTGCGAAATAAGACTCGAGAGGACAACGCTAACAGTTGGCGCAGAGAGGACTACGAGACAAGCCGGACAATCATCTCCTGCATCCTGAAGTGGTCGCCAGGGAGGTTATAGAGGCAGCCAGGCCGCAGAGATTGCCGTTTCCGTGAATAAGGAACCGCACCCAAATAAGACGAGCCTGTGTCCCGCCCGAACCTCGGCGCCAAGGAGCGGAGTCATCCAGTGGTCATCCAGGTCACGTAACGTTATATCGCCCTGACCCTAGTGTGATACCACCCCTGTCCGAGTACTTTGTCCCAGTCCGCAGCAATACGCAACTGTTAGGCGGCTTGAGTACCGCAGTGACGCCTCAGTGATTTGCCTCCAATATCATTATTTATGTAATCAGCGTTAACAAGAAGCAATCAATCACCTGTGTTATAGGGACGGACTTTATTACCTCCCAAAGTTCAAAAGTGTGCCTAATTGCATAATTGAGATAAGTCCGCTTGACGGCACGAATATTGTTTTCTGTTCTGATATTTTGTTTCTAATATTTTGTCAGTTAAATTGTAAATTTCATGATCAATTCATCCTTTATTTGCTCATCACTAACCCTATCATCTCGCTCATCAGGGTAAATGATATGTAAATTGTTCGTGAGTTTTGAATATAGTTTAATTGATTGTTGAATGAATGATGTCCTTGGCATTCTTTGGTGTCCCTACAAAACCTGTTTCCCCACCCTCACCTGTCGTCGAGTCGTCACTCGCCTTATTCTAACTCATAGTCTCTTCACCACGAGATAAACTGCAAACGGGAATCCCCCACATTTTATATTATCAAGAAAAATCTTTGGTAAATCGTCCTCGGTGGCAGCTGGTCAAGAGGGTAGTTTATCGTTTATGTGTGGTTTCTGCGGTTTCATCCGGGTGACCGACAGTGAACCATTACATAATGGCGCCCGAACAGGGACCACTTGTTTGCAAAGTTTGAATCTCTCGAATGAGACCTTGTGTCTTAGTTTCATTTTTTTTTTCGTTGGATAAGGTGTTGTTTAATTTGTCGTGGGGTTTGAAAAAAGAGCATTATTTGCCGAGAGTTTTGTGGGATTCTAAGATTACAGGTGTTATTATTTACGTAATAACGGTGAAACTAAATCGTAGGAGTGATTTTTTTTTATACGTGTAGTGTGATTAGTTGTGTTTCGTTCGCGGTAATAAGAAATAAAAATGGTCAGTCGGAGCGATATATTTATGCTTGGGCGTGACATGAGTGGGTTGAATGACTCGGACGAAGGAGATGAGGTACAAATCATAGAAGTAGTATCCCAACCTATTCCCGCTGACGTTCAAACGGAGTCTTTTGAGACGCCCCCCGCGCAAGAAGTGTTAAACATGGGAGACACGTGGGTCATTGATTGGCTGAAAAAGGAGAAGGAAGAACGGGAGGAAAGAGATAAAAGGGAGAAGGAAAAACGGGAAAGAAAGGAATTAGAACGGGAGGAAAAAGATAAACGGGAGAAGGAAGAACGGGAAAGAAAGGAATTAGAACGGGAGGAAAGAGATAAAAAGGAGAAGGAGGAACGGGAAAGAAAGGAATTAGAACGGGAGGAAAGAAGGGACGAGCGATTTAGCGAAATTATGCGATTGGTAATGGGACGTGTGGATGTCGTGAAGAATGAGTTTAAGAAAGAAACGGGAGAGATACAGGCCAACGTAGATATTTTGGATAGGAAGGTCGAACATTTAATTGAAGCGGAGAGGGAGGAAGCTTGCCGTCGCGAGGAGAGTTTGTCTGAAAAAATTGACAAGAGTGTCGAAGAAGCTCGCCGTCGTGAGGAGAGCCTTTCAAATAAAATTGAGCAAGTTTCGAAACGCGTAATGTATGGGGAACAAATGGGAACGGGATTCCACCCGATAGTCCTTCCCAGTACATGCGTCAGCAAGCCCATTTTTAAAGGTAGCGCATATCAAAACCCGGTTGAGTTTGTAAACGAAGCCGAGGACTATTTTAAATTGTTAGGAATTGCGCCGTCTATGTGGCCACTGACATTTTTGAGTTTAATGGAAGGAACGGCCAGGTTATGGAGGAACACCATTAGACCCGTCCCCATCCAATACGAGGAGGTGCGAGAGAAATTTTTAAAGGAGTATTGGAGTGTTCATGCTCGGTACGAATACCGCGCGCGTGTGACACATGGATTTTACTCACGAGCAGCTGACGGAACATTAAAAGAATATGCCCTAAGAAAAATAGCAGCGGCCAAATCATGCGATCCGCCGATAAGTGACGAGGAGCTTAGCTATTGCTTACTTCGCCAATTTCCTCCCTGGGTTCAAAATTTACTCAAAAGCGCGGAGCCGGAAACATTAGATAAACTAGTTAGGCTGTTAGGTTATTACGATGATACCAATGAAGGTAATCGGAGACCGAACCCTAGCTTCCGAGATCAGCCGCCGCAGGTAAATACCATGAATGTGTGTAGAGGGAGGGGAATGGCAAGAGGTGGGTCGCCACGAGCGAACATGAGAGGTAGATTAGGAAGAGGGGAGCCCCCCGTTTTGCCTCTACTTCGTGAGGAACCTTCTGACAATTTTAATGCGTCGTGCGAAGGCCCACAAGGTAGGAGTCATATTGAGATCGCGCAAAACGACGTCCCCGCTGCGAACAATGCGTCTTCCTCCACCATAACTGACAATTCTTTAAACTGGTAGAGTCCGCATCGAGTGGTCCCCGCGAGGCGGACAGGGGAGGAGATTTGACGTTGGGGATGAGTTCATTTAAAAGCAAGAGTGAGAGTCAAGTGGCGGGAAGTCTCATCGACGCGGAATGCCAGGAGGAGGGGACGATTCCGATACTAGCCACTTTTACTTTAGAAGGGAATCCTCTGGACGACTTACTTATGGAGGAGGCGAAGGTCGCGAGAGGGAGGGTGAGCCCTCAAATACAGGTGAACTGTCTAGGGATCGATGTGCAGGCATTAGTAGACTCAGGAAGCGAAATATCTGCCATTGAGGAAATGTTTTTTAAAACGTTATGCAGTCGTGAACCAAAAATTCCGATCTTACCTTTAAACAAATCCTTTTTGTTATGTGCCAATAATAAGAAGTCGTGTCCGATAACTAGGCAAGCCCTAATTCCGATTACTGCAAACGGCCGGCAAAACGAAGTTGTGTGTGTAGTAGTAAAGAACCTAGTTAGGAAATTAATTCTAGGAGCTGATTGGCTATCGGAAAATGGGGCAATAATAGACTTTGCGCAGAACAAAATTAAGTTAAAAAGTGCTGATTCCGAGATAGTAGAGAATGAATTTTATATGCTCTCACAATCGAGACTGCAGCAGGAAAGCAAAGAGACCGAGGTGACGAAGGAAAAGGTGGAAGTATTGGTAAATGGTTTGGCACGGCTAGCATCAAGTCAAAGGAATAGACTCAAAACGGTGTTGCTCGGATGCGGGAAGGTTTTTTCTAAGACGCCTGGTTTGGCAAGGGGATTCACCCACCGTATTAAGCTCACGGATGAGACTCCATTTGCCCAAAAATCCTATCCCATACCCCAAGCATGTGTTGCGAAAGTAGATGAGGAAATAAAGGCCATGGTCGAAGGGGGTATAATAGAAAAATCACCCAGTCCATTTCTAAACCCGTTAGTAGTGGTAAGAAAAAGGGACGGGCGCGTGCGTTTGTGCGTGGATGCACGTAAATTAAATAGCGTAACCATCCCGGAACGGGACGAGCCTCCTAGGATAGAGGAGCTCCTCTCAAAATTCGCCGGTATGAAATATTTTTCGATCACTGATTTTACTTCCGCCTATTGGCAGATGATATTGCACCCCGAAGATCGTAAATATACGGCGTTCTTGTATAAGTCGAGGACATACGTATTTAAGCGCGTGCCTTATGGATTGCGTAACAGCGGGGCAGCAATGATAAGATGCCTCGATAAAGTACTGGGGGATGACGTAAGTTCGTTCGCGACCGCACATGTGGATGATTTGATAATTGCTTCCCCGAGTTTCGAGGAACACCTAGAGCATTTGCAGGTCGTATTTAGGAAAGTAATTAGCGCAGGTATGACGCTAAATTGGGAAAAATCAAGATTTTGTTGCATGGAAGTGCCGTTTTTGGGACACATATTAACACCTGAGGGAATCAAAGTGGACCCGGAAAGGATAAAAGTAATTCAAGAAGCCAAACCACCACGGAATATACGACAATTACGAGCTTTTTTAGGAACGTGTAACTATTTCTCGAGATTCTGTGAGGGATACGCACATTTAACCATCCCATTGTTAAGATTATTGAAAAAGGGAGAAAAATGGGTATGGAATTCTCAATATCAGAAATGCTTTGAGGAAATCAAGCAAGCTTTCCTCAATGTAGTCATGCTTAAACATCCGGATCTCAATCGACCTATGTTCTTACAAACCGATAGTTCGGATTATGGGTTAGGGGCGGTCCTTTTTCAGCAAGACGATGAGGGTAAAGAAGCCGTTGTAGCGTTCATCGGTCGTACATTGAAGGGCTCAGAGTTATTCTATACCACGACAGAAAAAGAGGCTCTGGCAATAGTATTTTCTTTACAAAAACTACGCGCGTACGTCTTGGGGAGTGATCTTACGATTATATCAGACCATAAGGCTTTGACGTTTTTAAATAAGTGTAAACTGAGTAATAGTCGCTTAACGCGTTGGATACTTGCGTTGCAGGAGTTTTCGTTTCGGGTTGAACACCGCCCCGGACGGAAAAATCTGGTACCAGATTGGCTGAGTCGAAGCGCGCTGAGACAGGAGGAAAGTACCGAGGGAAACGTTTTCCTTAATGCCATATTGGAATTGAATATTTCCGAATTCCCAAGCGAAGCGATCCGTAAAGTCGGTGAAGCTCAGGAGAGGGACCGTTTACTCAAGAAGATCCGCGATGGAATAATGGGTAGATTAGATCCCGGAGATAACGATTTTAAACGTGTGGATAACTTAATGAAGAGAAGTAAGCTGGTCAATAGCGTGTTATATAAAAACGTAGCGAAGGAAGAAAAAAATGAGGAAATTAAGTTATGGGTGCCAAAGGAGATCCATGATCGCCTAGTTTGGTACGTACACACTAAATACGGACACTGTGGTGCAAGAAAAGTCGAAAACTGGCTAAAAGAAAAGTACTATTGGGTCAACATGGGTTGTTGCGTAAGAATGTTATTGCGAAGTTGTGACGTATGCCAAAAAACGAAACACCCGAATCGTAGCTACGAGGGAATAATGGAGAACATTATACCGCGAGCGCCACGAGAATTAGTCGCGATTGACCTGTACGGGCCCTTACCCAAGGCTAAGTTTAGAAATAAATATGTATTTGTTGTAATCGACGTTTTCTCAAAATACGTAATGGTCTATCCCTTGAATAAACCAACGGCGCCAAATTGCCTAAGAATAATGAAAAATGAGTACTTCCAGAAATGTGGGAAGCCGCAACGGATATTGTCAGACCATGGTACCCAATTTACAAGCAAGGCTTGGAAAACAGAAATGGAGGGCCAGGGAATTAAAGTAGTTTACTCTTCAATTAGGAGACCTCAGTCTAACCCAAGCGAAAGGGTAATGAGAGAGCTGTCTCGGGTCTTCCGTACCTATTGCTCAAATGATCATAAAAGTTGGCCTGAGGTACTTCCATTTATAAATAAGTGGTTTAATGAATTAACGCATGAAAGCACGGGGTTAACGCCCGTGGAAGTTCATTTCGGTAATAAACCCCCAAGAGAAGATTGTATGGTGAAATTACCTGATATGGTACAAAAGGATAGTAAAGAAATACAACGTTCGGCGTTGAGGAGGCTTATATTAGCGGGCCGTCAGAGAAAAAGTAAGCAGAGGGCAAAGGGGTATGATTTCAGAATAGGAGATAAAGTACTCCTGAAAACACCACGACCATCTGATTCAAAATTAAATTTATTTCATAAGTTTTTTCATTTATACACGGGTCCATTCAAGATTTCCAAATATTCGGGACCGAATTCATGTCATTTGGAGGATTCGGAAGGAAAAGAAATCGGGGTGTACAATTTTAATAATCTAAAACCTTATTTTGACCCGGTGGCCACTAGGGATTGAACCGAACGATTTGTCGAGCTTTTGATCTTTTTTTTTTCAGTCGTGTTTTAATTTCGTCAATTTTATTAACGCACAGTTATTTATGCTGTTTAAAAAAAAAGAAAATAAACTCTGGAGACTTTCCTTTGCTACCAATCGAAAGTGGCTCCATAGTTTAGGTGGGGGGCTATGTGACGGTCTCGGCCCGTCCTGATCTTAATCGTCACCCCCTCTCCTTTCCCCTCCCCCCCTTCCTTCACTCCTCTCCTTTCCCTTCCCCCCCTTTAACCAACGCGATGTGGGAAGAATGCAAGGGTGAGTGAGCGTGCGTAAATGTGTGTGTGTTTCGCTGGTCAGCCAGGCGAGTGTATTTGACGCTCGCTGACTAAGTGTTTTCCCCCAACCCCAGTTCACGAGTGCATCGATACCCCCCTCTTCCACCTGGGGCATATAAAGCCGGGTGAAACCCAGGGAGGTTCTTCTTCTTCTTCTTCTTCTTCCTATGTTTCGGCTCGTGCGGCTGTTATGCTGCGATTACGAGTGCAAAGAAAGACAGTCGTGCGAAATAAGACTCGAGAGGACAACGCTAACAGTTGGCGCAGAGAGGACTACGAGACAAGCCGGACAATCATCTCCTGCATCCTGAAGTGGTCGCCAGGGAGGTTATAGAGGCAGCCAGGCCGCAGAGATTGCCGTTTCCGTGAATAAGGAACCGCACCCAAATAAGACGAGCCTGTGTCCCGCCCGAACCTCGGCGCCAAGGAGCGGAGTCATCCAGTGGTCATCCAGGTCACGTAACGTTATATCGCCCTGACCCTAGTGTGATACCACCCCTGTCCGAGTACTTTGTCCCAGTCCGCAGCAATACGCAACTGTTAGGCGGCTTGAGTACCGCAGTGACGCCTCAGTGATTTGCCTCCAATATCATTATTTATGTAATCAGCGTTAACAAGAAGCAATCAATCACCTGTGTTATAGGGACGGACTTTATTACCTCCCAAAGTTCAAAAGTGTGCCTAATTGCATAATTGAGATAAGTCCGCTTGACGGCACGAATATTGTTTTCTGTTCTGATATTTTGTTTCTAATATTTTGTCAGTTAAATTGTAAATTTCATGATCAATTCATCCTTTATTTGCTCATCACTAACCCTATCATCTCGCTCATCAGGGTAAATGATATGTAAATTGTTCGTGAGTTTTGAATATAGTTTAATTGATTGTTGAATGAATGATGTCCTTGGCATTCTTTGGTGTCCCTACAAAACCTGTTTCCCCACCCTCACCTGTCGTCGAGTCGTCACTCGCCTTATTCTAACTCATAGTCTCTTCACCACGAGATAAACTGCAAACGGGAATCCCCCACATTTTATATTATCAAGAAAAATCTTTGGTAAATCGTCCTCGGTGGCAGCTGGTCAAGAGGGTAGTTTATCGTTTATGTGTGGTTTCTGCGGTTTCATCCGGGTGACCGACAGTGAACCATTACAATATATATATAAATATCTTCATTATAACAGCTGCCATCCCTCCCATACTAAAAGAACCCTCCCCTACTCTCTTTCCACACGAGGCTTTCGCATATGTAATAACCCCGATTCCCTTGATAAATTCCTTTCCTCTTTACACCAATCCCTTCTCCGACGAGGATATCCTGAGACTCTTCTCAATAAACGAATTCTCAGAAAACCCTTTCCTCCTAAACCAACCCAAAATAAGGAGAATTACAACCTCTCCCTCTGTACCACCTACTTCCAGGCGTCCATGCCCTCAAAAAAATCATTAAAAATCTTTTCCCACTCCTTTCTGACAATCTCACCACCAAAAACACATTCCCCAAATGTCCATCTCTCACCTTCAGGCGTCCCCCCAACCTCTCCAGCATTCTAAAAACCACCAAACCGCTGACTAAACCCTATATTAGCTCTAAAACCCCACCCAACCCCTGCCATCGCGCGAGATGCAAAACGTGCCCTATCCTTATCACCGACCCCCTCCCCGCTAAATTCCTCTCCCACCCTCTTCCTTCCGTCCCCTCTCGGTCATGTACTTCTCACAATGTTGTTTACATCCTCCTGTGCAACCTGTGCGATTCATACTACATTGGTCTCACCACTAACGCCCTCAGTGTTAGAATGACCGGCCACCGAGCCAGCTGCAAGCCGTCCTCGCCCAATGCCTCCTTCCCCGTCCCGATCCATGCTTCCTCCCACAATCTCATTTTTGATAAATGCTTCCGTGTAGGCGTATTAGCTTCCCTCCCTCCCTCTGCCTCTCCCCTTCAATTGCGTACGCTAGAAAGTGCCTGCATCTGGCTTTATTCCGCACATAATCCGCCCGGATTAAATCGCGCTCACTGACCTCTCCCGCCCCTTCTCCCCTTTCCCCTCCTTCAATCCCCTCCCGCCCCTCCCCTTTTCTCCTTTCCACATCCCTTTCTCCTCCTCTGACCCCCTCCCGCCTCTTCCCCTCCTTGCCCTTCCCTCTTCCTCTGACCCCCTCCCGCCCCTCCCCTCTTCTCCCTCCCTATCCCTCTATCCTCCCATCTCACCCCACCTCTTGTTCCCTGCCTGTCCATCATTTTGTATCCGTCTATCTTTGAGAAAGGTTCTAGAGCAACCGAAATATCAACTTATAGTGTGAGTGTTCTTTTTTATGTGTTTATATTTAATTCCGCCCCACCTGTGGCATATTTTATTTATATATATATTGAAACGTGATTTTACAATTTTTGACTTATCTTTAGCACAAATTGAGGTTTAATTTTTGATAAACTTGATTTTTATTAGCCAATGTAAACTAAAAATTTATTTTGCACGTTTACAATAGCACTGGAATAATTAAAGAATGCAGACTACAAAATGAATTTTAAAAATTTCTCAATTCCGGATTCAAGTCCAATTGAGGCTTTTCATGCATTGAATACCTGGCACTAAGTAATATGAGGTAATGCATATATTTGCTGACATGAATTTTAATTTTATTTAATATTTTAAAATTAGTTGGGTATTTAAGATTCAAAATACGTCAATTCACATTAGAAACTTTAGCAGCTGACATTATGAAATAATATACACCTAAGCAACATTACATGCATTCAATTATAGATATTACGGCAAAGGCGAAGTTTTAGGGCGGAGTGTTAGTTATTGATGAAGACATGTAGGGACCAGGCAGTCAGGAGGGTCGAGCTTGGGAGACATTAGTGGTGCGGTTGGCCGGGGAAGAGATAAAGTCTTGAGGAGAAAGTACGACTGGGGTGTGCGGGTTAGGCAAGAGGGGAACGGATGGCGGAAGTGAAGAATTGGGCGAATCTAGGGATGGCGATGGCCTGGCATCAATAAGCGCGTGTAGTAGCGCGAGCAGGAGTCCGGGGGAGGAAAAGGGAACGGGATCTCCCTAGTGAGACATTTCAAGGGATGACCCAAGCGAGTGCAAAAAAATATAGGGAGGGGAAGAGCGTAAGTAAGTGTCTGGACTGATACAAGTGTGAGGTAGAGAGGCTTCTGGGAAGGAGGGAAGGACTTATATATCCCCCAGACCACCGCGCATCGCTTTCCGGAGGTCCGTCTATTTGTGTTCAAACGGTTTGCATTGGCAGCGTCTCTCATTCCCCAGGCAGCTAGCCGCCTCACCCCTCAGCCGACATGCACTCCAAACCCATCAGCGTATCTACACGATGCTGGCCGTCCGACATTACGTTCTCACGCACACTCACGTTCCCGTGGTGGTGTCCGACAGAATATTACTACCTCTCTACAAGTGTTCATACATAAGAATATGCATGATAGTTTGACATAATAGTACCACCTACCTACACCTGTTGTTAAATATGCGTATGTATGTTAACTGGAATTAGAGTAGTGAGTCAAAATGCATGTATGACAGCTTTCCGTCACACGATACGATAAGTGTGAATCTGAAAAGTAATCATCAGCTTAAAGGTAAATATGGTTGTTTGATCCCCATTTTTTTCAGTAACCTATGTGCTTGCGATAAAATACGAGCACTTCTCAAGCCCTAAATCTTTTAAAACAAATACCAACATTTTTTATGTATGCGCTCTCAATGACATATCCATACTGTTCAACACAATAATATATTTTTCGCACATTTACGCAATATGAAAATATCTTACATTTCATAATTAATTTAAAATGTCCTCCGTTTGCATCACTGCATCAAAATATCTATATAATTTGCCCGTGTTGAAATTAAAAGCCTGACATGCTCAAATTAAATATCAGGTTTTGAATTCAACATTAAAAACCGTAGAGATTGCAATATTTTCGTCAAGCAACGAAAAAAGTGACGCCATAGGTCTTCACTATACAATGTTACGAATGAGACAGGAGAAATGATGATTTACCGAGAGCATTTTGTGTTATTAAATACTGTAAAAATATTTTTTTTAATATGAGTCTATTTAGAGTCGTATTTGCCCTTGTGTATGCTTTCCCTCAGCTTTCTAGTGGTTCTAAGTGTTCTTATATAAAAATGAAAGCAAAGTCACGTAAATCCATTCGATTTCCTAAAGTAATTCATCAAAGACTCAAGAAAATATTTTGCTCCTTATGCATTCCATTTATTTCCCTCACGTGGTTAAATTCAAGAAATACTCATTTCGATTATGAAATGGGATACGAGTAACGGAATGAAAGGGCATGCCACAGAACCACATGCCATCCACTCGTGTAATACAAAAGGTGCAATTAACGGTAACGAAGGCTATTACTCCGTTTTCCCCAGTCATCGCTTGAGGGAAGCGAATGGTTACAACTGCTATAAAGGTAATCGGTACCATTGGAAATGCTTCGCATTGAAACGATCCGACGTTTTCGCTGTCCACCGTTAATTATACACAATAGTTACAATATGCCAATATGTCCATCTCTATGGTTACTTGTTCCACTTCCTGGCTTATGACAACTAATATAGGATATCAGGAATGAGCAGGGCACCAGAACAAGTAACATTGACCTGTTTTTTCCAGAAGTGATGGATTAAAAAACTAGCAATGCTTAGCTACAACACACAGAGCGCCAGGTACATTTTTACTGTAGACCCGTGTTACAAAGCCATATTATGAACTTAAAAACATAAAAAACATCAAATTCTCTTTAAAAAATGAGCATGGTAAGGTATTTCTTTTAATAGATTACATGTACAATAATGACCAAAAATCTATAATTCGTCATGCTAACCCAAAGGCCCTTTGCAGAAATGACAAATTCGATGCGAATGGGTGAAAACGTCGGAAAATAACGTGACAAACCACTAAGCACTGTAATCATTTGACCCTACCCACAATTGGGTCGAAATTCTATGTGGATCTGATATAACTTAGGGGAAATAATTATGCATTAAACTATGTTTATAAAAATCCATTAAATTTCAAGCAGCAAATCGCTGAAAAACTATCCATTATTCATTGCTCCATATTTAATGCCTAAATACTTTCGCCAATCCGCTGATGGAGTGTATAGAATGTGGTAACATGTCGGAAATGAAATACGTATGTATACGAATACAAACGAATGTGCTTAACTTAATTAATGACCCCACAAATTAATCACCTTAACCCGTTGAAATATTTGTAGACAATTATGACACCATTTTCATCAAAACGTTATATTTATCAATTAAATTACCCCCCTTATTAGCTTAACTCATTCCTGCCTCACTATGTGAGGTTTGATCAATAGACACATAATCACGTAGCTTCTACTACCGGAAAGAAGAAAAATTCTTGTGAAATAACATTTTCCAAATGGCACAAAACCAGAGCTCCCCAGCAAACCGGAAATCGAAATTGGACAACTTTGTGACGTAACAGAGAGGACAGGAATAAATCAAACTGTGGTGTTCTGAAAGAATGATTAAGTTTAAATGAATGGAACGGACTACCAGTGGTACCTATCTAGAACTGAAGAGTAATAATGTTTAGTGAATAAATACAAGGGACACCATTAATGAACTGGTAGAGAGACAAAACACCCTCCTGAAAACAATAAAGGAAGGCAAATGAATGGCAAGGATTACCGAGATAGATGAAGAATAGAATACATCCAGAAAATCATGACAGACGCTGAAATACGGAAGTACAGTGCAATCTTAATTACCATAGCCAATATGTATTATGGACTGAGGCATCCTCGGATAGTCAAAAACTCAGATAATACGTAAATATCATGAGCGAGAATTAATTGCGACAAAAATGACGTATTTCGATTTTTCCGCCCTTTATTGCAAATATTGGCATAAACTATTACTGTGAATCGCTTTTTATGTACTTAGAGATCGATCTGCTAGCTGAATTCTTCCGTTCGTATGCATGAGCTGAACTATCTTGATGCAGACACAACATTAGGATTTGGATCGCAAATAATGCGGAACCATGGGAAATCGGGACTCAGATAATTTATACTATTGTATGCAGCAATAAAGTGATCAGCTTAAAAAAGAATGGAATAGACAGTTACATCAAACCAATCTTCCAATTGGTGAATGCTGATGATAATGTTTCCGATGTCCAACTGTCTCAGTGAAGCTTAAATAGTATAATTTAATGTTCAGTCAACCTTACCGTGCTGCGTAATCGATTATAGCGCCCTGATTTGGCCATTGGTGCAATTGACCCCTAATTAAAAGAGCTATCTGGTTTTTCACTGAAGCAGAGTGTCTCATTTTGACTGAAAATACGGCAATATAACCATTCACTTAAGACACTTTTGAAGTTAACATATTCTTGAAGCTGGTTATCGCTAATCCGGACGAGTGGCGAACCACAGTGAACGTTTCCTCAAGTAACCTAGGGAGAACGGTCGACCGGTAGTCAAATTATGCTACGGTATACGTTTTATTGAATGTTACGCAATGCGAACGAGAATATCTACCTGATGTCATACTCGACACAAATGTGATATGATTACGATATTAAATATTACAGTACATAAAATATCTGTCAATATGCGATACATCGCGCATTTTGTTATGCAAATGAACAACACGCTAAACAACACTGAAATCCGAGTATGTTGCCGTCGAATACCAAACGTAGCAAGGCTAATGTGGAGACACAAGCAGTATGCAATCTATCCCCAAATACGTATTCTCTCGATGGCAGCGCCTGATATCGGCCATTTGCGCACTTGGGCCGTAATTGAAACGGACCACTCAATCTGCGGTAGCGCGAAGTACCTTGACCTCACCAAAATAGCGGGATTAAAACCATTCACTTAAGACATTTTTGAAAATTATACATAATTAAAGTAGGGACTAATCATAGGGTAGTATCACTAATCCGAACGAGGGACGAACCACTGTCAACCCTTTCTCAAAGCAACCAAGGAACAACGGTCGGCCGGCAGTCGCAATGTATACGCTAATACAAACCTGATGTTATGCGAGATATAAAGGCCAAATTATGGCGATATAGGATATAAAACGTAAAGAACGAATTAATGGTAAGAACCGGATAAGACATATCAAAACGCAGCCTTGCAACAGCCTCTACAAAGCTTTTATGGAATCTCATTTAGTTTTATATCCATTTCACAGGCGTGTTCAATCGATATAAGCACTATGATTTTGGCCAATTCTCTCATCACAGCCGTAACTAAATGCATCATTCAACTGCTGCCGAGATGTAAGCATATTCCACCGAGAATGCGGTACTAAAGCCATTCACTAAGAGCACTTTTCAAATTAACATATAATTGGAGCTGGTTATCGCTAATTTGTGCGAGCGAGGAAACTCTGTGGACCCCTGCTCGAAGCATCCGAGGGAGAAGAGGTCGACCGGCAGCCCAAATGCTCCCAGGGTCAACGCATAACAACATGTCATCCTGGACGATAAGCAAAAGGCGAAACGCGTCTGGATTTTGGGCGAACGCACAATTGGATACGTTCCAAACGGGAGGCTCGGCTAATTCCGCGAATGAAACAATTACGGGTGCACACACAACGTGAAAGGGGGAGGGGAGGTAGGCGGCGAAAGGACGCATTTGGCAGGGCGGCGGCCAATCGCATTTCAGAGGACGAGGGAGAAGTTTGAGGTAAGGGAGGGGGGAGGTAGGGTTAGGATGAGGGTGAGTGATCAAAGGAGGAGTCTAGGGTGGACCCTGAACTGCACTACATTTGTAAAAACAGATAAAGGGACATGATATGTTACTTACAGCTAGGAAGCGCTAGACCATGGGACGCTACACGCAAGGTTAAGGTCGAGAGAAAAATTCAGACAGCACGAGTTTCAGGTTAATTTTTTTTAAATTGCTTGGTCCTCACACTTAAATAACTCAGTTTGGATCGTTTATATATTCGGTTTTGAAATAAGGACCTCCAAACGCTTCACCTAAAATGGTAAAACGTCGGGAAAAAATTGGGAAAATGCAAAGTCATAATTCAACATATGTAAACTCGCACTTCTCTTATGTACCTATTAGAGCCATAGCTGAGGTTAAGAGGGGTATTCATGTCTTATTTCACCCAGGTAAAATATAAAAATAATAATAAGCATATTTTAATTTGTTAAGCTCTCATATTCCCTATTATTTTTTACAAAATTATTATTTTCCAAATATTTCAACCATAGACTAAAGAAGAGAGTGGATGGCGTATTTGCGAATAAAAGTGAAACCCGTTTTATCGCCCAAAATGATCAACCAAACATGCCTATCAATCGAAGTTTGTTTATAAACTCATGAATTATGCAGTGCTTTTTTGACAATTATTGACGTTTTGAATTTATCTAGAAAAAGCAATACGATACCGTGACATTTCCGGAACTAATACCTATATTTTCGGCGTCTTAACTGCAAAACTGATTCATTCAGTATGGCAGATTGCGCATTTTAAACGCTTCAATATTCCCCTGAGCTGTCGCACCATATGGTATCATCTATTGCTCACTTTAATCTGGGAGTTAACCAAAATTTTACAGCAGATTTGGTAACACTTTCCTATAGTTACAGTCACTCTTTTTGCCCGGGGACGTTTCCGCTATCCGCTTGATGCGTTCGGATCACGTCCCAAAATTGAGGACCGGAGGAAGAGGAGCGGTGTGGGAGCGAGAGGTTTTGTATAGGTAGGAAGAGGGCAAATGGATGCGAGGCGCGTTCAGAGAGAGAGGGAGGGAGAAGGGGAGGACGAAGAAGCATTTGGGGAATTTATCTCCCTCAGCGGCGATAACCGAATTCTGGCAGAGCGCATGTTGTGTTCGGAGAGGAACGCCCTCCCGCCCGCCTGTGTGGCAGAGAAAGGTTCCGTGCAACACTGGAATACGCCCCACGGACAAAGAGAAACATGGAGGAAGGCACAAAGAAGAAAGGATACGAGCCCGTGTGTGCGTAAGCAATGCGGGAGGTATACAGAGGAGAAGAAGACGACAAAGGCGGCAATGGAGGTATTGCGACGACATTGGACTTTGGCGTGCAATTTATGTTGGGGGGGAGGGATGGGAACGAAATTGCACGAAACAAAAGCGGGCAAAGGGAAAACCGAAAAGGAAAACGGCCTGGGAAAAAGGTTCTTCCCAGTGACATCCAACCGTGACTGGGATCGGAGAGAAAGCTGCTTTGCCTAAATTACTCAATGCCTACATAACATTAAGTCTTAGCGAGTGTGGACATCTCTCAACACAGCATTGGATCGGCAAACAGAGGCTATGGAGAAACAAGGGAACAGGTACTGACATGCTATTTAACTTAATTAGAACAGTTTGCATGAAGTTATATGAAAGTGCTATCAAAATAACATTTTATGGTAGTTTTGAATTGTTGAAAATCCACAAAAAGGTTACGTCTACTCCTTTCGCATTCTTAATTAAATGGTCTTTGTGTAAATTAAACTAGGTAATTAAGCCATTTTTCCTATTTTGGATAATAAAGCAAAAAACAGTGAGTAAAATTAAAGAAAATTTTTTAAAATATATTTTGGTTTTGATTTGATACTTTTTTGTAAATAAATAGTTGACAATATGTGCGCCAATTAACATATTAAGGCCACAAAAATGATACAGATTTTAAAGTATCTGATAAATCGAAGCGGGGGACGAAATACCACCAATAGCACGAAATAATGGGGGAATTGAAAACAAGGAATGTCCGGGAAAACCTTTTTCAGTGAAATTTAGGCGTTCCTCCAATTGGAGAACATATTGCTCCTAAATTACGCATTACCGGCTACAAGTTAACTCTAATCAATAGCTGAAATCTCTTTATGCAATAGCTTCTGGTTTAACAGAGGATATGGAGATATGCATCAAGGAAACATGGTGATTTAAGCTAACTTGCACTCTTCACAAGAATTGCCTACGTAATAAAATAGATAGCTATAATGGGAATTATGTTGTTATCTTAATACCCTATCACCGTCCTGATATTTATATTTATTTTGTTTAAAAAAATGCTATCAGGCTTCACTTTGAGGAACTCTTTCTTGTTATTATTTAATTCGTTCTTTATACTTAAAATACTATAGGTATAATTTTACTTTAGTTCCAATAAAACCGATAAAAAAATTTAAAATGCTACAAAAAATTTATTAGATTCAAAAATAGCTCAAAAATTAAAAACAAATCAGTAGCAAAATCATTTGTGAATATATGTGTCAAGACTAATTTACGTCTATAAATGATAACTCTTAGACGGTTTATGTTAAGTATCCACCATTTAGTAATCACTTCATAACGAATGTTATATCTTCAGCTCCATCAGCAAGAATGGATATATGTACTTTATTTCCTTTCCGAGAAACAGGAGAGGTATGATCAGAAGTAACACATGAAAGAGTGCTAATCAGTCTTTTGGAATCCAAAATATTTCCGCTGATCAGCACTCGCATTAAATTTGAGCTAACCGCATTAAATTTGAGACAAAAATAAACAAAAGAAAACTAAGCAATATATTCAAGTGATTGAATTTTCCAATTTTGGCATCTCAAAATAAACTCTTAAAGTCTCGACGGTCCCCCATTAAGAACTTTGTTAGTTCCCAAAAACCTCAATTGTAGGTGACAGCTTCCGCGCCAAAACTGTTTCAATCTATTTTTTTAAAGCTGAAATGGACGTGAGGCAACTAAATAATGATCGATAATGGAACGTAGCTATTGAAAGTCACAAGCAATTCAATAAAAAGGCTTTTAAGAAGTGAGGTTTGTTTTCAAGGCTCAATTTATTTGGAAAAAAGTTTACTCCCAATTTTGATTCTTCCAAGTTTATCCATCCCATTTTGCAATTTAAGGTGATATAATTAAATAATTACATCGCATGGGACACGAAAGAAAGCAGTAATTTAAAATGGTATTGCAACAAATATTGCAGGAAGTTAAGTTATACTGATGGTGCAAGTTACAGTTTTATTGAAATGTTTTAATTTAATTTTGTTGAAAACAATCAGTGGCAAATGACATTAAACAAAAAACTTCCACGCATTTAAGTAACTCCATATCTTCCGTTCCAGCATCACAATCCTGTCCTTAAAGGCGTTAACGAAACTAGTAGTGAGTAATAACTCGTCCAATAACTTATCATGCATATAATATTTTCAGGTGATTTTCGATTATAAAGTCTCAAGATTTGGTAAGACAGAAAGATTTCACAAAAAACGTGAACATAAGTGGAAAAATTCAGATATTTTGACCTAATGGACATAAATTTATTTTTTACGATGCAGTACTTCAAATTACAAAACATCTGAAATTTAATGGAAGAGAAAATATAGGTTGTAATTTATGATATTCAACATCTCTTTACAGAAAGAGGTACAACTCCGTTTTCGGTGCAGTTAAGAGACTGAAGTTTCATGTCTCCACCAGCAAGTTACGCAAGAGTTGGTGAAAAGTAAGCAATACAATGGGTTCGTAAAACTGGTAGAATTCTTTAACTTTCTATAGACACGGCTGAGTTTTTCACAGCGTGATTAAAAGGGTAAAGAAGTGTTTGATGTAGATATCTGTGGCGCAGAAATTTGATGTTTTGCTAATAGAAATCAAATCATGCCACAAAACGTCTTCATCACGACGTATTATATGTGGCTACTACTCTAGTCAAGACGCGACATCATACAAAATAAACTACACTTAAGAACGGTGTCAAGGAGTACATAACGATGAAAATATTACGTTATAATGTCATAATAATCATTAGCCCCACTTCTCTTTTTAAATTACATAAAAAGAACGGAACAGTGATACATGTTTATCATAAAGATCTTAGCACAAATTAAAATTAACCCAAATATTTATACATCCTAAATTCCCAAAAACATGCAAAGGAAAACCTTTATCACTAAAATAATGAGATCTCCCATCCCCCGAATCACCAAATCGTGACCAAGCTAACCGAAAAAACCCGGATTCCCTCAACGATTTACACGAAATGATGTTAATCTGCCGCAGTGGCCCATTTTTGTCTCTCACGTCTCAGTATTACAGTACCAGATGCATAAGATGGGGACAGGGGTGGCATGGTGGCTTTATTACTGGGTTAACATCCCGAGGAAATGGATTCGAATCCCGAAGAGTTTGTAATACAAAATAGGATCGGTAAACAGAGGATATGGAGATTCAAGGATTGTGGAGAGACTTGAAGTGCACTCAATCCACCGAGTGGGACAATGAACTATAGTCTCCTAGGCACCTTTCGCCATGGCCAAGTTTCTCTCCAGTCTCCATTGACTCCAGAAAGAATCCTCCACTCAATCACCAATCTCACTATCCTATCCTCAACTGCGAAAATTCTACAGTTTCCGGTTGCTTCTCCAAAAAACCTTAACCACCGGAGTCAAAAGTACAATATATAGAATAATAATACTTGAATAAATTAAACTTAACGCCACTAACTTCTTTAAGCAAAGGAAAAACAAGTACCACCAATCACGTATTGGTATAAGAACAAAGCTAGGACTTCAAATAGCTCAAATATATTTTCAGCCAACATCCCGAAAGATATTCTGCAGCTACATTATACGACCTCAACAATGAAATATCCTATTCTCAATAAAAAACCACGTCGTGACCCACATCATGGAGGCATCAGGACCATCTCCACGATTCACACACTGTGATGCAATCCAGCTTGGCCCATTTTCGCCTATCACAACTAAATATTACACTATCAGATGTATTTGACACTGTAAGGCCTCAAAAATGGTGGAGAGAATTAAGTAGGTAAGTTTTACCGGAGAGGTAGCTAGGATTTCCTCGTGGAATCAAACCCCGGCCTTTGGCACGGGAATATGACAGCAAGAGAACAAAAGCTTCCCTAGGCACAGCGAGCGTGGGTGATTGTTGGGGCAGGTGTGTTGAAAAGGGATGAAGTTGAAGAAGCAGACGTCACCGAGGAGAATAGGGAGGCGTGCAAGGATTGAGAAGGGGGGGGGGGGTTGGAATTGAAAAAGTACGAGCTCACGTCACACGCGAGGAACGGAATGAAAAGACGACTAATTGGAGCGACACTGATGTAGTTAACAGCCAGAGAGCAACTTGACGGGCTCCAGCGGGAATTATTATTCCGTTTTAATAAAAGCGCCCCCACTGCACCTCCAACGTAGTATCGACTTCGAGGGGAAGGCTTAAAACTCAAAAGAAAAATATATGTAGCCTAGATTTACGCCGACATTAAATTAGCACGTACGGAGTACCTATACTCTTTTCTCCCTTCTTTAACATAGTTGAACTGTGTCTTGTAGGCATAAGATTTGCAATTTTATGTTTTACCTGGTTCAATGTTAGATGATTCATTAATCATATAATTCATATTCATCAGTTCACATTTCACCAGACGCATACATATTGGTATTTCAAGTCTCATATCATTATTATTAATAAATATTAGTACCTATACTCTTTTCTCCCTTCTTTAACATAGTTGAACTGTGTCTTGTAGGCATAAGATTTGCAATTTTATGTTTTACCTGGTTCAATGTTAGATGATTCATTAATCATATTATTCATATTCATCAGTTCACATTTCACCAGACGCATACATATTGGTATTTCAAGTGTCATATCATTATTATTAATAAAAGCTTATTTCAAGGCTTCTTAAGAACAGGATTTCTCAATAGGGCATAAATTAAACGCTTTGCCTAACGATAATTATTAAACCGATTTAATGAAAGCACCCCAAGGTGCAGGTAATTCTTGGAAGAACTGTCTTTGAAACTATTACCACCGTAATTTTACGCATATCGTATAATTATATGACTTAATGGCGACGAAATATACTCTTTCTCCCGCCATTGAAATAGTTAAACTTGCAAAGCAAGCAAAGATATGGGTTTCATATCTTTAAAATACCACCATAAATTATGATGGAGAAATGAGGAACCAGCAGTTTATATTTCATCAACGTTTATTATTGGTATTTTTAATAACCTTAAAACACTTCCTAAAGGAGAAGGCTGCAATAAGAACTCCCACCTGACATTTCAGTTGACACATATCATGCGCCTAGGTCTGCGTAATTTCTCGACTATGAAATAAAAACCTTAGTAAACGCTGAGCCAACTGAGGACTCAATTTGGCAATCACCCACATACGCCGTCTCGCCATCTGTCTCAAACGAAGATTGATTACCAGAGCACTGCGAGAAATAATTAACTTTGGTTTTAGTAGCTATAAAATCCAGTTCTGGATATGAGAAGTATCCCCGTAAAATAGGTAAGTTTAGCAAAAATTAATTATCACTTTACTCGATATAGGTACTAAATTTTCAAGTACTAAAGCTCAGTCACAAAAATATACGGGATAATTCAAACATTTATATTAGGGGGAATTCTATTTCCTTTTTGCCCGTAGAGGGAAAGAATTTATATTTATCTATTTATATTTATCTATTCATGCTTAAATAAAATATTCATCATAGTTCCCCGTTGACGTGCATATTAACTTAGTATATGCAATTCAAAACGTCTCAGTCCATTAGATTATCCATTTAATTCAGAATTAAACTTTTTCAGCCTTCGTCGGAGATTTTATTTCCTATATTAAAAAGAGTAAATGTCAGAATATGGTCTTAGTATTATATTTAATGAAGTTATAATAGAAATGATTATTCAAGATTATAGTAAGGATAAGAAAGAAACTTATCGCGTATTTTGATGAAATTGGATCGTATAAATACGATGAAAAATAAAAACAAAGGTTAAGAGACTCTCATATGTTGTAAGAATTGGGTATTTCCCGAATGAGGCTATAAAATCCATTGATTTGCAATCCAAGCAATTAGGGATAATAAATGCATTTTGCTCGTAATAGAATTGAATTTAGTGCCAACTGGGATATCGTTGGAGAGATAACGTGGAATTCAGGAGATATTCAGGAATTGCAGGAGGATATTTGACGCATTTGAATGTATACCATGAGCATACAAGTTCTAGAGGGTCATACTACTTATTCAGGAGACAACATATAGTTGTGTGTGTCTGGTAAATAGCACGGCCTTTCCTTTATTATCATTATCTCAAATACAACAATTTTACTCTCACCTCATCCCATCAATAAATATCCTTAACACAAAATTCACATCTGTTCGCAGGGCAGTTCGTAGATGTAGATCAATGAGTCATAAGTGGTCTTGCATTAATGCATTATTCACATTTTTTATCCAGCAGCCGGAGTTTTTTCACCTTAACTAACAAATTATTGCTTAGTTCCTCAATTTAACAAGCCAATTCTTACATGTAAATGATGCTACCATCTGAATATTATATGGAATATGAATCCATAATAAAACTACGAACAAAACCGTCACGCATAACTACGCAAGAACACTATAATTATAATAAGAAAATTTGGATGCAAAAAAATAAAGTAACAGGGTCGCACGGGTTCTTTGAACGTGGTATGTACTTATCAAATGAGGCCTTTAAAGTTGTGGCACTGCAATACAATTTCGTTACCACGATAATATAACCGCGAAATCAACAGATACCTATAGGGCAGATATTAATAGAGAACAAAATCAAAACCGCATAAATTTGAATTATTCGTAGTAATAACTCTCCGGAAGCCTGCCTCCCTATTCTATTACACTTGGCTCCTTAATAACATCCCTCTCGAGTAAAACCGGTATTTTGGAGCTTTTCTCTCGCCAGAAGTTTAAAGCTTAATTAAGAAATTTGTTCCCGACTCCCGTAGATCGGCGCTTGACCGTAAAATGAAGGGAAAAGAGGGCATGGAAAGCATGAGAAAGGACAAAACAACTATTGGAAGAGTGAGAAAAGAGAATGGGGCAAAATCAGCAAGCAGAGAGAGAGAAAGAAAGACATGGAGGTTGAATGCGAGGTACAACCTAAATGAGTTTGTCACACCACTACGCGGTCCCCACTTGAAAGCATCAGAGAGTTCTTAAAACTACTTGTTAGCGCTGCCTTCGTCCTTTTTTTTACTTTTTTGAATAGTTAAAGTCACGCTGCTATTCTTGGTCGAGAGCAAGATTCAGAATTAACATCCGGTAACGAGAGGTGGATAAACTACCCCGGACCCAGCAAAATGAAGGCTAAACAAAAAACGCAAACAGACGACATCGGACATCCATTAATAGGAAGTGTGTGGCCTACATTATCCGCGAGTCAATTAATAGCTTGAGAGAATTAAGTTAGTTAAGCGTAGCAAAAATTTAAACTGGAGAACGGAAAAATGCGCGCAATTCTTCGCCTTAAATTAAAAAATGTTTCGTTCTATTTCTGGTAATCCCATTTCATTTTGATTATCTGGCTAGATAGAAAATTAGATGATATTTTATCATATACCTTTAAATTTTACAAACACATGAAAAAGAACACCACGATTCAAAATACTAGTATCATGTTAAGGTTTTTGCGAGTGATTAAAAGTAAGTAACAAAAGATTAATATAACAAAGCCACAAAGATAAAAAAGTATCCAATACTTTTTGCGAACTAGATACTATCTTGCTATTATTTCTAAAGCATAGACAATTAAAATTCTAGTTTTTTCTCGAACTATGATTGTCATGAATTTTCCTGCCAACCGTAGTAAGCTATTCCATGACAGAGAATATCCAAGCATTTGTTGCTCCGTTTTCCTGAGATAGAAACGACCGTATATTTACCCAACGAAAGAATTATTATTTTAAAGTTCTAAAATAATATTAAGTAGAAAGATACACCTATTAAAGGCAATAACATTGCAAAAACCTTCATGCTACTAAACACTGTAGAAAATAAAATCAAGAGTCCGCAGAACGACTGAATGTTTTATTAAAATATTGAGACTTTTTTGTGTACTGAAATAGCGCATGTAAACTCTCCCATTGAACTTGTAATCAAGCTCTTGGCCTAGAAAATCGGAGGGTTCGAAAAAAAGGTATAACGGAAAAGCAATGTAGTTCACCTTTTAAAGGTCTGCTAATGATTTGATGGTTAGTTACTAGTTACTGGTCACTCTTTCTAGGAAATATGCCTACGGAATAGGATTCAAAATTTCATTAATGATGTTGGATTAGCAAGACTCGACCTGATCAGCTTTTCTCGGCAATATAGCGGGAAGGATAGCAGAGAAGTGTTACTCCTTACTGCGTAGTTAGTCTCTTTGCGTTTTTTCCCTTGATCCGCGACGTGTTCCTGCCCGTAGTCGAGTCATGACCCTTCGTCGAAGCTTACTTGCATCAGGCTTTTTACAAATATGCATATTTTTATTCGTGTTTTAAAACTTCCACGCCAAATAAAAAAGATTTTCCGTCGTATTTTGACCCCAGCGGCGTTAGAGGAGTTGAAAGGGGGGAAGTAAAATCGGGGAGGTCCTGGGGACGAGAGTGCCAGGGCAACGGAGGGGTTTTCAGAGAACAGGCAGAGATGGGTCATGTTCGGGGATGGATCCAGCCATCTCGTCGGGAACACATTCGAGTCTCGTTTCAATTCCCAAGCCGATACCACTTTTGAGCGAAAACGATGATAGACACAGCCCCTCCCTCCTTCTATATCCTTCAGAGTCTGAGCGAACCTGCCACGCCCACATCGGCATCACCCACTCCCTCCCACGTACGTTCCACAGTAAAATAAATATATTTTTTTAATACTCGAATTACAAATAAAACACGCTATCCATGTAAATAGCTGAACCTACCACAAAATGTTTTCTAGAATTAAACTTGAAAGTACATCGGCTTCATCACATTCATCTTGAACGATAATTGTAACACAAGAATCTGATACCTTAGGACGACGCCTATGCTTTGAAACCACTTATACCACATCCAAATTTCTGTGAAAAGTATAAATTGGTGTCTTGAGCGTTATCACTTGATAATTATCATTCCGTATTTTTCAGATAGACATAAATATGATCTATGTAAAAAATTAATTTAAGATTATAATTAATACAGGGATTTCATTGGTAACAAAAGAAAATATACGACCTACTAATTATTTTTAGCTTGGAGTATATTAGTGTAATAAATGTAGGCAAAATACGCGAGGTCAGCAAATATGGCGATTCTATAGACTCCTCGGGCTTGATAAACACTTACATAAAAATATATACCTTTAAGTCCGAATTTGTAGTACTTCACTTGTTGTTTCCAATAGTTAAGCCACTTCATCAGTGAAAGTAGAGTATTTTAAAAAGTAAAAATCAAAGGCTAGAATTTAATATTTGTTTTGACTCTTACAGTCGCAAGAAAGAGCCTCCTCTCAAGACCCAATGCTCAGCGGATAGCAGACGTGGGAGCCTAGCGAACTCTTATTCCAGAAGCGCATTGTTCGATGGATTTCCAAGTCCGCTCTTCGCGAAGCAATTTTTTTATTTTATTCAACTCCATTTTGCCTCTGGCACTGGAGTGTAAAATCGCCATTGCTTTGTGTACACTTACTATGCTCGTCCATGAAACCGGTGTGCAGTTCCAGATGCAAATGAGAGGGAATGCAAATCTGGTGCCCTCGGTGCGGGATATTTTCATCTACCGCGATGAATAGAAAAGGATGTTTAGAAGCCTGATGGTTTTGAAGCATTGGGCAGCCGATGGAAATTGCCGGATGAAAAAGGGTCTCCTCGACCAGGAATCGAATCACGGACCATCGGATTTCCGAGACAATAACGAGACGAATACGTAAAAAAATCCTTTTCCCTGAGGATATTTCCAACGCATACATTTCAGTTCATTGCGGCAGATGAGAGCAACTTGTGTATTTGACAGCTTACTATGAAGCGTGATAGTATACAGAATTCACGTGAACAATGGCTTCACTGAAGAGCTACCCTCATTTACGAGCGCTATTCTTCTAATATTTTACATGGAATTGTGAGCAAGGTATAGCTCGGCGATCAGAGTATTGACCCAGAAATCCGAAGGTCCTAGGTTATACTTCTGGCCCAGGTGGTCTTGTTCCTCCTAATATTTCCATCACAGTCCGTGCCGCTGATCGTGAGAGATGTAAAAAAAAAATGAAATGGACAATTGATAAAAAGTTCTAATAATTATACGACTCATCCTCGCAGGTGACAGCTTTTTTGAAACGAGACTCTGCCTTGCTAAGAGAAGTTTTGAACGACCGTAATGGTGCATGACAGAATGTTCCATCATTTCCTTCAAATAGGTATAGCCTTTGCAAATAAATTTTGTAGTGTGTTGGCCTGCACATTGACCCAAAAAGTCGAGAGTTCGTGGTTCGATATTCAAGCCATTAAACCTAGTCCCTTCAACAATTTACAACCCTATATTCACCACTTATTGCAGAAGACGAAAATACCTAGCGTTTCACAGTTTATTGTTCTAGTTTAACTTATGTATCTACCTAGAGTGGCCTCTGTGAAGCATGACTCGGTCTCACGAGTGTTGCTTTTGAGTGAACGTGTTCCACACAGCAGTTGGGTTGACCATATCCTCCAAATACAGACTTTATAGTTAGGAACCCAGCATGTATAGCGAGGTGGTCAGCCAAATGACTCGGAAAGTTTAAGTCCTCATTTCCATTCCCAGGCCAAGAAACCTTTTTCCACAGGAAAATTCTATCGTGTACCCACGAATTTCCAGGCATCGGACTTCTGAGGCAAGTGGTGCTTGAGCTTGATATTTCTTTGCATTACGTTCACAGATAAATGAGCGTTTTAATAGCCGCACCCGCGACTTGTGTCCGCAGCCGTGGAAATTAAAAAAAACGAGGCTGCCTTGCATTCTTAGTTTCCCTCTGCAAGCGTCCGTTGTAAGAAAAACGGTTTGGCAGATACGTACGTGAAGCAACGGTTTTTCATGGTCATAAGGGGAGGTACCCGACAGCTGAGTACGTCCACTTACATCTAGACCTGAAGATACCAGTTGCAGTTCTGGTGAAATAGCCGTCAACCAAGTCAACAAACGCGGGAAACCCCGTGAGAATTCAGAGGAATACGACCAAACAGAAATCGATTTTTCACTGAATTATAACTGCCTCTGCCGGGACTCGAACCCGAAACTGAGAGAGAGAAAGAGGATGAGAACCTCTATCCATTACACCAAGCCGAATTTCCACACCCTTGTGTAGGCTTGCTCTCCAATATCCCGAGCACAAGCGCACACTTCATGTCCATATTTCTACCTCTCTCTCACACTATCGTGTACCCTGCACGGTCTTTCTCCACTGCCCGACCGATGCATTGCCGCCATTGACACGAGTCCCCGCGGGGAACGGGCGACGGTTATGTGACAGGTGGCGGGGGAGTGTGACAAGGATATGGGCGGGAGGGAGAGATGGGGTAAAGAGGGGGAAAGGGATAAAGGGGAGGTATATTTGTAGCCGACTGGGGGGCGAAGGGTAGGGTGATGGTGGGGAGAGTAGGGAGTGGCGGATCGAAAGGGGAGCGGGAGGAATGGGGAGAAAGAGCGAGTCAAGTGAAGAGGGGAACAGCCGAGAGGGGAACTGCTGCTGATCGAAAACTTATTATTCCCTCTCTTTGAAAATATATTTTATTGAACTTAACTGGGTTCAGAATTTCACAATGCCTGGGAACATTAGAGGACAGGATAGTACTGCTATTTCCTGAAATGCGCAAAGCAAATGATGATGGATGTTACCATGAGAAACACGTATAGTAGGAATTAAGTGGCCTGCTGAAATCGAGAAAGAATGTATTGGAGGAATGTCGCATACCATTATTCGAATTGATGACTGATAATAGCGACGATTAGACTCAGTGATTGCAAAACACAGGGCGTGAAGTCGTATCTGCTCGCTCTTTGCAAATAAAAAGAGTAAAAATTGTTTTGAGAGGTAAAGTATTGAATCTGAAAAACTAAACGACTTGTTTTAGCTAGCTGCGTGATAGTAATGAATTATTTCATGCACTGACTGATTTATTCATTTCCATCTGATGTTTGATTTCCTCAAAATTGCTGGGAATTAATGTTCCAAGGGTTTACCTATGTATAAAATTATTTCCACAAGAGAATTTATCTTATAAAACGTCCACAGTTCATGTCTACTGTAAATTAATCCCCAAAGGCTAATAAAATCAGCGAGTCAGAAGAGCTTTCCAAACAGAATATGCCCATCTTGGTCCGGAGTAAAAGCGTTTTCAAGAGTCAACCAAGGTCTAGGAGTTACTGGGCTACTTTGCTACTCCTATAGCCTTCCAAATAATAGGTGGAATATACCAATGTTCCTCTTCAAGATTGAGATTTAACGTTTTGAAACTCCTTTTTAAAGACTGGGTATTTCGAAAGCGCACGAAAAAAGTATGGATTTAAAAAAAAGTGTCATAGATCACGATGTGGCAATTTTCAGAAATATTTAGAATGTCACAAACTTCATCCGTGTGTGACCACCAGCCGCGAAGAGCATGCTACCTCTGGTCATGCGTAGATTAACGCCTGCATTGTTAATCTTTCGTCACCTTTAATCTTATTTCCGAAGGGTCATCCAACCGAGGGAACGAAAATGAAATGATATGACAACTGCCGCGGAACCCCGGCATTAATCTATAACACTCACCAATTTGCATGAACGCTGCATTCAATTAGACGCAGAGTAAGTGCCGTAGACTATCGTAACTTACACAAATATTTCATTCACATAGCCAATTTAATACGATTGTATTCTAATTAACTTGCCCGAGAAGTATTTGGCTCTAAACATTAAAATTCATCGTGTTATAGAAATCATATGCGTATTATAGGAACAATGCGTATTATGGACTGCGTGCACTTCTCTCTTCTCCGGATAATCGAATCGAATAGCTTCCGTGCATGCAGGCTACACAGAAGACACATATGAATTACATTAAAATATTGAAACATAACAGATAAGATGAATTCACTACAGATGGTGCTGATTTTCAATAATCCAGTTTTAGTCAAATTTCCAGAACTTTTTCATACGGAAACATGTAAATGGCTAGCATTTTTAAGGATTCATCCCAATTGCCGATTTATTTTAAACACAAGACTTACGCTGCCGCAAAGATTTTCTTCTTCACTAAATAAATAATAAGAAGCATAACCATTTATATACACCAGCTTTTCTAAACATGCACGTTTTCCATACGCAAATAAAGGTTACATTTCCTGTCAATAGAATACTTATAAAGTCATCTCATTTTGATCCGTCATTGGGCCATGGGATTCCCTTCCACAAGGTCAAGTTTAAGTCAAGAGCTTCGAGGCTTTAAACAAATACGAGGCGAGTATAGAATTAAAAGGCATAGAAAATTCATGAAAATTACAATTTTAGGCTCCGAAAATTACTTTGTATAATTATAATAAAGTGTGCCCATTAAAATGCTTTTAAAATAATATCAAAATTATCCGACGTTTTATTAATATCAAATACATCCTAAGACAAAATCCATGCGTTTTCGTCATCTATCTAAATGAGAAAATAATACATCTCACCATTGGAAAGAATGAAACAAGGAGTGAGAATTTTCAAAGACAGCTAATTATGAATATTTTTTATATCGATTAGTAATTATGAAGACCTAATTGCTGCGTCATCTTAAACTAAGGAAAAAATATTTTGCCTTGAAACTCCCAACTCATCTTCTACAGGCTTACTTAATTAATTCGTACCACGCAAAAAGCATTTCTCGTGATATTAATCCATTTAAGAAGCGATGGTGAAAGGTTTACGAGCCTTGAAGCCCAAAAAGTTTGAAAACTCCACCTTAATCGAGTTCCTTTGCTATCATTTCATCTCAATTAGAGAGCCTTTCGTCATTACGTAAGCCTACGTAAAGCGTATCATACGCAAATAGGCAAGCATTTAAAATTCTCACAGCGCAGAAAGAAAGTACCTACACGATACTATTAATTCGCTTTGTTCAATACTCACGATAAGCATGCAAGGTAGAAAGGTGAGCATTTCACCCAAATTGTGGCTTTTCACTGCATTTCTGGTGTCATCAATCTTTTCCATGTCTATTCACGTGGCCCAGAATGAATTTTCCGTAGAACACTGAATTCAGTTCTAAATGCCGTTTTAGACGAGGCACATTATTGCGAAATCTGATGTACGTATCGATGTGCATTGAAAGTTGCGTCACGTAAAGCGGGGAATTACTAGAATGCATGCGAAAATGCATAAACGACAGATCGGAAAATAGTCCCTACTCTAATTCCGAGCCTGCATTCTCGCTTTGCGAAAACAGACGCTACTTCAAATTGTGCAAATAAGTGCCTTGGGTAAAACGGCCTGAAAAAAAGGTATAATTCTCTTTATTTAGCCATAGCATTAATAAAGTTAATAGAGAAAATATATTCACGTAAAGATATGTGAAGTTATTAAATGCCATCTGGTTTTGAAGAGAGAAATTTAAGGAACAAATGTATTTGAAATTATTATAAACGTATTCTTTTGGACAAACAGTATATTAGTTGGATTAAATATGTAGCATTGAGCACCTCTGAATGCCTGCCAATATATATTTCCCTTATCACGACGTTTCCTTTAAAGGTAGTTTCGAAAAATTCAATCTCTTCACAGTTAACACTTTTTTGCGAAAATAACTGCGTTGCTCAATATTCCTTTTAAGTGAGTATGCACTCACCCAACACTTAAAAATACTACGTTAATTTTATTTAGAACCAAAGTTTAGGATGTGCAACATTTCAAGTATTCCAGGCTAATAGATAGTTTTAACATATGTGTACATTAAAAGGTGTATACCCACCACAAGCAGTAAATATTACTTTTAATTATTACACGATTATGGTATTAATTAAAAAGGTTTGAAACAGACAAACTTGAAAAATTCTTGAAAATTGTTCAAATCAAGATGTGTGCGTTCAACATGTAGTAGATCACGGTGTTTTACTTCTGCCTATTTTCCTTTTCGTAGGCTGCACTTCAAACTTTGTCCGCCCCAAACTCGTTTATTGGGTTAAGTCGAAGTGGCCACTTCGGTTTTAAACTTACCCCATTAAAGGAATACGGACAAGTTAAGTATGTTCCTCGAGTATTTAGGTCACCATTGAGCAAGGCCACAACTGACTGCCTCTTAATATGTTCCCACGTGTGTGTTGGGGTGAAGAGCCGTAGTTTTTTCTCCGAAATTTCTTTAACTTCTTCAAAACATCCCACACATTTCAGTTAAAGGGTGTTTAATAGAAATAATTGGAACCTTAAATAGCGATTCGCACGTTAGAGGTGCATTTTATAATATATTATAATAAAATCTGTTTAATAAAAGTTCAATAGCACGCATATCAAGACAAAGCTATGACATTGGACGACGCAAATAGCGGTCGGTTATCAGAATCTCAAGCAAAACTAATTTGTTTAATGCCGAATAGCTACGATTAAAAATGCAGATCCGCTCATCAAATCTTTTAAGTCTCATACACATTTTCCACTCTTTCCAACGAACTTAATTTCCGCTATTTAATTGGTTCTGCTGACGAAATTAGTCATAAAATCCAATTATGTGTTTGAAATTATTTTGAGTTTTATTGAGAGAACATAATTCACCTATTACGATGAGTATTTCATACGTAGTACATTTTTAGGTGCCAATTTGGTCCTAATATAATGAAATCATTTTATTTTTAAGGAATTCCTGATTCAAGATTTTAATCTAACTTAGCTATTTCGACTTCTATTGCGAACTATTTCTGTGATTAGGAAATAATCCCATTGAATTAGGTTCACTGTGCTCTTTTTTTACCCTTAAAAATAAAATACATTTTCACAAAAATAGATACAAAAGCAAATGAGTTTTAAAATTGACCAGGTAAACTGAGGTTTATGGAATACTGAATCACAACATTGACACTTTCATGTACAAGGTGCACTACAAGCCCCCTTAAGGGAAAGTGGTAGTGGTTGAATATTCATCAGCTCTGCACTACGTTACGAGGGTATTCGGAATTGCATAGAACGAAATCTAATTATGTATTAAGCAATGCATTCTACAATTTGAATGTTAAGAAATACAACATTAGGTATAATACCCACAGTTTAAATGTGGTTAACATGAAATGAAAAGCCATTCACGGATATTGTAATAGATAGGCTATATGTTGCATAGTATGTCCATGCCGTATTCATGCCTGTATCCTTGGTTCGTTAATAGGCATGGTAAGAGTATAATAAAAACCCGTGCGTTCACTATGCTCTCTCTTTGACACTGTTCTCGGAATGAAAGAGCTTCAATGTTAAACAAAGAAGGCACAAGGCGTGATCTTCCAATTGCACACAGTTCGCCTTAAATTCAAAACACCGTTTTTCCCACGCTCGCATCATTGTTTCAAACGTAGCGGCTCACACGTCATCGCTTTTTCTTGCATTCTTGGGCAAAAATCCCACCGATATGGTGCCGCAGCCAACTCCTACACAAAAATGGTCCCTTGAGAATTTTAACTGTTTTAAAAATTGAAGAGTACATTAAAAGGACTAATATACGCACTACGACAGTAAAGGAGATAAAAGGTGTCATCGTTGAGAGATCCATGACTGTAACAATTTAACCACTCCATAAATGCTAGGGGTACTACTCAATGCTTTTGAGTGGGTGCTTATTTGAAGGGCTAAAGTATAGGCTAAATCCTCTACGATAATAAATATGATTCCAAACTTTTGCATAGCGTGTAAAACGTGTTTCGCAAAACCTGAATACAATTGGTAGATGAGATGATATGTAGAAGCAAATGGGAATGCCCAATGAAAGAATTGCACATCTTTCAATCCAGAAGCAGTGAAGGTTCGAAAAGGGCATGGCTTAATAGATAGGTTTTTCCGTATTTATCCAGAATCCCCGAATCATTTTGTAGATCTTTAAATCATTCTTTCGACATCTATTTTAGCAGTTTTACATGCCTGCTCTAATTTCCAATGACATAATATCATTGTGCGCGTGGGTTCACTTAATCCATCATCAGCAGCAGCCATCAATCCGAAGACTGGTTTGCTGCAGCTTTCCACTCCACTCTCTTATCAGCAAACCGTTTCATTTCCCCATACGCATTTCACTTTGTTGTCCATTATTTGCCTCGTGCATACCATTTTGGGTTTTCTTCGGTAATTCTTCCAATCCATTTTTCCACCCATTAATTTTTATGAGAGGTTGTTTTGCCGCAAAATGCGTCCAATAAGTTTGTTTCTTCTTATCCGAGTTTTCATAGCATACATATTCTCCCCAACTTTTCATAACACTTTTTCATTGCACTTTCAATACTTTATAATAATACCTAAATCGTATCTATGCTACCGCAGCAAGAGAGGTAACTTGGCTCACGATGCGTATCGTGCATTGATGAACATTTTATCCCCAACACTCACCTGGAAGTAGACTTCATGGTACATACTACGTAGATGAAACTTATTCACTGAGCTAAAATCTTTTACAATGCTTCATGATGGAAAACCACCAAGTGACTGAGCAGTGTTTAATTTACAACGTAGATGTTGGTCTTGATTCAACAAGACTACAGTGAAAGAGACATAATCTAAATCGAATAGTAATTTAATACTTTATTTCTCTTCATGTCACAATCGCACATACTTTGATACGCAAGATGATTTGATATTTTAAAGTAAAATGATTCAAAAGACGCTAATTCGGCCGTCATGCTCCTCAAGCGGGACAATAACCAATTCAGCAGAGGTGGTTAGATAACGTCACTTAAATGGCGTGGCAACCTTGCTACGGTCACTCTCATGCCATGTCAGGTGGCGCTCCGGTCTCCTTCTTCTCCTTTCTACTGCTGTGTCACATGAGCCCACATCCCGCATCCCCATTGACGGCATGTCGATAAATTTCCGTCGTCACCGCCGGCGCGGTGAGCCCCTCGCAAGCGTTTTAATACTAGGAATCTCACCGGGGGACTAGAGCTCCTGCCCCGCCCACCCCCGCAGCCATCTATCTTTTGAGCAATGCCTCACGTGGCGGCCAATGCGACACCCCAGCCTTGCTGGCGACACCACCCGTGTTGCGAGGCCGCAGGGCGCCTGTCCATTGTGCTAAATTTATCCCACCAATTCGCCAAACGGGGACGCAGGCGTCTATTTCGGCACAAGGAGGCATCCCGTTAATCGTTTGTTAAATTGCAAACCGAGATAGATTTGAAGCAAATGTTTCCATCCTTTTATCCATTGGTTACCATTGAAATATCTAGAAAGTAGGCTTCAATCGAATGGAACTCAAACACTTACATAATACGCTAATTCTCTTTTCTCGAAAACCATACTCTAGATTGCGAGACGATTATTGAGAGGGAGAGTATAATAAAAGCGAAAAATCGATTAAATGAATCACTTTGTACCAATCCCAAAAGCTTGTGACGTAGGCGGATCGAGGAGGATTCGTTCATATCCTTTGAGCTCTTATTTCATTGAACAGAAAATAGTCCACAAGAAAGTTCTGATGAACAAGAATGCAAGGCACGGGCTGAACAAAAGGTTTCCTGTGTCATCACCTGGGTCGCAATCTGGAATACTATCATTTGTGGGAGATTCTATCACTAAAGCTATCGCGTTGTATCACAGGCAGCGTCAGGGAATGAGAAATGATGGGAGAGGTTCGAATTGAATCGTGGTTATCCATGACGAAAGATTCATGCAAGGTATTATAAAACAAACAAATGTTTTCAAAGCATTCATTTGCTCAGAGAAAACAACGTGTTTTTGTCAAAAGAGAGAACATTTCCATTGCTTTCCTTTATTCTGCAAAAGCAGAAATTACTTTACGGATATAGTACCAAGAATATCATTGATATATAAATATTGCCTGTATTTTCCAAAGAAATAGTATTGGTGATCACATAAAATGTTTTTAACCACCAAGCAAGAATTTCGAGGTTAGAATTCCTAAGAAAAATAATCCATGCATGTTCAAACTTAGCATCTTATGTTAGCATGTTATGTTAGCAAACTTAGCATGCATGTTCAAACTTAGATGGTGATTCAAGGTAATAACTTTTATTAACTTTACAATAATATGACGTGCAAAAAGCCCTCGAAAACAAAGAATGCGTGCAAAGGAAAGAAATAGGAAAACGTAAAAGTGTTAATGCCCAAAGACCAATTTCAATTTCATTTCCGACATAAGTTTCCTAATGAGGATCATTTAAAGATAAAATTGGAAAAGGAAAAGATAAGCGACAAGGAGGATTAGCACTTGCAATTACTCTAAAAGAAATTTAAATCGTTCTTCTTTAAGGAATCGTTGATGAGTGCAAAACACTGCCCTCAAAATTACTATGATATTAGTACTGCTTTAAGTACAGGATGCATTTACGTGAACAACGGGAGTCGATAAGCATTGCCAAATGCATATTTACAAAATCTAATACGTCTCACAAGCAAAATCGTGACTCTAATTCTAGTATACGAAGGTAAATCACTTATAGGACAGAGAGTCACGAGTCATGAAATAAGAGGACTAAAGCTTTTATTCAACCGTTATTGTTAGAAACATCATATATTGAAGAATAAACTTCACGCCTTGAGACTTTCACTGCTGTACCTGCATATTTAAAGAAATGTAAATACTTAGTATATCCCATAAGTAATTCATCGAATTTCAACTGCCACAGATTAATTTTCAAGGTAGCAAAAGATAGTGGCATATCAAATACATACCAAGTCTTTAACAAGGTGGGATTTTAGCGAGGATAAACACAGATATTGTAATTTTCCACATGTAAATTAGATTTATTTCAAATTTTTCCTTATTCTAAATATATTTGTTTCCAAATATATTTTTGTGCTATTTATCAGTGGAAAATTACTATTTTTCTTCTTCATTATAAAAACATTTCACCACATCATGCCTGGTACTTATCTTTTTTGTAAAAAAATGGCACTAAGTAGATATGTTCAGGTAACATTAGAACAAAAGTCTGTCTGTCCGCGTGTCATATGATAACGCTTACATAAGTATCGATTTTGGAAGCAAAGGCAATCCATCGGAAGTGATTCAAAGGATATATATCGGTGACTAGGGAGGCTCGTTTCCATGTCCAGCAGTGGTTCAAGCTTCGTGAGGAATGCCAATCCCTATTTGAGTGCCACGTGGAGAGAAGACAGAGGAGTCGCACAAAGCACATCGCACAACGCTTTGACTGAATAACTGGGTACCCCGTGGAGCAATTTATGCTAGCCATAGACTACTGACGCCACCTATTACGCGCATGTTTCTTTAAATCCTCCTTCTACTCAATTACTACACTATGGCACGGGTTTATAATCTCTGGTTAAATATTTTCCCGGGACGAAACCTGAGGTTAATAAACTCTCCTATGGATAACTCCCACATCAAAAAACGGACGTGCAGTAACTCATAGTCCACATCAAGGTAACGAAAACAATACATCATATCGCGGTAAAGTTTAAACTGATAAAATAAGAACTAAACTATATAAATCAAATGATTATCAGGTCTCAAATTCACAGTCACTAATGAAATTATATTGCAATATACATCCTCAAACGACTTATACTTTTCTACGAACTGAATTTGACTATTAATCGCCATACGGCGTTCAAGCACACAAAATACGTATGCATAAAAGCAAAATGTATAACAAGAGCATAATGGATATATTACTATTTTTTTCAAGAAAATAATTTTCAGAAACACTGCCGAGTCAAGACAAATATGTCTAATATATTATTATCATGTACGTCCTGTAATGTCGATTTATGAGTCAAAGAGTTTAATTCAGAAAAGATTTCAGTAAACCAGATAAAAATGCAAGCAGAAGAACATCAAAATACAAGATGGTTGTGAGTTTCTAGTAACTTCTAAAGACAAGCGTGAGCCATAAGAACTAGTGATGGGCCATTTCGGAACGATTCTTTCCAAAGGAACGAATCAACAGAAAGAACGATATGGAACCAATCCGGTGTGAACATCTTCTCGTTCCAAAGAAACGAAAGGACTCAAAGTGCCGAAAGGAATGAAAGGACTAGAAGGACCGAATAGAATGGAAGGATTTGAACGACCGAATGGTATCATAGGAATGAAAGGGTTCGAATGAACGAAATTAATCAAATGAATGAAAGTATTCGAAGGACCGAAAGGATTGAAGGAAATAAAACGAACGAAAGGAATCAAAGAAACGAGTGGACTCAACAAATTCTCAGGGAAGAAAGGAAAAAAACTCAGAATATGAGGATGAATTGACATATTTTAATATGAATTGTATCGAACAACGAAATGTTGAAAAATAAATTTTGGCTTATAGGACAAATATCGGTTTGGGCGAAATGCTAAAACAATACGCATTGGTAATCAAATCGGTTAAGTAACCAAATGTTTGGATGAAAATAGCAGCAAATAGCTCTTAGTATTGGCCTGGGAATTCCTGGAAAGAACACGATTACTTCATTTAATTTGATAAAATTAGAAAATTTAACCATTGACATTTTAGCCCCTCCATGTGAAGTGACCAAATGAAAAATAAATTTTATGCATGACGATATTTGAAAAAATCTATTTTTTACACGCCCACACCTACATGTATCGGCAGCAGTATTCAAACTGATAATGACAGAGGAAAAATACTAGAACCATACTATTCTACTCAATATGCATTTCCTTTAATTTTTCTTTCTATATTCTTTTTACTGATGAAATTGAACATGAAATAAATAAATAAAATTTATTTTTGACTGGAGAAAACTGTACAACGGAGGAGAGTTTCAGATTTAAGAGATATTGTTTTTTAAGTGATGTAGTAGAAGAATAAAAATATAAAATATTATACATTTCGCACCTTGCCTCTTTCAAGCGAGAAAAGTGTATTTAACAGAGATACCACGTGAAAATGAAAAAAGAAACGAATCTTTTAACCCGTTCCTGTCAGTGAACGAGAACAAAAGGAACGAGTCCGGGAGAGGAACGAGACTGTAAATCACCAAGTTAGGAACTCGTGCGCAGTAACAAAACATTTCCTCTACATTACGATAGACGGATAATTTTGTCTCTCGATTTTCCAACAAACGAATGGTAATGTTAAACGCCGTGATTCCATTTATCTTGTTGCTAAGTGATTGAATTTCTTGGGAATTTTGCCAGGCACTACTTTACGGAACTGTTAAGTAGCTGAGTCACCAACAAAAAAACACTGCTTTTTTACACGATCCTGACTGATGATAAAATGGTTCAATCATTATTTGCCTTGATGTCTCAAAGTTTCCAACAAAGTGAATGCAGTATCTTTTTAAACGAAGAAAAAAACAATTATAGGCAGTAATTGTTTATCACAACCTAGATTGCTTAAAGATTGCAAGGATGTGATAAAGCTTTCATCAAACTTGCTGGAAATGAGAAATCATTTTGGCATTGCCTCTTTGATGGAAAACGAAAATTGACGTCGCCTGAGTAGATTCTCGGGATATGAGGTCTACTTGGTGGTGAGAGCGGGAGGAGAGGATAATGTAGTTGCGGAGAGAAGCAGGCACGGGATCATTGGAAGTAATGCGATTAGAATCCAAGAAATAAGGAGACGATGGAGGGAAAAAGACGGTTGAACTGTTTTGTGCATTAAAATAATTAAAAGGGCAGAATTACTTTAGACAACCACTTGGCTACATCATTCTTATGGGATAACATACAAAATTTAACGCTTATCAGAGTACATCATTTGATATACAAGTAAACATTTAAAGGAAATGGATGGCGATAAAAGAGAGGAAATGGCGAGGAGATAAAATTTCAAATTAAGGCCCCAAAGTTATACTGAATTCCTCAGTAAATTTACAATGCAAGTAAAGGGAAAGATGCATTCCAGCCATGGGAACTAACCAGTAGTAGCTAAGTGTGAATATAAGAGAAAATACAATAGTATGTACCTGAGAGGGCCTAGGACGTCAAAAGTTGCAAATGATGTGTCAAAGAGTGTGTAATTACTTTAAACAGTGTTTTATTGCATTAGCGTTACTCAAAATCAAAACCATAAGTTTCCGTGAACCGAAACTTAAACACTAAAATGAATGGATTCGTCGTTTTTTATGAGTTTTATACCTTCCGCGTGGTAATTAAATGTTAATCATAGAGTGAAAATTGCTTTGTACGACGCACTTTCAACAAATGATTGAACTGCAAGACGAATTACGGCTGCATACTAGATATTTTTACTATTAAATAGAGCAAATAAAAGTTTTTAATTCTGAGTAATCCACTAAATTAATAAACCTTAATATCTTACTAATAGCCAAAAATACCTTATCTATAAATGGTTTAACACATCACTAGGCAATGAATGAGAGAGAAGCTGATTATAGCATCGGTTTAATTTCGCTTAAGAATAAGTCATACTTCGAATATTCTTTGGGGGAGGTAAGCAAGCGCAGTCGATAACAATATAGAAGTCAAATACAATAAAAACAATTTGCTGGCTGATCGTAAATTTTAGTCTACCTATAGACTAGTTAGTTTTAGTATAGATAATTTAAAATAAAATAATGTTTATTCACAATGAGTAAAATAGCTATGAATTTTAAAATGCAATAGGCATCCCGTAGCATGATTAAAAAAGGCCGATTCGATTTATGAAAGAATGGGGAAAAAATTACAATTTATACTTTGACAGTGTAATCCTTAACATAAGCTGTTTTCCGAATCAATTGCAGATGACCAATCTTAGGATAGAATTTTTAATGATTGAATTTTATGCTATCACTTACAAAGATATTTAATACATTGTTACTCTGTTAATATCGTGGTTCATAAGCAGCCAAATATATATATATCATGATTTGACTTCGTAGCATTACTCGGATGACCAGCTTCAAGAACTCAAGGCACTTCATTGTTATTAACACTAGTTAATCAAAAGTTTACGAAAATAACGGAGAAAACCATGACATTTCTTGTTTTTAAGGAAAGAGTCTCGAAGTTACTCAATCCTTAGTGACGGCCATTTTCAGATATAACAGCATCAAGCCATACTTTGCCCCCAAACTTTCCTCCCAGGGACTATGGGAGTTGTGAAATATATAGGGTGTACATAAAAAATCATCATACGAGATAAGTTATTTGTATGCATTACTATAGTGGCAATCAATTTCCTCATCGCCCGAGATTAAAAGTTGTCAAGAAGCTAGATAAAGGCGAAAAATTCCTCATACTTAATGAAAATGATTTTAATGAAGGAATAAACAGCAAGTACAAAAGAAAGATCAATAATGAAGGTATATATAGTTCTATTATCACTTTATTCAGCTTCATTCTGGTTTACCGACTTAACGTAAGTACTTACTTCCAAAAATGAAACAATGAAATATAGCAATGAGAACGAAACCGAACACGCTTTTACTTCACTTTAACGAATGGTTTGAAAAAATACATAGTAAAACAATCGCTGAAACATCAGATATTGAGGAAATGATGCATTAATGTTTAAAATAATACGCTATAAAACTTGATATAAAAAGGACATTTTTATTTTTTCTCATTTCCAGGTTATTTTCAGCGTCAATAAAAATATGCGATGACGGAATAGCATTGTCTCGCAAAAATAAAAGGCTCGGCTGAGCAGAATGAAGGGCGCAATTTAAGGCTAGCGAAACGTAAAAAGAGTTCTCGAGATAAAACGCTCTCCAATTTGAGGATTGAGGGTGAGAAAAACGATTAGAGTGAGATGGTATGGAGGTATGGAGTGGAAAATGAAAGCGCGGAATGAGGAGATAAACTATAAGACGTAATAAAACCAGCCCACAGGACGACTCGGAAAGAGCCTGAGACGGGGAGGAATAAATAAAATACCCGGAAAACGAAAGATAAAAACTGGAGGATAACATGAAGGACAACGAGATGAGCGGTGGAGCGGATGTTTTTGTAGTCAATGCCGGTAAGTAGGCTTTTTTGTGAAGCGACTGAAAATTGACATTTAAGATCATTTGCAATAGTATAGATTTACGGTAAGGTTGGAAAGGGAAATATCATTCTAGAAAAGGAGGAATGGTGAACAAAAACCCGGCGCCGGCATCACCCTACTCTTAAAGAAACATTTTTGTCAATTAAAGTTAGTTGGCACGTAATTCTGGGGGTACGATCGAAAGCTGAGGTCACTTCCGTCAGTCACAATACAAAATTGCATAATGAGAGAAATCCAGCGTCGGCGTTGCCCGACTCTTAAGTCAAGCCTTCAAGCGGTTCACAGGTTAACTTACCATCCGATAGACGGAGTACTGCAGTTGGAGTACTCTCCATATACGGTCCCAGTAAGGGTTGATATTCCATTTTATGATCCCGGCCGCTACCGTGAACTCGAGCACGGACTCTTGGGAAAGGAAACAAGTACGCTAGAAAACACAGCAAACGCACACCGCCTGCAATTATGTAAATTTAAAAAGTCGTAGGTAATAATTTTTAATGTTTTAACTCTATATTCCGTCGCAGTATGATGTTATATGTTGAGCGTGTTTGCCAAAGTCTATATTAAGTTATGCTGGTAATCGAAACCAGACCTTCTGAATGAGTACCAGCACTCTAACCGCCACTATTAACAGATCCACTTGAAGAATGTGGAAATGTAAGATTCGAAGGTAAAGTCTGAAAAATCTGAAAGGAAGAGAAGAACGGAAACTAAGAGGGTCCAGAATGGAGGTAGGAATAAATTGAGTCATTCAAAAAATAGAAATTCTCACATGGAGGGAGAGAAGATGGGTATCTGTTCAAGGGACCGAATTGAAGGTTGAAGCCCCTCTATCGCACCAATGAAAGTGGACCCACTCTGTCCGCATTAAGTTAAATTCTCGCCAACCATATTTTATCCTCCCTGTGTTATCTCCTCTTTCGTCGCCGTAAGCCTCTTGGGGATTTTTCGCAGCGCTGCTCCAGGTAGGACGCTTCATCCCATCTCAAATTGCGGAGCAAATTATATTGTCTGACAACAATGAAAATAAATCAGGGTTTTCTGCCTCTTAGAGTTCAACCGCAAGCAAACAAAGTATACCTACAGTTAACAAATACAAATCGCCAGCTAGGGAACAAGATGGGCAGTACTAAGTATATGAATAGTAAACTGTTTCAAAACATTAGGTTGGAGAAAATTATATTCCTGCTCAAATCACAAGGAACAAAAACAAATTACATTGTACCACTAATTTTCTGTTCTTAAACATCCAAACATCCTCATACCAATAACCGCGGAGAGAAATTATTATATAAAAAGTTAAAAAATTAGGGCTCCTTCAAAGTAATTCATCCAGTAAACCGTTAAAATATTTTAGAATACCAAATTCGGCCTTTTACTCACACGCTTATGAATCTCCAAAAAATGCTGAAGCACACTACAATTATCCATAACTTGCAGCATTTTGATATTTTTGTCGCATAATTACAATGTAAGGGTAGTTACCATATTAACTCAACATTTTTTATAAGAAGCTACGTTGTAACCAGTAATAGAAAATAACTATACACATTTAACAAAGCCACCATTTGAATTTATACTTCTCTATACTTATTTTTCTGCTTATGATAATCGTAAAACTTTCATCTCATCCCCATAATTTAAGTTGATTACACAGGCTTCACGTAATCTATTACTTACTGATTATGTATTATTTAAATTAATATGCGGTTCCTTAATTGACAAGTCTACTTTCATCTCATAGGTATTTTTACCACATTGAAAAAAACAAATTTACACATGGATGCGTACAGTCGATTCGAATGAATTTTTTTTCATACCATCAGTTTATACAGTTTTGCAGTATATTGCAATTTATCATATGATAATGCGCTCCTATTTCAGGTAACTTTGTTCAAGTTACTCTCATCACGAGTTATTACTAAAGTATTACTTGACCCCATGCGCAGTGACGTAGGACGTTTTACTAAAGAGATGTTCCTAACGTTTCATTACATCTTCAATTAAAAATATCGTTTTGTCACTAACCTATGATTTCCTCCATTCTTTTCCACTATAACCCCCAGCATCGGCTGAAATACTGAGCGCCAGAAAGTTACACTGCCAATTTGAGACTTCGTGGAGCCTCAAATAGGGCTCCAGAGGTCCAACTTTTTTAGGAAAATTCAGAGAGCGGACGATCCCTTTTCTTTTTTCCCCCATGAAAGCATTTCGAGCACCTGAAGTGAGCACTTTGTCTTTTCTCCTCCAGACCGTAGAGAAGTCAAATGGTAAAATGTAACTTTCAGTCTCACGACATACATCACTGACCTTTTTATTCAGAAAGTTGGAAAATTGGAGAATTATTTATCTAAGGTACTCTTCTCGAAAGTTAAATTTTTACTGCGCAAGTATTTCATAAATAACTTTTTTCGTATTTTCTATCTCCTTTAGGGCAAAATTTATATTGAACGAAAACGACTAAAATTGTATAAATTTTGTTAAATAAACGGCAGAGGACTACCAGAAACGAACGCTGAGTAATTAAAATATAACATCCTTACATTTATAAGTTATTTACGCTTAAAATCATTTATTAAAACTTAGTCCTGGCAGAGACACTCGAAGGTAAATATTTTTTACAGCTTTCTTAAAGTATATACGAGATTACTGATATTTTGAATAACTTTTTCTTCGCGCGCCAAATGGTAGCCAGCTAATTGTAACCATTTTATATAAATTGTAGATATATTTTGAAGCAGCATAAACATCTCATGAATTATGGACTTCCCCAATACAGGGAAATCATCGGATATTTTGATGCTCACGTGAATTCCTAACTATCAAAACCAATGGAAATTCAGCTCGTTAATGAACCCCAAAAGTCAAAAAAATTGATCAAAAATGCATTCCATTAAAAAAATTATTATGGATTTCCTGCTTATGTTTCTACTGAAAAACAATTACATTTATTTTATAATCAGGATTAAATTTTGCGATGTCTTAAGTACTGCAAAAGCAAAAGAGAATAAACTCGGCAGTAGATACATTTCCTTAAATTTTTTTTCAAGTTAAATATTCACTCTCATGCAGGTTCAGGCTCTGCCCAGCTGGATACAGCGTAACAAACGCTGCAGGAAATATGAATTGGTACTAGGAAACAGGGTTGAATGAGGAACTTAAAGTAAGATTCCCGAGTGTTGCGTTATTCCACAAATATATATTTGCTCACTAAAGTCACTCCAGAGCTAAATTCATGGCGCATCAATTACGAAAACTGAAGCTAAGGGAAACATATTTCTCATACAAAGATGCCCCTATATTCCCTTCGCTGCCCTGCAAAACCATGGCAATGCTCATTCTGCATTACAAAGCCCTGAAACTACTTCTTGCAAATGTAGTAATGTATGGCTCAAATAATACTATATAATAACCTCTATATATATAATCTTGGAAGAAGACGCTCTTGGCGATTATTTTACCACCGACGATGACGGCTTGACCGTAGAAACATTTATTTGTAATTCTCCTTTTTACAGTGTCCAGCGTCTCTGTTCTACGTTTTTCAATTTTATCAGCATATTTTCCATGTATATAAGTTGTCTAGCCACGTTGAAACACCGGTTCCCGTCAGATCACCGAAGTTAAGCAATTTTTGGCCCGAACGGGGATTGAAGAGTTGACCCTCCTTCATACCTCTACCGCGGTGCTCTTGTCCCCTATCTGCAAGTGGCGAGCAAGTTAAATGTGGAACGGCACAATGGACCCCAAGGCGTCTAAATGCCATGAGGGCTCCAGTAGCCCCGTGGGTGCGTGGGTGTGTATACATCCTTGTAGAAATCCTTGTCCGAGACCTGCAATGCCCCAACTGTAATTAGGTGCTCAGATCATAGCCGCCGCCTTAGTAAACCTGGACGCTGATCCGTTGGATTTTAAAGCCCGCACAAAATCCACCAACAGAGAGGAATTGGGAGCAGCCCTGGGAGGACCAAGATTATGAAATCATATCCGGTCACAGCGGAAAAGAGCCTGAAATCAATGAGAGACTCACCCAAGGGGTGGAACAGCACAGGGCAACACCATAATCCTTTTCTTTCTTTTGTCTTCCAGGCCTAGTAGCTGGGAGCGACGCGACGTGAAAATGTATATTGCTGAGTTCATTCTTAACTGGAATAAGTCTCTTTCGTCCTTTCCACCCACAAGGTCGACCGTGCCAACCATACAAGCCCTTAAAAGATCGCCTGAGTCAAGGAAAATATAGGAAAAAAGCGTTCGACGATATACAAAGGAATCGGAAATAAATAAATAGAGGAAACAGAATTGTGTGTTCAAAAGAGTAATAATGGATTCGAGTGTTTGGAAGGATAAGTGGCTCTTGGTATAGCGTCTGAGAAAGTGAGTTCTCACAAGAGCGAGAGACTTGAGGCGAGAAGCCATACGAAAGCCACTGAAATTCCCGCCGGTTAAGCCATATTCGTTTCACCTGACCTCACCGCAAATCTCTAAATCCTTCCCAAAAGTTTCTTTCACTCGAAAGTTAGATGTAGTCGGTCATTGATTCTTTGTATATTTTTTTCAGTATTCTGAACAAAAAATAGGATTTTGAATGCCTATTCCACTTTTATAATTCTAAACACCATTATTTTAAACTCAAACGCATAAGAAGTAATTCTCAAAGCGTGAAAAAACAATTTTCCGTTTCCGCAAAAACTTAAACACCCATTCGTAACAAGGAATACATTTGATAGAAAGAACGAAACTTCAAATAATTGAACTGCACAAACCTATTGCACTGCACCTAGGAGCTCGCAATAATTCCAATTAAAAAACCAGCAATTAGAGTCATATGAAGTGTATTTTCAATTAATCCAAAACATCAATGTATACTATACTAAGCATCTCAATCACGTAACGGAGATTTACAATGCTCAGAACTTAAAATATCACTAATCCATTTCATCATAACAACTGAGATATTGCACCCGTACCATATGCCCCTCAAGCATCTGTTCAGGCTCAGCGTTGCATGATTGCAGGGGCCAGGCAATACATGAGCTATCTGTCAAACTGGAAATAATTAATCCCACACGATGCCGTAAAATAGCCGTGTACCGTTTGAATGTTACAGTACATCTTGCAGCAAGGAGATCCTTTCCTGTACCTCCTAGCTTCATCATTTACCAATGAAAAGTAGGAAGAAAAGTAAGCAATAGTCTTGACAGAACACACTAATTAGAAGGATGGTATATCCTCGAATGGATAATATAAATGGTATTAATCTCGCGCAAACCATTTTTCTAAACATATCTGCGACCAATGTTCATGCAAATACACGTTTCTGATTAATGAACAGGTCGTTAGGGAGCATTATCCATTACTTTTATAAAGAAGTGTGATATAGAATACGCCCAAAATATTTTCGGAATTTTTAAATGCAAGCATACAAAATAACCTGTATGCATTTCAACGGATTGAAGCATTTAACTTTATTTTTTTACCTTCAGCTACAGCAGGCTAAAAGAGAAACGCCGTGTTTTTAGGCAACAATAAACACAAAATGATGAGCGGGTGACATAAACATAAGGTCATTTTACGAAACGCCTCTTGCATATGCTGCAGGAAACAAGACCCTGCTATATCTCGCTTTGAGAGACAACACAATATGCGCCAAAAATTTTATTTAGTTTCCTTAAAAATATAAACCTGCATTGAATGAGTATTTAGTAATCATAACTTAAAGATATTAATTCACAGATTCCTACATTGACTGCATTTTTTGATACTTGCATGAATTGAACCTATGCTTCTAACTAATTTCAAGAGGAATAAAGAATGTAAAAAAAACTATCGTGATCATAAGGATCGTCATTCAACTAAGCACCATACCAATAAACTTCATAACATACTAATCAAGAAGAGAGGCTTACAAATATATCCGCAGATGTCTCAGCTTTTATCTTGCGCACATTTTCGAATCACACATTGTTCGGAAAAGGAATTTATGGAGTTCAAATAAAAAGAAATGGATAGTTACGGCAGGGTTTATCCACTTAATTAGGCAACAAAAAGACCACCAGACAAATGATAAACAATTTCTTTCTGTATAAATATTAAGTTTCGATTAAATCTGGCCAAATGGGAAGTCTTCCTGCTACTGCCCTCATCCACCCCCAACCCATGTGATTCTCTGGGAAAAACCTTGTCAATATTTTCAAGGCAGCATAATCTCTGACGAGAAGACGCTATCTTGCCTATCTACTTCCATCCGAAGGACTCCGGGATACACAATATGAGCATGTTAAGCTAGAATCTAATATGGCTTGACAATCAACATTTCCAAAACAGTCTAATGCATATAAGAATTTAACCAGAGTAACAAGAACTCTTCCTGATTGATACAAAGGATCGAACACTTAATTGATTACCAGTACTGATTTTATCGATAAAATGCACCAGTTTTTACTGGTATTTGCGTACAAATTACATTTTTCTTAAGTGTGGGCGTTAATTACTCTTTGCTCATGAGTAGAACCAACGAAATTAAAAAAGGACTAACTCCGACAGTGTTTATTCACTAAGTAACCAAATTCTACCAGCTTTTTGGCGAATAATATTCTATCGTCAGTAGAATTTTTAAAAATATCCCATTAAGCCTGGCCATCAACGGAGAGCCCGACATCTTTCAACATCCCTTATTTATCCCACACATATACCTATCCCTGGCTATAAACCTTTCCTCGCAGACCCTACTTTCTATGATAGCATAATCTATTACCAATAAGCATGATCTTGCTTTTCAAGTGTCATCCCATAGCAGCGAAACTAAATATGGAGTTATTATCTAACATGACTTTCATGCACGAATGATCCATAACTTGACTAGTGGCATAATGATTCTGTAGAAAAAAAGCCGATTAATGAGAAAAGGTGCCAAAATTGTGCGTACATATTCCAAATGTATCTTTAAAGTTATTTTGAATCACTTTCGCTCACAAATAAAAGTAACCTCACCTAATCAAAGAAGCATGTATTAACCAAGTATCACCAACCAATCGACAAGTAACGTCGGTGAAAATTATATTAAACTCCGTTTAAACCTTGCCAGAAACGGAAACCACATTCCCTTACTCCAACTACCCTCATTCACCACCCACTCCCCCCAGCCTTTCTATGGTTGAAACCTTTCATCGCCAAACTTTTCTCGGCAGCATAATCCCTGGGCGCGGTAATTGATCTTGTCCGTCGACTTCCAGCCCATGGCAACGAAATAGGATGCGGCATATGGACTTGTAAAACTCGAGCCAAATACGCCAAGACATGATTGACGCATTTTCGTAGTAAAATCTTCCTATCAGAGGATATTCAAAGAAAAAGGCTTCAAAACTTATTTACAGTATTATCTTAAACGTGAGGTTGAATCATTCCGTAAGAAAAGGAAGTAATGACACTCAAACAAATACAAATTAAAAAGTATGACAGCATTTATCGGCCAAAGTAACCAACTGCCACCAGTCTTGTGGCAGTTTCCGAAGAAATATTTAAAAAATAGTAAAAATGTGCCAGGCCATAAACGGAAAGCTCAGGTTCTTCCTTCTACGGTCCCTTTGTGCTTTTTCTTGCTAAAACCTGTCCCTCTCAGCCCTCATTCCCTCGGAAACATAATCTCTGGTCGGGAAACATGATCTTGCCCTTCCACTTCCATCCCAATGCAGCGGAAACTGGATGCGGCGCATATAATACCCCCTTTTATCCGTTCAAACCTCTTCCCCCTTTTATCCGTCTCCCCCCCACCAGCTTTACTTGCCTTACACGTCTCCATGGTCCCCCCTACGGCATCATCATAACCCCTCCGGAGTGCACTGACACGGAAAACACACTAACAAACACACAAGCCAGATCCCTCCTCGCTAAGTCACCTCACCCTGGCGTCCGAAGAGCGCAGGCCGAAAAGGGGCTATTGACGAAGGGGAAAGGGGGGTGTAGGGGATGGAGTGGGAGGATAGTGGCTTTAAGGTGGGAGGGCCGCCAAAAAGGGGGGGTAGGCGAGGGACGACTCTGGGAAGTCGTGGCACAGGTGTGGCTTCGAAAAATCTCATTGGCTATGGATATGGGGAGAATAATGTGAGAGGGACAGTGGGGGATAGGACAGAGGGGGGAGGAGAAAGAGGGAGGTTAGGAGTAGGAGAGGGGAGTGTTTTCCCGAGGGGGAGGGTTAATGGCAGGTCTACGCAGAGAAGGACAGAGAGAAAGAGAGGAAGGGGGAAAAGGCAAAGGACTTACCGTAAATACCCACCGGAAAAAGTTCCTCCGACTGAGGTTTAGTTTCCGAGAGGGGTTTTTGATACCTTCAACGTTTTCATAGGAGAAGGCAGTGATTGAGAAAATAAAAGAAATACGTTGTCCATGCGTTGTTAAGGTATCGTGGGAAAATTTAATTTGGTTCAGCGCAAAATTGGCATCTGACAGCTTTTAAAAACAAAAGAATAAAAAAATCTTAATTAGAATACTAAAGCTTAACTTCAGTACAGTCTACTGCAATCTTTACAATAAAATTTCAAATTTAATGGCCAGTTTTCCCATTGATAAATAGTACTTTTGACACCAAGCCCAACATAACTTAGTGTACCTCCATAGAACAATTTTTGTTACCACAAGGTTATGGTGATAACTACAAAACAGAATCAAAGAAAATACGACGAAAGGCTAAAATTATAAATAATGAAAATCCAGCCACATGAACCATGTTTTGACAGACGACGGATCCACTTTTTCATTTCCATTTGTTATTTGAGTATTTATGTGATGCCTCTAGTTTAAAAAAGCTGTGTTGCCTTTGGAATATTAATCTATGATGCATGACCATCTGAGTAGAAGACCTTAAAAGAAAGAGTCATTGTTTGCCAATAATAAATCCAGAATGTGTTTCTCCTACGCAGTAAAGCTTGCTAGCGAAATTTTAGCTTACCTATAAGCTAATAACTTTCCGGCTTATGACAGAGTGCAAATAAAACACAGCCCTGCAAAGAATTACCTCACTTCGATATTCGATTGCTAAAAGCCTTATCCATTCAAAAGTATACCGGAAAATATTTTTTAGTCACTTTGCAATGTATTTCGAAACAATTTCCCAGGCTTGGACAAAGGGAGAATAATTCTGTCCCCGGCAATGAAAAACGTAAATTCAAGTCAATATTTAAGAGAAGGTTTAAATATGTAATATTTAAATATAATTTACAAAAAATCCATTTTAATGGACCGACGTGAATGTTTAATAAATGGAAAAATTAAAGAAGGAAAATGTTACTCCAACAATTACTAGCAAACATCACATAAACTCTCCCTATTTACAAGGAGAACCGCTTAGAAAGAGGAAAAGTATATATACCCTGCAGCATTCAACATTATGCAGTAGGGGTAGTTTTTCCTTGGTAAGTTGAATGCATTCGAAAAAATGCAAGCTGGTTCAAGAGAAACACATAAAAGCCCTGAGAAGAAAGAATTGTAGAGTTCTGGAGAGAGGAAATTGGGTCGAGAGGAAAATGTTTCTCCAGCAGTGAAAACAATAGACATTGTTTTGTCCGAGGAAGATGCAATTCATGGTAGAGAGAGACGAAGCTTTAAAAGGGAAATGATGCCGAACAGATAGAGGGGATTTTAATTGAAGTGAAACATGTTCTTGAGAGGGTATTAGATTAAATAAAAGATAGCGAGTAATACTACGGCAGTTGACTCACGTGATAAATATGTACTTACACCTTTAATTTGACGCATCAAACTATTTGCACGGAGTAAATATTTTAAAAACCTTTGCTTACTGCTTAAAAAGCTCGTCGCAATGAACTGTTACGAATACAAAGCAGTATTTTTTGTAACTATGACGAGTAGAAAAATAATGTAATTTTATCATCACTTGACCAAATAAAATCATTTATTTAAAATTTTGACGTAAAATGAAGACTCGGTTATAATTTATAAATAATGTTAGTAATATTTTTAAGAAAACATTTAACCAAGTTAATTTTTTAATATTTTCCCTTTCAAATGTGAAACTTCGAAATTCCCAGCGGAAATCAGGAGAAAGTTTAAGTTTTATGTTCTCATAGGTCAATGTTATCCAGAAAGGTACGAACGAAAGCGATAGTTTACAAAGCGGATAAGATACACTATAACAAATATCGAGGGCATTTAAAAGTAAACGAGTCGTATGAGAGTAGATAAACAGTGATGTTTTCAGCTAACTAGCCTGGACAACTACGATACAGAAATTTGAAGTCGAGCTAAAAGCTGATATTACATTGATGTTGACCTTCAGCTAAAATCCCAAGCTAGGTAAAATAGGACAGGATGGACTATACACATATTTTTGAGCTTACCCGCAGCCTCGTTTAGCGCTAACTGTGTGAGTCACTATTTCATTGAACATCAATCTTGTACCACGAAGTCGCCATTTTTGCTTGTATATCGGTCGCGATTATTGAACTGGAAGAGATAGAGCGATAGAATAGGCGCCAAAACACGATGAACACCTCAACGGTGAAAGGAAGAGGCAATCGACGGAGGTCTCCTTGGCCCAATTCCATCGCCCCCACACCCAAAGAGGTCTGTCCAATCTCTCTTCCTCAACAAAAACCAACATAGGAAGCCTTGGAGTTTGAGCCCTCCCCACACAAGGACACGCTAGCCTATTCTCCTCACCCTCTATGACGGCACTCTGGCCTACCTCACTCGCCCGTCCTTCCTCCTTTACACCGTAACGCTCTAGCTTGGAGAAGTACGGACAACGTTTGTCATCGACTGATGTCGACAATTGAGGCAAGATATGTGGCATTAAAACATAGTAGTATTATTTAAAACATCACAGATGGAATCAAATGGCTCAAACTCGCTTAAATTCACGGCAATATTTTTTTCCGTAGAAACATGTTTACTCACTATCTTTCCCTTGTACTGGATCGGTCCTTATGGTGGCGCTGTCCATACTACCCTATCTAGAGCTTTATTACAGCGCACCAATCAGCGCCCCCAACTGGTCGCTCGACGACCGAGCGCTCGCTATATACATATACTAGGCGACGCCCGACAGCAGCTGCGCATCGGACGTCGTAAGTGAAACAAAATTCCAATCATTGCTTTTGCCTTCATGTACGATGGAAATGGGATTCAAGAACTCATGAACGGAATCAAGAAGTCCTTTGATAAACTTCTCCATTTCTTTGGAACTACAAACTTTGCCATGATAAAAAAGATTACAAAAATATTACTGACAGCTGAAAATCAGAAATGACGCAAGACTGTCGCTTTTACTTTCAGCGAATCAAGAAATCGCTGATAAATAAAAAAACACTGGAAGTTAATTTACTTTCGTTTCGTCAATATTTTCCACATACCAAATTATTATTGTTATTATTTAATAGATAAAGACACCATGTGACAAATAACTTCACATCAGAATTGATAATTTTTACTGTCAGCATACAATAAAAGAAATTTTGCCTAGAAAAAAGACATGGTGATTTAATTGTACTACATGCACTATTCTATAGCGCTTATATACGTATCACTTAGGAGGAAACTTTCAAATTAATGTCAATAAAAACTAATTATGCCGTGATATTTATCGCTCAACCGTTAAATCACAGGTTATAAGCTTTCACACGAAACCAACTAAGATATTCACAGACTTCCATCGACTGATAATAATATCATATGATGTTCACTTGAAACGCTTCCTCAATCTGCAAGCCAATAACAGGAGAAGTTGAAGACAGATCTCAATCGATAAGTTAGATAATTCATCACTAGCTGACGGTAGAAAAATCAGTATCACGTCAAAATGACGACTAAATGAGTTTCTTTAATAAAAAGGAGAACGAAAAAGGTATAGTATATTAAGGTAGACTAAAAATTTGACAGCTTATTTGAAGTAGTACGTATGGAATTTGACTGCTATTTCACTAAGCAAAGGCTTTTCTCAGCCAAATGCTAATGCAGTTCAAAGATATTTTATAGGTAAAGGTTATACAATCAACGTCCCGTTCTCGTGTAATTGCAAACAAATAATCATCGAGTACCTTTACAAGTTATCAACCGATGGAATACACATAAATCTTCTATTAGGTATCTTATTATTTTCTCCCTCAGTTTGCGATACACTAAGCATCAAAAGTAAGTCATATAACTAAACGTGTGAGATTACTTCATTGTAAAAAAATTGATTCAGTGACTTTTAAACTAAATAATTTTCCCAGCTAACAAAATAAGTAGTTCCATAAAGGTTCTAAAGAATTTTTCTTCCAAGCTTTGAGAATCCGTTTTGTTTACAGCAGTACAATTCGCACCTCCCATGGAATATATAATTGCTACATAGTATCGACGAAACGAGCATTTCTTCCCTGTTGTCTAAAGTTGCCGTGCAGCATTTTTTTGGGACAAAGAGATTTTATCCCACTGTGCTCTGCATACGACGTTCTTGTCGGTCATGTGCGCGTAGTACAGTGGCAAATATGTAAGAAGTGTATTTTATTTTTGGCACCTCTGTCACTGAAAACGTTTCACGCATAAAATCTCGAATGTAAACAAAAATAAAAACGAGATGCAATACCATTAACTATGATCATCAATGTTATACACCTTCATTATTTCAAATTTTTTATACGGATTATAAAAAAGCTATGGAAAGCATATCTAAACTATAGATTGTAATCCTCTAAATATACTTTCGAAGTAGCTTTAAATATTTAACGGTCCTAGAAAACTATGTTCATTTGCTTTCAGGATACTTTTCAACGTGCCAAATATGCCTGTTTAAATGAGAAACTTCGTGACGCCTCTTTAAAAACTTTTTCCCGTTACGCATTCTACCCATGTATTCTTAGTTCCCGCTCGTCGGCATCTACTCATCTGCCTTGACTAACACCTAACTTCTTAACGCCATAACCCCGAAGGAAATCCGAAATAATATGAGGCATAGTACTGCAGAATTTTGCGAAACTTCAAAAAGTTTACATCATAGCCAAGACGAGATTTTATCCTTTAAGCCTTTCGTAATCTCGTTCTCTCCGAACTTCCTTGCCACCTCAGCGTATCGCAAGCAGGGTAAAATAAAAATGCATATCACCTTCGAAAGTAAAGAGCGTGGGAGCCAAAGTAGGAGAGTAATAATTGGAACAAATATTATCTAGTTTGAAAATCGTTGGACTAAATAGCATATCATAAATAGCTGAATGTATTGATGGAGTATAATAAAATTGCATAGGCATCAGCTAAAAATAAACCGGCGCCTGAATTCGATAAACCTTGAGGATCGATATCGGATAGGTATTCAGATTTGGCCAGATCCAGCTTAAAATCTAGATTCTGCGCTTCAAGGTCGAATCATATTGGAAGACTCCATATTCAGTTTTTCCCGCTTGAATACGACCCCCATTAACCAAATGACTTGTACTTTGGAGACGCTTACGTGCTTCTTGTCAACTGCAATATGAAATCCTCAAACACAACAATGTAGTATTAGTACATAGCGTGGACGTTCTTTAAAAATATAATCATTAGGAAGATTGTGCTCCGGCAGAATTTTACAACTCTACTACTTAAAATAAGATACGAAAGCGTTTTTTTAACATGAGTTTTTTTATGAGTTTTTCACAATTATCGACGAACAAGTTTGCATCACTTAAGAAGCGGAATACTTTCAAATGAATTAAATTAAAACAACCGTTTCAAGAAGAGTTCAAACAATCAGTGACAGGTCATCAGGAGAGAAAACACACTAAAATGAACAACATTAGCTCTAGCCGCCGTAAAGTTACGTCATGCGGGCCCTGAGCAGCAATAGCTAGGTCTAAACTTCGGTATACGATTCAGTGCTCACTCAACCGATCCTTATTAACTACGGCCGTAAATTACCACACACTCCAGATATTCAAATATTAAACGCACATTCATAACTTTACGTTCAAGCGTAAAAGAGCCATTCCCGTTGGATTGTGGGTTAGATTTCGTTTATAACTGCCGATCGCGATTTTGTAACTTCATGTTCTAATGTACCTTTTTGCCTTACGTTCGAATCCTCGGCTTATTCGGCGAATCCTATAGCATTTAACTTCCACTTTCAACTACAGTTGGCAGCTCAATTCACTTCTACAAAAAAAACAAAAATGTCATAATTGGTGAGAATATAAAAATGGTTTATCGTGTGTTCAAGTGACAGTGTATATTGTTGGTTGTTTACAAATAATACTTATGCGCTGTTATGGATATTGTGTGAGTACGTGATGATATTTTGACGCATTAAGGTTCATTGTACCTAGACTTAACCTCTTAAAATAATTTGTTATGTTTAAAGAGTTACAAATGCGTAGCAAGTGTCGCAGAAGACATAACAGCATCATGATTGTAGAGTTTTATTATGCTCAATTCAGTAAATTTTGCCGTCTCAAGAATTTTCCTTTTGTTCCATTGCATTGCTGTGTCCAATGGAATGTTGTTGAATTAATTATATATTTAGAAAATTCGAACTGTCTACGTTTAAGACAGGTAATGACTAATTAGCATTAGATATTTGCATTTGTTCTTGGCAAGGATTACTGTTTTATTTGAGTTTCTCAGTTAGTGACTGTGGTTGCTTACGTCAAAGTGAAAGGGTGATAATTATTTTGTCTTCTTATGCAAAGTACATTGTTTCATTATACTTCATTCAGTAAATTTTGGCACATCAAGAATTATCTTTTCATTTATTTGCCTTGTTACTAAAAGCAAGAATTGTTCCATTATTTGAGTGCCACTGATGCCGCTGATGACGAGAAGTACCGGGCGTGAAAGGAGAAATTTCAACATAATTAAGACAGAAATTGAAATTTCCACTAGTAAACATCCACTGGTTTGCCTGTGGAAAATTGAAATTTATTTCTCTAATATTCATATGAATTTAATTTATCCTTCAGTCCATGACAGGCTTCATATAGAAGGGAAAACGCACTTTTTAGCGTGGATTTCAAGATGTTATAAATAAAAGGAGGATAATGTCCATCAATTACAAGTTCCTTTGAATGTTGTTTGAATGTTCCACACAGGTGCATGACGTTGCCCCACATTTTAATTCTGATCCAACGCGGACCACAATGATTCAGTTCTCTTTCGATTCAGTTAAATCTGAAGAGCTCTGTCACGGAATCTTCCGAGAGCTGCTATTTTTTTTTCAGTTCACATCCTTTCTATCAGGCAGACCTTAGGGTCCTTCCATGGGCTCGCTGCGTTGATCCGGGGAAAACCCTTAGAATCAATCACTTCTGTCACATCTTTTCTGTTACGTTTTCACGCAGATTAACATTTCCATCACTCAGGGAACTCACGATAACCCCTAAATTCCGTACCATCGCGCCCATCAATTCAATCTACAGCGGGGCTTTCTCTTAGCCATCCCATTACCAGTCCCTTCTAGACTCTAATGCCCTCCTGGCCGCAATACTTTCACCCCAGGCGTGGGCCCCATATCTCATAGTCCTTTTATTCTCGGAAAGATCCCTGCCCATTCGCTAATCCTATGGGAGCCTGAGGAAACATCCATCAACCCACCAATCTTAAGGAAATTCGCTCATTAAGCAGCGTTCGCAGAAATCCATTCTAAATTTTATCCCACTGGCTTTGATTTCGCTCACAAATACTATTCACTTGTCAGAGGAATAAGTTTTTTTTACATCACAACAAACTTGCCCAGAAACAAAATTTCCGAGCCAATTTCAAGGCATTAGATGGAAAAACCTTTCAATTCAAAAAATTCAAAAAAGGATTTTTGATAAAATGACGGCTTTTTTTGCATATTTGTGAGATTTTCAGAGATCCCACCACTCTTCTGCCAGAAACCAAATTGATTTACTGGGTTTTACTGGGGATTGATTTAAATGGCCCCAAAAAGGACCATTTCCACTTCCCGCGCTTCGCGGACCAATCAATTGAAATGGCGGGAAGACACCCCCACTTAACAACATAAATATCGGCCCTTTCGAAGCATTCTCCACTTCAGCCTGGCCTGAGGACGCCTACAGCAGAGTAGGTGAAACGTCGCCAACAAAAATGACAACGCGGACGAATCCCGGAAACCTGCTTGACTACAAACATGAACGCCACGAAAACCATCGTCAGAAACTTGATTTATGATTCTTAGCTCCATTATCTAAGATATATCTCCGAAAAATTAGTTTTAGTTTGCCAGGATTTCCTAATAATCAAACTAAAATTTTACGAATGCGTAATCACGGTTAACGTACAAGAATTTAAATCAACCAAATGGGGTAACAATTGAACAAAATGCACCAACTCTGGAAATCCTCAAATTTCTCTATTTTCAAATATTCATACACGGCTGCTTTAAAAGGCAAAGAAACAAAGGAAGAATAAAAATAATTGAAATTATGTTTTCCTTTTTCGGGTAACTGGCAAATCTTAATGATCTTGCAAGAAACTAAGATATTTCAGGAACCGGAGTGAAATCCCTTTTGAATGTTAATCAATATATTTGATATGCTAATGGCCACATTGAAAAATTAGAGATCCGAGGCAAATTAAGAGATTTGCCCCAGGACAATGTAAATAAAAGTGGATTGGTTGGAATTTTAAAGAAAACGCTGGAGCAGTTTCTCAGTAAAGAAATACATACGAAAGATACACAGAGTAGAGGTAATATTCAGACACGATGTTTTGAAAGTACAAAGAAAAATACTTTTATACTGAATTGAAGTCGAGAAAATATTACTTCAACACCAAAAATGTGATAGGAGAGATTTTACGGAAGGAAGTCTCGGAGTGACTAAGGCAAGTTCATTTTCAGAATTTCCCGTCCTTCCCCTATGTTACCAGCAATCCCTTTAATTTAGTTAAATATTTCCTCCGACTCACCTAGAGATTTAGGTTTGTGATTACATTCGAAGAAAAGCTTCCAGATCCATTGCTAAAATGCTAACCAGACCTGCTCTTGGGAGAATAACCGCTGAAGTGTAGGGCAAATATGAGCTTCTAATGAGCGGAAACTGAAAAAATTTTGAAAATATTCTTCTTATTCACTTTAATGGAGAGTTTCAGCGAGAGAGTATTGCTCTTACTTCACAGCGATTATGCAAATAAGCAACAGCACTTCGTCTTTTCCTATCACCAAAAATAAATGCTTCCGTAAGTAAAGTCATCTTGGATAGTCATGCATGCTCCCCACAAGTGGAGGCTCACCGCAATAACCATCCCATTACCCCTAGACCCATAGGAAACATGAAAAATATCATCAGGAGAAGCAGGACGGCGGAATGTCCGCTCTAGGAAAGGATGGAGCTTGCGGAGGAGTGCGGTAGACTCTTGGAAGGGTTTGGAAGTCTGTGAGGGAAAAGGCGGGTGAGCCTTTCGGGCTGCACGGGGACGGCGAAGGAGCCGGAGAAGGACGAAAAAAATAGAAAGACTTGAGAAAGAGCACTCTGTGTGTCGCGGTCCCACTTAATTATCCCTCGGCCGTCGTGGTAATGGGCGGACGACGTGGGGAAGGGACGGGCAGATGTGTGTGTGATTGTGTGTGTGTTTAAGTGTGAGGTATAGTGGGGAAAGAGAGAAAGCTCGGATGAGAATGAGGAGAGAAGGAAGCAAGGAGGGAGAGAAAGACCGAGAGAGAGTTAATGAAAGAGAGGTCGAGAGATGGAGAACTCAGAGGGTAGGCGAAGGGATAATGAGGGAAGGTGTGCCGAGGGGAGAATGAACCAGGTGCGGCCACGAGAACGACGGGGGTTTAACGAGGGTGGAAGGGTTGAGATGGGTGAACTAGAAGCCACGCTGAGTAACACCGTGAAAGACTGTAGAAAAATGGGGAAGAAGAGGAGGATATTTGTAAGTGGAGGAAAGAATACGGGAGCCGGGAGGAAGCAGGGAGTGAGGTTTTAAAAATAAAAACAAAAGTTTTGGTGGTGTATCCCTAGACAGAGACTCATAATTCGACTCGCGAAGCCATTTTTAAAGTAAGTGGGACGTGTGGTGGTTCACTGCCGAAAAGTTTCTCGGGGCCCGTAACAAAAGCAAATTTCATCCATGGGCATACACTTTTACGGCGCCTCGCTAACGGAGAATCTTTCGCATGATTCGCAACAGAAGGTTGAAAGAGAAAAAGGCTCAGCAGCTTGATTTTTCCTCATTTGGAAGCTCTAAAACCCGACAACAAAAATGGCCTTGAATTTTGTACATATTGTTTTCAGGAAGCTTAGTTGTTCACAAAGCATTCATGGCAAATTCATCATAAACTGCATTTGTAACACTTTTATTTTAATGAATGATAATGATCCGTTTATCACTACTTATTTTGTATGCCTTAATGCATTTTATCCTCGGGAGAAAGCAAGCTATACATCGCATAATTAAATGACACGTTACCCAGAACAGTGACTTACCAACATTCCTCAATATACGTTTAATGCACAGAAATTCTAAAGAAAATAATTTCTTTATTCCTCCTCGTTGCTCACGTTTAAAAATTCAAACCTTAGCGTCTGCAAATTTTGCGATTGGTGCTAAACCAGAGGACCAATAAATTAGGATTTTTCTAATTATTGATATAAAAATTCACGACAGCATTCCTATAAACTAAAGCATAAAAACGCATCTCATACCTTAGAGATGTAAAGTTTTTACGCTTAGCATATATTAAGATATAAAAACCTGTGTCATTAACGATTTAAAACTTCAAAGAACAAAGACATTCATACGGAAGACATCTTGGTAGTGATTCAAATTGGTGGGAACAGAAAAACAAGAGATTAAAAAGGATTGCTAAGTTATTATTACCACTCACACAGCAATCCGAAAGCATAATTTGGGGGCTTTATGCATTTGGGGTCCTATAAACTCCTAGATTTCCTTTGGACTTCATTTAAATACAATCGTTTAAGGGAAAGGAATTAAATGAATGTGGAATACCTGTAATTTATATGAATTTTAAATTAGGGTTACTTGAGTTTTGCCATTAAAGGCTTCTCCGGAAGATTTCGCAGTATTGTCATGTACGATGGAATTAATCTAACTAATTAAGTTTTTTGCCGAAAAATACACACCCAGGCAGATAAAAATTTTATTTTTGCTGAATCTATATTAAGATGAGAATTTATAAAAAAAGAGTGTAAAAACGTCCGAAATACATATTTAATAACAGAAAATACCTATTGGGCACAAAGAACATCTATTTAAATGAAAATAAAGGGATGTTAAAGATCAGATGGAAAAACAGATATAAAAATGTGATTAGCACATAAAATTTGCTACTATTATGTCATTATACGAAGCGGATATACTGGTTGAAAATCGATAGTACTAACCAATTCTTGGCCAGGAACGTATTCTTAAGAATTTACGTCAATTTCTGATGGAGTATTGTTGTAAGTAAGTAACCGAACAGTAAGCGAACCGCAGTAGGTGCAAAGTGACCATAGACTTCGAAGCATTTAAAACTTCAATCTCTTCTGACTATTTTTAAGCAAGATAGTTTTAACCGGATTAATTTTCTCTCATAATTCACAAGCCCAAATGGATAATATGTACCTAGATTTGGCTGAAACCATATTAAAAAGGAATGTTAACAAACTATACATTCATATATTTTAAATAAGGGTAGCCATTAAGTAACAAGAAATATTAAAGAAAAGAACTATACAAGAGAAATAGATAAAAGGAGACTTTATTCCACGCCAAATGTCCAGTTTTATATCAGGCCAATACGCCAACATTATAAACTGATTTCATCTGTCGACAATTCGAACACACCTTTGACTGGTCACGTACTCATAAGCACTTAAGCCTTGAACTAAGGCTCAATTCATGCTTCAGAATAATCTCCCTGAATTTAAAATGGATATCCACTTTTTTTGACTCCATGAGGGCTGGCAAGGAATCCAAATTTTGCATTATTAAGTGCTACCAGATATACCTCTGTTAAAAAACTACTAATTCGCAATAAAACGGTGCAAGGAAAAAGCTGACAAGCTGTTTTTGTAGGGAAAATATGGGAAGAATAGGTTAAAGAGGCAGCCGGAAAAATTTAAAAATGATGTAGGAGCATATTTCAATTTACTAAGAATACCTCAGTGCATGGTGAGAGAAAAGAAGAAATATTCTGAACAAGGGAAGATATTAAATGATAAGGAATCCACGGAGCGCCTATATCTCCTAATCGCATGCCTATCATTCTCCGAATTTCAAGGTCTACCGATGACTCGAACTATGAGGAAAAATTTATTGAAAATAAGGGACGTGAGTGAATTGAAAATCTTGACAATGCTTGTAAATAATTTCACTATAAATGGTACTCTCAGCTTTATAATATTAAATATATTAACCGCATATCTTGAATTTCATTTTTCAACCAGTAACACTGACTTGCAAGTATATCTATATAACCTATGAGTATTTATATGACAATATTTATTACGTTGAGTGATCAGCCACCTTAAAGTTATCTTTGGCAAGTCATTCAACTTGCTCCGTTCTTCCAAAATTCAATTGGAGCTTTGAAAATATCCCCCGTTTCCCTTTAAAATACTTAAGCTCGAATAGTATTTTGGAAACAAAACATAACATGCAAAATGAAAAGTTCTAAAGGAGCTATTTGAACGACGATTATAATTCTACATTTTCCTTGCCAATTCTTAAAGAAACTGGGACAAGTGATACAGTACTTAAAATGTATCAATTGATGAATGGATCAGTTATTAATACCCTGAGGAAAGTTGAGTCGAAGAAAGTTTGATAAACATATGTTTTACCCATAAATAGTACCAATTTATTCTGACATACACTCTGTGATTCTAAATGAAAGACTATCTCGTAGCTAAGCATACTAAGGGTATAAGGAAAGTCATGAAACACTTCAAATTATTCATAATGTACGACAGTCAATGACGACCTTACAAATTGGAATAAATAAACGCATTATTACGGTATATTTTTACGCCAGATTCTCCAACCCACGGGTCGAGACCTACCATTTCAGGGGTTTCGAGCTGTCTCAAGGTTATAAGGTTTCTCTATAAGGTTTGACTATTCCATACAGGGTTTATGGACGTACATCGACGCTTCGGAGCCACAGCCTTACATTATGCCCGAAACTTTCCCAATAAAAAAGAATCGGGTGGTGGGACAAGGAATCAGAAGCAGGCCAGGGTTAAGAACGGGCATTCTCCATGGAGGAAGAGGTAGTAATAATGCTGTTTGAGATATAGGTCGGAACCGATAAACGTGACTGGATTATGAGACGAGGGGATGCTTCGCTCGCTTCCATAGCCTCTCTTGTTTCCTCCTCTCTGACCGACAGATAACTAATTCAGTTACCAACTACCACCTCCTCCCTTTCCTATCTTATCCCACCCACGTGGTATCGTGCAAAACGCTCCCAAAACCAACTGAATGCATACGCATTCGAGTCCGAGGCTGTCCCCTGCTGTCAATGAAACTAGGTCGAGTGGGCATTTTATTCTGGTTCACGGGCGACGGAGACACGTGTACAAATTGATGCATGGGGGGCTCAAAAACGTTGATATTGTATCATGAGTAAGGTTTCCTTCGTCACAATCCAGAAGTGAATGGCTTCTAATGACACAGCGGTTACAGCATTTAAGTGGATTAATTTAATGTTCCATAATTACGAGTAGCAATCCATTAGAAACTTTTAGGCATTCTGTAGCGAGCGATTTTAGTTATAGATCCAATGATTCTTAAAATGCTGGTATTCTAGATATGCGACCACCAAGATGACATATTTTCTCTCTTTACCTTACTACTCTTTACTTACCCCTTCCCGAAGCACCAAAATATACCTACCCGAATAAAATAACGACAAATTTGATAACTAATAAAAACGAAATTCACGAAAAATTACTTTATAATTTACGAATTAACTTCGTTTAAAAGTAAAACTTAATAATGGAATGATCTTATATCTGCATGATTTAAATTTAAAACTCAATTAATCATCAACAGAACCAGCAATAAAAATTAAGTGAGGTTTATAAATAATGTAGAGCTCAGGAGCAGATTAAAGGGCAAAAAGGCAACAATAATTTAATAAATCAGCATGAATTCAGGCAACCCTCAAGTAAATCGTTAGTAGACAAAAAGAAGACAGTCATCTATTAACGACCATATTATAGTTATCACATCACGTATAGTAAAGAGGAGAAGAAATAAAGTGGCAGCAGGTACATAAGAGAATTTTTTAAAAACTATGCACGTGGAAAAAGGCGCTTGGTGATTGATTGATCGATTGCACTTCGTAATTTCATAATAAGGAAGCATTACCATCTCGTCCAACTTTCTCAAACTCGTTCCTGGTGCGAAGACCATTGAATATTGATTCCATCAGAAAAACATCAAATTTAGCACTACACAAAAGAAACGGGATAAAAATCCCCAGTTACGACTGCTAAGAAGGCTTTATGAGGCTAAGTGCAAGATTCACAAGCCGAAGGTGACCAAAATCCACTCACTCCTGCGTCATATTCGACGAAGCAATATGGGTTTCGGACAGAGGGCCTGCGGCATCATCCGATTAGCACACAGAGCTGGAGGGATTAATCTTTGCTGAATGGAAGCGAGGAGGGGACTCCACTAGACAGACCGCCAGTGATATCAGCCGTTATTATTAGACCTAAGTGGAGCGTGTAGACGGAAAATGTACATAAAAAAACACAATATAGGATCCAGTAGTGCTCTAGCAATGATTATGCTCCGTTAATATTTTAGTAGAACCGATACGAACTATGACCATAGTTTGTCCTAGGAAGCAGGTTTGTAAAAAAGAAAGAGAATTAATACCCTGCACAAATCTATTTACACTATGATATTCTATTACGCTTCCATTGACTATAATACGATGTTCACTACAAAATGAGAACGTAGAATTAGGTGCTTAGTGACAAGCCAATAAGATCAATAGCAACTCCGTCCGAGATAATTTTGCTTTTTAAATAAAAATAAATTTATTTTGTTGCCAATCAGTTGGTAGTTATAAAAATCATAATAATCATTTGGTAAATATTGTTTTCAAATTAACGCGTTGCTTATTCAAAATTTTTAAAAAAATAATCCCCAGGGGATACAGATAACAAAACAGTTATTAAAAATATCTCATGGTTTAAGCCATAACTTTCAACACATTACATCAACATGTCCACGGAATAACTCTCATCAGTTCATGAAGATTTTAATAGCACTGAGGAAAATGAATCAAACAATCTCTCAGAGATAACATTTTATATACAAATTTAAAACAGGTTTTTCTATTTCACTGTAAATAGTTATCAAATGTATTTACTCGTTTACTAAGTATAATTATTTTTTAATTACGAAGTATCTTCCAACCAGCTGTCAGGCAACGAATTCTTCTATAAATATACTTGTTAACCATAATGTTATAGGAACCTTAGTGTATTCGCTCAATTTATAAAAAAAGTACCTCAATGCAATAAAAATAACAATTTGGCACTGCATAAGCCAAGGCGAGCTTCTCCGTTTGATGTAGAGCGTCAGAAAATATATTGCTCTGAACACATATCCACAAGACGGGCAAAGTACAATGAGTCTGCAGCTGACGGAGCGGCCACCTTGCCCTTCAGGAAAAAAACTCCCACCATTCACGATCATGATTCTGGCGTCAAGAGGAATAGCTCCACGTCGTCCGTACATCAATAAAAAATGAACGTGCAGGAATGCAAGGACTACCGTAGGACCATTGGAGAAAGAAGAGAGAGAATGACCGAAGGGGGAAAATAATGAATTGGACGCAATGAAGAGGCAACGGGGTAGTAAAGGGATGGGAAAAGGAGATTTTGGGGGAAATGGAGAGACAAGCTGGGGTGGGAGAGTTGAACTGAGACAAGGACGGAAATAACAAGGGGGTTGGGAGTGAGGACCCTTGTGCCTCTTGCGTAAATAATGGATTTTTAATGAAGAAACTAATTAATAAGCTACTGACGCAAGAAAATATTCTGTTGCTCATCAAAAAATAAATATAATTTTAACTGAACCTGCATTCATGCATTACAGCTAGCACAGCACAGACTAAATCATAGCATTATCAAATTTTTTGTGGAGGAAGAAATGTCTATTGTGTACTTTCTAATAATCCACACGTCGTATTTCTTTTCTTAGGATGAAACTTTCTCAACAACTTATGGATTACAAATATGAATGTTCCAATAAATATGGTAGCAGATCAAAGCAGATGTAAGATAAGGATTCTATTCGGATAATCTTAAATAATTTTACACAAATCATATGCATGGGAGCACGCACTAACCAACCCTAGGTTTTCCTCTAACGTCCAACGTTCTTTTCCTTTCCTTAAGCATCAATTGTACGAATTTTAAATGTCACAAACAAGGCAACTGGTTCTAGTGAGTCATTAATGCATACAAAAGCAAAACATTCTCCTCAAGTATCAATGCTAACTATTTGATAACACTCCAAGGAAATGCAAGTGGATACGTTATAATTACCCTAGCACTCATTCGCGAGGAAAAGTAAAGTATTAGCATTATATTAGTGCATTAACGCATGCTGTTAGAACCGAATAAAAGATCAACGAGCCGAAATATTTTAAGAAAACGGCAAGAGATATGGAAAAGAAAAACAAGGAAAACAGATACCACCACCTCTTAAATCCTCAAAATGAACCATCACAGAGAGCACGATGCAGCAACTGGGCCCAGGGATAAAAAGGTCTTAGGAGTCTCACGGCCACGGAATCAACCTAGCCATCACCGTTAATGCACGAGGGGAAAGATGGGAGGGATTTAGGATATGCAATGGTTGGAAAGGGAACATTGACAGGGAAATGCGAGGATGACCTTGGAAGGGAATGGAATAAGATGACAAGAAGAAGAGAAAGATGAGTGTCCTCGGAGAGCAGTTGGCAGGGAAACGAGTATTCAGAGCGGTAGAAAAAAATGAAAAATATTATATTTTTTGGGAGAAAGAAATACAGAAAATGGTAACATGGAAATAACGAAAATGCGTGGGGGACTGACAGTATGGACAAAAATCGAAGAAAGAGTCAGGGACGAGGGTGAGAGTGAAAGTGCAAAAACGACCCAAAAGGAGGACAAACAAGATAATCTGAATTTTTGATGGCAGGAACGAAAATGGGGGCGAAGGGTCGTAAGAAAAAGGACGAGAAAACAAAATCAAGGGACATTGACGAAGGGAAGGGCGTGAACCCGGAAGCGAGAAAACATTTACGACTCTACATCTACGCACTACCCCACGAACTGCCGCACAGAGACCCGAAAATCTGGGAAGGCGGGAATTCTTTAACCCAGCACTCAGCCCATGTCAAAAGTGGCCTTCGCTCAAGGAGCTGCTGTCCACGCGCGCAAGTTGCGCGTGACAACCTGGCAACTACACCCCTTGGCAACTTAAGAAATCTGTTAAAAATTCTGAGTTCTTATTAATGGAATTAGTAGATTGAGGTAATTATATCAAAATAAACTTTTTAAAAGTACGCTTTGATTTACTTAAATAATTTAATGTCAATCATTCTTCAGGTTTCCGCGACTTTTAATAATGGGCTTAATATATTTTTTCCGGAATCCATCGCATTTGGTTGCTTTGTACAACGTTTTGCCTTTCTTTCTGTATGCATTGTCAGGTACTTTACCTGACGATGTCTCCCGGCAGAATGGCAAAACGTTGCGCAAAAACAACCAAATGCGATGGATTCCTAAAATAATAAAAGGCATCAAATGTAAATGCTTAGAAAAACAATTATATTTTCGAAGTAAAACATAATTTTATGCAATTAAAAATTAATACAGTTGTTGCTGGTGCACCGCTAGGATGTGTCACAAAACATCTAAGGACATCAGCCATATAAAGAAAGACAGTTATACAAAGGATTATGGGAGAGAAAAGGGATTGGGATGGTGAGGTGTGCTTTTGTAGAATTAGCATCTTCACTGCTCATATTGCAGTCGTGAATACTGCACAAGATTTCTCACTAGAGACCATATCTGAATATTATTATGACATTTAAGCAGTTGTATGAAACATGGTGTAAATAATGCCATATCAATGGCTCAAAACTAGGTTTTTATGAGCGAAATACTCAGTTATTTATTTAAAAAAAGCACATTTGAGGCTTTAACTCCACTTAACTTGTTTCACGCAAAGTGAAAAAGCCTTCACAATCGATGTTTTTAGTTTACGGCAAGTAATGGAGAACTTCTTTTTAATAATGGAGAAAAAATAAGAACCCCTACTTTTCCGACGCAATCTGTGCGTCATAACTTACGCAATTTTAATAATGCCAATCTTGAGCGAGCAGCTTCCTCATATCCCATGGAAAATCTCTTCTATTTTTTTGGAAAATATCATGGAAAGTAGTGCGATATGCGGCGGGTATTCTTATCATCAGAGAGAGGATGTCCTCATATTTATGATAAGGATCTATTCACTGCATTTTATTTGCAGTAATACCTCGCTCAAACTACCTAACATTTAGTGGAAGAGTAGGACTAAGGGACGAAGGGGAAGGAGCGGAGCTAAGTGAATAAGAGTATACCTCCTAAAGTCTAATACATCATGTAGCTAGAATGGTAGACGAATTGAATATAAGGTGTCTAATGGTGAACAAAGCGCACAATGCTACAACTGATTCACTCTCGCTTGACTCTTGAGTCACTAGCGGCTACAAAATCAGTTCCTCCGTCTATTCCTTTCAAAACTTTCTTTCTCTTCTATGTCTCCCTCCCCCAAGGGATTTTCAGCAAAGATTAAATTGATAGGAAGATCTTTAAAAAAATGAGTCGGTGAGTGCTCATGGCATGTGGTACCAATAGGCGTTAAACGGTCATCTCCACCTTTCATTAAGTTAGTTTGAGTAAGATATCACTTCTCCTAGAATTTATGAATTTGACGTCATGTTAAAGAAACACTTTCATAGTTCTAATGATATCAAAATATTAACCCCTTGCGGAACTACTTTTCGAGCAATTTGCCTAAAAATATAAGCTGTTTTACATGGGATATACTATTACTGCTGTGAACTCCAGAGGGAGAATATTGAAAAAAATTAGGAGTTTATAACGCCTAGAATTTGTAAAAAACTAACGGTGTGTAGTTTGCATGTTTCCTCAAGTATTTATAAAAGTTAATCTATTACCCACCACGGTAATTTTCACAGAGTCGAAACATAACTTCTGTTATGAAGACGTTTTCACCGTACGGCGTGAAAAAATGAGTCAAGTTAGAGACTTATGTGGATATATATTTATTTATTGAAAATTTTTGTCATTAATAAATATTAGGAGAAACTCAACATATCGCTATTCCACCAAGTAGATTCGGCATCAGTTGAAGATAAATAACTATTTTAGCGCCATTAATATTACAATATTTACTTCATATTTCTTACAAACGCTGAAGTTAAAAAATAAAATTCTTCATCGAATTTGTCTTCATTATGACTATGCAAATATCCCTCAAACTACCTTAACGTAGCTTCAGATTCATGTGGTTTTCTATCCTTTGCTTGGAAGGTTTATGGGCATTTCCTACCCTTACTTCTCCATTTCAGGGTTTTCATTAACCGTTGTTAAATGTCGATAAGTAATATCCCGCCGTTAGCTATCTCTTGACCTCTTCATGACTTCTGTCTCCCATCATCTTGCCCAATATTAGCATCCCTCAACTTCCTCATCCCAGCCTAGCATCATTTGCATCTCCGAAACCTATTTCTTTTCCTCCCACACTCTCTTTAACATGTACTCGTTTGTGTACCCACAACAAACGAATATGAAAGTGATTCCAGAGTTTAAGTTGAAAAGCTTCTCATTGCTTCTTCACTTGTAGTCCATGAAACGATTGACATGTCAGAAATAAACCACAATTTCCAGAATTATTTAAAGAGCAGAAAATTGTAACGTGTGAAAATATAGTTTGGTGAGATACTCGCCTCTAGGAATTTTCAACAAAGATTGATGTAGAGGGAGGTCTTGAAGAAAAACAGAATCATGGAAAAGAGAAATCTGAAAAAAGATGAGAAAAGCCGCTTGAGCCGTGAGAAGAAAGAAGAGAGCAAATACGCTCAAAGTCAGATGACTCTCCCGCCCTCAGGGCACGCAACCTTCTTCTTGTGCTCTTCTTTTCTTCCGAGTTGTTTTCCCATTCAATCTCTCCCTCTATTCTCCTCTCTTGCCCCGCACGAAGCTGTGATAGATTTGCCTCGCTTAAAGACCGAGCGAAATTTCCGCCGGGCGGAACAGAATTTTTGAGCTTGGTATTGCTGTGTTCTCGGTGCTCAGGAAGGAGAGCGGCAATCATTGGAGGAGGCGTAAGGAACACTTCGAAGGGGGAGTCCAAGAAATGAGATCTTCAATGACCCACTCCAAAGGGAACGAAACAGCCGGAAGCGGACTTAACCAGGTTTACCCCAACTCATCTCCGGAGAGAGATGGGGAACACTGGAAAACGGTTTTCTTGTGGAGGAGAGAGCTTGCTTATAATAAAGGTGAATAGCGTATCGTAGGGAGGTACCCTACGATACGCTATTTACCTTTTTAAAAGTTAAGTAAAACAAATAGCCGGTAAAATGCACTGAATTTAATTTGGTATTCAACCACTTGCTTGATAAACTTTTGAGCAGTCCGTGAAAACGATAAACAGTTAAGGGCCAGCTGTTATCAATTGATGCATGCGAAACACTCGGACGAAGCTATTTTAATAATATTAGGGTCATGTGATAAATACCATGAAGTAGTGTATATGACTGGTAATACCATGAGGCATCACTAGGCGTTAGAAGAATATATTTACCATTTATTATAGCAACATCAGGTACCTCTACTTGGGAGAGTTTTGGACAGTCCCTACCCTGACTTCTACATTACACAGTCTTCATAAAGTGTTCCCATAGATTTATCATTATTATTAATCCTAAATTTCTCTCTCATTATCTCGTCAGGATTTCTGTCTCCCATCATCTCATTCAAGATTTCTATCCCTCTTCTTCCTCATCAGTGCTTCTCCAGCATACATACCATCCCTCCATCACCCCATACAATACTCTATTTCCTCACAACATGCCCTCCATCCCTTTTTACTGGATATTTCGAATCTCGGAAGACTATTTCTCTTCCTTCCATACCTACTCTCTCCATCATGTCCTCTTTTACATACCCATGGCAGACATATTTGAAAGATTTCAGGGGTTCAAGTTGAAAAGCTACCTAATTAGTCAACTTTTGGTCCACACCCTCAAACGATAGACACGTTAGCAATAATCCAGTATTTCCCTGCTGTTTCAGTGCAACAAAATTTGTGCAGGCAAAAATTTAGTTCCATGTGAGAACCAATTTAATAAATATTTGACTGTTTAATATCATGTACACTGAAGTACTAAGGACATTAGAGTAGAAGGCTTGGTAACAGGAGTAAATGAGAGAAAATTGTTTAGTTAGAGGGGGAAAATGAAAAAAAAACGGAAACTTTGATCGTCAAAGAGAGCGTTGAGATATGAAGAGTTGAAGAGAGGGAGACAGTATAGATCACGAAGATAGTTTGGGGCATGATTGACAAAACCAAAGATTGGGAGGGTCGAGAACTGGACTGGACTATCCTAAAATCTTGCAATGCACATTTTGATGGCCTACTCTGTTGTTTATCCGACTGCAATAATATCCAAGATGTATAATATTTAACACGTCTAACGATGCTTTAAAATGTCCTAAATTTGAGGCAAAATCGAAACTAGGGGTACCGCATCAAAATCTAAGTGAATCATTACCACCAATTTGAAAGTAAACAGAGAGAGGATAATGAACAGTTACCAAGAACCGAAAATTTTAATTCTAAACCGAACTGAATTTGCAGCCGAAAGGCGGAGGGCGATGAGAAAGAAAGTCTTAATTTCTATCGGAGAGCCATAAAACATTCAAACCCCAATGAACAGGGAGGAGGTGGAAAATAAAAGAGTGAGAATAGGGAATATTATAGAAAATATTGAGGGTTTGAGACTGAGCGAGACAGTTTAGAAGGTATAAAGAGTTCAATAAAGAGAAAGTATTGGGTAATAATACACATTTTGTCGAATGTTTGGCCGTCTTAGAACCAATTATAAGGGAAGAGTCAGAGAAGATCTGTACTAGAGCCTAGTTACAGAGCACCCAAGACCCAAGATATCCGATGGTTTTTTTCCCACGGTGCGATATCTCCACCCATATTACCGTAACAGTAAATTTTATTCCTTTGTAGGGTACACCGGGCCATAGAAAAAACCTGTAAACATCCGAGAAAATTTACCATGAAAAACCTGAGAAAGCTTAACCGCCGTGCTCACTGCTCAAGCATACATGAGAGACATACATCCACGGTTACTGAGAGACGGAAAATTTCGTCTAAATCCAAATATGCATTGCAACCAAAATGTTGAAAACAGCCAAATTTCTTTCAAATGGAAGTTTAGATACTTAAAATATGTGAATGTCAATACGCAGAGTTTAAAAAACGAGAGATGTGACAAAGAGAGTGAGAGACAAAGAATGAGAATCGGCGCGGGCGAAAAAACCGGAAAAGGAGAAAAAGGGAAAATTATGGGCTTTTGAACAAATTGACAGCGGGTAGAATATACGAGGATTTCAGAATATTGAATTGAACATAAGTAGTAATTTTGTTGAACGGTTGGGGGTGGATGAACTGATTACTATAGGAGTACGGAACTACTCTATAGTCAACCTATTCCTCGGAACACCGTTTGATTGGGTAGACGTTTTAACCAATAGTAGTAGTAGTAGTAGTATTTTGGTTTAACGTGCTTCGACGGCTAAGGTCATTTCTTACTTCTTGTCTGCCACGTGCAGACAGGGGCAACAGCACTCGGACTAATTGGAGGATCACCCCTCCAAACTTAAGCCGCGCCCAACGTTGCTTAATTTCGGTGACTGATTTTTAACCAATATATTCGGCTGAATTATGTATTACCTAGCATGCATAATTTTTACCAACATTAACATGGCCATCACATTTCTTTTCTTCTAGTAAATTTCAAGCATCAGAGAAACATGTTAAATCCACAATGATCGACAGTGCCTTACAAACAGGAAGTACAAGGAAGAGATTCATGAACGGTCGCTGAAAAAAAACAAAAAGCGTCAATGAAACCAAAAAAATATTGCAAACAAGAAGGGAGAAAAAACACGACTTTAATTCGATGGTGACGAGATACGTTTGATATTTAAATGCCAGTGAACAGGGCTTCCGTGAAAGAGAAGGAGAGGAAGGAGGGGAAAACATGTGAATGTTTACCCTCCTACGTATAAATAACATAAAATAGAGAGTTTAACGCAATTATGAGGCAGGATTGGCTGCGGATGTATGTACCGATAATGATCCGAGCGCTGATAAGTTGGAGTCCTAGTATCTAACTATATCAGTAGAACACAGTTGACTAACCTCTTCTGTTTTCCAACATTTCCGACTGAAAAGTCACCTTCGATACCTACCTTATCTGTATTAGCACTAACGTATCTGTATTGGCCATCGATGTTCATTCCTTATATAAAATCCGCGTTAAAATCCGCATGCATCGCTACCGCCATGCATAGAGAAACTTAAAATATTTATCAGCAGTTACAGAAAGAGACGCAAAAAGGAGGGAGGGAAGGAGGGGGAGAAAGTGACAAAAGAGGAGATACGTGAGATAAACCAATTCCAATGAACAGGGAGGAAAGTGAAGAGCACGAGAGAACTAAGGAGAGGAGGAATAAAATTGAAGAAGTGGATAAATAAAAAATTGTACAAAAATGAGAACAATAGAAAGACAGAACAGGGTGAGTACGAGTATGGTGATATTGAGAGATAACTAGGATAATTAGAACTGTTCTGGAACCTTCCGATGCCGCAGAACACCATTTGGTGCCTTACACTGCTAGACAATGCATATGACTGTATTATCAAATTCATATCTTCAGGCCAAATAAAGTATTGCGAACTAACTGAGCCATATGGTTACGCGTCAAAATCGAGGAGAATTGTTAGTGACGCACTTATGCAAACAGAAAACAAATTCATCGACTGCAACCAAGAGACAGAAATTTTCATTCAAAACAAGCCAACATTTCAAACTAAGTCTGAGAAGTAAAAATAGGTACCCGAATTTATTTCAGCATTGAGGTGATTTTCAGTATGTTCAAAATTCAGTAAAAAATATTGTAGGCTAAGGGAAGAAGAGAGCAGTGAGAAAGAAAGGATAAAGAACAGGAAGGGGAGAAATAGAATGGGGATTCTAGAAGGCATTAAATGAACGGACGACTATACGAGTAAAAGTTAAGCAAGGAAATACCCAAGGGAATACAGTGATATGAGACAGAACTGGCAGGGGATTATCATATGATAAGGGTAACACTAGGATAAGGTTGGATGGGGTCGGGGTGGCCCAGCGGCAGCGTTCGACTCTCAGTCTGAGGGTCGAAGGTTCTATACCAAATGACAGCAAATATTTTCCTGATTTTGGAAAAAAATATATCAATTTTAAAATCTGGAGTGAGACTGCGAAAATTTTCTTCACCCTCCATGCTACCCGGCTGCAACCTATCAGGCTCTACTGTTGAGAGGCAGAAGGTGTTGATGGAAGAGATAAAAAAGGTCGGTCCTGTATCAACTGCCAGTTTCGGGCGAGAGTGAAATTCACGGAATCGGCCGGAGTACTGCGATGTGGAAGGCAACGGTAAAACACCACATTAATCTCCCTAGAAGATGAATTCAACCAATCTTAGGATTTAAAAATCAAAGAGTATGATGGTAAAAATAGGTAGTATATTTTTAAGAGGACGATGATTTCTTAGAACAACTTCTAGTAACCTACTAGACTTCTACTCAATACACCCGACTGTAGTATCAACCAAATTTTAACAATTTCACTATTAGTAACTTGACCGAAACTTTTCTATTATTAGAGGAAACACTGAGAGGAAAGTACAGTCAAAATCCGCAAGAATCGTTGTCACCATGAGAAAGCAATGATAAAATATTTTCATAAACGTATGCTGAAATACAAAAATGTCATTACAACCAGACACATTGCAAGATCGAGGTATGGAGCAGAAAAAATAACTCGAATTTATTTCAATGGTGGGAAAAATCCGTAAGATATTCAAATGCCAATAAACAAAGGGAAAGAAGAAGATGAGAGAAAGAACCGAAAGGGGAGAAAAAAAATTCAAGCCGGCGAAGAAATAGCTTTGAATTGCAGAGAGAGGGCCAAGGGTTGGACTGGGTTAAGGGTACGGGAGGGTGCGAGAGGTGGAGTGAAGGTAAAAGAACAGAAGGAGGCGGGAATGTAGGAACAAAGGGATTTCTTCGGAGGGGTGGCGAAGGAGGCCAGGAGACAGGGTGGGGGGGAGAAGGCAGGGTGCGGAGGGGAATACGGAAGGAGAGAGGCATTGGGTGCGGAAGGAGATTGGGAGGAGGAGGAGAAGGGGGCGCTATCGATCCCTTTATGACCTCCCCATCCCAACCATCCCTTACCCTCCCCCAATACCCTCCCATCACACTTATTATCCTCCCTACTGCGCCCCTCCCCCTACGATACCACCTTAGACACCCCACCCTTACTTCTTTCTTCGAAACGTTTTAAAGGTAATTCGTCTGTCTCAAGATGGGGGTGGTGCCAGGAGGTGAAGGGGTTGGATTGAAGCATTTACCCCATGAACGGAGGCTTGGGAGTGGATTAAAAAGTCCGAATCGCGAACCTTAGCTAGTGACATCTCGCTGAGTAAGCTCCTGTTGAAGGAAAAATCCAAAAAGTCCAAATTTTCATTCTGGCATCGCTATTTTTTTTGACCTTACAGTGTTGTCCACTCAAAACAATTTCATGCGCTAAAAATCAATCAATGCATAATTGCGTTCTTCCAATGTTAACAAGAAAAAATCAATTTCAATTGGCGTTTCACTTAATGAATAACTCGAATGAAGTGCAATTTTCCACTGATGGATAATTTGGATAGATAACCGGGTTACTATGTTTTTCATCGATTATTTCCGTTTAACGTTTCACTTTAATCAAATGAAGGTGTCATATTTTTTATTGAGTGCCGACCCTTGGTATAAAAGTATTGAGGGGATGGCGATGAGTGGGCATGGCATGGCGTTTCAAAAACATCGATTATAATACATAGATTTCGTTGTAATATATGTGTGGGTTATAATCTTGCCTGGCTATCATGAGAAGAGCTATATTCTCGCACATACCTTCCATTAATTTTGGGTCGAAAAGATAAATGCTTAAAGATTGAAATCCAATAAAGCCTTTTCCTCTCCTACAGGAATCCGTTAACCCCTTTATGATCTCCCAAACTGTCCGGAACAATGTCACATCTGCTCGCTGGCTCAAACCAAGGAGAGGGTAGAGATGCAACCTTATTAATAGAATTGAACTTTAGTTTTACTTTATTTTTTCCGTGCCATTATGCACTAAAAGAACAAAGACACCACGTTTAAGGTGCAGCTGAGCGATAAAGATTAAAATTATTTATGCCAATAAAAAATTGTCCGATTTGCATTAAATCTATGCTAAAGAGATTTTAAATCCACAATCCGTAATGTTGAAAAAAAATTCTGTAAACTGGTGTTTTCCATACTAACACTTTTACCATCTTCCAAATAATTCCATGTTATATTCATTTATAGTTAACAGAAAAGAAGTTAGCATACTATTCTCACGAATTAATCTCATCCTATCCCAGAACAATTCTATAAATACGTTCCCCACCGCAGAGAATATTTAACGCTGGTCCAGGCAGTCAAGAACGTTCTACATTCGTGCTATTAAGTAATACTTATACAATACCATGACATCTTGTAATATGGACACCATTTTTACTATGTATCCTTTGAAATCGCCCGTATCTTTCAGCGCATTTGATTCCATGCGCGAACCGTAAGCATATTATTGCCTAATCCATTTCCGGAGTATCTTTTTCTTTCCCTTTGTGTGTCTCAGATGGCGAGAAAGACAATCCTCAAATTCTGTTAAGGGGCGACGAGCGAGAGGATGAAAGTGGATCTCCTCGGAGAGCAAAGGAACGCCGCTGGGCCTTTTCTTTTCCCTTGCGAGAAGAGAAAGGAGGAGCTTATATCGAGGTAAATGAAAATTGGTCGCGGCCGTAAAAACCGAAATAATGGTGGAAAGCGTGTACGAAAGCGTTGGCCATGTCCCAGAGAACTCGAGGACAAATAGCGTGTGAGAAGAAAACACTGACATGTGTTACTGCACCTTAGAAACAGAAAATACTATTCCAAAACAAAGTGATTGATTGGAAACAAAGGTAAAAGGTGAGATTGTATTTGCTTAAGCTATCAGTGTTTAAGTACACCAACTAATAAATGTAATACAATAGATTCAAAAACCACACTTGGCAGTATCATTACTGTAGTACATGCTAGAGTGTTAAATATTTCTGGAATTTAAATGGCAGAGGATGATAATTTCTTATCTCCATTTTAGCACCAGAAAAGGTTCAATTTGCTTTTTCAAAAGATAGCTATAAATTCCAAATAAATTAATGCGAAGAAACTTCAAATATAACGCAATCCAAAGTAAAATCTAATGCCAAATTAGTTGATGGCCTTAAAACACGAAATGTGTTGAGATGGATTATACTGGCAATTATAATCTATAGTGTGAATACATGTATTTGAGCTCGACTAGCAAAGTTACGAGAGCAAAATGTCAACATGCACAGAAATTGTTTTTTGCGAACTATATGATACAGATACCTGTATGTCTTATATTATTACCAATTTTGCCATCTCTTTCTCACGCTGAAAATTGCAGCCACAAATCAAGTTAAATATGCTATGAGAGAAGCTTCAATTTCTTACATCATAAGTATTTTAGGATTAATCTGCTGCGGATGTGGTTGCATTATAGGGATATGTAATGGTTATTGTAAAAATATAAATGACGTTTTACAAAAGTCTTTCTTAGTATTTAGTCTTTAGTCTAAGTATTCCAACCTTCGTTGATTTGATTACATTTATGAATTCATGTGCTAATACGATCGATTGTTTAATAAGAAACCTTACCAGGATATTGCAGATGGATGTTAACCAGGAAAATGCAGAAACGACTTTGCAAAATATAAGTGAAGTAAGGCAAAATACTGAATTATTTGCCCATTTATACCCATATAACAGTCTCATGTTTTGCTGTTTGAAGCCCATCACTAGCCTCTTGACAAAGCCTCGATCGATACCCAATGGCAGACTTATAAAAGACAGGCAAGCCACTCCCACCCGACTCCCAAACGCCATTGATTCGCCAAATAAGATTGATCCGACCACACGTAAAGGACGCGCCTGGCACCTCCAAATGCTTCTCTCCGGCGTTTTTTTGAAACGGAGGAAGTGAATATAAAAATATATGGATTTGACGCTCCTTGTTGAAAAAACTCAACAAAATAAAAGCTTTCTATCATACCGTTCGCGATAAAACGGACATAATGGAGGCCATCCGAGTCTGTAAGGAAAGTAATAGAGCGGAAGAATTGGACAATAAATTATCAGAATTGAAAAGAAAGAATCTTCGTTTTTGTCCAATATATCCAAAAACGCAACAGTTCATTAGTGTATTATTGTTCTACTCCTACTCTCTAACAACACAATAAAAGTAAAGGGACGACCAATTACTAGTGGTTAGGTAAATATGCTTAGTAATATTTAACAAAAAGGAATGAAACGATAGTTTCCATTAATATTTTAATCATATTGACATTTCGACATAAGAGGTATTTTAATCACTATAGTAAATATGTTGTTAACCGTCCATAAATTGGATATTCTTTGGCGATAAAATTGTAATATTTATCATTAAAATTTATATTACTAATATATCAAGGAATCTAGATAGAAAAGAACAACCAATTCAATTACCGTATTCCTCCCCCATACATATTTTCACTACTCAGCTTTTATTTCGAAAATCCTTTGTTCGAGCGTATAAATTATGCCTGCTCTTTAGAATATACTGGTGAAGTCCAAAATCACAAAAAAAAATTCGCTTTTCAAGAAAAGCAAAGCGGGAATTCTTGTAACGAATAATGTAATCGAATGGTTAAAAGAAGGAAAGCAAAGGTCCTTAAAACGTGTATGAGAGCAAGCTTAACTTTTGAACTAGCACATCTCATATGGCACTTGAACGAGTAATAGTCAAAATAGCCCGTCATGATACAATTTATGTCTTCCAGCAAGAGCAAGATTCGTTCTCATATCGAGTGTGAAAATATTAGGATGGTAATTTAATTCGCCGATGAAGCCACGGGAAGTCTACGTAGAAGAAACACAAATTGTTTGTCTACTCGGGAGACAAAAAGGAATCGTCAGTTCATTAGGCGTACAGAAAAAATACTACTGCTCTTTGACTCAGAGGTTGAGATAAGCCGAGGTTAACGACCGAGGCAACGCCCAGAGACTCGCGAGAGAAGACGAGCGACATTACCGGATTTTTTTAACCAACCTACCGATTTCTACAGGGAAATACTACAGCAAGAATTCCTTTAAACCCACTCCAACTCCCTTCCATTTATATTCTACAACTGTTTCCGGAAAAGCAAACATATTACACTGAATCTTACAAAGGGAGTAGAATTGAAATTTTATATTTTTTACCCTTAATACTGTAAGTAATTACCAAAAATGGAATAGGTATCGCCATATCGCCGCCTCTTCTGCACCAAAAAACAGCTCACTTTTTCAATGTTTGCTGCCTTTACATTAATGACAAGTAATATTGACATCCTGGGATGTATAAATGTTTTATACGTTCCAAATTGAACTCATCATAAATATAGAATTATCGATAACTGTAGACATGAATGAAATCTCTTCCAATGCCATTATTGCCAAAGTCTAAAATACATGAGGTAAAGCACACTGAAGGTGATGAAGAGATCTAGATAGCAGATTAGACATATCAATGGCGCAAATACCCAAAGCTACTTTTGGGCATGGGAGCAACTGGGAAGCATCCGAGAGATAAACATCAAGCGTGGCAAATGAGTGAGCTCGCACTCCGTGTATATGTTAATTACCTGATGAATTTCAGAGCACGACAAGGGAAGAAAAAATAGAACTTTCACTAACTGAAGTTACCTAAAAGCATTCAGTCTGTCCCTGCTTGTTTTTCTCTCCTTTCGTGTTAAGCTCTCCCGCGGTCACGACGCGTCGGAAGTCAGGGTTACGTGCCTTTCCGTGTTTGATCACTTCCAACGGTAGGGGCGTTGTTCAGTCTACATTGAGAGAGAGAAAGAGAGAGGGCCAGAACTAGCGAACACTTCATCCATCTAGTCCTCACTACAGGTCGATCGACTATTGGATTGGATCGAAAGGGATCAGGATACAATTTCAAAATTTCTAGCCGAGTACTGCTAAACGTACGTTTCAGATTTGGCTAATAATCCCTGTTAAGGGGTTTTCATATTTTAACAATCTAAACAATGATCACAAGTCTTTTGCGGTGAGTCTTATAGAGAACTTTTAATGACTCTAAAACTCTGCATGCCAGATTATGAAATTCCAAAAGATATGCACAATATTATCCACTCACGCCAAGCCTCCTATATTTTTCTGAATCTATTTAAATGCTCTAAATGATCGTTTTGTTGAAACATCTTGCCATATATAATATAACATTTTATATGGGTTCACTATTATATGCTGCTGGTTGAAATCTTTTTGCATTCATTTACCATATCGTATAAAATAGCAGTCGAGAAGATGCCATGGAATGCTTCAAAAACCAACAGTAGTATAATTATGATATGACCTCTACATTACTTAGTCGGAAAATTTTTAACTATCCAATACCCGAGAAAATATTTCAACTTATACTTATTAACCTTATGGGCCTCTCCATTGTCAAAAAACATATAGCCGTTAACAATTCAGTATCTTGGAAGTCGTATGTGAATTATAGGCAAAATAGGTTCGCGGATAGGTAAAATAGGTGACTTCTGTGCATTTACATGTTTGATCACCTCCAACAGAAGAGGCGCATTGCTGCCGGCGTTGAGAGGCCGATCGAATAAACATTCTCCATTCCATCCTCACTACACGTCGATCGGCGATTGGTTTGGATCGTAGCGGATCGAGATAGGCACGACTCCAAACATCTCGCTCATCTTCTCTCGAACACTCACACACATACACAAATGCAAAAAAGCACACTCTCGAGCTGCTCCATTCCCAAATTCCACTCCCACATCCAGTCTCCCCGACAGCGCTGCATCGCAAAAGAGGAAAATGGTCGGTAGAGGGGCCCTCGCGGGACAGGTACTCTCCGCCGTCGCGCTTAACCACTCTCAGTTTTCGAACTGCTCGGAAAAGAGATAATGAGTTTTTTCCTTGAAAACCCAGAAACGAGTTGCATGTCCATTACCTCCAGTGCCGCGTCGAAGGTGGAATCATAATGAAGTGAGCACTTGGAAAATGTTTTCATATTATTTGAGCGGGAGCTAGGTTTAAAAAAACTTCGACATGTAATTAAACCCCAATTTGAATTCAAATTCTTTTTATCTTGAACCGTGACCTGGCTAGAGGTAAAAACGTCAAAAATATCAACGAAATGGGTAAATTGTATTCAGGTCCATATAAAGTGGAAAATCGGTGTATGTTTTTTGTTTGAATGTTCAAAATATTTAGCAACCTCCAGATGTCAAATAGCCATCAACCTCATACTCAAGTTAATCGTCTTTATTGGCTAATTCCACAAAAAAGACCTAAAGTTTGTTTAAAATAATTCTAAAAAGCAGAGAAAAAGTTGATATTATTATTCCGACATATATAATTAAATGCAATTCGCACAGACACAAAAGTGCATACAATTCAATTCTAAAATTATATATAAAATAATTGGATTAATTATTTTCAAGCTAGAAGTTATTTAAGATTGTATGATAACCTCATTCTTATCGTAACGTTACGCGATAACACTTTCCCATGCGCTTTGTACAAGTTCCAACTAGGGTAAAATTTATATTTTATCACACAGCGCACCCCAGGTTGGTATGTCCAAGTAGGTTCTAACATCTTTCTCTAGTAATATTGCCACGTAAAAAACGTATATATGTGTTAATTGGAATGCTTCTAAGTATCTGAGCAGGGTCACCAAATGTTACTCCATTCCATGTCGGTATAAAAATGAGTAAATTTATTACAATGGACGATGGATTAGAGCATATCCTTACTTCATAATCCTTTCTATTTAATTTTCATTCCGTGTATCTGATACAGGAAAATACGCATCGGATCACTCATATATAGCTTTCTCCAACATCCGTTAAAGGGTGAAATATGAATGTTGTTTTTTGAAGAGGACGCTCTCCTCCGAAATAGGGAAGGTACGCAGGGATCACGAGAAAATCGTGAAGAACAACGACCGGAAGAGTGCAGTAGAAAGCAAGAGAGAGTAAGAAGAAAAGGAGGAAAACAAGGAAAAGAAAAAGGGGTAAATGTGAAGAAAGGGCAAAAGTAATTTGAAAATAGATCCGCAGCCACGGTTTTGGCTGAAATAGAATGAATCATCATTATCCACTAATCTTTATATCAATGTGGCAAGCATTAAGTTGGATATTATTTTTCATAACGAAATTAGTTGGGTACCTTAACGTGAAAAGAATTAAGATGGCAACTATTTATACACAACGCGATGTGTAGTGTACCTTCTCGCCATCTCTTGCATTTATTAAGCACCTAATTTTAGGAAGAATTTTCCAGTGGTAAATATATGCATATAAAACTTTTGAGGTTCTTCAGGGAAGAAGAAACTATATTTTCTTCTTTCCGAAATATTAAGTATTCACCAACCCAAACCGGAAAAGAAAGCAATAATATAAATACTCTAATTTTACTTAATGATTTTTCACTTGCCTTATTTTTCCCTCACCATTTGGTACGAAATGCAGTATAGATATACGCTGCGAATAAAACTACGCTGACCGCTACATCAAAATTATAATAATAAAGCAAATTTATTACCATTAACCGGTTTAAGAATAGTATTTTTCTGAAGTATATCACTAAATATCAATCTCATCGTACGTAAATACAAATTTTCTATTACTCTAAATACTCCATTTCATAAAAAATTAGTTTATTAAGTTTTCACTACAAATCCTATAATGCCTCAACAAATCTAAGCAAATTTTTCATCAATTATCGCTGCGTGAAAAGAAACTTATTTAAATGAAACGTTTCTCCGCATTTGTGCAGGATTGAAAATCTATAAATGTCTTCTATATGATGGAAAACAATGAATCAACTGATTCCAATTGACACGAAATTGGAGAAAATCATCAGCTCATTTTCCTAGCCTTGCAGTTAATTTACAGCTCTCGCGAAAGCTTATGGCGTTCGGATGCGCGGCGTTTGTGTTGTCAGCGTCATACAAATTCCGTTTTTTTAAATGCACTCGTACATGGCACAAATGCCATGTCTTTGCTTTCCCCTACGTCTCTTTTTCCTACCCCTTCCACCAAAACTTACCCCTCCACGACGTCTTCTTCTGCGCATCCTAACTTCATAAGCTTTCGCGAGAGCTGTACATGACGCGTAGTTGATGCAGGTAAAAAAATGGCAATGTATGGGCACAATGAATTTATAACGAACGATTTCCTCCGACGAAAACATGAGTAGGTTAAATGCGACGACGTCTTATCAGAGGATGAAAGAAACGACACATAAGAAGAGCACACCAGATCAAAAATACTGTTGACTGAGTGAGCGAAAAAAATTAATGGAACGGCCATGTAGGTAAGATGGATAACAATAGAACTGTAAAGATTGTTCGAAACAACTCGGGACAAGGTAGACGAAGTGGAGGATGACCCAGAAGACGTAGAAAAACCTAGGCATTAGCATAGAAGAACAGGCCACTGACCTAATACAGAAGAAGAGGAAGAAAAATTCGTGTAAGGATGAAATCTGGCCGTGGTTATTTGAACGGGACGCTCTCTACTGAAAGCAGGAGGCAAGAAGAAAATAAAGGGAAGAAAGGTAGGAAGACAGCGGTGGGAAATGAGAGAGGGAGATGAGAGAGCACGATGAAAAGACAGGAAACAAGTATATTGAAGAGAGAGAAGCGAAAGAGAAGGAGGGGCAATTGGGCGAGAGGTCCGCAGCCACGATGGTGTATGGCTGAAGGGGGCGCGCTAATTATGCCAGTAGTGAAACCATGAGAGAGATCTGTATGGGATGAGGGGTAGGGTAGGGGAAAAAAGGGTCGCTGCTGCCCTTTGTTCCAACCACGGCCGAAAGGGATTATATGGGCTCGAAGAGGGTTGAACGAGAGGTGGGAGGTGGCAAAGGGAACAGGGTAACGGCTAAGAAAAGCAGGGAACGGAGTGAAATATGGTAGTTGGGTTAAGTTCCCAGGGATGAGATTCACACAAATTCACGGGCCTTAATTAGCTTTCGACGCAGGACGACTATGGCGTACATTTTTGGCCTGGGTTCCATGGGCACATGCACTTCTGAGAGAGTAGGGGCATCTCCGCATGATATTTATTGACGTCGATGCTAAAGCGAAGTGGTAGGTCGTGATCGTAAATAGTGACACCATTGCTTGACACCACGCACTAATTGGATAATATTTGTTTAACCTCCTATTTTCGTCCCCTCATACGAATTGCCTCACATCAACTTCTCGCGACATAAAGCGTTAAGTGAAGTCGTCTAGTGTTACCAAACGACGAACTGCGGTTTCATTAATTCGTAAATGAACATGAATACCGTAAGAGAAAAATGCAGACCATCCAGAATGGGACATTATAAGCAAATATATTTAAGGCCGTAGGCATAACATAGACGATATAAATAATGAAAATTAACAAAGTTTAGCTCAATATTGTGAATGTGATCTTTCAATGCAAAAGTTAATTACATAATACCGATGTTAGTTAATTTCGCGCGTATCTAATAAGCGTTCAATCATTGACTGTTCAAACTACAGACAACGATATAGAGATAATTATTTCCAGGAAACTTCAATTTTCCGCCCGTATTTATAGCTAAGTGGAAAAATTATCCATTTTTTAAACTATACGAGTCACAAGTATATTCTGCAATTTGCGGTTACAAAAGATTAGGGTACTCTTTCATAGACTTCGTTTAAATATTTGCTGAAAATACACCTTTAGGGTGTAGGTATGTAAACATATTTTATCAGGCACCACCAAAAACTATGCTAATTAATCCCCATTTGTCAAAAAAATCCCATCTACATTAGCAAAACTGAAAATTTGACAAAATATCTTTTCCATTATGCCAATATCTCAATTTTTCTGCCATTCTAATTTGAATATATGGATAAATCCAAATGTAAATTAAGTCAATGAAAACAGATTTTGAATGAAAATGAGTATTTTTATAGGGTAATAGGAATCAACAATCAACGATAAACGCAAATGAATCCTAAACCACAGTATTAGAAGCAATAAAATAATCTTTCGTAGCCTAAAAATCAATTTTATGATGATATTTAAAGGCCATAGAAAAAATCCCATAGGGCATGAAATTCACGCTACACTCTTAATTTGATTGGTACTCATCTCCGTGCCCTAAATACATCTATTTGGTAAACACAGCACGGATCTGAGCTACTGATTTAGGATTACACCCGTCAATAACGTGATGGACAGACATGTAATCTGCTTTGTGAACCTTCAACCAATCACCCCGCCGCGCAGGTCTAAATCAATTACTTAAAACGGCCACCATCCGAATTCTGACCAAAACAAAGGTTAACGGAGGTAATTGGCGGGCCAGTCGAGGGACTTCGTGGCTCAAATGCAAGATGAAGGCTCACGAAAACACAATCATGTTGATGTTAGCTCACGGAATACATAAAATGCATATCCAGCCAGTTAAGACTAGTTAATATGAAGACACAGGCAACAGTGGTGCAAATTTGGAATTATTATTACAGTAGAATGCTGCGAAAAAAGGAATTGAACTGAATCGTGAGATTCCACACTTCGGGAAATTTCGAATACCCCCTAACATGTTAACTGTCCCAGAATTCCATTTTTAGCCTCCTTTTACATGACGATAATAATCCAAAATCGGGATCACTATACAGCTGGATTAGCAGATATTTCATCCTGTACAATTTCCTAACATTAGCTTTGTTTTTTCACATGGAATTCGTAGAGTAATGCGGACTTTTGAATCTGTGAATTTCACAAATATATTATTCCAATTAAGTCCCCAAACAGCGCAGAACCAAGCACCAGCTTTGCGAGGTTTTCCATACTCCTGGTAACCCTGGTAATCAAATGAAGTTTCATCCTCTCATACATGGTATCATCTCATGCCATAGATATACAGAAATTCCCTGAAATTAGTCTTATCAGAAGACAGACAATTTCAAATAAAATACTAGCGAGTAAAAAAGTTACTTACACAGCTGTTTCAACTGTAATATTTCATGCTGAACTTGAAAATTTAATGCAAATAAACATATCCTCACAATTTATTTCCCGGCTTTACAACTGAAAAGGCTGTCATGAAGGAATTCTACCTAGTTTAGTTTGAAGCTCAAAATTTTACACCAGTGTCGTCTCCTGTCGAATTCCCATATTTTAAGGTAGTATACGCTGACTGGTGACAGAATAGTGAAGCACGCTGACTGAATTCAATGCCTCAAACGGAAATATACCGTGATAATAACGAGAAACACAACACTAAGTCGATACAAAATATTCTCTAAAGTATGTATGGATAAGTGTAGCGCAAAAGTGGATTGCAGAGATACATAATTGGACAATACACGTTCTTTAATGAGAAAAGATAGATTAGTGGGGATTGAATATGTAAATATGGTAACTGATAGATAAAAAGTTTATAGTGCAAAAATGTTAGCAAAAGAGTAAGTCTCAGCTACGACTATGTCACGGAAAGAACGATGCTGTAGAAGGAAGAGAATGAAAGAATAACTAACAATAACTAACAATAAAATAATAACAAAGCATAGGAACGTCCATCGAAGGAATAAACATCTTTTGTAACGGAAATCGGTTTTTAATGAAAACGATGCCCTAAATTTTCTACACTATAATTTATTACCGACCATGGTTTCAGAAATTCATTTCCCTCATCAAGGTCCTTGATAATGGCAACGCTTTGCTGAAACCATGGACGCTAATACATTAAAGCGTAAAAATACTAAGCTATCGTTTCTATTATAAATGAACTGGCTCCACAAATTTAGGCCAGAGTATAATAAGAAAAATAATAAATTTTTGTTTCCTTCTTCAACAGAATTAAACCTTACATTAATATTGAACAATTAGAGAGTAATTTTAGGTAGCCTTGAAAGAGAACCTGCGTTAAGGCTAACATTAAATGGTCATTCGTTATATTTTATAACTCTTATACACACAGCAGATGTAAAAGGGATTTACAATATTGCTTCAAGTTATCAGTACGTACATTTAGTAACAATATCATATAAATATATTTCACACAGTTCAAATAATATATCTTCAAGACATTCATTAGTATGAAGCCAAGACTCCAAATGTTTTATATTCCATTCACAGATTATGATTTACCCAAGAATTGGGTACTAAATTGTACACCATAGGTCCTAAATACAGAAAACATCGTTTAAATAAAGTAAGGTATGGTCTCAGCATGGGTACACGAGTTTTGTGTAGGGTGAAGGGAGAATGTAAATACAATTATAACCCATAATTTCCACTTCTTATATAAAAATGTCGTAGAACTATATAAACATATAAATGCCTCGTTGGAAGCGCTGAATGCCTCAATAGAAGCAGGAATGAATCGGTCACTTATACATAGGTAAATCGGTTACAACCATGCACTCCACAACACCTGGAAGAGACTCCTGAGAAGGAACGCGCCAAAAGAAGGGTGCTCAACGCTGATTGGCTGCGCTAACGGAAGGCCCCCTTGAGGACGGTATATATACAGGCCAACTTTCACCGTTTGGCATTCGGACTTGATCTGAAGATGTGGCCTGCATTGGCTACGAAACGTCATCGTAAAGATACACCGACGCAGCTTTGCCCGAAAAACATGGAGAAACCAGCACAACAGCGCTGCGAAAGCCTCAAACAGAAATGCACTATGGAAAATTGAAAGGTCACCACGGATTGGAATCGCTGATGGAATGAAGTATGGAACTCAAAAGAAAATCCAAGACCAGGAAATGAGTCGTTAGGGAACGGTGTGTGAATTAAATCGAGCGTAAAGCCGCAAAATCTGCAAAGCGAAAGCCTCAAGAGAGAGAGAGCAGACACTACCTCGCAGGGCGACAGTCGCACCTACAGCTAAGCTGCATGCATGTATTCGTCCCGATGCACGCAACTCGTGCGGCACAAAACCATTTAGGGGCTCCGTCTCCCAGGAAACCAACGAGCGCGACTCACCTCCTCCCTTGGCCATCAACCGAACCGTTGCCTACTAGGCAACTCCACCACCCCGCCTTGAAACCCAGAGGCACCACCCCAATTTCTCGTGGAAATCGATAGAACATAGCCTAGAGAGGGACAGACGGCTCGTCGGAAGGTTTACGAGGGGAGATAGAAAGAGAGCTACTGGGTTGAGCCTGAGAGCGTTTTGAGATTGAGAGGGGAATATGAGTAGGTGTGAAACGAAGAGAAGTGGAATGGATGGCTCGGACGGGACGAGTGCCCTCCACATCACAACACAATGGGAAGGCTGACATTAGGCTGACGACCAACGACTCTTTAAGTCCATCACCAACGAAGGGAGACTATCGAGTAATTCGTGAATAGAACCTCTGTCAAGTCTCCCCGCTCGATCGAGAATTTTAATTACGCAATGACGGATATTTACCTCTATTCAGATCGGTGTCATCGACGATGCGATTGCAATGACTTTATAGCTGTTGCGTGGGCAGGAAGTCCACTTTTATCCGTAAATTGGAATAAATAGTTCGCTCGTTATACCGAATGTAAGTCCATTGCCGAAGGGTGGGGCTATCGATTACTTCGTAAATAGAACCTCTGCGTAATCTCCCCGCGCATTCAAGAATGTTAATTAAGAAATGATCAACATTTAACCCTATTTAATTAATATGGATATTTTTCTCTATAACGATCAAAGTCAGAAAATCTTATCATCGAGGATGTGATTGCGTTGAACTTAAATGACTACTGCGTGGGCAGGAGGTCCACTTTTATGCATAAATTGAGATGAATAATTCAGTCGTGAATACGTGCGCTGTGTCAGTTGGTACTTTTCGTTTTTAGGCATTGCTTGATGAAATTGCATGTTTGAATGAAAAAATACTTATTATGGTAGAAAAAATTAATACCGGCCCAATTGTCAACTTTTTCACCGCTTCTTAGTTCTTCTAAGACCCTACAAATTACTGTGAAATAGCTAAAAACCCGGATTAGTAGTAATTTTTTTGTCGATACAACAAATTATTTTAATTTCTTCAATTCTCTCCGAGAATTTATTCATGAATATTGGCGAATGGGATTAATTTTCAACAAGTTATTTAAAAGTATCTAAACATCTCTATTTATATGATATTCAAAATGGTCAAAAAGATATTTAAACGAGTGCAGTTTTACGCATTAAATTAGGCGCTCAACTGTGTCATTTCGTCGTCGTCGAGAGAAGATGAGTTTCGAATATCAGTTAAATAAATGCCATTTGAGAATCAAAATAAGTTGAATGGAAGAAATGAAAAAAACTGATGAGTATAATCAACCAAATGAATACGGTTTTTCAAATAAAAAGAGAATTTCCACGATCTAGACCGGCATAGTAGATGGAAATAGCTGATGCAGAATGTGATGGGAAATATCACCGCGTAATGTGGAGAAATCACGGCGCTGGAAAAGAGAAAAGTAAGCCGTGAAAAAAAGCACTGGTAGTTAATACATGATTCTCAAGATTCCAAGGGTGCACAGAGGTGAGGTCAACGATGAACTCCAAAATTAAATGGCCCCAAATAATGTTTTGAAACAAATAAAAATTAAACCAAAAACCAATAGTACGCCTCTTCGCGCGAGGGTAAAGAGAAACGTAAGCGGCCAACGACCTGTCACGATGGAAACCGTGGGCTGGTTTCCTTTCGATCACAGAAGTTAATCGCCGTTGGGTTCGGCTCAAACTCGAAGTGGTGGTCCTTCTATTCGTCCCAAGTAAAGTGGTAGCGAAACTTAGTGGCAGTCGACTGTGCGAAGCGTGACGTTAAGTGAGAGAAGGCTCCAGTGGAAAGAGTTGGCAAAGGAGTGGAAGGAAGAGGAGAGGGCATTACAGGGCGAGAAAGTGTCAGCAGCGCCTTACACGAATACTACATGATAAAAAACGAATCTGCATAAAAATACACCGGTAGCGTTCAGAAATTCATCGAAGAATCCCATCTAAGCATTTGGAATTAGAATCAAGGAAAGCTTTAAAGTTGATTTGATTACCAGATTGATCACCTTGACAACGACGGTTTGCGACCCTGGGAACCCAAGAAGTCAAACGCGGAGACTGCCTTACTCCCCCGTGAAGAGTCAGTTCGTAGGGAATGCACTCTTCCCCTGAAATGGGTCTCCTGTGCAGCTACCATCATGTTTCGCTAATTCTATACCCCTAGCTGCATTTTGCAGAAAGTCAGTGCGAAATGACCGACACGTAATGGCATTTTAACGTTGAAACCAATACGAAGTTATAAGAAAACTAATGTGAAAAAGGAACAACAGGAGAAAACGAACTGGGTTAACGGAGGACATAAGAAAAGGGGCTAATTGTCTTTTTCCATCCCTCCATTTACAGGTGAGCAATAAACAAGCCCGAGAGCGTAGTGACCTTAGGAGCGAAGCAGAGACAGACGATCACTGAGTATATGATTTGGGGTGGCCAGGAGCAGAGCTTTTGTCTAAATATTTTTTCCACTCAGGAAGTTCATTACGTGAGTACATTTGACCTATGAATTGAGGGTACCGTTACTCGGAATGGCAATTTGACCATCAGCATTTTGGTGTCCAGGCCCTTGTAAAGATAACGTAATCAGATTCAGGAAACCGCTGCAGATCCCCAAGTGCCCCCACTGCTCTCCGAAGCGGAGCATATTTCCATAATCAGCTCCGATCCTTAGCGGAGCTAAAGTGGAGCGGAGTGGCAGTGAAATGCGTGACCCTCGTAAGGGAAAAGGACAAGAGGGACATAAATAATGTATTAAGATGATAAACCTACTCTGAAGTGAGGATCCTTGCACACTACTATCGCATCATGAAGTCTGCTGTCCAGATCGTAAGGTAGCTTCATAGAGTATACAAAAAATCTCCTATATAAAATATACATACATAACCATCATATCGTTCCCTTACGGAGTATGCATTGTCAAAAGAGCTTAACTCTCGGCATTAAACCTAAAAACCTTGTTTCAATTTAAATAATTTCCTCCATTCTGCCCTATCCTTGAAAACATCCATTGCTTCTGTCACACTCATGCAATTCTTTATACATTATATCCTCCTCGTAAGACTCCAAATATTCCTCTTCTTAAGTTTCTCTTCCACCACATTCATCCATGACTTTATCGGTCTATCATTTCCTGTCACTCCATTATCACATATCTGTTTAGTTATTCGACTCTCATCCATTCTCTCAGCACGGCAAAACCAACGATGGCCGCTTTGGTCATATATATTCATTACCGGAACATCTATTCCAAATCCTTTCATTATCCACTCATTCTTTACCCTATCCCACCTACCTTTACCGCAAAAACTTCTCATTGTCAGTTAACTCATACCCTTTACCATAAGTGTGGGCATTTAGCACTGTGGGATATGCATTTAGCCCACACTTATCTTAAACCAAGCATACCCAAGTTTCACTGGCGTACAATAAAGTGGTCGGAGTATACTTTGTGTGAATACTACCAAGTGAAGAGGAGCACTGGAGTAGGCGGAAACTGCATGTAAAACACATTCCTTTTAAACGAATTTTGAGAATCCCGGGACTAGTCATGGTATTGCCTGTGCGGAGTCACCTGAAGGTGAACAGAAATGCAATATTCCACATAGGAAAAATCATTCAGGATTCGAACCCGGATCCCTCGATTTCGCCAGTTAATCTACCGAGGCGTCCTCCTCCTCAGTGGATTTTTTAGGACTTTATAGGAACAAGTGTTTCTGGACTGCCGGACAAATGATGTCAAGGAAGCAGTCCAAAGGGTACGCTTAGCCCCACAGTCCACGTAAATAAAGCTAAACATGGAACTCAATGAGGTGTTCGCTCATTTGACGAATTTTGAGGATACCGGAACTAGCCAAGGTATTATCTTTACGGAGTCGACCGAAAGTACACGTAAGTGCGATATTACACAGAGGAAAAATCATTCGCCTTGACCGGGATATATAATATACCGGGATATATTATTACACCGGTATATACTCCTTGTCATGAGACGAGCACAACGAATTCGTTGGCTGCTTAATATAGGAGGCGACCGGGAGCTGAGGTCATTTGCGTCATACGGGAGAGGTGGGTAGGTTGGCTTGAGATGGACCATTTTGGGAACGGAATGCATTTTGGGGAAGTACCATTTGGGAGTACCGGCGTCGGTGTTAGCATGCTCCTAACAAAAGGCGCCAATGGGATCACAGTTCATCGTCCTATTCGATGGATTGAGTATTACACTTGAAGTGCTATCCACATAGCAACCAAGTAGAGATCGAGATACCACTGAAAAATCTCACACCTGGGATTCGAATCCGGACGCTCAGGATGCGAAGCAAGTACTCTAGCCAACAGAGCACTCGATATCCTAACGTATTTGACTCCTTAGTTTCTTAAACTTAATTATAGCTGAACCCGATACTTGCAGGCTACCTCCCAGTTATGGATATATATTCTGTACCGGAATTGAAAATGTACCTGAAGATGTCACTTATGCAATGAAACCGGTCGTGCTGAAATAAAACCTTAGTGAAAATTAGAAATTTATCATTGTTTCTGTTTAGTATAACTCTTTTGTCGTTTTGACTCATAACAAAAAAGAGATAAAGGAATTAATATGAAAAAAGAGCTATGCTTTCATCAGGAGCAGCGCACATTACAATACGCAAACACTTAGCAAGTAAGCTAAATCTTTGCCAGCAAAGATGGCAGAAAATCAGCGGCAGGCTATCAGCTATCCAAGAGTAAGCAAAATTGTTGTGGTATTCCATAGGTCCTAGTAAAAATATGGTAAAAATTCCTTACCTTCGTCTACATGCAAGTGATCATTCATCAATTGAGATGCAAAATCCGTTACTTTTGCATGGTTAGATGTATCTATGTTCGTGTATCAGTGTATGAATAAATGTATGAGGGAATATAAGATACCTTCGTAAACAACCCATTTATTGCTGCAGCAACAATACACCAATTTACCCCGCGATCATTTGAATGAAAAAGCTATTTTCACAAAAGAATGAGGAAATAAAATATTCAAGGACAAAGCCATTAACGCAGCACGAGCGTTCCCTGCCTATCGGTCATCAAGATTGCCAGCCACTCGAATTCTTCCCCAGGTTTTTGGATGACAGATAAGTGGAATATCACCCGCAATGGCGATTACAATAGTGGTAGAATCACGCTAGCCCTCGTATGGCGAAATAACCGGAAAGATACATCAACGCTCAATTTAAGCCGCAACCGCTTTTGTCAAAACAAATCAGAGACTTCAACTTTTCGTTTTTAATAAATCTTGCTTTCACAAAAGGAATTACTCTGAGGTATTATCAAGCATGAGACAGATGCAATAAATCCAAATTATCCGAGGAATGTGTTTATCATTATGGACTATCGTTACAGGTTAAAGAGCAGACTTGAGCCTCATTTCTATTGAACAAAAGCATTTTGCATTCATTAATTACGTTCATTCACCTATAACACAAAAGCTAAGATAAATAGATACTTAAATTCATAATTAAAATCAAAACACTTGCAATTTTCTACAACATTTGTATAAAAGAGCAAATGTTATATTTCAATTATGAATACCCATAACTTCTACTTACGGACTTACGCTTATACAGAAAAGTGCATAATGTTTTATCTTTTTAACCACATAATTTTATGAACAAAAACGAATTAACTCTTTTGTTATTTACATAGACGCTATTTTTCGGTGACAGAAAAAGGACTATATTCTCAAATTTTCGGTCAATCGCGGCTTAATTATTTGCATTTGATTAATTATCTATAGAGGTAACCAGCAGCTGACGTCATTTGCACCATTAAAATATAGGTAGGATCGTTGAAAAGGGACGGATTATTTGGGATTTGAGGTAATGGTGGAGAGAAACCCGGCTTCATCATTAGCCCATACAATTTTTAGATACATTCGTGGAAAAAGTGTGCAAAGGGAGAAATTTGCTGACCTAAACATATAGACGACACGTCTACGCATAATTAAATATATGAAAAAATATATGAATCTCATTTTATTTATTTATTTCCACATCCCCGAAAACAGCACGAACGGCCTTTTGCATCGGGTTTATAAACATATAACAATAGACGAACACAAACACCCATGTCCTAAGTGGGGAAAAATCCACTCAGGCGGGACTCGAACCCGCGACCCTCAGTTTAGCAGGCGAGGACTTTACCCCGTCGCCACCAGGGCCGACACATTTTACGAAAGGATTATATTTAAGCAGTTATTAAATAATGGGGGTGGATAGTCCTTAACGCCCATACACTCCTTGCGTATTTCCTCCACTCAATATGCGCACTTACGCGCATTAAGGCCGTAAAATTCTAACCATTCGGCGAACAAACCGAAGAGAAAAACAGCAAAAACATCGTGCCCCCTTATGCCCACTGCAAGGTACACCTTAAGCATCTTTCTCAGCGTTTACCTCGCTCGTTTGGCTTGAGCTACATACATGAGGTCATTAGAAACCTGTATCCCCCCTTTCGTGGCAACAGCTCATTTCCCCAATGCCTGAATCATTTTGTGCTCGTGAAACCAATGTTACGATCTCCTTAAAGACGGTAGTTTGAAACGCCATTATCTTCGAAGGAGATTAGCAGTTACCCACCACAACAGCCCGAAGGTATACTTTCAAATTTAGTCCGAGGATCACCAAAAAAAAAAAGAAGACGGTTAAGTTTCCATAATCCTTTTTTTTAACGGTAGGAGTATAATCTGAAATTTTAAGATCTTCTTTAAGATCTTAAGCTTCGTTTACGTATACGTTAAACGTACTTTTTAGCGCCGTCTAGTAGAGTGCAATGGGCGACGACTGACCTCAACTAATTGCTTTGGAGATTGAAACTCATATCCAGCTCACGTCGGTGTAAGATTAGCATACCATACTTTGCCACATAATATAAGTATGAGTATAGCACTTTAAATTGCAATAGAACGGATTTTGGTATCACTGCTTCACAGTTACAATTTTTTGTCTATAACATAAAACAAATATTTTATGTATAAAAACGACCCGTAGTCGTTGCTGTACACACTTTGAGTAGTTACCGCTATTCCCAGCTCAATTAGTGGATATCATTAGTTTCTTTCGTATCACGGAAAATTTCCATGTGATTCATTGTGAATGACATCATGGCCAAGTTTTTTCTATTAACTATTCGCGTCACACCTTCATACTTTCCATTCATTTTCTATACACGCTATACACTCTCAAAACTTAGAGCAGAAGTTACCTCGTGATGTTCTCCGATTGATGGTGGGATACCCAGGAAACCTGCTGATGGAAAACGTTACGCTCCTCCAACCGAAAGCTGTGTGTGTGCATCACCCACATTGAAGTATTTTATGGATTTTACGGAGGAATGCTGAAAGTATTCCTTAATGCATATTTTTAAACAATTAATCTTGAAACATAAACCAAAATTCACCTATCATTCCCACGGCCATATGAGTCCTTACTAATATGTGCATGTTCACTACAATCAAAAATATTAATCCTGGTTAGTAAAGGTTAGCGACTGGCTCCAGCTATTTCCCATGAAAATTGAAGACATTTCTCCTGAAAATACCTTCTGATATTAGTACCTACACATCTCTAAAGAAAACATTTTATTTATTGCGTAGACGTTTCCACTACATCCATCAAACAAGTATTCTCTAAATTTTACAAACGGCAGTGCTGATACAGTTGTATCTCAAAAACCACAACGTTAACAATGGCTATTACATTAGGCTACGGCATCTTACGCTAACAAGCTGTAATTTATTCTCTTTCACCAATCCTAATGGTACATACCACTGGAAATAGGTTATTTTGTTTGAGATAACGACACCAGAAAGCCTTTCATAATAACGGTTTGGTGAGTTGTGTTGAGCAAATATGATTATCAAGGACGCATAAAGCGAAGAAATAGTCGCATTCAGTCGACTCTTAGAAACAAGAGAGAAGAGGGTAATAATGTTATTTTTAAACGGTTAGTTTACTACGCATTTACCTTTTATTTATTGAACTTCTAAATACTAGTACGATCAAAATTTGACAGGTGACTATTCCCGGAACTCATCCATATCTTCCGAATTTACTGTCATTAAACCAACTGCAGCACCAATATGTAACCATTAGCAGATTATAAATTCAAGTCATGAGTTAATGGATGCGTGGTGCTACATTTTCATGCACCTATGCCATACCCGGTGATTTACGTGAAATTCATCGCCATATAAACAAATATTAATGGACTGGACATTCCGATGGATTTTTCATTAATGTTGAACATTTTTGGTTCTTACACGCCTAGGTCTTCTCCGAAAAAAAGTTTTGAAATTGCATATATTTTTATGCATACATCATAAAAGGAAAACGTAGTTACCTATTTGATTTTCAGTGTGAAATTTATTAATATTCAAAGTATGGCGCTGGGGAGAGTTAATGCTAGTATTAATAAATGTAACCGCCATCCCACGTGCAGTTAATGATGCAACAATTCTAAAAGGGGAGATGGATGCATTCAATTGGATAGATAGGTTGAAAATGCTGAAAAAATACTGAAGATTTTAACGGTATCGAAACAAAATATAAAATTGTTTACAACACAAATTATCAGGTTCATAAACAGGTTAATTTATTCAATCAATTCTCAATTAATTTCATTATGTAATAAATCAACGTTTTAAAATTACTATGGGAGTTGACAAGCATTTAAAAATTCAATATAATGTTATTTAATGATGGGATGCCCAAATGCAGCCCAATGGCCCTCATTAAAATAAAAGGTAGAAAGAGGTAAAATTATGTAGATATATTCAGAAGCTCTCTCATCAAATGTCCATGCATACCAAAAGAGCATTTTCAATTTAATTTTTTTAGTTTATTTTATACAATTATGTTTATCGTCTAAAGGTTTTTCACAGGTTTTAGCAAAAAAATGCAGAAATAGTAACGCCAATTCCTTTCTTTCGATTCAATACCGAATAAGCTCCAGATTTAATAAACACATCTGCGCACAGAATACAAGGATAACATAGGCATATCATACTTCCGGTTATTCCGAAAACTATAGCATACACCCTAAGCACCATAAAACATAATTTTCAAATGTCTCGCTGATTTTCAATAAATAATACTCATTCAGAGTTAAACAACACGTTTTAAGTTATTTTAGTCTAGAAAAAACACATCCTCTAAGCCCAACCCGCAATAGCTAGCCCAAGTAAGCATTAAGAAAGCAAAATATTCACGATGATTGCATAGCCACACAATTAACATAATTAGAATTAACACAATCAGCTTAGATTCCTATCCTATCCATACATTTACATATGCATCCTTTATTGCGCAGTGGTATTAACGCTGATTATTCGTACTAATTCAGGCTAGAAGAAAAATTACTTTTTCTCAAGCGTTCGTTTTCAAACCACTGATATAAAACTTAGAAAATCACTCAAACTTTACTAGCCAGCTTTTCTTGAAGTTTAGGTATGGTATTTAAACTGCGAGTCCTTGATCTAGCCGACAAAGCATACACGAGTGGTACAATAAATCTCATGCGTAACCATGAAGCATGAAATTCACAATACAATTCTGATAAATAAAAAATAGTACTTAGAATTGTCTAATTAATTATTAATTCTCTTCTACGAAGCAGTTTACACAAATAACAGTAAATTATCCAGGTTATACCTTTCGATTCATCTTTCGAACAGTTGAAGGGTGAACATTGCACGATTGATAAAAGTGTACCAAGAGGATCTACCACTAGCATAGATTTTTATCTCTTCATGAAAATTTTTATTAAAATAATTACCTTTACTATGAGCATTTTGAAGAGCTTGATCAACGAAATCAAAATAAAAATGGATAAACATATCATAGCGACTTTTATGTGTATACAATTTGGCTGGTCGTTTACTTGGGGAGGCGACCGACAACTAAGGTTATTTGCATTTATTAGGTAAAGAGGGTAGATTGGTAGGGAATCATTTTCACGGGGAATTGAGTAGGGTGGAGAGAATGCCAGCTTCGATATTGGCCTATTGCCAACGGAAGGCATTAAGGGACCTGCATATCATCCGACAAACGGAGTACTCTCCTTGAAGTGATCTACATGAAGCATCCTAGTAGAGTTTGGGATTCTAACGATATATCTCAGCTACTACCAGGAATCTGAGTCTGGTCCTCGGTATAGAAAGCCAGTACCTACTGCTGCCACCTCACCAACCAGGTCCCTCGTTTAGGAAATTAGTATAGTATAAACTACTTACATGATTTATGAGTATTAGAATAGAATGCAAAAATAAGGGTCAACGTAAAATGGCACCTAAAAATATCAGTAAAGTCAGAATCTACTAAAACTCTAGCTCATAAGATAGAAAAGTAAAAGATGTGAGTAGAAAATTAGTTAACTCTAAAGAAATTTCCACACTGCATTTTGGATAAAGTTTCAAGCGGTTGATACATACTTCCCCTTCGCAACAAACCTGCTGCATGATGAAGTACTGATACCAAGTATTAGAATCCTAGGCTATATTTTGCAGAACAATAGTCTATACACAGTATCTTACCCCTAACCTCCAAGGGAAATAAAATTTCGAGACAAATTTTTCTATACAGGAAGGTTTCCCAGCTCATAATCAGTTGAAATAATTTAACTATGCAGTGACTATCTTTTCGTTACAAAAAAAATTTTCTGAAACTTCATCACACATAAGAAAAAGATATAGAGAAGACCGCAGAATAATTGCGCTGATTAACTCCGACCTAATAAGGCACTCAAGTATCATGAGTCTTTCCTAATTAATACCTCACTGTTGATATTCAAGTACGCGGGTTGCTTCAAAAGTAATACCTACCTATAATTTTATAATGTTGGTTCACATGACATAAGGGCGACATTAAGGACATGCCTGAAGAAAATCAACTTCCCCGCCTGTTTTTCTTTCCATTACGTCGCAATTCCATTTGTGCCTGCAGACGAGTATGAAAAAAGCATGTGAAGCATAGAAGTGCGTAGCAGGCAACGGTGTACAATTGAATGGACCCACACTGTTGAAATTGAACTCTCTGACGCTGGCAGAAAGTTTACGGAGACCAGACAGTGAATGTTTGCACGTGGGTTAGGCGATGGGTGATTAGGTTGCAGTGCTGCTCAAAGCGATGCGAAGGACAAGCCTCGTTCAGAGCGGCGGCGCACAGGTGTCATTCCACGAAACAAAGAGCATCTCGATCAGTTCATTGGCGTTAATCAACTGATTACGACTCAATAACTGAAAGTGTATGAAATATAGATTTCAGTGCATTGGATATCATAATAAGAACTAGGATATTACAATTTTCCACGGATAAAGTTTTAATCGACCCGGGTTTCAATTCACTGCATCATCATCAGGTGTATCAATTGTAATATCCTAGTTCTTATTATCTTTTATATTCCACAACATCTCGCCTGATTCCTCCCTTTTTATTGGATATCATGTTAGAAGTACTGAAATATTGCAAACTACAGGAGACAAACTTTATTTCACAACGGTACAATGACAGAGCACATACTAGTTTGAAGACCGTGGAGTAGTTGGCAAATTCGAATGGTATATATATTCTTCCAAATTCATTATACAGTCCAGATCTGCTTAATTTAGGCTTTCATCCGTTTATGTAAATGATATATTGACTGCGTAAGCAACATTTCACTCGCAATGGAACTCTCAAAACAGCTGTGAAACCGTCGTTATGTTCTACTACAGCTGATTTTTAAAGAGTGAGGCGTGCAAACTCCTGTTCATCGCCGGAGAACATCCACAGCTGTTGATAATGATTTCATTTAGAATAGGTGTCTTACAGGTAAACAGTCTCATTATCCACCGGCTGGTTTACTTTTCATGGTAATAAATTGTAAACATAAATTTAGAAGCAATCCTTGCCGCAAATCGATTGGTCGTATTTGAAGATATTTAGATAAATAGATATACGTCTTTATTGGGGCGAGATTGAGACTTTAAAAGTCCCTTCTTCCATCTAATCCCTATTTAAGAACGTAATGAAAGGTTTTTTCCGTACATGAAGAAAGAAAATACCACGTTTAATCAGGCTATAAAATTACTTCATTTTGAAGCTATATCCGCCACAACCTGCAGCAAACTCAAAATCAAGTCGCAATAAATGAAGGTGAGTGCCACAAAAACGCATATATCAATTTCTTAATTACATTTAATATACTTATGAATTGCTTTCCCATTCAATTTCATTCTCGAAAAAAATCTCAAAATAGAAAAAATGGAATGCCAAGATTTTAGCAGAAAAGGAACAAATGAGTCGAAAAAAGATCCATAAAAAATTCAAAGGCATTTTATTACAGTGTACGGTCCCTTAATTTGCACTTCAAGAACAAGACAAAAATAATCAGCCGACGATGCTACAAAAAAGCTGCAGTACACCACATTTGGAGGAGAGAGAAAAAATAGATCCCATATTTTTCACGACTAGGCTTGTACACCAATACTGAAAACGACCGCGTCAGCGGTTGTAATACAATGGCGAAAAAGAAATATCTCGACGATGCGATAAAAACTTCGCAGCGGGAAGACCTAAAACACGCAAAAGACCTAGCTACTCAAAGTAGAACATTACGGAGCCTAAAAAAATGAGACGTGACTGCTCAAAGTAGAAATGAGGTGCAGCAATAAAATCAAAATTCAGGTAAAATCAAGAATGCAGTTGTTAAATTTCCAATAGAAATTCAATGAGGTGAACTAGTAAAGGTGAACGACAATGACTTACAAAATCAAACGTAAAGCAAAGGGATGAAATTCGGCATGGAAACTCGTTTATTTTGACCAAAATTCAAACCCGGATCTCCTAATTTTCGGTCAGTTCAAGTAAAATAATTTTTATTGCAAAATTTGATCACTTTGGTGTAAATCTTCGCACCTTTGCGCGAGGTTGCGTACCATATCATTTTTGTATTTTTCAGTGAATTGGAAATTACAAAATTTAAGTTTTTAGTCCATAAACTTCAAGTATGCACGCCAACAAAACCGGATATTTCAAATAATTAAAAATTAGAATGGCTCCTTATGTTTCCTGTAGCATGAAATACGCAAAACATTATCTATTTTTAAAGATAAGAAAAGAGATCCGATTTTTTCTAACATTCTATTTTATTGATAATTTATATTAGGAACTTGGGAATCAATTAAGTTCGAACAGACAAATGAATTGCAATATTTGTCTAGCACTTTTACTTATCATTTTCTTTAAAAATTACTGAAAATTTATCGGTACGACGCGACGTCCAAACAAGTCATTCGATTGGGTTGCTAATAGCAGAGTTGTAATTTGAAGTATTTCCTCTTCATTAGACCTCATATATTGTACATATTGTTCACGTGTTAAGAAAGCCATGTTACTTATTTAAAATTTAGCCCTCAATTGCAATCCAGATAATTGAATTAATTTAAAAATTAACAGACTTTCACTCTTATTCGAGCACACAGTTTCGAAAGACTTAAGTACTTCGAAATACCCAGGATGATTTCTGGTACTCAACGCCGTTCAATTAATCAATCTAAATTTTCTCCAAGGAATCAAAGAGTAAAAGGGCTTTTTCGTTAAACTCGTAGTAAAATTTTTCACACCTAGAAGTTTACAGATATCGACGTCACCACAATTGACCTACAAGGTCAAAATAATTTCCCACTTTATGTCTCCGATATTCCATCACTTTTCCTCCCGAGCAACCCTTATGGACGGCTTAATTGGAGTGGACGGAGTGAAAAGGGTTTCCGAGAGTGCTTACATTAATAGCCCTTATGAAAGGGGGTAATTTCTCCTCCAACAGACCTTTGTGCAATCCTTATATCCAACTTAACGTTCCCCTCGCCTTAACGAGCTCAAGAAACCGCAAGGAAAGGGAAGGATTCTTACAAGAACTGAAAAATTATCCAAGAAAATGCCCTCGATAATAGAAGATCTAGTGGAATAGGGGAAAATGCGCGCATTACTTGCAGAAGGTACTGCGCATTTGCGTGTTTTTGAGACTAAGTAGCAAAGAACATGCGAAAAATGGTCCTTGCAAGGACAAAAGGTAATTCCCCACAAAAGTTAGATAGAATTAAAAGAATACAAATTAAATAAAAAGGAAAGTCCTACATTGGTTATGAGTCCACCCCAGCAGCAGTAAGGGGAAATGCAAGTGAGGAACGAGAGGAGCATAATCGTGTAACATATTAGAAAAAACGAGTACATCAGATTAACCATAGTAGAGAGCAAGCCTGGAACGCCTTGGAATTCATACCACACAGATGGGCAACAATTTCCTCATACCACTACCTTAATACGATTGCACATTACTTAACAAAACATTTTACCCAATGGCTGGCGTAAAAGAAGATTTCGTATCTTTGAAGTGAATATGATTATGTCATCATTTCTTGAATATAAAAATAAGAAGATTTCAGATGAACGTAGCTATTACCAAAGATTTGTAAACTACCTAAGATCTTAATTTCTGCTGAAAAAATCGACTGCACGTGATAACGCTTAAGACCAGCACACAAGATTAGTTATATCAAAGAGGCAAAAAAGATGTCATCATGAAATGCTTTGATTTCATCCAAAGAATACCAACAAAGAGGTCCTAGCACCACTACTTCAATCAGTAATACATACTTTTTCACGAAAAATCTCTCAAAGTTTTGGTTAATGTAGAAGAAACACTAATGGCATTGAAATTGTCATTATTTCGTGTAATTATAGCTATAAGTTATGAATTGAAGTAAACCATGTCAAAAAGGTCGCGGGTTCGAGTCCCGCCTGGGGAGGATTTTTCTCCTCCCAGGAAATGGTTGCGTGTGTTTTCCTTTGTTACTGTTACAACGCCTGATGTAAAACGGTCCTCAAGGCTGTATTCAGGTTGATTAAACAAATGACAAAATATATTAGAAAAGAGAAGTACATAGCCTGGAATAATAATATTTGCATAAAATGTCTAAATTGCTGAGGAAAATTTTTAGAAGGTGAAATCAGAGTACTCTGGATTGCCGATAATACACTATGCTGTATGTAGTGTTGAGAACGGCCATCCAGAGGACTCTGGGTGAAACCATTGTGTTTTGATATGAATAAATTGAGATAAAGGTATTCATTACTAAAATATTTTGCAAATTGATGCATCTAGGTTTCTTTCATCTGGACTGAAATTCCCGGAAACCAAAGGGTCTACCAATCTCACATCATGAAAATCGGAACGTCAATCACTTTCAGATAAATAATATCAAAGCTGGACCACAAATCATCCCCAATAACTGCTAGTCGCTCTAGCCAAGCCAATAGCCTGAGCCCACAGTTCTGCAAAGTTGCTATTATATGCAGGGAGTTATTGAAACTTTTTATTGGTATATCGAGATAAGTTAGAAACATTCGTGATGCCCTACAGGTGTTTTGACATGGTTTAATGATTTTTTGACCAAATTCAATGCTATTTTAAAATTTTATTTACGCAAACTAACTCACTTAGCATGTAATATTTAGTAACAAACATGAAGTTTGTAGAAGGGGCTAATAGCTGTAGATGCTGATGTAACCTACATTAAGTAAACCACAAGAACGGAAGATCCGATCGGTTAGCTGGTTTTTCAGTGTCGTAAAATGTTTTTGGTAATGACTTTACAAGCTATTAAACTTTTCAAAATCTTATGAATTAAGGAAATTTGATAGTATAACCATCCATATTGCAAATTATTTCAGAAACAATAACCTTAATTCTCTCCTAAAATTAATAAGTCTGACTTTTTAAGCTTAGCATATTTTAGGCTTCAATAAAAATGCATTTAAATTCCTTGTATCACCAAAGTAGCATAGGTAACAAAAGAAAAACTGGTTCAGTTCTTGTCCAGTAATGGAACCTAATGCATCAATCCCTTGATTTATTGCTAGAGGTCTCGCCAATAAGAAGCTTATTTAAGCCTCCTTCCTCAGATTAAATTGTCGGAACTTCTCGCCATAATCGGGAACGGAGAGAAGATTCTTAGTGATAAAATTCCAATAAAAGGATATTTTTAGATAAAAAGGCTTAATTATCATCCTACCAGTTTCTGGGCTATTTTTGAGGTAATGTATTGATTTCTTTAGCGTGCGGTCATCCTTTATAGCAACTTCCTACTGTAAGTGTATTACGCAAGCTACCTCGGGTATAAAAAGACCACAACGGTCTAATATATTTCACAAATGAGGAGCAGAAGTGGAATAGAAGCAGAAGTGAAGACAAAAGAGAAGAATATAAGGGTAAGAGAGTTTGTTGAAGGAGCTTTAATGTGAATTATTACTTGCTAAACATTATACATTAACAGTCAAAAAGACTACTTAATTTCCATGTGATGGAAACTTTGCTGAAGAAGATATGCTGTTAAAAGTAACCTCGATTTAAGAGCACCTATGTCGAAAAAAAGGACGAAATTTTCCATCTCCCACAAATTATCAATGAATCGGGTAATTTTAAGAGTGGGAATGACAGACGGAAAGAGGTTTGATTGATTTTCTGAGAACCCCTTATAACTTTGATTCGTTTGTCTTCAGAAAAAAATCGGGGGTATGATTATAACTGTACGGAACATGTGAGGGGTGAAAACATTACATTTTCAACGAAGAATTCGGTACTAAAAATCACTGATGATTTTCATTTCACGAAGTTAGTCGGTATCTAACATTTGGCAACAAATTGTACAAGTGAAAAGTTTTTACAAAAATATTTCAACATGCAAGAATAAAACATGGTTCTGGTGATAAGGTTGGCGTGATAGCTTTAGCACTGACCTGCAATACCTGGGAAATGGGATCAAATCCCAGAATCGACGAAGATTATCAGAGAAATTCCAGTTCCTACTTAGGTGTTCCGTGGAGAGTACTTCAAGAATAGTAGGTACTTCACCTATCGGATGGAATGTACGTAAAACAGGAATGCTCGGCGCCTATTTTATGGGAGCAGGCCAATGGCGACACCGGGTTTCCCTCCACCCTCCTATTATTCTCAAAGTAACCCTTCTCTTTCAAACCTGCACACTTGTGTCTAATGGCACTAATGACCTCACCAGTCGGTTGTATCCCTAAATTACAGCAACTTTTAGAACTTGGACACATCATCCTTCTGAAATGACTGACTTAGCAGTTAGCCCATTTCAATGAGGACACCATAACGGAATCGGTACGTTGCAATTGACGAATGAAGCCAAAACACGCAGGGAAACCCTGTCGTACACTAAGAAGCTAACCATGAAGGGGATCAAAGGATGGTTCATCTGCCGAAAAAATAAAACCGCTTGGCGTCAACCCATCAATCAAGCCTTTTTTGGCCTTCCTCTTCTCCCTATCCTTCCTTCCTGTCCTTCTCATGATGATTCCATTTACCAAAGCGTGAAAACATGAATCGAAAATGACGTTTCCTGATATTAGATTTTGCAGCGGTGGATTTTTTTATCCTAAATATTAATTTTTTTATAAATATTTTTTTTCTCGATCCCGAGTATTTCTTTTCCGAAAGAAAGACCACACCTATACATACACACAATGTAAACCACTCGGAAACAAAACCAGCCCCCTTCTGTGTGTGACCGGGAGGGCCGATCGATTTTCCCGCCGTCGCTCGCTCCCGCCACGGGCACTAAACGCTCTCTCCCTTCCCTCACCCGCTCCTCCTCACTCACACAAACCCCGCAACCCGACCAACAGACCGCGCCGCCGCCCGCTCGCCCGCCGGCTGCTGCCGCTGCCTCTGCCGCCCGCCCGCCCGCCTTATCCCGCCTCTCTCTCCCTCACTCAGCCATCCGCCGTCAAACCGCTCCCTCTCCCTCGCTGCCTGCCTGCCTGGCTCGCTCTTTGCCCACCCTCAACTCCGACACCACTTCTCATCTCCTCTCCTTTCTCTCCTTTCCTACGGGGGCCGCGCGATATGACGATGTAATTCGATGTCATCCCAACATTTTTTGCGCATCGATCACATCGATATTAGTACTGTTGATGCGGCTTTACGCACTCGGAAGTTAACTTCTATGGAAGTGAGCGAGTTTGGCGATGTCTCGATGTGCATCGCTCCTTGCTCCACTGTTCCGCTTACACATAACATCCGGTTTTTCCCAAAGAAATGAATGACGGAAATAAGCAATGAATATTAACACTGAAAATCGCCTTAGAAAAAGGGTAGTCATTGTGATTGTAAATTGCTGTGATCGAGCTTCACAGGTATTCTCGGATTATAGAGATTTGGATACATAACATTTATATAAGTGAACCGTTAAAGCCTATCGAGTATGAGGATTGTTATAATTATTAATATTGAATACTGGAACAGTCATAAGTCTTACCATAGTGTTCTCTATAGCATAGAAAACATTCCCAGGTGCTAATAAACATTTAAATATTTAAAAATGTGCTCCTCCGGCAATTTTACTCGTTGTTTACATTTTTAATCTCCGCTTGCACTCATGAGACGACAATTTCACCGGATACGTTACGATTTAATCGCGGAATCCAAATGCTACTGGCAGGTAAATAGAAGCCCGAGTAATATCTTTGCAAGTAATAACGACGGTCAGCTACTACCACTATCGACCCCCACTGCCATATAAGTCCAAGCATGCACTTCAAAGTACCGCTTGCAAGCGGCTAAAATGCTGCTGTCATATAAATAGCTTCCATTTGTAAAGGCGGCATAAAAGAATCGATATAGATTGACTTCAAGTAATAATCGCACGTATGACAAAATAAAACGGCATCATCGCAACATCCTTTCACATAGCATTAACGTGCTCAGATTTTATCCTAAACTCGGCATAGACGGTAATAACAGAAACATATATAACTATTTGCAGTTACTATTCATTCATTGACGATATTACCAAAGGAGAAGAAATAATTACGCTTCGCCATAAACGTCATTGATATCCAGGCATGAAAGATGATTTTCAGACTCCAATACTGGGCTATAATTTTCTAAACCCCGACAAGAAATCAAAATGTCGCATTGCCAATGTGACTGATTTTATCAAAGAGACCGATTTACAGAGCTTCAATAATTGAATTATCAATATAATCCGCATGTCAACACCATTAAATGATTATTTTCAAAACTCCCATAAGGCCATAATTATAACATTGGTTCAATTAAGACATGTTATCTGTAATTAATCAATGCGCTGGACATTCCTCGATTGACTCAAAAATTACCACCGTGTCACCGCAAATATGATGTATATGTATCACCGCAAATTTGATGTATATATATTTGTTACGATGGTCGATTTTGACGTATAAGCATCGCAAGGTTCTACTTCGACGCTCCTCGCTCCACCCCACCTTTAACCTACCTATGAACTCATCTTTCAGCCCCTGATCCCCCTGAGTCCTCCTGTCCAGGGTCCCTCCCTGCAACCCCATCGTCGCGAACACTTTCCCCTCACCACCACTCTCCCCCTCATCAACCTTTCCATCTCAGGGTCTCTGCGGAATGCACCTGTAACACAACACGACGACGGGGCACTTCAAACAGATCGCCCACAATACTACACAAGGCTCGGTGCGACGCAATGGCGCGAACGGGCTGTAGACGGCTTATTCGATCCTTCCAAACCCCTTTCTACCAACTCCAATCCTCCCAACGTTCTTAAGGGACGGAAAATGAGGAAGAAATAGATTTCACAAAAGTAAAAAAAATCCTGGGGAATGCGTTGCCGGAATGACTGGCGCAATGTTTTTATTTCCGCGCTCAATCCAATTTCACAAAACCCTTATACATGACCAAGGTTCGAAAAAGACCCGACGGGAGCCTTTATCGCCCGTGAATCTTCTCCAAAAACGTTGTAAATCGCTGCAGGGATTTGAGGGAATTTTTATTTGATACTCGTCATTGTGGAAAAGGCAGTCATTGTTGTCACTCTCCATTAGTGTATAGCGCCACATATTTTTACGCTTTTCTCATCTAAAGACCGTTTTTTTAATATGCGCTATTAACAATTTGCCCTTTCTGATATAATCTGGTTATTATCGTCCAAATAAACCCGATACAGATAGTTAAGTAAATGCATTAGAATTCTTCGAGTATCTAATGAGCATTCATATACTCTTTTCCTATAAAAATATAAATAACATAAAATGAAGGAGGTCCAAAAAATATTATTTTACATCTTTCATTGAAAAATGACTACCGAAAAATGGAAACGTTAGCCACTAAAAAATACATTAGATGATAATATGCTCATTAAATTCATCCAGGGTAAACAGCATTTTCATTAATTGATAGGTGGGCTCATATTCATTAAATCTAGCCATTATATTAGCTATCATAAATTAATATAAACCCAAATTCTAGAAAATCAACTATAAATTATCACATTAAATAGCGTAGCTATACTTCCGCGTTGAGAAATGTCTTTGGTCGACAGTTTCAATAAAATATCACCAATTGAAATTCAACACGTCGCACCTGTTCCAAAGATATGGACATCTACTTTCTCTCGGCAACACTGTTAAGCTGACGCTTATTAACAAGAACTAACTTGGGAGCGGCCCCTTGATTCTGAAATCACCATCAAATAACGTAGGAACCTTAGAAACAATGTCAAAAGTATTTAATGACGAACCGCTCTACGAATATCTATAATAATCAGTTTATATTGATTGGTCTCTATGAGCGTTTCAGCTATTCCGTCGACATAATGACACATTTACCCACCATAATAGATAGAACTGGAATAAAAACGTGCAAGGCAAAGTAAATAAAAGTCTTCAGACGAATGCTCGCAGTTTTTACTTTCTATGATAAGCCATTGAGGTTGTGGACGTTCCAGAGGATAAACCACAGCGTTAATTTGTCATGATCGCTAGATTTTGAACCGTTATAAGAGACTACATATGAGGCGTTCCTATATGTAAGGGAATTTTGATACGAACAGGACATAAAAAACGACTATCCTTCGACTTGCCAATGACACACAGGCATCAATTGCTATGTTAAAATAAGAATATAGTAGGTAAATAACTAGATAGTTTAACTGCATAAGACGATCAGTCGCTAAAGTAAATTTAGACAAAGTAGACAATGACCGCAACAATGATCAAAATCAAATATAATAGCCAATGCCATGTAATTTCAATAAATGGTTATCCTTTTATTCTAAATTATTCCATGAAACTCTATGTTGGCAAAATAAAATTTATTTTTGTCCTGACTTCATTTTAGGTCTCTAATTCCTGATTTAAGACAGAAAAATAGGTGGTAATGCCCACATTTTAAACAATTACAACTCCATTTTATTCATAGCTTCTTTTTTTTCCTTTTGTGGAAAATTCCATTGCCTCGTGCTCGTCGTAGCATGAGACTGCATCGTAATAAACTTGTGTTCAAGTCGCTAAAAGTTTTTGATGCCTGAATCCATTTTCCAGATTGGAGTTTGCCAAGTTTTCACGACAGAACAAAGTTATGATATCCCGAGTTTTTAAGTTCATTCCAACTGGCGGAAGAAGGATAGTCAGGATTTTTACAGCTCTTTTATAGTGTGTGGCTGACTTATGGGTCTTCGACGAATGACCAAGGTCATCATCTAGACAGAAAATACGCAAGAGCCCTTGGGAGCGTTGAAATCCATCACCGATAATTGAGGAGAATCATATATACATTATAATTGACTTAAACACGAGTTCCATGTTTTTCAGAGGGTCAAATTCATTATTTTATCCATTAATTTCTGGTCACTCAATTATTACACACTTTTTAGCATGAAAATCTAGGTAAACCTGAAGACTAATATTAAAACTGTGGTAAATAACGTAGCCCCTCGACTATCTTTAATATAATTCAAATAACTGAATAATAACTGAATCATAGCTGACTAGGAAAAAATTATTAATTGACGTATAACGAGTAAATGTAAGAATGCGATAAAATAAGCCGAGTCACAACTACGAGCCATATAAAAAGTTCTCAGAATCTTATTTTGAGTATAAAACGTAGGAACTTAATATTGGTATTGATGAGATGAACCAACAGTTTTAGCCTTCCTTGCAATATTTCCTTGAATATAAAACTAATCTCAATGTAAAACTTCCTTTAAAACCCATCGGTCCCTGGGTCCTTTCGCCCTTATTACATGCTGCTTTTGACCTCGGGTAAATTATGCATTCGTCTAGAGTTTAAGTTAATACTGAACTCAATAATAATGTAAGCCCCAAGTCTCTTATTTCCAGTAATAAATATCATAGAACTAGGTATCGATTATGTGGCTCTATTCTTTCTCACCCACGGTGTGCACAAGAGAGAGACTAGCTTGACAGAAATCTGAAAAATAAACTTTATTTCAAAATACTCTCAGGGTTAATAACTAATCTTGAGTGAAATGAATAATCAATTCACCCTTGGACACGACGCCCGCAACAAATAGCAAATAAGAACAACAAATCGGAACTTTAAACTTTCTTTCTAACAGACCCTATAGTCTACCACCGAGTGAAGAATAACTCACCCTTATACACAACAGATTGCTGATAAGGTCCCAATTTTGAAAGGTAGGAACTGTTCTAAATGGACAGAAGAAGGGATTGAACTGTTTTAAATGGACAGAGGAAGGGATTAATTTGATTTATCTTGACCAGCAGATAAAGCTTTTTTTGTATATACCTTATCGATGCTTTTCTAATACTCTCTTTCAAATCATTCTCAAGTAGTTCGTTTAAAGTTTTTCCATGAATTGAGGCAAAGGAGACATTAGCAGCACTATAGCTCTTATACAGATAAACACTGCATTATTTTTCTCTAATAAATGGACACCCCAGGAACCACTAGGAACACCTGAATCATCAACTATCTTTCAAATCTACTCCAGGGTTACCAACAGAGTGAAGGGTCAACTCACCCCAGTACACAAATACAGCTGTATTTCACCAGCTGGTGTTTTGTAATAGTCATAGTAATATAAACGGAGATATAAGTTTTTTATTAAGTATATAAGGTGCACTAGTCCATATATATCACCTTAATCGAGCAAAATATACATAATTTTCTCATCATGATTTCAGGTATTAGAAAACTATGCAAATAAACGTCACCACTTACTTACAAATTAATCTTATCTCATAGAAGAATGCCATCTCTATCTCAAGGAATTTACAGAGAAGTAGATAAATCTTAACACTAAATCTTCATTCAAACTAACGTTGGATTTTATCGCTGAGGAGGTGACTAATCAATATGCCCTTAGGACAATGCAGGGATATCGTAAAAAAATATCTAAAAATATGTTAATAAAAATATCCTTCTCCTCCAATCCAACAGTAGGGTTGATCGTGGAGATAAGCCAGAATTCCAACTCACCCTTGTAGACGATGCCGGGCACGAGTTTGTCCGTCTCGAACAAGTGATGCGTCACTTCGGCTCTCAGCCACGGCGCCCCGACGCCGCCGTCCGATGGTTCCCGCGCCGCGGCGGCGACGGGCTCTCCCGCCCCCGTGGATGAAGAAGAAGACGCGCCGATGCTCCCCCCACAGGGCTCGTCCTCCCACGGGGGCGGCGGGGGACCAGCAGGCGATGAAGAGGAAGCCGCCGTGGAGGCGGAGGACACCGCGGCCCATGGCCTCAGGGTCGGTGGCAGCGAGAGCGGTAGGTGGGAGGCCAAGGGCGAGGGAGGGAGGGGTCTGGGAAGAGGCGAAGACGAAGGGAATTGGAGCCTGGATAAGGAGGATGGAGAGGAATAGGAAGGGGAGTCCATAGGAGGCGGGATTGAGACTGACAAGGCAGCCAGAGCCCCGGGCGAATGCATGGGCAAAAGGATGAAGGTTACGATCAGAAAGTCCGCCGCCCAGCGTCTGAACCGCGTTCCGCGGCAACTCCACCGTCGACTTGCGGGAAACACACCCGGTCTACCCCCGGGGAGGGTTCCTCCACTATCATGTACAGCTGGAGCCAACAGTAACACTGAAGTTCCGGTGTCTCTATCGACTGTAGAATGCAAGGTCGACGTCGTGGGCAACTCCTCCAACCTGCTATCGTGTCCTACAAGTTCCAAACCCGCGTCCACCGCTTGAAAGTCCTTCGCGCTGTCCTCAGGAATACTACTACTAAAAGCACACGAAACACAAGGTTTCCTCGTGCATTTACACCGGGTAGGTCTTGAGAAAATGGCACTGGTACACCGACGAGTCCTCCATCGATCCTTCCCTCGTATGAGGTTCGAGAACCTCTTCGTTCCAGGCCATCCAACGCCACAAGTCTTGTTCACACTGGAGTCAACAAACCCCGGGAACCAGCGGGTGGGACAACCGGCTAGCGAAGGTGCGTCGGCCGGCGAGACGGGAGGATCGCATCCGCCCTCTTCCTCCACAGTTCTCGCTCTCATCCTCCCACAACCTCGCACAAAACCTTCTCCTCGGAATCCCATTCTTGGAATTCAGTTCCACCCCAGTCGCTCAGAAAAGTTTGCCACCCAAATTTATCGAAAAGGTGGTTAAGTTTCGCGCCATATCAAAACTTTCTTTGGAGGAGACCGTAAAGAATTTGGGCCGCATTAGCTCCCGCGTAAGAACTTCCTCTCCACGACTCTTTTTTTTAGAAAAAATCTGAAAAACGAATAACGAGGAAGAGATTTTCAACTCCACTCATTGTAGCTAAGTCCTATTGACACGACACTAGCAAGTAATATCTTTAAAATTGATTACACTAAGATCCTCGATGAATTTAGTTGTATATTTATAATTGTAAATTACTGCCTTACTTTTCTTGAAACATGCGAAAGGCCGTCGACACCAAAACTGTAAGAAAATAATCGAAGTTAAATGTTTTGAAATATCTTTTTATTGTTTTCACACCCAAAAAAGCATGCTTGACACCCAAACAAAGCCTCTTCAATATCAGCGATACCACCAAAATCTGGATCAAACTTCTATTACCTACCACTTATAATAACTTGGTCAAACATGAGAGACAGCTATCAATAATCAACCACAAAGATAAATTATAAATGCTCATTAAATACAACTTTCATTCTACGAACAGTTTTTTGGGTCATTCACACTTCCTACAAAACGTAATATCATATGTTTCAAACAGAATATCTATCGCAATGAAACACAATGTTATTATGCTAATGCGAACTCGGAAAAATTGGGAGATTTAACATTCACGACATGTCCTCCATGTTTCATCTCGTTTCATGATCCGCCACGCAAAACAGTGGTGGAGCAGAAAACGCCTTAAGATCGTTCTTCTTTTATTTTTCACACGTCTTGTCTCGCTTTTATTTCCTCCGCGGCGCGGTTTCCTCAGACCATTTAGGGCAGCCCAAGTGAATCTGACACCTGCTCCACCTCCTCCTCCTTCTCATTACTATGAAAACCAAGAGCAGCAAAACCTTTTTAGGGATGGCAAGGGCGGAATAAATAACTGCGCAACAATAACAACAATGTGTAATCACGAACAACAATGGTGAGCTGAATAAAACAATTAGTCTTTAAGTGCATGAAAGCTTAGGAAACCTTTAGTTCTAGCACAAACGCATTCAGAAGAAATGGTAGATGTGAGAAAAGTATTAATTTTAAAGGAACTTTCTCCTGGCAAAAACGACAATGTGTCAGGAATTTACACTATGACAATAACCAGATGAACGTCTTGGAGCAGAGTGAAATTAAAAACTTTCAGGAAGAATTGATTAATTCAAAAGCTTTAGTCCTTCTCAGTTCCGAAAGATGGTGAATCAACAGCTACCAATGTGAGATGAAGTGCTTCGGTGCCTAATTAAGCTAGTGTGCTCGATAAACTACATAACAAAGCTTTTTCGATTAACAAGAGTGCAAAACATTATGCCCGCATAGCGAAAAATTGGATGGATGAAGGGAAATTTTCGTTGTTTCCAAGCGCAGCAAATGCAAGAAAACTTGACTTATTCCAATAACACGTGGCTTGCAGAAAAGTTCGAAATTGCTGAAGCTTAAAATATGTCTCCTTATTAAACACGTGGTACAGTAACTTATCCTTGATAATTATCGTTGTATACGATACCATGTAGGTGGTTATTTGTATGATTCGTCTATCAATTTTTAATTTTATGTCGCTGGCCTGCTTTTGAAAATAGTTTTCAGTAAATTTCGCTATTGAAGAAACGCTAAGTTTCTGGACAAGGACAAAAGTTTTTAATATTGTTGTCCATATAATAGAACTGAGTCTATTAAAAAAAAACTCTAATGGGTCTCGTGATTGAAGGAAGAGCCGTTTGGAACTCAATTTTTCACCCAGAAAATTGCAGCTGCTGAAGATAAAATCATTTTTTATCCGGCTAACAACATTTCAGCGCCGCACTGCACGGAAAACTAAGTAACCGTTCGATACAAAATAACAAGAGAACGACTAAAACCTTTCAAAATTTCAAATCCGCTTTTCGAGCACACTTAAAACTCTGGGGGTGCACATTCATATTAGATAAGTGCCAGAAGTCGACCAATTCGGAAGAGCCGCCAGACTAAGGATTGGGATAGTAGCCTTGGATAGAACGAAATCGAGTTTTCGAGACGGTTCTAGGATCAATTGAACCGGCTGAAATAAAAAAACTAATTCCCTGGTTCCCCTCGCGTCACTTGCGCGTTTTTTTATCCTTCCCTTTTTAAATTTAGGTCATATGGCCATGCCGTGAGGGTGTTGGGAAAACAAACTAGTATCGATTTTCGGAATCTAAAGGAGGTGATGCCAAGACACGCTAGAGAAACCCAGAGAGATGGTATAGGTAAACAAGGAGACGAGACGAACTATGTATCAAAACGAAAATTTGAGAAGAGAGTCTCAGCAAGGGTTACAGATTATCGAAAACTAATACGCTGAGTAAGTATGCGAGTATAATCCGGAGATCTTGCGGCTCTGCGGCACACGTTTGAGTTCGTAGTGTTGAGCAGCGTGAAGGTGTCGAGAGAACGAGTCGTTGCAGAGGGTTGTAGTAGGTTGGATTTGGGGCGCATGGGGAATCTCAAATGTACGAGAAATACAGGAGGATCCGTCAGACTTCGTAGTACGCACGTAGTACTTCGGCGTACACACACGAGTTAACCCACGCAGCTGTCTGGTGAACGAGGGGGGTGGGGATGTATATGCGAGGGCGTGGGTTGAGTAGTAAAAGGCGGGCAGGCGAAGAGATCAGGAGGCCGAGTGGGCACACACAAACGTGGACAACACAAGCTGGAGTGAGTGGTATTAACGCCGGGCAGGTTTTATACCAACCACCCCCTCCTTCCCGCGCGACGTAAACAACGACAGATCGCCACGAAACACACGGACGACGACAAAATTAGAAAAGCGAGCTTTTAAAGGAATGTGGTAGAGACGACGTGAAGACTATTAGTGAGATATTCTCTCAATCGAATATTGAGTGATCTATAGGTAGCCTCGAACGAAAAAAACGACAAGAGCGGGGAGCGGAGGTAAAGGTCAATTCGACGTGTTAATGGGCCCGCAGTGCAGCAGACAGTTGGCAGAACTTCTCTCTCGTCTTCCGTTCTTCCTTTCCCAATTTACTCCTTTATCGCACCTCCAAGATTGCGAACACTTATGGAGTCCGTATCTTCTAGTTGAGGGCAGAAAACTTTGAGGAGCATGACGTTCTTCGGTCCTCCTGCTTCGGCGAGGTTGGCGGAGGCGACGTCAGCTGCGCTATCCACGGGACCCGACCTCGACGACATTTAGGCCCGGAGAGACGGCGGGAAAAAAACTGCCGATCGAGCCGCGCTATTCCAGGCAACGAGGCGTCCTCTTCGTTCAAACTCAAAGGATAATGACAAAACGTTCGAAACGACGTAATCAAAGCGAATGGCAACAACTTTCCCTCAGCCAGACCACTGCAACCCGCCTCGAGGACACTTCACGTTCACCGGAAAACGGGAGTAGACGCCTGGGGCTGACGGGGGATTCCCTTCAGAGAAAGGTCTTTTTCTTATCTCTTCTTCCGTCCAACCACTTGCCTCCCAACTCTCCACGCGGTAGAACCAGACGGAAGTTTCAATGCAAAGGACGACGGAAAAAATTACTTTCCTAATCGCTCAAATAATGCACACACAAGCGCAACAAACGTAGCACTGCAGCAGACTGACTGATTCTATGGCGGGGAAAAATATATTACAGCAGTATACACTCAACCGGGTTCGCTCTCTTTGTCACCCGAAATCCTGAGATCCTTTTCGAAGACGATTGTACTCGTTTGGCGACGCGGCAGAGTCGCATGCATTGGCTCTCAGTAGCGAACGGCCCGACCTTGTTGGCGTGTCTGATACCCCAGAGCAGAGGGCCGCTCTCAACGCCGCTGCCGCTCCACATGGGAAGGACTGAGGGAAAGTAGGGGAAGGGCGACGACGGTGGAGGGGGAAGGTTGGTAGGGTGGGCAGAGGGTAAGGGGAGTGGGAGGAGGAGAGAAAGGTCGGGAGGGGAAGGGAGGAGAGGGTGGAGCCTAGGGGGAACAAAATCCTCCGTCAAATGCCTCATCCACCTCCACTCGAAAAATAAAAAACCCTTTCTCTCCCGTCTCACACATACTCCACACCCATAACCCCTTTCCCTGACCAAACCCTGCACAATTCGATCTAAACCCTTTTACACTCCGAACTCACCTGATTTTTCTCCTCACCATTCTACTTACGAAACTTTCCACGAAAGCTCTAGGCTAATGCCCTATGTCGCGGCACAAATGTCTCAACGATTTTCTCTTACACTACAGCTATTATCAAATGTTAAATGTTTTAGCATAGGAATCCGACAAATTTTCATTTGCCTTGATTGGTGAATTAGTTATTAAAGGTGCGGCCGATAATTGAGGGAATTTGCATCAATGGCAAAAGGTGAGAGCAGCAAGAATTATTTAGGGAAAGTAGGAAGGGTGGGGAAAAAACCGGCGTCGGAATTAGTGTGCTCTTAACGAAAGGCGCCAATGGGACTACAGTTTTACGCCCTATCCGACGGACAGTGTAAAGAACTCGAAGTACTCTCCATATAGGACCCAAGCAGGGATCCACTGAAAAATATCCGGGATGGGACAGTACAGTGATCACTACAGCAAGCCACTCCCTGACGAAAGGATCTGCTCGATTTTTTCTCAGGAGTTCTAACGCAAATGCATATCAGAATAGTGGAAGATGACCCTTGGGAAAATGTGGATGATGAAGAGAAGATGAAGATGGAATGTAACATATTGAATGTATATCTTTTTAAAGCCATGTCTCAAAGCTCAAGATTCAATAAGATTTACTCTTTTTTTTACATTGGGCTCTTACTTTTTCTGAAGAGTTTTAATGCAAACACCCTTGGAGGATGCATGCTCCAAAGGGGACGTCTTAATGCCTGTTTATGTAAATATGCATCTACTTGCCTGTTATCGCCACAGCAGACGTCCCGCTTTGACATAGGTAGCTTTTGATCAGGTAATTTCCCTATTGCCTATTGAATACATACGTTTCCCGAAATGGCTACGTTCTGCCTTCATTTTACTCGAAGTTTCCAGACCACCAATTGCCCAACACGCGTGAGATAAATGGAGTTATTTAAGTTGAATAGAGTTGCATGTGTGACGTCGAGCGGAAGGATGCCTATTCGATCGTCAAACGTAGTGTTCGTCCACCTGGGACGTCTAATTGTGAAGGACTATAAGATACCTGTTCATGTATGCATACCACTTCCTGCGATATCGCCACAGAAGACGTCCAGCATTGGTACAGGATGCGTGATATCAGGCAATATTGCTATCCTCTATTGAAATACATAAGTTTTCCTTCATGGCGGAGTTTATCTTCATTTTACTCGTCACTTCGACACCGTCCTAACCATAAAACATGTTATCCGTAAAGTACAACATGGTTTGTGAGGCCAGAGCAAGCCGTTAGTTTTGACACGAGAATTGCATGATAGACCACGAGGAATATCCATAAAAAATTCGCTCTTAGTGTTGAGGAATTGCGATGGTGAATCTATAATACCACCTAAAGTAGCAGCATTTAATTGCAAACAAAAAACGAAGAAAGGATTTTTTAATTTTAGCGGCACCTATTAATGAGGCGATCACAAGATGATTGAAGATGTTTTCTTCTTGTAGACACCCATACGTAGAACCAAAATCAGCCGGGGAATCAAATCATTTTCGCAAGAAATATTTAAAAGGCTCTCCGAGTCATACTTCTCGGTTTTCTTTCCTTTCCTGGCGTCACGCACCTCTGGGGACAGCTTTTTCCGCTGAGATCTTATCTAGCATGCATATGCTCGAAGCAAATACAAGTCATAAATAATAAAAAAGAACCAGCCAGTAACACCCGTAAGAGGAGATAGAACTAGTAACATTACCATATTAATTTAGTAAACAGCTGTTAATAATTCCCATTTTCATCAAGTGAATAGATATTTCCCATGGCTCAGCTTTTTCGTTGCTAAAGTCACCGCGTTCAGCAGCATTTTCACCGTCACTGTTTTCAGCGACTAAATTAACACTGCATTTACACCTAGATATTCTCCGAGCTGCCACAGAGGCATGCGGCAGGGGGTGATAGAACATCAGCCATTCAAAGGGAGGGAATAGGGTAGATTAATGGGGAAAGGAGAAAGGTTTTGCAGAGGGATTGCATGTTATCGATCTGTTTTTGTTATTTCCCCAATTGGAGCGTGGAAAGAAGACATTCATGCACCAATCAGTTAACAACTATCAGCATCTCTTTTATTTTTACGCTTAAATTATTTCCAAAGATATAGCTAGGGTCAAAGTAATATTCTCCGTGCCATTAGGAAACTCGCTCAATCAGAATTTTTAAAGAAATTTCAAGTCGAGCATGAAGCCTTCGAGCGTCTAGCGGCTCCCAACCTAATCCTTCTACCAGCTGTGTCAAACTCAGCTACTTTAAATAGAAACTAAGAGAGCAAAATTGTTAATTATTTTGACTCTATTTCGAAGAATGCTTTTTCCAGCCTGTAACAACTGGAGTGCCCATTCTATTGACTATTACATTTTTACTTCAAAATCTGCAAGCATTCGCTAATAATACCAGAACAGAGATATTTTAGATAAGTTGAATCCTTTATGAAACATTTTATGGAGATATAAGCTTCTTACGCAAGTTTTCCCAAAAAAGGGATTTGTAAATGATACATTTAAGCCAAAATTACTTCAACTTAATTTATCAATATTAAGAGGAAAGGAATGATTTTGTTGTCATAAGCAATCACAGTGAACATTTCTAGCCATAGGTAATCCGAATGTAAAGAAAATGACACTTTACGTTTGAAACCTTCACAACACTACCATCATCCACCTACATCTCCCACCTCATAGACGAGTACAGACGATATTCCCGACCCCGAAGCCGGAGTGGACGGCGACTGTAAGAGGTCGCGGGAGGAGGATCCCCCCCACATACTGTCGGGGTGTGGACGTGTGTGCGTCGTTTACTGCACCCGAAACTAGCGATCGTCACGATGGTGGAGGGGGGAGAAGGCGGGGGAAAGTAGGTTGCCGCCTCCCCACCGATCAACTCTCCTCCCTGCGTCTATTCTCCTCCTCCCTCCAGCACCCCCCCTTCCTACCGGCCCGGCGTGAAGAGGGGGAGTCGTGACATTTCCCATCTCCGCTATCGTCCGGACCCTCCTCTGATCGCATTTGCCGCGAATACCTTTCGCTTTGGCCGAAGCGATTCTCGATTACTCCAGTTTAGGAGGTTTCCATGACGGAGACCACGTGAGTAGAAATAAATGTTCAATTCCACGTTTTCAACTGAGTTGTTTGAAAATATACAACTTTCCCTGTTTTCATTTTAACCACTGGATTAAATATATATGCATATATGCAACGATTTCTGGCGCGATGAGGTGGAACAGCAGAATGAACTTATGTTAGAGATCGTCTCAGGCCCTACCCTGTGAAATTATTTCATTTTTATGTGACAATGAAAAAATACTTAACCTGCAGATGGAACTCTGTTTTGTAACCGACCATTTTTTCAATAATAAAATTGTTGCATTGCAAATTAGTTTCTCATTATTAAATTTTGTCATTATTTATCTAGTCTCTTCATTGTTCAGTTCCCAGTGTTGCTATGTATTTCGACAGTAATGTTTCACCAGGAACGTTTTCGATGCCTTGGTCTGTTGTTTGATTACCATTATAATTCGATTTTATTGCAACAAATAGGAAATTCTCTAAAAAGACTTCTTTTACTTCTGTAAGCGATTCAGATTTTTCTTGGGTTAGGTCTTGAACCACTTTATCCAAGTTTTTCCCTGGCTTTTCTATCTATTTTATTCTTCCATTAGATTCAGTACTCACTGTGTAATACACGACTTCCTTTTTTCGACTGCAATTAGAGAAAAAAATTATCTATTTGCCTAAGCTTCAACTATCCTTGACTTTCAATCTAAGTCCTTTTAAAAGTAATAAAGCATTGTAGGTATAAGATGGATGTTCAGGTCGAGAACCCGTTCTTATATGCGTAGTCCGAATATGAAAATATTATACTTCAATTTTCTATTGTACATTAAAAGCGGCTGATAGGTGGTATCGGAGCCAAACCAACTACTAAGTAGCAAATTGCTAAGCAAAAAATAAACATAAATAAGGATCTATAAGACCCTTTTACAGCCCATCGGATCTGAAGTATGGTCCCTAACAAAGTCCTCAGAAAGAAAACTCATAACTTTCTAAAATAAAGTTCTAAGGAATATTTTTGGACCAATTCGTGAAGGAGAGGGTTGGAGGATAAGAAAAAACAGAGAACTGAGAATAAGTTATAGCGACCCTGATATAATAGCCATTATAAAAAGTGAACGTTTAAGATGGCTGGGTCACGTTTTAAGAAGGGACAGCAACAGTATGGTTAAACAAATCTGAAATGGTAAACCTGACGGAAGAAGGCCTGTGGGAAGACCCAGACTCCGATGGGGAGACCTGTGGGAAAGAACCTGAGAAGACTAGGAGCAGGGATGTAGGCTGCCGTAGATAGACAAGAGTGGCCAAAAACCATCTTGGATTTGTGTAGCCACAGGAGTAAGAGTAAGTAATTAGTTATTTTGGTGCCTCATTAAGGAGGCAGGAGCGATAATTGTGGGTCTATGAATGCACATTTTAATAATGTTTCAAATCGAAAAAATACTAAGGAACACTTTTCATTAAAGTAAATCTGTTTGTGCTATGGAACTTACTATACTTGCAGAAATGGTAATGATATAATAATTATATTTTAAAATTTTGCCGTAATTGAAGCATAGGCTTAAGCTATTGACAGTTTTCGGCGCGGTATTCGAAATTTAGGCAAATTTTATTTTTAAATATGTTTTACCGAACCTCTGACTCAGCATGACATCTTGATGTTTGTTAGCAACTATCATAATAATGTTGAATGTATTATTTCACCTTTAGAAGAAAATCTGTACACGTGCAATCGGATCATTACTAAATACATCTCATGTGTAATAAGTCTACGTTTTAAAAGAGCATCGAATTGTCAAAAAAAACAAATTGGCAAATACAATTTTTTACTTTTCTCTATACATTTTTCTAAAAGGAAAACCGAGACATAGTCTCACGCAAACCCGTACATAGAAAAAAAAATCGATGCAACAACCAAAAGAATGTTCCCCCACTGGTCAAAACAGTTAAGGATTCTCACATATTCTTTTCTCTCATCGATAAAACACTATATTCACTAATAAAATGCCAAAGATACTGGAAAATGCAGGTAAGTCACCAAAATGTCGACTGCTTGACAACTATACCCAATTTAAATGATCATCACGGAGGGCAAATTGTATAGGAGCTGTTGAAATGAAGCTAAAAATCGGTCCTTGGACTGAAAAACTATTAATTAAAAATATTACTTGATAACAGTACATTAGGATAAATAAATTCACAGAATTTCCGAGGAAGAGTAGAGAAAATTATGAGGGACCTAAGAGTGAATACTTATAAACTGTTAGCTAAGAGGAGAGTGGAGAGCGGATTGATGACTTTTAATCAAGATATATTTATTGATTAATCCACGCATTTAGTATCTTATTTTTAGCTTCACATTTTCGGAGGTATTTCATTAGAGAAAGAAATATATTTCAAATGTGACAAACGAAAATTTGGGATCTATCATTTATTCTCTCCATTCACGTATTCGTGAGGAAGCCTCCTTAAATGCTTGAGTTTATAGGAGAGCAGAGCTATTTACAACCTATTAAGTCACGGTGCCTTGCACAGATGTTTGAGGAAATCCATTGAGGCAAAACGCTGGAAAATCTAAGTGGAGGACGCGTTTCTCAATAACTTCAGTAAACAGCTCAATTTGTTTCAGAAGAGCAGTTATCATTAGTAAACTCTTTATAATCTATTTAGACAGGAACACGCCAAGCGACTATTCCTCGCTAGGACGTTTGAGGTTATGAAGACGGAAAGTTCACTCTAAACTCTTGGGCATAGTATTTCTTTTTGCAAAGCAGATCACCACCACTGTAAATCAGCCGTGAATCTTAAGCAGATATAAATCGGCTTCAAATTCATGGGATGACTGAGCAATGACTCAGATTCACGTCATCTTCGAGGTGAGGAGCGATGGGAACCTTGAGATGCAAATTAGCTTACTTTACAGGGGCAGTAAAAATCATGCCAAAGCAAGGCAAAACAAGATGGAATAGGGGCCTTCAAGGAGTTATATAAACCAAAATAACAATTATTTTTAATGGCCATTGTATATCCCGTTAAACCAGCGGTTCCCAAACTGGGGGGTCGCGACCCCCAGGGGGGTCGCGGACCGTTCGTTAAGGGGTCGCGAGATGTATACAAATAATATGGTGAACTATGCAAGTGAGGATTGTAATTACTTTAAAAACAAAATATTTGAATGTACACATTGTTTGTTATTTTTAGGGGGTCGCGGCTAAAATGTATGAGCTAAAATGGGTCGTGGAAAGAAAAAGTTTGGGAACCGCTGCGTTAAACAAAAGTCAAGAATAAAAATTTCTCTAGATTCTCGGATTTAGCCACTGGTATTATTAAATAAGTATATTGCACCGAAATAGCCAGCCTGGTGAAGTTAAATAAGAATAATTTACAAAAATTTTTATCTCAAAAATACGATTCGTGTTTCTGAAACGGGTGATAATTATTTCAAAAAACATTTTCAACAAAATTCACTTCCTTTGCACTTGGCGTTTAAAAGTCTTAGGCCAGGGTCAATTCTTGATCCTCAAGATCCCAACTCGTGGCTACACCCTTGTGCCTGAGAAGTTACTTTTACTACATAAAATAACAGGGCCATTCCATCTGCTAGGGCCGTATTTATTAGACAACAGTTTCTCTGGCGTTGCAGTCAGCGTCTTCAGGTAAACAATTTCCCCAACTGCAACGCCGAAACTGTTGATCTGAAGACGCCAACTGAAACGCCGCGAAACTATTGTCCCAAAAATATGGACGTTCATGGTAGAATACCCGAAATACCAGATCTTTCTAATGAAATACTTCACGGAAGCCTTCACAAAGATTTTACACAACTCTCGTGACCAACGCGGAATGAGGCACTGCGTAAACAAATGTCAAACAATAATAAAATAGTCGACATCATTTTGAGTATTAAACCTTTTTTACTTCCCATGTAATATGCTAGCTAAGACACAATTTTGGTTTGCTAAGCCTTGGAACCATGGAACAAACGGAAATGCCGCACTGGAGATCCGCAATGACGCGGAACTACCCATGGCGCGAAGCCATGATTAACCCCGGACGCCAACCTCTCGACGATTTTCTGAAACATAGCCTCTGAATTAATCGGCACCATTTCTCGTCACACTATTTGAATGCATGATATAATGGACACTCGACATACAAAGGCACGGAAATGGTGAACGAGGTTTATTACATTTACCTATAAAAAAGAGGTGCGTGAGAGCAAACTTAATCTAAAAAATTCATTAATTTGAGGGTCTCCAAGCACGATGCTGAGTATAATGAAAAATATTTCATTATTCTGTAACCAAGTTGATTGTGGGTGCAGAATTTTGACACTTTTCAGACATTTTTTAAATTCAATTCTCATTTTAGTAGGGAATGTGGAGAGTACGAATTCTGCCAATCAGTCGTTTCCGGTGAACAGAGGAGATTTATACTTCCCTCGATAAAATATGGTTTTGCAAAAAATCTTTGAATACCTCATTGTGAAACTCATATTGCCTATTGGTCCTATTTACAAACTATATACAACCGAGAGAAAATATTTCGATCAATGCAAACGTTTCCATCACGATGATAGAAATTCGCCCATAAGCTAGAAACTTGGAAATACGACGTGGATGAAGCACCTGTCAAAACAAAGGTAAATAAATCTTTCATAGCCTCCATCTGGGGCATTGGATGTCATTCTCCCTCAATACTGAGCCCTAGGTGTCCATGATCCGTTAAATACATAGCGAAAAATTCACGACCAAACGGAACACCATTTCGATCACAAAACCTTTAATATATCTTGCAAAAACACTCGTGAATCCGAACTCATAAACGAGAAGTACGATCTCATGCGTGAGAGTGGTTGCTCAGTCCTGTAAACAGAGGTGCGCGAAATCACTCGAAAGCCTATTGTTTCACGTCTAAATTCAGTGCTGGAAAAAAATAAAATCTTTGAATTTACTAGCGCACGTCCACAAGTATGATACGGCTAAGAATCGAGGATTGCTGAGTGTCCATTGGCTTACATCGTTTTTGGTTCGCCTCTCACGTCCTACATCTCGTCCCACTCAGCTTTTCCGTGATATTTCCGAGATGCTATTGCCTTACTCTTTCTTCTGCCATTCGCATTCTGGTCGCAAAGCATTAATAATTCAAGGGAAGCATTAAGAGAATACATAAAATGTATTTCACATTGGCAACTGGGTGGGTGGATTGCCTCCTTGGTTGCCAGTCAGAAGGTGCCAAGGCTCCAAGCCAGTACTAATACATCCCATAAATACTACCGAGTACACCCCGGAAAATTAACTTACCTCACCAAATCGCATCGTTTTCAATTTCAAAATAATGGAAAAAGGATTGCTCCTTTAGCCTCACACTTGCATGAGAAAATCCTTACGTATTTATAAGTAAAATTTCACTTGGTCAACAATTGGCAGTTAACAAGCTAAATAAGGACTATATTTGCACCAAACGTCATTCACGACAGTTTATACTTGCCAAAAATAAACATCAGTATATTGTGTATCTATACAATATGAAAATAATCTATGAACCATTCATACGATACTTCCATCGAGGTTGACTCCATTATAATAACTGTTTATACCTCAGATGCCGTATCATTAAATTTGTTAGGCCATAAAAATCAATCCTTCATAATTGACCTGGAAAATCACTTATAAAAATCAGGAGACGTTGGTCAAATGGTTGATACGTAATTTATTTTAAGTGTAGAGCGATTGGAAGTTGAGGACTGTGAGGACACATACCATGACTTCAAATTGAATCTTACAATCCATTTGCACCTTAAATCGCATGAAAGTTTTTTATGTATGTATCAATGGGTGCATAACCTTTGTGCTATTAATTTAAAATAATTTCCAGGAGATACACCAGCAGTAAAATATAATGTTTTGTAAAAGTGCAATGAAATCTTTTAAGCAAGTCTCATATCTTTAAAGGATGAAATTTGGTTCTACAGTTGGATCGATATAATCAAGGCAAAAGATACACAGGAGGGATGACGTAAAAAAGTGATACACTGAATCAGATGAGGTTTAGTGGAGCACGGGAACTGAAGGTAAAGGCAAAGCAGACGAAGCCACTGGGATACATTTATGGGATCTTGCATGATGAGCAAGAGCCGGAAATTCAGCGGGAGGTATTTTAAAAATATAGTAGGCATATGAAATCTGTTGGAAAAGAAAAAACATCTGAAGATGTGAGAGATAACCCAGCTCACAAATCTCTGCCTCTTATTTCCGATTCCAAGTCATATTTCTTGAGAGAGAAGGGACTTAAAATCTCAGTGAGGGCCAGGTAAATCTTCGGTTGAAGTGATTGAAGAAGGTTTTCCCTAACTCTACTCCGCCACTAGTGCACCCGAACGGTAACCTCTTTGGCGCTATCAGATTTTATGGAGAAGTGGAATATCAATTTTCACTACTTGTGATGTTTGTGATTCTGACAGAGAATATTTGTGGTGTAAATAAAACAAGAATTTGGAGATTTTCTGGTCGGTAATAACCTCGATATAATGAGTGCATAGCCGAAATATTATTTTTGCATACATATGCAACAGTCAGCGTTCGCCCGTATTATTATTAAGACTTTAATTTTAATTTTATTTGTGATTTCAGGCGTGATTTCATGGATGATATATATGTTTCTAAGTGCATACTTTTATACTTCCCTGCATTTTTTTAATGAATGCACCAGGTTCCCGCTTTATAATACACCTTCAGCTTATACAATGAAATAAATAGCATTAGTTAAAAATTGTGAAAAAGTGAAAATTACCCATATCTATTGAAATGCTTTGACTCATCGAGCCACGTTACTTTTAAGAAAAATGCATATTTTATCAATGCAAAGAGACAGAATACACATTGATAATTATTAATGATAGATAAATCCAGATCAACAACAGTAACAATTTTTAAAGTCAACTTGTTTGCTCTTTGTTGTCTGCAAACCTATTTTAATTTAAACTTCTCTAACTTGAAATTATAGGAAAATAAATGTACGGTATATGTAATATTATGTATATAATTATGCTGCTTAAACAACGTCTACGTTCACAGTGTAGCTAAAATGTATAATTGGGGGGTTCACAATAGTATTGTGTTTTCTAAGCCTGAAAAGTATTCGTTCGGTAAAAAGTAAAATTAATTGAATCCAGACCCTTTTGATTAAGATTTTATCCTCATTTTACTTTTTAAATTATTCATATTGGATTATATATACACTGTAACTGTAAAAGATGCCTAAGGAGATCTACGGGAGAAAACCAAATCTTAACATCAACTTTTTTAAGTTGTGACGAAAATTAAAATTAAAATTTTTAATCTCATTAAAAAATTGAGAAATTTTATAAAAAATCTATTCTTAGCGAGCATATTCATCAAATCCTTGTGGTTTATGTTTACAACTTCAATAGTATCAACCGTTAGTAAATGTTAGGCGTTATTCAGTGAGTCAGAACATAAACTTTAATAGAAGTAGAAGAGGCTATTTGTATTCTATGTGGACTTTCAAGGGGCTGGTATGTTGTGGCCGCGTACCGCTTGGTTAGCAACGTGATACTGTTGACGGGTGAGTTACGCAAGAAGTGCATAGTAACGTATGCATCCCTGGGGCTTCTAAGTCTGGAACTAAACATCGGTTGGCAATGGTAAAGTTAAATAAAAATATACAGCCAAGCAAAATATAAAATTATATCAATGCTGGACAAAATCCAGGAAAAGACGAGGAATAAAAGTGAAACGTTTAGTCCCGTGAGAGATGGAAGAAGAGAAGATGGGGATAATGGGAACCATATGTACTGATTCTAGGCAGTATTAGAATGGACGTAGAGTGTTAAGTGAGAGTTAGAATTGTCCTCAAATCAACAATATTTATTGTTTGGTCACCTATGTTTATGAAGCATAAACAAAATTCGCATACTTTAAATGGCTACACAGGAAAGAAATTTTGTGCAAAACATAGAACGATCACCGAGTAATAACGTAATTAACACTGATTTCACAGGGTACCTGAGTTCTTAAATTGAGATAGTTACATTTTTGGTAGAGTTAGTCAAATACTAAGGGATTGGTCGGCATCGAGGTCATTTTCCACGTGTATTGGGGTCATCGAGGTCATTACCCACGTACCAGACTTTTAGGTATGAATAACGAATACTATCATTAATATTCAACTTCAACAGCGACAGAAGAGTGTCATGTACTACAGTGACTGAGTTATATTACTGCAGAAACAACAAAAGGCGGGTTAGGCTAGTATCAGTTAGTTATAAAGATATGAACGCGCCTGTAAGCATCACTTTTGTTACCCAGGAAAGGCTACATATTTCCATTTATATTTTATGCATCACGTCTTTCTCGGTATTTTTCGCAGTCAATCAAGAGAATTATCGCCTGAAAATGAAGATCGCCTAAAAATCTATATTGTTTAATCCCTGGCAGGATAGCCGTTTGTATTAACTAGCAGTTTATTATTATTGTAGCCTCTCAGCTAAGGTGGACAATGCTTTGCGTGAATTCAGATTTTGAACGGGGAAGCTACTTCACCGAATATCAACTGTGAACCCCATAATAGAGCAAGAAATCTAAGCAGAACCATATATAAAAATCCATTAAGGATGTTGCTGCTTCCGTGTTCCAGTATGTTGAGGTTAATAGCCGAGTAGGTTGGATCATGAGCGTAACTAGACTCAAAGGGTGCCAATGACACGAGCGGCTAAACGTCGGCGTGCCAGTTCCCCGAGTCTACATTGGTGGCAGGTTATTCAACCTGTGACTCCCCGTTACCAATTAATATGCTATGAGAGCATGGACCACCGACGCGCAGCCTCAGCGGCAAGGTATGATGGGGACACCCCACAAAGCTTCTTGGGAGTGTTTGCCGAAAACGCTTTCTCTTCCCTCACTGAAATATTGAGGGCCGCAAGTTTCCCTCACATAACATACCTAAACTCTGGTTATAAAACACATAAGTAGAAGACAAAAAAACCGCTAACACATTATTCAAGATACTATGAAGCGGTATACTATGATAAAATGATACTGTTGAGCAATATCAAAATGAATACTTTCGAGGTAATAAAACTATTAGCTGCAAGTAAAATGGAATGAAGACTTTCAGAAAAACAACAATCGTACTGATAAGTGCTCAAGATGACTAGTTCACTATTAAAAAAGAAATTTATCCTTAAAAAAAATTGTTAGCTACAAGTGCAAAATAAGCTTACTTGACATGAATGCCAGGAAATTGTCACAGATTTGTTCCCCTAGTTTCTAAACTGTATGCAATTGTTTACAATTACGTTGTTAGCAAATACAATCGTTAACAACGGTAATGTTCTCCAGAGAATGTATTTTCAGCTATTATTTTCCCAATAAACGTATCCGACTCTAATCATGTAGCCTAAGCAGATAAAATTATTTTTTAGGGTGCGTCAACAATTTCGGGCTTGTTGAGCCTAAAAAACTAGAGACAGCCTGGCCTCCAAGCAAATCAGCATGCAAAAGTTTAAATGATATTTCATACTATGATTATAAGTACTACACGATTGCCAACAATCACGTCGTTGGCAAACCTAATGGCTGGAAATCAGAACGCGTCAACGATAACGCCTAGCAACTAACACTCCTAACTAACGAGTAAGCAATTTTTCCGCAATGCCACCTTGCCTCTTTCGCCCTTTCATCACGCTGTCTAGAAATAAACTTGAGGTATCTACGTATTCATTTAGATCTTTTCCACCAGAGCCGATACAAATTCTTTTCTAAAAGTTGGTAACAACCAGATAAATGCCCGCGGGCATGCGCGGGCATTTATCGCGCGGGCAACGCGTTGCTCTTTTTTGGCTCATATACAATTACATATGATAACGATTATTTCGTAAGAGGTAAACATTATACAATTGCATTAAAGCTGCCTACGTGCAAACGTAATAACTAGCAATTATAATTTACTGACGATAGCTGACGCTAAACGACTGATTCCACGATGCCGCCATGCGTCTTTGTCTCTTTCCAACTGGTGGCCTAATAAGAACTAAAATAATAAAAATGTCAACTATTATCCCTTTCGTTGGCTTGATCAAAACTTCAACGTATAACGCGGCCAAATACAAACAGAAATCCCGTCCGCGAAACCGCAAAACATGCCAGTTAATTAGAGAGGTAGAATTTCGATTGCCAATCGCGTCTTTTTTCCACTGCGCGGCCCCGCAATAGAGTTTTAAAAGTCGGAAGGGCGCGCCGCGGTAACAGAAATATTGAACAGCAAACGGAGGGCGACCCGTCACTTTTCCTTTCTTTCTCATCCTGCACGCACGCCTTCCTGCTCTGCCCTCTCGCCGTCATCCGGCCACACACCACCCATCTGTTTACCACCATTTCCCCCGAACGTCACTCTCTCCTCCGAGCCAATACCCTCCCCTCACCTCTTCGATCACCTTTTGCCTCGATTTCCTTTCTAACGTATTCCTATGGCCTGAACTTTGTAACTGCAGTCAAACACCTTTTATCAAAAACCTTTCCATTCATACGCACTTCCGTGTCCACTAATGTTTACTGTCTTCCTTCAGCTTCAGCAGTTCGTTTCTAGCCACAAATTATATATTTCTTTCCATTTCTTTCCATTCCAAAATGCCACGTCTAAATATTTCAGGACACAAAATTTGTTAATAAATACAGATACAGCACAGAAAAAGGAAAATAAAATAGAAGGGACACTTACAAATATCTTCAAAGTTTCGTAGGTCAAGCCGTCTTGGTCGGTGGTAAAAACATCGGCCCCATTAAGGAAAATTCTCTCTTCAACGCATTATTTGTGCACCACCGAATGGCCTGGTGCCCCCAACCACAGAAGTAATGAGGTGTTCGCAAGCTTCCTGAAAAATTGAAGAATTCAAACTTCCTTTTTTTGTTCTTACTATGTTTATACTGCCACGTTTGTACATCACACAAATAAAATTCAATACGTTCAGTGATAGATCGATGAACATACATAAGTACTTATATAAATAGCATGAACATATTGGAACGTATAGAGGATTTAGCACACAGAAACAAAATGGAGCACAAAAAACACAAAGATATTTCGGTGGTCAGTCTGTCACCGTCAGTTGAAGAAGTGTGATGTTAGGGATGCGATACATTATCTATATAAGGTAATCAGTCTCAGCCCTGATGACGATGAGGGAGTCACTCATCGAAACGTTGGCCTTTAAAAGCCTTACCCGGTGGCAAACCCGAGAAGATTTTACCAATATTATTCGCCGGGAAAACCTAAGATCTTTTATATAAGGAATGTTTCAAGCATCAGGATCTATTTCTATGCAACAAGGCGTGTAGGAATATTGGCAACATTATCCGCATGTATATTTATTTGGCTACCCCTTATGTAGACATTTTTTTATTTTGCAACGTAAGTGATATCTATACAAACTTTTATGTAGATTTTCACGCACGCTTATGTATACAGGAAGGATTGCGTAAAAAAAGTGGACGAAAAAAGGAAAGAAATAGTTGTACATAATGCTTGGAGGAGTGCATATATATCTGTGCGTGGGTAAATATGTGTATAGACACATCCTATATCCAACTATAGGCCCGCTCTTCCCTTTTCCAACCACCCCTCCCCCACCCGAAGTGTATATATCCCCACCCCGTCCCCCTCCCTCTGATCCCTTCCCCACCCTCCCGCCCCACTTCCGAGCCCTACGATCGATGCCCGCCCAACGGGAGGAGCTCCCCGCCGCGCCGGGTCGAACGCCCCCCTCCCATTCCCCCAAAACCTCTCTCCCCCACTCGCCCCTCTCCCCGCCTAATGTTTCCTCCCCTATTCCAACCCCTAGCCATCCCTCCATTCCCCCACTCCTCTTCACCTATTCCCCTCCCTTTAACACTCAACCTGTCCTGCACCTTCTTCCCTTCCACCACCTGTCCTCTCCGCTGAACCACTTGGCCATGCTACTCGCTGATCTATCCATTTACTCTCTCTCTTTGTCACCTGCCTCTATCTACCTCCTACCCTTTCCTCACAAACTGTATGAAATTTCCCTCACTACACCTTTGATTGTCAGGATTTTACAATTTCGCCCAGGACGGACCTCAGGGCCTCTTCCTCCATTCGCCACATTATCTGTCTTCTTACCCTTATCACTTCGGCATTCCCTTTCCCAATTCCTCCATTTCCATTTAATCATTATTTTTCCCCAACTCCTAATCAATTCCTGTATACAACAGGAATATTTTCACCGATCACTGATTTCCGCTTCTATTGGTAGGGTTTTTGATGTTCATTAAGGATGAACTGAAGAGTACAGTGCCTTAAGACGATGGTCAGAGAGGAGTCTTCCAATAACAAGACTTCTTACATTCCTCTCTGCGAGAAGAAACGAAATTAAGGTAGCTTGAGTTATATGCCACTACTCGTGAAATTCGATGAATTTACCATCATTATAAAGGAATAGCATCTTTTTTAGGAGTCAAAATATCAGCCAGTTATTGCAAAACTTTTCAGGATATTTGTCAAAAAAAAATAGAAGACATTTTCCATGGAAGTTAGTAAGGCTGTGCTCATCAATAAAGCACATAAGAAAATTGGGAAGTTCTGACTCCGGGATCGCGTCAGATATAAATGATATACGTTTTGTAAGTACTCTCAATTATTTAGAAAAACATTAATAGATCACCATACAACTTTTCCAAACATCGCAAAAAGAACTTTGGTTGCGAGGACGATTTCAGCGGAAAACAAATAATTCAAGTACCAGCCTCAAATATGCACTTTAATTCATTTTCGAGGAGTTCAGTCATCAAAACAAAGTATCTGCATCACGGATATTACTATACTCACTTTATTCCTTTTACTACTAGTTAAGATTTCAAATATATTTCAATTGCAGTCTTACTTATGATTAAGAAAATACTTATTTGGTGCATTTTGAGACACAACAGCTTACAGGAAACTAATGCGAAATTCCACGGGGCAAAAATCATTCACCTCGACCGGGACTCGAACCCGGATCCCTCGATAACGCGCTGAGTGCTTTAGCTACTGAAGCATCCCACTTCGCTAGAGGATTTTTGTGGGCTTTAAAGCGACAAGGTGCCAGACTGCCGGACATGCAATTTAACGAAGTATTCTAAAGCGTGCGCTTAGCACCACAGTCCGCGAGGTTAAAGCCAAAAATTGAACACAATGAGGTGTTCACTCTTTTTGACAAATTTTGAGTATGTCGGGGCTGGCCACGGAGTAACCTTTAAGATGTCACCCGCAAGTGCACATAAGAGCGAAATTCACCTTGACCGGGACTTGAACCCGGATTCCTCGATCTTGCGCCGAGTGCTTTAGCCGGTTAAGCTACCGAAGCGTCCTCTTCCCCTCAGTGGAAATTCGCACATATGTGCACTTAAGGGTGACTCCGTAAAGGTAATACCGTGGCTAGTCCCGGTATAATCAAATTTGGACGTCAAAGACAAGAATTAGGTAGAAATGAAGCGGTTGGCGGCGATGGGAGTAGAGTGGAGAGATCTGATCGTAAGAACACTATGGACATATAAGAGAGAGGAAAATTTTCGAAAATACAATGGAAATTTGCCTAAAAGCAACAGTTTTCGCAAAAGAGATATGGACGTGATGGAGAGGAAGCAAGCCTGGCGGACTGCAAGATTTTGGCGGGATACAACGGCATTGCCTGCAGGACAGCCCACCGAGAAAGGCGTTCGTCATCCTCCTCGGACATCATGATAAAAAAATTGCTATGAAACCTCCATTCCCGAGAAACAACTGAATCCAAAGGTGAACAATTATTGCATGACACGTACGTTAGAAAGTTTTTGTACAACATTCAATTACTATGTAAAGCTCCTTTGAAAATGTTCTATTATTGGCAAAGTCCTCGATGTCTTCTTTCCGATATGATAATTATCAACTTAAAAAGCAAACTTTTCCCCACTGCTCCATCCTGTGAACAACGAATGACAACAAAAAAAAGAATTTTTATACCTACTAGCAAGCAAAGTCTCGATGGAAACCCCAGACAGCGGTCTGTAAACGACTCTTTGGGTGTAGTGTCTTACTTAAATGGCTAAAAAAAATCTTTCAATCGGCAGTTACACTAAAATAGCTGGAACTTCCCCACCACTATCCTTTCTATCAGCTCGCAGGTTGCAACATAAATGTCCATCAAGTGAACTTAGGCTTCTTAATTCTTAGACTTCTGAATTCCTTCCTAAAATTAATGAGAAAGATAAAAGTAACAAACATCGGATATTACTCCTCTTGCGCATTTCTCAATCCATTCCTCTCTTCCTCTCTCTATCCCCCGGTCCACCTCATAAACCTTCCTCACCAACGGTAATGAAAGTTCCCCTCTGACTTTTGTATCAGTAGTATTTTTGTTTTTAGTTTCAGTGAGATTAGAGTAAAGAGTAAGAAAACCTAGGAGATTTTGACTCGGAACACAATATTTAAACATTGTAGGAAAACATTGCTTAAATCCCTGCCAGAACCCCAATGGGTGTGTTATGAGTTTCGCCGTAGATTTTTTTGAGTTACAGCATGAGGGGACGACGATATGGAGAGGTTCTACCTCGCAAATGTTCTCGTCTTTATTTTTCCCCGCCAGAACTACGGAAATTAAAGCAGCAAATATTATCCTTTGTAGGAACATTTTCAGTTATCCACCTCTTTCCGAATCTGAATCATGTGTTCGGGTAGTGGATATTTTGAAATACCTCATATTATGTTGACCAGGTATACAACCTTAGCTGATAGGATGGCATTTTCAAAGTTAGTACACTTCCGTAAGAACCGCAGTACTTCACTACGTCACCAACTAATTCTCTTCGAAAGTTTTTCTAAGATAATTAAGGAGTTAGTGATCGGGCGGAGCAAAAACATTATTTTCCTTTGATAATGTTCTTCATACATTAAAGCGGAAAACAATGAACTATGCACTACACATAATAACACAAATTCTCGGTTAGATAATCCCTGGTATCGACATGTAGGCCAATATCCCAACGTTCTCCCATCAATATTGCTCATGGCAACAAACAGATAGTATGTTGCAATCCACAAAACTCTAACTTTCCGTTAACATCAAGTTGACGAAAGGTCTACGTCGTCCTGTGGTTAATATTAACCAAATATTATAAACAAAGCCTTAAAGTTCTCTCTTGGAATATAAGAATAGGGTTCGAGTATAAAATTCGTATAACAATCGTCTTTCTATTCTTTGCCAGAATACTTAGATTCAACTATCGTTTTCTCTGCCTTACCGTTTCCTCGAAAACTAATTTCCTCACAGCTCCCGATTTCATTTTCTCTTTCCAGTCCATAGTATCTGTTTTTCTTCGCTCCCTCTCTGCTTTCTTTCTTTTCAATCGATTCTCACATTTTACCATATTCCCAGTCCCGCCTCCCCTGCTATAAACACCGATACGTAAAAGGCCAGCTGGTGGCTTTGGAACCGCAAACGGCAGTTCATAATTTCACAGGGTTTTCCATTTAAATCTCTACACCGGGCTACCCTGAGGTTTTCACACCCTTACTTACGCCATGAATTGCCACGAGAAAATAAAAAAGCGTGAAAGTGTAATTCACTTATTTAATGCTTTTACTAATAGGCATTACATCTGCTAAACATCCTATTTTTAGCTATTTCAACTGTTACCCATTTATTTTTGTCATATTCATTCCTAAGGGGGGCCTTTGTTATGGGAAACATAAATCTTTGACTCTATCATTCCATTACGCAGGGTTCAACTTGTATAGCATACAAGCGGATATCCTGGACTTAAAGGCCGGTTCATGATTTTTTTCCAACACTATTTAATGTTTCATTTCATCCTTCATTTCAACAAAAAAAATTTACTTTGAACTTTGTTCCATTTAAATTCTGCTGTAGATTCGTCTGTTTTCGTTCCCGAATACGGAAGATAAGTCCCGTAAGAAGCGGTCTAAAAACAGTACCCAGTGATCTTTTCAGCAAGCCAGCATGTTCATATTCTCCATTGGTATCCCGCGATAAAGCAATAATTACTGAAAAAATTGGAAATCAGAATTACAATTGTTGCAGAGGTTTGGAAAACCTACTCATCCATATGAATAGCAAAGCGCAGCATTCCGAGATATTTATCGCCTACCAAGGGAAAGGTTAAATAAAGTAGATAACGATTTATTACCCCTTAAATCTCATCATTCAACTCTTTAAATGAAATTATATTCCTTTTGTCATATTTATATCTCAAATCATGCTATATCTAAAGCATTTCTCCATTATTTCTAAGATAACGAGCGTAGCGTTATTTATAATCGAATATTGGACCATGGAGGATATAAGAAAAAAAAGAGACTATAGGCAATGGAGACGTGGGTACGATTCACAGAAAGGAAGACAAAGGAATAACTGCCAGGCATAGAAGGGAAGGAAAGAAACATGCTTGAAGAAATAATGACTAGGCTAATTGGAGTGAATGGAGCAAGTAATAAAAGAGGTTCGGATGCGAAAGGCTGATTTGGAGGGGAGAAAGATAGGAAAAGAGAAAAAGATTGAGTAAGAGCATTGAAATTTGGATGTTATGAAGAGAGGAAGTAAGTATGCTGAAACTATTATGAGAAGAGAGAGGAAATTGATAAAGAAGTGCGGCCCTTGCTACGATAATGGAACATATTGGATACATGGACATTAACCCGTCGGCCTCGGAGGCGGCGGAGTAACGTCCTCGCCTGCTAACCCGAAGGTCGCAGGTTCTAGACCCGCCTGGGGAGGATTTTTCACCTCCCAGCATAATTATTTGTGCTCGTCTTTGTTGCTAAGTTACAATTCCAGATGTAAAAGGCCCTTGAGGCTGTTTTCAGGATGTAAACAAATAAGTAAATAAGGAAGATGAATAAACATATCAATAATATATTCTATAAATATTTCACCCTATCCCAAGTTATGGTACGCAAAGTTAAAGAACTTAGTTATTGCTGTTAGGCCGAGAAAACTGACTCTCTATTCGTGATTTCATCCATACTGCCTTATCCTTACATGCCTTTTTGCTTCTCTTACAACTCATGCAGTGCTTCAAATACGCTTTCCTTTTCTTAAGAATTCTAACACTCCTCCTCATTACAGTCTCTTCCACCACATTCACCCACGACTTTCGCTATCTACCCCCTTCTCCCACGTCATTCACCCTACTATCAAGTATGTTTCGTCGTTCGATTCTCATCCATTTTCTCAGCAATGCCGAACCAACGAAGCATATATGTCAATTACTGGAGCATCTAACTCAAATTCTTTCAAAACCTACCCTTACGAGTAGATAACCAAATAATAATATTTCAACACAGACTACACTTCTAATAACCATTAGTACTAACATATCGAAAAATAATTTTGCCGAACCCAATTTATGATGACTGTTTAAATGGAACAACAGCTGTACTTAATTAAAACTCCCACACTTTTCTTACTACTACACTTTATTAAAACTCAGTACATGACTCGTTTTTTAAATAATTATCTACTTGAAGTCACTTCAATTTTCTCGTGGGTAAGGAATGACACTGTTTCAGGTGTTAGGTACATGGTGGTAGCAATTCATAAAGGAAAATAAAATCACTTATTGTTAGTAAAACCATATATACTACTTTAATGACTACCGGTTTCTAAGTATAGCGTTACATTCAGGTCAGTAGTACCCATAAAACGTTTTCACAGTTGTCCAAGTTTAAAATTTCTAAAATTCGTGAATTAAGGAAATATTGTGTGGAATTTTTCCAATATAAATAAGTTGGATATGTGCAATGTTCTACAAACAGATAAATTTGTTTCAAATTTATTAAAACAGGTTTATCTGTCTGTGGAAAATTGCAAATATCTAAGTTATTTACCTTTTAAATTTCCATTTATTCCAGCGCATCAAGTTGGCGACATAAAAAAGGACTCAGGAACAGCGACATACCAAAATTTACAACCCCATATAAATGAACCATCGCTAAAAGAAGTAGAATAAGCTATATCGTCACTTAAAAATGGTAAAGCTCCAGGGGAAGACGGAATACCAATCGAAGCCCTAAAGTGCGGGGGGAAAACATTACTGGAAGAGATTCATAAACTTATTTTGAGGATTTGGAAAGAAGAAAAGTTGCCGGAAGAATGGAAGGTAGCAGTTGTAGTACCGATACACAAAAAGGGAGACGAACAGAACTGCAACAACTATAGAAGAATATCCTTAATCAACACAACATACAAAATCCTATCTAAAATTATATGTAAGAAGCTAACAGGTTACTCAAAATAAACATTAGGGGAACATCAAGCTGGCTTTAGAAGAGGAAAATCCACAACGGACCAATTGTTCATTTTAAAATAAGCACTGTCCAAATATTGGGAATACAATAAATCTGCCCACCTTCTCTTCGAATATTTTAAAAAAGCATACGACAGTATAAACCGTACGCAGTTATGGGACAGACTAAGAGTAGAGGGTATACCTGAAAATGTAATGAGACTGGCAGGAATATAGGTGAATCGAAATGTAAGGTAAAAATAAATAACGAATTTTCAGAAACTTTCAAAGTAAATACAGGTGTCCGACAAGGAGATGGTTTGTCACCCCTACTGTTTAATTCGGTAATAGAAGGGACACTGAGAAAGACAAAAGAGGTAAATGAAGGCTTGTTTGTGGGCACCAAAGTCAATGTACTGCCATTAGCAGATGACGTCGCCTTGCTAGCAGAAGACGAGGATAGCCTCAAAAACCTGGCTATGGAATTGATATCTAAAGCAAGACTAGTGGGGCTAGAAGTAAATGAAGAAAAAACCAAATATCTAAAAGTAGGACGAAGCATAGAAGGAATAACCAACTTGGTAGTTAACACGCAAAAAAATTTCAAATAAGTGAGGATTTTAAGTAGGTACCTTGGTGTTACTATTGACCAATACAACAATGAAGAAGCTGAAATAGACACAAGACTTTTAAATGGAAACAAATGCTATTGGGCATTACAAAAAATATTAAGAAACAAAATTCTACCAAGAAAGACTAAAGAAACAATCTACAAAACAATTATAATTCCAGTAGCCCTATATGGCTCATAGATATGGGCAATCAGTAAAAAGACGGAAACGAAACTTATCACCTTTGAAAATAAAATACTTAGGACAGTAAAAGAAGAGGAACAGTGGCGAATTAAGAATAACAGGCCGAGGTGGAGACAAGCGGTTGACAAGGCCAAAAACTTCTTACGGTTTGAATGGCCACCTAAGTAAGTCAGTAAGCAACAAGTTGGGCTCATTTAGGGGGTGAAGTCACTCAGGTAATGTGTTCTAAAAGGTGTTCTGGAAAAATGTTAGTTTTCATTCTTTTTCAGGAAGCAGGCCTGGTGCTTCTTAATTCATTCCTTGAATTTTCTCCCCGTCAGGCTCACGTACATTTGCATTTAAGTTTGCAAATCCAACTTTTTTCTAACTTCGGGATTGGGTCTTTGATGTTGGAGAGGAGGTTACTTATGTGAAATTCAGGTGACAAATTATGAAATAATTATTTATAACCAGTTTTCTTCCTATTCAGCATTCCATACCCTGCCATACTTCTATCGACCTTGTTACGGCTACCAAAAACAACTGAGTCCTATAGCTCAACTTATCCTCCCTCTTCCACACATCAGACTAACCCACCGACTTAAGCTCTCCCTTCCCCCTCTTTAATAGCACTCAAGGGCATATAAAGGAGAAAAACGTTTTCTGCGTACTACTGACTTGAAGATGACGCTATGCGTGAAAACCGGTAGAAATTTAAGTATTTTATGCGGTTTTACCAATATTTTATTTTTAATTCTCGTAGGTATTTATACCCTACAGGAAGGAAATTGAAGAGGGAGAAAGGATTTACTAAGGAGAGTAAACTAATAAAAATAGTCGAAGCTATGGAAAATGGGGGTGAGGGTAGAGTGATTATTAAGACAAGTGTTGAGGTGAACAGATAAAATAGGTAAATGACACTCCAAGGTTTTTCTTTCAGCAGGTTGACCTCCTTATTTTGGATGATCTCCCACTGATGCAAGGCACCCACCCGATTTTTTTTCTCTTCCAGGAGGAAGCTAAAATCTGAGTTGTGAAAGTACCTAGTCAGATGTCTCGCCAACAAGGATGAGGAGTTCTTGTTAATGCGATATCTTCGGTGTTTGGCAATTCTGCGTTTGTAACTCCTGCCTGTTTAGCTGAATCATTCACTCACCTTCCCAATTTTGCGTCAACCTCACCTCCACCATTTGTATTCGCTTCTTCTCCCCCTTTCGTACCATCCTTCCCCCCTCGCCCCAAAATTTACTTCCTGGAGGGTATAAATGCCTTTGAGAAAATAAAACAGGCCTCGCATGAAAGTTACTTTAATTTTCGAAACGCTTAGAGCATAAGGTTTTAATATACTTTGGAAATAGTATGGCTGCCTATCATTTGAACATGATAAATCGTTCTCACCGAATTTCACCCAAAATAGTTAATTTTACTGAGATGCCTTAATATGTCCTGATGCTCTCATAGATGTCATCTCTTAATTTATTTCCCTATTCAACCTCTCGCTGACAACATTCAAAATAACTTCGATGAACGTATGTTTCCACCGGCTGTTACGGCACGGCTTTTCCACATATCAGCGCACTCATTCAGTGGCCAAGCAACTAAAAAATTTAATTTGAAAATGTGAAGAAAGCGCAGGGAGAGAATTATTTCAGTCAACGATCCACAACCCAACTCTATGTCTTACCCAAAGTTGGCAATCTTATCAACCAACTGAACAAGTTTGAAAGGATTACGTTGCTTAAAAGGGAAACCTTCAGTGAGATCTAATTGAACAACTAGTTCAACGTAATAAAATCATTCAGAAGCATTCGCTAAAACAAATGCGGTAACTGAATATTCTCCAAGACCACGGAGTGGAAAACGACGATAATTTAACATTTTGGTAAAATCGGCACTTACTCATTCGCTTAATACTTATTTATTTTCCAAGGAGGATCAGGTCCTTTATTTTGTAGACAAGTAATTTTTGTCGGTTTTCAAGGCAAATTTATGCATTTCAGAACAAAGGAGATTCCAGAAGAATATACATTGATTATTCCTTCAAAATTAAGACGAAAAAAATATAAATGAAGAATTATAAAGAGGAAAAAAGGAGGCCCAAATGGAACACCATGCTAAAATTAAGTACCGGATTGATAGTCCACATCCTAAAAAACAACTAGTGCGTATGGAATATAGATAGTAGATTCACGGATCAAATCAAGGGCAAAGAATTAATAGCAGGCAGTAGAAGAGAGAACACTCAGCAGGAATGAAGGACTTCATTGAAGCTATATTCGGCTCAAAAACTATTTTCATCGACAATATTTGTTTTTAAACAATTCGGTCATCTGTGGTTAAGCAAAACTTCTAAAGAGGACATTTCTGATTACTATTACATAAACATAATATTATTTAGCAAACCAGATTTTATTTCTGTGGTAAATGTTTTAATATAGTACCTACCCGCTCTCAGCTTCTAATGCCACAAAGATTTTCCACATACTTAAAAATTCACAGTCATCGGCTGTCGTCAATGCGATGATTCGATTTCTCCAACTTTCAACTCCAATTTTCAGCTAACCACTTTGTTCCATCATAATTCCTTGAAATCCATATGAATCACTATCATGAAGACCAGGTCTATATGGACACATCATTTTTGGAATCACAACGAACTATTAAGGAATGAAATAGAGTGGAAATTCCCGCAAGGAATACCGAAGGACAAATACATAGTTCACCTAAAACGGGATATGAAACGGAAGACCTAAAAGGGCATAAAAGAATTAGAGACCGTCAAAAATAAAAGCGCAATTGAAATATATTGATTTGGCTAAGAAATAAATGAATAGTTAGCAATTTTTTCATGATAGTATGATTTAAACGAAGACCACTATTATGGATTTTTCGGTCAAGTGATTCCCTTCCCCAAACGACATTGGTGGTGTATGCAAATTGGCTGAATTTCTTACAGCCAACTGCGCAATTATCTTGGACGCACTTTAGCAGGGGACAGGGTAGAAAAGACGGCTGCAAAAAAGCAATCTTAGGATTTTACGATGAACGATTACAAACTTCTTATGACGCTCATTATTTGCATGTATTCCAACCTTGGTTTTTCTCATTCATTCTTCCATTTTATATACTTTCCACTATTGTTTTTAGGATGCTATTACGCCTAAGAATGTATCGAATACGTTTTGAATACAAGTTCAAACTAGCATCAAAAAATACGTTATGGCGGCACTACCGGGAAGAGGAGGATCACAGAAAACACTCCCTAGATAACACTATTTCTACACCAAAATAACGATCCATTAGGGCCCACTTTGCCCCCAAAGCACGTTTCCCTGTCTCTGGACTTCCATTTTCCTTTTCTTCCATTTCCTTCCTCTCTCTACTCTTTTCTCTCGGTCCGTTTTACCCATCCCTTACTTTCACTATTTCTTTACGTCCACTGCCCTTAAAGAGGGCGAGGGTTGGAGAGGAATAGCAACGCTTCCAAAAGTATGACCTCCAATACTTGTTCCCTCGGCCGCATGCTGGCTTAAGCCGGTTCACTTCGAGCATATGAACTTTAGGTGAGGCCATCGTCAAATTATTTAAATGTTATTTAAATCATATTCTCGCTACTTAGAGAAAAACTAGTCTACCACTTGATATGAACAACAATATCTAACTTTAACTCGCTATTTTTTCCAATTGCCCTTTTGTTACATGTTTATATGTGAGAATGGGTGAAATACGAGAAAAAATAGTATTTTCCTACCCAGTGGGTTTTTTACGTAATAAAAACTGTTCAACATGTACTAATTCTTCCAGGGAACTGTAAAGCAATAAACATCTGTCCATCTTGTTTCAGAGTCGTTAGCACATCATTGCAAAAATGAAGCCAAAGTGCGTTAATTCAATAAAAACAGCACTACCGTCGATTTTTATAGGTAATACCTATGCATTTTACTAATACTCATAGGCTTATTTCATTCCTAACGTATGTCTGTTTAATACCTAAAGAATGTTATCAGCGGAAACGGTATATGTTAAACAATATGCAAACGCAAAGGTAGATTTTAGAATTCATTTTGAGCTCAATTTCCTCAGATGTTGCTTGGGATGATAACAGTTTCGTAAGCTGCCCTACTGGCGTCATCAGGTCATGGATCAGATTAAGTTTAGTCATCTCCCGTGACTTCCAGCCAATAAGAATATTTATCTCTTTCTTAAAGGTGAGAAATGGGATTTTTTCTTCTTCAAAGTCCAAGAATGTTTCCAACGTAGCGCTATGTTAATGATTAATGTTCTTATGTCCAATGCAAATAGGCCAACAGCCCTGAAAACCACCACTTAAATACGCTACGATTTAAGAGCCAGCAAGATACTACAATAGTATTTTTACTTCATGTTAGAGCTCCCACTTTTCCCTTTCTCTTGACACAATTTCTCCAATCTCACGAGTTTCAGTTTGAATGGGTGAATATTCTTTTACCCCATAAAACTCCAGTAGGGCAAGCAAAAGCGAAAATGGAAGAGAGATATACAAATTAATAATTCCCAGAATTCTTTCTTCTCGCGAACCTTTCACGACTGTAAAACAAGAAAATGGTCAACTTTGACCGCTATATAAGTAGCCTTTAAGTTAATGTGATGTTCAGTATTCGATTATTGATTGAAAGTTCGAGTATTGTGAATTACATCAGATAGGCGGTTTCAAACGCAAAAGTCATCTATGGGTGAACGTATCAACATTGGTTATTAGGTTAGAAAATGTCAAAACCAGACTATGTAAACGGGTTTAATTCCACTGCAATACACTGCAGTAATCATCGTTTTCTTCCCCAATCCCTTCTTCCTACACCCTTCCACTTTGTTTGGTGTCCTAACACCCATCGCCACGCGCCTATCTAGTGGCTCGCGGTGTAGCATGGATGTAGAGGGACAGGGTTGAGAGCCACTAGAGCCTCAATGGCTACTCACTAAGCCGGAAGTTCTCAAACATTTTATATTAGCGGTACACGTTTCCGCCGTTTGAAATATAGTGGCAGATCCCTAATTTATAAGCTACCATGCTTGATTTAGAGGAATTTCAAACGCTAGGGAGTACTCCCAAAAGATCAATATCCCTACCGTAGGGTACGCAAACCACAGGGACGCTCGAGAAACACGTCGACCACACCCGAACCCGTTACCCGTTACCCGAACCCGTAGTTTGTATTGCACGTATTTTCAGTTATCCAAAATAAAAAATAGCACTACTAAAATATTATAAATGCAAGCCTGTTTTCTAGTTTGTACTTTCCCAATATTTTCTTAACGGCACAGTCCAGCAATTTAGCTAGTATTTCCCTGGGCTGTGACTATTTCAAATATTCAGATAGTGCAATTTCAGGATAACAAGGATGATATTATTTTTACCCTGCACTTTATCTTAATAAATGATAGAAGCGACAAAATAAAATAATAGGATACAGTGCTGAACTTATAGGTAAAAATAATTCCTTCTTTCAATTCACCATCAAATACCGCACCAAAATATAGCGATCCACCAAAGCACCCCGTTAACATGCATTTCACCTTCGTCCGTCCTTTCCCTAGTCCAATTCCTTTTCCCTCCCTTTTCCACGGCCGGTGTCCAAACACCGGCCGTGGAAAACGTGGCCTTACGCACCCTTCTGCAGCTCGCAGGGTAATATTTTGATGCAGAAGACGTACATTCGTACCCGTTGTACTTCTTCTCTCGTTTCCCTCGCTGTCCGAACGGAGAGGAAGGGTTTATTGGGGAGGAGAGCGGTGGTCCCAAAAGTATGACCTCTCCAACTCTTTTCCTCCCCCTAGCCGCGTGGCGTAGCTTATGGCTCAATGAGATGCCCCTGACCAGCATAGTGTGTGGGGAAGCGATTTTTCGTGTGTGCGTCCGTTTGACCGACAGGGGCGGCAGCCGGGGGGGGGGGGGAGGGAGCGGAGAAGGGGCCATCAGAATGAAAAAGTGAAAGGGATTCATTCTTTTTTTCCGGTTGCGCTGAAAGATTCACGAGGTCACAACCAAAAGTCCCTCCATTTCCATCCATTCCGCGGCTGTTTTCGTTTCCTCAAATCCTCTCCGTTTCCCTCCCGTCTTCCCCCAACTTCGCTCCCTCGTCGCTTCACTCCCACCCCATCCCCCTCCACCCTCTAAATCTACCTATCAGTTCGACCCACCCTCCTGCCCCTTTACATCTTCTGTTCCGACACGACACATTTGCGTGAGGCAAAGTCGTAGGGAAATAGAGTTGGCGGGTTTTGGCTTTTTGCTTAATTTATGACTCGTCATGTCATTCCCGCGATTGGAAAGAGTATGCATCTATCGGCTATTCGAACAGGCTTCACCTTGCACGCGAAGGAAAGTTTTAAACGCGATTCAATGTCAGATTACAATATCGCCGCAATTCATTACATCATGAGGTACAATTTAACGGGGGTGATCTAGCACAATACGTGGAAGCATAACGCCTGCATTTCTCCTTGAATTTCGTGCAGCGTGCAGCAATGTGAAATAATATATGGTTTGCCATTCATTTCCCCCGCCAACATTGTGGTTTTATTTATGCCTCCAATCCGCTCAATACCCAAACCCATATATCCTTCATTCCAGTTTTTTTATAAAGTCTCCGCGTATAAGAGATAAAACTTCTTATCTTTTTCTTTGCCAGAATCCACTTAAAAAAACGCCATAAAAAGACTAAAATTCATGGTCTCGTACTGAGCTGTCTTTCAGCGGCTTCACTCAGCCGTGCTCCAGAGCGAATTAAATTTTTTATCATGGTAAGATACGCATATTCAATCATTCATGAAAGTTCTCTATTCTATAGAGAAAAAAACCCCATAGAGAGAAGGAATTGCGATTTTTAAAGTAAAACCTGTAATCCATCCTTCGAAAGAGTGTAAATGTATACATTGTGAAGTTCAAATATCACCTACAATGGTAAATCATAATCTTTATGCCATGGGAAATGCTTGAAATCCTGGCGAAGTCCATCATGAAATAAATATCCATATATTTCCATAGCGTATCACCTGTAGTTTTGCAATAATTAGTAGATATCTTCGCCACTATTTTACCTTATACCTAAGAGAAATGTGCTGACTTGAATAACAAGTATGCCATTTCTATGAGACATTCTTCCTTGACATGTAACTACGAGAATTTTAAGCTGCCAGTTCAAAAAGGGTAATTATTTATTTAGAAAATATCGTTGTTAAACATCGATTTAGATCGTTATATCTGTCGTTAGCAACTTGAGCTTGGTCTTAGATTTTATAATATATTCCAATGACTCTTCAACTTAAAATAATTCTGAAAATGTCACAGATATTCAAAACTTGTAAAAATAAGCTGCATGAGGTAAAATATCGGCCAAAGACCTCTAAGAAGTTATTTCAAGTAGGTATTCATTGTGCAGCGTAAGTGGCCATTTAATCTCGTATATAGATATAGATCGGAACTAAAATCAACATTCTTCTGTATAAAGTAAAGCGTTCGATAATGAAACAAAAATAACTGCTCAAAATACATTTATCCTACCTCATCAATAGCTCATCATAAATATGAACAAACAATAATAATTTATTTTCGCCGTAAGTGCCAGGTTGCTGGAAGATCTATCGGATATGTTTCAGTCGCAACCACAAGATATTAGGCCATAGTAGACCGACGTTCAGGCCCATTTGCAGTAAAAATAATTACTTTTTGGAATAGCTTCCTTTCGCGCTTATTTAGCATAATGTTACACTGATTGTATTTCATTATCATCCTAAAATGTTTGAGGGATTAAAATAGCAGATCAGGAGAAATGTGAAATAGGGACATATTCAAAATGACATTATATATGAATAACATTTCCCACTGCTTGTATCTTCTCTCTCATTTAAGGGAATACATTGTTGACGCCCAACCGTGAGCCTTACCCACCACCTCCATTAACCCTCCTGTCGACACCATCCTCGGAAAAATACCAACTCCCAACCCCACCCCCCATCCTCCTCGCCCACCAACAGCAACCAAACATCTTCCTCTTCCTTTCAATATGGGCATATATAAAACCGGCCTTAGCAATAAGAATTTGTACCTTTTAATGACGCCTATCCGTCAAAACTAGTTGTACCATAATAGATATAATACGTACAATAATAGGTATTGTTGGAAACATACATTATGTTTTTACTTCAGTGATCATTTTTGCTCATATTACTTCAATTGCACAAGCATATAAGAATCACAGTAATTTATCACAGAGATTTTGTGCGACGTAGAAGATGACGGTTCGGTCACATTCGATTTAAACTGATGTGTTTAATCTCTCTCAGATTTCCCTGAGGTTGGACCTTCATGAATTTCATTATGGGCGGAAAATAAAAGCAAACAAGCGATAATATAGGAATCTCACTCCAATTAGATGTGAGAAAAAAAAGGCTCATATGATTAATTCAACCGCGATATAGATCCGGGGACCAGGGTTCAAGTCACATTCAGGGCGAATGATTTCTCCTCAGTTGAAATATCGCGCTTCTGTGTATCTTGCGGGTGACGACGTAGGGACAATGAATAATTTTGAACTAAAATTACAAAATTCCAATCGCCCTTTATCAATGAAACAGATAAATACGAAAAAGGGATGCATACAATCATTACAACATTTTTTGTCTTTTTCACGACCTCATGATTAATTCTTATTTCAATTTTGAGTTTTGAAAAGTGAAGACTTAAGATTTCGTCATCGACGTTTTGCTTGAGTTAATTAGCATCATCAGAGCTATATATCAACAAAACAACGAAAGAAAACAGTAAAATTAGTGAAGGATACATTATGAACCTGCTAAAATATACATACACAAGATACGTATACATCTGGGTATTTGTATGATTTACCATAGAAAAACGCGGACATTTGTACCTCATTTATCATGATGAAATATATGTATTACAAAGCTATTTGAATGATAAAATCACAAGAAATATGGCTACGATTGCTGATATTGGTTCTCTTTCTGAACAATTTAAGGGGTTTTCCAATATCGACCATTTTTTAAAAGTATTTTTTTTTAATAATTGGTTCGGATTCTATGGCCAAAGCTATGTTAAACTCAGCGCGATTGGTGATATTATGAAAAATATGGCCTGGTTAGTTGTATAGCTTATAATGTATGTATTCTTTCATAGTAAATGCAAATTATGGCTGGTATTAACAAGTTCTCTCTATATAAATCTCTAATGGGCGTAACTTGTTAATTTAAGAGGCCGTATAGCTCAAGTTCCCTAGATTTTAAGACTATGTTAAGATTGTTAACAAAATTCTATGAATGTAATATTTTTATTCTATTGTAAATGTAAATCATGATTGTTATCCAAATATGCTAGAATTTCTATATGCATTTGAATAAAATATCAAATATATTGTCCATTCAAATGTCGGTGGATGATAGTGAAATTGTAGCGTTTTACTTGCGTTTTGTTGCGTTGTTAATTACGTTGGTAATTTTGTGAATTATTAAACGCAACTGCTTCTGGTTTGTTTTATTATGTAAATGGCTTACCATGTACTTGTACCTGCATGCAGTGAGGCTGTGGGAGCTTTTTATTAGGTCTTGCAATACCAAGCATCATCCCAAAGGCTTATACATATATTTCATCGTGATCAATGAGATGCCAATTATCAACGTTTTTCAAAGGCAGATCTTACAATTAGTCAGGTAGTTGTGTATGAGGTTGTATGTATATTTTATCAAGTTCACAATGTATCCTTCACAAATTTTACTGGTTCCTTTCGTTGTTTTGTTGTAATCCTCCCCTGTTGATCATTAAAAACTTTTGCGTAACGTTTGCAACAAAATCCTAAGCTTTTACCTTTGACCAAAATTCCAGATTGAAATAAGTGTAATCCTCACACTAATCTTGGCAGTGGTGAAGAGCCTTATCACAGGTTCAGGAGTAGGAGTAATATATCCTCTATTTTTCATGGCAAGATTGAAATATTTCTCATTAGCTTTTACTTGAAACTACCGAGTTTTACTCAAAATCCTCACCCACAGGTAGTACCCAATAAATATTTCTGTGAAAAATATATATTGTTGTTTATTAACATTCAACATTATTTTAAAATAGCTGAATTCCATTCCATCCATTCTTCATCAAATAAATTCACCTGGAGCTCTTTATAAAATTTAGGACGTAATTTACAACATGAAACGGAATTGCTTCAGGCTGCAAAGCTCAACCAGGTTTAAAAAAATAAGAAATATTACAAGGAGAGCAGCCTATTATGAAAAAACGCCTCCAATTACCATTTATTAATTGGGGAAAATGGTTATGCGCGGCACATTTTTTCAATTGCCTGACTCATATTGATTCTTTGAATAATAGGACTGTTTTTCATCATTGCAACTTGTTAGACAGTTCACCGTAAAATCAAAAAGACAAAGTCAATATGAGTCATTTTTTAACGATTTTACCGTAAAATCTAGCAACAAAAACCAGGATTTTTTGTGCTTCATTCAGCATGAAATGGTAATTATATTTCCATAATTGTCATAAATATTTTAGCGACACATAAAAAATTGAGGTCTTCAACCTCATGAAAGTACAATTAAGAAAATAAACCAATCTAACTATAGCATAATTGTGTTATAATAGAGCTCAAATAAATGTAAAAATGCGTTCTAAAACATTTCCCGTGATAAATTCACTTATAAACATGTATAATTCACAGTCTTTCATAACACATTCTATTATGAGTATCACCGCTAGTACCAGTGGATCGTCAGCGCTCTACCCTGTAATTTAGTCACAATGAATCCAGGGTTTTCTTTTCCGAATTGATGAATTTTCACCACATTCACTAATAAAATTAAGTCTATTATACAGAAAATATTGAAAATAAATGGGCTAATACGGATGCCAAAATGCCGACATGAACAAGTCTAGACTTGTACACCGTGGCACAGTTTCGTGTTTCACGACACGGAGAAATCACATCTCCCCGTAAAAAGGGGTTAGTTCCCTTTTATTTAGCATTGGCATGCATTTGTTAGCATCTAACATGCGGTAGAGCGATACCGATAAAGTTAAGTTTGCCTAACTACAATACCTATGTAATTTTTTTTAAATGCATATGCGGCGGCAACTTCTTCAGGGGTGAACATACGGAGGTCGACAATATGCGCACTGCGTTCCCCGCTTAAAATTCAAGTAAATGGATATTAATAAAAATAAATTGTCTCTTTTTGAAGCGATTAAAGCGTCTCCTTAAAGCTATTTCCTCGTTAACACAACGAATACTAGTGAAGACTCACGTTCCTGTGCGCTATACTACCTAAGATTTTTTGTCTATAAATACTTCGTCTGTGACTCTGAATGTTGTAGCGGAATGTAGGGATACCAGATTCACCAAAATGTGTTCTCTGAATTCGCCCTAAAATTTGAAATCAATGTATCACGAAAATCTATCTCGCTGGTAGTAATATAATTGGAGCGGAATATCCAATAATGTGTGGAATACAGTAGTGTTGAATAATAACGCTGTAGTGATGTAGTAGGGATCGTGGTGACCTAGTGGGTAGAGCGCTTGGCTACTGAAGTGGAAGGGTCCCAGGTTCAAATCCGGGTGAAGCCTTTGGACGCCCTTGAACAAAAAAATCCTCGTAGTGCGAGGTGGCTCAGGGAAAGGAACTGACCCACCTACCCTGAATGTGTGAAGTTCACACGCCTGTGGCTTAGTCCGAGTTGAGCTCTACCCTCAACTATCCAAACCAACCTTCGGGTTGAATCACTGATTGCGTGATGTAGTTTCTAGTGGTAATAACATCCTTATTAGGTGAAAGACTTTCTGTAGCATAATCGCATTCATTTCGCATAAATCGATAATATCGCATTTATTTCGCCATCATCGCAAATGCTGAAAATCACCATCTCTAGCAATGGTAAATAAAAATCCCGATAGGCCATAAACATGAGCATGGTAACAATCCCTTACCTTGAATTATCAAAACGGTCACACGCGATAACTTTCCCTGCGGACAGTTATCACAAAGCTTAAATTCGGCTCGTTAATTCAATAGTCACGAAGATAAATGGGCAGAATACTTTACAACTCACAATCAGTTTAAGATATTCATGATCGTGGCTTTTATTCCACAGCGTAGCAATCGAATTATGATTCCTTCGATTCTGCGCAGCTAAAAAGATCACTTTATCTGATTTTGGGTTTTTAAAGACCAAAAATTGATTTTTCTGCTTTTTTGAGCTCCAAAAATTTAGTTTTCAAGGCCAAAATGTCCAAAAGCTTACTTCGGCAGATAAAGTAGCATAATTACATTGAAATATTAAATATTCCATCGCTTCTCTATTCATTAATCAAGTGTTCTAAAATTAAATTCTAATGATATTTCACTACAATTTGAGGTCTTTTGTGGTCGAGGTATCAATCACATAACTTTTGAATGAGGTTTAAGGTGAATTTAATGTTGAATTTTCTTTCTAATATTGACTTTTTCGCTGACTAGAAGGCTGAATATTCTATTTTTCTGTTTGAGGCTTTCGCAGCGCTGTTGTGCTGGTATCTCCATGTTTTTCGAGCAAAGCTGCGTCGGTGTATCTTTACGATGACGTTTCGTAGCCAATGCAGGCGACATCTTCAGATCAAGTCCGAATGCCAAACGGTGAAAGTTGGCCTGCATTTATACCGTTCTCAAGGGGGCCTTCCGTTAGCGCAGCCAATCAGCGTTGAGCACCCTTCTTTTGGCGCGTTTCTACTCAGGAGTCTCTTCCAGGTGTTGTGGAGTCTATGCCCGTCATCCCTATTGAAATTAGCCTCTACCTTCTCGATTTCAATAGCCTCCCTGATGAGTCGAGGAAAATAAAACTTTTCCTTGGCTAAGACTCGTGCGTCATTGATGTTAACTTGATGTCCCGGGTTCGAGAAGGCATGCTCTGCGACTGCTGACTGCACGCAGTGCTTGTTTTTGAGAGCCCTGCGGTGCTCGCTCAAACGAACGGAGATTGCCCTCTTCGTTTGGCCCACATTTTAGTCGTTATTATAGTCTATTAATCCCAACTAAAGTGTTGTTAATAACTTTTCATTGCATTTCTGTCACCGGTTCCAATAAGCCATGAGTGTCTGGTTACCCTGGCTCATTTTGGACGGAAAAATGCTGTGGATACTTCACAGTCTACATATTTCAGTAACTGAATAGACAAATAATTCTTAATGCTATTTGAAACATGAATGCGAATAAAACCTGTAGCTATAAACTATGCCAAGGTTACTGAATTAAAACAGCATATACTTAAGGACTATACCGGGATTCGAACCCAGATCTACCATATTGCCACTCATGCGTGTTAGCCAGTTACACCATCAATCCATCTTAATTAAATGGTATTTTAGCGGTAGTTTATTCGAACCAGGTTTTCTCGTCTCCAGTCAACATTGTAGCACAAAAGACAGACTGTCATGCTTACTAAGCCACTGTAGCGGAGAATAAACCCGAAATTGTCGCTTCAGAACGACTTCTGACAATTTTCCAATCATTGCGATGTAACAAATGATGTGGTGTGGTGAGTCATACGCACGGGTACGAAGATACACACCAAAAGGGATCAAATTCCAATCAAGTCAAATGATTGTAGGCAATTGGCAATTTGGAAAATTTCATTCCCTTTTGTGTATATCCTTGTATCCGTTCATGTGACTACTTACCATTTGTGAAATCGTAATTATTGGAAAACTGTAAAGCACTTGGCCACTTTCTTACCTGAGAACATAATTAGGTGTAGCCACAAAAATCCACTAGTTAATTGATATCTTCAAAAGTTAACGACGCGGCTAATAGCAGAAGTTTAAAATCCCTACTCATTCAATTCTATGTTTAAAATTTTCACTCGACCTCGCTTAAATTCCAAATAAGTCAGGAGACTTTTATCTTAAAGTATCATAAATTCTTATACTTATCGGTATTAATTTAACAAGTACCCTAAATATTTATCATTCAGATCCTAGACACAAGCTGAAATGAGGCACCAAATAATGCATTTAGTAATCTCGAACAGTTTTGAAACCTTACATTAACACAGAAAATTATAACACCCAGTAGCATAACGAAAGAAAAGCTCCCTGATGGACAATTTGTACGTCATTCACCATGAGTAAAATCATTTTTAAGAAAAAACTGCTTTGTGTACATTTCGTGAACATGATAGACTTTATTGTATCGCTACATTCACTCCTTTTTTAAAAATATTCGAGAATCGTCAAATTCGAATTATGAATTTTACAATTGAACCTATACAGATGAAAAAGATTTTCTATCCTAGGCATTCCACCTTTTTAGAGAATTCATATGTGCAGATGTGTAAATTTCAGTACTCAGATCAAACTACAGCGGCACAGTATTTTCCTGGGCTGATTCCAACCGAGATCCTCCGATATCAAGCAAAGTGCATTCATTATTCTATTATTTTACTCTAACTGAAGTATCTCACACTGATTATCTTAATCCGCTATAGCACACTCGGCAAAATATTGAGATATTAGGGTTTGAATCCCTGTCTAGGTCGGTAATTTTATAAAATGGGGCTGTCACAAAGAAAAGTCCAGTAAGTTCTTCTTTTTCATTCATTACTTCATAAATGTTTGATTATTCATTATGAAAGCTCAGTACAAGTTGGATATTTTTGAAGCTTAGGACTAAAAACAGTTTCATTTTATTTTGTGTCAATAGTTTTTTATTCCTGTTTGAGTCTCAATGGGTACGTTAATTTCAACTGTTTCTTCCATTCTTTCTTCCTCTTCTCCCAAATATCTTTCATTCTTTCCCGGTGTTTCTCCTTCCTTTCCTCAGTCCATACTGCAACAGTCTTCTTCTTGAGTTTTTCCTGGAAACCTTAGGACTTTAGTAGTTTTTTTCGTAAGTGGCGAACGTTTTTAACGCTCTTTTTGCGTGATTTTGAATGCTTGAAATTGTTTCAGTCCTATCCATGTTCAGTCCATGCATTGGCTATTTCAGTGTTTGGAGGTAGTTAGAGTCTTCGGAGGTAGTTAAAGAATATGTCGGAGCTATGTTCACCGTCCATAGGAAACAATTCTTCTTTTACTAATTGTATCTGCGATTTTTTTAACGAGTGTACATCAATCCAATTTATGTCTATAGTATTTTGGGTCGCACACTAACTATGCCCAGGAGATGCAACCAGTCCCGTCCATAGGGTAGTGCGACAGGTGCCGCTGCACTGGGCCCCGCGTCTATGGGGGCCCCGTCCTGGCTTGCCTCTTTCAGACGGCGCGGGGAAACCCGCGTATTACCCGAAATTACCTGCTACTTAGTGCACATGTAAATTTATTGAAACTATTAGCCAGTTGGTCGGTTAATTTCCTTCTTTCCATGAAATTTGCTTAAAAGATGCTAGGTACTATATCAATAAGGGATGCAAAGTTAGGGGGCCCCCGGACTTTCGTTTGCACAGGGCCCCTCAATCCCCAGGGACGGCCCTGGGGATTGTCATGGTCAAGTACACAGTTTCGCCTCTTCTAAACTGCGCCAATTACCCTATGCTCTTTTGGGATGGTGAATGCTCATCTAATCAAGGATAGTTGATGGGTAATCCATCGCCATGTAACATATTTATTCCGCCACTCAGCAGCACGATCAACTGTAGCCCAAGGAGGGAATCGCTCCTTCAACCCCGCCCCTTGTTGCAAGAGTGCGGAGCATGAAGAATCCAATATCCTTCATATCGCTCCACTCAACCACCCAATAGGGGACTTTATTATATTATATTCCAATTTCTCATCCACCAACCTCGCTCACAGCGCGTCGCTCTCCCTCCAGCCATCATTACTTCTTTTCACTTTTTTATTTTTTCGTGCACAGCTCAGTTCCATCTCCAAGCCCATTACCCCTAATAACCCCGCGTTCAGGAATCCAGAGGCGAAAAAAAAATCATCATCGGGCCATTAGGCTCTTTCACCTTATCATTTCAGTTTTATTTTTTACCATTTGTCTTTCCCTTTGATTTTGTTCCAGTTTCTAACCAAGGATGAAGCAAAGCGCTATAACAAATACGATATAATTGCCATCGATCATAGCTACCTTTTGAGGAAAGTATCAGCACGTTGAGAAAAGAAAATTGCGCAATGAATTTAGCATAAATAATTTAAAATTGATAAAATTGGATCTCACAAGTCATGTTGATCTCATGTATTTCAGGCACTATGAGAAACTTGGTGAGTATATGATTGCATCTACTTACTTCTATGACTTTACATCGCCGTTCTCGTGAGAATATTGAAATACCACCAGATTGAATTGCAACAGATCTTCCATTGAAATAGACATGTTTACCAGAAGTGACTATTATGGCGGAAAACATCAAAAAATACTCACCCGTAGACTGCATCTTTCTTGGCGACTTCAGCACCCAATTCTGGGAAACTCATGGTCTCATGTGCAAGAAATAATTCAGGGCTGTGAAATAAATTATACATTCATATTGAGCAATAATTTCATTTATACATATGTATATTATTTCAAACTGCCTTAAAACTCCCATTTTTATCGTTCTTTTTTGGTCCCTTCGATTTCCACTTAATCCGTTGAAAAAACATAAGGTGACTCAGAATCACCGATTTATCATAAACAAAACTCAATTAACGTCAAACTCCAGATTCTTTTTCAAATAACATTAGGTCTTTTCTTACTTCTGAGTTAACAGAATAGTTATTCGCAATCACTATCGCTCCCATCCCCTATTTATACACTAAGAGAGCTAGTTACAAACAGCAATCAGATACATTTCCTCCACTGATAGTTTTAATTTTTCCGAAGTATTCTTTTTCTTTCTGTAGCGAAGGAAGTACGTACTTTGCACAAATGTCCTTAGATAAGAAATGCTCCGGCTATACGCGCTCTTAATGTCCCCCAAAACTGGCTGCGCTCTCATTATCCTTCTACAAGGCCAAATATCGATTGATAAATTCCTGTCCATAACTCATTCCTACCATTCTATTCAACCTTGAGCCATTCATTTGGAATTATTCCATAATTCATCACTTCCCCTGGATGATTTCCAGTAATTTGTCAGATGTTCCTCAAACTTTTAACTAGTGCTGAAAATTCAATAAAAAGTTAATAAACGACAATAAAGGGAAGTGAAAACATGTTTATGCAAAGCAAGAAATGAGGAAGCAAGTTCGTACTACTCGAGACTAATCACGACATTTGTACTGAGCTATCAGAGTAAAAAAGGTAAGAAGGTTCATATAAACGCAGATAATCCGTGGGCAATGGTTTTGAATCATATGCTAGAATGTTATAATTGCACCGATATTTTCTACTTCTAAATCTATTTCTACCGCGCGTCATTTTGTCATCCATTGGAGTAACAAAATAACTCTTCAGCAAATTATCCCTATCACCGACTGTACCTAGTTTGTCATTTTTGTAAATAGTAGAAGAATTAGAATATTCGTGCATGGCCAAACAAACTTTAGTGTTCCACTTTCTCGCTCAATTTTTTTATCCAAGCGAACTCTAGCCGCGGATTTTCCCACACCAATTAGGGGAAAATAGATCAGTTAAAACTTCCTCATTATATTTATGAAATCATCAGAAGGTTTAGGTAAAGCTCTTGTTATTTCCATGGAACCCAAATTCGTCCAATCGTAAAAAATGTTCTCCAATTTTTTAGTATTCCTTTCACAGAAGTATTAGTGACGTTAGAAATTCCGAAGTTAGGGCCATTGGGCAAATGGTTAGGCAAAGGCTTTTACGGTAGTGTATATTTTCCTTTTTGGAATGAAGGAATGATTACGTTCTTCAGATATCCAAGCGTTCCTTTTTATGCTGGTAGTACAGATTACGAAGATTGTGCACCGATACTTAGCTCCATAATTCTCCATCGATTCCTAGTCTTTTTCCCACATACACCTATGAATAGAAGATTAAGGACTGGCCATGGAGGTTCTTCCTCAAAATTGTTTTCTGCACTTTCTAATCTGAAAATTAAAATTGATCATCTTCCTAGGATGAGGCACGCAAATCGTCTCTTTTCACATGCGTTTGCTAAATTTGCGTCCACAATATGAATTTGACCATCTTCCTCCGCTTATGTCACAGGTTTTTGCCCTGAGTTCATTTAATTGGCTTTCTATGGTTCTTTTAATCGGTATCCATTAGTTACTTCGCCTTCTTTTAGCTTGTTTTTCTATTAGTTATTGTATTGCCTCCACTCTATCATTTCTCAGTCCTTGGGTACTATCAAATTTGGTCCCCCTGGTGATAGAGCGTGTAGTCACTGGTAATTTTCTGCTTCCTTTACATATTTCTTCTTTGACCGAGCTCTTTCTTTACCGCGTCCAAAATATTATAAAACCGATCATACCAACTGTGGCAGATACAAGAGTTTGAACCTTCAGCAAATATGAGGGATGAATTTTTAAGGAGCTTTAGAGATGTATTTTTTTAAACTGTGTGGAAAAGCCATTTTGCTAATAGTATGGATGACTCATCGAGTTACGCATAGTTGCACCACTTCGTTAATCCTTTGCTTCTGCACCAACCTTTTCCAGAATAAATTTAAACAGTTATACATAACAAAAATATAATCAACAGTCTCCAACTAAGTCTTAGATTTTTCACGCATTGAATATTTTTTAACTGGCAAAAATACATTCATTGATATGGGGCGTCGGCTATTTTTCAAGCTTTAGTCTTTCAAATTTTTCAACCCCGCTACGACAATGCCATATTTTCGTTTTCTAAAATGTTGACGATAATTTAATTCTTGAATGACCCAATTATGCTTAATACCTATTTATTTTTTAATATTTGCCAGAACGCTGAGCACCTTTCTGGTTTTTTTCATTTCTTGTCTCACCTGCCGCGAAGATTTGGAAGTTCTTTACTCAAATCGTAAGTCTTCGCTTTACAAACATGAGTAAACTGGCATCAAATGCACCTCAACTTCTAAGGAATGCACATTATAGTTCCGGTTGCATCAACAGAAAATCTTTCTCAAGCAATAACAAATAAGTATCGTTCATTATAGTTCAGGATAGTTTCTCCACTTTCTATTCACTTTCTAAGGTCACATGAAAATTATCCTACTTCTTGAAATAGTATTCTATATTTCATTCTCATGAAAGAATGTTGCTCCTAATTTCCTCAGGTTGCTGGCAGTATTGAAGCAATATTATCATTACTCATGTTCAGTGAACAACTCGAAAGTTGACTCCAATATTTAAAAAAACCCGACCCGAAAGACGGTTATCGGTGAAGATAGAGCTCACCAAGTATTTCAAATCGCACGTCAAGTAAAGGAAAGAACAGAGGGTCCCCTGGTTCCATTCGTCTGGAATTAAAGGAGACACCGGTCTCAAGATCTCGCCCCACACACCACGCTATCACAACAAATTCACTCATTAGGCGTAGGCTTATATATTCCTTCCCCAGAGCGATTTCCACCACCGATTACCAGAAAAGCACTAGGTTTTAAGTGAGGGTGCCCGAAGAGGCTTCAACTGCTTACATACGTAATAGTAGTACATAAGTTTAACGCGCTTCGGTGGCAAAGGATATTTCGCACTTACTGTCCGTCACATTCAGATAGGGGAAACAACACTTCAGACAAATAGGAGGATCACCCCTCCAGATTCGAGCTGAGTTCAACGGTGCTTAACTTTGGTGAACAAGCGCGAAGCGGTGTTTCCAGTGTGGAAAGCTGCTGTCCCAAGTTATATAACCTCTATATGACTATTCCTTTCAAGGTAAAACAAACTACTAAAAGGGCTACCACGTCAATTCAACATCAACACGGGTAGTCGTCATATTTTCATGCCGCCTGTTCTCTTAAAGGCCCTCGGTGCGAACAATAAGCACCGTCGTTTATTGCTCGCAACGGCTAATCCGCAGGCAGCACCTCCATATTTTGCAGCCCACATCTATAATTAGAGGTTAATGAACCATTTACAACGTCGAGGATGCCCTCTTCAGGCATGTAACTTAGACGTAAAAAGTTTTATGATACATGGAGTTCTCTGATGTGAAAATGTTACAAAATTCTCGTGTATTTACTAAGGGATTAAAATTATACTTAAAACGTTTAGAAAAAAACCCAGTCTCATAGCGCACTTTATGTTGCATACGACAATAAAGTCTCAAACAAGAACTCTAATTTTGGAAAGTTCAGACGACTATGTGTCCCTCTTCACATTTTTCAAATCACATCTTTCCTTGATAATTTCGAAGGAGAAAATTTTAAACCAGGAAATCATTTTGGATGCATTTCCTAAATTTAGAACTTGCGGAGTAAGTCAATTATTTGGGGAGGTTAACGACAACTGAGGTCGCTAAGGATAATTGGGATTGAGAAGGGTGGTTAGTTTGGTATGAAAAGAGTATAGTACGGGAAATGTAGAAAGGCTGGAGAAAAACGCGGTTCCGGAATTAGTGAACCACCAAGGAAGTCACAGATAAACGTCCTATTAGATGAACAGATCACTACATTTTACAATGTCTACGCATGTCTTAATAGGAAAGTAGAAATGTGATTCCATAAAAGAAATCTCGGCCACTGGCGAAAATCAAATCCGAACCATTATTCTATCATCCACTCTAACCCGATCTAAAGTGGCCTCTTTTCACGGAAACAGTCACGTGCAGAATGACAAGCCAAAACTATAATCCCGTTTTTGAAGGGCAGATATAGATTAAGCCGTAATATTTTAACAACGCAATAATTTTAGCGTGGTAAAAAAATTGCAATGACTCCTCGTCGTAGAATCAGTGATAAAACTCAAGGTAATAAATAATCAAGATGTAAGCATGAAAATGCCATTTACATTAAGAGAGCGCCTGACTTAGGATTTGGCGCATCGATATTTATGTCAGTTACGTACAGATCTCCCAACAAAAGAGCCATAAGGAAATAAAATTAGTATATATTGAAAACCAGAACCTCCGCATAAGGCTGATTCTTGCATGTTAAATGAAATTTGACTAACAGCAAGCAACACTATTTTGTGGATGCCCATTCTTCAATCACAATTTCGAAAGGGTTGTGAGTTCTTCTAAGTGTAGCGAGCTATATTACTGAAAACGAGTTGATATACTGGGTTTGTGTACCTATATGGTTTAAGTAATAGGACCTAGAATATGGCTATAGCACTAAACTTTCGTAGGCTCTGAAAGCCAAGCAGAATTTTGAGTAAAAACTAGAGTTCATAGATCTATTAAAATCACTAGGGTTAAAGAGGATACCTTTAACAAATTACCATGATATTTCAATCTCAATGCGGCTAATCTTCTTGAAAACCTATTTAGGAAGCTTACCCGATTCGATATTTAAGCAAGTCGCTAGAATTTTCTTGCAGAATTGGTACATAAATTGCTTGGAAAATACTGAAAAAATAAAATCACTTTTACTCTCAGAAAATGTGATTTTCAACGTGTATTTCTATATACGTGTAAATGTCAGGAATTAAACAGATTTAATGAAAAGGAACGAGCTTATTACCCCAATATAAATTGGCGTTTTTCCTTGAAATCGACGAGTTAAGGTGATGAACACCGAAAAAATCTCCTATTGTAATTTAGAATCTTAGACAATAAAACTATAAAATAGCCGTTTATATACAACTAACAATGTTATTTCTTGAGATGCGCATCATAAAAAACCAAATGACGAGCCAGTGAATTATTAATCTCTCAGGGGCATACGAACAAGCATCAATCTGAGAGCACGAAATAGTTATACCACAGATACCCCATCATTGGAAATGAAACTCAAAAAAGTATATTTCTGAATAATTAGGACAACAAAATTTTTAAAAATCAACCGTTGCTATACGTTCAGTCATTCAACAGAGAAAGCTTATGCAAAACCTGGAAACAGGAATGCCAAGAACCCACGCCGCGGTGGAAAGGTTAATTTTAATGAACGGAGAGGAAGATGACGAGTAGAAGTTAACTAGACTTGACCTTTGAAAGTAAAGGTTACCATATAGTCAGATTGATTATATGCAATTGACACAAAATAGTCATAAGCAAAGCATAGGTACACAGATGCCTACTATCCTTGCGGGAGTGACTAGTTTTCAAAAAGTAGAACCTTCCACTCCCAAAATTACCCCCTGTGCACATACCACAGGATTTTTCGAGAAATGAACCTATGCTGTGCCAGAACACGAACTGGGACTTTTAGTTTTCTCCCGTTTCAGCTATGACTAAAAATTGCGAAGGTTAGCAAAAGAAATTTCTCTCCAATATTCCGCTTCGGAGACCTACATTTTCGAGTCGCGAGACTTTTGCCAACGCGGCCCGCTCCAGGCAAACAAACTCGCTCGCCCAGCTAACCTTTCGCGCGGTGACCCAACACGTCTAGCTCACACCTGATACCACGGCTTGTGAAAAAAAGAGGCAGCTGTCTCTTGAGAATAGACGGAGAGGAGAATGGAAGGGAACAGGGGTCGGCAGGGAGCAATGGTGGATTTTAAACGTTAAAAACGAAACGGTAGAATTACGTCAAATATCAGTGATGCAGCTCTACTGCCATGCCTCCTTAAAGAACGTCGGAGTAATATTTTCAATAAATTGACTATATGAGATGCTTTCTTGACTAAACTTCCTTCTTTCTTGACATTATCTCCTTCTATTGAAAATCATACGAAAGACCATTCACTAAATAAAATATACCTGTTGTTTCCAATTCAAGAACCACACAAGTGTTCTGTGTATATTCCTACATATAATTGTTTTCCAAAAGTTTTCTTGGGTAATCCTACTCCTGAATCCATAAATTTAAGAGCTTTGAGACAGAAAAACGACTATTTAGTTTATTTCTTTACACTTTAATTGCTATTCCAGTATTGTATGATGCATTCAATGATATATATCAAAAGGAAAAATCTCCGTTCCGTATTAATAGCCGTTTCACACATAAAGTTAACCGTAACAGCAAATATAAATACACCTGCCACAAAAATGGCAACTTCCTCAGATAAAACAGAAACATTAGCTGCAAAACAACGCCGCACTGCAGGTCCGCAGTAGTTGAATATTTACATTTCTGCCAGCGAAAATACGGCGATGAAATACGTTGAAATGTCTACGAGGAAATATCCACCCGGACCGGGAACCGAAACACGGACCTTAGACACGCTGAGTCAATGTGCGTTACATGGGATTCCTAATTCTTGAGACAATTTTCGAAAGATTTAAGAGAAATAGATGTTATTCCCTGATGAGATTTAAGAGAAATAGATGGTCATTGAAGGATGACAACAAGAGGGAAAAGAGGACTTCTAATAAATCTCTACTCGTAAGGTTTTATTTATTTAATTAATTGCTCGAATACAGAATTTCTGCCAATTTAGAGTGACGCAGTAACAAACAAACCTTTTTGTAGAAATTAAGCATGTTTCCTCAATTTTCGTCACGAGGATTAGGTTGGCTGTTTGCAAATTGGCACCGCAAGCCGCAGGATATCTTATTCAGGTGGATTTATTCTCATGGCAATTTTTACGTTTTCATTAGCGGTTGAACTACTTTTTTTTAGTAGGTACTTCATCCGTTAGTAATCGTATGGAGAAACGAACGCACGAATTATCGTTCGTTCGTCCTCTAGTTACGATGGCGCAGCACAGCAGGGGGGTGCGAGGCTATGAAGAAGAAGGGTGGAGATTGCCACCCCCCGGGGTTTGGGGGGGGGGTTGGAGTTGATAGGGGTCGGGAAAAAGGTTTGGGCTGGAGGGAGAAGAGTTGAACAGCTCCGGAGAGGAAGTAGAGGAGATATCTAAACGAATGAATAGTGCGGTGAGTGGAATACGAAATGAGGGATATTCCATTTATTTTTTAACCAAGGCGCGCTTTTCGTTGATGTATTTTTTTCAACCCATCCATCGAAGAATAAATTGCAGCCCTGTCGCGAATCAAATCGTACTCCGAGATCTCGGAAAAAGATACAGATCTCATGCGCCGATAAGCAGGTTGATCAAAAAAATTCACCCACGTGGAATGCTGCAAAACGAAGGATGTAGTTCGAGTCGTCTTTTCTCTTCCTCAAGAGTTGAGAGCTGTCAGACTCGAAATGTGTTGAGATTTATTCAAAAGAAATTAGCAATGTTTAGAATAAGATTATGTCGCACTGACAACAAATATCGTTCCACCCCCGGATTAGTGAAAATAAATTTAACTATGCGATTACATGAGTCTGCAGCATACCATTATTGTTGAAACTATGCATGTTGATAAAAAATTGACATCTTTTCAAGCTTCTCGAATATGTGAAAATTTTTAAATATATAATTCAGATAAAAAATAAGGAAAGGGAGTAAATATAACGATGTAAGGAAAAGGAAGATTAGACAAAGGTAAAAGTGACCGCATGAAAACGCTTAAATTTTAGACTCGGAGGCCAAACTTCGGTCTTTTTCAGTTATTTTGAAAGAGGCATGAAAAACTCCCACGGCTTTAAGAGAAACCTCCTAGTACTCCTTTTGGATGCCTGCCAAGTTCTGAAATCAGAGTTTCCCAGATTGCTTCACAGAGAGGGTTGAAGAAAAGAAGCTTTGGTAGAGATAGGATCACTAAGGAAAGATTCCAAGCACGATAACTAGCATTTTTAAGTATCGATTTTTTTAACCAATACACCTAGTAAACAAGGATAAATTAAGTTTTCTCATTCATTTACTGATAAGTCTTTTCCAATTCATGAAAATAAAATGAGAAGAGAATCTTTTTATACACTACATGGGTAATCCATGCAAACTATAATCCAATGACGTTTCAAATAAGCTAACACCATGAATGGCGAAAATGTGATTTCGATAGATCTTATTTCTTCCAGATGTTTTCACACAATTACAGAGAAAATTATAATAAACTTCACTGGTGTGCACATTAATTAAATGTAAATAACAAGGCTATAAGAAAACTCTGAGGAATAGCTTTGCCACTGACAGCTCATGCAAATTAGAAAAAACCACGTATCAAAAGAAAATATAATTAATTTATGCCATAAACCTATAGCGCGATAAAGGATATAAAATAACATTCATGAAATTCCTAACTATGGATATTAAGCCACATTATGAAGTATTTTGGAGTCAGTAAATAGTCAATGCCGAAACTGTTTCCCGACTTTTTGTCTCACGAGTTTTCTACAGTGGCCAAAGGGCATGTAAGGCTCGTGATATGAGCCCTTGGAAAAACCTAAAATGATATTTTTGAACATTCGTCACTTAGGTTAAAATCCAAGATGTTCTTTACGTGTCTACTTTCTCTATGCCAAAATATTTCTCGGGGTAATAATATAATTTTCATTAGAAAATCAACTTCGACGCTTGTATTGAAGTTTACTGCACTAAGTAGAAACGTTATTTTATTCATTATTCTCACCTTCTGCTTAGAAGTATAAGCCCAACCATTGAAAATTTAGCATATTAAAATTACCATTGGATGAAAAAGCATTTAATTTGTGTTTTTCGATGCTTAGAGCAAGGAAAAACATTTTCACCACCGTTGAGTAGCAGCTAAAATGATTCTCGAGGGCATACCTTACAATTTTGCAGTAGCTATAAATACAAAGACGCATTTAAATATTCTTAGAATATGCTTAATATCATCGGAAACTAATACGTTTCTGCAAAGCATATTCCACAGCTATACTGTGTTACTGCCCACATTTGCAACTTCAATCTGAAAGGAAGCAGACTCTCAGGACATATTTCCAATAATAATACTTTTACAGTACCCATTGAATTATGAAATTATATCCTTATGGCTATTTTTATGTAAATATTTGGTAATTCTGTAAAAATCCTACATCGATAAATATATGCAACAACTCTTAAATTCATTATATTGTTTTAAACTTTTAAGGGCGTAGGTATTTTACATCATTGTACCGCTTCGTTTCCTATAGCTCGATAATCAATTCGACAATCCTATTCACTACCCCTTATAACCAATGTATATACCAGCATTAATAAAAACTATCAAATATCATCATCAGTCATTAATTAATAAATATTGATAAACCAATAAGGTTACATAACATCATCAATGCCAGGGGTTAACGATATCATCTCCTCTCGCAAGATTCAACACTATCACGTAATTTAGCAAAATAAGCCGTCACTTTATCACGATTTCCCTTCTAATAAAGGAGCATACGTGTTCGCATTTCCTAAGGGAAGGAGAAATGCATTCCCTTTCTCTGTGACCCCGAGCGAGAGTAGTTCCAGCGAAGGCGAATGTGACCTTAGATACGCAGCATATAGGCAGCGATCAATACCAGCTCCAAAGGAAATATAAGTACTAGTAATGAAATATAAGCGAAAATAATGGCTGTAAAATAATGAATATTCGGAAAAACGGAAATCAGTGGGTACAAGGGATAGAAAAAGAAAGATGAGATAAGGATAAGGGAAGATTTTTCAAGCTTTTTTAGTCTAGGATTTTAAGTATAGCTATAAAACTGGAATCGTGATTGCTTGCTAGCTATAGAAGTCCAAAACCCTGGACGGCTTCAAACAACATTTTGAATATCTTCTTTAGGACGTAGAAGGATTACTAACCTATATTATAAATTCACAAGAGTCCCAGGGGCCGTTAAGTGGGCCCATTTGTTACCCAGCTATAACATCCATTAGAAAAGCATTGGATTCGTTGCAGAAGTTTTATTTGTTGCTTTTTTAAATTAATTTCACTCATGATATAGGTTTGGAATTTTTGGTATCGGGTGACTGAAAGAATTATTTTATTAATTCTTGAATTTTATTATCACATGCGGCTTTCTTTGGCCTATAATTTGAGTTTTCGTCACCAAAATTGTCAATTTTTGCAATATTTCGACAATAATATTTTTTTATTCTCTTTAAAACCGCCGTTGACGCCTGGAATGGAAACTAATGACCGAGGCACTAATGCTCCGAGTTAAATAACCATTTTATCAGAATTACATTGAGATTTTAGTTGAGGTATTGTTTACCCCAGTGGTAAATGGTAAATGCATTCGGCACCTCGTTTTGAAAGGATTTAATTAAGTCCTCCGCGGGCTGTCAGGTATTGCTAATCGAGGATTTCGCAAAACGTAGGAATTTATCACTCTAACCTCTCCATGTGTGCATAGTGACTGCTAAGTAGTATGAATTTTAAGAGCCAAATTGGGAGAATTATTTTCGACCTGTGTTAAAATATTATTTTTTGTCCTTTTGTCCTTTGAAATTCAATGGGCACCACCTTCTAGCACAGAATATAACCACATTTAGAAATCCTATACAAAACTGTGAGGGTTTCCAAAAGAAAAAAAAAGAAAACTGAGGTGGTGAGGGGGAGAAAACAAAGCGACAGGCTGAATAACTACTGGAGAGAAAGAAATTACGAGGAAAATAAGAAACGAAAATGAATGCGTCTGCTTATGCGTGGTCCTCAGTCGGCCAAAATCGATAGAAGAGGAATAATCAGTCGCTCGACATTTCATCGAAGGATATAAAACTCGGCCACCATCGCAAGTTCGCGGAAACGACCCAAAGTAATTTACTTTTCACGTCAGATTCAAACCAAAGTATGGGCTGTTTAAAGTGAAAAAACGATAAATTAAGCAAAACATTTTACGGCATATCAACGAAGTGCTTATGAGTCTTCATAAAAAATAGGAGCACGGACTGGATGTCATCTGTCCGCGAATAAGTGACAATTGATAGGCGTATTCTGTCTTTGTTTCTCGTAAAATCATAGTGGTTTGTTTACGCACCATTTATTTTTTTTTCTCTCTAAGTTGCTGTCCCTCAACTCACACGATCATCCAACAAATGACTGGCGAAAAGCGTGAGGGAGAATAACAGCACTGCGCCTCCGTTAATATTATTATTTTGTTTGTTGTTCATGATTCATCAGGACTGGATTATAACAAATCTTTACTGACGCTCAATTGGCATAATACATTTATTCAATATACCAACTTACACCCAAAGCTACTTTCATCAGTATATATTACATAAGAATACAACTCACCTACATAGACAACTGACATGACGTAATCGAATATCGTTATTTATGACGATACCCGAAGTAACCAAACTACAAATATTCCAATTAAAAATAGGAAGCTGAATAAAGGGCAAAAATATCACTAAAAAGACAACACATGCAATTTGCTGATGGCTATTCGACCAATCGAGAAACCATATAAGAAATCAACACTACAAAACAAGGATTCGTCCACAGCAATTATTGAAAGCTCTTTACACCAATTCATTCGGGACAGTTTGCCAAAAATCCTGAGCGGTATACATCAATGTAAGACGATGCAATCCCGCGGGAATTACATCTAACGCGGGAATTGCAGGACTAAAATACAGAGACCCTTAACGTTGGACTTCGAATGCAAAGTTAAAATTCCAGAATTTCCACCGCAATGATTACATCCAAAATGTTTTCCATATTGAAGTGGAGAATCTGCATCACTGGGGAAAAATTTTGGCGTGTACGCCAAGGATAAATTTTAATGATCGAAAGTAATTCCAGAGTTTGAACGGATGGCATTCGCCACACATGCGGTTGGATTTAAAAAATAAGCTTCGATACGCTCACTTCTACAGCGACGAGAAATAATGTACATATTTGTTAGCACTGAAATCGTCGGTGTTGAAAATATAAAATTTTGAAACTAAATATGTATTCATTTTCCATACTTAAATTTCATTTTGGCTGTAGCATCAAGTTTCTATACATCATTTGGAATGAGAATTTATTCAGAACTGTTTACGAAAATTATTATTTATTACTCTTTGAAATTACTACTGCCGTTGAGATCCCTCATGTTACTGGATGAGATGTCTGTGTTGCTGATCATTCGAGATCAAAATCAGAAAATCACATCGGATGAGTGCTTTAAAATTTACATTAAGGTAAAATTAGATTGTCCTCAATATATGGATATAGGGTTTTAAAATAGCAACGCGATATATGCTCCGCATAAATTGCATAAAAACTAAACTCGGCCTATACAACTCTCACTTTAGTTTTCAATTACTCCATGGCTGAATGTTTGGAATGGAGAAGTGAAAGAATGATAAAAGTATAAATAATCGATCATTTTCTGTTTATTGATTGTTTCATATAACATTTTAGTTTCCGTTTACTGAGAAATCGATAATTTTCCGAAGTTTTAATCCATCATCTTTGTGTGAATTTTTCGATGAGGTAGATTTTTTTCCTTTCCATGTCCGCCATGGTTGGTATGATGCAAGAGTTGGACATGTTAACTTACACACACTCAAGTACCATTTGAACTCGGAAAAAAATAATGCAAAAGAATCCTAATAGAATTATAGGTTCCCCCAAATCTTATTGGTGAAGGTCCTTTGGACTTGAATGACTACAGACCATTACTACCAGCTCAACAGATAATACTATATTTATATTCTGAATAGCTAGAAAGGATGAATTGCCTACATTTGAGCGAAATCATTTCTTTAACCTCAACATACTATTACTATCAAGAATATTCTCACATGATCAACTACTTCGGGTATCAACCTGTGCAATGGGTTAGTTTAACGATGCAATTCACATGCCTATGAGAATAACTACTACCCTTATATTTATCTCGAGTAAAAATGATAATATATATATGGAAAAAGAATATATGAAGCCATGCTCCTCTTTAACCATCTACAATCATATAAAAATCCCCATGGAAGGTTTAATAATTCTCTATTATTCATATTATGAATATGCATAGAAAAAATCCTTCCGGATATTTACTACACCAATTTCTACCACCATATTATAAGATTTTAAAACTATTAACTACATAATTAACCGGCATTTTAATTGCATAAATAGGATATTTACGTATATAACTAATGGCAAGATTCTTATAATTGACATAATTTTATTCTTATAATCTACAAAACACATGACTTTCTTACAACGCAGTCCAAATATAAATAAAATTCTGAATTAGCTTCGCCACTAATGACAATGAGGGGAAATTTATGCAATTCATTATCATTTTACGAGGTTCGAGTTCAATTAAAAGATTAAGCTTAAGCAAAATTTTAGTAATAACTTAAGCAAAATAAATTGATTGCTCTTTCATAAGTTACTTCGTTTATTTCTATCATAAATTATTACCAAGAGGGAAGTTTATATTTTAACCAACATATTTGCAACTATTTGTAGCGCAAGGTTCTATTTCAGACAATTTTATTTAAAATTCCAATTATGACTACTATATCCTCTAAGCAAAGGGTATTCTGTAGTTCAAATGCTTGGCTTACTTGCAGGAAATTCGAGCAATTTTTTAATGAAATTTGACCAAAATAACTCGATAATTATTATCCACCTCTAAATAATGTATTCAAAATACGTTAAAAAAGAACAAGTACAAACCTAGTATTTTAGGAACAAATAAAAAGAGAACACACATATCTTTGGAGAAAAGGCTTTAGCTAATTAACGTAAGAGTTCCTATTTGTATGCTTTATAACGTTCCTTTTACTTTGCAAAGCCATAGTTAATGCAAATATTTTGATATTTTAAAACAAATTTCCTCGTAAAAGGAATTTTTCCAAGGATACGACCAATGTAAATCGATTTTTGGTGGCAAAAAAAAACACCCTGGTGGGGAAGATTTCGTCGAAATCCTAAGGTGGGATTTAAAAGTTGGTCCACACGCACACGCGTAAACCTTTCTCGTATTTCATTATGGGATAGGGTAATAAAAATAATCCTCCTTTTCTAAATCTCCGTCTCCCCTGGGCACATAATACTCGCACTTGACAGCGACTAATCTCATCTTATCGCTCTTTTCCACACGTCCAAGCGAGAGAAAGAGAGAGGGCTCCCGCAAGGTTGCATGTAGGTGTTGAGTCTACCTGTCCCGCTTTTGATAAGAAGTTCTCGTTTTGCCAACTAAAATGAGGACAAAAATTTTCCCGGGGCAAAATTCCCTCTCCGCCACCCAAATCCCTAGTTCCCCAGAAGCTCACCTCTGAACATCCCTTATATCCTTCCACTACCATCCCCACTATCCCTCCCACCCATGAACTTTTTGGTCACAACCCAGCACAAATAAGAGGTGGCCCCCTTGAGGCTTGCCAATGTGGAACCCGGGTTGGTCACGTCGGAATCGTAAAAAAGGCTCCGTGTGTGGCGCTTCCGAGATGACCGCCGCGGGTCGCCACATTCCTCCTGCCTGCCCCATTTCCCCGATTCGTCCCCCGACCTCACCCCAGAGCCCCACGAAATACTGGTGATGGGGAAAAAAGACACGACGACCTTGTAAAAGCGTCAATATAAAACGTTTTTAACCCTTAAAAAAAATATATTATTAATTTATTTCACTGCATTGACACATCTTTCATCAGCATTTATGTTTATTATTTAAGCATACCAATTACAAAAAAAAACATTATTTATAATAATTTCACCAATTTTTTTCATATTGCTCACAGATTTTTTTAAATTATTTGTTTTCTATGCCTCCGTTCGGTATAATTTATCACAATAAATATGGAATTTATAGCCTGCTATCGCAACACAATGAGTATTAATTTTTGCAATTGCTTACTTAAGTGTAAAATTTAACAGAGGGATGCATCATAAATAACAGATGACGTAAAACTGAAAAATTATAGCATTTATAGCAATGTTTTCGTTAATTCGTTAAATGTATCGGAATAATATGTAAGTCCTAATGAGATATCAGAAAAACCTATTTTCACGAAAATTTTTAAAATACATTCTGTCTAATAGAAACGTTTTAAATGTATAACATACTTTATTTAATTTATTATGAAAACTAATTTCTATATTTTTTGTTGCTTTAATTTTTCTTACTCTTATGTTTGCACTTCGGGTCAAGGTCCTGTTTCGATGGTTAACTGGCAAAAGCAATGAGTCAGAGAGACGAAAATGAGAGGCATAATAAAGCCAAAATAACACAGTCCAGCACCATTGACGATCATTGGCTACGTTGTTCAGGGTGAGTTGGGCTGAATGATATGAATAAATGCACCGCAGTTTAATCCCGGTATGATATCCACTAACCTAAAAGAATATTTCTCTTTCGGGGTTGTGTCTGAAACGTTCGAGATAATTCCGATCACGTAGCTAAGGAGTCACGTGGTACAATCGCAAGGGGTTCGAAATTGCGGTCTATTTGAACCACTCGTAAAAATCAAACGCAGTCTTCCCGATCGAGTTTTTCACCCGGGAACATTTTGTTGGCGGAGTTGAATATCGCGATTAGAGACGCAATAAACAGCATATCAGATACTTAAGCTATACATCCGAGTGGGTAAAACCTACCAAAATCTCCAAACGTTCTCTGTTGTACCACTTGACTCCTTAGTTACGTGATCGGGATAATCTCGAACGGTTCACACACAACCCCCAAGGGGGTTGTGCTTGAAACATTTGAGTTCTATAACCTCTTGTTAAATATTTTCACGGCGTGAAAACTTCTAGTTAACCTCCCATTCTCCCATCAACAACGCTTACGTCAACTAAACGACAGTCTGATGTAATACACAACCACACACTTTTAGTTAAGATCAAGTTAACCAAAATGCTAAGTGATCCTGCGGTAAATGTTAACCGGGCCTAGGTTTTTTAATACTTTAATAATTTGCTAGCGTAAAACATAACAAATAATCCGTTGTTAAAGCTGTATTTTCCGGAAAACAATCTTAATATTGACTGATCTAAATTTAAGTGCCAACCGTCAATTTGACGAGACTTTGTTTTTTTTCGGTGCTACTTCTTTTAAAGTTTTAATAGGAACAAAATAGAACTTTCCTCGTTTTCTCACGTTGTTTTCAATTCGAATTAAAAACATTTAAGTGGTTACTTTTAATCGCACTACTTTTCAAACGTTTACTTGTTAGTTTTTTTCACGTCAACATAAAAAAAAATTTTTTGTCTCATTTTATCAAGCCGAATTTGAAAAAAAATCTTTTTCAGTCAAATGGAAAAAAACATCCCGACGCTTTTCAACGAAAACCCAACATTTCGAACACTGTAAACGTTTTAAGGCGCCCATCTCTACCTCTAACCCTCACCGCCCCTAGCCTTACCGAGGAGAACCCCTTCCTCCCCCGACTTATTTTCCAGTCCCTCTCCAACACCCTCACGTGCAATTTCCTCGCCCATCTCTTCCTTTTATTTTCTATCCTCTCCGGCGCACAACACACGTTCACCACGTGATCAGCCCCCACGGAGCGTTTTGACGACCCACGTTTGACTTACCTCGCTCCGCAGGAAGAGACGAAATTTACTATTTATCTTATTTTTCATCCCTTTGGGTCACATTAACCATGAAATATTAAACGAATGCCTCATAAACTTGAATGCCAACGTAATAATAACGGAGGAGGGCGGGGTAATTCACGAAAACAGCATTGGCGAAGACAATATTTGTCGTGGGTACACGTTATGAACTCTGGGACTTAATTAAGGTGTTTTACACTCGTTCCAGAGGTTGAGATTAGAGGATTGGCTAGAATATAGTAATATAAGTTTTCACGATAAGGGCCCGGATTAGCATATGGGGCTAAACGGAAATTGGCATATTAATCTGATCTCTATCATGGCGCAACGAGTAGACCACGTTTGATTACGTCTCCTTCCGTGTAAAGGAATGCTAAATTTTGGTATCCATGCCGTATTTCGGTTTCCTTTTTCCGTTTCCGCTTTCCTACCTTATTACCGACCTTCCGTTCCTATCCTTCTCGACCGATCTAAAGTTACCATTTTTCAGGGATAAACTGGAATTACATGATAATAAGGGAGCTTTTTACTTGAAACGAGAGAAATGAAATTTTTAACACATCGATTTGATTCATCGGTGGGGTCAGTGGTGATTTACAGGTAGCGGGTCCGTCTTTTGGTCCAAAGATCGTAGTTTCGAGCTCGGAGACAGAAAATATTTACCTGAATCTAAGGAAAATAAACAATGTTATTTCCTGGAACGAGAAAACGAAAAATGAGAACCCTTTGCGCCTCTATGCTACACCATCGGAGAAAGGCAGCAGATTCACCAGAAGGCATTGACGGCGAAAATTAAGAAAATCGGTCCGGTATCAATTGCCACATCTGCGGGCAAGAGTGGGGATCACGGAAACGGCTGAGAGAAGGAAAGCAACAGGAAACCACCACATTATTTTTGCGAGAAAATGATTTACTGTGCAATCTTGCATTCCTAGATGTGACGGCATTCTTTTCGGAAAATTAATCTAGAAATAAAATTGCCCCCGGATCTCTGGGTGGGAACTACTGGGAGGAAAATTTGTTTCGCGCAATATAGACAATTCCGAGACGTTTATGGGTGAGATGTAAATGCATTAAACAAGGTATGGATAGGCATTAAAAGGTCGATTTTATTGGTCGCCAAATTTATAGAAATTATATCAAAGGTATATAATAACAATAACGAGTTAAAACCTTATATAAATGATACGAGGTAATTTTCGGTGGAAATGAACTTTTATCATTAATCACCTGCCGTCTTCGTAGTTTGTGCAAGAAAATTCTGTTACTTTCTACGTGCTTCCGAGTCTTTTTCACCTAAGTCAAAGCTTGAAGGTGGGTTGTCACGGCATTAAATTATTCCTCCATTGAAATAGTGCATTTCAGCCAAATGTGTAAGAAAAAATGCAATTGTATGCACCTATGTCAAGAAGATAATGAAATAAAAAATCCTATCAACGAAAGATGGATACCTATCGAGGGGTTGACAAAGAAATTGAACTCGTACCATGAACCACCTGCCTTAAAACCAAAATCACACAGCCACTGAATTTTTGAAAACTAACTCCACGGAGAGAACTTTAATTAATCTACGATATTGGTGTTTCCTTGATGGCGACACAAAAATTTATATAACCTTGTTAAGTATACTTACCTCAAGTCAACAAGCATAAAATTAGCCAATTAGAAGCATTCACATCAACTCACATGGTTCTCAGAGTGAATGTTTGCGATTAATAATAATCTTTTTGGTAGGGGAAAACCGAGGTCTCAACACATATTATTTTAAGCGATTCCTCCTCGTGGCAAACAGTTTTTTATTGAGGAAAGTCTCCGTCGAGGAAGACGTGAAAAAAATCACTCATCGTTAAATTTCATCAAGGAGACGAACCTGTCCAATATGTTCTCCATCACCGCAATAAAATAGATATTCCTCAACCAGGCATTTATTTTTAACTTTTTGGAACACAACGTAAATCCATCACATTAAGCATAGGGTCATATATTCATAATCATATAATTATCAAATACAATTGTTCCATACACCACGGCTCAATTTCAAATGTAAAAGAAACTATTTTTATGTATTTCTTTCCAAGTCAGATACTCCGTTCTAGCGCTGCCGAGGTGAACCACGGTGAACGTAAAAATTTCTTTAGTCATCTCGCTGGGATTATAAAACTTTAGCTCTTGCGTATGCTGGGCGAATGATTGTACGTGCATTCGCGAGAACTTGTATCACGTTCGTGGGCTCGTGGTGACGCAAGGCTAACTAAATTCCAACGAGCTTTGGAGAGCAAACGTTCTCCCCGATAGAGCCAACACAGTGTGTCTAATTGCGAGAGTGAAAGAGCGAATAATTTTCTGCCTGAGTATCTACTCAGGGTTAAAAATAAACTGGTAATGCAAGTTCAGACAGACGTCCGGAAATTTTAAACGTGACTACGCACAACTTCGTTTAATTCTCAAACAAATTATGAAACCAAGGTATGTCAGGCAAACGCAAGTATACAGAGAAACTATTTTTTACGGCTATTCTTTATGGCTATTCTTTATATGGCTATTTCTTACGGCTATTCTTTATTCAATTACCGAATATTTAATTTGGATCATAAACACGGAAATCATTATTCCTTTTTGAAACTAAACCCTCAATGATAGATTTAATCATTACCATGGGTATGTTTTATAATATTTTTAGCTTGATATACTCTTAATTTAATTTTTATAGATAAATTTAATTTTTCACGCCCGAAAATTCAACAAACCACGGTTAGAGACAAAGAGGAAGAAGTTTAAAAAAAGATGCTGATGATGAAGTAAAATGAGTATATCCGATTTATTCCTGCCGCAGGGAAGGTTGATAAAATAATTCAGGGTCAACATTATTTTTCCAATGAAAAAAATTGCTTCGAGACTGAAATCTAATGGCTCTGTTTTAACTCTAAGTACTCAGGCATATTTTTTTAATATAAGTTTTTTTCGGCGGAAATATGCCACTCTTTTTTTCTGCCTCCTCTCCAGTGAGAACTGTAAATGGTAGGGTACAAAATTCAAAAAAACAAACGCAAGACGAAATACTGATTATCGTTTTTTTCCTGGAGCCAATTTTTTTCCCACAGAAAATACCCGCCGGTAAAAAGGCTGAGGAAGACTTTTTTAGAGGTCAAACATTTCCTTTGTCCGTAGTTTTCCAGCTATTACATTTTTTGGGTTTGGAACTTAAATTTTAGTCAGAGGGAGAGGAAAACGTTCACGTCTTCCTTTTAATTATGGATATTTCAGTTCTGAAGTTTTATGGAGCATTTTACAGCATAAAAAGGCTATAAATTGCTTACTTTTTGAAAGAGGAGACACATTTTAGGACAATTAAAAAGGAAAAAATATTTTAACATTTCTCTTAATACTCACAGCGAATAAACCACATAGGCTCCAAAGGGGATTTCTTTGTATCATTCATTTGTAGCGCAGAGATAGTGGTTTTACTGGATTATATCACAAACATTTTACGGTTTTAGAGAGAAATGAAAACAACATCCATTTTAGGAAGTACTATAAGAGTTCTCGCCCATATTTTTGAGTAATTTCTCGAGAGCCTTATAGCCAAATAACTCACTTCCGTAAGACTCGATTTTTTTCACCGATTATGCAGCCATAGGACATGAGCAGAAGCAAACCAGCACTCTCGTAGGAATAAATATGTATACAAATTATATAATATTGTAGGAAATTGGTAAAGTCTATGTGGATGAGGGACGTATTAAGAAGTATTGGGATGCTTTGGACAGACATTTAAGGAAGAACAGACAGAAAAAATTTGTATTAAGAATGAAAGCTATGAGAGGGGGTCGAAAATTTAAAGAATGTAAGAGGAAAATCGTATAGTAGGGAAGGAATGTTGTAATAAAAAGATGTGACAATACCTGTACTCTTATGGCTCAGACAGTGACAATCAAGAGCCCTCAGGCCTACATACATACCCATTATGCCGTTCCTTATCGGGGTAGGCACAGTAAAGAATTTTAACTTTCGATGACACAATTACGCTGACACTGCTTTAATAGTTTTGTCAAAAATTCCTCATCCTTGCATACCTCTTTTTCTTCAGTTACCCTCATAATTCGCTTCACACACGCCCTCCTGTTCTTAAGATTCTTAATACCTAAACCTCCTCATAAGAGTCTCATCCACCACATTCAGCCATGAGTTTCTCGGTCTACCCCGTTCTGTCACATCGTTCCCTCTATAATGAAATACCATTTTCGATATTAGACTCTCATTCATTCTACCAACATGGCCAAACCAACGAAGCAGACTCCTTTCACAAATGTCCATTACTGGAGCACCAAACCCACATTCTCTTTTAACCCACTCATTCCTAACCCTATTATCCTAATTTTGCCGAAAGCACTTCTCATGTACCCCATTCCCAATGCATTTAGCCTACTCTTATGCATATCCTCACATACCCAGGTTTCGCTGCCAAATAATAACGTCAGGAGAAAATGAATTTGTACCTACACTGCGATACTCGCTTCCCTAGACTAGCAATTATTCCTTCATATGATTCACACACCACCTGCGATTTTTCTTCCGGCTTTCGCACGCTTTTAAATTTCTTTATCTAGCCTTCAGTCTTTCGCAAGCATTCGGCTAGTGTAAACAAACTCGTCCACTTTTTAAAATAAACCACCGTTCACCCTCATTACACAATAATTATCTCACTATTCTCCTTGTCAAAAACCTCTGCTTTGGTCTTGCACTCAGTCACCCTCAATTCCACTACCTCTATTGAATCACAAAAATTACCTAGGAGCTTCTGTAATCACCGTGTGCTCTCAAGATAAATACAGCCCTACCTAATTTGAGTGATACCAGCGATCATTATATCAATAATGTATGAATATCTAAACCAGGGAAAATGTTTTGTACGAGTTAGTATGTTAGCTTCATAGCAGCCTATGCAATGCAATATAATAGGCATCATGTCTGAAATGTGCGTCACCTAAAGAAGTAGACGCTCGATGAATTTTGTGCACTAGAGCACAAGTACTGCTACAGAAGTTAAAAATGAGTAGAAATTTCTCTAAACATGGGATACAAGAGGAAAATGCATGAATTTCGCTAAAGAAAACTTTATTCCTTAGATAGGGTGCCATATTAGGCTTACCGAAGCCACTGTGGATAAAATATGCAGCAAAGAAAAAGAAAATGTGAAAACTGCAGCGGGTATAAATTCTAATTTCTTCTCCCTCCGTACTAAAAATTCTCACCCCTTCCAAAATAATCTCAACCCGGATCTTCTGGGACATTTTTTCAATTCCATTGCCCAAGTTTTTCTATCTTCCAATGTCACCGCCAAGCCTTCTTCCTATCTGAGAGGCACAAAGAGAAAAAGTAGACAGCTGCACTGGTGTTTAACTTTCAAACCAACCCATATTTGCAACAACACACGTTTTCCTAATATATCTGTGCTAGAGGAGTGAAATATCTTCCTCTTATCTCTTAGATCTTCTTTCCTCCCCAGCTGTCTTACCACTTGTAAGCTTAGCGATCTACATTTTAAACATTGAAATTACCATGAATTCGCAAAACAGTTTGGAAATAAACTGTTTTGGCAACCTCCACACGCTCACAACATTGATCAACATATTAAAAAATTATAATCGAACAAAAAAATTGGTAACAAAGGCTAGATATCCACCAAAACTACAGAGTTAGCTTGCGAATTGACAAATATTTGTTTTGAGGTGACATTTTCGAATGAAAGTAAATTGTTTAGGCAGTCTTTAAAATTTCGGTGATACAAGAAACTAAAAGATACACAGAAAAAAAGTGTAATAATGGCTAAATACCCACCGGAGCTCAAAAGTATACCAACTATAATCCGTTTAAAGTTGGCATATACACAATCCGTTTAAAGTTGGCAGCCTTTTCACGTTCTGAGGGATGAAATCAGAAGAAAATGTTCAATTATGTGATTTTCAAACATTATTGGTATTGCGATGCTTCCAAAAACTTAAGTGAAACTCAAAGACAAGAAAGAATATAAAACACCTCTCCCTTGACGATAAAGAGGAAGGAATATAAATACGTGGTATATCTACTGGAAGGCGGCCCAGTGATTAGAAAGCGCGGCCGCGAACCGAAGAGTCTCGGGTTCATATCCTGGCAAAGCCTCTTTGGACACCCCAACGCGATATAAACCGGCTCCACAACCTGAACTTTTGTTAATACATCAATTGCGCTGAGTTTGAAAATGACTCCGCGGTCACCGATCAAAGTAATCTTCAGCCTGATTATTGACGGTGCTTACCGATGGGGAGATAATCGTCAACTGACGGCAATCGATTGGCTGAGGTGCTGTTGAAATAGAAGACTGTAATACTGACAGTGGAAAAATGCAGAATAGAGAAAATATATCCTGACGAGACGTAGCAAAAGGATATCACGGTACAGGAATAAAAGCTAATTGCACCTTTACGCAATGTATTTTAAAAGCATTTACAGCGCGTTGCAGCTATTTAATCCCTTGTTAATTATATTAAAAATATTCTCAGATAAATATATTTCTTGGGCAACTCATTTCAATTTGATTTGCAACTTATTTTCTGCACTCATTGGCAACTGATCTGCAATGCCCCCGCAAATATAAGCAAAATAAAATCAGTTGAAATTCTGTTTCAAAGGAGAAAACCCCTATGAAATGAGTTTGAAAACAGTTTAACTCATTTTCAAAAGAGATATTTTACCTGCAAATCCATTGTATTTCAGCTTAAGTAACTTAAGTTGAAAAAAGTTTGAAAATTATCCTATAAAGTGAGTAAATCAGTTCCCAAAGAATGCATGAAAAATTAGGATAAAATCAGGGTAAATTATTTTCAAATGAGCTGCACAGAAGAAAAACCCTGTAAAATGTATTTAAAAGCAGTTGCAATAACATGCAAAAAAGATATTTTGACACAAGTATGCACAAATTTTTAGTCTGATTATAGAAGTATATATGATATAGCTAAATTCGCTGAAAGCAGTAATACTTTCAAATAAAACTGAAGAGAAGTGCGATTCGGTTTTACTCCTGGAAGAGACACGGACTGATTTGCGCGTAATCGGGCACCAAGTTCCGTCATATCGTTCAGACGGAGCACTTTTGTGCGGATGTTAATTATTTTTTTCAGGTAATAGCATACAAAATAAAATATTTTCGTAATTATTTAAGTACTTGAGCCTAATCCGCAATATTTTCCGTACGCAAAACGGAATGCACTAGCAATAAACAACATTTCCTGGATGTGTTTCTTTCCATTCGGCCACCTGACGGATGCTGACTACTACTATGTACCGACTATTATGGCTATTTCTACCCGTTAATCGAATGAACCGTAAAATAAGCAAATGTCTCGTGGACATCCAAAGACGAGTTGACGAAGTCAAAGGCCTCATGAACAATCGCCTTGCCCACCTCTTTGAACCCTGGTCGCACTACACTTTGGTTACTGAAGGTAGGGAAACAGAAAAAACCTTCATGTTCCACAAAGAGGACGTTTCAAAAGGAACCACGGTTCGCAGATGGCTGAATACTCTCAGTGACCCATGTTCCTTTTTCTCAATCAGGGGAGAGGAAAGCCAGAATAGACGAGAGGTTTTCCACCCGGGAGAATGAAAGGTCACGAGCAAGGCCATGGATGTGCATGTATGGCTTCGATCACGAGGTCTTTCTACTGCAGCCTTGACATAAAATGTGGGCCTTCCATAATTTAGGGCTATCGCAAAACCTCGTCTCCGCCATTCCCCGACCCTATATATAAATGAATTTTTTCACCTTCGAGTACACGGAAAATGCAGTTTCCTAGCGAGTTCCACTGTTTCTGCGCGAGAGGAGTCTTCACATCAAGATTTCCCATCACGTAGGCTATTTATACGTAGACGGCGGGGTGAATCACTATCACTGAAAAATTTAAAAAATTATGATTTGTAAAATCGCACCACAAAAGATAGGTTAAAGTACCTACTGAAATAGACATGGGCCTCTCATTGATTTTTATTTTCACCCAAGCAAGGTCACTTTTTGCTCCCCCCCTACTTCGTCTTCAAAGCTTCAAAAACACTTACGAGGCAGCAAATATTTAAAATCAATTTTTAAACTGTAAGACCTTGATCAGCATCTCCCCTTTGAGATGAACACCGAGCAGTCGCCTAGGCCTAAGGCCTACCTTAGGAATAGACCAACGTGACCTAGTCAATCTCAGTGACAAGAGGTATCATTCCACAATAATACAGCCATTTCAGACAGAGTGTTCTTTAATGTATTGAAGAAAGAAAGACGGGGATAAGCTTAATAAACCATCTCCCTACTCAGAATTACTAAAATAGTCAGTCTATAGGGGTGGATGACGCACTCAGCGGCATTGATCACAACTATGCAATCTTATATTTATCTGTATCTCTCAAGCTGCAGTAGAATCCCGAGGAAACTGCGGGGAGTCTAATGGGCCTCGCCGCAACACAAATAGAAGGCATTAACTACTAGAAGTCACAGTGAGAGCTTCAGTTCTATAATTTTCTTGCATTCACGGAATGTATTAGCAGGCCTATTCGTCTTTAGCACCTGCTACCGTAAAAAAGAACTTGGGTTCCTTCCTCAACGACAACGGAGAAGGGTGGCTGTATCAATGCCAACCATCTTTGCACAAAAACCAAGCAAAACTAGATTAAGGAAAGAAGTAAACAAGGAAGAAATCCTCAGCTGTTAAGTAGGAATATTCAGTGGTACGGCAATTAGATCAGGCACGCACGTAATTCTGAACATAGAAAGAAGGGGGTACACTCTTACCGATGCCTCATTTTCTTTTGGAATCATTATATTTATATAGAGCCACCTCATCAAGTAGCTTATACATAAAAAATTTACGGCGACATATCGATTATTAAGACAAATAAGAAATTTGATGGGCCATCATTGTTCAAATTATGGATTGTGAACCTGCCAAGGAAATATGTATATTACAAAGAAACCTCTCGCGCATTAAAGGAGCGATTTAAAAAAGCTTGCAACTTCTCACCTTTTCTCTTCCTTATTTTAATTTTGAATTATTTTAGAAAAACAGTTGATGTCAATCTTATACGAACAATTTAAGGCCTTATTTTTACATTTTCCAATTCTATTCATCTGATGCCTTTAAAATCACTGCCAATAGTGCAACTACGAGCCATAAATAACTGATACCGCTTATTCCTCTTTGTTGGCACATTAATTATAGATTGTGCGCTTTCAAAACCACGATTTGATAAAAGCAAGTTATAATAGTAAAATAAAAGCGTTTTAAAAACACAGTTTTACGTACAGTTTTACGTACAGTGTACGTGCGAGAAGTAGAGACTCAGCAAGACACCATAGGCGCTGGTAAACTAATTTATTCCACCTATTGTAACTGTACATCTTCTTCACACATAGATTGAACCCATCACAAGATCGGTTCGCGGCTGAAATATCACAGTTATAGAAGCCGGTGCTAAGCGGAAATATTAGCATTAAATTGCAACTTATATTGAAGATGAAAAATAATGAGATCATTTTAATACTACCATTGTTACAGTTGACAAATGTCATCAGGTAGACGGAAAATATTCAATAGAAAGTCACATTTCCCTCGGATTACTTACTGTATTTCCATCGCAACATGTTTTTTTGCAGCAACTGCAGGTTTTACGCAACTGATGGTGGTGTGTTTTTGGCATCGCTCACTGACAGGTGTTTATTACCTCAGATTCTAAAACGGAAAGCAAGAAACAGAGCTAAGTATACTATAAAGTTATTATATGATTTCTTACACTTGACCAACTGATTCATTAGAACCTATCACAAAAGTAGGCTTAAAATATCGGCGCTGCAGTAGAAGTAGACTTTCAGGTCACGCAAGATCTGAGATAATAAAGAACCATCTAGGCCAGTGGTTTATAATCATGGGTACTGTAGGTAACGCTATACGCGTTAACTTTTTTACCCACAGTGATGATGAAAAATCAAATTAATTCTACTCATTCAATGAACCAATGAAGAGAATCTACACCAAAATATTGCATTCTCGGTCAACAGATACAGAATGCATAACTGCGAATTTCAGCCAGCCTGTCATGAAAATGCTGATATAAATGCAGGGATTAAGGACTAAAGGGCAAATTCACTCTGGATTTGGAATTAAATCTACTCTGAATTTAGTAAAGTCCACATGCGGAAAGAAAACCAAGTCTAAACAGAAAACGAAGCTTTCAGAATTTGCGAGGTTAGATCTAAAAGACATTTACTATACTTTTCAGCCGGCGCACAGAACGAAGACGCTGAGAAAAGCACGAGAAATTTTCTCAGAAAACTGCGCCGAGGAAGTGGAATCGGAAAGTTCATTCCTATCAAACTCAAACGAGAGGTAACGAACCGCGCTGGTGCAGCACAGTAAGATGGAGCAGAGAACATGGAGGAAATTGCATTTGAAGTAAAAAAAACTTAATCCTAGAACGATCCAATAGGCTGAACTGAAGGCAAGGGAAAAACACTCGATCCAAGGCTCATAAGGTGAAAGAATTTAGCTTTTCGATCTAAAGAGCTTTTAAGAAAATTATTTTAGAGAATTACTTCATGGAAACGCCGAGCCATTTCCGTCTTAAACTAGGAAGTTAAAGGGTAAACATTGTATCATTCAATCATGAAAGGGCAAAAGCGGTGTAGTCCTAAACGGTAAAAGTGAAAAACTACCCTGGAAATCAGAATTATAACGTTTTACCGCTAACGGCAAGCCTAAACCTTTCAAAAACTACCCTTGAAAATTAGGAGCAGCTTTCTGAGATACTTGAAAAAGAAACCTCTTCTTGGCCCTGGGTACACCACTATTATTTTTTGTACTACCCGGTTTAATGTTTGGTATCATTTTTCAAGATAGAATCCCTTTGATTGGATCGTTTAAGGCTAAAAATACCACAATATGACAAATTACGTTGATGTCATATAAAAATACAAAATATAACATGAAGCTATGGCCGGATACCTAACGGCTGGTATACATGTAAAATACCTAGTAATCGCGACAGAAGGAAGATTGGATTTGACACATAGCTAAACAATATTGGTGAAGGAATATGGGAAGCCATAATTCGAAAAGTACTTCAGTGTAGGATATTTTTAAGATATTAGATAGAGAAATTTCCTCCTACAGTCCTGCTCGGCCGCAAGCCTCAGGAGACGCAACCTCGCTTTAAATGTAGAGCGTCCCACAAGATTCCACAGTAGTGACAAATAGAAAATTGCATCAATTATTGCAATCAATTATTTCATCTAACATTCGAATACGAATCAATATACAGACCAAAAGAATGCGCTGTATTTCTGTAATGAGCTGTTCTCATCCATGGCGACAAAGGCAACTTTTTCAATATCCATAACTCAGAAATTGAATGTAATAATGCGGGCTACAAGCATCTCGGAAACAATAAATTATTTAAACACCCGTTAGCAAGTAGCATTGCCGATTCCTTAACATCCTTGAATTGGGCATTTTGTTACAATAGTGATAGAAATTGCATACTTACGACGCAATTACCTTACTAATCCTGGTGACTACTGACAGAACCTCGCTATAAACACAGATGCTACATTTATTATTTGCCTCTTTCGCTCCAGCTGGGTTGGGAGAAGCAAATTGATTTAAACGCGAAAATGATGGATCGTTTGCCCCTAACCTTAGTCATGTATGCGTTAAATGTTTGACTGCTATTAAGTGTACGATAGCAAACACAGTGAAAGTCTCTGTGCACATTTAAAGTGTATGGGTAACCCAAGCATAATATTTGCATACTTTTAACCGTGATGCTGATAGCACGCTTCACAGCTATAATGGATAAACGCAATAAATTTAAGCCCTAGCATTTTGAGATATCATCAGAGTAATATTAACCGATAAAGATGGTTGATTTTTCACTGAAACTCAATTGATCACTCTCAATAGTTATCTAGAATAATTAAATTCCGTCTAATTTAAGAAAATTGTAAATTTTATTTTTAATTCTAGACAAATTATCCCAATGGATAACAATAAATAAAATGGAGGTAAATATGAGTAAATGCAAGCATATAACATTCCCGAGAAGGAAAACTAAAGAAAATAAGTCATAATTTCCGCTCGGAGAAAATTTTTCAATTGTAACGATTGTAAATACCTGGGTGTTAATTTTACGTCAAAACTCGACTGGGGAATACAATTCGATAAGGTTGTAAGAAAAGCTTTTAAATCTCTGCATTGGGTGATGAGGAATATTAAGGAGAGTAATAAAGAAAACAAATAAATGGCCAACAGGACTATGGTTCGTCCAGTATTAGAATATGGAAGGAAGGCAGCCGGCTATGTTTAAGGCAGGTGCAAAAGGTGTGACAGTATCACAGCCATGCTGAGGTATCTGGGTTGGAAACCTTTGAAATGAAGGAGAATCATAAACAGGTAATGCGGGATATACAAAGCTATTACAAAAGAACGGGCTTGGGAGGAAATAAATCAAAGGCTGGACTCACCCTGCTACATACAAAGGAATGACCACAAATATAAAATAAAATGTAGAAAGCAGAAAACGGATATTTTGAAGCAATCTTTCCTAAATAGGGGTATAAAGGAATTACCTGAAGTAATTGTTGATACATTTCCTGCTAACATTAAAATGTTTAAAAACAAATGTTACTCGATTCTATAATGGTTTATTTGGAAGTGTTTGAAAATTGCATGTATATGTTCAAATGTTTATTTTCATGTTCCCACCGGGCGGTCGCCTACTTGTAACGATTTGTATGAAATTAAATTAATCAATTTTCAGGCATTTTAGTAGGAACTGCTAGCACAAAGCTAGTATTCGGTCTTTCTTCCTTTGAAAGACGCTTTGCTGCTCAAAAAAAGTTGAAATCACTTTCTTCGAGTAAGGTTATGGTCTTACTTCATAAAGTTTTAGAACAGAAACTCTAATGAGACTGGTAGCGTAAATGAGGGCATAATTAATACACTGCTAACGATTTAAGCCAAGAAAGTTGCCCTCAGAGTGGAGGAAAGAATCCAATAAGTGCCGCAAAGATGTGCGAGCGCCTTTTGAGCTCAGAAGAGACTTGAAAATGCGAAAGAATCCCATCTTTTGGTCATTAAGGTGGATTTTTGAGCACCGAGGCGAAAAAATAAACGACTCGCCACCACCCTCCGAAAGTTTTTTCACAGAATCCTCTCCCCCTCTTTTCCTCCCACTTGCCTCATCATCTTAATCTTTAAGACTTCACTTTATTCCTACCCAAAAAAGCCCGCTCCTCCTCCTTCACATCGTCCCATGGCTTTAAAATCCCATTCCTCTCGCTTCGGCCCCCTTCATTATCTCCGAGCGATATCAACCAAATGAAAAGAATGTGTATTCGGAATTATTATTACGCTACTAACCGACATAGGTATATCAATTTTCACTCGCACTACTATCCATAATCCATGTTTCACATCTCATTGTGCAACTTATGACGCTCAATGTTAATACTTGGCTCAATTCACATGATCTGAAGCTATAGAGGGGGAGGCATTCCACTACATTCTCTTTTTTAAGTAAAAATTATATTCACGTGCAAACTTTCCTTTGCACTATTTCCTATTTATAATTAGGCCCTTTCCAGTTTTTTTTCCATTAGCATTTCCATGCCTCTGTATTTTAATTCTGGCTGTCTTTAATTTATAGGAAACTCTCTCGGTGCTTAGTTATATTACGTAAAGCCACAGGAACACGAAGATCTACGCCACGCGGCATTATACATGAGTATTTATAGGATGAATAACATTCCGTCCAATAGCAAAATCATTTCCGAGTGATCGCAAATACATTCATTAAATTTTTCTATTTTATAAATTATCTGCTGTGATAAACATACATAAATTTTCTTCGCGTAGAATGTATGAAAATCTATTAATGAGAAAACGAAATCTCATTATTCTTTTACTCATACTTGATAACACTCGACACCATTCCGACGTTATTATACAGCAGCTTAAATAGAAGGAAAGTAACCTAAGCACAGTCACCCTCTACTTATACTACTTCCACCCATAAAAATATAGTAATGCTCTAATTCTATATATAATATATGCATTGTAAGTTTTCCGAACTTCGATATTCTTTATTTAATGTTATATTATTCCTAAATATTTCATGAAGATCACAACAAATATTGCTTATATTTCTCGCGAAAGGGAAAATATGTCTAAAACAACGACGAGAGGAGCGTATATTTGCTATCCGTTCGCCTGACTCAATACTTATTCTTTCTATTGTTCAAATTCATGGCGATTTTAGATCAATATTTCCTAGTTATGTCTGAAGTTTTGGTACACCCGCGAAATGTGCCCTAGAAAAGAAATGATACCCATTGATATCCAAGCAGACGTATATCACTTTATCGGTATACCTTTATAACCCCTCCCATCTCCCTGACCACATATGCATTCCAGCCTACGACATAATCTTTCACAGCCACAACGTAAAAGAGAACCTTGTGACACTCATGTCTCCCAGATATTGAATCCGTTGATATGCACAGTGCACACGTATCGCTTCACTTCCGTCTATCTTCCACGAACACCTTCTTCCCCGTGCTCTCTATCCTACACTTCCTCCCAGTGACCTCAATTCAGATCTCTCTGAGCGTCTCACAACCAAACCTTTCCAAACGTGCATAGATTTTTTTTATTTTCCTGAATTAATGTCAAACTTGAACGACTCAATTTGCGCTTATAAAGCGGTTGAAAATCTTTGGTACAACACACAGTTTATAAAAGACTTCCCCCAACCCCGCAAAATATTGTGATTAAAGTGTAAATATCGCAATTTGGAGTTGATCAATAAAGAGTTCGTATCTAAAATCTACCCCAGACGATACGGCAAAATATCGCGGTTGAACCCGCACTCAATAAAACAGTCCAGCAAGAGTTTAGTCGCGAATAAAACCTGTACAGGGGATGAAAATGGCGATTTTATTAATTATTTGTAATGAATATTAACACAGAACTTAGTTGGATTCTTTCCCCACGGAAGCCACTCTCTCCTTCCTTATTTCAAGGATCGTTATATCCAAACATCATAAATAAGGCAAGGTATAACAACCTAACCTAAAAGCTGATATCTAGGTAGTTTCAAAATAATTCTTGGAGAAAATAATAAAACCGAAATTTAAATTGGACTTACAGGCAATTGCGTGCGAGGAATCGTGTTTTTCTATGTCGCTAAAAGAAGGTGAAATTGGAGAAATTCTTGGGCCCGGTTTTTTCATCTCCGGTGAAAACTTTTCAAAGTATGATATCTAAGCTCTCCAGCCGATAACGATTACCTCAATTATTATGTCAGCTTTGCGATATATCTGATAATGTCGTTCTTGTGATGGAGCCAGTCTACAACTCATAAAGCTATCTATTGCGAAAATTACAAAGTTATTATAGAAATTCGGTCACGATTGCATCAACTATCCAACAGCCCAACATGATCTGTAAAACCTAAACACTCAGTCAACATCAAATTAACGAAAAGGCTGCGTCACCTGCTGGTAAAATTTAACCAAACATTATAGAACTCGTGGGACATGAACTTAGACTCAAATTAAAAGAATTGAACTTGGTAAACTCTATATATTATTTTAGCAACTCGATCAGCTTTCACGCTATACCCGGTCGAGGGACTCAAAGTGTGTAATATACCAAGTATATTTTTTTTAAATATAATTATGCCTCTCTCTCACCAAGTAAATAAACTAAATTGCACCTTAATTCATGAGATTTGACCAGTATTTCCCAAAACTTTTCCGAGCCACCGCTTGGTTCCACACATCTATATCCAACGCCCCCCGACCGTAATCTTTAACATTATACACTGCATGATCAAATCAGGAAGATAATAAAAATTAAGTTATAACTCATAGGATTAAATGAATTTTTATCGCATATGAAATAAATAGAAAGTTTATTAATCTCAGGACAATTATGTGTGGTACCGTTTGATCAGGACGCTGCCTTCAACGCCCCCCTGCCGCCCTCTTGAATCTTTTCACCCCCCCCCCCACCCTATATAGATTAAAGCACCGCCGCGCCCCCAAGTTGGCGGTAGCGCCTACCACTTTGGAACGACTGACTTAGACCCTGTATCACACAATACTTCAATTTTATGACGCAAGTTAGTAACCTCGATGTTCACAGTCAAGTACAGTGTGTTAGACACTTATTTTTCATGTTGTCTTCCTTTTTTAGCCCTTCCTGTCTCCACCGCAAAACTTCTATTTCTCGTAGCGCCTCCCTCTCAAATGCAATTTCATCTCCGTCTCCTTCCCACACACCAATTCGCTTTTCCATCGTCAACTCGTCTCTTCTGCACTGCCTTCACCAAACCCTTCTCATCTCTGCCCTCATTTCCTCTCTTCATTCCCCACCGCATCACCCCTACTCCTTCCTCCAACAATGTCAGCGTCGTCAGCCCCCTTCCTTTATCGTTTTCCATTCCTCCCTCCCTCGTCCTTTCATTCCCTCCTTTTCTTCCTACACCTCTCCATGTATGTACCTCCTTCGACCTCCCGACAAATATTTCTCCCGCTTCCCCATTCAACGCATCTCCCAAAGATCTCCTCTATCTCTCCCGCTCCTACTCCCTATGACTCCATATTCTCAAATTCACTCTCTGCGCAAACAACACCATTAAACTCTCTTATAATAACCCACCAAGGTCCTCCTTGATCGATTCGGAGATGTCCCTCTTTCAAAAGACTCACCCTTACCCCATCACTCCTTTAATAACGCCTTGACTTCGGCTCTCAAGTGTCGAGTTATTACCTTATCTCTTGCGCCCTCATCAACTGATTTTTTCTCCTCCTGAGTACTCGGCTTTCACCCGCTCCTCCAGGTGACTTTAAACGTATTCTGGCGATGTTATCGCATTACATTGCTACACAGGTGGAGATGTCTCTGTTGAATGTGACCACGCCCTCACTTGGCTGGTTGTGACGGTCTCGCGAAGTAGGGCTTAAAGATGCAGACGAAAATCTAAATTCATCGTAAAAAGAAGTGATGAAAAAGTACCTTCGAAAGCTTCCTTCGTGACTCGGTCTACGCCGGATGATAATGCCATATGAACTAGACATCAGCTTTACGGATATTGCTGTTTTGCATAATGCTCTTCATACCAGCTGAATTTTGAACGTTAGTTTTCAAATACTAAATCGCGGTATCGACTTTCCTATGACAGTCTTCCTTTTTTATTTCATCAAATGCATTTTTCTTTTCTTTTAGCTCCAACACCGATGGTTTAAATATCGATAACTTACTTTGCAACAATAACGATTGATATATCAATGGTTAAATATATCGATATCCATGTTGAGAAAAACCATGTTGACCATATCAATATGCCACAGTGTGGTGAAACGCGCGTCGTGCCAGCAAAAAAAAAGTTTGTGGAAATTACAAATTTGGTTTTTCTCAACATGGATATCCATCATTTCCACGATGTAAAACCTGATATCATCAGTTTTAAATACATCGATGTTCACTCAGGGTCGATGGAGTCATCCCGATGCACTATGAATGACGAACAGTGATTATTTTCTTTCGACGCTCATCCTGAGTAAAACTAATTTTTTGGCGAAGGTAACTGACTGCATACTTCCGCCTTGAATTTTTATTTTCTCCCAAACATAGTAAATCAAGCATAGTCTTTTAGGAAATCACTCAACACTGACAACATCCGATTTATCAATACCAGCAAAAAAAACACAGGAAATAAGGAAACATTCAATGCATGTCCAGTTAATTCCCTACATACCAAAACGAACGATGTCAGGAGTAAATTTGTGAAATGTTTCCATATTGGAAAAAAGAACAGCCTTGCTAATTTCACTATTTAGTTTTTTAATCCCTAAGTTAAGTCCCTACATGCCATCAAAAGTTTTACCAAATGTGGTACAGAGTTTGAGAGTCGATTAATATGGTTGATAGAATTTATTTACGAAAAATATGACTTCTGAAACCTTGTTTATGAGACCGAGGAGCTGGTATGATTTCCCTAAAAATATTCTTAAAAACTAAATTGCGGCGCACAAATATACATAACGCAATCAGAATTCATAAAAGACGTGATTGAGCATATGGTAAACATATCTTGATAATTTAAGCCATAATTCATAGAAATATGATGTATCCATTTAAATTGTTATGTATTCTGAAATAATAAATGTGATAATTTAGAGTTATTATTTCTATCCAGTGTGCCAAATCCAATACGCTAAGGATGTAATGTACCAAATAATACTGTGTCACTTCCGCGGTAAGATACGTAAATGCGGCGAATACTAATACACCTAATTTTGAATTCACGGTATTAAAATTTAGGACTTTCTCACAATTCCTTCAGCGCAACTCTTCTGAAATAATCCGAAACGGTCTGATTCCACGATCTATCGCAACATTAATTAAAATAACGGTAAAAATTTCAAATACACTCAAGTCTTCATAACGGTATTAATCTTCCTTTAGAGAAGTATCACGGCAAACGTTCATTGCACATGCCATGAAGATAGCATATTTATAAATGGAAAGCTAATATAAAGGATGTTTTTGACAGAGTTTTTATGGAAAATCTACCCTTTGCAAAGACCTATCTGGCCAAAGGCAGGGGACTCAAGTGGTATAGGCAACCTAAAGCTAATTATAAAATAATGTTTAAGTCCTAAAATAGGCCTGCTTCACGTAACTCTGAAAGTAGAAGACAGTTATTTGCCATTCGCTTTGATCCTACTTTGTTAAAATCATAAGTTCTGCTTCAGCTTAAAGGCTTTAAATCTTAATCTTTCGTCTTCAGTGATTAGAAATAAGGTCAATATCTACAGACAATGAATTTGTACCGTCATGTCATGAGCTATATCAAACAGCCCCTAAAGCCACATTATGGCATTAATTTCCAATTATGGTTTCCTATTTCTCAACAGTCCTCCGATTACTGTCTTAGAGACCCAGTTTTTATAACTCCTAGTTAACGTTAACTGAAAGATGACGAAGCCTGTTCGTTAACTTGATGTTTACTGAGAGTTAGAGTTTGTTACATAACATCGATAGAGCGTTATCGAAGAGAACGTTATCGATGAGAACGTATTAACTTCCTTTTTTATACTGAGGAACAATTTCACCCGAGATTATAAAACGCAGCTTTTTTGTGATATTAGGATTAAGGATCTTGGCCTGTAAGCTGATTTTAGTTAGGATCAATTTTCTATTCGCCTTCAAAGTAGGTAGTGTTCGTGTTAACTCATGAACCAATTGATTAAACGCGTTTAGCAAAGCACAGAAAGCTCACCTTTCACAGTGATGATCAGAATGGAATCCTCAGTAGCGGAAGGATCCCTCGCCAGGAATAGCTAAGGATCCCAAGTGAAGGAAGGAAGTCCTCGCCAACTAATTCATAGGGTCGCGAGTTCAAATCCCGCCAAGAAAGTTTTGCCATACGTCTTGAAAAAGCGGAATTACCCTGAATTTTTTCTCGTGTACTTTTTATATAATACATATTTTTAGAATATAAACTCTCAAATTTTACAACATACAATAAGAAATGCGAAAAGTCTATGTTATTTTGTATTTAAATATTCCATTCATTAATGAATAAAAAATATGGGTGTTATTATTATGAAATTTCGACGTATTGATGTCCATAATTTTAAAATCTCCCTAATGGCGACCATATTCTTGAGTGGGCTTTTCACCACTCAGAGCATGGTTTCGTGTGTTCGTCCGTTGTCGATGGTTTACCCCAAACAAAAGGCCAAAAGATCTGTTTTCTGTAGCTATGGAAAATAAAAAATAAAACATAATGCTAGAGATTTTTGGCGCAAGGAACTACTAGTTCCAAATTCTTGCACACTTATACCCTGCTCCATCGTGCCGAATTCATATTCTTTGATATGAGAATTCCTTACGAAATAGGGAAATGTAATTTACCAAGTAGAAATGCGAAACAAAAAGAGAAGTAGGGCATGCCTTCACTGAGATAAACGAAGCAACAAATCAGAATACGTACGGAGATGAAACGAATTTTGAGCATTGAACGGAGCGATCTGTCGCTGATAAAAACGAGACGGAGCGGAGATGCAAGTCGGTGCGCGTTCTGCATCTCAGAAATTATTACACCCGCCCCCTGAGGATTTATGACTACCAGCTGCCATCCATTTACCCGCAGAGATTCCCCAGAAACAGCAGTCCCAAAAAATACTCTTCATTCCCCCAGTTTCACCAAGCAACATGTTAAACAGCCATGACAGGTATTGAGATATTATTCACTTGTAATTACCCGTATTGATTAAAATAACGCTCAAGAAAGTGAATTACAAGGAGGTATCACCTGAAAGCCGGAATAAATTTTGTTATTTTTCAGTTTTAATGCAATTATCTGAATCGAACAGCACTAAAAAGCCTGACTGTATTTTTCCAAGCATAAGAGGTACGGGGATAAAGCTCTTGTAGCCAGGGATGGTAACGGAATCGAACCCATTTGCTCGGACCAGTCCGTAGTGAGTTCGTTTACAAGGAGCGGAACCCAATTCTCATAACCCATTGAGGAGCGGAACCCTTTGTGGACCCAATGCTAGGAACCGTAACCAAACCCATTGCACAGAGCAGGCAGATCTTCAAGATTATAACTTAATGAATTCCAGACAATTACCATAGAAACTGTCTGAACAGTAACTATTCCAGTTTACTTATTTAGAAAAACGCTTTCAAGTAGAGACACAATGTGACTCTGGAGTGTCTTACGAGCCAACCCCTTACCCCTTTCAACAATACGTTACCTTAAAAACCTTAGCAACAGGATAAATTAGCTACTAGAATCAATATGTAACATGTTAATTATAATTATAACAACATGTATGTCCAAAAACTGTGGAACTGGCAGCGTAGTAAATTAAACGCAGTCACTCGTTGATGGTCAGACAATTGTGCGAAATTCACAGGGAAAAAATCATCCTCTGGATTGGAATTCGAACCCAGACCCCTAGATTTTGCGCCCAGTGCTCTAACCAGGAAAGCTACCCAGGCGTCCTCTTCCACTATGAATTCCATGGAGGCTTTAAGGAGCGAGTTGTTCTAATAGATACCGTGCATAATATACCATGGAGTGTACGAGCGCTAAGCGCTACTGTCCACGAGGTAAAACCCAATTTTAAACACAAAGGTGTTTACTTACGTTAGAAAAATTCAAAGTACTGAGGAACTGGCCGCGTAGTGACTTCAACAGAGTCACCCGCTAATGGTCACACAATTGCGTGAAATTCACTGTGAAAAAAATCATCCCAAATTTTTAATGATTTTTTCTCTAATTTTAAAAAATAAAGAGACCTCACTTTGGAGTTAACCCTCGTATATTGAGTCAATCATTCCACTTTCAGGGAGGACGGTCAAGGAATAACCGCCATACGTCAACCAAAATCGCGAGTCCAGAAGTGTCCATGTGATTTTATCTCAGTTTCCGATTGATACTTATTGCAGTAAATAACAACACCTAACTGGTTCCCATGAGTAAAGCTGTGCCTTGCGGGTTGAATTCAGACAAATTTGACCCGCTTCATCACTCATAAGACAATATCCTTCGACTGCATTCTCCTAATTTTAAATGCCTTTGAGCCATAATTTTTTTAAAACATTAGTAACTTTAAAAGACAACCATTAAAACTTATATTTTCCCTGCGTACTAGAATTCAATTCATTAAGTAAGAAAACATTTTGTTTTATTTCGCTAACCACTCGCAAGGCGTTAAATGTGTTAATTCAAAACGTCAATGCATGCCTTTTTAAGTATTGGAGCTACTGCATAAATGTAGTAGCATTACTAAAACAGTAGAAGAGGAAGTTTTGTCATAAATGCAAGTAAAGTAATAAAAGACCTGGGTTCTTATGCATCGCTAGTATACTGTGTAGTATACTATTTCTTCGGTCAATTTTTTTTTAATTTCCCATTTTTATGCTATTTTCGTAGATTTTATCTAAATTTATGGAACTGTTCAGTAGACGCTAAAACCAGAGGACAGAAACTTAAAAAACACCACACCATTTTTTCAGTAATTTTCAAAGTCCTAAAAAGCGTAATAAAACTACTACGATTAAATGGGCTCTACTGCCATTAAAACAAATGCTCCAGCTCCGAAAACCAGTAACATATAATAAGAACATGCGCATAAATTTCATAAACACATTTTATATAAATAAACAGCAGATTATTCTCCCGGATCAACATTCTATTTCTATAGTCCAATTGAAAAAATCGGGAAACGAATCACTTAGGGAGGCTAAAAATAAATGGACTGCTGGTTAAACCCTCTACGATTGGATTACATACACATAAAACATTACGGAGGGAATTCCAACCCAATGAGACAGTATATTACAGCAAATTCATTAATTTAACCCATGAGCTCCTTTCTTAAGATCATATTTCACAAACATATTTTAACAGAAGTTGGGTGACTGCACCTTAGGAATAAAATGCGAGTCATGAAATTATATATAGTGGTCCTAAAATAAAATATAGTGGTCCTATATATATATTAGTCGTCCTTGGGCTATCAATGCCGTAGATATTGACAGGAATGGCTTATAATGTAGGACTTTCCATCCACACAGGTGAAGCTTAAAATAAATAAACTATTAGAGGCATATCAACATGGATCTTAGAAGGGAGCATCACAGAAGATCACATACACGTTTCTGCACATGAAAATTTCAATTCTTGTGATAACTTTGTCCAACCGACTTTGTCTGTGCCTCAGTACATTTACTATCAGAACAGGACACAACAGCAGGATAGCATTCAGCACACACGTTACCCTGATATATGCTTCATGTGCCATTTTATCAAAGTAACTTTAATAGCATGAACCTTATGGCATAAACTAGGCTCAACGCAGTGAATATTAGCTGAAAAACTAACGGATTTATATCACTGAAGTCATCAACGCGATGGAGAATAAGGTTCATCATCAGGAATCACCCATTACCCCTTAATCTTATGCAAATACGAGGTTGCGCATTCTGTTTCAACTAGAAGCGTAAAATCTAACATAACGGAAAGTCATTGCGTTACTTTCCCAATAGGCAAGCGTCCTCTCAAACCCTTCAGTCTAGAATCGATAGCCCAAAAAGCGATTGGCTATTACTATCAAACCCAGTATCAAACCTCGGTAAACTGTTATGCTTTTAATACATAATTTTAATAAATACCAATGGACATGCATTTCCAGAAAAAAATATAAGTTTCCGTTTTACAATTGTCCGGTCCATATTAAGTAAAGCAAAACAAATTCAACTGAAGAAAATACCAAAGATTCTACATCGGACACAAGCTTCATTGGAATGGCAATGCATATTGAGATGTTGGCATTAATATGGCATAATCAGAAGGAAAAAATTTTCATAATTGCATTTAATAAAGCGACGACATCCTGATGAATGTGAGGTAGTTATCAAATGATCTCTTGAAGCCAATAAATAATTTTTCCCCAATGGCAAGTACGAGTAATTAAGTAAATGAGTAAGGGATGTATATTGTTAAAAAATATCGTTTCACAGCTTTAAACTGATGCAACTTGCTTCAAATTGATCGAGCATCTTTTCTAAATTGAACGTATGCAAATAGTCAACATTTCTATCACGAGCATTTATTAGCATTTGAGATGATTTTCCCTAAGTATGGTTTGATTTTTCATAGAGCCAGTCAAACATTCACCATTTTGCGCAGCTATAATTTTAAAGTAAAATAGTTCTTCTTCCATTCCATTCTTTAAATGTAAGTAACTCAGTCGTATTGGAATATATACCCAGCTACTAAAACTACAGAATATAAGATGGAAGTGCAATGTACATAGCATAATAAGTATAGGTATAGCGAATCTTGATGGCACTCCACAGCGGAGAGTTTGAGGTTCCAGAGGGCGAATTAAGCGTTGAAGAGCGGGCAGAGGTACCGCAGGGCTCAGGTGGGGACCTTTAGAGAGAACCTAAACATCTTAATTCTTCCACTCTGGTATGCTCTTCTCTCCCTGACGTCATTCACTGTACAAGCGAGTGCCACAAAGTTTTGTTACACCTATACTCACTCTTGCACAAATTATACCATTTACCGTAGATGTTACCGTGAATAACCAAAATGTTAATCTTGTCCTATCTGTTAACAATTTAATACAAGGATTCCTTATTCAAATTATTTACTTACCAACCTGTCCTCTAAGGCACAATTTACCTCAGTAGTCAGTCCCTTCCCCAAATAACAAAAACAAGGATTCTAATGGACTGCCATAACTATGAAGCAATAAAAATATCAATCTGCAATCCAGCAATTTACATCAGATATTTTCGCTGGGTAGATTGTGAATGTCCGTATAATATTAAGGTATCACACTTGAGAAGAATTAAAATACAGCCTTCTAAAAGTAAAACGAAAACATCAACTAATTTCCTCGGAACATCAGCTTTAAAGCATCGTGAACAACTTCAGTTTTGCTATTAAGGGAGGAGATTACTTCGTTATCAAGACTTAATTTAATGCCGGAAATTACGGTGAAAATGTAAACTGAGATAATAAATGCTGCAGCGTTGCCGTTTTAAAAGTCACCAAAACTCAAGGACAAAAATGCTGGGTCATAGAACGGATATGTTCAAGAATCCATACCTTAAACTAACTTTCCAAATTAAATGTATCCGAAAAACCAGGGATGAAGACTTAAATTAGGAGGACATGCCTAGTTAAATAGAGCTCTAATCGGCTGGTTACTCTTGGGACTTCGAATTTGGTTATCTCCAGCAGCGTTTAGCCCTTCCTCTAGCCATCTGAGTCCTGAATTCCCATGGGTCGTTAATGATTCCGATACGCGCCATGAGTAAGCAAAGCATGTGCCACCAATAAATCACTGAAAGGTCCTCGTCTATTAATATTTCATCCTCTTTACTTAGTCATGGTCACACTTGAGCAGCAATTTATAAATCTAATTTATGGCTACTTTTGCCGGCAGGTATGTAGCGTGCATTTTTATAGCTCGAAAGGATACCAACCCGCTTCGATACACCACTCACGAATGTGATGGTTTGGTAACACGCGTTCACTTTCCGTACTAAACTCACCCAATGCCAGATATTTTAAAGTTTCAAATTAATGTGTTCGCTATTTTCTCGTTCCCTCTCCTGATTCAGTCGACTTTAATCATTAATTTATAATTATATTCCATTTTTATTAAGCTGAATTCAATAAATGTTCTCCCATAAGAAAACTTCTCAAAATGTCTCTATAAATAAATAATTTTACATTACGTGAACAAAATTCTTCCAAAATACTTTTTCTTCGATGAAGCCTATGATCGTCAGAATTCTTAATGTAGGCCTGAAAGATGATGACAGAGCTCTTCTCCAGCTAATTTCGCAGTGACAATTACACGTTGAGTTGTGGGGGAGAAATTTCACCGTCCGGTATCGGTTTCCCTTTAATATCTAACAAAATTTAAACAGCAAGTGATACAAAAGGAATGCATAGGCATATCGTAGGCTATAACCTTAAGACATTCGGAAATTGATGTTCCTAAATGGCTTTACTTTGGATTTGTATGAGGCCATAGGAGGCCATTGCCCATCCTTAAAATGAATTTAAGGATGGGCAATAGATCCAAGGTTAATAATGGAACAGATAAGACACCTAAAGTTCAAGGTAAATATTGAAGCAGATGGTGTTTCCTCATAAACACTCCATTTTACAGCTTAGGTTTTGATGTTCAGCGGTATCATCAGGTTTAGTTAACGGAAAAAAATGCTTACTCCTTTACAGTGAATTCTCGATTATCCGAGATAAAGTGGGCTGAAGCCCCCTTGGATTCAAAAACTCGGATAATACCTAAAGCTAATGTGCAAGATTAAACTGCAACGAAAATAGATACTTCTACGCTTTGATACTTCATTTTTTTGACTAGGTTAGGAAAAAATATTTTTGTGGATCGATTTTTATTTGGTAATCGAACTCATTGCCTAATTCTAACGTTCGTTTTCATGAGTTAATCTGGCTTACTACAGCCACAGTATGAGGATGTGTACGTCGGATAATACGGAACCTCAGTAAATCCGACTCGGATAATCGAGAAACTACTGTATTTGCCGCAATGGAATAGATAAAGGAATTTTTATTATTATCATCAGTAGTCATCTATCCGAAGATTTGCTTGGGGCAACTTTTCACCATTTTCTCCTTCTAGGCATAAGTTTTCAACGGAATGAACAACAAATAATATGTACAGAAAAATAGTATGTACAGCAAAATTATTATTGTTTTAAACTAAGTAGTAAATTTAAGGCTCTAATAAGATATACAATGTGCCTCCACATTAGCTATGAATCGCTTCCAAACCAGTGACACCTATAACCACCAATTCAAATACAAGGAAAACCCATGGCTTCTTGACGGTAAAAATTTCCGTGACCACAGGATTCGAAAATAATTAAAAGAAGTCCACAAAATTCCAAATACATTCTTTTATCATTAGGATAACTATTTAAGGGCAATTATTGGCAGGTAAGCAATTTCCAGCCAATGATATATTATCACCCAGTTATTCAGTGGGGTTGGTTATTCAGGAGAGAGTAGAAGGTAGCCTAGTGGATAGTATTGTCGGCTCAGAGTGGTGATGTAGTGTGATTGATTCAAAAACTCCATTTTGAAGATTACATGATATAATAAGGTCAGAAACAAGAAAAATTACAGAAGAATAAAAAGGCAAAAACTATATGGATTACTACCAATTAATAAAAGATCCAGTCGGTCAGGCCAAACTTTCAAGAATAACAATTTTTTAAAGAAAATGAGTAAAGGGAAAATAGAATGTTTAGTCTATCAAGGAACGCAGAAGGGCTAATAATTGCATAAATACCCATCACACCGTTCACTTTCGGCATAGACACAGTCAGGAGAGCTTAATTCTCATCGTTAGGCTAAGGCTTGGTTTTGATTATTTTCCTTCATATTCCCCTATACTTGCAAACCTCCACCGCCACATTCATGCAATGATTCATACACGCTCTCCTATCGTCAATACTCCTAATATTCTTCTTTTTAAGTCTTTTTCACCACACTCACCCATGACTTTCTCAGTCCCTCTCACACCATCCACGCCACTCTCATATATCAGTTTCGTTATTCGATTCTCATCCATTCATTCTCTCAATATGGCTAAACGAACGAAGCACGTTCCTTCCATATATGACTTATTACCGGAGCATACATCCCATATTTATTCATCACCCACAAATTCTTAATATTCCACAGACAAGAGTTCTAATACTACTCCTCTTAAGAGTATCTTCCATCACACTCGCCCATGACTTCCGCGGTCTGCCCCTTCTTCTACCGCCATTAACCCCTTTGCCATAAATCTATCCACATATTCGACTCTCGTCCATTCTCTCAGTACGTCCAAACCAAAGAAGTACGTTCCCATCCTATTACACTACCGGAATATTCATTCCACGTTCTTTCATCACCCACTCAGTCCCGACCCTATCCCTCCAACTTTAACCGCTAACACCTCTCACAATCAGATAAGGCAAATGCAAATAACAAGTACAAAGGGATAAGATAAAGAAGAGATACAAGAGCATACTGGTGTTATCGGGGCGTGACAGAAGGCTGCATTCAACCAATATTACGGTTGCATGACTTAATGATCATTATAGTCATTCTGGGAGGCAATCGACAACCAAGTTCATCAGTACCATTACCAGCAGGTAGGTAGGCTTGTAAGGAAGATTTTTTCTTCTGATAATCGAGGAAGGATGAAAAAAACCTGAAGTCGGAATTACTTTGAACGAAAGGCACCTAGTGGTCCACAATTTTTACGTTCCAATCGACGAAGCTGTTTCAACAAGGACGAAGTACTGCACTTGAAGTGCTATTCACATGAAACCCAAGTAGTGACCAGGATTCCACAGAAAAAAAATCCCACCACCTCCTATGTTAAGTCCCAACATGAAACATTTTTATTTGTGAATTGGGACTCATTATCGGTTTCATTTTCTTCTTATTCTGTATGCGTTGTCTATCATCACTCTATGTCTGATTTGCTTGATACACTTCGGAGAAATTCTACCGATGTTGCAACATAACACTTTCTCACATCGTCAAGCCAGGAAATTCTTCTTCTGACAGTAGCTACCTATTCTTCCTTCAACCTTTCCTTGGATAGCTAACAGAAGTCTAAGTTTATCTTCGTGTCTCTTTAGAAGTTCAACGTGTTGTAATTCACGCTGTCTAATCCCCAAAATGAGTTTGGGTTAAATCCCTAAATCCCTAAGAATACTTCATTATTCGTCACGATATGAGCCCAAGAGATCCCTAAAATGCGTCCATGGAGTCGCATTGAAAAGACTTGTATATTCTTCCGCATTGCCTCTGTCAGAGTCCAGGTCTCTAGTCGTACAGAAAAGTCGAAAACACATAAATATAAGGATGGCCTTTTTCAATGACTGGCTTTGATCTTTCTGGGTAACAGACTATTCATTAATGTAAACACAGCTTTGGCTTATTTGATCCGACACTTAACCTCCTGATAATGATTCCAGCCCTCGCTAATGTTGCAGTGGAGGTGATCTCAGTAGGACTCAAATTTACCACGGGGAAAAACCAGCGTAGTGAGGTGTGCACAGCCACTAGATGGTCTCCATGGCTGAAGCCATGTATTCGAAAGGAATTATCGGCTGTAATGAGATTGGACGCCCACATACGGATGTTTTCATTCAATGCAACGTCGCAGATTCAGGATTAAATGAAAACTCGATACACGACCTCCCATAACAGTCACACCCAGTCCAAGAGCCGAATTCCGTCGACGGCCTCTCCATCGCAATACATTTGTAGAATCCACTCCGCTCCGTAACGCTCATCACGTATTACGCGATGGAAACCAATTACGAGCGTAACTGAAAATTTCAAATTTGAATGAAAACGGCTCACAATCACGCCAATGATAAAGTTAATCACCGAAGTTACACAGCGGGAAAAATAAATAAAAGCTAGCCAAAAATCCATACCTTAATCTGCAATCGATAAAGGCAAGTTGAGGTAAGATATTTGTTTTTTGGAATGAACTTGGAATAAAATACTTTGCTTTAGACTAAATTAATGGAATCGGTTTCAACCATGTGAAAATTCATCTTGAATTGTAATTTGCAACAAAATAAAATTCATGGTTTCAACGCATAGACGTACTTGAGGATGACACCCGTGCTGTGGTAACGGTGGTACCGAATACCAATGTATGCTAAAATAATACATTGTCGCGTATAATCAGTCAATACTTTATTTCACATTGTGACATCAATATCTTAGTCAATATCAAAGCTTAGGTACCTGATGATGACGCCGATGCATTTAAACCGGTCGCACCTTCATAAATTTTGGTGGAAAAATACATTGTGTTTTTATTTTGGTAAAGCTAATATTGGTTTCTACGCAATGAGTAAATTAGGCAGAGAGAATACATTTCAGATGTGAATTCAATAATCGTAAATGTTTATCCATAATTACTAACCCTTTGCTTACTCTCTTTTACAAAATTTGGAATTCTTACAAAATTCTCATTTAACCACTGACAATGAAAGCGATTCGAACAAGAATCATGGCGCAATTTTCGTGGAAGAAGGCCAGTTGAAACTATTGAAATATTTCCTGTACCTCAACGTTTTATGGTCATCCAACCACACTATCAAAAGTTGATTATTTTGCAGTTTGACTGCTACATAATTTTGATAATTCATTCTTACATTCCTAATATAGAGTGAGAACTATGAGTTCCAGTCAATTATTTCAATTTCAGCCCACTATGAGGGGAAGATTTCCTCCATTGTCAAATAAACCATTTAAAAATTGAATGAAGTGACAACCAAGCAACAAAATGACTCGCCTAAAAGAAGAATAAATTAATAAAGCACTAAATAAGCAGTTTGTGGAACGAAACAAAATTTATTTACATCCAGCATAGAAATAAAAAATGGACGAGAAATCATGTTCAAACTAAAAGTCTGAAGAAGGAATTATCGACAGGTTCGGGTTAATAAAATGACTAGAATACTTACGGTGAGAACTAATTATTTCCCGACGAATACGGAATGTGAAATATTCTCGGGTCACTCACAAGAACAATTCTTCCATTTCATCCACGTTTCGATAGGCGTCTCGTTCATCATCATGGCCCTGACGATGGTGAGCGAGATGCCTATCAAAACGTTGGATAACATGGAAGAATTCACCAACGGCAGAAATTCTTTACTATATGATAATTTCTGCTGTTTTTTCCACGTATATCGACATTCGCGGCGACTTAACAGATTTAATTTATAATCGGTCTCCCTAATAATGACTTTATTAGGGTTTTAGGAGGATTATTCACATTAAACGATTTTTCCTTGGTGTTAAATAAAATTTAGTTTCCCATTTTACGCATTTTTTCGATTTTTAATACCCCATTACACTAAATTATCATTTTGTATTCCCTGTAATGGAGAACATTGCTAAGATAAATGTTTATCGGATCATCAACGAAACAAATATTTAACAGGGTGAATATAAATTTATTTTGATAAGAATCAAATTTTAAGTACCAAATCACATTATTCATATTTGCTAGAACACAAATATTTTATTCCACCCCTAATAACATGTAAATAAGTACTTTTGATGCATCAAAATAAAGTACCCCATCACTATCCAACCGATCATTTTGCGCATTAGGGAGGCTTAAGTAATGACCCTGTTAAAATAGCAGTTTTTGCGGATATATATGGAATATTCGGAGAGATAGGGCAATATTTCAATTTTTTTTAAGTTTACAGCCTTTTCCAGGATAGTACACTGAAGATTTATTCTATTGCTAATTTATCTTTTAAAAATAAATTGTGGAGCGCCATACATTAGTCGGAATTCTACCAGATGAATTCGCCTTTTTTACCGTAGCATTCATTACGAATTTAAACACAATCCTAAATAACGTAAATAATGGTTAAGTCATCATAACTTACTCATTGCCCATCTTTTGACTCCAATAAACGGAAAATGGGCCCATTACCAAGCGTTACAATACTGCTCCATCAACTTTCACTGTGGATTTAACGCAGACGGTGAGGCGTCGAACGTTGTTGATAGTAGTTCATGCGAGGTTCACGCTCTAGACTTGAGCGCTGAGAACTAATTAGCTGAGCGAAGATAGTTCATACTAAATCTGTGACTGCCTAGCCTTGAAGACGAGGCTAAAAGTCAGTTAACTAGACGTCGTACTATTGTTTAATAACTTTTCATTTAACTAGTACCGCAACCCGGATGGTATTTTCGGCATGATGTTGCGTCCAGCAAAAATTAGTGTCTCGTAATATCCATGAATAGAATTAGTAATCCATCCGTAGTATCCATCAATATTTGTAACATAACCCGTGTACTGCATCTAAGCATGTTTGCTAATGTAGCACTTTCCTGGTTTCTGTTATGGCCGTCAATGGTTTTTCTGACTGTTTTTGGTCTGCGCCAAGCGACCAGAAGAGCGTGTGAGGTTTTACCTAGAACCGAAAAGAGTGTAGTCAGTCCCGTGTAAAACATCCCGTAACACAAACCCTGGAGGTGGCTGGATGGGTATTTTGTTGATTAAGATGTAGATCTTCGGGTTTTCCTTACATTTACAACAAGTCTCGCTGTTTTGGCACTATTCAATTAATTGAGGAAGAGACGACATATTGCCAGCAATTTTCCGATACATAATATATATATTCTTTCCAATCCAGTACTAATATCGAAGGGTGCATGAAATTCATGATGGCTGGTGATAAATGACCTTAATACTCAAAACATTTTCTCCGCAAATTTATCATTTCAACATTATCGTAAAAAAAATTGTACGCTTAATTGCTCACAAATTTTACACAAAACAGTAGCCATTATTATGCTAACAATATTTCAATTAAGTTATAATTTTCATGTACCACTGCTTTCAGAATGTGAGCGAGCAAATACGTTAATTTTTGGTACACAGTCTATTTTCATTGCATTAGTTTTAGCAAATATTACTCAACAAATTTCAAATTTTTCAAATTTCAAACTCACAAATGATTAACTCACTAACTGTAAATATACTGATGTGTACTGCTAAATTCCCCCAAGAAAAATTTCCATCATTATCGGTTTGAACGGCAGTACAGTTCAAAGCAATCAATTCCTTAAAATATTTTTAGACGGGGGAGTAAGGTAGTCCCTCCGTTTGACTAACAGTGTTTTCAAGGCCGCAAAACTTCATTTCCAACTTCAAAACGCTAAATCTGTTATCCGCATCGGCTAAAATTCTCCGGCTATGGCTCTCATGCCAATAAATTGAGGCCACTCTCAATCAGCATATTTTCCCGCAGCTTTGGTCGTATTGTGAGCATTGCCGTTTAACGCGCTACTGACAATATCCCGTCGTCTCAGGTCGAGTGCACTTACATTGGCAGCATTCCTGCCATGGGCTCTATCTCCTATCCCCTCCTCTCCCTTGCAAACCCATTCCACGCGCGCCTTCCCCTCCATGACGCCACGCTTTGCCGAAGCGACAGCCACCAAGTGTCGCTACCACTATATTCGAGAAACTACTAAAACAAGGTAGGCCGTTGCGCAACGTATGAGTCTAGCGCTGTGACGTAGTTTAGATTGCATCAAACGCTAGCTATGTATGGAGTGCATTGTGTATTTGATACCTGTGTGCTATCTGGATACAACAGCAACGTGAGGAAGCATATTTGAGGGAAGAGATTTTTTTTAGTTATCCCATTGATACATCTACACGGGCGATGCGGGTAAGGTTTTCCGGAGACAAGACAGCTATATTGTTGTTGAAAATGGTAAGAGTTTCAACTTTCATTTGTAAATATATTGCTGCAAGGGTTATTACAACTTTAACAAGATTGTCTTCTCAAACTAGGCATTTACTAATTATAACCGATCAAATATGTTGAGTATTTAAGGATTCAAACATCTACTTGACTCCATTCTTCCGCTGCTAACAACTAAATTATCGGAGCTTTGATCCGTTATTCCTAAACCAATTATCGAGTCGTCTGCTGCTCGTGCCATCCGGATGACGTCATGCGCAGAACGGACACATTTTGGTCACGGGAACGTCATATATATTGTATTAATAGTACCATGACTATATCTAATTTGTCCTCACGCACATCTAACCTCCATAACCTAATTTTTTTCTCCTCTTCGACTGAGTCACTCTTTCCAGCCTCAACACCACCATCAATTCCCGAAGACTAAAGCGTCTTACAGATGGTCAAACTTTTTTAAATTTAACCGAAATAATTTCTCAATGCGCACGAATGGAAGCCAAGGGCGTTTCCTAGTAGTATGGGCGCCAAATTTAATTGGAACGGGAGAAGGATCGGCGCCCATACCAAGGGGCCTGGGTCGAAAGCCCCTCACGAATCGATTTTTATAGATCTTCCTCGAATTGCAGCATTCCGTGAGCCGTCGACGGAATTTCCATCCAATATCGCGCATATATTTGCGATGTAGGCTATTTCGTGGGTTGGGGGTGAATTTCCAGGAAGACATAAATTTCGCAATCATCATTACCGTTTCAATGCAACGACTGGCCAAGAGCAGACTTTCCATCTCCCCAATTCATGTCTTACTCCCTTTCATCCTTTCTAGTTTACGGAAATTCTTTGCATTTCTCCTCTTAATTTTATCTATATATCTTCCCTATTGTCTTCCTTATAGGATCTCCCTATGTAATTTCCTTCTATTATGCCCCTCAGTAATCATTTATGCCCCAGTCTACCTGAGTTTTCGAATCTGAGTTCAATCTACCTGATTTTTCTCCGTCGTATAACGCTATACATTGGTTATTCAATTTGTTACTGAGTGTACACCGCTTCGTTTCACATTTTATCTGTACATCTCATCTTTAGCGTGAAATCAACACTATGTTTTGAAATCTTCTCTTTGATCTGCATTTTTTGGTCCAAATTTCAGCCCCTGAAAATGACAAATGGCAAACGAATGTTCCGACGAAATTATTCATTTTCTCTTCACAGAATATTCTTTAACTAACGATAGCTAAAAGTTGGTTTTACATGATCGATGATTTTTGGTGCAGTATAGCCTTTTTGTTGATAGATAAAGCCTAATTTCATTTCTGTTAGGTAAAAGAAATTCTAAGTTTCTTGGCTTGTGACAGATGTAAAACGTCAGATTTGAATCTCGAGGATAGGTCATAAAATTAAAATAAATAGCTATGACTCCTTGCCGACGTTTCTGTGTGTAATTGACACCATCTTCAGAGCTAAAATCGCAGGTACAACAACATTAATAATAAAGTAACATAAAAGAATATCACCAGTTTCACCTAAAAAATAAAAGTATCGTTACACGTCATTGCAATATACAAATAAAAATTACCTTGGATTTTGCCAGGAACATCATCTTTCAACAATTCACATCTCCTGATAAAACTATATATTATATTTTTCCGGATAAGGAGCTATCAGAACCATTTTATGGAATGGAACATTACTATATTGTGACCAGCTTTACAAGTACAAGGGCGAACAAGTAACCACTCATTCACAATTTCACAATCAACAGTCACTTTTTTCATTTTATATGGTCATTTTATGCATTTAAATTGTTTCTTGGTACATTTATACGGCGCATAACGCATTATTTTTTCCTCCGAGTGGATCAATAGAGCACGATAAGAATCAAGAAGAGAAAAAGCACGGTCAGAAATTGGTTGTAATGGTCCCCGACCGTTACACATAATATGTAAAGTTTCATCATCAAATTTCTGCATCAACAGAGGGGAGTACTAAGATGCTACAGGGAAATTCCACGATTGTAAGTTTAGCAGCGTCGGGCATACAAGACAATCTTAATGTGACACATTCATAGAGGAATAAGCAATCGCCAAGATTGGGATTCCAACCAATAAGAATGACTTTTTCACAGGAATTTTCGCGATTTTGGAGACGACTAAATGTTTTTCGAGAATAATAAACACGCGACCACGATCCTCTGAATTCATAGTGTCAACACTCCAGCGAGCATGAATATACTCCCAATGTAATACCAATGTGTGAGGATTAAGACAATCTTTCCGCTTTCTGTCACTTGACATGATCTAAAGTTTCAGAATAACGAGTATCCGCATCCACACTAGCAATCCCAGAAAATTTATTTCGTAATAAGGCACACCAGACGCCACAATGTAAATCTTTCCACTTCCTGTCACTTTCCGTGCTCCAAAGTATCAGAATACCGAGTATCCACATCCAAACTTGCAAGCCCAGAAAACATATGTCGTAATTAGGCACACCAGAGACCACAATGTAAAGTTGTTCGTTCTAAAAATCAAAGTCACCAGTGGAATTTTAATCGGCTTATTGGAGAGAAAAATGGGGGAATAACTCGAATCATCCACATAATTGATTTATCCGTAGGGAGAGTTAAAGTTCTGACTGAACTGAAACACTTTCATTAATCTACCACAGTTCAGTAGACCGGATTCAGCTACTTCACAGTGAACAGGAACAACGCATTAGAACTTCACTTATCTTCTCATAAGAACTTTACTTCACTTCTCTACGACCGTGATAAGAACGAACACATCACGGTACACCACCGTCTTTTGTTTCCATCCGGTGCTGTCGCTGCCCAAGGTCTGTATGCTCTACAGACTTTGGTCGCTGCCATGAAAACGGGATCTTTGAGTGACGCACGACGCTACGGCAAAATGATGCAAAAACGGATATGCATTGAAAACGTATAGTTTGTACGGAAGTTTTAAGCTTCCGATAAAGAGGAGAGTCTTGAAATTTTCCTCGTAAGAAAATCAAGATGAACGTACTTTTCTGAGAGACATTTTTCGTAATAACAGAAACTAACTATAAGTCTCCCTCATAATTCTTTAACACTCCCTTTTCTTCTCTCGAAATTTTTCTAAATAAGCGAATTTCCGAGCTATTTCCTTTGCTATTATTTCCTCTAACGAGACAAAACATCTGATGGCATACTCTAAAGTTAGCTCACATAGTTGAAATAACTTTCTTTTTCATTACATTTATCCCGACATAGCGATTCAAGTCAAATTAATTTAAGGAGGTTCCGCACATTCTTCTGACCTACACTCTAATTAAAGTTTTGAAGCAATGAAGGACTAATAAATCGTGCGTGCAAATTACGAACATTTTCCTACGTTACATAAGCCCTAAATTGTTACATAAGCCCAATTCCTTCTGCGCAGATCTGATTCTGCTGCTTTGGGCGATGCAGGTAAATCTAAAAGGAAAATCCAATACTCACACCGGGAGAGCCACTGGTCACGCAAAGGAACCCCAACCGCTCATAAATCCATCGAAAATCATTCTTCCATCAAAGTCCTTTCATCCTCCGAATGTTCATGTGGTCCTTTGACCCTCTCGTGAAGAAGTCCTATCGTGACTTCGGATGCTCTATCCGACTTCTTCGGACGGTGATCAAGACCCTGAAATGACATGCATACAAGAAAAGTGTTACGTAAGCCAGTGCCTCGGTAGCGGCGGGGAAACGTCCTCGCCTGTTAACTCAAAGGTCGTGGGTTCGAATCCCGCCTGGGGAGGATTTTTCACTTCCCAGGGCATGGTTGTTTGTGCTCGTCCATTGTTAATTGTTAATACCCCGATGTAAAGGCCAATAAGAACTGTTTTCAGTGGTTCTTGAAAAATAAATAAATAAATAAATCAAAATCCATCATTCCCCTCACTTTCACAAAAGGTTCTTCTTATAAAGGTAGCGAAATATGGTGCCAGTTACCTGCGCAAAGCGTGACGTCACGGGGGGAAGGCGCACATGGAAGACGCCGGTTAAGGAGCGGAAGCAAGCAAGCTGCCAACATGACTGCATTAATCTTGAGATGGCGGGAAAGTGTCAGCAGTGCGTGTTTACGATCACAGGAAAAAGGTGTGGACGTCGCGGGACGGCAGACAGAAAATAAACACTCGGTATGGATATAACTGGCAGTGGGGAGTACACTGTATCATATACATATAAGTAAACATAATTTTAAAATAAATATTTCTGAAAATATGACCATGAAAATTATATTCATACATAAATTACAATTACATGAAATACACATAGACTTAAAATATTCATATGAAATTACTCTATTAGTCCAGTCATTGAAGCTTTTCACCTCAGAAATATTTTACTATGAACCGATTTACATGAAATTTTGGAATTAGGCTTATCTTACTTACCCTTACTTCAAAAGTGATATTGACCCGACCTCCGTTCTTACCCTGGGGGTGGTTGCCACCCCTTCTCGTTAGTGGAAATGTTTTGGTCAAAATAACCTCGGAGATCGATAGAAGACCCAATTCTAAGCAAAAAGTGTTCTATAAAGTTTTTCAAAAACTCAATACTTTTCGAGTTATTGGCGATTGAAAACTCAGAATTTTCCCACGTTTTTCAACGGTTTTTTGCAAATATCTAAAAAAATATGCGTTTTAACGATAATTTCATAATAACCAAAATTGTAGCAGGTAAGAAAATGAACAAATTTATTTTTTATAGAGTGTTTTTAGTGCAATATTAAGTGAGATATTGAAGATAAAAACTGTTTTTTTTTGCCTGAAATTTAATCGATGTCTTCAATGCCATCTAGCGGACAACGGATATGTTTTATCAATTAGACAATGAGAAACTTTTATATAGTGCTTAAAATAATCTTTAAAATGAGCAGTGTTAAAAGTCTTTTGCACGTAAAGTGAGTGAGTTGCAATGAAAAAAAGAGGGACATCTAATATTTTTTTTTAATCGGCGTGTTTCATAAGTGCCATTTCCACCAAAATTAAAATTAATCGTATTCCGTCTAGAATTAACTTTAATATGAAGAGTCTATTGGATTTCAGCGGTTTGGCTGCTTTGGAATTGCATACTTTTCAAAAAATTCCGATTTTAAGAAAAATAAAATGTTTACATTAAAAAAAACACCTTTTTTCATAATATTTCAAAAACAATGAAAGATACGTGAAAAACTGTAATGATATAAAATGTAGGTCTTTTATTGACAAATATTTTGGTTTTTTTTTCTGTCAGACCAAAATTAACGGAGATATGACTGTTTAAAGAGCGCGCGGTAGCACAATCACAGTCTCTCTCGAGACCTTTGACCCTTCACCGTTTCAAAATAAAGGGTTTTATACTACATGTCATAATGAAAAAAGTTGTAGCTCTTTTAATTACCTTTAAAATGGTTTTTTTGTAAATTGTGATAGCTTTAAAATGGAAGGAGTTATGGTCCAAAAACTAAACGTTTTTTTTTCTAGTTGAATTCTTTGTATTATTTAAAAACTGTTTTTATCTTCAATATCTCGCTTAATATTGCACTTACAACACTCTATAAAAAATAAATTTGTTCATTTTCTTACCTGTTACAATTTTGTTTATTATAAAATTATCGTTAAAACGCATATTTATTTTAGATATTTGCAAAAAACCGTTGAAAAACGTGGGAAAATTCTGAGTTTTCAATCGCCAATAACTCGAAAAGTATTGAGTTTTTGAAAAAACTTTATAGAACACTTTTTGCTTAGAATTGGGTCTTCTATCGATCTCCGAGGTTATTTTGACCAAAACATTTCCACTAACGAGAAGGGGTGGCAACCACCCCCAGGGTAAGAACGGAGGTCGGGTCAATATCACTTTTGAAGTAAGGGTAAGTAAGATAAGCCTAATTCCAAAATTTCATGTAAATCGGTTCATAGTAAAATTTTTCGTAGGTAAGACCCTATTATTCGCTTCAATGACTGGACTATATATCCCTCTAATGATAGTACAGTGAATTAATTCAAAGCGCTTGTACATACGTAACCACGCAAAAACTCAACTCCGGGAGTCAGGTGTCACGTGACCCTAGACTTTCGTGAGATTCCCCTCATCCATAGTAAGTGTTCCACTTAAAAAAGAAACTGGATCAAAATACGCTAATAATGCTCGCAACCCATCGTATAAGTCCATTAAAACAATATGATTCAGAGCCATTGAAAGCTAGAAAGTTGATCGGAATGACAGAAATATATGGCGGTAGTAATTAAGCCCACGTCTCACGACGAATACGCTTTACCGTGCGAGCCACTGTGTGGGTGTTTGGCGGGCGGTGCGAGGACACCAGACATGAAAAAGGGAGATACATAATAGGAAAAATAAATTCTGAGAGAGTAACGAGATGTAGTGAATTACGTTTCAGTAGATTAGAATCTTGAGCTGTCTTTTTTCACTGAGAACTAGCAGAGGAAGCTGCAAATTAACTGCACCGATTACGCATAAAGGAACCGGGCTAATGTTGAGCATTTTACATTTTCTCGGATAAAAAAAAGTTTTTACGAGGCATGAAATTTGATGTTTAATTTCGAGAATATTTCAAATTTCATATTCTATAGATGTGTCAGAAGCAGAGAAATAACAAATATTACAAAAAATCACCTCTTTTGTAAGATTATTACCATGATATGGGTCCAGAAATAATGCTAAGTGATATTAAAAAGGGCAAGATGATGGTTCCCGTTGAATTTCAGCGGGAGAAGTCATTTACGTATATGATTATAAGAATCAATGTGACGTGCTAAATGCAGGTACTACCAATCAGTCATTAACCACAAGTGGTGACTTCGGAGTGAAAAATACCCCTAATTAATACTCACTGAAATTCGCTTATATGTACTGATAATCTTACTAATAATGTACACTGTATGAATATGTATGGAGGTATGATGGCGTAAAACTGAAAAACGAAATATAGTACGACTTTCAAACGTAAAGGATTGATGATTGTCTTCCATGCAGAGATAATTGGCTACTTTTCATGTAACAAATGATCTCCTGTTTGACACCTTTTTGTTCGATTATCTCGCCAAAGTAAATTTTCCTACGTAACATGATTTTAAGTTCTATTTCCCAGAATACATTTCAGAAGCAGAAAAATGCCAAATTGACCTTTTGGTAATTTGATTACATGCTGAGGCTATTAATTATGCTAATTAGGGCAAGATGAGTGCGTCCGTTCAAATTCAGCGCGAGAGAGAAAATGTGAAAGCCACTGTATGTGATTATAAGAATCAATGTGGCGTGCTAAAATCAGATACCTACTCTGTAAAAACCATTAAACGCACACAGAGAGGTTGGAGTAAACAGTACACCAACAGAAGTCTCACTGAAATTTGCTTTAATTATTTATTCAATATAATGTAAGCCATGAATGGCCAGGGTGAAATTTCCCGGTCATTGCTATTAATCACGTTGGCAAAGGAATTGATGAAATCGGAAGAATTATTGATAATTTTGGAATTAAAAACCTTATTTTAAGCAAAAACGAAACTTAAAAAAAATTGAATGCAACAATTAAATAATTCGTTCTTTCAGCCATCCGATGGTGAACATTACAATCATGTATCATGAGCTCAAGTAATTAAAAAAGCAAAAAAGAAACCTCTTCACTAATTAAAATGCTTTTCTTATGGGAATTACATCATGGGGTCCGTTTAGGGGCCCTTGGAGCCTTCAGGAAACTTTAATATAACCTATGTTCGTACACTCAATTACCCACCTGCATAATTTCAAAGTAATCGGTTCACCCGTTTTGGGATAATTGAGTAACAGACAGACACACAGAAACCATCACATTTTCATATATTACGGCAATTTAACACGATGCTTAGGTCAGTACTGCATTCAGTACTAAAATCAGCGCCGAAAACTTTGATCCTAATTCCAGACTTGTAACATATTCGATGCCTCGGATCCTGTGTTAACACGATGCTGATTTCAGTGCGCAGCGGCGCTGTCCGGGAATCAGCTTAACTATGCGATGTGACATTATCACAAAAATAAGAATACTTAGCATATGTCCACACTGAGTTTATTTCACCGTTCTAGATTTCGAAAACTTTTGTCAAAAAGTTTGTTTTTTGTTTCTCTCAAAACGCCTATAAATAAAAAATGTGACAACAGCTAAAATTAAGGGGCTCTGTTGCGCAGAACTTTTAATTCTTCAAAGTCTCGTAAACAACATAAACTGGACCTACTTTCACAATTTAACAAATAAATTATCAAAAGTAAAACAGATGCTTAATAATTACCGATAATGAAGTGGGGCAATGAATAAATTTCAGAGCAATAACAGCCGCGGAAAATGGGACGCCATCTCTCTCTCTAAATTTAATTCTAAAACACCGATATAGGTACATATATTGTATTTCCATATTTTCATCATCCATTTGAACGAGTGACGATCTAGCATACTACGAAATATCAATAAGTTAGATAGCAATATTTCATTTGCATTAAAAGATTCACGACTTCCAAAAAGGAACACTTTTCAATCACACCGCACGGAAATGTCCGATGTAATACGACAGCACTTCATAAAGATCCTTCCCGCCATGTTTGCTTATCAAGGATCTCCAATCTACCAGATAGAAGGCTTCAAGCCGTGCTCGAGAGAGCTCATACAATTTATCAAAAACCAAGCCGGAATGCGTCCACTTCGCTCACGCCAGAATTCTCTTAAATGCAAAAGATACGCCATTTTCTGGTGGGATCCACAGCAAGCCTAATGTACTGCGACTAGAATGAGAGTGGAAGAAGGAACGAAAAAACGAAGGGAAGAAGGGGAAGTGAAAAACAGAGTGAAGAGTGGGGACAGAAGAGAAGGGAGAAAAAAATGAAGCACGCCAAGCGGATCCAGATTCATAGGCAACGGATGGGATTCGAATATACGACCCACTTCGGTCGAAGCAGATGAAAAACGGCTGGCGCCATTTTTTTATTCTCCAGAAAAACTGGCACGAAAGGCGGATGCAGTGGATGTTCTGTGGGGAAGTGCTAGGCGAGGAGAATGGAAAGAACATAGGGAAGCGATTGAGGGGAAGGGAACCGCTATGCATTTTGGGACGGGGAAACACTCGCTGGTATAGACTGGAGTCGCTTCGTTGCATGTTGAACAGCGAAGCGAGGGGGCCGGCTCAGCGTGGGTGTTCCGATGTACTACATGGTTGAAAGCAGGGTGCTGTGGCGTGCTATATGCGGGGTCTATGATTAGAGGTGTCACAAGGGTGGACATTGGAAAGGGAACGGCAAGTGAAGATGAGACGGCGTGTGTACGACCTTCAGGACTAGCTGAAGGTGAGAGTAAAGAAGCCATGTTCGTTAAAGCTTCCGTGGTTGGACGGGAGATTACAAGGTCGCGATGATAGCGAGGGGAGAAAAAGAGAATATTGTCATCTAATAAATAAATACATGCAGGGTTTAAGGAAAGCACAAAGGCTGTCCTCCAAGGATAAAACGAAAACAAAATCTCGATGCGATTCAATTAGCATAACAATACACGGCAGTAATTAAAATACAGGGCTAGAATCTTCATGAACGAGATCCGCTGGGATAATCCTGTCGGGAAAGACAATAGACAGCCATGATTTAATGAGTTCGGATACGTTTAGTCCTTAGCTGGTGTATAATGACAGATAAATTAGTGACCATTACTGCATGCAGAATAAAATGGGGATCGAGAAGACGCGCGGTGGGCTGATATCGAAAAAAGCTGGTCAAAAATCCAAATAGTTTTTTTAATCATAATAAAAAACTCCACATGTTCATTCTCCATTGGTTGCTCAATTGGCAAATGCCATTTGTTTCAGTTCCGACTCATTAACAATAAATGAGGACTCAAAGTTGAACAAATTAAGTAAAAAAGCCCAGCTTTATTTTTTTTATAAAAATCACCGATGTCAAGCTGAGTCACAACCTGTCGGCGTTAAGATGACCTCACACGTAAGAAGTTTCAACATAGCCATTAGAAGGAATTTACACGTAGTGGATCAAGGAACTTGACGCGTCGCCGTTTTCCGAGCTGCCGCCACCCGCCTCGGCTGGACTACGGCGCACATTAGAAAAATCGATTTTTTTCGGAATCGGAAATAGTCGCAGCTAATTTATTTTAAATCGCACTATAGAGGCTTTGGATAGTCTCGTGTGTGAATACCTCCGTGACTATCAGTGACTTAATTACCTTTTTGCCCTACTTAATCGCGAAAAATTGACTGAAAACACTGTCCGCCATACTACATATAAATATATATATAGTATAGCGGACTATATACTATGTATGAAGTATAAATGTTTATATTTTATAAAAATATAAACATTTATACTTCTCATGCTATTTAATTGGCAATTACCATTTTTATTCTACAACTGAACATCAACAGGTTTTGTATCACCTTGTTTCGGTGATTTTCAGAAAAAAAGTGAAGGTGGGCGTTTTATGTTGAATTTGTCCAACTTGAGCCCTTGTATATTGCATATTAATTCATATGACCAGAAACAAATGGTATGTGTCATCTCGCGAACAAATCAATGGAGAATGACCAAGCGACATTTCAACTTCCGATTAGAAAAAAAGCACTTTTATAATTTTGTCAAGCTTTTTTCAAATTCAGCCCAGTGTGACGTATAATAATAATAATAAATTTTATTGTTCTAGGACCTTGTCCTATGGAACATAAATTATTTTATACAATTACATTCTGCAGTGAAAACAGAAATAGGTACTTGCCTAACTAAATATATACAATCAAAAGAGAATAATACAGAAAAATAAATGACATTACACTTTTTAAAAACAGATTAATTTACCCTTTCAGAAATCAACAACTGCGGAAAGATGTGGGCCGATGATGAGTAGATAGGCCTCATATATCGAGAGTTCGAGTCCGTCCTCCAGCAGTGGCGTAGATTTTTCAATGGGTTTTATTGCTTCAATTAAAGACGACCGATGCTTACGAAGTAAAATGGGGATCGGTTAGGTGGGATGGCTAAAGTTCTAGCTTCCCCTTCTGGATGTAAGGGTTCGAATCCTTGCAGTGGCAGAGAATTTTCAGTGGAATCGCCTACTTGGGAGCCATGTTGAGAGAACTTCAGGACCATTACATACTTTGTCAGTCGGAAGGAGTGCAAAACTACAGACCGTTCCATTCCTTATGTAGCGCAACTCTATAACTGTCATTATTCAGATCTGAACTCTATCTATGCTGAAGTAGTTTATATCCTCCGACATTGTGCAATACTAAAGTGAAGCTACGACATTTTTTTTGTCCCTAATTATGAGCTTAAATAGATTAGATGCACTGTTCCCCCCAAAAGCCTTCCATTAAGCTAATTCCAGCGTTGGGTTTCTCTTCAACGTTCCACCATTTCCAAAATGATGGCAATAACATCCAACCTACCCACTTCGCCTTGTTGGTGCTAATGTAGGTTGCCTCTTCTAACAATCTTAGCTACATTAATAGCCTCCCCGGTGGAGGCATGTAACAATAACAGAAACAATGATGTATCTACGAGCAGAAAAATTGTTCAAGGCGAAAAATTAATTCCGTTCAGTCGAGAGAGACTTAAAGAGGATAATATATTCTGCACTGCCATCAACACTTCTACGCTTAGTAAATTTCCTTCTAGCACGTGTTGCTAATTTTGCCGAGAAGCAGGTATTTCACATCCATCTGCTTTTACGATGTGATAACGTAAAGCCTCATTTTTTATAAATGCTAATTTCCCCTATTTATCAGCAAGTGCTAATCCTCCCTTCCTGCGGTAATCACACTTCACCCGAAAGATAAAGTCTCTTCGAAAGCTTTGCTGTGAGGACGGACCTCCAAAGTTGGGTTTCAGTAAACGAGGAGATTAAGCTAATGGGACGGGAGTTAATTTAGTGGAAATATGCGATGTGAAAAGAGATATAGAGGAAGACATGGCCATAAGGGATGGCAGTTGAAAAAATAAGGAGTAGGGGAGGAAGAAAGTGAGAATGCATGGGTTTTACGTTGAGATGGTCATAAAAGAAGGAGAAAGGTTCAAAAGAGAAAGAAGAGTACATACATATGGTCTAGTCTAAGACCTTGATAGGCCCAGAGGGCTGAGAAGCAAAATTTTTGGAAAATATATTTTATTCTCATTAAACTAAAATATAATAACCAGGCATCTGAAATAGCAATGCTTTAGACTAAAACTTCAAATAAAATGCTTTCTAACCATTACACCCATGGAGAGGATAGAGCTTCTATTTGAGCTCATCGCCAAATTATAAAATATCATGGTATTGTTTTACATAACACAATGAACAGGAAAATAATATCCCCCAGCATTGATATATTCCAGATCTGAGTTATCACAATTTTGCCGTTTGATTACATAAGAAAACTCGGCACTCTGAAAATGAGCGATCCTCATACTCCTTACGGTAGAAAAAATCACTTTATGGTTGAAATTTGTTAAATTAATCTATAATAAAAACGTTATGATTCATGTACGCATACACTCTTTTAGGGCATCGAAAAATATAAGAAAACAATTCCTGATCACATCCCAATAAAAGCTTTTTCACATCTGTATGACAGCCTGGATAGCAGGACATTTTTAGATCAATGCTCACTGCGTGAACAAAACATTTCGATTGAAAGATTTTGTGAAAAGAAATACTTTACCAATCATGAATATTGAGTCAGTTAATTCATCTCGCATGAAAAATTATCATGGCACGCTAATTCTCCAAATTAAGCATGATGAAATTCTACTGAAATATTTAAGCCAAATGATCCGCAGACACTGGAGTCACAAACATAACAGTGCATTCTAAAAAAAATATAAACTGGCTAAATCACAAAATACCCCCCTTCAAAGGAATTTCGTCTCGAAACCTCACGACTGTGTACTCCGCAACTGCGAAGGTGAATGCTTATGATTGATCTCCAATGAAGAGAAACATATAGCAGAGCTCTGCGGGTTACCGAACATAATTCTAGCTCTCACATATGAGCGCCCATATTAAAAATAATATTTATAACTTACCCAAGGCCAATGGCCTTCAAAATGCATCCAAAATAAAAACAAAATCAAATCTACGACTATGAACAATCGGCAGTACGGTATGCTCGCGCAACCATGTCCAAGAATATTCTGAGATAAATAAGGGGAGATTTATGAAAATTATAAAACTCCTGCTCCCCCAGCAGGTCATAGAAGAAGCGCATCGTATTTGCATCCACTTGATATTTGCCATTACTTTTCACGAGCGAATGAACTACGCTGCGCAGTTGTGGAAACCGTCCAGGATGTACTTAACATATTTTGCAGAGCAACCAGAACGATGCGTCAACTGCATAAAATGTAACGACTGCAAGATTCTCCGACTAAAAAAATAACAGACAAGTGGATTCACTGCAAGGATGCTGATTTTGCACTTCATGGAGCGAGGATGATTAACACCCATTGATAAAGTTAGTCGCTGTAAATTAAATTTTAGCCAGATTTACAGCGATTTCAAAATTTACATGGATCCTACATCACCGCTTCCCCGCGTTACTCTTAAATAATAAATTATATAACTATACTCATTTTTAGTACCGTTGTTTCAGTGTTAAGCGCAACTGACATTAGTCTACGGAACCTGTAAAACGTTTTTACTTCTAATGCCCCCCTCCTGTCTCCCTACAGCTTCCACACCCTCCCTCAGCCTGCAAGTACTTGAATCTCACTTAACCACAGATTTACCAGAATGTGGTATGATGAAACAAGTCTAGAAATATGTTCCCTAAGGAGGAAAACCCCCATAAAGAGCAATCAAACGATAGTTAGGTCAAGTTAAGGTAAATATGAGCAAGATGACGATCACCTAGGAGGATGACAAAGAATGGAATATATTGAGGTAACGTGTTGGTAAGGTCAAATACAACCTAAGGTATGGGTAAATGGTCATAGAGCCCTCAAGTCAGCCTCCTCACAGCCCTAAGACTATTTTAGTCAAAGTCGCCCTTTTGAATCTGGGAAACATTTTTTGCAACAGTATTCGTTATACTCTGGATAATAGCTTGGTGTTTTACAAAAAACTCTGCAAGAGAGTATTCCCAAGAAATATTTACACTAAGCAATCGCCGGGAAAGCATTAAATCTTTTTTCACACTGCAAGATACTTGCGCAAGAAGTATTTACAATATAAAATCAAGCCAATGACTCGATTTCTTCACAATTTATGGTGATAATTCTAAAATTTCAATTTTAGCCATTAGCGTACTATGAAAGCGCATTTCAAAAAACCCTATCATAGTGACCTTACATTATAAGAGGTACTTATCCTCAAAATTTGACAAATATAACATTAATAACTCGGGTACACGTTGATAACTTAGAGAATCAATTAGTTAGGGCATAACCTTCAGCAGCAATTAAATTAATAATGAAGGTTATGGTTGAAAGAAGATGAGACTATAGTAAGTTCTGCAAGTATGTATAATGTTTACTTTTACCTTCTTACTTACAACAATGATAATGACTATTAAATGAAACAATAAAAGTTAAAAACATATACGGGAAAATCCAAGGAACTCTAAGGAAGAAATTAATAAAAGACACACGCTTGAAGTAATAAAAAGTAACAAGTGGTAACAACTATTCCAAGGCAATTAATACGTACCCTAGGTCGAGAAAAGAGGGGTGTGTTTAGGCTACGGAGATGATGTCTCTGATATGTGTCCTGAGATGCTCCATAAAACCAGTAGCAGCTCTAGAGTATCAACCCAAAGGAAAAATGAGACGTAAGAAGACCGAGGCAAAAATGGGTTCCGGAAAAAGCCACCCAGGACCGAATCCCCGGAGTGAAGACGAAGCAGAAAGGAAGGCCATTTTACTTTGTGAACATTCTTGAAAATGGGCATTCAAGCATTGATTCGCGAATTTATTTCTATGATGACCTGAAGAGTTTGTTTCACACGCTAAATTGATTCCGTGATTTTTCGGCTCTGAAAGGATACACAGTACGATAGTACCTAATAATAGATTCACGGGAGATATCCGACCGATGCAGCTGTTTCAACGTCCGGAATGGTTTTTATATATAATCCTATACTGCCTAGGTATAGAACATGGAGCTTTAAATACTTAAGAATTGAAGTACGAGTTTTTTAACAATTTATATTTATGCTCATTGGTAGGGAGGCATAATCTTCAAAATTTTGCCAATTCCGTAATACTCGCTACTTCATAGATCGTTTATGTACATATGCCCTGAAATTCAATAAATTTATCACTGCTGCATTACAAAACCGTCTCATTTCCATGGAATTACGGTGTTTTAAATAGTCAAAACAACCAAGATTGACGTCGTGCTCTCGTATCATGCGATCATTCCCGGTGAGGGGGAATTCGTCTTATCGTGACGAATACACCGGAGCAACTTCCAGATAATCAATTCGTTTATTGCACTAATATTGTTAAGTAGCGGCAGAAAACAGCAGTTATAGATAAAGGAGAGCATTCAGGCATGTAATTACTTCATTCGGACATCTTCCACAGCTTTTATCCTGTCAGTTCAACCAACACTAATTCACTTCACTGCCTCTGTTCTGTCGATGCTTCCGATAGACTTGAGTGGAATGTTCCTGTCAGAAGGCCACGAATCATGCCGTACTTTAGCGGAGATGAGGAGAAACACAAGACACGACCAAATAAAATCAGCGGATAATTTAAAACCACTTGTTCTTCAACACACATTCTAATGATCACCCGACAGATTATTCACATCGTAAAACGGCCTTTACTTGCGGAAAAAGTGCTGCGATCATGAAGCGAATGATGATTGAAGCAGGCGTTAATATAGGATACTTACAGGGGAGAGAGGGAGAGGGATAGATTTTGGGAGAGAATAACGGACGGATGCAGTACGGAAAGCCATACAAATATATCACCCCACACGGAAAAATTGACATTATTTCGTCCGTCTAAACATTTCACATGCCAGATAATGTGGTGGTAGGCGTGAAATGGTAGGAGGAAAAGAGGGATGACATAATTATACTTAGTAGGAAGCAACCTCGGTTTAAAACCGTTAAACTAAAATATAGGGGTCATTCCATGCCAAATCACCGAAAAAAATGCCAAAATTGCCATCATTGTCTCAGATTTTCACGAAATGTTTTGTGTGTTTTCCTTATAAGGATCTAAGTTTGTATATACAATTTTTATGAAAAGTTTTAATTTTTTACGGAGATACGGGGATATGAAAAATTTGGCATTTTTAAAAATAAGTCTCAGAATTTTCCCATTTTTTTAGATCTAAGAAAGCTAGAAAGTTCCGTGGATGAAGAAAGACAGGGGACATCGGCACAGCCCTTCCCCGTTTCCGAGGACATCCAGGTTGCCGCGGCCCGCGTCGCAGTGATTCACGTCGGTGAAGTTTCCCAGGTAAACCCTTTTGAGTCGGAAGAGATCAGTCAGAAATCTAATACAGACGTGGAGGAGGCACTCAAGAGCAGCGGAAGTGCTTACTCTCCAAAAAAGCTTCGATTATGCCAGGTTAACGTTACTCTAGAAGCTCTTGACGAGTCTCCAGCCACACTGAAAAAGTTGTACCGCTCGAAGAAATACCGCCAGGAAAAAGTGAAAAGAGTTAAGAGTTTGGTGAAAAGATTCCTAGAAAATGCAATTGAACTTTCAAAAGTGCAACCCCAAATTGAGTAAAGACCACCTTCAAGTGATTTAGAAACTTCTCATTGGTTTGAAAAAGCAGGGAGGGAGATAATCTAACAATTGAAAGATAAATTCAAAGCTGCAAAAACCGTAAGTGAAAGAGTTCTGATCCTGTCCGTTCTTCCCCAGTCGTGGACCGTTGCAGAAATGTAGAGAGAGTTCTCGACTACAGAACACATTGCGTGCAATGTCAAACAATATGCAGCTGAGAAAGGTATATTTTGCACTCGAGATCGGAAACACGAAAGGACCCCACCAGTTTATGTCAAGTAAAAGTAAAATCATTTTAACAAAAGCCTTACATAGGTTGGGAAATCCCTGGCAAAAAACATTGGAATAATGTATACGAAAATGGTAGCAATGTCATAAATCAAAAGCAAAAAAGGCTAGAATTAAGTAATTTGAGAGGGATATACTCCCAGTTCAAGAAAGAAAATCCTAATCTTTAAATTGGGTTTTCAAAGTTTGCTGATTTAATGCCAGCTGAATGTGTTCTTGCCGGTGCGTCAGCAAGCACTCGATATGCGTGTGAGCGATTCACCAGAACTTAAAACTAATGCTCATGGGAGCCCAATTATCTGCGATTCTTTCAAAAGCCTGGGAAAAGCTCTTTGGAAGTTACAAAGATTGCTTTCAGTACATATTGAAGTGCTCTCCACCTACCGATGAATGCACTCACGGTCAATGTAAAAGCAGAACGTTCGGCGACCCATACAGACTCCGAGATGTTTTAGAAAATCATTTTCAAGAGAACTTGATAGACATTATCACTTTAAAGTGGACAGACACGGAGAGATGTAATTTGGAGACTTATAATAGACAGTGAAACTTGTGTTGACGTTTTTATAAAGATAGCAAAAAAATACAGGCACATGGCAAGTGACTTTTTCAAAATGAAGAGAGACCCTGGAGAAGTTCTCATAATGTCGGACTTTTCCGAAAGTTATGCTTTTCTACTCCAAGACAGCGTTCAAGACATTCACTGTAACAACAGCCTAGCTACGGTACACCATTTTGCTGGATATGTGCGAGAAGAAAATGAGTTGAAAACAATACATTCTGTACTAATCTCAGAGCAAGTGACCTACGATACGGGTGCAGTCTTTCCTTTCCAAAGGAAGCTAGTTCAATTCTGAAAGCTGATGTAAAGGATTTAAAGAAAATAATTTACTTATTCGATGAAGTTGAAGGATAGTACAAGAACAGATACGATGTTTTCAATGTGTTGCAGCATGAGAAGGATTTTAATATTCCCGCAGAGTGGCATTACTTCGCGCCTAGCAAGGGGCCTAGTAATGGCCTAGGCGGCACAGTGAAACGCCTCGATACCGGAGCAAGCTTTCAGAGGCCATACAATGAGCAAATACAAACTCCCCCGCAGCTGATTGAATGGGCTTCTGCTAACATCAGGAACATAGCTTTGAGATTCGTGGGCAATGACGAGGTTCAAATTTCACGAGAGGAGGTAAAGAAGACGTTGCACGTTGCCTACGAAGTGAAGGGAATCCGATCTTGCAATGCCGTCATCCCGAAGTCATCGGACACTGTCTGTATGAAAAAAACTTCCTTTGATCCGGAAGGAACACTTGTTAAGCTGAACCCCATTCTCCTCTCGGAAAGGATAGAAGATACAGGAGTGCGAAAAAAGTAAGTTGCAAGCACTTATTGCGTTTTCAACAAATCCCGAAAATGATTTCCTTGAGTAATATTCACAATTTTACCCTGCGTTTTCAGGTCTCGGTGGCTGCAGCAAACAAGTGAGACTAAAGAATGTTAAAGACGATTGACGATTCCATAATGCAATCTCAGTTTCCTGAAAACGAATATCTTCATAATGTATGGAGGATAGGATGAATGATTGAAGAATGAAAGGATACTGAAGGAATGAGTCGGGGAGATAATGGAAGGGAGGGGCAGCAGGTAGGGGAATGGAAGGGAAAGCGGGAGCTTAACGAAAAACTCTGATGCAAGGAGGATGTTAAGTATGGTATTGATGTGTTGCACATTTTAGCGCTAAGATTTCCAACCCTTTAAGCAGGTAGTAACCCGGTACCCCGAGCCAAACAAGCAGGTGCCGGCGACGCGGACGGCAGTCGTCCGTTGCCTCTTGCCGAGAGCACAGGCAGTCGGTAACGTATAAAGTTGTAAATTAATCTACTCCTAAAACCGATTTGATAATAAACATTTAAATAATCAAAATGAAATAGTTGATTCGCATTAAGTTCCGGGTCAACGTGCGACCTCCCGTGCAGATGCACCCACATCAGCCACCACATTTAGGCAGTTGCACCGTCGTTATATAAACCCAACTGTGAAGTTACTGTTTTAAGCAATACCAATTATGTAAAGTGAACTTTTTTTGAAGTCACACTTCTACCTTAAGTCAAAAGTAAATTATAGTGCATTTCTCACTCCATTGGTCTAAGTAACGAAACCCCTAATTGCTACTCAACCAGATGGAAGTGGACACGGTGAAGTACATGCCATAAACAAAAGTTTTTCTCCCTTATATGAAATATTGCAATGACGAAACTTTACAGCTTCTTAGACAATTAAAAGGACTACAAGATTCTAAAATTTGAGATGGATCGAAGGTGGGGTACGTTTTGAAAATTTATTTTTTAACCTTAAATTTATTTTTAATTTTAAAAAATTTAAAATTTTCAAATTTTACTGTTGAATATGATGCACTAATGTTTTTTTTGTACAAAGTGATTCTTTCCGGAACTTTCTAGCTTTCTTAGATCTAAAAAATTGGGAAAATTCTGAGACTTGTTTTTACAAATGCCAATTTTTTCATATCCCCGCATCTCCGTAAAAAAATTAAAAATTTTCATAAAAATTGTATATACAAACTTAGACCCTTATAAGGAAAACATACAAAAACTTTGGGAAAATCAGAGATAGTAAGGGCAACTCGTCCATGATTTCACATGGAATGACCCATAGGGCCCGAGAATTATTTCCGCTGTTCCGCTGAAATATCGTATCACACTATTTTTAAAGTAAATCAAATTCATTTATAATTTTTATCAATCATAAATTAACTTTCCATTTCCTCACTAGAATTAATTTTTAATAAAACAATGTTTCCGAAAAAATTGATTTAGGCCCAGTTTAAGAATATCAGGTTCATATTAATCACAAAGTGGCGCAGCTTTCTCTTTAACTAGACGTTAATTGAGAAAAGAAATATGACAACAGAATGGGACGAGTGGGCGGTTGAAAAGCGGAGACCGCACGACCAAAATAACTGCAATCGCACGGCAATGCACCAAAATTTCAAACTCCCCCGAGCAATGAAAATATAGCTCATCGAGACATGAAAGCCTTCGAACATGCAATTGTGCCCGAGTAAAGGACGGTCGTTGGACGTTTTTGTCACGCCTAGGGCTCAAACCCTGACAGATGGTGACTTAAAAGGACACATGCGAGGTCGTCGGTCAACCCCTCGGTCACCCTCGAAGCCGGTCAGCCACGTGATAGGGTGGACGGCAATTAAAATAGGGTAAGTGACAGAGGGCTACGTGATAGTGAGAGGGGGGGCCATGTAGAGGAAATATGAGCGCTATAGAGATAACTTTTCGCGCGTCATACATACTACATCCAAACTAAACCAATTAATGATGGAAAAAGAAAAAAATATTTATGGAAGTGCTTAGTTGTTAAACTAGTATTGATGCGAGCAGTTTTATAATTTATAATGTAATTTTTTCGGAAAATCTTGCCACGAGTAATGGCAGGCGAACATCAATTTGATAAGATACATTTTTACAGACTGATATACTACTTAAAAACTGAACTTCTAGTACGAGTAGAGTGAATGTAGGGAAAAAAATAATTTAAATAGAGGCCAAGCATCATAATATCAATTAGTACATGAGTCATACCTACAGCATACCTACTTTCATACTTTCAACTCCTCTCTATTGCAGTATTTCGCAAAGGATCCTCAAAGCTCTCATTAGTTAGGAGGAATCGATAATTTTTATTAATACAATATTAGGCATTTCAAGAGTGCTTTTCAAACAGACTAACGGTTACTGGCTTCTAAACGTAAGACTTTCTTTGTCGAGTGAAATAAATGTGACTGAAAAAAAATTGAAACCAAATTTCATCGGATCACATTTCTCCAAACTTCAACCAAATTTAAACAGAAGGAGACACAAAAGCCCGGCTGGCCCGGTCAACTTTCACTGTTTCATTTCAACTTTGACTGTTTGATATTGTAGCATTTATGTAACGTTGAACGGGAGTTTGGACTTTGCAAGTTACGCAAGACTTAGCGATTTGTTGGCTTGAATGGTGTATGATCGATGACAGAAGATATCCATGACTTACAATACCAAGGTAATACTTAATCAGCCTTAATAAAACTGTACCAAGTATTGACACGCAGATTGGGAAATAAATACTTACTAGAATTTTAACAAAGGTAATTTTTTTACGTCTCAAGCAATTTAAAATCCTGAAGGAGAAAAAATGATAATTCTACATAACGGTTTATTATTAGTAAGACCAGTTTCTCTCTCAAAAAAAGTATATTATGGTTTTATCAAAAATAAAAGTAATTTATGAACTTACTACTCCCTATCAGTCAACAATCCGTTTATTCAATTTAAAGATCGATTAAAAACTATGGCTATTCACAAAATAAATACATATCATGGACAATAAAATTTCAGCGTTATTCTTAGGAATTCCCTCAACATTTACATGTTGTCTAGGCTAACAAGCTCTATAGTTCCATTGAAACTCAACCCATGCTCAAAGAAAAATCATATAATAAACCTGTCACTTCGAATCACTCAACAATTCATATCTCAAATTGAAACACCAATTGAAATTGTATTCTATACCCAGAAGGAAAAGACATTGTGGATGATGAAATTTTAGAGTTTGTTCCAAACATTTTAAGGCAAAAAACACCTCTTTTCCCAGTTATTGGTATTTTCTAGGCTGGTGGACATTTTTATTCAGGTGTATTAAGAAAGAGGCGGAAAACTTTACGTCACTTTAGATTTTTGGATTGCTGTTAACTTCCCATATTTCCTCTATGAGAAAGTTAAAAATATCCAAAGCAGTTACAATACGTAACATTACACGGCTAACAAACATTCATCCCGGCTAAGTAACTCAAAAACCATTATATCCTTTCCTCACACGCGATAAATATCTTACGACGGGTTCTTGGAAAAAAGAGATATGTTCAGTTTTCGGACAATATTTCATTCGCGTGGAGATAAATCCAGGAGTAAAGTGTCAACAGCCACTACTATCTTATCCATGGTATCGTGGATAAGGTAATACTTTGTGGCTTGATTTAGTGGCTGACCACCACGGAAATGACCAACTGTTTAATTAATTTCTAGCAATGATTAAAATGCAAGAAGCGTTTTTCCCAAAACACAACATCCCTTTTGTAACTTTCTCATCCACAGAAATATTTATTATTATTTTGGCGGAATTTCTTTCGCATTTAACTCAGGCAAATCTACACAGTGCAATATTTACATTATTTTAATACTTTTACTTTAATGCTATTATTATTAAATCAAATTCTAACCATTAATTTATTTAACTATTTTTAATCACATATTTTCGTGGTTCGTCTAGCTTCTTATTTTCTCTTAAAGTTCTTTCTTGCTCTACATAATCTTAATTTCGTAACTAGTGGAATTAAGCGTTGCATGGCAGTGTAGTGACAGCGTGGGGCCGGCCAATCGGAGATGCCGTGACACGGGTGAGTTGAGGACAGCCATGTGTGCTGTAAACTCCCACCAACAGGAAGAGGAGGGTTTTCGACGGGCTCCGGGGCAGATGTGGTGATAGTAGGGGAAGCGAATAGAGACGGGACTGGACTGGAGGGTAATGAGTGTTGGGGACTTGAACAGCGGTTTCTCCGGATAAGCGGTGTTAGTCGCGCTTCTGTGGCTGCGGAAAGAGAGGGAGGGTGGGAGAAAGAAACAAAAGAATGGCTCCGGGCGGGCGTTGATTTGTGGCTCGCCATATATGATGCAATCGTGTGGACGCTTCGGGGCTTTTTGAGCTGGAGCCAACTTTTTTTGACGCTTTGTAAACTACAAATGGCGCATTAAATTGTGGGTGTGGCCAAATACGTAATTTTTTTAGGGATTCCTAATCCTGGAACTGCAACCAACGAAGACTACGGGGAATAGGCAGTGAAATTCTATCAGATGCGATTAAAGGCTCAGGACGGGAATCTATGTGTATACCACTGAACACATTTCAAATGTACTTAAAAATTACCTACCGTTAGTTATCATTAAGTCCACTAATGAAGGGATCGTTTAGATCAAATTTAGGGAAGGGGAAAAAATACACAAATACTACGAAACCACTATTTAAAGCAAACTGAAAAAACCACGGATTGAAGGTTGAAATTTCGCAGCCTAAATTAGTTGCTCCTCAGTTTCAACAAAATTCTAGTATCTTCTGAACATTCTCGGTAGATTCATTTTCCACTCAGATTTTTCTAAATAAAAATGGAGAGAGTTCAAATGCCTCTTTCAGGATATACATAATATTATTTATGGTAGTTTCATAGAATAAATGATAAAAAATACTCAAATGTACGCTAAAAAATCAAACAACCCATCTTAAATATGAATTCATATATTTACTTAAGTCAATAACCAGCACTTCTCACAAAAATATAAGATTAATCTAAAGGAATATTCAAAATTGCTTTCCAGGTCCATAACACAATCGTTTATGAAGTTAATGCTTTTGTGTTTCGAAGTAGATATTCTTCACTGAAATAAATATGCAAAAGCAAAATATATTTCCCAAAACTTTCTGCTTTCTGCTGCTTTCAAAACATGATTCCTGTCTTTGAAGAGCGCAAAGCAAGTATAAAATACATCTATGCCAGATATGCTAGTGATGCTATAGAAGAAAATTAAGTCGGATGAGCCTGACCGTTGTGAGCATTACTTATTATTAGGGTTAAGTTAAAAACCGCGGCCCTTAAGGAATAAGGATAAGGTATCCACGAATACATAAAATTTACGGTCTAGGCATAAATAAAGCATGAAGATAATATTTTACACCACGTGCACATGCTAAATATAGCCGAGATGTATCTTATACGTGTGAATAATACATGCTCTTTTAAGCCCATCCTTACCCTGCATGACAGATAATCTGCAACCCATTTTGGGCCAATCATATGGAATAGGTATACTGATTTTAGTTGATAACTATAATTATAAACAGCATCTTAAAATTTAGAAAAATTTTATTTGGGCGTTTTAATTTATTGATGGATGATTAATAACTAATTATCAACATAAATATTTACCGGTATCTTACTTTGACGTTATAATGACAGGAGATAACTTTAACCTTAATGCATTTCACTCGGCATAGAAACCATGTTGTTTTAAATTACAACTCCAAGAAAACTAGTAAACACGGAACATCTGAAACGTCCACTGGCAACCATTTCATAAGATAATTGCTTAAGGTGTCGTCAGCACACACTTTCTCTACAGCGAACCAATAAGTTCGATGTTCGTCTTGAATGATAAGATGCACCGATACATCTCCTCGCTTGCGATATCCCTCATGATTACGTTTTCTGCAGATGAAGTTGTGCGTCGTAGTTTGATGAATTAGTAGTACCTCTTGGTAGCACTTCCTAGTGGATGAATGTATTAATGGTAGTATATCACTTCTGTTGACACGTTCGCCAACGTGGTACTCTCCTGGTTTCTGGTATGGCTGCGTATTGCTCTTCTTACTGCTATTTGGGTCGCGCCTAGAGGTCAGGGAAGCGTGCGACAATCGATCTTGGACAGGGACGAGTGCTGCGTGCCTGTTGTGGAATGAACCCGTGTCACACACCCTAGCGGCGTCTAGCACGGGAATTCGAACATATATTTTTTAATCATTGGACGATTTCACATATTCATAGATTATGCAAACTGCTTTGCTTACGCGGGAAACCAAAAGTTTCAGTTTCATCGCAAATTAAAAGCCCTGCAACCTCGCTGAAGAAAACATACATCACAAAACAGGCACAGATGGGTTCGGATCGAAGAGGTCTGCCGATACGACCCCTATATATGACGAACCCCAGGTTCTTTTCTCTACACCAGCAGCCATCCCTTGGAAACACCACCGAGCTGAAAACCCCATTTTCGCTTCGTCCCCCCGTATCATCACCTGATCTTGGTGTCCCCGTGACCCGGCTCGCTGTAGTTCTCTCGTTCCCCTTTGGCACTCCCCCGACATTCATTCAAACTATTCCGAGAAAGAGAACCCCTTGCACAGCCTCGCTTCCCCCTCCCCCCCTGGGAACATGGAACATACAAGATTCCGATGCGACGAAGCTCTTCCGCGCCATCCCGTCCGCTTTCTCCCTTTAGATAGATCCCACCCTTCCCAAGCACAAAGGGGTGCCTACCTACTCCCCATCTCCTACTCACCACTGAGTTCCCCTCCCGTATTTCCATGGAAATACTTCTCCGGGACCTCATTTCCGACTACGAAATTTCTCCGCTGAAGATTCTCTCTTCTCCTCTCTTTCCACCCGCCCCTCATCATGACTCACATTTCACTCGGATGTGTTTTGATTGGTTATCCCGGGGCACAGAATACAAACCCGCAAGTCTTCCAGCCCCCCCCCCCCTTGTGTGCTCGAGAGGGAGACTCGCCCACGACTAGCTCGTGATTAATAGTTTTGAAGCTTTCCGAGGAAAATGTCTCCGGAGACTAGGCATCTATCAATTACGCCAACTTGCATCCAGAGAGTATCGTGCTGAAGTTCAAAAACTCCTGTTACACGGTAATACGCACGGATACATGTACTCATTCGTTAATTTTCTCGCTAGGCAAATTTGCTCATTTTTCAAATTATTGATTCATAAATCATGTAAAAGAGCTCCTTCGTATTCACCTTGTTTTATACAATGAATGCATTTTGAATTGTGAAAACATTACCTTATACTACTAAGGTTAGGTGTAGATTACCTGATTTCACGAGCTACTAGCCCCAAACAAGTAAACAAAAAGTAAAGTCATGATTCATGGTATTTTTCTCTCAGATGCGTTGATGGTTCAAATGATTTTTCACGTCAATGAAGACTAAAGAAAATGCGCTCTTATTTATGTGAAGTGAGTGAGTTTATTGCTTTATCAACGAGATTTTTGCGGTTCGTTCAGTATATACAAACCGAAAGGATTGTTAGTCATACGTTTGCAGCCAGGATCAAAATAGAGTGCATAATTCTCAAAACTGCTTCACTGCGTTACGTATGGTATTCATCGCCTTACATCTAGATTGAAGTGTGATCAAACAAATTATTTAGCTAAAAAGAAATAAATACATTTATACATACACATCACGCCATTGCCATTTGGAGTAGGCAAAGTTAAATAACTTATTTATTGGTGTTAGACCTGTTCAATCTTTTTTCAATGACTATACATAACTATATAGTTAATTTCATTGCGTTTTTAACATAAATCCAACAGTCGTCTAGTAAAAACAATGAGAAAGTAATGTTCATTGGAAGAAAGGGTATATTCTATGGGTCAAAACGAACCTATATGTTTTCTTTTTTTTCAAGTTATGGTATTCAACTCATTCATCATTCATATATTTGATATTAGTGTTCGGTCATAGATATTCTACCAATATACTTCACAGCATGCCCCCAAGCCCCATTTTCCACAGTCGGGTCCGGTACGGAAGTTAATCACCAATTTTCAGGCATCTATTTCTCTTGGTTTCGGCTATAACGCCTACATTTCAATATTGCGCAATTACCCCCTTATATTCGTCACAAAAATTCATGGGACGAATAATTAAGGTCGTTACTAATTTCCGATTTTATTTTGATATTATCCAAACCAATCAGAGTTTTGGATGAGCTTTTGTACACGTCGATAGACGCAACAAATAATGGAGAACTATTAAACGTGATTACAGCGGGGCAAAAAGGTGGCCAAAAGTTCGGTGGGTGACAATTACCAGCGCGAAACACTTCACTAACAACAATTCCCTGAAATGAACAACTTCAATGTATCTTGTGTCTAAATTTTACAGATTTACTAATTCTTAAATTTATTTCTTAGTCATTATATATTTTGTTTTCGACTTGAAAATAGAAATTTTACTTAGGAATGAAAATTGACGGAAACTTTTTAATATGTCCATGATGGTTTCTTGCCATTGGTTGCCATCTTGAGGCATTCAAAATTTAAAAATTATGTTAATAACTCAAAAACATTTTTTATTTGTAATAACCAGCAGTCAATATTCGACAATTTTAATGAACTCTCATGATTTATCGTTTCTACTCCCTTCTTAATCGGAGGGCTTGAGCCATGAATTTCCGCCGCCAGTCACACGATACCTTTCAGTCAAAGAATTGAGAACGACGATTAAGGACAACGGCGACGGAGGCGTTTTGAAATAATAGATGGGACACTTCTACCGTATTTCGATTGGCGAATCCAAATGTTGAAAGGGCGAGCGGCGTTATAAAAGGGCCATTGCCGCTGCAGATGGCAATAATTCACTATCCCAAGGTCCCTCGGGCAAGTGAAAGACATATCGGACATCAATCTTTCCTATCTCGGTGATCTTGGGTCGCCCACTCCACCACCACCTAATTTCCACACCTACAAGCCTGTCGCTCCAAAATCCACTCTTAGTCGCCCCCACATGACCGCAACACCCACCCTTCTCTTCAACTCACTTAACCCATTTCCCCGGAGCTAACGTGCACTCTGGATATTCCGGCGAGTCCCATTCTTCCAGCCCACGACTCAGATGGGATCCCAATTGATACGTGCACATGAGCGGAGCTGAAGTATATTTAACGGGGAGGATGGATGTATGATGATGTAGATGATAAAAAATCAGGGCTCTGGCAAAGGAAAAAAGTTTCGAACGCCGATTTTTTTTCCTTTAAAGAGGAAGAAAATGAGGTCCCTTTTTTGGCATGCTCTTGGATCACACCGTGACCCAGATTTTAATCCCTACCCGACCCCGAGTCTCCGCCTTCCCTCTCGCCCTCGCCGATACTCCTCTGGAAATCCTACACCACCATCTCGTCCCCCGACATCGAAGCCATACGCCCACGCCTGCGTTCTCCTCTCTCGTGATACTCCTCTCACCAAAGAACCGCGCCGCCACACACAACACTTGTGTACGGCTCGAGTGACCGAGTGGAAACTGGAAAGTTCATGCTGAATGCCGAAAAGGCAGCTGCCCGTCTCATCTACGCTAAGTAGAGGCATCAGAGGCGCGACCACGTTTCCCCATAACGCGGGCACTCGTGTAATCGTTATTTAACATTAGTGATAACAAAAAACAGCGAGAAACTAACATAATGATTAGTGTTGTTGTTCATTAAAAACATTAATGGGACAATTTTTATTGTTTATATATCTCCATATTGACTCTTTTCATCTTTAAATGACTAATATGAACGAATTTGATTGAGTAAAGATCAGCAATTTCCACAAAAAATAAACAAATATTATATTATCACCCAGATTTACATGTAATTACATTCTCTTCAGGCCCAAGATCTGAAGATTATGTAATAACACCGAAAACTAATAAATATAGCTGTCACAGGCTGGACCTGGTGGAAGTTGTCGATATTCATGATGATTAAAACACTTTGTTATCTTCCACAGATTTATTTGTACGGCACGACGCGTTTCACCACTCTGTACGCTACAGAGAAGTGAAACGCGTCGTGCCATATAAATAAATATGTGGAAGTTTACTAAGTGTTGTATTCAAAATGAATATCGACAACTACGTAGTTAATAAAGTTTTATTTTTTTATTTGTTGAAAATTGCAAATCCAATACTTATGCCGAACAGCCACACGCTATTGCCAGAATCTTCTCAATTTTTAGGATGGACCAGTTATGCGATGGACCAGTCAAAATACATTTCACCTCTGTCCTCCCCCCCTCTTTTTCCCTATTCCCTCCCCATCCATTGCTGGTATCCTAACACCAGCTGTGACACGCCTCAGCGGTACCTCGCAGGATATTTTTGCATTGCGTACAAGATAGCGAAAACGTGATTTTCGTTCATCAAATTTTTCAGGTGCTTTAAATGACTAGTTTTAATTAATGGAGTGTATTCTTAGGACAGTGACTTCTAGAGTGGTTTTCGTTTTGGATAACGATAAAGACAGCGCGGAAGACGGAATCTTGATCCCACCCCAGGACTAGTTACGGCATAAAAAAACGTATTTTTTCGCGTGGAAGTTTTAATCGTCAATGAAAATATCCAACAAAAGCCACTTAGTTGCCATTAACGAAACGTTACTGAAAATTTTGAAATTTCATCGCCGACACACCAGAAGAAGTTTCAAATACTCATCACTCACGGTAGTGTCGCGGACAATACCCGTTTGCTTTTTATTTAATTTAAGAACCAAATCGAAATGAATGGCAATTCCTACCATCCTAAACAATAATTCATGAGCGAAATACATATAAAAAACACTGAATGCAGTTGAGCGCACGAGTGCAAGATATAACACCATTGTATAGACTTTCGCAGTTAAAAAAGTCATTGGCCTTCCAGGATCCGCAGCAGGATCTCCAAGGGGATCAGATTCACCATCATTAATTGTCACTTCAATCCACCCATCATTTGTCTTGACCACGATTCGAACGCGGGATCGCCGAATTGTCGGTCAGGTAGACAGGAGACGACAACATCTAGTACGTGAAAACCCCACTAAAATTCCCCTGTTGATGGTATAATTGACTAACACACTTGACCGACTATTCGGAGATCCGAGTTCGAGTCCCGGTGAAGTCAGATGATCATTCATGGCGAGTTAAATCCCTTTGGAGTGTTTCTTTGAATGCGTTCGTGTGACTGCGTGCAATATCAATTGTGCACACCGCAATGATTGAAAAATGTCTGCGAAAACATTTTTATTTTTATTACAAATAGGAAAATTATTTCATTGGTTCTAAAAATAATTAATTTATTTTAAATTAATAAATGAATTAGGGCGTTTCCAAGGTAACTGACGTTACACATATTAACAATTAATTACGAATGCCCCGATCACATTACTAGCTTCTTACCATTGTAAAAAACGTTGGTAACTTCTACGCGCATTTGCACCTGTCTTTCATCACAATGGCATGTGCAACTGGAATTCACCACCTTAAACGTGCATCATACTTGTTTCTCATCACCTACCGGCCATTTCAAGATGATGACCACCAAATACTTGACCAACGCAACTAACGCACATTCGGATAGCAGAAAACAACTATTGTAGATAGTAGTAGTTATGGTAAGTTTACCCGGGTGGAAAAAGTTACCCTGGTCAAGGCCAACCGGGCGTTCGCACCACCAATTCGTACCCTGGTAATGGAATACCTACTAAGGTAAAAAGCTAGTAATGCGAACAGGGCATCATATAGTGCCCATTTTTAAACGAAAATTTCAATTTAAAACAAGGCGTTATATACATCTGCAAAAAAACGTATCATATTACATGTCCCTGTAATATTTATTTAATTAGTATTAATAATATTTAAGTTTAGTCTTATATAACCCACATTACATTAAAATGACATGACAGGTACTCCACCTTATGCAGCACCTAATCAGTTTTCTGGTCTCGTAAACACAGAATGAATGAAATTGCTGCTCTTGCGGCAAACACATTCGTTATTAAGAACAGAGCATATAAAATTAGTTAAATTTACTTCACATACAAAAACTATTTCAGAAAAACAATAACCCGATCAGTAATTCACGTCCTAGTTTGTAATGCTGAAAACAAAACGAAAATCTCTGTAGGTAATTTAGCCAAATAATAATTGTTTCATAAACGTTTAAATATTGAAATATTGAAAAAAGAAATTATATTATATATTTTAACGTGAAGAAGATGATAAATACTAGTACACAAGTATACAACACGTAGAAATTAGAGACAAGCTTTGAGTGGCTAGTTATAGCTTAAATTCTTAACGAAATTGATATTACCTTTAATGTCATGTAAATCATATTTACATCACAATTTATCTTTCAATTTTCGAGATTTTTCCGATTTTCACGGACATACCATAATATACTACTTTAAAAATAAAAATGTACACTTCCTTTCTATTGTGACTACTTTAACGATAAAACACAACTATTTCTCATTTATTTTACTACGGTTACAATTTATGGCCAATTTGATGTGATTTCATGTTCTAAAAATATTTTATTAGATATATTTTCTCTTTTATTTCCTATTGTAACAAATCCAATTTTTCCCATAGTTGATGGTTCACTTTGCCATTCGAAGTGAAGCGTTACCTTTTCCGTTTGTTATTACATTTCTTACACCAGTCACTCATTCCAGAACCTCCTGGCCACGGAATGTTAAACTCTAGAGTTAATACGACATCGGCACTCGTTTTCGTTTTATTTTTCCAAGGTGCCCTGTATCTGTTTACTGGTTACTACACTCTTCCAAATTAATCTTTAGTTAGCTTTAATATAATTTTAATAGCTTTTTTCGTGTAATTCATTACTACTCCTTTAGCGTGGACGCATCAAAACGTCAATGAAAGCATTTTTTACGCTTAAAGGATCCAAATTATTATATCATTTGAAAATGTATAAGTGTATTGATCTTAAAACACACAACGGTTCCGGAGGAGTATTAGTAGAAGGCAGATACGGAAGGAAATATTTTTGCTAGCATCGGAAGATAAGAGGGATGAATAACGTTTAGCGAAAATGGCCAGAGGTGTTTGAACGACCGATTGGAAACCATTCCTGTGCCGTGCTAGTACAGGATGGAAAACGAAGACCTCTCAGTTGTATGAAGTCTTAGAGTTAAATAAAACTAATGCGATATTAATCTAGCACTTAAAGGCAGATTCAGTTTTGTCATAAAATGATCCCCGTGAAAACTATGTGGGGTAGAACGGTTTACTTTTTTTATAAGTATTTTTATTATCATTATTTGAGGTATTAAGATAACCAGATTAAATTAAAAATATCAGTTTGTTAACCCTTAATCAGGGTTAAGAAACGCTAGGGCTTGATCCATACCCCGAGGGTCGACTCCCAAAGTAACTTCTAAACCACTCCGGACGTTCAACCTCATACGGATATGGCGATATTCATAGGTACTATCATTGTATTTGTTCAGCTGTTGCATTTTGTATGCGAGTATTATCAAACTTTTCTCCTCATAGATGGCATTTTGGCCAAGCATTTCCCTAAGTCATAAGAGAAACCGACAAAGCTCAATGAGAGCGGAACCATATGAGCGGTTTAGGGCACAAAGGCGGATTCTCAAACGTGCGATTATTACTTCTGCCCTGCAGCTCTAAATGGGTACCGATGGAATAAATGTGAAGTTGTATTTCTCAGAAACTATGCTGAATTTTAAGAATAAATTGAGGAAAAATAGTGCAATGTCAAGTCATGTCACTTAGGATAGTCTATTAACGATCACCCCGACAGCCAATCAGTTTATGGAATATGTACTGTTCCGACAAGTCAATCCACTAATATTCATCCCTCACCTCACAGACTTGCGTGAGATAAGCATCAACGCAACAGCTTGCAGTCCACATTAAGAGCAGGCCTGCTAAATGGTTTCGATGGAGACGATAACGCACGAGAGGGCAATCAAGAGGGAGGAGAGACGTAAAGTTGGAGCAAACGAAGAGGCGAATGAATGCCTGACGCAAGGTTTCGTAAGCTTTTTCGAAGGCCGGCACGCGACGTTGAGTGCGGAAAGGGTCAATTGGCAATCATAAGGGAACGAGTTAAGGGTGACCCACTTTGATCGGACTTGTGATTTCCACTCACGACAACTCGAACGCAATGTACACAGTGTCGACGCAGAAGTAGCAGTCATCAATCCGAGAATTGGTGTGCTGCAGCACTCCATTCCATTATCTTTTTTTCCTATGGGGCCATTCAAGTATCACGTAGGACGTTTCGTGGTAGGAATGGGGTTGGGCTCTTCTTACTATGTCTTACGTTGGAAGTGCAGGGTCCGAGATCATCGTATGTAAGGTTTTAGTTACATGTAACTTTTTATCAGCAGTCATCCCCAAGAAGTGATCTTTTGAGAAGTGAAATTCTCTCGGGCTTCTTGCCGGGTCAGTTTCTCCATCTCCGCCTACGCACAGTGGGCTCAAATCGAAAATCGCAGGACAAAAGTCCAAAATTGCTTTTTATGATATTACGTCTTGAAACTTGACACATATACACAAAAGTGATTAGTGATTATGGAATGGTAAGTCGTTTTTCATAGGTCTTACCCGTTACTTAGATACAGAGGCTCAAACACGACCAAATTTCCAAAAATGCGCCCGGTCTCATTTTTCTTCGAAAACCTTAACAGTTGAGCAGATATAGGAGTAACGGAAGGATTTTTATGGCATAAAAAAATTACCATTTGTGAACAGGGTACTTTACCTATACTATGCATAACTTTCAGACATTTTTGCCCATATTTGAGTGCTATTACGTTACAAAATGGCGGAGCCTTTTTTTAGGTAAAAGTTTACATAAAGCAGACAATATAATACTTATTCGGAAAATGGTCTCTGGGATACTTCGTCAGAGTATAAATTAAACATATTTCTAGATTATTCCGTAAAAATAGTTAGAAAAAGTTTGCGATGCCGAGAATAAACTTGATTTTTCGATCGCGCGTCGCGGCCCGGCTCCGCGCACTGCACCTGGAAATACAGTGACTCCGTTTGATTGTTCAAGTTGTGTGGACATTAACTCCTCGAATTCAACTTTTACAGGCTATGCATGTTGTCACTGATTTCTAAAGAGTCTAAACTGAAGATTTTTCGAGGATATTGGATCGAGAGAATGGATCAGTGTAACTGCGGTACATTTGTTTTTCTTTGGATAATTTTCGAAATCATGCTGCAAATTATAATCGCCTTTCAACTCTTGAGAAAGAATGCGGGTTATCGGGGTTTTCCATAAAAAGGCAACATTTGGGATTCTCTTCTTTCCCTTCACCCTCTCCTCCCCCACACCGAACAATACTCTCCGCCTTTACTTCCCCAGGAGTTTTTGTTGATAGTCAGGGGAAAAGAATAGACTTGAGAGTGAAAGGTTTCTTCACGAATCTTAAGTCCCATACCTGACTCCCTTCATGGGGAAAGCCATCTTAGCGGGTGATTTCAATTCCATTTATAGGCGGGAGGACTCTGAGTCCAATCCCGTCAAAATCTTAAACCGACCGAGCCGGGCCCTTAAAAATTTAACCGTTTCCACCTGTGTAACTGACGCGGTCTTAGCCAGCTCCACGGGCCCCGCACCTTTTTCGCGTGTTGGCGACAATTCACGCGCGCGAATCGACCTCCTCTTACTTTCCCGCAACATACCCTGCCGTACGCCACCAACACCATCCCCGTTTATTTTTCGGATCTTTGCTCCCTATTCCGCGACCGCGACGTTCCTTTCCCTCCCCCTCCCCCCAGAGACCGAGTCCCGCCCGCATGTGGCGTTTGGACACGCGGCCGCTTGAGGACGAGGGTTTTCGCGAAGCAGTCCGGGCACAGGTTGGAGACCTCATCTCCGCTCTCCATCCGGACGTATTTTAAATTGGTGGGAGAGTGTTTTTAAACGAAAAATTAAATCATTTTTGAAACATCAAACCACAGAGTGGAGGAGGGAGTGAAATTGTACCATTCACTTTTACCGGTCCGTATTAGGCGAGTTCTTAAACTCAGACCCTCGTCCTCCGAACTTTTACGTGCGTCTTCGTTAAAAGACGCAATCCTTATTCACGAAAAGAAGCGGCACGCTCCCAGCCGGTGGCAGAGGGAGGTGAACCCAGACACCTAGGGCTCACCCTTTCTGAACTCCGGAGGGTTATTTGACTCCGCGGGGATGAAACACCCGCGTCGCCATCGGCAGTGTCCGGGCGGTGGACTCCTAGAGGACGCCGCTCGGCACTTTGCGAGCGTATTTGACCGATTTAAGCCCTGGAGGGAGGGTGATGCCCCTCCCCTTCCGTCCCCCCTGCCCACCCTATCCAGGGGTGAGAGCGACTCGCTTGCGGGCGAGTTTACGGGGGAGGAAATGCAAACTGCCTGCTACCTCCCAAAGGAAAGCCCCCCGGCTCAGACGCCTCCCATATGAATTTTATGCTGCGTGTTGGCATGTTCTAACGCTAGTTTTTACCAAGGTTGTTAATGCCATTACTAGTCCCTCCGGCGCACTTACTCTAAGTCAGCGCACTGCTATCATAACTTTGATACCAAAGCGAAGTCTACCAAAATTATGTAGAGACTTTCGACCGATTGCGCTTTTAAATTCTGATTATAAAATTTTTACTCGCGTTCTAAAGGCTCGTATCTCGGCCGTTGCCGAATCGGTTTTTCACCCATCCCAACACGCAGCGTCGAATAAAAGAAATATCTTAGACGCGACAGTTTTGATACGTGACCTTTTTTTATCCGTGACATCCTCCTATGAAGATTCTTATGCAATTCTAGCCGTAGATCTGTGTAAAGCTTTCGATTTTTTCCGGATTGAATATATTTTATTTATTTTAAGAAAGATGGCTTTCCCTGAATCCTTTATTTATTCCATTGAACTATTGTACACTGATGCCAGAGCACACTTGAAAATTAATAGGGACTTCCCCCGTCCTTTCTCCAGTAAACATTCGGTTATGCAGGGATGTCCTTTATCTATGATATTGTTTGCGTTCGCAATGGACCCCGTTATCCGCTCCCTGCAGACTTCCGGACTGGGTGTACAAAGATGCGGATCCAAATACACGGGTGTCGTTTATGCCGACGACATAACCCTCTTTATCGGCAACTCCCGGCAATTAAAACAGGCCGAGGACATTATTAAATTATACTTCCCCGCGGGAATCGAAATAAACACACAGAAATCGAAGGCACTAATAATAAAAGGCGAAAAAACAGCCTTGGAGAATACTTGCAGAAGGGAAGCATCGCCCCCATTTAAAATTCTTGGGTTCTGGTGGGACAAATCGGTAGACGAAACAGTAGAGGGAAATTGGAATGAGGTGGGTCGGGCCATGCGTTGGAGTTCGGGGCGGTACACTCTGCCTTCTCTCCCCGTCACCGCCCGCGTTCGACTCCTCACACAAGTAGTACTTCCCAGAATATTTTATCTAGCTCATGTTTGGCCCATTACGGCGCAGGTCAACGCGCAAATAATAAACGCCACACATTCAATGCTCTGGCACAGATATAAAAGGAAGGTCGCGCGCAAACGGCCCGGCGGAGTAGGGAGGATTAATCCTCCCCAACATTGAATTAATAACAAAAATTGTATTCGCAAAGTTAAATGGCAAAGTGTTGTGGGGCGCGGACGTTGAGAGATGAGCGCTACTTCGCTCGGCGTGGGACAAAGCGAGCGCGTCATCGACAACCTTCACGAGGGGGAATAAAGGCACTGGTCAGGGAGGTCGTAGAAAATCTTAGGCAAGGAGAATCATTTATAGCTAAAAACTTCTACGAAAAAATGAATGCAGGAAGCAGAACTCCCAATGCATCCATTAATAATGAAACCCATCCTACGTATTCCTATTACTATGCACACATATAAACTTGATCACATGCACAAAAAAGTTAACAGCTATTTAGAGATCCAAGTGGACATACTTTTTAAGTGAAACCATGAGCCACCAGATAAGCATTTACAAGTGCTCCAACTAGGTTATAAGACAGAGAATTAGAGCTGGGGAAAGATAAGGTGTCTCGTAATTATGAATTCCCATAGCCTGGACAGTAATAAGGATTATCAGGCTGCTTTTCACGAAGAGTTATCGTAGCCTATGAAAAAACTAGAGTGAACTATCAAAGAAGTATGAGTACAGTTTTACTAATCAGATCTCGAGTTCAACTTACAAAAATATTAGGTCAACAAGGTTAAAATTAAAAATTCAATTGCAATGGAAATTGCCCTGAAAATATTTCGATGTTTTTCATGCGATTTTTAAGGTTCACATAATCCCCTATTTTCTAGTGATAGGTTGACTAGATTGATTAAGGAGACTTGAAAGCATTGAAGGAGAACTAGCCACACATTCAATACATGACCAATCGGTTCAAATTTAGCATTGCTCATTTGTGTTTTTGTTCTTCTCCGCGCGCAATCATGTGCTCCTCATACTTGTAAAAAAAATAGACTGAGGAGCGGGGATGCAAAAATCTTTTTTTCCACCATAGGGATTCAAAGATTGGCACAAGCTTGTAATGAGCCTGCTAGCTTTCAATCTCCCGATAAAGATGGTCTCGATGGGAAAAAGGAGATATATTGCAGGGGTGAGGGCGAACAAAAGAAACGAGGAGAGGTTGGGATTAGACCCTCGGGCGAAGTGGTGTGATGGGGGGAGTCGGGGTTGGGGGGACGGAAGTGGAAAAGTAGGTGGGTGGTTGGAGGCGGAGGGGGTGGGAGAACAAGTAGTAAGGAGGCAAAGGGCAAGGGAGATGCCCTAGTTCCCCGCAAGATTAGAGAGGGGTAACCTTTTCATTGAGGCCAACGATGTAAACAGATGGGAGAAGTCGAGTGAAAATGCTTACACCTCGGGACTCTTTCAATGCTTTATTTCCAACAACTATCCAGGAAACGAGGGCATTATTTCAAAGCAAACAGCGTGCTCTCGTTTTAAATGAGAAACGCTCTCGGGGAGTCTAGGGTACAACGAGTGGGCATTTGCCAACTACCACCCCTGCCTTAAAACTCTATATTTTACATATACATATAGGCTACAGAATATAGGAAAATTCTTAGGCATCACAACAAAAGAAATAAAAAACAATGCACGTCTTCGTCACGGTAATAATTTAAATCACTCTTGTTTCCGAGAAACTAGCCCAAGGACCACAAAATTGACTAGCATATCACAAAAAAACCTCCAAACTCCAAATGAGGAGGGATATCCTAATTAACAATAGAAACTAAAAATACGTGAAGAAATTGAGAAAAAAGAGGCAGGAAAGACTAAAGACGGAAGCAAAAATAGAACATGGGACCATCCTTTATAAAAAGAGCCAATGTTTCAATGTCGATGGAGGCAAAGATTTCGTACCCTCCTAACATTCACATTATCTATTTTCATTTTTGACGTACGTACAAACCAATACTCATGCAAATGATAAAGATTCCTCCACATCACCAGAAATCGCGCGGCTCAGAAATTTGTGAGCAACAATTGCCATCCCTAGCTGGCATGTTACTTTATTCTGGTTCCAATGATTTTTTACCGCTGACAAGATCAGGATTAGTTCCTAACGTTAAGACCCACGGATTAAGCACAATTTGTATAATTTTTCGATGAAATTCCTAATCCATTCCGTCCATCGTCATGATGGCATAATGCCCTGATGAAGATGGACGACTCGTACATCGAAACGTTGGCAGAAATACAGAGTTTGACCCGGTGGAGAACCCGTACAGACTTCACTAACAGCATTTGCCAGGAAAGCATCAGATCATTCTAAAAGGCAATTGCTGGCTGAAGCTTGCTGAAAATACTAGGAGTTCCAAGTTTTTATTTATTAATATTCTTTAGATAGACGGCTACACGTCGCAACTTTGATATAAAAATTTCTCTAAGATTCGGCAATGAAGAATACCCGATTTTCCTTCACCCCAAAAAACAGTTCTAATTTTACCACATACCCCGATACAAATAGTTCTAATAGACCAGCTTTTGTCACCTCCCCTTGATACCTATAAGTAACAGTCAAGTGTCAAAATATTACTGATTCAATAACATCACTAACTAAGGTGACCAATTGTCACTGACCATACGTAACTGTTTGGCCGGGACCGCACCGGTTTTGGGGTGTTCGTCCGGGTGTTCCTAAAGACTAAACAACTAATACTAATTGGTACCGGTCTTCAAACTTCCTATTCACATTTTATGGATATCTCCTTTAAAAGTTGAATAAGTTTTATTTTATACATTTATTACTTACATTAAAATGATTATCTTTTCCCTAAATATTTGATTACTTTTGTTCTTCTACTGACTAAATAAATGCGCGATGTATATTCATTACCATATTTATAATATCCTAATCTCTTACAGAAATTGCACCAGTAAAGGCTTTTAAAAAATGGATTCGTGTAGGACCCAAAGAATTATGCTTTTTTCAATTTGATGATAGAAAAATGTATGGAAAATTTCCAATACTTCCGGAGACCCGAAAGTTTGATCCTTTCAGCGGATCAGAAATTTGTTCACCTCTTAGAATAAGATATCTCTGAACTTCTTCGCCTCAACTTAAGCAACTTAAAATAATATGCCCGTCATACTTCCATAATAATGACATTCAGCGGAATCAATCCCCACACCGATGTAGTAATACAAGGGAATAATGAAGTAATATTTTTGAAAGAGCAAAAAATAAACAGCTTTTCCTACATTTGCTCATAATATAAATACTACAGCCGCCGGAGACTAAGATGCAAGCTAAAAATCTTCTCTTGTTACAAGGAAGGTGCGGATTGATGTCTACTCGTAAGTCCGTTGCCTCTGAGATTTTCCATGTGACGTGATGGAAGTGAACTACGGAGTTACTCAAGAACCTTAAATTGAAACTGTATACCCGTGTTTGAGAAAAATGCGAGAAATTAGGACGCCACCTCCTCTTTCCGAGAGCGTAAGAATTGCAGCTTCCGTAAAGTTTCCCCTAAGTGCAGCTGACCTTGTCATAATACCTATGTGGGTCACATTTTCGAAACTGCAGTACCAGATACACTTATTCCTAGCGAGGTTAAAAATCTACGGAATAAATTCGGCTAAGGGTCAGGCTACTCCATATGATATAGTATGCGCAATTGACTATCACATACTAAAGATGTGTCATTCTGAACTTAAATTGGTAAAGAAGGTAAAAACATTCTAATTTTGTACTAAAGCAATCTTCAACCGCATCAAATAACATCTAAGATAAATATAAAAAGATAAGACTTCCACTTTAGGACCTTTAAAGCATCGCACTCAACTCCAATAAATTTTGCTGCAACATTTGAAACTTAACCTACATTTCAAGATCAAAATCTGTCTGCTGACAATGCCAAAAACAAAGTCATTGAGATAAATTAAATTTTTCATGTTTCAAAGAGCTCTCGGTAAATGTTCAGCAGTCATCAAAAATCATCGAACGCAGTTTAAATTGTGATATTCCATTAAGAAAGATAAAAACTTTGTAAAATTTCCAGGGTATGTTTAATAACGACAGGTTTCATCCTACTGTGGGCATCATCAGGTCTGATCAAGACCTGATGATGTCCCTGACCTGATGATGTACCCAAGACCTGATGAGGACTTCATCAAGACCTGTTGATGTCCACTGTTGAATGAAACCGGTCGCTATTAAATATCCTGTGAAATTTTACAAAGTTTTTATCTTTCTTAACGATGAGATTTCAAATATTTGAGCCTTAGTCTATTGAATTAAGTAATTTGTCCTATGCTATCATTTTTTTCTTATTTTTATCATCCCTCTAAAAAAGAAACAAAAGTTTAAATACTATGTGACAATTTATTTCTATGACCCGAGAGCACTTTACATGGAAATTCAAAAACACATCGAGATAGGAAGGAATTCTAATTTTGGATGGTAAAAATTATGCACAATGTTCTAGGTACACTCGAACATTGCCAAATAGCAAAAAAAAAAATCGCCTGATTATTGACGAAATGTGTGATTCCCTCTAGAATTCCAAATTTTAATTATTTATCAATCAAATTAATAATTAATCATAAACTTCGAGACCAAAATCAATAATTAAGTCGCCTGATGGTTGCTTTTTCCGCTAAAAATGTCGACAAACAGTTTTTCATTTCTTACTTTCAAGTTAATTAAGTTTTAGTTATAAATTAATTAAGTTTAGTCAGTACACAAATAATAGCATTATGTACTGTATATTTTAACAATAAAGTAACAAAAGAAAGTAGGATATTAGAGTGATCCGGTACCTCCACTTGACAGTAAACCTCATCATAATGTCATGAAAACTACCAACAGCAAGGTCATCGTTATACCTAATTCTTAAGAAGAAGACCTGCTTAGTAGAGCTTGCCGGAAATTTTGCAACTCCTTTAAGCGCAGGAAGGAAGCAGATACGGAAGGTAAGTAAGTGCCTTTGAGGAAGGAAACTAGGAGGGTAAATCAAAGTGCTCCATGCAGGGATGAAACTCAGCTTGGTATCCAATCAAAATTTGAAACTTTTTACCTATCATTGGCCCCTCAAGAGTACTGCGTCAAAACTTGAATGCTGTTCCATTGTATAGCGTCTCTCACTAGTCATATATCCTAAGATAGCTTATTTTTCTAGATAGGGAAGACAGAGATAGAGTCCATCCCTCAACAAGGCTTACAACTGGTAATATTCACAACTTCGGATCATTCCTCCTCTTCCACTGAGTTCCAACCGTTTTAAGCCTCGACCCACTGGGTGTGTCAACAGATATCATCCGAATGTGGACCCAGCAATCAAATGCGTTTTTGACCAATCTGTGAAACCTCATCGAAACCTTCTCAGTATTCCTTTCATATTCAGATGAGGCAAATTAATTCTGATTAATTCTGATATATTTTCAGCGTATAAATCCTGAGTATTGCATTTGCCACAAATTACCGTGGTTGAATAAGAGTATAAATTTTTTATTCAAATTTATTGGCCATCGTACTTCTTCAAAAGTCGTTTAAAATGGGAAAACTAATAAGAAAAAATATCGTACTTCTAACCATCACCTGGGTTCAAACCGATGGTCTTATTTCTGTGAAAGTTATATAAGAATTAAAGCAAACTATGGATTAATTTTCAGTTAAATGAAATGATGATGTATCCGTAAATAGAAGAAAATAGAGGGGCGGAGTAACCTTATGGTTATTGCCCTAGGCTGGGGTCACCCGAAGAGGTCGTCTCCACTTAGCCATCCCCACGGCCGTCTCTCGCCTTGTGCCCTTACGCCCGCGGCCACGCCGCGCCGCCTCCAACAATCAACAGTGTTTTTCAACAGAATTTATGGCATTGCTTTAAATTTTCATAATCGTTTTTTTGACCACATAAAAGTATCTTTAAGAATACATTTATTGGTGATTTTCACCAACACATTTCCCATGTTCACTCCTTCGAATGGTGGTTGTCATGGAAGTTATTCATTGTTAACGTCTTCTTTTAGAAGTTGCATTGATGTGGTTTTATTGAATGATGATGCAACAATTCCATTCACGTTGGATCGCTTAACGATAATTAAGCGACATTTTTTGATCAAAAGTAATTATCATTAATTTTTGCTGAGATAATGTACACTCAAACAATCTTCCTTCGTCAAACTAAGACTCACGGGCGTAACTCAACTTCAGGCACGGAATCTGTCAATATTGTTTAATATTTTTTATCAATCTAAGTTATATGTTTGTAATAGTTGTCATTAAACATAACATAAAGTATTGTCAATTAAGTAATCACTGGGTAATAGCCTGCTTATCTTTTTCTGTGGGGCCAGGTTATTTTTGCTTTTCCTAAATCCTTAATCATTTCGTTTAGTAACAGTAGTCTCTGTTTTAAGCAATGCCCATGATATAAAGTGACCTCTTTTGAAGTAACACTTCTACCTTACGTTAAAAGTATATCAAAGTGCATTTCTCACTCCATTGGCAAGTAGCGAAAGGCCTAACTGCTATTCAACCAGATGGGCGTGGACACGGTGAAGTTCATGCCATAAACAAAACATTTTTTCTCCCTTATATGAAATATTGCAATAACGAAACTTTGCAGCCTCTTCACTTACTCTTTACTTTACAAAGGACAACAACATTCTATAATTTTAGATGGATCGAAGGTGGGGGACATTTTGAAAATTTAATTTAAAATTTTCAAATATTTTTTAAAATTTCAAAAAATTTTAAATTTTAAAATTTGACTGTTGAATAATATAAACTAATGTTTTTTGTACAAAATGATTCTTAGCGAAACCTTATAGCTTTCTTAGATCTGACAAAAATGGGAAAATTCTAGGACTAGTTTGTCAAAAGCCGAATTTTTCATATCCCCGTATCTCCGCAAAAACCTAATATTTTTCATAAAAATTGTATAAACAAACTAAGGGCCTTAAGTAAAACACACAAAAAAATTTCGTGCAAATCTGAGATAGTAAGGGCAATTTTTGCATTCTTGTCGGAGCTTTGGCATGGAATGACCCCTATCAAAGATACATTTCAAAGCAAATCATATAGTATGGCAACTGTATAACATATATAACGATATGCCAATCAAAATAGATAAGACTTTCACTGCAAATCATCATCATCAGCTGTCATCAATCCGAAGCTTATGGTTTGTAGCGGCTCTCCATTCCACTCTCCTCTCTACCAACCGCTTCATCCCTACATAATTATTTACTTTGACGCCCTTCATGATTTCTTGATGTATTCCATCCTTGATCTTTCTCTATTATACTTCCCATTTATTTCTCTTTCCAATATTGTTTTCATTAGGCTATTGTGTCGCAAAATGTATCTTATAAGTTTGCCTCTACGCAGAGTTTTCATTATGCTTCTTTTCTCTCCAGCTCTTCAAATGGCTTATTCGTTTGTGATTCTCTCCGTCCATTTATCTTCATCAATAATCGGTAACAACAAATTTCCATTGCTTCCAGATACAAAAATTCTTCCACTTGGCGAGTTTTTGCTGCCCAAGTTTAACGGTGATTCTGTCTTCTTGATAGCTTCCACAAACCATAACCGTGAGTTTCTTAACATTAACCTCCATGTTATGTTTCTTCAGAGTTTTGTCGATACAGTCTATCATTCTCGTCAGATCTTCCATCTTCTCAGCAAGAATTTCTATGTCATCAGCAAAGTATAGCATGCTGATTTTTTCTCCATGCACTTGTATTCCTATTTTTAATTTGTCCTTTATTTCATTTATTATTTCTTTTTCAATGTATATATTGAATATCATTGGCGACATCGCGCATCCTTGTTATATTCCTTTCCTCACTTCGGCTATAACTGCATTTGTTTTATACTTCATGAACATTTCCGCCACATTTAATCATTGCCAGCTGTTCCTAATACAGCCTCCACATTGCTCTTCTGTCAATATATGGCAATCGTATGCTTTTCAGTGTAGTCAGAATTTTGTTCCAATCCACCCTGTCAAATGCTTTCTCTATGTCGATGAAGCAAATATATGTTGGGTGATCCTTTTGAATCCTCTTATCTATGATAAGTCCCACGGTTAAAATAGCTTCCCTCGTTTCCCTAATTTTACTGAAACCGATTTGGTCTTCATCCAGGAATTCTTCCATATTCTGTTCCATCCTCCTGAAGATCATTCTTGTCAGAATTTTCGATATATGTGCTGTAAGGCTAATTGTTCTGGAGTCTTCGCATCTCTCGGCTCATTTCTTCTTAAGTATAGGTATTATTACATTCTTTATTAAGTCCTTTGGCATTTCCCCACTTGAATAAATGTCAAATATCAGTCTGTTTAGCTTATTCAGAGTTCGTTATTGGGGCAACAGCCTGCCACGATGGAAACACCGGTTCCCGATTAGTCACCGAAGTTAAGCATCGCTGAGCTCGGCTCGAATTCGGACGAATGATCCTCCAATTCGTCCGAGCGCAGTTGCCCCTGACTGCAAGTGGAAGGCAGTACGTTCGAAATGACGTTAGCCGTTGAAGCACGTTAAACCGAAGTACAACTGTAAGTTATTATTCCCATATCAGTTGGCGGCAGCCATTCGCTAAGTCACGATATCTTCACGGGTATTCGTAGCGTTTTTAAGCGGTCTTACTCAAGGATGGCCCCCTGCACCTTCCTACTTTGTTCTTGTGCAATCTTCATTAAAGTGTCTTTTATTGTTACTTTTTTATAGTTAGTATTTTTTGATATGAATATGCATAATAATTTTTGTATTCTCTTTGTATTGATATGTTTTGAAATATGTTTGTACTCATTGTTTATGTTTGAAACTATGTTGGTTGTTTAAGCTCTCCACAATTGTAATTATAATATTGGTGCTCTTAGGGGTATTGTACCTTGAGCTAATAAATATTTATTTATTTATTATTTATTACACCCTCTAGATACCGCCACATTTTGCCGACAACTATTTATTCGTCGAGTAAACTCCCTTCTTTCGCAGCTAACCTCTAACGGTAGATCCACCATCCGCAGCCCGGTGTATGATCTCGGTAGCAGGAGAATGCGACAGAGAAAGCATAACTATCACTTCTAAAATGTTATAAAGAAAATAAAATCTTACTGCAAAAACAAAACAGTCACTATAAGTCCCTCATAATGTTTTCCCGACTCCAGGTGACTAAACGAATAGTATATTTTTTTTAATACTGGGCAACAAGAGACCCACAAAAACGACTTGCGACTAATAACGCTCTCTAACCATATAAGTCATCAAAAATCATGTGAAAATTTCAAAGAAAAAAATATTTTCCTGAAGTAGGGTCTCAAAATAGGTGGACTATTTCGTTTGATTGGTTCTCACATATTTTGTACTCTCTTAGGTGTAGTCACAGATAGTTGATAATCAAAAAGGTAGCTGATGATATTGGATAATTGAGATATTTTAGGCACGTCCTTATAGAAGTGCAATACCCATTGCAATAGTAAAATGTGGTACTATTCCACATCTATTTATTTCCGTGACCGGATTTACCTGGCACTTCAAAGCCAGAAGATACCTTATGAAGGTAAAACTGATTGCAGATATGAATGAACTGTAGAAAATAGCAATTTTTTATATTAATATAAATAATACTGGGATTCTACAGTGCCTTTGGCGTTAATTCCGAATACAAAGGAAAGAATAGCACAAGGGTAAGAGCAACCCTTATTAAACCATTAAATTGCATATGCCATTTGACAGAACGAATTTTGCATAGTAAAATGGCATTAAACTCTTCTTTAGATCAAATAGTGGTCATCTATCACTTCATACGGACCCATCTGGTAAATTTTATTGGGCATAATAACGAAGGAATGACAACTACTTTGTTAGTTTAGAATCAAGCGTTTCATGATGGAAGAGTTTCTTTATCCCTTCCAATTCCCATATAAAAACTGTAGGGATCAATTGTATTGAAAGTCGTCAGCATACTAGTGAAAAATTTAAAATTGCGTCTCAAAAAATGACCGCAGAAAAGATATCCTTTAAAATAAAAAAAATCAGTTAAGCCGGTAAAAAAATTAATATAGATTCGTCAAGAGTTTCCATGTAATCATTTAGTATTTGCTACTCATGCAACACAATAATCTTCTTAGGCTTCTTAATCAAAGCTGGCATATAGTTCAAAACAATTTACCACTTGAATATAATGTCTCATTCGTTCATAAATCTATTTTAAAATGTATTCCTCGCCAGAACTGGAAAAAATGCATAATTTCTTTATTTTAAAACGCTTAAAGAACCAGAAAATAGGGTTATCTCTTTTCACAACGGCCTAACTTCGAGCGTTAACGCTACTTCCTTCCACACACTCTATCCTCCGTCCTCCGCTGTGACACTCTGATTCTTCCGTCTGCTTCATTTCCAGTCTCCTCCGCCCTAGCTTCCACACACTCCCGACCAACTCCAGCCTTCAATTCCGAGTTCTTCCTTCCCTCTCAAGAAAGAGGAACGATTGGGCTTAAGTGCCCTGAAACTTGACTTTGCAACTTTCAGAGTGCTTCCTCCCCGTCTGACATCCTCCAATAGCAAATAAGAAGTGAGTATTCCCTTGGAAAAGATATATATTTCTTTCGAGAACTCGAAGATTTGAGATTCGAACAGCAGAGTCTCTCAGGTATACATAATCGTGGGAGTAGGAAAAGACTCCACTTTTCTTGCCCACACGATTGAAGTTGAATATTAAATAGTTATAGTTCGTTACCTTATCAAATTACAAGGACACAAAGAGGATCAAAGGGAACATTTCAGTGATGTGTTAAATACTTTGAAGGAAATTGGCATGGACCTAAAAGCAGTATGAATTGAGTATCATTACTGAAAAACATGTCGACATAGAAGGGGTATTATAGTTATCGCCAGGGACTCTTGACAAAGCAATTAAAAGTCATAGGAGAACTCGATACAGAATCCAGTGTTCAGTAAGACAGTATCATTGCGGCAATTCTGACACTTGGCCTCATATGAAAGAGCATGGGCGTAGACTCGAGTATTTTGATAGTTTGGTGATAGATAGATATTGACAAACGGAGATAGAGCATTTTGGATAGAGTGAAACGCAAACAAGAGTTAAGTACAGGGTTTTCACTATTTTGACCGACCCAAAAACACCCACCCGGGTTAAAAAAAAAAGCCACATAAAAAACCCAAAAAAACCCATTAAGCAATTTTTTTTATGAAACAAGGAATGAATTAAACTAGGTTAAGGTAACATTATTTATATGAAATTAGCCTTCAACAATCTCTTTAAAATACTCAATTAAATTGAATTTTCTATCTTGAATAACTATTAAATATAAATTGGCGTTTAATATAAATATAACGAACACAGTCACCTCTAATGACAAATAATACCGTTTTTAATCATACAAAGATTTAGAAACTTTTAATAAAATAAAACGTTTCTTCATAATGTACACATAAAAGTAAGTAGGGTTCATAACATCATACCCAATGATGCAGTCTTTCTACTCTTCGTTTAAATCATTAAAATATATATTAATAGAATTTTCAATCTTGAATCAGAATGAAATTTAAACGAGTCTAGGGTGGAAGCATTCGAAATGTGATGCTGCAGAAGAATGATGAAAATCAAATGGATTGACCGATTGAGTAATGAGAAAGTCCTAAGAGGAAGTCCTACTACATTTGTTATATATTAGTATATGTTCTTTAAATTGCACGAAGCTGGCGATCAGATAAGTGATTATTAGTTGATGTTATGTTTACCTCTTGAAATTTCCATTTCAGATCTGGACTTCTCAATAACTCGGCTATTGAAATATTTTATTATATTCGACTATTCATGAATTGAACGAATGTTGCTGCCAGTTCTTTTCGAATGAAATTATTACTTGATCACAGATTGACGAAAATTATTAATTTGAAGACATCGGAGTAATAACTTTTCTATGAAATATAAAAAATAAAAATATATAAGTACTTACATATAATAAAGTAATATTTTTTATTAGAATAGTTAAGACTATATTTCAAAATGCCATTTGGATATGGCCGTAAAGAAGGTGCAGAATGGTCAGAAGTAATTAGAGAAGAAGATACAGGTCATATTACATGTAAGCACTGCAAAATCAAAATAAGTTCGAAAATTGAGCAAATACGGGCTCATCTGGCAAAGTGTTTGAAACAGCGTTCAAGTGTATCAGCTGGTAACAATTCCGCGGAAAGTGCTGACATGAGCTCCTCTGCTGTGCAACATTATTCAGGTGAAGTTAAGAGAAAGCAAAACTCACTTAGCGAATATGTTGTAAAACCTACGAAACAGCAAAAAGATAATTTCGACATACTAGTTGCAAAATGTTTCTATGCAAATAATATATCTTTCAACGCAGCTTCAAGTCAACAGTATAAAGATACGACTCAAGGATTACGACCAGTCTACCACAATAGACAGTAATTAAAATTACTACACAAAAAAGGAAAATACCAGCGAAAGGTTGTCCATAAAATTAATTAGATTAATAATACGGTGGAATTTTGTCAATCCGAATCCAAAGTAATTATAATTATACGATCCTATGAGAGAGTGATTTAATTTCGCACATCGGCGACATAATATTCACGTATAATATTCTTACCGATAAAAAAAAGGTAACCTCAACGTCATTTTCGTATATTTTATTCTTAAACATTATCCCGGAAAGATAAATTCACACGGCGATAACCGCACACCCGCATGGTCCCCGAAAGTCGCGGTTTCAATTCCCGACGCTGGATTGGGAGTTCTTTGAGTCAGGTGTTTAGGTGAGAACTGAGGCAAATCAACCATGCCAAAATATCGGTGGATAATTTGTCCTTTAAAAGTCCCTAAGAAACATATAAGAGCACTTTAAGTTGCAATATTGCTGACATTATGTCTTTGAGACGATTACATGCAACGCCTATAGTTCGAGTGATAAAATTCTTGAAAATTAGCATCGATTCTTATTCTCCAGCCCATTCTTATTAAATAAAAATATCTGCTCATTTTATGTTTTCAAATGATCTCACGCTCACACAAGTTAACCACGAGCTGATTCAAGATCAAGAGAGGTAGCAAGTGCATGAGAAGTAGGCAGAGAGTTTGATAATGCAAATTCAGACAAATGGATTGGCAGTTATCCTCTGGAGCCACATTGAGGCCTTCGTGAGCGCTTAATTAGGTCAGTATATTTTGCGTGTCCGAATTCCACCCAAATACAAATTAATAAAGAATTACATAACTACCCGCGCATGATGTTCACCTGGTTTCCATACGACAAATTCAAATATGATATAATGTATTAACGTACATGCGTCGACAATTTCTGGAATCCAACCAAAAGTTAAAATGCTGCCAACAGGGCAGGTCGGGCAGATTGCCCATCGGGTCAAAATGATTGCGACCATAAATGCAGGGTGTGATGGCTTGGTCGTACTTTCAGGGATAAAAATTAGGGCACAAGAAGAAAATCCAGGGTAGCACCGGGAATGGCAAGAAAAAACTGGGTCCGCTAATGTTTATGAGGTTGATCATATTACTAAAGGACAAAACAAATGAATACTCTAGGAGTATGATAAATGAATATTATAATTATATGTATCAATAAAATGCAATATCTCGTATTGACGGTTACATGATCTGAAATTATAGAAGTGTTTTAAATCATTGGTTGTCATTTTCTCTCATATCGTGCCGAAATAGACAAGCACCTTGAAAGCTATACCGATGAATTTCATCAATGCCTTTTTAAGAAAGGTGTTCTATCCTCAATTTTGACATCCCATCTTGGATGTCGTCATGAATTGGACCTCAAATGTTGGTCGACAGTTGGCTGAAACGATTGTTTTGCAGAAGGCCAAGAAGTTTATCAGTCAGCACTATTAAGTCGCCCGCCAGTCTTAGACTTAAGTTCCTGGAACCAGTTTTTGATAGGCCACCAGCTCACGACAGTCAAGTACACATTTACCCATGCTGAATTCAAGTCTATCTCACGCATGTGTATCGTTTAGCTTAGACGCAGCCTAATCAAGATCACAAACCATTCAGCTTGGGTCCAAACTCTTCCCACAAAGCTCATATTAAAAAAAGAGATTAAAAAATTAAATTAAGAGAATAAATAATTATGGGAATGATGGCCCTTTTAACCGAATTACTACCTCCGGCCCCTTAAGGAATACTTAAGTTCATTTTTATAAAATCTTGACAACCGCGAAGTAGTCGTTGTATTACCTTGTACAGCGTCACCGGTAAGTATAAGCATGCGCGAAAATTCCAGAGGATAAAATCAGCGGATCCCTCGATCACAATCGAGTGAAGTGCTTTTGCCAAAGGCTAGAGGCATTGCTGGGCCGGTGGGTGGGAAATCTTATCTATTCAACAATAAAAATAAGTATGAAAAGTCCACAGAGGAAAAATTATCTACCTTGACCAGGACTTGAACTTCCATATCGCGCCGAGAAATTGTCAGCATGCGCCCTGATCTGATTGCCAAAGGCCCCTGCAATGGAGAGAGAGAAAATGCATATATATACAGTTAGGAGTTAGTTAGTTCACCAATAATGGACTGCAAGTAATGGGAAAGAGGCTACAAATCAAGGTCATCCAACGTAGCGGAACTGCTATTCTTTCGTTTCTCCAGTGGTAAACTAATGAAAATACAAAAAAAAATTATTTCGGGTTTTTCTTATCCAACATAAAATTTCAAAAAAACAATATTATCATCAGCGGAGAATACTGCATGTAGCAAAATTGCTGCTAAGTCTGGTCACATTGAATAATCAACTATCATGGTTTCCAACTAGCAGTCAGCATCACAATCCTATGATGACTAAAACCATTATAGCAGCCAAACTTAAACAAGTTTGGCACGTCAACAAATATACAATTTATGTAATGACCGGACTATACACACAGTACTAGCAGCTTGGTGACGAACAACAATTTGAAGTAAAGAACAAGAGTTACAAAGAAATTATAAAATTATCAGAAATTTAGAAGCCCAAGAAAAGTTTTATTTTTGTTTTTTCTGGAAAAATTGAAAGTTCTGGAAAAATATACCTACAAAACCTCATGCCTACATCAATCGCTCTTTTAGATTTTATGATACATATTTATAATTTGCACCAAAAGAGAAATTCATGGTATTTTGTTGATTTGTAATGCATTATTACTCCACCTACAGACAAATCATCAAAATTTAGTCTAAGTTTTAAAAATCTCCAATGGCCGTAGTAAATTGGCACCACTCGTCAAAAGTACACAACAATTGCTGTGTTGGTTTGCGGGAAAAAAGGGGCAATTCCACGGCAGTGACCAACCACAACCTCTCAACCAGAAAACCCTTCCGTGGTGGTTTACAGGAATGTTACTTCCTTGCCAGTGACACAACCACAGACACACACACTCAACCCAAATTCGGATCCTATACTATGGCTGATGGGACCCCACTAAGGATGCCTGGGTTATGACCACAAAGTCAGTCACAAGCACTCAGAAAATCACACACACACACACAAACGGGCCCAACTTCTGCGAGAATCTAGCTCAAAATGATCGTAGACAATAACGACACAAAGACAGGAAAAGACGAGGATGTGTGTCGGATACGTGTATTTTGGTCACAAGGTGGCCCTCTTCAGCGAACTAAAGGGAGTTGGCACTTGCAATACAAGGTTGTAAGTGAATCAAGAGGACAACCTAGAATAAATAAGAAAATGAAGAAAAGGGGGAGAGGGGTGGGGAACCAATGACGTTGGGTTGTGGGAGAGGGCGGAGAGGTATTGGTGGGGAGGGGTTAGGGAGGGGGGGAAGAAGTGAAGTGAATGCCGGGGGGGAGGTGGGGAGTGATAGGAAGTGGATTCCTTGACCGTTGAAGCAAGTAGGGGGGGGGGGGGGAAGAGGTCAAGGTTAAAAATATGAAAGTTGATAATTTGAAAAGGAAGGAGCACCTCATTCTATAAAAGGGAAAAGTGAAGACTAAGAAATAGGCCCTTCATCGCTATTCACAATGTTTCTTCTGAATTTGTGTAAGTAGAGACTTTAATAAGCATCAAGCAAATAATTACGTGTTTGTTTGATGAGTTGAAGGTTGTTTTCTGAGGTTTTATGTCCTGTGTTGAGTAAGTGTTGAGAAATACTGGATTTTTCAGGTGTTATATTTTAAATGGGCCATTTGTTCCTTGAATCTAGTTTTGATACTATCTACATGTTTGCCCCACATAACAAACATCACATGAGGAACATGATATTTCATATATACCAGACTTATTAGATGTGTCGATCTTATCTTTCACGTTCCCCAATAAGTGTTTAAGTTTGTTTTATTACTATATGAAATCTTTGTGTTTACAGTTTTAAATATCTTTTCTAGACCTATAGTTATTTGTGGGTGGTAAGGAAGTTTAATGAAGCAGATGGACTCTTCATTAGTGAGGGTAGTGGAATTCTTTATGAGTCTCTTAAAGTTGTTTCTTGACTATATTATCAATTACAGACTCCTTGAAGCAGTTCAGTTTAGCAATGCAGTCAGAAGAAGAAGGGGATATTACTGTTGTTTTCTATCTCATGAGAGAACTTAATGGAGGGGAATAAATTGTTTAAATCACAAACAAATTGTTCCATATCATATTTGTTAGTGTAGAAAGTGGCAAATATGTCATCAACGTATCTTAAATAGACAGTTGGAAAGTAAATGAAGTTGCTCTTGAAAGTATTTTCAAAATGAGTCATAAAAATATTGGCCAAGAATGGGGATAAGGAGTTACCAATAGCGGTACCAAATTCCTGTTTATAGAATTTTCCTTGGGAGACAATGAAATTCTGGTTCAGGACTAAGTTAGTATTTGTCTATCAATTTGTCTTTGACATTTATAGAAATCAACCAACTCTTGAGTGAATTAATGGCTATATCTACTGAGACACTTGGGAATAAATTTGAAACATCAATGAGGTTTTATGGGCTTTACCATAGAAGACAGTCGCTGTGTGCTCTTTGACTGAGACCCAAATCTTGCAGCCTGCTAGGTGCGAGAAAGCTTGCGAGTGATATGGTGATGACATCTGTCATCTTCAGGATAGTATCAAAGCCATATATATTTGCAAGTTCATAGAATACCTTCATAAGAACTTTGACTTAGACTCAATGCTTGGTGACAGGCTTTGACATTCCAATGGACTTCAAAATATCTTCAGAAAAGTAAATTTCACTCCAGATTACCCATGCCCTACTGAAGTGTACTTTGTATCTACAAATCATCTACTTCGGATATGTTGTATCTAATTCCTCAATATTTTCCTAGGGCTCCAGGAATTCTGAGTAGCATAGTCACTGACACATAGACCCAATACGGTAAAAGTCAACAGCTTGTTTCCAGGATGTCATAAATAGTGGCAGCCTAGATTTAGCAGTGATTGCTGCCATCCTCGAATATTTTATCCTACTCATCCCCAAATTCCATTTCTCCACTTACCAACTATCACTATTCTACTGCCTTTTTTCATTATTCCATGCCCTTGCTGACAGATACCCTACCCTTCACCTTTTCTCGTTGTGCAACATCTTTACCTCCCAACTAAAATCCTCTGAGTTACATTCCCCCACCTCACACTTGCCTAATTTTACATACTACTGTTGTACTACATAACACTGTTGTTTCTTTTTTTACTGTTATTTTTTTATTTAATTTATTCAGAATATTGAACCCAATGTTAAAGTTTTAGCTGCTGTTTTAGGTGTTTTAATAAATATATAAATTAAATAAATAAGCGATCCAGGTAATGTGAATCTTTCTTAGGTTCATCATTTTAATGCTTACCAGGGATCAGTATATATGCACTTATTATGATATCTTCAATAAAAGAATGCCTCAACATCCCACTGATATTGAATTATTTTTTCACAACTTGTGTTTCAGAAGTATGTATATGCATGAATGTGTTCAAATTATTTAACCAGTGAGGGTGAGCTCCAAATTTCACCTGATAACATTTATTTTTAAAAAATACTATAATCCCAAAGAGCCACCACTATCCAATGCTTTATCTCCAATATATAACCAACATCCAATGCTCCAATATATATCCAATGCTTTAAAAGCAAAGACCTAATGGAACCCCATTGAGTAAAATATTCCAGAGGGATAAGAGTTCACCACTGGGAGTACATCAATCAAGTGTGATGGTCAATTCAGGATTGCAACATGGAATGTAAAATTACTTAAAACCTGTGGATGACCAGAGATTGTGATGATTTAAATGAGGAGGATGGGCTGCAAGTGAAAAGCTTTCTTCAGTATACTGAAAGGATAGCCATGGATAAGATAGTAGTAGTGACTAAGCTGACAGACTCAATATTGGTGCAAGTTTACATGCCGATGACTGATTATGAAGAAAAAGAAATAGACTGTAAAGAACATCAATGAATTTTTTTTTAATTGAAAGAAGATTAAAACATAAAAATGGCCTTTTTGAAATTCCTTCTTTCCTTGCACCATTAGTGGCTATGGCAAAAACAGCATGGCACTATCTTAAGACACAATGGTAAAACACAATTTACCTCCATCCTCTCCTCCCTCATTTTCCCTATTCTCCTCCCCTCCTTTCCATGGCTTGTGTTCCAACTCCCCCTGCTCCATGCCTGTGTGGAGGCTCACAGGGTACCTAGTATGTTGATGTAGATGAAATGAGTGTGCTCTGTTGGTTTGGCCATGCTGATGAATGAGAGCCGAATAATAAAGCAAATGCATATAAGAGAGTGGACTGAATAGTGGGTGAAGGGACAAGTTAGACTGAGAAAGTTTTGCACAAGTGTGGTAGAAGAGACTCTCAAGAGAAGTAATGATAGGAGTCACGAGAACAGGTTGGCGAGTATGAATGCGAGAAGCAACGTATGATGGTGATAGAAGCTAAAGAGGTTTGCAAGTACAGAGTCAGATTTACAGGCCAAGAACTCTACTTTTTTGACTGTGACTACCCCAAAAGAAAATGGCATGATGAGTATGTATGTTTGTAAGTAACATAAAGGGATTTAGGAGTTGGGAGTGGTGGAAGAATTCTGATGTTTGGGAAGAGGAATCACCAGCAATGGATGAAGCAAAAGGATTGAAGGACAGCACAGGCAAAAAAAGACCTTCTATCATAAGAAAAATCTGACAGCCAGGAACGCAATCCCTGAAGAAAGGAAGCACTTCATCGGGACATATATCTGGAGTATCTTTCCCTATGGTAGTGATGCATGGACAATAAATGCAGCAGAAAATAAAAGATTGGAATCATCTGATATATGGTGCGATAGAAGGATTATAAGCTTCACTGGATGGATCAATTAACTAAGGAAGAAGTGCTGATAAGAGTAGGAGAAAAAATAAATACCATGACAGCTCAGATGAAAAGTAAAGACAACCTAATGGGTAGATTCAGGGTCGTCCCAAGGGATTGAGGGGCCCTGTGCAAACAAAAGTTGGGGCCCCCCAACTTTGTATTCCCTTTTTGACATTGCAGCACCTTTTAATCATATTTCATGGAAAGAAGGAAATTAACTCACAAAATGGCTAATGATTTCAAAAAATTTACATATGTACTAAGTAGTAGGCAATTTTGGGAAATGGGCGGGTTTCACCGCACCGTCTGAAAAAGGCAAGCTTATGTGGGACCCTCATAGATGCAGGGCCCAATGCAGCGGCACCTGGCACACTACCCTAGGGACAGCACTGGGTATATTTTAAGATAAAAGTTTCTGATACACGATATGCATGGAGGAAATAGTGAATGATGTAGAAATGAATAAATATGTAGAAGGGTACAGGTTAGCTGTTAGAAGGATAACAAGGAAAGCTGCATCGAATCACCCAAGGCCTGATGATGATGATGACAAAAGCACAATTCTATTTAATAGTAAGACGTGAGTCTTTATTGCAGCTCATTCATCCAGAATTTTATTTCATAAGGAATGTAACATATTCATGGATGCATACAAAAACAACTTAAATCCTTCTAACTTTACTCATTTTAATTTTTCCAGCAAGCAATAAATTCCCTTCCATTTGAATCATTAATAACCCTTGCATTTCCTGCATACATTGAACTCTCAATAACAAAATTTCTCAACAATGTGACCTAACATTTTCAAATGTAAAATCACGTTTACTCACAAATTGAAGAATTACTAATTTTACAAGTAGGAAATACGTAAGTGTATGTGATGGAGCTGAGGTACTGATGCTCATAATTTTTAATTGTTGCCACTCACATGGGAGAGTTTACGGGGGAGACTGGGATCGGACCCCCCTTCCCTCCCCCAAAAGCAATTTTAAGGGCACCAACATTAACATATTAAAAAATTAACAACTAAATATCTTTAAATACTTCAAAAAGGGCTAGAAAATGCAGTTTATACATGGCTTATGTACACTTCTCTTGCTCAGAACCCACTTTTTACTCACATCCATTCTTGAGAACACCAAATAGTGGTCTGTTCCTCATTCGGCACCCCTCATATCACTCTCGTATCTAATAGCATTTCTCTCAATCTTTCTACATATATAATGAAATCAATCATATTCTTACTATCACCCCTTTGCCAAGTATTCATATGAATTTTATTTTGTTCAAACCATGTATTGGAGACAAACAATCCTTTCTCCGAGCACAAAATCACCAAATTTTCAACATTATTATTCACTCAAGGGTCATCAAATACCAGCCTCTCTATCAAATTAAACCAGTCTTACACCAACCCAGCCATTCATTTTGCATAGTACAATTATTATCACACCAGGGTCATATTCATTCAAAGCCTCTTTCAATTTTCCTCAAAACTCATCTTTCACACTATAACTCCCTCCATCCACTGGTACATAAAATTTCACAATCACCATTTACTTGTATTGCATTGCTAGCATCTTAACTTCCTCATTGAGGTTCAAGTACCTTGACTTCCATGCATACTAGCTTCAACTTCTGACCACAATGCCAACTCACCATCATCAGTTGGTACTACCCAGTGGCAGATAAAGGAGGGGTACAGGGGGGGCAGCCGCCTCTCCATAATGCCTGGTACAAGAAGAAAAACGGTGGTTATCAAAACTCCATACCCCCCAGACCCCCGGAAAGTAGCAAACAACGACCCAAGCAATGAACTTAATCCACCACTCGTCCTGCCCATGCAATTGACTTCAAAAACACATGGCTTCCATGTCTGTCTCTTGATGGGTCAACCCTATACAGTGAGTGTCTTCAGACCTGAAGAAGCGAGCTGGAACGCTCGCAAAACTGTCGTGGAAAAATGACACTACCCGGAAGCTATCCCGAAAGCCATCATGTCTCAAGACCACTCTGCAGAAGCTTTCATTACAACATTAGCAGGAAAAGCTGCACAAGGGGAGGGCACTGCAAAGGACTGTAACTTTGCATACTCTATTCCAACTTACTGCTAACAGTCAAAGAATAGCCTCGAAAGGACGAAGCCACGATGGCAGAGGCTGTATAGGGGTGACCCATCAAGAGACAGATATGGAGACACAACTGGACAATTGGCACTTGGAATGTGAGAGGTGGGAATAAAGAATGAGTTAATGAACAAAATGAGACGGATTTTAAAGTATCAGGCGAAAGTTTGTGGAAAATTGTCACAGATTAAAATAAAATAATAAAAAAATATTGGTGTGGAAATATTTACAAAGTGTTTTCTGTTACAATGCAAAATGAGACGAGTGAATGTTTTGTGTGTTTTTGAAGCCAAGTGCAAGGGGCAGGACCAGTGGTGGATAAGGTCATTGTTTGGGTTGTTGACTGCTACTTTCCAGGGGTCTGGGGGGTATGGAATACTTTATGACCACCATTTTTTCTACTGTACCACGCAATATGGAGAGGCGGCCACCCCCTCTGCACCCCTCCTTTATCCTGTACTCTGCGGAACCAACTGATGATGGTGAGTTGGCATTATGTATGCAGCTGGATGGGAGTAGAACATGAGTTCCGAGGAAGAGAAGTGCATGTAAGCGAATGAGAGTAAAAGCGGAGAGGTTGTTAGACAAGGAGGTCAGAGTACAGTATGGATGCATGCTTGAGGATATGCTATATTTGAAACAGAGAGATAGGGACGAATATGTATATCGGTCAAGGGAGTGTGAATAATGCATGGGTGAGTTTGAAAGGAACGATATCAGAATTTGCAGAAAATGTGTGGAAAACAGGTGGCAGGGAATATGAAAGGCAATACATAGTGGAATTAAAGAGTGAGAATTGCTGTGAGAGAAAAGGCAGAGGTATATAAGAGATTGATTACAGCCAAATCTGAGAAAGAGGAAAAGAAGGCATGTGATGAATACAGAGAGAAAAAGAATGAATGCAAAATTGATGTGAAAGAGAGCAAGGAACGAATGCAAATGAACGAGCCTAGCAAAATGAAAATTGATTTTGAAGACAGTAAAATTTATTTTGGAAATGGGTTAAAAGAGAAAATCAAGGTGAGGGCAGCGGAATTAACAAAATAAATAGTAGAAGTGGTGAGGTCCTGGTTGATGAAAGTGCTGTCAGGGACTATTGGAGAGAGAATTTTGAAGACTTATACAAAAGAGAAGAGTACAATAACGGTGCAGATGATGAGGATGGACCATGCAAATGAGTATGTGAGAATATCAGCATAGAAAAGAAAATAAGTGAAAATGAGGTCGTAATTGCAAAATTGCAAAATAATTGCAAAAGCAAATTGTGACAAAATTCGTGGTATACCCTATACGCAAAACAAAAATTTCCCGCAGCTAGTGGCGAAAATAGGTGCATACTTGGATGTAGAATAATGTGAACAAGACATCGATACATGCTACCGTTATAAGCAAAAAGTGGCCAGTGCATCGGGCAGTGATTCAGGTGCCATTCACGTGAGATTCCTGAGGCAGAGCTTCAAGGAGATCTTTTTGACGACGTGGAGGGTGAAGAGCAACTTGTCGACGTGCCATGAAGCGTCAATGAAGCACTCTGCCAAGGCCGGCACCAAGTTCTGAGTGCAGCAAAACAAGTCAAGAAATTCAAAAACTAAGACTACTTTTGGGTAAGAGGAAAGATATTGATGCATAAAGCAGAAAAAGAGCCAGTTTTTGTGCTTAAGTGCCTTGATGATCTAAAAAACTTGATTCATTTTTTCATTACAGTAATCTACCGGTTAGAGGTAGGTTGGATAATAAATTTTTAATGTCAATTAAAAATAGTCAATATATGTAACTCCAAGATGATACTAAAATGTTGGCTACTAACCTAACGTTTATACACCAAAACATTCGACATTTAAGAAGAAACTTTGATCACTTTCTTATTCATCTAAATTCCTTTCCCGATAAAGCGGCTGTAATAATGTTAACAGAAATATGGATAACAAGCTCTGAGGTTGATTTATATAGAATTTCTGGTTATAAATGTTTTTCAAAATGTAACGAAAACTGTAGAACAAAAGTTGTGATGGTTTATGTTAAAGAAGAGATCAAATCCTGTTCAGTGCCAATAGCAGCTGGTTCCGCTGACTGTATATTGTTAAATTTATCATTCAATATAATAGAAATACAACTGTAATGTATCTATGGGGACCAAAATATCCCAGCAAAATCATTTTTTAAAGATATAGAACCCTTCTTAAGAGACTATAAAAAGAATCTAGTAATAATAATCTTGTTGATTTCTGTACCTTGTATTTAGGGGCCTAGTGTAGTGATTAGGCGTTTGAAAATATCACCGCCCGAGATTATTTTTCTTGGAAGTGAAGTTTTTCATGAGTGAAATGATTTGTCCTATTTTCATCAGTCTACTCCATCTAGAGTGCCGTTGCAAAATTCATAATCTCATTGGGCGCTACAAGCAATGGCGGTGTGGGTAATTTTTCAAAATCTAGGGGTTAATTCTTCTCTATGTGATTGTCAGTGTGGGAATTTCTGTCAATATCTTGTTTTTTATTGTGAGTTTATTTCAGAGTGGAGATCAGTTGTAACTTATTGTCAGTGGAATAGGCGAAAAAATTATTGATTGCAATGAATGTCAATTTTTCATTTTCATCTATTCTTTGAATATGTGCTTGAATCGCAAATTATGTGCTTATTTGTTTCATTGTGTTCCTCATTTAAAAGTAAGATAAATCCATTTTTAGTATTCTCAGCTACAAATGTTTTCGTTAACTTCAGGTGAATTGGTAAATCTTATATATTTCTAGCTGGCATCCGATGAGCACATCCTGCTTCAGCTGAAATATGGAGGTGGGGTTGAGGCTGGCATCAGGGACAAGAGTGTGAGAATGAAGGAAGGGGAATAGAAGAGAAGACATCTGTTGCAGAAGGTGATAAATGATTTAAATTTTCCATAATAATAATAATAATCATTTATTTGCCCGAAGATCATGTTACATTAGATATGTAGGAGATATAAGGCACGTCACAGAATCATAAATAGACACAGTAAATTACACAAACACTCATTGTTATACAATATTCATTCAGATATTTAAAACTTTGAGCTCAAAAATTCTTTTACAGAATAAAATATTTTGGAGCGAAAAAACTTTAGTACATTTTTTCTGAATACTTTAACCTTAGTTTCAGATTTAAGCTCATATGGTAGATGGTTATAAATCATTATGCCCATGGACATTGGTCCATGCATGGCAGTGGTTGTCCTTACAAAATTTTGATGAAGGTCCATGTGCCTTCTGGTATTGTGACCATGAATACTGTTATTAGTTACAAAGTTTGATAAGTTGATCTTGACAGACACACAAACAGCATACATGTAAACACAGGGAATCGGTAGTAAACCGAGCTTCTTAAACAATGGAAGACAGTGTGCATCAGCCGTAGCATTACATATTAGCCTTATCACACGTTTCTGAATTTTAAAGATAATGCTAATGTTTCATGGGGGGAGGAACCCCAGAACAGAATGCTAAAAACCACATGTGAATAAAATTCACCATAATATATGGCTAACAGCACTTCAACACTTACTGATCGTCTTATGCTTCTAATAAGAAAGCATGTAGAGCTTAGCTTACTACGGAGTTTGCAGATGTGTTCGTCCCATGAAATGGTGTGGGTCAGCGATATTCCGAGGAATTGTGTGCTGGAGATTTGCGGGATACAGGTTCCATCTACGCTCACAGAAATAGGGGCAGGGGCTTTATTTTTGGTGGCAAAGTACATGAGACCAGACTTGTTGGTGTTCAGTTTTAGAAGATTGTGGAGGCACCAATCGGACAGTATGTTTGTGACGCTTTGAGCCCTGTGGGATAAAGCATTAACTGAAGGGGCAGACACAATTATGTTGGTGTCATCTGCATATAATACAGGCTCAACACCAGGCACAGCTTTCACGATTCCAGGTAAGTCATTTATATAAATTAAAAACAAAATAGGGCCTAAAATGGAACCCTGGGGTACACCAATGGTGACTGCTTTTCCAGGAGAGACAAATTGTGAACCTTTTTTGGACAGTATAACATGTTGGCGACGTTCGCTCAAGTAGGATTTAATCCACAATTCAGGGATGCCACTTATCCCATATCTTCTTTGTTTAATTAATAGTATCTGGTGGTTAACAAGGTCGAATGCCTTTGAGAAATCAAAAAATAAGCCTAATGTTTCAGTTCTTTTGTCTAGGTTTGATAGAATTTGGTTCACCATGTAATAAGTGGCCGTGGATGTGGATCTTGATTTTCTGAACCCATTTTGGGAGGTATGCAGCAGGTTGTTAGCTTCAAGATATGAGGTCAACCGGGTATAGAAAACTTTTTCAAATAACTTCCCGATTTGGTTCAGTAGAGAGATAGGCCGGTAGGAATTCATGTCCTGCTTGGAACCTTTGCCTTTGTAGATAGGGATGACTTTGGCAGTTTTAAGCGCAGCAGGGAAAACCCCAAGTCTTAGCGACTCATTAATAAGAAATAACAAATGATCTTTAATAGTAAGGATTGAATTCTTTATAACTGTTACGGGAATACCATCTAGACCTGAAGTGTTTTTGTTAGGTAGATTATTGATAATTGTAGTCAATTCCATTTCAGTACACGGAGTGAGATATAAAGAATTGCAGGAACTGGGGATATGCGAGTACAAGTCAGGATTCACAGGATTAGTGGTTGTCTGATGAAATAAATAGAAGTTGTTTAGAGTTGATGAAATTTCAGAATAGTCTGTAATAATATTGCCACAAGAGTCCAAGAGCTGAAGGTCGCAATGTTGAATACTTGGGCTCCTAGATTCTTTAACTATCTTCCAAATTTCTTTGGATTTATTGCAAGCGTTAGTGATTCTACGGTTGTTAAAGGATTTTTTTGAGGATTGTAGTATATTCCGGTAGTTTTTCTTTAGCGCGGCATATTCTGCCCGGTTAACCAAATCTCTTTTGTGTTTGTAGTATGCAGCAGCTGCCTTCATGTTTCTTGAGAGGCATCGAATTTCGTCAGTGACCCAATGATTTCTTTCTGTAGTCACAGAGAGCGAGCTTTTGGTTTTTTTGGGAACCAGGGGAAAGCAGATGTCAAAACAGTGCTGGAAGACAGAGTAGAAGTAGTTGATGCTATTATCAAAAGATTCCTGGTTGTACATTTCTGACCAGTTCTGTGCATGCAGCATATTGCGAAAATAGTGTGTATTCTGATCGGAGAAATGTCTTTTGAAATGTTTTGTGCACTGATGTGGAGAGTGAACCGTGATTGAGCATAACAAAGGGAAATGATCTGATATATGAGATTTGAGTACCTCCACTTTAACATTCTCCAGGACAATGTTCGTCAAAATGTTGTCTAAAACAGTTGAGGAATTGCCGTAAACTCTGGTCGGTTCGATGTTAGTAGCACTGATGTTGAACGATGATAGCAAATCCATAAATTCTAGTTTGTTTTTAGAGTTCACCAGTAAATTACAGTTGAAATCGCCAGTAATAAGTAAGTTGGGATTAGTAACTGACCTATTAATTATTTCCAGTAGTTTAGCGAGTTTGGCCAGAAAGATATCAAAATCACTCGAGGGAGACCGATACACAGACACAACTACATACACGATACTGCCTAGGGTGAGACCAACAACACTGCATTCAAATGTTTGCTCCTCGTTGAGAATTTTGCTCCTCGTCCATAGCTGATATTTTCTTGATTTCATCTAGATCAAGGGATGGTTAGTATATCATGTTCTTTCTTAAAAATGTGGATATAAATTGTTTAAAGTGAAGACACGAGTGCCTTCTTTGCTCATTTACCATTTGACCGATGCAAAAATACTAACTTTGAATGCCCATATTTCTGATAAGGGGATTTGAAAATATTTTTCTGGTGGTGTCGTAAGTAAATTCTAAAAAAGGAGCTATAATTCATTTTGGATGACATAGCTGCTGATATTAAATTTGCAAATTCGTGTCCAAACGCTAATATGTAATACCTTAAATACTAGATGATGAATATACAACTATTAACCATAAAAAACTCTATTTGGGGAAACATATAATGACATCAGGGAATATAGATTTAATAGAACAACCTGGCACTGAATGTGTCTTATGTTTTTAAATATGTTCCTCTTTGACATCATGACTCACGTAAGCTGTTTCTTTCAGCACATGCAACTGAGGATGATGAAGCAGCAATGATAACGGGAATGCAAAGGAAATGAATCAGTGCTTTAAATACGATGAAGAAGCTTAATATGTCACATAGTATTTTTTAACCATTTGTAATTTCAATAAATTGTATTTTTATCAAGTTTGCATTTTCTTTAAAAAACTCTTTTATACCTATTGTAAGTACATGAGTTCTGCCCCCAATGCTAGTCACAGCCATGACTGTTCCATCAGTACTTTAATCATATTTTCCATTTTTGGGTGTAGTTTGTTCCACAGTCCCATAATTATTATTATTATAGCTCTATAATCACTATTTTCACTAAAGCACCATAGCCATAGTCATTCTAGAATACTCTATCTTATCCTATTATACAGCTAAATATATCGGAATTTTTTCTAATCACCTTTTTCAATTTCTTATCATGAAAGTTTTGGAGAAACTGTTTTCCTTCAGGTAGCTCTCGGTGATATAGTGGCAATGACTGCAGTACACCAAAGGATTCAACTATTCATACCTCAGGTTTCCATTTACATGTCATGTATATTTAAAAGGAGAGACTGCGGCGTGAGAGAAATGATTTTTGAAAAGTAAACAATTGTGTTATGACAAGCATTTGAAGAGTTGCATTGCAGTGCATCTACTTCATAGCAGTGCCATGGACCTGCTCTGTAGTAATGTAATGTGTGCCTATGCAATTTACATGATTGGCTACATTATGTAGCACCACTGCGTAAAATCTACTGCATACTGCTGCGCAGCAAATACGTAGCACTGCTGCGCAGCAGATGCGTAGCACTGCTATGTAGCAGATATGTAGCACTACTGCGTAGCAGATTCATAGCACTGCTGCAAAGCAGATACGTAGTCTGAGGAACCATTTGAAGCACACCGTTATGTATCCAGTATACGTAACCAGTCCCTAAACAGTATGTAGCATCTAAGCAGTTGTTACATAACATTCTATTTGGGGGGGGAGGCTGTGAAAGTCATGAGTGACTTTGACATGAGTGACATGAGAAACCAAAAAGGAAGAGTTTAGCGCAGAAATGAAGAAAGATAGAGATTCACGGCCATGAGGCCAAAGGACAAAGATATCATCAATATAGCGGGTCCAGAAGAGAGGTTTGAGGGGTTGGTTTTTGAGGAAAGGGCTTTCAAGATGGCCCATGAATAGATTTGCATAAGAAGGTGCCATGCGAGTACCCATGGCGGTCCCTCTGATCTGAAGGATAACTTTATTATGGAAGGAAAAGGCGTTTTTAGTTAATACTTATTCTGTTAATTTAACAATAAAGTTGGTGGAGGGAAGATGTGGTTTAGGGTGTTGGGAGAAATAAAAACGGAGAGCTTCAATTCCTTCATGATGGTGTATACTCGTATAGAGGGAAGTGACATCTATTGTGGCCATAAGAAGGTCAGTGTTAGTCGGGATAGGGATGGCGTGTAGAAGGTCGAGGAAGTGGTAGGTATCTTCGATGAAGGAGGGGAGAGACATAACTAATGGTTGCAGGTAATGATCAATCAGTGCTGAGATCCGTTCAGTGGGCAGTTGATGCTAGAGACAATAGGTCGACCAGGATTGTTGGTTTTGTGAATTGTAGGAAGCATGTAAAAATGGGGTGTTTTGAAGTTAGAGGCTGAGAGGATGGCGATTTCGGAGGGAGTGAGGCCTTCGGCTGGGCCGAATTCCGCCAGGAATAAAGTTATTTATTTCTGGAATTCAGCGTTTGGGTCTTGGGGGAGGAGGGTATAAGAAGAGGGATCATTTAGTTGCCGAAGTCCTTCGGATATGTAGGCATTTTTATCCAGTACGACAACCGTTGATCCTTTTTCTGCCTTAGTGATGATGATCTCATTATTGTTGGATAACTTTTTTAAAGCGAGTGCTTCTAGACGGGTGAGATTACTTGGTGGAGTTAGTGATTGGAGAAATGACTTTTCAGATAATTTAGTGAGAAAGAGTTTAATGAAAATTATAACGGATGGTTAGCATGGAGTGCTTTAGGTTCCCGTTGAGACGGCGGGAGAAATTTGGAGAGGGGCTGTTGAGTAGACGAATGAGTGGAGGGGATATTAGGATGGGATTTCCAGAATGCACGCCATCTCAAGTTTCGGCAGAATTTTAAAGCCGGATTCGCATTCAAGCGTTCCACGCGTCTCGCGCGCACAGTTTACGAGCGAAACGCACGAAAGGTCCACATTCAAGCGTAGGCAACGTCGTCGTTCGCGTGAACTGCACATGGTGACACCTATTGGAGGATGAATTAAGTTGTAAAAATAAGTCGAGCCTCTGCGTGCGTGGACGCGCCGGGAGCGTACGAGCATCGAGGTGGTACGAGAGCGACTTGACACCTCTTTCATTCATTATGAGGGCATGTAAATGCACGGTGGGCTTGGATTGGCTTTGAATTAAAAGTGCTTGCAACGATGAAATCTTTTCAAATTTCATTTCTACGATGTCTCACGAATATCTTTAGCTCCAAAAGAAAATAATTGGTGGAGCGATTCATGAGAAAATTGATTTTTATTGATTATATGGCATTTTTCGGTCGGAATTTTTCTGTGATGAAAATTCCAAGTCCGGAACTTGTTCACGTATATTCAATTATGGTAATTTTATAATGCATTCGTCATGAAATTGAATTGGAAATATAAATTAAATTGATTTTATTATCTCGAACCATAATAGCGCGAGTAATAATTTTGAGTCACTTAATGCATGAAAATCGGATCTTACTACCATTCTATGTTATAACATACATATTATTATTATATAATCTATACTATCATTATTCTGCAAGATAAAACAGCTTACTGTATAGTAAATTATTGTTTTAGATCAAATTCAAATAATGAATTTAGAAAAATAAAAATCCACTTCAGTAATAATTAATTTAACATTTATTCAAACATCAATAGTACTAATAGACATTAAAATGAGTGATAATACTAAAAGCATGAAGCAGTATTTCTGTGAATTCCGGATGGTTCTTAGAGATTTCATACTTAGATGATTTTCCCATATAAGTTTGAAATCAGCGTGGACAGATTCCACTGTAGAAACCAAGGCCTACTTGCATTTTGTCGCAAAAATCGGGTATGTGAAAAAATACTGCGTGGACTTTAGGTGTTGCCGTTGTATTGAGCATAATAGAGCTCTCTTTGAATGCGACAATCTTATTTTTGAAGTTGGGATTGAAGTTTTTACCAAAGCAGGCCATAACATCATTTATAAAATTTTCTAATACAGTTACGTACATCAAGCTTCTCAAATTTTGACTTCTTGATCGCAGTAAATCAAGTTTTACCCACAGTGTTTTGTAAGGATTGCCGCTGAAATTCCCTTGACGTATATCGCGAGTCACACTGCATGTCTCTGCCGACTGAAAAGAATCTAGCTCAAATTCATTCAATAAATGTGTATGTAAAGTGTTCACGACACCTATCATTAAATGCAACTCTGGCGGAGGAACGATTTCGAGGATTAGAAAAAAGAGGACTGTAGACGCAGTTTTTTGTAAAATTTTGCACCTGTTTTCTTAGCTCATGGCAAAGAACATTGGATGTAATTTACTAACGTGTAAGCTATCGCTCTGTACGTATCGCAAATATTCAAATTATCATTGGTTTCGTAACACTAGGTACATGGGCAGTAACTGCTATGCAACATTATACCAACCAGAATGTAGGCCAATTTAAGATCGGTTGCGATAGTTGATAATAAATAATGCCCGCAAAGTTGATAATATTTATTGCAGACCAGAAGGATACATTCCCATAATTTTCCTGAGAATTACCCAGGCAGCATTTTGACGCTGGTCCAATGTCGGGCCAACATCGGCTAATGTCGGTTATGTATTGGCCCGACGTAGGCTGCCGACATTGGCCCAGCATTGGAATGATAACGTTTGCCGGTGGTAAAACGACATTGGCTTCCAATGTTGGCCCAGTGTCGGACCGATGTCGGCTGGTGTCGGTCCGGCGTCGGGATGATGTCGGTTCAGAGTTGGGATGGTGTCAGGCCAACGTCGGGCCAACATCGGCTAATGTTGGTCCAACGTCGGCTACCGACATTGGCCCAGTGTTGGAATGATAACGTTTGCCGGTGGTAAAACGACATTGGCTTACAATATTGGCCCGGTGTCGTAACGATGTCGGCTGGTGTCGGTCCGGCGTCGGAATGATGTTGGTTCAGGGTCGCGATGGTGTCAGTCCAACGTCGGGCCAACATCGGCTAATGTTGGTCCGACGTCGGCTACCGACATTGGCCCAGCGTTGGAATGATAACGTTTGCCGGTGGTAAAACGACATTGGCGTCCAATGTTGGCCCAGTATCAGAACGATGTCAGCTGGTGTCGGCCCAGTGTCGGGATGATGTCGGGTCAACATCGGTTAATGTTGGCTGTGTTGGCATCAAGTCGGCTTCCGACATTGACCTAGTCTTGGAATGATAACATTTGCCAGTGGAAAACGACAATGACTTCTAATGTTGGCCGGGTATCGGAACGATGTCAGGATGATGTTGGTCTAATGTAGAAATAATGTCCAGTGTTAGAATGGTTTTGTGCCACCGGTAAAACATTGGGTACTATTTGAAATGGATACTAATGATGGATGGAGAAGACAGAAGTAGGAAATACTAAGGCCAAGAATGTGTTTTGGGTGGGTAAATGCTCATAAATATATTGATGGGGATATCTATGGTGATTTTAGCACAATAGAACTAGAGTAATAACGATTATTGGACTATGGAACTAACTAAACTAAAAAATGGATAATATAGTCACAGTAATGATGGCACAGCCATGGATGTGACTGCCATTGAAGCCAGTTATCATGTACTTACAATAGGTATAAAGGAGTGTGTTTCTGAAATAAAATACAAACCTGGTAAAAATACAATTTATTGAAATTACAAGTGGTTACAAAATCCTAGGTGGCATATTAAGCCCTTTCACGCAATTTGAAGCACTGTTACACTTCTCCTGTATTCCCATTCTCATTGCTGTTCATCCTTCTCAGTTGCTGAAAGAAACAGCTTACATGAGTCATCATATCAAAGAGAAACATATTTAAGAATATGATCAAAACAAAATCAGAGCCAGGTTATTCTTGATATATATTCCCTGATGTTATTATATTTTGCACCAAACAGACAGTATTCATGGCTGATAATTGTATTCTCATGGTCTGGTCTATTAATTAAGGTAGCATGTATTGGCATTTTGACACAAATTTTCCAATTCAAAATAAGCAGCAATAACATCAGAAATGAATGCAGAGCTCCTAATTTACCTACGACACCACCAGAGAATTTTTTTCAAACCCCCCTAATCCGAAATATGGGCAATTAAAGTTCAGAGTATTTTATATTGGTCAAATGGTAAATGAGCAAAGACAGGCACGCACATTCATGTCTTTACGTTAAACAAATGATATACACAGTTAGAAGAAAGAACTAACTGAAGATTTACTACTCCTCCATTTGTATAAGATGTAACTGAGAAAATCTCGGCTATGGAAGGTTTAATTATCATATATTACCTTTCTCAAATGACGTTTCCTCTTCTATTCCCGTTTCCTCTTCCTTCATTCTCGCACTCTTGCCTCTGCAGCACTCTTCCTCCTCTTAATTATGAGACTGTCTGCTTCGATCTCACCTCCATATCTCTATCTGCATGAGTTGAAGCAGGATGCCTTCATCAGATCCCAGCTAGAAATAAAAGTTTTAACAAGTCACCTTAAGTTGGGCAAAAAATTGTTGCTAAGAATAAATACTACTAAAATGTGAGGTTGACTAACCGTTACACAAATGTTACATGCTTTCGCCTCACATATCAATATGAATAACCCCTCTCAATACTATATCATATAAAATGCACGAGAAAATAACATAGCACTGGTGGAACACTTCTACGTGAAAATACACAGGTAAATTTAATAAAAATAATTGGACTGAATATGCAACCGCATTAGCAAATAAGAAGTGAACCTTCTGAAAGAGGGGCACGATTTCATAAACCACGAAGCTTAATAATGATACATAATAATGAAATCATCAACAAAAGCTTACCTTACTTCAGTGATGCTTGGCCGTGTCCAATCATTAGCATCTTCCATCCAACTAGTATTGCGAAGGGCAAAGCAATCCAAAGCGTCCAACCTCGAGTCGCAGAAACGGCAGAAGTGACGATGGAGTTTAAAGCGTTGCAGCAGGGAATATAATACAACAAAAAAGCGTTGCAGCAGGGAATACAACAAAATATAGGGAATATTTTGTTCCCTTGAGCACGTTGCGTTATTTAGCCTTGTACGCAACCGAAATATCGTTCTTCATTTGTTCGTAGCAGCGCAGGCGCACAGAGCAGCGCCAATTGGGAGTTGAAACCCGCATTTTTCAAAACCGCAACTCCTTCATCGGGTTTTAAATCCCTTAAAACTTTTGAGTCGTCATATATATATATCGCCGGGTTACGTGCTTTAAAGTGTCATGCCTGATTACAATGTAGTAAGTTGCTGCTATAGCCATAATTATTCGAAAGATTCTTGCATATTTTCGCGAGTACAGTCGTCATGATGAACTCTTTATATATGTACAGTGTTCTTGGTCGTCACTAGCACCGCAACGGCGGATTACGGGGAGAGGGGTTTAGGATGGAGGAGGCGGCGGCCACTCTCGGTAATTCCTGATACAATATAAAAAAAATATTAATTACATCGTAATTCTTTTCGCATTATTATCATTAATACCCAAAACATTAACAAAAATCAGAAAAAAAATCTTCAGTTAAGAGAGATTATAACGTCCTCCAATGAAAGGACGACGAATACGACTATACAACTATGTTATGAAAATATGAGGTAGTTCCATAGTATTTTTTCTAAGGGTTGCCCATTTAAGATCTGAACAAGTCCAGATCTGGCGTTCCTAAAATCTGAACTAGTCTAGATCTGGCCCACTTAAGATGTGAAAAAATCCGGATCTGATGAATTCTAGCCCTGATCAAGACCAATTCTGGCCAGATCTGATGTATTTCAGCCATGATCAAGACCAGATCTGGCCACATCTGATGCATTCCAGCTTAGCTAATGACCAGATCTGGCCAGATCAATTTGGATCAAACCAGATCAGAAATTTTCTCCTAGGAAGGGACAATGCAAATTATTCAGCTAACCATCTTTCAACTAACATTACGTACTAAAGTCAATATATTGAAATATTAATCCAAAGTTGGTGTGAACAAATTTTACAATGTGTGCTTGAAGAACTATCTGACTACAAACACATTAAATCATGAATTGTAATATCAGTTATTGGATTTCAGCTGCTCTTTTCCATTTATTGTTCACTCATCATGTATCATTTTTATAGCTCGGTGCTAGTGGGTATATCTAAAATGGCATAGTCTGAACATGATGAAGGGTATTTTTTCTGGTGGTGAAGTATTTTCCCTGGATGATTGCAGAAAGATCCTACATCTGGTCTGGGGAGTTTCCGAAAGAGCAAAACATCTATAGATGTTTAGGATATACTGCCGAACTCCGGGGTTCCACTATCTCTAATAAATCCATACCCCGCAGACTCCCTGAAAAGTGACCCATGGCCCCCAAAACAATGGTAACCCACCCCCCCACATATGGCCATGATATGATTTTCAAGAATTCATGGAACTCCAAAATGAAACATCGGGCCAGCATCGTACCGACGTCAGCAAGTGGTGTCGGCAGTACAACTTAAAGCTGGTGTTGGCCCAATATCGGCTTTGCGTCGGCAAAGTCGGCCAACCTAAGCCGACTCAAAGCCGACATTGGGCCGACATCAGCTATGGTTGGCCGACTTTGCCGACGCAAAGCCGATATTGGACCAACATCGGGCCGATTGATGATGCTGCCTGGGTAGGTGCGAGATATATTATCATTATTTTATATAACAACTATCATTAATTTATAACCCGCCCGATCCTTCACCGATTATAATATAAAAATAATCCGAATCCTTAAGGTGTTTAGCGGAAATACCATCTTCAAATATCTGCCTATAATAGTTTTAGTCAAGCTCTCCAAAACGCGTAGTTGAGCTGCATTAATGAGATAGTCCTTTTCCAACTGATAAAAAATATTAATCGCAACGACTTTCGATAGCACGTAATTGCATTTTATCTAAAAAAAATGTGTTTCATTAGGAGACGGAAGCACGTAATCGTACAGAGAATTATGAGGAAAGGAATGTTTCAAATGTTACTCATCCAATATTAGCTAAGAATTAGTTCGAAAACTGAGGTTGAAAAATCTCGTACATAAGATTATTCAATACTTTTAAGCTAAAGTAGTGGCTAAATTAAATGTTTAGGTTAAATATTGAGGGTTAAAAAAAATTAATTCCTCATGGGATTGAACCTGCAATCTTCTCACACGCAGATATGCGCGCTGCCGACCGGTCTACAAACATAATTTTAAGGTTTCCGGTTTCGGCAGAATTTTAAGGCGTCAGTGAGAATATTCACTGAGTTAACTCTTGGAGTGGGGGAAACAGACAATCCCTTTTTGAGCATCGAATGTTCGTTTGCATCGAGGGAGAAGGAGGAAAGGTTTAATACTTCGCGGTCAGCGGTAGGGGCGGAAGTTGGGAGGACCTCATGCGGCTGGGGGTGACGTTTTGGGAAAACCAGAGGGCCACGATTGTAGAGGTCCACGTGGGGGGGGGGAGATTGTAGAGGGTGGAAAGGTCCGGCTTGAAGAGAAAGAGTGGAGGGGGCTTGGGAGGGGGAGGGGGCGTCAGTTCAGAGAATGGCAAGGAAATGCCGTAATTTACAAAAGCAACGCAAATGGTGGAAAGTTTCTGTAGGTGGGTAGCGCGTCCACGAGATTGGTTTCGCAGTGCAGAAGAGAATATATATATATATATATATATAGTTTTAAAAACAGGCACACGGAAATGAAAAGGACACTCCAAAAAATATTTTACGGGACGTTTCGACGGTTAGGCCGCCATCGTCGGCAACAAGCCCTGGCCCGGCACAAGTCGTCCCAGCCACGGCACATTTTTACCCTCTGATTTTTCGGCTTTACCATCTTCCGTATCAATAGTGTCATCGTCCAAATTCAATTATATGTTTCCAATCCCTTTCTTTCGCCTTCTTTAGGAAATTTAGGCAGCGGTAAAAGTTTTTGCAATTATTATCACTCAAGCAACATAAAATTGTTGTGTGAATTCAGTGAAAAAATCATTCACCTGGACTGGGATTCGAACCCAGAAGGATGAAGGAGCATAGAAGAGATTTGATTAACAATAACGAAACAACTGCAATGGTGAAACACTTAGTTCACGAAAACCATTGGTGTGAATTTGACCCAAAAATTTTACATTTCATTGACAAAGGGCTGAAACTTGACTTTGTGGAGCAATTTGAAATAATAAATAGCCCTGCTGATTTTAAACTATGTAATTACTAAGCTGAGGACATTGCCTAAAATGCCTATTTTTTTTCTTTTACCCAGGAAAGCAATTTTATGACGTTATAAGTTCATCTAGGATCATTTATGGCGAAATTAAGGCAATTTGTTACTGCCTAAAAATGCCTATTTTACCTGTTTGCGCCTTTTTCTGCTGATATCGCCTATTTAAGGGCCTAAAAATTCAATATTCATCTCAACGTTACCAAACGCACTTCTTAGGATGCTACCTATTTAAAATCCTCAAGTTTAGAAAACCTGACAACTTAACGGAGTTCTTTTTATTCACAACGGACGTCCGACAAAGAACTCTGCGCACCCTCCCGGACATACTTTACATTCCCGTACTTTTAAGTTCACCAATGCAATCTCTGCATTCTCAAGGATAGCTATTGCCTTAGCAACAGAATCGATTCATCTTTTTGATACATAGGAAAATATGGTGGCACACTGGAAATATTGCTACATTGAAAGAACATGCACGGGCACTCAAGAACAAGCAGGAAGAAAAATCATCCATTGCACAACATGTCTTGGCGGAGCCAGGTCACAGCATCAACTTTGAAAAACCAAACATCCTGGCCAAAGAAAAGAGTTATTTCCCAAGAATCATCAGTGAAGCTGTGGAAATAATCAAGAGGCCACACAACATGAATAGGGAATATGGATACACCCTTTCCAACACTTAGAAACGTGTATTCAATGGCCGCAAAAAGGACCCTTCCCACTTCCCGCGTTTTGCGGATGTGAGCCAGGGACCAATCAAATGAAGAACTGGCGGGTGTCATCCACACGAACGACATACATACCGGCCCTTTCGAAGCATACGAATTTCAGATAATCTGATTCCATCATCATCGGCACCTACTTAATTACAGGCTTGGCAAGGGCTGAGTTCCGATATGCTTAATGCAGTCAGCGAACGGAAACAAGGTTAAGATGAATGCCATAAGTATAACTACTTTTAAAATCCCCTAATGCTTTCGCCAACAGCCATACCACGATGAAAACACCGGTTCTCGTCCGATCACCGAAGTTAAGCATCATCGGGCCCGGATAGTACTTGGATGGGTGACCGCCTGGGAACACCGGGTGCCGTTGGCTTCTTTTCCTACCTTTCCCCCTTTTTTTCTCCCTCCCTTTTTTCATCCTCCTTTCACATATTTTCTTCATCTAATTCAGCAGCCTTCATTTTAATTGCTGTTTTTTATTTTGCCGATGCCGAGAAGCTAGAGGAACTGCTTCTTAAATATCTTATTTCATGGCATAATCCTTCGCAAGCTTCCAAATTCACATGGCCCATCCATTGAAATTTGGGTGTTTTACTTCAACAATGTACTTGAGGATTTCTTTTAATCCTTCCAATAAATCCTTTGCACGCGCAGAAAACTAACATGCAGAACAATACCTTGGACACATCTAGTGGATAATATTACTAATACTGTTAATTTATGAATGCTACGAGATGCTTCTTCCTGCAGAGAACAAAATAAAATAATGCCGGACATATCAAGCGGTGTGAAGTGTTAGTAATGATGTTATGTTAATAAACACAAGCGAAATGTTTCAACTCTACCCATTGAGGGTGGGAGTTTCATATGATTGACCTATCGCAACTATTATGATCCCTTATTGTGCGAGGGAAAAATGACATTTTAAATCTATCGGTTCTGCAGTCAATTTCCTCTATCTTATTCCTGTGATCGCTTCTACCGTAGTACGTTTGCTCTAGCAATATATGTTGAACGTCCGGTAAAAAACTGTCTGCTCCGAACTTGCGCAAAAGTTATAACTAAGCTGAGGACATTTCCTAAAATGCCTATTTTTTCTTTTACTCAGGAAAGCAATTTTATGACGTTATAAGTTCATCTAGGATCATAAATGGCGAAATTAAGGCAATTTGTTACTGCCTAAAAATGCCTATTTTACCTGTTTGCGCCTTTTTCTGCTGATATCGTCTATTTAAGGTCCTAAAAAAGCAAAAATTTTCCAACGTCACCAAAATTCTCTTTAGAGCGGAGCTAGTCAGTTATTTGTTTCTTTTTTAATCTATCAAGGTTGAAATAATGTCATTAAACATGCATAAAGAAAAATCATCCAGAGTGTAAATATACAAAGAGTAGAAAAACATCGATGGTAATTTTACGTGATGCGTACATGCGATGGTTTCAATTGCCAAACACTGGCTTTTGAAGGTACCAATCAGTATTGCTGAGTTTAAAGAGATAACGCCCGAAGTTGCTCTGCCTTCAATGCCAGTGTTGATATTATAGGGAACTTGGCTAAATACTGCATTATAACTGCAGATAAAGTTATTGAAATACGTGAGGTCTGTGACAGGAATGATGTTCACCTTTCAACTGATGTATCATCAGTTGGAACGTCTTTTTCACCCACTTTAAGGTACATTATTTTAGCTGATTTCGCTCATATTTTATACTGTGTCAATTCTGTCTATAAGAAAATTAAGCCATCATGGTGCATGAGTAGGTTTTCTGTAGGCAACAGAATATCTGGATGAAGAAGAAGCAAACTGCACTCTCGAATCCAAAGCAGCAGAGTTGAATCTTGATGTCAACGCTGATCCTACGTTTATCAGATGTAATTTTGGTTAACTACCATCAATCATGTCATCGCTTGAGGCAAGAGAACTACTCCTTGCAATGGCTACAGAGAAAATCTGAACTGTGGAGGGTGACCTTTTTGATATACCAAGTGATGTGGGAAAATCCATTGCTCAAGAATTTAAGACGTTATACGGAGAAACCATGGATGGGAATACATTAATAAGGTGGAAGACATCTTATGAAGAAATTATATGGCTCTAATACTTAAGTCCATAAGAACTGTCATTGTTGCTGAGATATATTACCAAAAGTTTAATTTTTCATATTAGGGATACATTTTAATGAAGCTAGAAATCCATTCAGGGGTATTTATAACGAAAAAAATCAAGTTGTTACTGTATTTAAATGCCAATTTAATCGCTTTGTGCCTTTTTATGCATATATTGCTGATGTGAATGTCTTAAATTGTAAAAATCGCCTATCGTCCCGAATTTTTATTTCCCCGTCTACATAAGTTATTTTAATTCGTCGCATTGTTGCCCGTTTTTCTTTCTGACCGGTGCAAAAGAGCTCTCAAATGTAATTTTTTTACTTCTAAATGAACAGTTAAATGAAGCTGAGGTGCAAGCGCCGGGCTCTTCAATTTCACCATGGGCCTCATCCCATTCTCGTACCTACCCCGCATTCGCACTACCCGGTACAACACGAATTTCAGTCGCTAGTGCCTCGTTTCCAAATAATGGTAAGCTACAACAATATCCACCTCCGCGATTATGCCTGAGAGATGGAAAAACGTCACCGTCTTATATTTTACCACTTGACGTATCGCGCGTCGTATCACTACAATGTTCACTCGAATGTCGTAGGGGCAAATATTGTGCCGCGCAACCTCCATCAAGTAGTTACAGTGTCGGGTGTTGTATCCCTCTGGTGTGCACACCGCCTAGTTGCCACTGAGAGTTCTGCCAGAACGACAAAGACATGCTAATTGCCACATTTATAACATGCTAATTTGGTAAATTACTATCCTCAATTCAATCGCTGGAGAAAAGAGAACTACTCCTAGCGGCAGCTGTGGAAAAAATTCGAAAGGTGGAATGTGAACTTATTAATATACCAACATGTGGGAGAAGTCTTGATTTGAAAATTCAAGAAAGTTATGTAAAGGAACTCTGGATGGGAAGGAGTCCATAAAAATGCAGGCATTTTATCAGGGACTTCGGTTGCTCCAGGACCAAAGATGACAGCAGAAGAGCTTGCATCATTTAAGTATTGCCCTATTACCTCGCGTGAGGTTGAGAGGTCATTTTCATCCTATAGAAATATCGTGACTAACTCTCGGCATCAGTTTACAGGAGAACATTTAGAGAAATATGTTTTTTGTAAATAGTAATGTAACTTGAAATAAGCAAACCTTTTGAATTTTATATTTCTTCAATTTATAAGCTAATTTTTTTGGAGTTTTATCCTCTTTCCTCTCCATCAGTGTTACCGAAAAGTAATCGTGTATTTCAACCAAAGCTTTAAATTCCAGATGCTTATTTGTGGCAATAAGCTGCATTATGTTTATAGCCGGCCACGGTGGTGGCGGGGTAAAGTCTTCACCTGCTAATCTTGGGATTATGGGTTTAAGTCCCGGCTGGGTGGACATTTCACCACCCAAGGCGTAGATGTATGTCAAGTTTTGTTTGTATGGTCCTTGTAAAACCTGATTACAGGCTTAGCCTTTTGGGATTCCAGGACGGACAGAATCATCCGAAATGCCAAAAATATTTTAAGCGCCTATTTCAAGTGCCTATTTTGACATTTTTAGTGCCTATTTAGGCTGCCTATTTCTTCATTTTTAGTGCCTAAAAGTCCTCAGCTTAGTAATGACACTATGTTCCTCTCCCCTTCTCCTCTCCTTCGAATCCGCCTACCACCCCGACAGTCTCACAGATAAGGCATCTGACCTTGCACTTTAAATGGCTCCAATTCCCTCTTTTCCCTCTTTCCTAACCTCCCAGACACTCACCTCCCCCCCCCCCTCACTCCCTCACAAACAAATTCTGTGACCGTTAGAAAACTAATCCTCCCCCTCCACATTCCCTTTCCCTCCTCCCCCCCCCACCTCTGGTTATTAAGGTATATAAGGCAAACGTGAACCTATTTCTGTACCTGAAGATGACACAAGTTTGTCGATACAATGGTCGTATCGTAATAAAAAGTGTGGAAAAGAACGAAGTATTTTATTATCTGTAACATGAGAAATTTCCACCAGGTGAAGCCGGAGACTTTGTCTTAGATAGATATTATGTTCTAAAGTTCCAGCCTTTACAGTGTGGAAATTCATTTTTAAATGAGAGTGAAAAATAAGTGGAAAGATACGTTTTTTCTCTCTAATTTAAGATATTACTATGTCTGTTTGGGGAATGGCTGGAGAGAAACTGGTCATCGGTATTGGCCTACTCGAATATTTGGGCACATTCCGGGGCGTGGCAGACATGGATTCCAGAGTTTTACGTCCTATTTGAAAGATGGAGTGCAGTATTTGAAGTGCTATCAGTAAAACACCGAAATAGGGATTGGAATTTTGCTGATAAATCTTCATTGCTGTCAGTATTTGAACATTTGAACCCAAAATCTACGGGATGTGGAGCCAGTGCTCTAGCCACCTCACCAAACTATTTAAGCTGTCAATAGTATGAAAAAAGTAAGAGAAATGCTATAAGTCTCAATAATTCAAATAAAACTAGATGGATTGGCTCTTTTGTTATGTTTCAAATTCTTCAAAATTGGAAAGAAATATCACAACTACTTGTATTTATTGATTTCCCTAAATTAAACAGATTATAAGAAGAGTGCAGCGTTAATAAAATCCCGTCATTCACTTCTACATATAATAATTAATAATAGTAGTTTCTTGGAAAACATGAAAAATTCCTGGCAAAGTTAGAACCTGCTTATTCCGCTGTAAAAATGAAGTAGACAATGCTCTTATTTCATCTTTTAGCTGAAGTAGAAAGTTCATTTCAGGATAAATATAAACATTTCCTCTAAATTGACCCGATAAAAAACAAAATTTATACGGCATTTTGGAAAGAATTATGCTATTAAGCCATTTCTGTGTTAGCGAAGTTGTCAAACCCTCTAAACATAAGTGAATGGCTTTCTTGTGAAGGCTTCCACTGAGTACATATTTCACCAGAAAGTACTGGTATTTCGAGTTTCCAACCGCAAACGTCCATATTTTTGGGACAACAGTTTCGCTGGCGTTGCAGTCGGGGTCTTCAGGTCAATTGAGAATTAAAAAGTGAAGTGAAAACTGTTGTCCCAAAAATATGGATGTTCTCACAATCAGTAGAATACCCGAAAGACTAGATATTTCTGATAAGTAAATGTATATTCAATGATGACATTTGTTGAAAATTGCTAGAGGAAACAAGTTTTCCTGGACATGCATTCAAACCATCTAGATTTTCTGGGCAAACATGCATACTACGTATTATTCCACGCTGGATTCCCAATTCTCTCATAAATCCGAATGAGCATGATTTGATTCCCAGTCTAGGAAGCCTATTTTTCCATAGTATATCAACCATTTCCTTGCCATTTATCCTGGAAGTTGAGAAAATGTTGAATCAATGACAAATATAGCACCTGAAGCTACAAAAATCCGCACTTGCGGGCAAGGGCTATAGGTGTTAGGGAACGGAGGTCAGCATGGGTATTCACAAAACATACCAATCCAGAAAATTGATGAAAATGCCTTCAAAGAGCTAAGCTTTGACTCCTTGAGCAATGCCTTTTGTATTTTTCCTATCTTCTCTAGCTTGAGAAAGAATCTGGTCACATTTAGGTTCCAACAATACAAGCATAGAAACAGATGAACAAATAAAATAGTTGAGAAGTCTGTGGCACTTAATAAATATCACTTGGAATCATCAAAAGGAATCTTAATTAAGATTTTTGCCCCTTGCTTTGTCTTCTGTACGTCGCGAGACATACCTACCGATGATCAGCAGTTTGCAAATCTGCTTAGCTACGTCATAACAGTAATTTGTATATCATAGGAGTTCAACCTTTTTTGAGAAGTCTTATAACCCTTTATGTGAATTCTTTCGTAAACTGAGTACATGGGTAATTTTATACCACTAAAATTATATTGCTTGAAACATGATGGTATTGAGTAAACACATTATTCTGCCGAACAGGCCATTATTGAATTTGTCACAATTACTGAACTATATAGCCGATAATAACTCACGGATTTTAATTGCGATGACTTTCAATAAAAATATTGATTATATAAACATCAGTGCCTATGCCTATTAGTAGCAGCAGCTTCTAATGTGATTATGGATAATTTAAATTCAATATACCTTTATAATTGAAGAATATTTTTTTCGAACTGATGTTCACATTTATGAACATTACGGGTTTTATTCCGAGCCCTCGCATCACTAAACATCACTGTTTATTAATGCAAGATTACAATCCGACTCAACACACTGAAAGCTGTGCGAATTTTTAACTCTGTCCATAAATGATAAAATAACTCTGCTTGGCAATGGTAAAATCTGTTTGATATCTTTCTGTGTCTCTTGTTTTTTTTCGTTTGCATTAATGTTTGTAGGGGTGCCTATTTTTTCACAGAATATTTCCAAAAAAAATTTAAAAAACTTAGCTTAAGGTTTCCGTCATCGCTTTTCTTCTGAGTAAACGTCTCCGTCAATGCTAGCATGCGAACGTAATTAATTAATGAAATATTGGATTAGTATCATTCTCAGTCCGTCCCACTTTAGTCATAATTTCAAATATTAATTGATCCGTCCGGTTCCGTGAAGTACTGAGTCACGTATGCATGTGCGTTTAGACATCTTTATTGAAATGACGTCTGGAAAGTGGGTAGAATCGAGAAATTCTGGGAAAACCCCGGCGTCCAGCAGAGGTCATGAAATAGAGTGTACTCCCGGGAGTTGGCGAATGGCTGATTGATATAAATTCAATTGACAGCGTGATATACTCCCTCCTTGGACACGATTCACCAATAAGCGACGACCGCGACGACACGGGCGCGACACCATTGGTCGCCGGGGTCCCTGAATCATCAACCGGGAGTCTTCCTCACCCGAATCCCATAAAAGCGTCCCATCGCTTTACACCCACAATAGTCGAACCGGCATCAGCGGCTCCGTGTGTGCCCAGGCGAACGAAAACCATTACCCGAAGGCGGAATCCAAACGATAGTCTCAGACATGAAGCACAATTTCGATGTGACCAAGCCACTTCCGGTGGACCCCACCGCGGAGTCAAGCGTGCTGGTGATCTACACCGGAGGCACCATCGGAATGAAATTCAATGAAGTCAAGGGTAAGTATAACAGTTTTTTAAACTAAGAATTAACTTTTAGGCGTTTATTTACTTACATATATATTCCCATTTTCGCTACGATTCTTCTCCAACAACTAGGATGGGAATCGCATTCAGACCGTCACTAAAAATATATACTTAATCTTTTATGTAAGTTCCATACGAAAGATATTCTGACGACGTCAAAAACATTTTATAAAACCCAACACACTACTGGAAATTAGATCATGAAAATAAAATTAGGGATATAGACTGCAGAATGGACAGGTTCAAACTTCACTTTTCCCGAGAACGATAAGTGACCATAATGGCTGTTACTAAGACTTTAGTTAGGTTTGTCGATAGGTAGTGTCTCTAATTATTTTATTCAATCTCTAGTGCTTATTTTTATGCAGCTGTAACGTGTCTCGAATGCTTCCTGTATAATCACGCATCTCTGTTCATTCATATAATTTTAAAATGCATTAAATCTCATATACCCTTGAGGTGGCTTGCGGAGTACTATTTAGTTGAAGTTAGAACAGAAAAAGAGAAATAAGATGCAGAACGGAGATATTTTATTTACAAATTTATTTTACTTAAATGTTGATCTATCCACAATTTCTTTATACTTCCAAAAAGGGAGGTATCAGGGGAGATGTTGTGGAATTTGAACATAATAAGAACTTAGAACATGCAATTTTCCTCAGTTATCTGTGGAAAATTGCATCTTCTAAGTTCTTATTCCTTATACTTATTTATCTATGTATTCAAACTTATTTCTCCTGGATCCTGTGAAGGTTTAGCGGGATTCCCTTTATTTCGGGAAATTGCTAGGCCCATGAAAGGTTCTCGACAGAGAAAGAGAACCAACACTAAAGATGCTTATAAGGTATTTGCAGTATAATTAAGTATAGTGACCACGAAGACGCACAGAGCCGTTAGCGGGGCCTACTTCATTTCAGTGACTCTTGTTTTTGTTCTGTTATTGCTAAATGTTCTATTATCCTGCTCTGTACTGGCGGGCTAGTTAAATGATAAAATCTTCAAAATTTTCTTTTTATAATGGAACTATGATACATTTAAAGCGACGATGCGATAGATTTGTTTTACTATTTTCATTTTAGGAAACCTATTTATTTTTATACAGTAGTCACGAGGTAACAGGCGACATAATTCCAGCTTCGCCCTGTTCCTTCACAGCTTTTCCTTTCCTTGCAGGCATTTTTTACTCTTATGGATACGTTATTTCATAACAAGAAAGTTTTTTATGAAAAAGAACATTTTTTCCAATAACATTTTAGAAAATAATTCCGTTCTTTAGAGCAATAAATATTAGTGACAAGCTAATTACAAATGAACTATAAGAGAGCTTTGCATTTTTGCCCAATCCATTTAGTTTCTTACATTTAGTTTCTTACATCTTGGTTTTAAATAAAATTTGTCAATATTTAAGAAGTAGTGAATTAATTTAATGAAAAAATGTTTTAAGTTTGTTTTCAATCGTTGCCGTACAGTTATCCTAGTCCATTGTGTGTTAAAGCTTTCTGATTTGAGCTGAGTAGAAAGAGGACATGAAATGGCACTTCTTCCGCGGATAACTGGTGACCCCATTAGTATCAATAGATATTGTCGAAAACATTATAGCCTACTCTCACAAGGTAGACTGAGCATTTGCTGTTAGTAACTGTAAACTGTGCAATAAATCTTTTCATCTAGTTAAACATCCAATACGCAACTTTTGAACCGATTATCTCATTCACATAGTTATAAATATAAAATGAATTATAAACAGGCAGTTGATAACCTTCAAATAGCGGTTATTCTGCAGATATACAGCGCTAAGGATTCTTATCTTTGGTTTAACTAGTAACCCCTGGGGCCGCCATTAGGGTTTAGTTCTCTGTCTCTCCTCTGCCGCTGAACCCGCTCACCGTTATTCACGACGCGACGGCGTACATAGAAATAGATACGGGTATTTGTCGTTGAAGAGTCGTGCATTCAACCATTGTGACGGAAAAGGAAACCATGGTCCGTGTAATTCGTTTCATGCATCAAAAAACTGCGCGTACGTTTGAAGTACACTCGGTAACCATATAAAAGATTTTAAAAATGGCTAATTAAAGGAGTAATTGTCATGCTTAGGGAATCTGTCAAAATATGACCAAGAGTTAGTTTAACCTATTAAGAAAATAATCGGTCGGCTTATCAAAAACTCGATGGTTTCCACCGGATCAATCGATACTCATAAATAGCCGTAGTCCAATCAATAGATTATTTTTCACTATTCGTGTATCCTTACTCCGCACTTATAGTACTCAAATAGGGATCGAGAAACTACAATGAAAAACCTCAATGCTCCATCACTACCGACTTTCGTACCCGGGCCTCCGGGATGGAAAAGGCTCTCTTTTCCCACCTAAATAACTAAATTAACTCCATTCCTACCTTCATAATGTCAGAGACGAAAAGGCAAGCTTGCGAAGATGATAATCAAGTGGCTCTGTTAAATCATAGAAAAAGACAGCACCATGCGATCTCCTAAACGCATCTTCTTCGCTTCATATCATGACATGCATCACGCTCCTCACGGACTTGAAACGGTTAAATTCCATCCGCTAGAATCATCCCATGCCCGTGCATATATTCTTTGCTCTAATATGAACGCAGCGGACGCTCTAAATGATGCATGGACGTGAACAGCTAGCACAAGGACAGGACGCTCCCCCGGGCGAACAAATACAAACGCTCTTCTTGTCAACATCACCACTTCCCTCCGGAGACTATGCACCAAAATAACTCTAACTACAACCTTTAGCTATATGCCTCCTAGGGATTTATCCGTTCTGAGATGCTCTCGTGCAGCGCAGGGTCCATCCCACTAGTAGCATTTAATTCTCAATAATTTCCATCCATCTTCAAATAATTTATTGGGGCGGTTTCTCCTGACCTTCCAAAATTATATCAGCAAAAGAAACACTAGCTAATCTCTATGTATAAAATGGAATGTCCTGACTGACTGATTCACTCATCAACGTACAGCCCAAACTACTGGTGATAAAAACGTGAAATATTCAGGGTATATTCCCATCGTGGCGTAGAGGCGCACTAAGAAAGGAATTTTGAAATAAACAATTTTAGGGTTGTTTTTACCCTATTAATGTTAACTTTTACTCTCATAAGAAAAGCATTGACCTCGGTGGATGTATTTCTTGAGTGTAAGTAATTAAAAAAAATTACTTACACTCAAGATATTGGATGGAAATTCATCATCGAACACATAAAAGAATGCAGTATTTACTTCTTTCAGTCGATTTTCTCATACGCTTCGGTTTTGTCTCATTATTGCGTTTTTAGCCCTAAATTCATCAATTTTTCTTCCTTTTCAACATTAGAAATTTCCTTAGCAACCAGGCGTGAATATCCATTTAATAGCGATTTCATGAATGGCCATTCATGCCTGCACCATTTATAGGCCATTTTCAGTGACTAAGTTGGTAGTGTTTACCCCAACCTCACTATTTGCGTTTAATGGCATTTACGTAGCATCAGCATTTAGCACGTCACATTAATTATCATAGTCACATACAACGGCTTTCATGTTCTCTATCTCTCTCTGAAATTTAACGGGCACCCTCATCTTGCCCTTATCTACTCGTATATACATTAATTTTGTAGCGTGTCAGTCAGTCAGTCATTCTGTATCCATTTTGTTTATTTCTCTCTCAAGTTTTGAGCTAGAGAAACGAAGTTTGTTGCATTAAATGTGGATTCTCTGTCTGTATTATTTGGTAGTAAATTTGGTTAGGTAGGTGGCAAATTTTGGGTTTTTTTTTGCCCCAATATTGTTAACATTGACACCCTTAAGAAAAGCATTGAATTCGGAGCAGGTATTTCTTCATTTTCTCTTTTAAATTACTTGCACTCAAGACATTGGATGGAGATTTGCATCATAGAACGCATAAAAGAATTTAGTATTTAATTCTTTCATTCCATTTTCTTATACGCTTCGTTTTTATCCAGCTACTGCGTTTTTATCTCGAAATTCATCAATTTTTCTTCCTTTTCAACTATAGTTATTTCCTCGGCAACCGGGCTTGAATACCCATTTAATAGGGATTCTATGGATGGCCATTCTTTCCCGCAGCCTTTAAAGGCCAGGTTCAGTGATCATATTAGATCAACAAGGATCGATCGCTTCAAGTGCATGGATTAAATCTGGAAAATCCATATTTTTCGCGATTTCAATTATATGTTGCATGCTCACGAGTGGGACAGATCAGTAATGCCAAATTCAACACCAGCTGATGAACACAACGCTTGCCTCAAAGCGTCACATCATTGGAGACATGTACAGAAACTCACGTTAACGACCAATATTCGCGTAAATCAGCGCAATGAGTTAACCATATTTTCAAAACAGCTGTTGGACATCGGTAATGGAGAAGTACCAGTTGATGCCGACACAAAAAATATTTCAATTCCATTGAACTTTTATATCATTGTTCCATCGATCGAACAATCATTTCAGAAGCTTTATCCACAAGTTGTCACCAATTACAAAAATCACCGATGGCTTTGCGAACGCGCTATTTTGGTAGCAATAAACTCCGACGTCAATGCAATCAACTACGCCATCCACGAACGAATTTCGGGCGAGTCTACCGCCTACAAATCGATTGATAGCGTCGTGAAAGCGGACGAGATTTTTAACTATCCAATTGAGTTTTTAAATTCGTTGGATCTTTCTGGTGTACCACCGCACAAATTGTCACTCTAACTCGGCGCACCAATAATTCTTTTGCGCAACATTAATGCACCACGAATGTGCAATAGAACCAGGCTCACTGTCAAACCACTGATACCGAAGCGAAAACGCTATCGAAGCGACAATTCTGAATGGCAATTCAAAAGGAGAAGATGTGCTTATTCCACGTGTTCCCATCATTCCCACCGACATGTCATTCGATTTCAAACGACTACAGTTCCCCGTTCGCCTTGCATTCTCAATGACAATCAACAACGCACAAAGTAAATCGCTTCAAGTGTGCGGATTAAATCTGGAAAATCCATGCTTTTCGCACGGTCAATTATATGTTGCATGCTCATGACTGGGACAGCCGAAAAAGTAATTTGTTTTTGCAGAGGGCGGTAGGACCAAACATTGTATATCCGAAAGCACTCGAATATAATTTTCAACTCTATTTTATTACACAAAATATCATTTTCTTTCAATACTGTTGAACATGTAAATATGTCTGCTTTGTATGAGTGTGGCTACTTAAAAAGAAAAAGAGGCATTGCAAGACGCATGCCGGGCCCCGCCGCCGATCGCGCCTCAAGTTCGCGCCACCTTATTTTTCTCTCAAGTTTGCATGGGATGGGAAGGTTTAAAACAATGCAATTGCTGTTTGGGGAAGAAATATTATTCTGAATGTTTTTTCATTTTTGGGAAACATATACACTCATTTAGCCACATTTCCCACTGCTTCCACTTGAGTAGTGCAAAAAAAAGTTAAAACACCAAGTTCACTTCAAGAGCACACTAGATAGAGACTGCCTGCAAAGCAGTCAGCAGGTCTGCTAGTCGCATATATCCACACTTATTTTTATTTATTTATTAGTTTTATTTAGCCGACAGAGGTTTCACCCCAAAAAGTGCAGCGATTACCGCCTTATTAGTCCCATGAGTCACATATTGTACCTATTATTAAAGATCGTCCATTCAAGAATACGAAATAAATGCGAGTAAGACTTAGAAGATGCCCAGTTTGGCTTTAGAAAGTCTTTTGGAACGCGTGAAGCACTTTTTGCAGAAATTATCCTACTGCAGAAGTGTCGCGACCAACGACGAGACGTTTATGCGTGTTTTATTGATTATGAGAAAGCTTTTGTCAGAGTTAGACACGTTGGACTCAAGAAGATGCTACAAGAATGTGGAATTGATGAGAAGGATCTAACCTTCATTAAAAATATCTATATGCAACAAACAGCTGCTGTACTAGTATATATAATGGCGATATTCTTTAGGGCGGAATTAGGGCTATGAAACCCTCTCTTACATTTAGTCCTCACACATTAACACCCATGCCATGAGTGGTAGAAAACCCACCCAGTAGCTCTTCAAGGGAAAGTTGAAGAAAGACAAAGCCTTGGTAGAGGAAAATTTCCTAGCTTCTAATCTGAGAAAAAGGAATGGAGCAACATCGTAGGAACTATTCCTACCTACATCAAGCAAGTCAGACACCGCCATGATGATACCGGACCGAAAAAAAGCAGAAGAAGTGGATGAATACAATTAACAATTAAAATCTTTTGATGTTAAAATGAAGCAATTCCACAAAATTATGCCTGAAAATAGTTCTGCATTCTCCAATTATTTTTTTACGACTGGCCGTCAGACGAGTGGCTATTGTGCGAACGAAAGAAAATGAAACACATGAATCCGTGTACTGATGCTAAATGCGGACAGTTACAAATTCAATCTTTATTTTCACTCTTCTTTTTTCCAACTGTCGAGCACCATTCCCTAATCACCTAGGTCTATTCCTCACCTTTGGGAATTCCCCAATACTTTTAGCTGCTCCTTAATACCACTTTTATTACTGCTACTGCCTGTATATCTAATGCTAGCATCCATTCAATCACTAACTTTCTCTACATCTGCGAGGTTTTAAAAATAAATATCGCCCCCAATGAATAATTCAGTACCTAACACTCCTCCAATGTTAAGGTATGTAAGAGAACTATCTAGATGTGGGAATAAAAGTAGGAGGAAAGCTGAAAATTTGGATAGATTGCCGGATGACCAGGCATTGGTTTGTCCACCATCGAAGGGATTGGAAGCATTAGTTGCATAAGAAGATCAGTGCGGTATATACAGATTGAATATAAATATAAATATTGATAATCAAATAATTTAATAATAAATAATGTGTAATCATAAGAAAATAAAAGTAAAGAGATTCTGTAGGACAAGTCAAGTGACGTTGGTCATAAAAAGGGGCGCAAACGAGATTAATCCAAGAAATTTAATTACTTGGGAAATACGCCAGAAGAAAATTGGCATAGTACAAAGACATTAGAAGGAAACGATCGCCAGAGAAAAAAGTTTTCAGCAAATGAAGGGGGCTGATAACGGGTACCTTGGAGTGTAAGTCGTGTATATGTAAACGTGTAGAGAAGAGGAAGGCGAAGAATTTAATACGGAGAGTAGCGTTGTATGGGGCAGAAACCTGGACTCAGGGAAAAAAAATGAGAATAGGCTGCAAGGATTCGAGATGTGGGTGTGGAGATGGAAGGAGAAGGTTCGGTGGACGAAAGGGGAGACAATTGAGGAAGTCTTTAGTGTGGTGGAAAACGAAAGGAAACCTATGGATGAGATTAGGAGACAAAGTAGGTGGTTGAAGGTGGTAATGAGGGGAGAAGGGTTGCTTTAAGGCTGTGATAGAGGGGAGGATGTTGGGTAAGCGGGAAAGGAGGAGAAAGAGAATAGGTTTTATGGACCGATTGACGTATACTCAGATGAAGAAAGAAACTGCGTTGGTCGATAGGGGCCTGCGCCAGTCAAACTTTTTCTGCCAAGTATTTTTATTCACTTCCATTAATCTAACTTAATCGGTAGATTGCCAAATGATAATAATCACTCCCAAAGATCCTCCAGCTTCTCCATCTTCCCCCATAAAACAGAAACAAACCTAATTACCTTCTCAATCTCCTGTTTCATATTTTCCAGTTCGCTACTCTCATCAATATATTAGCATACAAAGTTCTTTCTTATTTTACTGTAGAAGCCACTTACTGATCTAAAATGCTTATCATTTTACTTGATCTTTAGTCTTACACGGTAATCCCCAGTACCGTATGATACTAAAGCAGAATGCTAGTTAGCAAGCATGATCGCTGTCATACTCCCTGGATTTCATAATGATGCAGTACTAGTTTACTACTCACTCATAGTAGGATCTAGTACGGCTGTCGACCAATCCACTAAGTTTTTACAGTCGCTGAGTGAAATTCACTTTTTGAATTCGGCACTTTTTATATCTCCTTGTGTCTATTAGTAATTTTCTGGAAGTGAAATAAACAATAGGTGGAAATGTCTTGACTATTGTTTTGGTCACTTACTGCCATAGTTTGGTAGATTGATAAAGGCCAAATATTCGTTAGCACGATACAAAATCGACTTAGTACCAAAACAATGAGGGATGGCGTCTTGCTGGAAATAGAGAATGATGTCGACAATCGAAGACCTGACACTACAGCGGTTGACGGTCTATTCGAAAGTAAGTTCGTCGCGAAAGCATTTTGTCCGAATTATGACATTACCGCAATCACAAAAACAGGATCAGCGGCCTAATGTCACTTACATTTAAAGAGATTCTCCTTATTTGTTGACACTGCGCAGCAATATGAATGAAAAATACCACTTCCTCATACTTACGCAGTTTGATGATCGTTTGAAACCTTTTAGGACGGCTCAAATTATACTTGATTCCATCCTCAATATCAAGTACCGGATACCATACTCAGTCGTATGCTGGATTATATATCCTCTGACACAGACTAAATTTTGCGCCGTCGACCCTATATCATGCAACCACTTCCATAACCAATGACCGTGGATACTTCATATTCATATCATCCGACCGACGCTAGTAAACCGAATGCCGTAATTGCTTGGATTCCATTATGTTCGATTTGCCGATAAGTATTCGATTTGCCTCCATCATATGCTTAGAAACGATGGTGATGGTGGTCCATCACCGATCCTGTATAATGTATTGTGCAAGAAGTTTGCCTGTCAACGACCCTGAAGGCTTTGCATCCACCTCTGACGAAATACCCTAGTAAACGAAATCACGTAGTTGACAGGGTTCAATTCTCTTTGATTTGCCTTCATCATATACTTGCTTGAGAATGATGGTAAATGTGGTTCCTCGTTATCTTCCCCAGGAATATATTTCATGGGACAATATTACTCAGAGATGCATCCCTGTACGGTACGTAAATATAGATAGATAAATTATTAATGCAATGAAATATAATATCAAAACGTAATATAAATTTTGAGAAATTCTAAGGATGACCTGTACCGTGATTCCCATGAATTATGCCATGCAATTTCAATTTTCACATAACAAGTCATACTTCTTAAAAAGACATGCATACACATATATTTACATTCAAAGCAAGAAAAAGAAATACAAGAATTTCTTGAAGGAGGCATATTGACATTGTAAGCCTTTAAATATTTACAAGTTTTTTTCTTTCGTTTTTCTCATGAACTAAGTTGACGGAGAGTGTGCTATTGATTGACTAACCGTGTAAGTGAATGTCTCCGTTCACGCCTACGCTTTTGCACGAAGACAGATAGCAATTTCGCCACTAGGGTATTTTATAGATACAACAGCAGTCTATGCCGTTGCTATGACACGGGTCAACAGAGAGCAGCCGATTAGCGAGAAATCAACCCTCATTAATGATAAGTCTATAATTACTCCCAGCTTAGATTGATCAAATTGAAAGATTCATCCAAGGAACTTCCCCGTTGCGATAAAGTTTGTTCTTGGAATGAAAATATACGTTCAATTGATTTTAATTAATTCGTCATCATCGGCAGCCATCGATCTGAGGATTGGTTTGCTGCAGTTCTCCACTTCACTCTCATCTCTCCAGGGGAACTACACACTATTAAACTCATGGCATTCCGCAACGGCTATGAATAAGTACTTATTGAAAATTTACTAAAACGAAAAATTAGAAAACAAGCCGTCATCTCATCCACCAACCTCTCCCCTATCTCCCATTTAAATTTCATGGGGATCAAATCAACCTTTGTCCATCGTTTATCATATAAACTTGGAAGACTTTTCCCAAAGAGAATGTAAAATTTTTTTATAACGCTGTGACTTTTGTTAAATTGCTATTTAATTCCAAAGCATGGTTATATGATGATGAAAAATTTGTCTTTATTTGTTAAAATGCACAAACCTGATTTTACTTGTTTTTATGTTGGAAAAAATGGTAGAAAAAAATTTTTGTGAGGATTACAGAACATAGTAAATCACTGCTTCATGTTGAAAACAAATCAATGTTTGCCAAGCACTTAACTCACGGCAATCAATCCTCTGATATTAAACATAATGTATCCATACTTTTTACAAAGGTGTTAAATTATATTTTATAGAACATTTTGAAATAGGAGCATTTTATAAAGTGTGTGGGAAAAAATTGGTACATGGGGTTGTTCCTGTAACTCACTCACCATTTCTTTCTGTGCTAGTTCCTCCCCATCATCACTTCTCCAAAACCCTCACCTTGATCCCTCCCATAGTTCTTAATCGCCCGTGTTACTTTACTCTTAACCCTCGAGTACTCGCGTATGGGTCGATTAGACCCGAGCGCATTTCAAATACTAATAACTCTGTCAATTTTAATCATTGACTCTATTACTTTCGTGTAGCTGACTTTATAACTTTCATTTCTGTACTGTGCAATTTTCCGAGCTTTTTGACTGTAACTTTTTGCAAAATTGTAGACCAATCACCCGTCTGGGTCTTTTAGACCCGTCGCGAATACTCGTGTTACACTTTTTCAAAATTCTTTTTTCCATTTGTTCTCATTTTTGCAGTAATTATTGCTATGAAATATTTACATGCATAGCAGTGTTCATTATTTTTTATAAAAATAAAGTAATTTGTTTATAACAATTTTATAATAATTATTACCTAAGCCCATATTTCATACATAATTTCTCTAGGTTATTCCATTTATCAATCGCGTTTGTGGCAGTGATATGTTCAAACGATATATTATGCAGATCTAATCTATTTTGCAGATACATACTCAATGCGGTCAGGTTAGGAAGATCTCGTATAATGCTCACTTGCTGAACCAAATGTCGCGGAATGGAATCCGGAATCGGTCATGGGCTCTGTATTGTGGAAATGTGCGCCCTCATTTGGTAAATTACGGCAGAAAGACTCGTATTTCAAATCAACCAAAATATAAGTAGTACTACTTGAATGCACTAAGTGTAGTTTATTATAAGGAATGCAATGGGTAATCCCTTGAAATTTCTGGAACACTGCAAAGAGTTTTGCACAATACTGCACAATGTTATTGCCACTGATTAACACCAACATTTTGTTACCTTTCTTGAATAATCTTGAGCCATGAAAAATACATAGAAAATGTTATAGCTCTTTGGTGAATGTCGCAACGTATTAACACAAAGCCTAATAAAGAAGCATTTTGTTGTTTTGAGAATGCCACTCTCAAGGAAGGGAACGTGACCGCACTGAACTACAAAGTCGTCTTAGAGGCCCTCAACCTTACTACTTACTACTTTCACTCGCATACAATTATAAGCACATGTGCACATTGTTATAAAGCTTAAAAGTAACTGCTGACTCCGCATCCCTAAAGATTTTATGATTTGGAGTGCATATGATCCATGGGTTTTGTCAGCCATACCTTTACTCCAAGGTTTACTGCGGTACTTCCGTCCAAAAAAGCTCGTTTTTTCCAGGTTTCAACCAAGCTACAACAGAGTCGGATGCACAGAGAGAAAATACATTTTCAATCGTTGTTCAGCTATGCAGTTTTTATTTACCTATCAATTTGTTTACCATTCATCAGTTTTTATTATTTGTGAGTTATCTCAACGATAAAAATACTACCCTGGGAGGCCGGGTGATACTTGCAGACAGTTGTGATTGCCGATATACCAGCTTCGCAGGGATTAAAAAGGTAAAGTACGTTTCTGAAATCTAAACAATTTTTCACAAGGAATGAGTTGCATATCTTTACACATACAGTTTTGTATGAATTTCTAAGTAGTACAAATTATATAAAGTGTATAATTCAAATAGGTAGATTGAAGTAAATTTCAAGATTTATTTCGCATTGATCTTTAGCGTCATCATAAATAAAGCGACTTTGGAGAAAAAACGAATCGAATCATGGCTGGGGGAGATTGACTGAGGACAAAAAAGACACCGACATCATTGGTGGTTTGTCTAAAGATGAGGAAGAGGATCATTTGGAAGAAAGTGTTCATGACACAGATAGTGAGTAGGAGGTAGAATTAGAGAGTACCGATGAAGATGATGAAGAGAAGTCACCCGAGCATCTGCTACTTGGGAGAGACAATATTACTACTTGACAGAAAGTGCCTTTTCGGAAAAATGTAACAGCAAGTTTAGGAAATATTTTTCAAAGTGTAAAAACACCGACTCAATATTCCATAAATGTTCAAACCCCATTGGAAATATGGAATTTGCTATTCAATTTTGCCGATGGAATAGTTACTTGTACAAATATTTTCATACGTAACATTGATAATATATTCAAAAGGCCACGTGATGCGCCGACAACTGATACAGTTGAAATCCATGGATTGTTGGGTTTGTTGTACCTCGCAGGTGTTCACAATGCTTCGCACATGAATGTGAAAGACCTTTGGGCAACGGATGGAACAGGCTTGGAGATTTTCCATGCAACTATGTCGTACAATAGATTCCGATTTTGATGCCTTGCCTACGCTTCGATGGTGCCAGTGATCGTCAAAACCGTTACCACACAGACAAATTAGCTCCCATCCGTAAAATCTATGAAACATTCAACGAAAATATTCGGAAATCATACAACAGGGGCGCGTACGTCACTGTTGATGAAAAACTTGAAGCATTTAGGGGGAAATGTAGCTTTAGACAGTATATCCCCACCAAGTACGGTACGCTAAGTACGCTAAAACCGCTAAGTACGGGATAAAAATATTTTCAGTTGTAGATTCATGCACCTATTACACATCTAAGTTAGATATCTACTGTGGGAAACAACCTGAAGGGCCTTATTATACTGATTTCAGACCAGTTGAAGTTGTAAAAAGAGTCGTTAGTCACCTGCTATATTCTGGTAGAAACATTACTACAGATAATTGGTTGACAAGCTTCCCCCTATGTGCAAAGTTATTAGCACGTAAAACAACTATCGTAAGAACTATAAGAAAAACAAAAAATAAATTCCACCATCATTTATTGACACTATACCTCGAGTGATAAAATCAACCATATATGGGTTTCAAAAGAAGACAACAATTTATCATACGTTTCAAAAGCAAACAAATGTGTTATATTGTTATCAACGATGCATCACACAGATGAAATAAATGCGGGGGAGAAAAAACTTCCAGAAGTAAATTCATTTTATAACTCCACAAAGGCTACCGTAGACACAACAGACCAGTTATGCGGGATTTACAATGTGGCAAGAAACTGTCGGGGATGGCCTTTGGTGATCTTCTATTCTTTCATGAATGTCACGGCAATTAATGCTCTCATTATTTTACTGTCAACAAGAAACCCACCGCTACAATAGAGAGTTCAAAAGATTTTTCTAAAGGACTTGTCTTTTTATCTAATACAGCCACTAATTGATAGGTGAACTACGATTTCCACGTTGTCATGTGAACTCCAACATACCGCACATAAGTTTTGCAAAACAAGGGATAATCAACCTAAAGTGCAACATCGGGTAGCCGGTCACGTTGTCAACTGCGCAAATCAGAAAAAGACAGTAAAACAAAAACTTTGTGTTTCAAATGTCATCGCTATATTTGCCAAGAACATGCCAAGTCTACCTGTGTAGATGAGCGATTGTGATCCTTCACGTGACACTGAAGTGACTATGGAGAATGATGAGAACTAAGATATAACAAAACTATGCATTAAATAAAATTAAAGGCTTATTGTTATTATAAAATGAATGAAATAACTCACTTTTTTTCAATGTTTTCCATTGAAAAATCAAAAACCCTTTCCCAAAGTCATCGTAAAATGAGAAAAAAAATTGAGTGTTAAATAAAAGAGCGCGAAAATACATTTAAGCAAAATATCAACAATTGTTTTGAAAAAATATTTACTACAACATACACTTAACAAGAACTATTAATAGAAAAACATTAAAACAGATTTATACCATCGTAAATGACTAAAACAACCATCATCGTTCGGACGGGTCTAATAGACCCAGCGCGAGTACTCACGTTACAAAAAAGACGCGAGTACTGCAGGGTTAATCTTACCACCAACCATCCCCTCCTTCCTACACCCATTTATTGTATAAGGAAGAGACTTCTCCTTGTTTTAGTAGCCTCTTGAAAATGGCGTGAAAACGAAACCGGTAGAGGGAAAAATAAATGGTGCTGAAAATTACAAAGTGAATATTTGTTAAGACCACTTTTTCCGGGATAAAAGTGGATAAATCATCAATATAATGTTACCGTTTTTAGAAATCTTATGCAATAATAATTGATAGTACTTGCGATTGCAAAGTCTACTTGGCAATCGTGGCATTCATACAACAAACCCAGCTAGAAACATTTGTTAAGCTACGAAAAGAATGACGCAAGGAACGATCGAATTTATGTTAGCGTGAAACGAACTTGAGTTGAAATTGTTTCTTCTAGTTCTTTTTGCCAATCATTTATTAAATGTTCGAGTGGAACATTGGAGGAGAAGATGAAGAGTCAAAAGCAAAATATTGCTCCTTTTCACCCAGGCTCTCAAACCAACCACGTGACATAGTCTGGCATACTAATAGCGCTAGAGCACTTAGATGCACCTTAGCACCTTGCTCTACACCGAGCGACAATTCGTGGGATCGCTTGTAATATATAACACCCATACGTTAACCTCATTCCAAGGATTAACGGCCGTTTCACATCGAGCATTAGTCCACAGCGTTAACTTAAGGTCAGACTATCATCTCCCGATGTAAATGGTAAGAGAAGCACGGGAAGAGCTAGATGTGGCAATAAAAGCAGGACCGCAAATAGACTCGGTTGGATCCGCGGACGACCAGACGTTGGTTATTCAAGCATCAAGAGATTGCAGTTATTGATAGATACATTAAAAAATCAGAGCGGGAAATACGGAATTATGATCAATCGTTAGCAAACAAACGTAGTGTTGCCGCGAGACTCGAGACGAGACCATGGGTGAGATTTCGAGACGAGACCACGTTTAGGCGAGACGAGACGATACCACCGCCACGGGACTCTCGAAAGTCTCGAAATTAAGAAACATACAAGTTATTAACCGGGATTTAGCGTTAAACTATCCTTAGAACTACTTCCTTTAGGTTTTTAGGGAGAACATGTCTCATTCTCCTTTCGAGTAAACATAAAATCTAAATTATGACGTAAAGATATTAGTTAGTATGAATATGGCAAAACTATGATAAGTAAATAGTTGTAGCCGATTGTAAAATTTCTAAAGGCGTGAGTGTGACTTCCGAAGCAAAGCAAGTACGCGTAAATGGGTTTCTACTTTTTTTAAATTATTTGAATGCCTTAGAAAACATATTAAGAAAAATATTGGATAATTTTCTATGGATGTAGAGGTTTTAGTTTCATTTCATCGAAAAAGACCATACTTTTAATTTTGGAATGGGAATAGGGAATGAAGATGACGCGATTTCGAAGCCTGCATCACGTATGGGTGTGTGCATATGATCTCGGTGTAGGTAATTGTTGATGACAATTGAAGTCATTGTATACCTCTTCCTGCGGGATGGTATGAGAAGAAAATCATAATGGCATCCCTTTGTCTCATATTATTCCTCCCATACAAAAAAGGTCCATGTGAGGATGGTGTATGAATGGTTGGGGAGGAGATTATTTGGAAGTGGTTTGGCATCTTGGAGAAATATAACAAAATATCATAATATTATTTAATAAAATAATGTCATCACCAATGCATACAGGTCTAGAATAGGAATTTCTTCGTTCATACCTATTAAGGCCCCCGCCAAGGTTTTGAATGTCCCTATTTCACCCTTAGGCGCCGACCGACGTACTCTGCATGACTGGCCCGAACATCACATGACGTTGAATGACGTACTCATTACGTTGCGGCTAACTAATCAGTATTTTAAATTTTTAAGCCAATAAAACCTTTTACTATCCTTACACAATTGGTATCGTTTGAGAGAGGAATACACAAACCTTTTCATTTAGTTATCATATTTTTATTCTTTTTATTTTGACATATATAATGTAAATGTTTTATAAAATCGACATTTTTTCGCTCACACTCGCTGCGCCTTTGCTGGGTCTAACTTGTGCCCAGGAAATGACTGTGTACGCATCTTTTCTCACTTACAATGCTTTTATGAGCTAGAGCCTAGCAGAAGGACCACGTTGGCCAGTTAGTCCATCAACAGTTTGCTTTTCCTTCCTAATCTCCCGTTGAACCTCAATGTCCTGCAAAGAGGGCTGCTGAAGTCTCTGGCCCTGGTACATTTGCCGTCAGCGTCAAGACTTTACTGTCATAAATAATGATAAGGACCCTTTTTTCTGCCTGGCATTTTGTTTGTCTATCATTTCTTCCACTTCGATGTCCGTTACGCAGGCAGAAAATACTTCGTATTTTACCTATGCTTTTGCCGAAACCTAGGTCGGTTTAATAAACCTGTGTGGAAAGTTACAAGTGTTTTTCTGTGATAATGCTGCCTGTTACACTTTTCTACGAATTATCGCCTGATACTCTAAAGTTTGTTCTGATACACAATTGGAATTTTGGCCATGACCGAGCTTAAGGTCATGGTATAGGGGAAGTATTTTTTTCGTGCCTCTTAGGCTTTAGTCTGGAAGAGACTATTCTCTGGTGTGTTTTCTGATGCACGAGTTCCCTTTTTCTGGGATTGAACAGTGATTTTAGTGTAGATACCAGATTAGGTCTGTGGTTGGAAAGCGGTCTAACCTTCTAACTCAAGGAAGGTATTTTTAAATAGATATTGCCTGTCAGTGAGTCTTGGAAGCGTATGGTCTGATAAATGGCGACCTGGCACTCTTTGATTAATTACTATACCGTTGTTTGCAAATAGACTTTCTACCAATTGGATTCTGAGAGATTGATGATCGATTTCTTACCAAGGTTTTCGCGATGTGATATTACAGAATTTAGCACAAGAATACTAAAATGTCGGCGGAAGATTTTCCTATACCATTTCCTCAGTCACATCCTTTCTATTAGACAGGATTTAAGAAGAAGATCTTTTAGGTCCACTTCCCCCATTTGCTTAGTATAGTCAACCATGCAATCGATAGCACCTGCACATGCTATAATTGATTCAAATTAAAAACCATAATGAACAATAAACACACAAATAATTATTCCCCGATTTGGAGCAATTGAATCTCACGATTTTTTTAACGAAGCACTCAATAACAAAAATAATAAAAATGGCGAGGCACTTCCTGAGCATCCCAGCTACATCAATTCCTGCTGAAAGACTGTCTTCACGGGCAGCATTGACTATCAGGAAACACAGAAATTGTTTGAACCACGTATCCACCAGAATGTTACTCTGTGTGAGCTCGTGGGTAACGTGCAATTGACCGAAGAAATAAAAAAAAATTCTAATTTTATGATTTTAAAAATAAAACAAGTTAGAAAAAATCGAAATAAATCGTATTTCGAGGTTTGGATCAGGAATATTTTTTCTATTATATAGTTTTATTTTCTATTCCTATCACTGCACCAATTTTGAGGCTTTTAGAGAAATATTTCCTCCAGTGTTGTGCTCTATTTTTCGGACGTAATAATTGACTATCAATGAACTGCTAAATGGTACATGCATTTGGATAAATGAAATAAGTCCGACTTAATAGACAGTTTGAATTCATATGAATGTTGTGACGATTTCGAGTTTACCGATTTGGCGATCATCACTGACCCTGAGAAACTTAGGCTTTCTATCGTGTTGTGTATTTTTTTGCTTTGGAAAGCGAGACGAGACGAGAGTCTCGTACGAGACTCGAGACCGAGACAAGACTGAGGTTCACGAGACGAGACTCGAGACGAGACCCGAGGTTGGAAAACGAGACTGAGACGAGACTGACCCAAAGTCTCGTCTCGTCTCGCGGCAACACTAAACAAACGTATTGAGATTTTCTAGGACAAGTTAAGCAAGACTGGTCATAAAAGTGAAAGGGAGAAATAGAGAGAGCACATGGAACAATTTAGTCACATGCGTTATGCATTGGAGGGAAGTGGGCATAGTGAAAAAGACATTAGAATTAGCATTGCGATAGGGAAGGAACCATTTAACAATAGGAGGAAGAAGATGACGCGGACGTGGTTGGTGAAGAGAGGAATATACTTAAAGGAATCAGGAGAAGGCACAGTAGTTGGGTGTAACAGGTACTGTGAGGAAAAAATACGCTGAAGGGCGTGATAAAGGGAGAATGTTGGGTGAATGGGGCAGGAGAAGGAACAGAATAGTTTTTATGGACGCGATTAAGAGTGGTAGGACGTATGGTAAGATGAGGAAAGTAATTTTCAAGGTAGATAAGGCCCTGCATGTAAAAATCTAAAGAATTTTTACAGACATCCATTTAAACCTACTTTCACCGGTAGATTGCCTAAATATTAACTAGCACGGTGACTTTTGTTGATGTGATGCAGATCAATGCGCTGTCGTGAGCGGGATTATTTTTTAATACTTGTTGTTGGGAGATTTCTATTGTGAGATTTCCTGTGTCTGTTTTTCACTGAAAAAGTGAATATAGTTTCACTTTCGACCTTCCGCACCTGGCCCTCAGCCTTCTCCCGCGGGAGAATAGTTATTTGCATCTCCCGGATTTTCCTTCCTTGTTTTGTAGTTATGGAAATTTCCCGCTTCCTCCCCTCTATCGCCTCCTGCGCGGAATATCCGCGGAGGACCCTAGATATTAGCTAGCACGGCTAGTATGTAGTTCGGTTGGGAGCAGTTACTTAGTTGTTGGTTAGTTGGTTAGTTGATTGGGCAGTTAGTCAGTTGTTGGTTAATTGGTTGCTCGAGTTCCCGACTGTGTTACATTGACTGGTAAGACCCTTCGCCCTGTACACTATATTTTCCTTCGCCATGTATTTTGTGCTTCTTTTGGCTCCTGCCACGAACAATCTCCCCTTAAGATTGTAATTCCTCAAGTGAATAAATGTTCTTGCATAAACTCAAAGTTGTATGTCTATTACTCTCACCATTCCGACGCCAAGGGCAAGAATCCTAATCTTATTTAATTCTTAGCGGCACTCGCCTCGCACAAGAGCGCAACCAAGGAGGTTGAAATATACTTGAGGCGATACATAAGTCTTCCATCATGGTATGTCAACTATCTTCACATTGAACTTGGCTCCCTTCTTCGAACAACATTTCAATAATTAATTTTCATTAACAAATCACCATTTCATCAATTTTCTGCCGAAACTAAATATTCTCCATCTACAAAGATTGCACACATTGTACATCACATTGTACAAGAGTGACCGTTTGTGACACCGAAAATCTAAGGTAAACACCGTAAACGGCAACGTCTTTCCTCACCATTTTGCATCAGAATAATACGACATACTGTCGAGTTTGGTGTATTGCCAAGGAATAATAGGATACATTTTAATCGGTTTCAACTGTTAAAAAAAATAAGTTCCTTCAGATTTTTCACACGGAACTGAGAAGCTGAATTAACCTTTACACCTGTTGCCTTCCTTCCCCAAACACCTAATACTATTGCTATGCTCTCGTTCCATGCCTAGACTAGTTGGGAATTCTAGAGGCACGGCAGATACCTATGCCGATTCTATGACACGGTCCAGCAGAGAGCAGTCGATTAACGAGAAATCGTTCCTCATCAATGATAAGTCCATAATTATAGCCAGCTAAGATTAATATGCTTGAATGATTCACCCGAGGAACAACCGTCGCGATAAAAATTGTTCTTGGAATGAAAACATATTTTCCATTGATTAAAATTAATTCGTCATCATCATCAGTCATCGACCTGAGGATTGGTTGGCTGCATTTCCCCACTTCTCTCCTCTCTTTCCAGTGAATGCCAACTATCATGTACGAATTTGGCTGGCATTACAGCGACTACTATTATCTATCCGGTCGCCAGACGGCTCGGTTTCGCGTGGTGACTAAAGTTATGGCTACCCACGAAAAAGGCTTTAAATCTATTGAGCTGCGAATGTAAAAAAGGGACTTAGTTTTAGCTTTGGTGGACTTGAAAAGTCACCATACCGATATGACGTTCTATGGCTACGAGTTGCCAATGTCAGGTACGCACTTCAAGTGTTTCCAAAGTCGTAAATGGTGTGGAAATTATAAAGCAGTTGGCTATGATTTAAAAATCAGAGATATATTTGGCTTATCTGAGGAAAAAAATTTCCTGAGGAGAAATTTCTGGCTCAAGTGTGTAACAGAAATTCTACACGACGGCTGAAGTTAACACGCAGGCGCTCAATCGCCAATACTGATGGAAGGAACGAAAGCTGTCACTAATGTAATTAAACAAGCTTCGACGGCTAAAACCATTATTTATTCCCTGTCTGATACTTGCAGACAGCAGCAATGACATACGTGATTATAGAAGATTCATCCCTCTAAATTTCAGCTTAGCCCGGATAATCGAGGGTGAAGGTCACTCAGTAAACCGGTGTTTTACATCGCGGCAGGCCTTTTTCATCATGCTAGAATATAAAATCAATAAGTAATCATACTTTTCCTAAGTTAATTGGGAAAAAAATATTTTGTATGCTCTAAATAAAAATCTTTCATATAATTGACTTTTTATAGGTTGGTCACCGGCACCTAATGCTTTGGGGAACTTCATACAATGCTGTCCATCCCTGCATGACGAAGAATATGCCCAAAAACGATTTGAGAAGGCTAGACAACTGGACTCAGGAACTCCGTTTGTTCTCCCGTAAGTTTTTGAAGGTTGAATGAGCAGCGTTCAGCCATCTGAGGTTGATAAAAACAGCTTCCCAGCTGCAATTACATGTACATACCTGTAACTGGGGCCCATACTGACGCTTACTTTTTTGGGTAAGAAATAGTTTCATGAAATTTCTGGTAAGATATCAATATCTACAGTCGAGTGGTATCTCCCAAATAATCGAAATCCTATCCGTTTGCAACCGAATCTATTTTTGGATTTGGATCCTAAAAGCTACATAGTAACCTCGGAGGTCATTAAGAACCTATCCAGAGTATATATACTTCTCATCAATGTCCTCCATTATTAATGACACAGCAATAAGTATCATTGCGATAAATATCGTCTCCTCTAGACATAAGGATGCTAATTGTGGACACCTTTTTATTTATGACATAGAAAATACTCAATGAGCTAATTAATTGTCGTCACGTAGAGATGTCGTCACGTAAAGATATTATCACGACATATCACGGCGGAGATGATACCTCTACATTTTTCTCCCTCTTGAATTATTGAATAGAGGTCTTATATTAAAAATTGAGAGTCGGTAAAAACATTTCACACCTAATTCATTCCCGGCTGACTTACACGTTCTCTTTTTACATCTATTTTGCCATTTCCTCGGTTTAAATATCAGCCGTTAAATTCTGCCACATTTACAGTATGTTAGCGAATTAAACATCAGTCATATTGGCCTCATACAAGTGATGAATCAAGTAGAAACGGAGCGCGTGAAAGAATTTCTTTCAATTTCCTTCATTGATTCTATAGTTTTTCATTCAATTTAGTATTTACTTGTATTTGAAGGAGTTTGATTATGTGTTCATAGTCGTTCTCAACCAAAAACCTTCCATTAGCCTGCAAAACTATTAACCACACTGAATCACCTCTTCCATGAAATTATGTATTTATGTATTCTTTCATAGTCTATCTAAAGCATACTGTAACAAGCATGGACTAGCCATAAAGAAACATTTTAATTATGAAAATTCAAGAACTAATATTTTGGAAAGGCTTTCAAAAATTACCACTGTCTGTAAATACCTATAACTTTCTGGCTTCATACTCACTGAATTTTTGCACATGGTCAGGTCCAATCAAGGGATTCGGCGAATCTTCTACTACTTAAAGGAATATCCTGAACTCCTCGATTCATCCAACATGACCAGCAAAGAATGGGTCCAAATAGCTTCTGATATAATGGTATGTATCCTATAAATATTTAGATGGTTCTTATAAAACTCAAGGGAAATCAGCCGCAAATGACTCTCATGTGAAATGGGACAACTGCATAAAATGGAGATATTGCATTAAATTCGACTATCTTTTAAATCGGGGGAGTATGAGTATGATTAACAATTTGTAGAAAAAAAAACCTGTCTTTTGGCAAAGGGTGGTGAGTATGTACTGAATTTATACTAGCACAAAATATAAATATGTCACAACTTTTTCCAAGGGCTATTAGTTTGCCCTGAGGACCACGTCAACAATCAACTTTTCGTAACTGCTTGATCACATGAATCACATGATAGCGGAAAGAAAATTGGTATCATTCTGAAAATAGCTATAAAAAGGTTATAACCACTTCTTCAGATTCCATAGTTTGGTAAAAATATACTATTAGTCATTCGTTTTGATAGAGGAACGTTTCCCACCAATGGGGACGTATATTCTGATCCAGAATCGCTATTTTATTCACTAATATTATTTATGAAGTCGATATATGGAGCCTCACAGTGGATTGATAAAATGTGATTTCTTCTGAATGTGTTTATTCTCTGTAAAAATGTACGACATACCCAAAAGTTAACGCCCACTCAGTTAATTACCAGCGTAATCAAAGATCCTTTCACCCATCCGACTCTAATACAAAGGTTGATTCAACGGGGCGAATCACTCGCGAAAGAGTTACGTTCCGTCAAACGAATTTGTGTTAATAATTTGGAAAATTTTCAGTTTTTTTATTTCATTATGTTAATTGAGCGAGACCCCGCGTAGACTGAAGTAAATTAATTATTTGGCCGGAAACATTATATATTATATTATTACTATTTTATACGTTACAGTTGTAACATGCCCCTCCGAGTCCCCGGCAAGCATCAGGTTTCATTGCCGTCATAATGGCCGGAGACTCGAGAGTAGTTGTGCAGTGATCGCAGCCACGTCCGACGCCCATCGGATGTGTGGCTACGCTACGGTCGGGTCATGCGTCCGCAAAATACAGAGTGACCCCAGGATGACGGCCGCCTGCATGCGTGCAACTAGTGATTCCGCCTGTGCCACGCAGGACGGAATGCACTTGATGTTATTTATCAACGAGCCCTTGATTCCACCGATCACAACTATGATGAGGACCACCAGTTATATTATAATAATATTATTACTAATTATTATTAGTTCATGACTCGGAAAACTGCTTCCGATCACGGGAAGACTCGTGGCATCATGAGCTTCGCAGCGGTAGCGCCGATACGTGTGAAAAGGTATGAAGGCGTTAGACGTTGGTTACTCGAATACTCCCTAAGTCGTTCGATATCTTTATCGTCTCCTCCTTCGGGAGGCTTTAGGCGGCTATCACGCACAGACTCCTATACAAGTGCACTTTTATACGAGTAGGACGTGCACTTGTATAGGAGTGCACTTGTACAAGTGTACTTGTATAAGAGTGCACGAGGTAGGACGAGTTCACCATCGATAGTGGCGGAGTTCGATACCTGAACGGAGTATCCGCCATCCTTGTTTTGGAGGCGAACATCGACCAACTGTTCAGTCGGACGAGTGGAAATCACACGTTTAAAATGGATGCCGGCTCCAAGTTAATTAAATGCCATTAAAGAACCCTACTCGGAGATTAATGTAAAATGTTTGCCTCTTCAGGATTATGAGGCCGCAGGTTACAAGTCATGCGAAATATAGACCAAGCAGGCTTATTAAAAGTTGAAAAACATCCTTCGAGGGTAACACAAAGGTTTGCTGATTCATTTCGAGTTTTGAAAAAGGCATAATACGAGCCTTCTCCTTAATGATCGTAAAAATTCTAAAGGACCATGTGATTCTCTGTTGTGTTATTTTGTCATTGTATTTCCATGTATAGCTCACTTAAATGAAGGGAATTTTATCCCGACAATTTCATTGTAACGTTTTTGCCTAGTACTATCACTATCGACCTCTATTACCATAGAAGTCGGTGCTTACAGATTAAAGCGCCACTCGCAAGCAACTAGCTAGGCTACTTCCATACAAGGAACTTCCATAGGTAAAGCCGCCAGATTGGGGGACGATAATGGAGATATCGAACGACCTTGCGATACACCACTTTCGGAGTAGGTACTTCAAAACTTCATCGCCTATAAAGTGAGAACTTGACGGCAGATTAAAGAAGAAAAAATGTGTGTGCCTTCACTCTTTCTCGATCAGAACCTCCTATCTATATCAGAATCGAGAATAAAATACAGTTTAAGAACGAGCCTATTCCTCTGAGAGCTGGCAAATTGATTTTTTTATTTAACGAAATTCCTGTCTGACAAAAAACCCTTTGATTCATCGGATTTGATTTTTCACCGGATGATGAACAAATATGCCGGTTCTCACTTCATAATTGAATTCTTGAAATCTTCGTATTTTTTTCAGAAATTCTACGATGACTACTGCGGCTTTGTCATTTTGCATGGAACGGACACAATGGCGTACACTGCATCGGCACTTTCTTTTATGCTTGAAAATCTGGGGAAGACAGTGGTCCTCACTGGTGCTCAGGTGAGTATATAATGCGTGATATCTTTCAAGCTAATATGGTTTAATATCTGATTCATCATTGCTCTTAATTACAAATGGTACCACCAGCACGTGTTAGGACCTTAAATGTCATCCAAATCTACTCAATACCAAGACACTATCTTCACAAACAGTCTCTCAGACGGATGAAAGTGAGCATAATTTGTTTTAGGCTATATTAATCTACCACTCAATACAGTAGAATTAGTTCCTATACCTGTTTCAGTATGTTTCTATAAAGGTCAGCTAGTATTCATTAGGGTTTGAACCAGTGACCATATGGTGGCTGAGCGCTTCACAATATTTTAGACCTGATAGCCATTTACTTAAAAATTAATGAAAGTATATTTATGCTCATGACTTCTGAAAAAGCCAAAACCAGACCATTATTTAAATTAATCTATTGAAGATAGTTCTTAAAACGGATTGGTCAAAAAATACCAAGGTACCCACAGGCTCAATGATCAATTCCAAAGTCAGAAGGAAGGTTTATCGGGTGTTACACCGGGTCAGGGGCTCCATCGCTGTTCACGTTTCGAAGCACGATTCGCTCTTCATCATCAGGGTTTCTGTATTCAATCGTTCTTCGAAACGCCGCGCCGGTAGAGATGTAGCCCCTAACCCGATGGAACGCCCGAGAAACCTTTCATCCTAAGATACGCTGTGAAAACGTCAGATGAATCATAATTCCAAAGTCAATACGCACTTCAACTGCTTCAGTTAATACCTTTACGGCAATGCAAAGGCATTATATCCAAACTTGTATCTACACAGGATAATGGCATTAACTGACCTAAACAAAAAATATATAAATAATATTGCCGAACATGCAGTTGGTACAAATTATTGCTGTACCAACCTGTAATCTAACATTCAACATATGTATTTACAAAGAGTCGAAATTTCAATCAAAAGATATCCGTTCATTCACCAAAGAAACAATTGTGAATCTTCCATTGGCTCTAATATAGAAAAATTACACCTAATGAACTGTATTCATTAGTGTTTATAAAGCATCAGCCTCAAGGTTACAGTCACATCATAGACAACTAATCAAAAGTTAGCACAGCAAAGCCTACTGAAACATTTTATATTTAAACTTGTTCATTATTGAGCAGTTTCTATTTCTTGCGCTAAGTCACACTTCAACATACCAAAAAAAATGATTTATTTTATTATATTATGCAAATATGATCAGGAGAAGGTCAAATTTAAGAGATTAAATTTAAAGAGAAATTTTCTTACATTATTTTTATAAATTAGACCTTAGCTAAAATAAATAGCAATCATTTGTTAATGACCACAGAGAGACTGAAATTACGATTTAGAAATGTTTGGAGATAATTCGCTCAATACAATTAAACACTGGGATTGGAACACAATGGCCTAACTACAAAAGATAGACCAACCTGATTCACATTAGCACAGAATTACTACATTCATTCTATTAATGAAATGAGTGGACTCACAATTTAAAAAAAATTACCAGCCGACGTCAAGTTGTACTCAAACAGATTCAGAGAATCAAGCTGTCCTCTAATTGATTTCATTTCTATCCCCACCAGCTATCAATATATGAGCCAAGAAGTGATGCTAAAAATAATTTTCTGGAGAGCTTGATTATTGCTGGCAACTACGTTATACCGGAAGTAACAATCTGCTTTGGGAGAAAATTATTCCGAGGTAACAGAACCTTCAAGATGGATTCTGAAGGATTTGATGCATTTGGCTCTCCCAATTTCCCACCACTGGCCTCATTAGGAGCAAAGATCCAGAGTAAGTAGCATGAATAAATGAACGCTGGAACCCCAACGTTAAGATAATTTTTTTCATCGTTTTAACAAAAAACTGAAATAAGGCATGGCGGTGGACACTAATTCGTTGAAGGTGATAATGTGTATCAATGTCAGCCGTCATCACTCCGAAGCAACTGCTGCTACTCTAAACTCCACTTTTTTCAACTAAGGGCATTATGTCTTCATGATTACTCATTTTGGTATCCTCTGTTATTTACTAGATTATATCCTTTTTCTTACTCAATATTCGAAAATTCGAACCTAGTACATACATCAAACGATGCAACATGACGACACGGCAATTTTTGGCTCTTGCTTTTCGGCCTGTCTTCAATTCACGTTCAGGAGCCCTCGATATTTGCACGTAATCTCATGAATCTTCTTGCAACAAGTAAAGTCCCATTAAAAGTTTTCAGCTGCTGTAATTGCACGTACCTAGTAATTTTTCAACCGTCAGCAAAGCAATCGAACTCGCGATATTTGACGACATGGCGCGAGTTATACTTAACTTCAGTCTTCAATATGTATAATGTTTACTCTCCTGGGCCCATATCCTGTTAACGTTACGTCGATGGAGCAGAATAAATTTACATGTACAGCATTTTGGTGTCGCATGTTTAATAAGGAGACCGGAAGCGCCGGAGAAAAATACATTTGTGCCACCTAATTGGCGTAACAAAACGTATGACTAACAAAATTCTTCTTAATTCACTCCCTCACACTCTTAATTTACTCCCTCACACTGTCGATCCTTTTTATTTATCATGTAACCATTTCACCGCCCAAGCTATGTCCCACCTGTCAACAAATTAAATATTTCCCCTTTCCATGTTGGGCTCAGCGTTGTTGATTTTTATGTTGTTATTGTATTTTTGTCCTCTGTCATGTTTATTGTTAAATGTTTCACTGTAAATTGGCGCTACTGCTGTATGTGAACAATGTTTTAAATAAATAAATGCAACTTCGCTTCCAACCGAACATATGTGAACTAGGAGGAGACAAAGCATTATATTTCCAAACATTTTTTATTTTGTTTTTTCAGTCAACGACCTGGACATTTTTTGGCCCAGAAGAATAGAGAAATTAAAAGTTCACACGAAACTGAATTCAAACGTGGTCATACTTCACCTCTTTCCAGGCATAAATGTGAAAATGGTAAGTGGTATTCCCCTTCCTCCCAGGAATTTTAATTTAATTATAAACTATTTATTTTGACGCCTATGCCTGAGGTGCCCCATGCCTTAGGCTGCTTGATTGCCATATCAACCTTTCAGCTGCGGACCCCGTTTTTCACTAACACCGTTTGCATGAGAAAAGGGCAGGTAGTATTCTCCTCTAGCATCGTAGGCAAGTAAATAGCATGTAGTGGTCCCTGACAATTGGGTCAACCTTTTATTAGATGCTGTGGGGAGTGGTCCTCGTCAAGCACTTGTGGAGAACTAATGGCTGGAATGGATTATATGAGGAACTTTTATTGAATACTTAGTGATGCTCCATTGCAGTTTTCTCATTAATTTAACACAAAACGGTACCTAAACTTCCTGATTTTTAGTCATAATATCTTATGATTGCAACTCGGTGGTAAACCTCATTTGCGGAAGACTCACCCTTCCCTTAATTACCCTGAAATGGTGGATCCTATAGTAAGAAAATGCGACCATTTGAAACCTTCTGGAAAAGTCGGGCCATATAACTTGGCGAGGGAGTAGAGGAGGAAAAAATGTGATAGTCACAAGAAAGTTTTCCTACAATTGCCCGAGAAAACGTAGAATAAAAATATGTTTCTCACACCTAAGGTGCTAATATTCCATGCTAAACCACCTCTAAGGCTGATATGTTTGAACACACTCATGAATGTTAAGTTAGTGTCGGAATTCCACTACATATATTTCCAACATTATTACAGGAACTTAAAACTTGGATCCCACATTAAGGGAAGCCAATATTCACCACCACCATTCCAACTTGATGCCCCAATTATATTTCTCAGATGATCTTATATCATTGTGTAATTTACCCGTAATATTCAACTACAGGTAAAAGCTCTGCTCCAACCACCACTGGATGGTGTAGTATTGCTGACATATGGCAGTGGAAATGTGCCCAGCAATCGGCAGGAGCTGTTAGATGAACTAAAGAAGGCAATTGATCGTGGAGTTTTGGTGATCAACTGTACTCAGTGTAGCCGGGGTACAGTCAGTGATATTTATGAGACAGGCAAGGTAAGTACTCTGAAATTATTCATGTCATATTCATGTTATTTCAAAATGTTGGAGTTATGAAACTTCTTTTCACAAGATTTTGGTATCGGCTGATTCTAGACGTTGCTGCAAGTGAAGCCTTTTAATGTCTTCCGCCTGGTGTGGTTATCGAATTCAAGGTTTTCATGGCTAAATCAACCATAGAAGCATCAGCAACTGATTAGCCCATCCAGGGAAAGGCCCAAAACACTTTCACTCATACCATGATCAGTTAAAATAACAATTATATGGTATTTCATCTTGATTTGGGTCTTAGCTATACTCAAAATGTCACCTCACTCTAATTCGACCGCACCTTGAATATATTAGAAGCATTTGGGACCCAGAATAAAAAGTGTTACAGGGTTGCCACAGAGATTTGAGTCTGAAATTCCCTGGGTTTCCCTGATTTCGAGACCAAAATTTTATGTCTTCCCTGAGGATTTCAAACAACAACTTGCATTATTTTATGAGTTTTATGCAAAGAACCAAGGACACTTTTGCGGTATTTCTATCAAAATATAGCCAAACTTAAAAGAAAAACAAATTTCCAAGGAGAAATGAGGAAAAAACAACATTTTCAAAAGAAATCTTTTAATTTTTGTTAGGAACATGTCAAATTGTACGGGCAGGCTTTGACATGTTCACCACTACAACCACATCTTCCCCAGGTATACATCAAACTTTGATCTTTTGGTCACAAACTAAGCACCTAACTATTTTTTTTTATATTTCTCCTCAATTAGTATACTATGTTAAAAAACACTAAAATATTTGCTCAAAGGACTACAGTTATCGCCCTTATCTGTCAGTGACAATGCACTTCAACATATGCTAATGAAATTCGTAAAAAGCAGTAATCCAATAAAACAATGGAGATTTATACGAAAAAAATTCATTTTAGGACATCCCATACAGAAGAAAAATTGATTTACTATGTAATTAATTCAAGCACTCTTCGTATATCAGGGTGTTTAAAAATACGTGAATATGTATGTATCTTACCAAATCATTCTAATGTGATTTTGGATAGCACCGCATGCTTGCACTGTCAATGAGAGGAAGAGAAAACACTCGTTGCGCCAAATGACTATAGTCTGTGAATGCAGCTTAACGATATGGACAGGATAACTTCATATGCGATTGCTGAGGCTATACAAAATAATTTTTAAGAGATGCCAATGTCATAATCCTTCTCAAGGGAAATAATGGCCTGAAATAACTCCCTCTAAATTATCACATTGTTCACAGCAAAAATCCTACGTGATACAGGATGAAGAAAATGATCAGTGTTAGAGATAGTAACGGAAGTTGTTAGAATCATTAAAGGAATTTCAACCTTCAACATCAAATTCTATTCTCTATGAAAAAAATCAGCCAGTCCTATGATAAAGAGATCTTATTTTTTATCTTTTTGTCAATTAAAAGGCTCTCAGCAACATTGGAGCAATAGCTGGAGAGGATATGACACCCGAAGCAGCAGCAACTAAGCTGTTTTATGTCTTGGGTAGGGATGAATGGAGCATTGATAAGAAAAAAGAGGTGAGTACATGACGCAGGTGCATCAATCCTTATTTTTTGTTAAGTCAACTGGTGTGACATTTAACTACTCCGAACAATAAACATAAATGTACATTGAAGGCTTGCGCTGCTCTGCTCACTATATCTTTCCTTCTTCTTCCATTACCGGTGATCCTATTTCCCAGATAGTATAATTCTTCTACTGCTAGTAGCTGTGGTTTTTGTCGTCTAAGTCTTATGATGACTGTTTCTTCTACCATTATGCATTTTGGTTTTCAATACAATAGTCATTTAGAGAAATTCATTAATTTATATTGAACATCTGGAGGTCCACCTTCGCTCAGATTGTAATTTTTCTTCAGGTGAATTCTTGAAGAAATCGTATGAGCTGAGGAAATTAATTTTTGGAATGTCGTTGAAAACATTGTTACAATTCCACCAATAGTTCACTTCTCCGGCTACGGCATGTGCCATTCTTTCCCATAAATAAACAAACAACAACGGCTGTAACATTGGATATAACATCGAAAAGGGCAATTAAACAAAGAAATAGTGTTTGAATTTAATTTTCTTAAGTAATAGACCAATAGAAATACTAGAGGTAGAAAGGGCACGGCACGTGTAAGAGTTCGTTGGATATTCTCTGACTTTCATCACAACCTACCTTTAACCGGTAGATTACTGTAATGAATGAATTAATTAATGAATAGACCAATAATTCCAAATCGAACACCAAAAAAATTAACTTCAAGTTTTCTTGCGCAATTTAGTCCAATATTCACCGTGTTAATTGTATTGTATCAAATTTAAAAACCGTAAAATAAAAAAATCTCCCTTAAATTCCTCGTTGGCTTTCATTTATTTTCATGAATTGGCCAGTAAATCTTTTATGGACTAGAATTTGGTCCCTTAAAGAATTTCCCTGAAGATCAGACCTAGCCCAAGAAATGTCCTGATAGGCCGGATGTCATTATTACTAATTCTGAGAAAGATTTATTTGTAAATATCATATTGTCCTTTGAGCCTTCATAAACTGAAATTATTTAATCGGAAACTTCCTGAGACGTTCTAGTATGTAGTTAATTATTTTTTCATGTATTGTCAGAACCCACTCATTTTGACAAAGATATATTAGTACAATCATTGCTCTCTGGATCTTCATCAACTGTAATTATGTAATCCGTAGCTTTTTGAGGCAATTGCATCTAGCCTGTAGTTATCATTTTAACATGCACAATCAGAACCATACAATCCTATAGGATTCAAGGAATATTAAACCAATGTCAAATTCCAGATGATGCAGAAAAATTTGAGAGGAGAATTAACTCCAACTGACCGAAGTTTAACGCTGGCCAATACTGCACGAATGACTGTATGGAAGGTTTTGATAAACCCAGCGACACTTTGTGACGTGTTATTTCCTGCTTTGATATGTTCTTCGGTGTCATTCAACGACCGAAATCGCATCGAAGAAATCCTTTCTCACGTAAGTTAGCAAAATTCACACCCTGATTGCATTTTCAATACACTGCTGTGCATTTATTATTTCATTAGTGATATAAGTTTCAATTTCATAAGTTTTAAAGAAAATGATTTGTGGCATTATAAGCTCATGAACAACTATATCTTAAGATACTAATTATTGATTTATGGAGTGGAAAGTAACGGCTCTAGATGATATCAAAGTTTAATTCAACTATCTCATTACGCACATCCATTGGCTATAAATTTATCTTATAATATTTATGAGCCTTACGTGAATAACATGTACTAACTTTCCTTATAAAATGCAGGGAGGGGACTTATCAAAATCAAACATGGAAGGAAGAACGCCTTTACATGTTGCAATCTCAGAAGGGAATGTGGCAATGACAAAGTACTTACTTTCTAAAGGGGCCAAATTAGATGCCACAGACAGGTAATACCTTAAGAATAAGAATTCATTTTTTTAATTTGTAGAATGATATTACTTTTAAAAAGTGACTCATTTTATCAACACCCTGTGTGCTTAGAGCTCATAAACATTTTTAATCTACTTTCATCACTTTTCCAGGCTCAAACGCACTCCATTGAATGAGGCACTACGGTATGATCACCATGGAATAATTGAAACACTAGTTAAGAAAGGAGCAACCCTAAATCTTCCTGTAACATCTCTCGGAGAGAAACTTTGTAGGCAAGTCTATTCTTTCAATCTGATACATGCGTTACCTGAGAAGCAATAGCGACGAAATAAGTAAGCTCTAATCAGGCTTCGAGGTACGCGAAATTGGGTGACAGTCACCTGCAAAAATAGTGACCTCAACTAGAGGAAGGTGCGTATTTAAGGGATTGGCACAGGAGCAGAAGGGAGAGCACACAGCAGGCAACACTGCCAATGATTGCGCTTAAACCTGAGATGAGTGGGAAAGTGTCCGCAGAGTGTTACACGACAATGTTTATCATCAATACAAAGCCGCATGAAAGTACTCTGATGGTGTACGCAATCCATCAGAAAAGCCATAGATTAAAGAAGAGGATAGGTAGATTTAACCATACGGACCCTTGAACAGGTGAATTTTCAAGTCATTTAAATTCACAATTGGCCATGTTGAATGGATCAGTTATGCAGTTTAATACACCGAAAAAAAGTTATTTAGTAGCAGAATTGTTACAATACCGTGATGACTTATCTAGAAAAATTCGAAGTGGAAATTCAATGCTAACGGCCTTATAGAACGGATTAATATCGCAAAGCAAGAGTACCAAGTGTATTTGGTTTAAGGCAAAGTTAAGTGGATTAGTTGTGCAGTTTAATGTACCAGATACATCTACATCTACATCTACATATTACCCCGCAAGCCGCCTCAATAGGCGTGTGGCGGGGGGTGTTAGGACACCAGCCGCTTAAAGATAAAAAGGAAACGCTCTAATGAAATTACGCCTAGCATTTATTGAAGTCCCTTATTGTTCGGGGGAAAAACGAATTCCCATACCTATCCGTTCGGCAAAATATCTCTCTTAATTTATCGTTTCTATCGGACCTGGAAATATAGTGGGGTTCTAATATGATGTTCTCCGTGTCGCTCTGAAAGATATCTATTCTCAATTGTTCAAGCAATCTAAGCCTAGCGCGCAGCCTCTGAGTCTCTAGCGGTTCCCAGCCTAATTCGTTTAACATCTGTGTAACGCTGTCAGTACGCCCGTAGCTGTTTTTGACGAATCGCGCAGCTTTCCTTTGTATTTTATTAAGTTCCCGGACTAAGTCTTTCTGCACCGGATCCCATATGCTCGCTGCATATTCAAGGTGTGGCCGGACGAGTGCGAAATAGCACCTCTCTTTTACTTTTTCATCCGAAAATCTTCCCACAATACGCTTGACGAATCCTAGCTTCTTCAGAGCTCTGCCACAAATATTTCTTATATGTGCTCCCCACGATAGGTCCGAAGTTATCGTAACTCCTAGATACTTCACTTCATCTGTCGCCTTTATGTTAACACCATCCACAGCATATACATGGGAATAGTTGGACGACTTCCGCAAGAAATGTACCGCCGTGCATTTGCTCAGATTAAGTTCGAGTCCCCACTCTTGGCTCCACACATGAACGTTGTTTAAATCCGATGATAGAGTTTCAAAGTCAGAGTGATCACTAATTTCACGATAGATGACAGCGTCGTCGGCGAATAGACGTATTTTACTGCTAATTCGAGAGCATAGATCACTTATGTATATAATGAACAAAAGGGGTCCGATCACGCTTCCTTGCGGGACACCTGATGTCACTTTAACGACATCAGAGCTAATTCCGTCAAGAACTACCTTTTGCTTACGATCACTCAGAAAGTCGCGTATCCAGTTTACTACTGTTTCGTTTAGGCCGCATGACTGTAATTTGTATAAAAGTTTGTTATGAGTAAGCCCCATACATGAAATACATGGGTATAAGTAGCATAATTGCCACATTACTGTATCAATAAAATTAATAACTTTTACAATGCCACAGCATAAAAAAACACTCAGGTATTGTAGAAGTTATTAATTTTATTGATAAAATGTTATACAGCCAAGTCACTACTGCCGGTGAAAAATTATGTAGACTCGTGTTTGAGCACCGATAAAAATGAACCATAATATGTACATGAGTGCAAGTTACATCAAATTTTACCTCATTTTATTTTGCGTTTGACCATACTTACTGACTATTTTTATAACACACCTCTGATTTTTAATCGCGAGTACAACAAAAAAAGTACCGGTTTTTTTGGCGTTTTCGAAGGAAACGCTCTCTTTGACCTCTCTTAAGGCAAAAAGGCAAAGGCGTTCAACCGTTATGACATTTTAATACAGCCAGGAAAATCCTTTTTTAATTTAATTCTCAATTTTTAGATCTTTTTTATTTGCCATAAAAAAGTTGTTATCATACTAATATATAAAAATTGAATGGTGTCTGTCTGTCTGTTGCTCAATCACGCAAACACTACTGAACCGATTGAGCTGAAATTTTGTATGTAGTTAGAAAATGTACCGGGATGAAACATAGGCTATATTAAAAATCTGTCAGGGCCCCCAAAGGCCCCCCCTGGGGGTCCCTTGTGGTCCATGCTAAGCATTGGGTTTGGTGCAGTGGTTTTATTTTTTGCTTTTAAAAATTACTTTCACTCAAGATAGAGGGCTGGAATTTGTTTTATCGGATGGCTGAATAAATGAAGTTTGTAATTCTTTCAATCGATTTTCTTTTACGCTTAATAATTGTCCGAATATCATATTTTTTACTGAAAAATCTCACATTTTTCTCTGAAATCAACAATAGCATATTTCCTTGACAACCAGAGATTTGAATTTCAAAGGATATTCACGCATCTGGCATTTAAGTTTTCCTGCCGGCCCATGATAGTACGTAGAAAGGAAATTTGTATAAGAAGGGCCCAGAGTCCCAAGGGCCCCATGATAGATGGCTTCGGGGGGTAATCGATAAATTCAATGCATATTTACTGGTATACTCTTCAATGTCTATTCTCCAAGTAGCTCTCATAAGGGAACTCCATACAAGAGAACACAAATGTATAAAACGATACACATAAAGGAATTAAACGTGGAAGAATATTAACGTGCAGCGAATAATAATGTTAATAATGCCTCTGTTGCTACAACAAATACGGTGTCATTTATTATAGTTTAATACTCAGATGAATTACACGTAGTTGAACCGTCTGCCTCTCATTATGATTGCGAACTGGTTTTTAGACCAATTCCCACATAAACTTTACGAGTTATTTATATATACTTATACGTGTTAAAATGCAGTTTACTTACATTGACTCAATCATCGAGTTGCCTATTCGAGTCTCTCACTTGCCTATATGTTTCCCCTCCTTGGACTTAAAAACATATCCATAAACATACCTTATAGAATAAAGGGTAACCTTTTGAAAAAATCTTCTTAAGCATGAGGAATGTCATCTTTGCGAGAAAATGAGTCCTTGCATGAAAAAGGACTAGGGTTAGCCTTGGATGCTCAAAGACATGCCTACCAGCAATCTCATGATAATCTCCCCGTGGTGTTTCTCGGATTACGCTAAGAACCGCACAAATTAAATCCTAACCAAACCTACTGACGGGTAACCAGATAAAAATCTGTTTCAAATATTGAGCCATTTGTTTCGAAACTTCAATCTGTTTTAAGATGGTGGAAATTATAATTGCGTCACTACATGCTTCTTACCCATAAGAAGAACGGATATTCTGCGCAATGGACGTCATCGGTGCATGAAAATTGGCAAGTGCACTAAACTGATCACCATAGATTTTTAATTTTGTAACCAATGATTATGATTTAGGAAACAATGAATATAGCCACCCTTTATTCCAAAGGCATAGTCCGGGTATTGAAGGATTCATAGGACAAATAAGCATCGCTGCTATTGAAAATGCTCCTTTTGACGTTGTCAACCGCTGGATTATACTCTACTCTCCTATCCTGATTAAGATACTCAACGCACATATCAACGGTGAATGGCGGAACTCAATTAAGTCATTGAATTCAAATATATTTATGTACACAAGGGAAGTGCTCAAGCTGTTATTCACTCAGAAGACGGCTCAAGAGAACTTGAGGGACGAGGTCACCATCTATCAACCTAAGTGCTATTTATTAAGTAATAATGAGTCTTCGTGGCCCATTTTTTGGTTTCCCATGTATTACATAGGACAAACAATCACTCAACTCTCCGTGCACGAAATGGAAAACGAACGAATTACAACGATTACAACAAAAAAGAAAGGATACGAACACCTCAAATGATCACGCTGACAGTATTCTTCAGGTTTTGTGGTTTTCTTATAAAATAAGTTCAATGTTTTTCACATCCGCTGAAGTTCAACGGGTACCTTCAGCTAGTAAGTTATATAACGAAACTTTTTCTTGGTAATGAATTGTCCCGAAAACTTGATCTTGGTCTTATTTTCAAGGTCTTTGCAGCAGTGTTGTAATACATTGACCGTAGTCAATCCAAAATATGGACCCTATTATTAACGAGTTAATAAACAACGGAGGATTTTAGCGGCATTAGGCTGTCGTTGAGGCGGCCGGCTTCGCCGGTGAGATGGTGTAAGTCTGTGCGATGTTGCCACTTGGGGGTTGCGGGCGGATCCCGGTACTCCCCTATCTTTTCGCTGCATTGCTATGAAGTACGGAAATAATTGCTATCCTTGCAAAATATATGGATATGGATATGGATGGACCTGAGTTGAATTTTCTATAGCTCAATATTCCAAAAACCCATCGTAATGATATGTACTACTTATTGAAGTCTCGTTATTTCTGCGAGGTAAGATTGTTGTGGAACATTTTTAAATCGCAAACCAATTTCCCTCACATTAGCTCGCACGTCCGTTGCATTTAACACATGCCACCCTCACATTAGCTTACATTGTCTTCACATCTGACTCTTGTAAAGCTCAGGTTTTGCTACACATCTACAGTGGAGCTTCCGTAACCGCAGCGTCTGTTAACCGCGGTTCACTCGTCTCGGAAATTAGAAGCAATAATTTCCTGAAATAATGGACCCACAACTCAAATGCACGTCATTCTGCGAGGTGAAACCCTTGTCCTCGAGGAATTAGATACAGAAAGATAAATTAAAATTGAATACTTTGCTCCCAAGACACCTTAATATTAAAACAAATCCTTAAGTAAGAACACTGGGAAGGTGATTTCCCTTGCATGGTAAACTATAAGTGACTGCATTTCGGTAAACTATAAATGACTCGATACGTTATTCTGTCTGGCATTTGTTCGAGAAAAGTCGCGAATATTCTACTGTTTGTATTTGTTCACACTCCTTATAAATCTGGAAGCGAACATTCTGGCACCGAATGTTCTCGAAACAACCGAGCTACATATATAAGGGAAGCAGAGTCGCTGCCAGGCAGTCAGTTTGAAAGCTACAATCGTCTCGATAACTTGCGCCCCCCCCCCTTGAGTTTTTTCTGTATCCGCCACTGCTTACAATACCATCAGTAACTCGAATGATTACCATGCAACCATATCCGTGGATTTTGTATGAAAAAATGCTATCATATAAAAAAAAAAATTTCAATATTGCAGGGCTGCTGCTAGCGGGAACATAAATAAGCTAAAATCCTTTAAAATGGTTGGAATAAAACTCAGCCAAGAAGACACTGCAGGAAGAACCCCCTTGCACATGGTAAGAATCATGGAATAAATGGAACTCGATTATTTGGTTTGTTTAGCTTGACTTCATACTTTAACTGTTTTGATGTTCAAACTCCATGATTCACACATCATTATCTTCATCAGTATTAATCAATCCGAAGATTGGTTTGTTGCAGCTCTCCATTCTCCTTCCGGACAACTGCTTCATTCCTGAATAATTTAATATATAATATTATGTATTTTATATGTACTTAATACATTTATTCATTTTAACGTCCTTCATGACTGGCCTGATGTATTCGATTCTTGGTCTTCCTCTGTAATTCTTCCCATTCATTTCCTCTTCCACAATTGTTTTAATCGGACTAATGTGTCACAAATTGTGTCCAATATGTTTGTCCCTCCTTCGCAGAGTTTTCATTATACTTCTTTTCTCTCCAACTCTTCGTTAGACTTCTTTGTCTCTGATTCTCTCGGTCCATTTGATCATCATTCTTCGACATTGACAAAACCTACACTAACAAATTAATTTTGTTAGTGTAGGTGTACAAATTAAGTTTGGATGAAGGAATAAGATTATTAATAATATTATGATTATTATGAATAATTTATCTTACCATAAGATAAATTCATCCCTCATTCAGAACAAGTTTGATTACACCAGGCTTGCTATCCATAGTCCTAAATGAGCTCACAGCAATCAAAGCCCCCAGCTACCTCCTCCTTACTCCTCCCCAAGCAAGAAATCACATACTACATAATTACCATGCATTACTATAAAAACTACACTCATATTACAAGCATTATTAGATAAATAAATTTAACTGGCAAAATAAATTAATAAAATCTTATTTCGCCATTTATCTCTCATTTAACATATCACAGGTGACATGCAAAGAGTAGGCGCCTTTACTTTAAATTAATTAAAACTTGCTAGCTTGTGAAGCAAAACGCAGATAGAATTCCTTCAAAATAATTTAATCGCAGAACCAGAAACCTGAATAATAGAATTCCTTCAATTGATATTCTACAGCTTAATGAATTTTCACCTCTTCATAGTAAATTTTAAAACGTGTAATTGTATATGAGTTAAATCATGAAATGTAACAGCTTAAACAAAAGAATGACCTACTGAGGATTGCAAAAGTACGCACCTATTAATAGTATAAGAATATCGCATTTTCTTTGAGATGCTCGAGTTATTTTGCTGATTTGTATCGTAAATTTTTCAGGCTGCACTCCATGGGCATCTTGAATGTACAAAGTTCTTAATAGAGGATGGATGCCAAAAAGATAAGACAGATGCATTAGGCCTGACACCAAAGGATTATGCTCAAAGAAGCAAAACTGCAACAGTCGATCTGTTTTGAACATGATGCTTAAGACAACAATGCCAAAGATAAGGAACTTGCCTGCAGATGGAAAAAAGATACACTAAAGCCACTAAAAATGTTTAATGTATTATGAAATGTATGGCATCTTATAGAACAGGGTTGTCCAACTTGCAAGGTCTCAAGGGCCACAACTTAACCTTTAATATGGTTGCGGGCCATATAATAATAAATTATTATTTTTTAAGTAACAATAAGAAACAACGTAAGGTATAAAAATAAAAATAAATTTCTGAATATTTGTCCAATAACCTTTCGCGGGCCACAATAAATGGCACCGCGGGCCGCCAGTTGGACAACCCTGTTATAGAAGCTACATTTTCATGATTTTTTTAGCCTATCATCTATATTTCTATCCATATATCAATATCCATGACCTGTAATTTGTTTTTCATTCCATTTTGGGTGAATTGCTCAGAGGCATATCTATTAATGAATGATTTACATTTATTAATCAAGAGCCATTCAACCCACAAAACAATACGGCATTATATTGCAATTGTGCATAATAGTAATCTTTATATTTTTATTATAACTATATAGTACTTTATTGCAGTAATATAATTGAGTATTATTATTCATGTGAGTAGTAATTCAGCTAGGAGATGTACCCCTGAGTTTAAACTGCACAACAATTATATGGACGTGCATATCAATCAAAAGACTTGACAGAAGTGCCAATCAGTTCCTTGCCATGAAAGAACATCTTAACTAAAATATTCCCGTGAAGGACTCTGAATGTTTTTCGAACTTGATGATGTAGGGCTTTCAGAGCTCCTACATTCAGTCATAATAGTTTTGCACCCCTTCTGGGTAACACGATGACGTGGTTTCTGAGACTTTTGGTACCCTATAAGATGTAGGCAAGTCATTGGTAGTGTATTGTGAGTGTGAGCCTTGATTAGTTCATAGATTTAGACACTTCATAGATTTTGTGTTGAGAAGAGCGTTAGTTATAATGAATAAGGGTGTTCATTTTGTGCGTTTATTTTTGTTGCTCGATGTCCAAATGTTTTATGTCCATGATATAACTATGGGCAAAATGTTATGTCGATGTGGATAAAGTGAATCGCAATAAAGAAGTTTCAAATAGCTTGGTGAATTATTTGTATCTCTCCGAATCCCATCTCTATCATTGTCATTTTTGCAGGATAAGAACAGCGATGGACAGATTTTACTTGACATTATGTTTTTTAATCATTAAATTTACCTGACTGTCGTCCTTTTCATGACAGTTATTGTTTCTTTGGGAACCTTGCCAGAACATGGAATCTGCTCTCCCTAATAACTTTTGGAGGAACTCTTGATGATTTCATTTTAAAAGCCAAGGTCCCTATCCCCAAGAAGGTACCCACTTCCAGGCGCATATACTGCTCAGCAACCAGTTTCATACATTGAGCATCTACAATTCACCTCAGAGATGTTTAAGAAAACTGAGATAGTTTGAGACAGTATGAGACATATTCTTTATGAGTAAAACCCTGGATTTTATCTTGCTACCGAGAATGAAATGCAAGACGAGGAATATTGTAGGATGACCGATTTGGGCTGAGGGAATCTGAGATATATCAGAAGCTGTTTTGGGTTTGAGACTACAGTGAACTGGATTCCTCGGAACAAGATAACATGCATGGGCTTTAAGAAGGTGGAGAAAGCCTTTAAGAATACCTTATAAATGGAAAATTGTAGATGCATGAAACCAGTTGATTTTTAATTCACAGAAATATCGACCCCTAAAAGCTAGAGACTGATACACACTATGTAAACATGTCAAACATTTTTGAGATAATGACTACGAAAGCATGTAATATACTATGTCAGAGTTGCTACAGACCAGAAAATATGAAATTCCAGTACTTTTCCAGGTTTTCCAGGCAAAGATTTTCATTTTTTCAGGTTAAAATATCCATTCTATCTTAACGAGTATTTAAAGAAAGTGCAATAATAAGATAAAAATACGATTAATGCATGCACACCATATTGTGATAAAAATATGCATTCTGGTGAAATGCATGAAAAAAGGTTGGTATTGAATCTTTTATTAAACATAAATCCGAAATTAACCATTGGGTTATGACCACTAGCGCTACACCTCAGCCCTCTGCATACCTCAACCTGCAAACCCCCTCTCCAGCTGAGACCGAAACTTTAAGACGAGATAAAAAAGATATCCTTCAATAAAAGCATCTCCTCTGTCTTAACACCCATGATATAAAAATCATCGAAGTTGTGGTTTTACAAAGTATACAAAAACTCACGAACAAGGTTGTTTATGTATAAATCGTTAAAGTTGATGTTTCTTGTAACTTTTATGAACAAAATGAACGGTACATACGCGATGATTTTGCAGAAATGCTTCATTTATGACGTCCATCGACATTAAGTACTCGATCATATTTCAAAGTTAGTGCGGCCGGGGGAAAACTTCCAATCGTATCGGGCACTGTACCACTGGTGCATGCTTGGACTTCGGTGGAACAGGAGGAACGTATTTTACTTCACATAGCTCCCTTTTCGTGGGCCGTTAATTGTACTAAAGTTTACTTCCGCACAGTACTTGAAATTTTCTTTTATAATAGAAGCCGAAAATTTAGTATCATAAAAAAAATGTTTTCGTTCGCGTTTATATTTCACGAATGCCTAAAAAATCTTTGCATATAACTTTGCGATATTTTGTTGCTTTTACATTTAGATGACAAGGAGAACCACCACATTACAATCCCAAGGAACTTCCTGTAACATCACTTTTTGTCAAGCAAAGAGGTAACGGAACCTCCTACAGCAAAATATTCAATTGAATAAATAGTTCTCCAATCAGATAACCAGATAGGGAGTATATCAACTAAGCCTGAGGGTCAATTTAGAATTGTAACATGGAATGTAACACCACTTCACACCTGCGGAAGACTGAAAATTCTGAAAACAAAAAAGTAGAAGGTGGGCCATGACATTTGGAAATCAGTGAAATTAAGTGGTCTGAAGTGGAAAACTTTTCGAGAGAAAGCACCAGGATCATAAAAAATGGATCATGTAATATGCAGGGATAGGAATTATGCTTAAGAAGAGCATTAGAATGCATGTTAAAAGCTTCCTCCAGCGTGAAAAAAGGATAGTCATTGTGAAGATAGAAACTAAGCTGACAGACAAAATAGTTGCAAAAGTCTATATGCCTATGATGAGTACAAATAAATCGCAGTTCTCTGTGAAAAATATCTTGGAATTTAAAAAAATGTGAAAGAAGAAGATAACTGAATAATGCTTGGACACTGGAATTCCATTGTCACTTAAAAGCCAACCAGAAAGAACAAAGGGTAACTACGGATTAGGACAATAGAATGAATGAGGGGAACCGCTCTTAGTTTTTCAAACAAATCAACATATAGTACACGTTTAAAAAATTATCCCCGAGGAATTTATACATGGAAAGATATATGTAAAATTGGACTTACAAGTGGATTGATCCATCAATTAACGAAGAGGCACTGAGAGGAGTAGGAAATGAATTAATTCTCTTAAGAACTCAAAAGAAAAGGAGGGACAACCTAATAAGGTATATTTTAAGATAAAAGTATCTAAAAAAAACACAGCCAAAGAAAAAATTTCTTAACTATGTAAGGAAAGGCTTTCGAAGGTAAAACCATGCTTCCTCAGATATTCGAGTCCTAATACTCCCACCAAAAGGGAAATAAGGGCACCCAATGGACCAGAGGTCCTGTTGTTCATTCCCTTTTAATTTCACTGACTCGTGCTAAAGGTTATTGTGACTTGGGAGTGACTAGCAAGGAATTACCTGTACATGCACAATCTGAGGAGAAACAAATATTTCATCATCCTCAGCATGAGTGTACAAAATAGGACCTTAAATTTAAATTTAGCTGCATATAAACAAAGTCGGCTTAGTTGCACCATTTATAACTCAAGAACGGCTGGACCGCTTTATATGATCTTTGATTTGTTGGATTCTCCGCCCCGAATAGCAGAATAACTATTATAACATCGGAAACATTCACGAAAAAAAACTTTGACTTGACTTCACTTTGTAAGACTTGAAGAGAAAAACGTGGGGCGCAGGCAGTAGATAATAGAAGTAGGTAATCCGGATGAATTCACAACCAATTTCAGTGCATTGCAAATGGTATTAACTGTGGGAGTTTGCTCAACGACACCTGGGGCCGTATTTTTAAACCATACTCTTCCTCTTACTCTTCGCCGGAGGAGGAAGAGTGCGAGTTGTGACTCTACCCACTATTCGTATTCTAGAACGTTCCTACAGCGAAACCAAACTCATCCTCTTCGATGGAGGGGCTTGGAGGGACTGTTGAGTAGATCGCTGAAATTCTCATAACTACGTAATGCTTCGATGACGTTTCGTGTGACGTTTGCTGCCCACAGTTCATTGCGGCTTTAACGAAACAGCAAGAAGAAGAAGAATAATTAAAGATGGAAAAAGATATTTTCATCGCTCGTCGGCCTCGGTGGCGGCGGGGTAACGTCCTCGCCTGCCAACCGTCGCGGGTTCGAGTCCCGCCACTGGAGGATTTTTCTCCTCCCTGGACATGGTTGTGTGTATTGTTACAACGCCTGATGTAAAATGGCCCTCGAGGCTGTATTCAGGTTGATGAAATAAAAAAAATAAAATATTGCGTGATGTGTCTGGAAAAAAATGCCAAATCCGGAGGTAATCGACGCATTCCGCCATATTAGGCCTTGGAACTGTTCCTTCTATTTTGGAGGATGGTCTGAGCCATGCTACTAATAGGATCAAGAGATTCGTTTGTTTGTAGAGAGCGTTGAGCCTACAACCGAAGAGGTACGTTTAAAAATCGCTTGGAGGTTGAGTTGTCACCACAAACGCGTCATAGAGGAAGAGTCGTTCCTCTAGGAACGTCTTAGAATACGGCCCCTGGTCCCTTTACTCCTTAATTATCATGGGTTGCCTGCGCCCCACGTTTTTCTCTTCAAGTCACTCAAATATCTCCATAGCCACTAAAATTTCACCCTCAAAAATTTAGAAGGGCCCAGGGAAAATTATTTTATACTTTTTAGTCCGTTTTAAAATCGTGGTATATTAAAATATTGTTTTTATTGAATTAATTATTTTCTGCTTTTGTCTTATGCCCAGGTGAAAGTTTCCATTCGATTTTATACATCTTGATGAGACTCTGACAGGGACGCATAGGAAATTCCCCATGTATTTCAGATTTTGCTCAGCTGACAGTGAGTGGAATTGAATAATATTAGCTATCCCTACCTATAATATTTCAAATTCTCTAACTCTTATTTCCCTGAAAATTAAAATAAAGGACCGGTGAGGCGCGTCACACTCAGCTAGGTAAAGGTATTTATTAGTTAACCATGTGACATACACGACCAAGTTGCATATAGAATATTTTACCATGAGTCATGTGCATGAGGAACTATTAACTGTTAGCTCTCTATACGTTCTAGTAAAAGCGTGGCTTATACAGCTCTAAACGCCGTCCTTATTATGTCCAAAAGTACTTCTTTATCGACTGAGTATGAATATCTGTCGAGCGAGAGACTACCACATATTCAGACCTTATACCATACTGAGAACTGGGTCAGTAATACCCCGAATGTGTGTGACTGGTGAAATAGTTATTTATGCACCTTGGCCGTTATGGCACGTGATTTCGTTCGAGACGAATACATTCAGCAAGGGTCATCCGAGTGCGCGGAGCTATGGTTAAAGTTTCAAGGCTCTACTAGGAAATCAAGAAATTTGTTAATTAATTGATCGTTAATTAATTAATCAATTAATTATTATAACATATAGCAAATGATGCATTGGCATCCAGTTCCGAGCGACGCGACCGTTAAAGTTTCGAGCCTCTCCAAGCACATCAGGAAATTTGTTAATTAATTAATTGTTATAACATGTAGCTAACATTGCATTGCCATCCACTTCTGAGCTATGGTTAAAGTTTCAAGGCTCTACTAGGAAATCAAGAAATATGTTAATTAATTGATCGTTAATTAATTAATCAATTAATTATTATAACATGTAGCAAATGATGCATTGGCATCCAGTTCCGAGCGACGCGACCGTTAAAGTTTCTAGCCTCTCCAAACACATCAGGAAATTTGTTAATTAATTAATTGTTATAATATGTAGCTAACATTGCATTGCCATCCACTTCTGAGCTATGGTTAAAGTTTCAAGCCTCTACTAGGAAATCAAGAAATTTGTTAATTCATTAATTGTTAATTTATTAACAATAAATTAATCAATTAATTGTTATAATAGATAGCTAATATTACATTGCCATCCACTACTGAGCTATGGTTAAAATTTCAAGTCTCTAGCTGATTGGAAAGTTAGTTTAAACTCGGTTGCAACATTCCACCCGGACAGACAGACATGACGGAAACCGAACTAATAAAAACGTGATAAAAAGGAAATTAAGAAAAAGTTCAGATCGAGGATGGGGCTAATAATCGACGTGCCAAAGCAAGGCTTCGGAACGTCGAATAATGGGAATACGGCTAGGCGTTTTTTGCGGATGCCAAGTTGTCAGCTGAAATTTCTGGTAAATACACAACTATGACGAATCAGAAATTATTTTAGTAATGTAAGAGAAACAATTGCACTTTTCCACAAATTGGTTTATTGCGTACAACGCGTTTCGGCTCACAGAGCCATCATCAGGTACAAGACAAAGTTATAAGAGAGTACATTGCATATATATGTCTTTTCCGAGGAGGGGGGGTAGTGGGAGGAGACCAGAGGAGGAGGGGAAGGAGGAGGTAGTGGCTGGGAAAAATCAGGAAAATCCAAGGGAGGAAAGGGGGGGATCGGACTAACCCGTGAGAGAAAGGCCAAGAAACAGCAAAGGGTGAAAAAATGTGGGTAAGGGGGGGAAGAAGGTAGGGAATAGGCATGTCATTAGAACGTGGGGAAGCGGCGCTAGGGAAAGGAGGGGGAAAGAGTGCACCTGAGGGTAATTAGGAAAGGGGGGTATGAATAGGAAGGAATAAGGTGGGCACCGCCCGGCTTAAGGGTGGAGTGCCTGGGTGAGTGGATGGGAAAAAACCCTCAAAGGGAGGGGGGGGGGAAAGTCAGTTGGGGGGAGGGTGAGTGGGAGTTTGGCTGTTTCTTTTGGGAAGGGGAATTTTGAGGAGAGGAGAATGGGTAACAAACACTTGTTCATTTAAAAGAACATCCACATCTGATTGTATGATTTCCAAGGATTCTAAAACGTCCAATCTTGTGCCTTTACTTTCAAGGTGGAGAATTTCAGGTTGGAAGCTGCAGGAATGAGACGTTTCTAACAGGTGCTTGGCTAAAAGTGACGTTTCATCATTGTTTTTCCAACACCTTTTGTGTTCCTTAGTCCTGATGTTGAAGTTTCTACCTGTCTGGCCGACGTAATATTTATTACAAGAGTCACAATGTATTTTATAAATGCCAGATTGAAGGAGGGGATCTATTTTGTCTTTATTGCTGCTTAGAATTTTTCCCAGCGTTAAAGGATTATACATGGAAACATTGAATTTATCTTTTGGAAATTTACGAGCGAGCTTATTGGACAGATCACCCACAAACAATAATCGACACCATTTTCTAGGCTTATCACATACGGGCGAAAGAGAGCATAGCTGTGAAATAGCTTTGGTTTTTAATTCTTTATTTAAAATTTTTGTTACTGTGTTCACGCTGTAGCCATTAGAAACTGCAATTGATTTTATGGTGGCCAGTTCAGTGTTGAAATTGGTTATTGATAAGGGTAAATTTACAAGACGATGCAGCATTGAGTGGAAAGCCGAAAGTTTCTGGGCAGTCGGGTGGCATGAGTCACTTGGGATGATCACATCACTGTAACAAGGTTTTCTGTAAACACCAAATTCATGTTTATTGTCTTTGATAGAAATAGAGAGGTCAAGAAAGTTCAACTGTTTTTCGGATTCTATTTCCATGGTGAAGCTTATCTGGGGGTGTTGGGCATTTAGAATATTAAAAAAGCAGGCTAATTGTCTTTCACTCCCTGTCCAGCAGCAGATGATGTTGTCCACATAACGGTACCAGTAGAGTACGTTGGCTAAGATGGGATGTCTTGAATTGAATAGTTGGGATTCTAAATTATCCATAAATATTTCAGCTAATAGTGGTGAGAGGGGAGATCCCATCGCAAGGCCGTCTGTTTGGTGGTAGAACTTATTATCGAAAAGAAAATAATTTTGATTGACACACAGTTCCATGAGCAGATGAAGTTCTTTGGCTAACACGGTGTCGATATTGGAGTTCTTCAGTAACTCTTTAGTGAGAGACAAGGTTTCTTGAATGGGCACAGAAGTGAATAAATTTAAGACATATATGAAATGAAGACATAAATGAAGACATTTAAGACATAAATGAAGACATATGAAGACATATAATGAAGAAGAGATTTAAGACATAAATGAATACATATATATGCAATGTACTCTCTTATAACTTTGTCTTGTACCTGATGATGGCTCTGTGAGCCGAAACGCGTTGTACGCAATAAACCAATTTGTGGAAAAGTTCAATTGTTTCTCTTACATTATGAAGAACTTCCACGATATCTCGCCTGAATCTGTTGAAATTACTTTAGTCTCTAAATTACATTCAACTAAAACTGATATTGTTTACTGCATTTGAAAAATCAACGAACTGATTTAGGGGATATATGTAATGTAATTTATTCTCATGCTATTGCAATATCCATTACAGGTATCGACGAGAAACTTATAAATCACTTTTCTGTGATTTAAAAGCCATTCTACATACAGTGGTCACAAGATCAATAATGATGCATTCGCCGAATACTGCATTGAAACAGCAGAGCCGATGTATGTCCAGCTATACGAATGGCAGTATATGCCGCCTACGGTGCACAAACTGCTATTACACGGAGCTGTCATTCCCAAACAATTTCTTCTTCCAATTGGACATCTATCAGAAGAAGAAGGATAGGGCGAGAAATAATGATATGAGAAGATTTTGTGAGCATCATACGAGGAAATCTTCAAGGTTGGCAACAAATGAAGGTCTACTTCGGAGACTCCTATTGACATCTGATCCGTGCATTTCCATTTTATCAGGGATACCAGGTGAAGTTCAAAATCTTCTCATCATAAATGATTCGCAGAGCGACAATGAGTCCGATGTATTGACTGTGGATGATGATTTTAATTGAATGATTTTTATGGAAAAATACTAGTGATAGCTTTAAAATCTACGTATTTTTCTCTTTATTACCCTTAATTTCAGTAACTATTAATTAAATTCAACTCCTTAAGTACTAGGGCGCCAAAATTACAGTAAATTTATGGTGCTTTCCGATATGGGTAGCTCACTAGCCATTCTGATGGTCGCGGGTTCGAATCCCGTCAATTACATGGCCGTAGCAGTATCTTGGTTTATTTTAGCACAATTTATTAATCTGTTTTGTAAAATTATGGTGTTATAGGTTCTAAATATATGGCTATATTTCTGCCATTCCCAATAACTTCTGCTGTCAGATGTTCAAAAATTGTCCAAATAATAATAGCTCTTTAAAATGTTAAAATTCAGAGATACTACAAAAATAACTTCAAAATCAGATTTAGCTGATCACAAACATATGGAAACAACCGTTGTAGCTACTGAGTAGGGTGAAATGACGACGGTATTAACTTTGGCCACCTTTTTTGATTTGGGACTTGTGATGTGGCGGTGCAATATCGATAGATTGGTTGAACAAGAGCCCCCAGGAAAAGAGACGTGCTGATACTGTGAGATGCAGGGAAGGGTGAAAGATAAGAGACGCCCATAGAGAATACGCTCAAGAGAGAAAGTGCGGAGAATAGAGATGGGACGATAGTTATTAACACTTTCTTTCGAGCCCGACTTCAACATGGGGATTACGTTAGCCGTACTTTAATTTAATACACAAAAATTCTTTCATTTATTTAGTACATTTAAATGTGTCTGCTTTGTACATATGTGCCTACTAAGAAAGAAAAAGAGGCATTGCAACCCATTCCGGGCACAGCTAGTATAAAATAAAAATGATGCCCATCGGTAATAAAGAACAAAGTAAATCACCTAAATGAAGCCATCGGTGGCAGCAATTATGTATTCCAAAGCCTCTGGATTTTGAATTCTAGCTCGACGCAGGGTTGACACTAGGGTCTCGAGGGGGAGGGAAATCTCTTAATGACTTTCTATGTGCCTGACCTATGTCCCACATAACTACCATGAACCTCTATTTTTACTTCCACCTAAACCTACATTTACACACAACGAATGGTTCGCCAATAGTCCACAAAAATAAAAGTATCACTTAACAGTGGGTGGGGAAAGAAAAGACTTAAAGGACGTTTCAGACATGTGAGCCTTCTTCAGCAGTAGAAAGAGTTGAAGAATGGCTCAAATGCCCGAAACGTCCTTCAAGTCTTTACTTTTCTTTTCCCACCCCCTGTTCAGTGAGTTTTTTACCTTTACATTTAGATACTTCTAGTAATAGAACATTATAGTATGCCCAATCAAATTATGTACTCTTTTTGGCACGGAATTATTGATATAGTCTCAATTATGTATTTATTTCTCCTTATATTGACTAGTGATTGTGCCGTATTTACTTAAGAAGTATACTTGCAACACAATGACCGATTTTTATAGTTTTCTATTTTATACATCTATATTTTTTTATAATTTGGTACCTATTCGAAGACGTCGGGAACCCCAAACAGGAATGATAAGTAACTGCGTTGTCTCGGGCGTGACTTCGTGGAATTTGCTGAACATTGTAAATGAAAAGTATAACTTAGTTTTTCCATGCATATTCTTACTCCCAGGGCCATCTATATATTAGGCGATATTAAGCCGCATCAACAAATCCCCTCCACCTGGATCGATCTTCTGCCTCTCTTTCTGTTGCTCCGATATTTTGCATATCCGTCCTTACTTGGTTCCACCATCTTAGACGTGGTCCTCCCAGAGGTCTTCTTCCTTCAGGAAACCTATGTAGTACCTCCTTCAGCAGACATCCCTCCTCTATCCTTAGAATATGTCCAGCCCACCTGATTCTTCTGGACTTTATCTAACTTGTTATGTCTGGATGTTTATATAGATTCCTGATTTCTCTATAGTGCTTTTTTCTCCACTGTTCTTCCTCATATGTGGGCCCATAGATTTTCAGCAACATCTTATTCTCGAATACTATTAGTTTTTTCTCATCCTTCTTTGACAGCCTCCATGTTTCGGATCCGTAGAGTAGTACTGGGGATATTATTGTTTTATAAAGTCTAAGTTTTGTTTTGTGTGACAGGGATTTAGAAGATAGAATTCGGCTGCATGCATGTAGACATCTGTTGGCGAGGTTAAACCTGTTTTGTATTCCTGGCTCTTCCGTATTTTCATTTGTAAAAAATTACTCCAAAATATTTAAAGTTGTCTACTTTTTCAAACTCATGCCCATCTATTTGCAGAGGACCTGTATTTCCATTTTGGCGTCTTGAGAAATGCATGTATTTAGTTATTGTATCAATTATCTTCAGTCCTATTTTTTCCGTTTCCCTCATAAATACATTTGTCATCATTGTTAAATATTCTAAACTTTCTGCGAATATCGCTGTCGTCTGCAAAGGCTAAAACGTTTATTTTGGTCCCAATTTTGATACCACCCACATAGCACAAATCGTTTCATTTCCGCATTCATCCCGCTTTCCGGGGACGTTTTCTACTGACCCATTCACGTTTTGAAATGATGCTGGAATGGTGCAAATGTCCGCCACTTTTGGTCAACTTCACGTCTTTGAAATGTTTCTTTGATTGTTCAGAACACGTTTTCGTATCGCTTCCTCTCCGGTTCCAGCTAGTTTCGAAACGAGTACAACAGTTTTTAAACCGTTTTCAGCCGAGTGGAAGCCGTAAATTTCGGTTTTAAAACGGTTTTCCCGGTGGTATAATACGTTTTTCTACTGATTCTATGCGGGCATAATAATGACGTTACGTCGTATTTGTGGCTTGATACCAGCGTTATAATTACGCTGGTATCAGGCCACAAATGCAGTGCCGAGAGCACGTAACATTATTTGTCCTTTTACAATTAAAATCACTCGCCCTTATTGGTCTCTGCATTATAACCACTCACTCAATGACTTTACGACCACTTTGTTACATTCTTTCTAACCAGGGAGCATTCGCACTTGGGAAGCAAGTGAACAACGACATAACTCCGAGACGTAAATCACATACAAGTCGCTGCTAAATATGAAATTAAAAGACCGTATTTCCTATAAAGATAGAAAACTAGGGAGAAAAAACTGCAAAGTAACTTAATTAAACATGCTTATATGTTCTTCAACTTGATTTCACGGTCTGGGACCAAAGCAACGGCAATTATTTTGCAGTGAGCAAATGGTAACGCTAAAAAATAATTACTTGACGTATAAAACATACTCGAGTGAATCCCTAAGACACTAAGGAATAAGGCACAACGACAAAGCAACATGTACCTATACACTTTGCGTGCGTAATACGTATTTCTTAACAACTATAGGTCAGGAGAAAATATGTTCTCAGAATGCTTATAACATTAATGATTTAATATAAAACAGAATTAAAATGGTTATGAAATATCACATCAGAAAATTCACACACAATTCTTTGTTCATCATTATGGAATGCAGATTAGTCACTCAAAAGAAAACAAAATTTAAAAAAATCACACCTTTACACAAGTCACAACAAGGGTTCAGACTTAGACAATCGCCATAGAATAATCACTTATTTCACTTTAGAATTTGCGTAGAACTAGTATAACTTCACAAAATCCAGTGTATATATAATTTATGCCCTTAGATATCACGAAATTCTAACCGTAGCACACGTATAATCTTGCCAACAAAGATTAAAAACACACTTCCAACAAACGCACCTTCGATGATATTTTTCCAAACACCGGATGCACCGGAAGTCACGAGGGACACGAGACCGATCGCGAGGAGTACAATACATGTTTGTAAACAGGGTAAACAGTTTAAAAATCGTTTTATGTCGCATGTACTTTTGGAAACTGGAAACGTTCTGAAAAAGTTTTCGTTGCCAGAACAAAAACCAAATGAAAATGCTTTTGAAACGGTGCGATGAAAACGTTCTCTTTTAGGTGCACGCACAAGTAAATGAAAACGTTCCTTACGAGGCTACTTTCGGGTTACTGGGGAAAAACGAGATTTTTCTATTTGAGCACCAGGGAAACCCGTTTTGAATCGGAAATGTGCTGTGTGGGCAAGGTCCATCTCTGCCACTTTTTCCAGTGCTTCCTCAATTGCAATATTACATAGAATTGGGGACAGCCCATCTCCCTGTCTTACCCCGTGTTTATTTTAAACGGCTCATAAATATTTCTATTAATCCGCACTAAGTCCCTTGATTCCGTGGTGCTCAGCTTTGCTATATTTAATAATTTTCTTTGGATTTACTTATCTATTTTTCTCCACAATCTCTCTCTATTTATACGGTAATACGCCTTTTGGAAATCGGTAAAAATAGCGTAAACCTTTTTATTATACTCCCAGCATTAGGATATACTTTCTTTTATAGAGAATATTTGATTTTTAGTCGACCTGCCCTTCATAAACCCTTCCTGATGTTATTTATATATAATACATATATTATTATTATTATACATGCAAACAGCACAGAAAGAAGAAAAAAAACTCTCTCGTGGTCCGAAATAAAAGCCCCACTGACCCGAAAGAAAATAGAGAGAAACCAAAGGCCACTCTCCCTCATGTGTCTGGTACTACGGAGGAAATCTCCTAAGTTCTATCGAAGTACAACGTCGTTTCTAGATTCAGGTGCATAGCGACGACAGGGGACGTCCTTAAGGCCAAAGACCCGCTTCCACGGAACCTCTACGGAAGAGTGTATGGCGTTTTGTGCAGCTGTGGGCATTGGTATGTAGGCCAAACACGTAGAGCATTAAAAATACGCCTCCAAAAGCATCAAAGGGCTATTAGAAATAATAACTACCGCAATTCTGCAATAGCTGAACGCCATCTCAGCGGCAACACTCATAATTTTTTAACTTTGAGGAAACGAAATTAATTTCGAGAGAAAATCGCTATTTCCAAAGACTAATCAGTGAGGCAAGAAATAGCGAAGAGACCGGCAAACATCAACCTTGAAGACGGTTATACGTTGGGGAGTAATCGCAAACGGATTTTTCAAATTTAAAAATTCCGGCAACAACGGGGTCCATCTAGGAGGCCCTAGACGGTCAATCATTTTGATCAAAAGCTGGAGTCAATCGATTGAACCATGCATGATTGACCGTCTTGGAACCACTTTGACGATTGAGCCAAGTGTTGACGGATATTGATAGAAAGTTTGAACTATACAAGTAAACTATTTATACACAATCGTTTTTTCTTCCTTGGCAGCTTATTTCTTTCTCGGTTTATCTTACTTTAACTTTCCTTAGCTTCCCACACAATTTCTGTTAATCCAAGCCTTTTTTCCTTTAATCCGTTCTTCTATCATTCGCTCACATTCGCGGTCAAACCAGAGTTTTTTGTTAATTTTATTCTTCTTTCCACATACTGTTACTTTTAAGTTTTGCCAATTAGTATCTATATTTTCGTCTTTTTCTTCCCTTCCTCCCAGAATCTGAAATCTATTTTGAAGTTTGAGCTTAAATTTCTCAGCTACATCGTGGTATACGAGTTTTTTCAGTATCAACTCTTCTATTCCCAATGTCCTTCCTTTTCTGAGCTGCTATTCTTTGCATCACTTTAACTAAAACTAAAGAGTGGTCTGTCCCACATTCTGCTCCTCTTCACACTTCTAGCATCAGTTATGTAACTTTTGTGTCGCTGATCCACTAAAACGTGGTCAATTTGGTCCTTAGTAGCTCCGATCGGGGTTATCCATGTGTATTTATGAATATCCTTTCTAGGGAACATAGTACTTGAAATTATTAAATCGCTTGCCAGTGCAAAACTTGCCAGTCGGGATCAATTGTCGTTTGACTCTTGATGCAAGCTTTCATTTCCCACCGCTGGTTTCCAAATTTCCTCTCTACCTACTTAGGCATCTGTATCTCCCATAGTAATTCTCATATCATATCCTGGTAACTTCGCCACATTTTCCTCAATAAGTTCGTAAAAATTGTCCTTTACATCATCATCCGCTTCCTCGGAGCCTAAGAGCTGACTAGAGATATATTTTTAAACTTTCCTTTTAATCATATAATGCACATCCCACCTTTACCTTCAAACTGTACCACATATTCTGCGATTTTCTTATTTACAGCGAAATCTACCCCACCATAGTATCTATTTTCTTCACAGCCACTATAATAAATTATATATTTTTTAGTATTTATTCTCCCTACATATGGCCATCTCATTTCCTGAAGGGCAACCACATCCATGCTGTATTTATCTAACTCCTCTACTAATATGTCTATATAGCTCCAGGCACCGCCAACGTTCATGCGTTCTATGTACAAAATCGTAATCCTTTAACACGTACCCAGGTCTCAATCCGTTAAACCTGTCCAGTTTCCGAGGCTTAGTTTTTCCACAGATTTATTAATTAAACAATTAAAAGGCGATGACCTAGGTTTCGACGAAGTTCCAGGTGAGTGATATAAGCAGGTGATAAGTAACTGTATTTCTCTTTTACCTTGACTTGCAATGTGTTATACAGACCTGTATGTTCACACAAGGAATAAAAATATAATTATTATTATGGTACCATAACGTCTTTGTCACTGGATATAATCCACCGCCGAAGTACACATACATTAAAATCTGTACTGTCTGGGATTAAACCTTCAGTCCCTCTTCGAACACCAACCTTTTTCCTAGTTTTTCTACCATTCTTGGGTAAGCACTGAGAGGATTTTGTTTATCCTATTCTCAAATCTTGATTTCGTGGGGAATTATCCTTTGATACCGGTTGAGGAAATTTTGCATCAGTAAATCTCTTTTTCTAATCATACTGAAAGTAAATGGCATCAGTCGTATTCAAAGGCACAACATCCGCGACAATAAAATGCTCACAATCAAGTTACTTGCTGAATTCCGTTCATTACCGAGTCCGGTTTCTTGAAAATACCCAATTTTATACCCATGTGAGTGAGCTCACCTCTTTCCATTTAGTTTAAGTATTGAATTAGTCCTATGAGAATACATCCAGATTAGGTACGTAAAACGATTTCGCAATTCCGAAAACAAGGCATTTCATGTTTCAATACATATTTAATAGGAAAATTCAATAAGGAAGACAGAAAATTACTACAGTAATGCTTCAATTAAAACTTGCATTTCGTGAATGATTTGAGATGATTCACCGCTAAATCAAAAAAATGCGCATAACCACTATAAGATGTAACCAATTGTCAGATTGGTTTGCTGCAGGTTTCCATTCAAGTTTGAAGACCACTAACCACCTTGTTCGTTCATGACTACTTGCTTTAAGTTCCCTTATATTTTTACTATATTTTTTCCACTACCATATTTCATTGGTAACTTTTACGATTTATTATTCCTTCCATCAAGATTATCAAGAGACTGCTGTCTCAGAATGTGTTCAATAAGTTGGTCTCTTTTACTTCGCAGAGTTTACAACATATTTTCTCCCCCACTTTCCATAAGACTTTTTCATAGCTGAATTCCTCAGCCATTTGATCTACATCTTTATTCTATAAAATATAGTTAACAAATTCATACTACTGAAATTAAAATGGGTAACTCAGAGCCCCAGTGGTATAATACAGAAGTACGGTCATTATCATCATGCCATTAGTATAAATTAATTGAAAAAAAAGGGGGCTGATCAGACTTCCTAGAGGCACACTGTTATCTCTAGCCTCACACCTCTGGTTACTTGCTACCCGTCTGAGTTTGGATAAAAAGTCTCACATCCATTTCACTCCTTTCTCATAAATGACATAGGTATGACTTGAGTTTTTGTAATACATAGACCAGCACTTTCAACAAAGATGAAGGCATCCTTCTACATCACAACACAACACACGCAAGAGTTATCCTAAAACCAGCCAATAGGAGAGCAGCATTAACAAGAGTGACCCTATATGAGATTGACCAAATCTAGGGATTGGTCCATCTTTGACCTGAAGATGCTAGCAGAAATGCCAGCAAAACTGCAGTCACCATAATACCCAACAGACAGAGGAGAAGGCCCAGAAAAGGAAAACAATGCACTCTGCAGAAGACTAAAATCAGTGATGGAGCCAGGGAGGAGGTCCATGGAGTCTGGACCACCCCAAAAATTGTGAATTTATTTTTGAGAAAGGGCACTGAATAAGAACTTATACTCGTTTGTTTTACCGAGGATGTTGATTTCATTTCTTCTTTACTTTGAGTAACTTTTCAATAAATATTCGCAATTTAAAAAACTATGGGTATTGCCTTCTTTCAGAAATTTGCAGAGAAAAAATCAAAAAAGGTGCATGTAATACTGCAGTCACCATTGCACTCCTAATTGCCTTAACACACAATTTTGCTTTGGATTTAAAAAAAATTTCACCCCCCTCCCCCACTCACTCATACAATCAGCATGGGTATCCCCAAAACAAAATCCTGACTTTGCCACTGCCTACGACCAATTATGAAAAGTTTATTTCTTAAGTTCATTCATAGGACCTCACCAAATACTTTTTTTAAATCATAAGTACAGAATCTGCTAAATAAAATTCAAAATACATTTTACATCCAAAAGTGAATATGTAGTACGAAAACCTAAACATCCCAGATGTGTAAGATACCATCGATTTCCAGGTTTCCAAGTACTTGAAGTACCTCATACCCAGTACCTGATATATTTCAATATTGTCACTTCATTTTGCAAGCACTCTGGATCTCTACATCTTTAAACGAATTGGTTACAGAATGAGGTCAATGTATTTAAGTTATCATAATAAGCCATCTTTTTGCAACCAAATTTCACCACCTCGATAACACTGGGGTTATGTCAATCTGAGGGTCCAGGGTGTGAGTCCCTGAGCAGTTGTTCACCCTCAGAGCATGACATATTCCCTGCCCCATATTTAGATTTTAGATCCCTGTTAGATTTTAGAAGAGAGAAGTAATAATCAACATCCATATATGGTAAAAATTTAGTGGAAGCAAATAGGACTGTTAACTTCCAAATATACCAGACTTCAGTTAACGTATGCACAAAATCTTCGACATTAGGGAACAATGTACGACACACAATGAATTCATAAATATGTATGTACTTGCAATTTAAGTCATGTAATATGCAGGGGTAGGAATTATCCTTAAGAAGCGCACTAGAATGCATGTTAAAAGCTTCCTCCAGCATCAAAAAAGGATAGTCATTGTTAAGATAGCACCTAAGCTGACAGACATAATAGCTGCAATAGTCTATATGATTATGATGAGTACAAATAAATCGCAGTACTCTGTGAAAAAATCTTGGAATTAAAAAAATGTGAAAGAAGAAGATAACTGAATAATGCTTGGACACTGGAATGCCATTGTCATTTAAAAGCCAAGCAGAAAGAACAAAGGGTAACTAAGGATTAGGACAATAAAATGAATGAGGATAACCACTCTAAGAACTTCAATCAAATTGATAGTAGCTGTTTAAAAAAGCATCCCCGAGGAATTTATACATGAAAGAATATACAATTGGACTAACAATTGGATTGATGAACCAATTAACGAAGAGGCACTGAGAAGAGTAGGAGATGATTGAAATATCATAAGAACTTGAAAGAAAAGAAGGAACAACCTAATTTGGCATATTTTGAAGATACAAGTGTCTAATGAAGACAGCCAGAAGCAGTTCAAGACCTCAAGACCAGGAAACAAAGAAATATGTAGAGGTGAAGAGGCTAGCTGATGGAATCATAGAGTGGAAAAACCGATGACCAGCAATGATGATGACATAGGCACCATTGTGATTCAACAGGAAGTAGGTCAGTTCGTATAAAAGCACATTAAGAATAGACACTTCACAAAGAATAAAACATATTCTGAGGCATGTACAAAAACAACTTAAATCCTACTCCCTCTATTCATTTAACTTTTTCAGGAAGAAGGTAATTATTTCCCTTCCATTTTAACCATTAACAATTCCTGCATTTTTTTGTATACCTTGACCTCTCAATGAAAAAATTTCTTCACTATGTGAAGTAAGGCTTTTGAAGATAAAATCACATTTCCTCAGAAATTCGAGACCTAACACTCACACCATAAGGGCTCTCAATCAACTGGAGATTCTGTTGCCCATTCCTTTTGATTTTACTGATTAGTGCTGGAGGTTATTATGACTTAGGAGTGGCTAGCAAGGAATTACCTGTACATACACAATCTGAGGAGAAACAAATTTTCCCATCATCCTCAGCATGAGCGTACATACAAAATGGTTCAGTTCTACTTCTAAATGAGCCTGAAGTTCAATTTTAGGTGGATATAATTAAGTAATTGATAAAGACCAAATAAGAGCTCCAGTGCCTCATTTAGGCAAGGTACTAAAAGCACTTAGCCAACACAAACAACTAGGTGCCTAAAATGGTATAGCTCACTTACTGAAAAAAACTGATTTTGACTTTGAACAGGGAAAGGAAATTGCTAGAAACTTACTAGAAGGGAAAGAACATAGGACAAAAATACACAAGACAAAACCAAGAAAGAATAACCTGAGAAATAAGACCCAAGGGAAGAAAAGGAGTTAGCCTGAGAAAAGGAAGGATGGAAGGCAGCAATTAACAAGGGGCGATAATTCCATAGAGGAAAAAGAAAGTCATCCACCTTGACTAGGGATCGAACCCCGATTCTTCAATATCACCTTGAGTGCTTTTGCCAGTTATGCTAGCAAGGCATCTTTCTCTCATGTAGATTTATGTGGGTTGTACTGGGGCTAAATTTTTCACAACTGCCAGGTGTATAATGCCATAAAGCAGTTGAATTGTGTGCATTGTGCCACAATCCCAAACAACAAAGCCAAACTGAACACTTAAGTTCTAGCTTCTGACAGATTTTGAGTACACCACTAACTAGCCACTGTTTATCCTTTATGGAGTCACCAACAAGAGCACCTAAGTTCAACAAAGCCATGATACCAAGGGATTATGGTTCAAGTCCCAATCTAGGAGGATGACTTTTCTTCAGTGGGCTTCTTGCACATATGTGCACTAGCAAGGGATGCAGTGAATGTAGTCCCATGGCTAGTTTGTGGTTAACTCAAAATCTGCAACTAATCTTCCTATAGAATTGAAAGACTAATGATGGTGATTGAGGTGGAAATATTATTGAGGAAAAATTATTACATAAGGAACACATTGTTAACAATGCACCACAAAATGAGTGTTAAACGAAACCTCCAGCTCTTTCATCAGGGTTGCTGACAAATCAAAATTACATTTGTACACCCCCATTACAAACATGCCTTGTCCTTTTTAACCCATAATTAGTCAGAAAATCGATTTTAACCGGGAAACCCTTTCTGGGCTAATAAAGACATCAGCAGCAAAGACATAATAAAGATGAAGGAAATTAAGAGAATCAGTAGGGCAATGAACTAGTAATAAAGGGGAAAACATGTTATAATGGGAGAAGAAAGGAAAAAAGGATATGACAAAAGAGACAAGTCCTTAAATAATGGGTCAAAGGTAAACATAAGCTTCAGATTAAGGCACTCTCGGTGGTTTCATGAGTTCTGAAAGATTTAATTCTATTTTTGCCCAATCTCAGTAACTTTAGTTACACCAGATTTAAGCTCAAGACTTTAGAATTCTCAATTGCATATTGCCTACATATTAACAACATAAATATCTTAAAACAGCAAGTGGATCATCTACTTCTCATGCTTCATTTACATGTCACCATAGTGACAAATTAATATTAAATTTATGAACATTCCATGCTGACTGAAAGCATGTAATCCCCTTTATTTTACCTGATAAACAATCAAGGATAAACAAGGGTACTGACTCATATGAACTGCTAATTAATTCCTCTCCATTCCACAGTTGTATAGCTAATTTTTATCAATTTAGGAAGAGATAAGCAATATAGTCCATTATTCACAACTTTTCCTGATAGGAATGGAAATCTGCACAAAAAATACACATATGCGTACATGAAGTAACATCCATATCGAAAAATAATTAATTTCTGCAACCTGATGCTCCTCACGAACACAATACAACAACTCGAAAATACTTTTTAAGAAGTTGCCAGAGAAAGCCTACAACTTGTTATATAGAATCATCTTACTCGAAAAAACAATCATTACCCAGTTAACCTTCGAATAGAAAGAGAACAATGAAACAAAGTAAGTCAGTCTTAACGCATATGACAATTGTAAATATGAATGCAAATACAACTTTCTGTATTGTCACAAGGCATAAAAATTTCACTGGCTCAAAAAATGTATACATGTATGATTGCCATTCAGTTCCCGAGATGAATCCACTCTTCTGATTCAGATTTTTCACGTTTTTAATAGTAAGCTGATTGAATAATGTTTAGAAATGTACAACTACAGCAGTTTTACAGGAGAGAACTAATATTATTCATCTTTCCTATGAAAGGGAAATTCACAGTAAAATATAACAGATCGAATTAGATTGAGTCCTGTGATCAAATCTCGGGTAAAGCACTATCTTTCCCACCTAGTGAAAAAGTGGTACCTTCCAACGACTTGGAAGCCTGGAATAGAAAATCAATGATAAAAGAATCACAAACGTGATAGAAGTAGTGCAAATTTTTCAAATGAATATAGACGGCTTACATTACTTTCAGCAACGGCCAACGAACTACCCAAGTCTGTCGATTGCTGCAGGTCACCCATTAACCGGTCCCTGTTGATAACACGGTGAAAATTACGAATTAATTGACGCAGCTAATACAGTGTATAATGCCAGGTAGCCTACACACTTACACACTCGACAATACTGCGTTTATATCAGTTAGCGTTTGCAGAATCTCTTTTTTCAGTGATTGTTTCCTGGCCTCAAGATCCATCGCAGAAACCGATTTCAACGTTCTATTATACTCTCCACTTAACACGTATTTCCTGGTTTCAGTTGCATAAAATATTAAATCACAGCTTGATAATGTAACCCTTGCTTACAGCTAATACATATTCGTGAAAACGCACTGAATGTCACCTTCGAACTCGCAGCTGTTTTCCTGGGAATCGAATCAAAACATCCAGTTCAAAACGTACATAACATCAACTCCAATCAAATCAAAGATCGGCGTTTGTCTTTTCAGCGGCAAAAGTGACCGGAAATGTCGGAAAGCAACTTGGTAAAAAATATTAGCATATTTCAATGCTTGTAAAAAAAATATTAATCTTTTAAAGTCTTAAAAATTATAGTAAAATATTGAAGACTGGTATATAAGAAGAAATGCGTTCAACATCAACACAATCGAAACACACAAGAAAAGTCTTTCTGCCACTTCCGGTAAGGCTAAAAGCGCTTGATTTTAAATGTTGGTTAAGTCGGTTAATCATTCTAGAACAGTGGGTTTAAGGTTGAAATATGGTTGAACCAGTTGACCTCACATATTTTTACATTGATGAAAGTAAGCAGAGACATAACCCATTATTTTACTACTACATATTTGAGGATTCAATGAGATAAACTAATTAAAGTAACTCAAGTGCAAAACGTTTACCGCCAATAAAAATAACAATGGCTATAATAAAAAAATAGTCATGAACTTCAGCATTTTGATAGTTGCTGCAAAATATTTTCAAAAAACTGAACTTTAAGGCCTTATATTTATCTCAATATTCCTAATATCTTATCTCCCCAAACATATGTGATCACAGTAAACAAATCACGTGATCTACGGTCTCAGGGTTTTATTGGAATAGGTGAAGTAAATTAAATATTTGTCAAATTCTATCACATGTAGTCTTCTATACATACACTTGTGTGACATTTATTAAACCGATCAATATTAATTTCATTAGCTTCATTCATATTTGTGAGGTAAATCAAAATTAATTCAAATTATGTTTCATATAACAGTAAACATAGCTAATACAAGAAGGATTTACTTTATTTCCAGTATATAATGTAAGTAATCTTCATGGTTCTTCCACATTGTCAGACATTAGGCTGTTAATGTTTCATTGGTTAACCCAGCCATCGTCCTCAGGATGTTGAGTGTCAGGCCAATTTATTATAATATAAGTGTTTATCTTAGGGCAAACTTATAAGTGTTTATCTTACGCTCCAGGATTATAAGAGAGAATAAGGAAATGAGCACAGTTGAGGACAGGTCAGATAACATAAAAACATAATTAATTACGGTGGCAGATAGATGTTAGATCACTGGTATTGAGAAATATTAAGGAGCTATGGATCACCGAAGAAATGATTGGTAAAACAAAGGGGAGGGAGTGGAAAAATGCCAACACCAAACTAGACAAGAGGTATGAGGGGTTAAAAATAAGCTCTAGCAAGCAAAGAATAATTGTTGGAGACAGCAGTGTAACGAAATGGAAAATATACAGCAAAAGATGGGGAAGTTAAGCACTACACGCAAAGGTGAGAATGCTATCAGGGGGTAAAAGAGGGCTATCAATACCAATGAAACTTAAGGACTAAACAGGGAAGATTCTAATCGAGCATGATAACAGATATGGCAGAAATGGCAGACCAGTGAACTTACAAAGAAGGAAGGAATGCACGGTAGAGTTGGATAACGTCGAATCAGAGATACTAAAAAACAAAATGAAGACTACACCATTAGGAAAGAACCTAAGAAAGGCTGTGGGAGTGAGTAATATTCCTTCAGAGTATTAAGGGTTCTTGGGGTGGATTTCGTGAAAATAATTTTGATCACTATCCCGAGAAAGAAGAAAGCGTCAGAATGTTAGGACACTAGAAAAATAAGTTTAATTACACACGCCCCAAAAATAGCACTCACATTCATCAATAAAATTTTGGAGACTAGATAAAATGGGTACTTATTGTTAGATGACGACCAGTGGCCATTTAGATAGGGGTAGCCAACTTGCAATGCAAATGTGGTGGTGAGAACGCTAAGAGAAAGGAAACTAGAGAATATTCAGATCATTTTGGCTTATTTCTTTATTTCAAATAACCGTTTGACAGAGTGGATAAGGAAAAACTATTGAAGGTGCTAGAATATAAGGAGTTGATAGGATTGATAGAAGACTCATTACAAACTTCAATATGGCAGAAACTGACACGTGAGGGTCACAGAGAGAATCGGGGTGTGCGCAGTGATAGGTCGCAGGGTAAGGCAAGGTAGGCTTATTGTTAATTCCACTCCATGGTACTAACACCATTGTTATTGTAATTACTAATTCATACATAATATTATAATGGTGCTCTGATGCAAGAATGTGAAGCCAGTTTTATAAACGAAAAACAATCCACCCTAAATGGCTACAGCACGAAATCTGTCCACAAAATGTTCATAATACGTTTATACATTCGTACTATTTGGATCTTTCCTGCACTGTCCAAAAGAAGCCAACTGGAGTGGCTCCTTGCTAGTGGGCCCGACTCTCCCAGAATGGGACTCGGCACTTTTAAGTTTTTAATGGGAAACGTAATGTAGAAGCATACCTTCTGCATACTACTATAGATTGTCACGGCTCCCACCTCGACTTCAGTGCTCCCGATCAGCTGTTCGAGCATTTTAGCTCAGGTGTTGTCCGCGATCACCAGCACAAGAACTGGGAACTTTCACTTTTACCGCCCTCCCCTCCTCCCACTCCCCTCCAAGGGGATTCCCTCCAGCAGTCCGTCCTCCCCTCCATCAGGAGTGCCTCGTTAATTTCTTTTCGCACTTACGTCATCGCCAGAGAAAGGTCGTCCCACGAGCTGCCCATTCCACCCGTTACCGGTAAGTGTCGAGTCGATCCGCCATTGGTTTCCTCTAGTCGGTCTCCTTACCTACTCTGACATGTAACGTTTCTGTATTGCAGGGTTTATTCACAGGTGTAGATTTTTATAATCTCGTTCGATGGAGAACACCATGTGGCCGTAGAGGGGCGTGAGTTCTCCTCTCCCAAAAGTGCTTTCCAGCATCAGCATTATGACAGAGGTTTGTCATTTTTTTCTCCTTTTTATTGTGTGCAAGTGCATGAATCTTACTAAGAGAAGTAAGTAAACACATTTTCTTTGGGATGTGACCTTGGGGCATAAGAAGAATAAAAGACCACCCACCTATAAAAAGACAGCAATGTGTTGAGTTGTGCCACGTGTTTCTAAAATCATCAAATTTTCTATGTTGACATATGAAATATATGTAATTCATTCTAATCCAGTGTCTGTCTAATATCTAAAATGCCTGTCTATTGAGTGTCGTACCTTTTTTTTGGTGGTGCATCCTGAGTAAGCACCTGGTGCCCTAACCTAAATCTAAAGCCAAAATAAGGGAACCACCCCACTCTACCATCGGTGGTACGATCACCTTTCTTGCAATGAGCAAAGCCTGGGCAATAGACTCGGAATAGCGTAATTGGTCTTTCCGCCTAGCTGAAAGACAAGAAGGTGAGTCTCAAGATTTCAGAGAAGAAAGATTTGCCAGAAAAAGGAAAGTCTTTGACAATGAACTTCATGATGACATAAAAGAAATTTATCTAAAATATAACTCTAAAATAAGTTGTTTTAACTGCAAATAGAAAATGCAGTTACATTATTCAAAGAAAGGTTTGAGTAGTTTCAGAATTATTGTAATATTTTTTATTTTTCTTTTAAATAAAATATTGAAATCTTGAAATCACAATGAACTGCTGAGTAACTGCAAAAGTCTTGAGATAATGTTAACCTTTAGGGATTCCAGAGAATTGATAGAAAGGATTTATTTGACGAGTTAAAATATTTAAATGCATTGTGCCAGAGAAGCTATCAGCCAGAAGAGATATTCATCAGAGAAGCTTTCTAACATGTCTTAAAAAATGACTAAGTAGTATTTACATAGCAATGCGGACCTTATAAATGATTCCCATTAGTGCTGCAAGTGCTGAAAAAGCCTCTCAACTTTAAAATTCATAAATACAAATTTGAGATCTACAATGTCCCAACACTGCCGGACAGATTTTGCAATCATCTCTATACATAAAAAGTTAGCTGATAATTGCGAAGATTCAATGAAAGCCTTAAAGTAGATTTTTCATAATGTGCACCGATTGTACATCTTTGTAATTTTGTATGTGATATGTCATAAAGGGTATGTTCAGGTAGAAATTTGTTTTTTCATTACATTTAATGTTACAATTTTACCATACTAATGAAAATGTAGGTAATTAATAATTTTCATAAAATTAAAACAAATATCTTCTCAGTTGGGATAACTCATTAAACAAGGTAGGTATATACATAATGATCTAGAATCATTAGCTAGTTTGTCAGATATATTCTTCTCTCCTTGAAATATGTTCAAAAGATGGAACTATATCATTAAGGGAATGCGAAGTTAGGATGCCCTCAACTTTCGTTTGCACAGGGGCCCCCAATTCCCAATGACCACCCTGTTGGGAACAGGGGGTCAGTGCTTTAATCTAGATGGCGGTAAGAAACAATGGGGTACAGGGTTGCTGGAGGAATGGTCCTGACCGAAAGGTACCACCCAGGGAAAAAAACCTGGGCTGTTACTGTGGTAGAGCTGCACTCTTAGCTGTGCTAAGGGACTGTACGGTGTTCTGTACTTAGACTGAACTTAAGTTAAAAGATCAAAGTGCAGTTGTCATAGCACAGTCACACTAGCACAGCTACCATAGCACAGCCACAGTACAGTTGCCTATAAATATATAGCATAGCCTAGCCAGTATAGCCTACCCTACAAACTTGATATAAAGACAAATACAATATACATCGACCGGATGAAATATTCCCAACTGCAAAATTAAGTGAAAGATGGGTGTATTTTCCACATGGATTTCTCCACTACGATAAAAAGTTGCACCAGGACATGAGAAATATTTTAAAACACAAACCACTCAGTTGCAGTGGTAGATGAACAGCACAATTTCAGAACATATTATATCTGATCAAGAATATCAACGGTATACAAGCATAAGCACTCAAAGAATCAGCATACATATTTCATTGCTAATTCCATCAATTAAGGTTTCTAAGTTCATAAGCCATAAGTTCATAAATATATCAGGAAAATATCTTTTTATGACGAGTGTTATGTATGCATCACTGTTGCGTTGGCAACTGTGTGCATGTTGTGTTGGCAGCTGCGCAGCCTGCATGCGCGGTGTCAGATGGGTGCTGCCAGAGCAGTGAGCAGTCACTCTCGTTCTGTACCCCGCGACTTACAGTTGTCCTTATTGTAGTCTATCTTGTACCATGCAACCAAGTTAATAAACGCTTGGATCCAGACGCCTACGTTTTAATCCCAGCCCGTGTGTATGCGACGACATAACAATGAGCCTTGTGTGATGTATAATATCAGAAGTATAGGGGTAGTATTTAAAAATGATAAAGAAAGAATTTTCAAAAAACTCGAGAATGATTTTTATTCATTAATTTTAAGTAGCAAGAAATGAGGAAAGGGAATTGAGAATGGGAGAATGTGATGAAGATAGGTTTATTCAAGGGATGCAAAACAACTCCAAGGCAGTAAAACCTCTTAAAAAAAGAAGGATGCTATGAGGACCAGTGATACCAAAGAATTTTAACGTGGCATCTCGGAGGAAAGGCTTCAGTGGAAGATGGAACGAAAACTCATCCACTTTTCAACACTTACACTGAGGTAATATTCATCCCATAGCTATGCGAGTGATTTGAAAAAGTGGATCTTGAAAACAACTAAAAGTAACTAAAATGTTTCTACCTGCTACTTTGACTGCTACTTCTAAAAAAATTGCTTTGATACAACTACTAAAAAAAGTAGCAGCTACAATAGCGAAATAAAAGAACCCAGATATCACAGAAACCCAGATTAAAACAGAGTTGCAAGATTTGGATATTTTGAAAAATATGTATGTACATTCATTTTCACCAATCACAAGTCCCCATCCATAAAAAGACAGGGAATACAATCTGGAATATGATACATATGTGTACTGTGAGGAACCTTAAGGTATTAACATAATTATGTTTGCTCGATGTACAGTATTCAATTTGCTCGATGTACAGAAGTATTCAACGACATCACAAGCTTGAAAATTTCTGAAATACGCAGGAGGACAAGTGCCCAACCATTACGTTGTACCACTCTCCCACCATAGACATTTCTTTAAGATACAAGCTATGCCACACAGTATTCAGAACATTTCCCCGGCTGCTGAATTTTTTTGTTCTCATTTGCTCTTCTCTAGCATTGTTGACAGTGTTATATCATATATATATATTTCTAATATATGTAAAAAATATCACTAGGAACCATAAGACCATAGACATGTAAGAGATGAACATGGGAAGAGCAAGGGAAAGATCCTGCTAACACTGCAGTGAGATCGAGAAAGACCATGGTCAGATCTTCTTGGGTGGAAGGGCGTGGGTAGCAAATCATATTCATTAAGGTTTAGGAGTAAGAAAGATGATAAGACTCGCATCGCTGGCATTCTGGATGCAAAGTACAAATTTGAAATTTTACTGGGAAGATTTACGGTATACATTATGAGTGTGCCCTAAATTCACATGAAAGGTATATAATAATGAGTTATTCATAGGGTTCATATGACATTAAATGTTATGAAGTATTAAAAATCTTTCCGTATCTTGGAAAAATGCTTCATGGGTATAATGATGAAAAATAGATCCAAATCTTTTTTTCATCATTACCCATGTCACGGCTCTATCAACGGTGAATTCAATACCACAGTAATGACACCACTCTTAAGACACCACCATAAGAAACAGGTATTAAGCAAACGGAAACACTGTGCATGAATATCTGAACAATCCATTTCCTATGGCTACCTACTATAAATGGGCAGGTCAACAAGGAAATTTATGCAAAAACTAATCAAATTCCACACCAAATACACTTTAAATAGCAGAGAAGCCCAATGGGGAGATACCAACGCAATTAACTGCAGTCTCTCTTTATAGATTGAAAATCAGGCTAAGCCTCAAAGCTAAATCTAAGTTGTGTCGTTTTATCTTACTGGGATTCCACAGGATACAAAGGAAAAGAGACTGACAACCATTCGTTACATTTCCCAGGGAACAGATTATAATGTAATTCTGCTGTATTCTGCAAGCACAAATAATCATATTACCCAATACAGACCTTCCCATTGAAACGGATTCGATAAATGGGGATAAATTCGTGGGTTCAGCATGGTCAAATTATATGGAGATGCACTTTTATTACTGGTCATTCTAAACATTGAATTTTGAAAGGAAATATTGTCTCCCACATCCAAACATATTTTTAAGATACTATACTCTTTTCACTAACCTCAAATAATAACTTGTTTCATGCAACGTTAGTGGAATCACACGGGTTGAAAACTCCTGCACTGTCAACTTGAGCTTTGCAACCATCAAGGCTAAACCGAGAAAAGGAGAACATAATTTCATAATTATGACAATTTAACTACAACATCTGCTAACTCACCAAAAAGCAAAACATTTTGTGCGATATTAGTTATGACACTGTGTGCGCATTTTCGTAAAATTAATGCCTGGAGACCAACAGAAATAAATTAACATGGAATTTTCGGCGGGGTTGGACCTTCACGGTTTTGCGCAGCGTCTTCGCTATTTCCAGATATTTCGCCGGCTATCCTGAATGTTTCAATTCCGGGTCGAACTGAACAAACCTGAATGATAGTTTGAGAAATATTATCCGGAAAGCGGAACGACGCTAATTAACATTCGGAAGGACATACCGCATTACAGCTACGAAATTAAATCCAGAACTAAACGTTTCTGCCGAAGCTGCATTCACCTTTCGACCAAACGAATACTTACTTCACACACTCTTCAACCTCAGTGAACTGATTCAGTAAAAGAGCGCCAGAAACTATCAATTCGTGTAGATGGATACTAAACACTTTATAATACTTTTGAATTAAATTCGAAACGGACCGGAAGCTACAGTTTTTAATAATCAACTGCTCAACTATGATCATCAAGCATAACAAAGCACGACGACTTTAGGCCTTTCATAATATTTCATATCACATTAAAACTTCAAAAATTATTAATCGTTTCACTAAATTACCTTTAGTCCCTATTTTGTAACCGAGTGCAGCACTACATTGACTAAACAGCTCAACTAAAAGCGTGAGGCAGAAATTAGAAGATTCCTACGTTCCTCTGTAACGTCCCAGAATCTTTCGCCTCATTCTCTCCCTGGAACAACTACGATAACATTTCTGCTGTTCAATATTTTATGGATGTGAAGGGAGCGAAAAGAACAGTTATCCTCCGTTTGCCTACCATTTAAGACTTCACTCAAGAGTCAACCTCTGCCCTCGTTTCAATTTGTGCAGTCTCGGAACATTCGAAACGATTTAATTGTATAGAGAAACATTACGAGGAATGAAAACATGAAAGGCCCAACTGATCAATGTCACAAATTGCCAAACACACTATCTTTTTCTTATTTCACCTGACCCCCGATGTAGTAGCTTTAAAATAGGAGCCAAACTATCATGTAGAGGTTCCTATTCGAATTGTATACCTAAGCTCCAGAGAAAAAACCTATCAATAATAATTTAAGTGGTCAGGATTAACCCATGTAAAAGTTAGTTTTTCTGTTGGAGATGAGGACTATCTACTATAGAGGCTTCAAATGTGTAATTTCGTCAGTTCCTGCAAAATAAGAGAAGAAATGATTAATGCTGGCTCACCCCTGGTTAAAAGAAACCTTTAGATGACTTATGCCGAATAGGAAAGCAGTAAGGAACGGCAAAATAGGTGAAATAAGTTTTAAACAATCCTTTCCTTTTAAGTCCATTTATTTTTACCTAATTCATTGTACAGAAAATCCCCAGCTTTACTAATTTTAAATCCAGGATACAGATTCCAATGAACAGTAGTCTACAATTACAACAAGACTGGAGGTTTATTGCAAATTATAATCTGGAACTACAGCACTTTCCCAGCCAAATTGAGTCTTCCCCAGAGCAGTTCTAGAAGTCTTCTCATAGTTTCTCTGGGGCCAAAGGAAGAATGACGTGATGCACACTGCCTGAAATATTACACATGAAAGATTATCTTACTAAGTATTACATACATACGTGACGATGGCACAGTTCAGAGTAAATTCCTTTTCACAAATCCTAATGCACATTTTAAAGTTGGATGTCCAACCTGGAGAAATGTTTAATAGAAATTCAACATAATGCTAGAACTTAAAAACCTAGTTTCTCCAAATAATATTCAGCTCAATTTTGTGAATGACTGGCACTTAATATATTGTAATGGAATGTTTGCATACAGAATTGAATGGCAAAGATTTCCATCACAAAAAGTAGAATGAATATGAACAAATCAAATCTTGTAAAGGTGATTTACTACCTTGACAATGGGTGACTGATTAAGAGCTGCTTAAAATTAACTACTTTCTCCTCGGAACAAATAACCAACAATTCTGTGCCCATTGTGCAACTTTTTCACACTCAATAACCCCTAAATCAATCTCACATTACATAATGAAGAACATAAGAAAAAAATACACCCAAGTTATATATATATAGGAAAAGGTAGACCCCAAATACGGGAAGCGAAACATTTGCAGAATCAGAAGAGAATGATTTGTCAGGGAAGATTAGCACAAATTGCACTCACCAGTACCACACAAAGCTGAGAATTATGAACATAACGGCTCACCAAGCTAATTTCTTATAAAACACACCAAGCATTCACCAAATTTTTAAAGCTTCCTGGACGTAGGGATTCTGCTTCTATGGACATAAAAAAACTGGAAACCTTATACTGCAATGAGACACGTTTAATGAGAAATCACACCCCCTGCCTTAGCCACGAATCCACGCTTCATGGAAACATCTCCCCATATGAGAGCTGGATTCATGTTACACCCTCTCGCCACGTTGAGGCTGCAGGTAGGATTTGAGAGGGGCATGCACTACACTACCATGCGATTTCATTTTCTCATCACTACACTACATCAGGTGCATTAAAGCCAAAGTTACTTGTTCATTCTCATTAGTGTCATCTACACTTATGTTACCACGCTTAAATGCATGACAGGTTATCATTTAAACAACACTTAAAACTGTTAGGGCATCACATATAATTACACTATCCAGAAGAATGCTGCAAGAAAAACATCCTATCAAAATTTGTGTATGTGTTTACAACAGATAGTGTAAAATATTTGTCGAGTAATATGTTGCACCGCAAAAAATGAGCCGAGACAAGGGGCCTTCACTCCAATGATCGCTGCCTTCTTTTCTGAAAGAGACCTCTAAATGCGACCAAAACTAAGCTCATGTCATCACTACTTTCACTTCAACTCATTCCTACACATCAATTTCTCAGTATCTATCTCTGCATTCTGCACACAGCTGACATGAAAGAAAAGGATGCATGGATACAGATCACTCTACGCAGGCATGAGCACATGCATGCACAGAGTTCGCGGCTACGTATGTCCGCCAACTCATTACCCTACCAAATACAGCACATTCCAGGTACCTGAAAGATATTACACCGCAGCATTCATTCGCAAACCACTTGCAATGGCACTCGCTTGCCACTGCATGAATACACAAATATGACAATGCACAAAATAACACATCTATGCAGAAATTGATAACACTTAAAAAGAAAAAGGACGTGCACAAACAATAACCGAGAATAAGTAGCTCTCATGTGAGTGATGTTTGGGGCTGAATAATTAGCCATGACTCACAATATCACTACCCACTACACGTCAAACCTGTAATAAGAAATCGCCACGGTATTTACACGCAAAAACTCAATTAGCGCAAAACTCTTCAAGAAAAATATAGGTTCCTCCAATTAATTGGAGTCTCTTTAAGTTTACATCCCCAAGTTAAAAAATTTTCAGATAATACTCTAAATTTGTGTGATGATGAAATTTTGACAGGAGACCGGCTGGAAAATAGAAGATGATGGAAGAGCCATTTCCCCTCTGAGAACCTGAAAAATTAAAGAAAATCAATAAGGCAACCAGTTCTCATGCAGAAATAGACAAATATGTAGGTACTTTACTGTTCTAAATGGGCACTGAGCAGGATTACCAATAAGGCAAAGTAGGCAGTTTCCTATGGTCCCCGAAGACCTGGGGACTCCGGAGAAACCTCTATTATTATTTTCCACTTTCTTCTCTTGCGACTTGTTTAACAAAGTGGGACCCGTTGCTTGTACTGCCTGCAGGCCCTTATGTGTGTTGATCTGTCACAGGATGGACACCTGAAAAAAAATTGACTCCATGCACAATCAAAATTTCTTCATTAACCAACATGATTTCATTGTGATTACTGCATTTCACCCCCAATTCTGGCTGAAAAAATAAGCCCATCATGCTATTCAACGATTGTCTTCTGACAAAAATCCAGGAATTTCCACTAGACTGTGTTGATGAGGAATGGAATACACACTAGCCTAGGAGCTTTTCCTAAGAGAAATTTCGAAAAATGTTAATAGCTGAAGGTTTTCTCTAATGCTCCACTACAAAGTAATTTACTCTCCAATGGCCCTAATAGGTATTACGCAACTGCTATCAAACTATTATGGAATAACACAAGAGCACTTCTGTACTTGAGCCTTGAACATCCACCAAGACAGACGGATAAGGTAGGCACCAAGTAGCCAATGAAAAAATGTTAACCTCCCAAGCGCACCGTCTACATGCATACCCCCATACACCATTATTCAGTCAACTTATCAGGTTGGCATATAGTAGGCAGTGTTTGCAGTCAGTCATTCTAAAACGAAACTAATGGGCCACCATTTCATTTAAGTGATATTAAACTGATTCATGATAAATGGCATCCATGATGTGTACTCCCAACATTCATCACAGCGAGAGGTGACACACATCGGGTGTCTCGTTTTATCACCTTGTACCATATATTGACCCTAATAAACTTAGCTACCTACTGATAAGGCAAGGGAACTTATCCAAACATGGGAGAAAAATGTACTTTGATTTACAAAAATTTATGGAAAATTCCTATCATACATGGATATTCCATCATTTTCCCCAGCTTCCAATAAAGTTTGTGGATCCCAACAGAACAGGTTTGTAAATCCCACTTGAAATACACTGGAGTACATTGGTGGAAGTAAAATTTTAATCACTTTCTGCACTATGAAAATAATGTTGATTTGGAAATTTCTGCACCAGTACAGCTCATTTCAGTCTACTACGAGCTATGCATTTTATTATGATTAACTTAACCAATTCTATAATCAATGCTGAATATCCACCTTTTAAAGGAATTAAATTCAACTGTTGATCAGTGGAAGGTTGCACTAATCATTAACCACTGCCTCTCTAATTTAAAAGTTGTTAAAATAAAGGTGTAAGCACAGAAGGTTTAGACTGGATATATAATAAGAATAATACTGACTTTGGAAGGCTTTGTAATAGAGCATGCCTCGAGATAACAGGAATACCTAATGTTCAGAACATATGGGATTCAATATTGAAGGCTTAGAGGAAAATAGTTTTCTACATGGATCCTGGTTGGAAATTTAATGAGTACCGGATGAGCAATTTTATATTCCGTGAGGATTTAGCGTTAGGTAATGTGGTATTCATCATAGAATTATAGTGAATGGAAGTTACGTTGTAACGGGATGGTTGAGAGACTTTATACGAGGAGTTAACGTGAAACCTATGTGGAGTTGGAGAGGGTCATATTGGATGAGTTCCCACGATGGAAATTGGAACCTTGGGCTGAGGATTTGTAGGCCTGGCAAAAATATCGCGTGAATTCCACCAAATACGTATGTGGATTCCACCAAATACCTATGTGGTTTCCACCACCTTGTTCTCACTGGTGCAGCAAGACTTTGAAGGACCTATCTGATTAGGATATCATGGCTGAAATTCTCAAGCACCCTGGTTTACATTAATTCACATCATGAACTTTATGCCAAATTTACTGTTACTCTTTCCGAATCCTCTATGTGCGTACCACACGCATTCAAATGGTGGCTTGAATTTGTTGCATAGAAGTAATTTCCACTAAACTGAAATACAATTTTACCTGGAACTTCCACAGGAGATACCGGATCAAATTCTTCCCCCTTATGTAACGCCATCCTTCCCTTCGACTAGAACCCTGACGCGGTGGAAGGGCTCGTGATTTATTTAGACTGGACTGCGACGGACTGAACCTAGAGTTGGACTGGTGGGAGCACTAATGATTTCTCCTGGTTGATCCAAGGAGGGAATAACACGAGTAGTGGACATAAGCACGGAAAGTGAAAATAAATAGAAACAATCGAGGAAAGATGGGAGAGCATAAAAACAAGATAAGTGCGGCAGGGGAAACATTAGGAGTAATAGAAGCTTGGGTTAAGAAGCATTGGGCCACGGAAGAAACTGTTAGAAACACAGAAGTGGAAATACTTCGACACTGACCTGGGCAAGAGGAGGTATGAGGAATTTAACTCCACCGAGTACGGCTGAAACCAGTCGGAGAAAGGAAAATTGGTGGATAGCACAATGCGAGGAAATGGAAAATAGGTATACAGAAAGAAGAAGAGCGTGCGCTAGTAAAAATGTGATCGATGGGTGAGAGGGCAAGCGGTACGAAAGGTCGACGACAAAACAGGAAAGATACTAATCAACGGAATGTTATCCAGGACGTGTGGAGAGAATATAGTGGAGGAGCTATTTGACAGCGTTAATAGGCCTGTGAACTAATATGTTTAGAGAACAGCATAGAATGATCTCTGATTGGAGATACTTAAAGGCCAAATCGTTATCGGGCAAAACGTGAGATGAAGGAAAGTACAACTGTGAGCGTGAATTTCTGAGCGACTCAAGATTTCTGGAAATATAGGTACTATTGTGAATGAATTCTTCACGGGATTCCCACCAGGTGAGATGTTCAGCCAGAGCCGACGTTTCAATGGCTAACTCTGCCATCGTCCTCAGGGCGTTAGCCATTGAAACGTCGGCTCTGGCTGAACATCTCACCTAGTGTGAGTCCCGTGAAGAATTCAATCACATCGTGCGCCAGGAAAGCACCAAATCTTACATATAGGTACTATTGTTTTGGAACTATGTCGTAGGAACTACGAGGAAAGAGTATCATTTATGGTCAGAGGGCTTTGGGAAAACAGTTTCGATAGTTGTGAAAACAATACACCAAATTTAAAACCCTACATATTCCAGTAATTTTATGTAAGGGGCATTCAATTGGAAGGGCAGGTTGAGAAGATCGGAAACTGGTAAATAACTCATACGTATCATCCTTCCTGGAGCACATATTAGCCGCAAGACAGTTACCTACCTGATTGTCTCATGCGAAACTTTGAAATGAGAATGCATTAAACCTTGTTGACATACGCCTCAAAAAGTACCCATTTTATTCATGAATTACGCTCAATTAAATACCACACCAATGCGCCTTTGGTTATGGAAATGATAGCCTACTTTAATGTTAAGGGGCAGTTTTCAAGGATCGCTATAGTAAACCTCGTTAAAAGTCGTGCTACGATAGAGCTCTCGTATTCCTGCAAACAACATAAAAAGGATAGCACATAATTTGACTTACCTCTCAGGCGCATGGCGGCGATATGGAATACTGTCGGGGAGTTCACCCGGCACCCAACCCGGCGATCATCACGTGACCAAACAAGTGCTGCCATCTATTCCCAATAAGATAATATCAGCGATATCATTGATAATCGCATTATTTGTTGTTTACGGATGGTGAATGAAGATGGTTGTTTAAATAAAAGATTACTTTTATCATTGCGTAGCTGTACTCATTAGAGTCGTAGCGAAAGCCTGAAAAGTGTTAATAAAACGCTAAGTGTGATAGCGCGCTCTATTTATTCGAGCGATGAATTACCATTTTCGAATATTTATTGCTATTTTTTAGATGAGATTTTCGTATATCTCTTGAAATGAGCTACAGGCATACAATTGTATGCGTTATTTTTTATTTAAATATTTTCATGCAAAATTACTTGAAAAGCAGGTGCCGTTCAAATCGTCATTCGGTCACGTGATCCAAGGCAGACGGTGACTGGAGTGCTCGTCATCGGATTCCTTTACTCGATCACATTTCGCCTCCGTGAGCCGGAGAGGTAAGTTCGTATCTCTAGCAAATACCTGATCAAATGTGATTTATGTTCTAGCTCTATAGAAATTTTAGGGTGCATAGGTTATCGAGAAACAATGCGGACTTCTGTCGTAGGATTTCTCCATTATAACCAAATTTTAATGATTATTTTGAAGTTTCCATCTTGCAGCAGTTTGGATGGACTGCTGATATTGTGTGAACATTTTTGCTGGAAATTCGCTTTCGTTTTTAGTCGGGATGAGTTGCTATGCTCCCCCTAAATGTTCGACGGACAGGGTCCGCGTAAACTCATTTCTTAATTTGTTTTAAGTTATTGTTGTACCGCGAAATCTCGTTTCGGTTCAAGGATTCTCCCATGGTGTTACTGAGGAATGGGAGGACAGTTAATTTTAAAGTGGTGAGGGGAAAGTCTGTAATGTGGTGTTCGTGTGTTGATAGCTAAATTAGTTACTTACTAGTCAGCACCAGGGTTAGGTAATGCTTTACCGCGGAATTGCTTGGGTCTTGTGGAATGGATTACATGCTTTCGCTTATGCAATCGTGTTGGTCATGCAAATGAATTAATATGCAAAAGTAATTTTTGCGGCTTGCGAGAAAACGACGTTCTGGTCGTGGTGAAATACATGGCTGGCATAATTCATGACCGCTAGGTTGTTCCTTGAATCTAATGCACCTATGTAGAAAGTCTTGGGCAGCCATTCAACTAGAGTGAAATGAGTTTTGAGGAACCGAATAGGTGACACAGGTGTCGCAATCTGTACGGGAGAGTTACCCTCTATCATTGTTGTACTATGCAGTAGGAAAATTCGTGGCTAAGCATTAACTTAATTTGAAATGGCCAGGCCATTATAGCGTGGTGTTTGCGAAATGACCTTTTAACTCGAGTTCGAGGCTTGCAAAACTGCCAGTCCGAGCGTCGTCCTCGGGGCCGTGAGTGCCGTGACAGGAAATTGGCCGCCTATATAGGCGAAAGGAGCTAGTCAGATGAGAAGTTATATACCTATGTCTTGCCGGCAAGGTTTGGGCGCTACAAGTTAGTTTTGTAAATTTAATTTTATAAGCAGGGATTTTAAGCTGTTGCTCAGGTTTTACCCAGAGTCTCTGTTAAAATTATTGTTCTCCAACCTAATTGCAATGCCCTCGTTAATTGCTTTGTCACAATATCTCAAACAGCGAGCAATCAATTTTGTGTTGTGGAATTCGATGTCATAGTCCGTGCCGTGCGCTGCGATTGGCGATTTCTCAGGCTGACCCAGTCGCTAATGACGATCATCCAATTTCTAATGAAATTTACTGAATATACCTAGAATACATAATGGCGTATTTTTGTGGATTTCTACTAGAGAAGTAGCCGTATTAATGATTGTTTCCTTTTTCAGGTTCTCCGAGGGGAAATGGCTCTTTCATCATCTTCTCTTTTCCAATCTGTCTCCTGTCAATCTTTCATCATCACACAAAATTAGAGTATTATCTGAAAATTTTATAACTTGGGGATGTAAACTTAAAGTGACTCCAATTAATTGGAGTAACCTATATTTTCCTTTGAGAGTTTTGCGCTTATTGAGTTTTTGCGTGTAAATGCCGTGGCGATTTCTTATTACAGGTTTGACGTGTAGTGGGTAGTGATAGTTTTGAGTCATGGCTAATTATTCCGCCTCCAACATCACTCACACCTGAGCTATTTATTCTCGGTGCTGGTTTTTGTGCATGTATTTTTTTTTCTTTTTTTTAGTGTTTTCTATTGTTGCGTGGAAGTGTGATTTTCTATTGTGCGTTGCGTTGTATCTGTGCATTCATGCAGTGGCAAGCGAGTGCCATGGCAAGTAGTTTTTCGAATGAATGCTGCGGTGTAATCTCTTTCAGGTACCTACCCGGAATGTGCCGTATTGTGTAGGGTAATGAGAGTTTGCGGAGATACTTAGCCACGAACTCAGTGCATATATGTGGCTCATGCTTGCGTAGAGTGATCGGTATCTATGCATCCTTTTCTTTCAGGTTAGCTGTGTGCAGAATGCTGAGACTTGATGCGAAGGGATTCGTTGAAACTTAGCGAAATTGATGCGTAGGGATGAGTTGAAGCGCAAGTTGATGACTCGAGCTTAGATTCGGTCGCATTTCGATGTCTCTTTCAGGGTAGAAGAGTAGAAGGTAGCGATCATTGGAGTGAAGGCCCTTTGTCTCTGCTCATTTCGCGGTGCAACATTATTTGACAAATGTTTTACACTATCTGTTGTAAACACGTACACAAATTTTGATAGGATGTTTTTCTTGCAGCATTCTTCTGGATAGTGTAAAAATGAGTGATGCCCTAACAGTTCTAAGTATAAGTGTTGTTGGAATGATAACCAGTCATGCATTTTACGTGGTAAAATAAGTGTAATGACACTAATGAGAATAACCAATTAACTTCGGCTCTAATACTTGTAGTGTAGTGTTGAGAAAATTAATCGCATGGTAGTGTAGTGCATGCCCCTCTCAAATCCTACCTGCAGCCTCAACGTGGCGGGAGGGTGTAACATGAATCCAGCTTTCATATGGGGAGATGTTTCCTTGAAGTGTGGATTCATGGCTAAGGCAGGGGGTGTGATTTCTCATTAAACGTGTCTCATTGCAGCATAATGTTTCCATTTTTTTAAAATGTGCATGGAAGCAGAATCCCTACGTCCAGGAAGCTTTCAAAATCGTGGTGAATGCTGGGGTGTTTCGTACGAAATTAGCTTGGGGAGCCGTTATGTTCATCATTTTCAGCTGTATGTGGTGCTGGTGAGTGTAATTTGTGCCCTTCTCCGACAAATCATTCTTCCTTATGATTTGCAAGTGTTTCGCTTCACATATTTGGGTCGAACTTTCTTTTCTTTATATCTGGGATCTATTTTTTCAGATATTCTTTGTTGTGTAATGCGAGTTAGACTTGGGGGTTATGGAGTACGAAGAAGGTGTTTGATGGACACAATATTGTTGGTTATTGGTGCCTAGGAGAGAATAATTTCTAATAATTTGAAGCAACTCTAAATCACCCATGTCACCCAATGTCTAGGAAGTGAATCACCTCTGTAAAATTTGAAATAGGCATATTCACTCTACTTCTTCTGGTGGAATACTTTGCCATTCATTTCGGTTAATAAACATGCCATTGCAATGTCAATCATTCACAAAATTGAGCCGAATGATATATAGAGAAACAAGAGGTTTTTTACATTTTAGCACTCTGCAGAATTCTTTTTAATCATTTCTCCAGGTTGGACATCCACCTTTAAAATGTGCATCAGGATTTGAGATCAGGAATTTACTCAGAACTGTGCCATTATCATGTATGTATGTATTAAATACTTAATAAGATATTATCTCGTGTGCAATATTTCAGGCTGTATGAATCGCGTCTTTCTTCCTTCAGCCCCAGAGAAACGACGACAAGACTTCTAGAACTGCTCTGGAGAAGACTCAAATTTGTATGGAAAGGGTTGTTCCGAATGATTTTGGCAATAAATCCTTCGTTTTGTTGTAATCGTTGAAAACTGTTCATTTGACTCAGCATCCTGGACATAGAATCTAGTAAAGCTGGGGATTCCCTGTACAGTGAATTGGCCATAAATAAATTTACTTCAAATGGAAAGGATTGTGCAATACTATTTTCAACCCTTTTTCTGTTCCTTACTGCTTTCCTTATGGGCTTCATTCATTTCTTTTACTTTCACCAGGCGAGAGATACGCTTAAAGATAAATTTAACGGCAATTCACCTTTCATTATGGCAGTGATGTAATTTCGGGAATAGTGGTCAGAGCATTGATTGGTCGTGGGGCTTTTGGGTTGAAATATTTGCTAAGTCAATAGAACATGTACGCAAAGAGGAACATGTGGTTTATGTGAGAAATCTTGTTTGGAACCCTTTGTTGGTACTAGAAAGAGTTTAATCTATCTCCAATGTGGATTTTGGTAAGGTAGGTATTAAGCAAGATTCCTATAAAACTTTTTGATGAATACTGATGTATTTCATCCCGATTTTCATATTTCACCTTTTCTTTATTTATTGAGATTTTTACTCAAAAATTCTGGGGTGGAAAAATACCGGGTTGTAAAATTCTGGGGTGGCAACTGCCACCCCCGAATTACGTCACTGGTCTTAGCTTCTGACAAATCTAACGTGTGGTCAAACATGATAGTATGTCATTCAAGAGTTTGTTTTATAGAAAACACATTTTATATGTGCTGCGTTTAGGGAGACATGATATAGTGTCTTCTTGGTTGCATTGTCATAAAGAATGATTGGTATATACTCTATATTAATATTAAGAATTAGCGGAAGGTACCCGTTGAAGTTCAACTCAGCGGCGAGTGTAAGTCTTGAATAGGAAACTCGATGATTGAGTGACTCTTTAAGTTTACTGCACTTCATCAATTTTTTACATATATAAATAACTCGTATCGCTTATGAAGTGGGAATTGGTCTAAAAAAACAGTCCCGCAATCGTAATTAGAGAAAGACGGTTCCACTACGTGTAATATATCGGAGTATTAAACATTAATAAACAACGCCGTGTTTGTTGCAGCAACAGAGGCATTATTACCATTACTATTCGCTGCACGTAAATATTCTCGCACATTTAATTCATTTGTGTGTATCGTTTACTACGCTAGTGTTCTCTCATACACATCCAGTGCCCCTATGAGAGCTACATTGAGAATAGACATTGAAGAGTATACTTGTAAATATGCATTGAATATATCGATTACCCCCCCCGAAGCAATCTATCATGGGCCCCTGGGGACTCGGGGCCCATCTTTTACAGATTTTCAATCTACGTGCACTCACTCGCAGGAAAACGTGATATTTATTAATGTCAGAGGCGTAAATATCCTTTGAGAATCAAATCTCTGGTTGTCAAGGAAATTCAAAATTCAAGTTCAAAAATATTCAAAATTGAATGATTATTGTTGATTTCAGAGAAAAATGTAAGATTTTTCAGAAAAAAACATTATCTTCAGACAATTACGAAGCGGAAAAGAAAATCGATGGAATTTATCAGAAACTTCATTTATTCAGCCATCCGATGAAAATAAACCCAGTCCTCTATCATTAGTGAAAATAATTTTAAAAAGCAAAAAATGAAAGCACTGCACCGAAACCAATGCTTAGCATGGACCACCTGAAGATGCACAACATTTTATATGCCATATTTTTAAAATTTCATTTAGTTATTTTCATAGCGATATTCAGTATTAATCCATTTGAGAAATAACAGTTCGTTTGAATTTCTCCTTATGCAGCTGAATGATAAGCTAGCGGAACTTTCCTTTAAAATTCTCATTACTCAGCGGAACATTGTTATTCCTGCCCTTCCTGAAGATGTGCTATGAACATTATGCCTACCCCTGTTAATTTGTATGGGATAAATCTATTGGCGGCCAGTCTTACATCATCATAAGTTACAGTGATACAGGACTGTCTCCAGTTTGCCAGATTTGGGTAGATAGGAGTCCTTAGGTGAATCATGTCACCTATTTTGCGGCCTGGAAATTGAGTCTCTGGCAGAAGCTTGAGTACTTCCTTGTCTGATGAGTGAGGTGAGGGAAGGAGATTAGATCTGAGAGGGGCATGGGCGTAGCCAGGGAATTAAGCTGGGGGGGGGGGGCATGGGATCACCCCAGGACCACCAACACTCCGGGGTGTCTGGGGGAACCCCCACTTCAAGAGGGGGTGTTTCTCCCCCTGAAATTTTATTAAATTTAACCTTCTCAGAACTCAAATGAAGCATAATTTCTGATGACATTATTAGTTAGTAATATAGAAAGCTACCAAACTGACTGACTGACTGACTCAGTCACTCATTGATACAAATTCCTGGGCATTTCTAATCGAGATAAAAGGTTGAAGTTTTCAGGGGAGGGTTGGAATTTGGTATCAAGTCAGGAAAAAATCGAAAATCCCAATATTTTTCATTGGTTTCGAGTCCCGATAGGAGTTTGTTTTTTAATTGGTATAAATTGGAAAAACGGATAATTTCCGTGAAGAGTAAATTTCTTTCATTATTAAAATATGAAATAATTGAGATACAAGTTTCATTCTTTGACCAAAGTGAGCCCAAAACTTCAAAACATTTAATTATTTCAGACGATTTTTCTCTATCGATCGATAAATTGAAATATTTGAAGTTTAAAGGCGGCTTTACACATGGAAGTTACTTCCATGACAGTAGCCTTGCAAGTCGCTTGTAAGTGGTACTTCGATGTGTAAGCACGTACTTCCATGGCAGTAGGGGTCGATAGCGGAACTAATCGACCGCGGTTAGCACTTGCAAGGAAAATAGACTGGCTTCTATTTTGCCTGCAAGTAGCATTTCGATTCAGCGATAGTATTGCAAAACTTCCGGAGAAATTTTCTGCCTGGTTAATATATTAAATTAGTAATTTATTAAAAGCTGTGTTGATATTACCTTCCAAAAATGTCTTTCAACTGGTTTCAATTAAAAATTAGCTTGATACTCTTCTTAACTCAGTTTGAAACAGGATTCATTACACAATACGACGGAACTATTTCGCAAGCGCGTAGGCTCACTTTTGAACGTCCACAGACTTGTGATTCGCCGTTGTTTACTTTCTGATGTGAAAATTGTTTGGCTTTGTTTCCCGATAAATCAAGTTAGTAACCAGAAGTATTTATTGAAATATCAATTTAAAACAGTTGTTTTAAGTAATGCGGGTGATGTGAGTGACAAATTGGTTTGTTTTTGCTCTAGTGTCGTTATTTTCCATGTGCAATTTATGTGCAATCCTTTGTGTATAATCTCGTCGTCCATTTAACATACGCAAAGTTTTCTTGGAGGTATTCCACTAATTAAGATAGCCAGATTAATTACCAACTAAGTGGTTTCGCTGAGAGATACGTGTGTCATCACTCTTATGGAATTCATAATTTGGCTGTGATAAAAAGACTGTGATAGTGTTTTGTGAAAGTATAGAGCTATTCCCCTGTCAGTGGATTTTATTAGTAGTTTTCCAATGTGTGTGCATACCTATGTTTCATTGTACACAATAATTGATCTATTAAAAGTGTATCAATGGACCTGAATTTTTTCATTATGACGGAAGGCATTCTTCATGTGATTGAATGTAAATAGGTTAACCCTGTCTTTGCTTCCTGCCCTCCAAGTTTGGCTGGCTCTACAAATATGAATGCTGGGACGTTATATGGATAATCTTTTTTTCTGGCATAGAATGTTCATCGAATCTTGTATGTATACTGTGGGAGATATATTTCATAGATGGCAAGTTAATTTCTATCGATGGACGAAGGGAGTGCTAACTCATTAGGCAGCAAGTAAGTTTGTAGTGAATGCATTCACTGCAATGTCGTGGCAAGAAAGTGTAATATCAGAGTATTTGTACATCATAATTAGTTATATTGCAAATTCATTGTAATGGAATACATTTAATGTGGTGGGTAAATGGTCACAATTTTTCGATAAGCATGTTTTGAGTATAATATAGTATATTCGTAGTATCCAAAAGAGCTACGGCTAAAATAGCTCGTCTTCTTCTTTGCATTTGGAGTTGGTACGCCATATTCGTTGTTTTGAATTTACCTCTTCTCGCCTCCTTAGTTCCACTATTCATTTATTTGCGGGTAAACCGGAAGTAATGTGTAAGCAGAGCTATGTCATGCAAGTAGCGATATAAATCGATACTTCGCTGCACTCGCTACTTCCATAGAAGTCAACTTCCATGTGTAAAGCCGCCTTAAACGCAAAATTAATGCAAATTTCGATATTGTTTCCTATTCGTTGCTAGGCAATTTTTCCATTTGTTGTTTTTCAAGTGAATATATATTACAATAACATGTATGGGTCATTCGCAGTCAATTCGACCAGAAAATCGGCAAAAATTACCCTTAGGGTAACCGATTTTGATCAAATTTGGCATATCGTCCTCATTTGATAGCATATTAAAAATCCAGAAGCCGTTTTGTAATACGTCCAACAGTTTACGAGATATTGCAACGTCGCAAAATTTGAATTTTACAAAAGTGTCTACACATTTCACGGCATGTCTCCGAAAACATTGGAGCTAAAAAAGTACAAAAGAGCTTATTTTAAAGGTCTTAAAGTAAAAAAGTATAATAATGGATTATTTTTCAAAATTTAAACAATTTCATTAAGTTTATAACAATTTTAAAATTTCAAATCGAATTTTGACGATGTACCTGTGTCCTCGATTTTCCTCATTTTAGTATATGTTGTAGATACAACCCTCCTCTACAAATTAAAAAAGGTTTGGTAGGAGTAATATTTAATTTAAGAAAGAAAAACATTTTCAGAGTAGGTGTAAAACAAACAAAAAACTTAACGGAAATTTCGGTTCTATTCGCAAACGATCGGATCGGCAAGCAATCAGTCAATTGTCGTGTGGCGTCTGTCAGTAAGGGTTCAGAATTTTACGTAGGCACATTTTTTTAGTCCTCCGTCAGTTTTAGTGCAATGTTTCGTTGTGGGGTTGTATCCGTTAAATATGAAGTTCTCCATCGGTGACGCTTCAAAAAAGAAATTTTCTAGAGAGACTGTTTTAATTGGTTTTAGCAGCTACTCTACTCGTGAAATAGAATTGATCAAGTTGAGGAGTGGTGTGGGTGCTTTTATCGCAGTGTACAGCCGTCATGATAAGGAATAATGACAAGGCCAACTATGTTTAAATCCACAGAGTATTTTATTGGTACAACTAGTTCCAACGCTACGGCGTCTTCATCAGGTACACTACACAACGCCGTAGCGTTGAAACTAGTTGTACTAATAAAATACTCTTGTGGATTTAAACATAGTTGGCCTTGTCTATATTTGAAACTGAACTTCCAAAAAGTTACGCCAGAACGGATTGATTCATGATAAGAAATATTTATTTTACTACGAGGTTCGTCAAGGGCATTGCTGCAATCCCTTGAATTTGCATGGGAACGTTCGCTGTATTAATCTGTGGATAATCTCTTGCAACTTTCACTACGCCTTTCATGACACAGTATCTGGAGTCATAGAGGGAAGGTAACTCTGAGTACAATGTAAAGTGGGTGTAAGAAAATTCAACGAGTCGAAGAAGATGGCTGAGTGATGGGTCCAGTTTGCTCGTAACAAAGCCCGGAAAATCCATCAGTGCAGGCATATGAAGACGACCACCAGAGGACCGTTTATAGTGACATCTCAAGGTTCTCAGTCAAAGAGTCATCTGCTAGTTCCACGAAAGAGAGCAGGACTGATTAAATCAATGGGAGTCAGTACTCTCCGGAAAAAAATTCGCTTAAGCTTGAACGAAACTTTAAAATCCCTGGATCAAACACCTGTCAGTGCTAATAATTTGCATAGATCAAGTAAATATCAGGAAGCAAAATGTAAAACAGCTACCACTGCTTTGCGATTATCTCAACAGAAGGTGACTGGTGAAGAGGGAAAAATTTAAGAGAGCATTCCAACATCTGAAGAAATGAAAGTTAACTTGGAGTTAACAGAATGTTAAGGGAAATGCTTATGCAGCCGAAGGATAAGTTCGCCACAAAAATGAGCGAAAATTTTTAATTTTTCCTGTCTTGCCTAAATCTTGGAGTATTTCGCAGATACAGCAAGAGTTTCAAACTTCGACATATTTCGGAAAAAAGTATGCATCTGAGCAAGGAATTCTCTACTCCGCTAACGCAAAACAAGGCAAATCCCTCTCCAAGGAAACCGAGCTGAAAGTCATCGAGTTCTCAGATATTAGTCGAGAAATGGCCGGAAGAAGAGAGTGGAAGAGCGTGAAAGAGGAGAATGTGCAAGTCACAAAGCAGAAAAGGCTAATCCTGTGGTCTAAGGGAAGCCTACGAAGGTTTCAAAGTGAAAAATCCTGATTTAAGAATTGGTTTCTCCAAATTTCCAGATTTGAGGCCTCCCGAGTGTGTAATGGCTGGTGCACCTGGCACACACACCATATGCGTTTGTATGATCAACCAGAATTTTAAGCTGCAGTACCTTGGTGCTGCATTTGAACAAATACATTCGGAGAATGGAAAACCAGTGTTCAACACTTATCGGGACTGCCTGGAATTGTCACTCTGCAGCCCTCCGTCAGAAATGTGCTTCCTGAGTGAGTGCTCAGAAAAACTGCCTGGGAAGAAAACGGCGATGACGTCTTTGGAAAATGTGGGGGTATAGATAGAATAAAAAAGATAATTTCAGTGTACTTCAGGGAAAATTGTACCGATGAGGTACGTTTCAAACAATGGACTCAGGAAAATCGCTGTGCCTTAAAAACTCAAATTAAGGATGTAGATAGTTTCTGCAAGGCCTTCGATGAGAATATAATAGTAGTACGGAGGCATGGCTACATTGATCGTATGCAAACTGCATATTACTTAAAGGTCTGAAGACTATCTGAAAGACTATCTTGAAAGACTATCTGAAATCATGTGAAGTTGCCGTTGTGGCCGATTTCTCCGAGAATTTCTCTTTTCTGTACCAAGATTACGTACAAGGTGTGCACTGAAGTTTCTGCCAGGCTACAGGACATCCGTTTGCATGTTACCACAGAAATAGGAGCGATCAAGTCATGCCTCTTTATCGCGTTATTATTTCAGACAGAAGAAAGCTTATAGCCATCCTTCGAAAAAGGGTACCTGACCTCCGCAAAATAGTTTACTTTTCCGACGGTGTGACGGCCCAATACAAGAACCGCTACAATATATTGAATTTGTTGCATCACCAAGAAGATTTTTGAGTTGATGGTGAATAGCATTTCTTTGCCACAACTCACGGAAAGGGTTCCAGTGACGGTCTTCTAGGGATACTGAAGCGATTAGCCACTCGTGCCAGTCTGCAGCGCCCGTTTGAGGAACAAATTCAGACTCCTGAGGAACCTTACAAATGGGCTAAATCGAACGTAAAAGGGATAGACTTCGAGTTTGTAGCTGACGAGCAGGTGAAGGTGGAAAAGAAGAGGCTGGCGAGAAGATTCCCGGAGGCACCTGCCTTGGAGAGTATACGTTCCTGTCATGCAACTATACCCCAGTCGAAGGAAGACTTGCTGTTCAAAAGCGTTTATAATGTACCCGAAAGAACAAATTTCATCTTTTGTGGTACATATTTGGTGCGTTTGGAGGAGAATCGAACCGTATGGTCGGCGCGCTAGCTGGAAGCCGCGCCGCGGCGAGCGGCCAGCGTTACGCCGACACTGAAAACTTTTTTCTTTCTTAAATGAAATATTACGCCTACCAACATTTTTAAATTTGTTTGAGGAGGGTTTTATCTACAAAATATTAAAAAATAGCAAAATCGAGGGTAAAGGTACATCGTCAAAATTCGATTTGAAATTTATTATAATCTTAATGAAATTGTTTAAAGTCGGAAATAAAATCTATTACTATACTTTTTTATTTTAAGACCTTTAAAATAAGCCCCTTTTGTACATTTGTAGCTTCAATATTCTCGGAGATATGCCGTGAAATGTGTAGACACTTTTATAAAATTCAAAATTTTGCAACGTTGGAATATCTCGTAAACGGTTGGATGTATTACAAAACGGCTTCAGACTTTTCAATATACTATCAAATGAAGACGATTAGCCAAATTTGGAAAAAATAGGTTACCCTAAGGGCAATCACCTCGTCGAGTTGACATGGAATGAACCGTATATATTTGGTGAAAATACTACTCTAAAAACATTTTAAAGATAGATTTAAGAAATTACCTAAGTTCACATACCCTCTCCTATAAAATTAAATTACACACCAGCTTCTTTACTGGGGGTAATTTTAATTAATCGTGCAAAATTACACTACCGGTGGCAAAGATGAACGGAGCAGAGAAAGGCTCATGAATAAAAAATTCTTACTATACGGTGATCACTGGATTTATCCTTTCAGTCAAATGAGTATGTATTCCAGTTTTTCTAGCAGGAAAATTAATATTTCAAGGGGGTCATAATGGAGGAGATAATTAGTTTTTAATTTATTCAACTGCCTCACAGTTGCATTTTGGGTATTGAGTTCTATTTCGATTCTATCGAATCTGACGTGGAGATATTTCAACGTGAGAAAACTACTGTATAAATATTGACTACAGAAAATCGTGCAAATTCTGAAGATGCTTTGTCCTTCTGTGATTTAAAAAAATATTCAACGATTTGCGTCCTCTCCTGGGCGTCTTGTAAGGAATAATGTGCATTGTGGTGGGCACATTATTCCCGAGAAGCGCCCAGGAAAGGCCGTGGAACTATGAATGATCACGTCATTCCCTTTCGGGGTATGCAAAATCAAAGAACTTACTTACTACTGCTGTTAATAGAAAAAAGGAACTGGCTGTCTTTAAATAATATCCTTCAAAATACCATATACTTGAATACCTCTTCGGCTTCTATTACATTCATGAATTATGTACTTCATATGCGCAATACTATTCTCAAGACTACTTATGTCCCGCCTCCTTAGAGTCTCTTGCACCACATTCACCCATCACTTTCTTGGTCTACCCCTTCCTCTCACACCATTCATTCCAATATCATATATATTTTTCGTTATTTGACTCTTATCCACTCCCTCAATACGGCCAAACCAGCGAAGCACACTCCTTTCATAAATGTCCATTACTGGAGCATCCAACCTACATTCTTATATCACTTACTCATTCCTATCCCCATTCATCCTACTTTTGCCGAAAACAGTTCTCAGGTACCCCATTTCCTGCATTTAGCCGTTGAATTATTATTTTAAATATCTCAAAGAAGCTGAAAAAATTCTCCAAAATATGAATAAAAGGTCCTGAGAAAGCCTTGAAAGTAAATTGTGCATAGTTTAAAAATATCATTGACTTGAAAACTATACAAGCCTCTTATGATACATCAAGTGAAGAAATTTAGCAACTGAGCAGCTGAGATGCTCTGATACAAGCAATAAGTAAAAAAATAAAATAGGACTTGATAAGGAATAAATAAGTTCAAATAACAAATGACCAAACGTCGGTCCAGGAAAGGATTAAATGGAATGAAAAGAGTAACCATTGTTTTCCACATTGGCAAACAACAAAGACAAATGCGGAAAACATAGTTATTTCTTTCATTCCTATGAGTGAATTCCACAAGGTTACGCCTCAAACCGTTGAACTTAAAGGATAAAATGATTTATGATGAAGCAAAATGAAGACGTCAAAAGGTTTACACGGGACTAAGTTTGTGATTTTGCTAAATTAAAGGGACACTAGTCCTAATTCATGGAGGCTGACCACGCTGCAGCATCTTACTGAAGGAAACTTTCAAGAAATTCGCCGCATAAGGAGATGGATCACACGTGGAACACACATAAGGGGTGGAAGTGGAGCACACACCAACGTAACCCGGGATAATCTTGGGGTAAAAGTAAGCGAGTCAATATTGGGAAGAGACTTAACTACGTATTCAATAGCGGCGCAGTTAACCAGATCGGAAAGCTATATTGTAATTACTGGGTAAGCAAAAGAAATAACTATGCCTGGACAAGTACCAGTTCACACAGCAAAATGAGAAACTTTGCAGTAACTACAAAACTGTACAAACGCTACCCTGTACACAAAATTAGATTTCAATGACCAAAGGACGGCTATGGAATAAATAACGCTATATATATGAACTTAATGGCTTGGATGTGAAATAAATGTAAATATGTGCATAGCAAAATAGCGCCGACTTGATGCTATCTGTCAGCATTTTTTGAATTACTGGTTGATTCTAGGAGTATGTCTAACATGTTGATCTGAAAAACGGTTGTAGGGGTAAGATGATTGACAATATATAAGTCCATGCTGACATCGCATTTTTTTTGCTTCTCTCACATATTTTTCTCCCATGATGCAAACACCTAACTAATGACTGGGTGAAATAACTATAAAAACGATTTCGGCGTTGTTCCCTAATGTTAGTTTCACGACATGATTCACGCTAAGCTTCCAAGCTAATGCCACGCAATATTTCGTGTTAATTCAAATCTAATTAAACCCTACGTCAATTATTTAACTACATACCTACAGCACTGCAATCCGCCGAAGGGGCATACGGCAGGGAGTGTCAGGACACCATCCATGACAAAGTACGGGGATATGGAAAAGAAATTAGATGGGGGCAAGGACGAAAGTGAATTGTAAGATAATGTAAGTCTTTGCGAGGTTGGTAAAATATATTCTTAGAACCTTGGTGTCTTTATGCTTCGCTCTTTCTTGTTGTAACCACTAATAAGGCGTGAGACGAAGGAAGATTTATACTTAACAGTTCCGAAGTATCCCACTCATGTTGCCCCTTCTATTAGCTCTAGAGATATGGTGCGGGGTGGAAATAATACTCTCCGTGTATTTCGACTTATTATTTAAATGAAATCATACTCTCCATGTACCTGAAACACGCGAGGTGTGAATTGTTTTTAGTCAACTTAGCCTAGCGTGTAACCTCTGATTCTCAAGCGGCTCCGAATCTAGTCCTTAGATCAGTTATTCTACTCTCTCCGTTTGCTCGAAGGAGTATTGATTGAATCGTACGACTTATATTTTACTGAGGAGCATTACTTATTTAAGGCAAGATCACCGAAGTTAAGCAATGTTGGTGCCAGACGGTGGTTGGATGGGTGACCATACATACCTTCATCGTGGCGCTCTTGTCCCCTATCTGCATGTGGCAGACAGGCATGAGGTTGGCACAATGGACCCAGAAGGTCTAAGAGCCCAGACTCCTGTCGCAGGCCTCCCTACATACAATCTAGGAGCATTACATATTTCTAAGTAGAGTCCCATGTATTTGCGACTTACTCGAGATGTGACCTAAGTAAAGCGAAGTAGTATCTCTCTATCACTTTTTCAACCAATGCTCTTCCTGCTATTCGCTTGGTAAATCCTGGTCCCATAATTAATTATTTATTTTCGTTACTTACACTGGTTTCACGCCATGTTGTTCTGTGCATGTTTGTGAATTCTGCCAATGATGGTGAGGCACAGGAAACTCAGTCTACGCCAACGATAATTTGGCGACAGTGTTTTCCATAAACTGGTCTTAACCAAATTTTCAGCTGTGAAAGCCTGATTAATACAAAAAAACTCTCTTTTTGGCTGCATAAACACAGCATATATCCCCAAAGTATAGACATAAGAAGAAAGCTTTCATTGAGTCAAACACATGCTTGACGACTCAAGATAACTCTGTACAGCACCGGAATTGTGAGGGTGAGTGACTATGGAAAAAAGTCATTTCAGAAATGTTGGCTCACGCCGATTCGCTGCTTACCATCAAACTTAGTTGAAACTTAAAAGGCTAAAACCTCAGTGCTTAAAAGATACACACCAATCATAGCACATCGCACGATACTTTTCAGCCATAAGCGAAATTATCCTTGATAACCTGTATCTTAAAATAAGGCATGTACTTGAGCCCTTTCGCAGCATTTGTGGAAGAAGGTGATGAATCTGACATTAACTTTTAGAATAGTAATCTCAGAAACTAATTAGCATTGGAAAATTAATTAATGATAATGTGGCCATGAATAATAAACACACCTCTACATCTTGAGGAAGGTGATGAAAGAGTTTCAGAACGGAGAGAGTGAAATGACATTCAGTTGCATATTCGCAGTTTGGAATCTTCAATATCCAGAAATGAAACAATTAGCTCCTTACATGTGTATAGGAAAACCAGTATTTCTGTGCCTCGTAAAAATCAAAAAAGGAATTATTGACAAACATAGTATTTACAATAATTTTATAGTAACTACACCAATTAAGGTAAGCGATAGAGGAATAATATTTATAACTCAACGTCCAATGCACAGTTACCAGTGACCATAATTTATTATACCCATATAGAGTGAGCAAAAATTGTTATACTCCATAGAGTGACCGCAAATTATTATTCCCTCAAACAAACACCGCAATCATAGACAGAAAGAAGTATAAAGTATAGATGGACTGGTTGTAGCTAATCAATCAACGGAGGATAAGAAATGGTGAGTGGTAGATCAAATAATAGAACGGAAAAATACTATCGTATTATATGAGAGCTATTTCTTTAACTCAGGGAAATTAGTCTCAAATGTAAACTGTCGTTGGCATGAAGCTATAAACAGACTCATCAAATGATCACCAAAACCAATTATGGCTGGGCAGCATAAAAGGAGAAAGTTTAATCAAATACTTGAAAAGATAGCATCCCTTGTTTGCGTAAAAAAAAACACGAACAATGTAGACAAGGTTAAGTAGTAACCAGAATACATTAGCCAGAGGTAAAAATATCCTAATTTTGGACCCTTGGTCTGTAGGCTACTCTGCAAGCCAAAACGTTATCCAGGATTCCTGATTCCATAATCAATATTTGGATGCTTCATAAAAATCGCTTTCTAGAACCATTGCGGTAGGTAGGTATATGAAAAGCAGTCCAAATGTCTATAAGAGCCACATATGACCCATCGTGCAGTGAAACATAAGTCATGTTATTCTGTAAATATAGGAACATGAACGTCAGTTTTAGTCGCGAGTAAAATGGGCACAGCCACCGCACCATTGATTTCAGCTAATTTCTTCGCTTTTCGCATGATTATGGCAAGCCACAGCAGCAGCAGCCCTTTAGTTAAATGTGTGATAATACTACTGTCAAGAACTTCTCATCTAGAACCTCCGCGTCTTCTAATCGTCTCAGATGAGTGGACCACATCAAAGGAAGAGTGGGTGTCTAGAACCCGTATTGATAGCTCGGTTTGAGAGACAATGTTGAACTTATTACAAGCAAGTACGAAAGAAACGACAAATCTTGCTTGATCAATGCCAAACTATTCAGAAACACACCTACTTATTTAGGGGCAAAATATATCAAAAAGTAATTTTCCATCGAATTTCTTTTTACTATTAAAGCTCTTTTTTATTCCTCACGCATTGCTACATGAAGGCAGGAGATAACAGGATTTGCAGGGTTTAAAATAATAAAATTTCAGTAAATTTAAGTAAATAAAACTAAAAACAGCCAAATTTCGTGGGATCCGGGGAAACATTTATCTATTTCGTGAACGACAATACACGTCATTTAATAGGCTCATTCTACCCGATTGCCATACGGTGAGCTGCTGTTGATTTGAATGGCGAAGAAAAAATTAAACTTCGTGAAATATGCGAAGAAAAAACACGACCATTACTTACAAAAAAACCGCAGACAATTCAGAAGGTTGTTCGGAGACTAAATAGCAAGATAGCAAATATTTACGTCTCGCTTCATCTATACTATAACACAACAGTGTCTCAGCTTGTGCGTTTATATGAATTGAAACCATCATGAAAAGAGGCATTATTTAGGAGATATTAAAAAAACCATAATAGAGTGAATAGTGTAAGCGGAAAAGGGAGACCGAGTGTCACGCGTGCTAGTGGTGGAGGATACTCTTAAATGGAGGAACATTAGGAGTAGTAAGAATAGGAGAGCGAGTATGAAGCAATGTATGAATCTAATAAAAGCGAAAAAGGCATGCAAGTATATGTATTATGGAGGATATTATTAAATGAGAGCCAGTTTACTAGACCTAACAGCAACAACTATACTCTTTGACTATGCCAAACCCGAAAGGAAAGGCATGTATGTATGTATGCATGTATGTATGAAAAGAGATGAAGGGTTGATTCTATGAGAGGGTTATCTCTGAATCAAAACGTCTCTAAATAATACACGGAGGCTTAGACGAAGCGATTCGAAACCAAAGCTGAGTGCCCTATTGGGTGCGTGCCTCGTGGTTTAGGGATACGTGAAACAAAATTAAATCATGGGTGAGATATGGTAAGAATAATTGCTTATTGAACTGGACGTATCATTTAAGGGTTACAATCTTGGGAAATATGCGGCAATATGGGGAAGTTGGATAAAAAGGATTTAGACCACCTTTGGCTTGGAGCATCAAAACTTTGTCTATTCAACAGCAAGCGCCATGATGAATGAACATAATTTAATGCCGTAGAACGGTGTTCCAGAAGACAAAAATAAATATATTGGGAAAGAAAATGCCTATTTTCACGGTAAAAATTTGAGTGATCTCGAAAACGAGACAAATCTCTAACCCTAGAGAGATAAGGACGAACATAAAGTCTACTCCATAAAATCACGAAAATTAGTACATAAAAAAGTGGCTGCAACACAAAAATAGATTGCCTTACATATAACCCAGTTAATTGCGTCTTATGACACAGAAAACATTACAATTTCATGCATGAAAGGAGAATTGGAAGAAAAAAGACGGGTAAGGTATACGGGATGGAAAGTTTATTCTGGCTATTAATTGATAAGTTTTGATTCTATTGATTAAATTGAGGACATAATAAGAAGTTTATTCCCACAGTCGGAGTAAAATCACAATGTAGTGAAAACAGCATCTTAAGAGCGAGTGGATACACACGCATCTGTGAAGTTCTACACGGTTGCGACATCTTAAGTGAATGAATATCACTCTAATGTACACTTTGCTGATGTGCCAGTTTAAATTTGGAACAAAAGTCGTATCTAAAATTAGTTCATAGAAAATTATCCAATAGACACCGTTCTCGATAGCATTCATCCAGTCATGCGTCATCATCCACCAGTGTCCCCTCCATCATTTAATCTCTGTATTCCCTTAAAAGTAGCCAAGACCTCGACTGTCCACGAGAGTAAGCAAGAATTTTATTTTAATGCAAAATAAAGCCTCGCCAACAATTTTCACTTTTTAATAATGTGAAGAAAAGGCCGCAGAAAGGTATTAAATAGGATCGGAGGAAGACAATGGCCTAGAACTCGACAATATTTATGCATCGTAAAGTGATGAATTGATATAAAAGGAAGAGAGGGGATGGGTCAAGCCATATTTTTTAGTAGGGATTGCACCACAACTGGCTTGGCTTCATCGAAAACACTCAATGATAGATTTATTACAGTCATAAAGCAAGAAGTGATTCGGTCAATTAATTTGATTTGTGAGCACGCACGGAACAGAAATAGAAGTAAAATGTCATCGTCGATTATCTAATTAATGGCAGCACTGCAGATAAATGGCTCCAACATTTGGACATATTAATAACTCTTTACAAGCGTTCACATTAGTGTTAAAATATCTCGCGAGTCAAATAAACAGCTACAATTAGGATTGTATACTTCAGTTTTATGACCTCCAAAGGTAGAGAAACAGACTCTAACCATAATGAAATGACGGCAGTTCGATCGCTAGAAAGGTTATAAAAGAGAAAAAAAGTTTACTTACAACGTTGAAGGCTCAAATTCCTTCCTTAAACGAAAGAACCAAGCACTTTTATCTTGCGAACTTTATTGACATAACATCGCTTAAGGTTGCCATTACCGTCGGTAAAAGTAACTTTTTTTTTACTTTGCATAAACTAATGAATCCAAACATTTCCTTAAACATGGCTTCAGCCATATGCACACACAGTAGCGGTAATTAGTGAAGAGAAATTTCAACAACACTGCAGTGAATACAGAAAGATTTCTAAGACTTCAGAATATTTTATGTAACAATTACAGATGAAGATTAATCTGACTGGGGAATACCAACATTGAGGTTCGCTAATATTATTATTCTATGCATTACACCAGAAAACTAAAAGGAAAAAAAAAGACGAAAATAATTTAATTTATACAAAATAAACGAAGCATAATAATAGAACTACTGATTTACCAGCAGAGGGACCTGACTTCGCCCGTGAAGCTTTGATTTCATTGCATGCCATGCATTTATAAAATCAGAAGAATGAGATATTTTTCGTATCATTGGCGTGGCGAGGGACAGGTCGCCGATCTCTAGAAGTTAGGCAGCAAAATCTCCAGCATTAGCGTCGTATAAACGCTTTGCTCGCCTGTTAGTAGTGTTTAAAATTTTTAACTTTCCCACAAATATGACTCTTTAATTTCATCCGATGTCGTTCCTTTAGCTAGGACTGTTAGCATTTGTCTGAAATTTCCAGCCAGTATGACAACCTAGCCTTCCATTAGCCTGTTTTCGTCTCGTAAATCTTGATATCTGCACTTATTCCAATGCTTTTATGATAGGAGTTAAATCTAAGAAATCTGAGTTAAAAGTACCCAACTGTATTTTATTTTATCAGCAATCTGTGAGGGCCCAATTTTCGGTCTTTGAGGCCCCAGGGTTTTTCTCAAATGGATTATTCCTTTTTTATAACTACCATGCAGCTACTTGCATAATTTCAAGATAAATAGCTCATCACTTCATTTATTTCGAAGCAAAAGGGAAAGCAGTAACTTTGGGTATATGAGCCGATTGAGCCCATTGAGCCCAACCATCTCTCTGAGCTCCACGATTGTATTAATGTTCAATAACTTCAGCAAACAGGGGTCTACATTCTACATAGTGAGCGATATACTACGCATACCAATGGGTCCTAATTTCAAGAATCAATGTGACGTGCTAAATGCAGATAATATATGCAAAAGCCGTACAGCGGATAGAGTTAGGTGAACAAAATGCACCAACGGAAATATCACTGACATTAGTTAATAATGAACACTTAATTTAATGTAAGTCGCAAAAGGCCAAATGGCGAGTTTCCCGTTCATAGCCATGCGGATCATTTTGCCGAGGAAATATTCTATTGTTGAAATCGGAATAAAACTCATAATTTTGGTACCTATTAAAAACGTAAATTTCAAGCAAAAACGAGACATCTAAGAAATTCGATTGCAATTATAAATACTTTATTCATTCAGCCATTCAATTGTAAGAATTTAAACGATATATCTCGATGCAAGTAATTTAAAAAAGTAAAAAAAGAAACCTCTGCACAGATTCCAATGCTTTTCTTATGGGAGTAAATAACAGGGGCCCGTCTCGGGGCCACTGGGGCCCTGAAGCCTTTTTCATACAGCCTATTTTCGTCCCAGTACACATTACCCACATGCAATATTTTAATCAGTTCAGCCGTTCTTTCGTGATTGAGTAACAGACAGACACCATTAGAGTTCTATATAATATTACAGGATATAAAATTTTGCCGTTTGAAGTGACAAAGCGACATAATCTGGATGAGAAAAAATATATTTTATTCACTTAAGAGATTTTTGGACTTTCAATTAGTACCTCAGACATCAGGATGCGTCAACGTACCAAATAAAGAAATGGGAGGTGTCTCTGGAAGTTTCAATTACAACATTCAAACTAAAATAATGATATACTTTTCAACATAAGTATGTATCAAACTTGTAAATCATTATGAATTGGTGAAAAATACGCAATTAATGTTTTTTGTAGCCCTGAAGAAGCATACGTATAAATGCGAAACGTTGGCTAAAGAGAAGTAAAATAATGTATCAATTAATGGAACTATATCTTCAGAAGAAAAAAACAATTACATTAAATAGTGAGTAAAATGTAAACAATTTTACTTCGACAAGAATGTTTGCGTCAAAATTTAACAACCGCACCACGTTGGCAAAATGACGGGATTTCCACCTGCACGCGAAGCCATACATGAGCAAATTGGATTAAGGTGCTTTGCTAGACATACTTTTCGGCCCGAGAGAATGGGTTGATTTCACGTAGGTACCTAAAACGTGGAAATCATTTCGGATCGATCGTTCGGAAATTCATCTATGAGCGAACATTTAGATAATCGTTGGAGATTATAAAAAAAATAAACGTTTGTAAAACCTTAAATCGAAATAGGTTTTTGAGACATAGTGTGTTGAACCAATCAATTAATGATAACAAGTTGGATTTAACGCCCAAAGAAGGACATTTTATTATTGTTAAAACAGTATTTATTATAAATATAATGGTTAGAACATCAATAATAATCTGAAAATAAAATAGAAAAAGGATTCACAAGAAGGGCGGCAACGAGGTTATTTCGCTAGGAAAGACTAGCTGTTTAGTATTTTACCAATTACATCGAATACTAATCATTTAAGCTGTGATCATGCATTACATTCACGTAAGTTCATGCATATTTCCTGAGTGAAATTAATTATGTCAGAGTAATAATTCATCTGAAATACGAACAGAGAAAATTTGACATTGATAAAGATGTCACTCGACTTTGGAATAATTCCTCAACATACACTTAAGTCTGAAAAATTGGTTTGAATAAAATATTAACTAGAGCCTGGTTCTCCGCAGCCGCATGACTTTCAGTAAAATATAGGAATCGATTAACACCATAAATTGGCCATATCTAATCCAAACCGATGTCCTACCAAGGAAAAATGGCCTTCACAGTTAAAATTATACTTCAATAATAATAAGTGCGATCATAAATCAGTGAGTGATTAGATAACAGCACAATATAGAATATTGTTGCAAATAGGACTTCTCATTTGTTCCACTCACTCAATATGCCCACTAACATAAATTAGTGTAGGTCTATTATTCTCCTAGAACATGGTTGAACCCCGTGGAATAAATACAATACTCTACTTCACATCACAATTTCCAAACTTATTTCCTTTCTTTGAGGCTAGGCATTCACTGAAACATTGTCTACAATACTTCATTATTTACGCCCAAAAAAGAAACATGACATTTAATTCCAAGAGTGACACACGAAATCGACACCTTCACCACACACTAAGTTGCGTTTCTACGTTAACTATCCACACGCTTTCGTAGCCAAACCCACGGACGAAACCGGCTAAACCGATTCTACCCCTTGCAAGCCTTTCTTGTCGCTCCTTTGAACTCAAACCTCTAAGCACTCAAAACAAATAAAACAAAAACGTATTTCCATGAGATTTGTAGTAATTAGTAGTTGTTTGAGTTATTTTAGAATCGTATTAAAGCTAATTTACAGTGTTTTTCTTTCGTTTCAGAGAATTTGAAAAATTATAATAAAATTTACCACTTTTTAAAACAAAAAACATCTGTTTCTGGACCTTACCAGTAAGTATTAAACATGATTAGTTGTAATTAGTTCATAACCTAATATATAAAGATAACATTAAAAAGTTTGGTCAAGTGTAGTAGATAGCAGTTTTGGCAAGAAATTTTTTCCATATAAATTGTAATTTTGGGGTTACCTACGCACAAAAACCTATGATCGTACAGTGCTGGCTCTAAAACAGACCGAAAGACTAACTTTCTGATTAAACTGCTTTATCACCACTTCAAAAATCAAATAAACTATTTCCATTCCGATTCCCCATTGATCACTCATTCGTTTCATTAAGCACAAGTGAAATTTGAGAACAAGAGAAACATTTTGCTCTAGGCTACGTTCAAAGAAAAATAAATTATTATTATAATTTAACTTACGTTAATAAAATATCAACACGACAAATATCGTAAATATATAAATATTAAAACAAATAAAAAGTAAATTTCGTCAATAATGAAATAACACGAGAAATATTGAACTCCAATGGCCGCGTATACAGTTAACGGGCACAGTTACCCCTAGTTTTCATGGAAGCGTCCGGAGCGAAAGTTAACTTTCGCTGCGGCGCGAAATAATAATGACGTCAGTGACGTCTTCACTGCTACGGGTGCGCTAGAGCCTCAAATGGACCTCTCGGGAGCTCGCTCCAGATGCTCCAGAGCGTTTCACTGGACCGCACCACAACTACCCTACGGCTTCTACGTGCATATTCTCGCACCCGAAAGTCTTATATCCTGGCCACTTCTGTGGGTTAATGTAACTTCGAGAAATAATTTTTAAATGGCAATTCCGTGATAGTTTGAGGAAATATCATCACATCACGACAACATATATTTGGAATTAATTAATTGAAACCTATATTGCCACATAGTATGAGTATAAATGCCTTATTACTGAGAATAAACAAGATTTTTTTCCAAATCCCACACGTATGTTCACATTTCAATCATGAAGTAACTAACTTACAGAAATATTGAAAGGAGAAAATTGCTGATGTACCAATAAACACAGAAATAATATATAATGTATAATGGAAATTAATTACGCAAAGCTCTCAGTGAAGTGTTTACTGGCTGAACTTAAGTCTCTCCGAATCGTTTGCAAGGTTCCCATTTGTCCGAAAGTTCAGGTGTAGGATGAACCACGGGCTAAACATACCGGATTGATGCTTCTTAAAAAAAAAATTAAAAATTGGCAGTTAATAATGGAGCTTGGTTATGAACCACAAATAGAGAATAATTTCCTTTTTCCAGTTCTCAAAGCAAATAAGTTTCAATACAGAAATTATGGTTTCCCATATACTAAGCATCAAAGGAAGTCAAGTGAGTTTCAACCAAGATCAAGGCACGTGCCTTTCAACGCTAAGAGAAAACCTTTTGAACTTTCCCCGGTGACAAACTTCAGTTTTGGCATATTCCAATTCAGCACGGTGGATTAAGATGTATGTGAACAAAAATTTACTTTTTTAGTATATTTTTTGTTGTTATAATGGTTTTAACTTTTGACGTTCCTGAACGTCCTATGCGAACGGCAAGACCGTGTTGTGCTGGTTGCATGCATTCGAGAAAATTCCCCTTGATCGATTCTATATGATATAGTAATTGAATTTCCAGCGTAACTTGCTGTTAAGAACATAATTTTAACAGGAAAACTTATTTCAAAGTTCTTTTGCACATTGCACTCATTTTAGTCACTCTGTGATAAAATATATGGCTTATGATAATTAAAATGAAGTAGCGTTTGAATTATTTGGAAATTTACATGATGAAATACCTCCTTTGGAAATGGAACTACCATCTTGCTGAGTAGTATTGTTTAGTAAAGAACTGGATTTGTAATATACGTTGGAAAAGGGAATGATTGAGTCTTAATTAAGAATTAATATGGTAAGCACTTTTAATTAGCTCATTTTATATGCAGCCATTCATTTTGTAGACAAATGTACTTATACATATTTCTAAAATATATAATAATCCAAAAAATTAAAATCATTAAAAATACATACATCAGACAAGCCTTTTTTTAGCAGTATACACTACTTGCATACATTTAGCATTTGATGTTTCACAAAATGGATAATGCATAGTGGGGGGTTTCCCTCGCATGCTGGGCCATACGTGGTATGTCATTCCTAATCCCTTGTTTTGAGCTTTCTCAGCACTGTTGTTGCTTCCTTATGCGTCTTGTGTCGTCTATTTCGTTTGTTCAGGAAGATGCCTTGACAAACCTAGATTTCTGGAGGGTGGAATAGGAGAAGGAGCGGAATGTGGTAGGAAAACTGAATCGGCCGGTTAGATAAGAGATTTGATGATGGAGAGGCGGTAGTAATAGAGTGGGATTTAGGGATGGGATTTATGAAGAGGAAGTAACTATTGACTAATAAGAGATGAAATATGTGGATGCCTAATTTTTTGTGCCACCTCAGGGTCTTCCTTTAGATTGGGTAATATGACATCATTTGATCGAAATGATCAATGCCCCCATAAATTCATTGTATCTCACAATGGCTTCCGGTTTGGAAATGTTTCCACCTCCTCTCCCACGGGGAAAATATATAATACAAAAATATCACTCCCATCAGAGCTGATCCTCAGTACATCCAGTTTGTCCTTCCACTTCATCATGGAGACACCTTCATTAGTGTAGCCTAGCACAACTTCACCTCTTTTCAACTTTGCTGAAATTAGATGGGGAGGATTACCTATTCAGTTGGTTCTGAGGGTTCCAGTGCAGTAGACCTGACGATCAAGTTGGTGAGCCAAGTCGACACTTGCATAAAAATAAGCCATAAATAATGAATGGCAGACATCAAGTTTGCCATTCATTAATTTATGGATAATGTTGTCGGCGTGACCCAGGCCCCCTACATCAACATCGGAAGCATCAGAATACACAAGTACCCTCACAGAGCCACACCAGAAGGTTCAGTCAGCATGAACAACTTAATTCTTTAGCGGTGTCTCCTGCCTTTCATGAAAATTCTAAATACAAGGCCGCTCCTCCAGAGAACCATAGACTCATCGATGCATAGCCTCTGAGTTGGCATTACTATTGTGTTCATTGTCTCATGAAAAAGGTCCATAAGTGGTCGTTTTTTGTATAGTCTGTTATTAGGTCTAGGCTCACCGTGTATGGGATACGTGAAAAGTGAAAGCACTGTGATATCCCGGCAAACCTGTAGCAGCGCATGCAGCACCGAAAACAAGGAAAACTAAAAAGGAGATCGGAGATTCTGTTAATTTGGATTGCACCCATGTGAAACAGGATCCCCAGAAACACTAAAAACTCCTCTCTAGACAAGGATTTCCACTTGGTTATCCTTGCTTTTGCAGCTACATTTGCACCACCTAACTTGCGTTACTACGTAGCCTTTTGTCTCCCTAGCAATAATTTCTATCCTATGCTGTGTAAATAATAAGTCAAAAAAATTTTGAGGATCCCCTCTGGAATGTGGAACGTTTAGTCCTGGGGTCAAGATGAAGGGAATGTGGGGAATTACCTCAAATCCCAAAATTTCAGAAGAATAACAAAATTGTTATAATGTATTCTGAATTCACAATACATGCACTTGCAAATAAATGAAAATTGACCCTCTTCATTGAAAATGTTTTAACCAGCAGTCACACTCCGTTCCCCAGATGAAACTGTCTTTTTATTCAAGGTACGAATAACCAAAATATAATAATGCACTTAGCACAAATTTTATAATCCCTCTTCGAAAAAAATCCTGAGTGCGCTTCTGAATGCAATATGTACAAAAAAGAATCACTGGTGGACAAAAACATTTAGTTTATCACAAAATATATTTGCATACGGAAGTTGTAGACAAGGAAGCGTTGGAAAAAGAAAAAACCTGACGCTCTTCAAATTTTCTGTCCTTAAGGATTCCAAAATAAAATACGTACACATGAAACTAACAGTGAACAAAGAAATGAAATGGTAGCCTACGAGCAGGAGCACTGATGAACACTCTTCAATAGAATCTTTGGTCTTAAGGGCGATGTGATGATAATTGCTTCTCCCTCCTTAGTTACAAAAGGGGTTCTGAAGTGTTGGATAGAAAACACCCGACAATATTCAATTCCCCTATCATGAAAATATACACACAAGCAGAAACACGAATCAGAGTTGCCTCCAAGCACCCATGTGCACTCTTGGATGGAAGAACAGCAAAAAACAATGTAAACTGCAAAGACAACTTGCCGATGACTCTTTCTCCTTCCAGGGTTTCCCACAGGGTCATAAAACCTCTTCTAAGGACATGGTACCGACCACTGTGAAAGTAAGGGCCTGAGGAAATAGTCACTTTTCCCTCTAATCCTCAACATGAACATATGTATGAACATCAAAGAGACCGCATACTCTTGTTTGTGAACATTGAGGAATGTCTCGCCACTATGTTAGGAGACTACAGTGAAAAAGCGCCTTACAATGACAATGACAACAGGAATATAATATGCGGAATATGGATAGTAAAAATTTAATCGTATTTAATAGTAATTCCACATTAAAAATATATGTAAACTGAAACGCAACCTGAAAAGCTAATAAATAATAACAGGTAATAGATAATTGGAAATGTTATGTGATGAACACTTCTAAGTAGTAATCAGTATTCATGGTAGTAACTAAAGTAGCAACAGACAATCAACCATAAAAGGGTAGCATATTTATTATTTAGATATTATTATTTATTAAATGTTATATATCATTCATTTTATTGAAATTGTTTATTTTTAATCATACCGTATAGTTTTCCATCAATGAAGGAAATAAGTGTGAATTTAATTTATAATAAAATGTGCATGTAAAAAAAAACAGTTATATGATCAGGTGCTATAACACCCACTGCCATACATCGAGGTGGCTCGAAGTGTGCATTGTAGATAAAGTTCCAGATGCAAAAACAAACTACATAAATTGTATGATTTTGTTTGTATGCAACAATGGATAAAGTTACATCGTACTATGGCCACCAAGTGTAGCATTAAGACAAACACGATATTTACACTCGCTACAGGATTCAAACTCATGACCTGTGAGCTTTGATGTCAACATTTTGTCAACATAAACCTTACAATCGGTGAATTGTTATTGTTAATTCAAATTTTATGCACAAATACTGAAGAAAAAATATTCAAACCACAAAAATGCACTTCTAATAAAGCAATTCAAGCCATTAGAATTTATTAAGTTTATAACATTGCTATTATGTTACTAGGTATTGCATTTTAGAACCAATAAACTCTAGAATAGAGCAAAGTCTTAGCTATGATGATAGTGAAACAAAAATTTTCTTACGAGTGACTTGAGCCCGCTGGCCAGCCGTAAAGAATGGCTAGAGTGTGGACATTCAGAGACATTCCTTCATGTCGCTACGCAATATACAGGGTGATTACAAAATAATGCGTCGGCTTCAAATATCTATATTTTTTCAAATGGTACGAGCTACAGAGCTCCGCTACCTCTTAAAACGACCGATACATTCTCTAGTTTTGTTGAAAAAAATAACATTACAAATGTTCAGTATGTCCTCCTTAAGTAACACAAACAATATCAAGTCGGTATTCAAATTCCTCCCTTACTCTGAAGCATGTCAGCAGTTACAGTCTTCACAGCCAAAGTTATACGTGCTTTCAATTCCTCGCTGTTAGTAGACTATGACGGCACAAACAATTGACTCTTGACATATCCCCACAAAAAAATTACATGGTGTAAGATCAGGTGACCTCGGAGGCCACAGATGAAGGGCGACGTCTTGCCTTGCAGATCGACCAATCCATCTTTGTGGGTAGGTATCATTAAGATGAGCATGAACTGATGGGTGCCAAAAAGGGGGGGTGGGGGGGGGGGCCCAATCTTACTTAAACACAAAATCATTGGAATATGCTTCCAGTAGAGGAAAAAGCCAATCTTAATCAATGCCTACTAACAGCGAGGAATTGAAAGCACGCATAACTTTGGCTGCGAAGACAGTAACCGCTGACATGATTCACAGAGTATGGGAGGAATTGGAATATCGACTTGATATTGTCCGGGTTACTCAAGGAGGATATATTGAACATATGTAATGTTACTTTTTCCAACAAAACTAGAGAATGTACCTGCAATTTTAAGAGGTCAAGCAGCTCATAGCTCATACCAACTGAAAAATACAGATCTTTGAAACTGACACATTCTTTTGTAATCACCCTGTTTATAGCATTCACGAATGAAAGGCCCAAGCTACATGAGGAATGGAAAATATGGGTATTTTGCAGAATTTGCAATTAATAAAATATTGATTCAAGAGCCCATTCCCTATTGAAGCCTATCACGCAAGGATCCCAAATATGTATTGAAGGCATACATTTCCTAAGACTAGCAGGTGAAAAGTTGCAACATTCTCCAGCTCATTCCAATTCAAATGTTTCCACCATCCTATGCAAAACAACAGCTCACATGATACATTCAATGGCATGCATATGTAGAGCTTATGAGAATGCTAATTGTCCCGGTTCAAAAACCCAGTCTATATTGATGAGATACCACCACATAAAGAAATGTAAGTGGATATCACCATTGTCCCTTGGGCCTAGAGAAATTTGTGCTTCCTCTAGAAGTTCCTCCTCCAAAAGCAACCTCCACTTGCTGCCGTTCATTGCATTTAGATATCATAAGATTTTACACCAGAGTTTTTACATAAAAATAAAATGCAGTAGATTTGACAGAAATTGACTTGCTGATTATTAATTTACAAAAGAAGGGGGCATTTACATTGCTGGGTACTAGGAAGTCATTTTGTTGTAACATACTGGGATCCATTAATCCAGGGATGATGATATGTATACAATATTAAGAAGGCACGGAGGACAATAAAAACCCCCAATATGGTCTTAGCTTCAATTGCCTGCAAGTCAGGGATGATTAAACCAAACTTTCTGGCATTATCAAATGGACTCAAAATTTTTATTTATGTTCTTCTAGAACAGTGGTTCCCAAAGTGGGAAAGGTAGCACCCACTTTGGGAACAGGGGGTCAGTGCTTTAATCTAGAGGGTGGAAAGAAACAATGGGGTAGCAGTAGTGCTGGAGGGGAAGTCCTGACCGAACGGTAACATGCATACAAGTTCCTGGATGAATTAACTATGTATGCATCTATCTATTGGATTTGAAATAAATATCAAAATATAATCATAATTTCTTTAACCATGTCTTTATAATATACATGTTTTGGTCCGGACCAAAAGGTACCACCCAGGGAAAAAAACCTGGGCTGTTACTGTGGTAGAGCTGCACTCTTAGCTGTGCTAAGGGACTGTACGGTGTTCTGTACTTAGACTGAACTTAAGTTAAAAGACCACAGTGCAGTTGTCATAGCACAGTCACACTAGCACAGCTACCATAGCACAGCCACAGTACAGTTGCCTATAAATATATAGCATAGCCTAGCCAGTATAGCCTACCCTACAAACTTGATATAAAGACAAATACAATATACATCGACCGGATGAAATATTCCCAACTGCAAAATTAAGTGAAAGATGGGTGTATTTTCCACATGGATTTCTCCACTACGATAATAAGTTGCACCAGGACAGGAGAAATATTTTAAAACACATAAACCACTCAATTGCATCTAAAATTTATAAAATCTAAAAGCCAGACTACTTCCATCTCTTCATCATTTTGCTGGATGAAAATGGAAGGTGAAACATACAGCAGTTTTAGAAGAAAATATTTATGAAAGGATGAGAGTTATAAATAGAAAAAATGAATAATTTTTATGTATGCCATTCCATAAATAATAATGATACAATATGCCATTCTCATCAAGGGAGCTCAGGGACTCCTTAAAACCATGGTTGGATAAGCTACGGAAAAATTTGTGGGTAGCTTCTTTTTAGCGAATTTCCTTTAAAAAAGTAACAGCCATACTCTATTATCCATAAATTGAGAAAACCAGCAGCTACATCACTGCTACCCCCAAAAAGAACCTGCCAGCTACCATCAGCTACCTAATCACTCAATCATATTTTTAAAAAAATAGTTAAAAGTTTAGACTATTTATTTAACTACTGAGCTGTAGTTGACATAATCCATTGAACATTAACCAAGATAACTGCAAAAATATCCCACATAATGATGGTAGATGAACAGCACTCTTTCAGACCATATTATATCTGATCAAGAATATCAACGGTATACAAGCATAAGCACTCAAAGAATCAGAATACATATTTCATTGCTAATTCCATCAATTAAGGTTTCTAAGTTCATATGCCATACGTTCATAAATATATGAGGAAAATATCTTTTTATGATGAGCGTTATGTATGCATCACTGTTGCGTTGAAACCTGTGTGCATGTTGTGTTGGCAGCTGCGCGGCCTGCATGCACTGTGTCAGCTGGGTGCTGCCAGAGCAGTGAGCAGTCACTCTCATTCTGTACCCTGCGAGTTACGGTTGTCCTTATTGTAGTCTATCTTGTACCATGCAACCAAGTTAATAAACGCTTGGAACCAGATGCCTACGTTTTATTCCCAGCCTGAGTGTACGCGACGACATAACAATGAGCCTTGTGTGATGTATAACATCAGAAGTATAGGGGTAGTATTTAAAAATGATAAAGAAAGAATTTTCAAAACTCGAGAATGATTTTTATTCATTAATTTTAAGTAGCAAGAAGTGAGAAAAGGGAACTGAGAATGTGATGAAGATAGGTTTATTCAAGGGATGCAAAACAACTCCAAGGCAGTAAAACCTCTTAGAAAAAGAAGGATGCTATGAGGAACAGTGATACCAAAGAATTTTAACGTGGCATCTCGGAGGAAAGGCTTCAGTGGAAGATGGAACGAAAACTCATCCACTTTGCAACACTTACACTGAGGTAATATTCATCCCATAGCTATGCGAGTGATTTGAAAAAGTGGATCTTGAAAACAACTAAAAGTAACTAAAATGTTTCTACCTGCTACTTTGACTGCTACTTCTAAAAAAATTGCTTTGATACAACTACTAAAAAAAGTAGCAGCTACAATAGCGAAATAAAAGAACCCAGATATCACAGAAACCCAGATTAAAACAGAGTTGCAAGATTTGGATATTTTGAAAAATATGTATGTACATTCATTTTCACCAATCACAAGTCCCCATCCATAAAAAGACAGGGAATACAATCTGGAATATGATACATATGTGTACTGTGAGGAACCTTAAGGTATTAACATATTTATGTTTGCTCGATGTACAGAAGTATTCAACGACATCACAAGCTTGAAAATTTCTGAAATACGCAGGAGGACAAGTGCCCAACCATTACGTTGTACCGCTCTCCCACCATAGACATTTCTTTAAGATACAAGCTATGCCACACAGTATTCAGAACATTTCCCCAGCTGCTGAATTTTTTTGTTCTCATTTGCTCTTCTCTAGCATTGTTGACAGTGTTATATCATATATATATATTTCTAATATATGTAAAAAATATCACTAGGAACCATAAGACCATAGACATGTAAGAGATGAACATGGGAAGAGCAAGGGAAAGATCCTGCTAACACTGCAGTGAGATCGAGAAAGACCATGGTCAGATCTTCTTGGGTGGAAGGGCGTGGGTAGCAAATCATATTCATTAAGGTTTAGGAGTAAGAAAGATGATAAGACTCGCATCGCTGGCATTCTGGATGCAAAGTACAAATTTGAAATTTTACTGGGAAGATTTACGGTATACATTATGAGTGTGCCCTAAATTCACATGAAAGGTATATAATAATGAGTTATTCATAGGGTTCATATGACATTAAATGTTATGAAGTATTAAAAATCTTTCCGTATCTTGGAAAAATGCTTCATGGGTATAATGATGAAAAATAGATCCAAATCTTTTTTTCATCATTACCCATGTCACGGCTCTATCAACGGTGAATTCAATACCACAGTAATGACACCACTCTTAAGACACCACCATAAGAAACAGGTATTAAGCAAACGGAAACACTGTGCATGAATATCTGAACAATCCATTTCCTATGGCTACCTACTATAAATGGGCAGGTCAACAAGGAAATTTATGCAAAAACTAATCAAATTCCACACCAAATACACTTTAAATAGCAGAGAAGCCCAATGGGGAGATACCAACGCAATTAACTGCAGTCTCTCTTTATAGATTGAAAATCAGGCTAAGCCTCAAAGCTAAATCTAAGTTGTGTCGTTTTATCTTACTGGGATTCCACAGGATACAAAGGAAAAGAGACTGACAACCATTCGTTACATTTCCCAGGGAACAGATTCTATAATGTAATTCTGCTGTATTCTGCAAGCACAAATAATCATATTACCCAATACAGACCTTCCCATTGAAACGGATTCGATAAATGGGGATAAATTCGTGGGTTCAGCATGGTCAAATTATATGGAGATGCACTTTTATTACTGGTCATTCTAAACATTGAATTTTGAAAGGAAATATTGTCTCCCACATCCAAACATATTTTTAAGATACTATACTCTTTTCACTAACCTCAAATAATAACTTGTTTCATGCAACGTTAGTGGAATCACACGGGTTGAAAACTCCTGCACTGTCAACTTGAGCTTTGCAACCATCAAGGCTAAACCGAGAAAAGGAGAACATAATTTCATAATTATGACAATTTAACTACAACATCTGCTAACTCACCAAAAAGCAAAACATTTTGTGCGATATTAGTTATGACACTGTGTGCGCATTTTCGTAAAATTAATGCCTGGAGACCAACAGAAATAAATTAACATGGAATTTTCGGCGGGGTTGGACCTTCACGGTTTTGCGCAGCGTCTTCGCTATTTCCAGATATTTCGCCGGCTATCCTGAATGTTTCAATTCCGGGTCGAACTGAACAAACCTGAATGATAATTTGAGAAATATTATCCGGAAAGCGGAACGACGCTAATTAACATTCGGAAGGACATACCGCATTACAGCTACGAAATTAAATCCAGAACTAAACGTTTCTGCCGAAGCTGCATTCACCTTTCGACCAAACGAATACTTACTTCACACACTCTTCAACCTCAGTGAACTGATTCAGTAAAAGAGCGCCAGAAACTATCAATTCGTGTAGATGGATACTAAACACTTTATAATACTTTTGAATTAAATTCGAAACGGACCGGAAGCTACAGTTTTTAATAATCAACTGCTCAACTATGATCATCAAGCATAACAAAGCACGACGACTTTAGGCCTTTCATAATATTTCATATCACATTAAAACTTCAAAAATTATTAATCGTTTCACTAAATTACCTTTAGTCCCTATTTTGTAACCGAGTGCAGCACTACATTGACTAAACAGCTCAACTAAAAGCGGGAGGCAGAAATTAGAAGATTCCTACGTTCCTCTGTAACGTCCCAGAATCTTTCGCCTCATTCTCTCCCTGGAACAACTACGATAACATTTCTGCTGTTCAATATTTTATGGATGTGAAGGGAGCGAAAAGAACAGTTATCCTCCGTTTGCCTACCATTTAAGACTTCACTCAAGAGTCAACCTCTGCCCTCGTTTCAATTTGTGCAGTCTCGGAACATTCGAAACGATTTAATTGTATAGAGAAACATTACGAGGAATGAAAACATGAAAGGCCCAACTGATCAATGTCACAAATTGCCAAACACACTATCTTTTTCTTATTTCACCTGACCCCCGATGTAGTAGCTTTAAAATAGGAGCCAAACTATCATGTAGAGGTTCCTATTCGAATTGTATACCTAAGCTCCAGAGAAAAAACCTATCAATAATAATTTAAGTGGTCAGGATTAACCCATGTAAAAGTTAGTTTTTCTGTTGGAGATGAGGACTATCTACTATAGAGGCTTCAAATGTGTAATTTCGTCAGTTCCTGCAAAATAAGAGAAGAAATGATTAATGCTGGCTCACCCCTGGTTAAAAGAAACCTTTAGATGACTTATGCCGAATAGGAAAGCAGTAAGGAACGGCAAAATAGGTGAAATAAGTTTTAAACAATCCTTTCCTTTTAAGTCCATTTATTTTTACCTAATTCATTGTACAGAAAATCCCCAGCTTTACTAATTTTAAATCCAGGATACAGATTCCAATGAACAGTAGTCTACAATTACAACAAGACTGGAGGTTTATTGCAAATTATAATCTGGAACTACAGCACTTTCCCAGCCAAATTGAGTCTTCCCCAGAGCAGTTCTAGAAGTCTTCTCATAGTTTCTCTGGGGCCAAAGGAAGAATGACGTGATGCACACTGCCTGAAATATTACACATGAAAGATTATCTTACTAAGTATTACATACATACGTGACGATGGCACAGTTCAGAGTAAATTCCTTTTCACAAATCCTAATGCACATTTTAAAGTTGGATGTCCAACCTGGAGAAATGTTTAATAGAAATTCAACATAATGCTAGAACTTAAAAACCTAGTTTCTCCAAATAATATTCAGCTCAATTTTGTGAATGACTGGCACTTAATATATTGTAATGGAATGTTTGCATACAGAATTGAATGGCAAAGATTTCCATCACAAAAAGTAGAATGAATATGAACAAATCAAATCTTGTAAAGGTGATTTACTACCTTGACAATGGGTGACTGATTAAGAGCTGCTTAAAATTAACTACTTTCTCCTCGGAACAAATAACCAACAATTCTGTGCCCATTGTGCAACTTTTTCACACTCAATAACCCCTAAATCAATCTCACATTACATAATGAAGAACATAAGAAAAAAATACACCCAAGTTATATATATATAGGAAAAGGTAGACCCCAAATACGGGAAGCGAAACATTTGCAGAATCAGAAGAGAATGATTTGTCAGGGAAGATTAGCACAAATTGCACTCACCAGTACCACACAAAGCTGAGAATTATGAACATAACGGCTCACCAAGCTAATTTCTTATAAAACACACCAAGCATTCACCAAATTTTTAAAGCTTCCTGGACGTAGGGATTCTGCTTCTATGGACATAAAAAAACTGGAAACCTTATACTGCAATGAGACACGTTTAATGAGAAATCACACCCCCTGCCTTAGCCACGAATCCACGCTTCATGGAAACATCTCCCCATATGAGAGCTGGATTCATGTTACACCCTCTCGCCACGTTGAGGCTGCAGGTAGGATTTGAGAGGGGCATGCACTACACTACCATGCGATTTCATTTTCTCATCACTACACTACATCAGGTGCATTAAAGCCAAAGTTACTTGTTCATTCTCATTAGTGTCATCTACACTTATGTTACCACGCTTAAATGCATGACAGGTTATCATTTAAACAACACTTAAAACTGTTAGGGCATCACATATAATTACACTATCCAGAAGAATGCTGCAAGAAAAACATCCTATCAAAATTTGTGTATGTGTTTACAACAGATAGTGTAAAATATTTGTCGAGTAATATGTTGCACCGCAAAAAATGAGCCGAGACAAGGGGCCTTCACTCCAATGATCGCTGCCTTCTTTTCTGAAAGAGACCTCTAAATGCGACCAAAACTAAGCTCATGTCATCACTACTTTCACTTCAACTCATTCCTACACATCAATTTCTCAGTATCTATCTCTGCATTCTGCACACAGCTGACATGAAAGAAAAGGATGCATGGATACAGATCACTCTACGCAGGCATGAGCACATGCATGCACAGAGTTCGCGGCTACGTATGTCCGCCAACTCATTACCCTACCAAATACAGCACATTCCAGGTACCTGAAAGATATTACACCGCAGCATTCATTCGCAAACCACTTGCAATGGCACTCGCTTGCCACTGCATGAATACACAAATATGACAATGCACAAAATAACACATCTATGCAGAAATTGATAACACTTAAAAAGAAAAAGGACGTGCACAAACAATAACCGAGAATAAGTAGCTCTCATGTGAGTGATGTTTGGGGCTGAATAATTAGCCATGACTCACAATATCACTACCCACTACACGTCAAACCTGTAATAAGAAATCGCCACGGTATTTACACGCAAAAACTCAATTAGCGCAAAACTCTTCAAGAAAAATATAGGTTCCTCCAATTAATTGGAGTCTCTTTAAGTTTACATCCCCAAGTTAAAAAATTTTCAGATAATACTCTAAATTTGTGTGATGATGAAATTTTGACAGGAGACCGGCTGGAAAATAGAAGATGATGGAAGAGCCATTTCCCCTCTGAGAACCTGAAAAATTAAAGAAAATCAATAAGGCAACCAGTTCTCATGCAGAAATAGACAAATATGTAGGTACTTTACTGTTCTAAATGGGCACTGAGCAGGATTACCAATAAGGCAAAGTAGGCAGTTTCCTATGGTCCCCGAAGACCTGGGGACTCCGGAGAAACCTCTATTATTATTTTCCACTTTCTTCTCTTGCGACTTGTTTAACAAAGTGGGACCCGTTGCTTGTACTGCCTGCAGGCCCTTAAGTGTGTTGATCTGTCACAGGATGGACACCTGAAAAAAAATTGACTCCATGCACAATCAAAATTTCTTCATTAACCAACATGATTTCATTGTGATTACTGCATTTCACCCCCAATTCTGGCTGAAAAAATAAGCCCATCATGCTATTCAACGATTGTCTTCTGACAAAAATCCAGGAATTTCCACTAGACTGTGTTGATGAGGAATGGAATACACACTAGCCTAGGAGCTTTTCCTAAGAGAAATTTCGAAAAATGTTAATAGCTGAAGGTTTTCTCTAATGCTCCACTACAAAGTAATTTACTCTCCAATGGCCCTAATAGGTATTACGCAACTGCTATCAAACTATTATGGAATAACACAAGAGCACTTCTGTACTTGAGCCTTGAACATCCACCAAGACAGACGGATAAGGTAGGCACCAAGTAGCCAATGAAAAAATGTTAACCTCCCAAGCGCACCGTCTACATGCATACCCCCATACACCATTATTCAGTCAACTTATCAGGTTGGCATATAGTAGGCAGTGTTTGCAGTCAGTCATTCTAAAACGAAACTAATGGGCCACCATTTCATTTAAGTGATATTAAACTGATTCATGATAAATGGCATCCATGATGTGTACTCCCAACATTCATCACAGCGAGAGGTGACACACATCGGGTGTCTCGTTTTATCACCTTGTACCATATATTGACCCTAATAAACTTAGCTACCTACTGATAAGGCAAGGGAACTTATCCAAACATGGGAGAAAAATGTACTTTGATTTACAAAAATTTATGGAAAATTCCTATCATACATGGATATTCCATCATTTTCCCCAGCTTCCAATAAAGTTTGTGGATCCCAACAGAACAGGTTTGTAAATCCCACTTGAAATACACTGGAGTACATTGGTGGAAGTAAAATTTTAATCACTTTCTGCACTATGAAAATAATGTTGATTTGGAAATTTCTGCACCAGTACAGCTCATTTCAGTCTACTACGAGCTATGCATTTTATTATGATTAACTTAACCAATTCTATAATCAATGCTGAATATCCACCTTTTAAAGGAATTAAATTCAACTGTTGATCAGTGGAAGGTTGCACTAATCATTAACCACTGCCTCTCTAATTTAAAAGTTGTTAAAATAAAGGTGTAAGCACAGAAGGTTTAGACTGGATATATAATAAGAATAATACTGACTTTGGAAGGCTTTGTAATAGAGCATGCCTCGAGATAACAGGAATACCTAATGTTCAGAACATATGGGATTCAATATTGAAGGCTTAGAGGAAAATAGTTTTCTACATGGATCCTGGTTGGAAATTTAATGAGTACCGGATGAGCAATTTTATATTCCGTGAGGATTTAGCGTTAGGTAATGTGGTATTCATCATAGAATTATAGTGAATGGAAGTTACGTTGTAACGGGATGGTTGAGAGACTTTATACGAGGAGTTAACGTGAAACCTATGTGGAGTTGGAGAGGGTCATATTGGATGAGTTCCCACGATGGAAATTGGAACCTTGGGCTGAGGATTTGTAGGCCTGGCAAAAATATCGCGTGAATTCCACCAAATACGTATGTGGATTCCACCAAATACCTATGTGGTTTCCACCACCTTGTTCTCACTGGTGCAGCAAGACTTTGAAGGACCTATCTGATTAGGATATCATGGCTGAAATTCTCAAGCACCCTGGTTTACATTAATTCACATCATGAACTTTATGCCAAATTTACTGTTACTCTTTCCGAATCCTCTATGTGCGTACCACACGCATTCAAATGGTGGCTTGAATTTGTTGCATAGAAGTAATTTCCACTAAACTGAAATACAATTTTACCTGGAACTTCCACAGGAGATACCGGATCAAATTCTTCCCCCTTATGTAACGCCATCCTTCCCTTCGACTAGAACCCTGACGCGGTGGAAGGGCTCGTGATTTATTTAGACTGGACTGCGACGGACTGAACCTAGAGTTGGACTGGTGGGAGCACTAATGATTTCTCCTGGTTGATCCAAGGACCCATACAGCACGGGGAGAAATATACTCGTGTACTCTCGGTCGATATATGGGATAAGGGATAATTCCAAAATTAGCCCTTTTTTACACGTGTTCTTTCAGTGTATATTTTGGTCCAAATTATCTGAGTGGACTTCTGTATTTTATAGAATTTAATTATGTACAACATGCCACTTTGCCTTTTTCACATTTCCATGGGAATAACTGCATATTAAAGATGAGATATACGCTATTATTCCGGTACGAAGATATTTCTCTGTTATAACATATGTTATATATAGGTATGTATGTAACATATGTTAATTCAATATGCATCTACCAAAGAACTTTTTCTATTCGGTAATCCTGATAATCGTGAAAAACATATATTTGTACACAATGGGTGGATATATTTTTTTACAAAAAACGATGATTTTTCCATGCGATAAATACTTCCTTTTTTGATCATACGTTGCATTTCGGTACAATTGTAACTAACCAGAAATAAAATCATGTTCCACGATAATATTATCTGCTTTCGTATGATTCTGACAGCCATTTTCAAGCACACGTGAATATCTGCATTAATTTCTTGGTACCAAATATTTGTAAAAATGTATTTCTCTCCAGGCCAAGCACAAATACAGAATATTTTATATTGGTCTGGCCGTGAATGCAGAGGAAATAACTTCTTGGCATTACCATCATCAATCAAGTACCTTGGTGGCCGAGTGGGTTAAGGCGTAGGTGAGTTCGGAAGAGTTAGGTTCTAAGGTTCGCGGCTCTCCAGCGGCAATTTTTTTTCTCGGTCAAATATTAATCTAAATCAGCCGCGAATTTTGCTGGCGATGCTGTCTAGCGGTCATAATACTAATAACAGTTTATTTTCCGTTGGTAAATATAAATTTGCATGGGAATTTGCATATTAGGCAGGTTGTGGTCGATACACGTGTTTACACCAGAAATAGCGGCCAGTAAACCGAATATTGACCATTTTTCAACCGTTCTTAGTCGTTGAAAAGCGGTTTTTCGACCAGATAAATCACGTGTTCTACTCGTGATTGCAACTAAATATGCTCCGTGTGTGCTGTATGGGGAGGGAATAACACGAGTAGTGGACATAAGCACGGAAAGTGAAAATAAATAAAAACAATCGAGGAAAGATGGGAGAGCATAAAAACAAGATAAGTACGGCAGGGGAAACATTAGGAGTAATAGAAGCTTGGGTTAAGAAGCATTGGGCCACGGAAGAAACTGTTAGAAACACAGAAGTGGAAATACTTCGACACTGACCTGGGCAAGAGGAGGTATGAGGAATTTAACTCCACCGAGTACGGCTGAAACCAGTCGGAGAAAGGAAAATTGGTGGATAGCACAATGCGAGGAAATGGAAAATAGGTATACAGAAAGAAGAAGAGCGTGCGCTAGTAAAAATGTGATCGATGGGTGAGAGGGCAAGCGGTACGAAAGGTCGACGACAAAACAGGAAAGATACTAATCAACGGAATGTTATCCAGGACGTGTGGAGAGAATATAGTGGAGGAGCTATTTGACAGCGTTAATAGGCCTGTGAACTAATATGTTTAGAGAACAGCATAGAATGATCTCTGATTGGAGATACTTAAAGGCCAAATCGTTATCGGGCAAAACGTGAGATGAAGGAAAGTACAACTGTGAGCGTGAATTTCTGAGCGACTCAAGATTTCTGGAAATATAGGTACTATTGTGAATGAATTCTTCACGGGATTCCCACCAGGTGAGATGTTCAGCCAGAGCCGACGTTTCAATGGCTAACTCTGCCATCGTCCTCAGGGCGTTAGCCATTGAAACGTCGGCTCTGGCTGAACATCTCACCTAGTGTGAGTCCCGTGAAGAATTCAATCACATCGTGCGCCAGGAAAGCACCAAATCTTACATATAGGTACTATTGTTTTGGAACTATGTCGTAGGAACTACGAGGAAAGAGTATCATTTATGGTCAGAGGGCTTTGGGAAAACAGTTTCGATAGTTGTGAAAACAATACACCAAATTTAAAACCCTACATATTCCAGTAATTTTATGTAAGGGGCATTCAATTGGAAGGGCAGGTTGAGAAGATCGGAAACTGGTAAATAACTCATACGTATCATCCTTCCTGGAGCACATATTAGCCGCAAGACAGTTACCTACCTGATTGTCTCATGCGAAACTTTGAAATGAGAATGCATTAAACCTTGTTGACATACGCCTCAAAAAGTACCCATTTTATTCATGAATTACGCTCAATTAAATACCACACCAATGCGCCTTTGGTTATGGAAATGATAGCCTACTTTAATGTTAAGGGGCAGTTTTCAAGGATCGCTATAGTAAACCTCGTTAAAAGTCGTGCTACGATAGAGCTCTCGTATTCCTGCAAACAACATAAAAAGGATAGCACATAATTTGACTTACCTCTCAGGCGCATGGCGGCGATATGGAATACTGTCGGGGAGTTCACCCGGCACCCAACCCGGCGATCATCACGTGACCAAACAAGTGCTGCCATCTATTCCCAATAAGATAATATCAGCGATATCATTGATAATCGCATTATTTGTTGTTTACGGATGGTGAATGAAGATGGTTGTTTAAATAAAAGATTACTTTTATCATTGCGTAGCTGTACTCATTAGAGTCGTAGCGAAAGCCTGAAAAGTGTTAATAAAACGCTAAGTGTGATAGCGCGCTCTATTTATTCGAGCGATGAATTACCATTTTCGAATATTTATTGCTATTTTTTAGATGAGATTTTCGTATATCTCTTGAAATGAGCTACAGGCATACAATTGTATGCGTTATTTTTTATTTAAATATTTTCATGCAAAATTACTTGAAAAGCAGGTGCCGTTCAAATCGTCATTCGGTCACGTGATCCAAGGCAGACGGTGACTGGAGTGCTCGTCATCGGATTCCTTTACTCGATCACATTTCGCCTCCGTGAGCCGGAGAGGTAAGTTCGTATCTCTAGCAAATACCTGATCAAATGTGATTTATGTTCTAGCTCTATAGAAATTTTAGGGTGCATAGGTTATCGAGAAACAATGCGGACTTCTGTCGTAGGATTTCTCCATTATAACCAAATTTTAATGATTATTTTGAAGTTTCCATCTTGCAGCAGTTTGGATGGACTGCTGATATTGTGTGAACATTTTTGCTGGAAATTCGCTTTCGTTTTTAGTCGGGATGAGTTGCTATGCTCCCCCTAAATGTTCGACGGACAGGGTCCGCGTAAACTCATTTCTTAATTTGTTTTAAGTTATTGTTGTACCGCGAAATCTCGTTTCGGTTCAAGGATTCTCCCATGGTGTTACTGAGGAATGGGAGGACAGTTAATTTTAAAGTGGTGAGGGGAAAGTCTGTAATGTGGTGTTCGTGTGTTGATAGCTAAATTAGTTACTTACTAGTCAGCACCAGGGTTAGGTAATGCTTTACCGCGGAATTGCTTGGGTCTTGTGGAATGGATTACATGCTTTCGCTTATGCAATCGTGTTGGTCATGCAAATGAATTAATATGCAAAAGTAATTTTTGCGGCTTGCGAGAAAACGACGTTCTGGTCGTGGTGAAATACATGGCTGGCATAATTCATGACCGCTAGGTTGTTCCTTGAATCTAATGCACCTATGTAGAAAGTCTTGGGCAGCCATTCAACTAGAGTGAAATGAGTTTTGAGGAACCGAATAGGTGACACAGGTGTCGCAATCTGTACGGGAGAGTTACCCTCTATCATTGTTGTACTATGCAGTAGGAAAATTCGTGGCTAAGCATTAACTTAATTTGAAATGGCCAGGCCATTATAGCGTGGTGTTTGCGAAATGACCTTTTAACTCGAGTTCGAGGCTTGCAAAACTGCCAGTCCGAGCGTCGTCCTCGGGGCCGTGAGTGCCGTGACAGGAAATTGGCCGCCTATATAGGCGAAAGGAGCTAGTCAGATGAGAAGTTATATACCTATGTCTTGCCGGCAAGGTTTGGGCGCTACAAGTTAGTTTTGTAAATTTAATTTTATAAGCAGGGATTTTAAGCTGTTGCTCAGGTTTTACCCAGAGTCTCTGTTAAAATTATTGTTCTCCAACCTAATTGCAATGCCCTCGTTAATTGCTTTGTCACAATATCTCAAACAGCGAGCAATCAATTTTGTGTTGTGGAATTCGATGTCATAGTCCGTGCCGTGCGCTGCGATTGGCGATTTCTCAGGCTGACCCAGTCGCTAATGACGATCATCCAATTTCTAATGAAATTTACTGAATATACCTAGAATACATAATGGCGTATTTTTGTGGATTTCTACTAGAGAAGTAGCCGTATTAATGATTGTTTCCTTTTTCAGGTTCTCCGAGGGGAAATGGCTCTTTCATCATCTTCTCTTTTCCAATCTGTCTCCTGTCAATCTTTCATCATCACACAAAATTAGAGTATTATCTGAAAATTTTATAACTTGGGGATGTAAACTTAAAGTGACTCCAATTAATTGGAGTAACCTATATTTTCCTTTGAGAGTTTTGCGCTTATTGAGTTTTTGCGTGTAAATGCCGTGGCGATTTCTTATTACAGGTTTGACGTGTAGTGGGTAGTGATAGTTTTGAGTCATGGCTAATTATTCCGCCTCCAACATCACTCACACCTGAGCTATTTATTCTCGGTGCTGGTTTTTGTGCATGTATTTTTTTTTCTTTTTTTTAGTGTTTTCTATTGTTGCGTGGAAGTGTGATTTTCTATTGTGCGTTGCGTTGTATCTGTGCATTCATGCAGTGGCAAGCGAGTGCCATGGCAAGTAGTTTTTCGAATGAATGCTGCGGTGTAATCTCTTTCAGGTACCTACCCGGAATGTGCCGTATTGTGTAGGGTAATGAGTTTGCGGAGATACTTAGCCACGAACTCAGTGCATATATGTGGCTCATGCTTGCGTAGAGTGATCGGTATCTATGCATCCTTTTCTTTCAGGTTAGCTGTGTGCAGAATGCTGAGACTTGATGCGAAGGGATTCGTTGAAACTTAGCGAAATTGATGCGTAGGGATGAGTTGAAGCGCAAGTTGATGACTCGAGCTTAGATTCGGTCGCATTTCGATGTCTCTTTCAGGGTAGAAGAGTAGAAGGTAGCGATCATTGGAGTGAAGGCCCTTTGTCTCTGCTCATTTCGCGGTGCAACATTATTTGACAAATGTTTTACACTATCTGTTGTAAACACGTACACAAATTTTGATAGGATGTTTTTCTTGCAGCATTCTTCTGGATAGTGTAAAAATGAGTGATGCCCTAACAGTTCTAAGTATAAGTGTTGTTGGAATGATAACCAGTCATGCATTTTACGTGGTAAAATAAGTGTAATGACACTAATGAGAATAACCAATTAACTTCGGCTCTAATACTTGTAGTGTAGTGTTGAGAAAATTAATCGCATGGTAGTGTAGTGCATGCCCCTCTCAAATCCTACCTGCAGCCTCAACGTGGCGGGAGGGTGTAACATGAATCCAGCTTTCATATGGGGAGATGTTTCCTTGAAGTGTGGATTCATGGCTAAGGCAGGGGGTGTGATTTCTCATTAAACGTGTCTCATTGCAGCATAATGTTTCCATTTTTTTAAAATGTGCATGGAAGCAGAATCCCTACGTCCAGGAAGCTTTCAAAATCGTGGTGAATGCTGGGGTGTTTCGTACGAAATTAGCTTGGGGAGCCGTTATGTTCATCATTTTCAGCTGTATGTGGTGCTGGTGAGTGTAATTTGTGCCCTTCTCCGACAAATCATTCTTCCTTATGATTTGCAAGTGTTTCGCTTCACATATTTGGGTCGAACTTTCTTTTCTTTATATCTGGGATCTATTTTTTCAGATATTCTTTGTTGTGTAATGCGAGTTAGACTTGGGGGTTATGGAGTACGAAGAAGGTGTTTGATGGACACAATATTGTTGGTTATTGGTGCCTAGGAGAGAATAATTTCTAATAATTTGAAGCAACTCTAAATCACCCATGTCACCCAATGTCTAGGAAGTGAATCACCTCTGTAAAATTTGAAATAGGCATATTCACTCTACTTCTTCTGGTGGAATACTTTGCCATTCATTTCGGTTAATAAACATGCCATTGCAATGTCAATCATTCACAAAATTGAGCCGAATGATATATAGAGAAACAAGAGGTTTTTTACATTTTAGCACTCTGCAGAATTCTTTTTAATCATTTCTCCAGGTTGGACATCCACCTTTAAAATGTGCATCAGGATTTGAGATCAGGAATTTACTCAGAACTGTGCCATTATCATGTATGTATGTATTAAATACTTAATAAGATATTATCTCGACAAATATTTTACACTATCTGTTGTAAACACATACACAAATTTTGATAGGATGTTTTTCTTGCAGCATTCTTCTGGATAGTGTAATTATATGTGATGCCCTAACAGTTTTAAGTGTTGTTTAAATGATAACCTGTCATGCATTTAAGCGTGGTAACATAAGTGTAGATGACACTAATGAGAATGAACAAGTAACTTTGGCTTTAATGCACCTGATGTAGTGTAGTGATGAGAAAATGAAATCGCATGGTAGTGTAGTGCATGCCCCTCTCAAATCCTACCTGCAGCCTCAACGTGGCGAGAGGGTGTAACATGAATCCAGCTCTCATATGGGGAGATGTTTCCATGAAGCGTGGATTCGTGGCTAAGGCAGGGGGTGTGATTTCTCATTAAACGTGTCTCATTGCAGTATAAGGTTTCCAGTTTTTTTATGTCCATAGAAGCAGAATCCCTACGTCCAGGAAGCTTTAAAAATTTGGTGAATGCTTGGTGTGTTTTATAAGAAATTAGCTTGGTGAGCCGTTATGTTCATAATTCTCAGCTTTGTGTGGTACTGGTGAGTGCAATTTGTGCTAATCTTCCCTGACAAATCATTCTCTTCTGATTCTGCAAATGTTTCGCTTCCCGTATTTGGGGTCTACCTTTTCCTATATATATATAACTTGGGTGTATTTTTTTCTTATGTTCTTCATTATGTAATGTGAGATTGATTTAGGGGTTATTGAGTGTGAAAAAGTTGCACAATGGGCACAGAATTGTTGGTTATTTGTTCCGAGGAGAAAGTAGTTAATTTTAAGCAGCTCTTAATCAGTCACCCATTGTCAAGGTAGTAAATCACCTTTACAAGATTTGATTTGTTCATATTCATTCTACTTTTTGTGATGGAAATCTTTGCCATTCAATTCTGTATGCAAACATTCCATTACAATATATTAAGTGCCAGTCATTCACAAAATTGAGCTGAATATTATTTGGAGAAACTAGGTTTTTAAGTTCTAGCATTATGTTGAATTTCTATTAAACATTTCTCCAGGTTGGACATCCAACTTTAAAATGTGCATTAGGATTTGTGAAAAGGAATTTACTCTGAACTGTGCCATCGTCACGTATGTATGTAATACTTAGTAAGATAATCTTTCATGTGTAATATTTCAGGCAGTGTGCATCACGTCATTCTTCCTTTGGCCCCAGAGAAACTATGAGAAGACTTCTAGAACTGCTCTGGGGAAGACTCAATTTGGCTGGGAAAGTGCTGTAGTTCCAGATTATAATTTGCAATAAACCTCCAGTCTTGTTGTAATTGTAGACTACTGTTCATTGGAATCTGTATCCTGGATTTAAAATTAGTAAAGCTGGGGATTTTCTGTACAATGAATTAGGTAAAAATAAATGGACTTAAAAGGAAAGGATTGTTTAAAACTTATTTCACCTATTTTGCCGTTCCTTACTGCTTTCCTATTCGGCATAAGTCATCTAAAGGTTTCTTTTAACCAGGGGTGAGCCAGCATTAATCATTTCTTCTCTTATTTTGCAGGAACTGACGAAATTACACATTTGAAGCCTCTATAGTAGATAGTCCTCATCTCCAACAGAAAAACTAACTTTTACATGGGTTAATCCTGACCACTTAAATTATTATTGATAGGTTTTTTCTCTGGAGCTTAGGTATACAATTCGAATAGGAACCTCTACATGATAGTTTGGCTCCTATTTTAAAGCTACTACATCGGGGGTCAGGTGAAATAAGAAAAAGATAGTGTGTTTGGCAATTTGTGACATTGATCAGTTGGGCCTTTCATGTTTTCATTCCTCGTAATGTTTCTCTATACAATTAAATCGTTTCGAATGTTCCGAGACTGCACAAATTGAAACGAGGGCAGAGGTTGACTCTTGAGTGAAGTCTTAAATGGTAGGCAAACGGAGGATAACTGTTCTTTTCGCTCCCTTCACATCCATAAAATATTGAACAGCAGAAATGTTATCGTAGTTGTTCCAGGGAGAGAATGAGGCGAAAGATTCTGGGACGTTACAGAGGAACGTAGGAATCTTCTAATTTCTGCCTCCCGCTTTTAGTTGAGCTGTTTAGTCAATGTAGTGCTGCACTCGGTTACAAAATAGGGACTAAAGGTAATTTAGTGAAACGATTAATAATTTTTGAAGTTTTAATGTGATATGAAATATTATGAAAGGCCTAAAGTCGTCGTGCTTTGTTATGCTTGATGATCATAGTTGAGCAGTTGATTATTAAAAACTGTAGCTTCCGGTCCGTTTCGAATTTAATTCAAAAGTATTATAAAGTGTTTAGTATCCATCTACACGAATTGATAGTTTCTGGCGCTCTTTTACTGAATCAGTTCACTGAGGTTGAAGAGTGTGTGAAGTAAGTATTCGTTTGGTCGAAAGGTGAATGCAGCTTCGGCAGAAACGTTTAGTTCTGGATTTAATTTCGTAGCTGTAATGCGGTATGTCCTTCCGAATGTTAATTAGCGTCGTTCCGCTTTCCGGATAATATTTCTCAAATTATCATTCAGGTTTGTTCAGTTCGACCCGGAATTGAAACATTCAGGATAGCCGGCGAAATATCTGGAAATAGCGAAGACGCTGCGCAAAACCGTGAAGGTCCAACCCCGCCGAAAATTCCATGTTAATTTATTTCTGTTGGTCTCCAGGCATTAATTTTACGAAAATGCGCACACAGTGTCATAACTAATATCGCACAAAATGTTTTGCTTTTTGGTGAGTTAGCAGATGTTGTAGTTAAATTGTCATAATTATGAAATTATGTTCTCCTTTTCTCGGTTTAGCCTTGATGGTTGCAAAGCTCAAGTTGACAGTGCAGGAGTTTTCAACCCGTGTGATTCCACTAACGTTGCATGAAACAAGTTATTATTTGAGGTTAGTGAAAAGAGTATAGTATCTTAAAAATATGTTTGGATGTGGGAGACAATATTTCCTTTCAAAATTCAATGTTTAGAATGACCAGTAATAAAAGTGCATCTCCATATAATTTGACCATGCTGAACCCACGAATTTATCCCCATTTATCGAATCCGTTTCAATGGGAAGGTCTGTATTGGGTAATATGATTATTTGTGCTTGCAGAATACAGCAGAATTACATTATAGAATCTGTTCCCTGGGAAATGTAACGAATGGTTGTCAGTCTCTTTTCCTTTGTATCCTGTGGAATCCCAGTAAGATAAAACGACACAACTTAGATTTAGCTTTGAGGCTTAGCCTGATTTTCAATCTATAAAGAGAGACTGCAGTTAATTGCGTTGGTATCTCCCCATTGGGCTTCTCTGCTATTTAAAGTGTATTTGGTGTGGAATTTGATTAGTTTTTGCATAAATTTCCTTGTTGACCTGCCCATTTATAGTAGGTAGCCATAGGAAATGGATTGTTCAGATATTCATGCACAGTGTTTCCGTTTGCTTAATACCTGTTTCTTATGGTGGTGTCTTAAGAGTGGTGTCATTACTGTGGTATTGAATTCACCGTTGATAGAGCCGTGACATGGGTAATGATGAAAAAAAGATTTGGATCTATTTTTCATCATTATACCCATGAAGCATTTTTCCAAGATACGGAAAGATTTTTAATACTTCATAACATTTAATGTCATATGAACCCTATGAATAACTCATTATTATATACCTTTCATGTGAATTTAGGGCACACTCATAATGTATACCGTAAATCTTCCCAGTAAAATTTCAAATTTGTACTTTGCATCCAGAATGCCAGCGATGCGAGTCTTATCATCTTTCTTACTCCTAAACCTTAATGAATATGATTTGCTACCCACGCCCTTCCACCCAAGAAGATCTGACCATGGTCTTTCTCGATCTCACTGCAGTGTTAGCAGGATCTTTCCCTTGCTCTTCCCATGTTCATCTCTTACATGTCTATGGTCTTATGGTTCCTAGTGATATTTTTTACATATATTAGAAATATATATATATGATATAACACTGTCAACAATGCTAGAGAAGAGCAAATGAGAACAAAAAAATTCAGCAGCTGGGGAAATGTTCTGAATACTGTGTGGCATAGCTTGTATCTTAAAGAAATGTCTATGGTGGGAGAGCGGTACAACGTAATGGTTGGGCACTTGTCCTCCTGCGTATTTCAGAAATTTTCAAGCTTGTGATGTCGTTGAATACTTCTGTACATCGAGCAAACATAAATATGTTAATACCTTAAGGTTCCTCACAGTACACATATGTATCATATTCCAGATTGTATTCCCTGTCTTTTTATGGATGGGGACTTGTGATTGGTGAAAATGAATGTACATACATATTTTTCAAAATATCCAAATCTTGCAACTCTGTTTTAATCTGGGTTTCTGTGATATCTGGGTTCTTTTATTTCGCTATTGTAGCTGCTACTTTTTTTAGTAGTTGTATCAAAGCAATTTTTTTAGAAGTAGCAGTCAAAGTAGCAGGTAGAAACATTTTAGTTACTTTTAGTTGTTTTCAAGATCCACTTTTTCAAATCACTCGCATAGCTATGGGATGAATATTACCTCAGTGTAAGTGTTGCAAAGTGGATGAGTTTTCGTTCCATCTTCCACTGAAGCCTTTCCTCCGAGATGCCACGTTAAAATTCTTTGGTATCACTGTTCCTCATAGCATCCTTCTTTTTCTAAGAGGTTTTACTGCCTTGGAGTTGTTTTGCATCCCTTGAATAAACCTATCTTCATCACATTCTCAGTTCCCTTTTCTCACTTCTTGCTACTTAAAATTAATGAATAAAAATCATTCTCGAGTTTTGAAAATTCTTTCTTTATCATTTTTAAATACTACCCCTATACTTCTGATGTTATACATCACACAAGGCTCATTGTTATGTCGTCGCGTACACTCAGGCTGGGAATAAAACGTAGGCATCTGGTTCCAAGCGTTTATTAACTTGGTTGCATGGTACAAGATAGACTACAATAAGGACAACCGTAACTCGCAGGGTACAGAATGAGAGTGACTGCTCACTGCTCTGGCAGCACCCAGCTGACACAGTGCATGCAGGCCGCGCAGCTGCCAACACAACATGCACACAGGTTTCAACGCAACAGTGATGCATACATAACGCTCATCATAAAAAGATATTTTCCTCATATATTTATGAACGTATGGCATATGAACTTAGAAACCTTAATTGATGGAATTAGCAATGAAATATGTATTCTGATTCTTTGAGTGCTTATGCTTGTATACCGTTGATATTCTTGATCAGATATAATATGGTCTGAAAGAGTGCTGTTCATCTACCATCATTATGTGGGATATTTTTGCAGTTATCTTGGTTAATGTTCAATGGATTATGTCAACTACAGCTCAGTAGTTAAATAAATAGTCTAAACTTTTAACTATTTTTTTAAAAATATGATTGAGTGATTAGGTAGCTGATGGTAGCTGGCAGGTTCTTTTTGGGGGTAGCAGTGATGTAGCTGCTGGTTTTCTCAATTTATGGATAATAGAGTATGGCTGTTACTTTTTTAAAGGAAATTCGCTAAAAAGAAGCTACCCACAAATTTTTCCGTAGCTTATCCAACCATGGTTTTAAGGAGTCCCTGAGCTCCCTTGATGAGAATGGCATATTGTATCATTATTATTTATGGAATGGCATACATAAAAATTATTCATTTTTTCTATTTATAACTCTCATCCTTTCATAAATATTTTCTTCTAAAACTGCTGTATGTTTCACCTTCCATTTTCATCCAGCAAAATGATGAAGAGATGGAAGTAGTCTGGCTTTTAGATTTTATAAATTTTAGATGCAATTGAGTGGTTTATGTGTTTTAAAATATTTCTCCTGTCCTGGTGCAACTTATTATCGTAGTGGAGAAATCCATGTGGAAAATACACCCATCTTTCACTTAATTTTGCAGTTGGGAATATTTCATCCGGTCGATGTATATTGTATTTGTCTTTATATCAAGTTTGTAGGGTAGGCTATACTGGCTAGGCTATGCTATATATTTATAGGCAACTGTACTGTGGCTGTGCTATGGTAGCTGTGCTAGTGTGACTGTGCTATGACAACTGCACTGTGGTCTTTTAACTTAAGTTCAGTCTAAGTACAGAACACCGTACAGTCCCTTAGCACAGCTAAGAGTGCAGCTCTACCACAGTAACAGCCCAGGTTTTTTTCCCTGGGTGGTACCTTTTGGTCCGGACCAAAACATGTATATTATAAAGACATGGTTAAAGAAATTATGATTATATTTTGATATTTATTTCAAATCCAATAGATAGATGCATACATAGTTAATTCATCCAGGAACTTGTATGCATGTTACCGTTCGGTCAGGACTTCCCCTCCAGCACTACTGCTACCCCATTGTTTCTTTCCACCCTCTAGATTAAAGCACTGACCCCCTGTTCCCAAAGTGGGTGCTACCTTTCCCACTTTGGGAACCACTGTTCTAGAAGAACATAAATAAAAATTTTGAGTCCATTTGATAATGCCAGAAAGTTTGGTTTAATCATCCCTGACTTGCAGGCAATTGAAGCTAAGACCATATTGGGGGTTTTTATTGTCCTCCGTGCCTTCTTAATATTGTATACATATCATCATCCCTGGATTAATGGATCCCAGTATGTTACAACAAAATGACTTCCTAGTACCCAGCAATGTAAATGCCCCCTTCTTTTGTAAATTAATAATCAGCAAGTCAATTTCTGTCAAATCTACTGCATTTTATTTTTATGTAAAAACTCTGGTGTAAAATCTTATGATATCTAAATGCAATGAACGGCAGCAAGTGGAGGTTGCTTTTGGAGGAGGAACTTCTAGAGGAAGCACAAATTTCTCTAGGCCCAAGGGACAATGGTGATATCCACTTACATTTCTTTATGTGGTGGTATCTCATCAATATAGACTGGGTTTTTGAACCGGGACAATTAGCATTCTCATAAGCTCTACATATGCATGCCATTGAATGTATCATGTGAGCTGTTGTTTTGCATAGGATGGTGGAAACATTTGAATTGGAATGAGCTGGAGAATGTTGCAACTTTTCACCTGCTAGTCTTAGGAAATGTATGCCTTCAATACATATTTGGGATCCTTGCGTGATAGGCTTCAATAGGGAATGGGCTCTTGAATCAATATTTTATTAATTGCAAATTCTGCAAAATACCCATATTTTCCATTCCTCATGTAGCTTGGGCCTTTCATTCGTGAATGCTATAAACAGGGTGATTACAAAAGAATGTGTCAGTTTCAAAGATCTGTATTTTTCAGTTGGTATGAGCTATGAGCTGCTTGACCTCTTAAAATTGCAGGTACATTCTCTAGTTTTGTTGGAAAAAGTAACATTACATATGTTCAATATATCCTCCTTGAGTAACCCGGACAATATCAAGTCGATATTCCAATTCCTCCCATACTCTGTGAATCATGTCAGCGGTTACTGTCTTCGCAGCCAAAGTTATGCGTGCTTTCAATTCCTCGCTGTTAGTAGGCATTGATTAAGATTGGCTTTTTCCTCTACTGGAAGCATATTCCAATGATTTTGTGTTTAAGTAAGATTGGGCCCCCCCCCCACCCCCCCTTTTTGGCACCCATCAGTTCATGCTCATCTTAATGATACCTACCCACAAAGATGGATTGGTCGATCTGCAAGGCAAGACGTCGCCCTTCATCTGTGGCCTCCGAGGTCACCTGATCTTACACCATGTAATTTTTTTGTGGGGATATGTCAAGAGTCAATTGTTTGTGCCGTCATAGTCTACTAACAGCGAGGAATTGAAAGCACGTATAACTTTGGCTGTGAAGACTGTAACTGCTGACATGCTTCAGAGTAAGGGAGGAATTTGAATACCGACTTGATATTGTTTGTGTTACTCAAGGAGGACATACTGAACATTTGTAATGTTATTTTTTTCAACAAAACTAGAGAATGTATCGGTCGTTTTAAGAGGTAGCGGAGCTCTGTAGCTCGTACCATTTGAAAAAATATAGATATTTGAAGCCGACGCATTATTTTGTAATCACCCTGTATATTGCGTAGCGACATGAAGGAATGTCTCTGAATGTCCACACTCTAGCCATTCTTTACGGCTGGCCAGCGGGCTCAAGTCACTCGTAAGAAAATTTTTGTTTCACTATCATCATAGCTAAGACTTTGCTCTATTCTAGAGTTTATTGGTTCTAAAATGCAATACCTAGTAACATAATAGCAATGTTATAAACTTAATAAATTCTAATGGCTTGAATTGCTTTATTAGAAGTGCATTTTTGTGGTTTGAATATTTTTTCTTCAGTATTTGTGCATAAAATTTGAATTAACAATAACAATTCACCGATTGTAAGGTTTATGTTGACAAAATGTTGACATCAAAGCTCACAGGTCATGAGTTTGAATCCTGTAGCGAGTGTAAATATCGTGTTTGTCTTAATGCTACACTTGGTGGCCATAGTACGATGTAACTTTATCCATTGTTGCATACAAACAAAATCATACAATTTATGTAGTTTGTTTTTGCATCTGGAACTTTATCTACAATGCACACTTCGAGCCACCTCGATGTATGGCAGTGGGTGTTATAGCACCTGATCATATAACTGTTTTTTTTTACATGCACATTTTATTATAAATTAAATTCACACTTATTTCCTTCATTGATGGAAAACTATACGGTATGATTAAAAATAAACAATTTCAATAAAATGAATGATATATAACATTTAATAAATAATAATATCTAAATAATAAATATGCTACCCTTTTATGGTTGATTGTCTGTTGCTACTTTAGTTACTACCATGAATACTGATTACTACTTAGAAGTGTTCATCACATAACATTTCCAATTATCTATTACCTGTTATTATTTATTAGCTTTTCAGGTTGCGTTTCAGTTTACATATATTTTTAATGTGGAATTACTATTAAATACGATTAAATTTTTACTATCCATATTCCGCATATTATATTCCTGTTGTCATTGTCATTGTAAGGCGCTTTTTCACTGTAGTCTCCTAACATAGTGGCGAGACATTCCTCAATGTTCACAAACAAGAGTATGCGGTCTCTTTGATGTTCATACATATGTTCATGTTGAGGATTAGAGGGAAAAGTGACTATTTCCTCAGGCCCTTACTTTCACAGTGGTCGGTACCATGTCCTTAGAAGAGGTTTTATGACCCTGTGGGAAACCCTGGAAGGAGAAAGAGTCATCGGCAAGTTGTCTTTGCAGTTTACATTGTTTTTTGCTGTTCTTCCATCCAAGAGTGCACATGGGTGCTTGGAGGCAACTCTGATTCGTGTTTCTGCTTGTGTGTATATTTTCATGATAGGGGAATTGAATATTGTCGGGTGTTTTCTATCCAACACTTCAGAACCCCTTTTGTAACTAAGGAGGGAGAAGCAATTATCATCACATCGCCCTTAAGACCAAAGATTCTATTGAAGAGTGTTCATCAGTGCTCCTGCTCGTAGGCTACCATTTCATTTCTTTGTTCACTGTTAGTTTCATGTGTACGTATTTTATTTTGGAATCCTTAAGGACAGAAAATTTGAAGAGCGTCAGGTTTTTTCTTTTTCCAACGCTTCCTTGTCTACAACTTCCGTATGCAAATATATTTTGTGATAAACTAAATGTTTTTGTCCACCAGTGATTCTTTTTTGTACATATTGCATTCAGAAGCGCACTCAGGATTTTTTTCGAAGAGGGATTATAAAATTTGTGCTAAGTGCATTATTATATTTTGGTTATTCGTACCTTGAATAAAAAGACAGTTTCATCTGGGGAACGGAGTGTGACTGCTGGTTAAAACATTTTCAATGAAGAGGGTCAATTTTCATTTATTTGCAAGTGCATGTATTGTGAATTCAGAATACATTATAACAATTTTGTTATTCTTCTGAAATTTTGTGATTTGAGGTAATTCCCCACATTCCCTTCATCTTGACCCCAGGACTAAACGTTCCACATTCCAGAGGGGATCCTCAAAATTTTTTTGACTTATTATTTACACAGCATAGGATAGAAATTATTGCTAGGGAGACAAAAGGCTACGTAGTAACGCAAGTTAGGTGGTGCAAATGTAGCTGCAAAAGCAAGGATAACCAAGTGGAAATCCTTGTCTAGAGAGGAGTTTTTAGTGTTTCTGGGGATCCTGTTTCACATGGGTGCAATCCAAATTAACAGAATCTCCGATCTCCTTTTTAGTTTTCCTTGTTTTCGGTGCTGCATGCGCTGCTACAGGTTTGCCGGGATATCACAGTGCTTTCACTTTTCACGTATCCCATACACGGTGAGCCTAGACCTAATAACAGACTATACAAAAAACGACCACTTATGGACCTTTTTCATGAGACAATGAACACAATAGTAATGCCAACTCAGAGGCTATGCATCGATGAGTCTATGGTTCTCTGGAGGAGCGGCCTTGTATTTAGAATTTTCATGAAAGGCAGGAGACACCGCTAAAGAATTAAGTTGTTCATGCTGACTGAACCTTCTGGTGTGGCTCTGTGAGGGTACTTGTGTATTCTGATGCTTCCGATGTTGATGTAGGGGGCCTGGGTCACGCCGACAACATTATCCATAAATTAATGAATGGCAAACTTGATGTCTGCCATTCATTATTTATGGCTTATTTTTATGCAAGTGTCGACTTGGCTCACCAACTTGATCGTCAGGTCTACTGCACTGGAACCCTCAGAACCAACTGAATAGGTAATCCTCCCCATCTAATTTCAGCAAAGTTGAAAAGAGGTGAAGTTGTGCTAGGCTACACTAATGAAGGTGTCTCCATGATGAAGTGGAAGGACAAACTGGATGTACTGAGGATCAGCTCTGATGGGAGTGATATTTTTGTATTATATATTTTCCCCGTGGGAGAGGAGGTGGAAACATTTCCAAACCGGAAGCCATTGTGAGATACAATGAATTTATGGGGGCATTGATCATTTCGATCAAATGATGTCATATTACCCAATCTAAAGGAAGACCCTGAGGTGGCACAAAAAATTAGGCATCCACATATTTCATCTCTTATTAGTCAATAGTTACTTCCTCTTCATAAATCCCATCCCTAAATCCCACTCTATTACTACCGCCTCTCCATCATCAAATCTCTTATCTAACCGGCCGATTCAGTTTTCCTACCACATTCCGCTCCTTCTCCTATTCCACCCTCCAGAAATCTAGGTTTGTCAAGGCATCTTCCTGAACAAACGAAATAGACGACACAAGACGCATAAGGAAGCAACAACAGTGCTGAGAAAGCTCAAAACAAGGGATTAGGAATGACATACCACGTATGGCCCAGCATGCGAGGGAAACCCCCCACTATGCATTATCCATTTTGTGAAACATCAAATGCTAAATGTATGCAAGTAGTGTATACTGCTAAAAAAAGGCTTGTCTGATGTATGTATTTTTAATGATTTTAATTTTTTGGATTATTATATATTTTAGAAATATGTATAAGTACATTTGTCTACAAAATGAATGGCTGCATATAAAATGAGCTAATTAAAAGTGCTTACCATATTAATTCTTAATTAAGACTCAATCATTCCCTTTTCCAACGTATATTACAAATCCAGTTCTTTACTAAACAATACTACTCAGCAAGATGGTAGTTCCATTTCCAAAGGAGGTATTTCATCATGTAAATTTCCAAATAATTCAAACGCTACTTCATTTTAATTATCATAAGCCATATATTTTATCACAGAGTGACTAAAATGAGTGCAATGTGCAAAAGAACTTTGAAATAAGTTTTCCTGTTAAAATTATGTTCTTAACAGCAAGTTACGCTGGAAATTCAATTACTATATCATATAGAATCGATCAAGGGGAATTTTCTCGAATGCATGCAACCAGCACAACACGGTCTTGCCGTTCGCATAGGACGTTCAGGAACGTCAAAAGTTAAAACCATTATAACAACAAAAAATATACTAAAAAAGTAAATTTTTGTTCACATACATCTTAATCCACCGTGCTGAATTGGAATATGCCAAAACTGAAGTTTGTCACCGGGGAAAGTTCAAAAGGTTTTCTCTTAGCGTTGAAAGGCACGTGCCTTGATCTTGGTTGAAACTCACTTGACTTCCTTTGATGCTTAGTATATGGGAAACCATAATTTCTGTATTGAAACTTATTTGCTTTGAGAACTGGAAAAAGGAAATTATTCTCTATTTGTGGTTCATAACCAAGCTCCATTATTAACTGCCAATTTTTAATTTTTTTTTTAAGAAGCATCAATCCGGTATGTTTAGCCCGTGGTTCATCCTACACCTGAACTTTCGGACAAATGGGAACCTTGCAAACGATTCGGAGAGACTTAAGTTCAGCCAGTAAACACTTCACTGAGAGCTTTGCGTAATTAATTTCCACTATACATTATATATTATTTCTGTGTTTATTGGTACATCAGCAATTTTCTCCTTTCAATATTTCTGTAAGTTAGTTACTTCATGATTGAAATGTGAACATACGTGTGGGATTTGGAAAAAAATCTTGTTTATTCTCAGTAATAAGGCATTTATACTCATACTATGTGGCAATATAGGTTTCAATTAATTAATTCCAAATATATGTTGTCGTGATGTGATGATATTTCCTCAAACTATCACGGAATTGCCATTTAAAAATTATTTCTCGAAGTTACATTAACCCACGGAAGTGGCCAGGATATAAGACTTTCGGGTGCGAGAATATGCACGTAGAAGCCGTAGGGTAGTTGTGGTGCGGTCCAGTGAAACGCTCTGGAGCATCTGGAGCGAGCTCCCGAGAGGTCCATTTGAGGCTCTAGCGCACCCGTAGCAGTGAAGACGTCAGTGACGTCATTATTATTTCGCGCCGCAGCGAAAGTTAACTTTCGCTCCGGACGCTTCCATGAAAACTAGGGGTAACTGTGCCCGTTAACTGTATACGCGGCCATTGGAGTTCAATATTTCTCGTGTTATTTCATTATTGACGAAATTTACTTTTTATTTGTTTTAATATTTATATATTTACGATATTTGTCGTGTTGATATTTTATTAACGTAAGTTAAATTATAATAATAATTTATTTTTCTTTGAACGTAGCCTAGAGCAAAATGTTTCTCTTGTTCTCAAATTTCACTTGTGCTTAATGAAACGAATGAGTGATCAATGGGGAATCGGAATGGAAATAGTTTATTTGATTTTTGAAGTGGTGATAAAGCAGTTTAATCAGAAAGTTAGTCTTTCGGTCTGTTTTAGAGCCAGCACTGTACGATCATAGGTTTTTGTGCGTAGGTAACCCCAAAATTACAATTTATATGGAAAAAATTTCTTGCCAAAACTGCTATCTACTACACTTGACCAAACTTTTTAATGTTATCTTTATATATTAGGTTATGAACTAATTACAACTAATCATGTTTAATACTTACTGGTAAGGTCCAGAAACAGATGTTTTTTGTTTTAAAAAGTGGTAAATTTTATTATAATTTTTCAAATTCTCTGAAACGAAAGAAAAACACTGTAAATTAGCTTTAATACGATTCTAAAATAACTCAAACAACTACTAATTACTACAAATCTCATGGAAATACGTTTTTGTTTTATTTGTTTTGAGTGCTTAGAGGTTTGAGTTCAAAGGAGCGACAAGAAAGGCTTGCAAGGGGTAGAATCGGTTTAGCCGGTTTCGTCCGTGGGTTTGGCTACGAAAGCGTGTGGATAGTTAACGTAGAAACGCAACTTAGTGTGTGGTGAAGGTGTCGATTTCGTGTGTCACTCTTGGAATTAAATGTCATGTTTCTTTTTTGGGCGTAAATAATGAAGTATTGTAGACAATGTTTCAGTGAATGCCTAGCCTCAAAGAAAGGAAATAAGTTTGGAAATTGTGATGTGAAGTAGAGTATTGTATTTATTCCACGGGGTTCAACCATGTTCTAGGAGAATAATAGACCTACACTAATTTATGTTAGTGGGCATATTGAGTGAGTGGAACAAATGAGAAGTCCTATTTGCAACAATATTCTATATTGTGCTGTTATCTAATCACTCACTGATTTATGATCGCACTTATTATTATTGAAGTATAATTTTAACTGTGAAGGCCATTTTTCCTTGGTAGGACATCGGTTTGGATTAGATATGGCCAATTTATGGTGTTAATCGATTCCTATATTTTACTGAAAGTCATGCGGCTGCGGAGAACCAGGCTCTAGTTAATATTTTATTCAAACCAATTTTTCAGACTTAAGTGTATGTTGAGGAATTATTCCAAAGTCGAGTGACATCTTTATCAATGTCAAATTTTCTCTGTTCGTATTTCAGATGAATTATTACTCTGACATAATTAATTTCACTCAGGAAATATGCATGAACTTACGTGAATGTAATGCATGATCACAGTTTAAATGATTAGTATTCGATGTAATTGGTAAAATACTAAACAGCTAGTCTTTCCTAGCGAAATAACCTCGTTGCCGCCCTTCTTGTGAATCCTTTTTCTATTTTATTTTCAGATTATTATTGATGTTCTAACCATTATATTTATAATAAATACTGTTTTAACAATAATAAAATGTCCTTCTTTGGGCGTTAAATCCAACTTGTTATCATTAATTGATTGGTTCAACACACTATGTCTCAAAAACCTATTTCGATTTAAGGTTTTACAAACGTTTATTTTTTTTATAATCTCCAACGATTATCTAAATGTTCGCTCATAGATGAATTTCCGAACGATCGATCCGAAATGATTTCCACGTTTTAGGTACCTACGTGAAATCAACCCATTCTCTCGGGCCGAAAAGTATGTCTAGCAAAGCACCTTAATCCAATTTGCTCATGTATGGCTTCGCGTGCAGGTGGAAATCCCCTGTCATTTTGCCAACGTGGTGCGGTTGTTAAATTTTGACGCAAACATTCTTGTCGAAGTAAAATTGTTTACATTTTACTCACTATTTAATGTAATTGTTTTTTTCTTCTGAAGATATAGTTCCATTAATTGATACATTATTTTACTTCTCTTTAGCCAACGTTTCGCATTTATACGTATGCTTCTTCAGGGCTACAAAAAACATTAATTGCGTATTTTTCACCAATTCATAATGATTTACAAGTTTGATACATACTTATGTTGAAAAGTATATCATTATTTTAGTTTGAATGTTGTAATTGAAACTTCCAGAGACACCTCCCATTTCTTTATTTGGTACGTTGACGCATCCTGATGTCTGAGGTACTAATTGAAAGTCCAAAAATCTCTTAAGTGAATAAAATATATTTTTTCTCATCCAGATTATGTCGCTTTGTCACTTCAAACGGCAAAATTTTATATCCTGTAATATTATATAGAACTCTAATGGTGTCTGTCTGTTACTCAATCACGAAAGAACGGCTGAACTGATTAAAATATTGCATGTGGGTAATGTGTACTGGGACGAAAATAGGCTGTATGAAAAAGGCTTCAGGGCCCCAGTGGCCCCGAGACGGGCCCCTGTTATTTACTCCCATAAGAAAAGCATTGGAATCTGTGCAGAGGTTTCTTTTTTTACTTTTTTAAATTACTTGCATCGAGATATATCGTTTAAATTCTTACAATTGAATGGCTGAATGAATAAAGTATTTATAATTGCAATCGAATTTCTTAGATGTCTCGTTTTTGCTTGAAATTTACGTTTTTAATAGGTACCAAAATTATGAGTTTTATTCCGATTTCAACAATAGAATATTTCCTCGGCAAAATGATCCGCATGGCTATGAACGGGAAACTCGCCATTTGGCCTTTTGCGACTTACATTAAATTAAGTGTTCATTATTAACTAATGTCAGTGATATTTCCGTTGGTGCATTTTGTTCACCTAACTCTATCCGCTGTACGGCTTTTGCATATATTATCTGCATTTAGCACGTCACATTGATTCTTGAAATTAGGACCCATTGGTATGCGTAGTATATCGCTCACTATGTAGAATGTAGACCCCTGTTTGCTGAAGTTATTGAACATTAATACAATCGTGGAGCTCAGAGAGATGGTTGGGCTCAATGGGCTCAATCGGCTCATATACCCAAAGTTACTGCTTTCCCTTTTGCTTCGAAATAAATGAAGTGATGAGCTATTTATCTTGAAATTATGCAAGTAGCTGCATGGTAGTTATAAAAAAGGAATAATCCATTTGAGAAAAACCCTGGGGCCTCAAAGACCGAAAATTGGGCCCTCACAGATTGCTGATAAAATAAAATACAGTTGGGTACTTTTAACTCAGATTTCTTAGATTTAACTCCTATCATAAAAGCATTGGAATAAGTGCAGATATCAAGATTTACGAGACGAAAACAGGCTAATGGAAGGCTAGGTTGTCATACTGGCTGGAAATTTCAGACAAATGCTAACAGTCCTAGCTAAAGGAACGACATCGGATGAAATTAAAGAGTCATATTTGTGGGAAAGTTAAAAATTTTAAACACTACTAACAGGCGAGCAAAGCGTTTATACGACGCTAATGCTGGAGATTTTGCTGCCTAACTTCTAGAGATCGGCGACCTGTCCCTCGCCACGCCAATGATACGAAAAATATCTCATTCTTCTGATTTTATAAATGCATGGCATGCAATGAAATCAAAGCTTCACGGGCGAAGTCAGGTCCCTCTGCTGGTAAATCAGTAGTTCTATTATTATGCTTCGTTTATTTTGTATAAATTAAATTATTTTCGTCTTTTTTTTTCCTTTTAGTTTTCTGGTGTAATGCATAGAATAATAATATTAGCGAACCTCAATGTTGGTATTCCCCAGTCAGATTAATCTTCATCTGTAATTGTTACATAAAATATTCTGAAGTCTTAGAAATCTTTCTGTATTCACTGCAGTGTTGTTGAAATTTCTCTTCACTAATTACCGCTACTGTGTGTGCATATGGCTGAAGCCATGTTTAAGGAAATGTTTGGATTCATTAGTTTATGCAAAGTAAAAAAAAAGTTACTTTTACCGACGGTAATGGCAACCTTAAGCGATGTTATGTCAATAAAGTTCGCAAGATAAAAGTGCTTGGTTCTTTCGTTTAAGGAAGGAATTTGAGCCTTCAACGTTGTAAGTAAACTTTTTTTCTCTTTTATAACCTTTCTAGCGATCGAACTGCCGTCATTTCATTATGGTTAGAGTCTGTTTCTCTACCTTTGGAGGTCATAAAACTGAAGTATACAATCCTAATTGTAGCTGTTTATTTGACTCGCGAGATATTTTAACACTAATGTGAACGCTTGTAAAGAGTTATTAATATGTCCAAATGTTGGAGCCATTTATCTGCAGTGCTGCCATTAATTAGATAATCGACGATGACATTTTACTTCTATTTCTGTTCCGTGCGTGCTCACAAATCAAATTAATTGACCGAATCACTTCTTGCTTTATGACTGTAATAAATCTATCATTGAGTGTTTTCGATGAAGCCAAGCCAGTTGTGGTGCAATCCCTACTAAAAAATATGGCTTGACCCATCCCCTCTCTTCCTTTTATATCAATTCATCACTTTACGATGCATAAATATTGTCGAGTTCTAGGCCATTGTCTTCCTCCGATCCTATTTAATACCTTTCTGCGGCCTTTTCTTCACATTATTAAAAAGTGAAAATTGTTGGCGAGGCTTTATTTTGCATTAAAATAAAATTCTTGCTTACTCTCGTGGACAGTCGAGGTCTTGGCTACTTTTAAGGGAATACAGAGATTAAATGATGGAGGGGACACTGGTGGATGATGACGCATGACTGGATGAATGCTATCGAGAACGGTGTCTATTGGATAATTTTCTATGAACTAATTTTAGATACGACTTTTGTTCCAAATTTAAACTGGCACATCAGCAAAGTGTACATTAGAGTGATATTCATTCACTTAAGATGTCGCAACCGTGTAGAACTTCACAGATGCGTGTGTATCCACTCGCTCTTAAGATGCTGTTTTCACTACATTGTGATTTTACTCCGACTGTGGGAATAAACTTCTTATTATGTCCTCAATTTAATCAATAGAATCAAAACTTATCAATTAATAGCCAGAATAAACTTTCCATCCCGTATACCTTACCCGTCTTTTTTCTTCCAATTCTCCTTTCATGCATGAAATTGTAATGTTTTCTGTGTCATAAGACGCAATTAACTGGGTTATATGTAAGGCAATCTATTTTTGTGTTGCAGCCACTTTTTTATGTACTAATTTTCGTGATTTTATGGAGTAGACTTTATGTTCGTCCTTATCTCTCTAGGGTTAGAGATTTGTCTCGTTTTCGAGATCACTCAAATTTTTACCGTGAAAATAGGCATTTTCTTTCCCAATATATTTATTTTTGTCTTCTGGAACACCGTTCTACGGCATTAAATTATGTTCATTCATCATGGCGCTTGCTGTTGAATAGACAAAGTTTTGATGCTCCAAGCCAAAGGTGGTCTAAATCCTTTTTATCCAACTTCCCCATATTGCCGCATATTTCCCAAGATTGTAACCCTTAAATGATACGTCCAGTTCAATAAGCAATTATTCTTACCATATCTCACCCATGATTTAATTTTGTTTCACGTATCCCTAAACCACGAGGCACGCACCCAATAGGGCACTCAGCTTTGGTTTCGAATCGCTTCGTCTAAGCCTCCGTGTATTATTTAGAGACGTTTTGATTCAGAGATAACCCTCTCATAGAATCAACCCTTCATCTCTTTTCATACATACATGCATACATACATACATGCCTTTCCTTTCGGGTTTGGCATAGTCAAAGAGTATAGTTGTTGCTGTTAGGTCTAGTAAACTGGCTCTCATTTAATAATATCCTCCATAATACATATACTTGCATGCCTTTTTCGCTTTTATTAGATTCATACATTGCTTCATACTCGCTCTCCTATTCTTACTACTCCTAATGTTCCTCCATTTAAGAGTATCCTCCACCACTAGCACGCGTGACACTCGGTCTCCCTTTTCCGCTTACACTATTCACTCTATTATGGTTTTTTTAATATCTCCTAAATAATGCCTCTTTTCATGATGGTTTCAATTCATATAAACGCACAAGCTGAGACACTGTTGTGTTATAGTATAGATGAAGCGAGACGTAAATATTTGCTATCTTGCTATTTAGTCTCCGAACAACCTTCTGAATTGTCTGCGGTTTTTTTGTAAGTAATGGTCGTGTTTTTTCTTCGCATATTTCACGAAGTTTAATTTTTTCTTCGCCATTCAAATCAACAGCAGCTCACCGTATGGCAATCGGGTAGAATGAGCCTATTAAATGACGTGTATTGTCGTTCACGAAATAGATAAATGTTTCCCCGGATCCCACGAAATTTGGCTGTTTTTAGTTTTATTTACTTAAATTTACTGAAATTTTATTATTTTAAACCCTGCAAATCCTGTTATCTCCTGCCTTCATGTAGCAATGCGTGAGGAATAAAAAAGAGCTTTAATAGTAAAAAGAAATTCGATGGAAAATTACTTTTTGATATATTTTGCCCCTAAATAAGTAGGTGTGTTTCTGAATAGTTTGGCATTGATCAAGCAAGATTTGTCGTTTCTTTCGTACTTGCTTGTAATAAGTTCAACATTGTCTCTCAAACCGAGCTATCAATACGGGTTCTAGACACCCACTCTTCCTTTGATGTGGTCCACTCATCTGAGACGATTAGAAGACGCGGAGGTTCTAGATGAGAAGTTCTTGACAGTAGTATTATCACACATTTAACTAAAGGGCTGCTGCTGCTGTGGCTTGCCATAATCATGCGAAAAGCGAAGAAATTAGCTGAAATCAATGGTGCGGTGGCTGTGCCCATTTTACTCGCGACTAAAACTGACGTTCATGTTCCTATATTTACAGAATAACATGACTTATGTTTCACTGCACGATGGGTCATATGTGGCTCTTATAGACATTTGGACTGCTTTTCATATACCTACCTACCGCAATGGTTCTAGAAAGCGATTTTTATGAAGCATCCAAATATTGATTATGGAATCAGGAATCCTGGATAACGTTTTGGCTTGCAGAGTAGCCTACAGACCAAGGGTCCAAAATTAGGATATTTTTACCTCTGGCTAATGTATTCTGGTTACTACTTAACCTTGTCTACATTGTTCGTGTTTTTTTTTACGCAAACAAGGGATGCTATCTTTTCAAGTATTTGATTAAACTTTCTCCTTTTATGCTGCCCAGCCATAATTGGTTTTGGTGATCATTTGATGAGTCTGTTTATAGCTTCATGCCAACGACAGTTTACATTTGAGACTAATTTCCCTGAGTTAAAGAAATAGCTCTCATATAATACGATAGTATTTTTCCGTTCTATTATTTGATCTACCACTCACCATTTCTTATCCTCCGTTGATTGATTAGCTACAACCAGTCCATCTATACTTTATACTTCTTTCTGTCTATGATTGCGGTGTTTGTTTGAGGGAATAATAATTTGCGGTCACTCTATGGAGTATAACAATTTTTGCTCACTCTATATGGGTATAATAAATTATGGTCACTGGTAACTGTGCATTGGACGTTGAGTTATAAATATTATTCCTCTATCGCTTACCTTAATTGGTGTAGTTACTATAAAATTATTGTAAATACTATGTTTGTCAATAATTCCTTTTTTGATTTTTACGAGGCACAGAAATACTGGTTTTCCTATACACATGTAAGGAGCTAATTGTTTCATTTCTGGATATTGAAGATTCCAAACTGCGAATATGCAACTGAATGTCATTTCACTCTCTCCGTTCTGAAACTCTTTCATCACCTTCCTCAAGATGTAGAGGTGTGTTTATTATTCATGGCCACATTATCATTAATTAATTTTCCAATGCTAATTAGTTTCTGAGATTACTATTCTAAAAGTTAATGTCAGATTCATCACCTTCTTCCACAAATGCTGCGAAAGGGCTCAAGTACATGCCTTATTTTAAGATACAGGTTATCAAGGATAATTTCGCTTATGGCTGAAAAGTATCGTGCGATGTGCTATGATTGGTGTGTATCTTTTAAGCACTGAGGTTTTAGCCTTTTAAGTTTCAACTAAGTTTGATGGTAAGCAGCGAATCGGCGTGAGCCAACATTTCTGAAATGACTTTTTTCCATAGTCACTCACCCTCACAATTCCGGTGCTGTACAGAGTTATCTTGAGTCGTCAAGCATGTGTTTGACTCAATGAAAGCTTTCTTCTTATGTCTATACTTTGGGGATATATGCTGTGTTTATGCAGCCAAAAAGAGAGTTTTTTTGTATTAATCAGGCTTTCACAGCTGAAAATTTGGTTAAGACCAGTTTATGGAAAACACTGTCGCCAAATTATCGTTGGCGTAGACTGAGTTTCCTGTGCCTCACCATCATTGGCAGAATTCACAAACATGCACAGAACAACATGGCGTGAAACCAGTGTAAGTAACGAAAATAAATAATTAATTATGGGACCAGGATTTACCAAGCGAATAGCAGGAAGAGCATTGGTTGAAAAAGTGATAGAGAGATACTACTTCGCTTTACTTAGGTCACATCTCGAGTAAGTCGCAAATACATGGGACTCTACTTAGAAATATGTAATGCTCCTAGATTGTATGTAGGGAGGCCTGCGACAGGAGTCTGGGCTCTTAGACCTTCTGGGTCCATTGTGCCAACCTCATGCCTGTCTGCCACATGCAGATAGGGGACAAGAGCGCCACGATGAAGGTATGTATGGTCACCCATCCAACCACCGTCTGGCACCAACATTGCTTAACTTCGGTGATCTTGCCTTAAATAAGTAATGCTCCTCAGTAAAATATAAGTCGTACGATTCAATCAATACTCCTTCGAGCAAACGGAGAGAGTAGAATAACTGATCTAAGGACTAGATTCGGAGCCGCTTGAGAATCAGAGGTTACACGCTAGGCTAAGTTGACTAAAAACAATTCACACCTCGCGTGTTTCAGGTACATGGAGAGTATGATTTCATTTAAATAATAAGTCGAAATACACGGAGAGTATTATTTCCACCCCGCACCATATCTCTAGAGCTAATAGAAGGGGCAACATGAGTGGGATACTTCGGAACTGTTAAGTATAAATCTTCCTTCGTCTCACGCCTTATTAGTGGTTACAACAAGAAAGAGCGAAGCATAAAGACACCAAGGTTCTAAGAATATATTTTACCAACCTCGCAAAGACTTACATTATCTTACAATTCACTTTCGTCCTTGCCCCCATCTAATTTCTTTTCCATATCCCCGTACTTTGTCATGGATGGTGTCCTGACACTCCCTGCCGTATGCCCCTTCGGCGGATTGCAGTGCTGTAGGTATGTAGTTAAATAATTGACGTAGGGTTTAATTAGATTTGAATTAACACGAAATATTGCGTGGCATTAGCTTGGAAGCTTAGCGTGAATCATGTCGTGAAACTAACATTAGGGAACAACGCCGAAATCGTTTTTATAGTTATTTCACCCAGTCATTAGTTAGGTGTTTGCATCATGGGAGAAAAATATGTGAGAGAAGCAAAAAAAATGCGATGTCAGCATGGACTTATATATTGTCAATCATCTTACCCCTACAACCGTTTTTCAGATCAACATGTTAGACATACTCCTAGAATCAACCAGTAATTCAAAAAATGCTGACAGATAGCATCAAGTCGGCGCTATTTTGCTATGCACATATTTACATTTATTTCACATCCAAGCCATTAAGTTCATATATATAGCGTTATTTATTCCATAGCCGTCCTTTGGTCATTGAAATCTAATTTTGTGTACAGGGTAGCGTTTGTACAGTTTTGTAGTTACTGCAAAGTTTCTCATTTTGCTGTGTGAACTGGTACTTGTCCAGGCATAGTTATTTCTTTTGCTTACCCAGTAATTACAATATAGCTTTCCGATCTGGTTAACTGCGCCGCTATTGAATACGTAGTTAAGTCTCTTCCCAATATTGACTCGCTTACTTTTACCCCAAGATTATCCCGGGTTACGTTGGTGTGTGCTCCACTTCCACCCCTTATGTGTGTTCCACGTGTGATCCATCTCCTTATGCGGCGAATTTCTTGAAAGTTTCCTTCAGTAAGATGCTGCAGCGTGGTCAGCCTCCATGAATTAGGACTAGTGTCCCTTTAATTTAGCAAAATCACAAACTTAGTCCCGTGTAAACCTTTTGACGTCTTCATTTTGCTTCATCATAAATCATTTTATCCTTTAAGTTCAACGGTTTGAGGCGTAACCTTGTGGAATTCACTCATAGGAATGAAAGAAATAACTATGTTTTCCGCATTTGTCTTTGTTGTTTGCCAATGTGGAAAACAATGGTTACTCTTTTCATTCCATTTAATCCTTTCCTGGACCGACGTTTGGTCATTTGTTATTTGAACTTATTTATTCCTTATCAAGTCCTATTTTATTTTTTTACTTATTGCTTGTATCAGAGCATCTCAGCTGCTCAGTTGCTAAATTTCTTCACTTGATGTATCATAAGAGGCTTGTATAGTTTTCAAGTCAATGATATTTTTAAACTATGCACAATTTACTTTCAAGGCTTTCTCAGGACCTTTTATTCATATTTTGGAGAATTTTTTCAGCTTCTTTGAGATATTTTAAAATAATAATTCAACGGCTAAATGCAGGAAATGGGGTACCTGAGAACTGTTTTCGGCAAAAGTAGGATGAATGGGGATAGGAATGAGTAAGTGATATAAGAATGTAGGTTGGATGCTCCAGTAATGGACATTTATGAAAGGAGTGTGCTTCGCTGGTTTGGCCGTATTGAGGGAGTGGATAAGAGTCAAATAACGAAAAATATATATGATATTGGAATGAATGGTGTGAGAGGAAGGGGTAGACCAAGAAAGTGATGGGTGAATGTGGTGCAAGAGACTCTAAGGAGGCGGGACATAAGTAGTCTTGAGAATAGTATTGCGCATATGAAGTACATAATTCATGAATGTAATAGAAGCCGAAGAGGTATTCAAGTATATGGTATTTTGAAGGATATTATTTAAAGACAGCCAGTTCCTTTTTTCTATTAACAGCAGTAGTAAGTAAGTTCTTTGATTTTGCATACCCCGAAAGGGAATGACGTGATCATTCATAATTCCACGGCCTTTCCTGGGCGCTTCTCGGGAATAATGTGCCCACCACAATGCACATTATTCCTTACAAGACGCCCTGGAGAGGACGCAAATCGTTGAATATTTTTTTAAATCACAGAAGGACAAAGCATCTTCAGAATTTGCACGATTTTCTGTAGTCAATATTTATACAGTAGTTTTCTCACGTTGAAATATCTCCACGTCAGATTCGATAGAATCGAAATAGAACTCAATACCCAAAATGCAACTGTGAGGCAGTTGAATAAATTAAAAACTAATTATCTCCTCCATTATGACCCCCTTGAAATATTAATTTTCCTGCTAGAAAAACTGGAATACATACTCATTTGACTGAAAGGATAAATCCAGTGATCACCGTATAGTAAGAATTTTTTATTCATGAGCCTTTCTCTGCTCCGTTCATCTTTGCCACCGGTAGTGTAATTTTGCACGATTAATTAAAATTACCCCCAGTAAAGAAGCTGGTGTGTAATTTAATTTTATAGGAGAGGGTATGTGAACTTAGGTAATTTCTTAAATCTATCTTTAAAATGTTTTTAGAGTAGTATTTTCACCAAATATATACGGTTCATTCCATGTCAACTCGACGAGGTGATTGCCCTTAGGGTAACCTATTTTTTCCAAATTTGGCTAATCGTCTTCATTTGATAGTATATTGAAAAGTCTGAAGCCGTTTTGTAATACATCCAACCGTTTACGAGATATTCCAACGTTGCAAAATTTTGAATTTTATAAAAGTGTCTACACATTTCACGGCATATCTCCGAGAATATTGAAGCTACAAATGTACAAAAGGGGCTTATTTTAAAGGTCTTAAAATAAAAAAGTATAGTAATAGATTTTATTTCCGACTTTAAACAATTTCATTAAGATTATAATAAATTTCAAATCGAATTTTGACGATGTACCTTTACCCTCGATTTTGCTATTTTTTAATATTTTGTAGATAAAACCCTCCTCAAACAAATTTAAAAATGTTGGTAGGCGTAATATTTCATTTAAGAAAGAAAAAAGTTTTCAGTGTCGGCGTAACGCTGGCCGCTCGCCGCGGCGCGGCTTCCAGCTAGCGCGCCGACCATACGGTTCGATTCTCCTCCAAACGCACCAAATATGTACCACAAAAGATGAAATTTGTTCTTTCGGGTACATTATAAACGCTTTTGAACAGCAAGTCTTCCTTCGACTGGGGTATAGTTGCATGACAGGAACGTATACTCTCCAAGGCAGGTGCCTCCGGGAATCTTCTCGCCAGCCTCTTCTTTTCCACCTTCACCTGCTCGTCAGCTACAAACTCGAAGTCTATCCCTTTTACGTTCGATTTAGCCCATTTGTAAGGTTCCTCAGGAGTCTGAATTTGTTCCTCAAACGGGCGCTGCAGACTGGCACGAGTGGCTAATCGCTTCAGTATCCCTAGAAGACCGTCACTGGAACCCTTTCCGTGAGTTGTGGCAAAGAAATGCTATTCACCATCAACTCAAAAATCTTCTTGGTGATGCAACAAATTCAATATATTGTAGCGGTTCTTGTATTGGGCCACCACACCGTCGGAAAAGTAAACTATTTTGCGGAGGTCAGGTACCCTTTTTCGAAGGATGGCTATAAGCTTTCTTCTGTCTGAAATAATAACGCGATAAAGAGGCATGACTTGATCGCTCCTATTTCTGTGGTAACATGCAAACGGATGTCCTGTAGCCTGGCAGAAACTTCAGTGCACACCTTGTACGTAATCTTGGTACAGAAAAGAGAAATTCTCGGAGAAATCGGCCACAACGGCAACTTCACATGATTTCAGATAGTCTTTCAAGATAGTCTTTCAGATAGTCTTCAGACCTTTAAGTAATATGCAGTTTGCATACGATCAATGTAGCCATGCCTCCGTACTACTATTATATTCTCATCGAAGGCCTTGCAGAAACTATCTACATCCTTAATTTGAGTTTTTAAGGCACAGCGATTTTCCTGAGTCCATTGTTTGAAACGTACCTCATCGGTACAATTTTCCCTGAAGTACACTGAAATTATCTTTTTTATTCTATCTATACCCCCACATTTTCCAAAGACGTCATCGCCGTTTTCTTCCCAGGCAGTTTTTCTGAGCACTCACTCAGGAAGCACATTTCTGACGGAGGGCTGCAGAGTGACAATTCCAGGCAGTCCCGATAAGTGTTGAACACTGGTTTTCCATTCTCCGAATGTATTTGTTCAAATGCAGCACCAAGGTACTGCAGCTTAAAATTCTGGTTGATCATACAAACGCATATGGTGTGTGTGCCAGGTGCACCAGCCATTACACACTCGGGAGGCCTCAAATCTGGAAATTTGGAGAAACCAATTCTTAAATCAGGATTTTTCACTTTGAAACCTTCGTAGGCTTCCCTTAGACCACAGGATTAGCCTTTTCTGCTTTGTGACTTGCACATTCTCCTCTTTCACTCTCTTCCACTCTCTTCTTCCGGCCATTTCTCGACTAATATCTGAGAACTCGATGACTTTCAGCTCGGTTTCCTTGGAGAGGGATTTGCCTTGTTTTGCGTTAGCGGAGTAGAGAATTCCTTGCTCAGATGCATACTTTTTTCCGAAATATGTCGAAGTTTGAAACTCTTGCTGTATCTGCGAAATACTCCAAGATTTAGGCAAGACAGGAAAAATTAAAAATTTTCGCTCATTTTTGTGGCGAACTTATCCTTCGGCTGCATAAGCATTTCCCTTAACATTCTGTTAACTCCAAGTTAACTTTCATTTCTTCAGATGTTGGAATGCTCTCTTAAATTTTTCCCTCTTCACCAGTCACCTTCTGTTGAGATAATCGCAAAGCAGTGGTAGCTGTTTTACATTTTGCTTCCTGATATTTACTTGATCTATGCAAATTATTAGCACTGACAGGTGTTTGATCCAGGGATTTTAAAGTTTCGTTCAAGCTTAAGCGAATTTTTTTCCGGAGAGTACTGACTCCCATTGATTTAATCAGTCCTGCTCTCTTTCGTGGAACTAGCAGATGACTCTTTGACTGAGAACCTTGAGATGTCACTATAAACGGTCCTCTGGTGGTCGTCTTCATATGCCTGCACTGATGGATTTTCCGGGCTTTGTTACGAGCAAACTGGACCCATCACTCAGCCATCTTCTTCGACTCGTTGAATTTTCTTACACCCACTTTACATTGTACTCAGAGTTACCTTCCCTCTATGACTCCAGATACTGTGTCATGAAAGGCGTAGTGAAAGTTGCAAGAGATTATCCACAGATTAATACAGCGAACGTTCCCATGCAAATTCAAGGGATTGCAGCAATGCCCTTGACGAACCTCGTAGTAAAATAAATATTTCTTATCATGAATCAATCCGTTCTGGCGTAACTTTTTGGAAGTTCAGTTTCAAATATAGACAAGGCCAACTATGTTTAAATCCACAAGAGTATTTTATTAGTACAACTAGTTTCAACGCTACGGCGTTGTGTAGTGTACCTGATGAAGACGCCGTAGCGTTGGAACTAGTTGTACCAATAAAATACTCTGTGGATTTAAACATAGTTGGCCTTGTCATTATTCCTTATCATGACGGCTGTACACTGCGATAAAAGCACCCACACCACTCCTCAACTTGATCAATTCTATTTCACGAGTAGAGTAGCTGCTAAAACCAATTAAAACAGTCTCTCTAGAAAATTTCTTTTTTGAAGCGTCACCGATGGAGAACTTCATATTTAACGGATACAACCCCACAACGAAACATTGCACTAAAACTGACGGAGGACTAAAAAAATGTGCCTACGTAAAATTCTGAACCCTTACTGACAGACGCCACACGACAATTGACTGATTGCTTGCCGATCCGATCGTTTGCGAATAGAACCGAAATTTCCGTTAAGTTTTTTGTTTGTTTTACACCTACTCTGAAAATGTTTTTCTTTCTTAAATTAAATATTACTCCTACCAAACCTTTTTTAATTTGTAGAGGAGGGTTGTATCTACAACATATACTAAAATGAGGAAAATCGAGGACACAGGTACATCGTCAAAATTCGATTTGAAATTTTAAAATTGTTATAAACTTAATGAAATTGTTTAAATTTTGAAAAATAATCCATTATTATACTTTTTTACTTTAAGACCTTTAAAATAAGCTCTTTTGTACTTTTTTAGCTCCAATGTTTTCGGAGACATGCCGTGAAATGTGTAGACACTTTTGTAAAATTCAAATTTTGCGACGTTGCAATATCTCGTAAACTGTTGGACGTATTACAAAACGGCTTCTGGATTTTTAATATGCTATCAAATGAGGACGATATGCCAAATTTGATCAAAATCGGTTACCCTAAGGGTCATTTTTGCCGATTTTCTGGTCGAATTGACTGCGAATGACCCATACATGTTATTGTAATATATATTCACTTGAAAAACAACAAATGGAAAAATTGCCTAGCAACGAATAGGAAACAATATCGAAATTTGCATTAATTTTGCGTTTAAGGCGGCTTTACACATGGAAGTTGACTTCTATGGAAGTAGCGAGTGCAGCGAAGTATCGATTTATATCGCTACTTGCATGACATAGCTCTGCTTACACATTACTTCCGGTTTACCCGCAAATAAATGAATAGTGGAACTAAGGAGGCGAGAAGAGGTAAATTCAAAACAACGAATATGGCGTACCAACTCCAAATGCAAAGAAGAAGACGAGCTATTTTAGCCGTAGCTCTTTTGGATACTACGAATATACTATATTATACTCAAAACATGCTTATCGAAAAATTGTGACCATTTACCCACCACATTAAATGTATTCCATTACAATGAATTTGCAATATAACTAATTATGATGTACAAATACTCTGATATTACACTTTCTTGCCACGACATTGCAGTGAATGCATTCACTACAAACTTACTTGCTGCCTAATGAGTTAGCACTCCCTTCGTCCATCGATAGAAATTAACTTGCCATCTATGAAATATATCTCCCACAGTATACATACAAGATTCGATGAACATTCTATGCCAGAAAAAAAGATTATCCATATAACGTCCCAGCATTCATATTTGTAGAGCCAGCCAAACTTGGAGGGCAGGAAGCAAAGACAGGGTTAACCTATTTACATTCAATCACATGAAGAATGCCTTCCGTCATAATGAAAAAATTCAGGTCCATTGATACACTTTTAATAGATCAATTATTGTGTACAATGAAACATAGGTATGCACACACATTGGAAAACTACTAATAAAATCCACTGACAGGGGAATAGCTCTATACTTTCACAAAACACTATCACAGTCTTTTTATCACAGCCAAATTATGAATTCCATAAGAGTGATGACACACGTATCTCTCAGCGAAACCACTTAGTTGGTAATTAATCTGGCTATCTTAATTAGTGGAATACCTCCAAGAAAACTTTGCGTATGTTAAATGGACGACGAGATTATACACAAAGGATTGCACATAAATTGCACATGGAAAATAACGACACTAGAGCAAAAACAAACCAATTTGTCACTCACATCACCCGCATTACTTAAAACAACTGTTTTAAATTGATATTTCAATAAATACTTCTGGTTACTAACTTGATTTATCGGGAAACAAAGCCAAACAATTTTCACATCAGAAAGTAAACAACGGCGAATCACAAGTCTGTGGACGTTCAAAAGTGAGCCTACGCGCTTGCGAAATAGTTCCGTCGTATTGTGTAATGAATCCTGTTTCAAACTGAGTTAAGAAGAGTATCAAGCTAATTTTTAATTGAAACCAGTTGAAAGACATTTTTGGAAGGTAATATCAACACAGCTTTTAATAAATTACTAATTTAATATATTAACCAGGCAGAAAATTTCTCCGGAAGTTTTGCAATACTATCGCTGAATCGAAATGCTACTTGCAGGCAAAATAGAAGCCAGTCTATTTTCCTTGCAAGTGCTAACCGCGGTCGATTAGTTCCGCTATCGACCCCTACTGCCATGGAAGTACGTGCTTACACATCGAAGTACCACTTACAAGCGACTTGCAAGGCTACTGTCATGGAAGTAACTTCCATGTGTAAAGCCGCCTTTAAACTTCAAATATTTCAATTTATCGATCGATAGAGAAAAATCGTCTGAAATAATTAAATGTTTTGAAGTTTTGGGCTCACTTTGGTCAAAGAATGAAACTTGTATCTCAATTATTTCATATTTTAATAATGAAAGAAATTTACTCTTCACGGAAATTATCCGTTTTTCCAATTTATACCAATTAAAAAACAAACTCCTATCGGGACTCGAAACCAATGAAAAATATTGGGATTTTCGATTTTTTCCTGACTTGATACCAAATTCCAACCCTCCCCTGAAAACTTCAACCTTTTATCTCGATTAGAAATGCCCAGGAATTTGTATCAATGAGTGACTGAGTCAGTCAGTCAGTCAGTTTGGTAGCTTTCTATATTACTAACTAATAATGTCATCAGAAATTATGCTTCATTTGAGTTCTGAGAAGGTTAAATTTAATAAAATTTCAGGGGGAGAAACACCCCCTCTTGAAGTGGGGGTTCCCCCAGACACCCCGGAGTGTTGGTGGTCCTGGGGTGATCCCATGCCCCCCCCCCCCAGCTTAATTCCCTGGCTACGCCCATGCCCCTCTCAGATCTAATCTCCTTCCCTCACCTCACTCATCAGACAAGGAAGTACTCAAGCTTCTGCCAGAGACTCAATTTCCAGGCCGCAAAATAGGTGACATGATTCACCTAAGGACTCCTATCTACCCAAATCTGGCAAACTGGAGACAGTCCTGTAGCACTGTAACTTATGATGATGTAAGACTGGCCGCCAATAGATTTATCCCATACAAATTAACAGGGGTAGGCATAATGTTCATAGCACATCTTCAGGAAGGGCAGGAATAACAATGTTCCGCTGAGTAATGAGAATTTTAAAGGAAAGTTCCGCTAGCTTATCATTCAGCTGCATAAGGAGAAATTCAAACGAACTGTTATTTCTCAAATGGATTAATACTGAATATCGCTATGAAAATAACTAAATGAAATTTTAAAAATATGGCATATAAAATGTTGTGCATCTTCAGGAGATAAAGATATTTTTCATTAAATATTGAACACTTTGATTTTCGTATTAATATGTTGCATTATACGTTCCAGGTAGATTTTATTTGCTTCCACTAATTGTTCATTGTTCGTAATATATAGCAGTTTCACTCTACCTTCATCATTTCCTTCTTATTTCAGGATTAACCCGTCCATTTCTATCATGAATTAACATTTTGTCTGATTTCTTGAGATAAATAACCTAAAAATAAATATATTGATTTCCTAAAATTGATAAAGAAGGCATCAGACTTCTTATACACAGCCTTCTAAGTTCTTCTTCAGTGCGATAATACGTAATTTCATCAGATTATGACAAATTCTACCTCAAAATAGCATTGGAGTCAGCTGATTAATCCGATAAATTTAAATATATTTCGTCAGTTCCATCGTCGTCATTCATTGTCTATTTAGGAAAAAACATCAACTGTATTTTATATCATCATCATACTCCTATATAAAAATTGAATGGTGTCTGTCTGTTGCTCAATCACGCGAAAACTACCAAACCGATGGAGCTGAAATTTGGCATGCAGTGAGAAAATGTATCTGGGTATAACATATGCTATACTAAAAAGCCCTCAGGGCTCCAAAAGCCGCCCACCCGCCCGGTGGTCCATGCTAAGCATTGGTTTCGGTGCAGTGCTTTCATTTTTTTGCTTTTTAAAATTATTTTCACTAATGATAGAGGACTGGGTTTATTTTCATCGGATGGCTGAATAAATGAAGTTTCTGATAAATTCCATCGATTTTCTTTTCCGCTTCGTAATTGTCTGAAGATAATGTTTTTTTCTGAAAAATCTTACATTTTTCTCTGAAATCAACAATAATCATTCAATTTTGAATATTTTTGAACTTGAATTTTGAATTTCCTTGTCAACCAGAGATTTGATTCTCAAAGGATATTTACGCATCTGACATTAATAAATATCACGTTTTCCTGCGAGTGAGAGCACGTAGATTGAAAATCTGTAAAAGATGGGCCCCGAGTCCCCAGGGGCCCATGATAGATTGCTTCGGGGGGGTAATCGATATATTCAATGCATATTTACGAGTATACTCTTCAATGTCTATTCTCAATGTAGCTCTCATAGGGCCACTGGATGTGTATGAGAGAACACTAGCGTAGTAATGGATACACACAAAGGAATTAAATGTGCGAGAATATTTACGTGCAGCGAATAGTAATGGTAATAATGCATCTGTTGCTACAACAAACACGGCGTTGTTTATTAATGTTTAATACTCCGATATATTACACGTAGTGGAACCGTCTGTCTCATTAAGATTGCGGGACTGTTTTTTTAGACCAATTCCCACTTCATAAACGATACGAGTTATTTATATATGTAAAAAATTGATGAGGTGCAGTAAACTTAAAGAGTCACTCAATCATCGAGTTGCCTATTCAAGACTTTCACTCGCCGCTGAGTTGAACTTCAACGGTTACCTTCCGCTAAGTCTTAATATTAATACAGTGTATATACCCATCATTCTTTATGAAAATGCAACCAAGAAGACTATATCAAGTCTCCCTAAACGCAGCACATATAAAATGTGTTTTCTATAAAACAAACTCTTGAATGACATATTGTCATGTTTGACCACACTTTAGATTTGTCAGAAGCTAAGACCAGTGGCGTAATTCGGGGGTGGCAGTTGCCACCCCAGAATATTACAACCCAGAATTTTACAACCCAGTATTTTTCCACCCCAGAATTTTTGAGTAAAGATCTTAATAATTAAAGAATAGGTGAAATATGAAAATCGGGATGACATACACCTGTATTCATCAAAACGTTTTATAGGAATCTTGATTAATACCTACCTTACCAAAATCCACATCGGAGATAGATTAAACTCTTTCTAGTACCAACAAAGGGTTCCAAACAAGATTTCTCACATAAACCACATGTTCCTCTTTGCGCACATGTTCTATTGACTTCACAAATATTTCAATCCAAAAGCCCCACGACCAATCAATGCTCTGACCACTATTCCCGAAATTACATCACTGCCATAATGAAAGGTGCATTGCCATTAAATGTATCTTTAAGCGTAGCTCGCGCCTGGTGAAAGTAAAAGAAATGAATGAAGCCCATAAGGAAAGCAGTAAGGAACAGAAAAAGGGTTGAAAAGAGTATTGCACAATCCTTTCCATTTGAAGTAAATTTATTTATGGCCAATTCACTGTACAGGGAATCCCCAGCTTTACTATATTCTATGTCCAGGATGCTGAGTCAAATGAACAGTTTTCAACGATTACAACAAAACGAAGGATTTATTGCCAAAATCATTCGGAACAACACTTTTCCATACAAATTTGAGTCTTCTCCAGAGCAGTTCTAGAAGTCTTGTCGTCGTTTCTCTGGGGCTGAAGGAAGAAAGGCGCGATTCATACCGCCTGAAATATTGCACACGAGAGAATATCTTATTAAGTATTTTATACACACATGATAATGGCACAGTTCTGAGTAAATTCCTGATCTCAAATCCTGATGCACATTTTAAAGGTGGATGTCCAACCTGGAGAAATGATTAAAAAGAATTCTGCAGAGTGCTAAAAATTAAAAAACCTCTTGTTTCTCTATATATCATTCGGCTCTATTATGTGAATGATTGACATTGCAATTGCATGTTTATTAACCGAAATGAATGGCAAAGTATTCCACCAGAAGAAGTAGAGTGAATATGCCTATTTCAAATTTTACAGAGGTGATTCACTTCCTAGACATTGGGTGACATGGGTGATTTAGAGTTGCTTCAAATTATTAGAAATTATTCTCTCCTAGGCACCAATAACCAACAAAATTGTGTCCATCAAACACCTTCTTCGTACTCCATAACCCCTAAGTCTAACTCGCATTACACAACGAAGAATATCTGAAAAAATAGATCCCAGATATAAAGAAAATAAAGTTCGACCCAAATATGTGAAGCGAAACACTTGCAAATCAGAAGGAAGAATGATTTGTCGGAGAAGGGCACAAATTACACTCACCAGCACCACATACAGCTGAAAATGATGAACATAACGGCTCCCCAAGCTAATTTCGTACGAAACACCCCAGCATTCACCACGATTTTGAAAGCTTCCTGGACGTAGGGATTCTGCTTCCATGCACATTAAAAAAATTGAAACATTACGCTGCAATGAGACACGTTTAATGAGAAATCACACCCCCTGCCTTAGCCATGAATCCACACTTCAAGGAAACATGTCCCCATATGAAAGCTGGATTCATGTTACACCCTCCCGCCACGTTGAGGCTGCAGGTAGGATTTGAGAGGGGCATGCACTACACTACCATGCTATTAATTTTCTCAACACTACACTACAAGTATTAGAGCAGAACTTAATTGGTTATTCTCATTAGTGTCATTACACTTATTTTACCACGTAAAATGCATGACTGGTTATCATTCCAACAACACTTAAAACTGTTAGGGCATCACTCATTTATACACTATCCAGAAGAATGCTGCAAGAAAAACATCCTATCAAAATTTGTGTACGTGTTTACAACAGATAGTGTAAAACATTTGTCAAATAATGTTGCACCGCGAAATGAGCAGAGACAAAGGGCCTTCACTCCAATGATCGCTACCTTCTACTCTTCTACCCTGAAAGAGACATCGAAATGCGACCGAATCTAAGCTCGAGTCAACTTGCGCTTCAACTCATCCCTACGCATCAATTTCGCTAAGTTTCAACGAATCCCTTCGCATCAAGTCTCAGCATTCTGCACACAGCTAACCTGAAAGAAAAGGATGCATAGATACCGATCACTCTACGCAAGCATGAGCCACATATATGCACTGAGTTCGTGGCTAAGTATCTCCGCAAACTCTCATTACCCTACACAATACGGCACATTCCGGGTAGGTACCTGAAAGAGATTACACCGCAGCATTCATTCGAAAAACTACTTGCCATGGCACTCGCTTGCCACTGCATGAATGCACAGATACAACGCAACGCACAATAGAAAATCACACTTCCACGCAACAATAGAAAACACTAAAAAAAAGAAAAAAAAATACATGCACAAAAACCAGCACCGAGAATAAATAGCTCAGGTGTGAGTGAGGTTGGAGGCGGAATAATTAGCCATGACTCAAAACTATCACTACCCACTACACGTCCAACCTGTAATAAGAAATCGCCACGGCATTTACACGCAAAAACTCAATACGCGCAAAACTCTCCAAGGAAAATATAGGTTACTCCAATTAATTGGAGTCACTTTAAGTTTACATCCCCAAGTTATAAAATTTTCAGATAATACTCTAATTTTGTGTGATGATGAAAGATTGACAGGAGACAGATTGGAAAAGAGAAGATGATGAAAGAGCCATTTCCCCTCGGAGAACCTGAAAAAGGAAACAATCATTAATACGGCTACTTCTCTAGTAGAAATCCACAAAAATACGCCAATATGTATTCTAGGTATATTCAGTAAATTTCATTAGAAATTGGATGATCGTCATTAGCGACTGGGTCAGCCTGAGAAATCGCCAATCGCAGCGCACGGCACGGACTATGACATCGAATTCCACAACACAAAATTGATTGCTCGCTGTTTGAGATATTGTGACAGAGCAATTAAGGAAGGCATTGCAATTAGGTTGGAGAACAATAATTTTAACCGAGACTCTGGGTAAAACCTGAGCAACAGCTTAAAATCCCTGCTTATAAAATTAAAATTACAAAACTAACTTATAGCGCCCAAACCTTGCCGGCAAGACATAGGTATATAACTTCTCATCTGACTCGCCCCTTTCGCCTTTATAGGCGGCCAATTTCCTGTCACGGCACTCACGGCCCCGAGGACGACGCTCGGACAGGCAGTTTTGCAAGCCTCAAACTCGAGTTAAAAGGTCATTTCGCAAACACCACGCTATAATGGCCTGGCCATTTAAAATTAAATTAATTCTTAGCCACGAATTTTCCTACTGCATAGTACAACAATGATAGAGGGTAACTCTCCCGTACAATTTGCGACTTAAGCACACCTGGGGGCTTATTCTCTATCTCGAAGCTACCGATGCGGTTGCTTCGAATAAGCTACCAGAATTGGCTACCAACCATATTCTCTAACTCGCGGGAGCTTTCTCAAGAACGTAAAAGGAAGTGGAGAGAAGTTTGATGAAAGGCGGGTATGAGAATCTTTTTAAACCAAATCTGCGGAAACTTCATTACCGGTGACGTCATTCTTAGAACCAATGGGAAAACTCGTCGCAATGTTTTTCCGTGGATAAAATGGTGAAACATGTTTTAAGGCCGTTTGCTTCAAATCAGTTAAATAATATACGAAGATGAAACTTTTAAAAGAAATGCGAAGGTGATACTCGCTACCACGGCCCGAAAAGTATCCCATTATGGGCTGGAATCACGTAACTCACCGAAGGTAAATATGGCTTTCCGTCACTCCAGTTAATATCTTTTTTGTGAAAAATCTCGCTAATGGCGAAAATGACAAAGAAACCCAGTGAAAGTGCAAAGAATGCGCATTTAATAAATGTAAGAAACATACCCGTGAGTTGGATAATTATAGATAGATAAGCGTTAGAAAATGACCATTATTTAAGCAGGGTATACGGAGGCCGCGCTTCGTAAGGCTACCGTGGGACCTTATTGGGGCTACGGAAGTAGCTTCGTGACATTTACAGAATATGGGTGGGAGCCTAATATGCTACCGGTAGCTTCTGCTTGCTCTTTCTCCGGTAGCTTCCATGATAGAGAATACCGATGGGAGCAAGTAGCTTGTTGAAGCATCTTTTCGCCAGAAAGCTCCGATGCTTCGAGTTAGAGAATAAGCCCCCTGGGTCACCTATTCGGTTCCTCAAAACTCATTTCACTCTAGTTGAATGGCTGCCCAAGACTTTCTACATAGGTGCATTAGATTCAAGGAACAACCTAGCGGTCATGAATTATGCCAGCCATGTATTTCACCACGACCAGAACGTCGTTTTCTCGCAAGCCGCAAAAATTACTTTTGCATATTAATTCATTTGCATGACCAACACGATTGCATAAGCGAAAGCATGTAATCCATTCCACAAGACCCAAGCAATTCCGCGGTAAAGCATTACCTAACCCTGGTGCGGACTAGTAAGTAACTAATTTAGCTATCAACACACGAACACCACATTACAGACTTTCCCCTCACCACTTTAAAATTAAATGTCCTCCCATTCCTCAGTAACACCATGGGAGAATCCTGGAACCGAAACGAGATTTCGCGGTACAACAATAACTTAAAACAAATTAAGAAATGAGTTTACGCGGACCCTGTCCGTCGAACATTTAGGGGGAGCATAGCAACTCATCCCGACTAAAAACGAAAGCGAATTTCCAGCAAAAATGTTCACACAATATCAGCAGACCATCCAAACTGCTGCAAGATGGAAACTTCAAAATAATCATTAAAATTTGGTTATAATGGAGAAATCCTACGACAGAAGTCCGCATTGTTTCTCGATAACCTATGCACCCTAAAATTTCTATAGAGCTAGAACATAAATCACATTTGATCAGGTATTTGCTAGAGATACGAACTTACCTCTCCGGCTCACGGAGGCGAAATGTGATCGAGTAAAGGAATCCGATGACGAGCACTCCAGTCACAGTCTGCCTTGGATCACGTGACCGAATGACGATTTGGACGGCACCTGCTTTTCAAGTAATTTTGCATGAAAATATATAAATAAAAAATAACGTATACAATTGTATGCCTGTAGCTCATTTCAAGAGATATACGAAAATCTCATCTAAAAAATAGCAATAAATATTCGAAAATGGTAATTCATCGCTCGAATAAATAGAGCGCGCTATCACACTTAGCGTTTTATTAACACTTTTCAGGCTTTCGCTACGACTCTAATGAGTACAGCTACGCAATGATAAAAGTAATCTTTTATTTAAACAACCATCTTCATTCACCATCCGTAAACAACAAATAATGCGATTATCAATGATATCGCTGATATTCTCTTACTGGGAATAGATGGCAGCACTTGTTTGGTCACGTGATGATCGCCGGGTTGGGTGCCGGGTGAACTCCTCGACAGTTTCCATATCGCCGCCATGAGCATGAGAGGTAAGTCAATTCGTGTGCTATCCTTTTTATGTTGTTTTCCGGATTACGAGAGCTCTATCGTAGCAAGACTTTTCGAGGTTTACTTTAGCGATCCTTGAAAACTGCCCCTTAACATTAAAGTAGGCTATCATTTCCATAACCAAAGGCGCATTGGTGTGGTATTTAATTGAGCGTAATTCATGAATAAAATGGGTACTTTTTGAGTCTTATGTCAACAAGGTTTAATGCATTCTCATTTCCAAGTTTCGCATGAGACAATTAGGTAGGAAACTGTCTTGCGGCTAATATGTACTCCAGGAAGGATGATACGTATGAGTTATTTACCAGTTTCCGATCTTCTCAACCTGCCCTTCTAATTGAATGCCCCTTACATAAAATTACTGGAATATGTAGGGTTTTAAATTTCGTGTATTTTCACAACTATCGAAACTGTTTTCCCAAAGCCCTCTGACCATAAATGATACTCTTTCCTCGTAGTTCCTACGACATAGTTCCAAAACAATAGTACCTATATGTAAGATTTGGTGCTTTCCTGGCGCACGATGTGATTGAATTCTTCACGGGACTCACACTAGGTGAGATGTTCAGCCAGAGCCGACGTTTCAATGGCTAACGCCCTGAGGACGATGGCAGAGTTAGCCATTGAAACGTCGGCTCTGGCTGAACATCTCACCTGGTGGGAATCCCGTGAAGAATTCATTCACAATAGTACCTATATTTCCAGAAATCTTGAGTCGCTCAGAAATTCACGCTCACAGTTGTACTTTCCTTCATCTCACGTTTTGCCCGATAACGATTTGGCCTTTAAGTATCTCCAATCAGAGATCATTCTATGCTGTTCTCTAAACATATTAGTTCACAGGCCTATTAACGCTGTCAAATAGCTCCTCCACTATATTCTCTCCACACGTCCTGGATAACATTCCGTTGATTAGTATCTTTCCTGTTTTGTCGTCGACCTTTCGAATAGCGCACGCTCTTCTTTCTGTATACCTATTTTCCATTTCCTCGCATTGTGCTATCCACCAATTTTCCTTTCTCCGACTGGTTTCAGCCGTACTCGGTGGAGTTAAATTCCTCATACCTCCTCTTGCCCAGGTCAGTGTCGAAGTATTTCCACTTCTGTGTTTCTAACAGTTTCTTCCGTGGCCCAATGCTTCTTAACCCAAGCTTCTATTACTCCTAATGTTTCCCCTGCCGCACTTATCTTGTTTTTATGCTCTCCCATCTTTCCTCGATTGTTTCTATTTATTTTCACTTTCCGTGCTTATGTCCACTACTCGTGTTATTCCCTCCTTGGATCAACCAGGAGAAATCATTAGTGCTCCCACCAGTCCAACTCTAGGTTCAGTCCGTCGCAGTCCAGTCTAAATAAATCACGAGCCCTTCCACCGCGTCAGGGTTCTAGTCGAAGGGAAGGATGGCGTTACATAAGGGGGAAGAATTTGATCCGGTATCTCCTGTGGAAGTTCCAGGTAAAATTGTATTTCAGTTTAGTGGAAATTACTTCTATGCAACAAATTCAAGCCACCATTTGAATGCGTGTGGTACGCACATAGAGGATTCGGAAAGAGTAACAGTAAATTTGGCATAAAGTTCATGATGTGAATTAATGTAAACCAGGGTGCTTGAGAATTTCAGCCATGATATCCTAATCAGATAGGTCCTTCAAAGTCTTGCTGCACCAGTGAGAACAAGGTGGTGGAAACCACATAGGTATTTGGTGGAATCCACATACGTATTTGGTGGAATTCACGCGATATTTATCGCCAGGCCCACAAATCCTCAGCCCAAGGTTCCAATTTCCATCGTGGGAACCCATCCAATATGACCCACTCCAACTCCACATAGGTTTCACGTTAACTCCTCGTAGAAAATCTCTCATCCATCCCGTTACAACGTAACTTCCATTCACTATAATTCTTTGATGAATACCACATTACCTAACGCTAAATCCTCACGGAATATAAAATTACTCATCCGGTACTCGTTAAATTTCCAACCAGGATCCATGTAGAAAACTATTTTCCACTAGCCTTCAATATTGAATCCCATATGTTCTGAACATTAGGTATTCCTGTTATCTCGAGGCATGCTCTATTACAAAGCCTTCCAAAGTCAGTATTATTCTTATTATATATCCAGTCTAAACCTTCTCTGCCTACACCTTTATTTAAACAACTTTTAAATTAGAGAGGCAGTGGTTAATGATTAGTGCAACCTTCCACTGAACAACAGTTGAATTTAATCTCCTTTAAAAGGTGGATATTCAGCATTGATTATAGAATTGGTTAAGTTCATCGTAATAAAATGCATAGCTCGTAGTAGACTGAAATGAGTTGTGCTGGGGCAGAAATTTCCAAATCAACATTATTTTCATAGTGCAGAAAGTGATTAAAATTTTACTCCCACCAATGTACTCCAGTGTATTTCAAGTGGGATTTACAAACCTGTTCTGTTGGGATCCACAAACTTTATTGGAAGCTGGGGAAAATGATGGAATATCCATGTATGATGGGAATTTTCCATAAATTTTTGTAAATCAAAGTACATTTTTCTCCCATGTTTGGATAAGTTCCCTTGCCTTATCAGTAGGTAGCTAAATTTATTAGGGTCAATATGGTACAAGGTGATAATACGAGACACCCGATGTGTGTCAACTCTCGCTGTGATGAATGTTGGGAGTACACATCATGGATGCCATTTATCATGAATCAGTTTAATATCACTTAAATGAAATGGTGGCCCATTAGTTTCGTTTTAGAATGACTGACTGCAAACACTGCCTACTATATGCCAACCTGATAAGTTGACTGAATAATGTTGTATGGGGGTATGCATGTAGACGGTGCACTTGGGAGGTTAACATTTTTTCATTGGCTACTTGGTGCCTACCTTATCCGTCTGTCTTGGTGGATGTTCAAGGCTCAAGTACAGAAGTGCTCTTGTGTTATTCCATAATAGTTTGATAGCAGTTGCGTAATACCTATTAGGGCCATTGGAGAGTAAATTACTTTGTAGTGGAGCATTAGAGAAAACCTTCAGCTATTAACATTTTTCGAAATTTCTCTTAGGAAAAGCTCCTAGGCTAGTGTGTATTCCATTCCTCATCAACACAGTCTAGTGGAAATTCCTGGATTTTTGTCAGAAGACAATCGTTGAATAGCATGATGGGCTTATTTTTTCAGCCAGAATTGGGGGTGAAATGCAGTAATCACAATGAAATCATGTTGGTTAATGAAGAAATTTTGATTGTGCATGGAGTCAATTTTTTTTCAGGTGTCCATCCTGTGACAGATCAACACACTTAAGGGCCTGCAGGCAGTACAAGCAACGGGTCCCACTTTGTTAAACAAGTCGCAAGAGAAGAAAGTGGAAAATAATAATAGAGGTTTCTCCGGAGTCCCCAGGTCTTCGGGGACCATAGGAAACTGCCTACTTTGCCTTATTGGTAATCCTGCTCAGTGCCCATTTAGAACAGTAAAGTACCTACATATTTGTCTATTTCTGCATGAGAACTGGTTGCCTTATTGATTTTCTTTAATTTTTCAGGTTCTCAGAGGGGAAATGGCTCTTCCATCATCTTCTATTTTCCAGCCGGTCTCCTGTCAAAATTTCATCATCACACAAATTTAGAGTATTATCTGAAAATTTTTTAACTTGGGGATGTAAACTTAAAGAGACTCCAATTAATTGGAGGAACCTATATTTTTCTTGAAGAGTTTTGCGCTAATTGAGTTTTTGCGTGTAAATACCGTGGCGATTTCTTATTACAGGTTTGACGTGTAGTGGGTAGTGATATTGTGAGTCATGGCTAATTATTCAGCCCCAAACATCACTCACATGAGAGCTACTTATTCTCGGTTATTGTTTGTGCACGTCCTTTTTCTTTTTAAGTGTTGTCAATTTTTGCATAGATGTGTTATTTTGTGCATTGTCATATTTGTGTATTCATGCAGTGGCAAGCGAGTGCCATTGCAAGTGGTTTGCGAATGAATGCTGCGGTGTAATATCTTTCAGGTACCTGGAATGTGCTGTATTTGGTAGGGTAATGAGTTGGCGGACATGCTTAGCCACGAACTCTGTGCATGCATGTGCTCATGCCTGCGTAGAGTGATCTGTATCCATGCATCCTTTTCTTTCAGGTCAGCTGTGTGCAGAATTATTATTATTATTATTATTATTTATTTATTTACGGGTTAACCCATTTACCAAAATTTTACACAAAATTCCACAGATAATATAAAATAACAAACACACATATAGAATCCATTAAAATTAGTCAATACAAGATTGCACGAATGACGTATAATACATGTAGGTAGGTACATACAACAAAGAACATATAAAATATGAAGATATCCAGCTGGGTATACCAGAATGCAGAGATAGATACTGAGAAATTGATGTGTAGGAATGAGTTGAAGTGAAAGTAGTGATGACATGAGCTTAGTTTTGGTCGCATTTAGAGGTCTCTTTCAGAAAGGAAGGCAGCGATCATTGGAGTGAAGGCCCCTTGTCTCGGCGCATTTTTGGCGGTGCAACATATTACTCGACAAATATTTTACACGATCTGTTGTAAACACATACACAAATTTTGATAGGATGTTTTTCTTGCAGCATTCTTCTGGAGTGTAATTATATGTGATGCCCTAAAAGTTTTAAGTGTTGTTTAAATGATAACCTGTCATGCATTTAAGCGTGGTAACATAAGTGTAGATGACACTAATGAGAATGAACAAGTAACTTGGGCTTTAATTTCCCTGATGTAGTGTAGTGATGAGAAAATGAAATCGCATGGTAGTGTAGTGCATGCCCCTCTCAAATCCTACCTGCAGCCTCAACGTGGCGAGAGGGTGTAACATGAATCCAGCTCTCATATGGGGAGATGTTTCCATGAAGTGTGGATTCGTGGCTAAGGCAGGGGGTTTGATTTCTCATTAAACTTGTCTCATTGCAGCATAAGGTTTCCAGTTTTTATGTCCACAGAAGCAGAATCCCTTTGTCCAGGAAGCTTTAAAAATTTGGTGAATGCTTGCAGTTTTTTATAAGAAATTAGGTTGGTGAGCCGTTATGTTCATAATTATCAGCTTTGTGTGGTACTGGTGAGTGCAATTTGTGCTAATCTTCCCTGACAAATCATTCTCTTCTGATTCTGCAAATGTTTCGCTTCCCGTATTTGGGGTCTACCTTTTCCTATATATATATATATAACTTGGGTGTATTTTTTTCTTATGTTCTTCATTATGTAATGTGAGATTGATTTAGGGGTTATTGAGTGTGAAAAAGTTGCACAATGGGAACAGAATTGTTGGTTATTTGTTCCGAGGAGAAAGTAGTTAATTTTAAGCAGCTCTTAATCAGTCACCAATTGTCAAGGAAGTAAATCACCTTTACAAGATTTGATTTGTTCATATTCAGTCTACTTTTTGTGATGGAAATCTTTGCCATTCAATTCTGTATGCAAACATTCCATTACAATATATTATGTGCCAGTCATTCACAAAATTGAGCTGAATGTTATTTGGAGAAACTAGGTTTTTAAGTTCTAGCATTATGCTGAATTTCTATTAAACATTTCTCCAGGTTGGACATCCAACTTTAAAATGTGCATTAGGATTTGTGAAAAGGAATTTACTCTGAACTGTGCCATCATCACGTATGTATGTAATACTTAGTAAGATAATCTTTCATGTGTAATATTTCAGGCAGTGTGCATCACGTCATTCTTCCTTTGGCCCCAGAGAAACTATGAGAAGACTTCTAGAACTGCTCTGGGGAAGACTCAATTTGGCTGGGAAAGTGCTGTAGTTCCAGATTATAATTTGCAATAAACCTCCAGTCTTGTTGTAATTGTAGACTACTGTTCATTGGAGTCTGTATCCTGGATTTAAAATTAGTAAAGCTGGGGATTTTCTGTACAATGAATTAGGCAGAAATAAATGGACTTAAAAGGAAAGGATTGTTTAAAACTTATTTCACCTATTTTGCCGTTCCTTACTGCTTTCCTATTCGGCATAAGTCATCTAAAGGTTTCTTTTAACCAGGGGTGAGCCAGCATTAATAATTTCTTCTCTTATTTTGCAGGAACTGACGAAATTACACATTTGAAGCCTCTATAGTAGATAGTCCTCATCTCCAACAGAAAAACTAACTTTTACATGGGTTAATCCTGACCACTTAAATTATTATTGATAGGTTTTTTCTCTGGAGCTTGGGTATACAATTCGAATAGGAACCTCTACATGATAGTTTGGCTCCTATTTTAAAGCTACTACATCGGGGGTCAGGTGAAATAAGAAAAAGATAGTGTGTTTGGCAATTTGTGACATTGATCAGTTGGGCCTTTCATGTTTTCATTCCTCGTAATGTTTCTCTATACAATTAAATCGTTTCGAATGTTCCGAGACTGCACAAATTGAAACGAGGGCAGAGGTTGACTCTTGAGTGAAGTCTTAAATGGTAGGCAAACGGAGGATAATTGTTCTTTTCGCTCCCTTCACATCCATAAAATATTGAACAGCAGAAATGTTATGGTAGTTGTTCCAGGGAGAGAATGAGGCGAAAGATTCTGTGACGTTTTAGAGGAACGTAGGAATCTTCTAATTTCTGCCTCCCGCTTTTAGTTGAGCTGTTTAGTCAATGTAGTGCTGCACTCGGTTACAAAATAGGGACTAAAGGTAATTTAGTGAAACCATTAATAATATTTGAAGTTTTAATGTGATATAAAATATTATGACGAGCCTAAAGTCGTCGTGCTTCGTTATGCTTGATGATCATAGTTGAGCAGTTGATTATTAAAAACTGTAGCTTCCGGTCCGTTTCGAATTTAATTCAAAAGTATTATAAAGTGTTTAGTATCCATCTACACGAATTGATAGTTTCTGGCGCTCTTTTACTGAATCAGTTCACTGAGGTTGAAGAGTGTGTGAAGTAAGTATTCGTTTGGTCGAAAGGTGAATGCAGCTTCGGCAGAAACGTTTAGTTCTGGATTTAATTTCGTAGCTGTAATGCGGTATGTCCTTCCGAATGTTAATTAGCGTCGTTCCGCTTTCCGGATAATATTTCTCAAACTATCATTCAGGTTTGTTCAGTTCGACCCGGAATTGAAACATTCAGGATAGCCGGCGAAATATCTGGAAATAGCGAAGACGCTGCGCAAAACCGTGAAGGTCCAACCCCGCCGAAAATTCCATGTTAATTTATTTCTGTTGGTCTCCAGGCATTAATTTTACGAAAATGCGCACACAGTGTCATAACTAATATCGCACAAAATGTTTTGCTTTTTGGTGAGTTAGCAGATGTTGTAGTTAAATTGTCATAATTATGAAATTATGTTCTCCTTTTCTCGGTTTAGCCTTGATGGTTGCAAAGCTCAAGTTGACAGTGCAGGAGTTTTCAACCCGTGTGATTCCACTAACGTTGCATGAAACAAGTTATTATTTGAGGTTAGTGAAAAGAGTATAGTATCTTAAAAATATGTTTGGATGTGGGAGACAATATTTCCTTTCAAAATTCAATGTTTAGAATGACCAGTAATAAAATTGCATCTCCATATAATTTGACCATGCTGAACCCACGAATTTATCCCCATTTATCGAATCCGTTTCAATGGGAAGGTCTGTATTGGGTAATATGATTATTTGTGCTTGCAGAATACAGCAGAATTACATTATAGAATCTGTTCCCTGGGAAATGTAACGAATGGTTGTCAGTCTCTTTTCCTTTGTATCCTGTGGAATCCCAGTAAGATAAAACGACACAACTTAGATTTAGCTTTGAGGCTTAGCCTGATTTTCAATCTATAAAGAGAGACTGCAGTTAATTGCGTTGGTATCTCCCCATTTGGCTACTCTGCTATTTAAAGTGTATTTGGTGTGGAATTTGATTAGTTTTTGCATAAATTTCCTTGTTGACCTGCCCATTTGTAGTAGGTAGCCATAGGAAATGGATTGTTCAGATATTCATGCACAGTGTTTCCGTTTGCTTAATACCTGTTTCTTATGGTGGTGTCTTAAGAGTGGTGTCATTACTGTGGTATTGAATTCACCGTTGATAGAGCCGTGACATGGGTAATGATGAAAAAAAGATTTGGATCTATTTTTCATCATTATACCCATGAAGCATTTTTCCAAGATACGGAAAGATTTTTAATACTTCATAACATTTAATGTCATATGAACCCTATGAATAACTCATTATTATATACCTTTCATGTGAATTTAGGGCACACTCATAATGTATACCGTAAATCTTCCCAGTAAAATTTCAAATTTGTACTTTGCATCCAGAATGCCAGCGATGCGAGTCTTATCATCTTTCTTACTCCTAAACCTTAATGAATATGATTTGCTACCCACGCCCTTCCACCCAAGAAGATCTGACCATGGTCTTTCTCGATCTCACTGCAGTGTTAGCAGGATCTTTCCCTTGCTCTTCCCACCCTTGTAAAAAAGTAGTATTCAGAGCCCAATACTAAGTACACAGACCTGAATACTAAGTACATGAATCTCAGTACTATAGTACACAGAGGGGAAGTATTCACAGTACTAGCATCATGTACTTGTCTCCAGCGCCAATACTTCAATGCTGGAAAGTATTGGATGGATGAGTATTCACAGTACTAGCCTTGTGTACTATAGTTTTTGGCTTCAATACTACTGTGTTGAAAAGTATTGGATGGATAAGTATTCACAATACTAGCCTTGTGCATTAGTTTTTGGCTTTAATGCTAGTGCTGGAAATATTGGCTGGATAAATATCCACTTTATGCTTTTTACTTTCATATCTCTCTGGCCATACGGGAGACGATGTCAATTAATTGTTACGCTCATGTTTAATTATACCTAAGGGAAGTAGGTACATCGGTATAAGGACTAGAATCATTGGATGAAACACAATAGAGGTAAGGTCAAAAGTGCTTCTTGCAAATATAACACACCTAAAATCATGAGATGAACAGGAAAATTTGTATTTAAAAATCTACTTGTATATACATTCCATCACAATCACAAAGTACTGGTACTAATCACATTTTTAGCAATTGCATTTGCACATTGACCGCAATATTAGATTGCAGCATTGTGGCTATGACGTTGTCGAACTGAGTATGCAGTAGTAACTGAGTATGCATGAAAGTATGCAGCACAATTAGTTTAATCAAAAATTGGAGAGTTGACGTTAGCTATTAAGGTATTTCTAGTCTCTTTCTACATTGTTCATGATGGTTGACACATATGATTTTAATTCATGGTGGATGGCAACACACTTCCTACGTAGCATACCTGGGAAGATTGCTGTGCATTCCGAAGTCTGCTGGGCAACTTTTATGATATCCCGAGAAGAGATTTTGAGTGGCCTATCTCTACAGATTACATTATTGGTAGGATGCATGCATGATTGGAGGTTCAAATGAGGAATGGCATATAAAAGAAATGCAATAACATATCTAATATGTTAAAAAATAAGTGTATTGGCAAAAACAGATAAATTTATCTACCAGAGACTTGCATTTTATATTTGAATTATTAACAATAGGATATATCATTAATCTACCAATGCTAGGCCTGCGTACTACCTCTAGTAAGCTGAATACAAATTTTGTGTACTACTTCCAATACTATAGTACTCACTTCCATAGAAAAAGTATACGTGTACTTCTCAATACTATTTTTAATACTTCCAGTACTACTCCCATGGGAGTAGTACTAGTAACGTGCAGGAATTGGAAAAAATCTTGTTTATTCACAATAATATTGCATTTATATTCATACTATGTGGCAGCATAGAATAACAGTTATCTGGCATTAATTAATGGCAAATAACGTTTATCAAGATTTTATGGTATTTCCTCAAACTATCACGGAATTTTCATTTAATGATAATAGTTCTCGAAGTCACATTTATCCACGGAAGTGACTACATATATACGTCTTTCTCAACACCTCTTCGTCAGTAAAGGGTGCGAGCACAGGTGCGTAGATTCGAATTGTTAGGCAGGAATTGCAGCGTTAGGTAGGAAATATACTACGACGAAGTAAATCATGCCAATTCGCAGTAGTATTAAAGTGAGTAGAGGCTAATTTTATTTTTTAGTAGTAAAAATAGTAGAAAACAGTAGCAGTACAGTGGAGCTACTGTAAACAGTAGAAAACAGTCGCAGTGCAGTAGACCTACTGTAAACAGTAGGATTACGGTAGACTTACTGAAAACAGTAATGTTCCAAAAAGCCTATAGGCTACTGTACACAGTAGGTGAAATTTCCGGCAGGGCAATACTTGTTCTAGTACTCATGAAAGTAGTACACCTGTACTTTCAGTACTTGCTTTTGAATACTTCCAGTACTACCACCAATACTAGTCCTAGTATTCGTGAAAAAAGTACACGTGTACTTCCCAATACTAATTTTTTTAATACTTCCAGTACTCCTTTTTTGTAAGGGCATGTTCATCTCTTACATGTCTATGGTCTTATGGTTCCTAGTGATATTTTTTACATATATTAGAAATATATATATATGATATAACACTGTCAACAATGCTAGAGAAGAGCAAATGAGAACAAAAAAATTCAGCAGCCGGGGAAATGTTCTGAATACTGTGTGGCATAGCTTGTATCTTAAAGAAATGGTTATGGTGGGAGAGTGGTACAACGTAATGGTTGGGCACTTGTCCTCCTGCGTATTTCAGAAATTTTCAAGCTTGTGATGTCGTTGAATATTTCTGTACATCGAGCAAACATAAATATGTTAATACCTTAAGGTTCCTCACAGTACACATATGTATCATATTCCAGATTGTATTCCCTGTCTTTTTATGGATGGGGACTTGTGATTGGTGAAAATGAATGTACATACATATTTTTCAAAATATCCAAATCTTGCAACTCTGTTTTAATCTGAGTTGGGTGATATCTGGGTTCTTTTATTTCGCTAATGTAGCTGCTACTTTTTTTAGTAGTTGTATCAAAGCAATTTTTTTAGAAGTAGCAGTCAAAGTAGCAGGTAGAAACATTTTAGTTACTTTTAGTTGTTTTCAAGATCCACTTTTTCAAATCACTCGCATAGCTATGGGATGAATATTACCTCAGTGTAAGTGTTGCAAAGTGGATGAGTTTTTGTTCCATCTTCCACTGAAGCCTTTCCTCCGAGATGCCACGTTAAAATTCTTTGGTATCACTGTTCCTCATAGCATCCTTCTTTTTCTAAGAGGTTTTACTGCCTTGGAGTTGTTTTGCATCCCTTGAATAAACCTATCTTCATCACATTCTCTCATTCTCAGTTCCCTTTTCTCACTTCTTGCTACTTAAAATTAATGAATAAAAATCATTCTCGAGTTTTGAAAATTCTTTCTTTATCATTTTTAAATACTACCCCTATACTTCTGATATTATACATCACACAAGGCTCATTGTTATGTCGTCGCGTACACTCAGGCTGGGAATAAAACGTAGGCGTCTGGTTCCAAGCGTTTATTAACTTGGTTGCATGGTACAAGATAGACTACAATAAGGACAACCGTAACTCGCAGGGTACAGAATGAGAGTGACTGCTCACTGCTCTGGCAGCACCCAGCTGACACAGTGCATGCAGGCCGCGCAGCTGCCAACACAACATGCACACAGGTTTCAACGCAACAGTGATGCATACATAACGCTCATCATAAAAAGATATTTTCCTCATATATTTATGAACGTATGGCTTATGAACTTAGAAACCTTAATTGATGGAATTAGCAATGAAATATGTATTCTGATTCTTTGAGTGCTTATGCTTGTATACCGTTGATATTCTTGATCAGATATAATATGGTCTGAAAGAGTGCTGTTCATCTACCATCATTATGTGGGATATTTTTGCAGTTATCTTGGTAAATGTTCAATGGATTATGTCAACTACAGCTCAGTAGTTAAATAAATAGTCTAAACTTTTAACTATTTTTTTAAAAATATGATTGAGTGATTAGGTAGCTGATGGTAGCTGGCAGGTTCTTTTTGGGGGTAGCAGTGATGTAGCTGCTGGTTTTCTCAATTTATGGATAATAGAGTATGGCTGTTACTTTTTTAAAGGAAATTCGCTAAAAAGAAGCTACCCACAAATTTTTCCGTAGCTTATCCAACCATGGTTTTAAGGAGTCCCTGAGCTCCCTTGATGAGAATGGCATATTGTATCATTATTATTTATGGAATGGCATATATAAAAATTATTCATTTTTTCTATTTATAACTCTCATCCTTTCATAAATATTTTCTTCTAAAACTGCTGTATGTTTCACCTTCCATTTTCATCCAGCAAAATGATGAAGAGATGGAAGTAGTCTGGCTTTTAGATTTTATAAATTTTAGATGCAATTGAGTGGTTTATGTGTTTTAAAATATTTCTCATGTCCTGGTGCAACTTATTATCGTAGTGGAGAAATCAATGTGGAAAATACACCCATCTTTTACTTAATTTTGCAGTTGGGAATATTTCATCCGGTCGATGTATATTGTATTTGTCTTTATATCAAGTTTGTAGGGTAGGCTATACTGGCTAGGCTATGCTATATATTTATAGGCAACTGTACTGTGGCTGTGCTATGGTAGCTGTGCTAGTGTGACTGTGCTATGACAACTGCACTGTGGTCTTTTAACTTAAGTTCAGTCTAAGTACAGAACACCGTACATTCCCTTAGCACAGCTAAGAGTGCAGCTCTACCACAGTAACAGCCCAGGTTTTTTTCCCTGGGTGGTACCTTTTGGTCCGGACCAAAACATGTATATTATAAAGACATGGTTAAAGAAATTATGATTATATTTTGATATTTATTTCAAATCCAATAGATAGATGCATACATAGTTAATTCATCCAGGAACTGGTATGCATGTTACCGTTCGGTCAGGACTTCCCCTCCAGCACTACTGCTACCCCATTGTTTCTTTCCACCCTCTAGATTAAAGCACTGACCCCCTGTTCCCAAAGTGGGTGCTACCTTTCCCACTTTGGGAACCACTGTTCTAGAAGAACATTAATAAAAATTTTGAGTCCATTTGATAATGCCAGAAAGTGTTGTTCAATCATCCCTGACTTGCAGGCAATTGAAGCTAAGACCATATTGGGGGTTTTTATTGTCCTCCGTGCCTTCTTAATATTGTATACATATCATCATCCCTGGATTAATGGATCCCAGTACGTTACAACAAAATGACTTCCTAGTACCCAGCAATGTAAATGCCCCCTTCTTTTGTAAATTAATAATCAGCAAGTCAATTTCTGTCAAATCTACTGCATTTTATTTTTATGTAAAAACTCTGGTGTAAAATCTTATGATATCTAAATGCAATGAACGGCAGCAAGTGGAGGTTGCTTTTGGAGGAGGAACTTCTAGAGGAAGCACAAATTTCTCTAGGCCCAAGGGACAATGGTGATATCCACTTACATTTCTTTATGTGGTAGTATCTCATCAATATAGACTGGGTTTTTGAACCGGGACAATTAGCATTCTCATAAGCTCTACATATGCATGCCATTGAATGTATCATGTGAGCTGTTGTTTTGCATAGGATGGTGGAAACATTTGAATTGGAATGAGCTGGAGAATGTTGCAACTTTTCACCTGCTAGTCTTAGGAAATGTATGCCTTCAATACATATTTGGGATCCTTGCGTGATAGGCTTCAATAGGGAATGGGCTCTTGAATCAATATTTTATTAATTGCCAATTCTGCAAAATACCCATATTTTCCATTCCTCATGTAGCTTGGGCCTTTCATTCGTGAATGCTATAAACAGGGTGATTACAAAAGAATGTGTCAGTTTCAAAGATCTGTATTTTTCAGTTGGTATGAGCTATGAGCTGCTTGACCTCTTAAAATTGCAGGTACATTCTCTAGTTTTGTTGGAAAAAGTAACATTACATATGTTCAATATATCCTCCTTGAGTAACCCGGACAATATCAAGTCGATATTCCAATTCCTCCCATACTCTGTGAATCATGTCAGCGGTTACTGTCTTCGCAGCCAAAGTTATGCGTGCTTTCAATTCCTCGCTGTTAGTAGGCATTGATTAAGATTGGCTTTTTCCTCTACTGGAAGCATATTCCAATGATTTTGTGTTTAAGTAAGATTGGCCCCCCCCCCCACCCCCCCTTTTTGGCACCCATCAGTTCATGCTCATCTTAATGATACCTACCCACAAAGATGGATTGGTCGATCTGCAAGGCAAGACGTCGCCCTTCATCTGTGGCCTCCGAGGTCACCTGATCTTACACCATGTAATTTTTTTGTGGGGATATGTCAAGAGTCAATTGTTTTGTGCCGTCATAGTCTACTAACAGCGAGGAATTGAAAGCACGTATAACTTTGGCTGTGAAGACTGTAACTGCTGACATGCTTCAGAGTAAGGGAGGAATTTGAATACCGACTTGATATTGTTTGGGTTACTCAAGGAGGACATACTGAACATTTGTAATGTTATTTTTTTCAACAAAACTAGAGAATGTATCGGTCATTTTAAGAGGTAGCGGAGCTCTGTAGCTCGTACCATTTGAAAAAATATAGATATTTGAAGCCGACGCATTATTTTGTAATCACCCTGTATATTGCGTAGCGACATGAAGGAATGTCTCTGAATGTCCACACTCTTGCCATTCTTTACGGCCGGCCAGCGGGCTCAAGTCACTCGTAAGAAAATTTTTGTTTCACTAGCATCATAGCTAAGACTTTGCTCTATTCTAGTGTTTATTGGTTCTAAAATGCAATACCTAGTAACATAATAGCAATGTTATAAACTTAATAAATTCTAATGGCTTGAATTGCTTTATTAGAAGTGCATTTTTGTGGTTTGAATATTTTTTCTTCAGTATTTGTGCATAAAATTTGAATTAACAATAACAATTCACCGATTGTAAGGTTTATGTTGACAAAATGTTGACATCAAAGCTCACAGGTCATGAGTTTGAATCCCGTAGCGAGTGTAAATATCGTGTTTGTCTTAATGCTACACTTGGTGGCCATAGTACGATGTAACTTTATCCATTGTTGCATACAAACAAAATCATACAATTTATGTAGTTTGTTTTTGCATCTGGAACTTTATCTACAATGCACACTTCGAGCCACCTCGATGTATGGCAGTGGGTGTTATAGCACCTGATCATATAACTGTTTTTTTTACATGCACATTTTATTATAAATTCAATTCACACTTTATTTTCTTCATTGATGGAAAACTATACGGTATGATTAAAAATAAACAATTTCAATAAAATGAATGATATATAACATTTAATAAATAATAATATCTAAATAATAAATATGCTACCCTTTTATGGTTGATTGTCTGTTGCTACTTTAGTTACTACCCTGAATACTGATTACTACTTAGAAGTGTTCATCACATAACATTTCCAATAATCTATTACCTGTTATTATTTATTAGCTTTTCAGGTTGCGTTTCAGTTTACATATATTTTTAATGTGGAATTACTATTAAATACGATTAAATTTTTACTATCCATATTCCGCATATTATATTCCTGTTGTCATTTTCATTGTAAGCCCTTTTTCACTGTAGTCTCCTAACATAGTGGCGAGACATTCCTCAATGTTTACAAACAAGAGTATGCGGTCTCTTTGATGTTCATACATATGTTCATGTTGAGGAATAGAGGGAAAAGTGACTTTTTCCTCAGGCCCTTACTTTCACAGTGGTCGGTACCATGTCCTTAGATGAGGTTTTATGACCCTGTGGGAAACCCTGGAAGGAGAAAGAGTCATCGGCAAGTTGTCTTTGCAGTTTACATTGTCCTTACAGTTTACATAACCAAGTGGAAATCCTTGTCTAGAGAGGAGTTTTTAGTGTTTCTGGGGATCCTTTTTCACATGGGTGCAAATCAAATTAACAGAATCTCTGATCTCCTTTTTAGTTTTCCTTGTTTTCGGTGCTGCATGCGCTGCTACAGGTTTGCCGGGATATCACAGTGCTTTCACTTTTCACGTATCCCATACACGGTGAGCCTAGACCTAATAACAGACTATACAAAAAACGACCACTTATTGACCTTTTTCATGAGACAATGAACACAATAGTAATGCCAACTCAGAGGCTTTGCATCGATGAGTCTATGGTTCTCTGGAGGAGCGGCCTTGTATTTAGAATTTTCATGAAAGGCAGGAGACACCGCTACAGAATTAAGTTGTTCATGCTGACTGAACCTTCTGGTGTGGCTCTGTGAGGGTACTTGTGTATTCTGATGCTTCCGATGTTGATGTAGGGGGCCTGGGTCACGCCGACAACATTATCCATAAATTAATGAATGGCAAACTTGATGTCTGCCATTCATTATTTATGGCTTATTTTTATGCAAGTGTCGACTTGGCTCACCAACTTGATCGTCAGGTCTACTGCACTGGAACCCTCAGAACCAACTGAATAGGTAATCCTCCCCATCTAATTTCAGCAAAGTTGAAAAGAGGTGAAGTTGTGCAAGGCTACACTAATGAAGGTTTCTCCTATGATGAAGTGGAAGGACAAACTGGATGTACTGAGGATCAGCTCTGATGGGAGTGATATTTTTGTATTATATATTTTCCCCGTGGGAGAGGAGGTGGAAACATTTCCAAACCGGAAGCCATTGTGAGATACAATGAATTTATGGGGGCATTGATCATTTCGATCAAATGATGTCATATTACCCAATCTAAAGGAAGACCCTGAGGTGGCACAAAAAATTAGGCATCCACATATTTCATCTCTTATTAGTCAATAGTTACTTCCTCTTCATAAATCCCATCCCTAAATCCCACTCTATTACTACCGCCTCTCCATCATCAAATCTCTTATCTAACCGGCCGATTCAGTTTTCCTACCACATTCCGCTCCTTCTCCTATTCCACCCTCCAGAAATCTAGGTTTGTCAAGGCATCTTCCTGAACAAACGAAATAGACGACACAAGACGCATAAGGAAGCAACAACAGTGCTGAGAAAGCTCAAAACAAGGGATTAGGAATGACATACCACGTATGGCCCAGCATGCGAGGGAAACCCGCCACTATGCATTATCCATTTTGTGAAACATCAAATGCTGAATGTATGCAAGTAGTGTATACTGCTAAAAAAAGGCTTGTCTGATGTATGTATTTTTAATGATTTTAATTTTTTGGATTATTATATATTTTAGAAATATGTATAAGTACATTTGTCTACAAAATGAATGGCTGCATATAAAATGAGCTAATTAAAAGTGCTTACCATGTTAATTCTTAATTAAGACTCAATCATTCCCTTTTCCAACGTATATTACAAATCCAGTTCTTTACTAAACAATACTACTCAGCAAGATGGTAGTTCCATTTCCAAAGGAGGTATTTCATCATGTAAATTTCCAAATAATTCAAACGCTACTTCATTTTAATTATCATAAGCCATATATTTTATCACAGAGTGACTAAAATGAGTGCAATGTGCAAAAGAACTTTGAAATAAGTTTTCCTGTTAAAATTATGTTCTTAACAGCAAGTTACGCTGGAAATTCAATTACTATATCATATAGAATCGATCAAGGGGAATTTTCTCGAATGCATGCAACCAGCACAACACGGTCTTGCCGTTCGCATAGGACGTTCAGGAACGTCAAAAGTTAAAACCATTATAACAACAAAAAATATACTTAAAAAAGTAAATTTTTGTTCACATACATTTTAATCCACCGTGCTGAATTGGAATATGCCAAAACTGAAGTTTGTCACCGGGGAAAGTTCAAAAAGTTTTCTCTTAGCGTTGAAAGGCACGTGCCTTGATCTTGGTTGAAACTCACTTGACTTCCTTTGATGCTTAGTATATGGGAAACCATAATTTCTGTATTGAAACTTATTTGCTTTGAGAACTGGAAAAAGGAAATTATTCTCTATTTGTGGTTCATAACCAAGCTCCATTATTAACTGCCAATTTTTAAAATTTTTTTTTTAAGAAACATCAATCCGGTATGTTTAGCCCGTGGTTCATCCTACACCTGAACTTTCGGAAAAATGGGAACCTTGCAAACGATTCGGAGAGACTTAATTTCAGCCAGTAAACACTTCACTGAGAGCTTTGCGTAATTAATTTCCAGAATACATTATATATTATTTCTGTGTTTATTGGTACATCAGCAATTTTCTCCTTTCAATATTTCTGTAAGTTAGTTACTTCATGATTGAAATGTGAACATACGTGTGGGATTTGGAAAAAAATCTTGTTTATTCTCAGTAATATGGCATTTATACTCATACTATGTGGCAATATAGGTTTCAATTAATTAATTCCAAATATATGTTGTCGTGATGTGATGATATTTCCTCAAACTATCACGGAATTGCCATTTAAAAATTATTTCTCGAAGTTACATTAACCCACGGAAGTGGCCAGGATATAAGACTTTCGGGTGCGAGAATATGCACGTAGAAGCCGTAGGGTAGTTGTGGTGCGGTCCAGTGAAACGTTCTGGAGCATCTGGAGCGAGCTCCCGAGAGGTCCATTTGAGGCTCTAGCGCACCCGTAGCAGTGAAGACGTCAGTGACGTCATAATTATTTCGCGCCGCAGCGAAAGTTAACTTTCGCTCCGGACGCTTTCATGAAAACTAGGGGTAACTGTGCCCGTTAACTGTATACGCGGCCATTGGAGTTCAATATTTCTCGTGTTATTTCATTATTGACGAAATTTACTTTTTATTTGTTTTAATATTTATATATTTACGATATTTGTCGTGTTGATATTTTATTAACGTAAGTTAAATTATAATAATAATTTATTTTTCTTTGAACGTAGCCTAGAGCAAAATGTTTCTCTTGTTCTCAAATTTCACTTGTGCTTAATGAAACGAATGAGTGATCAATGGGGAATCGGAATGGAAATAGTTTATTTGATTTTTGAAGTGGTGATAAAGCAGTTTAATCAGAAAGTTAGTCTTTCGGTCTGTTTTAGAGCCAGCACTGTACGATCATAGGTTTTTGTGCGTAGGTAACCCCAAAATTACAATTTATATGGAAAAAATTTCTTGCCAAAACTGCTATCTACTACACTTGACCAAACTTTTTAATGTTATCTTTATATATTAGGTTATGAACTAATTACAACTAATCATGTTTAATACTTACTGGTAAGGTCCAGAAACAGATGTTTTTTGTTTTAAAAAGTGGTAAATTTTATTATAATTTTTCAAATTCTCTGAAACGAAAGAAAAACACTGTAAATTAGCTTTAATACGATTCTAAAATAACTCAAACAACTACTAATTACTACAAATCTCATGGAAATACGTTTTTGTTTTATTTGTTTTGAGTGCTTAGAGGTTTGAGTTCAAAGGAGCGACAAGAAAGGCTTGCAAGGGGTAGAATCGGTTTAGCCGGTTTCGTCCGTGGGTTTGGCTACGAAAGCGTGTGGATAGTTAACGTAGAAACGCAACTTAGTGTGTGGTGAAGGTGTCGATTTCGTGTGTCACTCTTGGAATTAAATGTCATGTTTCTTTTTTGGGCGTAAATAATGAAGTATTGTAGACAATGTTTCAGTGAATGCCTAGCCTCAAAGAAAGGAAATAAGTTTGGAAATTGTGATGTGAAGTAGAGTATTGTATTTATTCCACGGGGTTCAACCATGTTCTAGGAGAATAATAGACCTACACTAATTTATGTTAGTGGGCATATTGAGTGAGTGGAACAAATGAGAAGTCCTATTTGCAACAATATTCTATATTGTGCTGTTATCTAATCACTCACTGATTTATGATCGCACTTATTATTATTGAAGTATAATTTTAACTGTGAAGGCCATTTTTCCTTGGTAGGACATCGGTTTGGATTAGATATGGCCAATTTATGGTGTTAATCGATTCCTATATTTTACTGAAAGTCATGCGGCTGCGGAGAACCAGGCTCTAGTTAATATTTTATTCAAACCAATTTTTCAGACTTAAGTGTATGTTGAGGAATTATTCCAAAGTCGAGTGACATCTTTATCAATGTCAAATTTTCTCTGTTCGTATTTCAGATGAATTATTACTCTGACATAATTAATTTCACTCAGGAAATATGCATGAACTTACGTGAATGTAATGCATGATCACAGTTTAAATGATTAGTATTCGATGTAATTGGTAAAATACTAAACAGCTAGTCTTTCCTAGCGAAATAACCTCGTTGCCGCCCTTCTTGTGAATCCTTTTTCTATTTTATTTTCAGATTATTATTGATGTTCTAACCATTATATTTATAATAAATACTGTTTTAACAATAATAAAATGTCCTTCTTTGGGCGTTAAATCCAACTTGTTATCATTAATTGATTGGTTCAACACACTATGTCTCAAAAACCTATTTCGATTTAAGGTTTTACAAACGTTTATTTTTTTTATAATCTCCAACGATTATCTAAATGTTCGCTCATAGATGAATTTCCGAACGATCGATCCGAAATGATTTCCACGTTTTAGGTACCTACGTGAAATCAACCCATTCTCTCGGGCCGAAAAGTATGTCTAGCAAAGCACCTTAATCCAATTTGCTCATGTATGGCTTCGCGTGCAGGTGGAAATCCCCTGTCATTTTGCCAACGTGGTGCGGTTGTTAAATTTTGACGCAAACATTCTTGTCGAAGTAAAATTGTTTACATTTTACTCACTATTTAATGTAATTGTTTTTTTCTTCTGAAGATATAGTTCCATTAATTGATACATTATTTTACTTCTCTTTAGCCAACGTTTCGCATTTATACGTATGCTTCTTCAGGGCTACAAAAAACATTAATTGCGTATTTTTCACCAATTCATAATGATTTACAAGTTTGATACATACTTATGTTGAAAAGTATATCATTATTTTAGTTTGAATGTTGTAATTGAAACTTCCAGAGACACCTCCCATTTCTTTATTTGGTACGTTGACGCATCCTGATGTCTGAGGTACTAATTGAAAGTCCAAAAATCTCTTAAGTGAATAAAATATATTTTTTCTCATCCAGATTATGTCGCTTTGTCACTTCAAACGGCAAAATTTTATATCCTGTAATATTATATAGAACTCTAATGGTGTCTGTCTGTTACTCAATCACGAAAGAACGGCTGAACTGATTAAAATATTGCATGTGGGTAATGTGTACTGGGACGAAAATAGGCTGTATGAAAAAGGCTTCAGGGCCCCAGTGGCCCCGAGACGGGCCCCTGTTATTTACTCCCATAAGAAAAGCATTGGAATCTGTGCAGAGGTTTCTTTTTTTACTTTTTTAAATTACTTGCATCGAGATATATCGTTTAAATTCTTACAATTGAATGGCTGAATGAATAAAGTATTTATAATTGCAATCGAATTTCTTAGATGTCTCGTTTTTGCTTGAAATTTACGTTTTTAATAGGTACCAAAATTATGAGTTTTATTCCGATTTCAACAATAGAATATTTCCTCGGCAAAATGATCCGCATGGCTATGAACGGGAAACTCGCCATTTGGCCTTTTGCGACTTACATTAAATTAAGTGTTCATTATTAACTAATGTCAGTGATATTTCCGTTGGTGCATTTTGTTCACCTAACTCTATCCGCTGTACGGCTTTTGCATATATTATCTGCATTTAGCACGTCACATTGATTCTTGAAATTAGGACCCATTGGTATGCGTAGTATATCGCTCACTATGTAGAATGTAGACCCCTGTTTGCTGAAGTTATTGAACATTAATACAATCGTGGAGCTCAGAGAGATGGTTGGGCTCAATGGGCTCAATCGGCTCATATACCCAAAGTTACTGCTTTCCCTTTTGCTTCGAAATAAATGAAGTGATGAGCTATTTATCTTGAAATTATGCAAGTAGCTGCATGGTAGTTATAAAAAAGGAATAATCCATTTGAGAAAAACCCTGGGGCCTCAAAGACCGAAAATTGGGCCCTCACAGATTGCTGATAAAATAAAATACAGTTGGGTACTTTTAACTCAGATTTCTTAGATTTAACTCCTATCATAAAAGCATTGGAATAAGTGCAGATATCAAGATTTACGAGACGAAAACAGGCTAATGGAAGGCTAGGTTGTCATACTGGCTGGAAATTTCAGACAAATGCTAACAGTCCTAGCTAAAGGAACGACATCGGATGAAATTAAAGAGTCATATTTGTGGGAAAGTTAAAAATTTTAAACACTACTAACAGGCGAGCAAAGCGTTTATACGACGCTAATGCTGGAGATTTTGCTGCCTAACTTCTAGAGATCGGCGACCTGTCCCTCGCCACGCCAATGATACGAAAAATATCTCATTCTTCTGATTTTATAAATGCATGGCATGCAATGAAATCAAAGCTTCACGGGCGAAGTCAGGTCCCTCTGCTGGTAAATCAGTATTTCTATTATTATGCTTCGTTTATTTTGTATAAATTAAATTATGTTCCTCTTTATTTTTTTCCTTTTAGTTTTCTGGTGTAATGCATAGAATAATAATATTAGCGAACCTCAATGTTGGTATTCCCCAGTCAGATTAATCTTCATCTGTAATTGTTACATAAAATATTCTGAAGTCTTAGAAATCTTTCTGTATTCACTGCAGTGTCGTTGAAATTTCTCTTCACTAATTACCGCTACTGTGTGTGCATATGGCTGAAGCCATGTTTAAGGAAATGTTTGGATTCATTAGTTTATGCAAAGTAAAAAAAAAGTTACTTTTACCGACGGTAATGGCAACCTTAAGCGATGTTATGTCAATAAAGTTCGCAAGATAAAAGTGCTTGGTTCTTTCGTTTAAGGAAGGAATTTGAGCCTTCAACGTTGTAAGTAAACTTTTTTTTCTCTTTTATAACCTTTCTAGCGATCGAACTGCCGTCATTTCATTATGGTTATAGTCTGTTTCTCTACCTTTGGAGGTCATAAAACTGAAGTATACAATCCTAATTGTAGCTGTTTATTTGACTCGCGAGATGTTTTAACACTAATGTGAACGCTTGTAAAGAGTTATTAATATGTCCAAATGTTGGAGCCATTTATCTGCAGTGCTGCCATTAATTAGATAATCGACGATGACATTTTACTTCTATTTCTGTTCCGTGCGTGCTCACAAATCAAATTAATTGACCGAATCACTTCTAGCTTTATGACTGTAATAAATCTATCATTGAGTGTTTTCGATGAAGCCAAGCCAGTTGTGGTGCAATCCCTACTAAAAAATATGGCTTGACCCATCCCCTCTCTTCCTTTTATATCAATTCATCACTTTACGATGCATAAATATTGTCGAGTTCTAGGCCATTGTCTTCCTCCGATCCTATTTAATACCTTTCTGCGGCCTTTTCTTCACGTTATTAAAAAGTGAAAATTGTTGGCGAGGCTATATTTTGCATTTATATAAAATTCTTGCTTACTTTCGCGGACAGTCGAGGTCTTGGCTACTTTTAAGGGGATACAGAGATTAAATGATGGAGGGGACACTGGCGGATGATGACGCATGACTGGATGAATGTCATCGAGAACGGTGTCTATTGGATAATTTTCTATGAACTAATTTTAGATACGATTTTTGTTCCAAATTTAAACTGGCACATGAGCAAAGTGTACATTAGAGTGATATTCATTCACTTAAGATGTCGCAACCGTGTAGAACTTCACAGATGCGTGTGTATCCACTCGCGCTTAAGATGCAGTTTTCACTACATTGTGATTTTACTCCGACTGTGGGAATAAACTTCTTATTATGTCCTCAATTTAATCAATAGAATCAAAACTAATCAATTAATTGCCAGAATAAACTGTCCATCCCGTATACCTTACCCGTCTTTTTTATTACAATTTTCTTTCATGCATGAAATTATAATGTTTTCTGTGTCATAAGACGCAAAAAACTGGGTTATATGTAAGGCAATCTATTTCTGTGTTGCAGCCACTTTTTTATGTACTAATTTTCGTGATCTCATGGAGTAGACTTTATATTCGTCCTTATCTCTCTAGGGTTAAAGTTTTGTCTCGTTTTCGAGATCACTTTATTTTTTACCGTGAAAATAGGCATTTTATTTCCCAATATATTTATTTTTGTCTTCTGGAACACCCTTCTAGGGCAGTAAGTTATGTTCATTCATCATGGCGCATGCTTTTGAATAGACAACGCTTTGATGCTCCAAGCCAAAGGTGGTCTAAATCCTTTTTATCCAACTTCCCCATATTTCCGCATATTTCCCAAGGTTGTAACCCCTAAATGATACGTCCAGTTCAATAAGCAATTATTCTTACCATAACTCTCCCATGATTTAATTTTGTTTCACGTATCCCTAAACCACGAGGCACGCACCCAATAGGGCACTCAGCTTTGTTTTCGAAACGCTTCGTCTAAGCCTCCGTGTATTATTTAGAGACGTTTTGATTCAGAGATAACCCTCTCATAGAATCAACCCTTCATCTCTTTTCATACATACATACATGCCTTGCCTTTCGGGTTTGGCATAGTCAAAGAGTATAGTTGTTGCTGTTAGGTCTAGTAAACTGGCTCTCATTTAATAATATCCTCCATAATACATATATTTGCATGCCTTTTTCGCTTTTATTAGATTCATACATTGCTTCATACTCGCTCTCCTATTCTTACTACTCCTAATGTTCCTCCATTTAAGAGTATCCTCCACCACTAGCACGCGTGACTCTCGGTCTCCCTCTCCCGCTTACACTATTCACTCTATTATGGTTTTTTAATATCTCCTAAATAATGCCTCTTTTCATGATTTTTTCAATTCATATAAACGCACAAGTTGAGACACTGTTGTGTTATAGTATTGATGAAGCGAGACATAAATATTTGCTATCTTGCTATTAAGTCTCCGAACAACCTTCTGAATTGTCTGCGGTTTTTTTTTTTAAGTAATGGTCGTGTTTTTTCTTCGCATATTTCACGAAGTTTAATTTTTTCTTCGCCATTCAAATCAACAGCAGCTCACCGTATGGCAATCGGGTAGAAAGAGCCTATTGAATGACGTGTATTGTCGTTCACGAAATAGATAAATGTTTCCCCGGATCCCACGAAATTCGGCTGTTTTTAGTTTTATTTACTTAAATTTACTGAAATTTTATTATTTTAAACCCTGAAAATGCTGTTATATCCTGCTTTCATGCAGCAATGCGTGAGGCATAAAAAAGAGCTTTAATAGTAAAAAGAAATTCGATGGAAAATAACTTTTTGATATATTTTGTCCCTAAATAAGTAGGTGTGTTTCTGAATAGTTTGGCATTGGTCAAGCAAGATATGTCGTTTCTTTCGTACTTGCTTGTAATAAGTTCAACATTGTCTCTCAAGCCGAGCTATCAATACGGGTTCTAGACACCCACTCTTCCTTTGATGTGGTCCACTCATCTGAGACGATTAGGAGACGCGGAGGTTCTAGATGAGAAGTTCTTGACAGTAGTATTATCACACATTTAACTAAAGGGCTGCTGCTGCTGTGGCTTGCCATAATCATGCGAAAAGCGAAGAAATTAGCTGAAATCAATGGTGCGGTGGCTGTGCCCATTTTACTCGCGACTAAAACTGACGTTCATGTTCCTATATTTACAGAATAACATGACTTATGTTTCACTGCACGATGGGTCATATGTGGCTCTTATAGACATTTGGACTGCTTTTCATATACCTACCTACCGCAATGGTTCTAGAAAGCGATTTTTATGAAGCATCCAAATATTGATTATGGAATCAGGAATCCTGGATAACGTTTTGGCTTGCAGAGTAGCCTACAGACCAAGGGTCCAAAATTAGGATATTTTTACCTCTGGCTAATGTATTCTGGTTACTACTTAACCTTGTCTACATTGTTCGTGTTTTTTTTTACGCAAACAAGGGATGCTATCTTTTCAAGTATTTGATTAAACTTTCTCCTTTTATGCTGCCCAGCCATAATTGGTTTTGGTGATCATTTGATGAGTCTGTTTATAGCTTCATGCCAACGACAGTTTACATTTGAGACTAATTTCCCTGAGTTAAAGAAATAGCTCTCATATAATACGATAGTATTTTTCCGTTCTATTATTTGATCTACCACTCACCATTTCTTATCCTCCGTTGATTGCTTAGCTACAACCAGTCCATCTATACTTTATACTTCTTTCTGTCTATGATTGCGGTGTTTGTTTGAGGGAATAATAATTTGCGGTCACTCTATGGAGTATAACAATTTTTGCTCACTCTATATGGGTATAATAAATTATGGTCACTGGTAACTGTGCATTGGAAGTTAAGTTATAAATATTATTCCTCTATCGCTTACCTTAATTGGTGTAGTTACTATAAAATTATTCTAAATACTATGTTTGTCAATAATTCCTTTTTTGATTTTTACGAGGCATAGAAATACTGGTTTTCCTATACACATGTAAGGAGCTAATTGTTTAATTTCTGGATATTGAAGATTCCAAACTGCGAATATGCAACTGAATGTCATTTCACTCTCCGTTCTGAAACTCTTTCATCACCTTCCTCAAGATGTAGAGGTGTGTTTATTATTCATGGCCACATTATCATTAATTAATTTTCCAATGCTAATTAGTTTCTGAGATTACTATTCTAAAAGTTAATGTCAGATTCATCACCTTCTTCCACAAATGCTGCGAAAGGGCTGAAGTACATTCCTTATTTTAAGATACAGGTTATCAAGGATAATTTCGCTTATGGCTGAAAAGTATCGTGCGATGTGCTATGATTGGTGTGTACCTTTTAAGCACTGAGGTTTTAGCCTTTTAAGTTTCAACTAAGTTTGATGGTAAGCAGCGAATCGGCGTGAGCCAACATTTCTGAAATGACTTTTTTCCATAGTCACTCACCCTCACAATTCCGGTGCTGTACAGAGTTATCTTGAGTCGTCAAGCATGTGTTTGACTCAATGAAAGCTTTCTTCTTATGTCTATACTTTGGGGATATATGCTGTGTTTATGCGGCCATAAAGAGAGTTTTTTTGTATTAATCAGGCTTTCACAGCTGAAAATTTGGTTAAGACCAGTTTATGGAAAACACTGTCGCCAAATTATCGTTGGCGTAGACTAAGGTGAGTTTCCTGTGCCTCACCATCATTGGCAGAATTCACAAACATGCACAGAACAACATGGCGTGAAACCAGTGTAAGTAACGAAAATAAATAATTAATTATGGGACCAGGATTTACCAAGCGAATAGCAGGAAGAGCATTGGTTGAAAAAGTGATAGAGAGATACTACTTCGCTTTAGTTAGGTCACATCTCGAGTATGTCGCAAATACATGGGACTCTACTTAGAAATATGTAATGCTCCTAGATTGTATGTAGGGAGGCCTGCGACAGGAGTCTGGGCTCTTAGACCTTCTGGGTCCATTGTGCCAACCTCATGCCTTTCTGCCACATGCAGATAGGGGACAAGAGCGCCACGGTGAAGGTATGTATGGTCACCCATCCAACCACCGTCTGGGTCCAACATTGCTTAACTTCGGTGATCTTGCCTTAAATAAGTAATGCTCCTAAGTAAAATATAAGTCGTACGCTTCATTCAATACTCCTTCGAGCAAACGGAGAGAGTAGAATAACTGATCTAAGGACTAGATTCGGAGCCGCTTGAGAATCAGAGGTTACACGCTAGGCTAAGGTGACTAAAAACAATTCACACCTCGCGTGTTTCAGGAACATGGAGAGTATGATTTCATTTAAATAATAAGTCGAAATACACGGAGAGTATTATTTCAACCCCGCGCCATATCTCTAGAGCTAATAGAAGGGACAACATGAGTGGGATACTTCGGAACTGTTAAGTATAAATCTTCCTTCGTCTCACGCCTTATTATTGGTGACAACAAGAAAGAGCGAAGCATAAAGACACCAAGGTTCTAAGAATATATTTTACCAACCTCGCAAAGACTTACATTATCTTACAATTCACTTTCGTCCTTGCCCCCATCTAATTTCTTTTCCATATCCCCGTACTTTGTCATGGATGGTGTCCTGACACTCCCTGCCGTATGCCCCTTCGGCGGATTGCAGTGCTGTAGGTATGTAGTTAAATAATTGACGTAGGGTTTAATTAGATTTGAATTAACACGAAATATTGCGTGGCATTAGCTTGGAAGCTTAGCGTGAATCATGTCGTGAAACTAACATTAGGGAACAACGCCGAAATCGTTTTTATAGTTATTTCACCCAGTCATTAGTTAGGTGTTTGCATCATGGGAGAAAAATATGTAAGTGAGGGAAGCAAAAAAAATGCGATGTCAGCATGGACTTATATATTGTCAATCATCTTACCCCTACAACCGTTTTTCAGATCAACATGTTAGACATACTCCTAGAATCAACCAGTAATTCAAAAAATGCTGACAGATAGCATCATGTCGGCGCTATTTTGCTATGCACATATTTACATTTATTTCACATCCAAGCCATTAAGTTCATATATATAGCGTTATTTATTCCATAGCCGTCCTTTGGTCATTGAAATCTAATTTTGTGTACAGGGTAGCGTTTGTACAGTTTTGTAGTTACTGCAAAGTTTCTCATTTTGCTGTGTGAACTGGTACTTGTCCAGGCATAGTTATTTCTTTTGCTTACCCAGTAATTACAATATAGCTTTCCGATCTGGTTAACTGCGCCGCTATTGAATACGTAGTTAAGTCTCTTCCCAATATTGACTCGCTTACTTTTACCCCAAGATTATCCCCGGTTACGTTGGTGTGTGCTCCACTTCCACCACTTATGTGTGTTCCACGTGTGATCCATCTCCTTATGCGGCGAATTTCTTGAAGGTTTCCTTCAGTAAGATGCTGCAGCGTGGTCAGCCTCCATGAATTAGGACTAGTGTCCCTTTAATTTAGCAAAATCACAAACTTAGTCCCGTGTAAACCTTTTGACGTCTTCATTTTGCTTCATCATAAATCATTTTATCCTTTAAGTTCAACGGTTTGAGGCGTAACCTTGTGGAATTCACTCATAGGAATGAAAGAAATAACTATGTTTTCCGCATTTGTCTTTGTTGTTTGCCAATGTGGAAAAAAATGGTTACTCTTTTCATTCCATTTAATCCTTTCCTTGACCGACGTTTGGTCATTTGTTATTTGAACTTATTTATTCCTTATCAAGTCCTATTTTATTTTTTTACTTATTTCATCTACATCTACATCTACATACTACCCCGCAAGCCGCCTCAATAGGCGTGTGGCGGGGGGTGTTAGGACACCAGCCGTTTACATATAAAAAGGAAACGCTCTATGAAATTACGCCTTGCATTTATTAAAGTCCCTTATTGTTCGGGGGAAAAACGAATTCCCATACCTATCCGTTCGGCAAAATATCTCTCTTAATTTATCGTTTCTGTCGGACCTGGAAATATAGTGGGGTTCTAATATGATGTTCTCCGTGTCGCTCTGAAAGATATCTATTCTCAATTGCTCAAGTAATCTAAGCCTAGCGCGCAGCCTCCGAGTCTCTAGCGGCTCCCAGCCTAATTCGTTTAACATCTGCGTAACGCTGTCTGTACGCCCGTAGCAGTTTTTGACGAATCGCGCAGCTTTCCTTTGTATTTTATTAAGTTCCCGGACTAAGTCTTTCTGCACCGGATCCCATATGCTTGCTGCATATTCAAGGTGTGGCCGGACGAGTGCGAAATAGCACCTCTCTTTTACTTTTTCATCTGAGAATCTTCCCACAATACGCTTGACGAATCCTAGCTTCTTCAGAGCTCTGCCATAAATATTTCTTATATGTGTTCCCCACGATAGGTTTGAGGTTATCGTAACTCCCAGATACTTAAATTCATCTGTCGCCTTTATCTTAACGCCATCCACAGCATATACACGGGGATAGTTGGACGACCTCCGCAAGAAATGTACCGCCGTGCATTTGCTCAGATTAAGTTCGAGTCCCCTCTCTTGGCTCCACACATGAACGTTGTTTAAATCCGATGATAGAATTTCAAAGTCAGAGTGATCATTAATTTCGCGATAGATGACAGCGTCGTCAGCAAATAAACGTATTTTACTGCTAATTCGAGAGCATAGATCATTTATGTATATAATGAACAAAAGGGGGCCGATTACGCTTCCTTGTGGGACACCTGATGTCACTTTAACTGCATCAGAGCTAATTCCGTCAAGAACTACTTTTTGCTTACGATCACTCAGAAAGTCGCGTATCCAGTTTACTACTGTTTCGTTTAGGCCGCATGACTGTAATTTGTATAAAAGTTTGTTGTGAGGTACCGTGTCGAAAGCTTTCTTAAAATCTAGGAATAATGCGTCCACTTGTGTTTTCGATTCACCAGATTTGAGAACGTCATGAAGAAAGAGCGCGAGCTGTGTTTCACATGATCTACCTTTCCGAAAGCCGTGCTGACAGCCATGAAGGAAGTTACGACTGTCCAGGAACGTCATGATATTGCTAACGACGATATGTTCGAGTATCTTGCCTATAATCGACGTTAATGAAATTGGTCGATAGTTCCCTGGGTCATGTCTGTTTCCCTTTTTGAATATCGGTGTAACGTTTGCAATTTTCCAGTCTATTGGTATCTTTCCTTCAGACATTTCTTGTATCAGAGCATCTCAGCTGCTCAGTTGCTAAATTTCTTCACTTGATGTATCATAAGAGGCTTGTATAGTTTTCAAGTCAATGATATTTTTAAACTATGCACAATTTACTTTCAAGGCTTTCTCAGGACCTTTTATTCATATTTTGGAGAATTTTTTCAGCTTCTTTGAGATATTTTAAAATAATAATTCAACGGCTAAATGCAGGAAATGGGGTACCTGAGAACTGTTTTCGGCAAAAGTAGGATGAATGGGGATAGGAATGAGTAAGTGATATAAGAATGTAGGTTGGATGCTCCAGTAATGGACATTTATGAAAGGAGTGTGCTTCGCTGGTTTGGCCGTATTGAGGGAGTGGATAAGAGTCAAATAACGAAAAATATATATGATATTGGAATGAATGGTGTGAGAGGAAGGGCGTTGTGTAGTGTACCTGACGAAGACGCCGTAGCGTTGGAACTAGTTGTACCAATAAAATACTCTGTGGATTTAAACATAGTTGGCCTTGTCATTATTCCTTATCATGACGGCTGCACACTGCGATAAAAGCACCCACACCACTCCTCAACTTGATCAATTCTATTTCACGAGTAGAGTAGCTGCTAAAACCAATTAAAACAGTCTCTCTAGAAAATTTCTTTTTTGAAGCGTCACCGATGGAGAACTTCATATTTAACGGATACAACCCCACAACGAAACATTGCACTAAAACTGACGGAGGACTAAAAAAATGTGCCTACGTAAAATTCTGAACCCTTACTGACAGACGCCACACGACAATTGACTGATTGCTTGCCGATCCGATCGTTTGCGAATAGAACCGAAATTTCCGTTAAGTTTTTTGTGTGATTTACACCTACACTGAAAATTTTTTCTTTCTTAAATTAAATATTACTCCTACCAAACCTTTTTTAATTTGTAGAGGAGGGTTGTATCTACAACATATAATACAATGAGGAAAATCGAGGACACAGGTACATCGTCAAAATTCGATTTGAAATTTTAAAATTGTTATAAACTTAATGAAATTGTTTAAATTTTGAAAAATAATCCATTATTATACTTTTTAATTAAAGACCTTTAAAATAAGCTCTTTTGTACTTTTTTAGCTCCAATGTTTTCGGAGACATGCCGTGAAATGTGTAGACACTTTTGTAAAATTCAAATTTTGCGACGTTGCAATATCTCGTAAACTGTTGGACGTATTACAAAACGGCATCTGGATTTTTAATATTCTATCAAATGAGGACGATATGCCAAATTTGATCAAAATCGGTTACCCTAAGGGTCATTTTTGCCGATTTTCTGGTCGAATTGACTTTGAATGACCCATACATGTTATTGTAATATATATTCACTTGAAAAACAGAAACACGTAAAAAGGACACTTGCAAATAAACTTAGTCGTTTTGACGGTCAAGCCGTCATTGTCGGTGGTATAATAATATGTAATACAAAAGATAAATATAGATTTAAAAATACAGGCACAAGAAAATTAATTGAAAGGACACTCACAATAAAATATAAGGACGTTTCGGAGATCATGCCCCCGTCGTCGGCAGTAGGAGACTAACTAGTGATCTCTGTTTTGAAGGCGTTCTCAGCGTACAAATAAGACAAACTCAAGCCTCAAATCTGTGCATTTGATTAATTTTGCCTCCAGAAGGTCCAAGGAGAATACCTGCTCGCGTGTTCAAGAAGCTAGTTAGATGGTGGAGTAAACATAAAGTCGTCAGACGAAGCAAAATATCTTGTATTTACCTTAACTTCCAACCTATCGTTGAGAACACATAAATCATATGCGGCACAGCCATAAAGAAACTGTTTTATAGGTCCTCGGGAAGGAAGGTAGGGAGGTCCTCGGATGAAAAAGTGAAAGAGAGGTGCTACTTCACTCTGGTTAGGACACACCTCGAATACACCGTGAGCATTTGGGACCCCGAACAGAAAGATTTAATTCGAAAAATAAATAAATACAAAGGATAGCGGTTCACTTCGTTAAAAACTGCTGCGAGCGAACAAAGTGTGTCACATCGTTTGGAACCGTTAGAGACTCGGAGGCTACACGCTATAGGCTTATTGTTATATTGCTTGAGAAATTCAGAACAGGTGTCTTTTATTGTGTCACAGAGAATATCATTTTCATGCCGCACTACATATCTTGGACCGATAGGAAAGATAAAATAAGAGAAATAACGTTGCCTAACAGTTTGATGCAAAAATTCTTTCTTTTCACGCAAAATAAGTGACCATAATAAAACTGAGATCCACTCAATACGCTCCCGAAATACACTTCACCTTTTCACCTCCCTATAACATTCTCCTTTACACCTTTACGCGGATGGTGTCCTAACGCCCGCTGCCACACGCCCATGCGGCGGCTCGCAGGGTAGATGTAAATGCTTCTTACTACTGCTTAAATTTTCAAAATTACACACGAATATGGTCTCCGTTATGAGTGGAGGAATTCGCGCTCAAACTGCCCTTATCCATCTCGTTATTCGGCGAATTTCTCGGAATTTTCCTCCAGATATGATCCTCATATCCCTCTCCCTACTCCATTAATGTTTTACGTAATTCTTCTGCCGCTTCCTCTCCCTCCGCACCCGGCGTCTAGCCCGCCCCGAGCCTGTGCCGCAGTTTGCTCCCTTTCTCCTACGCCTCCCTATCCCCCACACCCCTCTCCCCCTCTCTCTTTCCTTCCAGCCCTCAGGCAGTTCCCTTTAAGGGGATCTAGGTGGCGCCGTGAGGAGTAAGAGCGGACTGCGGGGCGCCGGGGTGCAGGGGAAAGGTCGGGTGCGGGACGGAGTAGGGCGGGGCGCCGACTCCTCCTCCTCCTCCACACCCCTTCTCCTTCACACACCCCTCATCCTTCCCTCAGTCTTCTTCGAGCGCGGTAGCGGAAAGCCGCTCCCTTGCATACGATCCCTTTGACCGGGTCGAAATTTATAAGGGCATCCTTGTGCACCGGGGATACAAGTGTCAGATTGGCGCGGTGGATGAGAGTACTGGCTTTCTACACGGGAGACAGGGGTTCGAATCCGGTGGCGGGATTGGCAGTCCGAGTCCCTTTTTTGATGCAATGATTAATGCACCTCAAGTTCAGTGCTCGGTCCGTTGGATGGTACGTTGAACCGTGTGACCCTCTCCTTCTTTCTTTTTCACTAATCTCTCGTAACTTATCATTCACTTCTGCCCTAATACCATTCGTCCCGGTCTGAGGCGCCGATTCGTGCGGTGATGATTGGAATTCCAATGTAAATAATTGCAGAAGATAGCAGGAGGTTGACTCCAACTCTAACCGAAGGAGAGCGAAAAAATCTACCTCGGCTTGCGACCCGCAGGATTTGCGAAATCTGCAAAATATTCGATGGCTTATGTCGTATTCGCTTACCTTCGCGAGTTACAACAATCCTCGGGGCGCGCTATTGTTATTTCCGCGCATTCACCAGGGAGGTGATAAAATTACTAAGGCAGTCTTCTGTTTGGGTGCCAGATTAGCACGGTAGGAAGTGTACTGGCCTCCCGCGTTGATGGCCAGGACTCGAGTTCAGGTGGTAGATGAAACATTTTACCGATACCTACTTCCATGAGAAAAGCACTTAAAATACTGTGCTCCCAACGTCGGATCAGACGTTGAAACGTGGTACTTTTTCGCCAAGGGTGGGATAAAGCCAATGGCAAGCTTTTTTGTCTCACTTCTACCCACTTGACCTGATAAAATTCCTCCTGTACAGAGGTGGTTCCTCGTGCGGACGTAATTCGTGCTGAAATAAATGGTGATGATGACCTCGTTGGAGTCTGAGGACCTTTCCCAGAGGAGAAGAGCGACCCTGTTGGACCCAGAAAGCAGTTGGGAATACCCGTTTCGCCCCCACTGCGTGGAAGGTGAGTGTTTACGGCCCACTTCTACATCCCGGTATCGCTCTCAATCTTACCGCAGTCTAGAATCCTTTACTATGTGACCCTAGCAAATTCACTAACGTAATAGAATAAGTTATGACTTTCGGGTTCGCCATTTTTAAAGTACCATTAAACTTGAAAGTGTACGAAAAATGTTGTAGTTACAGTTTGTTTACTACGACATTTCTACAATTTAAATAATAAACAAAATTTACCACAACCCTCCATAGTGATGCTGCAAATATTTTATTCGACGTTAACACCAGAAGTCATCATTCGAAAGAATGGTTAGCGATAGTTTTCCACTCCGTTCTCCTTCTATCTAACCGCTTTGTTCATAGGTAGCCTTTTGTGTGTTTCCATATCCTAAATTATTTGGTTTATGTATTCCAGCCTTGGGCTCACTCGGCAATTATTCCCACACATTTGTACTTCACTTAAGATTTTGAACAGGCTGTTATGTTGCAGAATGTGTCCAATACGTTTGTTCTCTTCTACTTCGCAGACTTTTCTTTACAATTGTAATCTCCAACTATTTAGGTCCTCTTTAATGGATATTCCGTCTGTCACATCTATTTTCATCGTTCTTAGTTTTACTAAAGATGTTGTGTGAAAAAGGAGAAAGGATCTGGGAACGTCTACAATCGCATGTTAGGTTAGAGGATATTCTGAACCCGAAGGATGATTGGAAATGAAAACTTCAAAAAATCAAACTTGAAATACACTAGTTCAAATACGTTACAATTGTTAGAAGGAAAGTTCAAACTAAGCATGCAGTGAAAGTAACAAAAAATTAGAAAATGAAGTGAGAATTCCTTATTTTTCCACATATTTAGTTTAAAAAACGACGCATTTCGATATCTTATAACATCATCATCAGGTAATGCTTAACACAATAACTGGTATTAACTTACTGCCTATCTTTACTACTTACTTACGTAGGTAATACCTAATACAACTGGTCTTGTGTTAGCATTACCTGATGATGATGTTATAAGATATCAAAACGGGTCCTTGTTTAAAATATATTCGTAGTAAAGTACGTTATTCTCACTTCATTTTCAGTATGAATTTCCACAATTTAATGCCTGAATCCGTGAATTATACAAAAAAATGAGGTTAGCCTCTTGCCCCCCCATTTTAACTGGTTCTGTAATTTAAATTAATATTTATGCATGCATTTGTCAACGCCAGTCGCGAAAAATGCATATGTTGCTGAGCGTGTAAAAAACAAATGTAGATGAGATCATAAATTGAGAGCAAAGAAACTTGTGCCCCACGAAATTGGAATCTAGTTCTCTAGCCGTAACACAGTGCTGTATTTTCGGTTTTTTTCACGTTAGTCGGTTCCGCTATTCGCTTGCTTGTTTAACAATGCAATGAGTGCCTTTTTGTGGAATGGGGAACTTTCATTATTCTTTCTAACTATTTACTAATAAATTTGATACGCTTAATCATACATGGCATAAATTTAGCAGACAAAATATTTCTTGTGAAAAATTACGCGAACTTGGCGGTGTCGAGACTGTACGTCATTGGGAACGTCACGGAACGGTATCGCTACCAGTACTACGATACGCTTCCATGTGAATATTAGCTGGTTTATCCTGATTGAACAAAAGAAATCGTTTTTACTTTCTTTCGTGGAAGGCAATGAAGTTTAGCAATTTCATCCTCTGCTAAAATACTTGAATAGCACAGATGCGACACAATGCGGTGACGTGAAACCATCGATATGTAGGTTAGGATCATGTGACTACTTCATATGTTAGCCACTTTTCAAAAGGAATTCAAAATGCCAGCAGTGGACGCATATAAATATGAACTATATTTGTGTTCATTTGAAAATTTGCTGTCACGTAAATTACTTAAACATGAGGAGTAAATTTTATCCATGTTCTCCATCCGTGAAAGAAATAGGGGAGAAAACTGGAAATGGCTGTTTGACGGGAAGAAAAATAAATTAAATTCCTCATGAAGTCTTATTTTGCGTTGTTTAGATTTTAAGAAGTTTTTTTTCAATGAAGTTACATCAAACTCTACTACGCATGTACTATACGATACGCGGCAATCGGAACAAAGAGTATTAAGCGAGAAGGTTGAAAGTCTTGCTTTGCCCGGACTTGGAATGTCAGTGTTGTCGTCCGTTCCTCGCCGATCGCGTCGCGTGTCGTGCAGGTGGAGTAACCTGCCAGCTCTGTTTATAATCCGCTCCCCCTTCCCCCGTCCCAACGTCTACCTTGCCTTCCCTCCCCTTCCTTTCCCCCATCTCTGCATGCTTCGGGTCATAAACACATACCCCTCTTCCTCCTTCCCAGCCGTTCTTTCCCTCCTCTATCCACCCCGCTTCGCTATTATTCGCCCAAGGGGACCGGCGGAATCCCAAATCGAACCGCCCCGGTGACCCAGAGAGGGAGAGAGAAAATCATTCGGGAAGTGAAGGTTGTGAAGGAATTTATGAACATATTCTGAATGCATTTATGTACATAAATAATTCGCCTGCGAGACGCCACCCGCATGGGCATGTGGCAGCCCTGCCCCTGGCGTGAGAGGTTTTCGGACTCGTTCATGGGGAAGGAATGGAATTGGGAAATGGAATTGGGAAGGGGGGAATGACAAAAATTGAGTTGTATTTTGATGGAATTTGTGACCCACTGTGTTTATGTCGTAGTTGTGAATGATGTAAGGTGAGAATGAATCTTTAAACCGATGTGGCTGTCTGTGTATCTTCCTTATTTTTGTCGCTTCTGCCAGTCCTACAGACGTAGTGTGGGTGAAATAATCCCTGTCCGCCTGAAACTTGTGTGACCTGATTTTTTCTAGTAATTTTGGGAATTCGCGTCCCATCATAGTCTCTAGCTGCTCTCAACACTTTCCTTCCGTTCTTCGTCTCGCAATATTTGTTCGCTCTTAGCAATTTTTAATTAAAAAGCGCGGGACTTCTATGTATTTGCTGAGTTCACCAATTAACCCTTTATAGACCAAAACTTATACTATTGAGAAGAAAAAATATATTTTCCCCCTTATCATTAAAATATAATGGAGGTTGCTGGAAAAATATTAACACTGTTTAAAGTTATTTGTTTATAACTTTGTAACTACCAAATTCGGCACATTGGGCATTGGTGAATGAGCTGAAATTACTCCATAGGTAGGCATGTGCCAAATTTGGCACACCTGCTATGAAAGGTCAAATCTTCTTTTGTTGACTCACACATACTTGCAGCGTACTTAAGATGAGCGTAACTGGAGCAGAGTAACATCTGCTTCACTTATTCGTCCGAGGGCATTATTACTGTTCGCATAGTTAAATCTAGTCTTTAGTAGTTCCATGAATTATTTGAATGCTTTATCCCTCTATGATTTCCTGGTGCTTTACTTAGTCCACTACGCTGAAATATACTTCCACAATATTATAGAGTGGTAGATTTATTCATGTATTACCAATGTATATGTCATTGGAGGGCATTGTATTTTTTTATTATTTGTTTGAAAGAGAGATCCCGTCAAGGGTTTCGAGAGGTTGTTACCGTCTAGATCCGAAGGTCAGACAGGTATAAACACGGGAGTCACGCGATGAAAAAAAATCTCTTCGCAAAAATAAAATTTTATCGAATGCAGTTTGATTCCTCTAGTGATGAAATGATTTGTTGCTTACTTATCCTGCATTAGTGGAATCTCGTGTTTCCCTTCCGCCAATAAAGAATTACATTGCGGTGTGGTGCACGAATAGTGAATGCGTTAGAGTCTCCGATGTTTCGTACTCGGTCATGTGGATTCCCTGGGTATTGCGCTCTCTTTGCTGCTGTAATTCCAACCCTTTTCACTCTTTATTTTCTTCTTTAACATTTCAGTGGGTTGGACTCATGATTCATGCGTTCATTTGCTAACGCTAATGTCAAGGGTTCCAGCCCCACAATGGGCATGAGTTGGATGAAAAGTCTTAAAGAGGTTTAACCCCAGGGCAATCCAATAACAAGGAAATGCTTTCTAATCTGAAGGCCACATGAGTCTCAAAAGGCTCCAGTAAGTAAAATAAAGGGGAACATCACCAATCGATAGTAGTTGGATGCTAGAATCCCCAGATCCGCTCTCCGTTACACTCCTTAATTTCTCACTACCCTACATTCTTTAATACGCTCATTAGTCTACCAAGCCTCTATTAGCGATACTTCATACCGTCTTAAAAATGTCAACACTTCTGATGTGAGAATGGCTGATTGTTCTTGTCAAACTCAATTTTTTTTTTAACTTGGCGTCCTTTGTAGAATATGTAGTGCCTAACTTATAAGATGCATCGGTCCTCGGCTGGGCGTGTTATGAGTAGGAATACGGATATTATGATGTGGTTAATGTAGCCAATATAATCATTAAGCGTTTTTGATACCAAGTTGTAGAAAACAGTTTTAAATAGTTTACATAAAACTCTGTCGTATTAAAACTGAACAAAGGCCATTTCGATATTTTTCATAACAAATTGTTTTTTAAAAAACTATATCACAATTTTTAAGGTCTTAATCCTGTATTGATGGATATGAAAGTTAAGCCTATTCCAAGACCTTTTACAAAACACTTATATCTACGGCATATTTCTCCTCAATTTATTATGTAAACATTTATAATTTGCTCCCCAAGCGAAATTCGCGGGATTGTGTTGATTTTTAATATATTTTAACTCAGCTATGGATGACATAAAAATTGTATGAAACTATAATTCTTTTAAGGGTTCTTTCAGATTGCCAAATTGTATGAAAATCAAAGGAGGTCGGGTGTTGAGAATGGTTGGTTTGACACGAAATGACCAGTATATTTATTACAATGAGCGTCTTTTTTAGAATTGTAAAAATAATGGTCCGAGTAAAATCGAGATGCATGGCGAAATGATCACTTGAATGATATCACGAGGAAAATTTATTTGTTATATCAGTCGCTTCTTTATATCGTTGGAAAGTAATATTTTTCTGCTGCACTGGTGCCAGTCGGACGAATCTGAAACGGAAAATCTCAATGTATCTTTAAAGGCGATTTTCAATGTGCTAGTTTTTGCCACAATATATTTCAACTAGTAAATGGGCGCTTGCAGTTAGCAAGCGGAAGGAGTAAAGTGTTTGGTACTACATGGTAATTCATTAATAACGAAAGCAATAAGGTCTAACTGCTCATGGAAATGATTTTAGTGGGCAGCGTTGGTGACTTAAGAATATAATAATTAGAATAAAGCATTATGCGAATGGATCTATGAAATATGTTTTGTTCTTCTTAGTAATTGCTATATTTATCCTTTAATTTAATGCCCTACAGCAATATTAAAGGAATATATTTGCGATAGGAAATGATTACAGTTATTTGGCAGTTTGAAATTCAATCAATATCAGCCTAACTAAATGCAATGGATTTTCACATTTCATTTTTTTTGTCTATCTCAATTAATTTTCCTGAAATAAACCTTTAAGCCTCTAAGCAAATAGCTTAGTACTTGAATTCATAATTTAAAAATCCAAGCGATAATGCAGTACAGTACATTATCGTTTTACATGGATTGGACTTGTAGAACGGTGCTCGAGGTATAGGTACTTTAGAAAAGAGGTTCAAGGGTTAAAATTCCTCGGCAAAACAGAGAGAGAGAAACCCAGAGTAATGCGGAGGGATTGTCTTAGAAGTAAAATGGAGGAATCTGGTGCGATCCCAATGGATGCCATAGGCATGTGCAAATAGAGGAGAATATCAAAGGTATGGTAGAGGCTAGGAAGAGGATGAAGAAATTAAATAAAGTGCTTAACAGCGATGCATTGATAGCACCTGTTCAGTTAATAATAAATGTATGCTACGACCAATTCTCCAGGACTTTCAAAATACAAAATTATATTTTTTTATACATAATATCTTTCAGGATTTCAGCTATAATGTCTCTTTTCTATACGTTAGTATTAAACAGAACTCCCATCAACTGATATACATTGATGGAAAGTCTCAATAAAATAAATTGATAGTTTAATTGTTACCTTGTGTTTTCAGCGAAAAATGGTAATAAAAACACTACATTAATGCATTTGGTTTTCCTAAATCAAAATTTCATTAAATAGTTTTAGAGGAACATGCATGAGTGGTATGAATTAAATAACAAAAGAGTGGATTGCTGATGTAGACTACGGACAATGCTAGAACTGAGTAAGATATTTTGAAAACATTTTTGACAGTTTTTATATTAAAAATGAAAATAAACTTGGTAACAGTGCTGATTATTTTTTTCTTTGATTTGAATATAATATCAGGGATGTCTATGGTTGGCAGATGTGAGATTGTAATTACTGTGTCGATTATGAATATTTGTTTGTTAAATGATTCATAATTCTATTCCCTTCATTCATAGTTTCCAAGTATAAAGGGTTAAAAATGATCATAATATATATCTCTCATCATAAAACATTGTATATCGTGTAGTTCGAAGCCATAATATTGTCAAAACTTATTGAAATTCAGAAAAACATATAGATGGAATCCCAGGATAAGGTGGAAGGATTGTTTCAAAAGTAAAATGGAGGAATCTTGTGCGATCCCAACGGACCCCATACGCATGAGCAAATGGAGAAGAGTATCATAGCTATGGTAGAGGCGAGGAAGAAGTGGAAGCAATTAGACCCAGTGCTTAACCTGTCCATTTAATTATGCCGGTCGAAGGCATAATATCGTTTAAAGCTATTGAAATACGCACGGAGAAGGTTAAATTCCCTTAAATGCAGCCTTTATGGCCAGAGTATGGCACTGCAAGTCTCGGAAACAATGGAAAAATTGCCTGGCAACGAAAATGAAAAAAAATCAAAATTTGAATTAATTTTGCGTTTATACTTAAAATAATTCAGTTTATCGATCAATATAGAAAAATCTGTTGGAAAAATTAAATGTTTTGACGCTTTGACCTCATTTTGGTGGAAGAATGAATCTTGTATCTCAATTATTTCATATTTTAATGAACGAAAGAAAATTACTCTACACGGAAATTATTCGTTTTTCCCATTTAATCAGCCAATTAGTCAGGAAAGTCAGTTTTGTAGCTTTATACATAAGTAACGAGTAAATGGGTGCTTGCAGTTTGCCATCGCAAGGCGTAAATTGTATGATAGTACATTGTAAATCATTAAAAACTAAAGCAGTTTAGTCTTACTACTCATAGAAATTAAATTAGTGAGGTGCATTGATGACCTAAGAATATAATAATGAGAATCTAGTGGTATTAATGGAATGGGTTCATGATATATATGCTTTGTTTTTGTGAGCATGCAGATTGATCGTTCTTTTTCTGTCCACAAAGTTTTATTCAATAATGCTCCCCGGATGAGCATTTAAAGAACATCTTTAAACCAGGTATATTTGAATTGTCTAACGACAATGTTCATTCTACATTATTGGAATATTCGTAGTGTTTGGTATACACAAAACTCAAATGGCATTGACGAAATATTTTTATAGATTTATTTTGACTTGTATTGCCGGATTTTGACTTCTAGAGTCAGTTGTATTGCATGTGATCCTGAAATGTGCGTGGTGTGTGCGACGTGTTGCATTTGGTCCAGTGGTCTTATTTCCATATTTACGTATTGCATGGTTTGGAGTGCAATATTGACTTGATATTCATCCTGTGTGGCAACATAGGTTTCAATTAATTAATGTCAGAGAATAATTATCGGGAATGGATAGTATTTTCTCATACTATCACGTTATTAACATTTAAAAATTACATCCCATAGTTACATTGACGCACGGGAGTGGCCAGGTATATAACAATTACTTCTAGTTTCGTAATTCAAATCATTTGCGAGTATGGGTATGTATTAGCATATCATAGGTAGGCATGTGTTAACAGTATTATTCCGATAGTTCTGAGGAGATATGATTATTCTATGGTATAAGTATACATTGTGGTTCTATGATAGTAGCCTACGGAGATGAAACTAATTTTTACATTTAAGAATCAATTACGCTGAACATTCTTCGAGCAATCCATGAAGTATTCCATTGAATATTCCTTGTACGATCTATGAGTTCCATTTCAGCGTTCATTAAATGTCCTTCTGGAATAACCTTTGATTGTTTTAATAGTGTTCACGGAACACTCTTTGACCATATTTTGGACAATAAATTCCCCACTGGGAAAGGAGGAGCAAGGATTTAAATTCCCCGGAAAAATAGAGAGATGGAAACCCTGGATAAGGTGGAAGGGTTTGTTTCAGTAGTACAATGGATGAATGCTGTGCGATCCCAACGGATGCCGTAGGCATGAGCGAGTGGAGGGGAGTACCAAATCTACGATAGATTGCAAGAATACAGGGTTATAAACGAACATAAGTTATATACATCATCATAAAACATTGTAAATCGTGTAGTTCGAAGGCGTAATATCGTTAAAAGCGATTCAAAATACGCACCTAGAATGTTAAATTCCCCTTAATGCAGCCTTTATAGTCAGTTATTAAGGTACTGGAAGTCTAGGAAACAATGGAAAAATGACCTAGCAACGAAAAAGAAAAAATATTGAAATTTGCATTAATTTTGCATTTAAACTTGAAATAATTCAGTTTATTGATCGATAGAGAAAAATCGGTTCCAAAAATTAATTGCTATAATGCTTTGGCCTTATGTTGGTCGAAAAATGAAGCTTCTATCGCAATTATTTCATATTTTAGTGAATGAAGGAAAATGACTGTACACGGAAATTACTCGTTTTTCCCATTTAATCCCATTAAAAAAACAAAATCCTATCTGGGCTCGAAATGAATAAAAAATGTTGGGATTTTTTATTTTTTCCTGACTCAACACCAAATTCCAACCCTCCCCTAAAAATTTCAACCTTTTAGCTCGATGACGGATCAGCATTCGACTACGTGTAAAGTTATATGACCTTTCAATAAAGATGATGATGATGATGCCTTTTCATGCCGATTATCTTTCACTTCGGTATTTCCTACTATTGACTTAATTTTATCGCAATATCCCTCCAGCTCTCGATAATATACCATCGAGCTCATTGTATATTGATAATCGTACGTCTGATGTTTTTGTATGCCACATTCGCCATGACCTAAAATTAAAGTTTTGCACCAATGGCATTTTTAGGTTCCGTATACGTTCATTTTGCTACAGTATTTTCCTGAAGACCCACAGCATTCTCGTTGCTCTATTGCGAAGGGTATAGTTTATTGTACCCTGCAGAAAATCACAAGCTTGCTCTATCGTTTCCACCATGATTCTCGAAATGGCAGGTTCTGATACCAGCGCTTGGAGTAGGCAGTCTCTTTGATTTTCCTTGCTTTCTTAGTAGGTAATTAATATTAAATAGCCTCTCTAGACGGCTCTACAAAGAAATGTGTGAACGTTTTGCGTTTACTAATTATGTTTGTTGTCTTACGCGTGTGAATCCTTTCTACTTCAATGAGTTATTCGCCAATTACTGTCTGATGTATATTCCATGCCGTGCAGTAACCCTATTATTCTCTTTGTTTTCATCTACATCTACAAAATACCCTGCAAGCCACCTCAGGGGTGTGTGGCAGGGGGGGGTGTGTGGCAGGGGGTTTTATTGCCTTTCTTCCAGATTTTTGTGTCTAATAATTTCCAAGGTAAATTTGAATATTTTATTAAATTTTGGATAAATTAACTGCAATTTTTCCGAAAATTCTTTCATATTGATGGCGGTTAAATATTATAATACATCAGCAAACAGGGTAGGTACTAGTTCAGTTGACGGAATCGGGTGTGACTACCGGAAAAGTTGTATATCCATATTGAGAAGGAGTTATGCCACAGGCTGGTGAAATTTGCGTCGTGACATATAAAAAAATATACTTACATACATGTATATCCTAGGAAACAACAAAGTTTGTCCTTTTCAAATGAATACTAGTTCGCTTATAAAATTATTAATGTGCTGTACGAAATAAATTACCGGGAGTTGAAGGAATGTGTTGCTCCACACACACTATCGCGGCCCTCAAGAAAGGAATACCGTCCTCCCCTATACCGTCTCTATTCTTTAACCGTGGTCCTCCCTCAGGTGACACCTGCAATTTTTTTCTTTTTCATGCGGAGACCGCGCTTCTTTTGTTTGTCTTCACTCAGCAGTGATTAGGGCGTTGAAAATTCTCCTTTTTATTTCCGGTGTCCTTCGCGCGCGGCTATTTTTACTGGCACTCGATGAGGCACGGGCAAGTAAGGGGGAGAAGTCTCACTCTTAAAGGAGGCGACCCGACTATGCCACTCAAAACAAATAAGTCGCTTGTGTCGTTTGAAATATTCCGCTGTCATCTATGGCAAGCCTTAGGTACTGGATAGCATATGTTAAATAATTAATGCCAATAGAGATTAGTCGATGACTTTATTTTCTAATGAATGCTTTTTCCAGCCCAAAGAGCCAAATGAAGAGCCAATTCTATTTAAATTACGCATTTTGACTTGAACAATTGCAATTATTTCCTTGTAGCTGAAAATTGTTTTCCATGGTTTGGTACCTAATTTTAATTATCATCTAGTTTCCGGGCTGAATTCCCTCGTTTCCATTCTGACAAGTTCCAGGAACATGACGCGCAACTTGTGCACGGCACATGTTGCGCGTCATTGTTCATAATATTTCCAATTACCTACGACATCTGCAACATTTGTATAGTTTGGATATTAGTTTTTTCACTCAAGTACTGAGACCTCAGTGAGTGAAGTTTTTCTCAACTTCTTCAATTTTGCTTTCCATAACATCACAAATCCGTTGAAGGGCATCGGTTCTATAGTTAGAGTTATTATGGCTTGGATTTCTTTACATACCACTACACTGTCTCCTGTTCATATATTTCAATAAGTTACGCCACTTAACATTTAGACCACTCCATCGAAAAACAAACACTAGCACTGACACAAGACTCAAAATACCAAAACCACAAACAAGAGAGCACGTTTGAGGTTAGGTGGTTTGGAGCAGCGGGTGCATGCTGTATTTCTCGTGCGCGTGTCCCCGGGACAAGTTGCAGTCTGTTTCCATTGTCCGTGGCACAAGTTGCGGCACATGTTGTGCCGCCACAGTCGCTTGGGATATTTATGTCCCCGGTACTTGTGCCGCAACATGTTGCAAACGGTTTCCATTTCAACAATTTTCGGGCACATGCGCCGGCACATGACGCGCAACATGTTGCGGGACATTTTTGTAGTAATGGAAACGAAGCTTAGACGCTTGACCTATCTTCAATGTAATTAATGTCTGCTACGCTTGAATTTACGCTTCAAACCGTAAGGTAAGTGGTAGGATATGCGCGGAAGGTAGGTTAGATGGGAGGGCATTGTACGGCTCTTAGTGAAATACAAGAGACCAAGGTTTAACGTCCCATCCGACGGACAGATTACCGTACTTAGGTGTTCTCCTCCACTGAGAAGCAATGAACCAGAAAAGCGAGCTTTTGAGGAAAAAAAATATAATTATCTACTTGGCCAATTTTCGTCTCATGTATCTTAAGTTTAGTTTGGGAAAAATTAGTGTGGGATGGATGGATTTTTTTGGCGTTATCAAAAGGAGATCACTGTTTCCTATAAGCAGGGCCGGCTTGAGACAAAATTTTCACCCGGGCGAGAGAGTATTCCGGGGCGCCCCCATCCCCCGCTTATGAAACCTATTCACCAGTTTAGTAATTTAAGCGATTAGGAAGAATTACTGAGGAAGACCAAGGGTGGAGTAAATTGTCAAGTGTGAAAAGATGAAGGAATATGTAGAAATGAAGCTATTAGCGGGAAAGAGAAGAGTGGAGAGTTGCAAAAAGTCACTCTTCGGAATTATAACTTTTGGCGTTGATGAAATTATTTTCTAGTCAACATCCGGGACCGGATTTCAGATTCTGGCGCTCTTGGGCACTATTTTCCTGAGTTCCAATATCGACCGATCTGTTGTCGATTATTTAGACATAGATACCTTATACACGTGAGCGTGGTGGCCTAGAGGGTAGAGCGCTTGGCTACTGATCGAAGGGTCCCGGGTCAAATCCGGGTGAAGCTTTTGGACGATTGTGTGAAGCCCAAACAAAAAATCCTCGGAGTACGAGGTGGTCCAGGGAAAGGCACTGCCCCCCCTACCATGAATGTGTGAAGTTCACACGCCTGTAGCTTAGTCCGGAGTGAGCTCTGCCCTCAACCATCCAAACCAACCTTCGGGTTGAAGAACTGAGTGAGAGTCCTGCTACACATAAAATAAAATATATTATGTAGTTACACCACAGTATTATTTATAAAATAACAATACACTTAATTGTTTCAGAGTTTCAAAAGCGGCATGATTATTTCTTAAGTTCTATTATTTAGTAGAACGTAAATTATTTATGCCTGCTTACATTTTGTAACTGAACGAGAAATTCTTTCTTCTGCATTTTGGGGCTGCAGTAGTATTTTTTTGTAGTGTAGTCTGCACGCTAATTTATGTTTTTAGTATTTCTTCATGATGGAATTGCTAAGCCCTACATTGTATAGTCAGAGCTTGTCACTAGGTGCCCATTATTTTCTGTTGTTTCTGAAAATTTTCGGTTACAATTTATGTGATAATAACAAGTTATTTATTTATCGTTTTAATAGTTCAAAAGGAAGAATATGAAGCTTCAATTTTTCTATTGTGTTTATCCTATTGCTATCGTTTTCTAAATTGAAAACATTTAATAAATTATTGCTTCCGGAATTAGTCTCCAATCTGAATTTGGCGCGGGAGGCCGTTGCTGCCTGTGCGTGAATCCGGAACTGTGAACATCCTTAATTTGTGGGAGTGAAGTGCCAGGATCGTATGCCATCTCGCGAGTGGTTATAGGAACCCGTAACAGGGACAGTGTAAAAGGAGAATCGTGTGCAAAATGTTGTGCCCTCGCCCTGAAGCCTCCCACCCCGCCTTCCCTGTGGTCCCGCATGGCGCATGCGTTTCGTATGCAAAACACGGGCCGCGGCGGCCGCAGAACGCCCCGAATCAACTTGCTTTCCCTACCTTCCCACCTCACCTCTTCAATATCTCTCTTCTCGCCGCCCCACATTCCCCAAGCGCCTGGCTCCTACCCGGGTCTCACTCTCCGCCCCGTTGAAATCTGCGTGGGGACTGAGCGGAGGGTGAGTGTGGGAAGAGGGCTGTGAGCAAATGAATGTCGAAACGCCCTGGTGATTCTACACCTCTCAAAAATATTGCCGAGCGTTCCTATCCGCTCTGTAATCGTTCCGGATTCGTCAAGCACATGGTGCAAACCTTCCCGTTCCGAGTACTCATTCTTTACTTTTTTACATTTTTATTCACTTTGATTTTGCAGTTAGGGTTTCTCTTCTGTTTTCTCCTCATGGCGCTACTCTCCTCTCCCAACACGTTCCTATCCGGAGTCAATGCGGATGGAGGCATTACTGCCAAACTTTGGTGTGTTTGTTACTATTAATGAATCTACTTTCGTCAAATATCAATGAAAGGAATAGAGGGTTCATCATCAATGCGAAGATTGATTTTCTGCAGTTCTTCGTTCCTTTCTCTTTGCAGCTAACCGCTTTATTACTCCATATATCCTTATTGTTCATCATGCTTTGTCATCATGCCATCATGATTTGTTTAATGTATATCACCGTCGGAAAATAATTCTTCCGTTTATTTTGTCATATTAATGAAGAACGTAAATACGACTCTAATCTAGGAACTTATTTATTCATCTTGACTATCAGATAAGGTGGTAAATTTTCAGTTATAAGACTATAGTAGTTGATCCCTGTTCCCTATATCCTCACGCGCCATTTAAATAAAGTTCTGCTATCTAATTTTGCTTTAGTCGTTACTATTTCATACTTTGAATGGTAAAATATGTAGCACTAGCCAATTCACTGCTAACTGCTATTGGCTTTTTGATGCAGAATTAGTATTTCTTCCAATAGAAAACTCAAATTTAGATATACTATATGAACGTTAAAATTAGGTCTGCATAATTTGTAATATTGTATTTATTAGTTACTGCTTACAGAATTCCTACCATAGAAGTATGTCAATTTGTCGAGTAACTTAGTTAACAAATTTTAAAGAAAATATATGGGATCCTCTAAATTTGATAACCTTGTGGTATTCCGTTTGCAATCATGCAGCTTGCTCTGAGCTTCAACGAAACAAGGAAAGTGGGAAAAATTTCCTACGCACTCGTAGTAGCTGAAGCCTTTGCAAGTACTCATATGAAATAAAACACCATAAACTTTATTCGTTGGCTATAATTAAACAATTTATGAAACTGCATTATCTCCTGCACCGCGTCCCTGCGGTGAATGCCCATTTTACCAAACACATTTTTGAATGCCCATTTTATTCCTTTAGGAGCTCGAAAAATTGGCCGTTTTTGCCGTTCTTAGCCTGGTCCTTTCTAATAATTCTGAACAAAATCAGTATTTAACTAAAGTTATTTCTATCAATCGACGCTGAAATTAATAAGCTTTAATTTTATGTGCAAGTAGCTGAAATAGCATTTTTTTAAACTAAGCTTCAATCTCGGGTGACAGCATTTTGAACCGAACAGTAGGCACCTCGTAACTCTGACTCGTTTAGTTCCCCTCCTTGCTATCTGATACACCCGTTCTCTTCTTCCCTCACCTCAGATTCTCACTCCTGCGAGCAATCAGCATCCGGCAACCTCTTCAACCTCCACTCCATTCACTCTAGTGCGTTTTATCTGGAATCTCCTCTCCAGATTCCTCTCTTCTCCCGCCTGTTCTGTCTCTTCGTCGTCTTTCTTTCTGCCCGTATTATATCCTGCACCCCCTCTCGTTTCATTTTCCTCAAAAGCTTTCAGTATACCCTCACCATTTTGCTACAAACACCAAGTAAATGGACAATTCAACGCTTCACATCGTATCGAATGCCTTAGCAAATCTCTTTTTTCAAACTCTTCCTTAATTCTATCTCATAAATGACCTATCGTCGTAGTGATTCTACGCTCTGCATGAGTGTCTAAACTTACACCCTTATTTCTTAGTATCCTTTAATCATGTGTCCTCTCATCCTTTACCTCTTTTTCATTTAATTGCTTCTCCTGTTTTCATAATTCTCGCCATAATTGACCAGTTTTGGTTCAGGAAGATACTGGTCAAGTACGATAAACTTTTTCTTGTTTCATGTATCTAGTAACTTCAATGAATAACTTATGTTAGCCTGTGATAGTGCCATTATCATTGTTTTTTTAACAATGAGAGTGGTTCAGTGAATAAATGTTGCATGGATCAATTTCTAGCTGTCTTAAACCAAATAATTTGTCTACAAAGGATCGATTGAAAAAAGTCAGAATGAGTTTAAGTGGCATTTCGCTATCGTGTGAGCCGATCCTAATGGCACTAAAATGGCGTATGACTTATTGAACTGAAATGCGGTTGATTACTTCAGTCGCGGATCGAGAAACCCCCCACAGGATGTTCACTTTTTGACGTTATGTCTTTCAAGTAGTCAATTTAGTTTTGGATGTTCGACCATGAGATAAAAATTACCGGCAATGAATTGAACAAAGGATGCGTAAGTTTTTATGGAATTCTATTTCAGACGATTTTGTTATTACCTTTTCTTCATGAACTTCCCGCAGTCCCTTTTTTGAGTGCGTCAAATATGCTGTGAAGCCACCTAGAATGACACTGATATAATAATGCTCATCAAGCACCAGAGTATTGTCAGTTATGAAACCTGCCGTCTTCATTTAAGATAACTGCTGATAAATATACGCATGCAGTTGCGTTTACGCCACACCACGCTAGCCCCCGCCAGAGCATATGGTTGAGTGTTACGACGCGGACTATTAATTATGCAACTGCGAGGAGTTATGGATTTGCTTTTGTGTATTCGCGTAAAGGAGAGGCAGGTGAAAAAATACATGTGCGTCATGAACGTCGAGTTGTTTAACCTTGGTTTTGTTTAAAAATCGAATTGAACGACGCATAAGAGTGCGTGCTAAGGATCTGTCGTAATTTTCCCAGGACGGAGTAGTCTGGACCGTTTCATAGTACTAGTATTGAATACGAGAATATACTCGTAGAATGATGATCTCTAATATTCTACAGTAGTTGATTACCAGCCCTTTTACTGCCAGATATTCCATTTAGGGTGTGCTAAGACAGTCAATAATTTTTTCATTAATTGTTTAATCCTGTAGTTTTTAAACAAAAGTCATTAAGTTGGTTGGTCATTTAGGGTGACGTCCGACAACTGAGGTGATATGCGCCAATTAGATAGGATGATGGTAGTGTGGGGGAGTGAGGGCACTAGTGATGAAAAAGCGGGAAATAGGAAAAAAAGATGGAAGAAGGAAAGGAAGAAAGTGACTTGTATGTTGACGGAGTACTTAGTTGTCTTCCTATGTTTTTATTGTAGTCATGGTTATTACTCATGGTGTGTGGAAAGAAGGAATTTTTTAATTGTATCTGTTCGGCAGCGATCTCTCGTATTTCTTCGCCTTTATTGGCTCTATAGATTTGGTACGAGGACCTAATAATATTCTCCATGTCCCCTTGAAACTTGCGTGATCTGAATATTTCTAGTAGGTAATCTTATCCTCGCGTGTTGCCTCCCTGTCTTGAGTGGCTCCAAACCTATTTGTTCCATCAGCTGTGTCACATGCATAATTCGCTTTTGGCAGTTTTAAACGGAGCGTGCGGCCTTCCTTAGTATTTTATTTCTCCCATTGAATCTTTCTATGTAGTATCCTAAGTTCTCGCGGCATACTCGATATCTGGCCTCAGAAAAGCGAAGTAACATCTCTCTTCCACATATTCATCTGAGGACCTTCTTTCTATTCGTTTGATTAATCCTAGTCTCTTTAATGCAGCATCAAAAATGGTTCGTATGTCTTTTAGCTCACGTTAGGGCTGAAGTAATGATGGTCCTCAAATAATTGACTCCATGAAGACCCCGAGCATGATCTACTTTTCCGGAAGCCTTGTTGTCTGCCCTGGAATAAGTGTCAATAATTGTCGATTTTAACGAATGGGCCGGTAATTCCATAGGTCTTATTTTTAAATTGTTGTGTGTTAGGTCTCTTTACTAAAGGCGTCAATGGTTCAGCTGTTTATCGTCCCATCCAAAAGACGATTTACTACTCTTAAATCGTCTTCATATTGCATCCGAATAAAGATTGGCATTCTGCTGGAAAATTTCCGCAACAGCAAGAATTCGAACCCAAGCTCTCGGGATGGGAAGCCAGGACTAAAGCATCAATATCAAACTGTCCCCCTTAAAATCGGTATATTTATATATATTGTTTTTTTTATGAATCAGAAGTGCTTTTGTGGATTGGATGGTGAAAAAGGATACATGTAAATTTTATTTTAAAGGCCATGAATATTAATAACTTTGTATTTATACATTTAGGGGAAAGATCCGGTCAATTAATAATTGACCGGATTCTAAATTCTCTGCACAACTCACTTAAATTCACCATGGAATTTGGAGGAGAGACTATAAACTCTCTGGACCTGAGCATAAACATTGAAAAGGGATATCATGACTTCTCCATCTACCGAAAACCCACCTTTAGAGTTGTCATAATTCCGGCGAACTCGAATCACCACCATTCCCATAAAACTGCATCTTTTAAATCAATGATAAATAGATTGAATAGTATTCAAATGTCATCAGAAAACTTTCCAAAGGAAATACACAACATGAAACGTATTGCACTGAGAAATGGTTTAGACCCAAACGTAATAGATAAATTATTAGGTCGCAAAAGACACGCAGAATACTCAATAACTTCTTTGACTCTTAATTCGAGTAGTGACAAACCCACACGCTGGTGCAAGCTACCTTTCATCGACAAACTGTCATATAAACTTTGTAACGCCATTCCAGTTGACAGGGTGTCATTTTATAACAATATGACTTTAGGAAAATTTCTTTTTAACTCTAAAGACAAATACGACGATTTACAGAGAAGTGGAGTTTATGAAGTAAAGTTTAAGAACTGTGAATGTAAATACATAGGACAGACTGGCAGAAAATTTCATGTAAGGATGAAGGAGCATAGAAGAGATTTTATTAACAATAACGAAACAACTGGAATGGTGAAACACTTAGTTGACGAAAACCATTGGTGTGATTTTGACCCTAAAGTTTTACATTTCATTGACAAAGGGCTGAAACTTGTCTTTGTGGAGCAAGTTGAAATAATAAATAGCCCTGCTGATTTTAAACTATGTAATGACACAATTTTCCTCTCCCCTTCGAATCCGCCTACCACCCCGACGGTCTCACAGATAAGGCATCTGACCTTGCACTTTAAATGGCTCCAATTCCCTATAGTCCCTCTTTCCTAACCTCCCAGCCACTCAACTCCCCCCCCCTCCCTCACAAACAAATTCTGTGACCGTTAGAATACTAATCCTCCCCCCTCTACATCCCCTTTACCGCCCCCCCCCCACCTCTGGTTTTTAAGGTATACATATAAGGCAAACGTAAACCTATTTCTGTACCTGAAGATGACACAAGTTTGTCGAAACCATGGTCGTATCGTAATAAAAAGTGTGGAAAAGAACGAAGTATTTTATTATGTGTTACACGATGAATTTTCGCGTTCATTCTCGCGTTCATGCATTCACATATTAACTTGTACATGTTAATGTATCGTGTAACCAGGGCTTAACGCACTCGTGTTTTGATGGTTAACAAGTCAGTTTACTTAAGTTTTATTGATTTTCGAGTGTTTATTCCATTCAATGCACTTTGGCCGTCAGCCTATCCGGCGACGTCACTCGGCGATGCAACGATAGTCCCAAGGTAGTAAATCGTTTTTTAGTGTTGTTTTATCTAGTGTCAGTTTTTCATCGCGTGTTTACTCACTGCGTGGAACCGTTATCCTGTGGCGCACGAAGTCGATATGGCTTTATGACTTTGGAGGGGGATTAACGCGCCAGATAAGCGACACTCGTTAATCTAGCAATTGTAATCGCCAAAGACATCGGCCTTACACTACTTATTTTTTTCTTATGAAGTAAGTAGAAGTACTACCGATGAAAATGGATATTAATAATATAAGAGAATGGCTCTTTAAAGCTTTTCGCAGTTAGCCCTAAATGCTTCTGACACAAACTGTCAAAAAAATAAGGCACTAATTTAGTGTGTGTTACAGAAGGAGCTATTAATGCTTCATCTCCGTCAGAAATTCATATCTTTCAGATATAAAGTGGATACTTGTAAGCTGTATATTCTTGTTTTGTAATAATCTCCTTGGTGCAGTTCACGGTCATAAAGAAAAGTCTACTACACCACATGCTTCTATCGATGCTGTCGATAAACGGCATGGCTTTCTTAGGTTGTTATATGTTCTTTTCATTTCGGTGAAGCAATTTACTATCCATTTCACTATGTAATGGCTGAATTCCGCTCATCAATTAAAGTTTTATTGAAAACTGGTAAATTTTCAAGTACATAGGTACATGTAAAAAGACCTCTGCGAGCTTGCGCAAATAATTGGAAGTAAAACTTTGGTCTAGGTAAATATATCATTTGATTTTTACAGCCTCGAACACCTCCATATTCATCATCTGGTATAATCAATCCAAATATTGGTTTTGTTGCTGCTTTCCACTCCATTTCATTTTCAGGTAACCGCTTAATTGCTTCAAAACTCCTCAGCTTGATATCCTTGATAATTTGTCCTATTCATTGCATCCTCGGTCTTCATCAGAAATTCTTCCCTTTCGTTGCTCCAACCATATTTGTTTTTGGGAGGTTGCTTTGTCTCAGAATGAATCCAATAAGTTTGCCTCTTCTACTCCGCATAGTTCTCACGACCCTACATTCCCAGTTCTTTAGTGAGACTTCTTCATTACTGATTCTCTCCGTATATTCGATCTCTTTTGGGAATCGCCGGCGAATATTAAAATATTATGGCTGAAAATTTCGAGCTCGGTTGATTATTGTGGATGACTGTTTAATGGCCTTTGTCTTTCGTATTAAATCCGGTTAGTGCGACGAACGCAGTCTATCTCTCCGGGTGTAATTAGAAGCTATGCGTCGTACCGTCTGCTCCTAGACGAAGACATCAATGAAACTAGGCCGGGCGAGAGGCCAGTGCCCTCAGTGGTCACTACGTCCAACACGCGATCGCTGAGGTCATTTGATCCTTCTGGGACAGGTGTCTCCTCCTATTAAATATTATCTCTTCGGTGGGTTGGTTGCTGATGTGTTATCTTTGAAGGGATAGATTCTCATAATTAGATAATTGGCTAATTATAATGTAGCATAATATCTAAACATCATAAATTTTGATAACTCCTAATGCTGACATATACTGGGGTTTCCATTAATCATACCATGCAATTTCAATGTTCACATAACAAGTTATACTTCTTTTACAAACAAACATATACATATATTTACATTTAAAGGTAGAAAGGAGAATACAAGAATTTCTTGAAGGAGGCGTGTTAGCATTGTTGGCCTCTTGAAACATTTTTTCCGTTATACTTTTTTCGTGAATCTTTGGCACTGGACTTGCTTCATTACCACCTCTCAAATAAAAATTCTTTCATTTTTTGTTGAAGTACAAGAAGCAAAGTGGTAATATATTAAGATTAAAGAACGATGGAAGCGATTTTTATGCGTAATCATTCGGACTAATCTCTTCTGTAAAATAGCGATTTGTTTATTGTATTATTATATTTGTCTCCCTAAAAATTAATACCATAATTTAATTTCTAATTAATTAGGGCTAAATATATTACTTTCAGGAAGGATAAGGGCTCTCAATTCTGATAAAGTATAATTTGAGAGGAAAAGTCTTTGCGTCACTACCCCGTAGCTTATATGGTAATTCCATTTCAATTTATTATCCAGAGTTAATCCCAAATATGCATTTTTTAATCAGTCACGCAATCAATTAGGATACAATTAATGCAGTTTCCTCCGGAAAAATCCCCAGAGTGATGAACTATTTCCCAATTGAACCTAAATCTGTTGATTATTCATAAACCATTTATTTAGTTTTCTTACTAATTGTAATCTTAAGTGTATTAAAATCAAGCCAATTCCTCAATACTATCAGATAATAATCTTTCATTTCTCTTTTTATATCTTCTCATGACATACCATCATATGTAATTTATTGCTACATCATCAGCATAAGCTGTCACGCTCCCATGAAAGCCATAGTTGCAGAGATCATTTATATATGTTAATAATGGAATAGGCCCCAATACTGAACCTTGTGGCACACCAACTTTTTATTAATTTACATTCACTGCAACAGCTATTGACGTGAACATATTGGGAGCGCGACTGTAAGTAACTTCTGAATCATTGTTGGATAACTCCCCTGACTCAGGCACAATGAAGTTTCTGTAGTAGGATATTGTGGTCTTGTACATCAAAAGATTTTTTAATTATTGGTTTTTCAAGGATTGCTTTGCGCCTATTGTCGTTTGATGCATTGTAAACACTTTGCAGATGATGTGTTAGTCACTTTGTCACTTCTGAATCTGAACTGTTTTTGGCTAAAAACCTGTGCTCGTTCAAGAAATTTTATGGATCTCATTTTAATCAGCTTCTCAAAATTATTTGAGAATATCGCGAAAAGGGACATAGGTGTATAATTTTCCAATTTTTTCTCGACTTCCCTTTTGTGTACAGGGGTTAAAACTGCTTTTTAAAGCAAGGAAGGAAACTCTCAAGCTGCTAAACTGAGATTGTGTGCGTATTCCAAAGCTCGGAGCTTATTAATAATTATTTTTTATAAGAATAGCACTATTGGGGCCATCTAAGCCAGGTGATTTGCCGAGAGGAAGGTTTAGTTTCACTTTCGGATACCGGTTCTATGTACATTGATTGACATGTATTGTTTGATGACAATGGATACGGTAATGTGATAGGGCATCGAGGACTGCCAGAGTATATTTTTGAGTCGAAGATTGTGATAAAATACTTGTTGAATCCTGCTGATAATTTTAAGGGATCGGAGGCGACTGTACAAAGTATGTCTATAGCTAAAGAATGGGGAGTAGAGGTGCTTGCTCCAGTTATCTCTTTTGATAAGTTTCACTGAGCTTTCGTATTGCCATTACAAATTTCGAGCGCTCTGTTATATTATTTATTACACTCATTTCAAGCATACACGATTGCTGGCTACATGTATAAGAGAAACGAATGAAAAAGAAATTGTCTGGAAAAGGAAATTGAAGTCTCATAAAGGAAAAAGAAATATGTCGCCGACACTGCGTCACAACTACGTTCTGGCCATTAAGTATACTCTGCTTATGATGTTGCCGTTCCATGGGTTACCAGCTCAAATGCCTTTATTTCGTCAAGCAAGTATTTATACAAGTTTTGGTAGAGAGAAAACGTGCCGTAACGTTTACTCTCCTATACAATGGTACAGAGTCCATGGTTCGGATTGAAAAATGTGCAACCTCAAGTTATGGAACATTTAAAATGAGTAGATGAAATGGAACATGTAAGTTTTTGCGTCCAGCAGTTGGTCTCTGGAAACAGACGTTGTCGTCAATAATTGAAAATTCTGAGCGCTCATCCACTTTTTTGCACTGTGATTTCAAGTATTTCAAAGTTTTACTTATCGATTAGCGTAGACCTGGTTGAAACTCTAAGAAGCTATTTATTAACGAGGAATTTTATCTGCTGTTAGGCTGTCTTACGCAATAAATAATGTCGTAATGGAAAGTTTCCTCACTCTCACGAATAATGCAATGTTTAGAAATGAATGCATTTAAACTTCGGTTTGTCGATAAGGACATCCTGAGGATGCTTAAATATTTCCACTGCAAGATAAAAAAAAAATTTATTTACCGCATCCACATTTCGTTTGGCAATTAGGTCATCATCCGAAAATGATACATTCCCGCTTAACAGCTGGAAATAATCTAAAACAAGCAAGCGTAAACCACGCGATACTCGGGAAATTTCGTAAGTTTGCTCGAAAATGGGAATATGGTTCTGGTAATGGCCATTCGGCTTTCGGGTTGTATTAATTAATAATTGAATCTCCGGAAGAACCCTTTATCCCTGTCCGAATGTATTTGCAGTGCCAATACGCCATTATTTATCAACCGCAGTCATAAGCTCCAAGGTTGTATTGATTAGTGAGAGCATACCCCAGACCGCGCTAAGCCATACGGCATGTGAAATTCATTCATTCCAGATCGTAGGCTCAGGGGTCCTTACTCTCGGCCATCTATGATTCCCTAAGCACATCTAATAGTTATAAATTTAGCATGGGTTTAACCTTAAATATCCATGGGAATCATCCAGTTTTCAACAAACAATCCTACGCTCAGCAGCCGAACGTTCTCCCCAACTAGTTGCCATTTGCCCAATCACTCTTTTCTCACTTGATTGGAAATAGTTTACGGCTTAACTTAAACATTTGGGGGTAAACATTTCATGTCCAGTTTGTTGAAATATTATCATTTGCCTCTCCTCCTCGAAAACATCATATTAATACTGAAGCCAAGGTAGATATTTGTATAAAATATAGTGTAGGAATTTTACTGGTGTTTGTATCTGCCAAAATCATGTTCACAGTCTTCACTCAAATTTGTTTAGAATGAAGGTGCTTCGAAATAGTTGAATTGTGTGGTTATTTTTGTTCTTCAACGTGTGAGAGATCTTAAATGTTATTTCAATAAGCTATGGGTTCCAGATGGTTTTTCCGATCCCTTAATTGGCCTTTTGCGAAGTATTGCGCGTTATTTCAGCTGACGGGTCAAATTGCGACGGACTCCGGGGCGCCATATATTAGGCATTATTGCCAAGCTATTAGCTTGGCAATGTTATTTTTATGGTGCTCGGGGGAATAACGCTGGTTTTTTTTCTCTCCCTGGGTTTCTGTCCTCTTGGCATCTCTCCCCATAGTGGCCCATCAATCTGAAGTGGCACAAGTGGAAATGAACTGTGGCTTATAAACAGTAGCACCTTTATTATGGTCGCTACTCATGGTCCGATTACAGTACCATTATGGAATACTTGTCGAGTTAAAATAGCCCGTGTCAGAGAACCTTAGTTGGCAGCAATAAATTGATGATAATTTAGATCGTTTCATTTTTAGGGGTATTTAGAGTAAAATTTTGTTAAAGAATCAAAGAAGCAGCCTAAAGTCAACGCGCCGTCATGGAAACCCATGGGTTGCGATTTATTTTTTATCTCCAGAACATAGACGTTTTTCTTTATTCTTGGTGCATTTTTGCTCTGGCTAGATCGTGAGTTACACGTGGCTCTTGAATGCCAATGGTCGTTTTTGAAAATGACCAGTATATTCATACGTAAAGATGAATTTAAATTGGTAAAATGTGATAGACCTGGTAAAAAACCGAGAACCATGAAGCATTATTAAATGAAAAGCAAACCTTTCCTTTGTGGAAGGAAGACGCGATAATTGTTCGCCAATATGTTGCGTAATTACAATAAAGTTTTAAATCCCCCGCAAGTAATAAAAGGCTGTTAATTTGTGGAGGGTTTAATTTTTCCAATCTGCTCACGAAGATGGAGAGTAGTGGGTGGTAAACATTCTTTGATTAAAGTCGAAAAAAGTTGATGCAGTTGCAAAATAGAACGTGGGAATTGCATACATGAAGTAAGTATCAATTGTTGGAACGGGCGCCTTTTGATTCAGAGGTGAAACATCTAATAATAATGAATATGTGCTAACAAGGGTTGATTTTTCCAATTCTTCCACCGGACTAAGACTCTTGAAAGGAAAAAGCGATGAGCGTAAAAAAAGTATTTGTTTTAATTGCAGAGATAATGCGGAATATACAGACTTAAATTGGGATCTTTGTCTTACGGGGCCCTGTTGATTTAGAGCTGAAATACCTGATGATAATAAATGGCAGCGCTTTAATTGACGGTTAATTTTTTCCATCTCTACCTGCAGAACGACTCGGGAAAGGTAGAAGAAATAAGATTTCGAAAATATTTGGTACAATTACTAAGCAAACGAGAAAAAAGAGACTTGAATTTTAGATTTCAGAAGCAGGCTCCTGATAATTAATCCTAAATCATCTACTCACAAAACTGTTTCACTATAATGGAGGGTTTTTTTTTATTTTTATAATCTCATTCTCAATAATGAGACTGGTAACAGGAAAACGAGGTCTGGATTGTAGAATATTAGTTGTTATTGCAAAGCAAAATGAGGAACAATAGTCTTAAACTAGGGCTTTTGGAAACGATCTTTTTGTTAATTTGATGCTGAATCACCACCAAATATAAATGATTTGTTTTACAGTTTTCTCATCTCTCCTTGGAGACAAATACTTTAGCCTAAAACGTGAAAATCGTTTAAATATCCGTTGCAAAAGCAGAGAAAATTCGGAAAATGGAGACTTGCATTGGCTTTTAGGAACGGTCTAATTCGAGTTTGATTAATATGATTGAGAATCTTATCGTAGAGCTGAGGTATTAAATAATAATATATCCAGGAGAATAATTTCTTTCTCATTTCTTACCTCATATAGACTAGAGAAAGGATGCTTGGCTATCGTTGAGAAATATACACCTAAGGGATGAAATATTCGTGGAGAAATATGCTATGAATACAATTATGATCATTACGAGGAAACTACATATGTTATCTGTAGCTTCTAGAAAAGGACAACTTAGGTGCTGAATCACTTATGATAAGTATGTATGCTACATTCGAGGGGTTGATTTTTTTCAGCCTCTTCTACAGGAGACTTGAGACACTTAATTCTTCGAGGGAGAGCCAATGAAAGGGGGATTTTCCACTCCATTCGAATCCCTTTTGGCATTGGCATTCGCTGTTTGCCCTTCTTCTTAATTCGGAGGAAACGACAAAAAACCGACCCAACCCTTTCCGCCCGTCCCACCACGCCTTATTCCCTCGCCTTAACCCTCTCTTTTCCAAGTAGCAGCTGATTCCCCGGGGCTTTGGGAAGGCCTCCCCCACTCCTGTCCACGAATGTTCTGGAAATGGGATTTTTGGGTGGAGGGAGGAGTGGGTGGAAAAGGGGACGCCATAGGTCGTCGGTGTGTGTGAGTAAGGGAGGGATAAGGGGGAGGCGACGGGAGAGATTACGTTAGGGGGTGTGTGTGTGCAGGCGCAGGGTACTCGGGAGCCGGGGGAGAGGGGGACGGCAGCCGTAGGGCCTGAGCGTTTCACGAATTGCAGTATCGTATAGCGATATGCCAAATATTTGCGAGGTATCTCGTGATTCCAGCGTCGAAAAAGACGCGATATATTGCGATGTACCTACTTCAGCTGGCGTACCGTTATGCCTATACGTCGGAAAATACTCGGTATCGCATAACAGTTTAACTTGGGTATCACTAACAATAAGTACTTGGTGTGTCACTTACTGGATGATTCCAGAGTCTCATTGTGGCATGGCCTTTGCATCGCAAAAGACGAGATGTATCGCACATATCGCATGATATAGAATATTGAATTTCGTCCCTTATCGCAATGCCAGCCTTATTCTAGCATATCGCCCCATCTTGATTGACGCATAGTTCTACGTGATTATTTTCTCAACTCCTCGTTTGCTCCACTCTTACGCCTAAAGTGATACAAAAAATTGTTTACAAGCCACCACATGGGATGTCTCAGGCATGAAATAGCTATTAATGAAGTCTTCTCGGTTCTTCCACCAGGTCAGGTACTTGGTTGGTGACGTTTCGATGGCTGCATCCGCCATCGCCTTCAAGGCTATGGCGATGGCGGAGGCAGTCCTCGATACGTCGGCAACCAAATACCTGACCTGGTGGAAGACCCGAGAAGTCTTTACTAACAGTATACTCCGGGAAAGAACTAAATCTTATATGAAACTCTAAAATTATACCTATCCGTTTATACCTGGGTAACTACCACAAAAACTTGCATTGGAATTATTTCCGCATCAATAACACTGAATCGTATATCGCTCTCATACTGCAATGATCTATTTGTCGTAAGTTTATCTTATGTATCATAAAACTCCCTCTAAAATCTCATCCTCCACTCATCCATGCATCTAAAATTACATGATGTCACATGATATTGCATAGCCCGGAGACTCAATATCGCAATGCGATACCTCTGGAATATCGCATATCGCAGAGGAAGTATCGCGAGGGCCCCCCCCCCCCCGTGGAACATGGCCAGGAGGGGGGAAGGAAGAGAGCTATGTCGGAGGATGGGGAGAAAGAAAGGCCGGTGGAAAGGTCAGGATATTGGACTAGGGGTTAGGGGAAGGAAGGGGAGTGGGGTCTGTTTGTGGAAGGAGGGAGGGATGGGGTTAGATTTCGTGGATGAAATTCATCCTGGGAAGGGTCCTGGGGATGGGGTGAGATATGAAAATGTAAGGGAAAGGCGGCGTGAAGTTACGGCAGCTTGAAGGCATTGGATCGCGGAGGATTTTGGAAGTTAGGGGAGGATGGTGCACGTGGAATCCCCAAGTGGATGAAACAGGGAGAGACAAGAGTAACGTGAAGGTTTAACGGAGAGAGAGAAAGAGGAATTTTAGGAGGAGAACGCTGTAACAGAATGAAACCGTCAGAGAGAGGAGAGGACCATCTGATCGTTCCACACATGAATTCAGGATAAAAGCGGGAGGGGGCATCTGGGCCTTCTCCGCATTCCCGTGTTCCAAGAGCAGAAGTTCAGGCTCCGCGAGTCGACGTAACGATTGGCTGCGAGACCACTCCGATTTGACGGTGTTATTGAGTACCTCTGTGTCTGCTGCGCATCCTCTGTTGACGCCAAGGTAGAGAGTTCGAAATAGACCCTTGACCAGAAAAACTCACGCCACGAACATTTGCTACAGTCTTTGGTCTTCAATGACGTATTCACTGATGCTTGAAAATGACGGATCTTTGAGGAAAAATTACGCATTTATGCGGAAACTCCGATTCCATTTCCAGGTTTTTTTATTCCCTATCTGTCCGTGTTTTAGTGGAACAATATTGGCGGAGAACGTTAAGAGGTATGTCTCTAGCGAACGGCTTATTTCCTCGATAAATTATGAATTGTGAAAATGAGGCTGCATCCTTCGATATTTAATTTGCCGTTCATTTGGCTGGGAGTAGCAATTTATTTAGTAAACAGTTTTTTATTATTATTACACTGATACTGCAATTAGAAATTGTCTGGTGGCAATATATCATTAGTTTCGGTTGAATCAAAATTAATAACAAGCTTTAAAAAATACATATACCTACATACAACATCAAACACTCCTCTTGTTTTTTATGAGTAACATTTTTTTTAAATATTTACATTTCTTGGTAAAGGTTTTGTGAGTTCTTCTGGTAATTCATTCCATTCCAGGACCCCACGATTTAAGGAGTATTTGGCAGCATTCCTTTTTTTCCTCAATTTTAGTTTCAGCGGGTGGTAATTTTTTCCCAAAAAAATTGGTGGTTCCAGCCTCTTCGCCAATTCCAACCAGGCTGGATGTTTTGAGTAGCATTTAAACATTCCCAATAACCTATTTACTTTCCTTCTATCTTGCAGTGGACTCTACCCCAATTCTTCTAACATGCTGCTAACACTATCGGTATTTTTTGTCTCCCCAAAACGTACCTTGCTGCTTTCCTTTGGACCTTTTCCAAGCTCTTTGCCTTCCCTTTATCATGGGGATCCCAGACGTTCGTGGCATACTCAAGCATTGGCCTAACGGTAGTGAAATATGCCAGCTCTTTTACCTTTTTCGGGCATTTTTTTATGTTCCTCATCACGTAGTGGAGGTTTTTAAACGCTCTCCCAGCTATCTTTTCTATGTGGGGCCCCCATCCCAGATCCTTTGTTAACATGACGCCCAGGTACTTACAACTATCTGACTTGGCTATTACGTCCCCATTTAAATTATAGTAAATTTTATCACACCCTTTTATTTGAAATATGAGTATGCACATTTTTATTGCTGTTTATTTTTATTTTGTTACAACTTGACCAACGGTGAATTTGGTCAAGGTCTTTTTGGAGCATGTACTCATCATTTATATTTTTTATTTTTCGATAGACTATGTAGTCATCAGCAAATAATCTTATGCTTGAGTTTATTGATACCGGCAAATCATTGATAAATATTAGCAATAACAAGGGGCCGACCACACTACCCTGAGGGACTATTTGCTGTAATACTCCTCACATCGACATATATTGAACGTACGTTAACAACGGGACAAGGTGTTAAGTGCACGATTGATATAATGATTTCAATTTTTGTTTCCAACTTTTGAAAAATAAAGAGGCGAATAATGTACCTAAAGCTTTTATTATCCCATAAGGTATGCATGTTTTGGTCGACTATCACCTAACCTATGCCATTACCATGATAGGAAAGACACAATAATAGTAAAAATATGTGTGTACCAGACAAATCAACGGAACGTGCCTTCAACTTAAACATATATTTAATCAATTACATTGACACATATATTCGATAGTTAATAGTGAACAATAAATAAACATAAAAATGATAAGATGTCTTGTCATTTATTTTTAAAAGAAGTCTAAAGGCCGTTTTACACGGTACATTTATTTGTACAAACTATCGTGCGAACGCATGTACAGTCAGGTGTGCAAGAAAATATTGTACGAACGACTGAATCAAACTGAATGTCGCTTTACACGATGAATGCCAACACACAATTTTCCGTGCAATTTAGCGGTAGAAATCGATCGGAATTCGCGAGTGTTTTTTTTATCATGTTTGTTTCACTCGTGAACATGTTTCACTCACGTATTTGACACCTTGAAAAGCTGATCACCTGAAATTCGGAACCTAGACTCGACCATCTGCCTACTGATAATTCTCCCGATTTAGACAAAGCTCTCTTGGAATCTCTCTGGCATTCAACCTTAGCATCGTTTCGTTTTTTCTCATCTGGATTTCAGTGTGACAAGTCATTGACGTTTCTCGCCGGATCTTCACTCTTGATGGACAAATTTCGTGGGTTTATTATGTGTGTGTAACAAAGTACATAATTATGTGTGTATATGTGTATTATATGTGTGTGTAAATTATGTGTGTGTAACAAAGTACATAATAATATCAAGTGGACAGAGGATAATAGTTACTCATTTTGTTCGACGGTAAAATGTTAATTTTTTTTTTCTAAACAACTTTATTTTCAATCGTAACACAGGCACCACAGTTTTCACCATATCTGCGCCATCTGTTGAATAAAACCGGATCGAAATTGTATGATTGTCTGAATGGAATTAGAACAAGTTCTATTTTCCGTTCAGTCATTCATACATTCGTACAGGTGTTCGCAAAATTTGTCGCTTGACACGGTACAATTTCCTTATACATGTATTCGCCAGATAGATAGACAGATGTATTGCACGATAGACTGTACAAAAAAATGTACCGTGTAAAATGGCCTTAATAGCATGAGAATGTTACAGCAAAATGTCTATATAATCCGTGTCTACTAATTACAGCGGAGGAAATGCTACGAAATAGTATAATATTAACCAAGTATGCGAGATGATTCATTAATGACGTTGAAACATATGTGCGTTAATTAAGAGTAAAAATAAGCGATAGTCATATTAAAAATACATTAAAATTTCATCTCTTTTTATCATAAGGCTTTTAGCTTTTAACCGTAAATTAAACAATATCCTTTCTTAGCATTAAAAATCAATCCCCATCTCAGGGCACTGCCGTATAGGGAACACTTAAGGTTTCGGTCCGCTGGTGACAAAATTGTATACGGTGCTATTGCGCTGTTCATAGATTCATTTCGAGCTTGTTTGCCGTGCCTCATGAAAATTTATTGCCTGGAACTTTTCCCGTTTTCCTTAGAGCTGTGTAGCCGGTACGTTTGTTTGGTAGAAATGCTGGCAGGGTAATGGTTCATGATGAAGTGACGTGAGTCAATGGGTTATAGGCACCACAATAGCTTTGGCGAAAAGAATGAGGGTAGTTAAAGGAGTTAAAGAAACTTTATGGTAATGTATTTTTTTGAATTAGAGGTTATTTCCGAGTAGGAGCGATTGCTTTGCTTCACGTCCCTGCATAATCTCCTCATTTTATTCTTATCTCATAAATGTAATTTTAAAAAATAAAATCTTTAATACCCATAGGAATAGTATCTTCTTTGTTTATCCCTGGATTATTTCAACGCTCGTTGCACTTCTATAATTATTGTGAAATGAAATGAGATCTTTGTGGAACTAACTGGGTTTGTAAATGGAAATTTTTTGACGCCTGAATCTCCCTCACTCACGCACTCGTTGCTCCCCTAAAACGAGTAGTTTACTTTGGATAGAGTGGAGTCAAATATTAAGCTATCTTATTAGAGAATGCATATTCTCTTTGTTGATCACATGAAGCAGTCTTAGCACCACACATGCGTCTTAGCGTGAATCTGCATGAAACAATGATCGCACTTTCGAACTCTGCTTTTGGATCGATAGTTGTGTGATGATATTTTCTGTTTCTAACCCTTCTATTGGTTTTTTACTGAATGGTTATCATTGTGTTTTAAAATTAATTAATATATGTGTATTCATTGCCTTGCAACGTTTTGTAGAATATCGTATTGTGGTAAGTGATTTCGCTTTTTTCATTTTCAAAGGTTGTTAGGCCTTGGCTTCTTAGTGTCACCTAATTATATCTCCTGTAAGAATTATAGAAAAATGCTCGTTTCTCTCTTCCTCTTATTCATATTTTATAACGATTCACAGTCTCTAATATCCGTATATTATTCAGAGAGCGCTTTTATATATTTTATGCCATAATCAGTGGTTTATCGATCAGCTTACTATTTCCTTTGCTACACTTATTCGTACCATGTGTTGCCGCCATATTATCAGTCACCAATCTGCATCGTAGCATAACACGTTTTTAATGTCAGTGTTTCTTGAATGCTTATGCAAATGATATCTGTAGAGGAAGATTTCCTTCTTCTGCTGGAAATCCCGCTGTATTTTTTTTCTAGACACGTCCCCACTGCCTCATCCGTTCCAAAATATCCGTCTGCTTAGCACCTTATTTCCTCATTTTGTTCTACTTTGGGCTTTCCGAAATTTCCGATATTTTCCTTCATAGGTACTCAGCAGTATGTAGCGGTAAATTAATACTTTTCCTTAGACATTATAAGGAAGCTCTGGATACCAATAAAAATTATTAAGTGCTCTTATTCCCCAATTTTTGGAAGTTATCCCTTAATTCAATTAGGTATTAGGCATTCGCGGATCAGAAAGCAAATTTTCCAGTTAATATAACGTAAAACTACAACAAACTTCGGCTCCAACTCTGGTCAACCACACTTCATGACTTACCTTGATAGCAAAACTGACGATAACTCTTGACATACAAAGTATTGGTTTTATTTTTATTGAACTAACCCCGAGTTGCCCTGTAGTTGTCTTTTTTATCGCTAATATTTACAATCTCCCCATATTTATTCTTAAAGATACTCGTTTTCTATTTTATTTGCAGCCTGGAACGCCCTTTTCCCCGTTTATAATCGAAAAACTGTAATAAATTGCCCTTTAACCAACACGAAATTCCTTTCATTATTTCTTGAGGTCTTGCTTACATGTTGACTTTCGGGTAGCCGGAACATACTCGAGTAGGGATTGAACCTTGTCCTGCTCTCCCAGGTCTAGAATTTGACGCCCTTTCACCCTATTCCGACCCAAGCACTTTCGGTGCCCCCACCCGTATTTGTTGGAAACACCTGAGGCCTCCAGCCTACCCAATCTCGAACGTGTCTCATTAGTATTCACATTTTGTCCCGCCGTGTAATCCTTAAAATGTCATGCGAATAGATCCAATCCCTCGTTGAGGTTGTATTGAAATTGAAATTTTAATTAGGACGACAGTCGCGTACAAAGGCTTGTTTTAGACGGTGCTACCTCTAATGAAGTTAAATTCACATCAGAAGTCCCGCAGGGGAGTGTTATAGGCCCACTTTTGTTCCTTTTGTACATTAACGATGTCAGTGAAGTATTTGACAGTAGGTAAGCTTCGAATAATTATTTGCAGACGACGCAGTAGTGTACTGGGGAATCCGTAGCCGTATTGAAAAGCAAACGGTAAGGACTCCGAGGAAAAGCTAAAGAGGTGCGATGCGTGGCAGCTAGAATTTATTTAAAAAAAAAGTATTGTAATGAATTTCTGGAAAAGGAAAAATTCCTCATTGCAGCTATTGCATACAGCATAGCCAATTACAGGTTGTAGAATCTGTTAAATAACTCAGAGTTAAACTGACTAATGACCTCTTGTGAGGTAATCATATTCGGGAAATAACTGGTCAAGCTAATCGTAAATTGGGATTTTTTCAAAGAAGACTCGGCATTTGTGATGATGAAGTTAGGAAAATCATCTAATTCTCCCTTGTTAGACCCCACTTGAAATACTCTGCCAGTATTTTGGATCCTTATGAGGTAGGCTTAAAAACCGAGTTAAAACGTGTGTAGCGAAGATCGGCGAGATACGTAAAATGCCGTTATGAAAATCTAATTAGTATTACTGACCTTTTGCTACAACTGGGATGGGAATCACTTTACGACTGCCAATTGAAATTTAGACAATCTTTTGTGTAAGTTCCAAACCTATTTATTGTGTAGTAACGTTAATAAAGGTTTCCGAAACTGCCGTACTTCGGTAGATAAGATTATGAGAATAAAACTAGAGAACTAGACTGCTGAACGGACAGGTTTAAAATGTCATTTTTCCTGCAAACGTTAAGAGACCATAACAGCTGCCAGTGAGACTTTAAACTTGGTTTGTCGATAGTTAGTGTAGCTAATTAGTTGATTTGCTCCCTTATGCTTGTATCCTTATCTGCTGCCCAGTACTAACAGCACGTCGTGCATGTTTCCGGTTTAACCCTTGTATCACTGCGCATTTATGTAGTCGCAAAATACATTAATACAAATATTTTCTCTGACATTGGTGGCTCACTTTAAGTGTAGTGCATGTTTGTGAAACTTAACCTCCTGAAAAGTACAGGTATTTGCTGGTTTTTGCGAATGTTTTAATAGTCATACCTTCATGAACTGTATAAGGGCACAATGTAGCGCATGTTGGTGATAACTCACCCCTGCCACATACCCTTGAGGTGGCTTGCAGGGTATTATGTAGATGAGGTGTATTTAAAGTACCGGAAATCAATATTTCAACATTTCAAGTAACAGAGGTACCTCATTCCCATATTCTCGTGGTAGGATGGCGTTTTGATGAGATTACTGAGATCATTTTCCCCGTTAAGGACATCTGGATAGGTCGTTAAGGAAAGAAGACGTGAGGAATGAAGGACGGTTGGAGATAAATCTGGTATCAGCATTGACAAGTCATTAAAGATAGATTGATCCTGGGATCCAAGATTTTACGTCCCAACACACGGGTTCGCTCGGGCGGGACCCTTTACTTCAGTAAGGACCTGGATTCCTCTGGAAAAAATGTTGCTGGAATTCGAACGCAGACCCTCGGGATGGGAAGTAAGTACTTGTAACTTTTGTCACCTCACCAGACCGAGTCCTTATTGAGCGAGTGAGGTTCTTTCAAGCCCGCTTTGTACTTTGGGAAGAAATTAACATTGTCAATGTTTACTGTATCGGCTTCACGATATGCAATCGATCCATCAAGGAGAGAAATGAGCACCGACTATGTATTCCATTACATTTTTGCTTATTATTACCTAGGTTTCAACACCTTTTGTCATCCTCAGGTAAAGAATACTACGAATGAAGAGTAATATATATACCTAATTCTAGAGTTTTGGAAGGGAAAACCGAGTGAGAGGTGAGGAGGGAAGTGAGAGGGTTGGTCATGAGGTATTCAAACAATAGGTCAGGTGGTGATGGGTTTGGGGTAAATTTCGCCAAGTAAGGGCGAGGGAGGGTATTTGAAGACCTCTTGACGAACCACACCTCACCTTTCTCATCCTGAATTCCTTCTGCTTCCGCCCGTTTTTCTCCTTCCCATCCACTTGGATGGGGTATACCATGGTTACTAGAAGCCCGACATACCTGGAATACCTGGAAAAGTCATGGAAATTGAAATTTGGCCTGAAAAACCGAGAAAAGTCATGGAAAATTAGAAATTAGCCTGGAAAACTGCTTCTCCAAGTAAAAATCTGATTATTATCAATAAGTTAGTGTTATCATTTTTTGCACTTTTTAATACCTTTCCTGAGTGAGGCATAGGAGCTCTTGAATGGCGTTTAGCTGAATAATCATGCTCCAACGTTAAACTTTCAGGACCTTTTTTACTCTTAAGCTGAGGAAGATGAAATGCTTATTTCTCCTCAGATTTCGCACAAGTATTTCATTGTCAATTGTCCTCCAAAGCGATAGTGGCAGTGCTTTATTAAATCCTATTCCCCTGTTGAACATGTGTTAACGAGTGGTTCTATTCTTGCCCCCTTTTTAAAATGCAGACGCACCAAAGAAAGCATGATTTCACCTGGAAAAATGAAAATTTCGACTTAGAAAATCAGGAAATGTCCTAGTTTGCCTTATCTGTAGCAAACCTTGTATATACATACGACCCTTCATTTGTTGTATTATTTAAATGAGGATGCCACGAGGTGCTGTAACCTAGATAGTAATAAACAAAAATTTAGTTGAATCTACTCAGTTGGTGCTCATTTCCCTCCTATCCATAAATGTATTCAGCAATTTGCATTCCAAGTTTTTTGCGTTGGTGCCTCTCTATTTTCAAGCCGGCTTTTCATCTCTAAATGGGATGATCAATTGTTCAATACGCGAGAGGAGCTTCATTCCCCTGACTCCACCAATGACAACGCGCAAATAGCAGGCGGCTAATGAAGGGAAATGAGGAGATCCCCATGAGGCGTGGATTAGATTCCCCCCCCACCCCCCCCCCCCCCCTCGTTGAACTTCCGCGAGCCGGGGCAATGTCACCGCGACCGCACGGTGTGGGTCGCCGTTCGGGCGAGGTTGGCAACTGCCTCCGGAGGGCGGGGGCAGCGCGAAGATACTCCTGGGGAAGGAGGAGTTGGAATAATGAGACGCACCTAAATGGGCAGGGCGGATGGGCGTGTGGAGAAAGAGACGAGCGACTCAATTCATACTTGGGACTGGGAGGAGCGACCCGGGAATTGCGGAGGTAGCCAAGCCAAATTTTAGTGTAGCTGATGGTCTTTCGCAGGCTGGTTTAGAGCAAAGAATTGAAATCTACATACTACCCCGCAAGCCGCCTCAATAGGCGTGTGGCGGGGAGTGTTAGGACACCAGCCGTTTACATATAAAAAGGAAACGCTCTAATGAAATTACGCCTTGCATTTATTAAAGTCCCTTATTGTTCGGGGGAAAAACGAATTCCCATACCTATCCGTACGGCAAAATATCTCTCTTAATTTATCGTTTCTGTCGGACCTGGAAATATAGTGGGGTTCTAATATGATGTTCTCCGTGTCGCTCTGAAAGATATCTATTCTCAATTGCTCAAGTAATCTAAGCCTAGCGCGCAGCCTCCGAGTCTCTAGCGGCTCCCAGCCTAATTCGTTTAACATCTGCGTAACGCTGTCTGTACGCCCGTAGCAGTTTTTGACGAATCGCGCAGCTTTCCTTTGTATTTTATTAAGTTCCCGGACTAAGTCTTTCTGCACCGGATCCCATATGCTTGCTGCATATTCAAGGTGTGGCCGGACGAGTGCGAAATAGCACCTCTCTTTTACTTTTTCATCTGAAAATCTTCCCACAATACGCTTGACGAATCCTAGCTTCTTCAGAGCTCTGCCACAAATATTTCTTATACGTGTTCCCCACGATAGGTTCGAGGTAATCGTAACTCCCAGATACTTAACTTCATCTGTCGCCTTTATCTTAACGCCATCCACAGTATATACACGGGGATAGTTGGACGACCTCCGCAAGAAATGTACCGCCGTGCATTTGCTCAGATTAAGTTCGAGTCCCCACTCTTGGCTCCACACATGAACGTTGTTTAAATCCGATGATAGAGTTTCAAAGTCAGAGTGATCACTAATTTGATAGATGACAGCGTCGTCCGCAAATAAACGTATTTTACTGCTAATTCGAGAGCATAGGTCATTTATGTATATAATGAACAAAAGGGGGCCGATTACGCTTCCTTGTGGGATACCTGATGTCACTTTAACTACATCAGAGCTAATTCCGTCACGAACTACTTTTTGCTTACGATCACTCAGAAAGTCGCGTATCCAGTTTACACTACTGTTTCGTTCAGCCCGCATGACTGTAATTTGTATAAAAGTTTGTTATGAGGTACCGTGTTGAAAGTTTTCTTAAAATCTAGGAATAATGCGTCCACTTGTGTTTTCGATTCACCAGATTTGAGAACGTCATGAAGAAAGAGCGCGAGTTGTGTTTCACATGATTTACCTTTCCGAAAGCCGTGCTGACAGCCATGAAGGAAGTTACGACTGTCCAGGAACGTCATGATATTGCTAACGACGATATGTTCGAGTATCTTGCCTATAATCGACGTTAATGAAATTGGTCGATAGTTCCCTGGGTCATGTCTGTTTCCCTTTTTGAATATCGGTGTAACTTTTGCAATTTTCCAGTCTTTTGGTATCTTTCCTTCAGACAATGACTTCTTGAATTCATCATTGATTTATTGGTTTTTGAGCGTTGCGCAGCGGAACTTTCTTTTGCTTCAAGTTCCTTCGATTTGTCATCTAACGTAATGGACTTTTTGAATAAGTTGTACAGTTTTCTCTGTCTCTTAAGGTCCCTCCTAACATCGTTGTTATACCAGCGAGGTTCTTTACTATTACATTTCAATGTTTGCGGAATATATTCGTTGATTCCCTGGCGTAGAATTTCTAATAAATATTTCCATGATGCATCAGTGCTTTTATCCTCTGTTTTAGCTACGAAGTCAGTGTACGAATCATTAAGCATCTCGCCAAATTTTATGAAGTTGCATTTATCAAATAAATAAATATTGCGTTTCGGTTTTACAGCTGACTCTACTTCAATTCTTAAGGTTGCAAAAATTAGCCTGTGATCACTTATGCCATCAATAATATCGAGTTGTTTTATCAACTTAGGATGGCTTACTGCAAAAAGGTCTAATATTTTATTTCCTCTCGTAGGCTTGTCAACTACTTGGGCAAGTGAGTGATTAGTAAGTGTGTTGAGTAAGATCTCGCTGATTTCCCTATTCCTTGAATTCGGTTTTACAGTGTAAGAGTCCCAATTTATAGATGGCAGATTAAAATCTCCCCCAATAATTATTGCACTTTTACTGTCTCTTAAAGTAAATGCGGATATTTGATTTTCTAATTGGTAAATAATATCAGCTTCGGAGTTTGGAGGTCTATAAAAAGAGCAAGCATGTGTACTCCTTTTGTTTCGTTCTTTAATTGTACACCATACGCTTTCTATTTCATTGTCAGTTATTTCGTGGGCGGTGCTGTGTAAATGTGATTTAACTGCTAGAAAAACTCCGCCACCTGTCCTATCGCTTCGATCGCATCTGTAGATTTTATATCCTGGAGGAAAAACTTCGCTGTCACTTATATCCTCTGTAAGCCAGCTCTCCGTTCCTATGACCACGTCTGCGTCCTGAAATATATGCTCGATTTCAGCGCGCTTGTTTTTAACGCTACGGCAATTAACTACAACAAAGTTAATGTCATATTTTGTAGATTGTGTGTCGGTTGGTTCTTTTCCACGCTTATGGGCATTAGATGGGCGAATTTCACTGGAAGTGCTTATTACATTTGATATAATTTCTTTCGCTGGAGTACGCGTTTTGGGAATATTGTCGCTATTTTCCGGCTTTAGCGCTCCTAAGTTTACTTGGATGTGAAAATTTTCGCAATGCGGACTTCCTCGGAGGCTACGTTCGGTTAAATCTTTACAAATCCCACGAGATGACCTACCCTCTAGTCTAAAAAATATCTACAGTGCTCAAAAATCCTATGAGCCACCCGTTCAGACGCCTCTTTGGAATAATGCACCCCAGACGAGTTGAGGGGAGCCCGACATCGAGGTGGTTCCAACGTAAAATGACTTCATTCATCAGGAAAATCTACCGGTTAAAGGTAGGTTTTAATGAAAGTAAGATAAAATCCTCCAGATATTTTATACGTGCAGGTCCCTATATACTTCTAGTATTTCTTTCTTTATCGCGGCGTATGTCCTATCCTTTTTCATCCCGTCCGTAAAACTTATTCTCTTTCTTCCCCTTCCTCGCTTGGGCAACATCCTTCCCTCTATCACGGCCTTGAGCAACCCATCGCCCTTCATTAACTCTTCCAGCCACCTACCCTGCCTCCCCCTATTCTCATCCAGAAGTTTCCTCTCCTCACCGACCATGTCAAACACTTCCTCATATGTCTTCCTTTCCGTCAACTGCACCTTCTCCATCCTCCTCCACACCCACATCTCGAACGCCTGTTGCCTACTTTCTCACTTCTTTCTCAGAGTCCACGTTTCTGCACCATATAATACCACACTACATATCAAGCTCTCTTCTATTACTAAACGCTTCCTACGCTAACGCTATTCTCCCCCTGATGTATTTGCAACTAAGCCCGTTTTCTTCTAGCATACTACCCAAACAGTTTAATTACTCAAATTGCTCCAGTTTGTGCCCTCCTACTTTAATGACCAGCCTCGCTTTCTTTGACCTAGAGCAGTAGTCGGCTAACTCATTAGTCAACAGAGCCAACTATCAACAGTACAACGATTGAAATTTCTTTTGAGAGCCAAATGTTTTTAACTTATACTATATAGGTAGGTAAATTGTTATTAACTTAATTAGGATATTTATTCCTGAGCTGGCCTTTGCTAATAACATCCTCAATCTGATTGAGGTACGTTCACTGAGGTAGACCCTTCCAACTCTCCCATACACACTCGACTTATATACTTGTATCGTCAACCTCATTTCGTTTTGTCCAAACCATCTATATGTCTATTATCTATATGTCCAAACAATCTCAACGTACCTTTCTCAGTCCTCGACACTACATCTTCTTTCACTCCACAACGCTCCCTAAAATTAACTTTAAAACTTTACTCAAAGTTTTAAGCCTAAGTTAAACTACAGATGCGTTGAATAAAAGTTGATATCATACTTAATATCGATATTATTTTATATAAAATTAAATTGAGGGGCCTACACACCTTGCGTTTTACTGTGCAGTTCATCACGTGTGACGTCATGTCTAAGCGATAAACTGTCAACTGCGCAGTTTAGGCCGGTTTTTCCGCAGTTATTTGAACTATGCATTGGGACCCTCTTTTGCAACGATAACTACGCAGTGCATACAGTTAATTGAACAGTTTGCTCAGTAACCGTCCGATATTCATCATGGCCGCTACTAAAAAAGATGCGCTTTTGGCTTTCATTGAAGGCTACAGGTCTTTCCTCGAGCTTTGGAATATCGAATGTGTTTCATATTCCAACCGGGTAAAAAAAAGCGGCCGCGTACGATGTTTCAATTGAAAAACTCAAACTTCTAGAGCCCGACGCCACACGTGATAGAGTTGTTACAAAAATTAAAAACTTGAGGTCCGCATTTCGGAAGGAGTTGAAGAAGGTGAACGACTCAAAGAAATCTGGAGCTTCAAGCGATGACGTTTTTTGTTCCGAGCCTGTGGTATTCATCTACATCTACATCTACATACTACCCCGCAAGCCGCCTCAATAGGCGTGTGGCGGGGGGTGTTAGGACACCAGCCGTTTACATATAAAAAGGAAACGCTCTATGAAATTACGCCTTGCATTTATTAAAGTCCCTTATTGTTCGGGGGAAAAACGAATTCCCATACCTATCCGTTCGGCAAAATATCTCTCTTAATTTATCGTTTCTGTCGGACCTGGAAATATAGTGGGGTTCTAATATGATGTTCTCCGTGTCGCTCTGAAAGATATCTATTCTCAATTGCTCAAGTAATCTAAGCCTAGCGCGCAGCCTCCGAGTCTCTAGCGGCTCCCAGCCTAATTCGTTTAACATCTGCGTAACGCTGTCTGTACGCCCGTAGCAGTTTTTGACGAATCGCGCAGCTTTCCTTTGTATTTTATTAAGTTCCCGAATTAATTCTTTCTGCACCGGATCCCATATGCTTGCTGCATATTCAAGGTGTGGCCGGACGAGTGCGAAATAACACCTCTCTTTTACTTTTTCATCTGAGAATCTTCCCACAATACGCTTGACGAATCCTAGCTTCTTCAGAGCTCTGCCACAAATATTTCTTATATGTGTTTCCCACGATAGGTTTGAGGTTATCGTAACTCCCAGATACTTAACTTCATCTGTCGCCGTTATCTTAACACCATCCACAGCATATACACGGGGATAGTTGGACGACCTCCGCAAGAAATGTACCGCCGCACATTTGCTCAGATTAAGTTCGAGTCCCCACTCTTGGCTCCACACATGAACGTTGTTTAAATCCGATGATAGAATTTCAAAGTCAGAGTGATCATTAATTTCGCGATAGATGACAGCGTCGTCAGCAAATAAACGTATTTTACTGCTAATTCGAGAGCATAGATCATTTATGTATATAATGAACAAAAGGGGGCCGATTACGCTTCCTTGTGGGACACCTGATGTCACTTTAACTGCATCAGAGCTAATTCCGTCAAGAACTACTTTTTGCTTACGATCACTCAGAAAGTCGCGTATCCAGTTTACTACTGTTTCGTTAAGGCCGCATGACTGTAATTTGTATAAAAGTTTGTTGTGAGGTACCGTGTCGAAAGCTTTCTTAAAATCTAGGAATAATGCGTCCACTTGTGTTTTCGATTCACCAGATTTGAGAACGTCATGAAGAAAGAGCGCGAGCTGTGTTTCACATGATCTACCTTTCCGAAAGCCGTGCTGACAGCCATGAAGGAAGTTACGACTGTCCAGGAACGTCATGATATTGCTAACGACGATATGTTCGAGTATCTTGCCTATAATAGACGTTAATGAAATTGGTCGATAGTTCCCTGGGTCATGTCTGTTTCCCTTTTTGAATATCGGTGTAACGTTTGCAATTTTCCAGTCTATTGGTATCTTTTCTTCAGACAATGACTTCTTGAATATTATGTCTAAGAACGGTGCGATCTGTGGCGCTAATTCCTTGAGGACACGCGCGGGTATTCCCTCCGGACCCGGAGATTTACTATTTTTGATCGACTGTAGCTGTTTAGTTATCCCATCACATTGAATAGTGATTTCTTTCATCGGTTCCTCAGTGAATGAAATGTCGAAATAACATGGAGTATCGTCTGTAGTGTATACACTTTCGAAGTGGGAATTTAACGTGTTAGCTTTGTCAATATTATCGGTGACAAGTTTGCCATCTTTATCAAATAACGAATCTACGGTTGAAGATTTTCCCTGAAGCTCTCTCGCATATGACCAAAAAGATTTCGGATTTTCTTCGAGTAATTCACCAAGTACTTTTTTCTTGAAATTTCGCAATGCAGTACGCATTGATTTCTTGGTTTTTGAGCGTTGTGCAGCGTAACTTTCTTTTGCTTCAAGTTCCTTCGATTTGTCACCTAACGTAATGGACTTTTTGAATAAGTTGTACAGTTTTCTCTGTCTCTTAAGGTCTCTGTGGTATTTCTCCGAACTGATGTTTTTGGTGGACCAGAGCCCTGATCCTGGTATTTTCTGGATATAGCCAGGGCTCATTTGGCGACAGAATTGGCGAAAGCTTCGCCAGCCCTATTCTCGTATCCATGCGCCAGTCATAGCGCCAGTGATTTCGCTAGCGGTCTTTCGCCAGGGATTTCGTTAGCGAGGGCTTTGGCCCTCTGGCGATGAAAAAGTTATTATCATTTCCCTTTGGCGAAAGTAAGCATTCGCCAACGGAGAGTTTCTCTATCCAAGGGTAAGACATCGCTCCAACGCGTAGCGAATGAATAGATGGGATTTTGGCCGGGACTAGAAGGTTGGGAAATGACATTTTGTACTTTATAATAGTTCTACGAATTATATTTAATGAAGAATCAGTACTAGATAGCGTGTCAGTTATTTTATTAAATTAATATTTATTTTATTGCATTTAGTGACATCTTGCTCTCTTCTCGGGTTTCGTCCCGGAAATTCGTAACAAACTATTCGCAAAATGGCGCGTTATAAGTGCTTTGGAAGCAAAAGTTGGCCTTTTAAGAAGAGAACGTTTTTACCAAATGCATATTTCCCTTTTAGATTACCACCAAGTTTCGACTAATTCCAAAATTATTTTGATTTACATTCGCATTTAGCTCGTGGTTGTAAAAAGTTTTAGTTTATATAAAATTTACCTGTATTTTAAAGTAAAATAACCAAAACTTCAATATCAAAAAAGCAACAATAATTAAGGCTTTTAATTTAAGGTCTATGACAAAGAAATACTCCGGGTTTTTGGGGGGAGGATATTGCCCCTACCTTATGGGCCGCCAATGATTAGCAAGCTGTTGGCCAGGAGTGGCTGATTTCAATTTCTCAGCCATCCACCAGCCGCGTAATAAATCAAGTCGCTAAAGCGCTGGTGGACGTTATTGGCGCTGAATTGTTCAGATTCCCAACTAATGAGGAATAAAACAGGTAAAGAGAAGGTTGGATATGTTATTAATTTTTCTTGTCCTATTCATTGCTAGAGTAATGGTTAATCAAAGTATCAATATGTATGTTCTAAGGTAATCGTGCAAGATTGACAATTCTCTCCATTGTGACACGAATCACCAGTCCTACGTAGCTAATCGTAATGTTAACAATTCCTGCTGAATTTCTTCCGTTCGTTTCAACATCAGCAAGGAAAACTTCATAGTTTTCATCAACTATTGCCATCAATGCATCGCTGAATGCTCCTTTCTAGTTGAAGTAACGAGAGCCGGAATTTCGTGGTTTCTTGATCTGAATGTTTTTCCGTCAACTGCTCCAAGGCAGTGCGAAAATTGCCATTTTTCTTTGAAGTCTTGAGCGACATGTTTCCAACCTTCTTCATTTTAAGGGAGCTGAAATTATAAATTATAATAACGATTATGTTTCATCCAACTCAATTTTTATTTGTAATATTGACCAATTATTGATGTTTTTGCTATAGCTTCCCCCATCTTCTTCTTCGGCTCCTTCAGGATGTGAACCTACAGCCAATCTGTTTGCACAACCAACCTAGCAGAAAGAGAAAGTCGGCTCATTCGTCTCAGGATCTTCTTGCAAAGGCCACGCGGTATATGGAAGCTGAAGACGACGACTGATTGATAATGGCAAAGGGTTACGCAGTTAAATTGAGGTAATTAACTCCACTACAACAATATTTGGTGATAAAGTGATGAATAAAACATTGCTTGAGGGTCAAATGGGCCTTTTTACTAGAGGTAGCTATGTTTCCCTCATCAAGGGCGTCATTCACTCCAGACCCAGTCCAATCTTCCAGTTTCAGTACCAGTTCGAATTCGCTGAAGGGATTCTCTCATTCTTCAGAAGCTCAATCAGCAAGGAATATACCTGAATGAAATTTTGCAGTTCTTTCCGTATTGTCACGCACGTTTTTATTTTTATCTCTCCGAGTGCCTGAGGTGATACTCTCATAGAAAATTTCAAATCTTCAAAACTTCTCCCATTTGCCAGGAACCGAAGAGTAGCAATAAGTCTCACACTAGGCGATATTTCTTCTCTCAAGACTGTGGCCTTTTTTGAATGAGGGGAGTAACTTTGCTCAATAACATTTGAAATGTATTTTTGTCCATTCTCAGGTAATTTCTATAATCATTAGTTTCTCATCCTTCTTGTAACTCATTCACTAAATGATAATCACTGGGAAAAACGCATCTTTGCAGATACCAATTTTTGCACCACCTCTTACGGCGTTTTCTCCTTTTTTGTTCGTCCGCTATCAACACTGTTGCAATTACACAACAAATGCAACAGTCTCTCCTTTTTCTATCACTATCACCCATTGTCACTGGAAAAACTGAAACAACTGAAGAAAATATCTGGACTGAAGTAGCCTACACACTTTCGGTTCAGATAACTGTACATATTTTAACACAGTTATTTAGAACAGATGACTGCTCTGTAAAACTGAAGGTGTGTAGGCCCCTTAAGGTATCCATAAAATTAAATCATGGCAATGACTGACAAACACTAATATGAACAATGGCCTTGCATCTCCTTGCATAAATATGTAGACCCGAATAAGGAAAGAACAGCAAATGCTAGTTTTTTCAGCTGATTATATGAGTGAGGAATACTATTTCAGGTGTTAAAAATCAACATATCTACCTTCTCTAGGTATTTCGAAGGAGACTACTTGTGCTGTGAACTAAATTCACATTTATTTTTTCGAATATTTCTATGCGAGCACAAAGAGATTCAAATTCCGAACTCCACAATTCTTTGTTTTTCTAATCCAGCAATTGTATTTCAAAGTTGCTAATGTCAACATTATAGGGAGAAAAATTAAATTCTGTTACAGTAGCATTAAGAGGTTTTTTTAACAAAGGCTTACGCCGCTTTGCTGCTTCTGAATTCCTAAAAACCTGTTTAGAAAAGCTTCCCTCATATTTAAAAGTGTTGTTTTGACATAGCAAATGTCATTATCCTTTGATGATCGACTAACCAACGCCTGGTCGTCCACGAATCTTACCGACTTTATCAGCTCCTACTTACAGGCCTCCTACTTTTATTCTCACATGTAGCTCTTACCATGCCTCTCTTCCCATTTCCTCAGCATTAATGTTAAAAAGCAAAGGTGACAACGGGCACCCTTGCCTTACCCCGCAACCTATAACTGCCAACCCTGATTCATCGTCAGCCACCCTCAACTGTGCCCTCTGGGCCATATATAAGTTTCGGGTGAGTCTCCTATTTCGCCAATATATTCCTATTTTACCGATTATCTGCATTAGGTTTTTTTCAATTTACTCTTTCAAACGTCTTTTCAAAATCCACAGTGCAAGTAAAAACATACTGATGATACTCTACGTTTCTTTCTATAAGTGTTCTCATCGCCCCAATTGCATCCTTAGTTTTCCTCCCCTTCTTGAACCCAAACTAGCCATCGCCCAAATAGTAATTTGCTCTACTCTCCCACCTTTTATTAATTATTCTAAGAAAAACTTTTGCTAAGTGGGTAATTAAAGTAATTGTTCTGGACTCCTTGCATCCGGATGCTTTCTTATTCTTCGGGATAGATATTAATACTGTTTCCACGAAAACCTCTGGCCATACTCTTTCCTCGTAGATCCTACGAATAAGTCCGAAAAAAGATCGTCTTCCCTTATTACCTAATTTCTTCAGTAACTCCGAAGCTAAGTTTTCTACTCCCACGGCTTTTCTTGCTTTCATCTCTCGCAATATCCTTTCTATTTCGCTATAAAGTAACTCAGGTCCGTGGTTACCCTTATCTATTGTTTTGTCACCTATATCTAGGTTCAAAGGTCTATTATCGCTGTCGTATCGCTATCCTCCGCGTATTCTCTCCTCCTATCCAGGATCTCTTCCTGTTCGATTAATACCTTCCCTGTTTTGTCCCTAAAGCGTGCATGTAAAGCATCATTTCCCCTCTTTCTGCAGCTTTTCCATTTCCTCTTCCTTAACCAACTTCTTCTTTAACCTCTTCGTTTACACTGTTTTGATTATTTTCCGATAGTTCGATGCGAAGCCTTTTGAATCTAACATCAAAGTTCATAGCAACTAAGTTATGATCTCAGTCCACATCCACCCCTGGATAGCTTCGCGAGGTTTTTTTACACTGTATCTGAATCTCTGCACTACCATGATGTAATCTATTTAATATCTCCCTGTATCATCCGGCATATTCCATTTGTACCTACGCCTTTTTAAACCAAGTGTTTGTTGCCATTAATTTATTTCTCATACAAAACTCAACTGTCTTCTCCCCGCGATCATTTCTTGTCCCTAATCCAACCCCCCCCCCCCCCCACTTCAAATCCAGCCCTCCCTTCCCCCACCACTACATTCCAATCGCCCATCCCTATCAGGTTTTTCTTGCCGGGACTTCTGTCATTATGTCTTCTACTTGTTCGTATACCCCATTCACCTCCCTCATTCCCAATTTTGCATTCAGTACCATAGCTACCCCACGTCGACTCTCATCTCCCTTTCTGGTGATTACCCTGTAGCTATCACTCCAACAGTCCCTGCTATCTCTTCATCTCACCTCGCACAGCTCCAAAACATCTATTTTCCCTTTCTCCATTTCCTGTTTAATGTTTTCTAGCTTCTCAGCCCTCATCATTGTCCTAACATTTCAAGTTTCTATTTTTACCGCTGCTTTGTTCCTCTTTCTCTTTTTCTTCTTACCACTCGTAGTCCTTGTATCCTCTGATGACATTGTAATGCAAGGATTTTTTTACATGACGACCGCAGAGGCCTTGCCTCTCTTGCTGCCGGGCACGTCACCCACCCTGGTGGGCGGCGTCCTGTAGTTGCCAGGATTCAATTATCTATGAATGACTTTCATATTATGGTGAGAATTCGGAGGGGTTCTCGCCCCCGCTTTCCAACTGTATTTTTCACGCGACCCCATCACGTGAACTACCTTTCGCCTGGCTCCTACCCTTCGACCTATCTGGCATGGGTGGCCCTACCAGGAGAAATGGTAATTGCTCCTGCCAGTGCAGCTCTAAAGGCCATTGAAACGCGCAAGCTTTTCCACCACTTTAGGGTTTAAGGGAAGGAGAATGACTTAAGGTGGTTCCACCGTATAATCACTTTAATGTCATTTTATTCATATTCTGTCTACTTATAGAAAAACTTGTCCTCTATCTGATGTGAGCAACAATATGTTACCTTTCCACGCTAATTTATTTTCTAATTGAACTTGAAATTACACGGTGTTCAATGGGAGAATTAGGGAAACACGGGGGAAAATAGTATTTTCCATAAAATATAAATGCCATTTTCGCGGAAAACTGTGTATAAGAAGGAAATTATCCAGAGAAATTGAATAAAAATATAGGCATCTTACCACCTTATTTTTATAGTTATTGAGGAATTAATGCGGTAATTCGTTAAAAATGGCGCTGCAGTCGGCTCCTATGACTGGGAAAAAGTGCTCATTTTAAATACATTCGTGGGATAATCTGAATTTTTACTACCTTACTTTTGGTTTTCCATAGGTAACGCATTCCATCAGCAAAATCAGGATTTTTTGTACAAAATATCAAAAATGTGGAATTTAGTATTTGTTTTGACTCACACAGCCGCGGTGAAACCTCCTTAAATGTCATTTAATGCATTTTATCGGTACTTATAGATAATTGTGTCCCTTATCTGCTATGAACAACAGAATCTTACCTTTTCATACGATTTTTTTCGCAAATTGAATTTGAAATAAAATTGTACTAGATGTTATAATGGGTGAAACAAGGGGAAAACTAGAATTCTATGCCGTTTTCATATTGTGAAGTGGAACCGAATTCTCCGAAGTAATTGAATGCTAAAAATGAAGTCTATGTACTCATTCAAGAGATGTGGCAACTTCGGCTCCTATGGTTGTAAGAAGTGTTCGTTAAAATATGTAGTTGTCGACTAATCTGCATATTTTGTAGCCAACTTAATTTTGTTTTTAATATGTAAGGTATGTCATCAATGCGGTATTTTTTAAACAATGCAGATGAAAATATGGAATTTTTTATTTGCCATGACTCATACAGTCAATGTACTACCTTATTAAATTACACACTCAACGTAATTGACGAAACTGTTTATGAGAGTTTGTGAAAAAATAGCACGGAAAGTTGTAAAATGATTGACGGCGCAATATGTATTTTGACGATTTCGACGATTTGTATGTATAACTTCCAAGGTGCACGGAAACTTCAAAAAAATAATCGACGTGAGGTGCTAGAAGAAACAACCGCGAGGCTGCGGCCGTTAGCTAATATCTTGCTATTTAAATTCTCTCAAATTCCTACGCTAAGGTTTTCCGTCAAGCAATACCGGTTTCGCGCTAAGTTGTTCCATGCAAGCCGCCGCTTTCGATAATTGCAGAAAACTCAAGCTAAGTCCTCGCTAATATTAATTTGAAGATAATTATTTCTATATCCCTCTCTACAGAAAAGACTGATGAGATATTCCTTCTATTCATTTTGCCGTTGAAAAAATGTGGGACGCTTTCACTAATAAGACACCGAAGCCATTGCAAAGTAGGTAAGTTACAAAAACATCCGATTATTTGATGAATATATTCATTGGCAATCTTTAATCTTGGTACGAAGGGCCGAATGAAGTGATAATTCAACCGAACTAAGAGCGTGGTGGCCTAGTGGGTAGAGAGCGCTTGGCTGCTGATCGAAGGGTCCTGGGTTCAAATCCAGGTGAAACGTTTGGACGCCCCCGAACAAAAAAAAATAAATCCTCGGAGTGCGAGGTGGCCCAGGGAAAGGAACTGGCCCCCTATCCTGAATATGTGAAATTCACACGCCTGTGGCTTAGTCCGGGGTGAGCTCTACCCTAAACCATCCAAACCAACCTTCGGGTTGAATCACTGAGTGAGTGATATGCAATTTATAGAGAGAGAATGCATTTTTGTCTTCATTAATTGCAGAAGTTTGTTATAAAGTCGACAACTTAGATATATTTGTGGAATAATTTTACTGTTATTGGAATTGCTGGGAAAATGCGTTTTAACTTTCTTTTCGAAAATTTCAAGTTGATTGATTATGAAATAAAATGTGTTCTTGTGTTTTCACAAATTTTCGCCTGTATCCGGTGCAATTTGAAGTGTAATTTGTAGTTTAAAATTTTTTGGATCGAAAGGACTCTGTTTTCATGACCATAGCGCACTCTTTTGTTTTCCAGTCACACTTACTCCATGGCAACTTGAAAATAATCAAATTACATGAGTTTTATTTTTATGACGACACCACCTTGATGGAGACACTTAGCTCAAAATTTGCGCATCGGGTTGAGACCATGGAGAAGTTAAATAATGCGATGGGGACAAATTTGGAAGATAAATATTACTTGGCCAGTTCCCTCGAGAGTGGATTGGGGAGGAGGTCACACGACGTCCGGTGCGGGTTGGACGTCGTGTGGACGTCGTGTTGGACGTGCGGGAAAGATTTTTTAATTTTTTCCTCTTGCAACTGCGTGAGTCAATACAAAAGAAAAATCTCACATTTTAATTTTTTCAGCTAAAAAATTACTTAACATGATAACCTGAAACTTAAAACTTGATGCACTGAAAGACTTGATACACTGAAAATTAAAAATCAGGTGCTGTAGGGGTTTAGGTTGGTTTAGTGTATATAGTGCTAGCTTCTCGTACGTTTGGGCAGGGTTCGAATTACGGAAATCATGGAGATTTTTCAGCTGAATCCCTATTCCCATGGGTACTAACAATAAGTGGAGAGCACATTACTCCATTCTTGGTATAGAGCGTTAAGCTGTGGTACCTTTGGCGTCTTTAATTAAGAGCAAGCTAATGTCGACCCCGGGCCTCTCTCCATCTTTCTTCTGATTCCCCATATAATCCTTCTCTCACTAACCCACCCACCTATAATTAACAACGCATGACCTCTTCTGTCGATCACCTCCCCAAATAACCAACCAAATGGTCAAGGTAATTTTTACTAAATACCGGTAATTTTTTTCTAAATACTTTTTACAGCCCAATTAGCTGACCACAGCGCGGTTTCCACTGAATGAAAATGTTTTGACTTCAGTGATTGAGTTTTCCTCAAAACTAAAAAGCTAAAATTGGTATGTGATTTTATCTTATTGCCGTATATGACTCAGAATTACTGATTTCTCATGCAAAGTGTTTGCTAAACTGACGTTTTTAAATGCCAGAAGAATAGTGTTTTTGCGCTAAGTTTCGCCTATTCTCGGCTTAAAGCCCTCGTAACGTCAACTTTAATGTGTGAAAAATTAATACGTAAAAGGGATTTTGTGAAATGTTTGGTGATCTCCGGATCAATACCGAGTTAGGCAATTGGCTGCTCCGCTTTAGGCAGCAGACAAGTACCTAACCCGGTGTGAATCCCGAGAACTCCTAACATTTGACATTCGCCAGGAAAACACCAGATCTTACAGGAGAGATTTCATTTGAGCTATTGGGTAGGGAATTCGTTCAGTGAGAAGAGAGTGGTCTCTTAGCAGAGCATACTATTCCTGCACGCGTTTGGCGTGGTAAACTGTGGTGCTGGGTAAATACATAGTCATTGAATAGTTAAGTTGTGGATGGAATCTAAGCGAGTGATAACGAAGTCATGTGAGGATCTGGTGGAAAGAGATTGAGTTTTTATTCTTTAGTGAAGATTTGCCAAACGACACGACTGCAGCGGATATTAGACAGCGGGTGGATGTGAATGAATACCCTCTTTTACTTCTTCAATCAATACCTTCATGATCTCTTACACGGAATTCGTTGGAGACAAAAGGAGGCAAAGCCATTTTGAAACCTCGTCCGAAAAATGGATGAGTTTTTTTTATTACTTGCTTAGTGCAAGCAACTTCCTTATTTAACGTGTAAAGAGTTTTTTCTTCGTTGTTTTTCCTGAGTTTACGACACATATCTCTCCATATCTATGTGAAATAAATGAAGGGAAGTTGTGTCAGGTGGTGTTATTGTCGATGGTTGAATTTTATAAAGATTTTTCATTACGATATGTTTCACGATCGATAAAATGATTATATATTTGCATCTTTGCTCATTTTTTATCGGGAATCTCGTCACTAGGTCAGCGATAAAATAATGCTGATTAAGAATCTCAGGAAATAATGTATCATTTTGATCCCTGACTTGAGTTTGTTAGACTTTTATAGATGCATTCATCTCTACTCATTGCAGAGTGGAGCGTAATGTATCTATGATAAAATGCTTCATAGTAGCTCATCCCGTGTTAGTATCTTGATGCCAGTCATTCAAAAAGACGCAATTGTTCCCGAGAATTTAACATGAGGCGAACTCCCAAGTTTTAATCTTATCTAGATCTGCAGGCGAGAGACTGTAATGTTCTGTGCAGTAAGCCGCTGCACTAGCCAACCAGAAAACGTACATATTTAATCGTATCCCCTTTGTCATCATATATTATTATTAGTAGTCATGAACCTGGAAATTGGTTCGCAGCGGCTCTCTACTGCTAACTTAGGTGAATCTTCACGTCTGACCCTCCATCCATGATTGTTTTTCATGAGGCTGTTATGTCTCAGAAAATGCCCATTGAGTGTTTCTGTTGTAGTTCCGAGCGTTTCCATTAATCATATTTTATCTAAATGTATTTTAAGGACTATTTCATTGGTGATTTTCCGCAATTGTATCTCGGGAATCGTACGCGATATTTCCATCGATTCCAGTCATCTCTCTTCTGACTCTACTGTTAGCGTCCAAGGTACACTTATATTGAAGAGCATGCATATGTGTATTTTAAGGCATAGTTAGAGGAGATTTTAAGGCATACACATTTTGTTATTTCTCTGTCACCTATCGCTTTTTTGTTTTAGTTCTTTGGGGACAATTACGCTAGCTCACTTACTGATCCTACTTCTTTCCTTCAATATTTTACTTGGCGTTGTGATCATTATTCGGAAATTTATTTACTTCCCATTATTTTAATTAGAATTTCTCTCGAACTCTTCCTACGAATTAGGACTCCTCTTGGGATAATTGATTTTCCATGCTTCTAGTATTTTTTGCTATTGTCGTTCCAGCTTCACTTCTGTTGGAGAGTATGTTCTATACATATGTTTAATCAAAGTGCCTCTCACGCTATACGATATTTCAGTCCTGTTTATGTATGAAATGTTTGTAATTTTTTGTGTAAAATTACACTCTCATATAATTATCTTGCTCGACGCCTCCACAAACTATTACTCGCCGTAGTAAGTATACTTTAGGGCACTATTTTAGAAGTAAAAGATATTCATTCTCTCTCAAGCGAACGTGTAGAAATAATTTTTCATTTTTGAAATCGTTGCAGGCATGGGTGGAATCGTTGCATTTGAATGAAGGTGGAGGAGCAAATAATCTGAGGTCATTTCCCTCACATCATAGGCGATATATCGCAGCGGCAAAGCATGATCATGTGGTTAAATTCGTTTTTTAGCCGTACTTAGCTTTGCGGAATCTTCTAAAAATGAAAATGAAAGTACACTTAGTGTATTCCACTCAAAATGTGACTAAAACCAGAATTAAAAACACATTCCGGGGTTCGATTGCAAAGCCTCGTCGTCAGGTGTTTTTATTCTGGTTTTAGTTATGTTTTGTGTGTGGTAACCAAGCTCCTCTTAATAGTCATCAATCGTGATTATCTCTAAAGAAATAAATTATTTATGTTTTTACAGGTTTGTTTAAAAATTATTTCAGTTGATTTTTCCAGAAATATCTATAGTTGTACGCTTATGAAGTAAACATCTATAGTAGTAGTGCAATGACAATACTAAAAACATAAATGTTTGTTTCTATTTCGTCATTGGCTGTGAATTTTCCCAGCGTCGAGTAATAAACAGTTATATTTATCAAGTGATGATTTAATGATACTGTACCGCAGCGGAACCATGGTCGTGCGATTAAAGTTTAATGTGGGATTGAAGTGTTTCGTGTTCCTTCCTGCCCCTCTAACTGTTCGTTTCCTTCGAGATGGCCTCCCGCAAACATTCATTGCGTAATCGTAATGCGTAAGCTGTGGGTTGACCGCCATTGGCGACCCCAAAACGTAGTCCTTCAGAGGGAGGACCTAGTTTCACTTATCATATTTCGCGCTGGCCGCCTTCCTCTTCCTCGCGTGCTCTCTACACGTCGCCGTGGACGCCTCTCTTCTTCCTCGGTTTCCCGCCAGAGGTCGTGAATACCGCTTCGGCGGACGGCCGGCGTTGTGAGCGGCGTGTTTTGCATATCCTATCTCTCGGCCGCCTCAGGATTGCTTCGCCACCCCACCCCCGCCTTTCCTCCCCTCCTTTCCCTTCCCTCTCTTTCCCTCCTCTCTTTCCCCTCCTTCCCCTCCTCTCTTTCCCCTCCTTCCCGTCCTTTCATCTGCTGACCATGAAAACTACTTTTACGTATTTTGTTATTCCTTCCTCTCCAAGCTTTCGTTATCTCTCCTCCTGCTCTTTCTCCTTTGCCGGGCGAGTTACACTGGTTGCCTGGCTTTTAACCTTGTGGTTACCATGAAGGCACTCCGCCGTCGCTGTCTATAATGCGTGGGTGAGAGGGACGCACTTGTGTGGCTGCTTGCGACCTTATTTTCTCTCTTTCCACGTTTTATTATATTTGGAAAATGAATATCCTGAGGAATCTCTGCGTTGAAAGTTTACAAACCATTCACTTCATGAATTTCACATAATCTACCCAAATGATTTATTTTCGGTGCTTCATTTTTCTCTGTGTATTTTAGTTCATGTCAAATATAAATATGTTCTGGTGGATCTTTGCGTTCTTAAGTTGATTTTTATATATCACAAACTAATGCACATTCGCATTGTCTACGCAAATGAACGAGGAAAAGGGGAAATGTGTTTGAGTTTGCTTCATTTTTGTGGATTTTTGAATGGCTTTTGCACTCTGTAGTGTTACATTTTCAACAGATTCATGTGAACCATTATCTTTGAAAATAAAATGTGAAAGGGGGATTGAGTTCAAGAAATTCTTGTTCCTCCTTACTGGGTGATTCCGCTGAAGACACTGCTCGCGACTTGCCCCGCAGTATTTTAAGTTGACCAATGGATACCTATTTGAGATGCTTGTTTTAAGTGTAGACATTATTCATTAATGAATATTTTATATAATCATAATAGGTTTTCGACAGTACACGAAGGTCTTTTTCCTGTAAATATTCCTGCTAACCTCAATGACGCACCACAGATATTTTTGGACTGCTGAATTTTTTGTCCGTTATATACTATGAACATTCATTTATACCCCAAGTATCTTTTTCAACTCGCCATAGTTTCCTTTCTCCCATCATGGATCTTTCCAGTTTAATGTCATGACACTTTATTTTTCTCTTAATACGTTGCATGTTTCTATCCTCCACAAGAGTATCTTTAATTCTACGTAATTGACTGTCATCCTTTTCTAAAGTTTCGAATTTATGAAGTTCACAGCTTATGCGACGTTTTTTCTCTTGATCTTGACTCGTCATTTCTTTATGCATCATCGCTAGTTTGTTGCGGCCATCGGCTCTCCCCTCCTTGAAAGCGCGTCATGTGTTTTGCAGTTTTCTCCTCCTTTTTATTTTTACTACACTGCCCACTTTCAATTGAGATATTATTGTTGCTCAAATACTGCTGCTTCCTGTGAACTAATATATGCTTAGATTCGCCAATATTTAATATAACTTTACTGTTTCTTTATTGTTTCCTTGCGTGCTTGTCTTTTCTTTCAAGCATTGAGGTATGTTCCAAGCGTGCGTTCACCATTGAACCGAAATCGTTCATTTTATTTCCGAGTGTGCCAAGTTACGTTTAGTACGATAAAACAATTATAAGCCAAAAATATAAAGGATTTAATAATAGCGAATGATTTAGTTCAAGAAAGTACTTATGAATTCCAGAATAACCTTTGGTTAGTCCTCTCCGAGCTTTGAAATTTGAAGATTGTTTTGCAAATCTCAGATGAATATTTTCTCATCTTACTCGCTTGTGCAGATTGCTACATAGAGGATATTAATCCGTGAAAAACGTCTTTATTCAATTTCGCAAGATGCGTGATTTGAAGCGTTTTATATTGCATTTTGGACTGTTTCTCGAGTTCTTGGTAATGGCATTGATGCTTGGAGAACTAGGTGCTGTTATAAAATCTGCCCTTATGATGAGAACCATTGGTTTCTTTTGTAACGTTCAAATGTGATTGAAGCGACCTCAATAGATTTGTGCCAAAGGTATTAATTTGGTTTCTGTCATATTATTGCGCAAGATGTCGTCATTCCGTCACCGGGGCGGGTGCAAGAGAAACAGCCCCAGTATTGGCTTCGCAACGTTTGTTTGGGTTCCTAATTCATAATCATGATGTGAGCAGTTAACAGTAAAAGGTGCTGAAAGACATGCTGGGGACACTGAGTGGCATTACATGTATTAGCTTACAGTTACTACTATAAAAAGCGTAGCTATCACTAAAAGTGATTAGTTCCATATGATGACAGTGAAACTCATACTTTTTAAACTTAATAATGACTTTCTTCGGTCCTAATCTTGTATATTGAAGTATATCTTACACATATTAATATATATTTAAATTTGAACCATGCGCTGATTGCATTTTGAGACTTTATCTACATTCTGAACTGGTTTAAAATATCTTTAACAATAAGACTTGAAGAGGTGATGCTTGGTCGGTAATACCCGCGGTGTAAACCACAAGTGCAGTCTACAGTGCGATTATTTTGTCGATCTTTGGAGATGAATGGGAATTAGCATTCATATTTACTTGCATCACGAGCATATATTGTTGTTCATGAGTTCGCTTAGCACTCTTTTAACTAATATTGTATCGGATTTCATGCTTTCCCATTTCAAAAGCGAGAAATCCTGAATTTTTTTCGCCTGCGTCGCCGTGACGAAAGTTTCCCGCCGATTCTTTTCGCTTTCTCCGCTCAGCCCGCGCTTGTTTAGCACTTATCGCTAAGTTAGAGGACACCGGTTGTGTGTGTTCTCTTCTAAATATTTTTTGCATCTGAAGGTCAAGATTTTGTTTGCTCAGCTTTTTACCTAAGGATTGCGTGTCATTAAACCGCATTCATACACTAGTGGTTATTAATTTTGGGCTATTTTAAGCGACTTATCATCATTTTATGTCCCATATGGTCCTCTCACGGAACAACAGACTCTGAATTCAGTGAATTATACTTTGGTTTATTGTGATGCTTTGAGTCTAATTAAACCTTACGTTACACTATTATTTTACGATTTTAATGCTGTTGGTAAGTGTTATCACTATCTTTACAACTAAAGTCGGAACGGTCCTTTAGTTTTTGCGTACCAGAATAAACTAAAACATACCCTCTGCCATATGCGTTATCGCTTTGCTGTAGTGCTTTAATTCGAATTTAAGTTCTGTAATAGATATTTAGCGGCCTCCATTGAAAATTCCGAAGCTCATAACTAAAACGTAAAGATAATTGCATCGATGATTATATCTCCTTCACTGTAATATTTAAGATACAATGATGTTACCCATAAAGTGTATCCTTGACACTTAAAACCCAGATATACTGCGACGGCCATTTTCATTGAGATTCACCACATTTTTAACAAGGTAAAAATGGATTCATAACTGTGCTCAACTTCTTTCAAATAGTTGCTGGTTTTTAAATTGAAAGTCGGACGAATGCAGCATTTGTGCCTTAGGAAGACTTTGAGCGTTGGATAACATTCAAAGCTACAACAGTATTTTAAAAATAGTCGTGGAAAATTCTTCATCGAGGCATATAGTGAGATAACAACATGCTTTTTTTTGTAAAAAGAAAATTTGAGTTTAGTTCAATTATATTTTGGAAGCATCTTTATTGCTCAAATGTTTGCTCAACAGGTTTCGACTGTGATGGCATCTTCAGTTAAAAATCCGGTATTTTCATGCATACAAGTGCCCATTTGCACCCGGGCTTGTGAACTTAGCCTGAAGATGTTGTAACTGGCGAAACCGGTTGTGCACATGCTAACTGTAAGAGGGGCTTTTCCAAGTATTGGCTGCTATTTTTCCAGTCATTTATTTGAACTACCTCCCATCCATCCATGAACTTGACGAGGGAAATGTGTGTGTGCTTCTAACCTATGCGTTGCGTATAACTTCGTATTTCTTACTTCGTCGCGACATTAGGCGTCTGGAGTAGGTGATATCAAATTCCTGTCTTACCCACATGAACTTCAGAGAATTAGCCATTTGTCTGAATATTTAGTTTTGATCAAATATAGTATTATAATTCTCAAAATAAGTTTTTGCTTCTCTATTTTTCATGCTTCATGATAATGTACAGATTTAATTATTGGCATCAGCCTCGTGCAGATCGAAAGGAAACAAATCATCCAGATGATTGAGAACTGATATTGTAAGACTTCATATATCTCCCCATTAGGTTTGTCTTCATCCCTATAAGAGTACTTAGATTGGGTTGTTGCTTAAACAAGTCTCATTTCCGTGTAGAAATATAGTCATCAGGGAAAACTGCCCTGGAGAAATATATTTTGTAATTTTCTCGCCACTTTTTCTTGGATCTAACCAAATGACTAGTGATTTAATCAGATATAATTATAAAGAGACCAAATAGTGAAGCAGTTCATTAGTTAATCTCGTCTCATCCAGCAACTAAATGGAAAATATCCCCACACTCAAGAATATAATTTTTGCTTGTGTATATCTGTGCTCGTGGCGAATTTTCTTTTTAGCTAAAATTCCTAAGATTTTCGCTCCAGCTAATTATTAAACGCGCCGATCAGAAAACCTGCCGGTCATGGGCTCATGGGCTATTCTGGAATACTAAATATTTTTGCGAAATGAATGTGATCTGTCGCACGGAATTTTAAGCTATCAAAAGATTGGACACATGTCAACCGTGCGTTTGTTTTCTTTTACAGAAATGGTACTTTTTTTGTTATGGTGTTAATTTCAGGAGTATTAGGTCAAATAAAAAATTTGAAACTTCTGCCAACGTTTCTGATATTTCTTTATCCATCCTCAAGGCTATAATGAAATGATACATAATGAAAAATGTTTCCTACAATTATTTTTTGATGAAAAAACATTTTTCACTGCGTATCAAGAGGTCGAGAAAACATATAAGTTGAACTCTTATTATTGTATGTTTACTATTAAAATTACATCTCAACCCCAGTGCATGAACGGATTAAAATAATTGAAACGCCCCCATGTGGCATTGGCTAACACCAAATACCCACCTCCTGCGCCATGGCCTTGTGTACCTCTACGGAAGGACGGTGTCTATGTGGAAGCGAAAATGTTCTGTGATCAAGGTCAAAAGAAGGATTAACGTTTCATGTCTCAGGGAAGCGATCCATATCCGTTGGGGATTTATTATCTTCACGCTTCCTGCCCCACAGCTGTCTTCCAGTCAACCAGTGTATCCCTGACTGTCTGGAAGCCACTGAAGGGAATTGTATTTCTGTTTTAGAATGCACTTCACTGACTTGTGCGTGATAATTTTGCGTTATTTGTTATGTTAAGACATAATGTTTAGCTATTTTTCGAAGCGATGAATATGGAACAAACTTTTTATAAAAAATAGTATGTCAAATTTAGTGACAATGGCTATCTGTAATTATGCATTATCATCCATAAAGGATCTCTTACAGTCATTGGAAGTAAAGTTCTTCTTAAATCACGTCATAAGTGTTTCATTAATGTATGATTTGTGTAGTATGCCACTAAGTGTCCTGCCACCAATTTTTTCCTGAAGTTTCCGTGTTTTCCGTATCGGTTCAAGATCGAACCCCGCAAGCTCCCCCGGCCGCTTAGTGAGGGCCTAAAATCTTTTTGGAGAAGAATGCAAGGCTAGATCATAGACATTTGCGTTATTAAACGTGCTGACAATCAATATTCGGGTTAAGATACATAATGGTTTATTAGGAATGAGCGGACCCGGCAATGCTTCGCTATTGCCTACTAAATTTGAGTTTATATATGAATTAAATAAATACAATCGAAGTTTGATATCAATTTATTTACCCAATTCAAATGACATGAATTGTGTGTGATAATTCATTTTTTTTCTGTTTCATTGCTGTTTTGTTTTTCGTATTGTTTTTTTTTCCTCAGCTTTAGCGCCATCTGGATATTTTACGGGAACAATGAAATGTACATTACCAATTCAATATTTATTTTATTTGAATTAAATAAATTGAAATTAATGAGTTATTTACCTACAAGATCATTTCAATGCTCTTGGATATACAATGTTTTGGCGATTCCATTTCTTAACACTGTAAAAACAGCAACGCTACCGAATTTCATTCAAACCTCTCTCTAATTACACTCCTGGCACTAATAAAGAGCGCATACGAATATTGCTTTTTATTTGTATAGATTAGGCATTCAAGTGGGATGAGGTGTTAATAGTAGTAATAAGAAAATAATAACAACAGCAATTTCTTAGACTATATCTTTCGCAATTATTATTGTCCTTTACTGTCTGTAAAAATAAAAGAATGAATGAAATCTCTCCTTTCTGCAGCCTATTTCCTTTATCTTGTTCTTTTGATGGTGATCGTTTTGAGGATTAAAATACTATTAATGATTAATAAGGGGTACTAATTCTTGGGGTAACCAAGGAATGCGGGGTACTTTTTCGTGTGAAATGAGATGCTGTTAAGAGTAATAAGAAATTAATAACTGCAATAATTTCAGACTATATCTATTGCAATTAAAATGGTCCCTTAATTTCATACTATATATATTGCAATTAAAATGGTCCCTTGCTGTCTGCAGAAAAATATGAATGAATCAAATCTCTTCTTTCTGCATTATATTTCCTTCTTCTTGCGATGGTTTCTACGATGTAAAATTCAAGTTATTCATGAAGTATTCTCAGATCTTGTAATTGAGGATGAGTGCAGGATATTGGCATGTCGAGTCACCGAAAGGAGCTGCGAAGGAAATATTTCCCCGAGCAGCCTGGGAGTGTGCCAACAAGAAAGCTGCACGTAGAAAATAGAGAGAATAATAAGTTACATCATCGCTCTTGAGTAATCGCGTAGACTTTGTGGAATCCCCGATCATCTTTTTTATGGTTTAATTCGGCAATAAAGATATTTGTTTGGATTACGTCAACTGAAAGTTTAATGATCTCTTCACTCGCTCTTAGAATAGAAAAATATATTATTATATCCTTAGTTTGATTTTCTTGCCCGTGGAAAAGTGGGTAACGGTAGAAGCGAAAATATTAGCCATCTTTGTTGTGGTGGAGGAAACAATAACTTCCTTCGTTTTCAACGGTTTCATATTTTTTGCTCCAGATTCTTAGGAGACCCTCCCATAGCAGTCATATTATTATTTTTTCTTATAGGAAACCTAAAAGGTGAAAGCCATATGATCTCTAGAATTTTCATCTCCAAAGACAACTTCCTGGTAGTCGTTAAACTTACTGGCTGTGGTTACAATAAAATAAAAAATAAACCCTGAGGGGTATTCAAGAACAAAAATACCGATGAAATCTCTGTTCTGAAATCATTTATTTATCTACTTGATTACTCCCATGTCTAATGAACACTTTGATTTTCTTCCGAGTTAAAAATCTGGATTAGGTAGACTTGGTGTTTTTAGACTATAGGGGTAACTTTTAGCATAAATTGGGGACCAAGTCTTATTCATCAATCGAAAAGAAAAAATGCAGTAATAACACGTTAAATTTCAAATACGTCATTTGATGAAACCTTAGCCGTAAAAGTTAGAACGAGTGGTTGATAAATTAATTGATTGAGCGTTCTGCATCGGGGAACATTTTGGCCGACCAAGTCTTATTAATTGTGTATTGAAGATAATCCAGATGGGGAATATTATAAACCTCGGTAACAGGAGGATATGTGTAAATGAAGCGGATGTACGATACAGGCGAATGAGTTGTACATGAATAGGGTCGTGAGGAAGAAATAAGTACCTATATCAGGATTGACTGCAACTATTTTAGTGTCTTTTACTGTTTTGCGTAAAGACATGTAAATGTACCGTGTTTTAGTGACAATGAATTCCATCTTCAATTTCCACAATCGATTAATTTGACATGTAAATGTGCTTTCTTTTAGCGAATTGGGGACATTTGCATTCGAATATCTAAGGAGAGAACCGATCCAGAAGCATTTGTCAATGGTCTTTGAAAGTCTAAAATTGTAATAATTTAGTAAATAGAAACCCATTGGGTAAAATATTCACCTGGATGGGAATCGAACTTTAGATTTATCGGGCCGGTTCGAAATACAACCTCTCTCTCTCAAGGATTCCTGATTCCTATGTTAGGTTTTGAAACGGTTTAGGCAATTCTAATTTTAAAAGGTAGTCTCTGTAAGGCTTTTAAGTAGGTACTTGAATAGTATCTATCTTCTAGTGATATGTCCATGGGTACTGAGCCCTGGTTGGTGAGGTGATGTACGCATTGGGCTTGATTCCCGGTGTAGGTAAAGTTTTTCCTACTTATATTATTTAGCTTAAAAATACTTACAGATAATGATCAGTAAATGCACTCAGGTCTTCATTTATTGTATTTGGAAAATGTCCGTTTTTAAATTTCTAAAATTCCTTCTCCCTAAGCATTGTTGGTGACTACGACTAAAATAGGACGAGGCTCTGTGTCTCAATGTCTAAACACATTCCATTTTCCGTCCTTACCCTCTTTCAATTCTTTTTTCTATTTCCTCCCTCCATTATGGCTGGTTTATACAAACATCCCCGCCACTCTCTCAGCATCTAGGAAGGTAGTATGTATGTAGTATGTATATCCAAAGGTAATAATTCCCTTTTACCTATCATATAATCCACTTGATCAAATAACATCTAATGATATACTAATGTAATTTCATCTCATTGCTGTAAAAGCAGTCGGTTAGTGTTTTATGTCAATTTTTATAACATAAACTCAAATTATGGAGACTTTGTGATATGCAAAATTTCGTTTCTGTGGTTGAGAAATTCACGAATGTATTCTGTAATTAATTATGGCATATAGTGGCAATCATATTCGGTCTATTCAAATTACAAGAATGTTCTGCTCCATTATATTTTAGGCATGGAAAATATTCGCTCTCTTGGATACGCGTGATTATATTTTGGTAAAATAAGAGTATCGTTTTACTCACTAATTTATTTAAGCTTATCGATAGTTCTGGCAACGGTAGTCTATTTTTATGAGTAAAATTAGTAAAGAATGAAGACTTAGTAAATCCATGGTGACAACCTTGATGTGTGCTTTTAATCCTTGAATTTCTCGTCAATAATGGTCGTTCATCAGTAATAGCTAAAATGCGGTGAATCAGCATAATCAGTTATTGGTCAACTGCACTTGCAGTAGATTCCCCGCTCTAAGCCAAGATTCTTTTGTTATATGACTTGACCCAAGGTTTGTATTACTCCCCCATCTTGTGCTTTATGTATAGGATTGTCTGCCTAATTTTTCTTATTTGCTCACAATTTCCTCGTTCGTCACATTCCCCTTTTATTTTCTATCCACTCTATTCCCTGTACTCTTTTCACAGTTTGTGGTATAAGAGCAATTGTGAGTTTATTCAGGGCTAGTTTTCGATCCAGACATGTTCGGTGATTAGGGGAAAAAATATATGATGCTTTATTGTCATTAATTTGTCCCTAAATATTATTATAGAACTGCTCCTCGAAGTTAACCTAAATGATATTCCTCACTCATAATGAAGGCCGAGACATATAAATTCCATGGCTTATTGAGTAAGTGCAGTCAGAGTGTTTTTTCTAGGTTTTTATGATAACGACAAGAAGGTTAAGGTCGGCAAATGGTCCTTAACTATATGTTTTCAGGTCACTTTTTGCGAAATGGACGTTCATCTATCGGGTTCTCTGCAAGTGACGTGTGGTATCATTTCTTGCCGCGCGGGGCAAACCACTTGGTACTTAAAAATTAATTGCAGTCGTGTTGACATATCTTCTGAGAATTATTTTTGCCCTCAAAAGTGCGACCCTTGCGAGCCATGATTGTGTGTGCGTGCGTTATCGGTCCTCATGGCTGCGATAAAGTATCGCATTCTCGGTGGTTACGCTGGCAGCTGTTCAAATCAATACGTGATGCTCCCTCAGGCGATCTTTGACCTCTCAATTGACCCTTCGCGCATCCGCTTTGCGGTCCCCCGCGTAAATAGCGGCAACAGTGTAATTTCTCATTTAATCCCAGGTATCTATTTGAATTTGTTTCAGGTAGCAACTGGTATATCCTTACTCTTAAAGAGTATATAATGAGTTTAAGGCGGCTGGAGCGGTAATCGTGGGACATTGAGTGCATATTTTAATTATTTTTTAAGTAATCCGAAAAAACTTCTTGGAACAAATTTCACCTAAGTGCATCTGTTAACGCGTTAGAACTCACCATGCAGGCAGTAATGGAAATTAGACAAGCACTATACTTTCAAATTTTTCGTTAATTTAATCATGTGTAGAGTTTTCGGCGCTGTATTCGAAATTTAGACGAATTTACATTGAAATGCATTGTTTTCGATTGGACTAAGCGTGACACCTTGATATTTGTTAGAAACAATTATGATAATAAGAAATGTATTATTTCGTGTTTGGAAGAAAACCTGTTCATATTTTATCGAATTCTAAAGACATATATGTAATATGCCCTCAGGCTACGTGTTAAAATAGTATTATATTGCCAAAACCCGAATCAGTATGATGTAATTTTTTCACCATTATCTACAATTATCACTTATGAGAACACGTGTGCAAAGTTTCAGGCAAATCTGTGCGTAAGCAAAAATCGCTCCAACCACCTCAATAAAGGGGTTATTTTAATGCTAGTTATATGGCTGGTTAATTGACGGATCCAGGCACTTCGTGGAAATCAACTCGACGCGGGCACATAATCATAAGGTCTTGACTACAACACGGTAAACTCTGAAGCTAATGACGGCGTAATCGCGTCGATATGTATCTTATTGAAATAATTTAAGTTAAAGATTGCAACAGACTCGAGAATGATGAAGATAATGGACGGAGAGAATCACTAATTAAGAAGTTATCTTAGAATCTGAGGAGAAGAGGTTCTTGATAGTATATTTTGTGAAATAGAAGAGGCATGATTGTGTGACACATTTGGGGCATAACAGCCTACTGAAGAATATAATCGTAGATACTACGAATGTGTTAATTACCGAGGAGTATAAGAAATATTAGTAGTGAATTAGATTTTTATGGGTGCGTCGGCGGCTGAGAACGTTTAGCTCCTCGCATAACCCTAGTTTTAAAAGGACTAATATACGTCTTTAGAAAAAAATTATTTTATTAAATCAGAGTCAGCTTTAAAGGGTGAAAATTAAACTTTTAGCTGTGGATACCCCGAAAGGGAACGACGTTATGGGTATGTTTATATGTAGGTTTAAGTTTTTATTCATGAATTAGATAAAGGTTTTTTTTAACAAAAAAAGAGTTAAATATATCTTTAATATTTAAGAAGCATGGGGCATCAGCTCTGCTTCTTCCAAGAACGGTAAAACTCTAGTCTGTCATACGCTTGTCATCATCTAAAATACCCCCAGGTATCCTTTCATACGTAGATTCATGCGCTAACCCTGATGGGAATTGGACTCCGATAGCAAATGTCTTACAGACATGTGCTTGCCGCAGTAGTCGCAACATGGGGGGCTTTTTCCCTCCGCGAAGAGGTAGGAGTGAGTCGAGGAGATATGTTCTATCGTCAGTCGGGTGACTACGACTTCCTTCCGCTTGATAGGCCTGGCTTAAGATACCCAGAGTGCAGTGTAGTATGTACCTGAAGTGACTCATGAGAGATGTTTAAATTGGGTATTCTGAAGGAATAAAGCAGTTTGGAGAAAAGATATTGGAATGGAAAGCTTTAGCACTCCAATCTTCGGTTTGCTGACTTCTGACGATAATATTATATTTGGGTTGACTATGAGATCCATCTTCAAAAGAGGAAAAGAGAAAAAACTCTGGGCCACAAGTTAGTGCCAGCACTCTGTCATGTGTTCACTATGAGAGATTGTTATGCAAACTAAACCCAGCTGAATTTCTTCGGAGAAACCTTCCCATTTATTAAGTGGCAGATCTTATGCTGCCACACAAAGGTCTTTTTTGAATGTCACGACCACATGAGTCAGTAGAGATGAATTAGTACTAATAGTGGTCGTTTTAAAATCATGATCTGCACGCGAGCCAGAAAGTTTTACACATAAGAACGATATCGCACAGGTCAAGGAAAGATGTATTTTTTATCAGTATCTTACCCTTTCTCCATCTCTTGTGTTTTATAAGCTGCTGATATTTATTAAGACTGTGAAATATAGTCATTGCATGCAATCTTTGAAAAAAACTTCTTAAATTTTTTTCTCATTATCCAGCTTTAAAATTGTATGCCAAGCGTTTCGAGAATATATAACATTTATTGACTCTTAGGAAGAGTTGCCAGGCCCAAAAAAAGATTTGTTTATACCAGGTTCCCAGAAGAACAATGCTTGAGTTGGTATACTAGTTTTTTCGAATGGTTCCTTTACCTTATCTTGTAATGTTATTGCGTTGTGGATCAAGGTTTCTCTCACTTTACGTGATATAATCTTTGTAAACCTTTTATCGTCGAAATCCTGTCAGGTTAAGAAAACTTCCGTATACTGCGAAATTCTATGCCCTGCATTTTAATTTTCTTCCATGGAAATTTGCTAGGTGAAGGGCATCATTTGAGGCAAACATTCCTTGTCCTTTCTATCAGCGTGGGTTGATTAATGGACTTGTGTACCATAGCTTGTATTGGGCACTACCTCCTATCCTTGACAGATTCCAGTTGAATGTTAGCTTAAACTTTGTTCAAATTATCCTTGTGCTTGAGGCATTTTAAATAGTATCAAGTTTATTCAATTGGTGTATTATATATGCACTGTATAAGTAGTACGCCTGCTCTTCCAAGACGTAATTTTTTGTCTCCCTCGGAAAGAGGCCATGATGATAATTGTATTTATGGCAGAATCGGTCAGTATTCCCTGAAATAAAACGGAAATTTCTCCATCAAACCTGACAGTGAGTCCTTGGAGACGATTGGGCACCCTCAATTGGGCGAATAAGTTGAGGGTGCCTTCAGTTGAGAAAGATGTTTCGATTTTCCTTGTTACTTCTCGCAAAATGCCCTTATGCATATGTTAAGAATACTTCTGATATTTCCCTTCTGCAGTATTTTGGTCAAAGCTCTAAAATCCCTTGGTTATTTAGCTGCGTATATCATCTAAATGTAGACAACTATTCTATCGTGTTCAGTCTTTATGGTTAATGTATAGTGATCGTATCTGAAGTGTTTCAAGTTTTTATATGAATATCCTTTCTCGAAATATTTCAGGAAACACATAGCACGCGGTTCAGCATCATACTAGGTCACATATTAGAGCTAAAATATAAGTTTTTCTCCTTACCTATATAAGAACAATAGTTTGACTATATCTTGTAGTAGAAAGTTTGCGGCTTATCAGTTTTACGGGCAGTTGATATTAAATTCGCTGCAATGCTAAATCTATCTCAGATTCAGCAAATCTTGTCTGTTAACTTATTAAATCGTCATTTTTTCATCTTTGGAACAATAGGTAGGTGATTTCTACAAGGCTGTTTGTTCTGTGGCAGCGTGATGACCTAATATGTGTAACTAAGGATTGCTGTCGTTTGCTGATGTGAAGCGAATCAGTGGCCAATTTAGATAACTGACGCCTATCACGGCTGGTATATTATTGTGTTCACTTACGTCGTAAGATAGTAGTAGTAGAGTAGGACGTATATGATGAGTAGTTCAGCTGATAAGTTTCATAAGAATAAGTTTCCAGGTATGCAATTTCCACTCTATTGAACTAATATTTCATTTCCAGTGACATTATTTCACCAATAAGTTATAGATGAGTGCGGATTTGAATCATGGTCACTTAATCAAACAGTAAACTAGTATAAAACCACGTGATATAGCGGTATCTATTTTCTTGTTTGTCTTATCTTCTTTAATTAAGTAATAGGAATCAATTTGAAGATCTTTCCCGAAGGTTACACACCGCTTTGATGTCAGTGTTCATTCGAAGGAAATTAAAAATAACTCATTGCGAATTTGAGTTAAAAATATCGTTATTTTCTAACGACCCATAATAGGGGTAAATATCTTTTCAAACATAAAACCTTCGATAAGAATTTTCAATTGATCTGTTAGATGCTTTTCTGGGAAGACTTAATCTTTTTTGAGCGGGAGTTAGTCACTTTCGAAATGCATGATTCAGTAAAGTGCCATAATTTATGCTATATCAGCTATCAGTCAACTGTGTGATCAAAAATAAGCTATGGAATTGATAAAACTCTAGTGAAAAAAATTAGTAATGTCTCTTATTTACGGGGAACATCAGTTTCCTCTTTTTAACTGGTAGGAAGGTGAATCGATTCACAGCAGTGATGGAGATTTTTCATAAGAATCCCAATCCATCCTTTGGTGTCTTATGGAGGAATTTTCAAGTGCAGTACTCCGTCCGTCCGATGGAGTGTAAGACCGTTTTCCCTCGGAACCTTTCGTTAGTAGTTCACTAATAATGACCCCGGGTTTCTTTTCATATTTCCTCCACTCATCAAACAATTATTGCCTTACGAGCGTACCCAACTATCCTTAGTGGCGCCAATTACCTCAGCTGTCGGTCGCCTCCCCGAAGAACCAACCATCCAGGCAAGGTGTTTTTCTATGCAGCCAAGTTTTTTTTTACGCAGTACGGGCGTTGGGTACTTTGAGGACAGCCTCGGAATTATATTCACCCACGTGCCATGCATCCAACTAAAAAATGGGCGCCTTAAAAAATAAAGATTCAAGGACGTTGATGGGGCCGATGATATGAAAGAGATTGGCGTTACGGTTCACTATCCAGTCATTCCTCCCTCGTGATGTGCGATCAAGTTAGCTCAAGCGTAGATCTGCTGCGGGCAGCGTAACGCCTCGATTACGTTATGCCATATTCATCTGATATCTCGCTTCCGTTTGGAACTAACTCAGAACCCCTCCGCTATTCAGTGGATCGCGTTGCGATCTGTCCAGTTTAGAATGCGGCATTTCACTTTCTGTGTAGATTTTCGAAATGGAATACATATCAAGACCATTTTCTCTGTTAGTAGACTCTTCTAGCAGCTAGCAGGACAATCATCGATGTAAGGAATCATTTCACTAAAGCATATACTTTCTTATACGGAGGTGAAGCCTTGACATTAACTGCTGAGAACAAAGAAAGTATGAGGCAATAGAAATGTGGTATAATTGAAGAAGAATTCCAATAAAATGGATGTATAGAATCACCGATGAAGAAGTCATTTGGAGAGCTGGAGAGAAAAGGAGTGTTAAATGAAAACTCGTCAAAGTAGGAAAATCAAACTTATTAGACACCATTAGGTTCAATAGTCTCTTGAAAACAGTCCGGGAAGGAGAATTGAACGGGAAGACAGATGGATGGACCAAGGATCGAATACATGACGCGCATTATGAGTGACGCTAAAATGATGAATTGTGAAGGAATAAATCCATTAGCTGAGTGGAGAGCAGTATTGGAAAGCTGCTGCAAACCAATCTTCAGATAGACGACTGCCAATAATGAGTTTTTCAATCTGAATATAGGTCCAATACAGCCCCCCGTTTCCTCCTAGTTCAGAATCAATAGTATCTTTTGAGTTTCAGTATATCAAAATCATTATTATCGTGAGTTCAGAGGCATATTAAATGAAATACTTCGAAATATCCAGTCTTTATTCTACGAGAAGAATATTGCGCAAAGGGTTATTTGTGAAATTCTTTGAATAGATCTTGGGATGACAGATCCCAAGTCGTCAAGCGGATTATTAATAGGGATCCAGTGGGTTTTTACAAGTAGATATTTGTGCGAAAATAGTAAAGAAAACGTGGATTATTAAACAGAGATGAAAAATTTGTTTTAAGTTGCAAACACAGTTTCACATTAGCATATTGTGGCGCAGTTGCGACGGAGGTCCCCGGCAATGAAATTACTTATAAATGACTTTTTCTTAAAGTCAATTGAACATTGGTGCAAAAACCAATGTATTCCATTGAGTCGAAGTTACTGATTGTGAGTAAAAAGGCATCTGATTTCCAAGTGAGTACGTAATACGTTTATAAAACTATTAGGAAAAAAATAAAATATTTCATGAATTTATAATTTTTTTACGAAATCGTATATAAACATGTGTATTGTGTATCCATTTATGCATCTAAGTCTGTTATTCATCGTCTTTAGGATTCAATTAAAATCATTCATTGGTAATCACGAAACTATCTTTAAAAGTTTCTCTTAAAAATTAATAGTCATAAAATATTTGTTAGCTTCCTCTACTAGTCACTCATCGTTGACGAAGTGTTGACGAGGACCGCACTAAAAAACGAGGGAAACGTTTAATCACTCAGCTCTATTGTTATTTCGAAATAGTTTACGTGGTTTCCATGTGCGCGCGATAGGAACTATAATATTGTTTACTTATATCGAAAAACTGATGCATCGACGCATCTGCCGTTTTAAATTTATAACGTCGTTGTCACGTCGAATTTTGGTTAAACACTAGCACAGCTCTTGTTGGAGGTGGGAGGGTGAAACAATTCCGATTGTGAGGGAATAAACCGTACCTACTATAAAAGTCTCCGTTCCCTTGTACTCCCCAAAATCACCTCACTATCTGGAGTATAAAAGCAGTAGTTGCTGAGTTATACTCGAAGCTAGTTTTCAATCAAGGAATGACTGTTCTGTAAGCGAAGCTATGAAGCTTTATTGGCATTATTTTATTATTACAGAGCTGCTCCATTCAGTTGACGTAATTTGTATTCAACACATCAGTACGGAGCCTAGACATTAGTTCCCAAGTTTCTATTTGTTCTGGTGAATATTAAGTGCAAATACGGGCGCAGTAAGCGATTCCATTATTGAATTATGTGAAGGTAAACTGTGGAGATGCTTTCAGGTTAATATATCAAGCAATGGGAAAGATTGTTCAAAGGAGGAAGGTTATATGGAAAACTGATGTTCGACTCATCCAAGGGTAAAATAAACGTTCTACTCTCTTGAAGCCACCGAGCTCAAGAACGTTTAGATGCATCGGGCATGGACCTCTTCCAAGAAATGCGGGAGCTGTGATTGACGTAATGGAATTTTTTCGCTTCATTATTCAAATGTTTCCTTCTCTTTTTCTTCTCGCGTTTTACCCGTGTTCTCGACTAGAATGTGCGGTTTGACTTATTTAAAGTTGCATACCGGTAGGAATGCCGCGTCTACCGCTTCTGGCTGGTCCTGGGAAACTCACTATTGTTTCCCGACGACGGTGAAGTTCATCGCAGACTTGCGGCGCCGCGGCTGGTTTTGTCATGAATTCTTAGTTTAGTTCCATCGGTGGGTCCCGAGTTCAGCATTTCCTTTCCTTTACCCAGAATGTTCCAGCAGTTTTTACGATTTCGCCCGCGCACTTCAGTCAGCATTCTCTATACATATACATAAAAAGCATCAACTTTGCACATTCTTTCTTACTTTTCTCTCCCCTTTGGATTCCCTCCATCGCTTATTTAAAGACATAGTCCAACTCAAATTCCTTTTTTAATTGCGTAGATATAATTCAGGAATATTAATTTGATAAATTAAGCAGTTGACTTCAGAATAAGCGTACATTTAATGCTCTTGGAAAAACACATCTTAGAGCATGATAGTTCTTCCAAATAAAATTTAACTTCTCGAACCACCGTGGCCGAATTTCGCTCCTAATAAAGCATCATGGATTTTGTATGTTAAAAATACACATCTGTATGTCTAGAAGGTGACCTTAATACGAGAATAATATCAGTGGTCATTGTAACAAGACCGAGAATTGTATATTTCTAAGCCGTTTCAAAAATTGTGTCACAACCTAGGGACTTTCTGTTTCTTAGAAATAAAATGGAACAGGAAAGTCTGCATCGCGTTATATGTACTGAATGCAGTGCTGTAATTTTTTTCCTCTTCTGATAAAACATTGTGAAACGACTTTCTGTACTAATGCTATGTATCCATTCCGTGAGTACCGAGGTAGTATACTTAATTTGGAGGAGTTAGGAGGTTTACGATGAAATAGGAAGGTAAAGACCAGAGAAAGACGAAAGGTATCGCCATTAATCCTGCTTTCAGCGGGATTAGGAGAGGCCAATCGTTTTCAAAACTGTATGTACTCAGTGGGACCAATTCCGCTGAAAATAAAATTTCATCCTCTTCACGATGGAGATATTTTTATTGTTTTATTATACTGAATGGATTTTAAAATATTTACTACAGTATCGCGTTCCACGTATTTATATCGCAATGAGCTTTCATAGCGTTTTCCTACTCATTCTATAGGGTAGGGCTGGTAAAATACAGCTTAAAATTGAAAAAAAAATCTAAAAGGAACATAGGATTATATTGGAGTCATATTCACGTCTTTGTCAACGCAAAAATCCTTTTCTTACTTTTTGTTATGCTTTCTTTATCTTGGTATCTTTTCTTTATAGCGTCATGCCCAGACCTTATTTACTCGGGAAAGAGTTTCCGCAGTTTCACGATTCATTTTATTGGCTGCACTTGAATTCAGGAAAAAAATAATCCAGCGACTGAGCCAGTTTTGTCTACTAAGTTTCCAAAAATGCATCGTATTAATCTGAGGTGTCCTATCAGAATCGATACATATTGCTCCAAGAAGGCTCATGAGTTTTTACTGTATCAAGGGACGACCGTGTTGAGATGCGTTTGTAAGTCCTGATGGTCAAGTGGTATTAAACTCGGTATTTCAACTCGTCGTGGTTAATTCCATTCGCGCGTTAACCGTCGCCTCTTCACCAACTGTCGCCTTGCATTATTTCCGAGTGAGCAGTGGCATTCTTTCTTGTCGTGGCACTTTTTTCCGAGAAAGTCGTGACTTCATTGCCGAACGATGTGACTGAGCGGCATTATCATTGAAGCAAGAGTCTCTTTGTGAGGTTTTCACGGTTGTTGCGCACGTGTTCGCTGATCTGCACACTTGTCGCTGAATTCCATTTTGTTTTTAAATTATCCTGAGCACTGTTTTTTGTCTCTTACGAGAAAGGTAAGCAAAGATGTTTCTTTTCTCAGCGAATTGCGACACATTACTTGATAATTTTCACTGCCTTCGGAAAAGTTATTTGCAATAGTAATGGAAACGTTTCATCACAATCCTCCATTGCTTTTTATGTGAATCCATATATGTGCGTTGGACGCAATGAATCGTTCATTAGGTCCAGATAATTCAATCCATGAGTGCACAAATCTTTTATTTTCTTATTGAGTACCCCTTCTCTTCAGGCACTGCTAATAGTTCATCTACATCTACATACTACCCCGCAAGCCGCCTCCATAGGCGTGCGGCGGGGGGTGTTAGGACACCAGCCGTTTATATATAAAAATGAAACGCTCTAATGAAATTACGCCTAGCATTTATTATAGTCCCTTATTGTTCGGGGGAAAAACGAATTTCCATACCTATCCGTTCGGCAAAATATCTCTCTTAATTTATCGTTTCTGTCGGACCTGGAAATATATTGGGGTTCTAATATGATGTTCTCCGTGTCGCTCTGAAAGATATCTATTCTCAATTGTTCAAGAAATCTAAGCCTAGCGCGCAGCCTCCGAGTCTCTAGCGGCTCCCAGCCTAATTCGTTTAACATCTGCGTAACGCTGTCTGTACGCCCGTAGCAGTTTTTGACGAATCGCACAGCTTTCCTTTGTATTTTATTAAGTTCCCGGACTAAGTCTTTCTGCACCGGATCCCAGGTAAGTTGATATTATTGGTGCATGGACGACGAGATCATTTTGCACCATTTCAATTTACTTAATTCAGATGCTCGTGGTTGACTAGATTAAAAAGTTTAATCTGTTTCCAATAACACAGAGGCAAAATACTAAAAATAATCTGTGTAAGAAGATAAATATCACGAAAGATTAATCGGGCCAGTTTCACGTAGAAACCGTAGAAAACGGTCAATAGCATCGGTATTATCACCAAGATCTAGCTCGATATTACCAGAAAACCGACCGTCTCACGTGCTTCCCTATGCTCCTCTCTTTCAGAAAGCGAGTGTTTCACAGATAGAAGACAGTCGCATCTGCCACAGCTGGGTGGAGTTCTATCCTCTGAGAAGAGGAGCGAATGTGTTGTCTGTGTGCGTCATCCTCAACCGCGTGATAGCAACTTCCTCTTTGGAACAACTTCTGAAAAATCCTGTTGCGAGCATTTACTGCTCATCTCAATCGTCTTTTCCCGTAGGTACTTATCTACAGCCATCATTTCACTCAAATCAATGTCTTATTGCTATCCGTTTAAAATTATCTGACTTTGGGGAATGCTAATTAAGGGAAAATATGGATACTGTTCCGAAGCAGTGAAATATCTTAAACCTAGGGTTCAATGTTTTAAATTATCTTTATGCACTAAATCTCCCTGTTTTAATTTAATGATATGTATAAAAGCGGGAAGTATACAATAATGTGGCTAAAATAGTATTTCCATTGTTAGTGAATACCAGACACTTGTTCCCTGCGTACTTCTTCTCATGGTCAGAGACCCTTTTTTATTGTCCATTCAGCTCACCCACATCTGTCCTCTCCCCCCTAGTCGGTGACGTGGAAATATACTGCTCCACCTTTTTTTTTGTTTATATTGTGCTTGATGGTAATGTTAATGCTGCATCGCTCATATGATAACATCGTGGTGCGTGGAAGTTGGTCAGACATAATTTGCTTCTTTAATTTTAGATAATAGTCAGTTTCTCCACTAATCACTAAACTTTGCCAGGCTGAACACTTAGGATGGGAACGAAATGACGGGGTGAATTTGAGGCTTGAAAGAACGTTTTGTTGAGGTCTATTGGGAGACACGGAGTTTTAATGTAGCATTTAAAAATGGATGAAACCCTAATTTACAGCAAAAAAATAGCGAAATTAGATGAAGGCAGATCGCGATTAAATATACGATTTCGCATCACAATTTGAAAGGATTAATATTGTTCGGATGAACTCTTGTCCGCTCTATTTATGATTAGGTTTTTCAAACCGTAGTATAGCTAATGCATTGATTTTACATCCAATGCCTCTGCATTAATACGCAAAGTACTACTAACGACACGTATAGAATATTTCTTGTGTACATCTTGATTCTCTGTGCATTTATGTAATTGTAAAGTGCATTAAAACTCATAGTGACAGTGACATTTGTGGTATGAATTGTACTGCATGTCGGTGGAAATTCATCCCTTGCCACATATTTGCTGGTATTTGCTAATGCATTCATACTCTTAGTTTCTATAACATTAGTAGGATAAAGAGCATTACGCTTTGGCGAAAATCACCCCATGTCACATACCCTTGAGGTGACTTGCAGGGCACTCTGTAGATGCAGCGTTCACTACAATTTGGCTTCTTTGCACGCTTTTTCCTCACGTTGTCTGATATTTTACTTATGTCATTCAGAATAATTGTCTTGTTTGTGACAATTCTTATGGGTATTTTTCAGTTTAAATTAAAGATTAATCCAAATTGTTAATGAAAGCAATAGGAATTTTGACTCCTATGCAAGCTTTTTGGTCATCCAGGTGGCCATCGACAGGGAGAGTTAAAACCTCGTAAACATGTGCGTACATTTTTACGAGATTTTAACTCTCCCTGTCGATGGTAACCTAGATGACCGCAATGCATGCATAGGAGTCAAGATTCCTAATGCTTTCATTGAAGTTTTCTATTTCTATAATTCAAATGTACTTGTCAATTGCTCTCCTCTTGAAAAAACGGTATTTTTCAGCTTTAATTCCACGGACCGATTTTAAAGTTTAATCCCCAAGATATTCTTAAAACTTCCCATCTTTGTCGTATTGTAATCTGGAGGTTGTTCTCATCACCCGACCATAAAACTCATCCGTGTACCGTTTCGTTGTTCCGTGTTGTATATCCCAACCCTTCCATCCACCCGCACCAAATACCTCTTAGTCCGACCCTGTTATTTCCTAGCGACGTTTTTCCCGAACTTTCCTATATTTGCACCCCTCTCCTCCCATTTTGCACCCTTCCCCTGCATCTTCTTTCCCCCATAGTCTCACCTCTTGCAGGTGTGCAAGTATGGAATTGCAGTGGTGCTTAACTTCTTCACTGAAAAATTATGTACCTAAGGTACTGTAGCTAGCATCGAAATGAAATGTCATTAAAATTGGAAAACAGCTCTCTTTCTTCATCATTATGGATTGTTTTACCGTTCCAGCATCGACACTGTTTTTGTTATTAGAGATTCACTTGCTACTTAGATTAAGATACTTCATCGGGCGTTGTAATTCGAATGATTTTGCATGAAAAAAGCGTGAGAGTTAGAGAACCCATGGAGGACGAAGCCCATTCCAATAAGTATTGATGTTACTTTCGAAATAAACGTACTAAAATGAATAAATAATATCAGTTTTGATGCCTATGGACAACCATCGGAGGTTGTAGGTCATTTACGAACGATTAAAGCTAATTTCACGATCAGCAATTTCATATGTATTAACACGTGCACTCAATACGCTCATGGTGCATTGAGCTTCGGCATAGCCACGTGGATGAGCAACAATTCTAATATTAGCTCCAACGGTTTCATCCCTTCGGTTTTTAAATGTGCTGCAGTTTCCTCATGCCATTGTTCCCTCGGATAAACTCACGCATCCGAGGACCCCTCCCTCCCCCCCGCACCTCCCATCAGTCCAATGCAGATCCCCAGGCCGCCCCAACACTACCCGTCTACTCCCTCATCGATTTTCTATGGCAACGTCGTCTCTTGAATTGCGCCGTCCAACGCAACCAGCCCTCCACGCCCCCCTCTATGGGGCCGAGATTGTAACAGGAGAGATGCATTCTGGGAAGGGATTTCTCCTTTCCTCGTTCTATTATTGTAAATGTTACCAGAGGAGGGATATGGGACCATGAGTTGGTTCTAATATCAAATGTATTTTGAGTGAGGACTCCCTATCGTAATTTTTTTGCGAGTAAATTTTCCCGTGTGCTGTAGCCGTAACTGCCATAGTGACCGGCATTTCTATCATAATCAGTAGTCATTCGATCCTAAAATGAGTTTACTGCAGCCCTCCGCTATTCCTGTACCCTGGAAACTCTTTTATATCCTTGTAACTCTTCTGTTTTTTATACCCCGTTTTACCTAGTCTATATATTTGCCCTCAGCCTACCTCGTGGGAATATCCTTTCTATTATGTTCTATACAGGTTCGTTGTGTATCGAAGTGTGGGCTATCCATCTGGACCTTGTCTTCCTAATAGTGCTCCATGTAGTTTTTCCCTCTTCTTTTCTTCTGTACTCGTTTTTTATCATATCCGTCCACTTGATCATCAGCATCTGCCTCCAGTGTCTAATTTCGAAGGCCTCTATTCCCTTCCATTCTAGCTTTCCAATCCATTTCTATCCTAGAATTCTTAACTGCAGCCCTCCATTCTTCTCTGCTCAAACCTCTCTCCGCTAGATGCGGGCCACAAACAGGCGAATTGAGCAATGATAGGATAGGTAGGCCATAAACCTTGGAGAGTGTTTGGTCGTGAAACTTTCTTATACTGAATAGTAAGGGATACAAAACATACTTGAGTCAAATCACGCTGAACACTAATTCATGCCGGGTGATTTGACAATAATAACTATAAGATATTATTAATCGCTGTCAAAATCATCTGAAATTCAATCCTTGCTCAATTCCAGCCCTCCTTTCTTCTATGTCCATGGCTATGGTATCCTGTTAATTTTTCTTCCTTACGTTCCGCTATATTTGGCCTACTTACCTATGCACCTGGTATTGGTCTCTTTTTTATGTTTTGGCATCCTCTCATCTATATTTTCTTCGGTCATTTTAATAGAAAGTCAGCTGTTCCGTAGGACATTCAATTGACGTGGTTTTTACCTGCCTTCGTACTTTTTTAATGAATCTCGCTTTTTCTCCTCTTCCGTATACTTCTTCATTTTATCTCTCCATTTGATCTTAAGCATCCGTCTCTGAAATCAGGTCTGGTGGGCTTCTATTTTTTCTGGTCAGCTGTGATCGAATTTTCATACCCACAGAGTTCCAATCTCTTTACGTATGTTGTTCTATTTTTTTCTTTACTACCTTGTTTCCCCAAATATCAGCCGATGGTTTATGTCAAATTATGTCTCAATGAAATCATCCATCAATTACAATTCTTGTTCTTAAATAATAGTATACTTTAAGTAACATTTACAGAAAACTGTGCATCATTCCGCCGTGATTTTAATATGGCTACAATGTTTCTTGTTATGTAATGACTTAAATGGACCAGACGGAAGATTTGTTTTTTTTTCTAATGCGTAGCGAAGTTACAATTCCATTTCGATCTATGTCTAAGATTTGTATAGTTGAGTAAATTATACTTTTCCAAAAGCTTAAAAATATTTTTGGGGTTGACTTAAATTCAGTGTCGGCTTATCTTCAGGTGAATATGTTATGTTCCACTTGGAAATTCTCAGTGGTCTCGCAAATTCTTTGTAAGTTACGTGCTGTACGAATGTTCGCAAATCAGGGTACATCTTTTTAAGAAATTTTAATAAACGAGGGAACAAACTCCTACAGAGTGACGTGTGTGAAAGCGGTCTACCGACTAGCAAAAAATTACATGTTTGGTGCTGCAACCAATTAAAAGACCGAAAACTCTAATTTAAATATTGAAACGTGTTCCTAGGGCACATGCATCAAACGCGTAAGTTCCGAATGCGAGATTGGAGCTTGCCCGAGGAACGAATCGTGCGAGCGGAAACGAGGGAGTTGCCGCCAAATCCATAAAAATTCAAGGTGATCAACACGGCCTAAATATCGAAAATAATTGCACCGAGTTTTTTCTGGTCCGGCAACTTCTAATTTTGGGTTCCAAACTGACAATTTTGGGCTACATCTAATTTTAGACATTTTATCGTGCAGTAAGGGCTCGGTTTTATGATGTCTGGTTGACTTTGACCGTTATCTGAGGTGGGACGGTTACCTATAGTTCAGGTTTTATAAAGAGCGCCAGGCAATTGTTTGAAGTAGGTTTTTAAATCTGGAAGCGCGTACCCACGTCAGAGCTTATGTCACGAAAATGTACTCAATCAGGCTTTAAAACTGGTCTTGAGAGTTTCAGACTATTTACTTGCCAATTTCACTTCCGAAACAAATATTTTGATGGCAAAATTCAGAAAACTTTGGTGTTATGGCAAAACATACGGAGAAGAGTAGCCAAAAAAGCGTTAAATTAGAGAAGGGAATTGATGAGAGATACGGTACATTAAGTAACGAAGAAAAGATTAGTGGAGACTCGTAGCTATTGACTGTAGTGTTATATAGCACCAAAACCTGGTCTTTGAGTACAGAAAATGAACGTAGATTGAAGGCTTTCAAAGTAAGGGTTTAGAGAATGGTGGAAAGGGGACCGCTGAATTTGAGTACTGGGAGCTAGGCGAGAAATGCCCTTCAACCTAACACTTAGAAAGCCTATGATGATTATTCATTTGTTATTTTAATAGAATATAGTCGGTGAGTTTTAGTGGTGATTTCTTGGCACACGATTCATTCGAACCGGAAAATGCGAACCTGCATGCTCAATGCAGGGAGTCGTTTTTGAACTAATATTGCAGGAATATTATGGCAACAATAACTGTGTTTAGTTCTAATTTCATGTTCCATTTTAAAACTACGAATGTGAATTAGAAGTCCTCTTGACTTGAGACTTCTGATTTGCTTAACTCCTTCCGCTAATGTATCGTCATAAATCCAGTGTCATGTGCACATAAATTCAATACATTAACTGTCCTTCCGCCGGTTGTTTCATTAGATAATCGCTAAATATTTCGTTTTTTCAATCTGCAATAACTCATTCTAATTTCTTTAATAATGAATATGCTCCTGATACTATCAGGAGTATATCCTATGTAACAACCATCAAGCAGCTGGACAGCGTATTAAACTTCAAATGCGAGCTATTCGCCTTGAGCAAGGCTTACAATTCTTGATAGTTCGGGTTTTCTCGTGGATAGATTTGCTTTAAAAAATTAATTAAGTTTCCGGAGTAAAAGGGTTAAGGCTATCTTACGAACGTAATACGAACTAGATATAACCAGAATCACATGAATCATCGGGTTCTGTTTTCCATGCTTGGACTTCCGCCTGTTGTCGCGTGAATTACTCGGCCGAAAATTATTTTCGCTGAATAAAACACTGATTGAAGACGTGTGCAGCTCACTATTTAATTGACAGTAATCGTGAAATCCGTATGTTTTTCATCGTTGTCCAGCTTCTGATTGCCGTCCTGCGCCCATTTTCCTACGAACGCAGTTGCGTTTGTGTGCCTCGGGAGTCGGCTGGCAGAGACCGAAGGTCGTCTGCCTCGTGTAAATTGATTTAAGATGCTTTTGCGGTCAGAAAAAGGCAACGTTTTCCTCCTTCGCCGCTCAAGCTCTTTACCTCCAGTGGTGGTCGGAGGCAGAAGAGAACGAGAATTTTTCCCCCTTAAAAGCCCTCCTCGCCTGTCCAAATATTCCCTCTTCCCAGAATCAATACTTATCTCTCCGACTCCCACCCCATCTCTCCTCTTTGTCTTATTTTTTTCCAACCGTATTCCCTCTTGTTTCTCGCCTAGAGAAAACAACATATTTTCTTTCATGTCGGCGTCCCCCGTTTGGAATACAAACCTAGTGACTGTTGCGAAATGAAAGTTCGTTGGCCACCTGAGACAACGTTGGCCAGCCAATATACACCGGTTGTCACCGCTTTCTCGACCGCTCCAATACCGCTCTCCTATTCTCCGAGAGAAGAGATAGGGGAACCGTTGTGTCCAGCGACGTCGTGATCTAGCAGGGTAAACATTTTCTGTCCACCCACCGCCACTTCATTTCATGAAACCTGAAAGGCTTTAGGAAACTCAACCTAGAGTTGGCCTTCCAGAAACATTGAAATCCCAGTGACAATGGAAGAGGTAAATCTGTGATAAACAGTCTGATACAGCGCTGAGAATCAAATTTTAAACAGTTTCTTTCCTTTTGTTAGATTTTCGAGAAATTATTCTAAACTTAACATGAAAGTCATCATCAGTTGTCACCAATCCGATAATTATCGGATTGGTGACAACTATAATAGGTGATTATAATTGGTTTGCTGCTGCAGCTTCAGTCTTCTTTCAGCAAACTGATTTAATCCTTCACTATTCCTCATGTAAGGGAATGCTGAAGCCTGTAATGGATGGGAGGAATGTTGGGTAAGCGGGGAAGAGGAAGAAAGAGAATAGGCTTAGAATGAAGAGAGGTAGAAGGTGTCGATTTAAAGAATGGAATTGTGTGGGAATAGAGACCTGCACCTATTAAAGTCTTGCAAATTGTTATTTCTCTTCCAACTGAACCTACTTTAACTAGTTTACCTCTAATAATAATTCCTTGTTTTAATATTATTTGTGAATTTCTTAATACATTCAATTTGGGTCTTTCATAAACATACATACGCGATGGGGCATAGACCTGGGCAATTGCAGCAATTTAGTTGCCAGAGCAGCATTTGAGACGAAAAGTTTCGTTTTACTAAAAATGTAGGGAGTGAAATGGCGTATGCTAGCCACTGTAGCCATAACAGTAACACCCTGACAACCCAAATTTCTTGGGTTCGAGTCTCGCCGCGGGCGCAATGTTGTTTTTTTTATTAAGTCCTCTTGTAAGACAGATCGTTATATCCGTAGCACTCAAAACCCAAGTCAACTACCAAAAATTAGACTTTCAAGACTGGAGAACTAGATGTATGTCTCGCTTGGAAATTCAAAATTGGTGGAGTGGAAATTCAAGCATCAAAGTAACGTGCTTAAGAGCGCTCTTTGAAATAGCAAAGCCGCAAACCTGCAGAGGAGACAAATCCTTGTTTGAAAAGTCTCTTTTCAATGGCGATGCTGCGAGGTCCGTCTACATGACCAAGAAAAAGACTATTTACGAATGCAGTTATTTCTCTATGCTGTTAGTAGCATCTGTTACTTGCCACCCACGAGTCCTTTCAACCAGTTAGTCTCGGTTTTATAATCCCTGGTAAAATATTTACGTAGAATAGAAACCGAAGTCAATACGATCTCCCATCGATAACGCTGTCGTCAACTAACTGAAAGTCTGATTTTTTTGTACAAGACCCGAACTCTAAATTAACATCAAGTAAACGAAAAGTTGCGTTGTCTTGCGGTTAATGTTAACTAGAAATTATGAAACCGGACATCAGTGTATTTAATCAATTATTCCAGCTACGATTGCCCAAAATAATACCTAAGCAAATTACGCTTGTTAATCATCGTTTTCAGTTCTATTTTTGAGATTATCTAATTATACCGGGAGTTTTTCGCTAAAGTGTTGTAGTAATATGAAATGTTTGAGTTCCGCAGTGCTCAACTGCATAAACTCAGCATTTCTGCCCATGGGTCAAACTCGGAGAACCCGAACAGACTTCACTAACAGCATACGCCGGGAAAGCATCAGATCTTTATCCAGTTATAATAAAACCATTTACTTGCTTCGTGAGTATTTTCCTTGTTCTTTGTTTCCGAGCGTTCGACTCAGAAATTGTTCTATCGGCACGACTGCAGCTGTGCGCTAGCCTTGCGACCTCAGCTTTGCATTCAGCGCTCAGGTGTGGAACTTAGGGTTGCTGCAACGACTTTTTCCCTTGGCCTTCCTCTCCGCGGCCTTCATTATGTTCCTCATTTGGCGGGATGTTTCGTTCTGGTCTCTGATTAACTTCCGGGTGGATGGCGCTCCGCGTGAAATGCACTTGTCCACCTGTCGGATGGGTTCAATCGTGAACACACATGCTCTCGACAATTCTAGAATGTGGCAACTTTAGCGAACGAAATGCGATGACTACAGCCAACCTAGTATCCCTCTCCACTTGATCTCATCTATCATATTCGTCCATCGCCTTCATCCTACCCGAATCGCATCATCATCTACTTCTACGTCGCATGAAATGAAACGTGGTGTAGGGGCTATTAGAACACTAGGCATTTCTGTGCTTGGCGAATGAAAATGCATTTTTACTCCCTTTATATTAGCTCACACTGTTTGTCTGCTTGTCTGTGTACGTACAAACCCATTTCCCCTCATCCAATCGATCTGAAATTTGGTCCATAGACCCCTTGTGACCAACAATTAATTTGAACAAGCCCACACACACACAAATAAATACACACTGACTTAATTATATTAATGTATTTGTATGAAAATGAAAGAGTATTTTAGGCCCGTTATCTGCCTATACTTGCCGGTAACCCAGGGGTAACCGGAAACCGGTAGTGGACTGTGTAGCGGAAGGTGTGGTGTTCGATTCCCTGCTGCGGAAATTATTTTTCTTCTTTTTTTAATAGCCGTTTTCACTTACATCTTTAAAAATTTTGCTTTCATCTTCGCATTACCCTCTAAACTTTTTTTTGGCAATATTTTACTCGCTAATTATTCATTAATGACGGCGATCAAAGCTAGCACTTAGCCCTTGGACGTTGTGGGAGATGGACCGTGGTGAGCCAACAACTGTGATTATCTATGCGGGTCATTCTACGTCAATTCGAACAGAAAATCGGCAAAAATTACCCTTAGGGTAACCGATTTTGACCAAATTTGGTATATCGTCCTCATTTGATGGAATATTGAAAACCCCGAAGCCGTTTTGTAATACATCCAACCGTTTACGAGATATTGCGACGTCGCAAAATTTTGAATTTTACAAGTGTCTACACATTTCACGGCATATCTCCGAGAATATTGAAGCTAAAAAAGTACAAGAGAGCTAATTTTAAAGATATTAAAATAAAAAAGAATAATAATGGATTATATTTGAAAATTCAAAAGTGTCCCCATTCTGCATCCCAACCTCATAGACATTGTCTCGCTTTTACTCCTAAGGATGGCGCGCTATTAGATCCATCTTCAATTCTTCATATCTTCTACCTCCTCTTATTTCGTCCAGAATTCCTATCCTCTTCCTTCCTCTTCCACGCTTCCCCAGTTATCTCCCCTCTATCACGCTCTTCAACATGCCCTCTCCTCTCAAAACCTCCTCCATCCATCACTTCTGCCTTCTCCGAACCTCTGCCACAAGCTTCCTCTTCTCTCAAACCATATCAGTACCTCCTGGTTCGTCTTCCTCGCCATCCAGCTCACCTTCTCCATCCTTCTCCAAACCCACATCTCAAACGTCTCAAGTCTACGCACATCCTCCATTCGCAATGACCAAGCTTCCGACCCATATGGCGCACGCTCCATATTAAAGTTTTCACCAGCCTCTTCATTACGTCTCTTCTCAGACCCCCACCCCCCTCATCAATTCCCTTCTCTTCGAAAATGCTTCTTTAGCGAGCGCGATTCTGCATCTGAAGTCCTTACCACTAAACCCATTCTCCTCCAAAATACCCCAGATACGTAAACTGCTCGACCTGCTCTATCTTTCTGCACGGCTTTCGGAAAGGTAGATCATGTGAAACACAGCTCGCGCTCTTTCTTCATGACGTTCTCAAATCTGGTGAATCGAAAACACAAGTGGACGCATTATTCCTAGATTTTAAGAAAGCTTTCGACACGGTACCTCACAACAAACTTTTATACAAATTACAGTCATGCGGCCTAAACGAAACAGTAGTAAACTGGATACGCGACTTTCTGAGTGATCGTAAGCAAAAAGTAGTTCTTGACGGAATTAGCTCTGATGCAGTTAAAGTGACATCAGGTGTCCCACAAGGAAGCGTAATCGGCCCCCTTTTGTTCATTATATACATAAATGATCTATGCTCTCGAATTAGCAGTAAAATACGTTTATTTGCTGACGACGCTGTCATCTATCGCGAAATTAATGATCACTCTGACTTTGAAATTCTATCATCGGATTTAAACAACGTTCATGTGTGGAGCCAAGAGTGGGGACTCGAACTTAATCTGAGCAAATGTGCGGCGGTACATTTCTTGCGGAGGTCGTCCAACTATCCCCGTGTATATGCTGTGGATGGCGTTAAGATAAAGGCGACAGATGAAGTTAAGTATCTGGGAGTTACGATAACCTCAAACCTATCGTGGGGAACACATATAAGAAATATTTGTGGCAGAGCTCTGAAGAGGCTAGGATTCGTCAAGCGTATTGTGGGAAGATTCTCAGATGAAAAAGTAAAAGAGAGGTGCTATTTCGCACTCGTCCGGCCACACCTTGAATATGCAGCAAGCATATGGGATCCGGTGCAGAAAGAATTAATTCGGGAACTTAATAAAATACAAAGGAAAGCTGCGCGATTCGTCAAAAACTGCTACGGGCGTACAGACAGCGTTACGCAGATGTTAAACGAATTAGGCTGGGAGCCGCTAGAGACTCGGAGGCTGCGCGCTAGGCTTAGATTACTTGAGCAATTGAGAATAGATATCTTTCAGAGCGACACGGAGAACATCATATTAGAACCCCACTATATTTCCAGGTCCGACAGAAACGATAAATTAAGAGAGATATTTTGCCGAACGGATAGGTATGGGAATTCGTTTTTCCCCCGAACAATAAGGGACTTTAATAAATGCAAGGCGTAATTTCATAGAGCGTTTCCTTTTTATATGTAAACGGCTGGTGTCCTAACACCCCCCGCCACACGCCTATTGAGGCGGCTTGCGGGGTAGTATGTAGATGTAGATGTATCTTCTGCCCTCCCATCCTAATATTCAGCTCCGCCTTCTTACTTCTAGAAAATCTCCTTACTTTCGTTTTCTTGCGGTTGCTCTTCATCCCATACTTTTCGCACTGTACCTCTAACGCATTCACCAATTACTGCAACCCCTTGGCAGACTGACTAACCAATGCTTGATCATCTGCAAATCTCACTGATTTTATCAGCTTCCCTCCTAACTTTATTCCTACCTCCTCCTCCCCCCCATGACTCCATTACCATTTCTTCTGAATACACGTTAAAAAGCAGCTGCGATAGTGGGCACTCCCGCCGCACTCTCCGTCCTATCGTGATTCATCCCGATTCTCCATTGGCTACCCTATCCTGCGCCGTCTGGTTCATATACAAATTCCGAATCAGACCCCTGTCCCTCCAATCGACCCCTAATCTCTTCAACACTCCCATTAATTTCGTCCATTCCACCCGATCAAACGCCTTCTCGAAATCTACGAAGCATGCAAAAACATCCTGCCTATACTCTAGGTTTCTTTCTACTAGCGTCCTCATCACCGCTATAGCGTATCGCGTTCCCGTCCCTCTCCTAAACCCGAACTGGTCGTCACCCAGGTATTCATTTGCCTTCTTATCCACCTTTATTTGCCTTCTGTTTATAATTCTCAGAACTACTTTGGCCGCGAGGGATATTAAGCTTATTGTCTTATAGTCTTCGCACGTTTTTGTCTTACTATTCTTTGGTATAGGAATTAGTACAGTCTTCGCGAAGTCTCCCGGCCACACACCATCCTCAAAAATCCTACGAATAAGTGCTAACAGTTTTCCTCTTCCGTTCTTCCCCATGCTCTTTAAAAACTCTGCAGGTATGTCATCTATTCCCACCGCCTTATTCCTTTTCATGTCTCGTAGAGCTCTTTCGATTTCGCTATCTAGGATACTTGGTCCGATGCCATCTCTGTCGATATCGTCTTCCCTTTCTATATCTAACATATTGGGCCTTATTTCTTTACCATACAGCTCCTCAACATACTCCTTCCACCTCTCCTGGATCCCTTTGGGTTCTACGATCACCTTTCCCGTCTTGTCTGTTATCGTTGTAATTCCCCTTCCCTTATTACCACCCGTCAGTTTCTTTACTTTCCTATATAATGCATCTGCTCTTCCCTCTTTTTGGTATTTCTCTAACGATTCGATCTGTTCTCTCCACCACGCCTCTCTTGCTTTCTTTGTTTCTCTTCTAAGGCTGTTATTTAATTCTCGGTCTTTTCTCTTACCTAGCTCTGAATTTACGCTCTTCCATTTCCTTCTCTCCTCCGTCTCCCTTATCATCTCCTTCGTGATCCACGGTTTTCTAATTTTAGTACGCCTACCGTTGCTTTCGCCGCTTCTACAATTCCTTGCATGGGATGGGAAGGCTTAAAACAATGCAATTACTGTTTTGGGGAAGAAAAATTATTCTGAATATTTGTTTCATTTTTGGGAAACTTATACACTCATTTAGCCACATTTCCCACTGCTTCCACTTAAGTAGTGCAAAAAAAAGAGAAAACACCAAGTTCACTTCAAGAGCACACCAGACAGAGACTGCCTGCGAAGCAGGCAGCCGGTCTGCTAGTCTATATATATTAATTTTGTAGCGTGTCAGTCAGTCAGTCAGTTATTCTGTATCAATTTTGTTTACTTCTCTCTCAGGTTTTGAGCTAGAGAAATGAGGTTTGGTGTATTACATGGAGATTCTCTCTCTGTGTGATTTGGCAGTAGTTTTGGAATTAAATGGTTAGCTATTTAGCTCATAATCCGTAAAAACTGCTAAACAACGATGAATTTATGTTAGCAACGGTGAAGTAAACAAACATTACTCATTAAATTACAATCAGTTACATGCCGTATGGGCATATAAACGTTGTTAATTTATCTTTTTCTGGTAAATGTTGATTGCACTGCGATATCTGTATTACTTTATTTTCAATTCTTTTATTTCCCTTGATAAGTAGCTACTTTTATTAGAATGAAGGCGAAATTCGGCAATTTGTCGAGTTGAAAATGAAAGGTACAGTTAAGTGTGGCAATCTAAGTTATTTGGTAAAGACATTTAGAAATTATCCGGGTGAATCTTTAAATGTATCCCATTCCAAAACAATTAGGTTCATGTCACATTTCTGTAAAATCAACGTAAATATAATAAATTAAGTGTTTTGATATTGCCGTTCCCTTGATTTGGTTTTATTGCATAAGATATACGATTAGCTAGCGTAAGTGAAATGAACCTCAAGAGTTTTCCATGCATTAAAGTGTCTGGATTACCTATGTCGTAAACGTTTCAATAAAAATGCGTGTGCCGCTGTCTCAATATTGGTACAAACTTCACGTCGAATGTTTAGAAGTATTAATTATACCATTACGAATGCTATATGAATGAGCGAGAAACTGAACTCGGAGATAATTTATTACCAGTATTTGTTAATGTATGTCAAATATTTCTCCCGTGCTTTCTGTTTTGGGGAAGTAAAATTGCCAGTGGGGCACCTAAAACATTGGCTCTCTGTGTAATAGAAGGCAGAATTTTTGCCCTCATCTTGCTCACAGAAAAATTAATATTATGACTTTTTTTCCCCAAATGTTTGATTATGTTTCAAAAACTATTCTCAATGTTTTTCATTTTTGGGAAACATATAAACTCAATTACCACATTTCCCACTGCTTCCACTTTCGTAGAGCAAAAAAAGGAAAAACACCAAGTTCACCTCAAGAGCACAACAGACAGAGACTGCCTGCAGAGGTGTACTTTACTTAGTGGTGGCAGCGTTTATTTTTAGCCAATGTCCAGATGTCCGAGGCCGTTTTGGCCCCCAAAGGTATAGAAACTGAAATAAAATCACAAAATCCCCTACCCGCTGCGATATTTAGAGTGCGCGACCTCTTGATAGTCAGTCCGTAAGGTCCTTTCAGAATTCCTTGTGTCTGGTTTTCTCTCTCTCTATGTTTTAACACTTAAACGATCATCGCGCAATACGCGATGAAAATCAGGCTCTTACCTTATCGCTTCGTCATGGCTAAGAAATGTTGGTTTAAATTGCCAAAGGAAAAATTTCTGGACCGGGAATCTAACCACGGACATGTAGCTTGGGCAATGTGCCACCACGTTGCACTTGATCCTTGGTTAGATACTCGGTCCAGGCAATAATACTCCTCGGTTCAGGGATTGACAAGTTTCAACGTAGTTCATTGTGGCAGATAAAACATCTCAAATAAGAAACATATGGAAGTTTTATTGGTCGTAATTTTTCCGCCATCTGTGATAATCTTAACCACAGTCTTCCACCCGAAGTTCGGTTTGATTAGTTGTGGCTGTGAGCTCACCAGTATTTACCCCAAAGGCTAGTGTGATTCCTCTGCAAGGTTGGGGATATGGTTCATTAACCTGCACCGCCTGTGGTTTTCAGAAGGTTATGGTGCTTAGATAAATCAAGCAGTTGGCATTAGCTGGACGTGCACAGAGGCCTCACCCGGATTTGTACCAAAGGCCCTCTGTTGAGCAGTCCTGCATACTACCCGCTAGCCTACCACGCCTTCGGGTTTGGAGTAGAGTGAAGAAAATAGATATGTATAATGAAAATAAAAGCAGGCAAAGAGACAAGCGTGGAGGTGTTCATCACTTGAAGGAAGGAGAGGACTCATTACGAGGGGTTTCGAAGAAGGCATTAGAGGTTGGTTGTTAGTGGGTAGGTGTCTTCAGGAATGATGGAATTTTGAAGGCCCTAAACGCATGGATCATATTAGGGAAACTTAAATGAGATGCATTTATTGGTCTTTCAACCCTAAGATTTATTGACTGCAGCCCTCCATCTTTCCCTATCTAATGCTAGTTTCCTTACTCCCTCGTAGTTCTTATGTTCTTTCCTCTTTATTTGGTCTATGCATCCCTTGTCCTTCCTCTTGAAACTTTTCCCTCTAATTCTCCTTCAATTATATTCCTCGCAAACCCATTGTGTCTCAAAGTGTGCCCCATCCCTCCATATTGCTCTTAAATGCGATTGGGCAACAGAAAATGTTGATTTGAAAGAAATAATATGAAAAATTTTAGAATTGATGGTTGTTTATTTGAGTGGGAGACCAAACTCTGAGGTCATTCGTGCCATTTGTTCAAGGATTGTTGGGCAGGTTGGTAAGTGAAGAAATATTCTAGGGTTATTGTGCTTTTGGCGAAGGGCCCCAAGTGGTCAGCAGTTAAGGTGGCTGGAGCGATTTTTGCTTATGTACAGATTTGCGTGAAACTTTGCACACGTATTCTCATTAGTAATATCGATAGATAAAGGTGGAAAAAATTGCATCATATCGATTTGGTTTGTTGGAAATTCAATTCTATTTTAACACGTTGCCTTATATCACATGACATATGTTTCGTAATAACTCAATTTCATTTTACAGATTGTCTTATAAACGCTAAATGATACATTTCTTATAATTAATTTGTTGAAACGTTGGAAGTGAAATAATGAGCATTAGTTGACCGAAACTCCAGATAAAAAATACTTATTGAATGTTGTAAAGAGAAAAAAAAAACAAAAAAAAACATTTATTTTTATTAGAATTGTTGCTCATAAATATCAAGATGTGTCACGCCGAGCCCAATATTCGAAAAGAGCATATTTCAGTATAATGTCGTCTGAATTTCGAATACCGCGCCGAAAACTCGATATAACATGCTTTGAATAAGGGGAAAAAATGTACAATATGATTCTGGTATCATTTCCATCACTGCATGCATGGTGAGTTCCAACGCATAAATAGATGCACTTAAGTGAAACGTGGCCCTATTTTTTTTCGACTTGGTTGAAAAATTATTAAAATGTGCACTCAGTGACGCACGATTAACGCTTCAGTCACCATAAGCGTCCCATCCGACGGGAGGAGAACTATACTTGAGGCACTCTCATAGTTTTCGTCATCCAGCCTTCATCAAAATGTACTTAACCAGAAACCCGGAGGCTTCGGCATTAGTGGGCTTTTAATGAAGGTCCAAAAGAGGTCCGCGTCCCATCCGACGAAAGGAGTGCTACGTAAATCGGAAGTGCCTTCCACAAGACACCAAGTGGAGATCGGGAATCCGTTGAAAGATATCCGCCTCTGCCGGAATACCTACTTTTTACTAGAAGCCAGCCCTGCACAATCCCACCAACTTGATTTCCAGAATACTTCCATTTTCCTAATAGTTTGCAGAGGAAGTAACCGACATGAAAAATCTAGAGGTGGTCAAAAATGGCATTAAACGAGGTTTTTCAAACTGAAATGACATAAACAGTAATTTCTTTCTGAAGCATAGAAAATAATAGGAAAATATTAGCCATCCCTAATTTATTGAATAGTGTAGTATCATTTGACTATGGATAATAGATACGGATAATTTAATAAGAAGTTAGGTTCACGCTGGCATAGCATTTTTCTGGCTTTGCAAACCGAGTGCATCGGCATGGCAGTAAGTAGGTATTGTTGACTCGGGCCTCGCCTCATTATCATTCATCCCGTTTAAACACCATTGTCTTCTCGAGCCAACGATAGTGTTTGTGACTCGAACGGAAAACGGGCCTTATAAAGAAAGGCTTCGTCTCTCCCGCATGCATCTATATAGCCTGTAGCCATTAGCGACCCCTCCCAATGGCTCCTCTGTTTTTCTCGCAGGGTGCGTCACGAGCACACGTCCCTCACATCGCATCACTTCCTCCTCTTCGTTTCATTTCCTCCTCGCGTCGTTCCCTCCTTCCTCTGAACGTATAATAATCCTTCCTCCGTCGTCTTCGGCTCCTCCGCACCTCCTCACCGGAGTTCTTCGGAGAAAACATCTTCCTCGGATGTGATGCCTCGAAACTACACTTCTCTGATTCAACTCAAGTACGAGGCCGTTTGATTTGCTCTCAGGTTTACTCGTATGTACGCTGACGAAACGGGAACAATGAGGAAAGAAAGCCACTACGAGGAACAGCTTATTACTACCTAGTCTTCTTCAATCGCGTCCGGAGGGTCAAATTGTAAAGGCACGGATAGGAAGTGCTCGCGAGCCTCCAATGGCCAACCTCTTTCGATGTAAAAAGATGCGCATGATAGCTTAATTATTTCAAAATTCAACTATGCTCTTTCCCTTGAGATGTTCATTGGGAGAGAAATCCAAATTCCTTGCGAGGAACCAAGTATTAATCCTACGAAGAGAGTGCTTGGATCGCGACGAGAGAAACTGCTGCCAAAGCAACTCCAGGAATTGATTATATTTTTGTCAAGTTACTTCCTCTTTCACTCTAAAAAGCACTTGCATTGGACAGCTTTTAGAATTTTGACATAGCCATTTCATTTAGAATGTCCATGGAGGCTGTCTTATGTCGTAAAAATATGCTTTTCGAAATGTCTTTTGTTGGCAAAGTTTCTTTTTTCTCTTTAATTCAAACAGTTAGACCTTACAAATAATGGTTGGAGTAATATATTTAACCTCATTTTTCAATTCAACTCCTTTTATTAGTAGTTTACGTCAATATTTTTAGCTAGGTAGGTACGGTGCCTAGGTACGGGGAGGAGGATAAAAAAATTTACCAATTCAATTTTTATTTTCCTAGTTATCCTATTCCTAGTCAATATCGTGAAGTATGGTTTAATCTAAGGTATAGACGAAGGTACGTTGGCGACACGGTCAAAATAAGGAGGAAAGAAAGACATTGCAAGGAAGAAATTATTTTTACCTAAGACAAGATCTTGAATCGCGTCCGGGGTTCAAATTGTAAAGGCACGTAGAGGAAGTACTGACTTTCCTGTCTGATGCCTTCCTCCTTTACAATAAAAAATTGCGCATAATGTGGATAATTCTTTTGAAATTTGACGATACTCTTTTCCTTTGGGTTGTTGATTGAAAGAGAAATCCTAAGTCTTTGCGAGGACGAAATATCAGTAGAGACGGGTTGGAAAGAACCGAATACTTCAATCTGAACGGTTTAGAGAAATGAAATGTTTGGTAAAAGAGCTATTCTCTCACAATCCTTTTTCCTATCATGTTCCTCTTGCACTTTAAAGACTGATTGTAATTGAGAACTTTTAACTGTCATTTTCCTCTGGAATGCCCCTGGAATTTGGTGCACGCCGTTTGTTGTTTGGCGATGTTGGGAGGCGACCGGCAACTGAGGTCATGTACACCGTTAAAACGTGGGTAGGTCGGTAAGAGAAGGATCTTCTGGGGAATGGAGGAATGGTGGAGAGAAACCCGATGTCGACATTAGTCTACATTAAACAAAATGTGCCAAGGAAACCCCATCCGACGGACGAAGTACTGCGTTCGAAGTTCCTTCCACAAGATACCTAAGTAGGTATCAGGATTCCCCTGAAAAATCTCCACCACTGCCGGGGTTTAAATCCATGCTCTCGGAATGGGAGGCCAGTATTCTTGCCACCACACCAACCTGACCCGGTTTACGTCATGAACATGTACATACGTTTCGAAATATCTTTTGTCGGTAATGTTTCTTTTTCTCTCTTGTATTCAATCAGCTAATTCACAATTAATGATTGTAATATCATAATGTTTTCTTAATTTTATTTATTCATTGGTTCATCACCTCTATTAAACAGTTGCTGTCAATATTTTTAGCTATGTACGGTACACGGGGCCAATTAAATTGCTCTTATTTCCAATTTTGTTGTAATTATTTAATTTATCGCAATCATTTTGCATTTTATATTTCAAAATGCTTTATTTTGAGTTCAGTTTTTCATTGCATTGAATGACATTGAAAAGCAGTCTTTCTTTGATTCGACGCCTTGAAATAATACTCTTTTCCTTAAGTCATGCAAGTACGAGACCGTTTGGTTTGCTCTAAGGTTTATACATACGTCTACGATACGGTAATATGAGGAGGAAAGAAAGCCGTTGTGAGGAACAGTCACCTCGTATTCTTGAATCGAGTCGGTAGGTTCGGATTATAAAACCACCTGCAGGAAGTATTCAGATACCTGTCAATTGCCTTCCAATTTATCGTGAAACAATTACGTGTGATGTGGATGGTTATTTCTAAATTTAACAATGCTCGTTTCATTCGGGATGTCCATTGGAAGAGAAATCCAAAGTCACTGGGAGAAACAAACCATCATTACCAAGGAAGGTTTTCGAATTGCAACGGTAGATACAAATTTGATTGCAACTCTAGTAGGTTCTCATATCCCTTTCAATTGACTTCCCCCTCCACTCTAAAAATTGATTATAATGTGGATATTTCTTTGAAAAGTTTAATCATACGTAATTTTCCTTTCGGATTGCCCTGAAATTCGGCTGTGGTCGTTAATGCAAATGTTTTTAAATATCTATGTCTCTTTTTAATAAAATATCAACGATGCTTAGTTTCTCTCTAATTTGTTTAAAATGCTATAAAAGACTTCACAGCCATTGTTTGAAAAAGTCTCGGTTTTTCCTATTTTTTACATAGTCTATTCGACTTACTTTTGCTATGATGTTTTTAGTTGGGAACAGTGACTTCACGGGGACTTACGTACTCTTCTCATGTCATCTAAGTACGGGACCGTTTGATTTGCTCTCCGATTTATATGTACTTTTGAGAAACGGTGGCTACAATGAGGACATTCCGAAGCTATTGCATGGGGCAGATCTATTGATTTTGCGTTTTTGAATCTTGATGGGATGTTCAAAATGTCAACACTTGTGCACTGTAGGTATTCAGCGCACAGCGGTGGAAGTCAATATATCGTTTGAATTATACCGCTGTAGAAACTTCATATTATGCAGATAACTCTTTATAAGTTGTCGTAACGTTCTCTTTGAGACTGTGATTATTGTGAGGGGATTCCGAAGTCAATTTCAGCGATTAATCATTACTGTTTGTGAAGAGTTTTTGAATGGCAACGTGATAGGAATGTGAAATAGACTTCAGGTTTGGAAACCTTTTAATTGATTTCCTTTTCCGCTGTAAAAATATTCGTGATGTAGATAACTCTCTCAAATTTTACCTTTATGGTTTTCCCAGTGGTTGTCGTGGTTATCCTTCACGTTTCAAAATTTCATTGCTTAACAATGTCTCTTGCTGCGAAAACTTCATTTTACAAAATTATTTAAAATCATCAATAAATTCTAAATTCCGCTGTCATCCGGCTTTAATGAGAATCTATTAAATTACACGAATCATGGTTTTAAGAAGGTATCCGATTTTTTATTTATCAGTTCATCTAATATTCTTGAGTGTTGATGCGTATGCTGCGTGCGTAAGTCACGTACTTCGTCGTCTCGAGACTTACTCTCTGTGTTGATAGAGATCTTAATTTTTTCCCATTTTTTGTTCTCAAAGTCATCGCAGTTTCTTTGTTTTTAGTATTGTGATACCTTCTTAGGAGATAATATCAAATTTTTTGACTGAACCTCCTCAATTAATGATGGGAGAGATAGAAACGGCAGTATTTTCATAGATAATGAAATATTATAACGGTAATCATTTTTGGCAATTATATTGAATCTAAAATTTACTGAAGTGAAATCTCATTAACTCAAAATTTATCTTTCTGATCGCTCTTTGGCTTCGTGTTACAGCATTTTAGTAAGGAAACTCAATGGTTTTATCAGCTTTTGATCTTGGTTTATCGGTTTCTGCAGCTAAGAAAAATCGATTAGTCAATTTTGACTCAAATAAAATTTAATACTAATTGTTCGTATGCTAGATATTAAAAGCAACACCTATTCGTGCAAAGTTGAATCATTTTTAATTGAAATCAGAGGGATGAGTGGTGACTTGTTCTCTCTAGAGAGAAAAAAATATCCATTTACTTGAAAAGCAACACATGAATGTAGGGTCGTACGTTAACAATAGCAAGTAGAAACACAAATGAAAACACCATGAAAACAGGTTTTTACTCACCTATTCAGAAATTTTTTTCACTAAACAAAATGTAATGCATGGCTCCAGTCGCGATTTTATTATATATATAATTTTATCCTTGGTTAAAATGTTCTCTACCTTATGTTATTTTATTTATATCACCATTTTAATAGGCTTTCCTTCCCAAAATAGGCTAATTTTCTGACGACAGTAGCCCTTTCATTTTGCTATCATAAATTTCAAATATGGCGAGTTAGCCTTGGTAAGACTTCATAGTTTTTCGATTGGTGATAGCGTTCTCTTTTTACATTAAATATTCCCGGATATTTTAAAGTATTACTTTGGCTGTTTAAGTCCATGATGCTAGTTAGAAGAGGAAATCTTTTTCCTTAGAGAATGTTTTTTTAATGTCAGATACTAGTAACATCCCGTCTCACGTTTGCGTCGGGAATCGATGGTACGTATCTACTTATATGGCGTCACATTCAAATTAGGGAAGAGTAACAAATTAACGTTAAAATTAAGCAAAATGAAACTCGTTTAATTAAAATATTAACATTTGTTAGAGGTGAATTTTCAATAAAAATAAACTTTTACGTTACTGTTTTAGGAACTGCATCGATCTTATTGATTTTTAACTGATATTTTTGCACATCTAAAGCACGAATCACTATAGAAGTTTGATTCTCAACTCAGCGAATTATGAAATTATGAATAAACAGCGATTATTCGTTTGGCGAAGCCCCCCTGGACCCCCCTATGCCAGCGGCTTTGCCCCCAACCCCCTCCAGAATAAACAAAAAACAGTTATGCGGTTCTGCCCGAGTCAGGTCTAGGTTGGGTAGGACATTATTTTCTCGCACTCGCTCTAGTGTCTGCCCGTTCAGTGGCGCCGCTCAGGTAGGCGTAGGTCTGCGTCTTCGTAATTTTCGCTTTCATGAAAATCAGCCGAAATTGAAAATGCCCTTAAAATGCTCGACATGCGTTGCAATGACTCTTTTTATTTCTATGTAGGCATACATATACAAAGCAGACACATTTACATGTACAAAATAAATGAAAGACAATGATTTCTGTGTATATTAAATTAAAGTTGAAAAATGTATTCAAGTGCTTTTGGATAAACAGTACTTTTGCTCTTACCTCTGCAGGAAAAAATAAATATTTCTGCTGTCCCCCTCGTGAGCATGCAATGTATAATTGACCGTATTAAAATAATGGATTTTCCAGATTGTATCCACACACTTGAAGCGATTGACCTTGTGCCTAGTTGATGGTCAATGAGAAGGAAAGGCGAACGGGGAACTGTAGTTGTTTGAGTACAACTATCAAATTAGTCACTGAATCTGGTCTTTAAATGCTGCATGAGTAAATAGGCACTAATTATATTCGTATTAAATGGATATTCACACCTAATTGCCATGGAAATTTATATTGTTGAAAAGGAAGAAAAATTGATGAATTTAGAGCAAAAAACGCAATACTTAGGCAGAAACGAAGCGTATAAAAAAATTAAATAAAATAATTAAATACTATATTCCTTTATGTGTTCTATGATATAAATTTCCTTTCAATATCTTGAGTACAAGTAATTTAAAAAAGAAAATAAAGAAACACATACACCGAAGTCAATGCTTTTCTTATGGGAGTAAAAGTTCACATTAATGGGGTAAAAAAACCCAAAAATTGTTTATTTCAAAAATATTTTAAATAAGAAAAGGAAAAAGATAGCCTTGCATCGTATTACCCATCTTCAAGGGCAGGATGAAAGAAAGCTAAAATGGGTGACACTTCCCTACTTAGGAAAAGAGTCCTACCAGGTAGCGAAATCAATCCCTAAAAACATATATAGAGTGAGTTTTTACACGCCGTTGACCCTGGGAAAAACTATTACCAACACCAAAGACCCACTGGACCCCATGAACAAGTCCGGTGTATATGAAATAAAGTGTGACACATGTGGGGCGGTATACGTGGGTCAAACAGGGAGAAATTTCAGAACTCGTGTGAGTGAACACAAAAAGTGCCTGGCTAATGGAGATATTAGATCTCATTTGGCAAAACACCTTATTGAAGAATCCCACCATACAGATTTTAAAGTGAACATTTTAAGTTTCGAGAACAAAGGACGTCGCCTGGATGCCTTGAAACAGTGGGAGATAATTAAAAGGAAGAAAAAGAAAATCAAATTGTTAAATTATATTGAATTTGAATGCCACTCCCCCATCCTAAACCCCTCTTACCGAGAACCCAAAACTTGACTCCACTCCTCCCCCCCTCCAACCAACCCAAACTTAACCCCCAAACCTCCCCTCCTCCCTCCCCCTCCCTCCTCCCTCCTCCCCCGGCCTTCCTTTAACCATCCCCCCTTCCTCCCCCCCACTTCTGTATAACTGGATGTGTATATATATACAAACCGCAAAAACTGGAATATAATCATACCTTAAGATGGCTTAGTGAACAGGCGAAACACGTGTAGTGTATTTTTTAAATAAAGTGGACGTACTACATCGATTACTTTCTAAAGATAATCTAGTTTAGATTCGCAGTATAGTTTTTGCGCAACCAACCTTTCTGGGAACATCATTGTAAAAAAACGCTTTTTTATAATATTGAGTTTTACAAATGATAGCAAAATTATTCGACATTGCTGTAGAGTATTTTACAGTCACTACCATTCCAAATTTTCGCAATATCAGTTCTCGGAATTTATCCCAAATATGCCTGATTTCATCAAAATCAGATATGGCCGGAAGTCATGCTCATGGTGATTAGACGTGGAAATACCCGATTTGTTTTTCTCCTACAGTATGTGTCCAATCGTAATGCCTAGCTTATGTTTTTATTGTGTCCCTCGCTATCTCTTCAGGGACGATGTGAAATGAACCATCTCGAAAACATTTGCTTTCACTCGAGGTTAGCTGACTTCCTCACGTTAATCATTGTAACGATAAATAAGAGGTGTAGCAACGAAACAACTCGTCGTTACCTTCACTTTATCAACTCTGTCGTCTGTTTACATGACACGGTGCCATATTCAATGAGTAAGCTATTGTTGAAGTTAAATTATCGCTGTTTGATTACTTGTCTTCCTTGCTTTCACCATCGTCCTCGGAACGGATTGTTCATTTTTCTGCTGTTGTGTGTACCTAAATTGCAAAATGTTCAAATCCTCACACGATTGCTTGCGCGCCACAATAGCATTCATTACGAATGGAAATCTTTTTAACCCTTCTTCAGAAATTTGACTAGGTCATCGAAAAGGCCTTAAAACAAATGTTTTCTGCATGCCATCGTATGGTATTAAAGCTTGGGCGACAATATCAGCAGAGCAAAGAAGTCTGGAAGCGATGAATATGTGATGCTGCAAAGGAATGCTAAAAATCCAGTGTTATCGCCAGCGAAGAGGTCCTTCGAAGAGTTGAGAAGAAAATAAGTTTGAATAAATTACTCGTTTCCGTTTGACTAAATTGCTATTTCATCGCCGTAATGTGCTGCAGACGTAACAACTAAAAAAAAAGAAGTTTAGCCAAGTGAAATAAATAAAAATTATGTAACGCTGTGTTTATTGGTTGAACTAAAACGCGGCAAAGTGAAAGGGAATGTTTAAGGTCACACTTTGAGATATATGAGCCTCCTTTTCACTCATTTCACTTTTGAATTCACTCAATCTCTTCACGTTTTTATTAGAATAATAATTAAAACCGACTTTAAAATGTAAATTCTAATATTTAATTTAAATAATTGTGCCTTATTGTAGGGACATAAGGTAATGATTTACCTACCGCATATTGACATCAAATTATAAATCATCATGCTCTACAATAGTTTGATTTGAACTACTCTGCTTTTAACTCCAATAAATCCGTGAAAATGCCTCTTTTCGACCTTAAAACCCATGAATAGCCGTGAATTTGACTTCATAGAAATGGTGGTTACCCTGAATAAGACGCATTGAATGGAGGGCAGTCAAAACAAAACAATTCCAACCCAACCCATGGCATTCACCTCTAATGACCAGTTTTAGAAAATATTTAGACCCTTTCAGTGCCAAAATCGTCCACTGCGCATCCGCCACGAGCTTTTGTGGGGGTTGGCTCATTCTGCGGGTCATTTTGTGGTCACTCTTTGTGTCCGTAGTAGCGATTAGATCCAGTGCAAAATCGGAATCACCGTGAAGCACCATATAGATCTTCGCTCGCAATACGGGAGATCGTCGAACCGTCGAACATGAATCACTTTAGCGAGGCGGCGAGCGTGACGTTTTTAGACCGTTGTGGAATTTCAGTTGCATCCCTTCGTTTCATCTCTTTTCGGCTCCTAGTCTCTCTCCATCGCTCGCCTCATGCATCACGGCGCTGGAATCCCTCCGCTAGCTATTCCTCGTCTTGTTTTGATGGCCGCGCGCGGCCTTCGCCTTTTGTTCGCGCTAGGGCTCGTTTCCCGGCGCCCTCCCGGGATGGCGCGCTCGACGCTCCGCCTCGATTGTTCTCCCGTCGTATATTTATGAAAGTCAGAATGGCGACTGGGAGCCAACCTTTTGACGCACGCGGTGCGTATCGGCGCTCTCTCGCCCGTTATAAATCCGTGTGTAATCAATCCAGCTTTTATAATCCCCCATCCAAGTTTTGCGTTGGGCCTTTTCATCTCCCAACTAGGCTAGCCACGTGGAAACTCGTGAGCGCGAATTGCTGTGCATCATCACTGCTCGACGGTATACAATTAAAATGATTGCACTACCCTTTATAGATAATATATCAACGGGTAAAGACTTTGAGGAGGACGTTTTTTTCCACTTAATTAATGTAGATTTTCTTTTATCTTCATTCTCCTCATTTTCTGAGAATGTTAAGATCGCGGTTTAATTTGTGACGGAAGGGCTGTCCTTGGATTTTCTTGTTTCGGAGTACGGAAAAACGAGCTGATTTTTCTTTTTTCTTTTGCATGTTATAAGTTAATGGCTATTGCATGTAAAAAGTTAATGACTAGTTAGCAAATTAAAGTTGTCATTTAGGCAAACTTAAAACCATTTTTTCTTTTGAAAGTGAATATTTCCGACTTACAAGACTTCGACTTTGTTGAACAGATACTAAATGGATTTTGATTTTTTTATTTCTAACAGGGATAATCATCGAAACGGAAACGTCGGTAGTTGTCAACAAAGCCCCACAAAGCTAAAATATCGATGTAGAGATAATATCAAAGTTCAACTATCAGTAATATATTAATGTATTTTTTATCGTTTGCATTCACTCACTCAGTGATTCAACCCGAAGGTTGGTTTGTATAGTTGAATGTAGAGTTCATCCCGGACTAAGCCACAGGCGTGTGAATTTCACTCATTTAGGGTAGGGGTGCCAGTTCCTTTCCCTGGGCCACCTCGCACTCCGAGGATTTTTTGTTCGGAGTCATCCAAAGGCTTCACCTGGATTTGAACCCGGGACCTTAGGCCTCGATTAGTAGCCTAGCACTATACCCACTAGGCCAACACGCTCCCCCCACTCGTTTACATTAGTTGTCAACATAATGACTGCATGCGAAATAAAATTGAATTGAAAGAAAATTGAATAATTCTCTTGACGCGGCAGATTTGTATTTGCTCTTTCATTTACGTTAACGAGTATATTTTGATATATTTATTCCAAAATAAATTGTACAATGCTAATGTAACAATTTACGTACTGTTTAGCAACTAACGAAGATCATTTTATCAGCTGATGATTGTTTGCATTGCATAAACTAAGCATAAAAAGGCTTGTTAATTTTCGTGCTTGATAATAAATATGCTTTCATAAATTTAAAAAAAACAATAGAATGATTGATAAATTTTAGGATTAGATTGTAGAAAAATTGGAGGAAAACATCGAAGTAAGCCAATGAATGAAAATCATCGATAGTGTGAAATTATCGATGATGAACTATTAATGGGAAAAATGGAACTCTTTTACAAAGAAAATGAAGTAGACGAACTATGTATTTTCTCTGATATGAGTTTTGTTGTTGGTGAAATATTTTACTGCTATTCCTCATTTAATTTCGGTGTTTGAGGACATAGCGTGTCTCTGAGTAGGCATTATCAGAGGCACGTGATGCAACTTAAAGGTGACCATTGAAATAAATTAATATAATCGAAAGGAAAAATAATGTTTTCTTATCAAATTTTCCACTCGTGTTTGTTTCCCCCTGTTCATCCGTCTGGATGACGGAAGTTTTACCAATAGGGTTAGCAAAACCATAGATAAACATTTAATTTCGTGAAAAAATGGTGAAATATCGCTTTGCGATAGGATGTGTTACCTGAAATTCGTCCATGATTTTTCCGTCCTTGGCAATACCTTGTGGGAATCCTTAGCAATGAGAACCCAGAATCATAAAATAATATAAAAAGCAATAAAAAATTCTATTTCACCTCAGAGACTTCAATCAATTACCTACAATCGAGTTCGTCCAGCGAGAAATTCCTCTCTGATGATGAATTCTGAGAAATGTGAATAAAGTGGTATCAGAATATCTGAAAGGGCAATTTCATTTTCGAAATCCCCAAAGTATATATGGTTTCTCTTGTTTATTTTATTTTCTTAGAAGCCAGCGCAATGAAATTACGAAGTCTAAAAATAGATCGTTTCTTATTTCCTGCTTTGTTCCAAATATACTGCGTTGTAACTCAAGTAAATTTCTAGCACGGATGATATATTATGAGTTAGAGCCTTCGCGTTGGCAGCGTAAATTTGGCCGCTTCCGAGTTTAAGATATCAAAGGGATATCATAGAGGAATATATATAAAAGGTGAATTTTCATTATTTGAAATTTGATCCATGACAGAATGTTTTCGTCGTTTCCCGGAGATCATGTTGGATTTATGAGAAAACTTACACTTTTTTTAACATACAGTGGTGCAAGACTCACTTTTGTGTCATCACGAAATCGCCGTATTTATTTGGCTTTTTCATGAATATTTCCTCCCTGGTTGTTCAAACTTGTCTAATCGCGTTCTTGGAAAGCTCTTAGTGTCAGACGATAACCCCCTTAAATTTATAGGACAGCTTGGTGGCCTAGGAAAAGGTTGCTAACCCTTTGAGCTTCACTTTTAGTATCGTCGCACTTTATTTTTTTAAATCTGTAGCCTGTCCTTCGTAGTAAGCATTGTCCTTCTGTCTATTTTCAGAACAGTCTTAAAAATCCGGTTTCGCGCTAGACTAAAGAAACAAGCCGCTTGGCCCGACGAATTCACCACTGAAGCTATCACCCATGGGCATCACATGGGCATATATCACCACTGAAGCTATGAAGTGACGAATCCACCACTGAAGTCGTTATAAATATACCTTCTATACATATTTTTCGCCTATATGAATTTTATCTCCTTGGTGGATCAAATTTCAAAAACTAATTTTGAATCTTCCAAGTAGTATTTCCATTGTGCCGCAGAATGCCTACGTGCCCCTCCTCCAGTTTAATGTTTGCGGTATGAAAACTTTTGGCAGTTAACGTCTTCGAACGCTCTGGTATTTGTGCCAACAGTCGGCTCGGAATTAGGAGAGAGAACTGAAAATTCAAAAACCTCTGTAAATGCGTTGATGTGGAAGCAAAAATCTTCATTATCTTGATTTCTTCTGATCTAGTACTTCCCTCTTTGAAACCAGTCTTCTTCGAGGATGACTTTCAAACTTTATCTTGCCATTTGAAATTTCTTGCCTTTCCTAGAGAACAAGTATACCTTAATTTTATGCTGAGGTGTTTAACATGATACGGTCAACAATTTCTCTCTGTATTCTTCAGTTCGTTCAAAAGCTGCGGTTATATTCCAAACACGGAAATGGTATTTACTCACTTTAATTTTGAATTAATACAGTGCTCAAAAATGCTGAGTGTGGATCGGAAATAGCCTGCAACAGCGGATAATGATGAAATTTATGAAATTAAAATGCGTGTACTCTTGCTATTCATTGCAATGAGTATTGGCTAAATTAGGGGCTTTGCGGAGACTGCAGTCTCATGGGCATATATCAGCAGTGCGAGGGTGGACTTGAGGGAATATTAATTTCCGAAGGACCAAAAGCTTATTCGAATATTGAACCCTGTAGCCCTAAGCATCTAGCCCCATCCAAATCACTTAGCTAGGTATTCAACTGACTCAATATGCGTAATTGAATCCATTCTCTACGTCATTACCGGATCATGCTCAAGAATACTTACGCCAAGTAGGCTCGGAGATTCAATCATGGCTAATATGTGTTAAATTAAAGCAATTCAAAAATAACTAGATATTCCGCAATGCCACGACTGTTTTAATCTGAATAAGATGACCATTTAATTATTATTGAGCCCTCTGAAACATGGACTCTTGCTTCGACATGATAAAAGATCAGTCTCGATTTCCCTCTTTGCCCTTTCGTCTGTGCGGGTAGAGTATACCGGGTACGTCGGGGTACGGGAGGGGTGCGGGTACGTCGGGGATTAAAATCCTGTTTTGCTTTCATTAGTTTCTTTGTTAAAGTGTCCTCCGGCGTAAGGGGAGCTTAATAGTTACCAAAAAATATGAAAATTCGCTGGTGATTTCAAAAGCGTTGAATTCAGGTCTTAATATTTTTTTTTTCGCCGAGCCTTGATTTAGAATTAGCAAGAATTATGACTTCCCGCATCTACATTCAAATATAGCTCGTGTTGTCCTTGTTCTCCAAAATAGGCCTACGGGCAGAATGAAGAATTTTCTTTGCATTTGCTTTGGAGAAATATAGCTCCCTGCCTTTTGAGAATACTGTGTTGGCTATGCCGTTTTTCGTTGAACGCAGTCGTCTGTAGATAGGTTTTTGGACGGTGGATGAAATTTTCGAATGTAACTAATTTTTAAGTATTCGGCGCTCAATCACCATATCAAAAGCCATAGACTAACCTGAGCCCATTCTTGTTCCTCAAAGGCCAGTAATAAGACATAATTTATTGATTAAAAATTTGTGGTAAGATCTTCATTGCATCTTAACTAATTATTTTCATCAGTTCCCATTTGTAATCCAATTTGCTTCGTTTACCTGGGCAATTCTTTTTCTCATGCCTTAACTGCTACCCCTATCTCCATAATAATTCCTAAATGTGTGAACCATTCTAACTTATTTTTCTCTTACTAGTAGCATTGAGTGAAGAGTACCTCTACTTTATGGTTGTTGTTATAGGGTGTATTGACCGAACAGGCCAATAAAGCCGTTTTCTCGATCTGCTGTAATTTTTACCCACCCATCTCATGAAAGTCTTAAAAAGAACATTAATTTGATTTATAATCTTAACGTGCTTTCTATACAGCCTGTAATGCCCTCTGCAATGCCTGAAATTCCTCAGGTAACTCGGTAGCCAGGACTTTTTCATTTGTAAATGCAACATTTAAAATCAGATGTTCACCCTTTTACACAGATCTTCGTAAACCCATCTCCATTTCGTCAGTGTATCAAATGAATGAGTCGACGCTGATTTTACTGCAGGAATACATAAACTAGAGCCAAGCTTTGGATTTCTTAAGATACTCGAAAAGGGTAATCTGTTTTACGACCAGTAATGTTTGAACTTCCCAATATTTTACCAACCCTCGCAATAGCATATGAGGTAATATTAAAAATTCACATTTAGCCTCATACTTGAGCTAACTTTCTGGTGAAATTTATGTACTAACCTTAAGATATACTTGGTATTATTTGCAATCAAATGGCTGTATTTAATGGGTTTTATCCTTTCTGAAATTGTCCTTTAAACATTGTAAAACACTGATGCCTTTGACTGAACTCGAACCAACGATCTTTAAATTAGCAATTTCCACTAGAATAACCACTCTTGCAACATTTGTTATGGACGTTGGTGGGCTGGCTTGATTCTTAACGTTAGTCTTCTCCCTAGACTACAATATCTGTTACACCGACTATGAACGTGCCCTCGAAGTGGCGTAGTTCCATGGAATTATAGTTATTAATTAGCACTGATTATTCCGCTAGATAATATCTCTTAAGCAACGATGGATAGTCACAATCCGCAACGTTGGCGTCACGTGTTTTTGCCAAGATGAAAAGTTCGCTCGAGTGTCGCTGTGTCTCGTGGTAGACAATGGATTCCAATCATATTCAATCGATAATTTTTGTACCTTACAAACTATGAAGGAATATATCTCTAAAAATGCATATTATGTTCAAAGACAAAAGTTATTGCATAAACATCATGAGTTACTAATCTTTCGGCGAAAGTGGCGCTAGTCATGAAGCAGTGTAGCTTCATACAATAAATTTGTTTTCCGTGCCTTGACGATTTATGTCCTTGACACGAAGGTTTATGCGTGTGAATGTAGGTACCATGCACTTCCTCAATCGATACATAGTGTTAAATCGATCCAAAATGGTCTTAGAGTATCTCACCAACATTTGAGATTGAGCACGATACTTCCTACAGAATTAAACAGGTAAAATCGCGTACTTTTTAAAAAAATCGGTATCCAGCGAAGAGAAATCGTATGACAGGTATTGGAAGTACTAAATGGGGAGGCGCTATTGACATAGTGTGCTTACTAGGCTAAAGCTACCAGAAAAATCCGGTTGCATAATTTTCAGGTTGACTCGGAGGATATAATTTTCCCCACAGCAACATTTATTAGAACCGGCTGAAAGGACTAAGTAACAGAGATTCTATGTCAAACTGGTAGATATAAACCTTTCCTTCTCACGCATCATTCATGAATACAGAAAACGATATTCAATTCTACAAAATATCTCATTTTTTGTCTCTTTTTTTCTAAAATATTTTTCTTGTTTCCTCCCTATTTCATGGGGGGCATCTTAACACCCTGCCTCGTACATGCTTGTGGCGCCTTAGTAGGTTGTATGCTGATGCAGACTAATGATATTTAACTAAATTTGTGTTCGTGGATAACGTCTCCGGTCATTAGTCCGCCCCATTTTATAAGACTCTAAACACCTACTGGTTTTATTTGAATGTATGCTCAAATGTCGTTCCATAAGTGGCTATTCCTTACATGGTCCCACTCGAGGGCTAAATTTTCAAGCCACCATTTATGTCTGTCGCCTCACTTCCTCAAGACACGTGAGCGTGTTTAACGTAACACTCTTGGTTGCAAGACGCGGCGAGTCTGAATTATCGTATAATTACCATGAATTTGAATTCCCGACTCGGTGGCTGTAGTTCGACGCAATAAGCGAGCCTGTTTGTGGAGCTTTACGATAAACCAACTGCGTGGTTGAGGACGTGGCTCGCATGAATTAAAGCCTGGGCTCTAATGAGCACATCTAATTACCTTTGAATGATCGAGTCTCTTCAACTCTTTCCAAAATCTTTTCCTAATTACCATTGCTGCTCATCGCACGATTATCTTGAAAACTTCAACCATAGATAGGCGGCTTTTGAGATAGTAAACTTCCTGAAGGATAATTTTTAACTTCTATTTTCATTAACATTGATTCCCTTGATTGTAATGATAGCAAGGGTGAATAATAGTATTGTAACCTTGGATAATAATTTAGGGCTGAATGTAACATAAAATTCTTTATACATAAGTGGAAGAGGAGTATGTGTGTAGTAATTGAACATATTTGTGTGATTGGACATAGTGTGTGGTGATTGAATCTTTTACCGGAGCGGAAAAGAAGAATCTTTACGGGTGAGTTAACTAAAGTCTTAGTGATAGTAAGTTGTTGGACAGAGATCTGAGTTTGCTCTGTGAAAGTGATTTTGAAACGGTAGCATCAGTACTCCTGGCTTGCTTGATAGGTTTGGCATCCCACGAAGAGATGATTTATCACTGAAGTTGTTCATTGTACCCCTATTCTTAAAAGAATTTAAAAATCTCCTTCAGCTGTATTCATAAATTTGTCATACCAGATCTAAGGAAGTTAGCCTGCCGGGTATATTAAACCAGTATTGATAATGTCGCTTTTGTGATGACTGAAATCAGGCCAAGCTGATTTTGCCTGGAGAAAGTAAAAATGCTCGGTTACCTTTTAACGTTTTTTCTCATGATGGTGCGGAAAAATTTTCCAGTCACATTCAAATAATCACTTTCACTATTAATGAGACATAATCAGAGGTCATTAATCCGAAGATCGGTTTGCTACACCTCCATTCCTTTCTACTATCATCTAACATTTTCATTCCGACCTAAGCCTTCACTACGACTTCCATCATAATTTGCCTGATTTATTCCGTCCTTCATCTTCCTTGGTAATTATTCCCATACATTTCTCCTTCCATAAGTCCAAAAAGATTAAAATTTGTCCAAAATATGTCAACAATATCAACAAAAAAATTTCTCTTCTTCTTCTCAGAGTTTCATTGCACATATTTCCTCTCCAACTCTTCATAGTATTTCTTACTTGGTGACTCTATCCGTCCATTTGGTCTTCATAATTCTTTGAATGGACGAAATTTCCGTGGCTTATATCTTCTCTGTTCTTCAGCTGTAACAATCCAGGCTTCTCTACCAGATGAGAGCATGCTTAGACTCTTATTCTGGCAGAATGCCGTATTTGCCTGGGTTATTCTGCTAACGATGTCTTTATTGCTTCTTCCATAAGTGGCGATCCTACTTCCATGGTAGTTAAATTCTCAGGAATACGTACAATCTCTTCAACTTGAGTGTAATTTAAAAACTATGAATAGGGTAACTTGATTTAGGAGATTTTTCGATGATTGCGTGTTGGCATCAGTGATGGTAGAGCGTTTCACTTCCTTTTCAGGGAACGATACCGTAATTTTCCGTCTCTTTAATTCAGTGCTGGCACGCAAGGACGTAGAGTTTCACAAATTCAATCCTGAGTGGTAGATACGGAGATTGTTTAAACCCTATCAGCTCAAATTTGGCAATTATTAAATTATTCTATAACGATCCCATTTTGAAATATGTTCCTAATTTGCCCTTCGTGTGAATCTTATCGGCGTTCCTTTGTCCGTAAGTTTCGAATTACACTTTTACCGATTAGCATCATACGTATCACGAACGATTATGGGATCAGGTTTGTGTGGTCGCTATAGTACTGCCTTCCATCCGGAGGGTCCGGGTTGGAATTTCGGCTGTTTTGGAGATTTGTCATTTAAATCACAATCCTCCTTGGGTGCTATTTGAAGAGCATTCCATGTTTAGTACCTACTCTATTTGTCGGGAAGTACGTAAAGCAATGGACAGCACAGCAACTTTCGTTTCGTTCGCCTATGCCGGCACCGGGTTTCTCTCCCAAAATAATCTAGGGGATTGGTTTGAGGCGGTGGCTTTCCATCCAGAGGGCCCGGATTTGAATCGAATCCCTTTAATGGTTGTGTATCTACTGTGGAATCTGGGTCCTTATTTGGACTCCTCGTCGAAAGACTTTTTGTTGTTTCTGTAGAGTATGACAGCAACTAAGAGGTTTAAGGAAAACAGTAGCATAGCCAAATCCGTGTTCGGTGCTATTAATAAATGTTTCATATCGTTGCCAAGTCTCAGGCCAATCATAAACCACTTAAAATAAATTGAAGAGCTACAAATGATATATCTCAATTAAAGCTTTTTATTGGCTAGAATGTTGTATCGAAGAAAATAGTTATTGTCTAATAACGTGCTTATGTTGCCTATAATAAACATGTCCTTTTCAGCTTCGAAATTTCATGTAAAATATTTGTTTCCGGGAACTGAAAAACTAGTCAAAATAATTATGGCAGTACCTAATGTTTAAATTATAAAATTCAGCAATCAAATGCATCACTAAACTCTACTTCGAATACAGTTTTAAGGGATTATAAGAGGATACTCTTGATTTTGGTTAAGTCGCTTCGATTTTATTTTTTTTACAAAGTTGTGAACCTGACTCACCTCAAAAGTACTAATACTACCTTTAAGGTAGTACTTCGTCCATTGGATGAGTCGTTAAACGTAGGACCCCTTTGCGTCATTCGATAATACAGGCTTATGCCGACTCTAGATTTCCATCTCTCCTCTTTCCTTTCCCATGTAATCATTCCCATTCCTTTTTTACCAAAATATGTATGTACTCACCTGTCCTCAATGGCGCAAATAACCTCAGCTGTTGGTCGCCTCCCCAAATAACCAAGGTAACCAACCAAATAACGTGTGCGTTCAAGCCAGAGCTGGCGAGCAGCAACACAGCGAAGGAGACAGATCTATCTCCTTCGCTGTTGTATACACCTTTCTATCGTGTGCACGTAGGCATTACAGATGCTTTCAAATTGAATACGATTGGCATCGGAGCGTTTTACTCTGTAAACGTGATGCGGAGTGCTGATGAAAAAGAATATCAAATCTGTTTTTCTCGAATGCGAAATCTTGATCGAAGCTGTGATGTACTGCGTTAAAGATCAATACACAGCTCCGGTGCTTTGGGACCGAACTCTTTGCGGGTGGGCCGGTCGGCAGGGTTAAGGTCAACAAAACATTTCCCTCCGCTACCCTCCATCAATAGAGACCTCGATGCCATTGGATGTCGTGAAGTGCTAAACGCGATGTTCTTGTTCGAAGAAAAAGACATGCTGCTTCATTTGTTTCTATATCCGTTTATTCATGCATGCACGAAAGCGTACTCAAAAGCCCAAGCGCATTGGGGTTGGCAACTGCGGACCGCTCACCATCGCCCCTATCCATTTGCCTCTATCCATTCACCTCCGTCCACTCCCGACACGACTGCTCTTGACCCTCGACGTAAACAAGTTGCTCGCCTTGTTCGTTTGATTCTCAAAATGAATCACGAGCCGAGTCTTGAATGGAATGGTTTCCGAGGATTCGGATCGTGTCCGACTGAATAATGGAACGGGTTCTGAAGCAGATAAATCATTTTCGAGTCTGTATGTTCTCTGATTATGTACGGATCATATCAGGGACGAACACCAATAATAAAGGAGACAAGTGAGGAATAGAGCCTTTTGAAAAGGTTCAATTCTTCTGTAGCTAATAAAGCCATTTTACAAATGTGGGCGAAATTTTGTTTGGCCACTTATAATAAAGAATTTATTTGCCGATTGTGAATTCTTAAACCGCACGTTAATTTGTGGGATACTCTGGGGTTTCAGAACGAGTCCCTTACCTTGTATTTTTTCCTTTCCCGCCAGGAACTCAACTTTTAGTCTATTCGCTGTCTCCAAGCTTCGAGCTTTGTTAGGAAAAGTGTTTATAAGGATCATAAACATTATACTTACTTCTTGAGGGTGGGTGTAATTTCAAGCAATCACTTATCATTGTTCATATCAAAGTTTCATTGGTGAGAACTCCTCGTAAGAGACTTAAATATTGTAGTTATTTTTTAACTCTTGCACTTTATTTTTATCGTTTTCACTTATTTCATCGACCTTACTATCTCTATTTCATTGTTTTTTCCAAGAATTATTATAAAGATTAATTTAATCTACTTTAATACTGGGAGTATGTAATATCCGATAGGAGGGATATGGTAAGAAAGGGAAACGACAATTTGTTATTAGGACGTGGATTTGATGTTCCATTGTGGGCCTATCAATGCGAATCGGTGGAAAAGTAGATAAGGAGTATCTATGATTCGTATGTGTGGTAAATTATAGGTAATGGTTGTAAATGGTGTTAGTGGTTTTGGTTGACCAACCTAACTATGGTGAATATGGTGGAGTAAATAAAGGAGGAATAGAATAAAGGAATGCTATGAGTCTTAGAAAAAAGTGACATTTTGAAAAACAAATTTTAATGTGGCGAAATCAATATGCGTTCAATGTAGCGAGTTATGTGAGTTTAAGGCAGCGAAGAATAAATAAATTAAATAGAGCTAGTTGCCTAAGTTTACCGCGAATTAAAAGGGTTTGTCTACTGGTCCTGTCCGGAACGGGAATGTAATAATTGATAAGCATTTTAGGACTCACCTTAAACTTAAGACTAGAGGAATCCGAAATTCACACATTTAAGATATGGGGACTATTTCCTTTCTCCTGGTTTTCTGCTGAAGGCCTGGGGGCTTGTAAATCATAGGAAATGATTTTAGTACTATATTTAATTTATATTATGCCTTCATATTAATTTTGTTAAATAAACTACAGAGGTTACCCAAAAATGCATTTTACATGAGTAATAATTTTAAGTTTAATATTGCATTATTCAAGTGAATTGGGATGTTCTTCGGGAAAACTCGCTTTCGTTACTCCGTGTTGGCGCTTGAATGGTATTCGAAAAGTGTTCATGTAGCGAGTGAGAAATTAAGAGCAAAAGTGAAAGTTTTCTGAAACCATAATTTCTACGATTATGGGTTTAATATTTCATCGTAATTTCCTCATTCAAATCTTGCAATTTCACGCTTTCAGCACATTAGTGAATGCTGTGATTTCTTTTTATAAAAATCGTCCACTCATTTCGGCGCATGCTCTTTCCTTGAGGCGGCCTAATTACTACAAAACTCAGCTTTAAGCTTAACATGGCTTCTTGGTAAGCCTGATCATTCCAGAAGAATTTACATAACTAGTGCTAGATGTTTCATTCGGGCTTTATCTTGCCCTTTTTTTCGTTCGCGTTTCTAACCAAGCCTCGATGAATTTTAAATCTAGCCAGTTAGGCGGTGATTTCGACAGGAATTCACTCCTCGAAGGATAATTGTATAAATATTTCATATCTACATGCAGATTTCACTAGTTTGTAAAATGGCTGATGAGGTAACACCTGTTGCCTTTCACCCCTATAGCAGCTGGTAGGATAATATGTGGCTAAACTGCTTATGGACGTTCAGAGGCTGTTCTCAGTCTTGATTAGCAAAGAAACCCGGATCGGTTGCTAAAAACTATTGCGACCTGAACATCTAATATCAATTTTATGTTTTTTGTTTACGTATTTAATTGTTAAAAATATCAGGTGCCTAACTTAAGGTGGCGTCAATGGTTTACAGTGGAATTTTAAATTAATCACTAAAATGTATAAAAAATACTGCCCTGGTTGCCACTTACTAATGTGGGTACGCTCATCATCCATCAACAAATATTTCATCTACGTGCGTTGATTCCCGGTCGAAAGTTTAATATATTAGTATTTGTGGTGAGAGGAAGTACCTAATTTTACTTTTTAGATTAAAAGTCTTTTAGTTATTTCTCAACGTTTTTATGTATATTTTATTAAATTTAATTTCATAACTACGTGTGAATATTCTGATCTATAATCTTGTTGAGTTTAATAAGAGAGGAAGAATAAATTATACTTTAATCAGGATAAAAATACGTGATACATTATGTGTTAAAATACGTATTTTTCAAGCTTGTTCAATGCACTGTGAACGCGGCCAGTACAACAATATGGAGGAATAAATTGAATATCTATATATGGAATTAAAATTTTGTTTTTCATTATAGGCATCCATTCATTTGTTAGGCGCATTCTCCGTCGCGATGCTTTCGTCGGAGCCGTCAATCCGTGTTGTTCCAATAAGTATTAATCTGGATATATGCCTGCATCAAAGATTTACGCGCGGAGTGCCCCCGAAAAGGAGTAAACCCGCAGGAAGAGGAAGCAGGTATACGCTCCCAAGGGATTTCCACGAGGCGTGTCTTCGCTGTGCGCTCGATACAAAGCGCCAACTCAAGCGGAAAGAGAAAGTCGCGACGTAGGTACTGTTCTCGTTAGTGTTTACCATTAGCGAGTGCCATTGGGAAGTTTTGAGGCTTGCATCTCGAGGGAGAGCCGGAGAAAGGGAAGATGATAAGGCGAGCCGTAACCCACGGCAACCGCAGAGAACTCTCCCAGAAGAAAAAAAATGAGGCGATGGGGTTAGAGCCGTCTTGCGGGAAAAGTGGGCAGCTCTGGTTTGTAGAGAGTATGATGTTTAATACGTCCTTCCGAACAGATTGTCTTTTGATTTAATGATATTTTAATCAACCAAGTCTCTTCGATGAAACTGAATAGAAACGTAGCATAGTCTTCTTTTTTTCTTTCTGTAATGGGCTGAGTGATGCATTTTGGTCAAGGTGGCGAATCGCAGGGTTGAAAGGTAAGGCGTTGCTTGTGGTGTCATTTGTGATGCTTTTTCAAAAATAAACCAACAGATGTTCAGAAGACGTGATAAGTTTCATAGAAACTTAATGAGAGGGAAATAGATGCCTTGTCTTGTTCAAGAATGTTTGCAGGCTGTCAAAGACCTAATCACCAATTCGTTGAACGCTGGTAGAATGAATGAACAGTCGTGTCAGTCATTCTCTAGCTACTATAAGTCGATAGCAATTGTGTTAAAGTGCTCATATGAAAATCGTGACCATCATCTTACCTTAGGCGCTGTTGGTCTGTTTATGAAGGTAGGAAAGTTTTGCGTTGGATACTCTTTTGCTAATCTCGCTTTATCACTGAATATGTGGTTTATTTTTTTGTGGAATATGTAGAATATGTGGAATATGTAGCTTTTAAGGTACTAAATCTCAGCGTAATGATTATACTTCGAAGCATGGGTGCTCCCGTGATAAAGGGCATCATTTATGTGTTTTTTCGGGGGATTGATTTTTCTTAGGGCATTCCATGCACATTTCTTAATGCCCATTATCGTCTAAAAATCAAGTCATTTATTCTTTAATCTCGAGTCTAAGTGGAATTTTAAATGCCATATGCACCTGAGCCTAATTTTATCTTTAATACTGCTTCTTTATTACTATTTCAACAGGTAAATGTATGAAAATGATGATGCTCTGAAATGTTTTTATGCACGCGTTTTTGATGTTTCTGAAAACAAATATGAAGTTGCATTTTCAAAAAAATAATTCCTAAAATATTTTTCTTAGAAATTTCAATTTATTAATTATAAAATCTTGCATGTACAGTAGAATTTCGTGGTGCACAGCCCAAACTACTGGTGACAAAAACGTGAAAATTTTAAGGACGTATTCCTATTACTGTGTAAGTACGCAATAAAATAAGCTCATGCCTACTTGAAGACCAATTTAATGGGGTTGTTTTTACCTTATTGTTGAAAACTTTTACTCACATAAGAAGAGCTCTGAATTCGGTGCGGATGTTTCTTTTTCTTTTTTTAAATTACTTTCAATCAGACGGAAAATTTCATCTTTAGACGGCTCAAAGAATTTTGTATTTTATTCTTTAATTCAATTGGTGGAACTTGTAGACTGTTAACCTTTCACTTTGACAATGAATTGTGAGAGCAGATGCACACCTGCAGTCCAATGAATTTTCTTGCAGCTCGAACATCAGTCTTATCAATGTACCATGAAACGTTATATAAATAGAAACTTCATTTTTTCAACTTTTGGCCACCTTTTAGACATTTTTCCCACTTTGCGACGGACGAAGTATTATAATTGAAGTGCTCTCCACAAAGCCTACAGTTATGGACCGGGATACCTATGAAATATTTCCGCCAGTGCCCGAATTTGAACCCGGGTCCATGGACCCAATCCCCTCTAATGAACCCCACGGAAGAGATTAATCCTAAACGAGCTATCTTGAAGTGCCCGAAAACCAAGAGAGACCACAATAACGAGCATCCGAAAGATCGATGTTTGGCCTCCGTCGGTCAGCCAGTGGAGTGGGAATCGATAGCGGTCGGATATAAGAGAGGTTTCCAGTTAGATGGCGCCATTGGGATTCATATTCATCCCACGGGTTTTTTGTTCGCGTAAATAATTCGTGTTCGAAATATCTTTGCGGTCATCTCCCATTTCCAGCTCACATTCAGTGGCGCGTGGAAGTCTCGAGTTAAGTTGAGTTCCGCCAGCGGAAGGGAAACTTCGGTTTCTGTCGGCAGAAATGGGCAGACTATATCCTTAAATTTACTTTGTTTTGATGGAGGAACGAAGTGCGCATGGATACTAGGAAGTGCGTATCGTAGCTTGGATATACTATTTAATTCAACATGAGAAAAATAAATAATAAAATTTTGTCGAAAAGTCAATCTGGAGAAGCGTACTTTAATTGCTTTTTACTTATTTCAGTGGTGACCCCTGATCGAAAATCGAAATGCTTTTGTGTAAAAGAAAGGATCTGAACTGTGCAATACCATTTTATCTAAGCTTAGATAATATTTATGTTGAAAGTAAAATCAACATCAGAAAAATAAATGCTAGTTGAATTGTTAATGAAGAGCAGGGTTCCTAAATTGTTCATTACTTTTTCAGAAGTGATTCTAGATACATAATCAAGTGGCTTTTGTACGTGACAAACGCTTTAAAATTTAAATGTCTACCTCGTTATACTAACCTATCGCCGCTTAGATAATATTCTTCCTTTCTGAAAATATAATCAGAATATGAAAGTAGAAGTTTGTTGGGTAGTAAATGGAGAGAGGGATACTTTAAGTTCTTTGTACTTGTATCAGAATTAGCCATCCATATTAGTTTTCCGCAGAAATGACATTTGTGAATTGCATGAAAAACTCAATATTTTACTTCCTATGTGTCACGAATTCGCTTCTTTAAACCCATGTTATTTGAAATGTATTTTGTAAAAAACATACTGCGGAAAGTGAGAATTTTGTGGGCGCTATCAAATGAAGGGAGAGTTTTTCTATGACGAAAATATATTTTTTTTTATTAAATTTATTTTACGGGGGAACATCCATAAATTAGTACATTTTTAAATAGGAAATGGTAGTGGCAAGGCAGCGTAGTAGCACTGAATGGGTAGAGAATTCAGCTACTGACCTGCTCGGGTGCGGGGTTCCTAACTGGGTCATGCCTCTGCACTCTCAAGCTGCGTGATAGTCTGGAATACCGCAGGCGGCGCAGGGGATGGAGCTGCACCCTCCCTTGCATCCCTGCCGCGCCCAGAAAGTATGAATTTCGCTCAATCTAGGGCTCAGCACCAGCTGAATACAGCCAGTAATCATTAGTTAAACCGAGCATCGGGATAAAAACTATTTTTTCTTCTGTTTTTGGTTTTGTAATTCTTAGCATAACCATAAAGTGAAAATTTTAATTCATTAAATTACATGCAAAACGTGAATTGAGGCGTTTTAATTGTTATACTGATGGGCGAGTGAAATTCGCAGTGTATAATTCATCTTAAACACTTCGGCTGATTACAACTGACTTGGAAAATAAAAGGCTGCCCTCAGACAACGCTGTGACTCGGTAAACTATCTCCCCGTTTCCTTAAAGAGAATAGCTTACAATCCAATGTAACCGGAAGCAGCTTTCAACTCTTCCTTTAATTCCTCGTTCCTCGTACATTTTGTCGTATCTTTATTGAGCGAGTTTTTTAGACGACTTTAAGGTTGGTTTTTTATGTACTGTTAACATAAAAACGTTGGTTGACGTGCAGATTGTTTGCGGTAGTACGAAAAGTTTCGGGATTTTTGTCGCAAACCATTATGTGGGTTAGTGGACGTGGGCAGTAACGTTGAAAGAGAATGCCATTGAATGCCCTCATAACACGAAAACGCTTAAACTGACTTTATAAAACGAGGCCACTTAGTTTGGCATTGTATGTAGATATTTCTGAATTCATTTCGTTGTGAAAATGTAATTTTCCCTTTGAAAGCAAACTCATAGCTCAGATGCAGATGTATGCCTATATCTACTGCGGAAGCTGAAGAATATCCATACATCCAAGCATACTCATCTCGTTGTTTTCTTTTGAGAAAACTGCCAAAATAGGCTAATGAATGGTTGTGACTGTTGAAAGTTGGGTATGCCCTCTCATATGTCAGACCCTATGCTTCTTCTGTCTGCGTCTTATTCACGCATTTCTTTGCATAAATCTGGATGGAGCATACAAACAAATGCCTTCTCTTAATCTCTTAAGATTCGTGATCTGCTTACACGTTCTCAATGTTCTTACTCTATTCAAATTATAATATTTCAATCGCCGTTTTTGTTTACTTGTCTCCCTCTTTCTGGTTTGGTCTTCTGAGTATTCCGACTGTTCTTCCGGCATGTTTGTGGGCTTTGAAATATAAATAAGACCTTTTTAGGCCCTTAATAGCGTTATAATGGGCAAATTTCCTCTAAGTTCATCAATTGCGTGTGTATAATGCATGGCGTAAAAACGTAACGGGAGATGTACTTTTTCTAGCTCATTATTAAAAAAAGCCCACCTTCAGCGTTCCTGATAACCCAGATCTCGTTGGGGGGGGGGGGGGGCATAATTTTCTATCTATCAATTAACATAAAAAGCAAATTTTCTCTGTCTGTCTGTCCTCAAATTCCCACAAGGAAATAATTGCTTTGAGTTCATTTTATTTATTCGCTTGCAGTCTTTTTTTCTTTTGCATAATGAAAATAGACATTTTGGGCGTGCAAAGTCGAGACCAGCGCCAAACGAAAGGAAATATTATAATGATTGTTATTCTATTATACTTATTCCGATTTTTGTTCGAAATCGTGAAAAATGGGCAACGGCCTGTCACGATGGAAACATCGGTTCCCGATCAGTCATCGAAGTTGAGCATCGTTGGGCTCGGCTCGAGTTTGGAGGGCTGATCCTCCGTTTCGACCGACTGCTGCTGCCCCTGTCTCCACGTGGCAGACAGTAAGTGCGAAATGACCTTAGCCGGCGAAGCACGTTAAACTAAAATAGTACTACTACTACTCGTGAAAACAGAGATAAAATAATGATATAATTGCTCAAAATATTGCCTTTTTTTCCTAAACCGTCCCCTTCACGACCGATAGTATTGTTGAAGTCGAGTCTCATAAGCAAATAATATATTGGGAATAAAGGCCCAAAACGGATCAACTGGGAATGATGAGTAGCTTCCAGGGTATGCTTTCCATAAGGAAAGCATACCCTGATCAGTGGAAAATTAATTTAGGACTCTCCTAGGAAAGACAGAGACGTGTTTGAATCATAAATACAATTTGGTAGTATTATGTTGGTCTACAGTATCCAATTTTTTATTAAAGACGACTCGGAATTGTAATTTTTACATCTGGAATTATGAACAAATCGATTTACTGCTGAGGCAGAATATTAGGGTTTTGAACGTGTGAGCGAAAAATGGAAATTTCGATTAATATTGGATTTGAAGATTTCAATATAATAATGTTTTGAAGTACTAAAGGCGGTTTTTTTATTTGAAGGAACATAAGTTAAAATTTTGTAAACATGATATATAATTTAGAGTGTCTGTACGCATGTTAATATGTGTATGCATACGTTTGCCTAACATTCGCTATTGTGAAGGTAGCGAAGTAAAAGGGAAAGGGATGGCAAATAAGCCATGACAGATGCTAAGGGAGAATCATGAGTTCAATTTAAATAAATTTTCGCCATGTATGACGGGGTTTTTATTTGACTATAATATTACTAATTCACTATAGTCTCTATCTGTCAGGCACGCCTGTTTGAAGGAGTTCCAGGTGACCTAGGGATTTGGAATTAGGCGTGAATACCAGTCGTGACCTAAAACCATTGAGGTAGATCGAGAGGGCATAACGTAATCAAACTGTGACGTGACAACAAAAAATATCCACCATGTTGCTTCCCCCTGATCTTTCCTTGCTTGCCTTTTGGTAGTACGGAGGCGTGGACACATTAGCGTATTTTAAGCCAGAATATATATACCTCCTGTTGAAAATTTAAGGTATGTAACTCTTGAAACATATATTAGTTACTTGAAACTATTGATTCTACTCGATTTTACTTTGAAGCCTCGCGTGTAATACGTATTAGTATTTATTAAAGTAATAAAAATATATTTATATACATGAAGAACGTATTTTCATGAAATAAATTCATGTTGATTTCATCGGGGGAACAAAGATGGCAGACCGGTTTCAATTTAAGTATTGGCCAACATAGCAAGCGACCTCTCCATTTATCCCAATACGTAAAACCGACAGGGAAATGGGGAAAACCCCCACAACAATTTGAATGGGATTCTTTAACCCCATATCCTTTACGTTTAGCCCAACAGGAAAAGCATTGATTTTGATGCAGGGATTTTCTTTCGTGCTGTTTTAGATTACTTGCCCTTAATGTATAGGGATGAAATTTGCGTCATTGGGTAGCTGAAAGAATTCAAAACCGGTTAAAAATATAGTAAAAACAGCAAACAACAATTTAAAGGAGTTGTTATTACCCCTGATTTGTAAAATTTTACCCTCATTAAAAAGCATGGAACTCGACGCAGTGTTATACCTTTGCTTTTTCAAATTAGTTTGACTCAAGATTCAAGGTTGAAACTTTCACTGTTGAATGGCTAAAAAAAATCTGTATTTCATTCATGCATTTGTTTTTCGTATAACCTTCGCTTTTGTCTGAAATTTGAGTTTTTGGGTCCAAAACACTTTTTTTCACTCTTTGAATAATTTGAATTTTATAATTTCCTTGGCTACCGCAGTTTGGGATTTAAATGGGAACTTATGCCTGAGGCCTCTATGACTTCAAATTAGTTAATGTGTTCAATATGAGAATTCTAGAAAGATTCAGTGTATAAGGGATATTTTTCACCATATCATCTCTATGGGTGGTTAATGAATGGTATGTGTTATGCAAAATGGTATATTCATTTTTCTCGTCTCATCACGGGGATTATTTTAATCCTTGGAAATAATTTTAATTTTTTCTTTTTCCTGACGAATTTCAACGGGCACCTTCTCCTAGTTTGGAGAATACTAGGCCAGCCAAACCTAGGTCGGCTACAGTTATCCACAGCCGGTTAACCGCAGTCTCTCGCGCTTCGGGATTGCGCTCGGGCTATCTAGGGTAAAAAATCGCGTGCACATGTGGTATTCTAAATAAAAGTTAGGTGGTCTTTGGAAAAGTTCACCCTGAAATACGTTAAAAATAAGAGCGAAATGGTGAAACTGCCAAACCAATATAATGTACTGAAGTAATGTGTTCAGTTTCACCGCTATCGCGCATGCAACTGGAAAGAACTAATAGACGCTCTGATATTATCTCTGCGATACCGATCGATAATTACCTCTTTCGCTGTTACGCTACCTCTTACGCTCTACCGTAATTAATATGATGCAGGTTAAAGGAGAGAATGGATTTTGTTTTAAAATTGGATTAAAAAATTATAATATTGAAGTATTGAAATGAATATTCAAAATACGGATGACCAGAACATAGGATCGGGGATTGGTCCAAGTAAGCTTATTAGGAGCGGTAGGCGGCCGCTGGTGACCAGGACCGGGTGATTAGGGGAGTGGACTGAATAAGAGGCAGAGCAAATGAAAAATGTGTGGATCGGTTCGCCTGCGAGACAACATTCAAGACTACTTGCCTCAAATACAAGTAAGTACACATTACGAGTAATTCTGAGTTGGTTCTCTAAATTCAAGGCCATTTGCATTGAGCGGCAAGGTAATACTAGATATTCAGGAATTTTAGCCACCATTATGAGCCTACTTAGGCTTATGTTGTACCACATCCGGCCAGCAATATATCAAGGCAATCCTTTGTTCTCCTAGTGGACAAAGGCACATTGTTCACGCGACTAGAATTAACGTCGGCCCGACGTCGTCGGGCTAACAAAATCACTTTCTACTTCGGCAGGTTATTTCTGGTTCACTCACCTACTCTTGCTCACTTAATCTTCACCACGGTCGAAGATTTTGAAATCGTACTGTGCCTGCTGCTTACCAGCTTCTCTATGCTCGCGAGGTATTTTTGTTTGTGCAAGATTTTACACGATAAAATCCAGAAATTTATTTATTATTTCACTATTTAAAATTATATCACAATTTAAAATACAGCTTTACAGATCAAGTATAACGCTGTCAAATTAAGTTGAAAATGTTCACCCGAAATCTTAGAGAGTTTATAAATTATTCTTCTAGCGATTAAGACTTGCTCACTTCTACAAAGTCATTTTATTTATTGGTTGGTCAAGATATGTTTTAATTAGCGCCGATGCATCGAGAAATTAAAAAATGATAATTCTGACTGATTCTATTAATCGATTTCACTGAAGATGAGGTGTTTTTAAAGTTAGTTTATTGGAGCTATTTTTGTTTATTTAGAGATTTGCGTGAAACTTTTCAAACGTGTTCTCATAAGTGTTATCAATAGATAAAAGTGAAAAAAAATTGCACCATACTGATTTGGTTTTTTTGCAATTCAGTGCTATTTTAATACGTATCTTTATAGCGCATGACTTATATTTCGTAATAATTCGATTACTTATGTACAGATTTTCTTCTAAAGGCGAAATAATACATTTTCCATTATTATAGTTGTTGCTAAAAATATCAAGAATTTCGTCTAAACGTGAAATAATACATTTCCCATTATTATAATTGCTGCTAACAAATATCAAGGTCTCACGACGAGTCCAATATTCGAAAAAAAATCTTTCAATGTAATATCGTCTAAATTTCGATTTCCGCGCCGAAAACCCATCAAAACATCCTTTAATTAAGGCAAAAAATGTAAAATATGATTATAGTATCATTTCCATTACTGCGTATATGGTTAATTCCACCGCATTAAGAGATTCACTTAAATTAAATGTGGTCCTAAATATTGAGTTATCTTCTTATCCTAATGCCTACTTGAATATTTGCATCACTATTATAAAATATGATTACTTACCCCAATACCTTAGGTAATGTATCTGTATAAAATAAAGAAAATGTAAAATATTTTTGAGATTAAGTGGAAATTGAAGTTATAGGAACTATTTTAGTGCGGGAATATCCCACTTACATATACGTTCTAGAAGAGTAGGTATATGAGTCTATATGTATATTCACTAATGGGTCTATATGAGCCGCTTGTGTTGCAAATCAAAGTTGACCTCACCATGGCCTATCTTGCCCCTGAACAAAAACTCCAATGACGCTCCAAATACAGAGGCGCCCAGGGTCCGCAGAAAATCATTACGTACATTCTCTAGTTCGTTAACAGAAAACCGTAGTTTACTAAACTAATATTAGCAGCTCCTAACAAAAACTTCGGCTGTTTTAGATATAAGACGCCGGAAATGAAATGCAAATGTGCATGGAAATCTATTCCTTCGTATCCGTTTATAATTTTGCCTCCACCAGCAAATACCGAAATGACGATCGTCTTATTACTTCTTTTAGAAGAAATTTTGAATCTTTCAGTTTTAACTTGTTCTAGTGTAATTTTGTGGTAGTATATTATTGTAATTTACCTTGTGATTTTACTCCGAATGCTCCAAAGTCAATTTTACGACAAAAAAAATCAGCTGTGGAACATGAAAAATAACTCTTAAGGTGAAAATTAATTTGAAAAATTAAATTGAAACCGAAATGAAGAAAGATTATTGACTAAGACATGGAGCCTTATGTACCCCATTAAAGTCAAACCTGTGTTTGAAAAACTATATTGATTAAAATAGATAGTAAATATATGCTAAGGATCCTCCAACGGATTGAAGAATACAATAATTTTGAAGGTGGAAGGATGACGATTCAATGCAACTCAACCGATAAGCTTATCCAAAATATTTTTTGCATTTAGCTTGAGGAGGAGGAATATCAATGTCATATATTTGTTTAGGCCTTTACTCGATAGTCATTTGAGGGGAATGTATTTAAAAACGTTCGAGATAATCTCTATCGGGTGACTTCGTAATCACGACTTACAGCCACGAGTGGTCCGAGAATTTGGCTTGTTTGAGCTGCTATAAACGATGCAATGCAACCTTCCGGTTGGAGTTTGCCTGACCCTGGATTAACAGGTCGGGTTGGGACCAGAGAGAGATTATATCGAACGGTTAATGTTAACTGCATTTTCTTATAGCGGTTGAAGCACGCCTAAACCTCGAAACATTCATTATTGCATCTCGTGACTACTTAATTATCCTCAAAGAGATAATCTAGTGCGGTTTCAGACTCAGACCCCCATGGCGATGATTCACGTCCTATTCCGGTTGTGGTAACGGACTTGAAGCCGATTTAGATTAGCGGTACAGTTTAATTTGCTCGTCGTTTTCAAGTCAAACCCCTACGGTTGAAGATAGGCTGTTTACCCAGGATGCGTATTCCTCCGTCCTCCCGTTACTCTGGACGACATGCAACTTTAAGTTACTCGATTGATTGGTCGGCCATCTACGAGCCCTGCTCATCAAATGTCCATATTAAATGAGTTCAGTTCAGTTTTTAGGAAACCACAAACTTAACAATCGGTCAACTGAGTAGTTGCATGTGAGTGCTGTCTCATAAGATCCCTTGGTAGTCACTCATGGCATCAAATTTTTGCGTGTTGAAATCGGCTTGGTATGGTGGACAGAGTATTTATTTGCTTCCCATCCCAAAGGCCCCGGTTTGTTTCCGGACGCCGTGATTTTTCTCTGGAATCCCAATTCATAGTTGGGTGTCATGTAGAGAGCACTTAAAGGCGCAAGTCCGTCAGATAGAACGTAAAATTGTGACCTTCTTAAGTACGTCGCCTGGTTTCTCTCAAACCTTACTCCACCCCCTAAATAATCACTTCCCTCGCCGTCTTAACCACCTATACTTAGGCCCAGTTTTCTAATCTCTAGTTAACAATGACCGCAAGATCAAGTAGGTTTTTCGTTGACTTGATGTCAAGAATTCAGATTCTGTACATTCCATCATACTGTCGGTTAGTTGGCGTGAGCGTTATCGATGGAAGAACGCACTAACTTCGGTTTCCATACCGATAAAATAATAAACCAGATATTATAAAACCGGGCCTTGAAGTCTCAAGTGGGATCTGGTCTGTTGCCTTCCTAGGCTACCAAACAATCAAATACGTATGCAACAAAGTTTTTCATGTCAACGCCTAGTCAAAATTATGAGACTACCTATTTAGGCATCTCAGAGCTTGGCTCTCGTTCTAGCTGGTACTTGGTGGACTCGCTTGGTATTGAGGTCTGGGAAAACGGTGAACCTATTGATGAATGGACAGAGGAAGCAAAGGTCTCCATCGGGGTCCTATGGAGGGATCTTCGGTCCCTTGGCCCCACCTTCTCTGCCGCATATGCGACGCATACACTAAGATGCACGGTGTCAAAACCCTGGAGAGTTGAAATAAAATCCATAAGATTGCTAACTCCTTGAGTACTCCGGGATTTCTCGATAATACATTTGGGCTTTGACCTGGATTTTTCCGGATCTTCATCAGACCCCTATGATATACGAGGTAATTTTGTAGGATCGTGAGCTTAATTTCGCATTGAGTATTAGAGAGCATCATGTTGTATCTCTTCAAATCATGAAATTTTGTGCCGAGGCCGATATTTGATCGCTTTCTATTTCAACCTATTCGTTTCCATTTCTCTGTGATTTCATTTTTTTGACTGTGTTAGCATTAAAGCAGCTATGGTGCTTGTTGAATGAATATTCTACCCAAAACTCCCATACGTGCACTGGGTGTCTATGTCTACATCTACATCTACATATTACCCCGCAAGCCGCCTCAATAGGCGTGTGGCGGGGGGTGTTAGGACACCAGCCGTTTACATATAAAAAGGAAACGCTCTATGAAATTACGCCTTGCATTTATTAAAGTCCCTTATTGTTCGGGGGAAAAACGAATTCCCATACCTATCCGTTCGGCAAAATATCTCTCTTAATTTATCGTTTCTGTCGGACCTGGAACTATAGTGGGGTTCTAATATGATGTTCTCCGTGTCGCTCTGAAAGATATCTATTCTCAATTGCTCAAGTAATCTAAGCCTAGCGCGCAGCCTCCGAGTCTCTAGCGGCTCCCAGCCTAATTCGTTTAACATCTGCGTAACGCTGTCTGTACGCCCGTAGCAGTTTTTGACGAATCGCGCAGCTTTCCTTTGTATTTTATTAAGTTCCCGAATTAATTCTTTCTGCACCGGATCCCATATGCTTGCTGCATATTCAAGGTGTGGCCGGACGAGTGCGAAATAGCACCTCTCTTTTACTTTTTCATCTGAGAATCTTCCCACAATACGCTTGACGAATCCTAGCTTCTTCAGAGCTCTGCCACAAATATTTCTTATATGTGTTCCCCACGATAGGTTTGAGGTTATCGTAACTCCCAGATACTTAACTTCATCTGTCGCCTTTATCTTAACGCCATCCACAGCATATACACGGGGATAGTTGGACGACCTCCGCAAGAAATGTACCGCCGCACATTTGCTCAGATTAAGTTCGAGTCCCCACTCTTGGCTCCACACATGAACGTTGTTTAAATCCGATGATAGAATTTCAAAGTCAGAGTGATCATTAATTTCGCGATAGATGACAGCGTCGTCAGCAAATAAACGTATTTTACTGCTAATTCGAGAGCATAGATCATTTATGTATATAATGAACAATAGGGGGCCGATTACGCTTCCTTGTGGGACACCTGATGTCACTTTAACGACATCAGAGCTAATTCCGTCAAGAACTACCTTTTGCTTACGATCACTCAAAAAGTCGCGTATCCAGTTTACTACTGTTTCGTTTAGGCCGCATGACTGTAATTTGTATAAAAGTTTGTTGTGAGGTACCGTGTCGAAAGCTTTCTTAAAATCTAGGAATAATGCGTCCACTTGTGTTTTCGATTCACCAGATTTGAGAACGTCATGAAGAAAGAGCGCGAGCTGTGTTTCACATGATCTACCTTTCCGAAAGCCGTGCTGACAGCCATGAAGGAAGTTGCGACTGTCCAGGAACGTCATGATATTGCTAACGACGATATGTTCGAGTATCTTGCCTATAATAGACGTTGATGAAATTGGTCGATAGTTCCCTGGGTCATGTCTGTTTCCCTTTTTGAATATCGGTGTAACGTTTGCAATTTTCCAGTCTATTGGTATCTTTCCTTCAGACAATGACTTCTTGAATATTATGTCTAAGAACGGTGCGATCTGTGGCGCTAATTCCTTGAGGACACGCGCGGGTATTCCCTCCGGACCCGGAGATTTACTATTTTTGATCGACTGTAGCTGTTTAGTTATCCCATCACATTGAATAGTGATTTCTTTCATCGGTTCCTCAGTGAATGAAATGTCGAGATAACATGGAGTATCGTCTGTAGTGTATACACTTTCGAAGTGGGAATTTAACGTGTTAGCTTTGTCAATATTATCGGTGACAAGTTTGCCATCTTTATCAAATAACGAATCTACGGTTGAAGATTTTCCCTGAAGCTCTCTCGCATATGACCAAAAAGATTTCGGATTTTCTTCGAGTAATTCACCAAGTACTTTTTTCTTGAAATTTCGCAATGCAGTACGCATTGATTTCTTGGTTTTTGAGCGTTGTGACGCGTAACTTTCTTTTGCTTCAAGTTCCTTCGATTTGTCACCTAACGTAATGGACTTTTTGAATAAGTTGTACAGTTTTCTCTGTCTCTTAAGGTCCCTCCTAACATCATTGTTATACCAGCGAGGTTCTTTACTATCACATTTCAATGTTTGCGGAATATATTCGTTGATTCCCTGGCGTAGAATTTCTAAGAAATATTTCCATGATGCATCAGTGCTTTTGTCCTCTGTTTTAGCTACGAAGTCAGTGTACGAATCATTAAGCATCTCGCCAAATTTTATGAAGTTGCATTTATCAAATAGATAAACATTGCGTTTCGGTTTTACAGCTGACTCTACTTCAAGTTTTAAGGCTGCAAAAATTACTCTGTGATCACTTATGCCATCAATAATATCGAGTTGTTTTATCAACCTAGGATGGCTTACTGCAAAAAGGTCTAATATTTTATTTCCTCTCGTAGGCTTGTCAACTACTTGGGCGAGTGAGTGCTTAGTAAGTGTGTTGAGTAAGATCTCGCTGATTTCCCTATTCCTTGAATTTGGCTTTACAGTGTAAGAATCCCAATTTATAGATGGCAGATTAAAATCTCCCCCAATAATGATTACACTTTTACTGTCTCTCAAAGTAAATGCGGATATTTGATTTTCTAATTGGTAAATAATATCAGCTTCGGAGTTTGGAGGTCTATAAAAAGAGCAAACATGTATACTCCTTTTGTTTCGTTGTTTAATTGTACACCATACGCTTTCTATTTCATTATCAGTTATTTCATGGGCGGTGCTGTGTAAATGTGATTTAACTGCTATAAAAACTCCGCCTCCTGTCCTATCGCTTCGATCGCATCTGTAGATTTTATATCCTGGAGGAAAAACTTCGCTGTCACTTATATCCTCTGTAAGCCAGCTCTCCGTTCCTATGACCACGTCTGCGTCCTGAAATATATGCTCGATTTCAGCGCGCTTGTTTTTAACGCTACGGCAATTAACTACTACAAAGTTAATGTCATATTTTGTAGATTGAGTGTCGGTTGGTTCTTTTCCACGCTTATGGGTATTAGGTGGGCGAATTTCACTGGAAGTGCTTATTACATTTGATATAATTTCTTTCGCTGGAGTACGCGTTTTGGGAATATTGTCGCTATTTTCCGGCTTTAGTCCTTCTAAGTTTACTTGGATGTGAACATTTTCGCAATGCGGACTTCCTCGGAGGCTACGTTCGGTTAAATCTTTACAAATCCCACTAGATGACCTACCCTCTAGTCTAAAAAATATCTACAGTGCTCAAAAATCCTACGAGCCACCCGTTCAGACGCCTCGTTGGAATAATGCACCCCAGACGAGTTGAGGGGAGCCCGGCACGATCTAAGCACCGGCCGAAGATCCACGAACTCTGCCCCAATGCTCACACAGAATTTCCACAGCCTCTTGTTGATCCAGGCAATCCTGTCCCAAACTCGAGGGCCGCAGTCAGTCCGTGGAACAATGCTGCCGATGGATAGTCGCAGATCGACACCAGTGCCCCTCCGAACGCGTTCCACCTCCGAGTTTAGATCCCTAAAGGAATCCAAGATCTCATCGGCTCTACGCTCGGAAGCATCATTGGTGCCGACATGGGCCACCAACCGCAGTCTAGAGCAGCCCGTGTCCTTCACCGCTGCTTTTACCACCGCCGTAGAATTGGGTACGATTCCCCCTGGTATACACCAGGAGGTGACCCGTTGGTCCGCTCCGTCTCTCCTTGCCCTCTTCTCTAACTGGGGGAAAATCCGCCGGACGTTTGAACTCCCTAACAATACTATCCCTGCCCTCCCAGCCCGGCTGCCGTTCGAAGTTGAGTCCCTTGCAACGGGGGGTTCGTTCCTGACCTCGCTAACTGGCCCCCCAGAATTGTCCTCCGACAAAACCGCGAAGCTGTTGCGAACGGGGATGGGATTAGCCTCCGCTTCCCCCACTCCCCGACTCGGCCGAGCCACCGCCCCCCGCCCTTGGGGCACAACCACCCACCCGGGCCCCAGGCTGTGAGTCATCCCCCGACCCGAAGACCGCACCGTCTTCCCCAGGGCAATCGCACTTGCTTTCGCCCCCGAGCATGCCCGGGACACCACCTTGGTGCTGTGCAAGGTCCCGGGAGAAACACTACGACCACCGGATCCCGAGAACCCCCCACAACCCGCAACCCGGGCGTGCATCTCCGCAACCAACCTCTCAAGTTCGGCGACACGTGCCTCGAGGAGGTCGCTCTTCACCTTGCTCTTGAGGTTCGCTACAGAGGAACTAGGGCCGGCCATACTATTCTACAGGCTTTAGCACTTAAACGATGTGAATTTACACTAAGTCCTCTAAATGTATAAGGCGGGTATAAGCGAATCAAGCACGATACGCAAGGTTGCGTAAGAAGTACTTTCTAGCAAAGTAGTTAGACGGTTAAAGAACAAAAATGCGATGGATCAGTTACTAGAACATGCACGCACGTATGGGATCAAATGATTATTAAGAGTCAATATTAATACCTAGAAACTATTAATAATTTTAAGTTCTATAATACTACTTAACCACAAAAGCAAGACAAATTATAACTAAGCAATCACGACAAACTAGTAAGACACTTGAATAAAGGAAAATAAATTAAAGAAAATAAGATGGTCAGCGACTACTTATCCGTTACACCGTCAGCTGCAGGACCAGGCTGCTTCACAACACTACTTCACATCACAACACTACTTCACTTCACAATACTACTTCACTTCACAATACTACTTCGCAAAACATGTCGTGGCCACATGCATAGTTTCTGAAGTCAAGATGTACGCAGTACATACTTCTTTTGTTTTATTATTATCTTCACACCGTAATCAGTCCAATTGAAGTAGAAATCCTCACCCAGGAATATTCACGGAGGAAGTTATTAAATACAAACATATTTATCTTAAGAATTCTAGCCACGGGCTCCGAAATCCTTTACAACATCCCTGATTATACGTGATTTTCCTCCCTATAATATTGCTAAACACCTGGATTACTCCTTAATATTTTAGATAGAAATACAGTCCCTTTGGCATCTTGGCTCCATGGGCAATTGAATCATAAACAGTGTCATTTCATGTCAAACTAACCAGGATAGCGAACCGATCTTTGATTTTCATGGAATTTGGCAAATTAAAATAACTCATAAAAAGAATGACAGACTTAATTTGTCATAATATTTTATTCTTCCAATGTTGAGTTATAATTCATTAAACGTTTAACTCATTTAATTCATTAACGTTTAAGTTTATACGATATTGTAAACCAAGTAATTTGATTTTGAAAAGTCTTGAAATGAGTGTTTTTAAAATTTTGGAAAAAAAAGTTATGCATTTCCTCTGTTAGAAGCTCTTCAAAATATTTTCTCTTGGGATTGCCGTGGAATGAACTCGTAAATGAATTTCATAAAAGATTGTGTCATCTAATTATTTGATATCACAGAGTATTAGCAATCCATTTGACCGAGGATTGTTGTATCCTCTAACAATCAGCCACTGGTGAACTAAATTAAATGTGCTGTTGCTCCATTGGGCATGCTAAATCTCTCTTTGCCAAGTATTTTATCGTTCACTGAGGCTATGCATTATTATCCTCAAATATCCACGACATTATATTTTGCATTCGATTAAATTATTACACATTATAGAGCTGTTTCTGACCATCATAACATTTTATATATTGATGCTTATATAATATTCAGTGAAATTCAACGTTTACTTCACTTTCTATATGACTGCAGAGGGCACAAATAAATATTTATCCATGTAAATATGTCAGAGAATGTGTCACCATTTAATCAGCTGCACCTTACAAATATCTCTCGAAAGATTTGTGTTGTCTGTCAGCCGAAAAATTTGGTTAAATGTTTCTTTATATTAATATATATGCTAGTGGCTACTTCGTTAAAGATAAGAAATTTAATACTTAAACATATAGTGAGAGTGGTAATTTGTAGTCAAATGCCCCAAAGGTGGTTGGAACGGTAATCGTGGGTCATTGAGAGCACATTTTAATAATTTTTAGTTGAAAAAAAGTTTTGGACCACATTTAAGTGCATCTGTTTAAGTGTTGGAACTCACCATATACTCACAATCAGTAATGGAAGTGATACAAGAATTATATTTTAATTTTTTTCCTTGCATCTGCATATTCCGTGCATCTGTTTAAACGTTGGAACTCACCATATAGACAATCATGGCATTAATACAATAATTATATTTTGAATTTTTTTCTTTGTTACTGCATGTTATGACTGGTGTTTTCGGCGCGGTATTCGAGATTTAGACGAAATTGTATTGAAATGTTTTTTTTTTCGAATATTGGACTCCGCTTTACACCTTGATATTTGTTAGGAATAATTACAATAATAATAAATGTAATATTTCGCGTTTAGATAAAAAATCTGTGCACATGTCATCGAATTATTACGAAATATATCTCATGTGCCATAAGGCTATGTTTTAAAAATAGAATTGAATTGCTAAAAATCAAATCCGTATGGTGCAAATATTTTCACTTTTATATGTAGATATCCCCTTACTCATGGACTACAACCTTGTCGTGGTTGAAGGGCTTGCGTGCTCCGATGACCCCTAGAGCTGCACTGGCGGGAGCATTGCTCCTGGTAGGGTCACCCATGCCAGATTGGTCGAAGGTTAGGAGACAGACGAATGGTAGTCCGCGCAGCGTCTGTACCTCAGTGAGGCGGCTGCAAAAGGCGTCTGACCCCAGTGGGGCGGCCTCTGAAGTGATGGTGTCACGTAAAAAACACTATTGAGTAAGGCCACGGAAGACTATCTCAATTAAAACAAAAACCTTGAAATTATGGACAGTTCTCAATTGATAATGAATCCTGGCAACTACGGGACTCGGCCAAGAGGGCCGGGTGTCGTGCCCGGCAGCGGTGGGAGCAAGGCCCCTGCGGTCGTCATCACACGAAATCCTTGCTCAGACGTAGCAGCAGCAGAGGAAAAGAAGATAAAGAAGAGGAACGAAACTATCAGAATAGGCACGTGGAATGTTAGGACTATGCTGAGGGCGGGGAAGCTAGAGAATATAAAGCAAGAAATGGAGAGGGTGGGTGTAGACATCATGGGTCTGGGTGAAGTAAGATGGAAGGATGACGGGGATTACTGGAGCGGCGACTATAGAGTAATTTATAGTGGAGGGAATGAAAGTCAGCGCGGGGTTGCATTCGTAATGAAGAGGAAACTCGGTAGAAAAGTAGTGTATGCAGAACAGGTGAGTGATAGGATAATAGTCGTGGAGCTAAAAGCAGAACCAACGAATTTAGTTATAATCCAGGTTTATATGCCTACCTCTAATCATAAAGAGGAGGAGGTAGATGGGGTGTACGATCAGCTAGAGGAAATAATTGGTAGGATACCAGGAAGTAAGCACCTGGTAGTAATGGGGGATTGGAACGCGGTGGTGGGTGAAGGAAGAGATGGGCGGGAGGTGGGCGATTACGGGCTAGGAAGGAGAAACGACCGGGGCGAGAAAGCTGTGGAGTTTTGCCGCAGAAATAACCTAGTAATTACGAATGCTTGGTTCAGACATCATCCTCGACGTAGGTACACTTGGAAGAAGCCGGGAGACACAGATAGGTTCCAGATAGATTATATAATGGTACGTCACAGATACAGGAATAGTGTTAAAAACTCGCATACTTATCCAGGAGCTGATGCAGACACAGACCACAACTTATTAGTCATGAAATGTCGGGTAAAACTGAAAAAGATAAGAATGGGAAGGAGGGTACGAAAGTGGAATACGGAGGCATTAACTGGGGAAATGAAGAAGAAGTATCGGGAGAAGGTGGATGAGAGAATGGGTGAGGACCATGGAGTTAAATCAGTCGAAGATGAATGGGGAAGTTTGAGAAACGGAATTATAGAAGCGGCGAAAGCAACGGTAGGCGTAGTGAGTGCAACTAAAATTAGAAAACCGTGGATCACGAAGGAGATGATCAGGGAGATGGAGGAGAGAAGGAAATGGAAGAGCGTAAACTCAGAGCTAGGTCAGAGAAAATACCGAGAATTTAATAACAGGCTTAGAAGAGAAACAAAGAAAGCAAGAGAAGCGTGGTGGAGAGAACAGATCGACGCGTTAGAGAAATACCAAAAAGAGGGAAGAGCAGATGCATTATATCGGAAAGTAAAGGAACTGACGGGTGGTAACAAGGGAAGGGGAATTACAACGATAACAGACAAGACGGGAAAGATGATCGTAGAACCGAGAGAGATCCAGGAGAGGTGGAAGGAGTATGTTGAAGAGCTCTATAGTAAAGAAACAAAGCCCAATAGGTTAGATATAGAAAGGGAAGACGACATCGACAGCGATGGCATCGGACCAAGTATCCTAGATAGCGAAATCGAAAGAGCTCTAAGAGACATGAAAAGGAATAAGGCGGTAGGAATAGATGACATACCTGCAGAGTTTTTAAAGAGCATGGGGAAGAACGGAAGAGGAAAACTTTTTGCGCTTATTCGTAGGATTTATGAGGACGGAGTGTGGCCGGAAGACTTCGCGAAGACTGTACTAATTCCTATACCGAAAAAGAGTAAGGCAAAAACTTGCGAAGACTATAGGACAATAAGCTTAATATCCCACGCGGCCAAAGTAGTTCTGAGGATTCTAAACAGAAGGCTAGAGAAGAAGGCAAATGAATACCTGGGTGACGACCAGTTCGGGTTTAGGAGAGGGACGGGAACGCGAGACGCTATAGCGGTGATGAGGACGCTAGTAGAAAGAAACCTAGAGTATGGGCAGGATGTTTTTGCATGCTTCGTAGATTTCGAGAAGGCGTTTGATCGGGTGGAATGGACGAAATTAATGGGAGTGTTGAAGAAATTAGGAGTCGATTGGAGGGACAGGCGTCTGATTCGGAATTTGTATATGAACCAGGCGGCGCAGGTTAGGGTAGCCAATGGAGAATCGGGATGGGCCACGATAGGACGGGGAGTGCGGCAAGGGTGCCCACTATCGCCGTTGCTTTTTAACGTGTATTCAGAGGAAATGGTAAGGGAGGCATGGGGGGAGGAGGAGGTAGGAATAAAGGTAGGAGGGGAGCTGATAAAATCAGTGAGATTTGCAGATGATCAAGCATTAGTTAGTCAGTCTGCCAAGGGGTTGCAGTAAATGGTGAATGCGTTAGAGGTACAGTGCGAAAAGTATGGGATGAAGAGCAACCGCAAGAAAACGAAAGTAATGAGATTTTCTAGAAGTAAGCAGGCGGGGCTGAATATAAGGATGGGAGGGCAGAAGATAGAGCAGGTCGAGCAGTTTACGTATCTCGGAAGTATTTTGGAGGCGAATGGGTTTAGTGGTAAGGACATCAGATGCAGAATTGCGCTCGCTAAAGAAGCATTTTCGAAGAGAAGGGAATTGATGAGGGGGGGTCTGAGAAGAGACGTAAAGAAGAGGCTGGTGAAAACTTTAATATGGAGTGTGGCGCTATATGGGTCGGAAACGTGGTCATTGCGAAGGGAGGATGTGCGTAGACTTGAGGCGTTTGAGATGTGGGTTTGGAGAAGGATGGAGAAGGTTAGCTGGATGGCGAGAAAGACGAACGAGGAGGTATTGGATATGGTCGGAGAGGAGAGGAAGCTTGTGGCAGAGATTCGGAGAAGGCAGAAGAGATGGATGGAGGAGGTTTTGAGAGGAGAGGGCATGCTGAAGAGAGTGATAGAGGGGAGAACACTGGGGAAGCGTGGGAGAGGAAGGAAAAGGATAGGAATTCTGGACGAAATAAGAGGAGGTAGAAGATATGAAGAATTGAAGAGGGATCTAATAACTTAGGAGGGGAAGCGAGACAATTTCTATTAGGTTGGGATACAAAATGGGGACTGTCCAAGAACCTACCAATCAGCTGGTAAAATACTTGAATGAATGAATGTAGATATCACTAATGAGAACGAGTATGAAAAGTTTCACGCTAATCTGTACATAAACAAAAATCTCTCCAACCACCTTAGTCGTCGTCGGTCCACATCCTGAACTGTTTCGCTCGAGAGTCGCTCGGGCACTCAACCTGCGAGATCGAAAGCAAACAGAATAACTTTCGTTGCATCCCAACGATCCGCACCGACGGCCTGGAAACTGAAAATTGCCTCTCGTTTCAAAGTCCGCTCGCCTGCGCGGCACCGTTTCAATCCGGGGAACACACACGGGAGGCTACGTACAGCACCGACGCAAACCACATGCTTACATTTTTTTTCTTTATCTCCCCCGTCGCTGGCTCCGCGCGAATTGAGATCTGGGCACCAAAGTGGCTGGTGTCTGTGTGAGAGAGGGGAGAAGATAGTGGAGGAGAGAGAGAGCGAGCATTCCATCGCCTTGTGGGACAAATATTGACCGATGGCTGCGCGTGCTCTTGTGACGATGTAGTGGGAAAGAAAGTAGTCTTGTTTTTTTGTGTCTCTGGGACACGTTTATAGGTGGCGCGGAGGTTGTTGGTCGCAGAGCGCGATTGGGTTGTTTAGCCCTTTTTTGAGTGCAAGGAGGCTCATCGCGTTCCTCTTATCTCTCACGAAAAGTGCCTGTCGCGATCCTTCTGCAGTCTCATGTATTGAAAGTTACTGAGGTGGCTGGAGTGAGAATCGTGGGACATTGAGCGCACATTTGAATAATTTTTCGAGTAAGTCGTAAATGAAACTCGAACCACATTTCATTTAAGTACATTGTTTATCCGGGGCAGCTCACAATACACACGGCAATGGAAATGATACGAGAATTATATTATACATTTTTGCCTTAATTAAATCATGTTGTGAATTGAAATGATAGTTTTCGGCACTGTTTTTTAAATTTACCTGAAAATTATATTTGAATAATTTTTTTCGAATATTTGACCCGGCGTGACACCTTAATATGTGTTAGCAATCATTTAAACAATATTAAATGCTCAACTTCACGTTTAGAAAAATCTATACACATGTAATCGAATTATTGTGAAATATATCTCATGTGCCATAAGGCTACGTGTGGAAATAGCATTGAATTGCCAAAAAGCCAAATCAGTAAGATACAATTTTTTATAAGAATGGAGAGGAAGTTGTTGAAGGAGAGTAAGAGGTGGCGGAGTAGATGGATGGAGCAGATGATTAAGTGCAAGGGGATGCTCCTGGCGGTGATGGAGGGGAGGATGTTAAGTTAGCGGGAAAGGTGGAGGAAGAAAATTGGCTTCCCAAATGAGATGAAGAGAAAGTTTCTATACAAGAAGTAGAATTGCAGATGGCAGTTCTTCTATATCAATTCACGGCAATCTTTATCTGTGGGTTACCGTAAATGAATAATGAATGTCTCTTTTCAACAGCATTACCCTGAAAAAATAATCTGCAGCGAGAGATTTTGTAGAAATATACTTCGGCTTAATGTAGGTAGCCTCCTACTCCATTTTGCCACGATTAAATTATTCTAACTCTTCCCAGTCATGTCGTGGCGCGGACGTTGCTGCTCGCAGTGCGCGGGTGAACGCTTTTGGACAGGTAAGGGAGCTGAGGAAGCACCCGCTTTGGGAATAAAATGAAACTTCCTCGTGAACGGAAGCGGGGAAAGTGTAGGGAAGGCGGCCGTACTGCCCTGGGCCGCAAAAGGAAGGCACCACTGCCCCCGCGCCGCGGGTGTGCAAGTCGTAGAGGGAGCCTCCGGGGACTTCCGTGCGATCGCCCGGCCTTCCTGCCACCGGCGACTTCCGCGCCAGCCACCTAAAAAAATAAACTGCGATAACAAGTCAATAAGCTGTTTTTTGCACGGTTGGGGTCGCAGCCCTCCACGAGAGATAAGGTGGAGACCACAGTTCAATGCTCATTGCACTTCAAGGTAGTGGGCATTTCATGCTTTGTTGCACTTATCGCGTAGGATATCATTTTGAAGATATTGTACTTTTTATATCCGATGCTTGGAATATTCAATTTACGATTTTTTCATTGGCAGAGATATGATCATCACCTTCTTTCAACAATCCGAGAATCGATTTGCTGCATCCCTCCACTTCATTCTCTTTCGAGACTAGCGCTTTTTTCTTTGATAATTCCATATTTTTTCATACCTCATAATTTCATCAATTCATTTATTCCATCCTTGGTCTTTCACGGCAATTCTTGGTTTGTATGTTTCCTTCTATTGATGTTTTGATAACGATGTTATGTCTGATTATGTATCCGATAAGTTTCTTCTACTGCGCAGAATTTTATTACTTACTTGAACTTATAATGTAGTTGAACTTATTTTCTTCCAAATTCGTGATATCGGAGAGATTAAGTAAAATCCGATGATCATAATCCTGTGTTTTGTAACTCGATATTGCGTAGCATATATTGGCTCAATTTTATGTCTAAGTTCGACTTTCCTTTCAAGGCAAGCCCAAGCAACTCTTTTGAAGCAAATTCCCGTTCACTCTTCTACCTCCCGGAAGTTATTAAGTTAATATTTTAAAAAGTTATTTGTCTTAAATCTACAGTTATTTTTAAGGGCTTCTTTCCACTTCCCGTTGGTTGTTCTTTGCCTCATGTTTTTTCCAGTACCATCTTTTCTAATTAGCCCAAAACCTTAACTCCTGGGTATAAATTAAATTTACCGTTGTTCTTGATCTGTCAAGGATTTTCGTTATGCTTTGTTTTCCAAAAAGCCAGAATCAGGTCATAGCGATGCCTATCCGCGTCTGCGGTTGGGAATTTCCCACGGGATGAAAGCGCTCCAATTGTTGTGGTTTCCCTCTGTGCTATTTTATATTTATAACCCTGGGGATTTGCATGAAACTGGATACGCGTCATTTAATTTAAAGCGTTGGACCTTTTCGAATGTTCTCGTCCTAGTAAGTCTCACAGGAAGGAACGATATGTATAATTTTCAGCATTACGTGTCAAAATCTTGAAGAGTTACAATCTGGCCGAGGATCGAAAAATGCTCAGATGCTTTCCATACGCACTGCGTATTACGCAGTGAGTTGGGCAGGTAATTAATTATATATTGTTTTCATATGGTTTTACTCGACGGGGATTTTCTTACGGTTACAGCCTACCTCAAATAAATATATCAAGGAAGTATTTTGAAAGTCGAAGCCTTTGGTTAGTTGGTTGGTTGTCTGTGGAGGAGACAAACACTTGAGGACAGGTGGATTGGTTGGTGAGGGAAGGATTATTTGAGGAATCTAGGGTGGTTGGAGAGAAACCCGGCATAAGCACTAGTCACTCGTAACGAAAGGCGCTAAGTGGCTCACAGTTTTGCATCCCATCTGACGGACGGAGTATCACGCATCAAGAGCCCTCCACATCCAAGTAATAACCGTGGTTCTACAAAGACATCTCTAATGCTGGGATCCGAACCCGTATTCTGACTTAAGGAGGGCATTACCTTAGTTATCACACCAACTAGTTCCCCTTTCGCATTCATTCGAAAACCAAAGTTTCAAGTCCGCCTGTTCAAAAAGACTTCTACATAAATATTTTATAACATTTTTGTCATATATTCGTGCATTTGGAAACGTAAAACCTGAATTATCATTTGCTCTAAATCCGGTAATATTACTTAACATGCTCAATGAGCCTTGAATAATATGTGTTTTCGTTCGGTTTTCTTAATATATTGTTTTTTTATCTAATTCGAATAAACTTCCGTTGAAATTTTCACTATCAATTTAATATCTAGGTGAGCCTGCCATCCATTTTCTATCTAGGAAGGACATCTGAACTTCTATAAGTGCTTGGCATTGAGAATAATACCGCTATCTCTGCGGCAATTATCCTTGGTTTTCTGACACAGTTTTCTACTGTTTTCTAGGACTGTGTGTGCTCTAATTTATTTGAGCCCTACTTATTGGAGTGCCACTGTAATTTTAATTTCGGGATGAATGAAATGCACGGAAAATATTTTTAGCCATCAAACGAATACCATGGGGAATAGAGTTTACCTAATTCTTTATCACAAAGTCGAGTGGAATCCATTTATCTGCCGCATGATATGGGTGACAATTCCTTTGTAAATGCCGCTTGTAGTTTTGCATTACAATAATCTGGTTAGCTTGTAATCGAAACACTCATAAAAAGGATTATGTGCCCAAATTTATTTCACGTCTTCAAGCCAAAATTGGAAACCTTTATGCCAGCTTCCCAAAAGGTTACCAGCTTCCCACTGAGTTACCTTGCTGTCTAAAGATCGAGAAATTTACTTAGAAAGAAGGAAAATGAGTGAAATACTTTTCCGGCTACCTTCCGGAAACTCACCTACTACAATTTCATGTCTTCTGGCGAATTTTCTGGAAGTTTTTCCCCTTTTCCTCGTTATCACATGACTAAATATTATATTTCAAGAATCGTAGAATCCTGCACCATTTTTGGAGCGCATTTTTAAGTGATGGGCAAAGTGTAGACATTCATGCGCCTGTGAAATTTGTCGAATACGTTATTTTATATTCAGACCGTCAGCAATTTGTTTCATTTAACGTTACGTCGTTGCCTCTTGCATCTCTACAAGGCCTTTTTTTACGTGTTAACTAAGGAACTCACTTTCAAATGTTTTTATGGCCGTATGAAAATGCTAATGCTTCAAATCCTTATATCTAATTCCTTCCAGTATGCGATAAAAACCTGGAAAAATACGGTGGCCTCATTAAGCGCTTAATGAGGGACTCTATTTAGCTGCGCTTGACGGTGCAAGGTCAGCAGACTCTGAATGTGTTTTTCGTTCACAGTCTCAGTGTGTCATTTTTAAGTTCACCCTTATCTTCCACAGACTGACTTTCGCTCCTATAACGAATGAAGTAATCCATATACATCCATGTATATGTGCTGTTGGAGACGCGTCGGGTTATTCCTCCGAAATATGTTCGGATATAGCAAGCGAGGTCTAGGTTGTGTAGTGAAGTATATATGCGCAGGAAGTTCCGCTTATATAGCGTTATTCACGGAAAATGAAAGTGCTTGAATGGCACAGATAAATGTACTTAATTGAAACCATGTGTTTCATTTTTCATTTTCACGGCTGCATTATTCTTGAAGAAAGATAATTTTTCTCTTTATCTAATCGATATTCTTTTTGTATTCACCCGACCTGTTATTAAATCCTTTTATTTTAATGAATTTAGAACTCTTATGTTTTCATTTCTGTTTGGGTATTTGCTTCATTTATCGTTTTCAACAATTACGTAGATTTCACTGTAGTTATCACTTGTAGTCACTGTTCTCTACGTTTTGGTTTTGTACTTATTTTGGCTCTGTATTTTCCTTTTCGTATTAGCCTTATTTCATTGCGCCAGCGGCTTTAGTTTAATCCATTATGATTTTATAACTCGATGATAATTTGTCATAATTTCACTGATTCATTTAGATTCCGAAAAACACTAGCTTCGGCGGGTAATAACTAATTGCTTCTTAATAGCTGTGTGTACTACTAGTAATCATTATGAGCTGTTATAATTTTCATTTCTGAAATTAGACTTACAATGCTATGCTATTTTGTATTTTGTATTCTCATAGTGGTTTTATTCAACTATTTATCGCCAACCTTGAAGAACTCTCGTCATTGCGTTAGCTTTTATTGGTAAGAATGGTAATTTTTATGAGATATTTGCAATGTCATTTCCTCCTATTCCCCTTCAATTCCAATGAATATTTCTTTTCCAATAATTTATCTCCAGCTTTCCCTTGTGCACCTCCTAAAAAACCTCATCAAAGGGGAAAGTAAGATTATCCTTTAAACATGTTCAGAGTAGACTTTGTTCGGTAGAGGATCCAAATAAAATAGTAATGAGGGCATATGATTTCATTCTTGTCATTTTAGTTTTATTTGTTCTCGGCGAAATCTCTCCACCCTTACGATTTTTTGTTATTTCTCCCCAAACGCTCCTCAGTTTGTCTACACCTAAATGTAGTTACGTAAGACTGTGGTTCTGCGCACGCATGGTTGAAAAAAATCGATTCCCATCTATCTATATAAAGAAATGAAAAAATATTGCTTCGTTTCCGTCATGTTATTCCGACGGTTAGCGTCAGAGAAAATAAAATAGTCAATGGCTGGCGTAAACTATCGCCAGGGTTAAGGGCGAAGGCTGGAGAGTTTGACCTCGGCGAGCTTAACGGAATCTATTCAGTTGTTTCTTTGTTTTTTTATCTTTCAGATGGATTAATCTGATGCGCCCCATTTGCTAGACCTTTTTTGTATCAAAAGGCACTTGGAAGCAACCCAACCCGCTTCCGAAATTACTCCAGCAAGGTCAATGAACGAATGCCACCAGTCATGGAGGAACGTCAAGCTGACAGAGAAAGGTATAGTTTGCACTTTTTTTATTCGTCAGAAAACTTGTTGTTTTCTTTCACGATTCTCGCAATTATGTTGTTCTTTTTTTTCTGCTTTCTGGTGAGTGATGTTTGGACTCACAGTCTTCCTCGAGCTCTTTCCTCGGTTATTTTCGTCATGCTTTCTCACGAGACTAATTCGAGAAAGGTCAAAGAAAAAGGCGATGCTACCAAATTAGATTCGCCGTTGTACTTTTTCTGATTGCTGATAAATGTTGCTAATAAGTCCATTGTGTTTCTCTTAGAAATACATTCAGGGGAGACCCTTCTAGTAAAACAAAACTATTGCATATAGGTAGAAATCTTCTGAATAATTCTCTAGCCTTTTATTGATTTTTTACCTTCAAAGGATGGCTTCAAACTTGAACGACCATTAGAAATTGTTATAAAAATTAAAAACTGTCATTATGACGGAACATTGTTCCCAAAAATGCAGTCAAGATCGAGGAGTGATAATTTTTGCGCCTAGAAAAGGGAATAATACATTCTCGTTTTATCAGTTAAGATACTGGAAGTAATATGAGAAATCATAAGATGCTAAGTACAATTTAAATTTTGCTGCGGGATATTTTAGATCTGATAATACGTTTACCGATATCTATTATTTTTGTAAGTTTTGGAAAATATTGAATGCTGGAACACTCTGCAACATTAGACTGAATAGGCATAATTTGGCCATTTAGCGTAGTTAGAGATAGTCATGAGATAGAGATAGAGATAGCCATAGAGATAGTCATGCCATTGAAGATCTCAGTGCTAGTTGAATATGTGATCCAGAGAATATCCGGTGCATGTTAAAACTCCCGTTTTTATGATATTATAAGCGACAGTTTGAATGTTCAGATACATAAAGGTGACATGGCATTTTTAAAATTAGTCACTTTTGCTTGAGAGCGCAGACTAATTTAGATATATGCGAGTCATCGTGGTGAAAATGTTTCAACTTCTTTTCAATGAGGTCAGCCCAGTCATGCCACAAAGTTCGTTGACTGGATTTTCCCGTTTTAATGTTTGGGTGACTGTTATGGAAAAAACCTACAGAAAAATTTTAACTAACAATAAGAGAAGCGCTTATTTTCAATGCCTAGCTTGAATTAAAAATAAATTTTTGTTACAAAAGTCAAGGCATAAGCGATATCACAAAAAGATCCGTCAAGAATCAATTCATTCTACTAGACTAGCTACGTAGGGCACCGTGAAAAATTAATTTACCTTTGACAATGCTAAGCTTTGAGTTTCTCTTTGGAAATACATATATCCTGCTACTTCCTCAGAGTCGATCTCACGTCGGTGAAATCACGTAGTTTACACTTCTTGCTTTTAATCAAAAATAGCTGTGGCCATAAGAAAATTTTCAAACATTGATAAATAAATAAGGCAATATTTTCTTTGCATCAATTACCAACAATTTTATTAGGCCTCTATATTCGCGATTTATTGAGGCCATATTGTGGTTACCCCGGTGTTAGTCATTCGTACGAATATTTCCTAACACCACGCTTGTGAGTAAATCGAAAAAAAAATCGATTACCTGGACTGATATGTTGATGTAGACAACGCCATGGAAGAAGGTGCATGAGTAGCTTAATTAGCTAAAGTAATATTGCTTCTAAGTAAGTAAGTAAAGACTTCTTATATTTCGATGGAGAGTCAATTATATATGAGATGGAGAGTCGATATGTACTGTGCTTCCGCGTTGGGTGACTCCCGCCCCTCCCGCCTGAGTTACTGTCGCAGATGGTCCTGCTGAAATTTTGGATTCCCAAACACTTAAAAGGAATATTAATTTGACGTTGCAATTTTTACCCACAAGGAAGGAGTGCGCAACGCTATGCTTATGTTCCCCTGCAACTGGGTGAGTGAAAACTAATACTGAATTCCATCTTTTCTTTGTTTGGTTCATAGCTTACTGCTTCGCTGATGACATGCCTTAGCTATTACTAAATCTAATTAAGGCACAAAATATGCATATTATTTGAAGAATAAATATTAATGACCAATTTTTATAGCCAAAGCTTTGATGACCAATTTTTCTAGTCTTTGTGCAGAGCCGACTGCTGCGCCATTTCGATTGAAGTATTTAACCCATTTTGACTTCATTCTTTGGAGTAATGAACTAATAACTCCAAAGTAATATGATCTGTGTTTTAATTTAATTACCAATCAAATTTGTAGGAAAATTAGCTTCGTGTATTCAGTGCTTCGCGGGAATGGCATATTTATACATATTACATTTTCATTACTCTTTTCCCGCGTGTTGCTTCCATTCTCGCTTTTAAGACCATGCAATTTCAAGTTCAATTAGTGAAAACATTGGCATTGATAGGTATGATTTTTCATGTGCATGTAGAACAAAGGACACGATTTTATATAGGAATGTATTATCATATGAATATGGCTGGGAAATGAGTTAGCGAAAATGCAGTAAATTAAAAAAATCAAGTCATTTCACTGTGGAACCACCTTCCGATAATTTTTGTGGTGTGTTGCGCTTTACGGATTAGAGACATTCACCATCGGTAAAACGAGTCAAGAGAGAATAAAATATTTCATACTGATGTCGGAGGTGGATGGTGAAGATCAAATGTAAGGACAAATAAGAAACGAGGAAGTTTACAGAAGAATGGATGAATGCAAAAAACCATCTTGTGCACAATGAAGAAGAGAATTATCCTGATGGATTGCCTTGAGATACAAGGAAGTCGTTAGGAGCATATTACCGGACATGAAACGGAAGAATCATCTGGGTATATAGGATTTAGTAGTAAACTGTGAAAATTGGAGTGTTGCAGCCAACCCATCCCAGAACTGAATGACTTATGATGATTGTGTGATGCACTGTGAAACTTTCGTGATTGCACTAAGTTCTATTTTAAATAAATTTGAGCTGGATATGACTATTTTCTTATAGTCCCTTATCTCAGAGTAAGTGCGCAGAGTAAACTACGCAATTTCATGGACATGAGATCGACCCCGAGGAAGTAGTAGGAGCTATTTCTAAACAGCAGTTCAAAGCCGTACGCTTTCGAAGGTAAATTGATTTTTCGAGGAGCCCTTTGTAGCTAAGCTAGGAAATAAAATTGATTCTTGAAGCGCTTTTTTGTGACATCGCTGGAACCCCAGCGTTGCTGTTTAGAATTGACTTTGATCCTCTGGCTTATTTCCAAGCGGCTTGTGATGCGCTACACGAACGATGGGCGCAATAATACTGTTGCGGGAGCTCACAGTTGTGTATTTTTCCATTCTCTTAGCACCAAAGAGAAGATCAATTTCTCCCGTGTTGGCCACCATTGTATGAAATTTCCCTTCAACGCTTGCTCCCATGAGACGACAACAGCGACGCTTTGTGTTCGGTTTATGTGTCAACCGTGAGCACCCTCTTGTGTGGATGGAATTCAGAAACATCTCTTACGGGAGAAAGTGGAGTTAATCATAGCTATTCGAACTCACGCGTGCAATTTCTCTACCAAATTTTGCATGAGGCTTCTAAATGATGAATTACTTTGCACATAAAGATTTACTTACCTGCGTCAAAGTATTTGACGCAGTCTCGTGGAGTAAAGTATAGTCTCGTGGAGTCTCTTGAGTACCTATTTGCTCAAATTTTCGATTAACCTCCATGAAATTGGCGTGGGAATTTCAAATGTATTCTTTAATGATTAACTGTAACATAACTCTTGTTAATATTTTCCGAAGCTTGAACCTGTGAAATATCAATAAAAATAGCTATGGAGGAACTTTTCTGTAATCATGCCCAGAAGTTTCAGTTTTCCTCTAAAAAGAGAATATTTTTGGCCATTTTCTATGATTATGGATCATTAACATTAGCATTGTTGAATATACACTAGTAAATGGTGTATGAGAGTAAGCTATTAAAATTAAACACCTTGTTGTTTAAAACTACTATCAGTTTGTTCCTGTTCTAAATACGGAGTTCAGCTTCTGTAATTCACCTCACTTTGGTTTAGTCAGTTGAGCGTTTATTACAATTTCCTGATTCTACTCTGACATTGAAAACTTCTTCATTCATCATATGGCTGCCAAAACGTCTCTGATCTTAGAATATGAGGTTGTCAAGCAAAATGACGATCGTGCACAAGACACGGTTTTGTCCCAATAGCTTACAGCAGCAGCGCTACGATCAGGGCCAGGAGTGCTGGGCCTCATAAAAGACGTTAAGTGTACTTGGGTGTGGTATTTGCGTCTTTGGAGAAGTGACACTTTTTTTGCAGTCTCATGCAAATTTGAGCAAGAAAATCAATGAGTAAATTTCCTGAAATTCTTGCGACGCAGTTTATCATATAGATCATCGGACTCTTTGAAGTTAGAGCTAGTATTTTGGAGAGCATCATCGTAAAATAAAACGATGCAAAAAGTGAAGCCATCTGGGTTCGTCTTTGACGCCGAAAACGGTGCTGGAGATGGTTTAAAAGATGCTGACCTTCAGCTTTTCCGGTGTTTGGTGAATTTTTGTTGATTACTTGGACGTCGGCTGGGTTAGTCTTGAGTGACGTCTATTAATCCAAAAGGTTCGCATCTGGCTCAGATTTTATGTGAACTCAGGTGATCTTGGCCTGATGGGTTGCCAAAAGTAGTCTATAGGGATCTCAGGGACCAGCCGGTCGCCAGAAACTTCAGGAAGGTAAACAAATGCTTGGAACTGAAAAACGTAGTGACAATGTAGCCTCTCTATTTTTTTATAAATTAAGGAGAGGATCGGTTTGGTGTGTGGCAGCTGAACTTGCTATCATCCTGAAGGGTCCAGGTTCAAGTCCGGGCAGTGGCGAATATGTTTTGTTAGTATTTAGAATTTTATCCGAGCGCTTACTGTAATTCTAGTCCTCCGTCCATTGTATCGGACGATCTCGAATCATGAAGAAACTCCTTTTTTCGCCATAAATTTGCTTAGCCATGGCTGTTAAATCAATCGTATTTTAAGGATAATGTTTTTACAGCAATGGCATATATCAAATTAAGGGACTTGGTGGAAGGTAGGTGAGGGGGGAAGGGGGTGTTGAGGAGGGGAAAATACCGGGGGAGAGGTAAGGGGTAGTGTAGGAATCTAGAAAACACCCGTGAAGGACATGTAAGTGTGTGGGAGAGGGGGGTTTGTTGGTGGGGGGTGGGGTGGGTGGGTTTCTTAGGTGTAGTTCTTTCTCGGGTTCCCCCTCTCCTACCTTCCACTAAGTCCCTTAAGAGTATATACACCTCTTGGAAATTGTAAAAATTGTGTACCTGATGATGACACCGCTGTGTCGAAACATGTCGTATCAGGAAAATAAATCTGTGGAAGGAAACCAAGTTACTTTTTCATTTGTGATCCTTATGCCAATTAAATAGCCAATTCTCGTTTCATTTAAATATTCTTCTCACCCCACCCTGTGACACTTGAAACAAAAAAGAACATTCAGAAACTAATCACCTTACTGATTGGCTCAGACGTCGAATTTCGATTACCGTTCGGAACCCACCTGGGTTGTTTCGCGAGCCAAAGACGCGCCAAAGGACGAATCATTGGCTCGGCGCTCGCCGCTCTTAGCAAATCTGCCTCGGACAAGGGAAAGTGACGGTGCGGCGGCGGGATTAACATCTCCCGGGTCTCCGTTGGCGGCGGTCTCAAAACAGTGAAAAATCTTTAAAAGGAACACGTGGGAAACACGTGGACAGATCCGTAATAACTTTTCCTCGGAGTGGAAGTGGTGTTCGTCGTCTCCGTGAGTGAAGCGCGTCTTCGGCGCTTCGCCGGCCTTCCAATGGATACCTGTCAATATCCTTCTGAGAACGTGGTACACTCTACTTTTGGAGTACGAGCCTCTTCCGTCCGCTTGTCTTAGGGAGATACCGTGGAAATGTTTTTCTTTCTCTTCGGTAGGTGCAGTCTTTTACAGGACTTCTACTAATCTGGGACATGTTAAAACCTTGGAGAAGTAAAGCAGATTCACTAAGTGTCGAATAAATATTCTATTCATGCATACCTGAAAGAGTCGGTGGATAAATGACATTTTACAGACGAAGTTTCGTGTATGTTGGGCCAATATTGTTTTATATTCTACCTACTGTCTGCAAAAAGGCTTAAAGCGTGACTTTTTTAAAAAGTGTGAAAAATTGGCTGTTTACTTGTATGGTATAGGAGGTATACTTTTTTAAACTTGTATTGTGCCGGTGGCAACATAAGTATGTGCAGCCGCGTCGTGCAGGAATTACACTATTCTTCCAGATCACTGCTGCAGCAATGACTTTCTTTTATGTAATTAACATTGGAAAATTAACCCGCCATAGTACTTACAAATACCTTTGGTGAGAGGCTTGTACTCAACTGGAGTGGATAGTATGTGTATCCAAGAGGTAGAATAGCATTTTTATGATATTTTGGCGTAACCAAAAAGTAAAATCACTCTATTCAATAAATTTGTCATTATATCTGAGTGCTTTTTCCCAATTCATCGGTAAATTTATTTGTTGGGAACATCATTACAGGTATTTCATTCGGTGTTGCCTAAAGTTCCCTATTCACTTGAATTTTTCTTCGTTCTCCTTTAATTGCTCAGCAGTAATAATACTTTTTTTCTTTATGTTATTTGTGATTAATTAATGGAAGTATATTCTATGAAATCGCAAAGTTTTTATGTGAAGTTTTCGTAAGTTCCTAACGGAATTCCACAAAGTCTCGGCCTCACCCATCCCTCTCATCAAGAAAGCTAGGACCACTCCACGGGCTAAGTTACAAACAATAATTTACCGATTTAATAGATACTTAACGCAGACACATGGAAATTATACCTGTCTCATGGTGAGCTACTGGCTCTTCTACTGTGGATGCCTTTAACTGGCAGGGGTCTCTATTCAGTCTATGCTAAATAAGCCAACTCACAGGCTAAAGAATGTGCTAGAATAGAAAATGGCTGTTAAGATTTGTTTTGTAAATAAATATCATTGCGTCAAATTAGGGCTTTGCTAAAATTAATTTCCGTGTAGTTACGAAATAAAACCAAGTTCATCTCCGTTCACGGTACCTTATAGGAGCCATTCATTGCATCAGCGCATCAAATTTTGTCTTGGTGTGGAAAATCGCTTGGAAAAACCTTGGAAGAATGATAATATGCATTGGAACAGAAATTACAGGCAATCCAGTCGTGGTTTTGATATCTTCCAAATGGTTATGTGCGCCTCAAAAAATAAATTTTTATTTAATGATAGTGTGACTAGTAGCCAGTGAACCACATCAGAAATAGGTCAGACTCATCGACTGTGGTATTTGTCTAATAATTTGACAAATTTAAAAGTGAAATGGCTTTGTTTGATGCGATCGTGGTGCAAAAATAAGAAAGCTTTTTCAGAAATAACCCTCTGCTATCGCCGAAGACTTCTATGGGCTCTTCGCTGACTTTTGACTTTTCAAACCCTTCGAAACGGATTTTGAGTACCCATTTGAGTTGGATACTCGTAAGTTTTATCCACGAAGTGTTTCCAGGAAGCCGGTTCATGGTTTTGCATTTTCGTTCCTTGTTCACGACAGCAGGAAAATTAGTTGGCGAAGGGCTCTGTTACAAAGTACCAAGTATGATTTATACTGGTGTACATATATACAATGGGTATCGGATGTTTGGACGTCCAAATTGGGACGAGGCTTCTACTATTAAAAAATCCATAGGAAATAGCACCTCAGCGGGTTATTCCTGTAAAGTGACATATTGCCAACTTTAAACCACACATTTCGATTTTTGATTGCTAAGCGGAGGGCCCCCTGCAGTCGCGCTAAAGACTTTCAAACAATTGATGGCATTTAACTAGATACCAATGTAGCCGAGGAAATGTTTTCAATCTTCGTCGTCGAATCAGACTATGCTTATGAAACTAAATATACCTATACTTCCTGGCTAATAGATATAAACGTTCATATATTAATATTAAGATAGAAGGCAACAGTGTGGGAGACCTCAGCAGTGGCAGCTGTTTTATTCACATATATAGACAACAGCAATAATTATGCTCTTTGATTGAGTCAACCCAGGAAGGGAATGACATGATGCTTATGTGTATATGTACTCACCCTGCATAATATATGCGTAGATTAAATGCTTTATTATTTTTCTGTGCTTGTTTGAAAATAAGAAAATATTAGAACACTGACGACAATAGAATATTTTCCAAATATCTATGACATAGGTTGTCCCTTTACATTTTGGTACTACCCTAAGTCCCTAAGGTCGAAATACGGTGTAAGATAGGTGCTGTCACCAAATTAAGAGAGGGATAAATTCAAAATCGACATTTTTATTGGCCTAGGATAACTTAACGTGCAGATGAAAAAAATATTCATTTTTTTACATCGATCACAGCAGTAATAATGAATTTGCATCTTAGCCATTCCATCTCTACCAGTTCTTTCATGTAATTTCCAACACTACGCAATCTTTCTCGTTCAACAGGACCGATATGTCGAAGTGATATTAGAAGTGTCGGTCAAAACAATAAAAACTGTGCAGTTGACTTTATTCGGTATTTTATCAGGTATGTATTTCACTTGTATACAAGGTCTTGGGTGAAATGTCGTCACTTGAGCAATCGAGGATGCATGTGATGTCTCTGCCGCCGGATGTCGTAGGCGAAAGACATTTCCGGTTTGATAAACAGGATAACCTCGTGCATAATGGACTAACTGGAGGTGGGCACAGCAGCATGACTCTACCTGATATAAATTTGTAGCAGCAATCTCGTAAAATGCCATCTTCTTCGAGGCTTTAGTCTTTCCTGCTCTACGTCTGAGTGTGGTGTGAGGGCAAATGTCATCCGTGCACTACATATTAGCGTATTCCCCTTGAACAGTTTCGTTGGTTTCTCTGCTTGATTTTTTTATAGTGAGGGGTGGCACTGAGGTGTAGTCTGATGGTAATATCATCATGTTCAATTTATCACATAGAATGTTCTCCTTACCTGGTTTAAAAAATTATTTGTATCGGGTTGGTTTATTGACTAATAATACTTGGTACTACTCTCGGGAGTACGGGTCCGAATTGGTAGCTTGGTACTCCTCTCGGGAGTACGGGTCCGAATTCCAGTAGTGGTAGTTATTTTTCGGTGGCATCGCGGCATCCTTAATAGGGTGCCATGCGGAGGGAAAATCAAGTGTAGCCCTCCATCTGACGCATGAAACATTAACTAGTGGATTCCTTCGGGTTATCGTTAATACTGCACTAATGCCGTCACCGTGTTTCTCTCCATCCTTCTTCCAGTCACCATAAAAATCCTTCCCTCTCCAAACTGCTCTTTGTTTTAAATGTTACAAATAACCTTAGTATTCGTTATTCACCCAAGAAAACCATATAACGATATCAGGTAGGTAAATAGTAGTTATTACTGTTGCGGAAGAAAATCCATTCCAGCTCTCTCAAGCCAAGTTATTAACTCTGTGTTGGCATAGAATTGCTACGTGAAAGTGATATTACTATTTTGCTAGTAAAGTAACCCCTGTATCAACAACATAAAAATATCTTATTTCATTATTTACACCTTACCATATCTTAAAAAATTGCACGGTAGTGAAATATTTCGCCAAATATAGCATCACTTACGAGCAAAGTGTACACACCGCGATTTAGGGTCTGGATTAAACTTCGTTTTGCAAGCCAAAAACAGCAGTTTTTACTGTTTTCTTCTGACTAGGGTTTGCAATAAATTAACTGTAGACTAAAAAGACGTCAAACGATTCAATGGAGAAGTGATTATTTCTCGAGTAAAGAGTCTTAAGAAAGGGAGTTAAAAGTTATTAAGAGTCGATCTAAAAATGTAACTGATCACACTTAATTTGGTGATCGAAATCTCAATATGATGAAAAGCGTTGCTAATTCTTCTTTACTATTTTTTTAATGTGTCGAAGTGGTGGAAAATGATGCTCCTTGAACGATTCGTGACCACAACATAACTACGGCAAAGTCCCCATCATATCAAGTGCTACGTAATTGCTCATGTATCGAACGTTTTTCAACCACAATGTCACCGAAATGGCTTGTGTCCTTCCACCTCGTGGTATTTTCCCCTTTACCCTGGTGCATACGACCTTGTGGCGGCCCCCGGGGTACAACTTAGGCGTGGATGAAACTTCGGCACTTCAAGAATTGATTCAGGCTCGTTTCAGACTTATGCTCAACATGTGTACTATATCGTAGACGTCATCAACAGTGGCGCACACCAGTATTGCACCCACTTTGTGCCGCGTCTTACCTTCCCGTGGGAAAACAGTGGAGATCTTTTTTACACAAGAAGGCAATTCGTCGTGACTTCCGTTTAGTCCCGGGTTGAATATTTTTTCGTTGAGGCTCTCTGTTGAATCTTGATTTTAAACGGACACGAAAGATTCATGACTGCCACGCCATGAGCTCACGAATCCACCGCTGGTTTGTTATCCATCACCATCTGTCCGTAATGACGTTTCTTTATTCTTTCCTTGCACGCTCGCCCTCCGACTGAACGCGATCTGCCTTAGCGGGCCCGAAGCCCGTGTAGCTGTCTGCTATTTACAGAATTTGCGGAAACCTCCGGCCTTGGGAGTTATATAATGAGTTTCTTTGTGAACTAGGTGAAATACAGCTTGCGAGATGTGAGCTTGGGAAATCGGTGATGTCTTGACTTGACTTTTGATAAAGTGAGTCAAAATAAAATTGATGGAAAACGTTTAAAGTCAAGTTTAAGAACGCAGTTTTTCGGCAATGGCTGTTTTCCGTGACGACTGATAATGAATTCCTACACCGTTCGTTTGAAATTCCGTTATATCCATTAGTTCCTATGCTGGAAGTTTTTTTTAACATTCGTGAGGTTTTCATTTCCTGCCAATGCAATGGAAAGAACGTGGCGTGCTGGTGAACCAATTGATTTTTCACGCTGCACCCACCTTGTCATCATGTTGACGGCGTAGCTAAAGCTAGTTTGTTTTTCTTCGTTGCATCATTATGAGATTCTATGCTCATAATATTAGTTGAAGTGTAGTCAGTTCCATTTATAATAGTAAACTTAAATCAGCTCATATTTCTTTATGAGGAAGCATTACTTAAAATTACTCTTCCACAAAGTCGGATGCAGACGTTTTGGGGGATTGCAAGGACTCGTTTTGAACTGTGGTTTAGTCTATAGCCTGTGAAATCTGCGGTTAGTTTAATTGCGGATCCTTGCATTAAGAAAATACAAAAAAAACAGCAAAACAGCTGTTTTTGGCATGCAAAACGAGGTTTAATCTAGACCACGATCTAAACCGCGGGGTGTAGAGTTTGCTCGTAAATGGTACAATAATTGGCGAAATATTTCACTCTCGTCCCTTTTTAGGTGTAAACTATTTCATAAGATGTTATTTCATATAGGGATTATTTTAATGAAAAAATCGTGACATTAGTTTAACGTAGGAACATCATGCCTTAGCAAAGTCAATAGCAAGATTTATGTGAGATGGAAGGGATTTTATTATATCAATGAAAGGTTATTACTTAAATGAGTTGTTATATATACTTTCGTTTAAGGTTAGAGTTCAATCCATATCTGTAATCATGGTTTTAAATACCAGGGATAACACTTTTCTACATGAAGTAAAACTATTAGGATGTGAAACGATAGATTTATCAGTACCTTCAAGGGAACTAAAAGAAGGTGTGGAAAAATTTACAGTGAAAATCGTTCAACTGACTTATTATCTGATGGCTGAGGGAAGGGATGTCAGTATGCAAATCTTTCATTCATTTAGAGAATTTTTAAGAACAGTGTATCTACTGTTTTTATTTTTATCTTTTTTGTAAAAAGACAGATACTTCATGTTTTCGGAGTGAAAATTTAAAGTTGTGACATATTTTTAAGCCTTCTTAGTTAACGGTGAGGAGAAGGTAAATGAACTGTCGTTTTGATGGTATGAGCTATTACTAATAGGAAAAGAGTGTATTCTCATATATAATATGGCTTAGCAAATAATTATTTAAACCTTTTGTACTTACCTTTCATTAACATCAATGTCATTATCGTAAAGAGGTGAAAGCGTCATTTTAATTTAAGATGCTGGGACGTGTAGGATGAGTTTCGTTTTTAAGGTCGCCCTCATCTTCGTTTTCTGTGACCAAGAATTTCGTTGGTTCTCTAGCGTCTCATTTCAGTGTAAATAATTTTAGTGCCGTCATAATTTACACTTGGAGCAAATTAATTTAAATGAATATTTATCGCAAAAAGCGATATTTTACTATCGAATATCGTTATTAAATCCAGGTTATTGTGATTATGAAACGGTGACTCCTTTGTGGCTTTAGTTGTTTTTGTTTTTCTAAGTTTCTGTTAACCATGGTAACGTCACTATCGTTTACCGTGTAGGAACAACTATGCATGTTAGGCAAAGTCTCTAAGATTAACGGCATGTTTAAAGTTTGCACGAAGGTCAATTGTTTGCTTCAAGTAAAGTCGTCATCGGATTAGATTGTCATTGTTTCCACGAAGACTTCATACCGTCGTTTTCATAGTTTTGCAGTTCTTTTTTATCCATAAATATTCCATTTTCTCGCTAATGTTTCGCACAATTTCGCTCCAGCTTCGTTCGCTTCTGTTTCGTGTCATTTTAGTAATCTCTTAAAGATGGTGGAGTATCCTTTAAATTACTGTATCGTATCCTTTAAATCACTGTATTGTTACGTACAGGAGGCCTCAGCAGAGTCTTAGCGACCTGTTTTGTTCGGTCAATTCCACCCGATAAAGTCGAACATTTCGAAGGACAACTCCCATCTATGGATCACAAAAATAATCTATAGATTATTTTTGTTATTTACCGGGTATCCGGGAACAAAATAAACGCAATATCAGTCACTGGTGTTTGTTGCTTTTCCTGCTTTGATACAGTGGCTTTGCGTTCTTATCATGGTGGGCGTTTCACCTTGTCGCCGCTGTTTATTTTTTCAGCCTAGTTTTCCTTATGTTTTTCATGAGTTGTTATTTGAGAAAGGAAATTCCTGAGAGAATGAAAGTAAATATACGCTAAATTTCTGATGGTTTACTTTTTGCAATTGATAGTAATTAATAATTGTCTGCACGCAGGGATTCATCTGCCCTTTACTGCCGTGTAATCCTTTGAAGCTAGAACCGTAATCTCCTCAATTAACGTCTTGAGGTTTAGCAAAATTATTTTGCCCCTTACTGCACAGGATACTCACTCGTAAACTTTGGTAGTTCAGTTAACTGCATGCACTTAATTTTTCGACTTCTGTTTTAGTTTTGTTGAAGTTCTTCAAGTTTCGTTAATCAGCATGCGAATGGCAACATGCCCGGAATTTCTTGTTTATGCAGCTCCATTTCCCTTTTTCCTCCGTATTACTCAGATTTTTTACTGTCAGAAAAGCACGCCACGTTTGAAAATCTTCAGCTTAGGTAACTCATTTGCCGTTTCCCTCTGTGCTGCTCAGCTATCGATCGCCCGGTCGGACGGTTTTGGAGTAGCGCAAAAGGACGTTAATGTATGTTCAGTTTAAATCCCTAATTGAAGGCTCTGAATTTACAAATTTTTGTTGTAGATGTGCCTTATTTTGATTAATATGTATTAAAGTATTCTCCCTTTGGGTGAAAAGTCTACTTTTTCAGTGTTCTACTATTTATTTTTTTAAGTATACGACACAGTTTTAACCTGATAACATTCGTAATTCTTTAGGGTTGTAGATAGTCAGGAATTTACCTTAGGTGATATTTTAATGTTGCAAAAGGAGCAGGAAATTAGGCATATCTCAGGAAATTTCAATCTATAAAATCCTCTTGGGAATTAGTGAAATTTCACTAATAGTCAGGAAATTATGTGGAGAGAACACACCACCTGCTCGTGCCCCTCATCGTATCCACCATCATAAGTTCAGGGATGGTGTAAAATTTTATACGGATGCTAATAGACCGAAAGCTTCTGTATGATGCTTAATTATAATTCATAGATGAAGAGCAGGAATGGGCTATAAAACACTCTTCGAGTTAAAAATTAAGGATAAATAAATAGGGGTTAGCATACTTTGGAAGTCAGATTAATCCGTGTGAATTATACATTTCAGTTTCTCGCACCATTATTTATTTCCAAACAGTGGCATAAAAATATGTGAATGTGTTCATGGATTTAAATAGAGCCCTCATCATACATTGCGATTGTGGGTCAAATTGAAAAGTCCAAAGTATAAGGACGTCATCTTCGGCAAGTCGACTTTTCTGTTTGGAATTTTAGGCTCGGATTTCGATGGTCAACTCACACTCTTGTCCAACCGTAAAGTGTTTGACATAATGATTATAAGTTTTAATAGAATATTTTGACTCAAGGCAAGCTAAAGTAATAAATTCATAATAAAATCAAAGAAATCAATATGGTACACGATAGATAATTTAAAAAGTTGTGCTCACCACGCTCAATCAGTCTTAATTTTCAGCATAATGGAATGTTAACTTTGTATTTCCTCAACAAAAAATATTTAATGATCAGATTTCGTGACAGGCACCCTCAAGTCTAGAAACCAATTAATAGATGTTTCTCTGTAACGAAACCTGATGATTTCCGTTTGTTTTTTAGCCAATAGGTAGGTAGGTGTATGGTCAGGCTCTACTTTCATCTACTCCTTGGTAGGTTCAATTTTTAATACTCCTGACTAAGCTATCTAAGCTATCTACTATGCATTGAAAACTCTTCATATCTTCTGCCTCCACTATATCATCCAAGATTCCAAGTTTTCATATTTTTCTTCCCCGCTAGTGCAGCAATCCTCCCTCAGTCACATTCGTCAATATTAACTCACCTCTGTATACATCCCTCATCCACGATCCTACAGCCATGTGCTAAGAATCTCCGCCACCCCTTCCTTTCCTTTCCTTTATTACCATCTCTTACACTCCTTTGTTTTGTCTTCCTCGTTCTCCTGTTAACCCTCTCCATTCTTCTATATGCTCATTAACAACAAACGTCTTGTATACGATAATTTTTCTATCGTAATAACTAAGTTTCTGATCAGGGTATCATAAAAATGTTTAGCAAATCTTTTTCTTAGTTTGTTAAGCGTGTCTCTCATCATCTTCGGTCTCTTTGCTACCATTTTCTTTGCTAGTGAAATTCTACACCTAATGTCTTCACGGTATAATTTATACTCATCCAATATAATCTCTAGATACGTTAACAAATTGCTATTTCTCGTTTAAAATATTTATTTCACGACGAGTTTTCTTTGGTGGTGAACATCTTCAAGTCCAGATACCTTTTTAAACTACCTACTCAATTTTACAATATTCATAATCAAAATCATACGCAATTTTGGGAAATATTATGCTTAATTCACTATTAAAAATTATTTTTCCCCGTGAATATCGCACATTCGTGCTTCTACTGAGCGGGGAACTTTGCTAAAATTACTATCGCGGCTATTCCTGCCACCAGTCCCACGTTATGGAGTCATTATTAAGATAAGGATGAAAAATCATGATGGATGAAAATACGTTCCATTGTTTCAGGCTCAACTAGGTGGAAGTTGAATTTCGTAAATGAAATACTAACTTTGTTTCCTTCCACAGATTTATTTTCTTGATACAACATGTTGTACGAAGAAAATAAATCTGTGGAAGGAAACAAAGTTAGTATTTCATTTATGGATGAAAATATTTTTGCTGTGAAATTCATACGTGATGTAGCAAAAACATGTTTTTCGGAATTACATTATTTTTTCGCCATGAAGGAATTTTATGAACTTGTTTTCATTTGAACGGAAATGTATTATCTAACTTATTTTCAACGATCAGCCTGGGAGTTTAAAGATTCACAATATCCACGGATTATGTAATGGGAAGGGATTTCCTCCCACAGGTGATAATTCCCGTAACGGCATGGAGTTATTATTGAAATGAGGCGGGCTATTGATGTGCGTTTCCTTGACACTCCATTCTCTGTTCATCGCAACCATCCCCCATCCACATGTCAATCTGCAACGGCCGCGCTCGCCACAGCTGTGTCCTCAGCTCCGCGGACACTGCTGTCGCCGCGCTTGATTCGTCACAGCCAGATGCGAAAGGGGACGCTGTCGATGTCTTCCCCCTTTTGTTTATCCTTATCCGTCCCCCGACTCGCGGAACGGCTGACCGCTCCCTGTGTTACCGACCAGTGGACGCAAATACACTCGGTCGATCGACGAACGTAGGCCCAAAACTCCACTCCAAACCTTCCCCAATATCTATATCGGATGTGTCCGACCACGGGATACCGCTATATCGGTCTCAGCCGTCCATCACGTCCCAGTCGGTCCCTCAATGGCGGAAATCTGGGTGAAACTTTGCAAGGGGCAAGGCATGGGAATGGAGGGGAAGGAGAAAAATAACCGACAAAGATACGGATTATTTCATACGGTCGCTGAAGTCTACTGGCCCTTGTCTCTCTATCTCTCTCGCAGACTAGGGAATCCGTTTTCGCAATGTTTGCCCCTAGCGGAGGCGGAAAGGCCAATCCACATGCTCTCTCCAGGGAACGGTGCTTTCCGATTTACAGCAGAGGGATTAATTACTGTGCGTAACTTAATCGTGCGTCCTTCCGTTTAATTTCAACTTGCATTTTGGAAATGTCTATTAACGTGGATAATTCGCCCAGGCATGGAAAAACACTGTGACCCAATATATGCAAATTCTTAATTATAGTGTTTGACCATGTTGATGAAATCAAGCGTTGAAGCTTTAACTTGGTGGAACTCGTCATTACTATAAAACAAACTGCAGCTTCCACAGTCTTTTATGAATGGACAACCAGTTTTGGCTGGAAGTATGAGTGTAATTGTAGATGGTTTAGCAGCCAAAACCAGTTGTGCATTCATAATAAATAACAACTATTGACGTAGGTACACTATCTTTGTAATAATTGCTGCTAAGTACCTATTAATTTACTCCTCATCAAACCGGAATTGCTTGAGAATTCGTGAATTGTAAGAAAATCTGGAGGTGTCACGAGGAATCAGTGAGTTTCATTCCGGATTTAACTTGGTGAATGGAGTCAAAATGTGCCAGTTTCAACCTGACTTTTTATTTTTTTATAATTTAGAAACCCCGCTCAAACTCTGAAGGCTATATAAAAGCAATGAAATAATAGAGACTGTCGAACTTATATGACCAATAATTCTTTCTTTTCAAGAATTCAAGAATTCTGTGCTTCATTCACAACCACAGATAAAAATCTAATACGACAGAGCTATAATGTGACTCCTTTTCATCCCTTCATATTCCTTATTCTTTTCCTCCCCCTTCTCATATCTGGTGATAAAGCACCCCTTAACAAAGTTCTTCGCCTCGGTCCGGAGATATACAACTAAGTTGTATGAAATTGGAATCACTAGAATGGAAGCTGAAAATATGATTTTTGAAGAAGTATATTTTTCTAGCTGTCATCCCGAGAAAGTTTCTTGGCCGTCTTCCTGACTCAAGTGCTCAGATCTACTGTTTTTAGTGTCTAAATAGTTTCTTTGATATTATTTAATAATTTCACTGCGGATTTCATTGTAAAATATATTTCAAGGTTTTGCGTCAGGCATAGTTAAAGGCTGAGCTGAGGCTGAGTACTACTCAGCGAGCACTTATGTTACCTGCTGGCAATTTCTTACTCCGCGCTGTCTGTAGTACTCTATCCTATATGCGCTGCATTAATTATTTATTCTAGCTTTTTAAATTGGTTAAAAATGGTCTTGCGAGTGATGGTGGAATCGTTTGGAAAATATTTTTCGAAATGTATATTTAATTTTAAAATAATATGTCTTGATCAGTGACTTTGTCAGATTATTAAAAGTTATCAATTATATAAAATGCAAAGACCCCCCTTACATTTTTAACTATTCGTTAGTATTTTGTCATTCTGTGTTTGTGTTAGGCGCAAACGGGTAAGGAAGAGGATATCAATGTTGGACATGAATAGAGGCAGAAAATATGAGTAGCTTAATAGAGACTTGATGTTGGACTAGTGTGTGTACAATAATTGACGGATGAATCCAAAAATTATAAGTTATGGTGGGGACTGTTCAATAACATATCAATCAGCTGTTATAATATACATTGGATGAATCTGTGATAGTGAAATAGGAGTAGATATTTGTTAAGATAATATTGAATAAGGCTATGCGGGGATGAAAATAAAGAGGAGATGCTTGAGATGAAGAGAGGTGCTGAGTTGAAGAGTAAAATCAATCCTATAAGGAGATGTGGGCCTACGTCTGAAGTCCTCTCTATCATCTTAACCGTTAGATCACCCCTGTTGATGATTGAAAAAAATCCGATATATCTATTATTATCCATTTATCTACTATCTATTTATTCCGAAACTATTCTCAACTTGATGCCATTACTTTCTCTTATAAATCGGGATTCTGGATTTCCCGTGCAGCAGAGATTTCACTTTTGTGACAATAGACTATACCTTTTGTTCCCAGCAGGGAAAATACGAAAGGTTTTAAGTTTCGCTTGGCGCAGCTTTTCTCATCCACGGAGTCCTAGTTTCTGGCGTCTCCCATATCTTCTTTTTAAAAACTTTCACGTCTAATTCCTGGACTCGTGAAGGGTCTTCTCTCCTCAACAGTAAGACTTCTTTCGCTTGATGGCATTAACCCTGCAACCGCAGCGCCTGCCTCGTGGGAAGCGCTCGTAAACGGAGAAGACTTGTGGTCGATTTCAGCGGAGATTGCATGTGTTGCGAATCAATTCCGTGCCGCGGACGCATTGTAGGAAGAGAATTGAAGCCGTTGGTTTCGCTCGCCGGCCTTCCTGCCTTCGCGACGAATGTCCTCGAAGTTAAATCCACTTCCCGAACGAACGAATAAGCACGCATTTTGGGAGCACTTATGCTCACGACACTACTAATTACTCAGTAGTATCATCCTTGCGTTTGTACTCTATACTTCTAAAAGTATGAGTACTTAGTAGCATCTTTGTATTCCATTTGTACTAAGCACTTCCAAGTACTGAATGGTATCATACGTGAACCTGATGTAGACCACATTAATTATTTGGAATCAGTGAAAACGCATTATCTCCTTTACTACCTAAAATTTAGAGTGGGGAAGAGAATAAATGATTTCACTTGAAATTTAGCCTCAAATCTCTGTCTTCTGTTTAACTATACCCATGGCAACCTTACCTTAACATTCAGACTTATGTCATGAGATTTGTATTCGTAAAAACTGGACTTTCAATGACGTAACTTGGTGATGCTTAAATTTTAAAATAAACTTGGAACATTGTAGGCATGCATGCATTATGACTAGAGAAAAACACTCTCTCAAACTACCTGCATCAATTAAAGCCTTCACGTTCCTATCTGTTTCAAATTGTCCTTTCAGAATCGGAGTATGTGTCGGCTTTGAACACCTACTTCTATCACAGTCGTAGGGAATAAAACCCATCACGGATAATAGTCCCTCGAGCTTATACGAGTGTTACTGCCGTCATTCTGTTTTTAATTCTCATTTGTTCGTGTCATTCCTTCCAGTTATCGATCCGAGATTTCCCAGCCGCTTTGGTTAGTGGCAGATACGAGACATAACCAATGCCCTGCGGGTTGTCACGTCACTTTTTGTTTGGTAACGTTTTCAAGGCTTTCGGAACCGATTTGATTGATGAGCAGAGAGAACGGGAGCCGCTGAAAAGAGCCTAAAAGGATTGGTCCCACAGCTGGAAAAGTCATTTCATCATTTCATTTCTATCCTTCCATTATGTAACTACTTAATGGTCAATTTGAAGATAGATATTTTCTTCAATTCATTTCGCACATGCTTGATACCATTGCCAATATCTAATACATTAATCTTTGAGTTGATTTTATTTTATCTTTGAGAAAGTGATGGAAAACAAACAAAAACCTGGGAGTAAATTTTCGTTTGGCTGGACTCCTCTTTGCCACACTTACAACTGTCATGGTTTCTTCTAATAATTATCAATTCAGACTTTTCTTGACCAATAAGAGTGTTTCTACAGGACTTTAAATATTTGTCTTGAACTGATTTAATAATTTTCTTTAACGCACACTCACCAAATTTGGCAGAAACATTGCACAGTGGCCAAATAACTATAAAATTATAGTGCCCCTCCTAAATTTAAGAGTTATTATTTTTTACCAAAGAAATATTTTTTATTTTTTAGCAAAAAAAATAAAAATTGTTTTTTTCATTCATTAAATTCGTGTATTCATAATGCAAATAGTGAAATCATCCATGCAACTCAAATATTTTATTAAATTATAATAGTAATAATAATTGCGTCTTTATTTACGGTCCTCTCTTACAATAAACTTGAACTATCACAAACATCCATGTCCTGGGAGGAGAAAAAATCCTCCCCTGGCGGGATTCGAACCCGCGACCTTTGGGTTGGCAGGCGAGGACGTTTCCCCGCCGCCACCGAGGCCGCCAAGTTGGAGTAACCATGAATATAATATAAACAAACAACAATTTTTTTAAAGTTTTTAAATTTCCCGACACGCAAATCCGTTTTTAAGATACACCTGCGGTTATTTAGAGGTAGGGATCTACTATCAAAGAAAGAGCAATGGCAATTTTAGAATTTGAATATAAATCACTCTCGTACTAACAAAAAATTATTTTGAATACCAGGGGCGCACCAAATTACCAAATTTCAAAGCTTCATGTATTTTTTCTATAAGTAGTACGTAACTAAACTAAATTTTACTTTTTTTGTATCAATATTAAAATGTATCAATAGATGAATATTTTATGTGGTAAATATTTCTATTAATGTGATAGTTATTTTTTATAAGCTTAAATATTTGGAATTTTAATTTTTCACAAAATTGAGCTCGTTCAAATTTGTAATTCTATCGTGAAGTCAGATTGATGCACGCCTTCAGAAAGTGTAGGTTGTTGAGAAATCTGAACCTACAGCTTCAACCAAAAATATTTTTGAAATATTTGAAGAAAAGTTATTTTTTTAATATCTAAATGAAAATTAAAAACTAAGCCAGTTCGAACTCAGTGATTTAACCCGAAGGTTGATTTGGATAGTTGAGGGTAGAGCTCACCCCGGACTAAGCCATAGGCGTGTGGATTTCACACATTCAGGGTAGGGGGGCCAGTTCCTTTCCCTGGGCCACCTCGCACTCCCGAGGATTTATTTTTTTTAAAGCCTTTATGGGCGTTAAATATCATATTGATAGGACTCATCATGCAAGAGCATATTTCTTGAATCCTGAAGTAATATTTTGTTCCTTAAAAATATGTTTTGCACCACCTCTGGTAATAGTTATATTCAAGTAACACGAATATTAAAAGATCTGTATAAACACTCATAATTTCACACACTTAAACGCAAAACTCATAATTTGCCGGCCTCGGTGGCGGTGGGGTAACGTCCTCGCCTGCTAACCCAAAGGTCGCGGGTTTGAGTCCCGCCAGGGGAGGATTTTTCACCCCCCAGGGCATGGTTGTGTGAGCTCGTCTATTGTTAAAATGTTAATACCCCGATATAAAGGCCAATTAGAGCTGTTTTCGGTGGTTCTTGAAAATAAATAAATAAATAAAAATAAATAGATATTAATAAATTCAACAGATTCAGGCGAGATATCGTGGAAGTTCTTCATAATATAAGAGAAACAACTGCACTTTTCCACAAATTTCTTTAATGCGTACAACGCGTTTCGGCTCACAGAGCAGACTTGTCCTGTACCTGATGATGGCTCTGTGAGCCAAAACGCGTTGAACGCATTAAAGCAATTTGTGGAAAAGTGCAATTGTTTCTCTTATATTACTCATATATATTAGTGAAATTTCTTGAGTTTTGGTCATAACTCAAACCAAAACTCAAGAAATTTCACTAATGCTACTAATAACTTACTGATATGCTACAAATTTAGATTTAGATTTAATAATTATTGAAAACAAGGCTAGGTGTGCTTTCAAAAAGCATTTCTATAGATTTTAGTAGAATTAGGTTGTAAAGTCAAATTGCGTAAATGGTGCACATGAAAATACTTTATAATTGAACTTCCACTCAATCCAGCAATAAGTAAACTACTGGTTTTAATAGGAAGTACAAATAAGTGGGTGAAATTTAATTTATTCCACTGTTTTCTTTGTTATCCTTCTCTCCTGTGTATGCCTCATAGCAATATGCAATTCCCGCTTCCGAGTTTGTTGTCTCCCAGCGAGAGTAATGGGTGAAATAAATGAATCCATTGATTGATCATTGATCATTCTCTATTCCTTCTCTTCTCTAATCATTTATTATCTAGAAATACCTCAGGGCCCCAAAAGGTCACAAAAAGGGGCCCTTTGGTGGTTTAAGCTACGAATTTAGTTTTGTGCTGTAGTTTCATTTTTAGCTTTTTAAAACTACTTCCGCTCAAGATAGAGAGTTGGAATTTTTTTATCAAATTGCTAATACAATGAAGTTTATAATTCTTTCAATCAATTATCTTTTCCTATTCGTATTTGTCTGAAAACCGCGTTTTAAGCTGCAAAAACGCACATTTTTCTCAGAAATAAACAATAGCATATTTCCTTGGCGACCTGATTTTGGTCTTTTAGGCATTTAAAATTGATTGAGCTTAGTGAAGCTGATTAGGAATGCTAAGCATTGGGTTTCATGCAGTGGTTTATTTTTTCTCAGAAATCAACCACAGCATATTTCCTTGAAAACCAGCTGTGGTCTTTAACGCATTGGAAATTCATTTTGCTCAGTTAATCTGATAGGAAATTCAAAGCATTGGGTTTTGTGAAATGGTTAAAGTTTTTTGCTTATAAAAAATACTTTCACTCAAGATAGAGAGCTAAAAATTATTTATCGGATACCCGAAAGAATGAAATTTTTCATTTTCTTCAATCGATTCTCCTCTTATATGATAATTTATAAAGGAAGTGTTATCCGGAGCTTCGCAGGGGTAATTCAGGTGTACATATATAAAAATGTTATGGTGTCTGTATGTCCGCCTGTCTTTCTGTTGCTCCATCACTCAAAAACTACTGGACCGATTGAGCTGAAATTTGTCATGTAGATAAAAAATATAGGTATCTGGCTGTAACATAGGCTATATTGAAAAGCCCTCGGGGCCCCCAAAGCCCCCCCCCCCCTGGTGATCCATGCTAAGCTTGGGTTCGGTGCAGTGGTTTCATTTTTTGCTTTTTAAAAGTACTTTCACTCAAGATAGAGAGCAGGGATTTTTTTATCGGATGGCTGAATAAATAGTTTCTTTCTATTGATTTTATTTAGGCTTCATATTGGTCTAAAATTTATTTTTTAGCTGAAAAATCTCATATTTGTCTCTGAAATCAACAATAGCTAAATTCATTTGACAACCAGAGATTTTTTTTTTCAAAGGATATTCATGCCTCTAGCATTTAAATATTATGTTTTCCTGTAGGCCCATCATAACACGTTGAAAGGAAATCTGTATAAGACGGGCCCAGAGTCCCAAGGGCCTCGTAATAGATTGCTTCGGGGGTTAATCGATTATTCAATGCACATTTACAACAAGTTTACTCTTCAGAGTCTATTCTCAAAATTGCTCTCATAGGGGCACTGCATGTATATGAGAGAACACTTACGTAGTAAACGATACACATAAAGGAATTAAGGAGGCTACGCAAGCAATTAAACGTGCAAGAATATTTATGTGTAGCGAATAGTAATGGTAATAATGCCTCTCTTACTACAATAAACACAGCTTTGTTTATTATCGTTTAATACTCAGATGCATTACACGAAGTGGAACCGCCTGCCTCTGTTTACGATTGTGAACTGTTTTTAGACCTATTCCCACATCATAAACGTTACAAAATATTTATATATGTTTAAAAGTGTAATAGTGCAGTTAACTCACATTCACTCAATCATCGAGTTGCCTATTAAAGAGTCTCACTCGCCGATGTGTTTCCCCTCCTTGTACTTAAAAATATATCCTTAAACATGCCTAATAGAATGAAGGGCAACCTTTCGAAAAAATATTCGAAAGCATGAGGAATGTCATCTTGGCGAGTAACTGAGTCCTTGAATGAAAAACGACAAAGGTTAGACTTGGATGCTTAAAGACATATCCACCAGCGATCGCATGAGTATTTCCCCGTGGTTTTTCTCGGGTTACGCTAAGAACCGCACAAATTTCATCCCAACCCAAACTACGGTCGGGTAACCAACTATAAATCTGGTTCAAATATAGATCCATCTGTTTCGAAACTTTACTCTGTTTTAAGATGGCGGAAACTATAATGGCGTCACTACATGCTTCTCACCCGAAAGAAGAGCTGAAATTCTGCACTATGAACGACATCCGTGCATGAAAATCGGCAAGTGCACTAAGAATCACCATAGATTTTTTATTTAGCAATCGTAACCAACGATAATGGCTACTCTTTACACCGAAGGCGCAGTCCGGGTGACGGTGGATTGATAGGTCAAATAAACATGGCTGCCGCTACAAATGCTCATTTTGACATTGTCAACCGCTGGATTGTACCCTACTATCCAATCCTGATTAAGATACTAAACGCACATATCAAAGTTGAATAGCGCTACTCAATTAAGTCATTGAATACATGTATGTGTATGTATACAAGGAAAGCGATGAAGCCGTCAATCACTTAGAAGACGGCTCAAGAGAACCGGAGGGATGAGGTGACCATCTATTAACCTGGGTGCTATTTAAGTAGTAATGAGTCTGCGTGACCCATTTTTGGGTTTCCCTTCATGAAAGAGGACCAACGGTAACTCATCTCTCCGTGCACCTGGAAAATGGTCAGCGTGTCTACTGCAATGAACACAACGTACAACGTAGGTTACATACTCCTTAAATGACCACGCTGACACTATTCATCAGGATTTGTGGTTTTCTTATAAAATAAGTTTAATGTTTTTCACACGCGCTGAATTTCAACGGGTACCTTCCGCTTTCCACTTCGTTTCAATTTAATTATAAACCATCATCTATGCATTATCAGCATGCCATTATTCGGTTTTCGATTTTTTATCTTTTTGATATAAATTTAAAAGCGATTTCATTATATTTTTTCTACTCGAAATCATTTCCCTTTTGTATAAACAGCACTACTACATTATTTTCAAGTTTTTTCTCTCCCGTTGAGAATCAACGGGTATTTTCGCTAGTAATACATATATGCTGTCACTCCCGATTTTGATTGTTTCTTTAACAATTGGGTTCCCTTGAGAGTATTCAAAAATGGGTGTGCCTACCATATAATTTTAATTCAATTTCCAGCTAATTTACAACTGCAATAAATCATTTTCGGGTTGAACCTGAAACGTCAAGTATTAACTAAATGTTGTACTTTTGTATATATTTGCATTCTGTAAACCGCATAATATTATTTGCTCAATTTTAAAACGGTAAAGTAGTTTTCAACTACCATATTTCTCTTACGAGTGGAATATCAAACTTCAAGTTTTTGTTCTTTGCCTATCTTTATATTCTGTAAGCCACATATTTTTAATAGATCCCCAAATGGAGAAAATTAGGTCCAAAAATGGCAATTTTTAGCGCTAAGCCATCTTTGTTTACTTCTAGATGAAAAAGGGTTAGTTGCATACGTCTAAGACTTACTAAGATTATTATTTTACTTTATTACTTTAAGTACAAATACTTTCAATTCCTTCGTACAGTTCTCTCAAGTCGAGAATCAGTTTTTGTAGGAAAAAAATGGTGACTTTAAGTTAAATTTCAACAATGAGGTAATGTAAAATAAAAATTAAAGAAACTTTTCTATTATGTGTAAATTAATATAGTTTCAGTATATTTCCTCTTTCATAATTAGTTCTTGAGATAAAGTACACATAAAAAATCTAAAAAACATTTGCATGCACCATCTTGGAAAAATGGCTTGCTGCGAGAAAACGAGGAGGGATAAAATTTTTAAATCATTGCATTCAACTTTGCATACATATTTTTGTTTTTGCGTGCAAAATTTGGATTTTTTTCTAAAATTTTCATTGAACCAATTAGTTTTTGTTGGACTATTTGATATGGAATGACCCAAAACAAATTTAAAGTTGTATCTAATTTAAAATATTTTATATTGAAAAGCATTCACCGCCTGATGTTTATAACATGTAACGCCTACGTTATCACATTTATTCGTGCCCAGGAAAATCTGTTCTCTTAAAATAGTATAGGATTATCAATGCCGGAAACTTGAGCCATTCTGTGGAAAAAGTTGATTCAACTTTGCGGTCGCATGCCACGGCGTATTCACGTGGTGTGGTGTATTGTGTCCACGTGAACATCAACCTCGGCTTAAATTTAACACTTTTCAAAGCATGGCCAGCTGTAACTTCTTCAAGTGTATTTTTCCTCGTGCTCTTATCTCTTAATCCTTTAAAATGTTTGCTGTATGTTTTCGTTGCAACGTAATACATCATATAACAGTGGTAGGTACGCATCAGAATAACCCGGAAACCGGAAACGTTATGAAATCTCTCCGGCTTTGTTTTAAAATCAGTCTGTTTCGATGTATCTATAGTCCCTCTATCTCTATAGTATAGGTGGCGGCACGGAAGAGTTAAGTCCTCCAGAATCCTCTGGATTGCCGATAATACACGTGAAGTTGAGAACGGCCATCCAAAAGACTGTGAAGTCCTCGCCTGCTCACCAGACAGTCGCGGGTTCGAGTCCCGCCTAGGTCGGTTTTTCGCATGCCCAAGGCATGGGTGTTTCTGTCAAGTTCTGGTGGTTCGGCCCCTGAGAAACCTGATGACCAGCCAATGGCTTATCGGGATCGCAAGGACATAAGGACCACCAGAATCGTCCGAGAGCAAAACAAATGTGTTTTCAACGAACAGTTTCACTAGGCGTAGAAGACATCGTGAATTGAAAAAATGTGGTGTGGTTGTGGTTGCTATAAAAATGCATCACTCCCTAGGATATGCGCACTAGGTATTTGAGTAGACCATGTCTTTGTAAATAATATTTATGTAGTATATGCTTAAAATATGACTTATGAGCCGGTGTGAAGTATATCAAGTGTGCGGTCGATGGATATTCTTAGCTTGTCCAAAATAGCGCATTTGACAGAAATGCAGCCAATCATTAAACGCGTAAAATACCGTTTGGGGAAGGGAATCACGTGACCAAAGAATCCATGATGGTGGCCTTTATTTATATCATACGATCGTGAAAAAAGTGTTTACTTTTCATTTCTTTCTGAGACAAATCAATATGTTTCAACCTCGCTTTTTTCTTCGACGGACTCTAGATACCTCGTTTGATATTTATGCTCAGTGAAGAACACTTATCGTCTCTTGATATTTTTATTATACATTACTGTCTTTCTATCGATGTGTGTCTAGCGGTTCATTATTTCGGGATAAAACTACCCAGAGATGTTTGGTTGCCCATAATTCTCGTTCATAGTAGCCGTGGGTCCAGATGAGACTTCCACCCTACCCATGTCTTAGAATGGTTAATTAAAGAAACTATCCTGCGACTGCTACTTGAACATTTTAAGGAAAAGGGAAAAACAAATGGAAAGATAATCGTGGAATTTCGTACCGAATTCTGGCAACTTCTGATGTTCCAATTATACCTTTCTGTTGTCCTATCTTCCCTAATTTTGCATTCAGCTGCCGTACTCTTGATTTTTGGTGGAAGGACTATATTTGCGTAAGCATAGTTCTAATTCCAGGACACTAGAAAAACCTGTGAAATTAAGTGTTCGATTGGATATACCTGCTATTTCTTTTATGGTGATGTTTCCTTAAGGTGATAACCTGCCTTTCCATGAGTTATCAGTTTTCCATGTTACTTGATATAAATGACGCACTTAATCTTGTCGAAACTTAAAATCTAGGGAATTTGAGCTCTACGGCCTCTTAAAGTAACAAGTTATAAAAATCTCCAATGGCCGTAATAAATTGGCACCACTCGTCAAAATTACACAACAATTGCTGTGTTGGTTTGCGGGTAAAAAGGGCAATTCCACGCCAGTGACCAACCACAACCTCTCGACCAGAAAACCCATGACTAGCTCATTTTGAGCTAGATTCTCTCATAAGTTGGGCCCGTTTGAGTGTGTGATTTCCTGAGTGCTTGTGAGTGTGTTTGTGGTCATAACCCAGGCATCCTTAGAGCGGTCCCATCAGCCCTAGTGAAGGATTCCTATTTGGGTTTAGTGTCTGTGTTTGTCACTGGTGTGGAAGTAGCATTGCTGTTATCCACCACAGGAGGGTTATCTGGGCGAGACGTTGTGGTTGGTTGGTCACTGCCGTGGAATTTCCCTTTTTTCCGCAAACTAACACAGCAATTGTTGTGTTATTTTGACGAGTGGTGCCAATTTATTACGGCCATTGGAGATTTTTATAACTTGGTACTTGTCGAAATTTGTTGCAACACGCGGACATTCCAGTCTGGTATTTGTGTTACTTCACTGTAAGCTTTAGCTCGTATCGCTAGTTACTTGATCATGTGCATGACCCTCAATACTAGATCTCGATCGATTCCAAAGTTGGAGGTGTTTGTGAAGCTTTTGCTGCGACATCGAATTGAGCATCATTGTCACCCGTCGAACTTACCCCGAGGATTACCGTATCCTGCATTTGACAAGTGAAGATTTCATTGCGGTTTTCGGTATTAGCGTATTTACCACCAGCTTCTTGGTTCATCAAGGAGTGAGTGCCGAACGAGGACACAATCATTGGACAGGTAGAACGATAGCGTACAGCTCTCGCCAAAGCTAGTGGTAGACGGATGCGCTGAATGCAACGCCACGAAGGGAGCTAGCGTAGTGGGAAAGATAGGTGGCAGAGGTGAGGAGTGGAAATGGAAAAGGTCTTATGGAAAAGTGGAAATGGAAAAGCGCCTCTGGAAGTTTGATTTGCCATACACATGGTAGAGGCGTTTGACGTGGGTTAGTCGAAAATAAACAAAGAAACTCGACTACTACCCTTCACACGCAGAGGCCGACATTTTATAAATTGACCCTTCCAATCCCAAAATTGCCCGCTTCGCACCTGCTACTGTTTTTTTCTGTGGCTATAACGGGTCACGTGACCGTAAGGATTATATATAGACCGGATAGTGAGCAAGTAGAGGAAAATTTGACCACTAACATCTTCAAAAATCAATGATTCCGTTGAGGCTAACGTTGACGCGTCGCATTATTTATTTATTTTTTTAATTTTGTTCATCACAATGTTTACAACCGTATTCCCTCCATTGCAATAAATGCTAGCTCAAGGAATTGTTGGCAGAAACAGAGTGAAGTCAAAATTCGGGTGTTTGTCGAATGACATATGCGCCGCCGTGTTACCTATCCGTCCGTTTAAGCATCAAGGATATCAGCAAATATGCTGGTGATTGCCCGGGTTGCTAGTAGATAGCTAGTTCAGTATCACACAATTGTCCTTCGTTATTAGGTAGCGTAGTGAATCTTAGCTTGTGTCGTCCGTGGTTACTATCAAGCATGGATCTAGTATCGGTTGATTCAGGCTTATGGTCAGAAATCAATAGCTTTAGCCCTGGCCGAACGGTTGTCGACTGATAAAATAACTCATGCTCCAGAGCAAATATCTTTGGACAAGTTTGTAGCAGTCATGGCATGGCTTCTGAAGATGAATGAGACTCTTTATCGCGAGTATTTCTTCGTAAGAAACTAATGCAAGACAGCGCCAATTACGAAATAAAGTATCCCAGTGACTATGTCAGCGATTGTGCTTGACATGCTGGTGCTGAGTAACCCGAAACTCCCTTGTTTGTTTTGCTCAGAGGAGTCTTCGAATGTGTACAGCTACTATCGTATGATTCAGGCTTTAGGTTGGACGTCAAAAGTTTTATCATCGGCCCAACGGTACTAAGGCAGAACGAATCTTGGGGATAAATCGCAAGAAGACAGACAGAGGCAATTAGATTTTACAGAAGAATATGACACAGGACATTGGGAGGTGGGAGGACGTGAAATTGAGCGAGTGGAAAAGTTTACGTAACCAAGAAGAATTTGGGATGAAAATAGGTTTAGTAGTAATAAGGAGTATAATTGTATTGGCCAAGTGTGCATCTACGAAGAGCAGGGAATTGATTTCAGGAATTCTGAGAACATTGAGAAATGAATAGTTAATTCTCTTATAATGAGGTTAGAGTTGTGTGGTTCGAAGGCTTGGTCAATCCGCAGAGGTGATTCACGTACACAGGAGTTTATTTTATGTAGGCGTGGAAAAGGCAAGCTGGATAGCGAGGAAAACAAAGAAGGAAAAGTCGAACGTATTTTGTGCTCTCCTATTATTCACAATATAATTGGAAAAATTCAATTATTCGAAAAGATATGCGATCAAAACTTGGAGAAATGACAAACTTATTGGACAAATTTTGCGACCCTACAGCTCATTGAAATTAATAATGGAAGGATACATGGATGGGAAGAAATACGGAGGAAGACCAGGAAATGAAATCATAATGCAAATTATGAAGGGAATCAATGTGGAGACTCATGTAGGAATGAAACGTTTTTTTCTGAGAGGAGAGTGGAGTGAATAGCTGCTGTAAAACAATCTTCGGATTGATGACTGTTGATGATGATAAAAAGTATCAGATTACAGTTTCTTTCCAAATTACTGTTAACGTGTATTTAAGCTCAAATGTAAGGCACTACGGATGAAATAATGTTTACAAATATCATTCATCGACTAGTACAAACTTAATTATCTAATTATTTCGAGACTGCTAAAATATTTCTGGGTATTATTACCTTTCCCCTACTCCGTCAATTGGTACATTACCCAGTGATTAATAATGGTAGCCGGAGGATGAAATCACTCCTGATGAAGGTTTGACACGTTTTTCGTGGTCGCGTCATGATTTCTGATGATGGTTCAAACTCGTTAGCGCCTGGGTTTCCTCACCTCGCCTTATCACGGAGAAGGAGAGTGCTCTCGGCTTCCAATTCCGCTGCCGCCTCCCACAAATCACTTCTTTCCTCCCTCCTCCCCCCTCCACGGCTCACGTTTCACAACCCTCTTCCCAGGGCCCGGCTCCTTATCTCCACCACTCGCATCCGCGTCATCCTTCCTGCGCCCATAATCACCCCTCGCCCCCTCCGCCCTTATCAGCCTGCTCCCTCGTTTTAATCAAACATATTAAGACCCCTGGGGGGCGACGTGAACTTTATACACTGGAGTTAGTGGGGAGGGGGGGGGCAATCGAGGGTCTTCTGCCGGGTGAGGAGCTTTCAGTGACTCTAATTTTCGAGGTATGCCTGTGGTATAATGGAGGAAGCTCAGAGACCATCCAGTGCGTGTTTGTTTTTTTCCTTCCAAGGGAGATTTCCAAGTCTGCTTCAGTAATCATCCATTTATCCCCACTCTTATCGCTGTTTTGACGGGGAGTAATGAAACCTCTCGTGCCTCAAGTGCGTTCTTAATTATGGAGTGAACAGCAGCGCAAGAAATGATCCTTAAAAGCAGCGTTTCCTTGCTTTTTCTGACGTGCGTATCCATTGTCAGCCTATTTCTCTGCATCATTACCGTAGCATTTGGAAAGATATCGAGTTAGTGTGGTGGTCAGAGTACTGGTTTCCCATGCTGATGGCAAAGGGGTCAAACACTGACAGCGGCGGAGATATTTCATTGGTATCCCGATCTCTAAGTAGATGGATGCTATATAAAGAGTACCTCTAATGTAGTACGTGGACAGTTGTACGGGACGAAAGATAGGGGACTCCTTGGCGTCATTCATCATCTAGATCTACGAAATACCGTGCAAGGTACCTCCAGGGTTGTCGAGATTCGTTAAGAGAAGGCCGGTGCCGACGCTGGGTTTCCCTCTTCCCATCCTCCATTCCCCAAATAACACTATCGTTACCAACCTGCCATCTTATTATCAATTGTGAAAATTATAGCCTACGCAAAATTTCCTGTCCCCGACTTGCGCGGGACGGAGGGGAGGTAGAAGTGGGGGGGGGGGGGTGAAGGAAAAATACGGTGGGGAAGAGAGGGGGTCAAGGAGGGAGGGAGACCAGAGAGTCTGAAGAAGGGGAATTAAGCTGCTTTTCGAAAAAGGCACGAGACACGTACACGCAACGCAGGTGGTTAATATCACCCATCGCTATGACTACCAGTATCTTGAGGTTTCATTGTGAGAGGAGCCGAAACGGGGCAGCAGGTAGTGGTGAGTCATCCCACTTCTCCAAGCGCTTGTGCTAGCAGCAATTAGAAAGGTTTTCTGTTCCTAAACAACCTTCCTCCATCGTTTGGCAGCATTTTGAAAGCTCCGTAGTCCATGTCCCAAAATCGCCCACCGCGCAACGTCATGAACGTCTACTTGAGCTATACCTCCGTGTTAGCCGCCACCCCAAAGTTAAAACCAACCAAGCGTTTGGAACAAGTGCAGTCGTACCCTAATTCCGCCATTTCACCTGTTTCGCATAGATACCACTGAATACCAAACACTTACTGTTGAAGGTAGTACTTTAACCTTTAGTAACAGCTGCCTTAAACACACAAATTGTATTGATTTTCAGTGGTTCAAAAGCATAATGTTAAATTTTTCCTGTCTCCCTCCCTTCAAACCGGTTAACTCAACTGCTATCAATGTTAAATTTAGCTTTAGCACCTCGAGTTCTTGGGCAAAAATGAACTTGAAATAGCTCAAGCAGAGTGTTAATTTACACGCACAAGGAAACACGTCGCAAGGATTTGTCGGTCATCAGACTAAATACATTCAATGACAATACATATCACATTTTTGTATTAATATTTTCAAAACACATTCAATGGCGTTTATTGTGGTTCTTATAGGTTTTCTTCCCGCGTGACTTTATGTGCAACCACGTTTATACGAGTTAATGCGAAGATTGCTTTATATTTCTTTGGTCGAGGAAGTGATTGAAAATGCTTGCATGAGTCTTACAAGACCATGGTTGGAAAATTCATATGTAGGTCAGGACCGGTCCTAAAACACGAAATGCAAGTTACTTCGTCTCAGATTTTTTTAAAGTGGGAAAATACATGTTAGGATGACAGATATTTGCAACGTCTGGTGAAAAAAGACGTCATTGCGAGAGGTAAAAGCATTGCGTAAATTTCGAATATTTCTTTATGTAAGCATGTTACTTTGTTATATAATTGCCATGAGTAAAGTGTACTCTGTACTCCATGCATTTAGGAAACAAAGTTCTGTTTACCTAATGGTATGGAAATAGGAACTATTTTGATGGTTTCCAACATATAACTCCATTTTGTCGTGTCTCTTTCAGAAACTGATTCTCAAGAATGCACTCAGGCTCCGCAGTTACTGAAGGAAGAAAAAACTTGTTTCCCTGTTTAAAATTGGAGAGCAGTTTTTTCTACCCCGACTCTTAGCAGTTGCTTTCTTCTTGTGTTGGCGAGGATTTTCAATGGAATCTGGGAAAGAGCGAGATAAGCATATTACTTAAATTTCATGAGTCTCGGGCAGCCTCCATTATTTTTTAAAATTAACTTTTTTTGCCGAAATAACAATGTTTCATGGCCTTTGACGTATATTTAAAGCAGGATGCGCGTCTAGCATGCGTTCAACAATTTCAAGTCAATTATAACTTCACGTTTTGTGGAAACCATCATTTACTGAATTTTATGCCGGGCAATCTAGGTATCATTGTTACCTTCGTCATTGTCTGAAAATAGAGAAGAGATATCTTCAGTTCATACATTTATCAACAAAAAAAGAATATCAACAAAAAAAGAAATCTGGTATTTTTATCGGAGAAATTTCTGTTTTAAAAATTATTTCAAAGTGAACGGAAATAAACTTAATAGCTTATGTGCCATTAGAATGCCGCATATATTTTTATATGTATAATAATAAATCTTCCACCCATGAAAAAGTAATTGTAGCTTCTTGCAAATGTCAAGCCTTACGTCAAGTCACGTATTGACGAGATTCTGCGGTAATCCCCTGAAGATTAGTCTCGTAAGGAATTGGTTACTACGACATAACAAGCGGATAATGTTAGAGCTTTCTTGCTCTTTTATTTCAGAATGTAAATGACAGTTGTGAATTTCATTGGTTAAAAAGCTCTAATCGTTCATTATTCATTTTCAAGTACAAATGCATTGTTTGTGTAGTTAAAAATGTTGATTATATCTGCTCTAGAAAATATGAAAAGTTTTTGCTGAAATGAGATAAAACACAGGTCTATTCTTGGCCAACTCAGTATTATCACAACATTCTGAAAAGAGCGTTTCCAACTCTCGCGTGTAGAGATCGTTCCAAGCAAGTGAGTCTCTAAGGACCTGGCTATCCTTTACTATGTCATCTGATGATGTCGTTTTCCTCCCGTGGGCCCCAGACTCACTTAACCAACTCTCAACTTTCTATATCCTCCTTTCACTTTCAGTATCGACCTCCTTAGGAGGTCTTTATATGTTTTTACTCTCAGAGTAACTGGCTCTCCTTGCACAACAAAAACTCTCGCCCAAGTGTTGATGTTGTGCCGTTTCCTTTACGTGTACGATCATACATGTATATTGGCCAGAAGGGGTTTTATTAATGGATCTCGCGCATGTTGAAGATATGTATATATGTGCGCAGTGAGTTTTTTTGTTAACATCTTCTGCCTTGTGAAGTTGTAAAAGAATTTTATCTGCCCTTTACAGTCGTCCCAATCGTCCCAAAATGTATCGAAGTTTTCACCGTCTGAAAGAGGGAAGCCTGAATCGAAGTAGCGGTTACAAATTTAACTTCATGTTTTTGGGTCTATATTTAATTGCCTTCTTGTTTGTATTAAATATGGTGTAATGAAGTAGGTTTTCAAATGTTTTTCTTGTTTTGAGTTCGCATTTTCGTGGTTAGTGGAAGATTGTAATTCTATAGTAAGCATCAAAATCTTCGTAGAAGCAATATTCAACGCCCTTGACATGTATTCAATTTGTGTTGTAAAAGTAACGGCACATAATGAGAAGGATTGCAGTGTGTGCATGGTGTGAAAATGTGAAATTCAACGTACATTTTTCGCTCTGCCATTGCGTTTGGGTACCACGCTTTCATGAACTTTTTAATTGAGAAATTATGCCCAAGTTTCATTCCTGTCAAATTTACTGTCGTAGATTGCATTTTGTGGTTCGAATGTTAATCATAGGTGTGAATATCCATTCCCTAATTTCCAAGGTATATACAGGATAACTGAATTTAATATTTTCATTCTTATCTAATTGGCTTTAAAAGCAAGCTACGCAGTTTTCTTTAGCTTGTTATCAGCTTCGCGTACTTATCTTAAGCAGGAGGCTTTTTTTATCAAGCTTGGTCTAAAAAGGCAAGTGTGTATTTTTTCTCGAAAATATAATACAAGCGACGCGACGTTTAGTAACAAATATTTCTTTTCCATCAGATTCCCCAACAGTTCATGAACGAAAACTACAAATGGAATTATAAGATATTCTCCTTCTTTTCGTTCTTACTTTTAATTCCCACTATTTTGTAGAATTTGTGTTGATTTGTTTACCTTCATTTAGATTTAAAAGGTTAGAGGTAGTAGTTGAGATATCGCAACTATTTGAATGCTTGAACTGTGATGGCATATTATGAAATGAACAAATTGTCCTTTTATTCTTTTTCCCGCGTATGAGCAAGTTAACATTAGAAAATAAAATATTTGAATTTCTTTCCCTGGGCTCATGAACATATATTATCATTTCGTTATTCTTTCAGATTCGGAAAAACGGTTTTGCTACGATGTTACTTGGGAATATGTGATTCGAGAATATCTGCTTCTTTCTCGTTCGAAGTTTTGTTTGATCGAACGACCGCTACTTACTTCTGTGTAATTACAGCTTGCAGTTATGCTTATTGTGTGTCTAATTAAGTCGTAAAAATAATTTTCGCATTTCGTACCTGCTTATTTCCTGCAATAATGAATATCTTACTTGCTGGAGCGCTTGTGTGCCTTAATATCTCCTGTTTCACAGGAGAATCAAATAGTTCTTCCAATATGCCATACCACATAGGGATATATTGTCTTATTTTCACAAGTATATTGATTTTTCGATTTTCCAGTCACCATCTGGCGTTAATTGCATAGAAAATCACATTTAATAGGGAGGCAGTAACGCGGGCTTTAATACGCTTCATAGTTTGGGCCTCATATTTATTCCACTGTAAATATTGCGTTGGCGTTTTTGGAGTCTTCGGAATTCTGGGACAGACGAGGACAAGGTATGTGACCTTGAAGACGACATTTGGAAGCGTCGCGTCGGCAAAGGCAACCGATATCATTTCAGGTTCTCAACCCCGAGTATTTCAAAGATTAATTAGTGTTATTAATAAGCTAGTTAACTCTTCGAATTCGCATTGCACTAGTGGTGATGCCTGTTCGGTATATACTTGCTTAGTTAGAAGGACAATTTATATATTAAATCATCTTTTAAATATAGAATGCAGTAACATTTATAGTGCCTCAGAACTGATATGTAATTGCTCATATTAATTGATACAGCAAGAATGCGATAATTTGTTTTCCGATCATATTTGTACACAGTTTTTATTGACGTAATAGAAAGTATATGCATGCTTTGTCACCTTTGTGATTAAGTTGTATTTTTTAAATGTTCATGGTAGTCCAACGTGCCAGTAGATTAAGCTCCAAGCTGAAAGTAGTCTATCGTTGCTTGGATTGACCTATCTAAACTAAGTTCAACGTGACATCACATCTACCCAGCTCAGGCATGTATGCAGTAAACACATTTTTCACTGCTGTTTTCAACATTGTCAATCCATTCTTGTCGAAGAAATGTCTTGGAGTTTGTCAATGCTCTTGAATTTTTTCGCTTATGCTTTGATGTAATGAATCACGTGTTATTTTGCGAAAAATCAAAGCGTTTCTTCCTTAAGACTCAAAGAGACATATTTGCTATCTCAGAGCATTGTGAAACAGACTGCTCATACTCTTCGTTCGCATCTAAGCATGCTTTTTTCATGCTTGGAAGGAAAGTTCCTTTTCACCAGGATATGCGTCAAATCGGTTGTTCAATCGTTTTCCCGTTGGATTTTTTCGTAATGCGTTAGTGCTATCTGGGGTGGAAATGAATTAAGTTACCGGTTCCGCGCAGTTTACTTTGATGTTTTATTTTATTTCTGGGCCTCCTCTATCAAATTAGAACAAAGAAATCTTTATTTTTGTATCGCTCATGTCATTTTTCTTAAATGACGTCAGTAGTTAGTAGACTCCAGAAAACTGTCTTCTGGCGTAATAATACATTTTTCCATCATCAGGACCGAAGCGTTCGAGATGATGCTGGAAAGCAAGTGTGAGTAGCTCTAAAACTTTGAGAAACGCCAGTGAGTATAATCTGTGTGGCTAACAATAAGTAAAGATTGCCACTTACTGCAACACTACGCCAAATGCTTCATAGAAGCGGACTGATTCGATTCTATTGAGTCAGTTTAGCACTTCCAACTCTGTTGAATTGAAATGAACTGAATTCCAAATCACTCGGTCTTTTTTCACATACAATTACAAGGATATGGGCAAAGATAGCTTAAATTATGGCTTTGAGACGCGATTATTTTCAGGGAGAGCGGCAATGATAGATATTCCAACTCCTTTTTCATCATTTGAGCGCGTCATTTTTCCCGTTCCGGAACACGTACGTGAATCTGAACTGCAGCCAATCAGAGCGCGCGCCAGCAGATAAGGGAATGTGGCCCCACACGTGAGTATTAATGAAAAACGACCGTGTGATCGGGAAAATGATTACCCAAGCTATCACTTTTCCTACCATAGACTTATTTGAAAGTATTTGGTAGTAGTCCCATAGAGTAGCTGTACCTCTAATGACCCCTGGACTAACTCGTGGAAAATTACCGTGTGAAACAGGAAGTCAATTTGTAACACGATATTGAGCATTGAATATTAATTTTTAATATTGGCGGCCGACGTCTGTAATCATTTGGCACATTAAAAAGAGGTGGCTACAAGTAATAGGATGGTAAAGGTTTGGATTATTTGGGGAATGGGAAGGGTGGAGAGAAACCCGACATCGGCACTAGCCTTTTCTAAATAAAAGGCGCCTAAGGATCCAAAGTAAAATGTCACATCCGACGGACGGAGTACTGCACTTTTAAATGTTTTCCACAAAGCATCCAATTAGAGATCGGAATTCATTGAAATATATTCACCGCTGCCGTGACCCGATCCCGGTCCTTTGGGGTGGGAAGCTAATTTAGCTATCACACCAATCCGATCCCTTACAGTAGATAATTTTAAACCCTTCCACTCGAGCGTAGCAATTCGATGATGGCAAATAAAACACTGCAATTCCACAAAATGTAAATATTTAAACCACCATGATTTCGATGCTGTGCATCTCTTTAGGTGAAGGAATTCCTCTGAGTAAAGTCAGACTGTCACTTCAGCAATTCGATTTGGAACTTGTACCTACTGCTCCTCATATTAACAAAAAAAAAGAAAAATTAAATTCGCCCCTCTGCGTTCATTCACATCGATCGTAACTATTTAATATTACTTTCTATTTCAGGTCGATCAAACGAGCTATTTCCCGGAAATCGATTTTCACAATCTTTAATTTCATGGAATTCATTCATGCGAAGCCGTTTTTAAATAATTCATTTCCTTTTACTGTCAATCTCCACCCAAAATATAACATATTCGCAAGCTCCACGCAAACAATTTCTCGGGTGATTTCAGTTCGAGTGAGTTCTCGCCGAGGTACTCTTGACTCAGAGTGTTTTTTTCCCTTTTTTTTCTCTCTCGTCCGCTCTGCGCTGCTTCCCATTCTCTTCGAAAAGAGTTATTTCAATTCCCGATAGTTTTTTGTAAGAAAAAAAGCAAAAGAGCCGACAGGTCCTGTGGGTTCACTGTGGAAGAGGGAAAAAAATACCTGGCCTTGACACACTTAAACCGAGCGATTGCAAATGCCGGTGAGCACACAAGCGTTTGCAACGTGTGCTGGCTGCTCTGTTCGCGCTAATGTGATTCTGACTGCTGTGGTTTCTCTCCTTAATGTTGGGTTGGATTCACTATCTGCCGTAACGCACGGATTACCGCATGAACTGAAGTTGGTAATGGCAATGATGCTTCTAAACTCTCCTCGTCTCACATACGGATTATTACTTGTACTTGTAATTGGATTATTACTTTAAGGTGTGAGCAATTTTTACTTCTCATATCTTTTAAACCGTTCTCTGACATTTGCAATTTTCCTTTCCTCAACCAAATTTACAGCCAACTAGTTTTGTGGCGCTCCAGCGTTTCAATAATGGTCTACAATTGTTTATGGAGTTCCATATAGGACATTGAACGTAGTCGCGCATATTGATGCAATATATTATTCCAATATATAGAATCCCATTCTAAATATCACATTAATTGACCGAGATTGGTTCCAGGGATTCCCAGCATTAAGCTGGTATTGTTGGCTGGCAAACCTGAGCAAGCAGTTGGGAGATCTGGGTTCGGATCCGGAGATTCGGTCACTAAACAGGGTTCTTTTTGGTGAATTTCCTCAATTTGGTGAATTTAATTGTACTTGAAACAACGAAACTAGCTCAAAATAACTTAGTTACTAACATAAGAGGAAAATGGTAAATAACTTATCTTTATGGATCAATTCCACCCTCTCAGAAAAAAATCTGTAATTTACTGTGTTATTTTTACTACTTACGATGGCATGCTATCGTGCAAACTTTGCTTTAAAGAAATTCAGCGATTACTTAAGTACCATGTTTTTCTGAAGATCTCATACAAATAATGACCCCTACTAAATAGCCGTTTCAGGAAAGTCAAATGAAATTATATTGCTTAAGCGTGCGTTCCAATTAACCGGGCTACTGCGGTTGGCATTGGTTATACTGGTTATACAATTTTTGATTAAATGTAACAGTTATATAACGCAGCTCTTCGGTTTTAACGTTGCTATATTAGAGTTTGGAGTTTGTAAACTCTACAGGCGGCCGGTTATGATATGAATGTATTCCATAGGATAGCTTATGCTTATCGGATATAATACAGAGAAAATGTTAAGCCATGCGTAAAATAACTCGGCGTTTTATAATTCATAGCTACACATTTTCATTCTGGTCTGGCATTTATTTTTTTGCCATGGGGGAGTTATTTAGTGGAATATATTGATGATATTTTTAGAAGGGGATAGTTAAAGCTCCAGAAAAAGTTCGTTGCAGATGCGCGGAGGACAATTTTGGGACTGTGAGTTCTTTTTCTCGAAAACCAGCCACTACTGGTGAAAGAGCAGTAGTTGTGTCCTTTGGTTTGCTTCGACTACCCTGCCTGCAATGCGCCTACCATTGACATTGTAACACTTGACGGATTAGGATTTGACTGGAAATGACTTTTTAACTTCCACTCCTCACCTTTCCCTCCGTTCTTTCTGACTACCCCTCAACATGACTTTGTCCCACCGTGACGTGGCATTCTGCCCATCCGTCTTCCATCAGCTTTTGCGAGAACGGTAGTAGCCCGGATTCAACCAGTCTTGTTCCTTCGATGGATTTGTTCCTCCAGAGCAAGGGCTCTCAACTAATGGGAAACCCCCCCGTGGGGGATAGCGGGTCTTATAGGGAATTGGAACACTATTTAGCAAAATATGATGTTCTGTAGATTATGTAAAATCTGTTAAATTGTTGTTTGTTTTCATGTATCCTTGTAGATCAATAAACTGTATTGAATACCAGAGAATAAAATCGATACTTATGCGTGCACATTATTTTCACTTATAGAATAAAATTATTTAATACTTTATATTGAGAAGAGGAATTATAATCTGACCGATGGTGAAAGGGTGAAATTGAGCAGAAAAGATTTAGAACCACTGCTCTAGAACGAAACGTTCCGAAATGACCCATCTCCGCGTCATTGTCTCATTGTTTGTGGTTGTGAATCGCCTCCTCTTCCTCCGCTAATGCCGTCTTAGAAATAATCTTCGATGACATTCCTCTCACGTTTCCGTGTGTCATGTGCGTTCCAAGGCCTGCCACTAGACCTGACCAGTCGGCTCCTTCCTATGGGAAAGAATCGCGTAGCGTGAGCGTTTTGCCCTATCCTCAACGGCGCCGCGCCGCCGTGCCCTATCGCCCGCCGGCGACTGCCAAGTGGTTCTGGGCAACTTGGGCCGTGACGCAGTCACCCGAATCCGGTCTATGACGGAGTTGCTCCACAGCCTCGCGAACGATGTGCGCGTGTCTTTGAGTGGATGTTGCCGAGTGCTCTGACCTTTTGCTTCGCCCGAGATTACCTACCTACTTCGTTTGGGATCTGTTGCCCGCGTCGCAAAGTGTAGAAGGACGTATGAAGAGAGCCGAAAGATATAGCACCTGAGCATGTCGCGAGCCGCGAAGTCAAAGAGCATTTTAGATTCGCTTTTCATGAAGAGGCACTTTTGCTGGGGCCATTCTAAGCGTGCACATCGTCATGGAATCTCTCAGTTTCCTATGTGAATGGAATGAAGTATTCGATATTAAGTGAAGGATTGGCGTGAAATATAATTTTTCCAAATGAATACAACTAAACCCCAATCAAAAGAAAGAACTTATGGTTTCATATCCCCCTAAATAATATCAAATTTACGGTGAAAAACCAAAGAAGAAATCTTAACGGAAATTTTGGGAAGGGAGAGGATGTTTAATGCCTGTAGTGAGTAGTGGAAGGTATCAACTTGTCGGGGACATTCTGAAACAAAGCTGTCTCCTAATAACAATATTTGAAGGAATGATGAATGGGAAGGATAACTAAGGAAGACCAAGGATTAAGTGCATCAGTAAAATTTTGAAGGATATTGACAAGACAAAAAGAGGTTATCTGAGAGTTGGAGGGGAGAGTTGTACCAAATCAATCTTCAAGCTGGCGGCTGCTGATGATGATGAAGTCAAGAACTTTCACATCGTTACACCCGTTGTTTATTATCTATGGCGAATATTTGCTGGCCAAAAACCTTGCAAAGAGTACATTTCATAAATTTAAATTATATTAGTCGTTACCCTTTGTGAATTACGTACATGAGATGCCCCAGAGTATATTTTAGATCAAACTCACAAACCAAACCGTTCCTTTGATTCCCTTTTTAAAGCTAACCATATTCTTTGGTGCGTATTATATTTCATTGACTGTATGGAATTAATTTCTCCTTATCGAATTGGATACATTAATATTTCCTCTTTATTTAATGAAAAATAAATACAAAACTAATTATCTATTAATCCCTTGCAATTCTTCTTTTTAAAAATTCGACATAAATGTAGAACGTCTGATAGCGCGTTTTGTGCATAAAATAATTTCCGATGAAGATAAATCATGCCAATAAATGGTTCCTTGTAATATTTGGTTATAACTAACTTACAACTGTATATTTCGTGTCTTTTATGTTTCTTTCACTAGAATATCACCACCCGGGTGTTATTTCCTTTTAAGATAAGCGTGTTTTTCTTTGAAGTGTTCCTGATAACTACCTACCAATGTTCACCCCTTAATTCGTTTACATTCGTATTACCTTATCTTTCCTTCTGATAATGATATCTAGATAGCATTCTATCGTTTCTAATGAAATATATATTTACGCCATTATTATAATTATTTAATTACCTGGCTACTACACTCAATGTTTGAAATATTAAAATTTTATATCGTTAATACTACGATTTTTTCATAATGCCCCGCGTATTCAAATAATTAACTGGAAAGTTATCGACTTTTTCAATTCGTTGACTCCCAGTCATGACTACCACGTCAACCACTATTTTTCGATTCACCTGCAGATCTAACTATGGCTCATTGCGTTAATCTAGCGATAATTAATAAAAAAATTATCAGGTGTGTGGAGCAACTATAGGCAATAAAATTATGACGATCACTCCGAACTAAATAATACTGGCTTAACGGATAAGGTGAAGAAAGAAGGTAGGAATTTTTTAGCCTTGATGAGAGATATTAAGTATATACTCAGTTGAAGAGATGATAAATAGTACGAGTCATGATGCATTGTCTTTAAAAAATCGGAGTGTCAACGCTCTATCAAAACCTATTCTAATCACTAGAATGATATAATTATAAACAATAAAATTGGAGTAGCTGCAACTGAGGGTTTTTGTTGTAGGCTATCGTACTAGATTATTTTTTGATATTCATGAGCATTTGAATAGCTTAACGAACTGAGGGAATGGTTCTTAAAGAAGTGCGTAGTTGAGCAGAGAGTTACGCATTAGACCTCATTGCATTCGACGTGGTAGCTTGCTTACGACGCCGTTTGTCATGCTGCCATTTCCTTCACTGTGTCCGAGCTAGTAGTATTTTATTTCTTTGATACCTCTTTCAATGACTTCTCCAGTTTCAATTGATTGCCTTTTCTTGTTCTAATTTACACCTCCCCTATTTTCTTGATCCACATCTACATATTACCCTCTGAGCCTCCGCAGGAGCATGTGGCAGAGGGTGTTGGGACAATGGGACATAATTACTTAAAGGCGTACGAATCTTCATTTAATCGACTCTTTTTAATAGGATGTTTTGCAGTCTAAATCATGGGATATGATTGTATTGAATGTATTATATACTTGAAAAAGAAAATCCTGGAAGTGATTAATCATTATTAGTGCGTCGATGGTGAAATTGATGCGTAATGAATTCGAACGTTCTTTAAATAAGGCTTCCCCTTTTTGAAGGGAACGCTCAAGCATATAATGGCGAACTCTGAAATGCATCAGATGTTTAGTATCACGCATTTTTCTAGCAAATAATCGTTATTATTATAGTATTATTATTTGGTTGCATGCGCTCAATATCCCAAGTACCGACGAAAGGGAGTGATGCAGCATGTTTGTCACGGTTTGAACAATGGATGAGGATCATTCCAGCTACAGCCGCGAGTCCAAACACGATGTTTGCCATCCACTCGATCACCCTTGCTAACTCATGTGCTAAGCGGCCTGAGTTCGAGTATGGGCTGATTGAGTCGCGATGACGGGAGGGCTGTTAATTAGCTCGCTAACGCACCGGAATATGCTGAGCATGAGTTCAGTAACACTGCGGGTACGGCAGTCGCATTAGAAATGGGAGTTGAAAACTTCGGAATTCGAGCTGGAAAATGTTGAATTATTGGCTATTTTAAGAGTGGGGTAGATCGCATATTAATCTTTTGATAGTAAACAGTTCTTCTCCCACCGCCAGCAACATTGTCAGGGTTTCATGATATGTATTTTAATCTGTTAGCGAATCGGAGACGAGTCAAGTTATTGGAAACATCCATTGATTTGCAATTCACTAAGCATATCGGTTTTAATTTCAGACGTCCAAAAAGCGGATTGCTATTACGCTTTCGCCGGTATAAGACGTATCACACATACAGTTCATCGTATGTTACCACTTGGCTGTTCACCTGAATTGTAGCAGCCTAAAATAAAATATATATTGCCAAAAATGAGGAGAAATCTTTTCATATAGCTTATAAATTCAAGAATAGAACAGTAGGTAATTATGTATAGCCATTTATTTCAGCATACTTGTTGCAGTGGCCATGCTTTTATGGACTTTATTTTCTCATTGAATTCTCTTCGCTAAAATTCATTGTGAAACCATAATACTAGAATTAATAAATTGTTTAAAAGAGTACTTAATAGTTTACAAACTATTTTTTATCTCGCGTGCAGTTTGTGACCGACAGTTTTGTTCCTATGAACTGAAAATATATTTTTTTCAGCGGCGCGGGTCGTCGGCTTGCAGGACAAATTAACTTATATTTTTCGCGCTAATTTCTAGATTCGCAATAGATATGACTATTTATGGAAACGTTTTGTTTATGAGAGGGGTACAGAATCCATTTTCCTATTGAAAGCTAACTATGGCTAATTTTTATGATAAAAACAGTATAGTGACTTCAGCAGCGCAGCGAATCACAAGAAAGCAGTGTTAAATGTCAACTCTGTTATTTAGGTGAGTCTTGTTATTTATCCATCAATTGAACGATTTTCTCACCAGATTATGTACACATATTGAATTAGTTGCGAATATTTTCTATTGCAGGAGGTAACTGTGGAAAATCTTATATCATCCCACTTTAGGCAGTTTTTCGGATGGGTAGGTAGACTTTTTGGGTAGTTTTTCGGATGAAAAAGTAAAAGAGAGGTGCTATTTCGCACTCGTCCGGCCACACCTTGAATATGCAGCGAGCATATGGGATCCGGTGCAGAAAGACTTAGTCCGGGAACTTAATAAAATACAAAGGAAAGCTGCGCGATTCGTCAAAAACAGCTACGGGCGTACTGACAGCGTTACACAGATGTTAAACGAATTAGGCTGGGAACCGCTAGAGACTCGGAGGCTACGCGCTAGGCTTAGATTGCTTGAACAATTGAGAATAGATATCTTTCAGAGCGACACGGAGAACATCATATTAGAACCCCACTATATTTCCAGGTCCGACAGAAACGATAAATTAAGAGAGATATTTTGCCGAACGGATAGGTATGGGAATTCGTTTTTCCCCCGAACAATAAGGGACTATAATAAATGCTAGGCGTAATTTCATTAGAGCGTTTCCTTTTTATCTTTAAACGGCTGGTGTCCTAACACCCCCCGCCACACGCCTATTGAGGCGGCTTGCGGGGTAATATGTAGATGTAGATGTAGGCTTTTACCTTTGACATATGTTCCTCAAATCTTCGCATCACTTGACAATAAAGACATTTAATTTCCTGCCGATATGGAATCACCTGCTTCTTCCCTTTTATGATATCATTATATGATCAGTGCCTGTTTATCTCTCGTAGCTTCATTTCATTTGAAGTAGTTTCATCGGTTATTCCATATTTGGAATGAACTTCTGTGGCGTACCTCTTGATTTAACTCTAATCTCCCAAGTCATATGATACAAAACATGGTAACTTCTACTGGTTTTGCTTTAGTATGCTTCATGTGGCAAGCCATAACTACGCTTATATACTTACATTATCTCGTATAAAAATAAGAGGAATTCGCAGCCGTTAATTATTTCTATTACAGCCATTAATACTAATGAAAATATGGACGAGAAGTGACGAGAAAAGGTGCTCTCTAGACATGTAATGGATTTGAATAAGATAATTGAATCGGGCGTAACTTTGTGGAAGTAAGTTATGCTAACTTTCTTGTTTAAATTTTGTGGAACTGCACAAAGTTAATTTTTTGCCATTATGGTTTACAACTGCTTTCTACATTGAAGACGCCTAGTCTTTCCGTGTCCGTGGTGCCTCAGTCTAAATAATAATTTATTGTTTGTGGCACTATATAATCTACAGCAGTGGAAAATTGGCTATTGTCGCAAAGATTGTGGTGGAAATGCTTGAAAACGTTAGCATGTAGTTTTATGGAAGAAAACACACGTTGGGAATATACACCGCCAGTGCCGGATTACCAATAAGGCAAAGTAGGCAGTTGCCTATGGGCCTCGAGAATTTTTCCCCCTTTCTTTTCTTGCGACTTTTATTTATTTATTTATTTTCAATGACCACCGAAAACAGCACTCATTGGCCTTTACATCGGGGTATTAACAATATTAACATTGGACTAGCACACACAACCAGACTTGTTTATTAGCGTGGGTTGGTTGTACTGCCTACAGGCCCCCAAGTGTGTTAATCCGGCACTGCACACCGCATCGATTGAAAATAGAGGTGGACTTCTGATTATGCATCAAATGGAATATTTAATATGCAAATAGGTACATTGACCAATTATGAAAAAGGAGTACACTGGTATTTTAGTGAATGGCTGAATGATGTAATGGCCCCTTGTATAAAAATCTGTTTCTTCCATATGTGCTTTATTTTTGCTTTGAATTACTACTATATTTGATACTTCAGTTAATCAGACAAACTTCGGGTGCTTAAATCCTTGATAACCATCTTCCTTTTCAAGATATATCACGTTTGATGAGAGGATTATTATCTATTGTAGAAAATATGAGCTAGTTGGCATGAAAGACGTACGAGAAGATACAAAATATGGTACAGAAAGGAAGTTGATTAATGACAGATATTAGGTGGAGGTAGCTAAATTGAATGAAGTTGGGAGTGATAAGTAATAGCATGTTGAAGGAGATGAAAGGTAGGATAATGTTGAGAGGAAAATAAATGAAGAGGAATTTTGGACGGCATTAGGAGATGCAGATGGTGTGAACAGCTTAAGGGAGGCTTATTTCTGTGCCAAATGTTTTTAGAGAATTCTGAGACGGGAAAACAAAGGCAATTGTAGTCTAAATCATGCTTATCAATAGGTGGAATACCAGGTGAATTTTAAAGGTGTGACCGATGGAAGCATTATTGAAATTATGAATAAAATCGATGTGATTTATGTTACTGCTGTATAGGTGATTTCTGATAGTAAAAGTAACGTATTTTGTGAGAAAGTAAGGAAAACAGAAACTTATTTTGGGAACTATAAATCATAGGGAGGTAACTTTATAAGTTCGAAACGAATTTATTAGCTCAATTATCATAAGACTAGGAAAGACGAAAGAAAAGGGCTGCTCTGGATGATAATGCGTGAAATGCAGGAAGCTGTTGGAAATCATGTTTTAATGACTCATGGCTGTATTGCACTTAGGCTACAGGGCTGTACTGGGTGATAAAGTGTGAAGCAGAGGAAGCACTCCTGAGATAATATTGTGTGAACTTGCTTGGAAGTCATTTCTGTGCATAGAGTTTCGGACGACTCCGAAAAACGTCTCTTTTAATTTAACACCAGATGATGGTTCGTTCCCTATTCTATCGGACTAGTGAACCCAGCTCTGAGCTTACCCCACTTTTTCTGCCTCCAAAATTAACCACCTGTGTCTTTCATTTCCGTTGTTCGTCTCTCTGGTCATGATTTCGTCATTGCTGCTACAGAAATTCCCTTTTTTATTCTTTTTTAAATCAGATCCGTGAAATCACTCTTCCGAAATTTCCCCAAGCAAGAAGTTTGCAAGAGGTAACCGTTTCCGCCAGATAGAAACAAGTGAGATCTGAATTTTTTTCTGGGGCCGACCTAATTTTTTTAGAAGTTATATTTGATTCCAAATAAAAAACTACTTTCTTCGTTAGGCATGAAAATGTGGTCTTACCCGTCTCTTTGATCGCCAACTATTGATTTATTAATGAATTGAAATACTTGTACCTCTTCCTCTTGGGTCGGCAACTCTTTTTTTTACTTGGGATCTGTTTTCGTATAAGTGCTTTGATGATCTTCAATAACTAGTTACTAGCTGATCACTTTTAAAAATCAAGTTTTCCCATAAAACAATAAAATATTGTTCCAAACTCACCGAACGGGATTGAAAACTTACTGGGCGGAATGCGGATCGCAGGCCTCAAAGTATCGATCACTGCTAAGCATCGTTTATGTGGAAAAAGTTGGAGATTACTTAAGGCACTTTGTTATTTCCAGTGTTTAGTGCCAAGATAATTTATATTTTTGCTCCTTTTATATACTGATAAAAGAACTAATCTGCGCAGTAATAGACTATTCGCCAAATCTCTTAGGCATCCTCATCATTGAGATGGGGCCTCAACCGAAGGAAATCTTGGTTATTTTATGACAATGCGAAACATTTTACCATCTCTGAGAGACTTGGAAAAATCAATATGTGTAAGCTTGAATTTATTATCTGAATTTCATGTACAGTAGCGTTTCCGTATTCTTAAATACAGTCTTATCCAGCTGTCACTCGGTGGAAATCATCAATCATGGATTTAATGAGGAGCAATTATTTTTTCCACCTTCAGCTTTTATTTTTCTCCTCCTATATTTCTGCTGTAAATTCTTCAACCTTAGACCTAGCTGGTCGAAAATAAAATGTCTATGTGGAAAGACCACGTATTATTCCCTGGTCTAGTCGCTCCTGCCAAATGAATTAGGTAGGTATTTAAAAATGTAGTCTTTAATGTTACGCTCACCTCTTTTATCTCTTCATCAGTAATTGTTTTACAATTCTGTTGTTCGGTCATAATATGTTCTCTATTGCGCGTTTGTCTCCCAACCGTTGACATTCCTGAGTGCGTAAGATGTATTTTCCTCCAATGAAAAGAGTCAGCCTCAACAGCTCCACCCATCGTCTTAAATTCCTCCCTCTCCGTTTCTCATAAGCTTCCCTACCTTCCCCCGCCTACCTATATAACTTGATGTCCATTACGGAAACTCCATCCAACACGTACACGCTCGCCGGAGAAGCGAACCAGTTCTCTGGCCCTCGTGCCCGTGCGTCGTAGCGCCGGTCGCCATGGTCCCAATGGTACTGCTGTCCTCGAGAGAATCACGTGCTCCAGACATAAGTTCATCGAGCCTCCCAACCCAGCCAAAAAAATGCGCAGTGTGTTTTGTTTAAGACTCTATCGCTTCATATCTGGTAAAATCTTCTATGGTGACTCGTTCAACCTTCTATATAGTTTTAGGTAGTTTGTGCGAGATTTTTCTCTAGTCATAAAGACTATATTTTGAATTATATTTTAAATTTAAGTAGTCATAAGAAGGAAATACAGTCATATTAATGACCCAAAACATTCTCTATTATCGATCTTGAAAATACTCTAAACTAAGTATGTATAGGTATGTATATTATATTTGAGGCTTTAAATTGACCTATATATTTGTTTCACATACAATTGATAGAATCAGGCTCCAATATGTGGAAGTTCATTTCAAGAAGAACAAAAAAATGTGTACTTTTCCTCAGCTTATTGTCCGATTAAACCTTCAAACTTCAATAAATGGCTTTGAAAGTTTGTTATGCCATTTTACAAAAGAAACTGTTTGCAATCTCTGAATAGTAAAAATAGTATAGATAGAATTTCAGCTACTTTGGCGGCAGTAAAAGCAAGAACCACCTGAAACAACTTCTTGGCACTTTCACGTCTGATTTACAGGCTGTAATTCTGCAAGATCGTGAATTTTCGTCGGAAAAAGCTAGTATTTGCCATAAAATGCAAAAATAAATAAATATGTTTTCAAGCTGTGGAAAAGTACAAAAAATATTCGTTCTTATATTTTTTTCACGCCGCACGGCAAAAACACCCTCACAACCGAAAGTTTTCTTTTCGATTTTATAAAAAGTATTACGGGGTATTATCAATTAATACTTTTTTTATAAATGGGAAGAAGAGGAAGTAAGGGGAGACAGTGGCGTAGCCAGGAATTTCGTTCGGAGGGGGGGGGTCCAAAACCAGGGGAAAATGTTTGAAAAACAGGGCGAACTAGACAGTAGACAGTCCACAGTCGAAACTCGGCCAGCTACACAAACACCGCCATTACGCTACCCGAGCTCAAACGTATCGTTTGATAATTTATTATTTAAACAAAGGACAAACCTTTTTTGACAATGGTATGATAATTTATTATTTGTAGACTTTCCCCTGCTCCAAGCTTAATTTATTTTTTGTCTTAATATTTCGGGGGGGTGGGTCCGGACCCCCCCCCCCCCTCGCTACACCACTGAGGGGAGAGATCCTTAGGAACCTCTCCCAATTTATGTTTTTATCCATATTCTACATACTTATTGAGGGTTCCTTAAAATTTACCCCTCATTAAAAGTACATATATTTTATTTGAATTATACATATTTCAATGGACAATTTTCTTTAGTTCTTTTATAAATGGGAAACCAAACGATCTACGCAGCGTAACATTTCTGTCGCTATCTATGCGCCAGAACTTCGCCATTTTTTTTATCTCTCTGGTACATACACCCGAACCATATCCATATCCCATAACCATATCCCATGTGTCACGGATTCTATTTTTTGCCCATATTCCGAAATGTAGTGGCTTATATTTTAGTACGCTTACGAATGTGAAATCTTTTTCTTCATAACGACTCCAAATTCATAGTGTGCGGAGAGATTCGTCGGGTAAAATAATCTCAGACACCGTACTGGCTTGCGTCATGAATTCTGTTGCGACATTAGGAAATCACCATGGTCGTCATCATGATAATTCGTGATACTTAAGCTTAAATCGTAACCCCCGAGTTTTAGAATGCTCGTTAAAAAAATTAGGTAGCCTCAAAGGTAACTAGCTCTCCCCGATGTTCATCGTCATAAGCAGCCATTAATCCAAAGATTCGTTTGGTTCGTCTCTCACTCCGATTTCCTCTCAGATAATCAGATAACAGCCGAGTTCCTTCATTATTTCCTAATTTTGGCATCTCTCTTAAATTGCTTAAACTATTCTATCCTTAGTAATTTTTCCACTCGTCGCTCCTTCCGTTATTGTATTCAGGAGGATTTTGAGTTTTAGAATTCGTCCCATAAGTTTGTCCATTCTACGTCAATTAGTTTCCACTAATTATACTCTACCCTAGGTCTTAGTAGGTCTTCTTTATTGGTGATTTCCTCAATTTAATTCTTCTCTGACAACACATATCTTTTGCCTCAAATTATCTCTGATCTGCTCCTGTATTATTCAAGCTGTGCTGCTACACTAAAGAGCAGTCCAAAAATATGTTATAATGAAATGCTTCCTTATTTCCAATTTCGTGCTGATAATTTATAATAAACTCTTCCTCAGACTCTGCAAACCACGTGCAATTGCTTTAGATATTGTCAGTATTCAAAGCCAGTGGCTATAACGAACAATCTCTGTGTCAAGTGTATGGAACTTGGGATCCGCGTTTGTTTTCAAAAAAGCTTTAATAGCACCGGACTGCTTTGATGAAAAAGACTGCTTCTAGTCGGTGGGCTAAGAGAAAGTGGTCCAGCTCCCCGACGCGCGAGTTACGTCATTCATCTCTTAGGGGGATTAGAATTATTCTCTTTCACTCTGCTATTCTTCAATCACCGTCCAAGGCTTCATTTCCTTGTGTGTCGAGCGATGACTCAGAACGCGGACTCTTGCCCATTCTGACCTGCGACTGGAATGACTGACGCCGGGAAGTGACGGTGACCCCGATGAATTTTTGACTAGTAGGCTTGGCGGAAAAGGAAAAAAAAATAGTCCCCTTGACGACAGTATCCGCGAAACAAAATCAACAGCAAGTGTCTTGAGCCGAGTGAAGTAATCTTCTTTACCCGAATGAGTAAACATGGAAATTTTTCATGAAATATTCCAGATTCTTTACCATAGGAGGGTGCATGAAAGGAATTACCGCACTACAAAAAGCAAAATCATGTAATTGCGCCCTACAATTACCAGCCGAATTTCTCGTCTTATGGATTGAATCTAGCGAATGGTCAGGTTTTTGGATTCATGCTCTATAAATTTGAGTTATTACAAGTTAAAAAGAAGATCAGATTGTATACTCTTCTCCTAATTAAGTCCTGCTTCTAATTATCGCTCATAGTTTGTTTCACACTTTCCGCCTTTAATCCACTGTAGTTTTAATGGACCAATTTCTTTTATAATTCTGAACTTATAAACGTCTACAAAACATGCATAAATTAGGCTCCTAATTTTTTAATGTGCCCATTAAAATGTTTTATGTTTAACAAAACACTAATGTAAGAGTATTAAAGTACCTTGCAAAGTTGTTTTCAAATTATTTTAGCTAGATTAGAAGTTGCCCTCGAAGGAATTTGCGCTGGGAGAACTAACATTTTCTTGCAGTAATCCGTCGGTAGTCATCAAAATCTGGCTTCCTTGGAAATACCTATTTTGTGCGGTTTATTCTTCCAAACATTTGTCAAGTATGTAAGGTTATGTTGCGTAACTAGTGCTGTAATGTTGAAAATCAAATTGCTACATAAGGTCGTCGATTTTTAAAACTATATCTACTTAAGTAAGCCCCCCATATATATAATATATGTATTGTACGTCATATCGTGGGAATTCGGTGATGTTCGTGTCATGTTCTTGTTTTTACTTCCTCGCGCTCACGGAATATTTATTCTATCATTGGAGAAAATACACACTTATATGACTTCTAAACATATCGCTTGTAAGTCCTTGGTTGGTTTCTTATGACCGTGTTTTTTTTATTCCGGATAAGAAATCATTTCCGTGGCCTACAAAGAAACTTTTTCCCGCCTTATCTTGTTTTTTTTGTTTTAATATTCGCACACTTGCCTTGGGAATCTTCTCCCGGGTCAAGTTAGTAGAAGTATGCTTCTTTCGTTTGAAAATTTTCGAGCTTTTCTCCATATGGAGGAAGAGTTGAATTTAACTTTTAAGAAGTTGGGTTTCCATGTGGTTTTTCTCTGCGTCGCACGTCATCGTGCCGCTAGCAAGGTCATCGAGGCAGGCGATAGCCTCCAATCTAGCGTTCGAGAATTATTTTTATTTTGGCCGTTGACGACTCAAAGAATGCGTCTGAGCAAAATAGTTTTTCGGCCAGCTCCGTCCAACTCGTAGGTTTAATTATCCCACTCATACGAGCAACGGGAACAAGGGAGGATGCCCGATGGAGATGTCCTAATCCGCTCGTTTGGACAGCGGTTGTGGCCCACGGAGCGGTAAATTTTCTCGCAAAAATACTTGGTGCTATTAACAATAAAGATTCCGAAGACTCATTGGGAGTTTTCTATTCAAGGTGTTGAATTTAGCGTAGATATCGGAACACATCAATGCAATGCAGCGCACACGAACGACGATGTATGGAACGATGTGCACAAGCGAAACGCTCGGTAACCTGCCGGTAGATAGCATTATGTAGGCACACAGTTGTCACAGGCGAATGTTTTATAAATAGTAAACGAATTCGTTCAAACAGCATACTTCAAATGGTAAGCAAATTTACTGAAAATCAACACATCAACAACAATGGCGGATGCGATTATCGAAGTTCTTTTCTTATCCAGCGCGCTTTTACACACAATAGCTATGCTCCCGGTCAGTTTTGAAGTGCGTAGCCTAGTGCGGAGGGTCTGAAACTAATGGAAAGCAAATGAGCTGTTGTGTTGCGAAGTAAGCAGCGCACTCAAGTAAATGGGAAGAACATGTGCGGAACATACCAAATGTGGAAAATAGAGTAGTTTTGTTGATATGAAACAGGAAGGTGACGAACGTGGAGTACAGATGCTCATAAAATATCGAATTATCGAATATTCGATATATTTCAAGTGAAATTTTGAAAGTATTGAATAATATTTTTTATCAAATATATCGCATTTAATATTGAAAAAATATGCATATCGAATAATTTCGGGGACATACAAATCATGATATATGTGGCATCATGTTTAGCTGACTTCCCTTGGACTACAACCTTAACGCGGTGGAAGGACTTGTGCGTTCCAATGACCCCTACAGCTGGACTGGAAAGAGCAAATAATAGCTGCTCGCGGTAGGACCACACTTAACAATAGGTCGAAATGTAGCAGTTGGACGAAAGGTAATTTACGTAATGGTGTCGCATTCGAAAACCTGTCGGGTCTTTCGTGGCATTTTAAGCAGGCATTTCTTTGATGCTTGATTTTTTGCTGGCCCGGCCATTACCCCTACTAATTTTAGTGGATGTATCACATTTCTATGTCAATGATGATGTCCGAATCTCTGTAACGAAAATGATATGACTATCCTATATTTCTTTCCGATAAGTATATGCAACACTACCGTAGAGGGTTGATTATGCGCCGGCTTGGCGACCTATTGGTCCCGAATTCGAGTCCCGTCTCGGTCATGGGTGACGTTTTATCTTCATATCTCGTTTAGGTGGGGCAATACATCCTAGCCAGTTGGAACACCTATTAATTTACGTCCACTTCGGCTATCATGAAGCATTACCTCGAGCGACACCTGGGGAGGGATCACGGTTCCTTCGTTAGCGTTTTCGTTATCGTTATCAATAACGCTAGACACTCTAGTGAGGCAATAGACACGGTTACTGTCCTGAGAATGCATGCCATCGATTAAATCTAGTGGTTTAAAGCAACTGACGAGGTTTGAAGAATGACGCACAGGTTTTCGCTCTCATGAGCGCAATTGAAAAATAAAAGTAACACGAGTATACTCTCTTCATTGGGAACATTGATCGCACCCCTGGTTAAAGTGTTATTGACTGGCATGTATTTATTGATTTTTTTATCATGTAAAACCCCAAATATATTTGTCTATGTTCTATTCCTAAGCGCCATCGTATTTTTACATCTCATATCATTCAATTTCCTTTTATTTTTTACTTTTGGATTGGATTTAAGCTCTTAGGTTCGTGCTTTAAAAAATAATATCCTCAATGGTACATACTCTGTTCTAGATGAAATAAAAAAACGTGCGATTTTCCAAAATATATGAGAGAATATTCTGATTTTATGCTCTGCTCCAGTTACTGGATATAGCAATATCATTTTAGGATGGGAGGAAATTATCCTCCAATTTTCTGTATCACTTGCTCTGCCATATGTTCTCTTTATGAAAGTGTTAGTTTTGACAGTAAATAGTAAATTAAAGAAGCAATTTTTCCTCTCTTCACATTAAAAGGTGGCTATTTAAACCCTGCAGAAATACGTATGGTCTTCTGTAGACTTTTTCAACAACATTCGACTAAATTTTGTGAATGGTTGGCAGTTATCTTGCCGTAGGAAACGCAATCGAATCGGCACTCGTGTGTTGGTGATGGATGAATTGCAATCATTGGTTATTTTCCTAATTTCATTTTCCCGACTATGATTTCGGTGGCGAGGTCTATTCTCAAGTGTTCTGTGATGGTCTTTGCATTCGGTTCAGAAACTGTGGTGTAAAACAAAATTGTTTCGGAAAATATCCAGTGAATGTTATCAGAATGTTCATTAAGCTCTCTATTCATTGAATTCTACATTTCTTATATACTATTTTGGCTAACAATGCCATTTATTTTTTTTTAAGTTGTTTAATATTTGTAGGCCCACCAATGTCGTAGTACTCCTCTCTCATAACCAAGTTTTGTTTTCGTCGAATCCGAATTTATGAATCAATGCGATTAATTGTGATTTGTCGAAACGTGGATATTTTGTCACCCTCTTTTGATGTAGAACCTGTTAAAACTGACTTAACGGCATCTTGTAGCTCAGGTCATCTGACAAAGGACTTTCTTTTCTTTAGCTTTCTACTGGAAATAGCTCCTTCCCAACTAAATGGTATACTAATGGTTGTTTAGGATGACTCGCAGACCTCAAGATGAGCGGCTACTCGCGTGGGAAAACCCAGATGGCAGGCATTCAAACATCCCTAACAAATAAGAGGCATCATCCAAGATTAATGTTTTCGAGGAAGAGAAATGTTTGGCCAAGGGAATCGGAAGGGGAACGCGGCGACGCCTTAGTCGTGCTGCTGCCATTCTTAGGGGTAATTTTAGTTTTCGGAGTACCTTGGGGAAATGGATCTCACTTAAGTGCACGAAAGAGACGAGGAGGAGCGCAAAACGGGAGCTAATGGAAGACTCTCGATAATATTTAAGTACGTGCGGTGCGGAGTTGATTCAATTATTGGAAATTTTGAAGTGTTGATGGTAGATCGAAATGAAAAACAAGAGATAGGTACTCTCTCTGGTGCGTGAGGGAAGCTACCCCGTCACCAGTTGCAAACACTTTGTTCCATTCACCTGAACGAGTGATCAAGTAGCTGAATATACATGTTTGAGTCTTTAACTTTTCTAGTTGTTTTTCACTCTGTACGCTGAAAATTCCTTTACAATCGTAGGTTGTTGCAATTTTTTGAAAAAGTAAGGCGATGTGATGTCCGCTGAGATATGGTGAAACAGAATTATGGGCTTAAATATTGAAACTTGGTACCTAAAAATGATGCTTTGACGTTGTACCGTGTTGTTTAATAAATAATTCAATGGTCAGAACCAAGTTTTATTTTATAATCCAATGAAATAATTCTTTAAAGTAATTAAGAAATCATACGAACTATAAAACGTGACGCGATCTGTGCTTCAAAATTTCTGCATTATTTTAATGATGTGTCTCTGGAGCGCACAGCTTTACCATATCCCGCGGAAAAAAACTTTTTGGAAATATCTGGTCAAGTAGTGCAGTGAGTAGCCGATATTTTTGTATTCATAGAAAGGTGAGATCTTTTTTTATATAATGAGGCCTAATTCATCGAATTTAATGTGAAATGATAATTCGCACAAGCTACCTTAAGCATTTGTTAGTCATTTTTGATCAAGCTACTGATTCCTCTGTTTCTGGATGTTATAGTGAATGTTACTTCCTATTCCTGGGCGCTTGTGACTCAGATTTTAGGTAATATTGTCCACCCCTGGTCACGCGTTTACGCCCATTAAAATGCCTCAAACCTATCGGTTTATATTAGATCCAAACGGAATTGATAATGCGCAAATAATTCACTGGATATGCAATAATCAGTTCATCGAATATATTTCAATTAGTGATGGTAATTTACGACCCGGAAATAAATTAGCTTCATTGGTTACATTTTTTGTAGTTTCAACTAAAACGCCGGGTGATGACTCTAGTGATTAAAATCACTCCATCCATTATATTACTATTGCCTTTTCTTCCATGTGAACAAATTTGAAACGACACCATTGCTTTGTATGTTGAGGAGACTTGAAAAAACGTTTGTATTTATTTCAATACCGAATAGAAGTTCGAAATTTATTTTTTATTGCCATCATAGCTTGAATATTAATTAGTTGATTAATCTCTTTTTTGCATATGTTTTACAATGCTGGATGTACCTATTTATGTGCTTCCTCTAGCTGACATCAGTTTTTGACATTCATCGTTTTTCGTCTTCGTAGCATTGGACTACTAAATACGGTTGCTTTCTTTTTGGTTTTGTTGCCATATAAAAAAGTAGTTTCGTGAAACGACTTTGATTTTCATGTATTTTAGTTAAAGGGCAATAGATTTTGTAAAATATGCTCTCAATTTTGTTTATGAAGGATAGACGACTCTCAAGGACTTGGTATAAATCTATTTTCATGTAACTCAATTATCGTGGTGGGATTTTCTGTTTTAATACAATTGTTCGGTATTATTGCGCTCTCCATTATAAAACTTATGAAAGAATACTTACGGATCATTCGTCTTTTTTCACAATGTGAGGATCATGTGTATGTGTATTGCGCTGTAGTAAATAAATATCCACGACTGATTACTTGCAACCTTTACAAAAATTTTAAATCGTAAATTTCACGGCAAGAACTATATGTGGGGCTTGAGGGTAGACTTGTGAGGAATCTTAAAATGAATAACGAATTATTATTCCATCCCTTCAGCATTTAGACAAACATGAAGTCGAACGGTATAGGTAATTTTTCTGTCGTCAAAGATTGTAAACGACTTTACCCGTTATTCAAAACAAATCCAACTTTGCTCAGGCAGCGAGAACGTCTTCCTCGGTCGCTTACTCAAAAGGAGTACATCTATGGAATCAATTCACCCGCATCCTCAACTCGTTCAATCCGGGCATGAGCAAAATGTGGAATGACCAAAATAGCCTTGAATGAGTTGCATTGTGCTCACACTGTCTCCCGCTAACCTGAAAGGTCATTAGTTCTTTATCTAAGTCTTTGACCTTAGGTGACTTAAAAATTGAACCTTGAAGATTTGGCAATCAAACCAGAGAATTCGGAACAAGCCTGGATTTCCGTGGACACGCCACGGTATTAATATCCATTGTACTGGATGTTGGATGGGGTAAGATTTCGAGAGAACCGTAGGTAGTCAGACCTTGTACGCGCTTTGGCAGGGCGTCTTTAGTGAGCCAGACCTTGTAACTTCCTCTTCCGGTGGGCTCAAGCGCAACACGCTTGGGACAAGCCGCACCGCGATGGGACGTGGGCGAGCCGCCTCTGGCACGATGCGCAGCACGTCACCGCACCAAATGGTGGTGAGGAAAGCATCCGATTGATGTGGCGAGATGTTCGGTGCGGTATGCGGCATTAAAGCGATGAGGTAGATAGGGGGGTTTCACTCATCATTTGGCCCAAGTTCAAGATCTCCTTGTTCTTTCCCTAGTGACTTCCTTAACACTTTAAACGCGATACCGACTTTCTGGATGATTGCGATTGACGGAGGAGTTATTTTGATCTATTTTTTTCTATTTTTAATTTACCTTAATAATAAAAATTATCAATCAAATTACCAATCTTTTGTAAAATATATAAAATACTTCACTGGCTCACAATAACACTACAAGTAAACATCCGTAATTTTACTCTGCACCATCCGCGTTACATCGCATCCGCACATCTTAGATACCGATTGTGGGGAGTATCACTCTCCGGTACGGTGTTAAAAGTTTCGCGCATTCGGAGCGATAAGGGAAGTCTTGTTATATACCATCCGCCTCCAGCATCGAGCAATGCACGCTAACTCACCTTGAACGCAATCTACGTTTGTAATTGTAACTTACGTGCAATTTTTTCACACTATAATTATTAATGTTTTAAGTCCAATTCTAATGTGTATCGCTCTAACTTACAGCGTTTTATCAAGCCTAAATTTTATTCAACATAAATATTTTCTGTATCAATTACTACGGATAGTTGTTCAATAGCTTCTCTTATTCAGATTTCTAGCCGGGAAATTAATTATTCAGTATATTATCTTAACGATATAATGAGCATTTAAAAATTTCATATTAGGCTCATCTTGAATAATGAGAAAATCATGTAATAGCAATTTCATTGCTATTGAACAACTTAAGTAAAATGTAAAAATATATTTCGGAAATACAATAAAATATTACCTGCCAGTTAACCAAAACATCATCTATTTTTACTGATTCCTTTTATCTTTCTTTTATAACAAAACCTGAAGAACCACCCGTTACGTAAAGCTTAAACCTAGATGTAAAATGGCACAAGTTGCGATAAAAACTGTTTTAAAATTATTACCTCTATGTAGTTCTTCTAGCGCCATTCCCAAACGTATGAGAAATTAAAGTTGGCTAAAAGATAAAAAATACGGCGAGTTTATTGCTTAATTCTTAAATTTTCTTCGATTACCAATATTTTGGATCCTAATTTTCCAGAAAAATTATTTTAAATTCTCACTCAATTTGAACAATTTAGCCCGCATTCCATGTCGCGAGTTTCCCTGTATTATTCTTTCACACAATTCTTTTCCTAATATTGAATCATATAATAATTGCACGAATTCTCAGTCGCTACTGTCTGCGATAGCATTTTTTGTATTGGCTCTTATTTTATTCACTAGAATTACCAAACAGAAATAACTCTTGAAAGAATATCTCCTTTACAACAAATTTACATCTCACTTGAAACTCATATTACTGGTTTGATTCAGTATTGCATTTGGTTTACACTCATTTACAGTTTGATAATTTTCTACGACTCCTGCGTAACTCAATTTCATATATTATTTATAACAATTTTATAGTCCTGCTCCCTTATTACAGCACTTCAGGTGTCTTACAACTCATTTACATCACTCTCTCACTCAGTGATTCAACCCGAAGGTTGGTTTGGATAGTTGAGGGTAGAGCTCACCCCGGACTAAGCCACAGGCGTGTGAATTTCACACATTCAGGGTAGGGGAGTCAGTTCCTTTCCCTGGGCCACCTCGCACTCGCGAGGATTTTTTTGTTCGGGGGCGTCCAAAGGCTTCACCCGGAAGTGAACCCGGGACCCTGCGATCAGTAGCCAAGCGTATTTAAACCATTTACTTCAGGATAAATTAAAACTAAATTACAAACTTTGATCTTAGGGGTATGGTAATCTTATTTATCGTGTTAATCATCGAATAAATTCCAATTTTTTAAAATTGGTTAGCTAAGTATTATTTATTCTATGAAATACTTATCACGTAGGCACTAAACATAGCCCAAGTATCCAATTAACATCACCTGAATTGAACTACTTCTCACTATTAAGTTGGTACTGATTCATCACGTTATCCATGGCTAACCTTCAGATCTGTCACCATGGAGTAAAAATCATAAAGATATCACAAATACTGAGAGACAGGAAGCTACGAAGGGATAGGTACTGATAAGTCCATGCTAAATACCTTACATACCTCAAATACTCCGAATTACTGTCTATTAACAAATTTGGTAAATATTTTCCAAAACCTGTACTTCTGATTTATTACAAAAGAAAATCTGATATACAGTGTTTCAATTTGTATATTAATTGTAAAATACCACTGAATAATTGATTCAAATCAGAATAAGAATAAACTAGACCAAACGGTACCCGAGGGAAGGAATCGCACGAATAAAAATATCATTCCACCATATTCATCCATGTCATAGGAATTCCTAATGATTAACCTAGGTTTTCCTTCTGTAAGGTCGCCGTATATTCGCTCGCCAGTCATTTTAAAGGATTTCATTGGATAAGCATTGAAAAGTTGGTCGTTAATAGCTCAGTTTTGAATTTTAAAATAATGAAAATACCTATTATTTCCACGCGTTAATCATTCAGTCTTGATAAAGACGTTCTTGCAAAACCGAGGTTGACTATTATTATAGTAACGTGTGGATATACAAAGTGTTTCTATTACTTTAACATGCAGAAATTCCCCAACGTAGAGCCGGAAACCTCTGAATCGATTTTGAATACCACTACGCACCTCGCTGGCCCCGGTGGTGGCGGGGTTAATTCCTTGCCTGTAAACCCAAGGGTCGCTAGTTCGAAATCCGCCAGCGTAGGATTTTCAACTCCTAGGGCATGGCTTCGTCCATTTGAAAAAAAAATAATGTAAGAGAGGACTAGGAAGACCTAATTTTGCTCGCCAGAAAGATGACATTATTATTATTATCTATTACCATTTCCTCCTAAATTTCCTCGTATCGAGGAAACGCAAAACAAGATTTAGCGCACGATTTATTGCTGCTGTGAAAATCTCAGAAGGGCTTGTGCCTTGAGACTTGGCCTTTAGAAAGAGCGTGCTGGGTTGAGGAAGAGTAGGCCGGTGTGTGTGGGAAGGGAATTAGAAGACGCAGAGGAGGAAGGAAGGTAGAATGTGTGCTTGAGGTGGATTTCTTGAAGACGACGACTTCGCGACTCTCCGTGCCGAGAAGAAATTCCTTCCGGGTTGTTCCGTCGCCATCGTAGGCAGACGTTCTGGCTTCTCCACGGTCTGCACCGCTCGCTGATCGAGAATATCAACAATTGGAGCGTGGTGTAATTCGCACGAGTCGTCTGCTCTGGGATTTTTTTTTAAGATGCCAATTTGTGCCTGCTTCCAAAACCTAGTGAAAACGACCGCAGCCTTTGGACTTTAGTGGGAAAGTCCTCTCTAGATGCCTACCCAACTTGTTTCAATAGGTTACTTGTTTTAAAATGTATCCAAGGTAATTAATTCTGATGGTAGAATTACATATATTTTACTGGCATAGGTGTTGATGGTTAATGTTTTTGTTTGATGACCTTCTGTATTGTGATTGTAGCCTTGAAGATGGAAATCCTTAAATTCCGAAACGTCGACAAGGAATAGCTTTTTTGAATTTTTGACCTACCCTCGATAAATTATTGGAAAGAGGTCAAGATGCTTGACACTGAGTTACTTGTTTTACCCGCTCGTTAAATCGTCGTTAAGAAAAAGCTTAAAACTTCAATCACGTTTGCTAAATTCACAATGGAAAATATCAATCGCATATAAAGGTATAATATAGGTGTCCCTAGCCGAATGCTTTAGCCAATTAGCGTAAACGTCAACCAGGTTAATCAATTCATAGTCTAGTGATAATCTGATCGTGCCCAGGTTGAAGCTCTCGGTGCGTATTGAGAAGTACTTGGTTCGAATCCCAATCACGGTGAAACTAGTCTTTTTATTATATGTTTTTTTTTAACTTGGCATCTTTGTTTGCTTGGGTCAAATTTTGTAATCAATTTTTCACCCACTTCTACCAAGTAGATTTTCTTGAAACTTTTCCCTCGTGTGTATTTTTATTTATTTATTTATTTTAACTACCCCGAAAACAGCTCGCAATGGCCTCTTACATCGGGTGATGTAAAATTAATAATAGACGAGCACAAACGCCCATGTCCTGGATGGAGAAAAATCCACCCAGGCAGGATTCGAACACGCGATCCTCGAATTGGCAGGCGAGGACGTTACCCCGTCGCCACCGGGGCCGACAATTTTCATTGGTAATGCAATATTTTCTTGAGTCAAACAAATTAACACAAAATTTAAACTTTAATTTAACTCACAAAAATTCGTTCCATTCATTTTCATTCAAAATTGCACTGTAAATTTTTAATTGATTTATCCATAGAATAACGCCAATATTTGAGTTAAAAATTGATGCAAAATTATTAAAAACTAAAATAAAATAAGTACAAAAAGCTTTTTTAAAAATAAGTTTTTATCACAACTGCCCTGCAACAGGCAGAACGTGATTATTTGTGACTAAAAGTAATACCATGGGGTGCAACCAACATTTGTGATGCAAAAGAATTTTCACCAGAAACAGCCAAGTCCTAATCACTACTTGTGATACTAAAGACTTTTCAACAAATTATGGTAAAGGCTGAAATTCCTGGTCCAGCACAACTTGGAATGCCAAAGACTTTTTACCACGTTGCTTATATGTATCTATAGTAATGGTAATGGCTTTTGTATCACAAATGTTGGTTGCGCCCCCATGGTTTTATTTTAAGTCACAACTAATCACGTTCTGCCTGTTGTGGGCTATTTGTGACAGATTAAAATTATTTTCTACTTTTAAGTACATTTTTAATAAAACGATGTTCTTTAAAAAGTTTATTTTTATTTATTTTATTAATCGTGAAGTTCTTAAAGTTGTAACTATCTCCTCGGTGGTAGACTCCGATAATGTTACCGTTTTGATTTTTTCTGCAAAGCTTTGAATATTTAGAAAATAACTTACTTGGGAAAAATCTTTTATATCAAGTTAATATTTCGAGTTATAGTTTTTGTGGACCATAACTTCATTTTTATCACGAACCCGTTTTTTACCTTGGACCGATGAGCTGTTCTTTTCCTTCTTAAGTTTATTCCATGAGTGATCCTCCTTTCGAAAAGTCATTCCCCTTTCATTAAAAAAGACTACTCGACCAACTGTCCCTATCTATAGTGTTTTCACTTTCCCTCCAATCCTGTTCTGCGAACTTAATTTGGGTCGCAACAAAATTTCCAGGTTTATTTGACGGATTTGCAAATGTCTAAAATAAAATATGCTAATTAAGTACACATTCTGACCTTCTGTGCAAGGTGATTATACTTGTTAACTCTTATACATGCAAAGATTTTCTTTGTGTCGCCATTGCTTTACGCCAATGCTTTTTCTACTGCGTATGACATGCACTATATACAACGAATGCGGTCTATTTATATTAAATTTTAAGATGATATTTATATTCTCTCAGACTTACTCAAAACTATAGTCAAGAAATTGCCACGAGAAAAATTGGCCTGAATAGGTAATCGAACCACAGGTCCGAAAGTCCAAAGCCAATCTGTGGTTCAGGCCGAGTTTTTTCTCATGGCAATGTCTACGTGTATGTAAATAGACTGTGTTAAACGAGTCCCTTCATACTGGTATTACCAGAAAACCGTAATTAATACATCGCTGAACATTCTGTACGTGTCGTTACTTGTCCGTTTTCCTCTGGAAAGTTATGTCCGAATTGTAAATTCGCTGTTACGTACGCTTTATGCACACTTATGGAGGTTTGGAATAGCATTTTTGGCATTACGTGTACTGTGCAATATTATCGTATGTATCTCGATAAGCAGCGTACGCGTCCTCTAACATTATCATATCTTAAAAGGCTATAATCATTCATTTATGTGGAGTATTCATCATATTTGGTACCGTGATTCCACTACAATTTAATTAACTCACAATGTTTCGTTGAACCTGTTTTTCCTTGACCGTTGGTGAATGCTTAAATTTCTTCGTCAATATAAGATCAGTAGGTCTGCGATAATAAGGTTGTTCACATCTGGTCGTTGCGGCATTCCTGACCTAGGAAGTGAAGACCTCCCGGACCGATGAAAGGCATTTCTTAGCAACGCCGTTGGTCTGAGTCATCCCTATTAACTTGCAGAAGAATCTCTGGGCTCTTTTCGGAGTACTCTCGCCTTCTGTGAATTTTTATATATCCTTCCATCCATTGTTTTAAATTTTATCTCTTTTTCGTGAAGATCAAGTCTATAAACAGCACGAAGCACATTGCTTTGAGTAAATTACGGCCTAGGATAACACACATATCCACGTCCTCGGTTACGAAAGAAACCAATGGGGGAATCGTAGCCTTTGAGTCAGTCAGCATAGCCGTAGCCACGCCAGAACTTTGGCCATGCTCGGAAATGTATTAGTATTGGAAGCCTGCGTCGTCAAAATAACTTTCTCGAACTCACTTCTTCGAAGACTGTACTATTTAGAGTTTTAAAAAGTACAGCTGCATCTGTGCTCTATTCTTCAATTAAAATCGTGTCTAGTCTCAACTGTTATATCATCCTCAGTTACATCGTAACTGGGGTACACTTGAATGTTTGAAGACGTTTGGAATTTATCGGCTAAATTTCAGTTTGAATTGCTGCTATAATTTTATCATTGGGCTGTAATTGGGCTGGGCCTGTGTATCGCAGATTATCGTGATGAGTTCATATGCTTGCTGCATTTTTTCTGAATTTGCATTAGAAAAAAAGGCGTTGGGTATCCCCTTGAACATAGGGACTATGGTAACTTAGCGAAGGAACTGAGTCGGAATGTTGTTATTTTCACTTCTCTAATAACTCCAAAATAATATAGCAACGTATGCTAGCATTCACACTCTTTCAAGCAGCCTGTAGTATGTGTCTATAAGTAAAAGTTGTTTATCTCTTCGTTCTCTTTCAATGTTCATTACACTTGATTTCTCGGTCAGTTGACGTCAATATTAGTTGACGAATCGAACAAAACTCCAGCATTGATTTCTTCTTACAATCGCGCTTTACTCTCCATGCAATGTTTGAAGTGCATGCAGCTATCTCAAGGAAATATTTCTTGAAATTTTAACAAGAATTTCTTTCGTGTTATACGCTTTTGGCGGCTTAAGAACTGCTATCAACATTAATCACGGCAATCCTCTGCCGATAAACAACGACTTTAAGAGCGTATCGAATGAAGTTGAGTTTCTCTTCTCCGAATTCTACTCGTGTCCCGAGTTGCATCCTTACAAGAATAACATTATCGCCAAGTGCCAATGAACTCAAACTTTCGCTTGGTTACGAAAATTGTACCTACCCAAAAAAGTACATCTTTCAATCACGCTGAATAATACATTACACAAGCGGGAATTCATAGGCCAGTTTTCTAAGAATGGTATTGAGAAATCATTCCATGCATTAGCGTAGTTCATAAATCAGTTTCCTCCTCTCTTTGTGGAGTAGGTATATGTGATTGTCTGGATTTGAATACACTTGGGAAACGAGAGAGGTAGTTGAGGAAAATTTATAACTCTCCCCTTTCACTCTTGAAAAAACTAAACGCACTTTGAGCTGTAACTAGTTTTTATTTCTGCAATGGATTTATTCTTTAAGCCATTATTAACTATTGGTAGGGACAGGAAGTATGATATCCAATGTTGGATTATACTTTTTACTGGGTGGAACAAAATTTGGTCAGTCCATTACGTAATGAGAATGAAATAACTTCATTTCATTGGTAAGAAAAATTAATACGCAGTATTGTGACTTAATGCCCTTTTTGAATTTTATTCTCATTCTAAGAAACCAAATAAATAAGCTATCTACACTTATATTTTTTGGCAGAAAACTAAGGGGAATAATTAAATCATAGCCGAGATACTAATTTTATAGAAAATGGATAAATTGCAGGCTAATAGTTTCATTTTTTATTGGAACCGTATCTTTCTGATTCTAAAATACTCAATTTGTGTTTTTCTCTTGTAACAGAAATGTTATGCTGAATTTATTACCATAATTGGTATGAGGGGAACCATGAAATCTTAATACATTATTTTGCTGCCAACGCATAACGAAGGTAGATAAACAGAGTAGGAGTACGCAGTGGATTGTGTATAACACCCACTGAAGTATCCCCCTACTGGTCAATTTAGTGGCTTAAATATGCACCGTATCTTTTCCCGAGGAAACTAAGTGAATTAAATGAAGTCTGGTGTGGGAAAATCCGGAGAAATAGGTTGAGGCAAAAAGTCTAAGATATCCGCTGTCAATAGAGTCGAGTTTAGTTGCATCATCACGAGCATGTATGAGATGTGAAATGGAATAGACGTTTTTTTCTGTCTTGGAAGCAATGTCACCAATGTTTCACCTCTTACCACGAGTACATGGTGGTGGAGAAGGGACTGACTCACGTTTTAAAATACATTCATCTTTTGCAAAGCATTTGTCACTTCTCCTACTTTTGTTACTCATAGTCAGGCTATTATGTATTTTGTTACGAGAGTGGGTGGGTGCCTTCGGTTTCGAGCTTTTCCTTCATGGTACTAGTAGTACCATGTTTTCCTTATTGGTAGCTATATTTAGTCGTGGCGTTCAACGCATGACCTTCGAAAGAAATTCTGTTGGACTTGGAGGGAAAGCTGGAAATGTATTACATAAATATTCATGATATTACAGCCAGTACCTATAGTTAAAAAATTAAGTTTCGTTTACTTGTTAAACATTTAGCTCTGAAAACTACCCCGCAGAGAGCTTTCGTTTATTTATCACAGCTTCACGTGATAAATTTTATTCTGACGGAAAAATATACCGCATTTAGAGCATGACATTTTAAGTCTTAACTTCGTGGAACATACGTCCTCCGGGGATTTGAAATACGTCGTGTATTCTGGAAACGGCTTATTTCTTATTCGGATTTTTAATTCATTGAACTTTGCATGTGTAAACTTATCATCTGCCACAGTTTTTTATTAAAAAAAACTAAAATACGCATTAAACAATATTGGACTAGTTTAACGTTATGGTTGTTTAATATTTCGGCTGTATTCAACATTTGGAGTTCATTTGGATTCTTTTCTCGATAAAAGTTCGTTCGGGTTTCACTGCGCAATCTCATGAATGCAGTTCATGGGGGAAAAATGTGATAGCCCCTTGTGTTCCTTCTGATGTTCACCTTGCCATCGATTATGACGATCTCATGGGTTCTATAAAACCCCTGTGTCAACCTCGCTGCAGATGCTCAGCGCTGCCCTTGAACTACATTACTCAACCCCTAAACGACATTGGACACCCTTCATAATCCTTTGTTCTTTTTCTCCAACGCTTTGGACTCGTTCCAAAGCAAATTCCTATTTCCGTCCGCCTTCACTCAAAGGTCCCCCACTCCAGAACGGTAGGATATCGGGAGACGATCTACACTGAGGAGGGTTCTGGACAGGACCTGGTCACAGCGTAGGACCCCCGCCGCGCCGTTCCTTTGTTCCGCGATCTAGGGCTGTGCGATAATTCAATGCATGGACTGCGATATACCGCACATGTCGCATCGCGATATTGATCGGCCGAGATATGCGATGCACCGCTTTGCGATATCTCGCGAAATGTAAAGCAATGTGATAGCCAGTCAGCTAAGGGACAATAGTCGTTAATAACTGCCCTAAAGAATCAGTGCCGCACACATGGAATAAATACAATCCTTGAGAAGAAAAGAGAAATGGGATTTTCCTAAATAATCGCTGGTAAATATCAAAGTGAAAGTTAAAGCATTTACAGCCAGCATATTCCTGAAGAAGAGTTTTAGATTATAATAGGCGTAGTACAATTGACGGGAGAAGAAGAAACATTTCAGAAATAAAATCGTTTGTTAATATGTGGTAGAGAACTAACTACAGGAATAATGGGTCACATCAAGAAAAGATTATTGATGAGCCTGAAATGGAGCGTGGTGCTATGTATTAGCCAAACTGAAACCCTGGTTAGAGAGGACGAGATGAGAGTGAAGGCGTTCGAGATGTAGAAATAGAGGATGAATATGGTATGTTGGATGGAAAGGCAGACAAACGAAGAATTCCTTGGCATTGTAGAAGAAGAAAGGAGGTTGCATGTGAAACCCAAGAGGAAGCGAAGTAAGTGGTTTGAGAATATAATAAAGGACTGGGTACTGAAGGTAGTATAGAAGGGATACTACTGGGAGAGAGGTGAAGAGAATGATGTCAGCATTTTGGATGTTATGTAGAGAGAGTTTCCCATCCCCAAGGGCCCAGATTCGAATTCCGGAGGCAGAGATAATTTTCAGAGGAATTCCGAGTCCTATTTAGATGCATTTTGGAAAGCATTAAAGTGCAGTAGTCCGTCCGTCGGATGGGATGTTTAACTGTGGGCCCCTTGACGCCTTTTGCTAAGAGTTGACTAATGCCGATGCCGAGTTTTTCTCCACTCTGCCTCTATTCCCCAAATAATCCTTTCTTATCAAACTACCCACCTGTCCTAACGGCACAAATGACATCTGTCGCCTCCTCATGTAACCAACCGACCCAACCAATAAAGAGATGTCGGTAGTATGCTAAAGTGAAGAGAAGAGAGATATTGTGAGGAAAAAGTGCGGTCTTATCAATGATAATGGGAGAATAGTAATGATCTATCAAAAACTACTCCGAGAAATGATAGAACACCAATCTATAACCCATGAAGACAGTTCGGCAATTACTAAATATTTAGGAAAATAGAAAAAAGTTTAGTGCTTTCAAATTATTTATACATAAAAACAAATTTTACATAGGCACCTGAAGCACTGTATATGTTGGCATTAACTTGAATATACTCTTAACTGTGGAATCCTTCTGCAATGGCATAAGTATTCGAACTGAAGAGAGATATCAAATGAGGAAGTAGTGGGTCTTTAGGAAGGGTGATAGGAGAGTATCAATAATTCAAAAGCATACTATACTAACCGTTAAAGAACAAATTATAATATGAAATGCCATTGGACCTGATCCGACATTCGATGCATTGCGTGTTTCGCGATCTCAAATTTTATATTTCTATGCGACAGTGAGATTTTGGTGGTTTAACTAATCGTAAAACGCAATATTATGCAAAGTTATGCGACGAAATTGCGTATTTTTCGATACCAAATTTTACATCTCTTGCATAATTATATTTTCCTTGCCCGTCAGTGGTTGGTTGTTTATATGGGAAGCCGACCGAAAATTCAGATCATCAGCGTCATCAATGATAGCGCAGCGATAAGCGATCCACCGCGCGTTTTCAAGTTGCACATTTTGTATGGATTTAATATGCTAACTTGAAATTTCGCTTGAGGTACCTCCGAATATGCGATATCAAGTGACATGCGATGCATCACGTGTTTTGTGGGGCAAAATTTTGCATCACAATGCCATACTGAAATCTGAATATCTCACAACCCTACCGCGACCCCCTGGACCTCGCTTTGATATCACCCGTCCTTTACCCCCTTGTCTCCCTGTCCTACAGGTGATCCCTTTCGCCGAAATGATGGCGTCTGTGCCCTCCTCGCTCGTGTTTCGCCGTTCGGGAGAGGGGTGAGGCAGGCGCATGGTCACAGTTGACCCCTTCGGGACGCGAGTCCCTTTTATCGATTGTCAAAAGCTAAATTTAGGGAGAGTTGCTCTCCCTCTCTTTCGGCTCGAGGGAAGGGCTCTTTGTGGAGAGGAGTGGAGGAATTCACTCCTCGCTTCCGCGCTCTGCATCGAGTTCAAGAGCCTGCCTGCTTGACTGCCTCTCGCAGGAGTCGTTAAAGGGCCGACTAGGCTTGGTTTACCGACAGTCGTAAGGGAACTGTTCGCTCAGTCCTCGAGAGGAGATGTGATGTAGCTCCCTCATTCCACGGAAGAGGTAATAACTATTTTTGAGAGGATGTATGTACGTACATACTCCCTTGCTACTTTTAGGCCTGGTTTTCTGGTGTCTGATAAACTTTTTTGTCGTAACTTTGTGGAACTCTTTCATATTGTTAAGAAGTAAGTGTATTCACATAAAATTTTATTATTCACAAGCTATATTTAGTTGTTGTACAACATCGAAACCTAGGTCGTGCGCATAAAATTCTAAATGGATGCTTTAAGTTATTCATTACGTATTTGTAATGAATAACTCAATGTAAGTAATGATCAACGTTAACGGCAAACGTAGCCTTGTTGTTAACTTGATCTTAACTTATAGTGTGTGTATTGTATATAAGATCAGACAGATGATTATTTGATGCGTGCGATATAGATGGGAGAACGTATTATCATGGGCTTTCATACCAAGAAAAAATGTAAGTAGAGGTTATAAAACGGGGTCTTACAATCATCTTTCGCCGATAGTGGAAATTCAACATAAATATCATCTGGCCTGACCGGGGATCAAGTCCAAAGCTCTCAGTTTGCTGGCCAGGTATGTCTGCCAGTTAACCCTCCAAGCTTTTTTAATGCATCTCATATTTTCGAGGAGGTTTAGGCGTTTTGATTTTCCAAATCTCTCATTTTTAACTTCGTTGGATTTAACCTCAGATATCACTTTACTTAAGTTTTAATAAACATGATAAAACTCAAAACCTACGTAATTCTTTCACATTGTTTAGTCTGAATGTGGAACTCGGTGGGGTATTCGAGATTTTTTTTATTTTCTGATTACCATTCAAGCTTAAAAGAATGATGAGGTAACTTTCCGCAGAATTATCTGTTCACTTATTTCGCCAAAAGTTGCTCTTGTAACTCCTTTCTTTTATTATTGACCTTCATTTCTTTAACTTTTTTGTAGATCTACAGATAGATAGGAACCTCATCAATTGATTACATCTTTTTTGGCACGGTTGGATATAGGCTTGTGCGATGACCGATTTTGGTCATCGATTTTCGATGAAAAAATTTCATCGAAATGTTTCGATGACGATGGCTGTCATCGATCATCGTATAGAGTGTATACGATGATCGATGACTATCGATGAATAGCGATGATCGTTGAATGTCGATGATCGATGAATGCCGATGATCGATGACTCTCGATGAAATGTGCAGTAGTGATGAGCGATATATCGCTCTTATTGAATCACCGATACTGAAAAGTAATAATCACAGCCTGTGACTAAATAATCGAAATCACTTTTACTGTGAATTCGGTGAATTTAGCCGATTTAGCTCAGGCTGCTACCGCTGCTAGAAACTGCACCAGTGCAACCAACGAATACAATGCTACCACTGCTACTGCGTATTAACTGTGATTGAACGTGATCGCATACTTCTGTATCGTCTACCACAAATTTGAGGAAAAACATGAATTCCAAACATCCCACTGTGGCCCTGCCATCGTCCTCAAGGCGCAATAGCTGGGGTGCTTATACTTTATACATACATTTGAGATCTAAGGCGTTCAAATGAATGGAAAAAAAGAAGACAAATTAGTGATATAAGGATATCGATCATCCTCATCGACATCAATGATTCGCATCAACTCATCGACTCATCGGCATCGATGATTCTCATCGACTCATCGACATCGATGATCGATGACATTCATCGTCATCGATTACAGTCATCGCACCGCGATGACTAAAATCATCGTCGATGACTTCGATTAATCGACTCATCGCACAAGCCTAGTTGGATATCCTTGTTACACGTAAAAAGTGAAATATTTTCAAAATTAAGATTGATATACATTTATCAAAATATGTTATGATCCCACAGCGGACATTATTCCTGTGAATAGCTTTGGGCTTAATGTTGTAATTACAGCTTTCCTGGTATTTTGTTGAGCGTTGTGAATGCTCTTTTTCTTTAACTAAAGTGAGTTTTTTGTGTTAAAAAATGGGAAACTCGAGAATTTGTCGTTTTCCTGTAGATTTGAAAATAAATTAGAGAGATTATTGCTTTTAATTATGGAAGTCGTTTGTGGTAACCGCGTTTATCTGTGATAGTAGCTTTGGAAGTATTGAATCAATAGTAACTGTGAAATTCAAGAAAAGTCAAGTGGAAAATTGTAGGTAACTCTTGAATGAGACGCTCTATTCTTATACAGTTAACACTCCTGGCATATTTTCTTATGTAAAGTGACGGTATCATCGAGAGTGACGAGCGCACTTGAACAAACGATTCAAATCATCTTAACAATAGGTCGAATGTATGTCGAGTACATTGTTTTATAGCCTTTAAAGCTTGTATGACTATTCATTGTTCTGAAGTGCGTTAAATTTATGGTGTATTCGGATTCTGTTTCTTTCAAACGACGTAACCCCGATTTTTCCTTCGTTGCAATTGTCCTTGAGTACAAAAAGGGAGGCGATGTACCAATTATGTTATTAACTCTCCTAAGGTAAAGTAAGTAAGAGTAAAGTAAGGTATGCTGCATTCTTTCAAATAAGTAACACCAGAATTGTAATAATGCGGAATTACGCAACATCCAATCAATATTTAGAATGGGGAAGCATGTATACTCATATTGCGGTCCAGCAACTTAGAAGTAGGCGAGCTTAATACGGCAAATTAGAATCCCATATTCTGTGTTAGTTCCATAGGAGGGTTCAATAAATTAGTTAAGCCCTCTTTAATTGACGAAGTAAAAAGAAGACAGGATTGGATTTAGCTTTAGGTGATTTTATCTTGTGAATAAATGCTTAAATGATTTGATTCCGGATAATATATATTAGCAGGATTTTTAGCTGATCTTTTCAAGCTGCGTGTCAGAATTTCACGCAGTAATGCAATTTAGGTAAATCAAGTACCTATTTTGTACCATGTAGTTGATCAGAATTTATTTCATTTATTGGTAAAGTTCATTCTGTAGTAAAAACTTCAAATTCTACCCTTTGGGTGAATTTGTCAACTCGAAGAAGAAAATCCTTAATTGCGTCATTTATTTTCTGAAACAAATGTCTAAACTAAATGATTTACAGGTATTTCATATGGCATATACATATTTTGAGAGGAATGCAAGCTATTTGGTCGTGATTTTCATTTTGTAAATAGGTCCTTTGTTAACATTTTCTTTAAAAAAAGAATAAATGTCACTTGTATTTAACTCAATTTTTTATTTTACCGACCCAGGTTTCGTCACTTTCATGGTCTTGATAAAAATGAAAAATGTGGATAAATTCAAGTGAAATTTTTATTGTCTTATGAAAATGAAAATATTCCAATACGTTAAGCCGGATAATATTTTTTAATTCTTAGTTAACATCATTTTCCTCAGGTGTAATCACGAGTCAGCAAAAAGACGATATTAACTTCTTATCGAAGGACGAGGTTCTGCGAACACAAACTCCATGCATTATTAAAATTTTACCGTCATAACAGATTTGCATGAAGTCTTGACCTGCCTCCTTCGAGAAATGTTTTTGATAACACGGATTTGCTGGCTACTTACAAGTATGTTACGAAATTAGTATTCTTGTGTGTGACTAGTCCATTTTTAAGCCCTTTGAGGTGGATGTTGCCAGCCAAATGTTTTAGATCATCCCCGGGCGTAAAAAGTTCTTAAAATTCTTATAAGTATTGCAGTAAATAGTGGATGAAATATGATTTTAAATATTTGCAAGGCAAAAGTTTAGCGTTTTTGCAATCAAAGTGACCGAAACATCGCTAGATATTCAAGTAATATATTAATATTGATCTTTTAAAATTATTGATATTGAATATTAGTATTATTTCACCAACATCGCCTTAATACGCAGGTTGATTGCTATATGTAACTGCATCTCTTCTCTTTGTTCTCTTCCCAGTCTACCAACTTCGTATGTTCTTTTTCCTCCCTATTCACATAATTGTATCTGAATAATTGGAACATTTCATTACTTGTCTTATGCTAGCTTTTCCTCTTTTTCACAGTTTTTCTTTATATCTCTCCGTAATAATATTCATGCATGTTCACTTATGAGTATTAAGGAGAGCTCGTTTTTTTTAGTTAGTGTTACATTATTGTTTCGAAATTATTGTGACATTCCACCATCGTGTTCAAAATTAAGTAGACAAGGTCTTGGTTATTTTTTCTTGATTGTTGATGAAGTTATACTGTGTACATAAACTGAAAAAAGGCTCACATGAAAGTTTACCCATCCTAGGAATGTCTGTTAGCATAAAACTGCATCGGCATCTAAATTATACGCAAGCGTTATGTATTACAAATAAGTTCAAATCACAGTCGTCGTGAGGACGAAAAATTCATCTTTAATTGATTATGTCAAGATCGTGGAAGGGTCAACTCCTACCCAGGGGCGCATAAACACCTCTCCGACATACATCACCTACTCACACATATGTTTGCGGTGTTGCTTAACTCTAGGGGCCACAGGCGTTACAGACTCCCGCAATAAGGGTGTGGCTACTCTAGGAGTGATTCATAAAACAGATCTGTTAAGACTTGATACGTTCCGTATTAATGGGATGTAGACAGATGTCTTTATACCATTTGGGCTAGAACAGCTCAGGCTTTATATTTCAAGTCTTATTGTAGACAACCGAAAAAAGGGAATTTCTTCAGCCTCGAATGGTTGAAATAATCCAGTTCTCCTTCTTTCTCCACTGGGCGTGAACGCGAAACTGCTTGAAATATCGCTGTAATGAGTAATACTATTGAACAAGCAACACGACGTTTGCTAAAGCTTTACTAGGCAATTATCAAATCACGATCAATTCTCTTCCGTACATCTGCTCCGACGACTACGCTTCATATCGTCTTATTATAGTCGAACTTTTATTATATCATTAATATAATTATTCAACGTCTTAATCAATTGAAATCTCTTTTACGATATTATCTCTTGTATTAATAATGCTAATTATAACATTTATTTCCTCATAGGTGTATGTAGTTTAAAAAGTCTGTAGAACTCTGAGCAAGGATAATGAAAGTTACAGCATCTTATAAATGTTTCTTACATCAATCATTCCTCAGAAATGATATGATTAGGTATCATCAGACAAGTGGCCGAGGTGAGAACGTAAATCTGTGCCAAGGCTTACGTGACTAGTCAGACCTTACTTGAAAAATAAAGGAATAGATATTAATTTTAGCCGTCATCCTTCATGATTGAATGACTTGCCGAGCGCTTGATATAATGAAAGTATTCCCAAGAAAAGTTGCGGACTCACGAATGGGAGAGTTATAGTCGAATTTTACGTACCTTTTCATTCTTGAAGTCTCAAATTCTTCCAAACTTCAGTAGGGAAGGATTTGAGAGGCTTTGAGAAACGCATAAAAAGGTATCATTAGATTGTAGGGGTGCGGATAATGTTCTTGTATTACCCTATAAGTGCATATGTATGCTACCAAGCGAGCCCTCGATTGGGTATGTGGCTGAGGATTCTTGAGAACTATCTCTGAAGAAGGGGGAATAGAAAAAAATAATTCGGGAGACGGGACGGATGAAAAATGAGGTGCGTTTTGGCGGATTATATTTTAACGGTCTCTTTTTATTAAAGTCATCAATGATGCATGAGAAAAATTAATTCTTTTACCTATCTGTTGCGAAGTGCATATCATTTATTCTGTCACGTCTGTCAGTTCTGGACATGTATTGAGGCGTTGAAATAGTAAAATTATTATTCAACAATTGACATTATCCCGTTTAAGGGAATAATTCATCGTCATTCAACTAATACCAATGTCTTGAAGCATATCTTGAAATTCAAGGGCCTCTTATTCACGAACTTCTGCCGTAATAACCGCATGAATGACTCTTCTAAGTATTTCCGAAATCACTCCTGGATACCAGGGTTCCCATTGCTTTGTGAAGGAGCGATTCACCGAATTTATCCTCGCGGCAAAAAATAGAGTAGGTGTCTGGCAACATTGAAATGCATCCAAACTATTACGTTGCTTTTGCTTTTGTAATTTAGTAGCTATTCCATTATGGATCCCTACCTGTCATGAATATCCCTTTTATTTTGTTATTTCTGCCTCATTTGTGCATTTAAACATTTAGTTACTAGGGCATCTACATGATGCCAAATAACCTATCTCTAGCTAGTAAAGCAGCTAGAGCTAGCTAGCAAACTAGCAAAGGATGCCAAATTTCGCTCCATTGCTGGGTCAAACCCCTCTAGTTGGTATACAACTATAAAGATGTATACAATTATGATGTACTACATCTACTGTAATTGTAAGGAATTGTTATGATTTGGGAAATCGGTTTGGCAGCTATTAAATCGAAGTAATCATTATGAATTCCGATGGATAGCCTGGTGGTATTAGGGATATTTTGTAATGCGACTCTAACAATAAGTGATTCTTAGCGAACATTGAGAAAGTCAGCGAAAAAATGCAAGCCTGCAAAACTTTCATTTCCATTGAAAATTGTGCCATTAGAATGTGTCGATCATCTCAGCATGCCATGGAATGTAATTTATGATTACTCATTTTTATCTGAGCTATTTTACCTCTCATTTCTTTTTAATCCATTACTCAGATTGGGTAGACATGTATTGTCGTTTAAAAAAGTTATAAAAACAAGATCTCAGTGACTGAGTGCATTGTTCATCGTTCATTCACCTTCCAAAGGTTAGTACAAAATGTGATTTACTCGCGTGTGCTGTCTCTCATATTGGCGAGTAGTCTCATTGGATCGTATCGCCTTCAAATATCCCTGTAGCCCGACTTTATAATGTCTGTTTACTTTAATCCTCAAGCTCGTGTGGACGTTAAGTCAGGAAGGTGGCTACTAACAGGTAAGATTTTGTTAAATGTATCAGAATATCGGTTTAATAAGTCTTTACTTCGACAAAGTGTATTCATATAAATATGTGTTTATTTATTCTATTTCGTCGAAGACCTTAAACCAAACGTCTGCTTCGGATCAGCTTATTAATACAATGGAGAAATTGCACCCTATCGGACGAAAAAAGCGATATGCCCTAAGTTTCTTAAGAGAGTTAACGCATAGGTCCTCGATCATCTCTTACTCATATGTCATCATTCGAGTGCCCCTATTTTGAACGCTTGGCGCCGCTTGGGTTTCACGCGCGGACGAATAAAAAAATCCAAGCGAAACCCGGTGACTGCTACAGCTACAGCAGCTAAATGCTCTAATGGGTCATAAGGTTTAACGTCCTTTCCGAAGGACGCTTTGCTGAACTTGCCCACTCTCCTCGCGAGAATAATGATCTAGCGCGCAGGTAGGAGGCCTTCGAACATCAGTGTCTCCTCCGGTCGCCTCCTCTCTGAGAGCGCCACCTTGATCACGTGACTGCCTCGATCCCCAAGACCCCCACCCTATATGCCTGTCGTTTCCATCCTTTTTTCCTTATCCTCAGCCGCAATGTAATTGGCAAAACGGCTTATACTTTTATCCTCCTTCAGTTGCTTATACAATGAACTACTGGACATCCTACCGATCGTTAAAATTACTGTTTGCACTATTCAAAACTTTATCATTCCATCCACTGTCTTTCATTTAACTGTAATGCATGTCAATATCTTTCCGACCCGCTGACGGTGATCAAAAATCAATTTTAATAGAAAAAGAGTGTCTATCCTGGCTACAGATTTCATCCTCAACCTCCTACCAAAACAATACTTCGGCTTCACCCTGTGCTGCGGTTCTTGCTTATGTTCCAGCGTAAATTATTTTCTCAGAGGAGTTATAAATTTAGAAACGCTGTAGGGCTAGAAGCTAACCACTGATGCATTAGTTCCAACGTAAATACATATTGAATATTTAGCCTCCTATTCGCATTGTTACGTAGGCTTAAGCCAGGGGCGGCTCTAAACCAGAGGTTTGGGGGGCGGGGGCAACCGGGGGAGGATCCGGGGGGGGGGGGGGGGCACTGGCTCTGGAGGTATGGAACACTTCCCAGGAAAAGGGGAGTCCGGGAGTTTCGTCCCGGGAAATTGAAACAGACTATGTGTAGAATGGAAAAGAAACTCTTATTTCATAAAATAATTTTGGCTTTTAGTTTTAGGTCTATGAAAAAATAAAATACACCGGGTTTGGGGGGGGGGGGGGGAATGCCCCCCCTTTGGAGCCTCCATTGGCTTAAGCAAGCAATCTGATCTCTGTAGTTCCTGCTTAGCTTTCTACGCCAAGTTTTCTGTAAAAAGAGCAGTAATTTTGGCTCAGGTGAAGGGAGGAAATTACCCACTGATGCAGTAACGCAATCGTTCGTGCTCTTTGAATCTTCAACCTCGTTCCCACAACTATACTCAGGCTTAAGCAATTGATCCTTGCTCTGTGCCTCTTATTTGGCTCCAACGGCCAATTATTTAATAAGAAGAGCAATGATTTTGCCGAAGTTCAAAAGGAGGAAGTACCTGTAAAAGCTCGCCAAGAAGCTCCTTCCTCATGCCGTGCTTTCACGCTTCTATAGGCCTATGCTTGTCATTGCCCCTCTGCACTCCCAATCTTCTTTCCCCTCTTCCCCCCCTCCATCTCCACCCACCGCGATTCACTCCGCGAATCAACTTTCCTCCGCCTTCAGTCATTTTGTGTACGGAGCCTGGTAACGTGGCTCGGAACTGTGTGGAGGTCTCTTAAGTCTTGAGTCTAGGACGACGTTTAGAGGTGGACGTCGTCGGGAAATGCGGCAAATAGGCTCGGGGAGAAAGACGAGGGGAGGGCGCTCAGCAGCATTTACATACACATCGGGTCTTCCTCTGCACTCGCTTTCCCGAGCAGTCATCGCCGTACTTCCTGGGGTGGAGGCGGCCTCCGTGCTCCATGAAGGCGGGCTGGGTTATTTTGAACACAACGTTCCGTCGATTCCGCCCGTTGTCGCGAGCTATTAATTGTTGGAGTGCGAGCAAGACTTTTGGTGACACGGGAAATACTGTGTGGTGAGTTGCATGGAAATTGTTTTTAGGCGGACGTATTCGTCTTAACTTTAGTGCTAAACCTGCTAGGCAACATGTGTTTATATGTAGCTGTGAAGTCATATCGAGTGAGTGTATTTCACCCCCAGCAAGGAAAAAAAGTTAATAGCATCGTCTTGCTGGTTTTGCTCGGGGAAACAAGAGTGCAGTTATGTTCCGAACTTTTAAACTGGCGATTTCTCTTCGTCGGCCTGTGCTAGATTTGCGGTGTGCCTTTATGTGCTCTTTGATTAGCATGAATATTCCTTAATAAAAAATAAATAAATTTACCCGTGTATTGGATGGATGCAAAACGTTTTCCATTTTCTTCCACATATTTATTCCATGGTATTTGGGCATGTCACATTGACATTCTTTAGTGATGAGGGGATGTTCATTGGCATTCTCTGTAATTGTTGACGGCGCTCACTTATATCTATACTCAGTTACAAAATGGTCTCTGGCAAATTATTTTGGGATTAATGAATGTTAAAAAATGGGGTTTTTTAAGCTTAAATGCTGAAAAATAAAATAATATACTTGTTTTTCCTCCCGCTTTGATTTTTTCTTTGTTTGCTTGTCGAATGTTCCGTGGTAATTATAGACATGGCTTGCGTACGTTATATCCAGCGGAATCCTATGTCATCATTTTCTTTACACTTAAAACTTATCGTTATGTTGTTTCTCTAACGATAACGATTTTTTCATAAGCTTTCGAGGCCTCTCGGATGACTATTTGCGTGCCGTCGTGAAACGTGCCTTGCGCATTTTGATGCTCAACATATTGTGACGGAAACGGACGGAAACCTCACGAAGTCAGTTGTACGCCTGCGTCGGTTAATTATGACGTTAAAATGAACTTTTTTAATTCTCCACAGACCTCCTCAACGGCTTCTGCAGGTGCTGGTTATTGCTGCTTATCCCGGCAAACTGTCAACATCTCTGTCAGCGTACCCCATATTGCTAAAACGGAATGGTGAGTTTCCTATTTTGTCTATTTGTTTACTAAATATTATTATTACTGCTAATGCACATCGACCTGAGGACGGTGGAATACGGTGTATTTTGAACGTAATGATAGGAATAAGTTTCATTTCTTTATGCAAGAGTAAATAATTCTCATCCGTTGATATTATTTTTTTTGTTTTTTTTTATTACCGTTACAAAGATGATTCTCATGTTATGACCCCTAGATGTTCGCTTTCTTTATGTGTGTCACTATTTGTTTTTATTTCTCCTGTTTTATTTTAGTGTAGTTTATAACGTCTACATGCCGTTACTTAGGACATTTCATTTAGTGTGATATTGGAAGTCAATGAGCTGATTCTCTGTATAGGCATTGCTGTTAAGATGACGTTCACTTCATGTGATCCCTTAATGAAATGTATTAACGACTTAAAGGGAGAGGTTATAATAAATCTTGCGTGTTAACTTCTGTGTTAATGGCATGCTTTTTACTCGGGAAATGTTCTGCAAATTTATTAACGGTGTATGAGGATTCAAAGAGTAGTTATAACAGATTGTGGCAATTAAGGAGTGCTGTTACTTATAATTCCTTGAATTAATATCTTAATTTACCTCCATTGTGATCGATTTCATAGTTATTCTTTGAAACTAGGTATGTGAAAACATTAGCCTTACTTGTGAATACTGATTTTCCATGATGAGACTTATTTGTTTTTGTTTTTTTCCGTTGTAAGTTGATGCTGATTGAGTTCGCCAACTGCGTTAGGTTGATATAAAACGTAATTTATTACATACATTGGGCCAATTCTTTGTATTGCCAGGATGTTGTTTCGCCCTATTCAATAAAAACACAAGATCATATGGTAATATCCAGATGAAAACTTCAGAAATCTTGATGACTGCGTTTTTTCTTTTTTGAAAAAATTTCCTTTTGCCTCACACTGTGAAATAGTTATTACGGGCCTGACTCGGTGTGTATTACTAAAATTGTGAAGACTGAATTTTGAACTTATTGTTTGTGAAAATGTGATGTGAATAATTTATTTGAAAAGGGTTGTTTTTTTCCTTGAGATAATTTGGAAAGGAGCATATCTTTACCAAGAAATGAGCTTTTCCATAATAACTATTTATGCATGTTTAGTATGTTGGCACACACAAATTTTAAATACCACATTGCTTTGTATATCTGGTGGAGTGAAAGCAGCTTAGAATATGTCGCCTGGCTATTTTAGAACTGATAATTTAGCCACTAGGAAGTGGGGAAATTTTTATGATTGCACTAGACAAACTTAATTTTCTCCTTGTTGTTAACTAATTTTATTATATTGAAACATTTTCATTGCATTTTAATATAAAATATTTTTTCGATTGTGTATGTTGTAATATTGTACATCACATGTCCCATTCTGTGTTGTTGCAAATGTTTCTTTCCAAGTGCAAGTAGTGCAACATCTTGTGAATTTTGGCACCTCCCTGGGTTCTCTGTGGTTTGTTAAGAGAGACTTAATTTTTCATCACTTGGCATTAAATTCACGTAGTAAATAAACATTACAATATTTCAATTGAAAGTTAGTAATTGAAGTAGTTAACAGAAAAATTTATAATTACAGCTCATAAGCTGCCCATAGTTGACAGTATTTGAAGTAAAATATTTTCAGATACTTGCTTCACGTTCTTTTTACATAAATGTTTTGAGGATGAATTATCAGAAGTACGTTGCATGTGAATTGCAACAGTTTCTTAGTATTGGATTATGTTAAATCTAAATCTGTTCACTTTCTCTCTTTAATTTTTCTGATGTAAAATTAATTATTTAATCTTCTTCATTCAATAGGCGGCGCCTAGTGGCGCTCTAACAAGAAATCACAGACCCAGGAGAGATTTTGAAAATCAATTCACAGTGAGTCATGTGGAGGCCCAAAGCCGTATCATTCACTCCTGAAGAAAAGGTGGTGGACAAAAGCTCACAAAGAGTGGAGAGACAAGTGATAGGAATTCTGCCCCATTCCAGAGCTGACGCCATTCCTCCTATCCACAGCCAACCCACTCAAACGGCATCCTGCAACAATAAGTGCTCCTCTGTGTTAACGGCTTCGTATGGTTCCTTGGGGCGCCTCGAAGTGACCTGTCCCCGTTCGTCGTATATACAATTACCTCCTCCTCCAATGCCTAGCCTGCTTTCCATGGTGTGTCGCAATCGTGCACAGCAGTCCATTCAGACTACTGTAGCCGATGCACACAGCAGCAAGCCAAGTTCCAATGGGACCCCGTGTGTACCTGGAGAGGTTGAAACACCTCTCAAGAGGGATGTTAGCTGCACCAGTTTGAGTCATCCCAAAGTTGGCCATCCTGGCTTGACAATTAGGAAGTGTGAAACAGCCATGGGTCTTTCAAGTTTGGCTGTTGATGATCCACCCCAGAAAACTAATCCTGCCCAATGCTCAACAAAGATGGCATTCGGTTGCCTCAACCAAAATGCCAGAAGTGTCCCATCTGGTAGGCATGTCACACGTAAGGATAGGGAGTGTAAGCGACCCTTTGTTTCTTCTCGTAACCTAATCACTAGGGAGATTTCTGCTTCTACCCGCAATCTCCTCTTACCCTTGCGAAGAGAGTTTTCTGCCTCATGCACCTCTACGACCTCGTCTTCTTTCAGTCCTTCTGCTACATCTCCCCTCCTACTTCTGCAAAATAGTGGTCATGGATCTGGCGTGTTGGAGCATAGTGGTGAAACAGAAGGGCCCATGAGGCCTGTGAATCGGTTGCGTGTGTCTTGCTCACGGTGTTCATCTCTAGTTAGTCTCTCTGCCTCAAGACTTTCCCTAGGTGTGACTTCAGTGCTACCTAAGGTGCAGGCTGTCTCCCAAGAGGAAGATGAAAATGGTGAGGATAAAGTTTCCATTGCAAAGGTGGAAATGGAAGATATTCCTGAAGATAGAAATGAGATTTGCAATAATGCTGGGTTGACAATGAGTATGGATCGAAGTGATAGTGATATCTCATTAGAAGTGCCTTCCTTACTCTCTTTGTGCAAACTGTGCTTAACTGAAAATGTCACCGGATCAATGGTGGTTAAAATACAACAATGTGGCTGCCTTTTCTGTCAAGACGTAAGTATCTTTAGAATAACTCTTATGGTTTAAATTAAATTAAACTGTTGTAAGAAGTAATTGCTCAGGTGCTGCTATTTGTACCACAATTGTGTGACACATTGCTTTAGCTTTGACCTCATGAATTCTTTCAATTTCAATCAATTTTTAACTACCAAAGCTAATAACTATAGTATCAATCAGGGTATGAAATTCTTGTATTATATTATCCAATTTATCATATCATCTCTATAGGTATTCTAAATTGATGTGGACTGAGAATGGAGTAATTAAACTTATAGATTCCTACAGTGCCCCAGAAGTCATGTCCACGTAATGACCTCTATAATATGCCATGAAGAGTCAACTTAGCTAAACATAGTTATAGGAACTTTGAAGTCTGTTATTATAGAGACTCAAGGGGCATAAAATTTTCTTTCCAAACTTTGAGGGTATTGTGGGTTTGATAATTAGTGCTCTTGATCAAGTATTATTTCAATAGACACAAAATTTCATGATTACTTCTATCTTCTGGGTTAATCATGTGATTGTTCACTCTAGCAATCCATGATTTTTTTATTTCAAAGGTTTTCCTTCAACATTACTGGGTTCATCTTAACATCCTCATAATTTGTCTGATACATTCCAATATTTTCTTCAAGAGGCTGTCCTGATTAATTGTGTCAATTAAGTTTTCTCTTCTGCTCCGCAGTGTGTAGCGAATAAAACATAGTGTGTGCTACACAGTTGAAGGAAGAACTAAGGTGAGACATGGTGGAGACTCAAGGATTATATTATAGGCTAAGGTCACTTACAAAGTTCTTATCGTGAAAGTTTCAGAATGATACTGAGGATATTATATGTTGACCCCTTCTAAGGCAAGGGCCTAGCCACATTGAAACACCGGTTCCCATCAGATCACCGAAGTTGAGCAATGTTGGGCCCGGACAAGGATGGGTGACTCTGTTCCATACCTCTACCACAGTGCTCTTGTCCCTTGTCTGCAAGTGGCGGGCAGGTAAAATGTGGGATGGCACAATGGGCCCAAAGGGGTCCAAAGTGCCAGGAGGGTTCCATAAGGCCCTTGTCCAATCAATCTATCTATATGTTGGCCCCTAAGCATATCTGAAGGACTGATAGGAGCAGCAAAATAAGAATGCTGAACTGATAGGCACAAAAATTCCGTCTACCAAAGCATAAGTGACTACAACTAAAAATGGACGCTCCACCAACACACATATCACTTTTCATCATTCCCCTCTTCTAATTCCTTTTCCCGATTCCCTCCCTTTTTTATGGCTGGTGTTCTAATATCCCCTGCCATTATCCCCTATGGCAGCAGTTTGCATCATATTGTGTAGGTGTTTTCATTAAACTTTTTTTCTTCAATTATTTTTATAACTTCTTTATTGGTGTTTTTCTCAGTCCATTTGATCATCATTCTTATGTAACACCTTGTTATTGATTTTGCAGATTTTGTTTGCAATTTGTTTTCATTAGCAGAAGAAAGAGAATTGCTTGCAATGTTCTCTGCTCTACTATTGTAATCATTTTAGTTTCACCACCACATAATAGCATACTCATTACAAATGTTTTAAGGAAGTGCTTCTGTACTTCCCAAGCAAATGTTGCTGGTTTTTTAACTAGTTCTACACTTGAAGACGACAATCATTGTCCACGGGGTGCTCTGTGTGGACTGTCAATGATGACCATAGCAAGAGTTTATATTACTTTCCCAAGTTATTGAAAAGTTTTAATCGATATCAAAAATAAAAAATATTGTCGCCATGTTGCAAGTGTTTATGGACTCATCTTCAGATAGAAAGCCTTCTTCTCTTGGTCCTTTCTACTCACTACATCGTTCTTGCTTCTGCCATCACTGGTTATCATAATTCCTCCACTTATTTATGCTCCCGAAGTCACATGTTAACTTTGTCATCTTGGTTTCTTTCACAGTTCTTTATCTTCTCCATTAATGTTAATGTTGTGATTTTTAATGGGTGAATATTTCCATGCAGTTTAGCATCCTTGTATTTCTTCTAAGCTGGAATATCCTTGTCATCATCAAATTGTAGCATTCTGATTGTTTCTCCATACCTATGCATAGGTTTATCTCTTTAATTTTTTGTTTATTCATTTATTGCCCTTTAAATGTAAATGTTGCTTATCATGGGTGGCAAAGAACAAATTTGTGGTTGCCTGTTCCTTCCTTTTGCATCCTTAACATTATGTATATCCATCCACATTTTAATGCTGCCAAAGGTAGTGGGTTATTGTACCTTACCTTAATATCGAGGCCATTGAATTGTCTCTTGTTTTAAGTAGCATATCACTGAGGTAAATGCTGCTGTCTGGTAAAACTTTTATTCAGATTTTTCACTGTAATATTTCAAATTTTAGGCTAATACTTAACTTTGCTAGGGCTACTTGCATATATGTCTCATCTCTACTTTGCAACCTTTAGTGCTCTTCATATTATGATTTAAATTTAAACAATCTTTTATTTCTTGAATGAGAAATCTTTTTATTATCTATGTTTCATGTACTGTAATCATTTATGGGCATTACCTGATTATATATGGAATTCCAACATATATGTTGGAATCACAATACTATGCAATCTAAGATACCTAAGATATCTCATTCACCATACACATAATTTATACCAAGTTGATTTGCTGACATTAAATTCAATTGGTTTTGTTTCTATATGATTGATATTACAACATGGGTGTATTTACAATGGGGGACGAACGGGACTGGACCCTCCCCACAGTGGCGGATACATATGGGGGGCGCGCGCCCCCCCCTTGCGGGGCCGCCCGCATTGCCGCCCCCGCCAGTCAGCCCGCACGCTATTCGTTCGTGTCTTTCTTCAGTCGACTCTGAGTCGAGTTATCGAGTAGTTGTACTTTCTTATGTAGCACGCGTCCGCGTCATCGTATTTTATATGTTTCTCTCTGGCACATAGATAGCTAACCTACGAGAAAATTTGCAGCCATTCCAGTGATCTCGATACGTTATTCTGTCTAGCATTTGTTCGAGAAAAGTCGCAAATATTCTACTGTTTTTATTTGTTTACACTCCTTAAAAGTCTGGAAGCGAACATTCCGGCACCGAATGTTCTCGAAACAACCGAGCTACAAGGGAAGCAGAGTCGCTGCCAGGCAGTCAGTTTGAAAGCTACAATCGTCGAGATAACTTGCGCCCCCCCCTTGAGTTTTTTCTGTATCCACCACTGCCTCTCCAGAAGCAACTTTGTTAAGGGTACCAACATTAATATATAAAAAATTAACTTAATACCTTTAAATATTTACATGAAAAAGGGCAATAAAATGCAGTTTTGTTATTAGAATTTTCAAATACATTCCAGGGTAGGGCCCTCAATTTGGCTGGTCTCAGACCCCTGGTACTCACCTATCAAAAATATTCCAGACCCCCCAAAGCCAGATTCTAAATACGCCACTGTTACTAAATCCGAGTTTTTGCCATGTTGTTCAATAGGAAAGATTTGTGTTCCAATTAGCATACTTGTAGAAGCTCTTTTTGACAGCTTATCTAAGTAATTCCACTGATTAAGTTTGGTTGCTTCATTTCAAGAAAATGTAATCTAAAACTAAACACTAATAGTCAGGATAGTGATAAAGAAAAGACAGTGAGTGGATGGAAATAGATAAGTGCTAGGCATGGTGAGTGAGGAGAAGAATCTGCTGGAAGAAATTAGGTTGTGGCCAAATGAGTGGACAGAGGTGGTAATAAGGGGTAATGAATTGTTAAAACCCATCATAGAAGGGAGGGTGTTGGGTTATTGGAAAGAAGGAGGGATAAAATTGGCTTTCTGAATGGGATGAAGGGTGCTAAGTTGGCATTACACATGGGAGTTACTTCTGCAGCAGTAGTTGTCACTAAGTAATGAGTCACTTGCAAGGAGGACTTCGATTTGACATCTATGACAGTAGAAGTTGATAATATAGTAATCTGTACACTGTGGACCTCTACTATATATTTCTATGGAAAATATACAGCCTTCTATGTAGCTTTGCAAGTGGCTTTCCAATTCTGCTATAATAATCCCCCAAAGCAGAATGTGTCTTTATCTTCCTGCAACAGTTGATTCTGAGACGAAAAACTTTCTGTGAGTGCGGGCATTTTAGTAGTCAATTAATCATAGTGGTTTTATAGGTGAATAAGTAAGCAATTCACACATGACCAATTCTTGTTTCTATGAACTATTGAATGCTCCATTCCTATATATTTTTCAGTGTAAACGATATCTTTCTGCAGCCCTCATTTTCGTTCTGCAACAATGTCATGCCGTCGCTTGATGTTCTGCTTTGTGGTATAATATTATGTTAGACATAACAGCCAGTGAAATATTGATCATGGCTGTGACCAAGTGTTAAAAAGCAAAGCAACAAATTAATTTGCTTGAGAATGACTCATTGTTGAAAGATAAATATTTATGATTACATAGACATGTTTGTCATTATAGATTTTTTAAATACATGTGACTATTCTTTGTCTTGAGTAAATAATAAGGAATAAGACAATTCTAAAATTGAATACCTATTTACATACTTTTTTACATTTAATTTGGCTTTTACAAATTTATAAATTCTACAAATGCCGGTGGAACTCGAGGAGTGTGGTGTGCAAGCATATTGATTGTCAAAATTCAGCAATATTCATCATTCCTAAATTCATTATTTACTTTATTTACCTCTATTCATTATTTACCCATTATGTATATCCTGTAGTACTGCAGTCTTGCAGCACTACAGGATATAATGCAGGAAAACCTTTACGGTACCACTTAATAACTAACAAACATGTCCCTGATTAAGGACTCTATAACTCGTCGATAAAGTGAAAGACATTGTTGTAGCACATAATGCAAGGCTGTTGTCATTTATTAATTTGAACAGAAGTGTCAGCAGTTGAAACTATTGATTTAATGGTACAATTAATTAAGAAAGCAGCTGTTGATGCTTAGGTCATACTAGAGCTTTTTAATAGGATTTACTTAATGAAGGATAACTTTTTGCAATAACCTTAACTAACACACATGACCTGAGTTTCAACGCTTAAGCATCATCAAAAGTTTTCTTTCATTAATCCTTGAAATTATGGAATACCACCAAATAACTAAGGAAAACGTTTTATTCAAGAACTTTCTGCTCCAAGGTCAATATATGTCTCCCAAAATTACTTTTGTTCAACAATTTTGTTCAAAATTTCTAAATATAGACAGACTGGCAGCTTAGTTACAGGTTCGTCGATCTCTCCTTCGCTCACAGAACTCTGCATAGATGATCATGAAAACACCCTTTGTAACTCTAGCAACAAACTGTAAATTTGTACTGGTATTATGTAGATGGCATTGTAGTGCTATGGAATGGCACCTAATGGCAAGTTGGATAATTTCACTAAGTTGTTAAATGATCTACACTAAAATATTTCTTTCTGCTGAGAGAAATACTCGACCAAACCTCAAATTATCTTAACCTGGGAATTTCCATTACAAATGACCAGCTCCATTTTTCCAATTATTGAAAACAAATCTACACTAACCATGTCATACCTGGGGATTCCAGACATTTTACCCTCAAAAGCTTTCCTTGAGCCTTTCACTCCTTTATTCACCACCTGCTTATTGTCCCCATTTCTTACTATGAGTTTAACAAAGAACTAAAGTCGGAATAATAATGGTAACAGCCCAGAACAATGGATACCCACTAAACACAATATATTGATTAATAAAGAAGTAAGGACAAAAAAATTGCAGGTTATATATTCTCTGCACAATTCCACTGGAGAAATTTTTTGATTGAGTCAACATGTTTCACTACACTGCAGCATCATGCGAAACATGTTGGGTCAATAAACAAATTTCTCCAGTGGAATTGTGCAAAATATTTAATCCTTTTCCTACAATGGAATTCCACAAAGTATCGGCCGCCACCAATAACTTCATTATATATTCTGGCGAGTCTTCGTCAAATGAGCTCATAATATGGTCTTCCGTTTGGTACCTAGGTTATATCACAGAGAATATTGTCAAGACCTGCCCAAAAGATGGATTGTATGTTTCCTTAAAGCCCCCTTCTATTTTAAAAACATCATTAGTTAAGTGCAAATGCCAATTGGACTCTGAGAAGAAAAGTGGCAATTGTGCGTTGAAGTGTTGTAAATGTGGTGGTGTGTATGTTGGACAAACAGCCGGTAATTTTAATTGTAGACTTAAAGAACATAATTTGAAACTCTTCAGAAATGTGTCAAGAGTATCTTTGCCAAACATCTTGTAATTTATGATAACCACAGTATTTTTAATGTTGATAATTTATGTTTTTCAAATAACATACTTGACCTTTACTCACTTGAGATTTTAAAAAGAATGCATGACTCTGATGTGACCGTTATACATGAATATTGGTACCCTGCCTCTTCCCCCATCCTCATAGCAGTCTCCCACTTAGCTAGCCCCCCTCCACCGAACATCCTTTTCCTACCTTTCCCCCCTGGCCTTCCACCCCCACTCCACCCACCACCCTACTCACCCCCTTACCCTCCCTCCCCTTCCTTCTATGGACTTAGTATATACATATGTTTTATTTACATATATTACATATTTATGTATATTTTATTGTACTTAGTATATATGTAAGGAATTTGAAAGCTGCTTAAATCACCTCATGATGATGCTAAAGCGTTGAAACCTGGGTTGTGTGTGTTATTTACTGAGTGGCATTGCAAAAGTTTTCCTTCATTAAAGCCTTTTAATTATTAAATACCACCTAGTAGCTAAGGAAAGTGTTTTATTGCAGTATGTACTAGTATTGCTGTGCAGCATCTGAAATACTTGAATTGGTGGGAAAGAGTTTTTCTTGACTGTCATGTTGGCTTCTCCTTCAGTGTTCGTGTCAATTAATACCAGTTGTGAAAAATGATGGCCTTAGCAACATCGTGTTCACTGAAGTTAGTTGTTTTTATCATCAGCACCATTTCTCATGATTGAGAATTATAGTACATATTTAAATTTTTGATCCTCAACCAATAATGATCATTCTGTTGAAGATGTGTATTTGTTGCTTTTTTGGAATAGATTCGGTGGCATTGTTACCTTTTGTAGTTATCACAGAATATTTTTCTTTAATATCTAATTAATTTCATATTTCTTACAGTGCATGAGTTCCTATGTAGCTTTTGAAATCCAAGAAGGAGCATATGATATATCCTGCCCAGATGCACAATGTCCTGCTCAGGGAGCCCTTTCTATGGGAGAGATCGAACGCTTGGTTGGACCAGATCTCACTGAGAAGCATCACCGATTTAGGCTCAACAGGGGTAAGATCTCAGTGGATACCAAATAAGAATTCTCTTTTTAGGGATTTGTTTTTTCTAATGGCTACTTCTTTTTGTGCTCTGATATATTTCATTATGCATTTAATTTCCCAATTTGAACCTAATCCTCTATTAATACTTTTGACTTATTCCATAATATGCATTGGGGAGCTGGAGAGTATTGTAATAACCACTATCATCCTGAAATTAGTAGGAACTCAATTCGGGCTTTAATCTCCTTCCTTTCCTGAGATTTTTAGTAGAAGGTATAACCTTCATTCACCTGCAACATTAAATCTTCAATAGGAATCATTGCTGGAAAGATACTTTAAAATAAGGAAAATGGAGTTATTCTCTTTGAAATAAAAATCCATAAGCAAATCTCCTCACATGCTTGGTGCGAGCATGCTTGAGAATGATGCAGTGATGTTATAGATGCTTTAGTAAATAAGTGTTACCTGGTAAACCTACATCCCCTGATAAACTTTTAGGGATGTCTGCATGTAGAATTGTTTATTGAGTTTTGTAAGTTAATTAATTTTGTAAAAATGTGAGAATTGTAGCATCTATTGTAGGATTTAATCATAAGTTTTTTTTGCCATAACTGCAATGTGATGAATAAATTCCAAAAAATAAGATGCAATGTGGCTCATGTACCCAATGTTTGACCTGTGTTTTATCTGTCTGAGGTAATTTCCTGTCAATTTACAACATTCCCAGCATTTTTTCAGGCCAGCATTAGTAGTACAGGCGGTCCTCGACTTTCGTAAACTCGACTTTCGTACAATTCGCACTTTCGTACGCTCCTAATTGATACCTTATATTTGACTTTCGGACACTAAATTCAAACTCTCGGACATTTGTCGAACAGTATTTTTGAATTTCCCGCGAATTTTTGAAAAATCCTGCGATGGCGCATGGTGCATCACGGCATTCAATTGTTACATCTGGCGTTCTTGCTCGCTACCCAGCCAGCACACTAAAACAGTTTACCTAAAATTTACTTGAAATGTACGTAAATGTGTCGTAAACTGTTTACTTGATTACGATTTATTTACGTAAACTTCAAGTAAACAGCTGGTAAAAATCATGGCCACATGTCCCCATTATTAAGTAAACAACACGGAAGCATTTTACGTAAACATCAGCCATCATGCTTACATAGTATATATTTTTTGCCAATAATATTATTTGTAATTTTTAAATATAATTTCCCACATTTTCCCCTTCAAGTCGAGTAAATGATAATATAACTTGTGAGATGGTAAAATTTACTGAATGAATCATAATGAAACAACATACATTGCATAAGTAGATAAAAAATTCATCACCCTTTCACTTGGACGTAAACAACGACATTTTCAATTTAAGATACTCTAAAATATTACAATAACCTCTGCTAAGGACAATTCCAATTGCCTATCGCTAATTACTCATTACCAGCCTTGAACGCAGACGGATTAATTATTTCAACAAAATCACATTTGAAACAACAATGCAATGGAATAAAAAGATGACACTGGGGTGACAAAATTCACTGAATGAAAAATAGTAAAACATTACACTGTTTATCCCTTCACGTAAACAGCCACACTTACAAGACAAGAGCAATCCACCTAGTCACCAACTTCACTTCAATTAAAATAGGTACCTTATTTTAATTTAGCCATTAGTAGAAACAATGAATTGATTGCTGCTACGTCTTCTTCAACACTTACTACGTATTCGCTACAATTTTAATACCATTCATGTCATAACCCAAAACTTACAGATATCAAGTCCAACTAATTTACGTAAAAATATCACCACTTTGACACGCAATCCATCGTAGCACACAAATAACGCTTGTAATCACTGGCATGTCATAATGTAACATACACAGCCAAAACAGAAGCAAAACCTTCGTTTATATATTATCACCAAAAATGACACTGTTGTTTCTTGCACATTGAAGCCTAATGATACTAACTTTATTTAAAACTTGAAATTAAATGCTCCACTGGGATAATTTTCTTTAAATCGCAGCTAAAATGCATAACAAGACGTGCGATCGAAACTATCTTCCAATATAACGTTGCACACCGTTCTATACCACTGTTCACATTTGAAATCCAATAATAGTAAGTTGTAAATGATTTGCTGTTGGCAAAATATATCGTACTGCAATTCCTCTATGAATATCATTCAAATAAAACACCAAAACAAACGTCTTCAGTCGATTATGGCCGCTACGGCATTTGTGTACTTTGACGCAGATGTAGAAGGGAACAAATGAGTAACAAAAATATTTGGCGTGTCAAGGAAAAATATTGGAAGAATACTTGTGATCGGCTTGGTTCTTTTAAATGATAGAAGAGCGTGTGACGTCCTATGACCTTAGTAAACTTTGCATGAGGCTTTGAAAGTAGCTTGATTGAAGATATATCAAAGAAATTGGCCATGTCACGTCAGAACATAGCAGACAACGCAATGAAAAATATACTCAAAAGAATTTGCGTGTAAGGATAAAAAAAAATTACATTTACAGATCAAGGCCTCCTTGATTAATATTATTACATATTTTCCATTTCTCACTTGTACATTTTAAGTGACATATTTTCAATACAAAAGGACAGTTTCAACTTTTTATGTTGTGAACTCGCTTCTCATTGGTCCTCGCTCGTAAGCGCGAAGTAAGAACCACGTAAATTCGTTTACATGTGCAAAGTGAAAGCCAGCTTACGAGTTGTTTATGTAAGTGTCAAGTATGTGCGTTTACATGTTCCCCTTACGAAAATCTTACGTAGGGTTTACGTAAATATTAAATGCTACAGAGAGATTTTGTTTACATATGCATGCATACCTTAGGTTTTCACGCATTTTACATAAACATGATATGGTGTGCTGGCTGGGTAGTATACGCGACCGTGGGTAGTACTGACTTAGAGTAAGGTATAACTTGTTTATTTACTGAATTCAATTAATATTGTATGATTAGAATGAGTGGAAAACAAAAATATGATGTGCCTGAAAAGAGAGTTTGGAATTATTAGACGTGCTGAACTGGGAGGATCTTTTGCTGCGATCGGACGATCATTGAACTTACCTGTTCCACTGTGTGTTCAATAGTAAAGGGGAAAGATAAAATTATAGACCATGTATGAAATGCTGGGAAGTGCATGCGAAATTCACGAAGTTTTTTATGGTCTGTACCTACGAAACGTCATTCTATTTTCGTTTGTCTTTTGTCTGGTTTAGGAAATTGCGAAATTTTGTAGCTTCTTTAATTGTAATAATCTAAATTACATCGAGTTTAAGGGTCCAAAAATTAAATGTCGTGATGCTTCTTGTTTTGCCTCTTTTTTGTTATAGTGGACGTTATCAGTGAAATGTTAATTTCTGATTGGGAAAAATTAGAAATGCGTATGTTTACTCAGTACACAACGGTATTCTTTTAGAACCGTTTATGAAGACTACGTAGTTTTTAAAGTAATAACGCATAATGTATTTTAAAACTTATGTATCAAAAATAAAATTCCCTTACAATTGATTTGCGGTTTTACTATGTGTATTTAACTCTCCAGGAACGTAACCCCTAATTAGTATGGGACTCTATTGTTCAACTTTCGTACATTCGACTTTCGTACATGTTTTCAGGAACGCATTGTGTACGAAAGTCGAGGACCGCCTGTATGAGGGTTCACCCAAAAATAAGGTCTCCATAGGGCTAGAGCCACAAGAAAATTATTTGGGTGGTAGTTGGCACCGCTGCTGTATATTTTCATCCTCATATGAAATTTATAAACAGTTGACTGAAGGGAGTGGGGCAGGGTGCACTCACTCACTTAGTGATTCAACCCGAAGGTTGGTTTGGATAGTTGATGGTAGAGCTCAACCCCGACTAAGCCACAGGCGTGTGAATTTCACACATTCAGGGTAGGGGGCCCAGTTCCTTTCCCTGGGCCACCTCGCACTCCGAGTATTTTTGTTCAGGGGCGTTCATAGGGGACAGGGTGCATGGATGCCAAAAACATGTACAAGTGGTGCAGAGAGTTTAAAGCTCGCCATACAGAAAATCATGATGAAGAATGAGGCGGGAGACTGTCAAAGTCAGACAATATGATAGCGAAAATTTAAGAAGTCATGCAGCAAGATCACAGTATCACCTTCCACGAGTTCTCTTGTTTGATTCAGGAAGTTTCAAAATCCACTATTCAGAAGATTTTGTCAGAAAATTTACAATATCAGAAGGTTTGCACAAGGTGGGTCCCACAAATGCTCACAGGAGACCACAAAAGGCAGCAAATGGAAGCTGCCTGCAAATTTCTTGAGTGCTACGCAGACGAAAGAGAGGTTTTTTTAATTCCATAGTCACCAGTGATTAAACATGGGCTTGCCATTTCACACCTGAAACCAAATGGATGGTAACTTGAGTGGCGGTATTCAACTTCATTGAGGTTGATGAGGTGAAATAAGAGTTCATATGCTATGTCAGTGAGTTGGTGGCGAGCTTCTTCTACACTAGCATACAAAAACTCCCTCAGCAGCTTGAAAAATGCATCAAACTAATTGGCGATCATATTGAAAAATAGTGTGTTGTTATGCTTCACAACCATGTAAAAAGTTAGGAAAATAATGGGTTTTTATTTTTTTTTAATTTGGAGACATTTTAACCTTCGTAATATGCTAATATAACTAATATCAGTGAAAATAGAGCTATGTATTTGGATAATTATCAAAAAGTGTTTTTATTTTTAATGAAACTTTCTTCATTTCGATGTTGTTATGGGGTTATAACTGTATTTCAACTAGGTAAAGGCCTTATGCAAACTACAATGTATCGTTGTTGTAAATATTTATCCCTTATATTTTAAGAAATTATCACATCATTGGTTTTCCATCATCATGATGCTTCTATACATTTACAATGCTGCAGGAAAGTCAATGTATGCAAGCCATGATACAATTGCCTTTGATTTTACATACTGCCTCTTTTTTGATCCCTCCAACTACGTAAAATCATGGTTTTACTGTAGTTAATTGCTCATTTTTGAACAATTAAAAATATTATTCTTTGGATGTTTTTAGAGCTTGTACTGAACAACTACGCTTATCCTTTATGTGTGGGTTTTATTTTACCATTATGCTTTAAATTTTCAGAGGTTGATTTGGATGTCAATCGCACTTGGTGTCCTGTTGCTGGCTGTGAGACAGTTTGCACCATCCACCCGCCTCCGAACGATTCCTCTCCAGTGACTACACCCTGCCAGCCATGGGAATTGGGCAAGACCCCCAATGCTTTCTGCATGTGTCCACCTCAGCGAGTTGTTTGCCCCACGTGTAACTATGACTTTTGCTCGGCTTGTCGAAGACCATCTCATGTGGGAATGTCGTGTGATGTTGCTGCCCAGTTGTGGCGTGGCCGCTGGGGTGCCTCAAATCAAGGAGCGCAGCTGCTCCTCCCACCAGGAGTGCCTCCCGACTCGGAACTGATCAAGTGCTGTCCCATGTGCAGTGTTCCCATTGAAAAGGATGAAGGGTGTGCCCAAATGATGTGCAAGCGCTGCAAGCACGTATTTTGCTGGTACTGCCTCGCTTCTCTTGATGTAAGTAGCGCTACTCTATTTACTGTTATGGAATGGAAATTTTTTGTATGTAAGGATAGAAATACCAATCATCAATCATATTCAATCCTTTAACCCATTTCTTACGAAACTTGATCTCGAAACTCAAGACCTGGTATGATTGCCCGATAGTTGCTGCTGAGGATGGACTCAGCATGGTTGGAGCTGTCATACAAGGTTTCACATGCTTATTGAACTTTTACTGGTGGCATGTCTACCATAATTTTATATTTTCCAATCTATGGCAGTAGGGAACCCTCAGGACATTTTTATTTATTGTTGATTTCTTATCCAAAAAATTACTTATAGCCAAAGGAGGTGAAGATCGCTCAGCAACTGTAAAAGCTAACATGAATGGTCAAAGGTGACTTGGTCCTGCTGAGAGACAGTAGCAAGCTAGTACTGAAAACTAGTGCTGTTCTCATCTTAAAATATTCATTATATTTTATGTTAATGTCGGAATTCTGAATTTTTTCTTCAAGTCGCCAATAGAAACTTAGATTTGGGTAGAAAGGGAATGAATGCAGGTACTTATTGACAAGAAGCCGTCTGCATTATTCTTGGAATTCAGAAGTAAAATGAAGAACCTGGACTGTTTCACTTCTCATTATTTTCTACCTTTCATGAGTGTATTTAGGAAGTGAACTCATGGCTGGTACACAAGGTAAACTTGAGTTACTGTACCATTAACACTTCATTTGATTAATTTCTTACCATGGTTAGTGTTCATTCCAATTAGTTTTCATTCATTAGTAGAGTAGCATTTAAATTAGGGTCGAGAGGTGCATAAGAATATGGATTTTTGCAATGGTTGACATTTAGAAAGTGAACTCATGGCTAATTTATCATTTTGATATCTAAAAGCAAACAGTAAAAGTACTTTGAGTGATCTTTATTTTCCTCTGCTAAAGGCATATAATACTAAGCTATTAAAATTTTATAGGCATCATTATTTCAAAAAATTTTCAATTACATACTTTTTCTCAAAGAAAATATATTTTTATTCATTTTACCTTGGTGACAGTGGCAGATAAAGTTTGTTTTGTGGGGGAGGGCGGATTGCTACTTTCCCGGGGTATGGAACCTTTTGACCACCATTTTTCCCATTGCAACAGAAATCTGCCACTACTCAGTGATCGTAAATACAAAAACTGGCAGAGTTTTTGCATGAGAGTCAAGTTTGTAAAGCATGAATTAAAGTCTGAGTATTTCTCATGGAACTTAAGTACAAGTGCTTCAGTAATTGGTAGTTTTATTATATGGATTAAACTGATTTTTAGTTTTAAACTGCAAGAGGTGTACTATGTGCACCTTTTTTATTATGATTTTATTTTTTTTAGGATGATTTCCTCCTGCGGCACTACGATAAGGGTCCTTGCAAGAATAAGCTTGGCCATTCTCGTGCTTCTGTCATTTGGCATCGGGCACAGGTCATTGGAATTTTTGCAGGGTTTGGCATTCTTCTGCTGGTTGCATCACCACTTCTCCTTCTTGCGGCTCCGTGTATATTGTGTTGCAAATGTCGTTTGTGCAGTGGTGGTGGTGGGGGGGTGAATGGTGAGAAACTGGAGGAGGAAGAAGAGGAGGATGGTGGAGGGGAGAGCATTGGAATTGTGGCTGGGAAGGTTGCAGCGAGGAGCATCAAAGCAAATGCCACTGTCAGTGACACAACAGAAATGCCTCGCGAGAATAGTTGATAAGTGTCTGCTCTTCTCAAAAATTCACTAAAATAACGGGGTGTTAAAATTTCCGTATGTCAGTTGGGAAAGAGATACACCTCAGGCTAGTCGTTTGATTTAAAAAATGAAGTTTCTCCTCAAGCCCAGTGATCATATGAGCATAGATAATTCAAGGCAGCTGTGGTACTTTATGCAAACATGTTAATCCTGCTCAAAAAGGTTCTTGTTTTTCTTTTCCTCTTAATAAATTCTGTTTTGGATTGCCTAATTTCCATCTCCTTTTCCTCCTATAATTGAAGATCTGAGTTTTAATTTGTGATAAGCAATGAAAAGTACATGATTTTTATGATAGAATCTGGATTGGTATCCTGTTCAAACTACATCATTATTAACTTAGGGATTTTGAAAATGAGGCATTCTATGAATGTCATTGAAGCATTTAAGATATTTCTACAGTTGTAGATTTTGGCTATTATTTAGCTTCATATTAATGGAGTTTTAATTTATGGAACAAAGTACATAATTGTTAAACTTTGATAAGGCAGGTTTGTACAAAATTTGCAAGACAACTCTAAATCTAGAGCTGGCATTAGGTGGTGTTCCTCGCTCCGGAATGAAAAAGCGATTTACTCAATTTACTTTTCAGATGAGTTTATATTTTGTAGTGAACATTAATTTTCCATCAACTTCTTATAGTAGCAGTGTTAAGAGTGTCACTCTTGATTGACAACTGAGAATTTGTTATCATTCATTGATCAATATCATTAATATATCAATGCTTCTGGATTGTTAATTTTGAGTACGATAAAATTTCTTCAAGTCAAAAACTTATTTTATTTAGTATTTTCTCAGGTGATATTGGGGCAATTTGTTGCACCAAAATATCTCATTTTTAAGTTAATTCATTCCTTAAAGTGTTTCCTCACATTCATGGTCATTTTGCAGTCATAATAAACTTGTAAAGATGAAACCGGGCTTTCTATTATGTTCAATTTTCTTCCATCTGCTCACGTATATAAGGAAGCAGTTGTTGTTCTTCAAAAAATCTCATTATATGGCAGTGTGATAAAGTTGTAAGGATTGCAAAAGTATAAAATATAACTATTGTATTTCAGGCTGGAATGATTATAAAAAATTTATGAGGAATATAGTAATTCCTCTAATCCAGCTTAGATTCTAATTTTGTTCCAGAGTTACTTAAGCCATTTGTTTGCAAGAATTAACCACAAATCAGTGCCATCAAGCACAAATTTTGTCGGCAGAATGTCTAATTTATCTGTGGGCTTCAATTACCTCTTTGGTTTCAAGTGTATCAATGGCCAAAGTACTTTGTATAATGGTATTTACAATCTTCCTTTTTTGTACAAATATGTGTTTGTGTGTGTTAGATGAAAGTTTAATTTTTCTGATATTTTTTTCTAACTAAAAATTCCTTCGTGATAGAGGAAAATAATTAAGTTTATTTATAATCCAGTGCTATTTGAGGTCATTGACTATGTCAGAAGTTTGAACCCCAAACTTTGTAATAAGGAAATTTAGGGGCATGCAAAAATCTGTATCCACTAAAGCTGTAATATTATTGTTCATATTTTGATGTAAATAGACATAGTTCTCACCAGAAACTTGTAAATAGTTCCAAAAATAAATAATTCAAATATTTGCATAAATATAATTTTTTCTTTTAGTTTTTTATTGAATTAGGTTATCCGTTAAAAAATAATATGTTTTCATATTACTGATTCTGTATACTTAAAGGAAAGTTTAAGGGTTTATGATGGTAGCTAAAGATAATTTTTTTGTTTCATGATAACCTTTTGCTTACCTTAACCTTTAAAGGACTGCATTTTATGTACATATTATGTTTAGTCCAGCAGGCAAGAGTTATTTTGAACAAAAATTTAACAATGCCCTAGAGTTCCTATTCATCCTGTAGAACCCACATCATAAAGGGAACATAAGTTCCCTTGGAAGAGTCTCTCTTATTAAAGTATGTGTTCTTTCTTCTATAGTGTATGGGAGGTTATTATGCTCAGTCATAGTACGGCCAATAAGTTTGTCTTTTCTAAGTCATAGGATTTTGACTTAACTCTCCTCCATTACTCCTTGTAGTGGTTCTTTACAGTTGATTTTATGCTTCCATTTTACCTGTTAATGTCTACATTGGGTGCATAAGTGTACCATATATCTTCAACTGATTCTGACTCTACTTGGTGGAATAATGACATGTTAGGACATACCGTGTGTCTTCAAGTTAACGATTTGAGTATAAGTCGGTCTAATTTTGGGCCGAAAATATCAACTAAAATTTGCGACTCAAATACAAGTCGAGGTGAAATAATTACTTTTTCTCCTGGTTTTGTTAAAAAAGTGAGCCATTCGAGGTGCAATGATTGACATTGGAGCTAAGAGTGACTAATGTTGAAAAAAAAAGGAAGAACATTTCAATAAATTTATCGATAATATTTATAAGTGCTCCAAAATTGGCCTTGTAGATGTCTTCAGCGTCCTTCAATGCAATTGTCAGTGTTCTCAATAAAGAATTTAAGTAATTGTCATCGTGTTGATGGAGGGAACCGTCATATTCCACACCATCTGCCATGGCTATCGCACCCGTAGTATTGACATCAGTTGGTAGCGTTGGATGAAAAAAGAAGTCGGTGATGAGAGATTGTGATGTATGTATGTACATTTGTGGTGTAAAATATTACCATGAAATGAAGTATTAACTCCATGGAGTGATTTGTGTACGATCAGATATCCTTACATCTGCCGAAGAGAATAAAGAAAGTGAAGGTGAAGAATATTAGTGATTTTCTGGAAATTTTTGACATTGGGGACTCTGATAAGCTGCCTTTTTGACTTCAATGGAAATCCACCATTGGCAAAGATTGATATGGAAATTTGAATATTTGAGAGAAAAGAAGGATGTTTACAAATACTTGGGACTCATACAGAAAGGTATAAAATGGAATCCATGAAGCTAGTGGTGTCTTAATTGACTCAGCTAGCTGTCTGAGTGTGTGGAAGCATAGAAGCCAGGCGATTCTGGATTTTATGACGAGCGGTTGGCATTTAGATGAGCCTAGATGGTGAAGATGAGTATTAGCGCCAGCAAAATAGTTTTGAATTCGAAAGTGGCAACCACTACCTTCGGGCTACCACCCTGGCTTTCTCTCCCCGCCTTACTTTCGCTAAGATATGAGCTATAACTTCACTAAAAGGCAATATAACACTGTTGTCCGGGTTTATTGTCTCGTAATAGTTTTAACTGCAAGATAACAGACTTTTCGTGAACTTTATATTAATTGAGAGTTCAGGTTTTGAATAAGATTTTATATATTACATTAGACTGTCGGTTAGGTGACGTGAGCGTCATGAATGAAAGAGCTTTGCTTTTCATATCGAGATAATATGTAACCAATTCGGACCAGTGTTGTCATATCCCGCTGCCAGCATCATATCATTGGGCACTGATTTGTCACCATGCTGGCCGGAAAGCGTAAACTATTTATATACCTAGTTTTTTCACATTTCTTCTGCACCTGTCACTAACATTAAGGCAGATTGGAATGAAATAAGGACGGTAGAATTTAGACTTAATGTTAATAAGCCTTAATTTTTCTTCTACTATCCTGTAACGTTTTCCTGTAAAAATGTATTATTCCATTGCTTTTTCCTGGCGAAATGGCTATTTTAGGAGGAGCATAATGGAACACCTTTTTTTATAATATGACTCAAGTATTTATGAAAATTATTACTACATACTTATGTACCAGATGAGCTGCGATGAAAGAATATTAGACGATAAATCCATACTATATAAGCGTTAACTCTTGCCAGCACAAGTAAAAGTGCTTGCCAATGGAAGCAGATGGCCAAATGAATATTTCTTGTCCGATTATTCTGGCTAACTCTCGAACACATGTAGGAGAACCTAATAGATTTAATTGAATTGAAAGTGTTGCCGTGTTTTAGATATATCACCGGCATAACCGAAATTAACTACCCAGCCAAATGTGAGCCAAAAGTAGTGGAAGGCGTTATATCTCTCTGTGTAGTCAAATGCAGCCCTGACTTAGGAGTTGATGATTTGAAATAAAGGGGAGCAAGGGGTGGGCTGATCACCGGGGCATGGTCGCAAAAAACATTCAGGTTAATTTACCTCTCACGGTTCTTTTGCAACTAGCACCATGACAGGCTGGGAATAAAATAGGGAAATTAGATCACGACTAATTTTACTTCAATCATCCAAGATCAGGTCATGCATTTCATTTTTTTAAGATTTCATTATTGTCTCTCACTAAGGCACATTAGGATCTTTTTCTCTGAAATTGTCGTCAATGTCACTACATGAATTTGTACTGTTTGTATTTCACACTTTTTCTATTTCCGATGGTGGTTTCGACAGTAATTGTCACTAACAAGATTGGACAAGGATTGTCAAAACCATGGTCGGAAATAAAGTATACAAAGTACAAATTCATTTGGTGACGTGCACCAATTCCATAAAGGTACGCCGGAAAACTGCTGATTATATTTGGTAATCATATACTACACTGTCGTCTAAGAAGTTATCATCACTTCGGTAATTACCAATGACTTTTAATTATTTCCTTATGCTAAAATATAAACGCATTAAATAAATTTTTCATAAGGAATAATTTGTTTTTCCTAATGGAAAATCTAATACAATCAATAAGTTACTTTTAGTTACTTAAATTTTAGTTAGTAGAAGCCTTGAACAATCATCATTTTATTATAACTATACACGTTCATCATTGCAACATTTAAAATTTCTCTTGTAGGGAAATAGTTTTAAAGATTTTTCATAGGGCGAATTCTATAAAAGTTTTCTACATTAATAGGATTGGCGCTATGTCAACATGCCAGTATGCCCTCGACGATGAAATAAATGCAGTCATTCCTAAAAAAATTACTTATTCTTAAACATATCAGTAGGCATTAAAACTTTTTAGATGAGCTAAAAAATTAAAATTATAGGTCAAGTTGTATAAAATTGGATGAACACTGTCCCAAATGCTATGAGGTTTTCTGATATTGTAAAGATCCACAAATCCAATAAGTTCCCAAAATGAGAATATTCATCTCACACCCTCGGGAATTAGTTGCCCGCCATTAAGTAGGACAAAAATTATTCCCAATATCTCAATGGATATTTTTCCTTCTTATTCTTGCACATCCATTTATATTTTACAATCATGAAGAAGTTAATTCAAAGTTTGATGTAATCTTTATTGTTTAAATGATTTTATTTTGCTCTTCATTGGCCTGGAATTTGCCCAAAGTGGAGGAAAACCCACAAAAAAACCTTCACAAACCGCCTTAAAATATTTCAAATATTTACCAAGCAAATATTACGTATTTCTTGAAGCACTAATGATAGAAATTGAATCACAAAAATAATTTTCTAAATCGTCTATATACCTAATAAAAAAATATGACACTCCTACTCTGTCTAAATTAAAATCTCATATGGATGTATGAGTGTACCCTACCCATGTGGTCCCTACAAGACCAACATATTTTTCCACGTAATTTAGGTGTGTAAGTTTCTTGTACATGATGAATAATGAAATAATTGAGGTAGATAGGGTACTGCACGTGTAAAACTGTCGAATTTTCTCTGACTTTCATCACAACCTACCTTCAACAGGTAGATTAAGGAATGAAATGTGTATGTCTGCCATCTCAAATTCAGTCTTCTCAACTACCCGAACGAGTGTTGTGTAAGCTCGGAAACGGATAAGAAAAATCTTCCCAAATGATTCCCCAACTACCATTAATTTTTAGTACGTGCCTAATGTGGTTAAATATTGTCGTACTTGTTTCTAATAACGTTTGAAATAAGATCATGTACATCAATATAAAAAAACATTAAAGATATTACTCATTCTTCGGAAATTTCAAAATAGCAATGCGATCATGGTACAAAATAGCTTCATTTTTCTTATCTCTTCTTCACGTTACCCAGGCACATCAGAGGCTCTTTAAGTTCCATCCCCGTCGTCGTGAACCTGGAAGAGGAAGTTACTCGAATGAAACTGTTTGAAGTTGTATAGTCAGATATGAAGTCATTGTAACAAGTAAGTCAGAAATTATTTCCATTTTAAATCGAGGATATAATGAATACCATTCATAATGTCACTTTAATTGGATAAAATTTCTCTGTTACTATTACAGTCCAGTTTCTAATATGTTATGAGTATTTCTACACATGATGCATTTAATGTATTATTTTTATATGCATATCGCACTTATTCTTCAGCAGGGTATCGGTTATCATTAAGTTTTGGTTATTGGGATCATAGTTGGGATAAACGATTTAAAATTTAACGATTAAAATTAATCGTTAAGAATATAGTTAACTAGTTAACTTATAGGTTACTATTTAGAAGAATTAACTTTTAATCGTTAAAATTATACATTAACTGATAAAAAACTGACTTCAGTTAATTTTTTCCATTAATTGTAGGTGAATGTCGGCCTGTTCGAATTTGGTCGCAAAGCTTGCCCAACAGACAAAGGGGAAAATAAAATGGTATCTAAGAATGCGCTATAGCTGGGTAGTTGTGCAAGAATGCAATGAATAGGCCCAGATGCATACATCCACACCAAAGCGCGATTGAGTGGAGTGACCGCCAAAGTTTAGGAACCCACCCTCAGAAGAGCAAACACGAGACCACTCAAAGACCATGTCCACGAGGGCACAAATGCCTGACTCGGCGACATCGTGTCATCAATACTACATAGTTGAACACGAGAAAGGGTGTCACCAAAAAAAACTCTTGACGGGTGACGAGGGGGACGGATTGATTCAAAGTAACGTATCTGTTAAATGTGCCTGTTTACGCATCACTTACTCAGCGATATCCCTTTGTTAGCGGGGTTGAGTGGAGTGACCGCAAATATTTTGCAAAACTTTTTAAGTAAAAGTTAAACAAACTTTTCTTGAATTTGAAGTTTGTATTTATTTTATACCAATTGCAAAAAGTAGCTTTTAAATGTTACTTTTTAAAAGTTTCTTAAAAGTAATTGAAAAAGTAACTTTTTACGTAAAAGTTAATATTTTAAACTTCAACTATAATCAGTTACTTTTTCAAAAAAGTAGCTTTTAACTTTAACTAGTTACTATTTACAGAGATTAACTTTAGCTTAAATCGGTTAATTTTTTTGGTAACTTTCCCAACTATGATTGGGATTATACTATTAGCTGTTCAAGCGATATAATAGAAATGATAATAATAATCATATGATACAAAAGCCAGACCACCAGCCTCCCCGTGGCGTACCTGGTAACGGCTTCTTCCGGCTAATGGTTGACGTCTGCATGCGGGGCTAACCACCCCACACGCAGTTTTACTGGTTCCAAGAAAAGAATCCAGGAAAGTCACCCACAACCGGCCCCTCTCGGATGGGGGCCCTTGTAGAGTTGGGTGTGGCAATGAAGCACCATCTGATAAGGGAGTTCATATGCAGTGGACGGAAGCCCTAAGGGGCGGCCTCCAGGCATGCCATCACAGGCGGAATCACTAGTTGTACTCAAGCAGAAGGCCGTCATCCTGGGGTCACTCCGTGTCATAGGCGGATTTAGGGGGGGGGGCACAGGGGCACGTGCCCCCCCCAGACGCTTAAATAATGGACAAGATTTTTAATACGGTCCCGTTATAATTACATTCGTTTTGTTTTGTGTATTACGGAGCCTCATTCATTTTAGCCTTAAGCGCAAGTCAAGAAGACAGATTTGCCGGTCATTGGTCATTCGCTAGTCAGCGCTCGAAAAAAACATCGCCCAAGTGGGAAGGAAGTCATTATGTCAAAAATGAACGTTAATGAAGTACTGTACATCTTCATCAGGAAACATAATAGAAAACTGCCGTTATTATGTATGTAACTAATTAATATTTTCATATTAGTAATCTCTACATTAAAATAAAAAGTATATTTCGTACATAAATTGTTATATGTTGTTTTTTAATCCCAAATATGAGAATACCGTTTGCCCATCAGACCCTTGTGCCCCCCCCAAAGAAAAATCCTGGATCCGCCCGTGCTCCGTGTACTGCGTACGCATGACCCAACTGCAGCGTAGCCACTCATCCGATGGGCGTCTGACATGGCAACGATTACTGCCCAACCCCTCTCGAGTCTCTGGCCATTATGACCAATGAAACCTGATGCTTGCCGGGGACTCGTAGGGATGTAACTGTAACAATTAATAATAATCATATGAAGGTACGAAATCCGGACCACCACCCTCCATGTGGCGTACCTGGTAACGGCTTTTGCCGGCTAATGGTGGACGTCTGCGTGTGGGGCTAACCACCCCACATGCAGCTCTTCTGGTTCCAAAAAGGAAAACAGAAAAAGCCACCCACAACCGGCCCCTCTCAGATGGGGGCCCTAGTAGAGTTGGGTGTGGCAATGAAGTACCATCTGATAAGGGAGCTCATATGCAGTGGACGGAAGCCCTAAGGGGCGACCTCCTCGCATGCCATGCTGCCAGCGAGCCCGAAGGCAGGGGGTATTTTTTTATTTATTTATAAAAATTGTCCACATACAGCATGCTTGCCAATTTACAGTGGCACAATGTAACAACAACAAAACAAGAACAAGATATACGAATGCATTCCAACAAAAACAATGAGCTCAGTAACAATGTATGAAAATAAACACATAAAAAGAAAGAAGCAATTAAAAATTGCCAGTGAGATACGAAAGAGCACAGATGTTAAAGTTGTAGGAAGAAAGTGAAAACGGGTCAATATTGTCTGGAGGTGAGTTTATCAGAGAAGAGAGGTGGAAGAGGAGGGAGCGCTTGGTCAAGGATAATCTGGGAATGGGTATGTGGAGTAACGAATGTGTGCGAGTAGGTCTACATGGAACTTTAATGTTGATACTGCCAATCAGTTTCAGACAGTCAATGGCAGAGTTGAGGATGCTGTGGATAAGTTTCAGGTCAGATTTGACAAAATTGTTTAGGGAGGTTAAGAATAGATAGTGTAGGCATAATAGTTTCAGTTGGCATATTTCGAAAATGAGATACTCTGTATTTAACTATCTTGCAGAAGAAAGAAGTAACAGGCATAAGGGTCTGAATGTTAGAAGGAGCTGATATGGACCAGATGGGGGGAGCAATATGTGATTATTGGGATGACAATAGTCGAAAAATATCACCGTAAGGCTAGTGGATCTGCAATTCGTGTGAAGCGGTAGAGGAGGCCAAGCAGAGACATTGCTTTATTTTTAACTGCAAGGATATGGTCAGAGTAGTTGAGTTTGTGGTCCATCAAAACGCCGATGTGTTTAATGGAGGAGACGCGATTGAGATTTAGTAAGTTTATATTGTAACTGGAATCAATGGGGGATTTTTTTAGGGAAATAGATATAACATTGCATTTTCTTGGGTTTAATTTGAGTTTCCAGGTATTGCACCACCCTGAGACCGTGTTTAAGGCATCCTGAAGATCACAACAGTCCGTGAAATTGTGGATTTGCTTAAGAAATTTGCAGTCATCTGCATAAAGAAGGGTATGAGCTTGTGAGGAGGGAACTAGGGAGACCAGATCATCTATGAAAAGATTAAAAAGATATTGTCCGAGAAAACTTCCCTGGGGAACCCCAGACGTTACAGGTGGCCAGTGGGATGAGGAGCTGGTAAGTATTATCCACTGGGATCTGTTGCTGAGGAAGGAGTCAACTAAGTTTAGGAAATTACCATGCAGGTTAAATCGATGAGAAAGTTTGTGAAGGAGAAGAGAGTGGTCTAGAGAGTTGAAGGCCTTTGAGAAATCTAAGAAAATAGCATCAAGTTGTGTTTTGTTGGAAATGTAATTGACTGCATGGTGCTGAAAAACTGCTAAGTTGCTCAGGCAGGAGCGACCAGGGAGGAAACCATGTTGATTCTTGGACAGAAAAGGTGAAGTAAAATAGTAGAGTCTGTTAAGGATAATCCTATCACAAACTGAAGATAGTTTTGGTATTAAAGATATTGGGCGATAGTTAAAAACTTCATCTTTAGGGCCATTTTTATGAATGGGAATGATGTTTGCGATTTTCCATTGGGAAGGAAAAGTGCCAAGGGAAAAGCAATGGTCAAAGAGAAGGCACAAGGGGTGGGAGAGGGAGGATGCACAGTGTTTGATGAGTATGGGACTGAGGCCATCGAAACCAGGAGCACGATGGAGAGGGATTTTGCAGAGATACTCAAATACCTCACGAGGATCTGTCTTAATCATGGATAAGGAGTGGCCGCGAATTGGAGTGAGGAAGTGATCACGATTAATGGGGAGATTAGATACAGGGGCCAGGCAATCTGTAAAGAATTTATAAAATAAGTTTGGTCTATCTTGAGCCGCCGCATTGACATTTTCAAATGACATCTCAAGAGGAATGCGCGGCCGATTACGGCGACTATTTCCAAAGGACCAGAATTTTTTTGGGTTGGAGGAAATGGAAGAGGAAAGGCCCAGCACGTATTCTTTGTGATCACGGCGGATTAGCTTCTTAGAGCAGCGGTGGATATCGTTGAATGATTTCTGAGTGTTGTCATTCGGGAAAGCTTTGTACAGATACCAAGCACGATTCTTGTTTCGAAGAGCGTGAATATGGTATCTGGTTTGAACCAAGATGGCAAGGATGCACTCGTTGTGGTGTGAGATGCATACCAGAACACGACCACCTATCGCAGCAGAATCTGCACGATTATGCCAACCACCTGTGAAAAAAGAAAACTCCCCACCAACCGCCAGTTCAGAGGGACACACCACCGGCCCCCTCTTATCTTTCTTTCAATCCATCTGTCCATGACTACTGCTTCTCAAATATGCAGTTCACACGTATCCACCTTTTCTTACTGTCCTACATTTTGATACACGCTAATCAAGTGTAGGTAATGGACCAAGTTCTACGACCACTCTCCCCGACACAGGCAGCCTCTACACCGCCTGAGGCAAGAACGGCACTCATGCCACAGTGTCTGCCGAATGGGAAGGAAGCTGGTCAGGCCGTCTCTGAAATAAGATCGCGGTTGTTAAGCACAGTATCCTATGATGAAGGACAACCTAGGCAGAGAGACATCTCTTGGACGTCTCTTGGGAGGACAAAGTAGCAAAGAGGCTGGAACAGTTGGAGGCCAAGATCACGCAGGCGAGACGACAGGCGTCGAGAATCCAGTGTGAGATGGAATGCATCGTATCTGGGCGAACTTTCACTCCGAAAGTTCGGCGCATAGCGCACAGTCTCCGATACCATCATCACACACTGAATAAAAGCATGCTGCTTACCATCAAGCAGCACGCGGTCGATAGAGTACGAGCACTCACCACTGCCCGGAAAAAAACTCCTCAAGAGGAGTATGGCCGTGAGGGAAAATTCCATCTTTCTCCTTCACCCGTCCCGTCTCTTTCGACCACCTCCGCCTGCCGTTGAATCTCCGCCACCCGTCCAAGAGGTTGAACGTTTCTGGAAGGAGATCTACAAAACGTCGAAGCCATTCAACGGAGACATTCCGGCCATAGGCCTCTTCAAAGAGGAATGTGACCGCCACCTACAAGATGTGGATGGACCTCTTTCAGTCACCGAAAGTGACGTGAAGAAGGCCTTCTCTGGCAAGAAGAATTTCTCGTCTCCAGGAATGGATGCCGTGAATAACTTCTGACCAAGCCTGATATCGTTCTCCTCGACCAACTCACACGCTCCATGTTCGTGTTCGAGTTTTCGGCTTCGGCTGAAACGAACATGGATGCGAAGGAGGTAGAAAAACGGACGAAATATTTAGACCTGCTTTTCGAGCTTCGACAGATGTACCCCGGACACTCTGTAAAACTAGTGGTCCTCATCATAGGTGTGCTCAGTGGAGTCTAGGGCTCGCTGCTTAATAACATCAAGTGCATTCCGTCCTGCGTGGGACAGGCGGAATCACTTGTTGCACGCATGCAGAAGGCCGTCATCTTGGTGACACTCCGTGTACTGCGTACGCATAACCCGACAGCAGCGTAGCCACTCATCCGATGGGCGTCGGACGTGTCAACCGCAACGATTACTGCCCAACCCCTCTCGAGTCTCTGGCCATTATGATGGCAATGAAACCTGATGCTTGCGTGGGACTCCGAGGGAAGTGTTACAACTGTAACAATAATCATGTGAACTTATTTGTACAAGTGACTCATTCAAAGTTCGCTCGCTCTTTTTGTGAGGTTTATTATCAGCATAAAGGAAGGTCGTGTCACCTCGTCAAGACGTTCATTACGACCTCGTGACATCTGCATACTTAAAGAATAACCTGTATGTACTCCTGCATCTATGATACAGACATTGAGATCGTTACACATCTGTGTTGTGATATTTTATTTATTTAGAAGGTCCTCAACAATATTAGGCTGACGCTGCGGCCTTTTATGTAATTTATTTCCGGAGTGTTTTCTCTTACTCGAGATACCCTGTTAAGATATGAGCTGTGCAATTCCAAAGCAAGTTATATAGCAGGGCGTGGTAAAATTCTTAAATTTAATAATTTCACTTACGAAATTATTAGAAGCGACTATTTGTGCTTGTGTGCATCTTTTACAAAGAGGTATCAAAGTTAGTGTAAACACTTTTTCTTTCAAAATGGGCGATGACAATATATGCCGAACTTCGTGTACCTAGCTTTTTAGTTACTCATTAGCGAAAAATGGAGGAATCAAAGTGTAGAAAACTAACTTCATTGCTAGGGGTTTCCTCCATTGTACCCCGAACCCTTCCGATTCCTTGCTCTTCCTTGTGACCAATATTCTCTTCCTTTGCTTCAGGGCTCTCCTCCTACTGTCCGGGCCTTGTGTGACCTCATTTGTCTTTCTTCTTTAGGTTAATATTTCGTCGCCTGTTGTCCCTACCCTTATGAAAAAAATGTATAAAACCCCGTATAAAATGTACACAAAATTTTGCATAAAATTTATACAAAATTGAAACGTATAAAATTTATATATTTTTATAAAATGTGTACAGAGGTAAACATTTTATACAATGAATCCCTGGAAAAAATATTGTAGAGGGAAGCGTATACGAATCGGAGATTTAACCGCACACAAAGCGAAGCGGAATGTGAACGAACCGTTACTAAACCGTCTCCGAATCGAAATAAAAAAGATAAATTGACAGAATGTAGCTTGAATGTGCTTATCGCGCAATGGCATGATAGAGTATGTCGTATTATAGTACCTCGTATCTACCTAACGTTATGGAACCTGTATCGCATGATTACCTAACCTACGATTCAACCTTTTCTCATTACCCAACAACCTGTTCTCGCACACATTTAGAAAGACGTATAGATGTAGTCATTTCCGTGGATAAATGTGACTTCGAGAACTATAATCATTAAATGATAATTCCGTGATAGTTTTAGGAAATACCATAAAATCTTGATAAACGTCATTTACCATTAATTAATGCCAGATAACTGTTATCCTATGTTGCCACATAGTATGAATATAAATGCAATATTATTACTGCGAATAAACATGATTTTTCCAATTCCCGCACGTTAGCTTCAGCGTCGTAGCTAGGGGCTGGCCAGGCGGGCGGCTGCCAGGGGCGCAACCCTCAGGCGGCGCACTTTGCAGACCCACAGCCTGCGGGCCATAAATCGAGGTAATATTACCTCGATTTATGTCGTTTAACTGTCGTTTCTGGGTATCTTGATTCTTCTTGAATCTCCTTGTCTTACCTAGAGAGGAATATGTTGTTTCATCTTGTGTTGCATGGTTTCAGCTAGTAACACGCTACCTCGCTTCACTTTATATAACTTGTTTCAAATGTGCAAGAATCAACCCGTGTTATGGCATAATATAGGCGAACGAAGGCCTATTGGAAGTGGAGTCATATCGTGGGGTACATCGCCGCTTCATAAATATGAGTATACAGAACATGAAAAATAATAATAACTTTATGTGGAGTGAAGGCGGAGAGCACCGTTTCGGCAAGCTATTTCAACAGTAAAAGAAGCGGAGAGCACCACTTCCGTCCGTTTCAGGTATGCTATTTCAGCAGTCGAAGAAGCAGAAAGCACCGCTTCCGTACGTTTCGTGTACGCTATGTCAACAGACAAAAAACCGAATGAGGGTAGCGGACAGCACCGCTTCCGTACGTTTCGTGTACGTAATTTCAAAGGACAACGAACCGTACACGAAGCGGCAGGAAGCGGAAGCACCACTTCCATAGGTTTCGTGCACGCTACTTCATCAGACATAGAACGGTACACGAAGCGGCAGGAAGCGGAGAGCACCGCTTCCGTACGTGTCATGTACGCTACTTCAACAGTCTAAGAACCGTACACCAAATTTTGATTCGCTTCCTTAAGGGAATCACTGCTTCGTGTACCCTTCGTGATCGGTCGAGGAAGCGGAACCTTTTCGCAAGGGATACAATTGTATAGGTACCTACCTTTTATACACCATAATACTTTTTAAAATTGTACATATTAACTGTATATATTCATACATTTTATACAATCTATAAACTTCATATATTTGTCTTTGCCCAGAAGTAATATTTGTAACAGCAAACAACTGAATAGGTGACATGTACTCAGCCTTCAAAAAGATTGTATTAAATTGTATATATGTATAGCCTATTAAGCCCATGGGCTTGATGAAAATTGCATAAATTTGTATACAGATTGTATAGACTGTATACCGCCTGTATTTAGTTTTATACAGCCGTGGCTGAATGCAATTGGAAATTTATACATGTCTGTATACATTTTATACATGTCTGTATACAATTTATAAAAATTGTATACAATTGTATAAGAATGTATAAAAATTTATACAGGGGCGGAATTCTGTACATGCGACCGACACTTGTCGGTGTCGCTAACTCGCCCAACCGACACATGTCGGTTAAGACTCTGAGGGGTAAATTTTATAGGGGAAAAGTTTAAATACCAGGGAAAACCTATTGCTAAAAGAAAGTACTTGCCGTTTAATTTTTTCACGCATTTCGATGTGTCGCTCTCCCCTTGATGGTCGTAGAGGTCAACATGGGATATGGGACATAGGGATTACCTGAGAAAAAATAGCGAATGTCATATTGGATGGAGAAGTGAATCAAATTGGTAAATCCGGTAAATTAAAAAAAAATTAAACTGAACTTTTCCCATTACATGACTATTTTCCTGTTACACGGGAAACTAATGTAACAGTGCGTTCAAAACGCTGGCTGTGGCTTCATGCCTTGCATAAAATGCGACAAAGTTAAATGCACTCACTATCATTTATGACGGAATTATCTAAAATTTGCTCTCACTTGAGTGAATAATCGATATTTTTAAAACAGGAATTTCGTTGTGTGCATAAGGACCCCGTAATGACGGACATGATACTGTTATTATTAAATTACTATCACTATTTTCACGTTAACATTAATAGCTTTCCACGCTAGTAACTCGAATGCTAGTAACCATTATGAAACCCTAGAATCTCTTACGTGGTCAACATATTTACTAGTGTTGGCGCTAACTTGTGCTCATATGGGGAACTTTTTACTGGCTTTCGAGTTACAAGTGTAGAAAGCTAGTAATGTAAACGGGGAATATCCTGACTGTAGAGGATGTTAAGTGGTATGAGGAGACGATGAAGGGATTAGGGATGACAGCCTGGGATCGCGACCGAAAAAATACGTGAGCAAAGGGAAATTGGATTGTGAAAAAGGTTATTTGCATTTTTAATCGTAATTTTGGTAGTATTTCGATTTTTATTATACCAGGCAAAGTGAGGGAAATAATAGAATTACATCAAAAGTAGGGGGTATCAATCAATAGGGTCCTGCCCATGCTTCGTTCGCTCCGCCAGTTATCCCAAGGAAGAAATAAATAATACTTTTATAATACCAAACGGAACTTTCTTAAAGAACTTATAAATTAATAACAGAGGAAGAAACAAAAAAATTAAGAAAAAAGTTATTTCTTATAAATTGGATCCTGAATAGAATTTTCTTTCTTATAGCACTCTTTGCGATTTTGTTGGGACATTTATTATTGCGAAAGAAATAAATTCTGCATATGATAGTGTAGATTTCTTCATTGATTCCTTTTGGAGGTGTTTTTCCCCATACATCATTCAACAATGGCACAGGTTGCTAAGGGGATGCTTAAAAAAAAGCGCTAATATTTTGGACATTTGGTCAATTTTGTAATATTTTGCTCAATTTCGAAAACAAATTTTTATGATAAAAATAAAAACGTACAGAGTGTTTGTGTATAGTTTAATTTCTTGTGACGCTTCTCTCGAGTCCGTACGAATGTTACTTCTTATTCAATTTTGCAAGAGAAACAAAGCCAAAACATTTTCTTCATGTTTATAAAAATGAAATTTACTTGAAAATCTTATGGAAGTTCATGTGAGTGATCTGAAATCGAACCCGAGACTTCACGTGTGCAAAAAGTAGCCAATTAACTGTGGAGTGGCTTACTTTAATAATGTTCAAAGTTCATAAGTTGTTCAACTTCTTGTTCTTGAAAGAACTAAACGTTGCATGATAACGTTGCAGTTTTATGCTTATATTATCATATAATGTAGGGTCAAACAATCAGTATTAAAATGGAACTACTGTCCCTGAATTTTTTTATTTGAATTTTTCCAACAATAAATCGAAATTTCATTTCGGAGAAGGCACAGACGGTTTCTGATGGAAATTAACGTCTCATCGTTAATGATCAGTAACTCCATTTCTGAACCACTCCACACCACCTACAAAGAAGCATCCAAAAAAAATTAGTGACTTCTAAATACACTGAAAAGAGGAAGACTAAGGATTGGAGGGATGTTAATCTGTTGGCAGCTGATAGTTAACAACTCGTGGTTATCACTTGGCGATGCCACACACACTTTCCTTTTCCGATGTGTTAACGCTGATGTGATAAGTGCTACTACAAAGAAGAGAGAAAAAGAGGAATCAGACCCTTTAGATGGATAATTCCATAGGTAGACTGATAGGTCTTAAAACTGATAAGATTGATGACTTGAAAATTAAATTATATCTCATTTACACCATGGAACTTTTAAAAAGTAATGGAAAAGATTTATGTACAAACGTCTGCTTTTAACACTATTCTTAGCGTAAATTTCAGGCGAATTGAAACGAATTATGGCAAAATAAAACGCCAGTCATCTATGTTGCGGAATAAAATAACTCATGAATGAAAATGTCTGCTTTTGCTTATTTTCATAGTATACATTCTACGTTAGTTAAAAGGAAGAAAATAATATCGAAACGATAACCTGGACCATGAGGGTAATTAAAAACATTTGGGCCCAAATCCACTTAATTTAAATGGATATGATATGGCATGATTAGAAAAATAATTACCTGTCACAGATACTAGTGAAATAATGATTCCGAATTTACGAATGTTTAAATATTAGCTTTTGTTAATTTTTAAGTTAATACTTTCAAGTATATTGCCATTGAAGAAGGCCATGGTATGAACTGCGAAACAACTATTTACGATAACACGAGATATAAAATATTTAGTTTAACGAAAAATATTACGCGAACAATTATGGTTTAATCATTAAATAATTATTTAAGTTACTCAGAAGGTGATTCTGGACGAGTTCAGGCCTTGATATTTGAAAGGCATTGTTGAGTGTTCCCCGCAATCCCGCCTCCACCCCCCAGGTTGGAAGCTTTTCCAGTTACCGGGGATCACTTCTCTTTTCCGTTGTATTTGAGACTCTCTAATAACTACCACGATCATTGATTATCACAACAGATTCTTTTCAATAGGAGCAAATTCTGTTAGCCAGTTCTCCGTGCTGTACATTACCTTTACTTTTGATGAAGTCATCGGTGAGTATGATCGCGTAATGATTGCATATTTAAGTATATTTTTGAATCAGCTCTCGATGTAAGTGAACACTTTCCAAGTTTCTTTACTCGCCAAATGCTCTCTTCTTTTTCAGATATTTCTTTGTTCCAAGCAATAATAATCATATATGAATACTGCTTAGTTGTCGATATAGTCTTCTCCTCAAACGGAGTGGAACGGCGGATTTTACCCAGGATCGAAGAGTATTTTTTTGGGGTTGCCCCCCGCGATTCCTTCACCACTTACGCCTTGAAAACCTTCGCTTAAAATTGGGGACCACTCACCTCTTTTATTGATTAACGGAAACTCGAGTCATTGCTCAACAAAAGGATGGTCCCATTAACGTTTCTTATTACATATGATTCCTCATTACAAGGCGTTTATCCCGTTCGTTATATTCTCTTTGTTGTCATCCGTGACTTAATCACTGTCTAACGTGTCACCATGGAACTGCTTGCCAAGACAATTAAAACATTCGGAGGTTCTTCATCCTCTCCTCGAAAGATTTGCGGACCTATTCTGCATATAAATCGAAGTATCTTCTGGTTTCGTTTAATACTCCTCGTCTGCGCACTACGAAGTATCCTTAAAATCCCAGTATGAAGAGTAGGAAGGATCTTCATTTATCTAGTTTGAATTGCTTCGATTGAAAAATTTATGTCCCAAAGCATTTAGATCCACGTTTAGAAGGTTATTCGAGGGGTGTAGACCTGCAATAGTTAGTGATTTTGCCGGGCGCCTCTGTGCAGGATCTCCCAAGGCCATAGATACATGTATCTATGGACTTGATTTATGTATCTATGGCCTTGGGATCTCCCAAGGATCTCCGACTTCGACGCAGAAAAAAAAGTCTTTCGAATTTTTTAAATTAGGAATTTTGTAGTTTTAATAACAAATTTTCACATTTTTTGCCAAATAGGGCACTTTTAATTACCTATTTTGAAGACTTTTTTCTGACTTATTTGACACATCGGGTCTTTTTTCGAAAAAAAGCGGATTTTCTGGGACTTTTCATTTTAATTACACTATTTAGCCTTTAATCATGATTTTGCACATCTGGGTCTGATTCTGAATTCTGATTTTCAGCAAGTGAATGATAATACGACCTTCATGGGCAGTTTTGTCCAACTCTGAGTTGCCTAAACTTGACAGTGGCAGGCTTCACCTTGTAGAAGTTATTCATTCTGTGCTGTCTACTTCAATTTTTCTCAATCGGTATTCCAAGAAGCCCTAGTGATCCACAAATATGAGTTTGGTGCTCCCCAAAAATGTATGTGGGTATGATTACGACAATTGTTTGAGGGATAAATTAACAACTGTTCTGGAGAAAATAATAATTAATTACTTCCGGAGGATAAAGTAAATATTCATTCTGATGCTCCGCGATGTGTCAAGGGTCGCTGGTCTAATTCACCAACTAATTAGAATCCGAGCGTTCTGTTGAAAAGCTGAGCGCTCTACACTCTTGGCAAAATTTTCTCGAGGGAATAGAGGAGAATATTATAGCAGTTATATCCTTGATCATGTACAATTTCCTGAGTGGTTCACGTGTACTACGCAGATGCTCCGTCCCAGGGCCAGCATAGTCCACTGCAAGCAATATGTCCTTGGTACTCGACATTTAGGAGGGCAAATCAAGGATTAAGAAATACGCGCAACGTATGCAGAAGGCATACATTATTTTATTTTCTACGCTGGAAAGCCACTGAAAGGCCGTATCAATTGCTCATGTGCCTAAGCGTCACAATGGAAAAGTTCAAGAGATACGGAAATGAAAATATTTAAAATAAAAGGATAGGTGTCATCAGAAGCCAAACTGACTGCGTATTCTTTGCTATTTTAGTACCTCCATTATAAAATAACAACATTTACTTCATTTCTTGTGAAAAAAAACTGAGTATTAGTAAAACTTTTGGAGTACCTACATGTTAACTGTTAATATGAAATTCCAGTGTTTACGTTTCACATACCTACGCACGAATAATTCTATGACATTAGTTTATGCGATTTTAAACTTCAAATTACATGTTTAAAAAATTTGATTCTACACAAAAATATACGGGCCGCATATGCAGTCGCAAGTGAAACATCGCATAGACAGCTCATCGCATCAATCCATTGTCAGATTAAAAGAAGCCATGAATTCGCAGTTTGCCACAAAGCTAGCTAGATATCGTGTGCATTCAACCGCTTTGTACGTGTGCGGGCTATTTGTTTCACTGAAAATTCCCACGCAAAAAAAAACAAAAAATCCCTTATTCACATCATTAGTGGAAAAGGATATTTGAAGGACAGTACTATATGAAATTCTCTTGCCAAAACTTCGCGAAAAGGCATGATTTTTAAAATTGTCAATATATTTTTATATTTTATAAATCTTTCATATAGCTGCATTGAGGAATATATCGTTTCAACTTTAGGTGTAATATGAAGGCAATGGAGCTTTTTTTCATAAGACAATGCACCAGTAGTAAATAATACCTAACATAGTTTAATTAACATTTATTTTTTATTTACAAAAAGTATATTAACATTTGGTGTATAGACTACTTGAAAGACCATTAATATAAGGCACAACACATTTTTCCATCTCCAATCAATTTTATCCCCTCTAGTTTATATGTCCATATCAGATCAGATGGATGAAAATGCGTGAGAGCTTTTGAGTAATGACTCGCTTCCATTGGACCAGACAAGCATTTCAAGCTTTCAGGCTTTCCCGGCGAAGATGTATCTCAGCGATCTCTCGGGATTTACTCGGGGTATTAACGTCCATGGTGGCCAACGTTTCGACGCTCGAGTCGAGCATAGTGTTTACGTGTTAATTCCAGTGTTTACGTTTCACATACCTACGCACGAATAATTCTATGACATTAGTTTATGCGATTTTAAACTTCAAATTACATGTTTAAAAAATTTGATTCTACACAAAAATATACGGGCCGCATATGCAGTCGCAAGTGAAACATCGCATAGACAGCTCATCGCATCAATCCATTGTCAGATTAAAAGAAGCCATGAATTCGCAGTTTGCCACAAAGCTAGCTAGATATCGTGTGCATTCAACCGCTTTGTACGTGTGCGGGCTATTTGTTTCACTGAAAATTCCCACGCAAAAAAAAACAAAAAATCCCTTATTCACATCATTAGTGGAAAAGGATATTTGAAGGACAGTACTATATGAAATTCTCTTGCCAAAACTTCGCGAAAAGGCATGATTTTTAAAATTGTCAATATATTTTTATATTTTATAAATCTTTCATATAGCTGCATTGAGGAATATATCGTTTCAACTTTAGGTGTAATATGAAGGCAATGGAGCTTTTTTTCATAAGACAATGCACCAGTAGTAAATAATACCTAACATAGTTTAATTAACATTTATTTTTTATTTACAAAAAGTATATTAACATTTGGTGTATAGACTACTTGAAAGACCATTAATATAAGGCACAACACATTTTTCCATCTCCAATCAATTTTATCCCCTCTAGTTTATATGTCCATATCAGATCAGATGGATGAAAATGCGTGAGAGCTTTTGAGTAATGACTCGCTTCCATTGGACCAGACAAGCATTTCAAGCTTTCAGGCTTTCCCGGCGAAGATGTATCTCAGCGATCTCTCGGGATTTACTCGGGGTATTAACGTCCATGGTGGCCAACGTTTCGACGCTCGAGTCGAGCATAGTCCTCGGAGCAGAGGTCGATGGACCTCTCCTCACCTCTGCTCCGAGGACGATGCTCGACTCGAGCGTCGAAACGTTGGCCACCATGGACCTTAATACCCTGTGTAAATCCCTAGAGATCGCTGACATGCCTACATTTCAACTTGCTTCAGGTTAACGGTCGATAAAACCAAATACCTTTCTTGAATCTTCACACCTTAGTCTCAGTGATTCACCGTCGGCAATCATCTAAATAGTGAAGGATTATGGATGAAGATTAAGGATTTGAACAAGAAACTTGCAGATGCAAATGTTGCACGCACCGTAAGTACTCATAAAAAAATTACTCTATGCATTGAGTGAAGTTGAAAGCTTCAAATTAATGGGTAAAGAATCTTAAAGTCTTGATAGAGACTATAAGAGAATTTCGTTAGATATTGCAGTAAATACTCCGTTAGGGAAGTGGCTGCTATAACATCGTGCGAAGTTGAGCGCTCATTTTCTACATAAACTTATTTTGGCGACCATCGCATATCCTTCGCTATGGAAAACATAGATAAGTATCTTGTCTGCCACTACTTGATGACACGTTCTATCGAGGAAATGAAAATTAATGAGAATTTTTTCACACTATGCCAGTAACTTCTGATGTAATTATAAAATATAAAATTTTTATCTATAGTTGATATATTTCTTTTACCAAAATTTCTTTCTCTTGCCAAAAATTTAAAAGTATTTATCAACTGCAATAAGAATAAAAATGATTTGCATTTTCAAAAATTTCCTTCCCTTAAATGCTAGTCATGAGCCAGTATTATTCAAAATGTACATTAAATATTACGGGGATTTTTCTTCCCAAAGAACCTTATAATAGCTCACAAATCCATAAAACCGTATTTATTTGCTCTTATTTCTAATAATAAATTAAAATTTTCAACATACTCATGAAAATACTTCAGACTTTTTGAAGACATTTTTCAAGTTATTTACGACATTTTTTTTCGTAAAATTGAGAACTATTTTTCCTTGTTCTAGTCATCAAACTGGAATAGAGAACGATTAAGGATTAGAGAACGATTAAGGATTAGAGAACGATAAGGAGCCATTAAAGTATTATTATTAAGGTGTTTTTGGGGACGAGGGGTGTCGGCCTCTTCTTACATTGTACGTATTACCATAGAGTAAGCATATACTAATAATATAGCAAAGCAAATAAGCAAATAATATATTTACTCTATGGTATTACGTAGGGGACCGATCTCAGCTAACGTAAGATTTTAGCTATCCGTAGGGTCGTATTTTTATCACCTTTAGATATAATCGACGAAACAAATATCCATGAGGGCATGTCAACATTTTGGAGCCACATTTTGGAGCAATAGAAACTCTCATTCGAAAGATGCCGTTCTTTGTAGCATGAGTTGATCTGTGAACTTCCAGCCTCCGAATTGTTTTATGTCGTTAAGCATCATACTTTTGCGCCATCGTTGCACAGCTGTAACTTCAATATATTTTGCCTAATACTCTTATGAGTATCCCAACTTCCGCAAAACGATGTTCATCGATGAGTATGCTTCCAAAAAAGTTATTTATAATCTTAGGGGAGTTGGGGGTAAATCTTAAGACGTCTTATATTTTGGAAGGGGAGGTATTAAAAGCGGTCAAAATCGTCGTACGAAAGACTGGAAAGGCCCCTGATTACGGATTTCCGAAACTTACTCATTGGAGAATTACGGAGGAATTCAAGGCTTGGAATCCCTTTTCAAGGATGAGGACTGTTTTGGGTGAGGCGTAGCATCAGTTCGTCATAGCTCTTCGCTTTTTCTTCGTCCGATCTCTTCCTCTTCTTGAATAGCATCCGCTTACTCATCGGTCAAACTACTATGTTCCCTAAGTTTTCATTCTGCTTGCCAACCCTCATTCTCACGTGGCATCTAAATTCACGTTATCTACGTTCTACTGTAGATGATGGTTTCAGGCCTCACTTGGTGGAATTCCTTGATATCAGGGATAGAAGAAGTAACTCTGCAATTCCACATGGTAACCATGTGGAATTGCATTACCATGTGGAATTGCAGAGTTACTTCTTCTATCCCTGATACGTTCTACTGTTAGTGCATGGTTCACCGTTGGTGTCAATGCACAGTGTGTGTGACGATTAATCATCCAGACTCACTCACCCCAACTCAAATGCACTCAACATCCCATTCATACAGGTCAGTCAACCTACTTTACATCTAGACTATATACTATAACACCTGCTCTACCAACAACCATAATCTACAACTACTGGAATAGAACTACTATTATAAGGAAATTTCGTTTCGGCCAGGGATGATTTCCATTTCTAATCATATAATTTTGGTGGCATTACGATGTTCCTGGCAAAATACACAAAGTCGATGGGGTTAAGGAATCTATATGAATGATAAAAGAATTAGTTTTCCATGAGAGACTGCTATTATTTGACTTCAGTTTGAATCCTTCCGAAAATAAAACTAAAACAGAGAGACGACGGCAGGAGTATCATGGATTCTAACTTCCCGTTTTCAAGCAATTCCAGTTCATAATTAAGAAAAATAACTTAAAAACATCAAGATAAAGAAAGAAACTGTTACACTCACTTCATATAAAATGACAAAGAAGCACGCGGTGGAATGCTAATCTTTTCTATATTCATGGCTAATCTGCTGGAGCTGGCAGTCAACTGTTAGTGATTATCGCCCGTCGATATTGCTCACACCATCCCTTTCCAGTGCATTAATACCCATGTGATAAATGTCACTGTAAAAAAGGGAAAAATGTGAAACAAAACCCTTATGTGGATTATTCGGCAACTCTAAAACTACTGAAATGTATTACATTGGCCATTATGAGAAAAATAAATTATCTGTCATCAATACCTCGGAATAAACTGAGCAATGAACGAATAAATGTCTGCTTTGACTGACTTTCATGGCGTGACTTTTAAGAGAGATGACACATCAAAGATTTCGGCGCCAAACATCTGTCCTTGATAGCACGGTGCAAAACTTAAAAATGGGAAAAATATCTGCCCAAGCTGATGTTTATAGTATGACTTTCGCACAATATGGCTTGGAAAAAGCCAATGGCATAAAGAATAAAAACGTCTGTCAATGGTAGTACGGAAATAAACTAACAGAACATTAAAAATTAAAAAAATGATCCTTTGTAGTTAATTTTCTTGCCATAATTTTCAAGTGAATTCTGGCACACAATATCTTTGGTAGCACTGAATAAATATGTTATAAATTTAAGTAATCCTTGTGCTTATTTTCAATTACAAGCATGTTGATACAAAAAAAGGTGATATCATAAATATGAAGCACTAAATAAAGGAAAAATATCCGCTTTGGTTATTTGCCAAAGTATTACCTAGTGAATTGATACGGAAAAATCTCAAATCAAGAAGTCATACCTTTACTTAAAAGGACGAATTTATGGCTTGGCATGTGGTTCGTCCCTGAGGATTGCCTCCCTGCTTTCCCTCCGCCACCCCCGGTCTCTACGCATAACCAGGGACCACTTTCTCTCCCTTTGCCTTCGGAGTCTTCAACGATTATCCTGGCATGGTCGCACTTTCCTTCCTCCATATAGAGGTTATTTCCCAACGCCAGCTGTCAATCTCATCCGTTCATTTCACTCTCCTTGAAGCCATCGTTGTGCCTCCGGACTTAACCGTTGCTCATCTGGATCTCTTGCTCTTGTCCACCGTGTCAGTGATAACATTCCAAAGGCCTCGACTTACCCATTTCTTTTATCTTTATTCAATTCAGAATGATCAAGTGAATACTGGGGTACCGCTGTAGGTAAGACATCAAACATTATGCCACTCAATTATGATGTCATATATTGGGTCACATATTCCAATGAAATAAATGTTACTTACTTATTAAGCTTCGAAAAATAAATACTGTGAAATTGATAGTAATAAATGCAAATCACTGGCATTGGCAACAAAAAGTACTACCATAAATAAATGCTGAAATGTTTTGTCATATATATATTTTAAAATTACCTAATAGGCTACCCCCAAGACTGGAGCATGAAATATCGTGCATTTACTGGTAATGCTTATAGCTGGAATACAATTTATTTCTATTTTTTACGCAATAATTCTATTCTTTCACGATTTTACATGAAAATAATTTTTAAAGTAATGGTCAGTTCCAAACTCACACTTCAAACAACGATAAGACATATAATTTTCAAGGCGGATGATTTTTCCTTAGTGGAATTGCGCACGTATGTAAACTTGCTGGTGACTCCGTAAAGGTAATACCGTGGCTAGTCCCCGTATGCTCAAAATCATATCATTATCAGCTGATTAGTCAAAAAGTATCCTGGGCGATATATCGGCGCATGCAGATTACATTAATATGGTCTTCATAAATAATTATACTTAGTTTTTCCAATATTTTTCTGAGGTGAATGGTAAGTATAAAATTAACAATGACTCAATTGTATGACAGCAATAAATCATTAATGCAATTACAAATCATCAATGTAAAGATAAGTTAAGATATTCTAAATAAATTTGATTTCCTTGAGACTTTCAAATGAACGTACTTTCAGTAATCAAATTACTATTACGCTCACACTAAGGTGTAGTTGGGACTTGATTTTTCTTGTGTGACACTATAGACCTGACGAAGCCATGATGTTATGAGGAGCTCACTGCTACCGAATGGTGAGACCAAGTAATATAATCGGTTATTCTGGGGTATGCATGATTATCAGGGAAATAACGTCTTGATAAAGACTGGACTGAATCACTATATCTGCAGGGGATAGGAAATTTTCATCACAAAAACGCGAATATTGTTTTTCCTTATTCTTCCGTTTATTTATTACACATTCTTAAAAATTATAAAAAAAGGTATTCCTGTACTTACAAGCTGAGAGAAAAGTCCTAGATCCAATTTTTTTTTAGCACTGCGGACTGTCATTAGTAGCTTATTGGTTAGTGGTAGGCGCTGTGCTTCGTATTCTTTCCTCTCGCGATCAATACGATGAAAAAGAACCTCGGAAAAGAGCTATAATATAAAACCATGAGGGTGTTTTTTTACGATTAGTGAGTTGAATTTGGCTGCGTCATTCTATGAATAGAGATTATGTATTTAATGGGAAAAGTTTATTACTGCAGACAGAATAGAAGTGTAAACCAAATACGTTTTAAATATTGTTCTCTATTGATTCAAAAATTGTATTGGGGCGCGGCCCTTCCTGTAATTCCTGGTAAAATAGGAAAAATGATGGACATAAGGTATTCCATACCCTACAGACCCTCGGAAAGTAGCCATCCGCTCCCCCACAAAACACAGACCTTAATCCGCACTTTAAGACTAAAAACAACAGACTTCAGGACAGGCACTTTTGGCATTTTATCCAAAGAATACCTACTGCCAGGACCTGCAGCTGCAGTCTTGTCTCTTCTTTCCTTTTGGCAATGTATTGTCGTCCACGGTACCTATAATAGGGGTAACTGTAAAGAGTCGTGAAGTCCCCGGATAACATTTGACTCACTACTAGTCATTTTATCGATTTTCATTGCATTTGCATTATTCAAAAATTGAGGGTTAACAGTTTGACGAAAATATAGTTTCTCTCTGATGAGGATAAGAATTATACATTTTGATAAAAAAATCGTTTTTATTTTTAGCCCATGTTTTGGAATAAAAATAGCTCACAGTGAACATACAAGAAATCAAAGATTAATATTTTTTTAGAAGATGCCTCTTAAGCTATTAGTGAATGTTTCTAAGGAATATAAATTAAATATGCTCTCAATATTTTAACAGATTATATTTATGGAACTAAGGTCAGTGTTATACAAGAACAATTCTGGACAAATGATCAATCACCATTATTTGAACTGATTTTGGAGAATATATTATGGAGATTAAATTGCTCTCAATTGAAATAGTACATTGAAAATTACACTTTATTATTCAGCGTGCCATTAATTGAACATTAAGAATATATTTTAAACATTTTTGCTCAAGAAATTCTTCATCAGGACTGATACACAGGCTACTAAAATACCGATTCCCGTTTTATATTGTCATGAATGTGCTTATTGCCACTGATCGGATTAATGAGCTCTTAAATTCCGAATAGATAGGTGAATGAGTAAATAAAGAACGGAATAGGCAGTTAGCATTCGCCGAAGACAAAGTAGGTATCAACGCAATGATTTAGCCTGATTTTTATTTAGATCGAACAATGAATTAATTTTCAAGAATTTAAGCCTTAAAAAGGCCCGACATCAGCAAAATATTTTTATCGAAAAAAATAATTACAAATACATACAACCAAGTTTACATTTAAATACACTCTGTGTAATTTCGCGAGAAAGTGTAATCAATTGCCAGAGAAAAAGTTCCCTCTAACGATATTAGAAACGAGAGAGCATTTCCATTTAAAAATTAACAACAATCCAATTTTAGTCAATCCTATTCGACTTTCAAGGGAGAAGCGAATATACTTTTATTTTGGCGAATGAATCCAAAGGGATGATGACCCTTATTATATTTACCATTCTCTTCACCTTGAGCCATATGCACATAGGAGGCGCTAGTAAACCTGACGCCTTCGGTAAGCGCACTACCTATCCTCCATGCCACCTACGAGATTATATTTTAAATCGGCTTTTTCCCGCCCTAGGGGAGCCCCAATCGGCGTTTTGATTGCTTCTCTGAAAACATCGCCTCTGGGTATATAGTGTATATTCTTCCTACTAGGGATATGGGTAATTTGGCTATTAGAAACAAGTACCCCTGGTTAGCGTTAGCCGATTGAGAGCAAGATATATCATTTCAACTGCTCATTCAAGTTTCCAGGCGAGGAAATTCAGCGGCAGTGAATGCATTCAAATGAGTAGTCCAAATGAAGTGGGTGGGGTATGCGGAACGTGTAAGAGGGAATGATTTGCTGCCAATACATAATAAGCGGATTTTCACTCGGCCCAATCAGCTCTTCCTTCTACTTCCATTACGATATACGGGCTCATAATAGTAGGCATTGAACACGTATTCCACTAGATAACAAATCACTGATCGCTTCAAAGATTTGAACGTCCTCTTGATATGCCCTAGTTTTCACATTCTTAAAGGTCATCCTTATCAACCCATGACCATCGTCAACAGTCGCTTGATAATTAGCACATAGGACCTCGAACCCAGTTTTATTATCCACCCACAAGGATTTTTAAATGACCCATTGTGTCTTACTCCTTCTGATACTATTATTTAATCATATAATTAGTAATAATGACCTTCTTACACCCATGTAAATTAACTGCTGCCTCTGAATCTATCAATATCCCCGGAAAAAGCTCATAAACGGCTCCTTATTTGACTGAGTGACGGCAGTTGAAGAGCTGGTAGTCCTCCTAATCAAGTAACTACCAATTGATGAACCGCAACACTTTTAGGGCCCTGAATTAAAAAGTCAATGACGTAAACTGTTCACTTATACATGAGTTAATCTGATACAAATCCTGATGTACAATTTAAGGATTCCTATCACGAGGCATAATTCTGAAATTAATGTATACCTACCACGCTCAACGGACTTTGGTCAAGCGCAATGCATTCGACGCGACAGCTTAATTGTAAAAGTTAATATAAAATGGATCGAGAGTGTAAGTCTCAATACAATCATGGCACATGTTTTAAGACAGATAGGGTATCTATCTAGATATAACTAAACTGAATGAATGACCTCAGACTTTCCTAGTGATCAGAGTTAACTCTCGAGTTTCCATCCGGGTCAATGCCTTCATGGCCGGCGTATCATCGTCGATCATGGAATAATTCTCCCAGACGGGAGCACCAAAGATGTTTTTCAACTAAAAAGAATTATTTGAATTGTGATAAAATAAAATTTTATCAAGATCCACGCAATTTTATGTTGACTGTTATCTTCTGTACTATCTCGATAGTAACACATCATCTTTCAAATCATCGATCATGGCTCACTAACCCAGATGGGATCCCGAAAGACCTTCAACAACTAAAAGCAATGTCTTGGAAGTGGGATAAAAAAAAGTTTTACCAAAATCCACGCAATTTTATGTTTACCCTCATCTTCTGTAACAGCTCGTTATTGACGCATCTGTTAATATAAAAGGCAAAATAACACGAAAATTTTAATAAAAATAGAAATGGATTCCTTCTCACCATCTCCTTTGCCTTCATACTCCCCCGAGTGGCATTCGTAATCGAATCCTTTTGAAATAGTCTATGTCTTCGGCGGGGAAATCAAGGTCTCATTTCATCTCATTATTATGCTACCTACACATCTGTGTCTTCTAGTACGCTAATATTATTCTCTAAAGTAACTTACTAAAATTCAGCGCGGTGTTGGAAAGGGTTATCGACGTGATCTAGAGGTGAGCATACGAGCATACGTTTGGAAACAGGTCTCTATAAGACCTGTGCTTTCCATTAAATGAGGAACTTCCTGAAAAGTTATATTCATTTAAACTTTTTTTTTCAACGGTCCAAATCTCTGATCCGAAAAGCGCAGCACGGCACTTAAATATTACCACTCACTACTTCCTAGTTAGCATTCGTATTGGCATTTGCAAACAGTTGTGGTTTTTTCGTCAAAAATATCTTCTTAGCTTGAACTATTATGTGCTTAATATCTATTGATTAAGCCGGAGCATTGCTTATTAGCCTACTTACTGCTGTTTCGCTCTCATTGAGTCTCAGTCTTCGCTACACCCTTGGTTTATCAATCGAGTTCAGATTTAACAGTTTTAATGGGGCTGATACGATGAATTTTCTTCTGAATGCATTGCCAAATTATGACATGGAAAACGTAATTCAGTGGTACCTAGTTCGGCCTTCAGATTTTTAAAATTACTATGAAGTATAAACTCGTAGTAACTTTCACAAAGTTTAATAAAACAATTTTAAGCTTAAACCATATTCACCCTCTCGGGTATCACTAGCAAAAAAACAGTTTTAACTTTCGGGTGGTGTGTATGCATGCATGCAATGTTAGCTACGCCATGAAGGTAGGTGACTGAGGAAGAGGGATGATGCTGATGGTGGTTGGGCGAGAAGGTGGGAGGCGGGCTATCGTGAAACTTCAGAAACCGATAGCCCGCCTCCCACCTTCTCGCCCAACCACCATCAGCATCATCCCTCTTCCTCAGTCACCTACCTTCATGGCGTAGCAGAGGGAAATTATTTTGATATACGTTGTCATGAGCCAAACTAAAATTCTTGTGTAGGGCCATTTTCAGTTGTTCTATAGCATTGATTAAAAAACAAGATGGCACTTTTTCCACAAGTTTTACTTCGGTACGACGCGTTTCAACCGTTAGGTCATCATCAGGTACCATACATTTATGAAAAGACTGTGAGCCGTATTTATGCCACTCAGAGGGAGAAGTGGGGGGGGGAAGGAATAATTAGGATGGGGGAGGGGTGAAGTGGTTATTGAAAGGACGGACGCTTAGGAAATGGAATGGCGAGGATTGGGGAGTGACACGGAAACGTTTGTTCATTCAACAAGGTACTACTTCCTCCCTGCACAATTTCCAATCTTTCTAACACGTCCAGTCCTTGGCCTTTCCTCTCCGCGTAGAGTATCTCCGGGTCAAATGCACAAGTGTGGCGTTCTTCGATTAGGCGTTTCGCCACGAGAGAGGTGGAGTTGCACTACTTTTTGGGTTTAGTTGGGGGCACTAAGAGTGTACTCAAATTTCTTAAAACTACGTTCCTTTGTTTATCAGTCCATCCAATGTCACATACACTGGCAGCCTTCAATTCGTTGATCCATAGACTGGTGTCCTTACCCCTTCAACCCCCAGAATTCCACAAGGAACTCAGAATAATAAAACACATCGCTTCATCCAACGATTATAAAGACAGTTTAATCGACAGGATTCTGAATAAGAAACAACAGAACGTAGTTTTAAGAAATTTGAGTACACTCTTAGTGCCCCCAACTAAACCAAAAAAGTGGTGAAAATTACAGTTTATTGGTGACCTTTCGTATAAAATTGCTAAATTGATCCCGAAAGACAAACTAAGAACTTCTTTTTACAACCCAATCACATTAGAAAGGTTAATTCAAATGGTATTTATTCTCGACCTCTTTTTTTATATGGTGCAAATTTCATGAGTATAGGTCAAATAATTTTTAACTATAACTAATTCAATAACCACTTCACCCCTCCCCCATCCTAATTATTCCTACCCCCACCCCCCCCCCCCCCACTTCTCCCTCTGAGTGGTATATATACGGCTCACAGACCTTTCATAAATGTATTGTACCTGATGATGACCTAACGGTTGAAACGCGTCGTACCGAAGTAAAACTTGTGGAAAAAGTGCCAGCTTGTTTTTTAATCAATATGTATACTTTCCACTACATCTCGCCTGCCTCAGTCAATTTTGTTCTATAGCAGTTCATTTACAGCAAAAGGGCAGATGGAACTCAGTGTTAGAGTAAAACGTGTTTGTATTTTTAGTGACAACAATCGTTTACTCTCAGCGCCTTCGGCTTTGTCGGAAATTATTTTTCCTTTTTATTTTATATATTTTTTCATTTCATTGGTTTCCAAGTTTTCAATTTTTATGTCTTCTTCCTTAATAATTGTCCATTGTCACAATTTTCATTTTTTTGTAATTTCATTTTCTGATCATTTGTGGCTTTAATGGGCAAGCCAAGAAACTCGGCACTTTTGTGGACTATAAAGACTAATCTTAAAAGAACATATTCGCTAAAAGACGACAGGATAGACGAGTAGACGGATAATTTGTTGAGGCAGTTTGCTTGTGGTTGGGATACATGGGTCGTAGTTCCAGTTGTTTGTTTTAGTGACAACACTAAGATAAAAATAAAGAGAACTTTTATTAAGATGAACTTCCACAAAATTAACTCGTCTACCATAGATCCAACACTAAGATCACGTAATTTATATGAGCCAATAACCATGTTGACGGTGCTCGATTTCCTGTACTTTACTGTCTGAACAATCACTCCAAGTCACTCCTAGACCAATGAAATCAGTACCGCGGTTACTTTTGATTCCATCACCGAACTTCCTCGAGACGATGTTAGCAAATATTTCGCAGTGTATGAGATAAGGCTGGAAAAATACAATGAAGGGGGTTAAGGTACTAATGAGAAATAAATGGAAAAGAGATGTTATTTGAGTGTTTATGCTGTGGACGTGAATAACGTGAGGGAAAGTGAACTTTTGAATCCATCCTTTCAATATCTACAAAGAATAAAGAGAATGAATTGAAACAAGAATCAGGCCAATACAGAGAAATATTGAAGCCAAGCACATTCGACAGTATTGCATGGATCAGTTATGCATAAGATGAGCTGAGAACATGTATTACCATAGGAATTGTCGCGTAACGCGATAATATATCTAAGTACTCGTAAATGGAACCCAATTTACAAACACGATATTTTTTTTGCAGATAGCGTTATCACTTAAATTTTGTGCGATAGCCAATTCGCATGGATCATATTTCGCAAAAAGAACTACACTTTCTTGGGCCGCGTGGCCGTGTCGCCATATTATCATCTCTAAAATCTCTGGATCAGTCGAGTGTACCTCTCTAAATTTGTTACTTTTATCTGGCATGCAGACGTATTCCAGGCTTCTGATCATATTCGGTGTGTGTCTCAATTTCGATTTATAGAAATTTTTCAAGTGGCCTAAGACTGGCTTGTAACCTTCTAGACCACAGCGACTCATATAGTTGTTTTTTCAATATCCGCGTGACTTTATCTGTTCTTTCGTAGACCTTTTAGAGAGAATGCGCCATTTTACCTAGTCCTTTGGTTAGCCAACAACAAGTAAATCTAGAGTTCTGCTTCCAAATTTTTGTATCGAACTTCTGTTGATGCGTGACCAAATCGAAGTAATACCTCAATCATGGTACTACTAAAACAGTGCCCATTGTAGTGCTCAAAGCTCATTTCTTTGTCCGATAATTATTCATAATGAGATAAAATATGACTTAACGAGCAACTAACATTTTAAAGAAGTGTTACCATATCCCCACCCCCCCTGGATAAGACAAGACAAGGAGACTTAAGGTGGCTGGAGCGATTTTTGTTAAAATACAGATTTGAGTGAAACTTTGCATACGTGTCCTTATTTGTAATATCTATCGATAAAAGTGAAAAAAACTGTATGCTACCGATTTGGTTTCCTGGCAATTCAATGATATTTTAACAAGTACTCTTATGGCACACGGCATATATTGTGAAAAAAATCGATTACGTATATACAGATTATCTCTTAAATGCGAAATAAGAAGTTTCATATTATTATAATTGCTACTAAGAAATATCAAGGTATCATTCCGAGTAAAAATAGCGTATTTAGATATGATTTTCTCGTAAATTTCGAATTTCGCGCCGAAAATCCAAGTCAAAACAATACTTTAATTGAAGCAAATTTTTTAAATGTAACACTTGCATCATATTCACTACTGCATTTATGGTTATTTCCAACGTATAAACTTGTACTTGAGTGAAATGTGGTCCAACAATATTTTTTTTTGACTTGCTTGAAAAATTATTAGAATGTACCTTCAACGATTCACGATTACCGCTCCAGCCACCTTAACTCCCTCGCTCATTAAGCGTCGTACATCAAGGGTGGGGAATGTCACACATTAAGGAAGAGAGAAATAGATAATGGTATTTGGGCTCTCCTCACATTATCTCGCGTGGATGGGATGGGGATTTGAGATCATCTTACGCAAAATTTACATCACTCGGAAGATCACATTTTATAAATTTTTGCATTACAATCGGACACAAAATCTAAGTTTGCAGCTTTGTACAAAGTGCAGTAGTTTCGTTTCAGTTTCATGTCGGTAGACGGTAATCCTATGTTCCACCAGTGAAGAGAATTTCGAATATTGCGTTCTAAGATAAGTCGGATTAAATCCTTAATATGATTTATGTAGATACGGTGTCAATGACGTTGGAAGAAAATTAATGAATTTAGGCTTTGAATCGATGAATTTCTCACCTTTCGAAGACATGAACTTGACTTATCCCCGAAACGCTAATACTACCTGCTAACAAAAACTTTCCCCAATGTCTCCCACATGTATCATAACGTGTAAAACATGCATTTTCCTACAAGCCTTGAGAGTGATGCGTATGTTTTCCTAAACAATGGTTACGTCAGAGTTCTTTATATCAATAAACTTTTTCGTTTTTGCAAGGATTTCCGATCTTGCTACACTCGTTGATACAAGATGAGACGGCATGATACTGTCTTCAAGGTCTGGTAGACTCAATGCTATCGCATTACACTAGTGGATGTATTCGCAGCATCTGGCGTTGTAGGCATTACTACACATGAATATTGGAAAAACACGTTGAATGTCTACACATTTATTTGAAAATAGTTTTAAATACCTGCTCCAACATGAGTGGTCGTGGTTGTTATAAATTAAACACCCATTTCTAGATAAAATCGTGTATGATTTAAAATTTCTTTTTGGGGCCATTCAAGTATTTTTTGAGCGATTTTGGCCCCTTTTTGAACCTTAGCTGCCCCCTTAGTAAGGCAACGTAAGAGTGTATGAAACCCCCCTAATATTAAGTAAAATATATTACGTTAGATTCTGGGAAGAATAGGTTTCGATGAAATTTTAGGTAAGTGCATGCTTTCTTTAATTTTATTTACCTACTTCAGTCGACCTCAGCCTGCTAATCCACACGTTGCGGGTTGAAATCCAGCATGCATGGGATTTTCCACCATCCAGGACATTGGTATTTGTGGGCGTCTGTTCATTAAATATATCTGATGTAAAGGCGTTTATTGGAGGTTTTATTCTGTTTATATAAAAATGAATAAAATAAAATATCGTTTTGTGGCTCGCATTTATTGTTATGATGGTAGCACAATTCATGTTTCGTTAATATAGAATTGATTTAATTGTTATTGTTACATACTAATTGTTAATATAGAATTAAGATGCATTTATGGAAGAAGTAGGTATATTATTATTACTCTTAAAACTGCACAACTGATTTGGTGCGCATTCACGCGACCGGGTGCAAGATATAACGGGTCAAAGGCTTGGTGACGTGACTGGCTAATACACCTGTCAAATGGGAGATCCGGGTTTGAATCTCGTTGAAATCAAATGATTTGTTAATGGTGAATTTCCATGCTTTGGTGTTATATTATATATGATTAACGTTACCTATATTTGCATTAAACTGTGAATATTAGTACACCCCTACACTACATCTGTAGGACTAACTAAAACGACAAAATAAGACAAATTCACCGTCGAGGAGATAGGTAGGCGATTTTTTTTCTTGTGCTCTATCCACGACTATGAGAGTTGTTCGAGGCCTTCTATTTCTACGAAAGCGCGTCTTAATTCCTTTGCTCCTAAATTCCTTTTTACTATACTAAGGTGGTCGGAGCGATTTTTGTTTATGCAGGTACAAATTTGCGTGAAGCTTTGCATACGTGTTCTTATTAGTTATAATTATAAATGAAAGTGAAAAAAATTGCATCGCACCTATTTGTTATTTTGGGAATTCAATGCTATTTTAACACGTAATCCTATGAAACATTCAATAATGATTACATAAGTACAGATCTTCTTCTGAACGCGAAATAGTATATTTCTCATTACCTATCGTGATGGTTGCTTACAAATATTTAATTGCCGCGCCGAGTCCAATATTTGAAAATAACATTATTTCGAATATCACGCCGAAAACTCTAGTCATGAAATTATTATTTTAATATGAATTTTTTTTTAATTTAGATATAATTCTTTATTAAAAATAATTAAAACATAATTCTTGTATCATTTCCATTACTGCATATATGGTGAGTTTCGACGCATACATAGATCCACTTAAGTGAAATGTGGTCAAAGAATTATTTTCGACTTGATAAAAAAAATTTGAAAATGTGCACTCAATGACCCACGATTACCGCTCCAGCCTCAGAGTAAAGATTTCTGAGGCTCCTTAATCTTCCTTTTCATGGCTAGAGTCCTAACTCCCCCTGCAATACAACATTGCCGCGGCTCGCGGAGTGGTATGTAGCTGTAGATTTATTCTATTGGGCCGCTCCGACCACTTGTGGCATTTAAGTTGATTTCCCCTGAGAAAATCTACGTAACTCTTTAAGGTGAGATTTCAACAATTTTGTCTCTAATGGACATTGAGTCGCAACCAGTGGCGAACTTCTGCCTAGGCATACTAGGCTGCTGCTTAGAATCCCATCTTCGGAAGGGGTACCTACCTGGGGACGGAATAGTTCACCTTGAGGACACAGCGTACGGATAATAATGTCTTATTTTAACAAAACAATATCATTATTATGTGTTAATTTTATTTTTAAGTGTGCTTGTCTAATTTTTAAAGTCAAAGTACGTAAAATAAATAAAAAATAAGAACAAAGTTGGTTTTTTGCTAACTTACCAAAAAGCGGGGCCCGACTGTGGACCTGATGGCAACTCTTTACTTACCTGGAGTTCATTCATTCATTAGAGTAATCTACCGGTAGGAGGTAGGTCATGATGAAAGTCGGAGAATATCCAACAGACTCTTATACGTGCCGTACCCTATCCATCTCTTAGTATTTGCTTTTTCATCTCAGCATAAATTCTACCCTTCTTCATCCCGTCCATAAAGCCTATTCTCTTTCTTCCCCTTCCCCGCTTACCCAACATCCTTCCTTCTATCACGGCCTTCAGCAAACCATCTTCCTCCGCCCCTCATTACCGCTTCCAGCCACCTACCCTGCCTTCCCCTAATCTCATCCACAAGTTTCCTCTCCTCACCCACCATGTCAAGCACTTCCTCGTTTGTCTTCTTTTCCGTCCAACGGTGCGTTTCTCCATCCTCTTCCACACCCACATCTCGAACGCCTTCAGCCTATTTTCATCTTCCTTTCTCAAGGTTCACGTTTCTGCCTCATACAACGCCACACTCCATATCAAGCTCTTCACCAGCCTCTTTTTTACATTCTTACTTAAAGTTCCCGTCATCAGCTCCCTTCTATTATTGAACTCTACCTTCGCTAGCGCTATTCTCCTCCTAATGTCTTTGCTACTATGTCCTGTTACTTCTAGCGTACTACCCAAGTAATTAAATTGTTCTACCTGCTCGAATATAGGGAACGTGAGCTCAACGGCCTCTTAAAAGTGACAAGTTATAAAAATCTCCAATGGCCGTAATAAATTGGCACCACTCGTCAAAATTACATCACAATTGTTGTGTTAGTTTGCGGGAAAAAAGGGAAATTCCGCGCCAGTGACCAACCACAACCTCTCGACCAGAAAACCCCTGTGGTGGTTTATGGGAATGTTACTTCCTCGCCAGTGACTACCACAAACACACACACTCAACCCAAATAGGGATCCTTCACTAGGGATAATGGGACCCCGCCCTAGCGTATATAGCCCTAGCGAAGGATCCCTATTTGGGTTGAATGTGTGTGTCTGTGGTTGTCACTGGCGAGGAAGTAACATTCCCGTAAACGACCACAGGGGTTTTCTGGTCGAGAGGTTGTGGTTGGTCACTGGCGTGGAAAAAGATTCTCTCACCTTACTATCTTGATTCTTCAGTAACTCCGAAGGTAGTTTATCGGTTCCTACGGCTTTTCTACCCTTCATCTCCCTTAATGCCCTCTCTATTTCGCTGTCAAGTAACTCCGGTCCGAGGTTATCCTTATCCATTGTTCCTTCATCCTCTAAATCTAGGCTCAAGGGCCTATTCTCGCTGCCATATTGCTCCTCTACGTATTCTCTCCACCTTTCCTGGATATCTTCCTGTTCGATTAATATCTTCCCTGTTTTACCCTTAACCTTTGGTATCGTTTGCCTTCTCTTACCAACCGATAACATTTTCACCTTGGCGTACAAAGCGCCCACTTCCCCCTCCTCCTGCAGTTTTTCCATTTCCTTGCATTGTCTCTTCCACCAATTTTCTTTTGCCCGATTGGTCACTCGCCGGAGTTTATTATTCAATTCCTTATACTTCCTCTTGCCTAAGTCGGTGTTGACGTTTTTCCAAATCCTTCTCTCCTCCATTTTCTTAATCATTTCTTCCGTAACCCACTGCTTCTTAACCCTCTTCTTTTCCACCGTTCCTATTGTTTTCTCTGCCGCTCCTACGATGCCTGTTTTTATAATATCCTTAAATTTTTTAACCTTTGATTGAATACCTTTGGCCTTTGTAAATACCTTTACAAAACCTTTTGAATCTAACTTCACAGTTCATCATCACCAAGTTATGATCTGAGTCCGCATGCGTCCCTGGATAGCTACGCGAGTTTTTTACACTTCCTAAATCTCTGCCTTACCATTATGTAATCGATTTGGTATTTCCCAGTATCACACGGCATTTTCCATGTGTACCTACGCATGGGGTGATGTTTAAACCAAGTGTTTGTCACAACTAATTTATTTCTTCTACAAAGTTCAACTGCCTTTTCACCGTGTTCATTTCTTCTTCCTAACCCAAACCCTCCCACTTCTAATCCGTCCCTCCCTTCCCCCACCACTGCATTCCAGTCACCCATCACTATCAGGTTTTTCTTTCCCGGCACTTCCCTAATTATTTCTTCTACTTGCTCGTACACCTTTCCACCTCTTCCTCCCCATGGTTGCTTGTAGGCATGTATACCTAGACCAGTACGAAATTCGTCGGGCGTGCTTTTATTTCTACCACTAAAATCCTGTCGCTCACCTGTTCAATATTTACTACCCTCAGCCCCAATTTTGTATTCAGTACCATACCTACCCCAAGTTGTCTCTCGTCTCCCCCACTATAGATTACCCTGTAACTATCACTCCAATAGTCCCCGCTATCCGTCCATCTCACCTCGCACAATCCCAAAGCGTCTCTGCTCCCTTTTTCCATGAACTGTTTAATATTTTCAATCTTCCCGACCCTCATCATGGTCCTTACGTTCCAAGTTCCTATTTTTACCGCTGCTTTCCTCCTCTTTCTCTTTTTCTTCTTCTTCTCCCTCCTATCCCTTGTATCCGCCGATGATGATGCTGTGCAAGGATTTCGTGTGATGACGACCTCGGAGGCCTTGCCTCCCCCGCTGCCGGGCACGACACCCACCGTAGTCGGCGGCGTCCCGTAGTTGCCAGGAATCAATTCTCTTTGAATGACTTTCATATTCTGGGAAATGATTATTGAGACGTATTCCCACGCCGCTCAACGGTGTTTCCATCATGGAACTACCTTTCGTCTGGCTCCTACCCTTCGACGTATCTGGCATGGGTGGCCCTACCAGGAGCAATAGTACTTGCTCCTGCCAGTACAGCTCTAGGGATCCAGAAAATTTTGCAGTTGACATGAAAACGCCGAAATTCTACGAATACTCTGGTGCCATCTTGAAAACAAGCAACAATAAGCAAGAATGAGAATATTGAGAGGTTGGTACATATATTATGCACCGACATAGATTAAAGAAGAGAGTAGGTGTAAGTAAACGAAAGTGAAGCCTGTTTTTTTCGCGACCAATGATCCACCTAACTTGGATATCGCGCGTAATTGGCCCATGAGTTCTATGAATGATGCAGTGCTCTTTTAGAAATTATTTCCATTTTCCAATTTTCTATAAAAATAACTTTGGTACAGCGAAAATTCCGCTATTAATACTTGTATGTTTTCGGTGAATTTACCACACACTGATCCATTCAGTATGGCCGATGGCGCATTTTAATGGCTCCAGTATTCACATGTACTACTATCGTTCCGTGTGGTTCCATTTATTCTTTTCTTTAATCTATACGTATCCCAGAGACAGGTTTCGGGTCTCTCCAATCGATAGGTCACCCTGTACACTGCCGAGTGAAGGATAAAAGAAAGCAAGCCCCTTCCCTGCCTGTCTTCACGGGCAACCGTTCACTACTCCCCCGTGGCGCGGATGGCCCTGGGAGATTTCAGATCGATGGAGCCCGCACCGATTTGTGTGCCGACGATGTTCCACTTTATCTTATCTGCGCCTCTTTCTCGCGTGTTCTTCTCTTATATCTTTTTTTTCCAAAAGCCTGGCGTGTGTGTCTTCCCAGGGAAATCATTGTCTCAGTTTGTGAGATGGAAAATACACGCGCTCCTAGTTAACTCCCCAAAAAGCCGTGCTTCGGCTGAGGAGAAGTAATGCATCAGGAAGTAGGGTTGCCAATAGTGAGCGAAGAGAGTTTTCGCACTACTTTGTTCTCTATAAAACCTCCCTGAAAAAAAGACATTCGGGAAATAACACTGATTTTTCCAGGCAGTTTTCGTTGGCCCTCTTTTATTTTGCATCAATTTCTGGGCAATGCTGAATTATTTTTGCTTTCGAAATAGCCAAGGGACCATGAATATCTCATTCATGCTATCCTGAAATAAATATCAACCTGTAATAGATGTATCTGGCGCCGTATTGAATATATTCAACGATTAAGATGCCCCATGCAACATTGCACTGCCATTCTTCAAGCAGACATAGACCGTTGAAAAATCTCATTAAATTTCAATGTGCGCTAATCTCAAAGAAATTGCACTGATCTCTCCATTCAATATTCTTCTATCTACAACAGCAAGGACTGAAGAGCTGAAAATCGATTAATTGATATTAATTACCAATGAAGGACAATATTCATGTCTGTACCTCCCAGTGTTTTTTTAATAATGAAAGTACGAATTTCATATATAGGATCTCTTAATTTTTTAATTATTTATAGAAATCAGTATACTGAATAAAAAACTTAAATTCCTGCCATCAGAAAAATGCATATAATACGTTTCGCTTCATTTTATTTCACAGTAAAATAATTTAGGAACTATTAGTAGTAGGAAGTACGGAAGAAGTTTTTAAAATAAGCATTATGTTTTTACTCCGCCAAAATCAAGCTCAGTTCAGAATATGCCAGTGATAACGTGTTAAATATCACCATAATTTTCAAATAAAAAATGGAATTTTTCAACTAATAAATAAAGCTTTATTTTAATCTGGGTTTCGATGTTACTACAACACCTGAATATGATATAGTGAACTAGAAACCTTGGTTGTAATTAAAGTTTTATTTATTTGTGGAAAATTGGAATTCTTAATTTAATTAATTCTTAATTCTTATCATAATATTTATGTTAGCCCTGCATCATAAATTATTATGGCTGGAATAATTAACATCGTAACTGAGAGTGAATTTAGATTTCACCATTCGCCATATGCACATATTCTGGTGACCTCAAGGGTCGAACTCACACCATGCGGCTCTATATAGAGCATCCTACATTGGGAAAATTCGATTAGTTGACTATGATTGCTCCCCTGTTCACCGTCTACAATTTCCTACCAGTATAATTGCATCACTTGCAAAAAATTTCCCATAAACAATACATAACCTATAAGAATAAGATTCCTCAAGTTTCACTACGGATTCAATCCAAGCTAGTTGATAGCGGTGGGGGGAAACTATTTTGACATTTGTTCAGCATTATTCTGTAAATATAACCTCTTTCATATGAGAATATTTTACATAAAAAACTTTGTTCGCAATTCAATCCCCAAGTCGTTCATGCCATTTGCAAAATGACAAAGGAGAGTGCATTAAATACGAATGCATACAAAATTTATTTGATGTGACTGAACCGCGTATCTCGCGAGCTTCAGATCAATGCGGCAGATATCCCCTCATTATCACTGTATGATAATTGGCATACTTGACCAAATAAGAGAAATTCATTGTCGGACTATTAGGCTTCAAAATTCTTTCGTACCGGGCACTATTAAAAATTTTGATAAAAATTGAGATAGACTAATCCGTTAAAAAATATTTCACTTTTTATCTTTTCCATCTTCCAATTCCTTTCCCCTTTAATGCAAGGGTTCTCCAACTGTGGGAATTCCCACCTTGAGGATTTAGGGAGCTTTGGGGGGATTCCACTATTCTGCAAAATGGGAGGCTCTGTAGATTCTGTGAAATCTGTGAAAGTGTAGTTTGTTATAATTTATTCTACTAAAAAATTTAAATAAATGTAGGTATATTTTCCAATACGGTAAAAATAAAATATTTCCAACATTATAAGCATGTAATTTGAGGTGAATCTCTGAACGACGAAATTCTGAACGATGGCGAAAGTGGGGAATTGAGCAAATAAGGATGAGAACCACTGTTTTAATTGTTGGTGACCTTATACCCCTCACCATACGTCCTTGTGGCGGCTCTCGGACCACTTGTACTCCGCTACACGCGCAAAGGAAATTTTGTGGCTTTCGTCATGTTGCATCTCTCAACGGTGCTGTAACGCCTTCGGCAACTGCTTTTAAAAAATCGGTTCGTACTTACCGAATAATTGCTATTATGTGATGAGTTAAGTACAGTTAACGGAAAGACAAGCTCAACGAAAGGATGAAAATCAAATCGCGGAAAGTGAGACGGACACCTATGCATAATGGCGGTTCCTTCTATACGTCCGTATGTGTGTCAAACATTTTCCTCAATGCGAAAAAATTAAGACTTTGGCCCTTGGCGATATAAGTATGTCGGGGCAACGGTGAACAACTCAATGAGCAGCTCACGGCATGAGCGGTGTGTCCTTTGCTACCTGGCTGTGGGCAACTGGAAGGGGGAAGCAAAAAAATCAATAACGTCCCTGGGCGAGAGAATCTACGAGTAACGTTCTGCTGTGACTGCTGCGGAGAGTTCAACAGTAGGCAAGTTTGAAACTGAAAGATATCCAGAGATAATTTTGCGAAGAATAGGTTTTAGAATTTCATATGCGTGATGATTAATTCATCGAAGGAGATTTCGCTGCCGAGTTCAATATTTCCGATTTTTCCTGCACTTGATTTGTCATATTCTCCTGCAATCATTAGTTTTTCAATCAAGCCTTATATATTTTTATTGGTGTAAATCCTTTTTCAAATTCTTTATTTATTCATTTGTTCCACGTTTAAGCTTAAATTTCCGGAGAAAAAGCTTCCTTGAGGTCCTTTAATCCTGTCATTCAACATAGGTACAGCTCATGCATTCTAGTGTCATCAACTAAAATTTTTGTGAATGGAAATGATCGTCAATCCGAGGTCATGCGTGACTAAATGCTCTACACGTATCGTATTTTCGCATCACTTGTTTTCTCCCTGCCTCCAACTCCCTATAAAAGCTGGTGAGGGTATAATATGCAAGAGCGACTGACCGGGACGCCGCACCATGGTGAGCGCCAAATTTAGACCGAACCCTTCAATAAAAATCCTAAGATAGCCTAAAAAATACATTCCTACGATAAACTAAGAATAGATAATGAATATGATAAACGGACACTTTGGATTGGAAGACTAGAAGGGCGGAGAAAAACTACATTTAACCTGCGTCATAAGTCGCTCCTTGATGAGAGAATCACATGCAAAAACAATGACCAAATTTTATTTTCCCTCTCCCTCTCTCTCGAAAATTGTAACAAGCAGCTTGCAAATGATCCTAAGTGAACCGCATATTCGTTCTTTAATTTTCTTTTCCATTTCCATAGTATGTCGATTCCATTCGATTTTCTAAGCCTTGTATGATGTCCTTCGGGCCGGGACGCATACAGAATATTTTTCGGGAGTTACCCCCAATATAAACTCCTCAGTAACAGAACGAGAACGAAGCTCGCTAACCACAAAGCTGCGGTGACCATAACTTCGGATTGTGACATGTCCCGACCGTCCTATCCTCCGTTGGTCACAATGCGTCGCTGCCTTCAGGGAAAAAAACAAAACAGATAAATCAGATGCGCCGAGTGGGGTCTTAATGACACCCCTCAGTTGTCATAGCGATTAAGGAGTAATGGAGTTTTTTAAAAAAATAGACCGAACTGGAGGAACTTATTCGGAATCTGCTGAACTTGGACAGCTGCCTGGATTGAAGAATCGTGGAAATCTCGATCTGACTCTATTCTAATGAGCGCTCACTTTGAACGCACATAGTAGTGGTAGAGGAGTGGTAATGCAGCGAAAATTTTTTTTAATCAAGAGCAAAATTGATTGCTGGATTAACAGCCGATTTTTTTTGCAGTGGATATTTCTAGAATAATACAATTTTAGATACTTGCGGTTTTTATGCTTAAAATTTACATAAATATTTATTTAAAAATGGGTTTTCAAACAATGGCTTCGCCACTCTCTAAAATTTAAGGTTCTTATTTGTTATGCCTTCGGATATAAATACCCAAAAGTACATTAGGACCTTGGTGGAGGCGGCGATGGAGGCATAAGGGATCAAATAAGGGTTTGACTTCGAAGGGTCACCCGCTGACTCAACAAACCTGATCAAGAAGAGGAAGAAAAAGGGACATTTTACATTGATCGGCCATTATTCATTTTTTAGCAAAGCGTGAGATCAAAAATCATTTTGGTCATTTAAAGGGGTAATTATTTTAGGAGAACAGAGAGAAAGACTGAAAATACTAAAAATAAGCAACCATAGGAAACTCAGGAGACAAATCTACACCTAAAACAATGAGGTACCTCCGTGAAATCCATTTTTTAAATCTTGTAGCAGTTTCTGAGGTATAATAAATATTTGCTATCGCTCTACTCACGGACCACAACAAACCAGAGGCATTAAATAAATTAATTATGGCTATTAGGTACCAAATTTCCCTCAGTTTGGAATTTTTGTGTGATTTTTTAGGAATAAATTGTATGATTATACTTTGCGCGTCACGCATAATTGTAATTTTAGTGTAATTAATTAATTTGAAACTGTGCAAGGATGATTTAACATTATTGCGCTCTTAGCTGTTTTTATTCTATGACAATATTTCCTCTCACCAGTAAAATTTTCCTAAATCAGCACGCAAAATTCTCTTGCATTCCATACTGCCGTTGAAGTTTCGGCCGGTTCTACAAAGATCGGTCGGTCATAGGTGTTCATTCCCTGTGAAATTTCGTAGCAGAGCGCTGGAGAACGATCGCAGAATCAAGATGGTCACCATCTCTCCGGGGCTTTGGTGACCATTAAGTTCAATGGCATCGTAGTAATTAAGGTAAGAATGAATCATAAACTATTGTCAACTGCTAATGCACGTATTTTAAATTTTAAAACTGTGTATTTTGAATATTTTGGACTAGAATATGATCATGGAATGACGATATTTACTGCTTCAATGATACTCGTAAATTAGCGTTTAGGGCGTACTCATATAGTGTATTATGTGACATTGTTTTCTTATCCTTTATTGCAGACTGATTAATCTGTACAGCAAAATGATGCGATATTTGAATGAAATTCATACCTAAGCACACTAGTCGAACGTGAATAATCTAAATAATTTCCCCAATACCCACTAATTTTTTTGTTTACACCTTATCAGCATCACAATTAACCTGTGCCAAAACCTTTTTTCTATTGAGGACTGAGAGTTGTGAAAATCACAACGTGTCAATACTCCAAAGTTGCTTTATTTTAGCTGTGAGCTGTCTTCCGTAGTTCGATGATAGTCTTAAATATCTAGTCACCTTCATGGGCCACAATGTTCGCAGAATAAACATTAGATTCGTGTAATTCGTTGCAGTGTACCAGTGTGGGTAGATAATGTGATGTTTTGAGGCAGGCAATTGTGTTTTACCGCTTAAAGTTAGATTACAATTATCCCCAGAAATGACTCATACAAGAGAAAAAAAACATAGGTGTAAGCTATGTGGCAAGTCATTTGAATTGAGAAATGAACTGAGGAAGCACGTCCATTCTCATGCTGATACAAAGCCTTTCACATGCGACGTTTGCGGAAGTTCATTTAATCAGGTGAGTAGCTACCTTTTGTATGGTCATACTCGTATTGTCCCCGCATTAAGCATCCTCCGTAGCCTGGTTTTACTCTCATATCCTCCTGACCGCATTGCAATGGAATGGTTACCCCATTTGTGCTGCATATGAATGAAATATGTACTCCTTTAATGTAGTATATGAATGAAATGCTAATGGTAGTAACAATTTCTTGCCGAACGTTCGTTCTTTCCCATTAGCCTTTTAGTTATTTCCACAGAACTAATCGCACAATTTCATTTCCCATTGGATGTTTAACAGCAATTTTGGAATGCGGATATTTATTTTCTTTGGAAAAGATTTGTTTCGAAACCTTAGCATGCATGTACGTTTGCATTTGTCGGAAAGCATTTTGGTGGAGGAGTTTAATAATGATCAAATCTGTTTTTTCTATTTTGTGATTTTGTCAGCATTACGTATTCCCACTGCCAGTAAAAGTATCCTTATTTGCTCTTGAGATTCATGGTTTCCCAACACTGGCTTAATTGTATCCTTTATTTTTTTAGTTGCCAGTAAAGTCATTTATCAGTGTACCTATCTATCTAATTTCAAATTATCATAATGGAAAGTTACTACTGTACAGTGTTAGGTGCTATCATTTGCCTCATATTTTGCTGTGATCCTTCAAGAAGTGGGACACACTTCTAGATCCTCGCAAAGTAGTGTTAAGATTTAAACCTTTTTATGCAGTCATGTTAGTACCACCGAACTGGAGTGATGTTATCTGTGTACAAATCATGAAAATAGCTTGTGAAATTAACTTTCTCCAAAATTGGTCAAAGATATAGTGCACTATTGACGATGAGTGCCAGAAACAAAGTATCTCTGTTGATAAAATAAAATGGCATTAGCAATTTTCCACAACATAAACTTTAATTCTACTGGTTTCAATGCACTGCATCATCATCAGGTAACAGATGTCACACAAAGTTCAATATATATACAGAATTACAAGTAAGGAGAGGGTCGGTGGAAAGGGAGGGGGGAGGAGGGAATTAGATGGGAAGAGGAAAGGGTGGGAGTTAAACAAGAGTGACTATGTATGCGGTGAAAGAGAAGGGGTAAAAGTATCTGGGTGCTAATGAGTTTAACCACACATAATTGCAAATTGGGAAGGCCCGAGCCATTGAGGTGAGGCACGTCATCAACCCTACAATGAAAGAAGGAGGATGGGGGGAGAGATAGCCGCAGTCCTAGGGACTTAGAGTGGTCACACGCCGTGTTGTCTTCCTTCCAGGTCCAAGTAAGGCGCAGCTGCAAGGGTAAGGGAGGGGGGAGGAATGTCAGCGTGGGAAAGCACCTAGTCACCAAGCACAAAGTAGCATGATGGGGGGGCACTTAGTCACAGTTGCACTCCTTAGGAAAGTGAGGGAGAGGGTGGGAGGGCGATGAGAAAATGAGTAGAGTCAACGTTGTAAGAAGGTGAGGGATAGAGTTTACATTGTGGAAAATTGCCATTATCATTTTATTATATTATGTTATTCCACGACATCAAGCCTGAAACAACTCTTTTTATCTCTGTTGATGACATACACCTAGAGCTCTTAATGACTTCAGGCATGAAATAGCAGCTCTGCTTCAGTCATTGGAATGACTTACCTTTATTTTTATGGAGTAGCTGAACCTTTTATATTGTAATTGGTCCTTCTTTTATAGATAGGTACTCATTACCTTCCATTTTTTGCTATTAAATATACTTATAATTTGTGTGTGGAGTTCCTGGTACTAATACCTATTCATTAGTCTGGTCCCATGGTCTGTGATAAATTACAGAAATCATTGTTTACAATAAAGTAGAGGTTGGCTATGCTAGTGGCATGGCTTAAAATTTTGTTAAGGAGTTTGTACAAGTCATGTATGGGGATGTTAAATGGCTTTGTTGATTTTCTTAAAAGCTCTTATGCTTATAACTGTCCAGTGCGTTGATCTTCTACTGACCCTAATTGTTAATTTATGTTTGCCTAATCTACGTATGTACTCCTATTGCCAGTAATAATGGGAAAGTCGCATGTAAATTATTGTTCAGTGAAAATATTTTATGTTGTGTCAGTCCTTTTAATTGATCATGACCCATTAGGTATGTCATTGTTCATGTATTTAAGTTGTATTATGCTTTTTGTGTTAATTTATTGTATGTACTCTTTCATATAAGTTACTTATACCTGGTTTACCTCTGATTTATTGCTAAGCATCTCATTGAACATATATGCCTTTAATACAAGGCAGGGTATGTTTCCTTGGGAGGTGGATGCTTTGACATCAAGGCATAGGATTCTGTTTGCTTTCTCAGCAAACTGTCGGGCCATGTTTGAGGACAGGTTTTCCCATCCACTCCTCTGCATCTCAGAGGTGCTTAGAAACCAGTGCATAAAGTGTATTGTTTGTGTTCTCCTCTAGGAGTATAAAATTGGGAAAACTGGTTGGTTTCTTATTAGGGCACAAAGGGCACCTAAGGTCATTTGCACTATTAAGGATTGGTGGGTTAAATGCTAATGGAAGGATTGCATGGAGAATGGAGTAATACTGGAGAGACTCAGTATTGGTATTAGCCTACTCTTAATGAAGTTGTCCACATACCCCATCCAAGTAATGGAGAGGAGTATGTACTGCACTTAAAGTGCTCTCCAAAGAGTGCCTATAGAAATAGTGATTAGTTACTTAGAAAAATGTAACTTCTGGAATTCAAACCTGGGTTCCTCAGGATAGGTAGCCTGTTCTCTAGAGACCATTTCAAACTGATTTCCTTAACCCTTTCACTGCGGTCAACCTGCAGAGACTTCTTCAGCCCCTGTGTGGCAAAAAAGTGAACGGTGGGTAGGAATGACCTTGCCAACGGAACATAGGAGCTACGTTCACAGCAGTCTACCGAGTAAATGTAGCTTCTATGTTCACAGCAGTGAAAGGGTTAATAATACTTGAAAATATCTCTAAATTTGTTATAAATAATAGAAACTTCATATTTGGGAAAATTTCTGTGAACTAAGGATTGAGGGGATTTAGGTCGCATCTATGTGACAAGAAACAAAAGTGTACCTGTATCAAATGTTTAGATGATGGTTCAGTTTTCTCATTGAGTCTGCAGGTGGGTTGGCTAATTTGGCTGTTTTCTTGATAGAATAGTGCCTTGTCATCCCAAACAAAGATTAAATTGTGACATTGGAAGACATAGTGACATTGGAAAAGGGCTTAGAGCTGTTACAGGGGTTCATAGGATAACATGCAGAAAGTATTCAACAGCACCAAAACAGCTTCTGGCAAATTCCAATAGTAGGCATCTAGGTAATCTTAAGATATGTTTATGGCATCAAAAATAAATGATGCATTTAACTTTTGTTGAAGTTTATACACAAGGTATTCAGGATTTAACTTGATTTAGAAGTTATTAATTCAGTTGTAGGCATAGGAATGTTTGAAATTCTCACCATATAGGTGACTAGTAGTTGGCATAGTGACTGAAACAGATTTTCCTAAAACAAGATGACTGGGTAGAGAAATAGAGAAGCAGCAGCATAAGAATGTGTTGAATGTAGTTTAGGGAGAAAGGATGTTCATCAGGAAAATTCATAGGCAGCAGAAGAAATAGTAGCATAATGAATGGAAACAGGATATTAAAGAGAATGCTGGGGAAGAGTGGGGATTTTGGATGTGGTGAAAGAGGTTAAAAGGTATGAAGAGCTGAGGATGGGCATATTGTAAAACATACATTGTAATTCTTGGTAGGATTTAATTAAAATGGATGAAGGAATGTGAATAAGATAAGAGAGATAAGTAGGATCTGTTCTTGAACCTACTACTTGTTATTGGTACCTTGCGCCAGTCAACCAATTTGTATTTGTTATTATTATTATTTTCAAGTATCTTTGTGACTGAGAGGCAGGCCTAAGTTTTTTGGTGGTGAGGGAAGAGAAAGTCTCCCGGCACCTGGCTTCGTGAAAGCCAACTAGAATGCATTAGGCAGAGCCTAGTCTCTTGGAAAATTAGCTACTCCCAGTCCTCCATTGTGTAAACATCGTGAATCTGCTAGCTGTGTTGCCAAACCTCCGTTGCCTTTGTTTGCATGATGTGCCGTGCTGATCTAAATTCGACCTAATCTTTTACCTGCGTTTTCTTTTAACCTAATACCTTTCCTTCTTAAGAAAATTTAGGCAGGTAAAGGACTCCTTGGCACTTCCCCACCCAATTCTGAACTTGCACGACCCATTGCATTTATCTCTCGGGAGGATAAGTTGGATGACTCACAAGTGGTACTTTTTCTAGCAATTAGGTATATTTTTCTTTACCTTTCATCTGGCAATTATCCACGCATCCATCCATTATCCACGCATCCATCACCGCCCAGTCCTAAACCCCTACAACTGCCATTTCTTATGTTTGTCCTTCCTCTGTCCACTCAAAACCCTTATTCCCACGCTTCACTTACCCCCTCCCCATCCCACTTACCTGCCCACTTGCCCCCCTCCCCCAACCCCCATCCCACCCCTTAACTCTTCAGTCTATGGCTGTATATGTACAACCTAAACCGAAGAACCCGGCACAAGATTATGCCACAGAGTGGTGGAACGCATCGTGCCATTCAATAAATCTAAGGAAGATTACTACATAAGTGTTTTATTCATCGTGAATATCAATAACTTCCACCAGGTCCAGCCTCACACTTATTTTTATGATAAATAAAGATATTTTCCTGGAATAATCTGGGTATTTTGTTTCTTAATTTTGGTTTTCAATAGCTAATGCATGTCATTAGCGAAGGCAAGATTTTTTGTACCAATCAAATAAAAAGTTGGAATTTAGTATTTTTTGAATCACACAGTCATAGTGAAACAACCTTAAGAAAAAGAGATCTATGATGGAACTGGCCACCTTGATTGAAAGTTACCTATGCTTCTTGGATAGAACCACGTCAAGCTTCAGGAGTGGTTTAGCTTCTGCTGTTAATTGTAGTACTCCCGAGTCAGTAGCTCACGCATTAAAGTCCCCAAAAGTCATGCCTGGGCTTCTGGCATTGCTTGGGAAACAATCAAGGAAGTCCTCTTAATATTTCGATTGTTGCATTTATTTGAGTGGAACCAACTGTAGAGAACAAAACCCTCTTTCTTGCTTATTTTTTTATCTCGCTGCAGATAAAGGCAGGCACTCTGCTGGAAGTATCTCCAACCCCAGATAGATCTATGCAGGTCCTACTGTCTAGCCACATCTACATTCTATTCTGTTCTTACTCTGTGTCGGCAGTGATCTATAAACTTAACAGCATAGTGAAAAGACTGATAGCTGAAAAAACAAAATTTATAAATTTTAATTAACCTTCAAGAATGTCTTTGCTCAGGAATAAAGAATTTTTAATATTTTTAAGGTAGCCTCAGGGTAGCGTCAGCAGCTTTCACTTCTGTTGCACCAACTGGTAGTGGCAATTGCTTCTGATTTTATATGCTGTCATATTTCCTTTCATTCTATACTCTTTAATGCTCGTATGACAGCAGAAGGCCAAACCTACACCTTTTGCACTTTGCCTTTTGGTGTAATTGGAAAACTATCATAATCAACAGCCATTTGATGCATTGGAAAATTGTCATAAGCTGTGACTTCGATTAACAAGTTTTCAAAAACAGTTGTTGAAATTAATAATCATTCAATGACATTCTGTCATAACTTCCCTGTGGTTTTTTTGTTACATACCCATCATGCTATTTCCTTATGAGGTAGGGGCACAGTCAAAAAAAGGCAAAATTCTCGGTGATAGGCCTGTAAAGCTGACTCTGCTTCAATAATTTCTTCCATGCTGCCCTATCCTTTTATACCTCTTTTGCTTCAGTTGCACTCATTCATTGCTTCATTCATGCTCTCCTGTTCTTAAGTTTCCTAATATTCCATCTCTTGGAGTATCTTCGAACAGATTCACCCATGGCTTTCTCGGTCTTTCTTCCTCTCACATCAGTCACTCCTCTATCGTAAATCTGTTCCGTTATTCAATTCTCATCCATTCTCTTGACATGGTCAAACCATTGAAGCATGCTGCTGTTATACATGTCCATTACCGAATCATGTATTCCACATTCTTTCATCACCCACTCATTCCTAACCCTATGCCTTCTGCTTTTACTGCATGCATTTCTCAGATAAACCATACCCTGGGCATTTAGTGCACTCTTATGCTTGTCCTGGCATACCCAAGTTTTGCTGCCACACATTAAAGTGGGAAGAAGTACACTTTTGTACGTTGCAATTTTACGTCCTTAGACAAACATTAATTCCTTGAAATACTCCCAAGTATATGACTTTCCATCCAGCATTTGCACACCTTTTAATCTATCCTCCCACCTGTCACTAACATTCGACCAAGGTACACAAAATCATCAATTTGCTCTACCATGTCACCATTTACCCTAATCATACAATCACTTTTCCCATCCCCCTTGTTGAATATAACTATTTTTGTCTTTAACCCTCCGTGACTCGCGCCCTATTTACTAACGAAAGAACTTTTGTGGGGTGTTTCTGATACCCCATTCTTTTTTCACTATTTTTTTTCAATTCTATAGTCCTATTTAACCACAATTCCTTTCCTTATTAGGTAAATTTCTAATTCCTGCTAATATTTGTTATTTAAATATGAATAATATTCGAATATGAATAAAATAGTGTATTTATATTACTATATAGTGAAATTTCACTAGGATTAAAAATTATAAATAATCGAACATAATCTGAGGTTTCAGGCATTAATTGCAGTTATAAATAATCGGTTGACGATAATTAGTATTCAGTTAAACATTTAGGCCATAATCAATGCACAATAATCATTTCATTCATTTGGAAATTCAAATTATATTACTCAGGGTAATTGTTAACGTTGCTTCGTACCATTACTTACGGTCTTTTAATGGCGGGTCTCTCACCATAAACTTTCCTCTCGAACATAGAATCCCTTAAAAATACATGACATATTATAAGAGCAGTGAATAATTACTAAGAGTATTATTTGAGTGATCCCCGCGTTCTTTGTACGTTCAGGTATCAAATTTGATTAAATGTGGGAAAAAACGGCTGTGCAACTGATATCTGCCTTCTTTGGAGCTTATTGAAATAAATGTATCTTGATGACCGGGGACGTTTTTTACACGTATCACAACAATCAAGTAACATGACTCAGTGTTGTGACATGATGTTTGGATGAAAATGTTTCTAGATATTTATTAAAGAAAGATTATTTTAACCACAAATATATGCTCCTTCAAATGGTAGATTCTGAATAACCTTCTAGTCAATTTCGTCATCAGTATTTCAGACTCGGAAATCATGGGAAATAAAACAGGTTTTCTAATTTTCACCACATATTCCTACATAGCTGCCCTTTTTCTGCCTTTTCCATGTTAGCACCGTATTGGTGTTGGTTCTAAGGTATCCCAAGAAATAGCAAAGGGACCCAGGTAAAGCTGCATCTTTTTGGAAATCACTTGCTGTGCACCAGAGACCTGTAAGCGGTTGGAAAAATTCTTAACTTCCCATAGAAATGAACACTGGTGGCCATATGTTTTTATGATGTTATCTTCTGTATTCTTAACGCCTTTGTGTTTTGATGCCACCTTGCACACACAATTTTTAACCAGAGGCATGATCACGGTTCTCCAGAACACGTGTGTCCACATAATTGTTGTTTTTCAATTGCACTCAGTAGAGCAAAATGTGATCGTAAATCTTCAAATTTCGCCAGTTGATTTAAATCACTATGTAGTTTTAATTGATGGAATGCATTCTTAGGACAGTAACTGTGAGTGTTTCCCCTCTGGAGCAGTTTGCATTTTGGATAACGCTTGATACAACGTAAAATAAGGAACCGTGATCCTACCCCAAAAATATTTTTGTAAAACAGCAATGATTGCCGATAAAATTTTTGCCCTTTATGTCAAATGGATTATGAACATCATGTACAAAAAGCGTTGAAAAATAATGAATGCTCCACATTTCCCCATAAATGACTGGCTTAACATTGCTAAATCAAACTTCTGATTCTTATAATTATCAGGATATAATGGAAAATGAAGTCATTTTCTAACTAGAAAGGGTTGATGCTTTATTTCTTTTTGGACTTGAGGGGCACTTTTTGTTTTATTTTTAATGAGATAGGTGAGTTTCAAATGGGTGATGATATGTGTGCGTGAAATATTTATTGTGTTCAGGCTGGGGCACTTCGCAGCCACATGAGTGTCCATTCTGGTGATCGTCCCTTCCGGTGTCACCACTGCGGGAAAACATTTGCCATGAAAGACCGCTTGCGCCTACACGTGCGGGTGCACACTGGGGAGAAACCATACCATTGCAACCGTTGTGGGAAGTCATTTGCACGAGGAGGACAGTTGCAGCAGCACTTGCGTTCACATACTGGGGAACGTCCATACAGCTGTAGTAGGTGCCCGGCATCATTTGCATGTGCAACCAACCTGAAGGTAATTAGTTGATGATCTCTCCATATGACACAATTTCATTTTTCATTTCGGTGTCATTTTTGAACAGCTCTGTTCAGCTAGTTACTCAAGTTAGTGATTTTGTCTCCATTTTTTTCTTATATGTGTCTATTAGTATTTGGCTGTTATTTTATACATAATTGAGAGAGCAATGGAAAAGAATTTTAAACCTATTTATGAATCAAACTTCAATATGTAAAAGTGCTACAGTGAGCGAGATATGTGGTAATTTCAAACTAGAGATAACATACTTAACACTTACCTGAATTGAACTGAACACTTAATGCAATCATTTTTCTTTAGAGCCATGGATTCAATGGCTTGGAAGTTCAAGTTCTAAACATTCAGAAGTAGCATGCTATGATAGAAGTAAGAATGGAATTACCAGAAACTTATTTTATGATGTATTTTTAAGTTTGCAATGCTAGAACTAGGGTAGGATGAATTAATTTGGATGCCTCAGGCATATGTAGTGGTCATATATTGTACTATTTGAGTTATGCAATGTTCTGTGGCACAAAGTAGGGGACATTGTTTTTGAAAAGTATGTATATATAATATCCTTAAAGTTATGAAAAAATTACATTCCATTAAGACTTATTCTGAAGTTAAAATCTGTAGCATATTATCTTTTCAAATACTACTTGTACAGCATTTTGTTATGCATATGACTTGTCAAAGTCATACTATTTGAATTTCATCATGCATGTGGCTTTTTTCCAGAACTTTATTATGCATTGAAATATGTAGCTGTTACTGTTCAGCCTCAGAAATTAGTAATCCAACCTCTGCACTAGCTATAAAATGTATCAATTTTTTTTTGTTTCTCACTTTTGTTTTGTTATTAATTCCAGTGATTGCAATTATGTTCATTCTAAATGTTTTCACAAGTTTGGAGGTGATTTTATGGGTGGATAAAATTAACATGAAAACCTCCTTAACTTTTAAGATATAACATTATAGCACAAATGAATGAACATTATGTAAAGTAGTAGATTGGAAGAGATTTCATTCCTTGCATGAATGGGATTTAAGAATCAATATAGTATCTGGCCTACAACTAATTCGTAAAATAACTGAGTCTGCCTTTTCTTAATGGCATTTGTTTGCAAAAAAAATTCTGGATGAGTAAGGAAATTTAAGATTATCTCAGCACAAATGGATCTCCTTATCAGGCACTAAAGAGAGATCAGTGTCACTGGTTTCAAGGAAGTCGATCAGATCAAGTGTTAAAGTAGACACTGCTTTTCTTGTCAGGTGCATATGAAAAGGCACCTTGGTGAGAAGGACCATGAATGCACCCTGTGTGGGAAGCTATTCACTCGCAGAGATGGCTTGCGTAAGCACCTGCTTTGCTTCCACCGCGGCGAGAAGCCCTTTGTGTGTGGCGTTTGTGGTAAAAGGTACAAAGGCCATATAACCCAGCACGCAAGAACCCACTCAGAGGAGCGGCCACATGTGTGCCCTGATTGTGGAGCTGCCTTCGTGCAGCGATCTCAGCTCACTGTCCATCGAAGAATTCATACGGGTGAAAAACCTTATGAGTGCAGAGTTTGCAAGTGAGTAGTTAGCTGTTTGAATTGCATGAAAGTCTGTCATAAACTTTTCATTGGTATAACTCCTTATGTTTACATTCATTTTGGAGTAAAAACTCTGCTGATTCACTGCTCAAGCACAAGAAAAGTTCACACAGCAGACTCCTGTGAGTATGGCATGTGCTTACCATATAGTGTGATATCAGAGTGGTATCAGTCTGGAGTCAATGGGTGAAACCCATGACAGTAAATTTGTTGTGCCTATTCAGCTCATACTTAGTCTTCTGGTGGGACTGAGTTCAGACCGATCTGTTATCGCTTGGTGAGCATAGTGACTGTCATCATTCTTGTAATAACTTAGTACTGTTGCCAAATACACTCATGTATTGTATGCAGATGCTAATATGTTTTTTTCTGATGTCCTTAAGATAAATGAGAAATAAGAGGTGGTCACTTTGTGTTCCTTGGAGGGCGCTTGTGTTTGTGATTAAGGAGGAAATTGAGAGCTGAATCCTGTAATTTGCTGTTGATACTTCTGGGTAGTCATCCCTCCTTTAATTAAATCCTCTAAAACCAGGCAAATCCTTGAAATTGCTACCTTCTTGGAAACTCAAGGAATTCTCCTAGATTTTATTCTCGTAATTTGAGAATTTTTCCATGGTTTCCCAGTTTGTCATGGGTATATGCAGTTACGAGTAAAAAAAAGCTTTGCAAAAGTGTTGATTCTATAAGATATTTGTACCCATTGAATATTTTTCCTTTAAAATTATTTCAGGCGTGCATTTGCCCACTCCACAGCTCTGAAACTTCATGTTCGAAGACATACAGGTGAAAAACCATTCAAATGTCTCATCTGTGGTGCGTCATTTGCGCAGTTGCCTCATTTGAAGAAGCACATGCGTTGCATTCACAAATCAGATAAACCCTATCTATGTCCAGCTGGTTGTGGACGCTTCTTCAAAACTAAGAATGAGTTGGAGGCTCACCAAGAGAAGGATAAGTGCGTGAAAACAGAAGATTCAAACCCTGATCAAGCGGCAGACTACAAAGGAGAACCTGGAGAGGATGCTGATGATGCATTGAGTAACATGGATGTAAACTCGTTGGTGGATGGTGTCATGGAAAACAAGGTATTTTACTTCTATTTGATGTTATTCATACACATCATACGTATGTTTAATCTGCCATTTCATTTTCCAGCCTGCCAGGCGATGTGTATGAGTAGCTAATTTTCGTTTATAGTGGCAGTAATTTTCCCTTGAATTATCTTTATCAGACAGCTTCCCTTTGAATGTGGCTGCATAGTAGTAGTCTACCATTTTTATCCACAATATAGTGAAACCCCTTTTGAACACTTATTGATTATTAATACATGTTCACCAGATTTTAGGGACTCTGAAATACAATAGTAAGTACAATCTATGATAATTCCATATCCCTCGCAATGTTGACTATCTACCTGTTACGTCATCATAAAAGCTGCTGCTGTCCCGCCATTTCCGAGCCTTTTCAAATGAACTTAAAATTAACATTCAATTTTCATGGAAACTAAGACTTTTTAATCCAAATAATTTGCGTGTAATGAATACGTTTATGCTGGGGCACCATTCGCAATTAATGAATTCTGTTTTCTTTGATGAAGGAAACTACCCTATTATTCAATTTCTTGATTTTTTGGATTTGATGAATTACTGTAAGAAATCATTCTGTGATTGATTATTCCTATAATTAAGTTGGATACAAATTATATGATGAATGTTGGAATTTGATGGGAAGTATGACTTCTTCTGGTTAGTTACTTTTATTTCAGTGTTGAGCCCAGATGTATGTACCCCTCCAAATATTTGGATCTCAGTTGGTAATTACATCCATTTACTTTGATTTATATATTAAATGAAAGTGTTTTCAATGTAATTCATATTTATGCACGGAATTAGGTGTGGCTGAGTATGGCATCCATCAAAAGAAAATTTGTTAACATCACTTCATCTCACCTTTGCTGTGGATCCCCCTACTTGGACTGTAATTTGGAACTCATCGTCTTTGTTGTCTTCAGGTTGGACTGGTATTGCTGATGATCAAGCTTCTTCAGTGGACATGATTGTTGTTGAGTCCAGGGTGGTACTCTTTCAAGCAGACAAGATTTTCATTCTTCAATTCTGAGAGCAGAGGATTCCCATACACAACGGGCAAGCAGATGTGGTATAAACCCAATATCCTTTTCACAGGTGGTGGCTGGGGCATTAATCAACACCCTGAACACCTTACTTTACTTTAGTTTCTCTATACTATTTAATTGGTGACTGATAAATCTTTCTCTTCCCTCCTTTGAATTAACCCAAATCATTGTTATTATTTAATGGAAAACTAACTCATGAATGGCTGTAGGTAATGCGTCATCATGCAGAAGGTGAGTTTTGTTTGCAGAGTGCATGCTTTTTGGTGCAGGTGTACTTGAGGAAGTGAGGTAGAGGTGTCGGTTAGTTATGAAATATTTTTCATAGATATGTAAGTTGGGTAATTATGCTGAATCATATCTTCATTTACTTGTGGATTCACTTTTAGAGGCATTATTAAAAAATAATGGGCCTATTCAAAGATTCATAATTCTTGGATTATGTTATTATTTAACTTGAAGGACATGAAAAATACAATTTCAATAAATTCTCAATTATCTGATTGTGGATTATCCATGCTACTCTTTCCTCCCTACACCTCAAAATTTTGATAACATCCCAATCTTCTTGATAAAAATTAATACTTTGAAACTTCAATATCCTTATAACAATATAAGTTTCTAAATTTATCTTTTTCCGTTTAGTCTTGAATTTTTATCTCTAAATCAAGGAAATGGTATGCCATTCTAGACAGTATTTTTTAGTTAGTCATCTTGAATGCTTAGCAGTTTTTACTTCCAAAATTCACAGTAGATTTTAAGACATACTTTATTTATTTCACAGTACATAACTATCCACATATTCTGAGTTTTTCAGTTATCCATGTTTTTCAATTACCCCTGCTTCATCATCCATTCATTACCATGGATAATCAAGAATTAACCGTACATAATACGTTAATATTTCTCTCACCAACCTTATTTTCACATCCTTTTTGTAACCAAAAGACTAGTGATTACAAGCATTGCAACATAAGGGATAGTTATACCGCTAGCAGCATTTATTTGTAGGAAAGATTTGTTATCATGCCACAGGTCTGTATATTTCATTTCCTATGTCATGGGTTTGTCTGTTACAACTTCAATTGACCAGCTTAGCCTTGGGTGAATGCCGCACCGTAATAATCGTTGTTGAAACAGGCCTTTATGAAAACAGAAATTAGTAGCTATTGCTTTTGAATGCCAGTATTCTCAATGAATATTTTGGTGATGTTTTATTATTTGTATCCATTGCTCTGAATAGATCTAGATAGGGATCTAGCTTCATGCATGGTGAGGTGCTCATGTCTAGCAGAAAGGATGTGAATGGTTTACCATTGCTGGGAGATGCATATTTCATGTCAGGTTTCAATAATGTTTAAGTCATGCATATATATTTAGTGAACTTAAAAATGATTGGCATAGGTTTTTGTTTTAATATGCATGAAATGTACAAACTTTTGTAAATGAGTAATGCCCTATGCTATTCATTGTTTTATTTTGTCTCTCAAGGTGAATCCATTATTTTGAAACTGACACGCTGTATTATACATGGGTGAAGTAGCATAACAAACTCACTAACTTGGTTTTATGTTAATTTAAATGTTTTTGGGAAAAGTGGTATCTTGTTTATTTCTAAATTTTTTACTCTGGATTCTAAAGTTGGATTTTTAAATAACTGGTGATTGGTTGAGTAATTCAACTACCAAGAAACAGTTGACATCACAATTTATATTTTTTATAATGTTTAAATTTAATTTTTTGGCAGTTCCGGGTATTACCAAAGATGACTGTTGAGCAAATGCGACTTCATGTGGCAGTCCTGCTAAAAAGAATATCAACGCCATCAAGACTAGAAGCCCTCGGTTTTGGACGCCGCCTAATCGATGAAGTCCTTCGTGATTCAATTGAAGGGTCTGGTCGCAAAGCAGCTGGGAAGACCAAAAGCAGTTCTAAGGATTCACAAGCAAATGAAAGTGGCGAGGATGCTGATGATGAAGGTCTTGAAGTTGCCGAGAAGCCTGGAGAGAGCAAGAGTGGAGCAACTGACTCCACAAAAGAGGATGAAGCTGAGGTTCTTCGTCGTAATGTTGAGATACTACTAGAGTGGACTGTTCCCCAGCGGTATATGCAGAAGTTTCGCAAAGAAAAGCGTTCAATTGAGGATCTTCTAGAGGAATTGGCCTCATGACAGGCAATTCAAATTATATTCATATGTGTTGCCTTCTGCTCACTGTGGACGCCTTATCTCCCAATGGCATTTCACTGCCCTTTGTCCTCTTGAGTATAATTTTCTACTTTATCTCCTCTTTCAACATCTTTGATTTTGAACCCTCTTATCAGTTTGCTTTCCTCCATTCTCTCGTCTTTTCTTTCTTTCATTTTTTAACATGCCATATTGCAATCAGACAGTTGTCTCAAGTCCTTTCTCATGTGACCAGTGGTTATGCCTGATGTTCTTTAGTTTTGCATGTAATTGTGAATGAAAAAGCTTTTCAAGTATTTGCCTCTTACTGTTCAATGTTTAATAAACATTGCAAAATGAACTGTTTTAAGAGAGAAGCACCTGTTGAAAAATGTTATTTTTACACTATAAAGGTCATAAACATATGAAGGTATGTGAGTATTACCACATATATTAAGGCTACTTTGGAGTGTAACATATTTATATAACAATCCAGTATATATAATAAGGACTTCATAATGTCGCAAAAATGTTATTGGAGCTCTCAGGCTTAAAACACCTATTTGTTTAGTTTGAAATATTAATCATTAGTTACTGATGCCAGAAAAATTTCTATTTATTTTAGTTTCAAATAGTTTTATAACAAGATTTAGCATTTAATCTATTTAACTTGATGATTAACTTTCATTTTTATATCTTCTCTACATTGAGAAGATGCTAGAAAAATGAAACAATAGTGCTTCCTCTGGTTCTAATTTTGTTTTCATTTATGATAAATATGCTGTGTTAATTTATTTAGCGTATTATTTTGTTGTTGGCATTGTTATTCAATTTTCACCTCAAAAAAAAGGCAAACTATTGCACTTTATGTATAGAATGAGAGTAGTTGGGAACAAACTATTATGTATGCCAAAAAGTAGATACCTCATGGGAATATGTATCTATTAAGTGGAAAGTCAGTTCCCTTAACTGAGTCTTAGCTCAGATTTTATTTGATGTATTTCATATTTGTTAAATCTATCAGTGGGTCTGAGGCAATTTAGACTAATTTATAGTGCCATTACAACATAATTTTAATACTTCATCCACATTCACTACTAGTTATCTTTATATTGTGGAAAATAAGATTTAAATATTGTTGATGATTTGAGTTTTATTAGTTGTCTGAAAAACTTCTTCATTGCTTTTAAAGTTTTGAAAATTCAGCAAAGTATGAAATGTCCCAAGGATTCAATTTTGCTATCATATAGGGACCATCATAAGCTTTAATTTACTGACAAATGAAGTAGTCTTGCTATGGCATTGCCCTATTGGTGCTTTAATAGGGTGCATTTTTTCTCTAATGTGGTGCCTTGTGACCTAACCTATTCATTTATTCATGAAACATTTTATTAATGTATTCTGTAACTACCAAAATTAAGGTCACACTCACTGGTATTTTCCATGTTTATAGTGGTGGTCGTATTCTGTGCTACAAAAATGTTCTGAGTGGATCTTTCTTCCCTGTCATGCATTTGTTAAGTATATTTCTCCATCAAAGAGCTTTAATTTACTTGAATCAAAATTCAAGTTTCACTCAACAATCTGAGGCCAAAAACATTGTATTTTGGATGTTAGTTTTTGAAAGAAATGGTGGCAGGGAGATCTACCTAATATCTCCTTTGTGGAAAAATGTTTGTCATTTTAATTATCTGATGTTATTTTTCAGTAGTGTTTAGAATATCTTGCCAGGTAAATATAAATTGTTTACCACTCTCATGAATCACATTCAGGTGTCATTATACACTCTAGTCATTAAGCATCATGATTTTTATTACTGCTTGCCACACATCAATGTGCATTTTTATGGCTATTTTAAATGTAATTTACTTGTATCACGGTTAACTTTCAAGGTGAATTTTTGGTATTTTAACTGATTCAAATGTATTGTTTCATGGAGGAAGTAAAATTTTTGTATTAGGGAGGTATACTGTTTACTTTGGCTACCCTTCATATGCCACTTTGTTGTTGTCAGCTCCCACATGAAAACACCTCGTATTTAATAGAAATTTTTATTAAAACATAGTTCTATGTTTCTCTTTTAGTAAACATCTGTGTTAAGCAATGGGTTTACTTAGGTAAACTTCAATAATCCAATTTTAGGTATTGTATTTATTAAACTGTTAATGAAAATGATTTGTTGCAAATAGTGACAGTGTTCAAGTCATCCCACCTTATATATATATGTATATAAATATACACATACATTGCTTTTCTGAAATTTATAGCATGCCAGACTTTGTTCCTTTTTTGATTTATTTAGAAGAGTCATATAAGTTTACTCGGAAATTGTGCCATACTCTCTTTGTGTATTAATGTAGTGTAACTACTATTTGTGAACATTATATTTTTAGTTGCATAAGCTGCTGCTTATGGTTACAGGTGCTCCTTACAATGAGGGTCAAAATAATTTTAGTTATGGGGGCTTGACATTAAGGTTGACATTGATACAGATATTTTGTAGTTAATGTGCTCCTCACCCAAAATAGGAGACTTGGCTAGATTTTGGAGGTAAGATGCTTGCCCCATTTTATTAACCCTGTTTATCGGTTAAATATTATTTTGGATAGAGTAATTGAGAATTGGTCTTGCATTTACCAAAGAAGCTGACTGATACTTATATTGCCTAGTGTTTCAAATGCTAAGTAATATATTGTTTTAATTACTTGAGTATATTTTCTTCATGATGTAGTGAGGTATTCTTTGTAAACAAATTTATTTACAAAGTGAGAAAGAGTAGGATTGAGCTCAATGCTGCTCACAAGTAATGCCAAATAACCTCTGTTTGTTATAACCTTTTACCATTATGTAAACATTTTTAGATAATTGATTTATCTAGAAAACCTGTTTTTAGGAACAGTTCTTTAGGCTTCATTGTAACCTGATTTATTGATATAGTCTGATATATTATTACTCTTGTGTGTGCATGTGCAATAAATGTGATTTACTGACAAAATGTTCCATTTCATTACATTTTCTGTGTTTTCCTTGGAAGACATAGTAGATTAGAGAAAAATATCAAAACCTTTTCATCTGACAATCATCCCTTCCACTAGGAAATTCAATGTTCTTCTTACCAGTATCTGAGAGATGTTGTGTTATGAGAAATGTTTTCTCTTGATCTTTTAATAATTCAAAAGACCCCACAGATAAACATTTGATCTGTAAAATATTTTATTTTTATTACTCTTATACCCAATTCGTATTCATTGGTATCAAGATAGCTATCTTGGTACCTACCAATAAAGTCGAATTAGGTGTAAGAGTAATAAACTTATAGATCATTATTGGATTATTCATTCTTGCGAGAAATATTATTTGTAATAATTAGCCGTAGAAGGAGGTATGTCATTCTATTGAAACAATAATTTCCTTTCCCATTTCCATCTCAACTTATTTCTACTGTGTAAACACCAGCCTGGTGCGAGGCCCCTGATTAGCATTGGGCCCAGGTTTGTAACTACTGCCAGGGCCCCCAAGCCAATGGGGTCTCACATAGTTTATTTCTTAAATATTTTTTATTTGTGTGTGAACACTGCTTACTAATTCCCGCTAAATAGCCAGCTTGGTAATACTAATACTAGTCCCCACACAATAGACACTCAGCTGATTGTATGTACAGCTGATAGCTCAATTGTCTGCTTTGTGCTCTAAGGTCTCGATCTTGTACTAATAAAGGGGCCTTGCCATTAAGTTTTGCCCCGGAGCCTCAAATTTGATAGTTACTGCCCTGTATACAATGGATAGGAACACATTAAAGGACGAACACAGGGTTTAGTGGAGAAGATGGAAATGAGTCTAATACAGACAAAAAATTTCACCTTACCCGGGATTCGTGTACGGATATCCTGATTTCCAGCCCGTTATGCTACCAATTACACCAGCAAGGCTACTCAAATAACTGCTGCATTCGACGGGTTTTTTTATGTAATTGTGTTTGTCCCTTATATGGTGGGTGAAACCGACCCCGCACGCCATCTCTTGGCTGCTCAAGTTGGGCATGGGGTGTTACATAAAAAATCCCGTTGAATGCAGCGGTTATTTGAGAAGCCTTGCTGGTGTGATTGGTAGCATACCTGGCCAGAAATCGGGAGATCCGGGTTCGAATCCCGGGTAAGGTGAAATTTTTTCTGTCTGTATTCGACTCATTTCCATCTTCTCCACCAAACCCTGTGTTCGTCCTTTTATGTGTTCATTTCCTATGTCTGTATGAATTTATTCGTGCCTGTGAGCTTCATGTTATCAAATGAATGAGTATATATATATATATATTGTCAGTAAATTATATATATATGTATATAACTTCTTGGAGAATCACTCGTGTGATAAATATAAAATATATATATATATATATAAAACTTCTTGGAGAATCACTCAGGTGATAAATAAATAATATGACAAGAGGGTGGCCGATAAAAATATACACCTGAGAAAGGTGGTTGACGATCCCATCGGAAGTTTTAATTTGTGTTTTTTGCTTGTGTCTATATTTTTATCGGCCACCCTCGCGGCATATTTTATATATATATATATATGTAACGTAAACTTACAGGAGGTGAGAGAAAGATATATAAGAAAGATTTGTTCTTACAGAAGGTTTCAGACCGGTTGGTCCTTCCTCAAGCATCCAACCGGTCTGAAACGTTCTGTAAAAACAAATCTTTCTTATATCTCTTTCTTTCACCTCCTGTAAGTTTACGTTGTATATCTGTGGCCAATTGGCAAAAATTTCTTAATGAGTATATGTATGTGGATTGATAGTGCAGTGCTCCATTGAGTGGCTCACCGAGAACTTCTAGGTTTATGTTGCATTTCCTCCTCCAGTAATTGTCATATCAAGTGAGCTGGAAGCCAGAAATAAAACTGATTGTAACTGATTAGAACTAATTGCCTTCCCAATGGAAGCAGGAGATTATCACACACTTAAATTGCAGGCTCTTAGTGGTTTGTGCAGAGGAGAGCGAGAAGTGTTTGCGCAGAATTGCCCAGTGGGTAATACCCACAGCCATTATCCCACATAATCCTCCACCCCTAGCTTCCTACCCCTCTCATCCCTCCCAATCCCTTTCAAGCCTACCCAAAAAGGGAATATGTACCAAATGATCCTATCTACACCTGATGATGATGTCGCCTATGCAACGAAACCGATCGTACTTTAAATAAATGCATGGTAATATAAAAATTGCATAATTCGCACATCGTCAAAGGGGGTGGATCAAGGTCGTTGTTTTTGGGGGAAGGGTGAATTGCTGCATTCTGGGGGTATGGAATACCTTGTGATAGCTATTTTTTTTTCGGTTTTGCCAGGAATTGTGGGAGAGCGGCCGTCCCTAGGGAGAGGTTACGGCAAGGAAGGAAATCCAAAAGTTTTGAAAATACCCGTTTTATTGAAAAAGTCATGTTTTTATATTGCTTTGGAAAATTTAAAATATCGAGAAAAGACAAGTACTCATCGGATAAAGAATGGCGCTGTGCTTCGGCGATCAATCTTTTAATCTGGAGGGGTGGCACATTCCCCAATCTCCCTCTATGATATGACGTTCCCGTATTAGCGCCCGTCATTTACGCATTCCAGCTGAGCGAAGTAAAAAAAATTGCTCTGTTGACACAGTTGGCGATTTCTCAAGCTTGGGCAGGATATCTTCAGTTTTTTATTCCTTATTTCCGCGATAGAAACATATCTTGAGGAGATTAAATTATTAGAATAAGGGCTCATTCTTTAAAGACTTTTGAGGGCTAAGCTAATAAGTACATACGTTCTATCATTTTGAATTTAAAATTGTATACTAAAATGTGTATGTACACATTTTTGTATATTTTCGATGGCAATTTGGCTCAATATAATAATTATTATTATTAAATCAATTAGTACCTCGAATTTGTAGATATATGAGATTTTCCCTAACGTCCTAAGGCGTTAATAATTTTTAATTCAATATCTATAAATATATTTCACTATTTTTATAGTTATGCATTTTACCAATTTCAGCATTAAAAATCGGCATCGGCATCGGTGGCAGTTTTTGAGTCACATGCGCTTGATAGGATTCGGGTCAAATCTTTCATGCACGTACGCATGTACGAAGGAGAGCGCTTATCTTCCGCCTTTCACGTCGGAAGTAGTAGCAATGGGGCATGGAGTGAACAACCTCCCCACACAGCACATTTCCGATTCAAAACGGGTTTCCCTGGTGCTCAAATAGAAAAATCTCGTTTTTCCCCAGTAACCCGAAAGTAGCCTCGTAAGGAACGTTTTCATTTACTTGTGCGTGCACCTAAAAGAGAACGTTTTCATCGCACCGTTTCAAAAGCATTTTCATTTGGTTTTTGTTCTGGCAACGAAAACTTTTTCAGAACGTTTCCAGTTTCCAAAAGTACATGCGACATAAAACGATTTTTAAACTGTTTACCCTGTTTACAAACATGTATTGTACTCCTCGCGATCGGTCTCGTGTCCCTCGTGACTTCCGGTGCATCCGGTGTTTGGAAAAATATCATCGAAGGTGCGTTTGTTGGAAGTGTGTTTTTAATCTTTGTTGGCAAGATTATACGTGTGCTACGGTTAGAATTTCGTGATATCTAAGGGCATAAATTATATATACACTGGATTTTGTGAAGTTATACTAGTTCTACGCAAATTCTAAAGTGAAATAAGTGATTATTCTATGGCGATTGTCTAAGTCTGAACCCTTGTTGTGACTTGTGTAAAGGTGTGATTTTTTTAAATTTTGTTTTCTTTTGAGTGACTAATCTGCATTCCATAATGATGAACAAAGAATTGTGTGTGAATTTTCTGATGTGATATTTCATAACCATTTTAATTCTGTTTTATATTAAATCATTAATGTTATAAGCATTCTGAGAACATATTTTCTCCTGACCTATAGTTGTTAAGAAATACGTATTACGCACGCAAAGTGTATAGGTACATGTTGCTTTGTCGTTGTGCCTTATTCCTTAGTGTCTTAGGGATTCACTCGAGTATGTTTTATACGTCAAGTAATTATTTTTTAGCGTTACCATTTGCTCACTGCAAAATAATTGCCGTTGCTTTGGTCCCAGACCGTGAAATCAAGTTGAAGAACATATAAGCATGTTTAATTAAGTTACTTTGCAGTTTTTTCTCCCTAGTTTTCTATCTTTATAGGAAATACGGTCTTTTAATTTCATATTTAGCAGCGACTTGTATGTGATTTACGTCTCGGAGTTATGTCGTTGTTCACTTGCTTCCCAAGTGCGAATGCTCCCTGGTTAGAAAGAATGTAACAAAGTGGTCGTAAAGTCATTGAGTGAGTGGTTATAATGCAGAGACCAATAAGGGCGAGTGATTTTAATTGTAAAAGGACAAATAATGTTACGTGCTCTCGGCACTGCATTTGTGGCCTGATACCAGCGTAATTATAACGCTGGTATCAAGCCACAAATACGACGTAACGTCATTATTATGCCCGCATAGAATCAGTAGAAAAACGTATTATACCACCGGGAAAACCGTTTTAAAACCGAAATTTACGGCTTCCACTCGGCTGAAAACGGTTTAAAAACTGTTGTACTCGTTTCGAAACTAGCTGGAACCGGAGAGGAAGCGATACGAAAACGTGTTCTGAACAATCAAAGAAACATTTCAAAGACGTGAAGTTGACCAAAAGTGGCGGACATTTGCACCATTCCAGCATCATTTCAAAACGTGAATGGGTCAGTAGAAAACGTCCCCGGAAAGCGGGATGAATGCGGAAATGAAACGATTTGTGCTATGTGGGTCCGTCAACGCTTTTCACTCGCTCACCGCAGGGGCTTGCCGTTTACGCGCATTCAATATTCAACGAGGAAAAATATTGATTTTTCAGGATCCATGGACTTGAGCTCAACCAAAAATAAAGCTATCTCACAATCAGTCATGTTCATTTTTTATCGACTTCCTAGGCAGCTTGCTGGCTATCATGATCGATATTTCTGTTCGGAGTTTTGCCGGAGGTCATATAATTGTTGAAGGAAGTCCGACTCACAGGTGGTAGGGTTATCAACAATGCATGGTTACTCCCCAAGTAGCAGACAATGTTGTATGGATATCCATAAATGGTTACCAATATCCAAAAGACGTTAGGTCCAACCTGTAACATTATGTGGACATTCTATGGATATTACATCGAAATATCCATACCCAAGCAGCAGAGGATATCCATCGGATATCTAAATAAGGTTGATTTATCCAAAAGACGTTGCTATTACACGATGGATATTTTGACAATAAATATAATTATTATTTTAAAATTTAAACATGTTATAATTTTCAAAAATATGATATTATCATTAAAATGATTCATGTATATCACGTTGCAAACAATCAGTATATCTTCCTTCCTCTTTATCACCTTTACCATCAATTCAAGAAGTGGCACTTATTACCTTAAAAAATTGTTATTCCAAACAGTATCCCTGGCGAAAATGTTCCGCTTCCTCGACCGGTCACAGTAGTGTGCACGAAATGTACGGAAGCGGTGCTTTCCACTTTCCGATAAGGAGATTCAAGAAGAATCAAGCTGCACAAAAACGACAGTTACTGGTTGATACCACATAAATCGAGGTAATATTACCTCGATTTATGGCCCGTAGGCTGTGGGTCTGCAAAGTGCGCCCCTGGCAGCCGCCCGCCTGGCCAGCCCCTAGCTACAACGCTGAAGCTAACGTGCAGGAATTGGAAAAATCTCGTTTATTTGCAGTAATATTGCATTTATATGCATACTATGTGGCAATATAGGATAACAGTTATCTGGCATTAATTAATGGCAAATAACTTTTATCAAGGTTTGATGGTATTTCCTCAAACAATCACGGAATTATCATTTAATGATTATAGTTCTCGAAGTAACATTTATCCACGGAAGTGACTACATATATACGTCTTTCTCAACAATGTTCATTCAGTGTAAGACGAGAGATTGGGTGCGATGAGTCGTAATAGTTAACAATTAGGCGATATAAGTAGCAAATCGTTAGGTAGGTACGTGGTATTATAAAATGGTGAACTATTGTAATGTGGAACATCCATCATGCCATTGCTCAATAGCACATTCAAAATGAATAATGGCAGAATATCCTTTTTTATTTTGAGAGAGCAGCGAAGGCAGTGGAGAGGTATTACGATATTCCGGCTCGTGAATGTTAAGCACAATAACCATATATGTTAAAATGTCAGGAGCTTGAAGTTGGGTTTAAAATGTTCTGCCTCTGAAGTATTTTAGCAGATCAAATGTCACTTTGGATGGCTTATGATTTTTAACTGAGATGATAAGATTCTGTTTCTGGCAATATTTGTTGGTACAATAGGGGATGATACAGTGTAAGAAAATTTGAATTTCAATAGAATAAACAATTGGGAGGGGTGGTTTTTGGTGCTCCATGAATATTGTATAGATATCCACACAACTGTGCGATAATGTTGTATGGATATTAGCACTGGATATTCATTGGATATTTCAAAGTGGGAACTTTGGATATTTTATGGATGTCCATAAAAGGTTATACGGATATGCTGGATATCTTATGGATATTAAGGAAGTTATTTTGTAACATTCTATGGATATTTTATGGACATTATCTGCTGCTTGGGTCGATATCAGCTGGCGGGCCGGGAAGCAATGGGCCATTCTTTACAGGCTTTGTGTAAGGTTGATGTGGGAATATTCACGGCTTCGATCATTTATTGGTCTGCTAAAAAGCAACTACCATTTTCAAAACTAAACGAACGGGCGTTTTCTACGAATAAAATGGTCAGTCATTGGCGGATACTAATTATCGTAGAATCACAATAAACTACGCCAAAAAATCGCCCTGTAAGGATTTCACTTAAAAGACAATGTAATGACGGTAATAACTAACTTATATAATAATACGACCTGTCGACTATAATGGCATGGCGATCATCTCTCTATCAATCAAATTAAATCAACAATGACAGCGATAGGGGACGCAGAACTGCGGCCGTCACTTCCTATTGTAGGCACTTAGCACGCTATCATCGCTAATTTATCGCCGCTCGGCAAATTGGCATGTTCATCCTCAAGTTTAGAAGCTAAAAAATCCAGTATACTTGCAAAACGACCTCACGTAAGTATACTGCCACCACATTTTATGGGAGTGATTCTTCCGATAATTTAAAAGTTCGATCGACAGGTGACGGAAGTGTATTTGATGTTTCGTACGTAAACATGACAGGCATTTACTTCAAAACGGACTAGACGCCTAAGTAACGTAACGTGGCTATCGATGGTCCTCGCAGACCTGAAATGAACGAGGTATTAAGCATAAATAGGGGCCGAGATATGTTATCTCCACAGTGAAACAGGTAGCATTGGACAAAGAGCGAACGGCTAGCGCAATTTTCGTTTATTTTATCCACGTTTTCAAGTGCGCATGTTCAGAAGGTGGGAATTACTCAGTCGATGGAGTTCGCAAAGAACGTTCTAGTCGAACTCGCCCCGAGAGCAATGGATTAATGTAGTTAAGGTTAGCTCCTTATCGCGGTAACGTAATTGAAATTACCATGAAACATCCCAATAATGCAAAGTATGCAAAAATACCACCTATACATCAAGGGAAGGAGTATGTTGGGGATAATTTCTTGAGCCCGGAAAAAAAAGAGGTGAGCCGAGCTTGCTTATTGATTTGCTTCACGCAGTCGGTTTCATAGATCATAAACCCGAGCATTTAGTTAATTTTTAATGAAGCATATTATGAAAGTTATCGTAGTGTGTAATTTACCTTAGTGTGTGGTCTTCTTCGCATTCTGACGGATCAATATCGTGTGTCACATGATTGAGGCAGAAATGGCTGTAAATAGTAGTTCAAGTATTTTAATCTGTTTACTCTTGCCTTTGTTTAAGTGTGTGTGATTCAGTTTATCTCTGTTGTGCTCAATACATTGTTTTAAATTGTGATTTCATTTGCGAACGTAATGTCCACCCAGTTGTTGTGAAGGACTTCGCTAATGAATTGCTTTTTAATCTCATGTTTTCCAGGAATCAGCTAATATAAATGTTGAAGAAATGTGGTTAAAAACCGGCGACGCCAGTCTTCTTGGTGTGGAGGAAATTAGTGCCCGCCTTCGAGCAGACATAAGAAATGGTTTAAGGTGGAGAGAGGCCGAACTCCGTAGGCAATTAGCTGGATATAATGAACTTACCGTTAAAGAAGATGATCCCACTTGGAAAAAATATATAGAACAGGTTTGTTAAATGTCTAATGTTGAAATTATACCCTCGGCCTTTCAAATTTTATAATGTAGGTAATGAGTGTGCAATAGTTTTGACATCCATTTCTTACCAACGTATGTGGATTCGGGAGTACGTGTGGCCTTACAATCGCACCATAGTCTTCATCTCTTATTTTTGAAACAACTGTAGACAAATGATAGTACTGAGTGAAGTATACGTCCTGTTATATCACATGTGTTTCCTGCCAAGGCTAGAATGAACCAGCAATGGGAGAAGTGCATAGGTTGAGGAATATTACTAATTATTTTCGGATGAACCATAGTTTGCTCGACTATCTTTCATAAGTCAGGAGGGGTTCCTAAACATGGTCTGGGAAACCTGAAGTGCCCATGCCATTTTTGTGCTGTATCTACATGCGTCATTTGAAATTAGCTCACAGTTTTTGCTAAAAAGGGTAAATGTTTGTAAAGTTTAAGTTTTAAATTGCGAAGGGTCAGTGTTAGCTACCCCAGTTTCAAGCAAAGGTCTCTTACAATTGAAGTCATTTCTTTCAGGATTACTTAACAAAAAAAAATAACAGAAATCATTTTGCTATCTTACTTTGTATTATAATTTTTAGTCTTTGGCTTGTTCCCTGATAACAACTGCCCTTTCCTTATGCGTACAATCTTTCTCATCCAATGAACTAGTGCTGTCATTTCAGCAATAATGGAAATAGGATGCTTCTATTACTGGACATCGTTACTTTATGTACTTTTTCTTTAATTGCTCATTCTCAATGTATGCTTGTCCCATGTTTACTTATGGAATCTTATTTTTACTCTTAATTTTACATAGGTAGTAATATTTTTATTATTATTTATTGTGCTCTAAGTTCCCTCTAACAACTTGGAGGTGATATACATCTGGAAGGTATCTGGTGTCACCTTGTGTTTGAACATATCCCAAACAGCACACAGGGATCATTTTTTGTTTAAATCGCGTGTTATACACGTGATTTATCTGGTCGAAAGCCTGTTATTCAACGATTAAAAACTGTTGGAAACTGGTCTATATTCTGTTTACTGTCCGCTATTTCTGGTGTAAACAAGTGTATCGACTACAACCTAGTGACTAATATGCAAATTCCCATGCAAATGTATGTTTGCCCACGGAAAATAAAATGTTATTAGTATTATGACTGCTAGACAGCATTGCCAGCAAAATTCGTGGCTGATTTAGATTCATATTTGACCGAGAAAAAAATATGCCGCCGGAGAGCTGCGAACCCTGGAACCTTACTCTTACGGTCATACTAATGCCTTAACCCACTCGGCCACCAAGGTACTTGGCTGATGTAAGTAATGCAAAGAAGTTATTTCCTCCTCATTCATGGCCAGGCCAATATAAATTATTCTGTATTTGTGCTTGGCCTGGAGAGAACTACATATTTACAAATATTTGGTAGGTACCAAGAAATTAATACAGATATTCACGTGTGCTTGAAAATGGCTGTCAGAATCTTACGAAAGCAGATAATATTATCATGGAACATGATTTTATTTCTGGTTGGTTACAATTGTACCAAAATGCAACAAAGGTATGATCAAAAAAGGAAGTATTTATCGCATGGAAAAATCATAGTTTTTTGTAAAAAATATATCCACCCATTGTTTCCAAATAAGGTTTTCACGATTATCAGGATTACTGAATAGACATAGTTCTTTGGTAGATGCATATTGAAGTAACATATGTTACATACATACCTATATAACATATGTTATAACAGAGATATCACTTCGTAACGGAATAATAGGTATAGCTAATCTTTAATATGCAGTTATTCCCATTGAAATGTGAAAAAAGGCAAAGTGGCATGTTGTACATTACCTAATTAAATTCTATAAAATAAAGAAGTCCACTCAGATAATTTGGACCAAAATTTACACTGAAAGAACGCGTGTAAAAAAGGCCTAATTTTGGAATTATCCTTTACCCCATATATCGACCGAGAGTACACGAGTATATTTCCCCCGTGCTGTATGGGATGTTGCATTGTTGCGAAGACTGACTGTGGTCCCTACTTTTTGAGCTAGGTTGATTGCTTGAACAAACGGCTGTGGAAATTCTGTAAGTGTTCTAGGGTGCACAGCTCTGTCAAGGTTTTTGAACAAGTTGATTGTAGGATATTCTGGTTCTGTTGGTATATTTTAGGCTGGAGAGTAGGTCAGTTAGTGGGATAAGCATTCTTTATCAAAGTTCTAAATTTAGCCTCAAAGGTCAGCATTATGGCCACAATCATTAATATAATGCAAATATTTTGGAAAAAAAATTTTAACGTGTAACTAAATAGTCCCAGTAAACACCCTGAACCAAGCACCCTAGAAAAACAACAGTTAGCCAAACTGACTCATAATTTTCTGAATCCTATATCAATTAGAAAGTGATAAACTGCCACAGTGTTAAAAACAAAAATGTCTGTTAGTGTTCTGCATTTTTGGGATCTCCATCACTGTTCGTTGACTTTGGCTGACAACGGTTTCAATAGCCATCCTGCTATCGTCTTCAGTTCAAAGGTGGAAAGAAGCTGATTTGGCCACCTTAAATAGTGCTGGTTGTTCTGGTACTGCACTGTGATTGATTGGAGCGGATGATCCTCCGTGAGCTGCTGAGGGAATAGCCATTGTCTCTGTTGAAATTTTTCGGCAATTTCTAAATCTCTATTGCTTCCTTGATTTGTCTTGGATAATAGTGGCTCTCCTGGGCTACTATTGTCGCATCTTCGAAATTTATTCTGTGTCCCGGCTCACACCAGGCATTTTCAGCAATGGCAGATAGATTGAACTGCTTATTTTTCGTTTCCCTTGCATGGTCTTTTAATCTATTGCCCATAGACCTGTATGTTTCGCCTATGTACAAACTTCCTCAGGAGCATGGCACCTGATACACAGCTTCACAATACCCCTGTGGAATGTGGTCCTTGAGTCCAGGTATAATGTTGTTTATTTTTGTCACACAATTGAACCTTGTGACCACATTATGGTTTTTCAGGATCCTTGCGATCTTCTCTGATGTTCCTACTACAAACAGGATAGTAACACATGCCCTTGGTTGGGTTGATTCCTCCTTTTCTCTGGTATTTTGTTCCACAGGCGGCCGGTCCAGTTTCCTCTCCACCTTCGCGGTCCTTTTCAAGACGATAGTATTTTTATAGCCGTTCCTGAGGAGAGTTGTGGCCAGGTGTCTCTTCTCCGAATGGAATGATTCTGCTTCCGAGATGCTGTAGGCTCTGTAAATTAGAGTGGTCTCAATGGAGGCCTTCTGGCAGGGTTGATGAGGCAATGCAGCATTGAGATATCGGTCCATATGTGTTGCCTTCCTATGGACCGGGTGACCAAGGCTCCTGTTACTTTTTCTTCCCACCATAACATCCAGGAAAGGTAATTTTCCTTCTTTTTCCTTAGTGAAATGGATGTTTTGGTATTGCACATTCAAGTGGCTCAGAAACATGTCCAATTCCTCTGCGGCGTGTGGCTAGATGATGGTGTCATCAATATACCTTAGCCATAGTGTTGGTTTATTGCCATAGGTGTTGAGAGCATCCTTCTCAAAATTCTCCATATATAGGTTTGCCATTTTTGATGATAATGGTGATCCCTTCGCTGCTCCCTCCATCTTTTCGTAATAGCTTCCATTCCACAAGAAGAAGGGAGTTCCGCAGGCAATGCTCCATTAGTTCAGAGAAATCCTCTGGGATACCGGAGGTAGTGAGTGATCTGACAATCTCTACAGAATTAGTGAAGGGTGATACCACATCAGAGCTGACCATGATGTCCTCCTTTTTGACTCATATTCCCTTCAGGATTTCGACGAAATGGGCATAGTTCTTGAAATAAGGAGTTTTTCCAACATGGAGCTGTAGAGTTTGAGCTCTTTAGTTGGTGAGGTGATAGGTCGGGGTGTCAATTTGGCTTGCGATTGGTCTCAAGGGTACACCCTCCTTGTGTACTTTGGGTAAGCCATACAGCCTTGGTGGTTTAGGTGCAGGTGATAAAAGAATAGACCAGGAGAGCTGCTAATATCCAAGGCACGTAAAGGAAGTCATAGAGTAAATGATGAATATAACTTAGTTTTTCCACATAAATTTATTATAACAGTTACATATAATAAATCTATGTGGAAAAACTAAGTTATGCTTATCATTTACAATACTAAGCAAATTCCACAAAGTCATGCCCGAGACAACGGAATATAAAAGAAGCAATAGAGATTTGGAAATAGCCGGAAAATTTCAACAGAGACAGGCTATCTCCTCAGCAGTTCATGGAGAAGGAACATCCGCTCCGACCTATCGCAGTGCATACCAGGATGACCAGCACTATATAAGGCGGCCAAAACAGCTTCTTTCCGCCTTCAACCTGAAGACAATGGCTATGGAAACAGTTGTCTGCCAAAGTCAACAAACGGGGATGGAGAACCAAAAAATGTGGAACACTTATGGACAATACCGCATAAACCTTTGCAAGAAAAATGTCTGTATTGAACATCTATTTTAAAATGCAGCTATGGTAATATGAACCGAGAGCTGACATGTCCTGCGTCGCAGTCAGTTGATCCTTTCCAAAGTAGACTTTCATGTCATAAGTGTATCCAGTTTTGCCACACAGTTTATAAATGTTTATTCCAAAACATTTATTTTTTTTCGGTATATACTGCCAGAATAATCCGGCCTTTGAAAAGCATGCCATGTTCACCAAATTACACTTTTGCCGGGGCCATCAAATTATTACTGTTCAACCTATGTGGATCGAAATAAGTCTTCCTCATTTGTCTCAACCAGTTTCTTTTGGAGGTATGTAGTACTTAAATGGATTCGGGAATATTGTCGTCTCTCAAGCACTCGTATTCCTCTTTAATTATTTCAGCGGTTGTGAGATATTTTCCCATAAACAAAATAAAAAACACATAGTTGTGGGTATATAAGCATAAGAAATTCAATCTAATAGGCTGTATGGCAATCAAAATATTGAAAATATTATTTAGAGAAAATTCAATTTCTGAGTATTAGGTAAACTCAAACCCACAACCAAAACAAAGGACTGACCAATTTTACAACTCTCCATTGGCGGTGATAAACAAGTGAGTATACCATGTGTTGTCCCAAGTGGTCGAAAATGACCACAATAGATATGTATTTAGTTCTAGGCTCGGAAAAACTCTAGATAAATACGTTATTCAAATTAGAACAAGTAAACAGACCAATTTTCTCATAAAAATAAGGTGTTTAACATTGGATGAATAAAAAATATAAGACTTGCCGAGTCATTTGTCGTGACATTTGGACTACATATAAAGAAAATGTTTCCCAAAGGTCATGAGTCAACTCTCCACTAGACTGATTTCTTTGGGGGATCTCAACACCGTATCATTCCCAGATATCTATAGTCATATTTAATTGGCATTGTAGGTGCATTGAGGGATTGCCTGTGAGTGGAACTAAGAAATTTGCCCAAGGTCGTTTTCGACCACTTGGGTTTAAATGGGTTAAATATACCTAGGCGAGAAAGTGCATCTGCGGTAATTAAGATATAAGCATTTAAACTAGCGTAGAAAACCTATAAACTGGAGTGATTATGCTGGTATTGTGGTTATTGTGTGACATATGTTTAATGTTAATTTTACATATGTAGTTTGATTCCCTCTGCTAGAAATAATTTTTTCCAACCATTATCACATAATTTTTAAAAATTTTTGGTTTATATAATCATATTGATTAAACTAATGTTTTTCCTTTTTACAGTTCCGAAACCCTCTAATAATGCTTCTGTTAGCATCTGCATTCGTCAGTGTCTGTATGAAGCAGTTTGATGACGCAGTCAGTATAACAGTGGTATGTATTTTTTTGAGCTTTTTGTTAAAATATTACTAAGTCTTCCTTTTTATTTGATTCCGAAGTAATATTGAAGTTGTTGAAAGGTCTGTGATTGATCCAGCAAATGATTAATTACATACCTATAGTTAGACAATATGAAATCCATTGTCAGTGTATGTGTTCCTGAGAGTATTTACCATACATTGGGGAGTGTAAGTTGAGACATTTCTTCCTTTTTTTTGGCCACTGAAAACATACCTTCGATTTATAGTTGAGTCACTAAATAAGGTAACTTTTTCGAGGTCAATATTTCTACATATTGGCTAGATAAAACTATGTTTTGCTACTACTCATAGGACATGGAGATTGTGCCGATAAATGCGTTATGTTTATGCGTTTAAGTTTTGTATAGGACCTACCAGGGGTAAGTACACTATGTATGTACTTCTGCTTTGCTATATTAATGTATTCTACAAGACCAATTTTACTAAACAAATATTGCATAACAAACCCAAAAACACAGGGATTTTCAGATTAGCCATGGGTAGGGACCCTGAAAAGTGGTAAATAAACTCGAGGGAAAGCGGTGTAAAAATCATAGCCCCAGCGGTGCAAAAATCACAAATTTCATGCTGTGGCGGTGAAAAAAATATTTACGTATTTCTCAATTTAAACAAACAAAGAATTGTATTAGAGACATAAATTGATATATCTAACTTATTCTATCAAATCTTCATTGATAGTCAACAAAATACATAACTACACACAAAATACACGCCATTACAAAGGTGACTCAATGGCCACCCAGCCTGTGAGGACTGTTGTGTGGGTTGCCTATCACCGATTTCCTTGGTACTGCTTCTTTGCGTATTCAAATCATAATGTGTAGGGACCCTGAAAAGTGGTAAAAAAGGTCAAGGGAAAGCTGTAAAAAAATCGATTATCATAGTGACAGCAGGTTAAAAATCTTGAATTTCATGAAACGGGTAAAAAGAAAAAGTTGTTTATTTATCAACTGAAACATACAATGGACTTCATTGTTGACTCATGTTGAAATATATAACCATTTATAAATATATAAATAAATTGCATAAGAAATAAACATTTTCAGGAATCACATATCGTGGCATAACTTAGTCACATTAAGACCCAAAGATTATGTTAAGTTGTATTTCCAAAGTTTCTGGGGAAGCATTGGTTCTCAAATCACTTAGTAGGTATATTTCCATATGAAGAAATAGGCCGCTCACAATCCAAATTTGAACATGGAACCCACAACACCTTTACACAAGGTTCCACAAACTCACTGTTGTCTCCCTTGATGCTCAGAAATGTATGGAACGCATCAACTTTCTCACCTTTTTGCAATTTTTTTACAGTAGATTTTATGTACAAATAGCCAGTAAGTAGCACTGTGCTGTCAAGTTTATTCATAAGATTAATGGATGCTGCTGTCTGCACAAGGATGCTTCAGTGTTTTGGATAATGTTCTTCACATCAAATAATTTTCCCACACTTTAAGTCAAATTCCGGGCAAGTGTTGAAAGCCTAGTTAACTTAACCTCACACAAACTCCCTAGATTTGTGAACAGTTCTCCATTTGTGTGCATCACTGTCGTCGCACACCTGTCTTCCACTGCCGAAGATCTTCCTTCTCCTTATGCCTAACTAGCAGCATTGATATTGTTCTTCCAGTCAAGGTCATCCCTTGAGATTGAATAGCCGAACAACAATAGGGATAGCAGCACCTTCACTCAATGCCCTTTTCTTGGAACAGTTTACCTTTATTTTCGGGGCTGGGAGAGTTGGTTGTTTACTTAGGGACTCAAAACCTTCTTAGAGGCATTGAGAAAGAGAATGCAAAACACGCAAGAAGAACATAGAGGACATAAAGTGTTAACTCAAGTGCCCTCATCGTGTTTCTTCACCATCTCTTGCTTGGTTTTATTTGTTATTTTCTGCTGGAGCTGCACTTTACTGTACAGAAACTTCCCACGATAAACCACCTGCTTCTGGCAAGTTTTTTTATCAAATGGTTAATGCGGATGGAAAAGGGCCAGTTCTCAGTACGAACTATGCCCTTCGTTGACAATACGACTTCGCACAGAAGACTGATATTCACGCAGCAGTAGAGGATATCAGTGACCTAGATGGCAGTGCGATGCAGATTCTCTTGGTATTTTGGTGTGAAGTCATAAGGAGCATGAATTTCGATGCAAATTTTGATAAGCCATTACAGTTTGTCCCTATCATTCACCAAGAAATGTTATGATATAATTCAGCTCGTTTCATTGATGTGATTTATTATTTTGTACCAGCTGTATCCATTAAGGAATCATATCACTTCATTGGTTGGTAATGCACTGACTGTAACAATAACTTACTCTTCAACAGAAGTTCTCATATTTTTACAAGTTGCTAAACAAAATGATATCTTATAATGGCTAATGAAAGCCTTCATCTGAATTATCATAGATGTGATCCTGACTATGTAAGGAATGTTGTGTTATCTTGTTGGCACTGATTGGTGGCAGCGCTAATCACCGCAACGTTTGCTCAATTTGCTCTAATCATGCGAACAGCTCATAATTAAATTCACGTATCATTAAATATGTTCCATATGCTGTAGTATCTGTGTATGGCGTTGCTATGATAAAAAATTCAGTCCGCTAACAAATAAGGCTTAGAATACTGAATCAATTACAAATTATGGGTCAAAAGATCGTCAAAATGGGAAATTTTACCGAGCGTGTGCAAAATCAGCACCCTTGAAAATTCCCAGCATGCAGATTGTTAAGTGAATCTATTGTAAAGTGCACCCATCATAAAGCGGGGGTCGACTGTATAGTGAATTAAGAGAAAAGAAATATAGTGGTTGTCTGTCAGCTTTAAACTTTCATAAATGTAATTATGATTCTGATCTAAGTGGTGTTTGTTTTTCAGGCCATTATAATAGTAGTTACGGTGGCATTTGTGCAAGAATACCGATCTGAGAAGTCCTTGGAAGAATTAACAAAGCTTGTGCCACCAACTTGTCATTGGTGAGCATTTCTTAGTGTATTATTTGACAGTATTCCGTTAAACTATGCATTTAATACATAATGTGTAGCAAATTCAGTGAGGGAACTTATGCCTTGCATTTTTTCTAGATACTCTTGTCTTAATTGTAGGATGAAATTAAATTTTGAATTCAAATTTTCCAAATGGTGATTGACTTTTATGTATGCCTTACTTTTTGTGATTCTTATTTTACCCTCTGGTATTTTCAGTCTTCGTGATGGAAACCTGGAAACATTCTTGGCTAGAAATTTGGTTCCAGGAGACATTGTTCATCTTAATGTTGGTGATAGAGTGCCAGCAGACCTTAGGTTATTCGAGGTAGGCTCAGTCCTCGTACCAATTTATGAGTGTTACTATTTTAACGTGAGCACTAATGCCCACTCTGGTGCCTCTTTTGATGTGAGGACGTACTTTAACTGTCAGCTAATTCCTGGTTGGGTGTGCTAATAGCTCCAGGGCCATTGCTCTGTGGTTTTTAATGCTTTATTTTTAAATAACTTTATTAATTCTACTATGATTAATATATAAAATGCTAGGTATACATTGGGAATTGAATGGTAAAAAATAATGCATTTAGATTTAATTTTGAACGTCGTTAAAATTAATTTGTTGTGGTTAACTCCAATGTTGGATAATACATTGGCCTGTGGCAGTTTTTGCACTCTCACCAAAGGCTGTTATATATCAGCCCTCTGGTAACAAAGGGGTTGATTATCTTGAATTATGTGTTTACAGTTACAGTTTATTACATTGATTTTCTAGTGATATGATGATTAATTTTTTGTAGGCCATTGACCTGGCAATTGATGAGAGCAGCTTTACAGGAGAAACAGAACCAGCTTCTAAAGTTACATCACCAGTGATGAAGAGCAATGGTCATACATCAAAAGATAATATTGCATTCATGGGCACTCTTGTTCGTTGTGGAAATGGAAAGGTAATTCTACTATTTCATTGGTTAGGCTTAACTTATGAATTTTGAAGGGGTAGTTCATAAAGGGCTCACTTCCTAGTGTGACTGAAAATGGCAATCTCACTATTATCCTCGGAGTTGGCCACTTTTTGAGTCTGTGGAACGGAATTGATGATTTCCTCATCGGTCATCAAGTGTGTGACAGGGGCATCAGCACTAATCCACTCTTGAAGAGCTTCATTGGAAACATCCTTCATGAACGCAGAACATTGTATTAACTCACTAATAGCCTTTGTCGATTTTTTTTACAATCAAAACCTTCAAACTGAGTTGGGTCAAGATTATCTGCAAATATAACTGCACGCCACAATTCCCTCCAACTCTTTTGAATAGTTGAAGAGGACACACAATCCCATGCACTTGCCCATTCAAATATAGCATCTTTTAAGATGTATGCTTTTTAGAATGAGGAAAAATCACCAGAGTCATTATCTATTAGTCGTTCAATTAAATTGTTTTTATAGAAGTTCTTGATTGCACTTATCACTCCTAAATCCGATGGTTGTGTCAAACTGGTGACATTTGGTGGAAAAAAAAACAGAAAAAAATGTTACCGCTTACCAACAATTCCACTTGAGGATGTGCTTTGCGATTGCCATAAACCAAAACAGCTTTGCTGTCTTCTGGCATACCAATCTCACAGAAGTGTGCTTTAACCTGAGGTACCATGCATTTATCAAACCAGTCTTGGCAAAATTCTTGTGTCATCCATGCATTTTCATTGCTTTTATATGTCATCGGGATGTGTTTAATATTTATCAAAGCACGAGGGTTTGCATGTTTGCTGAATACAAGTGGTTTGAGCATATATTCCACGGCATTTACACACAACATCACAGTAACTGTATCCAGGTGTCTGTATTCAGTGGTTTGGGGAAGACATCGCCATAAGAGCCCTGTTTCCTCTGCATTGAATATTTGTTCAGCAGTCAATTCATTATTGCTGACAATTTTTTGAAACAACTCCAAATATTCATTTGCATGTTCTTTGTCAGCTGAACACTTTTCACCTGACACTGCGAGTGTCTGAATGCCATGACGCTCTTTAAATCTGTTGAGCCAACCAATAGAAAATTCATAAGGTCCCACAACACCCATCATTTTTGAAAATTGCTTGGCTTTTTCATTAGTGTAGGCCCTGAGAGAGGTTTTGCTTCACTCTGCTTTTGCATAAACCACTGAAACAGCACTTCGTCCAATTTGGGATTCATGGCTTGGCGGACATACTTCCTTTTTACACCTGATTTCGTAACCTCAGTTTCATTGAAGAACTTCATGATGTCTTCTTTCTTGGCTCTAAGGTCATACAAAGTGGTGCTTCCGATACCATATTTATTTATTAACTTATTTGCCAGTTCCCCTGAATTTAAACAATATAATATTTCAACTTTCTTGAGGGCGGTTAGCAAAGATTGCTTCAGTTTCCTTTGTGGACACGATGCCTGTTGGGAATACATGGTCCCAGATATTGCCACTCCTTAATAGTTATCAGGAAATTATAAATTCACTAATTAGTTTTATCCGATCTCCTGAAAAACTGACTGGGATACTCTGTTTAACTGGTAAATATGCAAGTAAGAGAGGCAATACCAGCACCTCTTAGTGAATTGTGGTGAATCTAGATACAGTAAAACCTCGTTAATTCGAAATTCAAGGGACCAAAAAAATTACCCGGGGTTCAATTATCCAGGTTCAAACTAAACGTACTTTCCGAAAATTAACGAAAAAGATTCCGTATTTTCCGGTATAATCACCATACTGCTATATTTTTTATAAAAAGGCAAATAATATACATTAAAATGAGGAGTTAACGGGCGAAATTCTTCACGTTTATGAGATTCAAGTTAAATTTAGGGAAGTATGCTCTATCAGACGCGATCACACGGAAAATTAAAACAAAATGAATGATTTCGGGCATGTGTACAGTAATATCACATAAGGTGTATTTTCCAGGTCATCAAAATTTTCGCTTTAGACCTTTAAATTTACTGGCCTACTCTCAGCCCATTTCCCCCAAGACTTTTCTAAGATGAAGAACTGCTACATCATCATCCTTGCCTGCCGGAAGTCCCTTATCAGTTACGAGCACAAACCAAAAGTATCATATTTCACTCATCGCTTCCCCACCCCCTAACTTCTACTAGGGTATGGGCTTGGGAGAGAGGAGGGAAGGGTAGGGGTGGAGTATCACGTCAGGGTCGGCGACGAACCCAGAATCCTAGCCCTCCGAAAGAAGCTCGGGGGAACCCGAGAAAAAAATCGCTGATGCAGTGTTGGACAGACACCACTATGAATTAATCCCTATATAAATTTTATTGTTTCAGGTTTGACTTCGGGGAAGTGATAGAAATCCATTTTGAATAAAAAAGTTTTTTATTCGAAATGGATAGTCCCTATATCTTCAGCCTTCCTTACCTCGTGATTCACATTCGAGTTTGGGGATATGGGACAAGAGTAGATGGGAAAAGTGTAAACAAAGCTTAGAACCATGACTCGTCAGCAATTCGGGGCAAACAAAAGAATCTGGGGAAGCACACGAGGCGAGATGGGAGGAGCGGCTACCAAATGATGAAAGTGCTCATGCAGGGAAAATGGTTAAAGGATATCATGCCATCTGAAAAGTACTACTTCACCATGCCTGGCGATCCTATAGTCATCACTCTTTGAAGGGAGGCTCAGAAGGAAGAGAGGGGAAAGCATTAGTCATGGCGCGAAAGCCCCGAAAAAAAGCTATGGGACGGAGCGGCCGAGATGTGTATGTATTTGAGAGATATTTGATTGGGGTAAACAGCTGCTGGTGCACAGTGCACCATAAGTATAAGCAAATGCTCAAAATAGCTTGGCAACACGTAAAAGTAACTTATGCTCAAGAAAGCGATACCAAAATCACAATGACTTTGAAATAAGCACTACTATCAGCGCAAAAAAGGTAGAATGCTGAACTTGAAGCATTTGTATGAAATTCCACCGGAGCTCCATAGAGTCATGTAATATATCGTTTTACTCCTTGTTTATTTGACTACAAAATGTATTATTTGAAAAGTGTTTAAATGTAAACGTTAAGTGTTGTAAAAGTTAAGGTTGAAGAAAAACATGCGAAAAACTAGGAGAACGGTTCTTTGATTTTTAAAATAGCCGAAAGCTAGATTTCAATTTCCGAGAAGTAGAAAAGTATATTAACCTTTATCTTACGAGGTTTTTCACCGGCTGTATATCTAGACTACCGAGGTTTTTTAAACTTTCTGCCACTAAAACGTAGTGTTTTAGAAAAAAATCATTACGAGAAAAGTATTTGTATTATCACAATAAGATAAAAAGTGCTTTATAGAGTTTTTACAGGGCTTTCATGTGACTTGATTTTATTGGGATAGTAAATATAACAATATTTTAAATCAAAGTTTAATTATTGATTATGTAAAAAAATTTAAGTATTTTCGAGGGTGAAGGCTTTTTTTGCCAAAGAACGAGTGATTCCTTTACAAAAATGGTGTAGCACAACACCATTAGTTCAATTTAAAGTTTTCAAGTAATGAAATGGTAAATAACCATAAAAAAATGTAAAATATCCAAAGTATGACAACTGCCTTTTTCCGAGAGTCACCGTTTTTCTCTTCCAAACACCCTGTAAGACAAATTTTTCACCATAATACTTATATGTTTTTTGCATAATAAAGTACTTTATTTGAATTGATTAATTTATTTTCCGTCTGCTGTTTTTGTTTTATTTCTTCCTTTTTGACAATATTTTACCAGATATTCGACGTAATTACGTTCAAACTCATGTTGGGTAGTAATGTTATTTTCGTGTTCTGAAAGTCTAAGAAAATTTCAAAATAGAAAAAAAATGTGTATCTACATTATGGATATATATCCTACACGCAGTAACCAAGAAATAGATGCGACATAAATTGATTGTTTTTAGCCATTGATGGACCACTTCTAGCTCACTTTAGTGGACTGTTCCAATTGCGTCATAAGTGAAAAACCACAGTCGGTGTTGTGTGCTGAGTGGTGCTCTAGTAGATTAAGCTTTAGTAACTCACTCTAACCCTTTCTTTTTAGAGACGATGTATCCAAAAGGAAAGGGTTGGAGTGAGGGAAAATATTCTTGATAAAGAAGGGGAAGAGATAGGTGGAGGATTGGAGGGGAGGTAGAGGTAATTGAGAGATATGAAGAAGTGAGAGAGATGGAGGCTCAAGGTACTGCTGAGGGTTGATGATAAAACGTAGTGCGTACGGCAATGTATTTTTATATTTCTGATATGAAAACATGAGTGCACCTTGCATACGGAAAATGACTGTAGTTCAAAAACTTAAATATCAACTTTGGCAATAAAACCCATATTTATGAGAAGTCATGTAAATTTCATAAATACCTGCACATTTTCCTTTGAGCTGAATATTATCATAGTGATGTCAGCCACCTACGCATTTCATATATTGACAATTGTGTGATAGATCATGAAAAAGAGGTCTGCACACAGCCCAACTTCACATTCCGGGCACCAAAGTCGTGTTTCTTAGAAATATACTGATGAAAAATGACTCGTCCTTTGAACGACACAATCACCTCGTTCCAAAATAACTTGGTTTCCAAAAAATAATTTGACAAAATCGAGAAGACTATTCTCTATCGTGAGTGGTGCTTCATTTTTATCTAATCTATACGATGGTCCGGTGTGCACATACACTCTTTGCTTGAAATTCCACAACGGTAAACACCAGGAGGGCTCAACATCCGTGTCACTGTCTCCATCACAACTGCTCTCTGTCAGAATTTCTATACTTTCCTCTTATTCCAGAAGTTTACTTCCAGAAGCCATATTGCTATAACTACGATATTACTATGTAATAATATTGTCTCATAAAATACTCATGCCACAGCACACAACACTCTTGAACGATCAGTTTCAGGAGAGTCTGTCTCACCGAGTCAGTACGCGATGATATGAAAATGTTAGTCACAATAGATTTGCAGCCGGGAAGGACTTCGAAGTGTATGTATGCAGAAAGGCTTGCATGCTATCAAAGGCATCATTCAGCATCCTGTTATCTTGATTTGCGCTCACGTAAAGATTCCCTTTCCTCCTTACCAGCGAGATAAGCAAACTCGAACAAAGAGGATGAGACATTCAGTGGACAGATGGTCCAGCGGAACCTATTACGCGTATGGCGATAAGGAGAAAAACCTCTCATGAAAGTAAGATGCTCCTATCGTTGAGTGCTTTCTGAGAAGATATGGATATAATTGGGCTGTATATCCTTCTCTGTCATGGCAAAAGGATGAAGTTTCCTGGTCTCACACAAAGTAAACAAACCTAGAGAAAGGAGATGCATCATTTAGGAGAAAGATGGTCGCCCAAAATCTTATTATCTTGACTTAACCAAGGAAAAATTCTCATGATAGGAGGACCTTCAATATTTTGAATGCTTCTCTTATAGAAAAATATATCTTTGTGCAGTCTATAACTTCATTTGTACTGAGGAAAGTATTTGGTTCCCCCCTCATACAAACAGCAAGCAAACCTTGTTGACGGAAGTTGGATTCTTCATGTGATATTACGTCAAAAAACATAATACCGTGAGATATCCACAGAAAAAAATTCAGATGGAAGAAAGATATATTCTTAGTCGAATGCCCCTACAAAAATGAGTTTCTATCATTTGACAGTCCCAGGGGCCTTGAGAGTGAAAGGAGGATGCAGTGTGCCATATGAACACGCTCGGCAGTCTACAGATATTTTTTTTGTGCCGGAGAGTCACGCTCGGCTGATAAAGGTTAATATCGAATTTTTGTATGCTTTATGGAAAAAATGTTGCAAAACTTTTCATGTAAGGAAATGCTGATATTTTTCTCTTACTTGAAAATCAAAGAATGGGTAATATTTAATTTTAAAATAATATTTATAATAATTTTGAGGATACCGGGACTAGCCACGGTAGTTACCTTTACGGAGTCACCCACAAGTGCACATAAGTGCGATATTCCACAGAGGAAAAATCATTCGCCTTGACCGGGATTCGAACCCGGATCCCTCGATTTCGTGCCGAGTGCTTTAACCAGTAAAGCTACCGATGCGTCCTTCTCCCCTGTGGATAATTTATAATGCCGAAATGTTGTTCTCCAATAAAATATTTTGGCCTTGGCGAGATAAAGAAGACGACCATTTTGCTGTTCTCCTAGTTTTATCACGTGCTTTTCTTCACTCTTTCCACCGTATAAGCTAAACGTTTAAATTTAAACACTTTTCAATGAATGCATTTTGTAGTCAAATAAACAAGGAGGAAAATCATATATTACACGACTCTATGGAGCACCGTTGGATTTTAATACAAATGCTTAAAGTTAAGCATTCCACCTTTTTTGTGATGATAGTAACTAGCCATCGAAGTGCGCTGCTCCGGTGAATCGTTTCGAAATAAACGATATGTTGGGGCGTCATGGGATGAAATTAGACTTCGAGTTACATATTAAGCGTATTTCGAATTATGCGTACCATAAAGTACGCAATTTCCTATTCCGTTTGCCGGGGACAGCTCACAACTTCGAATTAATCTATATTTTGAATTAAGAGGGTTCGAACTAACGGGGGTTTACTGTACTAGGCAGAGTCAAAAAGGAGCTAGCTGCTTAATTCTGTAAAAACAGCATTTCCGTTAAACTGGTATTCCGAAAATACGGGATTTTACTGTACTACCTACCAGCAGGTTACCGAAGATTTCTTCTGCACTCATCGCTCCATTCAACAACATTCATTTTTGATGATGTGCTCTAATCTGCACTTACTTTCTTGTCTTAATTTCTTTGATATTATGTATTGTCATTTTCTTTGAATAATTTGTTTTGAAATGCTCTTTTATTTTATTTCAATATAACTTCTTATACATATATTATTTTAAGTGTTTTTTCGATTTTAGTATTTTCATCTGAACTCTGTATTGTCGACGTATCTTCATCTATTTTATCTGTTAATTAGCCAGTAATACTAATATATGATGCATCTGAGGGATTAATATAACTTGATATGACATAAGTCTGTATACCCGCAGTTATTATGAAAACATTTGAATTTTACTAAGTATTTTTTTAATGCCTTTGGAACTGCAGCTTCATTTTACTTGGCTGGTTGAAATTTCTGGAGTTGTATACCTTACTGATAAGGGTTCATGTTTTAAAATGTATAAATGTTTACTCCCTGACCACTAAATACCCTTCCCTCTACCTCTTCTCTGTGTCTAAAATTTTGTACGCCACCCTCGAATGCCACTTGGGATATAAAACAGTGCTGTAATTTTTTTTTAATTTTTAAAAAGGTTTTTGTCATTGATCTAGTATTTATTGTCTGTTGCATCAGACAATTAATCTCTAATGACTTCCTTGCATGTTAATGTTACATAAGATGGCATGTAGTGTTAACCAAGGAAATAATTTTTTTTTCAGGGCATCGTTGTCAACACTGGTGAGAAATCTGAGTTTGGTGAAGTCTTCAAAATGATGCAGGCTGAGGAGGTATGTGTGATTCCTCTTGTGAATTAATCTCGGTGAACCTTTTTCTGTATTACAGCTTTCCCATAATAATACTAATATATCCCCTACTAATTACTTTCATCATGGCTTGTTTCTTTTTTTAATCTTGATTTAAAATTTAAATAAAAAATTACCTATGGTATAACTCAGTTAAATGGTTTCAATGAAAGTGTTTAAAAACTTATTCTCTGGTCTGATACTTCCCAAGAAAATTTCTCCATAGAAACTCTGGAATATCTCAGTTGCTCAGGGTGTATTTGTGGCTTTTTGCATGTATTTTAGTGTGTTATTCTTAATCTTCTTAGATTTTTTTCCTCACACATCTACACTGGAGAATCCATGCCTATGGTGTATGGAATGAGTGGCACTTTTCACATTTGTGGAAACACAGTTAGTAATTATTTCTTCTGATCAAAGATATTTTGAGATACGTCACTTTCTTTTACTATGGAAATCAATATTAGCTCTTTGTAGTGTTAGGTTATAAACAAAGTACATAAATATACTGTTATAATCATGTATCTTTCACTAGCAAGGCATTTCTGAACCTGCATATATGTATTCAGTCTTGTATTTATGGTGGTGGATTAAATCAATTTCTAACTCCTTAAAAACAAATTTTGTGTAAGATATGCTTCAAAGTGTGGTTATTCCAGGTGCTCACTATCTGGAATATTAAAGAAAAAAAACTTTGGGAATATACACACTGCGTAATGTGGAATAACCTGAGGTTATTTCAGTTTCTAGGAATATTGAGCTTCATTCAGGTTTTTGTCTGTGCTTTTTTATTTTCCGATTGTGAATGCTTTGTTATATGCCCAAAAACTGGGAAATTCTCATGTTTTCACCTTTTGTTCTTAGTAAATTCGAGTCCCAAGTTTTGGCCATGTTGTATCTTGTGCAACTTAATTTATCACCCTACATAGAACCAAAGAAGAGTAATTGAGTAATAATTTTGACTGAAGGAAATTGAGTGTTAAGATTGTACATTGAGAGGGCTGGGAGTTTTAAAAGCATATTCATTGGGAAATGATATGTCCCCTTTTTTAGAAAATAAACACTTCTCTAAGTCAGCATTGTGTTAAATATATGTGGTTTCATTTTGGTTCTCATTGCACTGAAAAAAAGTCTCTTTACAGACCAGAGCAATTGAGAAAATAAAAATCTTTCTGCTATAATTTTGTGGTATTCCACATTCATAATTATCTTGCATGACAAAATTTTCAAAACCAAGGAAATAGAATAGAAATCTTGGCCTGGGTTTCAGGTCGTACCTGATGATGATGATAACTTATCAAAACCCGGTTAGTGGTTTTTTGATTTCTTTCTGAGGTTTTATAGAAGTTTGCCTTGCTGTGAATTCATGAAATAAGGAAATAGTGGAAAGTGTTCGTAGAAGGTAGAATGAATGCCCCTTTATTTCTATTAATTTTTTCCTATATTTGATGAAAACTCTATGAAAAGAATGCATTTGTTTGTTTATTTTTACTGTATGCCTTCAAAGGCCTCTTACATCTTCTAAAAAAATTTGAAGCGTTTTTTCTATAGGTTAATGGAAAAGATTTGCCATTAAATCAATCCCATAAAGATGCCTGAAGCTCTGAGTTAAACTCTTAAAGTATGCACACTTAGTTGGATTATGGTAATAAATAAAATTGCATGTGTTGTGTCATTATTTGGTAATAAGTAGCTGTTTTTGAGCTCATTTTTAATGGATTAGATAGAAGCAATATTGTTTTTCAACAATTGAGAAAAACTCATTTTCTTTTCATCAGTATATCTCATTATCAGAGAGATGAGGGGGAAAATTGAAGTTTCTACTTTTATTAACAAGCCATTAACTGAAAGATGTGGACTAAAATCTAATACATGTTTCATTCAGTTCCATAACTTTCATTTCCTTTGTTGACAACATTTGAATAGTTTCTATTTCTAGAAGAGCTGTCATTCTCACCTCTCTCATGTTTTTGGTAGTTTTCTTCATGTAGGCATGAACTTGGGTGAATTTTCTTTTTTATTTTCTGAAAATATTCCTATATGGTGAAATGAGTTGATCAAAAATAACTTTTTTCTCTCATCAACTGGATTATGGACTAAATTTAAGAAGTAGCATTGGAGTTTCTCTTTTCACTCGTAAATGAATACATTTTACTGGCTCAGTGGGTTTGCATATGTAGTATTTGCATATATAGTGGGTCCAAACATTGGCAGGTCTAAAATTAAATATGTATGTAGAACATACAAAATAAGGCACAATCACAATTATAGCAAAAAATTGACAAAGTTTGTTTAAATAAACAGGATTACCTGAGTAATTACAACTCATTAATAGTAAAACATTATCACTGTGGTCATATGGTCATCAAGATAATTACAATGGACTTGCAGTTAAATCTCTTTATTGTCAATCATGATACAGTAAACTCGCGGTTATTCAGTGGTCAAGCATCTGGAATTCTCAAGTAACCAGTACAAAAATTTGAGGTTGCTAGACATTTTGAACTTGGAATAGCATTTCAAATCTCGCTGAAGTTCTTCCATTTGTTACTATTTGTAGCAAATTTGATACCTCAATAGTAGGTAGCCTAGTTAATGAATTACGGCTAATTTAACATTGTGTGGGCGGGAGACACGTGACTTATTTTTGGGTTTAAATTGTGGGTTATTGTTGTTTTGGGCAATTTCCTCCTCTTACAAAGCAATACTGTCGGCTAAGAATGACTGTCAAGGACAAAAGCAAAAACTGTCATTTTAACTTTAAAACAAAAAATTTGATTGTTTCAGGCTTGACTTCGTGGAAGTGATAGATATCCATTTTGAATAAAAATCTTAGTAGTTTTCCACACTTTATTTAAAAACTGCGACCGTTTTCACCTAAATATAAGGCCATAGGCCTCTGGCCTAATATAGTTATAGGCCAGAAGATGCCTTAATAAGGTGAAAGCGGTCGTAGTTTTTAAATAAAGTGTGGAAAAGTACAAAGTGTTTTATTCAAAATGGATTTAAAGCAAAAAATTGAAATTTGCATAAGACTGCTACAGAGTGACACGAGAGGGCGCAAGAATTCAATGTTGTTAAACCAGCTGAAAAGCAATATGCTCTGCTGATGCTGGTGGAAATTATGGCTTCTTGAAATGTTTGACGATGGATCATTCGACGATGAAGAGGGTTTCAAAGGATTTTGTTGCCAAAACAACGAGGAAATTAAAATCATATGTGATGAAATATCGGAATCAGTGGAATTTTCAAGTGCTATTCATCAAGTTGAAAATATTTTGTGCGATGAGATTGGTGAATTAGTAAATGTCAACTAGGAGGCCCTTGTTATGACTACTTTAGACATGGATGAGGCAATTGAAAGGGTACTGAATAGGGACAAATACAATCTGCAAGAAGACAAAAGTCGATCCTTACGTCAGGTAGTGTAGAAATCCAGGAATTATATTTTACTAGCTTATATTTGTGATAGTTATTTTACTTGATTCTCATTGTTGTTTCTTAAATTGATGCCTAGTAAGGATTAAATAGAAGTTTACCTAGTTTATTTTATTTCTTAAGGTATTTTTCTTATGCAACCGGCATATTCATCTTATCAGCAACCCCCTGTACCATGCATACTGGATAATAAGGAGTTTACTGTGTAGTAAAAGTTTCAATGTAGTGAAGTGAACAAGGTGTTCCTGCCCTTCAGTATAGGCTTTTATGTGTAAAATACTCAATTTAGTGAGATAGTGAAAGATTCAATATATGTATTGAAATCACTTTTTGAGCCGGAAGTTCATATTTAGTTTCAATAGTCAAGTTCGAAGTTCATATGCATTCAATATAATTTAATATTAGCTTTGAATTTTTCTCAGTTTTCCAAAATGGTGGTGTTCGCTTATCATTTGTTCATACCATGTGTCCGAAGATAAGCCCATATTTCTGGCAAAAGAGCAGTTGTCAAAAGTGTGAGGACCTGGGCTATTTTCCAGCATAAAGAGAGAAAATCACTCAAATTCCATGGCTAATGGTGCTAAATAACTGAAAAAATAGGCAACAATGCGCTAAGATTACTTGTAACAGTAGATTAATGTAGATTGTTAGTCGGGGGGGCCTTCGTCAGGAGCCCGGGCACTTAGACCTTTCTTGGTCCATTGTGCCAACCCCATGCCTGTCTGCCACTTGCAGACAGGGGACAAGAGCACCACGGTAGAGGTACGGAGGGCTGGCCTCCCCCTGCCCTCCCAGTTCCAGGTATAGAGGGTGTCCTCCCCCAAACTCTCCCGGTCTGGGTATATCTCCCTCCGGCCTCCCAGTGGTCTGGAGGGAGTATCACCTCTCCATCCATGCCTGGTCCAGGTATGGAGGAGGGTCACCCATCCAACCACTGTCCGGGCCCAACGTTGCTTAACTTCGGTGTTCTGACGGGAACCGGTGTTTCAACATGGCTAGGCCCTTGCCCACTTGTAACAGTAAATTAATTCCCAATTTAATCAATTTGTGGAAAGATTTTATTATTTTATTAATATTTCTTCATGGAGATGTCGTTACAGCCATATAGTGCCTCTGTTAAGATCGTATGCAACCCACAACACAACATAATCATATGTATTTCCAATCTCATAGGAACTACGAGGTACCATTGGAAAAAGACTAACAACTTAGCACATGTATTCAACAGATATTCCAAGAATTTTCAAACTTTTTTACTCACTTATTAATTTCCTTCTTGAAAATGTTGTTGTAACAGCACGTAAAATTCACTATGCAACCCATTATACAATTTCGTCATGAATATTTTTCCACGGTATGGATCTATAAATTCATTTTAAAAAACAACTAATGTTATTTGATATTAAAAGCTGAATAATGTGGGAAAAATTTGTGACATGAGAGGAAGTATGAGTCACTAACATTATTTTCACACCATTTATTTGAAGCTTTTGTTTTATTTAGGCTCGATTAATGTGTGTGATTAGTAGGGTTAAAAATGAAAAATAACTGACTTAAAAAGTAGTCTGTGAAACAAATAAGTCTTTGTCCATAAAGTAGCAAAATTTAGGATATTCAGCATACATCAATTTTTTATTTAAAAATCCCATCAATATTAGAGCCTGATTCATTTAAGGGTTTTGTTACAGATAGTATGAAAAAGGATGCCAGTGCATACCAGTGAAATGGATAAATTTTGGGTCCCATTAATTTCATTATAAAGAGACTAAACATAATACACATACCGTATAAACGCGTGTAAGAGGCGCACCCGTGTAAGAGGCGCACCCCTCTTTTTATGCGTCGAAGTTGAAGAAAAAATTTTGAGTTTTTTTTCCTTCTATTGCGAGGTTTTGCGGGCCTAACTGCGAACTTTCGGCCATTTTCAAAGCCTTCTGCTTGCGATATTCTCTTATAATTTACGCGGCATTTTTCATAGCCATATATAGACCCCGGAGGTAAGTATTCACTTGGATCTTAGGTTTCCGCGGCGTTTCTCCATATTGGTAACGGCTTTCGGGCATTCCTCTACAAGACAACGCGGAGGAACGCCCGCGTGCCCGAACGCCACGTCACCCTTTATGCCACTATTTACAGAGTCTAAATGACTCATGCACAGAGAAAAGACAACTGGTTTTCCCCCGCAGGTAATGCTTGTAGTAGACTCCCTCCTTACGGATAGCCCTCTGACTGGGCAACAGTGCGCGCCTCTCCCTTTCTCTTCCGTGCATGCTCTTGGCAGTTGAACGCGCTCTTTTTCCAAAATTGATGTTAATCGATATTGATTAACCAACGAATTCCTTTAAGATTTTATAAGTGGATACATGATGATGAACTCGAGAGCTTGAAAAAGGTCTAAACGGCGGTTTTCAGGGATGTACGGAACGGAAAATAACGGATCCGTGCATTTGCATCTATAACTAAAATACTAATGCATTAAATGATATGAAACTTCGTACAGCTCTTAGGAAAGATCTTTGCTACAATATTTGTAAAGGAAATTTCGATATCTTGATCCATGTTGTTATTACGAAGCCGTAAATGCGATGCAACCGTCTGGTACCCAGGAAAATGCGCTAAAATTCTGTTTTTAAGCACACACTGAAATCGATATAAACGGTAAAATGTTTTGTACACCATCAATAAACGCAGAAATAAACAAGCTTTAATTTGATGTACTTCATTTTAAAATCGATTGAGCCATCTCTGAGATATTAGCCTTCAAACTCGGGTGACGGAATTTTGCAACGGACAGATTCGTGTAAGAGGCGCACCCTCATTTTCGGCTGCGATTTCTGGGAAAAAAGGTGCGCCTCTTACACGAGTTTATACGGTATATTAGTAAATAAAATTAAGTGTTTGCATTTTTGCATTTACCATAACAGGAAATATGTCCCATAAAAACAGTTGTATGTTCAGGAAACTAAAACAATTAGTACATGGTTGAAGCTAAAGCCTCTTGTTAATTTTTACTCTGACAGTTTCAATAAATTATCTCATATTATTTTTCTCTTTTCTAAGTAATTAAAATTTATTTCTATTTCCTTTGTCTGAATATGTGTAGCCATTCATATTCTTCTTGGGCGTATCTGAAAAACATTCTTTGCATTGTTCTAGGGAAACTTTCTGCAGCTGTCTACTGTTTCCCTCTAAATATAATTTCAAAACAACTAATTATCAAACACATTTAACTTCTTCGAATTAGAATTTTTGTTGGAAAAATAAATTTTTATTTTAAGCTGAATTGAGGGCATAACCTCTTTTATATCACTACATAATTGACTTATTTATGAATTTACAGTCACCTAAAACTCCCCTGCAAAAGAGCATGGACATTCTTGGCAAGCAGCTCTCCTTCTATTCTTTCTGTATTATTGGTCTAATCATGGTGCTGGGGTGGTTTCAAGGTCGACCAATATTGGACATGATGACCATAGGTGTAAGGTGAGTAGAATAACATTGAGTAGATGGCTCTGCGTAAAATTAGTGATTTGGGTTTTATCCTTATTTGTTCACAAATTTTAATACAGTCAACTCTCGATTATCCGGCTTCCGAATATCCGGTATGTGGATTATCCGTGCTATTTTCTCATCCCCACACTTAAAAGTTTGTAAAATACTTCAATGGTAAAATTAAGTAAATTCTTTGAAAGTTCGATGTATCTAAAAAGAATTGCAAGTTTGTAAATGTCTCTTTTTAGGTTAACTTTTTAATTTAATCACTATGTTATGAAAATTGTTTGCTTCGTTTAAGAATTATGAAAACTCAGCTGCATCTGCTTCTGAAATTATTTTATCCATTCTTTCCCATTACCCTTGGCCACTGAATATTCTAGCTTCCTAAAACAAACAGAATAGTAAATATACAATGGAAATAATTTCAAATAAACTACTTGTAAATAAACTAATTTATATTATACTTAAAAATAACTACTTATTGTTCCGTATGTTCTTACTTTTCGGCCTGAATTAATAAATACGAAACAGTATCAATGCTCCCTGCTCATTATTCGCCGTTTAACAGTCATTTGTTTTCCCCCAGATACGATTGTGCCAGTTCATTCGTGTGGAAATCTCAATAACTTTAAAGTTGCATTTGTTACTGTAGTGCCGCTCTCTTACAAAGTTGATGCAAATGTCAGAAAAATGGAAGAAAATGGTCATTTCCATCGCTAAAAAACTAGAATTGATTACAAGAAATTAAAAAAGAGAGACTCCGCTTAAACTGGCAAAAGAATATGATGTGGGATTATAAACAGTTCAGGATTTAATTAAGAATAAAAGTAAGCTGTTGAAGTTCGCTGCAACCTCGGACAGTGGTTTGGGACCCTCAAAGCGTAAGACCATGAAATGATCAACCTTTCAAGATTTAGACTCCACCATACTTTTTGGTTCAATCAAAAACGGTCAAGTGGTATACCCGTCTGAGGCCCCATGTGCGCACAGTAGGCTAAACTTTTTCATGAGTCTCTAGGGATAGAAGGGGATTTTAAAGCTTCTTCTGGGTGGTTGACGAGATTCAAGCAGTGACATGGAATTCGTGAAATTGCTATTCAGGGAGAGCGATTGAGTGGCAATATTCCAGCCGCTGATGCTTTTCACTTGGAGTTCACAAAATACGTGAAGGGAGAAGAGTTGGCACCCACACAGAAGCTCTGGCAGGTGTTGAAACTTTGCTGGATTACATGCGACAAAATGATTTCGATTATAGTGACATAGTCTCAGCCATAAAAATAAGAACTGCAATAAAAGAAAACACGAAGAAATCAAATTAACAGCAAAAAATAACTTGTCACTTCCGAGATTCACAATAAAAGAATGTTCTCTATTCTGATATTCACTTCGATAATGATTTTTATATTAACTTTAAATATGCAAGATATGTTGTTGTTTTTAAAAATTTATATGGTCAAGTTAAGCGCCCATTATCTTTTGATTCATGCATTAGAAACTATTTATTAGATTAGAAAATAATTATAGATGAATGTTGAAGATTTCATGATATTCGAAATAAATAAACCGGAAAATTAGCATTTCGTAATTCACTTGTTTTCTTGGCGTAACACCTGCAGTCAATTGTAATGCGAAATATTTTTAATCCTACTAATGCCAAATCTATATATTACATCACATATATTTTTCAGAGGCTCATAGAATAAAAATGTTTTGTATTATATAATCACTTCGATGTCATACATTACTGAAAATAAGCAAGATGTCAGTTTTTTTATTATCTACGTGGCCGAGCTAAGTAAGTACCCATTACGTTGTGTTTCAAGCATTAGAAGCTATAAATTTGTAAATGTTGACGATATTATTATCTTTCGAAATAATAGTAATATTTAGTATTTCATTTATAGTTGTCTTACGGTAACCGCTGCAGTCTGTTATATGAAATAGTTTCCATCCTACGAAGTGAAATGTCGATATCATGACCAAATTTTCCATGTTTTTCAGTTTTCAGTGTTTTTCGATTATCCGTGCCTTGTCGTGCATCCATTAGCATGGATAATTGAGAGTTGACTGTAATATTATTTTATTTGCACATCGCACCTGCATAGTACGTAGCTTGTGGCTAATGGGGATCTTGACAGTTACAGTTGTACATAGAAATAGACATGCATATATATTTGTTACTAACATTAAGTTTATATGTACAACATATTAATCTGCTTTTTACATCGGTTACATATGTTATATGTTAAGAGTTTACGTCATCTGAAAATTCTTTTATAAAATAGTAGCATTTGTTCTCCAATCTGTTTGTCATTCTGGGGCCGTATTTTGTAACTTAAAGCTCAGGAGCTTTCGGGAGAAAGAGCTTAAATAAGCTCCTAGCTTCCATTCGTATTCTGTATTCCTTATTCTGTAACTTGAAGCTCCGGAGTTTTCAGGAGAAAGAGCTTAAATAAGCTCCTAGCTTCCATTTGTATTCTGTAATGGAAAGCTTCAGAGCCTATCTGAGAAAAGGAGCTTCATTCGGTTACAACCTTGCGAAGTCAACATCTCAAGGTGCCGGAAGGAGCTAGAAGAGGCTCCAGAGCTTATTTGGCTCCTCAACGTATTCAGTAATGGTTCTGAAGCTCTTTTGGGAGCCCCAGCCTGTCCCAGAATGGAGTTTCGGCAGGCACCTTCCTCAAGACCATGCTAAGAGTTTTCTCCAGTGGAATCTTATGTGCATTCCCACAATGTTCTGTTGATTTTTCGTGAACTGTGTATGTTGTCATGAATCAGCTGGTATTTTTTCTTAATATTGGTAGTTTTTCTTGAGAGGATGACATTGTCTAAGATACCTAAAGAATTGATAAAACTATTTTAGCCAATAAATCCTATCCCTGTTCACATAATGGAAAAAGAATTTTGCAGTTGATCTTGCTGCCTTACTTATCTTTCAGAGATCAATTCGTGAACATTCATCGTAAGAACCTGTTTTGCATGTTTACTAGGCTATTCCATTGAATTTTCTTGTCATGCAGAATTCAGTGAATTGATAAAACTGTAGGTGATGGCCAAGTTGAAAGGAGCTCTTCCTTTGTCATATGTCATATGTTGTGATGTTTTCAGGTATGTTCTTATTGTGATATATGTAGTTAACCAGCAAGAATATGATCGTAAATACCATTTTATCAACAAATTGATTATTGTGTAGCAAGTTCTTAATGAGTGTGATTATTGTGCTTACCAATCAATACTATTATTCCAACTGCAGTTCAAGGTACTATTCTTAAAATTCACAGTTTTTGTGGGGAGAGAAGGATATTACATGATAGAATGTGTAAAGGTGCGTTAATGGAAATTCAAACAATGACAAAAGCTATGTGTTAATGTATGTTAGTGATTACGTGAACTTGCAGCATGATTGCTTGTCTGCATAACTGGAATGAAATGGTGTAAATATATTGTTGAACAGCTAGTGCATTTCATAAGTGAAATGTGAATGTGTGTGTACAGATTCTTCAAGTACAAAAGGCCTAACGTAGAACCTTAAGTCACTTAGATTAGATTAGGATTTTGGTGGAGTTTCTCCGACGGAGTCCCTGAGGCACTCATACCTTAAGTCACTTAATTATTTGTCTTCGGTTATAGTTCTATAGAACTTTGATTTGGAAATTAACTCTTGCATTAACTCAAGAATTTCCAAGAAATTCTAATTATTTTGACGCACCATCAACTGTGGAACATCAGCTGTAAAAATCTGTTCCCCGTTGACAATGATATGACTTAAACGAGGTCTCATTTACCAAGACTTTCAGTTACTTAAACTCCTCAAGCTCATTCCAAGGAGTACAAAAAAAGAGAAGCTATTAGCTCCAGGGCTTCGAGTTACAGAATAAGGCCCCTAGTTGTGATATTTTTTGTGTATATGCCTTCAAAGTTTTTTAGTACACTTACTGATTTTTATACACATATTATACCATGAATATATGATTCATCACTGTAATTTCTTCACTTTTATATTATCACTGACAATAGTTTCAACACAAGATGTTATTATCAAAGAAACAAATTATTTACAAAGTGTCCATATGTAATCCAGCTACAAGGTATGGGAGATTTTGAGAATGAGTTATCTTATGATACGCCACGAGTTACAGCTATGGCAAGCCCTTAGCATTATCCATTCTGATTTGGGATGGGAAGTAAGAGAAGAAGAATAGGGGTACCCTAGGGAAGTTATTGCTTACTTCATGTTTTTCAAATGATAGCAAGTCAAAACTCAAGATAAATCTCACTAGGTGCTGACCGTCCAGGATGTATTTTGTTGATACAGTAAAACCTCTACTTAACGAAATTCAAGGGACCGATATGTTGCCAGTTTGTTAATTGAGTTTTCATTCCTCAGAGGCGTTTTGCACGTTGCATCACTCCAGGGGCAACGTAAATAATAATAATATATTATATTTATTCACCTTCAATGTTACAAGGTATGTCCATATAAAATTAAATACAACAAGAAATACATATGCAAGAAAATCAATCAAATTCCAAGCCAAGACTTGCTAATCAGCAATAAGACACTTGACTGTCAGCAGTAAATTCCTTTAGGTCACGGTATGCCTTTTTTTGTAAAATTTTTAAAATCTGTGATTTAAACCAGGTTTTTAAATTTGTCAGGCAGTTTATTGTAATATTTAATTCCCAAATACAGTGGAGTTTTTGCATAAGATGAAGTATTATGTGGAATTAGCATAAGTGAATTTGCCTGCCTGGTGTGGTGACCATGGGTTACGAGATAGTGTTTGAAGTAGTGAAAATTTTCCTTAACAAAAGTTAGAATGTTCAAAATGTATATACACGGTAAAGTTAGTATTTTGTCTTTTATAAAATAATGTCTACAAGATTCAAATGGCTTCAGGTTATTAATTATCCTCACTGCTCTCTTTTGTAATCTGAAAATTCGGTTTAACAGCAGACTGGAAGCCTGACCCCAGAATATTATACATACCATAGTTAAGGTAACTGTAGATTAGACCATAGTATAGCGTTAGTGCTGCAGCTTTGGAGCAGTTATGATGAATGATTCTTAGGGCAAAGACTGTCTTGCTTAATTTTTTGGTCAGGGTATCTATGTGAGAGCTCCACTTCAAATTGTAGTCCAAAATAAGGTCTAGGAAATTTAAGCTCTCAGGAAACTCAAAAGGTAGAGAGTTCTTTAGGGTTAAGATGTTGTCATGATATTTGGCAGAATTGATGGTGCACAGTGAAAAAGTCTTGTATTGTCTTTATTTACGATTAAATCATTTGAGGAAAACTACTCAGTGGCATGTTCAATGGCTTCTAATATTGTGGGTATAGCATTGTGTACATAAGTGGAGCAGATTTGCATTGATCATCTGCATGCATAGTGGAAGTTGTTCCTTCCATAAATATAGTGAAATCATTTGTATAGATAAGGTATAATAATGGACGCAATATTTATCCTTGCGGAACGCCTTCTGTTATGTGCTTGGCAGAAGATAAAGCTACACCACTGGAACTATTTATTTGGACAAAAATCTCTCTGTCTTCTAAGTAAGATTTTAAAAGGTTTAGGGTATTTCCTCTAATACCCCAGTGTTGTAGCTTGTGTAGTAAGAGCTTGTGATGGACACAGTCAAAAGCTTTACTTAGATCTAAAACCAGACTAATTGAGATCATATTATTGTTTAGGTGTTCTAATAATGCTTGATGTACCTCAAAGGTAGTGGTTTTGGTGGATTTATTTCTCCTAAAACCATGCTGCTTTTTTTAAAATAAGGAGTATTTATCAAAAAATTTAACTAATCTATTATGTATTACTTTTTCAAAGATTTTGGAAAAAATTGGGAGGATGGCAATAGGCCTATAGTTAATTACATCTTTAGGATCACCATTTTTATAAATAGGTACTATTTTACTCATTTTTAATTCATTAGGGAATATTCCTTCTTCAGGACATCTTGAAAAAAATGTGTGTCAGAGGTTTAGAAATGTATCGCGCAACAACCATTAACAATGGCCGAGTTAAAGTCATAGGTATCAGTACTGGGCGAATTTTTTAAGTTTTTGATGATGTGAAAGACTTCTTTTTCAGTTATTTCTTCAAAATAAAGGGAATTGGGAGATGGGATATTAAAATTTTTTAAATCTTTAGTAGACAACTTGGAATTGATTTTGAGAGTTTTTGTGTAGTTCGCAAAATATGAGCTGAAGCATTCTGCTATTTGGGATAGATTGTGGAAGGTTTCATTGTATCTTATTTCATTTATGTAGTTTTTGTTCTTTCAGTTGGACAGAGTACATATTACTTTTTATTACATCCCATGTGGATTTGGAGATATTCTCAGAAGATAGTATTTTATGGGAGTTAAAAGGTTTTTTCTTGCTTTGAAGTAAGGTTATGTGTTTTTGCTTGGCTTCTACATACATGGACTTAAACTTTGAATTACTTGGGTCACTTTTTTGCTGAGTGAAACATTGTTTAACATGATCTCTAGACAGGAAACACTCTCTATCCATCCATTCCTTCTTATGACGATTTGTTTTATGAATTGTTTGATGGTGAGTTACCTTTGGTAAGACTTGGTTGACACAGTCTAAGAATATCTGCAGAAACATATTGAATTCTTCATTAGCATTGTTACATTTATGTATGTCTTTCCAATGTATCATGTCAAAGTGTCCAAGTAGCTCACTTTATCTTGCAGTATTTTATTTTATTCTTTTTGAATTGGTGAAACTTGGCCAATGTGGGGTATTTACTTGCACATGTACTATGATACCCAAGTGGTCTGAGAGGTATTCTGGGGTTTAGACTGAGTTACAGTTTATATCGGGAGCAAGTACATTATCTAAGCAAGAGGCCGACTGCCCATGGATTCTAGTAGGTGTTTCAATGAGGAATTTGAGACCATATGATGAAGCCATATCTAGGAACCGAGTTGATTCTGCTGTGTTTTTTAACCCATTAAGTGGGCTAAGCGCATACATATGTGCGGATTTTTAATGCCCGTCCAGTGGGTAGCACGCATATATGCGTGCTTCACATCAAATACTCTTTCTCAGTGGGCTAAGCTTATAGATGCACACTCTCTTTTCTATTGCCTTACTGCAGTGTGCTGCCATCATATGGCCTTTTTTTACACTCCGTAGTCCCGGTCAAATTTGCTGAACATGACTCCCAAAAAGAGAAAGTTTTGGTGATCTAGGCGTGAAAAAATTCCCGTTATTCCCATTCCGGGATTTTTTTCGGCTTCTGTCATTGAAAGCAGTGCACCGTGCAGTCTAGAACTTTTGCAGTCTTGAATACTTGGGATATATGTATACAGTATTTTTTACGAGTATTTACTTTTACTGAAAGTGCCTACTGCCTAAGAATAGTAGCTTTTATGTGTGCTGCGTTATCTCCTCCTCATTACTCCTCAACTTATTGGAATAATTAGTGAAGTTTTTTTATTTCACACACCACTATGGCTAACAAGGAGACATCGCATAAGTGATGTTCGGGATCCAAACGAGGAAATTATTTTCTGAAACTATAGAGAGAATGCAGGAAAAGTGTCATGGCTTTCTTCCACATAGACCTGGGTTTGAGAGAAAAAGGCTATTAAAGAATCTTCCTCCGTATACATAATTTAAAGTTCGCACCTCTCAACAGCGAATCTCTCTCTCAATAGCTTCTCCACAGCGAAGGACCTATACTCACAACAGTCCCCGTAGCCCAGTCGGTTGAGGCGCTGAGCCGGTTATCCTAATATGGTGGCTGGGGTTCGATCCCAGGTTGCACCAATTTTTTTTCTTTCGAATATTTTACGGAATTACCGTAAATTGCCCAGTCCCATACATTTACGGCAGTAGCTACAATTTTTTTTTTATTTTCAGCCTATTTGCTGGATTTTCAATCAATGCTCTTGGGAGATTTTCGAAGCTAATTTCGGAATTCTAGTTCAGCCAAAAAGAGGCTACACATTCTGACGGACGTAATACGTTTAGATTTTGAAAATACACGGATACTATCGTGAATAGGATGGGCATCGATTGGTTGTGGGTCTTTCTCAAGGCCGTAAACAATGAGCGGATTATTACTTTTTAATTAGCAACAATGTACTCACTTAAAACTTCCCAGGAGTCGCGCTCGAGTAATGACATCTGAAAGTATGCAATTCCACGGCATGAATGAAAAGTTAAATTCCTTAACTTAAAATAAACATGGAATAGGAAAAGAAATAGTGTTACCACCATGTGATATTTATTTGTGCTAGAATCTAATATCTTCCTTTCCCCCACGATACAGGCTTCGCTTCAATAAAATATGTTGCTCCACAAAAAGGTCATGGCAAAAGTTTTTTTACATAACCTCGGAAACTGTTACCATCTCTTTTTTACCTATATCATGTTCACTATTGAACAAGAAATTGAGTTACAGAAGTCATTACTCGAGCGCGGCTCCTGGGTAATTTTAAGTGAGTACATTGTTGCTAATTAAAAAGTAATAATCCGCTCATTGTTTACGGCCTTGAGAAAGACCCACGACCAATCGATGCCCATCCTATTCACGATAGTATCCTTTTATTTTCAAAATCTAAACGTATTACGTCCGTCAGAATGTGTAGCCTCTTTTTGGCTGAACTAGAATCCCGAGGTTAGATTCGAAAGTCTACCAAGAGAATTGATTGAAAATCCAGCAAATAGGCTGAAAATAAAAAAAAATTGTTGCTACTGCCGTAAATGTATGGGAGTGGGCAATTTACAGTAATTCCGTAAAATATTCGAAAGAAAAAAAAATTGGTGCAACCTGGGATCGAACCCCAGCCACCATATTAGGATAACCGGCTCAGCGCCTCAACCGACTGGGCTCAGGGAATGTTGTGAGTATAGGTCCTTCACTGTGGAGAAGCTATTGAGAGAGAGATTCGCTGTTGAGAGAGGCGCGAACTTTAAATTATGTATACGGAGGAAGATTCTTTAATAGCCTTTTTCTCTCGAACCCGGGTCTATGTGGAAGAAAGCCATGACACTTTTCCCGCATTCTCTCTATAGTTTCAGAAAATAATTGCCTCGTTTGGATCCCGGACATCACTTATGCAATGTCTCCTTGTAAGAAGCGATCGTTGCTATCTGAAGAGACTATAATGATCGCAATAAGTGAGGATGAAGTTTCTTCAAGTGACGAGAGTTACAATTCCTCTGAAGAAGAAGAATCCCGTGTATCCGTCGGTGGTAGAGCTGGCACCAGTGGGACTTCAAATCGAGCTGGCACAAGAATGTCAAGAGTTCAGGAGTTGCAAGTATCATCATCTTCACAAAGTGAGAGTGACAGCAGTGATAGTGATACAAATCCACCCCTGGAAGCTGATGATGGTAAGTGGGTCGAAAATGGTCGTGTGAGGCCCAGATTCCCCCAAACATTTGTTGCTGGCGCAAAGGGTGAATTGCAAGATAAAGAGCAGTCGGATGAAATTTTTGAGCATTTTATGGGCGCTGACATCTCTGACCTTATTGCACAGCAAACGAACTTGTACGCCCAGCAAACCATAGGAAGAATCTTCAGGGTAAAATGAAAAGGAGAAGTCAAGACAAAGATTGGTGTGAGACAAATAAGGAGGAGATAAAATTATTTTTCTGTATGCTGCTTCTTCAGGGAATTATTCAGAAACCGAAAATCAGTCATTATTTTTCCCGCAGTAAGTTGTTGGAAACTCCAATTTTTTATGAGCTGATGAATGAAAAAAGATTTTATCTTCTGCTCAGATTTTTGCACTTCGCTGATAATGAGGCATTCCATGCTGAAGGGACAGTTTCACCCAAGATTTATAAAGTAAAACCCCTATTAGATCACTTGGTCAAAAACTTTTCAGAAAGCTACACCCCTCAAGGTGAAATTTCAATTGATGAAAGCCTTTTGCTGTGGAAAGGCCGTTTAGGGTGGAAGGTTTTCATCCCAAAGAAGAGATCCCGGTTTGGAATGGAATCATTCAACCTCTGTGAGGCTGAGTCGGGTTACGTGTGGAATATGATAATTTATACTGGGAAAGACACAGAGCTTGTCGAAGATGTGGAAGGAATATCGGTAAAAATAACATGACAAAACCCATTCGAATTGTGCTTTCGTTGGCTCAAAAACTTTTAAATCAAGGTTATTTGATAGGGCTAGACAACTATTACAGTAGTCCTGAACTTTTCGACTTCCTTGATAAATTTGCAACTGATGCAGTGGGTACAGCTAGGCGAAATTGAAAAGAACTTCCAAAAAGTGTGATGAACAAAGTGCTAAATTCTGGGTAAGTTACTGCAGGCTATAGAAAAAAGTTGATGGTGCTGAAGTGGAAGGACAAGAGAGAAGTCTGTATGTTGAGCAGTATTCACGATACGGGAACAAAAAGTATGAGACAAGAAGCGGTACAAAGCAAAAGCCTCAAGTGTGCATAGACTACAATGATGCAATGGGAGGTGTGGATCTCTCTCATCAGTATATGGTAAATAATTCTCAAGACATGCTACCACTATACTTATAAGTGGGACTTATTACTTTACATATAGCACGTCGAGGAAGAAAGTGAAGAAATGCTATATGAAAATCTTTTGCCATCTACTTGATTTGTGCACCTTCAATTCGTATGTGATTTATAAAAGGCATGGTGGTCAAGGCGCACACCTTGAATTTCAATTAGACCTGATACACCAGCTGTTCAATAAATACGGTGGGTCAACTTCTGCAAGCCAGAAATCTGGACGAGAACGAGGTTCGCACATCGAGACCCCAGGAAGGCTGACCGGTACCCACTTACCCATAGCTATTCCACCCATAGATTTAACAGCAAGTCCTCGAAAAAGGTGTGTGGTATGCTTATCACACAAACAGCAGAAGGAAACATATTTGTGCTGTCATAAGTGTGATGTGCCGCTCTGTGCAGAACCCTCTTTTTACAAATATCACACTAGTTCCCAATATTGACTGAAAAACTTCAAAGCAATGTAAAAAGTGTGCATAGAAAATAATAGGTAACAGTTTCACTGAGACATAAAGGTGATTGTAGGGAGAACCACTGCTCATTGTCAGTTCAAGACATAAAACACACTCGGAGGTAAGGCAAAAAATAAGTTTCTAAAGTTTAATTTTACTCTTGATCATTTGAAAACTGAATACATATCTTAGGTTTTATGGGAGACACATAAATAAGGGATTAATGATTAAATTTCTATTTCAGGGGAAAATGCAACCACACTATGCAAAAGAGTAAATTTTGACGTAATTGTTTTCTTGAAGCTACGCCAGTGGATTAACAAATAACATCTCCAGATGTGATAAATTTAGGACAGAGAAGCCATATAAACATTTAAATATACAATACTGTGCACAATTGGGTATTTTCCACGTATTTCAAACTATCGATATTCTGATTCAGTTACTTGAACTTATTGCATTGGCTAAAAATTTTCTTATCAAATTGTATGAATTTCGGTTTTAAAAGCTAAAGAAAGTAGAAGGTTACGAAAGCTCCCGAGCACACTCCGAAAACAACCGAATAGCCTGTGATGTCATTTTCGCTGTTTACATTTAGACCCAGGCGTTTCCTTATGCTTACAGTGGTAACAAATGGGGCGAAATTAGTTTCTGACGTGTTCGCGTTTCTAGATATGCCTTTAAATGGCATCTAAGTAAGGGATATAGATGGTGTTTTGTGCCACAATGTACGAATACATCGGTTGAAACACCGAACAAGAAATTTATTCACGCAATCACGACATTGAATGATTGAAATTTCTTCCTTGGATTCCTCAATGTCCACCCGTAAAAATGTATGCTTTACTCCGCACTTTGTGTTCTGGACATATTCTTGCAATGACTGTGCACAGTGGTCCATCTCTCTTTACTTGGACGTATCCTATAGCATTATCACCATAACTCTCACGAGAAGTTTTATAATATAACAACACTTAAATTAAACTTTGAATAGACATTTAAGAGATGAGAATCTATTTTTAGGCATTTCTACAGCAGATAAGCCACTTCTAGAAACCTCCTCTACAAACAATCACTAATTAGCAAATAAAAAATTAACGTTTTAGGTGTGTCGAGTATTGGCAGCACAAACATTTGGCGAGTACTGTGTTATGTTGATATGTTACTAAGATACTGTTTGTTTACTGTTGCATGGACTGATATGGACTTCGATAAAGAAAGAAGTATCATAATGATTATGAGTGTATTGGAAAAACAGTTAATAAAGTTCATACACCAAATACATAATTATATGTATCAAAAATGATATAAAACAGTAATGACGATTTTAAAAGCAAACTTTAGGCTTACATTTTTTGGACTTAAGCTCAACGAATTTCCGCAGCATTAATTCGCTCGTCCTTCTTCATTAAAACGCATACCATTAACATATCCACTTTGGGTAAATTATCTTATGTGGTTTTAATAAAACCATTGCACGCCATAGTCTTTGTTTTCAATGAAAAATCTTTAAATATACGGTAGATCTTCTACAGTTACTCACTTTCTCCCTCACATCCGTCTATCACTCAGCGAAAATGACGTCAAGCCAATCATATTTTGTTTCGCAGCGGCGTAAAAAAATTTGAAATTTCGACTATTTTAATCTTAAATATCTCAATTAATATTGAATCAATTTTAAAACTACTTTCACTCCGCAAGCTTGTTCGAGTTTAAGTAACATATAAAGATCCGTAAACTTAAATTTAAAATTTTGGAAAATACCCAATTAGTGAAAAATTGATAATTTTTGTTCCTTGGAAAATGTATAAATAATATTATAAAATTGTTAAAATATAACAACAAAATTTAGTTCGAGATGATATTTTTTAAAAATTCTTCATTGATTTATTATATAAATATTTAACCAAAATTTCAAAATGATATCATTCTTACTCGCAAAGCCCCACATGGTGATAGATCAGTGAAATTTTACTACCCACTTAAGGGGTTAAAGATACCATTCCTGAGAACTATAAATGTGTGTTTAAATTTTAATTATACCAATAATAAACTATTATTGAAGTTAAAATGAATAAATAATTATTATGGAATTCTCAAGACATGCTACCACTATACTTAAAAGTGGGACTTCTTACTTTACTAGAGCAAATTGTTGCTCCTTTGAAGATTTACCTAATGTTTCTTCTGCATCTTTTTACTTATACTCTGAAGAATAATATTTAGATGCACCCTGAGATGTAGTGTTCTGCACTGATTATGGTATTTCATTACCTTTTGATTCTTTCTTCCTTTCACGTATTTCACTTCTTTAAAGTAAATGAGTGTCGAGTGAGTTCAGTGATTTTCTTAGAAAGATTGGTATTACTCAGAGAAAGACTGTAAAGTATTCACCTGAACAAAATGGAGTGGCAGAACGTGTCAATTATACTCTAGGGAACGGTGTTAGATGCATGTTTGCGCAGTCTGCCTTGCCATTGATGCTTTGGGCAGAGGCCATGAATTACATGTGTTATGTTAGAAATGTATGCCCATCTAGAGCAATAGACAATAAGATTCCATTATCTCTGTGGGAAGGCAGGGAAGTAACCTACAAAAATTATGAATTGTTAAGACCTTTGGGCTGTAAAAGAGCAGTTTTTGTAGGGGGTACTAGCAAGTTTGAACCACGGGCAGTAGAGTATGTATTTGTGGGAGTGGAGAAAGGTGTAAAAGGGTTTAAAGTATGGATACCACCCCAAAGAAAATTTTCTATGGTGCACAATGTAGAGTTAAAGGAACATTGTTCTCCCTATGCTGAAAAGAAACCCTCTGGTGATTTCATGCCAAATATTAGCGTATTCCGTGAACATGAGGATGTAGTAGATGATTTTGAATTTTTTGGAAAGGATAATGATGATACCGAAGGGGAGTGTAGTAAGTATACCTGGGGTGAGACTACAGAATATGGTAGTACCTTGTCTGATGATATGTGTGAAGAATTTGTTGAACAAGATGTGCCATTAGTAAATTTTCGTGAAAATGTTGAGCCAGTTGATGGAGGCCTGAGGAGGAGTGCTAGAACCCGTAAGCCACAGGTATGTCAAGTGTGCAGTGATTGTCAGGTAGTGATGTTCATTGAGGAATGTAATTGTTTGGAATTGTATGAACCTACTTCTGCCAACGAAGCTCTTAATAGTGAGTATGCTGCTGAGTGGTTTAAGGCTATGCAGGAGGAGAGGAATCATTTGCAAAATAAGAAAGTGTATACTGTAGTTGATAGAGCAAAGAATGCTTCTGTTCTTAGTCTCAAGTGGGTGTTTAAAGTAAAACAGGATCGAGAAGGGACTATTGAACGTTATAAAGCCAGAATTGTTGCTAGAGGATTTGCTCAGATTAGAGGAGTTAATATTGACAAAACTTCTCTCCAGTTGTGAAAAAGAAATCTGTAAGATTGTTGTGTGCCATAGCAGTCCTTAAAGGCTGGCAAATTCATCATCTAGATATTCTCACAGCCTATCTTAATAGCCCTTTAGAAGAGTTAGTGTATGCTGAACAGCCACATTGTTTCAAGTCAGAGGAAGGAGATTAAGAATGGAAGTTAAACAAGACTCTGTATGGTTTAAAGCAAAGTGCAAGGGAGTGGCACAAAATGATAGACAATATTTTTTCCGAGATAGGTCTAGTCAGACTTGTGAAGGACAGATGTGTGTATACTGACCCAAATGGAGATCTGACAGTGTTCATACATATTGATGATATAGGTGTAATGGGTTTGAGGGAAAATATTGATGCGTTCATAGTCAAGCTCAGTTCAAAGGTTAGAGACTTAGGATTAATGTTAAATTTTCTCGGATGGAAAGTCACTCAATTTGATAATATGATTGCTTAAGGTCAGAGTAAAGCTATTCAAGAACTTATTGTACAGTTCAAATTCGAGAATGCAAACCCAAGGTCAGCACCTTTAATGATCTGTAGTGATGATAAGACTGAGTCCAGTGATCAAGACAGTGACAAAGTTAGATACTAAAGAGCAGTAGGAAAGTTGATGTTTATCTCTACTTGCATGAGACCTGACATACGTTATGCTTGTAGTCATGTGAGTCAATTCAATAGTGATCCTAAAGTCAAGAATTGGAATGATGGCACGCATGCTGTTAGATATTTGAAAGGGAATACTGATTTGTGTCTAACATACCAGAAATCTCAACCAGTGATTGAAATATTTTGTGAAGCCGATTATAATAAAGTTAGAGGTGAGCGTGTATCTAGATCAAGATATGTTGTCAAGGTAGCAGGAGGAGCAATTTCATGGTTTAGTAAGAAGCATGCCCTTTCTACGGCTGAGTCTGAGTATTATGCCTTATGTGAAGTAGTTAGAGAAGTGTTATGGTCAAAGATGATGTTGCAAGAGTTGAGACTTAAACAGAAAAAACAAACTATTAGTAAAAAACAAACAATTTTGCATCATAAATAAAAAGTTACTTTTTTAAAATTAATCATTCATCACATCAGTGTTGTTATGGTGTTACAGCAGTATGGCAACTCGGCAAAGACACTATGCAACCTGCAAAGCATCGGTGTCATAAATATTTTTCTATTTGAAATGAGGTACTCATTTAAAATAGACAATCTACTATGGTCATACATTGAATGATAATTCTATGATTTTACGAACTATTTTTATCATCTCATAATTCCATCATGACGTTGTTCTATTCAATGCAGTGGAGAAGTCCATATATGCAACCCGCGGTACAATTGCGTCTCAAACAATTTTCGTCGGGTTAGATCTGTGGATACACTGAAAAAATAACGATCAAGGTTACTTTTTGTTTAAAGAAGAGTACCTAATACAAATGAAATTCATGGTACGAGAGTAAAAATGGATGGAATTTAGGTACTATTTTGTTTTCAAAAATGGATACCTAATAGAAGAGCTTATGAGACTCAGGGGTTATTCAAGTGATTATTGTTGGGAAAAAGTTCAGAGGACTTGGAAAAACCCATTGTGATGCATGATTTATTCGTGCCTTGAGTTTAACACATTCATCGGTCTCAGTTTTCCAGCTTCAATCGTGTTAGAATAATACACATACTCCACGCTACTCATGTAAGCTGTGCTGTATGCTCATGGATTTCAGCCGAACCAAGAGCATAGGTGGTAAAAGTGATGAAAAACTCTATCCTGTCCGTGGATAATTTATATAGAGCCTTCTACATACTAGGATAAGTTAGGGCCTCCATTCAACCCAGGTATTCTGACATCCCTCTACCTTGCTCTGAGGGACATCTTCCCACTCTCATCATTTTTGTTAGCTTAGCCCAAAGCATCACATGTTTCTTCTCCCCTAATCATCCATTTATTGCCAGCATAAACTTTTCAGTTCCATGCGTGGTCACGAATGGCTTGATGGAGCTTGTCCACAGACATCTACCAATGCCTGTACCTACTGTTTAATGTGGAGGAGAAGTTGTAAATAATTGGTGATAGAACGAGAAGTAAGAAGGTTAGAAAGAATAATTCTGTACTGTCAACCTATGCCTTTTCTATCACAAAATAAGTTATAGTTTCAGGTAGACATTACCTTGGGGAAAAAAACTCACCTAGACGGGAACCACTTACCTTTTCCTTGCTGGACTATTGAATAGCTTAGTATGTTACCCAAAATTCCTGATTCCCAAGGATATATTTTGAGGATTTAAGAGAACTATGTGATTAGTATCAGATTAAAAGATATTGAACCAGGGTTATTTCATCATTCGAGTATTTTATATTTTTTCATCTTCTTCTTGCAATGTTTTCATTCTAATTTTCTCAACATGGACATATGACATTGTTTTAGTTCTATAAAGGGACATTCTGTGTGTATTGGTTTTAGCTTATGAGTGTGTAGTTGAATGTGATTGTTTTTCAAAAGGGAAAGGCTTTGGCAAAATGGAATATTTAATTTAGGACAAAATTATATTCATGCGATATTCCACAGAGGAAAAATCATTCACTTTGACCGGGAATCGAACCCTGATCCCTTGATTTCGCAGAGTGCATTAACCAGTTAAGCTATCGAGGAATCCTCCCCTGTTGATATTTTGGTGGCTTTATAGTAACAAGGTGTTTAGGACTGCTAGACATTTGATGTCAATAAGCAGTCCAAAGCGTGCGCTTAGCACCACAGTCCATGTGGATAAAGCCATACATCCGGGTTCGAATCCCGGTCAAGGAGAAAGATTTTTCCTCTGTGGAATATCGCTCTTATGTGCACTTCCAGGTAGGGTTACCATACGTCCTCATTTATGAGGACATGTCCATATTTTCGACTTTTAATTTAGCGTCCGTGTACATTTTTACGATTTCTGCTAATGTCTGCATTTTTATTTATGGGAAGTATTATCTTTTGATTTTTGTTTTCATCTTGTATCACAAACTACTTATATATATTTTTATATTGATTATTGAATTATGCCGTTAGCGATCTGCTTTCTCTTAGGGTGCTTTCGATTTAGGGCTATAGACGGCGATCGCCACTCCGTGGGGCTTTCGATTTAGCTGAATCCATCATTCATGGTGCTTTGTAGTGTGCTATTTTCTCTGTACAAAAACTTAAACGAACTAATGATAGATGGCACTACTGATCTACCATGGATTGGAAATAGTTCATAGTTTGGCTATCAGATCGCTATGTGACACGAGGCAGGGGTTGGGGCGATGGCGGCTGGGGGGAGGAGTGTGCCGTGGAATATAGTTATTTGACAGTACATATATAATTTAATGAATAATGTTTCATTTGGCAGTACTATGAGTATGTTGATCAATCCTGTTGAGGGTGAGGTAGGTTGAGGGTGAGGGTGTTACAGGAAATACCATGGCTAGTCCCGGTATCCTCAAAATTAGAAATCATATCATTAATTAAGTTTCAATTTCTTTTCTTTCATTTGTATAATGAATTTGTATCAATTATCAGGCAAATAATTATTTTTAACTTTTTTTGCCTTCAGTCTTGCTGTAGCTGCAATTCCAGAAGGGCTGCCAATAGTTGTAACTGTGACTCTGGCATTGGGGGTGATGAGAATGGCCAAGAGGAAAGCTATTGTAAAAAAACTACCCACTGTGGAAACATTAGGTAAGTAGTTTTCTCCCAGAAAAAATGATTGCCCGTAGTTTGTTTTTTCCTTCTTAACTCACACCTCTTCTTCGAGGAATGCATGGTTAAGTGAACTTTTTTATGTTCACAATCTTTGTAAAACCTATGTGAAAGTGGCTTAATTTCATGCATCAGAATTTCCATGTATTTTGCCCTGAGGTGGGCAAAATACATGGAAATTGTATGTAGGTTACAAAACACTTACCTCAATGTTGGGAGAAATAAATCACTTTTTAACAGGCATTGAAACTTGTTGGATTTATGATAAAATTCATGGAATATTACTAAGTGACTTGAGGGAGACCCTTGACAAATGACGCTGTATGGTTGAAACCAGTTTGGTTCACAATAAAATTCATGGAATATTACAAAGTGACTTATTTCGCCCAACATGTCACTATTCCATTGAGTTGAGTCAGCATCAGTTGAAGTTATAATAATAATAACAATAATACATAACTTTATTGTTCTGTTGGTCGTTGTTGACAAAGAACATATTCAGAAACATTTATACATAATAACCTTTCACAATAGATTTACAATACTGTCTGAAAAAACTCATCAGTACTATAATAGCATTTATTAAGTCTTTTTATTATGTATATTCATTCCAACAATTATTCAGTTGCTTGGAATGCAATTCCAAATTCTTTAAATGCTTTTGAAAAATTAGCTCCATTGTCCATTACAGTTGATGTGAGCTTATCATAAGTCATGCCAAAGTAATCATTAATATCATCTAGAATGTTAGATGTGTTCATTTTTCAGCTTGACTGCCAAAATATGTTTTATTTAAAATGTTATAGTTTTCTTCATTTTCCTCTTTTCCCTAAGGGGAAATTGTCTTCTCCTTGTACTTACCTAGGTTACATTACTTTTGATAGAATCAAAAACAAACTTTGTAAATTTTACAATCAATTTTATTCACTACGACCGGTTTCGACGCATAGGCGACATCTTCACCTGAAGATGTCGCCTATGCGTCGAAACCGGTCGTAGTGAATAAAATTGATTGTAAAATTTACAAAGTTTGTTTTTGATTCTATCAAAATGGAATTTTACAAAGTAACGCCTGAGAGTATCGAGTTCATACATTACTTTTTTTTATCTTTTTCTCAAGGTTGTGTCAACGTTATCTGCTCTGATAAAACTGGGACTATCACAAAAAATGAAATGACAGTAACCATTATCATAACTTCTGATTCCTACAAGGCTGAGGTAAGGTGTTAGTTCCTTTTTTTCCTTTTTTATGTCTTTTACACTTTATCCCAGTGTGTTTTTCATTGGTGGCAGTTTTGATATTGTGAAAATATTTTTATATGATTAGATAATACTGTGCAAAAGTGAAATAAGTGGACATTTCTCTTTCATGTAAGATGTTGCCAAATGGCACTGAGTGCTAACTTATTCTAAATAAATCTGTCATTTTCGAAACTACCATTTTCCTGACTTAGGTAATGTCTTCGGATACAAGATCCTGTCTGGGATAAAAACGAATAATGAAAAGTAATCGATATTGTACTGTCCACTTTATTTAAATTTAGTACAAATTTTTCGGCTCTTTTACTCAGCCATCTAGAGGTACAGTTCTGATCAAAAAAATCGTACCGCCTAAAATTTTTAAGCCCCGAATTTGCGACAATGTGACAACGTGGCCGAACCATGTCCCCCTGAGTGGGAGAACAATGACCTCTCCAAGCGGAACGAGAGCCCCTCCTCCCCGTAGCTGGACGAGTTGAGAGACCCACGGAAAGAAAATTTTGACCTGCGAAAGGGATTATTTCCGAGGGCAGGGGTGGGGTTTCTTTTCTTTTGATGTGTGAGTAAGGAGAAAAGGGAGATCTGCAAAGTTCAGAAGTGCCAAGATCCCTCGCACACGACAGATGCAAGCAGCCACGGAAAACAGAAGCCTCTCTTAGGTCTCAATCCCCGGAGTTCCTTTCGTTTCTTATTAGTATTTTAATTTATACGCATATTCATTTCTGTAAATTTATTTCAAATGTTTGACGCAATTTCGTTATCTTTCGTTAAAAAGCCACAAAATACATTGTAGGAAGTTCAAGTGGTCACTCTCTTGCTTCATCGCCATTTCTGTGTTTTCCATTCGCCATAGGTCAGATTTTTCTCATGCGAGATCTATATAAAAAGCATTCATAATAGCACTTTCTACAATGTATTTTGTGGCTTTTTCCTAACTTAATTACATAAGCAGCAAATATTTTATGGCGAAGGAAAGAAAATTGAATCAATGTCCTGTATAAAGTGAAGAATTAATTATGACGTTTTGAAAGTAATAGGAATTTTGATCGGGGGGGAGGAAGTAGAAGTATGAGGGTCAACATAATGGCATGGTGATTAGGTCATCTCAATGTTCGTCATGTAGGTGAGGGAAGAAATTTACAGTGATGGGAGTAAGGTGGATGGTGGGTGGTAAGCAGGCGGGGGGTGCACCCGGGTGGTGTCACGTTTTGGGTTCTTGTCAAAAGGTAAGAGGGGTTTAGGATGGGGGAGTTGTAGTCAAATTCAATATAATTTATCAATTTGATTTTCTTTTTCTTCCTCTTAATAATTTACCACTGCCCCAAGGCATCCAGGTGATGTCCTTTGTTTTGCAAACTTAAAATGTTCACTCTAAAATCCATGTGGTGGGATTCTTCAATACAGTGTTTTGCCAAATGGGATCTAGTGTCTCCTTTGCCCAGGCACTTTTTGTATTCACTCACACGAGTTCTAAATTTTCTCCCTGTTTAACCCGTGTATATCACCCCACATGTGCCACACTTTATTTTGTATAACCCGGACTTGTTCATGGGGTCCAGTGGGTCTTTGTCACGGGTGTAAATTTTGCCTAAGATCAACCGTGTGTAAAAACTTGCTCTATATTTGTTTCTGGGAATTGATTTCGCTACGTGGTAGGACCCTTTTCATAAGAAGGGGAGCGTCACGCATTTTTTGTTTTCTTTCATCCTGCCCTTGAATTTGGGTAATGCGGTGTTAGGCCATCTTTTTCGTTTCTTATTTAAGTTGTTGTCAACTAGATGGGTATCATAGCTGTTATTTTTCACAATTTGTTTAATGATGTTGACTTCCTTGATGTTTTGTTTTGAAAGCAGGATACCTAGGGCTTGATGGATCAAATGATTGATGCATTTTGTGGGAAATTGGGTGGCACGAGTGGAACAAAAACCTTGAAGTTTACTTAATTTATAATCATAAGATTCGACAATGTTGAGCGTCCAAGGGTTGAAACCATTAGTGTATGTCTTGGGATCATGTTCATATGTTCTACTCATGTATTTATTTTTTTAGCCTTTGTTTTTTTTTAGGTTTCTGGTGCTGGTTATAATGATCATGGTGAAATCCACATTCACAAGTGTGATAATGCGGAACGTGCCAGAGAATCAGTTCACAGATTGCTTGAAGTTGGTTGTGTATGCAACAATGCACATATCACTGGTGACACACTCCTTGGCCAGCCGACAGAAGGTGCTCTCCTGGCTGCTGCAATGAAAGTAAGTCCATGTCATTCTGTTTGAAAGATCCGAAGATTCTTGCAATAGTGAGTGGAATTTATACATGATGAATCTACCACATGATGAAATAACAAATTGTACAGTTTTCCACAGTATAACTTACTGATATATATTCCTCTTATACTGTGGAAAATTGCCCCGTTTATTATTTCATCATCATTTTGTTTGTTGTTTGCTTTGATGCATTATGGTTGCTTGCATATAGTGCCCAAAAAAGTCTTATATAAGAGTCCTTATTGCTTGCTGCATTAGTAACCAGTATTCTCATCAGACCGTCATTATCCTGTTTGTAGATCTTAGATACAGTGTGTCCTCGTTTTATGTTGTTAACTCGTTCCTAAAAAACTCGACGTTAAGCGAGAAAACGTTAAACGATGCAATATTTCCCATAAGAAACAATGTAAAAAGTTAAAATCAGTTCCAAACTTACCAATTCTTCATTTCAGTGCAATAACGATTTCTGCACAGCGATAAAAGGTTGGCTATATGGCATTATTGGATGAAGCGTTCAAACTAAAGTTCTAAAACATTTAAATTGCAAAACTTTGATATTTTCACTCATAAAAGAAATGTTGGAATTATTCTCTATCCTGGCGGCACGGAAAATACAGGTGATAGGAACTTACTGTTGACATTTAAAAATACAGGGGACCTGGTTGAAAGACGTTATTAATGGAATAATGCTCAAAAATGGCCCATTTAACAAAAAATTGAGGTGTTTTTATGGACTACTTCGCGTCATCCTCCGCCGATTTACTGCATATTTTAGTTAATTAGGCAGCCAAACAGATGACACCACTAGTCAGAGAGCTTCATATCTGTCATATCTGCCTTCATCAGACCAATATCTGTCATATCTATCTTCTCCAAAATATTTGAGAAACTATTTCATATTCGGGTATTTAACTACTTAAAACTGCATAAACTCATAGTTGAAAACCAGCGTGGCTTCCAAATCAGAAAATCAAGCAACTCTGCAACTTATGTGCTCCTAAATAATGCTCTGCATGGTTTAAACAGTAAACGTCTCACTGCAGGCATATTTTTCGATTTAAGCAAAGCTTTTGATCTCATTGATCACAAAATATTAAAATATAAACTCCATAACCTCTGGCATAGCACTAGAATGGATTACATCTTATCCAAGTGACAGAAAGCAAATTATGAGCTATTCTTACACATATATGACACAAACTGCCAAATCGTATCCTCTTAGCAAAAACTCTGGTGTTCCTCAAGGATCCATTTTTGGACCTCTATTATTTTTGGTGTTTGTAAATGATCTCCCAAATCATCTATCACACTGCAAAACCACCCTTTATGCAGATGATACATCTGCCATTGTTGCAGCTGATTCACTAAATAATTTAATTGAATACACAAACACCACCATACACGAAATGCAGCAATGGTGCAAAAGTAGCAATCAAGTAATAAACAAAGAAAAAACAGCTCATTCAATTTACTTGTAAAAACTACAAAAAACTAACCTTTTAACAAATAACAATGTTACTTGCTCAAACAAGACAACTGACAATAAGTTCTTGGGCCTCCAAATAACAGAAAACCTAGACTGGTCTCCCCATGTTCTTGAAATTGTGAAAAAGTGTTTGTCGGTATCTTCATGATTAGAAAGCTACCTCCTGTTGTATCCATTGACATTCTAAAAATGATATATTATGCCAAAGTGCATTCATATATTTTGTATGGAATTATGTTCTAGGGTAATTCAAGCATAGCTAGTAAAGCCTTCTCTGCCCAGAAACAAGCGGTTAAAGCCATGTTCCAAGTCCCTATCCGTACTTCTGGAAAACCACTTTTCACTGAAGCAAATATGCACACATTGCCCTCTATTTACATCTTGTCATGTGTTTGCTTTGTTAAAGAAACTCCTGATAAATTCCCAATAAACTGTGTATATGATGACTAGAGACCTGCAAAAGGTGGGATTATTTTATAGCCAAAAGTGGTGTTATTTTTTGCAAAAGCGATGTTATTTTACCCTGAAATCTGTGTTATTTTCACGACAAAATATTTCGTGTGACTAAATTGCCCTCCTCCCAGAGGCCCACCTTTTGGCAAAAAGTGTTGGATACCATTGATTAGGGCAAATTTTAACAATTAATAGCATGCTGTATTCAAATTTTATATGTTTGTACATTTCACATAACCAGTTTACATAAGGAGACAAATTACAGTTACATGTCCGTATTTTCAAATGAAAAAATTGCCAGTGTGGCCAAAATTTCTTCTTTTAGACTTGTTCTCCTATTTGTTAGCACAGTGTTGTAGGAGGAAAGAAATCTTTCTGAGTCCAAATTTGCTCAGGGGGTCCAAATCTTTTCAAGGCTCTTTAATGCAAATGATGTTTCAAACAATTGTAGTACCTGAATTGGTTTCATTATATCCACGGAACCCTGGAAATTTTGTTGCTGTAATATTCGAAGTAATTCCCCAAACCTCAACATCAACTTTTCCGTCTCAATTGATTCAAGGCCATGAACGTTTTTCAATTTCGTGATTAAGTCAGGGCTCACCTCCGTTGTGAGAACTACTTGAGGGTCAAAAACTGTTTTCAAATCTTACTCCTCCTGGGACTTCTACTATAAGAGAACAAAGTTTTATTGACGTCTTTGATGCCATCTGCACTAGTATCGACTTTACAGCTTCTGCTTTAGAAGTTGTCATACCTTTCAAGGAATTAGTAGTTTTCTAAAAAAATACCTCTCTGAATATTATTATGGATGCTTTCCGCTTTATTCCACTTCCACCGGCAGAATTTTTTTCAACATTCACCTTATGTTTTTCACTCAAAATGTGTTTCCTGCAGCTCTCCTTCCTTTTCCACGAGACATTCGTGTTGCAAAAAACAACAAAGAATTGTTTTGTCATCAGCACAATATAATCCAGGAGACATCACGTGACTTTTGTGTAACCTTTTTATGTAGCAACATATTATATTGAAGCGAAGCCTGTATCTTGGGGAAGAGGAAGATATTCTAGCACAAAAAAATATCACGTAATGATAACACTATTTCTTTTCCCTCCTCATGTTTATTTCAATTGAAGGAATTTAACTTTTCGTTCATGTGGTGGAATTGCATACTTTCTGATGACAAATGTCATTACTCGAGGGTGGCTCCCGGGAAATTTTAAGTAAGTAAGAGATTGAAAATCCAGCAAATAGGCTAAAAATTAAAAAAAATTGTTGTAACTGCTGTATAAGTGTGGGAGTGGGCAATTTACAGTAATTCTGTAAAATATTCGAAAGGAAAAAAAGTGCCACCACCTGGGATCGAACCAGGCGCTGAACCCTAACCATCCTCATATGATGGTTAGGGTTCAGCGCCTCAACCCACTGGGCTACGACGTCCGTTGAACAAGGCGTGCACTTGCAAAGGATTTATACGGAGGAAGATTCTTTAATAACGTTTTTCTCTCGAACCCGGGCCTATGTGGAAGAAAGCCGTGACACTTTTCCCGTATTCTCTCTATAGTTTCAGAAAATAATTGTCTCGTTTGGATCCCGAACATCTGTCACGCGATGTCTCCTTGTAAGTGCCACAATACCACTTTCCTCAAGATTCCGTAACTCTAAGACATTCGTACGATGACCATATTTTATACCAATCAGAAATAAAGCCTCAAACGAGGTAAGAATTCCAGTTTTAGAAGTACTTCTAGCATCTCTCTCTCTTTTATAGCCCACATTAGCACATTTAAGCTTCATAAAGGCATCTGTGCACCTCACAATTTCCTCAATCATATTACTATCTATCATTTTCTGAAATGCACTCACTTCATCGGTGATGTCTTTTGCACTAGATTTCAGACCTGACATAACTTTCACTATGTTTTTCCCCTTCGTTTTTGTCTTGGTCGTATTGGGTGTTTTTTTCCACTTAAACTTTTCATCTATACTGGAAACCACTACCTTAGATTTCACATTTTTACCCTTGCGTGGGTGAGCCGGTCATTGTGCAGATGCAAGTTGCCCCTTTGCCTATGAATAAATCATCAACACTCTGAGTGGCTGCAGTCCCAGGGCTCCACCTTCGGAAACCTCTTCTTCCGAATCGCTCTCCAAATCATCCCGCTGTATATCCTGTTTTGCCTCCAGAGCTGTCATCGTCGATGGCATTATCGTCCTTTTCGTCTGCTTCGAAGTCCAAAAGTAACTTCGAGTTGATAGCGCAACAGCTTCTGTATGGAGGAGCAAGCGAAGTTTTAAGATTGCAAAAGGCATGTTTTAAGAATCATTTTTTATTTTTAGTTATGGACTTGACTTATAAATGATAAACAAAGGTAAAGTCATAAAATGTACTTACATAGATGGAATTTCCGTTCCCAGCATAGGCCACGGTGTGCACGATGCCAGTGCCTCCTGATATGCTTCGTTTTTAGCAATTCTACAGAAGAAATAAAACAGTGTTCACTTTTGTTTAGTTGAAATGTCAGTTACGATTAATAAAAGTAGCAACTGGTTGGAATGTGCAATAAATATACTCACAGGCGTTGATTTCTTCTGCGTTCACCAGCCTACTCGACACACTTCGTGCGGTCTTCTCTACACGTTTGCTCTCTGCTTCCTCAGAAACTTCTACTTAGAAAAGAAATGTCCACACACCACGATGGGTTAGGCCTGGGCGGTTAAACCAAACTCAATATCAATACTCAATACTCAAAAGTATTGAGATTGACCTCAATGTCAGTATTGGTAATTGAGTTGTCAATTATTGATGTTGATGCTGAGATATTGAGCAATTAACACTTCAATATCTCAATATAAATATTGAGGTCGGTATCTCAATATCAATATTGAGATATTGAGGTCAATATCGCAATATCAATATTGAGTTATTGAGGATCGTCTTCATTTTGAGATTCCTGATTTACTCTCCTCGGTTGTTGCAACTTAGCTTGTAGCCATGCGGAATGGGTCAGTGGGTGCCTCGACTTTAAGTGACTCACAGCATTCGATGTGCCACCGTTGTTTAATGGCAGTATCTTCTGGCACAAAGTGCATTTCGCCTTTTCGCGATCAGGCGGGTCAGTATCTTTAAAATATCGCCATATATTACTGCTGTACGCTTAGCGACGAACATGATGACTCGCTTTGAAACTAACTTGAACACCTGGGCTGAACGAACAACGTGCTCCACCAGCAAGCGGTGTTGTGGGATGAAGCCAGAACTGAGCCCTGCACCACCGCCGCGACAGTTCCTATCTTTACGCTCGGCAGTGTTCGGGTCTCCGGCCGTTTCACGAGCCAACTCCCGAACACTGCTGAACGCCCCCTACCACTCCTACACCCAATGCGATTGCCATTGTTGTCCTCTGCGGGGGTGTGGAGTAGCGTATAGTTAGGAACTTATGAACTGTTTCGGTGGTGGCCGAGGCTTGGCTCGGATGAGAGAAGGGAGGGAACGCCGCGCTCGTTAACTGCTCGATTGGGACCCACGGAAAGATGGAAAACGTCAATATAAAAACGAACTCAAAATTCAATATTCTATAATGAAACCCCAATAAAGAATATAATGAAACCCCAATAAAGAATATTGAGCTCAAACCTCAATAAGAATATTGAGCTCAAACCTCAATAAAGAATATTGAGCTCAAACCTCAATAAAGAATATTGAGTTACACAACCTCAATATTTAATATTGAGATATTGAGGAACAGAATATTGACCCACATCAATATCATATTTATTGAGACTATATATAAAAAATATTGAGTTATACTCAATATATTGAAATTTTGCCCAGCCCTACGATGGGTAGTCATAAAATGAAGGAATAGCGTGGGGTCCCTGATTGGTCCGCTAACGGTACAACGGTTTTCCCTACCAAAAACTGACCGCAGTATACTCCGTACACGTATGTGCCTGCCGGAAGGTGAAGATAATTAGAAAGGAATTTTTGGCATATCAAAGTTATTTACAGCAAACTTGATTTGATGATAGTATTAACATCATTTTGTGAAAGCAGGAGCTCTAAAAACAGTGATGTTGTTTGAACTTTTGTCAAGGATAAACCTCTACCAATCAGTTGTACCATGTGTGTTGAATTTATACATGCATGCTTTGCATTTCACCTTTGCCCATTCTATTTGTCATCTTTTGTCAAAATATCTTCTTAAAGGGATAGGCGCAGCACAAATATACTACTGTCATTAAAACAGGGCACTTTAATTCTTTATAATTTTGCATTTAATGGCTACTTATTCAAGCAATCGGATGGAGACTTTAGTACACAAATAAACACACTGCAACCAACAATAACAGTCTATGCCCGGCACAACTAAATAAACATTATAAACATAATTTTAACATCTTTTACTCTTTAATCTGCATTATAAATATTATAAAATTTGGTTTTGTTCATTTATCTCTCTTGTACTAAAATTAGTCTCAGATATCATTAGCATACCTGCTACATCTTTTTTCAAACTCTAGAGCATACGAATGATTAATTTTTATGTTAAAAGCGAGTATTGCTGACTTTTCTGGGCTCATGGGTTGTCTTTTGGTTTTAAAAATAGGCAAGTTGAGTTTAGTTGATTTGAAAGTTTATTTAATTGTGAATGATGAATCGATAATAATTTTCAACTCCTTGTTTTTCGTTACTGATTCATTATTTCTTACCATTTTCAGCATGGAATGTACGGTGTACCTGACCAGTATGTGCGCTTACAGGAGTATCCTTTCAGTTCTGAGCAGAAAATGATGGCTGTGAAATGCATTCCAAAGTACAGTGAGGTTAGTTAGATTCATTCCGAGTATGTGTATTCCTGTAACTGTTACAAGCACCTATTGTAAATGTTCAATATTTTTATTTTGGCTCTCACTCAACAGAATAAAGAAGAGATGTATTTTGTTAAGGGAGCATTGGAAAGAGTATTACAACACTGTACTAAGTATGCTGACCGATCTGGGGCCAGCCAGCCACTCAATGCAAAGAAGGAAAAAGAAATACTGGCTGATGCATATGATATTGGTTGCAGAGGTTTGAGAGGTAATCATTTGTGTATTTCCAGTGTGTAGGTATCCCATGCTCAACATGAATTCATTTTACACTATATTCATGGTAACATGAAATGCCAATTGTGAAATTATTCCGATTCTGCAAGCAAAATTTCCATTTTAACACTATTGCTGATGTTTATGATTAAGTAAGCTCCTGGTACCATCCACTCTAGTTGATACTCTCACTCTAGTCAAGAATGATATTTGTCTTTATGGGCTGATATCTTAAGCACCCCACTTTGAAGCAGTCCTTCGGGCATCTTGATGCTGCATGACCTAAAGATTAAAGTACTGCATGATATAAAGAGTTTGGCTTGAGGAAAGATAAATAGGTTTAGTTATTTAAAAAATATTATGATATGCTTAACCTTGGATGGGGATTAAAAGTGACTTAACCCTTTAACTGCTCCCATCGTCTATTAGCGATTTGAAGTATGGTTTTAGTAACAAAAAGTTTAACAATTTGTATTCAACAGTAAAATCAGACGATAATTACTCATTGTAAATTTTAAAACGAATTTTCCTTTAATAATAAGTGACAAATTTTAAAATTACGCAAAAATTTAGAAAAAAAAGTTTGCGTTTGGGGAGAGCTTTATTTCAGATTATTTGCGCAGTTAAAGGGTAAAAAGGGAAAATTAAATGAAATTCTGCAATGTTTAAGAGTCTATTTCTTCCTTGCATTGGCTAACGATTACAGGTATAATCCTACCAGTTTCTATTAAAAATTTGTTTACACCTGTGTTGTAGGCAACCCATGCTAAAGCGAAATTGAATACATGCAGTCCTCGACTTTCGTACACAATGCGTTCCTGAAAACGTGTACGAAAGTCGAATGTACGAAAGTCAAACAATAGAGTCCCATACTAATTAGGGGTTACGTTCCCGGAGAGTTAAATATACATAGTAAAACCTCAAATCAATTGTAAGGGAATTTTATTTTTAATACAAAAGTTTAAAAATACATTAATTATATTTAAAAGAACGCGTAATTACTGTAAAAACTACGTAGTATTGATAAACGGTTCTAAAAGAATTCCGTTGTGTACTGAGTAAACATACGCATTTCTAATTTTTCCCAATCAGAAATTAACATTTCACTGATAATGTCCACTGTAACTATAAAGACACAAAACAAGAAGCATCACGACATTTAATTTTTGGACCCTTAAACTTGATGTAATTTAGATTATTATTACAATTAAAGAAGCAACAAAATTTCGCTATTTCCTAAACCGGACAAAAGACAAACGAAAATAGAATGACGTTTCGTAGGTACAGGCTATAAAAAACTTCGTGAATTTCGCATGCACTTCCCAGCATTTCATACATGGTCTATAATTTTATCTTTCCCCTTTACTATTGAACACGAAAAGTTGAACAGCTAAAGTTCAATGATCGTCCGATAGCAGCAAAAGATCCTCCCAGTTCAGCACGTCTAATAATTCCCAACTCTCTTTTCAGGCACATCATATTCTCGTTTTTCACTCATTCTAATCATACGATATTAATTGAATTCAGTAAATAAACAAGTTATACCTTGCTCTAAGTCAGCACTGCCCACGATCGCGTATACTAGCGAGCGAGAACGCCAGATGTAACAATTGAATGCCGTGATGCGCCATGCACCATCGCGGGAAATTCAAAAAATCACGGGAAATTCAAAAATACTGTTCGACAAATGTCAGAAAGTTTGAATTTTGTGTCCGAAAGTCAAATATAAGGTATCAATTAGGAGCGTACGAAAGTGCGAATTGTACGAAAGTCGAGTGTACGAAAGTCGAGGACCGCCTGTATTTCAAATAGGTGAAGTATTCTTCAGTGAACTACTCTCTAAAGTAAACTATAATGCCCATCACTAATTTTAACACCAAATGGTACATTAGTGTGATAATATTGCTAGTTCTATGGCCAGCCTAAGCTTTATTGACAAATTGCTCTGAATCAATTATGTATTGGTTTGTGCTGTGGTGGTTTCATTTAAATCATCCATTCTAGGCTAATCTGATTTTGTTGAGAGATTTATAGCATTTGCTGTAAGTATGTCATAGTTAATGAATTTCAAAGATTCAGTCTTTAAATGGCCGATGCTTTAAACTAGTGATGGGTTGATACCGTTTTTTTTTCTCAATACTCGATACCTAGTACGATACCAGTAAGTACTCACGATACTACTCGATATCACTCGATACCAGGCATTATGCATCAATTTAAAATTTTAAGTCTTGTGGTCTTAAATATATGGTACGCAGAAAAATAACAGGACTGGGTACTAGCAAACTGTAATAACAGTTTTAAAGAGCATCTGAAAGAATAAAAAAACAAGTACCTAGTTCTGATAATTGAGTAATTTACTTAGTTTTATTGAATATAAATATATATTACCATCATAATCATTAAAGTATATGGTGTACATTTTCCAATGTTAAAACAGGAACTACTGAGTCTTTTGTAAATGGTTTAAAATTTCATCCTACAGTGGATATAATTAAATGCTTAAACAATATATTTGAGATCATGTATTTCTAAGAAATCGTAATCATACAAAAATATAACTTGGTAACTTTCCTTTTCAATTAAACTTGCTATGTTTGGTATTAAATAGATCCCTTTTCCTTTTCAATTGTCTTTTTTAAATGAATGAGCTAATATTTGAAAAAATATCACTTCTTTAACTTCAGGTTTTTATTTTTAAAAACTAGCATCTTTACCCTCTCAGGGTTCAATCTATTCCTTTTTTGGTCACAAATGAGGCCTGCAGTACTGAAGTCTTTCAGAAAATACAGTGGCTGGAGGAACACACAAATATTTTTGGGCCAACCTGTGAAGGATAGGGTAGGTGGGGCATTCTTTCCAATAAAGAAAATTGTCTGAGCTTGGTTGCAGTAATGGCTCATGTAGATAGGCCTTTACTTCCTTTTCATTTGTATCTGAAAGACTTCTTCCTGATTTCATAATTCTGGAATACAGGGTCCACATTCCAGAAGAAGTCCCGTGCACTGAGGTTTCCATTGTTGAAGGAGTTTCCTAAATAACAAATTTCCTTTATTCTTAGAACTTTCAACGCAATATGAATTCAATGAAAGTCAGTTGAATTTTTTTAATTAATCAAAAGGCATTTCTCTAAAATTAAAGCATTGAGATTGGTGCTATGGGGTAGCAATTAATGATCTGTAGCATTCTATTTGAAGATTAGTATTTGAAGAAAGGTTTACCCAAAATATTACCTGAACTGATTTATTCCCAGATGTTAAATTGGCTGCCTCAGTTGTTAGTTTTTGTACAACTACCTGAAGTTTATGTTCATCAGTGAACACACTGCCTTTTAAACGTGGATCCAAGAAGGTGGACAAGCAGAACAGTTTATTTTCCTCCAGCAATTGAAAACGGAACTTTAAAGAAGCAAGGAAGTCATTTTTCATACCACTTAGTCCCAAACCGAGAAGACCATGCCTCTCTATTTCATTCACAATGCTTTTAGCAATTGGTATCACTTCAGAAGTTATGGCATTTGCTAAACTGAGATTTAATGTAGAATGGAATGAATAGAATTTTTATTTAAATCTATTAATACAAAAACAATAATTGGGTAACCCCTAAGGAATACACCTGTATTGGGGCTAATATCATGTTATCCATGCAAAACTGCTAACAAAATATACATAAGTAGAATTGTACACAAACAAATATTAATAGAATCCTGTGAAAATTATGACAATAATAGGGGAATTGACACAACGATAAAACACTGATAACAGTGGTTCTGAGTTAGATAGATACATACATGATTTGCTGTTGTAGAACATTAACAAAAACAATAACAAAATCATTTCAAAAGCTTTCATTTTTCTACAATTAATTCAGTTTTTATTACATGAATATTACAGAAAAAGACCTCCATATTTTTTATAAGAATTAGCCAGGATTTTATTTCATAAAGAAACTTGCGGATGTTTTTTTCTTCTTTGATGTATGTGGGAAGGAAATTAAATTTTTTTCTTGAGATATATAAAAAACATCTTTGGTACAAAGTCAGATTGGCTTTTGGTAGAGAAACATCATTTCTTTGACGCAAACTGATGATGTGTGACTTAGGTAACAAATTTGCTTCGTCACCACTTCTTAGATAAAAAGTTTTTAATACTTTATAAAAAAACAAGTATCTGAGAGGCAATATTTTCAGTTCCAAGAACAATGGGAATGCATGGGTGAAACGGTTTTTATGCATTATGACACGGTACTATCCTCTTTTGCAGAAATAGTACAGGGTTTATTGCATTTCTATAGGCTCCTCCCCAGCAATTTAAACCATAGCTTAGTTTAGACTGTACAAGTGCAAAATAGATGATTTTTGGGAAATTCAATGGACATTTGAGCCGTTTGAAATAAAACTTTGAGAGGCAGAGCCGAAGTGTTGTAAATAGGCAATTGATGTGATGTTTCCATTTTAGTTTATTGTCTAGGATTACTCCCAAATATTTAAATTCTGTTACATTTCCAATTGAGATGCAAATTATACAGTGTCCTACTGTACAGTCCGGTGAATGACATTTTACTTCCCAGTCGATTTTATATCTGTTATATAAGTCATACACCATGTAGCTCTGTCAAATACTTTTAAAATGTCTATAACATCCTTCATGAGGTCCCATTGCATTGAGGAAAGCTCAGCCGGAAGTTTCATATCTGTTGATGCCAGAAGTACTGCATGCTTTTGCTTGAAAAACCTTTCCATCATGTGCAAGGTAGAATTCCATTGGGTTTTTTCTAGGGATGAGTCTATTCCACTTTTTTTCGATTCCGATTCCAATTCCGATTCCTTCAAATCGATTCCCGATTCTCGATTCCGATTCCATTGATTCTTATTCCTTCTAACAGGTGGGATATTGATTTATCTGTAGCATTGCTGTCATTAAAATTTAAGAATTGAATGGAATAAAATAACAAAACAATTAAGTGGCCCAATAAGTATATTTACTAAAAATAGCAAAATAGTATGATAGCAATATATCCTCAGGTTAAATAAAATAATAAACACCTACTGTTTTAGACAAACATTGTGAACTTAATAATGTACCGTGCACTATGTAATTAAATTTAGATGACTATCCAGCATTACTTATGCCGTTCTGATGTTTTACATAATATATTATGTATAAAATTAGTATTTTATTTAACCACCAAAGTAATACGCTTAAGGATGCTCACCCATATACACTAAAAAAAACACAAATATAAAACCTGTTACACGTGAGAGTTAAAATGACAAATATTCAATGAAAATGACAATCTATTCAATATTTTTGCTAAGGAAAACAAGCATTTTTACTCTGTCAGGAACGAGTCTATTTCTTTTTGCATCGCATATATTCCCTGCTGTACTGAATAGTCTTTCACTAAACGCAGTGCTAGGAGGAACACACAGATACTTGAATACAATATTTTTAAGTCTCAGAAAGACACTGTTATCCCAGTAATGGGAAACTTTTTCACCGTCTTTTGGATCAAGGTTTTTTTCTCCTAGGTACTGCAGCAGTTCATTTTCGCAAGAAGAAGCACTGCAATCAACTTGCTCAACACTTTTGCAAAAGTAGTCTTTATAATGGGACCACAGCCCCTTACTAGACTTATCACCAGGAGAGTCTAAGGTGGAGGTTGCATTTTCAACTGCTGGTTCATTAAGTGAGGTTGAATCCGTCTGTGTCAAGGCCACCATTTCTTTGATTATTTTCACCTTTGCGGCTTCAATAGCATCAGGGTTTTGAAAAGGTGTAGCTTTAAAGCGAGGATCCAATATTGTTGCACAAACATAGGTCAAATTTGCTTCCACATTAGGGTAGCGGCGTTTCAGGGATGATATAAAATCATTCTTCAGTCCTTGAAGTCCAGAACCTTGGCAATTCGAGTTCTCCACAACATTTTTTACTGTATGTATAAGTGGAATCACCTGAGGAAAATTATTTAAAAATCATCCTGTCTCTTTTCTTGATTATATAGTATAAAATGCTTAACCTCATTCAGATTTATTTATGCCCCATACCCTCTTGTTTTCTGGTAACCTTTAGCCTATAAAATTTACTATTTATACTTCCCATGAAGCAAAATGTTTAGCAAAAAATGTTATTTTAAGGAGGTCTATTGAAAAAAAGCATAAGAAAATTGTAATATCCACTAATAAATATGTTAGTACGGTAGTTGGATTGAGATACCCTGTAAAATAGTAGCCACTAGGCTATATGAATCAACAAATCTGATTAATAATATTTAGGTAATTTGCAGCTCAAGCTTAAGAACCTAAATTCAACTAAAACAATGGTAACAGATGCAAACAAATGGTGGTGGTAACAAATAGTAATTTACAATAAACCTACCTCGGAAATAGTTGAAGATGATTTGCTCACTTGAAGAGTTGCTTGCTCAAAAATCTCAAGAATGCTTCCAGCAAATTGCATTGTCATCCAAACATCAGCAACCATGTCCACAGAAAGTTTGATGTCACTCTTACTCGAAACTAAAATTATCGCTTCTTTCTGCTCAATTACTCTCCGAAGCATGTGGAGGGAGCTATTCCAGCGGGTTGGTTCATCCTGTATCATCCTATGCTGCGGCAGTCTTAGCTGAATTTGATAGGTTTTTAATAACTTTGAGTTTTTTGCAGAATGTTTGAAACTTCCCACAAGTTTCTTTGTTTTCTTCAGTAGAGTCGTAATTTTTTGGTTGTTCATCAAGCCATCTTTAATTACCAGTTGCAGTGTATGCGCTACACATGATATTGCTTCAAACTGTGATCGGTTCAGAGCCATGGTTATGTCTGTTCCATTGTCCCTTATGATAGCAACAACTTTAGAGGATATACTCCAGTCACTGAAAACTTTCAATAAGAAACTCTTGAGGTTGACAGCAGTATGGGATACTTCAGTAAAAAGCACTACTTCCAGGCACCTGTGTGTCATTCTGAGGGCATACTTTGCTCCGGAATAGAAGTGTGCTGTAACAGCCATATAGTCCTCATTTGCAATAGATGTCCACATATCTGTTGTAATAGCCACATATCTGGCCAAATGCAACTCTACCTTAACATTTTGGTGCACCTCACTGTACATTAGGGTGCCTCGTTTTGCCACTTTTTTCTAGGAGCGAATCGTAATACCCGGCAAAAGTTGCGTACCCGGATGGATATTACAGATATGATTTTTTTTCCAAATCGGATAATATCTTCTGCTCGCTACTTTGCCTTAAAGTTTCGAAAATTTCGACGAAAAACGCTAAAATTGTCAATAATTTATATTTGGTTTGAGCGAGCACACTTTTTTGGTAATGAGATAAAACTTAGGACTGTAATTGACATTTAAGCGCAAATGCGCCAACTATATTGCACTTAATTATCGAGCAGATGACCTTTTACGGTGCCCCCGAAAGCGCGGTTGCGTGGTAGGCAACCCGCAACGCACTAACGCATTTTACGCGCTGCCTGCAAAAAAAAAAAAAAACGTTATTATCATCTGCACGTTTTTGTTATCATCAGACTTCAAATATCTTTCGAAAATAAAAAATATATATTTCGATCTATTATACGTTAAAATTGGTGGCCCAGATGAATTCTCCGATGGTGATTCATAATCGCAATAATTTGATTTGCCGTGACCAGCGGTTAATAAAAGAACGAAAAACGCATGCATTGCTTCCCGATCCCGTGGTTTCCAATTTTTTTTCTCTGAGAGTTGCTCATGAACACGCGCCATTTCAGGGTTCGTCGGTTTGTCGCTCTTGCCAACATTTTCATGTTTCCGAGGCCTCTTAGGTATGATCGTCGCAGCACCCACGTGCCGGGCGTATCCTCCGCGCGGGCAAGGCTGACACCGCGGCCGCTTTGGTGTGTTGCGGCCTTTATGCCCCAAGCTTATAGTCTATGCTCAAAACATTTATCTTCCTGGAATCGATGGAATCGGAATCGACTTTAGGCGATCGATTCTCGATTCCGATTCCGTGCCCGAGAATCGGTGGAATCGAGAATCGACATTTGGAATCGACTCATCCCTAGTTTTTTCATCTTGAATTTAATTATGCTTCTTTAAACCAAGCTCATTTTGTGCAGCATGCAAAATTTTTGTAGCCTTCGAGAAATGTTTGAAGTGACCAACAGTTAGGCGGCATATAGAAATTAGGTTTGTAATAATTTTATTCTTCATGATTCCATCTTTCACCACCAACTGAAGTGTATGAGCCAGACATGATATGAGGTGAAAGTCGGTCTTATTCATGGCACATTCCATGTTCATTGCATTATCATGAACGATAGAGACAACTTTATCTTAAATATCCCATTCCAGTAATGTTTCAGTCAAAATGATTAAAAAGTGAAGGGCTGAATGGCTTATTTCTGGAAATGGGGCAACCTCAAGGCACATATGCTGGTTTTTTAATGAAAAGTCTATAAAATGGACAGTCAAAACCAAGTAATCGTCATTTGAAGCATATGTCCACAAATCTGTAGTCACACCAACATGCTGAGCTTCTTTCAATAAGTCTTGCACTTCACTCTTTGTTTCTTCATACAGCTCCCGAATTCAGATTTTGAAAGGTATTAATTTTGGGTCACCAGGTTTATACTTTGTCTTTGAGTCCTGAAAAAGTTGCAAAGTAGGCTGTGAAATCTTTAAACTTTGTGTTTCCTGTGTAAAGTTTTTCAAGATGAATTCCAAGTTCCACAAAGTAACGCCTGAAACCATCAATTTTTTTAGGCTGTGAAAGCCTATTTTGGAATCTTTTGGATGATGTAGCTTCCTCTGCAACATTACTAGCAATGGTGTCTTCTGTATGATCATCAGCAGTCTAGAGTTCTCTGGGATTTGCAAAACCTTTTAAATTCCATCTGATAAATGCATCACCTACCATCGCTTTGTGAGCTGTTTTTCAGTGTTTAATCAAGTTTGTATTGTGATGAGATTTTCCACCACGAGACAGTTTCTTAAAACACAAGGTGCATATGGCATACTTATCGTCGGCAGCATCCACTTTATAATATTTCCAGTCATTACTATTAGCGTCGCTCGTTTTTTAAATTAGTTTTACCAAATGAACACTATCTGCATTCGATCCGGAAAATGGTGTGCACTCTTTACCATAAACTCGCACGTCATTCAATAGTGAAAACTTGAGGTTAAATAGTGTTTTTATTTTTCCTGCGTACACTTCACGACGCGTCGCAATGGATGGAATTGCACGCAACCCAACAGAGTAATATCTCGATCCTTAGTAGGGATTGATTGGATCAATCCCTACGGTCAACAAGTTCAGTGCAATCGTGCAATCGACCGAGATTTGAGGCAGCAGTAGCCATGGTAGTAGTGAGAGTAGCTCTTCTTCTCCATCCAAAATGAACACCATCTGCATTCGATCCGGAAAACAGTGTGCACTCTTTCCCATAAACTCGCAGGTCATTCAATACTGAAAATTTGAGGTTAAATTGCTTTTTTATTTTTATTTCGTACACTTCATGACAGATAAAATTGCGTGCGACCCAACCGAGCAATATTTCGATCCCTACAATCGACCGAGATACGAGGCAGCAGTAGCCATGGTAGCCTCTGATATCTCCATTGTAGTAGCGAGAGTAGCTCTCCTGCTCAAAGTTAGATTGTTTACGCCAGTCCCTAACTATAAACTTTGATACTTATGGTTTGTGCAATTGTTGGAAGTAGGTTCCACCATGTCAATATCCCTTTAGAACACTTGAATTGAGCAGCACTGACAATATATCCCTTCAAATTCATTCAACACAGAAATCCATCCACACGTTTATTTAATAACGCATCAAATGCTAGGTATGGCAAAGAGTGATATTATTTATTCTCAGGCTGTAGTTACTCGACTTATAATTTTTCATCGGAAGTTATGGTATACAGTCGAATATGTCTGCAATAAAACTCAAGATGGTCAGACTTGCATGATTGTTGCATTTAAATACATACTTGGTTACATTCCACGATGTGGAAGGTTTCTCGACTGTTGAATTAAAAGTTAATTGTCGTGACTTAAAGAATTTTCACTATACATATCTACCTGCGATATGACCATGGTGAACCCTGGAAATGTTCGTACTGCAGCCTCCAATCATAAATAATCTATTGTTGCGATATATACACTAGTAAATCACAGCTGTTTACATAAGTAAGGTTGCTACAAAAGCTTCAATAAAAATTACCTGCAACTTCTAATTGAATGTTTACACACATTTTTTTATATTTCTGATGAGGCAATAAAATCGTTCTTGAAAAGCTAGCATTTCAAATCGTCAAAGGTCATGGTTAATACTTAAGAGTGAAATAAGAATGTCCAGTACTTAATTCCAATTGATAGTTTTTCTGAATTAATTGCCATTGACAGTTAATGGAATTGAAAAAGTTGTTGATTGGCGAAAAATGATTTTTTTCTGCCAAGTATTCATTTGCTCGATATGTACTATGGAAATTTTGCTAGTACTCGCTCAATACTCGATACCTGAAGTTTCAAGGGTATCAAGGTATCGAGTGTCCCATCCCTAATTTAAATTCTCCAACCGCATCATGTCATAGTTAGTTGATATCAAAATAAACCTTGGACCCTGTGATAAATTACATCTTTCTGTCAATAGTTTCCACTGTTTTTCAATGAGGATTATTTAATTGCTTGTTACTGTTTTTTTTTCTAGTTGTGGGAATGGCAAGGGGATCTTCCCTTCAAGATCTTGTGTATGTAGGTCTGGTTGGAATTTGTGACCCTCCACGGCCCAATGTCAGAGAGTCAATTCAAATTCTTCAGCAGTCTGGTGTGAATATTAAATTGGTTACTGGTGATGCTCAGGAGACAGCTGTCGCTATTGGTAAGAGTATTTTAGTTCACTCCAAGATTTTAGCAAATACTGTAGCCTGAAAGCATCTTTCTCTTTTAAATAAATCTTGGTACTTGACACCTATGTGAAGAACTCCTTTATGGTTAAAAAAAAACATTATTTAAAAAATAAGCTTAATGCTGACACAAAAACTGAAGCTACTATCCTCCATACATGGAATATTTTCTGAAGCCATTATTTTTTACACGTATCAGGAAATGCTAAATTCAAGTTATTCTGTAGATGTCCTGATGAGCTATTAATTCTTGAGTTCTTTTGTATTATTTTTTTCTTTTTACATTATGTCTATCTGGAGTGGGAGTTCTGGTCAAATGGTTAGTTCCATTATGTTTTGTTTTCCATGCACTAATTAATTTTTATGATTTGATTTCAGCGTCCATGATTGGTCTTGACACTCAACACATGCAAGTTTTGTCTGGTGAAGAGATCGAATCTCTGAATGAACAGCAGCTTGAGCAAATTATTACCCGAGTCAGTGTTTTCTACAGAGTTACCCCCCGGCACAAATTGTGTATAGTAAAGGTAATGCTTTTATGTTAAATTGTTTTTAGGCATAGTGTGAAACATTGAAAAAAGAACATTGGTATATGAAGTGGTCTTCTGAATTCAGGAGAGTTGATAATTTTATCCAGGATTGGTTGAGCCATTTTAGGGGACCATGAGGTAAAGGAGGGAACCACCATTAATAGTTCATGAATTTGTCTATGACGTTTTCAAGTACAGTGTGTCCTCGTTTAACTTTGTTAACTCGTCTCTGAAAAAGTAGACGTTAAGCGAAACAACGTTAAACTATGCAGTATTTCCCATAAGAAAATGTAAAAAATTAAAATCGATTCCAAACTTAACAATTCTTCATTTCATAACAATAACGATTTTCGCACAGCACAGCGATAAAAGGTTGGATATATGGCATTATTGAATGAAGCGTTCAAACTAATTTTCTAAAACGTTTTAATGGAGAAACTTTGATATTTTCACTCACAAAAGAAATTTTGGAATTATTCTCTATCCTGGCGGCACGAAAACTACAAGTGATAGGAACTTACTGTTACTAAAAATACAGGGGACCTGGTTGAAAGGCGTCATCAATGGATTAATGCACAAAAATTGCCAATTTCCTTAAAAATTTGTGTTTTTATAGACTACTTCGCTTCATCCTCCGCCGATTTATGGCGTATTTTAACTACGCGGGCAGTGGAACAGATGGAACCACTAGTGAGAAAGCTTCATATCTTAGATGAAACAAACTGAAAAAGCATTTTTAAAACAATAAGCACCAGGTTTCCCTCCTATATTTCTGATATTTAGTGCTGTTAGCACCGGTTTCCCTCTGATTGTGAGTAAATAGAAATGTCTGTCCTTCACAGCAGGAGCGTGCGCATGCGAATGCAATGAAGGGCAAAAATTTCGCTCGCTGCTATCGCAAAGACTTAGGAAATCAATGAAAATAGTGAGTGAAGTAGGGAAGCTCGGTGCTGTATACATATTTTTTTAAATTTCGTAACAATTTCTTAGGAAAAGTATCACCCTCGACGATTTACTGCATCATGGAGGGTTTAGAAAACTTCCTCTTCAACTGATTCCTCTAAAATTAATTCAACACGAAAAACATGTTTTCGATTCACCTCAAACAGCAGTGTATCAACTTTTTCTACCACCAATTCTACCTTATGGTGGCATGGTATTTTCAGGTATTTTTTCCTGTAGATATCTGCCCCTGGATCCACCATTCAGACATGGAATTATTAATACCATGCCATTCAAGATGGTACACAAAATTGGTTTGAGTTTAAAATCATCCGATGCATTGTCCCCCAATAACAGCGTAGTAGATTAGATTGCTTGTCCATTGTGCCAACCCCATGCCTGTCTGCCACATGCAGACAGGGGACAAGAGCGCCACGGTGAAGGTATGTATGGTCACCCATCGAACCCCCGTCCGGGCCCAACATTGCTTAACTTCAGTGATCTTACGGGAACTGGTGTGTCAATGTGGCTGGGCCCTTGCCCAACAGCGTAGTAAATAATAAGCAAATATAACAGTTATGAAACAAATAATGCAATAATTATTCGCTCAGGTGAACCTTTTACACACGCTATGGGGAGTTAACGCCAAACTTTTCCGCCAAATGGAAATGATGCATCAGATGTGCCAAAGTCCTATTTGTTATTAATTTTTTTTTGGTTGTGCAAAATTTGAACAATGTTATCGTGAAGCACTGATGACGTTGAACGATTAAGGGTATTAATTGTTGGACAACGTTATCGCGAAACAACGTTAAACGGGACAACATTAAACGAGGACACACTTTACCTCTTCTTAGTTTGATCTCTAATAAAATCTCTTATGATAATTCAGAGAATAAACCAACTGTGAAAGTTTTGCTGATGCCTTGTTAATTTCAATTAACATCATCTGGGGTAATTATAAAATTACAACATAGGGGCAAAAAAAGACAAAGCAGTTGCAGCTGCTGACTTGTAGCTGAGTGTCACTCTTCATTTAATGTCATTGTGCACCTGGCTTATGCAGAAGTCAGTTCCATGCTTTTCTTGGTTAATGTTCTAATGAACTATTATAAATATGTGATATGACTTTTTTATGATGCTTAAAGTTAACGATAATGTTAATTAAAATTTATGGAACTTCTTCAACAATTTCGTAATTGGTTTTTTTCTGATGGAAACTCAATTACCAGGGAGCCTTAGGAAGTTCACTAGAACCCCACTTTTCAAAACCCCCATCTCAGAGATGGTGCTATGGTAACCATACATCTTCGAATTAAGTTAAAGTGAAGGCTTCCATGGTGGTTTGATTTAAAAATTATGTATCTGGTTTACTCCTGCGATTATCATGTTTCATAGGAAAATATTTCATGTGCATTAAAGTCTTATTCTTCAAGTTGAAGCGTCTAAGTGGTTTTTTAATTGGTCTTGTATATTTTATTGTTAAGTCGCCACCCTAATTGGCTGTTGTTATCAACTTTGGAAAAAAAATCAGTTTTCAAGGCCAAATAACATAAATAGGGAAGACAGCTACACCCTCACCATCCGTGGAAACTGACTTTTTTTTTCAAATTTGAAAACGATCGAGCAAATCAGGGTGGTGACTCAACAGTAGAATATGTATATAAAACAATTAGAAAACCGCTTAGACACTTTGACATTGATAAGCCGACAGTAATACCGGTGAAGTATCATCCCATGAAATATGGATAATCACGGGAGTAAATGTAAAATATTGAATTCTTTAGCATCTTCTACTGCATAATTGCAAGTCCAGAAAAAACGTAGACCCTGTTCTAATTCTGTTCATTCAGTCACACAGGCATTCAAACGTAAATTTGTGTGGGTTCATGCATGGTGAAATCAGGCTTTTAGGGACATGACTATTTTTCAGGGATAGTAGCTACGACAGGTATCCATGTCCTATTTCTCATCATTTTATCGCATAATTTTTCCATCCCTAAGCACGCATAAGAATTTGAACTGCCACCAATCCGATTGCATGGCAGCAAGTATGGTATGTGGTGTTACACAGAATGTTAAGAGAATTTTTTACATTATGGAAATGCTGTTAACAGCTAATGCAAAAATAACCATGCGATAGGAGAAATTATGGCTCAAGCTGCCATTTTCCCCATCATTCGAGGTCTAAATGATGTGATGACTTTTTGTAGAAAATGACTAGGTAATCCCAGCATGTGAGGGAAGAATGCACGATTATTCATGCATTTCACACGTTTGATGTATCCTATTCGGCAAAAATGATTTGCTCGGTGTCTTATGTCTGCAAAGAGAGAATTTTGGTGATCTAGTTTCTCCCCATGGTTTGTAAAAACGTTCAATTTATTCCTGGGAACGGGATCCCAACTTGGTAATTTCAAAAACTTAGTATTTTCGAATATTTCCATGTATATAGTACGTATAAGCTTTTGGTCGGGACCAACAGTTTTGCTTCATATTTTCATGCTTCGTATTATGGAGTTTCTGCTGTATTTCTGAAAAACTGATTTCTATTTTCCTGCTTTTAAAAAAGTTCATAAAAATTATAACTATTTATTTTTTAGTTTTGCTTGGAATAATAGTTCATTACCAATGTTGTCTCTTTTCCCTATTTTGGCTAATTGAAGTTTCACCAAACTGGTTGTGAAATAACCCAGAAAAGAACAGGAAATTCATTTCTGTTACTATTTGGGCATCCTGGGAACTGCTGGTCTGGATATCAGGAAAATTTATTGATTTCCTGGACTTTTGATTGGGTATCATAATTTTAGAAAAGATCTTGATTGTCCTGAAATATTGATGAGGTTATATGTTAGAAATGTGTTTTCATTTCATTACATCAGGGCTGATATTACAATTCGTGGATCTCTCCATTTTTCGGGTTTGCGCCGCGTTGGTTGTCATAGGTTGACGACAGTTTCGCCGGGATTCCACCAGGCGTCCTGGCGAAACTGTCGTCAACCTATGACAACCAACGCGGCGCAAACCCGAAAAATGGAGAGATCCACGAATCCAGAACGCCACGGAAAACTACAAACTAACACTAATATTACAATGCTATGCTTATGGGGTAAGCCCTCATCATGTGGAAGCTACCTATTCATGGCTCATACTCAGTACCATGTACAAGTCCACTCTTGGCAAGTTTTAGTGAAACCTGATGATGGATGTTTAAGCTGAAACATAAGTCGTTTCATAAAGTTTTATTTGTTAGGTGGAATGTTGCTATTTCATTGGATCTATCATTAAGCCTAAGGTATACAAATTATGTGTAGTTAACTCTTCCTCCATATTTGTTACCAATATACATACTGTAATGGAATTTTTGAAAAATTATGGTAGTTTTCAGTTAACTGATTAATTATAAATTCTTTATATTCGACATCAATTGCCTAATAACCTGCCTTCATTGCTTGTTCCAAGTACATACTTTTGTTTCCATAAAACTTAATATGTTTAACAACACTAATCTTGTTTATAAATATGTAGTATCTTCAAATTAATCAATTGTGGCGTTACTTGGTGGAAATTATTGATTTTATTCATGATAATAAAAAACAATACAAATGCTGCTATTTCCACAAATTCCACTATTTTTTAATGCTGTTGACCGGTTTTGGCATATAAAGTGTCATTATCAAGACAAACAGTTTGTCTTGATAATGACGCTTGACAATTGACACTTAAGATGTCGAAACTGGTCGACAGCAATAAAAAAAATATTGGAATTTGTTGTGTTTTTTCTCATTATGAATGTAGTATCATGTTCATTGGAGTCATATAAATGAATATCATGTATCATTTTCATTCAATCAAGTCTGTATGAATGAAATGTCTCCAAATGTGTAATACATGCATGTTGTTCAAAGAGTAAATCCTGCTTTGCTTATTTGGCTCAGTGAAGTGAAATTTGGTAGCTGAAGCACCATGTATTGAAATATGATATATTTACCTTTTTAGTGCTTGGAATGATATGAAATATGTAGTATAAACTGTTAAATCAACTTGTCAAATCAATAAATGTTGAGGCCTTAATTCAGAGTAGGTTTTTAATGGAACTTAAACGAACTTAGTTAAAATGCACATAATTTACTTACGTATTTTTGCTGAATATGATATCCTGAATGTTCACAGGCACTTCAACAGAATGGTATTATTGTTGGTATGACTGGTGATGGTGTGAATGATGGTGTAGCCCTTAAGAAAGCAGACATAGGAATAGCAATGGGTAGAAATGGTACTGATGTGTGCAAGGAAGCAGCTGATATGATTCTGGTGGATGATGATTTCCACACAATCATGTAAGTTGGGATTTTTCTTTTTTTTCTTTTTAGAGTTTTAAAGCAATGATTTTGTATCTCAACCATATTTCAATTGTATTACTAATGCTTCCCAAGTATTAAGAGTTTATTGTGCATCTTACATCATTTCTAGTCCCTCCACTATTTCAGCACTTTTCAGAAGGCACCCAGGGAGATCAGTGATAATCCTGACCGTTCTTTGCTTCACAGGCCAACAATAAATCATAGAGAGTTACATCGCAGAATATACCTATTCACTAGCAATTAGGTTTATGCAGCAAATCACGTTTCCCGATAATTATTATACATGTCGGTACTATGCTAATTTACCGCTGTAGTAAGAGGCTGCATGATTACATGTACCACATTATTCAATGCACTAAATTAATTTTTGGTTATTTCAGAAGTCACTTTCATTTGGGGCTGTAATTGCTTTTTTACTTGTATCACTTTTTTATGTTCTTCACTCCTCTATCATTTCATTAACGCTTTTATTCCAGTGAAATATTCATCTGTACGATTAGCTGGTACTTCATTGACTTACATGCTTGACAAATAATGCCCCGTTTAAATTACTAGTTTTCTACTCCAGTAACTCAAAAGCCAGTAAAAAGTTCAGTGTGTGAACACTAGTTTGCACGAACCCTAGTAAACTCATTTGAGTTGTTGTTTACCATGCAAGAGTTACTTCAGTTGAATGATGGTTACTATGGTTGAATCATGGTTACTACGGTTGAATGATGGTTACTAGCATTTGAGTTACTAGTGCAGAAAGCTAGTATTGTAAATGGGACTTAAATGTATTTTATAAACTATTATAAGCTAGTTAGATTTTGTAAGCTATTTAAGTGTATTGAGACCTTTTGCTCTCGCCGATATAAACATTGAAATGTACAAAGCAGTTGTTTGAAACTCTTCAGATTTTATTTATTTATCTTTTAGATCTGATTTTTTTTGCCATTTGTTTGTCATGGTTGCCATAGTAACAGCTTTACTGTCACTACTGCAGCCCGAGAGCAACAGTAGGGGCAGAATAATTCACAGTAGGAAATATCAACAATTGACTTACATACGTCATTGGTAGAGATCCGTGAAAGTGGTTTTATTTTTTGCTAAAATTCGTTTTAAAACTATGCGACTTCGGTGTTATAGAAAATCTTGGCGGTGTTATTATAATTTAACTTTTTTTGCACATTTATAGGTGTTTATTTTTTGGTACACATTTTGTGAATGGATATACTTTTATTTAGCATTATACATAACATATTTAATAAAATGTTGATTGTACTACATTTTTTATAAAACCAAATGAACGAAATGGTTCAAGTTACGTTATATTATAGAATGAGCAATAAAAGGTGCCAAGGGAAGGTAGATAGCAAATAGATGCAACAAAATCGTTTAGTATTGATTACAGCTGTTGCCCATCACAATCGGTCAAGAAAAGCAGTGAAAGAAGCACGCATAACTAAACACAATTAGAAACAACGAAACTTTACTTGGGGGTGTGTTGAAATGATTTTTTTTGCATTGAAGTACAGTGGAGCGCCGAATATTCGACGATCCGTCGGCTAGAAAAAAAAAATTCACATGGACGTGGTCCATAGAGTCGTGTAATATATTGTTTTACTCCTTGTTTATTTGACTATAAAATGCATTAATTAAAAAGTGTTTAAATGTAAATGTTTTGCTTCTACGGTTGAAAGAATGAAGAAAAACACGCGAAAAACTAGGAGAACGGCAAAATGGTCCTCTTCTTTATCTCGTCACGGCCAAAATATTTGATCGGTGCACTTTATTGTTTTATATGAAGAGAACAACATCTCCGCATTACAATATTCTTTTAAAATTCAACCGCTTTAGCCTAATAATTCAGTTTTTAGTAGTCCGCGCACATAGTACGGAGCACGGATCGTCCGCGTCCATGTGAAACGCGTCCAATGTGTTTTTCCTGCGGCAAGTTATTCAATGAAGCTGTCTACTGCATTACGGTGAGTCACCGCAATTACTGCTCCGCATCGATGCGTTCCGGGCGTGTGAGTTTATATTTCTGCTGTTCCGTCGCTGTGTTATTTTTGTTAAATTTCTTTCAGCACATCATGGATTCAGAATATCCAATTCTTCAGGATAGAAAGTGCGTCGTTCTAGATATTTACGAGAATGTGAGGATTGATAAATCGGAATCGAAGAGAGAGTCCGTGGCTAATTTAACGGCGAATTCTGGTGGAGATATCACGTCGAGGGGGAAATGGCAGCACCGAAGGCGCAAAGATATGACACCGTTCCAGTGAGCAGAGTTCACCACAACCGGTCTTTAATCATATCCAAAAAGTAGTGCATCGCGGTATATTATAAAATTAATGTGTGAGGTTTAGTTTATGTGAAACTTGAATTATTATAATTTTATTGCATTTTTCTTTTATATAGTTCAGGGCGCGAAGTATATTACGCGAATGCGATATGCGCATGAAAAAGCAAGTTATTGGCCTTTGGATCATAATGAGATAGAGCAAATGAACTTCAGCAGCATTAAACAATGAAGGCCTAGGCTTTAATCGATATAATTTTATTACATTTTTCTTTTATATAGTTCAGGGCGCGAAGTATATTACGCGAATGCGATATGCGCATGAAAAAGCAAGTTATTGGCCTTTGGATCATAATGAGATAGAGCAAATGAACTTCAGCAGCATTAAACAATGAAGGCCTAGGCTTTAATCGATTTTGACTCATTGCATTTGCGATTTTTTCGCTAATTCACGTAAAATTCGTGAGAAAAGCGCATTTTCATTTTATTTACTGATTTTGTGGTATTTCGAATTATTTCGCGTTATTTCGTGATATCTCGTCTTGCGAATTTCACGGATCTCTAGTCATTGGTCACTACACAGTACTGCCAGTTGATTAGGGAACACTTAAGCAGTACTGGCTGTGAATTTTGGAAGGCACCCACGGCATTAGGAAGTCAAGGCATTAGTATCCATCCTAGGAATAGGTGTCCTCATAATTTTGGCTCCGCCAACTTTTCCTGTTCATTACATGCCAAATATTCACACTTTGTGCGACTAACTCTGAAGTCCAAACTTATACTGTGTATTGGTCGAGATATAAATCTGTACTTTTGCATCAGATGGATTCTGCAATAAGTATGATATAATCTGATTATAATGGACACCATGATGCTTCTCCCTATATATCAGTTGTATTGGTGTTGATAACCAAATTAAATAAGGACTAGCAGACCTGCTGCCTGCTTTGCAGGCAGTCTCTGTCTGGTGTGCTCTTGAAGTGAACTTGGTATTTTTTCTTTTTTTTTGCACTAATCAAGTGGAAGCAGTGGGAAATGTGGCTAAATGAGTGTACATATATGTTTCCCAAAAATGATAAAAAACATTCAGAATAATTTTTCTTCCCCAAAACAGCAATTGCATTGTTTTAAACCTTCCCATCCCATGCAAATTTGAGAGAGAAATAAGGTGGCGTGAACTTGAGGCACGATCGCCTGTGGGGCCCGGCATGCATTGCAATGCCTCTTTTTCTTTTCAAGGAGGCGCACATATTCAAAACAGACACATTTACATGTTCAAAATTAATGAAAGAAAATGATATTTTGTGTAATAAAATTGAGTTGAAAGTTTTATTCCAGTGCTTTCGGATATACAATATGTTTGGTCCTACCACCCTCTACAAAAACAAATTACTTTTTTGGCATGTCCCACTCATGAGCATGCAACATATTATTGACCGCGTGAAAATCATGGATTTTCCAGATTTAATCCACACACTTGAAGCGATTTACCTTGTGCATTGATTGTCATTGAGAATTCAAGGCAAACGGGGAACTGTAGTCATTTGAAATCAAATGGCATGTCGGTGAGAATGATGGGAATATGCGGAATAAGTACATCTCCTTTTGATTTGCCATTCAGAATTGTTGCTTCGATGACGTTTGGTATCAGTGGTTTGACAGTGAGCCTGGTTTCATTGCTCTTTTGTGGTGCATTAATTTGCACAAAATAATTATTGGTGCTCCAAATTTCAGTTAATTTGTGCGGTGGTACACCAGAAAGATCCAACGAGTTTAAAAACTCAATGGGATAGTTAAAAACCTCGTCCGCATTCATGACGCTATCAGTCGATTTGTAGTTGACAGACTCGTCCGAAATTCGTTCGTGGATGGCATAGTTGATTGCATTGACGTCAGTGTTTTTTGCTACCAAAATAGCGCGTTAGCAAAGCCATCGGTGATTTTTGTAATTGGTGATAACTTGTGGAAAAACTTTCTGAAATGATTGTTTGATCGATGGAACAATGACATAAAATTTCAATGGAATTGAAATATTTTTTATGTTGGCATCAACTGGTACTTTTCCATTACCGATGTCAAACAGCTGTTTTGAACATATGGTTAGCACATTGCGCTGATTTACGCATATATTGGTCGTTAACGTGAGTTTCTGTACATGTCTCCAAAGATGCGACGCTTTGAGGCAAGTGTTGTGTTCAACAGCTGGTATTGAATTTGGCGTTACTGATCCGTCCCACTCAAGGAGCATGCAACATATGTATAATTGACCACGTGAAAAGCATGGATTTTCCAGATTTAATCCACACACTTGAAGCGATTGACCCTTGTTGATGTCATTGAGAAGGCAAGGCGAACGGGGAACTGTAGTCGTTTAACTACAACTATCAAATTACAGGTCACTGAACCTGACCTTTAAAGGCTGCAGGAGTGAATAGCCATTCATAAAATCGCTATTAAATGGGTATTCAAGCCCAGTTGCCAAGGAAATATCTATTGTTGAAAAGGGCGAAAAATTGATGAATTTCGAGATAAAAACGCAGTACTTGGACAAAAACGAAGCGTATAAGAAAATTGAATGAAAGAATTAAATAGTTCATTTTTTTATGCATTCTATGATGCTAATCTCCATCTAATATCTTGAGTGCAAGTAATTTAAAAAAACAAATGAAGAAAAACCTGCACCAAATTCAATGCTTTTCTTATGGGTGTCAATGTTAACAATATTGGGGTAAAAACAACCCCAAAATTTGCCACCTACCAAACCAAATTTACTACCAAATCATACAGACAGAGAATCCATATTTAATACACCAAACTTCATTTCTCTAGCTCAAAACTTGAGGGAGATATAAACAGATACAGAATAACTGACTGACTGACTCGCTACAAAATTCGCTTGCTCGCTCAGGCCTGATCTCTGGTGTAAACTGACCTGTATCTTATAAGGCTCTCTCTCCCCTACAGTTAAACCTTCTCATGTACAGGTGGTCCTCGACTTTCGTACACTCGACTTTCGTAATATTCACACTTTTGTACGCTCTTAATTGATACCTTTACTTGGCTTTCGGACGATAAATTCAGACTTTCGGACATTTGTCGATCAATATTTTTGAATTTCCCACAATGGTACCCAGTGCATGCCGGCATTCAACTGTTTAATATGGCATTCTCGCTAGTATACGTGACCATACGTGACTGTGGGCAGTGTTGACTTAGAGTAAAGTTTAATTTGCTTATTTACTGAATTTAATTTCTATCGTATGATAAGAATGAGTGAAAAACGTAAAAATGATGTGACTGAGACCAACAAAAATAAGCGTAGGTCGCATAAACTTAATACTGTCGAGCAAAAGTTGGCTATTATTAGACGTGCTGAACTGGGAGAATCTTGCTGCAATCGGACGATCATTGAACTTCAGCCGTTCAACTGTGTGTTCAATAGTTTTAGGGGAAGGATAAAATTAAATACCATGTACGAAATGCTGGGAGCATTTCTTCAACAATTGTCAGTAAGCGGCGAGGTGTACTGATGGAGCAGATGGAAAAATCACTGAAATTGTGGATTGAAGATCAGCATCAAAAAACATTCCTCTGAGTCTAGCATTAATTCAAGTTAAGGCTCGCAGTTTGCATGAAGATTTGAAGCAACAATTGGGAGAAGATGATGCTGATACTCCTGAATTTCCTGCCAGTAAAGGCTGGGTTGACCGGTTCAAGAAAAGAGCTTGCTTACACAACAGCTAACAGGAGAATCTGTTAGTTTAGAGAAAGAAGCCGCAAAAGAATTTATTAGATTTTTTTTCTGAAATTATTGAAGAAGGTGATTCTGCTTGTCAAATTTTTAACATTGACGAAATGGGCTTATTTTGGAAGAAGATGCCTGCTAGAACATATTTGGCGAAAGAAGAAAAAGTTACTCCCGGGCATAAGGCATCAAAAGACAGGCCCACATTGCTTCTTGGTGGAAATGCAGCAGGAGACTTGAAGTTGAAACTGATGGTTGTCTATCACTCAGAAAACCCGAGAGCACTGAAGGGGAAGAATAAGGGATTGCTGCCAGTCATTTGGAAATCAAATTCAAATGCCTGGGTAACTAGAGCGATTTTTCAAGATTGGTTTAGTAGTCATTTTGTACCGACAGTTAGTACTGTCGAAAGAATAATTTAACTTTCAAGGTACTGTTAATTTTGGATAATGCTTCTGGACATCCAAAATCACTACAAGACCTCTACCCTGAAATCAAAATTATGTTCTTGCCACCAAATACTACGTGCGAAATTCAGCATATGGATCAGACAGTTATAGTCACCTTCAAGCAGTACTACATGAGGAAAACTATCAACCAGGCTATTCAGGCAACTGAAAAGGAAGGCAGCCCCACCTTGAAAGAATTCTGGAAAGTTTACAACATCTGGAATGCAATAAACTACATTGGAGACTCTTGGGCTGAGATAAAAGGCTACAATGAATGGTTGCTGGAATAAGTTGTGCCCAGAGTTCGTACCAAATTTTAAAGGCTTTGAGGAGACCCCTAAAGTCGCCACAGATTAGGTTGTTCAGCTAATGAATCAACTGGATTTAGAAGTCAGCAATGACGATGTGGATGAAATGATCAATTCCCATTCACAGCCAATGTCAAATGAAGACCTTATTGGTATTCGAGAGGAGGACAGCAAGGAAATATCTGATGATGATGGGCAGACTCAGTTCGCTCAAACTTTGACGGTGAAGAAAATGACTGAAGCCTTTGCACATCTTGAACTCTTCTTTAATATCATGGAGGAATGTGATCCAAATGCGGAGAGAAGTTCACAGGTTCGAAGAGCCATCGAGAGGGATACTGCTTGCTACAGACTCTTTATCAAGAGAAGAAGAAAGTTCAGCGCGGAGCACGTCTATTGACGTGGTCCCGTCTGTGCTGAATGGCGGGACCACGTCAATAGACATGGTCCTTTTACTTTAAGCCCTTTAAAAAATGGGTCCCGTTTCTAGCGTCTCCCTTAAATTCGCGACCCGCATTGAATGTGTTAAACCCCTGAAAATTCAAAATCAGAATTTTTTTCTTCACAATTGCGAGTTTATTTTATTTGTTTATCACTAGTTTTGTTTACATTAGGTTGTGTATGATATGTATCTACGAAACGTCATTCCCGTCATTTCATTTTCGTTTGTCTTTTGTCTCTTCGGAAATTTGTGAAATTTTGTTGTTTCTTTAATTGTAATAATTTAAATGACATCTAGTTTAAGGGTCCAAAAATTTAATGTCGTTACGATTCTTGTTTTGTGTCTTTATAGTTATAGTGGATATTATCAGTGAAATATTAATTTCAGCTCGGGAAAAATTAGAAATGCGTATGTACGTACATTGTGTCGAGGTTTCACACACGGTATTCTTTTAGAAACACAAAGACTGCGAAGTTTTAAAAGTAATTACGTATTGTTTGAAGCATAATTAATGTATTTTTAAACTTTTGTACTGAAAATAAAATTTCCTTGCAAGTGATGAGGTTTTACTAAGTATATTTTACTCTCTGGGAACATAACCCCTAATTAGTATGGGAGTCAATTGTTCGACTTTCATACATTCGACTTTCGTACACATCTTCAGGAACGCTTTGTGTACGAAAATCGAGGACTGCATGTACTAATGCCATTGTATGTATCCCTGATCACTTTTGTAGCTAAGAGGGATACATATGGTTTTTCTGCAAATGCCAGCATAATACATCACGAGGTACTCTTATCATATGCCTTCTCTAAGACGTTAAAAATGATGTACTGAATTTAATTTTCTCTCATATATTTTTCTACCAGAGTTTTAACCACAAAAATGACATCAGTGGTTGATTTCTCTCGCATGAATCCATTCTGTCTGTATTAGTGGACTCCATTCTATATTCCTTTTCTATGACTCCTTCGTTGTAGATTTAGTTTTGAAGTTATAGTTTTGGCACGAGTTTTCTGGCTGATCACTCACCAAAGGTTGAACTCCCTATTTTTCCATCTGGGCTTAGGCACCAGTATGAACAGGAATCTGTAATAGCCCTCCTTATTAGGGCTGTGAATGCTGCCATTGACCTAATTCTGCTGACATCCTAAGATACCACTGTTCAGCTGACGGCATCTAATTGCCAAAGCCCTCCTTCAGCATATAACCTACCTTTCACATATAAGTCCTACCTTTCACAGGCCCTCATCACTCATTTGCTCCCTGACCTGGCTTCCTGCTGAGATAGGTACCCATCCTTCCTCCAAGTTGCTCAGATTAACTTTGTGGGAAAGTGAGTGTTGGAGTTGAGGTGCAGAGGCTAGTAAGACTTCTCTTGAGGTAGTCTTTGTATGATGCATCTCATCCCCACTATTTATTTCTTGAAATAAATCCCGCAGATTAACTTTATGAAATGTAACTTGAAAAATTGGAGATTTTTATTAATATAGATTTCTCTTTGTAATCCTCATTAGGAAATATAATTGGCTTTTCATTTTTTAAATGTAAATTTTCTCTTTTTTTTGTGTATAAATGTTTATTCTCAGTTTTTCTAAAAACAACTCTCTAATTCTTATTGGTGTTATCAGCACATAATTGTTGGCAGATGGTAATGGAATAGCAAAACTTGGTGGCAGTTGCCTGAGAAGACATTGTCAGAGGCAAGCATATGAGAGGGGTGGGATTAAGTGCCTGTGAATCCCTCCACCGGTCTCTGCAGGAGAACTTAATTTTCTCTGTCACTCATTCACACTTGTTTTTCAACCTCCCTTTTCTCATATTCTCTAAAGCCCTCTATTTAAAAAGTAGTGACAATTTTTTCTGCGAAGAATGCCGACAATCCAGCAACATGATTGGCCAACTATTGGTCATGTGACTATGTCCGCCATTGCAGGTCGAAATAGCTAGCCATTTCATGGCAGTATTCCGTGGTCATATTCTTCACTCAATTTTCGGCAAACAGTTATCAACACTAGTCTTAAACTTGCAGGAAACTTTTATTAAACAGTTTTCTCCATTGGTGAACTTTAATTTGTGTTTAACTTAGTGTAAACGTTGTTATATTTGTTTAAATAACTTTTGGACAAAAACTATTGAATTTTGCAAGGTACAAAGCGATCGCCTGATAACTTTCGTATCTTAATATATAGGTCCATACATGCTGTGAATGAAATTTGGATAAAACTATATATGTATTTTTGGTGAAAAAATCATAACTTTATCTCGAATGCAAAAGGAGTTATGATTTTTTTATTTTATTCAAAATTTTTACCACGGCAAAATTTCAGCCGCTAACCGGATTTAGTGGCAGTTTTCCGTGGCTATCTTCTTCACTCAATGAGTGTGCACTCAGTGACAGTCAGTACCGAGCCATAGCCAGGGTAAACCTAAAATGGTGGCTGAAGGTAACCTGTCACTACTTTTTAAATAGAGGGCTTTAATATTCTCCTCTAGTGAGTGCCACCTAGTTTTATGTTGTGTACTTAAAAATAAAGGATTTGAAGATAATTGGTCAAAATTACATTTTAACCTTTATCTGGCAGAAGGGAACTTTTTTTATTTCCAAAAAATGTGTAATGTTTAACTTAAATGCCTGGAAAAATTCCATCCAGCGAGAGCATCTGTGAGAATTAAAATGCCAGCTATTATTTGCTAAATTAGCCACTATACTATGACCCAGAGCACATTATGGTTATGCTAACCTATTTCATTAACTTTGCAGTGCTGCCATTGAGGAAGGGAAAGGAATCTTCTACAACATCCGCAATTTTGTAAGGTTCCAGCTTAGCACCAGTATTGCTGCACTGTCATTGATAGCACTGGCAACGCTCATTGGCATTCCAAATCCTCTCAATGCAATGCAGATTTTGTGGATCAATATTATTATGGATGGACCTCCAGCTCAGAGGTAATGAACAGCAAAAGCTACTGGCAGAGCTTGACTTTAGTATTGATGCAAAATGATCTCCAAGTCACTTAAACCTGAATCATGGGGTCATTTTTACATACAAATTCAGGGATAGCACCAATGATAGGGGTCCTTACCCTTTTTTTCCATCATTTATGCCCACCCTGTTTTCTGTGCCTATGAACACACACATGATTTGAACTGCAGCCGATCAGAGCACACAGAAGCAAATAGCAGGGTTCTAATGACCTGGAAAACCTGGAAAAGTCATGGAAAATAAGAAATTAGCCTTGAAGTTGGCTTTTACAAGTCAAAATGTATTTTATTTTTCAACAAGTGAGGAATACCATTTTAGGCACTGCCCATTGGTGTGGACAAGGGTTGTTAGTACCTTGCCTGAATGAGGCAGTGGAGCTCTTATTCGGTGTTTAGCAGTTAATTATGTCCCTTGAGTACGGCAAGAATAAGAGAGGTAAATAGAGGGATTCAAATGTAGTCAAGCGGCTGGTAATCAATTGTCGACTTAGACGGTGAGTCCACCACTTTAATGTGTTTGAATTTCCCTCGTCGTGGATGACACCTAAGAATAATATGCCATCAGAAAAGAAGCCGATTTTCCCTCAGATGGCAAGTGGTGGTGCTCCCTTTGTTGGGACACTTTATTCCCCCATAGTATGTGCATTCATATGTTTTGCTTCTATTCGTGTGCATTCTTTAATATTTTCACCTGTAAAAATGAAAATTTAGTCCTGGAAAACCTGGGTAAGTTCTGGAATTCTATATTCTTTGGTCTGCAGCAACCCTGATCTGAGCTAAAGCGTTTCCACCTACTACTCTCATTTTGTCAAGACTTTAATTCACAGCAGAGGTTCGAGTTGAATAAATTATTGTTGATATAAATGCTGGAGCGTCAGAACCTAGTGAGATTTATAATGCTTTATTTATCCTTTGAGAATTACAATTCTGGACATAAGTTAACCCAACCTTCCCCAGGGTATCCCTTTCCTTCTTCATTAATTCCTAACCCATGATTGGATGAATAAAGCTGAGGGCTTGCCTCAGATGTGATGATCATTTAGTATCATGCACTAAATAGCCCATTTTCTCTCTTGAGTTGCAAAGTGTTTCTTTTTCATTTCCGAAATTTAGTTCAAATGGACGAGTTGGAAGTAAGGATGTGATTTGGTATGAAACTTAACTTTTAGTTTCGGACTGGAATGCTCTTTCGGTATAGTGCCGTAGGCATGAAAATATCCCATTTGGTAAAGTTTTGGACTAGAGATATGAAATTATCCATTTGGTTTTGGACCAAATGCACGGAATGATCCATTTCGGTAAAGTTCCGGAGGCACGAAATTAAGCATGTAGGTTAAAGAGCTTTGGACTGAAGATGTGCAAATCCAAAAATAATGTTTCAGACTATTGCAAAACGCAGCTCAATATAGTGATATTCCGGTTTACAGTTCTAACTTTAATAAATGCTTTTTCTTTCATACTGTTTCGGGACTTAAAAATTCCACTTAGGGTCTGTCCAAGATAATAGGGCAGTTGAAATATTCTTATGTGGTTTAGAAAGAAATGAAAAATAAACTATTTTTTCATGATCGTATGATTGAAACAAAGGCCACTGTCATGGATTCTTCGGTCACGTGATTCACTCCCATAAAGGCATTGGACATGTTTACTGATAGGCTGCATTTCTGTCAACTGCAGTATTATCTTGGACGAACTATAGGTGATGAAATACTTATGCAGTTTTATTTTCTAAAGCTTACACTACCCTGTTAATGTTCATCACTTCGTTGCTGGTAGTTGATAAGGATCAATGGGTAGAATTGCATTCCTCCTGTTTCCTGGCATTCCTTAGGATATGGTCATCCGTCTTCGTGGGCAATAAACTGTGGACCTTTGGGGTTTTCCCCGATGGATGAACTGAATGGTTAACCCAAAGGTCATGGACCTTACCATAAAGGCTTTGAAGGATCAATGAATGGAGCGTCAATAAAGGCATCCAACTGCTATAGCAATTATTTTGACTGTACTAAGCTTTGAATATAGAATATAGTAAAATGTTGCTATGATAAAAATGCAGTCCGTTAACAAATAAGGCTTAGAATACTGAATGAATAACAAATTATGGGTGCAAAAAATGGCAAAATGAGAAATTTTAAAGGATAAGTGCAAAATCAGCACGCTTTGAAATTCCTAGCATGCAGACTGTAAAGTGAACCCATTGTAAAGCAGAGGTTCACTGTATACTACTGATAGCGAGATCTCCTCTTAGGTTCCCTTGTAATCCTATTGTGACAGGTGTATTTCCATACATGTGCATATTTCCAAACCCCCTTTTACTCTCCCCTCCCTTCCTAACTCCCATTTCTCTGTATCTACCTCCCTCACTCACACTATCTCGCCAACTTGGCCAAAATCCCCATCTCTCACCCTTTCCCCCTACTTTCGTTTCATGGTCAGAGGCTAAGAGCAAAGGGAGCTGGCTTTTCTTTATAACCATTCTGGTTTCTCTCATGCCGCCCTCCACGATCCATATTCTCAAAAGTTCCCTGTCTTTCGGCTGGCTCGCATCTATTATTTTGCCTCCCCATCCCTTTCCTTGCTCCCTCTTTAAGTGGCATGTGTGCTTGTATACTGGTGCCCTTTGAATGATCCTTTTACCTGCATCTGCTCGTCCTCACCCTGATTCAGATGATGTCAACCTGACAGTGGCCATTTGCTCGGTATTTTTCTGGAACAAAAGAGTCCAAAAGGTTTGAGTGCATGGATAGGGTGGGTCATTCAGGTTTTTTCATCTTCAAGATAATTCCAAGAATTCCCCTTACTGCCCACCCTCCCTGATTGCGACCATTGTCCACCTGGCTGGGTTTCCCTGTCCCCACCAAACCGCCGCACAAAGAGCACACCACAATTGAGATAATTCCATGAACCTAACTGCACTGATTCCAGATTCCCGGCTTCTAGGAGTAAGGTCTGAAACTAGACACAATTGTGTTCCAGTAAACTTGGCTTGCATTTTCAGATTATCTGTTATTTTGTGCCTTTCCGGTCATGTACCTTTTAGTGCATGTGGTCCGAAATCTTTGAATAATGAACTTTAAAGTGCTTTGTTATACTGGATCACACCTGGTTGGAAGTGCTACTGAAGACTTAAAATTTAGGCTCTAAAAATTTAAAACTTAATTTTTTAGTTATTATTAAAGGTGAATCATTTTGTTGGTAAATCTTTGTCTCATAAGAGGTTTCATGTCTTGATATTGTTGTAGTGACCTTAATATATATATTAACTACATATAAGCATAAAGGCTTCCTCTCAGTTACTGGATATATCAATGCAGATACGAAGCTGGCCACTTCTGACCTGTTCTGGAGCAGAGTCCTATGTTCTGGTGTTGATTTCACCCTCTCAAGCATGTAAGACCTCATTAGTGGTTCACATTCTTTGTTACTTTGCTTTATGTCTCAATTAAAACATCCTCTGACTTGTGAGAGAGTCCAATTTTCCTGGAATTTTTGATTGACTACAAATGAAGGAAACATAGTTCAATGGGAATATTCCATATTTATTAATACAATTATGGAATTCAATGGTTTTCATCATCATAAAGTCCAGTTACTAAGAAGTGATGCCAGGAAATAGCAATGGTTTCCCAAATTCTACTCTCAGACCAGTGAAAATACACAACTATGTACAGTAGACCCTCTAATAGCTTTGTTTCACTGGACACGATAACTGTAAAATTTCCTCATCCATATGCTCTCATTAAAGAAATACTATGTATTTATGAAAGGTTATATGAAAAGTATTAAAACTTCCATGAACAAATGTCACTTTTTTTTCCAGAGTTTCAAGACTTAATGACTTATGAGGACAATATGTTATTTCATAGTTAATGCACAAACAGCTTAATCTCCTTTCACCTATTTATAAATAGCAATCAAGTACTCACAGAAGTGTTTTTATGTAAATCCATACTAAGGCTTCCATGGGTATGCTAACCCATTGCTGTTTGGTTTTCCACATGAAGTCAGCTGTGCCTTTTCAAAGGAATGCATCAGTGTTACACATGTGGTAAATTACTTTATCTGTCTGCATTGCATGTATTCCAAATACTGTTTTAGCATTTTCGCGTGTGATGTATTCTGGTTTTGTTCCTGGGAAATGGATGTGGATCTATAATTTCTGCATCTGGTTTTATGGAACAGACAAATTTGAAACTTAAATTTTATGTTCCTAAAATTCATTGGAGATGATTAATAACCTTTGCTGCTTGGCACAGACTATCATTGGTATGATGATGTTAAGAAGATACAACCCAGAACTCAGATACCCTTAAATGCAATCGCAGGGGGAAATTTTTAGGTACACTAGGGCCCTAATTTCTAACACTATCCATCCTACTTTGCAGCAAACACGTCTTAGGTTTCCTATTCCCACTGCAGTTAGCCTGTTCTTTTGCTTCTCCTGACATATCCAAGTTTTGCTTCCATAAAACAACGTTAGGAGAAGAACACTTTGGACACTGCGATATTTGCTTCTTCATCATTTATCCTCATGATACAATAATTCTTATCACTCTCTCTGTCAAAAATTACTACGTCTTTGATGCATTTATCCTCAAATCCACTGTCCTTGTGGGTTCATAGAAGTTATCCTGGAGCCCCTGTAATTCCTATGGACTCTTTGACAGCAACACTGCATCACAGGGCCGTAGCCAGGGGGGGCACCACCCCTCCTGGAATTTCTTTTGCCCGACCTAACTTTGTCTTTTTTTTAAAGAGTTTAACGCCTCCTTTTAGTACTCTACTTCACAGAAGCGAGCTTTTCGAGTTGAACAATGACGTAATCCATCTAAAATTAAGACTGCAACCTTGTAGTAACCTTTAAAATATGGAATAAATTTACAATGTTAACCTTCCCAAGCCTTTATTATTGAAAGTTGTGGATTTACAGCACTCAAAAGAACCTCAAGCCTGATAAAGAGGCCTCGGAGCAAAATTTCCAGTCTTTCATGCCCATATAGAAAGGGACACTAAGAACCATAGTAGTTAAAGAGCGTCCATAAATAAAAACTCAATTCAGGGGCGGGCTCAAAATTTGTTTCTGGAGTTGGTACGAGTTCTTGTGTTTGCTAAGCATGAGATAACCTAGCACAAATTCTTTGTCTAAGAATATTGGCCTAAAATCAGATGTGTCTTCACAAGGAGACAGATATTGTAATAGAAGAAGTTTAGATCAATGAAGTATCTTTTACTCACATTTTCAAATACTACAGGAAGTATGAAAGAAAGAATTAGTGATACTGTTACATAAGCAATACATACCTTCTAGAGGATAACACATGCAATTTAGAATGTTTTTAGAAAGTACTTTATGAATGGTGTCTAATTAAAACAAAAGTTTTACACAGAAAAAAATACAACCTGGCCAAATTCAATCAAGAAATCACTAAATTAAAAGTGGAAATGAAACACTTTTACGAATTATATAGATCAACAGGTAATACATATTTTTATACAGTTTGTTTACCAAACTTACAAGTGGCTTTAAAGTGATAGATTACTGTAGGTAGAACACCAGAATATTAATTTTGTATCAAGCTGCTAATTTTTGAACCAAGAACTATAAAATATTTTCCCCTCCTAATGACCTGGCTACGGCCCTGCTGCATCATCTGCATACAATGGAACTCACATATTTACATAGATCTTCAACCATTATGCCGACATTATCCCTGCACGCATTTCTCACACATTTATCCATAAAACATTGAACAGCCACAGTGGCGTTATGCATCTCTGCTTGGCACAGTTTTATTTCCAACCAGTCACTCAAGACCATTAACTCTCATACTTGCATTACTATTATCAATACTCGCATTCATAACATTCAATAACTGCTCATTTCATCCATAGTCCTTCAAAACCTTTCATAGCTTGTTTCTATTTACTATATCATATGCATTTTCTGTGGAGTGTGGTGGCCTAGTGGGTAGAGTGCTTAGCTACTGATCAAAGGGTCCCGGGTTCAAATCCAGGTGAAGCCTTTGGATGCCCCTGAACAAAAAAATCCTCGGAGTGCGAGGTGGCCCAGGGAAAGGAACTGGCCCCCCTGCCCTGAATGTGTGAAATTTACACGCCTGTGGCGTAGTCTGAGGTGAGCTCTACCCTCAACTATCCAAACCAACCTTCGGGTTGAATCACTGAGTGAGTGATGCATTCTCTAAATCCACAAATGCACAATATATGTACATTCTTCACTGCCATACATTTCTCTGTTTCAATTGCAAACAGCTGATCGTTAGACCCCCTCCCAGGCATGAACCCACAGTGAACAACCAAGATTCTGTCAATACTAGTGATCTTACTCACTCATTCAATTACAGTAGAAACTCAATAATATGAAGTCAGCGGGACCGGAAAATCTGCACTTCGTATTTTCGAACCTTTTTAATAGCACTTGGTGTATTCGAACCTTTTTAATAAATCACAAAAAATATTTATTTTTGTTTCCCCTGACTTTTTGGGTTGTTGGCATGGTTTTAATAAGATTTTTATTTGTTATTTGTAAAAGCATTCTTAAAAAATGCCAAAAAATAATAAAATTTGTCATAAAAGATCGTGAATTATATATCGCCTCGTAGTTCCCTATGCAAATGAATTGAAGTCAGTGATCATAGTTTTGGCTTAATTTCCACCCAGTTTAGAAAATGTGTGTAAAGGAAAATTTACCAATTTTTGTAAAAGAATTAAATTTCTTAATCCGCAGTCAGTGGAGAAGACCAACTAGTATGGACACTTAAGATAAGCAAGTGTTTCTGAAATTTATGCAGTCATGACAGTAGCCGGCCTGACCACACGTCACTTCGTCCTCCATTTTTCGCTAAATCATAGGTAATTGGATGAGAGGCTCAGCCCAGTTCCAAAAATATCCTACACTGGTCATTATTTGTGGTGTCTTCCATATCGTCAGCCAAACATATGAACTTGGGAGGAACTATTACAGTAGAATCCCCATATAAAATGTTGGGCATATAACAAGAAGCTCGAATTTGCGAGGGATGGCCAAAGAACGATTTAAAACCCTATGATTTACATGTAAAATAAATCAGTATTAACGAGGACAACAACCAGTCTCCACTGGGGTCGTTTACTATTAAGAGTGGCAAATGTCTGCTTCAATTTCGGCAAATTTGCACAAACTTGTGCTCATGTCCTCAGTCATTGAAATTAAATGTGTAGCAGTATTTTTCTGCACAATTTGACATTCAAATGCACATTTTGGACATTCACGGCATGCCCGTATTCACACAGATAAATTCCTCGTAAGCCCGTGCATTTCATTGTTCTTTTGTCATCCTCCCGCTTTTTTTATCAAGTTCAGTCCGAATGATACAACATCATGGCTGGGAAACGAAATTTGTTGGATCTGAAAACTAAAATACGAATTATCAATGAATGCTTAAGTGGCGATGGGTCCAAAAGCAAGACAGGGAGGCGATTTAGCATATCTTCCTCGACCTTCTTCACAATTCTGAAGAATAAAGAAAAATTTCGTGCCGTAGTACTTCAAGAAGGACGTCCAAGCAGCCAGAAACATTTGCGGCCAGAAGAACATACGCAGTTAGAAACTGCCCTTTTCTCGTGGTTTTGCCAGCAAAGAGCAGCCTGAATTCCGATAAATGGCCAATTGATGAAGGCAAAAGCGGAGTTTCTAAGTGAGAGGCTTGGTATTGACAAGTTTAAATGTTCCGAAGTTGAATACGTAAATTGTTATGAATTCGGATTCCCCATATTTTAAGTTGTCTGCGTATTGTATTGTGTTTTGTAATTGTTTCAAAGATTATAAATATTGAAAACAGATCCAGGATTATTAATTTCGATATTCACGAAAGGTATGTACTATAAATCATGCGTCTATCTCGCAGCAGAGAGTGTAGTCAGTATTCATTATCAACAAGTTCCCGCTAGATGTAAGTACGGCAGAAGATATTATGTGTATCGTGATGGAATTCATTTAGGAACTTAAAACCTTCGGAACTTTCTTTCTCGCGCTTGAAACTCAAGGCAAATCACGTATATGTACCATGGAATATTTAAAAAATAGTGATTCATAAAAATGTTGATGTGCCCTGCCACCTAGCGGCCGCAACGTGCACTATCGCTTGAAATATACGTGTTCCACGGGAGCCAATACCGTATTCGCTAGAGGTAAAAAGTTTCACATCTTATCTAGACGAAGTTGATCCTTGAAAGTCAGCATTGTGTTCCCGTTCCATGCTTACAACTGTCATATATGGACTTGCTTGTAGCAATTGTTTCCATAAATTCAAGAGAGTATTCCATGCATAATTATTGTAATAATAACACAAACGACAGTATACTGTAAACCACTTCCCTGACGGTTTTTTTTACAAAAATGGTCAAAAAAAGTCATATTTTTTAACTTCAGATTCAGAAGCATTTAACCCTTCAAGCGCGGAGGAGATTTAAAGGAATCCCATCTCGTAGGTCGGAGGAGATTTAAATGGAATCGCCGGTTTTCGCATGTGGCTGGTAAATAATTTATAACTTTAAAACTAATCATTGAATTAATTTCAATTTTTTTGTGTGTATAAAATAATGTCTTGTCTATAATATTTCGTGGTAATATTTTAATTATCTAGCAATTTTTATGTTATATTCTTTGGTGAAATATTTTTTTTCCTCTTCTACCGCCTACAAAAATCGGATTTCCTTCTTTTTTTATCACAAAGAAACTCTTGCGTATTATTTGCATGTAGGTGGTACTATTATATAAATACACGATTTAATATAAAGTACTAGGCGTTAAATATATTATAGTTGCACATGCACGAAGGGCCGCCTCTCGGAAAAGCGGGGCATTACACATTCGGCGATGATTATACAAGTTATAAAAATGGCCTACCTCAGTAATTCTGCTTGGTGTGGTAGATCTCAAAACAGTCGAAGCAAAGTCCCACGTCACATTTTTCACACCAGTACACACTATCTCTTCTCCTGGAATGTTTTGCGCAGACGACACACCTCCTTTGCGGATGTTGTTTCTTTCCTGAGGGAGGGATCCTTCTGATGAAATGTCTTTCTGTCAAGCAAGGCACTAAACTATCGGCAGAATGTCGGCCGGGCACTCGGACATCCTTTTTGGCATATTTCTGAAACAGTTTCTCTACTAGCTGGACGCGAAATGTGAAATGGTCAACGTTTTTATTTGTGTTTTCCCGGTATATTATTAGAGCATTCAGTACAGCCGAATTCAGGAGTCTTCTAAATAGCTTCATGTACCACTTGTTGAGACGCTTTCTTTCAATCAAGTAGGTTTGAAGTAACTGATCTTTTAGATCCACCCCACCCATATATTGATTATAATCGGTAACACTTATTGGTTTTATGAGTTCGTTCCCTCTTTTTACGATGGTCTTTGTTTCTATGCCATGGAATGTAGAAATCATGGTGATTACTTTTTTATCTTTCCACTTTACAACTGAAACTGGGCCGCAGTGTTGACCGACTACCTCTCCTTTTTTCAGTTGTTTATCTTTCAACTTTTGAGGGACATTTTTTCTATTGATCCTCAAAGTTCCGACACAGTCAGTACCGTAAGAAACTTTCAACAGTTTTGCTAAATCGGGTGAGTTGTAAAAATTGTCCATCCAAAGTGTTCTGCCTTGATTTAGTAAAGGAAACACAAGATTCAATACTATTGCAGTTGTTTTACTTAAGTTTGCGGTGCAAATTGGTGATCTAAAAACTGTATCTCTCCCGGTGTAGATTAGGAAAGACCATAAGTAACCGTTCGTTGCATCACAGAGCTCGAATGTCTTTATACCAAACTTCGATGATTTCAACGGCTAGTACTGTTTGAAAGACAAGCGACCTTTCCATAAAGTCAAGGACTCATCAATTGAGATATTTCTATTAGGAAGATAGTATTCCTTGAATGTTTTATTGAGATGTGAAATGACTGGAAATACTTTTTTCAACTTCGGTGGTCCACGACAACTAAGTGTGTCTTCGTTGTTCGTGAAATGTAAAAATTTACATATGATTTCAAAACGATCTCTTGTAATTACGTCTCCAAACCCAGGTGTGGACAGAACTCTTTTGGTGGAAAAATATGAACGAAGTGATGGCTTCTGTATTATTCCCATCAACATAAATAGTCCCAAAACTATAAATTTCATCCACTGACACTATTTTCCAAGAGAAAATTCGGGATTTTTTGGGAAGGGACGGCCCACCCATGGTCATGTACTGATCTGCATAACGATTAGTTTCCCTTATGATTGTACTTTCAAATTCTTCATCAAAGAAAAGTTCAAAGGCATCTAAAATATCAGTCACCAATGAAGCTTTCCCTTGCGGTCCAGAGCCACCGACGAACTTTTCTCTTTCTCCCTCGTAATTTTTCATGTTCTCCCATAAAAAGCTGTCCTCTGGTTCCTCCTCCGAATGATCGCTATACTCCTTTATCAAATCCAATTCTGAACGGTCTTCGATCACCTCGTCACTATCACTTTCAGAGCTTCCACTCACTTCCGAATCGTATTCCAATAGGAGTTCCTCCTCGATTTCTTCTTCAGGTACCGAAAGTCTTTTTCTGCTTGTCGATGCCATGATGTAAAATAAGGGATATTTTCAAGGTTCAATAAGTTGATACAGTCACAGAAAATAAAAAACTCCGGAGGAGATACCACACTCAAGAAAGGTTTCTTTTAGACTAAAGCATTTGGCGTTTTGAAAAGAATGCTTCCCCTAAGCCGTGAACTCCGACTCTGCCGTGGTCAACATTCTCGGCCACGAAAGCAACTTCATAGGAAAAAATATTATACACAAGCCAAGCAAGATGCAGAGCTAAGACCCTCATCATTGTTTACGAAGTGTTGATGGAGATGAAAAGCAGACGAAGGCCCAAGATAAAACGGCCTGGTATTCAAAGGGGACGGCTCGGCGGCTGGCCGCTCTTTCTAAGACGCATATGGAGGGTCAAGAGGAGATGTGGAAGAGAGAAACAAACAGTTGAAGGACATAGTAAGCTAGTGTGGTCCTCTAAAACTCTGGCACCGACACTCCGTGAGAAGAGAGTCATATAAAATATTTTTTAGAAATAAGTGTTGAACAACAAGCGTTCAGAGACCGTGGAAGAAAATTTCGAAATTACCATATTATTAAAACACTCTCAATAAAACATCAGAAATTAATATATTGTAATAGCTATGCTTGTTACAAAGACAAATTCTTCTGCTTTCGAATAATACCAAATATGTAAGGATTGTGAAATAATATAATGGATTAAAAAATTAAAATATGTAGACGGTCGCCGCGACATAGTGGCTACGTCGCTCGACGGCATGTGAAGTCCGGGGCCGACGTGCTCACTACGTCGCTCGTCGTTGAAGGGTTAAGGGAGGCAAATCCAAAAATGTTTTCCTTAATTTTTTATTCAAAATAACTAATGATTTATTCAATAATTTCTTAATGTTGCCCCTTAACTTAAGAGAATTAGGCCACCATATCAGTATAACTTTCCATCCCGTAAAACTTAGTAAGACATCTAATGAGGAATACATTTAATTTATATTACAATAGTAAATACTTTGCCGACAACGTTAATGTTAACAATTAATTTTAGTCCATAATACATCAAGAAACAACGTACAAACATTCATGGGAGTTAGGCAACCCGCATGACATTGATATTTGCCCAGAAAGTTGTAGCAAAATTCATTTTATGGCAAAAATCAAGAAACTTTAATTCCTTTACTTGATTCTCTTTGAAGAGAGCTGGAATCCCTTTCCTCAGTGTTCCATATGAGTCAGTGGAGTGTGAAGCGAGCAAGTCAGCTAGATCTAGCTCCTGTTGTATCCATTGACATTCTAAAAATGATATATTATGCCAAAGTGCATTCATATATTTCATATGGAATTATGTTCTGGGGTAATTCAAGCATAGCTAGTAAAGCATTCTCTGCCCAGAAACAAGCGGTTAAAGCCATGTTCCGAGTCCCTATCCGTACTCCTGGAAAACCACTTTTCACTGAAGCAAATATACTAACATTGCCCTCTATTTACATCTTGTCATGTGTTTGCTTTGTTAAAGAAAATCCTGATAAATTCCCATAAAACTCTGTATATCATGCCTACTCCACCCGTACTAACAATAGCATACATGCCAGTCAGTTTTCATACTCCCTTTTTGCAAGGCATTCCTCCGAAACTGGAGGAATTAATATTTTATGTAATGAAAAATGTCCTGTTTCTTTCTTAAAATTAGTTGATATTCCACCAGATTGTACCTGAAACGACTTTTTTTGCTGTTTACCTTCGTCAAATACCATGGAAACAAAGGAAAAACCGTAAATACGAACGACTATGAGAATTAGGTGGCTTCATTCAACACTTTCGGTAAAACGAGCGCTCGATTTAGCGAGTGATTTCTGAGGGATTATGAGCACTCGTTAAACCGGGCTTCCACTGTATATTGTAAAAAATAAGGCAAGGAAATATTATAAATATTTTATTCTAATTACTGTGGAACTCATCGTAGTAGTGAAAATTATCATAAAATTGAAATTGCAATTTCTACAATGACCGATAAAATGTTGAAGAAAAATGTAATTGAATTCTCATGAAGAGTGAATGACGAAATAAAAATGAAAATAACTCGTTTAAAAATTATTTACTTATACAGAAAGTTTTTTGTCATGCGAAAACGGAAGTTTACATCATAAATTTGCAATAATTATCTATAAATGACAAAAATTGAAGTTGTAAATTTCGTAAAAAGTTCACAAAAGAAACTCCATGCATGAAGTAAATATACGGATGGTTACGAATGACATTGTAGGTAAATTAAATTCTTTAAGGGGATAACTTTTCAGTGAGACAAAAAATTATGACCCTCAAATTGCTAGAATCATTACAAAAAATGACCATTGTTTTAACATCAGAAATCAACGTTTGAAAAGAGCGCCGCTTGTCGCTTTGCTGGCTCTATACCTTCAACAGTGCGGGAGGTGGCATGAACGTAAACTACTAACTTGCGACAATATGCGGGCATAAAGAAAAAGATACGGACATCGCGGACTTGACCGACTATATTCGGGATTGTCAGATTTTGCACCACTTCGGAGCCCAAATATATGTGGGCTTGTCAGGGAAGTGGTTAATGACAGGGAGGTTTCAAGCATTGGGGAGGGCTTGTCAAATATATCATTTAAAATAGGTCCATTTTTTCGGTGCCATCTTATCTCCATCTCTTCTTACTTGTCTATTTTACACCCTTTCCTCGTCATGTGTAGTATTTCCAGGGTGAAGTCACTTCCATGCCCCTCCTCCAACAGTTGTTTTGTGAAATGGGATTGTGAAACATTCCCATACAGGAGGCATCTCCGGTGTTCTTTGGCCCTAGTGCGAAAGGATCTTCCCATTTGACCCACGTATGTTGCCCCACAGTCTTTACACGCCAGTTTGTACACACCACGCTTATCCAAGGGATCAGTTCTGTCCTTTGTATTGTTTATCAATGCCCTGAGGTAATTCTGATTATAAATAACTATAATCTGTGGGGCAACGTATGTGGGTCTAACTGGAAGATCCTTTCGCACTAGGGCCAAAGAACACCGGAGATGCCTCCTGTATGGGAATGTTTCACACTTTTCTCACACAAAACGTTCAGTCACCAAAACTCTTTGTTGGAGGTGAAGTCTCACATATTAAACCCTTTTGTTTGGCCCTTTCAATGCAGTCAATCTGCAGAGACTTACCAGCCCCTTATTGGCGAAAAAGTGAACGGTGGGTAGAAATGACCTTGCCAATGGAACGTAGAAGCTACGTCCACTGCAGTCCACCATGTGAACATAGCTGCTACGTTCATAGCAATGAAAGGATTTATGTAGACCTATTCTTTCAATTGAGTAAAAAATTACAAGCTTTGACGTTCAATCTGCATTGAGTTTTTCGATTCCATTATTGGCATGTATTTGTGCATTCCCACTGAATTTCATATTTACATGATTTACTACCTTGAAAGAAGATAACTGTTGTGTAATCAATCCCTACCCTCAATTGTAGGGGGTGGCCATCTCCTTAGAAAGACACTACTGACAATTTATCCATTGACAATCTCTATATATATTCACTGATTTGTGCATTAATGATTTATGTTGTGTAATGGCACTTTGTGACCTGAATGAGTCAGTGTTAAATTATACTCGAGCCTCTCTCGCATCGTCTGTTATTGCGAATTGATTTATGTGCAGTGTAATGGCTCTTTGTGACCTGAATGAGTCAGTGTTAAATTATACTCGAGCCTCTCTCGCCTCATCTGTTATTGCGAATCCTAACAGTCTTCATTCCATTAACGTCCTCATTCTTTTTGTATGGATTGTAATAAGTCTTCATCTTTGCTGGCTTACGAAGTTAGTATTTAAGAGTGCATTATGCTGAATCATTTCTAATGTACCTATTTTCAGCAAAAAATTCCTAGAAAATTTAATGAAATTGGACAAAATTACTATTAATCATTTATTATTTTCAAAACCCTCTGTATGTGAAGATATTGTGTGGAATAAATCATGACATATTTGTAAATTTTGGGATTAATAATTTGAATTGTTGAAAGGAATGTATTTTAAGTATTTTTTTATTATTTTAAGATAATGCAATTTTGCTTCTGTGAAACTTGCTGATGTAATGGTTTACAATATACTCTTATAATCAATTTCATATCCTTTTATTGCTCAGCTTGGGTGTTGAGCCTGTGGACAAAGATGTTGTGAAGCAGAAGCCACGGAATGTTAAGGAGCCAATGATCACTCGTTCACTGATATGCAATGTTCTTCTATCAGCAATTATCATCATTGGTGGCACACTCTGGGTATTCAAAAGAGAGGTAAGAAAGTAGCAATTACAGAATATGTATTTATTTATTTAATTTCCATGGCTAAACCCATTTATACATAATATATCTGCAAAATATTCAGTGTCACTCATGCCACAAATCACTAACAAAACTAACTGTAAAAAAATACAAAAACTATCATTATTGAAGCTATTCATCTTTATATAAAATGGTTCAATAATTTTTTCAATAAATAATTATTGGAACGCATACTTGGTATACATAATTGGATTAAACTCAAAAAGATTGATTCATCGATGTTTCCTACTAAGACAGTACAGGCAGTCCTCGACTTTCGTACACTCGATTTTTTTACTATTCACACCTTCATACGCTCCAAATTGATACCTTTTACTTGACTTTTGGATGCTAAGTTCGGACTTTCGGACATTTGTCGAACAATATTTGAATTTACCGCGATGGTGCATGGCACATCCGGCATTCAACTGTTTCATATGGCATTCTCGCTCGCTAGTTATACGCGAATGTGGGCAGTGTTGACTTAGAGCAAGGTATAAATTGTTTATTTACTGAATTTAATTAATATCGTATGATAAGAATGAGTGGAAAACATAAAAATGATGTGACTGAGACCAACGAAAATAAGCGTAGGTCACATAAACTTAATACTGTTGAGTAAAAGTTGAGAATTATTAGACGTGCTGAACTGGGAGAATCTTTTGCTGCAATCAGACGATCATTGAACTTAAGCCGTTCAACTATGTGTTCAATAGTACAGTCCAGTTCATTAAAAACTTACCACCTCGGAGCCGAAAAATTTCTAAGTGTGAACTTGAGGGCAATGTGACAACACTCCCCTCCCTGAGGGGGGGGGGGTGCAATAACCTCTCCAAGCGCAACAAGAACCCCTCCTCCCCGCAGTCGGGCGAGTAGAAAGGCGGAAGGAAAATTTTGACCTGCGAAAAGGATTATTTCCGAGGGGAGGGGTAGGGTTTCTTTTCTTGTGATGTGTGAGTAAGAAGAAGGGAGGTCTGCGAAGTTCAGATGCACCAAGATCCCTCGCACATGACAGATGCAAGCAGTCACGGAAAACAAAAGCCTATCTTAGATCTCAAAGGTCTCAATCCCCGGAGTTCCTTTCATTTCTTATGAGTATTTTAATTTATGCACGTATTCATTGACGTAAAGTTTTATGAAATGTCTTACGCATTTTCATTAACTGGATGTCCTTGCGATATCGCAATCCATATTATATATGAAATGTGCGATATGTTCTAAGCCATTTGGTTCGTTTCGGACTTGGGCACAATTTGTTTAATTTTACAATCACACACCTAGTTACTCTTTCCGAAAGTAAGTTACAAAAGTAAACCATGAAAAGTATTTTAGGAAGTGCTTCTACACGTATTTATTTGATCTCATAAGATAAACCTGGAGTAGGTGGAATTACAACACACAATGAGCCACAAGAATATGTGAAATTCATTACGAAAAAAGCAATCGCCTGGATGGGATTTGAAACTGGATCACTCTATTACGCTCTGAGGTAACCGATAATGTCAGGCTCGAATTTTGTGCACAAATTTCCTCGCAAAGTATTCTAGGAAAACATATTTTAGGGGCGATATATTTATGAGCAAACAACTGTTTCAATTTAAAATGATAAGCTTTGAATTTCACGATCTTTTAGCAAATATTTTCGTGATAATTCGAGGCTCAAGAGAGGGACGTGCAGATTGAAAAATGCACCTTTCGTACTCATCCCATGCTTTTGGTGAATTTGGTCGCTTTGCTGCTATCAATGCAGAAATTCACATACGAGTGTATATTATGCGTTCACTCTGTAGGTAGGGACCGGGCTTCGTTTGCTTTATGAGTGGGCCAGAATGAAAGGGCGATGGCTTGGTTCGGCCGCTCAAAGATCTCTCGCAGTCGACAACTGCTACATGACGGAAATCCCAGCACGGCCCAACAAGCCACGACCCATTTAGTTTTTTTAAATACCTTTTTCTTACTCGAATTTATTAGCGTCAAAAATGATTGGCTTGGTTCAGCCGCTGAAAGACCTCTCGCAGTTGACAACTGCTACATGACGGAAATCCCAACACGGCCCAACAAGCCATGGCTCGTTTCGTTTTTTTAAATACCTTTTTCTTACGCGAATTTATTAGTGTCAAAAATGATTGAAGTGTTGACATATTTTCGTTATCTGTAATTCATTGTGAAACAATACCACCAAAAGTTTTATGGAAATATTTTGTTTTCAAACGTCTGTAAAATTTTGGATGGTGGGGAAATAAGGGTAGCGTAGTTAAATCAGGAAACATAATTAATGAAACAAAGTGAAACAAGAGGGAAAAGTAGGGAAAAGGTATAAGGGAATAGGTCATTCTAGGAAGATATGATTAAAGCAAGGTAAATTTATTCATAATGTGCTTATTCTTTGGATTTACTTCATCAATCATACTTTTACAATGTCACCAAAAGAACTTCCTTATCCTGTGACCATCATTCCTAAATTCAAATGCACTGCTATCGGCAATTATGCTTGACGTATATACGGTGGCCAATGTGGGATAATAATATGCCCAGCTTAAAAAATGGGTTATATTCCATTAGTTTGACTTCATATTAATAAAAGGAGTGAAACATAGGAGACCGACAACATCAGCCTCATATTTTAAGAGAACATTCCTTTGCCAATGAATTGTCATGGGGAAATATTTCCTTACGAAGATGGATTAAGAGACAAACTTTCACTAGTTACTGGTTTTAAATAAACTAGTATTAATGTTTCGATTTTCTTGCATTTCCAATAACACTAAGGGATTTCTTGTTGCTTACCTGTGATTTAAATGGTGTAGCAAAGATGCATCGATTTATTTCAAACGGAAAGGATTAATCTTGACCTAATGAACTACAATCACCTTTACCTTTGGATATAAATGACTCGATGTCTTTTATCAGACTATTTGAGTGTCTTAAATGCTTCTAAATGTTTTGTTTCATTTTTTTATTTACAGAGAAGTATGTATTATATAAAATGCAATTGATCGAATTCATAATGGTTCCACTGCGATGATTCGGCGTGTTTGAATGCGCTTTTGTTTCATTGCGGTTAATTAATAAAAGTCACTAGTAGAGTCATTGTAAAAAAACAATAATGACGTTTTGCTACGTTTTTCAAATGCAATGTAAACAACACATAGTCCAACTGTGAAAAGCGCAAGGGTTGATATTTGAAGGGTGTCCTGGGTAATAATTTTGATAAAAGAGTCTTTACCTCTCGACACAAGTTCAATAAAAATTATGGAGCATTAGGTTGCAGTGTAATACATACCGGTGAGACATAGTATTGCCAAGCTGTTGTGAACGAGGGATATTTACCCCACTGAAATTCGCAGATATTTCCCTCTTTCTTCCTTACTCATAAGCAAACGGAAGCCCAAAACGACCAGATCGAATGGATCAGCATAAACACCACTTCTTCCTTCGGCCTCCAGCCGAAAAAGAAACCACAGCCCCTTTCAGGTCACTTTTTAGAGGGGTACAGCCTTTCCTCAAGCCAGGATGGAGGGGAGGGTTGTTTCGTTTGGAATATTTATTGCCGGCCCAGAAAAGAATGGTTGGGGTCGTCAGGGTCTTGCCTCTTTGCAAAGATCCTGGATAATTGAGTGAAAGCTGAACTCACTAATTGAGAGGACTGAAGAAGCATTGGAGACTTTAAGGTGAATTCTTAAGAGTCACTTGCAGATTCAAGTTAAAAAAACAATAACGAGAGAAAACATGCGATGCAAACTCCAGTAGCTAATGCCACATTTTTCAAATGCGATGTAAGTAACACATAGTCCGACTGTGAAAAGCGCAAGGGTTGATATAAGAAGGCTCCCCTGGGAAATCATTTTGATAAGTCTCTGCCTCTCGATACAAGATTATTAGGAATTATGGAGCATTCAGTCATTAGGTCGCAGTGTAATAAAAGCCGGTGGACATAGTGGTGCCAAGTCTCGACATTGCATGGCAATAAGATGTGTCTGTCCGGCAACCAGTAAATTTATTCCCCAGTAATTTCTACCTCTCTACAAAGACTGAGTGCAGGCATAATTCTATGATTGAGTTGTTCAAAATTGGTGTCCAAAGCATTCGATAAGCATCAAGCTATTTGATTCATTATTTGAAGTAAATAAATCTCCTAAGTGAAAGTTTCATTAATATTCGCAGGGAAAAATATCTAAAGAAATATCGAAGACGCGTAGTTGCATTATTCCAAACGCGGCTAAGGAATAAGAACTGGATATGAAAGAAAAATTCATTGCTTTTTATTGAAACCATTAAGTAGATATTCCTAGCGCATTTATACAAAGCCGCTAGAAAAATTTTGCCTGTAATTTTCGCGAGAATAGGATGTATTACAATTAGAGCCTGACATCGTCAGCTACAGTACTGCAGAATCAAGGTATCTGGTTTCTAATCCTAGTCCAGACAATTGATTATTCTCATTGGAAATTTGATATATTTGTGCAGTAAATTGCGTCATCAAATTCCACTCATGCCGCGTATATCCATGGACCAGGCGAGATTGAAGAAGCACTTAAATGCACTATCTAAAATGTTGAACTAACTCAACAAATAATAATAATAATAATAGGAATTTAGGCACCACAATGAAATACATATAACGAAAATACGTTAACACTTCAATTATTTTTGACGCTAATAAATTCGCATAAGAAAAAAGTATTTAAAAAAAACGAAACGAGCCGTGGCTTGTTGGGCCGTGTAAGGATTTCCGTCATGTTGCAGTTGTCAACTGCAAGAAGTCTTTGAGCGGCCGAACCAAGCCATCGCCCTTTCATTCTCGCCCACTCATAAAGCAAACGGAAGCCCGGACCATACCCCTCCCCTCACAAAATATCCTTTTCGCAGGTTAAAATTTTCCTTCAGTCGGTCTTTCTACTCCCCCAACTGTGGGGAGGAGGGGCTCTTGTTCCGCTTGGAGAGGTTATTGCACCCCCCCTCAGGGAAGGGGGCCGTGTTGTCACATTGCCCTCAAGTTCGGACTTAGAAATCTTTCGGCTCCGAGGTGGTAAATTTGTTATGAACGGGGCTCCGAGGTGGTAACTTTTTAATGAACAGGCTGTACATGGGAAAAATAAATTATAGACATGTACGAAACGCTGAGAAATGCATGTGAAATTCATCAAGTTGTGTATGGCATGTACCTGTGAAACATCATTTTATTTTCGTTTGTCTTTTGTCTCAAATAAGAAATTTTCGAAATTTTTTGCTTCTGTAATTGTAATAAATTAAATGATATCGAGTTTAAGGGTCCAAAAACTAAATGTCGTTATGCATCTTGTTTTGTGTCTTAATAGTTATGGTGGACATTATCAGTGAAATGTTAATTTCTGCTTGGGAAAAATTGGAAATGCTTATCTATGTATATTGTAACCGTCCCACTTCTCGTCGCGTTATCCTCCCTTCCTAACTAACGTTCGGACTCATCCAACGGTGCCGCATCACCGTGTGGTGTGGCGGAAGGCCAACCCAACAGAAGGACGATACATTTTACAACACGAAAAATTATACGATAAGAACTTACCTGGTTCCCGAATGTGGTTGTTCTGTAAATGAACTTTTCCCTTTCTAAATAACCCGGCTCAATCACACTTGCGCCTCGGCGAGGCAAATCACAAAAATGGAAGAGAGGTAAAACAAGACAAATAGACATAAGATTATCTCATTTAACATGACTTTTAATGGCTCAATTGCAAAGGAAAGCGTAAAGAAAAAAAAACCCTGATGAGGTGAAGGATGGATGATTCCATGTGAACATGAACAAAAATGCATTATCGTGAAAAAAAACAAGAATGATATGACCAAAATGAATCATACAAAATAATTACTCTTAGCCGGATCAAACAACCACGTTGCATAATATGACGACGGGCCAAACACCAATGATCGACACTTTACTCAATTTTAAACACACAGTGGGGCCCTGGGGACCTCCCACTTCAAACAAACACGATACAATGATGAATTTAGGGTGAATTCAGGTTTGTTGCACAAAAGTCCCGCAACGACGATGAAACACGTTGCTCAAGAGATGAATTTGGATGCACAACGACGAATAAGGGCAATAATCAAAGGAGGGCGGAGTATCAGTGGCTTACGTGACCAATTCAGACAACAGCAAATGGTGAGGAGACCGTCGCATGCAGCAGGGCGTCGCGTGTGAGCTCGCAGCGGTGTCAAACCTCGTGCTTCACGTAGTTTCTCGGAATCGTCACGCCTGGTCCTCCTTTCGCCTTCGTCCGTGGACACCACACCTCGTCTCTCTCTCAGACAACTGACTGTAGAGCAACCACTTGAAAGAAGTGGACTCTCCGGTGATGAATGACCATCCTCACTTTTCTCTCTGCACTTTCCCTTTTATAGCACTTTTACTTCAAACAAAACACACGAAAAAGACACTGGTACCCTCACTCGCGCCTTAGCGAACTATCTCATACACAATGGCGCAACATGCAAACCTATCAAACCATCGTCACCTCCCATTCATACCACATAACAATCATTAAATACACATATGTGATGGATACCGTCACAATATTGTGTCAAGGTGTCACTCAGTACACAACAGTATTCCTTTAGAACCGTTTATCAAGACCGTAATTTTGAAGTAATTACGTATTGTCTGAAATATAATTTACGTATTTTTTAAACTTTTGTATTAAAAATAAAATTTCCTTACAATTGATGAGGTTTTACTATGCATATTCAACTCTTCGGGAATGTAACCCCTAATTAGTATGGGACTCTATTGTTCGACTTTTGTACATTCGAATTTTGTACAAGTCTTCAGGAACGCATTGTATACGAAAGTCAAGGACTACCTGTCCCGGTCACCCTGATAGCAAAAATTTAATGATTGGTGTGTCTGAGTAAACAAAGTGAATACATAGTGAAGATATAGCTATGAACAAAACAGTGAAAAGTTATTTTTAGTTGGTATGATATGGTATTTTTAGTATTCTATTCTATTTTGATTATCGATCTGACGATTGATTGGAAAAATTAATTCACAACTGATGAAATTTGTAAGTCTGTTAATAAAACTTACATTTTGCTGTCGTAAGTCACTATCTGGGTATACCCGACCTGTAAAATGATCGTATACTTGCTGGTGGTGTCATACCAGACTGCATGAGTATGTTTGGCCACTTGGGTAACCTACTCTGCAGAAGTTATCAGACACATTAAATGTGAGTTATGTAGTGTGCCTCAGAATGCTTAAATTATGTAAGTCTGGAACTGTCTGTGAGTGTTATAAAAGAATACCCCTTTTCATTATAGAATACTATTTATCTTTGCAAAAGGTTCTTTTAGAGGTTAGTATTTGTGGCTTTTAAGCCTAATTTGATGCCAGCTATTCATGGCTAGCCTAAGTAATAAGAATGGGTCATACCGATGTAATTGCTTTAGTAAAAAGCCAAAGAATTTGATCTTTCAATCCAGTAGAAACTTAAAAAACAGCAAAATTCTGTAGTCAGAACATTACTCTGGAAGTAAATCTCTGCCAGCAGGGAAGTAACCTTTAAAACTTTAAAATTGACCCTTTTGATTTAATAGCACTCTAAATGGGTTCTCTGTATTTTATAAAAACTAGTTTCTAAAGTATTCTTGATAAAATGGCAAAAGCTGTGCATAAGCAGTAGTAGCAATAGGTATTTTAGTACAACTATGGCAAGGTGTATCTATGTGGTAGCAAGCAAGAATAGCTTACGTTCTCAAAGCTAGATTGTTTATGCCAGTCCCTAACTTTGTAACTTACGGTCTGAGCTATTGTTGCAAGTAGGTTCCACCACGTCAGCATCCCCTCACAATGCTTGAATTATGTAGCACTAACAATATATCGCTGCAAAATTATTTTTTATATATATAATTAGTACATCGCAGCTGATTAAAAAGTAAGGCTGCTACAAAAGCTTCAATAAAAAATAAATTCAATTTGTAAGAGAAAATTTACACACATTTTGTTATACAGGGTCCGTTCAATAAGTATCGGGACTGGTTTCAAAAATCAAAATTTATTGCAGTTTTCATTACAATTACTTAATAATCTTCAAAATACATTCTTCCTGCATCGATACACTTAGTTCGGCGCGTCTGCCACTCGTCAAAAGACCGCTGGAAGTTGGTTTCCGGAATACTGTTGAGAGCCTTTGTCGTCGCCGCTTGAACCGCCTCGATGGAGTCGAGCCGATATCCTTTGAGCTCCCTTTTTATTCGCGGAAACAAGAAAAAGTCAGGTGGAGCCAGGTTGGGGCTGTAGGGGGGGTGAGGCAACGTTGCCACGACAATTTCGTCAGAAGCTGTCGCACAACAATTGCACCGTGGCATGGCGCCACCCGCGACCTGCGGCATTTCCACCCGCGACAGTTTTTGTTCCTCGCTCAAGACTTTCGGTACCAGCTTCGCGCACACTTTCCTCATCCCAAGATTCTCTGTTACAATGGTGTGGACGGTTCCTACTGAAAGGCCGGTCTCCTCACTGATAAGGGCGATGGTTAAACGCCTGTCAGAGTCCAAAACTTTTTTCACTTTGGCCACCTGAGCATCGGTTCGAGCGGTCGTCGGGCATCCGACGCGGTGCTCGTCTTCGAGTTCCCGGCCTTCTTTAAACATTTTGTGCCACTCAAAAACTCTTGTGCGGCTTAAGGCATCATCCCCATAAACCTGTTTAATGAGTTCAAGGGTCTCTGACGTGGATTTCCCGAGTTTAACGCAAAACTTCACAGCGTAGCGTTGCTCGACAGTGCGCTCCATCCTGGCGCGACGACACCACAAAAAATCACACGTCACAAAAATCCACCTCCTGTCTCAACGCATGCCCGGAGGCGACTGAACTAAAGTGTGCCTGAGTGATGGGGGACCCATCTACCGAGCTGATTGGTCAGACCCCCATCCACCCCATCGGTTGAGGCTACAGCAAACCAGTCCCGATACTTATTGAACGGACCCTGTATTTCTTATGAGGCAGTAAAATCATTCTTGAGAAGCTAGAACTTAAAATCGACGGCTAACATGAGTGAAAAACATGACCAGTATTTTATTCGGATTAATAATTTTTCTGAATTAATTGCCTTTGGCAGTTTATGAAATTGAAAAAGATTCGTTAAATGGTGAAAAGTAAATCTTTTTCGTCAAAGTATTCATTTGCTCGATACTAAAGAAATTTTGCCAGTACTCGCTCGATACCTGAAGTATCGAGGGTATCGAGGTGTCAAAGAATTGAGTGTCCCATCCCTAGTCAAAATTAGGGATTCAATGGAATTGGGTCTGCGGTGGGTTGTTGTGGCTGGAAGTATGCATTCATTTAAAATGTATTCATTTGATAATCATCAAATTTTGTGAAAGAAGCAAAAAAGGTGGAATTGAGTATTTATTGTGACTTAAACAGTCACAAAGGTACCTTCTTGAAATAGAGAAAATACTGTCTCTAATTGCTATGTTCACATTTTCAGATGGAAGATAACACTATTACTCCAAGAGATACTACTATGACTTTCACCTGTTTCGTGTTCTTTGACATGTTCAATGCCCTCAGTTGCAGATCTCAGGTAATGAAACTATTTTATTTAACCATCTTAAAACATTTATACTTTTGAGTCTTCATATAACAGTTACCTCGACAGATAACCACTTCTAAGTCTCTATGTTGATGAGGGAACTTGTGTTTTTATCTATAAGAGGCTATCTGTTAAAAAAACGTGGATAATACTTTTAATTTAATTCATTCATTCATTAGTCATTGAGTAAATGAAATTTATGTGGAAAGTCTTCACAAGCGTGAATGTATGAGCTTTGTCACTAGGGTGATAATATTCAGAAAAACACATGAAAGAACACCCGCATGGATTTTGAACCTAAAACTTGAAAACTGTTTACCTCATAGTAGGTAGTTAAAAAAATTACATTATCCTTGTATGACAAATTGAGTGAAATCAACGAAAAATAACATCAAAATGGCGATTCTTGAAGTTCTTTTGTTGCCCAGCCTCCGTTTCCGCAACAGCTATTCAGACAGGTTGTTACACCTGTAGACCCGCATTGCCATGGGAATACACGTCCTTAGAGCTGGAACAGATCCTAATGCCGCCACAACCCTAAATCAGTTGGCGCTGGCATTGCGGGGGAAGAATAAAAAATAGTAAGCATGATACTCAGAAAAGGAACACAAAATGGATAAGGGTGTGGTATTATTGTGTTTTATAATAATAATAATAATTTTATTCACCTCGAGAAATGGTGTAAACCATATTAGGTGTTGTCCAATATCGATTACAAGCATATAAAAATACATTCTGTGTACAAACACGTTTCACAATCATATATCATTAAAATTACATTCAAAGTACTCATCTATAGAGTAAAGGGGATATCGCACAAGCCAAACCCTTAATTTCCTTTTAAAGATAGCAACATTTTCAGCTCTAATAAGGGTTGGTAGCCTGTTGAATAACCTGATATTGACTTTATGGAAGGAGTTATAATTTAAAGACAACGTGCAATATTCAATGTTCAAATTGTTTCTGTTCCTCGTGCTACAGTTGTGAACATTAGATCTGTGCGTATAACTGTCTAGATTGTCTTTGACAAAGCAGAGTGCTCTGAAAACATACAAGCTGTAAACAGACATGATGCCCAGCTGTGAAAAAAGTGGCTTACAATGATCACGTGGGTTAGCATTACCAATAATCCTTATTGCTCTTTTTTGGAGCAGTAAAACTTGTTTGACAGAAGAAGCATGCCCCCAAATTTCAATGCCATAATTTATATGACTCTGAAAGAATGAGAAGTACAGACCTTAGATACTCAATAGGAATCAGGGATTTCAATTTTCTTAACATGTAAATTGTCTTACTTAACTTTTTACAAATACAATTAATATGGTTATCCCATTTTAGTTGTGAGTCAATCTCGAGCCCTAGTAAATGTACACTATTGGTATTTTTTACATTGAGACTGCACATCAGTTTTTGAGTTTTGTCCATGTTTAAGACAAGACCATTACTGTCAAACCAGTCAAGAGCCTGCATTAGGACACTCTCCCTTTGCACAATTGCATCACTTAAATTATTGCCCTTTTGTACAAGAGTTGTGTCATCAGCATAAAGAACACACTGTGACGCCACGTTAGCTGGTAAGTCATTAATCATGATGATAAATAATAGAGGGACGATCATGATGATAAATATGGAGTGCCAAGGACTGAGCCTTGTGGCACTCCATATTTTATTGAATGAGTTGCAGATCTGTTCCCATTTACTTCCACCAATTGTTTCCTATCTGTTAAATAAGACTGCATTAATTTTAATTCAACACCTTGAAAGCCATACAACTCGAGCTTTCTTAGTAGGGTGAAATGGTCCACACAGTCAAAAGCTTTGCTGAGATCACAAAGTGTTACTGAGACTGTATTCTTATCCTCAAATGCATTTACAATATAATTTACAACATTTTCAACAGCCATAATGGTGGATTTTCCAGTACGAAAGCCAAATTGCGAACTTGAAAACAAGTTATTAGCATCGAAAAATTCATATATTTGATTCTTTATCAAAGTTTCAAATACCTTTCCCAGTATTGGAACAATAGATATTGGTCTGTAATTGGAGATATTATCTTTGTCACCTTTTTTAAATATAGGAACTGTTTTAGATAATTTTAATTGATTGGGGAACTCACCCCTTAGAAGACCACAATTGAAGAGAGCAGTCAAAGGCTCAGCAATGAATTCAATAGTGTCTATTACAAGTGAATTAGATAGATCATAGATGTCCCTACTATATGATCTTTTCATATTCTTAGCTGTATTTATAATATCACGAGGAGTGATGGATTTCCATTTAAAATTCATGTTATTAAGGGGAAGATTGCTTATGAAAGTATCAATTCTATTCGTGTCAATGGTTACAGTAGATAAGATTTTTTCCACAGATTCAATAAAGTAATCCTTTGCCTCTTCTGAAGTAAATTCGAAAGTTTTGTTACCTTTAGTTTTGCTTACTACAGAATTAATTACCTTCCACAAAGCCTTATTTTTATTAGTTGAACTCTGTATATAGTCCTGAAATGCCTTTCTTTTAGCAATCTTTAGTGAATTAAAATAATGCTTCCTTAACTCTACATAAGACTCCTTATTCACCATGCACTGACTAGACCTGTAGGAGCGATAGGAGGCAAGCAGTTCCATCTTAAGCTCATGAAGTTCATTATTGTACTAAGGATTTCTAGATTTTTTAGTTGGATGCATATGCATCAGCTCTTTTGGAAAAAAGTGCTCAAAAATATTCAGGAATGTATTGAAAAAAGGCATAAAGTAATCATCAACTGTTCCCTCAAGGGTATAATTCCAGTCAGTGTCACTTAGCAGCAATTTGAAATTCTCAAGCCCATGCAGAGTTATAGGTCTGACCATCGAAGTAATCGTTCTATTTGCATTCTTCTTGAGTTTGGTTGTACAGTCCTGTTCATTAAAAAATTACCACCTCGGAGCCCTGTTCAAAAAAAAGTTACCACCTCGGAGCCGAAAAAGTTCTAAGTCCGCACTTTGGGGAAATGTGTCAACACTGCGCCCCCCCCCCCCCTCCGTGAGGGGGGGGGGGCGAGAACGAGAACCCCTCCTCCCCGTAGTCGGGCAAGTAGAAAGGCCGACGGAAGGAAGATTTTGGCCCGCGAAAGGATATTTTGTGAGGGGAGGGGTAGGGTCCGGGCTTCCGTTTGCTTTATGACTGGGCGAGAATGAAAGGGCAATGGCTTGGTTCGGTCGCTCAAAGATCTCTCGCAGTTGACAACTGCTACATGAAGGAAATCCTAACACGGCCCAGCAAGCTACGGCTCGTTTCGTTTTTTAACATACTTTTTTCTTACGCGAAATTATTAGCGTCAAAAATGATTGAAGTGTTGATGTATTTTCGTTATATGTATTTCATTGTGGTGCCTATTTCTTATTATTATTATTATTTGTTGAGTTTGTTTAACATTTTAGATAGTGCATTTAAGTTATTTTTTTATTTATTAACATTTTAGTTCAATCTCGCCTGGTGCATGGATATACGCGGCATGAGTGGAATTTGATGACGCAATTTACTTCACGAATATGTCAAATTTCTAATGAGAATAATCAATTGTCTGGACTAGGATTCGAAACCAGATCCCTTGATTCTGCAGTACTGTAGCTGACGATGTCAGGCTCGAATTGTAATACATCCCATTCTCGCAAAAATTACGGGCAAAATGTTTCTAGCGGCGATGTATAAATGCGCTAGGAATATCCTCTTAATGGTTTCAATAAAAAGCAATGAATTTTTCTTTCATATCCAGTTCTTATTCCTTTGTCGCGTTTGGAATAATGCGACTACGCGTCTTCGATATTTAATTAGATATTTTTCCCTGCGAATAGTAATGAAACTTTCACTTAGGAGATTTATTTACTTCAAATAATGATTAAAATAGCTTAATGCTTATCGAATGCTTTGGACACCAATTTCGAACAACTCAATCATTGAATTATGCCTGCGCTCAGTTTTTGTATTGAGGTAGAAATTACTGGGGAATAAATTTACTGGTTGCCGGACAGACACATCTTATTGCCATGCAATGTCGAAACTTGGCACCACTACGTCTCACCGGCTTTTATTACACTGCGACCTAATGACCGAATGCTCCATAATTCCTAATGATTTTGTATCGAGAGGCAGAGACTTATCAAAATGATTACCCAGGACACCCTTCAATTATCAACCCTTGCGCTTTTGACAGTCGGACTATGTGTTGCTTACATCGCATTTGAAAAACGTGGCATTAGCTACTGGAGTTTGCATCGCATGTTTTCTCTCGTTTTTGTTTTTTTAACTTGAATCTGCAAGTGACTCTTATGAATTAACCTTAAAATCTCTAATGCTTCTTCAGTCCTCTCAATTAGTGAGTTCAGCTTTCACTCAATTATCCAGGATCTTTTCAAAGAGGCAAGACCCTGACGACCCCATCCATTCTTTTCTGGGCGGGCAATAAATATTCCAAACGAAACAACCCTCCCCTCCATCCTGGCTTGAGGAAAGGCTGTACCCCTCTAAAAAGTGACCTGAAAGGGGCCTGCGGCTTCTTTTTCGGCTGGAGGCCGAAGGAAGGAAGAAGTGGTGTTTATGCTGATCGCCCTTTCCATTCGATCTGGTCGTTTTAGGCTTCCGTTTGCTTATGAGTGAGGAAGAAAGAGGGAAATATCTGCGAATTTCAGTGGGGTAAATATCCCTCGTTCACAACAGCTTGGCCCCACTACGTCTCACCGGCGTATATTACACTGCAACCTAATTCTCCATAATTTTTATTGAACTTGTGTCGAGAGGTAGAGACTCTTTTATCAAAATGATTTCCCAGGACACCCTTCAAATATCAACTCTTGCGCTTTTCACAGTCGGACTATGTGTTGTTTACATCGCATTTGAAAAAAGTAGCAAATAGTCTTTATTATTTTTTTACAATGACTATACAAGTGACTCTTATTAATTAACCACAATGAAATAAAAGCGCATTCAAACATGCCGAATCATCGCAGCGGAACCATTATGAATACGGTCAATTGCATTTCATATAATACATACTATCTCTGTAAATAAAAAAATGAAACTATCACGAAACGTATTATAGAAATACTATGTTTCCAAAGGTTTGAAATAGTTTAGAATGGTAAGGAAATAAACCTGGCGTAGTATAGTTTGGAAACGTAAGAATTAAAAAAAGGTGAAACGAGGGAAAGGTAGGGAAAAGGTATTCAGATTTGTCACTATGTTACTACCTAGCCTCACTAAGTTCATTATGCCCCCTGTAACTCGATATGGCAATACCGATTGATGGCAAAATGGCATGTGGAATTATCATCGTTCCTCCAACTCCGCAATGGGAAGAGCTGTGGCAGATGCGAAATGATACGTGTCCCAGTTTCGCGAGTAGGTCGTTGGACTTCCACATTTATTTTGCGAATCTTTTCATATAAAAGCAAGGAAGAGGAGGGACGTGCGGATTTAAAAATGAATTTTCGCACTCTTCCTATGCGTTTGGTGAAATCGACCAATTTGTTTTTCAATGCTTGTTTTGCTCAATTTCGAGCGTAAATCTATCGTGGACTAACAACTGGCTGTGCTGGATTCGCACACTCGCCAACTTAAACACTGGGTGGGCAATAAATGCTCAGAAGTGAAAGAAAGCCCCTTCCACCTCCTTAGCTTGTCGGAAAGGGTGGACTTCCCAGCGAGACCTGCGAAGGAATTTGGATGGAATGAGGCGGCGACATTGTATACTGCTGGGAGTGGGAGAGAAGGAGAGGTCCTGTGGTCGGTAGGTCTTTTCACCCGAGTTTCGTGAGGGCGGGGGTTCCCCCACATCCCACAGTTTACTCCTCGGTCTACCTGATTAAAGAAGGGAAAATATGCTATTCCACTTCCTTAAATAGTCTTCTGTGGTATTCATAATACCATTTTCGTTGCATAAAGACTCGTGCCTTCATCGTTTTCCAAAGAAAACATTCTACTTCGACATTCTAATCGATATTTCATACATATGTGAGTGTAACGACAACCTAAATTTTCCTCCCTCTTGCATATACTTAGAATTATATTTCCTCTCTCTCGCTTATACTTGCTTAGACTGATTTAACTCAACCATCCTCAACAGCTGTACAGTTTATTGCCCGCCCAGAAAAAAATGGATGGAGTCGTCAGGGTGTTGTCTCTATGCAAAGATCCTGGATAATAGGGTGAAGGCTAAACACAATAATTGAGAGGATTGAAGAAGCACAAACTCAACAAATAATAATAATAGGGATGTCGGCACCACAATGAATGACTTACAACTAAAATACGTCAAAACGTCAGTCATTTTTAACGCTGATAAATTCGCGTAAGAAAAAAGTATTTAAAAAGAACGAAACGAGCCGTGGGGATATGTTGGGCTTTCCGTCATGTATCAGTCGTCGACTGCGAGAGGTCTTTGTGCGGTCGGTTCGCCCTCTCATAAAGCAAACGGAAGCCCGAACCCTACCCCTCCCCTCACAAAATATCCTTTCGCGGGCCAAAATCTTCCTTCCGTCGGCCTTTCTACTTGCCCGACTACGGGGAGGAGGGGTTCTCGTTCACGCCCCCCCCCTCAGGGTGAGGGGTGGGGTGCAGTGTTGACACATTTCCCTAAAGTGCGGACTTAGAACTTTTTCGGCTCCGAGGTGGTAACTTTTTTTTGAACAGGGCTCCGAGGTGGTAATTTTTTAATGAACAGGACTGTACATTTAACCTTAAATTCTAAAGCCACGTGATCAGAAACCATGTAGTCAACTGTTTCTATACTATAAAATGACTGGTCATAATTTGTAATGACATTATCTAAACAGGATGATAGTCTTGTGGGCTTTGTGTTGGCACAATGCAAGTTAAAAGACAAAAGAAGGTTATCCAAGGAAACTGAGTTTCCCACTTTACACAAAATATTAATATTAAAATCGCCACATATAATAATATTTACCTGTAAGACAGCAAAATATGACAAAACTTGTTCCAACTGTTCAAAGAAATGCTCAATATTACCATTAGGTGAACGATAGACAGAGGCAACAATAACCTTATGTTCTTTCAATAAGATAGCAGATATTTCAAAATGAATCTCCTTGCAGAAGGGTTCTATATCTATCACCTTAAAGACTAAGTCATTAGAGGTAAAAATACATGTTCCTCCATTTTTAGATACTGATCGAGTGTAGCAAGATGCTAAGTTAAAACCAGCAATATTGTACAAATCAATTTCATTTTTCCTCAACCAGTGTTCATTTGAAGTTGAAGTTAGCACAGATTGGAGCATATCAGTAAGCACGAACTGTGAAGAATGGTGCAATGTGCACAGAAGAAATGTTTGGTTAACTGTCGGTGGCATTCTTTATGTTCACAATAGTAACCTCATAATTTTTTGTGTGCAGTTATCAAATTTGTTGCGAATTCTAACTTTTTAAACGTGAGCTTTATACCTCAGAGCAATTAAAAACTTTTATCCATGTTTGATAGCTTCAGTGATAATGAGCACGAAAAAACATCAAAGATATGATTATATAGAAGCGAAGTTTTTTGTCTCGTGCTCATCAAGTCTATTCCCGATCTCTTTTGAAGGATACTGCGTAGAGCATAGAGTCTGAAATTAATAAAAAGAAGCAAGCATGCTGTTGTGTTGTGAAGTGAGCTGCACACTAGAGCAAATAGAAATGTTTGCAATGTTTTAAAGTCAATAGGATGGTTATTACGCTTTGTCATCTTTCTAGTTAAGTACTTTTGTTTTACTTTTAGATTGAATTATGTTACCGTAAACCGGGGTGAAGTGGGTCGGGGGGTGAAGATGGTACGAACATGAAAATTTCGAATCTGGATGGAATTGGTGGGTAAACAGGAGAGGGCGGTAGGCGACGACCACAGTGCCCCACTAAGTATCCTTGTATTTTCAAAATCTAAACATATTAGGTCTGTCAGAATGTGAAGCCTCTTTTCGGCCAAACAAAAATCCCAAAATTAGCTTCGAAAGTCTCCCAAGGGGGTTGATTGAAAATCCAGCAAATAGGCTGAAAATTAAAAATTATTTGTTGCTACTGCCGTAAATGAATGGGATTGGGCAATTGACAGTCATTCCATATATTCAAAAGAAAAAAATTTGCCGCAACCTGGGATCGAAAATCAGTCACCATATGAGGATAAGCGGCTCAGCGCCTCAACCCACCGGGCTACGACCTCTGTATAGAGAGGCGTGCACTGCAAAGGATTTATATGGAGGAAGATTCTTTAATAGTGTTTTTCTCGCGAACCCGGGCCTAAGTGGAAGAAAGCCGTGACACTTCCCACATTCTCTCTATATTTTCAGAAAAGAATTGCATTGTTTGGATCCCGAACATCGTTCTCGCGATGTCTCCTTGTAAGTAAGACTTCGGCCCACCCTAATATACATGTATGCTATTTACTTGTCCCTTGGCAAATAAAATATATTATTATTATTTATAATTTGTTACAGTTGTAACACTTCCCTCCAAGTACCCGGCAAGAATCAGGTTTCATTGCCGTCATAATGGCCGGAGACTCGAGAGGGGTTGGGCAGTAATCGTTGCCACGTCCGACGCCCATCGGATGAGTGGCTACGCTTATGTTGGGTCATGTGTACGCAGTAGATGGAGTGACCCCTGGATGACGGCCTTCTGCATGCGTGCAACTAGTGATTCCACCTGTGCCACGCAGGACGGAATGCACTTGATGTTATTTATCAGCGAGCCCTTATCTCCACCGAGCACACCTATGATGAGGACCACCAGTTTCACAGAGTGTCCGGGGTACATCTGTCGAAGTTCAAAAAGCAGGTCTTGATACTTCGTCCGTTTTTCCACCTCTTTCGCATCCATGTTAGTTTCAGCCAGAGCCGAAAATTCGATCATGAACATGGAGAGTGTGAGGTGGTCGAGGAGAAGGATATCAGGCTTGGTCGCCTCCAACTGTCTGGTGGTGGAGGAGTAATTCCACCAGATTGTGCATTTATCGTTCTCCACGACAAACTCAATATTTCCAGGGGCATAGGACAGCACAGGTGTTTCATCGATGCCATAATGGTGTCGAAGGTGATAGTGTAGCACCTGCAGTTGTGCCGAGCTAGATATGCTGACCTGGCATAATAACTATAGCCGGAGAGAAGGTGACCCAAAGTCTCCGGCTGGGCTTGGCATTCCCTGCATCTCGTGTCCGCGACCTCCGCCTTGAATATAATGTGGTGATACACGAGTGTGCTTATGACACCATCCTGGCATGCGAGTACAAAACCCTCTGACTTCTCTGAGTCTCTGACTTCAGACCGGCGGAGCGTAGGAAGGCAAACATCAGCTCCTTCGATAACCCATGCTTTTCGATGTTGCGATAGAAACATCCATGCATGGGCTTATCAGTATGCACCTTGAGCAAGGCCTTCTGCTCGGCTTTTTTTATTTCGAGCTTGAGGATGTCTGCCTTCAATGACAAGATGGTCATGCCATGGGATAACAGGTCGAAGTCGAGACCGGTTTCATCCGCTGCCCTCTTTCCTGCCTGGAAGAGAAACGGCCCTACTCCTGCACTCTTGTGCTCTCTCACGAGATTGAGCAGGGGGTCCCTGCTTTTCAACACTCGGCATGCTGTACCCAGGACAACTCTGTTGTGGAGACACTCCAGACTCAATAGTCCTCTACCACCTACATTGCGAGGGAGATACAATCTGGTGATGGAAGATTTCGGATGAAGACTTCTATAGATGGTCATCATCTTCCTTGTTCTCCTATCGAGGTTCTGCAACTCGTTGATGTTCCACTTCATGCATCTGAAGGTATACAGCAGTGTAGGAACCGCGAACATGTTCATAGCAAGAACCTTGTTCTTACCAGACAGCTCAGAACTCCAGATGTTCCTGAGAGTCTACCTGTATTTTGCGGTGAGCCTTTCCTTCACTGCTGCAACCTCCTGCATTCGGCGCTGGGGGACGCCGAGATATTCATAGCTATCATCGTCCTCAAGGTGACGAATGACGCTCCCATCAACAAGTTGCACGTCTTCCTTGATCTCCGAAAATCTTCCTCTCGCCAAGTGGATGGATGCACACTTGTCCAATCCGAACTCCATCCCTATAGCCTCAATGTATTCCAGTACGGTGTCCAGGGCAGTACAAAGGTCTTTCGCAAGAAGCATAAAGCTTCAGGTCATCCATATAGAACAAATGGGTGACCTTATGCTTCCTGTCACCTGGAACATTGAACATGTATCCTCTACCTCGTCACAGCCTAAGGGACAGGGGTAAGAGGGAAATAGAAAACAGTAAGGGAAGCTGTTGCCTTGGAAAATGCCACGGTGGTATGTTACCAACTCTGTGTAAATTGACCGCTTGCCTGAATGCAGAACAAAGCACATTTTCCGGGGTGGTAACAGGCGTTGGATGCAGGACACTAGCTCTGGGTGGACTTTCATCAACTTCAGCATGGCAATCAAAAGCTTATGCGAAGTGGTGTCAAAAGCCTTCTTGTAGTCCACCCAGGCCAATGATAGGTTTTGCTTATGCCGGATTGCATCCTGGCATATGCACCTATCAATGAGCAGGTTATCCTTGCATCCCGCGATTCCACGCTTTGAGCCCCTCTGCTCATACACCTCCTCCCACACAGGCTGGACGTGGTGGAGGATAAGGTCGCTCAAGATCGAGGTGAACAGCTTATATAAAGTGTTGAGGCAGGTTATAGGGCGATAGTTCCTTGGATTGGACTAGTCTCCTTTCTTAGGTATCAGAACCATGCGTCCCTCAGTCAGCCAAGGTGGAATAGGATCTCTACCTATCAGAAAGGACGTGAAGATTCTGGTGAGGTGTTGGTGGGTGGAAGTTAAGTTCTTCTACCAGAAGTTATTCACGGCATCCATTCCTGGAACCAAGAAGTTCTTCTTGCCAGAGAAGACCTTCTTCACGTCACTTTCTGTGACTGAGAGAGGTCCATCCACATCTTGTAGGTGGTGGTTACACAACTCTTGAAAGAGGCCTATGCCCGTGTTTCCAAGCCATTCAACGGAGTGTCTCCGTTGAATGGCTTCGACGTTTTGTAGATCTCCTTCCAGAAACGTTCAACCTCTTGGACGGGTGGCGGAGATTCAACGGCAGGCGGAGGTGGTCGAAAGAGACGGGACGGGTGAAGGAGAAAGATGGAATTTTCCCTCACGGCCATACTCCTCTTGAGGAGTTTTTTCCGGGCAGTGGTGAGTGCTTGTACTCTATCGACCGCGTGCTGCTTAATAGTAAGCAGCATGCTTTTATTCAGTGTGTGATGGTTGTATCTGAGACTGTGTGTTGTGCGCCGAACTTTGGGAGTGAAAGTTCGCCCAGATACGATGTATTCCATCACACACTGGATTCTTGACGCCTGTCGTCTCACCTGCGTGATCTTGGCCTCCAACTGTTCCAGCCTCTTTGCTGCTTTGTCCTCCTAAGAGGTGTTCTTTTGGGAGTGAGCCATAATTTTGGCAGTAGCGTAAACCACGCAATTTACCGTCCAAAGGTCCGAAAGTTCTGTTAGGAGTTCGTCGATAAGACCATTCAACTGGGGCAGGTGGTTACCCCGCAGAGAGATCTTTTGGTGGATGTCTCTCTGCCTCGGTTGTCCTTCATTATAGCTAATGGTGCTTAACAACCGTGTTCGTAGTTCAGAGACGGCCTGACCAGCTTCTTCCCCATTTAGCCGAGAGACTGACACAAATGTCATTTCACCTCAGGCAGTTAAGAGGCTGCCTGTGTCGGGGAGATTGGTCTGGCCGGTTGTGTGTTACCCTGAACTGGTGGTTGGTGGGGAGTTTCCTTTTTTTTTTCCTTTTTGGCAGGGAGTGTGAGTTAGATTTCTGCCCAAAACACAATGGAGCATCTACTACATGTGGATCGGGGTCTCATTGCATCCTTCAAAGACATTTCCTTCCTTTCGCAAGACATTTGCTTATAATATTGCTGCCAGATATGGGAATGGATGCTTAGGGAGTTTTGGAGGGCTACAATGTGTATCACAAAATAAATAAACAGCAGCATCCTTAAAAGAAGTAGCAGGCATGGCATCATGATTGAAATAAAAAATTATGCCTTAATTTATTTCTTTCCAAACACCAAGCTGTCAAATGTGAGATGTGACTTTTTTATCATCACTATCTTAGAAAATTCCCCCTGGTCCTCCCATTCCCCTTAGATGGTGCAGCGGTCAACGAGTTAATCCTCTTCGATTTACACACCCACCTCATGATTTCTACTGCCTTCAACTAGTACTATCCCCGCTTCATGACGCGTTTCACATTACCTCTTCCCCTACCATTCCACACATTCTACCGCACTTCGCACCACACATTCTCCTTCAAACGGACATTTCACACACAAACCCCGCTTTACGATGCGTTTTACACAACCTCTTTTCCTACCATTCCACACATTTTACCACACTTTCCACCGCAGATTCACCTTCAAATGGTACGTTGACCACACTACAACTACACCTCCCTCCAATCACCAACCCACTTGGGGGATTTTTTCTTTAAAAAAATACGCTACCACATTCCCGACACTACAACTACAAGTCCCATCAATCACCAACACACTCCAGGTATTTTGTTTCTTATAATTTTCTCATACTTTCCATTTTTCCTTCACCCTTTAACTTTTTTCTCTAACATTTTGCTTGGCACGCTTTTTTATACCCAATAATGCTGTGTCCAACTTTCTCGGTTTGGTAACATTCCATTTTCACTTTCTTCTTCACCCATAAATGCATTTCTCACATTTGAAAGTGGCCATTTCCATTAAGCTCCTTCTGCCTAAATTTAGACTTTTCCCCATTTTTTACCACTGAAAAATATCTTTTTCCACCTTCATGTCTTCTATGAGCTACATTTTGCCTTTCCTCACCACCCAGAAATGCCTTTTTCATGTTTGAAAGTGGACATCTCCAGGCAGTGTACCATCCCACCCTAGTACCCCTGAATCACTCCCATGAACATATATACGTTCATATGTTCATGATCACTCCATAGGCCCTCAACCTTGTTGGGGTGGTGGGGTAAAGGCATATTTCAGAGTGAAATTTGTCCGTATCCCTCTATAATCGGGACTTCCGAAAACCTCGCACTACGGCATCTAGATCTCACGCAAAAGTCGCAAATTTCGTCATTTTCACACGTTATTTTCTCAAAAACTATGTATTCCACGGGTATTTTCCTTACATATCCATAATGCTCATTTATTACCCTATTATGTGGTTTCACTGTAATTTCCCTCACTTTCCTAGGTTTTCGTAAAAAACTTTTTGCCTGGCGTGATGCTTCAATACGTTTATCCACTTTATTATGCTCATTGCGGGGCCCTTTTGGGAGTGCATCGAAGCGCTGCAATGTGAGAAATGGAAAGATGACTTCAATGTAAAAGGGTATCGATGCAATTCGGGTTAAAAGGCCTATTTTTTCATTGGATATGGTGTGAAATTTGCGTCATCTAAGAATTAAATTATGATTTGCAATTTTTTCGTGGATTCGTCAAAAATGTAATGAATTCGGGTATTGTCGTTTTTGGTTGCATTTTTGCATTGTATCATTTTATGGCGAAAAAGTGATTTCCCTGGATCATCCCTTTACTAATGATATTACATATTTTGATAAGAAATTCATGAGGTGCAACTGTTAGATGATAATATGTAATAAATTTTAGTAATGATTAAGTTAATAAATTAAGAAAGCGCATTAGATTTCTTGAATTTCGTAGTGAACTGAATGAAATTTGCTGGAAAATTATTCCTGTACTACTCCACATAGGCCATAAGTCCAGAGCCTGGACTTAGCTCCGGAATAATTGTTGACTTAAGTAAATTTCAACTTATGCGACAAATGTCGGAATGCATCTACAGTAGAGACTCGATAATACAAAGTCAGTGGGTCCGAAAAATTGGCACTTCGTATAATCGAGTTTCATAGCATCGAACCTTTTAAAGAAATCGCAAAAAATTGTTATTTTTCCCTCCTAACTTTTGTGGTCTTTGGAAACGTTTTAAAACCATATTTCGTCCGTATTAGTCAAAGCATTCTTAAAACAATGCCTTTATATCATAAAATTTAACATATAAAAGATTGTAAAATAAATATCACCTCGTACTTTTTCTATGCAAATATTCTTTGTCGGCGAGTAAGAATTTAAATTCATGATCGCAACGTGTTACACTCATTGTGAAGAATCTGAGATCAGCCAAATCACGTAATTTAACTTCTGAGACTCACGTCAAGGTAGCTGATGCACACTTGAACAACGACAGCTCCTGGGAGTCTGTAGAGACCTGCAGGTGGCTGGCAAATACGAACTACCCTAGCTGGGCTGTGTGCAAGAGAGAGAGAGCTCTTCCCTCTCCCCTTTCCAAGAGGTGGAAAGGGCAAAAGGGGAAGGTGCGCGTGCCGCTCTTGAGCCGATCCTTCAGTGGGTGGATGAGCGACTGTCTTCCAATTTGTAGAAACCATTGTTTTCCTGAGTCCTTTTTCCAAAGGATACCCCTTCCTTTCTCTCGCAAGTTCAGCACGCGAGGCGGGCGCTCGGCTGGAGGATGAGTGACCATGCAAACATGCACACACCGGCATATACGCTACTCAGGCGGGTGCAAACACGGGCAATAAACAAACGGGCTGAAGCAATGCCACCTACAAGGGGGTACCCAAAAGAAACTGAACTTTTTTTTTTAATTTTTTAATGTAATTTTTTAAATAAAATACCTTCAATCCCCTTCAAAGTACTCTCCACTGGCACTAATACATTTGTCCAATCTTTTATTCCATTGTTCAAAACAATTTTTAAATTCATCTTCTGGGATGCCCGACAGCGCCTCCGTCATTTTTTTCTTCACCTCAGCAACGTCGGTAAAACGCTTTCCTTTCATGTCTCTTTTCATTTGGGGAAATAAAAAAAAGTCACAGGGGGTAAGGTCAGGTGAATAGGGGGGTGGGGTACAGGGGACATGCCTTTTTTACTCAAAAGTTGGCATACATACAGGGCTGTGTGAGTAGGGGCATTATTGTGGTGGAAAAACCAGTCGCCCGACCGCCACATATCAGGCCTCTTCCACTGCAAACTGTTTCACAATCTTTTCAAAACTTCCAGGTAGAAAGCCTGGTTAACTGTCTGGCCCTGCGGAACAAACTCTGAATGGACAACTCCTCTCACATCGAAAAAACAAATCAGCATTGTTTTGACATTTGATTTCACTTGACGGGGCAAGGTGAACTTGAAGACTTCCACTGGCTTGATAGCTGTTTCGTTTCAGGATCGTAGCTGTAGCACCATGATTCATCACCTGTGATAACCTTGGAAAAAAAGTGTGGATCATTTCAAAACTCTTCTTTCAAAGCACTGCATGCTTCCACACGACCTTGTTTTTGTTCAGCAGTCAGCAGTGGAGGCACGAATTTGGGCAGCCACCCTTTTCATCTTCAAATCTTAAATTAAAATTCGCTGTACTGAACTCCAAGTCACTCCAGACAGCTCCACAATTTCTTCAATTGTCTGTCGTCGATCTTCCAGGATGATTTAGTGAATTTTTTCCAAATTTTCATCATTTCGGGCTGTGGAAGGACAACCCGAGCGAGGTTTGTCATCAATTGACATTTCACGTCTTTTGAAACGGGAAAACCACTCAAACACTTAGAGCTTTCCAGATTGCATCATCCTTGTAGGCCGTGTTTAACATTTCAAGTGTTTCTGTGCCAGTTTTTCAGTGGAAGAAGCAAAACTTTACGGCCGCCCGCTATTCACGATAATCAGGCATTGTAAAAACGACGAGCACACAAAACAATTGTTGATAACAAATGCTTATAAACAAAACAGAACCTTCCTTAGCAAGGACGCTTGTCTTGCTGACTCAGAAATGGTAGCTCTATACGCCCCTTGCGGCAGAACAGAGTACTTCAAAAACTCCGCCCACCACAACATCAGTTCGGTTTCTTTTGGGTACTCCCTCGTAGATACCACCCAGCATGAATTCAGATTCAGTCTTTTAGATATGGAAACGCTTTGAAAAGAGCTGGTCCAGTCGTAAAATCTTGCGCTGCTGTACATAAGGCTGGAAAGCCCCCTGCTAAAGACGTCACTCCCAAGCGCACTGGCCTGTATCTAGGTGGCGTGGGCTGGATTCACCCGGATTTTCCGACCGCCTGCATGTCTCTACGTCCGATCCCTTCCACCCCCTCCACCCCAAGCAAACATGGCATGTCTGGTCTGCTGCGATTTATGGTCGCCCCTCGGCAGTTACAGAGTCCCCTATCTCCCTGCTTACTCAGCCCTCTCGAAAAAAACGAGGCAAGGTCACCGACCACCCCAATGCCCGAACAGATGATGATGCTTACCTCCTCTACACTTGCAGTGGCATGCTTTTCCGAAGAATTCTTCCGATTTTGAAGCGTAGTCCAATAACTTGGCTTGGTTTTTCATTATATTGCACATTGTGGAGACGCCAGAGTCCACCGCTATATTTGCCACTGGGTCTCCCTTGGATGCCCTTTCAATATTCTTCAGATTCTCCGAAATTTCTAACATGACGTGCTTTCTATTTTTTGAAGAATCGGACATTTTCAACCAGTTGTAAGACAAAAGATAACTTGGCAAATGTAAAGCGTCCGCAGAAGCCCAAATGCGCGAACACAGAGCAGTGATTCAGGAGGTTCAGGGTAATTGATTGACGATGAATGGGGCGTGATTCGGCATATTTTCCATATCGCCGTCAGTTCGTGATATATGTACTAAGCTTTCAGTTCTGAAGAGCAAGATTTTTTTACCAGGTGGAGTAATGATGTGGAGGTTGTGGAGAATGATACCGAAGAAAATAGTACCGCCGTTAATGGTTATCTATATCAATCCTTGAGTTTACGAGGATGACGATTTATCTCACTGCCATGAAATGTCTTTGCTTTCAATGACAGCAATTTGCCTATCCAATTCTTAGCGATGAATCATCGCTCATTGAAGTACGTGAACGAATCATTAACTCATGCCCAAGTCTCTTTTCACTTTGACGATTTGTGCTTAGAGTTCTGTTCCACAAAATATTACTCGAGTACGAAATAAAATTATTATTTCTTATCTTTCTATGCCTAATCTTTTCGTCGTCATTTCGTGTCGTGGGTGTTGGGAGATAAGTTTAACATCATTTCATGTAATGACATACTACAGACTTCGATAAACTTAACACTTTGAGTGCTGAATAGGCTATGTCCTGTTCTCGGCTCTGTGCTGGCCATTTTCTGCATTAATCAAAAATCACTCGATAATAAACTGTTATAGATATTTTCTTTTTCTTTTTATAGTATAAAATTATAAAGCCTATTTCAAATTCTAAAATAGTTTTTATCATTCCATTATGTTTAATTTTTCTAACTATCTTTTAAAAAACCCTTTTTTTTCTGATTTTAAAAAAATTGTCAAAAAGCATATTTTAAGGTTCATTGATTGAAAATAACAATTTTCATATAGAATAAGTCATCATATACATCAACATATATAATAGGAATTTTTGTATATATGTATTTATAAAAAATTACATTTAATTTTCAGTATTCATTTGTCATACACTTTCTTGCTGTGATATAACTTGAAACATTCACCTGGGCAGAATCCCTTATCACAGTCTTTGCAATACCAGCTGGTATCTTTCCTTCTGGCTGTTCCATCTTTGCGCGTACCTTTCTCTGAACAAGTGACACATCTTCGCCTAGCACTTTTTTTTCCTTCTGGTATAGGGATCTTTTCAATAAAATGTTTTTCAGATAATCTTGCTAATTGAGAAGTACTTCGTTTCGTAGGGTGATCTTCTATCAGCACCAACTCTGCACACACTTGCTGTATGAAGGATGTCACTGCAATACGCTGTTTCTTGATTTTGTTATATAGAACGCAAGCATTGCATGTTCCCATTTGGATTAGGTGGAATGCCAGCTTTCGCCACCATTTGAAAGATCGGTGACAAAAACTAGCATAGGACATCCTCTGGTCACTTAGGTCAACTCCATATTTATGTTTGTTATAATCTATCACACATAATGGTTTGGTTTTTTCTCTTCCTCTTTTGTCAGTATAAGTAAACATTCCTGCTCTGTACCTTGTGGATAACATCCAGACATCTCTTTTGTCTTTCCAGCGTGACAGTAGTACATTTCCTTTCCGTCGGAAAACTTGCTCATTCCGTTTCAGCGATTTGGGTTCATAGATAACTCTTGGGATGCCTCGTCTTGTTTTATTGACAGTACCAACTAGACCTGTATTCAACTTCTCAAGTTCCAGTGCCAAATCAGGTGAAGTGTAATACCTGTCCGTGAAAAGTGTGTGCCCTCTATTCACAAGAGAATCAAGCAATCTATTTACCAGAGTTGGCACTGAATTATCAATTCCTTCTCCTTGGTACACCTCAAAATTCAAAACATATCCAGATGTAGCTTCAGAAAGCATAAAGATTTTCATTCCATACTTATTGGGCTTGTCGGGCATGTATACACGAAAATTTACACGACCCCGGAAAGGACACATACCTTCATCAATTGTAATCTTTTCACCGACATTGTATGTTGATTTGAACTTTTGTACGAGTGACGTAATCAATGGCCGAACTTTATACAGGGAATCAAAACCTGGCTCTCCTTTCCTTTTCAATCTGCTATTATCAGCCAAGTGTATATTTGATAAAATAAGCAAAAACCGGTCCCTGCTTAGGACATTTGGGCAAAAATTACAGGATAAAACAGGGTCACTGCACCAGTGATCCGATAATGATGGCCTATCACTGATTGACATGTGAAGAATGATGCCTAAAAATTTTTTTATATCCTTCAGAGTTACGGATTTCCACTTATGGAGTCTACTATTGGGTGAAAGTCTATTTTCACTTCGTTTTCTTTGAATATTTTGCCGGGCGTAAAGGTTGGTTTGCTCTTTCATTGTACGCATCATACCAACGTCCACAAAGTGAAGGAAAAAGTCAATTACCTCGCAGGATTCATCGAGGCCAACACCATCCACCACCCCAGTATCTCCATGAAATACAGGAACAGTAGGTAAGCAATCGTAATTAGACCAACCTATGTTGCTATGGTTATCTAAGCGTGGCCGTTTCTTACGAGGAGCCTCTTGTAATACTTCCAGGGGACTTTCCGCAGTTGCACCATTGTCGTCTTCTGGTTCACTACTATCTGCTTCGGAAGTACTTTCTGATGAAATGGAATAAAATATTTTCCGAATTAACATACGAGAAATAACAACTAACACTACAAAATAACACATTCAATTAAAAATAAGAAAGATAATTAGAAATAAAAAAGTAGAGAAAAGGAAAAAGAAAAACAGTAACATGAAAATGTAGCTGTAATGACGCAGAGAGACAAAAACACTCACCTTGCTCATTTTGCAGTAGAGGAATATACGTTTCATCATCTTCAGAATAATCTGTGTCTTCATCAGGACTAATATTCTGCAATAAATCAACAATTTCTTCATCCTGAAGGTGTCTTGAACAGCCAGGATTCTCCATGTTCACAGGCACATAACAAGCTCACGAGCGACGCACACGTGTTCTCGGGATACCTCAACGTATTTCGTTAGTTTCACGACAACGAGCGCCATTAGGCGGCTAAATTATGAACTACATGAATCATGCCTACGATCATGAGCCAATGCTCACTGCTAGCGACGCTAGAGACTTTCCACGCAACAAAATTAGTATTCCAGCAACGCACATGTGCGTCGCTCGCAAATACCGCAAGTCCCCTGGCGACGCACATTTGCGTCGCTAGCACTCTAAGTGTTAAACCATGGAGTCTATAGACTATCATAATGTAGAATCTCATGTGATGACTTTGTAGTTGAAATGTGATTATCGAATCATTCTATTATATCGGGAACTTCTTATCCACATGAAGAAGTGTGAAAGAGAAACTTCATCTCAAATGGACATCGCCAAGATGTTCCAGATCAAATGTTTTACATTTCATTGATTAGTTATTTCTATCCCTGCTCCGACTTACTACTAATTTTCCAATGATGGCACGACTTTGTGGTAAGACTATGAAAATCTTCTCTCTCCTTTCCAATGTGGTCTTGTATAATTGTCAAGACGGTGAAGTATGTAACACGAAAATAAAATAAGGTTAACGTTTTGAGGCCTAACCTGAAGAAGTAGTGATGCGACAAAACGTGATTCGTAGCAAATAAAATCAATATGGATAACCAACTCAGTTAGTTTAGGCATGACTCCGTAGAAATTAATCATGATGCAAAGAGAACACTTGGTACCAAGCTTTTAAGGATGCGACTATCACGTCATTTTTCCATCCCTGAGCAGTATAAGAAATTGAACTGCTACCAATCCGAGCGCATGGCAGCATCAAGGTCTGTATCCATGTCATCAATCACCATTGTATTGTTTATGTATGCCTAAAATTTCATAGCTCTACTTGGCTAAATAAGAAAGTAAATCGTGGTTCTTTTTGTCTATGCACGAGGTGCACTTAAGTACGATGTTTAGAGCCATAGCTGGATTGATAATTTTTCCGGAGTCAAACCGCCAACGTTAGACTTGAGTTCCAACCATGTTATCAACTACCATTGTATTGCCTATGAATGCATAAACGTTCATAGCTCTACATCATTAAATAAGAAAGTATATCGTGGTGCTTTGAGTCTATGCACGCAATGTGCTCAAGTGCGAAGTTTTGAGACATAGCTGGATTGACAATTTTCCCGGAGTCGAACCGAGGATCGTAGATTTAAAGTACAACCCTTTTATCAATCATCATTGTATTTTCTATGAATACCTAAACTTTTATAGCTCTAGATGGCTAAATAGGGAAGTAAATCATGGTTCTTAGTACCTACACACGCGATGTGCTCAAGTACGAAGTTTTGAGCCATAGGTGGGTTGAAAATTTTTCCGGAGTCAAACCGCGGGCCTTAGACTTAAAGTCCAACCATGTTATCAATTATCCATTGTATTGCCTATGAATACATGAAATTTCATAGCTCTACATAGCTAAATAAGAAAGTAAATCGTGGTTCTTTGTACCTATGTTCTCAGTTTATTTGCACCAAAATTTGAATTCCCGCCACGACAGAGACTCAAGATGGCAGATTACATTAGAAAAGTGCGTGTCATGACCTGTTCTTTATGGACCTTGGGCGGGGAGAATAACATGTGGCACTGCTCATGAGTTTTAACCAAAAGGAATTGTTTACATTATTAAAATGCTGTCAACAGTTAGAAAAGTGCCAAAGAGAAGAATGCGCTATCATTCACGCATTTCACACGTTTGATGCATCACATTCGTCGACGCTGATTTGCTAGGTGTATTCGTCTGCAAAAAGAGTTTTGCTGACGCAGTTTTTTGCCATGGTTCATAAAAACGAATTCCATTTTTTCCTGGGGACCGGGGCCGAGATTTGTAACATCGTAAATTTCGTATTTTCGAAACTTCGTATTATCGAATAGCGCCATGTATTTACTATAGGCTTTTGGTCGGGACCGACAGTTTTGCTTCGTATTATCGAAACTTCGTATAATCGTGCTTCGTATTATCGAGTTTCTACTGAATTATGCAACAAGGGGACTGCCTGTAATTAGATTTGAGTTTGAAAGGACAGCCTACAGTTAATTACAGGCCTAGCTAGAGGTACATTTACAGGAAAATGTAAAAATAGATTTAGATTTGTTTCATATGTATTGGTATGAATGAAATGGTTTGAAAAGTAATCTGAATTTGCAATTGAATGAAAGTAGGGTTCAGATTCAGATGTTGGATTCGGATTAGATACATTTTGGATTGGACCCATTTTTAATTATAAATTTTTATAAAATGAATACATATTGTCAATACACATTTAGATAATCATTCTGAGTCTTTTTGTACTCATGCACAAGCAATTGGAAATGCCACCCAAATATTAACCCTTTAACAGCGGAGTTTTTTTTCTGAGGGCATTTTTGTTTTTTCATTAAAAACTGCTTTCTTACTGCCCAAGCATTCAGAAAAAAACACTTGGTTTAAAATTCTGTCGATCCCTTCTCGCTTGAGGGGGTGTGCCCATATGGGCATGCTAGCCGTTTGGGGTCTGAAATCTGCAGAAAATTCTCCGATGCCTTCATAATTCTCATTTTTATTGAGTTAAACTATATTTTTTACATTTATGCAAAAAACTTCATTTATTTGTCAGTATGAGGTATGTTGAAATCATTCTACCTTATTTGTTCAGTTTAAAAATTTTTATTGAGTTGTCAAGGAACACAACAGTATAAAACACATTTTGAAAACATTTATTGAATGACAAAACACATAATTAATGAAGTTATTGAAAAAATGAGTCCCATACCACTAGAAGAGTCAAAGAAAAAAAGAAATTTGGTCCACTACTGCCGGGTATGAAAATTGAAATTGCACTGAAGGCAAAGACCTATGTCACACTTCACACTTCACACATTTTGAGCCTGCACAGGAGGAGCATTCTTCGTTGGCACATCGACATCTCTCAGATGGTATAAGAAGATGACCCATGCTATCATACCTTATGCTATCAGGCACTCTATGGTCTGTTGCACTGGACAATGAACGTCAAACAAGACCACAAGGTTTCAGAAAGTTACATCTTCGTTTCAAATACACCTGTTCGATCTCTCGCCTACATACTAACTGCGGTATATCTGAACCTGCATTTTTCATAGAGATCCAGGCATTTACAATAACAGCATCAAGGAGGTAGCTCCAAATGGACCAACACCATTTTTTTCCTCTGATAGAAACCCTGTACCTGTTGATATTTTGATCCATGAGATCAGTTCCGCCTATGTATTTATTTTACTATGAGAACACTGCTGGTTGCCTAACTTGTATCTGTTTTGAGACAACACATGAGAATCTTGTGATGTTTGTTAATGGCAGTACACCATGGCAATATGACAGGACAGTCACCACCGAATTGTCATTCCATCTTACAACAACAATGTTCTCATTTTCCTCCCGTGCGAATGCATGCTGCTGTGGGGCTGCTTAGCTATCTGTTTTTTTTTTTTGATCAATGGGATTCCTTTGGGTAATCTATTTTCCCGAACTGTTCCAGTACCTTCATATCCTTGAGATTTCAACTCGCTTACAAGAGTTGTAAGCGAGTTGAAATCAAAGCTAGTAAATAGATTGTCGAAGTAAATGGAAAAGGGAAGGTTTATTGCTTGCTTTGGTAAATTGTCGAACATGACAGGCAAAGGGGAAGAGCATTTCCCTACCAATTTATTGTAGTTCTTTTTGTCTTCAACGCTAGTCAGTCCCTGGTATATGTCGAAGTCCTCTAAGTACCCTTGAGAAGTATTCAGACACCACACTTTAAAACAAAAGCGCATAGGTTTACCCTGTATAAACTGTTTGCACCCATGTCTGCCAAAATATTTTATTGTTGATTCATCTTAATTTAGCTCGGGTGTTGGCACCAAATTTTCTGAAGAAACGTGCTTTATCATATTTATGAGTGGCCTAAGTTTGCTCATTTTGTCACTCTTATCTAGGTGATTATTATCTTCACAGTGAAAAATATTCATTGTAGTTCGAAACTTATCCCTACGAAGGGCATTGTATACTAGAGTATTTGAACATAATCGCCACTCTTCCAAAAATATTCTTTTCCTGGAAGACAGCAATAACCACTCACAATTAAAACCTATAAAATCTCTAATGTCCTCAGGTGTAATTATCACATTAGGCTTGTTCATAAATGCTGCATATTTGGTGCTCTCATTGGCCAAAAAATTTACAATTTCTTCTGTCATGAAAATTTCGAACACCTCAACTGGGGATTTACCTTGAAATGCAGCGAAATTCATTTCAGGGAAAATATTTTTTGCGGGAGATATGTCGTCTTGCGCCCATGCATACGACTTGCTCATTTTGCTGTCTCATCCTACTTGTCCAGGAGAAGCATTGAAGAAGTAGGAGTCATCACTACTGTCTTCCTCTGATGATTGTGCACAATCATCGGTTACTTTTTCACTCTCTCTCTGATTGTCTTCTCTCGGCTTATGAGCAGGGGTTGAACTTGGTTGGCAAATCTGAGCGCGAGTGAAGGTTCGATGTGGTCGTTTTGGAGCAGGACCATCTGCAGAATGACCTGCATCGTCTGCCTGCTTGCCTTGTTTTGCTCCTATTGTAGTAATAATTTTTCTTTTGGCCCCTTCTGATTCACTTGTAGCGCACCTCGCATCCAGCAAGTAGTTGCCGGCTGGAAAGATTGTAAATAAAACCCTCGTCATCTTCGTCCTCATCGGACTGAATATTAGGCTCTGGTGGTTCAATAAAGATGTTTGGAGAAGCAATGACATCATCATCTTCTAAAAGCGAGTACTTTGTTGAGAGTTAGACCTCTGAAATCGGGACAAAAAAAGAATTCAGGCACGGAAAAATCAACTGACAATATATGCATTTTAAAAAAAATAATTTTCAACTCAATCATTCCAATAGCCATCAAATCAAATGGTTTTGGTAAAAACGGGATTTTTCTCTCAGTACCAAGGCATAAAATTGGTATTTCTCACCATGAAAACTTAAGGTAATTAACATAGCCGTTTTATGTTTGCGGCCGAGAACCGCAGTAAATATTTGTGTGCCAAAAATAAAAGCCGATGATGACTAGCCAATGACTATATTTTTTGTTCCCATTTACCTCAAAATCTTCTAAATTCTGATTACCATCATTGTTCATATTCTGTCGGATAAGGTAGGTTCATATAGAACATTTAATGAAAATTATAATAATTGAAAAATAAATGCTAGCTTCACAATACGACCGACTATTTCAGGCTTCACTTCGTAATAGTAACTAATATACATATTGAATGTTAAAAAATGCACTTTTTACAATTCCAAACTATTATACTCGGTACGAAGCACTTCACCGTCTAGCAGCATCATCATCGCATTCCTCTAACCCCCATTCCTTCCCCCTCCACCATGCCCCTGATTGTTGGCTACGTATACTTGTGGAAGAAAAAAAAACCCTAATTTTCTTTGTACTTGATTACAGGCAGTCCTCGACTTTCGTACACAATGCATTCCTGAAGACATTTACGAAAGTCGAATGTACGAAAGTCGAACAATAGAGTCCCATACTAAATAGGGGTTACGTTCCCGGAGAGTTGAATATACATAGTAAAACCTCTTCAATTGGTAGGAAATTTTATTTTCAATACAAAAGTTTAAAAAATACATTAATTATATTTCAAACAATACGTAATTACTTCAAAATTACGGTCTTGATAAACGGCTCTAAAAGAATACTGTTGTGTACTGAGTGACACCTTGACACAATATACATACATATGCATTTCTAATTTTTCCAAAGCAGAAATTAACATTTCACTGATAATGTCCACCATAACTATGAAGACTCAAAACAAGATGCATAACGACATTTGGTTTTTGGAACCTCAAACTCTATGTCATTTAATTTGTTACCATTAAAGAAGCAACAAAATTTCGCGTTCCTAAATTGGACAAAAGACAAGTGAAAATAGAATGACGTTTCCTAAGTACATGCCATACTCAACTTCGTGAATTTTGCATTTCACTTCCCAGCATTTCGTACATGGTCTATAATTTTATCTTTCCCCTTTACTATTGAACACTCAGTTGAACGGCTTAAGTTCATTGATCATCCGATTGCAACAAAAGATCCTCCCAGTTCAGCACGTCTAATAATTCCCAACTTTTGCTCGACACTATTAAGTTTATGCGACCTACGCGCATTTTCGTTGGTGTCAGTGACATCTAATTTACATTTTCTCCTCATTCTTATTGTACGACATTAATTAAATTCAGTAAATAAACAAGTTATACCTTGCTCTAAGTTAACACTGCCTACAGTCGCGTATACTAGTGAGCAAGAACGCCTGATGAAACAGTTGAATTCCGGGATGCGCCATGCACCATTGCGGGAAATTCAAAAATATTGTTCGACGAATGTCCAAAAGTCTGAATTTGGTGTCCGAAAGTCAAGTAAAAGGCATCAATGTGGATCGTACGAAAGTGCGAATTGTACAAAAGTCGAGGACTGCCTGTATACAGCAAGGTGAAATGCATAGCACCATGCATAAAAGTGTCGAATAGTACAAAGTGTATTTTTATATTAAAAATTAATATAGAAGTTTCAAAAAATAAAACAAAAAATAATAAATTTGCTAAAATCTGAGGACATAAAGAAAAGCAATTGAAAGTTTGACTCCAACTAAGTGTTTGACATCGTAACTATGCGATATTGAACCCATAATGACATTTATAGCAATGAATATCCGATAAATGATAACCCCCCAGCTACTGGCTAGCGTGCCCAAATGGGATCACCCAAAAATAACAAGTAGGGAAGATATGGAAGATATCAAAATTCAGGCAAAACACACTGAATGTGACCACATTCATAATAAGGATAAGAATAAATGTATAACAGAATGTCAAAAATAAAAAGGCACTTAGCCATTTTTCCTCTTTCGCCGCCTTGGGCACTATGAGTTAGAATACCTATCGTGCCACTGTCAACTGCTGGTAAATCTGCTGGGCCGTAGACACACAAAATGAATAAAGTGATGCATTGTAATCACTTCTGGCAGAGACTGCAAGCGCTGCGATGTTTGGTTCAGAATTTATACTTGTTTCTTTAGACCATTGCAACTGTGCCCATGTGGGCACGCCAGCCGTTGAAGGGTTAAGTAATTCAATAGATGGTTACCCTAGCTTGATGTCACTCTATCGTACCTATAGTAGACATCCAACTTATATCAAATGTCAATACTATTTACATTGTGTATATTTTGTCCTCTTTATTGTAAATACAACAAAATTAATTTGATAATAAATTCCTTTCAGACAAAATCCATCTTTACCATCGGGCTATTCAGCAACAGAATGTTCTTGGTAGCAGTGACTCTGTCAATTGTTGGGCAACTTCTAGTTATTTATTTCCCTCCTCTTCAGAAAGTATTCCAAACTGAAGCTCTTACTGCTGGTGGTAAGTGACAGTTCAAATTTTCTAATGCCACTTTTTATAATATTATACAATCAAAAAATTTGTGCACTCCCTTATAAACATTTGGAGCCACTCATGGTTTTGAGAGTTGACTAAAATCATCTAGTTTCAATCAGATAATAAAAGTTCTCTTTTAAGACAAGGTGGGTTACCTAATATGTATGTACTTCCATAAATATTTTCAAAGTTTTTGGTTGTTAACCTTTTCAGTGCTAAGCTCAATCCCAGAGAATGTTCACCGTAGTGTGCATACTTTCGTTGTTGGTATTTAAACTCCTGCTTTTTAAAACGCATATGTATATGCATGTGTAGCACTGATGGCACTGCTCTACCCAAACGCATGTATGCGTGTATAGCACTGAAAGGGTTAAATTTGTTTCCCAAGATGTTCCTGATAATATAGCATTTTCAGTGTCCCTTACTTTTCAATAAATGAAAAGCAATAAAATGTGATAATAAATTAAAAATATGCCTATAAAATGTACATCCACCTCAGTGGTCAAATATATTTAAAGATATTATCAGTGCTAATATTGGGGAGAGGACGCACGAATAATCAGAAAACATGGATAATCCAAACTTTCACTTTTATTTCATATAATTTTCATAAGATAATTAAAAAAACAATGTACTATCATTTTTACACATAGTTTGCTATGTTAGATTTTTTCATGAACTCATTTTTTGTTTAGTTTATCATCATAGTTTTCTTCACCTTACTGCATATCTTTTTAGCAGTGATATTGTCATAGTAGTCGTATTCCCACTGCTCCATGTACTGTAGCAAACCAGCAACCAAGTTGAGCGCCTGGCTGTGACTCATGAGTTTGCTGCTCCCCTCGTATTCATCCCCACTACTTCCACTCTCCCCACTCCCTCTTCCCCTTGTCTGATCGCAGAGTGAACAATATCACTGTCAGTCATATGCTGGAACCCCGGGCCACTTTCGTCGCTCTTTAGCCATTACATATTCTATGTTCTCTGCATCAATATTTTCGAATCCTTTCATGGTTTTCACTAAACCCCCCAACTCGGAGTCGTTCACTTAAGTTTCTGAAAATCTCTCAAAATCACCTTTGAGGTCAAACAAAAGTTTCCTCCAAGAACAAACTATTGTAGCGGGTTTCACTTAGGACTGTGCCTGTGACACACCATGAATTGCATCCAATAATGTAATTTTCTTCCAGAAGTTCAATAAATTGTATGGAGGTGACATACTCTGTGACGATTTAACCATCATCGGATGTTGGTGTACTTTTATTCAGATGGGAATGGGCATTGGGTCGAGTTTTCGCTTCGCTGCCTTGTGTTTTTAGAGGCTTGTTATGTGTAGAGGAGACTCTTGTGGGTAATACATGATTCTTAGAAGTTATCATGACCGTCGCAAGGCACTCGCTCATATTTCTGGGCCTTTCTTTTTCCAGCTGATCTTGAGGATTTCCCTCTCCCAGGAACGTTGGTCTTGGGAGTTTCCCCTTCTCATTCTGAGTAATTGGGTCCATGATTATCCCTAAGCTTTGCGATAGTGCTTCTGGAGTATTGTATTACCCACAGCTGCTAGATTTATTGCCTCTTTGGCTTTTTTACCATCATTTTTTTTTCTCAATTCGACTTTCTAGTCTATGCTTACTGCTGGGCTTGCAATTTGAGTTTGATTTTCATTCACTGGGCATTTATTGATAATATCTCGGGGCTCTCCTAGACTTCTCTACTGGTATTGACCCCTTATGCTTTGGACAATCATCTCTGGACCTCTATTTGAAGAACAAAATATTGAGAAAGAGAGAGCTTTGAGAAAAGGACCATGTGAAGGAAGGAGAAAGAGTGAGGGGAGGTCAAAGAACAAGGAGCTATTGTATTTTGCTGTCAACAAGGGCACGCTCATTTGCTTTTAGTGATCCTGCATTATTTCCATTCCCGCTAGTCCATTATGAACCACTCAACGCATAGCAATATTTAATTGTTTTATATGTTATCTATTGTTTCTGGTTCATTGATTAAAACATGTTGCTTAGAATCTTCCAGTTTTTCAACATTTTAATTGTGCAAGTATGTTCTAATGTATTGTTTTACTTGGTCGTTGGCATATGTAGCACATGTGGATTGGCTACTGCTTAGGGTTTCAGGGTAGCATTACCGATATCTATTCATGGTCTAGGTTCATTTTTATTAAAAGCATCGAAAAATGTATTAAACATTGCATGCACTCATGAATTTTCGATACATACACCTAGAAATAGCATGATAAATATACTTGTGAAGTGGGAAAAGTAACTTCCTCACTGTATTTATGCTCACTAGCTTTATGCTGTGGAAGGGATTGAAAGGCATTCTACTGTGCTACAGCGTGTATTACAGCAGTTGCGAAAGGAATTCACTAGCTTCTTATAAGTGATCCTGTACCCCTGCATTGGGTGCCTCTAGTGATCAACAGTGAACAAGGTGTTATAAAGGAAATCTGTGACGTATTTCTTGTCATTACTGATTCCTTCTTTTGGTTTAGTTAGCAATGAAACACGTAGGAATCATCCTTTCCAAATACCTCAGGAGGTCAAAGCCAGTCCAGACAATTCAAGAGACAGTTAAACATTGAAGTTCACAAAAAGGATGTGAGGGGGAGTGATTGGGATTTGAGGAATGTCTTATGTTTTAAAGAATGTATGTATATTCTTCAGTGGAGAACCGTGGTGGAAGTAGCACAGCATAGTTGACATTCTGCAGTAAAAGTGCTGTTGAGGATAATAATGTAGCCATGATTTAGTTGCAGTATTTTTGAACAATTCACACACCGAATGAAAGGGGCAACTATAAAGTGCAATTTCCATTTCTAATTTTCATTAATTTCAAAATCATCTTCACACAACCTCTCTAAAAGATTAAGACCTGAGTAATTGCAATAAAGTGAAAGTGGACTGTTACTCACATGACTTTGGTAAGTCCTGTATTTCTTATTTCTTCTTTTTCGGTTTTCAGAGGAAAGAACAGAGAAAAGAAAAGTTGTTATAGTCTTTCAAAGGGATCGTGCGTGGAAGCTATTTGATGTATTGCCTTGAAGAAACAAAATTCTACCAAATCTCAGAATTGTGTCAGGAATGAGTTACTTGAGGAAATAAGCTGCTGTATAGCAAGCTACAACTTTAGCAGGGTAAACCGTTATAAATAATTTAGTAGAAGAGACATGTTTAGAAAAATTACTTAGGTAGAAAGCTGTCAAATTGTGCATCACCAAAATTTCTGACCTCGACCGGTCACTGCTGAAAAGTGATCTGAATATATTGGACTACAATATAAATGAGATGACCTGTGAACATGCAAGTTCCCTTGTGGATATGAAAACTCTGAATCTGTCTATAAAATATCAGCGTGCAAATGGTATTAAGAATGCAATGGAGGTCTTCCCTTTGTCATCAACGTGAATGTTTGATGAATTTTTTGCTACTACATATGTTGTGATACACATCCTCCCCATTAATTTATGAAACAAGTTCGGAAATAACTAGTTTGTTATTATGGGAACGGTGTTCTTTCATGTAGTAGTTATACCTTGTGGAAAAAGGTAATTTTGCAGATTATATTTGTCCTCTAAGTATTGTTGCATCAATTGATTTAAGAAAATTGATCTTTACCATCAAATTTCATAATCATTAATTTAATGGTTAAACCCTAACATATTTTTTTCATTCAGTAGTCTACTATGATAGTAAGTCGATGCAAGCAATGACGACTACACACATACACATTCAAAAATCATCATTGTCACTGTGTAATGTGTTATGTGTTTTTGTGATCAAGGCACCACATTTTAAAATTGTGGTCTTTCAGAGCTGGTGGAAAGATTTGAAGTGCACTTATTTTGTATTCAGCTACTCATTTAGAGCACCATACTCATAGTAACATTGAAGTATTCCGTGTACCCAAAAACATGTCCGGTCATTCATATTATATCACCATAACTTTTATTACCATATTGAAAACTGAGGAGTGAAATATAGTTTGGAAAAGATGGCTTTTATCCCTAGATTGGCTGTGAGCCACACTCTCAAAATCCTATTTGAGGTGACATTTCTCCCTTCCTCATTACCTCTGACCCTACTTCCAACAGGGGAAAGTTACCCCCATCTTCAGTAGGGTTGCTCAAAATACCAGGGTTCACCACGTGGAGGTGATAATAGGAATTGGGTAGGAGAGGCTATGCGATGCTCGGTGGATGCAGCATCGTGCGGTACGCTTGCACTACCCCATTTGAACCCCGTCTTCTTTCTTCTGCTAACTATCTTCCCTCTTCTGCAACCAACGCTCACATGACTTCTCTTCTCTCTTCTATGAGATCTCCTGCCTCTTCCGATACTGAAGCCTACATGACTTCTCTTCTCTCTTCTATTAGCTCTCTACCCTCTTCCGATACTGACGCCCACATGACTTCTCTTCTCTCTTCTATTAGCTCTCTTCCCTCTTCCGATACTGACGCCCACATGACTTCTCTTCTCTCTTCTATTAGCTCGCTTCCCTCTTCCGATACTGACGCCCACATGACTTCTCTTCTCTCTTCTATTAGCTCTCTTCCCTCTTCCGATACTGACGCCCACATGACTTCTCTTCTCTCTTCTATTAGCTCTCTTCCCTCTTCCGATACTGACGCCCACATGACTTCTCTTCTCTCTTCTATTAGCTCTCTTCCCTCTTCCGATACTGACGCCCGCATGACTTCTCTTCTCTCTTCTATTAGCTCTCTTCCCTCTTCCGATACTGACGCCCGCATGACTTCTCTTCTCTCTTCTATTAGCTCTCTTCCCTCTTCGGATACTGACGCCCACATGACTTCTCTTCTCTCTTCTATTAGCTCTCTTCCCTCTTCCGATACTGACGCCCACATGACTTCTCTTCTCTCTTCTATTAGCTCTCTTCCCTCTTCCGATACTGACGCCCACATGACTTCTCTTCTCTCTTCTATGAGCTCTCTTCCCTCTTCCGATACTGACGCCCACATGACTTCTCTTCTCTCTTCTATTAGCTCTCTTCCCTCTTCCGATACTGACGCCCACATGACTTCTCTTCTCTCTTCTATTAGCTCTCTTCCCTCTTTCGATACTGACGCCCACATGACTTCTCTTCTCTCTTCTATTAGCTCGCTTCCCTCTTCCGATTCTGACGCCAACATGACTTCTCTTCTCTCTTCTATTAGCTCTCTTCCCTCTTCCGATACTGACGCCCACATGACTTCTCTTCTCTCTTCTATTAGCTCTCTTCCCTCTTCCGATACTGACGCCCACATGACTTCTCTTCTCTCTTCTATTAGCTCTCTTCCCTCTTCCGATACTGACGCCCACATGACTTCTCTTCTCTCTTCCATTAGCTCGCTTCCCTCTTCCGATACTGACGCCCACATGACTTCTCTTCTCTCTTCTATTAGCTCTCTTCCCTCTTCCGATACTGACGCCCACATGACTTCTCTTCTCTCTTCTATTAGCTCTCTTCCCTCTTCCGATACTGACGCCCGCATGACTTCTCTTCTCTCTTCTATTAGCTCTCTTCCCTCTTCCGATACTGACGCCCGCATGACTTCTCTTCTCTCTTCTATTAGCTCTCTTCCCTCTTCGGATACTGACGCCCACATGACTTCTCTTCTCTCTTCTATTAGCTCTCTTCCCTCTTCCGATACTGACGCCCACATGACTTCTCTTCTCTCTTCTATTAGCTCTCTTCCCTCTTCCGATACTGACGCCCACATGACTTCTCTTCTCTCTTCTATGAGCTCTCTTCCCTCTTCCGATACTGACGCCCACATGACTTCTCTTCTCTCTTCTATGAGCTCTCTTCCCTCTTCCGATACTGACGCCCACATGACTTCTCTTCTCTCTTCTATTAGCACTCTTCCCTCTTCCGATACTTACGCCCACATGATTTCTCTTCTCTCTTCTATTAGTTCTCTTCCCTCTTCCAATACTGACGCCCACATGACTTCTCTTCTCTCTTCTATTAGCTCTCTTCCCTCTTCCGATACTGACGCCCAGATGACTTCTCTTCTCTCTTCTATTAGCTGGCTTCCCTCTTCCGATACTGACGCCCACATGACTTCTCTTTTCTCTTCTATTAGCTCTCTTCCCTCTTCCGATACTGACGCCCACATGACTTCTCTTCTCTCTTCTATTAGCTCGCTTCCCTCTTCCGATACTGACGCCCACATGACTTCTCTTCTCTCTTCTATTAGCTCGCTTCCCTCTTCCGATACTTACGCCCACATGACTTCTCTTCTCTCTTCTATTAGCTCTCTTCCCTCTTCCGATACTGACGCCCACATGACTTCTCTTCTCTCTTCTATTAGCTCTCTTCCCTCTTCCGATACTGACGCCCACATGACTTCTCTTCTCTCTTCTATTAGCTCTCTTCCCTCTTCCGATACTGACGCCCACATGACTTCTCTTCTCTCTTCTATTAGCTCTCTTCCCTCTTCCGATACTGACGCCCACATGACTTCTCTTCTCTCTTCTATTAGCTCGCTTCCCTCTTCCGATACTGACGCCCACATGACTTCTCTTCTCTCTTCTATTAGCTCTCTTCCCTCTTCCGATACTGACGCCCACATGACTTCTCTTCTCTCTTCTATTAGCTCTCTTCCCTCTTCCGATACTGACGCCCACATGACTTCTCTTCTCTCTTCTATTAGCTCGCTTCCCTCTTCCGATTCTGACGCCAACATGACTTCTCTTCTCTCTTCTATTAGCTCTCTTCCCTCTTCCGATACTGACGCCCACATGACTTCTCTTCTCTCTTCTATTAGCTCTCTTCCCTCTTCCGATACTGACGCCCACATGACTTCTCTTCTCTCTTCTATTAGCTCGCTTCCCTCTTCCGATACTGACGCCCACATGACTTCTCTTCTCTCTTCTATTAGCTCGCTTCCCTCTTCCGATACTGACGCCCACATGACTTCTCTTCTCTCTTCTATTAGCTCTCTTCCCTCTTCCGATACTGACGCCCACATGACTTCTCTTCTCTCTTCTATTAGCTCTCTTCCCTCTTCCGATACTGACGCCCGCATGACTTCTCTTCTCTCTTCTATTAGCTCTCTTCCCTCTTCCGATACTGACGCCCGCATGACTTCTCTTCTCTCTTCTATTAGCTCTCTTCCCTCTTCGGATACTGACGCCCACATGACTTCTCTTCTCTCTTCTATTAGCTCTCTTCCCTCTTCCGATACTGACGCCCACATGACTTCTCTTCTCTCTTCTATTAGCTCTCTTCCCTCTTCCGATACTGACGCCCACATGACTTCTCTTCTCTCTTCTATGAGCTCTCTTCCCTCTTCCGATACTGACGCCCACATGACTTCTCTTCTCTCTTCTATGAGCTCTCTTCCCTCTTCCGATACTGACGCCCACATGACTTCTCTTCTCTCTTCTATTAGCACTCTTCCCTCTTCCGATACTTACGCCCACATGATTTCTCTTCTCTCTTCTATTAGTTCTCTTCCCTCTTCCAATACTGACGCCCACATGACTTCTCTTCTCTCTTCTATTAGCTCTCTTCCCTCTTCCGATACTGACGCCCAGATGACTTCTCTTCTCTCTTCTATTAGCTCGCTTCCCTCTTCCGATACTGACGCCCACATGACTTCTCTTCTCTCTTCTATTAGCTGGCTTCCCTCTTCCGATACTGACGCCCACATGACTTCTCTTTTCTCTTCTATTAGCTCTCTTCCCTCTTCGGATACTGACGCCCACATGACTTCTCTTCTCTCTTCTATTAGCTCTCTTCCCTCTTCCGATACTGACGCCCACATGACTTCTCTTCTCTCTTCTATTAGCTCTCTTCCCTCTTCCGATACTGACGCCCACATGACTTCTCTTCTCTCTTCTATGAGCTCTCTTCCCTCTTCCGATACTGACGCCCACATGACTTCTCTTCTCTCTTCTATGAGCTCTCTTCCCTCTTCCGATACTGACGCCCACATGACTTCTCTTCTCTCTTCTATTAGCACTCTTCCCTCTTCCGATACTTACGCCCACATGATTTCTCTTCTCTCTTCCATTAGTTCTCTTCCCTCTTCCAATACTGACGCCCACATGACTTCTCTTCTCTCTTCTATTAGCTCTCTTCCCTCTTCCGATACTGACGCCCAGATGACTTCTCTTCTCTCTTCTATTAGCTCGCTTCCCTCTTCCGATACTGACGCCCACATGACTTCTCTTCTCTCTTCTATTAGCTGGCTTCCCTCTTCCGATACTGACGCCCACATGACTTCTCTTTTCTCTTCTATTAGCTCTCTTCCCTCTTCCGATACTGACGCCCACATGACTTCTCTTCTCTCTTCTATTAGCTCGCTTCCCTCTTCCGATACTGACGCCCACATGACTTCTCTTCTCTCTTCTATTAGCTCGCTTCCCTCTTCCGATACTTACGCCCACATGACTTCTCTTCTCTCTTCTATTAGCTCTCTTCCCTCTTCCGATACTGACGCCCACATGACTTCTCTTCTCTCTTCTATTAGCTCTCTTCCCTCTTCCGATACTGACGCCCACATGACTTCTCTTCTCTCTTCTATTAGCTCGCTTCCCTCTTCCGATACTGACGCCCACATGACTTCTCTTCTCTCTTCTATTAGCTCGCTTCCCTCTTCCGATACTGACGCCCACATGACTTCTCTTCTCTCTTCTATTAGCTCGCTTCCTTCTTCCGATACTAACGCCCACATGACTTCTCTTCTCTCTTCTATTAGCTCTCTTCCCTCTTCCGATACTGACGCCCACATGACTACTCTTCTCTCATCTATGAGCTCTCTACCCTCTTCCGATACTGATTCCCACATGACTTCTCTTCTCTCTTCTATTAGCTCGCTTCCCTCTTCCGATATTGACGCCCACATGACTTCTCTTCTCTCTTCTATTAGCTCTCTTCCCTCTTCCGATACTGACGCCCGCATGACTTCTCTTCTCGCTTCTATTAGCTCTCTTCCCTCTTCGGATACTGACGCCCACATGACTTGTCTTCTCTCTTCTATGATCTCTCTTCCCTCTTCCGATACTGACGCCCACATGACTTCTCTTCTCTCTTCTATTAGCTCTCTTCCCTCTTCCGATACTGACGCCCACATGACTTCTCTTCTCTCTTCTATTAGCTCTCTTCCCTCTTCCGATACTGACGCCCACATGACTTCTCTTCTCTCTTCTATTAGCTCGCTTCCCTCTTCCGATACTGACGCCCACATGACTTCTCTTCTCTCTTCTATTAGCACTCTTCCCTCTTCCGATACTTACGCCCACATGATTTCTCTTCTCTCTTCTATTAGTTCTCTTCCCTCTTCCAATACTGACGCCCACATGACTTCTCTTCTCTCTTCTATTAGCTGGCTTCCCTCTTCCGATACTGACGCCCACATGACTTCTCTTCTCTCTTCTATTAGCTCTCTTCCCTCTTCCGATACTGACGCCCACATGACTTCTCTTCTCTCTTCTATTAGCACTCTTCCCTCTTCCGATACTTACGCCCACATGATTTCACTTCTCTCTTCTATTAGTTCTCTTCCCTCTTCCAATACTGACGCCCACATGACTTCTCTTCTCTCTTCTATTAGCTGGCTTCCCTCTTCTGATACTGACGCCCACATGACTTCTCTTTTCTCTTCTATTAGCTCTCTTCCCTCTTCCGATACTGACGCCCACATGACTTCTCTTCTCTCTTCTATTAGCTCGCTTCCCTCTTCCGATACTGACGCCCACATGACTTCTCTTCTCTCTTCTATTAGCTCTCTTCCCTCTTCCTATACTGACGCCCACATGACTTCTCTTATCTCTTCTATTAGCTCTCTTCCCTCTTCCGATACTGACGCTCACATGACTTCTCTTCTCTCTTCTATGAGCGCTCTTCCCTCTTCCGATACTGACGCCCACATGACTTCTTTTCTCTCTTCTATTAGCTCTCTTCCCTCTTCCGTAACTGACGCCCACGTGACTTCTCTTCTCTCTTCTATTAGCTCGCTTCCCTCTTCCGATACTGACGCCCACATGACTTCTCTTCTCTCTTCTATTAGCTCTCTTCCCTCTTCCGATACTGACGCCCACATGACTTCTCTTCTCTCTTCTATTAGCTCTCTTCCCTCTTCCGATACTGACGCCCACATGACTTCTCTTCTCTCTTCTATTAGCTCGCTTCCCTCTTCCGATACTGACGCCCACATGACTTCTCTTCTCTCTTCTATTAGCTCTCTTCCCTCTTCCGATACTGACGCCCACATGACTTCTCTTCTCTCTTCTATGAGCTCTCTTCCCTCTTCCGATACTGACGCCCACATGACTTCTCTTCTCTCTTCTATGAGCTCTCTTCCCTCTTCCGATACTGACGCCCACATGACTTCTCTTCTCTCTTCTATTAGCACTCTTCCCTCTTCCGATACTTACGCCCACATGATTTCTCTTCTCTCTTCTATTAGTTCTCTTCCCTCTTCCAATACTGACGCCCACATGACTTCTCTTCTCTCTTCTATTAGCTCTCTTCCCTCTTCCGATACTGACGCCCAGATGACTTCTCTTCTCTCTTCTATTAGCTCGCTTCCCTCTTCCGATACTGACGCCCACATGACTTCTCTTCTCTCTTCTATTAGCTGGCTTCCCTCTTCCGATACTAACGCCCACATGACTTCTCTTTTCTCTTCTATTAGCTCTCTTCCCTCTTCCGATACTGACGCCCACATGACTTCTCTTCTCTCTTCTATTAGCTCGCTTCCCTCTTCCGATACTGACGCCCACATGACTTCTCTTCTCTCTTCTATTAGCTCGCTTCCCTCTTCCGATACTTACGCCCACATGACTTCTCTTCTCTCTTCTATTAGCTCTCTTCCCTCTTCCGATACTGACGCCCACATGACTTCTCTTCTCTCTTCTATTAGCTCTCTTCCCTCTTCCGATACTGACGCCCACATGACTTCTCTTCTCTCTTCTATTATCTCGCTTCCCTCTTCCGATACTGACGCCCACATGACTTCTCTTCTCTCTTCTATTAGCTCGCTTCCCTCTTCCGATACTGACGCCCACATGACTTCTCTTCTCTCTTCTATTAGCTCGCTTCCCTCTTCCGATACTAACGCCCACATGACTTCTCTCTTCTATTAGCTCTCTTCCCTCTTCCGATACTGACGCCCACATGACTACTCTTCTCTCATCTATGAGCTCTCTACCCTCTTCCGATACTGATTCCCACATGACTTCTCTTCTCTCTTCTATTAGCTCGCTTCCCTCTTCCGATATTGACGCCCACATGACTTCTCTTCTCTCTTCTATTAGCTCTCTTCCCTCTTCCGATACTGACGCCCGCATGACTTCTCTTCTCGCTTCTATTAGCTCTCTTCCCTCTTCGGATACTGACGCCCACATGACTTGTCTTCTCTCTTCTATGATCTCTCTTCCCTCTTCCGATACTGACGCCCACATGACTTCTCTTCTCTCTTCTATTAGCTCTCTTCCCTCTTCCGATACTGACGCCCACATGACTTCTCTTCTCTCTTCTATTAGCTCTCTTCCCTCTTCCGATACTGACGCCCACATGACTTCTCTTCTCTCTTCTATTAGCTCTCTTCCCTCTTCCGATACTGACGCCCACATGACTTCTCTTCTCTCTTCTATGAGCTCTCTTCCCTCTTCCGATACTGACGCCCACATGACTTCTCTTCTCTCTTCAGTGAGTTCTCTTCCCTCTTCCGATACTGACGCCCACATGACTTCTCTTCTCTCTTCTATTAGCACTCTTCCCTCTTACGATACTTACGCCCACATGACTTCTCTTCACTCTTCTATTAGTTCTCTTCCCTCTTCCGATACTGACGCCCACATGACTTCTCTTCTCTCTTCTATTAGCTCTCTTCCCTCTTCCGATACTGACGCCCACATGACTTCTCTTCTCTCTTCTATTAGCTCTCTTCCCTCTTCCGATACTGACGCCCACATGATTTCTCTTCTCTCTTCTATTAGCTCGCTTCCCTCTTCCGATACTGACGCCCACATGACTTCTCTTCTCTCTTCTATTAGCTCGCTTCCCTCTTCCGATACTGACGCCCACATGACTTCTCTTTTCTCTTCTATTAGCTCTCTTCACTGTTCCGATACTGACGCCCACATGACTTCTCTTCTCTCTTCTATTAGCTCGCTTCCCTCTTCCGATACTGACGCCCACATGACTTCTCTTCTCTCTTCTATTAGCTCTCTTCCCTCTTCCGATACTGACGCCCACATGAATTCTCTTCTCTCTTCTATTAGCTCTCTTCCCTCTTCCGATACTGACGCCCACATGACTTCTCTTCTCTCTTCTATTAGCTCGCTTCCCTCTTCCGATACTGACGCCCACATGACTTCTCTTCTCTCTTCTATTAGCTCGCTTCCCTCTTCCGATACTGACGCCCACATGACTTCTCTTCTCTCTTCTATTAGCTCGCTTCCCTCTTCCGATACTGACGCCCACATGACTTCTCTTCTCTCTTCTATTAGCTCTCTTCCCTCTTCCGATACTGACGCCCACATGACTTCTCTTCTCTCTTCTATTAGCTCTCTTCCCTCTTCCGATACTGACGCCCACATGACTTCTCTTCTCTCTTCTATTAGCTCTCTTCCCTCTTCCTATACTGACGCCCACATGACTTCTCTTCTCTCTTCCATTAGCTCGCTTCCCTCTTCCGATTCTGACGCCCACATGACTTCTCTTCTCTCTTCCATTAGCTCGCTTCCCTCTTCCGATACTGACGCCCACATGACTTCTCTTCTCTCTTCTATTAGCTCGCTTCCCTCTTCCGATACTGACGCCCACATGACTTCTCTTCTCTCTTCTATTAGCTCTCTTCCCTCTTCCGATACTGACGCCCACATGACTTCTCTTCTCTCTTCTATTAGCTCGCTTCCCTCTTCCGATACTGACGCCCACATGACTTCTCTTTTCTCTTCTATTAGCTCACTTCCCTCTTCCGATACTGACGCCCACATGACTTCTCTTCTCTCTTCTATTAGCTCTCTTCCCTCTTCCGATACTGTCGCCCACATGACTTCTCTTCTCTCTTCTATTAGCTCTCTTCCCTCTTCCAATACTGACGCCCACATGACTTCTCTTCTCTCTTCTATTAGCTCGCTTCCCTCTTCCGATACTGACGACCACATGACCCATCTTCTCTCTTCTATTAGCTCTCTTCCCTCTTCCGATACTGACGCCCACATGACTTCTCTTCTCTCTTCTATTAGCTGGCTTCCCTCTTCCGATACTAACGCCCACATGACTTCTCTTTTCTCTTCTATAGCTCTCTTGCCTCTTCCGATACTGACGCCCACATGACTTCTCTTCTCTTTTCTATTAGCTCGCTTCCCTCTTCCGATACTGACGCCCACATGACTTCTCTTCTCTCTTCTATTACCTCTCTTCCCTCTTCCGATACTGACGCCCACATGATTTCTCTCTTCTATTAGCTCTCTTCCCTCTTCCGATACTGACGCCCACATGACTTCTCTTCTCTCTTCTATTAGCTCTCTTCCCTCTTCCGATACTGACGCCCACATGACTTCTCTCCTCTCTTCTATTAGCTCGCTTCCCTCTTCCGATACTGACGCCCACATGACTTATCTTCTCTCTTTTATAGCTCTCTTCCCTCTTCCGATACTGACGCCCACATGACTTATCTTCTCTCTTCTATTAGCTCTCTTCCCTCTTCCGATACTGACGCCCACATGAATTCTCTTCTCTTTTCTATTAGCTCTCTTCCCTCTTCCGATACTGACGCCCACATGACTTCTCTTCTCTCTTCTATTAGCTCGCTTCCCACTTCCGATACTGACGCCCACATGACTTCTCTTCTCTCTTCTATTAGCTCTCTTCCCTCTTCCGATACTGACGCCCACATGACTTCTCTTCTCTCTTCTATTAGCTCTCTTCCCTCTTCCGATACTGACGCCCACATGACTTCTCTTCTGTATTCTATTAGCTCTCTTCCCTCTTCCGATACTGACACCCACATGACTTCTCTTCTCTCTTCTTTGAGCTCTCTTCCCTCTTCCGATACTGACGCCCACATGACTTCTCTTTTCTCTTCTATTAGCTCGCTTCCCTCTTCCGATACTGACGCCCACATGACTTCTCTTCTCTCTTCTATTAGGTCGCTTCCCTCTTCCGATACTGACACCCACATGACTTCTCTTCTCTCTTCTATTTGCTTGCTTCCCTCTTCCGATACTGACGCCCACATGAAATCTCTTCTCTCTTCTATTAGCTCTCTTCCCTCTTCCTATACTGACGCCCACATGACTTCTCTTATCTCTTCTATTAGCTCTCTTCCCTCTTCCGATACTGACGCTCACATGACTTCTCTTCTCATTCCTATGAGCGCTCTTCCCTCTTCCGATACTGACGCCCACATGACTTCTCTTCACTCTTCTATTAGCTCTCTTCCCTCTTCCGTAACTGACGCCCACGTGACTTCTCTTCTCTCTTCTATTAGCTCGCTTCCCTCTTCCGATACTGACGCCCACATGACTTCTCTTCTCTCTTCTATTAGCTCTCTTCCCTCTTCCGATACTGACGCCCACTTGACTTCTCTTCTCTCTTCTATTAGCTCTCTTCCCTCTTCCGATACTGACGCCCACATGACTTCTCTTCTCTCTTCTATTAGCTCGCTTCCCTCTTCCGATACTGACGCCCACATGACTTCTCTTCTCTCTTCTATTAGCTCGCTTCCCTCTTCCGATACTGACACCCACATGACTTCTCTTCTCTCTTCTATTAGCTCGCTTCCCTCTTCCGATACTGACGCCCACATGACTTCTCTTCTCTCTTCTATTAGCTCTCTTCCCTCTTCCGATACTGATGCCCACATGACTTCTCTTCTCTCTTCTATTAGCTCGCTTCCCTCTTCCGATACTGACGCCCACATGACTTCTCTTCTCTCTTCTATTAGCTCTCTTCCCTCTTCCGATACTGACGCCCACATGACTTCTCTTCTCTCTTCTATTAGCTCTCTTCCCTCTTCCGATACTGATGCCCACATGACTTCTCTTCTCTCTTCTATTAGCTCGCTTCCCTCTTCCGATACTGACGCCCACATGACTTCTCTTCTCTCTTCTATTAGCTCTCTTCCCTCTTCCGATACTGACGCCCACATGACTTCTCTTCTCTCTTCTATTAGCTCTCTTCCCTCTTCCGATACTGACGCCCACATGACTTCTCTTCTCTCTTCTATTAGCTCTCTTCCCTCTTCCGATACTGACGCCCACATGACTTCTCTTCTGTATTCTATTAGCTCTCTTCCCTCTTCCGATACTGACGCCCACATGACTTCTCTTCTGTATTCTATTAGCTCTCTTCCCTCTTCCGATACTGACACCCACATGACTTCTCTTCTCTCTTCTTTGAGCTCTCTTCCCTCTTCCGATACTGACGCCCACATGACTTCTCTTCTCTCTTCTATTAGCTCGCTTCCCTCTTCCGATACTGTCGCCCACATGACTTCTCTTCTCTCTTCTATTAGGTCGCTTCCCTCTTCCGATACTGACACCCACATGACTTCTCTTCTCTATTCTATTTGCTTGCTTCCCTCTTCCGTAACTGACGCCCACGTGACTTCTCTTCTCTCTTCTATTAGCTCGCTTCCCTCTTCCGATACTGACGCCCACATGACTTCTCTTCTCTCTTCTATTAGCTCTCTTCCCTCTTCCGATACTGACGCCCACATGACTTCTCTTCTCTCTTCTATTAGCTCTCTTCCCTCTTCCGATACTGACGCCCACATGACTTCTCTTCTCTCTTCTATTAGCTCGCTTCCCTCTTCCGATACTGACGCCCACATGACTTCTCTTCTCTCTTCTATTAGCTCTCTTCCCTCTTCCGATACTGACGCCCACATGACTTCTCTTCTCTCTTCTATGAGCTCTCTTCCCTCTTCCTATACTGACGCCCACATGACTTCTCTTCTCTCTTCCATTAGCTCGCTTCCCTCTTCCGATTCTGACGCCCACATGACTTCTCTTCTCTCTTCCATTAGCTCGCTTCCCTCTTCCGATACTGACGCCCACATGACTTCTCTTCTCTCTTCTATTAGCTCGCTTCCCTCTTCCGATACTGACGCCCACATGACTTCTCTTCTCTCTTCTATTAGCTCTCTTCCCTCTTCCGATACTGACGCCCACATGACTTCTCTTCTCTCTTCTATTAGCTCGCTTCCCTCTTCCGATACTGACGCCCACATGACTTCTCTTTTCTCTTCTATTAGCTCACTTCCCTCTTCCGATACTGACGCCCACATGACTTCTCTTCTCTCTTCTATTAGCTCTCTTCCCTCTTCCGATACTGTCGCCCACATGACTTCTCTTCTCTCTTCTATTAGCTCTCTTCCCTCTTCCAATACTGACGCCCACATGACTTCTCTTCTCTCTTCTATTAGCTCGCTTCCCTCTTCCGATACTGACGACCACATGACCCATCTTCTCTCTTCTATTAGCTCTCTTCCCTCTTCCGATACTGACGCCCACATGACTTCTCTTCTCTCTTCTATTAGCTGGCTTCCCTCTTCCGATACTAACGCCCACATGACTTCTCTTTTCTCTTCTATAGCTCTCTTGCCTCTTCCGATACTGACGCCCACATGACTTCTCTTCTCTTTTCTATTAGCTCGCTTCCCTCTTCCGATACTGACGCCCACATGACTTCTCTTCTCTCTTCTATTACCTCTCTTCCCTCTTCCGATACTGACGCCCACATGATTTCTCTCTTCTATTAGCTCTCTTCCCTCTTCCGATACTGACGCCCACATGACTTCTCTTCTCTCTTCTATTAGCTCTCTTCCCTCTTCCGATACTGACGCCCACATGACTTCTCTCCTCTCTTCTATTAGCTCGCTTCCCTCTTCCGATACTGACGCCCACATGACTTATCTTCTCTCTTTTATAGCTCTCTTCCCTCTTCCGATACTGACGCCCACATGACTTATCTTCTCTCTTCTATTAGCTCTCTTCCCTCTTCCGATACTGACGCCCACATGAATTCTCTTCTCTTTTCTATTAGCTCTCTTCCCTCTTCCGATACTGACGCCCACATGACTTCTCTTCTCTCTTCTATTAGCTCGCTTCCCACTTCCGATACTGACGCCCACATGACTTCTCTTCTCTCTTCTATTAGCTCTCTTCCCTCTTCCGATACTGACGCCCACATGACTTCTCTTCTCTCTTCTATTAGCTCTCTTCCCTCTTCCGATACTGACGCCCACATGACTTCTCTTCTGTATTCTATTAGCTCTCTTCCCTCTTCCGATACTGACACCCACATGACTTCTCTTCTCTCTTCTTTGAGCTCTCTTCCCTCTTCCGATACTGACGCCCACATGACTTCTCTTTTCTCTTCTATTAGCTCGCTTCCCTCTTCCGATACTGACGCCCACATGACTTCTCTTCTCTCTTCTATTAGGTCGCTTCCCTCTTCCGATACTGACACCCACATGACTTCTCTTCTCTCTTCTATTTGCTTGCTTCCCTCTTCCGATACTGACGCCCACATGAAATCTCTTCTCTCTTCTATTAGCTCTCTTCCCTCTTCCTATACTGACGCCCACATGACTTCTCTTATCTCTTCTATTAGCTCTCTTCCCTCTTCCGATACTGACGCTCACATGACTTCTCTTCTCATTCCTATGAGCGCTCTTCCCTCTTCCGATACTGACGCCCACATGACTTCTCTTCACTCTTCTATTAGCTCTCTTCCCTCTTCCGTAACTGACGCCCACGTGACTTCTCTTCTCTCTTCTATTAGCTCGCTTCCCTCTTCCGATACTGACGCCCACATGACTTCTCTTCTCTCTTCTATTAGCTCTCTTCCCTCTTCCGATACTGACGCCCACTTGACTTCTCTTCTCTCTTCTATTAGCTCTCTTCCCTCTTCCGATACTGACGCCCACATGACTTCTCTTCTCTCTTCTATTAGCTCGCTTCCCTCTTCCGATACTGACGCCCACATGACTTCTCTTCTCTCTTCTATTAGCTCGCTTCCCTCTTCCGATACTGACACCCACATGACTTCTCTTCTCTCTTCTATTAGCTCGCTTCCCTCTTCCGATACTGACGCCCACATGACTTCTCTTCTCTCTTCTATTAGCTCTCTTCCCTCTTCCGATACTGATGCCCACATGACTTCTCTTCTCTCTTCTATTAGCTCGCTTCCCTCTTCCGATACTGACGCCCACATGACTTCTCTTCTCTCTTCTATTAGCTCTCTTCCCTCTTCCGATACTGACGCCCACATGACTTCTCTTCTCTCTTCTATTAGCTCTCTTCCCTCTTCCGATACTGATGCCCACATGACTTCTCTTCTCTCTTCTATTAGCTCGCTTCCCTCTTCCGATACTGACGCCCACATGACTTCTCTTCTCTCTTCTATTAGCTCTCTTCCCTCTTCCGATACTGACGCCCACATGACTTCTCTTCTCTCTTCTATTAGCTCTCTTCCCTCTTCCGATACTGACGCCCACATGACTTCTCTTCTCTCTTCTATTAGCTCTCTTCCCTCTTCCGATACTGACGCCCACATGACTTCTCTTCTGTATTCTATTAGCTCTCTTCCCTCTTCCGATACTGACGCCCACATGACTTCTCTTCTGTATTCTATTAGCTCTCTTCCCTCTTCCGATACTGACACCCACATGACTTCTCTTCTCTCTTCTTTGAGCTCTCTTCCCTCTTCCGATACTGACGCCCACATGACTTCTCTTCTCTCTTCTATTAGCTCGCTTCCCTCTTCCGATACTGTCGCCCACATGACTTCTCTTCTCTCTTCTATTAGGTCGCTTCCCTCTTCCGATACTGACACCCACATGACTTCTCTTCTCTATTCTATTTGCTTGCTTCCCTCTTCCGTAACTGACGCCCACGTGACTTCTCTTCTCTCTTCTATTAGCTCGCTTCCCTCTTCCGATACTGACGCCCACATGACTTCTCTTCTCTCTTCTATTAGCTCTCTTCCCTCTTCCGATACTGACGCCCACATGACTTCTCTTCTCTCTTCTATTAGCTCTCTTCCCTCTTCCGATACTGACGCCCACATGACTTCTCTTCTCTCTTCTATTAGCTCGCTTCCCTCTTCCGATACTGACGCCCACATGACTTCTCTTCTCTCTTCTATTAGCTCTCTTCCCTCTTCCGATACTGACGCCCACATGACTTCTCTTCTCTCTTCTATGAGCTCTCTTCCCTCTTCCGATACTGACGCCCACATGACTTCTCTTCTCTCTTCTATGAGCTCTCTTCCCTCTTCCGATACTGACGCCCACATGACTTCTCTTCTCTCTTCTATTAGCACTCTTCCCTCTTCCGATACTTACGCCCACATGATTTCTCTTCTCTCTTCTATTAGTTCTCTTCCCTCTTCCAATACTGACGCCCACATGACTTCTCTTCTCTCTTCTATTAGCTCTCTTCCCTCTTCCGATACTGACGCCCAGATGACTTCTCTTCTCTCTTCTATTAGCTCGCTTCCCTCTTCCGATACTGACGCCCACATGACTTCTCTTCTCTCTTCTATTAGCTGGCTTCCCTCTTCCGATACTAACGCCCACATGACTTCTCTTTTCTCTTCTATTAGCTCTCTTCCCTCTTCCGATACTGACGCCCACATGACTTCTCTTCTCTCTTCTATTAGCTCGCTTCCCTCTTCCGATACTGACGCCCACATGACTTCTCTTCTCTCTTCTATTAGCTCGCTTCCCTCTTCCGATACTTACGCCCACATGACTTCTCTTCTCTCTTCTATTAGCTCTCTTCCCTCTTCCGATACTGACGCCCACATGACTTCTCTTCTCTCTTCTATTAGCTCTCTTCCCTCTTCCGATACTGACGCCCACATGACTTCTCTTCTCTCTTCTATTATCTCGCTTCCCTCTTCCGATACTGACGCCCACATGACTTCTCTTCTCTCTTCTATTAGCTCGCTTCCCTCTTCCGATACTGACGCCCACATGACTTCTCTTCTCTCTTCTATTAGCTCGCTTCCCTCTTCCGATACTAACGCCCACATGACTTCTCTCTTCTATTAGCTCTCTTCCCTCTTCCGATACTGACGCCCACATGACTACTCTTCTCTCATCTATGAGCTCTCTACCCTCTTCCGATACTGATTCCCACATGACTTCTCTTCTCTCTTCTATTAGCTCGCTTCCCTCTTCCGATATTGACGCCCACATGACTTCTCTTCTCTCTTCTATTAGCTCTCTTCCCTCTTCCGATACTGACGCCCGCATGACTTCTCTTCTCGCTTCTATTAGCTCTCTTCCCTCTTCGGATACTGACGCCCACATGACTTGTCTTCTCTCTTCTATGATCTCTCTTCCCTCTTCCGATACTGACGCCCACATGACTTCTCTTCTCTCTTCTATTAGCTCTCTTCCCTCTTCCGATACTGACGCCCACATGACTTCTCTTCTCTCTTCTATTAGCTCTCTTCCCTCTTCCGATACTGACGCCCACATGACTTCTCTTCTCTCTTCTATTAGCTCTCTTCCCTCTTCCGATACTGACGCCCACATGACTTCTCTTCTCTCTTCTATGAGCTCTCTTCCCTCTTCCGATACTGACGCCCACATGACTTCTCTTCTCTCTTCAGTGAGTTCTCTTCCCTCTTCCGATACTGACGCCCACATGACTTCTCTTCTCTCTTCTATTAGCACTCTTCCCTCTTACGATACTTACGCCCACATGACTTCTCTTCACTCTTCTATTAGTTCTCTTCCCTCTTCCGATACTGACGCCCACATGACTTCTCTTCTCTCTTCTATTAGCTCTCTTCCCTCTTCCGATACTGACGCCCACATGACTTCTCTTCTCTCTTCTATTAGCTCTCTTCCCTCTTCCGATACTGACGCCCACATGATTTCTCTTCTCTCTTCTATTAGCTCGCTTCCCTCTTCCGATACTGACGCCCACATGACTTCTCTTCTCTCTTCTATTAGCTCGCTTCCCTCTTCCGATACTGACGCCCACATGACTTCTCTTTTCTCTTCTATTAGCTCTCTTCACTGTTCCGATACTGACGCCCACATGACTTCTCTTCTCTCTTCTATTAGCTCGCTTCCCTCTTCCGATACTGACGCCCACATGACTTCTCTTCTCTCTTCTATTAGCTCTCTTCCCTCTTCCGATACTGACGCCCACATGAATTCTCTTCTCTCTTCTATTAGCTCTCTTCCCTCTTCCGATACTGACGCCCACATGACTTCTCTTCTCTCTTCTATTAGCTCGCTTCCCTCTTCCGATACTGACGCCCACATGACTTCTCTTCTCTCTTCTATTAGCTCGCTTCCCTCTTCCGATACTGACGCCCACATGACTTCTCTTCTCTCTTCTATTAGCTCGCTTCCCTCTTCCGATACTGACGCCCACATGACTTCTCTTCTCTCTTCTATTAGCTCTCTTCCCTCTTCCGATACTGACGCCCACATGACTTCTCTTCTCTCTTCTATTAGCTCTCTTCCCTCTTCCGATACTGACGCCCACATGACTTCTCTTCTCTCTTCTATTAGCTCTCTTCCCTCTTCCTATACTGACGCCCACATGACTTCTCTTCTCTCTTCCATTAGCTCGCTTCCCTCTTCCGATTCTGACGCCCACATGACTTCTCTTCTCTCTTCCATTAGCTCGCTTCCCTCTTCCGATACTGACGCCCACATGACTTCTCTTCTCTCTTCTATTAGCTCGCTTCCCTCTTCCGATACTGACGCCCACATGACTTCTCTTCTCTCTTCTATTAGCTCTCTTCCCTCTTCCGATACTGACGCCCACATGACTTCTCTTCTCTCTTCTATTAGCTCGCTTCCCTCTTCCGATACTGACGCCCACATGACTTCTCTTTTCTCTTCTATTAGCTCACTTCCCTCTTCCGATACTGACGCCCACATGACTTCTCTTCTCTCTTCTATTAGCTCTCTTCCCTCTTCCGATACTGTCGCCCACATGACTTCTCTTCTCTCTTCTATTAGCTCTCTTCCCTCTTCCAATACTGACGCCCACATGACTTCTCTTCTCTCTTCTATTAGCTCGCTTCCCTCTTCCGATACTGACGACCACATGACCCATCTTCTCTCTTCTATTAGCTCTCTTCCCTCTTCCGATACTGACGCCCACATGACTTATCTTCTCTCTTCTATTAGCTCTCTTCCCTCTTCCGATACTGAAGCCCACATGACTTCTCTTCTCACTTCTATTAGCTCTCTTCCCTCTTCCGATACTGACGCCCACATGACTTCTCTTCTCTCTTCTATTAGCTCGCTTCCCTCTTCCGATACTGACGCCCACATGACTTCTCTTTTCTCTTCTATAGCTCTCTTGCCTCTTCCGATACTGACGCCCACATGACTTCTCTTCTCTTTTCTATTAGCTCGCTTCCCTCTTCCGATACTGACGCCCACATGACTTCTCTTCTCTCTTCTATTACCTCTCTTCCCTCTTCCGATACTGACGCCCACATGATTTCTCTCTTCTATTAGCTCTCTTCCCTCTTCCGATACTGACGCCCACATGACTTCTCTTCTCTCTTCTATTAGCTCTCTTCCCTCTTCCGATACTGACGCCCACATGACTTCTCTCCTCTCTTCTATTAGCTCGCTTCCCTCTTCCGATACTGACGCCCACATGACTTATCTTCTCTCTTTTATAGCTCTCTTCCCTCTTCCGATACTGACGCCCACATGACTTATCTTCTCTCTTCTATTAGCTCTCTTCCCTCTTCCGATACTGACGCCCACATGAATTCTCTTCTCTTTTCTATTAGCTCTCTTCCCTCTTCCGATACTGACGCCCACATGACTTCTCTTCTCTCTTCTATTAGCTCGCTTCCCACTTCCGATACTGACGCCCACATGACTTCTCTTCTCTCTTCTATTAGCTCTCTTCCCTCTTCCGATACTGACGCCCACATGACTTCTCTTCTCTCTTCTATTAGCTCTCTTCCCTCTTCCGATACTGACGCCCACATGACTTCTCTTCTGTATTCTATTAGCTCTCTTCCCTCTTCCGATACTGACACCCACATGACTTCTCTTCTCTCTTCTTTGAGCTCTCTTCCCTCTTCCGATACTGACGCCCACATGACTTCTCTTCTCTCTTCTATTAGCTCGCTTCCCTCTTCCGATACTGAGGCCCACATGACTTCTCTTCTCTCTTCTATTAGGTCGCTTCCCTCTTCCGATACTGACACCCACATGACTTCTCTTCTCTCTTCTATTTGCTTGCTTCCCTCTTCCGATACTGACGCCCACATGAAATCTCTTATCTCTTCTATTAGCTCTCTTCCCTCTTCCTATACTGACGCCCACATGACTTCTCTTATCTCTTCTATTAGCTCTCTTCCCTCTTCCGATACTGACGCTCACATGACTTCTCTTCTCATTCCTATGAGCGCTCTTCCCTCTTCCGATACTGACGCCCACATGACTTCTCTTCACTCTTCTATTAGCTCTCTTCCCTCTTCCGTAACTGACGCCCACGTGACTTCTCTTCTCTCTTCTATTAGCTCGCTTCCCTCTTCCGATACTGACGCCCACATGACTTCTCTTCTCTCTTCTATTAGCTCTCTTCCCTCTTCCGATACTGACGCCCACTTGACTTCTCTTCTCTCTTCTATTAGCTCTCTTCCCTCTTCCGATACTGACGCCCACATGACTTCTCTTCTCTCTTCTATTAGCTCGCTTACCTCTTCCGATACTGACGCCCACATGACTTCTCTTCTCTCTTCTATTAGCTCGCTTCCCTCTTCCGATACTGACACCCACATGACTTCTCTTCTCTCTTCTATTAGCTCGCTTCCCTCTTCCGATACTGACGCCCACATGACTTCTCTTCTCTCTTCTATTAGCTCTCTTCCCTCTTCCGATACTGATGCCCACATGACTTCTCTTCTCTCTTCTATTAGCTCGCTTCCCTCTTCCGATACTGACGCCCACATGACTTCTCTTCTCTCTTCTATTAGCTCTCTTCCCTCTTCCGATACTGACGCCCACATGACTTCTCTTCTCTCTTCTATTAGCTCTCTTCCCTCTTCCGATACTGATGCCCACATGACTTCTCTTCTCTCTTCTATTAGCTCGCTTCCCTCTTCCGATACTGACGCCCACATGACTTCTCTTCTCTCTTCTATTAGCTCTCTTCCCTCTTCCGATACTGACGCCCACATGACTTCTCTTCTCTCTTCTATTAGCTCTCTTCCCTCTTCCGATACTGACGCCCACATGACTTCTCTTCTCTCTTCTATTAGCTCTCTTCCCTCTTCCGATACTGACGCCCACATGACTTCTCTTCTGTATTCTATTAGCTCTCTTCCCTCTTCCGATACTGACGCCCACATGACTTCTCTTCTGTATTCTATTAGCTCTCTTCCCTCTTCCGATACTGACACCCACATGACTTCTCTTCTCTCTTCTTTGAGCTCTCTTCCCTCTTCCGATACTGACGCCCACATGACTTCTCTTCTCTCTTCTATTAGCTCGCTTCCCTCTTCCGATACTGTCGCCCACATGACTTCTCTTCTCTCTTCTATTAGGTCGCTTCCCTCTTCCGATACTGACACCCACATGACTTCTCTTCTCTATTCTATTTGCTTGCTTCCCTCTTCCGATACTGACGCCCACATGACTTCTCTTCTCTCTTCTATTAGCTCTCTTCCCTCTTCCTATACTGACGCCCACATGACTTCTCTTATCTCTTCTATTAGCTCTCTTCTCTCTTCTATGAGCGCTCTTCCCTCTTCCGATACTGACGCCCACATGACTTCTTTTCTCTCTTCTATTAGCTCTCTTCCCTCTTCCGTAACTGACGCCCACGTGACTTCTCTTCTCTCTTCTATTAGCTCGCTTCCCTCTTCCGATACTGACGCCCACATGACTTCTCTTCTCTCTTCTATTAGCTCTCTTCCCTCTTCCGATACTGACGCCCACATGACTTCTCTTCTCTCTTCTATTAGCTCTCTTCCCTCTTCCGATACTGACGCCCACATGACTTCTCTTCTCTCTTCTATTAGCTCGCTTCCCTCTTCCGATACTGACGCCCACATGACTTCTCTTCTCTCTTCTATTAGCTCGCTTCCCTCTTCCGATACTGACGCCCACATGACTTCTCTTCTCTCTTCTATTAGCTCGCTTCCCTCTTCCGATACTGACGCCCACATGACTTCTCTTCTCTCTTCTATTAGCTCTCTTCCCTCTTCCGATACTGATGCCCACATGACTTCTCTTCTCTCTTCTATTAGCTCGCTTCCCTCTTCCGATACTGACGCCCACATGACTTCTCTTCTCTCTTCTATTAGCTCTCTTCCCTCTTCCGATACTGACGCCCACATGACTTCTCTTCTCTCTTCTATTAGCTCTCTTCCCTCTTCCGATACTGACGCCCACATGACTTCTCTTCTCTCTTCTATTAGCTCTCTTCCCTCTTCCGATACTGATGCCCACATGACTTCTCTTCTCTCTTCTATTAGCTCGCTTCCCTCTTCCGATACTGACGCCCACATGACTTCTCTTCTCTCTTCTATTAGCTCTCTTCCCTCTTCCGATACTGACGCCCACATGACTTATCTTCTCTCTTCTATTAGCTCTCTTCCCTCTTCCGATACTGAAGCCCACATGACTTCTCTTCTCTCTTCTATGAGCTCTCTTCCCTCTTCCGATACTGACGCCCGCATGACTTCTCTTCTCTCTTCTATTAGCTCTCTTCCCTCTTCCGATACTGACGCCCACATGACTTCTCTTCTCTCTTCTATTAGCTCTCTTCCCTCTTCCGATACTGACGCCCACATGACTTCTCTTCTCTCTTCTATGAGCTCTCTTCCCTCTTCCGATACTGACGCCCACATGACTTATCTTCTCTCTTCTATTAGCTCGCTTCCCTCTTCCGATACTGACGCCCACATGACTTCTCTTCTCTCTTCTATTAGCTCTCTTCCCTCTTCCGATACTGACGCCCACATGACTTCTCTCTTCTATTAGCTCTCTTCCCTCTTCCGATACTGACGCCCACATGACTTCTCTCTTCTATTAGCTCTCTTCCCTCTTCCGATACTGACGCCCACATGACTTCTCTTCTCTCTTCTATTAGCTCGCTTCCCTCTTCCGATACTGACGCCCACATGACTTCTCTTCTCTCTTCTATTAGCTCGCTTCCCTCTTCCGATACCGACGCCCACATGACTTCTCTTCTCTCTTCTATTAGCTCGCTTCCCTCTTCCGATACTGACGCCCACATGACTTCTCTTTTCTCTTTTATTAGCTCTCTTCCCTCTTCCGATACTGATGCCCACATGACTTCTCTTCTCTCTTCTATTAGCTCTCTTCCCTCTTCCGATACTGACGCCCACATGACTTCTCTTCTCTCTTCTATGAGCTCTCTTCCCTCTTCCGATACTGACGCCCACATGACTTCTCTTCTCTCTTCTATTAGCTCGCTTCCCTCTTCCGATACTGACGCCCACATGACTTCTCTTCTCTCTTCTATTAGCTCTCTTCCCTCTTCCGATACTGACGCCCACATGACTTCTCTCTTCTATTAGCTCTCTTCCCTCTTCCGATACTGACGCCCACATGACTTCTCTTCTCTCTTCTATTAGCTCGCTTCCCTCTTCCGATACTGATGCCCACATGACTTCTCTTCTCTCTTCTATTAGCTCGCTTCCCTCTTCCGATACCGACGCCAATATTACTTCTCTTCTCTCTTCTATTAGCTCGCTTCCCTCTTCCGATACCGACGCCCACATGACTTCTCTTCTCTCTTCTATTAGCTCGCTTCCCTCTTCCGATACTGAGGCCCACATGACTTCTCTTCTCTCTTCTATTAGCTCTCTTCCCTCTTCCGATACTGACGCCCACATGACTTCTCTTCTCTCTTCTATTAGCTCGCTTCCCTCTTCCGATACTGATGCCCACATGACTTCTCTTTTCTCTTCTATTAGCTCTCTTCCCTCTTCCGATACTGACGCCCACATGACTTCTCTTCTCTCTTCTATTAGCTCGCTTCCCTCTTCCGATACTGACGCCCACATGACTTCTCTTCTCTCTTCTATGAGCTCTCTTCCCTCTTCCGATACTGACGCCCACATGACTTCTCTTCTCTCTTCTATTAGCTCTCTTCCCTCTTCCGATACTGACGCCCACATGACTTCTCTTCTCTCTTCTATTAGCTCTCTTCCCTCTTCCGATACTGATGTCCACATGACTTCTCTTCTCTCTTCTATTAGCTCTCTTCCCTCTTCCGATACTGACGCTCACATGACTTCTCTTCTCTCTTTTATTAGCTCGCTTTCCTCTTCCGATACTGACGCCCACATGACTTCTCTTTTCTCTTCTATTAGCTCTCTTCCCTCTTCCGATACTGACGCCCACATGACTTCTCTTCTCTCTTCTATTAGCTCGCTTCCCTCTTCCGATACTGACGCCCACATGACTTCTCTTCTCTCTTCTATTAGCTCTCTTCCCTCTTCCGATACTGGTGCCTACATGACTTCTCTTCTCTCTTCTATTAGCTCTCTTCCCTCTTCCGATACTGACGCCCACATGACTTCTCTTCTCTCTTCTATTAGCTCTCTTCCCTCTTCCGATACTGACGCCCACATGACTTCTCTTCTCTCTTCTATTAGCTCTCTTCCCTCTTCCGATACTGACGCCCACATGACTTCTCTTCTGTATTCTATTAGCTCTCTTCCCTCTTCCGATACTGACGCCCACATGACTTCTCTTCTGTATTCTATTAGCTCTCTTCCCTCTTCCGATACTGACACCCACATGACTTCTCTTCTCTCTTCTTTGAGCTCTCTTCCCTCTTCCGATACTGACGCCCACATGACTTCTCTTCTCTCTTCTATTAGCTCGCTTCCCTCTTCCGATACTGTCGCCCACATGACTTCTCTTCTCTCTTCTATTAGGTCGCTTCCCTCTTCCGATACTGACACCCACATGACTTCTCTTCTCTATTCTATTTGCTTGCTTTCCTCTTCCGATACTGACTCCCACATGACTTCTCTTCTCTCTTCTATTAGCTCTCTTCCCTCTTCCTATACTGACGCCCACATGACTTCTCTTATCTCTTCTATTAGCTCTCTTCTCTCTTCTATGAGCGCTCTTCCCTCTTCCGATACTGACGCCCACATGACTTCTTTTCTCTCTTCTATTAGCTCTCTTCCCTCTTCCGTAACTGACGCCCACGTGACTTCTCTTCTCTCTTCTATTAGCTCGCTTCCCTCTTCCGATACTGACGCCCACATGACTTCTCTTCTCTCTTCTATTAGCTCTCTTCCCTCTTCCGATACTGACGCCCACATGACTTCTCTTCTCTCTTCTATTAGCTCTCTTCCCTCTTCCGATACTGACGCCCACATGACTTCTCTTCTCTCTTCTATTAGCTCGCTTCCCTCTTCCGATACTGACGCCCACATGACTTCTCTTCTCTCTTCTATTAGCTCGCTTCCCTCTTCCGATACTGACGCCCACATGACTTCTCTTCTCTCTTCTATTAGCTCGCTTCCCTCTTCCGATACTGACGCCCACATGACTTCTCTTCTCTCTTCTATTAGCTCTCTTCCCTCTTCCGATACTGATGCCCACATGACTTCTCTTCTCTCTTCTATTAGCTCGCTTCCCTCTTCCGATACTGACGCCCACATGACTTCTCTTCTCTCTTCTATTAGCTCTCTTCCCTCTTCCGATACTGACGCCCACATGACTTCTCTTCTCTCTTCTATTAGCTCTCTTCCCTCTTCCGATACTGACGCCCACATGACTTCTCTTCTCTCTTCTATTAGCTCTCTTCCCTCTTCCGATACTGATGCCCACATGACTTCTCTTCTCTCTTCTATTAGCTCGCTTCCCTCTTCCGATACTGACGCCCACATGACTTCTCTTCTCTCTTCTATTAGCTCTCTTCCCTCTTCCGATACTGACGCCCACATGACTTATCTTCTCTCTTCTATTAGCTCTCTTCCCTCTTCCGATACTGAAGCCCACATGACTTCTCTTCTCTCTTCTATGAGCTCTCTTCCCTCTTCCGATACTGACGCCCGCATGACTTCTCTTCTCTCTTCTATTAGCTCTCTTCCCTCTTCCGATACTGACGCCCACATGACTTCTCTTCTCTCTTCTATTAGCTCTCTTCCCTCTTCCGATACTGACGCCCACATGACTTCTCTTCTCTCTTCTATGAGCTCTCTTCCCTCTTCCGATACTGACGCCCACATGACTTATCTTCTCTCTTCTATTAGCTCGCTTCCCTCTTCCGATACTGACGCCCACATGACTTCTCTTCTCTCTTCTATTAGCTCTCTTCCCTCTTCCGATACTGACGCCCACATGACTTCTCTCTTCTATTAGCTCTCTTCCCTCTTCCGATACTGACGCCCACATGACTTCTCTCTTCTATTAGCTCTCTTCCCTCTTCCGATACTGACGCCCACATGACTTCTCTTCTCTCTTCTATTAGCTCGCTTCCCTCTTCCGATACTGACGCCCACATGACTTCTCTTCTCTCTTCTATTAGCTCGCTTCCCTCTTCCGATACCGACGCCCACATGACTTCTCTTCTCTCTTCTATTAGCTCGCTTCCCTCTTCCGATACTGACGCCCACATGACTTCTCTTTTCTCTTTTATTAGCTCTCTTCCCTCTTCCGATACTGACGCCCACATGACTTCTCTTCTCTCTTCTATTAGCTCTCTTCCCTCTTCCGATACTGACGCCCACATGACTTCTCTTCTCTCTTCTATGAGCTCTCTTCCCTCTTCCGATACTGACGCCCACATGACTTCTCTTCTCTCTTCTATTAGCTCGCTTCCCTCTTCCGATACTGACGCCCACATGACTTCTCTTCTCTCTTCTATTAGCTCTCTTCCCTCTTCCGATACTGACGCCCACATGACTTCTCTCTTCTATTAGCTCTCTTCCCTCTTCCGATACTGACGCCCACATGACTTCTCTTCTCTCTTCTATTAGCTCGCTTCCCTCTTCCGATACTGATGCCCACATGACTTCTCTTCTCTCTTCTATTAGCTCGCTTCCCTCTTCCGATACCGACGCCAATATTACTTCTCTTCTCTCTTCTATTAGCTCGCTTCCCTCTTCCGATACCGACGCCCACATGACTTCTCTTCTCTCTTCTATTAGCTCGCTTCCCTCTTCCGATACTGAGGCCCACATGACTTCTCTTCTCTCTTCTATTAGCTCTCTTCCCTCTTCCGATACTGACGCCCACATGACTTCTCTTCTCTCTTCTATTAGCTCGCTTCCCTCTTCCGATACTGATGCCCACATGACTTCTCTTTTCTCTTCTATTAGCTCTCTTCCCTCTTCCGATACTGACGCCCACATGACTTCTCTTCTCTCTTCTATTAGCTCGCTTCCCTCTTCCGATACTGACGCCCACATGACTTCTCTTCTCTCTTCTATGAGCTCTCTTCCCTCTTCCGATACTGACGCCCACATGACTTCTCTTCTCTCTTCTATTAGCTCTCTTCCCTCTTCCGATACTGACGCCCACATGACTTCTCTTCTCTCTTCTATTAGCTCTCTTCCCTCTTCCGATACTGATGTCCACATGACTTCTCTTCTCTCTTCTATTAGCTCTCTTCCCTCTTCCGATACTGACGCTCACATGACTTCTCTTCTCTCTTTTATTAGCTCGCTTTCCTCTTCCGATACTGACGCCCACATGACTTCTCTTTTCTCTTCTATTAGCTCTCTTCCCTCTTCCGATACTGACGCCCACATGACTTCTCTTCTCTCTTCTATTAGCTCGCTTCCCTCTTCCGATACTGACGCCCACATGACTTCTCTTCTCTCTTCTATTAGCTCTCTTCCCTCTTCCGATACTGGTGCCCACATGACTTCTCTTCTCTCTTCTATTAGCTCTCTTCCCTCTTCCGATACTGACGCCCACATGACTTCTCTTCTCTCTTCTATTAGCTCTCTTCCCTCTTCCGATACTGACGCCCACATGACTTCTCTTCTCTCTTCTATTAGCTCTCTTCCCTCTTCCGATACTGACGCCCACATGACTTCTCTTCTCTCTTCTATTAGCTCTCTTCCCTCTTCCGATACTGACGCCCACATGACTTCTCTTCTGTATTCTATTAGCTCTCTTCCCTCTTCCGATACTGACACCCATATGACTTCTCTTCTCTCTTCTATGAGCTCTCTTCCCTCTTCCGATACCGACGCCCACATGACTTCACTTCTCTCTTCTATTAGCTCGCTTCCCTCTTCCGATACTGATTCCCACATGACTTCTCTTCTCTCTTCTATTAGCTCGCTTCCCTCTTCCGATATTGACGCCCACATGACTTCTCTTCTCTCTTCTATTAGCTCTCTGCCCTCTTCCGATACTGATGCCCACATGACTTCTCTTCTCTCTTCTATGAGCTCTCTTCCCTCTTCCGAAACTGACGCCCACATGACCTTTCTTCTCTCTTCTATTTGCTATCTCTTATCTTTTTAACAATTGAAACCCTTATGATTTCACTTTTTTTTTACTTTCACTCCTATTTTTTAAATTCAAATACCATGAGACACCATTTTACCCATATTAATTTATTCCTTTTCACTTATTAAGTTTGAGTTTATCTTTCAATGAAATTATTGTAATAAATTATCACCTTAGTGACACTGAAAACTAAAGGTTGAGCATTAGAGAGATATTTGAGAAAGGGACACTGCCAAGGGAGTAAAAAGAGAGAGGTGTGGTTAATAGACAAAGAGCTGATTTGTTTAGCGGTCAAAAATTGCACATACATATTTTTAAATGTTTCAATTATATTTCTATTCCTGTTAGTCCTTGACTAATCATTCATAATGTAACCTTTTGTTCAAGAATTGGAATAGGTGGATTGGCAGGTGAGCAGGTTGGAGAACTAAGGGTGAGAGAGAACTGAGAAGGGGGTTGGTTAGCCGTGGTCGTCACCAAGGGGGAAATATGAGTGAGCTGTTGGAATGACTTGGAATCTGTAATGGAAGAACACATGAATTTGGAGATATTTTTTTTCTAGGAAGAGGAAATACTCTTGAGTATGTACATCTAAACTCCCTAGCCAAAAGACAGGGCATAATGAGTGAAGTCCCTTGAAACCACTTGTCAAATAGAATAGGAATCTCCCAAGATGATGAATGCTCTGTATCAGATTACGGTATTGATATGCAGCAGACAATGAAGAACGGTAAATGGTAATCTTCCATTGAGGAGCAGAAGCAGTCATTGGGGCAATTGAAATATAGGCAGTGTTATAGGGGAAATTTACATGAGTCGAAGCAGAACTGGAAGCTGTAAAAAAGGACCTAAAGGGAAAGGTCCACTGCGTGGTGCAAATCCCAAATTAGCTGGATATGGTGATAAGGACCTCAAGGTGCGAGGGGAACCACCTATGGAGAAAGTTCAATATGCCCGACTCGGATGCAACTGTACCCTACACAACTCTATGAAATCTAATTTGAAGCTATGGCCCAAACCAATTGCTTGACGGAAGAAGAGAAAGGTACTGCTCTTGTCTTTTCACTTCGCTCATGTAAAATATTGGGAACCAATTTGACTTAGCAAGTGTTTACTTCGGAGTCCATAGGCAAAGATGAAGGTGGTGCATATTTAGTGCATGTGAATGGGCTACTGCTAAGATTTCAGGGTAGCATTACCTATATCTATTAATGGCGTAGGTTCATTTTAATTAAAAGCATCTAAAAAATGTATTAAACATTGTATGCTCTCATGAATTATCGATACATTCACCTAGAAATGACATGATGAATATATGTACTTGTGAAGTGGGGAAAGTAACTTCCTCACTGTATTTAATTATAAAAAATTTGAGGTTTGTTATGCTGCAGTATGTGCGAATGACTGTTGGTTGCAGCTGGTAGTCAGCTCAATTCCATCAAGTTTGAGGGAATTTTAGAGTGTAGAAGAGGTATTTAATGAAGAGGGAAGGTGGTGGTATTGCCATAATGTGATGAAAGGTTCATCAATCTAATTATGTTACCATGTACTGCAAAGGCGTTTGCTGAGTTGTCACCACACGATTTGTATGATAAAATGCGAGATTCATGATATCTCTTGTCACATTGAAAGGTTGAAACAGTATGATTTAACTCAAAAAGCTGCTGACATCAAACACTTTCCATTTATGAAAATGTAAGTGTTTGATAAATCTTTAAAATAAGGACCTCAGGTAGCAGTAGGTGGCAGAGCAATGAGGCTTTATGCTGTGAAAGGGATTGAAAGACATTCTACTGTGCTACAGCGTGTATTACAGCAGTTGCGGAAGGAATTCACTAGCTTCTTAAAAGTGATCCTGTACCCCTGCATTGGGTGCCTCTAGTGATCAACAGTGAACAAGGCGTTATAAAGGAAATCTGTGACGTATTTCTTGTCATTACTGATTCCTTCTTTTGGTTTAGTTAGCAATGAAACACGTAGGAATCATCCTTTCCAAATACCTCAGGAGGTCAAAGCCAAGTCCAGACAATTAAAGAGACAGTTAAACATTGAAGTTCACAAAAAGGATGTGTGGGGGTGTTATTGGGATTTGAGGAATGTCTTATGTTTTAAAGAATGTATGTATATTCTTCAGTGGAGAACCGTGGTGGAAGTAGCACAGCATAGTTGACATTCTGCAGTAAAAGTGCTGTTGAGGATAATAATGTAGCCATGATTTAGTTGCAGTATTTTTGAACAATTCACACACCGAATGAAAGGGGCAACTATAAAGTGCAATTTCCATTTCTAATTTTCATTAATTTCAAAACCATCTTCACACAACCTCTCTAAAAGATTAAGACCTGAGTAATTGCAATAAAGTGAAAGTGGACTGTTACTCACATGACTTTGGTAAGTCCTGTATTTCTAATTTCTTCTTTTTCGGTTTTCAGAGGAAAGAACAGAGAAAAGAAAAGTTGTTATAGTCTTTCAAAGGGATCGTGCGTGGAAGCTATTTGATGTATTGCCTTGAAGAAACAAAATTCTACCAAATCTCAGAATTGTGTCAGGAATGAGTTACTTGAGGAAATAAGCTGCTGTATAGCAAGCTACAACTTTAGCAGGGTAAACCGTTATAAATAATTTAGTAGAAGAGACATGTTTAGAAAAATTACTTAGGTAGAAAGCTGTCAAATTGTGCATCACCAAAATTTCTGACCTCGACCGGTCACTGCTGAAAAGTGATCTGAATATATTGGACTACAATTATGTATAACTTTTAGAAAAAGGCAATTTGGTGGTCAATACTTCATTTCATTAAAGTATTCTACCAGCTGATTGGTAGGTTCTTGGACAGTCCCCATTCTGTATCCCAACCTAATAGAAATTGTCTCGCTTTCCCTCCTAAGGATGGCCCGTTGTTAGATCCCTCTTCAATTCTTCATATCTTCTACCTCCTCTTATTTCTTCCAGAATTCCTATCCTATTCCTTCCTCTTCCACGCTTCCCCAGTGTTCTCCCCTCGATCACTCTTTTCAACATGCCTTCTCCTCTCAAAACCTCCTCCATCCATCTCTTCTGCCTTCTCCGAACCTCTGCCACAAGCTTCCTCTCCTCTCCGACCATATCCAATACCTCCTCGTTCGTCTTTCTCGCCATCCAGCTAACCTTCTCCATCCTTCTCCAAACCCACATCTCAAACGCCTCAAGTCTTCGCACATCCTCCCTTCGTAATGACCAAGTTTCCGACCCATATAGCGCCACGCTCCATATTAAAGTTTTCACCAGCCTCTTCTTTACGTCTCTACTCAGACCCCCCTCATTAATTCCCTTTGAAAATGCTTCTTTAGCTAGGGCAATTTTGCATCTGATGTCCTTACCACTAAACCCATTCTTCTCCAAAATACTACCCAGATACGTAAACTGCTCGACCTGCTCTATCTTCTGCCCTCCCACCCTTATATTCAGCCCCGCCTTCTTACTTCTAGAAAATCTCATTACTTTCGTTTTCTTGTGATTGATCTTCATCCCATAGTTTTCGCACTGCACATCTTATGCATTCACCATTGACTGAAACCCCTTGGCAGACTGACTACCCAATGCTTGATTATCTGCAAATCTCACTGATTTTATCAGCTCCCCACCTATCTTTATTCCTACCTCCTCCTCCCCCCATGCCTCCCTTACCATTTCTTCTGAATACATGTTAAAAAGCAACAGCGATAGTGGGCACCCTTGCCGCACTCCCCGTCCTATCATGGCCCATCCCGATTCTCCATTGGCTACCCTAACCTGCGCAGTCTGATTCATATACAAATTTTGAATCAGACGCCTGTCCCTCCAATCAACACCTAATTTCTTCAACACTCCCATTAGTTTCGTCCATTCCACCCTATCAAACGCCTTCTCGAAATCTACGAAGCATGCAAAAACATCCTGCCCATACTCTAGGTTTCTTTCTACTAGCGTCCTCATCACCGCTATAGCGTCTCGCGTTCCCGTCCCTCTCCTAAACCCGAACTGGTCGTCACCCAGGTATTCATTTGCCTTCTTCTCTAGCCTTCTGTTTAGAATTCTCAGAACTACTTTGGCCGCGTGGGATATTAAGCTTATTGTCCTATAGTCTTTGCACGTTTTTGCCTTACTCTTCTTTGGTATAGGAATTAGTACAGTCTTCGCAAAGTCTTCCGGCCACACTCCATCCTCATAAATCCTACGAATAAGCGCAAAAAGTTTTTCTCTTCCGTTCATCCCCATGCTCTTTAAAAACTCTGCAGGTATGTCATCTATTCCCACCGCCTTATTCCTTTTCATGTCTCGTAGAGCTCTTTCGATTTCGCAATCTAGGATACTTGGTCCGATGCCATCTCTGTCGATATCGTCTTCCTTTTCTATATCTAACCTATTGGGCCTGATTTCTTTACCATACAGCTCTTCAACATACTCCTTCCACCTCTCCTGGATCTCTCTCGGTTCTACGATCATCTTTCCCGTCTTGTCTGTTATCGTTGTAATTCCCCTTCCCTTGTTACCACCCATCAGTTCCTTTACTTTCCGATATAATGCATCTGCTCTTCCCTCTTTTTGGTATTTCTCTAACGAGTCTATCTGTTCTCTCCACCATGACTGTCTTACTTTCTTTATTTCTCTTCTAAGCCTGTTATTTAATTCTCGGTATTTTCTCTTACCTAGCTCTCAGTTTACGCTCTTACATTCCCTTCTCTCCTCCATTTTCCTTATCATCTCCTTCGTGATCCATGGTTTTCTAATTTTAGTTGCACTCACTTTGCCTACGGTTGCTTTCGCCGCTTCTACAATTCACTTTTTCGAACTTCTCCATTCATCTTCCCCTGATCTAACTCCATGATCCCTAACTCACCCATTATCTCATCCACCTTCTCTAGATACTTCTTCATTGCCTCAGTTAATGCCTCCGTATTCCACTTTCGTACCCTCCTTCCCATTCTTATCTTTTTCAGTTTTACCCAACATTTCATGACTAATAATTTGTGGTCTGTGTCTGCATCAGCTCCTGGATAAGTATGCGAGTTTTTAACACTATTCCTGTATCTGTGACGTACCATTATATAATATATCTGGAACCTATCTGTGTCTCCCGGCTTCTTCCAAGTTTACCTACGTCGAGGATGATGTCTGAACCATGTATTTGTAATTACTAGGTTATTTCTGCGGCAAAACTCCACAGCTTTCTCGCCCCGGTCGTTTCTCCTTCCTAGCCTGTAATCGCCCACCTCCCGCCCATCTCTTCCTTCACCCACCACCGCGTTCCAATCCCCCATTACTACCTGGTATCCTACCAATTATTTCCTCTAGCTGATCGTACACCCCATCTACCTCCTCTTTATGATTAGAGGTAGGCATATAAACCTGGATTATAACTAATTTCGTTGGTTCTGCTTTTAGTTCCACGACTATTATCCTATCACTCACCTGTTCTGCATACACTACTTTTCTACCGAGTTTCCTATTCATTATGAATGCAACCCCACACTGACTTTCATTTCCTCCACTATAAATTACTCTATAGTCGCCGCTCCAGTAATCCCCGTCATCCTTCCATCTTACTTCTCCCAGACCCATGATATCTACACCCACCCTCTCCATTTCTTGCTTTATATTCTCTAGCTTCCCCACCCTCAGCATAGTCCTAATATTCCATATGCCTATTCTGATGGTTTCGTTCCTCTTCTTTATCTTCTTTTCCTCTGCTGCTGCTACGTCTGAGCAAGGATTTTGTGTGATGACGACCGCAGGGGCCTTGCTTCCACTGCTGCCGGGCACGACACCCGGCCCTCTTGGCCGAGTCCCGTAGTTGCCAGGATTCATTATCATTTGAGAACTGTCCATAATTTCAAGGTTTTTGTTTTCATTGAGACAGTATTCCGTGACCTATCCCATTAGTGTTTTTTACGTGACACCATCACTTCAGAGGCCGCCCCACTGGGGTCAGATGCCTTTTGCTGCCGCCTCACTGAGGTACAGATGCTGCACGGACTACCATTCGTCTGTCTCCTAACCTTCGACCAATCTGGCATGGGTGACCCTACCAGGAGCAATGCTCCCGCCAGTGCAGCTCTAGGGGTCATCGGAGCACGCTAGCCCTTCAACCACGACAAGGTTGTAGTAGAAGAGGGTCAATACTAGTCCTCTTGAATATTAGTGCATCTATTGGTTTAAGAAAATAGATATTTAACATCAAATGGCATAATCATTAATTTAAAGCCTTTAAACGCAACAAGTTTTTTTTTCAACTGTGGATGACTTCATTTCTGTGGAGGGGTTTATTAATAAGATTTGGTAATTTTCTACCTGACGTGATATCTGTTGTCTCATTGAAAGTTTGAAACAGCTCTTTTTTACCCAAAAAAGTCACTGATGATGTCATATTTTATTTATGAAAGTGTAGGTGTAGGTAATTGTGTGTTTAATAAATCTTTCGAAGAATACTTTAATTATAAATAGTTGCCGAGCAATGCAGCAGGATGCTGTGTTGCACTACCTCCTGTAATTTCCTTTATCTGCCCCTGGCAGTTTTTACTCAATCACCTAAGGTCGAAAGTTCAGTGTGCTGGTAACTAGATAGTAATTTATGTCATGAAGGAATTAATTATAGTAGTTTATGTTTCTTTTCAGATATGCTGTTCCTTGTGTCCTTGACATCAACTGTGTTTATATTCTCCGAGCTTAAGAAATTCTTTGAGCGTCACTTTGACCAGAGGCAGAGGAGGGTAAAACCGGACATGGACTTTGTATGACAGTTAAGGAAATCCAGGGGCAAGACTCGTATGGATTGATCCTCACTGGACAAGTTGAGAAGGGCATTCCTCCCTTTTTATACTTTCCTCTCTTGTCCATTCCTCTCGGCACCTGTTGAAGGAGGAAGAGGAGGGTGTGTGGTGCGCAATGGGAAGTAATTAGGCTGTAATGGGTGCCATCTGTTCCAAATGACAGTGTTCCTTCTATCCTATCACAAAGCTTCTATGGATGATTTTTGCATTAGCTTTGTTTCTTATTTCCATTGCAATGAAATAGGAAAATGTGACATCTTTGGGAAGGAATGCCTTTTCACTGTCAACTGTTTGCATAAAATATTATTTTTAATAATTATTTATGAAAAGCAGGAGATCTCATTGCCATTAGCAGATACTTAATCTAGAAAGAACAATGCTGAAATTGCACAGCAAGGATCTGTGATAACATAAATGAAGTGTTGGGATCGGCCATGTGTGGCCACAAAGATTATAAAAGGTTATGCCATTTTTTTGAGATGTTTTAAGAATTGTTAAGCATTTCTGCTGAAATGAAGTGTGAGAATACATTGCTGGTGCTCTAAAGTAAAACCTGTTGCAATTTCTCTGTAAACTTGCTGGCACAATGTTTGTAATGAGAATTTATATTCACATTTAAAAATATTTATGCACTAAAATGTGTGCTGTCTATGTAGAGTCATTGATTAAATGGTTGCTAAGAGTATAAATCCATACTCAAATTAATTTTCAGTATTATATGTTGTGACTAGTTAGTAAAACTTCTTATTGGGAAACTTATTTTTAAACTCATAATTGGACCATAGGAGTGATCAGAGTGTGATGAATATTATTTTGTAAGACAAAGAAGTGTATCAATTTTATGGATGTTTCTGATTAAAAATTTTAAACAGCATTTTTGCCAAATGTACCGTAGATTTTATGTAACTAATTTAGAGATAAGGATATTCATCATTCATAAAGCTTTTACTCTATGTTTTCCAGTGTCAAATCAAGTAATGACTTTGCATGCTAGCTAATGTTTGAATCATGTTTAAATGGTAAGCCTCTTCAAAACAGGGACATGTTACTTAGATTGTTGTGCAACACCTTCTCAGGAGTTTTTACACTATTTAGTTTGTCATTTGACAAAATGTATACTTAATTTATTTATTGATTATAAATAAGACTCCTCTTTTGGGATATTGATAGACGCAAAAGTTGAATTTCTGAAGTAGTAGTTGGTTTATACCATCAACCCTTTTATCCTTTGTATTTTCACGTCGTGTGCATTACTGATACATATTAAAATTATTTCAATAACTTACAAAATTGTAGGCAAGCTTTAGCACAGATAAGAAAACTTTGCTAACTGTTGTGAAGCTTTGTTGTTGTACTTTGTTATTGCATTTTCAGCTCATCTCACGATCAATTTGTACTCAAATTTCACATTTTCACATTTCACTCTCTAGTAAATGGTGATTTAAACCTAATGAGCATGTTCATTCTTGTACTCTGTTAAAACAAAAATTTGAAATAAATTTCTAGATTGTCTTGTTAACTAGTAGAATCCTTTTGAAAATAACCTTGGATTTGCTGCCCTAGAATAAAAGATGTAAAATTGTATTGACTTGTCAACTGATGGAGGTGAAGGGAGTTTGACTTCCCTTTCCAGTATTACAATGGAATGGAATTACAAGTTGCGATATGCAATGTGTGATTAGGCAAGTGTAGAAGAATGCTTTTCATTGCAAGTTTTACATGCTTTGGCATCAGGTTTGTTGGGAACTGCTATGAGAAAATAGAAAGAGTCACAAAACTCGGAATGCCAGGGTTTTTACTCTCTCAGAGTGCTAAAAAGATAATTTTTACGGGTTAAGGTAGATTTAAATGGAAGAGAGTAAAAATACTGTATAGAGTTTTACAAATGCAGACCTCTATCTACCTAGATGATTTCTTTCCTCATCTTATCATATGCCCTACTGTGACTTTTTGAAATATTCTGTTTTGAAGCTCCCACAAGAGATCACCACCATCGCTTGGCAGTGGAAATCTACTTGACTCATGATTATGGCAGTGTGGAGGAGACAAGAGTGAGTGTAGCAAAGGAAATATTGAGGGAGCTATTCATTTAGTTGGTTTCAGGACACTTGACCCTTGATCATTCCCTTTCTCTCTTTCATTTTCCTTTTTCTCTTCCATTCCCTTTCCTCCTAAGATTTTCCTACAATGATAATGCTCGCTTCTAAGTGGCCAGCTTGTACTCTCCCTAGGAAAACTCACAACCAAGTTGGGGACACCATTACGCTTCCTCTAGTATTTCATAATTCCTCTCAGCATAAGTCCTACCTATCTTCATCCCGTCCATATTCAACATCTCCTCGCCCCTTATTATCCCTTCCTACCACCTACTCTGCCTCCTAATCTCCTCCCTGAAGTTTTCTCTCTTAACCCACCATATCAAGCACTTCCTTGTTCGTCTTTCTTTCAGTCCACTGAAACTTATCCATTCTCATCCACGTCTCAAATACTTGCTGCCTATTCTCATTTTACTTTCTCAGAGTCCACATTTCTGCTCCTTACAATTATACATTCCAAATTAAACTCATTGCCAGCCTCTTCTTTACATACTTGCCCAAGTCCCCATCATCAGCTCCCTCCTATTCACTTAAGCTCAACACTTCTTTTGTTAGTGCAATTCTCCTAATATCTTTGCTACTATGCCCATTTTCTTCTAGCATACTATCCAAGTAATTAAGTTACTCTAGTTGCTCCAGTTTGTACCCTCCCACTGCTGCATATAGAATGACATACAGTAAAACCCCCATACAACGAATTTCTTGGGACCGGAAAAATCATGACTCGATGTATGGATGTGGTATGCGGGTTGCGTCTCCACAGGGGCATCCAAGTGTTCCGCGTGCTTTACGATGCAAGTCGAGTAAATATCTCAATCTTGCTTTATTCACCATTAAAATCTGTCCTAGATTGGTGATAAACAATTTTTTATTATTTACCATCAAATACCGTGGCTATCACCGCGTTATTTTCAATCTGTGTATTTCTAATTGAAATTATTGTTTTTCTCGTCGATTCTGCTCTACGCCTCATCGATTACTTTAGTTACGGTCTGAAATTTAAGGAGCGCCAAAATTAATGCCTAAGAATTACGTATTTTAAAGTGCTCCATAATTTTTCTGAGTAACTAGAAGATATTATTCTTAGAGTGCAATAATTTAAGTCGATATCAATTGGCAGTTTCATGCAGCAATTTTGCTTGAAAGAGCACATGTTGCCATTTAGACTTCCGAAATAAAACGCACTGTTGGAATCCCATTGAAATACTAGTAAATATCTATGTTCGTGACCAGAATATACTAGATATCGATAAACGACGATGGAAGTTAGGTGGGGCGAGTTAGTTACCACAAGTAAAAACGTGGCAGTCGGCAATGCACTGAGGTCACAATGGCAATCTCAGATGATAATGCATTGACGATGCCGTTAATGCGTGTAAGAGGCGCACCCCTCTTTTTATGCGTCGAAGTTAAAGAAAAAAATTTGGGGCTTTTTTTCTCCTATTGCGAGGTGTTGCAGGCCTAACTTCAAATTTTCGGCCATTATCAAAGCCGCTTGCGATATTCTCTTATAATTTACGCGGCATTTTTCATAGGCATGTATGGACCTCGGAGGCAAGTATTCACTTGTAGCCTTAGCCCTACAATGCTTGCATTGTTTATTGTCCTTTGGAATGAGTGGAGTAGTTGATATTCATTAAAACAAAACAAATCCGACCTCGCTACAATTCGTGTTTAGTTGGTAAGTGCGGACAGTCGCACCGAGCTCTGATTTATAATTCCGAATCCCCCCACCGTTTTCCTAATGCACAAGTCATAGTCGCTGTAAGTCGCCTTTTAAAACGTGGTTAACTTTTAAAAATTATATTTTGCTGTAAACGATGACGAGTGGGAATGCAAACACGTTAAATGCAAAATACCCAAGCATCAGCCGCGTAACAAACGAACGATAAGGCGTAGATACGACATCAAAACTTGAAAAAAAAATCAAATTTTGAAAGAAATCATAACTGTCAATGGAATTTAAAGCATTTATTATTTCAATATGGTCCAACAAAAATCTTCAATGAATGACAAAATTACAAAATTTCACAATTTACATAAAAACGGCTGACTTACTAGTGAGACAGGCGTCGCAGTACGGCGGCACGCGCGCGCATGTCCTGTCACAGCTCGTAGATTTTCCCCGAAAAGACCTTCTGTGGATATGTGGATTGGTATGGAATAGAGCAACCTTATCCTTCCTCAATATTCTAATGCACGATTCCGGCACATATTGCCTTAGTCCGGCAGCGCGGTTTCCTACATCCTCAGCGTCTTTGATAACTTAAAGCACTTTAATTTTTTCAACTACCGTGAAAGACCACAACTTTTTGCCCTTGTTCATTTTGGAACAACACTGACCTATGTTGACGCATGCACAAATGATAATATTCACAGAATTCTCTCAGTTGAGCTTAAGGCAGGTGCATACAGTTGAGTCACTCAAAGTTGTCCGGTGACAGTAAATGAGAAAGTTAGGGGGGTGGAAAATTCCAGTGCTTGCACGTGTCGCGCGGCCAATCGCTGTCCCCCAATTGAACCCCACACCCTTGTCTTGTCATACAACAAGTTTTTAAAGTTATTAGGCAACTGCGTCCGCCGTAAACAAGCGAGCGAATGATACCCTCCCCTTGATGACTCACGCTAAGCACCAAGGTCACTCAGCTCTCCAGGGACTACAATTTTGTCATTTAAATTATTACTTGTAGTAGCATCTACCAAATACGTTGCCACTAAATCCGATGTTTTCCTTGCCTGAGATTGCAGCTCCATGATAGCTTCACTTGTTTGCCTTTGTATGGAGTAAAAACGTACCATGACTGGAAATAATTTTATGTTACCATGGTTTGAAGCATCAGTTTGTAAAGAAACATACTTCACACCACTCAACTGTTCATTCAGCTGTTGCTGCGAAAAATTTTTGTATTACTTTCGATGAACAGTCGTTCGATCGGATTTCAAAATTGTAAAAAGAAATACGGCAGCAACACGCAATCTGGCTTTCTTTTGTCAAAGTATGAAAAATTTTAAAGAAGAATTTTCGACTAATAATTACTCAATAATGTTATAATTTAAGTAAAATATGCCAAAAATGAGTTGAACATTCCTAAATTTATAATTAAACATGTCAGAAATGTGTACTTAGCTTAAAAGAACATCTTGGGAATTTATCTGTATGAAAAATTTTCTCAAACATGGGTGAATTATCTTGAAAATTACGGTAATTTTCAAGGGGTGCGGTAAATTACGAAAAATACAATGGTAATTTACGAAAATTACCGTGGTAATTTTCAAAGTTGCCCATCTCTAACAGTATTGCAATGGGCAATTTATGGCATTTTATTAATTTAATTTATTACACTAGCTCCTGTACTTTGGAGAAATCGTACCTGAATTTTTGTTAATAAGTTAATAATAATTAATACTCTCCTAGCCATGCATTTTTGTTAAAAAAGTTTCCCCTTCTCATGTAGAATTGTGGACTTTGGCTCTTTGTTGCGTTTCCAAAAGTCATTAAAAATCTAAATGCTGGTCAGGAAAGTCAGGAAATTTGAAAACCTGTATCTTGTAGCAAACCTTCCCTCTTCTTAACCCGCAAACTTCCAGCTTCTTAACCCTCAAACTGTGACATCAGTCTCTCAGACCACTATTCAATATTTATTATTTTCTGACTCCCTCGTTTTTGATTTCTAGACGGTTTCTTAGTCAGAGATAAAAATTTGGAATCTCCCTGCATCTTTCACACAAATTTCCACATCATAAACCCAGACAGTTGTACCCTTTTCTAATTTTCTCTGTAAGGTGCACTAGACCCATGCACTTAATTTTGATCATTACAGTGGAAGCCCGGTATAGTGAGTACGGCTTATTGTGAGAATCCCGTTTTAGCGAGTGATTGTCTTTGCACCGCCAAAAGGCCTATGTTTTACATGTATAATAAAGTGGATATAGGGAGGCCAAAAAGTTCCTTCCATGGTATACGCTCGGTATTACGACAGATATCTCTCGAGGGCGATGCACCACCTTGCAAAAATTAACTATTTTGTTTTGTATTGTCTGTTAATTATACTAAATATTCAAGATGTGAGCCATATCTGCAACACCTAAAGCCAGTTATGTCCAAACATTAGTGATTTACGGCCTTGAGTACGCTGTGCGCGCTCCCATTTTACGTTCTTCTTTTGTTAGGCCCAGTCATCAGTGAGAGGGGACTGGGCGCATGACAAGCAAGTTGACAGTAGAAAAGGGAACATTCAGCAGAATGAGAGCAATCTGTCGGAGCGATTGAAAAACTCAAACCATTCCGTCAACTCGATGCGCCCAATCACACGGCAGCAGAGAGTTGTGATGTAGGTAAGGGGCGGAGTTTACTCGGTCGGAGGGGCAGTGTTTTCTCGGTCGGAGGGGCGAAGTTTACTCGGTCGGAGGGGCGGAGTTTACTCGGTTGGAGGGGCGGAGTTTACTCGGTCGGAGGGGCAGAGGTTACTCGGCCGAAGGGGCGGAGTTGTCTCATGTGGTTTGTGCGGCAGCATCATGTCCACGAAACGTAAATCTTTGGACCTTAAAACCAAAATTAAAATTATAGACGAGTGCGAAAGTAACAGGTCTTCAAAGACTGATATCGGGAGGCAGTTTGGTGTGTCGTCATCTACGTTGTTCACAATATTAAAGAACAAAGATAAAATTCGTGCAGCAGTGACCGAAGTAGGACGACCTAGCAGCCAAAAACATTTGCGGCATGGGGAACATCCTCAAATGGAATCTGCACTATTCAAGTGGTTTCGTCAGCAAAGGTCTGCAGGACTGCCCATAAACGGTCCGATGTTAAAGGCGAAAGCTGACTACACTTGCATGAAACATGATGTGCTAGCCAATCGACTGAGGTATTTTCTTTTCTAGTGTAAATAAATACTTGATGACACTAATTTGCGGTAGATAATTGAATTTGAATCATAGAAACTGCTAGGAATAGGTGACTATGCGAGAAATATCATCGACCACCAGTACATGCCGTATTTCAGTGAACCTTCAGGCCAATTTTCCCAACTGATGGACATACTGGTTAACATTCGAAAACTCAACAAAGTTGATATTATCGTCATGACATATTTGCAAAATTATCCAAAAACTACAGTATACCTAATATTTTAATTCCTATTAGTTACGGTGTCTTTACAGCTTTCTTCGGCGATCGAAAAATAGAAGAACTGGAAGAAAAACACCGAAACTGGAGGAATTAATATTTTATGTAATGGAAAATGTCCTGTTTCTTTCTTAAAATTAGTTGATATTCCACCAGATTGTGCCTGAAACGACTTTTTTTGCTGTTTACCTTCGTCAAATATCATGGAAACAAAAGAAAAACGGTAAATACGTATGACTATGAGAATTAGGTGGCTTTATTCAACACTTTCGGATACAACGAGCGCTCTATTTAGCGAGTGATTTCGGAGGGATTATGAGCACTCGTTAAACCGGGCTTCCACTGTATGTATCTATTTCACCTTTACTTGTATTATACATTCATTCCTAGCGCATGTATCTATACTTGTGTCTGTACTGAGTATTAATTTTGACTTATATGTCGTATTCATATTTTATTTCTGGGCACTTTCTATTGAACACATCGAACTAGCAAAAATGCATCATCAATATTGCTGTCACTTTTTCAAGGACTCTGAAAGACAAATTTCTTTCATTCAACACATAAGCCCTCATGCATGACCACCTACCTCCACTTATTGCAAAGTGAAAAAAACGTCTCTTCCCTATGGTTTTTCCTCCATTACATATTTAAAATTCCATGACACACTCAGGGAAGGATGCCCTCTAACCTAAGGTCTTTGATATAAAGACATTGATAGGAGTGCAGGCGAAACTCTTGTCACTGTACATCGGAGATGCAGGAGGGTACCCAAAAACCCAGGTTTGGTTTACTATGATGCTATGATTAATTTCACACCCTACTCAACTAGGCCCCCATCATAGTATAATTTGTTCATGTGTGCAGTAGTTTGATGCTAATTTCACCAATGTATTATCATTCCATTGACACATAAATACCACTCCATCGCATTAAATGTCAAAATCCCCTCAGTCAGATTTTGCCGTTACCTTTGAAGGTTTTAGACAGCATTTGGTTATATTTCCTTCTCGAAAAGTACCAGTTATTTTTATGCTCTTTTTTTCCAGCGATAAATTCGAAGAAAAGAAATAATCAAAATATACCTCAATTTGCTTAGGGTGACTTATGACTTCCAAAAGATCATATGCTACCCAGTGCAATTATTTTCCCCAGTGGAATGATTTTCCATCCCAGGATGTATCTGCATTGCATATAGATATGAGTGTAGCATCCAGATTTTATATCCAAAATGAATTGGATTCCCTTTGATAATAATTTCACTAGAATGATGACCATTGTATAGATCCTAGACTCATCAAAGCTAGGTTATTTATAAAAGATTCCTAATTGCATCACATTTTTTCCTGATTCCTTATACAAAGGTGAACATTTTCCTAATTGGTCACCCTTCTACAACTTCTTGTCGTCTGACAAGTGAAAATATCGTTTTATCTCTTTGAAACAATTCCTTGCCATCACTGAAGGAATAATGGGAATCAACATATTTTCTGTAGAACCCTAGTACTGATTTTCCTGGGGGACAGCGTGATATCCACTAAACAAAAGGATTCCAAAAACTAACCAATCTCTTCCTACATAACGTCATGGGAAGTAGCTTTTTTTAGCATAAAGAGAGGACATATGTATCTGCAAAATAACCCAAATACTCATGTGGTAAATGCATCATAAACAGTTCAGTTGGCTCCATGGTAACAAGCTTTTCCAGATGATACGCTAACCCGGGCATTGGGTCAGATAGAGTCTGTCGAACTGCTTTATCTTCTTCCAAATTATGGCTGTACATGATACATTCGTTCAATTGCTTTCCTGACTCATGGATGAATTAATTGAAAAAATAAAAACTTTTAAACTCCTCTAAGAGACACTGAAACATAATTTTACTAAAAAAAATAACTTTGCAATGATGCAGAAGAAAAATATATTTTACCCATCTTTCCCTTAGCATTGCTTTGCTGTGAAGCCCCTTTTTGCGTAGGTAGCTGGTCTTTCTCTCTAAACCAATCGTTATTTCCACGCCATAAAGTGAGGCTGATTTTTTCATACGTCGATCAGCAGAGGTCATTTCTCTAAGATTACTTTCATTGATATCTTCTTCATCAGTCAAACAGTGGTCTTTATCAGGAGGAAGCTGACACAATTCGTATTCCGACATTTCAAAATCACTCATCACTTCCAAATTCTTGACTGCTTCTTACATTACATCCAAACTTGTTGCATCACTAAACTGAGAGAACACGCAAGATGCAACACCCTGAAGGAACGGAGTGGGTCGAAGGACTAACCTGACTAACCACAGTGAAACGTTCAGCAGAAAAATGCTTGAGATAACACACCTATTGAATGCTTAGTATCGCATAGTTTAAGTGACCAGACGTCCCACTGTCAGCGGGACAGTCACGTTTTTTCTAATAATGTCCTGGTGTCCCCCTAAACAATCAGGGGATGCTCAATTGTCCCGCTTTCGTAAAATCTTGTTTGAATTTCCCTCGTGAACATTGCCGTAGCGGAGGAATGGTTGGCAATCAATTTATTTTGATTTTCGAAATAAAATATCGAAGCCAATTGATGCTTGACTGCATTTCCGGTGTTTCCGTTTTGAATTTACCTTTCGACCAGGGAGGCAATTTTCTCCAAATAGTATCCGTATAATTGAGCCTATTAGTGAAAAATGCCAAAATGCAAATGTACTTTTAATGAAGATCTACAAAGGAAATGCAGTTTCATCAAGAGAACCATGTCAGATAGCGATGTGCGTTGTGAAATGTATAATGTGGATTTTAGTGGTGCATATGGGGGCTTATTTGATATTACAAGGCACTTAAAACACAAGTAGACACAAATTACTGGCATCTAGTTTAAGTTCAAGTAAGGCAATCACAGGGTTTTTCAATAGCTCAAATCCGATGTCAAAGGATCTTCAGGTGGCAGCTGCAGAAGGTTTTTTCATCATTTCCGATCGAACGACTGTTCATCGAAAGTAGTACAAAAATTTTTCGCAGCAACAGCTGAATGAACAGTTGAGTGGTGTGAAGTATGTTTCTTTACCAACTGATGCTTGAAACCATGGTAACATAAAATTATTTCCAGTCATGGTACGTTTTTACTCCATACAAAGGTAAACAAGTGAAGCTATCATGGAGCTGCAACCTCAGCCAAGGAAAACATCGGATTTAGTGGCAACGTATTTGGTAGATGCTACTACAAGTAATAATTTAAATGACAAAATTGTAGCTTTCAGTGGAGACAACACTAATTTTGGAGGTGCATCAAGGAAAGGGAAAAATAATATTTACAGAACATTGAAGTACATGTTGGAATGGCATCTGGTTGGTATAGGATGCAGTGCACACATAGTGCACAATACAATTCAAACTGCCAGTTATTGTCTACCTATGGACAATGAAACAGTGGTTATGAAAATTACTCATATTTCTACAATTATACAGTGAGAGTAGAAGCATTTAGAGGATTGCTGCAAGTTTGTGGACATTGAATATGAAGAGATTTTGGGCTACAAGAAGACAAGGTGGCTTGCTCTTATGCCATCCGTGAAGAGAATATTAGATGTTCCAGGGGCTGAAATCCTATTTTTTGAGTCAGGCCTAGTGTCCAGCTGTGCTGAAGAAGTTTTAGGGGACCCGCTCTCCCAAATGTGGCTGCATTGTATGCACTCACAAGATACTACATTTCACAATGTCGTGAAACAAATTGAAGGTGATTCTAGATCTGCTGTGGAAGTAATTAAGCATCTTCAGGGCCTAAAAGATAACTTGATGAACAAGAACGTTTGTGTATTTCTTCCTACCAAAGCAAAGGAACTTCTTGCTAACCACATTAAAGAAGATACATTTGTTAATTAATGGAGGTTTGGTCATGCCTTTTTAAAAAACTCAACTTCCTTTTTAGGTTTATTTTTGTGTTACCATTGTCGGAGTAAGAAAGTTAGGTAATCCTTTGAGCCCTGAAGAAGCCTTTATAAAAAGGCGAAACGTTGGTGGAAAAAGGAAGCTGAGTTTTTTAAAAATACATGACCAAACCTCCATTAATTAACAAATGTATCATTAAAGTGGTCAATAACCATTCAAAGAAATTAAAGAAGATGGCATAGATAAATCTATTGTTGAAGAAACTGCTGTGGTTTAATGATACAAGTATAGAGTATTTGAATCAGTGGTGTGAGCACTTAAAAGAACTTGATACTTTTCAGTGGGTTCTGATAGAAAAAGTTCCTGACTGGTCAGATGTACAGAGCAGCGTGGACTAAATTGCCACAAAAAGAATTTCCCTAGGTGATGATACAGTTCTCTTTGATGAATTTAGTTTTTTGTTGAGCTATGTGACTGATGACAAAATTACTATATGGAATGATACTAAGGTGCCTGTAGACAAACGATGGGTTGAGATATATCTGTTTCTTAAGTCAAAGAATGCCAGACACCCAAGTATGGTTTGCATTGCACAATATGTACTACCTCTGCCTGGCACAAATGCACCTGTAGAAAGAGTGTTTTCACTAATTAACAAAGTCTGGACCCCTGAAAAGAATCAGATGTCGCTGCCTACTCTAAAAACTGTACTGATAACTAAAGTGAACTTCACACAGACATATAGGCATTGAATTTTATGATATCTTTAAATAACATGCCAGCTTACTAAAACAAATTTCATCATCAGAGAAACACTTCATGTAAATAACTTAGTAGCATAAAACTTAACTTTAAAATATGTGATATATTGTGATGCATTAAAAATAGACATGTGCACTGAAAACTATGCATATGCAATTAAGGTAATTCAGGTACTCTGTTTCACAAATTGGTCTCCCACCTTGAGCTCCAAAATTTCTGGTCACTTTAATCATAAGTATTTTTCTTTCCATTAAATCAAGTTGAAGAGGGGGATTCCATATTATTATTAATATATTATGAATTAAAAATTTATGTTTCTTCCAGAGCCAATACCCTTTCTCATTGTGAAATCTGAAATTGTCAATTATGACACAATTTAGCTATCTATTTATGCACCTACATCATTTAATACCAAGTGCTCATGCTTTTATGCATTTTGGGTCAAGCCTTGCTCGATTGGAAATTTGGGAATTGGCTATTCATTTTTTAATCTGGTAACGTAGAGTGATGACATGTCCTGCTTAAGGCGGGCAGGCGGGCGGGCAGACACACCTACGCATTTATTTTTTTTTTTAAGTTCCTACATCAAACGCAAGTGTGATAATTTACGGCCGAATCATCACTTGGAGAGGACCAATAACGGGGAAATAAATTAGTTAACCAACATAGAAGTAGCGAAGAGCATATTAAAGTTTAAATAAAAATAATTTCAAACTGAAGACATGACAGAAGGGAAAAAGAACAATGGTAATACAGAGGCATAGACATCGGTCCACTGTTATCCATTCTAGGAGTTCAGACTCCAGTGCACGTAATTAAACAATTTGTGCTAGCGGTAAAGGTGAGCTTTCGTCCCGCCACCGTTTTCGCGAATTTCACCCACTTTTAACAGAGATATCGGAACCAAGAATTGCGAAGAAATGAGGATACATAATGAAGTACACTGCAAAATAAAAAGCATTGGACCACAAATTTACCACACGTACCTACCTTAATATATAGCGCGAAGACTTCTATCTCTGAGTAAGAAAAAAATGGTAAAAAACCAAACAATATATATAACAGTACTGTATATACAAGATCACGACCATCGAAGGAAACATTCTTCAGAAATGAAAGCTGTAAAGTATGATAAACGGTACGTAAATATAATGCTCGAGTCAGGAAACATGCTGCATTGAGGTCGCACTTAGTGCGTGCAATTTGGGGTCGATCAGAGAAAGTGTCGTTCATATTAATCGTTAGATTATGTCAAAAGAAGAACTGCCATATTTGGATAATTGGTTCCCCGTCGCTTATTATGCTATGGGAAATTTTTGTCCACCGCAATTAATTGTCCTTAGAATTTTTTTCTGTCCTTAGAAATTGCGGAATTTATGAATCACTCATTTTATTATGGACACTTTATCAAATGAGATGTTCAATATTTATTTAATAATAATAATAATAATATTAAACGCCTGTTACCACTCTGGAAAACGCGCTTACTTCTGACCTCAGGCAAGCGGTCAGTTTCCACAGAGTTGGTAACATACCACCGTGGCATTTTTCAAGGCGACAGCTTGAGCCCCTTACTGTTCTGTATTTCCCTCCTACCCCTGTCCTTTAGGCTGCGACGAGGTAAAGGATACATGTGCGGTGTTCCAGGTGACAGGAAGCATAAGGTCACCCATTTGTTTTATATGGATGACCTGAAGCTGTACGCTTCTAATGCGGAAGACCTTCGCACTGCCCTGGACACCGTACTGGAATACATGAAGGCTATAGGGATGGAGTTCGGATTGGACAAGTGTGCATCCATCCACTTGGCGAGAGGAAGATTTTCGGAGATCAAGGAAGACGTGCAACTTGTTGACGGGAGCGTCATTTCGAGGACCATGACAGCTATGAATATCTCGGCGTCCCCCAGTGCCGAACGCAGAGGGTTGCAGCAGTGAAGGAAAGGCTCACCGCAAAATACAGGTAGACTCTCAGGAACATCTGGAGTTCTGAGCTGTCTGGTAAGAACAAGGTTCTTGCCACGAACATGTTCGCGGTTCCTACACTGCTGTATACCTTCGGATGCATGAAGTGGAACATCAACAAGTTGCAGAACCTCGATAGGAGAACAAGGAAGATGATGACCATCTATAGAAGTCTTCATCCGAAATCTTCCGTCACCAGATTGTATCTCCCTCGCAATGTAGGTGGTAGAGGACTATTGAGTCTGGAGTATCTCCACAACAGAGTTGTCCTGGGTACAGCTTGCCGAGTTTTGAAAAGCAGGGACCCCCTGCTCAATCTCGTGAGAGATCATGAGAGTGCGGGAGCAGGGGCGTTTCTCTTCCAGGCGGCAAAGAGGGCAGCGGACGAAACCGGTCTCGACTTCGACCCGTCATCCGACGGAAGCGACAATGATACGACCATCTTGTCATTGAAGGCAGACGTCCTCAACCTCGAAATAAAAAAGCCGAGCAGAAGGCCTTGCTCAAGGTGCATACCGATAAGCCCATGTATGGAGGTTTCTATCGAAACATCGAAAAGCATGGGTTATCGAAGGAGCTGACGTTTGCCTTCTTACGCTCCGCTGGTCTGAAGTCCGAGACCGAAGGTTTTGTCCTTGCGTGCCAGGATGGTGTCATAAACACACTCGTGTACCGCCGCATTATATTCGAGGCGGAGGTTGCGGACACGAGATGTAGGGCGTGCCGAGCCCAGCCGGAGACGTTGAGTCACCTCCTCTCCGGCTGTAGCTATTACGCCAAGTCAGCGTATTTAGCTCGGCACAACGCGGCCCTACGTGTGTTATACTTTCATCTTCGGCACCATTATGGCATCGACGAAACACCTGTGCTGCCCTATGCCCCTGAAGATATTGAGTCCTTCGTGGAGAACGATAAATGCACAATCTGGTGGAATTACTCCTTTTCCACCACCAGGCAGTTGGAGGCGACCAAGCCTGATATCGTTCTCCTCGACCACCTCACACGCTCCATGTTCGTGATCGATTTCTCGGCTCCGGCTGAAACTAACATGGATGCGAAAGAGGTGGAAAAACGGACGAAGTATCAAGACCTGCTTTTCGAACTTCGACAGATGTACCCCGGACACTCTGTGAAACTGGTGGTCCTCATCATAGGTGTGCTCGGTGGAGTTAAGGGCTCGCTGATAAATCACATCAAGTGCATTCCGTCCTGCGTGGCACAGGCGGAATCACTAGTTGCACGCATGCAGAAGGCCGTCATCCTGGGGTCACTCCGTCTACTGCGGACGCATGACCCGACAGCAGCGTAGCCACTCATCCGATGGGCGTCGGACGTGGCTGCGATTACTGCCTAACCCCTCTCGAGTCTCCGGCCATTATGACGGCAATGAAACCCGATGCTTGCCGGGGACTCGAAGGCTCATGTTACAACTGTAACAATTATAATAATATTTATTATACTGACAAATGTCCTTTTACAAAACATTACAATAGACAGAATAGTTACATTAGAAAAAATAAAAAAATAAAAATACAAAGATTAGACATTCTGATGCACAAATTTTCTGAATACATTTTGAGAGAAATGAAAAATATCTGTTGATGTACAATGTCTGTTAAAATCCCTCATTATTCGGAACATTGGTAGGTGATACATATAATTAGTTCTTACATGTGGAATATGAAAAAGGTAGTGAGATATGGAGAGAACCGATGGAATCCTTAGATTAATTAAAGATAATAGATAAGAACACTTAATGTGATTATTTAGCAATGAGTGTAAGAATATTAATCCTATTTGTTTCCTACGTGCAGTGAGAGAGTGGATATTAAGTAGATTCAAAATATTTTCGTATTCACCACTTTTCCTTACAATTCCAGCCTTAAAGGCAACAAATCTTAGAAATTTACCATTGTTGTTAGAGATATACATATATATTTCTAATCGTATTTCTTTACGCTTTTTTATTAATGTATTTTGGTGTTCATCATTTTGCATGTACAGCCACTCTTATAGCACCTCTATTTCATGAAAGTAACTCTTGGGCGCTCAAAAAGAAATTTTGGCAATGGTTACTAATGATAAGATCTTTTAGTGGATGAAAATGTTTCGCGGTTGCTATGCTTCGCGTGTCAACAATGTCTGCGAAGCTTGTATCTCTATTCCTTAATTTATTTTACAATATTTTCTCGCTAATTAATAACTGCGATTTTTTTTTCATTTTTTGCCCTTGTATTTTCGAAAAAACCGCCTCTTTCAAGTTTATATGCCAGAGAATATTTAAGTTTCGCCGCCGCAGCATGAGCAGTTACATTTAACTTTTACGCAAAATACCTTCCAGGAACATAAACTTTAAAATAAATATCAAAATGTCTGGACTTACGGTCTGATCTTCTCTTCATCGTTGTAGCACACACAATTTCTAGCCCGATAACTCCCGTCTAGTGATCCCACGGTATATGAGGTCCTCCTGGGAAGATATCTTAGCGGTCTTCAAAGAGGTGTTCGTTGGCAATCAACTGCATTGGTGTCTTATTTGCTTCTTCGCTCTATATGATTCTTGTAGCTGCTGCGTGTGGATGGCGAAAACAATTAGTAAATGCCGCACAATTGGAACCGCAGACCATAAGTGCAAATGAACACAAAAACAAAGAACTTGTCACGCAAGAGCTGATTCACGATGGTAACTGATGAAATGGGTGAATAAAGTGATTGTTGTCGGTTGCTAACTAAATGCAGAATTTTAATTGGATTTTACCTTTCCCACGGGTGGCACTGGGTTTCTTCGGCACTTTTACGACGTAGTTGGGTACTACTCCTAAGAAAAATTATAGATGATGTTAAAATCGGATTCGCAGACAACTTCGAAAGATGAATCGCGTGACTCCTATTTCGCTCGACTCAGTATTTAGAAAAGACCTTTGAGCAAGATAAAACTCAAATAAACTTGTTCCGTGGTAAATTGGCTTTAATGAGCCTAATAAAAGTGAATTTCGGTGCGCGTATAATGTTCCTGGGAGAAAAATGTGGTTCTGCTTCGTGCATTGATCGGTTCAATAATTTTATCTTTATGAAATGAGTCCCATTTACAGTATTCCACTTCAATCTTGACGCTGTGGTGAAGGGGTTGCGCGGATAATGACCCGTAGAATTGGACTAGTGGGTAAACAATAATTCCTAATGGTAGGGCCACCCATGCCGGATTGGTCGAAGGGTAGGAGCCAGACGAAAGGTAGTTCACGTGCTGGTGTCACGTTAAACGTTATTGCTGCAAATGAGAATCACCACCCATCAATCAAAGGGAATTGAATCCTGTCAAATAAGGAACTCCTTCCGCTGGAGTGGGTTTCTATCCCGGCAGTGGGAGAGGCGAGTCCTCCGCGGTCGACTGACTTTCTCAATGTGCCGTTGGCGGAATCTCCCTTGTCACTTACTTCATCCGACCTACAATCTTGGTTTCAGCCGCCGGATATTGGCTCCCATAGTCCATCCACCCTGCCCCTGGAACTTCTACAGGGGTGTTGGAAGCCGCCAAGTGCGTAGCATCCCCGCCTGGGCGGGAGGGCCTTAGGCTAATACCAAGAGCGTTATCTAAGCCCTTAGATGCTGCCAACTACTACAAGTGCCAGTGGCGTACGTAGGATTGACTTCTGAGGGGGGGGAGAGATTGGACTACTGAGGACTACAGGGTTTTGACTTCTGGGGGGGCTTCATTAATAACTACGTGCATCATCATAAAATGATATTTAGATTACTATTCACTAAAACAATAATATATTAACATTCTCTTTTCGTTTAGACAATTCAACTGTATTTTTCATCCCAATAAGCAAAATTCTATACGCTAGTTCAGGTAAACGAACGAAAATGAATTCCGGTAAACATGTTTTTGGGGGGGCACGCCTCTGATAAGTGCCTATTATACTTGGCCCAAATGCTGGTTTCGATTGTCCGCTCTCAGACATCACCTATTTGGGCTACAACCTGAAGAGCGGACTCTAGGATTACAAATGAGAAGAAGAAAGGAAAAGAAGAGGAAAGCGAGGTAAAAATAGGAACTTGGAACAATAGGACATTGATCTGGGCCGGGGAGCTATAAAATATTACTCAGGAAATGAAGAAAGTGTAAAAAGCTGCTTTTGGGCTGAAATAGGTTTGAAGGAGAGATAATGGCGACACTAAGCATAATAGTAATATCGCATCATTTACAGAGGGGAGATGAAGTGAACTCGGGTACAGTGGCGTACCTAAAACGTAGCTTCCGGGGGGTCCAAAATACTTTTGATAGGTGAAGTACTGGGGGATTTGGGAAATTTTTAATAATTTTAACAAGAAACTTCCATTTTTTAGCCCCTTTTGAAGTTATTAAGGTATTTGAGTTGTTCAAGTTAACCTGGATCATCCCATAATTTTTTTTAAAAGATTAAGCTCATACTCTCAGTATGTTCCTAGTACCTTTCTAGTATGCCGCTGTACTAGCTTTATCTTAATAAAATCAGTGGATCTATAGATATTGAGTGTAACATAAATGTTACTTTGGGCGGATGGCCTGTCTTTTAGTAAGGATAGACTGCATTGTCTTCAGTACGCTTTTAAGGAATATTCAGAAATTTATATGATAAATATATTAAAGTATTAAATATTCATTTAGCATAGATATTTTAAAATTTTCCAAATGTATACCGTGTGCTACCTACAACATTCACCCATTTTTAGACTAACAGATACAAAGTTTTCATACACATATTTTCTGAGAAAATGTAAATCTTTCTAGTTTATTTAGTGAAAGGGATTCATTTATTTTAAATACTCAATTTTTCTATTTGCACTTCGCACATGAAGCATACTGATTATGGTTTAGAAAAAAATATTTTCTTTTAATTATACCAGATTTGTTGCCTTTTTATTTATGTTGGTCAGAATTGCCTCACGAAATGTTCACCGAGTGGATGTAAAATGAACTTTTGAAGATCACATTGCATAAAATTGAATGTAGAATTTTTTTACAATGTACAATTTTTTGTAGAATGTACACCTTTGAGCACCTTTTATGTTTACCCTCTTCCCCAATTTTGCAAATAATACCATAGCATGAGGTTGAAAAAAAAGTAACTAACTAACAATAAGTTTCTTGACTTAACCTATGGATCCACCTATTGTGACATAAATGTAACAAAATGTATTCCTCCACACTAATCGCTCTGTCTTTGGAATGGGGCAATGCACTTCTACTTCATAGTGTTATTGCAGACAGGAAAGCCCACCACTTCTATGCAGTTTTGTCAATTCCCAGTGATGAGTCACATATGTTCTTCTGAAGGCTCTGGAAATTCAGGTTATTGCATGGAATGAAATCACGGACATTTTCTTTGTGTAAATGCTCATATTTTTTATTGAATATTACTACTAATGTTTTTGCTTTTTATAGAGTAAATGAGTTAGGTAATTTATATAATGTAAATTGCTTGGGTATTTGTTTAATATTTTTGAGTAATAACATGCTGCATGTCAGTGTGGTATAAATGTCACATTGGGTGGGTCAGTATCCTACTCTCTGCAGAAGTTGTAGCTGATCCATTTTTACTATTGTCTCGCTGCTAAAAATAATTGTTACCTACCTATTGTAAAGGATTCCACGTAGATGATTTATAAAATGTCACCCCATCAATGTTTTATGTGAAATCTCGCCTTATACTGAAATAATTCCACTGCGGGATATCATTTAGTAAGTTACCAACAATGCAGATATATTTAATTTCTCAAAGCAGTGGAGCTTGAAAATGGAGACATTGGTGATGTGATTTCTATCCATCTAGAAATGCTAGAACCCATTGTTTACTACATGAAGATTGTGCTGATGTAAATTCCATTGGTCTCCTTGATAACCTGACAGGCAGACAGACGTGCAGATGTGACCCAAAGATCTCACGAGCCCCCTTTTGTGGGGTTGAATCTGGTGACATTTTTGATGCTGATCATCCTGTAAAGAAAGATTTCATCTTGGAAAAGTCACGTCCAAGACGGATTAAATACCTATGGCAAGTGGCTTCAATGTGAAAAAATATCTAAGTGAAGGCAATAGCTTTTTTCCTGCGACAGATTTTTTTCTAAAAGTGAATCTTTCGTTGAACATTTTGAATCTCCTTTTTTTACTAATGATGTTTTTGATTTTATTGTGTAGGAGTTGGATAAATATGCTGCTTTCCTTGGCTGTTGATCTCATAATATTACAGGGCCCGTTCAATAAGTATCGGGACTGGTTTCAAAAATCAAAATTTATTGCAGTTATCATTACAATTACTTAATAATCCTCAAAATACATTCCTCCTGCATCGATAACCTTGAGGAGCTTCAGCCCCCCTGAAATTTCAAATCATATTGTTGATTTAATTAAGAACAAAGAAGTTTTCTATAAAAGAGTAGCCTTAAATAAACTGCAACAACAAATAAAATTGTACTAAGAGAGGATCCCCCAGACTTCAGATTAAGCCCACCTCCCTAAACCTAAATCCTGGCTATGTCACTGATTCTGAGAAAGTAGACAGAGTGGTTTAGGAATTATTGACAAATGAGTCCATGTTGCAGAGGATGTTAGATGGGAGAATGTTTTGAAAGAGCCATAAAGAGGGTGAAAATTATGGGTGACTTAAGAAGACGAGGATTGCATTTAAAATAGTGGGGATCCAATTCCTTTTATTTTTTAAATTTCCAACACCTCAGGGTGGGAAAGTTACCTCTTGGGGTGTTAGTTAATGGTGTGATATTTCATCAAAATCAAAAAATTCTAACCTACCTACATGCAATTGAATGTTAAAAAAGTGCAACTAATTCGGCATGTAATTTACCTGCTCAACATCCAGACACACCATTTGGGACTATATAAATATTATTTAAGATACCATAAATATGGTTTAAAATGACAGTTCTCTCATCAGATATTAGGGAAATTATTTGAGTAGTTGGCGTTCAATCACGTGTGGGCAGATGAATGTAGATGTATTTGTTAAAATTCAGAAATCGTGGATAATGACTAAGTGAGATACATGGGGATGTATTTGGATGATTAATGTGAGAATAAAATCAATTTGGCAAATGAAGTAGGATGCAAACTGCAATGCTCTCAAATAAAGAAATAATATTGAGAAAGAAATATGCTCCCTTTAGTCTAAATTGTCAAGTGAGATTGGAATTTCAGTGTTATCAGGTAAAGAAATAATAAAGAGGAAGAAATATGCTCCATTCTAAACTGTTACTTTACTTTGGTTAATAAAAAGAGGTTGTACCAATGTACACCATTATGGTTGTGACAATAAACTACTTATGGAATGCTATCATTCTCTGGGTTTGGCTTGTAATGCTGGAAATGATGAACACCCATAATAAAAAAAAACAAACTATGTTGTTTCATCTGTGTTCATTGGTTACTATCTCATACACAGTATAGTTTCTGAAACTGTGACATAATCGTGTGCTTCTGAAGAATTTAAATTCTGTTTTAAGCCTGACCCTGACCCCTCTTCTCGTCATACATATCATGACATTGCACTCAATAGGTAACTGTGTAAACTAAGTTTTTCCTTTCATAATGGACCTCCAATTAATCTGGACTAGCTATTTAAAAAACCCACTTCTCCCCTGCCTTTCGGGGTCCTCACAAAACACCGGGATCCACCACCACCCATTACATTTGCCATTTCATATGTCTCTCTTCCTTGATCCATTCAAAACCCTAATTCCCTTGCTCCCTTCTCCCTTTCTTACATCCCCCACCTCTCCCCCCCACTTCTGTCTATGGCTATATAGCTGCAAAATTAAATAATGAGAAAATCAATAGTAATTCCAAGCAAAATGACAACTGCCTTTAGTTAGAGCAAGGGAATGCACAATTTCAAAGTCTTTTATTCATCATGAATGAGAAAATCAATGCATAGTAATTCCAAGCACAATGACTATAGCCTTTAGTTATAGCAAGGGAATGCACAATTAACTGTACCCCCCCCCCCCTACGTGGATGGCCAATACAAATTTGATTACTGATTGATAGCTCAATTGTGGGCAGGGTAATGCACCATTTGATTTTGATAACATATGGTATGAGTCACTTAAAAACCCGAGATGCAATTTATCCACCCTGAGGCGTTCTGCAATTGGGAAAGCTGTGGAAATCGATCCCACCCGATTAGTTACCAAAATGAGTTTTTAGTAATATAATCCCTAACGACATGCAAATAAGGTGATCAGAGTTTTGCATCACCAAACCGGGACAAACTTTGTTTTCCTGGAGCATATGCAATTTTCAATACACCTTTCTCTAATCAATTGAATTGGAAACTCTTTTTTAAGCCCAACATGACTTACTTTTTCTAAACCTAAAGTGGTGCAACCTAAGGGTTTAATATTGTAGAAATATGGGGAGGAATGTAAATCAAGCATTCATCAAGTCAATAGAAGAATGAAATAAGTCAAATATTAAGGGTATTCCTTTAAAACATTAGTTAATTTTAATGGATATTATAAATATTTTGAGTGCTGTTTTAAACGATATTTTCATTTACTGGGAATGGAAATTTGATTACGATAACAAATTTGATGTTGTTTAGTCTCCCGGGACACCAGAACGAACAACTTAAAGCACTGTCCCGGCTGGTTCCGGCCAAATCGGTACGACAAGGCCATCCTTCCTAAGTGAGAAAGCCAGAAATATTTAAATATTCAAAATTAAATAGAGCGACATATGCCACCCATTATGCTGAACGTTTACTTTATTAAAACAAAGACTAGGAAAAGGAATGCATATATAAAATGAAATTGGGAGGGAACTGAGAGGAATTTTTGCGGATGGAATAATAATAGATATATGATAAAGTTTGTTGATGTTTTCGCAATGCTAGCGTTGAAGGAAAAATATGAGACAAGAGTTGGTCGTAAGTAAATGGAGCAAAAATAAAACCAAAATATTGAAGCTTACAGAAGTATTAGCATGGAGCCAAAACTGCAAATTTCAGACATCTGGGGAAAAGATTAACTCAAGAAGGAAGAGGCTCAATATCGATATTAAGTAGGGTGCAAAATATCCTATTCAATCAAGGTATTCAGCTAATTCAACCGCTTCAAATACAAATGATTTATTTTTGACCGCACTTCGTGAGACGAGAACAAGTTGTTTCGCATAATGGATCATGACTTTTGCTGCAAATATTATTAACGGCATGCAGTATCGTGTAAAACGTCAGGACTCCTCTTTGTTGCATTCAAACTTACTGGGCATAGACTTTTACGGCGGCATTATCACTACGAGAGGCAAAAATTGGGCACATTTTCCACCCTCACAGCAGTGGCGAAAACTAATTAGTTTTCGCCACTGTTTAACTTAAGTTAAAACAATTCAACTCCTATTCGTGTACCTAACGAGGAAAAGAAAAATAAAGCTCCAAAATAAATGAAGATAGCTCCAGGCGTATTCATTCTGGGAGTTCCAACTCGAGAGCACGTATTTGATACGACTCTTGAAAAATTCTCATATCAAAAAACATTTGGAGCAAGGTATCCTTTGTGAAGAGGAATTGATAGTGAAAAACAGCGGAAATAATATAAACCTAGGTGATCGTAGTATCACATAACGATGGAAATTGAAAAATACAGGTGGGTTCAGAGTAGTAATATTTATCGTAGAACACATCACTAATTCTGAACAGAAGAATATCGTTGAGTAGTTTGTAACAATATTTATTCCATTAGTGAAAGCAGATATGGAATATTGCCAGAAATTAGTCAACTTTAAAGTACATATGATATTTACAACGCGTATAATCAAGGAATTCAATTCAAGGAGTTCTAGAAAGTTATAAAAATACTTGTTCAACATGTAATTTTTTTACGCTCCTTTTGACTGACATTATGGATGGAGGATATACGTATTTTCGATTCAAGCACACTGCAGAACATAAATGCGAAGCAGAAAAGACCAATTTTCAACACATACCTTAATGCAGAGAAGATTTCTATAGGCATTCCTGAGTATGAAAAAATGGTAAAGAAACACTACAGAAAATGACCAGCAACGAAGGAACATTATCCAGAAAATATAGGCTGTAAATTTAGAAGAGTGGTAAAAAAAATAATGAGAAGGTCAGGAAACATGTTGTATTACGTTAATAGAGCTCCAAAATAAATTAAAATCGCTCTTCGCGATCGCGATCAGAGAAAGAGCTGACTAAGGAATTAGTTAAGTTACATGAAGATCCGTCTAAATTGCAAGTTTATTTTGCTTTTCTGTTCCCTGCCGCTTACCCTTTGCTATGAATGCCTTTACCTTTGCCATTTCTGGCGTCAGCCCTTTTTTCTTAACTTAGAATTTTCGGCGTTTTTTAAATAATTTTTTTACTATGCACGGACGGTTATTTAGATGGGATATTAAACATTTATTGGCACTTGTTGCCATAGTCATCTTAAAAATAGTTTTTCTCAACGTTGTTTTTAGTAAAGTACTCCAAAAAAATACATTCATACACCATACCTATTATTTATTCTTTTAAAAATGGAAGAATTTGATTCCTGTTTAATATTTTTAATACATATTTTCCTCATCTCAATGAATCCTGACCTTCTGTAGCAGTTCAGTTGTTTTGCATTGCATCTCGAATTTAGGCTTAATGATGTTGTTATAACCTGACTTGTTACAATAAGTCTGTGTGAAATTTCGGGGAAAACGCAAAGATACGTTTGATATTCCTTCGTTTTGCATACACAGTGGAGGTAATCCTGTAGTAGTACCTCTATCTTGTTTTTCTCAGCGAGGTTCTCCAGAATTTTTGGCAATGTTTACTTATTATAATTTCCAAGAATATGAACTTTTTCCGATGTTCTTATGCATTGCTCGTAAACAATTTCAGCAAAGCTCGTATCTCTTTTCCTTTAGATTTTTATTTTTCATTATTTCCTCGCTAATTATCTAAGGCGAATGTATTTCTTTTATCCCCGTTGTATGTACTTCCGAAAAAACCGCCTCGGATAAGTTTATATTCTGGCGAATCTTTCGCGAAAGTTTTGCCGCCGTAGCGTAAGTAAGATAGTAATATTTGACCCTCGTGCAAAACGCATTACAGGAGCGTAGCCTTTAAATATCAAAATGTCATGACTTACGGAATGATCTTCTCTTCATCGTTGCATTACACACAATTTCTCGCCCAATAACGAGCGGTTCCACGGTACGAGGACCTCTGGGAAGAAATCGTAGCGGTCTTCAAAATGACGTTCGTTGACAACCAGTGGTATTAGACACATAGTTACTTCTTTGCTCCTCGTGTATAAAGTAGTTGATAGAGAAAACACTTGGTAAAGCCACTAAAAACGGAACCGAGCACTAGTACAGCTGAACACGTACACAGAGAATTTAATCATGCAAAAGCAGATTCACGATGGATACTTGTGAAATGGATGAATATAGTGATTGTTGCTAGTTGCTAACGAAATACATTATTGCCAGTAAGATACCAAAAATTTGAATCCAACTACTTTTTAGCAATGGTCTAAAAATAGTAGCAGCAACTCACAAAAAGTAGCTATCAGCTACTTTCAGCCACCTTTGGTTAACACTCACTTTTATTTAAAAATAGCTTATTTATTTAAAAAGCTAATAAATATCTAATAATTTCTTTAACTACGAAACCGTAGTTAGGATGTAAACTTTCTGAGTTAAAATAGCGAATCAATCCTTATTATTAATGCTTGATAGCGCAAACTTCATAAAAACCCCATATTATGACGGTCGGTGAACAGCACTCATTCAGACCAGATGGTATCTGATCAATAATTATTACAACCGTTAGCACTCAAAGCAATTACGTTAATGTTATATGACATTTGTTTATTCAATGTAAGATTATTTGAAAAATTAGTTTTTAAAAACCTATGTATTTTAAAATGATCTTGTTAAAAATAATGTGAACCTTCAGCTCTAGGTGACAGATCATTCCTCAGAGCAATAGATGTATTAGTTTCGGAGATAACATTGTTTCATAAATTATTTAATGATTAACAAACTGTTCATTCCTCAGGGCAATAGATGTATTAGTTTCGGAGATAACTTTGTTTCATCAATTATTTAATGATTAACAATCTGTTAATTTTGTACATGTAAGAATAATATAATTTATTTCCAGTGAGAAAGAGGAGGAGGCGTTAAGAGAGGAGATGAAAGGATTAAGAATTGATACCGTGTGACCACAGAAGGAAGATGTCGTCAATGTCACGAAGTCAGAGAAGAGGTTTCAGGGAGCATGAAGAAAGAAAAGGTTGTTAGAAAAGACTGCGGAAGAGGAAGCTCTGAAAAGACTACTCATAGCGCAGCCCTTAGCTTGAAGATAGAAGCTATCATTCAAAGGAGAAGGCGTTGTGGGTTAGGATGAAATTAGAAAGGTCAAGGAGGAAATCAGATCTGGTAATTTGAGAAGCTTAAGGAAAGCGTTGCTTAAGCGTTGGTTAAGGAAATTACGGATGGTGGAAAGTCCTCCAGAGTGGGGATCGTGGGGATGCTAGTGTACAGGGAAGTGACATCGATAGTAGCCATTAAAATATCACAGTCAGAATGAAGTGAAGTGGATTGGAGGCGTTCAAGAAAATGATAGGTCTCTTTGGTGTAGGAGGGCAGAGAGTGGACAATGGTTTGAGGAATGGAAGATACTAATAGGACGGCTCTGCTCTTCTTTGGCACATACGAGTTACTATTTTTTCCTTTGCAAAACCGTACGTGCTGGAGCCAAATTCTTTTTCTACTGGATAGAAATTTGGGTGGAATCTCCATTTGTTTTCTTTTAAACTAACCCATGTATGTGAGTTCTCTTTTCCGCAGCTCCTCAAGTAATTCCGTGGATGAAAACCAGTTTTCTGCTGTCTCATTTTTTTTGTTTTGAAAATAAATTCGTAAAGCTTCAAAGCCGCCCGAGAAGATGCATGCAGATTTCGTTCATTTGCAGATTGACCCTATGACACTGAAAATATACGCATCATACAGGTGATTCCTTTGGCCATCTACTAAACATCAATTTTCTGCCATATTTCGCAGATTATTTGCCATATACATTTTGAAGACGAATCTGCCGCAGTATGCCATGCGTCTACACAAACTTCTGGACCCAGTAAGAAACACTGTTGATAATTCATAATGAAATATTCAAATTTCTAGCTGATCGCTGTGGTGGCATTTGTTTTCTTCCTTTCCACGGAAGTATTGGGATCGTTGAATCAAGAGCATTTCGCTAAGTCTTTTGGTCTACGTAATTGAGGTCGTCCCGTATGACCTGAGAATAAGACCCGTTGAATGTTTTTTCTATTTGACTTCAAAACTGAAGTGAGTATTAGAAGTCCGATCAATACTTAAATTTCAACAGTAACGACATTTGAATACTCAGAATCCCTTAGGCACTAATCATTTGGTCTTCAAAAATCAAATAGAATACACGGGGGCATACGGACCACCAGAATCGTCGGAGAGCAAAAAAAAATAATTCCACTACTCACCTATAGGGCTATTACAAATGTTTACTGTCCTGGCAATTGCACGATAATCTTCCGTGGAGTGTTATGGTGGCTCTCTTTGGCTCTTTCCTATTCCTGGTAAAGCCTTTTTTCCTGGAAAATACGCCACCACTCGTATGGGGTGAACAGTCACTGATTTCACTTTGCTCATACTTATAATATATATCAACGGGACAGTCTGTGCTGTGTAACCAAACACATCTCCATCGCCGCTCCCAGAGGAATCGACAATTTCACTTCCTAAGCCTAATTCATCGCATCCATCGCTAAACTTTGGAAGACACTGTCTTTTTGGAAAAGTCAGGAGTAGAGAGCTTTCGTACTTCAGTAGATTGAATTCCTGACGGTCCAGGCTTGATATTCATGCCTAACTTAGAAAAAACAGTAACAAAATGGTGGTATCTATAAGCTGTGTAGGTTTACATGCTGGAAAATTTCATAACTAAGAAAATATAATACAATTTTCTTAATTTCAAATAACGTCTATGAAAAAATTGCGTTAGCCGAGACTTCAGTCTCTCAGACCGGGAATTCCAGAAAAAAAACGAATAAAATTATTTTTTCAAACGGCAGAACCTCACCTCTTCTGCAAAACGTTCCTATTGTAAAGTTAGGAAGCTACTAAAAGGTACATGGCCGAACAAAAAGGGGTTAGGGGAAAAAACGTTATACCTAGTTTAGAAAGTCTATGAGACCGACGTCATGATTTGAAGGTTAAATACGTATTTTCGACACAATTGTATGATGTATCACAACAATTGTACACAGCATGTACACAACAATTAGCATGAACATTTTAGGCAATCAATTTTGTATTTGATTCGAATATATATTTTACGGGTATTTTGTATTTTAAAAATAGAGGAAATGCTTTTAAAATTATTTGAAAATATTATCGGCGATCAGATTTCTAGCGATTTGATCATGGAGAACCACTGGGCGGATTTGGGCTACATGCGAGCGACCTGGAATTGCATATACTGTAACAACTGCACCAGTTCACCGTCAGTTTTTGTCAGATACACAAAACAACGAAGCAACGCGAAGCAGCATTGCGACGAGTGATCCCCATAAGTTTTATGGAACAAAATCTGGTGATTCAATAGTTCAACACCCTTCTTTGGTAAAATGTAATACATCACGAAATGCATCAGGCAGGCAAAATGAGCTGAAGAAAGTATTTCGATATTGGCTCACCACTGGAAATTTTCCTTGTGCCACTAGATGTAATGCCCTATATACTGTATATCTATATGTCCGGATATAAGTCCCCCATTTTTTAATCAAATATCGGCTGCGAAAAGTAAGGGGGGGGAGCTATTTACGAGCATGAAGAAAGAAAAAAAACTCAGAAATCCCGTGTATAATGACACAACATGGTGGAGAAAACGGATGATAATGTGTTGATATTACTCGTATCAGTAAATAGTCCACTTACTTTAACCCGGCAGTGCTCGAAATGTTTCTGTCAGATAATTCTGTGGCAAAGAGCCAAAACCTGACATGTCCAAAATATGCATTTTGTAGGTGTTGATTGATATACTATATGTTTAATGTTATATTTTTTAAAGCACAAAAGATGAAATGCTACCATACATAATGCCACTCACTTAGTCTCTCTAATTCACTTTGAAGAAACATGACATTTCATAATACGTTAATTCAACCAAAACTTAAAATATTCACCTGTAAAGTTGTGATTTTGGACATATCAGCTTTTGGCTCTTTGCCACAGAATTCTGGCCCGAAATGCGATTTATTACAATGTTGAATCAATCTTGCGAGCTAAGCTTCTTTGTATCCTAAGAGCATTTCATTTTGAGTAATATTTTGTGACAATCACTAAGATGCCGCCAAACTGTCGCCATTGAGCAGGGTGAGACCTGTCGTGTCCGCGTCTGGTATCTGAGAGATACATTGCGGGTTCCACGTCAGTGATTTTTGTGTCCACGCGTGAGACGGAATGGCTTCAAATTCAAGGTGTGAGTTCAATGTGAGTGACCCTGATGACGTCGGAATCATTAGAAATATTATTTTGAGCAATGATTGTGAAAGTGACGAAGCGTGTGAATCATCGGATACGGATTCGGAGGATAGCGTGGAAGTTAGAATTCTCGACTCAGATACTGTCGGGAGTAGAGAAGAAAGTGTGGAGATCCCTTCATTTGATGATTTTTACTTAGGTGAGATATTTTTTACAAGTATTTTACTTTTATAATTTATATTTATTTCTTCGCATTCAAGCGTATAGCCACATTTCCCATCTGATTTCCGCTGGTAAAGACAAAGTTGCTCAAAAATGTTCCGACTAAGTTTTCTAAAAGAAAACCCCATAGTATTGTTACTTGCCTGCCTGGTGTTAGGGGAGCTGCAAAAGATTGCAAAACGGGAATAGAATGCTGTAAATTATTTTTTACGGACGATATGCTGGAAATTATTGTTGATGAAACAATAGGCATATAGAGGCGGTGCTTGAATCATTCACTCGAGAAAGGGATGCTAATAACACAGACATTGTGGAAATCAAAGCATTCTTAGGCTTGCTTGTACATGGCCGGATTGCTCAAGTCCAACAGGCTAAATGTGCAACATTTGTGGACCACCGATGGAATGGAGGTTGAATGTTTTAGGCTGGTGATGTCAAAAAATCGTTTTTGTTTTCTTCTGCGCTGCATTAAATTTGATAATAAAGCAGCTCGCGCAGAAAGGAAGAGAACTGACAAACTTGCCGCTATACGGGCATTTTTCGATTGCTTTGTGCAGCAGTGCAAAGGCCCATACTCTGTTGGCCAGAATGTTGCAATTGACGAGATGCTACCCAAATTTCACGGAAGACGTAGTTTCCGGCAATATATAACATCCAAGCCATCTCGGTATGGCATAAAAATGTTCGCTATGGCAGATTCCAGAACGCATTACCTTAAGTAACATTGAAATATATGTAGGAACGTAGCCAGTTGGGTCTCACTGCAAAAGTAACTCTCCTGCTGATGTAGTTTTACGACTATCGGAAACAATTTACGAAACTGGAAGAAATGAAGTAGCCGACAATTGGTTCACAAGTATTCCATTAGTTCAAAGTTTAAAAAAAAGACAGTTGTCATGCGTAGGAACTATGAAAAAGAATAAAAGAGAGATTCCTCCTGAGTTCCTAACTGGAAAAGATAGACAAGAATCTGGTTCCATTTTTGGATTCAATGGTTGCGGAACGCTTCTATCCTACATCCCTAAAAAAAGCAAATGCGTAGTTTTAGTTTCCAGCATTCATTACGACAGCTCGATAGACGAGACAAGTGGACAGATATTATCACGCATTATAAATGCACACAATGGTGGCGTCGGCACGTTAGACGAAATGATTGAAACTTACAGCGTGGCGAGAAACACAACGAGGTGGCCTATGGTCATTTTTTATAGTGTGGTCAACATAGCAGCAATAAACGCGCAGGTTGTGTACTTGGGAAATGGCCTCATAGTGAGAAACAGAAGAGACTTTTTGAAGGAGCTAATACATTGTCTCGCGCTAGATGAACTGCAGAAGCGAGCAGTAAAGTCAACGAATAACTTACTTGAAGCGAGGTATACCAACCTCGCTTCAAGTAAGTTATTCGTTGATTCTTTCATGTCGAATTCACTTATGAATTACGTCAGGGTAATTTTTTTCTCTTATTGTAGGAGAGATTGAGTGATTTCCGTCCTCAGAATGACTCTGACAAAGATGAGCAACCCAGCGGAAGAAAGCGAAAGCACTGCCAACCCTGCAAAAATGGGAAGCAGAAGAAGTTGCGGCTCTCAAAATACCACTGCAAGAAGTGCAAAATTCATCTTTGCTTGCAACACGCAGAAATTGTCTGTCAAAATTGTGTATGATTTAAAAATAATGCAAATTTGGCCTTGTTAGGTATCAAAATTATAAACCACCTACAAACAATAAAAAATGTGTACAAAGAATTGTTTTACGAGAGGAAGATAAGTGCTAATTAAAATAAAACCTTGACGACACGTCTTTGTGTGCATAATTCTTACTTTCCTAAGAAAATGGTGTTGTGAAAATTTATTTGTTCCGAGTTTTTACCGCAGAAAAATGAAGCATTAGCATGTAGAATGCAAAAAAAGTCACAAACTCAAAAGAACTTAAATGTAATGCTATTTAATGATCTAAAAATGCGTCAATATCTGACAGATATATTGCGGGCACTCCCGTTACGCATCCTATTGCGGGCACTGCCGGGTTAAGGTTTGGAATAAAGTGTTAATAATCTCATTAAAGTTCCTTTATAACGAAGTTATCATATCAATACGGAAAAAAACCTTGAGCATAATAAGCTAAAAGATACGAATTTACCAATAATGAACTGTTAAATTTCAAACAAGACCTGAGCACCTTCTCTCATTTAAGGAAATTTCACCAAAATCGACCTATTTTACGAGAAAGAATACTAAACCCTGCTTGACTCATATTTTAGAGCTTCCAACCAATAATACAAGTGATAATTAGATGCTATCGTTGAATACAAATTTATCTTTCAAAACGTAGAGAATAAAGTTGATAAGATTACATTTTGCCGGCTTTTTCCGACTCTGAGCCGTCTTTTAGGAAACCTAATGATGAACAAGATGAAGATTTTCTAATTAGTATCTAGGAGGTTAAAAATGGCAAGAAAAATAGCTACTTCCATCGGATTTCCATTATTTGCAGTACGCATTTCTATCATTTGTGATGACTGTCCGTCACACATGCATGTGACAATAGATACGTCACTGATAATATAAAAAATAATCCAAACCATCGGTGGTGGAGTCTTTTCCATCAATCAATAAATCGGGAAAGCTCTCATGATTAACACAGCTTAGTACTTTTCTATAATACTTTATTATTGCACGACGTGTTTCGCCGCTTTACGGCATCGTCAGGTCCACAATATATAATATACACAAGTTTGTAATATACAAACTTCTGTATACTATATTGTGGACCTGACGATGCCGTAAAGCGTCGAAACGCGTCGTGCATTAATACAATATTGTAGAAAAGTACTAAGCTGTTTTAATCATGAGTACTAGTAACTTCTACGAAGTGAAACCTGCAACAGTCAAGTATATTCGGGAAAGCTCGATCAGGGCCGGTCCCAGAGTCATTGGCGCCTCTTTGCTAATATTAGACCCCATTTAGAATATGCTTCCAGTGTTTGGGATCCTCATGAAACAGGCTTAAAAACAGAGTTAGAACGTGTACAGAGAAGAGCATCCAGGTACGTGAAAAGCCGTTACGATAGTCTTGTTAGTGTTACTGACCTCTTAGAACAACTCAGATGGGAATCACTGTCAGACCGTAGATTGAAAACAAGACTAAATCTATTATGTAAATTCAAGAGTAGTTTATTTTCCGACGAAGTTGATCATATTTTACGACCGCCTACGTACTATGGTAGATTAGATCATAAAAATAAAATAAGAGAGATAGACTGTAGAACAGATAGATTTAAAATGTCGTTTTTTCCGCGAGCGATAAGAGACTATAACGGCTGTGTAAGGACTTAGAAATAGATTAGTTGACTGGTAGTGTAGCTTACTAACTTATGTATTTCTTAAAGCATGTTTACGGAGTTTTATGGTGTTTCTTACAGCATGTTTTGCATGTTCTAGCTTCATAGGCAGATTGCCCTCTTAAGTAGCATGTAGAATATTATGTGTCATCGTAAATGTGTGGCGTGCATGTGGGGATTCTCTTGCATGCTGCATGATGGTTTTTAGTTAATGATGGAATTGGTTAGTATCCTTAATATTCATGACCGTGCGGTGTGCATGTGGTGGTCCGCTTGCATGCTGCATTTTGGTGACTTGTCACCCCCTGCCAAACACCCTAGAGGTGGCTCGCAGGGTAATATGTAGATGTAGATGTAGATGTAGATAGATTAATTTAGCACCCCCTTCCTAATGAAAAGGGCCAGCCACATTGACACACCGGTTCCTGTAAGATCACCTAAGTTAAGCAATGTTGGGCCCGGACGGTGGTTGGATGGGTAACCATACATACATTCTCCGTGGCGCATGTCTCCCCTGTCTGCATGTGTCATTTTGGTATGGGGTTGGCTCAATGTACCAAGAAGGTCTACCTGTAAGTGCCCGGTCTCCTGTCGACCTACCTAAACCCATGTAGTACATTAAAATTGCTAGCTATGCCTCTCCTAAACCTCTACCGCTTCATGGATATCGCAGATCCCCGAAAATGACACTCATATTTTTCAACTATTGTCCTACCGCTCTACACATTACAAATAGTAGTAGTAGTACATATCGGAATTGGAATCATCCCGTGCCACACCCAGGAGGTGGATTGCACGGTCCATCGTAGATGTAGATATACTCGCCTATATGATCCACCTCAGCTTCTCTAATTTTTGACTCCTAAGAGTGTAACTAATTTATTCGGTAAAATAGTTAGAAACAGAGTCCTTCATTTTCGCAATATTCTGTCTACAATCTCCAATCCTAATATCCTCAGAAAATGCTTCAAGCTGATTCAAAACCGATCTATAGCTTTTTCAACTCCACCACCGACTGTAACGAACTACTCTCCCTCTTAAATTCTATAGTCCCATGTCGACCCATTCGTGCGCACTATTTACTCCATATGCCTAATTCCTGAGTATCCTTGATCAATCGCTCGCATCTATACCGCCTCTCATGCCCCTTGAATTCACCACCTGACATAATTGATCCGTTTTCGCTTTCTTCCAACACTTTTAACACCCACACTCTTTCTCATCTCTGTGACAAAACTCAGATGCCTCCATCTCTTTCATTATTGCACTGATATGTTTAACCTTGATTTTGTTTATATTTGTTTTGTCTCATTTTGTGTTATGTAATAATATACACACCACTGTAAATTAGCAAAAAGAATACTGTATGTGTAATTTTTTCACTTGAAAATTTTTCAAACGTAAGACCTTAAAAAAACAAAAGAACAAAGGCGGTATAGGAGCTAAATAACAAAATAGATATGCAAGATTCATTTAGGCATGTAGTATGAACTGAACCAGCGCTTTAAACCTAGGAAAGTCGGGTGAGGCCATTTCGGACCCACGGCCCGAGTTTCACGCGAATACGTAGTAAAATTGACAATTTTTCTGCGCCCCGATGCTTTGTACGCTTAATGTGCTAAGCCGGCCCTGAACTCGACAACCATTCAAATCAAAAACCAATCACCAGAGCGCTTTAAAACTCTGGTGGTACATATATATTTAAAACTGTCCTTTCACCTTAACTGAAAAGGCTTGACTTTCCCAGCACCGAAGTGAACAAAAGCAGCGTAACGACAAGGATTAACGTGGATCAGTGCCAGACCCTTTCCTTTTCAGGTAGGACATGCCTCAATTCCCGACCGAGGACTGGCGACGGAGAAAATAATCATCTTTTCCCATCGCCTTTCAGGATTCCAAAGGGAAAAGAAAGACACCCGGTAGGGAGGAAGGGACCCTCAAACGAGAAATGTTTTCTTTCCGAAAAATTTAACTTGTACCGGGCGCATTGCCGCGAGTAGTCCGGGGGAAGAAGCATTGGTCGTACGGAAGACGCTGGAGCGTGGCCTTTTCGTCGCATAGAGTTACTAAAGAGGAAAGAGAAGAGTGGAGTGCTACCACTGGAGGCTAATACATCCTGGAACCTTTGATGTGGGGGTAGCTCGCCTAACGCAAGCCATCGTATCGGGAGTTAAAGTATGCATTTCAATTTGCAGAGAACTGCGCAAGCCACCTCCAGGGTGTATGGTTCGAGGGTGTATGTTACTTCATCGAAGATGTGAAGAGTACATTAAAAACGTCTATGTTAGGCTCGATCATGTGCATTAAATTGGAGGACTAGATAGCAGAACCGGCTGGTTTATAGTGTCATGTTTTCTGCACACGTTTAGGGACCGCAATAGCTATATTCGAAGCATTTAATATGTTAGTGGGAAGTATCGTTATTTTTGTAGCTCTTTTATTTGCTTTTGGATTTTTTATCGCCTGCACGGGATGCCAATTAGTTTTACGTGTTTGTAATTGTGCAATAATTTTTGCATGTTACCATGACTGTCGAGGTATGAAGGCGAGACAATGTCGCATGGTAAACTAAATATTGTACTTGCGTTTAATCAATTATTAGTGTTACTACCTATCGCCTCATTCCGAATGATTTAAATTTCTCCTCGTATCAATGAATTAATAGTATTAGTAATACAATTCAGTAGTTGTTTCAAAATTAACGGTCTCAGGCTTGATTATGTAGAATTTCTCTACCAAGGAAGTAAAAAAATGAACTGTAAAATTCCACTTAATAAAATACAATTAATTTCGACGTATTTCACCAGATGATGGCCCAGAATGTAAAACCACGGTCAAAATAAATTCTATTTTCCAAAGTGGAAGTTTTCATAGTTCTTTTTTCATTACTTCCTTTAGTAGTAGTATCCTAACCCATGTACTGCATGTTAGCGTGTTTTTCTACGTAATACTAGGTATCTGGTTTGGCCTTGCATTGTTCTCCTGACTGCATTCTGGTCATCGCCTTGGGGCTAGGGAAGCGTGTATGGTTCGATCTTGAACTTGGAGGAGAATCGCATGCCTGTTGCGGAATCACCCCGTGCCACACCCCTGTAGGGGGCTAGCATAGTATTTCATAGATGTAGAAATTAAGACAACTTAAACTGGTAATTTTTTCTGAATTTAAGTCTGAATTTATAACTGTTGAAAAGTGTTAATAACTATTTTATTTTTACTTCGTATTACGAGAAACTCCGCAAGATGTGTCGTCCTGATATAAATCAGCAAGGAAAATTGTTGCCATCTGCGGCGATTCAACGAGAATTAAAAACGGATGAATTTTGGGAACATCTAGCACGTCTACTAGGTACAGCTCAAAGTGGGATGGAACATGGCCGAAATTAAGGGAATAGGGATTACCAATATGGAGAACGCTGTTCGCTCGTGACGTCATGCCTTCTTTATCCACCTCTATGGTTCGTCGGAAAGGCCATTCGGTTTTCCGTAACATTCTGAGGGAAATGGTCAGAACCCCGCGTTCCTGGGCCCTCCTTCAAAAAGGGTAAGTTTTCGAGCATGAAAGGAAACTTCCCCTGCTTCCCCCACACTCCCACAAGGATGTCTCAAAAGTCCTTCGCTTCGAGTGACTTGTGGGGACTTGACTTGAGGCCTTCACAGCGAGGGTCGAGAAAGATTTGTGGTGGCCGAGGGAGGTAATGGTTGACCCCATGACAGGGGGGCTTGGAATGAAGGGACAGTTGAAGGAGATTCTAGAATGCGATACAGCTGCGTGAGACCACGGGCCTGGGACACGTCTTGTCAAAGCCCCTCCACAGTGTCTTGAATCGGGGAGAGATATAAGTTTAAGAAAATAAATAAAAATACCTCGTGGGGGAGAATATTTCGGCAACAGAGGGTGATGTAGAAGGACCACCCCTGAGGTGCCATCCGTATTCCCTTAAACCCTACCAGCTATGTAGTAGGCCCCCACTTCTCAGCCCAGATGAGAAAAAAGGCCAGGTCCCAAACGGTAGGTCCCTGGGCACGCGTGGCAGAGATGAATTAGCGGATACTTAGCGGTGAGTTACGACGGGCTCCGGGTGCCGGGAGGGGGAGGGTATTGGGGGGCGAAGCGATGCGGGGCGGCGGTGCGGGGCGGCGGTGCGGGGGGCGGTGGTCCCGACAGACAATTCCCTAGCGCATCCTCACCATCCCCACCCAGTCGAGAGAAAGTCGAAACGTCGAGACGAAAATGAGAGATCTCGACATTTTAAAAACCCAAGCGGGGATGCAGGAGTAAATCTGCCTTTGGCTACCTGTCGTCGTCAGTCACGCTTAAGCATCTTATTCCGGTGGAGGCGACGCCATGTGCAGAGAGGGGTTTGAGGGTGCCATCGATGAATGCATATGCAAGCAGTTGAGTTTCTGTTAACCTCTTCGAGTTGAATTTTCGAGTAGTGGAAATAAATGTGATTTAAGTTGAAGCTATACACATTCCTCAACATGAGTGCATGTGGAAAACTCTACCACTAAGACCAAAAACACATTGGGTTCAAAAGAGCACTTTTCATATTTTGATAACGGCTTTTGCTAATTTTATATGCTGCTGTGGAGTGCACATTTTATGTGTCATGCGACATTTTCTTCAACTCTAAATTCTAAGAATCGGAACAGTTCACTGTTCCGAGTCTTAGAATTTCGTTCATGGACAGTTTCCTGAGGTAATTTCCTGTTGACGAAATTCGATTGTAAGTAGCTGAACCGGGCGATGCCAAGCATGATAGTTGAAAAATGGGGTCGAAGGCGACATTTTGTTAAACGCATAGTTGTCAAGGGTGTGTGCTGGCAGGGTTAAATAAGCGCGATATTCATCTACTATGATTCGTTTACGCGTAAGTTTTCTTAAAATGACGAAATAATGAAGGTGTTACTAGAATGTAAACATAAGTGCAATCTCTATTGATTATACTGTCAAAAAATGGCCGTTTAAGTAGGCTCGTTCCTCCAACGGGCAGCGATCAGTCCAGTTAATGCTCACATATTTCTCCTCCAAACCATCCCGGTCCAACCACAAGTGCATTGAGGTGTCCTGAGGGGTGTCCATGGAGTCCAGCCCCCCAAAATATTTCATAAAAAGTGGGGACCAAAGGTGAAAGTCAAATTTTGATTACTTAACAAAGAGTGTGTGGAAAATAAAACAAAAACTTCTTTCAATGAATATTTACTCCATTTTCAAACAAAACCGTAGGTATTGTATGCTTTTAGAAATTATCCCGGCAAAAAAATCGGCTCTTGCACTGCATTCGTAATTGCAATCTCTAAATGCCTTAATACTCACAATTTTGCTTATGCATGACAGATGTTTCCGCTTTTTTTTAAACAAAAAAAGCGGAAGCTAGCTTTTCTAGCGGAAAAAGCTTTGCTAGTTTCCAATTTATCCTTCCCTTCCCCCACCTATACTCAATATTACCCTAAAATGAAAAAAATCCCTTTAATCCCGGCCTAGAGGCACAGATAGATTTCTAAGTTCATTTTGCTCACCCCTTGCAGTAAGGGTTAGTCATATTAAAAATTGTTTTAGACAAAAGTTTTTTATATTATTTAGAAGACCTACAATAACTTTGAACGAATCCGATATTGCGGCTACCAATGAAATTATGACTTTTTGTCCGAAAACCCCTATTTTTTCCACCCCTTGAGCGTTGTTGAGGGTTGATGTTATAAAAATCTTTACAACTAAAATTTTTGGTAGATAGTAGATATTCTTAGATAGTATAATAAATTGAAAAGAATGCAATATGTTTCATATTAAGTGAGTTAAAGTGATTTTTCAGTTTTTTAAACACCCTTCCCATTTCCTTGGACTGATTTTGCCCACTAATGAAACTTGATCGAGATTTTCCACCTTCATATTTTATATATCAGTTTGGAAGTAATTTGCTTGAGTTGGTGATGGTTTTGGGGTCAACTGGCCACGAAAGAAAAACTACGAAGAAATTTTCCGGAAGTCGCACCATGGTAACGACTAAAATGGGCAGTCTTTCTTCGAAGTATAACTAAGAGAATCATATCGCGTTAAGTAAAATTAAATCATTACATTGATAAAACACGTCAGTCATCTCCCATAAAAGAAGGCCACTGCTTACAATTATTCCTGCCTCGCTGAATAGATTTATGATAAAACCATTCCAGCACTCTTACATAATTTTCCTAATTAAATATTCCCATATTTTACTGACAATGAAATATGATATTCGGAACTCGGGCTAACTGAATAGGGAATGTAGAACGGGAATCATTCAGACAGTCGCCAAATTAGTTGGATATCCAGCCGATACCCAAACTGTGTGAAAGTGTATATGAAAATCACGGATAAAAATCAATGAATGATTGCGATTCACATAATCTATATTACTCAGTGGAATTTCAACGACCATGACCGCCTTTGATATCCGAAGTGGATCATCCACATCATCTTATTTCAATTAAACCGATAAGCAATGACGTCGAAGAAAATATACCCTCGCGTCTCCCCAGTTTCACTAGTCTCGGAACGTTCAAAATCTTAAGATAGTCTTTCATACAGAGCAAGGATATTCTGCGGCACTATGACATATGGAATCACGAGTAATTGACTCGAAGTCTCCGTTGCAATAATTCACATGTTTCACTGTAAAGTTATATTTCATTACCAAAAACAGACTGTTTTCACTCGCTTAACCAAAGAGTATTGGTATAGGTGTAGCGAAACCTGGTGGCAATCACCAGAGGAGGATTGGTGGACACTGACCGTAAACCAAGCGTTGATGAGCGGGAAAAAATATCTAAGGACTCCCACAAAGTCCTCTGGAAAAAGGCTCGACCGCTTCATCCCTATCTCATGTATGCTTTCCTCTCCTTTGCGTCATGTTCTTCACAAACGAGTGCCACCAAGTTTCGCTACACCTATACTTGAGGCAAGAGAGATGACTCGTTGCTATTCTTAAAGCCGTTTATCTTTTTCAATTGAAAAATTAACTTGATCGATCAATTTAAGCTAAACGGCCATTTCCTAAATGCCGTTAAGTATAAATAAAGTAATACAATTCAGATACTTTACCAGCAAGAAATAGCTAATATAAGTTCCTCTCGTTTAAGCCGAAGAGCAGTGCCTACAGTTAATACCATTTTATTGCTTGGTGAGTTGGCACCCACTAGTGACGCGAATAAATGTTTTTTGGTATATTGCTGCAATATAAGCCATTATTCATTTACTCCACAGGACGACACAAATTTTCGAAAGACTAAAAATGAATGTTCAACAGAGCAGGTGTTACCGATCGTGATTTCATTTAAACTTATAAGGCATTCAAACTGCAACCAAATTAATGCCAGTATGAAGCAAGAAATTCTTTCGTAGATTCCGCAAAAGTTGAAAATTAATTAAATTCACGCGAATAATGGGACGACCACAATCTTGAAAAAGTTACTCGGAAGATTTCATTTGATAGATGCACCATATTGCAAAATCTTCCTTTATTTCACCCTGGAAAATATCCTATGCGTAAGAGAAATCTTACGAAACTGAGTAAGACAGTGCCATGAGCATAAATACGGGATAATTTACCTTTGCAATGCAAATATAAAGGCCGAAAAAAAAACAACGCTTATGATAATGTAAGAATCAATATAATGAAAATATAATAATTGGAGTGGAAAATTATTTGAAAGTTAAATCTTCCAATAATATATAATATTTAAAAGAAAATAGGGGTAGTGTCGATTTCAGGGGGACTGCATGGCGGATGGACCCAGGTAGTCTCCACAACACCCTCATTAGGAAGGCCCTCGCTCGCTTTCGAGCTAATCCGGATCCTCTCTCGAGGTTGGGGACTCACGAGGGTCGCCCTTCCCGGCAGGTAGAAAGTGACCCCGTGCAGTACAATGATAAAGTTTATAAATTTTGCAATTTTGTAACTTTTAGCAGGAATACAAGTTCATATACGGAGGAAAACCCAGCATGCTACATATAGCTAATGACAATGAAATCCTGACAGATTTTACGAAATTGCAATAATGTATAAACAAAGCTATGAAGAAATGTAATTTGAAGATCGTTTTTAAGAAAACCAAAATAATTGTTCGTGGAAGAAACCCAGAAGACAAAGTCAATACAAAAATTGAACAAATAAACTGCAGTATGAGGAAAATATTTCCATCTGAGAATTTGGATCAAGAGTGATGGAAAAAGCAAGAAAGACATAGGGAACAGAGTAGCGCAAGCCAAGAACCCATTCAACCAGAAGAAGTTTGCTAAAAAGAAGCAACACAAACTTGTAAATAAGGAAGCCATTCATTAAAGTATACACTTGGAGCTTGCTCTCATATGGCAGTGAAGCTTGGTCTATAATTGCAGTAGAGCAAAACAAGTTGAAGGCAGCAAAGTGATGGTGTTATCAAAGAATGATGAGTGTCTAATGGATGGTGAGAATCAATCACCGCAGACGAAGATCTACATCGAGTTGGTATTTAACGAAAGCTCGAAAGTAAAAGAGGCAAACTTACTCGGCTCATTCTTACTTAGACACAATAGCGTCATGAAAACAGCACTGGTATGAGATATGAATGGAAAAAAATGAACGAGGAACACTCAAGATGGAATACGTGAAGCAAATTATGAGGAATTTCAAAATGAAGACAACGTAGGAATGAAACTGTTAGCTGAGAGGAGAATGCAGTAGAGAGCTCCAGATGACCAATCTTCTGATAGAAGACTACCTATGATGATGAATGACAACGATTGGGTGTTTGTTAAGATTTTTTTCCGTAAATATTAGCAGAAAATTCACGTCATTCTGAGCTCTTAGATGCTGGTTTAATGAAAATCGGGCTGAATTTGCATTGTTTACAGCAGTTTAAAAATAACTCATTTTGAATTCCCTAAAAAAACAGAAAATTTTAACATTGCTACCGTCCAATCACCCGTGACGTAATTTGCTCATAAATCTTGATATTCCTAGCAGAAAATACTGGCCTCGCTGTACTTGCGAATTCGTTCACATGCATTTCGGTTCCGTTGGTGCCATTCAAAGTGAGCATTTTGAATAACCACGATGTGGATCCACAAATGGTGTTTTTTCCCAAAAATTTGCAAACACTAGCGCGAAGAATCCTAATAAAAAGAGTTTTTATACGTACCAAAAGCAAAGAAACATGAAAAAATTGTTAAAAGCTGCCCGACAGGACAATTATGTCTCTTAAAATTTTCTCTTTATTGCAGCGAAGGTCATTTTAATATAAGCATATAAAAGTAATATATTATACATAAAATATACACCTTTATATGCGGATGACATCTGTTTTCAAATACCCGTGTAAAAATGTAATAAAATAACCCCATCAAACTTCTTACTCATTATAGCAAATTAAAAAATTACGATTTCATAAAAAAACTGCTGAGACATGACACTTGAGAAAACTTTGCAATAGAGAAAAAACAAACTTATTGGACATTCTATGGCACAACAGCTACATGACAGCAATAATGGATAGATAATTGAATATGGAAAGAATTTTCGAATAACATCAAGGAATGTTAAAATAAGCAATGGGTACATGCACAAAACTTATCCCTTTTAACCATAAAACTCCAGAGTAGTGTACATGATAGAAAATTATCCTACAAACTTAAATATATAATACATTTGTATATGCATCAACCGCAGGCATGAATGTATCCTTAAAAAAGTGCATGAAAAAAGTCACGTGATTCAAAACGGCATCTCAACTGCTTGGCGTCACTGCACGGTATTGCATCTCTGCTTCACGTGTATTTCGACAGGAAGGATGAAAAGTTGGCTGCCTTCCACAAAGGAAAGAAATACCATAGGAGCAGACTGCAGTGCCATTTATAAACCGCATTTTGGCTTCAATTACGGCAGTAAGTCCCTAATAAATTGAAGTAATAGGTGGAAAAATTGCTATATTTTATTTTTATTTAATTTTCCAGGACTTCTCGCTTCTTATAAACAGTTTTAATTAAAAGCTTATGCATGCTTTCTCGTTAAAATTGGCGTTTTCCTGCTATAATTTGAGTAATCTCTACACGAGCCCATGTTAAAATCTCCACTTTAAAGGCTGAATTACAGTAAAACTAGCCCGGGAACCCTTTCTATCTCAGTTTATAAAACGCTCTTAAAAGATGCTACATTTAAGTTTTCAGAATTTCTGAAATAAGTGACCCGAGGACAGAGACACCTTAAACGGTTCGATGATAGGAGAATTAAGTGGAGAGCTACAGCAAACCTATCCGTGGATTAATGACCGCTGATGTAGGCAAGGGAGTTAACACGAATGCATGCATGCATGTTGTCAGAGGTGTAGCTACAGTCCGAGCCGCTGTAAATGTAAATGTTCGTTCAGGTGATTGATTTCTTCGCGCCCTGCTGTACCCACAACTAGTTAAGCACTCTTTCAATGCGTGAATATGAATCTAGACCAATGAATTTGCATTTAAAATTTCCCGCTTACCACTGGTCAAATGTAGTTTCTATATCATTTTAGCATGATAAAATTATATTCTCACGGATTATTTAATCTTCATTGTGCTTTGAGTACCAAATTTATACACTGTATCTAATGTGGGTATCTTTCTTTTCACAGATTCGGAGTGTCTTCGACACTCTGTGGTGAACTTACCCCCAGATGTTCCATTTCAAACGTAAGTATTAATTGCATCACAATCGCACATCGCTACGTGGATATAGATTCATAATGCAAGCTGGAGAGTGAGTACAGCCAAAGCTTTGCAACGGCATGCGGCTTGGAGTAAAAGAAATTGAGCAATGTCGTAGAAGCAACAATCTTAACAGGACCTTTCAAAGGTGAAGATGTCCTCATTCCTCGCATTCCTATAATTCCAACGGATATGCCATTTTAATTTAAGAGATTGCAATTCCCAATTCTATTCGAGTTAGCAATCACCATAAACAAAGCTCAGGGCCAATCTTTAGAACTGTGCGGTTTAGATATAAACACGGATTGCTTCTCACATGGACAATTATATTTTGCGTGTTCTAGGTTCGGCAAACTAAACAATCTCTATATCTGCACAGACAATGGAACAACAAAAAATATTACATAACCACAAGCATTGTGAAATTAAACATATTAGATACGTGTGCTACCTCTTTTATTTCTTTTCCATTTAACCAGACCTAGCCACAGCAACGCGTGGCCGGGTACAGCTAGTTTACAAATAAAAACAAAATATGAAGAACGTACGTCGTTTGTTTATTTTGAGCAAAATATTTTATGATACAATAAAAACCTATTTCGTATGTTATTTAATGTACTACATATTATATTGAAAGATTCCTTAATCGTATTTTTAACTCCCAGGATACTGGATACAGGAACTAATTTTTATTTTTAACTCCCAGGATAGTGGACAATTTTAATCTTCTTAAAATCAAAAAAGTTCTTAAAAATTTCTTTTAATTACAAAAAAATGACGCACCGAAAAAAGGGATGCCAGAGGCGGATCGCCCACCCCTAGGTACGCCACTGAATGTTGTTGCTGTTGAACGCATTTTGCATGCATATACTCGGTGCCCAGGATCTTCGTCAAATCGTTTGCAAAACAATCGCCAAAACGAAAGTCGTTCAATCGGAGGTCCAACAATGACCAAATCGCAAAGCAAACACAATCAGCGTACGTAATTAGCGTGACTGATGTTACTGCCCTCTAGTCGGATTGGTGTGACAGGGGTGGAGAGAAAAAAAACTCGGGAGGAGAATGAGGAGGAAGAGCAGGGGAAGGGAAGGTTTTGGAATGAGAAGAGGGGTCTGTTTAGTTTTTGGGCGCGAGGAAGTTACGGCTCTTTGGAATGGGGGACAGGAGGGAGGAGGGCGAGGTCTTTCGGAGAAATGGAGGGAGGGTGAGGGAGGGAGTCGGAAGAGATTGACAGCGCTAAGCGGGTGGCGAAGGAGTGTGAGCAGGGTACTCTACCCCCGAGAAGAAGGACCGGGTTGGCGGGGGTGGAAGGAGCGGGGGCGGGGGTTGCAAGTGCATGGGGGTAGGTGGGGCGGGGGGCACGGTGAGTTAAAGGGAGAAGGAGTGAGGGCCACGCCATGAGGGGAACGAGAGAGTGGGGAAAGACTGGGGAGTGGGGGGGGAGGGGGAGGTGCAACTTGGAAGTCGACGACGTCCTCCCCGGCAGTAGTCCGCGCTCGTCTGCGCCAGGCGAAGCACGTACCGGCATCGCCACTGTCCGCAAGGAAAAAAGCCAGTCGCCCGCGGTCACGGAAGACGTGTTGCCAAAAACGGACTATTGGTCGACTCGTGTTTGCTTCCGTACCAGCTCGCAGGAAAGCTCCGTGGCGATTTAGGATTCAGTGGATTTTTTTCCCGCGTGTGCCTTCAAATCAATTCACTGTGCAAGTGTCGCGCTTAAGACATTCCACAGAGTTAAAAAATTAAGTGCTCTCTGATTCACCCCCCAGCGGGGGTATATCCCAGGTGTGTTAATCAATTCTTGTGGACGTGTTAAAGACTATTTTAGAACTGAACGGAGTGACAGTTCCCGCAGGCCAGTCCCTTTAGTAACAAATCTGTATTCGCAGCCCGAACGACTGAGAACAATGCTTTCGAGTGAGATTTCCTGAGCGATGGAATTAATTGGTTTCAGGGGATTGCAATAAACACCATCGTGGTATGTGGGCGTGGTTTAACAGTACATCTCGCCCAATAACTATCTTCAAATATTGTTTGTGCTGTTTCTAGTATTCTCGCATTTTTTTGTTCTGCGAAATCAAATGTCAATTGTTGACAGCAGTGGCACTCGACGGTATAACACTACAGAGTACCATTGGTCGTCAAAAGTACGCGAATAATTTTTCCGGAACTATCTTGAGGTTGGAAGTTTGAGTCTAGCGCGCTCAGCCATCCTGTACTCTGCGTTGTTTCCCGCCTCTCGAATCTGGTTCCAGGCTCCTTTGTTTACAAGTCGCCACGTGCCTCAATACTGGGCTCCCGAGACAAGTTCGTGATTTAACCAGAAGGAGCGTATCGAATAGAAGACACATGCTCTACTCTACAACGTGCGAGGAGAAAACCAAGGAGAAAATGGGCAGATGTTCAAAGTTAGCAAAACCATCCCTTCTCTCTTTTTAAATGAATTATTTGTCGCATTTGGTGAAGTAATGAAGTGTTAGGGGAATTTAGAGCAAAAAACTTTGCAAATAGTTTCATAACAATAACACTGTTATCCTAGTTTGGTTCAAGGGTTGCTGTTTAGGATTTTCTCCTGATGACGGGATGGATTTACGTTAAGTGGGTGTGGCCCACTCCTACTCATGCAACCATGAAGTAAATACTTGGAGCCTCGCCGAGGAGAACTTATTTCTGTAAGTGCAGCGACTCATTCAAAGCACGGAACAGCGGGCATTAAAAGACGTGTTTAACACCATGGAAAACGGAAGGAAAGCACGAAGATGTAGGCCCAGTTGCTGCAGCAGGATGCAGCGGGCATGGGTGGAGTTATTCTTACTCCTTTCAATTTCCGGTGAGTAAATATCTCATTCGATTCTGGCCCGTATTTGGTAATGTGTGTGTGTATTTCCCCCAACCTTGTGATTGTGCCCTGAGAGTTTTTCTTTTGTCTCTTGCCTCATCAAGCGCATCCACTCTGGTGGCTTTCCGTAGTTAATGTTGTCGTTTCCGCGTCACTGATTGAGTCCTCAATCGCGCCCCGTTGACTTAATAGATAGGTAGTCTGTGTACACCGTGTACACTCTAGGATTTCCGCCTCGTTAAACGAGATGATCTTCCGTGCATTGTAGAGAGCCTATCATATTTTATTCCCTCAAACAAAGGAGTCGATTGGACCGGCAAAATAATAGCTAATTTAAGCGAGATTAGGTAAATTATTCACCGTTATCATACTTTTTCTTCGCCGAGCGTGACATCGGGTTTGGTTAAGTGGACTTAAACGGGCCATTTATGCCCACGAGTTTATTCAAGGCTAAATATATGTGATAAGCAGTGATTTAAGGCAGTCAAGATTTGCAAGCGATTATTATACTGCCCTTTGGTGACCTATCGATTTAACATCTCGTGTTTATATTCTTGATTAAAACGACTACACAAATGTCATCAACTGATTCACGCAATATTTTATTAATCCTCCTTGCTTACATCGACGTTGATTTTGAACCATATTGATATATAAAAAACATATTATTTTGGAGGAATAATGAAATGAATACCTCGCCATGCCCGGGTTAATTTTAAAGATAAACAAATGTTTGTTTCCCAAAACATCTAATACAGGACCTAAAGTCATAACGTGAATTTTGTGAAATCTTTCAAAAAGTTAATTTTAAACCAAGAAGAGAGGTTATTTCCAAAACTTCGTGTGAAACTGAAATAAGTAGGACTCAAACGGTCAAAATAATAAAAATAGGAGCCCTGAAGAAAATTCACCTTTAAATTTACTCTATCCAAAGCCGCTAAATACGACCAAAAATGAGAAATGCCGTAAACCCGCATTGGAAATAAACAGTTTATTTCCGGCCATAATTCCGCGACTAATGCACCTCCGTTGAGTGACTTGGTCCATTCACACATTCATGGGTCTTTCTTCCGCCTCTTGCAGCTTCCTTATTCCTTAAGGGCCGCATAATGAAGCCTCGCCGAGTCTGAAAATAATTACCCTGATAGCACTTTTACGACCCTCCTCCCCGGCCCGAGGGCTACAGCTGACACTCTCGTGGCCGGAATTGTTTATGTTCGGGTGACCGCATGAGGGCTCTCGTGTTGGCGGCGCCTTGGTCAGGGCAGGGGGAAAGATGCGGGTACCGCACCATAATAATTACATTAGGGACCATCCCTTAGACGGGAGGAAGGAACCCTGGGAACAAGGGGGGAGACGAGGGACCAAGTAGGGATGAGCGTCGAATCACACAGGGGCCGTGTTGCTCCTATATAATTTTTAGACAATTTTCTAAATTACTTAACTAATAGGAAACGAATGGTTTGAAACCGCCGATAGGGAACCGGGTGCTACTGTTCTCAAGCCTAGGCCACAAATACTTTCTTTTTTCCCCTATTCTATAGCAGTAAAAGATTTAGATTTTACGTGCTAAAACTATAAGTTGTTTAAATTCCACAACACGGGACTTTTAAACGCCGAATATTCGATAGTCCATTTACACGGGTTTTAATGACCTAGTCCGTACAATTCCGTTTGATTTCACTGACTGATGGCGTCAAAACCTGCCAATCAGTTACTAATTTTAAAACAAATCAATTTTAATAAATATATTCGAACAACATAAACTGATAGTTATACGGAAAGAAATTAATGTGTAATGGATATTGTGCACCCTATTCTAAAAATACTAATGAATTTTTTATGAATATAAATTCATAAAATTAATATAATATTATGCTCAATCTCTCTCTACATTTTATCCTTTGTATTGCTTTTTATTGATTCCATACATGTGTTGTATATTTTGTTGGCAGTGGATGGAAAATTTATAGTATTTATTTGTATTCGACTTGCCATATGGAGGGCAACTAAACCTGAAGATGATGGTTAAGTATGGAAACTCGGGTCGTGTAGTTTGTGATATTAGGTGGTTTGTAAGTTTTCATTCGAAAATAAATTTAGGAAGCGTAGGGAACTTTCCTTTGATAATTCTCTTCATTTAGTTTACATTATTATTAATAACTTCTTTCTCTTTGTTACCTTTATTTCAAATAGAACTTTGTACTGAAATATTGTATGCACTCAAAGGTCTAAAAGGCCAAAATTGGTCTACCAATATCATTCAACTTTACTGTTGTAGGCTTCACTTCGTAGGAGGTCTGAACTTTCGTATTCTTAATAAAATAAATTACTTAGTAATTTTCTACAATATGAAGGTTGTAAAAAAGTACTAAGTATTTTATTTGAGTATGAATACGTACTATTATTATTATTTAACTTCAAGCAATTTTTCTGGAACTCGGAATTCCTACAACTCTACACTTATTTCAGTTTCCAAAATACTTCAGTTGCATTCTTCGCGCTGCGCTTGTACTTTAATCCGAATACAAAGCCAACATTCTTTCCCGAAAAGAGATACGAACTCGCAACCTAAGACTGTATACAGCGCACTAACCTAACAGTAAATTCTTCTCCCACATCTTCCAACTCAGGCAAAATTCAACTAATCGAAGTTCGACTGCATATATTGCACTGCCCTTATACTTTGATCTTAAGACCACCAAAATTCTTTCCGAAAAGAGGTTCGAACCCGCGACTTTTGGCTTGCCAGGTCGGAGATTTCGTACCGACATGGGTAACGTGTAGGCCTCAATTCCGTAAAGAAAAAACAAAATGTGAAAGAAATCGCCATCAAGCTCTATCGAAGAAGGATGAATCGAATGAATAGAAAAATCGATTAAATGTCGATGTTTCTCCACCTTAAGTCGAGGAAGGAAGCGAACGGAAAAAAACGAAAGGGGATGTAAAATTAGGCGTTCTTTCAAGCAACATAGTTAGCTAAAATATTATTTTGAAAGGTAAGGTGTCACAGTGATTTCTGAAGACCCTGGATTACGGACATGGAAGATATAATATTTGAATAATTAAAGATAGCTGCTGAAACATTTTATTGTCTTCAGAATGTTAATCAATGTTAGTCATTGCCAAAAGTATCCATGGTAGAATATTACACTGACACAGTTCTTACTGAATGGGCTCGTTGCAAACTAAATGGCATGACTTCAACTCTTTGGGTATGTCATCGACTCCGCCCTTCATGAATCATGTGCTTCCCGAGCCCAACGCTTTGGCTTGTAAAAAAAACGACGGATCGTAAAAAAATTAAGACTACCAATGAGATACGTATTGGGATAAAAATTATAGTTTGTTCCAAATAAATGAGAAATTGATAATTCATCCCGCCGCCCAGACCTTAATTAAACGATAATCATTGGGAAATGAGATTAAATGCTGGTATAATTTTCTTTCCCCCAGAATGAAGGAAGAACATTGTTCTCATCCCTGCTTAAATTTCCTCTGATACCAAAATATCAGCCACGAGGGCAAATATCTTCTCGAGCGCTATAAAACAAAACCAATTAATTCCTCTTGATGACTTACGTTCGGGTCTTGTATCCTCGTAATAACCATCATTATTTTAATGGCTTTCTGCATTTAACTGTTGGCTCTTTATTCGTTACTTTTTTAAGGCGTATCAGCTAGCAATTGGTTAAGAAATCCACTGCCACAGTATCAAATACGCTGGATTCGTTGACTACGGTAGACTTTGCAACAGATGTACCCCCGGTAGAATCGTTTAGAAAAGTTTTCTACCGAGCGGAACGGTTGCACAATCCGAGTTTGTCAGGTCTATACTAAGTGGGAAGATGACTAAGACTAACATTTCCTCGCTAGCCAAGGTGATTTGAAGACTGCCCCAGACTGTACTGGTTTCTGCCGAATTAATCCATCTTGTACTATTAAAATTTCGCAACGATTCCAGTTATTAAGAAAGTAAGTATATCAGGCGTCAATTTGTAAACACTTCCATCATTCATATTACACAAAGAAACGTAGCAAAATTTCATATTAATTTATTTGGTGTTGACTTTTTTTCGACACGACATGTTCATCAAACATTTCGTCACCTTGATGATGGTCAACACCAAATAAATTAGTGACAATATTCGGTTACTTTACCTATTCAACGCGAGTTCTAGACAGTTCTTCAGACCATAAGATTCAGGTTGAAATTACTAAAAACTGTTGGATAACGTGACCCAGGGCGGGAGAGCCTAAACTTATGAGCAAGCATAACGCAAGTCAGTTGAGAAATATAACAGCTAATGTAGAATGCAAAGAGAAGGGTTTTATGCATTATATTAGCAAGGATGAAGATAATAATTCTACCATCCTTCTGCTTAAAGTACCAATGATGGGTGTGATGGAATTCATGGAAATGAAAGCCTTCTTCATTACGCCAAAAACAGTAAAATATCCTGTCTTCAACGAATGTTGTGTAAGCCTAAAGCTTGTTGATAATGGTTTACTTTTAGACATAAAAATGAATGAGTATGATATAAAGGTAAAATGATTAAGTACAAAGGAGAATAAGCTAACACGAGAGTCACATCGAGTGCTATAGCAGAAAATGTATACTACGTTGTATTTAAGCTCAAAGTTAATGTAATAAAAAATACATCTAATTCACTTAATTACTCTAGCAAAGGGACGGGTGAATGGAGCCTAAAGCAGGATGGTAGGATATCGACAAGGTTTTCTTTTTTTATAGATAATTTACGACTATAGACGTCTGTAACGATGCAGGAGGCAGTGCTTTTTTCTTTCAGATTCTCATCTTTCAGTTTGTCGAAACAATATTTCCTACAGTTCGTAAAAGTCCTGAAAAGAACCTCTTTGGTGTCGAGCTTCAGCAGGCGACTGTCTCGTATCTTTTTAAGGCTCACCAGGGATCTGATTTACTCGTCACCCTGAGGTTTTGACCTCTCCCACCTCATACCACGGCGTCCCTAGGGACTTCAAGTCTCCGGAGACAACACATGGACTCAACCAAGAGAAAGGCGCCAAAAGAAAAATCTGGAATAACCAACGAGAGTTGAACCTCCGGATTTTTGTGTCATTTTTATGCCTGTAGCAGAGATAATACCCCCATGAAAATTCCAACCCAAGAATAGATTTTCCTTGAGTCTGTAGGGGATATGTGAACCTCACTGATGAGTAGTTCCATTAATTATCAGCGATATTAGAAAATGTGAATATGCCATTCTTAACACATAGACCTGATCCTACGGAATACACTCGTAGATGAAAACTGCCACTTGACTTCAACGAGCCCCATTTACTATAGAGCAAGCCATGAAAACAGCTGCTGTCATTTTATATCTTTCGCACAATTTGCAGATGAATCAATTTGTTACCTAAGACCAAAATTTTGCTCAAAGAGAACAGTACAATAATTAGCTCAACGAGTAACACACTTTTTCCTAGGAAATCATGGGTTAGAAAATATAAATATATAAGATGGTTTTCACCACCACCTATCGTTAAAAATTGCACAAAAACTATAGCATTTTTGAAAGATGTTATCAATTTATCGTTCTAGCACTACCACCCGCAAAGTGATATATCTCCATATGGCATTATGTAATTCCACAAGATAACTTTTTGAAAAAAATACAAAGGTAGAAACAGATACAGTACCTATTATTTTGAGGAATTTTATTTGCAGAAGCAATCGAGTTCAAAGCTTCAATACGGCTAAATAATGGGATAGAGCCAATAACTTCTTTTAAGACAAAAAACTTTCATGGAAAAAAACAGAATTACGCTGTTGACCCGCCATAGTTACACGATCGAAAGTTTACAACTTTCAGCAACATTATTTTACATGCAGAACTATGATTTGTAACTCATGATCAAATGATACGAGAAAAAAGGCTTACTTATGTTCTGCATAATGAGTAGTGGATGTCAAAAAATATCTTCTGGCGGAAAACACAAGAGCAAGAATAAGCGCAAAAAAATAATTTCAACTTTTGCCTTATCCATTAGATCTAAGCATAATACAGTGGCGGGCAGCAGTATCATAGGTTGAAAAAAGACTACCCATTACATTCTGAACTGGAAATTACACATTTTTGAAGTAAATTCTATGCTTTCCTCCCACCATTTATTATGATTCTGTTCGATTCATTCTTCGGTATTCACAGCAGAGACAGTAGAGCATCAAAAAAAGGACGAAGAAGAGTAAAATGACTTACTTAAGGGAGGAAAAAATATTATCCCAATTCGAATTCTTCAAATTCAGCATCGATGATTTAAGAATTCCGGCCGGCATAATAATCATGGGACTTCGCAAAGGCTAAGAGCCGGACTTGGCATATTTATGGTGATTGCACTGAGTCAGATGATATCCATTTTCGTGTTTCGTAGTTTTATTTAAATTGAATAAGATTCCACAACTGCCTTGCAAGAAAGGCATGCTTAATTTTATTGAGACTGTTTCCTCCGAAGCAGAAAAACCCGCCGTCCTTGGATATGAATTGCCAAGAAGTCATAAGGATGCTGGAAACAATAGGAAAAAACATTTCCAGGGAAAGTCCATTACAATACACACATTATTTAAAACTAATAATGTTTTGCCAAACCACCTTGAGCTTGGTATATGACGGGATATTCCAGAAAATATCCTGAACATTTTCCCGCCAGAGGACTCCGCGAATTAAGCGATCAATAAGATACACCATCAGGAGTAAAGATATTTTTTATGATGATCCGCAAACAGATTCCCTAGCAAAACTTAGCATTTTATTTCTACTTCGATGATTAAGCCTAAATTACTTCAGGATAAAAATTTTTGACATTGATGGAGACGTGGTTTTAGATTTTTGCAAATTACCGTCCGAATATTTTCTTATCAACATAGAGGAATTGAAGTTTTATCTCATCCAACCTAATTTTTAATGCAAACTCTATCCTAATTAAACATTATCAATTTGTGTACGTCAATGCCTGAGCACGACACATCTCCAGTCCATATCCATCCATGTTTCCCGTTGTATGAAACAAATATATTTGATTAAAAAACGAAAATAAAATAACTTCAATAACTGATTAAAACTTTCGCAGACTATGTCACTGATTAAAATAATACATTAAGGATATTTTCCCCGCCAAGGATTGATTAAAATCCAACGTTTCCCCTCCAATGCCGGAGGGTTCTTTCGTAGGAGCGAATTAAAATGAAGTTGGCAGCTTAAAAAGGAATATTTCAATTTCTCGTAAAATAAAGAGTGAATACAAGAGGTAAGCGATAAAATCATCAGCGTTAATCGTATGCGAGTACAAAAATACGTTCGGAAATTGTTTTAACGCCGAAAAAATCATAAACAAAAGGATAATAAAACTTCCGAAATCCTGGGAGACATTATGAATAGGTAGAGCTCTGACGGACCTAATCAAAAGTGTCCTAAATTGCTTAATACTTGCTACGTTTCCTCAGGCGCACCCAACGATTCCTCCCGGACTTTCGCGACTGATTCAATTTTACACAGAGCCTTCGCAGCAGTCTGAGAACTGCGTCCAAACTACACTCTTTTTGAAGATCACATATGAGGAGGGCATGCGTTTCGATCCCAAGAGAAAGAGATAAAAAAATAGCGGAGGGTTTAGCTTGGTCTTCGCGCTCCAATTCGCCCGACTTCTCGCGCTTAACGCCCTCCGAAGGTGGCTGCAGCTGCACAAGCTCCGCGCGGGTTCCCTCGGCAAGAAACCAAGGAGTCAGGGGCAAGTGGGGGAGAGACGGGTGGGTGTATGGCCTAAAGGAAGTCAGAAAGTGAGGATGAGAAGCAGGGTTCAGAGTTTAAGGGAGAAAAAATGATGGGGAAAAAGTGTGACACACTGGAAAAGGCACATGGCCCACACAGGAAAGACGCCGGGGTTGGTATACATGGTCGTGATGGATGGGCGCCAAAACTGAGCTGACCCTTTCCCTCACCCGAGTCCTACCGCCCACTCCACAACTCCCACAGAACCCCTGGTTTCGGAGGGAAAAGGCAAAAACCCTAACTCACACTTTCCCGCTGATGGAAAAAGGGTGGAAATAGGATACAAACCAAGTCGGTCCCCGACATTTTTTTTCATTTTCTCAGACTCCTTTGTCCATCTTTTTAGAAGAGATGGGAATCACCTGCGGTGGGCAAGACCGTCGCTGCACCCTCGTAACTTCTTGTCAGGCCGTCACATCTTGTCACCTCCTCAGCCCAACCTCGTCTCCTTCTTCCTTTGGGACCTTTGCCTCATCTCCACTTTCCATCTCCCCATGTTTTCCCGACTGTATCTTTTTCTCCTCCTTTTGAGAGCACAACATCGAGTGGAAAATTTTCTTACACCTCTACGTCTTTCAGGACCACTTAAGCTTCACCACTGAGCCGCCTAGATTTTTTTTTAATTTCAGGTCGGGGGAGGGGTGGGGGAGTGTTTTTTTTACTACGATTGCTCCATAGAGTTTCATTTATGTTTGCATTGATTGAATCCGCAGCAAAAAAAAATAAAGTGATACAAGCCACAGATGTTTTTATTCGTGGAAAAAACGACCTAAGATAGAATTTGTGCCATTTTCTTCGAAGGATGAAACGCTATGACTTCGAGAGACAACTGAACACTGTATTTTTGTTCCTTGAGCGTCCAACTCTTGATATTTAATCACTGAAGGGTGTTTACCGGAAATGAACGTAATCCAACGTCCCCGGAAGTATTCGATAAGCATACAGTAGTTAATGCCCTCTATTCATCGCTTAATGAGATGGAATGAGCAGTCTCACCAAGTTGAAATGGGTAGCAATAATACAGACGAAAGAGCGTGTGCCATAAGTAAATAATTGCCAAGTGCGGCTTATCTTCATCTGCTACGTCACAATTACTTGCATAACGCAAGGTTTCCCACGAAATACTTGGAAAAGAGTAGTTCCCTAATGAAAAATAATTCCGATCTTAACAATTACGCCAACTTATCCTTGGTTTGTGTATATTTTCGCACAAGTTATAACAACCATAAACCTTTGTTGGCAAGAAACTTCAGTGCTTGTTAAAATTCTTTAAGAAATTAACGTATTAAGGAGGACCAATTATGACGAAGTAGGAAGCGTGTCTCATCTTTTTACGGATAAAACAGGCCTAGTGCGCATGCTACAGGAGTGGCTGACTTTCCCAGATTTTTCATACCAACTACGAGCACCTCATACAATGCCCAATGCTGGCGGCTTGATGCGATTGTAGGATTTCTCATTCTGTGATGACTAAAGAATTATTTATTACATTTATAGCTCATAATTTCTTGTGTATACAAGCTTTATGACAACTAGGTATCCAGTTTCATGTGGATAATTTCATGATTGGCAATCGGTAATTAAAGCTTTAATAAGCATACCACGACAAAAATCGTCACGGACAAGTAGCCATTCAGTCTTTCCTTTTGTGTTCTACATATAAATTAGAATCAAACACATTATCTTTGCCTTTCTCCTTAATGGCTTTACATTACTTCATGCAGTCTTTATCTTTACGCAACGAGCGCTATGCGCCACTCGAGCGACAATTGCTCAGGTTAATAGGAATGTATTGCATAACGTTAGTCGCAGTTGACGTCAAAGGATCAGCATGGATTAGTTTCTAATCGCATTTAATTGAAAAATTTTTATGTAAAATTAATTCAGACGATAAACATAAAGTAAGTATAAAATATATTATATTATAAAACGGGTAATAAACCCATTTACAATTACATAGCTACAATTGTGCCCTTGCTTTTAAGGGCAAAAGCGCACTTCCAATGCATCAACGAAACTTTTGTTGAAAACCCCGGGACGCATATAAAAAATTACAAAGAAAATCAATTATTCTTTCCCTATATCCCCGGTTGAAAATATTTACAATAGAATAATATGGAAATCATGCAACATTAGTTCATTTTCAATTTTTCCTGTGCTCAAATACCATCCGAAATTCGTTTCCTATTCAATACCATTTGAATCGGTCTTTCATAACATGATTATCTGCGTGACTGAGTTGATAATCGGGGTTCGGAAAATTTATAATGTGGGAGGAAAAGGAATAGGGTATGGGATGTACCCATTTACAACCATGAGTAAGCTTAAGGGAGAGCTTTGCAAGGGTAGCAGAACCGGATATTAAGGGAAAGAGCGACCACAGTCACACAATCTACTGATAAGTCAAAGAAAGGTATCCTCATTTCTCAATAAAGTAATTACTAAATTGCATTCACCAGCTGAATAACTATAATTCCTATCTCAAAACAATTCTTGAACCTTTGAGATTTAAAGTGAGAGCTCAATCTCTCAGCAATAGTGCTTGATTATTAAAATATTTCGTAGTTCTTGTAGGAATTATGCGACAAGAATATTAGTTTTTCTTGGTAATTTGGCGTTGTGCAACTACGTATGTTTCAAGGTGAATGTTAATTACGTTTTTACTTATACTTCCAAGTGAAAACGATCATAATATATACACAGAACCATCGGACCCTGTGCCTACTTGCACGTATTTTTCTTATTTAAATAAATAAATTCTGTTTCCCACGAATTAAACCCAGAGCCACGCTATAAAAGTATTGTCGATTGTAAGAAGAGTTAGGCGAAAAAAATAGCGACACTTGCATTATCTTTGGATCTGGTTCGTCTCTGTTCTTTCCCTTTCCAATTCCGTCTTTCGTTCTTCCGCGCTTCCCTTTGCGAAACCCTCGAGCGTAATCATTTCCCTACCGACAAAACCATCCATTCGGACCTGCCATCTTATTTCCCCCAATGTGCGCGCCCGCTCAGAGAATTAAAGTTTTTTTTCCTCTCGCGGCATAAGATTCGAAAGAGATGGAAAAAAGCAGACCACAAGGTTCGACCTTCTGGGAAGGTTTTTTTTTGGGTCTTGGAGAGGTTGCCCATCTGTCTGCTGTCCCGCAGCAGCCGCTCCAGATTCCGGACGACTTGAGTCTCTCCCGACCCTCCAGTTGACTCCGTTCCTCGATCGTCCCTGGGGAAAAGGGGGGCCCCGCCTACTCCCGGTTTGAATCTTTCCGGAGATTTCTTTCGACCCGAGAGGTTGATCCCTTTCACGAAACCCGCCGGTCAATCCATCTTGTCAATCCTACTAGCTCTCCCCCTTTTGTTTTGAATAAACGACTCAAATGTCCCATGCGACACGAGATGTATTTATATTCCTCCCCGCGATTGTTTTTCCTACGCGACCTTTTTCTTTCCATTGGCCCGCCATCTCCCGCGGCCTTATATGGTTTCAGAGTTCGTAACCCGTTCTAGATTTCTTTACATTTTTGGCTAAGCTCCCCTCCCATGTCACCGAGGGGATCGTTATTCTCGTCACGTACACATTTCATAAGTGACGAGTCGGTGACAGTTCCAGTAGTACCTACTGTCATGTTTAACGACGATGTAAATCAAAGTGGATAGGTACGCGATTTAAAACGAAATGTGCGCTTATTAGTCGTGACCTTACTTTCACGGGAAATAATGGAATTTTTCAAAGCAGCTCCCTTTGTTCTATTTTGCTACCTACTATATATGTATGCCTAAAACATTACTTAGTCATGCACGGTGTTCCATTGTGGAAACATTGGGAGATTATATCAGATATGACGTGCTGCAAGAGTTTTTATTCGAGAGATTTAGTCCTTCTATCACACAACATGAAAAATTTGGAGTATTAAGGAGATGGCTACATGATAGGCACGAGTAAGGTTTCATAGACTCTTCCGCGAGCATACCAAACTGGTATACTGGTTATGAATAATAAAGAAATAAAAGATGATAATAAGAGATAAAGAAATAAAAGATGAAAAAGCAGTAATCAAGGGACCCTTTACATTAAAAATAAAGAAGTGTTCAACTACGACATTCTCGACGATGATTATGACTGTGAAATAATGAAGATAATTTGATGGTACTAAGTGCATTGGTATGGTATAATTTATAAATATCGGTAGTGGATAGAGATCAATGCTCACAGTTGCAATTATGAAAGGTGACTAAAAGAAGAAACCTCTTCAGCTGGGACAAATGATAGAATCACTAGTGTGAGGAAGTCTTCTAAAATTTGTCTAAATTAAAAAATCAGAATTAATACATTTTCATCCTCACTCTACTTCATTGAATATAAAACATTAATAGCGTCATAGTTGTTTCTTATCCGAGACTGTGTTCAGCCAGGAAGTCGATTCGTGCAGTGAAAACAGCAATCATCTAGTAAAAACAGCTGGCACAAATAACTCTAGAATTCACACATCAGGGGGTGAGGGCTAATACATTCCCTGCAAGGTTTCCCAGTGAGAACAGTCAACTAGAAATATCATGCTGATTGAGTTGAGCTTCCTTGAGCAAAGTTGTTTCACTCAGATGTGAATCCTAATCCAAGATCAGATGCCAAACGCTCCTCCACTACGCTACCACGCAATGCAATTTCTTAATTACCGACATATAGCTCGAATTATCGTTTTTTATCAAAAATATGCGTTTTAAAGGTTACCAATGATATGAGGAAGGGGATATTTCTTCAGGGTTGTATTGCCCTTACTTTAAAATATGAATCTGTATTTATCTCAGAGTATCAGCCTTCTTCGATGTGAGAATCGGAATGAAGTGTTCAGATCTGATCAGTAAAATTTTACGCAACCATGACTTAAGCCTGTTTCACGCGATACATGATCTAGCAAAAGTAAGAGGATACTCGCGAGTATGATGGCTATTCAGAATCGTGAGATACATAACCAGCATGCTGGCTAACAAGCACGCTCGCTATCATACTCGCTGAGCTACTTGATTTCGTAATTGATATGGTATAAGTTTCCTACTCACTTGCAGTAGGACCGAGTCGCCTTCAACCAATCACGTTAGCTTTTACAGTCGCTGTGCAATCTTCGCTTTATGAAATCACCGCCATCCATACATTCTTTCGGCTATTAGTAATTTTCTGGCCACGAAATCAACAATAAAAAAAATGTCCACACAGTTGTTTTGGTCACCTGCTGCCATAGATAGGTTAATTTAAAATAATAGGAGACATACGCTACGAAGTGAAGGAAAATATCGCTTTCTCGTCAACTTAAGTTCTATGATCGTGGGAAAACTTTTAGGATGGCTCCAATCATACCTGATTCCGTCCTCAATATCAAGTATCAGCTAGCATACTAGGCCTTGTGCTGGATCAAGCACAGCGTGAAACAGGATTTAGAGAATGAATAATAGCCTACGAGAGAGATGGAAGCCTGGTCTTCTAACTCAGGGTAGATTCGACGTGAGTCGCGGGTTACTTGATATCTGAAGAAGCAATTAAGGCTGACGCGAGCGTGACGGAATCCACGTCAACCAGTAGGTACCTGCCCCGAGGAAAAAAATGTTCTCCGACACATCTCCTCACGTATTTGTCACCCTCTGCGACCTGATATCGCCGCATCTCACAACGCACGCCCTCTTCTAATTGGGATTATTCAGCCTCGCTTTCTCTTTTTCACTCGATTCGAAATTGGGAATTGGTGGGAAGGGAAGAGTATTTTCGGTCCTTTGACATCCCTCTCGTCCACGTCCTACCCATTGTCCGACCTTTATCCCTCCTTCGCGACTGCTGCGAGGAACGTCTAAACCATTCCTGCCCTGATGACGGTCCTCCCTTTGTTTCCTCCCCTTCTCTGCTCGACCATCCTCCCTTCCCCCACCCCCTCAAACCAACCCCTCACTTATCTCGCTTCCGAACGCCCCACACCATGTCACATTTCACGTCCGAAAGAACACTGACTTCGATGCCTTTAAGAATTCCGCGCTCGTGCTTGAGAGAGAGAGGATATAAAATGCCATCCCTCCTTCCATTGCCACTCTCTCCTCCCAAACTCCGCGGCAGACGAAAAACAAAAGTCGGTCCACACTGAACATAAGGACACAAGAACGTAACTTGAGACAGTTGAACTCGAGGAGATTGAAATACACTGGAGGCGCCATCCAGGAGATTTGCACGAGGCCAGAAGTCTTCCATCTTATTTAGTCAACTTAAGCCACATTGGAGTGGGCTTCCCTCCTCCAAAATTAATTTTAAGCATTAATAACAGAGGCTCTTGGATAACGTTTGTTAATAGAGATAAATAGAGAGAATGGGATTGAGGGTAATTGATTCAGAGATCAAAGCAATAGTATTTGAAAAGGAGAATGGGAAGAATGGTTGTATGATGAGGGTGATTAGTGAAATAATTGGTTAAGTGGATAGTTTTGTGTACTCTGGCCGAATGTTTATGAAATATGCAAGGATAGATGAAGAGATCAGTCCAGCGAATACTGGAAGGAAAGCCTTGGATAACAGTTGGAGTATATCAAGGAATGAATATTTGTTTAAGGTAGTAACAATTACAGTGTACAAAAGTATACTCGTTGCCACTTTATTGTATGGTAGCGAAACTTGTGTATGCCAGGATAAGCAGAAGAGTGCGTGAAATGCAGTGGGTATGGGGTACCTGAGAACTGTTTGCAGTAATAGCAGGATGGATAGGTTTGGGAATGTGTAGGTGATGAAAGAATGTGGAATGGATGTTCCGGTAATGGACATGAACGAAAAGGAGTGTGCTTCGTTGGTTTGGCCATGTCGAGAGAATGGATGAGAATCGAATAACGAAACAAGTATATGATAGAGGAGTGAATGGTGTGAGAGAAAGTCGTGGACCGACAAAATCTTGGGTGAATATGGTGGAAGAGACTCTTCAGAAAATGAATATTAGGAGTCTTAAGAACAAGAGGGCGTGCATGAAGCCATGTATGAGTGTAACTGAATCAAGAGAGATATGCAAGGCAGTGCGAAAGAAATTACTGAAGCAGAAGTCAGCTTTACAGGCCTATCACGAAAAATGAAACTTTTTAATTGCACCTACCCGAAGAGGGAACGGCATGATGGGTGTGCATGCACATCAATCATCAACGGTTCCTACCATTCGTTCAAATTTCAGCGACAATTCCTAAAATAAATGCCCTTATAATCAACGCCACTCTTTCACGCCGAACACTATATTCAGGGGAGTTTCGTAAATGAACAAACTTTTATGGAATCGACTTTAATATTTATTCTAACTGCTAATTATAAGTTACGGTTCATATTCCAACCTAAATCGACCCATAAAGGAAGTCAACTTAAGGAAAGAGAAGTATTCTCACTGTTTGATTTTGAAGGCACAAGAGGAGACGGCCTGCGCTTACGTCATGTCCTTGAGTTCAATAAGAACCGGCCTTTAGTAGAAGGGACGAAGATAAAGAATGGTTTTCATTATAAGTTCACGTCTAATTAGCGGTATCAAAGACATATTTTGAGTTTCCAGTGCTTGACCGGCAGTTCCGACACTTATACAACAACTTAGCATGAAAATTGTGCACAACAACGGAAAATATAAGAGTATGATATGGTCGAATTTAAATTCTCATTGATTCGTTGCAAAATAGTTTGAGGGAGATTTTTCTCTATTCATGGTCCATATACCATAATCGAATTTATATTTGAAATCAAAGCAGTCGTAAGGAGCATGGAGTAAATATAGCTATACTATTGACGAAAAAAGGTTTGCTTTTACGACCAAACTTCTTATTAATGATCTAAAGAGATATTTGATGCTTTAACTTCACTTAAATGTTTCGCGTCGTGCGCTGATTACACTTTAACAATCGAAGGTTTTTTTGCGATTTTATAAAAATGTAAAACGGTGAATGATTATTTAACTAACAAAATTGCGAAAACTTACGAAACACATACCTTAAAATTTCTGACAAGATCTTCAAGTATCATTATTTCAATAAATTCTCTCATGAGCGCACGGACATCCCATATATCTGGGAGAACGACATCAAATTTTGGCAAATATCTGGAAAAGTAGGGAAATAATTCACTGATATTTCAATACCATTAGAAAGAATAGACCTTTTTCTTGATAATGATGCCAAATTCATTAAATTTTATGCGAATTGATATCTCCCTCAACTTACCTGAAGACACAGGCGATTGCAGTTTGAGCTAAGTTACTTAACGTTATATAATTATATAGCATATTCAAGCATACTCAAGTTAACGTTTCAGTGGTAGGTATGGAGGACGGACTATCTGTAGACTAAGGAGGGTGGGGAGTTTTGGGAAGAGAGGGGAGGTAGAATTGCAAAAAAAGGGTTGAAAGGAAGAGTGGGCAGTTGTGGGAGGGTGAGTTGGTGTCGTCCGAGATGGGAGACCGCTGTCCGCCTGCTTACGCGAGACGATGTGGAGCTGCGGCTCTTAATGGGATGCGGGAATCTGGTTTTGAGCTGTCGAAACGGATCGCTTCGTCTCTTGGACATATCCTTTGGTTTGCGCGCTTCCGCCAACCGACCATTCGCTCCAATTCTCTTCTCTCTCGTCAGCCGAGTCCTCAAACCTCGAAAGCCCACTCGGCCGCCACTCACATCGCCCCGCTCCCAATTTTATCTCCACCACCCCTAAGAGAGAGAGAGAGAGAGAGAGAGCATAAAACCCACTGCGTCCACGCACCCCTCTTTACCCAGAATCCCCCTCGAAGCCGTCAGCACCAAAAACCCTGAGCCTGCTCCCGACGTCTAACTCCCTCTTCCGATTGGGAGGATATGGTATTTTGAGGAATCCGTGAGAACCGGAGACAAAAATCACGTCATTTCCGATGCGACGGCTGAAGACAAATGCGAGGGAGCAGATTGGATAATGGACGAAGGTTCGGTCTGTAGTGGACGGGGTGCTTGCTCGCAATGAGGAAAGGTCTCTGCTAGTCCAGTAAAAAATAAGGAGTCTGTCATTGACGTCAGTAGAGGATATTACTGAAAATTGTTGCCTCGGAAATTTCTCCAACCGATAGGCTTGATCAGAACGCAAAATTACCGAGGAGATATCCGGCATATCACCGGTCAACGATCTATCCTCCCAGATCCATGCTATAGAGATTTTTATAATTATTAAAACACCTCAGTGGCCGATGGATCTATAGATGAACTTAAGTGTTTTCAAGATACGCTATTCTGATAAGCTCAGAATCGATCGTCTACCTAAGAAAAATCACATACTCAAGTAGCATTAATGCACGGCACACACACACCTATAACATCAATAATATTGAGTGAGATTAAATATTCCCTATAAATATTTACTTCAAAATGGGTTTTCAGCCGCGTCGTGAAAATCAACACAAATTACTTCAACATTTCCAGAGGTTTTCCATTGAGCAGTGGCTATTCAGAATATCTTATATTGCATGAGCTGCATTATAACCTTTGATAAAAGTTATAATACTGATAAAAAATTGCAGACATGTCCACTATGCTCTCTACCTGTTATGGGTACACCGTAAGAGTTCATATACCTGCGAGGTACATAAAACTATAATTGCTACCGATTCCACCCCAGCAAGATAGCCCAGCAAGAAAGCTCACAAAGTTGCAACTCGAAGGGGTTGGTCGTCAAAGTTAATTGCATTCAATATTTAATCCTATCTTTTATTTTTTTCAATATATCACATAGTGCAGTGCCGATTTCACATATCTAATTTGTATGATCTCAGATAAAAGTTAAAACACTGATTAAAAATAGCAGAGCTCTCTGAGATACTGTGCTCTATTTCTATCCCTACTGTGTCTCACGCAATTAAGAGCTAAAATATTTGGCACTCTGGCCCAAGTAAAGCGTTGTCAAATCCTTCTCCCAATGTCAATACGTAAAAAGATAGTGACCACTTTGATTTTATCTCAGATTGATTACTGCCCATTAGTATATGGTGACTTAACAAAAGAACTGGATACAAAACTTCAAAGAGCATTAAATGTGTGTATTAGACTTATTTATGATTCACGAAAGTACGATCACATCACACCTTGCATAAATGCACTACGGTGACTTACAGTTAAAAATCGAAGAGCATATTTCCTGGGTAGTCTTTATACGATATTTTAGACAGTAAGGAACCAGTTTACTTATACTCTCGATTTCTTTTCAAGGAGAGTTTTCAAGAACGGGTTTCTAGAGGGCGAAACAATAAACTACAAATTCCCATCCACCGGACTTGTGCCTTCAATAGGTCCTTCGTAGTAAATGGTAGCAAATTATGGAATGCCTTATCTAGTGAAATACGTAGTTCCAAAAATAGCCGAATATTTAGGCAAAGACTCTTTAACTACCTGTTTCTAAAACAAAGTTCACGCTCTGATCTGGCCTTACCATAATAAATGTAATTTAATGTAATGTTCAAATGGCATATTTGTACAAAATTTTGTCTCTGTATTAGTTTATGCATTGTCTTGTAGAGTTGCCTATACCACTTTATTTTTTCTTGTTTTGTTTGTATTACCTAAAAAAAGGTCCGCTAAATACTGGAATATTTGCACGATACGGACGATAATTCTCTTGTAAATTTATAGAATGCTCATATGAGGCTGAGTAGCCTCCGAGTATGTTTCAAATTTTTGTTAAAACATTCTGTATTGTAATTACGAAATAAAATATTTTCTCTCTCTCTCTCTATGCCTGTTATGGGCACATCGTGAAAGGTCATATACCTGCGCGGTACGACTAGTATTGCTACCGATTCCACACTAGCAAGAAAGATCACGAAACTGTCACGGTAAGGGGTTGCACCGGAGTAAATCCACATTCCCTTTTGGAAAATCACTCAATTCCGCGGCCAGGATTCCTCCACGGCCGATGCGGCTGGAGACGCGAGTGGCGGACTCTCGCGACGGGGGCATACCACAAGGGGGAGAGGGTGGAGGAGGACTGCAGAGGCCATCCCCGCGTAATTTCTCACGTCCCTTCTTGTCCTCAGCCGCTGCATTACACCATCCAATCACGGAGCCGCTGCATCCGTGACGACCAGATTGAAGGAAGGAAAAGGAAGGAAGAAAAACAAGAGAGAAGGGGACACATCCACTCGGTGCATACGTGATTCGTTCCTAGCCGTCGAAGAACGGACTTCGTGGAAAGAAGGCTCTCTTTTTACCCTTTCTCCTTTTGAATTCAAATGATTTCGCCGAAAAAAAGTAATTTGGAAGAACAAAAGGGGGGAAGGAGGGAGGGGGGGGGTGTCAGAGAGTTGGGGGGTGGCAGAGAGTTGGGGGGTGGCAGAGAGTTGGAGGTGGATCGGTGGGCAAAGAGATTTTTTGACGTGGATTTATTACCGGAGTTGTGAGGGATGAAAGCGTGGAGGGTTGCTCTGGAGGAATCGGAAAGGAGAGGGTTAAACTCCGAAAAGGAAATCGATGAAGAAGGGGCAATTGATTGTGATAACTTCGATGCGATTCTCAAAAAAGCAGTGCAGTTACTTCAGGGGCGTCACTCCTCTGCCATTCGCGAGAACGTAGGAAATCAAAAGTGAATCGATTACCACTTTTAATGGTCGCAATCCGTGAGCAAAAAAAGCCAATCTTGAACGAGTTTACATTTTCCAACGTGAAGGTAATAAATTCAAGTTTCCGCCCTTACTCCTGCCTCATTGGGGCGCGTGGTAAGAGTGTTAATGCGAGAAGTGGGAGGGATTGAAACGAGAGATCTTTTAAAAGGGTGTTGCGCGGAGGAATCTTGAATTCAGCGCAAGCATTTCGACGTGGCTTATTTATGGGATAAGTAGGCACTGATGTGCTCCCACTCTGTTGCCCATCTTCACGCGCTTTAATGTTGCGGAGCCATTCAATGCGGTCCGGCCATTCCAAATGGATTGAGCGCCAGCAGTGCTCTTGTCTATCGGCACGAGGAAGAAAATATTTCAAACGCGTTCATGATCTGTTGCACGCAACAAATGTCATAGAGGAAGGTCAGTAATGGAGCAACGGACTGGTAAATTTGTATAAAGAGCATCGCCATGCTGATTGATTGCCTTTACATGATTGTTTGTAAACCCTACAACTAGTAACAAGACAGTTACAACTATGTAGTTACAAAACTTTCAGGGTCTCGGAGAAGCAGTTCGCAGCCTGTAACACCTCTTTCGATCCAATTACCTGGAAGCAACCCCTTTTACCGCACGAATAAACCAATCACAACGAATTGCATTATCATAAATCTCTCTATAAAATACACAGAATTTAAGGCATATTGTTTTATGGCCATATACCATATACTCAATTACACAAGGCTCGGAAAAGATATTCCCAGGGCCAAAAGCTCCCGATCTTGTATTTCTGGATTCTAAGATCAGGTTTTAATTCGAATGGAAATTGAACAAGAAAAGAAAACATATAAAGAGATGATAGATAGACGATTTCTGTTATACGATTGAAGACGATATTGCTCATATAAGACATTCAAAAAAGTATCTCCTTCCTCTTTACCGCCAGAACATTGAGTTATAATTAAATAAATCGCATACATTTAAAAATGTTTCCCAATCTGGTCTCTACTGAATAACAACGACGACTACTGAGTAGTCATAAAATAAATTGATAATTAATATTCGCAACCAGCTCTCTGAGCAAGAGAAAAGTAAAAGTGATAACAAGTGCGCCATCTCCATTAATCTATTCAATTAGTTCTGTTAATGAGTTTCGTTTGAGGAGAACTGGTTCACTACCGCTCGCAACGATGGCCATGTGCGGAAGATGTTGGAATACAAAAAAAGTCGCCGGGCACATTTTTATTTTTGTCGCCGCGCAATCAATTGGTGTCTGTCAACGCCTTTGATTTATTCCGTCCAACGAGCAAGGCCACCCACGATGCATCCGAGACATGAAGCGCAAGAAGAGCACTTGTGGTGCATCTTGGTTTCCGGTTTCGATCGCTTTCGAGAGTTACGACCTGCGAAAGAGGCGCATTAATTCATACTACAAAGCAATTTTGCGAGCTTGAACATGCAACTCACGCTATGTACGATAAATTAAACCTTTTCGATCATTTAATTGACTCGCTGGTGAATGGAATCTGTAATGTTAATCCATTAAAAGATGAAATAAGTGCGGAAATATATCCCATATAAAAGCACAGTCAAAATATCCACCTTGATTACCAGCGTATTTAAGTTAATCACAAGCACAAGGGTGCGACCACAAGTTAAAGAACGGACAAACTCACTAAAAATTTGGATTTATCCCTTCAGTAGCCATGTGATTAACCGTTTCCACGCCCAATTACCGCTGGGTAACTCGAACGATAAGTACTCGTTCGACTAATATTTCGAGTACGTGTGTAATCATATCGACAGTCATACGTCACTGCTCATTATCTTGAGTCACCCCTTGGAAATTCGAAGTTTAAAAAACCAGGAACCAATTTGGATCCTGAAAGCATCTTAAACTTAAGTTCCATGGAAATGGCCTAACGCCGTTAGTTTGAACACAACCTAGAAGTGATTAAAACCTATGATATACAAACATAACGGTGAAATATATTTCCATGAAATTGCGTATTCTACCTTTGCTATAAAAAATGTCGCAACACCAAAACACAGCCAGCCATCTCCTGTATTGGCCGTTTCCCTAAAAATAGCTGAAATGGCAAGGGATCAAATTGATAAATTTTACACATATGAGCAACAGAATATCAGGATACACTCACTGTCCCCTGAAAACATCACCAAACCAGTTGCATTCATCATGCATTCACCAGGTTTAAGCCATATCCTAAGAAATGGAAAATATTATTTTTTTAAGGAGACAAATTCTCAGACTTATTCTTCCTTTATTTGGGAAAACCTTTCTTCCTTATTTTCCAGCGAAAAAACTCTCCTTTTTCCCCTGGCCTTTTGGCTGGCCATTTCTGTGACCAGAATTTTCCCAAACAAGTCGAAGGCAGAGTGGGACACAATTAACACATTGAGGGAGGATTTCGCCTCAGGACCAAATCAGCGGACAATAAGACCTTACCCAAAATTTAACTCTCTTCCATCAAAAAAATATCCCTGAGATCTTTTGGGAATGGAAAGCAAAGAAAAAAAGGAATCTATTGAACTCTATTGTAAAAACGGAGCGAAATTTTAAAGCCCCCACCATAATCCTCTTATCTCGCCCCCAGGTCTGTCCCACTGCCTGCTCAACAATGCCATTCCGGAGGCAGGTGTCGGAGGCGTGGTGGGAATGAGGAGGGGCGGGGCGGGCCGGGGGGCGGTGGGGACGGAGACCTCCGCCTCCGACCAGCACCACCACCACCGCGGCGGGGCCGGAGTGAGGACAGAGGCGGCGGACGGCCCGTCACCGTGCGACAGGCTCGAGGAAGCCGTCGAATCAGCCGAGAGGGCCACCGTCATAGACTTCCCGCCCAGGATAACCGGGAAATGGGTGTCCGAAAGGTAAGAGAAACGAACCAACTGCTATTATTCACTTTCCCTTTCAGGATCTCTCGTTGGCCAGCAGTTACGGATTTGCCATACTTCAGTAGAGTGTGATAGAATTGAGTTGACGGTATGAGCTCTCATAGGGATTTGTTTCTTGTGCAAGTCTCCATGAGACCGGATGTGCGGTGTTGCTAATTAGCAGCAGGAAAATAAACATAGTGCTATTGCAGTATAATAACTTCATAACTAGAAGTCTCCGAATATGCAAAGATCATTCCCTACATTAACTTCATTAAATATGCGTTGGTGTTGTAAATGGTTGCAAAATGGTGATGTTAATGGTTGCCTACGAGGCCTAGGGGTTAGCATACGGAGCCTAGGTTTGGTAGTAGCGTTCTCCATACGGCCAATACTGTCAACTATATGTGGAACGCTCTATAGCCCACCCAGTGAGAAATGGGTGGTGGCATCAGCGTGGGTTCCACGTTGATGCCACGTTGATATGTGGAAATATGGTGGTGGTGGATATTGAGTGGCTGAACCAACGTGGGATCCACCTTGACTTTAAGTGGATCTATGGTGATGGTGAATAATATTAAATATTCAACGTAATTTCTGCTTCGTGGAATATAACTCTGGTGACATTTCATAGTTTATCTGGTTTATCATCCTGAAACAGCGCTAGTTATGTAAAAATGCATCGGAAATTGTATTTTGCAATTATATATGTTATTCGTGGAACTGGATTACATTTATGTATAATAGAATAAACGATTACGAAGAGGTATCTCTGTTATAACATATTTTATATACCTATGCATGTAACATTTATTATTTCAAGATGCAAGTATGCAAGGCCGTTTTACACGGTACATTTGTTTGTACAAACCCTTCGGTAAACTCTTGCATGAGGCAAAAGGTATCGTGTAACGCGGCAAATTGTATGAAGGCTTGTGCGAATGTTTCGAATGCCTGAATGGAAAATAGAACCTGTACTAATTTTGTTGAGACAAACGTACAATCTCATGTACATTCGTTTGTATTACATCTTTCCTCGTGTAAAACGGCCTTTAATATGAATTTTGGTACAATTGTAACGAACTAGAATTAATATTATGTTCAACGATAATATTACCTGCTTTTGTATGCTTCTAACAGCCATTTTCAAGCACTTGTGAACAACTGCACTAATATCTTGGAACAAAATATTTGTAAACAGTTCACTCTAGACCAAGCACGAATACACAGAATAATTTAAATTCCCGGCTATGTTGGCCATGAATGCGCAAGAATTAAGTTATTTGCATAACCTATTATATTTCAAGAACTGCCGTTGCCGAGTGGGTTAAAGCGCTAGGATGTACGAATGTGATTTAGCAATATGAGTTCGCGCTCGGGCGGAGGCGTTTTTTTTCGGTCGAATCTGAATCCAAATCAGCCGCGAATTTTGCAAGCAATGCTGTCTAGTGGTCATAATAATAATATTTTACTATCCGTTGGAAAACATATTATTCCTTAACATATCCAGCAAATTTCCACGTTCCCACGACCCACGACCAATATCCACCTACTCTCCACCGGAATTTCCACGTCCCACGTTGATTCCAACACCTATTTCTCACTGGGTAGCTGGCTCAGGACATATTTGAGTGGATGTTAGGACTAAGAGGCGAGTTCCTATACTACCGATCAAGGCACAGGGAATAATTCATCGGAAAAATACACTTCCTGGGCTATTCCTGGGTGGTGCTGTACACTAAATAATCTCCAAATCCTTCTATCTCCAGAGGTGGGGATGTTGCATAGAAGGTGCTACTTTATAATTGGGCCAGATTTATCATCTAAGAAACTTTTATTTGTTTCATCAGTGTGTGCTTTTAAAAAACCACAGAAGCAAATGAGTAAACCTTTTGACAGACGTACTACTGGCGGAATCACTGCAGTGAATAAAAGGCAAACCTTAAATAAACATTAATAAAAATATTTCAGATTTCTTCCAGAAATTTCACGATATAAGCCAAAAGAAACATTGCTTTACCTTGCTTTCAAGTGGATACATTATTTAGAAATTTTAAAACAGAAAATCACCACAACATTATAGACATTGGGAATATGGTACTCTCATTCGTAGAATTTATATTACAATAGCCGTGCTGGTGGCGAAGAGCAAACGATCAACAAAAGGCCAACACCTTCATAACAAAGCTACATTTTAATGCATACGAATGAGAGTATCGTCTCATTGAGGACAGAAATATAGAAGCGATAGGTTATTTTAAATTTTCATCTACTTTAAAGAGTCAGAATCTCGCTTATCTTTTCATATCCTTTAATAATTTCGGAAGCTCACAACAATAGCTAGAGTTAAAGGAATTTGATATAATCGAGAAAACATGAGTGGCGGAAATCGTAGGGGAAATAAAGTTTGGAAGGATTTTTTTTCTCTTTCTTCAAGCCTGCCTGATCCAATTTCTTCCTTCCTGCCACTATTATGGGAAACGCGCATTTTCTTTTCCTCTTTCTATGGAAAAACTTTCGTCACTTTCCTTTCCAGAGCCGACCCGCTACGTGCACCCTTGGAGCAGAGCGGCGCGATATTCAAATATCTGTGATAAAGAATTCAATAAAAAAATGCTGCATAGAAAATTTGTAAATTTGTAATTTATGGAAATGTACCTCAAGATACGATGTCACATAAAGTTCGCACTACACCGCCTGTCGCATTGAATCGGTTACCGCATAGCTGAGTATTATTTCCGATAGATGAAGCATTACAACTACTTCGAGAAACTTGGAGAAACGCGAAAATTGCCACGAAAATAATCGACCAGGACCCGGAATCGAACCACGACCTTTGGCTTGCTGAAACAATACGCAGACCAGTCACGCTACCCAGGATTTCTAATTCTCGTGACAATGTTTACTGAAGTGAAGTACTACTGGCGTGAAGTACTATTTCCCTATGCGTTGCCATCCTTGACGCGAAAGTGAAGAGCAAGAGAAAGGCTTCGGTTCCATTTCTGGTCCAGGCCGACGTTTTATCGAGGCAATTTTCGCGCATTTCATCGCTATATTTTCGGCAGTATGATAATCACCGCGAACTTGAAAATGTTCACCAAGATGTAAAATAATTTTTTTAAACTATTCCAGATTAATTTGACTGACCAATTAATTTTAACGTATACTGAGCCCATCTAAAAGTAAAATGGTTAAAATGACCACTGTACCATGCACGATTGACCAATAAAATAAGAGTGACCTTGTACATACCAAGTGGTTTTCTGTAACATCACGGTAAACATCGTATTTCATTGTTTCGCATGATATTTCGCGAAATTCGGCAAGAAGCAATGCACGGACGATCGACACCTCATTGCGATATCCACGACATCTCGCGTAACGAAGTCGATGCATCGCAATACCACGCAGACTTTACCAAGGGGCCTTCCCCATTCTCGGAGCCTCAACCCTTTTCGCCCTCGCTGCGAAAATTTTCCGTTCCATCCCTTCCGAAAAGTTTTCCCCTCCCCTGCTCCGCCTCCCTGGAGCCTCGAGAGCCTCCTCCCTCCTCCGCCTCTTTGGCTCCCCCATCTCCCCTCCCTCCCATCTCTCTCCCTCCCTTTTTAAAGCATTCGTCCCAAGGGCGGGTCGTAAATCTTTCGACATCCACATACCACGCGAGCGATCCGGATGCTCCCGAGAATTGAAAAGAAATGAACGCGTTTTATTTATTTATTTCGCATCGAAAAGACTCCTTCAAGTTTTTTTTTATTCTTTTTCCACCACTTCTCCATCTTCCTCCTCCTCCATAACTTCTAGAATAACCTTTCTCAGGTCTTTCCTATCCCCGAATAATATTTGAATCTTATTCGCCCGTTCTGCTCATTATGCGCGGTGGATATTTCCAATCTTTCCCACATTTTTGCGTCGGCGCTGACGAAAAAAAAAGAGTTCGCAATACGCAGGGGCGAAATCTCTTGTGCGAACGGAATCGTTTTCTTCCGGCGGGCGGGATGAAACTAAAACGAAAAGGAGTCGGGGGTTTGGGGAGGGGGTGATTTTTCTTTCGTTGGGGTGGTGATGGTGGTGGCGAGAGAAACTCTGAGAATTCATCCCTCTAGATTGTTTCGGAGACACCTCGTCCGGAGTCGCCAGGGCGACCGCCGACGCCGTTTCCCGTCCCCCGCCGCGCCCTCCTCCCTTCAGAGAGCCGCCGTCGCTGGCGACAACGCCAGATTCCTTCGGATTCCTTCGTCCTCCTCGGCGCGTCCCTAAATGAATTGGAAGCATAAACGAAAAAAAGTGCCCAAAAGAGTAGAGGGCATTGAATCCTCTTGTTTCGAAGAGGCAAGCGTAGACCAAAAACAGGATAGGAAAGATTAAGTATTGTGAAGCATTTTGAGGAAAAAGTAAATAATTGTAATGGCTTGGTCCTAGACCGAGATATTCTCGATATATGCCTTGGTTTGAGGTGCCACTTGGAGGAATTCCTATATGATTATTCAATATTTAACGTCACAATTATATCTATCGCTAAATGTCACTCTACTGTCGCCATACTATCGCATCGCAATCGCCATTCTATCGTTAAAGGTCGCTTAAACATCTTTCTAGTCATAAATTAATAAAATGTATCGAAACTGGCCGAAAATAAAAAAATAAATATTTGTGGATAAAACATAGTTTCTCATGGAATCGTCGTACTACTCAAACTAGTTGAAAACTAGTGGAAAAGAAGCAAAAACGAATTCTTCCATAGAGTCGTAACGGTTGGAATAAATAATACGGTAGTAAACTTTTAGTTCCTTTAACGTGATTTTTTATTTTAGGTAACAAGAAAAGGAAGAAATATGTGCTATTCCTTGCATGCACTGCACTCCGCTTTTTTTATGTGTAAAGTACATACAACAGCACAGTTAAAATAAACCATTTCGAGGATAATTGCCGATGCCTTCCCTTCCGATTGAAAAGCAGTTAGAAGCCGTAAGCAATTGGACGCAATAATTTCAATAATATATTCTCATTGAAATTCACAGCTTTTGAGAGATTAATGTGCAAGTTTAGTTGACCTCTTTGTAACATTTACACCTGATTATTTCATCCATCAATCAGTAGTAGAGGGTGATCAAGAGGATACGGTTGGTTAAGAGCGGAAGGCGAAAGAAGATATGGAAATCTAGACGAAATGAAGGCAGGCAGAAGATACTAAGGGCTAAAAATAGACAATTTAGGGAAAAGTGTTCTAACGTGAAGGCTGTAAGAGAAGACACCGCAATAGGTGAAATTATGGACCGTGGAAGACCGAGGACCTGCCGATCATTTGGAAGAAAACCTAAAGCGATGACCTGAAAGTACCATGTTTTATCAAAGATAGTTACAGGGTACACAAAAATGAAGCATCATCCATATGAGAGGGAGACTTTGGGAAAGAATGCAACTGTAGGAAAGAACTCGGAAGGGACGAAGAAGCATGGTGGAGCGTTTAAGGAGGAATAAAATATAAATAAGGAGGAATAAAAGATGGACATAAAGATGGAAGGATGATCCATCCCAAGGAGGAGGAGAAGAGGAGACAAATCCTCGGAGAGAAGGACTCTCGACTGAGCGGCGTCCCTGATGACTCTCTCCACCCGGGAGTGTGGGAGGAGAGAGGCGTGCGTATTAAGATTCTCGGCGAGATGTCGACGGGGGAAATATCTCTCAGCTTGGCAGCCTCCGTGACGGGGGTAGGCGATAGGGAAAGCAGTGGCGAGGGACAAAGTGAATGAGCAAGAGCAGAGACGGTGGGCACATAATGCAATTGAAGGGAATGAGACTAGTGTTATGGCGAGGGAAGGGTGTCGCCTCTTAGGACAGCTGGCCAACAACTTTGTCTATGCAATCTCTCACTCCTCTTTCTCAGTCTAGCTCTCTCTCCATGTTATTCGTTCACCATGGCTTTAACTAAGGCCTCCGGTTTCAAGCAGACATTAGACATGGGTCGGTAGGTTTGGTGTGGTGACCCAAGTAATGACCTCCCATTCCGAGGGCGCGGGTTCAACCCCCTAAATACCGGGGAGTTTTCATTGGAATCCCAAACCCTACTTGGGCGCCTTGAGGAGATCACACCAAGTGCAATATTCCGTCCATCGAAAGACACTTTTTGATAACATAAGGATAAAGCCGACGCCAGGCTTTTCTCCACCCCTCCTCCATTTCCAAAATAAAATTCTCCTTACCACCAACCCCTAGCCTTAATGACGCAAATAACCTCAGTTTTCGGGTCCCTCCCCAAATGAACAAGCCAAAAAGGAGTAATTCCAACCTCCACACTTCCCCCGAACGTAGAAAACATAAGTATCTAGCTCTGTTTGTATGAAAACGCATTACGCACAATTCTCAAGGCCCCGCGTTTTAATCGCCGAGTAGCATCATGGAGTAAGAATATAATTTACTTATTCTATGCTAGCATTAAATGTTAGCTGAATTTAATGTTGAATTAACGTCGAGGTTATTTCTCGTTTGGTTATTTAAGATCACATAAGCAAAGTTATCATGCCATGAATACTTTTCACGAGAACATATTAAATAGGTCTGCTAAGCTCTGCAAGAACAGATATTAATTCTTGATTTTATCATTTGAATAGGATAAATCCAGGGAGCGTGGTGGCCTAGTGGGTAGAGCGCTTGGTTACTGATCGAAGGCTCCCAGGTTCATATCCGGGTTGAAGCTTTTGGACGCCCCCGAACAAAAAAAATCCTCGGAATCCTCGGTGGTCTAAAGAAAGGGACTGGACCCCCTACCCTGAATGTGTGAAGTTCACACGCCTGTGGCTTAGTCCGGAGTAAGCTCTACCCTCAACTATCCAAACCAACCTTCGGGTTGAATCACTGCGTGAGTGAAATCCATGAAGTATCACAGAAAATTCAACGCGCCGGAGGAGAACTCTAAAATGAATGCTCAAAATATCAAGTTAAGTTTCGATGCACCAAGGAAGACTTCTCATCTATCAAGGCCCATTTCTTCCCACGTTTACAGTCAGCACTGAATTACAGCCTTTTCTTTGCCCTTCAAAAAATAATTTTCTTCAGATATGACATAGAAAACGATTTCATTTTATCAAAAACTCATAGAACAGTAATAATGTACTCGTATCTCTTCGTGTTTGCTCCGTATCAATCTCTTTCCAGCTCAATTAATTAACGATATTTCGCTCATCTCTGTACTAAACATGCTATCACCGGCTTATATTTTCCTCTTGCACTCCTTGGCCCCATTTACTGCACGCATGTGCATGCGCGCTTACGTAACGTTCTAGAAAGTAAAATACTAGCTGACCTATTTTTTTAAATTAATGGAGGCTGTTTCAAGTCGAGATAACAGAGGATAGCACCAGAACATGGGCGTTGAGCCTCTTCCCGAACTTAAAAGAGTACAACGAGCGAGTTCTTCAGGGGGGTTGTGTTTGAAACGCTCCGAAACAATTCCGATCACGTAATTAAGGATTCACGTGGTACAATAACAATAGGTTCAAGAGTTTGGTGTGTTTGAACCTTTCGGATGAATAACTTAAGCTTCCAATATGTTGTCTATTGCGTCTCTAATCAGGATTTTTAACACGATCAGCAATATTCCGGTGAGAAAAACTCGATCGGGAAGGCTGCGTTAGATTTTTTTTAGAGTGGTTCAAACACAACAAAATCTCGAAACCCTTCGGGATTGCGCCACATGACTCCTTAGTTTCGTGATCGAAATGATCTCCAGCGTTTCAAACACAACTCCAGGGATTCAAGAATTATGAGGAATGTTTCCATGAACCATTCAACACATCGTCAACGACGCCATTCCGGCCTGTCATTACAAGAGACGACTTCATTATGGGCGTAAAAAAATGCTCCATTTAAGTGCCTTTGAAAGGTTACCCATTTTACGATCCTCTTTCGTCCGTTGTTAGGGGCAATAGGAGTCGGTTGATGGAGGCGCCACATCAGGCCACGACAAATTTTTTAACGGGCACGATATGACTCAAACCGAGGGCCGAGGATAGCCAAGCACCGGATTGATTGGCGTGAGGGAGGGAGCTTATGAAGTGTTGTCCCCATTAACGCACACCTGGCGCCATCAACTCCTCCACGACAGTCTTCTTCCTTCCAATCTCCTGAGGTTTATGTCGTGACATCACTCGGTGGTTCCTCATTGGACGTTGGCCGTCATCCGTGGAATCATCGAGCACGTGATTGTATTGCCACGACACGGTAAGTAATTGAGATATTTTACTTCGCTCAACTTTGGCCGCATCCTGAGTGCACTGCGAGTACTTGGGATCGAGCCCAAAAAGATTTAATCCGCAGACTCAGCGAAGTTCGAAGGAAAACTACGTGCTTGGTAAAAAAATGCCATTTTTCTCTCTTAATAATATAATCGAAATTTATCTGATCCCTTGAGTTTAATTGTGAATAACCAACAGTGCCATCTTTTTATGCAGTGATTAGAGAATAAGGAAAACATATTTAGATCATGCTGGGGAAACCTGCTGTAGCTACCCGCTGTTTACCTCATTTTTAGTTTCCAAACAACTTAATGTCCTATTCACTGTCCACTTACACTAATTGTCCATAATCTCAATAGAATACAAAGGAAAGCAGCATAATTTGTTTAAAACTCCTACTAGGGGATAGATAATGCCACAAAGTTATTAGAATGACAGGCTTGGGAACTGTTAGAGACATGAAGCTAGGGCTACTCAAAATTCGTATGAGTATCAGACACAGGTCACCGCGAAGGGTTATAGTTTATCCCCAAATTAAATCTGTACGAGAGAAAAACGAAATAACTCAAGAAAAACACACTGCAGAACACATTCAGGTTCAAGAATTCTCGCTTTCTGCGTGCAACAAAGACAAGAGAATATTGAGGCACTAAATATACCAAAGTACACCTACATAACCCTTTCGTCCATCAATTCCCTTCTCCTACACTCTTCCTTTCAATTGCTGGTCTCCTCACACATCTCCTGCCACATGTTCCTGCGGCGGCTTGTGGGGTAATACATAGATTATGAAAATGAATTCGGTTGTTGGGACAGCAAAATGGAGATTATTTAGTTGATCGATGCGGCCGATACTTTGTGGAAATATATTGCTAATATTCGAAGAGGGATATAATAAACCAAACTTAACAATACACTGTTATAGAAGTATTTATTTCGACTATTTTTGCAACTATGTATCACATTCAGAAATAAGTCAACATAGAAGTAAAATAAGTTGGGTTAAATTACCCTTCCCCCAACCCACGCAATCTTAACTTAGGAGTTTCTGATTATATATCCGAACCCAACTGAATTATTTCTGAAGATTCTATATACCTGTAAACTATTCAAAATAAATATTTCTGTGGATTGCTTAGCAGTCCGTGGATTGCTAAGCATGAATATTTTATTCCTTTTCGAAAACACCATATTGGAGAACTCGTTTTCGGACCACGACAATTTCGCCTATTCTTGGACTTGGATATTTGGAGTTTCTTCTATTTGGGAACAAGAGCGTTTCGCGAGGTAAGGTGTGGAAGAATAGAATTCCGATCTCGACTCTCCTGAGGAACGGCCGCCCGTGATTCTAATCACGACTCGACGCAGAGAATTAATGAGGAATTATTTGGCTGGAGTGCAACGCCGTGGTTTTATTTTTCTCATTCACGCCGGTGGAAGAAGTAATTCCAGTCAACTACTGCAGAGCGTCGTGCTAAAAAAAATTCGCGGGCCCACTTTAAGGAACCAATGCCACGCAGGCCTTGCACCTGTGACCGCATAAATATTGATCAGAACATCTAAAGTGAAATTCACTGGGTACGTGGAAAGTCAATTTCGAACATTTTTCGAAGGTTGGAATAAAATTAAAGAATTTCTCTTTCAGCGTTTAAAACTCTAAAAACGTTCTGGAATCCATTAGCCACTGAATATCTCATAATTCTTTTACTCTCCAAAGATAAATAATACGTGCCCGATACACCTACATGGCACTGAACTGCTTCCCAGAAAAATACCATCACAAAATTATGAATAAGAAAAACTCGGACTCGATTAAATAGTTCACGGGAAAAATAATTGGATGTACTTAACAGTGAAATTTATTACCCTCAGCCATTACTGGAGGGACCCATGGTCACGGGTTCAAGCCGTTTCTTCCAATCAAGGCATTGGTATATATGTGATGTGTTTGAGTTAAAGGTAAGGGTAAGACTATTTAGTTCAGATTTTGTTCTAACTAAGACACCATCATTATTATTACTGCACAACTTATAAATCACAATACGTTTGTTCGATTCAGCGAAACGAAGCAAATTCAGTCAGTAAACAACAATTTCAAGAAAAAATTAAACTGTCTTACAAGTTATTCGCATCGCAAGTAAGAGATTATAAGTCAAGAGCCCATTCGAACAAAAATTATTCATCAAGTATATTAGTAAGACAGATGCTGTAAACGGATATTTACACACGGTTTTATGTGAACTGAAAATAAAGAGCTGACTCATTCCAGTATACCATTTCAAAGGTATCGTGATCTTGGATGCATCTCTCTTCTGTACTTTCGTATTCAGCATCCAGGAATATAAAACATAGCAATTTGCATTGCATGAACTACAGCGCGATGTGCCAAAGAATAGCCGTGATTAATCCTCATCTTCCGCTATGATGCCATTCGCCAGGATCATGTTTATCGCATCTCTCAGATGCATGGGGAATGACTCCAAAGCGTGGGACAAGAGAAGGGTTATCCACCGACGCAAGGACAGGCTCTCACCCTCATAGGAGAGGAAAATTATTATAAGATTATTAACGGTAATACATTCTTATTTGTTCTGCAAATAAAGCTGAGAAGGTGCATTAGTACGCAGCGTAAAGCGGGGATACGTAACCACAATAATGTGAGAACTAGACAAATTTATAGAAATGGTCAAACCATTATTCTATTATTTCAGATTGACTCTACGCACGTAATATTCTTGATATCCTGCTCATAAAAACGCGTCTTTATGTGTTCCAAGTATAGCAGTACATACTAAACGGAGAGTTTTCGGGAGAGTAATATTTTTAGACCCGGTTTTATAATGTATGGCTAACTCAAGCCATTCTATTTCGTACATTTTACATTTGTGTGATGCTACCTATGAATTCGTATTTCATGCTCGTATTTTTTTTTCGTATATTCATATTCGTATCGAAATACATTCATCAGACAGTCTGTAAAATCAGGTATTCATTATCGAAAAAAGAGCCTTTCCACAAGGACTATCATGCCGAGACAAGACCAGATATTTAAAAACTGGGCATTACTTCTACTGGGAAGTAGTGTTCTAGTCAAGGGTTACTGGTCAGGGTAAGCTTTGATTGATCATTTCAATTCTCATCTAGCCACATGATCTATAATCACTATTTCCACACGCATCATAAAAACGCAAAATGCCTCTCCTTCTCCTACCTCTTCCCCTCCTTCCCAGCATTCTCCCTTCCAAAACGGCTTTTCTTGTCACATCACCCTTTACCCCCATCCACTCACTCTGTCTCCTCTCGATTTCCTCAAGCAAATCCCTTCACTTCCCAACCATGCCTAGCATTGCTTCGTTTGTCCTTTCAGCTCACTGCACTTTCTCCATCCACCTCCACACCCATAACCTAAACGTCTCCAATCTCTTCCTGTCTTTCCCTCCTTGAGTGCAATTTTCGATGCCATAGGACAAAATGCCCCAAATCGGGCGCGTCACTAATCTTTTATTAACATCTATACCCTGGGTCCCTGACATTAGATATCACGTTTACCTCTTTCACTAACGCGCGCTATTGTGAGAGGAATAAGAGTAATCAATACGAGGAAACGTCTTGAAATTTATTTCTATTGCATCTGCAAAGAAAATAGCTAGTCAAATTGTTTTCCTAGTAATTGGTCAGCAACTTAGCTAATTTGGAGAATTAACTTCAAACGAGACTTGAGCTCTAAGGCAGGAAATATAACAAAATATTTGTATTTGAAATTAATCCAGATGCTGACCTGGAAGAAGATACTTGAACTCATGTTTCCAATGAATTCACCGAGGCGAAAAATCCTTCTACTTTCAAATGTAATAAAATACTGATCATCTTGGTCCTACTTTTCGATGAGGCTGAATTTACGGAAAGACATCGGACCTTCCATCCAGATGCGCGGGGTTGGTCTCCTCCTTGGGATGCTGCGTCGCTGCGATGCTGTAATTAGATTGAAGAAATGAATGTTAAAAAATCAATAACGGTGAGACAGGAAAGATTAAAAGAATACCACATTTGGCATGGAATGACAATGCTTGAACCACAACCGTGCTAAAACTTCATTCAAATGCTAAGAAGATTCCGAATGATACCAAACGAAAATCAAATGCATTCCTGTGGACGAGGGAGTGTAGCTTGAAGGAGGAGCCGTTCGCTGAAGAGCATAGAATATATCTCCCATCCCTTCAATCGTTTACCAAATTACTCTTAAAAGTCACTTCTTCTGATGTTCTTACTGTACTTACTCTCCAATTTAATGGCTAATTTTGTTAATATTCAGAATTTTGTTAGCTTTATTGGTAGATAGAATATTTGATATTGTACCATCAATAATAAGCTTACTTGTCATATGTATACGTTGAACACGAATAAACGCTTAGAAACGTTTGCGGTAACAGCTGGAAGTACAATGTGACAAATAAGCGGTCCCTGAAAAAATATGGAATGTGATTTGGCAATGATAAAGCGTGAAATGTGAGCTTAGTTGGCTTGACCATGTTGAGAGACGAATAATGCTACGAATATACGAAAGAGGAGTGAACGGTGTAACAAAAAGGAACAACCGAGGAAAAGAAATGGAAGATGCATTGTATTAAATTACGCACAAGAGGAATACTAAGAATCTTAAGAATGGGAGAATGCGCATGACGTAAAACGTGAATATGACAACTTGATGATCCATGCAAACATTTCGATTTTGGCCGCAAAACTCATTAAAATATCAGATTTTTTCGCATCTGTCACGTCTAATTGAGCTAATTGGACTGCGCATACATCGAGCTGCGAGATCATCATGTTGGTCAAGCCTGTCAAGTGAATGAGATTCACACACAATAACATTTTGGGATATATTTCAACCACAACCAGACCTGAACCGCCTGCGGCTGAGAACACACATGTTTAGTATCCAATTTATGGCACGGTAAGACTGTCTATTTTAGATGGAATATTGACCCTCTTTTGCTCATAACGTAACTCTATTACCCTTCCACACGATTCTGACTCTCATACCAGAATGAACGGTTTTAGAACCTGAGTATTAGGTTTAGGGATGAAAGGATGAAAGGTTTTACGACAGAGACGCATATTTGGTAAGTTGGGGGAGAAGGCCGCCACCGCATTAGCCTGCCATTAACGGAATACTTCATTGGGACCACCGTTTAACATCCCATCCGATGGACGTAGTACTGCAAGTACCCTCCTCATACCACTCAAAGGGAGCGTTATCGAAAAGGCTCCGTCACCTCCGAGACTCGAACCTAAGCCTCCCGCGACAGAAACTATATTATACTCAATCAACTGCCCTAATCCAAAATCCACCATCCGGTGGATGAGCTAGGTATTTATATTAATATTATTTCAACAAAATAAAGCAATTCATCACGCCAACCATGACGGTTTATGGCGTGCGTAACAGACAAAACGCACCCATCATAAGTCTTTGCAGGTCTCAGGCATTTTTCCGTCTCTTCTTAACTCAGCCTCACTGACTCCAGCTCGAATGCTGGCTTTGGCACGGAACTGAGCGTAGAAATGGGCGCTAAAGAGAAGGCGTTATCTCGAAATGAGATGAAGAACGTGCTTTTGCTGTCTCAATCCGGCCTTAGAGCGCACAACTCCCCCCCTCATTCTCTCCCCCTCCTAGCGAAGCCTTGAAAGGGAATCCCTCAATAGCTTTCGGGTTCTCGGGAGGGATGAACTTAGAGGAGTTGGATCCAATCTTTGCAGCTCCTGTTTGCGTCAAAACTGAGATGATGAGCTCGCAAAGGGAACCAACGTTGCGGTTGTGGTGGAAGTCGACACTTAAGCCATTAAAAACAGATAAAATCATCAATGTTGTGACTCATTCAACGGATTCAAGAAGGCTATCAAGGACAACTTAATGCATGCGGAACGAATCCCTAATACTGCTGTCAATCAGACTTGAATCGATACAATCTCAATATTTCCCATTAACGGGTATTTTAGTGGAAAATTAATTAATGTATTTGCTCGTGATTACCGTGATAATCAATTCATATCCACTTACAGTCACCGGTGTAAGCTTTTTGTGAGTTTTCATGAAAGGAGCGAGATAAAATTGACATATAATTACATATTTACATATATAATAAAACAGTTTTTTCTCATTCATAGCATGTTGTAATATTCATACAAATCTAGTAAGTTAGGGTATTTTCCAATGTAAGTGTTATACGCAGTGAATGCGTGAGCTTGTATTTTGCTTTATATTTCAGCTCCCATCTCATGCCCCTTCATGTTTTGGTTGCTTAGTTGAGCGTTACTACCGGCAACAGAATTATGCAAGTCAACTGTTTCATTATGCCGTTTTGGAAATGAAACAGTGGCACAAATATTTTCATAATACCTATGCCCTTTTAAAATTATAAAACGCTCACATATTTCGATAGAGGAAAACTCAACAAGCAACATGGGACGAAAAAAATATTTTGGTTATCTGGGGTACCTACTAGAAATAGGGGTTTTTCTTGGACGTGCACATTTTTACCATCTCTGTTTTCTGGACGTGCACTCCTTATTTGACATTGAAATACTCAATGTTAGTCGTTCCATTCAAGGCTACATGGATTCTTAGCCTAACCATGGTATGCACGAAGATCATACGACGGAGCGTTTATCGCCAGATGATATATGGCCAGCTTGCTTTAAAATCACCCATCATTATCCAGAAAGTCACAGCAATACTTAAGAAAACATCACATTGTTTTTTGCTCTGAAGCACTATCAACGGAAGTGAAATGCATATTTCAATCTGCTCTGTCCTTTATTACCATTAAACTATAATTCCGTGATACCACAACTCAATGTCTCATTCTAAGACGAGAAATATATTTCGAGGCACATATACTAAATGCTAATGACCTTTCAAGGACTAAAAGAGGCCATCTTCGAGTCTTAAAATAATAATTGCCCTGATATGGACGAGAGATGAGGTAATGATTCATAAATTTAAAGGAATATTTGACGGGGTCGAAGATAAAATTCCCAACTTGCCTAGAACCCAAGCCGCGAATGTGAAATAAATCATACAAGATTCAGCTCAATGAGCTTGCTCAAAGACATTGAACGGTATCATGGCCTCCTTATCGTTCATCTGGGCAGCCTAGGCAGCTTCACAAAAGTTTTTCCACAGCCAAGATCGAAGGAAGTTGATGAATATTTACACGACCTGGTAATTTTTACTTTGACACGCTGGCCCAAATTCGTATGAACAACAACGTTCTCTTATTTCCACAATAGCAATGTTCACAACTAATGAAATAATCCTTTTTCCACAAAGTAAACAAAAATATATTAATATCCACTGGGATGTATACTTTCTCATAAGAATATTATTTTTTTACTTCCTAAAAAATTGTGCCACATTAATGGCATTTAGGCCATCAATGTTGCCTTGTTAGCAGCCAGTAAGAGTATTAATATTCCCAACTCTTCTGGATAGCAGCGTTCACAGGAAATAATCGGCAGGATATAAGTTTACGTTCTCATTTATTCATGTAAGACGCGATTACGATAATTTGAAAATAGTCGAAGATGGTTGACTATCTAGCCGAATGGCGCAGTGGTAAAGCACTGTTGAGTGCTGCTCTTCGAAAGGAACTGCCATTTTTTGAGCAAGTAAAGTCAATATTATATCATTGGATTCAAGGTCTTAGCACTCCAACAAATGTGTTATGGCGAAAAACATGCCATCTCGAAGCTTCCCGGGGACCCGTGAGGGTGTGTGAAATCTAAATCGTGCAGCAAGACCACACGCTCGCTCTTCGCGTTGTAAACCTATTGTCGCAACGAGGTGCGAATGCGTACTCATCTTCAAGAAATGATGGGAAACCTGATATAGGATTTTTTAAATAATCATACTGTTGGAAATATGGTGAGAGTTCAGGATACGAAGGTCATCAAATAGTCATCGATGAATACACGAATGACTTTGACGATCTACCCACTCAAAACTAATTAAATATGTAGACAATGAGGACCTGTTACAGAAATAACCCATTGAAAAGTAGAAGATCTAAAAGTAAAAACGAATAGTTGAATATGAAATAAAATAGGGCTCAGGTTTTTTGCACTTTGAAACAAATTGGATCCAAAATGTTAAAATGTGTTTTCATCAAATAGAAGCTATGCAGTGCGATACGATAAAAAAATTAGTTACAATAACTTATGGACGACAACCTCCCCTGTAACGAATTATATCCATTAGTTCCCGCATGTGCCTCTAATGAGCCAAGAGCAGCCACGTCCCAATAAATTATCATTCTTCTTTCATTCAAAGTCCACTGCAAGAAATATTAACTACAGCAGTGTCAGTTACTCGCTAACGCTCTAGGAAGCGGGCACCAGCAATGAAGAAATATTGGCGAAGGTCATGAGGTAGCCCCATATATCATGATATTTTTAATTTTGGAGGAGGTTGGAGTTCTTAACAAGTAAGGAAGAGGGAAGGCACCCCATTTCGACAAGGTCATTCATTTTTCAGCGGGAACACGTGCCGAGAAGAAGGCCTAAGTTACCCTCACGTTAAAAACCTCCGACATGCGCGCGAACAAACAAAATGCTTGAAAGAGAACAGAATAAAAAAATATCATCCCCCTCTACTGGGATCCGAAACAGCGCCGAGGGTTTTCATCCTGATCCAGGCGAATGATATTTTTCATTGTGAATTTTGCACGTTCGTTAGTCGGAAACAGCGAAATTCGGGTGGACGAGAAGCTCATGACCAGTTCGAAACTTCACGCTCCATCATTCTCATTAAATGAAGATAAACTTTTACGAACTTTCATGTTTTAGGCTTCACTTCGATGAAGTTGTTACAATTAGTATTCATAATGGAAATAATATACTTTTTACTTTTCTGTAACTTTTATGCCTGGATAATTCATTCATGAACGATTAATGCCTATTTGCTAAAGAAAAAAACGTGTCTACATTTAGGGACGGAAGGAAAATTTTTAAAATAGTTTAAATGCCATATGCCGGCCAGAGTTACTCTGCAAAAAGTTTATTTAAGCAGCATTAGGCCGAAAATATTACATCTACAAAATACCCTGCAAGCCACCTCAAGGGTGTGTGGTAGGGGTGCTACACTGCCTTCAAAGTTTTTAATAGTTACTAAATCTTTGTTTCCAAGTTAAAAGTAAACTCATCACCCGTATTTTCTCTTTTTACTAAGCAAGTTTATTTCAACTTGCATACATCAGGAAGCATGCATAACCTTGAATCGAAGAGTGTAAATTTACTTTTTTACCTAAACAACTATGTAATTATTTCTTTTGAAAAAATCAATTTAAAGAAGACTAATGAAAAAAGACTAATTTCAAATGTCCTGAAGATGTGTAGGTATTCTACCTTTCGAAGACAAAAAAAGTCACACGGTTTCTTCCTTTATTCAAAGTTCTTTAAAGAGCCAACTCTTAGCTTTCGAGAATAAATAGAAATGCATTTGAGACAGACGTAAGAGGAACAAGAAAACATCCGTGAACTTAATATTAAGCTAGCTTCCAGACCCTTATCCCGTCAGAAAACATCAAAGAGTATAAGCCAAGCCTGAAGAATGGCGAGAAAAAAAGCAGAGCGTAAAGCGTCTCTTCGAAACGACACAAAGGAGAGGGAATCTGAGGCCGACAAAAGAAAATCACTCACCGCAGTCATTATGATGGGAGGGATCCACCGTGGCCTCATATTGGGAGAGATCGATGCCTTCCTTAGCTTCAAACATAAGGATGGTGTAGAAAGATATTTAAGAACTAGGTTAAAGTGCATCTATGGCGAAGATCTTTACGAAAATCGTCTACTTGACATGAAATTATGCTCTTGAATTAAAGGCACGCAAATATAATTAAAATGATGCTCATTAATTCAGTAATTCCAAGTACTATTAAGTCCTTTGAAATGTGCAGATTTCAATAGTGTGGGGTCCAGAGCACATGCTTTCTATCCCGAATTTCCATTCCCTAATGCATGCCTATGTTTTAGAAGCATTGACTGCACAACTGATCTATTCAATATGGCTTCCTACCAATTTTAATGCTTCAATTTTCCCGTATGATATCGTTCCGTATCGTTCCATCTTGGGGATGCAATGCCTATGGCTGATTCATGTCACTAAATCGAAGGAAACACAGTGAGCGCATTCGAATGTGCTTTCGTACCAAGGCAAGTGGTGGAAAGCATCGACACCATTCTCACAGTTACAAATCGCTAGCCAAAATGTATCACACAATGCACCATGTTTGACTTGACGTGCGTCACCCTGTGTAATTCTGCACGTGTCACCAACACGTCTCCCTTGAGAATGGAGTAATATAAATGTTAACTTTGGGAGAGACAGGGGACTTTTCCTTCTTATTCTACTTCTTCTTCCTGGGACTTCTCCCTACTAAGAACTCTCGAGCTAACGTCCACCTCTCTCCCTCTCTTTGACCACTGCACCGTAAACTTCGTCCAAGCGAGAGACCGTAAATCAAGACCCACATGCCCTCGTGGCCCATACCCTAACCAGGGTAACGCACGTCCGGCCTTTTTTTACGACTGCCCGCGACTAGAGACGGTCGCGGCGAGCAGCAAGCTGGCTTGGCGAGAAAGGCGCCTTTTCCCGCATGCCCTGGAGAAATGTTTGTGAGTAGGATTGGAATGGGAGCATTTTTGGCGAGGTTATAACCACCTTGCCACTCTCACTTCCTTAGAGCTATGACTTGTGGCCGAATGAACTTAACGCCGTTTTATTCCCTGGTTTTTAGAAAATACATATCACTAAACGTGCACATTTCACGGCAAAATCAGAATCATCTAGGCGAGCGCTGAGTTGTGTTAAAGCCCACCCTAGCAAAATAAGTATTACTTACACTGATTAAGTTTTAAAAAAAGTTTCGGTATTAAGATATTTTGAACGGGATACGAAAATAAAATTCAATGAATTTGGCCTCATTTTAAAGAAAGATATCTCATATTTCTAATGATATAAAAATGTCATCTACTCACAGCATTACTCTCCGAGATAGTTGCCAATAAATTGAAGCCGTTTTCCACGAGATATGGTACGGGTGTACTCTATAGTGAGACATTATTAAAAAATGATGAAGTTCTGACGTAAAGATCGTATCAGAAATGTAAAGGGGAGTAGTTCGTAGGCTTTATCAATTTTTAAAATATATAAATCACTCATCGTAATACTTTTTATAAAATAGAATAATATAAAATAAAAACCTTCGGTATGCATTTTCAACATACGTCATGAAAAATGTAATCCAAGTTAAAGCCTCTAATATGTATGTTTGGTTATATACTGAGATTTGCAGTCATATAAAAGGAAGCTTTTGCGTCATTAACATCACTGTATTAACTTCATGCTTCTCAAAGCTACTTAAATTTTAAAATATAATTCGAATATGGTCCTTATATTGATTAGAGACAAATATCACGCCAACTATCTTAATTTTAGGTAAAGCTCTTATACGCGTTCGGATAGAATCCATGATGCTCTTAACGCATGGTGTGTGAAAAAATAAAAATATAAGGTAAAGTGAGCCATAAAAAATCTTTCCAGAGTCCAAAACTACAATTCCCAAATATATTTTCCCGTTTAATGGGATCCGTGAGATTAAACTTTGTTTATCAGTCAGAATGCTGGGATTGAATCATTTCATTGGCAATGCCCTAGGAAAAATCAAGAAGGAAATCGAAAAATGTTACGCCCATCAGGTATTATTATATATCCACGAAATAGTTGAAAATAAATCATGGTCGACTCAACGGGTCATATAAAATTAACTCGAGAAATTAGAGCTACATACATAAATTGAACTTGAAAAATTAATTATGATCGTAATACTAAGCAGTAAGAGGCGAAAAGTGGACAACATAATGCAATATTACTCCCCTGGTCCATCAGTTCTCAATTAATTTATGTCCTTGCGTGTTTATAAATCACAACCAACAAGGCAATCGTTTAAGTCGACAGAAAAGATACTTAAGAAATGGCTACAAAATACTAAATTCGACTATTCAACCTCTATCTACGTAAGACCTTCAGTAATGTGAGCTTTGAAGTTTATTTGGTAATATGAGAGACTGAAAATATCTATTATTGAAAAAATTTTCGTTTGGGAAATGATTGCATATTTATGGATTGGATCATTCTCCTTTCGCAGTTTATAATCAATGCCGCCATCTCTCATAAATTCTACGAGCGAGCTAGGCGGATGTGAACAAGTCTGGGAGTGAAGGTGTGTTGCAAACTGCCTCCTTGTTTGTCTTCTCCGGATGATTTTTTAGATAAATCAACTTTTATGTAAGATATACGGCACTATGAGTCTTGGCATTCACTCGCTCACATGTTACACAGAAAATAAGAAATTAAAGAAAATTTGCGATGGGGAAAATGGCCTCTGTATGAGCCTGGTCGTCCTCCTCTCGTAGTAAATAATCAATGCCTTCTGCTTGTAACATTCCCATAAATTCTACGAGCGAACTAGAAGGATGTGAACGATACTGAGTCAGGAAAAAGTGAGTGCGTAGTAAACTGCTCCTTCGCTTGTCTTCTTTCATGGAGTTAAATTTACGAGCGCATCCCAACTCGGCACCGTGTCGTGAGTGAAAGGAACGATCGTATCCGGTGACCGAGGCGAGATTAAACCCTCTTTCGGGAAGACCAACAAAACATTTTCTAAAAATTGAATATAAGACCGCACGAGACTTTTATGCGAGGGACCGTGCCCTTTCCCCGGAGATACGAAACGACAGGCCGTGGCCCATATCGCGCTTTGCGTTATTCCTCATTTTATCTTCCGTCCAGGGAAAGAAATGTGACGCAGGGAAGATAAAACGAGGGCGACCCTCGAATTCTGGCGAACGCTTTCGGCTAACCCTTGTCCATCTGTGTTCTTCCCCCCTTTTCGGTAGGAAGGGCGAATATGGAGACCTCGACCCCAGGCAATAATTGTTTCGGCCGGTCGGTTGGTTGGTGGGTTGGGAGAGGCGAGAGACAACGGAGATATTTTGTGTCTTTAAGCATGGGCGTGTAGTTTGGTAAGGTTAGGGTTATTTGGAGAATTGAGGAAGGATGGAGAGAAACCCGGCTTTGGCGTGAGTCTACTCTCAAGGATAGGCGCCAAAAGGTTTTCCTCCCATTCGACAGTTGGGAGTACTACTCGAGATTTCTCTCCACAGTGCAACCCAAGAACCAAGTAAGGATCGGGGTACCACCGAAAAAATTCCGCCTCTGCCGGGTTTCGAACCAGAGTACTCGATTTAGGAATTCACTATTCTAGGCAAAAAATCCCCTTCTTGACGATTACCAATAGTAAAAGCACCTAGTAAAGCCACTATGGTCCTGCGTTACGATGATATACAGGACGATCAGGGTGAATAGTGAAGCTAAAATCAGAATTTTCACGTTTTCTTGGCAGCTACGAGAACTGAATAAAAAGAGACAAGAACATGTGAATGACTTAAGTTAATATTTTTTCTAAGTTATGTATGCAATGCAACATCGTGCTGCATACGTGTTTATCATGAGACTGAACACGCTAAAGAAGAATGACAAAAAATAGGTGATATTCCTCATTAGTAATAGTCGCACATGTGCCATTAAGGAAACATATGTATTGGTGAGAGAGATGTTAATCTTATCCCTGTAACTTCACTTAATACAAATGTAAAATGAGAGCAAATGTAAAATGAGAGCAAATGTGAAGAACCAGAGAAGAGAGGGCGTACCAAAAGAGCAGATAAAGACAAAAAATGTTACACTTCTGTAGTTGAATCGGGCATTACAGACCCGTCATCGATAAGTGTCGCCGATATTTTATATCGTCGAGCCGTTTGCTTTCGTATCGCTCAGAACTCACAATTTGAGTCCAATGCGTCTCGCTATTGCCTCGTCGCGCAATATTCTTCACCCTTCCTGGTTGGAGGGGCGAATATGGAGATTTCGACCCAAAGGCCATAATTGTTTCTCCGCGTCCTAAAGCGTTGTTTTTACATAAGACCGCTGAACGCTGTGGGCTGAGGGATGGGTAAGGAACTTGAACTTTCGGTCCCCAGGGATAAAAAGCCGAAGGAGCGTCAAGTGCGTTCACTTTCAATGGCAGGAAAGATCGTGGCATAAGGCCAAGAATGGTGGAGGGAATTTAACGGGGACGGGGAGCCAGCATAAATTGTTATCGAGAGGGGTTGAGAAAAGACAACATAGATGAATGCACAGATTTTTTTCTGGTCCATAACTCATTTGTCCATATTTCGTAACGTTTACCACTTCCATCAAGTTTATAATAACTTTATTGCTCTAATAATATTCAGTACATTGGATATTATTCGATTTGGTTAGGCCAGTCATAAAATCTTCGTTTTTATGACTGGCCTATTTAGTAATCAACTAAAAGTACATTTTGATCCTTTAACTTGACGTATTTGTTTCACGCCGTAAGCTGAAAACGCCTTCACGACCGAAAGTTTTTTAAAAAAGATGTTATTAAAAGTATTACGGTGAGTAAGAAGCGAATTTAAAATAATAATTGAGGAAACATACGAAATACACACGGAAACATTTTGGACGCGATCTTTGCGTCACAACGACCTCATTTCTTTAGTGTTGTCTCCCCGGAGCCCACCGCAGTGTCTTATATAAGAGATATCTCCCTCGAACTACCTTAACTAGTCTACCTTTCCCATGAGGTTTCTATTCGCTTGGAAATAACTGTCGTAAAGTGCTTCGCTAAAATATTTTGGACTTAAATCACGTAATTCAAAGTCCCTGCAGTTTTTCTCTGCGGACGATTGATCTCGGAGCTATGCTTCGCTTCTCCAATTCCCTTTCATTCCGCTTTAACGTTTTTTTTATAATTTGATGGCTTCTTTCTCATTAAACTTAATGTTTTTTTTCAAGAGTTACATGAAGCTGATTATGACCAACTTCTTAAACGACTACATTTTCAGACATTACCTCCTCCTACACAATTATACTAAAAATATCACTGACTTTTTTTAGTAATCTACGTGAAAAAAGTGCTCTGAAGTCGAATGTTTGAAGATAACAAGGAGGAAAAGAGCGAAGGAAGAAAGCAAGGTTGACAGTGACTAGCATAAATCGCTCAGTTGGACTGATTTCTGAACAGCCATTATGTAATTATGTAATATTGTACTTTGTAGAATATTTTCATATTTATCAGAAAATAAATTATTTTCAGTCGTATTTATCCGCAATTTTTTATTTTACCGACCTAAGGTTCGAAATGTAACCGACATTTTAAAGTTCCCCTTTTTACCTTGAAAATGATGGTTAGCCGTTGAAACCTTGGTCGGATAAATACAATATTGTGAATAAATACAAGGGACAATTTTTTCTTCACATATGATAATTTAAGGTCCCCGACCGATGTGCGCGGTTGAGCTCAATGCCATTTCCCAAGATCTTATTTTTCCAGGTGATCATACGAAGGTCTATTTTCGTGGAATATTTCCACAATTCAAAGAACATAAATTAGCCTTTCCACTGATTTATTTCTCTTTCATTTCGTCTTGTTTAAAATTGAAACTGTGGAAAACAAAGTTGTGCCCGTTGATTTATTATTTTTATCAAGTTTTTATGACCTTAATAATTTACCACCCACTCTGTCAAAAAACTGAAAAATTTTATGAGAGGCTAAAGTAGCTGATAATACCCAGCTAAACCATGTAAATTTTTCAGATTCTCACCTCCGTGCACATTCATACTCAAAATCTCACTGGAAAGTTTGTTCAAGGGAAAAATGGTTCTGGAATAAAGGGTTAAAGAGAATAGTGAGAAAAGAGCGCAAGGTGGGGGGAGGGAGTGAAGGAGGTAGGGAGGGTTGGGTAAGGCGACAGCGTGGTTGCCCCTCGCATAACATTGGCAGGTTTATGGAGGGAGAAGTGTTCGGTTGGTGAGGGAAGGACCGAGGGGTAGGGGCGAGAGGGGGTGCTGTGAGGGATGGAGGGGAGGGGAAAGAGGGGGCGAGGGTAAACAAAGAAAAGGAAGCGTTGGGAAATAATCTCTTCAACGAGGAATCATCGTCAGAAGTGGCTACAATTGTTGAATATAGTCTGGGGGGTTATTTTGTATTCTCACTCATAAAATAATGAAATTTACGTCATTTTTCTAAGTTCCACTCCACCAGCCTGGCGGCGTGACCGTCTTCGGATCTCAAGTGGTGATCGGCAGGTCTTTTATTTTACTCACCCGCTCTTTTGACTCTTGATCCGTATCTTTTAACTCTTGATCCGTTTCATTTGGCTCCGCATTTCATTAGTTCCATCTCACCTGTCGTAAGGAACGTGAAATGGAGCCACCATCGGACCTAGGCCGATCGTGAGCCGATCATTAAGAGAGCGAAACGGATCTCCTGCCTTCCCGCAAAGAGTCACTAAAAAAGGTGAGATTGCAAAATAATCCTCCTGGATGGTAAGAGGATTGAATAAACAAAGTGATTAGTAGGAAAACAAATACACACGGACGACCGCGGTAGCCAGGCTTGCTACGAACCAGCCACATAGCCCAAAGGTCGTAGGTTCGCACCCCATCTTGGATGCTGTGTTTGTCTTCGGATAAAAGTATCAAGAGAGACGGTGTCTATTAACATTAGCAGTTGCAAGACTAATAACGCGCAGCCCTGTAACGCAAAGGTCGTGGGATCGAATCCAACCTTGGGCACAGATGCTAACTTTTCCTTTTTTTAGTAGGGGAAGACGGTAAGATGTGATATTAGCAGTTGGATCGTCTAAAAACCCAAGTATCTTCCCTACTAATAAGTACGAATACCAAAATGGGAGGAAGGTATTAGATTTGGTGCTTTAATAGTGGTGCGTAGATGCTGAGGTGATTACTTGTATTACACATAGGCATGAGTATAGATATCAACGTTGAAAATTTTACAATGAATATTCCGACTCAGCTGTTGTAGCACAATTGCTTGCTTTTTTCTATTGACAAATTGACCTGTTTCGGCTTAAAACCATGGCTCACTATTTTTAGCGTCCCAAAACGGAGAGATTTACACAATAAAATCGAACCAAACGTTGCATAGATTAGTACTCCTCTAAGCGGACGAAAAGAAAAGATTATTCGGAAGGAGATCCTGAATCCTTAAACAAGGTATACCTATACAGGATTTACTAACCAAAATCCATTTGATAAACAAAGGGATTGCCCATGGGAAGAGTTAAGGAGAAAGCTATAGAGAGAATATCATACTGATACTTAAGATGTACGATACAAATGTTAATTTGTTCAAATACTATCAATTTTATCCTACTTATGAAAGAAAATACAACGGTGTACGATACAATCTTGACGTTTAAAACACTGAATTACTCAAACTTAGGATTGATGTATTTTTTTCTGGATAGTTTGGTGAAACTAAGGTGAAACTATGGAAGTGTCTGGGTATAAAAAAATGTTTTTCACTTCAATTCTGCTGAAGATATCTCTGGAACCGTAGCGACCTGGCAAGTAAATAGTAATCATATACCCCTTGCCTTTTTGCCTTTCCTATTATAGATGTAAACTTCGCTACTTGAGAATAAAGCAATGAAATCTCAAATGACACCAACGTACACACATTTGTAACGCTACCCCCTTTTAGATGCTGACAACAAGGCACGACATAAACTTCTCAACTACCGAAAAATATCTAACTCCGGGAAAAATATTGAAATCAACGCAGTCTAATTTCCGAAAATTCAGCGGGTTGTAAGTGCTTTAAACTGAAACTTCCAGGAACACATTGGGAAATTATAACTGGCGTCACGAATGTAAGAACGTTCAGAAAAAGAGTCCCAGAGATTGGTTTTAAGATTAAGGTGAAGGCGTGTAAATGGGGAAGAGAGAGAGAGAGAGAGAGGGAAAAGAGAAGTGGAAGGGAAGAAAGGACGCGGGGGGACTATTGGAGAGAGAGGGCTGTTCAAACAGACGGAGGGCATCCGTTCGGATTTGACCGTGAAAGAATGGGCATGTCGACGTCTGGGAACGCAAGTGACAGCAGCGCCTGTGATGGACAGCGGCGAACCCTTCGACACGGGGCAGGTATTTGTCGACGAGTGTCGTAGCGACGGCGGAGGGACTGAATGGAAAGGGGTGGAGGGGAGGAAAAATAGGCGAGAGAAGGGCGTAAGTAAGGGAGAAGTAGAGACCGTGTAATTGGGGAAGGAAAAGTAAGTCAATTCCTCCCTTGCAATCCCTACCTGCAATGCCAGCTTCTGACGATGGTGAGAAGTGACGGCAACCGTTTTATTACTACTCGCAAGGGCAGGCCTCACAAGGTTGTGTGAAGAGTAAAGCTGAAGAGGGAGACTTCATCTGAATACATCTACATGCTACCCCACGAGCCACCCCAAGAGCGTATGGTGGGGGATGTTAGGACACCCACCATAAAAAGGAAGGGTATATGAGAAAGGTATTTGGGGAGGAAAGCGATGATTAGTGAGGTCTGTTTTGGTCGTGATAGTGCCTCAATTTAATCTTTCTGAAGTCGTGAAAGAAATGCGTAATTCTATTTCTATTCGAAAGAATCGTATTTCTATTCCATCTGTTCGACAGTGTCTCTCCTTATATTTTTAATTTATTTATTCATTTAATTCATTTATTTATTCATTTAATTTATTCATGCGCCAGAAAATAGTCAATTCGGCCATTTAAATCGGGAGTCATGTATCGGAGTCATGTTTGAAATACATGTGACTTTAAGGAGGTGTTGAAAAATGCAACCAGGCGTGACTCGGTCCTACGACATAAGGATTCTAGCAGACGAGGATTTTAACCAGCCGCCAACAGGACAGGACAGGTGATTGCCTTCGTCTGTTATAAAGATGTAGTGCAAAGGTAAAATAATATCCACCGATTCAACCTGAAACTCGTGAGGAAAGAATTTCTTCAGTAAACTTCGACTAGCGTTTTACTCGAGCCTTCAGCGGCAACCAACCCTGTCCTTATAGTTATGTCTCACTTCATTTGACTGCGGCAACGTTTTAAAAAACATGCGGCTTTCACATATATGTTTTAATACTTCGTCCGGACAATTATCATGAGAATAGTAAGGTCATCGGACGAAAAAGCGAAAGATATATATGCTACTTCACTCTAGGCCTCATTTCGAGTAAGCCGCAAGAATTCGGATCTGCGGACTCAACGAAATATGAAAGAAAAGCGTTGGTCGGGTTAGTTTGGTGGAAAAGCGACTGGATAACATACAACCTAATTCCATTCTTCAATGCAAAGTCCACGCGATTTCCTTAAAATTGCTAGTACTTGAACAAACATATATGCAATTCCTTTCTCTTTTAAGTCGGACCCTCGGGGAAGTTTGTTCACAAAAAAATTGACCACATGGCTTTGAACATCGTGTAAAAGGCAAAATTATAGGGAACATACTAGTTCATTCCAAGAATTTAACTTTTGACCGTGGGACGACTCACAGCAGGCTAAATGCGAAAAAAACTGGCCAAAATGATTTTTTTGAGTAAAAAAATGTTTAGTTCTCATTTTGAATGAGGCATTGGCATATTATAACTGCACAATATCCAAACAACAAAGAACCAAAATCATTTCATCTGCAACTGCTTATTTATAAATATTTAATTGGGAATATATCGTTGTTCTAAATGTAAAAAATATAGAGATTGATTTTGGCCTGCTTTTTTTCTATTCAGCCCACTGTGCGACGACATCATAGAATCGTATATTGCGTTCACGTGCTCCGCTTCCTTCCTCACTTGTCCCCTGCTTCCAAATTCCCAACCAAGCCTATCCCTTCCCTAACTCGGCAAACCTCTCCCTTCAGACTAAATCCTCCCTCTCCTTTGTCTCCACTAGCACTCTCTGTCGCTGACCCTCGACCTGTCCGGCCAGGCATTTTAAACGCTCTGACAGAGACGTTAAAAGCAAACACGGCCATAATTTTTGCGAAAGAATCCCTCGCAACAACCCACCCACCTCGTGATGAATTCCCCGTTTTGTTGACGTTTTGAAGAGTGGGCTTTTGAGCGCGTTAATGGGCTCCTAGGGGTTCGTTTCCACCGTAGGCAGGCTGAGGAGCTTGGAGGGGAGGGGTATGGGTGAGAGAGGGACTTCTTTGGGAAGTCAAATTGTCACCCGCCTCTCTGGTGAAAAATCCCGAAGGCGTGCAGCTAGTCTGAAACTATAATTCGCCACCCGATTGAGGCGTTACGGTGGGAACTAGTCAAATTGTGTTCCCTTTTCACAGCGTTAACCCTTGCACTGAGTAAACCTATTTTTGGTGGCAGACAGATACCCACAATAAACGATAAGTTTAAATTTCGAGAATTATATCAATCATATCATAACACTATCTACGTGTTTTTATTCACAGAAATGACATTTTTACTTTGAATCCCCGTTCTATAGGTGTAAAATTACCATTAAAAACAAATGCAACGGAGACATATAAAACTGATTTTATCAGGAAAGTAAAAGAGAGTTTTGAGCTGATGGGGGATATAGTCGAACTCTGCAGCCAGCGGATGAAAATATTAATGCGGATACAACAGAATGCCGTAGAAAAATGTTTAAGTTTAGTATTTATTGTAAGTAAATTAAGTATTAGCCAGGATAATTTAATGTTACCAAAGGAGCTCTTCAAATATTGGTAGATTCTGAAATAGTTCCTGCCTTGGATCTCATCCACAAATAATCAGATTGGAATTGTCAACGTGGCAACGAAGGTGGGGTTTGAGTATTTAACTCCCCCTCTCACTTTCAAAACCGTGGTAAAAATACAGGAAAGTATAAAAGATGGTGAAAACATATGCAAAGAGGAAGACAAATTTTAAGGTACTTCAGGCGAGATAATACTACACATACAATTCAACAAATTTGGCCATATTGTAAATAAACGGATCTCAACTATCGAATGGTACCAACATATCTGCCACTTATTACTCCATTTTTTGCGATATGTGCGGAAAATAAGAAAATGTTAAAATGGGATATGGTATGTCTATGAGCTCCCGGGAGAAGTAATAGAAAGATGAGGAATTTTTAACGCACAGATAGCGTCAGAAACGTAAACGGTTTGCTGCTCTTATGCTTTCTCAAAATTAAACCTTCGGTTGAGAAGGCCTTTTCAGCGCATAGCATGAAACTAATAAGTCAAGTAAAGGCCTCAAATATCCGTAAGAGGTAGTAAAGGTGACACTTGGTAGGATACGCAGCCAGAATATGCGACGACAATTTGAACTGCGAAGTAGATATGAAATTTCGAGCCTTAACATATCGAATGTTGACATGGAACTCTAATTATCTTAAAAGATTCCATTAAACATTCTCACATGGATTCCACTTCGGTCATCATGTTATTTCACACTGACCCGCGCTAATCGGTCCTCAGGCAGAGTGGAAAACTATTAACAAAGGAATAGAATTGATTGGGTAATACGGGAAGAGGGAATAATAATAAGAATTAAGATATTGCAGTTTTCCACAGATAAAGTTTTAATCGACCCGGGTTTCGATGCACTGCATCATCATCAGGTTAGTGCAGTGCATCGAAACCCGGGTCGATTAAAACTTTATCTGTGGAAAACTGCAATATCTTAATTCTTATTATGTTCATATTCCACAACATCTCGCCTGATTCCTCCCCACCGCCTTTCAGCCTTCGCTTTAGTCTGAAGACGGCAAGAGGACCGCGGTATAACGTCCGATCCAACTGACGGAGTACTATACTTGAAACGCTCTCCTCCTCACGCCTAGGCAGGGATCGGATAATCAAAGAAAGATTTCTACATATATTTCTAATGTTATGATAAGGACTCAGCCATTGCAACTTCTTTACCACATATTTAGTGCCATTGTAGTGAGCGCAACTTGACCTCGCACACTACACACAAACGAATACATACTCTTCTCTAGTTTCTCAGGGTGAAGGAAATTGAGTCAGTCATAAATTAATGATTAGAAACGAAAAGACTGTCTCATTAATACCATGGAGTGACAAGTTAAATCAAGTAATAATCGGCATCAAGAGAATAAGAGGATAAACTTATACTGCTTCGGAAAAAAAATGTTAGAAATTCGAAAAACATATTTGAAATCCATTTCCTTGCTCTAGCCACTGAAATGAATATGGGCCTCTCAGACGATATCTTAATACCAGTGTGACCATATGCGACAAAAAATATACCCAATGAGTGTAAAGACCTTTGAGCCTGGATTCATGCATTTCAAGAATAGACTGGGGTTAGCTACGCGACGGAGACTTCGAAGAATCTCTATAGGGGGGATGTTGATACCATCAATCGTCGAATCGTCGCGCAGCATTGGGAAAGTTATTTTTTGGACTTTCCTGTGACTGCTTGACGATGACTCTTATGGAATGATTTATTTAGCGAAAGACGTAGCTGTAGCAGTTCTTGGATTTATTAAATTAAATACATATATAACACGCGTTTATGCATACTACTTTTGCTGTACCTGTACTTTTACAGGGTGAGGACAAGGCTCATTCGCGTAAAAAATGTTTTTCAAGAGTACAATCAGAATTTAGCAATAAACGATGCAGGCAGAAATTACGCATTTTATTATCCGCAACTTCTACGAAACAACTTATTTGATTTATCTCTCTCGAGCATGTTTTGCATGTTCTAGCTTCATAGGCAGATTGCCCTCTTAAGTAGCATGTAGAATATTATGTGTCATCGTACATGTGTGGCGTGCATGTGGGGATTCTCTTGCATGCTGCATGATGGTTTTTAGTTAATGATGGAATTGGTTAGTATCCTTAATATTCATGACCGTGCGGTGTGCATGTGGCGGTCCGCTTGCATGCTGCATTTTGGTGACTTGTCACCCCCTGTCAAACACCCTAGAGGTGGGTCGCAGGGTAATATGTAGATGTAGATGTAGATGTAAACGGCCCTTGAGTTTGCATTTGAAAACTTTATAGCTATCAAAACTAAAAGGAATCGTTAGCAGTAATTTCAAGTATGGTTAATAAATTCCTCTCGAGAGCACTTATCAAAGGGCATATTGAAAACTGCCTTAAAATTATTTAGATTTTCCACAAATGTTTGACGCTTGAGCATGCTACCAATCGCATCAAATATTTGGGAATCAAATGTTGATTGACAAGCCGGTAGTCAATGAACTTACGGAGCCCATCGACTCTTTAAGGTCTAATAGCGCTGGAGCTCATTCGTATATTTTTCGAAAATTATTTATCCTCGGCGATAAAAAATTCGTTAAAAACATAAAGACTGCTGTTCGCGTCACTCACTCGACGGAACCGCATGTCTGTATAGTGTTTCTTAATATCCTTCGCCCCCACTCCCCACCCGCCGTTGATCCTTCAGACTACGTCAGCGGCGCATCCTTCCGGGAAAAGAGCCGTCGACAGACGGGACAGCCCGCCGCGAAGAGTCGACAATTTCGAATACGCTGCGTCCATCTTGATACGGACGACGCACGTCAATTTTTTCCTCCCTGCCCAAAGTCCTCAGCCTCTGCCACATCCCTCGAACGTGTGGCTCCTCTCTTATCGTTTCCGGTTCTACAGCAGAAGGAGTGGGAATTGCAAGACGCACCCTGCCGGATCTTGTCTCGGAATAGGATTGTCAGCGGACGGCGCGAATCGCTTTGACGGCTTCCAGAAACTTTGCAATTCCCAGGGGTATCCCGGAATGGAGGGAGATGAGAAATATCCAATGAAAAAAATATGGAGGTTGTTGAGATATTAAATTAACAAACTTATAAATATGAAACCACTCAAAAATACCACAAAAGAACTCAGCTTGAATTAGGTACTTAGTCATATGGTGCTCTTCGATGCTTTGCGTGTGTCTGACAATCAGTGCGCTACTCCTCGACTATTTATTAATAAATCGTCCTGGAATTATGCGTAATGAAATGGAAAGCCGAAAGTGAACTCTAATGCCGGATCTCACAATTTAAGGCCATTCTACACGCTTAGTTGATGTAAGCATGAGATAGGCCAGGACGAGCTGTTCTAATTTTCCGAGTCTCGCCGCTAAAACGAAGCCAAACTATCATAACCGACATTATATTGCTTTAGCCTATGATGTGAGCCGTGCGTGATTTTTGGCTTGAGGCCCGTTTATCACTTAGCTAATGTTCAGCTGTAAACTCAATGTTGCTTCCACCTCTGAGCGAATCACTTAAGATATTACCTTGGCGTCTTCATATAATATCTGTAAAACTCCTAAATGGAAGCAATCAGTGAAATATTTCAACGGTATCAGACGCCGCCTAGTGGAAACCCTAAAACTTTTGGTATAGTTAAAAGAGTCTTAGAATGCTGAAAGTACTAAAAATAGAAAGAACCTTATGCTTTCTAGGCTTATGCAGTTATTGAAGTCTATTTGGGCATTGACTTAGACAAAAAGCAGTACTCGCGTACTCGGATACAATATACACCATAGTATGCGAGAATGACGCCAATTCGTAAAAGCGCGTGAACGAGAAATGATTAAATAAATGAAAAACGTACTCTGAACTTTCTATTACTAAAAAATTATGCCTGATTAAATATGTTCAACATTGATTTTGAGATTTTTTTCGTATGTGTCACCCTTCTCGTATCTGAGGGGTTTGCACTATTATCCACGCCTCAGTGTTTGCCCCGACAATTCAGAGCGAAATTTGGAGAGTATGCGTCTTAGGGCTAGACACAATAATCGGGACAACCGGAAGGGCGAACGGCAAGGGAAGGCGGAATGAAGGAAGCAGCATTTATATTTCGAGTGGAACGCTTTTGCTTGAGTTTAGGGTGTGTAGAGAGGGGGGTGGAAGAGAATGAGGAAGGGAGGAGAGAGTGTTGTGAACGCGCGTGAGAATATTGTGGATGCGGGTAGTGGTGGGGGGGTGCTTGAAAGAAGAAGAAGAGCAGGGTGTGGAAGCAGAGGGTTTGACAGGCGGGCGTGTTGGGTGGGAGCGGGGACCTTTTTAAAGAGCGGCAACAGCTGCCACGGCTCTCCGCACTCACTGTCAGGGTGGGTGTGGAGAAGAGGCTCAAGAGAGGTGGGGAGGTCGTGTAGGGTGGGGAGAAGGGGACAAGAGGTGGGGGTTGGTTTCCAGAGGGAGTGATGATGTGTATGCGCGGAGGTGGTAGATTAACTGATGTGAGTGTCCGAGGGTGGTGGTCCTTCAAGCGTTCTGTGGATCGCAGCGGAAGTATTGGAGAGGGAGGTGGGGAGGGAGGTGCAGCGTTGAGCGACAAGGGTGGCGAAATGGAATCCAAGGAGATATTCGGAGGGACTCGCTCAAGGTTTACGCAGAATTCTGGCGACAACAGTGATGCACATTTTCCAGCGTCAACTTGTGAAATTGCATAAAAAAGTGGACAGAAAAATATGGAATTTTCCAGTGTTTGGCTCGTGTCTCGTCGAGACGCTTAACCCTCGCCATTTAACCTGGAAACGTTGCAATCGACAATTGAAGCCTCCGCGGTGGCTGTGATTTGCGAAGTTTGGTAGAAATATTGTTTTGGCATTTTTACACATTTAACAATAATTCAAACCGCGGTATCAAAGCTTAAGCCTCATATTTAGAAGGAAATACATTAATCCACATGAAATGGTAATTAAATTCTAAGGATCTGAACGTGGTAATTGATACATTAAATTGTACCCTGTAGGCCAACGTAACGGTGAGTGGTAGGAGGTGATTCCAAACCAGGCATATATTAACCGTATTGCACACTATCATAAAACTATTAGCTATTTTAAAATATAAACTTAGGTTAAATTAATGGACGTATGAGGAAGGAAATATCACTTGTAATACGGCTTTCACCATCATTTTGCTCAAGCGGGATAGACATCACGATGGCCGTTAGTTAAACATCAGTAATGCCAACATGCAAAACGTACAAAGATTATTATTATAAATGATGACGTCCTGGAAGAGTAGAGAAATAGCAGAGCGTGGTTTCGATCCACGGACCTCAATGGTTTTGGACCCAGAGCGCTTCCACTGCGCCACTCTGTTCTAACGAAATATAAGCGGGAAGATTCAAGGATCCTCAATAATTCTTTTCTTGCGGAAAGTGTGAAGGAATACGCCTAACTGCTCTTCCATAAGGATGTACGAATAGAGAACTCGTGTATGTATTCACCTCTATTCCGTTATAGAGGCGAAATAAATCTTCCCTCAAATATCATTAAACAGCGAAGAAAAAGACCACGGTCAGAAGAATCAACCCCAGCTGAATTTCAAAGAAACAAAGCCAAAATAATCTAGATGTATGATGATTTTCCCGCTGTTTGCATATGCTACGAATACTTCCACCGATTCGGAACTCGAAGAAATAACTGGTACTCACTCCAACGAAATGAAGGGGTGTGAATTTAGGGGAGGGGTGGGAAGGTTGTTGAAAAGAGAGACAGCTGGGATGGGTTCGCATCAGAAGCAAACATTGAACTGCACAAATCCAAAAGGCAAATACAAGTGGAGTGCTGGGGATTACGAGTGCAGGGGTCGTGATCGAACGTAGACACTAGAACGCAGTCTTAGTGCAGCGCGGGAAGATTTCGGTGTTTCCCGAAGGCATTAAGAGGACGGTACGTGTTGGAAAGCCTTGAGAGGGCATAGTACAGTGAGAATGAGGCAATAGAAGGCGGTCTGATTGATTATATTGGGGGGGGGGGGGTTTCCGTGGGAAGTTTTTTAATGCATCGTCGGAAAACGGACTGTTTGTGCTTCCAAACAGAGGGCTCTCTAGGCTCGGGCTTCGGTGGAGAAGAGAAAACCAGTAAACAGACCCGCTGCATTTGTCACGTTCTTTCGTATTCCTGCATCATGCGTCATAATTTCCTGGCTCTCCCAGTCGCCTTCAACACTCATCTACATCTACAAAATACCCTGCAAGCCACCTCAGGGGTGTTTGGCAGGGGGGAAAATCTGCCTCCAGAGAGATATGAACTCTCGACCCCTGGTTTACATGACCAGTGCTCTAACCCCTGAGCTATAGAGGCGAGATCCAACTCTCGACCCCTGGTTTACAAGACCAGTGCTCTATCCCCTGAGCTATGGAGGCTACTCGGAGAGATCCAAAAAGAGAAACTCATGCCACCACCTCTCGTCTGATGAGCTGGGTCGTAAAATAAAACACTTAATTTCTTTTGACTTTACTCCAGGTTTCTAACTTAAAAAAAATGAACGATATAGTGGGGTTGTCTATTCAAGTAATAAAATTTAATTTAGCACATAAGAAAACCATATTGCTTGTTAAGGGAAGGTACTCACATGCATATGAAATAAATAGGAAGGCAGTGTTGGTAGAACCTGAATCGTTGATCTTCTTTCTTGTAACCACTTACTCCTTTTTGCACAACACTTCACACAGACTTGCACTCGCACGTTATCACTTTACACTCAAACTTTCACGTTAGCACTTCTTAAAAAAAACACACGTAACCACTGCCGAGCCGTCATCACCCAAGGGGAGAACCTATCCACATTCTTGTAGTAGCAACAGATTAGTTGCGCTGGTGGAGGCTTTGTTGTTGATCTTCTTTCTCGCAACCACTCTCTGATAAAAACTCCTTCTCATGAAACGTGTTGCAATTAAGCAGGTCGTTCCCAAAATTAACAGATAAGTGTTTCTACTGCTAAGTAGCTATCGCCAGTTAGATTTCGCGTCTGCTCTCATTCTGAAGCGCTGAAGGCGCGTGCGTTAGCCCGTACTGGTGAGCAGGGCTCACCTCTACTAGTCGGTTTAACAAGAGAATTGATCATGGCGGGTAACATATCGGCCGATATATATAGTTTGGAATGGGGAGGAGGGTACGGCTTTTCGATTGGGTCGAGCCTCAGAAAAACAAGGACGTTCATGGGTTTATGGTCAATGAGTATAAAATCGAATAGGGCACCTGCTTGGTTTACGTCTGTTTTCGTAACCCCATTTTCAAACTCAAGTATTGAAAAGTTGAAAAAGCTGGTCTTGAGTAGATACTCACGGTAGCTTGAAAGAATTTTTATTCTGGTCATAATAGAATCTAATTCGAATTTTTTTTAAATTTAAGATGTTGTCAGAACTGTTAGAAGCATGAGTTAAATATAGTGACATAAATGTTGCAAAAAATTCGTTTGCATGACTGAACTTCTCAGTAATTAATTAAAGATAACTTTAACTTGACTTATTTGTTCCTCGCTGGATGCTGAATACGCCTTCACAATTGCAGTTTAATTAAAAGTATGAAGGTGAGTGATAATATTATTTAAAAAATTGAGAAAACATACGAAATAAACACCGTAACATTTTTGACGCGATCTGTGAGTCAGAAACTCATTTCTTAAATAATTTCTCCCCCCACCCCAACGCAGTAATAAACCTACCCCATGGGAAATGGTTTCTAGTTATTTTGTCAATTATCACGAAAAGTAGTACAATAAGTGGCTAATAGTTTGGTACAATGTGCCAAAAGAAGGATGGAATCTTTTTCTTCATTAAGAGGTCAAGTACATTGAATTTTATTTGAAGAGATATCTCGCTCAAACTACTTAATAACTTATTACATTTTTTTACTTCAAGGATTTTTTAGCAGAGAATAAAATGTTTGCGTCATTTATATCACTGTATTTATTTTATGCTTCTTACACTTTGCTTGAATTTCAATATACTAATTGTACGTGGTCTTTATTATGGCTAGAGGATAATCTCGGTTAATGCACCTTAATATTCATACTTCTCCCTAAGAGAACTACTCCCCCTGGTAAAGTAGACTTTCTGATCCCCTTCTCGCCAGGAATGCAGTCTTCTAAAAACAGATTGCACACAGAAATGGGTTTTCTAATGGATTTTGAAGGACGGAGTTGCAAGATAACGCCCTTAATGCATCCGGTTTGCTTCGTGCTTGAATCCCTGGGCGAGATTGCGGGTGTGTTGATGTGGATGAAATGGGAAAAAATAGGGAGTAGAAGTGCCTGCCAGCGCGAGACTCTCCTTGTATTTGGCGCGTGAAAACGGAGCGGCGCTTGAAAAGGGATTTTCGGGGCGGTGGAAACGGTGTAAATGTATAAAGGGGGAGGTAGTATAGAATGGGACGAGTGTAACCGCCTTCAACAATAAGATCTCTCTCGCTTGCATCCGTAAAAACCCCTATCCTTCCTCTTACGCCTCTTCCCCATCTCGGCCCCCGCCCACAGATTCCGAGGAGTCGCGCACGAAGAAAGGCTCCATTCCTCCACGGTGCTATCGCACCCAGCCCTTCAGATGTTTGATGGAATACGGCTGCCGCGACCAAGGAGGGTGTTGAAATGCATTGGAGAGGCGGGTGTTGGACCTGGAGCGTAGCGGGAATAGGGGTACTTAGAATAGGAAGACCACGCAAAGCTTGCGCAAAACATTAAAAACATAACGGGTTTATGGGTATAGCTCTCGCAAAAGTTCCTGGCGCAGACCTGCGTGGCAAGGAGGGGAGCTATAAGTGGGGGTTGAAGGGAAGGGACGGAGGGGAAGAGTGGGAGGATATAAAAAATGAGTGAGGAAGGGGAACCAAATTACTTCGCGAAAAAAGGCACGAGGCACACACATTAAATGTAGGTGGTTTCAACTACCCATCGCTATGACTCTATCACGGACCCTATCTTGAGGTCTCACTGTGAGGGGAGTCGAAACGGGTCGGCAAGTGATGAGTCATACCACTTCTCGAAGCGCTCAAGCGCTCGTGTTGGAAGCTATTTGAAAGGCTTTCTATCCCTCCACACTAAACAACCTTCCTTCCCTGTTTCGAAGGATTGAAAAGTTTCGTAGCCCATGTCCCAAAATTGTCCACTGCGCAGCACCAGGAACTTTTGCAAGAGCTATAGCTTCTACTGCTCGGTTCCGGATGGAATAGTAGCCATATTTACTGATTGAAAAGTATTTCTATTTGTTTCATTGATCCTTGGTCATTTAGAAAACCTCATCGGATGGTGTATTCTATTCTCAAAACGATGACAAAAACTGATGACGTTCATTGTTTTTCAAAACAAATTTAAACTGGGTTAACGTTAACGTTAATGAAGGACATTTATTCTCGGATTTCTCAATTGAGGATGTTTGCACAATCCTAATTTGATTAAAACTCATATGCGGTGCCACATTTTCTGTCGTGCGCTCTGATTGGCAGGAGCTCAGATTCACGTACGTGTTAAGGGAAAAAAATGACTGCTCAACTGATGGAAAAAAGGGTTTTGGATCCCTATCATTGTCATAATCCCTGAAAATGGTCGTGTAGCAAAGCGACCAATTGTGTTAACTAATCGCTAACCCTGAACTCGTGCGTGAAAAATAACCGTATGAATTAGGCTTTAGGTTAGATGGTATGATATAACATTATCATTTGGTCAAACTAAAACCCGAATCTACTAATATCACTCTGGCCTTAGATTTTTACGCCCAGGTTTCCAGATAATTTTCATGATAATGGACTATTCATATCTTCGTGCTTCAGACAGCATATTTCTTTCACTAACTATCCTTCGTAGACCAGTCTTGGCCAACCTCTCCACTTCTTTTTCAAGTGCGCCTTCCAGCATGGCCATTCAAAAACATCGTACCTTATTATTTGACGCATCCAGATATATACCCTCTTATTTAATACTAGTTGAAATGCCTGCTGTAACAGGCTAAATATTGGAGAAATAGCCAAAAATTAATGAATGAAGTAAATAATTAAAAATAAATTAATATGTGGTTTTATATTTTTCACGAAAACAATATATGCAATTGTGGGAACAATATATAATATCTACTTGTCAGAGATTTCTCTTTATACAACATTTTTGGTGAAGTAGGCGGAGCTGCTACTAAGCAGTTTCCCTTGTGTGTATTTTTAAAAAAGCAGACGCCCGCGACATGTGTCAGTTAGTATAGAACGTATATGGGAGCTCACTTGCCATCTATTGGCGGATATCTAAATCACTGCAAAGTGAATCATGCGTAATTACGCGTAGCCTTTGATGTAATAGATTTCAAGCAGCCCCGCGCATTCTCTTTTCCGGGCATCCTGTCTCTATCTCGCATAATATATATACCTTGTCACGTCGCAGAAACCTCAAAACGGAGCAAAGTGTCGCAGTGGATGAGCGCTGGGCCGATAATTCAGAGGTCCGTGGATCGAAACTGCGCTCTGCTACAATTTTTTTATGGCGTGGGGCAATGCGTTCAATGAACCTAAAAAAAAGTCTTCTTAAGATAATCAACATTTCAATGATCCGGCTCTTGTAGTTGTGTCAGTCAAATTGCTTAAGCATTAATTATTTTTTCCGCAATTTATGTTTTCAACATCTAAATTGCAGTTTTAGGTTCAACTGCTGTTACTGCTGTAATTTCATTTTTTCTCTCAAGCTCGATTCTTCCTCATACGATAAAAATTAGTGATTCTAGTCCGCGAGTGTAATAAAAAAGCTTTAATTTTCACAAAATGTCTATCGATCAGTTAAAAGGTCAATTATAAGTAGTTGACGATCGTATTTGCCTACCATATCATTACAGCAGTATTACGTATTACGTTTTTATTACCTACAGTATTACGTTTCATAGCATAGTATCCATATTTTTTTCATAGCATTTAGAGACTTTGACGTTGATATTAAACTGGATAACTAGTTTCTTTATTTTAATAAAAAGGAATAATCCACGTTCTATTACCTGAATTTTAATACCCTGAAAAAAGTGCAGGTGTGATGAAAAACGCCTAAACGATTTATCATGAATATTTAGGTCATATCGTCGCTTTGACAGGACGATGCGCTAAATAATTGAGTACCTCCAGGAGTGAACATGATTTTAATAGATTAACAAATGAAAATTTTCAGAGTGAAAATAATTTCTCGCAACAGAAGCTTCACAGTCAAGGACAAAACGTCAATATTAACTAAATGAATTTAATTGAATAAAGCTATTTCAAATAAGGAAATTGAGAGAGGATAGGAGTTCAACGCTTGAGCAAATGATAACGAAGAAACTTTTCAACGTCAGGCCACGACCTGGAATGACTTTTTTCATAAGCTTCAACATGCGATGTTTTAAACTAAGCCTCTTTGATACAATGCCTCATTTGTCTCACTATGTGTCTCTTGATTAATGGAGGGTGAATAAACATCTGCAAGACGCTCGGCGAGAAACAAACTCTTTGATTTTCACCGCCCCGACACGGGTGTATTTTTTCCGACATCAATTGAGCCAGCCCCCTACCCGCCCCTTGCCTCTCGCCCACCAATTTTCTCCCAGTCGGAATGAGCCCTAAAGGCCACGCAAGAAACATCGATGCTGTATTAAAAAAATAAAGCGAATGAATGAATGGACTGACTTCATAATGCTTGCGCCACCGGCAACGAAGGTTTCTTCTATCAGCCTTCGAAGAAGTCAAAGTCAAATTAAGAAAACACTTTGACCTAAAAACTTTGCAATTACCCACAATATATTATTATTTAAACTAATTTCGCTACACTGTAGCAGCTTCAGGGAATAAAAGGTAGCGAAACTGGTTCAAATAATAAAAATATACTATGTGGAACCACACAGTTATTAATTCGAAGGGTTTTTTAATTTCACAATGCGATTACACAAAGTTTCGGACTCAGCCATTTCTTACCTGCCAGGCCTGAAGGGTGGTCCTTCATTGAGGATAGGCTCAGAGAGTGTATGAACGTTCGACTGTCCTGTAACACATTCCTTAGGTACCGAATGCGTTTACGCTACGAGAAATATATTTCTTTCTCTACCTTACGTCTTACAATAACAATTTGTCAATTTCAGATTTAAAAATATATTACCCTCCTTGATATCTTTCTATAAGCCCAAGGTCTGGTTTTATTTTCTCTAATTAAATATTTTCTTGGAATAAAAATCGATGCTTCTATGTACTCTCATAGATAATACTCGTGCCAACTAACCGACATTGTGATGTAATATATAAAACCCAAGCTCTTAGCTAACTTCAAGTAAGCGTAAATGCTATGATATTTGGCGGTTAACGTTAACAAGACATTACCGGGCAGGAGCGAATGTAACAGACCTGGAAGCTGTCACAATTCACTTCCCCGTGTGACTTGCCAAATTTATTATTCATTCAAATACTCAAAATATTTAAAAAATTAATTTTTCATTTTCGAACAGACCAGAGAGGTGATTGGAATTGTGCTCGGCCCATAACCCAGAGGTCCGTGGATTAAAACCTCCGCCATTGTTTTTCTCTCCAGACAAAAATTCAGTTGATTTCATTTCAAAAGAAATAATTCATTTACTTGTAAGCCATCTGTAACCAGTATCTGCATGCACCGATCCTTTGCTTCCTGATATCCAAATTCGCACACCCTTTCACTAAACTGGGTTGATTGCTCTGATGGAGCCGAATTTCAATGACGACCTATCAACTCTAGCACTATAAGGACTGAAGTCTCGCAACCCGCCACTTTGCCACTCTCGAGTGCGCCAAAGGAAATTCCAGCGTAAAACCCAAATGCAGAATCGTGGGAATTCGAAGCTCAGCACGACGTAAAGCACGTGCTGGATACCTCCGAGAACATACCGGTACTTGAAATACCGCACCGACAGCAATAAGACAAAAAAGGGTAGATATTCCTATGGCGTCTGCTGTGACTCACTTCACGAATGAGGCAAGGCACCGTCTTCAGTAAAGAAGACGGCGCCAACTGCCAGGCCGTCGATCACATCGGAAGGGAGTTCCCGTTGATGCAAGCTTAAACTAAGGTTCCATGTCGTCCCATTTTTTCCGGAATTTCTTTTTTTTGACCCGAGTCAATTCTAAGTCATTTTATAAGCATCCTTCGGGAAGTAACGAACTGACTATTTTTATCCGTTTTTAAAAGCCATTGCACGATATTCCACAGAGGATAAATAATTCGCCTTGACCAAGGCGAAGGGTCATGGCGATTGATTTATCCTCTTATGTGCACTTGCGGGTGACTCCGTAAAATGTAATGCCGTGGTATCCCGGTATCCTCAAAAAATCCATTGCACATAAAATACATTTGTGATTCACATCTAATCCTTAATTTTTACAGTAAATCTAATATTAATGCACGTTCATAGCAGTATTTAAAATGCAAAATATAACAGTTTTTATTTCGATTCTCTAATTTTCTAAAATTTCCCGTATTTGAAAATATTCCACAAACTTTGTAAGTAAAAATATCTAAATTCCACAAAATTTTGTAAAACATTCCTGAAACTATAGCATACGTAGAATATGCCGCAGACTCCCATCATAAGAGAAGAGTGGCGCAGTGGAAGCGTGCTGGACCCATAACCCTGAGGTCCGTAGATCGAAACTACGCTCTGCTAAACTTTCTGGCTTTATTTTTTACCACATTTCCCTTAAATTATTGTTTTCCAGAAATTTATATTTCAGAGAACTTCACGCTTAGGGATCTTAGGGAGTCTTACGGAGACGCTGCATCGAGTAATAATAGTCGAAGTCGGTGGAAATAAAAGGCCTCAGTATAAGTTGTTACACTCAGTTTGTGTTAAATATGATTAAGCACAAATTCAAAGCTTACGACAGCAGTCCACCATCAGAGAAAATACTATGGCAAAAAAATGTAATGAAACGGCCTTGTACAGGAAAGTACAATGGTGTGCAATAGGAATCATGCTGACAATGAGAAAAGTATTTCAATATCAATACGAAGTGAGGTGTGTATGATTTGGTGCTTTCCCGGCGTATCTTCTCGGTGAAAATCTCTTGAGTTTTCTGGTTCCATTCCCTCCAAAATTTTGGTGGGCGCTTCGCCCTTCGAAATTTTCGGTGAGAACCCTAGGATCTTTAAGCGTGTAGTTCTCTTAAATATAACTTTCTAGAAAGCAGTTTTTTTAGGGAACTGTGGTACAAGGAAAAATAAAATATTTTATAGCAGAGCATGGTTTAATTCCACGGCATATGTTCGTTCGGAACCTGGAAATGATGGGTTATCATCATACGCGGTATAACCATCGTATGCTATGGTTCTCGTAATGTTTTACGAAATTCTGCGACGCTTAGAAATTTTTACTTAAACTGCCTGGGCGTTATAAAAAACAGGATATGTAAAAATATATGAGAATCGAAAATAAAAATATTGTACATTATACTTTGAATGCTGCTATAACGTACACTAACATTATGTTAAAGAAAATAAAGAATATGACTTGGCGAAAAAGCCGAGAAGTGTTCACCCAGAAGTGAAGTGGGTTGTCAGGCACTCAACTTTGCTCAATGCAAACTCTCTCACAGTGTTCTACAATACTTTATTTCGCGATATCCTCTCAACTCTAGAGAATAAGAAACAAAATCCCCGCCAAAGCCTTAAGAAAAAGTCCGCTCACACTCTTTCTGGTCTCTAGCTCCGGAGCAAGGCGAGGCTGAAAGTTTCTCTCTGACTTATCGAGTCTTTGCAAAAAGATTCTACTGGCGCATAGAGTCAGGACGCTGCCATGCGGTCTTATTTACAAATAAAGAGGCGGTTTTAGAGCCCATTCTCATGGCCTCCCCTCTTTCTTTACAGCGGCTTACACTCTAAACGGGTCCCATTCCATGCGTCGCCATCTCCCACACGATGCTCCTATATTTCCCTCCGTGTCCTACTTAACTTAAAAATTCCCACCAGCCGCGGCCTAGCCACCAGCACTGAATAGCCAGGAATGAATGTCAGTTCCATTTCGTCTCCTGTTACGAGAGTAAAATTAACTTCACGAAATTCCATTAAAACCTGCTTGAGCGCATTTACGAGGATGAAATCAGCTGGCGTTTTATTGGCGCCTGCGCTGTAAATATTTGGAAAAAACCATACGCATATGCAACGTCCGCTACAAATGCACATTTTTAAATTATGATAGTTCTGAAATGCAACAAAATCTTGCAAGATACATGGATAGTGGACGATCCATGGCTCTTAAAATATAACTTTCTGAATGCCTTAGAAGTGAGTTCTTTTGTTTGCGTATGTTAATAGCCTGCATAATATTAGAACAAAAACACGAATTCGTTAAATTAAATTGAACGGAGGGACATGTAAAATTAAGTGGTTGATATATACATGACATTAGGGAATTAAAACATGCATGGAGTGTACCTAGACTTTGTGTTAAAGAGCCATTTTTTTCTTTTAATAGTTTTCTTTACAACACGTCGTTCCACAAGAGCCTCGGTTGGAATGCGATAGTTCCCAGAGGGTAAAAGCGTGATAAAACGCAACTCATGGCGAGTAAAAAAAATTGATAGCTTTTTGCGTTCCAAAAGATATGCCGACGAGGAATAGAAAATTGATGCTTGCAGAGAGTTAGGCATGCTAAGACGGTCTCGCCGCCAACGCAACCTTAAGGCATAGCTCACATTCAGTTGATGCGTGAATAAAACATTCGCAGGGTCAAAAATGCCGCTCGAGTAGATGTACTCGAAGGGTTCAAGAATCACATGGCCAAAGATGATTAAGTGAATTCCATGCTTGCACCCCCTTCAAATGAATTAAGAATCAGAAGCTTTGCCGATCGATAAAGTAATAACCAAAAGGGCGACAGAGGCATAAGCCCAATGCGTATAGGTTTCTGTACATCAGCGACATGTACATTTGATTTCTGTACATGGATGACGGAGCGCATCATAGCCCTCATTGTAGAAAGAAGAAAGTATAAGAACGCAAGAAATGAAACAGAAGAAGTACTGTATAAGAGGTCAAGGAATCAAGTTATCAGAGAATCGAAAAAGGCCAAAGAGAAATTGATTGAAAGATTATTTCAGTGGAATCCCGATCCCTATACATCACTACTGGGTGGCTACTTTGAGAGTACTTCATGGGCAGAACTGTTCTTAGGATGAAACGGAAAATATAGACCCCTACTACCGTAGGGGTCCACGCGTACATTACCAAAGAAAATCAGTTGCTCATTTCGTTGCCGCAAAGTAGGTGTTTATGTGATATTCTATTAGACCAACCCCGGTACCAAAATTTAGTAATCACCTCATACTTAAGGTACCAGCATAAGATATATTATGGCTAGGGAAATTATTGCAGAAGTTCATAATAGCTAAATATCTAGTATCATTCGCTCATTTAAAGGAAATAATTTATTAACTTCGTTGAAAGAATAATTTTATCGCGTCACAGAGTACTTTAGTACGAAATCTGAAATTATGAATCCATTCTAGTACTGAGAAATTTAGAAATTTAAGGCATTACGCGACCAAAATGTCTATGGCTAAAGGATATATCGGAAAGCATCCGATAAAAAGCGTAGACAAAAGTTGGTGTCCATTTTTCATTGGTTTCGCCAGTTTTCTCGATATGGTGCCTTTGGTTATGCGTAGGCTACATCTATCGCCAGGCTTCTCTCCACCCTTCTTCTATTCCATAACCCTAGTATTTCTTTGAATATTCTAAAAGCGTAAACGACATTAGTGGTCGGTCGCCTCTTGAAATAACCAAGATGATGCAGATAACATTATAAACGCGATTTTAAACTTTTACTATGAAGAAACACGTCAAATAACGCACAAGCTTAAATTTATCCTAAGTTTGAGTACAAATCGTGGTGAGATGATATTTATAATAGTTTTGTTCCCCACAACTTTTTTTCGTCACTCGACTAGTTTTAAGGCTACATCAAGGGTACCGTACCCTTTATAATAACTCATTGGCATTAATACTTGTCGGTAAACGAATAAAAGTCGTGGAGAATCACAAATTTATTTATTTATTATGGCTTTATTCCACAAAGTATTGCCATAGGCAGTTGAAATTATTAATGATGTGGCCCAGAAGACGAGCAAAGCCGTATGATATACGCTAAGAATATTTTTTGCTTCGATTACAAGTTGTGTGAGAAAAATATATTTAAAAATTTCCCACCGGATTTAAGTTGTCTTGGCAAAAACCTTCAGGAAAATCTAACAATGGAACAGAATGACTGCAGTTTCACGAAAGGCGAAAGAAACAAGAAAAAATATTTATCCCCTAAAGGTACGCAATTCCGCAGAACTAAAATGAACTGAACTAAACTGAATTGGAATGAACTAAAAGAAATGAGTGACAGTCACAAAAGGGCATGGGAGTATGCAGCATTCGACTCTGACATGTGGATATATATAGAAAAAAATATGAAATATTCACAGTATCCACGCTGAATTTAAAAAGAATTTTCTATTTCGGGATTTGAATAAGTGATATGAGCATACTGCCCATCGCTCACGAATGTTGATCACAAACTGATATCACGTATATCTATTCCGAAAGGAAGATGTTGGAAGGCAAGAGGAAAAAAGTAGAAATTCATGAATGCTCGTTGAGTGCGACGTGCTCTTGGCGTCTCTCAAAGTAGGGGTACGGAATGACCACGTGACTATCTGGACAATATCTGTATTCCTGGGGAGCGATCGTCATCTTTTCTTTGACGCTTCCCCGATGGAATTTTCGGGAGGGAAGCCAAAAGGATGAGGGCACGCCGGAATCTCACATGTACTACTCCACCCAGCCCAACAGGGCATGAGGACTCCGGTTTATCTCGAATACGACATCGGGAGGAAGTGGTCTTCCGCGATCGAGCCCAGTCGATTTCACCGCACCGCCCAGCGATGGGTAGATGTCGCCGCGATATCGACGCGATCGACGTGACGGGAATCGATAAAAGTAAAGGCCTCGGCAAACACGCCATGAAACTTATCCCTATCACCGATTTATTTTCATCGCTGCCATAAGGCTTCACGATTGAAATTCCCCCGTCAATAAACAGCGACAGGGTGGACAAATTTGTGCGCCATCCCCGCCTATACGTTAGCCATCGAAGAATGCCCCATATCGAGAACAAAATTTTCAATTCCCATTAATCGGTCTAGAATAAAGTTAAGCGTTCACTCATCCAGGCCTAAGACTGGAAGCGATTAGGTTGGTGATGTGGTTAGAGTAGTACTTCTTATTCTAAGGTACGTGTGCCAAGGGGTGAAGATTTTGCTTGTAGAATCCTGATAATTATATTTGAATGCCAGAGTGAGAGCGCTTCGAACGCAGAACTCCTTCCGTCGGATGGGATACTTATTAAACAATGGACCCGTTGGCACCTTACCTGCACAATTAAATAGGCGCAATGCAGAGGGCCTTGGTATGATCGCGGAGGAAAGACAGGTTCTTGAGGACAACAAGATAATACGAAGTAATTGAGCGAGTAATATACGTTTATGGGATGCTAAAGGCTATTTTTTTAAATTTTTTTCAAAATCCGACAACTTATTTTACAAAAACACTCAATTGCAGCATATATTAAACGCATTCAGTTGTTCCATAATGAGGGAGGGAATATGACTCTGGCGGTCATCCATATTGAGCATGGGCTATAAAAAATATTCTACTTTACAATTGGGTGAAGTTTAATTCTTTAAAAAATATACTAATGATGTAAACAAAATTGCATATATCGTCATATTGTTTTAAAGATACTCAGATTTGGAGTGGGCTGCATAAAAATATTGTAAAATACCTCTACTTGGTTACAACCACTCTACAAATAACGTTAAGTGAACATTTTCGTATCATTGGAGCATACTAGGGAAGATTAATTTTACGGACGTTTGAATTTTATTTGAGGTTGTGATGAATATGATAATCAAAAGTGAAGGTAATGACTTGGAATTACCTCTCCTGCTTAGTTCTTACTATCTTCCAGTGCAGTTCATGAAAGACGTCGGTGTCGCACTGAGCGCGGACTCATCTGCCCTTACCTCTAACGATGATTGGCCGTGGATTTCCAAAAGAAATCTATTTCACCTCTTCCTCGTCTTACACCGAAACTTAATAGTTTGGCCCGCAACCACTTATGAGAATCCTCAAAAGCTCTCCCACCACACGTCTCCGACACTCACTCCTTTTCCCCTTAGCCCTCCATTGTCCCTCGCCTTCACCCCCTTGAAGGAACCTTCCTTAAGTTACGAGAGAGAGAGCCCACATTACGTTTCCCACAATCCCCCCGTCGTTTCGTGGAGATTTTTCGGGGAACCGCAGATCCCGCTCTGAAAAACAAACGAAGATCTGGTTGCGCAGTCGTAAAAAAAGCGAGAGAGAGCACAACCATTCCACTATTCCCCTTCTACTTTTCTTCCCACCCGGGGGTACCGCGCGCATTCGTCCAACAGCCTTCTTCTCTATTTACGTCCCCGACGCTCTTTTGTTTCTCTCGTTTCCCGCCTTTCTCCTCTTCCCCCGACATCATACGCACGCCTCCATTCTCGACTTCCGTTCCAGGAGCAGGAACGACGGCGCGGCGGGGATGTGGAACGGTTCGCCGGCATCGTGTCGTCACACCGCACCGATGAGCTCCTCCCAGAGGGGACGCAATGGGGAAATGAAAAATCCCGAGCCGTTAGGCCATTCCAAGAAGTGTTCGGGAGGGGTTGGGGCGGGCAAACGCGGATACTTTTAAGGGAAACGCTCTAAAATGAAAATGACTACAATGATGCGAATCCTTCTTGGGTGGTCCTTCCTTCTTTAACCGAAAGGGAACAACGGTAACATGCTGAAAAAAATGACACGAAGAATCATATCTACTTTTTAAATTCAGATCAGCAACATTCAGTCGCGAATAAGGGTAGCCGAGCAACCGATGAACTTTCTTCGATAAACGCACGAATTCTTCTCGGGTCTTCCACCGGTTCAAGGGATATATTTCGGGATACCTATGTTTCGATACTCGACTAGAGCATCGTCCTCGGAGTAAAATGATCACGAGCTCCATTACGACTCCATTCGAGTATCAAAAGGCGGCCGAAATGTAGCCCTTGTTCCGGTGGAAGATCCGAACATAATGTGTGCAACTGATGCGCCGGGAAAGCACCAGATAAAACTTTCTTTGAAAACTGTAATCGTGACGATAGTTTTCTGAACCTACCTAGCGGGAAGGGGATATTCGAAAAGGCGACAACTAATGCTTTCTGCGTCAATGTAGATACGTGGGTAGTTTGTAAATGGAATAATTATTTCGGGAATGAAGAAAAGACTGGGTAAAGAACGACTGGGTACTTAATAGAAAACAAGAGTGGAACGAGCATATAAACAGAATGACAAGCGAAAGATTAGTACGTATCCCAAGAGATAAACTGCCCACATGAAGAAACGTCGGTCGGCCACGAAAAATGGTGGTGTGATAACTTAAACTGGAGATGGCTGCATTAGACGGAGAAACAGTCTACAGGAGCCTTCTATAAAATAAGAAGAAGAAGTTATTGTGGAGAGAAACACAGCGTCGGCAACACTCTGCTCGAAACATTCCTCTAAAAATCTCCGCCACTGCCGGGAATCGAGCCAAAGCCCTGGAGTTGGGAAGCCAGAGTTTCAGCCACAACTTCGAACCAATCCCCTTTTTCTTTCATTTCACTCCAGCGTACTCATATCGTAATTAAGAATTATTCTTCAGAAACACCACATTATGGTCAATTTGGGTTCTCAATTCTGGGAATGGTCTAAAAAATTAGCGTCTAATGATATATATAATGCTATAACCTCGTGACATAATTGAATTAATGATAGAGTTTAACTTGAGTTGTAGACGTTCCGTCAAAAATACAGTCCACATAAAAAATAAATGAGTGATTGTAATCAATTCCGTGGCTGAGGATACAATTAGAGCCGAAGGGGAAGAAATTACCCACAAATGTTTACCTTATGCTTATCTGTTCTCTTAATTACAACTCGTCTCCCATTCCGAACACGACAGCTTATCTCAACTCGAAATCCAATGGGGAGGATTCTTTCCCTTGAATTCCAAACTCCCACGCCGGCTTCCCCAACCGTCAATTTCATTCTACTCACCCATCTTCGAATCCTTCACGTTCTTCTCCTCACGTAAAATCTATACTACTCGATTCTTCCAGCATCGCCTCACTCTCTCCTCCCTCTACGCCTTGAAATATTATTGCTACCTATTATAAATGGTCAATTGGCCATTCACCTCGCCTGCGTTCTACGCGAGACTAATCGCTCAATCAAAACAGATTTCCTGAATGACTAATATTTTGACAATTCTTTCTGGTGCAAGCCGATTATGGGAGGGGAGCATTATGATACATGGCCAATTAACCGCCCACAGAAACATCGACTTATTATCCACAAAATATCGACGGTTGTTTTCCAGTTGATCAGCCGCGAAATTCGCCCAGTGATGTGCCGACCTATTATCCTCTCGCGTTCCTGTGCTGTCAATTCGCAATGAAGCATGAAACTGCAAATGGTGACTGCTGGAGGTGGCTTGCACTTTATTTCGTAGACGTAAGACTCTTGCGCTGACTTTACGCCAATTGGTAACAGTAATGCCACATAAACGAGTCAGCTACAATAGAAAATAAACATCCGCTTGCCCTGGAACTCGAACCCAGATGAATTTCATTTGCATCATTATTTCATTTAGTTTTCCTCACGGGGTTCCGTGCATACAATGTCACTTTGAACCAGTAGTTCAAATATTAGAGCGCTCCTCATCATAGTCCACGAAGCTACGTAACATCTAAAGCATTGCTGTTTACTATGGTCGCATTCAAAGTATTTCGGGATTAGTTTCGACAGTTACCTTGGGAGGTCATTCGTTGAATATAACGCGAACTTGAAGAGTTAAACTGCTAAAAAACTCAGCACGAAATCGGATGTTCTGGGTTCGAATCCAAGTCCAGGAGGATAATTTTCCCCCTCCGTGGATACCTCACATCCGCATTATTATTTTTAGCAGGTAACTGTCGCGGTTATACCCGCGACACTTTAAGCAGTATGCCACAATTGAGCCCGAAGGTAATTCCCTTAAACCACGGAGAACGAAGCCTCCAATAGAAGAGCTGACATCATTGGCCCTTTCTTCCTTCGCTCAGATAAATACGGATTGTCTAGCTCATCTACTCGAGAGCGCTCCTAAAAGTTCGACCTCATTTTAACGATTTCCGGACGATTTCACTCCGAGATTGCCGGAAATACTGCCGAGGCGCAATAAAGGGGGGCGAGGTTTTATTTGAAGGTTCATGGCGAAATGGAGTAATTCGTATTATATGGAGCGGCGATATTCCTAGAGCCGCTGCGATTAATCCCGCAGCCTTTCTTAATTGGATTTCCACTCTTTCCTCTCCGTTTTCACCACCGAGTCCTAAAGCATTACTTCCCATAATTTAGGGCTACGTTCTTTCTCTCTCATTTAACTTCCAATTTTTCAATTTTTTTTTGAACTGGTATAAGAAAGGATTTTTTTTCTTACTTGACGGATACGTAAATGGTTTATTCATTTTAACCTATAAGCTCGGTGCAGGCAATGCTGACTTCATCGTATTTTTATCACGACAGAAATCATACAATTTCGCATTAAATAACAAATTATTTTCTGATAATTATGTAAAAACTTTGACTAATAAATTAATGCATCAAGTTTTCACTTTCGAGTCGAGCCTAAAACTATAGTGATAAAATTCTGAAATAAAGTATCGGTTAGATAATTTTGAATGAGGAAAAACAAAGTGCATTTAAAATTTAAAATGTAAATAAAATAAGCTGTTTAATACCATTAATTTTTGAAGAAAATACCGTTCACAAAATAAGAACCGACTAGCAGTAGAGATCTTACAACAATTCTAGAGTAACTGTTAAAAAAAAGATATTGAAACGTTTGATATGGTGCGTAGCACTACATGGCTCCTGGGTCTGGACTTGGAACAAATAGATTGGAGGTGTTGAGACGTGGTTTCGGAGGATGGAGTAAATAACACAGGCTGATAGACAAACAAACAGAGGAAGTGCTCCCACCACTTAGGCAAGTAAGGGGAAGAAAGACAAATTATTTTTTAAATTCGAAATAAATAAGAAGAGTTAAATGGAAGATACGAGGCAATAAGGTGCCAAAATTCATGACAGAAGGTAGAATTATCGGTAAAGGGGGGGGGGGAGAAAAAGAAGAGCATCATGTCAAAAAAAAAGATAGGAGTATGATGTGCTGAAGAATTAATTAGTGGGAGGAAATGGGCGTCACGATGGAATAACTGTTATAATAAGTCCCTCAACCAATCTTTAGACAAATTAATAGCTTTTATTATATTATTTTTAGATATAAAACGAAATTAATGTCTTGAAAGAGGAAGTCATAACATAAAAAGAGTAAGCAATGACCTATTCCGAAAACAGCTTGCTCAAAAGTCATTTATGTAAGGTAGCTATGTGTCAGCAAGAGTGAGGAGATCACCTCTTACAGAAGAACCGAGAGCTGGTCAATGAGTTACGGAAGTGATCTTTATTATCTAAAGATTCAGACGTCTTGAAGTTCTGGGGTCTTACTCTCCGAAACCCCTCCCACTCACAACTTTCACGTCTACTTCGCCCTGTCCCTATTCTCGCTGGGCTCCGCCAGCTGCATTCTCTCCCAAGATAACGTCATCCCTTCTCCCACCAACCACACACTACTCTTCCCACCCTAAATTACTTTTTTACGTATTACAGGCGATGACATGAATCCTCAAGCTCCCTCAGCCCCCCATGCAAAGAACGCTTGAAAAGTGTTTTCTTAACATGACAGTGATGCGTTCAAAGCAGACCAGGCTGGAGGAAAAAAGGGGAGTTGATTCGTGAATGATTTACCGCAGGCATCGTTTTACTGCGTTAAAAAAATGTTTGCATGATTGGCGCGTCTATTAAGATACTTAACAGACAGATAGCCCTCTCTTAGGAACCAATTTATAGCGTATACATCTTCCACTGCTCAAGAAGGCTTTTTATTATCTGAGTGGAAGAAAAAAATGGCATTGTAGCGGTTTCGGAATCACGCGTATCGGCAAAGTAGGCATTGCATTAGCATTGAACATTATTGACGAATAACATTTAATTAGAAAAAGCATACGATTTCTCATTTCGATGATAGAAATATTTGCAAATTTAGTATACCACTAGTTTTCCAAGTTTCCTAAGATAAGTTACTATATCAGACTCATTGCGACAGTTTTTCAGTGCCTTGTTTGAGAACGATCCTTCCCAACTTAATTCTTGGCAGTATTTCCAAGTGTGTAATAAGTGAGTATAATCCTCAATCTGTATGATAGAGTATAGGTACACAAGGGTAAAATAAAAGGTTAAATATGGATAGGAAGGCAATACATTTTCCGAAACAATTTTTTTTGCTAACAATACCTTTGGAATGAAGTAACCTCTTCTAAAGCCTTCGGACTTTACTCACTGAGAGTCATTTGAATGGACAAATTTGCAGGGTTTGATAATAAAAATATTATTTTTAGAGTGATAAATACAAGTTACCGATATTTCGTATGAAAAATGCTGTTTTTATATCAGTATTTTCTATTCGTCGTATCTTTACCTGCTCGGGTCAATTTGTTGGGACGTAAACAATCGGAAGAAAAAATCAACAAGTTTACTTATACAAGCGAGTGAGAAAAACGGCCTAAAACGGGTTCAACACTTCCGCCTTGATGGATCATCCGGATATTTATACCTCAATCAAAACGTATTATCATAATATTATTTTAAGGCAGCGTGGAAGAATAAAGAGGTGTGTTCCAAGAAGCCTCCAGGATGAGGTAGCGTTGGCATTGGACATGAGGCATAGAAGGGCTACAGAAAACTGATTTTCGGATTGAAATAATAACGATTACATCAATGAAGACGTTACACAATAACATTACATCACCAATCTCTGTAAGACCATAATTCAATATATTTTAATATTCCCCATACTCGTAATGTAGTCAACCAGGAATACTATGATACGCTTGCTGGCTCTCCCCCCTTCTCAAGTAAGCACGTAATGAAAGCACACACGTCTTCACCTTTCTCGACGACTCGCAAAACAATCTGCCGCCTTTATGGATCTTCCACATATTTATACCTAAATCAAAGCGTATAAGGGTTTATTATTATGTTATTTCCAGTACGACATTAGACTAAGTAAAAGGGGTGTGAAAAGGAAGAGAAACCAAGGCATGGAAGTGTTTGCATTAGATACGAGAAACTGAAGGGCTGCTCAATTTTCGAAGCGAAATAATAATGATTGAATGAAAAAAAAAGTTTCAATCGCTGCGACTTTTAATAACTCCCTTTATCAATATCAGCTTGAACGTAGAGTAACATGCAAAGGTATTTCAATTATCTTTCCCCTTTCAGGCAAAGTTGTGAGCCAAGAGTATTCGAATACGTTTTCTGGCTCTTTCCATTTCCTAGAGTAAGCCATTTAACGTAGACACACGTCTTCACCTGGCTTTGCCTAAACACTCGTGTCTTCGTCCAGGAATTCTTCCCACTTCCTTCGGGGCCTCGCCATTCAATACACGTCTGTCAAAATTTCCTCCGCCTTTCACTCACTTTGCAGGGTTGGAGTCGCCCTGCAGTTTGACGCCAATACATCACGCGTCCTGCAAGGTCCTTGGGAGGTTGCAAGCGGGCACTTCTTCCCCTCCTTTCCAACACACCCTGCCTACCCATCCCTACACCCACCCACCCCCCAATGCATTCCCGTTACCTCCCCTACAGCTACTTCACAGCTCTCCCCACCACCTTTCTCACGCAGGACAAACTGCTTCCGGCCAGCTCCGGCCAGTTTTGTAAATCTTTCGATTTTTTGACTTGTCTGCCATGTCGCTTGAAGGACCCATTCCTCCTCTCGAGGATGTCACTGAGTCCATTCCATGAAAGCAAAGAGGCAGTAGCATCAGGAGAATTCCTGGGAACTGTTAAGAGAGGAAGCGGAAGTTCTTGAATAATGTCAGCTCTCGCCAAGAAAGAAATCTATGGTGTTGAAAGAGTATTTCAGAGCTCAAGAGGTAACTGGAGACTGGCTTGAATACCACACTGCCAAGGTTTATGTTTCTTTTTAATCGAAAATCTAAGTCGAGATTTTACCAAATCAGCAACTTCGGAATTCCCGTCAGACTTGGAACTCTACTTGAATATTTTTATAAAACATAAACAATAATTTTTCTTTGGAGAAGTTCACTTAAAAATATTACCACCCCCACTACAGCGAACGAATTAAAAACTAGGAAATACACAATAAACTTAAACCTTTCCGTCATGAAAATTACGAATTGATAAATTGAAACTTATTGTCTACATACACTATGTATCTATGTTTGATATTTACGCTCAAGTTTTACATTTTTCAAACATAATCTTTCATTTAGATATAATGTGTAATACTTCCATTACGTCTCCCCCTGTACCGTTGAGTTTAGTATTGTACATGCTAATCGTAGTAAGTTGTATAGAGTGACTTGATGGCCAGTCATTGTAGTATTGATTTCGATATTTTGGATATGATGCATAAGCAGAGATAACGAAGATATTCATCCTAATACTCAATAGCCAATAAATAGATGACCTAGAAAGAATTTGAACATAACCATTATATTATCCAGAAATCGGACAAACCAGAGTACCTAAAGCTGTCACTCTGCTTGCAGCAAACAGAAATACTTTCTTACGCATGAGAAAAATTGAGAGAACCTTATATCATTCACAATTTTTATGAAAATGCCTCATTAAACAAAAGCAAGATAATGCCAAAAATGTATCTCAAGGAATGCGTTTTCTTCAAGATTTTCGCAAACATAAAATAGGTACAATATTTAACAATTCAAAAATATTTAAAGTTTAACTAAGAAGGGACAATTGAAAACCTTTCGTCGTCACAAGTTAATTTATGCAATGAATCGCCAAATTCTGGTAAATCCGCTTTCATCAGTTGAATAAATCTAAAGCCAATACTTATTTTATTAGAATATGCCAGCAAGGTGGCGCGAAAATAATCATTTTAAATTACAACACAGGCTACATTTCATTTTCCACCCGTGCTTACCAGGCTTCACAAATAGCATGCCACGTGAAAATAATCATCTGCGAACATCTACTCCAATGAATGCTAATTGAGGGAGCCTTTTTAGATCACGAGCTTAAATATAGATGGTTTATCTATTTATTAGCTAGTGAATAGTCAGGAAGCGAAAAACAATTATACCCTTCGAACATGGTGAAAGGACTCTGGCAGACATTGTGAATATCCTGCTCCCGTACCCCTACGATTGATGCTAAGCAGCGTTAATTGGGGAAGTGACGTTAGTTTTCGTTATAACTTCGGGAGGTGACATTTGTGGCGACAGGGCGACATCTGAAGAACGATAATCGGGGGAGACTCCTTTAAGGATTCCCCACTTTCGGTGCCAAACACGGCGCCCGCGTCCAATTACGCTGTTGACGAAACTTATTTATTCCAAGCTCCGTGTTTGTCACGTCGTTTTTGTGGTTTATTGTAGGTGACGCAGAGGAGGTGTTTATTTAATACATTCAAACAGCCTGAAACCGTCGATTCACATTTGCCTTCCTACTTATTGCGTGTGCTACTTGGCTCTTCCCCTGTGCCTGTCACGATAGACGAGAGCGCATGGCAACTTCCACTTGCACCTATGATTAGAATGACAATTTTTTGTCCGATAAATGTCATTGTCGTGGCACGATATGGAGCTATACGGTAATTAAGGGTACAATCTCACAATGGCATTACATTTGCTTTGATTAGCAATGTAGATGGCATAAACTGATAGATAATACATTTGTGCAGACGATGAAATGATCTGAGTGACGTCAGCTGTTAGTTAGTAGCTAGGTTAGGAAACTATGCCATGACTATTAATGAATTTTAGAACTCGAAAAGAATAATAGAGCAGCCATAGAAGATTCCAGCAACTGCAGATGAGAATGAGAGCGTGTCATTTTCATCGAATGCTACATTTATTTCCACGGGCCTGAAATTTTCAAAATGTTGGAAAAAATGAAGGAGTTCATCGTAGACCACCGCGAAAACCTTCGTTCTTACATGTTGGAAATAAATCCATACCCGAAATTTTGCTCTGTAACGAATTTCATGTTGACTGAATGCAACATCACCAATGCTCTTTTGGGCCAAGAGCAATTTATTATACACTACGTTATGTATTTATATCTCAAGAGTATGATACCATTCTTGACACTTGATGGCATCTGCCTCAATCGGTATGACCTCGCAACAGATGTTATCGCAAAAGAACAATCTCAATTTGCTCTTCATTATTTTTCACGCCTTTCGTTCTTATCACCATTGACCCCAGAATATTCAATTCTTGCCTCTGAATCGGGCAGTCAACATATAGCTCACACGTCAATATGCGGTCATGACTGATAATTAAACTCTCATTTTAATGACGGGTCTATAAACCAAAACTACCGAAGATATAGCTTATTAAGGCATCATTAAAAATATATTTCATCCCATTTCGACAGCTATTCTAATGCACGAAGCCACCATTTGACTAAAACAATCCGCATTATAGTTATACCGAATGACTTTTGCACTTAAGCTAAGTTTTCAAAGGAAAGCAGAAATGAGAGCGCAAAAAAATTCTTTTCACCATAAAAAATACAATAGGTAAAGAGTGAAATAAATTATTTTTAATTGGAAGATGAAAAAAATGTAGGTGTTGTTGGTGTGATGGCTTGGGTACTAGCATCCCATTCCGGGTTCAAATCCCGGCAGTAGCGAAGAATTCAGAGGAGTCTCCACCCTTGTTAGCGCAATGTGGAAGGCACTTAAAGTGCAGTACTCCGTCCATCAGATGTGACATTGAATTGAGGACATCTGGGCAATTTTACAACGTTTCTCTCCTCTCTTCTTCCATTCTTCCATTGCTCAAAATTTCTCCCCTAATCATACTAAACTCACCCAACCTCACTGGCGAAAATGACCTCAGTTGTCGCTCGCTTATTCAAAAAACCAAACAACCTAAAACTATGTAACACGCCATTTTGGCCGTGTTGGCATAAGTATACGATTAAGGACGCCATTGTGTATATTTTGGGAACACGTGCTACCGCGAGGCAACAATATCGTCTATGTTATGAAAACAACTTTAAACAATACCATTTTCTGTTTACGTAAACAGACTATAACAATGCCGTCTATGTTATGAAAACAACTTTAAACAATACCATTTTCTGTTTACGTAAACAAACTTATAATAATGAAAGGGGAATAGCCTATCAGATACGAGAGAAGGGGAGAAAACCTGGAATGTTCTAGAACATACAGGAGGGGAGATGAGAGAGTATAAAAGGGATTGTCAAACAAGGAACAGGGCTTCTTCTTCTGCTTCTTCTTAACAAGGGAGTCACAAGAGACGTTTATCGAGTGAAAGTCATACGAGAGTTTTTGCAGTGATAATTTGCCGGGAGTAAGCAGCTTTGGACAGCAATTACCAACGCCAGTGTCCTGTGTTAAGGAAGGATCCAGGAATCCGATAAACAGATACTGGGGCATAGAGTATCGGGAATTCACTTTGTACAATATCCGGTGAAGTAGAACAAACATTATAAATTAATACGAATATATTTGAGAAGGGAACATATATTGATTAATTGAGTAACTAAAGTGAATTTGTTTCATAATTGAAGAATAAAAGGGTTATTATAAATATATGTACTGTTCGAGTGTATCATTTTAGTGCATGAATTAATCCATTAACCTTTGCCGCCAAGGACTACCAAAAGGATCTCTCTCTCAAGGTAAGAAGTGATAAAGTGAAGGGTACTTTTTGTGTGTCGGGCTGATACAAATATATAACGTCGCGTGTTTAGGACCGCGTGAAAGAATAATTATTAGAACCCCTGTGATAAGGAAATTGATAAGGGGGGTCTAGTATATCAATGGCGCCCAGCGTGTAGAGCCTGACTACTCATTAGGTGAGACCACGAGAACCGGAGAGAAGGAGGATCATCCCGAAGGAGTGAAGAAAGAAGATGGCGGCCAACATGAAGAAATTTCCGGAGCTGAAGTCGGCAGAGCTACGGCAATTATTACGAGAGAGGGACTTGTTAGTAGGGGGAACCAAGCCAGAATTGCAGCAGCGATTATTACACACGCTAGAAAAGGAGGGAATAGATATAAGCACGTATGAATTTAGGGTCGATAGTGAGGAACCGGTGGAAACTGAGATGCAAGCGCTATTTAGGCAATTAAAAGAAGAACAAGATAGAAGAGATAGAGAGAGGGCAGAAGAAGCAAAAGAAGAACGAGAGAGAAGCAGAACGATCTTAGAGGAGATGGCTGAAGGGCAAGAGAGAAATAGAACGATCTTAGAGGAGATGGCTGAGAGGCAAGAGAGAAGACATGCAGAATTGTTGGGGCAAATTAGGGAAGAAGCAGACGAAAGAGAGAGAAAGCTTTTGGAAGAAATGGCAAAAATAGCAGGAGAACATAGACAGACGCAGGAACTTATTGCATCATTCGAACATGGCTATGATGAAAGGTTTGCCAAAACAGACGGGGCGTTAGCAGAGTTATGCGAAGATGTCGCGAAAGAAATTAACGGAGTAGGAGCGAGGCTGGAGGCGAGCGATCTCAAGGTCCGAAAGTTAGAAGCGAGTTACGTGAATTTGCATGAGAACGTGGAGGAAAGGTTCAAGAAGATGGCGGACGAGCTGGGACAACAATCCACCACAAAAGCAGCTGGGCTAGATGAAGAGGCAGTCCGACGCATCGTGCGTGAGGAAAGCAGGAGACCTAACGTCACAACGGCACCCGCGGGAATGGTACAATTAAAGGTCCCAACGTTCGACGGGAGGCATACATCAAGACCCATGAAATACCTACAGGAGCTGTGCGAATACCAAGAGATATATCGGTAACCTGACCAGATGATGCTCCAGGTCATCAGACAAGGAATGGTTGGGAGAGCAGAGGAATGGTTCTCTGCGACCCGACACCTGTATGAAGATGTGAACGCTTTCCAAGCTATTTTCACGGAGCAGTTTTGGGGAGATGAACGTCAAATGCTGATAAAACGGAGTTTCGACACGGGAAAATACAAGGAGAACGGAGGGCTCACGCGAGTAGAATATGCGACGGCCAAAATTAGCGTAGCGAGGGAGTTGACGCCGCCAATGGAGGACGGAATGATCATTCTAATTCTCAAGAAACACTTTGGCATGGAAGTAAGCGTCGGCATGATTTCAAATAATGTAAATACAATCCCGCAATTCTTGACGTTATTGGCCCGCTATGATAACATACCGCGAGAGGACGGAAACTCCGAGGCGACTGGACACCGAAGATGGGGAGACCAATACCCAAGGACCCATGGAGACCGTACGTGGAGGACACCGGAAGACACATCCCAACACAACCAACAGTACAGATGGGACTCGAAGAGGTCACAACCACGAGAGTGGCAAGCGTCGAGCCAGCAGAGAGACGGACGGAGAGACGATAACTTTCGCGGCGAGGGATACTCTCAACGGCCGGGCGAGAGACCAGCTGATCGACGCCGAGGACAAAACAATATGGCGGAGGCGCGCCCACCGATGAGAGAGCGCCCTGTCAATTCCATGATGGCGGAAGAAAGCAACGCCGCAGGGAAGCCGGAGCAGGAAAACTATTAGCGGCAAAGCATGACGAAGGTCCCAACATGCCGAGGCCGGAAGACGGAGAGGGATTCTGGGACATACCGAAGGAGCAACGGGCGAAGACACGGAAAGTGAGAATAAAACGGACACCACCACAAGAGGAGAAGATAGAACCCCACACGGAGGAGGAAACGATATGCAATGTTTTTGAGTCACCTCGAGATTTCTTGACGGAGAAAGAAGCGGATAGGCCGGAAGTAATTAAATGCCCGGAGATTAGGGTTCAAATGGAAGGAGTGGCTGTGAATGCACTGATAGACACGGGATCGGAGCTAACGTGCATTAGCGAGGAGTTTTATCGGGAGAATCAGAATGCACTGCGAAACGCTTTGGAGGTACCAGTCAAAGGAATCCGGATAGCTGGAGCCGTCGGAAGGAGAAGTGGAATTATAAGGAGGCAGATCTGTCCGAGTATAGAGATAGACGGATTCACCACAAATATGGCCTGCACGGTGGTGCCGGAGCTGATCAAACCATTCATAATCGGGACGGACACATTAGCTCAACTATCCGCGAAGATTGAGTACGATCGCAGGATTATAACCCTAAGTGAAGGAAAAAAGGAGATCGCATGTAAGTTTAGGGAAATGCGAATGGACGCACAATATGACAACATGCACATAGAAACCAGCGAGGAATATGGGAAGACGGATGGCGAGGAAGAACCACGAGAGCAAAGCTTAGAAGAAAGTGACTCCGAGAAGATCGCAAATGATATATTTAGGATACGTGAAAATATCATAAAAAAAGGCGAAAAACGGGCGGAGAGAAGAAGGAAGAAAGATAAAAGGAAGAGAGCGAAATTTAAAATAGGTGATAAGGTTTTAGTACGTACCAATCCGGTATCCGATGAGCAAAGGAGGATTTATCACAGCTTCCTGGCATTATACGAAGGTCCATATGAGATTTCAGAATTCCGAGGGCCAGCCACGTGTGTAGTATTTAATCCACAAAAGAACGAAATACGAGGCACTTTCCACTTCAGCAATATTAAACCATATAGGGAACAATAGCACAGCACTTGGTATCACTCACATCACACGAGCACACGAGAAGAAGACCGTAGTCCAACTGACCATAGCACGCAGTCATTAAACTGAGGAAGCCAGCGCCGCAACATTATAATTTGATCCGTTCAAGCAAGGGAGAACTGTTTACCGATAATATACATTGTATCGGGGCCCGACATGCGAGGGGAGCTTACGAACGAGAGAGAGAGAGGTTGAACTTGGCGGCAGGTGGATTAGCACAATATGTATGTTTCGTGATATCTTTTCTCAATGTGTGTATATTCAGTGTCATGTTGCCATTATTTGATTCGTGTTTTCTTATGTATGAATGGGCTCGTGGACGTAGATTGAGCCGGAAGGAGGGAGAGTATATCACCTGAAGGAACTTTAAGTGCTGTGAAGTGTATATGTGTAATGTGAATTATGGCCTTTTGATAACCCAGTGTTTTTAAGGGGTTAAAAGTGAGAATGAATGTTGAGAAGAAGATGGACAGTTTTATTATTTGCACGTTATATTCACGTTCAATGTATCAGTTAATAACGTCGATTTATATAATATGTTCTTGATTTTAAATTACGTGAATAAGATTTTCATTGGTTATTTGCCTATTTCAAGCAAGGAAGAAAGGGAAGAGACCATATTGTTATATGGTATATCATATGTCTTGAGTTAAAGGAGGAGACGCTGTTTGTAATTGTGTTTATTGATATAAATGTATTCATGTGTGATTTCTGCTGTAACACAATATACTTGGGCACAGACATTATTTAGAGGGAGGCTAAAGTTTGAAGGCGTTGGGGCCGCGTTAGTTTACATTTGAAGGCTTTAAAATAATTCCTTTCTTATATTTCCAAGTCATTATTTTAATGGGGCTAATGTAACACGCCATTTTGGCCGTGTTGGCATAAGTATACGATTAAGGACGCCATTGTGTATATTTTGGGAACACGTGCTACCGCGAGGCAACAATATCGTCTATGTTATGAAAACAACTTTAAACAATACCATTTTCTGTTTACGTAAACAGACTATAACAATGCCGTCTATGTTATGAAAACAACTTTAAACAATACCATTTTCTGTTTACGTAAACAAACTTATAATAATGAAAGGGGAATAGCCTATCAGATACGAGAGAAGGGGAGAAAACCTGGAATGTTCTAGAACATACAGGAGGGGAGATGAGAGAGTATAAAAGGGATTGTCAAACAAGGAACAGGGCTTCTTCTTCTGCTTCTTCTTAACAAGGGAGTCACAAGAGACGTTTATCGAGTGAAAGTCATACGAGAGTTTTTGCAGTGATAATTTGCCGGGAGTAAGCAGCTTTGGACAGCAATTACCAACGCCAGTGTCCTGTGTTAAGGAAGGATCCAGGAATCCGATAAACAGATACTGGGGCATAGAGTATCGGGAATTCACTTTGTACAATATCCGGTGAAGTAGAACAAACATTATAAATTAATACGAATATATTTGAGAAGGGAACATATATTGATTAATTGAGTAACTAAAGTGAATTTGTTTCATAATTGAAGAATAAAAGGGTTATTATAAATATATGTACTGTTCAAGTGTATCATTTTAGTGCATGAATTAATCCATTAACCTTTGCCGCCAAGGACTACCAAAAGGATCTCTCTCTCAAGGTAAGAAGTGATAAAGTGAAGGGTACTTTTTGTGTGTCGGGCTGATACAAATATATAACGTCGCGTGTTTAGGACCGCGTGAAAGAATAATTATTAGAACCCCTGTGATAAGGAAATTGATAAGGGGGGACTAGTATAACTATGATGAAACGAATGATGAGAACGAATAATCCACTGAAGCAGAATACATTCAGGGATGCAATTCCAATCGCAGCTGATGGGTCAATGGTTCTTACTAGACCCTGTCACGAAAGATCTCTGTCACCTTACGGGTCACGAATATCGGCTGGAGGAAAAAAAATTAACATCGACTTGGGTGGTTTACACAGCAGCAGCTGTGTCCGACTCTACCCACTCAAAATATGTTTGGACGTTTTGCCCAAGGAATTCTCCACGAGAGACGGGCAACTACGGGCTGACATGAGCGCGACTCGGTATCCAAACGATGAGATATTTGAGAAAGTCCTTTCTCCCTCTAAGCAACCGTCTCTTTGCTTATCTTCTCCCTAACCGAAAACCTCACGCCCCCGCCTTTCTCGCGTATTTCGAGGGGCGTACAAAACCAGACGAAAACGTCGTAACGGTACAGCTCACGTTGGAGAATTGTTGAGCTTATTTATACGAGACGAGTAATAATGCCCGGGTCTCAGCCTTAAAAAAATAGGCGTAAGAAAACCCAACTCTCTCTTACGAGTTTACTCAGTCAGGACGAACGAATAGGACATCGCTCTCGGAAGCCTCTCTCGCCTCCCTGCTAACTGATTGAGTGACAAAATGAATATTCCACGTGTAAAAGGTGGAAAAATTCCTTAAAAAAACATTTATCCTCGACGGAGAGTCAGATAATCAGACAGAAAGTTTCGGACGAGACGCCTCAATAGCTTCGTATCGAAAACAATAATTTTCAAACATAAACGATTCATTGTTTTCATTTTAAGTTCTACCTTCTCATTAAAAGTTTGAACATCACATTCTTGCGAAGCTGGATTGTATGCTTCCTAAATTTAAAAAACAAGCCCTGAAGGAATAATTTTAATTGAAGGTTTTTTAATTTGGAGATTTCTGGCCCTCCATGAATTCGCCTGGAGCAAAATATTTCCCCTTAGTATTACGGCAACGATCTACATCATCGCTCTAGTTATGTTGACAAAGCTAATTTAGGCTCCAATTAATTTTTGCCTCTGATAAAGTGAACCAGAGATAGCTTTCGATTCAGCGCGGCATACGGACCAGGAAAAATCATGTTAGCTGTGGATTAATTGAGAAAATTTCTTCGATGAATGCCTTTTAATCGGTATAGACAATTTACAAGGCGGAAAACTCAAACAAGAGCCACAGAATAGTTTTTCTTGGTGATTCTTCATATCAGCAATAAAGGTCACAGTTCATTTCCGAAAAAAAAGAAAACTTATCACCACAATGCTTGTTATTCCCATTGAATGCGGAATCGTGGAAGGTTATCGATTAAATTAACAGAAAATATGGAATAAACGACGTGATAAGGATGTAAAATAGTACATTCAGTCAAAGTTTGTTAAGAACAATTCAATATCATTATACACTGCCATTCTAAATCCTATCACCATAGTCAGTAAAAAAGTTATCAACTACTAACTATAAATATTGCTAGTTCACTAAAGTCTGTCGGTCTAACCTCTTGTTTTAAGAACTTCCAGGCGACCTAGGTCGTAACCTAAAACCGTCCGATAAAATAGTGAAAACCACGAAAAAATTTAAGGGTTGTTTTTACCCCATGTTGTTAACTTTTAGCCCCATAAGAAAAGCATTGAACTCAGTGCAGGGGTTTATTTCTTTTCTTTTTAAATTGCTTACACTCAAGATATAGGGCTGCAATTTACATTTTTGGAAAGATGAAATAATGAAAAACCAGTTAAAATATAGCAAAAGCAGCTAGCAACAATTAAAATCGATTCCTTTTACCCAATATTGTTAGCTCTTAGCCCCATTAGAAAATCTGTACAACATTGAACTCAGTGCAGGGATTTGTTTTTTTTTGCGTTTTTAAATTACTTGCATTCAATATATAAGGAGACTGCTGGATGGATAAAAGATTGCAATTTTTATTTCTGGCATTTAATTTTCACTTACGCTTATATTTCGTCTGAAATCTGTGTTTTTTTGCTTCAAAATAATCCATTTGTTCACTTAATCAACAATAAAAATTTTATAATTTCCTTAGCCACCGCAACATGGGCTTTAAATGGGAACTTAGGCCTGAGGCATTCTTAAATGGCATTTGTTATCCAAAATGGTACATATATGGATGTTGCACGTCTTATCATGGGGATTATTTTAATCCAATAAAGCATTTTAAATGTTTTCTTCTTCCCGTTGAATATCAGCGGGAAACCTCTCCTAGTAGGTATTATATATTTGATTACAAATCTGACAGAAAGTTTGATTATTCTCACGAAGTCATTGTACACAAAGAATTTCCACCTATTGTATATTCTGTAACGGCAGAGTGAAACACTGTTTACAGAATGGGTTGCTTTTAGAGAAGAGACTGTAAAGCTAGCGTTTGTTATATTTAGCAAACACCAACCAACGCATACCGTATCATAAAAGCCGACAGGAGAAGATTCGACTGCTTTCCAGGCTTCATTTTATCCTACCGCGGGCAACATGCGTACTCAGTAGGGGGAATTTTTCCAAGTTACAGAATTCCAAATGTTGTCATCCCAGCATATGCAAAATGTAAAAACAGGAAGAAACTGAATCTTCTAAAAGAATATTCTCGGTCATTTTTCGTGACAAATTTCGTACGGATAATTCTTTGAGGAAATCGTATACTTCGAATGAACATAACATTCAGTTATATTCAGAAAGGACTCTTACAAGTATTAAAATTACGAAGCGTTGTCAACACGGCATGACACTGATAACGCTAAAAAATCCTGGCTACTCCAACTGAATCGTGATCAAGTACGGGAGTCATATAATGACGTTCGAGCCTAATGGAACCAATCTGTTTCCTCTAACAATACATTTACGGAATATTATAATTAACAAATTGCGTTAGTGCGAAAGTACTAAAAGCTTAAACCTCTTTGAATTGCAACACTGGGCATTTTAAAATAATGTCTCTCAATGATAGGTTTTCTAAGTTTTTGTTTGAGTAGTAATATTGTTGTACTTGATACAATTGATGGAATATACACTATTCAAGTCTAAAACTTTACTTATAATAACATGAAAAATGCTCATTTTCACACAGAATCGTGATTTAGTTTTGCCTGATAGAGTGGGCAGGGGTAAAGTTAATTCTTGGAAAAGGGAGTATTGATTACCACTTACGTTTCTAGCAGCATGCTAAGCTCTAATAAATCTATACAATTTTACAAGCATGCATAAAAGAGGAATATCGTATTGCAGATTAATGCAGTTCTCAATGCATTCATCGCTACTATGCAAATTTTCATTTTCATGCCAATATCAATTTTATGAAGGTAAGGAGGATAAATTATACCTACCCAAGCTAGACGACGCGACGCCCCAAAATTCCGCCAATCGTCTTATTTGATAATGCGCATTCAATGTGATGGAAGAAACAAAATTGTCCCAGAATTTCACTAATCAACTTTAAAGGCCGTTTTACACGGTGCATTTGTTTGTACAAACTCTTCCGTTAACTCTTGCATGAGGCAAAATGTATCGTGTAAAGCGGCAAATTGTATTAATGCTTGTGCGAATGTCTCAATGCCTGCACGAGAAATAGAACCTGTTCTAATTTCGTTGAGACAAACGTACAATCACACGTACATTCGTTTGTACAAAATCTTTCATCGTGTAAAGCGGCCTTACAATTCGTGTTCAGGGCCGTGTCACCTGCACAGGCAAAGTGATATTATGGGTCATACACATAAAATGCCATAGGTTGGTTGAGCCCACCATGCTCTCGGGATCCTTGGACAATGTCCGGGTGCGTTAAGCATACATTAAGGTTGCACTGTCCCAAATCGTGGAATGCAACCAAGAGGAGAAACGAGTGGCTGGATCGAAACTCCGAGGGGCTATAAAGACAAAATACTCAAGTGTAATGCAGTGAGAAAGATGTTATTTCTCAATTGATATGGTCGGAGACAGGCAGAACCTCCGGCTACCCTAGGGAATATCCGTCGCTTGGTTAAAACCGAGGGTATTAATATGAAATGAGGGCAGTTTCCGGTGGGGTGAGGGTGCATCTCCCTTTCAGACATTTTATAAAACTTTTGGCTCTTTTAAAAGCAATCCGGCAAACTCCCCTATTGAAAGTAATTAGGGCCCTCACTTCATCGTCTTGAGATTCAACAAAACCCAGAGATTATTAACCAGAACATCTTGCTTGTATGAATCCCCGCCGTAATTCACTTTAAATTTGGCTTTGTGGTGTAACTGGCTAGCTCACTTGACCGGCAATTGGGAGATCCGGATTCGAATTCCAGTCAGACTTTTTTCCGCGAATTTCACCTTCTTTGAAGTGTATACCAAAGATTCCGTGGATACTTTATGGGGTAGTCTATATTTACATAAACACATGCATGCATGTTTCTAAAGTGGTAGTCGGTGAACGTAACAAGACGGCGGTATAAGTAGGTATTCAAGCATTTAGTAAATTGTCTTTGAAAGCATAGAAATTAAAGGATTTATCTTTTGAATAATGCTGCTCCAGGGTGGTGGAACTTATAAACAATGATGACAATGCTTGACGATGATGTAAATGCATTGAAACCGGTAGCATTAAAAACTAATTTTTTTTTAAAGTGGAAAACTACAAAAAATTCTTCCATTCACGAATTCTCTTTTGTTTCTCTTCGCAGTTGCGAGATCCGCTCGGGGCCCGAGTTCCTGCTTAGGAGCTACACGTTCTACAAGAGCCCCTCCCCGTCCCCCGCCGCCCCTTCCTCTCCCTTCGGCCCCTCCGCCTACTCCTCTTACTCCTTCCGCCTCACCCAGTACCACTACTCGGACGAGTCGTGCGCATTGCCCTTGTACACCATCACGGCGCGCGGCACGCTGCGCATGCGCGGACGCTCGTGGCTCTCGCCGGACGCGGGCGCCGCCGAGGCCGACTACGCGCTCTCCGGCGTCGGCGTCGTGGCGCACTCCGTGGACGCCGCCGCCGACCTCTCGCGCCGCGTCAACGCCTCCTGCCCCGGAATCATCATCCGGAAGGGAGGGTGGAGGCCATACAGGTCAGTCGGTTGACACCCCCCACTTTCAATCTTCCCTCTCGATTTTAAAATACACGCAAAAAATATCAATCAGTTACAAACCTCCATATTCCTCCATAAAATGTTTATTTCATGCCTTTTATTAAAACAATTTGTCACTTAAGGTGGCTGGAGTGGCAATCGTGGGCCATTGAGTGGACATTTTCATAATTTTTAAAGCAAGTAAAAAAAAATTCTAGGACCACATTTAATTGAAGTACAATCCGAATCCGAATGTGTACGACATATAGCAAACTGTGTACCTAATGATCTTAATCTGTACCAAGACCATAAGAACTTAAAAAAAGACGTAATGTCAGAACTATCCAAGAAATATGATTGTAATACGTAAATTAAAATAATGTATACCGATATGTAATGTATTTGAACATCTTTCAGTAATGCGTATTATTTTTATTTTTTGTTTTCTTGTTTATTGCTCACCCTGTAATTATATTTATATGCTGGGTGAACATTAAAATCAATAAATAAATAAATCTGTTTACACAGTGTAACTCATCATACAGGCAGTAATGGAAATAATACAAATCATTTTACATATTACATATTTTACATTTTTGCCTCAATTAAAGGGTGTTCTGAATTAGGTTTCTGGGGCGGTATTCGAAATTTAGGCGTAAATTATATTGAAATAAGCTAATCTATTGCTCGAATCTTTTGCTCTGCGTGACATCTTGATATTTAAGTCGTTAAAACTTTCGCGGTCCATATTATGACTTATATATGTTTTTTGGGTTGTCCGCGTCTTGCTAGCTGGTTCGAAGGTGGCCGACGTTTCCTCTCCTTTGCCGGAGACTTCCTCAGGGCAACTACTACTACCAGTAGCCCTAGGAAGTCTCCGGCAAAGGAGAGGAAACGTCGGCCACCTTCGAACCAGCTAGCAAGACGCGGACAACCCAAAAAACATATATAAGTCATCTTGATATTTGTTAGCAACCACTTCAATAATATGAAATGAATAATTTCACGTTTGGAAGAAATTCTGTACATATGTTATGGAATCATTACGCAATATATCTCATGAGCCATAAGGCTACGATGTAGAATAGAATAGAATTGTCAAGAAACCAAATCGTTAAAATGCAATTTTTTTATTTTAAACAAAAATGTCAAATTTATGATAGTACATTAAAATGTTTATCCGCCGTATTCGTAAATGCTTCGCTCAAGAGTGTCATATTTGGTCTAGACTTTGGTACAGTTTACTTTATGTAATTGGCCAAAATAATTTTTTCGATAGGAAAGATACGTAAAAAGTCTTAAAAGTTTTTCGCACCTCCAACTATTGTCATAACGTCATAAATGTCATATTGCAACTCAGCGCCAACGACACATTATTGTCAAATTATAAATAAAACACTAGGAAATGGCGCTCTTAATTTTTTGTAAATTTAATTTAAAAGAAGTACATTTAATCAATGTTATAGGCGAGGGTCATTCATATTTTACGATGAAAAGATTCTATTAAGTTAAGCCTGAATCCATTTGTTTCATTCAATGGAGTTTTCCCTGATTGAGGACACAAGAGTCATCGCAAACGGCTGGAATCACCCGCGCTGCATTGCCATTCCTTACGGTTATTTCGTGCATTCGCAGGGAGTACGTGGTGATGAACGAGTTCGTGGGCGGCCCAGAGCCTGAGGCGCAAGAGGACGCGGGCGGCATGGAGTTGAGGGACGTTGGGGTGACGGCCGACGAAGAAGAGGGCCTAAGGAGCCTGCTGCGGGAGGGAGGGCTGGAGGTCGGGGACCTGCTGCGACGCAGGAAGGGCTCCCGCCATAAGAAGACCCAGGGGGGGGCCAAGAAGGGCGTGCAGAGGGACACGTCGGGACGCAGGGGCGGCAACAGCCATCAGAAGAGGGACGACGAAGGGCAGAGGGAGTTGGAAGACGAGGTCACCTTCGGCAATCACAGCCACCAAGGGAGGAATATTGCCTCCAGGTAAGAATAGGGATATGCATGGTTTTATAGCAAGGGAGTACCCAGGATCGGAACTACATAGGGAGGGGCAGCTCATATTAAATCGGGGGGTGGGGAGGGGGGGCGTGTCAGTGGCAATATTTAACGTGACAAGTACCTACTTCTTACAAAATAAAACTTAAGATTTTAGAAAAACTGTTTTGTCAGTTACTATAAACTCAATTGCTTTATTACTATTTGTTTATCATTAGTTATTATCCTCACTCAGTTAAATTAATTAAAAATCACTAAATTATAATTTTGAGGATACCGGAACGAGCCACGGTATTATCTTTACGGAGTGACCCGCAAGGACATATTTGTGTGCTTGCGGGTGACTCCATAATCTTGCATCACTCGCAATCACTTCATTCTCTCTAGGTTTTGTATTTGAGACTTTGGAGGGGGAGGAAGCTGAACCCCCTTCCCCTTGCTGGGCACGCCTAAGAATTCCGGTGTGTTGCATAACTGTTAGCCACTGCATTCAATCTACACTCATTCTTATCCCGTCACACCCTCTTTCTTTACATGGGATTAAAATTTGGGTATCTCAGGATTCTAAGTGCAGTAGGTATGGCGTATCAGAGAAATACTTGCGGTAAAAGTAGGAGGAATAGGGTTTGGAATGAGTGGATGATGAAAAAAATGTGGATTCGAAGCTCCGGAAACGGACATGTATGGAAGGAGAGTGCTTCATTGGTTTGGCCATGTTGAGAGAATGGATTAAAGTCGAATAAAGAAACAGATTTGTGATATAGGAGTGGGTGGTGCGAGAGGAAGTGGTAGACCGAGCGGATCATGGGTATGGAATGGAATGTGATGTAAGAGAGTCTTAAGAGAGGGCTTATCAGGAGTCTTAAGGACCAGCGAGTATGTATGACGGATTGCAGAAATGTAGCAGAAGCGCAGGAGGTAAGCATGGATAGGGAAGTTTGTAGGACATTACTATAGCATAAGTAAGTTTTTAAGCCGAACGTTTAGAATTAGGCTCTTTTTAACTGCGACTATCACGAAAAGGAACGGCGTGATGGGTGTGCACGAAATTTATTCTGAAAACCCACAGTCGATTCTGCGAATGGTTGTACTCCTACAATAACCAAATACCAGAGTATTGGGGGATACGGAACATTCTCAAATTCCAGGCATTAGGAATATCTCATCAACTTCAGTAGAGGATCAATGGGGTAAAAAGACAATATAATAATTATATCTCAATAATCAGCCTTAAATATCGTTTTAGAAATTGCTATCTTCATCAGAGCGAAAATATCTATCTAAAGCGTTGGGGAAATCGAATACGACGATGGTCACCTCATCAGTTCTGCAGCAAGGAAAATTACTGTACCAGGATGCTGCACTATGCTGCCACCCAAAACCTTTTTACAATGAAGTTGTTCGATCATCTTACTTATTTACAATAGTCAGGGTGGCCACGATGGATGTCTCATGTTCATAGAAAATAAATTCTTTAAACTAAAATGAATCATTATAATATTTAATTGTAAATAAATACAAATCTTTTGCCCAAAAATGACCTCGAGCAGTAATGCATACGTATGGAACCTGAGCCCGAGATCAATTAAGCAGTCCACCCACCGCCGCAGAAAAGATAAAAAATATTCGCCTGAACAGGGACTTGAACCCTGGCCCCTTGAGCCTAATGCCTTAGAGCCTGATACTGTACCAACTGAGATATCCAAATTCTACATGATAGAAGCAAGGAGAATCGGTCCCAAATCTGGGGTACGTGCTAGGTAGTTTACGAGAATGCGATATAAATCTTAATAATACCGGAAGTGTAGTAAACATCTTTCCATATCGCAAGTGCCAAGTTGTAGGGGTACTTCTGAGGTAAATGAGCTACCGAGGGGTTCACTAAAGTTGAAAAAGGTTGGCAACGCTGGCATAGAAAAATGAAATTGGAATAGAATAGATATAAATCACAAACATTATCAGTTACAATTTTACAGAGGCTAAAAATACCAAACTTCGGATATTAACGGTAATAGGGAAGTGATGGCATTTGTAGTAACAGTTGATTACTACTGAAAAGAATATTACGGTTTTTTACCAGTTAATTATAAATTTTGTAGTTGTCGTCCATTTTTCTGAGTTAATCAGCACCTATTAGATTTGGCACGTATATTAGAATTCATACAAAGGAGCATCATGAATATATGATACTCACTAATCTATGCAATGGTTATACATCAAATGCACCCATATTTTCATTCTAAATGGGCTATGAAGTCTGAATGATATCTGAAACCAACCATACACACACAATCTTCGCATAGTAATTTATGCACCGACGTTTTTTTACCGGATTTCATAATCGCAAGGGAGTGAGATGCCTTATGAGCGAATCCCCTTGCCCTTCTTTCTGTTCCCTCTTGAGCGGCACTCAAAGCCGTCATCAAAAGGGAAATAAGGGATGTATCCCATTCCAAGCGATCATGCATATTCATAATTGCATTCGTCCGACTTAAAAGGACGCCGAATGGGAATTGGTTTCAATGATTTAAAACGGTTTCCCCTCCCCGCGCAGGAAAGCCAGCGACGACAACACGGCCAAGAGCGTCCGGAGCGGCGGCAAGAAGAGGCGGGGCCGCCGGGGGCACCACTTGAGGAGCGGCGGTGGAGTGGTCGTGGGCGGGGGGGCGTCCGCAGGCAAGGGCCCAGCTTCGTGGGCCGTGTCCGGAGACGTTGACTGCGTCCTCTCGGCCATCCACGACGCCACCTTCCACGAGCTGCAGCTCATGAGGTCCCACCGGAGGCCCAGGACGGCCCCAGATGCCCAGGGCCCGACGGCGGCCACGCGCCGGGAGCTGCTCCTCGGTGACGTGCATTCCACGCCGAGCCTCAGGGCCGGCTACAGGTCCACCGCATTCCAGACGCCACTTCAACACGTCGAACAGGCAAGTCTTCCAAGAGGTTTCTCAAAATTTTGGCTTAGAGTATTTGCGTAAGTGAGGTATTTTGTTGAAATTTATTGTAGCGAGTAGTGTTTGTTTTCGAAATGCCACGTACGAAATACCAAGGTATAATTCCTACTAATTAATTTAATAAATAGCTTTTAATATGCATTGTTTTAGCATCGAAATTTCCAAGGTCTAAACGTAGTGTGACGTCATCTCCCATATTAGCAGAAACGAAATAGCCTAGCTGTGCGTTGAGAGTGAAATAGTATTTGCCTTTTCGAAGTTATTTCGATATTTGAAATAAAACGTTGGTGCTCCGAGCTCCTAAGCTTCTTTCGCAATGAAGCATTAGATGACACGTTGACGAATACTTTATCTGGAGTTGATATCCGCGTACTTTTGCATTATGGCACGAAACAATACTCCTTGTAGCTCTTCTTTTTCGCAGTAATTTTTAATTGATATCATCAGGCATTTACATGGTAATTTTTGGAACTATTTAGCCTGTAAAAAAGGATATTTACCACACAAGGCAGTAAATACAACACAGAACGAATGTAAACAAACCCGGCAGCGATTGTGGAGTAAGGGCGATTACGTCACAGCAGATTCAATATGGCCGCGGTCCGTTTGTGCGCAAGGTTCGAAATATGATTTTAAATCGCTTTTTGTTTAAAAAGTAGGAAAGTTACGACAGTAAAATTTTGGATTTATGGTTTTTACGCACCAAAGCAAAATGTAACATAGTTTCCAAAAATTGTGCAAATACTCTATTGCGTGACTCAATGCACAAACTGAACTCCCTTTCGTTTACATTGATATACTGTTTTGATTGACATGCCTTAGCCCTTAGAAAAAAAATTAGACACCAAATAAGCAGATTATTCGACAAATATATTTTTTCAATGAACACCTGTCGGTCATAGGAGGCGAATGCAGCGCCATTTCTAACGACCTAGCGCCTTCTGTCTTCAATCACTGCATTAATTTACTAATAACTCAAAAAGTAAGATGGCAGGTGCTTAAATGTTATCCTCATTCAATTGCCTGAGATAATTCGCATCTTATGAGCAATTTTTAGCGAAAATGGCATACATCGTAGACAGAAAAAGTTTAATTCCCCCCTTGCTTCACCCATTATTGCATTTGACATTGCCAATCTAATTTCAAGTTCAAATTGCGAAAAATTAAAGTAGAGAGGTATGGACTTGTTGTTCATAGAAAACAGAGAACACTTTGTTTGCTATCAGCAAATAAAGCAATCCTAACTAAAATTAGTAACATTAAAATAACAACCTAAATAATAAAAAAATTGATATATTTTTGAAAAAATAAGTGGTTTTTGCAATAAAGACAAAAATTTTCATGACCTGACATTTTAAAAGCTTAATACATAATATATTTTGGGCTAACAGAAATATCGCGGGTTCGTATTAAGCTGAAGTAATGAAATTTATTGAGGGTTGTCTACGGCGCCATATGACTGACGGAGACATAAACAATTGCTATGATTACTCTAACATTTACATGACGTCTCCCCTTTGGTGGGTAAGAATTGCTTAAAATTTCTTCTGGAGCATTCTACCTTATAGGCATGTTTGGAAGGATACGTAGCGTTATACTTGGTTACACAAAACTCTCTGCATTTTAAATTTTCAATTAAAAAAGAAAAAAATGTAGGAAACTCAATACACGTTGACTCCACTGGGAGAAAGATTTAAAGAAAACTCGAGCAATTATCGTGTACACATTCAGGAAGCGTGAAAGCTTGGCCAATGTAAACTGAGGTTTCGAAGGGCATGCGTAACTAAATTTAAGCCTCCCGGTGAGTTACAATATTTCCCTAGGAAACAATTGGAGAGGTTTCAGTGTCCTCCAGGGCTCTCTGTTTATGCTAGTTCCCCACGGCGTCATAATTCTTTCACTTTTAATTTTCCACGCGCGACCCTGGTCATAAATCTGATGCGTTCCTGTCCATCCCTTGGAGGGACGACCCACAGTCCCTTTTGAATTCCTCGGCGCAGCTCAAGAGCCGCTGACCTGTTGGCCTCCAAAGGCCTTGGAACCCCCGTGGCGAACCGGAATTCCTACTTAGGTATCCCTTTGGCCCTTATCCCTTCTCCTTCTGCCCGTCCTTTTCGCGTCGAAGAAAACGAGAAAGATTCGTCTGTCAGAAAGTCTAATACCCTCATGCAAATGCAATTTAAAAAAATGAATGCCTAGCATAAAAAATACTTAAAACATCTTCAGCCCCAACCTTCTTCGGGAGAATATGCCCAAGAAATCCGTCAGAACGTCTGCAAGATGTAACCGAGGACATTTAAATAGATTCCTACACTTTCCTGGCATCTACAATAAAAGCAAAAACTGAGAAAAGGTGGATCGCTGGCTGTATGTTCACTGGGCATCCAAGTCTTAAAAATAAAGAAATCTCCCGTGTCGTATATGACACATAGTGTCTGAAGAGGATAAGAGTATTAACATTAGGCTAAGGTGTGGGCATTTAAAATGTATAAACCGTATTATAATTATCACATTTAAATAAAGTTTAATCGTTTTCCTTTCTTTAGACAATTAATACTTTCAGAATAAAAATTTGGCAATTAATTACCATCGATTTTATTATTTTAACAAGAAACCTGTTATTTCACCTACTTATTCGTGAGCGTATCAATTAAAATAATCACACTTCTCAGTCATAATATAACTTGAAATAGTAATTCATCGTCCGAGAATGTTTTAAAAATCCAATCAAGTGACGTAGTTCCAACGAGGATTCATACGCTAGTTAACTATTATGTGGACCGTAGAATTTGAAGCACTGCGAAGAAACTATGCCTCTAGTTCAACTAATATTGATACTCCCTTTAGCAAAGGTAAAATCATCCATATTTAGATGTTTCGCGGGTTAGACGTTGGCGGGGCGAAAATGTATTTACACTCCTAAAAAATCATCAGATAATCGAGAGTATGGATTTATTTTTTAGGGAATTTTTTATATTGAATAAGATTTTTTTCTTGCAATCGGTATATTATTTTTACTCGAATATGTATTCTGATTCATATTATTGGTAGACAATTTTTACTCTGCTTGTTATTGAACTCATGCGGTAGGTATTGTTAGCCCGAGTAATCTATGTATAATAAAATAAAAAATAGCGAGGTATGTCACACAGGGTGTCATTGTTCTCAAGGAAGTGGTCATTGGTGTTTCAGTAAACAGTTCAAGTAAATAAGTGTATCTTTCTGCACCGCACTTTTGGAGCTAAAGCCATGATTTAAAAAAATGAAAACAAAAAAATAGTTTCGTGACACCTACTCTTATTTGTAGTCAATCGAAGTAACAAGCAAGCACCTGTCATAGGATGAAACTGATCCCAATGGACAGAAACGTGATTCAAACCTTGGTTTGGCAGAGCTTCCAACATTTATTTACACTGATGGTCGAACATAGAAAGTGAGGTGGCTTGCTGGAAACTAGTTAGATGTAAAAGTGTTATCTGTTTATCGAGGTCTATTCCCCAACCAATTCAACTAATTTGTTTAATTTTCTCTTCTTCTGCAGAGCGACGGATGCCACATCTGCCGTATGGTGGCCAGGGCCACACCCCGCTCCCCGCCGCACCTCCACGCTCGCCCGCGCCTCCCCGCCCTGCTCGGCGGCGGCGACTGGGCTTCCGCCCGCTGCGAATCCCGCCCATCCACCGGACTCTTCCTCCGAAGGCGACTGAGGTTCAGGGCGGCCGCTCCCAGGCGATTCGCCGCCGAGTACCGCTTCTACTCGGACGCCGCTTGCACGTCCCCAACGTTCACCGTCGCTGCCTCCGGGTCCTACGCCTACGCCGCCCCCAGGAGCGACTGGAGGCGCCACCAGGGCGTGGGCGCCGTCGTCACGGCCCCCTCCGTCCCCGGGGCCGCAGAGGTCGACTTCCACGTGACGGCGGCCACGGTGACTGTGCACGACGCAGGTGTGGCCCGTGGGCTCGAGGTGGCTGCAGCGTCATCCACCGGGGACTGCGGACGACCGGGTACATGGAGGGTCGGAATCACAGTGGACGTCACCTCGACCCGCGGCTGCTCGGCCCTGGGTATCCGGGTGCCCGCGGCCGAGGCGGACCTTGCCCGGGTCGAAGTTGGCGAGAGCGGCGTGCCGGTCCTACTGCTCGGGCAGCCGGAGACTGAACCAGCACCATGGGGGACGTCTGGGAGGATGAGGCCCACGGCATACGCACCACCGTTGGTGCAGTGTTCGAGGGAGGGTGCCTCGGCGCCTCAGAATACGGACAACAGGCTGTTCCCGCTCCCCGCCAGACTTTCGGCACCACGGTCTACCTCATCCAAACTCTCGCAACTTCATCCATTTCTGCTGGCTTCGCAGTGTGTGATGATTTTCCTGTTGCCTTCCTGGCGTTAACGAGAGGCCAAGGTGTACCTACTCATCTTAATGGGATTCGGTCGCTCATAAAAGCGCGTTCTTTTCCGAGGGGATGACGAAACGGGTTGACTTCGCCTCAGAGAGAGTCTACGCCAGGAGATGTGCTAATTGCGCTGAGACAAAAGGACTTCTGAAAAGGAGATGAGCGACTGGACTCGCGTTGTGTACCTACACTCCCGACTGCTTTTGAATCCTCCTTAAAGGCTAATAAGCGAGCAAACAAGGTGCGCTCGGGGCTTAAGGTATTCCTCCTTTTGAAGCGACGACTAATTCAGTGAAGCATTCGGACGCTTTCGACGTCGAACCATCTCGTCCATACATGATGATGGTTAAATTAAGGACTCCTCTCACAGGAGCAACACTGTAGCCAAAAAGTTTAAGTTCAGTATTTCACAGGAACATTATATGCAGTGAAAAAAGAATTTATGATGCTTTTAGACATTCGTGTTTTCATGATGGCTATCTATAGCCATAAACATCATAGCATAGGCAAGGCCATGATTCCAATTAGCCAAAAAAACATTATTCCTAAAAAGTATCGAACGTTGAAGAAGATGCTAGCCAAATTAAATCTCAATTACCTCTGACATTGCATGCACTAGTGGGTTAATTCATAACAATATTACGTTGCTAAATGTAATAGATGTATGATTAGCATTTCTAGTTCTTAGAGTACTGACGAACATTCCCTGTGATGAGCACTAGATTTTTCTCTGGCCTCATAAGTAGAATGACTTCAAAATCTTACGATACTTCAACTGATCCTTTTATGAAATTTGGTGAGATTTTCATTTAGTCACGTCTGCCCAGAGCTCTTTAGTTAGTCACTTGCATTATATGCCGATTAAATGCATGCAACGTATGCGCAAATGCTTTCGTAGAGTTGAACAAGTTACCTAACATCTCGTTCACATGTCCATGTACTCTCAGTGGAAGGTACGAGATAAAGTTTAGTCAAAATATACTTCGTGTGTTCGTATTCTTAAAATGTGTATAGGCATATTCGTCATCTGTGCAATGTAATTAAACCAAAATATAAAATATTTATAGCACAAATTAAAGATACATCGGTTTGTGATTGTTGATATGTGAAAGAGTAAATGTTTATAATCATAAAGTGCCATGTGTAAATTCACGTTTAGCTTTATATATATTAATGTATAATGTTTTGATTTGCTCAAATCTAAAAGGGGAGTGAACTCAGTGATGTAAATAATGAAAATAGATTTTATGAACTATTTATTATAACCAAGAGAATATTGATGTCCAAATAAAATCGAACCGCGAATATTATCCATTCGCATAATTGATGCGAACGGAAATTACCTCTGATGCTTGAGTACAAATAAGAAGCCATTTACTTTGTAATTGCCATTTCGTACGTCAATGCTATTATGGATTATTTATTTTTAACTACCAAACCTACGATACCAGTTTCATAGAAATTCAAACTTAATGTGTTGATTTTAATAAAGTTCCTTGAATTAAAATAATCTTCTACATTTATTTGTTCGTCTTCCCGTTCAATGACCGAAAGAAATACAGAGCTTACAAGGTGACTTTGATGTAAATGATAAAGACAATGATAAACATTTTGTAGTGAATACAAAATTCAGGGCCAGGTTTCTCTGAAGATAAGACCATTTGCTGACACTTACTCTTGCTTTATGCATTACATTGCTTAGATAATTATAAGAAAAGTGAATAAGTGGAAGTGAACTTCTACTCAGATAATTCTCCAACGATGGTTGGAAAATATATTAAACATTACCGAATGTGGATTTGCTTTAAGCGGCCTATTGAGTAGAAGCTTATTCTGAAGTATGGGCATTCAATGGATCATGACCAGCCACTAAACTCTAGAATTGAAGAACATTATGAAATTCCACAAGTAAGTTTTAAACGACGCATGCTGGGAACACCAAAAATACTGCTATACATATAAGCAGGGGTCTCATCTATGCTCCAGGGGTTTTATCACTGAGTGATATAGAAATAGAATACAAATATTTTGAGTTCAATTATGTAAAGCTCTAAGTTGATACGTAAGAGATAATTTTTCTGCATTGAGAAGTATTCTTAGGCTTCATTGTGTCTCTTGCAGAGGTTCAACTATTAGGGTTCCTTCTGCTATTCTTTCACATATATGCCGGAATGACTTTAAAAATGAGGTCAATATGACTCCACTACAAGAAGACTCCGCTATGTAGAAGCTCATGTCTGAGGTAAAACAAAAAATAGAAAGTAGTATGCAGAAATTACTTCCAGATATGCTTTATTCTTGGTGTCTGACTTTTCCATGTGAACATAAAGACAGTCTTGGTATAAATATAATAAGATACACCACTCAAAGAAGTGTATTCCATGAGTTCCTCAGTGGTTCACTTGATCCGGGAAGCTTGGAATTAGCTTTGTATGATAAAACATTGTATATTTATTTACCAGATGAGGATTACTGGAGAAACAAGAAGTCTTACGCAGTCCTCACCGAGTCGCCTGTTCTCAAAAAGAACTTAACGTGGCATCAGAGGAAAAGAGTGGAAATCTTTCTTCTGCGTTGGGAAAAAAACCCAAAAAACACAAGGGATCTCTTTCAGTCCAATTCCCCATACATCCCCTCCCACTCACTCAGAAAAAATATAAAATGATTGAAAAAAAATAACCTTGTCACAGGGCTCTCCTACCACTTTCACTACTCGTCGGAGCCGTCCATGCTGAGACAATGAGCTTACTTTATCTCCTGCTCAACTTCTCACTGTCATCCCTTTCTCCCTCAAACATATCCCTCCCCGACCGCACCCCCCGCCATCGACCTCCTACTTAACCAAAAATCCTTTCAATCCTTCCTCCCCGAGCCCTAACGGTCGGTCACATCCCTCACTCCCTTCCCCACCCCACAGCCCTTGCTCTTCCCTCCTTGCTCAATTAGCTAAGCAAACATTTGTGGGAGGGAGTAAAAGCTGGGGAGCATGAGCCTCGCACCCAACCCTCAAGGCTCCTAAAACCATAAGAGGCAGTTGAAGAGAGCGTTCCGTTCGGTAGCTATTATGTCTAAATTAACAAAGAACACTGCAAGCCACATCTAGGATGTGAGCCAGGGGGTGAATTTTCACAAAACATTAACTACACTACGTAGGCGAATCCACGCCAAATGGCACAAGATTTTAAATTGTCCCCTCCATTTTTTTCAAAGTTCGCATTATCTTCGGCGCAATAGGGAAACTCAGAAACGTCAAGTTGTAGTCAGATATCGATAATGGTGTTTGATGAAAGTTTTACGGACTATGAGTGTCAATGAAACATGCTAATGTACGTAGATAGATACAATTAGTTTGAGAGAATAGAAAGCATGCCAGGAGTACTCTATGTAATGGTTTTATTATTTATTTTATTAGGGATGATCTATCGTTAAAGTAGATTTTGATGGAAGTAGGAATACCTATACTAATCTTTTAGTGCCGGAGGTCCCTGTCTCCACACACAATTTCGCTCTTCAGCTCGGCATAACTTTCTACCTCTCTTCATCCCAACCATTTAACCTATTCTCTTTCTTCCCTTCCCCCGCGTGCGCAATCCTCCCCTCTATTACGGCCTTCAGCATATCCTCGTATTACCTATTTAAACCACCTACTGTGCATACTCCTAATTTCCTCAAGCATTTTCATCTCCTCACTCACCATTCCGAGCAGTTCCACGTTTGTCTTCCTTTCCAACCATTGCACCTTCTCCGTTCTCCTCCATACCTGAATCTCGAACACCGACAGCCATTCTCATTCTCTTTTCTAAGAGCCCACGTTTCTGCACCGTTCACCGCAAAACTCCATATGCCACTCTTTGCAACCTTTTCTTTACGTTCTTTCACAAATTTCCTTGTGCTAATTAGCATATCAATAAAACAAAGTTCATGCAACACATTGATCAAATAGGCTACCAAGCAAGTGCATTTACTAACCCTGAATGGTATCCCTCAGGGTTCGTATTCGTTCGCGGAAAATATGGCATTTTAAACCTGTTTGCTTGGAAAATAACTGCCTAATTATTTGTTCGTCATCTAATGTACCGCAGTATGTCGGGGTTCGGGGGTCGTTTTGATGTCACCATTAGAGACAAATCGGCTTCGACCTTGCCTGATATGTTGAATCATAACTTTACTTGACGATCTGACAGTGAGACCCATCCTAGTTGTTGTGGTAGGCTTCTAGCACTAATTAAATTAGCTTAGCGATCTTTTACAGGCATTGCCGATCCTTTCAGCACACGATAAATTTTGTTTTCAATTACTAATTTATACAAATTATAATCACTATTTTAATTATTTTATTTAATTATATTTTAGTCTACCTTTCGAGATGAAAGACTTAAGGTTTATCCAGCAAATGATTCTAGTAAGTTCTTATAGGTTTCCCAACGTGTTAATGTCTCCATGACCTCTCGAGGATTCCGAAGACTGGCAGTGTGCTAAAAATGAGGCCTAACAGGGAGTAGCAAAGTACCCTAACTTTTACGGAATTTATCCTTTTCATTCGTGCATGGCGAATGCATGCTATCCAATCGTCACAGATATTTTTCATGAATCCTCATTCACGATTAGCTTGACCATGCCAAACACCCGGGTGGTGGCTTGTGCGGTACTATGCAGATGTTTATGTACTGAATTTCGAGTGAAATGTCATCCGGCACTTGCATAAAACTTTAAAAAAATAATGCATATTTATACTTCTATTACGTGGTAAAATACGTCACTTATCTGGATTTTGAGTTCTAATGATAAATGACGAGGAAAGCTGTTACCATACTCAAGTGTTTTAATTAGATTTTCTCTGAAAAAAGGTACAGCAGTATCTATATCAAGGACATTTGTTTCCGGCTTAACTGCTACTTCTACATACTGCCCTGCGAGCCGTCGAAGGGGCTTGTGGTAGATGTTAGGACTCCAGCCATGAAAGGGGATGGAAAAGAGATAAGGAATGGAAAGAGGGGGAGGACGAAAGTGAATTTAATGTTAACGGGGTGTCTAAGTGCCACACTCTGTTTTTATTATTCTCTAATGGTGCGTGGAAAGAAGGATCTGTTCAGCAGAGTATCTCTCCCATTTTGTCAGTCCTAGAAATATACCGCGGGATCAAAATAATATCCTCCATGTCATATTCAAACTCGGCTGATATGAAAATTTCAAGTAATCTAAGCCTAGCATGTAACCTCCGTACCTCTTTACTTTATCCTAACAGTGGTTGTAGTAGGTTATCTTTGCTTTGCGGACGATTATGATGATCCTAATGTCCCTAGATTCTCAATAAGCCACTCTAGGCTTGTCATCTGGTTTCCCAGGAACCAACTGAACTTGAGAAAGACACTCATGACCCGAGTGGTGTAAAACGAACCCAGGCGGGATTCGAACCCGCGACCTCAAGATTAGCAGGCGAGGACTTTACACCGCTGCTACTGGGGCCAGCATGCCATTTTTTTCGTGCTTGCATGTTCGAGGAAGGGAAGCCCACTTCAATGTGACAAAAGTTGACAAACCAAGATGGCTGACTTTGACATCACGAAAATCTCCCAGAGAGCGTCTCCAGTATCTTTCATCGCTTTCAACCTTCTTGCCACGGATGCGGAGAAGCTTCTTGCTCATCTTTTCGGCATGCCACGAAGAAGGCCCGGAGTTGGAGCACCCACAGCGGGGATCCCGGGAAGGACGAGCAAACAAGAGGGATGGAAATGCATATCGTCCTCATCCAGCGGGAGCCTCCAGGAATCTCCGTCGTAACTGTGTCCCTCTCCAATACAAGGCCCGATGGCTGGAGGGGGTTCATTGGGGAGGGGGGGAACTGGGGGGCAAAGAGGGACCCAAATTAGTTAGCAGTGAGGGCACCCTCATATTTTTCTTTGATGATGCGGAGTAGGGAGTGAGAGATTTCAATTTGAGATGGGTTTAGAGGGGCATCCTTTTCCTTTTTCGGTGTAACGAAAGACCTCCTCCTTCGCTTGTGTACACAGGACGCATCCTTCAGTTGATCCCTCAGCATGAGGCATATCAGCCTCTGACCTCGAGCGAGGACCAAAAAGGCCTTTGAGTGCCGTTACTGCTCACTGGTGGAACATATATTAATGGCCCAAGGACAGCCAGACCTAAGAGGTACCTTTTCTAGATTGATATCTATTCTAAAATAATATGAATTATATACGTCGTCCCCGCCATGTCAGACCTGTCTCAATCAACTTTATTATGGATTGCATTAGTCCATTTTCAACCTTGCACGCAAGCGTCGGTAGCGGCAGGCTAAGCCCCTCGTCTGCAAATCAGGTGGTCGCGGGTTTGAATCTTGTCTGGATGGCTATTTCAAAACCAAAGGAATGGACGTTTGGAATGAATCATATTGTGTTTGTTTAAATTTTATGATAATTCTTATTATTGGGATCGCTTTATTGCAATTTGGTCATTTATGTGGCAAACGAAAGGTCCTGTATTTATGAGGCTGAATCTTTACTGCCTTCAAAAGACGCCAATGCCAATGCATTAGCCCTACGTCATGGGAACCGAGAAAATTATGAATAAACCCTGACGAACGTGCCTGCCATCATTGGACAAATTATATGCAGATATGAATGGTCTGAAAATGAGTTCCCTTTGGTAAACTCAAAACAATCATTTACTCTTAAGAGCTTGAGGAGAGAAAAACCGGCCAGTGATTTAACAACAATACGTTCTTGTTCAACATTTATTATTCGATAAAAATAGATTTGCAATATTGATCACATAACAGTGGTCACATAACTGCGGAATGTACAAGTATGCCGATATGAGGATTTTACTATCAGAAATTAGATACCAATTGGAAATGGTCGGAGAATAGATGAGTAATGAACAACTTTCCAACGCCCCTATCAAATGCATAATAATATTAACTAATTTCTGGCAGAATGTTCGCAGACAGACACAGAGTATTTTATTCCCGATCAACTGGCAAGGGAAGTGTTAGATATAACGCATGCGTTATAAATCCGTGACCACTATAAAAAAGGAATAGCCACAAGCTAAAGCTCTCACAACAAGGCACCGGGAGTATCCATTGTTTTATCATATACAAAGTTTCTAATAGAGGAGAGTGAAGGACTCTTTACAGATAGCTGGCAAGTTTGAGCGCCGGGGCGCCAGGAGCGCTGGTAATAATTGACCTCAATAAAACGCGTCAGGACGGAAGCACACAAGAGATGAAGATTCCCCGACGAAGGCCTTCCACTTTCACGTCACGAGTTAAATGAGAAACACCCGCTTAAAATGTGAAGTAAACACAATTTTCAACACGTATTTTCAAGTGTTAAGTCATTTTAAAAACGTGATCGAAAAAAATCCGCCGTGTACCGCAGGGGAAAGAGATATTTCTAATGAGTAGAAGAGGAGAAGAAGAAGAACGCAATCGGAGGGAATACCCCGGCGATACTGTGAGTTACTTTGAAACCAATGCGTGTTTGAGGATGCATTTCAACGTGCTTTAAATTCGAGCGGGAAAGTCGTCACCGACAGCAGGAAAGCAAGAGGCCATAGGACGAAAGATTGAAATCTCAAAGTACAGAAATATTTCCTGAGTCACCATTTGAATGCAGGGATGTAACCAGAAAGTGCCCCAAATAAAGAAAAACTTGATAAGTTAGTAGATTATGGGCACTAAATTCCTAAAACCTGGAATTACAGGGGGTGAGGTACCCCCTGTAATTCCAGGTAAAATAGGAAAAATGGCGGTCATAAGGCATTCCATACCCCCCTGACCCCCGGAAAGTAGCAATCCGCCTCCCCCAAAACAACGACCTTGATCCGTCCCTGCTCTCACAGCTGTCTAGCATCTGGAAATTGATTTATCTTTCTAATTTTACAACTCAGACAAAGGCTTTCTTTTAAAAAATTGCAGCAGCTAGGTAGCAGCTATTCTTATTTCCATGGATAATATCACCAGAAGTAATATAAGAAAATACAAGCAGGTCTTCCGGCATCCACTGTCTGAAGGAAAAACATTGTTGAAGCAAGAGAAAAAAGAAACCTTACCTTACCTCCTACAACAGCGGTACCTAACTTGGGGTTCGCGTAAATCGCGTATATACATGCCTTGTGGTCAAGAGGTACGCGATAAAGGTAGAATAAAGACGGATGAAGTTAAAAATCATAGAAAAAATATAAATTGCAATCACTTATTATATATAAGGGTAACGATTAAGGTAAACGTTAAAGGGTAAAAAAGTGGAAAACTTGGAAAAAAAGTTGACAACTGCAGGCCTGCAATACGGTCCTCAACGATAAAGTGCATTTTAACGATGAAGTACAGTCCACCTGAATCAATCAAGCCATTCTCTGAGACCAGCCCTGAGACACCTGAGCCTTCCTTGTCAGCGCTATCTTAGCAAGAGCAAATTTTACGATACCCAGGGCTGGTAGGCTTGATAATGTTTGTCATCTGAAAACCTTACTGACTTCACTATCCCTACCCTAAATGACAACAGCCCTAAATTCTATCTCAATTTCCTACCAAGCCTCACTAAACATTTTCACGACGTTTACGCTAATTAGCGCCGGCGATAAGGCAATAACCTACATCTATCCAATGTCTAAACATCCCGACCCAGAATAACGCTCTAAATTTTAACAGGATGCACTTTATAAGAAACATCTATTACATGGCAAAAACAGTGAGCTCTTCATTCGAAGCTCTAAAGAAAGCATTAAAGTATATATGTTTAAGTAAAATATAATTTAAAAATATTGTACGCCAATCATGGAACGTAAATATAAATAGCCCTTTTATACTGGTTAATTCATTCCAATCGGTCAATCCGTTATCGAGACGTCTCAAACTGAAAGTCTTATAATAGCATTCCATTACGTGATCAAATTCACCCAGGCTATTGAGAGAAATAGATGGATTTTGTTTATTTCGCAATTAAAATGCGCACATATTTAAGCTACGAATGCTCAATTTTAATATCCCAACGGAAATAAATTATAATGCATAATGGATTCATCATCTCCAGTTCTGTTTCATGATCTCCACTGTTGTTTTCAGTACGCTTTCAGCGCCAAATACCTTCGCTACGCATCAAGTTCCAAAAGTTAACGTTTGAGGTCTCTCTGCACCACGTCCCCCTATGGGGAAAGCATGAACTACTACGAGGCAGAAGGGGCCAGCCGCCGCGCGCCAACAACCCAAAAACATGTCCATATCTGAAATCTCCGAAATTAATCTCACTGTAAGAAATAATAACATCCCTCATCAAAAATGTTTGGATACCATATGGGCCGGTACAGTGACAGACAACACACCGTAGGCGCGGAAGGGTAGTTACTTAAACAGGTGTAGTACGTACTGCGAGGTGGAGGGCTACGGGAAACCACCAATTTATCACCTCGAGGAGAAGCGCCTCTTCATATCCTTTCTCTTATGTGTTTCATTATAAAATTCGCGATGGAATTCTCTCTAATAAAATATTTCGGAGGTGGACTAGACCCCTTTTTGGATCTGCAAGTTGGGACTACTCGGGAAAGTACACCAGCCAAGAAAGTTTATCATTATTTTAGGATTGATTCTTGGAACGTAAGATCGTAAGGTCTTCGCAAAATGAAACAGCCCGAAGTAGGAATTTCCGGAGTGGCAGCAAAAATGCCAGCATAATATTACGAAGATGATAACGTGGAAGATGGTTGGAATAAAGGAACGATAGTGGAGAGATAATACTGTTGCCTATCACCCGCTAAGATGGTACACGTCGAAAATGCCAGGGGACAGAAAAAGATTCCACAGTGATTATATTAGTAAAACGGCGGCTTAGAACTAAAGTAAAACACTACCAATGCTACCCTGGTGCGGATATCGACAACGATTGCAGTTTGGTTATGATGAATCGCCATTTTAAGATTGATGATCCTTGTGTGAATGAAAAATTGGTAAGTACCTGGAGATAGACTTGTTTGTATCTAATACATGGTTTGACTACAGGGGCGGATTAAGGGGGGGGGGGGCGGGGGGGGGCGGCCGCCCCCCCCCGTAATTCCCAGGAAAATAGAAAAGATGGTATTCATTAAGGTGGTTCTCCAATGAAAGTTTTTATTTCACCAGCTCAATATACAATGTTTAAATACAATTGGAATGTGGAGTAAAACCCGGTAGACCTGCATCTTCACAAGAATGGCATTCTTTACATCGTTTGTTAACGTTTTTCAAATTTGATTGGAGAGATTTACTCAATAATTTATCACATCTATTTTTTATATAGCCACACCAAAACTACGTTCCAAGCGCTTCATTTCTTTTAACTTTCCGAGGGAGGTCCGCCCGGACCCCCGTTTCGTTGAGAGGTATTGCATACCCCCCAGGCGTCGCGGAAGGTAGTGAACCGCCCCCCCAAAACAACGACCTTAATCCGCCCCTGTTTGACTATAATAAAAGTAATTTATGTACGTGGAAAGGGTGGCTTGTACGAGCATGACTGATTGCAGATGATGAGAGGTGCACTTCAGCTGATCGAGTTTACGAGAGAAGCAAGGTTAAGCAAGGGAAGATAGTTGGAATAAAGGAACGATAGTGGAAAGGCAGTTAAGCAACGAAAATTTATTGCAAAAAAAGCAACTCGCATTGCAGTTCAATCGTTTAAATGAGCTAGAACAACGTATGCTTTCCAATACTGTCGAAATACAGAGAATCCCAGTAGTGCTTGAAAGCCTTCCAGATGTTGTGTGTAGGATTGGGGTTGAATTGGGCGTGGAAGTGAGTGTCGAAGACATAGATAACTGCTCCCGACTTAAACCCAAGCCAAATGGTGCGAAAGGAGGGGGAATTAGAGTGAAATTCGTCAAACAACGCATTAAGGAGGAAATCCTAGCCAAGCGAAGAGTTAAACGTGACTTCTCAACTCGAAATCTGAACCTGAACGTTCCGGAGGTGCGCACCTGCGAATAACACAACTGGAATATTTATTCTTTTAATGCAATATATGTGCACTTATTTTTTCTCTTATCTCCAGGGTGTTGGCCTAAATATATTATTGATGCCGTATTTTAATCCACCAGAAATGTAAGTTTATTTCATTAAATTTGCGAACGATGAAATTTATTTTGTAACTATACGTCATGTTGAGTGAATTTTAACTACCATGTACTATGTCCAACAGTACCAAGCATATCTCAGGGAAATATAAAAAAGGTGAAGCCATTGCCCTAGAGATATAGCAACTTTCAAATTTAAATTTGTGGGATTATAAACACTTAAACTGAATTTCTGGTGTATATATTTCAGTAATTGTGGCCGCAATGGTGGAGGTTATACCAGACAGCAAAGCACACACTCCTCCTCTAACAATACCAGTTACCAGCTCAGAGGAATTGGAGGAGTTCGAGGGTCTATTGGTAGAGATTCTCAGATTCAGAAGCATACTTTTTCACTTTCACATACGTATTTTCACTTTTTTTATTCCTTTCATTATTGTTACGGTATATAAGGAACTTAAATGAAAACATAAAATCTCTGGTAATTAGTTTTTTAGGATAGCACTATTAATATAATCCTCATCATATATTATGAATATAAATAATAATAATAATAAATTATGTTCATTCCCTATTTCAGATAAAATTGTTTAGTGGACTGCTCACCAAGAATCTTGGTGAGTACGTAAGGGTGAACCTGGCCAAAATAATGACAAGCAGAGTAGCAGTTGCTTTGGAAAGACACTGAAGCAGATCATTCTCGCAGAAAAAATCTACCTACTGTCAATTAAGGTCATTCATTTCTTTTTCGGACTCTATATCATTCCCATTGTGGAATTCTATTGGAAATAACTTTAATAAAATTGATATTTATGGAAGTTAATAACCCTACAAATTGTGAAAATTAAAGGATGTTGAAATTTTTTCTTCTAAAATCTAATTAAGTTAATGGTAGGTGAGTTAACCTTGTGGAAGTTGATACGATTCATGTTGATTAAAAACACTTACTACTTCCCCAAACTTTTTATTTAGTACACTACGATCGGTTTCGACAACTACATCATTTTCAAGTACCTAGTGACAAGTTCAAGATTAAACTTTTCACAAGCAACGTTTGAACAAGTTTAAGAATTCTTTTGAACTTGTCACTAATTAGAACTTGAACTTGTCACTTGAAAATGGTGTAGTTTTTGAATCTGGTCGTAGTGTACTAAATAAAAATTCTGGAAAAGTACAAGTGTTTTTAATCAACATGAATTCTAAAATCGAACCTGAGAAATTCAGAATTAATATTTTTGAATTCTGGAGGATAGGTCAATAATTATCATATTGAATTACCTATCCTCCATAATTAAAAAATATAAATTATTTCACTGTCAAACTTTATCCAATTGGAACTAAGTTAACGAAGTGTTGAATGTTGTTGTCTGAGTTCTTTTTAAAAATTTTGTATCCTTATTTAAGTAACTTTAACTAGTAAAGTAAAGTTAACTTGTGAAGATTTAAAATAATGTAAAATAATTTAAAAAATTGTATTATTTTTTAAAATTCGTTGTTTAAGATTAAAAACTATTGTATTGTTATAATTAATTCTAGCTCTGTGCCGAACCTATGCTCTCTGAACCACATACTGAACATTCCTGGGTTAGTATTGAAATTGTTTCTGTATTCAATCCAAATTATTTTCCTAATGGTAAAAATTATTTTATTCTAAAAATTAATTCCTACTAGGTATGCATGTCCAATAATTACTCTTTGTATTTAATGTTTAAAATGTATATATTTCATTGTTATAGTAATCCAAATTACCCAGTCTATGTAAGAAACAATTTACGCTTGATTTTGAAAAACATGTACTTTCGTTTTGATTATAACTTATATCAGCCTGTCTCCATGCATTTTTTTGTATAATTGATATGGAATAATAATAAAATGAAAAAATTATCTTATGTGTTATTTCTGAAGAATTCCCTCATATTTGAATTTGGTGTAATTTAATTTTAGGCAATATGCCCCAGTGATGCATAGACCACTGTAAATAGCATGAATTATACATAGTGTAATACAGCTGCATTACGCAATACATCCAGAAGTATTTATGGGATAATACCACTGTATAACAGACTAAATACAAGGTATTTACATTATTATACATGAAACTCCCCAAACGTCTTAAATACTGATGCTATATGACTGAATTATATCTATAATACGGCTGTTTTACATTGTGTATTCTATACATTAAACGTACAGTTAGTTTACATCATGTATACAGCCTGTATAACAGCTGGGTCATAGATTCAATACATTATATAATACAGCTATAATATGTATGCCCTAGAGGACTTTTGAAGCAAAAATACATCGAAATTATGGCTGTATTACGGCCAAATTACATTCCCATACATGATGTATTATTGAGGTAATTCAGTTGAATTTCATTTGTATTACATAGTGTGTGCTGTCTGGGGCCTGTCTAGATCAACGAGGCGCTATGTCCAGGAAGAAGACTGGTGCTGAATGCGGCCAAAGAAGCAAAGAAGAGTAAAAAGTACAAATACTTGTGGGTAAGAGGGGGAAAATTCTTGTGTAAAGAGGAAAAATATCGAGTGATTGTTCTTACTAGCTTGGAAGATATTTCAAATGATCGCAGGCTTTCCCGGCGTATAGAATTGTGGAAGGTTACTCGGGATTTCCACCGGGTCAGGTTCTCCAACTCCATCTCGGCCGACGTTTCGATGAACGAGTTGTCCATCGTCATCAGGGCATGTCGAATCTTGAAAGTGGTCCTCCTTATATACGGATGACGGCGGTATCACCCAGGGCAGGAGTTATGTGATTGGTCGAGAAATTCCCGCCATTTTCCTCGTTCCTCACGGATGCTCCTCAGCACCGGTTTCCATGATGCGCTCAGTGTGTAGCCAGTGTCACGGTTCATGGTGGTGTTGAGACGAATTTCAATGGCCTCCCTTGCCAGTCTTTCCCAAAATTTGTCTATCCGACAAAGGACCTTGGTCTTCTCCCAACAGATGGCGTGGTCGGAGGAAATGCTGTGGTCGGCCACGGCCGATTTTTCAGGCTGCCCGAGTCTGAAATGTCTTCAGAAAATCGCCAGAATCCTCAAGAGGCATGGAATTGAAGCCTATTTTCGCCCGCCGCCTAAACTAAGAGGCCAACTCGTGACGGCCAAGGACCCTTGTGGACTTCAGACTCCGGGTATCTACCAGATACCATGCACATGCGGCCTGGTGTACGTGGGAGAGACAGGGAGGACCATCGACACAAGATTGAAGGAACACCAAAGACATTTCAGACTCGGGCAGCCTGAAAAATCGGCCGTGGCCGACCACAGCATTTCCTCCGACCACGCCATCTGTTGGGAGAAGACCAAGGTCCTTTGTCGGATAGACAAATTTTGGGAAAGACTGGCAAGGGAGGCCATTGAAATTCATCTCAACACCACCATGAACCGTGACACTGGCTACACACTGAGCGCCTCATGGAAACCGGTGCTGAGGAGCATCCGTGAGGAACGAGGAAAATGGCGGGAATTTCTCGACCAATCACATAACTCCTGCCCTGGGTGATACCGCCGTCATCCGTATATAAGGAGGACCACTTTCAAGATTCGACATGCCCTGATGACGATGGACAACTCGTTCATCGAAACGTCGGCCGAGATGGAGTTGGAGAACCTGACCCGGTGGAAATCCCGAGTAACCTTCCACATATTTCAAATGTATAAATTTCCTTGTAATGTGCTCTCGAAATCTAAACAAGTCGTTTAATGCCAATGTATGTTTGTCTATTACCTTAAAAACACATCAGAATTGCTCGAACTCATTCTATTTTTAACCAGTCACGTCACCTGAAATACTGAAAATAGTTAGCGCCCTCCCTTCTCGAAAATCTGCAGGATGTGACGGCATTAATGCAGATCTCTTAAAATTAATAAGTTTAGATAAAGTGCATGTACTTTGTCATATTTATAATTTGAGTCTTACTAAAGGTGCATTCCCTAGCATACTGAAAAGAGCTGTTGTCATTCCTATACACAAAAAAGATCGGCATATTATGCAAAATTATCGGTCAATTTCCCTGTTATCCGTATTTGCTAAAGTGCTTGAAAAACTTGTTAAAAAGAGGTTGCTGTCTTTCCTGGACAAATTTGAATATTTTAGTAACAAAAAGTTGGAGTTTCGGATCGGGAAAGGTACAGAGAAAGCATTGGAAAATTTTATGACCCCTATCTATGAGGGTATTAACTGCAATCAACGTACAGCTAGCCTTTTTGTTGATATAAAAAAAGCATTCGATACGTTAGACCATACGATCTTCACTGAAAAGTTAATGCAAGTTGGTGTTCGTGGTATCCCTCTAGAATGGTTTAACTATAGTTACTCTGAATTTATTCGTTGTGGTGTGCCACAAGGCTCTGTACTGGGGCCTAATTTATTTTTAATTTATATTAATGACTCATGTGAGTACGCTTTCCAAGGACGACTAACTGCCTTTGCTGACGATCTAGCCTTAACTTATGACGGTATGAACTGGGAAGTTATTCAACATAACGTGCAATTGGATGTAAATACATTTAGAAAATGTTTCTTTTTGCAAACAAACTTCAACTAAGTGAAAAAACTAAATTCCTTTGTTTCAATGTTTGTAATCGCTACCACATCAACTGGGATGTGGTGTATCACTTTTCGGAGTGCACACCATTTGCCTGCAGAGAATGTATAACAATAGAACGGGTTACTGACAATAAATATTTTGGGATTCATCTGGATCAATATTTGAAATGGGAACATCATTTAATTTCAATAAGAATTGGTTTAAATTATTGTAAAACTAAACTATATTTTATTCGCAACAAATGTCCAGTACATTAAAATAAACAATCTATTATGCATTAGCATAGGTACTCTAATATGAGCTATGGATTAATATGCTGGGGAGGAGCTTACCAAAATTCTATAAAAAGAGTAGAAAATGCACTTAAGGGTATTGTCCGAGTGATAGCCCTAAAAGGTCGTTTTCAGCCTTCCTTCCCCATTTTTAAGACACTAGGTCTATTACCACTTCTATATATTCAAGGTTTTGAAATTATTTTTTATTCGCAGTAGCAATTTGCCAAAAATATTTCAAAAACCACACTTCTATGCACTTAGAAATAGTTCTTATTATGTTTTTCCGAACCCCTACCTAACTTTGTGTAAACGTTCTTTCATTTATATAGGGCCAATGGCATTTAATATGTTACCTAAAAATGTTAAGACTGCAAAGAGGTTAAGTGGATTCTTAAGTCGTCTAAAACCATGACTATTGAATGTAGAAAATGTAAATTGTTTCTTTTTTTCTTAAATAAGCTCTTGATTGTACTCCAAGTGTATCGATACGTCTGTATTATGCTACGTGGTAAATCTTTAGTTATCTATGTGTATGTATGGTGCAATGTGCAAGATATAATTTGCTAATATATGGTGCAATGTGTGCTATGTTGAATGTCATTGTAGGTCAGCTGGATCGGCAGTATTGCATTATTTCATTTTGATGGTGTCCCCACCCTCAGGCCGATTGCCTTGGGGGACACCTAGCTCCGAATTCTTTTTCATTGTATGTGTATAAGAATATGTATTTTTTACGGAGCAATAAATTTAAATTTCAATTCAATAATGAGGGATGCTGTACGTGGGACAGACTACTATTTTGGTGTTCTCCAGAATGGATCTGTGTAGAAAGTGGGTTCCAAAAAAGAGTGGTGCGTGTATGTAAATGGCAGTAAAAGTGGACAGATTGTTAGATATCGAGATGATTATATGGTATGGATGCATTATTTAAGACATGTTATCTTCGAAGCAGAGAGAATGGGTTAGTTATCCCGGCAATGCGCGTGAGTGGTGCGTGGGAGAGTTTGGAAGGAATGATTTTAGAATGTGCAGGATGTGTAATTGGAAAAGGGGACGTAGGGAAAATGAAATATGATGCTTAATAGAATGGTGTGAACATTGCATTGAGTGAAAAGAAAGAGACATAAGACATTAGTTGCAACCAAGTGAGAAGAAGAGCGAAAATAAGATATGCGATGACTACAGAAAGAAAAAGATTGAGTGCAAAAAAGGCGTGCAAAAGAGCAAGGAAAGAACGCGTCTCGATAAGTTTTAACGAAATACAGAGCAATTTGAAGACAATAAAAAGCTACTTGGGAAATGGGTAAAAAAGGGCGTTGGGTAGTGAGGACATGGGAACGAATGCAACCAAGGTCCAAAATGGTGAGTTCGTGTCGAATGAAAGTGACGTCAGGAGCTATTGGAGGGAGCACTTAGAAGATTTATACAATAATGGTTCAAACAATGGAGGTGAACCTCACGAATAAGTACACAAAAGTGTCAGCAGGGAAGTAGGGATAGGTGAGAATGAGGTAATAACGGAAGTGAGAACATTGAAAAATGGGAAGGGATATCCAATGAAATATTGAAGCGTGAGGGTGCTGTGCTGCTGTCTCAAACCCGTTTTACACGGGGCACGTAATAACACAATCTGATGTACGTACGAACGTGCATTTAAAATTGAATGGTGTAAAGCCGTGAATTGCAAAAACGCATGCGCGAATGCATGCACGCGAGATGGCAAAATATCCCATTCTCTAATTCGAAAATTATTGCACGCCCGATTGAGAAAAACATGCAGTTTGAAGTTGTGCAATTCCGTGCCCCGTGTAAAACGGCCTTAAGAGCCCGCAAGGGTTACAAGGGCTCCTAGATAACTTACATGAAGCAACAGTGAGGATGGATATGGGGGTAAATGCGCCAAAGACATAAGCAGTTGTTCTTGACAGGGAGAGTGGGAAGAATGATTGTATGGTGAGGGTAAATAATGAAATAATTGAACGATTTGGCGTTTTTGAGTGCCTTGGCTGAATGTTTAAAAAAATATAAGGATTGATGAGGAGATTAGAGACGCGCGGATGCTCGAAGGATAGTCGTATTTAGAGCATATCAAGGAAAGAGTGCTGGTGTTGGAAGCAAAATTCGCATTATACAAATGTGTTCTCCTCCTGACTTCAATGCCTGACAGCGAAACCTGGGAATGACAGGATAAGCATACATGTTAGCTTATAATGTAGTAAAACATCGAAACCAATCGCATTAAATATCTGTCGGAAGAGAACCGCAAAGATTTCTTCTTTCAACGTGTATAAATTCCACAACATCAGTCCTGAGACGGAAATATTAATTTTGACACGCCTGTAAACATAATATGCCTAAAACTGCCAATGGATTTTACCACCCCTCAACACATGTTTACACGGTGCACGTACCAGCGCGGGTGCATGCGTAAATTCAGAACGATGCGTAAGTGTAGACCCTTCCAAAATCAATCGTGTAACCACGACAACTTGCACGAATGCATGGGCACACGTCCAGAAAATAGCCCCTGTTCTCATTCGGTGAACGTGTTCGCGCAAGTGTCCTCGCATGTATGTACCTACGCCGACGCCATCGTGTAAAGAAGCCTTCATGCCTTTTGAAATTCACATTCCTTTTGTCTCTTACAAAGCATTCTCTCCTCAATCGAATGCATCACAAGACGCAAACGTCTTCCATCTACATTCTCTGCATAATTCGAATTTAATACACCGACTTCATTTCTACCACAAGTGTAGGCATTTAACGCATCTCGGTATGTTTCCTTTAACCCAGCTAACTTTATCCATTTTTCTTCCGACAGAAATGTAAAAAACATTGGGACTTACGCTTATCCTCTTATCTGAAAGATAAAGTTTCGGTATATATTATCCGTATTGAAGTCATGTATGACTTCTCTACAATGCTGGAATCTAAATTCTACGTCCATGTTCATGTCCTCCATTCCTTTCCCTTGTAAACGCTCCTAGTGGCAATAATTTTTTCTTCTTTAATAAATGAATAAGAAGTCAAATAAATTTACATTTGAATTATTATGAAATGTCGCGTTTAGACGTAACATCGGCATCAACGGGTGCAAGTTTAAGTGGAAAATTGCTAAAGACAATTTTTCCCTAATGAATAATTTTCACTACGACTTGTCTAAAACGGTCAATTGTATTCGAAATTCTTTTCCTTGAGACTAGATCTCGAGATCTAGAGCACAATCTACATAGACAATGGCTGGGATAATATAGACTAAAGTCCTCTGGATTGCCATTTTATAACAAATAGGTGATGGATTAGTGCTGAGAATGCCAGAAGACTCTGATACAAGGATATGATGCTCTCCTGGAGCATGCTGTCAATGAAGTCTATTTGGGATCTCCACCGAACAACTTCACTGATTCTGTTGTAAACAACCTATTCCGTAATAAAATTTCATCGACATCTATGGTATTGTAACACCGGTAAACCGTTCGTATGTGAACTAGAAAGAAAATGTTACACCAATCCAGGTAAAAGTAACGGGTAAAAAAATTTGACCCCGACGTGATTTGAACACGCAACCTTCTGATCTGGAGTCAGACGCGCTACCGTTGCGCCACGGAGTCCGTTGAAGAACACGGTAAAGTTATGGAAAGCACATCAGTTCTCACCCCAAGATGCTTTTGCCTCGTAACACGGACTAGTACAGGCCCGGCCTGGCCCACTGGGACACCGGGACGTGTCCTGGTGTGCCCCCCTGGCCGGAAAAAATTTCAAGAAATAAAAGTTATGGATTGTATTGTATATTTTACTCTAATTTGATTATTGCGACTATCAAAACCCTTCCTCGCCTTGGTTACAGGAAAATATTGTTCTGCATGCTAACGTAGTACAGAAAACGTATCTGCCAGCCACGCTTATTTACAGTGATGGAATGAATAAACAATTACCAAATCTAAGTTCCCGGGAAACTGACCGCCCGCACGCGACCGACGATCGCGCCCTAGACGAAGATGGGGGGTTTTATTTTTTAACCGATTATGGCCGATTTATGAGTGATGACCCGGCGTTCTCATTGCGTTTCATTTTGTCGTCTGTTTTTAATTGCCAGTCGCCATTGGGCATTGTATGTCTAGCAAGTGAGCGTTAGTTCGTATTTTTACGTTTATTTCCTGTTTGTCGTAACGTAACTGGATTGCTAGGAACTGATTTCTTTCTACCTAAATCCTTATAAAGAGGTTAGTACAATTAATTGTAATGGTTGTCCTTAAGCTCGAATGACCATCGCTGAGTCATAGACATTTTTAAATGCATAACCTGTTTGGGTAAACAGCTGTTAATTGTAAATATCTGTAAATACTTACTTCATTGTTACCATTTAATACCGTACAACCTTGTATAGTTAGGCCTAGTTATTTGAATCGTCATGTGGACATAACCTGAGAAGCGGCCAAAAGCAGAACCATCAAAGTGTGTGTACCTTGAATTGGTTATTGCCTTATTTAAAATCATTAAGTTTCCCAACTTCAACGCAAAGGTCAGAAGTGAGGCAGAAGGTCTTCTGATGAACTTCACAGCATTTTAAACAGTTTTTGTAGCCATGATGTCTTCAAATATTCAAAATAACTACCCAGTCTCAGATTATCTACAAACCAAGAATTTAGACTTTGCTCAAGCCTGGAAATTGATTAGGTCTGCTATTCAGAGACTGAAAGAACTGCGAGGAAATTTCGAAGAAACGGTGTCTGCAGCAAAAAGATTTGGATCAACCTAAGTTAAAATTCTAGTAAAAAAAATCGACATTGATAATACTCTAGAAGCTTTGGAAATCGAGGAAGACTTCAAGGAAAAACGAAAATGGATGATCAAGAGGCAAGCTGGTGAACAATGCCAACATGAAAACCCTATGTAAACTCGACAAGATGAGGTCAAGGTTGACATATTTTACCGAGTTTTGGACACAGTCATTGAAGTAATGGAAAGAAGATTTGCCCAGCACAAAAAACTTTACCTTGATATTTCTTGGTTTGATCCAAGAAACTTCAAGGATATAATATATTCTGCCTCCTCAAGCTTTAGCAAAAGTATGTAAAATAATACCTAAAATTGACAAGGACAAAATAAAAGAAGAGTCATTCATTCAAGTTTGGCCCAAACTAAAAGAAAATGTTTCTCAACGTGAGTACACCAGTGAAAATAATGGTGAAAGTATTGGTGGCTTGGATGAAGAATTTCGAGAAGCTGAAGCTGCTGCAGACTCAGAGGACTTCTTAAAATATTCTAATGTAAGAAAGTGCGCTTCTTGTATCAAATAAAGTTATTTTTGACTACAGTATGTACTCTTACTTTTTACAGTATACAGAACTGTACAAGGTGTATAAGTACTTGTTGACATTACCGATGACCCAAGTTTTATGTGAACGGGTCTTCTCAAAACTAAAAAAACATCAAAACCAGATTGAGGTCAACCGATGAAAACCTTGAGGCACTCATACTTATGAGTGTCGAAAAGGATATTTTAAATACCATTGACAACGAACACGTAATATCCAAACTATGTGAGACCTCAGAAATGAGAAGGTTATTGGAAGTTTAAAATTAAAAAAAACAACGAAGAACTAGTCATAATTTATACAATTCAGTTTATCATAATACAGCCTCATGAAAATCGAAATTTTTGGTGTAAGAAATAAAATAAATATTGTTCACCTAAAATTTTTTATTTTTTCCAGATAACAATTTTGTGGCAGCTCACAACTGCCACAAAATTATTACCAGGAAAAAATAAAATAATTTAGGTGAACAATATTCATTTTATTTCTTACACCAAAAATTCAGATTCGATCGATGAGAAACATTTTCTTTCACTTGGTGGACAGATAGAAAAACGATACTAGTTTTGTTAAAAACATAGACATGCCGCTATAGACATAATTGTAATTAGTCATAAATGGTTAAGACTGTCATTTCCGTAGGCAAGGTACTCTGAGCCAACAAGTCAACATCCGGATGAGTCGGCGAAATCCACTCACCTTTGATTCCTTGCTTACTTTACCGGGACCGAGCTGTCAAGGTTAGGACTTTCGTTGCTATAAATAAACAAATTATTGATTTTCTAAGTAATTTCTATATATCGTTTTGCAAATAGATATGATGTTAAGAGTGAAGATTTGCATAAAACTATGCATATACTTACGTTTTTATTTCATATACTAGCTGAACCCGGCAGACTTTGTCCTGCCAGTGTATATTTATTTCATCTTTATATAGAGTCATCGAAAACGTTGTTCGTGATTTCATTTGTTAATTACTCAAGAAATAACTATTATCGAGGCATCAATATGAAATGAATGCGTGATTGAGCAGCACCTGTCCGAGATTTGATGTCAGTGTTGATGTTGAAGTTACTTCAGCATGTCAGCCAGCATCTTTACAGAAAATTCAACAAATGTAGGCCTATCCGTTGGTTTGATTTCATGCCTCAGTTGAATATTGTAAGCATGCAATTTAAGACTTCATGTATAATTTTGAATAGTTATTTTAGCAATGCCAAGTTCCAAACTGCGTCGAGAAATGGACATCTTAGGACTTCGTATACATGACTTTCTCAATCGCTCAATATTCTCTTCCGATGCGACGTGGGTGGATCAATATTTTTTGTTAATGCAACGCTGTATGATACACGACATTTTTTGTTTTGTTGTTTGGCGCGTAAACAAACAAAGCTGATGATTTTCCGACACGGGAACAGGCGACATGCAATTGACCATGCGAGAAGCATGGATTTTAAAGGTTAATGCCGCAAACACTCAATGACTGCCCTTGCGATTTGTTTATTGTCATTGCGAATGCAAGCCGCACTGGAAACTGCAAGCGTTTGAAGTCAAATGGCATGTCGGTTGGAATCATTGGGATGCGTGGTATCAAAACGTCTTCTCCTTTGTACTTTCCTTTAAGAGTTGTTGCTTCGAAGACGTTGTTAGACAGTTTTTTCACCGCAAGCCGGGTGCCATTAAAAATACGTGGTTGGTTGATATTCCGCAGCATTATGATTTCCGATCCGACTTTTAATTGGAGATTGTGAGGTGGCAATCCGGGCAATTCCAGTGGGTTTAAAAATTCGGTTGGATAGTTGACGACATCATCTTGGGTAGTAACGGAATCCACCGATTTGTGTCATCAATTCGCCAGGAATTTCGCTTTGAATCTTGAATTTCAATTCGTCTACATCAATGTTTTTCGCAGCCAATATAGCACGTTCGCTCAACCAAACATGATATTTGTAATTTTGAGCAATGTTTGGGAACACTTTTCGGATGAGTTCGGTCTTTGATTCGGTGAACTGGCAAAAATCGACGGGGAACGTAATGCAGCCAGTGGGAGTGTCAATGGGTATTTTTCCATTTCCAATGCCCAGCAATTGTTCAGCAAATACCTCTCCAGATTCGTCTTTCTGCAACTCGACACGCATGTTTGTGCCTAATTTGAGAGTCTTGACGTGTTTCCACAAAACGGACGACTTAAAACATCCATTTAGTTCATCGGCTGGCGTTGACCGTGGAATCACTGGCAATGTTTGGCGAAAGTCACCTGACAACAGAATCATCGCACCACCAAACAGATTTCGGTTGTTTCTTAGATCTTGCATCGTTTGGTCTAATGCCTCTAAAGATTTTTATGCACCATCGTACATTCATCCCAAACGATCAATTTGCATTGCTGCAAAACTTTGGCCATTGCATAGTTCTTTGAAAGGTTGCACGTTCGAGTTTCATTGATATGTATATTAAATGGTAGCTTGAGTGCTGAATGAGCTGTTCGACCGTCTTCCAACAACGTAGCAGCAATTCCTGATGAAGCAAGTGCAAATGCAATTTCATTCTGCGATCGAATCGTTGCCAAAATCAATGTGATCAAAAAACATTTTCCAGTTCCACCGGGAGCGTCCAAGAAGAAAACCCCGCCAGTTCCATCATCCACAACTTTCATGCACTTTCCGTGCACTTTTTGAAATCTCCAAATTCTTGGTTGCTACAACAATAATAAAAGAATCATTATTTATAGCCCTCTAGCACGATATGCGGTGTTTGTTTACATCAGAAATGGATCGGAGACAACAATGAAAGACCCATTTAAAGAGCTACAAAAATCGTTTAAGTAGCGTAATTAATCGTTAACTGGATAATTTATCATAAAAAAATCGAAAGAATAAGATAGTTCAGAGTTTCGACATACCGATGAAGGAAAAATAAAAGCGATCGGTACAAATTCAAGTATTTTATTGAACGAAATATGAAAGCACTGCACCGTGAAAAATGTAAAACTCCGTGTAATCTTATGGGAAAAATTGTAAATGTAATTCAAAAATTCATGTTTTATTCCTACACTATATATTATAACCCGTTTACCGTCCCGGAACGGGGATGAACAAATTGTGAAGATTTCAGCGAAATCGGTCAAGCCATTATCCAAGTTAACCGCTTACCAACAAAATGCGCAATCCATTTTTATTTATAAGATTTAGGCTTGAAAAAGCCTAAAAACTCACGAATTTGCACTGATTTTTCTACAAATTTCGTGAAAATCCCCCCCGGTATTCCATACCTCCCAAACCCCCCGGCGCTCTTTCCTTTCAACTCGTCCACCGCCCCCAACAGGTTCTCTGGCCGGCCCTGGACTCGTAACTACCTTTTTGCTTCTGCAGTAGCAGACAACGTTGGTAAACTATACCCGAATTCGCAATTATCCTCCATTGCCATCGCTATTTTAGTATTTGCTCAATTTTCCTCCCTGTTTCTTGCGCCATTTTTATTTCTCACTACTTTCCATTACTTCACGCATGGATCTTCCACTACCATGCTCATGATGCACTATTCACACAACGTTGATGACAATAATGATCAATCACCTAGTTGCATGTCCGTTGTTGTTAACATGATTTCGGATGTCGCATAACAGCTATTGTAGAGTTGGTAACCATGATAATTTAACTCGGGTAGAAAAAGTTACCATGGTCGTTACCAGTTACTATAGTGTTGCTCTTCTCTCTCACTCTTACCCTTGTCGGATTATGATGGCTAAAAGCTACAAGTATAGGTGATCAAAAGTTGCTCCACCATCGCTGACCGAAAGTCATCGAAACTAAAGAATTTAACAACAGAAGTTAAAGAAACTAATCTATCGTAACTGCTAAAAATGAAATGTTTCGCGTCCGTCTGTTCTTTTTAGGCTCCTATATTTTTAACCAATTTCCCTCATATTTTGCATTTTTACCCTGGAAATCATAAAAAAATCTCTCTGAGTTTGGTTCATTCTTATTCTATAGGTGAATACCATTCAGACTTATTGTACAACATTTTTCGAGAATTGAAATATGCGGCACGATATACTCTGCCATTTGGAAAATATCTGAAAGAGTATTCGAACTCAGCACAAAATATAATTGCTTTGTGAACCTAGCTTCTCCAACTCCTTACCGAGGTGAATTCGGCACTGTATCATCAGCAAAAAATACTTTTCGGCCAGAATTATTAGCAGAGGGCAAGCACGAGTTAAGCGAAAAAATGTTCTTTTAAAATTAAAAAAATAAAATGCACTTGGAAAAAAATAATTTTACATGCATAAATATATTTCGCCTTTCTTAGATCATCGTAGGATCGTAAGACTGTCACTGAATCGGTGGAAAATCGCATTTCAAATTAGAATTTGGATTCTATCATTGCGAAATAAGTGTATGAATTTATTTTCATTGTATCATACTTTCTGCGTGACCGTCAACTATGAATAATCGTATAATTAAAGCGCGATCATCGAGATCCGTCCTATTCATAGTGATCATTCATTTTGAACCATTTGAACGAGCGCGACTCCTCCGAGGGACTTAGCGGTTCACAAGATTTCCGTCAGAGGGATGAGAGTGGACGTGTACGACATCTTCCAACCTTTGGTCGAACTATATTGCTTAGGTATGCGCAAACATATGAATCAATTAAGATCAAGATTAATGTAAACTTGCACATACTGAGGCAGTTTATAAGGAATAAATAACAGTCATTAGCAATGATTTTTGAGTAAAGTAGTTATTAATTCACATGCGTAAACAAACCATAGAAATACATAAACTTCATGACCCGGGATCCAATGCTTAAGCATCATCACCAGGTGATAAAAAAACGTACGACACTTCCATGTAAATGGAAAAGGTGTAATGGTGGTTAGGAAAAGAATTATGTGGATGAGAACGAGCGGGGGAAATGTTTACTTCACAACAGCCAAGCCGATGAGGGAATTGGCGGGGAAAATAGTATTTTCAAAATACACTCATTAAAGAGGTAAACTCCGGGGAAACGCGGCTTCTTTTTAAATTTTGAGTTGCATTAAAGCATTGAGCACACGTCAATCATAGATAAAATGTAACGATTTTAAATTAAAAGCCCTCTGGTGGTCGCGGGTTAATAGGTGTTTCAAGAAGTTGCTCTTCTCATCACGATTGTATTTTAATGCACACGAGTATTTCTAGATTCTGATGTCAATACATACCTACTCTGTGAAGGCTGTCCCACATACACACCATCACAGTCCCCACAGGCCAATACATAAGTTCAATTATTACTCATCGCTTTCTCCTTATCTTTACGGAGCACTAATTTGTTCTGATAGTATAAGGTGATTTGTATAATAAAAAGAATTCATTTTTGGGAAATTTTGTAACAATGTTATTCGTTACATTATGAGGAGACGATATAATTGGTATTTCTGTGGTTTGTAAAAGTTTCCGCATGAAAATATATTTAGTGATGTAATACCAATAATTTTCAGAATAACTATTTATATTAAGTTATTTAGTTAAGTTTATTAAGTCCATTTAGATATACGGGTCATTCCATGTGAAATAACGGACGAGTTGCCCTTACTATCTCAGATTTGCACGAAATGTTTTGTGTGTTTTCCTTATAAGACCCTAAGTTTGCACATACAATTTTTATGATAAAAGGTTAATTTTTGCGGAGATACGGGGGTATGAAAAATTCGGCATTTGTAAAAACAAGTCCCAGAATGTTCCCATTTTTTCAGATCTAAGTAAGCTAGAAAGTTCCGGTAAGAATTTATTTGTACAAAAATTGTTAGTGCATAATATTCAATAGTCAAATTTGAATGTTATAATTTTTTTTTAATTTAAAAAAATATTTGAAAGTTTAAAATTAAATTTTCAAAATGTACCCCACCTTCGATTCATGTAAAATTTTAGAATATTGTAGTCCTTTGTATTGGTAAGGAAGCTGCAAAGTTTTGTCACTGCAATATTTCATATAAGGAAGAAAAATTTTTTTTATGGCATGCACTTCACCGTGTCCACTCCCTTCTGGTTGAGTAGCAGTTATGCCTTTCGTTACTTTCCAATGGAGTGAGAAATGCACTATAATATACTGTTGACGTAAGGTAAATACATAGAATTAGCATAACGTCTGGCAATGCCCATTGCAAGGTGCACAGCGGCCCATTTCAACTCATGACTATGACTTTTGGGTAAAGCACATCTTTAAGAATGCTCATTTACATAACCATATTATTTCTTGAAACCCACTTTCTGCTCAGATCCTTTCGAAAGAGAGCCAAAGAGTCTCGAAGGGTAACGAATGCACACATGGATAAATGGGTGTTGAAATCTATCAACCTGGGTATCTTTTTTCAGGGTTGGCGTAACTATTTAGTCATCATCGTTGCCACCTTGTGGGGAACTCAACGATGCACTGATAGGATGTGTTGGATGGAACTAATTTTTAGGAAATCAATTATATTATAACAAGCAAATAAAATTTACCGTCATCAGTATTTAAAGTATTCTGCACTTAAAAGTCACATTTTAATGTACAGAATAGTTTAATAGTGATATTTTTCGAGAAATTCAAGAATGAATGGCCACCGTGGTACGGATAGGATAGTTAGTGAGGCTTAGTTAGTGAGGGAAGTATTAATTAATTGGGAAATGGAGGAAGGGGTGCGTTAAACCCGGTGTTGGCGTTTGCCAGCTCGTAAACAAAGACAACAAGGGGACCATCATTGTTGTTAATACCACGCACGAACAATATGTGTCGTGAAAAGAAATCTATCATTACAATCATGGTTCATCTTGGAAGTCACCCCAGGGGTGATAAAAGTTTTGAGGCTTTCTCGGCGAATCATTCGGATGCATTAATTTCCGGTTTCCCCCAGGTTAATGTATTCACGAGGACTGATATTGCGATTCAGGACTGTATATGATCTAGAAATAACGTTTTAGAAAAAAAAAACCACATCCTGATTGAATTTTAGTGTTTGATTCGTCAGTACCGATGCATTGCCTCGTTGAACTCAGAGCCCCTGTGGCCTAATGGATAAGGCATCGGTCTCCTAAACCGGGGATTGGGGGTTCGAGTCCCCCCAGGGGTAATTTTTTTCACACCGTCCCCCTGTGAGACTGAATGCTATTATTAAGGGCAATGATAGCAGTAATTCCGAAAGCGTCGTCAAAAACATTTGGCTCACATATAAAGGTCGATTATATCATAACTTGAAATTAGGGAACACATCTACTGGCTGTTCATTATCACAGTGACCTTCCTTAGTTATCACAGTTCCTTATGACAGTTCGATCGCTGTTCCTTATCACAACTTTTGAATATTGGAGTGACTTTAGCAATTTTCCAGTCCGTGGGTAAATTGTGTTTGCTGACGAATTTACTAAGTATTTGTTACTGTTTATAGATGTGATGACTTGGAGAACACACTTCGAAAGTAGGAGTTTAATAAATTGGGTATCCTAAATGCTCGTTAATAATTCGAGCTTTTCGTTTCGTAGTGTATTAACTCTTGATCTATAGCCTTGAACTTCCCTTGCGTTCGATCAAAAGGCATTATGGTTGTCCTCTAACAGTTCTACTAATGTCTTTCTTTTAAAATCCATGAAAACATTCGGAAACGCTTCCTTCGAGGTGGAATTGGACAATCGAAGTTTGAAATCTCCACCTATGATAAAATTTATTTCGGCGTTTCTGGATGTGATGTTCTTTATTTGTGTTTCGAGTTCTAAAATTGAGGTGAAGTCGGTGTTTGGAGGCCTGTAGTACGTGCACACGAATATTGTTTTTGATTGAGGGCATCTAATTGAGCACCGTACAGATTCTAGTCTGGTATCTGGGACGATTTCCGCTTGGTTGACGATGGTATCCTTTACAGCTATAAATACTCCGCCTCCGGTTCGGTTGGGCTTATCTTTCCTGTAAATATCGAACGATTTGGGAAAAATTTCACTATTAGAAATATCGTCCGTCAGCCAAAATTCTGTGCCATAACACTCCGTGCTATGAATAGGATGGTGAAATTCTGGAATCTTATGTTTTTAACTACGGCAGTTAACTACTGTTTCATGATTATCGTTTACTTGTCCTACTTCGTAAGGGTTCTATATGCTAGCGGCATACTCCGAGTGAGATATCACGAGTGAAAAATAGCTATTGACTCTACATTTGATAATGTGGTTTGATTGTGTACGTTTCATTGACCGAGTTATTCTTTTTTCCAAAAATTCATAACAAAGTACTTTTTAAAATTCAATGCTAACTGCCAAGTAATGCACCACTCATTTATAGCATCTAAGTCTTATTTGTAACGCAATCCTGTCAAACTCATTGCTTAGATCCCGGTACAACACTGCGTCGTCTTCGAAGAGGCGAATTTTGTTCGTAATAACGGTAGTGATGTCATTAATATGAAAAAAGAATAATAAGGGACCGATGACATTTCACTGGAGTACACCTTATGTTACTTTCACTACATCTGAAATGATGCCATCTAGCACTACCCTCTGTTCGCGGTCGGCTAAGAACTCTCTTATCTAACATAATATTACGTCTTAATATGTTGTTGTCTATATGCGGCCACAAGGCTAATTTAGATTACACAAACTGTTTCCATAACGCAACATGCGCTACGAATACTCTCATTGAAGATAATGGAGGAAAGTATTCCGGTGTATAACTCTGCAATGGTACTCCCAAGACGTCGATTTGTCGGATTTGGATCATTGACACAAATACTGTGGCTCATCGTAGTTATTTGATTCTTCATAGTTAAATCATTCATCGTAGTTATTTGGTTCTTCGTGGTTTATTATGAATGATTTGAAAGAACGAGTAATTGACATGAATCCAAGCTTCAAAACGAGCTGAAATTCCCACTACTTCGTGTCAAATCATATCAATCAAGATATCAACTAGCGCAGAATGCCCAAATTCGTCGACTTACAATTGGAAGGCAGGCCGTTATCCACGACATTGCTTCATAACCTTATATTGAGGGACAGCGCGAACGCCGTCCCTACTACCAAAAATTACGTGCTCGAGTTACTCACATTTGGGGCAACCGCAGGGGTCAGCTCGCCCGGAGTACAATGGGCCAAGGCCATGGATATAAGGCCATGGCCATTCTATCCGTGGCCTTGCAATGGGCAAGCCTCGTCCCGGAGGAACGGCCTAGCGGATCACTGTTTTACCTCTACGCCAGTTAAGTATGAAAAATTAGATTTTCGCCCCACGCCCTTCACTGCATGGTGACGAATAGTAGCATATTTACTAGATAACATATACAGCCTTTGCTTACCTCTTGTCTTGCTTTCCTTCAGCGAAACTAAGGGGAATTATTTGCGCCGCATAATGGACACTGTACATGCGTCATTTCACCCCTCCTAATTTATTTATATTAATTTTTAACCCTTTTTTGAAATTTAAAGTAGCGCGAATTTCAAAAGTCTCACATTCACTAACTCGAGCCTTGTCTCAGTCCTCGTATGCTTTTCAATTGCGCGAAATAAAAACAGCATTAAAGTGAGGCACAGTAAGGCCGTTCTTTGTGAAACCAAGTAATAATTTATTAAAAAGATACTAGATTAGTATTTTCCACACTATAATTCACTAACAACCTCGGTTTCTGGTTGTGGAAAATACTAATATTTCGTTTTTATTAATTAACAGCGCTAAAATTTATCAGTACTAATTCCAGCACGTTTCCATCGCATGGAGAAGTTATCGAAAATTTAACTCCCAACTGCTCGTAACAGACCCGTGTATCTCATTAAAATAAATCAATTAACTAACCTGGCTACTATATCTACATAACACCCTGCAAGCCACCTCAATGGTGCGTGTCAGGGGGTGAGTTTTCACCAGCATACACTACGCAACATCCTATAAAAGTTAATGAGACTACGACTATTGATGCAGTAGCAAAAATCTGAAAATATCAGTCAGGAGGTTAAATTACACCAACATGCACCTCACTATTCGCTACCAATGCTACCCAAACTATGAGTGTTGATATCTTTTCAACTACACAAATGTCCAGAGATTCAGGAGTTATACAGATAACAAGCGAGGCGTGCTCTATGTATGTACTAAATAGCAAATTCAGATGCAGGCTTTAGAGAGAATCTACTTACATAAGAATATATGCAGTCGGTATTATGGTACTACCAATTGAAAAACCTAATGATAAAGTCTCAGTGAGAGCCATTACGGTCTCCTTTTCTTCGCGGAAAAAAACATTACAAACGCGTCCTTTCTGCAGTCTATTCAAATAATTAAACGCTCGTATAATTATAATCCTCTGTAGTAATTCGAGTTTCGTAAAATTCCGTCGATGTAGTTAGAATATAGAGCGGCTTTGAACTTACCTAAGGCAATAAGTCTAAATTTTAACCGACGGTCTGAAGGCAATTCCCATTTTCGTTGTTGCTGCAGGCTTGTAACACTAATGAAATTATTTCGAAAACCTTTTCCAAGTATTGCCGATCTTCTCTTCACTGCACGCGTACAAGCAAAATTTTAAACCTGTCCGTCCAGTAGATGTGTTCCCTAATTTCAAGTTATGACATAATCGACCTTTATATGTGAGCCAAATGTTTTTGACGACGCTTCCGGAATTACTGCAAGCATTGCCCTTAATAATAGCATTCAGTCTCACAGGGGGACGGTGTGAAAAAAATTACCCCTGGGGGGACTCGAACCCCCAATCCCCGGTTTAGGAGACCGATGCCTTATCCATTAGGCCACAGGGGCTCTGAGTCCACCGAGGCAATGCATCGGTAGTGACGAATCAAGCACTAAAATTCAATCAGGATGTGTTTTTTTTTTCTAAAACGTTATTTCTAGATCATATTATTTCTAGATCACAGTCCTGTATATGATAGGATAGTCTCCTAATCGAAATATCAGTCCTCGTGAATACATTAACCTGGGGGAAACCGGAAATGAATGCATCCGAATGATTCGCCGAGAAAGCCTCAAATCTTTTATCACCCCTGGGGTGACTTCCAAGATGAACCATGATTGTAATGTTAGATTTCTTTTCGCGACACAGATTGTTCGTGCTTGGTATTAACAACAATAATGGTCCCCTTGTTGCCTTTGTTTACGACCTGGCAAACGCCAACACCGGGTATAACGCACCCCTTCCTCCATTCCCCAATTAATTACTACTTCCCTCACTAACTAACCTATTCGCACCACGGTGGCCATTCATTCTTGAATTTCTCGAAAAATATCACTATTTAATTATTCTGCACATTAAAATGTGACTTTTAAGTGCAGAATACTTTAAATACTGATGACGGGAAATTTTATTTGCTTGTTATAATAAAATTGATTTCCTCAAAATTAGTTCCATCCAACACATCCTATCAGTGCATCGTTGAGTTCCCCACAAGGTGGCAACGATGATGACTAAATAGTTACGCCAGCACTGAAATAAGACACCCAGTCTGATAGATTTCAACACCCATTTATCCATGTGTGTATTCGTTACCCTTTGAGACCTTTTGGCTCTCTTTAGAAATAATCTGTGTAAAAAGTGGATTCCAAGAAAGAGTGGTACGCTAAAGCAAATGAGAGTAAGAGTGGATGTTATTAGAAAAAGAGGTAAGAAGCATAATGGAAGCATTCTTGAGGATGTGCTATTTAGAATGCAAAATGAATAGGTAGAACATCTCAGCAATGTAGGACAGAGTGATGCGAGGTGGAGTTTGAAAGGAATGATTGCAGACTGCGCTAAAAGTGTAAGCGGTGGAGTGGTCTTATGGAAATTGACAGGCAATGCTCGGTAGAGCTAAGGAGAGGAAAATGCTTAATTGAATGCGCTGAAAGCATAAGAGGAAAAGTGTTAAGAAATGCATTGCAAGACGTTTTTAGGTAGAACGAAGGCATATATGAGATTGTATGCAGCAATATCTTCATCTTAGATGTAGAATTATGATTATTGCCCAGTGAGCCACAGATTCGATGGTAGTGAGAGTGCACAATAACAGTTTTAGGTATGGCTTCGGAGGAAGCTGCCTGCAGATTCTACCCATTTATTTTTTTTGGGTGTGGATACGGGGAAACCCTTACCCGAAGCTTGACCAGTCGATTTTGATTGCAAGCTCGACCTTACCCAGCCCCGACTCCTGACTTGCACTCCTGTATTCACCCACTACTCATGATGTTCAGCATATCTTACACCAATTCCAACGTACTGCGATAGAAACGTTAAGGGAAATGGTTTGCAGAGCGAGGGAGATATAATGCCTCCTTTTTTTCTGCGGACAATAAAGGGAGGATAATTTTTGCGTTACATACTGCCTAAAATAATATTACCTTCGCTGGGCCTGTGGTTTATAATTTCTGTGGTTAATAATTTCCTGTGGTTAATAATTTAATTTACAATTACCTACACAATATTTCGCATGACCTGTTTTCCCCCATGGATTAGTGTCTCTTACCATTGAATGCCAGTTACTTACCATGGGAAGCATATAATAACGTAAAACTCTCCTCATTTATGGTCCCGCAAAGTATTTTTCTCCTGACGACATTGTGGCCCTTGTTTAGCGGCCATGTGATATGTGCAGGTTTCCACCTTGAATTGAGACGAATGCCGAGTATGGAGTTACGTGTTACACCCGCATAACATCCTGAAAGTAGCTTGCACAGCACTTCGTAGATACCGACGTGGCCATATTAAAATATTGATTATTGCCTCGTGAGATAGGTGTTCGGTGAAACCGAAAGAGCCACACAAATGCAGCGAACATTTAATGCTGTTCCAGGAAAGCGTTGGGAGAAAGCTGGGCGCAGATCCTGTCCATTTTTTTTCTTTCGAGTGCGGAAGTGGAGAAACCCTTACCCACAACGCGACATCAGTCCCTTTAGATCGCAGAGCCCGAACCCCATCCGCATACCCTGCCCCGACTTGAACTCCTGTACCCTCCTCCTCCTCCCCCTTATGAAAAAAATAGGAAGGGGGACCACCCCTTCGGAAAAAAAGTCTGCGGGGTGCGCGACCAGGGGTGGCTTCAGGGAGGGGGGAATGAGACTAACGTAAAAAATTGCCCTCCACCCCACGGGCTCTCATGATCTCACCCTCCCTACCCACACCACCGTCCGCATCCTTCACACAGTCTCCCCCACCTCTTCACCCCCGCCTCGTATGCACTCCCCACCTTTTGCGTCTGTCCCAAAAAATCCCCCACACCCCCGTCCCCGATGCGCAAGGAAGGGAAAAAAAACCACCACCCCCCCGACACACACATACACACGGCGTGCCCTACCCTACGCCCTTCGCATAAAAAAACAGCTCCTAAAAACCCCTAACCCCACCGACTCTTTTCCCCCGCCCCGTCTGTCTGGGGGAGACTACTACTCTCTCTCTACGACCAGCCCTTGAAGGAAATGAGGGGCCTGGCTGGATGGAATAGGCAGTGGATTCGATTCACAACAAACTCCGGCTTGTTCGTCTGGCCCGGGACTCCTGTAGCTTTCTCTGAGCACAGTGCGTTCATCTCCCGCAGCATTTTTTTCCCTACAACCTTTCAGACACCGGTTGTAAACACAGCCGGAACATGCACTTAATGGAGGGGTCATCGCACCTTTCCCACTGACCCAACACCTTTTTGTGGGGACAAGATTGGGATCAAACCGTTAAAACAACTCCGGACAGTTTACCGCAATTCACGAACGCGATAGTGAAATAAAGCTTCGGAAACTGTGGTGAAAAAAAAACATTTGTCAAGATACAAGAGAGAGGAGATAGCGAAAATGGGAGATTTAGCATAATATTTTCCCCGAGCAATATGATACGTAATACGTGATTCATACGGTCTGTAATACTATTAAACTCACTTTGAAAAAGGCATGGATACCCGAACGGGGAGATTCGAAATGCAATTTCCGCTACAATAAGGAACCATGGCAGCTAAATTCTAGAAACTGTTTATGAAATGATTACACTCTCCAGATAGACTGAACATGTCACAGGTGTAATTGATTAACAGTAATTCAGTTATTGTTAGAACATCTATATATATATTTTACTTTTCAATACCTAGATTTCGTTATACATTTGTTTTTTATTTTATACATGATGCCGTTCATTTTTTCCATTTATATGAATATGCACTGTTGTTCATTGCTATGTGATTATCAAGGAGTTCTACAAAGTTACACCAGAAACAAGTAAGTTAAGGCACTGGTGACTAATAATTCAACTAGCTAACATCTCGCCCGCTTAAGTTAGTGTTTTTCAATAAATGCATAAATATTGTATGGCATGCATTTACGTTCTATTATCCAAAACTATCCTAAATCATGGTCAAACTTTATATCGCTCTCCTGAGGAGCGGTGCTGGGCTCGATCTTGAAATGTGACGAATAATGCATGTCTGGTGTGGAATCACTTCGTGCCACGCGCTCTATTTATGTAAGACGTTTCTTGCATGGCACTTAGTAGATGGATAAACTCAACGAAATGAATTAAAACTTGAATATATCCACACACAACGGCTCACGGTGGTTTATTGGTCCAGTCACCTCAGCTACCCCACGCAGCATCAGGGAACCCCATAAACTGCACTTGGCTCGTCTATTTATTTCCCACGGGACGATCCACACGCAATCCATGCCAAACGTGGCAGTTCGTTTGGTAGGCGTGCGTGTTAAAATGTAGTAAAAAGTGTATTCTTTGCTCCACGGTGTAACCTAGGTGATCCTGTGATCTAAGTGTTACTCACTACATATCCGATGTAAAATTGGCGAGTACATTTTACCCAAATGCTATTGCAGGAATTTACTATGCGCTCTAATCGCCAGCTAAACTCGGGTTCTGTCTTCACGTACGTTTTCCCGCTTCCCTTGCCCCCCATCAACTGATTGCCCTTCGAGGTTTTAGAGGAATTAAACTGAAATTTGTGAAAATAGGTACGCTGGGATCAAGTTATTTAGGATTGTGATACGAACTATTCCCCGCACTAATTTGCTGGCTTCTAATGCATGCATTCAATTCTAGTTTGATTATAATACCATTAATGGTGTGAAGCCCAATCGAAGGAATACTAGGCGATCCATCGAAAGTACTTCCTTAAATACAAAATACTGAGATATTCTAGGAATGTAAAAAAAGAATGGGGTTCCGCAATGTTTTGTTTGCAATTCAATCGCAATAAAAACTCGCAGTCTGTAATTTTCTCCTTTCATAGGTTCTTGCCAATACGGGGACGTTCTATCATCAACTGTTACTTGAACAAATAGTGATCAGTGGGGTTATTCCATCATGAAGACCTAATAATTGTAAGCTTTTGATCTAAAGACATTCTCATTTGGAAAAATTTCAAATTTTATACTTTCAAGAAATATGCACCAAGGGCTCAAATGATTCCTTATTATTTCGACTACATTTTTGAACGCAAGTAAAAAAATATTTAGAATAAAGGCTTCACCTTCGGTCAGTCACCGTCAAGTCTACTTTTATTTGTGTCGAAAGCCAACCACAACAATGAAGGATTAGAATCGCATTTAGATCGTAATTTAAAATGTACGCTAAATATTATTATACAAATTACGCTAAATATTTTAAGTTCAAAGCCTCATCTTATTTCTGACGATTTAAAAATCATTTCACAAATCTTGACAAACAACAATTAGTGAGATCACAATTTTAGAATTAGGGAATTGTAAGAAGTAAGGATTGGTTTGAAATGTCATTTTCTCGCTAGCAATCAGAGGTTGCAACACACAATATCGCCAGTATTGCTCCTAAAACTTACACAAGAAGTAATGTACTGCATATTTAGCGAAAACTCAACTTCTACCGCACACCCTTGAAGTGGACTTCAAGGTGTGGTACCTGTCAATCAAATGGTAACGGACTTAGTTGTGAGGGAATATGGAGAAAAGCGAACGCAGGATATCATGAATGAGCCAATAGATTTATCCTGCAATGGAGAAATCATCAATTTGCCTAATGAAAAAGACGATTTCATATTTTGCTGCTATTACACGTTAGGGCTTCCGGGGTAGCATCACAGACAACGAGCGTCTAAAATCAACAATTTCCTTTTCTTTTTAGAGAAAATTTGGACGAACGTGGACGCTGGTCGTCATGCATGAACTCTCAATTTTCCCTGCGAAGGTGAAAACATCAGCATACCGACTGCGAGGGAGAAATTTATATTTTTCCGTTATTAAATGGCATAGCTTCCGGGAAACATCGAAAACGCTAAAATGGGCGAATACTCCGAAACTTAGGGTTTATATTTTTTTCGGGCTACGCTCTCGATGAAAAAACGGACGCACCGCCCCCTTGGCAGGGTTTTACGGCGGTTGACTGGCCCTCCTCGTTAGGAGGAGGAAAAGCGAGGGCTTCTCCCGGAAAAGGAAGCAGCAGATGCGAAAGCCTCTCCCGCCGATCAACGAGCGGTGAGTGGGCACAACCCCTTTTGCTTTGAGCCCAAAGAACGAAATCCCCGAAGCCTACTACTTATAGACATCGATGCGAGCATTCGCCGGCGTGGCGTACGTATTTTTTTTCTTGCGTCCCGGGTGAAAGTTCGTCCACAATTTTTTTCCACGCGTTGTTCGAACGGGGCTTTATCAACGGACGAAGGTCGGAAGTGGAGGAGAAATCTATATTGGCAATTGGATCGGGAAAATTGGGATCCTCGGTCGGAAGGGGGTGTGGGACGGCGGCTGGAGCCTTAGAAAAGGGTTGAGGCGATGAAGTCATAGGGAAAGGGTACAACTACCCCTTGGAATAGGGGTGGGATCGAACTTTTTAAGGGGGGAGGGTTCGCATTGACAGTGAGAAGGGGGAAAGTTGTTTTGTGGTCCCGCGCGCGTGGGGTGGGATTTTTGAAGAGGGGAAAGCGGCGAAGTGCATCCGACCTAGCCCGCGGGAGTCCATGTTGAGTAAGGACGGGAGAAATGTGCGTTCGAACGCGGGAAATGCCGTGCATGGGGAGAGACGTTCAGACGCTTTAGAAAGGGTGGGCCAAGCGCTTATCAGCACCACTTAGGTGCCCAGGCGTCCGCGACGTGTGTGTAAAATATGAAGGCGGCATTCTCGGGTTTTCGCCACTTATTTTTTCTAAGGTGACTGGAGCGGAAATCGTGGGTCATTGAATGCACATTTTAACATTTTTTAAGTAAGTTGAAAAAAATAAGTATCAATGAAGTGCATCTGTTTATGTTTTGGAACTCACCATACAGGCAATAATGCAAATGATGCAAGAAATATATTTTTAATTTAATTTTCTTAATTAAAGCACGTTATGACTAGAGTTTTCGGTGCACAATTCGAAATTTAGACGAAAATCAATTGAAATACGTTGTTTTTCGAATATTGGACTCGGCGTGGCACCTTGATATTTGTTAGCAACGATTATAATAAGGATATGTATAATTTCGCGTTTAGAAGAAAATATGTACACATATAATAGAATTATTAAGAAAAATATGTCAAATGCCATAAAGCTAAGTGTTGAAATAGCAATGAATAGCTAAACTACCAAATCGGTTACATGCAATTTTTTCACTTTTATTAATAGATATCACTAATGAGAGCACGTATGAAAAGTTTCACGCAAATCTATTCATTAACAAAAATCGTTCAAATCACCTAAATTAGAGACATCAGTTTCACCAACGTTTCAGATGTCTGCAACTGCAACCGGGATCTAGAATTTTGGTTGTCCTTATAGAGGGTGGCTATAGATGATGCTGAACTGCGATTGGTTGAAGTTTTGCGGACAACTCTTTTCCATGAGTGATGAAGTTTGTTAGTCATCCTATCGATTAAATCAATAGTTAACTGCCGTATTTCTCCGAATACAAACCGCACTCGAATATAAGCCGCAACCCGTTTTTGGGGACTCAAACAGGGAAAAAAGTTAATACACGAATTTAAGCCGCACCCTTTTTAATGCTTCCCGTACTACCTACAGTATTAGGTATTAGAATTTTATATCTGTTTTTACATTTCATATGTAACTGTGACACAATGTTACCTATTTTATCCTTTAATATATGAATAATTTGTGCACCAATTTGACCTTTGTGAGCGTTATGTCTTACTTTTCCCGTGGCTTAAGCGAGTTTAGCTGACGTCCGCGTGAATCTGAATGGCTAATTTACTAAAATCGGTCATTTTTACGATTTTTTAAGAAAGTTCTCGAATTTTAAGCCGCACCTCGAATATATTTTGAGACCCCAAAATCGGGAAAAAAGTGCGGATTATAGGAGAAATACGGTATATACATCAAAGAAAAAGTCACCAATCATCAAAATACGCGGAGGAAACCCAAGTATTCAGCCTTCACACTTATCAGCATTCAGCGGGATAAAATAATTCTTAAATTGTATTGAATGTGATCTGATTATCATTAAAATAGATCATCTTACTAATGGTGCCAAAATATCAGCCATTCATCGCACAACTTTTCAAGATAGACATTTACCAAAAAAATAAAGTTGTTTTTCATGGGATATAGTATATGGCAGAGCGTTATAAAGAGTTGTTACAAAAAAAAGAAGGAAGTTCTTACGTTTATATCGCGTCAGAAATGTACAGGTTTGTATTTAGTATGTTTTATCACTTATTTTTTAAAATATCAATCGCTTAAGGCAGAACTTTTCATAACATAGTGTAGGCCTTTTCAGCGTACGGCATGAGACAAATGTCAAGTTGATAAAATAAAATGATATTGGCAATTTTCCACAATATAAACTTTAATTCGACCGGTTTCGATGCACTGCATCATCATCAGGTGAATCACCGAAACCGGTCGAATGAAAGTTTATATTGTGGAAAATTGCCAATATCATTTTATTTTATTATGTTCTTCCACGACATCAAGCCTGAAACAACTCTTTTTAATGTGAAGTTGATGCCTCAACTATGCATGTACATCTAGTTAACTACAGATAAATAAATAAAAACTAAAAAAACACGGTTTTGTTAAAAATGCACACTACTAAAAGTGGAAAATAATTTTTGAGCTGTCATAACTGGGCCACAAAAGGCAGAACGTGATTATTTGTGACTAAAAATAAGACCATGGGGGCGCAACCAACATTTTTGATGCAAAAATCTTTTACCATTACTTTATAGGTAACGTGGTTAGAAGTCTTTAGTATTCCATGTTGTGCAGCATCAGGAATTACCGGAAAGCGAAGCTTGCCTCGAATTTTACACTAATTTTTTGAATTGTCTTTAGTGTCACAAATTGTGATCAAGACTAGGAATTTCTGGCAAGCGAAGCTTGCCTCAACTTTCAATTCTATCATAAATACCAATTATAATTCGTGATGATTTGGGCATGCTGTATTCAAGTATGGGACAAGAGAAAAGTGCAGTTCAATACAGATTATGTGCGACACGCTAAAACCTGATCTTGAACAATTGATGATAAATCTTAACAGAGTGCTGAAAATATACATCGGCGTAAATGTTTTCCCTCCGTGTTTAATTATGGAAGGAACACATTTTTTAAACCATTTCATGATGGGCTTTTCCATGAGAGAAGATAAATTGTCCGTTTTTAATTCTTCGGTGGAAGGCGTTGCTTTGGCGAATCATGATAGCAAAGCGGACGCTTTTTATAAAGTCACTTCAATAGCAAAACTGAGGTAATGATCATCAAGTCCTACGTAGCTACCGAGGAAAATTTTTAAATGCATAACTACGCGTTAATCATCAATTTAAGCATCAATTCCAGAGGTAATTTTAGCTTCCATATCCCCCCTATGGCCAAAATCACAAAAAAGGGAAACTGATATGAACAGATAAAATGCAACGTGTCAACCTAGCAACCCAAAGATGGCTGTATGAGGAAATACCGGCTCGGGTTAGGATGATACGTTTATCCTAGGATTAAAATCTTAGGCTAGACAGAGCGGTATGATCTTATCGGCTACAACATCTAAAAACCCACACCAACCAACTTCGATGAATGAGGAAATCATCATGGGCACTATTGGGAGCTATCCACAGGGATTAATTCACCTTTCCGATGAATAACACCAGGCTGTAATAAATATGTAATAGCGGAAAATTAGCGTTCAAAATTATAATTACAACAGAGTAGGGCTATTTCAGACAATTCGAGAGGGGAGGCAGAGGAACGTTGTAGACAGGTTCGCGTTTACTATAAAAATATTACGTAACTTATTATCCGGCTGAACTAGTCCGTGTCTTTTACTCAACCGATGAGGACACTACTTTCTTGTACAGCGCCCAACGTCCAAGAATGTTTGCCTTGCCATGAGTTGGGATTTATTTACGAATTTTTAATTCGGCGATCAATTTTGTTGTGCATCTGTGATCAAAGGAGAATCGAAAAGGTTTTAAATAAATAGCGTTTACTTCACCATTTCATCTTATCGCATCCTTTCGCATGCACCCGACAAGGACAAGATAGCTTCTGATTGGTCAAATCAAGAAATCACTCACCTTCGCCATTAGCCAGCTTAACGGCATAACTAACTGAATAAACAAACGAGAATCATCTCAAGCATTACTGTCTCAAGGCGCTCATTGCATGTTCTCTGTCTGATAAACTTGCTCAAGCTAAGCCGTAAATAGTGACGTGACAATAGTCCTTACCTTCATATGTTCAATATGAACAGGTCTCCAGGATAGTGAGTGTGTGGAGGTTCGGTTGAGGTAATTTGAGCGCGATATCTTTACACAAGAAATTCAATGAATTTGGCCTTCTCATTCAGAAAAAAATCTCATCGTTCGAATGAAATCAAAATATAGGCCTTCAATGCATCACGTTTAGAGGTATTTGCGAAAAACTCCTGCCCATTTCTATGGGAAATGGCACGGCTCACAGTGGTCCAGGTACCCTGAAAATCATGGCATGGATCGAAAAATCAAGTTACTTTCTAAATGATTTTGACAGGTGGGGGCAGTAGATAATTGACCCAAAGTTCGAAAACGTTTGTAGCAGGTAAATAGGAGTGTACCTGTCGCAACAGGTCAGTGTCAAAGTGAGCGCATCCAAGTTTACAATTACATTAGACCAGTATACTTTGAGTAATATGAGCCGCGGCTGGGCACCCCAGAGAAATGTGTATGCATCATTAAAAAAATGAGGAAGTTCAGACGAACAGATTGTGTCAAAGGTAAAGGTATGTAGTTCTCATGTTTTCTCAATTATAAAAGACATAAGATTATTACTCACCAATACTTTTTTAAGTAATCGCAAAAAATATCCTTAGAGCGGGAAATGAATAGTCAAGCTAAAGCCTCAATTACATATACGAGGCGCTACCTACTTCGAAGTTCCGAGATTTTGAATTAAGCGCACGAACCGAAGGAACTACGAACTTTTACTGTGGTACATTGATTGAGAGCCAGTGTGCCAACGGTGTTCTTCATTCAAAACTCAAGTTGATTTTACAACGGTTTGTTTACTGTAGTGTGATTTAGCCATTCTGCAATTTTCTGAATAGCTGACCACAACGTGCAGGAAATCCGTATTACAATTATTTATTTACATTGAGGAAAAAAATGCACCTGATTCCCAAAGAATTAAAAAAAAAAGCATTTGATGACTATGCTGCAAGCCGGGCAAGAACGTTTGAGAGGTTTTAGTGCTCTCAGGAAGGCTGAGAGTTTTGATGATGAACGATAACGGCCATCATCGTTTTACATTTGTCTGGAGGTGATTTCCCGCGAGTTTTGGCGACACTCGAGAAATTGTATTCAAGGAATTTGTTCAGGCGAGCCAGACAGTCACCGGTAAGTTTCATATTGGCACTTTGAAATGGCTGAGGGATGATGCGAGGCGCGTAACTCCCGAAATGTGGCTCAAAAGTCCTCGACTCAAAGACTGAGTCAAGGACTGTTTCTAGAAATCAAATTGCTCGTGGTTAGGTCATTTCCAGCCAAAAACAGCATGGAAATAGCCCCCTACGCCACTAATTCACCATTCCTAGCACCGTAAGTCATTTCCTCATTTTCAAAAATGAAACTCCGGGAGAGAGAACGCTGTTTTGACGCTGTGAAAGTTATGCAAGCAGAATCGCAGGAGTTTCTGAACACTCTTCACTTCAGCCGATTACCACCAATGTTTCCAATAGTGGCAGGTTCGTTGAAATCGATGAATAAAAGTAGTAGATGACTACTTTGAAGGTAATAATAAAAGTTTGGATAAAAAAGCATATGCTTTTAAATTACTGGCAGAGGCACTTTTGGGCAGCACCTCGAAAATGAGTTAAATACTGAGAATCGCTATCACTCAGGCCAATGTTTTTGTGTCATCAACATTACTATATTTACTTCATGCAGCTTAAATTTTAAATTAGAATCCCAGTATGGTATTTATAATTACTAAAGGAAAATGTCGCTCAAACTTCCTTTAAGGGAGCGCGTGCATGGGACAGCTAGTAGTCGAAGGCGCTCCCCGAATGGATGGATGCTGGAAGAAAATGGGTCGATAATGGACTGAGGTTCGGCCGAGTGCTAGCCATCCCCTCGCATCTCTCTTCCGTCAAAAACACGATGGAAAAATTACGCAACGTATGGAAGAAGGAAGGGTGTGGGGGGGGGGGGGGAGAGTGCGGGGAGGGTGCAGAACAGAGGGCCAAGACGGAGCAAGAGCAGGGGTGCGGCAGGTGGCGGTGGCGCCCTCAAGACGAGGCGGCGCGAAGTGCGGATGCCAATAGGAATGGTCCACGAGGAGATACCTGCGTGACGTCTGGGGGACGCGTGGAAAAATCTCTTGTGCCGCGAGTGCGACTTTAAAGTTCATACTCACCGTGAATAATTATCTAGCCTCCTCGGAGATTCTACATTGGGGGAAATCCTACATTTTCGGCGCTGCATTAAAGAAACTAGGGTTTATCTAGCGAATAGTAGGAAGGTCCTCGGATGAAAAAGTGAAATAGAGATGCCACTTTTCTCTGGTTAAGCCATATCTCGAATTAGTCCAGTCGCTAGAGGGGTAAAAAGGGGTCCAACCCTACATGAAATCAGGTAGTTCTGATTTTTTATATGTTGTTCGGGATGGTTAGTGAGTGAAAACCACAAGTTTTGTCATCCCTACCCCTCTGCGAACTGTTCCAGCTTGTGCAAATATTGCGCTGGGCAGTTCTGCGAAAACAGACCAGAAATTGTGATCGACCAGAACGATGACAACGACGATAATTTTTCTGTATTTGCTTTAAATGAAGACGCCGTTGATGAATCCCTTCATACTTTTCACCCAAAACGACCTCGACTGTAATATTAAAGTCCACTATTTCATAATATCCATGCGCATGTTCTACTTACAATATCCTAATAAATCAAATTTTCTTCAGTAAACATTGGTGACTTTTCATATTTATTCCCTGATTTTCTTTGATGTAAGTTTTGTTTATGTCAATAATTCTTTGATGTTCGCCAAAACATGGCTGCATGACGTTTATTTTATCATTTATACACACGAATATAAGCGATGAAGTAGTTTAAAAGTAGAACTAATGAAAATAAATGAGCAAACAACACTTCTGGACAACTAAAAAACATTTTTCCTTTTTCTCTCAACTTTACCCCCACCCCTTGATACTGGTGGTAAAAATACTTTTTGAGACGTGCAATTTAAAGGCAACTAACATCGCCACAACTTAATTGAGTGCATATTTATTAAAATCAGTTATTCATAGAATTTAAGCGATCCAAAGGGACGGAAAAGTGACAAATTTGATGGAATTGCGATTTCACCCCTTCTTTGCTGCTTTGTACCTCCTTTGCCATTGATTGTGGAAACAAAGTTAAATGATATTATTATAGGAAATTTTGTCCTCTACAAGAATGAATACTAAGCAAAATTCGCTACGATGCACCATTTAGGAGTTATAAGCGAAATACTGGAAAAAGTGCAGTTTTTCGGTTGTTTTTTTAAGATGGCGGAAAACGCAGAGGGGTGGGGATGTCGAAAACTTGGGGTTTTCACTCACTAACTATCCCGAACAACAAATTAAAAAATCAGAACTACCTGATTTAATGTAGGGTTGGACCCCTCTAGCGACCAGACTATATTATTCACGAGCATTAGCGTGTCAGCACAGAAAGAGTTCATTCGCGAAATAAATAAAATACTATGAAAAATCGCGCGCTTCTTTAAGAAACTGCTACGAACGAATAGAAAGAGTAACACAGCTGATTGATGGACTAGTTTGGGAGCTGATAGAGACTTAGAGGTTACACGCTAGACTTAAATTACTTGATGAGTTTAGATCAGGCGAGTTACAGTAGGACACGGAGGGTATTATTTTGACTCCGAGTTGATAGAAGCGATAAAATAAGAGAGATACACTGCCGAGAGAATAGGAACAAAAATTCCTAAATTCCACGCACCATTGGCGACTAAAAACATACACAGCGTTATATGAGTACCCTGCGTTAAAGAACAATTTATCTTGTTCCTATCCTCCTTCTATTTCCTTTTTCCTTCCATTAAATGGCTGGTGTCTTAACATCCCCTGCCACACCCCCATGTGGCGGCTCGAAAGCTAGTGCGTAGATGCACATTCCCTCCACCAATCGTTCTCTGCGTTGCTTACCTCGTCACGGGTACGGTCTGGATGGATGAATGCTCCCATACGTTTGAATGGAAGCTGAATGCAAGCTCTGGCGAATTGTCGGTAGTAGTTCATCAAGCAATTCATCCATTTCCGTTGAATTTCTAGGGTGAAAAAGAATAGGGATATTAATACTCCACATCCATACTAATAAAGATATCAGAACAATTTTTATAAATAAACCATATTAATAGCAAAATTTACACAAATAATGTGGCATGCTAGTGACATCTTGCTCCCTATACCTATCACAATGTAGACTGGAGGCGAAAACACCTAGTTCAAATAACTCTATCGGAAATTTACTCAGTGAACAGCACTCGTGATAGGATTCGAGTCCCGTTCAAGTCTAGTGATTTTCTCAGGGCCAACGACCTCACTTTGCCATGTATTAAACTGTAACCATATTTTCGCTATAATGAAAGCCAACGTCCAATATTGAACAGTTTTTAGATAAATAAATACTCGCATTTAATTTAAAATGGTAATCATAGTTGACTTTGCCACTGCATAAAAGAGTTCTGAAAATATTGTTGTGTCCCTGTTCCCTGACCTTAGTCACTGCCTTAGTCAAGAAACCAGGGGGTTAGGGGACAGGGACACAACAATATGAATTTAACCAAGAATCTTAGATGAGTAGCAAATGTAAACACACTTAAACGCAATTTGATTTTAAATTGACATTCCAATGTTAATCTTTTCATTTTAACAGCGCCTTAAATTACCTCATTACCGCGCCATTTTAACAGCATTAAATTACCTCAAGAGAATTTCCTCGATTTTATTAAAACCGTCTCGGCAAAAGAAACTTATATGTGTAAACATAAGGAAATTTCAGAAAAACGTAAAAAACACGCATATACATATTTCACACAAATACTACTGAAAAGGAATCGCGAGAAAGAAATCTGTGCATGCATACCTATGCGGGAGAATAAAGGAAGCACCAATGATGGAGATATTAATGATAATTGCAAATTATCGTTCCCAGAATTAGAAGCAGATTTCTTGTGTCAATGACGTTTTTCGCGTTTTAGCTATTACCAATGGTATTTTGATAAAAAAACGAAAATTTATACCCATCAAACAATTTATAATGCTCTTCTACCGATCAGAGTAGGTTTTTGATAAATAATTGCTACTTTATTATTGCCATTAATAGGGTCTCACCACTTCCAGTACGATGCATTTCTTCAATTCTGCTCATTTTCTATCGCTCTTTATTGCACTCGAAATACCAATCCCTCTCCTCCCTCTTTTCCAGCATTCTAATTCTACATTCCTAAACGGCCTTCAGTGTCCCATCTCCACCTACCATTTCCTCAAACCACCAACTATGCCCCCTTCAAATATGCTAAATAAAAGACTTGGTTCTACTCCACATTTTTAATTTCGAAAACCGACCACGGTTTTGGCACATATATGCCATTACCAAGGTCAAATCAAATGGCATATATGTTCCGAAACCATGGTCGGTTTTAGAAATCAAACAAATGGAAAAGAACCAAGTCTTTTTTTAACATGTTTGAAGCGAAAATATTCCAAAGGTGACGCCTGAGACATTCTCTAACGCTCGTGAAACTATGCTACCTCCTGATATCCTCAAGCCACTTCCCTCCACTTCAATGACAATAACTTCTTCGCAAATCTCGCCTATTAAGAAGCTCATTCGTATTTATCATAAATGTAAACGTTCTGCAGTTCACCGCTGAGCACTAAGAAGACCTCCACACTTCACCACTAAAGATTCAAAGCGATTAGATTCATTTAACGGAAATTCAGCGGCGTAGGTCAGTGTATCTGTTATCCTGAAATCAGCCTCAATGGCCTTTTACATCAGGCATTTTTTCAATAGGCAACAATGGACGAACTTACCATGCCCTGGGAGATGAGGAAGGAAGGGATGGGACGTCGCGACCTTTGGGTTGGACGGCAAGGACTTTACCCCGCCGCCACCGACACAGAGTACAAGTAGTGCGCGTAACGCAGACCTGCACAGCTGAATTGTCGAAAAATAGAACCTAATTACACGAGGCTAGCGGTGATCGCCGCTCCATCTAGGATTACATCTACGAACGACCTAACTCGCGAGCCGATACGAGGCTGTATAGCAGGGGGTGTGAAGGAATCAGCCTTAACAATGAAGGTACATCTACATAATACCCTGCGAGCCGTCGCAGAGGCAGGTGGCGGGGAGAGTTAGGACGCAAGTCATGGAAGGGGAGGAAATAGGGAAAAAGAGGGCGGGATGCAGAGGTGAATAGTGTCGTACTAGTGTAGTGTAGTACTACGTAGTAGTGTCGCCTGATCTTAGTCTAGTGTCTTTCAAGTAATCCAAGCCTAGTGTGTAGCTTCAGGTACACGATAAGGTAAAGAAATACGAAGGTAGAAGGGTAAGGAAAGACTTGATTATTTAGGCGTGTTTCTGTAAGATTAGTGACTAAATATATTACTGCTGTAGCCGTGAATGGCGAGGGGGAAAAAAGATATTTGGAATTGTTTCCAGCAGTGAAATTCTTTTGTTTCGTCGCTTTTGGCGCTAAAATAATATCCACCGTGTCGACCTAATACTCGTGAGGTACGAATTTTTCTATTAACCTTTGCCTTAAGTGTACCTGTCATGTCTCTGGCGGCAACCACTCCAGTCCTGCTACTTACATTAGATCCTACTACTTACTTACACTCATATTTCCTTGCGATTTATGCAGTCATGCTAATTATTCACACGGCTACGAGTAGTAACGCTTGTGCAAGCATGTCGGTATGCAGTAAGTTTCTCACGGCTTCCAAATTGCTCCCCTATTGGATCAAAGTGCTTGCCGCGCAGATAAGTTTTTTTCATCCTTAGAGACTTCTAAACCCCCGATGCCCGCCCACACCGAAGGGCCTCTTTTTCCCAGGGGAACCTAAGGGCCCAATCCTCCCGCCTCGCCCTTCGCAACGAGCGTGGACATCCACTGGCGCGGCAGTAATTTGGAGCTGAAAGAAGGGTCGGAAAAACAGTGTACAATGGAAGAAATGATGCGAAAGGACAGCGGGGAAATAGAATGTGAAATTGTGGAGAAATAAGGGAAAGATAGGAAAAGGGAGTGAAATGGTCGGGACGAGAACGGGTCGTTTGATCAAATTAGATTGAGCCCTTTTGATTAGTTCCCCGGCAAGATGAAGGAATTTTACTCACAATCAGGACGGAACTATCTGCTGGAATTTTCGAGACGATGTTTCATCATCAGAAGCCATCAATGTGAAGAATGAACTCGATATTCTCAGGCGTTACTTTGTAAAAACTATAAGTGTAAATCTTCGGCTAGATACCACGAAATGATACATATAAATGTAACAATTGAGCAGAGGTATTATCATATCGTATGCAAACTCAATGAGATAAACATGATCGACGACCGCACTAAAAATAAAAATAAATCAAGTCTATCCAAATTATGTGGACTCGATTGACAAGAATTACATGTGGGGCAGAAAGAAAGTATTCTCTTAAAATTATTTACACAGGAAAAGATCACAATTCTAGTATATGTAACTTTGTGAGGCTTTAAACTCATTATCCATGACAAAGTGCACCACTTGGAACATCCATCTGTATGTACGTAGAATAGTAAAAAGCCGTCTGGGACAGAAGGCTGGAACTGCTTTTATCCTATGAATGCCGATTGGTGACGTATCAAAGTAAGATTCGATGGGAACGATTTTTTCCTATAGGCATAGCCAATCAACAACAACTGATTGATACTGAGTACCAGTATATCATTAAAATTTTCATAGAATTTCTTTATCAATAAAATAAGGATAAAGTGGAAATATCTTTTTAAACCCATAAAGTATCATCAGATTGGATGGCGGTACCCATTGTTCATCCAGAACTGGTGGGTGGCAAGTGAGAATACTCGAGTGAAGAAAAATTGAATTAATTAATAGAAAACAGACTTTTATGTTGAAAATTTACAATTCATCACAATGAGGTAAAAACTGATAGTTGAATGACAAGGAACGTGCAAATCATATTACTGAAGGCGAATAATCACAGTAAATTAGTGAAAGCAGAGATTGTTAATGTCACCTCCATACGCACATGAAGGATGGTATAGAATAATTTCTGAGGGATTTTCGCATAATTCGATCGATAACTCATTAACGCCTTCGTTGGGGACGGATTTTCCTTATCTTTCAGCTGGTGGAGAGCCAATCCTCCAATTTTTATTAAATAAAAAAACTATATACATGTCTTCTTATGCCTCCTCGAAATTAGCGCAAAGGTTTTTTTTCATGAATTTGTTAGTTTATTTACCATTTCGTTTAAAATACGGAAAGATTATTCTATGACCCAATGAATGCTTGATTTTTCGACTAGTTGTGCTATAACTGCATAGACATCGATACAAACACAAAATTTAGGCAGAATATGGATTTCCATCGTGCCAGCTTCGCTAAGTTTTGAGCGAAAAAATATCAAAGGAGGGAATAAAAAAATGCATACAGGCTGAGAGGAGGAAAGTTAAGGACGGGTCTTTTCAGCTGCTTCCCAACCCAGCACACTCTCAAACCCCTCCCCGCCCAGACAATCTATTCTGAAAAAAAAACGCAGGAGCCTAGACAGAGAGAAGAGTAAGGGGTGGGTAGACTAGGAGGGGGGGAGGGCGAAGTTTTTTTTTCCTACGGACGGATAGCACTGGATGGGCGGAAAGGTTGGGGGGGGGGGGGGGGTGAATAAAAAATTCGTGCGGGTGTTCAATGTGCACCCCTGGGCAGGCAAAAAAATAGGACTTTGGGGGAGGGTGAGGGTTTGGAGGGGTATGGCAGGGACTGGAGGAGGTTTTAGAGCTCCGCACATTGAGGCTCGCTTATTTTTTTTCTGGCCCACCTCTCCTTTCTTTTCGCCCTCGAATGAAAAAAAAAGTCCCAAACCTACCCCTACCTCGACAGCCGCTGGGTAAGGACGATCCACCCCTCTCCACCACCCCACCACACACACAACACGACCCGCTGGCACAATTTTTTTCCATCCAAGCGAGCACATGAGCGACTCGAGTTCGCTAAAGCAGTCGGCAGTCTCCCCAAGTCCACGCTTCGGGCCGGGAGAAAGTTTTGTGCGGTGTTTCCCCGAACGCGCGGGGCCGGGCTGGGTCGTCGGCGAAGTGGCACGGGCTATACCGCGAAACCTCGCTGCAGGAGGCTCGTAGAGGACCCGAGTCCTACAAAACAGTTACTCGAGAGGCCCCCGGGGGCACAGGCAGGGCCGTGAGGCGAACTCCGACGAAATTCGCGTTTTTATCCCAGTTTTCGCACGATCTAGCTTTAATCGAAGTCGTAACAACTCGAATCGTCACTTCCAGCACGGGAACGGGATAGGCACGCAAGAAAATCCACTCATTGATAGTCTCGTTTTATGGTCAGGAACCTTCGACACTGAATGCGGAGGTTAAAAAAATAGCAGGACGTGTTTTTTGGTCAACCGGGTGAGGTACAACGAACCCTCTTAGTTTTCTTACGAGTGGGCAGTATGTACGAATGCATTAGGCCGGTCGGTGAAAAAAAGGTCTTTTTTGTCTCCGATACTAATCTGTTGCAGATGGGACGATGTCACTGAGGGGCGTAACTTTTTTGTCCTCGTTCTTTTTTTCGACTAATTCCGGGCGCAGAAAAAATTATTGTTTTTGTTTGCCAGCGGGCACACCGCTATCCTTCTTTCTCTGACCGCAGCTGAATCGAGCAACGGTTTAATGTTTACTGTAGGTACTCCCGTAGCTTTGGCAGAGACCGAACATCCTTTTGTAATCTATCCACACGCATAGCCGCCGCTCGTAATCTGCAAATACGGAAAACAGTTTTTTTTACTTAATTCGATTTCTGATTTAGTTTGCTTTTCGATGCATAACAGCCCAAATTCTCAGGAACAACGCAAAATCGGTCTTTTCATTACTCTTAATTATTTAATATTTTATGTACACCATTACAATCGTAACAAATGTCGTAGGCTATATACGTCATAAACTGCATCAGTTTAAAGTTTCAAAGGAGCTAGAGTAGGAGCCAGCCGTTAATAATGAGTTAGACTAAGGTTAGGTGAAAATAATATTACCGAGAAAATTATGACAAACATTTTTTCTGAATGAGGAGCAATGCGTAGGGTATAGGTAAAAAGTTTGCAAGGAATCAGAGTTGCTTCCCTCATCGATCCGCACGTTCCGTACACAAATGAACAATGGCTAAGCCATCCGTGGTAACCAGGTGCCTTATTCGGTATGACCTCGGAATGCCTGATCTTCGACAGAGACGAAATTTTGACGTAACAGCGTCGAAAAGTTCAAATAGTGCCATTCAAAAATTGAGGTTTGTCGGGGGCTGTGACGTAACATCCACGGATTTTTCGAGGTTCGATTGCGTCGAGTTCTTATCGAATATGGCCCCAGTTCGAAAAAGCGTCGGTTTGACCACCGGAAAGCGTCGGTTTGTTTCGGAAAAGCGTTGGTAAAGGTCGTGGGTTCGAATACCATCTCGGTATGGGTGGTTGTGTTCGTCTTCGGATTAAAGATCGGACGGTGCGGCACATTCTTAGCTGTTGAAGCATTAAGAGACGAATCTGAGCAACTAGATAGCAGGCCCTAACTATCCCGAAGACAGCATGCATATATATAATTCCATCACTTTCAAGGAAACAGTGTTGCATCTCGCAAGTGTCCGGGTGAACTAAGGAAACGGTGGACCATCTGATCAACGGCATAACGTGCGCATATATATCGGAAGCTACGTACGTGTGCGTGGAATCGCATAATTTCCCTTCTCAGTTTAGCCAGAGGCGGAACGCGCCGATAATAATTTCATTGGAAATTGGACAGGCGAAATGAACCCTGACGCTTAAATCTAGACAACATTTTTTTCTGAATACAGGAAACTGAATGGCGTCCACAGTATAGCGCAAGAGTTTGCTATGAAATAGTGCTGCTTCCCGCACGGGTCCCAATATCCTGGCGCCAGAGGATGATGGCGATTGTGGACGGGGATCCAACCAGCCGGGCGGAGGAAGGACGTCTCGGCGCCGCAGCGCGGAGCCGTGGATTGTGACGAAGCGAGCAGCCCAGCATCCCAAGATGACGAGAAGGAGCGGCCGTGGGGAGAGGAGAGGCACCTCCATGGATTCTGCGCGTTAAAGGCGAATCTTTTCTTCGAGAGGGTGCTCGTGTGGGGGGTGAAGCGGGGGAAGGCTTTGGGAGTAAGGGAGGGGGAATGTGTGGAGTAGTGACGCCCCAAGAAGTGGGGGGAGGGGCGCCAGGGAGGAAGGTGGGGGTTGGGAGGAAGTGTGTGTGACGCGAAGGTGGGTCCCCCTTTCCCCCTTAAGAGGAACTGTGGAAGAGCGAAGACAAAATGGAGGACTCGGAAACAGAGACACCACATAATGGCGCCGCCTACGGCAATCGGGAAAGCGGGTAAGTGATGCTTCCTAGAATTCGATGCTTGATGCTTTTTGTTCACTTGAATCCCACCGTAAAATCATGGCACTCAATTGGCAGATGTCATTTATTGGTCAAAATTGTTAAGTATTCTACAATCCCTGGGAAAAGACGAAATATTTATCAAGGGTGGGTGAAGAATGATCACAATGATTTCCTTAAAAAAAATAATCGCTAATAAATATTCTGGTAATTATTTACACGAGGAATCAAGAGACTAAGTTCAAATTTTATTTTATTTTATTACATCAGAGTCCAAAGCAACCACCTTCAACATGCTTAGAATGACACATATACCAGTTCTTTCTTGGTTTGCGAGTCCGCTGAGCGGGCAATCTCAAACTATTTTTACATTAAATTTCGGATGTGCCACCTTCAGGCCAAATAATTAAATTTTCACAAGCAGACGTTCACAAAACTGCGAGATTTACACTTCTAGACGAACAAAGCCAATCGACAGTACGTTAATAGATTGAGTCCCTCCGTTAAAATTAAATTAATTTTACAATGGACGACCTACTGAAAGATGCATATACGCGTTGGTAAATAGTTAAATTTACGGCAAGGTTAACGAAAGAAATAACGATTACCTACTCAATTATAAAACGATAGGTGCGGTCCTGATAGTCCTTACTTCCCTCGTTTAGTACACTCAAAACCTATCTTTGTAAACACGGAATGAGTAAACGCGCATTCTAAACACCATCGCCACCAAAGACGACGAATATATTTTAACGCTATATTTTTTACATACGATATTAATTGTTAATAACCAGGAAATCCATCAGCGTCCTTCATTATCCAATTACAAGTGTACCTATCTATTCGAGATGCGAAGAAATAATAGCAAGGGAAATTTGAAACTCATTTCGTAAAATTGGTGTTAAGACCTATTATTAATAGGAATGTGCCGTTCATGCACAAAGGATCTGTTTGGATTACTTATTTGAGAGTAAACATTAAAATTTGGGGAAGTTAATGGGCGAAAAACCCTCTGGAAAATACCTGCTTATTTGGCAAAATACCTGATTGCTATTCTTTCAAAAATGCTATCTCAAGCAAAGAGATCTGCATAGCATGACTAATAGCTTCATAACTCATTTCCTCAGGGGGAGAAAGAAATTTCTGGTCTCAAAGGCTCTTCATTACCTTGACAGATCGTAGCACATTCCTAAAAAAGCTGAATGAGAAGTATTAAAAGGGGGGATAACCAATCAATGGACTTCTGAATTCATCCTTTTACGCAGAGAATACGAAAGAAATTAATCATCACAATTATCGCTTCAAGAAAATTCTACTGGATAGACTCAGGGAAAGAATTCAAAAAGCATTATTAATCATCCTAAGCTCCCAATTTTGACCTCTTATTACCAAAAAAAGAAAAGTAAACGGAGAAAGAGAAAACGAAGAAAGTTCCCGAAAAGAAGAAAAAAGAAGCCGAGAAAAAAACTTTTGAGGGACTTCGGCGGAATTAAGTTGCTGGGCCATTAGTTTTTCAAATTCATAATATCGACTGCCTTTGAAAAAGCTGACTTTTGCGATAAAATAAGGAAATGTCTTCGTGAAGAGATTGGTAGGGGGAGGGAAAAGGGGAGGAAAGGAGAAAAAGAGAGGTATAGAGAAAGAGAGACCATTCGAAGAATCAATAAAGCATAGAATATATAATATAAAAAAAGAAGTCGGTGGAGGCTTGAACCTCATTTCCTTTTAAACCCCGCATAGAGATGCGAGGCAACGAAACTTCTTTCGAAAAAGCTTTCGGGTTCCATAACTCATAACAGGGGAAGGAAAATGACCTCCTTAGGCAGGAGAAAAAAAATCTAAAATAATGTTCGTAAACCTCACTTCGGGAGCCCCCTTTTGGCCAGCGGGGGGTCTCCGCCCGACCGACCGAGGACGACGCGGGCGCCCCTCGCCGACTAAAGGCTTTCGCTCGCCAACCTATCCCCGCCGTTTTCTGCTATGCCCGGCTGCCTCCCCCTTGCCCCCCACCACCCCCTGCAATCGAACGTGCCACACGCGTTCCAAGTTCGGGGAGAAAATGTGGAAAAATAATGGAAACCCTCTTCTCAAGATGGCGGGAGCCCACTTAATTTTTTCCCCCGCGCATTAATTCATAGCCATAGCCTCTATAACCAATAATCCCATCCTCCCCACCCACCGTTCTTTTAGTCTCCCGTATAAAAGAAGGCTTTTAATTTCCTGATACCCGCCCGTTTTCATCACCTTTTACTTAAGAAAGCTATTAACGCCAAGGTTTCTTCTCTGGCTGCATATTTTTCAGACCTAAAAAAAATGCGAGGAAGACGCGTTATGAAGATAAGGTCTTCAGCTCGCTGAGTACATAGAGACGGTAATGGCTTTGGAGGCCATCCCGCACTTTAAAATATAAGCTCTTAAAACGGCGGGTTATTGAATACCAAGCTATTCGATGCATTAAGGTGCAACACGCAGCACCTTTTCGGCCTCTTTCATAATTTTTGAGAATTATTTTTGCATTTTAATATCGATAAGTAGTAATAAATTATTAACATAACGTAATTACATGACCAATTTCAATGTTTTTATGCACACTTTGAGAATAAACATTATTTTTCAATTAGCGTTACACAATCGAAGCCCTCCAATGAAAGCTGAGCACACAAGTTTCGAGCTAGTAAGGAAAATAAAATGAATTACGATTTCTTTTCTTAATTTATTGCAGCACTTTCCTAGTTCCGCAAAACACATTCGATGAAAGTATCTTTTTTATTTCCTCAAGAGTGATAAAGGTCCATCATGTGTATCATGTCAAATTTCTTCCCTTTTTAATTTTATATACGTCCTTGTAAAATCACTGTTGCAGCCAGTCAACACTTACATCGGAGTTCCTTCAACAGCAACGTCATATACCTACGTGGTCATCAAAGAAGTTGACATGTGTGGTATAGTGGAAAAGAAACAGCTAAATAATTACAAGAAATTTTCGATCTCTCAAGATTCCTTTCTTGAATGCGAATTATATTAGCATCACGCTTGGTTTTAAACGTTGCCTGTATAACCTGTGGTCAGAGCACCATAAAGAAAAAATAAAATAATAATTGCATGTAGCTTACAAGAGGAAAATGATAAGCAATAGTTTAATCATCAGCGAGTTACTCGCAGCATCCCTCAAGATGAGGCGAAAATCAATCGCGAAAAGCACATTGCAGTGTGCAATGCAAAGGTCAAGTCAGTTGCCACTGAGTTTTGTGCTTAGGTATTGAGTGATTACTAACAAAAGATTGCTTATATTCGTATTTGAATGTTTTCCAAAGATTCTTGAGGATGAAGTTGGTGCGAAGGCTTCCGCGGTGCGCAGAAGTTGAAGGCTGTATACTTTAGGGCGTTTCACCGCGTCGTTGTTTTTAGTGTCAACAGTTTGTTATCACTAAAAACAACGACTCAGTGAAACACCCGAAAGTATGCAGCCTTAAAAGTTTTGACGACAATGGAATTCGCATAATCTTATTAAAGCACAAGCACTACCTTAAGTGTGCTCAGATTATCGAGTGGGAATTTGTGATAGAGGCACTAATGAAGGAAAGTATATCAATACACTCTCTCATAACATCAGTTTTATCGACCAATTCTCGGAAATTATCTTCCGTCTTCTTCTTTCAAATTCAAAAGTTTTCTCTTCTTTATACACTATGGCAACTATTGGCGCCTTTCCTATTTTTCTCATTAGACATTTTTCCCTAGACACTTCCGGTTTCCGCACAAAATCATTTATACATGATTCATACCTTAATAATTGTTATGTGTATTTATAGAACGGTGAGAAATGTCTTAGGAAAAAATGTAGTTCTTCTTGAAAGTAAGGTGAGCATAGAAATAGAAATATACCTCAAGGCCATACTTCTCAATTCTTGAAATGCGGGATACAACTCTAGTTCCTGTAGGTGTTCGAAGAAAATTACACTTTAATGAGCAGCCTTGTAGGGACCAGCGACAAAGTACCGTAGGTAGTCGTGGGTTATCGTGGGTAGATACCATTGACATTATTTGTAGTAATACCTCATTTTTACGAGCTCTGAAGGTTGTGTGCTTTATAGCTCAACAGCCATCAGCCGAGAGGGAATAATCGAAAGCAATATTCCCATTCTTGTGCTATCAATCAAAACCATTTATGAGTATAGAAAAGATATTACTTTTACAATCCACAGTGATCAAAAAGTAAGAGCACAGTCCAGGTTTCAATATGCCTTTGCATCATTATCAGGTGCTTAATGACCTTTAAGCACCTGATGACGATGCAAAGGCACTGAAATCCGGATTGAGCTCTTACTTGTTGACCACAGTGGATTGTAAAATTTATTTATTTGCTTTATGAAATCGAATTCCACAAAGTTATACAGAATATTATTTCTTAGATGGGAATTATTATGATGTATTGAAAATATTTTCTATAATTTTTGCACTCAGTTCAGTACAAAATATTTATTTAAATTGTAAGCAATTTCATCAACACATTTTCGTCAACTGTATCTACAGCGAGTTCTTGTAAAATGAACTATTCTTGAGGTGTTAGAAATTGCTTATTACAATTATAAATTATTTAAACGATCGATATAATAGACCACAAAATGTGATACCTCTTTATGGGCAATTATTAGTTTAATAAAAACGATTGATGTTTCAACTTCGTGGTGCATGAACATCTATTACGAAAATTCAGGTGCAGATAAATTTCTCAGATGAGAGTGCATGGTTTCCGGGGATTTACGCTACGTTGAGTCACGATTTTCTTGACGACGTACCTACTGGATCCTTGGAATCGACCTGAAGATGAATGCTGGCATTGCACGGGAAACGTTGCCTACGAAATCTGGACAAAACGCAGCGGAAATCCTCCGAAAATTCGGCACACTCATTAAAGTAAGTTACATTTACGAATATTCGCTCTTTCATTGCAACAAGGTACAGCTGTGAATGATGTACATGCATGCTTAAGGAGAAATCACTGGGAAATTGACACAACATTTGTTGCATTTATTTCTGAGAAATTATGACCACGATCGACCACATGATTTAATATTTAATATAATTATATTATTATAAATTAATATTAAATACTTTCATAATATTCGTCAGATTTAAAAATGCGATAATTGGATGAGCAGTGCTATTCTCGATGATAGGCAAATAAGAAACGAAAGGGTCTTTGGTGGGCCAGCAGGCATGATTTTACTCCGATACTGATACCGATTGAAGGGAGAGAAGAAATCGAGAAGAAATTGGTTAACACGTAACTTTCGAACACGACGAGACATCGGAATGTATGCCATAGTCGGACAGACTGTTCTAAACGTGCTGTTGCGTAAATATTCCGCCGATTATTTTAACGATTTCCTCATGAATGCTTTTCCAAATTCTATCGGTAGGTTACCGAGTCGATTTTTTCGGTTCGGAATCGAAAAGTTGCATAATTACCCCCAGGTCTGGAGGCTGCAGCACGATCAAAGACGGTGTTGATATTCTGGCACTTCTTCAGCTAACATTTTACACGTATTTAGAGCTTTATGTCAGCAGCACAAGACGTTATCTTAGGAAAGCGTAGTAATATAATTTCATTTTTCGCATAAAATGCTCCAAGTCAAGGAAGTTAAGTACAAGTTTGGAGTATTACATTAAAATCATGTTCATATTATTTTTCGATATTGATTAATATCATCCATCATTTAACTTGTTTAACGATTACTCTTAATTTCTTGGTCAGGAAAACAATTAGAAGGCTACTATAGATTCACTGGTTCAATCATATTTATTCTCATACAATACAATTCAATCTCATACATGCGTACTGGGTTAAATATCCAGCGGGTAAATGAATTTACCTACTGAGAAATTCTGCCTACTTTCAATCCCATCCTCAGGTGAACATAAACTGCGTGTCATTGAAGCGTTGAAACATTCGAACCATGCGCTTTCCTTTTAGATCGCCTCTATGTTAAAGTTATTATATACCTCAGAGATACTTAGAGTTAAAGGCCTTTCCTTCGCCATAACATCATATTAAATATTCCAGATTTTAATTCACCCTCCTAGACTCCCGTACGAGAAGAATGTATGAGAAACATTAAATCCCGCCTCAAGTGAAATAAGATTACCTCCGAAGGCATTTCAATCCTACATATTCATTTATAATTTTCAAAAGGGATTAATGTAATAAATAATTACCCACATAATTAAATAGGTTCAGGTAATAGAAATGTATTCGGAAATAAATGATAATGTGAAATGGACCGAAATAACTTCCTACAGTTATTTTACCGTTACACTTAACATCAATTTAAGTAGAGAGATACACATTGAATGTATACTTCATTTTTTTTTCAAATAAATATTTTATCATTGAAATTTTGAAATATATTACCATAATACATAATGGCGACATTATGACCAGCAGTTTACGGATAAATGTATCTGCAAAGGTGATTATTAACAGATCAGAGGAACGGCCACAAACAAAAATAGCGGGTTGCTTTTTGTTGTAAGCAATTATCCCATAGAGCACTGACACAGGCCTTTGCGCATTTCTTTGATTCTCGACTAACTGTTCCGTTTTCGAGACTGCTTCCATGAAAATAAACTTGCACGCACATGACTCTCTTTGGCATCCATGCAAATTCCGTCTTCAGAACAGTCCATCCCTTTCTCCGCATTTATCAGATCCCATGCATGTTCCCCCCCCTCCTTGCTATAGCGCAACGAAGTCCTTTCATCTTCCCATTCCTTTCGTTTGCCGGCCATTTTATTCCCCCCCCCTCCCCTATCCCCCCTCACCATTCTCAAGAAAAAGCTTGCTCGCCATCCATTTCTTCCACCCCACTCCCCCAAAATCACCCACCCCCTCCATCATTTTTAATGACCGAAAACCACCTAGGTATTCCTCCGGATATATATTTTTTTGCTCAAGAGAAAAGAAGAGCTGAGAAAGAGAGAGACTCCCTGAACTGAATAAGTAGAGAAATCTTCTTAAAGACCACGACGAAGGATGGAGGCGTAAGGGTTTCTGGGGGTGGAAGGGAGAAATTGTGGGCGTTTGGAGAGGGTGGGCGGTGGTTGGTTTGTGTTCAAACTTATCTCTATGGAGGGGTGAGGGAATGGTGTAATAGCATGGTGTGAGAGAAGGGCGTAGGGCTGTAGATATTCTGGGAAGCATCGACTTCGATCTGCGATACGTTGAAGATTTATCGCAGGCGATATGAATCGTCCAGTCAAAGCAGTCGTGATGAAAGATATCGTGCTGTCATAATGCGATATGCGATGTAATGTGATGAAAAAAGATGTGCGAGATGTGTTTCAATATGCATCGTAATGCGATATTCGATGTAATGCAATGCAATACAGTATGCGATGCAATGCGATATGTGATGTAATGTGATACATTCATTGTCTCAGGAGCAACTTCACTGAATTTGTACAGGCTGCAATGCAAGCAAAAAATACTGATGTTACATGTGAAATATATTTCACATATGACCTCAGTTTCGAAGTGGGACATAATCATCAGGTTTATTTTAAAAATCTAAACAGCCTGATCTCACATGCAAAGATAAATGGCAAAATGGTAGAAAAGTGGTGTTTCTTAAAAATATAAAATATGACCGTAATGCAGGGCGAATTGAATAAATGAGAAGTATCAAGGAATACCAAGCTTTTTGAAAAATAATTTGAATTACCATTTAGCCAAACACCAGAGAGATAATGGACATGTTAATAACTTAATTCCAGAGGTTTGAGGCAATGAAAACAACGGCCAATGACTGAGTGCTCTAAAAACCTTGACAATTTCAAAATTTAACTGAACAATTGTTAAGAGATTGATACATTTTTGTACGCCTCCCACTCCCCTCTCCTTGACATTCTACTTCTTGTTTCAACTCCTTCTTTTTCTTCGGCCTCAATAAGAATTTAGACCTCTTTGCAACTTCCCTACACCATACATACCAAAGGAATGAAATTCGCCATGAAATAAGCATTTGGCTTGACCGGGATTCGAAACAGAATTCGCAATTTCCGGTCAGGTGAGTCACACCACCTAGACCTTCCGATCCCTACAACTTTCCCTACTATGACTACGATCCCTACAGAACTCCCTTCACCATTGAAACCTAGGCCGTATGTTTGAGAAATATTAGGTGGAACAACAACAGCTTTGCTTTAATGAACGATAAATTCAACGGGATGCAGCTCGATATAAGGGACGTAATCTGATGCAGTTTGATATATTCGTTGTCAGAACATACATGCAGTGCGTTATATGCGATGTAATGAATCACATTGCATCTTTTGCGGCGCCAAATCGGCATCGCAATGCGATATTGAAATTTGAGCGCCGAACTAGAACCGCAGAGGAGTCTGTCATCTTAGGAGAAGGGGGATAAGGAGGAGATCTATGTGGTCCAGGAGAGAAAGATGGGAAAAAAGGGTGGGAGGGGAAAAAAACCTCAGACTCGCACGCACATTGAGTGCGCACGTTTATACCTGCACTCACGGGCGGCCGAACTCGTAAAACTTTGAGGAGTGCTGTACTGTATAAGGGAGTCGACGCAAGTTGTGCCTGTGTGGTTGTCTGTGGGAGATTGGCGAGGGGGGGGGGTGAAGCGGGAGTAGGTGGAGGAAGGGCTTGTGGAAGGGATGGTAAGGGGGTTGGAGAGGCTTCAGGGGATGAGGGAGAAGGAAGCAGAGATGTCCAGGGGAAGGTGGGTGGGATGGGTGGTTTGGGGAGTGAGTTGGGAAATGCATAAAGATTCGACTCATTTTTTTCCCTCGCCAACCACCCCCGTGCAAGGATAACATCCAATTAAAATTCGAACGGCAGTTTGATTTTTCTCTCCCACCATCCACTCTCCTCTCCACACCCCCATGCACACAAGAACAGCCTCCCGGGCAGGACTGCCAACCTTCCTGATTTTCATGGACACGCCATATTTTTTTACGTGGCATGAATGTTCCGGGAGAAATTTAAATAATTTGACGCAGTTCAAAGTAAACTTAAGTGGCCTACACCCGCTTAAAAGTCGTACGACCGTGCACAACTTAACAATTCTGACTAACAAAACTTAACAACTGAAAAAAAATTCGCCTGGATGGGGAGTTTAACCAAGACATCCGAATATTTAGCTGCTTTTTTTAGTTGTTTTGAATATTGTTTGAGATGCAGAAACATGAGGCGCTATACTCACGAATACGAGGACTTTGTGGCTTTATATGGTCTATTTCCTAAAATGCCTCTCAGAAGTCACAATGTAATAGGAGCCCTGTATAGCTTAATTGATCAAAGCATTCGGCGCGGAGCTGTATTCGAATACCAGGACAAGGGCGCTATCACAGTTCTCCATTACGCGTGCAATCGCGTTATCGTTATTTTTCAATTGAGCTCATGAGAGCGAAAACGTGATCGTCATTCCTCAAATTTTGTCAGGTGTTTTGAAGCACTGTTGTAATTGTTGTAAAAAGTGCGATCTTAGGTCAGTAACTGTGAGCATTGCCTTTCTAGAGCAGTTTTGCGTTTTGGATAACGTTAACGACAACGCAAAAGAACGAACCGTGTGCCACCCCAGGATTGTTTTTTCCTTCAAATTTCCAACAGTTTATGTTCAGAAATTGGGCTCTCAAAAATTTAAGCCTGCCAATCCTTCTCATTGGTTAAACTGGTCTGCGATAGACCGGACCGCATCAGTCTGGTAACTCGAAGATCGCGGTAACGATTTCCAACTTGGGAATGACTATTGCATTTGTCTTAAAATTACGCGGAAATTAAAAGTCAGAATCAACTATAACTTGGTAAAACTCTGCATAATAAATTTAAAAAACAATTAAACAGCGTTAAGAATGCCTCATGATTTTCATTTGTGGCAGTTTGGGGAAAATCACCCTAAGAAGTTTTAATCCAAATATCCTCAGTAAATTTTCTCTTACATAACCGCATGTTGTTTTATATTCACAATGAATTTATTGAAACAAAATTTTACACGCCAATGCAGGTTTGCAGGAAGAAGTGGAGAATTAGAGAAATCAAATTGCTAAAAATGCTCGAGGACATTGCATGCGAAACCGTCCAAAGTAGAAAAGAGATACACCGATTATGCGGTTTATATACAGAATCACCAACACCCACGAGTGGGAAAAGAATGATAAGACCCGATTTTACAAGGAAAATGACCATGGAAGGAAAAATTAAAATGAGGTGAATTCATTCATTAGAGTAATCTACCGGTTAGAGGTAGGTTGTGATGAAAGTCAGAGAATATCCAACAGACTCTTACACGTGCCGTACCCTATCCATCTCTTAGTATTTTCTTTTTCATCTCAGCATAAGTTCTACCCTTCTTCATCCTGTCCATAAAACATAGTCTCTTTCTTCTCCTTCCCCGCTTACCCAACATCCTTCCCTCTATCACGGCCTTCAGCAAACTATTGCCTCTCATTACCGCTTCCAGCCACCTACCCTGCCTTCCCCTAATCTCATCTATAAGTTTCCTCTCCTCACCCACCATGTCAAGCACTTCCTCATTTGTCTTCCTTTCCGTACAACTTCTCCATCATCCTCCACACCCACATCTCGAAAGCCTTCAGCCTATTTTCGTCTTTCTTTCTCAAGGTCCACGTTTCTACCCCACACAACACCACACTCCATATCAAGCTCTTCACCAGCCTCTTTTTTACATCCTTACTTAAAGTTCCCGGCATCAGCTCCCTTCTATTATTGAACGCTTCCTTCGCTGGCGCTATTCTCCTCCTAATGTCTTTGCTACTATGTCCTGTTTCTTCTAGCGTACTACCCAAGTAATTAAATTGTTCTACTTGTTCCAGTTTGTGACTTCCTACTCTTATCACTAGCCTCGCTTTCTTTGTCCTCGAGAATCTCATTACTTTTGTTTTCTTATTATTAATCTTCATCCCGTATTTCTCGCACTGCATTTTCAATGCATCTACTAAAGTTTGCAATCCTTTCGATGACCGACTGACCAACGCCTGGTCGTCTGCGAATCTAACCGACTTTATCCGATGGCCTCCTACTTCCATTCCCACATCTAGCTCATCCCATGCCTCTCTTACCATTTCCTCAGCATAGATGTTAAAAAGCAAAGGCGACAACGGGCACCCTTGCCGCACCCCGCGACCTATAACTGCCCACCCTGATTCACCCTCAGCTACCCTCACCTGAGCCCTCTGCCCCATATATAAGTTTCGGATGAGTCTCCTATCACGCCAATCTATTCCTATTTTCCCCAGTATCTGCATTAGTTTCTCCCAGTTTACTCTGTCAAACGCCTTTTCGAAATACACAAAGCAAGCAAAAACATCCTGATTATACTCTATGCTTCTTTCTATAACGTTTTACACGGGGCACGTAATTGCACAACCTGAAATACGTACTAACGTGCATTTCAAATTGCATCGTGTAAAGCCGTGAATTGCAAGAACGCATGCGCGAATGCATGAACGCGAGATGGCAAAATAGCCCCTGCTCTAATTAGAAATTATTGCACGCCCGATTGAGAAAAAAATGCAGTTTGAAGCTGTGCAATTTTGTGCCCCGTGTAAAACGGCCTTAAGTGTCCTCATTACCGCAATCGCGTCTCTTGTGACCCTCCCCTTCCTGAAACCAAATTGGTCATCGCCTAAATAGCAGTTTGCTCTGCTCTCCAATCTTCTATTTAGTATTCTAAGCAAGACTTTTGCCGCGTGCGAAATTAAACTGATTGTTCTATACTCCTCGCATTCTGACTCTTTCTTCTTCATCGGATTAAGTATTAATACTGTTTTCACGAAATCCTCTGGCCATACTCCTTCGTCGTAGATCCTGCGAATAAGTTCGAAAAACGATTTTCTCCCCTTACTACCTAGATTCTTCAGTAGCTCCGAAGGTAGGTTATCGGCTCCCACGGCTTTTCTACCCTTCATATCTCTTAATGCCTTCTCTATTTCACTCTCAAGTAACTCTGGTACGAGTCTATCCTTATCTATTGTTCCTTCATCCTCTAGATCTAGGCTAAGGGGTCTATTCTCGCTGTCATATAGCTCCTCTACGTATTCTCTCCATCTTTCTTGGATATCTTCCTGTTCGATTAATATCTTCCCTGTTTTGTCCTTAACCTTTTGTAACGTTCGTCCTCTCTTACCACCCGATAACATTTTTACCTTGGCGTACAAAGCGCCCACTTTACCTTCCTCCTGCAGCTTTTCCATTTCCTCACATTGTCCCTTCCACCACTTTTCTTTTGCCCGATTGGTCACTCGCCGGAGTTTATTATTCAATTCCTTGTACTTCCTCTTGCCTACGTCGGTGTTGACGTTTTTCAAAATCCTTCTCTCCTCCATTTTCTTTATCATTTCTTCCGTAACCCACTGCTTCTTAACCCTCTTCTTTTCCACCGTTCCTATTGTTTTCTCTGCCGCTCCTGCGATGCCGGTTTTTATAATCTCCCATCCTCTCTCTATTGTTCCCATCCGCTTTACTTCGCCTATGTTCTTTTCTACCAGCTCTTGATATTCCCTCCTTTTCAACCCTTTCAATGCTTCAAGGTTCCACCTCTTTGTCTTCCTACCGTTACAAAGCCTTTTAAATCTATCTTCACACTTCATCATCACCAAGTTGTGATCTGAGTCCGCATCCGCCCCTGGATAGCTACACGAGTTTTTTACACTGTTCCTAAATCTCTGTCTTACCATTATATAATCAATTTGGTATCTCCCAGTATCACCCGGCATTTTCCATGTGTACCTACGCCTGGGGTGATGTTTAAACCAAGTGTTTGTCACTACTAATTTATTTATTCTACAAAATTCAACTGCCTTTTCACCTGCCTGCCATTTCTTCTTCCAAGCCCAAACCCTCCCACTTCTAATCCGTCCCTCCCTTGCCCCACTACTGCATTCCAGTCACCCATCACTATCAGGTTTTTCTTTCCCTGCACTTCTCTAATTATTTCTTCTAATTGTTCGTACACCTCCTCCACCTCTTCCTCTCTATGGTTGCTTGTAGGCATGTATACCTGGACCAGCACGAAATTCGTCGGGCATGCTTTTATTTCTACCAATAGTATCCTGTCACTCACCTGTTCAATGTTTACCACCCTCAGCCCCAATTTTGTTTTCAGTACCAAGCCTACCCCACGTTGACTCTCATCTCCCCCACTATAAATTACCCTGTAGCTATTACTCCAATAGTCCCCGCTATCCTTCCATCTCACATCGCAAAATCCCAAAGCCTCTATTTTTCCTTTTTCCATTTCCTGCTTAATATTTTCAAGCTTCCCGGCCCTCATCATGGTCCTTACGTTCCAAGTTCCTATTTCTACCGCTGTTTTCCTCCTCCTCTTTCTCTTTTTCTTCTTCTTCTCCCTCCTATCCCTTGTTTCCGCCGATGATGATGATGCTATGCAAGAATTTCGTGTTATGACGACCGCGGAGGCCTTGCCTCCCCCGCTGCCGGGCACGACACCCGCCCTAGTGGGCGTCGTCCCGTAGTTGCCAGGAATCAATTCTCTGTGAAAGACTTTCATATTCTTGGAAATGATAGTTGAGAGGTATTCCCACGCCACTCAACGGTATTTTTAACGTGACACCATCACGGAACTACCTTTCGTCTTGCTCCTACCCTTCGACCTATCTGGCATGGGTGGCCCTACCAGGAGCAATGTACTTGCTCTTGCCAATTCAGCTCTAGGGGTCATTGGAACGCACGATCCCTTCCACCACGTCTAGGTCGTAGTTCAAGGAAGGGAATGAGGCGAAGGCCATATGTAAATAAGAACTAATTTTTGAACAGAGGAATGCTCTCCCGGAATAATTTTTGCATCCTTTTTCTATGAATGCAAAAATATTTTAGAAAAAATCTAAGACGGAAGAATGAAAATAACTTAATGAACTCCATTAATTATTTATTACCATGACCCGGGTTTCAACCCTTGGTGTCATAAGTTATTTTAATTCTTCCGTAATGGATAACTTAGCCTACAACAGTGTTTTCGTAAAGCTTAAGCTGTAAGTGTTTGAATGATGTTAAGAGCTTAAATATCGTTATCTGTTTTGGGTTTTTATTCGTTTGCCATCTAGCCTATGGCTTAAGAGCAATATACTTTAATATAAATAATAAATCCGTTACATAAAATAATCAAGACCCAGGTTTCGATGAATGGTCAACATCATGTCTGATGAGAGGAGATGATAAAAGCTGTGCTTTTTTCAGGCCTGGTGTTGATAATCTTTCATCGAAATTTGGGCAGAAAGAGTATCATATCTCATGATCATCAGTATCCATCATTCCAAAGATTTGATTGCTTCAGCTCTCCACTCCAATCTTCTCTTAGCTTACCGTTTCATTTCTAATTAAGTCCTCATGTTCACGCCCTCGTGATTTGCCTAACGATTCCACTCTTAATCCTCCTCGATGAATTCATCCCATTCATTTCATCTTCCATCATTGTTTCCAAGAAACTGTAATGTCGCAGCAGAATGTGCCCAATAAGTTCGATTCTCCTTCTTTGAACAGTTTTCATTCAACATCTCTGCTCTCCAACTCTTCGTAAGACTTCTTGATGATTCCATTCATCCATTTAAACGATATTCGATAACTCCGTGCATCCATTTTTTCCAACTACCTTTGTTTAACTCCTGTTAACGTCTAGGCTTCATTGCCATATGATAGCATGCTGAAAGAACTAATAGCACTTATACTATGGAAAATTCATTTGCAACTGTCCTCATTTCCAAAAAAGGTGAGTTGTCAGCCCTTCCTCCCGGCGTATCCTTTATCCTCGTTGGCAACCTGCACCCCTGGCCCCCTTAACCCCTAACCCCCGTGGTCTCGCATTTCTAAATTCAGAGCGCGAGAAAGACAAGGAGTGGGGAAGGAAATAAAACAGAGGGAGATCGCAGGATCCATTCTAGTCTTAGAAGAGGAAGAAGGGCCGTGCCCAGAGCCGCTCGATGCGCGTATAATTGTCCACCGTATACATTCGTAATCGGATTCGGTAATCCCACAATCCCCCGCTCATTTTCTCTTTATTCATTCATTCGTCTCTCCTCCTCTCCGCCAGCTCGTTGCTTCATTAGCATGGTGGAACAAGGGGGAGGGAATTTCCTTTTTTTTTCGTTTGAGAGACGCCGAGGACGTGTCATGAATTTTATGCGGCGGGATGAAAAAAGTGAAAACTAAGACGAGGACCCTTCAAGGATCCAAACCGAGGAGGACCTCCCTTTTAGAGCCGCACTCGAAGAACTTGTAATTGCATGAAAGAGGCGGAGGGACTCATTAATGTCGCCTCGGATCCTAGGAAATAAAGAAAGAAAAAGATTCTAACGAGATTGACATTTTTTGGATGCTGAATGTTTTTTAGTTTCGATCCTTTTAATCCTATTAGGAGCGTCACCGGAGAACGGTTTTAATAGAGAAACCATTTACTGTTCGTTAATATTACGTTTTTGGCTTACTAAGATTGACACACCTGTTTTTTATATTTGTAATTCTCATAGAAGAAGCATTCAATTCCCAAGAAGGCTAAAAAAATGTAAAAAAAACTATTGCGCTCTGTGTCACTCGGAATCGAAACCAGTCCTCCCAACTGTCAGCAACATTGGCTCTACCTGCTGGAACTCTCCGAGGCTTAACTTCGTCGACACTTTCATGGCTTATCTTTCGAATATTATCAATATGAGGTAAAAATTGACGAAAGCTATATTTGAGGTGATTATCCGTCGTTGTAAAAGCAACTTTGATTATGAAGAGAATTATAATTTTCTCTCTTTCGTCATGTAGGTCTTCGAGAAACATTATGGAAAATATACGGCGAAATTTAAGACGTAGGGAAAAAGTCGGAGGGCAGATAATTAAAATCTCAAGACAATAGTATTTTTATTTCCTTAGTCATGAGGGAATGCCAAGATTTTGTAGGCTATAAGATAATTGTTGGTATCCTGGTATTGATTTACATTGAAGCATTTCAATGAATGTAATATCACTGAAATTGTCACCAGTCCGTAAATTTTTGGCATAGCTCATCTTTTGCGTCAGAAAGACTGCCATCAACTCAAGGGCCTTATGAGTACTACACAAAGGAAGTAAACAGTAGAGTTAAACAAGGCAAATTTAAAGGGTGTATAAGAAGAGCTAAACAATTTAGGCATGCAATCATAGAATATTATGCCTTCAAAATATGAAATCGCAGTAAGTAAACATGATGATTATTACGGAGCTAATAAAATTAAGTAACAGTAGATGCTATAATAGTCATTAAACTTAATTTCCTTTATCTAAGCAAATTATCATTACCTGGCGGAATGGTACCATTGAATCAGAAATGTCAATCTTTTTCCCACATCATGGATTAAAATTATGATATAAAGTAGAAAAAAAGCTCATTCTGCTTCATATAAATTACTGAGTTTCACGGATGAAAAAATAATGTTCATGAAACCATCATGTGAGTGTCAGACGATTTGCAAGTTAAAAATTTGTTTTGCGTACCATAAAAGTTTAAATTACGTTTTGTACAAGGAAATTCAAAGCATGATAATTAGCAGAAGAGTTTTGTTAATTTAAGTAATTTTATCCTAAACTTATCGTCAGTTCATTTGAAGTACATTTTCATCTTAAACGTGGTTACAAAAATCGTAAGGATATATTTTGGATACGCAGCTAATACTTTGGATAAGCAGCATATCAGAAACCTAGTGGCTTACGCTAAAAGGGAGTCCGTAACAAGATGGTCATTTTTTACTTGAAAAGAAATTAAACCTCTCGCTTATCTCAAGTGACTCGGAGTGAGTTCCTCTGCAATTAGAGTCTTCGATAGGATTCCCATAAGTCATCATTCTATATTTTTTCACATAAATCCAACACCCTCTTAATCGCGCAATTCGTTTAAAATGGAGGTCTTTTCCCTCCCACTCCAACACCGCAGCCATAACTCTTAAATAATCCCGGAATTAGGAATATTTACAGTTTTTCGTCATAATCCCCATTAATTTTTTTCCTCGCTTCATGAGTAATCTCTGTAAACTAAGTTTTCCACTTAAGAACTTGGGGAGTTTTATAAGAAGATTAAAGGGGGAGGAGAAGTCTGAATTCTGGAGGAGGTAAAATGAAAGGATCGTAAGGTATTCACTTGAGCAGCCGTACTTATTCTCATCGGTTTTACGGACCAAGGGATCAGGAAAAAGCGAAAGAAGGATTCATTAATCTTAATCCTGGGAAGCTTTGGCCTTCAATGGCTGCTCCGCCTAATTGATGAGCTATCTTGCCTGTTTTGAAAAGTCTCTCGGATTTTAAATACTTCTTTTCGGAGGGATTTTGGAAATGAGAACAAAACAAATGAGCTATAACTCAAGCATTCAAATCATGGAAGTTATCCGACGAGTGATTCCGGGCAAAGGAATAAAACTTCAATTACAGACTTCCAAGAAAAATATATCCTATTAATTTGTTTTCAAGTCTACTCATTGATTGAGCACAAAGCCTTGGGAAAAAAATCTTTGTAAATATTCCATTAATTCTGGAGTGCTGTATATGGAAAAAACGGTGCTGATAGCTCAAAATAGGACTTTTAGAATATCCTTGGAAAAATATCCAAAGAATTATCTTTTTCACTGCAGTGATTACAACATATAGTATTATTATCAGGTCTATGCAGATAGGCAAGCAAATGCGATGTTTAGGTCATATAAAGGTTTAATAAGTAATTTATGGTTATAATTGATTAGTAATTAAGGTTTTTTATAATCGTAACATAGTCATGAAATCTAAGAATTTACGCTGCATATTTTATTGATTCCGGAATGGAAACATTTCACATAGTTCAGCTATCCCACTCGTTATGAGAAAATTGAATTGCATTAAAACATAAAACAAAAAACATGATGACCCTATTACCATATAGTATTTTCACGAATATTAAATGTAATCATAATTAAAGGAGCCGACTGCGGAATGACCTCCTTGTCGAATTGTGTTATCCCTTGAAATTTTTCCATAAATTTCGACGACTCAGTGTTCAATCAGCTCTCGGAATGCACAAAGCTTCCAGCTACGTCAAAGGTTTGATTTACTCTAACAAACGTAAGGCGAATAACTAAAGAACTCCAAGAGTACCAGGTAAATTACGAAGTATAGAATAGCCTCTTGAGATTGCTCAACGATGACCTTTCAGGTTTTACGCTCTTCAGCTGGTAATTCTCTAAGAAAAAAAATATATTGAGACATGTTTAGTATAGGATCTCACTAGATAACTCTTAACTCCTTTGAAAAAAGAATAATTGATAAAATTTCAAATTAATCTCTTATTGAATATATATTTATCTTATTTATTCACGCGTATGATATAGCATTTTTTCAACATGATCTGCGTCACTATTTTAGGTTCCGTCATTATTTCTTTTTTTATTTCTTAATTTCTAAAGATTCATTTTATTTAATTTCCATCGATCCTTTTTATTTCACTCGAGGATTCTTATTTCATGTATAACACTTTTAACAATCAATAATATTTTATTTTAATATGTTCTCCAATTGGCACAAATATAAAACAAAAACTTACAGGAGGTGAGGAAAAGAAAAGGATTTGTTCTTACTGAAAGTTTTGGGCCGGTTTAATAAACTCCAAATGTTTTCAGCTATTATTTCATTAATTTGTATTTAGACGCCAAGTGCAGGAAAGCTAATATCACTTCAAAAAAGAACCTTGGGAAGAATACTCGGGACACTAAAGTCCTTTATCAAAAGGACAAGATTTCGCCAGGGGAAATTTGCAACTCCACTGCAATCGTGAGAGGGAGCAATTGATATCCGGTGTCAAATTTCGAGTAATTTCTGCCGAGAGAGGGAGTTGATGAACAAAAAAGGAGAACAAAAAAATAAACTATCAGCCCAAAAAATAGAATTCCTCGCAAGCGTTCCCATTACTCGCAACGATTGAATGAGAGCGGGTGGCTGAGGAGGCATCTGGGGGAGAGAGGAAATTCCAAGAGTGAGGGATCCCGTCCGCCTACACTCTTTCCTCTCTCGCCCCAGAAAAAGAATACCAAATTGCAATAAATAAATGGCCAAATAGGATGCCACTCGTCTCGTGGAAATTTTAGAGTGTGATGGAATTAACCAGGGGGGGGGGAGGGTTAGGGGAGATCCAGGAATCCTCTGTGCGGAGAATGAGAAAACAAGAACAGAGACGAAGAAAAAAATCCAAAAAAATGTAAGAAATAAATGCTCATTTGAATATAATATATATTTTTTCCAACCCAACACCACCACCACTACCCTCCGCCCATCATCCTACTCTAACACTCCGGCCCATCTCCCAGGAAAAAATACCAACCCCCGAATAATAAAAGATAGAAAGAAAAGGAAAGAGGAGACATTGACTCACCCGCCCCACTCTACTCTTCCACGCCTCACCCCCGTGGGCGCTCCTTATCCTTTCATCTGCCTCTTTGATCCATTCGGAAAAATTATCTCATCTCCTTTATTTTTTTTCTTCTTCTTCCACCCTGCCATAGTGATCTAATCGAATTACGAGACAAGGGGTGGAGGAGAAATAGGGTGGTGGAGAAGGAATAGGGTGGAGGCGTGGAAAAAATTAAAGCAGAGCAGGGGAGATGAAAATACGGAGGCAAGACTTCATTCTTCTTTCCCACAGGTCGCCGTTCGCCACCCACCCAACTTCCACCCCCTACAGTTCATTTGTTCCTCCTCCCCCAACCAACCTCCTAGCACTCACGGCCAAGACGATCAAAACACTGGGAGGGATGGAGGCCGAGGATAGATAGAAAGAAAGGGAGAGAAATATAATGATATCAAATTTTAGCATTTACAAAAATCTTCCCCGACCTCCTCTACCCCCCCCCCCTCCCCCCCACCCCCCCGCCACTCACCCCAGCAACGCCAGAGGGCCAATCACCTTAGCAACCGACAGAGGGAATTGTTCCCTTCTTCCTGCTCCTTTTATTTTTATTATTTCTCGGGGAGCCTCAAGGGTAAGGGGTGTAAGGAGGATTTCATTTCTCCCTTTTTTATATTATTCAAACGACCTCTTTTCTCTTGTCATTCATCATCGTGATCACGAAACGGAGTCATCAGCATCGTTAATGCCTCTCTGCTCTGCTTTTCCTGCAGAGCGCTCAAAACTACTGCCCTCTTCGTCTTTTTCCAAATCATGTTCAAGCTGCCTCGTCCCAGTGCGATATTGCAATGCATGGATTTACGATATGCTGGAGAAATCGTATTTTGAAGTTGATCGTCAGAGCTATATGAGAAAATTGCATTCAGATAAATTGCGATGTGATGATACACATTAATAATAATAACCTTTATGAACATGATAATAGCTGTCATAATATTCTCCCACAAAATTACCTTTAAGCATATAACTGTCACAGTACGTGTGACAATAAGTGTCAGTACAGTAAGTGTCACAGTAAAAACGTTTTTATATAACACATTTGTCACGATAAAAATTTAACGATTGAAAAAGTCGTATTGAAGAGATACACAGCCTTTTTTGGCTAAAAGAGTTGGCAGACTTCAAGACACAGACGATCAGACCTTGCTGAGCATAAATTGTTCATACCTTGCTAATTTCAAATAGATGGTTATGTTTGCAAGACGTAGGAGGGACACGAAAAGTAACATGCGTCAAGAAATCAGGGCAATCTCATCATTTAGTAGTTTAGTAAGTGTTTGATTCACTGCGTTGATTGTTCTTTTAGCTGAAATGAAGAAATATGCAGTGTAATCACGCGTGACGCAATGCAACGCGATATGAGATACAGTACCAAGAAGTGCAATATGATATACCATATAACGATATACGCGGTGCATCGCATTATTTGCAATACAAAATATATATCACAGAGCGATATTGAATTATGGATTGATTTCAACCCCACACACGAGCGAGAGAACCACGCAAAGGACACGCCCGCTTCGTCATCCCCTGAGGCAAATCAGGCATCCCGTGGGTCGGTCGTTATTAACCCTTGCGACGACCATCCGCGTGAAAGAACTGGGGCCTGTAATTGCACTTCTCCCTCTTTCTCTCTCCTCTCCGATTCAATCTTTTTACGACGGAATCTCGAGGATGAGCAAAAATAAATAATAAAAAGGGGAACTTGTTTTTCCCCGAATATTATTTCATCGGAAAATTGATTCTTTCTCGTTGGAGGAGGCCGGTATAAATTGAAGAAATGCGAACCGAAATATCTTGTGTCGCGAAATAACTCCTTCGTCCGTCTCTTCCTCTCTCTAATTTCGCCTACGCAGCGGATTTAATTTTCGTGCTCGCAGCGGCATTTGCAATTTGTGAAATACACTCCCAATGGGAACTCATTTCAAAGCAGCCCGAGGCGATTCCAAGAAATAATGGATTGGGAGAAAATTGCTGATTACTTTCCCAGGATCAATGATTACGTGTCTTTTTTCAAGTTTTTGTATTCAAATCGGAGATACACCAATAGGGGAAAAATACACCGACTATCCATATCATGAAATTCTTATCGGATTTATTTAAAACAAATAATTATAAATCCTTGATGCCCCTCAAGCATATTCTGGGATGCATCCCAGAGCATTTGGCACTGAGAAGGGTGGTACATATATTTTCTCTTATCTATCTTCATCATACCAACGGCTAAGAAGTTAGGAGGAAGATTGGACATTTCGTTTAGAATTAGTAGAAGGAAGAGTCTGAAGAGTAATTATAGCTTTTTTATTAAGGGTATTTTTAGCTCATATAATATTGTAAGAACGAAGGTTTTCGCGGTGGTTTACGATGAACTTCTTCATATTTTTCGGGTTCTACCGCGTACGTTGCTGTGTTGATGACAACAGTTTCATCTGTTGTCTGTGTTTCAACAGTTTCATGTGTTGCTGTGTTGATGACAACAGTTTCATCAGGAAACTGTTGTCATCAACACAGCAACCTACGCGGTAGAACCCGAAAAATATGAAGAAGTTCAGCTCATATAATATTTATCTATCGAACACAATAGCCATTTAGGCGAAAATTGTAATTATGGAGCGCGTTTCCCTAGGTAATTCAATGGTGTTGAAAATTAGGCACCAGATGAATTTTAATTTAGCTATTTATTTCACCTTATTTTTTCACAGTTATCTGCAAATTGCTGCAATAATTGAAGTAAAAATGTATGAACTCAATCCAAGTGACACTGCAGTTGGCTCTAGTGTATGGAGAAAGTGTTCGTTAAAAATATATTCGTCGACTAATCAGCATATTTGGTGCCTCAATTTTTTAAAATAATTTCTATGGATCTTAGTTTAAAACCATTTAATCTCGTTTCCAGTTCATTCCTAGTTTCAGTATAGGATTCCATTTCGACATTCCATTCATAAAATATGTTTACAAAAATAAGCTATACTTTTAGAGATAAATCAATTTTCCATCATTGACAAATTTCATTACCTTACCAGCATAAAACCACTATATCCACTTTTAGTACGAGAAAACCAACAGTTTATTGAGGAATGTCACAAATGAAAATTGCATACTGTCAGGTGCACGACTGCATTGTTAGGGAAACCAATATGTAAAAATAAGAGTATTTGCCAGGGGTTGCTGGTCAGTTGCCCTGGGAATTATAAGATCCAGGTTCGAACCGCAGTTAAGTGAAATCATTTGGTCACAGAGAATTTCCTCATATAGGTGAGACGCACAACCTTCAGCTTCGCTATTCGGTGGATTATTGACCGTACTGGATGAATTGGATAGCAAATTCTTATGGACATAGTTCATTAGATTGTAAACTAGACAATTTTAGTGAATGTGCTAGTACTTAGGTTCAGTCTATTTTATCATATTATTACTTATTTGTTCGGCTAGAACTCAAGGGGTGTAGCACATAATGTTCCACCCCCAGCCGATTTAGTCGGAATCGTAAATTACGGGCTTAGTGGAGAAATTTAACGCCTTTCTATTCCATTATGGCGAGAAAGCTTCTGCGGGGGAACATATTCTTTTTCTTCATATAATTCCACGATTGCGTTTGAAATCGTCATTAGGGTTTATCGCTTAAACAGATGAATTCTGGGCGCGTTACTCTTTTGTTCCGTTCCATTATTGGAGATCCAAAGGGGGTACTAAGGGAGACTTTTTTAGGCGTCCATTATCTTTTAAATGGGTGGAGAGGGAGAGCTGAGATGAGGCCGAGAAGAGTGGAACTGAAGGAGGAGGAGGAGAAAAAGAAGAGCAACGAAATGCGAACGGCGGCGGCCATCATGGAAAAAATGCCTCGTTTACTCGAATGCGGAGATTCCGCTTAAATAAAAAAAAACTGAAGGACGAAAATGATAATATTCTCCCTTTCCACTGCTGATGGCACCCTTAATTTCATTCTTACTCATAAGTCCCCAGCCCACATTTTTCCCATGCGTCAATCATGACGGAGCGATGTTTTTTCCCCCTCCTTATTTTTCAAGAAAAAAATATTGAAATAATAATAAGAGATTCTCTCCGCCTCCTCATCCCTTTACTTCTGACGTCGCTCTCTTTACTTCTTCCCTCGCTTATTTATCCCTTTCATTACTTCCCCACTGAGCGGAGGATTTCGTCCCCTGCCTCCTCCCTCCCAAACGGCCGTGTTGATGGGAGAGATTAATGAAGAAGTTTTCCTTTGAATTGATTATTGATTGCATTCCAAACAAGCGTGGATTCATTTGCAGCCTGCCTGAAGTGGAAGGGTGCCAAAAAATTGATTTGATTACCGGGGAGAGAATTTTGAAATTATTATAATGGGCGAGAGGCATTTTTTATTTGGGACCGGTCTTCAAGAGAAGGTCTGGCATAAAAATATGCACCGGATGAGGAAATTTATGTAAGTAGACGAGGTGCCTCATTCAGAAATGAATTCTTTTAGAAACACTGAATTCAGGAAGAAATCGGATCGAAAATGCAATTTTTTTACCTGTAATTTCCATTCCAAAGCAAGCATTGCGTCAGCGCTCTGATCGCTGCAGAATAAAATGTCTGTATTCGTTTGTCAGAAGACTACGTCAGGAGAGAAGGTATTCGAACCTACCTAAGAATACAATAATTTTATATAGAGAGTAATACAAGAGTGATTGGTTCGAGAGGATGAGGCGCACCATGAAATTAACAACTGAGGGTGAGGAGAGACTCAAGATGAGGAATCCTACATTATATGAAAAGATTAATCTAAAAGTGCAACTTTTTCATGCCACATTTGTATGCAACGCTCAGTTGTATGCTCAGTTTTTGTCAAAAACCAGAGTTGAATAATTTTCAAACTGAGCACATAATTAAATGTCATCACTTCGCAGATAATAGACTTTTCTTTGTAAAAATAAAGTCTCAGGTTTGACTCCGGAAGATACATATCAACTTCCATAGGAAATACTTGTTAAGTTCATTGTTAACGCTGACAGGCTTTATTAGCATAAAATTTGAGTTAAAGATAGTGGTCGTAGGAACTCGAGAAGTGTCGCAAGAAAGGAAATTAAATAAACTTACTTATTTTTTTTTCGAATTTAGTTTTCGATTTCAAATTGCGAGAAAGTTTACAAAAACTAAATTTCCTGGAATTCATCGCTTTTTCAAAAAGCGTCCCTATACCATCTATTTTTGAAGAATATGTGGGGGAAAAGTGCCAAAAGGAATCAATGGAGAAATCAATTTCATTGCCTGCAGATCTTACTTATTTTGCAAAAGTAAATTTGAAAGAAAGATCCTACGAAATACTAGTTCTTTGAATCAGGTACTGATTAGTATCATAAAAGTATCATTTTTTTCTTCCTTGGCATGAGTCGCAACAAAAAGAGCGAAGAGAGGGCAGTTAGGGTCAGAGGCAATCATAGGTGGCCAGAGGGCATAGCCCCCTATACTGAGGATAACAAGTATGGAATTTGGTTGAATGAAGAGGGCAAGGCGAACTTATAAACTGCTTGCGCGAAAAGTAGGGAGGTTATGGTGAGATATGCCCGGTTAATGAAATAACACATATTAGATGATCCTGAAATGGATAAGTAAGGAGTGTATATTATTATATAGATGGAGCAGAGATATTCAACGGCAGTAGAATAAAACAACTGCTATAAAAGAAGAAAGCCGTTAGGGATTGTGGTGGAATACTTAAGTGTAGAAATATAAGACGTTTCACGGAAACAGCAATGCATGGATGAGATAGAAACTACACAAGTACCTATACGAGAATTAGGGAGGAGGGAATTGTTCACGAAATCAATTGTCAATGTGCACGACAACTAATTAAGTTAATACTCATGATTAATGAAAATACTTAGTATTTTTCTAAACATTTTTTATTGTAAGACTAGTTTCACGGATTTACGGCATCATCAGGTACAGAAAGTGTTAAGTTTGCCTGCGTCCAGTCCATAAGGAGTGTATTCATGTTGATTTTATTTTCCATCAGATTGACTGATTTTTCTTTGATCCATCGCTGCGCTTGTGTCAATCTCATGAATTGATTTTATATCCGGCAGGACAGGCATTCACCGATTATTTGTCCAACGTCATCTCCTCCATGCGGACCAACTCCTCAGACACTTTCATTGCTTCCCTACCAATACGTGGTATTCCTTTGTTCATCTTACTTTTCGTTCAACCCATTCTATTCATCCTTCTCCACAGCTGTATCTTAATCTCTCAAATATAGTTACACCACATGCCCACGAATAACCCCGCGAGTGGAATGTAGTGGTGCTGGTAAGAACATGTATGCCATATAAAGGAAGTGTATGTGATAAAGTGTATAGGTCTGGTATTGGAAGAAGAAAGAGATGGTTGGCGAAGCGTTTTTTTTATTAGCGAAGAATTAAAGTCTCGTTTCACTCCTGCTGACGTAAACATCATGCAAACCATGAACCTTTCAAATTATTATAGCACTCCAAAATGAAAGGCAGGCCTAAATAAATAAAAGAAAAACGGGCGTTCATGGCTATTATAAGACTTACATTCAAGGTACTTCGGACTAATAACGCATCATCTTTTTGATATAAAAGCGATATCCAATCTCTCCGTGTTATTTATATTTAGAAAACTGAACTTTAAATTGCGTGCTGCTGAAAGCGAGAATATTTCCCATGTGGACTATAGTATTTTTTGATTTAATATAAATACAATTTTCGCGAATTTCTTATAATTTGAAGAGAATTATTCTGGGGAAGTATGTGGTGTTAAAATAAGGCACCGATCCAATTTTTATCGAGTCATTTGCAAATTTCTATGATAGTAGAGGTCAAAATGCATTAATTCAATAGAAATGGCGCTACAGTCGGCTAATGTGTCTGGCGAAAAAGTGTCCTTTGTAAATATACTCTTCGACTAATCTGCATATTTTGTACCAAAATTTTGTTTTCTAATAGCTACGGCATATCATCAGTGGATGCCGTTATTTTTAAACATTATTAACAAGAAGGTGGAATTAAGTACCTGCATATTTACTTTGACTTACACAGTCGCTGCGGAACAATTTTAAGAGGTGGAAATCATTAATTTTCTCAATTAGAGAACATGAATCACCCTTTTGTTCACACATTTTCCAGTTTTTTCTTACTTTACGCCAACTTCTTCCTCAGCGCCCATATCCGTCCTTTCCATCATTTATCTGGACCGTGCCTGCGGCCGACCTTTCACTCTTCCCATTTCTCTCCGTTGTACACAAAAGTGGATATGCCCCTCCCCGCATCTAAATCCTATTTCTCCACCCCCCTACCTTTTCCTTCCCCTCCCGAGTGTACCCAGCATCCTCTGCGGTGCCGCGAGCGTCACACCCTCGCCCGCCCGGGGCATGCGCGGAAGACCTCGCCCCGGATCGGGAGGGAGCTCAGCCTCCACGGCGAAGCGTTGATCCTGCGGGATGCTGATTAGGGGCGTCTCGCTGTGGCTGTGGCCACCCGTGTTTGTCTTGCTGATCACCTCGGGGCTCGCATCGTTTCCTTCCTTCTTTCTTCGTCGTCCTCTCATCTGTGGAAGTTTTCCGCAATTAAATGCCGTTCCCCAACGTCTCGGGGTGGGATACGGGGGTTGCGGTACATACCCCGATCGACGTAAAAGGGATACGACCCTTCTCCGGGCAAGTGGCTTGGCTGCGAGTCGGCTGCTCATACGTTGATGTTCAGGTGTGTGCTACCCAATATTATTTTACTTCCCTAAAATTAAACTTGGTGTAGGGTCGGTGTGATAACTACAGTAAGTAGAACTTCCATAGATCCTGAGAGCCTGGATCGGTTTTCCGGCGGTGGTGAAGAAATGTTAGTTTTTGCAATCGATTAGCGATTCCTAGTTGCGTACTATTTACTACGTCAACAGGAATTCATACATCAAAACAGATGGTATTAAATTCAGTTAGACATTAATATAAACGGGAAGGAGTTTATGAGGCAGGGGCAAAATATTTTTCTTCGCAATATCTGTCGTAGTGGATTAACTACACGAGCAAAACTTAGGCACACGAAAAAGAATGGTTGAGGGTCGGGTAGGCGGGTAGAGTACTGGCTTCCTACACTGAGGGTTCGGGATCGATTGGTAAATTTTCAGGGGAACATTGATCTCTGTTTGGGTGCCATGTGGAGTACAATTCAAGTGAAGTACTTCATCCGTCAGATGGGAGGTTAAACTAGGGACCCTGGGCTCTTTTAGTTATCAGAAAGCGAATGCTAACGCTGGGTTCCTCTCCACACTTCTCCAACTTTTGCTGAAATACTTCTCTTACAAAACTAGCCATCTGTCCTCCATGTCACAAGCGACCTTAGCTATCGGTGCAGGTAACCAATCAGCGATCCTTCTTTCGGAAATCCCGGCTTCGAGTTGGCCACTCATCTCATATACTGGTAAAAGATGTGTGATACTCAATATTATAGTGATTCACTGTCATTAAATATTTTGATTAGGATTTTAAATGCATAAACCTAGTTGTGATACATGTTTTCATCGAAGTTTGTAAAACAATAATTGAAATACTAATAATCTCCGGCCATTATGACGGTAACGAAATCTGATGCTTGCCGAAGACTCGTAGGCACCAGTTACCAAAATAAATAATAATAATGGTAATTTTATTCCACAAAGATCTGGTTTGATAATTTCTGGCTTGGTTTAACTACTTCCATGTAGTTTTAACATATAGTTAAGGTTTTCTAAAGAGCATCAGTCAGGTGGTTAGCTGACAAGAGCCTTATCAATAGTAGACACTCATTCACAGTGGCTATTGCTCTGATAAAATATTAAACCAGAAATTGTAAATCCGGTTCTAAATGTTTTGCAACCTAATGGCAAAATTTAGATACTATTTAAGGAATACAAGCATGCCTAAAAAGGAGACATTTCCAGTTACGAAAGCATCAACTTAGCCATTTTGAGGTACATGAAAAAATGACTAAACGCACTCATGTATCGTACTGTTGATGCTGGAGCATAAGCCAGGCAGAGAATTGGTAATGACAAAAAGAAGGAGGTAGTGTACAATAACATTTTTAAAATGACTTATCAATCACTTATTATAATAAACGACCCCGGTGGTGGCGCGCCAAAGGCGGGGTAAAGTCCTCGCCTGCTAATCCGAGGGTCGTGGGTTCAAGTTCCTCCTGGGTCGGTTTTCCGCATCCCCTGAGCATGGGTTTTTCTGTCAAGTTCTGGTGGTTCGGCCCCTGAGAAACCTGAAGACAAGCCAATGGCTTATCGGGATCGCAGGGGCATACGGACCACCAGAATCGTCCGTGAGAGCAAAAAAAAACAGCAATGATATTTTTATTGTCATACTGGCACAAGGCGCAATTAGGCGCAAGATACAAAACGTTCCATACCCTAAAATATTCAATACATCTCTGTCACTGAATGCACCCAATGAATATAAAGAATTTAATAAATGAAAACACGATTTGACAATGTGTTATACTGAAACAGAGATATAACGCTATAAAATTTTACTAACACGTAGTGAAGTGGAAGGTCAAAATATAATCAACAATGGTTTCGGTGCAAGAAACGTAATGCCCTATCACTCATAAATAATTAAAAGTAACATAAATTACCCCTCAGTCATTGCAAATGACTTTAAATGTATCATAGAATTAATAATGAAGTAAATTGTTTGCACTACTTACAATCTTTGGTAGTCTCCAAAACTCCTGGACCAACTAGCCATATCTCTTTCGAATTCACGTCAAAACAACGGTGGAACTATAACAAAGAAAAGGAATAAGGAACAGATAAGTAAGGATTTTAAGTTTCAGTTTAGCAATATATCATCAATATTTCCCTTTTAAAACTTTTATTAGCAGACTTTACTTTACTTTTATTTTTGAGAAACGTCGTCACTTGGTCATATGAAGATATAATATGAGGTTGTACAAGAAAGTTTAAATGCTACACTCCATCTGCTCATAACTTGAAATACATACTTTCTCTGACAACGCAATTTTCTTCGTTAATTGGCAATTGGACCCTCTTGATAAACACACCATTGACACCGTATATTAGCCTCTTTTTAGAGGAAAGAAGGAGCAAACAATCGAAATACCCCGTTTGAAGCAATGAATCGCAATGCTACCTAAGAGACAAAGGCAAAAACAAAAAAAACTTTGAATGACGTCAATATTGCAATATTAATCTCAATTAAAACCTTTAATTTTTGATAAAATATAGGTCAATACAGGCTGAACAGGTTAGGACGAAGAGTTACTGAAATATTAGAGAATAAAAAAAAACCTATGCTGAAAATGGGTGAAAATTTGACATCGCTGAGTGTTCCTAATAATTGCAAATATTAGATGACGGCGATAGACTTTCTAACTTAAAAAATGAACAACCCTCAGTTTAGCTCAAATGAGCAAGAATAATAAAATATCCAGCAAGTAGGAACCCTATTCAAAGGAAGTTTCAAAAACTCGAAGCTCTCGACAAAGTTCGAAGGACTCTCAATAGATGGCAGACACTTCACGTACCTCGGAGGATCATCTTTATATCGTTTTCTTCTCTCTGGACACAGGATTACGACTAGTTTGAATTTGTACCCTAAAGACTAATACTTTATAAATCTCGTCCAAAGCAATGTTCTATATATATATGAATAATTAATTCTCTCCAGCATATTGTATTTATATTTTCAAAGCAAAAAAAATTAGGTAAAATAATACAAATTAAGACTCGACCCGCCTTGAATTGGATTTTAATATTGATGAACTCACACTGTGATCAGAATAACTCTATCCCCATTTCAACGGTTAGATTCATGAATATGGAGGTATTTGAGATCCAGATACAAATTGTACATGAATATGATCCCATTAATTGGGCGAGAATATAACGTATGATTGAATGTAGAACCGCTATTATCCTATCTCCCGTGAATTAACGAGTTGGCGTTGATTTGATGTGCATTTATTGCCATGTACCCACGACTAGCTGCATTTATGATGAAATGCGAGTGGATGGCAGATTTTACCTTACAAAATTCATGGCCAATGCCTAATGGCAACATAAGTTTTGCAGTCGTCCATGCGCGACTATCAGTTACTCTGAGCATTCCGCGCAATTTCATAGACAGTGTGTATACTTGCGTACTACGAATCATACACAAACAATTACTTAAGCGTTAATGCTTTTATTATTATATTAAAATAAGCTTAAAATGTTAACTGTTGTTTGAATATCCAGTTCTCATTACGAGAGCTCTGGTTCAATTACGGGATTGACTGAGTATTTTCTGTAGGATTCCTCTTTCCATTTTTATTTTTGGAGAGCAGTACTTTGCCCTGGGATGGGGCGTAAAAAGTCGTACCCCTAGGAGACTTTCTTTATGGTCATGCTCATGACGAAGCCGTGTTTCTCACAACCCTTCTTCTATTCTACAAATAATCCTTCCCTTTCAGAAAGCAAAATCACACCAGAAGAGACTCCGGCACAAATAATTTGCTGTAGGTTACAGTAACCGTGCATAGATCATCATTTACGCTATGGCAAGGCTTGAAACAGATTTTACGGTCAAAAAAGTGACCAAGTGACACTTTTTAAGGAAAAAAGTAATTAAATAGTGACATTTTCACCAAAAAGGTGACGAAAAGTGACAATAAATTGTGCGTGACCGAAAGGTAAAATAGATAGCATAGTTCAGTAAAGGAGTGCACAATAAAATATGCACGATAGAAAAATATTAAATTCACTGTGTGATCACATATTAAAATTTCCAAATAAAAAAAGCATGAACTCAGTGATTACCAATATATGGCAACACTAATTTTCTAATACATCTATATGTACATACAGGTTAATACCACTCTATAAGGACGGGGCTCTTCTTGCACTTTCGACAATTTTCTTGCTTAAATGAAGGCCACAGGTTAATAGGATTTGTGAACTGGACATTGACCTTTGAATAATCAAGTGGTTTGAATGGGTACGACCATTTTTGCATCGTAGTAAACATCGTTTAGCATGAGCTAGTGAAGTATTTTGATGGGGATTTATTGTTAACCCCAGTCAATAAATCACATGCAGTGAAACTTCGAACTATCCAATTCATCCATCATTCGCTTCCATACTTTTTATCTCCGGATTAAATTGAGTAAAATTTAAATTTAACAAAGTTTTACTACGCGTATTTACATGCACTTAGTAAAGTTTTTATTATTCAAAAGTTTTATTATGTGTATTTACATACACGCTTAATCATCAATTTCCTCTTTAGCCCCTAATTTATGGATCACGTCGTATAATTAATCCCATTTCATATTTTTACAAACATAATATAATTAACAATAAAAAGAAATAACTTTTATGGTCTTTAACCATACGAGGTAAATTTAACGAAAATCCAAATAAAATCAGCATTAAGTAAACCATGATGAGAATTCAATAATTTCCTCCAAGTGTCGCCACAATCGATTAATTTGATTAAGTAAAGCAATTATCCTGCTTTGTCTGCTACATAATATATTTATGCTCGATTGTATGAAAGATCTATCTTTTATGACTGTTCAGAATTATAATGTCACAATGAGAAAGATAGACGAAAAGCACTCATTGTGACTGAAAAATTTCTTCATACATAATTTACACAGGATACTTACGGGTAGGGACTTTGAATTACTTGTCAAATTCAGGCTGCAGATTTCAGATTTATTGAGTAAAAAATGGGATGCAGGGATGGTTCATTCGGAATGGGATATTTTTAAAATGTTTTAATGTTTCGAGTATTTAAATCAATCATAAGTGTTCACTTACAATGCACGAAACTGAAAGCATTTAGAAAAATGAGACAAATATGATATTTAAAAAACCTATATGACGGCTGCGACGTCACGAAATATTATGTATAGGAGGGCACTCAGCTTTTACCATTGAATATACTAAAACATTTATTCCTATTTATATCTTCCCTTTTTCCAAAACAGTCACGGGTGAAGTTCATTAAATTGTTACTGTAGACAGCACTGATTCATGCTTATTGCGGTGGAATGTTTTTAGTAAAATAAAATAATCACCTGGAAGGTAGCAGCAATGCCATCGTACTTTGACATACATTCATGATATGTATTGCAGCAGATCATTGATACCGTGTTTGTAATATTCTTCAAGAGTCCCTTGTTCGCATAATATGAACTAATGGACAAATTTCCCTCACACTTTCCAAGCGAGGAGGAGGACACCGTCTAAGTATTAATCATAATTTAAGATTTATGTACTAGTATCCTCCCAAAATATGAAGCCAGGTTGGAGTTATGTCAATAGTGATAATTTTCGCATTATAAATAAGGCCCTCAGGAATAATATAAAGAACTAGCTAAAGGTACCCGTTGAAAACTCAACGGGTGTGAAAAACACAGAATTTATTGTATACAAAGGCCACAAAACCTGAAGAATACTGAGCGGTCTTCTTTGAGTCGTCTTCTGAGAGAATGAACTTAATCGCTTCCCTTGTGTACATACATATATTTGCATTCAATGACTTAGTTCAGTCTGCAAGCAAAAAATGAAACCACTGCCCCAAACCCAATGATTAACATGGACCAAAAGTGGGGGTTCTGAGGGATTTTTTAGGAAAACAATAATAGAAAAGTAAATTAAAAGTTGCTAATGAATACAAAGAAATCACAAAAGAAATATCAAAATCCGAAATTCAAAGTTTGGATTAAAGTGAAAGGAACAGAAGAAAAGTAAATCATAATTTGCTAACGTACACAAAGAAATCACAAAACAAACAACAAAGTCCGAATTTCAAAGTTTGGTAAAGAGAAAAACGGAATCTAACAACAATTCCAAATCGCAAAGCAAACATCAAAATCCGATTAACAAAGCAAAGAAAAAAAATAGCGATAGAAAGAGATCGTGAATAATTTTTCTTGTAGTTTATGCTCGGCGAAATATAATCTAATAGTTATGCTTATTTAAAAAAGTCTTAACACCGCGTTCTAGAAACTGCATTCACCGATACAGCATTGTAAGCATGAATGAGATAAGCATGTTAATATGGATTGAATTTATCGATTGCCCACCTAAGCAAGACATCATGGGGCCCTTGAGACTCAGGGCCCTTATGATACAGATATACTTTCAACGTGATATCATGGGCCTGCAGGAAAACATGTTATTTATATACATGCTAGTGGCGTAAATATCTTTTGGAGATCAAATAGTTGGTTGCCAAGGAAATATGATATTGTTGATTTCAGAGAAAATGTGAGAGTTTTCAGCTAAAAACATGACTTTCACATGATACGAAACGTAATAGAAAATTGATTGGAAGAATTAGAATTTTCATTTATTCAGCCATCCATTTAAAAAAAATCCATCCCTCTATCTTGAGTAAAAGTACTTTTAAAAAGCAATCTCACATCCGTGAGTTAAAATTTATACTTAGTACCCAATGCATCGAACCCAATGATTAGCATGGACCACCAGAGGGGCCTTTGGGGGGCCTTAGGGGACCCTTAGGGCTTTTAGATGTAGCCTACATTACCCACATATTTTCTATCTACATGTCAAATTTAAGCTTAATCGGCCCAGTAGTTTTTGCGTGATTGAGTAACAAACATACAAACTTTCACATTCATAATATCTGGAATGCCGGTTGAATCAGTTTGAAATCGGTTTAATATATTGACTTTGAATCGGTTGTGAAATATCGGTTGGTGCGCCATAAATAACCGAAATCAGATTCAGTACTGTAACAGGTAATGCCATAGGTAGGTAATAATAATGCATCTTGCTCTACGTTACTAATTGTAAGTAATGGTGGGCAAGTGGGCATCGCTTCATGACATCGGGTGCATTGGTTCGAGGCTCCTGTGTACCATTTTTTTCCATGATGAGAAAAAACCAACTTTGTAATTTTAACAACTATGAAAGTTTTTTCTCCTCATGGATATCCATCATTTCCACGAAGTCAGGCCTGATACCATCAGTTTTATTCATGTTATTTGCCATAACATTTCTTTTAGCTGAGGGTTTGAAATATTTTCCTAGGCATGTCACCGTAGCATGAGGTAGACATTCTTCTATTTGTGACAGCCATTACCAGCGAAAATTACTATAGGTATAGCGAAACTTGGTGGCACTCACCAGCGGAGAATCAGAGATCACTGAGGGTAAATCAGAGATCACTGAGGGTTGATGAGCGGGCAAAGGTACCGAAGGACTCCCGGAGTGGCATTTGGAGGAAGACTCGGCCACTTTATCCCACATCACTTGCATGCTTTCCTTTGCGTCATACTCTTAACAAGCGAGTGCCACCAAGTTTCGCTACATCTCCTTGGGTAGAAATTTACCTTTTTCCATCGATCAAATAATTTCATAACCATATGGTCCCCATCATTGGTTGCTAGTCAACACACGTGTTTAAACGAGAAATATCAGCTAATAGACCAAATATTCACATTTTTTTCACCAATTTGACATGAGTGTTATCAGTTTTTCGACGAGGTAAATCACCTTTAATACTTGGAATTTACACCAATTTCGTTTAGTTGGTGCTGCTTGGGAAAAGTGGAGCTTATTCACACTGGACAAATTCGGAGGAAGGATTTTAAGTGTTCAGTCCGAGAACAAACCTTTTCCCACGCTCACGAGGATAACCGAAGTAACACGACAATCCAGCTCAGCTGTGCCCAAACTCCAAGGGGAAAAACATATACAACTTCACAGATTGGTGTGTGTGATTTGAGACCGGAGGACAGTCAGCGATTCGAAGAGGGTAATTATAAGCAAGAAGACTGTCTGTGAGGTTGAGTGCCGACCTCGTGACGGGCCTGATTACATCCCTAGTCATATGAGAGGGCTTTCAGCTCTTCGCTGGTTTCTTAAGAGCTATAATCGTCCATAACGCACCTCAGGTATACTCCATTAATTTTTATAAAACTAGCTAAACCCGGCCACGCTTCGCTGCGGCTCAGTCTGATATGAAATGAATGGGAAAGTAAATAAAGGTATTTTAGAGAACATAGATTCACCTAGAAAACACTTCATTCAATTCAATACCCTGCCTTGTGTTGCTGTGGCTAAGCTGTGGAATGAAAGGAAAGGTATACAAACGATGATTTTTACAGAAAATAATTTTTTATTGTATAGCTTTCACTAGACTGACTACATTTTTTGTTTGTCCGTTTTCTGCATAAAAATAACTATCAGACGGTCTCTGTCTCAGTCTACCGACTCTGGAGCATGCGACGTATAATTGCCCATGAAAGAAGAATTGTTTTCGAAATTAAAACCGCACACTTGAAAATATTGCCCTTGCGCTTAATTTATAGTCATAGGGAACGCAAGGCGTTTTGGAAATGGAAGTCGTTTGAAATCGAGCGCCATGTCGTTGGGAATGAGTGGTATTCGTGGTACGTCTTCACCTTTATGAAGTCCAATCAGAACTGTTGCTTCAATTTGATTGTTAATAAATTTTTAAACTACTAATCGTGTGCCATTGCATTACTTAGGCTGATTGGTGTTTCGGAGAAGTAATATAATTGGCCTTCCAATTTTCAAATTCAGAATGTGTGACGATAATCCGGGAACATCGAGAGAATAAAGAAATTCCGATGGAAAATTCACTACTTCACTTTGGATCATCACGGAGTCAATGGATTTGTATGTCACTGTTTCACCTGCGATTCTGTTTAGAATGATGTAGTTCATATCGTATACGTCGACATTTTTAGCTGCTAGAAGTGCTCTTCCACTCAACCATGCGTGATTTTGATAATTTGTTTCGATGCTTTGGAAAATCTTGCCTACTAATTCTCCTTTTGAATTCATGATATTGCAGAAATTAGATGGGAAGGTGACTTTTACCGGTTTCTGAATTTGTAGGTACAGTGCCGATATCAACCTTGAGTAATTGTCTTGAAAATATGTCAGCTGTTGGATCGGTTTGAAGCTTAACTCTCATATTTGTTGTTAAATGCATTTTTTTACTATGCTCCAAAAAGTTGAATATTTCAAGCAGGCATGCAATTCATCAGCTGGTGTTGAGTGAGGTATAACTGAAAGCGTTTGCCTGAAGTCACCGGATAGTAACACCAATGCTTCACCAAATGGAACCTGATTATTTCCAAATCTTTGAATTTATGGTCTAATGCCTCCAATGAATTCTTGTGAGCCATTGTACATTCATCCCATGCAATGATTTTCCACGCCTGAAGAACCTTTCTCACTCCTGATGTTTTTGATATGTCACATGTTGGGTTTTCTGTTAATTGCAAGTTTAGCGACAGTTTAAGAGCTGAATTCGCTGTTCTTCCTTCTTCAATTAACGTGGCAGCAATGCCTGAAGAAGCTAGAGCTAACGCAATATGGCCATTTGAACGAATTTTATCCAGGATCAAGGAAATTAAGAACGTTTGTTCTTAATTTCCTTGATCCTGGATAAAATTCGTCTGTCCAGTTCCATGTTGAGGGTCCAAAAAGTACAATCCCTTGAATTGGTTGGCCTCAGCTTGTATGATGGGATCAAATACTATCTTTTGTTCTAAAAGGAATTTCGTTGTATTTTCTAAGACAAAAAGCTGTAAGTCATTTCGGTTGTATGATTGCTCTCTGAGCAGTTATCTGTCGAATGTTGCATTGATGTCATTCACAATTGTACCAACAACTTGCCGCACATAGCAAGACAAAGATCCTCAGTGAAGATTAGGGCTTCATTGTATATTTTTTATGTGAAATCCAAGCCATGCAAACCATGTTAAAAGCATGAATTTTCCAGATTTAATCCACATACTTTAAGTGATTGACCTTGTTTGAGAAGGCAAGGCAAACGGGGAACTGTTGCCGTTTGACGACAACTATCAAATTAGCCAATGAACCTGGCCTTTAAATGCTGAAGGCATGAATAGCCATTCATGAAATAGCTATTAAATGGATATTCACGCATGGTTACGAAGGAAATTTCTATTGTTGAAAAGGAAGAAAAATTGATGAATTTAGAGTTAAAAATTCAATACTTGGACAAAAGCGAAGCGTATAAGAAAATTGAATAAAAGAATTAAATACCGCATTCTTTTGCCCGTTCTATGATAAAAATGTCTATCCAATATCTTGAGTGCAAGTAATTTAATAGAGCAAATGAAGAAACACCTGCACCGAATTCAATGCTTTTCTTATGGGAGTAAATGTTAACACTATTTGGGTAAAAACAACCCCAAAATTTTTAATTTTTATAATTTATAAACATTTTTGGGCGCGCGCACAACTCACCAAAGTTTCAAATCAATCGACCGACTACTTTTCAAGTTTTGCGGTCACTAACATACGCAGGCTGAAATTTTATACACAAGAAGATAAGATAAGATTATTCCGTTCAGATTCTTGCAGCCAAATTACAAAAAGAGATAAAATTGTTTCTACACTGCGGGAAAGTGGCAGAAAATGAACCAAAAAAGTGACAAATAGTATTATTTCGTGGAAATAGTGATATTTAAGTGACAAAGTTTGAAAAGGTGACAATGTCACTATAAAGTGACTATTTTCGAGCCCTGCTATGGCGATAGACTTTACAAACTGGATTATTATACCATCCACACTCTGAAATCTTCTTCCTCCTTTCCAGGTTTAGGCAATTTGCCTGTTCCGGCTTCACCATTGTAATCTCGGCCTCCCAACAATTCTTCTCCCAAAAGGCTTATACCCTAAAACCTTCTGGGAATCCTTTCTAGAGATATGCGCTCAATATGTTCTTTCCATCTTTCTTTATAATTTTTTGTCACTTCTGTTTCTGGTTGTCCTTTTAATTCTTGCCTTATGTCTTCTTTTTTTATATGGTCCAGGTGTGTACAGCCTTTCACAGATCTAAGGAATTTCATTTCTGACGTTTCAATTTGTTTTAAGTCTCCTGTTCTAAGTGTCCAAGCTTCTGATCCGCATAGTAATATGGGGACAGCCATTATTTTTTTTTAATTTTTAGTTTCTTTTGCAGTGTTTCCCATCAGTGCTCTTCTTATAGTTCTACATATTCTTTGGTAAATAGCTGTTTTATTTAAAAATAAATCTTTCCTCTCCTTAGGTGATGTCGCATCCAAAATATTTAAAGTGTGATATCTGTCCTAAGATATTATTTTTAATTATTATTTTGGTTCGGATTGGGTCCTAGGAATGGCATTGTCTTGATTTTTCGTACAGATATCTCAAAGCAAAACTTCAGATATTGTTTACAGTCTTTCATTAATGATTTTTCTGTACATTTTGTATGCTACATTTAGTAGGCATCTGTAATTTTCTGTAATGGTAATACATTTGTAGGTATCTGTAATTTTCTGTAATGGTAATACATCTGTAATTTTCTGGCTTGTTTCGTTCACCTTTTGTGGATATGGGAATTGCTTTGTAATTTTCCATTCGTCTGTTATGTCAAGGCAAGTCCAGCACATATTGTAAATATATAGTATTCGGGAAATTAAAAGGGGGCTACCATACTTTATTAATTCAGAATTGATACCATCTATTCCAGGTACTTTTCGGTTTTTTGTTTTCTTTAATACGTTTTGTATTTCGGTCATGTTGATGGGATCTAAACCAGTTGTGTCTATTTTTTTCAAATAAAGATTCTTCTATTGGGCTGTACCAGAGCTGTTGATAATGTTCAATCCAATACTCGTTTGGTATATCCGTGCAACATCTTTTTCTGTTTTTTTTTTCCGGTGCTTTACTTCTGGTACACTCTGAAATAAGATAATAAATTATTATCCGATGAAAATTTTGAATCAAGCAATTTATATTCTGCCTCTAAAGTTACCGAAAGTATAACTTAAGTTTAGTATAGCTCCATTTCTTCTGAGATAAAAATTAGCAGAAACTCTTAGCAGAGCTCGTAAAGGCTTGAGTAGAATATCATAAATTAACTGCACAGTTGAACTCTTCCTCTCTGCTTGCCTCCTTCTGTTGTCTTCATACTCCAAGATATCAGCTTGAGCATTCAGATATTTAGCTACAAGCAAATCATTGAGAAAGTCTATGTATTGCTCTTACGTTTTCAATATTTTTAGATTGTCCAACGCCTTTATCTCAACAAATTCTGCGAATTTGAGATGACGTTTTGTCAACCCGTAAGTATATAATGGCCAATTTGAGCCCGACTCGGAAACAAATGCCGTCATCTCCACTGCCCTTGGGCCTAGAGTAACACGCCGTCAGATTTATCTCACATCAATCTTGTCCCAAATCTGGAGGTTAGTCTATGAAATTCAACTGATTCTTTGATCAACGCGACACCATTACAAAATATTGTACGAATCCTGCGAGAGTTGGAAATGCGCTTCGTCAGATTTATCTCGCAACAATTTGGTCCCAAATCAGGCGGAGTTCCTCCTAAAAATTACCTAATTCTTTAGAAAACTTTTCCTCAGATGAGCGGACACCCAGGGCACGGCCTTAATCCCAAAAATACCCTCCAAGACGCACAGTAGGGTCACTCGTGACGTCATGAAATGATGGCAGGTGGGAGATATAACACGTTATATCTCGAATGCATTGGAAGAGTGTATTGAAAAGAAGAAGAGAAGTGGAGGGGCGAAGGGGGGGTGATGTGGGTGAGCACGGAAGAGGAGATGAGATGTCTCAGAGGGAGAAGAAGGGAGCAGAGAGTCTTAGAAAGGAAGAGCTGTGTGGGACTTGGAAGGAGGGAGGTGGTTAGCATTGCCAACTTCTGAAGAGCTATTTCCGAGAGTAGTTCGTTGCAAGAGCGAGGAATTTCGGGAGATTCCGAGATATTTAGTAAACATAATGATTATAATAATATTGTGTTAAAGATTATAGCGATGATGTTATAATACAGTGATAAATCACTATCGTTGAAAGGGTTTTCAAGATAATAAGAGGCATAAATTCTACAATTTTATCGCAATCAAACAAGCTCTACCGATAGGTATTTTAATTTTGATTACATTGTATCATTTATGACAATGCACCATTCATTCAAATTCCAATAGCGAAGAATTCTGGGAAATTATGAGAGATTAATAAATATAGTAATTATAATAATATAGTGAGAAATATCATAGTGATAAATATCATAGTGATGATATAATAATATAGTGATAAATCACTATCATTGAATGGACATTCTCGATAAATAGGCGGTATAAATTCTAAAATTTGATCGCAATCGAACAAGGTCAATCGACAGCTAGTTTAATTTTGATCATATTGTATCATTGGCTAAATTTTACCATTCATTTAAATCACCAAATGCAGAGATACATTTACCCATGATGTGATTGATGTAAGTATTAATTACGGAAAATGTTTCGCTGCGAGTCAAAACAAATCTGTACGAGTCAAAACAAACACTGAAATCTACCTTTTTGCCGGTATTGTTTAAAACAACTAACTAAGAAATGATAACTTGCCTTAGCTATTAGGATACAAGAATAAGACACACTATATGCAAATTATACGACTTTCAATACATTTTTAATCAATAGGTACTTTTTTCCGGCCGTATGAACCGACTGCGGCGCCATTTCTATTGAACTAACGCATTTTGACTTTATTTACTATGGATATATTCAATAACAGTACAATGTGGCGAGGCCAGTAAATAAAAAATATATGAATAATAATATTTACAACTCTTTCAAGCAGCGAGGGTCTAAGGGTACTGTTTGTCCCAAGTATTAGGAGCATTCCCGAATGGAGAATTACATAGTAACTAATGAAATTACATCGATTCCAAACATTATATATGACTATATATGAATATGTGGCAAATAACTCAAATAATAATATGGAATGGAGCCTATGTTTGATCACCATTTAATTCCCTGATTGTATTTGCTTCTTTTTTGATTTCACGCGGAAATTACATATATATATATATATTAGAGAGAGGAATAATTTCAATCCGTTCTGGCGTAACTTTGTGGAAGTCCATTTTCAAATAATGACAAGGCCAACTATAATTTAAATCCACAGATTATTTTATTGGTACAACTAGTTTCAACGTTACGGCGTCATCATCAGGTACCATCAGTACCTGATGATGACGCCGTAGCGTTGAAACTAGTTGTACCAATAAAATTCTGTGGATTTAAAACATAGTTGGTCTTGTCATTATTTGAAAGAGGAATAATATTGTTTACCCAAGTTTCACCCAAAACAGCATTTCACATTATGCAATTTCAAGTACAATTTGTGGAAAAAATCCGTGCGGAAAGGTATGATTATGTTGTTCACATCAAACAAAAGACGCGTATTACTTCAAGTACCCAGAGTATGAAATAAGAGAAATTTAAGTCATTTTTACGGTGTAGCCAACTCAAAATTAGGGAACAAAATTAAAAATTACTGTAAATATAAATAATGGCCAGAATATTTTATAAATTATCCTTTGAATTTAAAGCTGGAGGAAAGCGCCACAAATCAGAGAGAGAGAGAGAGAGAGAGAGGTGGAAGATTTGAAAAATTACTGTACATTTCCGGTAGTTTCCAGGGTGAATACGGCACAGTTGGCAACCCTTGTGATGTCGGAGGCAAGAAGAAGTGGTCGGTTTGGGAAGCGGGGGCTGGGGCTGAGTATAGTTCGAAGCTTTTGCGCGGTTTGGCTGTGGGCCTCCAGGGAACCCCGTGAGCGAGTGTGGCTATATTGAAGGGGGAAGAAGAGAGAGGAGGAAGGGGACTGTGGGGGTGGTAAAGGCGATAAGAGGGGGATTGAAGGGAGAGAGGAATATTCACTTGGAAGTTAAGACGAGCAGGAGAAACAAGAACACCAACTGAACCTCTGGGACATGGGACGGAGAAAGAAAAAAAAAGTATTTCTACCCCACCCCTTACGGCACGAAAAAAAAGTAGGGTATACTCCCTACCCATCCCCCACTCCACCCCCGACCGAACCGGCATGGTGGATAAAAGAAAGGCAAAAGTAAAATAAAAAAATAACGAGAAAAAAATGTATTCACCCAATATCCTTTCCCACCCACCCAAACACCCCCCACCACGAAAAACCTCCCCTCTTTCTCTCCCACTCAACTCCCCCTTCACCCCTCACTTTACTTTTATTTTCAAGCAGCCACACTTTGTGTATACCACATCCCCGGGAAATTTAATAAACATGTTGCAGTAGCAGATGGGTCCCCAACACTTAACTCTGCCTCAATTTCCTCCGCTACCCCCTTCCCCGGCCCGTGTCTCTCCTTCCCAACCCACTGATCCCATCCTTTTGCACCACCACACCGCATCCCCCTCCTCAACCCCCCCAACCCCCACCTTAGGTTCTCTACTCACTCCCACCTCTCCTAGACTCCGGGACGAAAACTTGCGCCTTTACCGTAAATTTTCAGCGTAAAGTTTGTTCCTGCCGGCGGTCTTGGAAAAAGGTTGACGGCCTTGAGTTCGCTCAGTGCACGTCGCGCGAGGCAGAGCACGTGAAAAACTAAAAGGCACACGAGTTCCCAGCCAAGTATCGTCCACAGCTCATTGCAATGTTTTCAACCCACGGTGAGATTTGAGTGCGCGGATTGCCATGATACATCTTTGCATGGTACCGTGCAAGCCGTCTCAGCGGGGTGAATTTTAATCACAGGGGCTCAGAACAGGACGTGGAGCGTTTGGGACCTATGGGCAGAAAGATTCCATTCACTAAATGAACAAAGCATTAAAGGGGGTCGCGCATTTTCTAAATAAAAAAACTACCCAGAAGAGTACAAACAATAGAACACAGCTATTGGTGCGACAGAAATGGGATCCGCAAGAAATTTTTTAATTACATGCAGGACTAAGGTAAATAATTTTATCTTGCACGAGTTACGCATAGGGCATTGCCTGGCACTACAATGCATCTAAAGATCAGACAAAAGTGGGAAAATAATGGAATATTACATTATCGGACTAATATGGCTATGAATTATTTCTTCTGCAGCGTCATTAACGACAAAAATTAAACACAGTTATGCACTAATCCATAAAAACACCCCTCCCTTTTCTTCTCCTTTCATTCAAGATTCCTTTTTCAAATTATCTACTTTTATCGTAACTGGTGTCCTAACAGGGTAGCATACTCTGGATATTTGGGTAAAAGAGAACTTGGTGGTGCATTCGGAAGCCTATACTACAGTCGTGCGGAAGTTTGATATAACAGCCACGTAGAATTATGATTTTAGGAAATTCGCGAAATGATCGGTAAATGTTTCACCTCTCATTTGCCTTCAAATCAGCTTGGGATACCGTACAGCTTGGCGAAAAGGAATTGATTTTTGGGAAAAGCTCTTAGGTTGCCTGCTAAAAAAAACTGAAAGACTTGTAAATTCATTATGCTTAAAAAAAACTGATTGAAAAAAGAGATTCCGAAAACATATGAAACCTTTGGAAGGAATGATAAAGATCTCTCAAGAATTATGGTCTTACAATGAGATGCAAGTGCAAGATAAGTTCATTATGAGCAGTTGATTAAAGCATTTTGCAGTAGTAGGCAAAAAAAATTGGAAAACTCATGGACCACATGGAGTTAAGCACACATCGACTGGTGGGAGAAACGGCGAACTCACCCGGAATCTCTTTTATTATTATTTAATGAGCGGGGACTGATTTCAGAACCAGGAGTGCCTCTTCTTTCCCTCACACTCATTAAAGGAGTAACTACCTCGCAAGCCTTCAACTGTGAAACTTGTGGAAGTAGTTTGAAAAACTCAGTCAAACTCTAATATCAAAAATTACTTTTCAAACGAGTTAAAAGTTGGCAACACATTCAACCAACTTAATTGGTAGGTATGACTGATGAAAAGAAACTTTAAAGTTAAATTAAAAGCCAACTTTTGAAATCATCACCAGTCATTATTACTGCTAGTAAAATCAGATGGCTCAAAACAGCCAATAATGACGAACCAAGAGGTGAATAAAAGGATGATATCAGCTAACAGATGCTATTATGGCCTTAAGAATCATATGGGAAGCCACAAATCACCTAGATAAACCAAAACATACTGCATACAACATTGATTTGTCTAGTACTGATAGTTAATGCCGAAACATGGGCCATAACAAAGGCCATAGAAGAGCAATTACAAAGATTTCAAAAAAATATCTTAAGGAAGATATATGGCCCCGAGAAGGAAGATAATGTACGGGGAAGGCGATACAACCATGACCTGGTTCAGTTGTACATATAATGAACTTGATATAGAGACACACATCAAACTATCCAGATTACGGTGGGTTGGGCATGTTATTAGAATGGATAGTGCTTACATTTACATGAATTTCTTGACGAGCCAGAGGGAAGAAGAGGTAAAGCAAAGCCTAGACTTCGATGGATTGATGGCGTGAACAGTGACACCATGCTTCAGGGTATCCGGAATAGGTGGGCGGCTGATAAGGATAGAAAGAAATGGCGGAAAATTCTGGAAGAGGAAAGACGCAGTAATGGGTTGTATAGCCACATACCAGCCAGAGGAAAATGCAGAAGAATAAAGACCCGAGCTAATAGTTATGGAATTGTCACATACCTTAGTAAGCAGTCTTTTGAAGAAAATAACAATTTTAGAGAATAATTGGCCTAAAAACGCAATCTTCTTAAACTTCTTCCTTACCATGTTCTAGGCCGATCAAATGATAACATTTTCTGTCGATTTTAATCATTAAACTCTACATAAAGCCCATAAATAGCTCTTTCTTGAGTCATTTTAGACCACTGCTGATTTCTTAAAGATATTTAGTATTGATTTCTAATTAAAATCATATTCAAATTATTTACCCGAACATATATAAGCTTATATATAAGATATAGAGATATATATTAGAATTACATCCTGCTCTTCTCCGCTCATTGGAAGCAATGTCTTATATAGCTTATAACAAATCTCCTGATTCCCTCGAGTAAAATCGAACTTGTAAGTCTATCGCTCTTGGTTAATTACTCGAGTGGTGAGCAATTCTTGAATAATTTTCCTATTCCTGCGCCGCTAGAGACACTCCGTCTGGTGCGCCTCATACTTCAACGTTGCATTTCATGAGCGCTGGGACTTGTAATTCTGGATGGGCATTCTCATTGCTCCAGATGTTTTAATAATACCAAGTCTATTTGCATAAACAGCAATGGGTACTCGCAACTGTGTAGGTTGGTTGCTCCACTCCTCACGTCTTGATCCTTGCCTTCATCGATGCCCATGAATGCAGCAGCGAGTTCTAGCTAAAATATTGAATACTATCCTCTTATTTTTACCCTCAGCGTCTTCATTTAATTGGTACTTTTCATTCTCTTTCCTCTGTAGTTAATGTTTTTGTGTTTTCCAGGGACAAATTTCTTCCTCCTCAATAAGTTCACCTTGTAATTAAGCCACTCATGGCTTTAACATTAAAAAGTAATTTTATGACGTTTTAGCAAATTAATTACTGTGGATAAGCGAAAAAGATCGCGAAAATCAGAATGAAAAATGCATTTACCAGGATTGGGATTCAAGACAATATCTCACGATATCACGCCGAATGCTTTAACCAATTAAACGACTAACTAGACCCTAATTTCCAGTGGGATTTTCTTTTCACGATGACGATTACGTGGATAATCAGCTTAAAATGTTCCATGCCACTTTACCGGCTCTATGCCCTTTGGTTAACTGAGGGATATTTTCTGTGCACAAATATCAAAGTTGGTGCTTTCAAAATGGGAGTGAATATCTGAGTCTGACTGTCAATCTTCACATAAGTGCTAAGATTTTACAATGAAAAGAATTTATATAGGGCTAAATGCAGATTAGCTACGAGTACTATATACTCCTCGAAGACTTCACCGAAAAAGTATCATGAAAGCAATTTATAATCAGACAATTACCCATTTCGCTACTCAGTGCATGCTATTGAAAAAGAACTCAGCATCACGCTGGAAAAAGACTTTATCGGTTTAGCTAAATTTCATTGTTGACTGGAGAAAATATCACTGACAACGTTTTGATTGTTGCCGAAACAAATGCATCATCCTACCCTAAAATAAATGATTTCGCTTTATGCCAAATTCTAAAGCGAAAAATTCCCATGTCTTAAAGGCTCTCCTAATGACATGATGATACTTACCACAATAACTGCTTGGGAATAACAAATGCTTGGAATCGAAGTTTATTACCGTGCTGCACAAAAGTGAAGATAGAATTTCGAACAGATGAATTTCTCTCATTAAAAATGTAAGCAGTAATGCGCTGTTGGAGATAAGCGAAAGAAATATCCCGTCGAAAACGTGAAAGATGGGCTATTTTGGATTTTTAATCAATGGCCGCCCTTTAACTTCGGAGCTAAATAAAAAAAATAATGGCTGAGGAGAAGACGTGTGTTCTCCGAGCATAAAAAACAAGACGTAATGTGAGGCGGGAGAGAGGTCGCTGGGAGGGGGGAGGTGGGGTGAGGGTTAATGATTGAGGAGAGGGGGGGGGGAAAGAGTAAGTAGATGACGCTAAAAGGAACTGGGGAAATGAGGGTAAGTAGTGAGCAACTGCATAGTTTTATGCCTTTGAATGCGGCGGCTGTAGAGGGAGGGGAGAAATACTACTTTTTAAAATATGAGAACATAGTTTCCGGGAGGGACGGGTGGTTTGAACGGTCGCAGTTTTTTTTAAAGGGAGGGTCGTAGAAATTGTGCTGCGTGTGTTCCTTTATGTTTTGATATCCACCTCCTCCCCTTAAAACCAGCCACCGACATCTCTCACCGACCCACCTCCTCTTCCAAGCCACCCAAACCCCGCCCCTCCCCACCGACAATGCTTGTTTTATATAGTGGCGCTTCCTATCGATAAAAAGTCGCAATTACGAGGACTCCTCACTCTCTTTAACGGTGACTTTATTGCTCTCCGCTCCTTCCCAGCGGACCCCGAGCCTAAACCACAAACCCTCCCCTCTCCCCGGCCCCCAACTACTTCTCACAGGAGAGAAAAGAGAAAGGCGAATATTGAGGGGTAGAAAGGATACAGGGGAGGGTGGAAAAACGATAATAAACGGTGGGAGGGATGTATATATTCTTGTGTGTATGCGGGTGGGTGTATTTGTAATGGGAGGAAGAGTAGGAGGTTGGGGATGGCTTCTTCGGAAGAAAAAATAAAGTAAAAAGAAAAGCAACGTCCTATCGGAGGAGCAAGCGTCCTTTTTCTCCCCCTCCTTCTTATATTTTTTTTAACGGTCCTCGGCCATAATGGGTGGGTTTCCAAAAATGGGCGCCTGGAGAACTTATTAAAAAGTAAAGCGGATGTCTCGTGTGCCCGCGGATTAAGAGGCTGGCTTAAGATTACGGGGAGGTGGGGGGAGGGGAGAGGAGGAGGAAGAAGTGGTTGCGGTGGCGGGGCAGGGAACCCTTGGAAGGGGACGTGAGAGAAGTTCAGGGTGTGTAAGGAGGGGGTTCGGTTTTTGTGGGGAAAGCAAAAGAGGGAGGGGGGACGGGGATAGGGGTGACGGCAGGAGGGTGGGGGGTTTAGAAGTGTGGCGAGGATGAGAAGGGGGAAAGGGAGTGGGGCATAAGGAAAAGGGTCTTGTGTTGTGCGTGAGTGTGTCTCCATCCAGGGGCCTTATAACGGGCTTATGTGCACATAGATAGCCTCGCATAAATACGCCGGGACCATACTTGGGGAATCGCCTCGTTTAGGGGTGTAGCGGCGAGAGAAATATTTTTAAAAATAAGCCGGGGGAAAATTTCACCCATTTTTTTAAATCTTCTGGAAGGAGGAGTAAAGAGGAGGATGAGGGAGGAGAGGAGAGTGAGAGGGAGAGAAAGCCTGCCGTCATTACTCAAAGCGAAAAGATGCAAACTCCGCTTTGGGGAAAAACTTTTAAGCGTAATGAAGCGCCTCAATTCTGCAAATGGCGATTTGCTCGCATTAATTTTTCGGTAAACTAGGCAGTTTGGGTGCCGTCAAGGAGTTAGGGTTAAATAATGAAAAAGGGAAAGATTATGCGAAAGTTTTTGTCTTACTAAGGCATCTTTATCTTTCTCTTGTCGTGGGGAAATGAGTCTCCTATCGCACGCCCGCGGCTGCCAGCTTAATTAATGGCGTTTTTTCTCGAAAAAACTCCAAAGTCCTTGGCGTAATGGAGGGCTGGGAATAATAAGGAGGATGTCTCCACGGGCTGCGGAGGTCTAAATTTTCATTGGAGGACACCACTTTGGGGGGCGGAGTTTCATCTCGAACGAATTTAGCTCCGACGGAAACAAAGGCCATTAGGCGTGAGCTAAGATAATTTGTATCACGGCCCGAAATCTTGGCATCTGCTGCCCCTGTTCATGTATTATTCCACACATGATTAGGAAAAGGATTAAGCGCATATCTAGTTTCAGCAAGGGAATCATAGGAAACTTGGAGGAGCTAGCAATGTGAAAAAGGCATAACAATGCTATTTTTAAATAAATTCAAGATTATATGTAAATATTCAAAATAAGTAAAAGAAAAATTATAAGTTTTCAATTCAGAAAATAACTTCTACACCGGAATAGGAGGCAATAATATATTGCTTCTGACTGGGATTCGCCAAACACAGAATGGTACAGAAAGAAGCAGTTATTGTAAGCCTCACTTGAGGATTGCTAGGTGAACAAGATTCGCTACGTTCCATTACGACACATTGGTAAGCGCTGCAAGGGAGGAGCATAATTCATGTGCAGCTCACATGAATTCACCAAAATAAACTTGTGCAACGAGAGAGGAGAAGTAATAGATCAGTAGATGGAAAATCAGCAGTCGAATGATGAAAATGGCTTTGAGTCGTTAAGGATTATCAATCATATGGGAGTAACGGAAAAGATAGCAGAGGAAGAGGGAAAAAGCGCCCAAAGGAATTTTCTGGGAATGAATGTGGGAAAAAGTAAACAGTGAATTTCGATGAATACCATCGGCATAAAATATGAATCAATTGTTTTAGCCATAAGAATAGGCCACCCACTTGCAGGGTAAATACTAGCTAAAAAAGGGAGAAACTTACTGTTGGAATCTACGAAATACTAGAACAACCATGAAAACCAATTGTTCGAAGGATAATACACTCGCCAATACCAATATTTTATATTTGTAGGTTATGGCAGTGAAGTATCATACTCCGTCAAAGAAACTTGAGTAATGTAAATATGATGGTTTCAGAGTTGCTTACGCTTCATGTAGATGCAAATGTTAATGGCAAATAAAAAATATTCAACTGGAAGAAAATTTGAGAAGGATTACCTTAGGATAATTGTAAGGATGATATTCACTTCTAAAAACCAACCAGTTCCTTAGTATAGAGAAAAATACATATACATATTACCTACCCTGTGAGTCTCCAGAAGGGCGTCTGGCAGGGGGGACATAAATAGAGGTTCCCGTGGAAACTTTGCAGAATAATTTCAGAAATTGCATAAATATATTGCAGAATGCATCAGATAATAAACAGGCAGATATACAAGAACTTAGTTTTTGAAGCAAAATTAAGACTTTCCATGGTTTCTTTAATTAATATGAGTAATTAAAACCTAAGAATTTTATCGGTGAATGATTTTAACATTATTATCACAGTAATGATTCCAACCTCCCATCAATCCCTGTGAAATACTCACATTTCCTCACTTGGCTCCGATTACGTTAAACCGTGCATTAAACTCTCCCTTCAATCGAATCCTTCAGGATCCTATTGCGGATTGTTATATTTTGACTAGGAAACACAAACGGAATGCCGAGAGCGTTATACTTTATCTCAGAGAAGGCCCAAACTGTGCAATCGCCCTAAAATGGTACTTTCAGAGTTAGTTCAAATAATTAGATATTGGAGATACTTAGCACAAGCGAGACAAATATTAATACATCAGTTCACCCATAACATTATGATTTAAACAGACAAGGGAACTTGAAAGACTCATACTTCAGTTCTGGTAGAAACGAATCTGATATGTAACAGAGCTTACGGTGGCTTACAAAAATGTTCTTTGTCTTTTTCTCAAGCCTTAACGATGAACCCAGTGATGTGTTATCTTTTTTCCAACCAAAAGCTAAATGGTGTTTGATTTTTCTCTTAATTATACACTAATATTTATAAAACTCCAAGAAAAGTGAATACGTTTATCCGTCAATGTATAAAATGGTGCTAACAAAATATGCGATTGTATATCATCTTCAAATTTACCTTGTACCAAATATGGGTTCAATTAGCACTAAAAAATAACTACTGGTAATAATACAACAGAAAGGATGTGAAGATAAAAATATAAATTTACTACTCATATGGTAATATTAAAAATGGGAATGAACTTGAAAGGGTCATACTTCTGCTCCGGAGGAAACTAATCTGAATAAAGGGCATAAAATGGTGGCTTACAAAATATTCCGTACTTATACTATGCTGGATCACCTATTGCTAGCACCAAATAGGCGAGGCTTTTCACAAAAACGCTGGCAATGAATCTAAAATGTGTCCGATTTTTCCACGTAATTAGATATTAGAAGCAATAAAAAACACGAGGGAAGTGAAGATACAAATATCCATTGTTATCGGAGCACCTTGACCCAATCTTCAAAGGTTTATTCTTCACGTGCCTACGCCTCTCGCTTCTCTCCGACCTCTCCCTCTCCAACGTACCCTTAAACCCTCCCACTCCCTCCCCCTCTTGCTGCCTCAAGCCACACCCGTCTCCTTTTCTCATCTCAAGGAACCCGCATTTCACATCACCGTCTCCCACCACCACCACCCTCTCATCCACCTGATTCTCCCACTCTATTCGCCCTCTCATCCCCAATCCAGACTCCACCACCCTCGACACACACCCCCTGCCAGCCCTCCCCGACCGCTCCCCCCTCCCCTCCCCCACCTCCCGGCTTCACCTCTTTCCTTTTAGCGCATACGGGGTGAATTTAGAAATGCCTCGTGGAACTCTATCCTCATATGTAAACCACCCCACGTTTACCCAGCAGCCTAACCTCCCCCTCTCCCAAAAGAAACCCTCCACCCCAAGACTTCTACCACCCTGGGCCCTCTTACTTCCTCCCTTCACGCCATTCCTCCTCGCACCATCTCCCTATTCCTCTTCTTGCCCTTTCTTTATCTCTCTATTCATCTTCCTTCCGCGCTTCCTCTCTTCGGCACCTTCCCCTTTCCATCCGCACGCTCAAAGTACTCCTTTCATGTCGTCCTTCCCCCTCCTTCCATAACTTTCCGTCTGAATTTATTCCTCCGTTCATTGATATTTCTTGCATATTGTTTCCTCTCTCTCTAAACTGATGCATGTGATAGACAATTTACCTACAAACTAAAATATATATATTCCATGTGCGTCTGTCGGTGGCATTAATAATAGCCTTTAAAAAGGGGATAAACATTTTTAAGTCACGTGATCCAAAGTGGCATCTCAATTGTCTCACATCACTGTATCGCATTTCTGCTTCACGAAGATTTCAGCAGGAAGGATTGAGTCATACCAGTTTTCTTTCTCAAAGGAAATACAAACATTTAATTTAGTCTCATATGATTAAACCAGCTGAAATTCACATGAAGACGCACCGGATCACTGTCAGCAATACCGTTTCGTGACGCCATGTGCCACATTCGTGACGTAGTGTTCTGACGCTGCAGAGCGCGCGTAGTGTTTAACAAGGAATATTTTCATTAAAAAAACGTTGTTAATGGACTAAATGTACGTCGAGTACATTTAACAATGTGATCTTTACATAAAAATAGCTTTAAAAAATAATGAGTTTCTTATTTATGCGTGTTAAGCCCGCACTTTTTAACCCTAAATATTAGGACAAAATTAAGGTGCACCATATTCTCGAGTGAATGGACGAATTCAAGGAAAATTACGACCACTGTTTGTCTTCGCATACCGTAGAACTATTCCTCTTCTTGTTCTTTCTTTATCTATCTATTCATCTTCCTTCCGCGCCATATTCAGCATTTTCCTCTTCCTGGCCTCATGCGCAAACTACTTTCATATTGTCCTTCTCCCTCCTTCCATAACTTTTCGTCTGAATTTATTCCTCCTTTCATTGATATTTCTTGCTTATTGTTTCCTCTGCCTCTACATACATCTCCCATTCTGTCATGCAATTCTTTCCACGAACTTCCTCCCTCCAACGCTTCTTTCCATTCTTTATTTCAGCAATACATCTTGCGCTTCACGCTGTGACGCATGCGTTATCTCTGGGGTATGATGCTCTTCCTTCCTCAAGGCCAAGGACTTGCGATTTCGACGACTGCGTAACCTTGCCAGAGTATCATGACGAAGATCGATTAGTCTACCCCATAAAAGGTGAGGGTTTCAGAATACTTTTAGGCGCGATGTAGTTTATCTGGTCAATTTTCTTGATCACAGGAAGTGAAAGATTGTAATAGAAGAACCAATTTGCGAATATTTTGGCTTCGTAGTGATTAAAATTAGGTAAGCATAAATAACTGCTGTGCGACCCGTTATGAAATGACGTCACACTCGCACCACCGATTTCCGGGTAACAACATAAAAAATTAAACTTTTATGGGAATTGGTGTAGGCAATAATTCCATTTTCCTCAAAGGGACATAAACATTGCACTTCCTGGCCCCGAATGTAAATTTTGATCATAAAAATATATAATTCACAACAGATGCAATGCTTAAACAAAACTGGGTCCATTTTCAGAATATATTTTCAAAAAAATTTAATAATTTCTAGTATCTAAATTTTCATCATCCAACTTATCTACCCACATACGATATTCCCCCTATAGTTGATTATATCGTCGAGTTAATACGTTTATGAATAAAAATGGAAACGGAAAACTTTCAAAATGAAGTCAAGTCTAATATTGGCAATTGTTGCCTCCTTGCAGTGCTCCTATATTCTCCTTATAATTTGACGGTAACTTTACGTAACTCTTGATTAGTCTAAATTTGTCTTTATTTTAATTGGCTCTCTCTACTTCAAACATTTATGAGCATCGTGGAAAAATCCCAAGATAAATTTGCTTAATCATTATCAGTATCTAACATCCTACGCAAGCGTAGTTAATCTAGACAAAATAAGTCTCGTATTCACGTGCAAGCAAATTAGTTACTATAATGATTTAAACTGGTAGTATCTGGTGACTTTACATCGACTTCTTGCTGGGAAAGTATATCAAATTACTTCAACATGGTTAAAAGTTATTAAGAAAGTATTAGCTGATTGAGAGCACTTGAGTGAAATTTGATAAAATTGAAAAATAATTATATTTGCTTGTTATTTATACTGCAATCTCATATCGCTGAATTTATAGCAGTGCATATTTTATCCATAAATAGCCCACGTCAACAAATCAATCACCACACGATTCTCTCTTGTAGCTTTAGTTTTATTGTCATGCTTTGGTTCCCATTTTCTACGTCTGTATCTCTACGTTCTCTACCAATTACCTTCCAATCGTTTCCATGGAGGTGGAGGATGGAAAAGTTCCAATTGAGCCATCATATGAGCTCGAATGAAATACATGGGTATTTATTCCGACAGGCTAAATCACTGTCAATTTACAGTAATGTCCGAGGAAAAATGAAAAATAACACATCATTGTTTACCAATGATTAAGGAAGAAATTGCAGAGCTATAATTCATTTGCGAAACTCACAAATGAATATTGAACACAGTCACTTGCATCGGTGAAAGGTAATTAATCTATATGCGAGGTTTTCTGAGAAAAATAGTAAAATATAGCGTTAGATTAGAACACATTGGGAAAATATTGAAAGAACATGCTTAGTATGAGATACTAAGGCATTGATAACTAATGTTTCAAATGCTATTATATGAAAAATGTTTTCAACTCATATTTTTAGAGGGCAGCCGCAATCGAATTGAATTCATTCTCCCCTCATTGTTACCTTATTAATAAGTTACGCAGACCATTTTTCTTCGAAGTAATCGACTTGATAGTCGTATTCACTATGTTTAACATCCAATATGTAATATTAAGGCATAGGGTAGAATAAAAAATACACGAATCAACTGCTCCAATATTCAGACTTGCATTAACAGCTGATATGCTTGGTGGGAAAAATTGTACGCCACTAATTTTTTTGCAACTTCACTGTTGGCTTATAATCAATCACTGGGGATATATATTTTTTCAAAACAGTCCCAAGTCGGGCACCATCTTGGACCACAGGCACGCCTTACAAGAAAAACACTCCACGAATTTCCGCCGAAATAAACGAAGAGGAAACAAGAACGCCTCGTCAGTCTCTCCATCGGGGAGAGGTAACATGGCAGGCGCGCGCACCAATCGCTTCACTCACTCTTTCCTCCTCCTCCTTACATCTTGGCATTCCGAGTGGAAATAAAGGAACAGAAAAGGAAAAATTCAACGCGAGGGCGATAACCACAAAGCACTCCGAAATCGAAACAGAAAACACACAAACTGAGAGCGGAACAGAGGAGATGAACAGGGTGAGTGAGCATGTGCGTTTGAGTGTTTATGCCTTCGCACAGTTTTCAACCGTCTAATGAAACAAAACGCTAGGTATAATAACACTAGGTACAATAAAAAAGCATAGGTATTGCCGTCATAATTTACGGTTCTGATAAAGAATCAACCTTTTTTAAGAACCTCATAAATACCCATTAATTTGATTTATAATCCGGGAAACAAACAACAGATGATGAAATCGATAGGCTGGATCTAGTCGTATCTACCTAAATCAATTACGGTGGTAATTGTCATGGTGATTTTATTTGATTTAGACAACACCTTCGACATAACAACCATTGAATAACGCAAACTGTCCGAATTTTCCCAGACATACATCTACATCTACGAAGTACCGTGCAAGCCACCACTAGGGTGTGTGGCACGGGGTGATTCCACACCAGGCATGCAGCACTACATGCAGCACCAGGCATACAGCATATGCATAGCATTTTTTCGCAGCCTGGACTATTTGGGAAGAATAAATAAAATTTAGAGCCTTCCTATCACCGGTTAAATAACAAATCAACGATAAGCAAAATAGGCGGCGAAAGATCAGAAAATTACGCGCCGGCCCAGCCACCTGAAGATTGCGGTTTTTGAGCCCTGCCTAGGGCATGGCTGTGTGCGTTTATCGGAAGTTATTTTGGAAGTCGAACCGTAACTGACAGAATTTGTGTCATCAGGTTAGGTCGGTGGGTTGACAAGGGAAGGATTATTTTGGGAATTAAGGAGGAGGATTGGAGAGAAAATCAACGCGGGGATTAGTCTACGCTTAGCGACAGGAGCCAAGGAGTCCACAATTTGAAAACAATTCTGACAGACAGAGTGCTGACTTGCAACTCTAAGTTCACTCCACATAGAGCCCAAGCAGGGAGCGGGGTTCCATTGAAGAATCTTCAACACTGCCGTGAGTTGAACTGCGACCTTCGGGATAGGAATGCCAGTACTCTACTGAGGTGATGGTAGGCGAAGTAAAATTGAGGAATTTTGACTATTGGATGAAGAAAGAATAAAAATATTAAATATTTCGACACGAAATATTTTAGTATTGTAGGAATTATGATGCTGTGTTAAAATAGAAACTGGTCAATTTACATGAAATAGACAGGTAGGCATTATTACTGCGCAGTCGCGTTTCTCCCTCCATCTCTTCAGCTGCTACTTGTTAGCAGTGTTGTGATTTGGAGGTTTTGGACGGTTTTAGTTGTTAGGACGTGAACTTTTTGTTTTTAGTTTACGAGTCTTGGTCGTGTTTCGGAAGAATTGATCAGAGGGGAGTGTGAAGGCGAATTTCGGGTGGGTATATCTAAAATGTGGATTTTGGTCATGTGGAACATTACCAAGTGTTTTGTCTTTATTCACAGCCAGTAATCTAGCAACCGCACCGATCTGATTCCCTGTTAGACAGATACATCGCATGAATATAAATAGATATTTGTAAAGAAAATGTTGGAAAAAAGACGAGAAAAATCGCAAATATTGACATGAGCATATAAAATGTGGGTGCACAAATGTTCAACGAATGTGCGTGAAAGCAAATGCGTGTGTTCACTATGCATGTGCGTGGGAGCTCGCGGCTTTTCGGTTAGTGGAAGGAGAAGAGGGTTAAGAGAGTAAAGTTGAGGGTAAAGGGGTTTGGAGAGGGAGGGGTAAGATTGGAAGGAGGCACCGGATAGGAGCTCAAAACCACATCCCCCTACTCGCTTCATATCCCCATTCCAAAATCCCGCCCACCCCACTTCCCTTCCCACATGCTCTCCCACCCACCAAAAAACAAGGTTTATTGAAAAAAATGCCGAATAAAGGGCCCGGGCACGCTCTTACCACTTCTGACTCTCTCTCTCGGGTTACTTCCATATAATCTTCATCCACCTCCTTCTCCCCCACACCCCACAGTCCTTCCTCCTCCTCTCCATGCGCACACCCCAGCCCCTCAACCAAACCATCCAACCACCGCACTTCCCTCTTCCCGTCCGCGAACCGACTACGTCGCCTTCACCTTAAAGGTGCTCCCGCTCGTAACTGCTTGAGTAAAGACAAAAGATAATGCATCTTACTTTTCCATTGATGCCATTAGAAATGCTGCTCTAACTGATAATATGTTTTATGCAGTGAAAACTAAAACACTAAACGCTTAACATTCCAATTATTAGAGTAATATACATTTTTGGTAATTAAAATTAATGTAAAATGACTAGTATCACTAAAATATGACAAATTCAAATAAACAAAAAGTCAAGTAATGAAAAAAAGAATGTTTTTCGAATATAATATCTTTCTTACATTTTTCTTGCCTGAAATGCTGAATGCAGCGGCATTTCTATTTTACAAGAACATTTTGGCATTTGTGACTGCTGTTATCAGCTTATGACTAAAAAATTAAGGCGGTTTGGTGCTAAATCTTCAAAACTGTTTAGCTTCCTGAAAAAACAGCATTTTGTAAGATTGCTGTTTAGTATTTCATGTGACTGTAGTAGAAAAAATAATATTTTTAAAGAAATTATCACTAGAAAAAATCCACCTGTACCGGAAATGCAAACCTTTTCATTGCCTGGCTAACCAAAGAGGAGACACTGGGTAGTAGTTCAATAAATATTTTATCAAATTCTGATCTTCCGAGCGTAACTCCGTCAGACGTTCCTCAGCAATTCCGTAAGATTCGTCCTTCGGTGAAAATGACTCCGGATCGTTCCTAAGATCGACCAAAAAGCAATACTGCATAAGATGAACTCTAATGCACTATTCCACTGCTTTAAAATGTAATTAATGAATGCGGTATCTACGTTTTGAATGACTCAAATTACAATTTGGAATTTCTGGTTGGTTTCTTACGACAGTGTTTGACAAAAGAGACTAAATATTTTTAATTTTCGGCAATAACATTTTTGTACACACATTTTCCTAGATTCAGAAGCCGACCACCGCGCCATATAAATCGAAATAACGTATTTTTGACTTAAATTATTGCACTGGATTGTTAAAAAGAAAAAAAAATTGATAGGCAGGAGTCTAATTTTGTATGTCATTCAGTTCCTTGCAGAATTCCTTGAAGAATCTTATAAACAGATTTACGCGGAAATGGTATTTCAGTTATTTGATACGTTACTATTATTCCCTATTTTAACCAATTCCCACAATCAGCACCACATAATTTTAAGCTCCATTTGCGAAAAAAATATTAGGGAAACGAAGGATTTTGTCGTTTGTATCAAACAGAGGACGGGCTTTACTAAAAGTAGTCAAGATATGAATTATAAGAAATACATAAGAAATGTGTACAGTAGATCCACGATGGATGAAATCTTTTCCAGTTCCCCCATTCCTTCTCTTCTATCTTCTTCTCCGAGCCTCCTCCCGGCAGCCCATACCCACAGCCTTCCCTCCCCTTTCGACCGCCCACCTTCTCTCTCCTCCTCCCAGCTCCCCCCAGCCCGTCGCGAGACGAAGCGCTCTCGTACCGACTCCATTTCCCTACTTCCTAAACTCCTCAAGATCTTCTCTCAAACTGCTACCCTCTTCAGCGGAGATACCCGCTGCGGGGCCACAGCCGCACACACATCCTTTCCACAATTCCCCAGTTTCCACCTTCCCTCCCTCTTCTCCCCCCCCCACCCCAGCCGCCACTCACCCCCTCTCCCCCCTCGGGTGACGTATTCGATCGGGGGTTGGTTTCCCCTTTCTGCGGTGTGGACTGGGGTTGGGAAAGGGGGTTCATACCCCATCCATCCACATTTGCAACCATCCCCCCTCGACTAACAAGTCTCCCGGTCTAGAACTCACAAAAAAAAACCACGCAACACCTCAGAAAATTCCAAAGGATGATTTTGAAAAGGTTATCATTACTTAGGAAGCTGCTTGTTCAAGGAATTTACGCGGGTACATTTATGCATTCATAGGACCCAAAGTAAAGAGAGAGTCATTGTATTTAACACAATTACGGGCTAATTATGAAAAGAATATGCTATAATATTCACTACTTATGAAAATAGTATCCCATAAGTGTACGTCTGCAGAGATTTTCCATGCCGAACATATTATTTGACTAATTACTCATGAAATGAAATGCTTTTAGTAAAAAAATGGAAGATTCAGAAAGTTATTTTTTTCTATCATAACCTAACGTAATTCCTTCAATATATGATGGCATGAAGATTTTTACGTTAGGAAATGACATAGCAGTAATATGACGGGTCTAACAAGTCCGCAGAAAATCACTGCAATCACCTAATTCAATAAGCAAAGTTTGATGGAATTAGCGCTACTCTCGGCTATTCGCGCCGAAAAAATGAATTATTAACAATATTCGTCAACACATCTGCATTTTTCATGCCTTTGATTTACTGTTTAACATATCCCATATTATATTGACAAAATTATTAATTTTGAAAGGCAAAAAATGAAACGTGAGACTTAATTTGTCCTGATTCATGGAGTAAAAAAACATTTAATGGAGGTTGGATTTCGCTTTCAGTTTTATTGCTAAAATATAAAATCTCCAGCGTATCAGCGTACATGCAGTCAGACTTTGACAAGTTAATGTAAGGCAACGAAGATGGGTATTTCTTTATCGACCCTCCTTATAGATAATTGAAAGTTCTACGGCCGTTAAACAGTTGAAAGAAAATTAATTCCCCAAGGAATTCCTTGGGGAATTTATTTTCTTTCAACGACACTCCTTTTATATTTTATTTCACATTAATTCATTTTGCAAGCAAAAATTGCATTAATTCGCTAAAAACAAGACAAATTAGCCCCTTCGTTGTATTGATAAACTCGTCTCTTACATGCACCTGCTTTTATTCGACTATTACTAATTATCTGCATTTTCATATAAACAAGAGCCAACGCCATCAGAAATTTAACCTTTCCCTCCGATTAGCCAACTGTCGCCATTACGCCAATGTTATTTCAAGCGCGATTTCAGCAAAATTGTGTCACGGAAAGGAAGAATTCTATCGACGTAAACTGACGGAGAATAAAATTCACTACAAGCATCTCGAGAAAAAAAACAGGACTTACGCGTCATGATCTAAACTTCTGCAATCCTTCCCGTTCAAAATGTTGCTTACTCTCAACGCACTTGAGCAGCGATCGTACTCGGATTTTTTTCTGCTCACTCAGCGTTTTCTTCTCCTACACGGCATGGAGCGTTTAAGAGCGCGGTTCGGCACCCAGCAGTTTTTAATTCTGAGGACAAAACCCTTATCGTTCCGGATATTTCAGGTAAGTATTGGTTTTCCGTTTGCGGTGACCCGGATATCCCCTGTCGAACATGAATGCATGAAGTGCAGTCGTAAATTGGGCGAGTAAAAAATTGGAATTTCCTGTATGCGAAGTCGTAAAACGTTATTCAACGGCTTAAGTTACACGTGTAAAAGCCATGTGCATGGAAAGTTGAGACTGCTTGTAATGGTATCCCTCTCGGCTCTAAACTAAAGTAGGTCGGTCGTAATATAGTTGGGTGAATGCATCGCATAAAAGGATTTAGCATAGACAAAACGCTCCTTAGAATTCATATTACGACGACTCTTACCAGAATATTATATTTTAACACTCGGTGCTCTCTTTGAATTCTTTAGAAGCATAGGGAACGAATTCCGTTTTTTTTAGGTTTTGTCAAATGATTTACCTAGTACTTCAACGGAGAGCATAATTTTTCTCAGTTATAATGAATGTCGAAATTTAAACAATGAATAAATAGTGTTCTTCCGCTTCCCGGTATGGCGTGGTTGTTCCAGACACAACTTCCATGAAGTAATAACTCGGGTTTTCCCTGGTAGAGTATGAAGCCTACTTGACACTTCGCGCATTCCAAATTTTCTAGATGGACGGTGGTATTGAATCATCAATATATTTTGCCTATACTTTCATAATAGGAATGTGGCCAATCTTAAATGAGAGAGTACTCATGAGAAATGTATGTTATTTAGTAAATCAATCGTATTACTAACACAGGTGTAAAAGTAATATAAAAACCACAAGACTTTAGGAATAGTACTATTAAGTAAAAAGTTACAGAAAAATCTTCATGGACAACGACTCGATATGGCTGAAATCACCAAAACTTAATAGCTTATATGAATGCTCAAACTGCACCCTCAATGTCTGATTTCGTATCGGCAAAATCGTTTCAATTAGAACCTCTTGAAAGCTTTACACTTCCTTGAAAGATTGATATATTCTTAGGTTGATAGATTGAGGTTTGTAGGGTGTATCGACGGATTATGCTAATTTGGAACCCTCACACTCATTATTTAAAAGAAGCTCAATCTGTCAACGAAGCACAAATTTTACTAGCTGCATGCACCAAAGTCGAGCTTCACCGTGATATAACGAAATAATTAATGGCGCATTTTCCTGAACATGGTAGATGCACTCGCAAAGCCAATCCTGAAAGATCTCTAATAAGTACGCACGTAGAGAGGATGAGCGGGACTGCAAGTTTGGGTTCCGTTCATTCCTACCCCAGTGTTCGTCCTTCCCACCTCTTCCATTCAGCCTTCCTCTCGCCCACAAGAAGCACGCACGCATCGACCTTCCCACCAGCACACACAAGACACCCTATACACAAACAAAGCACGGCTCTCAGCCCACCACCCACCCTCACCGCCTCCTCCTCTTTGCATAAGGGACCACTCATCGCGAAACCATCCTTTGGTGCGCCTCTTCAACGGGGACGAACACCGACTTTCCATCAAGGCAACTCGGGTTCGATAACCCCTCGAACGGGCTTATGCCGGGGTAAAAGATTTTTTATACATTTTTTCCTCTCCTTCTCGTCGCCCGGAGAAAGAAGGCACTCTTTCGGGAACAAAAAGTGGGTGCTCAGCAGTTTGCATAGTCCGAGGGCAAGTGAAAAGGGGTGCGCTGAGCGGAGGACGGTCGGAGGAAAATTACGCCCGAAGCGCTTGGGGATGGTTTACGAGTTGGTGATCGAGCGGGCGAAGGAGGAGTAATGGGATGGCTCCGCGGAGGAAATGGTAGAAATTAGATACACCACACTACGCTCGCAAGTCAGAAACGGATGGAGTTCGATAGGGTCAATTTCCTCAATGGATTGACATTTCAGACTAATCGATGGCTTGTATCATAGGGTAAAATATTAGCAAAGGAAGAGAACTGGCAGTGACTTGGCCCAAGAAAGTGAAGCCAAATCATTTTGCGAAAAATTATCCATCCATATGGATATCCTGCAAAACATGTCTACCTTCCGGTACAGGTAGTTAATATGGAAAAGGGGTTACCTCTAGTAATCTAGTATCGTTAGAAAATGCTGTTTTTTATTTGGTAATTCGATTCGGTTCACAATTGTTTTGACAAATCATCAAGGTAAAGTGATAATTCTTGGATTAATTCCTCTAATTTCGGCGTAACAGCATAATAATGACTGATTATCGGCGAATTAACTGATCCATACCGGAAGAACAATCGCGCATTTGAGTAGCCTCGAGTATTTTTCAGCGTTCTGGAGCCCTTTCATCCATCTTTTTTCTTCTATAATCCATGTGTGAAAGAGTGGATGCTTCCTTTCATACATACATACATATCTATTTGCTTTCGATGTTGAGGGCGAATTTTCTGAAACTGACGCAAAAATATGTTATCTTGCAAACTTATGCGTCGTTTTGAATATTTGGACAAATGAAGAAAAGTAAACATCATGCACATAATAACGAACTCATGATCAGATTTTTACTGAAACAATTTCATAAATTTTAGCAAAATGAGTAATGAGGTGATTAACTTGCTTACATAAGATGGTCTGCAGCATGAAAGAGCTCATGTGAGACTGTGGCATGTAAAAATTGCATTTATAAAGGCTACTGCATTTACGAGTGCACTTTCAATTTCAACAAAACTAACCACCTTTTTCCTGAAACATTCTATATTCTTAAAATGGCATAATATTATCGATGGTATTTTAAGTAAGAAACTATTAATATAGGATGCCAATGAGCGGAGACTGAGGTGAAAATAAAAGTGAGAAAAGTAATCAGGAGTAAAGGGAGATAAAATCTGAGCGAGATTAGCTTATTCTGCACACTCATTAAGACTACATATTCGAAGAATCTAAGCACCTAAATTCGGGCGCACAGCAGGGGCATATATATTTTAAGCCATATGGTTCTTGTCCGGTAAACCTATATCATGTATGGTTACTTGTCAAGATACACTTCGATGATAGAAAGTGATCTAGTAGTTACGCCAAAATCTTTCAATTACATCATTTATTACCAGATTTCCATCTCGGAGAGTTCTGTTTTTCATCCATTTTAATGTACATGCAAACCTTTTTCTATGATAAGATATATTTCGCTGCTGTTTCTAAGCCCATTTTACATTAACATCATGGCTTTACAAAAATTGCAGATTATGTCCAAAAGATGATAACATGAAATAAGTTCTTTATTTTCTTATAAGCTGAAATTAGCAACTTGATTGACTAGAGTAACTATTTGAAACCGAAGACGATTACGAGTACATGATACTAAATAGAAATTAGCTTACTTTTAACCCTCATCTGTGCAAAAGCAGCTTAATTATAGGTGATCACCAAAGGCTGTTGAATACACGAAGAATTTATATCACAATGATACTAATTCAAAACCAAATGAAAAAAATTGGAATAGGTAGGTACATAACTCGTAAATAAAGTTACATTTTTTCTAATACTTTCGTTCATGGCGAAGATATTCTTTTTTGGTTATGAAAAAACATCACAATGCCAGAAATACCAAGTATACGCATAATCTTACTGTAAGTATACTATTATAGTTGGCTTCTACCAAGAATTAGCTTACGATAGTTTGAAGAAAAAAGATACATATACCTCCTGATATAAGACTTTGCCGTGAGTCAGCGTTTTTGAAAAAGACTCAAAGCCGAAGGCTTGAATCTGGTAAGAGCTAAGGAAGCAATAAGAATACGAATGAGTAAACATGTTTTCCGGAAAGATTCCTATATGAGTGACTTTCATTAAATCTGATGAGACAAAATTAGAAATTTAATATTTGATAGCAAATATTGGAATAATTAAATAATACCATGTATTAAACATCATTAAGCTATAAAAAAATTCATAAGATGTGAATTTAACGATTTTACTTTACGTTTTATCTTTGCCTAATATGGCGGGAGCGACAAAAATTCTTACGAAAACAGTATCACTCAATTTACTGCTCAGAGAGTTCAACTGTAACGGGGACATGAAAGGAAACTATCATCGCATTGCAATGAAATGGTAACAGCATCCTTTAAGAATTTCATTTTTAGTCCATGAAGAATTGAAATTTATAGCATTAAATAAATAATAAGGAATTAAGGAACAGCGAAACGACATAATTATGGAAGTTCTCGCCTCCTCAACATCAGTAGATCCAATCACAATCGTTACTATGCAGATCTCGAACAATTTAGCAGCATACTGGTGCTTCACTTTCAAATATTCATCCCGAAGAAAAATAAACAGTACAACTTCACACTTATCAAATTGACCATACTAATTCAATGTCTTTAATGACATTCTCAAAGTAGGTAGGTACTATGGATTCATTCACAATATGGGTCATTGACACAACAGTCATTCAAATCGATTGGTCAGTGAAAAAATAGTGGAACTGAGCAAAGTATTTCTTTTGCAATATAATAAATGTGGCCCAGTCCCAAGAGCTAAGGCATGGATATATCAATTCAACGTTTTCATGAGAATTTGAGACAACATTTCAGGAAATGACCATATGCAAACATTCAAAAGGATGTACGTAGAGATTTTACAGACAAATCATGAGTAATTAGATCTATGAAAGTACCACATATTAAATTAGATGTCATGACTATTCGCTCTCAGGCGCTCGCGTGATATCTTAAAGGAAAAACACGTTAATCTTAACTTTCGACGTCCAAAAACGAAACGATCTTCCGCAGATCCTCATGAGCCTCTCACAAGACTAAATGCCGAATGGCCGCAATGGCGGTAAAATATTCCCCAACGAAGAAGAAGAAAAGACGAGGATTTTTTCCTCCACAGTTAAGTTCATTGAAATTTAGGACCGAATGACGAGAGTTACGGAAAAATAAAAAAAATTAAAAAAGACCTCCTCACAGTTGTTGTCATCGAATAACGTAGAAGCGAGCAGGCAGGAGACACAACACGCACGCGGTAGGCTAAAGGCGGCGATAATATTCCAAGAAGAAGAATAAAAAAAGAAAGAAAACAAGGAGAGAGCGTTGAAGGAGGCTACTACGACGAAGGACGAAGAAGAAGAAGGTTTTCATTTGGGCGTTAGCAGTAAGATGGCGGACGGGAAGATGTCGCTGGGAATATAAGGGGCCTCCGCGGGGGAAGGAGTAAGATGGGCTGGGGGTTTGGGGGAGGATGGGAGGGGGGGTGGAAGGGAAGTGGCAGGGGATGAGGGAGTGGTATATAGAGTGGGAGGAGGAGAGACGAAAGTTAGAAAAAGAGAAAGGGGGAGGGAAATTGGGAAGAGGGGTGTAAGGCGAGGGGTGAGGAAGGAGGAGGCGTCGTTCTAAGGGTAAGATGCGGGGGGAGGGGGGGGGAGTAGGTGGGTGGAGAGAGGAGGAGTGAGCTCAGCCTTCGAGATTCCGCTATCGATTTTATTTGCGACCGGGGGCCCCTCGCATGTGAGAGTGTAGATGGCAGGGTGATCGGGGGGTGTGTTAGTCGGGCGCGTACATTTCCCTATCTTCCCTTCTCTCCTCCTCGGTGCCACTCCCTGACTACCACCTCCCCCTCCTCCCTCCCACCCCCCTCTCCGCCTACTCCTTTATTCTCCCCCACCCTCACCGCCACCCACGCCCACCCAACCCACCCCTCTCCGCTTATAGCAATCTCCCTTTTATTTTTCCCTTCTCCCTCTCGGCCCCCCTCTCTTCTTCCCTCCCCCCGCCATCCCTACGCGATGCAAGAGGATCGTCACGGCCGTTTTCATCAAGGGGGGGTAGTATGGGGGGGGGGGGAGGAGGTTGGAAGATCGCAATCGCCATTACATCCACGAGCGTGCAGCGTCGCCGCTGGAGCGAAATGTGTGCATGCGCTCACATGCGTGGTAACGCGATTATAAAGGCAATTTTTTTTTTAACAAGAAGCATTTCCTTGCGCAGTAAGGATGCATGAATAGGGTGTGCGGTCGTGCACCGCGCGGCGTCGCGTCGTGCACCGCCCATTACGATGAGAATCACACGGAAAAATTCACTCAAGTATGGACGAATGAAATAAATAAGTCCCCGCTCTAATTCGGAGCCTTAACATTATGCTGGGAGGGATAATGTACCAGCGAATTCTGCAGTCTGATACACGAATTAGGTGTGCAGTCGAAACTGTGACAAGTGGAGATTGCTTTGATGACTGCGCGAATTCAAGTATGATGGAACAAAGCTTCTGCTCTGATTGGGTGTTTTAACCTTAAAGGTTTGTTTGCACGATACATGCAACCGCGCGGGTACATATGGGAACACTTGCGCGAACACGTTCACTGAATTAGAACGGGCTATTTTATAGAGGTGGATCCATGCATTCGCGCAAATTGCTGTGGTTACACGATGAATTTTAGAAGGGACATGCATTTTCACATGAGCCCGCGCCGGTAAATGCACCGTGTAAACAGGCCTTTAGACCATTTTAAAAGAGGAACATCCTCCCACAGTGTGATGCATGAATAGGATGCGCAGCTACAATTGCGCCGTGCAAAGCAGAGGATGATAAGGAGAGGACTTTAAATAACTGCACGAACTCATGAATGACTTCGGAAAATTGCCCCTGCTTTTATAAGGTTCATCAATCCCTGCAGTTTCGAAAGCGCAAAGTTATCTTCTCCGTCTACTTCTCGCCGTCAGTCGCCTCTAGTAAGCATTGAAACGTTTTAAAATTATTACCAGGGCAAGATCAATAGCCCAAGTCTCATTCATAGCCATATTTCCCTCGAAATGGAATCATCTGTTTGGCAAGGTTATTACCCACTTAATGAATATACCACTCCGTTGAAATAAATAAGTTGATTATTGAGCAACAATTCCACGATTTAGTCGTTCAAAACATTGATTGCTCATGAAAACAGTCTAAAGTTGTTTGCATTCGTTTGAGTCACGCACCACTTAACTCTTGGTGGCGCAAGGTAATGCCGCTAGAAACTGCTCAATAAAACGGCTAGTGCAAAGCGGCCGTAAAAGATATGTAACACCAGGCGAAAACTCCGGAGGATCGCATGGTATGGAAACTAGAATCTGGTTCCCCGACACGAGGGTTCGGGTTCAAATCCCTTTAGTGACGAAGAAATTTCCTTGAAATACTAATCCCTACTCGAGTGTCTTGTGTGTACTTCCAGTGTGGTACTCCGTCATTCGGATGGGAGGTTTAACCGTGGTTCCCTTGGCACCTTTTGTTAGGAGTAGGCTGATGTCCGCTCCAGGTTTCTAAATTGTCCTTCTCCATATCCCCAGACATACCTTCCCTTACCAACTTACACACTAGCCTTCAATGACCTCAGTTGTCGGTCGCCTCCCCAAATTAGCAAACGAAAACCCCTTGCGGTGAATGCCATGGAGATAAGATTCGTGACGGGAATAAAGGCCCGAATTACTCAACTAAGGATGCTCTCCATTAATACAAAAAAACTATCAAAAACAACAAATGATGTTGTTTTAACAACACAATGCGCACTATAGTTTCAGCAAAATATGGCGCCGGTGCGCCCGTTTTTGTTCCAACTTAACTATCAATGCGTGTGATTAATTAGAGTAGTACATACCACACGGTATCGTGTGACTCATAAAAGCAATATATTTATTCTGGAGACACTAAGTTACGTTGAACGGCTGGAGGAAACAACAGAAACATTGACACTTATATCCTACGAATTTCGAAGGCTGAGAATTTTGCATGTCGTAAGCTACCCATATCAAAGCGAAAATATATGACCACATGGTGGTTCCAAATATATCATTTTGATACTCACATGCCTCTTGACACAGCGCTTCAAAAAGCAGTGTAGTAACGGTTGCAACAAGGAACTCTTCCAGAGAAGGTGACCTTTTTGAAGGGCTTTCAGGGATGTGGGTAACCTTAAGCCAAAAGTATTAGTTCCTAAATATATCGCAGATAGTTTAGAAAACGTAAAAGAGAAGGATTTATATCAATGCTTCTCAATATTATGAGAATTAAATACAAGCCAGAAAAGCTTCGATTTTATTTATATCTCACACAGTTCCTGATTTAAGGAATCCGTTTTCAACTTTCGCAGTTGCCCCACTGTCGATACCGTCTTACAACTAATAATGGCAGGGATAGAAAATTATTACTATGGTATATACAAACAAGAAGAGCAAATGCGTTAATTAGCCTGAAAGTTACTTTCCACCTTCAAGTAGATACGAGATACGATTCATATAATTTTGCAGAGCTAATTTTCAATACAAGGTATCGTTCCACTTTTGTCTGGCCTGGAACCTGCATTTGTTGCAATTCCATTTACTACCATACTCACTGTGGGAATCTATTAGGACTATGCTCATTTTATCTGTATATTGAAATCTGTTAAATAATATATTAAAGATTGGAAAACGACCGAAGGTGTCAGGGTTTAAAAGAAACCCCTACCATAAGTTGCACACAGCTCAATAATGTTGATTAATAAACCATGGAGTCGAGTTGCTGTATAATACATAAGATGATCATAATTGACTATAAAAATATGTCCAATAAAAGAGTTCTCTTATCCATTTCGTTAGATTTCGTCCTGCGGCAATCGAAGCATCTTAAAGTGCGCTTTTTTTGCAATTAATTCTTAAAACTCAGACCGCGATAAAATAGCCTAATTACATATATAGATAGTTTCCGTAACGGGAGAGAAAACGGTAGAAATGGCGACGTAACCATTCGGGAAAGGGACTCATCAAGCAGCTGCTCCCATCTGACGGAGTCAAATGGAAACATGTATAAGAGAGCGCTGGTATCGCGGGTAGCGGGGAAGCAAGGTGGGGTGGCGGCGGTGGTGGAGAGGGAGTGGGAGGGGGAGGAGAGGAGATAGCGGAGAATGGGGGAGAGTAGGGGAGTGGGAAACTAAAAAAATAACAAAAAGTAAAACTTTTTGGGAGGGGATAGTTTCGGGGGGTGGGGCTATGGGGGACAAGACTGAGGTAGGGGAGGATATGGAGACAAAAGGGGAGGTGGGAGGGATTAGGAGTGTGGAGGGGGGTAGGGGGAGTCTAACGGGGTAGGGGAGGGGAAGGAGTTGAGATTGTCCCCAGGGGTGAAATACTCTCCACAAAAAGAGAAGGAGCTGCCTCTCTTCCTCCTCATCCCTAAGCTAAACCCCTTTGCTACTGCAAACACCCATACACCACCTTGCACACACACATACCTCGCCATCTCAACTCCCTCCACACCTCTTCCTTCTCTCCCGTGCCCTACCCGCTCTTGCCCCGATCACAAAACACCACCACCTTCCTGCCCCGGTTACTCATAAAGGAGGGACGGAATATAATATGAAAATCAATTCCCTAATAGCACTAGATATTTACCACGGAATCTCTAAAATGTGTTCTACGTACATCTAGGAACATATACCTAGTGATAACTAGTATACATACCCAATACATAAATTAGACACTTGATTTTCAACTTTTCTTACATAAACAAAATATCTGATCTTTATATTTATAGAAACTACTTTTTGTTTTAATGAGTTTATACCAGGCAATATTGCATTAAATGCACAAATAGACTTTCTTCGAAACTATATTCTTTACAGCACTTGAGTGGCTCGTATAAGCTGTTTTCGGGCACTGAAAGAATGATTACTCCAATTCAATATTCTCTGCGAATACATAAAGTCGAGGCAGATTAAAATATAGCATTAGTACAATCATTGAAAAATTAATATTTTATTACATGAAGCCTTCAGTGCACTGCCCACTTAGCAAAAAAGATAAGCTCAATTAAGAATAAATTATCATGCATACAATGAATCCCAATAATATGATCGAAACACATTTCTTTTAAGTTCATTGAAACACTATCAATGCATAATTCAACTACTCAGATATAAATCATTCTGTTAGACACTTAGTAAATATTCTATGCTTAGTAGGTTAAACTATAACAAAAAATATATTTTATATAAAAAAGAGGCCATGCAGAGGAATCATCTTCATGTAGTAAATCAAGTAAATGCTATACATGCCAAAATTAGATTTATAGTACATTACATACTACCATTCGAATCGCCCCGGGGTAAAAAAATATCTAAGGGTCAGCCTGAAACTCACATGATCTAAAATTTTCAAGTAATCTTAGCCTATCCTGCAGCTTCCGACCCTCAAGCGGCTCTCAACCAAAGTAATAATGAACGAGGAAACATTGCATGGGGTTAAAGAATTTTCCGACCTGTGAAGCAGATTCATCGAAAATAGGAGAACCAAGAACATAAGTCGTAGGATAAACCAAGAATGTGTGAAATTCGCATTGAAATAATCATTCTCATGGACTGGGGTTCGATCCTCTATGCCCCAAATTCGCGTCGGTGATATAACCAAGCAAGCTATCGCAGGGAATTTCATAACGGGGGATCTGGGTTCGAATATCCAGGAGAATGATTTGTTTTCCACTTTGAATTTCACTAATTCGAGTGTCCCTTAGCGGGTGGTCCTGCTCATTTCAGACTGCTTCGCAAAAAACTAGAATAAGCCAAGTTAAAGAGTTTATTTTAGCATTTTGTAAAAAAGAAACGCATATTAACTACAAACAACCTCAGTTGGTGAACAAAGAACCGATTACTAAAAATGTACGTATGAAGTGTAGACCTGAATGGGTTTGAAACTGGGACAATGGTGAAAAGGAGACAAGTCTTATGAACAGTGGTGCTGAAAATAGAATGGCCAAGATCAGTTAGACAGATAATATGACAAACGCAGAAGTTTATCAAAGGGTAGGGTGGAGTGATACGTCTGTAGATGTATTCAAAAAGAATAAGGCTAATAAAACATTCTACGTCATGGGAAGTAACTGAGACAATTTTGGAGGTAATGGCGGAGAGAATGAGATGTCAAGGAAGGTATATGGAGCAGATACCGGAAGATGTTGAGTGTAACAAATTCACAGAGTTGAAAAAAAGAGGGAATAGTACCGACTTGGAAGATTTTAATAGGTCATTCTGAGGATTAAGCACTTAAGAAGAGCTCATATGACCAGTTCAAATTGAAAATGAGAAAGCGAAATGCAGAAGTGGATGCAAACTATTTAAGTTCGAGTCCTTTCTCTGCCACGTCAACCAGCTCAAGCTGAGAAGACGTAATCCAGATGCACACATGCGCAGTGACCATTCCTGCAGGCCTTAAAGATGAATCACAAGAAACAAAATTTGTACAGTACAACAAAATCGATCGCAATTTAAAAAATCTTAGGTGAAAGATGGTTCTGGCGTAGAAGGTGAACCATTTTTGGACTACATAGATTATGAAAATTAAAACTCCATTTGTCAATGGAGAAGTATTCCCACCAGCTGATTCCACCATTAGGTGGTTCTGGACAACCTACTCTGTACCTGCAACCCAAGTTACGCCCTGTCCCTATGTTCATTGTAAACCGAGCCTATCCGATACTAGAACGATTCTGAAACTTGTGCATTAGTTTTCATAACCAGCTATTTTTGGTCAGATTCCACCAAATACACATCTCCATTACTTCAGGCTTAGTTATTTCCGATTTCCTGAAAGTTTATGCCTCATATTCAGTGAAACATGCTTTCCAATAAACGTACTGGTGAATATTTTTCTGATACCTATGATAGTATGGTAGCTACCCTATTGTTGTCTATTTTTATGCCAACTATAGCATTTTCTTTTCCATCCCATAGTTCCATTCCATTGTTTTTGGATGTCAACAAAAATCTTTCTGGGTTTATTGCTAAAACCTTTAATGGTTTTAATAAGGTTAGGATTCAAAAGATTGGAATTACGGAAAAAGGCGAAGATTTCAGTCCTCCTATCATTTTTAAAAACCCACTGGATACGAGAAGACGAACGTCCAGGACCTACTCAAAACCTTTACAGCTCCCACCTTCCTGCCATTTGTACATTTCCTAAATCTCTCCTTTCGCCCAGACTAAATCTTTCCGGACTTACTCCCCTTACCTCACACTACTACGCTGCTCTTTGCGTCCCTAAAAGTCCTTTTAAGGACGTCTAATTGAACGAGTGCATTGGAAGCTTTTCCTTCCCGCCCCCACCTCTGTCTGTTCCGGAAATTAGGGCGTGGAACGACATTGCCTTAGCTCTTTTTTAATCCTTTGCCGGGCAACTACGTTTCTCGCTATGAAATGGACTCACCTCTAAGCTTCCTGAACACCCACCTACCCGGAAGAACTAGGGAATGCAAAAAAATGCATTTCTCGACTTCGTCGTTCCAATTTTCTGCCCTGCCTCATTCAGTCTCTAATGCCTGAATCAGAGACTATTATTCACGAAATGTACGTCATTATCCGGAGCGTTGCCCACGACGAAATTTGAGATAATGAATCAAATTCAACTGCATAGGTCCTAAAAATAATACTACCACAAACTTCTTAGAACTTACCGTACTTGCGAGATAATTTTCTGAAAACAATTTCTGACAAAAGGAAATATGAATATCATTATTTATTTCCACGATCCGATTCTACAGTTGGTTCTTAAATACCGCAAAATATTGAGGAGAAAATATCAATTCGTTTTAAAAATAGAGTTTGAACGGTATATACAACTATTTGAAAATAAAGCATGAATTAAAAATACGTTTTTGGCAATGAATGCAGCAGAAAAGAAATGTTTCTACAGGCATGGCTGGTTAAAATCCTAGAGTGTTAAAAAAATGAAAATTAATACACTTATACGCGGAAATACCTATGCAGTTATTTGTCAATAAAATTTTTCTAGGGTCGAAAAATTTGGCAGATCGATGTGAAGCAAATACCAATCAGACTAACATGCATAAAATATCATAATGCTAACATTCGAGGTCTTAAAAATAGAAACAACGTATGATAAACACGAGAGGAAAATTCAACGAAACGATATGAGAATGACTATTTCTTATGAAACCAACCTTGTAAATATTGTAAAATTGGCACTAATAAATGGTAAAAATTACTATGTAAACAAAATTTTCAAGATAAAATTATGAAGTAAGATTTATGTTCCATGAAAAGTAACTCATTTCGAGTACTACGTTCGATTTGTGGGAAATAAACGACGTCTTAAAAAGAGTGAGAAATTATGATAAGCGATCGTGATTCAGAAAAAGACACTCAAAACTGTGCGTACAAAAATAAATGAAAAGAATGCATAACTTTTGAGATAAACATAACCAACGATATATAACAAAGGGATGGAATTCGCGATGAAAACAAAAATTTGACTTGAACAGGGTTCGACTTCGGATCTCCCAATTTCCGGTCAAGTGTATTAGCCAGTGGCTACACTGTCATTGGCTAACACTCCCGAACAGAAATTGGGAGATATATGTATCACCATCCGCGTATTATATCATTTGTACATTTTGCAGTCATTTAGAATCTCGGGCAAAGCAAAAAACTGTGAGGCATTTCTGTCGCGTTACAAACGAAAGTCTCGTAAAGTTTTGAAAGATATTACCTATCGTCGTGGAACAAAAAATATCGACTGATGCGAGTCAAAAATTGTACACTGACCACTATAAAGTTTATATTAAAAATGACAATTTACAAAAAAAAAGACAAAATATATGAAATGTTAAAGTTTAGAGGTTGATTTGAAGGTTTCCTTGGCGTTTCAATTGAGTTTTAACGGGTGTTATTCCGCGAGACGATGGCAATTGGTCGAAAGGGAAGATGAGCGTTGACTGGATGCCATTGAGATTTGAGTTTGGAGAAGTATGGAAAGAGTAAACTTGGTAGAGTGGAAGAGAAATGAGGAAGTTATTGAGGCACGTAGAGGAGTAAGTGAAGCTGATAACAGAAATTAAAAAGAGGCCGAAAAAGGCAGGATACAGTGTAGAGGGGTCACTACATGAATAGGATGGCGGGGAGGGGGATAAGGATGTTAAGTAGGAAAGGGATTGGAATATTGAGCATGCAAAAGATACGAAGAGCTGAAAGATATTTAGCAAATAAAAATAGTCAAACGTAGAATAAGCGGTAGAAACTTCCTGAGTTTGAAGAAAAAATAGGCCGAAACATCCATGGACCCTCCACTCGTTTGGTAGAATCTATGATGATGGTATCCCACCATCAATACCAAACCATCGCTGGATAAATATCGACCAAGGGACCCCAAGAATCGATGTTTTTAGATTATCGATGCTCATGCCTACACAGCCAGATTGCGACTTGCGACTCCTTCCCACCCTTGAGTAACGTCGCGGGCTCTGAGACCCACCCATGGTTTTTCGGCCACGAGACGAGAGCAAAAGGGGGTGTGGGCCTGTGGTGATAAATGCGGGTGAGACCGGAGGACGCTTTGGAGGGTAACGTTTTTGTGTGTGGAAGGTTTTGGAGATGAAGGGGGGAGGGCGAGAGATGTGGCATCGCAATAAGCAATTTCATCTTGCGAGAGGCGCCTCCCCCCCGGTCTTCCTCAAACCAAACTACGCCCCCCCCCTGACTCACACGGAAGAGTCTCCCTTTAAACATCAAGAAGACACTCTTGCCCTCCTTCGTTTTCCCGACCCAAAACTTACTACCTTTGCTCTGCCCCGTGTCTCTTTCTCTCTCCTGGGGGGGCTCCGCTTATATTGGTCTTCTCTTGCTACCCTGCTTTATTGCGACTGTTTCGAAATAAGATATGCGGCGCCCGCCGGCTTCGATTGAAGCCTTGAGAAATTTCTTGTCTCGAGAACCACAAACCCGTTCCCTTGCTCTCAAACCAATTACGTTCGCCGACTTGGCGACTGTTGCACGCGGTGATTCCGTGGATTTCATTTGTGATTGCTAAATGCGTGTTGAAGGTTAGAATGAATTCGTTTGGGATTGGACTAACACATAGAAACTAGTGCGATACGTTAGTAGAAAAGATGATCAGATAAAGTTTCCGAAGGCAGTAAAAATAATCTTTGATTTAATGAGTACGATGATATGATGATTCGCAGACTACGCTCTCAATACATGACTTTTCCCCTCATACTGAAACGCAAAAATTGTGACAGGAGCAAAATATTAAAGGAAACAGAGAAAGACTTCTCGAAAACTCACCAAAAACTGGCTCTAAAATTAGTACTGGCTCCTCTGGTAGTGCATTCATTCTGTGGGAAATATTGAATAAGCATGTAAGATTATTACAGCCGAAATTACTATAAGTAATGATAAGTGCCAGGATTTTGAATACTGAACATTCTCTCAACTAGGTGTGCTTCTGTCGAGCTGGATTTACTACATATATATACTACTCTGCGAGTCATCACAGAGGCACGTGGCAGAGTGTTAGGACTTCATCCATGAAAGGGACGGGAATAAGGAAAAGGAAGGGTGAGGGAACAAAGGCGAAATGTATGCTAACGGAGTGTCTAATGCTGGTTTAATTTTCTGTTTTAGTATCAATCACTAATTGTTCCTGGAAAGACTGAATATCTTAGGCGATCCTACTTTGGGCAATGGGGTCAAAATTCAAGAAAATAATGACTGCCTAATGCACCTACGCCAATTTATTCTACCCCATTCGAAAATGAGAACTTCATCGTTGACGAAAATGGCTAAGGTGACAAAAGCTGAAGGCGATGCAGCGAAAGGAACGAAGAAAATAACCGGTAGGAGTTGAAGAAAAAAATACGAATTAAAACAAAAAAAGGGAGAAGACACGAGATTGCGCGGCCTTACCCCGTTGGGGAGGGATCACATACCGGAGTTATTGGCTCGATTCCGAAGCGTGCGGAAACTAAGACCGAGAAAGTCGTTGGGAGCCGTGACTTCTGCACCAATCTCCATAAGCCCCGCACCCAAAACCCTCCTACCGCGACCTCCCGCACCCACCCACACCACCCGAAGACGTGAGGTCGGTCTAACCGCTGGTATCATCCAATAGGCCACCGCCACCAGCCTTCCCTCCTCCCCAGCCATCCCTACCTCTCCTCCTCCCATACACCGCACACAACCTTTCGCATCCCTTCTGTTCTCACAGCACCTTTCATCCCCTGGGTTTTTTCATAACCCAAAGGTGTTGGGGAAGAGGCCTCCTTTGCATGTGAATCTTACTTTGCGCCGGGGAAACTGGGGGAGGGGGTCGTGCTGTGGCTGGGAGGGAGTACAGGGGAGGGGGTTCCTGAGTAAGGACACCCCCACCCTCCATGGTACAGCGCCTTTATTCTTCCCGACCTTATCTGCCTCCTGTGCCCGCATCATTCCATCATACCCACACCCATATATATATATATATGTGTATACATATATATATACTCCTCCTCCGACTCCACACGAAATTTATTTCTCCTCCCACTCCACTACCATATACTCCTCCCCTTCCTCCTCCTCATACGAACACTCCTCCCTCCACACTCCCTTCAGTTTCTCATCCCCACCTCTGCTCCAACTTTCCCCGGCTCTTTTCCCCCGCGGGTAAACAAAGAGAAAAAATCCCAACGCACGCCTTTTTCTATCCACTGCTGCCTCCCCAACTCTATCGGAACTCTCTCCCTCTCTCTCCTCCAATGTGTAACTCGCTACGCGTCGCCGCGAAATCGAACTTTTCGACGGAACCGGGTTAATCAATTTCTTCGGGGGAACAATTTTTTCATCGACTTATTGTCGGGTGTGGGCAGAGACACTGCATGCGTTTAAACCCTAAGTTAAGATCATGGCCTACGCAGCAACTACCGGTATGGTCAAGAATTCAAAATAAAATAATTAAAAGTAGGGACTAATAAGGTATTAGCTAGATCAAGAATTAGTATATGACGCTTATTTTCGGGACGTTTTATCCTAATTATCGGCCATATTCATTAAGTTGATTACTACACAATCTCATTTTCCTCCTAACAAAGAAATTATGCCTATATTTGGAAAAATTAAAGTATGCGGGTCTTAAAATATTGTTCAAATGTTTATTCCTTATCATACTGCTAACTTTAGTTTCCATCGTTGTTTAAAATAAAAACAAGTCTTTCTAATGGAGGAGATTACTAAAACACATTCTCAACAACGGATCTTCAGTGATGGCTTTCAGCATAATAATGAAGAGATTAATTTCGGTATGAGCTGAACTTATAGCCATACGAGATACGTCTTGATATAAAGAAGCGCCAGGTTAGTTATTATTTATACGCTTTCGGAATTTTAACATTAATGAATTGGTTAATGGAATTTATCATATCTCATATTTTCCCATTAACCACTCAGCCCAGGCTAAAAGCATGAATAAGCTTACGCTTTCCTTAATTTTTCACCTGGTAATGACATAATACATAGAAAAATGGGACCTGGAAAACCTGAAAAAGGTATAAAGCAGTGATTTAAACTTGGGAATTAAAATTTTATAATCTGTTAAAGCTCAGAAGTCAAATAAATATTACCAATAACATGCTACAGAGAGAAGGAGAACGAGTTATTTACCGTGTAATGCTGGGTCGCATTAAATTAATCAGAAGAAAAATAATTTTTTAATAATAACTTAGATTATGTTCCTTCAGATCACAACTAAACGGTGGCCATTTGTCTGTGATTGGCTTCATTGTAAGATTTCCAATTCAATCTATCTTTCTTCTCCATTCCCTTTCACTTTTAAGTAAACTGTTATCCCTGAGTTTCGCCCACCGATTAGAAAAAGGTTTGGATTGATATCAAGATATTTCTTAGATCTCCTCTTCATCTACAACCATCTACATCTCTTCATCATAGCTTACGGATTCAAGCATATATTAAAAAATACAGTAGATGGAACAATATGATACGAAAGCACAGAGGAATATTAAAGCTGTCAAAATGCACAATTGGCCAAATTGAATGGATCAGTTTTGCAGTTATTGACAGTGAGCCGAAAAAATACGTACCTATCAGCAGGAAAAAATCCGCGGTACTGTTTTTGAAATATAGGTGTAGAAGAAAGCGTAATGGAAATCATTACCAAAAAACAATTCATAGTTAGTCAAATTTGAGGGCAAATTTAGCGCGATAGCAATATTAGGTGGATAATTTTCCGTAAAAAATAGGCTCCCCTTTCGAGAGACAAGACGTCGTATATTGAATAACTATAGTATCTTTGGAAATTTCACAATTGATTTATTAGTTGTCGACCGAATTCATTGCAGGGCCAATGTGTAATTGTATGACGATGAAACGGATTGACAGCTAAACAACTGTGAAAATCACAAAACTATTTAGTGATTCAGTCATCATGAATTTTCAAATAGTTAAGCCTGATGAAATTGACGCCATCTACTCTCTTCATTAGTCTATGGATTAGATGACAGTCTACTAATTCGTCGGCAAACTGAGGAATAATAATACTCCTGCCTTTGAAATTATGTACTTATAAAAATCTTTCCTCTTCACTCGGTCACACTTGTGCTTGTCCACCTTGGAAGTCGCAACCCTATCCTCCATTTTCTGCTCCTTATTTCACCCCTCTCACCCCCACCAAACGCCTTCCCCTCGCATCGCCCGCCATTCTCACATATCTTACTTTTCCCGCGATCCCTTCCCGCGGTGTAGCTTCTGGTCAACGCCATCCCGGGGACAGAGAGCCGGCCTCAACGACGGGGAATGGGGAAGGGAAAGGGGTGTTTCAGTTAAGGGGGAGGAGGAGGGAGGAGAGAGAGAGGTAGGCGTTGCTTGTACGTGGGAGGGAAATGTAACGGGCGATGGTGAAGAGGAGGGGGAGGATGAGAGAGTAAGGCATGGAAGGGGGGGAGAGGGCATTACGACCCAGAGGGGGGGAAGAGGAGGTTTCTTCTGAAAATGTCTCCCAAAAAGGGACTCAGGAGCCATTGGCGAGGCCTATTGGGGAGGATTAGGCCCTCCGCGCGTTAGGACGGGACCAGGGAAAGAGGGAGTTAGGGGAAGATGAGGAGGAGGAGGAAGGAGGTGGGAGTAAAGAGGTCCAACGTTCACCCCACATACACCTTCCCCCCCCCCTACATCTCCTCTCTGGATCTTACGGGAGTGGGGGGGAGAGTGGGGAGTGGGAATGGCGAGTGGTGTGGGGAGGGGGAGGGCAAGCAGCGTAGGCAGTGGCGAGGCAAAACCCCAGACTAACCTTATCTTGCCAAAGAGCCATTTTCCAACTTCCACCTCGGCCTTTCCCTTCGCCCATTTGGCTCAACCACCACCCCCTGCCACCGCCCCCTCAGAGATCAACAACCACAGCACCAACACCATAGCACACTCCCCCGCCCAAAGGAAAAATCCTCGCAACTTTCTTTTCTTCTCCCCTTCTTTCTCCTGTGGACCAAGTCTTGAATCTTCCGGTGCGCGACGAATAAAAATGGGGATGGTGTGGTGGCTAGAGTACTGGGTTCTCCATCCCGAGGATCTGCGTTCGAATCCCGGCAGTGGCAGTGAGTTTTCAGTGGAATCCCGACCTCTATTCGGGTGTTTCGCGGAGGAGCACATCATCTATAGTACTCCTACCGTCGAATGTGACGCTAAAAAGTGTGTCCACGTGGCGCTTTTTTTTTAAAATACGATCACTGGGTTCATGGTACTACTAAATAAGGTAGGCCATTCCGGTGGGCGAAAACGAGCACGGTTTGCGCATCTACGTCATCTGGATTTCATGCAGTGGCGCCACGTTGAAATCTCTCGTATAATTTCGACGGGTGCTGACGCATCAACTCATCAAAGCTACTATTGCTGTTCTATGACTACAACTCTTTAGTACTCAACGAATAGTTCCGAGGCCAATGTCGTCTGCTTCTGTTGAGTGTGACAGTATGAAATATTGCATATAGGGAGCTGTTTGGCAAAACTTGGCTAGCGTTAAGAATATGAAGCTAAATATTTTAAACCAGTTAAATTACTTCAATCGCCAAGAATCTTTAACAATCATTTAAAACTCGGTAAATATGCTCAGGTCTCTTATAAATGTAAAGGTAATATACGTGCTACACCAATTGAAATGAATAATTCATAGACAATACCTTAGATTTGTTGTGACCGCGCCATAATATAATACGAACGTCAGGAAGTCGAGATTAAAATGATTTACGTATTTGTAATGGATACCGTGAGGAATATTCCCATAAAAACATTTATGTTATTGATGCAACGAATAAAACACAATACACGGCAGTGTAAAAATATATTGAGTTAGAGTAGCAGAGTCTATTGTTTAACTGGAATTTTCATAACCGATGTGATACTTCAAGTAAATTGGATTCGTAGAGAATGGTATTGGCATGGCTATCATGAATAGTGTACATTAGTTTGCTAATATTTCTTGCAGAATAGTTGTTCTTCTTTCTATAAATTAATTGATCAAAAGATAAATAGTGTTAAAAACAATATCGTGAAATATTCAGGGAAATTCTTTCATTTGCTGAAAGTTCAATGTGGCATATAAAATGCTCTTAGCATTCGAGTGGTTTAACAAGCATGCATTTTCTTCAATATTATATTAAGTTTTGTAAACCACACTCAATTAATCTATTAAAATATTCTTGAGGTTTTTGGTCAGTTCCATTTAAATTCAACTCTTTGCCAACGTTTCAGTTTATTTTTAAGCTATTATTCGTTTGTTAAAAAATAAATTTACATTTCAAATCCTGGTTAACACGAAAACAATAAATAAACTACAACATAACAGACAATGATTTCACTGTTTTGTGAATTCATTGAGTGTTATATTGTGGTTTAGTATGTATTGTTTTTATGTTAACCAGGATTTGAAATATTAATTTATTTTTAAAAAAACGAATGCCCAGATGCGAGTTTAAAAATAAACAGAAACGTGGGCAAATTGAGTTGAATTTAAATTGAATTGGCCACAAGCCTCAAGAATATTTTGAAAGATTAATTTTTATCAAGTTAAAGAGGTTTTTGAAAAACTGTAGACTGAGACAACATAAATCTTATTCAAAGAGGATATGATAAAGACGGTTATCGAGTTGCTAAAATTAGCATTCAGAATTTGGATAAACTATTCACCTATGAAATTTTTAGATGAATATTGCTAACTTAAAGCAATTGTGTACTTAAACAATAAGTGTACATAGAAGTGGCCAATGAGATGAAGAGAAAATCTACTGGGGAAAAGCCTAGTGGTATATTACTAAGCAAAACTGGAGGAAATTGATATATGTTCCTAAATAACGATTTTTAATAATTCACTAGAGTTTAAAATAAGTAAATATCTTTATGTTACGAGATAGAATGATCCGTGGACTATGTATTAATGTAATGATACTAGTATTAGAATGGCAATTTTGTATCACTACTGTGTAATAGATTTGATAGCTTTAACCATATAAAAAACAGGCATTCAAAATGTATCTTATCTGAAAGTTTTAGGGTTTTATTAACTGGCATATCTATAAAGATAAAGTTTAGCTGAACCAAACTGAATGGTTGTCTCGTCTCCGGCAGGCGTGAATCCACTTACTTCTCTCCAAATCCTTCGTGAAACGAAAATACTTCACTTTTCCCTTGCATTTACGATAGCTATTTCTACATCCAAATACTACACAGAAAGACATTGTCGCTTGACTCTAGAACTGTAAACCAGAGCAAACTGCTTCCTTGCTACGGATGCAAGCGTCGCCCGGCGAAAATGTAATCCAGTCGACGTCACGCATGACGTCACGTAGCCAGCGACATGCGCAATGGCCTACCTTATTTAGTAGTATCATGAAAGGGTTTCTTTCCAACATTAATCGACGCCCCAGGTCCTTCCCTTAACTACCAAATAAACTGTCCTCAATGGCGCAAATGACCTCATGCATGTTGGTGATTACTCACCCCCTGCCACACACCCCTGAGGTGGCTTGCAGGGTATTTTGTAGATGTAGATGTAGATGACCTCAATTGCCGGTTGCCTCGCCAAATAACCAAAACAAAAAGAATGAAAATTGTCGTTTTAGTTCTCTAGCATAACGCCAGTGGCTGTATTGATAATGTTATTAAATCAGGTCAAAGGGACTGCGTCCGGCGACTCTCCTATGAAATAAGATATTAGAGAGTTCTTATAAATTTAATTCGCGCTAGTCTGTACAACTTTAGCCCACAGAAAGTTAGACCTGAGGCATTATGGTAAACGATTAAAGATAAAACTCATGGAAAAGCTGAGTACTAAATTATAGCACAATTCCAATGTCGACATTTTCCACGACCTAGTAAACGTCATTCACTAGAGATGAATTTGAACTTGCGAGCATTTCCAAACTCTAGACATTTTGGAATCGAGACCGCGAAATCGTATTTTTTCTGAGATTTCTCGAAATAATCTTCAAAGCTTCGAAATAATCTTTATCGTTCAATTTATTGGTATGTATCACAATTAATAATAACTTTAACTGTAACTGTTACTACACTGAAAATTCAAAGCGAGAAGGATCCGGGTATGCCTGGGTGCACCATGCCTTGCAAAGGAGTGGAGATGTTTCTATACAGATCTGGATGTATTTCAGATCTGAAGAATGTGTTGGAGAAACAATCGTCTAGGGACATGTACTAACGCGGAAGAATAGCCAAGAAAACTTCATCATGTAAATGGCTCAGCGTAAGCCTGTAGCAAACAAGGAAGCAAACAATGTTAAATATTTAATTAACATTGGATCCAGGTGCATTTTTCCTGATTTTCCAGCCACTTTTTCTCAGAAATACGAAATGCGAGATCGTTAAAACTACCGGTAACGAGAGGTGATTCCTTCCCAGAGGTAACAGTAAGGCTAGTATCCCCTCTTCCTACAGGAGGTCCCTCAATTACAAAACATCTTCGCAGTGCCGAACTCTCTTTTTTTTAAGCTCTCGATCCTCTCCTTATTTCCCCACGTGCGTCCTGTCCCCACCTTGACTTTATTTCTGCCATACCGATCCTCGTGCCTAACATTACATCTTTTCTCTGTTTCTGACCGAAGTACAGTACCATATCTAATGTTTAGTCGCGCCTATTGAACAACGGGCATCTAGGAGAAAGACGTTTGGAAGATACTGGAGGTGCTATCTGAGAGATTTTCGGGTGGCAAAGAGTCCGTCATCTTGGCTTGTCAATTTTCTTCACACTGAAGTGGGCTTCCCATCTTCGGGTACAATTTTAAACATTTAAGAAGTTCCATAGCGACTTTTTGAGTAAAAAAAACAGCTATTCGTTTTGAATTGTTTAAAAAATACTTGTTTCACTGATGACACTCTTAAATAGTACTCTAAACTGTAATTTTAACCTTCTTGCACAGGAAGGAGACAAGAGCGGCTGAGTAGGGAGTGGAGGGGCGGTGTGTAGAATTGATAATTATGCCCGGAAAGATGGCATCAGGGCAAGTTTCTCTGTGGTTTACTCTCGCTCACACAGCTGACTATTTCGTGTGACACGGGAATAGCACGATTGAAATTTACTGGATAATCAGTAAAATACCTTAGAGGCACACACATTTGAAAGTCGGGAGAGCATCGTGTGGGTTGTCTTTTCATTTTTCAACCTAAAAATCCCTTAGACCCAGGAAAGTAGAAGTGAATCCAAGATGTAAGCCACGTTTTGGAAACAAATATAATCTGGAATTTTGGATTAACTATCTGGCATGTTTGTGATGTATTTTGTGCGACCATAAATAATTCGGCGAAAAACACCTATATTCGCATTCTGAAGAACACTATTAAACACCTGATTTTTCTGAAACATTGAAAAACTTAAGATGGAACATTTATATTAATTTAAAAATAGTTCTCTCGATACCTTTAGGATATCTAAAACTGTTTCATGTGAATATGATTTTAAGGGGTAAAAATGTGCTTACCACTAAAATTGTGCCTACTCTTTAATGTCATAGTTTGGAGACTTCGATGATCCCATGCCCAAGCGGGGGCTAGAGGAGTATTATAAAAATGTAGATTAAGTCATTCGATGGAGAAGTTTCAAGACCCTCTGAGAGACGTCTGTTATTTAAAAATATTGTAGGAAAAATGCGAATCTGAGCTGGGTAAGGACGCGTCGTTCCTCCCGAGTGATACGGGACCATTTAAGGATTTAGCCCGAGGAGACCCAATCTTGCGAAGCGGAGGTCGTCGAGCCATTTCCTCCGAGAACCACAACGATGAAGCGGGCTTCTTCGGTGGTTGGGACTGATAACAAGTCCTGTGGTGAGTCGCGGCAAATAAGGCAAGGGACTTCTCCCATGCTTTTAAAAGCTGTTTGATTGGATAAAAGGATGAATAAAAGAGGACTGCAATCCGTTGACCACATTCCACGGGTGAATCTGGGGCCGATTGGTGTTCTGCTGCAACTAAAGTAAGTCGCGCTTGTATCTAGATTGCTTCCCCTGCATTGTCATCGAGCTAGAATGCGCTTTCTAAAGCTCATTTGGTGTCGCTTTTGAGAATACATACAAAAATGGTAGGGGACGCATCAGTTATATAAGATATCGTTATTACACAGATCATTCAGGGCTTGAATCTTTAAAAATACTAAGGCAATACTCCCTTACTAATATTTTCGATTTCCATTTATTTTTCGATTAATTTTGTCCAAAAAGATACTTGTGGATCCGCACCTTAAACTAACAGCAGGAAAAATTTTTAAGTTTGAATACCCGCTTTGAAAAAACTGTTTTATTAATTTATTTTAACATAAGAAATTGTATCAGGCTTAACTTAGCAGAAATCACAGGCATTATTGATTAGAAAATTGTCATTCATGATTAAAATGGATTTAAACAAAATTAATTTTAATCATGAATCATTTATTTGACTATGAATATTCCATTCCAACGACTCAAGGAATGCCATTTGATAGTATTCTACGATAATTGGTACCTTAACACGAGAGTTTCATCCTGGTAGGCATAAGGAAGAACATAAAACGCTATAAAAATCATTATTTCAAACTTCACAATGAGGCATACATCATTATCACTTTTGCATGAGAAGCTAAAATACAATTTTTTTACTCTTGAGGATAAGAATTTCAGAGAATAGGCGTGAATGCGTAGGTAAGCTAGTTTAACTTTATCCCCAGGTGGCAAAATTCTTCCATTTTTTTCAGGATTAGTCCATGTCTAAAATTTAACGTCATTCCCTTTTACTCCACATAGCGTTTTTTTGATATTTTTTACATTAATCTTCTACTTGCATTTCTTCACAACTTAACTAAGAAATTCATTTTCATCGACGGATTTTTTTTCTCTGCCAGAATTTAAATGTCATCAGCCAAGAGTACCGTGCTAGTTATTATCTTAAGTACTTTTATTCCTGCATTTTTTACTTTGTTTAATTAATTTACTTTTAAATGTAAATCTTGAAAACCATGAGTGACAAAGCACACCTTTGTCGTACTCCTTACTTTTGCTTCCACCGCATTGCTGGCCCTTAGAATCAATGAAAGTGGATGACTATAAAGTGGTTCTCTATATAGTAGCGGTTTAGTATCTTTTAGTAGTATCTTTTACGTCCGGCCACTTCAATAAATAAGTACTGTCGTATTATTCCAGATTCCATATTGGTCTTACAATTCATTTTTCAGGGAGCAGTCCCCAGAACGGCTTTTTTGTCTCCATTAACTTCAAGAACCATCTTTTTCCCTTTTTCAACAAACCTCTTACAGTCAATAAACATATCTATGAACAATAAACAGAACTGAAAAAAAATCCAAACGCAAATTTAAAAATCAAATCAAATGTAAGTAAAAAGAATAAGCATAAAAGTATAGGGATAAAACATTTTCACGGCCATCAGACTTTACAATCGGTAAGTAAAATATCGATATCGCGTTGACTCGTAAAAACCGGTATCGGGCCTGCTCCGGAGATGAGAGAGAGGGAGAATTCTGCAGAACGCTCATCCTTCGATGCTTGCACGCGGTTGCGAAGGCGTGCGAGTGCCGCCGTTGTGGGTGAAAATGAAAGCGAAGCAAAGGATGGCAGGCAACCGAAGGGGGAAGAAAGAGTGCGGCAGGGGGTGTCTATGGGTTACAGCGGGGGAGAGAAAGATTGGTTGGGACTGGCTGAGGGGGACGAAGGAGGTAGGCTCGGGGAAAAAAATGTGGGAGGGGGGGTTCGACCAGACCAAGGAGAGGGGGTGAGCAGGGGAACAAAATATCTGGAGGGTGTGGGAAGGAGCCTGGAAATAAAAACGTGACTCACGGACTGGATCCACCCCCTAGTTTTCAACCCCTAAAAAAATCCCCACCCTCCGAGGTCCGTCCTTGCCGGTTCGGCAATCCGTGGTCCCTGCTCCTCTTTCTGCTGTTACCCACCACCTTTCTACTCAACGCAGGCCTCGCTCGATCCTGGACGAGGGAATTTTCTGAAATAAATGCCGGCGTAAAAGGATATCGCAACAAATGTGATCGTGCAGAAAGAATATGGAGTAATTTTGATGTCACATTATTTTGTAGAGCATGTCTGACCTTTACCATGCATGTTCCACACATCAGAAATCTCTCGAAGCAACCTCTTATGCCCTGGGGCTCCGTGTGAGTACTCTTCGTCCCGTTTTCTTCGTAAATGTTAACCTACAATAGAATGACGTACATTTCAACGTAACTTCATTATAATTTGGGGTCCACCAGTTGAACGTACAGCAAAATGTAACCTGGAATTGGTATTAAACCCAATATATTCTAATTTGTATGTCCAAATTATATTCGACTGTCAGCAGCCGGCATTTAAGTCCCGTAATTACAGTTATGTGCTATTCTTTGAGATGTACAATGGAAAAAAAATTCCGTTTAATACACAAATTATGCGTTGAAATAGATTAATGAGAGGTGAAATATGACCGCAGCCATCGACGCACGAAACTAAACGAGGCCTAATACTACTAATACCTACTCTTTTTTCCACCCACATAAGCACAAAAAACGTCCGGTTTCCAAACTTCCCCTGCCATACACCCTTGTTGTGACTCGCTTGTTTCAACGTTGCTACTGAATTAATGGAGTCTTTGTTAATTTCCCACTGAGATGTACATCAAAACATTCAAGAGGAAAATTTCTCGGACGCAAGTAAGTTATCATGACTCGATTGAACTTCGCAAGCCCTGTAATAGTATATCTCAGCACATAGAATGCAGCGTCAGTTGAGGAATACCTAAAGAATATGAAGAAATGAGAGATCTCCAAACCAACCTACGCACACCTCTCCCAGCCATTCTCCCCAGCTACGTGCACACTCCCATAACTGCTCCTTAGACGGGAAAAATGTATATATGTATTAAAAGACAAGAGGGGAGGGCGGCCACTGGCCTCCCTTCTTGTGCCAACCCCAGCTCCGAACCATAACCGGGCTAAACTGCACCCGAAACCCCTCCCCCTCCCGTATGTACCTCTCATCTCGCATCCCCGGCTATCTAACACGTACATCTGCCATAGTTATGGTCCTCTCTCTGTGTCGGATGAGGGAAGTGACGGGGGAGGTGCAGAGGGGGTGGGAGGGACGTTGGGGAAGGGGAGGGGGGTCGGTGGGAAATTGTAGATGGCGTCGGCAGAGCTACGGGCATCAGCAACGAGGGGCCGAAGCAAGGAGGGGGCGAACCAACGCATCGACTCCCTCGCGTTATTTTTTTTATATTATCATTTTCGCTGACCAGGCTAGTTATGGTCCCGCTCTTCCTCCCTTCTCTCTCGCTTCATTACTGAGCGAGGAGGGGAGAAATACGGCGGAAAGTTGTCAGGGAGGCTTCCGAGCATGCGATGGGAAGATGGAGAACAAGCCCAAGGGATTGGGAGCTCAGAGGAGGAGAGGAAATGGTAATGTAACGGAAAAGGCGGCTGTACTAATAGTACGAGTTTATCCAAGTAGAAATATTCATCTATTATGGTGAACGTGCCATTAATTATCGAACGGCCACCGATACCTAATCTTTTAGTATCTATCAGTGATTAGTAATTCATTGGCTTCGATCAAATACAGGTAGAGTTATTTCCAAGTTCGTGAGGTAGAGTTGAGACGATGTGTACTATTGATGTTAAGGGGGCAAGAAATAGGTATCGTCAGGTTCATTGGAGTCTCAATAATATTGGAATACGTGCAGCAAAACGATTTTTTAATGAATTGTCAGGCAAACATTCCATTCAGTTGAAAAACTATAAAATGTGTTACTACGAGCAAGCACTGCAATTTTGATTCCGCGCAGACTTCGAATAGAAAGAGTTCTAAGTTTGAACTAACAATTTACCATAATTAGATAAAAACGAACAACTTTGCAGATTAAAATATCCTTACAATAGTAAATATATTATAATCTTATATGGCTGGTGTTTATTATTCGGGGGGGGTCCAATATCTTTCGTCATATATACCGCCGAGGATAGGTGGCAGGAGAGTGGGTCAAGGATTATAATGGGAAACAGGAGTAGTGGAGGAAAACCCGGCGTCGGCATACGCATACTCTTCACGAAGGGCGCAAAACAGTCCACTTGTTATCGCCCGATCAGACTGACGGAGAACTGCACAGGAAATGATCTTCACAAAGCATCCAAGCATGGATCGGGATTCCGTAGACAAATTTATGTCATTTCCGTGATTCGAAACAAGGCACGGATTTCTATTCTGTATCCGTCTATAACTATATTCAAATATATTTGATTTTCTCAAAAAAATCATTAGTTCTGAAAGAGATGGCAGGTCGGTAGACTTGAGACGCGCTTGACCTTCCGGCATGGAAAAACATCAGTAGCAATAAGTTCAGGTAAGGACTACCAGGAGATATATGGACTTGAATTAATGAAATGTAAAAATTTCGTGACCGAAGTGCAAACATACAAGAAATCCAAGTCGTTAAAGAACTATGGCTTTAAAACCCCTATTTATTTACGCTTCCACGATTATTTTATAAGGCCAGTGCTATAAAGTAAAAATGTACAAATAAAAAAAACAAAAAATAATGTATTCCTATGTATGCTATAAAATAAAAGTAGCGTAATGACAATTATTGTTCTTTTGGTTGCATGCCTCTTGTTTTGTTTTGTTGTGAGGCTGACCTATATATTGTTCATTGTCATATTATGTAATATCTTAGCCTGTAATTCATATTTTCTGCTGTGTATTTACAATATTACTTAGTTATTAAGTTTTCTCTTTCACACAAACACGACATTAATCTTCTTATGTCAAGAGCGCCACTTGTCAATTGACCGGTAGGGGTGAGTCTCGCACTCACCGGAACGGTATAATCTACGCGCCTTCGGCGCGATCAGAACTGTGTGTGATGAGTGCTATTAAATTTTTGTTTTTTCCTCACCTACCAATGTACCATAATAGTTGCGATAGATCACTTCAAGGAAAGTCCAACCCTCACTAGATGTTACTTTAATTTTACTAAGTTTTGTACTTATAATTAATAATAACAACATTGCTAACACCTCATCCCGCTGAAAACATTCGGCATGAATTAGAATGTCTAGTGTCTCGTAGTCCTCGCAGTGTTGATTAATTAATAGAAACACTAATCAGTAGTTGTAACTTAGCCAGAGTACTGCATGTTAGTATGTTCACTTCTTGTTTCTGGTTAGATCATGCATCTTTCTCCTGTATACTTTTAGGTCTGCAACTAGCGGCCGGGGGATCGTGTGGCGCTTGAGGATGGCATTTCTGGAGTGGAATCAGCCCGTGCCACATACCCTAGAGGTGGCTCGCATGGTACTTATTAGATGTAGATTATGCACGATTTATCGATGGCTGCAGAGAACCAATGATGTTTCCTCATTTAAATTATACTCTTTCCTCGCGTTAGACTGAATTGAAAGTTTTTTCCTTTTCTATGCCAATCCATGGAGATTTCTTCATATCATGAAATCGTTTCTTGTGTTGATTAAAGAGTTTTACGCTCGAAAGGCATTTGTGGTAGCTCTAGAAAGTTTTGAAATTTAAAACACCCGATTATAATTAACATATTTTTAGAGCATACAGAGTACTTAAGTAAGTTAAACTACTCACTCTCCGACAAGGTGCTCAAAAACAATTAGCATTTCCCTTAATACATCCACTTGCTTCCAGTGTTTCATGGTAAACCAAATTGTCAGAAGTTACGGCGACAAGACTGCATATTTCACCGGGTTGACGTCTCACGCGCAAAACTCAAGACGGCCAGTTCCTTCGAGAACACGCCACCACACCATTCATTCTGGTTGCCCACTCGTGAATATCAAGCGCGGTAATTTTTAATCCCCAGGACTGTGATTAATGCACGGATTACTTTCAAACTGGAGGACGGTTCACGCATTTTGAGGAGGTGGGTGGTTCTTGCTCAACCCAGCACCGCCACTAGTGAAATGGACGAGTCAGGTCCCGTTTACCCACCAAGATGGCTTCCGATTGGTTGAAATAAGATATCGTCCTCCTCCGTGATTGACCTTCCAGACAAATCTTCTGGGCATAACGCAGAATATGACTTTCGATCATCAGAGATGATCGAGAGTCACATTCCGCGTGGTGTTTTCAATGTGCGTTGTGAACTATAGTATTGTTAATACTTTTAAAAAAATTGCCACTTTCTAAATTTTCGTACCTTTCCTTCAAAATAATTACATTTCTTGGAAAGGACACAAGTCGAGAGGATGTTCAAATTAACAATAGTTCTATTTAAGTATGAACATTTTTCAAAATTTGCTTTTCATCAAGGGCGCTTTGGCTATTACTGCTTTATTATCTTTCCGAAGACATTTTATTAGTTCTTCCCAAGCTCTCACTCTCTCACCGACTATTTTAGGCATTCATCATCGCTTATCTTTTACTAATTTTGAGGATACCGGGACTAGCCACGGTAGTTACCTTTACGGAGTCACCCGCAAGTGCACATAAGTGCGATTTATACTTAAAGTATAGTCTCAATTATCTGAGTCCCGATTAACTGAGGTTCCGTCCTATCCGAGGTACAGAGCCTTATGTTGTGGTTTTACCAAGTCAGTGTAACTAATGCAAACGGACGTCGGAAGGAGGAAATTAGTTCGAACTCGAGTAAACGCCGATTGAAAGGTTTACCTCTATTTACCTCATCCATTTTATTCCAACCGCGTTAAAAAAATTAAGTACGGAAAAGCATTTAATTTTTATCATAATTTATTTCAACGTTAGCCTTCCATAAAAACCGAGTTTTTGAGAATTCGTGGAGGCTTCAGTCCACATCACCTCAAATAGTTGAGACTTACTCAATTGATTCCCTACGTTCCTATGAATCCTTCCCTTTATGTGATTCCTTTAAGTCCTTCGAATCCTTTCGGTCCTTCGTTCCTCTGAATCCTTTCCTTTATTTGATTCCTTTCGGTCCATTCGTTCCTTTCGGTCCTTTGGAAAGAATCGGTCCTTTGGAACGAGAACATTTCCACAACCGGATTCGTTCCTTCTCGTTCCATCAGTGGATTCGTTTCAAAGGAACGAATCGTTCCGAAATGGCCCATCACTAGTACATACTCTGAAACTGGGTTTTTACGGGCCATTTCTTTAGTGATTACACTACTCCCTTTGAGTTGTCTCATCACCCAAATGAAAGGCATTAAACGATTTTTAGCAATGTTTTCCATATTCAACCCCCCACTGAAATTATTGGATAACTGGGCCTCAAAATTTATAATTATCAAATTTAGGCACAGGCAGGAATAACCTCTGACTGAATATTTTCTTAGTATGAAAATCTAAATTGATACGTTCTTTCATCAATAACTTCCACGTCAACTAACCGACAGGCTGAGACCCTCACTACCGTTTAATATCAATTTAACAAGTATGCTACGTCATCTTGCAGTTGACGTTATCCAGACATCATAAAGCCAGGGCCTTATGGATAAATTTAGCGTTTTTCATCAGTATCGCATGTTTCTTTCTCGTTTTAAATGTGAGCGGGATTTAAGGTAGTTTAACCGAAAAATCATATCACCTAGAATATGATGAAGTTGGCCTCATTTTAAAGAAAATCCTCTCATCTTTCTAATGATATCAAAATATTAACTCCTTACCGAACTACTTTTAGAGCAATTTGCCTGAAAATACAAGCTATTTTGAATGGGATAGATTACGGCTGTGCGCTCAAGAGGGAGAATATTGAAAAAAATAGGAACTATAACACCTACATTTCGTCAAAAACAAATGGCGTGTAGTCTCTATGTTTTTTCAACGATTTATATAAATTAATCCATTACTCACCGTAGTAATTTTTACAGAGTCACAAAAAACTGCTGTTTTGAATGCTCTTTAGCCGTACAGTGGGTACATCGTGAAAAATTGAGTCAAGTTAGAGGCTTAAGTAGATATATTTATTTATCGTAATTACTGAGAATTTTTGACATACATAACTATTTTTTCGCCATTAATGTTACAATATTTACTTTATACTTCTTACAGACGCTGAAATTAAAAAATAAAATTCGAATATGGTATCCATTATGACTAGGGAAATATCTCGTTCAAACTACCTCAAGAGAAAAGAGAAACATTGCTTTGGTGCACTTTATGATATCTGAAAAAAACGGAATTAGAACGAAAACAGTTGACTGGGCGAGAGATTTTAGCCTCTGGGACAGAGAAAAAAATGTAACTATTGTGAGCGTAAAGCGTAATTATAGCGTACATATAAAAAATAAATAAAAGCGTATTGTGAGCGTAAAGTGGAACCACCTCACTAAGCCACACCTCATTTCCCATCATCCATCCTTACTTTCTCTCTCTCTCTCTCTCTCTCCCTCCCCACACTCTCTCGTCCCCCTAATTCATTTACGTCAACGTACTACCGCGTGGTAGGGGTTAATAGTTCACAACCACGGGAAATAATTAATACATATTGAGATAATTTAAGAGATTTCGCGCATTTTACCGATCTCGCTATTTTATTTTTTATTTACTTTAGTTTACCATTTATCGAATGATTGATGAAAAGTCGTGCAATGAAGGATACCGTGATTTCGCATCGAATTGTATGAGTAAGTTCTTCTCGGGTTTTCAACCGGGTCAGGAGTTAAGGTACCTACCGGTGTTTGGAATACTGACTATGCCATCATATCTGGTTGAAATCCCCTGAAGGTGTTACTACTCTTCAGCAAAATACTGTTTGTTTATGTGATAGAAGTTTATTTTTCTATGGATTGTATTGTTGCCACGAACTGAATTAATGTGTGTAATTTCGGAGACTGAATTAAATATCTAATTACGAAATATTCAATATAAATCCATCCGCATAAAGTTAAAAGAATATAAAACACCTAGAGCCTTTCCCTTTCCTTGTCCAATCAGCGCTGGACAGAGGTCTTACTAGAATGGTCTTGGCAATGAGATTTGAGTCACGCGCGTCCAGGAGTTTCACCATTGCCAACTGAGCAAAATGGTAGTGTGCATTGCCGCGGAGCGATTTTCTTCTTTGTCGTTTATTTTAAGTAAGAGGAAGAATATAAAAATTTCCTTACATGAGAAGTTTTGCGATATTTTTTCCATAAAGAATACGTAATTTCGATACTCATATACTTTTCCACACCTCGGAAATTGAAATCTAGCTCTCAGACATTTTAAAAATCAAAGAATGGGTAAAATAAAATTAAAAAAAAATATTTGTATTGCGGAGATGTCTTCTTCTTTGTAAAAAAATAATGAAGTCCACCAATAAAATATTTTGGCCGTGACGAGATTAAGAAGACGACCGTTTCTCCGTTCTCCTAGGTTTTCGCACGTTTACATTTACACACTTTTTAATGAATGCATTTTATAGTCAAACAAACAAGGAGTAAAACGATATATTACAAGGCTCTTTGGAGCTCCGGCGGAATTTCGTACGAATGCTTAAAGTTCAGCGTTCTACCTTTTTTGCGGCGATAGTAGTTAGTCCGTTTTGCTTATCGTGGCTAGTTATTCATTGAACCGTCGCGTCGGTACCTGAACTCCTGACCCGGTTGGAAACCCGAGAATAATTTACTAAACTAATGTAATGTTTTATTATCCGTGCTACTTGTAGACAAACGTGTCCTTCACGTATAACGCTAACAATATCCCATCTTTACTCATTATTTTTTTCACATATGAAGCTTTAATTCACATTGGGTTAAGGGCAAAAATGGGTAAAACTGGTGAATATGGAACTTTTCTGCATATGGTGAATAACATTTTTGCGAAAAATTGATAGAAAAAGTAAATTCTTCAAATAAAGTTAATGGTAGTGAAATAAAGGCACCAAATCATCTTAACCTTGGGTTTATTGGCAATTTTATGCGATTACGTACTTTTAATAGTAGGTAACTCTTTAAATACATTATCTTATACGTTAGTTCAATATGAATGGTTCAGAGGTTGTCTCCTTACGTATGCTGGAAAAAGCATTGTTTAAAATAGGCTTACCGAATAATATACATATCTATTTAAATATTTTTACTTTCCTGTAACTAGGGCTATTTCATTAATGAAATAAATATTTATTTTGAATGAAACTACCAATAAAGTTATTTCAGTCGTAATCGAACCTTTTAAAACGTGATTTTTTTGCGACTAGAACTCATAATATGACTACATAAGTAAATCTGTAAATACGAGTAAATGTAGACGAATGAATGGCTAGGCTTTTGTTGTAAATGAATAGCTTTTTACTTTATTGGAAGGAACAGAAAGATTGACAGCTTGGTTGATCAGTCGGAAGAGCTTTTTGCTACTCAACGAAGAGCGTGGGTAAAAATCGAAAGCGGAATTAATTTCATGTTATTTAGCTCGAGCTCGAGCTTTAGCGAAGTTATTTAGCTCGGCCATGAGTCGAATATTTCATGAATCATTACGGACTGCAAAATTCGTTACTACACCATCAATACCTCAACTCCACTTCTTTAAATCCTAGAGGAACGGCTTCACAGTAACACCAACATACACATATTTACCTCAAGAGTAACCTTAAATTCGAGCGCCAGGGTGTGTTTGGACGCAAGCTATTTAAAAAAGGCATTGCGGGGAAGAAAGGGACGAAAAGTAAGATGTTTTGATGGATGTGTCTCACTCTGTTTATGCTATAGCCAACGAATGGCACGTGTAAAAAAACATTATTAACACTATATTGATTTGATAATGTATTTATCTAATTTCTACTCTAAAGCGATATTCTAATTTTACACGCGTTCACTCGGTCGATAGGAGAGAAAACATTTTAATTCATCATCGAGGAGAATGCTAATATCTAAAGGAAATTCAATTATCATGTGGGATTATGTCTATGGCTCTTCTTTATGGAGTTGTTTCATCATGTAGCAATGCAAATATCAATTTGCTATTCCACTCTGACTTATTTAATAACGACCGGTTGTGCAACTGAAGATTCAACTCTGTTGCGAAACTTGTCGATATAAGATAAATCAGAGAGGAATTGTAAAGCGATATTTTCATTGTTACTTTTATCTCGCAGTTGAACCCAGGTTTCGCAGAGCTGCAGCAAAACCAATCTTATGATCGATGACCGCATATGATGGCGCTCCTCTCCGCAAAACCGAATCCTCAGCTTCCTTGGCCCTTATGCGGTCATTTCCAACTCATCCCCACACCCACGAGCACTCACGAAAGCTTCAGCACGACTCTGCTTCGTATCTCACTTCCTCCCGCACTCCTTCGCCTCCACTATTTTTCACTCCTCCTTCGTGGGGACCACACCGCCCCTTAAAAACCATCCGAGCCTCATCTCCTCCCTCAACCTCCGCCTTCCAGATGAAGAACGACCGTAGATGGCGATCACATCGAGAGAGGGTCGGCAAGGCAGAAAGGCCGGCAGCCGTGGCCGAGAGCTAGGTGAGATAGCCATCTTCCTTAAGACAGAGCAAGAGGAGACTGCGGAGGGGGGCGGGTTGGGTTGGGCGGGAGGTTGGGGAGGGGGTAGGAGCAAGGGTAGTATATACAGATACACACACACATATACGTGGGAGGCAGTCGTGGGCAAGACGGTAGAGGTATAGGTGGGAGAGGGAGGAGGTAGATACAGGAGGAGACTTTGCCATGGGACGGGTGAAATCGTAAAAAAGTTTGGAATGCCAAGCAAAACGAATGCACGGGTACACAAATGCCCTCGGTGTGCCTTGGGATGGTCTTGGACATGGCCTGGCGGTGGGAAGAGGCGGGGCCGTGTACAAGAAGGGAAGCGAGATAAGGTTGGGTGGGTGGAAGGGTTGGGAGATCTTGGCGGTGGCAGCGGAAGGAATATAAGGGGTGGCGGGGAAAGAAAGGGGTAATGGAGTAAGAGAGAAGGCAGGAGGTTGGGAGTTTTTAAGAGCCTTGGATCCCCGCGGTGCGCGGAATGACCGCTGGCGATTCCCGAAAGACCGTCTACGCTGGAATGGGGGGCGGTAGGGGTCAACATAGGGGGAGGATGAGGGTTGAGGGATCTCTAGGGTTGCAATGCGATGATACGAAGTATGTATTTGCATGCGAATGGAGGGAATGGAGTGTGAGAGAGACACCGCTCCTTCTCACGGGGTCATGGGCGATTGTATTTCCTTCAGTTCTCAGGTTATTATTTCCGAAACAAATGGGAGTAAAACGTTTCATTTTTACAAGACATGTCTAGCCGCCGCCTCTTTTCGCTACCTACGCTCGGTTTCAGTGCCATTACGAATGGGCGTCGCCATCTCTTAAACGTTTATATGATGTGGCTAATGATTCAGTTCAAACATGTCATGATGGCAGGAAAGAGGAACTTTAGTATCTCAAAATATTTTATTTTGGCAAAATGAATCCGGAAGAAGAACCAAGACGGCATTTATTAAGCTTTTGTGGACACGTAAGACATAGTTACGTCGCACAAAGAAACTCATCGATCACAGTAAGATCACGATGAACGCAGTCAATTTTATGGCCTAAAGTTCTGATGCACTGATGTAGATAAATAATTAAGGTTACTTATGAATTTTGGCAATAAATTCTATCTATGATACTGAAGGAATTTACCAAATATTAAGTTAACGTACATACCTACATTATGATGAGAACCTATTACCAATTAGCAAGCGTGCTATCATCATGCTAGCATCATGCTATTTTAAACTAAAAATTATGATTATCTTTTTTCATATGATTTCATCATAATTTTAAACTAAAATTATGATGAAATATCTAAGTGTGGGTAAAATTACCCTCTAACTCTCATAAATAATATTCAACAGAGAAAACTGTTCGACGAAATCATTAACGACTTCATTCTAACAGTGGAAGAATATCCGTTTCGATTAAAATGTTAAATAAGATATGACAGGACATATAGCTTTGATCTCTACAGAGACATATGCTTAAGGTGAAGGTCTTTAAGACTTGGGGGTAAATAATCAAAATTGCACTTGAGGCTTTCCAAAATCGAAGAATTTACATAAATCGCAGATGAGTTCACGAATGGTTACTGAATAGATCTTGAAGACATTATTAAAGAAAATTCAGGGTCAAATACGCAGATTTAATACATAAAACTATGCTATCAGGCTGAACAAAACTTACTGAATATGCTAATTAATTTCATGAGTTAAGGAAAAGCATGCGTATTAGAGCGTATTTAATGGCGTTTAAAGAGCATGTACTCACAGTAGGAACTCACTAAATACACCAGCACCATTCCAAAACTAACGACGCATTGACAATATACAAAACTTAGGATAGGAAGATAGCAGCAAGTTTATTTTAAAAGAATTCGTCCACTAATCCACAGCCACAGTTTGGTAATACTTGCTGGGGCCTTGCGGTAAGTGTGAATAAAAGTTAATATTATATTTATTTCTAATTTTTTTCCGCGGAAAGCTCAAAAATTCATTTTAACAAGCTTTAGAGCGTGATTAACGAGCACTTTTGAGGCAAATTCACAAAGTCCAAAATTGTAAAATATTACAACACTCAACCAAACGTTACATTTCAACCATAATTCGAATCTTTTCCCATACCATTAGCTTGTTGACTCATCAAAACTAGGCCTAACGCATGTTTACATTTACGAGCTCAAAAACAGACCTAAGCAAAGAAATAAAGACGACCGCCAGACCTTTTCAGCCATCGCAACCCTGGTGAAACATTCCGCGTAACGCATGCTTCACAGCAACAGAATATAGATCATCATCTAATCTCTTTACGAAATAATAACTCCTCCAAGAGGGCCATTGCGAAAACGTAAAGCACACTCCTTAAAGGGCATTCGGGGGACGAAAGACATAAAAATGGAGATAGCGAAAAAAGAATGAGGGGCTGAACGGTTAAGGATGGGGTGGAGGAAGAAGAATGCGATGAAGGGCGAGGGTAGTAAGAGAGCGGCTAAAAAAGGCCAGAGCGATATATCGATGCAACGCATACGATACGCGACATTAATGAGGTATCGTATTGCGATATTTAGTCTCAAGGCTATGCGATGCATCGCTCTACAATAGCATGCAAAATACGATCACCTATGCTCATACGATATGAAATTGAAATGCATTATAAGATATGGATGCTGTATGATGCGATATGTAAATGATTTGAATGAGAAGACTGAGCAACTCAGTGATCCGCTAGATGTAGAGTGCCAAACTAGGAACCGAGAAAGGCTGTTCTGACTCAGTAGAAGTCTAATAAGTTTTTCTCTCCCACTCTTCGTAGGACTTACTCTTCGGTGATTATCTCCGTCCATTTAAGTTTCATCGTTCTGCAATAACACCACATTTACATTGCTTCAAATTTCCTTTCCTCTGCTTCTGCTATCGTACAAGCTATAGGCACCAGTAAATCCATACTAATGTTTCAGTTTCTCACCTTACTTCCACTCTTGCAAAACTAGCCGCTATTATACTTCTAATAGCATGACTTCCTTGCTTTGGTCAACTACTCCGTGTGTATATATATATATATTCTTTTGAAGTTTTCACTTCTAAAGCTGACGAAGGACCAACCAATATATATATATATATATACGAGTTCGTGGAAAATCACACACGGGATAATTTAAATTAACTTTGCCACAGGTGGGGCGGAATTAAATACAAAAACACAAAAAAGAAGAACACTCACAATATACGTTCTGATATTTCGGCAGCCGAGAAGCTGCCTTTCTCACAGAAGGAAGGATACAGATTCTGTATCCTTCCTTCTGTGAGAAAGGCAGCTTCTCGGCTGCCGAAATATCAGAACGTATATTGTGAGTGTTCTTCTTTTTTGTTTCTGTATTTAATTCCGCCCCACCTGTGGCAAAGTTTATATATATATATATATATATATATATATATATATATATATATATATATATTGCTATTTCCATCGCTGGTGATACTAATAACTAGAGAGCTGAATATATTCCGGTGTTCTAGTTTTTTCGAAGACAGAGAGTGACTAATAAGGTTACCTTGATTTCATCCACAAGCCCTTGTCAATATCTTCTTTAAATCAATCTTTTAGTAATATTTCTTCAGTTTTGCATGCAGTTGAGATTTATTGTCGGATCTACTCGGTCACAATTAATTGATCATTGGAGTTTTATCAGGTTGTTTATACACGAACGTTATTCCTGAGTTGAAGTTTTCATTGACTGCTTTTTAATGCCAACATTGAAGGCAATCGGTGATAAAGCACACCCTTGTACACCTTTTTCTTCTTTCACTTCTTCCGCATTCAACCACCACCAACTGTTCTTCACATATCCGCATATTATTCTTCCGTCATTAAATGACACTCATACTATTTACGATAGTCACTTTTGCGATACCTACGGAATTGATATCGCCATGTGATACGGAAATGCGAATGGAACTAAAAGGATAACAAAAAAATGCGGCATAAGGGAAAGGGAGCTAAAAAGGATAAATATAAGGGACACAGGGAAAACGTATCGCGATATGGCTTGCACACAAGCGAGAGCTCGGGGGGACTTGCCCTCGGACCGTCGTACCAATGGTGTAGGGTAACCCACGCAGGGATAAGGGGGAAGAAGAGTCATCATGGGAAGGGAGGGTGCATTTTTTGGCTGTAATCGCAGACAGGGGAGGTAAGGGGGGGATGAAAAAAGGGGGTAGGGCGGGGCATTTTCCAGGGAAGGTCCATAGGGATGAGCATCGGCCGTTCTCACGCAATATGCCGCCGGACGTTATGACGTAGTCATCCACTGTCTCCTCGCTTCCACTCCTCCACACCATACCCACTCTCTGATTTTTGGACGACGGGGGTGGATGGGAAGCTTGGCTGGAGGGGTTGGGTTGGAGACGGGGCGGTTGGATAGCTAGCCAGCCAGCAGCATTTTTTTATGTTTGAATGTATACGTGGGTCCGTATGAGTGTGCGCCGGGTGAGGGTGGATGTGCGAGAGGGATGGGTGAAGAGATACGTAAAAAAAGACAGTCTGCGAGGCCTCAAAAACATTATAACGGCTATAACCGGCAGTTTTGGGAGGTCGTGATGTCGCCCATTCGGTTGACCGCTCCTCGAGAAATCTTTCTTTCCCCTCTTTGGCGCTCTTTCGACTCCTCTACCCCCGACCCCACCCGCCCCTCCCTATCAATGCTCCTCTCCTCAAAACACCCTATCTCGAATTTCCTTTCTCCGCTTTCCTGCTCTTTCATTCAACGCTCGCGCCTCGCCACCTTCCCCGGGTTTCCAATCCAAACAGGTGAATGAATATATTTCGGTGACTTATCGGTTACATATCATAGGAGGCTACCGATAGCTGAGGTTTGCCATTAGTTCACAATTAGCGCCATTAAGTAGGTGGAAGAATTAAAATTGTAATTTAGGCAATATGAGGATAAACCCAGAAAGTAGAAACTCAGAAGGTAGAAACTCGGAGCAGTAATTAATTATGTGGCCATTAAGTTAAGAACTCCGTGGTGCCTAAGAGTCATAGAGTCAAGAGTAATTTCTTGTCCCATCCGACAGACGGATTCCCGTACTTCTATGCATAAATTTACATATTTACACTGCAAGCCCATGCAGTAGCATGTGGCAGGTAGCGTTAGGACACCACCCAGTAAAAAGGGAGGTAATAAGAAAAAGAAATTGGAGGAGAGAAACGACGAAAGAGGATTGGATATTAACACAACGTCCTCTAGTATCTCGGTGTGTTTTTGTATGGTAGTCAATAATGGCGCTTGGTAAGGAAGACTTTTTGCCTATAGTTTTCAGTGTATCTCTCTCATTGTCGCTTCTATCAGCTCTAGAGAAATGGCAGTTACACAGTTCCATATCCTGTTCCACACCCAATACCAACTCTATAACTTGAAATACTTCGATTATTGTCTATCTTTTGCAATCTGTTTGGAATGCGCCTCCCTATATACAGGTTTACAGACATGGTTGAATGCAAACTTTATCAAAACATGGCGGCAATGAATAAATTGTTATGCAAAAATTTGAGAGGGCTTTATATCAAAACGATGGCTAAACAGAGAAATAAGAGAAGAGAGATGTTAAAACTCATACAATCAGCAGTCATAATATTGATAGTTCGTTTTTTGAAGCTCCTCAATCTATTTCCTTTTCACGAATACAATACACCTTTATAGTTTCTTCTTTTCAACATACCACCCAATACGATTGAGGGCTTGAATGCGTTTATTGTATTCTTAATCAGACCCCGGCAGCTAGTTATCAATTTCATTTTAACCACGTATCAACCAATGTGCCAACCACCTCGTGAAAGCATTTGTTTGTCCATTTAAACGACTTGTGGGAAAATTATGAAATAATGAGATCATCCTTAGCATAAAATCATCATTTAAACACGGATATTCATAGTTTTTTGAACTCTCTGATAATGCAGTTAATATACAATGCCATGAAGAACGGGAGTCTCAAAATATCTTTTTCAGAGATCATACAATTTAAAATCTGAGGCGATGATTTTAAACCGTAAAAAATTATTTCATTTTGGTTGAACACAAATTGCGGACTTAATCGGCGTAGCTGATGAAACAAAAAAATCACCAAATGTCTAAATGTAGTTTCCATAACGAGATTATTTTGTATTAATAAACTTTCACTTATTTACTTTAATCCTTAATTTACGATAACCATTAGTGATTATTTTTTCGCTCCTCAAATATTTTAATGTTCAATGTTTGTTAAAACATATGTGTGATTTGGGTATCATGTCAATGGAAAGTATTCAATTATTTGACTCAAAATTTCTCTTTGATTATTGCAGCATAAGGTTTATATCATATAAGGTTTCTTTATTACTTCGAATTATTTATTATTAATTATTTTAAAGATTTTGATTAATGAAATTGAATAGCCGCAGCATCATTTCAAGTTAAGTAACTCTGTCGTTAGAATGAAGAGTAAAATGTTTCACTCCACCGCCATTTATTATTTTAACCACTATGGTCCACGTTACAAAGGAATCAAAATGCAGTAACATTTTAGGAGAACGACGAGAAACCCTCTAGGGAAAATCATTCATAGGATAAAGTCCTCCTACACGAAAATATAGCGGGTTTTACCCTTATGCATTACGCTCCATAAAACGGTTCAGCATCTATCATTTGGCCATTCTCACGAGAGTGAATAGTGGATGTCTTTGGAGGTCAAATTTACAGGTGCATTTATTCTCAAGTGGTTACAGAAGGATTTGACTATTATTATCTTCCGCTGCCCGGGAGACGAAACATCCATTCACATAATCTTATATAACTCACGAATAGCATCCACCTACTCTGTTTTATCGCTCGGTACTATTTTTTTCCGCACCATTCTATTAATCAAAATTCTTGGCTTGATATTCTGCGGACGTGTAATAGTTCCTCGTAAAACCAAGTAGATAGTCGTTATTTTCTTCCAAACTTCACTTGATAAAGACTTATCGTAAACCTTTTTTTGTAGTAGAGATTGGATCCATGATGCAACGATTAGTAGGTACTTGGTCTATTTCGTTTCATTCTAAATCTAAACTTCACGTTATAATATATCCCTTCATTTTAAATCTAGCACTAGGTATCATCAAAAATGCTATAAATCAATTAATAACATTACCTTGAACAATCCCATGATATTTTGGAATGTTATGGTTCACAGTTTATACGTGCACAATGGCAAAAATCAATTTTCAGTTTTACTGCAATGTGAATTACGAGGGCGATGATTATGTACTTACTGAATAAAGAAGGAAACAAAGCCATATTATTATCTTGGCCTTCGTAATATTACTGAAACATTCGCAATAATTGGCGTTATGTATCATTGCCCATCCATTACCTTCGTACATAAAGGCAATAATGTGTGGCGGAGGGAGGTCTATCGGTTTATAATGCTATATAATTACGTTCTCTGTAGATACTAACTTAGAATTACGGATTTGATTTTTGGAGCCGAGCACTAAGCGAAATGATAATCAAGGAAAAGGTATATAATGCAATTTTTTGTACATGGGTATATCCAAATATCAAAGTGATAGGCTGTCCGAGAGATGGTGTTATATAACAAGTTAGAAATATAATTTTAAAGAAAGTTTCTTTGAGTAATCGTCATAGCTAAAAAAGCATTCCCGCCATGAACTAAAGGCAATCCATTTCGAGGCATGTTTTTGAGTCTTGTGTAACCGATGTACAATAAGTACACCTAATGGGTCAGGGATCGTGCCACTAAGAAAAGAAAGAAAGAAGAAAAACCCTCGTTCGCTTTCCCGGGGTAATAGTTTGACATAGTGACGGAAAAAATAACTGGTACCATTTGAACGATTGAGTTAATAATGCCCCGAGAGAAATAGTACAGCGACCCAAGACTTTTTTCAAGCGCATACTTGGAAGTTCTAAAATCCATTTACGAGGGCGAACGGGCAAGCTTAGAAAGTTACGTCGAACTTTTTATATAGGTAACACTATTTCAAAGGACGTGAGTGTCACATACTAATTTGAAAGTTGGAGGCAATAGGTAAAGGAAATAATGCTACCAATATTATCGAGGGCACCTCAGAAATCCGGCGGAGGGCGAGAGAGCTGTGCGGGTGCTGCGATAGGAGAGACGACTGGAAATTGAAGGATACGGATACGAAGATGGGAGGAAGAAGAGACGGAGATGGAAGAGAGAGTGAGAGAGGTGGGGAGACGGCGCGGCAGGGAGAGAAAAGGGAAGATCTCCAATAAGAGAGGAATGAAAAGATGGATTCTGTGGATGGCTTCCGGAGGTCCAATCGGATTTGATTCGAGGCGACGGTTAATAAAAAATTAAACGAGCAAAGGTGGACGTGACGTCCGGAATAGGGAGAGGAAGAAAAAAGTAATGGAGGAATAGAGTAAAAAAGTGAAAAAAATAAAAGAATACACGTATATAAGTCCGGTCTCCTTTTAGCAGGACGTGGGAGGAACGGGCCGTGGGGGCAGAGATGAGGGGAGAGAATCGGTGTGGGAGTGTTGGCTAGGGGGTTGCACACATCTTTCTAACCCCTATCTAAAGTCCCCTCCCATCCCTTTATCCTCCCCCCCATCACCCTTCCCTTCGCTTCCAACAATTTCCACCCACCCTCCGAAGACCAATCTCTCCCCGCTTCCCACACGCCTTCCAAACGCATTGGCACATTTCCTACTTCATCTACATCTACAATTACCCTCCAATCCAAATCAAGCGTGCGTTTTAGGGCTGAATTTTCGTCAAAACATGTGCTACATGATACACTTTGATTGCTTTCGGAAATATACCATACATGTCATATATACATACGGAAATATACCATTGATGACGCGTCTCAATGGATTAAGCACAAACATGAAACATACCATTGATAATAATAAAACAGGTATTGGAGTCATATTGTTGGTATTGTTTGGCATATTGATAAACAATTCATACTGCAATTCAACTTCCCAGCTTGCGAGCAATTTCTGCTATCTCCCGAGCAAACTTTTCATTCGACTTAAATCACAGCTAAAACGATCACTAATTGTCCGTGGAAAATTGTTCGTTCGTGATCGTGCCTTCTACTTTCTCTAGAGCTGGTGAGGTATTCTGACCACAACTTTAATAAAACGATATTCTCCAGAAAATAGCAGCAATAGATTTTAGTCATTTAAAATATCAATCTAAAATTCATATACACTGTCTTAACCTTGAGTGATTGTTCACTTTGAAATAAAATATCACATCCAAAAATAGCAAAACACTAAAATCCCAATAGATTATTAACATTTAATTGATGTTCAATGAACGAGCGGGTACGAGGACTTCCGAGCGCTTCTTGCCTGAGAAGTTGAAGCAGACGCATGAAGGCTCGTAGCACTAATAGATTTTACCCCATCCTACTCCGGATCCTTCGTTTAGAATATTCCACTTACGTTCATAGCAGGTGACTCCTAAAAAAGTCACAGTGCTTTGGCAATCTGATTCCCTGATGGAGAACTTGCATTATTTTTAAAACTGTTTTTATGCGAATTTCATATTATTATTAAATAAAAATTGCTAAATATTTTCAACGAGCACCGTTGTTACACGAAAAACAAATTCTGACTAAAATTACGCGCGATTGGAGGCGGCCTATGCACCTACATCTATTCATCTACAGCCCCGAGGATGAAGCCAGGGAACGATATTGCGGCTAGTAGGTAAGTATAACGATGCGTTACTATGTGAACTTAAACTGGTTCTTCCAACCAAGATGAAAATAATAGTTTTTTATTTTCTTTTTCAAATACATTGAACCAAAACAATTTGAACCTTCCCTTGCATGCAGAGTAGATAGGGGTAGTGGACACTGTCGTCACATCATCGAAAAGTCAATTAGGATCACGTGAATTTTCTAAATAATCTCACGCGATTTTTTAAGCAATTTAAACTGCAACCAGTTGACGCTCGACACATGGTTTATATATTTGGGCTCGTTAGAAACTTTTCCGTCACGCACACTACTATATGTATATGAGTAATATATGTTATGCATTTCTCCCATTCATGAGTGGCAGCAATCTACACTTCTATTGTCCGTTACAGAATTGTGTGATCGAATTTGAAGTATAGAATCTAAAAACCGGAAAGGCTATTTCAGCCACTTAAAATTAAATCGTATTATTTTATACGCTGATTGATATCAATACATTTGGTTACATATAGATTTTTGAGCATTATAATGTTGATAGAGGAAAATATCTCTATTTTTCGAGCTCCTGAAGGAAAGTGCTTGGTGCTTCATTATAGCGAAACCGTCACGCACACTACTATATGTATATGAGTAATAGATGTTATGCATTTCTCCCATTCATGAGTGGCAGCAATCTACATTTCTATTGTCCGTTACAGAATTGTGTGATCGAATTTGAAGTATAGAATCTAAAAACCGGAAAGGCTATTTCAGCCACTTAAAATTAAATCGTATTATTTTATACGCTGATTGATATCAATACATTTGGTTACATATAGATTTTTGAGCATTATAATGTTGATAGAGGAAAATATCTCTATTTTTCGAGCTCCTGAAGGAAAGTGCTTGGTGCTTCATTATAGCGAAACTGGTTCGTCCGCTTTTTCATTGAACGACGACTTTTTGAGAGTTTGACTTCTCCGTGTGCAATGAACGGTGGAAGAGAACGTTGCGGGGGAGACAGGAGACGCAGACTGCCGTCGTAAATATGTGAGTGTGTCTGTGATGGCAAACGATGAAGGAGGGCGAGAAGGGAATGGAGAAGGGATGGCGAGGAAAAGAGAAGGACTTACTTGGTAGGGCGACCGGCTGGAAGGGCAGTAGTAATAAGTATGGCTTCGGAGCAAGACGAGATCAATTTCTCCCAGTCGCTTGATTGGACGATGCTTATGCTCCCTTCTCCATTTCTCCCTTTTTTTCATATATTGTATTTTTTCTTCGCTTCGCATTTTCTCCATTTATATATTTTTTCCTGATACCGCGCACTTTTAGTCGCCGCTAAGGAAGGGAACCCTGGCGGTGAGGTAGGTGCCCCGACTTCCATCAATGGGAGACGAAGCACGATCGCAAAGTGGCGAATCGCGCAATTTCAATTCAATCAACCGCATTACGTTATTTTAAGGATTCTCTCAACTGGCTCGAGAAGCACGATCGACCTTTTATTTATGATCTCCGTTACCACTGATGGGATTTGAGTACCACTGCAGGTTCGGGAAACGTCGAAAAATATCCACGACAGAACAAAGCACTTTTTCATATAAAGAGCTTATATAACGGATATATAAAAAGATGCGTAATTTTCCATGGACAATTAAAAATTTAATTACGACGTAAAAGTTCATAAAAAAATTACCCAAAATTAGATAAAATCCACCCATGCTATTCCTAGTAGCCATCTTCATGTTCCTTCAGTCCTAAGATTGGTTGATTGCAGCCCTCCAGTCTTTCTTGTTCACCGCTAATTCCTTTATCTATACCCTGATAGTTCTTCCGTTTCACGTCACATTGTATCTGTCAAACATATTAATCCTTCCGTCTTCCTCGTGGAATCTAGTCTTCTATTTTCCCATCTGCCATACTTCTTACGACGTTATTGTTTCTCAGGGCGTGGTCAATCTGTTTGTATTTTCCATCTATCCTTAGCGGTCTTTTCGCGCTTAATTATTCTCTAAACTAAGCAAAAGATAGAATGGAAATTTTCGAAAAGTTACCAGTACTACCCAAATCCTATTTCTTGCATGTCTTGCACTGGGTCACTTGTACAATTCAGTCTCTCACGAGAGAAGTAAAGGGTCTACTTTGCTACGATAGAGATAGCATGACACCACAAATGAGAAAAAACATGCGATATTTCACACTTTTATTATTATCTGGACTAGTTCAAACCTATGCAATCCGAAATTTTCAAGGGACATGTCTTGAGAATGACAAATGTTATGCACTGAGACAGATCGAGAGAAGCTATGAAGAAAAAATACCCTCACTAGTAACGGTTGTTTGTCCACAATGCTAGTTTGCCATCGGCTACTTTTATTCTAAACACAACAACATTTCGACTATTGTAAAATACTCAAATTAAATTAAAAAAGCTATGTAGTACATTGATTTGACCCTTTTTGATTCTATTCATGAAGAATTATTGTGAGAGCTTGAAATATTAAAGCATTATTGTTCTATTTCTGGGGTTAGAAACAAAAATTTCACCATCCCTTACGTCAACGACCTTACCACTCATCATAGCGACTACTCCGCCGACTCTAAGCATTACCATAAAAGAGGCTTCCTTCAACTCAATTAAAAAAGGTAATTGAACTAAATCGATCCAGAATACATAATCGCCCCAGCCTTTGGCCCAAATCCCATTATTTATGGAAACGCCATCAGCAAACAACTCAATTACTCGAGTTAAAAGGAAGAGAGGATTCCATGAGAGATATAAAAAAATATAGGATACATGAAAAAAATAAATTCACTCCACCACTTCTCAGCAACCTCCTCTCGACCTTCTCTCCTCTCCATCGCCTCTTAGCAACGCCGGTGGCGGCGCCACCGTCTCCAAAACAACTCCATCAGCATCATACCGCATCTGCACCTACGCAAAACCCATTCGGAGGAAAGGAACCCGAGAGAAGAACACATCCCTTCCCCTATCCCATGCACACACTCTTGATAAAACCTCTCCCCTCCCACACTCCCTCTTCCCTCAGGGTATCTTCTCACGCCCTCCCCTCATTCCCTCCACCCACCATACCCTCCTCCTCCCTTATTCACTCCCACCCTCAAGGATCCCCGCATAACCCTCCCCTCCGATCCCCCCCCGTTACCCAACTCCCCATCCTTGCAGCCCATAGAACGATCGAAATTCAATTTACTCTATAATCTCCTCCCTCACCCGTCCTCTCTCTCCCTCTCTCTCTCTCTACTCCACTGCCACCAAACCATCTCTCCCGAACAACTCCTCTCCTCCCCGCTCCCCTTCCCCTCAACCCCGCCACCCCTTCTCCCGCCCTTTTTATACTCCCCCTTCTTTCCTTCCCCCTTCATCCCCATATATCGCACTTCTCTCTCCCACCCACTCCGCCTCCACTCCTTCCATATCTTCCCTCTCCATCCCTCCGTCCACTCCCTCGAACTTTGCTTTCGCAATTGTCTGAATCTCATCCAGCTCGCTCGTTCCTCTTCCACCTCTTTCGCTCCTTTTTCGAGGGTTTTGGTTGGATTTTTCACACACGCACACCTCCTCATGCGCCGGCGTTTACCTGCGTTTTTTTTAAATCTAGGGATGAAGGAAGAGACCTTAACAAATTTTCCAATCGTTGCGATTGCATAAATGATGTGATACGCAGTCATGCACACGGTTGCAAATGTATTCACCAAAGAGGGAGGAATTCACCATGAAAATATCATTTCGCTTGACCGGGTTTCGAACCCGGATCCCCCATTTACCGGCCAGATTTGTCAGTCAGTTACACCACCAAGCCATCTTCATCTAAGTGAATTTAATTAAACCTCCGCCGAAATTCACTTTGAATTAATATGGCTGGGTGGTGTCACTGGCTAACACACCTGACCGGCAATTGGGAGATCTGGGCTCGATTCTCAGTCAAGTAAATTTATATCTGCATGGCGAATTCCACCCTCTATAGTGTACGGCAGATCCTTAATTTCTCCTCTCGTCGGTGCAATTTTTTCTCATAATAAAAGATATTTTTTTTTATTACACTTGCGAATTAATCAACCTTTAAATGCTCCTCGTATAGGAGTATGTCGTGTTTAATAATAAAAGGTAACTCTGTATATTCCACTAAGGAATTTATTGGTCTGCCAATAAGTTTATAAAATGAACCAAAGTATCTTTAATCATCGGTTAGAAATTGCAGAAAGTGACGCCAAAGACCATCAAATACGCTCCTAAATTTTATTGATGTCGCCCTTACTTTTTCGTTTTACTTTCCAAACATAACTATGTTGGTAGTTGTATTGCTACATTCACCACATTTTTTTCGGTCAGTTTATGCCACAGATTGGAGAAGTGAATAGAGGAAGCCATACGGTTTGTATGCACAGGGGGATATTAAAGCCATAAAATGGGCAACCAGCCATTTTGAATGGATCAGTTGTAATTGCCACGGAACTGTAGCGAAAGAACGAACCGTTCTATAGAACAAAAGCAAAATAGAATTAATTTTCAATAATCACTGCCTTATTCATAAAATGTTAGGACAAATTGCACGTGCTAGCCATTCTGTGTTGATCATTTTCCGTAAAAAAATTAGGCCCCCAATTCCTTGGTTAAAGGTTCATCTGCTCTCTTCTTTAATCTATCGTTTATGCGATTCTAAGTATTTCTTCAGAAATATAATCGAATCGCTCTTCCTCATACTTTCATTTAAAAGTATAACTAGGTATGAAAGTACGGAATTAATATCATAATCAGGAACCTATATAACATCAAGCCTAATAAATCGCGGAGGAAGGACATTCATGTAAGAATCAAGGCTTTCCCGGTGAATACTTGTGACGCAGATTTCTCGGATTTCCATCCGGGTGATAATGGTGTGCTGCACCGACATTTCGACGGCGTAGTCTACCATCGTCCTCACTCACCCTAAGGACGATGGCAGACTACGCCGTCGAAACGTCGGTGCAACACGCCAATGTCACCCGGAGGGAAACCCGAGAAATCTTCATCACAAGGACATTCAGATTTATTCCTTGATCATAATATCCTTCCTCTCGCCAAAAATCTCACTATCTTAATTCGTACATATTTCTCCTTACAACAGAGTACCAATTCAACTCGATTCTTTAATATGATATTCTACCGTTAGAGAAGGACAAAGGTGAAAAAGGGGACTCAAGTCTCGCATCTATATCTCGCCAAGAAAAATAATGTCTGACTTTCTATTCTCCATCGTCGTGTTTTTCGCCATAATTTCACCTTTCTTCCTATCTCCTCACAATCGGCGCTTCTTCCACTACAATTCTTACAACCAAATGGGAAACCTCCTAACGCTCACCTCGGTGATGTCCAGGCCTTATGACTTGCTACAAGTCGCCTTATTTCCTCGGAATAAAATCCTTGGTCATAGTTGGACAAAGTGGGTGGATGATTGGCCCAATAATCTACGGCTCAACTTCCAAGCACTGAGAGGAGAAAATTAGACACAATTGGTCGTAGGAACGTGATGGAACGACAGGGATTTGCATGGCTCTCAACTGGTATGAAAAACTTAATGAAGTTATTGGTTTCCGGTGAAACTATATGTAATAGCTTCATGATTGAAATGAAAAACTTTATAAATTACATATATGTGTAATTAACAAAGTTTTTCATTTTAATCATGGTATGAGAAACGTCTTTGACTGGCCAGAACATCCATGAAATTCAAGAAAAGCAATTGGAAAGTGAATATAAATTTAAAATTAGTCCAAATTGTCAATGAAAGATTGTTTACGAGGGTGTGTACGAGGTTTCAATTCTCCCTGTCGATGGCCACCTGGATCACCAAAATGCATGCATAGCGGTCCAAATTGCTTTGCTTTTATTAAAATTAAAAATTTTAATGTGGATTAGGGGACGGACGTCCAAAACGGGGACGGCGGCTAAATTAAAGAAAAGTTTTGAAAATACGTATGTTTTTCATGGTTTTTATACGTACCCCATTTTACACGATAAGTTGTATAAAAAGGGATTATGGATTTCTTTTTAAATTGCGAAATATGATTAAAACTAAAACGCAAAATTTAAAAAGTAAGCTTGGAACAGTAACTTAAGAAGTGTACAACATTGCGAAACATAAGAATCTTGAAATATTTATTTTTTAAATTATTTATAGTAAAAGATAATAATCCCCGTTTTATAAAACTTTCCAATAATCTTTAATTTAAGAATCACCATTACTCCCGACCTAGATAGAACAGTACATCTCAAGTTTATGCTCGTATTTTTTTCGACGGAATACTTTTCAATACACGTCTGTCGGTTGTCCACATAGGCTAGTTCCTGACTAGTCTTCTCAACTAAATTATTTCATAATAGTTTACTTACAACAGTTAATTATACACATGGGGTTATGCGGATTTTAGGAAGTAATTATTTAAAAAACGAATATTTTTGAGCATAAATATAAAAAACATTCATATAGGTAGGTAATAAGTGAGAAAATAGGTGAAAAACGAGCGATGAGGTCATCTTATGAAAAATATTAAACTTATCCCTGATATATCCATATCGCGCACCCCGATTGTCGATTGCATCTATTACTGTCTTACCTACTGTGATAAATATTCAAGCGTAACTTCTAGTGAAAGCAGCGTTGAAATTATCGCTTTTTACTACAGAAAATGCTCAGCTCTCACTCTGTATCATTGAGTCCTTTGGCCCTTTTCTCTCATAAACCATTTATAATTATATTATTTAAGGAGGAAAGTCAAATGGTCACTCCTTATATTAAAATACTATAAATGAATCAATTTCTTAAAAAAATAGTTCGTGAGGTATAAAGGTGATGAGACACGCAACGAATAAACTCTCCTAAGGTCTCTAAGGTGATGCATTAAAGATTTTACCAGGGGATATTGAACATACTTCCTTCATAGGACTTTTGCTGAATATATAATTTAAATTTACAAATTAGCCTTTTCCTGTGTATTTAAACTTAAAATAAATGTTGGATAGTCTCTTTGAACCTTCCAGAAAATGCCTCTGCAACTGAGGAGTACCTCTTTAACTGGTCGAGCTGTCATGCGTTTTGGCAGATAAAAGAACCCATCCTCGTAGAGAGTGGATTCCTTGATGCACGACTAGGACTTTCCAGTGCCATCCATCTTAATAGTAAACGGATATGGTGCACGACAACTTGTTCCAAGAGATCCTTCAAAAATTGTACCTTGTATTGGGAATCCTGAGAAGCGTAGTGATCTTCCCGGGAAGCCGAAGGTCCGTGGCTCGATTCCCGGACAAGGAGGCCTTTTTCCCCCAGAGATTTTCAACGCATATGGCTCATTAGTTAGGACAGTATAGGGTAAGACGTGCCGTAAAGACGAAACGACCTGAGGCACGATGATATCCCGCAGATGCCCTCATCCTTCCGGTACCCTGGCGTAGAGGTTCCCAACCCCCCAAGGATTAGAGGGCGATGAGAAAGGCGGCGGACCGAAATTTGCGTAGAAAACCAGAGTATAGCGTAAAGAGGGATCGGGAGACGAGAGGGATTGCAGGGGAAGGGAGGGAATGAAAGTGCCAAGGGCCATTTCCCTTCCCTCGAGCGGGCGAGTCGATCGGGGAATGCTTGGAATGCTGCATCACACGGCCCCCGGAGCTACGGGCATCCCCCTTCACTCAAAGCCTCACGCGGGCGGGGGCGGTGGATGAGTGGGGGGCGAGAGGGGGAGGCAAGGCTGCGGCGGGTGCGAGGCGGAAATTCGGGAGATGCGGGATGAAAGGGCAAGGAGGAGGGATGAAAAGATGGGGAGTAGATGGAAGGAAAGTGAGGACGACGGAGGAAAGGGTCGGGAAAATCAAGAGGGACAGCGAAGGCGAAAGAGGGTGGCAATGGGATATGGCGAATATGGAGAGGAGCCACGCAAAATTCTAGGGCGATCTAGCGAGAAAAAATAGAAAACTTGGAGAGAAAATATATAAAAAAGAACAATAGTTATTTATGCTCATCACACAAATTGAAAGTGATGAACTCAAGGGTCTTACACTGGTCATGATTCCCCAAAAACCTGATAATGATATTCAATTTTGCGAAAATGAAAGTGGCATTCAAGAAAAACAAGGAAATTGAAAAAAGAATTAAAACTGCAATTAAAGTTATACACAAACTTTCACTACGCCCAAAAATAAGACGTCTGTATAGTAAATAAATATTTAGGAGAATTTCATCAACTTTATAATATGAAGACCTGCTTCATCCAATGGTGGACATAATCAGTTGATGATGTCCATTTTTTCAGTTGAGCCTGACTCTAACGAATACAAGACGTGTAGATATTATTCATATATAGTAAAGCCTACGACTACAATTATTTATTGATTTTATTATTATTGCAAACAGTAGTCTACAGATTACGGTAGGTTGTTGATGGACCCATTTTCATCTTCAAGTGTTTTTTCCTCACTCTATTTCTCTCTTCATCTCAGCATATCTAATCTTTTAATGCTATGCCTATCCTATTCTTCCATCTTCCACGCTTTCATATCAATCTACCTCAATAATGTTCTTCAACATTCCCTCGCTTCTTGGTCCGTGGTTCAGCCTATTTGTCCCGCATTGAGGTATATGGAGAGGACGCTTGCTATGGTCACCAAGCTTGAAGATGTATACGTGGGCGTGGCGACTCCGTCATCTTTTTCCCCCCCGATTTATCTCAGCGCTTACGGATTGACGAACTAATTTTGAATTTGTAGGCAACAAAAGGAGGAAGCAAAATGGCGGATATTTCGTTCGTCAAGTTACAGTTTCATGACGTTATGACCTCTCCACCAACCTCAACGTTGCCCCGTCCATTCCCGTATCTTCCCAACAACATCCTTTCCTCCCCTACTACACCAATAACTTTTTCCTCAGTTTACGTTTAAGTCCAACGAGCTTTAAACATTACCATAGCCAAGTCTCAAACTCTCAAACCTATTCTAATCCTCTCTTTAAATCATGAAAAGTATTTGGTTATTTTATACTCTACTGTATTTAAACAATGCTGGGAGCATGACTCTAAGTATACAAATCAAAGTCATATCGTCTTAGTAGGTGTAACGGGCTAAGACAACCGACCGGTAAATGGGAGATATGGGTCCGAGTCCGGTCAAGTCAGATGATCTTTCTAATAGCGAATTTCCTAGCATAGACACTTGGACGCCTTCGGCTGCGGCTTATGTTGGAAGAGATCTACGAAACTCGTTGACTTATTTGATTTAGCACTCAGAGTTTTAGCCCCCGCAAATGCCGAGAATAACTGTATCACAAATTTTAAAATGGAAGCCCCACGGCTTTCACCGAAAAGGGGTGCTTGATGGATCAAGGTAAAACCCACCAAGTACTTAGACGCGTGTAATTCGTAATTAAGACTGGCAGGTACGGTTCAAGTCACTGGACCCCAGTTCACTACCTGTGGAAATTGTATCCGGTACCCGAAATAACAACAAAGCTAGGGTTTATTAGGATGTATTGTGTACCTCTTACGGATAGGGTGCACAACCCTCCACCAACAGCACTACAATACCATCACCAAATAAATAAGTAACATTATTGAAAATGCACCACAAATCGAAAATGTATAAATAAATCACCAATTTTGCCTACTGATAGCAGTAAGTCATTAGAAAAATTTTCTTTCGGCATTGGCCTACAGGCGCAGGTAGATTTAGAAGCTTATATTTTTTATAAATACTAGCGAACAACGCGAGTAGCTGAATTGCACTCGAATAAATTATGCGTGCAAGTTTCAGCGCAATCAACTTGATATTTGCCGAGTTTTGGCCAGATATGTATTGCCACGCGCCACCTGGGTGGTAAAATTGTGCAATTCTGTAACATGGTGAATTGGAGCCAAATAAGCGCTGTAGTACATGCATGAGCTTTAGATGGCGGCGGAAATCAGCCAATGAGAACACGTATTTTGAAATAATGACGCCAGGACGCTCTCTACCGCTGATTAGCGCTGAATCGCCGCAAACTATTCATCCCGACTGAAATTTCCAGGGGCGGCCGCTTCCTTTCAAAACTGAAACCTCCCTCGGTGACTAGCAAGACGATATTTTTTCGTAAAGGCTCCTTTAAATCGATACTTATTACTTCTGCGATATATTTTAGTAGTTTGAAATTTAAATTGAGCTGAAAAATAAGTATATTACCCTGCAATCAAGACCTGGATGAAAGGTAGTCGCGAAGATAATCGAATCGTCAATGGATATATTATCGTCCGGTTGAGGCACGAAGTGCGGTCTCGGAGAGGATTCGATCGCCTTAACGAGTTGTTCTCTCATCAAGGAGGGGGGATAACCCCAACTCACGAAAGCTTTTTCTAGATCTTCCAAGTATTTCCAAGTTTCCCTTTCAGCAACTGCGTTCATATAAAAATAATTCGCGCCCTCCCACCTGACACACCAATAATATAGCACCGCCACTGGGAGCAGTCTTATATTTCCATTTTAAAATCAACCTGCCCGCTCGGACTCAATCTCCGCTAGCTTCCTCCCCTCCCCTTCCCCTCCCACTCAACCCCCTCACACTTCCTTCCAGCCAATCCCCTTTCCCTAAAAACAAACCCTAATCCTAAATACCTAAACCGACATACCCTAAACTCTCAACTCCAGTGTTACATTCCTTAGTAGTGATCTCCTCCTGCTGAAGAAGGGTCCTTAGCCCGAAAGCTACCCTAAGCAGTGGACACCAGTGTCGACATGGATCATCTGCCAGTGAGTGTCCACTGATTTACTTACCTATCCTTCCCCAACCTCATATATATATATATATATATATCAGGACACTTAGATTTACCATGATTTCGGCTGGGGCTTATAACAAAGAATACCCCTTCAAGCTTGAGCCCGTAGCCGTGGCCTCTGGATGGCACACAAGGGCAGCTATATCATCACCAAGAGAGGAGAATTAGACATGGACACAAGAAGAAAGCAAAGATGAGTTCGTTCACACAGAGAGTCGGACAGAGATAGGAACATGAACTGAAGAGGAAAAGAGCCGGTTCGGCCATACATATATATATATATATGCTCCCAAAAAATGTACAACAGCATTTCATCTATGACTCAAGTAAAACAAAATACTAAGAACCACCAAAAACTCTAGTTAGCGTGACGTAAGAGGAATCTAACAGTAATTTACATGGATATAAAAATTATGACAGTGGTTTTAAAAAAAATCTTCAATTCAATGTCCACTTTTCATTTCAATAAATGAGATCTTGCTTTAATGATTTTGCCAAATCCGTGGCAAAAAAGCAAGGACGATACTTTGAAAGTTAGCAAAAGTCCCAGTCTGTTACCGTGAAGAAAGTCAAATGATTCTGAGGCGGAAAGAAGTAAAATGATGCTTAAAAATCGTCAATTATCCGCTAGGGACTTCAAAATATTTTGGAGAAATCTATCCGCAGAATCAATGGCAACAAGGATAGAAATGAGGATGCTGGGTGAAATTTAGAAGTTTCAAGGGAAGGAGGATTCTGGTTGAGGGAGAGAAAGAGAGAGAGGGAACGGGGAATAAAGAGAGAAAGGAAAGGCTGGGAGGCCAAGGGGTTAGTCTGAGGGGTGATGAGAACACTTCAATGGAGATGACCACCAATAATGACCCTTAGAGACGACGCCCCATCTCAACTGGACTCCCCCGCAAACAACCTTCATCTCCTCACCCCAAACCCCCTTCTCCCTCTTCGAAAGGGAAGGAAAAAATACGGAAAAAACGAACCCTTTTCCAACCCCTGCCAGTGTCCGAGCAAGCCTTTATCGGCCCGACAGCGAGGAGGGAATGAAGGAAGGCGGCGTTGAGAAGGGCAAGTGGGGGTGGGTTGGGGAGCGGAACCCACATGCTTCTATTGAAGGAAACCAAAATAACCTCCCTTCGACGGCCTTTGGCTCACCCCTCTAGTACCCCACGCCTTTCATTCGAAGGAATCCGACCCTGTGATCTGTTAATTGGGAAAGTTTTCCGAGGGCGAAGAATGCAAAGGCCGAGGTCGGAACCGTTTCGGTTTCCGTAATAATGATTAGGAATTGACGCGGCCGGAGCCTTCTGTGAAAATTTTACCATCAGGACGTTTTAGATAAAATCATTAATGGTGAAAGATAATGGGAGGGGGCTTGAATTCATCAATCCAGCTACAGGAATGAAGGAAGAGGCAATTTGGTCAGATAAAAATGTCATGGAATGCACTTGAGCCCATATCGATTATTTACGAGTGACAATCCGTTGAAAAACTACTACTCTAGCATTAAGCATACGCTAAATTTGTTTAAAAAAGAATGAACCCAAGAAAAATTCCACCACTGGAATTTGGCAGCGTGCTAATTTGAAAATTCATTTATCAAAATTTCAATGAAATTTATTAGTTTCCAATTTTATTGTGGCATTCCGAGAGGTAAATAACTTTTAAATGAGCTTTGGAACCTAGAGTTACAAATCCATGATTATCCTTTGTGAACCAAAGCATACATCTTCTATCATACATCATCAACTTCTTTGATTTAAAGATTTTATTCGGAAATGAGATGATTCTGAATAACCTTTTAAATAAAACTTATGTAAAACCAAATCCTCAATGGGGTTAAAAACCACAACGAATCGGTCTACCAAAAGGTACAATTTTCTGCGAGTGGGTTTCGATTGTTGCAGATGGAGCAAATAGCGTTGTTATAAACTTAAACATTAAATAATCTCACAATTAAAATTTTTTAAGGCTCAATAAACATGCGGTTTAGCAATTAATGATTAAAGAGGTTGGGGTAAGAGGCATAAACAGTTTATTTGTAATATTCGCGGTTATAACTACTGAATAAAATTGATAAAGAATTGCTAACTGTACATGCAATCTATGATAAATTGCTCTACGCTGTCATTGCTTACGTCATAATGACACCTGAAACGCCACTATGATGCTGTACTGGGTATCATATGGATAAGTGTTTTATTACTCCGTGGAATTTGATGGTAAGGTAATTCCTTTAGGAAGGTTAAATCAGGGAAAAATATTTCACCAGCGAAATAACATCAAAGTCTTAGTGAAGGAAAATGCTTGTCTGATTTTACAGGATTCATGTTAATACGACTGGTTTTATCAAAACGTCGACACCACCAGAGGATATACGTTTTCTCCTTTGCAAAAATCATGACTTTTCACAAACTTAGAGAGAGAAACTATCGAATTTGTCTGTCTTCTTCCAATCAAGTCCATGTATTCCGGTCAAAATTTGCAAGAAAAAATGAGCAGCGAAATTTTTAATATGAAGATGTTGTTCGGAAGTGAGATGCCGATGGTGATTTGAAAAGGATTTTATCCTCTCTTACCCGTATTACAATCCATTCAAGACGAATCGGTCTGGCACCTTACAACTTAAGGAAAAAATTCATGTGCAGCATAATCAATCATTTTCAAAAGTGATCGAATTCCAAGAGCCCTTAATTTCTCACCAAAATAGAAAGATTTGCAGAAGAGGTGGTATTTATTATTTTCGTTCAAGCGCAGACATATTGCTGCCTATGAGTATAATCATCATTTATCAAAGGAGGAAGAGCATGTCGAGACACAATGTGGTTAGACATGGCGGCCTGTAGGTTTAAATAAAAGTAAAAAAAAAAGTTTGAAGTTTATTTTCGACGTTATGTTGAGGCGGAAGTTGTGTTGGATAGTTTTTGCGAACATGGAAAATGCAAAGTAACGATCATTTCGCAAAAATGGGCAGCAGCAGTCAGTCAAAACGTCTTACGCCAAAGATATTTCCTGTTGAAGGTCCCGTGGATGATAAAATAGAGGAATCAATTTGTTTTGAGTATTTTTTTAACGCTTTCATTGGCCCATCTCTTATTCCTCCATTCTTCTCTTTTTATCTTTCTTGATGTGAATAAATTCGCCCAATAGCGTTATAAGACGTCCTATTCTGTGGAATTCATTTTTTCCGCGGAGTTAAATGATAGTGTCCTTGTCTGAAGGCATGTCGATTCTTTTCATCGGTCCAACCCTTTCTGCTCCTCCCGCGATCTCGAAGAGCCACATCATTGATTTCCTTTCGCAGCCCTCTCCGAACTCAAACCGATCCCCACGTGTACTACTATTTTAAAGTCGTACCGAGAGCGGGCATTAGTCATCGGCTACACCCGCAAGACTGACGAATGACAGACTGCGCTCGATAGGTGAGCTGACAGCTCGGAGCAGGGATGAGAGAAAGCAAGCGATTTGACTGGGAACTTGCTCCCAAGGATTGCGGGTAAGAGATTTGGCGATGAAAGACCAAGTGTCCAAGACGACTTTTCACAGAAGAGAGTTCTCTGATACGCCTGTACCCGATCCTTTTCCATACAAGAGTTTTATAATTTCTTACTTCTATAAGAACAATTTTTCTACTCAGGAATTTGGGTACGTTTCAATGAAGATTAGATCATTTATATTAATGTATTTCAAATAACCGTAGGACCCACCCTCCTTATATTATTTATATCTTCAACCCAGTAGAAAACTCATTTTGCCGCTGTATCTGATGGTGCACGAATTTTACAACTCATATTTTCCGCTCGTCAATCTATTTCTTAATATTAGAGTTAAAACATCGATTAGCTGAGCACGTAAATTAAAAGAGGCGGGCAGTTTGAATCTTCACCAGAAGTCACGCCAATTCCCTCACCACAATGGGACAGAGGCCAATGAGTGTCGTAACATGACCTGAACCTTGTGTGATAACGAATCAAGGAGTGAGGATCAACTACAGCATAACTACTTAAATTATTTTGTTTAGTGCGTAAATATCTGGTCGCAGGAGAAAACGTTTTCATACAAATGTCTAATTTATATCCATCTACTGCATTCGTTGCTTCAACCGAAATTTTGCTCCAGAGCTTAAGACCTCTAAAGTGTCATGTAATTTGATTCTTATGCCTAATCTGTTTTAGCAATGCCCATTATTCAGCTAACAAAAATGAAAAAGTATTTCGTAAGGTGAAATTTTATTGAGCATTATAGGGGCTCAAAACTTCTTGATTGAGACAAGAAGTGATACCTAAGCACTCCCGGCAACGAACTATTATTCATGGTTAATGTGCGGAAAATATTACAAATTCCAATGTTCGTATTTCATTCCTATCCCGGAATGTCTCTTTTTTAACCAGTCTTTGCTAGTAGTACTAGCAACGAAAAAACTAATTCACGCCTGGCTAAACAGTCAACAATGAAATTTTATGAGTAACGTAAATTAGTAATGTCGAATGGCTGATAGAACTGGTAAAAAAGGGATGGCGACGGAAACGTAATGTCAAGTCCAAGAGCGTTCGTGAATCCTAGCAATTACTGGCTAAATTACACATTTCTCAGCTTATAATCAAGCTCAAGGGTCATTATTCGCGAAGAATCATTTATCAATTGATTTTATGAAGTTATTTAATTACCTCCTTCTTCAACGCTCAGCTCGAGGATTACATTACGAGGATAAACACACTCATTAAGTGCAATGGATTTGTTAATTTTCTCGCATTCTCTACTGGTTGGCTCGTTAAATATTTGGGGAGGCGACCGACAACTGAGCTCATTTTCACTTAGAAGGATAGTGGGTACGTAGATAGTAGTATGACCATTTGGAAAATGGAGGAGAGAAACCCGGAGTTAGCATTAAACGATTATCGAAATACGTCAAGGGGTGCACGGTGCATCCCATCAGACGGATAGTTTTATTGCATTTTAGCAGCTATCTACATCAACCCAAGAAGGGATACTGCATTATAATCTCCGCAACTGCCAAATCAAGTCTTCGAACCAATACCCATGGGATGGTAAGCCAGAACTCTAGCCACCACACATACCCGATCTCCACCAAACTCTCTCCTTCACCTACGCCATCCGGTTTCCAAAGCAGCATGGAACAAGACGGATTCATTATATTCGAGATCGCAGCCTCGCCGTGGAAGGTCCAGGTGGTAAGGGGCGTTTCGTGAGACCGGGCAAGGGGCGGGAGGATGTCCCCCTGGCTTCTGTGTGTGTGGGGGTGAGAAGGGGGGGGGGGAGAAGGAGAAAAACCGCGAGTCCCGTCGGTCGGGGACGTGATTCAGAGGGAGAAGCGGTGGTATCGGAAAGTGGGAAGCGGTTGGCATGGCGGGCGAGCTCCTCTCCTCTTTTGTTTTTTCCTCCTCTCTTTATTCTCTCATCCGACCGCCCCTGAAAAGGACCCGCGGCCACGGTCGCTGCAACGCGACGTCTCAAACCAATCCCGACTCCCCTCTCTTCTCATTATTCCGTCCGCATTTCGCGGAGAAATCTTTTTTTCCTCGCACCGCCTTCTTCCATCTCCGCACTCATTCGGTCCAAGGGAATTCTCCATTTTTTTTTCCACACGGCGAGACTTTTTCTTCTCTAGAGAAGTAGACTCGCGATCCTGTCTCCAGGCCTTCTGTCTTGCTATCCAGCCATAAAGATTCAACGGGATTGATTTTGGCCCACGGCGGAATTAATATCCTTATATGACTTGGAAAATTATTGGGATAGTTTCTGCCGCGTCTCGATTCATTCCCATTGGCAAATTATCGTTCTCCCGTGAGTTAACACCAATGCAGCCTCTAGATGTCGCCCGAAGCCAAAATGTTGCATTCCACAAGGGTGCAAGGGAAAACTGAGCTGGAAAAGTTGGCCTATGCATCCGCTTTTACATCTTCTTTTTCTTTGCAAAACTTCTCAAATAATAGGTTAGTGAAAAAGGTGCTCTCTTACTAATCACAAGGTCCATGGCTCAAATCCGCTGAATGCTAATAGGCACTACGAAATGAACAAAAACTGTGTTAGTTCCTGTTAACTAAAAATACTGAAAGCTGCACCCTACGCAGGCATAGCTAGATCTGGTGTTGTCTAGACCGGACCCCTTAATCTTAAGTGAGTGAATTGTATCCATAGCAAAAATAATAGCTTGACAAGTCCAGTCAGTTCTCACACAACTATCAAATTTAGAGTTTAGAACTACCTATTTTCAATTCATCTCTGATTAATGTTTTATATACCTAAAAATAAACTGTAAAACAACATGAAATAACAAAATAAAAATTCTTTCAAATAGAAATGTGTTAGTAACGAAGAGGCCTTTAATAAAAACTAGCCATAAGAACTTAAATCCTTATTATTTTCTCTAATTTACTGCATTTGTAGAACAAAAGTGGCAACGACAGATAGAGTAATTATCAACTGAAATTTATTTAACAAACATAGGATAGGAATAACAGGGATATACATAAGATACAGCTCAGATTCCACACATAGTTATAACTGCTGAAGGTAACTAGATTAATCTGTCGTCGAAGTCCGCAGACATTTATTCAAATGCCATCGATGGAAAAGTCTTACGGTCTTAATTAGTCGGAAGCAATATTGTTTACATTGGTTACACAAAGACATAATTCATATCTTCAAATGAATTATTTCTGCTTCTATGATTTCTTTTCCATTCTCTGCTATACAATTTATAAGAACGTATTTGCTTTTCATAAGCATTTAGAGGAATAGAAGAAGTGTATGAACGGCAAATGATCAAAATAAACACTCCTCCAATAAGTTTCCAAGTATAAAAGTTCTTTTAACGGTTTTAAAAGACCTTTCGTACTGCAGTCATTATTCTATAACTAAAGGAGCATTGATAATCCATCTGTCGTTAAGTTCCGCAAACGTTCATCTTGCAATCATCAAGAAAAAGGTTTCACGGCCATGATTCGTCGTGAAACATCTCCATGTAGTTGCGTTGCAGACGTCTTATATATAAATACATAAAAATGCACTAAATTTGCCTCCTTAATTTCACGGCTATTTTTGCCTGCTCAGACGAATTGAATTAAATTTTTATCAGAAATGGCTCGTTTTACTCTGAACCTCATAAGATTAAGGTAGACAGAAGCCGTTAGGGGAATAGAGAACGAATATTTTAATATACCCCGTCAGGGTCCGATTTCCATCTCCTTTTACGATCGAATAACGCAGAGCCTCTTCGCAATATTGTGGTATCCCTTATCGAAAAGGACGAGATATATGTACTTGTGGTGCGGCTCCCAATAACTCCTTCCGCCTCTACCTCTCAAAACCTTACATATTTTTCCAAATGCAGCCATATGGCCGTTGATCGTCATTCGTACGTCTCTGGTACTCCTGAGGAATGCATTTTCCTCGTGCAATCACCAGCTCTATCATCAATCATCGTTAATAAATAATCATTTTTCAAACGTTCTTCCATTATTTCTCCGTTTGCGGGATCTTTTGAAATGTCCCGCGAAATGAATACATTCCTGTCGGGAGGAGAAAAGCACACAGCTGTGTATCCGCGCAATTCAATTGGCAGGGAAGGGAATAACTTAACAACACATATGGTCATGGAAGACTTCTGATGCCCGAAAAGTATTCGCGCGCCGAAGCCAGTCCTACTCCGCTCTTCTTTTTTTATTATTTGCCGGGCTCCTTGAAGGGATGGTATTTTTTTCTCCCCTTGACGAATCAATCATCGTTCCGAATCATAACGAAATTCCGCCACCGCATGAGTCTCCCCAAGTGGTTCTCCAAGATTCCAATCCTGTGTCGGGGATACATTTCCGTTCCCATATGGAGGCGAAAATATTGTCACGTGTCGGGTATGCCGGCCCTTTCATCACAATTAGAATTTCTCGTCCTCCCCTTCTCTTCTGATATGAAACAGGTGGACGATTTGAGGTCACAACGAGATGCCTAATTCATTTTGAAATGCTCTGGCAAACATCTGGGTGAGGGGGAAAAATAAAATTCCAAGCATATTCTTCATCGGATCGACAGTCTTTCTTGATGCTAGATGCGAGGTTCTGGATGTTCGATTTCGAGTCGTATGAATGTACGCTAATTGAATTCAAACGTTTAGGAATAAAGAAAAGAATATAAGTAACCTGTGTGAAAAAATTTCAAACTTAAGAAGCAGCAGACGGATTCAGGACTAATATACAGTACAGGAGGGTGCCAAGTCGACGAGGGAAAATCCATGCATGATAAGTATCAAATTGTCAGCTAAGAATAGCATAGGTAAAGAAGTCAAAAGATCTTACCACTCGGCCCATGCTTTTGATGTTGATTCTTCATAGACAGGCTAACACTCTATCAGCAGCACTGTTACTTATTCTGAACAGTCGATCTACAATTGATTCGTATAAGCTCTTCGAATGAAATGAACACATTGGCTCTCAGAATATAAAATTGATAAATGGGCAATCGAAAAATTTTGGAAATCGAGTTATTTTGTACACATGGCGATTGAATGATGCCAAAATGAAATATTGCACATATTACCTATGAAGAAAATCTCATAATTCTTTTAAACTCAATGGAAGAAGGAAAATGAGCATTGTTATTCTCCTATCCTTGCTTGATTGATAACTTAAGCATTGCTTGATTCCTACTTAGGTCAATAACATAATCGGCTTCGGCCACGGAGAATAAATATCCACATTGTTGTTGAAGCTTACTTAGTGGGAAAGATGTCAAAAGGTATCTACATGCTGAAAGTATGGTTTCATGCTTACAATATCAGTATTATTAATAACGAAGCAAAGAGAAAGGTATGAAACATCAATGTGTGAAAGTATTCACTAGGATAAAATCGCTTGCCCTGACTAAAACTCGAATGTCACAAATTTTCTTCAAGCCAAATGATTTGTTCACGTGAATTTCTATTTTACAGCTAACAGTTATGTATCTTGGAACCGTAGTAGCGACTGTGTACAATGTCCACTCCTGCCTTTTTGGAAACCATTATTGCTCAACAGAAAGTGCTAATAGCCTCTAAGATAAAGTCAACGCATTTCCCAATAATCCCACTCCCCACTAATAGTAATACACAGAAAGCTGGAGAAGAACAAAGACTGTTAGACTAAGGAGAAAAAAACGCTGCACCAGTGTTTTCCTTCCTCATTTAACTCCTGCAGGAGTAATTCATGGTACACTGATTTACATCACCATTAAATTCCTCCCCTTAGAACACATGAAGCGCTCTAATTATATCAAAGTACGCAACCATACGCATCCATGATCTTTGTTTCAGTCAGAAAGAGAGAAATTTAGGAACGTCTTCTTCTTTCCTTTTCCCCTCCAACTTATTCGCTCTCCAACACAAGAAGGAGAAATAGGGGACAAGATGGAAAAGGATAGGGTACCGCGATCACTCGCTAGGAATGATTGAGCAGTCTCCATGGAAATGTGCCGGACATCCCGTCATCTGGTGGAGCGAGGAGGAATCTGAGGTGCGGGGTGGAATTATTCATTTGTTTTTTATATCGACCTAGGCCAGCAGAGGGAGTCAGGACGATGCGACGGGGTGTGAGTGGGGAAGACAAGAGGATGCAAGGGTCTGGAGAGAGAAATGGAATCGATGCTTTGGGAGACGGAGACGCGCCTTTAGAATGCTGAAAACTGCACTTTGAAATGCTATGGGTGGAAACACCTTGCGGTTGCATGTGTGGAGGATGTTTCTTATGACTGAGCAAACAGAACACCGGATGGAGATTATTAAAAGACGCAGAAGGCAGTTGATGTAAGCATACTGGATGAAACAAAAACCTACCCTTGTCCAGGGAATGATTTCTCAGCACACCATTTTCTCACCGGACCCCTGGCGAATCGGACATTATTCATGGACGGACAAGAAGAGATATTGTAAAGGTATTCCAAAGCTGTTTCACGCAAATTAGGGATGGACAGCCAGTATATGAATGCACTTCTAGTTTGTTTCTGAAAATTGTAAAATTTACATTTTTCTTTGAAGCAAGAAGTTTCTAGTGGTAGTTAGGTAACTGCCAGAGGTTAAGAACTGATTCTATCAGTAGGTAGTGTTTTCTCTGCATTCAGGATCCAAATAAGCTATAAATAGGTATTTTCCACTGGGTAGCTATTAATGTAGTATAAGCCTAGTTAAACGCCCGCATGCTTGGCAGTGCTTACTACTCGATATCTTTACTATTCAATTTCTATTATCAGCCTTATTTCATTTGTAATTATTTTATTACCCTCAATATAGGTTTGAATGCCTTTCATCCCGCATACTTCCTCAATAGCTCTTCCTGATATCTGTACCTCAGTTTTGTGTCAAGCAACCTGTAACATAAATCTAAGATGTTTAATTCATTCTTTGCAACAATCACCATTGGTTTTTTTGCCCGCACTCAAGTCTTCTGAGGTTGCATTCGTGGGATGCTCCATCTACTCACTGTATCTTCAACAGTTTCCTGAGTGAGACACTGCCCTATCCATTACCATTTCCAATACTGCCCTTTATTGTTCCATTCTGCCACCCTGTAAAATGTATAGTTAAAATATACATTCAAGATAATCGGCAGGTTTAGAAATCATATACCTGGCATTGGATGGGCTCAAGGCCATCCGTTTAGTATGCAAAAGCGCGACCATCAGGTGGCAAGGAGACAAGATCACCTTGACACTTGAATTTACGATTACGTTTTACTTACTTTTAAAGGAATTTTGGACGCAGGCATAGTTGCAAAGATTTGTAGCGTCACTAGAGAAACTTCGAGGAATGTGGAAGCTCTTCCAAAGGACGCAATTTGTTAAGAACGAAACGGTTTGGTTACCCGATTTTAGAGTTCTTAATTTTCTTCAAGTTTACAATTCTAAATTATACTCTAATTTACATTTAAATTTGGCTTTAAATCTATTTTGGTCCATCATTGACCAATGCTATCTCCAGTGACCGCGTGAAATGAGAGTTCACCAAAGATAAGGGATTAGATTTTTTCGTATGGAGAACTCTAATTTATAAAGAATCTTTTCTCAGCATACTCATAGTAATGTCTTCATCATAAAAAACGTATGAAATAATGAAAAGCATGGGAATGTGAAACATGATGAAGCGCGGAGGTAATCGACCACTGAGTAAGGAACTAAAATTAAAACTACAGTGAAAAAAACGAAACTGCTTGGATCTTGAAGCTTTCAAACGGAAATATTACGTTACCACGCACACCCATCGTATTTCTCGGAAGAGTTAATGGAAATGGAAACAATAGCGTATGCCTCTTATCAAATGTTATGCTACAACACTCAAATTATATGAAATATGAATACGAATACAAATCTTCCAGCAAAACTCAGAAATCCATGCGTTCTGCATACTGCTACTTACATATACTGACATTTTGAGAACAGTAACTACTTGATAACAACAACTTTGGGAAAGTAAGCGTGTCCGATTGTAATTCGAATGCATTTAGAGTCAAGAAAAAAACGCAACTGACTCGCAGGCGAACTTCTACGGGGCAAACAAATGCTCGAATCCGGTAATTTGGGCTTCATTTTGGTCCCAAAACTCGAGAGGGATAGAGAGAAAGAGCCCTCCATCCCGTAGTCCTGGAGTGGTGGGCATTCTTTCTTCCAAATGGACTTCCATTATAGGTAAGGGATCCGTATCTCAAATGGTCTATGGGACGGGTAAGAATATTCCATTGCCTTCCTCATCTTGAAGGAGAAGGAAAGAGAGAAAGCTGGAGGGGATTGTAAGAGAAGAAGAGGAAGATCAAATTGAGGCATCAAATGCGAGTTTGGCGGGAGAAGTTTGAGAGAGAGAGGGGTAGAAAACGGCACTGTGGTGGGGGGAGGGTAGTAAGAGGGTGGAGAAGAGGACACCGGGACGAGACTTGGATAGGAGGGTGGAAGGGAATGACGAAACCTTTCAATAGGGGTGGTGGTTTACAATGCGGACGGTGTTTGCTCGTTAAAAAATGTTTGGAGACCAAGGCAGCGATCTCTTTTTTGGTATTGGTCAAGGAGACCAACGCGAAGACGGTGATTGATTGGTTGATATAAATGGCGGTGGGGGGCACTCGGGTGACTTCGGATGGGCCGCGGTACATAGGGGGCGGACTGGGATGGGAATTTGTCCGGGGAAGGGGAGAGGGACACAAGAAGAGCAAGAGAGAGAGAGAGAGAGAGACTTCCAGACCATAATCTGCAAAAGCAAACGGTCTTTCGCTCGAGCTGTCCTCGGTTTAAAAGCTTCGGCGGTTATCTTAACGACTTTGTATAGCAGCTCACTCTTGCGAAAGAAGGGAAGAGTAAAAAAAAATCGTGCTTTAATGCTGCACACCCTGTCCTGCCCCTCAATGGAAATATATAGTTGATATACTCACGCAAGGAATAACAAACAATCTGTCGACTACAGAAACAGATCGAAAAAAATGGGCTTTTCATCTATAATAATCTTACTGCCTCATTGCAGCAGGTACATAGAAACAGGACCCAGAATGACCTGTAAAAGGAAAAAATTTCAAAGACTAGGGAGGGAACGTTAAAAGAGGTTAAATATTAAAAAGAAGGATCAGTAGATATGAAGGATAAAATTCACATCGTTACGCTAGACATGAGGTTATATAAAATAAATCGAGAGATAAGTAAAATATATCACGCACTGTTCCACATCCGAATGGTTTGAAGCGAGAGTTTCTATTAAGTGCTGATAATTATCAGTTTTATTATTATTCAATCAAATTCTCCAGCGCTATATTTTTTGGAGAGAATTATTTAGTCCGAGGGGTGCGCATAATGAGAAATAGGGCATATTAATACACAAATAAAAAATAATCATTCCTGCACAGTAAAATAAAAAAATGAAGTTTTTTATCGAAGCTTTGCATGCTCTCGACCGAGGATTTTACTTGGCTAGGAGCGAGGACGTTTGGGCATCGAAACAGTAATATTGCGCCACGAAAATAATCAAAATAAATGACTTACAGTTACAGTTATATAGGAGGATGATCCGTTTAGGAAAATATTTGCCCATGCTAAATAGAGCCTGGGAAAAGTAAGATAAAATGTGAACACAAGAAATTTTAGAAAATCAGAAAGCAAATAGTATAAGCTGGTGTAGTACGTGGCCAATTTATAATAATTTCATTCAATTATTCTACCAGTTGATTGGTAGGTTCTTGGACAGTCCCCATTCTGTATCCCAACCTCATAGAAATTGTCTCGCTTTCCCTCCTAAGGATGGCCCGTTATTAGATCCCTCTTCAATTCTTCATATCTTCTACCTCCTCTTATTTCGTCCAGAATTCCTATCCTCCTCCTTCCTCTTCCACGCTTCCCCAGTGTTCTCCCCTCTATCACTCTCTTCAACATGCCCTCTCCTCTCAAAACCTCCCCCATCCATCTCTTCTGCCTTCTCTGAACCTCTGCCACAAGCTTCCTCTCCTCTACGACCATATCCAATACCTACTCGTTCGTTTTTCTCGCCATCCAGCTAACCTTCTCCATCCTTCTCCAAACCCACATCTCAAACGCCTCAAGTCTACGCACATCCTCCCTTCGCAATGACCAAATTTCCGACCCATATAGCGCCACGCTCCATATTAAAGTTTTCACCAGCCTCTTCTTTACGTCTCTTCTTATATAATTTATAATCATTACCTAAAAAATACAGGCAAATAAAATAACAATGCCTTCAATTGTAACCAATTGCGAATCAAATTAACGCATGGAAATTATCCAACGAGCACAAAGAAAAACTTCAACAGCTAATGCAGAAGGGTACGAAACCGAATAGGAATAAGTTATGAAGCAGTTTATATAACATCAGTAATACAAAACAATAATGTCGATAAAGGGTTACATAGGAAAGAAAATACTTCATCTCGTTGGGCGTCAATGTCCTTTGATTTTAGAAACTATGTATTATTATCTAATTAACGAAAACAACATGCACAATGCTGCTTATATATACTCCTCTTGTTCCTTAAAAACAAGCATCAATGGATGCACCTTCAACAAGTATACACCCAAAATAGGATATAAGTAAAATTGCAGGAGTTGCCAATCACTTATCACCTATTCCTCGTAATTCGTATCTCTGAATCATATTTAACGTGAGCAAACGTTTAGAAGCTTCTGCGTATGTCTCATCAGATTCCTCCAAAGTATTTCAGGAGGCATGAGTTTCCGAGTTCATCGGGAAGATTGATATTTTTCATGTTCATGTTCATATTTCTTATAATCTGAGTGCTGTAGCATCAAGTTTGATTAGCCTGGTCATAATTCGAATAGTTATACACAAGATATTCCGCCACTATATTATATGGGAGTCAGTTCACTTTATCTGAATCAGGTATAACAACCAGAAGAATACCCTCTCTCGATATACCTGAAATTCGTTATAAATATTTAATGAATATTTGCAGAGCGGGAAACATGCACTTGGATAGTAAAGAATTATGTATCGAGGAGTGAACCGCAGATACAGAAATCCATTAAGAACTCCATCAGTGATGCGTAAAATTTAGGTTAACAAGGAGTTAAATGTAGGTTATATGAATAAGGTAAGTTTATTGGCTTTGTTAAAAGAGAGTTAACGGGAATTTCGGAAGAAATAAGGAATACATAAGTGAAGGCGAAATTACATCTTCAATTAAATGAGGAAGCAATTGAAACAACGCGTAGAGGAAGTGAATGTGGAAAGAAAACTAATGGGAAAAATCATGTACGAAGAATTCCTTAGATAATAGTGTGATATAGGAAAATGGAATTAGTATAGAAGAGCATGTCGTACCATAGAATTTGGAGAAAGAACTTCTCAAAGCGCTAAGTTAAAAAGGAATGTACAAAATCCATACACCCGCGCGTTTTAATCATTGCCATCACTACATTGAAAGAGATCAGTCTTGATATACTGCGCGATTATTTATCGAAAAAGATTATCGCTCTTCAAATATTTAGTTGAATGAAAATAAACAAAAATTTGCTCAGATTAATAGCATGCATCTTTGCTCAAGGGAATTTCATAATAAATTGAAGAAAATTTGGCTATTTCCACATTTTGGAGAGTAAAATTGAAGCTGTTTATGGAAGATGGGAAAATAACCATTAATCCAGTGAATTTTCAGGTTTTATCGTTCAATAGAGTTCACGAAAAAAAGCAATAATCAGTAGATTTAAACAACTCTGTAATTATAATCTTAGGACCAATGACAATATAGCTGATTGCGTAATTTAGCGTCACCCTTTAATATTCGCTTGTGCCGTAGCACGAATGATTCCATCTGTTCTCTCATCTAATCTATGATTCAAACACACCCTTCCTCTTGGGAAAATGTTTGAGAAGTTAAAGTCGATACTGCTCTCGGATATATAAAATTAATTCTTTGACGAATTTAGAGGGTACCGGGACCAGCCACGGTATAACCATTACGGAGTCACCCGCAAGTGCACAAAGGGTGCACTTGTGAGTTATTTTAATTAATTAGAAAAATAGAATTTATTCTTTGTGCAGATATGACTATTTTCCAATCGTATTAATAGTTTACGGAGGAAAGTCCACAGCAAATAAATGTAAGAAACTCTATTTGAACAATCCAAGGGGAAAAGAATATACTTATGCATTTATTAATTGATGACTCAGTTTATCACCTGACATCCCCCACCAAACACCCTTGTGGCGGCTCGTACGGTTGCATGAATGTTGATATGTAGAATTTAAATGTAAGGAGGGAGGATGGAAAGTGAGAAGGAAAGGCCCTGGAACGTGCTGGGCTACGGAAAGAGGCAGGCTAACACACACAAACACACACCTAAGGGTTGAGAGAGGGTGATAGAGGACGAGGACTGAGGGAAAACGGAGTATGGCAGGGGATTAGAGGGGGCGGGAGGGAGGCGAAGGAGGTAGATGGGGGATGTAGGGCGGAAGAGGAGAGGGTGAAAGGGGAGAGGACTGAGGGTTTACGGGGATGGAAATTCCTCGGAAGTATGCACGCAGGAGAGACGCTGGGAGGTTAGAGAGGAAGGCCTGGAAAGGAAATGAAGGGGGAAGGGAGGGGGGGACGGGGGGTTGGGGGGGGGGGGTCGGAGGCTTCCTTCGATCAAACGGAAAACATTTCAGAGAGTCCGTATCATCGAGTGTTTGTGAGTGGGTGGGTGGGAGTGGGGTGGAAAGAGGAGGCCAATGGGAAAGAGAGGGACGTCCGGGCAAAGGGAGGAAATTTTAATATTGGGAGCCCCTTGAGAAGGCGAATAAAACAGAGAGAGAGAGAGGTAAGGAGAGAAGGACGGTAGTTAAGGTTGCAGAGAGGAACGGATTCCGAAAAGGAAACCGAAGATCCCTTTTGGATGGAAGACGAAGAGATAGGTGATGGTGTGAAAACGGGTAAGGGATTTAAATGTCCCAGCAATAATGGCAACATCTTCGATCCCACATATTACACGGGAATAAAGCAGAGGCCGAAAGTTTTATGCAATGAGAAGTTGAAAGAGTTAGAACAAAATGAATTGCTTGGTTAATCGGTGAAGCGACCGACAGCCACTGGCGTCTTTCAGGATGAATAGCAAAGAAGAAAAACTTTGTTAACTTTACAGAGAATGTTTGTTACTCGACCGGTTTCGTCGAATAGTCGACATCATCAGGTACTTTAGAATGATTGGGAAGGATTATTTAGGGATAGAAGCGAGGTTGGAAAAAATCCGGCGTCGACGTTGGTGTACTTATCATGAAAGCGCCAAGGGACCCCATTTGAGTCTCACATTCAACGGAAGAAGGGTTACACTTGAAGGGGTCTCCAAACGACACCAGAGTAGAGATCGGAATTCTAATGAAAAATCTTCGCGTCAGCCGGGATTTGAAACTGAACCCTTCGAGATGAGAGGGCAGTACATAAACCACCGCACCAACCTAATCCCCTGCATTATATTTTTCATACGTAAGCGGTGGAGAAGTCTTGAAATCAATAGTTTACTTAAGAATTCTTTCTTTTTGTAAAGTACGTAGGCATGCCATGAAAGTAAATAATATCTTTTTCGTTTCTCTCAGAGTTAATACCAATCTACCGAATATTTGAAGCCGATTATTAGGTAAAACACTGATTAACTGTATACTTGATGAGCTGCACAAGATTGAGGGACATAGATGTAGCCCTTATGGGGCAACATGGGACGAAAGAAATGTGATCAGAATTCGAAAAATTCCATGAAATGGAATTTATTTTCCATTTTAATTCCATTAAATGAATATTTTCCACACCGATTGTCATAGAATCTCAGGGTTAAGTGATACTGGACCTGAGGTTCATACCCTTACTACTCCTTTGCCAATGGATATGTATAATAAAATAGTAATCGATACTACAAATTGCTAAGGAATCATCATTAGGCGGATCGTGTTTATGCCGGACTTACACTTAAGTAGCTTAAACATTTCAATTTAGGAGAGTTAAATAGTATAGATACAGAAATGATGGTAAGTAGATGTTTTAGATGGCCAGAATCCTGTAACTATTAAGTATCAAGAGCATTAATTAATCACCTCCAATCGACCGTCAGAAGGGAGCTATCACAAATTCTCTGGATCAATGACTTCATCTACGGAACACAGTATTCAATTCCCACTATTTCCAAAAATTATATACAGGATATATATTGCCCCTACCATGGCAGCGAAATTAGAAATAGTTATATAAGGCTCATCATTTTTGAAATGTAAGTTATTTCTTCACGAACCTTGCGCAAATAGACCACATATTAATTCGGATCTTTTAAACATTGCTCTATTTATTACCATTTTAAATTATCTGCTTCAGTTCAATAAATATTTTTTATGATAAAAGATCGAATGTAAATCCTAGCATATGGAAGATCAAAGCCGAAGGCAAACATAACACTATAATGAAAGATACTACAGCAAGTGAATACTCCATCTACCTTCGAAGCTGGATGATGGAAGAAGTTTAACGGACATCAAGCAAAAAATAGCGCCAACCGAGAAAACATTCAATATGTAAAAAACAACTGCTGTGTTTAAAGAAAATAAGATTAAGAATAAGGAAGTAGTGCCTATGTGAAAACGTTAGTGTGTAGTGATGCTCTATATGGCTCAGAGACATGTACCATTGGATAAGTCGAAGAGTAAAGAGGCTTTTAAAACATTGTGCAGGAAGCAAATATTGAAGAACAAATGGACGAATGAGACGAGAAACGAGGAAATGTATAGAATAACAGAAGAAGAGAAATCCTAATGCAGCATTTTCGAAGGTTACAGCCTTAACAATGCCGAAATTAATTTTTAAATTATTGTGTTATTCATTAGAAAAAAGGTATCATTCCACTGATTTTTAATCATATAAGTTACAATGCACAACTAGTTTCGACGCAAGGGCGTCATCTTCAGGTTCATTGTAACTTCTATGGATAAAAATCAGTGGAATGATACGTTTTTTCCTCTCTCTTTTTTACTAATGCAGCATTATTTGGATGGCAAGACCCAGATAAATTGACATTTTAAGACACAACGAATGTGTAAGGAACATAATAGAATCCCTATGAGAAAGGCCAAGGGGCAAATACATAGGACAGGTAAAGCAGGATATGAAACAGAAAGGCTACAAGAGCATAGAGGAGCTGAGGGAAACATGGTATGGTATTAAGGAGGGCTGCAGTCACCAAGTCGTAGGATTGAATGACCAATGTGTAATGCAAGATCGTGATATTGAGGCACATAAGGGCACATTTCGAAATAAATATTAAAGAAAATTTACAACAGGCCGGCCAACATTAATTAGGCTACCTTTCGAGTGAATCGAACCCGACTGAGAACGAGAAAAAGAGTGTAACACCGTGAATCTTTCTGAAGGGATTCCTGGTATTCATGAAGCTTGAAACTTGTTCTTGGCAGATCGGTAAAAACATTAATATGGGCAATCTTTGATTCATTTGCTGATGGGACTGCCTGATCAAGAAAGCCCGCAGACGGTCATAATGGATTAAAAGGAATGGGAGAGAGACAGGACAAAAGAGGCTGACCATTGAAGAGAAGGAGGAGAGGGGAAGGACAGAGATTGGTGAAGAACAATAAAGGGAGGGCTGAGGAAGAGAGGGCAGGAGGGAGGGTGGAAGGGAGGTCTCCTCTTCTGGCGTGCGGAGGGTCCCCACTGAAGCCCGAGGTCGGAAAACGTGAGTTTAAGGAATCCCGGCATTCTGCGTCGCGACAAGGATAGGAAAACGACTGCAAATAAGAATTCGACCTTCGGAGACGCCAATAAACATGCCAAGACATTCGTATAAAAGGGGTGGGAAGTGGAAAGGAGTGGGGCGGAGGGATGGGGAGGAGAGAGGGGTGAGGGTGGGTGTAGGGAGGGAGGAATTGAGGAATGGGGAGCAGGTTAAACGCTGAAAGGGTAGGGAAGAGGGTTGTCAACTCTCTCGGGTTTTCCGGGAGACTTCCGGAATTGGACGAGGATTTATTTCAAATCTCCCGCCTCCCGGATTGAGGATTTTCCCTCCCGTTTTAAGTTTAAATAAAAATGAATAAAATATTCTGCCCATTTCTATATTTCGGTGAAGCTTAATTTGTTTTCAAGCTAATTGTTATAACGATCACGGAATGTGCTAATGTAACTTAAAATTCTTAATGATATATGGGGACAGGAGAGGAGGCTTTTAGAGGAAATTAGGAGGTAAAGTAGGTAGTTAGAAAAGGTAATGAGAGGCGAAGGGTTGCTTAAGACCGTGACATAGGGGAGGATGTTGTTTTAACGGGGAAGGGGAAGAAAAAGAAAAGGTTTTATGGACGGAATGAAGAAGGATAGGACGTACGCTGAGACAAAGAAAGAAATATTATAAGTAGATAGGGCCTTGCACATGTAAAAATCCAGTGTATTTTCCCTTACTTCCATTGAAACGCGACTAAAATGACAGATTACCTTAATAATAATGATAAAAACATTCTCAGTCATTGGATTCCTGGATCCCTGATGACGATGGGCGAGTCGCTCGTCGAAACGTCAGAAGCTATGGAGAACCGGAAACTGTGTTAAACCCAAGAACTCTTCATTCATATTATATGCCCGGAAAGACTGCAGTCATACATAAAAACATTCTGTAATTTTACTAATTGGCCCATGATTTAGAGCAACACAATTTGATCACTAACTACTTCTTCGTAGAGCTAGCTCAGTGCGAACCAAATGTAAAATTTATGCAGTTCATTTTCTGTATTATCCAGAATATAGTGCGATGCTTTTTCTCAATCAGATACTTTTGAAAATCACAGTCGTAAAACGCAAGTTAGCATTGATAATCTCTGCTCACGTTTTTAACCGATTCTATATTTTACAAACACGTTGTAATAGATTCTTGAGGAAAAAACCTAAAATACATTAAATTAAAATGAGAAAACTAAATAATATTGTCGATCATCTAAATTCCACTTGAAAATTCACGTTGCACTCTTTTTGGGGACGTATTTAATTCGTGAATATAAGGTTTTAAGAATAAACACTCAGCGGAAGTCATAATAATGCATTTGGATTAATCTCCAAAAATTTCTTTATCTTGGAACGAACTTATTTGGGGTATCAATACTTCAGTAGTTTCCAACCAACAGCTAAGTGGTAAAGGCCAGAGAGTCTGAACGGGTCCTGACTTTTAGGTGGTGCCAGATGTGTGGCCAAAGGAAGAAGTTTGGGGAAGAGGAGAAAGAGTTACGGTGGGGTAGGAATTCATAGCGAAGGGAACTTGAGCGAGACGGTGAGTGCAAGAGAAGGGAATTATTTCGTGGAAAATATCGAGCTGGGAATTGAAGCGAACAGACCGATTGCATCATTCTAATTACGCAAGGTCAAGATCAGCCAGTGATGGCAGAACATCATTAAGACGTGTCCACATTGGGGACAAAACAGTGAAGCTAAAATCAATTTTACGTAGCGAAAATATAGGTCTTGGGATATAATAGATCGACATTAAATCATCACCAAAGTTCAGTAATTATATATATTTGCATCTTCAGGCCTTTGAGTAACATTTATTTGGAAAATGAGTGTGGTTATTTATTTGGTTAACTCTTCCTGTAGTTTTTGTGGAGTATTGTACAAAATATAGAAAGAAATAAAAAGAATAACCCCACTTCCTTTAAAAAGCACTCCAAGGCCTGCAGAGGCATATATTGTACCTACCTATGGCTTCCCAAGACCTATCTTAAACTTGAATATCCTTATACCTATAAATAATTTACTGAACAAAAAAAGTCGAGTAAGTAAAACAATTTAATTATATCATTTGACAGAATAACAAAACTAACGGTAAGGATTTAATCGCCTAAAAAAAACTAATAAATGCTAATAATTCTGTGGTACAACTGTAGTCGTATGGGCTCCATTTAAATGAATAGAGTCTCCATCTAAAAGAAGCTGTGTTTCGTTGTCTCAGGCGTAACTCAATGGGAATTGCTTCGCATATTGAAATGAAAGCAATAATATTTGTAGCTGCCCATAAACTTCATTGTAAAAAGACCTGAGCTTCAACGTAGAACGTGATCATCAAGTTTCTAAGTGGATCTATCAATTTTGATGCAGGAAGAGCTTCCGTTGTCGAATATGGGTTCGTGTACAGCAATTTTTACGTTGAATAACTAAAAATGTTAATTTCAATATTTTGTGTTTCCTTCTGTGCTTAAATTACTACGTAACCTAAGAGAATAACGGAAACCCTCTTTTGCATTGAGCTCTAAAAGCACGCAGTGAACGCTTTCTATCTGATTCACATGCTCAAGATCAACTTTGGTAAGTAACGTCCTTAAGGTAGCTGGAGCGTTAACCGGGTCATTGAGTGCACATTTTAATATTTCATTAAGTAAGCCGAAAAAAGTTCTTGGACCGCATTTTATTTAAGTGCATCTGTTAATGCTATTTGGCAGAGATGGAAACAATACAAGAATTATATTTTTAAATTTTTTCCTGTATTAAAGCATGTTATGACAAGATTTTTTGCGCTGTTTTCGAAATTTAGACGAAATTATATTTAAATAAGTGTTTTTTCGAATATTTGACTCAGCATAACGCTTTAATATTTGATAGCAAAAATTGCAATTCAAAGAAACATATTATTTCGCGTTTAGAAAACATCTGAACACATGTAATCGAATTATTACGAAATACAAATAATGCGCCATTATGCTGTGTGTTAAAATAGCATTGAATTGCTAAAAAACCAAATGGGTTTGATTTTTTTCACTTTCATGTATAGATATCTGTAATAAGAACACGTATGAGATTTTCCCCGCAAATCTGTGCATAGACAAAAATCGCTCCAACCACCAAGGAGCGCTCCAAGTTGCGTTCAAGTGCTCAATGCATTCGGGGATCGGGTAGATGTGGGCGGGTGAGGCGTTGTTCTAGTGCACATAGCTGTTCTGTAATGGGGAACATGCATGGTTTTTAAAAAAAATTTGTTTACGTAGTTCATATTCATAAATACACATGACCAACATTTTTCCTACAAACAGCGACTATTCATGAAAATATTTACTGCTAAAAATGTCGCGTCTTGGTGGCTTCTAATCACTGCGTAATCCGGAAACCCGGCAGATGACGTCACGACACTGTATCGCTGCCAGCAATTCCACGCAAAATAAACCAATTTTACCCAAAACAATAGCTTCTATTTCCTTAATGGAAGAGAGCGAACTAGTCTGATTAGATTCTATCTTTCGAAATACACGTATAGGAGAGAAGTTATACTTTTCGGAGACCTCAAACATTTGAGATTCCTTTTGGACCACGTGGCTCTTCAAAAATGTCATGAGCTTTTCAAAAGTAGTTCTTAATGCCTGAGGTTAACGCATGTATACATAGGCTACATATTGGATAGTAATTATTACTTCCTTCATAAATACGAAGTACATTAAAAACAAAAATTGGAAGCTTTAGATAGCCTAAAAGGATGCACCTGTGTTGAGGCTACATTCCTAATGATAAACAAAGCGCTGCCACCAGAGAGAACATTTAAAAAAGTAACAAAAATATGTATTACAAATTATAAACAGAAAAAGTCTTCTTACACAAAATTTTATAAAAAATTTGAAAAACGTATGTATTAATTTCTCTTCCATTTTTATTTTTTCGGGTGAAATATTGAAACCTATTGGCCCCATATTCAAAAATAATCTTTGATATAGACCAAAATTGGGTTTGGGCAAATATATCTGCCACTTGTTTCTCATAGAAGAAACATGCCATTCATAAATAAATTGTGGTGGCTAGCCATTTTGTAAAATTTAATGTATGTTCCCCATTGAGCTTTGACAATTGAAAAAGAAACAATTCAGTAAGAGGCTGTTGAGTTTATGCGACAGCCGAAACAGGTGTGCCAACGCTCATGTGTTAGTGGGGCGGTGAGTTAGAGGCGTGATTTACGAACTTGCGCCCGATTTCTCACTTCAGCGTTGGCACCGTGACTGCCGCTGGCCTATTACCTCTCCGGCATTTTGCTGATTGGTTAATGGTTCTAATTTTCAAAGCTCAATTGCAGAAAAATTATGTCACCCTCGCAAACATTTCTGAAGAAAATTTGTCTCAGATTTACACGCTATATTCAATGGTATCTGGCACTCGTTATAATTTGACACTTAAGAGTATAGAAAATAAGTCAATACTATGAAGAAAAGTATATTTTATGTTTCGTATAAACTCTTAATACAGTTGACTCAAAGAAGGAATTAAAATTTGGAACGGTCTAACAAATATGTATGAGGTATACGTGAAAAATTATGCATATTCAAAGGACTACATCAGTATTTATTTATATCGTTGAGAGTAAGAATGGTGTAGGCCATTTATTGGAAAATAGTAAAACAAATAAAAATTTAAACCGTAAGAGATACAAGTGGAAAAACACCGAAACTTTACAAACTAGTCACGAACAAAATTTAATAAAGGAATAGGAATACCTAAGCGCGCCTACCAAAACATGTCAAAAAACTTGACTAACTATTTAACCCCATTGGGCCATTTTTACTCTCAACGAGTCATTTAATGTTGTGGCACATATTAAATGCTTTTTTCATTTAGCACATGAGTCGCCCCAGCCACCTTAGTGTACCAAATAGTTGTATAGAACAAATGTTTACACCGTAAATCTTAGTTGATACACAGATAGTAGAACCACATTAATTCAAGTACAATTTGGAAAGAAGCCCTTATGCATAATCGGAATCGGATCGTTAAATTAATTAAGGCACTTGGCACTGCCTCAGGGACCGCTCTAGCAATACAGGCGCCCTCGGCGAATGATGAAAAAGGCGCCCCTAAAAAAATTTCGTTCACAACGGGCGACCTTCTCTGTCACAAACTTGATTCACAATGAGATGGGACTGAATATTTCGCTGACACCGACATACATTGGAAGGAAAAAGCCTGATAGAGGAATACAATGTTGGTTCGAAAAGATTACATTGTTTTTCGCAGAATTACGGACCGTAAATTGAAAACCGTTTACTTTGTAAACGGGCGCGCCCGCCGGAAGGTTAGGCAGCTAACAAGCCCTTTACTTTATGAAATAGGGTTAGATATTTTATCAAGTTATAGGTAATAAGGTTGTTGGACAATAGGGTTTACTATTTCCCTCCCCCTTCTTTTTTCTCAATTTTTTTCTCGATCCCTATTTCCTTTTTTTTTTCTTTTTTTTCTCTTCACTTGTCATTTCGGCGCCCCTCAAATCGCGGCGCCCCATCACTTCGCCTAGTTCGCCTATATGATAGAGCGGGCCCTGCACTGCCTCCATATCTGTGGTGCATCCAGCCAGAGGGATGCATATCGCCAAAATCCACGAAAGAAGATATGGGCATATGAATCTCATGGTATTTCAACAATTATAAAAGGGCGATTTTACCCACTTCAGGAAAATTATAACTGCAGTCACGAAAAAATCAATCTCCGCTACATATGGAGGAAGAAAACATAAATCCGTTTATCTTGGATAAGGATTTTTTTGAGAAATTATTTCCCACCTCCTTATCTCGCGCAACTAACATCTCGGAAGGACATAACATCGGAGACCCCACACGTAAACTCGGTGAGACACTTTAAACACGTGGACGAAAGCTTTGGTGTACATTTGTGCGTGCCTACTTGGCATACATTACACACTGTGGGCGTGAGTAATCGCAATAGGGGATCGGGTTGAAGTGATACTAGAGTACCTGCTAGCATCCTATCCCGAGGGTCCGGGTTCTAATTCCTGCGGTGCCGGAGATTTTTCAGATCCCTACTAAGGTGCTGTGTGAGGAGCATTTCAAGGCGTCGTGATATGGGGCGTTGAACCGTGGACCCTTCATTACGTCAATGAAATAAGGTACAAGCCACCACCAGGGTCTGTGGCACGGGGTGATTGATTCCACTCCAGGCACGCAACACTCGTCCCAGTCAAAGGCCGAACCCTGCACGCTCCCGTGGCCACTAGGCGCCAACAAAGGTAGTCAGGAGAACAATGCAGAGCCGAACCAGTAACCAGTGACGATTTTTGAACCGTTCAGGATAATTAGGTTCAGGATAACTTAGGGATTACGTGGTAGAATCACGAAGGGTTCCAAAATGTTGTGTTTTTGAACCACTCGTTAAATTCTCACGCAGCCTTTTCAAACGAGTTTTTCTCGCGAAATTATTGCTGAAGGAGTTGAATACCGCGATTAGAGATTCAATCAACAACAAATCAGACAATTAAGTTATCAATCCGAGTGGGTAAAACTCACCAAAATCTCTTACAGTTCGTTGTTGTACCACGTGACTCCTGAGTTGCGTGATCGGGGTTACCTCGAAGGACCTCCCAGGAGTGTGCCACGTTGGCGAACATACCAGCGTGCAGTGCCACCTTGGCGCCTTTCGTTAAGAGTACGACGCCGGGTGACTCTGCACTCTTCCTTCATTCGCCAAACAATCCTTCCCTACCAAAACCTACCCACCAATCCTGCCTGAGTGGCGCAAATGACCTCAGTTGCCGGTCACCTCCAAGAAACCGACCGACCGTCCAACCAAAAAAGGAAGCGAAGATGTCGTCTTTGGAAGAGATGACCAAAGGATAGCAGGGTGGGACAGGGGGAAGGGGGGGGGGGAGGGTGCGAGGATAAAAAATACAGGATACACATCTCGAGAGAGGAAGGAGGAGATGATAGGAAAGGGACTCAAGGGGCGTTAGGCGAGGAAAAATAATGCCAAAATAAAAATAAGAGACGCGGGAATAGGAAAAATGCGTCGTCGACGCCATTTTCCATAGATCGCATTTGTTTTTCAGAGGGATTTCAGGAGTGGCAGGCATGCGAGGGAGCGGGTGAGGGAATGGGAGGGGGATGGGACCGTGTTGAAAGGGTGGGGGGGAATGGAAACTGGAGCGAGGGGTGGGAATAAGATGCCACGGGGGTGAGAAAGGGCCCAACGAAGGATGGAGATGGGAGCGGAAGGAAAAGAGAGAAGACGGAACAAGGGATTGGTAAGAAAAGAATGAGGATTGTCCGACTTGGAAGTGAGGGTGGACAAGATGAATTCGGAAGGGTGGTTGGGAGGTGGAGGAAGGGAGGGAGGGTTGAAACTTCGAAAAATAAATGCGTCTTCCACTCTTTATACACATTTTTTTTCAGGAGTGGTGTGGTGAGTGCAGGGGTTAGCGGGAGGGTTTCTGAATTCTTAGGAGTACGTGGAGAATGGGGAGATGTATAAGGAAGGGGGAGAGAATCCTTCGAAGGAGGGAGAGAAATATTATTTGCATGCAAAAAATACATATACGCATGGAGAGCGAGAGAGAAATCCTTGTGGGTGGGTGCATGATGGAGGTTGAAGACAGAATGAGAATTGTTGAGGTTTATCGGAACGAAAAGGGTAATGTTTGGGATTGTGGGCAGGAAGGTGGCCAGGGAGGGGGTCCTTAGAAGGGGACAGGGGTGTGGGTGGAGAGGGGATGGAACAGGGTGTCCCTTCTTTATTCAGGGAGTTATACTGACCCAAGCGGAGGATGCAAAAACCCTGAATAAATGTGCGTACATTCCCACGGTATGAAAGAGTTACACCACCTAGTACCTATACGTACGTGAATATTCACACGGAATGGTCACACCTGACGTATTAAATAATTACGTACACCATCCATATAATTAGTGAGAATAATATACGAAGAGTTAATTCCAGTATTCCCCCCACAATAAACAAGGCCACGTAAATAGTAAAATTAATCGTTCGCATAATGTTAACGACATTAATTGTGGTGTAAAATTTAATCTAATAACCTCATAAGGCTTCATATTACAATAGAGAATATAATGCTGTAAAATGTAATTCCCTTCTTCACAAAATTCAAATAGTAATTCCAAGAATGATAAAATTAATGATAAATTTCATTCTATTTCAGGCACAGAAATTGCAAGGTCAAAGGAAGCCCGTATAAGCCTATCATGTGACGATTTCTTTTCCAAGTTGCTATGAACTCAGAGGATACTGATCACCCAAGGGTAATGTGACCATTATTTCAATAATTAGGGATTAATTTCACGCTTAATCGGCGATTCAATGTTCGATGACATTCCGTGGATGAATTGCTTATTCACTTCATATGCATTCACTTCATAGAAAAGTATTTAAGAAAACTACCTACTGATGATTTTTCCTTCATTCATGACAGAAGTGAATACGATTTCAGAATAAATTAATCTTTCTCCGAGCACGGTTAAATTTGTTGGTAAAATAAAAAAATGCTGTTCAGATGTGTTCTCTAATTAAGGCTAAAAATATTACGCAATTTCGATAAGGAGAGAGATTTTAGGCAAGAAATCAAATTACCCATTAATTCATCACCTATACAAAGAAGTCTAATTTACGGATACACACAATTATCTTATAGCTGAGTACAACTTCCAGCTGTGTTTGGGCCGCATCCGTCCAGGAAACTCGAATGTAAATTATTTTTCCCAATTATAAATTTTCCTCAGCCTTTTTTTTGCCACTGCTTGGTTGCTCATATTTTCCACAATATTGAGACCCTTCCTCACTCCCCCACCCAAGCTCGCCCGACTCCCTTTGCCTCAACAATACCTCCTTCGCCGAAAAATACTTCATTTCCTCCCTCCACCAAATCTTCGCCGTCCCACCATTGCTCTCCTTCTGAACTCCCAAGCGCCATCCGCCGCCTCCCACACTTTCCTCATGCATATATGCAACCGTATATCTTTATAAATCCCAACATCACCATATAGAACCTTCCCCAACCCGAGCCCTTTCCCGCCTCCTCCCCACCCCCATGCTCGACGCACACAAATACATGCCCCCTACACTACGCACACACAACACCTCCCCTCATAACCCTTCTGTCCGATCGACCCCCCCTATACCCCATCCGCTCATATCCACGAGGATTCTCCTATTTCATTTTTCATTCCTTCTTTGCGCCTCCCTTCCCCCCTCTCTCTCCCCGTCAGCCCTTAGTCTTTCGCTGGACCTTCTCATGCGCGTCCTCCACCTTCCCCGCTCTGGCCTCCTCCCACTCGTATCCCTCCAACACTTCCTCCTTCCTCTTCCCTGCACCTCCCTTCTACCTGTCCGCCCTTCACACGGTAATCTCGATCACTCATTCTCCCCTACTGCATCTGATTCGTCTCGTCCTCTCATCTTCGTCGCATCTAAGTCTTTCATCCCTTCTCACTCCTCCTCTTCGTTCTTTTCTTCTCTCTAACCTCAATTTTTCTTTCAAGTTCAGGAGTAAGAGGGGAACAATATTTACATGAATAATCGTCATTCATCCGAGGAGTGGTTTCCTGCAACTGTTCAATCGATTATCCTTTTTTCTAGCCGATATATTTCTCCATGAAACCAAATTTTAACACCTCTCATATTAATCTTATTGAATACAATCCTTGGTTATCCTCGGTCATTCTTCCCATTAACTGAACCTTCATTACTGTCTTTATGAGTTTGTTATTTCGGAGAATACGACCGATACGTTTGACTCTTCCAACCCCTGAGATTCGATTAGCTCTTTCCTCACCAACTCTTCGTACGACTCCTTCACCGGTGATTCTCTCCGACCATTTGACCATAACAATCCTTATATTACGCCATATATCAATAGCTGTAAAATCTTCCCAGTTCTGTAACTGTTACTGCCCAAATCTCTGTACATTTTTTCCATGAAGTGGCGCATTTTCATAAAGCCATATTTTCAGACGGAATACCTAAATAGAAGAATACTGCTATTTGACAAAATACCTGCCCAAATTGCAAAACAAAATTGTTAACAGCTGCCAAGTTTCCTTTGCCATCGACTTAATTAGAATCTCAGTTTATGGAATCTCAGTTTATGGAATCTCAGTTTATGGAATCTCAGTTTATGAAAAATTCATTGCCTGAAACGAATCATTCGGTGACATTTGCGAGATTAGAGCATGATACAAGTTTAATCAATATTGATTGAATAGTGGATAATTACTCCTAGCTAATGCGTTTTTACTACACCTAATAAAAACATCACAATGGAGATTGTAACCAGGAACTCGGGATCAATGCAAGGCTCATCTCCGATTATGTCCTCCAAAATACCTCAAATACCGTTTTCCGTCCATTTAGCGCATTTTCAAAATAAAATTTGATTACAACATTTCCAAAATAAAATTTGAATACATAACAAAATTCCAAATAATTACCAAAAACGCCTTTTACATCCAAGTACATAACTAAGGTGCATCAACAAGGAAGACATTCAATTAACAAATTATAGTGTGAACCAGTGTTTTATACAATAAGGCCGCGAGGTCAATATCTCATAGAGGACAAAGAACCTAGACAAGCATATGACTTTGTATTATTTGACACAATATATTCAGTCTTAAAATTCTCGTTTATTGAGCGGAGAATTTCTCTCTCTTCCACCCATTTCAGGTGGATGCGATGAAAGTTTGTGTCAACGCATGGATCGACACGAGGGAGCAGAGAAGCCTACCGACGGCAGGTATTGTGGCAAGCATGGTCGAAAGTATTATGGAAAGGGGTCCACGGTTAACCAGCCCAGCTAATGAACTGAGTATTATACATTGTACTTGAGTAAGGGTCGGATTATCCGCGAAATTTTCCACCACTATCACGATTCAAACTCGGGATGGAATGTTAGCACTCCACCCAACCCATCGACCGGATACCCATCTGATTAGTAACACTCCGAAATACATGCGCACCGATAATTAACAAAATGCAAGCCAATTTAATGGCCATGCGAGGCGGAATTCAGCATCTCTCCTCTTAATTTTCCTAAATAGGTGATTCCGCGTTTCGAACGCATCGCTTTCCATGCAATGCCCAACACCCTCTCGGTTGCACTGCCTAGCAATCTTAGTGCTTCCCCTCACCCTCCTCAATCTTAGCATATTTGGCCTCGGAAGGACACCACACCCACCCCGTCAAATGACCCTCCAACGCACCCCTCCATCCCACCCTTTCCAAGACCCCTACCCCCACCCCATCACCCCCCTCCCCACCCCAAAGTCCTCCGCATTCAGCCATTCCCGTCTCCTCTTGCATTTCCGAACCACTGAGCACTCGCACCCATATCCAATACAAGATGTCCGGTTCCCTTCACCTCGCCTGAAACTCCTTCTCGTATCACTCTCCCCATTCCTTCCTTCCCTTCACACACACACACTAACCAACCTTCCACTCCGCCTCGCATACATTTCCTACGTCTATCTCTCTCTCTCTCTCACCCTCTCTCACTACCTTTAGCACATCGGAAATATTCTCTTATATACATACGTCTCCGACTAAAATCATGCTCCCTCTTTAGATACATGCTTTTTTCACAGTGACCTTTTCTAATATTCATCCCCAGAGTGACTTGCTCAATGACCTTTTTTGTGATGTGTAGTAGTACACATTTTCTTCCACCTCTGCCTTTTTTTAAGTCACGGCGATGTAATTTTATTCTTCTTTTCACAATTTATGGAAGATTTGTTATGCCTGCATGCAGCTTAAATATTTCGCCATGAAACAAATTAAGAAAATTCAACTGTTGACCGTCAGATATATTATCCGGACGCTGCAGCTTTCTTATGGATAAAGGACAAAAATCTGGAACGGGGACAGAAAATGAGATTTACTAACGATTTATTTTAAGAGATAATGAAATCTTTGGAGCAGACCAAATAATTTTGCATAATATGAATTACTGAAACTCTATTTCATTATGATACTGAAAATATCAAGAAGCAGGTACAAGTGACGGAAAGAAAAAATATTTGGTTTAACTGAAAATGAACAGAATAAGTGCTATAAAAACCTTTTGAATTATGTTGGTTAGGTTTGACGTCATTATGATGCATCAAAATACTGAAAAAATATCATTCAGCATCAGGCGAGGCTTGATATTAAGACTATTCTTGAAGGTGACTAAATATCTTTGCTTGAGCTAAATGATGACAGACTAATAATAACGGCCGCAAAAAATTTTTGGGAAAATCTGTCCTGGTATGATTAAACCGAGTAAGTATAATAGTCCACACTAAATCCATGAGGTTCGAAGATAAAAACAATATGAATTCGTTAACATGGTAACCTAATCAGAAAATACCTGTAATGCCTGATTAAAGTAATTTACACGTAACGTAGCATAAAATATTGTCGAAAGAAAATTTTTAATGGCCTATAAGCACTTTCTTAAATTATTGCATACGATTCAAGGAAAGAAAAATTACTGCATACATTAAAATGATTTACTACTGCTGAGAAAGTGTGAAGCATTTCCATGAGTTGGTGCAATATCCTTGGAATTTAGAATTAAGACGTCGTTCTTCTTGGGAGGGGACTATATCACATGCGGGCTGCCATTTCATATTTTACACAGACTAAAACATGCATCTCGGTTCACACAACACTTCCCTTTACCTCCTCCTTTTCCTCCTTTAGCACATTTCCCTTCCCACCCCTCTCCCTTACTCTATATCTCTCACTCTCTCTTCTTTTCCTGTCTGCGGAAATATCGAACGCCTTCCTCCTCCATTCCCCCATTTATTCATTTTATTCCATTCCCCTCCTTCTCCTCAACCCCTGCCACCCACCCTCTTCCCTCCCCCATCCCAGAGCGCCAAAAGCGCACAATTTTCTTCTCAACCCTCTCTCGTCACCTCCATCCCCTTTGCTTCTCCACCCTCACCCTCCCCCCTCTCCCTCAAACCACCCCATCCACTATCTCCAAGTCTTCCGTCATTCTCCGTCCTCCTAAGCAAGCGGCACATCCTCCCATTTCCTCCAAACCCAAAGACGTTCGTATGAACACACACACCACGCACAAGAGGAGCAAAAGAATCGTCCTTTCCTAGCGAGACCGCCAGCAACTGAGGCATCAACGGCTCCACCGCCGCCGCCTCCTCTTCCATTCCATCTCCCGCCTCCGCCACCACCACCCACGGCACCCTACTCAACCACCCCCCCCCCCCCCCTCATACCATCATTCCACGCGCCCAACCTATCCCCCTAGCGTAGGCTTTAAAGCTCCCACCCCCCCCCCCCCCCGTCATACACCACCATTCCCCCCCCGCCCCTTCACAGACCCCCGTCCACCTACCTCCTCCTCCGCATAAGACTCCCCGCCACGCTCTTAACGGGGTCCTCCACCTCCTGTACCACAGCCACCCTCCCTTCGTACTCACCCCTACCCCTTAAAACCCTAACTCAACAATCCCTCCCCCGCGCCACCAATGCGCGCCCTACCCTCTCCGGTCTCATTTCTCATGCCTGCTGTCCACATGTCCGAGTTTCTTGACATATCTTCCACGCGGGCTCCCCAAATCTCCATCACGACCTCTCTCCCTTCCCTTAGCTTCTTCCTCCTCATTCCTCCCCTCCTTTCCCTCTCCCATCCCTCAAAAACCTCACCTCCAAGCTCCCAGAAACCATCCACGACCCCCATCTCTAAACATACACACATGTACGCGCGCACTTTGCGCACAAGTTCTCTTTCCCCCAAACCCCGCCCCCAGAGAACCATTGTCAACGCTCCTTGCCACCACATCCCCCTAACCCAGATGCCTCCCTGTGCGAGGGGAAGAAAAAAAATGGATCTCTCTCGACCGAAAACGCGTGTTATCTCCCTTGTAGTCTAACACCTTCCCCTTCCTGTTACATTCCTGCCTCTTCGTCTCATCACTTTCTCCTTTCCTTCAAATCAAATTCCTACGGAACCCTTTCCTTACTTCTTGCCGGCGACTGTGAAGCATTTATCCCGGATATCCCCCTCATTTCTACATTTTCTTTTATAAATTTCCTGAGAATTGATAAGCTCAATGCTAGTAATTAGAGTTCCCATGCTGACAAATTTTGAGGTTGCCGGGTCTAGCCATAGTATTACCTTTAAGGAGTAACCCGCAAGTGCACATTAGGGCAAAATTTCCACTGAAGATAAATCATTTTCCTTGACCGGGACTCGAATCAGAATCCCTCCATATCGGTCCGAGTGGTTTAGCCAAATGAGCCACTGAGGCGTCCTTTTCTTCAAATATCCACAGGAGAGAACGACTCTACGGTAGCTTAATTGGCTGAAACTGCTGCTGAAAAGGTGCTTCAGCCAATTTAGCCACAGAGGCATTCTTCTCTTAAAAAGTCCACCGGGGAGAACGACACCAAGGTAGCTTGATTGGCTTAACCACGATATGGAGGGATCCGGGTTCCAGTCCCGGTCAAGGTGAAATAGTTTTCCTGTGTAGACTATCAGCTCTTAATATCCAAAATTTTTCGCGTTGAATACACTTTGGAAGAGTCCTCAGGTGCCTCAACGGATCTCAGGGCTGGTCGTCGGCCGGGTGTTGTACTACAAGGGCAGTTTTACTCCGCGCCACCAGGACCAGGTCGGGTCTGAGTGGCCGGTCTCTGTTTTGGCGTGTTTTGCTTCGGCCTTGAGGCGCATCAAGGTGGGTTTCCTAATGAGATGGAGGTCATTGTCTCTGTCGATACTGGAGTCCTTCAGCCAATGCTAGTGATATAGACTCTCATGCTTTTGTGTATCATTAAACTCATTTATGCATATTGGCGTATGTATACCTTTTCTCAAAAACCATTAACTTCCATTGATTGCTAGGGTAGGGGAACACGTAAACTCTGGTCCAACAGGACCAAAATTAGGGTGAAGTTGGATCCTCTCCATACAATTCTCCATTTTGGTTGATATGCATATGCATCATCTAACTCGGCGTTGATGAATGGTAAAGATACTACAGAACATTGCAGGGAGAAAAAAAATTCTTAACCTGAAATCAAAGCGCGGGTTTTTGACTTTCCAAGCAAACACTAAGCCAATACGTAGCCTAGTTGGTTGTCTGCCTCTAGTGATTTCCCACATAAAATCTACTGAAATTATCCGGGTTGCCTAATTTGGCGACTTTGGTCGGAACACAGTAATTTCCTTTAGTTTCAACGCCATTTGTTTTAAATTTTCCGGTTGCTTCCTAAGCAACAACTGGAAGCCAGTTTTGAAAAACATTCTGTTGGTTATTGAAAATAGGCGCCAAAAATGACAGCCAATTATGTGACACCGGAACTCAGACTGGCAGTAAGTACTTAGATTAGAAGCATTCGTGGCATCAGTATCAGTATCCATGATGATCAGGAACCTGACGGACCTCGACACGTTGGAAATCAAGGAATCTCTCACCCCGGATGAAGACCCGAGAAGCCTTGACGTACACACCTAATGTCACTTCTTACCTGTATACTTCCCATCATAGCCTACTCCTCTCCGCAAATATCTTCCAGCCTCCCTGATTTTTCCGTCACCTCCCGCTCATCCTCTCTCAGTATCTCTATTTTCTACGCTTCTTTCCCATTCCTATTTTTTAACCACATTTCCTCTCTATTCTCGCCGAGTCCAACTCATTACTAAAAAAACTTATACCGTTCCTCATCCTGTTCCGACCCATGCTACTCCCTCCAAACGATCTTTCTCATGACCATGAAAAATAAAACCATTAGCTAGCCGTTTCATTAAATCACATCGACTGGTTATAGGATTATAACAGTAAGCAAGATGTTGCCTCTGCCATGATGCATAGTTGAAAATGAGTAGGGAAATGTTTGAAGAGAAAGATACAATTACTGTAACGGGAATCGAACAATTAACTTAAGAATTTACGAGGTAGATTCCAGTAAACCAGTGTCTTAAGCGGTCTAGTTCTAATGATAGTAACACAATTTATACCGATTTTCCTTTGATTTAGCAAAGTTTTGAAATTCCCTCGCAATATTTTGGTATTGCATACTTACATTTTATTCTCTGATTATTATATTCTCCACTTGTTTATTCCTCCATCTCCTCTTAAAAGTTTCCATCCTATTCTTCCATGATACCGTTCATTTCCTGCTTCCAGCATACCACATTTTTATCGGGCACCTCTAATTCTGCAGTCTCTCTCATCCTAATACGTACGTCCTGTGCATATCTTTCCCTCCAGTCCGAACTGATTGGTATCCTTTCCTCCCTCCCTCACACCTCTCTCTTTTCCTTCATTCATCGAACAATGCACCGGGAGTACGGGAATTAATTTTTAATGAAATTTTTGCGCTGGGAAGAAAAAATAGTTCAATTGTAAACTTTCAACGAAGTCCCCCAATATTTGATTAGTTCCAGCATGAAAGTCATTAACTCATCTGCGTAGAACGACAGTGAACGTACATATTGAAAATTGCCAGAGAAAATTGTCTCTTAAACCGGAAATTGAATCGCCTAGGCTAAGTGAATAGGTTATACGTGCCAATTGGTGGATAACGGACCAATCTTCATAGTGGTCTGCTTCTGGTAATTTCTAGCATAATTTCTACATATACTCTAGTCGAAGCTCTCCCAAGCTGCTTAACGCTTCAAGTATTAAAATCTTTTCTTCTAAGGATGGAAATATGCACAAAATATGTAGTTTCCACTAAATTTTGGTGGAATCTACATAGTGGGTGCTCATTTCCCTTCTTGATGGAACGATTCCACATCGTTAAACCTCATACAGTTAATTTTGATCTCTTCTTGTCACGTCCCCAAAAATTTCATTCTCTCTATTTCCTCCACCGGTCCCCATCTATTCTTATTCGCTTCCTTCCTATCCTTGCCGACTCTATCTCATTTCTGCAAAAATCCTCCACCATTCCTCACTTTTTCCCACCACCTCCTGTTCCCTCTTTGTGGTCTTTCTCATTCACATACACACACACTTATACCCCTTCCCCACGAGTCCCGTGCATATCTTTCCCTCCAGCCTGGACTGTCCGGTAACCCTCCCAAACACCTCCCCCAACAACTCATCCACCCCCCTCCCTTTTCCTTTCTTTATCAAACAATGAGCTCTCTGAGGACGGGAATTCTTTTTTAAAGACATGTTTGTGCCGCGAAGAAGAAAAGGGGAGAAGCGAAGCGTTATTTTCCCGGTGCCAGAGAAGAAGGTCGGCCACGGGAGTTTGGGGAGGGTTGAGTGAGTATAAGAGTTAAGCACGCCGGAATGGGAAGCGTTAAAGGCTGGAATTATGGATGCGGAATGCTGGATCGTAAACACACCATCCCTCGTGGAGTGAGCGCCAGTCTTTTGTTACCTCCCTCTCTCCCTCTGGCGCTGGACGCTGCTGGCTCAAAATGCCACCACTCTCCCTCCCGACCCCCTCTCTTTCACTTCATGACGGCGACATTGTTACGCGATGATCTGTTTCGTGTGTGAATATTGGCAAAGGCTTAGCAAGTCTCAAGGAGTCGTGTCCACTATTCGCCCGCATGTGACTCGAGCCGAACTTCCAGGCGCCACCGATTCGATGAGCGTAAATAAGCTGAATTATTATTTTCCGCATCGTATTTTCTCTGACGCTGTAGCGCAAAAACCAATGGATTGAGCCATTCCGATTAGGGAATAGGGAATTCCGAATCAGAAGTTATTACTCCAAGTGGTTCAAAAATCTATTAAAGAATCCATTTATACCAATGCATTGGAGAGGCATAAAAAAAGACAAAATTCGAAATACGTTGAAACGAATCGGTTACCAATAAGGTAATCCAAGTTTAATGTTCTCTTTAAATGTACTAATTTATTAAGAAATAGATACGGGCTGAAAATTTGAAAGGAGCTTTTCCTAATTTTACTGTCTAATCCGCCATTAGACAAACTCTATGGTATGAATGAATGAATGTTCAAGGTTTGAATGAATTTTATGCTCAAGGTTTCCGCATAAGAGCAATACAAAAATTCCATGAATATTTTGGTTTCGAAAAAAACACAGATGGCAAACAAGTCATCAATTTACACAAGGATAGCACCAACAAATATATGACACACCTGAGGCAAAAAGAAATAAATGGCCATTTACAGTGAGAGAAAGAGAAAGAGTATGGTATGGAGAGCAGAGAATAGACGACAATAGTTCAATGAATAAGGAATCAAATATATTAAGGAATAAATGGGTGGGTAGAATCATCAATAAAGAAAAAAATACGATGGGCTGGAGATAAAAGCTGTATAATGACAGTTCTGTCAAATAGAAGAAACAAACGTGTTGAGCATATTCTAAGATATAACATCCTCTTGAAGGCAAATAAGATAGGAAGCATACAGTGAAAAACTTACAAGGAAGACCAAGGATGGAATACGTTGAGTAAATTACGAGGGGTATCAAAACAAAATGATTGCATTAAGTTATACGCCGAACTTTGTAAGGAGTGAGGAGCAACTGCAAACCAACCCTCCGAAAAAAGCTGCGGATGGAGAATTAACCGCGATCGGAACTGCGGATCCACGCAGAGTCCATAATATTTTCAGAGAAGATTAATCAAGTCGAGTTAAAAAAAGCTTACATCGTTATCTGATATTTTACCAGTAAAATTTCCAAATACTAAGGGATGATGAAATTTTTGAAGCAAAATAATTTGATTTATCAGCATGCTAAAACAAAGTTCACCACCGCAATGGGACTATTACAATGGAACGAATAAATTAAATACGGAATATCATCTGAATGACTTCAGCACTTCCTTCTATCCACATCAAATTGGGAGTTTTTTCGACGGAGAGTGCACGGGCATTAGTGTCGGGTGGCAAGGACCTCATCACGTAGGAGTGAACACTGCCGCAGCAGCGCCTAAGAAAAAAGCATTTTGAGAGAATATTTCCTCGCCCGAAATCCCTTCAAAAGAAATATCCAATGTGCGGAGTGGAGGAGAAGAGAGAGGGAGAGCTGAGTGTTACGCTGATGTCTTTGGACAGTGCTTACAACGTCTCGTGGACGGACCGACCCCTATACATCCATTCCCACCCCCCGCCCCCCCCTCCCGCCACTACGCCTGCCGCGTCAACTCCCTCTTCCTGACCTCCCACCCACTACTTTCTTATGCATCGCGACCTCAAAATGAAAAAAAATAAGAGAGAGGAGGGGAAGTGTGTGTGAGGGGAAGGGGGATCAAGAGAGAGTAGATGGGTGAGTGGAAAGGGGACGGAGGGAGGGAAGGGGTACTCTGTCCTTCACTCCCCCTAACCCCCATACTCCTCCACGCCCCCCACTTCCCCTCCCTCCCTCCTCAATCTTTTACGCTTCAACCTAAAAGCGTACATCTTCTTTCCATCACACTCCAAACTGACACTGCCTTCCACTCCTCACACTCTGCTCTTCTTCTGCCACTCCCCCGCTCCGCTCCTCCGGCCACCTCCTTCCGCAGCCTCTCCTCATAACGCGTCCTTCTTCTTCTCCTCTCTGCACCAACACCGGCAGCCCATCACCGCCTGCCCACCCCCGCCTTACACCCTGCCCGCCCCATTTCCTCCTCACACTCCAGCCTGCCCTCTTTCTTCCCGGGATTATCTCATTCGCACAACCCCAAGAACGTCTTCGCCACCACCCGCCCCACCATGCACAATTTTTCTTTCCAACCCACCTATTCTCTCCGTCATCCAGATCCTTAAGTGGACCCAGCCATTCCAATTCCAGCGAATTCGTTCACATCCCGCGGTGATCGCGAGAATAAACACTAGACTCCTATTCCCAGATATGACTTCGTCGGACATAATTGTACATCAATTAACGCGTTTGACTTTTCCCAGCGTTTTCCAATACATTTATAACAGACCTGAATGGATTTCCAGAAAAACCAAATTAATTTTTTTTAATGATCGTGACAGCTAACATTTATGGAGGTTTCTGGAATGAATCGGTGGGACTTGAACTCTATGCTCACTTTGGAAAATACGCAGTTTTTTATGCTAAAATAATATTTATGCTAATAAAATAACGTCATTAGAAATAAACGTCAAATAGAACGTCATTAGGTCCTAAAGATTCCCGAGGAGCAAAGGGAAACATGTTTTATCATCCCTTGAATATTTCAGTTACCTATCTGCTGTAATATCGTTTTAAATATTTTTTTGTATATTAAAAGATTTTTCCCCGTAAATATTTTTCTTCCTAGGATGAGCTCATCAATTGAAAAACTCTTACACTGGCAAAAGAGCTTCTAATTTAAGATCTGGAAACACATGGGTAGATTCATTTTTTTGTATTATACAACATGGTTTGCCAGCACGACACTCTCTATAGCCAGTTACGTGTACGAGATATAGTCATAGATGGATGACACACTACCGCGATATTTAACGATGTTTAGCGCCGTAACCTTAACACATAAAAGCAGTGATCATGGGCCATAAAAACTGAAAAAGTGTACATTTTAGCTCTTTGGAAGTTTTTTACATGGTACACATGTCCTCTACATATCCACAGTACGATTTCTGAATTCAAATACGTTGAGAGTTTTCTCCATAAGCACATCTTGCGTACTTTAGTTATTGATTCATTTTTAAATGTAGCTTGAAGGTGATTCGTACAGCAGTAGGCGATAACTGTTAGGTTGATGGTTATTTTTTATCTTGGAAAAAGATGAAATGTCGAGAATTAGAAAAAACAATACTTATACATACATTTCAGCATACATTTATAGAAATGATGTTTAGATGAGTGTTCTCTGATGCCCTGCCACCTACATCCATCTGGTAATGTCAGAGGAATAGAAGAATGGGCGCAAGTGAACGAAATTACCTAGCTCATTATTATTACCTACTTTATAAGGTAATTTCGAAGTATCCCAGATTTATTTCTCGAGAAAATAGCATTCTAAGCAATTTTGATATTGTTGTTTTTTTTTCATCCACGGTTTTTACAATATTTACAACGTATATATCATAAGGTTACACTTTCTTAGTAAAAATGATAACTTGAAACATTTCCCCGAATTTACGATTAGTATTCTCCTCCATAACCATTCCCTTCGATTATAGTGGTACGCTGTAAACAAAGCAACCAAAACAACGAGTACATGGTAAAATTTACTTAAGACTCACATAATACCAAATAGAAGACTTGCATCTACGTCATTCGAATTTCGTCAGAAAAATGTATCACAAAAGTGAGGGAATTTGCCATGAAAACGATCATTTCACATGACCGGAATCCTAACCCAGAAATCCCAAGTGCTGGCCAGGGTTGCTTAGCCAGTTATAATACTCAAAACACGATTTATGTTTTCAAGATGAAGTCGCTCATTTTGGTGTTATTTGCTGTCTTTACAACCGTGCGTGTGATTGCAAGCCGCATCTTCTGCGTCTTTTTCGCGATGAATGCTGCTACCAAAGCTGAGAAGACACGCATGATCTTAGTGTAATTATATTGCAACACTTTCAAATACCCTACAGCAATCACAAGGGTGGAATGACTACGCCATCAATTCTCTTAAAAGTGATTGCGGGAAATGAAGAAAAACGAGGATTATGAATTTCGGCGGAATCAGTCCATGCTTGTGAAATAAATTCGACGCTTTCTCATTCGACCTACGGGAAAGAGCTCGGGGTTGGGGGGAAGGGGGACGGGGGGCTCGGGGTTGGGAGGGGGAAAGTCGTTAGCTGCCGACCCAAAATCATTCCGGAAGGCAATTCATTTCGTTTCCACTCACGCCTCCCCCCCTGCCCTTGCCTCTCCCTCCCACTCCCTCCCCTCCATCACTTCCAATCCAAGTCCCATATAGGATACGTAAGCTTAATGGCACCCTCTTTTTTTCCATCCCCCAAAAAATGCCTTATTACTCACATTATCCCTGGCGGAGACGTAAGAAATCCCTTATTCCCTCACTTACCCCCCTTCAGAATGCGACCCAAACCCCTACTCTCGTTCCCTCACACGCTTTTATTCCGCTCAAACCCCCCAGCTCTCCTGCATTCCTTCCCCCCTACCGCCATACTTCCCTTCTGTCCACCCTTTTGCTTCACTTAGAGGTGGGCACCACGGAAAAAACGAAACTTTTTAAGAAGGTTCTACCGTGAAATGGAAAAATGACGTTTTTATACATTCCTGAAAACGTACATGTATTTCATAACGTCCCAAAGCATTCTACATTTCCAAGGAATTATTTCACAAAGCAATAATTATGAGGAAAAAATATAAGAATGGGAGAAAATTTGAAAAAATGGTATTTTTCTGTCAAGCATACATTTATTTCGTACCAAAATTTAATTGGAAATATTACTTATCAAGAAACTAGAGGGGAACAAAAGAAATACACTAATCCATCTTTGTTTTAACAAATCACAAATTATCGTATCGAATAATGGTAAGTTCAATAGAAATAGTAGTGAAGTCGGCTCATTGATCTGTAAATATATTCATTAAAATATGCACTAGTCGACTAATAGGCATATTTATTCTTAATTTTACTCTTTAGTAACTTAAAGTATGCGATACATCACTTACTTGTTGCACAACTTAAACAAAAAAGGTAGAATTTTCTTACATGTTTTGATTCATGCATTTGTGAAGGTCCATTCTTGCACGTTTGAAAAAATACAGTTTAATTCAAGCAAAAAAGTGGAAAAAAGCTGTTCAAATTAAAAAATCAAAGAGAAAAAATTTGATAAGCGATTTTTAACTATATTTTCGACTCCTAAAACCCTGGGGTCTAAGGTCGAAGTCTCGTGTGGAATTGTTGTCTCACCGACCTCAGCATAGTTGTCGATGATCGCATGCTGTTGTTGGTTGAATTTACCAGAGCCACATTACACTGCATTACGAAGAAATTGTAATGCAATGCTATTAAATATGCGCTAAATGGAAGGCATTTCACATAACTGCAATCCATGAATCGCCGACGATGCATCTTGGGATCGCATCGGCATAATGTGCATCCGTCCCTTCCTACTCGTCTCCTTCCCTCCCCATCCACCGCTAACACTCGACGAAGTCACCTTTGCGTTGCTCCCGTGCGTACCACTGCGGTATATTGACCGGTCATCTTCACACACCCTAAATTTTCCCCCGTAACCAATAGGGGCGGGTTATACGTCTCACTTTCCGGGTATTACATCACGCGATGCGGAATTGCGGGGGGTGAGGCTGAGGCGTGATTCCCGTTCGCCGACAGGCCGGGTTGAAACGAATTCTGAATTCGCAATCTGGTGGTGTCAAGAGAAGGTGACATTTTGGAACGAAAGAATGAACGCGATACGCTAGCCGGTATTCTATTCGAATTGATCTCTATTAAGGGGCCAATTAAAAGTTTCAATTGTTTGATGAGCTCTAATAATTGCATTAATCTTCTCAAGAAATTTAAGTTACGGCTCATAAATATTACAAATAAAATCTGCGCCAAGATACGTCTGGATACATAAGCCAATCAATATTTATGGTAGAAAAATGGAAGCTACGCTGTATTACACGCATTTAAGAAATTCAGATTATGGCTCAGTGAAAACGCGATTTAAAGGAAATCTGATTAGGTGATTAGCTCAACATAATGACACAGCCATTTCCGAAGCTATTATTACGAGAAAGAATGGGGATAGGGGATACAAGTTAAATACTGGATTAAAATGAAATTAGAGAAAAAATCCTTAATAAAACGAGACAGCTAAAAAAATTATATACATCGGATATTAGCATAGAAAACCTTAGGAAATGTTAAAATCCACTAGTTTAACTAATAAATCTACGTCACCATTTAAAACTTATGTTCGTAGTGTTTGATATTCAGTTCTTGGTAGTACTTTTATCGAGACTTCTGCACATTCCGACGAGCAAAGGAAGTCATCAAAACGCAGGCAAATCAAAAAGACCTATCTACACTGAAAAAAAGAGATGGAGAGCAAACTGATTTTTGAAACATATTACATTTCGTTGATATCTTATTTGTCCGAAATATGAAAACCATTACAAGTAGAAACCGGGTCAAAAGTATCAAAGAAAACAACCAGGTAATCATGTTAGAGATAATCACAGTTATTCAATTCTACAATCAAGGAAGACGCAGAACTTGGTTGGGAAAACCGAAAAGAAATAAAGCTCGGAAAAATAAAACTTTAAACTCGCTCACCTGCCCTTGAAGCCAATGAAATCGTATTAGAGATTTGACGAGGAGAGAGAAAAGAACGGTGTCTAGGGATAGAAATTAATATTAAAAAAATACAAGGACTATCTCGCGATGAAGATGAAAGCGACGAGGGTGTTAAGAAGCTGGACCAAAAAACAGACATTAGGATGAGCGAGAGGAGAGATAGGGCTGTGCGATGCCGCGTTGCATTCACTGAAATATGCAATTAGCCGTAAATTTCGCGTAACGGTCAAATGGGCAACGCAATAGATCGCATTACAATTTCGTAAGTTATAATTAATGTGATACACGATGTGATTCGGGAAAATACAATATGCAATACATCTTATTATTAGCGATACAAGGTAAGCATTGTGCAGTCCTGCAGATAAGGTGACCGGATCCATTCATTCAAAATTAGTAGATAATCTCTCAACAAAATAAACCACTTGAGCATTTCCTGCATAGATGATGTGCTAATTCACTAGGTAATATTTTATTAAGTCACTCACTCAGTGATTCAACCCGAAGGTTGGTTTGGATAGTTGAGGGTGGAGCTCACCCCAGACTAAGTCACAGGTGTGCAAAGTCCACAAATTCAAGGTAGGGGAGTCAGTTCCTTTCCCTGGGCCACCTCGCACTCCGAGGATTTTTTTTGTTCAGGGGCGTCCAAAATCTTCACCTGGATATGAACCCGGGACCCTTCGATCAGTAGCCAAGCGCTCTACCCACTAGGCCACCACGCTCCCTTATTAAGTATAACTGACGTTAATTTTCATTTATTCATACAGCTACGCGTAAATACACGTAGCTACATATGCTTATCTAGATAATTTTGACACGATGAAATATAATGTCTTTTACCACAAAGAACCTCGGATATCGATTAGATTTGTCGTAAATGATACATGGGCACGTTCACCAACTATATTTAGTGTACGTATTTGTGTTGAGAAACTATTTAAATTAATACACTGATATGTTTTCTTCCTGAGAAACATATCTGCTAATGAGGAAGCTCATCTCATATGAAGAAAAAGCAGGCGTAGTTTTTTAATCAAAACTAGCCATCACCTTTTTGTACATATGTATGTGGATAAAAGCAGGAAATCAATGGAGGAGTGTGTTACACGGGGTGGCGGGGGAAGGATATTGGGTGAAATCTGTAGGTTACGGTAATGGAAGGGATGAAAGGGGGTAGGGTGGACGGAAGTGGACAGGGCAACGGGGGAAAGGAGGGGAAAAGTGGGAGGGCAGAGTGCGGAAGGGTAGGGGAGGGAGAGAGGTGGAGGGGAGGGACATGAGACAGAAAAAAATTGAGACCCGAAATGAAAAGGAAAGAAAAAAATATCCATCTTTCTCCCCCTATGCAATTTTTTCTTTTACTGCTACTTTTCTTAACCGTCTCCCCTCCACATTTAGGACTACGCCCTCTCGTATAAGGTGGAACAGACAGACCCGACCGCCCGTCCCTCTCCAGAAAAATCCTCCGGCCACACACTCCTTCCATTCCCTTTCGCAGATCGCCTTTCGCACGCACACGAGAGACGACGAGCGACGCACACGGGCTTAACCCACGCACGCCTCAATTCCTTACAATTCTCGGAGGAAAATGACGCATTAGGGAGTGGGAGACTAGTTTGCGGGAAGGGGCGCAGTGAAGGCGTGACGGGGGGAAGGATGAAAGTGTTGGGCAGGGGGTGTTGACGAAATGGGAGTGGGTGGAGGGAGCGACAGTGAGAAGAGGCGAAAGAGGTCCGTGTGAGCCGCTGGGAGTTGGGGTCCAGACTAGCCGGAGGGGGGCGTGGATTAGGCCTTTGGAATGGCCGTGCTGAGGGAAAAGAGGTTGACATAAACTGGAGACGTTATCTGGATGAACTTGGAATATGCAATATCAAAAAAAATATTATCATTAAAAATCATCTGTATGTGAAGCTCATATTTTTAAATAAGTAGTCAGGGCAAATATTTCGCAGTAAAACAACGTTCTTTTATGAATGTATTTTTGCCTCAAACTACATCATCGAAAGCGGATGACGTCATGAGTGTGTGGTGTGTGGCCAGTAATACGACACGTGATGTTCAGCTGGTATATCCTAATTTGTCTATAATAATACTTTTTATATCCTTTATGAAAGACATGTCAGAGTATGATTAAATCGTTGGAATACATGTCCATGGAAACGATTCCGTGCTGTGACGTCAAACCATCGTTTTTCTGTTTCGGATCACGTGATTTGTTTAAATTTCTAAAGCACTTTTGAAGGAAAATTACTAGCGATTAAATTATAAAAGATTCTCTGCCGTTGATGAGTATAATCATAAGAACGGTATTTTCCCACTCTCCCATTAACACCATGTAATGTCAAGTTCAATTTTCGATTAAAATAGCGTGGAAAGGTAATATTTTGTTCGTATTATCAAATAAAAGAATTATTTTTCTATAATTATCCAGAATGTGAATGAAATTACATTAATTCACTATTTCGGTGGAACGGTGGAATTACCTTAAACGTGTCAGCAAATATTACACCCGGACCAAGTAGATGGAAGTTACTTAAAAACCAATTGCTATTCCAAGTCCAATCTTTCTTAATATTACATTTTGGTCAACTAAAAGTAGGCGTGGCCTTCTTATCCGAAGCACCTCTTATTCCTGTCATGCTGCCGTTCCATGCACGGGACCAACGGCGTCCTCCCCGGTGTATTTCAACCTCCTTGAGGCTGCTGAGGGATAGGAGAAGGGGTGGCGGCCAGAGGCGAGGTAGCGTGGGGATTGGAGGAGAGGCCTGGCCGCTGATGGAGACCAGGGGGAGCGGAGAGATATCACAAATGGGGGGACGGGGAAATGAAGGTGGACAGATGCTGCTCCGGAGACGGTGCGAGAACGCATATAAGGAAGGGATCCCTTCCCTCTCCTCCTCCTTCCCTCCCATTACCACCCCCCCCCCGCCCCCCCCCCCCAATTGCGGGGGGTCGGTCGCACGCTTGCGCCGGCCGGGCATCGCCCCGAGATGACCACCCACCCGGGGCAGTGGGTGTGGGGATAATTTTGGTCCATTTCATCTCAACAATTTGAGAAGTTGGCCACAACAGAAGTAAAAGCTTTTTTTCACGAAAGGTGCATGGAATCTAATTTGTAATTAATGCCGTAGACTCGACTCGTCTGCTCTAGTTTTCTAATATTTGCATTGTCTCCGATGATGTCATGAAAAAAAATCAGTAGTAGGTACTCTTCGAGGGGATCATAGATTCCCGCGCATAATGCAGAGCTATTTAGTCACAAAGGTTTCAATAAAATTCTTTTACTCTCAGTAATATAGACCGCTGAAATTTTCATCAACCATAAGCCAAGCCTCACACACCTGGCAACAAAAAGTCCTACACCTGACACACGCATCGAATAGGTGAACACTGGCGAGAATGCATGGAGTAATTAAGTGTCTTTCTTCACATGCAATGCTTCTCTCGCTAAACAGCGATTTCATAGTTTGCGTTACAGGATGAATGCGAATAATTAGGGACTATAAAGGCTATAAGTGATGTGAAAAGTATTTTATCAATTCGTCATATAAATAATGCCTATTTAATTATACCTTACGGTCAAGATAATTTCTTGTAATAGACCTGCCGAAGTTACTAATATTAACCAGAATATCACTAGGTATGTATTACAGATAATAATATAAAATCTTGGTAGTAAGAAAAAACGCATTTCTCTGTAATTACGTATGTATCAACTTTATTGTTTCAAGTTAATCGACTTACTTGAAGCTTAGCAAGGGAAATATATTTAACATGTTGATATCTGTAATTACAAATTAAATCCATCTATGTTATTCATCCTTATAATTGAAGAGCATAATACAGTCTGGGATGAGCTCATTAGGGTCGCAAAATCATTTACACCGAGTTCAGAGACCTTCCTCTGCATTCGGGGGAGTAACTTCCGGTCCATCGCTAGGCAACCGGAGGAGAGAAAGAAAGAGAGAGAGGGAGAGAGAAAAAGAGCGAGATAAGAGAACCCGTTAACGACCGGACCGATGGAATCGTGTTCCCGACACGGAGTCCCGTATAAAAAAACGCGCTACTGGACAAGGAGGTGGAGGAGAAAAAACAGGGATTAAAGGTTGTGGAAAACGGGTGATGGGTGGAGAGAAGGCGGAGAAAACCGACCCTCCCACCCCCCGAACGAAGGAATTGCAAGGTGGGGGGAACAAATTAAGGGGAGGGAGGGGTGACGGACGTTCAGGCGGGGGTGAGGGATGTGGGGAGAGAGGAGAAATGAGGGGAAGTATGGTGAAGGGGAGGGAGAGGAGAAGAATGTCAGGGGGTGAAGTCCAAGATTAGGAGTGAGAGAGAGAGAGAGAGAATAGGGGTAACGTTTGGCGGCCAACGCCTCGTAGCGCATACACATCATGCACGTATGAATACGTTTTGAGTACATGTATACAAGGGTACATACGCTCATGTACGCACAGCACATGGAAACCAGCGTAGCCGTGTTCACACAATACGTACAGACGTGGACACGAGATCTACATATGCATACACAAATTAAATATAAATGTGTGTGTGTGTGGACCTGTCTTTTCTTCCAACACTTCCCTTCGCCGCTGCTCTCATGAGGGGCACAACGCTGGCGCCATCTTGTTTCCGGCCTGCGCACTCACTGGCCACGCCCACCCTCCCCCCCTTCAGAGCTCTCTCCCCCTTCCACGAGCCTTCCCCAACCTCCCCCCGCCCCTCCGCCTCTTTCTCATTTCCCCTCCCCACGCCCCCGGCCGACGCCCCCGCGCGCCGTGCCGTGGCTGGCGGCGGAGTCGTCTCACGACGAAGCGACGGCCGCGCCATGCGTGGACCCCACACTACTTACTACTCGGCCCCCTCGTACTCGTCCGCGGCAGAGAAACCCCTTTGCCCGTAAGGGTGTCGCCATTATATACCCACTCTTTCCATATCCCTGCTGCGACCCTGTCAGCATGACGGTCTCGGAGTAATCAGGACGGATGAAATGGAAACTTGGTCTTTGATCATTCCACTTTTGAGTTCAAACTGCTATTAATCGATGGAAAATTTGACCGAGGACTAAGAATTGACTTCAATTACGTTATTGAGCGCTCAGCTTTAGTTATACGAATTTGAAAATCCTTATAAATCTTCAAATTACTATGACTAAGGATTAAATTAAGCTGATTAATGACGACTAGCCCCCGACTTGGCGATGAGCGCCGAAAAGATGTCGTAATCGATGACACTTTTCTTATGGTACTGCAACGGCCCTGATATCAACAGAAGTACTGATTAATCAGGAGGAATGAAATGAAACATTGACTTAGCCCATTCCGCAATCATGTTTGATTTCATCATTAATCGATTCGGAAAATTTACGCATGAGGCAGCGAATTCGACTAGGCCGTATAAAACACGAGGTGTTGTTAGCCTCAGCTGATATCAAAGCTATTAAATACGCAGAAAACTATTCTCCCAGAAATTTCTAGGTCCAATCAGGCTGAATAAAACAGTAATTAAGGTGAATGATGTGGAGCCTTGAAAATTGGTTGTTATTAAGTAATTTGTTGGTTAAATCGATTCGACAAAGTTGCCCCAGGGGCAAAGAATTTAACTCGACCGAATTTGATAAGAAACCCTCGTCTGACGTCGATCGTCCAACAGAGTTTCATAATTTCTTTCTTCTTTATTCCATAATCGAGCAACATCCCTGAGTGCATGACGGACTTGGAGTGATCGGGACGGATGAAAAAGTGATAAGAACCTTGCTCATTCCGCAGGGAAGTTTCTTTTCATCACTGTTTGACATGATGTGCCACCTGGGACTAAGATTTAAATGAGGTAGAATTACAATTACTGCTAGGAATATTACCCATTCATTATTACTATTGCCATAAAGGTCGCACAAATGAGGGTTAGCCATCCTTTCGCATCAAGTTTGCCCGAAGAAAATCACTGATAATACATTATGAAGAATAATACCTCACCAAGCTAATGCGAGTTTGGCCAATAAAAGACGATTATGAAGGCAGTTTCTGGCCTAAAGTCTAAATAGAGGGGCTTGAAGAGTTGCACACCAGTTGAGAATCTACTTGTGCATTTTAGAGGGAATGACCAATATGAATCTTAACCGATGCATGGATGTTGAGCTAAAAATATTTTTTAAAGCACCGTCGAGAAACTCGGCTACTAAGTCCCATTAATGGATGTGATCTATTGATAACCTCTAATGTCAGGAAAAATACGAAATAATATGCATATATATGTGCATTGAAAATCACATGAATTAGGCTGTATGTTTAGTTTTCATTAGCCTCCTTCGATTTATACAGACATTGAGTGTCATTACGGCGCTCAACAAGGAAAAGTGGTAAATAATGAAAGACAATGCATCATATTTTATCAAAATTATTTTTGAGATCACTCAAATATTAGGGTTTCTTTACCATTATGCTACAAATTAACCGGTTTCGCTACCTATATCTCTTTTTCAAAGCTTGAGATGCCGGGTTTTCCATTCATCGTCGAAAACGCTAATGAGAAGTCCCCTTCGATGGTAGTGTAGGTATTTCGATTTTCAAAATATGACTAATTTTTACATTGGAATGATGCAAAGCTTTCTCTTGTTAACAGACAGTAATTTAACGAGGAGTTACTTCAGTGTCACTGGCGATCAAGACAAAGTTCCGCGAAAGGGAATAATAATGCTCCGTACTATTGCACCCTCATTAAAGTCCTTGGGAATATATTTTTAATGAGCAGCCAAACTGATTTCTTTTTTTATGAAGATCCTCATTCTCAGATCCGTTTTTATAAAAGATAACTTAAATATTTTATTAAGTACTGGCCTAATTTAGATGTACCTATTCGTTAACGAGAGTTCAATGTGATAATCGCAAAAAATAATTGCTCCATTAAAACTCTTCGGAAATTTATTGTCGAGGCAAATGTTTCAGTGTGAAGTGAAGAAATACGAATAATGAAGAATATGAGCTCTGATTCCGATGAGATCAACTGTCACTACGAGGAAACGGGGAATCAGCAACAGGAAGTTTTTTGACAGGAAATACATAGCCCAGATTAGCAATTCTCTTTACTCACAGTACTCACAAAAATTGAAGTACATTACTAATCCAAAATACTAACTCTTCAATTAGTACAGCTGTCGCGAAAGCTTATGGCGTTCGGATGCGCAGAAGAAGATGTCGTGGAGGGGTAAAGTTTGGTGGAAGGGTTAAGGAAAAGGGACGTAGGGGATAGCGAAGACATTTGGCATTTGTACCATGCATGAGTGCATTTCAAAAAATGGAATTTGTATGACGCAGACAACACGAACGCCGCGCAGCCGAACGCCATAAGCTTTCGCGAGAACTGTACCACGGTGAACGGTCAAAGAATGTAAAAAATCAACGAAATATAAGCCTTGGTTGCCTTTTCGTTGTTATTTTCAGTCAATATAATAACAAAATACATAAGCAGAACATTTATCTGTACTATAAACAGTAGGACATACTCTCGTTACTTTCGCAGTAAGATACCCTGTGACGTCTTGGTTTTTAATCTTCCACCGATTTTCCCGTCGATGTTATTAAAGATTGTCAATTTAGATATGTGTGTAGCCGCCAATCAATATCAATTTTTTTATATTCCGTCAAAACTTAAAAAATAGGTCACAATTCTATTGATAAACTTTATGAGCGATGCTATACCCTAACATTTATAAACAGAATGATAATATACGAAACAGTTAACGATAAAAATAATCAAACATATCACATGTTTAAGTAATTATTATAAATGGTGAAATATACAGTATACCACACAAAAATACAAATGAAGTTCGTAAATGAAATAGTGCCTTACCATTCAAATTGGTATCTTAATGCTACAGATGTGAAAGTAAATGCGTGTGTTCTATTTCAACTAAGACACCAAACTCTGGCTTTCCTTAAAAATAAGGCCAAACGATATCCTGTAGAGCTATTATGGATCATACCCGCGCGTTTTCGTTAGCATTATCCCTTTCACGAACTCACTTCGCTGAGAACTGTTCCCAGTCACTGCTCCTACTACTCGTTCAAGAATCTGAGGACGGTGATATTTAAGTGCAGGCGTAACATGAAGGGCTTTGAACGCATTTTCTCCATCCCTAAGAACTTAAAAATAATGACGATAACGCGAGAAGGTATTGTGTGAAGATCCGTAATCAGACGTGAAGAATAAGTGGGAGAGAGAGAGAGTAGTAAACGTTTGCACCGCCATACCGAAGTGGTACTCTCCTTTTTTTAATCTTCAACCCAAACTCTTCCTTCTTGCGTTTCATTTCCCGACTCTCTCTCACCCCCGGCATCATTTACCACCCCCGACTGTCCCCTCTGCCCCCGAAAGAAGAAAAAACTGACCCTCACCCCCATCCCATGCTGCTCTTTTACGACCGAGAAGTATCATTTCTCCGGTGATCTCTCAGGCGAACAGTATATATGACGGGGGGTGAGGACGAGGAGGCAGAGGAAGAGGAGTGAGGTCGCAGAGTAGTAGAAGCAGATGAAGGAGGGGTTGTAGAAGCCGGCGGGGGGGGGGGAATTCTCGAAGGGGGATAGAGTAGGGAAGGGTGGGGTGGGTGGCGAGCAGAGGCTGTGTCCGTTGAAATCGCCGCCGGTCTCGCAGAGGGGTCCATGGGCCGCGCGAGGGAGATGAGGAGCGAGATGCTGGAGAAGGGCCTCCCGCAACCATATGTGTGTGTGTGGGTAGGTGACCGTGATAAAATGGAAGCGACCAGAAGAATAATAATGACAATGGGAGAAAAAAGGAATGAGGAACGTCGGAGGTGGTGTAGTATATATGGGAAATGGAGGGATATACAGAGAGAGAGAGAGAGAGAGAGAGAGAGAGAGAGAGAGAGAGAGAGAGAGAGAGAGAGAGAGAGAGAGAGAGGGGGGAGAAAGGGACGGAGAATAAGGTTGGATCAAGGGACGAGGGGAAAGGGAAGATTATTTTAAAGGCCTAGAGGCAGGGGGGGGGTGAAAAGCCCTGGGGGTGGAATTCCCCGGCGGCAGCGGCGGGAAGAAAGCATACTGATATGAGGGAACGTGTTTCGCAGCGGAGCGGGAGGATTTCGGTGGAGTGGGGCTGATGGGAAGGGAGGGAGGGGAAGATGAGGGGGGGGGAGGGAAGAGAGTGAGGACGCTCCTCAGGAGTTGTTGAATTGAGTCGAGGACGAATATAAAAAGAAATAGGACCCCGATAGAGTAAACTCACTTGCGCAGCTTAAAATTCTCTGGGAATTTAGAGAATATCTGAATTAGAAAATCGTAATACTTCCTCAATAAAAATTCGAAGAGAAAATCTTAACAGATAAAGCAATAAATATAAAATCAATATCTACCTACATATATCTACTTATTACACCGAGAGTTGTAGCAATGAGCGTGTGGTAGGTGGTGTTAGGGCACAAGGCATTAACAAAAGAAGGAAAAGGTAATATTTCTTCAATAACACTACGAATAGAAACTTTTAATAGGTAAAACAATAAATATAGGAAACCTTCAGGTAGATCACTATATCAACATTTATTTACACCTACGTATTACATTTCGACCCGTCATAGGAGAGCGTGGGTGGGGGTTAGGACACAAGGCGAGGATTAGGTTAGGACATATTAATATGAGGAGGAAATGGAATGTGTGGGGAAAAATGACGAAAATTGAGATTTCTTTCAAGGAATCAGAGTTTCGATATGTTTTTCTAGCAATAATTTTCTGTGCGTATACGTTCTTAGAACACCTGTGATGAATTGACCAATAAAAAAATAACGCTTCTTTAATAGCTTCGGGTAGATCACGAAGTCGTAAAAAATACAGTACCTAATGTTTCAAAGAAAAAGATAATGAATTATGACGTTAAGATGATAACATAAAAATTATGGAGTCTCTAAGCTTCCTTCCCTAAGAATTCTTGCGTTGGGCAATTTAATTTTTAAACAATATAAAATGGCTGTAAACATGGAGCCTGAGCACCTTCATTAATATAATACGAAGATAGATCAAAGAAATAGCAAATGAGAGCGTGGACGTTGAATCTGAACCTAACCGGAAGCAAGAAATCATTTTTATGAGGGAGACGATTACAAAGCGAAAGAGGTTTATCAGAGGCACTCCAGAAAACGGCATGGAAAAATTGACGATATAAAAAAGGAAATAAATACCAAAAGGTGTCACTTCTGACGTCCTCAACGTCTACAAAGACGAACCAAATTATCACTTCTCTCCCATCCCCAGTTTTTTCACAATGAGTCTCAGAAGTAGATGGGGAGTAAAATAAAAACGGTCCGAACTCTGGGCTTATACCATGTATAATAAGGTAGGGAAGACGACATACCAAAGAGACCGGGCCCAGCAATAGGGAGGAGATAAAAGTGCAGAGGTTCAACGGCGTATTTGACGCCGCAAATTTTATACCAAACTTGAAAATTAAATGTAAATGATATTCGTACTTTATAGCAAACCAGATACTCTTTGGCTTTGTTGAATTGTAAAAAAGTATCAATGGGTAGGGTAGGAATAACTTTCCGAATCTGACAAAGGAATAAACGATTGGCATGCCTCGGTCAGAGTGTGATAGTGTTCTTAACCAAAATCTTCTTTTCTTCAAAACTTTTAAGTTATAGTAAAATACGCCTCGCAATAATTATTTCTGGCATACACTTCTTATACAACAACAAATATCCGTAGCTACCAAGGTTCTTTCCATGCTCTCCAAACCTCAAGTCAAATAGTAAGAATGCCACGTAGGTAAATTAACTGACTTGATTTGATCGATTAGCCTTGAAACTGTAGATTACTAAAGCCCACTTTTGCCGTCCTAAACTCCCACAGAGACGCAGCCAAAGTAACGCTCATCCATCGCGCCAAATTTTCGCATGAAGACTCGGGAAAGAAGGAGATATGGAGACAAAAGTCGGGTCGAACTCTTTAAGGTTTAGGCCACGGTTAAGAAAGCTGGAAGGAGTAGAAGAGCGAGAGAGACGAGACCAAAGCGAGGCGGATGGAGAAAAGAGTGCGGAAAGTAGTGAAGATCGCTATCTCCGGACGGAGGCTGTGCGGCGGAGGGAAGTCCTCACAGTCGGAAACAACCTCAGGGAGAAGTAGGATGAGAACATTGGTGGGAGGAGAGGGAGGGGGAGTGAAGGAGGGGGAAGGGGAGGGACAGGGAGGAAGGAGAGACTGGAGGGGTTGTGGGGGTCGGGACAGAAGGGGACAAGACTGTGGTCTCGCCGACAGGGAGATAAATGCGAAGGGATTAAACCACGGTGCCCTTAGGATTTCTACGATTCCCTCCTCACTCAACCCCCCTCCTCCTCCTCTTCCCCTTCCCCACACCAGTAGAGGTACACCTCCCCGCCTCCCATCCCCCCTTGTGACGGCTTCTCGCCGCGGAGCCAATTAGGCACCGGGTGTGGGCCTGAATTGGATGCGGGGGAGGGTGTGGGTGGCTCGAGGACGGATATAGGGGTGGGGAATGAGGTGGGGGCGTGGAGGAGGTTACAGGGGACAGACGGGGGTAGAACACGGAGAAGAAGCAGGAGGGGAAATCTTCCGAGTATTTGACCGGTTGAAACGAAAGAACAGGGTTAGCCAAGGGGGTAAGTGTGTCCGCGCGTGCGTCCTTGACCAGTACGGAATAGGAGCAGGAGACGTGAGACAAGATGGGGCGAACGAGGATGAATGCTAGCTACCCCGAGCGAAGTACGCCTACTTAATGAGATGGATTTATATACATTTTGAGAGACGGGCCTAAAGGGTGTGGGACAAATAACGAAGCTTCATTCGAGATAATTGCAAATGACAGACCGAATAACCACGACGAATTGCAACTGAATTCTAATCTTCAAAGTGATATTTATGTAACGTTTGAGAAATGATATTTCATCTATCGGTTTATCGCTAGGCATACTTATAGGAATTCGAAACATTCGGGGGATAAATAAGCTGATGTGCACGTATTTGGACACAAAATTAGTTCCATAATTGTAAAATTAATTTAACTTCGTTATGTTTCCACGGAAAAACTAAGTGTGTTTACAACTGAAATATGATCCACTGGAATGATACTCATATATGTCGCGTTAAAGCAATGAAATTTTCAGAAATAGGATCACAGTAAACTTAGAAATGTGAACGATTTGAGTGCTAATTTATCCGAAAAGGTATGTCATAACGATATGGAAGCAGAAGATTAAGATTTTTAAAGAGTTGTAGTTACGACTTTTTTCCATGGTGGCATATAACCATCACACAAGTGAGAGTTGCAATGAAAATACAAATTCTTTTAAATCAGAAATCAAACACGTCACCACTATGGAAAAGTTCCATCATATCAGAGGTGAAAATATATATATATATATATATATATATATATATATAAAACCATTCATTCATTCACTCAAACCGCTCACAGGCGTAAATAATAAATATTTCGTTCAAACAGGTGGTGAAAGAAAGAGGATAGTAAACATATAAAATTGGACAACACAATGGTGATGTGAAGATGGAATGATGGCCGAATCCAAGTGAAAAAAATTTCGTCTAGACCGGGAATTGAACCACGGACCTTCCGATTTCGCGCCGGATGCTCTGACCACTAAGCTATCTAGACTACTAAGAATACACTGGAATCGGCGGGGGGTTTATATGAACAAACACCCCCAAGATTAGTCCGTAAAAGTCGCCGAGAGATGGCGCTGGACATTTTCACTCACCGGCAGAGAAGAAATTACGTACACAGAAGAGGAAAGCAAAGTTTGAATCAGGCACACAGACAGTGGTAAAGATACAGAACAGGCGTTTCGAGGCACGCAGAGCCCAAGAAGTAGAAATGAGCCATTCCGGCCATACAACCATTCATTCATTCACTCAAACCGCTCACAGGCGTAAATAATAAATATTTCGTTCAAACAGGTGGTGAAAGAAAGAGGATAGTAAACATATAAAATTGGACAACATCACCATTGTGTTGTCCAATTTTATATGTTTACTATCCTCTTTCTTTCACCACCTGTTTGAACGAAATATTTATTATATATATATATATATATATATATATATATATATATATATATATATATATATATATATATATATATATATATATATATATATATATATATATATATATATATATATATATATATATCACATGATACTGCATACAACCACTCAGCATGTTCTGATCATGAACGCATACAATCATAAGTAATTTTTTTCGCAACTTCAAGAAATCCAACTGGTCAGCGCTCAACTTCAAACACCCAGTAATTCTTTATAGTTATGGAGAACTTTAATGAGCGGTTTATCGAGCAGAAAATAACTTGTTTATGGGAGTGAGAAAGTAAAGAATTGTGAAAATTGTGTCAAAACCGGCTAGAGTTCTGGCTTCCTGAGGGCCGGCTTCGAATCCCGACAGTGATGGACATTTTTCATTTAAATGCCGTTCCCTAATCGGGGGCAATGTTGAGAGCAGTTAAAGTGCAGTAATTCGTCCATCCGATAATACGTTGAACAAAGGATCTCTGCTCTTTAGAGTAAGCTAATGCCGACGCCAGGTTTCCTTCCTCCATTCCTCACGAAATCCTTCCCGTACGTCAATCCAGATTTTATTCGAGGAGCAAAGAACCTCATGGTCTGCCCTCATTCTCCGCCTAACGAACCAACCGAAAGGTACATAATACATATATACTCACCATAAGGCTTAGGCCGCGGTATATATCACCGCATAATGACTATGTAAGTGGACTGTGATGAAATGCGCAGAAAGTTAATGTTCATTGATACACCAGTAAAAACATGGTTAATAATAAAGATATTCATAACTAACATAACGATGAAATACGTATAAATTGCCAAGAGAAAAATCGGCCTGGACCGGGAATCGTACCTTGGTCCTGTGGCTTGCCGAGTCAATTCACACACCACCACGTTACCCAGGCTTCCTTATTTCCACAGTAATTTTGGAGGATACAAAGTCCGGCGAGCCAAACGTCCGCGGTTCGATTCCCGGGCCAGGCTAATTTTATCTCCTGACACTTTCTACTATATGGTTAACACTGTGTTATGAGAAAAATACGAACTGTTGGATCATCGAGAAAATATCGAAAAATGTAAATTAACGCCGTAATACAGGTACCATAATCGCAATCGGAATTAAGATTGGGCAAGGGATGAAACGAAAGCAGAAATAGAGAGACTGGTAACGACGTCAAGAGAAACGGAAAGGGCATTAGTTCCAGAGGGAGAGCGTAGAAGGGGAAAGGGAAATGGCCGAGAATTTTGCACTCGAAGAACTCGACAAAAAAATAAAAAAGAAGAGCGTGCGAGGTGATCAAGGGGACAAAATTAAGGCGACGCGGAGAAGGCACGGAATTAGAGAACAACGGGGTGATTGTGATGACTCGGGGGAAGGGACCGGGACTCGGGACCTAATAATATAAACGAATCTCCCCAGAATGAGAGAGGGAAGGAAGGAAAGGGGGGAGGGAGGTTTGGAGTTGAGGGAAAATTGGAGGAGGACGAGAAAATAAGAGCATAAAATTAAATGAGAAAAAGGCGGAATGAGTGGGAATGAGGAGATTGTACAGAGCGAGGGAAGAAATTAAACGTCAAGTAGGAAGGAGAGAGTAAGACAGGGTAGAAGAAATTTCTCCGGGAAAGGAGCAGTTGGGAGGGGTGGGGAGGCGTGTTCAGGATGCGAACTTGCGTTTTACGATCTGAGGAAAGGGCGTTCGTTAAGAGTGGCGCGGGAAGGAGGACGTGTGCAGAGCTGGGTGTGGCGAGGTTAGTTGACAAGTTGTCCTATCTTAGCCGGAACGGAGTACTTACAAGCTTGGCGGAAAAAAATTGGCAACTGTTTGCACGCGCGACTGTGGGCAATAAAAAACTGAGGGCGGTCGTTCGCGCCTGCTGGGACGTACTCAGTCCTCCAAGCAAGAGAGAAAACATTTTAATGGCAAAAGTTTAAAATTATCTCGGCTTCTGCAAACTGAAGTGCAATGCAAGGACGCCGCATATTGGAAATTATTTAGTACATCGACTGAATTGCAGTACATAGTTATGTGCGTCAATCACTCACCGCATCGAGCAAATCAAATAGCTAGGCACTGATGTTAAAACCTGATAAAAATCTTAAGCTACAAAAGTACCGCAACAAAACGGCAAACACTTCGAAAAGTCATGTAAAATTGTTATAGTTTCTTGGCTTGTTAATTTTTCTGATTTTACACTTCAAAAGCTGCTCAAAGATATCACAATAGATATCGAAATATAGAAGCCATTCTTAAGCCTTAAAAACTTTGTATACGAGTATCATCATCATTATTTTATGAATGCTTTTCTTTAATCAACAAATCAATAAAAGTATTGCCTACAACATACCATATTTTCGTGCCAATTAAAAGGCTGCAAAAGGAAAATTATTTCATGCTAGTTAATGGCACATGATTTACAGTGACTAAAATTACAGGGAGGTATGTATTTGATTTATGAGATACTTTGAGAAATAGAATAACTTTGCCCCACTTTGCCATGACTTTGCATAACTTTGCCATGACTTTGTCAGTCGCTAAACTTCACATCACATCACGCAAAGTTTTGATAGAATATAATATAAACTTGAGTCAGATCTATAAAAGAAGAATATTTCTATATTCGTTCCTTAAAATTTGCAAGGCACGTCATTATCTCTAGATTATAATAAAATAAAGTTAGTTTTCTCGGTATCGTCAATTAGGATACTTCCTAGATCTCCCTAAATGCTGTCTTTTGCGAGTCACTTCGGAATCTTTGGAACTCTCCATTGGGAGGTAGATACTATAATCACTTAAGAAAGTGTTTTAAGATTTGTACAATGCCTACAACTTACCTTTTCGCGAAAATAGAGTATTTTATATCTAGGAGTGCAAAAAGCCTGCAGGTGTACTTAAACTGACGACACAGAAACGATGCCAACTATTTCATCGAAAAATATAAATTTCGTTGCACATACTGCGCGCTCTTATTTCTTTCCTTTCGTGCCTCTTTTTAGGCCAGGAAAAATCTTTCTCAAGATGCACCGCGCTATAAAATACAGGTGCTTTAGCACCACTGCGGTAGGCAGATATAACTCGCATTTGGTTGGCATCGCTGCGGTAGGCGTAGAAAACAAGGATTTGGTTTTGCCGTATGAATATCTCGTCCATAACCACGCACTGGCGGGCACAAAAAACACTAAATCGCTCGTAATTTTAAACAGCAAATAAACCATACGGCTTTTTTGATCTCAGCCATTAATTACCCTACTCCGTCCAAGACGGCTGAGAGGAAAAGGAAGAAGGAAAGAAGTTGAGGGCAGTAAAAGAGTAGAGATAGCTTGGAAGATGTAACTGACGGAGATAGCCGCGAAGAAAAAGAAAAACGGGGAAAAGGAACATCACAAAAGGGGAAATGAACGAAAAATGGAAGAGGGGAAATTAGCAATTAGCACAGCATGGAAAAGTAAAATGAATGAAGCCACTTACTATTTAGCAAATTGTCTTTCTATGCAAAACTAATAATCGCCCCCGATACCTCTAACCCCGCAGCATCCAAATATTTGTAATAAAATATTTGAGAGTAGGTACGGACAAATGCATGAGTTGAATTTAGGTACTAAATTTCATTTGTCATTAGTAATAACAATGAGCTTATGAAATTGGTGCCTAAAAAATAGTAAAGCAGAGAAAACGGAAAGAATTAATACAATAGCCGAAATCATGGGGTCATTCTGGTAATCAAATTCTTTTTGGCCACGAAGACCGCTCCAATATTATGCCAGAATGAAGATTAATGGCAGATGGGGTGCTCTTATTTTACTCATGAAATTATTAATTTAAAATAATTGTAGAAAAGGCGAAAACAACGCGGGAAGGGGCAGGAAAAGATAAACCAAGAAATTTATAAAAACGAACTAATTTGAATTTCTAAAATTTACCACTGGTTAGGCATGCACTTCATGTGATTCAACAAAACACTCCACTTAAAGAAATTGCTTACAATTTTTTCCAACCACACACCGACAAAAGTCCCGAGAGAACGTGCAGCGAATAACTTAAAAACAAAAATAGAAGAAGAAAAAGAGGAGGATACTTGAGATACATGATAAAATAAAATAATAAAAAAGTTGAAAGTTCGTTACGGGAGTGAGGAAGAATCTTACTTTATTTTAAGCATTATTTTGACGTCCAAATCTTGCGTGTGCTGGTGAAGGACGGAGAGAGAGGGAGAGCAGTCGACGAGGTATTAAAATATATATAAAAAAACAAAATAGAGGCGAAAGAGTGAAAATAAAATATGAGGCATAAATAGAGAGAGACAGAATGAAGAGAATATTCGGTCGGCACCGCGCATAGGCCTCTTCGCCCCCAACCTCCGTGACGGCCTTCCCCCCACCCACCTTAAAACCACCCCTTTTCCACCCCCTCTCCACCCGCAGTGAGGAGGGAGGCGGAGGAGGAGGAATGGGCCACTTGGCGCAGTATGGGGCCGTGGATGGAGGGGGGTGGGTGGAAGAAGTAACAGACACGGGCCAAGAAGAGACGGCGATTAAACCCGACGCTGTGTTACGGGAGTGACGTGAAGGGCTGAGGGGGGAGGTGTTGGGGGCTGGCCGGGGAGGGGGGGGGGCGGGGAACAGAGAGAGAGAGAAGGGAGTTAGGAGGTGGGTGGGAGGGGAGTGTTACGGGGAAAGGTTCCGAGGGAGTGAAGGAGAGATTAACTTCATTTATTATCCTGAAGGAGCAGGACGGTGTCTGAATCTCCCATGTGGCCGACGCATTCATCATTCTCAAAGCGAGAGAGGGGCTGCTGCGAGGGGGATAGCGGGGGGGAGGAGGAGGTGAGAGGAGGGTGTCGAGGATGTGGGAGGAAGGTTGGCTCTCTTGAGTCGGAGGTTCGTGTCGGGCAAGAGTGGAATGAGGAGTGGGAACCAGCGGGGAATGCGAGCGCAGTGGGTGGGTGGTGGGTTGGGCGGGGATCTTGGAGGTGTGTAGCGAGCGGCACGGAGCGGCGCGGAAGATAGCGAAGGGCGCAAATGAGGGTGAGGGCGCACAAGGGCAAGAAGTGCGGATGGGGACGAGGGTAGAGAGTAGGTTCAACCCTTAAGGAGGTTCCACAGCGACTGCGTGAGTCATAACATATATGTGTAATAAATTCCTCCTTTTCATGCGTAATATTAAAAAAAACTAATCCTTTCACCGATGACATGCCTAAGCTATTAAAAACAAAATTAAGTTATGGAATTCGAAGATGAGTCGACGAATATATTTTTATAGCCACTTTTCCCACACATAAAAATGGACTACAGCGCCATTTCCGTTGGATCAACGCATTTTGACTTCAATTATTGCAGTAATTTCGGTCATAGCCCAAAACATATAATAGAAAGGTACTCATATACCACTGCCATTAAATTTCCTGGGAGAATGCAAATCTTATACAAAGAGTTTTTCACGAGTCTTTTCATTCCTATTTCATAGAAAACAAACTATTTTCCCCATCTTTTACCCACTATCGCATTTAACACCATATAAATTTATACTAAATTTGCGAAAAAATAGGAAAAGGTTTTTTTTGGTTCACATCAAACAGAGGTCAAGTTTTTTCTATGATAAGCCAGAATATGAACAAAATGATATTTTAGTCATTCAAAGCAAGAAATTCGTTAAGGGTGCGGTCGATTCAACCCGGAGGTTGGTTTGGATAGCTGAGGGTAGAGCTCACCCCACACTAAGCCACAGGAGTGTGAATTTCACACATTCAGGGTAGGGGGGCCAGTTCCTTTCCCTGAGCCACCTCGCACTCCGAGGATTTTGCGGTACGGTGATCAAAAGAATGGTAATGCAATTGGTCGCAGAGGAAATTTAACTACACATGATGTCACTGAGAGTTTCTGAGCATACATGAGTGAGTACTGAACAAAATTGAGCCTTCACTTTACACATGACCTCTGACGAAAAAAAGGAACAATGAAAACACAATATTCAAAACTTTAACATGTTGCACAAGCGATAAACTTATCATAATTTAAATGCAGGCCAGATGTATCCACCTTGATTAAAGTCGGCGATGAAATAGGTAAATGTAACCACATTTTTTGGAGTTGTAATGGAGCGAGCAAATGAGGGTGGACACAATGAAGTGAGCATGAAGAAGATGGCAAATAGCTCACCTTTTAAGACTGTGGTGGCCGCCTTAGGAATTCAGTGAAACCAGGACTTCAGCATTCCTTGATGGGTAGTTGATGGTACTCGGCCTTTGTTTTTAGCATGACTACATGAGAATAAAAGCAAACATGATAGCATTTAGTTCAATATTATAACAAGTTGCATAGATAAAAGAAGAATCTTTAAATATTAACTAGAACTACAACCTAATAAAAACTGGCTGACCACTAAGCCATCCAAAGTTCGTAGAGTATTACTCAATATGGCACCCGATGCGGTGTTTCAAATTACCTACATAAATTAAGTGGTTTCTTGCGTTCTTCGCGGAAGCAACCAATGGCTAATTCTGAAACACTTCCATATTTTCCGTATATCTGCATAAAGAATATTTGAGTGAAGACACTACCTAAAAATGGAAATTCCGAGATTTTCAATATTAGCATCGAATTAATTCAATTGATGATGCAATCCTTCAAATGATACCATAGTTACGCCAGATGTGCACCAAAGAACTATAATTATGGGAGCGAAAAATTATCAACGAAGAAACTCTCGGAAAGCCAATGAAAAATATTTCAGTCGCAGATGGAAAAGGAAAAAATATGGACAAAACACGAGATAACATAGAAATAATAAGAAAGCCAGGATATCAAAAACGAGTATGCTTAGGTTAATAATAGTTTAATGGTAAGGAGGAGCATGCCTGATGGCTGAAATTTAGTTCCAAATACATTTCATTCAAAATAAAATAAATCCAGAACGTAATTGGAGGAATTGATTCGTTACAATGCATTACTGGCAGTTTTCGATAGGTTGGCATGATCTTTATCAGCGGAAAATTAAAAGTAGATAATACATGTCACTAGAAGATGTAAACCCATTCAGAAATATGAATTGATGGCATTAGGCCTGATATCGCGGAAATATATCTATGTAGAAAAAAACCAACTTCCTAATTACCACAAACTTTATTTCGCTGGCATGACGAAATAATGTTTGAGAAAATTACAAAGTTGGTTTTTTTCTCAACATGGCCACTCAGAAACGATCTGACTTGATCATTAATGTAATTATGAAATGGTCAATAGTAGCGTCAATCTGTGTCTATTAGCATAAAAGGGATATGAAAAAATGCTCAACTAATTGTTCAAACAGGAAAATACACTGGTGCACGACACGAAACAACCCTCGCAGAAATTCGTAGGTAACGAAGTGTTGGAGGCGAATGTAGGAGAGAAATTAAAGTTGAAGCCAAGACAGGACAAAGAAAGAAAAAGGTAGGTTTATCAAGAAAGGGAACGATCCGGGAGACCAGAAAGAAAGGGAGCGAAATAGGAACTTGGGGGAGAGGTTCACATGGGGTTCCCCTTCGAGGTTATGGCAGGGGGTGAGGGTGGCAAGACCTTCGCAAGAATACGAGTGAGCGCGGACGCGAACACCATAATACACGTCACGTAGTTAGCCTCGTGTGGATTTTTGAAAACCTCAGAGAGGCAGAGGGACGATGGAAGTCAAACAGCGTCAAGGAGATTAGAGAATATAAGGCTTGAGTGACGCCTTGATTGGTGCCGCTATCGAGAAAGAAGAGAGGGACGTTTGTAAGCGAAAGGGGGGGGCGGGAGATGCCAGGGATTAAAAGACCCGGAGACGTGGGAGAGGGATGGACCAGTCGCTTTGGACGCGGAGGAGGAGATGAACACCAGGCGGGGACAGAGGATTAGTAAACACGATGTAGCGTTCCTCTACTCGAATTTATTTTCGATCATTTTTCTCTTCCCACTGCCCTTGCGAGCTGTGAACAAATACGGTGGCAATGCTTGTTTGCAAACCTTCGTATTGTCCGGCGTAGATGCTACCCGAATAAATCGTCCAAATGATCTTTACATTCGGAATTTTTCGTCTTAGCAAAAGGAATTATAAATTTTTATGTAAAAAATAGTTCACCTCTTTTATTCGTTTTAAGAAATTACGAATGAAACATTCAATGGATAGTTTGTTACAAACTTCAATGTATATATGGATAGAAGCTTTTATTTATGCAGCTACACGCCAAAATATCGACAGGTGACTTAACTATTGTATAATACCGTTAATTTTACTTCGGTACTATCAGTGACATTACCAGTAGTGGAGTCAACGGCTGGAAATAACAATAATGTGAAAAGTCCACACTCCACAGCAATAACATCATACACCTGGACAGGGATTCCAACCTACATACCCCAAATCGGTATAGGGTGCTTAGACCAATTAGGATTCCCTCCAATGATGATACCAGAATGATATTCGTGATCTCCTCTCTCATTCCTTGGAGCACCATGCAAAATTAACTCAACGCATGCACTTACGTGGACACCCTTACCGCTTGAGTAGTGACTGTTCCAAAACACCGCCAAACTTAGAGACGTTTCAACACTTCACTAACTTCCGAATGTAAGCGTGATGCCTGAGCTAGACTCATGCTTACATAGCGTCAGGGGCAAATATTTCTTCACGAAGAGAATAATTCCGCACATTACACGAGTCCTCGCAATAAATGCATTAGGACAATGTAACTAGTTTAAGGCTTTATATTAGAATAAACCGTTAACACTTTAGTATTATGACGTACGAGAAGCTTCTTAGGGCTAGACGGCAATTCACATAACAGAGAAATCGTAAAAAATTAAATAAATGGTTGGATTCATACTACATCCAAGAGAGACTAGTGGTAATTTCTAGGCATACTTAAAAACATGCACAATTTATATCTACAATAATGGCGATAAGATGCAATAACTGATTAGGAAAAGAATATTAACAGACATTTTTCATCCAATTAAATCCATAGATTTTCATACTCCATAATCCAAAGTAGACCAATTTTGACGAAGTATACGTCAAACGTATGAAATAAGGTTAGTCTCACATTAATAAAATAACTTTTATATCTTAGGGAAAAGCCTAATTATAGAGAATATTAAAATATCAACGAGAATAATGGATGTTAAATTGTAAAGAATTCCGAGTTCAACATTACTTAAAATGTCTGACGTAAGGAGAAGTAAGCAGCTCTTATATCAAGTTTCTCAACCTCCGCAACCTCAATTAAACCCATTGATCCTCCGCATACCGAACCATAACAACCTCCACAAGTCTTCTTCATGACATAGCCTACTTTCGTGGTTGTGCGAATAGATTTCTTACTTAAATTATAATGGATTAATGATTGAATAATTTATATTTTTAATTATCAAATCCATTATTTTCAAAGAGCTAGATCAAAAATTACATAAAATATTTATTTCACTATAATCTATTACTTAAATCGTGGAACTTATTAATAAGAAAAGTCACGAACCAGTATTTTGTCGTCGAATTACTGTTATTCGGAAAATAGGCTATAGAGTGACGTTATCGAGCTCTAGTCATCATGCTCATTGCTATGTATCAAATAGATACTCACTTCCAATTCCAAAATACAACTACCATGTTCTCGTCAAATGCTGAGAACTGCAGATAGGCGATAATTATTCAATCAACCCAGGGTAAAAGGTTTTTAGCCGAGACTATCCGAGCCATGGGATGATAAACGGGTGTGTTTCGCTGACGGTCAATTCCGAGGGAATTCCACGGGCCAAATCCCTTCCATTCTGTGTGACACACGAGGTGCAGATAGTGAAATTAAGAGGATGGGGAAGAAGGAGAGAGAGAGAGGATGATGGAACGGAGGACAGAAAGGACAAAAACCTATTAAATTGACGGAGTGAGCGGGGAGGGGGACGAGGGGGAGACAATGGGAAAAAGCGAAGCTCCTCTTGTGTTCGGAAGACGTGAAGGGAGATTGGAGGGACTGCAGCCGAGTCCCTGTGTCTCTTGAGCAAACTTCCATCTCAAAAGGAAGATAGATAAGAATCACACCTTATTCCCGGTAGAGGGTTGAATGAAATGGAGTTTTTTGGGGGGATGAGGGATCTCCGAGGGGAATGAAACAGTGAGGGGGGGGGAGGATCGAGTTTGGATTGGCTCCAAGGTTTTTAATGGAGGCATCTGGATTTTCTTCGATGAACACCAAGAATCCAAATTCCTAAAGAAACTTAATGCATTGCAGAGTTAAAAACACTGAGTTCGATTATTGCAAAAATTAAGCCCATAGTAAAACCGTAGCTAAGATTGGTCAAAGGTACTCTTTGAATCTTAAAAAAAGGCCTTGATTTTAATCATCCTGAGAACAACTGTGTTAATCAAAATCAAGAGAAGTGTGATGAACAACAATGATTACATCCGTCACTAAGCAAAAGCAACAGGCGAATACATACCGGTATATTTACTAGATCACAGTATGATGTCTGATTTTCATAGGAGATTTAACAATTTTCATAGAATACTCCATCCTTTAGTGGTTACGGCATAATATTGGTAGTTAACTCTTGAAAATCGTTGCAGGAATCGGTGAAAAAAATCGTAGAACATTTTCCTCAGGAACCTTGGTTTAAATTTTCTCCGCTCAAGTTATTTTGACTAATAGAATGCTCCTGCAAAAATTAGGGTGACAAACTATAGTGATTCTTCATGTCTGTCCCACAATTAACCTCCGCATGAGTAAGATACTTCGCATACTTGGATTCAAATTAGAGATGAGCGTCGATGGAAAAGGGCTTATGTCTAAAGAGGAAAAATATAATCCATTACGATCTAAAGACCTTAGTTCATGAGATTTCTCGCCATGTAATATAGAAAAATTAAAGTCATACAAATCATCGCTTTTAGAATGTATATAATACAGTGAGTACACTTAAATGTTACGAGCATGACTTTTAGATTCTTTGAAAGAGTGTGGAGAAGAGTGGACGAGCAGATTCTCATAAATACCACCAGTAACAGTATTCAGCAGAAAGAGACGACCCCTTCCACTGTTTCAATATTAATATAAAAATAACAGCCGATATACCAAAGAAAGAGTTATTGACAATCAAGGAATGTAAATTTAACTCACGCTAATCGCCATTTACGGCAGCAGATATCCACAACATTGACGAAATAACTAAATGATTTTGTTAACGGAACTTCTCGGTTCAAGTTTCTCCACAGAATAATTGCAATGTATCTTTCTTTAAATTGTAGTAAGAAATAATGATTGCATTTGAAATATACTTTAATTAAGTAAGTAGCAATCGGCGCGTTAATTTTTAACTCGGTCCTTGTTAATATAATTTACTGTATAATAGTCAACCCATAAGAAGACATTTCCGGTATCTACACCAATAATAATCGGACCTAATTACACAGTTAAAGTTTATAATGCATTGAATATGAAGTTGTGGAAGAATGACGGTAGTACACAATATTTCTGTAGCATCACCAATATACCCCCTGCTAACCTCTCCATATTAAAAACTATCACGGTTATACACGGTTACGTAGATAATGTCCATTATGGTTAAAAGTTACCCCAATAACATAGACAAATTAAAAAAAAAATAACGTACATACGCCAAGCATTTTTATCGGGTTATAATACCAAACTCCATACAAAACCATCACAGTGTCACTTGTGCCATTACCACTACGGAATTTAGCGTACGCCTTCGTTTTAGAGGTATTATATAGGAAAAATCCTATACATTATATTAGGCAATCAATAATTTGTCCTCGAATTTTTAATTAAGTGCTGAATAATAACGGCCACGAATTGAAAATTATATTAAAACGTACCACTCGATTGATTAGGAGATACAGGAAATGTCCATTTCATCCCTTAGCAATACAAAAAGTTAGAATAAAACGCAGGAACTCGCGAGCTCAAATAAAACCTACCACAGTCAGCCGCGCATCAAACCAATCATCCGAAATGCTCCAGCTAACTATGTCCGAAGAACTCGACTCAAAATAGGAGCTACAAAAAAACCTTCATTAGGCTGGTCAAGCACATGCATCCATCACGATGGTGAGGGCGAAAATAAGTGATTGAATCGCACAAACGGACAAAAAAATACATAAAAATGACAGTGAGGTGGAGAGACTTGCAAGGACTCTGCGAGAGGAAGGAGAAATGAGAGACAACAAAAAGTGGAGAGAACACGTGTATGCAAGCGAGCGTATTTGTGTGTCCGTGTATTTGAAGGATGGAGGGGGAAAAGAGAGGGTGAGATGGAGAGAATGAGAGAGAGAGAGAGAGGAAGAGCAAGATAGAGAGAAAAAGAGAGAGCTTCGAAAGGTGACTGGATAAATTGAATGAGATGAGGGCGCTAGCGCGATGGATGCTGTGTGTGGGAGAGTGTGAGGTGGGAAGGGGTCTGGGGGGGAGGGGAGGTGGGCTGAGAGGCCGCGTGTATGTGAGCGAGAGGGAGAGGTGAAGTAGTATATGGCGATATAAGAGGGACGAGAGGTAGGCTTTCTTGAAGGAAGGAAGAGAAAGAGGAGAGCCAAGAGAGAGAAGAGAAAAGAGCGTACGAGATGGAAACAGTGCAAAATAGAGAGAGGAGGAGGGTGTGTGGGGAGGTTGAAGACTGAAGGGGAGTTGGAGGGGGTGGGGAGAAGGTAGGGTTGAGGTGGGCAGGGAGAGGGATGAGGTGTGAGAGAGGGAGGAAGGGGAGGGGGTGGTGTGGGCGATGGATAGGAGGAGGCCAAAGGCCCAGCGGCTTTCAATAGGGGATCAATACAAAAATTTTTGACGCGGCGAGGGTTCGCAAGGAGAAAATAATAATAAAAAAACGGTGAGGGGATGGATGTGAGAGAGAGAGAGGGGGGGTTTGGCCAGGGGATGAAAGAGGGATGTGTGAGATGAAGGAAAGACGTGGGGTGGGTTGGGGGGAGGGGCACGGAGGGATGGAGAGAGAGGAAGGGATAAAAAAGTGACCGTATATGAAGGAGATGAGAAGAAGGGTGGACCTGGGAGGTATTAGGGGGGGTCTTGTGAGGACCTTGGTGGAGAGGGGATGAAGCATAGTATACGTGGCGAGGTGAGAGATGGGAGATAGGAAGACTCCACACACTGCACCGGGGGGTCATTATGATGGAATAGAAAAAAAGTAGTGCAGCGGGAGGGAAGATTCCTGTTATGGGATTTTTCTGGCTCCACGTAATTTACTGATGAATGGTATATATCTGCGTCGAAGGTGTTCGTGAATGGTTTTTCTTTCCAAAGCCCATCGGATGCTTCTGTAACCATGAGATGAAAACTCCTTTTTTGACACAGAATTGAGGCATTTCTTTCAAATGTGGTGTAATATTATTTTTCTACGCACTGAGTTATGCCAAAATGGTAGTGATTCTATGTTGCCTATTCCTTCGAATTGTATTAAACAGCACAGTAACTCACTGAGCTCGGTCGTAAGATTATTGAGCAGGAAAATATTCTGTGATTATATCTTCAGTTTGATGGTCATTAAGGGTTCAACATGTCAGCTAAAGAAATAATAATCTCAATTATGATGAACATTATTTATAATTTATATACTGGTAGGACGTTTAATTATTAGCACATATAACTATTTCAACATTCCCACTACTCTAATTCTTCTCAATTTTCTGAAGGGACGTTATTAGAAACTTTGATTTCGATTTGGGAATCATATTATTGGTATACATTTAAACCAATCGTATTTCTTATTCCCTCATGACATAATTGCCATTAGATTTTAGAAAGTAAATTAGGCATTTACTTGTGAAATAAATATATAAATTCATAAGGACTAATGCTATTTACCAATTTCCCAGCGGATAGATTACATATACATAATACGTGCACGGGAGAAAAATAATCTTTCTATGAGTTCAGACACATTAAAGTATAAAAGTAAGTAATATCTTATGGAGTCGTAAAAATAAACTCCATTGCATTTAAGCATAGAGTCCTTAGTACAAAAAATAAACAGCACCAATTTCATCAACAGAAGAGTTTTATCATAAATCTCGATTCTGCATTGAGATTCAGCCATCCGCTATAACGAAAAAATTGACTTTTTCGCATTTAATAAATATTCACTGAAACGAAATCTGGATATTGATATAGTAGGTTTGCACATTTCATTAATCTCACAAAAATAATAACCCTCTACCAAACATTCCGCCCGGGGATGCACTGAGCCGATCCTAAATCATATTTGAACTACCTCAGCGTTACATTACCCCGCATTGAACATCCTATTTTCTGATAAACTCTCCCGCCACCATTCTCGCGAGATTTTCCTCGCCCCTTCTACCCCATCGTGGCATTTCGCGCGCGGATCTATGTAATCTTCACCTCTCCGCACCACACAGCACCATCTCCGAAGAGAGAGACCCCCTCCCCCACCACCTCCCCAACACCCCCCTCTCCCCCACTCTCGACATCCCGGCGACCGGGGGAAGGTGCCCCTGGGGCTCTTCCGATAACTTCTCAACCCCCTCAATGTATGCATCGTCACTTTGAAAAGTCGAAGAGCCCACTTCGTCAATTTCTTTTTGTTTTTCTCTCGTCCAGAACTCATCACTCTTCCGAGGGCACCGCAGCCATTGGAAAAGCCATCCCGGGGATCCATATTTCGAAGGGAGAGGTAGCCTAGTGGGCGATTTCTTGAGCCTTGCGCTACTCCTCCTCTGCCCACATAACACACACGCTGCTTTCCATCACCCCCCCCCCCCTCGCCCCGACACATTGAAACTATTTAGTAATAAATCATGCGCTGTCCAGCCGATGTTTTTAGCAACAACTCACCGAGACCATGTTCTAATGCAAAAATAGTAGCATTACCAATGGCACAAGCAAAAATATTTTTAGGGAAACTAGGAAATTATATTCAAAGATGTGTACTTCATTGGTAGCAAACGTTTAATTTAACATAGTTTACTCTTAAACCTGACATGATGGAAACGATTTTTACCAATATCAACAGAACAAATGTTGTCGTCTCCTAAATAATAGTGTTGGCAATGATATGACGCAAGTTTCTGTGGAAATACTTGAAGTAAAACTTTGGAAATAACAGAGCAACCTCATGGCAACCTGACGCATAAGTATGCCTCCTGTTTAGCCGTGCAACCTTCAGTCGTAATTCTAGGTTATTTCATGATAAAAAGTATAAACGTAAATATTCATTTTCCCCTTCGCCCAATTTTGGTTATGCTATAGCGCATAGATTGAATTCCCAGATCAATTCTTACAATTAACCATTTAGCATAATAATGCCATCAAATTATGGTAAGAAACTAATGAGTAAACTAAAAAAAATCATTCCAAATCGTCACATTGCACAGACTAATGTGAATAACATGCAAAGTCACGTTCTCCTTACAAAATACAAATGGTATAAAAAAATTAACGATCTGATCATCGTTATCATCAGCAGTCAAAAAGCCTAACATTGGTTTTCTGCAGCTCTTCTCTCAACCCTGCTATCAGTTAACCTTTTCATTTATTCACAGGTGTTCGCGTTGGCGCCCTTCTATTCGTAATTTTCCCGCGTTATTGGATACTTGTTGTTCCCCGATAACTCTTCCCATAAATGTATTCCTCCATCATTGATACGGATGTGAAATTACAATAACATTGAGTGAATCTATTACGCGACTAGAAATAACAATAACGGTTTTGCAGAATCGTTTAAAAGTTGTTTTCTGCTAATTTGACAGAAAAAAACTGTCAAGGAAAAGATAATAAGGAAAACGGGCACACCTATATATTTTTTTAAATACGGTCAAGTCAGCAGAGATTCAAGAATAGTTTAGTGAAGCCATAACGGTATCTGCCATGAATGCAGGATTTTTAAATCAAGAATATTCGAGTAAATTTGCTATGTCAATGATTTTTTAGTCCGTATGATTAAAACGCATTATGAATCTCCGTTATCACTTTTTAAGTATGTACATACATGCGTGTGATCTAAAATTAGCTAACTGAAAAAAACATATATAAACTGAGAATGAGAAAACAAGTGAAAGATTGTAAAGTAATCTGCAATGATCACTACCAGTAGTCATCAATCTGAAGATTGGTTTGCTGCATACTCTCCAATCCACTCTCCTCTCCGCCAAACTCTTCATTACTACATTATTTTTCACTTCGACGACCTTCATAGTATGCTTGATGTATTCCATTTTTGGCCATCCTCTGTAATTATTCCCATTCATTTATAATTCCAATATTAAAATATGATAGCAATCGCAAATGCGAATTGAGTAAAAATACGTTTATAGTCTAGGCAAACACGTAAGGAGACAAACTTGGTGTGATCACCAAAAGATGATACTTGTGGCTAACTGAGAATAAAGCAAAAGCTGATCTCTAAACCAAATTTTGAACCGTAAATGAAGGAAAAATAAAAATTGTGAATTGTAGTGCATGCTGGCGGATGGTCTCTACGGTCATGAGTCACTCTTATTAGGGAGGAATTTGGGATAGGTGATGAAACATTTAGAATTCAATTACGGGTATATATATACATATGTAAGTGTATATATGTGTGTGTAAAGACCTTAAAATAACCACATCTCCACCAAAAACCCTTTCGCCACTTCGCACAATGTCCGTGTGCCGCCACCACCCCTTCCGTCCTTCCCCTTAACCAACTCCGTCGCGTCGGCCAGGGCCTTCCTTATACGAATGACCCGAAATCCACCCATCGCTCCATATCCTTCCCTCCACAGTTATATCCTCCTCCTCCTCTTGCGCAACCTCCCCTCTCAAACCCAACTTCTCCCCCCTCCCTCTCCCCTCCGTAGGCTCTCTCGAAGGAACCTCCCTCCCTTTACCAATCACCCTTCCCATTTTCATCTTTCCTTCCTGTAACCCACCCCCCTACCGCCCACCCACTCTTCCTCCCCCCTCCCATTTCTCTTTCACTTTTTCTCTCCAACCGATCCCACCCTCATCAAACTTCCTAGCCCTTGCCACACCCTCATACGGCCCACATCCCTCCATCCCCCGAACAAGGCTGCTCGATATTCGAACTTCAGCATCGTCCTGAAAAATATTGTATCGCGATAGGTTCTCTTTGCAGCGCGCAAAACATCTTTGGAAGTGAAAATAAACTTTATCAATACATATGCTTTGAGTAAATAATTAGGATGCCATTAAGGAGAGTGAATACTTCGCTAAACTGGGCGTTTTGAACCAGCTGGAGTTTTCATCGCGACGGTTTCCTGCTAGTAGGTTTTAAAATTCTGATTTCATAGTTCAGCGATTAAAAGATGGAGAAATGGGGTAAATGTGTCATTGCAAAGATAATACTTACTCCTACGGATAGATATAGCTAAAATTGGACTTTAATCAACTGAGCAACCCTAGGTGCGAATTTAGAAGTAGTTTTAGTGATACGAAAACAAACTAGCATATGCGTCAGGTAACGATACTTCATATTTAATTCCAGTTATTTCTCGATATATTAGGTTCCACAGAATGTTTGTAATTGTGATAATTAAGAAGGATGCTATACATCTTCCTCGGTGGGCTCTGTTGCAAAGGCAACGTTATTTTTCCCTCCAGGGCCCCGCAGTCCGCCCAAATCAACTCCCTACCACCATCTCTTTTTGGCAATATACTTACGCCTATTGGCGAATTTACAATTGCATTATCGAAATGTTGGCCCTTTCCTTAAAGCAAAGAAAATGATAAAAAAGTTTTTTGAGGAGCACAAGGAAAAAATGTCACCATTAGAATCGATAAACAAAAACTAGAACTATTGGATTAATTTTGCCATCTGGGAAGCAGAATCACTCTTCAATGGTGTATGATGTAAGAATAATATTGCGAGCCTCGCCAGGTAACCATGTTATCAGATCCGTAGTACCAGCATTTTATCAGATAAGTAGTCCATTGGCTAATGATAACAAAAGTTTGAAAGTAAGGGAGCACTTAATTAAAACAACCCGGTGTCAGGGCAGCTTGAACGATAACACTAGCAAAAGAGACAGTCTCATTAGAATTGGAAATATGTTATAGGAGAGCAATCAAGATCAGATCGCTGGAGGGAATAAAAAATTAACAAGTCAAACAAGGAGCTGGGCGAAAAGATGCTTTGTGTAAACGATGCAAAACTAAAGGAAAGTATTAGCTTATTATTATATAACAGCATCGGGAAAAAAATAAAGGAAAGAAAAAAACTGGAAAACATTACCGAAGAAGAACAAGGATACAACTTATGAAGAAAAATATATGCGATGCTTAAATAAGGAATGAAGCGGTTGACTGAGAAGAGAATGGTGTGTATAGCTGCAGAAAACCAATATTAGGATTGCTGAATGTAACCACCGGTCTACGCGAAATTTCTTTTACTTGGTCAATGTCCCACGATCAAAATTTTTACAATAAACCTAAACGGGTTTGAGTATAGTGTGAGAGGCAGAATATTAAGGAAATGTAATTAGATTCCTCATCATCAACCAATTTATCAATAAAATTGAATGGAATAAATTATGTATTCTTCAACTTTTGCCTTAAAACGGTACTCAATCCCGTTTTGTCAATAAGTTTGTTAAATTATTTTACAACAAGACATCGGGCAGATACGTTACAGTTATAGATTCCCATTATTTTGAGTAATGCAAAACCTTTAAAAAGCAATAAGAATTGAATCGTAGAGATAGGGTGACATTGCATGATGGAAATTTTCATAAGTTTGCTTTTTAGTTACAAAAGGCAATAGCACACGCCATTACAGGCTATAAATAATAAATTAATTACTAAAATTATCAACTTAAAAAACTAATAATTAAAAACTCGGAGGGGATGTTACAACTGTAACAATTAAAGAATATAAAAAGGTAATTAATTAATAAAGGTTGAGAGGAAATCGCAGATTATGAGAATTTTTTTTACGATATCAAAACAATTAATACGGGCTTCCACTTAATGTACACATCACAATGTAGAATCTACAATGTGATATGTGTTTTCATACTTCACAATGTAAATTTCGAATCGCATCATCACGATTCGATATTTCTTGAGTGTCGCACACCATCGTCGATACATCGCACACCCCATCTTCCGGAGTCAGGCACTCACCACACCCCCCTCCCCTGCAACTTCTCCTCTTCACACATCCCCCGTCAGCCCAAAGCATTTCGCCCTCATCTACGCCCCCCTTCCAAACCCTTTTTATATCCACCAACACCTACGTCCGATCTCATTCCACCCACCACCACATCCCACACCGACCCACACATGCACACATAATACACACACGTGGGGCCGTTGGCCCATCTCTGCTCTCCCAAATCCAATCACCACTTGACGCCCCACCCCCCCGCTCCACTCCCCAACCACCTCCCCAACACACCTCCCTCTCTCCCGTCCCGATGGCTGCCAAAAAAAACCCACCCCCTTCGCCGGCCGAGCCAACCCTTCCTCCTCCCCGAATATCCCGCCCCCGCCACCGCCCCTCCCAGTCACAATCATACTTCCCCTCCGCGCGCTACTCATAACCTACCCGCAGCCGCACTACCCACCCACGTCCACCACCACACGCCATCTGACTCCTCTACTCGCTCTACTCTTCACCCGTGGGACCCAAGGTCCTTCTCCGACCATCTATCAAACCTATTGGCACGTTTCCCGGTACACGTTTCGAGAACTCGATTCAGTACATGTGCTCATGCATAAGACGAGGAGCACGTTTGCATGCATTAAAGCAGTGAAGAGCATCATATCACAACCAGCAGAGTTCAATGAGTTGAGCCTCATTTCAAATAAAACGGTCTCATATTTCTACTGATACCAAACATCAGCCAATCATCACAAAACCTTCCGAAAAATAGAGGCCGTTTTTCATAGCATATTATGTATGAAGAGCAGTTTACTCCAGAGACGTATTCTTAAAATATGAGGAATTACTGACGCACCGACTGTATCAGAGATGTAATGGTATGTAGTTTGAAAGTTTTCATAATTGTTTTATGTAATAAATTTACTACTGACCATAATGATTTTTATAAAAATCTCAAAAAACGTTCGGCTATGAAGGCGTTTTCAGCGTGCGGCGAGAAAAAAATAACTAAAGCTACAACCCCAAATATGCATGGAGGAGCTGTGACTGGGAACAGTTCTCAGCGAAGAGAGTTCGTGAAAGGGATAATGCTAACGAAAACGCGCGGGTATGATCCATAATCCCTCTACAGGATTTGGTTTGGCCTTATTTTTAAGGAAAGCCAAAGTTTGGTGTCTTACAAGGAGACATCGCGTGACTGATTTTCGGGATCCAGATGAGGCAATTATTTTCTGAAACTCTAGAGAGAATGCGGGAGAAGTGTCACGGCTTTCTTCCATTTAGACCCGGGTTCACGAGAAAAACGCAACTAAAAAATTTACCTCCGTATAAATCCTTTGCAGTGCTCTCCACTACCAACATTAGCCATAACTGAGAGGTTAGAGGCGCTGGGCGAGTTTTAGCTATGTTGTGGACCGGGTTCGAGTCCCAGTCAGGTCAATTTTTTTTCTTTCGAATATTTTACTTCAAAACGAAATTAAACTCGGAAGGGAATAGGAGTAATATTGAGATATTTCCTTTGGGAGAGGACAGAAAATTAAATGAAGAAGAAAGGGTTTTATTAGAAACGAAATAGAAAAAGATGAAATAGATAACGTAGTAGCGGATTTGAAAAAGGATAAAAGCCCGTTTACAGATGGGCTGTCAAACAGCTTTTATAAAAAATTCTGGAAAGGGATCAGAAAAAGTTATTTTAATGCCTTTAAAAATCCATAGAAACAGGGTCATTAACAAGCACCCAACGGGAAAGCAAAATAATTTTAATACCTAAAGGAAATAAACAAATAGAAAAAAATGAGACCAATAACGCTATCAAACACTGACTATAAAATAGCTGAAAAAGTTATAAATAATAGGCTAATGCAAGTATAATAAGTCAATAATAAGTCAAGGACAGTATGCGATTAAAAATAAAATAAAAACATTATAAAAGCGTTAAGTATAATCAGTGACATAAAAAACACAAAAGAAGAATATGATTCCACGGAACTAAAATTATTAAGTATAGATTTAGAAAAAGCGTTCGACAAAGTAAATATAAATTACGTGATAAAGGTTTTAGAGAGTATGAACGTTCCTAAAAAGTTTTTAAATATTTTAAATGTTTTTTACACAGATAGTGTCGCGAAAGTACAAATAAGACCCGGGTTGGTCACGGAAGAAATAAAAATTGAGAGATCGATTAGACAGGGATGTCCACTCTCTATGCTAATGTATGCTATACAGTTAGAGCCATTACTAGCACAAATTAATAGATGTATAAAAGGAATTGAAATCCGAGACCAAAAGATAAATTATTTAGCATATGCCAATGATCTCACTGTTGTAAGCAAAGACAAATGAGATGTGGAAATATTGAAAGAGGTATTAAAAAATTATGAAAAACAAAGTGGCCAAATTGTAAATCAAAGCAAAACCAAAATATTCCCATTAAAAAGTCGGAGATTTAAATTGAGATGAAGCAATTGAAACAAAAATATTAGGAATTATTTGGTATCCGGACTTTACAGAAACTATAGACAAATTTGGAGTAATTTAACAAATAAAATAATAGCAGATTTTAAGGTTATGACAGATAGGAAACTAAATATTTTACAAAAAACTATACTTTTAAATAACTTTATTTATCAAAGCTGTGGTATGTCGGGCAGGTCCTTCTTCCCTCGAACGAAGGAATTGCCAAAATAATTAAATATGTGAATTATTTTTTATGGAGCAATAGATGTCATAAGATAACTAGGATGTAAAGTATACTGCCATGGGGGGAAGGCGGCCTAGGACTTATAGACATACAATTTAAAATACAAGCACTATTCACCAAAATCATTGTAAACAACATGTCGAATGATGACAACAAGCAAAAACAATTACAAAAAAAGAGCTTAGATAAAATACAAGGAGACAATCAACTTAAAAAAAATATTAATGAGGCCAACAGGTTAATTGAAAAAATGGACTTGGAAAAAAATAAAGAAAAGCAAAGAAATTTACAAGCAACAAATTCAAGAGTTAAAAAAAAAAATAAAATAAGAATTGAGGAAAAATATAAATTTATTAATTGGAAAAAGGTATGGAATAATATGAAAACGAGGAACATATCACTTGACCACAAAGTTATATTATTTGATGTTTCAAATGATTTATTTATGACAAAAGAAAAGTTATATAAAATAAACGAAGCGGACTCCCCATTCTGTAAAAATTGTAATCAGTACGAAAATTTAGAACATGCTTTATTCGAATGCACAGTAAATAAAAATAACTGGGAAAAAATAAAAAATAAATTATAACGAAATTAGAATTGACGGTGAAAGAATGAATAATAATTTTAAATTAATGACTTTATATGTATCCCCTTTCCCCAATTATAAATTGGATGTATTAGCATGCATTACTGTTAAACACATTGAAAAAACTAAATTGAAAAAATTAGGTCTGGAACAATACAATTGTATGTTGGAACGGGGTACTGAAAATATGGCAAAGGATGCAGTTAAACTAATAAAAATATTCTATGACAAATATCCAGAATTCATATATTAAATGAAAATGTAACGGAATAAAATGGTAAAAAATGTGATTAATAAATGTGAAATACAACTGAACCAAGGTTTAAATGTCAAAAAAATGTGGTTAGAGGCGCTGGGCAAATATTAGCTATGTTGTGGCCCGGGTTCGAGTCGCAGTCAGGTCAAAAGTTTTTCTTTCGAATATTTTACGGAATCACTGTAAATTGCCTAATCCATGTATTTACGGCAGTAACAACAGTATTTTTAAACATTTCAGCCTATTTGCTGGTTTTTCAATAAACCCGCTTGGGAGATTATCGAAGCTAATTTCAGGATTCTTGTTTCAACGAAAAGAGACTTTACATTCCGACAGGCCTAATATTTTTAGAATTTGAAAATACAAGGATAATTCTGGGAATAGGATGGGCTTCGAATGGTAGTGGCTCTTTCTCAAGGCGGTAAACAGTTGAACGGATTATTAATTTTTAATATACAGCGATGGATGCACTTAAAATTCAGGGTAGGAGGAAGCATTTTTCGGGAAGTGGTTAGCCCTTATAATAGATTTCAACTTTCAAAAACATATCACGTATAGATAACACAGTATTTCTTTTTCTTCATCATGTTTATTTAATTGCATACTTATGGATTATATGCATCGTAAAAACATTTAATACAAAGATTAATTCTACACCAAGCACTTTTTTTAAAGCTCCCACCTGAGCACTGAAAAGAATTTATACTAAGGTAAATTCTTTAGTTGCGTTTTTCTCGTGAACCTGGGCCTAAATGGAAGAAAGCCGTGACACTTTTCCCGCATTCTCTCTATAGTTTCAGAAAACAATTGCCTCATTTGGATCCCGAACATCACTCACGCGATGTCTCCTTCTTAGTTAACTGCTGAGCAGCTAATTCATAAAAACAAAGTTTTTATGTCGTAAATAATACTTAATTAAATAATCCTTCTTTTAACAACAATTTTAAAATTAAATTTTAATATAGACCCTGTTATGACGGCAGAACAATCCCGTTCAAAGAAACTCATATTCATTAAGCAACTATCCCTCCCTCAACATGCCAATGACTATTTTGTTTGTCCCCATTAGCGCCCAGCGTCCTATAATTAGGACACTTACTTTTTATTTTTTTGCATTTTTCTAATGGCATATAATTCTTTTGAAATTATTATTTATGAAAGAAGAATCTTTATTTATGAGTGTTTTATTTATATTTTTATTTTACGCAACTTTTTAAGAGGTCTAGGCCGATATGATTTTGAAGAATTTTTTCATGTCCGTTACTCAGCCTAATTTTTGTATTTTGTGCAATGAACATATATTTCAAATGTGAAATATTGATCAGATTATATTTATTATGCATCACAGGGTGTATATTCGTAGGTGGGAGCGTCGTATTTTCTTTAGTATTTTCGTGGCACCTCTGAGAAATGTACCGTCCTATTTATAGGACGCTGGGACATAAAGGCATCAGTTTCCTTCGTCACTGGCCCCGTTAGTAGACCGCCGTGTTTTCCGTTGTGTGATGACTCATGCCTCGTTTCTCAGAACCTTATCATCTACATCTACATCTACATATTACCCTGCGAGCCACCTCTAGGGTGTTTGGCGTGGTCAGGTGACTGAAAGGGTTGGTTTTGCCCGGGATAATTTTTCGGCATCAGGTACAAAGTTTGGTCAAAACATACAAGGTTTGGTCAAATTATACAAAGTTTTGTCAACATACAGATATATATATATACCCAGGCAGAGAAGCGGAGGAGGGAGGGGGTGGTAGGCAGGTGTTACCAGTATGAGTATGACGTAGACGTAGAGGGGGTGGGCGAATATGACTGTGTTTTCGTGGAAGAAAAGGCAGATGGCGTTTCGAATAAAACAGACATTTAGTCTCTTAGGGATTCATTTGTAGTACTGCCTTGTGCGAGTAGAAAGTTCGACTTTTCTGCTACGTATTTTTGCTGTTATTCGGAGTCATGTTTCGGAAAGGTGTTACTATCAGTGAAATAGAACAAATACTTTTTGAAGAGGATATTGACAATTCAGCAGATGTGAGTGTAGTTGTCTTGCCACCGGAGAATGAGGTTGTCAGTGATGAAGACATTTTTGAAGAAGACCAAGTGAACCAAGTTGAGGTTGCAGACGTTCCTGGTGAACTATTGCTGCAGATAGTACCGCGGAATGAAAGCCAGATCACAACTTCTGCGGAAGATGACGAGGAGTATCCACAAGCGAAAATATCACGAGGTGTGGGGAAGAAACGTTCGCTGACAAAATGCGAACCAATTTGGAGAAAAGTCGTCCCGACCTACACAAAATTGCCAGAAGAAGGTACGTCACAGAATCTATGGCAGAGACTATGCAAGATGAGCTGGGAGAAAATTCTCCTCTTGAAATATTTGAGATGCTCTTTGATGACGCGATAATGAGCATGATAAATTCTGAGTCTGTAAAGTATGCCACAGAAGTAAAAAATGAAACAAATTTCATTTTGTCGATCGATGAACTCAAAACATTTTTTGGAATACTTTTGCTGTCCGGATATCACAAAGTGCCCAGTGAAAGGCACTATTGGAGTGAAGATAGTGATTTAGGAATCAATATTGTAAGAAATGCAATGCCAAGAAACAAGTACCTCAAACTAAAAAGCATGCTGCACTTCAATGACAACAGCAAGGTTCAAGAGAATAAAGACGATAGAGGGTTCAAAGTGCGCCCTCTAATAGTCGCTCTGAATAAGAATTTCAGAAGATGGGGCATATTTGACAAACACCTTGCAGTCGATGAAATGATAGCCAAATATTATGGTCACCACGGATTGAAGCAGTTTATCAGAGGGAAGCCGATCCGTTTTGGATACAAATTTTGGGCACTGTGTGGATCAAGTGGCTATTGTTTCCACTTCGACTTATACTGTGGTAAGGAAGTAGCTCAGAATGAGAGACATGATTTGGCATTAGGGTCCCGCGTTGTTCTAAATATGTTGGACCCTGTCCAAGAGCCGGCAAGTCACTGGGTGTTTTTCGACAATCTCTTTACCAGCAGAGATTTGCTTATTCATTTGAGAGATGTTGGTTTTAGAGCTTCTGGTACACTGAGGCAGAACCGCCTGTGCAAATGCCCTTTGAAAGATTCCAAGGAATTGTCTAAGGAGCCCAGGGGCACTTTTGATTCTGCGTTTGATTCAGAAGGAGAAGTTCTGTTCATGAAGTGGAACGACAACAACTGTGTCGCTATTGGGACAAATTTTGACACTGTTCATCCTCTGAGTCATGCATCACGTTGGAGCAGGACGTCAAGGCAGAAGTTGTCTGTTCCACAACCGAATGCCATCAAATCATACAACAAGTACATGGGTGGAGTAGACCACCATGATTGGTTAGTGGGAAAGTACGATGTGTCCATTCGTGGTAAAAAGTGGTATTGGTGTTTATTCACAAGAATGCTTGACATGGCAATTGTAAATGCCTGGATTGTGTACAATAGGGTTTCTCATTCTACCATGGACCTCCTTGAATTCAGAAGAAATGTCGCCATTGCTTATTTGAAAAGAAACACTTCAAAGCAAGGGAGAGCAGCCAACACATCCTCTTCAACATCCATCCCAGACATTAGATACGATGGAAAAGATCACCTTGTATCAAGACGAGACAAACAAAGGAGATGCCAGGGAGAAAACTGCAATGCAAAACCTCTCACCTTTTGTAAAAAAATGTGAAGTAACTTTGTGCAAGAACTGTTTCACTACTTATCACACCAAGAAATGATAAATTTATGTTTCTTTTTTCTCATTTTCAATATGTTTTTGTAGTTGTTATTGCATACAAATGTAAAAACAAACGTAATAATAATATTTTTCATTCAAATTCGTTCTTATATATAATTTTTCTAATTTGTGAAATGTTACCTTATAGTCCCAGCGTCCTATTTTTAGGACAGTCCACCATTTGCAACCGTTAAGAGATATTTTTCTAAAAATCATCTATATTGCTTCTAAATACCCTTCTAAACAAATAATTAACAAATTTTCAATAAAAAGTTTATTTAAAAAAGTATGGGCGTTAATGGGTTAATATAATAGGAGCAATATATCATTTCGCATGTAAGTTTATGATTTTGGCCATCTTTTAAAGAAAAATATCGCACCTTTCCAAAGATACCAAAATATCAGCCACTTACCTCACTACTTTTCGAGATATTTATCTAAAAATGGAAGCCTTTTTCTATTAGATATGTTACTCGTATGCACTCCAGAGGACTTTAATACAAAAGTGAGGTATTTTAGACGCCCAGATCTCGTAAGAAATTAAAGAGTGAGCTTGTATGTTTCCTCAACCTTTTTAAAAATTCATCAATCACTCACCGCAGTAATTTTTTCAGAGTTGAAAAAAAACCTGTGGTGAAGGCGTTTTCACTGTACTGCGTGAAAAAATAAGTCAACTTAAAGTAGATAAATTCATTTAATTACAGAGAATTTCAGTCATATAAAACTATATTTATGCGTCATTGATATTAAAATATTTACATTAAGCTTTTTTGCAGCTGCTGGAATTAAAAAATATTATTCGAATAAGTCTTTATTATGACTAAGGAAAATCACGCTCAAACTACCTACATTTCTGTCCATCGTGTTTACTAAATCCCTCCAAGTCATTCAATCTATTCCTGTCATCTGTTCATGTATCTCCAACACAAATCTTCCTCCAAAATATTCCCTACCAAAGAGTCCCTATTATTATCCCGATCAACCTACCTTAGTGACAGTGTCTGTATGCAATCCTCGACAATTTTATATTTTGAATTTTTACTACGACGACCGCTTGAATCATAAAATCACTGGTTATCGCCGATTTAAACACAGAAAATGGAATTTTGAGTTCCCCCTTGAAATTTTGTATAATAAAACCCAAGTAATGAAGTCCTCATAGCGTAATAATTCTGATCGTATTAAACTTATCCTAATATTTCTGCGTCAGTGGTCAGATTGCATTGACTTAAAAATTACAACGAAGTGATGCTATTTAGGTTTCTCTTAGATTTTCTATAGCATAATAGTTTCCTTCAAAATTCCACCTCAGATGAAGATTGACACAGTAAAACAGCGACTATCGATTAAGATACCTGCGATAAACTTAGGGTTAAGTGACAGCTACGATACTTAGACTCTAGTTAGTTCTTTACTTAGAATCTATAGTTATATTCGAGTCTTAAACAGCGGTTACATTGCATGCATATATCTTTAGGATATGTGCGCTTGTATGCGTATAAACGATTAATAGTAAATAACGCCAAAGCCTAATAGGAGTGATTGTATGGTTATTGAGTTCAAGGTAATGGAAAAAATAGAAGACTAAAGATGCAAAGGAAGAGTGCGTGTACGAGTTATTGCCTTAAAACGGTATTTCTTATGTCCTTAGCTCAACTCATCACACTGTCTCTTTGCACGCCTTGTCCACGCAAATTGTATGAAACGAGTGGACCACGTCTTGCCTACGTCGTGTCATCCTGGACACGATTCTCGCGCACAACGGTCACAGATTCGCCCCAGCAAATACGCACTACCCAACAGCCGTCGAACCGACACAATGACCCACCGGCTCATTTCTTTAGCTCTACCCAAATCGGTCAACCACAGCGTGTATCTCAGTCCCTCCAACCACCTTGCTATCCACAACACCCTGAGGGTTTTAACAAGCATAAATATGACATAAAGAATCTGTCTACATTGTACACTAGGTGTTACCGCATAAGCGTGATGTGGGGGTGCCAAGGTCCAGCAGCAGGAAATAGGAAAGAGAATGGGTACAAGAAAGGGATGAAAAATGAAATATGAGAGTGATTAGATGGATTAGGGCCTCGCACTGTTTTTAGTTGTGCTTAAAGCACAAGTATCTACAGTGGAAAGGACAGGTGCCCATAAAAGGAAAGGCCGATATGGAACATTTTGTTTATCCGGTAATATTAATTCCAGGCATAGAAGATTGAAAACACATATGCTTTAAAAACATGCAGGTAAATCCCTTCAGCATGTCTAAGATTAAAAGTCAATGCGGCCGTACTATTCAAGCAATGACAGATTATTCGTATTTGTTTATAAAATTTCATTTGTTATTCTTCGCTTAGTGGGCTTTTTCCTGTAGGAAACAGGACTTTTGAATCAAGGTTAAAGAGTTTTAATGAGAAATTGTTAAATATATTGCTCAAATCTAAATATGCAAGTTAACAGGCAACTAATTGTACTCTAAAACCTATAAGTTTTTGTTTGGCAGTTTTGGAGGCACAAAATGGTCTAAGTCATCGGCATATCCTAAAAACAAAATATTACTAATGCATGAAAGAGGTGTGCGCCAAGTATTCCCCGATATTTTGGTTATAAGAAGATAAAAGAAACCAAAAAACCCACACCAAAAACATTCCTCCCTAGTTTATTCCCCTCCAGCGTAGTTCCCCTTCCACCTCATACCGACTACGACCCGATATCCATTCATCCTCACACCATCGCTTTCTAAACCTCACCCCCTTTCTATAACCCCACACCCTCTTAGCCCCTCTTTCGCCCGTCTTCCCCTCCCTCCTCTCTTTTTATTCCCCCTCCTCCTAAGAGTCTCCTTGCCCCTCCCCTTCCCTTCCCCTACATCCACTCTCCTCTCCGGATCCCGAACCGTCAACTCACGGGCTCTGATCAATATTCGATTTTTGAAATATCAGGCCCAGCCTCCACTTCGCACCCTACTTGATTCTGCTCTCGGTGGAGAGGGGACGCGAGGCCAGGGGTGAGGGGAGGGGAGGTTAAGAAGGGGTAGGGGAAGGTAGAGGAGAGGGGGTGGGATGGGGTGGGAGGGTAGGATGAGCGGGGGGGAGAGGGGGCTAGCTAGCGGAGGAGAAGGGAATACGTAGAAAGACCTAACTCCCCTCTCCGGCCAGGGCATTTCCACATTCAAATTTCAATATCGCATGGCGATACAAAGTTTGCACCGCAAAAGACGAGGTTTTAGGTATACCACTTCTAAAAACATTGCGTCATATTTAATCGCATATCGTTTTACAGTATTTCACATTGCATTTTAAATACATATATTCCGTATTACGGAAAAGTACTCAAGCTTAATAAAAAGCTTACTATTACTGAGCACGTTCTGATCAGAAACGATTGAAATCATTCATTATTTGCCTTCCAAACCTCATTAAACGCAATTGATAGGCACTCAACTTTGCTTATCCAGCAATTCCAGAAAATTATGAAGATTATTAAAGAGCGATTTACCATGCAGCAAAAAACTTGTTTCTGGCAGAGAGCAAATAAAGAGTTTCACGAAAGTTACATTCGCATCTAGTTCCCGCAGATTCACCGGATGTACATCGCATTACATTGCATCATGCCACATTGTATTGCATTGCACTGCATATTGCTTTTCATAGCATGGCATTCTATAACGAACTGTATCGCACCGCATCACGATCCAAATAATGAAATACATCGGTCGTGGTATAAATATTTCACCGACCGAACGACCAATATCGCAATGATATGTCTCCGGAATATCGCAGTCGGCGTATCACAATATCGTACTTACACTTTACCTCATTCCCAGACTCGCCTCTTCTTCTTTACACACTCCCAACTTTTCTCTCACTTCTCTCGAGGGTCAAGCCTCACTCAGCAGGGAGGGAGGGATGGAAGGAAATAATGATGGAGTGGGTACACCCTGTCTTCCGGGAGACTCTTTATTAGGTTGGCCGCTCGACGTTCCGCCTCGGACGAAAGGGCCTTCAATCAGCAGATGGGGGAGTCCTCCCACTCCCTCCCCCGCTCCGCACTGACACGGAAATAATTTCAGGAGTTTTCGGACGTTTGATTCTCTTTGAGGCCCACATTTCGCAAGGCATTAATGCAAAGGAAAGTTGAGGACGTTGACTATTCACTTAGCTATTGTTTTGAAAGGAAATCGCACCTCTTTTGACACGTGAGTCTTTGTCAGAGAACTTGTCTTACAAGCTCTATTCATTCTGGAAAGAAGCGATGAAACAGGAAAATAATCATCAAAAAGTAAAGGGAAAACATTATAAGAACATTCTTTATTAAGAATGTAAGCATGTTATCAATTCGTACATTAGAAAGAAGGAATTTTTCGATATACAGTAACATGCTTCATAAGGAGAGAAGAACACGATAAAGTATAATAGCTAAATCGTCGTCACGAGGAAAATATTAATTGGAAACGACAGATTCTCAACCTTATAAAAATACTTCCCATATATTTTACTTTTAGAACCTGTTAGGTTTGTTTGACGAATTAAACTGCCCTTCTACGTAATCAGAAGCCTTACACTTAACACACACCTCAGGAATGGATTTTTAAAATACCATAATCTTTAGGACCTCAAGATGTCTTTATCTCACACATTTTCAAATGGTTTTACTGATTCATGGACTGTTCATGCATTAATAATTACTGGTAGTCGTTATAAAAAATTAGGTAACCATCACCTACTTAATTATAGCAGGGAAGTCATCAAAGGCGAATTAAATATATAATGACACAGTAACTCAATGCTCTGAAGAGCATGTAAGATCTTATTCTCTATCAGCAATCACTTTTCTTGGTATGAAGAACTGCATACGGTAAAATTGCCTCACCACTAAAATGAAAAAAAAAATCCGCCTCGAAAATTCTTTTCCTTTATGAATTATTTTCTAATCGGTCCTTAGCAAAAACATTAGCTACGCTGTTTCTTATTGATTCATAATGACAAACAATTATTTAAACGTATTCGCGGAATGTTATAATTTCATTTAATAGTAACCGATGAATTAGATTTGTCTTAGTACGTTTTACGATGCACTCTCTTAAGCAAAACTATACTTCTGTATTGACCTATATGGCTAATATCTGGAAGGGAACATGTGTCATAAATCTACCGGGACTACGAGATAATGACATTGGATGGATTGATTTTATAGTAACATTGAATTAGGATGTCCCAAAGGTAACCTTGAGATGACCTAAGGGTAATTGAGACTTCTGAATGCGCAAGGATTTAAAGATCGACTGCGAATTTAATCGAGTAACCTTATGCACACATGCGAATGCATGTTAAGTGACTCGTGAAGCAACCCGAAAAAAAGAAGCAACGGAGGCATTGCAGAGTACAAGAACCCAACGTAATGCTGTTGCCACCACCGGGAAACAAGGACTCCAAAAAAAACAACCCTCCGGAAAACCTGCCTACCATTCCCATAGCCCCGTCTCCCAGAAGAAACATTAAAACACCCCTTGCGGACTTCCAACGGCATTACAAATCAAAAACCGAGAACCCGTGTGGCCAACAAAGAGAGAAGACAAGAGAGAGAGACACACACACAGGAGCAATGCGTAAGGGGAGAGGGAAAGAAGTATTGAAAAGCAGATTGGATTTCCTTCGGCGATTCTCATTCCCGAATGGTAGTGTTATGGCTCTCCTAGGCCACCTCGGAATGGCCTCAAAAAGACCTATTGGGAGCAGGAGGCGGGAGAGAAGGGGGGGATGGGGTGTCGAAAAAGGGAATAAGGAGGAGAGAGGATGGGGGAGGCGACACTAGCAAGAGAATGTCCTTAGCAGCAGGAGCATTGGGAGGAGCGGCAGGGAAAAGAAGAATAGAAGCGAAAAAAGGGACGAGAAACTGAAAAAAGGAAGAGGAAGAGGCCTTAAGGCGTATTGGGATGGGGGAGGGTAGTCGATGGGAGAGACTGGTTGGATGGAACGGTTAATTTATGGCGCTAGGCAGGAATTACAATCAGTGGACCGTACCGGTTGGGATTTCTCTCTGGATGCTGGGAGAGGCGATGTAGCGGGGGAGAGGGGGTTGGAAAGCGGGGCTGGGAGACACTTCTCGGAAGGGCCGGGGCAAGCGGGGGAGGCCAGTTCAACGCGGGGGTGGATGACGGGAGGGAGAGGTCCCCCCCCGTTGAGGGGGTCCAAGAAAGGAGAGGAGAGGGCTCTCTGGCTAAGGGATGGAAGAAGAAAAAAAATAGGGGAAGTGCTGTTAGTTTCGTTTAGTGCGCTGTGTCGCGATGGAGGGAGACAAGCGCACTGGGGGAGGGGGTTAGGTAGGGAAGTTTGAGGGGGTCGTGGGGTGGCGATGGAGTGATAGCAGGATTCTTAGGGCTGAGGAGTTCAGCATGGGGGAAGGGAACATTGGGGGGTGCACAACGGTGGTTAGGGGCGTAAAGAAGCAACCTTCCCCCCCCCCCCGTCCCTCCCGGTTACGCATGGCGTCCGTAAAAAGCGGTCGAAAGGAATTGATACAGTTTCTTTTTTCATTCAGACCGGGGGGAGAAATTAACGAAGAAATGCCATTCAAAGGAGCCATATCGGGGAGGCTGTTAAGGGATATATGATATGGTTATTATCAATTAAAAGGGAAGAGCGGAGATTTACTTGGGAACGGTTTAATGAGTACGCGAAATGCTCGAAAAACTAAACCTATATAACGTAATTTGGATGAGAAAATGAGATACATTTTTCTTCGGAAAAAGGTATTGCAACGAATAGCTATGGAAATACTTATTGAAGAGGTGATAAATAAATTTAAGAGTTTTATAGTTTAGGTACGACATTTTAATCGCATTTACTTTTCGTCTTCATACTAGACTACTACTGTATTTCACTGCAGAATTAGATTTCTGGATTAAATACAACGCCGATTGAAAAATTGCACCCACACGGATGCCACTGCAAAGACTATGCCAAATGAGAAATAAGTTTGGAATTAAATAATGAGAGGACTCTAACTGCAAGAGAATAGAAACATGATGTGCGTATCCCGAGAGCATAGAGGCCATAGGACATATAGAAGACCAATTTATTTAGACAATACAAGGCCATAGAAGATACAGATATATTTTTTCAATAAACAAGAGTTACTGTGTGTATCAACTAACTGGGGGGAAGATACATTCTAAAATTTGGTTGCACAATTAATCCACGATCATGATTATAGGTTAATAACATATGGCTACGGAAAATGGCTAACATCATTTTATTACTTCAATAAAATCTTTCAAAACAATCCTTGGAATTTTAAGACGGCCACGGACAACTGCCACGAGCCAATTGCGCATGTAGAGGGCGCACTCACAAATACGAATCTCTCTCACAGAGAAAGGAAGGAACCCGAAAGAGAGAAAACGCTCCCGCCGAAAAATTTCCCGCACATTACCACCGTCTCATAAAACACACACAGCCTTGGATACCACGAGTAAGACTTCGAGGTAGGTAAGTGGATATATAGGGTCGGACAAAGAAAGAAAGAAAGAAAGGAGGAGAATCGCTAAGAAAAATAAAACCTTAGAGCAGTGGGAGGAGGGCGGAGGGGTTTGAAGGAAAAAATAAGAAAAAGGAAGAGACGATGTGTGTGGGATTGTAGAATGGAAAACGGCCTTCTGGGAGAGTGAGTTAGGGAGGGAGAGAGAGAGAGAGGGTAGTCGGGAGGGATGGGCCAGAAAGGGGTGGCAAGGAACGGCAGTTGTGGGAGAGTTGGATAGAGAGAGAGAGAGGGAGGGAGGTTGAGAAAGATAGGGGATGCAAGCGGATGTGATAATGGAGGGCGAGGGAGGTAGGAGAGAGGTGAAGAAGAGGATGGGGTGGAGAGGCTTCGGGGGGATAAATGCAGGGACTTTTCGTTTGGGAGGAAGAGAAAAAGGTCAGGACGGGGGGTAAGGTACTAGGGAGGGAGGGTTGGAGGCGACGGAGGAAAAGGGCGGGAAGGCATAGGGTGTGCGGGGTGAGGTGAAGCGGGGGCATCACGGGAGGGGTGGGGGCAGTGGAGAGGTTAAAGGGAGGACCGTTGAAGAAAGTGGCGCCCTCCTCATATAAATAAAAGAAGAGCTTTGTCCGTTGGGGTGTCCGAATGGAATCGATTGGCTGAGGGAATAGCAGAGGGGGATCCAATGGGATAGTGGAGGAATTAAACGCATTGGGTTTCCCGCGTTGAGGGGGGGATGTTAGGTGGGACGTAAGAGAGGGATAGCTGCGACGGTTTGGAATTCCAGGAGAAGGGATAGGTAGGAGGACAGGGGAGGTAAGAAGACAGAGGTGGGAAGGGGTCTCCTAGTCAGAGTTTTCAAATTCCCGATATTTTGGAATTTTTGTGAATCGAGACTGGAAAAGTCATATTTCCCGATAATTCTTTTGAATCATCTGGAATAAAATTTCTTATTTATTTTTTAATGATCATCAATGATAATTACCATAGCAGTCACTTTCAATTCACGGCTAAGCAGTGGTGAGGGATCAGCAACTGGGACAAGCGGCCAAGTCTTACAGAGGGGCGGAAACGCTCCTTATTGGCTGACGAAAAATGAAGTCGGAAAGATTGGCCAGAAGATCCTAATTATTACAAGATTAAGTTCTTCTATGCTTAGATTTACGGAAATCAAATCAGCCGTGTAACTTAGAAAACAAAGAAAAAAAATGAGAAAGCAAAGAAAAAAGGAGAAAAGTAAGGTCATAAAAATATATTTCAAAATAATGATTGAATGAGTCAATAAAAATATGCATATTTATTTATTTATTTATTTATTACACTGATACTGCAATTAGACATTGTCTGGTGGCAATATATCATTAGTTTCGGATGAAATAAAATGAATAACAAGGTTTAAAAAAATACATATACCTACATACAACATCAAACACTCCTCTCGTTTTTTGTTTAACATTTTTTTAAATATATTTTTTGTTAGTTAATTTTAAATATCAATAACTAATTAAAAGTGTAATTCTAAATGATAATAATTTAGCTTAAAGTTCTATTTTTCCATAAACTCCATATTCAAGACGAAACGTAGGGAACACTGAGAGTGTCAAACGTTTGGTAGTTGACGTATGGTTTTTCCTCGCACACTCAAGCTAGCAACTTTGGCGCATAGTATGCAATCACGGCTTTCATGATTAGTCTCTCTCTCTTGCCCAGAAGGCTATAAAGAATCACTTTCGCTTTGATAAAAACCATCATCGTGACTTGGTTTATTTTATAACTAAGGTTTTTCTTAAAATTTCAACATTTGTATTGTATTTGAGTTCACTGAGCAATTTTCCCGGATTCCCGACCAACTTTTTCGGGAACTAGATATCGTGGAAATTCCCGGCAACGGACCTAAAGGACATCCCGATCAAAAGCACTGCGTCCACAAGGGGAACGAAGAGTAACGCGGGATTTACGTAATGGTGTTAGCTGAGGATGGAATGCTTGGGTATAAGGTGTGGCCGGGAGGAGTGAGGTTGGCGGAAAAATTGCAGGAATCGGAAGAGCTCCCGAGGTGACTGTGGGGGCATGTATTGCAGGTCCGGGATGGCCGACCCGCTCTAAAATAAGGGGGCGGGCGCATTCCCAGGGAAATGCTAGAAGGGGGCCGGAGAGAACCTTAGCGTTCCCAAAGAGAAGGCGAATTTTATCGCCGAGAGAAATACTTTTCTCATCTCTTCTAAGAATTCGTGTTGTAGCAATGAAAGAGCCGTGAAAGAAAAAGAGAGTGAAGATTGATCTACCTGTGTGTGTGTGACACACAATTTAACTTTAACCTATTTGCGCTATTTTTGTTGCCACTTTTTTGTACAAATCACATTTGAATCAGCATGGTTTAAGGTAGGAATGGCTGTCAATTACGAAAGAATTTTTTAATGTTAAGTACTTCATCTTCCCAAATACTTGCTAATAACGACTTGCGCACACTCACCAACTATATTTTTGGCAATTAGGGAATCAAGTAAGGTAATGAATTCCTTTGCAAAGCGTTTGTGAGATATACGTATGAGGTACTGCTGTCCACCCTGACTTGGGCTAACACCAACAGGAATATGTATAACACTATAAGACTTTTTACTGAATGTCCTCCACCTTTAGTGCCTAGGTACTACTGCCTATAGATTAATAGTGACATAACGGAAGACAGTTTTCAAATGCTTAACATAGATGTCACATAAAAAATGTTTTGCATACGCATAGGTATCACCCTCGCAGTCTCGACATTTCTTCCGCAAATGGAAACGTGGTGATGAATAAATACATTCAAGCTACAGACCAACAATTAACTGTTTGAAGCAAAGAGTTCTCAATATAGTTAATTACTGGTATACGTTACAGGTTGGAGAGTAATGCCAGTGGGGATACGTGCAGAAACATGCACTTAACACTGTTCTTTAGGAGATGTTTATATGGACAACAAGGAAATGATAAGTATACGGTTTTATAAATATGTATGAGGTCAAACTCCTTGAATATCATCAAATGTGACCATAGTAACTAATTTTTAAAGCCATGGAAAAACGCTTTCATAGCAACGATATCAAGTTTTATTCCTACTTTTTAATCCTTAAACGCTGAGTAGTTAGCTGGTGTGCATTCATATTCCGGAAGAGCACCCAAAAAGGATTGAAGCAATTAGTTAACGTAATGAAAATACTAGACTCAAAAAGAACATGTGCAACGTCGCTGAAATTCTGAAAGCGTACTTGAAACACTAGTATTTTTAGTGGCGGATCCAACTGTCCACCATAAGGCATCATCCCTCCGCCGTGCTTAGGGATACGAGGGATATGACTGATGGTGATGGGCCAACATCTGCTCCCGGCCCCGTATGGAGTCCCATTCTCGTCCTTCCTCTGTCCCGGCGCTCATTATCCGCTCCCAAATCACTCTGCTTACTACTTCGCTGACCCCATTCACCCCCTTGGACGCATTCACGGCGGTTGTCGGCTGCAGCTAGCAGGCAACGAGGGCCAACATATGCTCTCGCACACGGGTCTATTTGCGTTGAACCATTGCCCATCGGCTAAGCTATTACCGACCTTTCCTCCTTGCATGTCGGACGACTTGCGCATATCTTCCTTTGAGGTACGGTGAAGAATCGAGGTGGACGGTAAACACCGGGCGTACAAAAACCTGCTTGTTCGTGGTATTTCGACGCTGGTCAGAGGTCATAGAATTATGGAATCGAATTTTTATGATATCTAAAGTGCTTCTGCACACTCTATATTTGCGCCATGTTTTGAATTTTGAGCATCTAGTTATGACTTCAAGACGATCGTAGCACATAATGCATGGAATGAAACAAAAACTTAGTATAGAGTTAGTTTTATGCACTTTAAAATATTAAATGTCAATGGCAATATGAATAACTAGGGATGAAATTTTAAGGCTTTTAGGGAGAGGAAAAAAGTATGACAGGCCAAATATAGAAGACGCATTTATTAAGGTGTCGTAAAAATATAGGATGTGGCAATGCTAAACAGATTTAGCACATAACGTTCGAATACAGCATTTGAGGAAAATTAATAGCAGTATTATTCTGAGAACGAAAGTGAGGAATTTCACGGTTTGAAGAAGAAACAAAAGGTACAAAGTAAAATATTTAACGAAACTGAGACTTGAAAAGGAACGCATGCTTGAGAAATTAAACGATTAATATCGTGAAGTAAAGATTATTAATTATATATAAACCTAAAATATTCATGTTTTCCAAATAAAATACGGTAATTTGAAGATCAATATGTGTGGAATATGTTTCTTTCGTTTTTATAATTTAACAACGCAATATATTAATAATTCTTATGCAATTACAAATTCGGGAAACTAACTTCCTAACAACAAAATAAATTGTTAACTTCATCCCTTGGCGCTATTAAAATCTTTTTTTAACGGTCACGGTGACTCTTCGCAAGGTTAATTAAGTCAAACCTAAGGAATTCACATTAATAAACGGGGATCGAACTGTATGGGAGAATGTACTTATTCATCCCAAGAACATTTAACTAAAATTAATTAAACTAATTACGCTCCTACTTCTTCACGCTGATCGTATTTAAAATCTCACATTCAACTACTTCGTAATCGTTATTCATAGAAGATTAGACCAACTCCTAAAAATTTAGTGTTCACAATTATTTACAATCAACTAGATGTTTGCATCCAATGTGACAAAGGTCTTTCATATTGATAGGTGTTTGATGAACATTTTTCGTTATGCTCAAAATAATTCAAAATCCATTGACATGTAACTCATGCCCACATATTCATCACGGGAGGTCTCACAAATTACTAGATACATTTTTATGGACTTTCAGAGCCACAAGTTTAATGATTATACTTCCATTTGATTACATACTTGATAAGTAAGATATTTCTTTTTTATACATAAGCGTACGCGCTCCCTCTTTCGTGCGCAAGGACATATTACCCTTTTGTCCATCTTACACTCTCCTCAGCACATCATCACCGCGAAGCGTAGTCACCAGAGGACAAAGAGGATGAGCTTTGCGGCAAAGGAAGCTTCAAAACACCACCGACCGACCGTGGATGAATAAATGGGAAATTTTCATCCCGCTCTCAAAAGCGGTCACTCGCCGGGATTGGGTTTGGCATCAAGGCGGCGACGCCGTTGCGCGAAGTGTCGCCAAAAGACTAACCACCTCCCCATTTCTCACACCACCCCCACCGCCCCCCTGGAGCCCTTAGCCCTTCACCACCACCGCCACCACCACCCCCGCAAGACCAATATCCTACCCGCGAGGAGAAGAGGGAAAAGAGCTTGGGGAAGGGGGTGATGGGGAGGGCTAGGCGAGGGACTCCTCCGTGTGCTTCCTGATTCCCTTAACTCGAAGGCATTCCCTCCCCCCTGTTCTGCGACCCCCCTCCCTCCCCCCACGCCGCTACACCGTCCCTTTCCCACCTCATCCCCTGTCCTCCTTCACCATCCAATGCATGCCAACGAAGGTAATTCATCTTTTCACCCCCGCTCTCCGCTCGTTCTCTCTATCTCTCCGGGAGAACCACCACCCCTCCTCCCTTAAAGCTCCCATCCCTCTCATTTCCCCTACAGGAAGGAGAAGAATAAAAAAATAAAATAAACCATCCCCCCTATTTCCTTAACACCCCTCCCCACCAGACTATCCTCCCTCGCAGCGACCCATCCCACAAAGCCTCCCGCCTACCTTATTCCCATCCATAAGCGAAGGGGGTTTCAAATCCGATGGGCAAACATACCACGGAGGCCTCTCCGGGGGTCGGGTCACGCCGCTGCCCCCTTCCGCCGCGCATCGCATGGGGGCAAGCGGAGTATGTGGAGAGGAGAGAGAGTGCGGGTCTCCCGACAAAGACAAAGTTTGAGGCATGAGCGGGGAGGTGGGAGGGAGGAAGGCACCCCATGTGGGTGGAGAGGGTGGAAAGGGATGAGAGGGGTGGCAGGGGGTGGACGTTTTCGCGCCTTGAGGGTAAGGGGGATGGGATGAAGAGGTGGGGTTCGGGGAGGGGAGGTAGAGGGGAAGTGCATGGGATGGCGTGAGGTGAAGGGTTGAGGGGAAGATGTGGGTGAAGAGGGCGGGGTAGGTCAACGTTGCGATGCACCGAGTGTGATGTGCGATGTGCCGGAGATATCGAATTGCGATATCGATCTCCGGGGATACGCGACATTCGGCAATGCGATGTGATTTTCCGCTGAAGTTGAATTGTTCAGCTAACGAACTATATTTGTAGATCATTATAAGACAGTGCGAGATCATTATAAGGCATGCGAGGAAATGGTGTAATGAATGAGTGGACAGCAGCCGTATTGAATTTGTGCCGGTCATTAAAAATGAGGTATTTTGAAACTGCTTTATAAAACGTAAATGACGGGAAAATGATATATTGATAATAAATTCATGCTTTGAAACTAGTTTATTTTCTAGCATGTGATTTAAAATGACAATTTTATTTTTAACATCAATATGTAATTGTACTTAAATAGGCTAGTATTGTAATGCTTCATTGAATAATAATCTGGAATCGTCGCGTAATCAGCCACACGTGGGACACAAATTCCCCCCTCAGCCGCCTCCCCCTTTTCTTCCTATAGTTCTCACATGGAAAAAAGATACATTAGCAGCACAAAAAGTGACAGAGGGCCCAACCCCCTAATATAGGTGATCGGCAACGGCCACGAAACGTCGGAAAAATCCAGCAGAACCTTGCAGGGTGATTAACCATTCATCAGCATAACGATGAAATGCAATGCAATGCGATATATGCCTTGCAATGCGATATAAAATGCTGACGCGATGAAATGCTACATGGTAAATTGCTATTTGAGACAAATTTGAAACCGGAAGGGGATATTGGAATTTGTAGTAAAGCGATGGAGCAATGTAATTTTGAAATTTGATGAAAATCAATGCAGTGTGATAAACGACAGAATGGAAAACATGTGATACAATACCATTTATTGAACCTTTTTTGATGGTAAATTGTGTCGCACGCCGATATTAAAATTTAATGTAAAGTTATGTAGAGTGAATTTGAAATCTGGCGTTAAGCTATACAATGCGAATGCCATTGAATTTGATATATGTGATTCAATACCGTATATCGGATCTTCCACGATGCTAAATGCATACCGCAAGTCAATGCTGAAATTAATGTAAAACGATGATTCCTTATAATTTTGAAATTCGATCTACAGCTATATGACGCGACGAACGAAAGAATGAAATACATGTACTGGAACACCACTTATCCAAACATTTTAGCTGCAAATTTATATCGGAGTGCGATATTGAAATATAATGTAAAGTGATGACTGACTGCGGTTTTGATATTCGATGTTAAGCTTTTGAATGATATAAACAATAGAACAAGAAATATACAATACATTACCCTGCATCGAACCTTTTACGGTGCAACATCATGCATCGTATCTACTTGCGATGCAAAATTTATATCGCAATGCAATATTGAAATTTTTGACAATCGCACAACCCTAGACGGGAAAAGGAGTGCCAAGAGGGTTTGAGGAATAGCTAGGTAGACACAACCAGGGATGGTAGTAGTGCAAGGAGTTGGCGGTGTGAAGAGAGAAATAGTGTGAGAATGAGAAAGAGAGGGGGAGTGTGGGGGAGAGGTTTTTCACGCTTGGCTGGGTCCTCTCGTCGTCATGGCTAACGCCTCCAGAGAATGTGTAGACCTTTGCTTTGTTGGTCGACGTCGAGGAGAAAATAAACGGGTGAGAAATATAAAATATACATCGGAGAAAGGAAGATGAGGTGACGAGGCTCTCTGGGAGCGGGGGGGGGGAGGGGGCGTTTGCCCTCGGGAAAATGTGTCTGCGGATGAGACCATGGGGGAAGAGAATGGTTCCGATTTAGAAAGGTGAAGCGACATTTGTTAATGGACGAGGGAAAACTGATAATCGGGTGAATTTCTACCCGGGGTAAGAAGGTAATACGCTGATTTCTTTTAAAACACGGCGTTTGAGATTTAAATAAATGCTTGGGAAAATTCATGTACATTTTATGATCGGTTAACTACTACAGCGCTATTTCTAAGGAACACATGACGACGTATCTCATTAAATCATTGGTGAGTACATAAAATGGGAGAGATATTGATTGGGTCAATATTTTTTTATTCACAACGAATAGAAAAGTATCAGATTAAGCAGGGTAACGTCTGATTTCATTACGCATGTACCAATTTTTAGATGTAAATAATTGTTACATTAATGTTATAAGAATAAATTTTCGCTGTGACCGTTGCAAATCACACTTAAATGAACGGCTAGCATGACTATTACGGTTTGAGGCATGGTCATGTGGAATGTTTACGCGATATAAAATTTGTTCATTCAGGATCACCTGAATGAACAAATTTGGAATTGCGTGATATATCAGGATCACCTGAATATCCAACTTATACTACTTAATAGTGAAAACACTTTTTACACGCATTTCATTAGCTACTCTAAAAACTCATCACTATACGGAACAGTATTCACTGACCATATGTTTTATGCCTATGTAATGGCCGCAAATTGTACGGCGAAATATATTATTGTGGCTGCTTTTAATCGTGAAATAGAGTAATCATGGGAAATAAAGTATTGACAAAGCTTAGCATAAACATTCATTTTATATAGCCTATGTTTAATATTGAATCCCTGAATTGAAATAGCCAACTCTTTTTTTAGTAAGAAGTCACAGATGGAATACGAGGTGTTTCTTTCTTGGTCTGAAAAAGTTATAAATGGGTCTCTATTCAAAATTCCAAAGCTTCGTTTTAACTTTTTTAATTCTTGATTCGGAATTTCGATCAGGCTTTCACGCCTTAAAATACCTGGCACTGTCCAAAGGGTGTTATAATTAATGATAGCGATTTACATCGCCATTCAAATAGACCTCTAAATGCAAAACATGGAAGATCTGAGTTCCCACCTAGCATTAATTTCAGCTACCAACTCCATGCATATGTAAAGCAAGGGCAGGGTTTGGGGAAGGGAGTGGATCGCGCGCACGGAGCCTACTGCTTCACACGACCAGGAGCGAGAGAGAAAAAAAAGTGTCGGAAAAAAATTCGTCGAATAATGATTCGATTTTCATCGCAAATTCATCGCATAGCAGACAAAATGGCAGAAAGCCTCGCCTCCTCTTGGAAGAAAAAATAAGGAAGCAATAAAAAAATCGATTGTCTCCTGACTGTGAGTGATTTCGTGAAATGTTTCTTAGGAAGCGGAGAATATCCCATCCTCCACCTCCTTCTCCCGAGCCGCGCGCATAAGGCAGTGGCAATCACAAAAGAAGGCGTCTGTGGGTGGTGGTGGGCGAAGGAGGGATTCTATCCCTGCCTTATGTATGGAAAGAAGGAAGAAAAAAGCTCTTTGCTCAGACCCAAGAGACCCTTGCAGAGAGAGGGCGTCGAGGAAGGACAAGAAAACTTTGCAGTAGTAGTAGTAGTAGCCTTTAAAAGATAAGAGAAGGAATGAAAGGAAGAGAGGGAAAAGGAAAAAATCGCGATGGCATGGACAGAGGGGGGAGACAAGAGGAGAAGGAATGCAAGAGGACAGAAGAAAAGAAGAGAATGAGGAAAAAAAGATGTGAAGGGACGCGCGGGAAATGAGAAAAAGAGAGAAAAGCTTGTAAATATTTCGGGAGGACCAAATTTTTTAGCTCTCCTCCAGAGCGGCGGATAAATTACCATTCCACGACCAAGTGCGTGTCCTCTTTGAGTCGCCGTTATGCAGTTTGGTGGGGCTCCATCCAATTACAAGCGAATGACCTTTTTCGGGATTGGGAAGAAAAGACACTCTTTGCTCCATCACGTTGGTCACATTACGTATACAAGGAGTTTTGATTTTTTTCCAAGAAAGTAATTTCTCTAGATGGAATGCTATTTCAATTAAAAAGGGCTGTTGGTCAGTTGAGGGATTGCATTAGCTGCCGCGGTATCATCTACAGAAAGAACATTTCAAAAGAAAATTATAATATTAAATATTTTGGCCAGTTTATTGAATATATAATAATGAATATGATTTTTTATTTAAGTAGGATGAAAACTTGACAGAGAGAGCTTTAAACTCAAAGCAGAGTGAACAAAGCCATAAGATTATATTGGCCTATATCTGACAGTTGGTACGGGTTCAGAATTAAATTCTTACTGCACAAGAATGTATTCGGAATTTTTATCCAAGGCAGAACGATCAACGAGTACCATGTTAACTGATGAATTAACTGCGGGTTAGTTTCGACGAGGGGAATCCGTAAGCTAAGAAGATAAGTAAGGTCTATTGTAACCACTATAAAACCGAACTCTTTTTTTCTCCCAGCATAAGGGGAACCGGAGGATCGATTGAGTTTAAGTTTGTCTATATGCAAGGGGAACTACGAGCAAAATTGCCTATACCCAAGGATACCTGAGAAATGCTTAGGCTATAATTTACTTACTTTTTTCATCAACCAGAGCGGTATATAACTACAGAGTTCAATATTACCTCCATGTTTATTCCACAAAAAACTCAACAGGATATATCTAGTCTATCTTGGAATAGTGAATACGATAATTAAAGACTGCAAAGAAGAAAATGTCAGCAGGATGAGAACGAATAAAAGAAAATGGCGTGTTCACCAGAGCCACCCGAATTTCGAACTGGTGCCCAGTAATTGCAAGAGGCAATCGGGCTGGAGTGGTGTTTAAACCACTGGCTTCCCACCCCTAAGGTCTTCGGTTCGAATCCCGATCCCTACAAGGGTTCTATGTTGAGAGTACTTCAAGTGCAGTACTCTGTTCGTCGGATGGAACGCTAAACTGTGGACCCCTTGCACCCTTTCGTTAATAATCGTCGTATTCCGACACCGGGTTTCTCTCCACCATTCCTCTGTCCCCAAAAAGATCCTATTTATCCAACCAACCAACTTTTTTATGTTAGTGATAATCGTTTATCATAACCTACGATTAGATACTAAGAACCTGAATTACAATTCAGAACGATTACTGACATGCTTTCTACTCTGAAAAAAATTCACTTTCTGGCCACGACAAGACAAATATTAAACGTTGAATATGTACATAGGCATAAATTCAATCTAAAGAACTAATTATCCAATCATGCATTTCAATAGTGCATCTAGAATTACGTTCACAATGTAATCACGGCCTATCTTGTGAGCCATCGCGTTAGCCTTAATGTGTCTGTACGTTTAACCGCCGTTGATTGCCACCTGTATCTCGGATTGGAATTTTATATTTGGCTAAGGCATCGTTCTGTGGGGCCTGTTTGAAAAACCATGATGATTATCAAAACATTGCCATTTATAAATTCGAACGCGACGATGGCATTTATCATCTCCATAGTAATGCAATCAGTAATGAATTACGGAGGTGAAACAAAGAAACCATTTGCGATAGGTTATTTGTTTTGAAAACAATTGTTATTCCTCTCACATGTTAACAAAAAAACAATAAAGGAGGCAAACACGTGTGTGTGTTATCGTGTGGGCAAACATACGCCTTGTTACTTTTAACATCACTTAATAATACTTTAAAGGCCATTATCCGATTAACTCAACCGATTTAGAAAAGGAAGTATTTAAAAGTAAATGCCGTCCGTCACAGCCTTATGATGTCAACAAAGTCCACCTTTTAGCTTCCCTAGCTGGCATAAAAGGTGTTTACAGCTAATCTGCGCTTTTTTAACTGCCTACTGCGCTACTACGACGGAAAGGCTATAATAGTAGTAGTTCGTTTATGTGTTACGAGTGATATAGTTCCCAAAATTGTTCGTTATCCCTGTATCATCCTACAATTCAGCGAAGTCATGATCGTGCAGATGAAGTCTAATGTTGAATTGCAGTTAAATACAGTTGTCTTAGGGTAGATGTGGTGGAATTGATTCATTAGGAATGAAATTATTTGGCAGTTTTCCACTTTTTTTAAAAAGTGGAAAAGTCCTAAGTAATTTCATTCCTATTGAATTGCAGTGTATGAATGCTTCTCAGAGCTCATTCAAGATAAAAGAATTTGCACTACGGAGACTTGAATATATTTATTATTTCAAATCTACCTACGCTTAGCAAGACATCAGAACCGCGGAAACATTTATCTCAATAGAATCGCAGATGGGTCACTTTTGACCCATCGTATTCTTTCGCCATCATTGGTGCTTGAATAAAGCAATTTAGTAGTTTAATTCGATACATTTACAAGTAAAAACTATTTTTTATATACTTGGAGATAAAGAGATGCATAATATTGGACATAATTATCAAGAAAATAAATTGAGCTTCCAAAAGTTATTTTCCTGGAAGTGCTACGAAATGTTACCATGCCTGCTTTTTACTTCTCGCTGGCGTCAGATAGCATATAGGCAATGCATTTATTTACAAATGTGATTGATTGCTTTTTATTATAGATGCCCAAGGGCTTTGTGTAGGGTATTCAAAGTTAGTATGGAATAGGGCCATGAAACACTACAAGGTCACCCCGGGAAACCTTTGCTCACTCTGCCTGCTGATAAATATGCTTGCTTCACCCTCCTTGACCTACAAATACTAGTTGACGAGTGCCACCGAGCTCGGCGATAGTTATACGCAGATATATTCCAAAAGAAAGATTTATGCATGCTACAAAGAGGACAGTAATGAAGTGGGGACAATTAACCAAGAGAATACGAGAACTCTTATTGTTTAAACCTTGCAAAAATCAGTGATTCAAAATAAGCCAAGCCGCCATTTGCAGAAAAAAAGGATTTAAACGGACATAACATTTAGAAAATTCAAATTTCGTGTGTTTGCGTAAAACACTTTTTGACGAAAAGTCTTGAACTTACAGAACGGAAATTACGGAATTTTAATTCTAGCGCTCTAGGTGTAAATTCAGAGGAGGAGAGAGAGAAAACATTACAAGCTGCGTCAAAAATGACCACGCCGGGTCTGGTGTCGACGCGCAAGCCACGATTGCATCAAAATCAAGTAAAACGCGAGAGCATATCAGATAGCCCAGTTCCCATCGAGCGATGGCAGTCATACCTTGTCCATAGAAAGAAAGAATAACGCCGTCTGAAGTGCTTCACGCGCACTTAGGCCGAGTCTCGTTCTCCCGGAGGGAAAAATATTTCCAAACGATTCCGCCATCCAATTTTGTCTCTCGGATGGAAGAGCGATTTATTTTTCTCCTCCAGGAGGATCGCTCCTCCTCGATCCACTCCGAACGGATTGCTAAGTGCACTCACGGGCCGTTCATTTTCGCTCACCGAAGCCGGGAATCCCTCTTCCTCCTCCCCTTCTTATTCTTTCCTCCCTGCCAGGAAAGAGGAAACCACGAGGTAGATGCGAGGAACGCGACTCACATGTTTTTTCTGTAACAAGACTCATTGGAAGAAATACGGACTCGAGAGCTTTCAGCCGCGCGCATATTTCGAACGAAGTAAAATACGGAATAAAATTTCAAGGCAAACCTCAAAATTAGCCTTCCTCAGCTATATTAAGAAAACTGCAGGCGAGTAGGCTAAGGGGCGATTCCATGGACTTTAAATATAGAAATTAGTTCGTCATCTTTGGTTTTGTTGACTTTGAAAGCAGATTTTGTTTACTGTGTAAGCAAAAGATGAAGAGATCTGTAAAGAATAAATTTATGCAGGTGGCTGTCCACTCCCATAGATACTGTCAATGGAGGATCATGTAAAAATAAGATGTGCATAGTTGAGGTTACTTCGCTGGGAGATTTGTAACTAAATAGAAATAAGGTCATGATCGATCTAAGTTATTGCTTATTAGCATTCGATAGGTAACACGATTAGGATTAAAGCTGAAAGATGGAGCACTAGAGTAATTAGTACCATAATGGGAGTGGTTCTAGCATTCAATTATATTCATATGTAGCCTATAACGGCTTGAATGCTTCGAGATTGGGATAAAATTGACATATTATGATCACTTCCAATAGAGTGGCACTAATTTTACGGTTAACTCATTATAATTTTAGATTTTGCGAATATTTCAAGGGAAATGAAGTACCTGCTCTGGAATCCGATTCCCAAGATATAGTACTGCAAGCTAAGTCTTTACTTTAAACCATGACAAATCCTATAATGGATAAACTCAAAAAATTTAATAAAAAGTTTCAATTTAATGCCATTGATATAGACAATCTATTAATTTTCCTATTGGATTTTCAGGTGAGATTTCAATGACCCCGGACCCATCTAAAAGTGACAAACGATTGAGATCCTGAAACGTGAGGTTCTGGAAGTGCAACGAAAGAGATGAAGACTTGGAAGCTTGGATGGAATGGAGCGATACGAGGATACGGTTTCAGGATCTTCTTGCAGTAGCGGTTAAAACTGGATGATAACAGGTTTGCCACAGGTAGCTACTGCGAGGTCATTATTACAGGTTATAATAAGCTACACACACATGATAAAATAATTATAAGTCTCAGCTAATTATAATTGCGAAAATAATTCATTTGATATAATTCATGGTAAAAGAGACTAATAAATTTTAGAAAAATAAAGGGCGTTTCCATTAATAAAATTTTCCATTAGAAAAATAATAGTTTCCATTGAATAACGGACACCTCACGATCGATGACCCTTATGGCTATTTACGTTTCGCTGAAGCCTAAACTTCACACAGAAGCGAAAGTATTAAGCATTTTTTAAATACTTGGAACTAGTGGAGACATGCATTCTTGAATAAGGTTATCTAAGAGGCTGATGATGTTTGCATCGCTTCGGATGAGAGTAGGGGGGACCGTAGACGATCAAAGGTTCAATCTTTCCATCACAAATTCTAAAAAGCTTTAAAACCTTATCCTTTAGTTTGTGACTGTAAAATCTAAACCATAATACAAGTGATTTCATATTTATTCAAACACACCAATGCTCCATCTGCATTTTCAAGCAAGACCAGCACTTAATGTAAAAAAGTTCTGAAATGACTGAGTCTTTTATTTGGACGGCTATGCCGACTAAAGGGGTAAAAGAATGTACCCTGTTGAAGGCTTTGAACACCCAAATACTGATCTGATGCTTTCCCAGCGTATGTTTTTTGTGAAGTCTGAACTGCATTTGAAATGCAGAGTTTGACCCTGTGGAGAAGCCGAATTGACTTGACTAACCCAAATACTACCTTTTCGGTATTTATAATCACCTTCTCATATTTCCTCTTTCCGAATAAAATACGAATTGAACAGCACTTCGATCACGAATTTCATCAATCAAAAATTAACCCGGCCTACGATACATCCTAGGTCCGTCTAACTGGAAAAGTCGACCTCATGAAGTGAATGCTACACATACCATTCTATCTATCAAAGCGTTACCTAAAAGAGAGGGCGAATACGCTCAGGGAGTGAAAGTCAGGAACGATAGTGTGAGCGTGCGTATATAAGAAACCATAGTAAAAAGCATAAAGTGATATTTTACCCTTTTATGCCGAGGAATGGCTTCAGTTTGACATCGACATAATTGAGGGAAGTCACAAAAAATATGAAAAAAATCATGATTGAGAGATTGTTGATCGTTGAAAACAGGAGTAAGGGGAAATCATGCGCGTTATTCCGGGGAACTCGCACTAAGGGAATCCTGACGGCGGGTTATTGTACTCACACCGCCACAGTTAGTACTCTCGGCAAGTGCAGCTAGGGTCGTGAAGTAGGAAAGAGTCTTCGCGGTGAGCTGCGAGGGATCTATGTTGTTATATCTCCGTGAGAGAGCAATGGCCGTTGAAGACATTAAAATCATCGGAATTCTTCAAAAGGCCGAAAAAAATCTTCATTTCCCAAAATGATGGCGATAATGCGATCGATACGGTCACAAAAAACGTCACTCCTACAGTATCCCATCTCTGTACCTATCTCGTGAATATGAGTGCATGAAAGTCTAAGCAGAAGACCGTATTTTACCTGAAACAGTTGAGCTATACTACACAGAAGTAACTGTGATTCCCTTAAAGTTTATGCCTTAATTTTAATAAAAGTTTCCACACCCCTACGTTGCTTGCAACCGGAAATGATGTAGCTGCATTGAAACTATTTGAAATTAAAATATTCTTTAAAATTGTGAAAGTCAGTTAACGATAAGAGTCAGCGTGAACGTTAACGTCAGCTGCAAAATTCAATAAAATGGTGTGCGTCGATTCAATAAAGTGGTGTAGGCATTTACGATCATAGTAAAAAACTGTTACCGTAACAGCCAACTTCGAAGTTCAGCCACAAAAAACTGAAGCATCTGCGTCATAATATCATCAGCAGTCATCAAGCCAAAGATAGGTTTGCCATCTACAGCCCCTACTTATTTCTCCTCTCCCCTTACCGCTTCGCTTCTTCATAATTCCTCATTTTTACATTTTTCATAAAATTCTTTATGAATTTTATCCTTGGCCTTCCTCAGTAATTCTTCATATTCACTATTCCATTCATTGTATTCAGGAAGCCAATATATCTCAGAATATGCCAAACAAGCTAGCCTATTGTCCTTCGAAGAATTTTCGTCAAGCATCTTTTTTCTACCCAAATTTTCGTAGGACTTCTTCGTTGGTTGTCCTCTCCATTCATTTTATTTCATCATTTTGCTAGAATAGAGCATTTAAATTACTTCCAATATTCTTTGTTTTGATGCTGCTAACGTCCAATCATTACTGCCATGTGAGAGTACGCCACATACGTATGCCTCAATGGAGTGCTTCATGACTTGATTAAAGCTTCTTCTGAGATCTGTCAATAGAGGCAAATGCGTTGCTTTTCAAAAAGTGTATCTGTCACATCTTAATTTTATATTTCATATTTCCTTGTCGTTCGCCGGTTTACTGGCGAGCGAACACCACCAGCCACATGCGTTGCCACGGCTACATACTTATGCTTCCATGATTCTGTAAGGAAGAGATTCACCAACCGTCTCGATGTTGCGTACTACACGGCATTTTTTAATCCCTTCAACATTTTTACAACGTTAACCTTAAGCGTATAGCAATTACTCCCGTTTTCACCGTAAATTATATCGGGCGCATTCCTTGTGTCTTTCAAAAGGAAGAATCGTAAATCTTAGAAGGCGCTCAGCGTCAACAGTCAATTTCGAAAGCCAGCCGCCAAAAGCTGCAACTTCTGCGACATAATAACGAAAGACTGTATCCACTGCATCAGCTATTAATTTGCGTTGCTCACCTATTTAACTCTCGAACACCTAGTGATACCATATAGCATCAGCTCACACTGTACAATCCTATTTGTGACTTTTGCCATTTATTTTACAATAACAATATCATGACAATTGCATTCTCCCCGTGCTTCCTGTTCTGGGAAAAAAACATAGTCAGTCCAGCTGTGTTGTTCGTTCTAGATTATAAAATTAAAACTGAAAAATAACAAAAATAGTTCCAGCTTTCAACAGCTCACACAAACTTCTAAACAATTTTCTAGCAAAAAGACTTACTTTCCTAAAAAACGTATTTTCATCGTTAATGTTTACTACGTTTCTCCGTTAAATGCTTGGAAAAATCTTCTAGTATTTTTTCCATCATAGTATTTAGCAAACTCCTTTAAGTTACGTCGCCTATAATTGATTCCAACCAAACAGAAAGGTTTTAAACCATTAAAAGCATTTATAACGTGAAAGTTTAGGGTATTTCAATGGCTCCATGTTCCACCGCTGAACGTTTTCGGCCACATTCCAAGCATCTGTCACGGCTTTCGGTAACCCATTTTCCCTCTTCGGTATTCCGCAGGCCTCCACACGCACGCCAAACGCCTTCAATGAGCACTCGACTTACTTGGGACAGTCCACGCTCCGCCGCCGCGTGTGTTGATACGATGTCAAACGGGGAGGGCAAGGCTCTCTCACTCCTCCCGCCGCCGCACATTTACGGGAGCCCTCCCAACCCCCCCTCCCGCAGGGGGGGCAAAGGAGGAGTGAGGAGGGGGAGACGACGACGGGGGAAAGTGTCTCTCACGGAAGCGGAATCGTCCGTATAGAAAAAATAAACCCGGGGGGGAGAGAGAGGTGGGAGGAGGAAAAACACAAGGAAGAGGGAGAGGGTGGAAATAAAAAATGGAGGGAAGAAAGAGCCGCGGAAGGGGAAAATTGGAAGGTTAAAGGAGAGAAGGAGAACGGAGTAGGGGTTGGAGGGGAAAACAGTACGAGGTTGAACACAGGGGATTGAAGGGAGAGCGCAGAATGAGCAGACGCAAGGGTTGCGGGATTAAGGAGGAGAGAGGGGACCCTGGCGCGGGACGCGGGAAGGGCGGCGGGGTGAGGCAGAAATGAGGAAGGGTCAAGCTAGAGACTTAGGATTTTGAGGGAATGGCTAGCAGCGGTGGCAAGAGGGGAGGCAGAGTAAAAGAAGCAAGGAGGATGGGGGAACAAGGGGAAGGTTGAAATAAAATAGGGGAAGGTAGGGGAGGGAATGAGCGCACAAGAGAGAGAGAGAGAGAGAGAAAGAAAGGAGATAAGTGGTGCGGAGGGTTGCGGGGGGAGGGATAGGGGGTGGAAAGGAGAATGAGGGGTGGGAATCAGTCCTCTCCCTTCTCCCCACACAAAACATGCACCGCGCATGCGCCGCAACCCTGGAGACTCAGACCGGTCGATAGCATTAAGGTTCAGGGAGGGTGGGATGAGGGAGAAGAATTTTACGGGGGAAAGGGTGGTTTGGAAAAGAAGGAGGGAGTGGCGGGAAAGCAAGTGTAGGAGGGAGGGGAGGGGCTCTTACACATACATATATATATATACACAAATATACATATATGTAAACGGGCACATATGTTGAGGGGGCCCTATGTGCTACGAGTATATGAGAAAGTGAGGGACGGAGAGGTTTGGAGTTAAAAGAGGTTGGCACGGACCTCTTTTGTCTCCCTCTCACACAGGCTGTTGAGTGGAGGCGGGAGGGAAGCGAGTGGAAATTCCCGAGTCTGTTTATTGGGAAGGAATGATTGAGAGAAAGAGACGGGGGCTCTGGAATGGCTCGGGAGAATGAGCAGCGGCGGCGGAGAGGTAGGTAGCGGCAAGCACTACTAACAGATCTTTCTCGCTTTCTCTTTTTGTTCATTCCCCTCCGCCCCTCGCTGCGAACGCTTGCGTTTTCATTCGAAATATAAGTAGGTATCCTAGGCACAGTATTTCCGATTCCAACCTCCGGTTCGAGCTCGAATTTTGGAGGAGGAATCAAATATGCTCGCGATAAATTCATTCCTTTCCCATGTACACACTCCAGTGAGGGGAATATCGGAAAATATCGTGCACCTGAAATCACAACCGGTTGGCGGAGCCATGGCGAGGGAGGTGAGATAAATATGCGCGGAATGTACTAACAGAGGTACAGAGAGTTAATCCTTCTTCCGCAGAGACGCCCATAACTCATTTCATTCACTTGAAAGTCAACGTGTACTCATTTAAACCTCGTTTGTTTGAGGAAACTTTTACTAAGATTGCGTCATTGATTCTCAAAACTTCCCCTGAACACTTATGATTATTCCATAAAGACTAAATGGCGATATCCTGTTGCGCTGACTCGACCATCCTCTGCTTTATCGTAGACGTTTTAAGTATCAATTTCGCGAATTTTTGAATGAAAGAATCGGTGATGGAAGTACTTCTTTCAAACCATTGACCACTTCCTGAACGCATCCGTATCACAATCACCTTTCAAAAGCATTTCATCTTGCACTGATTACATTGCGAAAAATATTTTTTTCAAGTCCATTCTTAAAGTTCCTCGGATTCCACTTCTTACGAACTTAATACCAGATTGAGGTTCACTATGCATACATTGCCGCAAGAATGATTACTCAGACAAGTGAATAAGTGAATTAGGAGGTAACGCATTTTCATTTTTTTCCACGTAAACCTAAATCTCGAAGACTGAAAATTCTCTTACGCAATAACCAGGGGGCAGGGAGACCCATCAATATACGTTGAAATTAAGAGGGAACTCGAATTGAGTTGGTTTATAAATAAATTTAGATTCCTGGCGAATTTCCAGTACTTTGAGCAACTCACTTTCACATCAGGAATTGCGGGAGGAAAATGAAATTTGAATGTCACGGTTGGTTGGAAAGTACCTACTTTTCAACGCAATTTTTCAACATACGATTCAGAATGACGTAACAACTATAAAAGCAGTACGACTCGCTCTGCAGTTGGAGGAACAACTCGAGCTAAAATAAAATGATGCAAATATAGTAAATCGCAATGGATTTTCAACACGTAACACGCAACCAGGTTGTGAATCATTTTTCATACATATCAATCCACTAAGTGCTAACTGCGTGATTAAAGACTTCACCCACTGAAATATATCACGAATACCTATCATTATTAAAATTGGATTGTATATTCCCAAACCCCACATAGCAAGCTCCCTGAATGATATCAAAATTAAGGCAAAATGAAATAATGTAAAAAACATGCTATTAACTTTGAAAACGGCTAGGAAAAACTAATTACTAGGAAGGAAAATTCTTCTCTTCAGCAATCCCACCGCCTACCTACGCCGTTCATTCAATGCCAAGATCTTTCTTTCCAAGATTATGCCGAGGGTGCTTATTATTGCATTTCCAAAAAAAGGCACAGAATACTAAATTATACTTAATTATCGAAAATAGATTGTCATTTTTATTGGCCTATGGCATGCTTAAGCCCAAATATCATGCTTTGTGAATACAATCAAATAAAGATAACATGGAATAAGTTGAAACCAAAATTACAATGGGGGGCATTATGATACAAAGACTAAAGAAATATCCTCTGGAGCAATTATATTATCTTCGGTGTCATAGTAATTTCATTTTCGCGGTTTCACCTAGGGCGTTAATGAAAGGAATCTTAAGATACTGTCAGTCAGTAACCAATAACGAATTATTTTTTCACGTCAAAGGCATGCATATACACTCTGTGAATGAGATCTTATATAATTCAGCTCAAAATAATATATCTCAGCCACAAGATTAAGACAAAGGGATACCTTCGACACCACCCATCAAAGACTAATACCCCGTACGAAAACATTCTCCCTAGCAATTTTCCATTGCCATGGGCGTCAGGCTTACCTATTCCGAGCTCCTCTCATTTCATTCCGAGCTCAATCATTACGTCCCGGGCTACCGCCTTGGGCGTTAATTAGCAGATTCCAAATGAAAGAAAAAAGTCAATCAGTCACATGGAGAGAGAGAGAGAGATGGCGCAATTACCGCCCTCTCACTTCACCGAGCCTTTTCATTAAGCGCGGCGCTTTTAATTCCACCGACACGCCGCCAGAGGGTGTGATTAAATGTCCGAAAGACTGCGAGGGGGTGTAGGGGGAAGGAGTTCACTGATTGGCTGGAGGCGAACTCATCGCCCACCTCCTCCGCCTCGCCCCTCCCCTCCTACACGCCACTCCACCTCGCCACTCCCCTCAAACGCCTCCTCCTCCTCCACGGACGACGAGCAGCATTTAAACCCTCCCTTCCTCCCCACAGAATACATCCTCCTCTTTTTCTTCTCTCACTCTCTCTGTCCCCCCCTCCCTCACTCGGACCGCAGAGAGCCGTTAACCCCTCCTCCTCCTCCTTCCCACTCCTCTCAATCTCCCTCCACACAAACAGCTTCTGCCTACGCCCTTTCCTTCCACCCAGCACGACGGAGGAGGAGATAGAAAGAAGGTGGGAGGGAGTGAGAGAATGGAGTAAGAGAGGGGGACGGAGGGAGAGGTAGGGGCGGTCTGCAGCGCGGCGGCGGTGCTAACGAGCCAGCACGGGGCTCCGTGGTTGGAGATTCTAATTAAGAAGATAACGGCCTCTCATTGGTCCGCTGCGGGCGGTGGGCTGTTACGAAAGGAGACGGAGGCGAGGGAGGAGTGGGGGAAATGAAAAGATACGGGCAGGGCTGGTCCGGTGGTGTCCTTCTCCCGGAAATCTTTCCTTTCCTTCTTGATTTCCTGCTCTTGCCTTCTCCCTCTGTTCTATTCTACAAGCGCGCTCAACTCGGGTAAAATCACAATAGGCAAGATAACGATTGAAAAGATAAACTTTGTGAGTTCCACATAAATTTTACCTTAATTAAACAGATTTATGTGGAACTCACAAAGTTTTTCTTTTCAATCATGAAGCTGTTCCACAAAGTTACGCCAGAAACCATCAACTTCAGGCAAGATAACGACTACGTACTAGCAGGCACAAAAAAGGAAGCCTTGAAAACTGATCGACTTGGATTATAATCGCATAAAATAGACGTATGTAGAGAAAAATTTACTATTAATACCGAAAAACAATAATTAAGCATTGAAAAACATTAATTGATGATAATCATATGTTGGTAAAATTATGACAGGTCTGGATCACGGACTTAAAAAAATGTCTGGATTATTGTAATGAAGAAGTAACTAGGCAGATTGAGTGCTAGAAAGTGGGGATTAAAGGAAAACGATCAAATGACATCATCGTACTTGACTTGGAAAAATAGCGAAGTTAGAGGAAAGGAAATGGCTGCGAAGAAAGTGGAACATCGGAAAACTCGTTCTGACAGGCATAGGTATTACTCTTGTCCATACAAAATGCCACGCCGAAATCGCAATGGCTATTGAAAAAAATATATTTTTTGAAGGTGAGATTAACAAGTTACGTAATTTAGCATAAAAGGATGAAAAGTTGACGAAGCTCCTAGCAACATCATCGGCTAGTAAATTGATTAGAGACAGCCAGTAAACGTCCGAATCAAATTTGATGTGGTTAAGAGTTATTTCACGATTCTGAGCGGCAAAACAAACCAAAACGAATGGCTCCAAGCTTCGTTAGCAACGTGAAGACAAAATATTTCAGGAGAGTTGACTAATAGCTGTTTCGATGAATTTATTTAATAACTTTCAATCAGGTGTTATATAAATTGTATCGGAAAAAATAGTTTTAAGCTTGGAATAAGATTTATTGGAGGTTCTCCTTTTTATATTCAATTATTTACTGCCAAACTAACACTGACTCTAGGTGTCGATGTTCACTGGGATATTCAAAGTAACAACATTACTAACGCCTAGGCTGTAAAAAACGGCTTCTCTATTTAAACAGGCTTTGTTTATGGCTTTCAATTACATAAAGTTCAATTAAAGATCATGTATTTACAGTTTTCCATGTTCGATATGATTAAAATGCAGAACCATATACGTCTATAAACTAGGCATTCTAATGAACTATTGACTCTCCAGCGATGCAATGTAATGATCACGATATGAGCCTCAGTAATTAACAGAATACTACTTTCAGCCTACTTTTACCGGTTTCGTTGAAATCCAAAGACACATACATAGTAGTTTATTTCTACATAAAATTAATGCTACACATGTACAATCGTGGATAGTGGAAATGAATTGACTGTAAACTATTGATTGTAAAAGAGCATTTATGAATGAATATGAATAAAGCAGTATACGCCCGGTATAATTATAAGGAAATTACTGAAACGTGCACCTATGATACCATTACAAAAATGAAGCGACTGGAATTATGTTCGATTGAATACTCTTCACCAAAGGTTAGGACGAGAAGACGAAGTATTCTTCACGGCCAGAACAAGTAAAATTTAAATAAAAACCTTGAGGAGGATAACACAATGAGTCGGGTGAACTGCGCGTGCATAAAAAACGATAAGGAAGCACGAGAATCTAACGAGGGTACTATTCCGAAAGACGTGAGATAGAGAGAGGAAAACTGCGAGGATTTCCGAGAAAAGGAAAAGAAGAAAAAGGAGAGGAAGATGGCGATGGAAACGAGGAGAAATAAGATGGAGGGGATGCTGGTTAAGAACGCCAAGGGGGTGAAAGGGAGCCGGATGGATTGACCAGGGGTTCGTTGGGATTGGGAATTCTAAGGTGCGGCCAGCGTGGGAGGGTTGTTCTGCGGTTTCCACGGGAGTGTAGGAGGAGGGACGGAACACGGCTGGCATATTGGCTTTGGGGGTGGGGGAGGGGTGTCCAGGGCGATGCAGGGAGTAAGTCTTGGGAGTGTGTGGGGTGGAGGACGGAATTAGATGGGTCGCTGTTTTAGAAAATGGTTTCGCCTCCACTGTAGACTAGGGGAGGGTGAAGACTGCTATTGTCCGACAAGAGGAGATTTTTGTCTTCCTTTGGGCCGTTTTTTTTTCTCTCAGCCGGTTGGTTGGTCTTCCCACATCGGCGGCCCCTGCCCTTCCATTACTGCAAAGGATCGTTTAATGAAATCAGGAATTCGTCTCTGGTTAGGAGTATAAATCTTGCAAAACAGTGAGATACCATACCTGAATGAGGTGGTTTCCGGTGTTACTAGGTGGAGACGAGTATTGGTTAATATTTAACCTAGAGAATATGCTATCGGTACTCTAATACGATAAATAGAAGGTATGTATGTACTTAAATTTATCTCGCAAAGTGCTCTAAGGGCTGATGAAGTTTATGAGACATCATAACTGAGGGTTTCACATAGGAGAGATTCGAAAATCTATCATATCGAAAGCTAAGTCTCTGCTTCAAAAGAAATTCTCAATGGACCATGTTTAGGCTCAGAAAAAATTTCGGGAAAAATTATTAAAAACCTGGGAATCAATGGGGACTTCAAAACCGAGTTTTTTATTGTACGACTTTAAAATATGATAACGTGCATTGAATATAATGAAACGCTGACTGAATTATGCGAGAAAATTTAAGTTATATTTATAGAGGGTTCGATTTTAACTCACTGATCTATAAATTAAGATGAGGTCAAACACACCTGGTGTTTTTTATGGCCGTGTTCAAGAATTCCATGGTTACGCCTTTGTTCATTTACGAAAAAGGGTGACACTTGCTGTCCCTGGAGAAGTGAGCGATGTCAAACATTTATTTATTCTATAAAATTATAAGCCCTGAATTTTAAAGTCATTTATTTTTAGTCATGAATTCGCCCATAGAAAAATTACTATCAGGTCAAAGATGACGCCCAGATATTGAGTACTAAATTAGCTAAAAATTGCTTTCCAATTTATTAGTTTTTGCCAATAAGTTGCTACGTAGGGTATGGATAAATTTCTGTGACCTACTCCTCTCTCAGGAAAAGGCACAGCATAGCATTATCATACAACAGTACAGAATTTGTTAACTTTAATTTTAATTTATTTGCAGCTTAGAAAGGAAGAGGCCTGAAAACGATTGAGCATTCCTAATATAAACCATGCTTTTCAAGAAGATCCATATTTAATTTGTGAAGGAAAATCGAAACTTACACTGCGCCTTTTTTTTTTAATTGAAAGTTTAACGGACATTTTTAACCAAAGTTATTGAATTTTTTATACAAAAGAGGTCATTATCGGAAAACTTTTCTGCAGATGCACTGAAACCATTAGCACTTCACCAAGGGAAGTAATTAATATGGTGCGAAATGACTCAATTTTTGTTACATTAATGCGCATGCCAGAACTCAGTTTTGCATTATTTAGAGATTTTATTACTAAATTAAGAACATTTTCAATCAAGAGACTTTTGCTCAACCAAAGCTGATTTAATGGGCTCTTAACATATTTTTCCATGAGTTTCAATTCCGTACACAAATGGGAATTTTATTCACCATCCCATAAAAAAAGGATCATTACAACCAATTATCTGGAATTCAAATTAAGAGTGGGCGCTATTCCTATCTCCACATCTCCACCCCTAGAGCAACGCAAAGCTCATGCCGTAACCTCATCACGGTTAATCGAAATTCAAATGTTCCCTCCCTCTCTCATACAACCTCTCCTCGTCCCCACCCGCACCCCACGCCTTCCCCAGGTTCCGCACCTTTCAACATCCAGTCCACCCGCACCTCCGAAATATCCCTCGTGCTGCTGCTCCCTCCCCTCTGCCAGTAGTAATCCACAAACGCGGCGCACACTCCCGCACACAAATACTAATTCCGTTGAGCGCCACATCTGCAATGGCGCTCCGGTTAACCCACGCACAATCAGGATACCCCGTGGAGGAGGAAGGCAATGGCCGGGGGAGGGCCATGGAGATGAAGGAAAGTAAAGAGGATATAGAGAATGGGGTGGAGGTGGAAAGGCAAATACAGTAGGAGAAAAGGGATTCCGATCCCTCAGTTCAAATCTGATTGATGCCACCATGCATTTACATATGCCCTAATGTTAATGAACGTACAACTACAGCTTTTTCAGTAACGCACATCAGTGAGTTTCATAGCGTCTCTTTGAGAATTCACGAACATTTACATAGATTGATTTGAAGCTGGCTTTTAAATCGAGTCGGTAGTATAAACATTTATTTTTTTATTCAGGAATTTTAAGAATCAAAGATTTGAAATTTCTTTTTGGGAAGATTCGACATTGCAAATTATCTTTTTATGGTGACAGGAATTAAAATAGTTACTGATTTGAGAATAGCAACGAAAGTAAGATTAATTTGATCTTTTCCTACTCTCTCAGATTACTACTAAAGTCCAGAATGTGCGAATTAGTGAAAAATATATAGTATGTCTAGACCGTTTTTATGAGGAGTAACCATATAAAAGTCACCTTTCACAGCAATGACAGAATCTTCGTCTAAATTTGGCGTTCACGTAAAGCTAGGAGAATAGTTTGAAGACGACACAGCGATGAAACATACAACAACGTTATATAGTAGAGAGATGTACACTTAAGTCCGAGTTACAAACGCTTTACGGAGAAAAATGTGTCTTTTTGGGTGTTAGATATTTATGGAAAATTTAAAAAATAAAAGAATGCCCGATCTAAATTAAATTCTATCTATCCTGTTATTGTCGTGTGTCCCGTATCCGGAACAAACATATATTACAAAAAAGTAACTTTCAAAAGTAGTTAATGTTTTGTCTGGAAATTAAATTAGTTACATAAAAGAAGTAAATATTCTTTAATATTTTTATATTTTGGTCCATAAACGGTTAATGCTGAAAATTTTCCAACAATCAATCAAAATCCTTCTATTTTTCGCTATGCCCATCGAGCATATATTTTCTCGAGTTTAAAATATTTAGCCAGTTAAGAAAGGTATATATAAATTTACTTATCAGTATTAATTAAATGTATTCACTTGCTTAACAAAAATACCCGTCTCCTCACAGCGTCGAAAAGTACAATGTACAACTGGTGGGGCGAGTGCGGACGTGGATTGCATGAGTGTGACGTGCTGGCACCACGGGCGTTAGGGGTGAGGGGGAGTTAGAGGTACCCAATTAATATGCATGGAGGTCGGGGATACACATTCTACCCCTCACCCCACCCACAGCATCTCTCCCCCTCCCCACCCTCCGCCCCCCCCCCCCAGCCCCCTAGCCCCATGCCTTGCATTTCACAGGCGGCCGATCCTAAGTTCGCGAAAACGCAATTACGCCGGAACTGAAAGGGATGCTGGGAATGGTTAGCGTGGGAGAGAATGAGACCGTGGAAGAGAGGAAGGGAGAGAGATGAAATGAAGAAGGGAGAGAGAAGAACAGGAGAGAGAGAGGGGAGTGAGAGAGAGTCGGATGGGATTAGATGAGGATTAAGGGATGCGAATTTCCAACCGGTACAGTGGAGAAGCTCCTCCTCCGCCTCTTTAGAGCGCTCCAGTCCCTTCCTTCCTTCCTACCTACCGAGCCAACACCACACGCCCCCTTCCTCGTCATTCCCGTCCAAAGTTTAATCTCATGCATGCCCACTACACTGGCGCGAGGGAGAGTCACTTTTGTAGCAGCGTTCCAACTTTGGCCGTTTTGACTTCAGCCGGGTCCGACTCCCCACTTCTGTCCATCCGCGCCTTTGTTGCGGAGGAGGGAGCCCTCCGCAGTCGGCAGTCACCTCGTTACCTCTCTCTCCCCGTCAGTATTTTACGGGTCTTCGTTTGGATCTCTCCTCACCCCACCCGGGACGAATGCTCGCAACACTATGCACGCTCTTCGCTAATTTTGGAGGCGAAGATGGTGGAGGGGGTAGGGGGACAAGTGTCAAGCCGTGCATTAAACTTTATTTAATTTTTAAATAATTAAACTTTTACAGAAACCACTTCTTCATTAAATAACATACACTACCCAGGTTTCGATGAGTAATCATCATCATCAGGCGTTTGTATTTATGCCTATTTATTATTTATAACTATGGTATTTGTCGTTATGTGACTACCATGACGACGACTACCATATTTACACAAATAAATCATAAATACAAACGCCTGATGATTATGATTACTCATCGAAACCCGGATTGTGTATGTTATTTAATGAAGAAGTGGTTTATGAAAAATTTTAATTATTTAAAAATTACAATAATATACCAAAAAGTTACACTATAACTAGTTAATTTTGTTCGTGCATTGAACGTCTCGAGTATCGCCGCAGATGAATTGTGCACTCAGAAACGAAGTTAATTTAAACTAGAGGAAAAACTTTTATCCCCACTTTCGGGAGGATAGTAAATGATCAAAAGTGATGCCGTCGCAATTGATGCCAGTCACGAAAGCTAATAACATTAGTTGAATTTAGAAATAATATAGGTAAGCTATGTACTCTCTTTTCGTCGTTTAGAATACCTATCATAATTACCGTTTTATGATCCATTTAAAAAATAATAATGGCAAATTATCATTCAGAATATTTTGCAGTATGGAATGACACAAAAGCCATGGCGAAAGATTGTTGTTAGAACAGATCTATGACAATAAAAAGTAATACTTTCACATTTGTACATTGGCACGGGCAATGAGATACAATATACAAGAGAATTGGAATGTAAAAGAAAATGGTCTCCTTTCTAAGGAAGTAAGCACGATATTCATAGTAAATAATGAAATGCATGATAAATCAATGCCGATAATTTTCTTTTATCACCTCTGATATTAATTAAATTACTTGAATAGTTATATGTATTAAAAATAAGTTTATTCCCCCTTGTAGTAATGGACCAGGAAGATACATTAGATACAAAAAAATTATTAATAACGATGCAAAATTGGAAAACGTTCGTTATATGAATGAATAGATCTTTGCTGCGTCAGGGATGTCATTAACCCTATATTAAGAAAAAAAATCCAGGGTAGGAACCTACGCAAAAATTTCCTTTCCAGCCAAAAAAGATGTTTTAGCAAGAAAAAAATACAGCGAGGCTCAACCGTTATTAATGGATAGGACCCGCAAGCCGTGAACCTTTGACCTGGAGGAAAGACTTAATTAACTTTTTATTATAAGCCATATTCTGGGGACTTTTTCCAACTTTATCGTTGATTTTCCTCCAGACTTTTCTAATAAAGGCATCCTTGGGAGCCCAAGAGAGAGAGAACGAGCAAGAGAGATATAAAGAGAAGGGCGGACGGGAGAGATTTACCGTAATGGTTAATGAGCTCCTCGGGAAAAAAGCGTAATTTGTACCGAAACATTAAATGAAGGCGAGGGAACCGGTGATATGACAAACTTTTTAGTGCATTTTTTTAATTTTGCGGTCCCGAGGAAAACTCTCCGTCGTGGAAAATTTTCCCTTCTACTTCCAACGTCATTTCCTCCAGACTCTGCCTCTCATTACTTAATTAACGTCACCGCAAAGATGACATACAGCAGAGGCGGATGGAAGGAGGGGTATGATAGGGGGGAGGAGGTCGGTTGGTGGGCGACCTGGGAGATATTGGGGAGGGAACGGTGGGTACATGGAGATCACGGGGTTTAAAAACGGAGGAAAGGGAAGAGTGGAGTGAGGGGTTAGTCGGAAATCGGCCCTTACTTAGACGAAAATGGGTCCCTGCTCCCACGGAGGCGGTGGGAGCTAGGGCAGCCCGTAGCGGGGTTACCGTCCCCCTCATGAACTAAAACTCCTACGCACAACCATTATTCTCCGACTCCACTACCTTCGTATGCACGTACAAACGTAACTATACCAACTAACACCTACTCCCACTGCTTTTTGAGTCATCAACGTAACTCTGCGCTGACCTCTCCAGGATTCGCAACGAACAGGTGAAAAGCAATAAGCTAATTTCAATTAGACTTCCCATATCCTGGAGACGTTTTGCAATTTGGGAATGGTATTAAAAGTAAATGACACACCTCCCTGTTCTTCAAACAAAATATGTAATAGTATGCCCATTTACGTTTCGTTTGCCTTACTTGATTGTCATGCTTCATGTTTTCAGTTTCTCCCCGCGACGCCAGCGCTTACCAATGTAAATTTGGAACTACGAAATAAGCGTGTACTGACATACGTAACCACAGCGCCTTACACCTTCGCATTTTCGCCTTTGACGTTGTGCACTGAGAGAGAAAAATAAAGAACGATACTATTGTGGGCCTTCCCTGAACAATAGCAAAGCTTGGTATATTTACACTTAAGGAAAAACTGTGACTGATTTGTCCTTGATAAGGCATTTCATTACCATCCGTGGTAGAAAAGCTGAGGAGGTACCTAATTAAGGTGAAACCGGAGGCAGACAGTAATAAAGCGCGAGAAACGTACAAAACTTAGTTACTGTAACGCATATCAGTTACTTCTTCGAAGTCACGCCAGGAATCATCTAACTTGAGTTTTGCTTTCCCCTTAGAGACGGTAAACGGTAGTGAGGTGTCGGGTTGGTGGCCGGAATTGCAATGAGAAACGAGTGGTTGATGTAAGCAGAGTATGCTGGAAGTAAAACAAAAATCTGGAGCTGTAAAACACACTGGTTGGAATTACAAAGGGACAGCTACGTATTAAGAAGATTCAATGCAGGACTTATATAAATGAGAAATGAAGAGCAGAGCTGGAAATGCGTACAAGAGACGAAAGGCATTCACTGGCAATCAAGTAAGATTCATACAACTTTTTCATGGCAAAATATGAATGCATGAAATACACCTTGACAAAAGTGACTCGCCTGGTTGGACAGAGATTCAAAATCAGTTCTCTCTATTTCGAGTCGAGTGCTTTAACCAATCAAGCTACCCAGGCCTCCTCTTTCACGGTGAATTCCAGGGAGGCTCAAGAGGCCTAGAGAAGTACTAGCTGGGGAACAAGTTGCGAAAGTTTATTGCAAACGGTCACAAAGAACACAGTAAACAATCACAATCACGGGTGCATGCTACGGACAAAGCGTGGAAATTTACCCTGAAAGAATCATTTGACTTGACCAAGAATAAAATCCAAATATTCCAATTATCATACTTTCGAACAGCAATTAGGAGATCCGTGCTTGAGTTCAGGTGAAGCCCAATGATATTTCCACAGTGAATTTCCACGAATTGGGGCTACTAAGAATATTTTGTTAAGATTTAAGATTAGAATTAGTTTTTTTTTTGAGTTCTGCGGGCAATAGTCATATCGCACCAATAACAAAGCTTTTGTATTCTGTATCAATCGACAGCCGTTTCTAAGTCGATAAGTTGCCCGATAAGTTCCCCCTTTCTAAGCCGTTATGCCAATTCTCTGTCCAAATGAAAAAAGATGGAGTATAAGTCAATTTCTTGCGTAGATATGCTTGGGAAAGAGTACAAATAGGGTGGGCTACTGATGGAAACTGGGACATATACAGGCTCTACAGGACTAGATGACGGGAATATGAAGGGGAAGTACGATGAAGAGGGTGAAGTTGTACAGAAGAAAAAGGATCAAATGGGATGAGGGGAACAGCGGGATGGAAGAAAAGAGGAAATGGGGCACAGGCAGGGTCTTTGATGAGCAAGGAGGCTGTAACCAAAGATGAGCGAAGCGATCTGTCGCGAGGATTAGTTATGAAATAGGGCGCAGCGAGGAGCGGTTGGCGGGAGAGTGGAGCGGAAACACGAGGAATATGGCTCGCCCTCGCGGGGAGAAGAAGCAGTTAATTCTTCCGAAGGGGAGTAATGTTTCGGAGTAATTTGTCCGAAATTACCCTTATCGGGCGGCGTCATATGTCTTCCCTTCGAAAGTCGATCTCCTCCGATTCGCCTTCGGTTTTACAGAGCTACCGAATGCCGTTAAACCTTCTACTCGCTAATCGACTGATAGATTTATAACCATGGTAGTAATTTCAGAGAAAAAAATAAACGCCTGATCGCACATATTTTTTTATTCCAAATCTAAATCAGCTTCCAATCTCGGTTGAAGGACTTTGGATACAGCCGAATAAATTCTCTTTTTCATCGCTTATGAACGCCATTCAAAATAAGGATGTTAAGGGCACCAAAATGACCTTAGTGTACACCATGATTGTAAATGTGGCCTATACAAACTAATTTTCATAGATGAAACATTTCAATGCATGGTTGAAGCTTGAATCATTGGCAAAACATCTGAAATTCAATGTGCATGAGGTTATGCTAAATTATATCAAATTACTGCAGGAATAGAGGCATTGGCACTTTACCAGCATGTTCATTTAATTTCCCGCCTTGAGAATAATCCATAAACTCCAAAGTTGGATGCATTTCAAAATCTGTTCATAGTAATCTCCAATTAAACCTGAAAAATTATAATTCAAAATAAAAATACGTTCATTATATGAATGGATAGATCTTTGCTGCGTAGGGATGTCATTAAGGGAGAAAAAACCTACACAAAAATTTCCTGGCAAAAAAGACGTTTTATCAAGATAAAATACAGCGATACTCAACCGTTATAAATGGATTGGGCCCAAAAGCCGTAAACGTTTGACCTGGAGGAGAGAATTAATTTTTTATTGTAAGCCAGATCCTGCAAAAATAAAGTGAAAATGAAAATAATTCCGTGAATCCAACTTATCAACCGGGCAAAATGATCACATCATGAATACACAAAAGTTGAATAACACAAGTAGTCATTATGATCGCGACATTACGTCTTAAAACTTCAAAGCTGGTATAGCATGAAATGGAATCACTTTTCTATTTAGGGCTGGACCTAAGATTAATGAGAAAAATGAGATTGTAAACCAGAAAACAGTGAGACCTAAAATTCCCAAACAGCAGAACCTAAAATTAACAATTAGAGGTTAGTGTGAAGCCTATTGCCAGCAGCGCAGTACTACTCCAGTAGCAAGCACATACAAATATCTTCTACAGTAATCATCACCGTAACGACTATCAATTTTTCTCACGAAACTATACGTTTCAGAAGCATATGCACTAGGCATGCTGTCTTTATTTTTACACACTTTTCCTAAATACGGTGCAAACAGCGTGGTACTCTTGTGACGTACAGGCATTCACTATTAATCTTCATAGTCATCATATATAATGCCAAACGTCGACCATGAAATACTACATATCAGTGGCTCAAATACTCTCAGGCATCTCCTTCGTCCATAGTTAACCACATGCATCAAATCACGACAAAATGAATCGAATACGAAAAACGCTGTAGCCACTTAACAGCTTTGGAACAATCCAACGCTCGCGCGGTAAACACACGGGGACATACAAATGAGGAAAAACAAACAACAACCAGCGGCGCGGCGGTTTTTTCACCCCGAGTGCGCGCGGGGTTTTCGACAGAAGCGTTCAAAGCGAAGAAAAAAAAGAAAACTGACATTTCGGGATTTTATGCGAGAGGGCCGTGGCATGGAACGGGATATTAGTTTGCGGGTTTGATTAAGCAGCCGCGGCCGAGCCTCGAAATATGGGAACGAGGGAGGGAGAGGTGGGGGGAGGGCAGGAGGAAAGGAAGGAGGGGATGGGAAGGTGGAGAGGCGCGGTGAGGGGATAGAAGAGGAAGGCCTTTTTCGGAGCAAATGAGCGAGAAGGGGTGGAGTTGAGAGCGGGAGGAGTGGGGAGAGGGGAGGCTCGAGGGGAGGAGGGGGAAGTACTCGCGCAGCAACGTATTGGGGGAAAGAGAGAGAGAGAGCAGTCGAGTAGTATGGTTAGGGGGGGGGATGAAATAAAAGCAAAAACAAAACAAAAAAAAGATCTAAGAGTGAGGACTGATGAGAGCGAAGCTTGTGATGGGAGTTTTAAGCGAATGACTAAAATGAGTTCCGCCGAGTGGAACTCTCCTTCTCCTCCCCGCCCCGAAAGGGAGCGGAGAGGAGTTTACGAGAGGTCTACTGAGGTCACTAAAAGGGTAAGAGAGGGTGGGGAGGGGAGGGAAGAAGTGGAGGGTTGAATGAGAATGAGGAGGAGGAGGAAAATAACGACGCGAATGAGGGAGGGAGGGGGTTAGTTGGTGGGAATAGACAGAGGAGTGATCGAATTGAGGAGGCGAGTATTTTTAGATATGGGAGGTTATGGGGGATAGCCTAGACACTACTGCCTTGAGCACAAATAAAAAAATTAATTGGATTAATTTGACACTCAAACACCTATTTATCATTTTAATGATGATTGATTTCGCTTAAATACAATATTTAAACGCATCATTAATTTTACATTAAGACACTACGATATCTGAGGAATATTCGCGTTGGCTAAACTCACTAAGTTCAACTGCAGTCATCATTAAGTAATAATTTGAAAGGTTGTATTTCAGACATTTGTTTAATATAATACGTCAACGTAACTTCGGAAAACTGATGCCATTATGCCATAACTTCCAATGCATATATGGACCAGAACATGGCAGTGAATATTGTTATAGCAGGAGTATTTTAGACAGGGCAGTCTGAAGACAACAGGAATAAAGAATTGGAAGATGGGTTGATGAGACAGTTTAATTTTCCATTTTTGTTACCATGATTTTTATTTCATTAAGACATTCATTCACATTCATACACAAGTCATTTTCCATCGATTAGACAAGTCGACAATTGAGGACTCGCCGAGTCAACCAAACTAAAATTTTAATTTCTGTCATTATTAAGTGATAACATAAAAGGATTCCCACTCTTCCCAAGTTCTCACAATGGGTTGATGCGACCCGCTCCCTAGCAATGCTCTAAATATTTTACAATTAGCTAATTCTCTTTAAAAGATTCACGGGTTTTGGCATAATTTAATGTTCATTACGTTTTCCGACAGTAAGGTATACATCGCGCTTACTCAATAACCTTAATTGCCTAGTTGCTTACATAGTTAACAAAAAAGAACACTTTAAATACATTCATTCAATACTTAGGTTAAATTGACTTGCCATTTCCCTTTTACAAACACACTTTCCTTTAACCAAAGCGTCTATGGGTAAAGTGAAACAAAAACTAGTGTCTAAGCGTAGCTTTATAGCATGAAGAGCTAAAGACAAGACAGTTTTCGCTGGAGAGTCATCGTTTCTTACATTAATTACAGATTTTCGGGAGACAAAAGTTATTTATGATATTGAATTCATGAACTCTTCGCTACATCTTTATTCTACATCTTTCGCTACATCTTTCATCAAAGAGAGAATCAAATATGTCTTAAAAGATATTTAGAGTTTACTTTACAGATGACATGCCAATTAAGAGGACTGGTTTCCATTTGATATCAAGTATGGTAGGGAATATCAATAAATCATGAGTTTGAGCGTGTAAGGAAATTTATGCCACAGAGCACTTTCATATTTAATGAAGTAATTACAAAACAATCTTTGGGCTCCGGTACGGAAAAGTGCTCCAGCCGATAAAAGAGTATTTTTAAGCCCTTTTAAAGCTTAGTGAGTCAAGCCGCAGTGAAATATGCTAAAAGGATTCGAGAAATTGAAAGGATAAACTGAAGTCGTAAAAGTTACGGAGAAACACTAAGAAAAAGGGGCGAAAAATTACACCTTCCCTCTCCTGATAGCCCCACCGGAATATACCACTCGTCTGTTTGTAAATTAAGGTTTCAGTTGCGTATATAATACCGTTGAAATTCTGCCCTTCTTAATACTTTATTATCTAGACCATTCAATCCATTATAGCTTATTGATCGCAACGAAATTACTATTAATATATCCGAAAGTTTTGAACAAAATGCTCCAAAAATTAGCATGCCAAATCACCCTGGCAAATGACAAACATATCGGCAGTAGTTCAGACGCCAATGGTGGAGCGGAGATAAGAAATTAAGGATAGCAGTGTTCAGCAGAAGAGACACTATTCCCATTAAAGGTGTAAAGGATACGGAAATAAATTTGTCCAGATAAACTCTTCGTTTATCTATTTATGATATACTTACGGGTCTATCGCGGTTGGGAGTCTATTGGAGCTAAAATCAACATTTCATAATCCAAAGATACCTCTAATAGACACTTAATTGTTCACGCAGCACCTTTTTCCAGTAAAATATGATTTACAGCAATAAATGTATTCTAGCAACAAATTCAGTGAACAATTAATGAATTCTAAAATAAAATTCAGTGAATTTGATAATAGAATATATTAGTTGTATTTGCGGATAAAAGTTATCCAGCGACAAAATATATTGTGTAATACTAATGAATTTAACCGAGAAAACAATACTTTTCAGTCCTGTCCATTAAACAACCACACGTCACGAAAACAGTTCACGTGTACCGTGAATGGCTTCAGCAGCATGTCTACGGTGATCAACATTTTAAACTTGAAGGGATACCATCAATGTCACCTCATAACTTCAGCGAATCTGAAGAAAAATAGCACAAAGAGAAGGATATCTGGAATATATTGCTCCATGATTGTCATCGTATAAGTTCTGATATACGCCCTGAGGACGAAAAAAGTGGCCATTGCGTATTGCTGGGCGGATAGCAAGATAGACTTCTGCTTGTCTACCGAGAAATTGATTTGAGGTTCATTCCCAACATCCCCTAGCCGCTAAGATTGAGCGGATAAAATATATATAAGAAAAACTTCTATTCTTCCAAGGAACCATCGGTTATCGGGTTAAATGGTTTAATCAACGCGGGAAAGAAGTTTCAGTCCGTGAACGGAGGGAAAGATTGCCCCGCTCCCGAAAACCCGCGGCGCTCCCGCGGAAAAACATCTCTTTGCCCGGATTCTTCTTTTTTTATATAATCTCTCTCCGAGAAAATTTTCTCAACTTCCTACCCGTTCTGGCTCTCTTTTTTACCCATCATTTCCTCCACCGTCGTCCACGTTGGTACCATCTCGGAAAGTTTTTTCCCTTCCTTTCCCAAGAAGTTTTAAAGAGAAACGATTTCATTGGAAAATAATGGAGAGTTTTTGGAGAAATAATGGGCAGTCGGACTAAAGGTTCCCTGAGAGGAAGAAAAAAACACTGGAGAGAGAGAGACGAATGGAATAAAAGAAGAGACACAATTGCCACCATTGGAGGAAATTTCAACGATCGATGTTCCCGTGATGCAGTCTAGTAATTTCCCGCAATTTCCAACGAGGACTCAAATCGGGGAGCCGTTTAAAGAAGTCAAATACTAGCTATATACCGGCTCAGTCTTGCAAATCGCATCAACTCTCTTATTTTCTCAATCCACCCAGAAGTCTGCCTTTATAAAGATTGCGCCTAATGCACTGTAAAAGAGTGAGGTACATTCGTGATGATGTCTTCCTGAACGCATTAGGATCGTACGCGGCTTATCTTAAAATAAAGTGTTCTTCTACCCGCAAGAAGTAATGGCAAGGACGATAAAAACAAAAATGACCGATATTACAAGAAGGAAATTATAGCGGATTATATATAAATATGCGGAAAAATTGCGTTTTTTACTGTTTGTTAGGCTTGATTATTACTCGTGTAGTCAAATCCCACTCCAGAGAACTTAATAGGTACAAATATTAATATGAGAAAGTTGAGGGTTTATCAATCTTTTCTGGCTAACAATGAGATATGTATAGTAATATGACAAGATACGTGCAAAAGCTAGACGATTTAGTAGGATAGTTTTTATTAAAAAATTGAGTCAAAATATAAAGTTATTTTGCTAGCAATATTGTATCTATTGATTGAAATTTGTAAATTACAGAACTCCATCTCTTGTTAATCTATAGTACAGAGGTTACCAAAACTCTTTTGATAGTCTACTTTTGCGTGGGAGCTTGACAACTTTGAAAAATAGGACTATTGCAGTGTTTCTGAGAAAAAATTAACGAATTAGTCTTCCTTAACCTAACGATGAACAGAAAATAAAAACTTTATGAATAAACTAACCTTAAAACTATCCAAAGAAAGTAAACTAGGTGAATTGTCATATCGTTTCTCGTTAATCCACATGCCGATGCATTACATTACGCACTCCGAATCTCCTAAGTAATCAAAAGAGGAAAAACATAGCAAATTATTAAAACTTAGTTTCAACCACGGCTAAAACATGAGAAAAAGAATTTTTCTTCCCTCGCCGTTGTGTGGGTCTGTGCGTGTGTATCTCTATGTAGAAATACATTCCTTATTCCTTCCACTTCCACCTTTTTTCTTCGGCCCTTCCCCTCATTCGGGAAGAGGACTTCCTCGCCTCATTCCGAGCCAGCACTCCCTTCCCATCGGGAAAAAAAACAAGGAGGGGGACGAGAGAGAAACCCAGCCAAAGCTCCACCCACCGGCCGCTCTTAAAGGCCTCAACCCTCGCGCGCTATAATCCCTACCTCCCAACTCTCGTTCATTCTCATTTACTCCAATTTCTCGACCACTTCTCTCCGGCCAGAAGTGGAATCAGCCCTCCCCTCCCCTTGCACTGCACAGCCACGGACTCTTTTTATCCCTCCCAAGCCCCTCTGCTACCGCCATCACCACCCATCTCCTCCACATTTCCACATTTCTAGTCGGCCTCAGTGTGGAGGCATTAGACCTCCTATTATGTCGACTCCAGAGCATCCAAGGACTCCATTAACCGAGGCCAGAACTCCGCTGATTCGATGGCTGTAGTTGTAGTGATAGTGTAATTGTTGGACACGCCGACGAGTGGTTAATTTTGTATCCCAACAAATGATACCCTCTATTGAGTTATTAGTACAAAAATTAACACATTCCTTAGTCCTAGTCCCGGAAAAAATAATGGAAATATTGATGAATGGGAAAATTACCGTGACAGACCAGAGATGGAATAAAAAAAATCAAATTATGAGGGATGGATGACAAAACGAGAACTTGTGAAAAATTAAGCAGCTGAAATGAGTATGAACAAGAGAGAGCACTATGCTATCTTCGGATTCATTACTGCTCATGATGATGAATTCTTAGTTAAAAGAATTTACAACTGTAATGGGTTTCAGGACACCGGTCATGAAACGGGAGGCCACATTCGATCAGATGTGAAGTTCCGAGATACCAATTGCAGTTACATCCAAGTTATTCATTTGCAGAGAGTCTGCAAGGCTCGGAATGATTACGGAAGCTGATTCTTTTGCAGTTATGATGGGCTGCTGCACTTATTTGGCGCTCACGCTAGTAAGCTCTCACGCTACGCGAAGGAAAAAACTATTTTGATAATTATTCATTGGTAAACTATTCCACAATAGAATTTGAAAAGTTATCGCGGTAGAATAAGTTTTCAACTCCTTAAGGTCACATGGTTTCGTTGAGAGTCCTTTAATATTCATTTTTCGCGAGGCTGAGTTCAAAAAGAGCTCCTTTAACGGTACAAAACAAAGAGGTTAAACTGGAATTTTCCGTAGTAGGTCCACTCCTAGCATTATTCTACCAACTCATTGATACACAACAGCGAAAGAGGTCATCTGTCGTCCAATTAAATTCCTGATCATGATATATTATATACGATATGAATAGTGCTACAGAGTACGGACAAAAATTAAAAAAATAAAACTGAAAGAAAGTATTCCATATACGATTGGTGAAATGCCAATTCATTTTTTTGTGTAAAATATGCTATTACTATGCTTGGATGAAATATTTCCCAAAATTTGTCTTTTCTGGAAGGATTATTTTGATTGTAATAATTCAACAGTTAACTCGTCACAGTGAAGTTCGTAATAGACTCTTTAAAGTTATATTAACTCCGTACTTGCGCCTCTGACCAGTTCAATTAATCTCCGAAACTCATCGTCCCTCTGCCTTCCTAATCCATTCCCATGCCCCCATATTGTCCCTAAATATGTCCTTGACTCCTAAATGCAGGAAAAGATACGGATTTCGCCTTTTTTTATCCCTTATCCCAGTCAACCATTCTCTTTCCTCTTGGTTCGCTCCTTTCATGCCTCACTTCTTTCGAAACCTCGCCCACCTTCCTTCTCCTCCTATCTCTCCTTCACAAAACTCCTTTCTTAATCTTTCCCCCGAAAAACCCACCACCCTCCCTCCATTCCGCAGAACTTGTTGTCGGGTCCAGGAGTCGTTCGTCAGCCCTTACCCTTCCATTGTGTTTGTTTGTCTCGTTTTGGAGCCAGGATACCCACGACAACTCTCCACCCCCACGCCACCTCATTTCTTCCCCCTTCTCCCCCCCCCCACTACGCTCCACCCAACATCTTCCAACATATCGCACGGTTTCATTGTCAAAAGTAACTCCCCCCCCCCCTACTACTACCTTCTCCGAAGCACACCCACGTCTCTTATATATAAATTTTTCTCTCTTCGGGTCCACGGAACCTCCCCTGTATATATCCTCCCCCGTTCGAATCCATCCTCCCTTTACATCACGCTCACTCATAGCCCGTCTGTTTGTGTGTGTGTGGGTAAGGCCAAACCAACCCCCGCCATCCCATTTCGATTCCCGAACGGCAGCCCACCAAGAGTCCACCACCCCTGAAAAAGATCGCCAAACCAACCCCTCTCCAACTAGGGATGCCAACTTTACCGGATTTTCCGAGGGACTAACAGAGATTTGAACAATAATTTATAAAATCTCCGGCATCCCGGATTAAAGCGTGGTCCTCCCGCTTTGGATCAACATGGCAATCATTCTCCGGGTTATATATTAGATCACTGACTCGTAAAGAGTTGTTCTCGTAAGGAACAGGGGACACATACTCAGGGGTTCCAAACTCCACTGAACAATGTATGCAGACTTTATTTCAACTAGTGTCTGAAGTTCTATTGAATTAATACTGTTAAATTATCCACAGTTGTATTTATACGTAGATTTTATTCAATTACGAACTGGTAGTCGTAATTATGTTTGCAAGACACCGTCTCAGTCTATAATTTATGAAATTGTTTCATTATGTAGCAATAAAAATATCACTTTGCATTTCATCATAGATTTATTATTTTAAACTTCACAGAACCAGTCGTTTTTTAAAATAAATCTGTGTGGAATTGCGAAGTGCTATTTTCATTGTTAGACAATCATGTTTTAAAATTTAATCTCCCGGAATATTTCGGAATTTACCACTCTTGGAGCGGAGAACTCTTGGAATTAAGTCTTCAGGAGTTGGTAACCCTACCTCCAACTCGTGCGCTCCCTTCTAGCACGGACCAACCAACCCATTCCCTCCTACCCGTTGAGATGAGTCGGGTTTTGGGAGGGGGTGGTTAGGCTGGGCAGACTATCTCCCACGTCCGAGAGAGAGAAAAAAATGAAACAGAGAGAAGATATTTTCGGTAAGTTCTCCGGCTTGGTTTGTGTCCCGTTCATCAAAAAAAGTGTTGATTCACTGCCGTCCGGCTGGAAACAACCTCTCTTCGTTTTTTGGCGAGAGAGGGGTGTGGGGCTGGATGGAAAGGAATGGAGCAAAAGGTGGTGCTGGAGGGTAAGTGCTGGAGCTGGAAGTGGGAGTGAGGGGAGGGCTGGAGGAGGAGAAGGTGGTGTAGTGGGGTGGGTATCACGTGATCAGCGGTGGGAGCACCGGATATCCAATCAGCTTGATGGGCTTTGTAAAAAGAAATGCCACCTCGGGATTTCTTTATTCGACCCTTCATATAACTATTGCCGGCAGCCACCGGAGACCTAGCCTATAAGAGAAAACTTTCAACCATTAGATCATAGTTTAAGCCGCCGGCCAGAGCAACAAAAATATAGTAGCAGATAACACTTACGGCAATATGTACGCTGACGGCCGATAGTAAAGATTAGAGCGCACTTTTCAGCTGAATTAACGGGATTCATAAAACATTCTTCATTCATAATAACAAGTACCATCAGTGGATTTGTTTGGTTCAAGTCTTTTAGCTATTTCAGGTAGCTATCGGAGACTTCGTCATAATGAGATAACTTTCAACGATTAGTCGTAGTTAAACCTCGGGAAAGATTGACACAAAACCTGCAGCAGTTTGAAGTTACGATGACGAGAACGCAGACGGCTGATAGTAAGGATGAGAAAGATGTGAGAGGCACGTTTTTGCAATATTTACTCGATCCCATACGCATTTAGATGCAGGGAAAGAGAGCAATAAGCAGGAAAATGATAGGAATTATTGATGTAATGAAAACCAGTGGTGAATATGCTAAAAATAAGAGGAAAACCGTGATAGAAAGTAGTCAAACACAGAAAATGGTACTAGGAGGGCAGCAATAACCCAGAAAACCCACTCTGAATTGTATTAAACCAATTAATATTATAATACTTGGTACTATGCTAATTTGAAACATGATGACGTGTTTAAATCAATTCCTGAATTGACCGGCAAAACAAATAAAAGGCCAAAAGAATATCTTTAAAAAGGCGCTGAAAGAGTTTTCCTAGAGTTCTGTAAATTTGTGGGGTTGTATTTCCTTATGTTATAATTATTCCATATTTAAAGCTAGTTTAATATTGAAACAAAGCCCACTAACATTAACTCAGAGCATATTAAAACAAAATGATAGCTTCTCCAAACTATTAATCAGATTTGAATAGATATTTCCAGGGCTTACGGTTTGTTATCCACTTGACCTCAGCATGTTACCAATATTAGGTTCTCATTATATATGAATATTATATATCATCACCAAGAGCTGTCACATATTTCGCGCAAATCCTCTCCTAGGGTAATTTGTTGCAATATTTACCCACTGCCACTGCCTACTTGCATACTTGCTACGCCAGCTTTCCTCCACTGCAAACAAATCACACGGCCGCATAAAGAAATTATATATGTATTGTGTTTAAGAGTAGCCAGAATTTCACTTATAATTGAAAAAGAATTTTTGAACCTATACTGAGTAAAGAATTTTTAATCAAATATCCGCATTTATCACTTTTTAATAGGAGAAATTTAGTATTAGTAATAACAGACTTAAATAAAAAATTGACAAAAACTTTTCATTCTATGGTGAAGTATATGCTATACTGAGTTCATCTTATATGATAAAGCATTAAACCGGAATTGGGAATAGTAATCTAGTAGCTTATATGATGTAGTACCCTACTGATCATTAAATTTTTATGCTTGAATTTAAGCAGCAGGTTTCAAAGAACGGGCCTTTCCGAAATGGAAATTAAAGAAAAAAGTTTCTTAGGCCATGACTTTATGAGATTCTTTCCCCATGAAATTTCATTTGATTAAGCCAAGATGAAAAACGTACGTGATTATTAAACCGTTTTTACATCGTCGAAAGAATTTTGAATGCTCTTTCGGCAGCGACGAATGTAGAGCTATCCATTATTATTAATTACACAAGCTCTTATTAAATGAAACCTAAATTCTACGAACCCTCAGTCTAATATGAAAAAGTTCTAGAATGGTGAATGATTTAGGAGTGCTGTGTATTTATCTTTATAAGAAATATCTGTGGAACAAAAATATTAATTAAGGACATTTAACCTTTCCTCGAAGTCACCGAGTTGAACGGTAGGATATAGGAAATAGCTACTTTATTGAAAGAGACTTGGTGGACCATGAATGATATAAATGAAAATTTACCATAAATTGAAATTTTATTAAGTTAGGCTATTGAATATGAATATTAATTTTTAAAAAGAAACAGCCTTGTTCTAAGAGTGGAAAGAATTTGAAAAATTAATGCTCAAGAATGCTTCACCTCGGGCCATTTGAAAAAAACTGCAAAACATTTGAAAGTGAACGAAGTCATAAAACAAGGACGAACCACTATGATTACCTCGATGTTCAAAACCTTTATGCAAGGTTCAATTTCGAAATTCAATCATTGCCTATTCCCAATGAGAATATTCCAACTAAAACTCATGTCAAAGGCAAACGATATTATAAATGGCTGAAGGACTGAGTGACAGCAGGTTCAAAAAATCTCCAGGGTTTGAGAGAAACTGGATCTCGCTGTATTAATGATTCGTTCTGAAATTGATCGCCCCATCCATGTGACATAGGTGGGCACAAATATCGTTGTGAGGGAAATTGAGGCATTTTACCACTCGTGAGTACATTTTTTTCTATCAGATCCGCGAAAATAAATAGAAAATTCTCATCGATCTCTTCAGATTTCCACGCCCACTCGGAAATACTAGAGAGATACCCATCCCCCTCTCCCCACATGGGCGCGCGTATTTATGCAAGTCCACTACAGGATTTACTCTTCTCCTTTTTCCTTCCATTTCCCCTCCAACGTCACGTCGCTCGGAGATGCGATACATTTAGTGCCGATTTCCCATTCGGTGAGAGAGGTTTGGATGCATTTCTCACCATTCCGACGCCCTCCCAAACCTCCCTCCCACCTTCCTGATCCAACCGCCTACCCCCTCTCCCCATACTCACACTTCGATTACCAACCCCATTCCTCTTCTCCAAACCTCCTCCTCCCTCTCAACCCCCTCATCCTGTATCCTTTTCCCGACCCCGTTTAAATCATGCAAGCCCCCCTTCCCGCCTCCCCCCCAACAACCGACCCCCGCTTCCACATCCTTCTCATCCCCTCTAAAAACTCTCGCCACTTCATTTCCTCAAGCACCGTATTTCTGCCTCTGGACAACCCACCCGCCCGCCCACCCCCCGCAACCCACCCCTCTTGAGGCCCCCGATACACGCGCTGCGCTGCTCGGCCCAATCTCCAACCCCCTCTCCTCCCTCCAACACACACACCCCCTGCCATTTATCTCTCATTCTCCCCCCCCCTACCCCCCTCATCTTTCTTCCTTCTGCATTTTCACCTCGCCTCCTCTTCAAATTTCATCCACCTATCTCCTATCCCTCACGTTTCCCACGAATCCTAGGATAGCACCGTAGAAGCATGTGGATAATTCGTACCTAGGTACTAACCCACGCTGGAAAAATTTGCTAATAGCAACTATAATCATCCAAGCGAAAATTTCTACGCGCCTTAGATACATTTTATCCTGCAGAGGTGTGAAAACTTGTAGGAGACATAATAGTAGCATGTACAAACAAGTTGATAATGTGGTAATTTCTCCGATACCTATTTAGGATAGAATAGAATGTCGTATAACTTTTAAAATGCTGTTCAACACCACTAAACACAAAAATGGGTTATTATTGGCAATTTAGTTAAGTGTATCAATGGAGCAATTTCAGAAGGGAGAGTCAGAGACAGTGTCTTACAGTATTGTTAGAACAAAATATGATTTCCATGTACAATTGACGGCCCTTTAAAAAAATGTTTTTTTGGCAACGCTTTGCACCTATAAGGTACCTGACGCCACAAGGAGCATCCATTTCTAGCAAAAATTACAAACAACCTTTAAGTACCTAGAGATTCACATGAGGGATAATTGTAAGAAGCCAACCTACCATTTATAAAGCCTTTACATATATTTATGGATCTAGCTATAAAATTTCTGGTTCCCAGGTATAATTTGAGTGTCTATAAAAGTAGGAACTTATTTAAAGTTGGCTATATTATGCATCCGAGTGGAGCGCTTAGTAGTAAGCAAGTTAACATGCATGAAAATCCTTTTCCTATTCTCTGTTCCATTCAAACTAGCGTTTCCCTCATGACTTGATTCGATATTTTTTACAGGTCTCTTCTGCGAAGGATTCAATTTTCCCTTCGCTAAGCCGGTCGATCGCCAGTTAACACGAGATTATCCTTATTTTCCCTCCTTCACCCACCCCGTTGATCCTTCACTCAATCTGCCCCATGCACCACCACCTCCTCTTTGCCTCGCAATTTCCTCCGATGTTTCCTCAATTTTTCTCTTAACGCCACAGTCCCCAGCGAACATTCATCAGCTGTCTGTTTTCAATATCAAACAGGTTATCTTGCCGTGCCCTGCCTCTCTCGGTGCTCCGTTAAATAAAAACACGAACGCGCACCAACACATTCACCGCGGGCAGCACCGCTCTTTCTCTCCTCCCAACGGATTCCCCGCACCATCGATCAAGGTTCCCGGCGTATGTTTCATCATTCAATTATTCCCTTGGCATTCATCATTTATTGTTGTTTCCGAAAAAAACGTGCGAAAATTATTCCCTCATCCTTAGGCTGTGGAGCTCACGACATTCATTTTCGTTGCATTCAGCTTGGGAGGGCACTGGATCTGGTTTTTTTTACGGCGAGAATATAAATGACGACATCACATGTCTCCATCCCCGTAGGTTCAGTGTATCACGCGATACCTTACATCTGAGCGTCCGCTTAAATATAATTTTAGATTTTTGAACATATTTCATGGCAAAAAATGTGCAAGGGAAAAGAATTTTTAAACATAAAGAGTGAAAAGCAATGAGCGCCTTTTTTTATAAAAATTAGTGTTTACATTTCAGGAATCGATACTTAAAAATAAAAAATACTTCATTAACCAATTTCTGATAACATTTCATATTAATTTTAAATACGCCTTGCTCTCTTTTTTAACTTTATCTAGTTGACTCAAAAGCCATAATTATACAACTCTCATAACCGAAACGTCTACTTTGGTCCGATGCGTGTTTGTACAAACTTTCTTAGCCGAAAACTGAAGGCAACTGTAGCCATTAAAAATTTGTCAACTGTGAAAAGCAATGCAATATAAAAAACTGAAATTCGCTTGTTTTTTTTTCTCGATAAAAGTTTCTCTCACTTTCCATCCAAATTTTTGCAGAGATTTTGACCCCTTGTCATTATTCGCTTCATTATTCTGATTCAAAGCAAAACAGTTATATTTAGGAAAAAATAGACTTAGGGTCACATATTTAAAGACTACAAAAAGCGGAGAATTATCGGAAGCGTTCTGGAATAATCCTCCCGAGGAATAATCATAATTCATAATTCAAAGTACGATCTTTGATAGCATCGTCGCGCCACCCTGCATGCCTTCTACGACTGACGGGTTGCATACACGCAATAGAAAACTATCTGTTTTTACCAAAAAAATTCAAATACTATAAGCCATATTTGTGTCACATTTTTTAATATTATGGTGGAGAAAAATAATACTTAAGACGGTGAGAAATTGAGAAAGTTGGGAGAAACTATATGTAGTCTCAAAATTTATGTAAATGTCGGAGTTAATGAGGTTCAGCCCAATCCCACCTATTTAATTGATTCATAAAACCTTTAAGAGTCACGGCTGCCTCTAAGGATTAGAAAAGGTGCGCCCAGGTATCTTCTGACCATCATTTAACTATTCAGTTGATAAAAACTATTTATCGGGAGAAGCGAGAACGGAGGTGTTATGATTCTGTGACTTGGCGGTTAGTAAAAATAGCATACTTTCTGCAGTTCCCTTTGGTTAAATTTGGAGAATTTGGTTAAATTGGAGGTTAGGTTGGAGAAAATCGGCTTCTTTTTCTAAGGAATATTCTTAGGTCTCGGCCGTGACTAGGACCACGAATTACCTCTGCACAATCAGAGGTGAAAAAAAATATTCCATCTTCCTCAGCATGTACTGTATAGGTACATACATACTCTAAGAATTCTCCATGGGCCTCCCGTCTCTTTGCGAACTTATTCCCGGCACTCCATTCTTTTCATCCGATCGCCCACCCCTCGGCTGCACCTACCGCCTCAGTTAAACTGTTCACCCTCTCTCTCTCTACTTTCTTCGCGGTCTCTCGCACGAAACCCATTCGCCAAACAGCTAAAGCCCTCCCACTTCCTGATCCTCTTCTATCTACCACACCTTCGACACGAGAGCCACCACCCATCCTCCTTCCAAAAACATAAGTCTTTCCCTCTTCCTCTTCTACTCTTCCTCGAGATTTACAGTCCCGATTACTTTCGCGTCGATGCGAGGTTCAATCCACTCATTCACTCACCTCAGCAGAAAAAAATAACCTTCAAAACTACGTCCTATCACAGAATAGAGACATACGGAATCAGAGGGGTCTCATAGGGGTGGAAATAACACGTAAGCTGCTGTAGCCAATATTCCGCCAAGTGAGTAAAATTGTAACTGCAGACGTCATATTTCTAGGGAGCAAAACCAATGTTTTTCAGCAACCACGAGGGTTGAGACATTTTCTCCTTAATTCCCTTTATAGAGCAAGCATATACGCCATTTACAAAGCATTAAAGTGGCAAAGCAATGCTCATTAAATCGTTGTAAATTAGATGAGAGCCAATTGGAATAAATCCTCGAGAAACTGTCTTTCAAATACAATTGCAGCCATGTAATTTATTATTTACTTTCCAATAATATGATGATGTTCACACAAGCGCAGTGACAAATTTATTCACGAAATCAGCAGAAGGATCATTCTGATTCCATATGTCTCTATTCTGTGGCACTACTTCCTCCCTGAGGTTTATCAGGCTCTTCCCTTCGATTTAACCACCCTTGTATCCATACCATCTTTCTCCCATCCATTTTTTCGCTACTGTTGGATCGAAATAAAAAATAAATCGTTCCCGCAAGGCACTTCCCCTTTTTCACACCCTCTCGTTCTCATCTCCCCCGGAAACGCCAACGCGGAACACCAAACGATTGAGAGCCCTCGGAAGAAGTGTATCCATTACCATGGGAACGAAGTAGAGCAGTTCATCAAAGTAACTCTCGACAATCAGGAGGAGGGGTGAAGAAAGATGGAATGGGAAGTTGGGCGAGAATAGCAGGGGGGAGGGGTAGTGGAAGCGGGTGGTGGAATAGTTGCCGGGACGGGTTTTAATGCGACTCCTACCAGGGGTGATTATTGCCTCCCAAGTTTCGCATTGCAGGAATCAATGAGATGAACATAAAATCCGGTGATTCGAAGGTGGATATTCCTATACAGATGCAAGCCAGAGACACGTTTTTACGATTCCCATCCAGCTCTGTGTGATGCACAGTTACCGTTCAGTAATCTATCGGAAGAATTTCACGTTACTTAAGGCTGGAACGCATCCAAGTTCTCCGTCTTGCAGTCGTGGTGCTATAAGTCCTTAATGCGTAGAATAATATACAACAGATTAGAAACGTGCATTTCGCCAATCATCACACGTCAATAGTTTTCTTAATGTTTTTAAGGGTTTTCTGGATATTAATCTACGTATTATTACTACTTCCTAGGACTTATTGGTCGAAATGTTTCTAGAGGGACTCTTCGGCAGCCAAGTACATTGCACTTCGCGGCAACTCCAGTGATGTTTGATGCGTAAGCCCACAAACAACTTATCAAAAAGCAATCCAAATCGTGTAATACTGAAGACATCCTTTCTCTCTCTCTCCGATGGCGATACAGCCAAACTCAAGCCTTGGCCTCCTCGATTTTCTTCCTCCATTATCCTCTGTCCTCTGCCATTCTTCTCCAGTTCCACACCCTAAGCAGTTCTTGTGCATCCTTGTTGATGCTGTCTTCCCTCTTGGCCCTTGGTTTTTCCACTGGTCTCTTTCCGCCCATCTTCCCAGTGAAGTCTTTCTCAGCTGCTCGCTCCTCCGGCATCCACTGGACATGCCCTACCCATCGGAGGCACATTGGCTTAATGTGGGTAGATATGCTAGGTTATTTGTAAATATTATATATTTCGTTGTTGTACCGAATTATCCAAGTTCCTTCGCTGTTCAAAGGTCCGTAGATTCTCTCTAGTGCTTTCGTTTCAAATCTGTTCAGCAGCTGCCGTATGCTAGCTCACTGCCGTATGACAGTTCTGTGCGGATGAGTGTTTTATAATGTTGAATCCTGGTTTTCCTATGTACATTTCTGGATTTCATAATTGGCAGTAGGAAGAAGCAGGTGCGGTTTGCTGCATATGCTCGTTTTTTTTTAAATTTCTGTGGTCTCATCATTTTCCGAGGAGACATTGGAACCCAAATAGTTAAAATTGTTAATGTCTCCAAATTTGTAGTCCCCAATGATGATGTTGTTTTGTTTTAAAAACACTTTCTACTTTCTTATTTGCTTAATAAACATAGTTCTGTGTTCATTTACCCTCAGGCTTACTTCCTTAACAGATGTTTCCATTTTGCTAAAGGCTTCCTTTACTTAAAAGACCGATCTCCTAAGGAAATTATCATCATCTGCATAACCCATTATCTGTATTGATTTATTTACAAGGGATTCATTACTGCCGACTCTGGCATCCCTTATAACATGCTCCAGATCCAAGTTAAATAACATTGGTGCCAATCCATCTCCTTATTTTAGCTCTTGGGTTATCACAAACATGCTTGCTAAATGTTCTGCCTATTTCATTTGAAATTGGGAGGTCATTATCGTGGCTTTTATGAGTATTACTAGTTTTTGGGGAATATGAAAGTCAAGCGTGATGGTATACAGTTTTCCCCTCTCTATTTTGTCATATCATGCTTGAAATTTACAAGCAATTGGTATAGATACAAATTAAACTCTCAAATTTTCTCTGATATTTGGTCTACTATGCACAGTTAATCTGCCAATTCTAAAACAGAACTATTGCGGGTAACTTGTACAGTTTACATCATACTTCAGCCTTAAAATTGCTAGAATTAAATACGAAGCGTATGACAACTGGTGTTCGCTTATTTCCCACCAATAGCGGGTTTGTCTTTTTTGCCAGGGGACACTCAAAGAACAAGACAGTAAAAACCAAGTCATTAACTCAACCATTTATGCGTAAGCTACGACTGTCAGCTGAAATGCTGGTAACTATTAATTAGAGACTCGAGGGGAGAAATAAAGAGTTAATAATATGTATTTCATAATGTTAGAGGGAAAAATCTCAAAAAAACGAAATTTCAAGTAATTACATACACGCTTAAATAAACGGCATTGCAGCGTATTGCACGTCTAACATGATTAACCCCTTCCAGACACCCTCTAGTGAACACGCTTGATACCCATGCCTTCTTTTCGTCTCTGTCATATTCATGCATTGCTTCGGTGGCAGCGGGCTAATATCCTCACCGACTAGTGCTAGAGTCGCGGATTCAAGTGGGTGTGTTTTCACCTTCCAGGGCATGACTGCAGGCGTAATTTGTGGATTATTTTAGTTATTTGTAGGAAATGACTTAACTGTCCTAAATTTGCTAATATATAAAGGATGGAATGATTACCTATTGTTGATGCTTCAAATGCGCTCTAGTGTTCCATGGACTGTGTACATTCCTCCCACTCTAAGGAGCAGGCTACTATCGCTTCTACGAACAAAAAAGCATTCTCCATCTAAGCAACATTACACCAGCGATTTATTAACCTGCAGTCTCACCCCATTTGAAGTATCTACCAATCGTAACAACTTTAATAAACAGACCAAGAATAAAAAAACCCATAAAATTAACCAAAATATTTATTTAACTCTAAAAATTCAAACATTCCGTCCATTTCGTATAGAAACACCGATAATTTAAACCTGAGAGATTTTATCTCCATTGAATTCGCTCATACCGCACAAAATCATGCAAAAATAACTGTATATCGCACCGCCGCGCCATCCTCAAATAAAACGCTCATTAAATTATACATATCTGCAACCATTTTATATCCTAGCACTTTTACAACTCTAACGCATGTATTCGTAAAATATAAAGTTTTAACGGTGTCCGGGCAAATTATATGTGAATTATTCGAAAATAAAATACTTTAGCAGTTATTCCTCTACTTTCATTGCATTCGTAGCACTATTATGATATTTCCTTTTCACATATGCTGAATACGCATTGCCATTTATATTGGACCTTACCTTACTCTTCACATTAACAACTATTTCGCCCGGATTTTTAAAACTGCCTCTCCCCATGTTCGTATGATGAGCAGGCAATGCAGATGACGCGGAAAAAAATACTCCTTTGAATCACCCGGGAAGAGTAAAAAGGAGTATTTTACTAGTACGAACTTGCCCCGTCATCTTCCTCCGCGAAGAGTACATCGTTTCAATCAAGGCGTTTATCACCCCATTTTACTGCAGTTTAGCATTACTTTCATTTGCTTTTTCCAAGTTACGTTGCCCTAAGCGTCCTCAAAATCCGCGAAGTTAACAAAATTTATTGATTAACGGTTCTAGAGCCAAACGCAAATGTTTATGAAAATGAAACTGATATAATAGAATTCACTTTCATAATTCTTAAGCCCTAAAGAGTGGCTTGATCATTAAGGGAGTAGGCAGTTCAGAGATTTAGGGAGTAGTTCAGAGATTTAGGGAGTAGTTCAGAGAAGAGCATTGCTCATGGAATACTCTGCGAACAATCACTGTTTAATTTTTTACATGGGAACGCGAGATATGGCTACCGAATCCACCATTCATTTTTGTAGCTATGTTGGGAATTAGGGAGAAATGCTTTCGCCGAGGCAGAACGAAGAATGAGCACCTGTATTGTGCTGCCATCTAATATCGTAGCAGTCCTCAACACTACGCTAGCGTCGGGACCACCTCGCAAGGGGGTGTGGCGAACAATGGAAATAGCGTCGACGGAGGGGCGGACGGTAGGGGAGGGGGGCAGCTGGAAGGGAGGGCAAGCGGCGGATAAGGGGCGGTGATGAGGAGGAGAGGGGGGAAGGGGGTAGGAAGGGAAAGGGGGCGGTGGTGGGGGATGGGTAGCTGCTGAGAAGGGATTGGTCGATATCATGGCGGTGTCGAGATGTAAAGGCAGTTCCACTCGGAGCAAAGAAATTATTTCGGGGACTCGAAACAAAAGGATTAATGCTCAACAAAATATGGCCGGAGGAAGCGGCGTCGTCTCTCCCAAGAGTTCACCCCTCAAGGTATGCCGTGTAACTTCAATAACCGTTTAATATCTGAGGGAAAAATAACCGACACCATTTCGTACATCTTCGTACATGCTAGTCGATTTGCCTACGGCATACCTTAGCAGTTCAGATGGCGTCTAACCAATACAGAAAGGCAAATAAAATCAATCCTTCTTCACTGTGACATAGGGCGTTTACCATAGATAGCGCAATGTATTTAGGACACCGGATATCAATGAAAATACACCTACAGGATAGTATGGTTACTCTGATCGGGAAAAGGCTACTAGATATTCCGAAGTTGAATAAAAACTAGATTTAGACAAGCCTTGTACATCCAGTTAACACAATGCACCGCTCTAAATTAATATGCAGGATCCTAAAGCATTTATCATCTCATTGATTTCAATCGAATTATAATATAACCTTATGCTGAGATCGAAATTCACTCCAGAAAAAAGCTTGTAACACAAAGCACTAGTATATAAAAGAGAAGTTCTCCATGAGAAATGAGGGAAAAACATTGCCTGTTGATTCGTAAATTGTCTTTGAAATGAAATTCATCATTCTATGTGTCGGTATGGCCCCTATGTGTGTTTAATATTGGCCCCTAAAATAAAATTTTATTCATTTTTATCGAGAGAAAATGAGGCGAAGATTCCACTGGAACCCAACTTGAATGGTCTGAATATACAACTTGAACGTCTGCTCGTTCCAGTTTGGAAAGTACCAGCGCATCAAGCCTCCTCCTGCATCGGCTCAATAGTGATCAGGTGATGCTCGGTAGACTTAGAGCATATGTACTACTCGTATTACAGGAACTCGCTCTTTTATTTGAAATTTATAAAATATTTCAGCTCGTCTAAAAAAAACACTCGCAGACCAGGTTACTTTCACTTCGAGTTTTTATAGAACCTATTACTGGTTTGACAACATAATATCGCGCAATTCGTCATCTGGTTACAATAATATCGGTATATACCCATTTTAAATTAGCGTAAACGACGTCAATTGGTAACATGAAAGATTTAGACGCCGCTATTCATCATTTATTGAGTAAACGCTCACTGACGGATTGCATGGTACCTTAACTTTATGAGAGTTTGCACTATGCCACTTCTTAAGATAAATACATCTAGTCCGTGACGGATTTGATGCTCTGAAAAAATATGGCATTTGCCACCAACAACCCCTTATTATGGATTGCGTGGGGAATTTATATTTGAAAGAAATCAATAAAAAATCCGTCCAGCCTTATGTATGCTCCTCTCTTCTTCATAAATCTTTGGTATTTAATAATAATGTTAAATATTTTGTATTAAATAATAGTCACGATATATGGGTCCAATGCTTAAGACGGTTACTTTATGCAAGAAATTAATATTCACACTCATTAATATGTAAAATAAATGAAAGGATAAAAAAAGCAATCCAAGTTATGTTGCACAGAAAATAAATTTTTGAATCCCCTATTTGAAAGTGCTAAATTTGGAACGCATAGCATGCATTAAGCTAAGATAGAACGCAATATAAAGTTTAAAATTAAAAATTTAAGAGTGATGGATGAACATAATTTTTCCACGTCATTATAATAATTAACTTGGTTGTCTGACTACTACGTAACTGTGAAAAAAATTCTAAGCATTCATATGTGACAAATACCTCGTTTAAGTAAAATACTTCACGAAGGTCCATGATTTAATAGATTTCTACGCCACCTCATACGAAAATCATATTACCGAATTCACGATATTTACAATAAACCTTTGATTCTACACTAATGGATCAATGATTTCATAAAAATTAAGTAGCGGTCCACTACTTAACCTATCCAAAATTACCATCCAATACCATCCGTTACAGTATCAAATAATTTCTGACTTCTGAGTTTTATGTCAGTGAATTCAAGCACTGGGAATTTATTGGCCTTTTTTAAGTTTTTAGTTTTACAACATTCAGCCTTTTCATTTGTTACTCGCTCTCTGATACCTCGAGAAATAAAGAAGAAAAATAGTGGAAATATACGATATCAGGTTTTTTGTTCATAATACCCATCACGCCGTTGCCTTTCGAGGTAGGCATAGTCAAAAGGAATAAATTCTCGGTGTATGAGCTATTAAACTGGCTTCTAATTTAATAATATCCTCCATATTGCCCTTTACTTGCATACCTGCTTTGCTGTCGCCCCATTAAGCATTGTTTCATACAAGAACATTTTTGGTCATCATGTAAAACATTAAAAAACTATTGATTATCACTGAAATAAATTACACTGCCATGAATTATGGCCAGAATTACGAAAACTCGATTAACTTAAGTGGAGTAACGAAGATTTTCCTATGTACAAAAATATTCTGCCTAGCAATTACTCACATTTCTTCTAGCGGTACTCGAATCTAATAATGGCAAGGTGAGCGTAAGTTATAATTCCAAAAAAAGTGTCGTATATATTGATGTCCCTGTGAGCGTCCATTGATTCATATTGGTCTCAGAACAGCGAATCTCTAAAGAATATTTTCCTGAGTCACACAAGCCGTTCGGGACGATAAATACTGACCGACACAAGTCACGATTGACACTAGGAGGCGCTCATTACTGAAATTACACGGCCTCGAGAAAAACGACGCTAATGATACTCAATTTTTTACCCCTGCTTAATGGACGTACTGAAGGGAGACCACGTGTACACAGACGATACGAAAATAGAACCTCAAACAGGGATAGGATGGAAAAACAGAGGTAGGACAAAAGCGAGGTCTAACAATGAGAGGGAGAGAGAGAGAGAGAGATGGAGGGGGAAAGTTAGGGGAGGTATATATGGAGGGTTGCGACTTAAAAGGAAGGAAGGGGGTGGGGAGAGGGGGAGGGCAAGATAGGGCGACTTCAGTTGACCTAAGAATGTCCGCGGTGGAGCGGTGGCAAACAATGGAAGGTTTTTATGCATTTTTTCTCTCCTCCTACGTAGTATATTCTTTCATTTTTTATACTAACTTGTTTCCTCACCCGGGCTCCCCCAATAGAAAACCTCCCACTTCTTCAAACATCTCTTTCTCTCAAGTTTTTCATGCCTACTCCTCTTTTTCTTTTTTCTCTCCAACGACTGAAAGGAAGAAAAAAAGCAAAGGAGGGTGCTGAGGAGGAGAAATAAATAACTTCACGAGGGAGAAAATTAGAGACAGAGAGGGATAGTGGGGGTGGTATAGGGGCCAGGGAGTCGAGGAGAGTAGAGCAGAGGAGAGGAGGGCGTAGGAGGATGGCTAAGGAAGGGGGGGGAGTCTTAGGGGAGTCGACCGAAGGATGAAAGAAGAAAATGAGCGGGACGAAGGAACGCCGGGGCAAGCGTTGAATTAGTAATTATATTCGTCCCGCAAAAAGGAGGAAATTGGGAGCCCTGGGAAACGAGGGTGGACCAAGGATAGATGGAGAGAGGTGGTTGGGTGGGAGGAGAGGGATTGAGAGAGCAGGAGGAAGCTGAAATAACCTGGGCAAAGCCAAAGTGAAATATTCCCGGGTCGCTGGAGAGGAAAAGAAGGACAAATACACGTAGATAAAGCAGTACGCATGCTCATGCCCCCTAATTAATAAGCACGAATGAAAGTGCACATGTATATTAAATTATAATGTAGAATGATGGCATGTGATCATCAATGATACCTATTTCATTTTATTGAGTTATTTGGAATTAATTCTGTATTCTCTTATGTTGAACGTATTTTATAAAACTTTTTAGCCCGAAAATTGCGATTTATTGTCATTAAAACGTACCTACCATCAATAGATCAAGTAAAATTCGTACGATAACAAATATTTTAGAAATATTCTGCTTAAATATATTCTAGAATCGTTGAAAATGAATTTGTTGTATGACTTTTAGCCGTAAATATGGCCTTTCTGTTAAGTTCACACTTATATAATATAAGTTCATATTTAATTCACAATTACTTGCAAATTTCACGCGATTTGGGTTATAACACTGATTAAAATACAATTATAAGGTTACTCACTGTACTGAACGACAGATCTTATGGCCTGTTGATTGAGCAGTATTTGTAACGTTTCAAAGTCGGAAATAGTACTCAAACTTTAAATGGCAAAATTTGTATGTTCTTATACGGCCAGCAAAAGGGCAAAATGAAGGATTATTTTCAATTACTTTTATCTATCTATACGACCAAGCACAGTGACATGCGTAGCACTAGCCGAAGGTATTGAAGTAAGTTAAGGGAAACCGGCAAAGTATACTTTAAGCACTTGCTGTTAGTAGAGTTTTTGAGCTTCAGTTGGAAGAAAGTTAAAAGGAGCAGGAGCAGATTGTTTTAACACGCCGTTGGTGTCCAAAAGATTCAAACCTCGAATATGAAAATTATGCTTTCTACGCTGGCTCATATTAAAAGGCATAATGAAGAATTACTGATTCCATGTTTATATAACCCAAGGCTTATGCTTAAACACACAAATTGAAGGGCTTTGGACAAACAGAATTAAAATGATATTACCTCCAACGATTTGAATGCTCTCTCACGTGTTATATATTTTCCATAATATTACTGTCTGCAATTATTATTCTGAAACGAATATCTATTTGTTTTTTTACCTCTATATTACCCTAATAATTTCATTGTACAAACCTTATAACAATTATCTTCATTAAAAATAAATAAAGAAAGCTCGACACGGAAAAATATATTATGTACTTAACCAAACAAATATATAAGAGCTAAACAAGTGAGGATAACCGTAAAGAAAAGAGAATGGGTATAAGAACAGAGAATGGTGGGGAAATTTAGTCATAACATGCCGCTGTTGTTTGTCACATTTCAACTAAGCATAGTAAAATTAGTATTTTTTATTCATGCTGATCGTTGGCGGACTACCCAAGAAAACAACGAAAGGTTATTATTACATTGTTTATATACTATTTAGGTAAAAGCTCTAGTATATAAAAGTTGCGATAATGGTCGAAGAAGGGGTGGAAGAAAGTTAAGAGGGATAAAAAAAAGTTTGTAGAAGAGGTTTGAGGGAGAGAAGGATCGGAGGAATAGACGGAGGAAGTGGGTGGGTGGAAGCAATGTGGCATTTCGACTCCCGTGGGACGGAAGTTACGATACACAGGACAAGGAACGTCTAATTCCCCGAAAAAATAAGAGAGAGAAGGAAAGAGAGTGAGGAGGGAACACGTCAAAAGATGGGGGAAAAATTATACATAAAAAAGAATTGTCTACCCCCTTCTCCGTTCCTTCTCCCGCCCTTCATCACGAATTAATACGTCCTTTTTCCCGTCTTTTCTACTGCGCAGCGCACAGGTTTTCGGTCAAGTAATTCACGCAACAAATTCTAATGGGAAATAAATAAGGGTCTCTCAAACAAAGCGGAAAAAGAAGAGTGGGGGAGGAGAGGACGGATAGGAGGGTAGGTCGGCGGACTTCAGGGGAGAAAGAAAGAGGTGAGGGGGTGAAAGATTGCTTTGGAAAGGGCTGGAGATCTGGGAGGTGGAGGTGGGAAGAGCGTGGATAGGCGGAGGAGGTTGAGAACGGAGCTGCAGCGAAATTACGTGTGGGAGGGAAGCAATTTCGTTATCCTTTGAAAAGAAAGCCAATTATTTCCGTCATAAGCGAAGTGTTTCGTATTTCCCCATTACGCTGAGTTTGGGTGCGGAGGAGAGAGGGGAGAGAGAAAAAGGAGAAAAATATAAGATAAAACTTTTTTGGGAGCTTATAAATATGGGTATACACTGTTTGGACTATAATTTTGTTTCCTTGGGGAGAGCAGAGAATCGAAAAAAGTTTCTACGAAATTAAGTCCTGAGAGTTTTCCGCGTCGATGTAATTCTTAAGTCACTTTGTATCCAAATTTTTTCATTTCTCTCTCCTGAAATTAGGATTTTTCCGCAACGCTAGCTTCTCTTAGAATTAAATGCTATGATTATGTCTCTCTTCTATTTGTATACTCATAAATCATGCGCTTCATCACAGCCCGACGAAGAATATCACAGATAGAGGTCATACCGGAGGCAGGCGTTAATGATTTTAACGATCAGTCGTTTTAACCATACTTCTACTCATTGAATAGGGAAACATTCCGAACAAGAATTTAAGCAATTAAAATTTCGAAATTACTGATCCAAAATACCACTAATCTAAGGACAAAGGTTGCTATGAATCAACATAGGCATGGATGTTAGTATGGCTAGGAATGTTTTTACGAGGCAGAGAACCAAAATATATATTCGCTTCGGTGTCGTTAATGACGTTGGTACAAATAAAATAATCAAAATTTCCATACTAGTTACTATGGAAAAGAAAATACCTATCAATTAATAAAGAATTTATCTTGTTGGTTCATTGACAGTAGCTTGAAGATTAAAAATATCACCAAAATAATACAACTTAATTTTTGCACAATAAAGTAAACACAATGGCCGCAATCAGATAAATATATGAAATGCATACGGTGTTTGACATATAGATAGAGAGGAAAAGGTATGTTAGCGCGAGGTTGAATAGTATTCAGACCAAATATAATCGGCATTAGATATATGGCATGAATTTCCGCATCCACTCAAACGTTCTCAAAATAATCTCCTAATATATTTGATAACCCTGCAACGAAACTCGTAAAAGTACCATTATTGAGCACCTAACGGATCATTCTTGTATTCAGGCAGTAAAAAAATAAAAAAAACACGCAAAGGCGAATGATGCATCCCCGGAAAACTTGGGAAACATTTTACATCATCGGAAAGAAGTAGAGGGAACTCCGATGAAAGATTCCGGGAGCATTACCCAAATTACTCCAATAAAGAGAAAGGCAGTGAATCATCGAAAAGGTATCGTCGCTCCAAATGCGGACCTAATTGCCCATGAACATGAGAAGCCATTCGAGGGGAGCGGGCGCATAAAAAATTGGAAAGAGGTTTAATAGACTAGAGGCTAGAAGAAAGAGTGGAAAAGAAGAAGTGAGAGATCAGTTGGACGAGAATTGGAGAGAGAGGAGGAGAGAAAAGAAAAAAATAAATCGGAAATTGCTTAGAGTTTTGAGTGGCGAAAAAAATGTGTACAATTTTTTCCGAATCGGAAAGAAGATCATGAGAAAGAGACGAAATGAAGGAGTTTTTAAGATAAAAAGCCGGATTGTAAGGAAGACTGGTGTGGTGGTAGAGTTTGGTCGAAGTGAACTGAGATCGGTGCCTTTGTAGACGGGAATTTCTCCCCCCCCCCCACCCGTCCCCGGAAATTTCTACGATTTCTTGTGCTAGAATTTCAAGAAATGTCGGTCGGCAAATCGGGAAAATTGCTCATGGAACTTAATATTAGCAATGTAGTATAAATTTCAGAACACCTCAAATGTAACATGTAAGAGATATAGCCAAAACAAATAGTAGTAACATATGGAAATTACAAAATGTTGTACTTCTCCACACTTTTTTAGAAACTACCACCGGTTCCATCTTGATACGTTATCTTCTGGAGAAGGATGCCTTGTCAAGGTGATACGGTTTGCAGGTAGTAATAAAGTACGGAAAAAAATAGTTTTGTTATTAAAGTCACTTCTACGACGTCACTCCTGAAAATAACAAAGTTATTCGGTTACCTGCCATCACTTATCTCTGAATTACTGGTCACCCTCTCATTCATTATTACGGCCGACCTTTACAAATTTAATAAAAGTATTATCGTTTCGGAGTCTCGATTATCCGAGTCCCGATTTACCGAAGCTACGTATTATCTAAGGTACATATCCAGATTAATTTTTCAGATGTAAAAAATACGTCCCACTTCGGAAAGACATGAAATATAGCGCCTCTATTTCATAATTTACGTACTGACGCCAGACGACCCTTTCGTATTATTCGAATTTCGGATTTCCTCCCTCAGTCCACATTAACTCGGATAATCGACACTCTACTGTGATACGATTTCCTGGTCTCGATTCCCGAGTGTTCCAAAATGTCGGGAATTCATAAACCGCGACTGGAATTGACGAAGTGGAGTGTCTTAGGGAGAGTTTGAAAACTGGAACTGGAAAGAAGACTGCTGGCTCTTATTGGGTGCGGTTTCCTGGCAATGTAGACTGACGAGGAGGGGAGGCTTGGGAGGGAGTGAGGGCAGGAGGAGGGGAGTATTTGACATTTGTTGGAGGGACGAGGGGGAAAGTGGCAATTGATGGATTTTTAATGATCTCTCGTGGTAGCTGAGGAGCTTTAGGACGGCGAGGAGTGGGGAGCGGAAGGGAAGACTTCCCACTGGGGAGGGGGACTTCCCACACGCCTTCTCTTAAGCGCTGGGAGGGTGGAATGAGGAGGGAACCCTTTGCGTGGCTGTGTGCCTGATGGAGGAAGCGTCCAAAGACATTTTTGTGGGTGACGTTCGGTAAAAAAAAACCAAGCGCTGTAAACGAATGTCTTTCTCTCCGGAAAAAGCTCTCCATATTTTGTTTTATCCAAAGGAGAAAGCGCACGGATAGAGTGCTAAAACATTCATGCCGTACACATGCGGAATTAGCCTTTAATTTCATTGCAATGCTAGTTTAGTAGTAGCACAGTGGTAGCAAAACTAGGTGGCAGTCGCTAACGCGACCTCAAGTGAGGGAAAAAGAACGTAGATGGGATAGGCAATGGGTCGGACAGGGGAGGAGAGTACATGGCAGGCAACACTGCCAACAAAACTTGCACTTATCTAAGTGGGTGGGAAAGTGTTAGCACCGCGTTATAGGACAATGTTTACGATACAATAAAGCCGCATTATAATCCGGCGATAGTGTTTGAAGCCCACGTAATAGATTGGTTAACAGCGATTGGAAGCGATTACATATTGCGGTCCGCAATATGCAATCGCTTCCAATCTTACGACAAAATCGTGTACGAATTCTTATAGTAGTATAAGGTCTAATGTAATGCAGAAATGACACGCACCCGTTAATAAACCTTAGTCAATAATTAAGAAAGCTAGTCAACAAACAACATTTTCTCTTATCAGCTAACATCGAAGACGTCACTTTGTGAAATATTATTATCTTCATAATAAAGAATGAAAAACTCAGAGTATATAATCCACTCAATTTAATAACAGAAAGAAAACCAACCTAGGTTTCGACACGCAGAGTCATCTTCAAGGAAACTTTCTTTGCTGGTCATGAGCCTCATATTTATCATAAATAATATGATAAATAATAACATCGTTTCTTTCTCATATTAGATAGTGTAGATTATTTATATCCTCCAAGTTTTTCCTTCTTTATTATGGAGACAATATTTTATACTTTGCAAGTGAACGCTGCATGGAGTGAACGCTTATACGGATGCGAAGGAACGCCAATATGACCGATAATGGAAGAAGAAAGATCTTGAAGTCACTGGCCCAGAAAGCAAACGCGTATCTGTAAATGTATTGTATATAAACATTAATTTCTGAAATAACCTCCAGGATAGTCTAGAAACTACACGAAATTCAATTGAAATCCTTATTTTTATTACTCTTCAAAATATTTAATACCTGTGCACAAAGAAAAAGCTTGGGTAATGCATCCGATTTTGGATGGATAACAAATACGCCACCAACGCAAACTGATATCACACCCAACTCCAACTCAAATTGATACTACATCTAAGGCGCTGGTTGCACAATCCATTTAAAAGATAAATACACTAACCTGTCTTCCACTTCACAGTGTACGCGTTTACAATTCTTGAGAAGAGCGTAAACACTCCTAGTTAGACCAGACAGCCGTGTTTGATAGGTGAAGCCGGAGACCTTTTCAGCAAGATGGCGGTAGGCGTAAGACCCCGGCAGGAGATAAATAGTATTATACTACAGTAAGTAATGAAATTGTTGCTAACTGAATTTTATCAAATGACTGACATGGCAATGATGAAAAATAGAGAGTATGGTGAAAATTGAGTGACTAGGCGGAGTCGTTAACAGCAATAGAAACTACCCTCTTCTACAAAATTACCAAATGTAAATAATTTTCTTACCTATTTATTTAAATGTTTTTTTCGGTATTAACTACATCTATTTTCTTTAATTTCTTCCAAATATGCTATCCACTTAAGTTAGATGCTGCACCAGTCTTAAATGACTGCCTCACTCAATTAATTGGATGGCTCCAAAAATCTATGTATAGTGGATACCGCATCCAACTCTTGAGTTTCATCATCCAGCATTGTTTTAGTGAAGTCAATTAAAACCATTTACAATATGCAGAATAATACTCTCAGTCTAAAATTTTATGTTTCGCATTCTTACTTCGTAACTAATTCTAACAATATCACAAAGTATAAGCAGGAAAACAGCTCGACGTTGTAGTTATTTCATTCTATTTACGTTTATTTTAGAATATCTTCCCAGGTGTACACGGGAAATTCTCCTTATAAGGCACTCAATTTTTATTCGTTTGCACGTTTTCATAAATGACACTCAAAAAGGGCTATTTTTATCTCCAAGAATCACAGTTTCATCCCGTGATGATTTTTGAACAATTATGAGATGAATTTATTGATGGCATCGCGTATACATCGCTTTACGTGCACTGACAGACTCCTTGATCTTCACCACACCAGTGAACATTTCATGAAAATGCATCAAAGGAATGTCCGCAACACTGATGCGAACTAATCACCTCCAAATTAGTACGAGGCAACCCTGTCTTTCTACCATTTTTCATTTGAAAGGAAAAATTATCCTCTTTATGAAATGTGATGATATTCTCTTTTTTTTTGTAGGGGTCTAAGGGTCTTAATCACCAAGACCTGCGCGAAGATCACGCGGAAAAATGAATGAGAGGGCTCAGTGGCGCCGCCGCAGGAGTGGGCGATCCTTTGCGGAACCACTTGACGTGAGGTTGTCATCACCGCATTCTCTTATCCGGACGAATTAGTGTTCAGCGGAGAGGAAATCTCCAAAGGAAAAGGAATTTGCTACGGGTAAGTGCACTGCATCAAACAGGCCTTTAATCTGCGGCGAAAAATATGAAAAAGCAGTCTGAAGCCGAATACACTCGTGAATTGACAACTTTTTTCATGGAACTTGCGTATTAATGTCGCATGAGCTGCCAGAAAAATGATAAATTGGTCGCTTACGAGATGTGTTTCGTGTCTGAAAATGTTGTTTTTCCCAGAGAAACTCGCAAAGCAAAGCAATCGCTAAATGTTTTGATAAGTAAACGAGAATCGAGATGAACCGAGCATTAGCGTAAACGAACTTTTAACATGGTTCCGTAAAAAAACTACCAAATACTTTACGTAAAAAAATTAGCCTCTTCCACCCCGATAACGGGAGTTGAAAGTTAATGGCTAATTCACTAATATATCTAATTAACACACATTTAAATACATGAAGCTGCAAATAAGCACTAGTTAACGCCAAACCTCTGAGCCCATGATACTGTTTGGCCAAATTATATATTTATTGCATAAAAACAACTAGAAGTTATTCAATTTATTCAATTAAAAAAGTGATAAGTGTGAGATGAGCGCATCTAAATCTGAAAACTCTTGGTTTTAGCAGAAAAATAAAGTTCCTGATTCAGGGAAGGACAGAGGCGATAACGATGAGTTACCAACATACATGCCCATTATGATGCTCTATATCGGGATGGGCACAGTCAAAAGTACTTAATTGTTGAGATTAGGGCTAGAAACTGGCTATGCTTCAATACTGTCTTGTATCTGCACTCTCCTGGGATGCATCAAGGAATTTCTTCAAACGCTGAGAGAATTTTCTTTAATTTGGAGTAAACGTTGGAGTAAACAGGCTAGGATGATGGAATTGAAGCCAGAATGGTATCAGAACTATGAAGATGGAGAGAATGACGTTAGGACTACGAAACATTTATAAAATATGCTCAACGTATTTTTTTCCTCGCACCATGCTATGGAATGGTGCAGTGACGATCAGAAAACCATAGTTATTATTCTGCTCATTTCCATGAAAACTGTCAAATCCATTCTCTGAAATCCTATGTTGGTGTAAAAATGAGGAAAAACGATGGCAATTAAAAGTATACACAAATAAAAAAATAAAATTGAGACAGAGTACACCAACAACTTATCCCACCACACGAAGGATTACTTGTGAAAAATATTAAAATGGCAAATTATTTTTTTAAATGTTCGATTACCTCTAATAAAAAGTGCTGGTTCTCCTCCCTCGCTTATGATCTCATCGTAAAATTGGCAATATCTTGCGAAATATCTTACGATTACTTTGTAAATGATACAGTATTTTCAGAGAACATTTCAGAACTTGAGGCATGGGACATTGGGTTGGGGAGTTTCCACATTTATTTCTCTCCTCACCGAGATTTCATCAACTCAGTGCTGTCAAGAGTAGAACAGGACATTTTACCGATAATAAGTGCCATAGCCAATGCATCCTAGACAATGGCACTGAATTTATAAAATAGTGATAGGGATCATGCACACTGTGAATAAAATTTAGTTATTCTTTTCATTGTACCACGGAAGTATTAAGTGTGCAGCCGCCAGGCGTTGAAAGAATCAGTTGCTGTGGTTAGAACGGTTTTGCTCGTCTTTTTTTACGGGGTATTACTTTCTCAACCCTCATCCCCACTGCCTATTCTCAAAAAAGTCTTGGACCTCTGAGCCGTGGACGTTCTCGGCAATTTGTGACCATAACGATCGGAAGCATTCATCTCGGCAGAGGCATGATGATCCGAACCAAGCGGCGAGATTGTGGGAAATTCGTACACCTTCTCCGCACATAGCGCACTTTTTTCAAAAGAAACGAGGGTGAAGAAGGGGAAGTTCCAGTGGGTATGAAAATTTTGAACATAAAAAGAGGATGAGAATAAAACCATCCGCTTCCCGCTCCTTAATGCCTGCGGTATCCCCCTCCATAGTGTCCAGCTCCCCCTTTTGGAACATTTACGGGGTTTAGGTCATCAGTCATTCAAGGTACGCGACAGTGTTGTGAAAACTTTCCGGGCTGGGCTTTGGCCACATACGGCGGGTAAAAGGAAAGGATGTGTGTGTTTTTTAGGGATAGATCCTCTCACGTACCGAAGATGAGAGTAAATGCGTGCGGTCGTGTCAAAAAGAATGAAATTCTGGCCGTAAAACGAGGATTGGAGATCAAAGTGTCGATCGCTCTTGGCTAAAAAAGAGTGCGAAGAAAAGCATTGATAACGCAGCATGTGAGTATGCATGCGAAACGAGTTTTTCCCTCAGTCTTCACGGCATGAGCGACCGTCTCCACTACAGCTATCTCACTCCTGTCACACTGGATGAAGGCAAAAGCAATCATGACGTCGCGGAGATACTTTTTAAAACGCTTCCACATGATCCATTAAATTATATTTATTATTGATGAATTTCTTCTCAGGCACTCGGGAAAGAGCTACTATAATCATGAGCTCACTATGATGTGAATTTTCTAAATTTTCTTGACAACAAAGATTATTTCTCTCATATATTACCACACATCATTAATAAGCTCAGCAATAAGTAAAATTGCAACTGATATACATGAATACGGGTTAAAAGCCGTATAAATAAAGTTCAGTTTACTCCTGAGTCGTGAAGATAGTCAGACAAAGTATAGTCAGAGGCAATTCTGAAGTGTGACGCTGGGATAGAAAATCTAACGTTAATTTATTGCAGAAAATACAAAAAATGAACACGATATGCAGTCCTGCGCAAGGGTGCAGGATGAATTTATGAATTTAAAAAAAAATTGATCAAATGATTTTTCACGTGATTATTTTTAGAAATCACTGTCGCAGTTTAACGAGTCCCAGAAAAGCTGAAGTTCTTGCTCACGAAAACGAAAATTCTTTCAGTTAAACACATTCTCATTGTGTGTAAAATTCTGGACTTAACCAAACGATGATTAAAGTGCATGCCTTTCTTTTGAATTTGGACATTATTTTCCCAACTCAATATTTGCAGTCATATTACACATATATTTCTTTATTATTGAGGCAACATAGTGAAGAACGGGACATTTTGCACTATGCTATTATCACCCCAAAAGTAGCCATACACTGATGCTTCATCGATTGAAAAACGAAAACTTTTCATCCATCGTCGTGAGAGACGACCCAGGGAACCCAAGTATCTGATTTGACCGTGAACTTTTCGAGATTGTAACGAGATTATTTTATGTACCTTCTAACAAAGAACTACAAAAAACGATGAATTTCTTTACCAAATTAAAAAAAACCGCCAAACGTTTGTCCTAAAACTTTCCCCTATCGTATAAAAATCGTGCAGAGAAGGCACTGATGGTCGCATTAACATACATATCCTCATGCTTGCGGTTTTTCGGCTAACTCGCATTCCCGAACAATTCCCCACTCCGCTTTGGGTGATTGCCCAAGAAACAGAGGCGCCCCAGGAAGGGGAGGATGAATGGAATCCAGGAGATAGATAGAGAGGAAAACTCCTCATAGACATTCTCGCTCCACAGTCTCGGTGCTGCGGGAATATGGAACAGGGGTCAGTTCTCCTGGATGGAGGAAGGATAGGGGTTTGGAGCTCCATCCTTGCATCCCACTCCGGCTATTTTCTTCCTCCTCCCTCGCTTCCTAGCATCACATCTTGTACATTTTTTTCCTTCCTCCCACGAAACTCTCTCATCCCGGCACTCATCCATCCTCCCATGTGCTACCCCCCTCCCTAAAAAGTCCCCCCCCCCTGTTTGGCGTACATCCCGTTTTACCCCCATACCCCCGCTACTTGATTGACGCGAGGCAATATTATCCTTGGGAATGAAAGCTATACGCCTGAACGGTGATCCACGCTGGGGACCTTAACCAATAAACCCCCTCCATCTCCCTCCCCCCCTGGATACCCGCTCTCACCCCATCACAACTCTCCTCCCTTTTACTCTCCTCCGCAGATCCTGGGAATCGGTCCTTCCGCATCTTTTAACTCCTCCTCCCAGGGTCCTTTGCAAAAGAAGGGACGAGCAAGGAGGGTCAGCGGAGGGATAAAGATGACACTGACGCTAGGAACATGCACCCCTGGTCACACGGGGCCAAAGCCGCTTCATTTTTTAGGCAAGACTTTCGGAAAGTTTCAGCGGGAATCCTGTAGTTGTGTCGTAGGATGGAGATTTTCTTCCGAGGATCCCTTGGCACATTTCAAGGAGAAGACTGATGCCAACGGCGGGTTTCTCTCAAGTCTTCCTCAGCTCCCTATATAATCCTTCCCTTACTATCTTTGCTAACTATTCACAATAGCACTATGGTTCTAAGCAAAACCCAAACGTCTTTTCAAATAGCCAATCAAACTATTTAGCACTTCCCTCCGTTTGTTTCTACGGACATGCTTTATCTCTACTCTTAAAAACTACGCCGAAATGCAACATCGCATTTTGTGACCGTTAGCATTATGCAAAAAAATGTTCTCATTCTAGGCAAGCGTGAGAGGAAACAACTGGAATTAGTTTTTAATACCACACACTGAAACTCATACAAGATATGGACAATAGATGTTTTTTTTAATGTTTCAAGCCGAGCGGTTAAAATTTGATGAAATATGGTAAAAAAAGATGACGTGTACGGCGGAGGAAGCGTCCCAGGAACCGTTGGCGATTTTTTCATCGCGCATTAGGAAAGATATCAGCTTCTCTGTACGATAGGATGCATTCTGTAGAGTGCCATCTACGCAGCCTACATTGAGAAACCTGGAATATGAGTCCCACCGAATTTAAATATTAAAGAATTTCTTATCAGCTCATAAAGAATTGGGTACAAGATATAATAAATGCCAAGGTCAAAATAGTGGACAGAAATTCCTGCTAATAGGGCAAGAGTCGATTAATTTTTAGCCTCCCAAAAGTTAAAATTTAAGATGAAAATACAATGATATTTTCCACTTTCTGTCGACTGTTGTCTACATAGTCAACCTACATGGAGAATCCCGGAGGAGTCCTATGGAATTAACTTTAACTATTCTCGTTTTAATTTGTCAAGTAATGGACACCGGATTCAACAACAGGTTCAAATGAAGTGGAAAACGATCTTGGAGACAAGCATCCCTGCTATCACGGAAGCGATTCTTTTTTATCCAATAACTAGGCAAGTTGTCGGGTTTGTAGCTACAGAGCAGAATGAAAATTTTTGCCACATCGTTAAAACAACGTAGGATGGCTTGGCATCATGGGTACTTCGCTGTCTTACCATCAACATGATCCGGATTAGAGTAACAAAATGGCGGAGATTTATCAGTGGAATCCTGATCCTTACTATGTAGAGCACTTCAATGTTAGGTTAATCGATGAGACGTAAACATGTGAACCCCTTGGCGCCTTTTTCTTAGATTAGGCCAACTCCGATGCCGGGTTTCCCTCCCACCTTCTTCGATTCCCTAAATAATGATACCCATAGAAGTCTACCTTCATAGTATTAATTACGCAAAAGTAGCATCATTTACTTACCATAATGAGGGTCCGGGTTCAAGTTTCGGCCGTGACAATGGAATCCCGATGCCCGATTGGGTTCACTGTGGAGAAAAATGTAAAAGCAGTATATATCTGTCAGATGGAAATGGGGGACTTCAATAGTTTCAAATATAGAAGAGAATAGCTAGAGCATATATTCCTCCTGCTGCTGGAGTTGCATAATTTTACAGCTACAGATCAGGAAATAATTCTGTTTGTAGCAGTGTGGTAGGATGAAAAATATTTACTGACAAATTATGGGAAAATATTTACCAAGAGTTTATGTGCTGGATAGCGTGCCAACCTCCCATTACGATGACCGGGTTCGCATCGGGGTTGTACATCCAGATCCATAATGGCACGTTAAGCAATGAACCTATGGGCCTTTTTTGCAAATAGAAGGTCAATGCCGACGCTTAGTTAATTGCCCACCCTCCACTCCCCGATAATCCTTTCCTCTTTCATTGCAAAAGCCCGCAAATGTCCGTTGCCTCCAACCAACCAAGCATTGTCCTCCGTATGTGCCTACGTGTTGCTTAAGCTCTACTCACTAGAGCTTCGATTTTATGCATACCTGGAGGCACTTGACATAACTGCATTTTGAGTTAAGAAGGTGTGAGGACCGCGACTGTATGAGTCCAAACAAATACTAAATTCCACAATGTTGTATTTTGTACAAAAAATCCTGCTTTCACCAATGAAATGCATTACCTATAGAAAACCAAAATTTAGGTACCAAATATGTAAATTATTTCATGAATGTATTTTAAATGAGCACTTTTTTCCAGTCTTAGGAGCCGAATGCAGCGCCATTTCTAACGAATTAGCGTATTTTGACTTAAATTACGGCATTACTTCCCAAATAACTAGAAAAATAAGGAGGTTAGATCCCTATATTTTATTTTTATTCAATTTCTCTGGACCGTTTCCTTCTTATAAACAGTTTTCCGCGAAAATGGCATTTATATATTATGGAAAAATACTATTTTACCCGTGTTTCTCTCATTCTCCCATTGAACACCGTGTTCAATTAGAGAATCAAGTTCAATTAGAGAAATAAATAGTCTGGAAAGATAAAATTTCTTTGTTCATATCAGATAGAGTACAAGTTTTTATACAAGTAGACATAATATGAATAAAACGACATTTAAAAGTTTTTACGGTGGAACCACCTTAAATGAACAACAGAAAAACTAACCCAAATCTGATAAAAATAAGGTGTAAAAAGGTTAAAAATAAGTTTTAATTTTAAACCAACTTATTCAAATCATACAAGTCATACGCTTCAACTCATGGAAGGAATGGACATCATATACCAACAATAGATTTTAAATAAGAAGATAAATGACGCTTGCACGCTCACTTCCTCTCATGAAGCAAGAGCAGCATCACTTATTAGCTGGACCTTCTGAAAGTTTCTGCGAGGAGCCTACCCACAGTCATATTCTGGGAAACAGTTTAGCAATACCCTCCTTCAACCCCCATCGAGATACTTTAGCTGTAATGACTATTAGTTACTAAGCATAAGTACACAAGAAAAAACCAGGAGAACATTATTCAAGTGCAATGTGAGACCAGGAGTGAAATATTTCTTAACGACAAATTACGGAACTCAGAGTGAAAAAAACCATTATCCAGGATTGATATTCGAACCAGATTCCCCAAATACATTTGAGCTTTAGCGAATTACGCTACCCCTATACTTATTGCGGAGATCTTGGTTGGAATCGCAATCCAGGGAAGTGATTCTTGCCGCAGTAGTAATAATAAATTATGGTTGATAGCCACAGCTACTGCCGGAACACTGACAATTTGTTTTATCTAGTTAAAAATGAAGAGTAATCACTGAATTTTAGTTCCAATAACTTTTGACCAAACATTTTCATAAGACTTACTTCAGTTATAAAAATAGTTAGAAATTGTGGTGGATGAATTCGATGCACATGATAAACTCGTTTTTCACAGTTTAAATGACTTATAACATTTAAGGTTAAGCTTCTCAAAGCCTAAGAGGCACAATGTTCTAGAGAATAAGGATTTTCTTTTCATTTTTTAAATCGCTATTTTGACAACTAAATTGACATAGAATTCATTTGTAAGTCAGCATTAATACGTATTATTTACTTGGGCCGATGCCCATGAACATGCGAGGAACATACCCATCAATTTTCATTGTCAACCGTAATGCAAAATAATATTACGGTCAAGTTCAGAGCTACTAATATTGTGTTATTCTGAGGAATATTAAGTCTGAAAGCTCTACTTAAAATTTCTGACTAGGGACATATATTAAGCATCTTCTTGTTTGAAAGAAACATCGAATGAATCTACACATATATCTTTTCCCTTCATTTCACCTCAATTTAAGTTTCTCTCTTCATTGTAATACGCCTACTCAATCAAAAACTCCCCTGATGCGATTTCTTATTGGGATCAATTTTCTGCTATATGGGTCTTCCAATTCCCCTACGGCCTCTTTCCTTCCTCTTCAATTCCCTCCTCCATTACTTATCTCAGTGTGATTGCCACTTCCCGCTTCCTTGTGTTTTCGCGTTTCGTCTCGGATCCCTTCACCCATTTCATTCGATCCCCCTTGCGGATTCAATAAGTATCTACCATTTTCTTTTCTTGCATCTTGACTCAAGGGGCAACTTCAAATTAGTCCCTTACATTAGTTACAAGATCCCTCCCAAATAATTTTCGGTGCGTTTTCCTTTCTCATGATAGTATTTCAGGTGTAAGGTCCCATTTTTTTAAATTTTAGATATCAATATCGGTAATAGAAATGATTTCCTGGTCATTCTCCAAATAACACTTTAGTATAACATTTGACGATGCTAACATCATGTTAGACGTGAAAATCTACTATCATTACTTTTAAAGTATGAAGTTCATAATTACATTTACCGGCTCATGTTCAGAACGGGCTGATATTTGGGTATGCATTCACATGATCAAGTAAATGTTTTATGCTTTGCTTTGAAGAAATATCTGTGTAGGCAATTCACAAACATTCGTCGTCAAAACTGGACTTCCCATTACGAACTGAAGAGTTTGTATGCATCTATATTATGCAGAGTTACATTCCTCCAAAATATCTTAAGAGGCCATAACACCTTACATACATCTGAAGTAGTTTCTTAATAACACTAAATTAAACGCATCGATTTCCTCCATTGGTTATGGTGTGTTCATGAGAGGTGGTTTCATATTCGGTTTTTTTTAATGTTTTAAGAAACAGAAAACTACTACCAACTTTCCGATGTGCTCTCAAAAACAGCCTATATATACGAGCATCATATGTACCTACGTCTGATTTACATCCCCCGGGCAACCAAACAGTCACGTAGTAGGTATTTTCCCGAGTAGCTCTTGCCTCTGTTCAAAGTTTATTCTTCCCTACTTCTGCCTCATTCCTTCTTTTTACTCTCTTCCTTCGTTTTTTTCCTTCATCGTCCCTTATATCTCCCTTATTTTTCACCTCCCACGGCTATTTCCCCAAAAACCCCCTAGATCCAATCACCCCCTCCCCCTCTCCCTATCCACCATTTCATCAATTCCCCCTATTTCCTCTTTCCACCCATAATTCTCCCTCGGCCATCAAGCAGGAGGAGGCCAACCCTGATCCCTCATTCCCTTCCCCACCACACCACCACCCATACCCAACTCCCACTTCTCCCCTCCCTCCCCCTTCTCCGCCATCCCTGCGTTACCCTCCTCCGCCATCTCTTATCGCATGTCAACCTCTTCGAGAAATCGAAGCCATTCAATAAGCTCGGGCAATTAATCATCTTCAAGGACATAAAAAAATGGGGACACAGAAGGGAGGGGGTGGCAGTCCGTCTTATTGGGAGAAGGTGGGAGGGTTTAGAGGTGGGGGTGCGAGGAGGGTTGAGAAGGGATAGTGAGGCTGAGGGGGGTGGAGGAGGGTAGTAGGGCTTTTCTCATATTGGCCAATTCATCTGCGCCCACATGCGCCAGCAAACACATACACACAGCATCCAATACTTTCACTCCTAGCCATATTTATTTTGGTATTTTTTTTTCTAATATTTGGTATTTTTTGTAAATTAAATAATGATTCAAGTTCATGTTTCATTAATTGGGGTTGAAAAGCAGCCAATACTTAAATTTACAGCCATATTTATTATCTAGGCCCAGAGAGCGAAGTTTTAAATATAAGAGGGTTTTTCTTTATGCATGTCAAAAAAAATGATTCAAGTTGATTTCAGACTTTCTCGGTGAATGGTACTGATGAGTTCTTCTCGGGTTCACCCCCGGGTTAGGAGAGCCTAACCTGGTGGGAAACCCGAGAAGAACTCATCAAATGATTCAAGGTTTCATTTAACGTAATGGAATAGTCAAGCTCTACAAAGATATACAACTCATCATCACTACTAGTCATTCAAATCCTAAGATTTGTTGACTACAGTCCTTCATTCTACTACGTTCCCAGCTCACTCATTTATGTCCTTGTAGCTCCTCTGCTTCTTATCTTGTTTTACTTGGCAATGAATTTGTCCCTCAGTTTTCCCTTTTGTTACGTTCCTTACATTAGTGCGGCACTAGTGTAGTGCCATTTGTACCTCTAGTAAGGTTTTTTTAAAATATAAAAAATGGTGTTTTAACTCTGGGAAAGTATTTCACAAATAAAGCATAGAATGCACGGTTTTATACCATGAAACGAGGTGGGCCATCACGAATTCTTTATTTCTACAACCAAAAATAAATTCACTTTCCTTAGGAGAGAATGATGCGTTGGATTAATGGCTTGCAATTCTTTGTTTCGGCCATTGCGACAGAAATAATGAAAAAGGTGAAGATAAATGGTGATAGGTGAAGAAATTCGCCTATTCTTTGACGGGGACAGTTCTAACGTAAACGCCACTGTCTTCGTCCTATTTTCTCGGGCATGATAAAAAGCGGCAAGAGCTCGGTTATAACTGAATCTTCTATTATTATGACAGCTACATTATCTGAAGGCATGAAATTACATCCAATTAGCAAGGTATGAAAACATATAAAAGTAAGAGTAGGTGCATTGAATCAGTTTTATCAATTAGTCATATATTCGAAGACTCATATTTTGGATAGCACGTAGACATAAATACCTATAACGGTTGACAACACCTGCTAAACTAAACATGACAAAAACGCGTTTTTATTGATCATGCAATTATACGTCATCACGATTCCTCTTATTAACCAACACACATTATGACAGCAGTTGGATAATCTAATGATACCAAGGGTCCCTTGAATGCTTTCATCGTTTTATATATTTCCATAAGATGATAAATTCGCATTAATAATGCGTGAATGATAATTTAAAACAGCTGCAAAAGCTTCTACGAAAACATTAGACAGCAGAAATATTTTCATTAGGTATATAAGTACAGCATCATTGGTGATACTTTAAAATTACCAATTAGGATGTATTTCTATATAGTTTACATAAATACATCAAGTAACAGCCAATGTGTCAAGAATCCCAAGACGAGTAATTTTCCATTACCGATTTACAGCGGTATTTCTAACAAAACTCAACGGTGATATGGCTATTCCAAAAAGATACCTAATGTATATTTCATGCATCTTTTCATTAATGGGAGCTACGAGCAAGCCAAGAAATAGGGCAGTGTCCTAGAAATATAATCGTGATGGAAATTTCACGCTGCAAGTTTGCAGAAATGCTGAGTCACTAAGACGCAGATTCAAAAGCTACACCAGTGACCAGTTACTGTGCGAGCTATGGAGTACAGAAAAACTCCGATGGCTCTATTTATCTCTCAATGTTAATTGATTAAAAAAAATATTACTCGGCATTAACTGAGCTATAACAGCAACAGATTCAAGGAAATGGAGTCACCATGAGACTAGGACACCAGAAAATGGAACAATGGGAAGAGCATAATTATTTGGGAAGTGGAATCATGAGTTTAGAAGAGGCTTGAAATAAATAGTGAGCTTAGTATAGAAGCAAGCAATAAATCATGTATGTCAATAGAAGAAAGTAGGTATTCTTTTAAAAGAAGTCTATAAACATCTATTAGCAACAATAGCTTCAAAGTAAGGAAAGGCTTCATTCAAACATGGTTCATTCTCTTAAATATAACAGTGAGGCATGAACGATAACGTAAGAGAATAGATTGGAAGCAATGGAGACGTCATATTATATAAGTATGATTAAGACCAAATGGCAGATAGAATCGAAAATGAAGAAATCTAACGAAGAATTACCGAGAAAATATGTACCTATTATAAAAAACACTGAGGACTAAAAATAAAAAGGCAAACATTACTAGTAACATTCTGAGACACAGTAGATCATTTGAAAAGAATAATGGATGGAGGAATCAATGGAAGAAATATTGAGGAAGATCAAGGATAGACTACATAAATTACATCATGACAGATTAAAAGACGGTATCAGAAGAGCTACAGCGGTTATCTGAAAAGAGAATTACGCGGTGAGCTGTTGCAAACCACTATCCTGATTGATAACTACTGATAATGATGTTTTAAATTTTATCCCTATTTACCAAATAATTAAGAGGAATTTGAACTATTGACCTATCCTGGCGTACTCTTAAGGGCCGCCACTAAGAGGCACACGAACACCAAATAGCAGCCGCTTTCTTTTGCAGCGACCAACTCACCATCGAAAAATGCTAATGACAAAGGATGCCTTCAGCATCACGTCTCTTAAGATGAAACCACAGTAGGAGGAAATGAAAGGTGAACGAATGAGTCAAGATGTGTGGGGACGAGCGATGGCGTTCTTGAGGGACGGAAAGAAAAAAAAACTTGTAAAAGGCCCTCTCGGATATTCCGGCTGCCCAGACATTAACGCCGCATGGGTCCTCCTCACGCGCTGAGTAACCAATACGTGGAGATAACATATGAGCTTTGTTTAAGAAATGCGAAAGAGGGGCAGAGGCGACGGATAGTCCCGGAAAAAGGATGGTGACAAAAAATTCAGGCTCAAAAAATAATAGTAAAAAAAAGAAACAACTGACTCCAGAGATAAGACCGTAATGAAGACCTCTCTCTATCTTCCTATTATATGGAACCCGAGCCACAGTTCCCACACCATTCCCACACCACTTAGATTATTAATTCATGTCCGGCAAACATGTCACGTCTGGAGGAATTCCTGCGGTGCTAAGATTATGAGGGAAAGGGGAAAGGAAAAAAGTAGGGTTTGGGGAAGAGGATCATGGAAAGGTTGGCCGTTGTCTCCTTGGGAGGAGACGCATTAGAATTTCGTCGGATGGAAGGATGTTGAAAAATAATATTTTGCCCGGCCAGGGGATTCTTAAAGTGACGAAGTGGTGGGGGTTATTAAAATGAATGACTTTAAGGGAAAGGCGCGAGATGGAATGGGACAAGGGGGGCGGGAGAGGGAAAGAACACGATGAGGAAAAATGTGTCATGTGGTACTAATAAGATACATCGCTCCTGGAACGAAATTTATGTCCCGCATTGTTCTGGTTACTTCACATATTTCTCAAAGTGTTGGGCCCTAATAAATCAGCATGTAAACAAAAAGACGTGAGGATTGAGCTATCAAAGGGGATGGGTAATTTTTTATAGCTCGCGTCGTACTAATCCGCGAGTGGGTCTTCCCCACTTCCGTGAATGAACAAAATTACTTCGAGAGGATGGAATGTGTGGTGCAAGAAAATTAAGACTCATTTAATTGATGAGGATTGCTTATTTTTACCGCTTTCATATCTTTTGAAAATACCAGCAAATAAATCAGACGCTACTTAACACGAAAATTAATCAGCAAAGAAGAGCGATTGCGTGTACCGCATGACTTTATTCTCAAGACGATTAGAGATCGGGTTGTTTATGTGGCTTAAGTATTAGCTTCCCATCTCAAGGACCAGGGCTTGAATTCCAAAATAACAGCAATTTATCATCGTAATCCTGAATCCTGTGGAGAACATTTTGATTGCAATATTAATCCGTCCATTGAAATGGATCCGTTGCTGCCTTTTACTAAGAGTAGAACAAACCCGACGTCGGGTTTTCCTCCACCCTCCCTTAATTCTCCAAACAATCACAACTATAGAATTCTACCTAAGTATCTTTATTGATGGAAATAATCTCCATTACCTTTCACCTCCCCGAATGAAAACCACTAGATGATTATGAGCTGAAGTCTACGTAAAAAATTGCAATTAAGTTTTCACGTTGGAAACATTCACACATTTCTTCGTTCCTTTGAGAAAACAACAACCACGAAGACATTATGAATGCAAACGTTAAAAATTCTTATTCTGAACTGTGGCCGGGAAGTTTGATCTACTTTTCATCGCCATATTTTTCTTTCCACCCCTATCTCAATTTACAACAGCGAAATACTTATTTATTATGGATAGGAATATGGTCGTAAACCAATAGTTAATCGCATCATTACCTAAATGAAGTGAGGGTTAGTATCTAAAACTGTGAGGCGATGGACAATGCTACTGTGTGAGCAGCATGTGCCTGAAAAGGAAAGCAAATTATTCAACTGAGCTATCAGCAAAACCTAAATGGAATTAAAAAGAGATAAGAGAGGAAGCAAATACCTATTTTATTGAGGGCACTTCAATGATCTTTCAGGTATTGACCTAACATGCACAAATGAATGGGAGTTCAGAAAATATGGTTTATTTTTCATGGATTTACCGGGTAAAAAAATGAAAAGAAAAACAAAACAAAGAGATGGGAGACGGAGATAAAAGCCTCAAAGTCGGGAATTCGAGAGTTTGGCTGAGTATCCCGACAGGGGGCGTGGGAATACGTCGTAAAGGCTGTATACGTGAACATGTTAAGAGGCACGTTCGGGAGCGAGAGCTGCAAGGCGCTTTTTACTGCTCCGAGTCACTCCTTTATGAGCATGCCTTTTGCGGAGGGGAGGGAGAACGCTAAATTTATTGTGCTTTTTTTCTTCCTCATAGCCCTTCTCTCTCCCTCTCTCTTACCAGCCGCCGTCCATACGATTGCCGTGAGAATCACTGCGGCGGAAATGTGGTTGAGCGTAGAGATAGGTAAGAAGCGACCGATTATGCTTTTTCGCCGGTTTTCGCAGAAATGCCACCCTCTTCCGAGACAAGGCTCGTTTCCGAGAACTTATTATTCATTAATCCAGGAAATATAAATTAGAACCTTTTGGTATTCAAAAAGTATTTCTGCATCGAGTACGATTTTTCCCGTCCATAGGTTTTAATGGGCGAAGGATTTTTAAATCGCCGACTTTTTATTTCACCATTGGTTTTCTGAAACTGATGAAAGATAATTTATCTTTAGACTCTTTAGCAAAAGAATTTTGCTCTTTCGCACCGTGACTGATATTCAGTTCAGCAAAATTCATGAAATAAAGGGTTAAGTCAACTTTTTAGAGCGCTTAACGAGAAGTTGATACATACGTGTAGGCATTTCAAGCCCTATAAACTTGCAGTTTTTATATCCACTAGCAGGTGACATTAGGTGATATCTCAATGGACTAAATTCTTTTATAAGCATAATAGTTGAAAAAAATATCGCGCGAAAGTGAGCGCTCTTCATTAATCTCAATAACCAGAAATATTCGAAAATATCAAATGGGCACTGAGGACGCTGTGCATGTTACACTTTAATTAATCGCAGTCGGACACATAAAAAGGAAAACGGAATAGTTAATTTTGTTTGTAAAGTTTGATTCCTGTTACATCGTGTATGATTGTCCTTGAAAATTATTTGAATTGTGACTTAAAAGGTAGAAGATGTTTTTGGAGTTTGAAAAGTTTAGGTAGGCTAATACCTTCATAGTTGGATTTCGTGATGTATAAGAGAACGATTACCTGATTACGAATCTGTTATACGAGCCGCTACATGGCAAATTACATCGTAGATGACAATCACATTTTTATCAGGATAATCACTTCCAAATCTGGCCTGACTCTTTCAAAGAGTAGGCATACAAAAAACAAATGTGATCAATGCATGAGTATATAGAAAAGTTGGAAGAAATCCTCAAGTCTACTACGAACCTCAGAACTTCGAACTCATAATAGTACCTCCATTCTAATTACCTGCCTTGGATACTTGTCATTCCTAAGCCACAATCTCACTTCGAGTTTACACGGAGCAAAAATTCCTTTATTCTTGTAGCGCATAATGTAAAATAATAAATAATTAGCTTATCAAGTAACCTATGAACCACCATACTAAGAATTATACTCGTATAGGAACACAAAAAAGCATTCTCATCAAATTAATTATTTTCATCACCGGCCTGAGTTCCATCGGGAATAGGGATATTGGAAACCCATTCCTTAGCAGGCCATGGAGGAGAAACGGAAGCAATAGAAGAAATTCTCGACCTCAAAGCCTCGACCACATCACAATACCTCCGCTTCGTATCGTCTACCCTTAACAGTTGTCATTCCTACGCCGCAATCGCACTTCGAGTTTACACGGAGTGAAAATTCCTTTATTCTTGTAGCGCATAATGTAAAACAATAAATAATTAGCTTATCAAGTAGCCTATGAACCATCATACTAAGAATTATACTCGTATATGAACACACAAAAGAATTCTCATCAAATTAATAATTTTCAGCACCAGCCTGAGTCCCACCGTGAATAGGAATGCTGTAAACCCATTCCTTAGCAGTCAATAGAGGAGGAACGGAAGCAATGGAAGAAATTCCGACTTCTAAGCCTCGACCACATCACAGTACCTCCGCTTCGTATTATCCGCCCTTGAGAATTGTCATTCCTAAGCCGCGATCGCACAACAGTCTTACAAGCAGCGAAAATTCCAGTTTACCCCTCCTTAGAGCCCGAGGAAGATTCCTATCTCTAACGCAGCGAGAAGAGGGTGGGAGAGAAGGAGATACATAATGGAGATATTCGTACGTGGGCATCAACGGGGAGGATGAGCCTAGCGATGACGACGGAGGAGGCACAGTCCGCGGCAAAGGGAATAAAGTTTGAGTCAAGAGTTGCGTGGGTGGGGATGAGATCGCTTGAAGGAGAGAGTTTGAGGGCGGAAGATATAAAAGCGTAGGTATTCGGATTGGTAGCCGAAGGGGAATGGAGAGGAAATTTGCCGCCGCTCCCCAAGATGGCGGTCGCGTTCACTCCCGAGTGGAAAAAGAAGCTGATACGTGTCTTCATGTTTTCTCATTGGGCGTTAAAAACAAATCAGTAGCTCCATTTAACTCCAGGAGCGTGAAACTTGCAGCGTGAAACACTCGATTGAGGGTTCCCTCCCTCACCACACACTTTGAAGGAAACGTGCGAGTGATTTGGTTTACCCGGTTTAGCAACAGGTGTCTCTTGTGCTCAATCGGACCGATGCAAAATGCTTACTGAGTAAATTTAAACATTCGTCAATAGCTTATATTTTAAATTGACTAGTTGTAGAATTAAACGAACAGCAATTCTCACTTGTTACGGCTAGTTTCAGACATACTATTATGTACTCATTACTTACCAATACAATCATTACCCAAGGGACGCGAACTAGTGAAATCATTTAAGTAAATTATGAAAATATATTATGCCTATGAAATTTGTCCAAAAAATATTAGGCAAAAACATATTTGTACTTACTGCATTTGAACAAACAAGCTACATTGCCAGGTTTATACCTCAACATGGAAAGAATAGTTTTAATTGAGTAATTAGTTACCAAAACCTAGGATTCGGTGTTAGGAATGTTAATTAATGAATGATCTTACGTTTTCCCGGCAAATGTTGTGAAGGAAGTTTTCTCGGGTGTTCCATGGAGTCTCTTACTCGGAGCAACAACCGAGAAACTTCCTTCAAATACTGATAAAATCATTTTGGAATAACTCCAATTGATAACTTCAAGGGTAGTCATTTTCGAAAGGAATACGAGGAGTGTAGGATATTGCGTTTCCCTTTCAAGGGCTTCCAAGTTTATACGATCGTAAGTTTAATCAAAGAACGAATTAGGACGAAAATAATGAGCACTGTTGAGGGAAATTGCTTTTCTCCGCCATAACCCCGCCCTAGGTATTTCCTCTAATTAGGAACCTATTTATAAATTTCACTGCGGCTACTTCTACTCCGAAATACTCACTGTTTTTCACTTAACACAGATATCGTACTTTATATGTCTCCGAGATCTAAATTATACCATTTCATATCTTGGCCGCAGTTCAATACATACAAATTTCCAGCTACTGAGTATTAAGTTATGTAATTGCATTCTTATTTCCAAATATGTATGAGGAAAAATATTTCTCACCTGTTTTGAATTCCGGAATTTAATTTATACATTAAAAAGGAAAGTAGTCAATTTTGTGATCAGTTTGTTCCTATTTGAACCGAGTCCAAATTTGGAATCTTGAAATACAAACACCTTTTTCCCAAACGGAGGAAAGCAATGCCAAAGGTAACAAGAACTAAACTGAAAATGTTGAAAGAAAAAAGGGCAAATTCACACACACATTGATTGGATATCATCATACAGGGTATGTCAAGAATAAATGGGAGCAGGAATATTGTCAATCGATCATGGTAAAAATATAAAGGGATCTCTTCCAGTCATTAGTCAGAAACATGAATATGAGTTTATTAGCGCGTAGTCATTCTCAGAATTGAGACAGCTCAGCAATATTGAATAAGTGTGGTGGTGAGATGAAGATAATTCGAAAGGAATAAATTTTGTTTACAAATAGATTATAACATTTTCTCTACATTTTTATTATAAAAAACGATTGAAATCAGTTATCCTTATTGACTGCACGAAATGAAAAAAGAGCTAGTTGATCTAGTCTTGCGATACGGAACACTTGATAATTAGACTTCTAATTTGGAAAATAAAGCAGATATAAGCTAAATTAGCTGCACTTTACCATCTACCGACTTAAAGTATCCCCCAAAAATATTCAAATCCAATTCAATTTCAAATAAAATCGAAATGACAAGAAGGGGTAGTAGGAAACACTAAGTCATGCCATAAAGAGCACTAAATTTAACTACCTGCACGATAATAATAATAAATTTGTTTTTCAAGGGCCATTAGATAACAGAATTTTAATAAAATAGTTCATAAAATGTTTAGAAAAATAAAATAGGCACAAAACCTCACAGTATGCAATATTCATCCACTGCATAGGTACAATTAATATACAATTTAAAGTAATAACGTATGAATTCACTAACAGTGAAATAACGTTTCAATAACAGTATATTTTTTAACAATTTCTCAAACATATCGGTTGAATTTACAGATAAAATACTTAGTGGTAATGTGCTGCATATTTTCGCGCCCATGACCGATTTTTTTGTGAAATTCCTTTGTAGTGATGGATTATATGGAAATAAATGCTGCTTCTTGAAAAACACGGATAAATTTCAACATAAACGTTGAACCTATGAAAGCTATTTTTAATACAATGGATAAGCGTAAAATGTGCATGCATAAAACCGATAAAAGATTTAACTGTATCATCAATGAGGTCAGTTGAGAAACACCCATCTTATTTCATAATATTTTTTTATCTAATAAAGCTACTGAGATTTCCTACTGAACTGAAAGGCTTTTGTATAGGAATTAGAGAAGTAATTGGATCTAAGTACAGCTGGTGGTACTGTATTATGAAAAAAATTAACTTGATACACAGAAGTTTTGATGTACAACAAAACTTTGAAACACGAACGGACCAGCAACCCTAGTTCTAAATGGGTAATCCCGAGAATTTAATGGTGGTTGTAAACAAAATATGTGCCCTATTAAGTGCACAATTTGAGATTACAGCTGGCTTTGTCATACAACATACCCTTTTTTGCTACAATTAAGTATCAATTTATTATTGAGACAGCAATTCAAAATACTATCACGTATATCCTGGTTAGGGCAAAGGAGTTCATTGACGTTTTAGTCAGAAATGACGAAACTCGTATCACCTGCATATAAAACACTTTATACAGCTACTTTAACTAAGTAAGGGCAAATCATTGATATCCATTTAATTTGCACAGTTAAAATAGTAGAAGATATCCTGCTTTTATAATTCGTTCCATCATTTCACAGTATTATAATTTTCGACATATTATCGAATGCATTGTCAACTCGAGGGAGCATATGAGGAGTCGCTTTAAGGAACTCCATTTTACAAATTCTAAATTAATGGCTGAATTATTTGAAATATGATATAACGCCAATTTATTGCTCTCACGGGACTATTATTCTGAATGATATACCTCCATCAACTACGTAAAAAACTACACAGCTCTCAGCTCCGTGTTTTCATATACCTCGGAGATGCTTCAATGGAATACTCCAAATTTCAACAGCCATGACCCATTTTCTATTTTTTTAGGATCGTGTGTAATCAATTAGTGTCAAATAAATTTTGCTCTCCTATTTCCAACGGGTTGCAAAAACCTTAACTCTGTTTAAGGAGCAAGACAACAATGAAAACAATGCCCTCATAGAAGAAGAGGGAAAACTTCGTCCTAAAAAAATCTAATAAGCCTAGTTTTAAACTCGTTTCACTTACATCGATTTTCTTTGGCCTCATTGTACTAGATTCCTGTTAAGTGAAAATTTTATTTCTGCAAACAATTTTCATAACATCCTTCACCATTCATCGCGGAGGATGAAAACATCTTGCATACCTTTATCAATTTCACTCGACCTCTGAAAAAAATATCAACAATAACGACATATCCTTCAAAATCCTGCTCTGGGAAGGATAGAATACGGAAAAATATTTGTGAGCGAGCGCTAGCGTGCTTGATCAAATATTATTTTAAGGGATCATCATAATTTGCCATATTATGCTATCGCTATCATCGAGAGAGTTCGGCTCAAAATGGGATGATGAAATGTAAAGAAATAAACTGTACCAGGGGAAGTCGCTTGAACTTAAAGCTCAAAATGATAGTATGTTTGCGTCCCCGGTAAGTAACTAAGAGCCAGATTAAAACTAATTTAGGGGTTTCTCGAGCAATAACATCCAGATGCAAGCATTTAGAGAGCCCATCCCACGAACAAAAGGTTTTCCGAGGAAACCCCGCAAGCAAGAAAACCAGATAAAGCAACCTTCGAAAGCCGTTTGCTTTTGCAGACGAGACGAAAAGGAGCAATAAGCGAAAACTCAGGACGAGGAGGGAAAAAAAGGAAAAACAAAACAAAGCCTTCTTCCCACCGCGGTATGCGAGCATTCTTTCAAACCGAAGATCGGAGTTCGATGGCGATGTGGTAGTCAAGCTGAGAAGCTGCAGGTCCACAATAAGAGGGGGGGGGGGAGGAGTTGAGTGAGGGGGTTGTGGAGAGTCGAGAGTGGGGGTGGTTGAAGTGAAAGGGAGGAGGGTTGTAAGGGTGCAAGGCAGAGCGGCTTGGGAAGGTCCTTGGGTGGGGTGGTGGTGGTGGAATCCAATGTGAAAGGGGGCTGAGGGAGGAGAGGGACAGCACGGAGGTAGGGTGGAGGGGGGCTGGCCTGGCTGGATAACTCGAGTGGAGTAGTGTGGGGATTCGGACGGGAGAAATGCTAAAATACGTCCAATGGTTCTGTAAAAGACGCCTGCTCAATTTGCACACAAAGGAGTGTCCCAGTATTGGAAGTTGGGGGATGGGGGGGGGGAGTAGAAGCTGGCTGTAGGAGGGGGAGGGAACGATGGGGGGGGGGACAGAGGACACGGTGGGGCTGTGTTCGGTGGGGACGGGAGGGGGTGGTGGCGGATAAGATGAGGGGGCTGGGTTAGACGGGCAAGATAGGAACGGACTCGCCTACTGGACGGCTCTGGGGGCGTGACGACCGTGCTTACTCACTTATCGGGAGTCATTTCAAAACTGGAATCTATCGACTCATGCAAGGTGCTCGCGGTAAACTTTTCCGTTAAATGTTTCATAAAAATTTTGTCAAATAACGCTCTGAGCTCTGCGGCACAGAACGTTTCATAATTCAGGTTCTGATGGTAATATTTAATCGTGAGCAATCATATCTTTATAATATATTAAGTCAGAGTTTAATAAAAAGATTATATGCTAATATAAAAAGAACTGTAATATAAAAAGGTTCATAAAAAAGGTTTCAGCGGGAAGGTTTTATCTTTAGCAAGCCTATTTAAAAAAAATAGTTTATTAAAGCATGTTTTTCAGGGAGAAATATTCCGTAAACATTTTTGCTCCAATTTATAAACTAATGTCACTGAAATAGAAACAGTTCTATTTCATAAAACGTTTGATGAAACCAGGCTTTAAATGGAAATTTTATTCACAATCAAGTGCAATTCAAGTGCAATTCACCGAAATTTGCTGTTCTAAAATTATTTTTCTCTAATGCTAAAAGGAAAATTTTAACGTGAGAGATAAGCACTAGATATTGTGTGGATTTTGATTTTCCTAAGTGAATTTTAGACTGGCTCTAAAAATGAATAATATTAGAAAACGCATGAACACTTTGGTGCGTGACTGATACCGTGGGCAACCGTTATTTCCTACATTAAACTGACTTAACAATTCCACCAGACTAAATATATTTAGGTTCACGAAGAAAGGCAGATAGAATCTAATCATGTTTTCCCAAAGAAAGCCTCGAAGAAAGTTTTGACATATTGAAATATAGTTTTCATAATAATCTTTGGAATATAAGATAAAAGATAAGATGAATGGTGCATACATAAGGTTAAAAGATTTAGCTGTTTATCACGTAGAATATACTTAAATTAAGGGTAAATGTTATAATTAGGCCGACTCCATGAAAGCCACCTTAAAGTTATTCAGCCAAAATCATGGATAGGAGATCATAATTATCAATTGATAATTACAGGCAATCACAATAATCTGATGGTTTTGTCAGATAAAGAATATTATTAGTAACAAATTGACATACAGGAGCAGAAAGCGATAAAAAAGTTTGCTTTTCGACACGGGTTTATTATCCCGACCATGTTTTCAACGAATAACAGTCGCTATTATTAAACGAATAACCAACGAAATCAAGACCGGGTTGAAACAAATTCATGGGTAAAGCAAAAAGCTTAACTGTTAATGAGGTAATGTTGCTCTTCCACAAAATTATAACCTGATACGTAAGAGGTAGATAGAATATGTTACTCATATCGATGCAGCAATGCAGTTTATAGATCGCTCGGAGGGGAACTGAACGCCATAATAAAGTAGGTACCTATCTAAAATGCATAAAAACGTAGTTCCTAACGTGTGCGTGATACGGTGCCCGAAGGACGATAATTATCTATTCAGAATACCTCGAGTTACCGAGAGGGAATCCACATTACTTTTTGAGCTCTCTCGAACCCGCGGGACAAAAATATCGAGACGAAGGAACGTTCACACCAAATATCTGAGGGAGATGTCTGCCCCGAGATACACAAGTTGTCGGGAGGCAGCAGGCAGGGCACTCTGGTATGGAAATTCACGGTTGCACACGGTTGGCTCGCATGATTCCTCCCCAGAGAAGAGGAAGAAGATAGCGAAAGAAGGTTGGACTGATGGCCGGGGAGGTAGAGGGTAGTGACTATGGGGAGTGAGAGTGAGAGAGAGGCAAAGACAAAGGGAAGAAGAGTGGAGGCTGTGGTTTAAATTATAAATACCACAATGAAGTGGAGGTTGAGAGGGAGAGAGGTTGGAGGGAGGGAAGGGGTGACCCAAACTGTACCTTGAGGTCGAGGGAACAAGGGTGTTTATTCATTCCTTCTCCCGCGGTTCCCCCCCTTCATCCCATCCACCCACCCACCCGCTGCCGTCCCCGTGGGCCCGTCCCATCATAGCCGCCCGTCCCAGACACGGACCGGCCCCACCACGAGCGAGCAAGAGTCGTGAGGTGGTCCTCGGTGTAGCTATGGGTGCTGAATGATAATATCTTTGGGCAGAAAGGGTAAGGCTCGGCTCATGCCTTCTCGTTCTCTCCCTCTCTCACTCCTCCCCTCTCCATCTACCTCCGTGAGCTCCTACCTCCCTCTACACTTATTTCTCTTCATAAAAAAGTTGTAGATGGAAGGAAAGCGAATGGGCGCCTTGAAATAAACGCAACATTTTAAACGTTCGAAATGAAAATTCCGTGTCATTCGACTGGGAAAAACGTGGACATTTTTTTTAAACGATTTGGGTTTAATCGATTTTCAACTAATTAAAATAGAAATTGAAAATTACAATGATTTAATTGGAAGAGAAGGTTGCTGTCTGGACCATTCTACAAAAGTTTAAGAAATAAACTGGCGATGACCCGTGTACGGAGTATAGCATTATTCACCGCCAAACCATGGACATAAGGGGAGAGAGAGGGCAAATAATTTAAGCATTCGAAATGTGGATACGGAGGAAAATGGAAAGGGTGAGATGGGATGGAGTTAGAAATGAATAATTTTTGAGAATATGTGGTGAAGAAAGGCAATTGATATAAAATATAAGAAGGTAAAAGTAATTGGCTGGGTCATTGGATGAGGAGAGAATAGTTGACGAAGATAGCAATTGAGACTTCCCTTATCGAGGACAGCAGTAGAGGGCAAATTTTGGGTATTCCTTAGGAAGACCTTTCTCCGACAGCTAATTTAGAAAACACAGATTCAGGAATAGGAACTCTAATGAAAATAGACACTACGTCGAAGCCGATGAGGTCTGATTTTAATGAATTTAAAGTTTTGATGATCTAAACGAAGTGAGAGGAATATTGAAATACGATTCAGTCTGACCAATAAACGGTTGAATTGATCTTACTAGATGCTTCGCCAGTTTCTTCGTAGGAGATACAGTCGTACTGGCGATAGGCCTCAGACGAGCGCATTCCTAGTGTATTTTTGGATACCCGTAGAACCGTGGTGTTTTTGAAACTGTGGAAATTATATTTATTTTATCGCACTCCGGAATTTCTGAATTTTTTATTAGATCTCTCGCACGCCCTAATTTTTTCGTGAGATCTATTTGTAATATTCGATATGCTGGCTCCTGAAGCAAGCCAGATGCTCTTCTTCATACATATCTGTCGGCATTATTACTGTGGCGTTTCCTTTATCTGCAGACAAAATTTAAATCTCTTCATTTCAGCTCAATTCTTTTAAAGCCTTTCTCTCTTGAAAGAAATAACCGCCAAGTCAGCTAGATATGTAACGTTACCCTACATCGTTGGAATCATTGATCGTATTGGAAGAATTAGAAGAAATACGACATCATTTACCACTTTAATACCGGAGTGAGGATACATACGCGACATTCTTCCTGAAGCAAAAGACCAGCTCCCAAATCTAATATACGAAGGCGTATACGAAATCCCGTGTAGTTGTGGAAGAATGTACGTAGGAGAATCTGGCCGCTCAGTGAGTGAACGTATCAAGGAGTATGTAAGGGCGATAAGGAACAGAGATTGGTACCACAATAACATCGCGGAACATATATGTCTAGAGGGAACGCACACTATGTGGTTATATGAGACTAAAAATTTGTCTAAAGAAATTTAATATTTTCCACGACTAATCCGTGAAGCAATTAACATACATAAGAAACCGAAAAATATAAACAGAGACAATGGGTACCAACTTCCATACGTATGGGAATCAAAATGTTGCAACCGCCAAATATATCTATGTACATACTCCAGCAGATTAATACAGTTTACCTGACGAAGCCGGCAGGAGGGTCAGCGAAAGCTCACGCTTTATAAAAAATATACCCACACAATGTTACCGATAGCAAGAATTTAAATCATGCAACACACTGAAAATCTAAAATCAAAACTGTTTTAGGATATTCCGAAGATATTTAATGTATTTAACATTCAGCAATATGACCACTATTTCTTCCGATGACACGCTATAAATACGTCTACGCTTACCGATCGTTCAGTACGAGCTGTAAAAAAATTAGAAAATAATGAGTCTTATTTTTGTGTTTCAATTTCTGACTTTGCACTGACTGTGAGTTGAACCGAGAGATGCAGAAATTTTGAGGATCAAAAATCCCGTCCTGAATTCTTTCTTCGCACTTCACGCGTCTTAGCAATAATGGAGTGCTCGGAATTTTATTTTAAAACCACGGCTAAATTAATAAGCGCATTCAACCCACATATCGTTTTTATTAGTGAGGGTAGAGAAATGACTTACAAAGAGTTTAATATGGAGTGTTGCGATTTATTTTACAGAAACTGAGAAAAGAGGACCTTATGGCTATTTTGTGTTATTCCTTGAGCATAATTTGTACCACTGCGAAAGGACGGTAGTTTTACTTCCATTAAACGAACAGGCATTACTTATATAGTCAGGGGAGGTGACCTTCAACTAAGGTCATTTTTGCATTATAAAACCGAGGGTTATATATAAAAAAAGTTGGTTAAGAGTGAAGTGGTTAGGCTAGAAGCGATGGCGGAAGAAGTGGTTAAGTTTTAAAGACGTATAGAGGGCGATGGGAGGAAAGACAGAAGAGCAAAGGGAAAGGGGGTTGAGGCCTTTTGGGGAAGGGGGTGAGAGTTAGGGGTCGGGGGGGTTGGCGAGGGAGGTTGGTGGTGCTTTCTCATGAGAAGGACACACGAAAATAATCTCCTTTGCGGCCTGAATGGTGTCCGGTGGTACCGCTTTTGGGAGTCACGTCGCGGGGTCACGAAAGGTTTTTTTTTGGGTCCTCTCTCGAGTGCCCGTGCGTTTAAACGGGTGATGGCGTGCGGGAAGGGTTCGTGGGATGAGAGGAGAAACGGGAGGGGGGAAGAGGCACCCACGGCTGTATGATGTGGAGTGGGAGGATTCGTTCTGTGGATGCGTGACTCAACGACCGCGTTAAGATTTAGAATGTGAATATTTAGACGGTGGGGCGCAAGGAATGGTCGGGATGAATAGGATAATGCCCTTCGACTGGCAGCATTGTTAACTATCTAAATTCATAAGGGAGCAGTATTTTCCTCGTAGAGAATGAGAATACCTCAGGCATATATTTAACGGTCAAATATAATACACGACATCTTATGGAGATCCGTAAAAACAATTCAGTCGTTGTCCAATGTGTTTAGCATTGGAAGAGGTTCATTATGTAAAATCGTGGCATCAAAAACACTACATGAAAAACGTTTTCCGGAAATCCTATTTTTTAACGTTTAAAAAAAACTGTGATTACAATTTTACTTGTCTCATTAAATAATAGGAACCCAGGTAAACTAACGTCATATTTGCCAAGTAACTTTTGAAGGTTTTTCATATTAGTAAGTGCGTCGCGTCGTGAGGCAAAAATTTACGTAATACTGCAAAACCAAGAGGCTTATAAAGCCAGGATTTCTGTTTACAATAATCAACTATATATTTAACAATTAGCTAGATAATAAATTATAACAGAGAACCTTGCACATATACCTATTATCGATGTATAGATTCGTATTCATTGTGCTGACCATGTGTTCAAAATTCCGTCCACCAATGATGTTGCTTGTAATTATCATTGGATCACTTTAAATTGGTGTATTTTAGGCACTAAACATTAAGATGAATTTTGAGGATATTCGGACTTGCCACGGTATAGTCTTTACGAAGTCACCCGTAAATGCGCATGAGTGCACATTCCAATTACGAAAATGTTCCCCTGTGAAATACAGCAAATATTAAGATCTCCGTGTTCGATTTATACTCCTCTCGTACCAAGATTCAGGTAAATACATTTTTTTAAATACAGATCTACCATGGCGAGTCAACTGAGATCGTTCAAAATTTTCTCTGAACTTACGATAACTATGGTATTTAAAATAAATAGAAATTTTACATCAAAAAGAAAAATGGGGCGAGGCACCCTGAGATACTTAAGGAAATAGCAACGGTACAGAACTCGCAAGACACTATTCAGTAATTAGGGGAGGGCGTTAAACGTAATGTCACAAAGACATCAGTCTGGCTGATTATTCATATCCTTGCAAATAAAAGGGGTTCGCTAACGCAGCCAATCGGTACATGAAGGATGTGAATTGTACTACCTTTCAATAATATGGTTTTTTAAGCGATTCAATTGAATTTAAAAATACGGGCCAGGAAGCTTAACTGACTTACATAATAACTGAGAAATACTTAATACTTAATAAATATGAAAAAGCATTTTGCAATACTTATCCCTACCCCCAAACAGCCTCCAACGATAGGAAATTCCGGCGTATGTTCACAACTTATTCTTTCAGGGTTATTTTCTTACAAAACAATGTGTGAAGACAGTCAAATTTGTATGCTGGCAAAGCTTAGCAATACAGAGAAAGGTTTTACGATAAAGTATTAGGATACATAATTAGTTTTTGCGTAGCATTTGACATCCAGTTCATATTCATTCAAACCCACAGTATGATTCGGGTCAGCGTACAGAATAGTTGACCTGAGCGATGGGTAGAAGGAACGCCGACAGAGATCTGCGTATTCAATAGCTATTGAAGTAATTCAGTCACGCCACAAATACGTGATTACCAGTTGTTGAACACGTTGCTATCCCATTCATTCCCCAAATCGAGATATTGGTTACAAAGCATGGAGGTGATTCTGCCCCATGATGCGCGGTTCACGTCCATGTAATCTCAATGAGATAATTCCTTCCCCTAGGCAATCCATTGGCAACCACTCTTTTCATAATTTCCCACGTTTACGACCAATCCAAAATATTACAAAAAAAGAGATCCGTCAAGTGCTTCATTTCAGCATTTGATAGCTCATTAAGGTCCATTGTAACTGCGTCAACGTGTTTGAGAATGGCGCACTGATTGAAAATGAACCTACTGCAATCACCTCGATCACTATCATGTTAATGAACCCACTCCGAGCGGCCTCATCTCATTCAGCCGGTACCTACACCCCTTCGGATAATTGCTTTCGCCCGCGCGTTATTTACCAATCGATCGTTGAAATGCGATGAGCGAAGCAGTTTTTTTGTTTTCAAGAGCCAAGGGAATCGTCACGCCCTCACAAACATCTTCTTCCGCTACGTTGAGGGACGCCCTAATAATGGAAGCGATGACGTGGCCATAATGGCGCTACGCTCATGCTTACGATTCGTCAGAGATCGTAACAGCCAGCCAATCAAAGAGAGGGGTGACGCACCCTTTTCGCCGTACAAAGGATGGTGATGGTCATCCAGATGATTCTATCGACGCGTAAAATTTGACTGTTTGCTGCGACGAAAAACACGCCAAAAAATGCGATGAGCTGGGATTTGAGAATATCCTGCGGGTATCTCAGTTTCTGCAAATTAATATGGTTTCATTCTCTACGTCAAATTGTATGAGCAGAAAAATGTTAAAACTTGATTTAAAAATTGGTAAAAAAAAGATTTACATTTCGGTATTGACATGACCTCGACGAGAAATCGTGATGCAAAGGCAAAAAGCACAATTTTGGGGAAAAATGAGCAATAAGTGAGAACGCTCATTAAGTATATTTATGTTCTCAAGCTTATCACAAACTGGCAAGACATATTTAGCAATCATTAAATTAATTCCTAAAACAAAAACAAATAGCTCTCTGGTCATAACTTACTGATTTATGCGTAAATTAACATTAATATTCCAGTTCAGTAGTGGGTGCATAGGTAGAGCAGCCTTAACCAGGGGAAAAATCTCCAATTCAAACTTTTCCACGTTAATTTTACGGAAGGACATGGTGCTGTATTAGTATCAGCATTACGGTTAGAAGGCATGGTATAAAATTGGCAGATAAAACAACTCGAACTTAAGTCTACTATCACAAAAAAAGAATTGACCGCTATCGTATGAGATTTTCTGTGAAGGACTATACCTATACTTCATATGTTTCCAGAGCTGGTGGATCTCTAAAATAATATCCTAAGAAAACAAAAATATTGATTGATGCTTCTCGCGCTCAAGGTTCCGACTAAATACTTCACTTAAGATATTGCCAAATGTGAAGGACCGGAGACCAACGACCCCACATGAATTTCTCAAATTAAAAAAACGACGCTGAGAAAGAAGCAAAGTAGGTAGCTGTCGCTAATCGAAAACCAATGAGCCGTCAGGAGAAAATTACAGGAGGGCTATGAAGTGGAGAGAACTTAAAGCGAGGAGAGGAAACGAACGAGAAGATAAGGAGAGGACGAGAAAGGAGAAATTTAAGGAAAGGATGTGACTGAAAATTGGCGAATAGGAAGGGAGAAGAAGAGGGGTTGGATTGGAGATGAGACTGGAAGATGGGTGAAGGAGAGACCGCTTTAATAACATTGTTAACGCTTCACTTGTTTCCATCTATTCGCTGAACCGAACGGAGGGAAGAATGGGGTAGTAACAGTGATGCATCGGTTGCGATGTAACGAAAGGGGAGGATTCTCGGAAGAGGGACCCTGAGACAAAAGGGGGAGGATCAAGGGGGGGCGGGAGGCCCACAGGGCCGGCGAGACGATGCGCTAATGAAAATCGAAGGGAGAACTCCCTACCCCCCGTGGTCGGCAAGTCTTACCGCCGCCCCCAGTCCCCGAGTTCGCTTGGAAATGAATCCTTAAATATGGGCACAATGTACAGAACCCGTAATGGACAGACCGATGTGCATCCTCAGGATTTCATTATCAGATTTGTCAGGCTGCCATCTGCAGATCTAAAAAAAGTATTTCTGAGGAAAAGCAAATTGTAAGCTACACTGAGTTAACAGTAGCGCTAAAATGGAAGTTCCTCCGAGGATAAAAAATTTAATAAAGACCAATACTTCTACAAAGATATAGACTCCTCAGTTTAATCTTGGAAATGACGAGGTTTTTTAAATTCTCTCTCTCCAATGACAGTTTCGACCACCCAGGTAAAATAAGAGATTCCAACAAGAAAATAGATAAGTTAAAATATCCCAATTCCCCGGTACTATGAGCTACTACAACAGGTGCACGGAAAATATCCATGATTTTAAGTAAAGTCTTTGGGGTAAAGCATAACCATACTTTTTTCAATCACAATTACCCAAGATGACCTATAAGGTTCACTACTTTCTTTTTCACTTGCACAATTCCAGACCACACCAGAACCACAAAAAAATTCCGCAAAATATAATACAGCATAAATAAATTTGCGCAAATACATCTTTATTCATATTAACATTACTATTACTGTTTCCAAAACACCTCCTGCCACGCACCCGTGTGGATGCTCGCGGGGAACAACGTAGATTATCCAAAAGGGTAATCCAAAAAGATGGGGTAGGTGTAAAAGTTAAAAAAAAATCAATCTATGACACATCACTAAGCGCAAATCACTTGATGTGGAAATTAGTCACGCAAGTCATGGCGCTCATGTTCGGGGCATTAAACCTCAAGATGAAGGTAGTCTCAACAGCCAGCTTAAATATTTTATGAAACGCCACACAATTATCCTTCTCTTAATACTGTGAATACCTAGCGATCTCCCTCGTAAGTTTTAACTTCCCCGTCCGGTGTTGTCCGGCATGTTCTTTTTTGTGAATGAAATAAAATTATAAATTGTGAATCTAAAATGTTATTTCTTTTTCCCTGTGCATCGCAAGGCTCCAAAAGTAGGCTTACGAGGATAGAGTTGAGATTAAATAGAAAAAATTAAACCACACTGCTGTTTATTAATACGGATTCTCTAGTCCACATTAACATACGGCATGAATGTAAAAAATATAATTGATTTTTAATGGTAAGCAAATTGAAATAGATTCTAATCAAGTAATAATGAAATACAGCAGTTCTATGCATGTAGCGCTTTACTTCTTACATCATATCGTTCCGCAATAGAACCACGGAAAGACACCCATGAAATTAAAACATAGCATTAAAATGTAGCATCAATAAGACGCAATATATCAACGCAGTCTTTTCATAAGGGATTATAGAGAGTTCCGAAAAGTGAGCACACACCTGTGAAATAACTGAAGTCAATGGTTTGACTACTGATATTCTGACAATAAATTAAAAAAAAAAATGCCTGTTCAAGTACTGAAATCATTAGCACGAGATACTTATGGTGACACGGATAATGCAGATAATCCCTTTCAATGCTCCTCAACTTAACACGATCTTAAGGTGACGATAACAAAATGTTAATAGGGGAACATTGAACTTGTAAATCGCTTGCATGTAATTCTGTGAAAATCAGCTACTCCTAAATTCGAAAGTCCTACCTCTGCAATGAATAAAAAAATTTAAACTTTCCACTTTGAAAGTCCACTTCGCGTTTCAATGTTTCTTACTTTGATTTCAATAGAACTTTTTGTGTAACGGATTAAAACTTTATAACCGGCAGATTGCCATTTCATCGAGGAAAGTTCCATTACATTAAGCGGGACACGATATTCCATACCCAAGCCCTAGGTTAAGCAGTTGAACTCGATAAATGTATTCCTCTTAGCAGGTGTGGTGCAGTTAAAGATTTTTCCAGATGAATACAGGGAATTGATGCACAAGATAGGAAAGGATCCCAATGCACCATCGGCACCGCGGACTACCCCCGCCGATACACCACTCTCCACGTACGCACGCAAAAACCCACGGTGCTTCCCATCAGAAAGTTCCCTGGCCAAAAGAGGATGATCCGGAGAGGGACGCGGTTGGCTGAGGAAGGCCTCGGGACGAGGTGAAGTTAGGCAAGAAGTGGCGAGGAGGATGAAGCGGGGAGTGTGGGAGAGAAATTAAAAACTACGAGGGGTCGGAGATTACATTTTTGCCGGCCAGTCTTTCATGGCGAGGAACAGGAGGAGAGGGGTGGAGCGGGCATGAGAAATTGGGAGAAAAATAAAACTAGAGCACTTAACAAAAGAAGCGAGGTAGAGTGGAAGCGAGCGAGAAAGAAAAGGGAGGTTTGAAACGGGGTCGGGGGAAAATAGCCGAGTGGTGGGCGAAAATTCATTGGAGAGGAGGAGGTGGGCTATGGAAGCACGAGGATTTTTACACATTTTTTTTCTTTCCATGTGCGTGTAAAGAGGAAAATGAGAATGGGGGAGGGGGGGCCAGAATTCTTCGAGGAAAAAATTGCTGGGGGATGTAGGAGCATGGTAGCATGGGGGAGGTAGGAGTTCAAGTTAGACGAGTTGTGACTGGATTTTTTTTCTTTCAAGGGTGGGTTCAAGCGGAATAATAGCGGAAGGTAAACAGGGCACTGGCGAGAAGTAGTCTTTAAGTGCGAGGAGTAAAAAGAGGATTCGAGGGGTGTTTGGCGTGGGGGTTTGGCCGAGTGCGGTCTGCGGGGAAGGAATTAGCGGCCTACCCGAGGGTGAGAAAACGATGAAAGAGAGAAGGGTGGCTGCTGCGGGTGAAGAGGGATGGATACGGGGGAGGGTCATTAAAAGAATAAAAAAGAAAGGAAAGAAACTGCTTTTGATTCATAAAGGGGGGGACCCCCGTTCTTATTCGTGGAGCTTTATGAACGGTAACTGACGTGTATTGCCGTGATTTACGCGGCTGGCGGAGGGGTATGATTGCGTTTTTTTAATGAAACGTGTCTAAATACCGCATAAAACTTTGGGAATGTCTCGGAGAAAATTTCCTTTTACGCCATAGGGAATCATAAGTGTGAAATTTATGGAAGGTACATCCCCCAGCGGTTGGGGGATAAATTCTGTTTTCCAAGGTTTAAACGCCCTCCTCTTCAGTACGTAATACTACAAGTTATTGCAGCTGCTCCGATGTTTGCCGATGGACTACAGAATCTCAGCCGTCACATCTCTTCCTTGAAGACGCGCCAAAACTTAAGTGTCTTCCAGATTAAAGTACGTTCAAAATCGTTTATTCCCACCCGAATAACGGGATAGCACTGATGATTAAAACTCAAGCGACCGGCAAATAAGGCAAATTTTACAAATGAAAGGTAATTGACGTGCATTGCCGTGATTTGCGCGGCACGACTGAAGATTTTCTCAGCGTAATCTTAATGAAATGCGTCTAAATACCGAATTAAACTTTGGGAATGCCTCGGAAATTTTTTCTTCATCGGGAATCATAACTGTGAAATTAAAGAAAGACACATCTCGAGCATAATTCTAGCCGTGGCCGAATCTTTAAGCCAGCTTGGAGTGAGCATACGTGGCTTGAGCGTGACTCGGTAGATGAAGCACCCAAGCTCGCTCAGCAGGTCTGCTGAGTATCTCGCTATGTGCTTTGGCTGAGGTCAGATACTTTGGGCAACTGGCTTCGATATCCGGACAGGGTTAAGCCATCTTCGGAAAAGAAAGTTCGCTCAAGACCACCCGCGCGGGATTCAATGCCTTAAGCTCCCTCTACTACTGAATATTATACTTAACTGCGTCGAAGTTTGTCAATGGACTAAAGAATCACTCCTGTTATATCTATAATTTTATAAAACGCAAGGACTATTAGGTACATTCCTTACTAAAACATTGTCTTTCATTTCAATGTGTGCTATTGATTCTTTTTCCTCAAAGAATATGTAAGTAGCTGTTCCAATAGCTAAATAAATCGACATGGACGACTAAATTTATCCTCTAAAAAGATAGAATTCAAACATGTTAGGTGTATGGATATATTCCCATACAATGCTAAAATAAATTATAGCTAAATGTAAATAATTTTCATTAAGAAAGATAAAAACTCGTAAAATTTCACAGAATATGTTTATTGCTGCTGCAAAAATGGATATCATCACCTGATGATGTCCACTGTTGGATGAAACCGGTTATCATTAAACATATCCTGTGAAATTTTATAATTTTTTTATCTTTCTTAACGATTAGATTTCACAAAGTTGAGCCTGGTGTTATTGAATTCAGTAAATAATTTTCTATTTTCTTTCCACCCTGACTTTACCCCCCTAAGATACACCATTTTTTACTAATAAGCCGTTCATTACGCTTGTAACTGCTCCTTAAGTACAAAACAACATTAAGAGAATATTGCAACAAGCACGACTACATCGGCCAGAAAATAATCACTCGGTTTCCCACATGTGCCAGTTATTTCAAGTGAACATGGAGAAAAACGGATTTTAGCCCCAGGATTTTCAATTACAGGAAATGGAGCCGAGTAGATATTGAAGAGGTCGATCAAGCAAACATTTGTGACATAAAGGATATGGTTAGCCCCCTCTCCGTCCGCCTTCAGTTATGCCACTGGGCATATGACAATTATTTCTCTTTTATTAAAAAGTTTTTCCATGCGTTTAATATTACGTAACTCAATGTTTATTTAAGATTGAAGTCTTGTACTGCTATTCCATCACAGTTTCTCAAGAAAGAAAACTAAGATGAAAGCATAGTTATTTAAAGAAAACTAATTTCAGGTAATGCATATAATATATTGACGCTGTAAAGACCTTAGGCTCTAAAATTAAGCTCTGAGGGGATAGTATGTCATCAAAATGGAAAGCCATGGAATAATACCGAAGAGTATGCGAAAGCTACTCATAACCTAAGGATTGATATGTTAACGTAAATAGTTGTGTCTTAAATCTAATAGATTCACAATCAGTTTGGAGCAAAATTTCCTTCATACATCGCCTGTTCTGGGGAATCAAAGATTAATTATGTACACTGATTATTTCCAGAAAAAGTCACGGTGTGTATGTATATTGAATATACACATTACTAAAGCCAGAAATAACTATTATGCCAGTGCCATGGAATAACCTGAGCCATCCTATGCGTTACAATATTTTCACTGTGACACGACAAAATAGTCGAGCTCTAAAACGCATAACTAAATCCACTCGGCATTCTTAAGAAAAAAAACTCTGCCATCCCATATCGATGCTTCATTGTTCAAACAGTTCCACATAATCTCTTGAGCCTTCTCCGTGCCCTATTCACCCCGCTTCTTCTGTCCCTACGAGTATAACTAAAAGAATGACTTTGAGAAGAGAGAGAGAGAGATTAGAAGGGGGATGGAGACGGCTCAAAAGTCAACGTCGTTAAGATGGGTAGGCGTCGGAAGCGCCATCTCCTTAGCGAATGAGCGGAGCGAGGAAAGGAAGGAAGGCCCGCAGAGTTAATGGCGTCTTGTGGGGATAAAGAAGAGGAAGCGGCTAACGGAAGGGGTGGGCAGGGCGTGGGAAAACAAAAGAAGCCGTCTCCTTAACAAAATCCTTCGGCAAACCGTCCCCCCCTTCCCTCTGCCACACACACCCTTCCTCCCTGTCTTGAGGGAGGAAGGGCGCTCTCCAACCCTAATTCCAGAGCTCCCTCCTGGAAAAACCACCCCTTTTCTCCCCAAACCCTCTCACCCAAAACATCCTCCGGTCTCAACCCGCTAACACCCTTCATTACTAATCAGGGCTAATACCCCCTCCGGCGAACCGCCATCAAATTACTCGACGGAGGAGAAGAAGATTCGGGGGACCCAAGGAGGTTTGGAGCTGCGGGAACAGATTAAGGGATGAAGGAGAGAGGAGGAGGAGGGGGCGGGGGTAATTTGGGCGAATGGCAGGTGGTGTGGGGAGGGGGATGAAAGAGGAGAAGAGAAAGCGGAGCGGAGGGTGTTGAAGAGCGTAGGGTCTCCGTAGGGGGCTGAAGACTACTACAGGGCGAAATTAAGACCGATCGCTCTCCTAGTTTGAACCTTGACTTCCCAGAGGCACGGCACATGTTGCGCACCTAAGCTTCTATCGAGGAAACACAAAACTCGTAATTAAAATAGGCTATAATGCGCTGACCATCGAGGTGGACTTGGGAAAATATAATGACCTAATTAGAGTACGCGGATAACAATTTTCGCCCCAGGTGGAAAAGTCTCAACTACATGATAGTTGGTCGACATCGAATTGCAGGTTTTAGTATAGCATTTAGTTACGCCAACAGGTAAGCCCGTCTACCTTTTGGCCCTCAATCTAAAGCAATGTAAAACATTCATGCCCGAGGCGAGATTTAAACTTGAAACATTCGGAATGCCAAGCTGGTTAGTTGCCACTCGAAACACCATAGTCGACGCCTTAGTAGTAGTAAAAGTAGTACTTTATTTTAGCATGCTTCGACTGCTAAGGTCTTTTCACGGTTATTGTTAACCTCTCGTAAACAGGGGAAAAACAACTCGGACGATTACTGGGTTCACCCCTCTGAATTCAGGCTGATCCAAACGATTCAAAACTTCGGTGATTCTAAAATCGTGGAAGATTTTAAATTTAAATCGTGGCTGGCGTTGCCCTCGACACTTCACAAAGTATTGTCGATTATCATCGGTTTGAGTCTTAGTGAGGGACATTTCACGAGCGTAGTGGAAGAATTTCAGAGGGAGTTAAAAAATAGTAATTTAAGAATCTTGAGCATAAAACCTGAGAAAGCACGTGAAGTAATCATAAATTTTAATTTAAATAGCACCCGAGAAGAAAAAGCTTTTTGGATTATATTTCTAGCTATGAGAAAATGCCCGAATTCGTGACTGCATTTTTGCCCGTGCAGTAGATGATTCATCAATATGACGATGCACTGTCCCTGAAATGAGGCGAGGAAGCCATGCGGTGTGCAACCTCATACCAGTGGCTATTCCTAAGACCAATACTTCATCAATATGGGTATAAAATAAGCAACCACGTCCTTTTTTACAAGGATTATTAATAGTCTCCTCTGACTATTATTTATAAATAGAGAAAAATAAACGCTAATGAATTGAAGCTTTTAATTCTGATGGACTGCTGAAAGTTATATTTTACCTGTACTTGATAAGTGGAGTATATATTTCACATCAAGCATCAAGTGGCAATGAATAACTCGATAATAAATTCAATTTTTCTCACCGATGACCCCTTCTTCTATGTCAAAAACGCATGCTTCTCAGCTGGCTATCCAAACAGTAATTTTGAAACGGTGAAAATATTATAAGACCAGTAAGTGGAAATCCATAATGTAAAAATCATTTGATATGAATGGGATTTGATCGCATTGTGTTATTTTGTTCCGGTGCGCAGGACTGCTCACATTCTTCTTTGCGGCAATTTACGAGGATTTTTTTCTTTGTACAAATGTTATTCATAAAGGTTTGTCTTCAAACAAGAAGCTTTATTCCCGCTTTAAGGGAATACCAAGGGAGATATCATTAATTAAGCATCCTCGGACTCAGATTACAGTTTCATATTTCGTGATAGGAGTGTAAAGCATTTTTTTTCTCCTACAGAACTAGATCCCCTCTGATTACTTGTACATGATTATCTGCTCATGAAGGCGTCGGGTAAATTTGATAGGTGCTGTGGGCTAGCCAGGAAGACACGGGAAAGTTTCGCCGCGTTGGAGGCAAGGAATTATGGTAGAATACACCGAGATAGAGAGATCCCCAAAAAGAGCGGAGGAAATTAGGGTAAGGGGAGGGGGACGAGGAGAGCAGAGTAAGAGGGGAAATATAAAGGAGGAAAAACGTTGAATGGTGAGGGGCGGGAAGGAGTTTTAGGGCAATGAGGGGGTTGAGAAGAGCGCTACACAAGCCAGGGCCAGGGTGGGATTACCCAGGGCCAGGGTAGGAAAGGCTAAGTGATGAACGCTACAAAATAAACAGAGAAATGTTAAGGTCACCGAGCGTGGGATCCTAAACAAAACCTCTAATTTATTTTATTGCTACTTCATGTACCTTCCCATAAACCAACTAGCTAAAACGTCATACAGAACGAAGACGCTTGTCGTTCTTAAATTCATAATACACGTTTTGTAACCTGAGAAAGAAATAGGATAAGTAGGAATCCAATCAAGAGTACACCAAACCAATAGAGCTTGTTTTTTCTCTTCCAGGTATCTAGAGATGGATCACCATTTCCTCTGCCCCTAATTACAGAGGCTATGTATTTTTTCTTTTGGCCCTACAGCATTTTTCCATTTTTCTAAAACACAGTTCATTGATATCTCATGACCTGATCGTTATATATGGTTGGCAGGAATTACTAAATGGAATATCATGATAGAAGAAGAATTAAAAAAACTTCAGTAATAAAACTTCACAATACTGTTAATTAAGAGTGAAAATGATTTCGTCAGCTATGGTATCATTTTAGTAAAATTGTGTATCTTTACCTGAAGATATGCGAGTACAGTAAAATCTTGGATTGCAAGCATAATTCATTCCGGAAACGTGCTTGTAATCCAAGGAGCTCGAATGGCATATGTAATTTCACCACGATAAATTATGATAACTAAAAGTATTCGTTCCACAACCCAATAATACTCATATAAAAATGATTAATACAAAATAATAAGGTAAATTATAACAGCAATGACCACGTGACGCTCGGCAAACGAAGCATATTCGAGAACTACCTACTCGCATTGCAAGACCTCGCTCGTATATCAAGCAAAATTCTTGAAACAAGTTAGATCGTCTTGTAAAATACTCGCAGACCAAGTTACTCGCAATACAAGGTTTTACCGTACTCCGATAGTAGTATCTATTTAACAGTTTTGTGGTTTTATCTCCCTTAATACTCCTCTAAATCTATGCACGTGCTGCCGACGAATCAGGAAGTCGGAGAGAAGAAAATATTCGCCAAGTTGTAGGCAATGAGGCAAGAGAATAGAGAGATAACCAAAATGAGCGAGGGGCAATTAGGGGGAACGGGAGGAGAGGGGAGAAGACGATTACGGTGGAAGAGGGGAAAATAAAGGGTTATAAAAAATAAGTTGAACGGTGGTGGGCGGGAAAGGGTTTCAGGGTGAGAAGGGGTGGGTGGTTTTCGGCGCAGAAGCGAGGAGTAGAGGGCAGGGCGAGATTAAAAGGGGTAGGGTGGGGGAGAGGGGGGGTGCCGGTGGGGAGCGGAAGAAGGCGTGGATGTGTATACGGAGGAAGTCGCTTGTTTCACGCTAACCCAACCACTGCGGCGCACTCTCCACCTCCAAGCAACCCCCGCCACTTCCCCCCGCAGCACTCCTCCACTCCCCCCCACCCGCCCCCCCTCTGGCCTGCCCCCGACGCCTCGTTCCCTATTTCTCTTCGTTACCGTGGCGACGCTAATTGTCCTTCCGCGGCGGCGCAGGCGTCTACTAAGTGGGGGATGGGGGAGAGGAAATAAGGGGGAAGGTTTTCTGTGTGGAGGTCTTTCGGTTGGGGAGAAGGAGAATGGAGGTTCCTGATTGGATGGGAAATTTAGTGGGAATGAACCCCAATTGGGGATTGGGAGAAAGAGAGAGAGATAAAGGAAGAAATGAAGAGAGGTCTCGAAATGAGCAGAGGAAGGTCAGGGGGGGGGGAGGTTGAGAGAGAAGGGAACCGCAGATGGGTTGGAGGAAGGGGGCGAAAGACGGAAAATAAGGAGGCGGGCACTTATCTCAATCAAGTCTTAAGGGCGAATTGATTTTGGGGAGAGCCTTGATTGATGCGGGATTGAAAATAAATTTTCATTTACCCAGGGCACTCTCTCTCTCTCTCTCCCTCTCTCTCTCTCTTCCATTGTATTTTTTCTTTCGTTTGGGCAGCCGTAAATAAGTTTAAGGAGTGAGTGAGAGGGAATTTAATTAAGACCTATCCCATCGGTTCAACTAACGGGAAAGGAGGGGCAATATCTCTCTCTCTCTAAAGAGGTTGTTGGAAGAAAACGAGAAGTATTGTCTTGAGGAAATTGAAAATTATTCAGTCGCCATTGCAAGGTCTTATTTTTTTTCCCTGCCATTAAGTATCATTTCACAGTTCGGTTCGATTTTCTCATTGAAGCCGTATCCGCATAACGATGACAGTAGGTTTTTTAAACGGCCCATTTGTTTTCAATGAGCTCAGGGAAAATCCTTTCTTCCCACTTAAAAAGACTCATATTATTAAGAGACGCCTATTCATTTATCCATCAGGACTATTTTCGCCTAAGTATGCTAATTTTTCTAACATGAAGATAACGCCGGAAATCTTGAACGTCTATCTTTTGAAAACTGTTATCATTAACACAGGCACAATTAATTGAAAGCCGCTCATGCATAGTTACAGCAATTTGAATAAAGTAAGCAAATGACTTTATGGACATGATGCACCCAGAAAAGTGAAACCGTTCTGGGTTATTTTATAAGTCTGCAAGTTAACACGTGAACTCATTCTGATGTAAGATGAATTATATGGTTGACTGTATGACGGAAGCAGATGGCTTAGAAATTGAAAGGGTTAAAGTTATGAATCAAAAATGAAATACAGAGGTGATTTTCTTTGGTAAGCTCCACCATGAAGACTTTTTTTTGGAAAAGCAGTTCTTTTTGGTGACTGCTATATTGCGCTGAAGATAGTGTCTTTTGGAAAAATTATGGATCCTTGAAACAGTCAACCATATACAAATAACTCAGAATAGCTGCTTGATATGATTAAGTACAAAATGACACGCATAGTCACGTGTGACAGAATGAACAACTTTTCCGTTTGTTTCCACCGTCATGTAAAAATCTACTAATCAATTATAGGAATATTTCAGTTCTTGAATAGTTTTGATTTTATCTATGCAAAATTAAGAATTCTATAACCGTAAGTTTACAGCATAAAATAGAAGATTTGGAAACCTTAGGGAAAGGAATACTTAGGGTAAATGTACCAAAAATTAACAGTATTCTTATTCTTAAAGAAATAAAAAAACATACATGTTAGTGAATCCTGTGGAAGAGCTAAAAGGGCAAGTAATGAAACTATTTTTAAAATTTCTCAATTTTTTTTGGCCTCTTCAGATTCGGTACTCCGACTATTTCGTGTGATGAACAATTACGAATGTATTCCACGAATAAGGGTTCGCAACCCTATAATATAAAAGAGTGGATATAGTCGATTAAACATTTTAAGGTGATGAAAACATGATCAGGAAAAATATAAAAATAATAGTCATAAAATATGGCACTGATACACACTAGATACTCCGAGAGTGATAACTAAAAACTATAATTCCTGCAAAAAATCAGCATTGATTAATACCACTTCATAAAGTGATATTTGAATAGATATATTGAATATTTTAAAAATGAAAATAACTTTGAAATACCACATGAACCTTATTATTTGGTACATCAGTTTTCGCATGCAATTGCATTTTATTGTACGATCATCATGCAGTGATTATGATGATACCGGATACATGACTGGTTTGACCAAAGAAAAAGTTTCAGCGGAATTAGAAAGTTTATTTTTATTTTCGTAACTCGGTCATTCCTCAAAGTAACGCCTGAAAACGTTAATCAAACATCAAACAGTATTAAATCTAGCTGAAACATAACTGAAGTAATTTTTTTGTCTATTTCAGTCCGTTCGAAGGAACTGCGAATCCCAGTACATCAGGGAGAACCCATGGAAACAACACCGTCTGGGGTCGGATGCAACAGAACCCGACGCCTCCGAAACGAGCCAAGAAGAGGTGGAGCGATTTATAATGGAGAAAAAATGAAGAATAAAAAATCCTGATGGGGGTGGGCACGGGGGGAGGAGGATATCAAAGGGAGGCAGCAGGATGGGAAGATGATGTAGGAGGCGGAGACAGGTTGCTATAGAGTGGAAGAAGAAGAAACGGGGGAGAAGAATGCAGGTGGAGGAGGGATGGGAGGAAGCGTGCATGGGATCCGGAGGCGGTCAGGTGGTATAAACTGCTTCCAGTGTTACTCAAAGCCCCGCCACCCCCTAATTCCCCCCCCTCTCCCCACTCTTCCTCCCTCCCGCCCTCAAATTGATTGGACGAGTGGGCACAAAAGGATTTTTTTGTTAAGAAGAGAGTGGAGGGGATGGGGGTGGGAAAGGGGCCACACCCTGCGACCAACACTGCATAAGAGGTCCCGGATCCACATCCTTCCCTCCTCTCCCACACTCCTGCCTCTTCATCCTCAGCACTCATCGTCTCTTCAGCCGACACGGAAGAGCGTCATGCGCCTTAAGTATTACCGTAGAAAAGTGGGCTGTAATAGAAAATAGGTAGCCGACACTCTGAAAATGATTCTTGTTTTCGTTATGTGAGATAAAACTACGCATGTTCACTTACCATTGGTTGCTGCGTTTGGTGGTTCGAGTCATTATCTATTGTTCTGACACCTTAACCAGATGCAACCACTAAACCTGAGAACATTCCGCCACAAACGTTTTACTCAGATTTTATTGGAGTAACAACAGATTCAAGACGTTACAGAATCTTTTTCAGTTCAAATATTCAATAAAGGTCTATGTCTCTTTCATATAAGAGTTAATTGATTTTGAATTAACGTAATTTAAGTGCTGTTGGAATAATATTTGCCTTGCATAATAATATGGCGAAAAATTATATAAAAACAATTCCTGGTGATGAGTAAATGGTTTTCGAATGCTTATCGTTGAAAAGTTACTCATATCTCCTTCGCCATTATGTATAATTTTAATGGTAAATAACGTACGCTATCTCATACGCCCATACTTTAGAGAGCACCTATGCGAGGTTTCAACTTCCGAAATGAAAAATGACGTAGTTACAGAACTTGAGACATTTTTTCGATTTCAGACCACTGTGCACAGGCTAGTTATCCAGATGCGATAATTATTATAGGTTCAAACTGTCTCTAAGTACAAAAAAGAGGCAGATGATTCTGAGCCTACCCAGTTTTCTACCACGCTTTGGTTCCCACTCGTTGACAAGTTAATGAACGTCTTACATTTCGTATGCGTCAATGAAATCGCATTCACAAGAATTTTTTTACCGTGGATCATCCACACAATACCAATTAAAATATGGGGGCTTGATTTTAGGTATACATTTCCATATTTTATGTAAGTACATCCATAGACTTCATACCTAGATTTTCCGGCTATTGCAGCTCATTTGTGGATACAAAACGGGAAAAATACCGAGCTCTGTGGTGGAGGTTTTAACCCTTCACCCGCTAGCCAAAAGCGACAGGTTCGAATTTCACATGGTTGGCTTTCTTATAGTACTTTCGAGTGTTCTCATTCAAGACATTTTACTGGCAGAAATTGAAACGGACTCTGGTCTATAAAATAAATATATAAGGATATGCAACATCCTTAAATTCCATCCACTAGTGCACGAAGAGGTATTTAGTATTAAACTGCGGTTATATGCACTCCAACTTCTGAAGTTACCTATATCGCACCATATAAATGATGCCCTAACACTGAAAGACAATCACTAAATCCCACTTCGAACAAAATGTCTACTCCCGAGATGAGATTCGAATTCGCGTCCTTTTGATTGCTTAGAAGTTTATTCGGCCGTCTCTTTAATGTGCCATTTGGCTTAGGATAATTCAGAGAACAGTAAATTTGAGCTCCGAGTAAGTAACATTGAAACGTTCTTCACAAGTTAAAAGCTGTACGCAGTGGAATAAAAACATGCCATACCATAAATATTGAATACAAGGTATTTCAAGAAATTGAGGAAATTCTTGGATGAAATCTGAAAGTGCACTAGGAAAATTGCCTGACTTGATGAAGGAAGGCGGCAACAAAAGCATCCTCAACTTCTATTAGCACCACTATTTCAAAGGAAATAAAGATGATGGATGATCCATAAAAGTAATCGATCGATGAGAAACATGAAAAAAGCCTATTCACGATCTTTTCATGAACGGAGGCCGAAGTAACTCGCGACTGAAATGCTTCACGCATTGAAAGGGAAATTGATCAATGGATCACCCGCTCAGTGCAATCCAGCGTCATCACGTGGCGTTACAAGGCATGAAACAAGAATCTGAATTAAGTTGGTGGAATGTTGGGTGATAGTTGGAGTAATTCCGAAGATAAGGAGAGTAAAATTCTGAGACGCACGTATTACTCTATGATAACCGTAAACTTTTGCAGTTGGCACACGGCACTGTGGTGATCTACGCCTACATTGTACTCAGAAAGCCACCTCTTGAATATATAGCAGGTGGTAGATTTTCACCAAACATGCGCTTCACTTGACGCGGTAAATTTTCAGGAACTTTTTTATTCTACGTGTATTGTAGGTAATTAGGCAGTACTTACATGCATTCATTGAAATATTAAAATTTCGAAGAGCAAAGCAGCAAGCGAGACGTGGTGTTCCTAGTGGTTAGCTAACTTAAGAAAAAAGCTTTGCACTGTGTTTCAACAAGGTTACATGCCGGAAAATCTATCATTGCAGCCTTTGGAACAACTGGTACAGTCTCATTTTCCGCGGAAATATAACAATTTAAAAACTCCTGGTTCGGCAGTCCAATTCTATAATTTTATATTTACGATCGAAAAGACAAAGCTATGTCGGGGTCCGCAAAATATTTTTGAGGCCGTCAGAAAATATTCGGCTTCCAACTTACGGGAACTATTTAGTGTAAAGGAACTATTGAGGAACTATTTAGTGGAACAGGAACTATATTACCCCATGAAAGAACAGTGATTCCCATCCCAATTGTTCAATTAGTTTTGTGACGACAATCAAATTACTGCTTCGGTCTTTTACATATCTTGTAGACCTCCGGCGTAAACGTTTTAAGTCGGCACAATAACGAACCTCGTACTAATACTGGCCACGTATTCCAAATTAGTGTAGTTACGTGCCGGACCATCCGAAGGCCACCTTGAATCCTTGGAACCACGGAACCCTTGATTGAGAGTTCTCAACCTCCTCTAAATTTAGGTCCAATCCAAAGTCAAATTTTCTACACCGTTTTCTCAATATTGCGTCAAAAGATCTTACTCAATCTCGCATATTTCCAAACACTATGATTTGCTATGTTTTGATTTCATGGTATGATGTTGCCATTACATGGTTGAAGATACTGCACTGTGCGCTGAAGATCTGTGTAACGATTTTTAGATTTGTTAATACATCATGATTTTAAGGACATTTAAGGAAGCCCCTCATTTGAATTAAGTAAGTTTTAAGCGAAGAATTTACATAAATAATGGGGGGTCGAATTCCATGCTATTTGCTGAAAACGACCGGAAGATTGATCGAATGTGAAAAATCAATTCCTCCAGATAGATGCAGAAATTTTGGATAATTTATATTATTTTCATTGCTTCTGCTTCATTTAAATTTTACTCAACTACAGTAAATTGATTCGGGATAGAGGAGTATATTGAGACACAGACTGCTGAGTACATTGAGACTGGTGGAAAATATGTTTCTTTCACCGGGGTAAGTTTCGTCCCGGGTCCCACACGCAACTTGATCTAGCGGGGTGAAATTTAAGTGGACTCAATTAAACAGGCATCCCCAGATAGCAGCTAATATAAATAATTTATTAATCCAAATGGTATGCATTGTTAACTATAGTTATCAGTAAACTGCGTTGGGGTGTTTCCTTCAACTCTATGGAATAGGGCAAACGTATGAACATTGAAAAGAATAGTTTCCATTCCCCTAATAAAGGGAACAAATTATTTCGGCCTACTGCCCAGTGGTTAATTTGTAACCGTTCCGAGTCTTCTGAGTTTCTTGATATCAGCAATTCTTTGAACATCAGATTGGTATGATGGACCCCAGACGGAGTGAATGGGTTAAGAGAGACGCACCTGAAGGCAAACACAATCATATGAGGGAATGTTTGACGATATCTCCAACTTGGGGAACCTAAGGTTGGGATCGAAGTATAATTATAGAGTGATGACGATATGATGCATATATAGTTTATCTTCCACTCATTTATACGTTTATACTCTTCAAATCTCGAGAGATGAGGAAGAAAATTCTTGGAGGATGAACAAGGTCATGAGGAAAAATAATCATGAAAATTAAAATGTAGAACAACATCAGCATTACCAAACGACCTATTAGTCACATGTTGGAACACTAAATGATGCATGCAATGACAGGATTGCCCAAGTTGGAGGAAAGTTAGGTGACTCACTGGCACTATTCCGAGGAGAATTTCTAACACTGCTCTCAATGTATTCATTTAATGAGAACCGTAAATTATCGCAGTTAGAACGCGCCGCTGCGGTAATGGGAGTAGCTGGACTGGCATTATTATCATCCCCAAAGAAGGAGAGAAAAGAAGAATTTGGTAGGAAAAAGCCTGAATAGTGCAGGCGGTAAAAAGAAGAGAAAAAAAGGGGAGGATACGGAGGAAGATACAGAATTGGAGCTGGATGCTGGTGGGAGTGGAAGTAGGTAAAGGCGTCCAGGGTGGGCACTTAAGTGGTGAGAGAGGGTTTAGTTCGCCACAATACCGCTTGAGGGAGAAATGGAAACGCCATTATTTCGGGGAAGACCCCAAAGAAGGGAATGGGTGGCCGCTGCTGCTGGAGGATAACACAAAAAAATTATATATGAGAAGAGGCGAACCCGTTTGCTTATTCTTATTCTTTGACGACCCCTTTTCTTCCTCCCCCGCTCTCTTACCGACGTTGTTCGCGTCATCCCCACACCCCCGGCCAACAATCCTTCTCTCTCCCATGGCTCTTTTGTCTACTAGATTCCCCACTCGGTAACTCGTGACCACATCCTGAAAGGGGAAATTGGAAAGTGAGCGAGACGAATAGAGATTGGCGTGTAGGAGGAGGTGCGTTCATGAAGACGGGGGGGAGTTGGTTCAAGTGTTGAGGAGGGTGGGGTGCCTGTGTGGGAGGCTTCGAGATGAATGAATGACTGTTGAGGAAGGGGTGGAGAGGGGGTGGGTGGTGGGAGAGGCTGTTGGGAGTGACGTGATGATGAGAGAATGAGCATAACGAGCGACCAAGAGGTCTTGAATGGGTCCCATGGGCTGGACTCTTCGCTTGAACTTTTTGTATTGTATTTTTGTGAGGCGATGAAGAATTGTGGGTGGATTTCTTTCTTTTCAATCCTCCACCCCTCGACTATCTTCACGGGACCGGGAGGGACGTGATCAAACGGACGCGCAGCGCATTCCAAGATGGAAGATTAAGACTGGGGGTAGGGACGTCCAGAATGGGGGATGGTGGCAGAATGCACATTAACATATTACCTGGCGACCAATGGAAAAAAGTGTAAGAACTTCCGAGGAAGGATTACGTGCGGCTAGGAATAAGTTAATTTCTACGGCCGAGGCATTCGAGATGAGCATAGATCGATAAGAGTCAAGGTACGATCCGTGACGTAGGCTTAACAATAAGATTTTATTTTAATTATTAAATTAGCACTTCCACAGGCAGGGTAAAAATATTTAATCATAATTTTTATCATGAAAAACTCATCGGTAATGAAGTACATATGTACCGAAGCTATCTGTGAATATACGATCAAGGCTGATGAAGATGGGCACAATCGATTGGAGGAAAGGTTTGATTTTGTCATATTGTCGTAGATAGATAATAGATTCACAAACAACCGGTTATTTTACAGGTAGGGGAAACGTAGAATTATAATTTTTTCACGGTGACGCGCTGCTCAGTAAAAAAGTGATCGTAAGCAGAATATCCTAAATAAAGTACTCTATTATAAGAGGTGTCTGCTAACAGCTAGAAACACAAGCCAGGAAGTAAGGGAGCTCTTCAATAAAACATCGGTAAAAATAATGAAAGATACCAAAGTGAAGAATTAAGTAGGAATGGAGCGGTTTGCTGATAGTAGAGCGGAGTGGATAGCTAAGGCACACAAATCTTTTCGCTTTGATGATTGCCGATAATGATGGCACTCCTCAGTAATGAAGCACTCTTCTACTGCAGCGATGGTTACTAGATCGGCTTAGTTATTATTTCCATGGAATGTAATTAGCAAATAATGCGTGCACATTATCGCCAGATGGGAATTTTCTCGCAAGATGATACGCACGTGGTATTATCAGGGATATCAAACTCATCAAATTGGGCCATGAAATTTTGTACAGTAAGCTCATTTAAAAAGATCCCCACATGTAAATTCCTATTTTCTACATAATGAAGGGTCTTCTTCATGATCTTTTTATTTCGAGGGGTTTCAATGACCCTTCACCTTCGCGACCTTATTTGAATGCAAATGGATAGCTCTAAATTTTTTATGTATTCGCAAAAAGCACAAATAAACTTAAGAAGAATATTATAATTGAAACTTAGCAATCCACAATTTCATATTTCTTAATTTATTTGGACAAGATTTGCTACACTGCAGCATCATTTGGAATAAGTCATGTAAGGAATGGGTGACTTATTTGTAAACTGACTTATTCCTGAAGGTGCTACAGCGCAGAGAAACTAGTTGAAATAAGTATATATAAACATTGGAGTGCTAAGTTTCAATTATTACATACTTCTTCGAACATTGGAATTTCGTTTTCTCTGCCACAATTATTGTAATATTACGTAAGTACGGTTTACCTCTAAAACAACTTAAGCCATCCACCGTGCCGAGAGTGAAATTTCTTCCGTCACTATGGCCAACGAACGCAAATATCCACAATCCCCCACTAGCAAAAAATATTTTGAAGTAGAGGAATAAGCCGACGGTGAAATGTTTGATGACAGAGACCTCAGCACGACATAAAGTGACGAAACCCGAAACCAGGGTCATTTTAATAAAAAAATATTAGCGAAGTCGACAAATCATTTTCATTTCCTCCGCGATGGATAGCTTCCACAAAACAAAGACTGAAAGAGCATTTTCTCTTTGAAAACATTTTGACTACAAACTCTCCTGACTTAGCTGTCTGACTAACTTTATGGTGGACTTGTTCAGTTGGAGTCCTGTCCTACCACTTCCTTCACCTTTGGTGGAGAAACAACAGGCCATGCTTAAAGCTAGAAATAATATTTATAAGACTTTTTAATTTATAAGTTTTAGACGAAGTTCAGCTACATAACACGAGTCCGGAAAACAATTTGTCAACCGTTCAAGAATAATTTCAGCTGGATAAAAAGAAAATTTTTGAAACAACCTTCTGGTGGCCGGCATCAGCCTAGCACCTGTCATCCCCGGCCCCTCCACTAGGTCCTTGCGACCTTTTGGGTCCAATCAAGTGCCTTTCCCACCTTTATAAAGCGACGACCCCCATCCCAAGGTTTACTCGCCCGCGAAGGCCTCACCCCGTTTTTGCTCTTATAAGGACCCTAAAACGCATTCCTTCCTTCCTCTGTAGAAGGAGTGGGTGAGATAAGGGAAAAAAGACAGGAGGGAACAGGACTGGTGAACAAAGGGCGCCCTCGAAGACGGGGCGATGGCAAAGTAAGAATAATAATAAAAAATAACCCACTAGGTGGCGTTGGTACAGCCTCCCTTCACGAGGGCACAGCCATTTATATAAAAACACGGAAACAAAAGACGGTGTGGGATGCTGCCCCTTTCCGCCGAGCCCTCTCTCTCATTCCTTGTCCACCTTGCTCGCCTTCATTGGCGAACACTTATTAGAAGAGGGAGACGGGGGGCAGAGGAGGGAGAAAAAAAGGACAGAACAAAAGGTTAAACCATACGTAGGGAGAGAGGGTTGGAGAATGGGATCACCAGAGCCACCAAGACTCGAAGGAACTGAATAATGGTTATTCAAGCGATCACGACATAATGTCCACACAAGACCCTTTGCTTTGGTGAAAAAAATACCTAAGGAGAGGGGGGCGAAGTAAGATAAAGGGCCGGCACCCACCCACACACACGCGTCCTCAGACCTGCTCTCCGTTTCTTAGAGAGTCCTATTTAGACTCGGTACTGACTGTTAAATAAAGGACAGGTCCTTCTGGTGCTGGTGGACCGCGGGGTCTTAAGGGAGACCGAGGTTCTCTCTTCTTTGATTGGCCGAGCAAAAAAACATGGACATGTTACGGACCACTCTCCAACATCCCATCCCAACCCCCTGTGCCCCCCACCGGCCTCGTCGCTCGCACTATCCCACACCTTTTCAAAACACAATTTCCTATCCCCTCCATTCCGGTAAGATGAGTCTCAGGAATTTTACCAACGGCTCTATCTTTCAGCTGTATTAAAAAGGGGTCGTTGTAATCCCGCTGAAGGTATAGATTATTTCATGTAATACGCATAGTTTTAAAATCAAATAAAAATGCTATTTTAAATTAGCAAGATCAAACTTAAAATACACAGCAGTTTCACAGCTAACAGCAGTTATCGGCCCATCAGAAAAGTTGACGATAAATGATGATTTATTAATTAGGAATATTCTAAGAAGACCCGCAACATCAGTAAGAAAAGTTATGGAAAAAACGAAACTTTTCCAGGATTATTCGTTGAGCAAGGACGAAAATTAACTTATGAGTGAAGAAAGCAAGATTATATAGAAGTTATACAAGTTTGATTCTAACAGTTGAGGTTAAGAGGATGAGGCATGGATGCTCCAGCAATGAGCATGTATATGAAAGGAGCGTGCTTTATTAGTTTGGCAATATCGAGAGAATAAATCCGATTAACGATGCAGATTTATGAAAGCCCGTAGTGTGATAAGAAGAGGTAGAGCGAGAAAGACATGGGTGAATGTTGTGGAAGAGAATTTTAAGGAAAGGAATGTTAGGAGCCCTAAGAATAGGAGGAATTGGTTAATATAACGGAAGGAAAAATAGAGGGAAAAGTCTCAAGAGATGAATACATAAACCATATAAAGAGAAAAACCATAAGAAGAACTACCCGGGAGTAAGGGAACTAACATTAGGTAGGGAAGGATGGAGGGCTGCAGTCAACCAATCTTAGGATTGAACGACTGATGATAAAATAAGAGGATGTGCATGAAGCAAACAATGCAAGGATGGGACAGATAGGGCAGAGGAAATTAGTAGTCAGCATCACCGTCCTATCACTGAGAATTAAACTTTTTTGACGGTGCCTACCCCGAAAGGGAACGGGTATGTGTGAATGAAACAATGTTTTATTTCATTGCTCTCAGGAAAGGTTTTACACACCGCCCAGTTTCGTAGCGGCACTAAAACCTACCATATAAGCTTGGAAAGGGGAACGTTAGATGAATCTATCCTATCCAGCTCTTTATCTCAAAGGAAAATATGAGACAGAATAACAGGGCTGCAATAATATTACATATACTGCAAATAAATATTTTTTTCATATTAAAGGTAGAGAGAACCTGTATATTTACTAAAAACCATCATCACTTTGATTACATATCAGAATATGCATAATGCAAGAAAGTATTTGTCGCCACAAACTTGCTAATTTCAAGATGGGACAGACTACCTAAGATCAGAAACGTGGAGACAGTTTTTTTTATTGGAGGTTATCTATTCAGCAAACAACAAACATTGTGATGATTTTTTGCAATATCCCACCCATCAACAAATTTACTATTGAATAATTTCTTTGCACAGCAGGATCATCTTGCAGTGGGAAGAAATTAGCCGGAAGTATCACATTCACCCGCAAAATAATTGAGTGTCAATGTGAAAATAATTCATTGATAATGGAACAGTAAAGGCAAATAGGACAAATTGAGTACATGCAGAGACCAAACTCGAGAGAAAATTATTGAACGCTTTTTAACAGAACAGATATGTGAACAGATATGTGAACAGAAATATGATCCGGAAACCTCCGGTACACGGGTACAGCATAAATGAATAGCCGGAGTGATGTGAATAAGGTTCGAAGTGCTCATTTAATTAAATCCTTGAGAGGAGGAAGTAATGAGTGACGAATACCTGTTAGGGGCATTAATTCCAGTCTCTTGCCCCCAGACGACCTAATATACTTCAAGAAGCAGGCACCAGTTTGCCTTAAGACGAATAGCCCCCAACTATGCCTCCAAGTTTCTCCCTTCAACCTCCTCCAGTTAGTTATACAATGGATATTATTTTCCGAAGGCGTGGCCCCTTCAGTCATCCTCTAGTTCCTTGCTGCTTTAGTCGTACCGGATTTCCTTCGCCGTGGGGGATTGTGGGTAGTCATGCGGAAAGGGCGCAGAGGAGGAGGGGAAAAATGAGAAGACGTAGGGTGGGTTGTTGAGAAGAGGGTGAAGTAGAAGAAGAGGAAGGCCAAGAGGGAAAGATTATTAATCAGGTGGTCGGCTGTTGGTGGTGGTTCCTCTTACTCGGGAGCTACACGGGGACTCGATGGAGCGAAGGTGGGTCGTTGGAATTGATTTTCCACGGGAAATGAGAAAAGAGCACACACTCGCCTAAAAAGCGAAAGTTAACTGTAGAGGACGTTGGGAGTGCGTGAGCGAGCACTAGGCCGATGGTTAAATCTGCATCTACGTGGTACCCCGTGCCCATCTCAAGAGTGCCTGGCAGTGGGTGACACCACATCACGAATGTACTAACTGTAACACAGTTACCAGCCATCATACTGACTATACTTTTATGCAAGAACCGAAACACAACATGTACAGTTATAAACTAATAAAATATTCAATTCCTACTAGTTTCTTTGTTACTACATCATCATCAAGTTCAAGATTTGAAGATGATGTAGCCGAACATCGACACTAATCGGAATTAAATATTTGATAAGTGGAAAACTGCAAGTGTTTAATTATTGTCATTATGGAGCGATTCCACAATATCACGCCTGAATTTATGTTTTATACTTTATGTCAATGTGGAATTTCACGTGAAAGGCACTTATTATGCATAAATAGCTGGAAGCCATCATTGCACTCATGCGGGATACCACTTGGCAGAGCCTATACGGATGGAGGCCATTTGTCAGAGTTCGGTTACGTTAGCTATAAAAAAATATTTCATAATTAGAGACCACAAAGCATAAAATTAATTTGCAGTCCATGCAGAAATTAATGATTGAAAAATAAAGAATAAAAAAGAGCATAAACACACTGCCAACTACCGTTGCCAGTAACATTACTTGCGGCATCGATCATAGATATTGTTGTCTCTAATCTTCGTCGAAAAAAGATATTTGAAACTTGCCCGTCCTTCAATGTCCATCAGTGTCCATCCTTCAGTCCTCCATATCTCTTATATTATCCATGAATTTGATGGAACCTACCATATTGACACGGAGGTTTTTTGACATACTCTTTATGTCTTCGGATAAGTTAGTTGCCTCAAATTTACTCCAGAGATTAAGCCTATCTATAATGCCCGCTGTGATAGCGATTCCCATCATTAATCTTTCTACATCTACGTGGTACCCTGCAAGCTGCCTATAGGGTGCCTAGCAGGGGGTGATTCCATACCAGGTAGGCACTAACCGTCAAACACACTACAATAATATTATTTGTTATTTTACTAAATACATTGCTAAGCAGCGGAGGTGGAAGGGGATTTCACATTGCAATACGGCTTCTGTCATTCTTCTCATGCAGCATGAACACTGCATTACCACGTCAAGGGGATAATTTGTTCCAATTAAGTCATTATAGCATTAAAATCGAATAAAAAGGATCATAAAATTACAGACAAAATACATATAATAAAATGCATATCCCATGAAAAATTGAAAAACTAAAATAAAAAAGTTTAAAAACTAAAAGGAACCCACAACCAACGGTATTAAAAAACAACGATGCTCACTACCAACGGTACCCACCATAACCATTCACATTATTTGCGTCCACGATTACGGCTACGGCGGAAAATTAGTTTTATCTTCTTGCATTCTATCCCTATCCTGTAATCAATCCCTCTAATATGTGCTGCAACCTACTATTGTAGCACTGAGTATTTTAGGAATTCAATTAGCTAGTTGGGAACTTTTTTCTTTTAGTAAGTTCATTAGGCAGTTTGACATGAAAGTAAATAACATGTTCAAACCAACTAGATAAAGTTAATAAGTCACATGACATGGCATGGAGAATGGCTAACACAATCTCAAATTTAAAGATGGTGAAAACTGAAAACTTGTGGCTCAAAATGAAACACATCACATTTTTCATGTAACTACATACCATTTAGTGCAAGTTAAGAGTAATGACCAGAAGAATTTCAATAATAAAGCGAAAGGTTTTCAGTGTATATATGTTGCTTTCATGATCAAATGCTCAATCATGGTTAAATTTCAATAGTGTATGTGATCCATAACGTAACTTAATATAGATGGTGGCGACATTGCATACAATTTCCATCAAGTTAACGAAATATATGCCTTAGTTTCAGTCGTTGGCGGAATCAGTACAGTGGTTGGCACGTGTTCATAAAGGTCAATGCATGACATTTATCGGTTAGTGACTCTTTAGATGGCGAAGGCATGGTAGACCCTGAGTGTGGGTGTTAAACAATCCTCAACGAAATGCACCGGGGTACTTAACAGTTGATCCTCCGCGTAGGCTGCTAGAGATTGCGTATGCATACTCCATTGCGTTTTGTAATATCTCTTATATTTACGACTCTCAAACATTACCAAATGCATAAATATATTTTTTTAAACAGGAAGAGAATAAGAGACTAATGTTGACTTCCCAGGTAAAACAATAGCTCAATTTTGCACCAGTCCACAGCAAAAGGTGCATTTACAAAGCCATGCATTTACAAGCGGACCTTGTCCGTTTTACTTGCAAATAATGCAAGGTAAACGAGATCGGAAATGCAAAGTAATTTAAAATTATTTGATAATGGTTTGATTACTATTCCTATATTAAATAAAAAAAATTTTGAACCATTCTGTACCCACATGGAACCATAGAGAACTTCGGCTACCGAACGACAAACCTGAACTCTCATTTCAAAATTTCTGAAAAAGGTAGAATACAAAAAGGAAGCACAGAGGAAAAAAGTAACATGGTGGGGAGACACGGTAAGCTAACGGTCCGCCACGGAATATAATTGGTGAAATTGCCCGAAACAAAGTGGAGTGAAATCCATAATTCCTTTTACGATGGCATATTGATCAAACAAAATATAATAAAAAACAGCGTAAGTCGCTGAAGAGACCTTTTCAGGCTCTTTTTCAAGCCTTACCATTACAAACTGAGAGAAGGGAACGCCTGAAATTGGGATCAATTATTTCTGAGGCTTTTAAATCACAATTATTATTCTCTCATTTAAACGCCCACACCTATTCTTAGTTTTTCCATATTTCTTAGAATGAACTAATGGACTGACTAGATATCACAGGCATGACTTAGGTATCGGGGGATTAAAAATCTGCCCGCACCTTGCCCACCGTTTACCACAGGGCTTATTGCGAGATACCATTTTTAAATAATAATAACAGTAAAGACATTAGAAATGCCTTAATGTCTATAGGATTGATTACCCAACATCGGGAGTCGTGTACAAAAACTGTCAACAGTGTCATAATATTTCAGTCAAATAAATTAATATTTTCGATAAATACCTAAAGATTATAATACATAAATGATTGGGAGAGTGATTAACCTTAAAAATACATAGAAGAGACTGGATTTACTATACGATTTTATATCTGACAGGATTCTGCAATGGCAGGACATAGAAGAAGAAGACCTGATATGACCATTTTATGCTGATTGACTTAATGAAAGTACGGAGGACTACAATGAGATCACTTAAGAATGCAAAGTTCCGCATGAGAATGCATAATTAAGGGATATCATGAATGGAGAGTAATGATGATTACTAGGCTTTGAAAGTGCTCATGATAAGAAAACGTATTTCATTCACATCACTGATTCCTTGATATAATTTTGGAGAAGAAATTGAAAAGAAAAAGACGCTAGGACGATAAAAAAGAAAGAGAAACAACCTCTAAATGCCCGTAATCAAGCAAATACAGATTTAGCAGCGGAGAGCACGCTAGAACTAGAGGAAAAATGCTCCGTATCTCTTTATCCATTTAGAAAACGACGATAACGATCACCTGGCATTCCATTTATCACAATAGGCTGTAATAATCTGAACGATAAAACGATACTGGATTTTAATGACGCCGACGATTACCAAACAACTGGAGTGCAGGAGACAAGGACGACTCAGGGATGGGTGAGTGGAAAAGTAGGGGAGGGAGGGGAAATTTCACACAAGATCAAATCTGGAAACCCCTTTAGTTATACTGCCGCAAGAAATTACCATTTTTTCCTCAAAATATCTGGAAACCACTCGGCAAGGGACCATTTCTCCCACTCTCTCTGATGCAAACGAGTTCTTAAAGCACCAAATCATTAGGCATTTCAAACTGCGGGAGGGATAAAGGAATGAGATGATGAAAAAAATATATACACATATATACGCCACCAACCCTACTATTACATGAGTGCACACACCTACGGAAATATAAAAATGCGAAATATTCTCCCATACTTTTTTTTTAGACGAGATATCGGAGGTTTTTTCTCAGCCAACCCTCGGCCCTCTTCCTCCCTCCCGTTAAAATCTCTCTAATATCGTTCTCCTTTCGCGAAGGCCCACGTATTGAGGCGGGATTGCACTTATTAAAGGCCCCGAGTTGGCGAAGAGATATGGAAAGGGAGCGGTAATGACCCCCATCCAGATGCCAGCACTAACTACCTCATTTGTCGGGGGCCATTGAAGTGGAGGGCTACGGCTGGTTGTGTGTGTGTGTGGGGACTTGCAGAGGAGATGGAGGCGTTGAGAAACAGGGGGGAGGAGGGGGGCGAAAGGTTTGAAAGAGGGGGGGGGGCAGTGTAGTGGAGAGATTTCGGGGGTAGGACTGTCGGTGTGGAAGGAGGGGGGACAGAGTGGTGGGCGCGGGTTCGGATTGGTAGAAAAAGAGAATGAGAAAATCGGGAGAGAAGGAAGGTGAGAGGACCAGAGAATGAGACCTGCAAATGGGGCAAAGAAGAAAGAACAGCTTGCATACGAACGGTTGGGTACATCTAATATCTATGCTGTAACCTTTAGGCCACTCGAAGGGAGTCTGGCAGGAGGTCACAACACATCACGCATACACTAATCGTCAAACAATAATCACAGTGTTATTAGCCAATTTACAAAATATACAAATAAGGTAAATTCAGGTAGTTCAAGAGACACTTATCCCTAGTTACAATAGGCCATATTAGATTTTTATATTTTCATTTCAGAAGCTGTACGAAGCAAGAAGTAAATATTGTAATACTAATAGCCCAAAAACATTTTTTCACATGACAGAAATTCCATGTACTTAACATAATAATCCATGTCTTTAACTTGACTCATTCTTTTTACGCAGCACGCTGAAAACGACTTCACAACCGAAGATTTTTTTTGCGATTCTGTAAAAATTACTGCGGTATTTTTATTTATTTTTCGATTTCGAAATCGCTTTTTTTAATGGTAGAGAATTAATACAAACTACACTCTGTTAAACTTCTGACGAGATCTAAACGTTATAATTTACTCATTTTTAAAATAAAGTGTCTTGGAGTGCATATCCGTACCATTTCCCATGGAAAACGGCAAATATTTTTTTTTCAAGTATCTCAAAAATCGTGCAGAATAGTGGCAGTGAGGAATCGTGAGGTATGTGCAGATATTTTGGTAACTTTGGAAAGGTGAAATATCTTTCTTTATGTTGAGGCCAAATTCACAGAACTTCATATGAAATTATATCTTGCTCTAACTACCATAAGTAACGTAAGAGGAATAAGATTTTACGTGCGTTTTGCATGCCTTGTAACCATCATTGTACTAATTTGGAACTGACACTGCACTCATAAATCACCGCGTCCATTTGTTTAGGTTCTGTCATACTGAAATACAGCACGTACAAAAATGGTTACAGACATATATAAAATTATAACTCCATTCATAAATTTAAAAAAATATAAAATACCGTCATAAAAACAACGGTACTAGCATTACCATTTACATTTTGTAACGTAACGTTCAAAATTCCTAATTTTCACATGCTGCGTAATTTGCTTCAGGTTCTTCCTTGGTAATTTTTCCCTACGTCGTTCCCTCCAATAAAGTTTTAAGAAGGCAAAAATATCTCAAAATGCGTCCTATAAGTCTGGCTCCTGTAGTAACGAAAAAAAATAATCAACGTTTATCAGTCTTAAATGAGATAACTAACACACAGGGATAGTTGGCTTAAGCATTAAAATTTACCCACGCGACCACTCTCCACTCAGTCCACATAGGACGCCGTTATGAATCAGTAACAAAAATAAGGCCAATTAGTAAGCCTTCCTAAATAAAAACCGGTCCGGCCTTCTCGCGGCCATTTCTAAGTCCTTCATCGTGACGTCACTAGGCTAGGAATGAGCTAGGAGAAAATGTGAACCAAAAGCGAAAGAAATAGAGAAAAACGTTTAAAAATAAGTACCAGAGTAGGTGACCAGTTAAACAAATATAAACTATATAAAATTAAAAAAATATCAATAAAATTTGAAGTACCAACTACAGAACTAAATCAGCTTTCGAAAAAGTAGATCATTCGAAACCCTGCTAAATCTCTCCCACGCTGATTTTTTTAAAACAGATCGAAAGAAAAAACAATCTGGAGCGTTATTATAGGATTTCAGGATAGAATTCGGAGAGGTTCCTCATAAAAATTTCTTTGGTTCCTGATTGGTACGAAAATTCCTTCTCGCCACACAGCATAGCTAACTTAAAAAAAAAACAGCGACACAGAAATACTCAGTCAACATACAATCCAGTTTCGTCCATTCCCCCAACCAATTCCTTTTCCCTATTCCCTCCCTTTCTCATGGCAGGTGTCCACCCCCAGTTACAAGCCCCCGCGGTGACTCGCACAGTAGTAATACGTAGATTTTGATGCACTATGACAGTACTTAAGGAGAGGCACTCACTTCACATATGTACGACTGTGCGAAATCCGCTACAAATATTACCTCAATGGATATACGAACCAACACTAAAATCTAAAACTCCTCACTCCAAAAGGCCCCGATTGAAGGAACACCGGCATTCTTTCTAAAAGCTAATTTCCACATCATAAACAGTCGTCAATCCCTTGATTGACCTAACTGCAGCTCTCCTCATTCGTTTTTCACCTAATCATATTATTGATTCACAAGTTTTCATATTAGTATCCGTCGTTAGTTGCCAGATTGAACAAATATACAAGATGTAATCAATGAGTAAAGCGGAAAAATCACGTTGCATTAAAGGTTTGTAGTTCTAACAAAACACTTAAAACATACTATGGTCTTTCCACTCGAGTATTTTTACCACACCCGGCGACATTACGACACGCACTGATTGAGTTTCAAACTCAACCCCTCAGCCAATATAGGTATGGAATATAACGCCCAGCCCATGCATATAGGTATGGAATGCTGGAGTAGGAGTAGCTGGAGTAAATTACCTGTAAAGGGGTGAAAACTAACCGTTCCATCGATGCACTCTAAAAAACAACATGACTAATTTGTTTTTAATAGAAAATGATTCCATCAAAGAAAAAAGATGGACATATAATAATGAAATACTAATCAATTCATGAAGGTGTGACGATCGATAGAGTTGTTGCTCGCGAAGATAAATCCTCAAATGAGACAGGAATTTTGATAATGTATCTATCGAACAACACACAGAAAACTACCAGATTTTATCATTGAACTGATTTACGTAGGAGACAGACATTGGGAGACTATTTACTCAGGAAACAAAAGAGAACCAAGGATTATGCGAATACAATCTTACAATTAGAAAACTTGAAATAGTGGACCTGAGTTTAGTTGACAATGTTTACAAAAATTCAACAGTTAGTTTTCTTATACGTCTGATACCCGTACAGAGGAAATAACAGTAGGGTGGCACGGTACTCCAGGTAGGTATCACCAGCCAACTAGTCGGTCTCGATATTTAATCTTGAAAAAATGCAATATATTTGCAAGTAAACAAACGTGACTTGCAAGCCATACACCGCCTAAGAGACTCAGGGCGACAGTATATCATCATCAGCGGTAACAACCCATTAAATGAACCAACACCGGCATCTAGAGGTTAAGGTTCAATCAAAGGGTCTTCGATACGTCTGAGTAAAAACATATAACATCGTCGCTACCTCAAAGTCAACCAGCAATCTTTAGCAGTTAATTTTAATTTAATGTAACTACTGCAATTTTTCGGCATCAGGCAAAATTACTGTGAATGTTTCACAGCTACTCGTTAACTATGAAATTGCTGGAAAAGAGAAATGTTTTATCGATCGCCAGCCGAGAAAGAGTGCAGACATATCAAGAAATCACAATAATATTTCACCCATACTTCAGCGCATCACTGACCCCCTGCAGCAACATTCTGACCACCAATTTACTAGCAAAATGATTAAAATAACATATGCGGATTAGCAAACATGAAGAAAGTTAGAAATGAACACTGACATGGTTAAACGTATGCACAGAAGAACATGATGCATCACTTTCTGACAGAAATTTGTATATTTCGCTTTCATGGCAATACGGATGTATGGCTGCGGCATTGGCGCTGAAGAAAATATATAAACACAGGGATGTGGAGGGGAATGTGTGGGTGGTGTCGTTGCTATGGTAACGTAGTGGCCACGGCGTACAGCATCGATCTGCGGTGTGTGAGAGAGGACGATGGGTCCATAATAAGAGCGAGAGGAGGAGAGGATATGACGGGAGCGGGGGACTGAATGGTATGGGCGGGGGCGGAGACTGTTAAGGGGGGTGAGGAGGAGCGGAGGAGGAAAGGAGGGGGAGGTGGGAGGGGCTGGAACCACGGCAGGTGACTCGGATGTAGGAGGCGTCACGAGCAACGATGGCCGCAAGGCTTACTTGTGAGCGATGCACGCACCGTAACTACGCGCATTGTTTCATGAATTCACGCTGCTGTAATGGAATGCAGGGAACTCTTGCAAGGAATTTCACGAAACTGCAATACGGCATCATTTTTCCTCTGAATTACGTATTTAATTGTGTGCCAGCTCTGTCAGGAGTCTAGCATTGGTGCAGTTACAGTGGTCAAAAATGCCTTTTCGTTAATAGCTGAATTTCTATCAATTTCACCCAACGAACGCATCATTACGTATCATTTTGTTGGTTTTTAATATGCTAAGAAAGCTACCGCCAGCAACATTTTACATTTCTCTCACATCGATTGGTTATTTTGGGCAGGCGACCGACAAATGAGGTAATCTTCGCAATAAAGGACAGGTGGAAAGGTAGGTAACAGAAAGATAATTGGGAATTGGAGGAAGGATGGAGAGAAATCTGACGACGGCGTTAGTGGTGCCGATGTGGGCGTATGTGAATAGAGGACTAAAGTTCATCGTGCTATCCGATGGAAGGAGCTAGGATCACATAGATGGATGGAAGTACATTTTTCGTATTGAAACGGAGAACCAGAAACCTGAAACACTATTTGGCAAAGAGCGCGACCACATAACTAATTTTTATCTCATGAATTTCAGTCCAAGTGCTTCGGATGCCCAGTGAAAAGACAGGGTCACGCCTCCCATTACGTCAAATGCCGAAAATAGAGTTGACGGCAACTCTAAAATTCTATTTACTGAAAAAGGCGCCGTTGTGGTGAGTTCATGAATTTTAATCTTGGAAAATGGTATGTTCATTTGTGCATGCAGTTCTAGTGTATATTTCTCAACTTTCAAAGGAGGAGAAGATGTAATAGGTCATTATTTCTCTTAATACACAAAACACTGTGCGATTCAGAAGCAATATGTTAATTGAACCTGAAGTACCCAAAAGGAGCAATAAACACCGAAAAATGAATGAAAACTGTGCGCTACATAAAAAATATCAACTTTTATTTTTCACCCTCTCCCATTCCGTTCCCTTAATCAGGATTCCAGAGTACAGAAAAAAATAAGGGGAGGGATAAAATAAAAGAAACACAAATGACATAACCATAAATACGTCCCAGGCAGAACTATCGTGATTGCGTTGAGATTTTTCCTTACCGTCTCCCTCCACCGCTACGAGGAGAGCCCTGCCTTACGCCCCCCAAGCCTACCCGTCCTTAACGGCTTCCAAAAAGGAATATAAGGGAATAATAAAAGTAAAATAAAAGGATAGGCGGTGGGAGGAAGAGGCCCACCGATCCTTCCGTTCTCCTTTCCTCCCCCCTCACTCTCCTTACAGAGTCCCCGCGATCAAGGCAGATATCTTTCGAAGGAAAACAAAAGGAGTGCAGTGGGGGAAAATATATGTACATATAGGTGCATACATATACACACACATACAATAAATAGGAGGAGAAGATGGAAAACAAAAGAAACACGTGGAGAGAAAAAGAGGGAGGGAGGGAGAGGGGAAGGGTGTTGGGAGGAGTGGGAGAGGGGGAGGAGGAGGGGTTTTGGAAAAAAGGGAGGAGGTCGAACTCGAACGAAATGGCGCTGGCGTGCAAAGTGGGAGAAAAGAGAATTCCCATTCGGAATATAAAAGTAGTTGAGAGGTTAGGGTCTGAGGAGGAGGAGGTTAGAGGGCATTGGGGGGGGGGAGAAGTGTGGGGGATCGGGAGGTAGCAAAAGAGAGAGTGAGGATATAAGGTAAAGAATTCTCCTTCTTAAGGTGGCAATGCCATGACCACATGATTTTTCCAACTATGCATTCTCATTTGCATCCGAAGCAGTACTTTTATAATTTAATCTCTGTTTTAACGAAACCAAACGGTGAAGTGATAATGCAATCTTCAAAAGTCATCAATTTGATGATTGGTTTGTAGCAGCTATCCACTCCGGAATCATTTTAGAGAAAAAGATAATGTATTATCAGCATCAAACTATAGTTAAGCTGTTTCTAATTTACGACCATCATAGGATTATGGACGTTCAGTTCTGGTAGACTGGCCAGGCCACGGTATGTGGCGACTTGGGAATAAACCGAGCTTATATTATTCAAAATATATACGGGATGACGTTTCACTGACCAATTATCAAGAGTAACAACATGAGAATTAGTGACATCCTCAATCTAAGCAAGTTGTTCAGTTGTATCACTCCTGTGGACAAAGTACTAACTTGCAACGTGGCAACCAGTGCCTTTTGATATCCTGAAACATTTTCTTAAAAGTACCTGAAGTGCTGTATTATTACTTTTTTGCAAATACAAAACGACTTGAACGTATTTGCATTTGCCAGTAGAAGAGGTAAACAGAAGTAAACATACGATAGCAACTAGAAATCAATATTGAACACTTCGCTATTTTAATGGGGTGACGACTAATTAGTAAAAAAATTATTTCATTTAATAGACACTAATGAATGCTGCATTTATTTAAAACTAAAACATTCGGAGTAATGTTCTCTCGGAGTTTTCCGCGGCGATTAGATGAATTTTCGATTCTTCTTCCGGGTATCCGGGTAAACGACGCGGCAGATACCCGGAAGAAGAATGAAAAATTCGGAGTAATATTCACCGTTGAAGTAGATATTTTTAAAAATTGGTATCACTATAAAAATCATTTGATAAAGACATCTGAAGCCCAAAGTACGATTTCATATTCATATAAACGCTATCTCATCACAAGTTTCTATTGTACTTCAGCGCATGAGGGCCTTTGCTAAAAGTTCTAACTTTATGGGAGTACTAGGTGAGAGTGACCGTTGAAGTACAGAGAAAATTTTAAAATTGCTGCAAAGAATAAAAAGTATTATTTCAGGGTGACGCGCAACATACAATGTAACAGTCATTGATTACCCATGGACAGATTGGGGTTAATAATACTCCAGATAAAATCTCACTGATTTTCGTATAATAACCAGTAACCTAAACCTTAAAGGACTAATGCATATGTTCCTACCCAAGCCAATTCTGAAGTGGAAATGGAAATTAAAGTTTTATGTTGTTGAAATAGTGAGAAATGGACTCCTTTGAGGCAAAAACACTGTTTCGGCAAAAACGAAGCGCTTTGGAAAATTGAATAAAAGTTAAAACCTTCATTCTTGCAGCCACCCCATAGAAAAAATTTCATATCTAGAGTGTAATAAGTTTTAGAAAGGGAAAAAAGAAACCACCGCACGGAATTTAATTATTTTCTAGTGGGATTAAAAGTTAACAAATTTGGGGTGAAAACAAAACTTTTACACTGTTGTTCGCAATTATTTTCTATTTTTCCATTCTGATTTCGGTCATGAACTATATATCAAAAATACCTCAACTTCGTAGGTCACCTGGAAGTCCCTTAAACAGGCGTGACTGCCCAACAGACATTTGTGAATCAGAAATATTTACAGATTATGAAAAATACATCTTGGGTAGCCAATATGTTAAACTTTAAACCGGGGAATGAAGATGATAGAGGGGCGGATTTGAGGAGTTTGACGATAGTGATAGCTAAAAGCAGGGTGTCTCGCTGGTGGGAAAGGAAATAATGGGATGCATGGAGGGAGGAATTGTACTTGGGAGTGCCCGTGGATGTAGAGGGGAATGAGAGGTCGAACATTCTCACACCCTCTCCCCCTCACGCGGCTCAACTCCGGTCCCCTCCCCTTCCTCCAGCAAGAAGAGTATGGCGTGGGGTGAGGGGGTGGTGGATAAGGGTGGGAGGGTGGAATAAGGGACGAAGCACGAACGCCGGTGGTCAATCTTCGGGGCCATCTTCAGAGGTCACAATCTTGCGGTGGAGATTTGGATGTCTGGCGTGAGGAGAGGGAGGAGCGGGGGTGGGGCGTGTGCAAAGGAGATTGGAAGCAGGAAGGGAATCGGTCGCTCGTGTACATAAACACACATAACCGTATACATATATACACTGGTAGAGAGACATTTACATACACATATATCTTTAAGGATGCATGCATATATACACCCACCCACCCACTTTCATCCATAGATATAGATAGGTGGGACGGCGGCTTTATGGCCAGAGCGTGGCTAGATTGAGTAAGTCTCCTCTTACACGTAATCTCTTAACTGTGTAAATGGCGGGGGTAGGCCGGAAAACTTCGCAGATTCGAAAAAGAATGGTCAGGAAACAACAGTTTCAAAATGAGATAGCAGAAAGAAACTCTCTCTAGTATCGAAGCCATGAGCATACGAAAGCGTCATCTAACGCAGTCAGCCTGATGATGCAGTAATATTTCAAACTGGTGGGTAAATTCATAACGGTGTAAACATTGCAATGAATTCATAATCAAGGCTGGAAAGATTTAGTAATGCCATCCACAAGTGATGACGTAACGTCTCTTGCATGAAGGATAGTGAACGATTGGGAGATAAGATTAGTTGGATATGGTCACTTGTTGCAAACATCGGAACTATTTTACGTTTACATACAGTTATTACAAATTTCACCCAGCGTTCCGTCATCACACTATTGACAATAATTTAAACACCAAACATTCTCTACGCATGGGGTATCAGGATACAACAAACTTCATCATAAGACTATTCATCCGGTGTCAACACTTCAAGCAATTCAGTAAAATTGTTATTCTTGAGCAATTATGTGAGTTGGCACAAAAACCTTAGCCACAGGGAATATTTCATCAGTAATTAAGAAACTTATAAAAGTTAATACTATTTTTTTATTCCTGTCTGGTCTGAAAGATTTTTTCCTTGGAGAAATGAATTAAATTACGGTAAGAGGCACATATAGGCACTCCGTTTAATTTCAAATATGTTTTAATTCAAATAATAGATTAAAATGTTACCTTGCAAGAGACGATTCATCACCAAGGCAAATGTATTCAGTGTTTCCCTCAAAAAATTGATTCCTCCAAGCAAATGACAGTAAAACGAAATATTGGAGATCCCATGACGCGGCAAGTCGTGTGCATTCAAACACTACCTTATATGAGTGAACCTTATAATATTCCAGGTTTATTTTTAATTATGTGCGAAGAGCTTTTTCTTGTGACTGAAATGGAAACGGTTTGGAGAAATGAGAGGCCTGAATGTCTTCTTTAAGTTGAGAAAGAGATGGGAAGCGATTCAAGGGTGGGGCAAGTGGCATTTGGAATAAAAAACAGAAATAGGGGGCCAGATAAGGCAGATTGGAAGAATCTGGGTGAGATTTTATGCTTGGGGGACTTCTCCCAGAACAGAGAAGATTGGATGCCAATAGAGACGACAGTGAGGGAACTAAAGGAGTATAGTCAGAGAAAAAATAATTTTAAAACTAATAGAATAATTGCTCACGCGAAAAAAATTGGTTGTTCTTAATTACTGATTCATAGTTTCGGGAGTGCCTCTGAGATTATAGGTGATGTAAGTACATTAAAATGGTAGAAATGATAAATAAAAATTTGAAAATACATAGAATTTCAATCAAGCGTTGCTTTCGGCAAACAAATAATTCATATCTCCTCATGAAATACAAAAATAGCTCCTAGCGTAGACATAATCTATAACTTGAAAATTCCATAATATCCCTTGATAAGCCAAATTTATATCAGATGAATGTTAGGGAAGCGAAAAATTTGAGACATGTAATCTTCTAAAAAACAAATTTAAAGAATGCTTATGCAAGTTAACTCTTCATTAACAATTCGCAATCACGACGTTAAGACAAAGTAACAGTAACAATAATAACATGAATGGAAATAGAATTTGTGTGCAACAAAAATTTACTCTATAGCATGGCTAGATAAACCAGCAATCACAGTTACATTCCTATGCCAGTTAAAAAAAACGCGTTTGTTCGCTATTTTGAGAAATTACTGCGCCACGCATCAGTCTTCGATTCGCTCTGAGTGCTCGAAAGGGAGAGCATCAGACCATAAAAATGTCGCCCGAATAGTAAGACCGCCCGGACAGCTGAGGTCCCCATGGTAACCGTTCACCTCTCTCTCTCTCTAAGCCTCCCTTTTTACCCATTACGAGTTAATCTTCGACGCAACGTCAAAGATGATGATCTGTAAGTGGTTTACGTCCAGAATGGGATCTCGTGGAATAAGAGGGTAGCAAGGGATAAGGGAACTCACGACCGAGGGGGGAAAGGAAGTGTAAAGTATGTGAAGGGAGGAGGAGCCAGAATGGAGACTTTGTGGTCAATGGGAAAAGGGAGGGGATGACTCAAAGGGGAGGGTCAAGGTGGCTTTTTGATAAATCCATCCATTAGGATGGAAAAAAACGCGACACTGGGAATTATTAACGAAAAAATGTAAGACCATAAAAAGGCAGACGAACGCCCTTGAAGAGAGCACTAGAAGAGATTTTGTAAAAAAGGAGAGAACTGAATTTCTTCGGTGGGGAAGGGAGATAAAGCAATGCTGCGGAGAATGCATCCAGCAATCCGCAGCTGTCAAATTATACATACATACGTAATCATCACGCCACTCCCTTTCAGGGAAGGCACTGTCAAAAGATCTCCATTCATGGCGCCAAATTTTGACAATTGGCTTTGATTTCAATAATTTCCTGCACACTGCCCTTGCAGAAATCCTTTGTTTCTGCCATAGTCATGCATTTCTTCATTATTAAAACTCCTAATATTCCACCTCTTAAGAATATATTCCACCGCATTTACTTTTTTGGTCCACATCTTCCTCTCACCATTTCTTTTTACGCTATACCAACTTCGCCTTGCGAAGTCCGCTCTTTTCATATTATTCCAATACCGGAGAATCCTTTCTACATTCTTTCATCATTCACTCATTTCTTGAGATAGTGATACTTATTTTAACCACTAACACCTCTTAGCTAGCTCATAGCCGCACAATAAGTGACCATAATAAAAACCGAGATCCACTGAAAACACTAACGAAATAAACTACACTTTTTCACCTCCCTATAACATTCAACTATACACGGTTGGTGTCCTAACACCCCCTGTCACACGCCCATGCGGCGACTTGCAGGGTAGTATGTAGATGTAGCCACTGCATTTATCCCACACTTGTTTATCCTGGCATACCAAATTTTCGCTACAATAAAGTGAGGAGGAGTATAATGGCTCTTTCAATTGTCGCTAGAGAGTTATACGCACCACGGACTAAATAAGCTGAAAACTTAACAATGAGCCTGGTGAGTTACACTCCAGCTGTTTAGGTTGTATGCACTGTACCTGGACCCATCGAGTAAAGAAGTTGCAATACTATGATTTGAAGATACATCCAGCAGGGTGAGAAGGGTATGTATGTTTCTCTTGAAGATTGCGTTGTTGGCCAGACACGGAATATTAGCATGCATTTGAGCCTGTAAACGAGCGTGCACAAAAGTTTCACCGCCATGAATAATTCTAGCAGCGATAATTTACGAGAAAAGTATGGAGGAATGTAAGATATATTTTTTATTCTAAATGTAGGAATTCGGTCGCAGGAGAAGTTGCATTCTGGTTTAACGTGATTCGACGGCTATGGCCATTTCACACTTACTGCCTGCCACTCGCATACAGGCCCAACACGAGCCGAATAGACGATCACACATCCAATTCCAGCCGAGCCCAATGCTTAACGTCGGTGATCGAGCGGGAACCGGTATTTCAGTCGTTGCCCTAATCTCAACATTACCATTCAGGTGACAAAGAAAATTACGCGATTTAAGAAAAATGGCAAGGACTGCGAATGCATATGGTTCATTTTCGACCTAACGGTGAAGTTATATCATTAGGTTGTCACTAATACCTAAATACGACACGTGAGTAGGTAACATTAATTTTTAGAACAAGAACAAGAAAAGATGCGACACGAATAGATAATGGCTGGCTAGCTGTGTACTTACATTTCTAGTAACCAAAGTTTAAACATATCCGAGAGAAGAGAAAATAAAGAGCTTCGACGCTTTTTGCAGATGCCGTGTCTTTCGAGTTATGCTGCGTTTGGAGCGTCGCTCCTTAAGGATCCCACAAGAACGCGCGAGAATTATGGAGCCAAATATAGTACTCCAAACGCAGTATAACTCAAAAGCCACTTCAGAAAGATTAATTCAAGCTGATAATAAAGAGAATTTGAAATTTTGCAGGCTTTTTATGACGAAAAGAGCTGGAATACGATTGATGTGCGAAGAAATTTAGCGGCTTGTAAGTGTAGTCGTGTAACTAGAGTTTGTGGGACGCATCCCTGCCCATTCCAAGCTGCGGAACGGGAATGAAATGACGATTCTTTGGACGAGAGAATGGGAATGGGAAGGAGTAAAACGCAATGAACAAAAAAATTCCAAAAAGGAAATTAGCGGAGAAATGAGCAGAAAATTTGATCGAATTGGAGATCGTTCAAGTGCAAAGAAGGAATGAAAGCACGGAGAAATTTTCAGATTGGAAAAAAGTGCCTTTTTATGACGAATGGTTAAAAAAAGAGAGAAAAATGGAACAAAGCATGCACGAAGCACGAAAGAGAAGGCACTATGATCGAGATATCGGCATGACGGTGAGGGGGGAAGGGGGGGGGGTGATTGCAGCGTGGGAAGAGAATGGATGGAGACTTTTTGGAAACATTTTGTAAAGAATCACGAAGCAGATGAACATATTTGGGGTAAGGGTGATGAAAAAAGTTTTGCTTCCAAGTCCTTAAACACTACTCAATAAAGTCGTACTTTGAATTTTCAACACTTTTATTTCCGACCAAAGATTCAACAGTAACTGTCATTATTTTACCTGATACAAATCTATTGTTTGTGTGCATATATTTAAGAAGGAATTATCCACTACAGAGACAAAATATATTCTCCAAATAAAGGCATCCACATAGTTGGGGGGGGGGGATCGAACGCTATCCATTCCGTCTCCACTCCTCCAGGCACTAACTACTCGGCCACGACGCGGAATAGAAGGGTATAAAATGAAGTGTTTGATTATAACCAACGTCGGCTAACTTACTATGAACTTTTGATTTTTCGGCGTGTATAATATTATCTACCGAAGGAACTCAAACAATTCAACAAAGAAAAAAACCTCGAAAAAAAGGAATCCCCGTGGGGAGGGGGGATCACTTTGTTCTCTAGCAGTTTTTTTGACCCAACTATTTTGCAGCACCCTTCAGACTGAGATTAAAATGTTGAGACACCCTTCTCACATTTTTTTAAATTTAAAAATATGAATCATTTTAGTGGAATATGCATCAGGAAATATACTACTACTGGAGTCAGGATGGAAGTTCTTCGATTACTGTCACCATCATTCGGGCGTGAGAGTAGGTAATCAATGGGATAGTCATACTAAACATTTTTCGTTTTTTTGCGATTATCTCGCGGTACCCCTAACTGTTTTCGCGGCACCCTAAATTGTCGCGGCACACCGGTTGGGAACCACTTTCCACCTGGGGTTACGCATGACACCAAGCACGAAAATTGTCATCCTTGTTTCACATGTTAGTTAACTTCTGTTATTACCGGTAGATACATATATTTGTTTTTAATGAGGTTGGATCTATCTTTTTTCGGGTTTTCCATCGCTTCGATCCATTTCCTGAACAATAATTCGCCAGAAGTCCTGCAAGCTTGTTCAGGTCAACCGAACCTAAAGAATACTGCAGGATAGCCGGCGAAACGTCCACGAAATGGAACTACGAGGCGGGAAACTAAAACAGTGGATGACCCAACCTCTAAGCCCCGGAAATCTATATCACATATTGTGTATATTTTATGAAGGGTATACACTGAGATTGCGTCCAATCCATTGATCTTAGGCTGTAGCTTTAAGCTACACATCTGGTGTCGACAAAAAATCCTAAGTAGAGTGGACGGGCTAACGATAATCACTATTTTCAGGAAATGGGAGAATTCTACAAGCTGTTTTAGGGGAACTTAGGAAGATTCGGGCAAGTGGAAGGAAACAACGGACAAACAGCTCAAGGTTAATGTTTCTGAGTAGATTAAGAGGCATGGCCTTAGGTGACGGCTTCATCGCAAGAGGAAAAACAACTCAAAACCCATTATGGGTTAAAGGCAAAAACCACATGCGTTTTCTCACACGCCTACGGAAGGTATTGCTTGAAATTGAACAGGATATAAATATATGGGAAATAATAGTAATAAATGAATGAGCGCCTTGAGAAGAGAAAGTTATGGCTCAAGGAATTGGAATCTGAAATTTATGTGCAATGGTGTACCATGTGTACATACCTCCACCAGGGAGTTTGGCAGGAAGAGTTGGACACCAGCCATTTTGTTTTAAGGTGAACGAATTCGTATTTTTGCTGTACTCTATTTCAATGAATGTCCTCCTAGCTATGGTTCCGCTATAGTGTCGACTTACCCGAGAGAATGTATTTAAACTTATCCGTTCTGGCGTCTGTTGGCCACATTTTCATCTCGGTGGTCGATTTTACCCTTGGAGATTAATAATAATAACATTGTGAAATATAGAAACTCGGGTGCAAGGTGCACTTCTAAAAGTCATAATTTTGTCTTCTCGTTCACCTGCCTCAATAACCAAGCAACCAGCCAAGCCAAATACTTGCTATACACTTAATAATTCCAGGCTTCGATTTCGTGCAAGTACTAAATACTATCCACCCGAAGGAATGAGATAGCTATATTGATGGTTTGAGGCGAAGGATGATGCCATAAGATGGCAAAAACAACATAATAATCATGGAAAAGTCAGACTACAAGTTTATTTAAAAAGTCTTAAATTTAGAAAGCATGCATGCTAAACTTTCAATGTTCGGGTTTACTATTGTATTAATAAAATCTTTGGTATAGTAGAGCAGACGAAAGAGCTTTTATTAGTGGGGGTGCAAGGATGAGGAGATAAGAGTGGAAGAGTATAGTTGGCCCGGGTGGGGAGGGGGTTAGTGGTAAGAAAGACTTATGATACTCCGCTAATGGCGGATCGAAGGGGCTCACTCATCATTCCTCCGAGGTCAGAGCCACCAAGTGGACGGAGGGGGAATCTCATGTGAAAGGGGAAGGGGGAGGTTGGGTAGTGTGTGGGTAAGGAAGATGTGTATGGAGAAGGGAGGAAATGTTAAGGGGCACAGGACGGATTCAAGAAGAAGTCTGAGGCTACCAGGGCAGGCTGGGGGAGGTGAACATGGGTAGGAAGGATGCCGTGAGGTGGGACAGGGAAGGAGAAAACAAAGCGGAAAGAATAACGGCCGGTCCGTACATAACTAAAGAACGTAACTACAGACGGTTGAACTTGACCAAGTCATATGCATAAATTTCCACGAGAAATAAATCCACCAGAGCCGGGAATCAAACCTCAGGCCAGTCGGGCTAATTCGTGGAACACTGCGCTACCCCAGGCTTCATTATTCCTGTATCACTATTTGGAGGATTTATGGGAGTTGGGTGTTATGCATGAAAAAGTGCATTTCATCGCCGTGATTCGCTGGGATGAAAGCCACCACATACATCATGTGAGTCAGATAAAGAGCGCTCACTCCGAACCTTGAAAACATAGCGCAGAAAATGACTCTCGATATCTTATAAGCTTTGTCGTTAAATAGGCCAATCATTACGTAGAGTGGTTACTTAAGGATCCCACACGCTAAATGCATATTCTAAGTGAGGTCTAGCGAGAGTATAATAATATAGTTCTATCTCTTTTTCGTTGCGTTCCCCAAGAACCCTTTCAATAAAACCAAATGTGAAAATAGCTTTTTTTCAGACTTCACTAGCGTGCATATGACTCCTGTTGGGTTACAAACCGAGTCAGTTCCTCTATCTCTACCAACGTTTCGATTAACGAATCAACTGGGATCAAATGCCAACACAAATTCAGCAACATCCGCCGGTAAAACATCTAGCATGCTCCACTCAAGAAAAGCCCTGAGTCTCTGAGCCTCTTGAGTCTCACGAAAGATTTTCTGACTATAATTTGGAAAACTCAAGCCAATTTTTGCCGAATTGTTCGTTGAAATAAATATTATTAGTCCAAATAACATTAACTAAATTTTAAATTTAATATTATAATATCTGCCAAGAGTAGCATAACCAATTTATAGAATGTAGACACTTTTTCAACGAATGTCAGACTGAACAAATATCATTACAAGACTGCGAAAGAGGCTATTCTTGATGGTAACCACGTCATTTATACCATTCTTGTTTAAAAGGGATAATGTTGAACTATTGTTGAGAGAATTATGTTGAGACAATGTGTGCAATGTCAATGGGGCTCTAAAGCATTCAAGGAGTGAGAGCATGTGGGCGTCGGAGATTCATTGGCAGTCCTGCCTATATTTTCCGCATCGATGGTGCCTTCTGCAACGCTTCCTTAGCAAATCGTATTTTAGCATTAAATCCCTTTTAAACTCTTCGCAATCTTCACCGTCCTCCATCAGGCCAAGATTCCTATACTTCCCCTCCATCTCGAACGCTTACCCAGAATTCTCCTTTCTATTACCTTCATCAAATTCCCTCAACACGCTCTCCAGCCTCCTAACCAATTCTTCTAGCATCCGTCTTTCCTCCACACATCTTCATTCGTCTTCCTTTCTATCCCACTAATCCTTCCATCCTAGTTCACATCCATATTTCAAGATACTCCAATTGACGTTCATCTTTCTTCCGCAAGCCTCCGACCAATGCAGTACTACGCTCCATATTGTGATTTCAAGTAATCTTATCAAGGTGGATAATTAGCGTTAAAATAGTTTGAACACACTCTCTCCCTCTGTAGCACAATGCAATCGTTGGACGATGCGTATTGCACAATTTTTACGCAGAGAGCATCTGAGGACGAGACAAAAGACGACTTTAATTCTTAAAATTAAACAAATGCAAAAAAATGCATTAGTGAATAAAATGTATAGAAAAAGTTCGATGAATGATTATACATTTGATAATTCAGCTCGATTAATGTTGTAATACTTTCGCTGAAAAAACTACGTTGAGAAATTATTAGAAATTCTGAGTGGGCACAAAAGAATTCGAGGAAGAGGAAGCTGCGGGGGCTGATGCATGAGAGGGGAAGGAGGGGATGCTTGGAAGGGGGTAAAGAAGAAGACTAAGCGAAAGGAATAAGATGGCAGAGGCACGACCGGAGCGAGAGAGATGGTGGAGAGCAGAGAGGGGGTGAGGAGAAGGAGGTGGGGGTGGAACACACAAGCATTAGACATTTGCGGGAGGCTGGTCAGTCCTTGTAGTGTCGGCGTGTGTGGGGGTGGAGCTGTTCGGAGAGGCGGGGGCGGTGGGAAGGTCCGGGATCGTCGCGACTGGGGGCGTATGGGGATTGGATGATGGGGATGGAAGCAGGAGGGTAGGGGAAGTAAGAAGAAGGGAATAAGGCCTTCTGGAGTGTTCTCCAGGAATAGGAAAAGAGCGTTTGGCGTATGGCAGAAGGGGTGGTGGGTCGTGGGAAGAGATAACGACCATGCGTGGTGTAAGGGCGGGAGGGGCGGTCAGCTATGGGCACTTGGGGTGGGATGGGTGGGGGGAATAGAAAAGGGGGAGATATAAGTAGGGAGGGGTCAGAAAGTATACGGAGATCTCCTTGAGAGTGTGGGGGAGGGAGTGTACACACAATGGCCCACCGCAAGCAAGGGACTGTGGTCAAGGGCCTTTTATTTTCCCCGAGAACCCCCGCGCTTGCCGAGGGAGGAGATTCGGACAAATTAGACGAGGGGCTAGGAAGGGGCAAGGAAGCTCTCTCAGACTTTTGCTTGTTTGGCAAACCTATGGCAGCGCACATTGGCAAACATGCCAATTAATTCGGTAAACATGCCACGTGAAATTAGCTCCGATTTTAGCTCAATGAAGCGACAGTGAGGGAACGATTGATTATTTGTACTCAATGATTATCATCAAGCCATAATAGATAGTCTCACAGAGCGGAAATGAGCCTATACTCCAACAATACAAAGTATAGACAAAAAAATAAGTTTGTCAGAGATAATTGCCTCCTTCGTCGTTGCCTTGGCTAGAATCAGAAAAATTTGTAATGCTCTCCCCTCTCTTCTGCCTATTTAATGCATGCATCCGCGTCTTTTAACATTGTTCTATTGGTTAAAATAACAAATATTAATATATTATCTTGCTCCTGCTTAAAATTTCCTTCCACATCATTGAATGACCGACATAGCTTTGGATGCAAGTGCTTCATGATGAATACACTTAAATGCAAGAAAGACCTAGGAAATGGTTCACGCAAAGAGTTAAATATGAATTTATCATCCCAATTCCCGCTAAGCTGGCGAGTGAGGATTAAATACAAACGATGAGAAAACCTTCTAGCTATACCTATAGCTATTAATTTATCTTTAAAAAAAAAATTATCAGCAAAGCTAAGGGGTGAGGGAAAATAAAATTGAAATTCCAATCTATGTATTGCTCCACAACTACGGAAAACACATTATTACTTGGGTAATATAAGCATTAAATAAAATACAATAAACATGGCAAAATAAATACACAGGAATGGAGAAAAAGAAGAGAGTAAAAAGGGCTCTATTGTGGATATTAGTGTCTCGTTCTGGTGCTGTCTAAGACGCAAATGGTGCATGGGAACAAGCAGTTTTCATATGTATCAATTCGACCGCGTATCTCTAAATTCTGTCACTTTTGTCTATCCAACAGATAGGGTGAGTAGTTAAAATAATATCTTACGTATCTACCTGACACTCGCGTTTCTGAGATTTTATTGTAACCGCAGCCCTAAGAGAAAGCTTCGAGTCTGCAGCCAATATATATTATTTTCCTTGCTATTAGTAAAAAAATGCCTGAAAAGACTATCGAACGTGTTAATCGTTCATGAAGGAATAGGTTTCCATTGAGCCTGCCCACCTACTTCGTTGATACTAACAACGGTTCGGCATGCTGTCAAAATATCGCCATAGTGCACGTCCCGACCCGTGAGAAACAGCTTCAGCCGAGTTGAAGAATTTACTCGGGAAGGACGGTAAGTGTGAGTCGCCCCGGCGACGTGGGTAGGTACTCGTGAGCCGATGGTTCGTGCTCTCGGCTAATCGAGGGACGATGGTGATTCGTTAGGGGTCGCCGTGGCGGTGGGTGGCGATGGACCCCTTTCACCGCGGGGACCTCCGAAGAATGGCGGTCTTTAAGGATGCTGTGAGAGAGAGAGAAGAGGGTAGAAGAGTGTGGCGGCCGAAGCTACGGGGGCCACCCTCTCTCTGGGGACCCCATCGGTTGACAAGCGGGGCACCGGATGCCCTCCCACGGGGACCCACGCTCCTCTCCATTCAATTGTTCTCTGTGGGCCTTCCTTCTTCTTCTTCTCCATCTCCTACCCCTCTCTTCCCACATTCCCCACCCACCCACATCGAACAATTCCCACCCAAGAAATCTGCCCCGTTGAATCCTTACAACCACCATTAGGTATTTTTTCTATTAAAAGCAGCGAAACACGATAATGTTCTTTTGACTATCACTTACGAGGTTGTAAAAAATGAAACCTTCTAAAAAAATGACGAAAATTTGGAATATTCCATAGTAATATTTATTAAACTTGTCGCTTTAGGTTTCCACTGAGATAAGTCATTATCGAGGCTTTGTAAGCCAAAACCTTGGTCGCCAAGTTAACTTATTTTTCCAGTGAAGAAGTTTGAAGTCCTTTTTTCAAACCTCGGATATTACTGTCAAACCAGGTTATTCATTTTTTTAAACTCATTGATAATTTTCTTTGACTGAACATGAGGAGCAATTTAAGAAAAAATAACCTTATGTTAAATGCTCATAGATTTGCTTGTGACTAACTTCATGAAAATTAGCGCAGAATTGAGTCACAGAATTTATACCTGCATTTCTCCACCTCGTCACCGAAATCACGTTAACTCTAGATCTACGCCAGAAGTAGGTATATACTGCAAGTAGCCATAAGGACGCCGGATCACGGGTTTTAGGGAAACATACTATTTTCGAGTATCAAAGAAGTGTTCAACGTGAGTGTGAATTCTATGTATTTTTATGAACCGGGTCTTAGCTGGGGTTATGCTATGATTTCGAGATGTACGATAGTAAAAGTGACATTTAAGTCTATCAGTTCAAATATCCTTAATTTATTTATGCAGGTTGTCAAATCTACCGAACCATGTAACAATGTCATAATCATTTGGCTGGAAAAATTATTCAGCTCCGTGAGAATGCTTTGCAGAAATATTTTGACATGTGATTTGTCTCGGTGATAAATGACGGCTAAATAAGTTGTAATGACATACTTTCCTGCACTCCTTGAAGAATACCTGCACTTCATACTTGAAAGAGAAAAAAGCTTGCTACATTTCAGGTTTTCTAGGCTTATTTTTTTCCCAGGAATATTAAGGATTAAGAGTTCTCACGGAGTTATGGCATTGGTCGTCATCGACGCGATCGACGCCACGTTTTGATAGCGTTGCCTGCCATCGTCTTCAGGGTGAATGGTAACTGATCGAGAAAAATGTCATGTAGTTTACTCCCTCCGTGAGCATAAGTCCGCTGTAATTGGTCAGCATCTCTCCGCTCACTATTCATCCAGGAGACGATGGTGTAGATCGTCACCGATAGCAAACTGCACTAATGAAATGTCGATGCTGATAAACTCCATCACTGAGAGGGAGACCCGAGAAATCTTCATCCTTCATATGACCATTATTTCTAAGGGAATAACCAAGGTTCGTCTGACTCTCGCTTGAACACGCTATTATTGCCACATCCAATTCCACAAATACTTCGCTCTCCTACACCTTGAAAAAGTAACCTCTCCAGACAGAATTCTCTACACAGCTCCCTTACTCACGAGTTCCTGCCCACGACCCCATTAACTCACGCCAAGCCATTCAGACACCGTCTTGAAATTGTCGAACAAAAAAGATAAATAATGGGAGATTTCAAGCAGCACACAGGATGAAAGGGTGAAATAAAGTAAGTCACACTTCCCAGGAAAGGAGCTGAGGTAAAGGCTTTTCAAATAGAAGGCGTCGCAAGGAAATGCTGAAATACAATCTCTAATGATTCAAAGGCCTGGTGTTGATCCATACCAGTTTTCTGAGGGAAGTATATTTTAAGTTTTTATTTCCTTTCCGAGTGATATAGCAAGGAATACGATGTTAAAAAGGAAAAATCGCATCATTTTTACTTTTTTAATTACACCATCACAGGAGATCCAAACAATATAACCGTCTACTTCTATTGCATTCAATCCTTTTCCATGGTTTGGGATGCATTACCAAGTAATTTTTCTCTAACAATGTGAAATGTTACACCTCAATAGACAAAATTTGTTTTCCAAGAAAAAAGAAAACATAACCTTAACCAACTTCTTGAAGCCAAATATTTACCAAGATAAGTAACATTTATCAGTAGGATTCATCGTTAAATGGCCAGAAAAACAATTGAGCAATCTAGCTCCCCTGTGCAGGATATGTCAACTGCGAGTAGAAATTCATCAATAAATATTTAGTTGCGATGTGCACTTACGGGTGACTCCGTAAAGGTAACTACCGTGGCTAGTCCCGGTATCCTCAAAATTGGTTAGGAAATATGTAATTGATCAAAAATGAGTAAAAGATTCCCCGGATAATGAAAATGATTTTTTCATGGTGAATGGAACACATCGGCGAAAATTACTTGGCTCATAATTAAGTGAGTAACAAAAGTTATTTCTGAATCAAGGGGACAAAAGGGCCCGCAATCAACGATACAAAAAGATACACATAGAAAATGGTAGAATCATAGCATGTTAAATCATAAGTCACCGAAATTATTCCGCTTATTATTCTCATTTATAATCAAAACCTTCCCCGTCAGCCTCCGCTTATTTCTTACTTTTTTCAGCCAGTCCTCAGGGAAGCTGAAAACATTAGATAGGTCCTATGCGTGTTACAGGCGAGTGGCAGACAAAAGGAGCTGGGAATAGAAAGCCATGACTACTTAAGAAATAAGTTTGCACATTGAAACTGCATACGTTTGAAAGCTACTTTCACCCATAAATTTCTCGGTGGAACATTAGTCTGTATTTCTACTCGGCGTTTATAAGTTAATGATTAAATATTCATTACATTGTTGTTTGACTATTTGCGAATCTCTATTAAATATTTATTTATTATGCAAAATGAAGAGGACAACTGCTGCCGTTTACTTGACGGAGATTTAAAAAATAAGAATTCTGGCTCCAACATGATTAAACGCCAGTTGCCATTCATAATTTCTGACTTGGAACGTAGTAACAGGACATTAATCCCATTTCAAAGTGGTAAACGTTGGCCAAACAAAATGGCGGGCATTTGACCACACGAAAATATCCAAGACAGCACCTCGAGTACATTACATCCTTCTTCCCCGCCCTTGCTCTCCCAAGCACCACTTCTCAGGCAGCTTCATCACGACAGCCAGTAACGCCCACTTCCCCCAAGCAGCAACCCCTTCCCCCAACCCTTTCCACTGCTCCCACCCCAACCGCCCGGGAGCATATCAAAAGAGTACCTCTCTCCCGCTCTCCCTCAGCCTCTCCTTCGTCCTCTATCTAATAAAAACCAGAGTACTTCTCCTTAGAAAGTGAGTGCATGCATTATTCCGTGCGGAAGAAAGGACGGGTTTAAATAGTATTGTGCGGTGGAACGGGAGAAGTGGATGAAGAGAGAGAGGAAGAAAGGGTGGGAGTGGTGTCAATGATAGCAGGAGAAGGATAGGAAGGCGACAGCAAATATGAAGAGGGGGAGAAAGGTCGCTTCCATCTTCCTTCTGAACCCAATACAGTGGGGAACGATTCGTCTCCAAGTTTACTCACTATAATTATACCTTATAATCGGACTTACGTAGTCCACAAATGCTGATAATCGGTAAAGATTTTAGTTTTTATGAAATGAAAAATCTTCTAATTTCTTCTTCTCAATCTTCGCGAAAATTACATACATACCCATCACGCCCTTCCCTTTCGGGGTAGGCACAGCGAAAAAAGTTAAAATTTTCCGAGACAGGTCCGTAGAGCTCTTAATTTTTCTCACACAATTATACATTTATTAATTTGGAAAATTAAGAAAGTGATTTGAAACAAATAGACTCATGCATAGCTTTTAGGAATTGATGTACTGTAACAACAAAAGAAACACTTGTTCACAGTATTTATCCACTCTTACTCTCTATTCAACCAATGATGGCTTCAACGGGTAACAGTCATTCAGAACCCAATACAGCGAGGTATGATTCGTGGTGGTTTTTGACAAGCAGAATGGAAGAATAATTGTTTAATATGGGTGAATGGTGAAATATTTGAACAATTAGATGATTTTGTACGCCTAGGACAATGGTTCGCAAAAGATGGAAGGATTGCTGAAGAGATTATTAGGCTTGCTAATGCCGGAAGGGAAGTCGAAGGTAGTATGTGGAGCATATCTAGGAATGAGTGTTTGTCTAGGGAAGTGAAAATCGTAATAAACCAAAGTTTTATCCTACACTATTGCATGGGGGTAAAACTAGGGTATGCACGGATTTGTTCGCTTATCCAAAATGCTATGATGTATCTGAGAATGACTGCGGTAAAAGTAGGAGGAATATTGATAGAAATGAATGGGTAATTAAATAATGTTAGTCGGATGCTTTGGTAAATGACGCATGTACAAGTATATAAAAGGAGCGCGCTTCGTTGGTTTGGTCATATTGTAGCAGCCTGCCTCTTCAAATCCACCTTAATGCTTTGTGCTCTGGTGTTATTTTTGCACGGTGGAATTGAGCATATTTTGTTAGACTTATAAACGTCATCATTGCTTCTATACCCGTATTCACATTGACGGCATTTATAAGCGTCTGAGAAAATAAATCAACTTGTGCGGTCAAAAATTACGCAGGAGCCCAATAATTTAAAGACGTCAGTTTCAAAATCCACCGTGTAAAACGGCCTTTAGAGTAACTGAAAACGCACCACTTGCACCTCCTCGCAATCCCCTCTCGAAAGCCTACAAATTTGACCACCAGATGTCAGCCACTTCGGGTGGAAGAGCGATATTCACTCTTCCACCCGAAGTGGCTGACATCTGGTGAGAAATTACGAATGGCAACTGGCGTTTAATCATTTTGGAGCTAGAATTCTGATTTTAAAAATCTCCGTATAGTAAACGGCAGCAGTTATCCTCTTCATTTTACATCATAACTAAAGATTAAATAGAGATGAGAGTTAAATAAAAATTCTATGAATAAATACATAAATAACACCTAGTATTAAATATGGAATACATAATAGTGTTTTTAAGTTATTTTAAAAGTAATCACTCAATCCACAAAGCGGAGAAATGGGCTAATTAATCGAAAAAATGAATGGATATGGAAAAATCGAAACAATATTCATTGCGGGATCCGCGATGAAAACATCCACTCTCTCAACTACGCCGTATGCATTTCTAAGGGGAGTTTCGGGTCGATGCACTCGGAAAATAAGAGCAAGTTTCTGGAGTATCAGTACGGTCAAATTTTGATCTTATCACCGTAAGGAGGAGAGCCTTATCTTTTTCTTAGTATACGTGGCATTACGCAGGTCAGTACCTCAGAGATGAGTCGTTTTGATTTCTCATTGTGCATCCGTGCGGCCTGAGCGTGCAGTGTGTTTTTACCCCACTTTTGAAGTTTCATTCATAACTTTCACCTTATCCATTTCGAAATCTGAAATGCATATGACGTTTACAGTTTGCACGGCATTCAGGTGCATGGCGGCGACAGTAGACGGATATCTTTCAGCACACCTGCCTTCACTCTTTTAGACGTAACCTTTTTCGAAGAATTTCAGCGAGTACGTGCCAGCAGGAATAGAATGAACTGAGGTTAAACCCAACCGAAATTATTTCCAGAGCGTTGAAAAATATTAAATGGAATCCAGAGCGTTGAAAAATATTAAATGGAATCCAGAGCTTTGGAAAATATTAAATGGAATCCAGAGCTTTGGAAAATATAAAGTAGAATCATACGCGAGGCGATAAAGTAAAATGGCCAAAATGGAATCATGTTGGACAATATCAATTAAAATATACCGAAGAACAGGGGAGTTTTACACCCTGAATAAAAACTTTTTTTGCTTAAGAATACGGAGAGCTTTCATAAGCATAACGAATTGTGATAATAAATATCAGGAAACTCAAACTGAGTGAAATATTTTGATAAAAGTTCAAAACTCAGCAACGTCAAAAATGTTAAAATACGCCAGAAGCTACTCAGTAGGCTTGTATGATTCCATGTTTTCGGAACATCTGCTACGTCTAAACTCGGAACCCGTTTCATCCCTTGCTTTACACTCTCACCAAATGGAAAGCAATGTCATGCTGGGAACTAACCGTGGACTTAAAACACGATAATTTCCGCTTAACATTTTATTGTTTAAGTTTTATTGTTGCTACTCCCTGATTAGTAACGAAACAATGAACGTCAACAATAAAATATTTTGCAGAAATTACAGTGTTCTTACTTTGTATTCCTTTCCAGTAACAGTTCCACCAAGTTACTCACGAAACTGTCAACTACGTAAGGGATTTTTATTCGTCGATTGAAACCTATATTGGACGGTGGATAGCTCAAAACATTTCTTAAGTTCTATCAAGAAATATAGGTCCTGTCTTAAGCATAAATTAATATTTTCTCCTCTTCTAACGGTAAAATGCTTTTAATGATTAATTAAGTCAAGCACATTCATAAGAAAGGAGGACGTTCGATAATAACATTTCCTAACGTGATAGAAAAATGCTAATTACCTAATGGTATCATCTAGATTTCTGCTGAATTTGAAAACTCAATGAAGCGGGTTCAAAATTTGCGACATTCTCGACAGGGACATATTAACAGAAGGGTATGAATTCGGAGAAAAAGCAATTGCTACCTCATCTGTATTAACTGTTCCAATACCTTTTTTTTTGCATATTAATAAAATATTTCTCCGACTGCGGACATCTTAATAATTAAGGATGGTGGTTATCTGTTCAGACCATATAAATTTATTTCGCGAGGGCCAAAAGTCGGGCATAGCTGTGTCGGCAACACGGTCGTGGTTTACCCGCGAATGTGACTACGTTTGCGGTTAATATTTAGTGGCCGTCGTGGTGCTAGAGCGGTCGCTTATGTCGCCGCATCAACTTTCCAACGTTTCCGATACCGTCTCATTCGTTCCCAATCGACGCAGAAGTTCTGATCGAGGACTAATTAGAAACCCTTTCTGATGAGACGCGTTCTCTTGTATTTCCTTCGGGATTTTGGGTGAGTACGGATCTACGTCTGAAATGTCATTCAATTGAAATCCCATTACTTATTTTTAATGAGTCACCAACAGATATTTTAGGCTTGATCACATATTATTAGTTTTAATAGACACATCTAGATGAGATCATTCGATCGGCAACAAAAACCAGCGCCCTAGCTCATCGGGGTGACGAGATGCTCCGCGTGAAAATTACTCTCTCGCTCAAAGTGGTCATCACGTGTCGCCACGTGTCTCCACCCGCGTCTTGTCCTGGCTCATGCACTTGCATTGCTATTGCATATACCATAGAAAGAGATCAATTTCAATCGCGTTATTATTCAGGAAATTCTTGAGTCGGAATGGATCACCCTGAAAAACGTCAAAGGCATAGCAAGACTTGGTGGCACTCGCTTTTGATGAGCATCACCCAAAGAAGAGGAAATCATACAAGAGATATAGGATAAAGCGTGCGAGTCTTCCTCCAAAGATCCCTCCGGAAGTCCTTCGGTATCTTTGCCCACTCACCAACGCTTGATACACTCTCACTGACCTCTAATTCACCACTGGTGAGTGGCACAAAGTTTTGCTATAACTATACATTGAGGTTTCCGTCCTGGCACCCTGTTATCTCACTGAATTAAAAGACGCATCGAGCCTTAAATAACGAGTCAAAAAACAGGAAATTATTAAATTTAGTCAAATGAAACTGAGATGATTAGGGAGCCAGATTCATTTTAATCTTTTTTGATGAGTCTGCATTCAACTTACACACGAGATAATAATTGTAATAGACTTAGAGCTAAATTTTCAATTTATTAGTGATAATAAAAAAAATCCACCTAGAGGGAGAGAATGTCTTTCGCTATTATTTATACACGATGTTTAATATCATAAAGTGTGGTAGTCAAACATCCCAAATGAGTTAGGTAAATCGGGAAAATAATATCCCCATTCGCAAGGAAACCGGAACAATAGCAGAAGCATTTACACATTGGATCAGGATGGGAAAAACAGAATATTCTGACGATGGACTGCTTGGCAGTAACTGCATTTGCCATCGCGAAATAGAATTTCGATGCATTTCCTTGATAACCACCGGGGGGAGGGGGAGAGGTGCTGCTTATCGCCTCGCTGAATCCCATATAGCGGGCGTGCCCCGCTTGTTTTGTAGGGCCGGGTGAGAGAGAGGGAACGAGGATCGGACTATCCCCGCCCCACGTAACTGCCAACTGTTCGCGGTTTCACGGAATTGATTTCCGAATCGAATCGGAAGAGAGACTAAAAGGGGGAGCCTGATCAGTTTTGGTTGGCAGTTGGCCTGGAATGGCTAACGTTGAGGGAGCAAGGGGTCTAAGGGGTCAGGAAATGAAGAATCTCCCGATGGGTAAAAAGAGCTTCAGGCCGTGGTTTTCGGCCGCGGAGTGACTGGTTGAATTTATCGAGGCTCGATCGGTGGGTGTCTACTGCCTGCATCGGAATACGGTTCTGCGAAGCATGACCCGTGCATAATGCGCAGCATGTTCGCGCGCGAAACCCGCCGGTTTATGAACTGAATCGGGGGAGAAAGGGGGGGGGGGGAATTAGGAAATTGAAAATGATGGCGGGCTGGTGGCTCGACGGGTTCGGAGGTAATATATGCTCCGAATCGGGCGGTGATGGAATTTTTCGTTGGCGTGAAATGTTTACCGAGTTTGGTTCATGCCCTTTTATTCGCCTATGGAACTCTCCGTCATGCACCAATACCTTCCTGAGTACCGATTGAAATGTTTCATGAACTGTTGCGCATTGTTCTCCGCTTTTTAAATCGAATGTCCGAATAAATATTAAGTGCTGGTTTCCAGTTTGACGAAAATGGGGCATATCAGCAATGACAAGGGCATATACACATAATGTTAAATATCTGCGCAATATTTTGGAATAATGCAGTGGGTATTCAATTATGCATCAAAAATTCATTTCACTGATCAAAATGAAATGACAATGGTCATAACGTGAAAATAATCCCAAATAAATATTTGCGTATTATTTGAAACGTTAAAAAATATATATTGATATTTTTGCTCTTGGGCATAATAAATGGATATTACCTCTAATATGCACACAGAAACGTTATCTTTCAGACATAGCTAACATATTACTGCTTATATATAAAACTTCAATTACGGAAGTTTGACTTATTGATTCAAAAAAGGTTGCCGTAGAAGGCATTAGATAAATAAAAATCTTACCTTCAATTGCGGGGTTTCCGATTAAAAAATACGTTTGAGAGGCTGCTCCTTCCACTACACTTGCTGATGTTTCCATAATCATTTGGGAAAGAAAACTGCTATTCAATTCTCGCATGAACTTCCTCGTGGGCGATGTTCTGGAATGAACGAATCTCCGACGATCGTGGCCTTGCACAATGCTCCAATGATGTGGAGGTGACTTCAGAGTTGATCTGCGAGGGGACCGTTACCACAGGAAAATTAGCACTTCTGAAGATATTAGCTGTGACGCGAGTGGGCTTAAGATATAATATACTCGTTAATGGGATCAAATGAACATTCACCTCTGCGAAACAAACTATGAGCAAAATTGAACTACCGACCCCAAATTAATAACATCATACTACTAAACGAAATGGCAAAAAAGAAACATCTAGAAAACACTTGCATTGTAGAAGTATAACGATAAAACCACGCCTCCAGTTTAATAAAGAAAAAATAATAATATCTTTACATACTTCTAATTCAAGCACATCCAAACGCTCACTATAGTACATCTCTAGGTTATGCGTAAGAAATCATCACAGGTGCAGTCATAAATCACTTCACCGATTTTTCAATATTGCCATTCATAACAAGAAATTACCATATATTATACTGTAATAGCGGTAATTGGAACTCATTTCCAAAAATTACAACATTAATTTGATGTAACTAGCACGATATGTACACATAAAATAAATTTCGCTTTTCTGGAGCACTGTAAAAAAAGAAAGTACGACAGCAAGCGTGTCATTAAGATATGTAACAATGCTCCAGGTCAGGCATGCTGTAAATTTTACCGCGAAAGAACAATAAACAATATTATAAATTTCCTCACTTTATAATTATGCACGTATCTCTTTATACTATACTTAAATACAAGAAAATTACTGACGAACGTTCAGCTTATCTACTTTTCTATTTGTAAGGTCAAGATATTTTGTCTGGCTAAGTTCAAATTAGATCGAATAATAAAAAAATAGCCTCAATGAACTCTGAGACACATTACATACCTACATTACATAAAAATTATCTTTTTATCAACAACAAACTTTTCAATATCCCAACAGCTTTGAAACTGTGAAAATTTGTCCCGTGATACCTTAGCCAATCGGCGTGAGAAATTTAACAGGCGCAGCCGAAATTTGAAAATTTCCCATTCTCCTGTCGCGTTTGCGCAATCACCATCTTCGCCAAACGACCATTTCTATGGAAGTGATCGTTCATTCATTTCTCGTGAGACTCCGACCGAATGAGTAAGATGAAGAGAGCATAAGAAATATTTTAATCAACCACATTGTAACGCAACCGCGTGCGCCACGAAATATAACATTGTGGCCTGAGCTGGGAGGGGGGGGGGGAGAGAGGGGGAAGGAAGAGTAGAAATACGTTATTGATACCATCCTATTGACATTTCGTTTTCCATACTGCTGCAATAATAATATGTTTGCTCAACCTCGATGAGAAAAGGAGCGTCGGGGTTCCTCCATTGTTCGACGATATTCTTCCTCCTTCCCGTCGCGTCGTACAGCCAGCCATCTTATTCCTTCTCTCACCCCTCCTCATCCACGACTAACATCCTTCCTCCCTTCCTTGCCGCTTCTTATTTTTATTTTTCCATTCCAACAACTCCTCCCACTCCTCCTCCTTTTTAACCTCTCCCTCCCTCGATGGCTGTGGGAGGACGGAATAGGAGGTCCCTCAAGGCTCCATCATCGGGCGCAACCAGTGGTGCGAACAGGGGCTGCAATAAGAGGAGTAACCAACCTTCCTTTCTCCCCTCTCCTCCTCCTCCCTCGCCATTATTCCATGAGTCTCACGGCACGCATACTAAATACTCTTCCTCAAATATCTCCATTAAAGGCCCACCTCCAACTCACACTAATAACTCAATCGCGGAGTTCTCTGTTCCTCCACTTTACTCATCTTCTCATGCCTCGCTGAGTTCGCTGGTTTTTTAAGGAGACTACGCAGCAAAAATGATCTAACTTGGTGATGATAAGATAACTCTCGAGGAACAAGGTACAATGGGCTTCTGAAATTAAAATAAAAGAGGAAATATGAGCGTTTACGATCATTTAGAGAAAAATATGTATTAGTAAATAGTATTTCTTATGAATCTGCTCAGATTTGCTAATCCAAGAACGCAGACGAGCAAATGACTGGATTTTAGTATTTGGCTTCTTAGAAACGGTCCTTCATCATTCTCTGCTTTTGACGAATTTTTTTCCCAAACCCGCAGTTGCCGTGGCCTTAGCATTGATGATATAACCGTACTCTGAAGATACTGAATTGACGTCACAACTAACACTTCATCGCAGCCATAGTTACTATACTGGTTATTTCTTAAATAATGCCACTTAATTAGTGCTCAACATTTGTCTTTTAGTGTTATCCACTATAGGTCTTCTCGTCAGGCTTAGTGGCACCATGAAAACTGGATTGACTAAAAATACTATTGATATGTACACCATATATCGCATACAATCATGTTCCACATTTAGCAGGACAGTTATTTTGATTTAGCATCATGTTTGCAGAAGACGTATTTTATCTGCTAAAATTACTGGAGATAAATATGACGAGAGAACGGAGTTTCTCAGGATAATAAATAAATAAATAAAAAATTAGTCTTTTGAAATATGTATGCAATGGAAGAAAACGCCTTCCAAGTAGGTATGGTTGGCATATACCAAGGCTAAAGAGTGATAACCATCAAATAGGCATTTTCAAAAGAATTTTCTCTCAAAAACAAAAATTATCATTCATATATATACATTTTGAAAATAGTTTTCTCCTTCCTTCACCTATGAATCATTACCTAGACACATGCCCATAGCCATTAGCCATAGCCCAACCTAGACACACGACCATAACCATTTTGCTTCTCTCTCTCCCTATTGCTACCACGACTTCCTCCTCCCCTCTGTCCTCAGCCTCCCTCCCTGCCCTTTCGCGGAGTCCTCAGCCACACCCAGCGCTGGAGGAATATAATGCCGGGAGTCATTAGAGGAGACGCGCTTACAGACAGACCAAGAAGAGGAGGGTCCTTATTTATACACCTGGCTGCTTCAGCACAATAATCAGGAGAAATGGCCTCGGAGGCGGGAGGAATTTGGAGGGTCCAAGTCTCGACAGGAATACCAAGATATCGGCCCATGCATTAAAGTTTGCTATTACTGCGGGAAGGTTATTATCTGCGAGAGGATTAACAACAGTCCTCCGAGCCGAAAAGAGGTGCCCCTGGTTCAGATGAAATTCCATTATCACTAGAGAGGAGAGAAACAAATTAAAAGTTTATGCAAAATCAAGAGAACTAACGGGTTATTTCTATGTACAGATGTTCTCAATCGCCCTTCCCCACGGTATTCCCTTTCATAAACTCTGCCAGACCCATGTGACTTGGCCATTCACAGAATGAAAAATATACATATAGAGGACTTTTCCAAGGAATTATTGGCACATGAAGAGCATATTAAGCAAATTTACCATTATAAGGTAACAAATTACGATAACGAGATTATATGAAAGCAGTTACGGAAAGTGAATGGTGAGAAAAATAAAAAAAAACCGTGTAAACAAAGGACAATTACGCAAATTTGGAAACAAAAGAGAATAGATATCTCGAAAGATTGTTATTTTTTACACTTAAACTTCGAGTACCTCGGCTGACAATTCCATACAACCACTTGTTCCCTAGCCTATGCACCAAGACTGTGGAAAAATAAAATGTGACCAATGACAAGAAAAACAAACACCTGAATCATGGAAGAAGAAATGGTAGAGAGTATTGGGAAATAATATTACAAATGCGGATATGGATATTTTCCACTGCGCAAAAAGTTCACAGATTCAAAAGCACAAGATTCATAACTTTTTAGACCGGGTTCTACTAGCGCTTCCAACATATTGTCGTTTTAATCCCTACTAGTAAATGCGTTATTTTCGGTAGAATCACTTGGAAGAATGTTATACCTAGGGCGCAAGGAGATAAGGTTGAAAGTTAATACTCACTGAAAGCTGAATTTAAGTTCTAGCTCCATTGGAGTCCTCAATAAAACCTTAAAGGAGGTTTAAGGAAAACCAAATTAATATGGCTGCAAGGTTTCTCGGGCATCATCCTCGAAGTTCGGGAATTGTCTTGACATGTTTCTAAATTTGTCCACAATTTTCATACTAATGCCTGCTACTACATAAATGTAGTTCACGCATTCCACTGCTTAGTCTCCACATGTAATTCTTTACTATTCCATCGCAGAACAGATCTAAAATATATTCAAATTCCTTTTATTGGTCACAGCAAGAGCGGCGATAGTCTTGCCTCTTAAAATAAATTTCTATGTGTTCAACTCACTTCCTAAACCACAATATATTCCAATCCATGCACTGCCAATTTTCTAAACACTTCATATTTGCCCAGCTTCAGCTTGAATCCTCATCGTCATAGTTGATTTATTTCCCGTTTTATAACGTTACTACACTCCATTCCTAATTGGCTCTCACCCAAATCATTAAATACACAAGCAAAGAAGTGGTACTATCAAAAGCTACTCTCTGTCTCTCAATCCGCAGATAGGTTGGGAGCAGTTTGTTTCGCCATTCTTTACGTTTCTCCGTCTTACGTTTCTCATCATCTTGCTAAGTCTGGCATCACAAGTCTTTTATAATCTTCTCAACAATTTGCTGTCGTGGTACACCCCAGAATATTTTACATTCACAAGTCCATAAGCGGGACTCTTCTGTTTGAAAAGTATTTACACATGCTTCTTCTATCGTTCATTCTTTAAGGCACTTCCTTATTAGATATGATATCGTTCCATTTGATTTTCAGCATACGACTATGGCTATGTATCTGATATGAGTTCCGAATATTGTCTAAACTCGGAGGTTTGTGGTTTTTTATCTTATTCAGAGCCAACTCTTAGCAACTTAATTTGCTATTCCTATTGTTTCATTTCTGCCATCCCCAACAATTCAACCAAAATGATATTCTTATGATTAAAATAATGTTCTTAGATGATTTTCAATAAATAATTATACACATAGAACCATTCAATCACAAAAACGACAGATTTTTCTGTCAACTATAGCATTAGCCAAAGAGAAGATATCCAAAGGAGCATACCATCTACTTAGTTCATTGAATACCAAATTTATTATAACCATGGGCTAATACAAAAACGAAACCCTATGCATAATACACTACGCTAAATATTTTGACTCAATTTCACGCGTAACCTATAAAGAATAACTGTCATTGGTTTGAGAGCGTAAATATCACACTAAATTTAATCGTAATACTCCCACCAAGCATTAACTAGGAACGAAATTCTTTGCTGTGCCGATCAGTAAAAGGCTGCCTTTATGCGGCATATATTTTTTCCAGTTTATCCAAATGCGCCCTTCATTCATCACACCATGATTTATAAATGACTCCTTTTCACCATAAACCGTTAGCTTCTCTCGGCGAAGCATCAATCAATTCATTTCCCTTTAGCGGTTGCCAATCTCGCCATTCGAGCACACTCATCGTAATGTAGCCATTCCATCACATCACATCAGTCCACGCCACTTCCTCCACTCCACTCGCTTCCTGCTCTAACAGGAGTGAGCGAGTGAAAGCCGCCCAAAGCAGGGTTTTAAGACCGAAAGAGAAAAAACTCTGCCACCGCACACGCACGGATATTTATCAATTAGGCGCAGTAGAGAAGGGGAATGCAACAAAAATTACTGCATTGACATTCTGCTGCTATCTAGCGAGGAAAATCCCTACAAAACGAGTAAAGAGACCATGGACAATGTCTAAAATACCCTTTTGGAAAATATTATTCTAAATTACTTAGCACTACTGACAGCCACAACCAATATCGAACTAGCAGCCGTGTATCACTAGCTGCTTTGAGATGCATTGCCAAATAGGGTCGAAAAAAGTTTCTTCAGGCCTAAAAAGAAAAAAAACGGATAATATCTAATATACTCGGAGCTTTTGAAACATTACTATTCTTAAGGTGGTTGGAGCGGTAATTGTGAGTCATTTAGTGCATATTTTAATAACTGTTCAAGTAAGTCGAAAATCGAAAAACATTCTTGGACCACATTTCGCCTAAGTATATGTCTGTTAATACAGTGACAAACACCATACATGCAGTAATGTAAGTGATGCAAGAATTATATTTTCAAATTTTCGCCTTTTGTTATGGCTTGGGTTTTCGGAGCGTAGTTTGAAATCCAAGTGAAAATTATTCTGTATGCGCTTTTTTACTCGGAATGATACCTTGATATTTGTTAGCAATTCTAACCAATAGCACTCTAATAATAGGAAACGTATTATTTCGCGTAAGGGAAAAAATCTGTGCATATGCAATCGAATCACTTCGAAATATATGTCATGTGCCATAAGACTACGTGTTACAGTAGCATTGAATTGCCAAGAAACCAAATCATGCAATTTTTTCCCTTTCATCTATAGATGTTACTAATAAGTACACGTATGCAAAGTTTCACGCAAATCTGTACATAAACAAAATTTGCTCAAACCACCTTAACTTAGCAGCACTGAACTACATACAGCAGGCCCTGTCTACGACTCACTGGGCCGGTTGCACAATGGCTGGTTTCGGGCCAACTGTCATGGGACACATTACTATCTAGCATGAAAAACTTTCCTGAAGTTTTCCAAACGAAACACATTATTTCATTACTTATTAAAACCTAATATGCTCATTCAACATTCGGAAAATATTATTCTGCATAACCTTGTTTTACAAAAGGCAGCGTTCTAAAGCCGCTATGCATCCAGAAGCCGTGGATCACCAACAGCTAGGTAACATATTGCTGTCAAAGGTAGATAAAATGTCAGTAAATACGCAAAACAAAGGTTATTCAACTACTTATGATGAATGATATACAGTTATCTTCGGAACATTATTCTGCTCAGTAAAGCATTGCATAAATCAGCTCAATACAACTGCTATCTAACTAGTAGTCGCGAGTTACTGCAAAATGAAAACCGCCGCTATAATGAAACAAGACCGCGAGGAATCACGCCGCGCCACGACCAGTACCTACATTTGTATTGGTGCTACCATACCCTTAAAAAATCAAGAATTTGCCTATTAACAGATGAAAGTAAAATGAGGTCCTCAGTGAGTTCCCGTAGTGCTTAACTAAACTACATTTTGACAATAGACCGCCGTGATTTTGCTTCAACGAGTTTTACCTATTCGTCTTTCCTTATTACAGGATATGACACCGTTGGAGACCTCTCAAGACAGTTGGCCTAATTAGTGAAAATTTCTCTGCCAAAAACCAAGTGCTGAAATGAGTAAATTTAATATTGTGACCTCAATAATTTCAGTTAACAATGAAATGCCATACTTCTTCCCTTTTCATGCCATTAACATAGTCTGAGAACCGTCATCAAAATATTTCAAGGGAAAGTCAAATTTAAAATGAAAATTCCATCAATATAACTTATTCCTCTCCTCGCTTGATCCACTATAAAGCTGAGTGCGTGCAGCTACAACTTACAATTAGAACACAAGTGCCGATGCAGCTTCGAGTAGATAAGCTCATAACTCATATGAGGCAAAGGAGATTGCAAAGGCTATAATCTGGTTAAAAATGAAACACTTCCACCCGATATTTTGGGGGGTCGGCTAAGAAAATTGAATTATAATGGATGCGGAATTCGGAGAGGTAAATAAAAGTCAAAATTCTGACTCCCGAAGCATAGAATTTAATAAAACCTACAGCCAGTATTTGACGAGACTAAACAAGTATATAATTAAGTTATATTTCGGAGCGGAAAAAACAAAGAAAATGGATGAAAATTCGTACAGAGCGCGCGATTTTGGATTGGGGTCGGGAGAAACGCGCGCGACATTCTCTCTCCAGAAAATTACATCCGGGACCTTATTAGGGAGGAAAGTAACTCATATTTCTCGGAAATAAAAGGAAAACTTGGTCATTATCAGCCAACGCGGGTGGAATACGGAGAAATTTTCGATTAAAACTCGAAAACACCCGACACAATTTTCTCCCATTCTTTCCCCTTTCCTCCGTCTCCTTCCACTTTTTTAAATATTTTTTTTTAACTTCGCAAAAATCTCATTTTCATGCATAATTTCCCGAATGAATTGTACTTTCTGAGCGGAGTTTATAGCTCAAAATTTTGGAATTTTTCCAATCCAAACTTTTCCATATCTCCCCCGACCGAATATGAAAAAAACTATTATTCTCTTCTTTTTTACTTTTTAAATAAATGAGAGATTCGCTCACTAATCTTAACGAAGGGGTCTTACCGGAAAAGGGGGGGTGGACGTGGGAGAGAAGGATAAGGGTTTGGTAAAAAAAATATAATTTCAAATGATAAAAAAAAACCTGGGAAGAACTGGAAAAAGTCCCCGGTCCGAAAAAAAGATATCCTTTCCCATTACTCCCATAACTAAGGAGTGAGTTTCATAGCCATTCAAAAATCTCCCTTCCCCTTAACCATCTGCACTCCTTCTCATCCCTACTACTACTCTTTCCCTCGCCAACTTCCTCATTTTCAAACTTGATCACTCTCGGGAGAAGGATAACTCCTAACACGACCTCCCGCTCCAAATCATTCCTTAGCCCCTACTCCCCCTCCCTTCCCTCCTCCTTGCTCCCCCAAACCTTCGTATTTTTCCCCCCATTCTATAAATCATGCCTCGTCCATTCCGTCCCCTCGCCCTTTGTCTTTCACAGTTCCTGAGTTGATTTTCTGCCGCGGATCCCGTCCATTTAGCAACGCTCCGACATGCTACCTCGTATTTTTCTGCTCGGGAAGACATTCTCAGGAGTCTCAGGACTATCCTGTAGTTAGGCAACCTCTACGCAGATTCTAATAAAACTCATCACTGAGTAAACATTGCAACGTTCGTACGGCTCCATGATAAAATGATTTCAAAGAAAAAATGTCCTCTATTAGATTCCGTCATTCTATCGCATTATTATTTTCCACATATTAGGACTGAATTCACAATAGCTTTATAACGAGCGCTAGAGTTACAGGAAAGATGGTATTTTTAGCCAAATTGAGTGGAAATATTTACAAAAAATAATTTAGGTGCGAATTTTTCCGGAAAATTACACTGATAATTGAGAGAACCAGAATATTTTAGTTTGTGAGTTATTGGTTTTAGTAATTATTTAGGTTTTCAGTAATTTTTGGGTTCTAAGTAATAGTTAGTTGATTTTCTTCTTAATAATTGTATCGCTATCTGTTACCGAGTGATAATAGCGCGTCAAGCATGTATTCGGTATAACTCTCTGTGTATATATGTACACATAATTAATTCAAATAGTTTCTCTAACATTGGTAGTCTCTGACAACAATATCTATAGTGTAGCACATGTTGGTGAAATATCAACTCCTGAACAGTATTTGCTGGTTTTTGCTAATGCACCTACAGTAGTAGTGTAGCTTCAATAAATGTATTAGGGTACAGGGTGGCATGTTGGTGAAAATTCACCCCGACACTCACCCTTGAGGTGCCTTGCATAGCATTATGTAGATAAGCAAATTGCATATAAAATTAATCGCTAATCGCGATAGCTGGAGTCGGAATGCTTAATTTTCAGTGTATATGTCACAGCAGTTTGCTCCTTGGTCTCCGATGAGAATCCATTAAAAAATAACCATAGACAAAGGAAAATATCGACTATGCTGCATTTTGTTCTAGTAATTCAGAAATGCCACCAATGGAAGCGGTATATTTTAAACGACTCGAACAAAAATGCGGGGATTTTCATTTGCTGTGATTTTGACTTGCGTAGTTGAAAGGGAACCTCATAAAGAGAAAGAAACACTAGCGCAATTAGCTTAACCGTACGAGGCACAATTTGTAGGGTTGACATACATTTGGTGCAGAAGAATGCGGGAATTAAATAAGCACCGAAATCTATACGTGTAATTACGCTCCAGGCCTGTGGTCGGTCCCATGGAGTGCGCGTGTAATTAGGGTGAAGCGCTAAGCTTCTTATCCGTACGGGAAAAATGTTGCATGACGGTGGAATATGGCTAGCCTACCTCCATACTACGACGCTTCCTATGGTTAGCTGAATGTAGTCTAATCGAGTGAAATGAGATATAAAAGGATAATGCTGGCCGAAAAAGTTCTGGATATCATGCCATACGCTACCAATTGGATTTAAAAGATCTCTTAGTTACAGTATTTTCAGTCTACTTTGTACCGATAACGCACCAGTCCCCTCATCCACGCATGAACAATGCCTCAACCATTTGGCGTAAAATTTCAGATTCCAGCTAGTTACCTCCAAATATCTGAAACAGGTATAGCAGCAGAGCCAGGTTTAAAAAATCGGAGAATAAGACACAGATAAGTGGTTAATGAATTAAATTAAATTTAAATCTCAGAGGTTTCGATAGGATTAATCTGCTGTCACCATATCTACCTTTATTACGGTAAAACTAGACCAATATCTAAAACAATATAATAAAAAGGTAAGACCGCAACACCCCTATGAGCTTTCGAGAAATACAGCATGCTGTAATGGAGAATTACATTAATATCCGCTGTCTCTTGGTGATAACACACAGTTGCAATGAATAAAGAACTCTCATTTCGCTTTTTACAATTTCTTCACGCACTACGTTATTTTACAAGAGTGAAAACTTGTCCAAAATTGCAATCAAAATGAGCGAAAATGCAAAAGGATTTTGCAAAGGAGCAATGGAGATAGTGGAGAGGATGTAGTTTGGGCAGACTGCGGGGCTCTGGTGGGAAAACTCCGTTGCCTGCACGGCAGCACGGTGAGAAAAAGGTTTGACCAAAGTGTTTTGGAAACGACGTTCACGAGAAATGACTACATTCAAAGATGAAAGATAAACGAATTCGTTAGTTGGTTTTCTTATCGCTCCCCATTACCGACTACTGTTCCTTTTAAAAATGGTCTATTCTTAGCGGAGTTTATGAATTTTCCTTGTTGGTATTATAGGTATAAACTTAACAAACAAACTTCTGCCCCATTGCACCGTATTTTGAGCGCCGAATGATGAAAACATGCTTTTTTATCAACTAAAAAATGACTGTGGCGATGAATACCTTTTTATGGCACTGAATCCACCCCTTAATATATTACCAAAGAGTAACTTAGCTTGCCGTGCATATTTCCTCGCATTATCCTGATCTTATTCGTACGGGTAACCCCCATATACCTCATTTTCAGTTCACTTTTGCTCAGCGGACAGTGTTGTACCATTCGATATAAATCGCTCTATCGAGGAGGACGATCGAGATATCGAACTATCTTCCCCAGTGCTCACCTCTTCGAACCCTCTTTGCAGCGCCAGCCCCTTCTCTGCCCACCACCCCGATTTCTCCGCTCCATTTCCCAGCATTCATTTCCACCGCATTCGGAGGGCGGCTGTTCATTTCCCGCATCCTTCCATTATCGCCCGCCCACAATGGATTTAGGATATTAAAAAGGAAGGCACCGTGAGCACTCAACACACGCACACGTAACGTATGTGGTAGTGAGGGAATCTCCGAATCAAAATGTCGTGGACGTCACGGATGCGAACGACCCGCCCAACGAATTGGAAAAAAATACACGAGCGCGCAAAACAGTTCCGAATCCAAAGAGAGGACATATCTTCTTCCCATTCCAACCTCGAGGCATCCCGTCAGAGGGATCAATCATCGAATAAACGGTAAAGGAAATTATCACGAAGGGAATATGAGTCAGATTTTGTCGCGGGAATTCCATGAGGATTCACGGTTATGTTGACTTGATTGATTGTGCATGCGGATAGTATCAGGAAACTATAGAGTTGGCCTGAAAAATGAGGGATGCGAGCAATAATTGATAAGAATCAAAACGGGCGACAGCGAATGAACGAGGTCATACGGACATTATTTGGGGGAGAACAAACTTCTCCGACAATGCAAATCCTCCTTTATGGTGAGACGTTCAGAATTTGAAAAGAAAAATGTTTTGAATGAGAATTGACACATTTGTGCATAGTTCCAGTAGATTAATCCGCTGAAGTCACTTACACGATTAGTCCCGCAGTAGGTACTACGGATGAGTATCCTCGGTTAAAATAAAGTTTGATTTGTAATAATATTTTAATATGAATTGCATATTATAATTTATTGAACATCACAATAACTGAAAGTTAACGGAATGAATCAGAAACGATACTCTCATGGAGTAAAATTTAGGAAAAAAATAATAATCTGACGTCTAGGGCTAGTTAAAGACATTTCACGTGTAAAGGTGTAAAGGAGCATGTTATTGGGAGGTGAAGAGATCAAGTGTATTTCGGGAGTGTTTTGAGTAGATATCAGTTTTTATTATGGTCACTTATTGTGCGTGGGAATACATTTTTGTACCTATCTGTTCGGCAATGTATATCTCTTATTTTATCTTTCTTACCGAACCTAGAGATGTAGTGTGGCGTTAAAATGATACTCTCTGAGTCAAACTAGTGCTGAACACCTGTTCTGAATTTCTCAAGTAATCTCGGAGGCTAGCGTGAAGCTTTCGAGTCTCTAGCGATTCCCAACCTAATCCCTCTAAAAGCTATGAAACACTTTTTGTTTTCCCGTAGCAGTTTTTAACGAAATGCACAGCTTTCATTTGTATTTTATTTGTTTCGAATTAAATCTTTCTGTCCAGGGTCCTAAATGCTCTCGGTTAACTCGAGGTGTGGCCTAACAAGAGCAAAGTAGCACCAATCTTTTACTTTTATATCCGAGGGCGTTCCTACTATCAACTAGATATATTCCGGCAGTTAATGTAAAATATACAATTCCTTTGCGACATGCTCCTTCCCATTTGAATAGTTCTCGGAAATTGGTTGACTTTCAGTCAAACTCTTGGTAAAACCACGAAATATTCATAAGAGATAACTATCCTATGCTACATAAATATTTGCAAACCCTTCCGGCGTAATACCAGATCGTTCTTACATTTAACAGTCATTAAAATTGCCTCACGCGCTACCAACAAGATTACATCGGGCAAGGACCTCATACAACCATGATTTCTCAGTGACAGCTAATTCTTCGTGGGAGGAAATTCGTTTCATGACGGATTTTCCGGAGAAAATACGTGATACATATTCCATCGCTTAGCGTAGAGCTTTACCGCATTTCAAAAGCACTCCAAAATTGAGGGCGCGAGAGAGGAGTGTACTTCCACCCGAAAATCGTTCCGTAACCATCGGAGTTGAATTCCTTTCCCGTGACGTAATACGGGTGGAAAAGAGATATGGGGGGAGGGAGGGTGGAGAAGATGGGAAAGGGAAGTTGGGATATTAAGTGGAGCCGGGGGGAGGAGGAAGGGGGACGACCGGAAGTCGAAGAGAATCGTTAAATGGAGGAAATTCGTCATATCCTGCCTAACCCGATCGAACGCCATCTAGATTAGCAGTTATCGCGCGCGTTCAGAGATGGAGCCATCTTTGATCGATTTGTTCATGCATCGGAATGGGTTATTTCACCGGTCGATTTAACTGAATTGATTTTTTCTATCGCATGTCGATTGCTCCATTCAGAGAGGACGCGGTGCGACGGAAGGAGACGGAAAGTGGGAGGAGGAGAGAGAGAGAGCGGGATTGGAAAAGGAAGCCTGAATGGGCAAGAGCTAGAAACAAAAGCAGACTGTTTTTGCGTTTGTCGTGTATCAGAAGTCAAATTAGCAGGATAAGTGATGAGAAGCGCGAGATTTAAAAAAATTAAAAAGAAGGGAAATGTGTCTGCATCTGTTTAACAACTACATAATGATGGGAAACATTAAAGGTTAGAAAAGGTGATAGCGAAAAGTGAAAAGTAATACATATGTTTCAGTTTTAAAGTATACTCTCGATTATCCGTAGGTGGATTATCTGATTTTCTGATTATCCGTGCAACTCTATACTCCCTACACCTCAAAGCTTTGATATTTCAATGGTAAAGACAAAAATAATTGTCAAAACTTCGATATACTCAAAAATATTCTAACAGCACTCACAGATATTTACTCAATCATTTTTTTCTTCTAGTAATTTAATGTTATTTCCTTCATGCAGATTGGATTGGGTAATCCATTTATATCACCACCATATTTTCCGTTATTTTCGATTATCTGTGCTTCATCCCGTATTCCATAATACGGATAATCGAGGGTTTTCTGCATTTAAGCTCACGTGGTTCCGGGCTTTATTCTCCAAATTTTATTTTAATATTGAGTATTTTTAATAATAATTTCACCAAGTTCAACGGATACATTATTCGCAACCAAACCTACGCGGAAGTCTTCACTTCAGCTTCATGAGAAATAGGGAAAACCCATGACTAGAGCGTCAAAGAATAAGCATCATTATTCTATCCGATGATGATAAAATGGATGGAACGCGACACGAGTGGTAAGTTGACCTTCCTTTTTATCTAGCCATTGGTTAATAAATAAAAGGAACTGTAATTCCACGAAGTTTGCATAATTTTATTTTATTATTTAGCGATAAATTCAATACCCTAACGCACGAAACACGATGGCGTAGGCACAAACGATGGTTAGCACCAGGGTTTTAATATAGAATCCAAAGCATTGTGACAATTTTAAACTTTTAGTCCTCTGTCAAACAGCAGGTACTTTCAAAAAGGGAGGACTCAGGCGAGATGTTGTGGAATATGAACATAATAAGAACTATGACGATGCAATTTTCCGTAAATAAAAATGTTTTAATCGACCCGGGTTTCGATGCACTGCATCATCATCAGGTGATGATGATGCAGTGCATCGAAACGCGGGTCGATTAAAAAATTTTTATCTGTGGAAAATTGCATCTTCATAGTTCTTATTGCCAGGTACTTTGCCTGAAGAAAGTAATTAGTCAACTTTCGAATGAAGTAACTATACCAAGCAAGTTATTTTTATCATTTTAAATTATTATTCTAGATAAGTAATTTTGTTTTTTTTAGAATATTTAAATTAATTTGATATAGAACAGGGAATGAAATTAATATAAACAAGGTAAGTTTGATTAATACTGCATAGAAATTTTTTACAGGATAGTCATTTTTTTAAATAAGTAGAATTATGAACTACGATTCATTTTTATCCGAAAGCCGAGAAGACACAACTATTTAGAACATTTGATAACGAAGATGAACATTTCGATATTGATGTTACGTGGTCGGACACACGGAAACGTTTATTCCTCCAGGCCTTCAAAATTCAGAGTGAATTGGGGATGAATTACTTTTTCCTTGATGAATGGAAAATGAACAAGATGGACTGAATAACCGGGGAGACTTCGAATTAACATATACGCTTAAACAGGTGTGCCATTACCATACCAAAAAGTAATGGGTGCCCTGGTATCTCATGCCTATTTATACCACTATTAGGCTTAGAAAAAATCCCCAACTCCTGTAGTCCCTTAGGACACTGAATTCCAAGAATACCGGGTTTTATATTTGTGAAATGGTTTTAAATAGAGGAGATGATGGCGGGCCCCATACTTGACCCGAACGCCCAAGCTGAATTCGAGTATATTCGATCACTGCCTGAAATTACTTCGCGGAAATTTCCTCATTTGACAAGACCACACCCTTGCAGCACCCTTAACAGAGGAATCAGCCACAACATCTCTCACAAACTCACCCTTCTCCCCAGAGACAAGGCAACGTCTCACCGAGTCACAGGCTCGCTCGAGGATTTGGGAAACGCATGAGTGGATCCATTAACTGACCGCACTGGAACGTAATATCTACTGCTCATCGAATATTCCTCCCACCCTTTTGAGACCCTTCCCCTATTCCACGAAACCCTGAACCCTTCTCTCCCTCCGCCCAAACCCTTTTACTTTCCTTCTCTCAGGCCCTCCCGCTCCGGACTTACCCGACCCTTCTCTCCGACACAAATTCTCCCCGTCCTACTAGCCCCTTACGCCGGGTTTCTCTCCACCCTTCCTCCACTACCCAAATACTCCTTCCCCCTACCAACCAACACACCTTTCCTTAGAGCCATGATGACCACAGTTGTCGTTCGCCTCTCCAAAATAGCCCACTATCGAGTAACTACAGTAAACCCTATACCTTACGGACAGTAGTGGTCCATAAGAATATGTTCGTATGTGAAAGGTATCCATGTGTTACAGATTTAACAACCATATTGGTACAAACATTTTGTCTCACTAATGAAGGTGATGTATATAATCTGAAAGGAATTTGCGACTACCTTAAAGGATTTTTAGTGGAATTATAATTCACTAAATATATATTATCACGAGATTTAATGTTTTTGTAATAATCTGTAAAAATGTAGATAAGAAGAGAAAGAAAGAAATGTAGAGATATATAGATTTGAAGAAGTCAACCAGAATTCGCCCATTTCGGAGAAAAATAATTCCAAAAGTGTCCGGGTCGTTAAGTCGAAGTGTCCATATGTGAGAAGGTCCGGCATGCAAAGCCGAATGCAACTCAGCCCAAGATTTGAATAATGCCTGTTCGGTAGAGGTGTCCGTATGTCAAAGATGTTCGTTTAGAAAGGTTTTACTGCATATTATTATATTAACAGAAACGAAATCATTACTCAACTGTTGTTTATGTTATTATTATTCAGTGCTCGTGATGCTCCAACTTTCAATAACAAGCTTTTTAGCGCAGCATCATCGTAAGCTCTAATATTTTTTACGTTTTGTACTTGAAAAAGGGTTTTCCTATCGCCAAACGGAATGCAATATTTATAGGGCGGCAAAGAAGCGACAAAATAAGATAGATATATAATAGAATAGATAGTTTTTCGAATTTTTTCTTCCCACGTACCATTTATATCAGACATAAGATGACTGCAATAGCAGATAGAAACAATTATTCAACTAAGACTTCCCACAACAATCATCACTTTTCTCCTCTAGTTCCTTTTTCCTACATCCTTCCGTTTTATGGCAGATATACTACCTATGGTACACGCTTCTTTAAAATATGCCACAAGCAAACAGATTGCAACAAAGCATACCGAATTCCTAGGTTAGGAGCCGCTAGAGACTACGAGGTTACACCTTAAGCTGAGATTACTTCAAATTACAGATCACGCCTATTTCAGTAACACAGGTAACTCCGCACTGTATCTCCAGAACTTACAGAAGCGACAAAATAACTGAGGTGCCCTATCGAACGGACAGGCAAAAAAATTCTCTTCGATAATGACTTCAACGAAATCAGAGCGAGACACTAAAACCTAAAGATACACCTCACTTTCCAACGCAGTTTCCTGAAAACAATACTGGAAATGGAAATGAATGGTAAGAAATACCGATAAAATACAAGGATGGAGTACATCAGGCAAATAATGAAAGACTTCAAAATGAAGACATATTTAGGGATGAAACGGTTATTTGATATGAGAGTGGAGTGAAGAGATGCAGTAAACAAATTTTTTCAACTCTTTTAAATCCTTTTCCTTATTACCTCTCTTCTTTATAGCAGGTGCGGTAACTACCTCGAGCTTCCAAATACGTCAAATAACTTTATAACGCCGTTGGAACAATTTATGATCACTGAAAAATGTTTCGCCTTTATGTACCTTCATCAGAATATTTGTATTAATATCCTGAAAATAATACGACGTGCAAAATATATTGATTTAATAAATATGTATTTAGTGAAATCAAAACGTTATACAATTAATTTTAAAGTTCACCCTTGAATACCACAAACTATCAGCATCCACCATCACCCACACCAACACCCCTTGCCACACACCCTGAAGACGAATCGCAGGATGAGAAGTAGACGTAGATGACTTTACGGAAAAGGGATGATGGGCTAAGGACGAGTAAAAGGGGGAAGAGATGACACAGGAAGCAACCCAAGGGGGGCAAGTAGAATGAGTCCCAACAGCAGCAAGTTCCATCCCCTTCTGTACATCTCACCTACAACCCCCTCTTCCACATTGCTCCTCCAACCCCCGAGGAACGTAACGGGGGGTGGTTGGAGGAGGAGGGATGGAGAGAGAGAGGGAAAGGGTAGGAGGAGTGAGAGAGAGAGGCAAGCATTCTGCTTGATTATTCAAATTCCTCCTTGATCCGGTCGAGCTATCGTTTCACACAATACGCTAACGAAGGCAACGGGGAATGATGAGACCGGAAGAGAAAAGGGATGGGGTTGGTTGGGGGCGGGAGAAGGGAAGAGGGGCAGTGAAGGCTGTTGCAAAAGCGAGGAGGAGGGTAGGCTGGGAGTAGGAATAGGAAATGGAATTCTCTCTCCGGTTCGCGGGGGAAGGCATTTGGGTACCCGAGCATTTCTGGGTGGCGAAGAGAAGGCCTTCGGGAGGGGCTCTCTCTTTGTTGAGGCGCTGAGGCTCAGGGGGAGTGTCGGCGGGTGGGAGTTCGAAGGGAGAAGGATAAATAGGATTATTATTCCGTGGAATATGGCTGCGGGATGTCTTGAGGGGGTGTTGGCGGGGGGCGTTGGGAAAGGGGTGAAGGGCGAGAGAGAGAAATGGCAGTAGTAGCCGGGACTAAGGAGTGAGCGTCCGTGTAAGACGAGCCTGAGAGGGAAGGGGTGGCTGACTAAAGTAGGCAGGGGCAAGAAAAGGTCGGGGGGACAATCTCCCCACGGAATAATGATATCTCGTTTCTTTTGTTTCGGTTATGAACGAGGGATTAAGAGGAGAGGTTTATATAAAAGGGACGTGGTGGCGAAGAATGGTTCATTTCGTCCAATCGTTTTTTTTATTTTTCCCCACAATGCCGAGGGAGTGATGCGTGTATTTTTTGAGCTCCTCGAAAGTAGATAATCAGGCTTCACGATACCGCCCAAAGATACAATCCCGAAGAATTGAGACCCGTGTGTTTCCATCCGCCCAGAAATTATACGGCTGAGATTGAGACAGCTGGGGAAATGTGTAAACTAAAAATCTGGAAATTGATATGTTCAGTAATATTTTTTGTATCTAACATACGGGAAGTGAAATGGACGGAGGTCATTGCTGTGGGTTTTGCGATGTTAACAATTTTTGCTTCAAAAATTGCGGACATGATATTGAAAAGGCATTAATGCACACATTTAATAATTATAATTTTTAAAAAACAATTACCTTGTTAAGGGTGACTCTTACCAATGCTCAATGCAATTGTATCTAAAGAGAAATAAAGCAGAAGTGTATCACAGTAACGGAAATAATCAAGTCGTCATGCATATGTCATGGATAATGTCAATCACTTACGGATTCACCGAGATTAACTTAAGCTCATGAAAGGACAAATAGAACTATAGCATTCCAAAATATAAAGTGGTAAATATTATTTACAAAATGAGATGATAAAATTAATCTTTTCCAATAATAGATTTTTTGACAAAGTTCAATTTGCCAAAGAAATATCTTTTTTGATGCTGATAAAAACGATATTTTATTGCCACAGCAAAATAGTTACAAAAAGTGCTCACAGGTTTCACAATTGTCATATAGGAAATAATTTCCTCTGAAGGGCTGACAGACCATTTCTTCAATAGAGATTTTTTAAATTTATTGGAACCTAATAATGTTGTATGGAAATACATATCAAATTAAAAGTGTTGACTTAGACCTAGAATGAGATTTTAGATAAATCGCTCAATGCATGAAATTGAACAGGCATTTAAAACACTGCCCATGTTCTTTGAGACATTTCGAAGAAGAAATGGACTCGACGTGCTGCCTTTAGAATGAAAATACGGAATTTGACTTCTCTCCTACATTTACCTCATTTCCGAGTAAATTCCTTCGCATTAATTCTGACCATTCTGCATTCGAAGAACTTAAAACACAAATTTTAGTCTCAGAGCTTGAACTGTTGGTCTATCGGCATCATACCGAGAGCATGGAAATTTAAAATAAAATACAATAGCATGGACTCTTTAGTAAATGCTAGTAATTTAGCTGCTACATCTCATGTACAATGTAATTTCAAAAGTATTTAGAGCCAGCCTCGGTAGAGGCGGGGTTAACTCCTTGACTGATATTCTGGAGGCCGTACTTTCGATTCCCGCCCAGTGCGTCAGTTGAATCAGTTTATCTTCTCTTTTAACGTTGTCACCCACACTCGTGGTAGCTTATTTTTAAGAACAGGCACCCAAATATACGTAGAAATTCAGCGTATTCAAAATATGCTCGATAAAATATTTGCGTCGCTTTAGCTACGTAAGAAAAGAGTTGCACACCGAATCCATTAGACGAAAAAATGCTTGAAATCACACACTTAATCACCTCCGGAAGTTACGCAGTTTCCTCCTGAAACACCCTGCTTATTATCATAGAAATATCCAACATTATATGGAAATATAAGTCAAAACTACAAAGTTTTTCTGTAACGCTGTTTTTTTCAAAAACTAGATATAGAACAACTTTTAAACTTTTCATGTTATTTAATACTGCCACTCCGCAGATAATAGGATAGCTTTGGTGCCCCTATAGCCTCGGGTTTTACTCCACATCATTCATATCAACTTCCACCACGAAAAGTTTATTTTTATCGCTTGTACGCTTTGTTTGTTCTGAAAAATTAAATGAGAAATAATGGTCGAGGCGAAGTTTCATCAGACAGGAAATAGGATGACTTTATTCTTTTTAATTACGACCTTTCTTTTCGATTCGAAATTTCGAGAACTTTTGCATAATTTCCTGGATTTCCTAAAATTCAGCGCTTTTTTTAAGCGCCTCCTTAGCAACAAGTGCCAGAAGAATGTGCGAGGAAAGACGCCAAAAAGGAATCAATGGACAAATGAATTTTATCGCCAGCAGACTTTATTTCTTTGGCAAAAATATATAAGAAAGAATGATTCTACGGAATCGCAGTTCTACGGAATAGCAATTGTTTAGTAATACAAAAGTATTATTTATCTTTCTTAGCACGAGAGCAAGATAATCGAGAACGGTGAAGGAGTAGGACCACTATACGTGGCCAGAGGCAATAGCCCCCAAGTTATATACCTAATAATTGCAATCACCAAGACCTCATGTCAAGCATAATTTTGCAATCGTGATTATTGTCACAAAAATCCAGAAATCAATGACGTACGATTGTAATTTATTAAATCGTTCGAAATTGGGTGTGGAAATTAAACAAATTATTGTTATAAATACTTTCTAACGTCAACCGGGTTCTTTTTCGACATTCCGCAGGCGAAAGGGACTCCACGTGCTGCCTACCGAATGAAACAACGGAGTTCGTCTCCTACTCCTCCCCCTCCCCCCATATTTCCCTCATTTCCGAGTAAATAAATTCCATCGCATTAATTCCGACCATCAAGATAACTCACCTTTGTTTTTTTCTCTCTTTTGCTATTTCGAGCACGCAAATTTCGGTCCCCCTTCCTCCTCCTTCCCCCTCCCAAAAATCCCTTCCCCACATCTTCCCAGAGTCCTCCCTTCCCTCCAGGAAGATTCATTACCATCATTAACCTCCCTCGCACACCCTTTCGACCTTCCCATACCCCTGGTGTGCTGCTCTTCCAATTTCCCTTCCCCGGCTTTGTTCACCGACCCACCCTTTCTCCCTTCCTGGCCTCCTCCACGCAATGACTACTGGCCAGGAATTCTGACGTTCCGTTCGACCCTCATTCTCCTTCTCAACTAATTGCCCTTTTCAACCCCCCCTCTCATCTGCATGACCCTTTCCAACCCCCATCCTCCTCCCACCCCCTTCCATATCTCACGCACCACCCCCCACGCAATCCTTGTCCTCCTCCTTTCCTCCCCCAATCCCTTCCTCCTTCCATGCAACGCGGGCCTGATGCCAAACCAGACCCAAACGACCCATGATCTCCCCTGGAAATACCCTCTCTCTCCATCCACAGCCCACAAATATACCTCTCTTTCTCTAACATACTCATATAGGATCTCTTCCTTCATATCACTATTATCACCCGTTCATTCACATTACAACGTCTGTATATTTTATATTTATTTTCAATTATATATTTTCCCTATAAGCAGGAAGACTAGAATAAATTAATGTTTGATGCAAAAACAAGATCATTTGGTAAAATTCAGAGGAGTGTCCTGAATGCAAATAGGTCTAGTAATATTAAATCAACGCGACGCGAGCAATTACATTTGCAATCCTTCGCGTCACGTTTCATTTTATTACACTAGACTAGAATTTATTATACTACACCCATTTGCATTCAAGGCATTTTATGATTCACGTCGCAGGCATAGTGAATAAAAATAATGTAATCAATAAGAATGAATGATCACAGGACACTCTGAGAGTTAAATAGGAAGGAACTTAGAATACGGCCACAATGCGTTCCTCTGCTTCCTAAGCTGCTTGAAGGCGTTTGACAAAGTCCATTTGACTAAGTTAAAGAAGTCATAGAGAAGTTGATAAACCGGAGTGATAGACGACTCAGATTAAATCTGTGCATGAGTCATAAGGCGCAGATAAGGGTAGTTGATACGGAATCGGAATGGACTACTACAGGGAGACGAGTGAGGAAAATATGTCCAATATTGCCTTTTCCTTTCCAATAGTACTCAGAGAAAATGTAATTCTTGGTTAAAACTTTCGGGGGTCATTATAGATGTATGTTTGTTTTTTCGGGTGTACCCCGCGTACTATAACCCTAAATATTCCCTTTGATAAAGTGACTAGCAACGGCCACGAAACGTCAGGTATCACACCTGGTTATAGTACGCGGGGTACACCCGAAAAAACAAACATACATCAGAGAAAATGGTTTAGAAAAACATGGAAAGATTTGTAAGTGGATACGAAAGTTGGAGGGGAGTTCATAAAACAAATTTGATTTGCGGACGAGCAGAAATTAGCTGGCCAGACATCCAAAGAACTACATAAGATGGTCAGCGCGTTGTATAGAGACAATCGGAAACTTTTGGCAGAAAGCTCAGCCATTAAAATACAAAGAAAATGAGTTTATTGTGACGGAGGAAAGCTAGATTTAATCATAGCAGCATAATTCAGAGCAGGTGGGGATGTTCACAAACCTGGGGTACGTTCTGAATATGAATTTGTTTAATATTAGGGATATGAAGGGTAAAAAGGGTAATTAATAGCGCTAAAAGTGCTGACGATAAGGTGGTTATTGATGAGGGGAAATGTAAAGCAAAAAAATAAAGAAATGTTGGTTAAAACGCTTCCTTTATTAGTTTACTATAATAAGGAATGTAAATGCCCCTGGTTTAGAAACTTAAGTTTCTGAAACTGGAAGATGAGCCTAAATTGAGATGTGAGAGCAGAGAGCAATGAAAAGAGGAAGCTGGGTAGATAGGAAAACAAAATAAAAGCGTTTATTGCAGCAGGAATAGCAAGAGACAAAAGGTAATAAAGTAAAAAAACGAGATAGATATCAAATATCTGCAGATTGCCTGAAATTCTTCTGACGACACTCATAAAACATTTTTCTTGAGCCATTAATTTTCCATTTTCAATAAACTGAAAGTTATTCTTTGGAGAGAGGTGGATTTTAAAGCACTATAAATACTAGAGTTTGCAAGGAATACAATAACCACGCAAACAATATCAATCAACTTCGATCTACACTTATTGGACATTGGATAGCATTTATAACTGATTACTGGGCAATAACCCCAGCCATATTGCATGGGGAGAGGGACATAGAGCAAGCTACGAATAAAGAACGGCTATGGATGTGTGCCTGAGGTTGTAAAACTGCGCAAAACTGTAAATTCAGAACGATATGCTCATTCATAATAAAAAAAGAATCGATGGTCTTGCAAGATATTTTTTACATATGTTGTATGGTATTCGTATTGATATGCGTACACTCAGAGATATTATTCACCCTTGAAGATATTTTGGGAGATAACGGCGGGTGCTACGGTAACATAAAAATATCCTTCCCCCGGTGCTACATCCGCGATGATGGACCGTCCTTCTCTTATTACGGCGACGAGGCTGACCTATTTTAAATGGAACTTTCCACGTCAGACTGTCAGGCGGGGGGGATTATAATGAATCATTATCTTAGGCGAACCATCATGCAAGACTGGAGACGGCTACGGAGAAATGATGCAAGTCTCTCTAATGGGAGCTGACGCTCGAATTAACCCATTCATAGACAAAGTACTCGGTGTGCTGCGACGCCCTCCCCGACGCGTTGCCCCCTTCTCCCTCCACGGAGGGTCCTTGGAAGCCCCTTCCAAACTTCCCCCAACCTCCATAACCTTCCCGCAGACCACCCCATTTTCCCAAGGAAAGGGTCATCCAATGCCGTTCCGAGGCACGGAGTTGGCTGGAGATGAGGGAGGTTCGAGGAAGAGGGATGGGAGGGACTACTCTGGATGTGGGAGGGGGGAGGGAGGGACGAAACAGTGGGAGAGTTCGGGTATAGTGAGGGGGCGGGTTTGCAGGGGGGAGGGGGAGAAGACGATATGAGGCAGTCGTGGGTGGTGGGACTCTGCGCGTAATAATGATAAGGACGGAGACGAATATAATGGCCGAGTTATTAGTCACGCTGGAGTTGAGTCCCGCGCTCTCATTGGGTCCTTTCGCTCAGAAGTCCGCTGAAGCTCATCAACTTAGCATCCACCCATAGCCCTCCCTTTTCCTATCTCCTCCAACCCCCATAACTCCGGTCTCCTTCCTCGCTATTCCTCATCTCACTACTCCGTCCCTGAATCTTCCCTCACCATCCCATCGACCTCCATGCCGTAATTTCCCGTCCATTCTTCAGCTTAACTCGGAGGACTCCTACCTTATATAAGTTCCCTCATTAATTCATCTAAAGCCAATATCAGTTTTTAAGGGAAAGAAAATAATAGATTATTTTTTCCTCTCTCGGAAAAGGGATAAGAAATTGAAAATGTTATTAACTCTTTCATTAAAACGAATGAATAGGATCCACACGATTTTTAATGAGATCAATCTCTTCAGTTTATTGCTCAGGCGTCTTGCGATAGGCGGTGGATTAAGGAATGAAAGAGAATAAATGATGACGGAAAAAATCCTCTTACATCCCCTAAATAATAATCAATTTTTAAGATAAACCTCTTCCTAGGGTTTCTCCTCACAAATGAAAGCGTTTCTTCTCCAAAATTACAAAACGAAGATGGCTCAGCAAGAGATTGTCTGAGATTGACTGTTTAATCCAGAAAATCCTCATCATTCGTTTTTTAACAGAATAGCTAGGTAATGAGTTCGGAGGGGATTTTCTTAGGTGCTTCCCGGTTAATAATCGTCCCAGTTCTCCCAATTCCGGGTACTCTAGATTCTAAGGCATTAATATTTATTTATATAAACTACGAACCCTTTGTTATCAACTGTCCATCACTTTTTGCTAATATTAAAAAAAAAGTAAAATTAGAAAAATGTAACCCCCTTTAACAAGAGTATGAGGTTAGCACCAAATACAATCTTCCAGTAAGCTCAGTAATTTTTTTACGTCACAAATAATAATTCTTTAGATAACCTGGGGGAACTCGAGATGATAGGACTACTTACCGGCTATCCCTTGAATTTACCACAAGATTGCGAAAACTTTTCGCAATAATTATTGAATTTAATATGATATAGGTATTTGAAGTAATTGAATATACATTATTTACATTGCTTTTTGTGTAACAGTCTCTCGCTATGCCCATGAAATATCTAAAGCCACAGCTTCCAACCCAAGGGTCGGGTAAGATAAATCTGATAGAGATTCTCGTGGTAGGAGACTAAAATGTGTAAGGCGAGACGTGCTAGAACAACAATTCGTAACGTTGAAATACAAGTCTGTATTTCAAGACCAGAATAAACCAAGTGGCGCCATCCACAAGTGTTTTTTTGCTAAAAATTCGCGTTTATTTCGTTTATCGCTCCTCAACGACGCACCTGTGTAGAAAAACATCGTTTTAGCAAGAGAACTGTGTAACCACAGCATAAATGACATCGTCTCATATCAGCGTGTTTAACTTAAGAGTAGGGGTAATTACTTATTTTACCGAAGCCACCTTTGGGGTCCAAAGATCTCGTTTCCAGATTAATGAAAAAGGTTGCGTTTAGCTGGACTCGTCCAGAGACATCTCCTAGGATTGAGTCCAAGATATCTGACAGGTAATCAGAGGACTTCGGCACATAAAGAAGCTCATTTGGTTAAAGCATTATTGGCAGATTCGGGGAATCTGGGTTCAAAGCTCAGAAAAGCGAATGATTTTCTTAAAGAGGAATTAAGTATTTAGTATTCCTACGTCCGACATACGGAAATAGTAAATATAGCAAGCCACAATAAAGTGAAAACGAGGTGGTTCATGATTGGTAAAGAACAAAATAACAACTAAGCATTATTACAAATGGAATTTAAATATCAGGTTAAGTGGAACCAGTTCCATTCCCCGCGATCCAGGTAGTATTTAAGAAGGTTAAGTTAAGGAGCTTGGAATTGGTTAGGCTAGCTTGGCCGGAGGACTCACCGGGATTTGAATCCGGGACCCCCTGCCAGCATTCTAATTACTCAGGGATCATCCGCGACAGTAACTTTAGCATATTTGCTCGATGAGGAGTTGCACAAATGTGAAAATTCTGGTTGATAAAGTCATTCTCCTGGACTTGAATTAGAACTAAGATTCCCCCATGTTGCGCGTCACGTGCTTCAAGCCTGGGTAGCTTGAGGGGTTCCTCTGCAACCTTGTGAGTCACGAAAGTACTAAATTCTACCTTTTCGTTTGTATTGTTTAAATAAATACTTTTTTCGCTGATACCAAAGACAATTTAGAAATAATATATGTAATTTATTCGACGGATATATTTCAAAAAAACACTTTTTCCAGCCAATGAAGGTGACTACAGCGCTATTTCTATTGAATTTCTATAGAAAGTTTTTCTGTTTTAATAGCTTCTCAATTAATAAGATGGACAGGAGTCTAAAATTAATTACCATTCTACTTCGCTACTACTAGAGGGAGACTTCGCATCATACGCATAATTTTCGGGAAAATCACATTTGAGATAAATATAAAAAGCTATTTTCCCCATTTTTCACCCATTCTCGTATTTCGTGTCATGTAATTTCTAGTTCAATTTTCGAAACATTTGCATGAAAAGGTATGATTTTTTTGCTCATCAGACGAAGGACATGCATCCCCATGACTAGCCAGATCATGGATAGTATAACCTTTGAGACAATAGAGGATGGAGCCACCTTAACTGGTTAAGTACTTGGCGCGCGTTGTGTGGATATGTGTGCGAGTCCAAGTTAAAGCGATTTTTTCACCCTGAACTCCGCACTTTAGTGTAACTTCGTCGCCCAACAGTCAACAGCTCTACTCACTGGGCTAACCCAGTGTCGCCCGCGATATAGCTTGACAAAAAAATATACACCCTTGAGATGGACTGGGGGAAGCGAGGTTGCACGTCAACGCTACCGCACACGCCCCGGCGAGGCGAGAGAAAAAAACTCGAGAACAAGTCGTAATTATGAAGTGAGGACGAGAAACGAGTGTCACGGGTATCCTGCTCTTCCTCCTTCCCCACCACTCTCCCCATTACGACGCCCTCTTTCATACGCCATGAGCGGATCGGCGGGGTGAACTGCGGGGGGCGGAGGGCAGAGCAGACAAGGGGGCGGGGGGCGTCTCGCTGGAACGACAGGAGCAAAACCATGGCCCCCACACCCCCAAGTACAACTTCCACCAATCCCCTCCCCCTGCAAAGCGAGCAACAGAGTAATTATAATGCGTGACACGTTTCGCATTCAAAACTCAAACTCTCTCTCTCTCTGCTCCCCAACTCTCCCCCAACACCCAACAACTCTTGAAAACCTTCCCTTCCCATCATCCCCCTCTCTCCTCTCCTACTTCAACCCTTACGCCATGCCACCCCCCTCTTCCCCATCGTATGGCCCCTGGCGCGTGTTGGCGACGCCCACATCGGACAAAAACCCCTTTTATGCGTAAAGGCACGAGCGACTTCGCATTGTCGCCCCGTCCCCGTGGTAATTATTGCCAGTGTAACGGATGGGAAAGATCGTGCTCACAGGGTTGCGGACGGAGGACGGTACTGAGAGATGAGGGGGGAAGAGGGAGGACGAGGTTGAGCATGGTTACCGGGGGGGGGGGATGGTTGGCAGAGATTGAAGAGGGAGGAGGGTAATGCGGAGCGGGGGGAGGTTGGGAAGTCATGAGCGAGAGAGTGGAAGAGAGTATAGCAAAGCAGTACCACGGGTAGCACACGCTGTGTTCGGGAAAGGTGAAATGGCAGCGTGGTCACGTGCCCGCTTCCTGGTGGTGAAAAAAGAGAAGCAAGCGAGTCGTGTACATACGACGAGTAGGCAGATGGAACACTCGCCGCCCTAGGAGGAAAAAAAGAGAATAAGGGAAGGGTTGAAAGGGTTGCCTGTTGGTGGTGTTGGGTGCGGACAGAGGGAGGGAGGGTGAAAGACTATACACGGCCTTGAAATGGGGGGGGCAGAGGGGAGGAGGGAGTAGAGTAAAGCTTTCAGAGCCGATGGGTGGCGATTGTGAATTGCCAATGAATAAAGATAATGGGGGGAGGGGGAAGGAAAGGGTTAGAGTGGGCGGGGGGGTTGGTTCGGGAGATTAGCAGCCCCGTGTATTCCGAGTGGGGAAATGATGCGCAGATTAAAACAGGGGGGCGGTGGTAGGTATTAGGGGGCGAAGGGGATGGTCGGAGGAGCGCGGGAGTGTTGACTACGGAGGGGCTGCATTGGAAATTAAAACGGCTCTCTGCGAAGGGCGATAAAGACAGAGGGAAGAAGGAAATGAAAAAGATGGCGGGAGGGAGATAAGGGGAGCAAATGGGGGGAGTTTAGATTTGTCTCCGCGGCGAGGTATTCCTGCAACACGACAGTGATTCGAAGCGAGAGAAAGTTATGCATATTCCACTCTTTCCCGTTGAATCCCGGGAGCGAATGCTAAAAGCCTCCTATCGAAATCGCCCTGGAGAAGCGAGCAATATTAATGTCAGAAAATGAAGTATTGTTTCCGTATGGCGCGACTTTTTTCCAACACCGGACTCGATGTTGCCATTTCACTTGTTTTTCCCCAACCTATGGTATGCGCGCAACAATTTCACTCTGCCGGAAATTGCAGAGCGTGGAGAATAAGAGTTAAGAATTACTAAATTAAACTCGGAAATTATTTCACAGCCTTGAATTCATTGAAGTCATTTAGGAACCTAATGAATTTATTCAAGTTAAAAAATATCCCATCTGAAATGAAAACGTTCCAATCACAAATAACACAGGAAATTTCCATGGCAACATGCAAACGTGATTAACGTTACAGAATGAGTCTTTTTTATGTGGCGTGTGCCTTTTTTCAAGCATGACCGATTGCTGTCATCCCACTAGTTTCTATCCCCCACCACGGCATACGAGTAATAATTTCACTCGATCTCACTATAGGAACTTAGAAATAGGTTAATTCAATTATTATTAAGGAAACACCTCATATTAAAATCAAATAGTCAAATTTTATTCAGGAATCTTCCATTTAAATTAGAAAATCTCAAATTGTATACTTTGGTGGAACTCAAATGTCTTCAGGTCTAAGAAAAATTAATTTCGAGTAGTGCTACAACTATATAGCAATCATCCGAAATGTAAACTTAATAAGGAGAATTGCCTTAGCCTTCCAAAAATGGAATCAAAGAGCTACGGCTTTGATCTTAATATGATGATTTGGAATGCTCTGCGTGCACCTTATACTATTTATAGTAATTTCTATACTTGCCAATATTACAAAACGAAAATTTTCCTCCTTGGATACATTCATCTATTTTCGCGAACACAAAGTAAGGAAAACTATCGCAGGTAACATATTTGAAAGTACAGGGGGAAAAGCGGAATATGTATTTCCAACATAACGAGCTTGTTTTCATTATTAAATCTTAAACTTATAAAAATTCATATGAAATGGGCCATGTTTTTAGACAGGCAATTTGGTCTTAGATTGTAAAGATTGTGGGTTTCATTCCGTCTTGTACAAGGCTGCGTGTTGAATATTTCGAAGTTGTTGATACGAAAAATATAAACTTGGCGCAAACACCATTTATTTATCATAACAGAAAAAGAAATGGGATAAAGTAAAACTGGCCGAGTGGAGAAACTGAGAAAAATTCAGCCAAAAATAACATGAGTATTAGTTGTTCGGAAACAGATCAAAAGCAGAAACTCCAATGCATAGAAAAAAATTAATTAACCATAAAAGAGGGAGGACATGAATAATTCATAGCATAGGTGTATTCAACAATAATGCCTGTGGCCCATGGCAAAATATTTACTGAGTAGTAATGAAATGAAATTTCTTTTTCAAATAACTTTACGGAAATAAGACTAAGCTCTGTGGTATTTGCTGGTTTATAATCCCAGAGCTTACTCGTGATCAAGCCTATTTTCATGAAATAAACGGTTTAACTGAAGTTCCACTTTAACAACACGGAAACTTTCAGCAACACACATAAGAAAGGAAAAACATTTAAATCAATATAATTTCAGATAGAGATGAGAAAGAAGCAATAAATGTCAAAGGAAGAAAGAGGGACAAAACTGCATATTAGAGAGGAGGAAGAAAAAGGGACTCAAGTGAGAGAAATGAAGGAGAGGACAAAGATGGAAGCGTAGGGGAAGTCGACCAAGTTTGCCATTACCCCCTTCCGCCACCTTCAAACTCCCATCGGGCATAATAAAGCCTCCTCCACAGTGCCTGCCTCCTCACTCAGTCCTCCAACGGCGCCGCCTCCTCCTAATAAACTCCCACCCTCGTCAACTCTCCGCACCAGAGATGTACTTCCCGCCGTTGACGTACCGGCGGCCGTGCCCGAGCAACCCCCGTTAACTCCCCCGGCGCTACACACCCCCACCCGAATGGCCGTCCGCCATGGCTTAATAACCCGGTCAAAACCGAATTCATATGTTAATTTCGACCCCAATTCCAAGGACCGTCTGTTTCGCCCTGGGAATGTTCTCCGCTTGCTTCCTCTCCCACATCCCTAACCAGTGGTCCTATTTCCATCCCCACTCCCCCAAAGGCACCACAACTAACCTCCCACCCTCGTTAACAAACTCCACCTCCCCCGCACTCACCAACACAACACTCACCCTCGACATCTCTAGTTCGCATAAACCCCCGCGTATATTCGCCATGTATTAAGATGGCGTCGTGGTACGGCTGGGTAACACACCTGACCGGGGATTGTGAGATCCCTGGATCGCATCCCGGTGAAGTGGAGAGAAAGTTACTCATGGCGAATTTGTATAATTTTAAATTATTACTCGCGCCTGAGAAAACTCAACTTGCTCTTTAGCTGACTTTCTCCACTCAGAATCGTGGCTCAGAAAGTATGACGATGCTTCGTGTGCTACCTTGTAGGCTGGCGGTAGGAACATCCACTTCATATCAAAATCATAGGAAGTACGCCTTATAAGGCTAGGCGGTGTAACTGACAAACGCACATGACCAACACTTAAGTGTTGTATCTCGCAACTGTGCGCTTGAATGTGTGCCGTACTATTAGTGTCATTTTTGCCAAGGTAACGGTTCAACACGCTAGTCGCTCTAAATTGAAAAAATGTGGTTTGTCTTAACGTCAACGAGGCTTACCTAGCAAGACTACCTCTTCTGCTCATCTACAAGAAAGACTGAAGGAAAAAAAACCAAGGTTGCATTGATCCCCTCGGAGATTTGCCATCTATTAATCCGGTAAATACTTCAATGGCATTTGGAAGGTCCAAGTTCGAATATTAAACCATTTTTCCATAAAATATTTTCACGCATGTATGCACAATGTTTGACGGGGTCGGGTGGCCGTCTATTAATTAGAAGTCAAATTTTCTGCTTTCCCAGCATCCCCTGAGTGGTTTTTGCTCTCTAGGGATACATTTTTATATTTCAGGAAATGCTACAATGTTCTGCTTAGATTGTAGCCGGTTTCCATTTTGAAGTTCTTCTTATGAAATTGTACCTGAAATTCGATCCCAATATCCCTTACATCTGCGTTATAGTTTGTCTCTTCCCACTGAATCGCGTCGTTTTCATTCGTGCAATTCTCAGCTTTTGCCGACTTGTCAAGTTGACTCAGTCGGACGTGTCTCCGGTTTATTCTTGCCTCAGTCGTGGAGCCCGTCTCTTCAATGTAGATTTCATAAAATTCAGAGGGCATGCAGTAAACTCCTTATAGAAATCATACATCATCTGTGCAAATTCGCGAGGATTACGATTCAAAACGCTGACTGCTCTTAAACGACAAAGATAAGTTTATCATCTCTCGACACTGACACTATCCGCAACACATACTACTGTATTGCACAATCACGTCTCAACATCCAACCATCTTCCCCAGTCCTTTACTTCCAATAGTCACCTTACCAGCAAATAACCTCTTCACAACACATTTGCCATCCATCCTACTGTGCCTTTCTCTATCTCAGCAGACGAAGAGAAGGATTTAGCATCTCGGGTTTTGCTAGGGTTTGCCTCGTTGCCGCTTAGCTGGCGGTCTGTCAGAAAGGACGGAGACGGGTTGCAGGAGGCGGTGGCTGCTACAGCGCAGGTCGAAATATAGAGGATTAGCGAGATAAAGGACTGGTTTTCGCGGCTCAAACGTGGCAGAAGAGTTCCTCATCGCTGTCGGCCGATGAGAGGGCTATTTGAAACGGTATTTACTCAATGGGAAGATAAACTGTGTTTACGCCCTCCTCGTCTTTCTCTGGTTATCCTCATCCACTATAAAAGAGATTTTATTTTTGAATTATCGTTAACTTGTGTGTACGATGAGACTTAAAAACTTCCAACATTACAGCACTGCTTATTTTCTTAATATTTTCACCAAAAGAGGAAAACATTACCTCGAATCGTTGAATCATAAACTATCGCAGGAGAGATTTATGCTAGACAACCGGAATACGTATTCTTCATTATGCCTTATATGGGCACATTTTTAGATAAAAGTTGACCTCTCATCTTCAGCGATAAATAAATGCACACATAATCCCAAAATAGAAATAAATAAATAATAAATAAAACGTTCATTGTCGTAGACCCTTATCGGTCTTTCAGACATTTTGGTACATTAATTATCATTTACACAAGATATAATTAAAAAAATATAATAATACTTACAAGATAGTGTTTACACAAAAATATGCATAATAATAATAAATTTACACAAAAATACAAGAAAGTGTTTACACAAAAAAAATTAAATTGATTACAGTGTTACAATAATTATATCTATTATCACTTTCTCCTTTAATATTTCTTCGTGAATATGGAATTAAATAATTTTCCTTTAAAACAAGGTACAGATTTACATGTATTTACTTCTATTTGGAGAGAATTCTAATTTCTTGAAACAGTGGCAATGTATGATTTGTGGTACATTTCAGTTTTATGCTGCGGTATCTGTAGGTATAAATGATGGGATCTGGTTAGCCGGTTTTAGATGTCTTTTTTGAAAATAAAGGAGTTGAAGAGGTACGGAGGGCAGGTTGACTTGAAAATTTTGAAGGCGGAGAGAATAGATAAATAAAGCCGTCTTTCTCTAACTTTAAGCCATTTTAATCTCTTGTATGAATCAGTAACATGATCCCACCGATTTAGAACACATACAAATCTCACAGTAGCATTCATAGTCATCTGGAGCTTATTATTTGTTTCTTCGTTAATATTGCTTAGTAAACCGCAGCAGTAATCAAAATATGGGAAAATAATCGCATTTACGATTGATTTTCGTAAATTTGTAGGCAACTGGTTTTTGGATTTGAATAATTGGTGAAGATTTTTATAGCTTTTACTCCTAATATTTAGGCAGTGGGCATTCCAATTTACGTTCCTGTCAATTATTCCCCCTTGATTTTTTACGTGTTCTTCATAGGGGACAGCTTTATTTGTTACTGTGATTGCTGGGATGTGGTGAAAATTTATCTTAAGGCCGTTTTACACGATACATTGTTTTTTACAATCTATCGTGCGAACACATGTATCAGGAAATTGTACCGTGTAAAGCAGAAAATTGTGCGAACGATTGTGCGAAAGTATGAATGACAGAACGGAAAATAGAACCTGTTCTAATTCCATTCCGACAATCATACAATTTTGATCCGGTTTTATTCAACAGATGGCGCAGATACGGCGAAAACAGTGGTGACTGTTTTACGATTGAAAATAAAGTTGTTTATAAAACGGATTAACACTTTCCCGTCGAATAATATGAGTAACTATTATCCTGTGTATATAATCTTTAATGAGTAAACTCTTCTCGGGCTCTCCACCAGTTTAAACTATTCATAATTGTCAACGTTTCGAGAGACGACTTGTCACTCATTCTCAAGGTAAGAATTAATTACGTCGACAATTATGAATAGTTTGAAGCAGTGGAGAACCCGAGAAGAGTTAACTCAAAGTTGCTCAAATGTTTACATCGTCATTTCATCGTGTTATTTGGTGTTCTGGTTTTTCAGTGTAATCGCGATCTTTGGGTTTGTGTCCCTTTCCCCCAAAATTATGACTTTTCGCACTAAAATCCAGATGAGAAAAAACGAAACGATGTAAAGGTCGAATATAAAGCCAGAGAGAAAAGTCCAAGAGAGCTTTTTCTGAACCGGGAGAATTACCAGTAGGGAGATGGTCGAGTCGAGGTTCCGAATCTCAGGTGATTAGATTTTCAAGGTGTCAAATACGTGAGTGAAACATATGTTCACGAGTGAAACATGATAAACAAAACACTCGCGAATTCCGATCGATTTCTATTAGTAAATTGCACGGAAAATTGTGCGTTTGCACACATTGTGCAAAGCGATATTCAGTCTGATTCAGTCGTTCATAAAATATTTTCTTCCGCACTTGACTGTACAGTGTACAGAGTACAGAGACAGTACAGAGAATAGAAATGGACTGAGGACAGATCCTTGCACCATTCCAGTGTCCACGTTTATCCAGTTAGATGTATCTCCGGTCTTTCCTATTACTGCTTGCATTCGCCCGGTAAGATGTGATCGGAACCATTTGATTACACTGTCAGCAAAATTATACCCTTTTAACTTCTGTAATAGAAGAGCCTGGGTCACGGAGTCGAATGCTTGTGAAAAATCAAACTGAACAAGCACAGTTAGTTGTCTATTATCCATTGCTTGACTGATGTCTTCAGTTAGGCGAAGCAGTATGGTCCCTTCCTAAAACCTGATTGTCTAGGGCCGAGCAATTCTCGATCGGTAATGTATGTGTTAATTTGGTCGAAAACTATTCGCTCGAGTATTTTTGCGGTGGAACATAGTAATCCTATTGGTCTATAGTCACTCGGATTGGAAGGATTAGAGCATTTAGGAATTGGCCTTAACAAGGTTCTTTTCCAAATAGTTGGGTATATGTATAGCTGTAAGGAGTCAAAGATATTTAAAAGCACGGGTAATGTCATTGGTAATGATTTTTTTATAAAATATATACGGATTTCATCATAGCCCCTAGCATTTGAGATAATGATTTTACCTGCTTAAGTAACTTCTATAAGCTTCACGTGTGAAAGAAAGAATTTACTATCAAGATTAACTGTCTCATTGCTAATGAGAGTTGGAGGAAAGATTGCATTTCTGCTAGTGGAAAAGTATTTGTTTAGAATATCTGGGTGAATGTTCAATTTCTCATCATTGGGTTTTTTTTAACTATACCGATATTTCGTCGGTTTTTCCATGTGTCTTTTGAGCTATTACTTTTTGAAAATAGCGTCTGACAGAAATTATTTTTGCTTCACGTATCTTTTTCGTCGTGATCTTTCTTATTGCCTTATATGAGGAAAACACTTCAGGGGCACCATACCTTCTATACAATGCTCGGGCATTATTCCTCCTCTTAATAGCCGACTTTATTTCGGGCGTAATCCATGGAGTTGGTGGGTGGGTCACGCGAATGGAGCGAATGGGGGCATTTAGGTCAAATGAATCTATAATATTGGAGTTGAATATTTCTATTTTATCATCCGGTGAGAGTGTATTGGCGATTGCATTCCAGTCTATTATTTAGGTCAGAAAGGAACTTGGTGTGGTCAAAACAGCTAAATTCCCTAAAGGTTATGTATTTTAGTAATGGGTCTGGGGCTTTGAATTCACATACAAGGGTAATTTGGCCATGACAAGACATGTTAGGTTCGTCAAATAGTTCAATGTTAACCACCTTCATAACATTCAAAACTCTTTTCATTAACACAAATTGAAAAAAACATTTAATTGAAACTAACTGAGTGAAATGAAACAGCTATTGATGATCAATATGAAGAGTACGCGGAAAAATGGAAATGTCCAGACCTTCATGGCAACGAATTCACATATTCTAATTCTCAAAGTTTTCATTACCTTAGCAAGAACTCTAATTGAACCCTATTGGGAAAAACTGGAGATCAAAGTCGGAAAATTACACCAGGAAATATACCACTGATTCCATGATTATTTATAGGTATAAATAAAATTTTTGTAGGCAGAATTCAACCTAAGATCGCGTACAGAGAGGAAGAGATTTAGTGGAAGTACTCACAGGTGAACGACATGTTTATTTAGTCATTGAAATTTCATTGATCAGATAAATGCAACTGCAGGACAACAATAATTAATGAGTCTAGAATTTTAACTCTTTTTCCATTTAGTTTCAATTATTTAATTCTTTACGGACGTATTTCTCTGGCAGGATCCAATAAGCCACACTTGGCTCTAAAATTGTATCTGAAAGCTTTTACGTAACCCACTCATCCGAAGCGGGTCTCAAGCCAACTTTATTTTAGGAGAGAAGACCGTTATCGTCCGGAGTAATTCTGCAATGATACCCCAGGTTGTGCTGACATATACGGTCACTGTATAATCATCGTAGCATCGTTCAGCCAGCTGATGTTGATTTACCAAGCCCCATTTTACTCCTAATCTGTTCTAAGAAATAATTCCATCTTCTTGTTTTCGTCAAGCCTACACACCTACACCAGCCGTTTCCTGTCGCCTTTTTTACCTGGCATAAAGTTCCTTTCTTTCCTGTACCACAAAAAATACAAGGGATCCCTACCACAAAGAGACCGTTCAGAAGAGCCGAATGAGTACCCGCCACCGAAATCCCTGGAAAGCGCTCGTTATGATGCAAATACGGAAAGGGTGCGTCAGTTGGGCTGTGCTGGCCCGAGGTCGGGTTGGCCTAGGGGTAAGGAATGAGATCGTTTGTGCTTACTGTGGGCAGCACGTGGGAAGGGGTATACTTCGGGGTAGGAGCATGGAAAAGCTTCCAGGAAATATGGCGCTGGCAACCCTATGGAAACAATTTTTACAACAAACATTGGGAAATCATCACCACCATCAGCAACCCAAAAATTAGTTTGGAGTGGCTTTCCACTCCCTTCTTATATCGGGTAACCGATTTGTAAATTCATAAGTCCATATTTCCTAATATCTAAAATTTGTATAGGTAATGTTTTTAATCCTTGTTCATCATCTGCAATCCTTCAGAATCCCTCTGCATTCTACTTATGTTTTTTTATAGGGCTGTTATGTCTATAAATGTGTTCAATAAGCTATTCTCTAGCATTTTGCTTAGGTATATTAAACTAAGCAAATTTTCAATCCAAGCTTTTAGCTGTAATTCGTCATTAGAAAACCATCATAAAACATTTATTTTCTTAAATAATGGCCATTTACGTCTTAAATGAGTCGTGTAAAACGTTTCTTTACACTATTCAAATACGAGGACCTTTGAGAAATTAGGCCAAGGAAGTACAGAAGCCTTCAACACGTGGTGCTGGAGGTGGCTCCTGTCCACCTAGAGGGTGGATAGAATAAGAAATGAGGGCGTTTATTTAATAGTAGGAGAGAAAAGGACCATGTGGAACACAACACAGAAATGAAGAGGCAGATGATTACGATAAAGCTCTTGAGACACAACAAATTCGTGAGAAATATAATAAAGGACAAAAAGTCGGATAGGACCCTTGAGCTAGACAGAGGGATATGTGCATGGAGCCAATAGAGAGGAATGAAGGATGGAAACATTATTAGGGTTTTAGAGAGCTGGTAACAATAAGAGTGATTGACTGCAGAACATCAATTTCCATATCGAATAACTGATCTTGAAGCAAGAAATATAAATATGATAAAATTAAAATTAATGCGATTAAAATATGATAAAAAATATTCTTCATCGGTGACTTAATAATTGACCCACGCTTCTTCCAGATTTCGTCACTAAGAATGTATTCCATGAATCTGGAGAGATGGAGATCAGTCACCATGAAAACACATCTAGCTCGATCTGAAAGCCAGTCAATACGACGAAACCCGATGATAAACAGATGGCAGAATACAACAGTAATGTCAAAACGAAGGTTGTGTGTAGCAATGCCCATCGGAATGTGAGAAAAATGGATGGAAACGTAGGTAATATGACCTGGGTTGCTAAGTCCTCTATGTGGTTACAACACCCAACAGTGAGAATCGTTTAAGTTTGGGGCAATAAGTGTGCATTATCATGTCAGAGTTTGAAAAAGTGGATCTTTTATTGCATGCTTGACTACCGAGTAGACATCACTTCAAGGAGTTTATTTAAATTATTTGCATACAAATAATATTCTAGAAGCGCATTGTCCACTCTCACTGATGTTCACCTCCCAGTAGTTCCCACCTGGATACCGATTGGGGAGCTATTTCACCTCCGGAATATTTTAGCGGAAGGTGTCATCACGTCATACGAATGCAAGGCTGCATCTTATAGGGAGATTAATGTGGTGGTTTCTGATTGTCTTCCGCGTCGCAGTACTCCAGAAGATTTCGTAAATTCACTTGTTTTTAAGTTGTTGAAACCGGAAATCACTCGTTGTTGAGAATCAGTGGATACTAGATTGGTTTTATTGATTTGTTCCATCAATGCCTTCCATTGTTACTGCTGCCTCTCATCAAGGGGGGCCGGGAGGTTTGGGTAGCATATAGAAAATGCTCGTTGTCTCGCTACAGGAAATTCGGATTTTTTCCATTTTAATAATTAACAGTCGTAACTTGGTCTCAAACCTGCGACCGAGGACTAGGAGCCAAACAAGCTACCACTGAGCCAACACGAATATGAAACAATGAAATAAACACTCGTTAGCCTAAATACTTTGCTTTCAATACAAAAATATAAATTACGGATATCCCATTTAAAATTTACCACCTAAATACGAAAATACAACATAAAATCATTCAATGGGGGTCATAAAGATAACTTTCATCTCCCAGTGGTGACAGCTAAGTTGTTTCAGAGCGGGGTAATACCAACTATATCCCGTGCAATGAATACCAGCCGACTTTGTAACAAGCAATAGTAGAGTGAAAAAATTTTCTCAAGGGAAAATCTAGGGGGTGTTTCAGAATCTGGTGGGATCAAATTGCTTCAGACGTCCAAGTTCTTCACTAACACCCCTAGTTTGTCGCCCATCTCTTTATTACACGCATCCATATTAGGAGATGAGAGATATCATGAAACCGCTGAAGCGGAAATCCAATAGCTCTAGGGCTCATCTTAAGGAGACGATAGCGGGTTTTCCACACCAAAAGGCCCCCTCCCAATTAAAGGAGTTCGAAGACGTCTCATCACTTGGTGCACATAACGCTCTCCCAAGATTTTCCAACCCGCCCATCCTTATACCCACCCACTCCTGCTCCTAGAGCCCACCAACAGCCATCCCTCCCTCATCTTTACCCAGAAACCTCTCCTCTCATTTCTAAGGAAGCTTTCCCGTTCATATCTTCCACCCCATTGGCCAAATACAAAATCTTTATGGAGAAAAGGGACCTCCAATATGAATGCTAGGGAGAGTGCATCAGGGGAGGAAGGAAGAAAACATAATTTCTTCCTCCGGTAAGTTCGCAGCGCTAAGGACGGAGGGAGCCTTAATCGCTCCCCCTTTTCGTTTCCGAGTCCCCTCCACCCCTCATAAGAAAGCCCCCTTAAAACTTCTTACCTACCCTCGTCCCACCCCCTCCTCCCCCTTATAGCCTCTAGCACCTCGAATCCCCGGCCCACCCTCAATCCTGCCCGCAATCTTACGCCGTCACGGCGTCAACCACGGCTACGGCGTCTAATCCTTCATTATAAGCCGCATGCCTGCGGGTCATGGCGCCGCAACTCCCCCTTATTAAAGCGAGAAATCTTATGATATTAAAAATAAGTCCTTTCCCTCTGGAGGGAAAATGTCCCCCCCCCCCCATCATCCAGGCGCCATCTTGGTCGCGACGCATGAAAAGGCCCAACTCAAGAAAGCTCCGGTGATGACTCTGGGGCGTCTAGGGGTTATTAAAACTTTCCCAAACTAGCTCATAGCGAGAAGAATTATGTCGACGGCCGAGGACTTCTATTGACACTTTAAAAAAAATTTTTTTTTAATTTCGCTCCGAGCCTTAAAACCGCGCGGTACCCCGCAAATGAGTAAGTCCGCCGGTTTATTTACGAGTCAAGAGACTGGTGAGAAAGATTATCCATGCAAAATTTTATGACTGAGAGATACGGGTTGGAGTTGAGGCTAGACCACGGGCATCCAATAACGAAGGCTAACAATTAAACCCCCATCAGAGGGGAAGTGATCTAGTTGAATGTATATCACTCATTGGGAGCAATGTGAAGGGCAGACCCAAGTGTATTGCTCATGTCGTCGGAAAGGGCGTAGTACCCAGAGGCGCCTTCGGTTGAGACTAGGCTTATACCGAAGCCGGTTTTCTGTCCCCGAGTAATCACCGGAAGATGACTCTGTTCTGTCTAAGAGCATTGTGGGAAGGAACGAAGGACATACACGCCTAAGCGTCAGTCGTTAGGAGCAGGATAATGCCAACGCCGAGTTTCTCTCCATCCTTACTCATCTCCACAAAACAATCATCCCGACCATCCTGCCTATCCATCCTAGTTGCCGAAATTGCATATATGGTATGACACATTGTAATTACTCGTCATGGAATAAAAGGACAATTTTAATAACGAAAATAAGTATTGTTTTCAACGCGTGATCTGCTTTTAAAGAAACATCCATCTAGGCGTATTCCATCACATGCCCCATCTACTGAGAACTCATATTTCAGTATTTACGAGGGTAAAAATTATCACGTTTTCATCAAAGCCATTTAGTGCCAATTAGTTTAAATGATACGTTTTCGCTCCCAAGAGGTTAAAGGCGTTAAAGACTACGATTGTTGGTCACCTACTCAATTACTACTCCTTTAATTTCCGTGGCTCGATATTATGGAAAGTGAAATACATAGAATTCTCATACTACCATAATAAATTTCTTTTAATCTATCGGTGTTTTAGTTTCAGCTAATGATCAGTCAACATTACATCACTATGAAAACGATGCATTCAGTTGGCGGCCAATACAACCGCAACGAAAATGAATGGTGAAGAAAAAGCAAAAAACGAGGATGTCCTTCAGAGAAACAAATTTTTGGCCTCATGAGGACAAAATTTTGGACGCAAGCCGACTAAAATGAGTAAGAGGAGACAGATTGAGACGCATCACCATCGTGATAGAATAACCGAGCGTCCGTTAACCACATTACCCCCTTGCTTCCCTCAGAACTTTTGGGGCTAATGGCGCTCTTTCAGTCCCTCCAGTCGTATTCTCCGTTCTATTTCCTCATTTTATCACTCCCCCTATCATTCTCCTTCTATATGAATAAAAAAGAGAGAAAAAATATATTCTTCGCTCTTTGGTACCTCCTTGAGAGTTCTCTCCGCCAAGAAGAGCTTCGGTCTCATTCTTTAACGGCACACTAAACGGGTGGCATCACACCCCCGAAACTTTGTATCATTTGGCTCGTCCTCAATCCCTTAAGGCCTTTAATCTCCATGGAAACCTCTCTCCTTATCCTCCCCTCAAACCTCATCCATTCCCTCCTTCCTCTTCCTCACTCCCTATATCTTCCCTTGAGAAAAAAATGCGTTCCTCGCGTTCCCTTCACGTCTTGAGTCCTCCCTGATCCCTCTCATTAAGCATCCGCGCACCACACTCCCACCGCACAAGGACTTATCGCGCCCGAAAAAATTCATCCCCGCCCAACTTCTCCCTTCCGGAATACCAGGCATACATATAAAAAAATAAGAGGAGAAATCCGGAAAAAAGTAAATAAACAGGGAGAGAGAGAGAGGAGAGAGAGATTATACTGTGCGAAAAATCGTACATTATCCACACAAAAAAGTATTTATTTTTTACTCGCCTTTTTTTTATTCCCCGTGAGTCCTCATTAGTCGGAAACCCACATTGGGGAAGGAAACCATATTTTTCCCACCACCCTCGCATCATATTTTTTTCTCTCTCCATATGTACTCGGTAGGTATGCATGTATGTACACAGGAGCATGTATTATGTATGTAAATGACGCTCCCTCTTCTACCCCACCACCCCTTCATCTTCCCATTTCTGCGGTGATTTCCCCACTCTTCTCAACCACATGGAGACTTCTCCAATTTCATCCCTTCGAAATGTGTGGAGGTTCGAGGGGAGGAGGTAGACCCTCTCATCACCCCCCCTCACTCCTCCTCCCCTTAGGGTCCAAAGCCGTCTTCGCTAAGCACTTGTGCCTCCTCCTCCGCCACCACCTACTCATCCTCCTCAGAAAAGATACCCTGCTCCTCGCCTCCCTCCGCAAGTTGCCCCTTCACCTGAGCGACTGGCGCTCTCCACATCCGAGAGGAATCATCTCCCCACGCTTTTTCTATCCCCTTCACCAGTTAGCGTACGTGGTGGCCCTAACACCGCTAAGAGTCCTTTCCCAAGGGTTTTTTTTGCACTCATGGGGCCCTGTTAACGCTATCTCAATAGATTTCAACCCCTAAGACGTAGTCCCTCTACAAATTTGATCCGACACATGTTTCCTTAACAAATTTATTCGGCACACTTCACATCTCCAAAATTACACCCACTCACGATACCAGGCAATTTTTTTTTCCATTTGATTCGATCCGATAACACCATTGCCTCCAAAAATCAGATGAGCTCGCTCGAAATAGATGCCATTACCTAGCAGCAATTCGGGTCGGTCTTTCGGTTAGTCTCTCCTCCATAAATGACAAACTTGAGTTTCATAGGTGGAAGTCGCATGAGACATCTCTGATCATGTTTTGAGAGCACTTAAAAAAAACTGTAGAGGGACTACAGAGATTAATAGGAAGTGTCACATTTAGTGATGTCCTTTAGAAATGACTGATGATTTAACATCACATCATACCAAGATTTAACGGTTGAGCGGCAAGAGACGAAGTCTGAATTTCAATCCTGACCAATGGATTCCACCTAGAAACGAGATCTCGTAAAAAATTGGTAAGATGCAAACACCCTTAGCAAACGCACTCCACATCCCTAAAATTATCTCCCACTCACGAGACCAAGCAATTATTGACAGTCGAATGTGGCCCAAACACATGGACGACCTTCGCTTTTTTCTTCTGAAAAATCAGATGAACTCGTATCCACGATTAATCCCATTACCTTGTAGAAAATCGGATTGGTGTGTTGGATGCGTTTCTGCTCCTCAGTTTAGATACTTGCTTTTAATTGAAGTAAGAAGCATAGGGTATTTGTGATCATGTTTTGAGAGTACTGAAGAAGCCGTAGAAAGACCGCGGATAATTAAATGATGCCCAAGAAAGCAGACTGAAGCTGTTACTGACAATTATACCAAAATTTTAAAGAGGCAAAAGTCGCAACTTGAAACTTACTCCAGTCCAATAGATTCCACATGGAGTAGAAATTCTCGAAAAAATATGTTTCCTTAGGAAATGCAGTCCGAATCCCCAACATTACGCACTCTCACGATTACAAGAATAAGTTTTCGTTTATCGTGGCTCAAATATATGAATTATCAGCTTCGGCTTACAATCAATCAGATGAGTTCAGTTGCTTTGAATTCCTATATTTGGTAGGATATTGTATCGGTGGGTTGGATACGTTCCTGATCCATAAATTATTAACTCGAATAACATTTGAGGCGGTCACAAAAGATAATTTTGTGACCGCCTCAAATGTTCAGTTGCTTTGAATTCCTATATTTGGTAGGATATTGTATCGGTGGGTTGGATACGTTCCTGATCCATAAATTATTAACTCGAATAACATTTGAGGCGGTCACAAAAGATAATTTTGATCCCACTTAAAGCCCCGTACGCACCGCTATTTAGGGCCTTGCTCATACCAAAGAATGTAAAATTGGATACCAAGATTAGATCGATCTAGTCTATTATTAACTTCGAAGACGAAGTACTACGGCACTAGTGGTGACCTTTGAATTGAAAGACAATCATTCACTTTCATACGTCACCTTTCATGTAGCCGAACTATCCACTTAGCTTACAATCCAACTATTGCCAAAAGAGTTAAAATGATTTCCCTAGCAGAGATTAAAAAATTGAATTGAATTATTTTTAAACTATCAAGTTTGACGACTTGTTGGAAACTTGACGGTATCAATAGGCGTAATTAACTCATTTCAAATTTGTAAAGTCAAACAGAAAAAAGAGAAGGATGGCACGGATGTTAGCTGAGTTAATCCTTAAGGATTTCAAATAGAAACCTCGAAGGCATCCTGTGCGAAGGAAATTCCAACTACTTTCCCCACAAGATGATGAAATCTCAGCTCTCCTGCCACTCTCTCATCATGCTTTCATTTCCGCACTTAGTATAGGGAGGAACACACCCATGGCTGACTGAGTGGAGACGACACCCCTGAGGACACTTGGACACCGATCGGGATACGCGGTCTCCGCGATAGAGGGAGGGGACTGGCCCGAAGGGTGAAGGGCAGGGGGTGATAGCGTAAAGGAAAGGGTGTGGAAGCCGCACCCGGGGAGGAGGAGCCGATATTAACAAGTGCTTCAAGGAGGGGTATGGATCGTGATCTTCGGGGTCGGGCTCTGATTAAAGATCGGGTGCGGAGGGAGGGTGAGACATTTCTGCTGAAGGGAATGAGAAGGAAGCCAAGTCGGATGTTAGCCGGGTTTGAAAGGAGGGGATCATGGGTATGGCAACGGAAATAAAACGTGGAGGAAGGGGGCAGTAGGGTACCCTCTCCCCTTGCTTCGAGTTGATAGAGATATATATATATTTATCGATCCTACCACTTATTACATCGAAGTCGTGTCGATGACCCGAAACGTATTTGAATACGAAATAAGTTTTGCACCTGAGAAATCACTGAAAATAACGTTCAACAGGGGGGAGGGCTGGGGCAATTTTAAATATCCCCGGAGATGAGAAGTTATATCGAGCGTTAAGCTTTTCCGTCGTGATATAAAATTTTTTTTGAAAGCTTGATTTTTTGAAAGCTTTTTTTTTTTGGAAAACCATTTTGAAAGTTTGATTTCAAAAGTAGGAAATTACTTAAGGAGTCTGGGAAAATCGTAATGTTGGTATTGATGGGAAACGGAGAGCAGCAATGTTTTTTAACAGTACTCGGGCAATTCGAACAAATAAGGAAAATTACGTTAACTAAAGAAAATAAAATGTATGCAGAATCTTAAACCTGTTAAATAAAGGTTCTGTCTTCTTTGATGCTGCTCATTTCATTTTGCATTCAAGTATTCTACCAGCTGATCGGTAGGTTCTTGGACAGTCCCCATTCTGCATCCCAACCTCACAGGCATTGTCTCGCTTTCCCTCCTAAGGATGGCGCGCTATTAGATCCCTCTTAAATTCTTCATATTTTCTACCTCCTCTTATTTCGTCGAGAATTCCTATGCTCTTCCTTCCTCTTCCACGCTTCCCCAGTGTTCTGCCCTCTATCACTCTCTTCAACATGCCCTCTCCTCTCAAAACCTCCTCCATCCATCTCTTCTGCCTTCTCCGAACCTCTGCCACAAGCTTCCTCTCCTCTCAGGCCATATCCAATACCTCCTCGTTCGTCTTTCTCGCCGTCCAGCTAACCTTCTCCATCCTTCTCCAAACCCACATCTCAAACGCCTCAAGTCTACGCACATCCTCCCTTCGCAATGACCAGGTTTCCGACCCATATAGCGCCCCGCTCCAGTTAGAGAGTAAAAAATATTCATATTTTTCCTGTATCATCCTGCAATAACCAACGCTACGATTTACAATGGACGTAAACCTTATACATTTTACAATGGGCACTAAGCTATGGTGACTAGTTGAATTCGTAATATTTTTAACTATTTGGGAACCGAGTTCAGCAGAATTTTTAAACAGCACCTTGCGTATTCCAACGAATATGCGTGATTATTCTCATACTCTGAAATAATACTACTCTTGCCAGAACCGCTGAAAGAAACACAAATAACGAACTCCTCACATGCATCTTGTTGGTTAGAAATACGAGCTCACAGAAAAATATAATCAAGCATTTAACTGAGCTCTGCCTTGAGAGTCAACGTTACGTTTAAAACCATCCTGCAATTTCACTTACAATCAGGTAATATATAAGAAGATCCACGATAAAAAAATTACCAAGTTCCATGATTTATGGGTAAACGATTGATAGCCTAAATGTGTTACGCCAATCAAGAAGAAGTTTTCAGTCTATTAAAGAATCGAATAAAAATTAGCGTCATAATTATTTGACGACGACTAACCCTCTTCAATGAGTTTGGATTTGATTTAAAAAGTTGCGTGATGGATCTTTACATTTCCTTAAAGTACAAGTGAAGTACCCACGCAATCAAGAGACGAAGTTCAATTAAAAGAAAAGAACATTTAAAAAACGTTTTCCGTAGAGGTAATCGAGTTCAAAGGAAATCCCCATGGGCATGAAATCGTAAATTAAGATGTAGGCCAAGAATGTTTACTCAGATCAAAGAGGCTGTCTCGCTCCCAAGCTTAATATGTACATAAAAACATGACACAAGACGGTGCACCAAACTTAAGATCTTTGGACGGATGGCAATCTTGAATAATCAGCTCTCCGAGACCTTAAGAGTTGGGGATCCTCAGCTGCTTAGAGCGTGACAAGAAAGGATAAGCCCCTCATAAGAAGGATGGATGAGTTTCGGTCCCTTGCCGGAGCAGCGTGCGAACTACGGGCGCTGGCGGGGGGAGGGCCAGGGAACGGAAGATGTAAGGTGGAGGTGGAGGCGGTACACAAACATATATATATTTTTTTTAAATATGCATAGAAATATACACACGTGACATCATCACCCGCCGTGCGTGGAAGGGCAGATAGGAAGGGGACGAGTGGAGGGATTATGCAGGGGTGATAGGAGGCCGAGCTGTACAATAGTCAGATATCAATATCGCCTTGCGATACACACTTTGAATCGAATACGTTACATCGCACTTCGCATCACATCGTAGTAATTCACATATTCGCAATGAATCGAATTGTACAGCATTTCATTTATCGTATTACACCATGTATTGCGTTGCACCTTAAATCCAATCACAACCCATTTAATTGCTATTGGCATCGTATTAAATGTCACTTTAGATTTTATGATTATAACATGGGCAGTTTCGTACATGGGGGAAAAATTGATTATTTCAACGATATTACAAGTATTTGAGACCTAAAATATATTGTTTATTGCCTCTAGGTATCTCAAAATTTAAAAGTAAATAGATATTTATTAAATAAATCCAAACTGGGTTATCGAAAAAAAAAAGAAAGAGGATTTTTTACTAACTAAGAACAAATAAAAATGTTCGCCATTAATTCCAAATTGCGTAAAAAACGTTGTATCAAATATTATAAACTATACATTACTTAAGTAATTCAACTCTTTTTCTGTTTTACTGTAATTTCTTATTTTTATGCTACAGCATTCAAAAGCTACTGTGACACACCAAACCATATGCGCTGTCACACACTGACCACTTTTGTAACTTTTTTGCATTTTGTTACGCACTTATCTCATTTAAATGAGGTGGAAATACCAATAAGTGACAATTCATATAAGGTGTTTCTATATTCCTTATGCTAATATCTCATTGAATATTTTTTATTAAGTGTAATACGTAATATGGAATAAATTATTATCATAATCTTAGTATTTCGAAACGCATTACATCGCGCTGCATCGTACATCGCGAAGCATTGCAGTACGTCGCATATATCGAATTAGTCGAAATTCACACTGCACAGCGCTTGCATTGCAACCCAAAATTAATCGCATCACATAGCATCGCATTGCATCAACGCGTTGGATCGTCCAATATTACACATAGCTCAAAATAACAATGTGATACCTTCCATACCTTCATCATCAATATCGTAATTTGATAACTCCGACATATCGCAAATATCGTAGTCAAGGTATCGCAGTATCACCGAGTCCCACTTGGATTGGGATGAACGGCTAGATGAGGCGACCGGGAGAATGAGGCGGACAAGGTGGGAGGAGTGAGGTTGAGCTTAGGATGCCAAGAGGCGTTGGGGGGAGGGGGGAGTGGAGGCACCTCTTATTAGTCCAAAGAGGAAGTTGCCTCCAGCGTAAGGACGAAAAATAGGGAAACAGAGAAAAAAAAAACATGAGGAACAGGGACGCGCTGATGAAAAATCTCGGCGTATTAAAAAGTTGAAGGGGAGGTAGGCGCAGGGAATAAAAAATGAAAGGGAGGATACAAAGTGTGGGCGATGGCAACGAGGGGATGGGGGAGGTTGTGGGGGGGGGGGAGGTAGAAGGCTATTTGAACGTCGGGGCGGATATGACTTGGAGAGTGTAGGGAAAATTAGCGGGAGTTTCCGCCGAACTCGTGAGAGACATATGAAGAGGGGAGATTGGGTATTCTAAGGCATTCCGGCAATGTTAAGGAGCGCCAAATTAGTTTCCGAGGCAAGATCGTAGGCAGAAGCGACGCCCATTTGACGACAGAAAAAAACTCGAAGTTGTTTTCGACCGTTTCAGAAAAAGACAATAAGTATACACACAGGAGCACATTTCGCCGTCAATTAAAAACTACTTCTGGAGGAAACACCTTAACAATTCGTCTCATATTATCGATATTAAATGCAATAATTTAGAAATTCAAACAATTGAAAAGTAAAAAATACAGTGTACCGACATTTTTGATACCTTGGGAATTATTTAATTATGTGCACGAATGAGCAGTTGTCAGCTCAGAATGTACCTATATTTTAGATTTTAAGTTCGGAGCCAAAAGAGGATACACTTTCTTTATAAAAAAAACGGTGAAACATGCATAACAATTGACGGGGACATAAACTTCATGGGAAACTAAGCTTCAGGAATAACGATTCTCGAAATCTAGGAAGGACTTCCTATTTGATGGTTTAGCGTAAAAGAGGCGTATTATTTTAATTTATACCTTTTCAAAGTTATTACTTTGAAATAAATGTAAGCACTATGGCTTTCAAGATGAAGTTTTGTCAGGAAAAATATTTCCTAGGCCTATCGCGAGTAATAATTTATGGTGACAGTTTTGAAGTGAATAGGCCTTATGCAATCTGATTCCGCATTTCACTGAACTTTCACTTCTCTATAAAATGCTTCATAAATAATTAGTTTCATTGTTCTTCAAAGACGGATTGAAGGTGGATTAATACCACTGACGTATGCTCTGCACACTTGGGGTTTTAGATAGACGAAGAGTTAAGCAGGCTGTCAAAGAATTAGAATTTAAGGCTAGGCAGAGAGAACAAAATTGTTGAAGATATTTTCTATCAAGTGGATTTGGCGTTCCTTTAAGAGGCATGAAAAATTTTGACGCACGTCGGAAACGACGTATTGAATAGCTTCCTCCACCTCACACCCTAAAAGCCATTTCTCTTTTATAAGCTTCCGGAGATATATTAAACCAGCGTAAAAATGTGTGGGGACCCAAAAATTCAGAATATTCATATTATTTAGCAATAATTTATCAGCGCGCATTGTGATAGGGTTTGGAAGGAAGCTTCTTCTCTTAAATAACTCATTCATCCATGCTTCACAAAATAATTCAAGGAAGAACGATAACATTAGTAAATTGAGATATTTCGCTGGCTAGTAGCGGACAGCTTATTTACCAATTTATGATGATTTTGTAAAGAATTAAATATTCCATCACTTACTATATACTTCCTGAAACTCATTATTGACAAAATGTTGCTGTGTCGAGGTTCTTCTCAGATTAGCTATGTTCCGTTCAAATGCTTTACGATATCTTTATTCGGGTGAAAAAGCTTACAAGGACTCGAATGGCAACCAATATAGACTGAGTGTTAATACACTGACTTATGCTCTGCACACGGTAGAAGATAAACAAGAACAGTGCTAAAACGTCGTGAATATTGTCATACGATCGCAGGTTTGATAGTAATCATGAGCTAGGAAAACAAATTCAGAGCACTGTGGCTCTAGTCACAACAGATTTTAAGGGAGTCACTTGATAGTTAATAGCCGAATACATGAAATTGAAAACGAAAAGAAGAATGGTAATAACTCAGACCTTGATCTTACTTTGGAATTAAATTTAACTTTCAGATAAATTCCAGAAAATATTAAATGGGCACACACTTTCAGCAGGTAGTACAAGAATATCGACAATTCAGGCCATTAAAAAGCTTCAGAAAATCATTCAATTACGGATGAGCACAGGTATTTTACGTTCCTAAAAGTAGTCACAATTAAAACAACTCGAGGAAGTATTCCCACTACCAACTTTGAAAAGGAGCCCATGTGGTGTGATTAAGAAGCAACTAAATTCCCTGCTATAATCCGTCCTGCCCACCCAAGTAAACATCATATTTTAGGATTATCGATAAACATGCCACGACGATGGCAAACGGGCAAAATACAACTTCCAGCAAGTTTTTAGTGAGAGCGCTCCCAGATAACAATAGTCGATTTCATTAAACCTCTTTAAAATTGTCTCACTATATTAATTGTAGAGCAACTTTTCATGAATGCCATTTAACAATTCATCTATAATTAAAAACGCAGAGGTTGCCATAAACAATCAAAATAAAGTTGGACTGAGAACGGTTTCTATTAAAATAAACCTTTAAAATTACCTAATATCCTAGCCAGACTAATACTATCATATCCCCAACCCAGAGTTAGAAAACACAAGGAGAAATATTCCAAGACACTGGAAAATAATGACGCTAAACTAAAATCTGCAGGTAAAAAAATGTCATCACTGCCCCCAACTAAGAGGAAAATAAGGTCTACCAATACCATTGGATTTGAGTTTCCATACTTAATTTGATTAATTCGCAGAAATGTGATTAAGTATGGCTTACTGTGAACCACTGTTTCTGATACGAAGGATTTATGTCGTTCGTATTGATGCCAGGATTTAAGCGCATGCGAACTTGTCTTCGCTGCACAGAAATAATAACAGAAACCAGAGCAGGCTCATCGGAGTTCAAACCTAGGAGTGGAGTGTTAAACAAGTGGATAGCCGAAAATGCATCGCTGGAAAAGCGTACGTATGTGGCTACCTAATATGGTTCTCAATACACTTAAATTAGCTTTGGTGCTGTACTATTCCCCCCCCTTATCAATTTCCTTATCACAGGGGTTCTAATAATTATTCTTTCACGCGGTCCTAAACACGCGACGTTATATACTTGTATCAGCCCGACACACAAAAGGTACCCTTCACTTTATCACTTCTTACCTTGAGAGAGATCCTTTCCTTTCGGTAGTCCTTGGCGGCAAAGGTTAATGGATTAATTCATGCACTAAAATGATACACTTGAACAGTACATATATTTATAATAACCCATTTATTATTTACTTATGAAACAAATTCACTTTAGTTACTCAATTAATCAATATATGTTCCCTTCTCAAATATATTCGTATTAATTTATAATGTTTGTTCTACTTCACCGGATATTGTACAAAGTGAATTTCGCCGATACTCTATGTCCCAGTATCTGTTTATCGGATTCCTGGATCCTTCCTTAACACAGGACACTGGCGTTGGTAATTGCTGTCCAAAGCTGCTTACTCCCGGCAAATTATCACTGCAAAAACTCTCGTATGACTTTCACTCGATAAACGTCTCTTGTGGCTCCCTTGTTAAGAAGAAGCAGAAGAAGAAGCAGCCTCGTTCCTTGTTTGACAATCCCTTTTATATTATCTCATCTCCCCTCCTGTATGTTCTAGAACATTCCAGGTTTTCTCCCCTTCTCTCGTATCTGATAGGCTATTCCCCTTTCATTATTATAAGTTTGTTTACGTAAACAGAAAATGGTATTGTTTAAAGTTGTTTTCATAACATAGACGGCATTGTTATAGTTTGTTTACGTAAACAGAAAATTGTATTGTTTAAAGTTGTTTTCATAACATAGACGATATTGTTGCCTCGCGGTAGCACGTGTTCCCAAAATATACACAATGGCGTCCTTAATCGTATACTTATGCCAACACGGCCAAAATGGCGTGTTACATTAGCCCCATTAAAATAATGACTTGGAAATATAAGAAAGGAATTATTTTAAAGCCTTCAAATGTAAACTAACGCGGCCCCAACGCCTTCAAACTTTAGCCTCCCTCTAAATAATGTCTGTGCCCAAGTATATTGTGTTACAGCAGAAATCACACATGAATACATTTATATCAATAAACACAATTACAAACAGCGTCTCCTCCTTTAACTCAAGACATATGATATACCATATAACAATATGGTCTCTTCCCTTTCTTCCTTGCTTGAAATAGGCAAATAACCAATGAAAATCTTATTCACGTAATTTAAAATCAAGAACATATTATATAAATCGACGTTATTAACTGATACATTGAACGTGAATATAACGTGCAAATAATAAAACTGTCCATCTTCTTCTCAACATTCATTCTCACTTTTAACCCCTTAAAAACACTGGGTTATCAAAAGGCCATAATTCACATTACACATATACACTTCACAGCACTTAAAGTTCCTTCAGGTGATATACTCTCCCTCCTTCCGGCTCAATCTACGTCCACGAGCCCATTCATACATAAGAAAACACGAATCAAATAATGGCAACATGACACTGAATATACACACATTGAGAAAAGATATCACGAAACATACATATTGTGCTAATCCACCTGCCGCCAAGTTCAACCTCTCTCTCTCTCGTTCGTAAGCTCCCCTCGCATGTCGGGCCCCGATACAATGTATATTATCGGTAAACAGTTCTCCCTTGCTTGAACGGATCAAATTATAATGTTGCGGCGCTGGCTTCCTCAGTTTAATGACTGCGTGCTATGGTCAGTTGGACTACGGTCTTCTTCTCGTATGATGTGAGTGATACCAAGTGCTGTGCTATTGTTCCCTATATGGTTTAATATTGCTGAAGTGGAAAGTGCCTCGTATTTCGTTCTTTTGTGGATTAAATACTACACACGTGGCTGGCCCTCGGAATTCTGAAATCTCATATGGACCTTCGTATAACGCCAGGAAGCTGTGATAAATCCCCCTTTGCTCATCGGATACCGGATTGGTACGTACTAAAACCTTATCACCTATTTTAAATTTCGCTCTCTTCCTTCCGACGGCTCCTGCTATCCGGATTCCTTTGACTGGTACCTCCAAAGCGTTTCGTAGTGCATTCTGATTCTCCCGATAAAACTCCTCGCTAATGCACGTTAGCTCCGATCCTGTGTCTATCAGTGCATTCACAGCCACTCCTTCCATTTGAACCCTAATCTCCGGGCATTTAATTACTTCCGGCCTATCCGCTTCTTTCTCCGTCAAGAAATCTCGAGGTGACTCAAAAACATTGCATATCGTTTCCTCCTCCGTGTGGGGTTCTATCTTCTCCTCTTGTGGTGGTGTCCGTTTTATTCTCACTTTCCGTATCTTTGCCCGTTGCTCCTTCGGTATGTCCCAGAATCCCTCTTCGTCTTCCGGCCTCGGCATGTTGGGACCTTCGTCATGCTTTGCCGCTAATAGTTTTCCTGCTCCGGTTTCCCTGCGGCGTTACTTTCTTCCGCCATCATGGAATTGACAGGGCGCTCTCTCATCGGTGGGCGCGCCTCCGCCATATTGTTTTGTCCTCGGCGTCGATCAGCTGGTCTCTCGCCCGGCCGTTGAGAGTATCCCTCGCCGCGAAAGTTATCGTCTCTCCGTCCGTCTCTCTGCTGGCTCGACGCTTGCCACTCTCGTGGTTGTGACCTCTTCGAGTCCCATCTGTACTGCTGGTTGTGTTGGGATGTGTCTTCCGGTGTCCTCCACGTACGGTCTCCATGGGTCCTTGGGTATTGGTCTCCCCATCTTCGGTGTCCAGTCGCCTCGGAGTTTCCGTCCTCTCGCGGTATGTTATCATAGCGGGCCAATAACGTCAAGAATTGCGGGATTGTATTTACATTATTTGAAATCATGCCGACGCTTACTTCCATGCCAAAGTGTTTCTTGAGAATTAGAATGATCATTCCGTCCTCCATTGGCGGCGTCAACTCCCTCGCTACGCTAATTTTGGCCGTCGCATATTCTACTCGCGTGAGCCCTCCGTTCTCCTTGTATTTTCCCGTGTCGAAACTCCGTTTTATCAGCATTTGACGTTCATCTCCCCAAAACTGCTCCGTGAAAATAGCTTGGAAAGCGTTCACATCTTCATACAGGTGTCGGGTCGCAGAGAACCATTCCTCTGCTCTCCCAACCATTCCTTGTCTGATGACCTGGAGCATCATCTGGTCAGGTAACCGATATATCTCTTGGTATTCGCACAGCTCCTGTAGGTATTTCATGGGTCTTGATGTATGCCTCCCGTCGAACGTTGGGACCTTTAATTGTACCATTCCCGCGGGTGCCGTTGTGACGTTAGGTCTCCTGCTTTCCTCACGCACGATGCGTCGGACTGCCTCTTCATCTAGCCCAGCTGCTTTTGTGGTGGATTGTTGTCCCAGCTCGTCCGCCATCTTCTTGAACCTTTCCTCCACGTTCTCATGCAAATTCACGTAACTCGCTTCTAACTTTCGGACCTTGAGATCGCTCGCCTCCAGCCTCGCTCCTACTCCGTTAATTTCTTTCGCGACATCTTTGCATATCTCTGCTAACGCCCCGTCTGTTTTGGCAAACCTTTCATCACAGCCATGTTCGAATGATGCAATACGTTCCTGCGTCTGTCTATGTTCTCCTGCTATTTTTGCCATTTCTTCCAAAAGCTTTCTCTCTCTTTCGTCTGCTTCTTCCCTAATTTGCCCCAACAATTCTGCATGTCTTCTCTCTTGCCTCTCAGCCATCTCCTCTAAGATCGTTCTATTTCTCTCTTGCCCTTCAGCCATCTCCTCTAAGATCGTTCTGCTTCTCTCTCGTTCTTCTTTTGCTTCTTCTGCCCTCTCTCTATCTCTTCTATCTTGTTCTTCTTTTAATTGCCTAAATAGCGCTTGCATCTCAGTTTCCACCGGTTCCTCACTATCGACCCTAAATTCATACGTGCTTATATCTATTCCCTCCTTTTCTAGCGTGTGTAATAATCGCTGCTGCAATTCTGGCTTGGTTCCCCCTACTAACAAGTCCCTCTCTCGTAATAATTGCCGTAGCTCTGCCGACTTCAGCTCCGGAAATTTCTTCATGTTGGCCGCCATCTTCTTTCTTCACTCCTTCGGGATGATCCTCCTTCTCTCCGGTTCTCGTGGTCTCACCTAATGAGTAGTCAAGCCCTACACGCTGGGCGCCATTGATGTACTATTCCCCCCCCCTTATCAATTTCCTTATCACAGGGGTTCTAATAATTATTCTTTCACGCGGTCCTAAACACGCGACGTTATATACTTGTATCAGCCCGACACACAAAAGGTACCCTTCACTTTATCACTTCTTACCTTGAGAGAGATCCTTTCCTTTCGGTAGTCCTTGGCGGCAAAGGTTAATGGATTAATTCATGCACTAAAATGATACACTTGAACAGTACATATATTTATAATAACCCATTTATTATTTACTTATGAAACAAATTCACTTTAGTTACTCAATTAATCAATATATGTTCCCTTCTCAAATATATTCGTATTAATTTATAATGTTTGTTCTACTTCACCGGATATTGTACAAAGTGAATTTCGCCGATACTCTATGTCCCAGTATCTGTTTATCGGATTCCTGGATCCTTCCTTAACACAGGACACTGGCGTTGGTAATTGCTGTCCAAAGCTGCTTACTCCCGGCAAATTATCACTGCAAAAACTCTCGTATGACTTTCACTCGATAAACGTCTCTTGTGGCTCCCTTGTTAAGAAGAAGCAGAAGAAGAAGCAGCCTCGTTCCTTGTTTGACAATCCCTTTTATATTATCTCATCTCCCCTCCTGTATGTTCTAGAACATTCCAGGTTTTCTCCCCTTCTCTCGTATCTGATAGGCTATTCCCCTTTCATTATTATAAGTTTGTTTACGTAAACAGAAAATGGTATTGTTTAAAGTTGTTTTCATAACATAGACGGCATTGTTATAGTTTGTTTACGTAAACAGAAAATTGTATTGTTTAAAGTTGTTTTCATAACATAGACGATATTGTTGCCTCGCGGTAGCACGTGTTCCCAAAATATACACAATGGCGTCCTTAATCGTATACTTATGCCAACACGGCCAAAATGGCGTGTTACAGTGCTATGCTTCGACAGAGTCTGCTGAGTAAAAAATGACACAAAACGGAAACAAAATATTCCAAATCTTATTTTTTTTATCGCCTCGGAAAGTCCACCAGGGAAGTCGGAATAATAGATACGTTTCGAAGGAAATACCTCCAATGGTTTTTAACATATTCACTCGTCTCCTCGCTCGTCGTCTCGTTGATCTCTCAGTTCTTTACTTTTCCGGTGAAAAAAATGTGGACAAGACTTCTCGGCATGCTCCGTCATCACCAACGTAGGCCTCGCACTACAGCGGGGAAAAATGGAGGAGGGAACTGCTGCCACGGGAAAGCAAGCATTCATTCGTCCACGCCACGGAGAAAAACCCACGTTGACAAATGCGAAGCGGGGATTCGACGACAGCGCCACGCGTGACTGTTTGCGTCCCCAATGCCATCGCGCTTGTCACCGTTTCCTCTCGTCCCGTTCATCCTTTAGTTCTCATTTGAGTGTGTTTTGTTCAGTATGTGGCCTCGCGTTAGGTGTACGGCGGAGAGGGGAGGGGGAGGGAATGGGAGAGGGGTGCTTACTTTCTGCCACCCCCCCTTCCAAACGCACAAGCCCGGCTATCTTCCTCTCAACGTTAAAAACCTCATATCGCCGAGCATCAGTCACGCAAAAAAGGGTGGGAAAAGGGAGGGGGAGGAGGTGGTCGGGAAATAAAATAAATAGTGGGAGAAGAGGAAAAAAGTTGGTAGGTTTTGTGGGGCGGGGGGTAGAAGAGGAGAAAATTCCGTTGAAGGATGGGCATATTTTACGTCGCCATGGAGGAAAGAGAGAGGAGAGAGTGTGGAGAGGTATGAAATATGAAAAAAGACAGTCAGAATATGTGAAATGTGCCACGGAGATAAGCGGTCGGGTGAGAATATCTTCCTTCGCCGATAGCGGGCCGTAATATGCCTTATACCTCTGTGACTTCCAGACGTGGGCTATCACTTAGAGTCGTTCGCAGTTATTAGGGGAGAAGGTTACTGTTAATCTTTAATGCTCTTGATTCTACATCAATTTTCGTTTAAACAATAGATTTATGATTTTTACACAAATACGTAGGTACCAGCGACATTGGCGAGTCAAAGAAATTAAAAGAGCAACCCCGTTCCTATCGATAAAAAATACTGGTCTCACTGACGACATGCTTTAGCTATTAGAAAATTGTAGTCAGAGGGCCGCTAAATAAGCAAATTAGTCGACGTATATCTTTTTCATTAATATTTTTCTTGTCAAAGGAGTTGACGACAGCGCCATTTCCATTGAGCTAACGCAGTTTTACTTCAATAATTGTATGAATGTAATAATAACTTTAAAAAATTGTATGGAATTTTAATCTCATAGGCGAAGGAGGTAAGATTTCGGGTGTTCGATTCCGTTTAACATTCAACATTAATGAATCTGCGTTGTTTGGGGACTTCATAATTGAAACAAAAAATTCAGGGCGTACCCTATATTATCACAGTGAAACGTGCGAAAAATGATTGATGATACAAGGAAAAAAAAGCCCTAATCCTCATCTTAAATTAATAACCTTAACGGTCTGATACCTTTAGTGCAATCCTCCCTTAAGCCTGATATTGCCAAAGGCATCGCATATCTGAAAACACTTCCGAAAAATAACACCTTTGCTCTGCCGCATACTCGGACGATGACTCAAGCTGAAAATATATTTTCAAAAGTCATCCGGTAATTGATCAAAGCCACGTTCAACTCCGTCACACAAAATCATGACAAGGATGATCACTAAAGTCTACTCATATTGCGCTAGTAGATGCCAAATAGTAATTTAAGTTACGCAGGAAATAAAAATAATAATCATGACGTATCAGTACAGCTTCCATCGTCTAAGTAGTTAACAAAAGTTTGGGAAATGTCACAAATTAATTATACGAAACTCGGTGCATTAAGAAATGGGAGAATCACTCAATAGTTTGATTTGCGCAGTAGCTGCCGAATAAATTCACACTGCATTACTTGAAATAATTAATACGGTGGAAAACAAAAGGACGGTTTCTATCAATGAGTTTTGAACAGGCTGAGTTCTAACTTTCATCGCTAGAGAGAGTATCAGCACCGTCGTTGTATACTTTCAACCCTCATGGGCGCATCTGCTCTTCACAACCCTGTGAACCCTTTCGCCCACTCCTTGTCCGCGAGGATGGACTTCCACAACCCCAACTAATCCTCTTCGGACCCACATGGGACTTCGCATGCCTCAAAGGTCCGATCTGTAATTAGTTTCTCCACGATTCCATAAAAAAAACTTGTCAGTTGTTCCCTTCCTTACTTCACTTGTTCCAGAACCCCTTCTTTCAACCCTGATGCCCATATGTGCCATTAGGTCTCAACTCATACCCTTAATCGGGGAATATCCAATTTCAGGGTCTTTCATTTAAGGCATAAACGATGCGAAATAAAAAGAAAACGTTTCAAAGGGTGTTTGCATCTCTGGCTGGGTTTAAAGACGAGGAAGGCGCTACCGTAATACTCCACGTACAACACAACATTGTCATAAGTAGCCAGCATAGAGGGAGATAACATTAACTATGGGACTGATGCATAAACATCGCGATGAGAATTTATTCCAAGGATTTGACATTTGGTCGCAACAATCTGAATGTAATCATGCTTAATGGCGTTTACGCAACTGAATATATTTCCAGTTTGGTATCCAGTTTGTTTTAAATTCAGTAATTGAATAAAAGCTGAAGTGTTCGACCTTCACACGAAACTTTGAATAGGATACATATTTTTCTCCTAGTATTAGGTGAGTAAGTGGTAGAAGGAAAATAGGTATTATTTAAATGATGTGGAGGTGAAGGACACGTGTCGAGCTGAAATGAAAATTCGAGAGAATAATTAGGTGCCTGCGGTTTTAGAAAATCATACCACCGTTAATTTATTCCGGAATAACCAAACTCAATCGGTAGATTACCTCCATATTAGAAATGCGAAAGGACCCATAAAATGTCAAAATAAATATGCTTACAGAGTAGAAAATCAGATTTGAACGAGAACATCAATATCAGTGGTTTACGTAACGATGTAAGTGATGAAGTGATTCCACTCGAACTTCGAGTGCATCTATGCCAAGCGAGCCACTATAAGGCATTAGGAGGTAAGTCAGCAGATGAGTTACATGATGCACAAGATGCTATCCATAACCATTTTAATGTTCATGGGTAGGTTCCTGAATTCTAATGATGCACTTTCAAGAAGCTTGTTTTCCACTTTATTTAGATTGAATACTTGAAAATTCCAGGAAATTAGTCAACATCAAATATGGCAAAGGTATGAACTCAATATTTTCAGGCGTAACTTTGTGAAAATACATAATGACTGAATCAATAATAACTTATTGTTAGTAATTTTCACAATGGTTTCTATTTTAAGACGACCGGTTTCGTCACATAGGCAACATACTCAGGTCTCTGAGGATACCAATGTGATGATACAGGTTGTCTTGAAATAAAAACCACTGTGAAAACTACAAAGTTATTATTGATTCGGTCATGGAAGAGATAAATCAAAGGAGCCCAAAAACAAACATATTATATGAATGAGGACTCAAGATAGATAATAGAAAGAAGCAATAAATATATTTTTTTGTTTAGCTAAAGGGAAAAATTATTTCATGGAAGAGATAAATCAAAGGAGCCCAAAAACAAACATATTATATGAATGAGGACTCAAGATAGATAATAGAAAGAAGCAATAAATATATTTTTTTGTTTAGCTAAAGGGAAAAATTATTTTCAAATTTCTTTCCTTCATAGATTTATAAAAATTGTCATTTAAAATGAACCCAGGAGACTTCTAAAGGAGATTTATTTCCAGGAAGCCCTTCTTAGGATAAAATGATTTTAAAAATCATGATGATGAGACGAAAAGTATCCAATTCATGGAGCCCTATGCCTCAGGAAACACACCTCCTGCGGGAGGCTATAGATTGATCAAAGAAAAGAAATATGGATACACATGTCGTGCATTAATCCAGTCTCTTTCGTAACTCAATTACCAAATCCACGCTTGCTCTGCTCACAAACGATCCGACTCTAGGAAGGGGGATAAGGAGGGAATTGAATTGCCGCCACTGGGAAAGATATTTTGCATGAGTGATTGGCTTGCCGGTTGAGGGTAGTTCAAAGACACCCAATATTCCAAAGAGGAGGAGATGAAAGAGGTAAGTGCCGGAAGGTGCGAGGGGATGGAGGATGGCAGTCACAGGGTTAAGGGGAAAAAAAGAAGGGGAGGGTGATGGGGAGGAATAGGGTAGACTGACGAAAATTGGAGCAAAGGGTGCGAATGATCCACTTAAAACACCGCAATATTCATTAGCACCATTCTCTTTGGAGAGGGTAACCAGAGCAGAGAGGGATGTGCGGTGTGGAGAGAAGGGTGTTGCCCGGAGGGAGAAGGGACCTTGGCTGGCTGAGCCGGCAAGGGCTTTGGGATTAGGGTGGAAATACGGCGGAAGGTGCCAAAGAGAAGGGAATTCCTCGCATAGCATTAATAAGTAATACCACGCAGCCCTTGGTCCTCAGTCCTCCACCAAGAATAGATTAGCTGAAGTAAAACATGGACGGATCTGCTTTTTTACAGTCACGCGCATCGCAAAATTTTTATTTTTCACCCTTTCAAAATTTTATGAATTATATCAATAAGAACGATAGCTAAATAATTACCCACAACAATTTTTTATTGCCGACCATGGTTTAAGCAAGTAATTGCAATTTTTTAAGAAACCATGTACAGATATGAGTTATAAGTATTTTTATCCAAATGATTTCATTCGACAAAAGTAGGCTGAATCAGTCTCTTAAGTTACATCATTTATAACTATCAGAGATATTACCTTTTATCCGCTGATAATACAAAAGCCCCTGGCAGATAAGATACTTTGTAATGTAAAAAACCACAAGGTTTTAATCTGAGTGAACGTAAGAGTAGATCTGAGCACCAATGATATTTCAGGGATCTGGCGATAGTCCAACATTCACACGCCCATAACTCCCGCTATCGTATCATTCAAGGTTCAAGTTTCTCATGAGGATAGACTATGGGTTAGAGCTATACGCAGCCACAGTGGCTCATATCAGTTTGAGGCGAGATGAGATTATCTCCTTTCAGAATTGAGAATGCGTCTATAAACACCAGCAGATAGTAAATCAACGGAATTTTTTGAACAGACCGAATATTTCCATATTTGCATTCTATTTGCTTCCAAGGTAAAAAAAAACGAATTTTAAAAGTTTTATGGCACTGGAAGCCTCTTTTTTGGCTTAGTTCGCGTGGCAACTTTTACGATTCAGTTTTCGGTGTCAGTTTTCGCCAGGATTAAGTGTACTCGTATTGGTAAACATACTCATACGGTTGCTGGTGCCATCTAGGAAATGCTTTTCACGCCAGCCTCCATGTCTTATTTAGCCACAATATTCTGCTTCTTTAATGACCTACGAATTATAACGCAAAAATCAAAGCATGTAAAGTTCTTCAGAATTAGTTTCCCACATGTTTCTCCTTCCTTGTAGTATATTCCATTACTCCAAACTCCTCAGGTGGCCTTTAACATTGGTTAATTACAATACATTAATGAATTAGGATACATCACAACTAGAACAAAGATCGACAAAGAATTATAGTTGCAAAATATTAGCCAGCTGATGATCAAATGCCGATATGACCTAGATTATTCAAGAGAATATTGTTTAAACAGAAGAATTAGGTTGCACACTTCAAATTGGCCTGTTAAGAGCGCTCGATGGGGTCCAATACAAAAAAAGCGAGGATACTAACACTCAGAAACATGGCTTATGAGAACTCAACTCTCACCAAGTGGGTAAGGCCAAATGCTCATATCTGTAACCACGAATTTTTTTATCACCAAGCATTTCACAAGTGAAATCAAATGAGACACAATTCTGCATGGCGGGCTCTCTAAAAAAATAAAAAAAATAAATTCCAGCTCTTAATGACCCCTAATGACGAATTACGAGAGCCCCGACAATTCGCCCCCTCCCCCACCTCACACCCCACCCGAAATTGAGCGCGCATAATCCATTTTGTCATCATCACGCCCCAAATGATGTTCCCCTGCAAAATCCAAAATCCTGACGCTTGCAACCCCTTCTCCCTGGATCCAACCCTCCATCCTCAACCCCACGCATACAACCCTTTACCCTTTCATTCCAACTACCCACCCCTTACCAGGCACCTCATATTTCGGGCATAACCGCCTCTCCTCAGCATCCCTTAAGTCCCATTATGAAATCAACCGCTCATCAAGCGTTTCCCTGGTAAGGGGGTGGGGGAGCTGAATCGGAACCCAAAAACGAGACAAGCTGAGCGCTTGGTGGGGCAGAACGGGGGTGTAGAGCAGAGGGTGATGGGCAGCGGTAGTGTCTGGTTCGGCGTGGGGAAGCTTGGGCTTTTTCCGAGCGTGGGGTTGGGTTAAATTGCTGCCAAAGAGCTAATTAGCCAACGAGGGAGAAAAGGGAAGTTATGGAGGGGGGCGGGGAGGAAAAGGCGCTGGGATTAAAACTGCGGAAGCCTCTCACCGTGAAAAGGGTTGAAGGGTTGGACGGTACGTGAAAGAGGAGGGTGGGTGTCCCGGCGTACAGGGGTACTAGATGTTAAGGGTGCGAGCTGAGGGGGTGAGCTGCAGATGGACCGTTTAAGCACATCTCATTCAACCGCCGATGATGACTCATCAGTGTTCGACAACCATCTTTCGGAGAATATCGCCACCCATAGACGGCCTCGGACGATGGGACGGATGCCCAAGTGTTGTTGACAGGGACTTGTCCTCAGCTCTTTGAATCTCGGCTGTGCTCCCTTACATGGGTGACATATTTAACTGGTAGACACACCTAAATTTGGTTGATGGATAAAAACTAGCTTCAATTAATGGTTTTGTCTCAGGGCTGATATAGTGTAACTTACTTATGGCAAAAGAATAACTGTTAGCAGTTTTCCACTGATAAATGTTACATACGACCGCTTTCGATGTTTTACATCAATATCGAGGAGTTATAATGATTTGAAACATCAAAGGTGATCGCATTCCGTATTTCTCAGTGGAAAACTGCAGAAAGTTCTTTCGTCAACTTGCTTCACATCCCAAACTTCAGCATTTTGACTGTGCGGCAAATAGAGTATCACCGGATAATCAACTAAAATGTGGAACAATGACGACGAGTAGAAAAATGACAAGATCAGTCACGATGGATAAAACTGAGTTGTACCTAAACTTCACTTAGTATTATAGCTACAAGTGACCTACAAGTAACCAACTATCAAAACATAGAATTTGATCAGTTCTAAATATAAATATAGTTTACCATTCGCATATGGAGCCATCAAGGCCGAATCATTATGCTAATTCGATCCAGATGTCTAGCAAACTGTGAACCAAAGAATACAGGAATAACTAAGAAGAGGCAATACACTATTTTTGAGTAGTTACTAGTAAACTTCCGATACTGATGAAATATAGAAAGTACGATGCATGGTTACAAGCTTTTTTGACAAGATAAAACTGAATATTTCGGGAAAACAGTAAAACCTATCCACTTCAACCACTTTTTGTTACAGTTCGGCAGATAATTAAGACAAATCGTTGGATTTGTGTGAAACTGGGAAATAACGTTTAGACACAAGCTGGAGGAATATATTATACATGTCGATAAGGCACAACAGTTCCAATGTGACACTAGCCCCTTAACTCTTTACGTTCGAACTAAATACTAGAAGCAGAGCTATAAGGCATGGGGGCTGAGACTACCTTTGGAGGTCGAGCAAGGGGATGACGAGCATGAGAGGGGGAGGGGTACGATAAACGGAGGTGAATTGAATGAAAGGGTACGCGGGATTCTAGGCACACAAGTCCCGTCGGCGGGGAACACTGGATTGCTGCGGGTTCGAAAGAGTGAGATGAGAATGAAATCTTCGTGCTCACCATCTTTCACGTTCTAGTGCAAAGAGGGGGCTTCGCCGATGGGTGCGGGTGAGGGCACAATGGAGACAAAGTGCAATCAGTGCCCGAGACAATGGATGAGAAAAGAGAAGCGGGGGAGGAGCCGGTGGGATTGGAAGGGTTTGGCCATAGTGGTGGGGAGAAGAGGCGACACACGTTGAATGGAAAGGGGAGATAATCAGCACACAAGATGATGACGGCCTCGGCTGGATAGGTTTTCAATAGCTGATCAGAGAATGGGCAGTTGGTCGGTCTCCAAAGCATTAAGTGACACTGCCCGAAATCAAGACGAGTCTGATTGGAAAAGAAAGAGCTCCATAGTGTGACCTAGAACGAGTGAACAGATAGATATACTTACCGTCCATTTTGATAAACTTTTGTTGCTAATAGCTTAATTTCTAGGGACAATAAAGTCGTACATGAATTGGAACTCACCTATTAATGCCAGGCTGGATAACATATTTCCTCAAAATCTTCCGCCAACTTAATCAGCAAGTGATACGGAAGTAAATCACAATTACAACACGACGTTTGGTAGTGGCAATAAGACAGGAATGAAAGAGGTCAGGTGCTTGTAAGAGAAATAGTGCCTCTTAAAAGCACCTCACCTTTCGTGTTGCAACATTAAGAGAAATAAAGCATCAGCAATGGAAAAACAGAACATGGTAATGCTCCAAGAACCTTAGGTTAATTGATATGAAATGATATAATTTCATCAGTCTCTCATTCAGGGACTGAAACATTATTCTCGTAAGGGAAGTAGTTACAGATACGAAGGCGATGATTTTCTAGCCATCTAATGCTTATACTACAGCTTAAATCGCATTTGTATTGTGGAAGGTACTTTCGAAGTAATATGGAATCACATCTACTGGAGGCACACATACGGTTGCAAAAACTTATCAGTATTGGATACCTGGAAAATGTTTAGGGATGTTTTTCAGGCTGCAACTTGAAATACTTTTTTAAATAAGCAAGGACTTGAGGTTCGAATTTAAATTCGCTTACAATGGCACCAGCCCTCATAAATAATTCATTAGTCTTTCATTTTTCGTTTCGTAGCTCTTGACGCAGAATATTCTTGTCCCACGGTTCCCACGGTACCAATCCGCAACTTAAGAATTCAGACAAATTCAAATAAACTTATGCGCCAACTAATCAAGATGATGTATTTCGGGACAGTTCTAGTTTGACACCAATCAACTTTTGTCCTGATAGGACATCACTCTTTTCCAGTAACTATAGTGAATAAAAATGAGAAGATTTATGGCCATGGAGTACGAGGAATAGTAATATAATAAAACTGGAACAGGAATTACAATGCTATTTAAACAAAATGGCAATGAAAAAGACTGGCAATGAAGACAAAATGTATACTTATTAATTATTTCGTCGTTTAATTAAAAATTTGCCGCTTACAAAGACAAAGTAAGCATAATACGCCTGCTCTTAAGCTATCAATATTTTCAGTGGGAAATAAAATAAAACAAATCATATCTTAACGCGTACATGAAGTTTTAAACAAACCATTCCTGTAAAACAATTTTCAAAGGGCTAGTCAACCAGCTGAATTAATTGAAATTGGTCTAGTTGGGCGCCATAATATATGCAAACAGAGTCAGAGATTAACTTAAGCAGGCACTGTGTACAACAAAAAGGGGAAAGTTAACAGAACTAAGAGAAAACTAAAAGGCATTGTCAAAAATACATATTTATAAAAAGTGGCATTTAGTGCAGAAAAACCTTAAAGACACGTCGAAAAATAATTTCACATCAATGATCATTGAAGCTATTATTTTCTACACCCTCGTGCAAAGAAATATGTAGGTAATCAGAAGAACCGTCGGGGATATCAATCCTTAAGAACATTATTACAAAATTAAGGGGTGCTACGGTAGCTGGGAGATTAAGCCTAATGGGTTTTTATACGTGAGTCTGGCATTAAAAGAGAGAAAAAAGAAAACAAAGGAAGTGAGAAATTAATGTTTTGTAAACAATGGCGCGCACCAAGTGTGGCGAAAGAAGGTGGGAAAATGGGCAGTGCAGTTATAAATCAGTCGTTTTTTTTCACCACCATCCTTCTCAAATGGAAGCCCAATTTTTATCCCCCCTGCTTCAAGTAATTTCAGCTCATAAGGCGCCACTCCGGCGGAAAGGAGAGAGGAAAGGGGAGGGAAAGAATGAGATTCGGAAAAAATTACGACCCTTCTCAAGGGTTAAAGCCTTGCTTCCTAATACATGCCTCATTTAAGACTTTAGAGCTAAAGGGTGTAATCAAACCCTTGATGCAAGAGAGTGGCTGAAGGGTTGGACCCTTAACTTATAGGTCCGAGGAAATGAGATTTACAGGAAAGCATCACTTTGAGCTTTAAAATTGGGGGCTGTTCACTTTTCTAATTAACGCTCCGGTCAAATTATTAACGAAACAAGTGCAATATGGTCTCTCGTAAAGTTCCGTGTCACAGCGTTTGTTAGCCGATGATCTCAAGGATGCTAATCAGAATGACAATGATATGGGTATTTAAGTACCAATAATTAAGTAATACTCTATATGCAAACTGAAAATTCTTCGTGAAACAATTGTTCTTCGAAATCGATTGCAACTCCATTAGACTCTGCAATTCCAATTTACCAAAGTTCACCACAATCCAAAATATTTCCCAGACGGCTTTTCCTTTTTCACGTACAGAATTTGGAATCTTCTTAATGGGACCATTTAATCGATATCCTTGCTCGCTTATACTAAAATGGCTGAGGAAAAAATAGCCAACTGATAATTCAGGTAAAAAGCTAATAAAAAGTGCTAACTATGCATATAGAAAGTTTTAAGGATTTCCACCAAATAATGTGTAAAAAAGTGGCAACAGCATGAAAAGACCATGCCTTTCATTAGCAGCAAAATTTGTTGCATCAGTTTCATTTCATTGGAATTCTTGTAGCTTCCACATGCTAAAATTGCTAATGATACGCAAGAACATGTAAGAAAATTAGGAAATTGGTATCTTAAATCCCTCCATAATGAAGCCCTAGTGAAAAAAGAGTAACAGTTCCATTATTTGAACTCTCTAAAAGTCATTGGACTCTAAGATTGCCACCATTTCGACCAATAACAACAACAGTTGTGCTACAATGTACTATACTATGGTTACTATAGTAGTGCTACAATGCCTTACACCAACAACGTTTTTGAAATTGCGTGTTTGTGATTATTTAGGCCCTAATTTTCTATCACAATTAATGGGAGAAATTTATATTTTTACGGATGGTATATATAATTTGTTATTGTGATGTCAAAAACAAATGATGCTCATCAATAGGAATCATAACTGACTAGCGAATGCATTAATGAGGATAAATCCTAAAAACCAATGAAATGCAAAAGGAAGTTAATTGCTACGCTAGTATTTCGGTCATTATGAACGTCTACGGGGAGTAAAATCGTGGATTTGTTTTGGAGATGCAGCACTCGAGAGTTTTTCAGTGTCGGCTGAGAGAGAGAGCCTACCTAACAGTCCTCAGTGGATATTCTAATTTTGAAAGTTCACGAAAACGCTACAACTTATTGTAAGTAGAAGAGAAAACTAATTGGATACGCTTTAGACATGACAAACTACGACAAACAATCATATAAGGATTAATTAAATGAAAGAACGACCGTGGAAGACCAATAATGGAGTATCTCCAGCATATAATGAGAGTTAAGGTGAGAAATTATTTGTGCGATGCGGGTAGGTGAGAAAAGGAAATAGTGGAGAGCAACAGTAAACTTCTTATTCGCATCGATGATTCGGATGATGATTAATCCATTATTTGGTATTTACCCATTGGATAGTACATTTTGCGGGAAATCTCACTTCATTTTGAAACAATTTTGGTAGTTCCAAATGCTCCTATTTATTATTCCTATTTGTCCACCAATTAATTTCTCTTCTGCTTCTCATGCTCAAGATTGATGATTGCAGAATATGAGAATTTTCTCCATGGCTCTATATTATATATATATATATATATATGTATATATATATATATATATATATATATATATATATAGACACACAATAAGGAGTCACAGGCGTGGCAAGTAAAAACATAGTGACACAAACAAAAGAAACTCACATTCGTGTATATATACACATAAGACCTAAAAATGATTCTCTATTTTCTATTATCATAAAAATTATTTTTATATCCACTATAAAGTTCACTGAATTGCATTGATTTCCCTGCCAGTTTATCTGCTGCAAGACATGTTTAACTATGCAATACAAAAGGAAAATACCAGTAGAACGATATGTGTCATACGAATCTGTTAAATCCTTCGGGTTATATAAATAACATAAATGTAATATATTTGAGCTAATAAACTGCCGCTGTAATTTTCCCTTAGAAATAACCACAATACACGTCGATTAAAATAACTCCGGTGAGAGTCGTTCCTTTTTTAAAGAGCTCATAGTGAACACATACGGATCTGTTTGGAAAATTTCATCGAAATACGTTCTCTGGTTCTAGAGATATTGTTATCATTGAGCAAGTAAGCATGCGGTATTTATCTGTTATATACATATATAAATAATAGCGAAAATATTTCTAAATTACATGAAAGAATAAGTCCTTATAGTCGAAGCACGAAGACATAAGAACGCCATCACAGATACGCACTTCTCATTGGAAAGGCCTCAAAGCAGGTTGAACGTTAAGGATACAATAACAATGAGTCTAAAGCTCAACGGAACTAAATAATAAATTAATCAAAGGCAAGTCATTTGTTATGATTGCGATATTCCACAAGAAAAATATTTACACAGTTTTATGCCAAGCAAATTGATAATAAGCTTGGAGATAGGACGAATTTTTTCACATTTATTCTTTGATTAATATTAAGGCATGTTATCAAAATGATGAAAATGTAGAGAACGATTACTTTCCTCAAAGGCAATAAAAATGCTTCAAGCTAGTCTCCATGTTGCATTGTAGGATACACATGGGCATTTGGTGAGAAAGATCTGTGGGGTGTTGCAGGTATACCCCATCCACTGCCAATATCCACCCCTTCAAATATATTTAATTATCATACGGTGTTCTTTCCACGGCCAGCTATCGCAAGCCATTAAGTTAAAATAATGTCTGACTTCATTCGCGTGGTCAATGGAATGAAAAAAGGAAAGAAAATCATTCCGCCTGACTAATTTTTTTAATCAGCGAAGTAAATTGGAGGGTTAAATGATTCGTAAACCATCCCTTTGCTTCAATTAGATTTAGTCTTTCTTTCGAATCGAATTTAGAATGGGCCGAGAAGGGAATGGAGGAAGTAGACTGTGCTATAAAGAAACGACGGCTGTGAGATGGATGAATGTGGCAAAAAATAAACGATAGGTTTTAAGCGTGTTAGGGTTAGAGAGGGAAACATTATTGAATTGATTAAAAAATGCACACAGTCGACACACATGATACTTAAACGTGCCTTCAAAACAACGCCAACGTTTATTCGCCGATACATTAGAAGGCAGCGAATTTTCCATTTCCGAACGCAACAGCAAGGTAATCAACATGTCGAGGTATGGTTTCAACTTCACGGCTTTGAAGATGCCCAGAAATTCCAAATTGTTTTCAGAAAATATATTTTACACCAAGATTTGCGTCACGATTCTTCTGGCAGAGGAGGGTCTTTAAAACGCTTCTCCTGCAGTAACATGCCCTCCAGCCTAATGTTTATCCCAAACGTCCTATCTCTTGAGATCTTAATAATTCTGCCAACTTTTGGTTAACCTTCATCCCATATCTCTAATAATGAACTAGAAAAGCGTTCAGTGATAACCGCAACCCGTGTTCGTTGATCGACGCTTGATCACTCAGAGGATTAATCTGTTCCTCGCTTACTGTAAATCCATCTTAAACACCTTCCATGCCACTACCAACATTTCTTCACTGTACATGTTAAATATCTAGTAATTAACATGAGTAGCGGTAATTCTGTCTCACTCCTCTCCTTATATCCATACATAGCTACGTTTTCATAAAAAAGGATGTAATCAAGTTCAGAAACAATCAAAGTTGGTCATGTAATGAAGCATAAACAATATTCAACTAATCAAGTACCTATGGTAAAAATGAAAAATCTGATAGTTTTACTCGATTCATTTGGTTTGGACTAAAACTAATAAAAAGGGGGAAAAAGTTTAAATAAATTATAAAGACGATGCGATCCACCTTCATAGCGGAATTTCCGCCAAATTTTCTGTTAAGTCGAATATGAGGAGATTTAATGGCCAGAATAAAAACTATAATAGCATGAATTTATTCCTTATAGCTGATTAAAACGTTTAGCTATTAATTCTCTCATATTTAACTTTTTTGCTAATAGGATCAACAATCCCAGTAGACTTCACCATCATTATTGCTCGATAAGCTTCAGTAAAGAGTAGAGGAGTGCATGGAACACAGCACGGAAGTACCATATGGAAAGGCAATACCTTAAGGCAGAACGAATTTGTAAGAAGTAGAGAATAAGATAATTAATGAATATCAAAATATGGATGAACCCACGAGAAAGACCGAAGGACAACATATTTGAACCAAATTAATGTTGGGAAAGAACACTATCATAGAATTGAATATGAAGAATACAGGGCTGTAATATACCAATCGTCGAACCAGAACTATGATAATGCTGTTAGGGAGGATTGACAGGTGGCAAAATACAAGATTTTGACCAATCGAAAGCGTTATTTGAATTTACTATTGCTCTCGAAGGGCATTTTTCATTTAAACTGAGGAGAATAACTGAATAATGGTTTAAGACAAATAAAAAACAACACAGATATCATCCGTTCCGATGCACGATTGGGCTGTATCATAGTTTCGATTTCGAAGAATACCCTTTTATGTAATAGTCTTTATCATCCATTATTTCACGTCTTGTTAATTGATTTCTGAATTTGGCGCATAACATCCGAATATTACTATAGGGCATATTTATGCCTCCATTTTTCTTCCAATATCAAAAATTCTACAAAATATTTGAAATTTTAAGCAATGGCATTTGAATACTTCAGGAAAATTCATCATTTACCAAGCACCCTATGGAAGCTCAAGAGCAATTTGCACCGGTATTACCCATGCAGAAGACTTGAAGCACATGAAAATATTTCCAATTATACCGGCCCTAAACAAAATCTTAATCAGGGACTAACTAAAGTGGAGGAGGATGAGGACAGAAAGAATACGAGAAGGGAAACACAGAGGAAGAAGGATGACAGCTCGTTAAAAACATAAAGCTGGGTATTCTTTATTTCACGGCAGGACGGCGAAAGATAATGATCAAACATTTTTCGGCCGCTCAACTTTTTTGAAAGAAAAATAGAGGGTGAGGAGAAAGGGGTGAAGGGAAGGCAGTCTCCTCCTCACCCTGGGCCGTCTCAATGTCACGGCTTCCACCCCCTCCAACCTCACCACTTCACCCATTTCATTTCGCTACCTTCTCCCCCCCCCTCCCCCTTACCAATCCCACAACAAACTCCTCTCCCCACAACAACCTCTTGCAGCCTTGTCAGCTTTGTATGTGTGCGGCTGTGTGACTGATATTTTCATGTCTCGACGGACATCTGAAAGACCGCGTGATCATCCCTTACGGCAGCGGAGACAAGTTTATTACGAGCGTCAGCTTCTAGCGCGCATGAGAGCGTGTACAAACACGATCACGCGTTGACGCACGGCGGACTAGTCGACTTCGTCATGCGATCACGCGCCCCCACCATTCCCGAAAGCCTTGTGAATCTCTTATAGCTCCATTAATATCCGATGGCAGGAAACACATATGCATCCAATAGGTACAGTTTTGGGGCCTAAAAGTCTAGGCATTCTTTCAGTATGAGTGATATAATTGCAACTTTACTGGTTTCATTAAGAGCCTCATGATGAATTGATCATTACTGATGATATCTTAAGTTATGTCAATAACCTATAGATGGCGGATTTATAATGAACGTGTTTGGGGCATAAGTAATTTATAGAGGAATAAGTACATGCGACGTACGACTTTATTTAACCAAGCTAACTACTTATAAAGTGAGTAAGTTTTTTTATGCACAAAATAAGCACGTATATTGTTATTGCGTGGTTAGAAAATAAAATAAATGATCGAAGGAATATCAATTGGGGATAAGGTACAAAAGTGATACTTACTGCAACCCGAATTTAGTTATTACTATGACATAAAATAACTCGAAATTATCAGTTGCATGGCTATTTCTTTGATTCGAAACGCCATTAATCATAATTTGCCCTTGATTAATATTACCCCATCCCAACGCTATGTTTCCCAATCTTCTTTGACAGATAACGCTCAAAACTCAACATTCCTATGACAAGATCGTTCGATTTCTCGATCATCGACCTCATAAAGATATCAACAGAGTGAGATATAAAATCAAACAACCCTTGACCCATGTTAGCGATGTGGATGTACATGAGCCAAGCGGGAGATATGGTGAGGAGGACGTAAACGCAAGAAGCCACGGTAACGTAAGGGAGACGAAAGAGAAGATAAGTAAAGGCAAAGTGCATATACATCTACATGGGACCCTGCCACACTCCGGTTTGGGCGTGTGGCAAGGGTTGTTAGGACACCAGCCAAGGTAAAAGGAGAAATGGAAATAGGGAGATATAAAGAAGAAAAATGTGGTTTGTTTTATGTTCATTAGTGCATCCCTGTTTCCGTTAGGTATAAGGGGTTCCGAAGGGTTCGTAGGAAGAAGGACATCGTTTGCCTTTCCGTTGCGCCCTTTTATGCCTCTTTTGTCTGTTCTACAGATGTGTGAAATTCGCAGTGGAAAAAATCATTCGCCTGGACTGGGATCATGAGGAGTCTTTTATCACACAGGCATTTGAATTCGTTTTGTTGCAAGTGAGCTCAGAAGCAACGGCGTGAAGATGGAATTCCTTATAAGGTCCAGTATTCCAATTTTCCACGTTTACGTACAGGTCCAAAAATTATGACATTTCGTGTAACGCATCAAAGCATAAACAGGAAAATGCAACATTTTATTGGGAGAGGGGAACATAAATCAATAATAGGAAGAAACTACCTTTCGTATGTTGTACATAAATGTACTAGGGCCAAGTTGACTGTGGTGGCGAGGTTGACAACATGCCAGACTCGTTATACAGCAGCTGTAGGTTCGAATACCATATCGAACATTTTTTGTCATGAGTTTATGGTCTCAGGTTTGTCGCAGCGATATAATCTTAGCCGTCGCAGCACTAAAAAATCACAGTTCTACTTCTACTTCGAAGGATAGGAAATAGTGCTCCAGTTTAACCAACGAAATAAGTACAAACAAATATAAATAAGGTGAAAACAATATGGATGCGAATGAAAAATATGCGCGGACGTTGTGGAGGTAAACATTCCGATTCAAATGTATTCCCGAAAATAATCGTTCGGAAGGGAAAAAACAAGGCCGAACAGATGTACGCGGTGTAGTAAAATTTTCATAAGAAGGATAGGCATTCGGAATTGGTTTGAAGTTTCCTTGGCGACCCCTTGAAGGACGAAGTTGGGGGGGGGGGGGGAAGCGCGGGTGGACTAGGCACCGATGGAGTGAGGGGAGTAGGAAAGATGGCCGAGAAGAAGGAAGGAGTGGAAGGAAGGCCGGGAACGAGGTATATAGGGAAGAAAGAAAGATATATGATGTGGATATGCCGCCTGCTTTTAGGGAAAGGGACCGGCGGGGACTCCACCACCTCTCCTCCCCCTAAAAAAGTCCACCTCCCTTTCCCCCCCTCCCCGTATCCACTTTTTTCTCCCTTCCTTTTTGGACTCCACAACGCTCCACTCTCTGTCAGTCAAATATCGATCAAAAGCTGAAAGGAAGGTATGGAAATGAGCGGCCATAAATTATGAGTTATTCCGCCTCGCATAGTCTTCCAAAAAGCCGTGAGCGTAGCGTAGTAGGAGCGCCCCGTGTTAGGAAGGAGGAAACCTACGGGGGGGCAGCGGGTGGTTTGGGGGACGAAGGCTTCCCGAGTGGGCCAAAGGGGTGGGAGGAGAGTCGGTTGAGGGTGAAATAATTGGGGATGCCGGGGGTGGGAGAAGGAGGAGGAAGGAAAGGGACGCTTTTCCTGAAGGGCGAGCATGGGAGAGAGGAGGACTTGTGTGCCGGGAGAGGGGATGGAAAAACTGCCCCTTCTTGCTTCTGGGGGTTGGAGTAGGAGGAGAGTTCTTTTTTTGGACACATGGGAACGAAGGGTGGAGGGAGGAATATGAAGCGAAGGGCGAGAGGGAGGGCAGTTAGAAAATATCTGGATTGGTATCAGCAGCATCAGCGGCGGACATAAGAGAAGGAGAGTAATATGGGAATATCGAGTCGGGGAGCAGGAGCTAGTCTTCTGCGGTGGCCTTCCAACTGATCAGGGGCGACGGCGTCGAACTGGGAGACCGCCAGGGTCGACCCAGTTCATCGGGAGGAGAAGGTGGTTATGTTGGAGTGATCGAAGTTGGGTGGGCGGCTTGTGGGACTGTTTTTATTTAATTACCATTGAAACATCTGGCTCGGGGGATAATTTCGGGTCCAACCATTACCGTTTCCCACCGTTTGACCGACGATTACAATAATGCCGGGTGGTTTCCTGCCCACTTCTCGATACCTAATTATTCCGTGAATAGATTAGCGACGCATGGACGAGAATTCAAACGACCAGTCAGAAAAAATAGCTAAAGCATCTATTTCCCTCCCGAACACCTCCAAAATTCAGTTGCCATATCGTGCATGAGAATCCGCCAGAAGAGTAGCAGTGGAATAATTGGGAATCAACCTAAATTGTTCACTAAATCACTTTCTTCCAACGGTTAAACGACGGAAAAACACTTTTCTTTTCGACATCTATTGTAAGTAATTATCATCACCATCACTAGTCATCAATCCAAAGATTAGTTTGCGGCAGCTCCCCATTCAACTCTCCTCCTTGCCAACCGCTTCATTCCTACATAATTATTTACTATGACATCCTCATTATTTGCTTGATGCATTCCATTCTTGGTCTTCCCCTATGATTCTCCCCATTCATTCCTCCTTCCAATACGGTTTTCATTAGGATGTTGCGTCGCAAAATGTGCCCAATAAGCTTGTCTCTCCTTCTTTGCAGAGTTTTCATTATGCTTCTTTTCTCACCAGCTCTAGGTACAACTCATTCGTTAGTATTCCTCTTCGTCTATTTAATATTCGTCATGCTTCGGTGATGCCATATCTCCATTGCTTCCATCTTCTTTGCACTGCTAAATTAATTATAGCAATGTTTAACAAAGTTTACTTTACAAGTTATAATTAGTGCATTTCATTGATATATTATCATTTTCCAGAAGCTCACTTCGTATTTTTTGTAGAGTTTTTCATTTAGACGTTCTAGCAAGCTCTAACCTTAAGACCCTTTATTCCAGTTCGGAACGCAAATGCTGCCGCTGTTACACCTACGCTAATTGCAATATAGAGGCGAGATGACCTACCAATCGGTCCATTTCTCTTGATTCAAAATTATCGCTGCATATATTCCTCATTCGGATATAAAAATGTAACTTCAGTAGCTTGGTTCATCGTAGCCTGTTGCTAAACCATATGCCTTTATTTATATTTTAAAATCTTACAAGCAAAGCAAAAAACATCCTTCCACGGATCTCACCACCCGCATATTTAACACCTTCAGAGAACAACGATGAAAAATCACCCTAATAAAGGTTGGTGGTTAAAATGAAGGTATACCAATCTCATCGGAGGCAGCCAACAAACTTTCTGTCTTGAGAGCATTTGTTACAATAAGACAAGTTATTTGGCATAAAACTAGAACGATTAAAGGGAAAATAAAAAATTAAATTACGCCTGAATTCTGGCAATCTGTGAAAAATTAAACCAGAAACTATCATTATTCTTGAAAATTATCGAGGTTGTATATGCTACAATGAAGTGGTGCGATCCAAATTAAACAAGATTCTATAGACAAGAGGAATGTTAGACGACGAAAAACAAAATATATATAAGGCTTAGGGGCATCAAAAACCAGGAAAATATAAATTAAAATATAGCAGGGATTAGAATGAACACCTACGTTACATGGAAGTAATGAGCGTAAAGTTAGGCCAGTATGTAGCACAGAGAGACACAAAACGATTACAAATTAGGGGAACCAAAATTGACGCCGTGGGGTATCCAATCCAGGAAAAGCGCAACCAAAGTAAAGGCAGCAATCATTGCAAATTACTATGCTGAACCGGAATGATGAGCGTTGAATAAAGCAAGTGTTCAGCAGGGAAAGATACGAGACGACTTAAAATTAGGACAAAAATAACGAAGAGGGGCATCAATTAAAGGCGAATAGCAACGAGAGGAGAAGCTACTGTTGGGCTAAGAGCAAGAAAGCTGCAGGTAGGTAGATAAATAGGTGGCAGTATCTCTATGAGGAACACAGGGAAAGTGGAGTAGGAGGCGAGGCTTCGAGGCAGTTGAATAGTGGGAAGGGGGATGGAGGGGAGGCACAGGGAGCAGCGAAGGAGCAGGAGGGTGGAGCTGGGAGATTAAGTGGGAGTAGCCGTGTGGGTGTGGGAAAAATAGGAACAGGGGAGACAAAAAGAGGAAGATGGTAACTTTGCAGCTGTGCCAAGAGGACGGTACAGCCACCGCCTTATGAATATGTAAGAGGGAGGAGGGGGCGGGGAGTTTTCGGGGGAAGGGAGGAGTTGGGGGAACTGGAGTGTAAGGAAGCGAAGATAGGGGAGGGGCCGAGGAGGAGGAATGGCCATGAAAGATGTGGAAGGAAATGAGAGAAGAGGTTAGTTGATTATATAAACGGGTAAGGAGGAATAAGACATATTTGAGAGAGGAGCGTAGAGGCTTAGGGGGGAGGGGAGGAGAAATATTGGCGCACACAGGAGGAAGCAATCGTTTCACCAGCTCTTGGAAAACACGCGACTAGAGATGAGAGATTAACTTTCTCCAGAGTTGGCTCTTCACAGAATATTCCACGTTCAGATAGTGAAATTAGCACAAAACACATTTACGAGAAGAGAGACTCGGCTGAGAGAGCAGTTAATATTATTTTAAATAGGTAATCATGTACAAGACTAATGGACAAATACACGAAAACATATTTAGGATTCCTAGATATCACTCGCAAAAGTAATAATACTTTCATGTGTAAACTAGAAATGCAAAAATAAACCTAAATTCCAATAATAATATTCTAAAATTCTTGCATCAATGCATGCGTCTTCCGCTCCAGTAGATTTCTCCGAATGATATAGGAGAAAACATTGGACTACCACGGCATAGATCATGAATTTTAACTATGGAGAATTATGAATGAGAACGTGGAAAGCTTTTACCGTAATGCATCAACACAGAGTGGTTTTAATTACAAAGTAATTATCTAGCAGGAAACACAAGCATCCCTAATTTACACAAAATGTCATTTCAGGCCGACTTAATTCCATTGACGGAAATAAACAAGTATGGGAATCAAGAAATTATTGTCTTTTTATGTTACTACAGTAATTGGGAACTGCAATTTCATAAAGTATCTTGGGTAAAAGATAACAATATTCTTCACGTTTACCTTATTTGTATCTTCACTATAAACTGGCACCTCTTCTTATGTACCGCTTCTTCCTCGCTCACTTATTTTTAGAAACAATTTTACTGAGATTTTATATTTTTCAAGTTTTTAGATTTATGATATTACTGAACACTACAGAGCGATTTTCAGTTCCTTCATTACTTTCATTTCATCTCAACGCAAAGGGATGATCTAATAGTTCAGGGAAGCCGAAGAGCACGAGTCAACGAAAGCGCTAAGGCTTCGCAATGGTGACTTCGCAGTTAACTGTGAAATATAATGAGCCGTCTATTTTAGACACCGAATGACAGCTAGAGGTGTCTAAGGTCAAAGCGGAAGCTTCTTATGAAAGATATGTTTTTATTTCTTCAACGACGGGAGTTCTCCTTCATCTTCATCAATATGCAAAACACCTATGAATCAGCCATGAAAACGATCATTTCCAATACGTTGCAAAACAAATAACAATAGTACTCGTATCCAACCCATATCCACATTAGCAAACTTTAATTTTTTCCATCGGTCAGCAATGTCGGACAGGTCTGTATAGGAGTTTAGTGCGGCGGTCGTCAGCGAGATATGTTTCACGACTTCTTCATCATGTAATCAGCGTCTAAGGATGTCAGATATACTTGGGTGGGAACCAATATCAGAACTTAGATGAAAATATGCACAAACGTCTTGGCGTCAATACGAAGACGATATACATTCTGATTACATAAAATATTTTGAGAGCCAAAACATATGGGTAACATTTGAACCATTGACTATCAAACGAACAAAAAAATAATGAATTTATTTCTGAGCACGACCAGGAAATAGAATAGCAGTCATCAAGATTAAATGGGTGTCTCGTTCGAAAGGAAGTCTAGTTGGTGGCATCTCCGTATTTATCTACGAAAATTCAGATCTCTTAGATGACAACAAATAACTAAGAAAATGAAACAAATAGGCGAGAGCAAGTACGTAAAGTTACTGCAACATAAGACGCGTATAATTTCTTCGAGAAAGTATGGTAACTTTCGTGGTTCAGTCATACCATCAGACTGCAGGTTGAAATGCATAGAACAACTCTAGGTAAACTCTAACCTAAAATATTTTCTGAAGACGCCAACAAACATTTGGCGAAACCCGACATTCCACGGAAAATAGATCATGTGCATAATATTGCCAAACATAAAGTATTGATGCCGCTCTTCCCAGGAAAAACAAGACAGAAGAAAGATCCAGTGATTTCCCGGCGAATCAGTTAGAATCAAAATAAAATCTTCTCGGGTTTCAATCCGGGTGAGAGGTTTCATTTTTTCCGTTTCGCGGTCCAACTAGGCCCTCGTCATCAGATATGCTAAGCGTTCATTTTCCAATTTTCCTCAACTCGTAGTCACAGAATCAGCACCAACAGCCAGAATTACATAAAACAAGGCAGTTACACCAAAATCTACATTTATAGGGGACTAAAGACCACGTCAAGGTTGTGTGACAAGAGGTGTTTCCACATCACGAATGAACTAACCACTAAACACACTGTCATAATTTTTTCGCTATTTTTTAAATATAATGTTTAGTGACGAATGAGGAAGGAAATTTCACACGCAATACGGCTTCTAAATATGCAAAGCTATTCCATACCATTTCTCCGAATGAGTGTAAGCAGTATTCCAGTTTAACGTGCTTTCACGGCTGGTAATTTCGCACTTACTGCCTGTCACTAGAAGACAGAGGGCGAAACACTTGGACGAATAGGAGGATCATCTCTACGAAGTCTAGCCGAGCCCAATGATATTTAACTTCGGTATTCAAGCGGGAACTGATTTCTATTGTAGCAGACCATCACCCTCTATGAATGAATTATTAGCTAATTGTAGCATCATCTTCATCATAGGCGACAGTAACAATTTCGCCAGAATGCCAAGTAAGAATAGCCTGAATTCAGAAGAAAGAAGGGACCCTCCCAGAACCTCTGGAAAGGACTTAAGAGTATACGGTAATTGCATCAAGTAGGATTCCTTGCCCAGTTATCCTGGGCACGAAAATTATAATACTTAGCCCTCTTGGGACCAAAATTTTAATTTGTGATAAAGATATTATTCTTCTTGACACTGAATAATGAAGGTTACAGAAACAGCATTTAAAACAGTTTAAAATATTTTTCACTTTTGAAATAATTTTTGATTGCATCGAATACGGTTAAATAATAAACATAGGGTATTGGTAAATGAGCTGAGAATACTCCAGAGCTACGCGCCCAATTGGGCATACCTGACGTTAAAGAGTTAAAATAACTGTGATTCCGTCATCATACAAGCCATTTCCGAAAAAAAACGATAAAAGGATATGAGAAGAAAATGAGATGCCTATTGCACTATAGACACTCGCACTAAAATTAAGGAAAGTGCTACGACAGACCTCTCGCTCATGTAACGTGGCCCTTAACTGCCATGCCATTCCCATCTAACCCTTCTCTTTGTTTCAGCACAACTCTCCATCTCTCCCCATTCCACATGCCTATACATCCTCTACGCTACCGCAAAACTGAAACAGGAAAAAAAGTGAAACACGAATTCCGGAGGACGCGAGAAGTGGAGTGAGGATAGGATGAAGCAATGGGGAGGCAGATGGAGGTAGGAGAGGCTGCCCCTAGCGGGAGGGGGTTAAGGGGTTGGACTCCTCGGACAGCGGGGAGGTGATAAACATTTCACCACTCTTTGTATATTTATGGGGGCGACTGAGATATGACGCCCAGAGCCTCTTACTATCTGTCTCTCTCCGCCTTGGAATCTTTCTGTTTCTCTTAGCAGAGCTCCTCTCTCAGTAGGAATAACTCGAAAGGCATCCGTGCAAATGGAAACGTAAGTTGTGTCGCATTGCTCGAGATGCCCCGGGAGGAAACCGGCGAAGCAGTTGAGAGCACCACGATCTCATTTTTTTCCGAACACTTAGCGTAAGGCAAGAGGGGAATTTAATTCGAAGAAGTTAAATCTTTGATAAGAGGCAATTGAGGCCCCTCCAACGAGTTAGGGAAATAATATCAATTGAACGTAAGTATTTTGCGAAACCCTAGAGCAGAAAAATGGGTCGATAAGTTCGATGACTTCACTCAATTCCATCAAAAATTCATTGCATTTCTCTACTTTATGCTCTTCATATTCAACCATATAACTTTCTTCAGGCCTTAAAAAATCCATTGAAAATTCCTTTAAATAAATTACGTGTTAAAACTTCACAAAAAATACTCAAGTCCATAAATTTATTCGACCATTGATGATCCATAGTTTTGAGTCACGATTGAATAAACAGCCAAAATTATCCTTACATTCGCCACCTATATAGCACCCCAAAATCTATTAAGTATTATTTTACCTTGGAGCAAAGCATTTTCATCCTCATATTATTCAGATGACACTAAATTGTACGTACTTCATAGCCCCCTGACACATGAGATGAAATTTCACTTTGTCTAAATGGCTTGCTTTGCCACAATAATTTTTTTTGGTATCAATATGCAAAATTGTATTCCATCAGTTTTCAACTCTTTCTCGCATCACATGATGGCTTGAAGGTGTCTCCTGACCATGAGCCTAAACTACGTAAAAGAGAATAATGAAAAACAGGCGCAGAAGCAGCCTTATAATCCTCATTATCTGAAGCAAACATTCCGAATATTGCCTCGAAGAATCGCTTCACACCCTTCTATTTTCAACTAGCATCACAACCCCTCATTACTTAAACGACGTGACTTTAAAGTTTAACGTGCTCCATAATTTTCTACGGGTTTATATTCTTGGAGTTCCATACTCTTGGTGTTTCATAGTGATTCTTCGCATCCATTTTCTTCTACTTGATTAGTTACTGGAGCCTTAAAGTACGTCCAAACTTTGTGTCTACTATTTCGCAGTATGTGAATGAAAATTCTCTCTAACAATTTCTGGGTAGAATTTCTTCGTCGGTGGATCCTTGTAAACTCGTCATAGCAGCAAATATGACGATGTTCATATAAAAGGGATTTATCGAAAACTAAAAAGAGAACTGGTATTTCAGCGACGCTCAACATAAATGAACCATTTTTAGATGGTAAACATCCCATTTTCCCGCCAACATTCAATGGAAGCAGTCGAATACGAAAACTTTATTTCTTGTTTCTTTTAACAAACAGATAAGAAATGAATACTGCATAGCCGGCTCTAAAAGAAATTTCAGGATGTCGAGATGTCAAACCTCATTTCATGCAAGTCAACGGTTCAAATCGGTGGTGGTATTTTTGTTTATGCTTCGACAGCTAAGGTCATTTCGCATAAACTGTCTGCAACTTGCAGACAGAGGCAACATCACTCGGACGAATAGGATAATCTCCCCTCCAAATTCGAGCCCAACGATACTTAACTTCGGTGGCTAATCGGGAACCGGTGTTTCTATCGTGGCAGGCCGTTGTGATCATCATGTCACATCATCATGTCACATCATGTTGTCACATCATGAGTGAAAAAATCAAAATGGAGTAGAATTCCGATTAAAATATATTTATAAAAAAAGAACTATTAAAAACTCTGATTGTGACACCACTGAAAATTTATTAAGGGCACAGGTGTTCAACACGGAATTAAAAAGCTCCTTACACCATCATGAACCCCAAGTTACAAATAGGAACATATGAAAGCACTTAGAAGGAAAATATAGTAGTGATTTTAGTATACAAGCAATAGAAAAAAGATGGCATAAGAACATGCAATGCGTCGCATAAAATCATGCTATTCTTAACATTTACAACCTTAGGAAAAAATACTTGAAGCAATAAGACCTCGGTTTAGAATAAAACTGATTACACTACAACAATGAAATGTAATATTGTGTAAGAATCAGCAAAAGAGAACCAGATGTACATTCTTTGGTAGTCTTAATGAAGCAATTCCCGTCCCGTAAATTAATTATTTAGCGGGGACGCAGATTTTAGCAATTGCAAAAATAATCGAAAATGGCTGTCATCATATATTTGAAAGAAAATGCTATTGATTTCTCAATAGCTCATCAAAGATGCCATTCACATGTGTCAAATAAAAAAAGGGCTAATGAGATCGACTGATAAGGTTTTGCTTTCAGCTGTTATTGCAGGTAAGCATTGATTTTTCGCCTTCTAAAAAAAGAAGATAATCGATAGCCATAAAAAGGAACACTTTTTTGCGAATCAATGAATACAGACCGCATTCACAGGATTAAAATAATTTATCAAAACAAAAGTACTAATTTTTTTTGCTCGCTTCTCTCTATATCGAATTTGTGCGTCCTAACTCCGAGAATCGAGTACGTAGGTACTTATCCCATTTTCCCGTCGTAATCCATTCCACTCGCCACCCACATTATCCGAAGAAAGTTCTCGTTTTTTTCCCCCTTGGAGACGATCGGGGCAACTTTTTCCCCTCTCTCGGAATGTAATTCCGAGGATTTTTTTCCTCCACTTTTTTATGTTGATAGACGATGGAATTCCTCATTCTCTCTCCACCCACCCTCCCCTCCCTGCCCTCCCTCCCTCTCCTGAGGAAATACTGGGGAATGGGGAAGAAGAGGAGGGGTAGGAGGTGAGAGACGCTCCATACGGGGGTGGACCATCCTTCTGGGTGATTATGCCCCCCCTTAAACCCCCCCCCCTCATCCACAAGCCTCCCACCCCTTCTCTCTCTAACTCCGGACGCCTTTAAATCAAAGGGAAGGAAAAGAAAACCAAAGAACTGCTGCTTGCTTCTCCTCCTCCCCGAAAGATGTCATCATTGTCCTTTTGATTTACAGCCGCTAAAAGGCTCGGTTAGTCCGGTTGGCATTGGACTCTGGTGGTAAGGGGGGAGGTAGTGGGAGGGAAAAAGGTGGATGGTAGGGGGTGTAGAGGGGATCGGAGATAGAGAAGAGGGGAAGAGTGGGGCGTTATAAAGGTGTAAGGTGTTCCGTGGAAGTTGGGAGGGACTCTCAGTGGACTTGAAGAGGAGTCGGAGGAGGATTGGATAGGGCAGAAAGGTTGAGGCAGCACATTGTGTGCGTTGAGGATACGAGGGGAGAGGTGAGTCGGATGAGATCCGAGGTTGTTCGCTTAATCCTTCTCCTGCTCAAGTATTCAGGTCCGGAGTTGCGGCGACGCGTCACGGAGCGTGACTGTCAGGAAGGGGATGGGGGAGGGATAGCAGAAGGGGAGGAGGAGAGAGCGATGGCGGGTAGGAAAAAAATGAACACATATATTATGCATATTTCATCTCATCTCTCCACCTACCCCTTCCACGACGTGGGACCGCCGCGGCCGTATTAACATGCACTCGTTTGAATAAATGTATGTGACCAAAATAATGCCACCAACCGACCGGCCGCTTGGATTCCCATCGAATGAGCGTAGCGAGAGGCATGTAATAACTCCCGAATCAAAATGTAATGAAAGGATGGGGAGGTCCAACGTGTGTAGGGAGGCTGTGAGCGATCGCATTCTTCGATCCGAGGCACCGGAAAGACCGCGACGGTCACATTTACTCTACCTTCTGCGTGGAGATGAAAACTGAAAATAAATGTCGAATTTATTATTTTTTTGACACACAGCTAGGAGGTTTGCAATAGTTGACGATAATCCTTCACAGCCACAAAAAGGAAGCTACAGAATGTCGATCAATGCTTAGCCATGCCAGTCCATTCAATTTGTATTTTTAATCCTTCCGAAAATACGGTGAAGAAATACGTAGACATTGCGACGAGAAAAAATCCACCGGGACCGTGAATCGAACCACAGACCTATGGATGGCCGTATTAATACGCAGACCTCCACGCTATCCAGGCTTCCAATTGCAGGCTGAGAGTATTCATTGAAACTAGATGTTTTTCCCTAGCGGTCCATCAAGGATGGCACCTCAAGGGAATTAGGATGCCTTATCTTCGGAATGATGAAGAATCTTCATAAAAGTAGCTAAACACGGCTTACGAGCGGTGTTATGAGGTTCATCCTCACTGGTTTCAGCTTCATAGATGTCCCCTTTTCCGGTCCATTGCCATCCCTGCTGGACCGTAAGGGCGAAGCATCTAGTTCCCTTGAATCCTCAAAAAAAACGCTATGATAATTTTGAAAATGGGTATCGTGGTGATCTGTGCCTTGGCCCGGCAAACCAACGGAACGCGGATCAATTCCCGAACATCGTGGAATGTTTTCTCGTGGCAATTTCTACATGAAATGTGTGTTCAATATTAGCCATCAACTCGCAAAACCTGTCAGAAATCATACTCTAGATTCCAAACAGGATTGGAACATGCGATTTACGAATTATAGAACAAAAACGTACGTCACATAAATAAAAATATATTTTTTTTTAATTCGTACCATATCTTCACTAGAGTGGAATCGCAAGGTTATAATTTACATTTAAATACAAATTTTAAGAAATGGAATGTAATCTTTGGCTTCATCTGCCGAAATATTGATACGTTTAGGATTAGTGGTGTGCTATTCGTTTGCCTAATGCTATGCGCATCTAAGTACATACTATCATTCCTGGCACAATAGGGCATGAGGCAGGGTTTGTACGGACACCAACCATGAAAGAGGGAAGGAATAGAGAAAGACTAAGCTTTTGCTGAATTAGTGGTAGAAGTAATGGTACGAGGGAAGAATAAATTGTTTTGCTCAACATGTCGGTAGTTTTGTACCCATTAGTTCATCTCCCTAGTTTTGTCACTTCTATTAGGGCTTGATACATATATATCTTATTATGGGAATCACTTAGTAGGTTTGGTAAAATACTCAGTTAAGTGATGAATTGACACAAAATAACAGGAAGAGAATATGAATGACTGCAGTTTTACATTATATAAAACATCTTAATCACCCGACGCCGTGCGATCAAAGCCAGAATCACGGGAGGGATGTTGAGGTCAGACGTGTTTTCAGAAAAGAGAAGTATTCTAATCCAAGATTGAGAGAAAAAATAAAATGAAGTAAAACAATCTCATTGCGATAGCGCAGATAATTCAGGAGATTCAAGATACTCCTCTATGGCCAATTATACTTTATACTTTTGCCATCTGATGAAATTAGGTGAACGCTATTATAGATGTGGTAATAACAAAAGGTGGAGTACTGCTCTTAACAGCATTTATATAATGCTCATAAGTGAGTGTAAATACACTACTGAATCAAGAAATTTCAACTAAATGAATTGAAAAACAGTAATGCTTCACAACCGACGTAGGAGTCCGGTGACTGGAACACTGGGACTCATCCCGATTCAACCGTGTGACGAGCTGGATATCAACACTTGCCTCGCAAAATTTGGCACAGAGAAAGAAATTGACCTCCCGACCCTGGTCTCCGAATAAAACACAAGCGCAAGAAGGCAGACTTGGAATCCAACTTCATCACAATACAAAATCCGAGTAACCCTCTGATTGACAGACTATTTTTAGGTGCCGTCAATACTCATACGATATGTATTCTGCGAGCTTTGCCATTCCTCAGGGAAGCAAATACCGAAAAAGTAAATAAATAAATAAATTTGTAGTCAAATTTGCAGAACTTTAGCCTAAGGGTAATCATAATTCCTGAATTACGACTGCACATCACGTGCATTTTTAACTGAAAGTCCAAATTTCCGGTTGTAATTGGAATTTGAGGCAGAACAAGCTGAAGCTGGGAATAATTAAGGGTACCAAATCTATAATAAACAAATTGAATAACTAATGCGCCATAGCATTCTCATTCCAGCATATTTATTGACTATCGGCGAAAAATCGAAATGCATATATTCCACAGCAACCTTATAGTTTCCCATAATCATGGGGTCGAGTTCGAACACAAGTATGTACAATGCATGACATGTCAAACCCAAGTAGTGACAGCTTACAGGGCCTTATTCAAGGGCATTAACAGCAGCTCCTCGTATTTGCTACCTCTCCCAATGCGACTGATCACGCAGTTATCTCGAAAACTGATGGACCAAGTTTTAATGCAACACACGGAAACACAAAATGCGGCAGCCTTTACCTTTGGAGAACGATTTATACCTACCTGGCATAAGATTGTTTTTCAATATTTCATCATAAAAAAGTGGCGTAATATGCGGTCAAAGCAGTTAGCAACCGACGAAGAGGTTCCTTGGAACAATTTCTGGAAACTTCATCTCGGCAATCAACCCCATTAACTCAGAATCGGCGATTGTTCTGCGTTCAAGAGCTTCAAAGAGATAGGGGAAGCTCTCAAACCCGAATATGTGTAATCTATATGCCATGGATTTTGTATCAAGGGATCTCCATCTTTATCGAAGAGAAATTGGACTAGGATTCATCTCAGCTTCAGTCAACTTCAAGGCAGTTGGCTAAAATTAGTAATGGCACTAATAATGATTAATACCAACAGTTGTCATACTGCATATTTTCATATTAAATACTGCAATAAAGTGGGCCGCAGGTATTATTTCCCCTCTCTATGACCAAATCCGTTTATTTAAGTAAACATGTTCATGCTGGTCGTTGATGAGATACTGCCAGTATAAGCAAATTCATTATTCAATCTTTATAGTTCAATTCAAATTCAATCTTTTTAGTTTTTCAAAAAAGAATTAGAATAAATCCATGTGAAAACGTAGCCATTAGGCCACCGCAGAAGCCAGTAAGATTACGCACAAGCTAGCTAACCAATAGTCGAGGGTTCCAATCCTGTCAAAGGCATAAACTTTGATTTTACCTAAGGATTAAGATGTTCGGTCTGAAAGGAAAAGCTTGGACTAAGAATAGTTCAACATATCTCAAATGACACAATTTACATAATTTTGAAATCCAAAATTGTTCAGCATACCTTGATCTACCAATGAGGTAAAGGTCGATAGCTAAATTGGCAAATAGTCAACACTTCCGTTCTCAACTGAAAAGGATTTTATATAATTAGAAAATAACTTCAGTACCTAGCGAAAAATGCAGGCAAATTAAATCCCTAATATTCGTAAATCTGGCAGATATTTATTACGGTTAGGGCGTAGGGATCAGTTATTTGCTTAAGAAGCCTAGTCATTGAATAAAACTTAAACTTGGGTGAAGTCCAAACCGAGAAACATTGAAGATCTTCTATTTACTTATACGCATCTATCTATCAACCATGCACTATACTACGTAGGCTCATCGCCAGGCAATATTACGCACAAAAATTAAGGATAGATTAAAAATTCCTCATTTCTAAAATCCACAAAATTACAGAATAGTTCCTCCTTTCCGTTATTCTGCGTGGGCTAAGTTCAGCAAAAGACCACTAATCTATTCGATAGTCATTGGAAAAAGAAGATGGTGACGATGTATTGCCAATAATACTGCCGGTATTTATTAAGATGTTGAACATCATACCACGGCTAAGGTTTTTATTATTTTATAGTGACTACATCAGTTACTTTTGGAATAATCGAAGAAACATCGGTATGTTTTCTACTTCTTCATTGAAGAAAAGGAAATATTTTGCCCCTATCGAGCGAAAATTGTTCTATTTTTTATCGATAACATTAAGCAAGTTCGTTTATAACAACTCCATGCTCTAAAAGTACAGGTAGAGGCTTTAAAAATTTAAAATTAAAGACGATTCGGTAATCTGCCGGTCAGCGCTAACGAAAAAATTCACAGGTAAGAAGTTGGGAATTTCTCCGCAAGATGGGGTTAGCTTGGCGCTTTTGCTCTCCTTAAGACGGCCGGCAGCCGCGCAGCCGTTGAACGATGGACGGGGCGGGAGGATACGTGGGTCTGCCTCGCCAGCGATTCTCTCCGCCAGCGCTCTCAGTTCAGGGATCCCATGCCATTCGAAGGACTGGCAACATCATGTAAGAGCAATAACTCACACTAAACTGCAGTACAAATCGCTGCTTCTACGCTACGTGTCTGGTAAGATACATGCTTACTTCATTCCCTTACTATGTCACCAGAAAACTGAAAAAGAGGAGTGGTTTTTGGAAGCTTTATAAATCATTGGCATGGAGACTTATATATAGTTACACGTAAGAATGAAGGATAATCATGGCTAATTCATTTCCTTCAGAATCCTCTAAAAATATTAAAATGATTCAGAAACAACAAACCCATATTCCTTTAATACCTACTTATATGTTTTCTTGGAACGTTTTCACACTTTTCCTGGCGTAGATTTTTGCACAATCAGCAACGATGGTAACGTCATGAAGTAGAAATAAGATATGTTGCTCATAAATCACCAGCTACTGGACTTTCATAGCATAATCTGGTGGCAAGTGATTAATGATGCATCATGGCTCAATATTCAATAATTACATCCTAACGCCCGGTTAAATAGAATCAAGTCAAACGTTTTCGCAGTATACGAGCGTTGGTGAATAAGCTCCCGTTATCAAACCGACAGTTCGATGTTTTTATATTGCTCGAATGCCTGTAACAACCACATTAACGTCCAGTTCCATTTCCATTTTAGATCCAAAATTGGAAAAATGCGTCTAAAACCTGGATATAAATAGAAATTTAATTTTAGTGTCGCAACATTTATGTTGCACCTAACGATCCAATGCGAGACTTGTGTCAGATGGCTTCATGTGTTTAGGCACCAGTCGTCAATTCAGTGAGAACTAGAAATGCAATGTAATTCAGAGGGATATAATATTTTTTTATGATTGAAGCCTTTTCCTTATCTGAACATTTAGTTGCGATAACGAATTGCACGGGAGAAGAATGGGAATGAATTTACATACACTACTCGAGCAAGACTAAAGTCAATTTTTGTAACTAGAAAGTCTAAACTGCAAATCAATTACGGCGTGATATTAGGCAAATTCACGAGGCCAGTTTACAACCTGAAATGGTTCCTACTCATTCTCTAATAGTCACAACGTACCTGCCATATATAAGTAAAATGTGCTGTCTAATTATAGTACTGATAAAATGTATGATATAAAATCGATTCCTCTTAACAATTATACTCATAATCACTTTTGAAAAGCGATAATACCACAGCAGAAGAGCAACTAACATCATGAAACAAATACCCAAATTCAAATTTTAACTTCGTTAAATGTATCCACAACACCAGTTACTACTTATATTACGTAACTCCTGTTAACTCTTCGGTCACTTGCTATAACGCGACTAAATGTAATAACTGGAGTTCACTCCAACCATAATAGTCTTTGGGTGTTAACGGATATATTTGTAGAACATACGTACTGAATCGTGTATGGTGGAGAGAAACCAGGTGTGGGTAGTTTTTCGTCAATACTTCAACGTTGGTTCCAAAAGGATACTAAGTTTAGCGTCCCGTTTGACGGACATGGACAACGAAAACATTGAGATCGGATTGATACGCAGAGTGAAAAAGGGTCCAAATTTACGAAAACAACCCTCACCTCCCGGCTATGCAAGCAAGTAGTCCGTGGCTGAAATTTGTCCCACGGCTTTTTTGAGCCGTAAACATTGACGCAGGACTTGATAATAGCATGTGACAAAGTTATGCCTGTTCTCAAAGTGAATGGCTTTGATTCGACATAGAAGCAAAATTGGGTGCCTGACTGAGCAAAGGATTCGAATAATAACAGTCCATTTGCTTTGTTACACTGTTGGATGCAAATAACGGCAAATATTTCACCTTGCTTAGATATAATTTTTGTAGAATCTACAATAAATAAAGATAACTAATATCCTTATGATAATGGCGGAATATATTTCTTTATTATCATTATTTTCCACTCCAGAATATAGCAAGAATAAATGTTCCCAACAAAAGGTTGAGGACAAAACAGGGAAGTTACTATTCGTACAGGAAAAAATCCAGGATAGTTGGAGAGAATAGTTGGAAAAGCTACATGACAGCGGTAATACACCTTTGAACTTAGATTTATGGAAGGAAAGAACAGTAGAGAAATGTAACCTCGGACCGGATATACCCTACAGCGAAATATAGAAGGCATTACGAGAGATGAAGGCAAGGAAAACTGAGGGATTGGATAACATCCCTTCGGAATTAATGAAGAATTTAGGAAGGAAGACGAACTTATTTAAAAATTTTCCGTTGGATCTATGAATAAGAAGTATGACCGACGGACTTCAGGAAAAGTTTTGGTACCTATCCCAAAGAAAGGCGGCAAACTTTGTAGTCAAAGTCATAAGATTGGAGGCCAGAGCCAAATATGAACTACCTATGTGATGTCTCGTTTGGGTTCAGGTAGGGGAAGATATTTCGGGATGAAATTGCGTTTATGACAACACTTATAGAAAGGAACATAAAGAGTATGATGAGGACATTTTTGCTTTTTGCGTTGGTTACAATAAGGCGTTTGACAGAGTTAATAGGGAGCAACTATTTCAAATACTCATTGAAATAGGATTAAATGGGAGAGATAGGAGGCTCATCCGAAACTAATATGGACCAGTGGGCACAGGTGTCCAGAGGGTACCCTGGCTGACGAAGAATCAGGGTGGGCAGTCATAGGTTTCCAGTTAAGGAAAGGCAAGGCTACCAGTTTTGGCCCGAAGGGTAAGCAAAATAACCTGTGTCAGGGGCATAGTAGAAAAATACTGGATCGCAGTAAACTCTCCAAGTATGGTAGGAGAAAAAGGTGTTCGTGTATAATGCGGTAACAAATGAGCATAGAACGTTGCTCGACCACTTGATAAAACGCTCACTTCAAGCTTAAATGAAGACGAAGTTGGAAATATATTAAACATAATAAATTATCTTCAAAATTATTAGCGAATTTAAAACGTGTCACACCGATTAAGCTATTAAACGCATACCATCCAGCATTTTCCTCCGGATAAGTTGAGTTGGAGGTTCTACACGCAGAAGGGAATGCGAAAACATGACGCTTCTCTTAAGAAAACGCGGATGTATACTCACAAAATAAATTCCGCTCGCGAACTTTACTTTCTATTCATTAAGATGTGTAACCTGAGATACGTGTTTTGTATGGCTTCAAAGATTTACTTCGGAGTACATAGAAACCAATGTGTTTGGCTTCCTCAGTTGTTCCTCTTACAACGAAGACTTTATCTTAGAGGATGAAGATGAGTGGGACGAGATTTTTGCGCCAGTCAACGTGATATCTTGTTTCCTCTGGAATGAACTTCGACCTTGAGATCTACAAAAGGAGGAATATATGTCCAAAACATACACTAAAATCACCTCTATTTTATCCACCGCATGGCTAGTACCCCCGGACTTTCTGTAAGCGAACATCATCACTTCAGTAAACACAAGCAACGAGGTAGATAGAATCATTTTCCTCGTGAGTACGATAACTGACGGAAATAAATATAACAGGCATAAATATATGGTTTTTACAACTGCCAAAGCTGAAATATCAGTGTTCGTTCGAAGAACGAACGGTTCAGATACGGTTCGGATAGAAAGGCTATATTTTAAGACGGTAACTTGAGCGCTATGACCCAGAATTATAATCTTTGATGAGAAATTTTCTCGGAATGATGGATACGTTTTTCCGCCGACATTGCTCAGGTCAACTAACCGGCAGTCTGATGTACGGAATAAAACTATAAATCTGTTAAAATAAATGTGAAGGAAGGTCTCTTATTACAATGTTAGTCTACATCCCTTGACTGTTGATGATGGTCAGAAAATATATAACCGGGTATGAGGAGTTTAAACATATGTAAAGCATTACATAACTGGTAACATGAATTAATGCTGACATTATGATACAATTTAAGATAAATGGAGTATCTATTTATCAATATATGATATGAAGATATTTGTTCAGAAAATGAAAATGTAGTTTTTATCCTTCGTGACTTTAACCTAAGAAGCAGGCTAAAGATGGAAAATGACAGCATACTTCAGGGTGGGAAAGAGCTCAATCCACTTAATAGTGTATTTCATTTGACATAAAATCAACCTCAAAACATGATACTGTCAGTGATATGGACAGAAAAGTAATGCTCGAGTTTGTATTCATGAATAAGTAAAATACTTAGTACTTTTCTACAAACTTTTATTTGTACGACGCGTTTCACCGATTTATGGCATCATACAAGTGATTTTACACCCGACATTTTACACGATCTTCCCAAAGGCTTAAAAATAGACGCACTAGAACAAATAGAAATTTTCAGACAATCCAATAACCTTTGTAATGTATTATTATTTCCGCATCCCTCCCCACTCCTTTCCGATAAAATTAACCTTTCTCGCCTCACCAGCCCTTGATCCACATTTCATTCTCAACCCTGCCTGAATATTTGTTTTTTTTCTCCTCCACCCCCGTAACTACAACAACAATTAACGCATAAAAACAAACTATCTGTACTTGACGATGCCGTAAATTAGTGAAAAACGTCGTATAAATGAAATTTAGTAGAAAAACACTAAGTATTTTACTTAATCATGAATTAAACAAATTACCTCTACGAAGTGAAGCCCGCCACTGTAAAGTTTAATATCCGAGTTTTTCCAATGCAGAAAAATGCTTTAATGAGTCTACCAAGAAAGCAGAATAAACACTAGGGGCAGCTACACTTAATCGATATGAAAAATGTGAATACCCTGAATTGTATAGGTGTGAATCTTTTCATGCAATCAATTTTCAAACACCCCATCGTTAGTCTTACAAAAGCAGAAATATGGACTTGTATTTTGCAAGCGTAGAAGTTTCGCGCTCTAAAGGATCGATTGAGCTATGAAGTTCGAGGAAGACATATCACGGCGGATTAGCTCACACGATTCGAACAAACATCTGCAAATCCAACAAACGGGAAACAAGCATGCTCGTAGAAAAACGTCCGCAGGATTTACCGCGCCCCGCAGCGCTCACGCCGGAGCTTCGCAAGGCAACGAACGAACCCCCCGAACACGCTCACAATTTTAAACCTTTCCGCATTCGAATACTACAACAAATTAAGACATCCATTCAAGCACTCTTCCCCACTCCCTTTCCATCTGCCCACGATCCAAACCAACCCTTGCCCACTTTCCCGATTCGCCGGCAAACGACTCGCAACCCCGTCACCGCCTCACCATGCCGGGCATATCGCAGCATCGTGTCGAGAATTAAAACCCTGCAGCTTCCTCTAAATCATCTCATTATTAAAATTCCGTGGTTACCTCCTCCATCCTCTAGTCAAGCAGGGGGGATTGAGGGAGGAAGAGGGTCACCATCCCTCCACTTGAACATTACCATCATCTACTCCGCCTCATCTTCATACACGGACCTCTTTCTCGGTTTTCCCATCCCTCTCCTCCCATCTATTCCTTTAAAACTCTTACACATATATCTCCCGGAACTCTTTCCAACCCCCACACCTCATCCCCTCGTTTTAGCGCTTACATATCTTGGCCTCTCGGCATTTGACTCCCACAACGCGTTCCGTATTTATGTGAGTATGCTCTGTGCTCCTCCCTACTCCTCCTCGACCTCACCTCCAACTTCTCCTTCCCACTCTTCCCTTCGGCCCTTCCCTTTCGCCGCCGACGGGGATGAAGCGGGGACGGACGCGGAGGATGAGGGTGGAGGATGCCGGAGGGAGGTTGGCAGGGGGTGAGAGACGGACGAGGAAGGGGCGCGGGAGTTTCTGAAGACTCCCGCGCGCCTGCGCTTTCATGCCAGCACCGGGAATAATTAAAATGTTGGCACCATCCGACCATAAAGCTTTCAGCTGCACCCGTCAGTGGTGCCAACCCTCGAAGTTTACATCCCCTCCGCTCATTGCCCTCCGCAGTACCTCACGTATCTATGAGCAAGGCTTTTATCTCTCCTTCCAACCGTTTTCCGTACGGAAACCACCCATTTAACAACCACGCTGCCACCATCCCTATCCCCAACCCCAAATGGAACAAAATCTGCGCCTCCTACTCAACTCCTCCGAGTCTTTTATTTCAATTTTTTTCTTATACCCTGTGCCATCGCTGTGTGGGTCATGTGACCTCTAACTACCTCACTGTTCGGAAGCATGCCGGCTCGGCAGCGGCTGCGTACTTGAGCGGATCCGGCTGCAAGGGTAGGTATCTACTTAGCGGTCTGCCTATCCGTGCCTCCCTCACTCTCGTCTTCTCTCTCAATCTCCCTCTCTCTTCCTCTCTCATCTCTCTTAATTCTCCTCTCCCCTTGCACCGACGGCAGCTCCCTCAATTGTTCCGCGCGGCGGCGTATGCCGATCGCGCACCCGTCGTAAATTGGAGGCGCGCCGCGAGGAAAACATGGAGTGTTCATTAAGTTGACGTCGCCGTGAGCGTGGGGGAAGGAATTTTTGATAAGATACGCGGCGAGGTGGAAGGTGGTATTGGGGGGGGGGGAACGGAGGGACTAAGCAGGTTTCAAACTACGCGGTAGGAAGAGGAGAACATTGAAGACTTGATTTGAGTCTTACGCTATTCCCATATCTCCCTGTCTAACTCTTCCCATAACTCAGAAAGGACTGTGTTGGTTCACAAAATGAGACATCGATCTAAAATTAAGTAACCTAAAATCGTCGGCTTTTTGACAACTGTGGCTACGGCGCGGCTGCGGCTAAATCGACGGCGTTTTACAGTACATTTATCTAAGCTCTCACCTATCGTCTTTGTAGTTGAAACATTTAAATTCAGTCAGGCCGCCGGTACTTATTTTTTAGTCAACAAAGGAAGAAAACAACTAACTATAATGCATCGCCATAGAGATTATCATAATAAAAATATTTGAACTATTAACTTTAAGCAAAATATTTTTGGAACTGATCAAACAGAGAAAAACACGGAACATATTTTCCCCAATCGCACATTGGTATCTAGTTTTGATGGGTATACGATATAGTTCCTTCCCTGCAAAAAATATTACCTATTGTTTCTTCTTAACTAAGAAAGTTAAATTTTGAACACTAATTGCTTCTGCAGCGTAGAATAATGGGGAAAATTAACTGATCATATTTCGCATAACAGTTCGCTTTAAGAATGCTTGCCTCAATGATTATGCTGGGACTTCGCAATAGTTAATACAGTTCTGTATCATTAAAAAAAATATTAAGGTTCTTCCTCGGTTTCATTGGATTCCGCCAGTGCATTTAACATGAACGCAATTAAATGAGAAGCTGAATTTAGTCACTAGCGGGGATATTCAAAATGTACGACTACTTAGCTTTCATAATTACGATATTACTGTAACTACAGGTGAAGGGTAAGTGATACTGTGTGAGGTTCATTTATAGACGCACTCCTCGTGCAATGGCAGGCAATCTTTCTAAGCTTAATGTACTCTGAGTGTTTTTTAAGAGCCATTCCTCGTCGCATCTTTCTTCACCTTCTTGCACTTTCAACCGAGTATAGTGCTCAAACACGGCACCGTCAGTGAGCCTCTGCCCGTGCTTTTCCCCCAATGCACCTCTCCTTCATCTCTTTCGCCGGAATCTTTCCATCCATGCCTCCTCCCCTTAAACTCCACCCACAATTACCGCGCCTGCCTTCTCCATCAACATCCACTTTCATCTGTTCCCATCGTCCGTCTCCCTTCCCGCACAGCCTCTCCGAGCGGCGAATGCTGCGAAACACACCTGCGCCCAGCTTGTGGAAGAGCACTCACTTTCTCAAACTCATACACGCGCCGGCTCACAAATAACACTTAGAGGACGACGCTCTGACTATTTTTTATATATGCAATGCCCTCCTCTCTCTGCTTTACTCTACTACACTCTACTCTTCGAGATGTAATCGCCCCAACAATCTGATGCTGGCATATAACTATTAAATTTTTCCTCAGTTTATCTCGTTCCGCTGACAGTTCAAGCCTGTTTGCTATTTTAGGGTTTTCACTTTTTTGTTTCCACGACCAGCTGAAGCGCATGTTACTTATAAAATTCATCATCAGCAGAAGTTATCAAACACGAAGAATCATTGAACTACTGCAGCTCTCCACTCACTTCATTTACGTATTCTGTAGACCTATCCTGATTTATTTCTAAAATATTTTCGACAGTCTAAGTCATGGTATCACTAATACAAGGTAGGTCGTTGCGCATCTGTCGACGCGCTCCGATGCGCTTTTGTCGAAGTCCGCGACGTCACTAGGATTGCATTCCACAGCTGTTTTCAGCCATTGTGAGCTTATAGCGTATTTGAAGTGATTGAACTTGAGAGTTTACACTCGTTCATGCACATCTCGTGCCCGGAGTCCCTGGCAATGTCTTATTGCGCAGTATTTGGGTGCAATAATTCTGTAAGGAATCGGAAGGGGAAGCTGAGTTTCTTCGATTTCCTGCCGAAGATTCAGTGCGGGCGAAGTGGATAAACTCATTCCGGAGGCGAGACAATTTCAATGCTGATAACGGTAATGTAATTTATTTTAATTTTTTACTTATTTAAACTGTTATTTGTTACATATTAAAGTAATATGAAATAATTTTTAGGCTATAACTTGCGAGAAAATGAAGTGCCATCGACGTGTTTTGCATTTGTATTAGAACTTAAGTTTATTACCCATAAACTAAGGCAATAAATTTGTTTTGGAAATGCAAGCTGTTATTTTTTCAGCACGGATTTGATCGGTTCATTTTGATGAGGTTTTTTAGCAGCAACTTCTAAGGTATTCTCCTAAGAGCCGCAGGAAATTGAAAACAGACGCCGTGCCCTCACTCCATTTACCGTTGTCAACGGGGGAAAAAGAGGATTTTAGGAAGAGGAGGGAAAGATATGAAGTTAAGGTGAAGAGAAAGCTAGTTGACTTATTATTTGAGGATAATAATGCTTTAGAAGAGAATCCGTGAGTACTCGTATTAATGGAAGGGTGAAATATAGTCGGTCAGATTTTGAACGTTGTTCTGCAACCAACAATTGTGGATCTTGAACGGTATGCCATTTTTGGAATTTGCCGAATTCCGTTCATAGCATTGGACTCATTAAGTTTTACCTTTCCAAGAAATGTTATTTCAATTTTCCGTCTTATTTTCTTAATTGAGTAAATTCATTTTCTAAGGAGCTGGTCGTTTTGAGAGTTTAGAAACAATGTTTTTTTAGGAGTATTACATTGGGAAGTAATCCTTTTACTGCTAAGATGTAAGTTCAGTGTTGCACTTACATTTCCCTCCCGTCTCTTAAGTGATTAATTGAATAAATATACCACAGTATAACTAAAGCAGCATCACTTTTTGACTCAATTCGGAATATATCCAGGCAACCCAAACGTAATTTTCGTTTTGTTTCGTGGCTCCTGACCTACTCCTTACCACACCTTAAAAATGCCATTCTCGAAGCATTTAATAAAAATTATGTTGCCTGCAATGTCTTACCTCAGTATTTGTTGTGTCTCAGGGATAATGTTTTGTTACCTTGCTCAAGTGTCATGATTTTGAGAGCTTGTTCAGTGTTCGTTTTTATTTACCACGACAAAATTGAACCCTCGAGTGGTCACATATCAGGGAAATAAAATTTTGATTACCCACCTAGCTCAGTCAGTAATGAACAAATTAATTTTGATGAGTAATGGGATTAGTGCTGGAAGCTGTTGATTCTGAGAGAAATGTGATTCTATGCATCTGTGAATAATGTCCGATTGAGGGAGATGAGAGTTTCCTCTACTACCATTATGAGCTGGCAAATCAAGTGAGGAGCCCCTTGAAGTAAAATTATTATGCCTCATTTTTGTAGGTTTGTTCCCCGTCAGAGCTTACTAATGAAGTTGCAAATTAATTTTGTTTTAAGGTATGGTGCTATTTTATCACCCTACAGTGAAAATGAAGCTGGAAAATGTTCACAGGAGAGTGTGACATATGATATAGAGTTAGAGGATAATCCTTTGAATATCTTGTGAGTATTGTGGGATAACACATGGGTTTATATGGATAGGAGAAGAGGTAGCAATTGTCAATGTATAAATCCAATCAAATAATCTTTTTCAGGGTGACAGCAGACAGGACTTATGAGTAAAACTATTCTCTATTACGAGACACGACTGGTTATGTGCATACCATCTTTGGACATAAGTATCGAGTATTGATGAAAAAGGTGAACACCATGTTTAGAATTGATTCCTTACATATTAATCCTTGGTTTTTATAGAGTAATGGCTTCATGATTTTATTCTTCACTTTTTCCAGAATGGCTATTACTTTATTGCCACATAAGATGAACTGAGTTATGAGAGTCACTATTTTCTAGTACCAGACACGACTGATTATGTAACTTCGGTGTTTATAATATGATGTATGAGATCTTTTCTTATATTTTTATTGTTCGCTAAACCTTTACTCGAAATTCATATATCCAAACGTTAGTAATTATTGAGGTTTATTTGATAGTTTGGAGTTTACATTAAAGGTCTACTGAAACTTTTAACATTGTTAATTTTTCACTCTGTTTGCTACGAAAAGTTGTTTGCTAATATAGTGTTCTCTGATCGCCTTTTTACAGTAGATTTGTTGGAAAGGATGTATCAAAAGTACGTGATATCTATTAGATTTTCTGTTGGTGCAGTTAAGCTAAGTATTTATCCACAGTTCGAGACTCATATACCGTCTGCATTTTATTTTTTTTTTGTTTCTTCATGTTTTCATTTGTGCTGTAAATGTATATATCTACCTTTTTTCTGTGTCTTTCTTTTAGTGCCCTGATTAGTCTACGGAAAATATGTGTAGTTGAGGAATTACAACAGGAGACCCTGACCACATGCGAACCTAAGACACCACTGTGGAATGTTTGGATAAATGACTCAAATGCCCATTGTTGATATTGCATACTCAAGCTATCGGAAGTTCATTCTTGTCTCATCCTGAACCATTGAATTTATATTGTTTTGCCGCAGAAAATGTAATAACTCTAAATTAACCATACGGTTTCACGTACCTACGTGAAATAAATGTTTTATCCTGCATCAATAGCAAGCATAAAATTTGGTTGCCACTATGCCTCCTCCAACTCCCCCATCACAAGCGACAGAGATAACAATTTTCCCATTAAATAATCATTGTTCACTACAAATTATTAGAGTATTTTTTGTAATGTTAAATCTCGCTAGGAAAAATCCTCCTTTAAAGTATTATGTTTTCAGAATTGCATAATGTTTAATTGTAAAGATTACGACAATCCAAGTGTACGGTACAATTGTAAAATTTACAGTAGCAAACAGTGTAGAATTGGCTTTTGTTTGTTGCGGGTGTTAATATGTGACTTAGATAACCTAATACGTTAGCATAACTTAATATATAATAATAAAATGACAATAGGGACTAAACAGCCGCCGCTTAATCCGAGCAGAAGTTTTGGTTTGAAGATTCCATATAAACTGAATTAAATAGTAATTTCTGGTGAAACAATTTCCTTAAAACTGGAACTGAAAGTTGATCATTGCTAATCCCTGCTGATAATACGTAAAAATAAGATAAACTGACTCTATATAGTCAAAAGTTCTTAATTATGACGGTACGGTAGAATAAAAATTTTCTAGACGTTCGACGCTTTGACTTCTTAAAGCTTAGTTGAGATCGGGATTAAGTTTTAAACGTTTGAATCAATTGCTTATGTGATTGTCAAATATTAATGCAATGATGAAGAAAAGTGAAATGACGTACACTACTAAGCAGAGGTACCCTTTTGAACTGGAGAAGTTTGGCGATTGAACTGCAACATTCCCGGTATTTTGCTAACTTGCGTTGGGATAAAAAAATTTCCTTTCGGTTAGGAAGTTGCTAATTCTCCCTACTTCTACGCATTATTAAATACCAAGAATCATCGTTCACAATCAGTCGCATTTATATATACTGCCTCAAGAACGTGACTTCAATGTTTATTCGGTAGCATTTAACTCATCAGTAGTTCACGAACAGTGCTTTAACATTGAGGCCATGGATTTTCGTCCAAATATTACTAATGTGAGATTAAAGTAGTGTTTAATGTTTCTCCTAACCAAAATATTTACAGTATTGATATTCTTTACTGTCCCTGTTACCGAAAATAAAGATATAAATCACGGTTTTCTTAGCTCCATACATTTAGCGAGTCGTCTGCTGCTACCGCTGAAATCCGCGTGACGTCATGCGCAGAACGGCCTCATTTTGGTCACGGGAACGATCTACCTTGTATTAGTAATACCATGATCTAAGTAAGAGCAAAAAGCATAAATTTCTCAAGTGAAAATCTAATTCTTTAAAAATTGACTAGGCTTGGCAAAAATATGTATTTATTTAATCGCAACCGTCGCTTTCAATCGCTCATCAGACAGCGAATAGCTTGATTCCATACGAGAGTTTTTATCGTCATATATTGTGACATATGTAATTATCAATTAAAGTACATACAAACTAAATTATCAACAACAGTTTCAAAAGCCGAGTTATCATTTGTTGGCACATTAATGACGGGTGAACATAGAAGAGAACAAAGGTATATGAGTATGAGTATCAAGACGATATTATAGATGGGAATGGGCCGAACGAGAGAAATATAGCGAGAAAATAAAGTGGAAAGAATTGTGATGGCTGAGGTAGCATTTACGGAGAGGAAGGTAATGATAGCAGGAGACTCAGTACAAAAACAAGGAAATAAGCAGTTCATCAGTTATTGGATAGAAAACCTTAAAAACGTATGCCTGCGATTCTTGGTCTTTCCGAAAAGAGGATGTATGTTGACAAGAGACTTTTGGGATGTGGCTGAGAAAAAATTAGAACGGCAAACTAGGCAGCGAGGAAGATAGACAAACAAGTGCTATAGATGAATAGAGAGTAAAGGATGTTGTATCCGGAGATTCGACAGAGGCAGCAAAAACGGTTAGAAGACGTATTGGAAGGCTAAATGAAGGAAATGTTGAAGAGATTGAGAGTTGGGAGGAATTTCAACAAGCGGGAAGAAAAGAAATTTTAGACAAATTACAAGGAAACAGAGGATACGAGGAACTTAAGGTAGACCTAATTAAACCCCTCCAAATTGAAAAAAAATACGTTCAAAAGCTTTCCAATCGATTGGCTGAGCACCAAATCAATAAATGAATAAACCGTATCAATATCAAGTAAATCGCATCGCCGAAAAAGTAAAAGGAATGTATTCGGCTCTCTATGGAATTTCACAAAATAAATATTGATCACCAAAAGTCTCACTGCAATCAGCTCCAGCAGTGACGATAGACAGGCAAAGGAAAAAGTTAACCTCGTCCTCTTACATGCGTGGAATAGACGCATTCTGAATGGGAAAGCCACCTTTTCCTGCGCCGCATTCGTTCCCTCACAAAGACCAGGGATATGGAGAATACCTTAAGTCTATTTAAACAATGAGGGTCCTTAGTAACAACACAGATCAGAATCCTCGAAATTAGAAGCAAACCAACCTATTCAAGTGACCCTAATTACCTGAATCAAACAGAATTCCAAGATGTCAGTCCAAAAATATTTCCAGCCGTCTTTTACCAATTTCAAACTTGCCTAAGTTTTATGATGATTCTTCATCTTCATCTACAAAATACCCTGCAAGCCACCTCAGGGGTGTGTGGCAGGGGGTGAGTAGTCACCAACATGCATTACACTATACCCTAAAGTTAGTGTAACTACGACTAATTATGCATTAGCATAAATCGCTTATGTTTGTCACGAGGCGAAGTCTCAAAAGCATGCACTACACAACATATATGCTCACAATGGAGTTTTCCGTTATTCTTCTTCCGTTTTTCGAGTTTCTTCCTCAGGTCCCAGAGACCAAGAACTCTTGGACCTGAGGAAGCTTGCAGGGTATCCGGCGAGATATAGTCCATGAAGACGTGGAAAACCCGAATAACGGAAGAACCATCATCCATTCAAGCCCCGCGGAAACCTACGTCAGAACTTGCTTAAAGTGTATTGTCCGAGAAATGAGAACGTCGAAAGTTCTCCATATTTCAGATAGAGTGACACCTCAACATATATTTTACCTTCACAGAACAAGTTAATCAAATGAATAGATGTATATGTGTTTATCTCTGAATCGCAATCGAAGTCATCCAGCGGATTGCATTGCTTTTGCCAGGAAGACAGCTATTAATTCAAGCACTGAAGGAAACCTGAACCCCGGACGCTGCGCGCATAATTGCAATGGGGGCGATACAAGCACGAATACTAATTTCATACTATTCATAAGCAAATAAGACGGTGGTTCAACAACAAGACGCTCGGAATATCAGTAATAGGTGAAACGTCTTTGTATTTTTTTGCGAGCAATCGTGATCTCGCACCCTTGAACAGCCGCTTCCAACGGAAAAAAGCAACCCAACAAACAGAGAGAGAAAGAGGGAGGAGAGAATATGGACGTGTTTATGCAAATCCAGCCACCACTTGGCTGCGGCCTCGTGCTGGTAGCAAGCCCCTCGACCAATTCAAAATCTCGACTGCTTAATTTCAAGATTTCAATCGGAGGAATGAAAACAAAAGTGGGAGAGAGTAAAAAAGACAGAGAGATGAAGAGACACGAAAGCATTTCTTGGAACTCGAGGGGAAAAACAAAGATCAGGATAATGAGACTGGAAAATTATGAGGTTATTATCATTCAGGCGGAGGCATGGGGCGGAGGGAGTTTTAAGGGGGAGGCTGAGGGAAGGAGGAATGAGTCGGTCCTGTGTTTGAACCGCACACAACATGACTCGCCGCGTCGCAAGGGGGACTGTGCCTCACCTCTCACAATGATCTCACGTCTCGGGTTATCTCGCAGTTCCATCTCCAAGGCGACTCTGGAATGGGAAAAAATGACAAGTAAAAAAGGAAGAAGAGGCAATGAGAACCCAGAGATATAGAAATAAAAGTTGAGAGTTGGAGCTGGAATGAGGACGGAGAGGGACGTATGGCTCAAAAGAGATAACGACCGAGGGAGATATTAACTAAAAATCACTCACTAAATCCTGACCATAACCCGGGCCATCCGTGTTCCGTGGGTGTAATCTGAGAAGTAAATCAGTTGAAGGCTGCACCCTAAGGTCAATTCTATCGTTAATTCAGGTCTTTGTTTTAATTCTTAGACGAACCTTTAATTCCGTAAAAGCAATCCAAGAAAATATGAAACATCAGCGCTCACGTCCAAAATTAATAAAGATAAACCATATACAGATATACCACTAACCTCAGAACAGAAATTAAAGGATCTTTCATATTTCCCCTCATAAGCCTATGGTCAATTTATTCGTGAAAAATTCCGCGGATTGACAGAGATCAGCGGATTACATTTTAAACATAAAAGGATCCCAGCAACAACAATTTAGTTGGCTCGCATTAAATTGCAAGAAAAGTGAAAATTGATGAGAGAATCATGAGAAGACAATTTCCAGAAGAGATATACCATGGGAATCAAAAGAGAAAGAAGGAAAACAATCGGGAGGAGAAGAGGGCATGAAAATGATGATTTCTAGAGAGAAGAGATCATACACAATTAAAAATTACGAGAAGATTTGTAGGATTGAAGAAGGAACAAATGGGAATTTCAAGGTAGGCATAAATGTGCCTATACACCACTGTAGCATTCTAATAGTAGTCTCTGGCGGCGGTAGCCAGGTTGATAATGCGCCGGCCTGGAAACCGAAAGATTGTGGTTTCAAATTCCTCCCGGGACATGCAATCCGTGCTCGTCTGGGTTAGGCGTTGCGGTGCAACCTTAGCAGAAAAAGCACATCAAATCCAATTCTACAGATACTAGCAGAGGTATTAATTAGAATAGCAATACTTTTAAAACGAAGAGATAAAAGGCAGAGAAGAAAGCGAGGAAAAAGTAATGTACCGTTTCCATTACCAAAACACGGATTACTGCAACAAACCGACAACCATTCCTACTGCTTCTAGAGTAACAACATATAGTGACTCTGAGCTACCCTCTCCATGATTTGCAGCGAAAAAGTGAAAATTAAGTACCCAGCTAAGTTCAAACGAAATGAGAGTTACCGAATCTCCAAGATGTTTTCCAATTTTAGGATTATTTTCAAAAGGAGACGACGCTCCACTAAGATGTATCATTGCACGCATATTGAAGAATATGAACCTTGAGCAAGGTACAAGTTAACCTTTCTCCAATCAAGTAGCCTCATATTTGATCATTGTGCTTAATCTTTTCGAAAACCCACTAAACGACAGCGCTCACTACTTTAAGTTGTCAGCGCAAGGTATTAAGAGTTAAACTGGCACGCTGGTCTTCTTTTAACCTCCGCCAGTACGATCTTAAGACGACGTTGACGGTACGTTGGTAGAAAAAATGGGGCAGAGGGACCAAGCGAGGTGTCAGACAATGCTGAACGTGGGTGACGGATGACCAGTGGTTCTCAAGGGACACAAGGAACATCTCTTGCGTTCTAAGGACAACGAGTTTTCAATCCTGATGAACGAGGTGGCAAAAAATGTCCATTTCGTTTTTTATTGTATCGAGGGTAAACCCAACTCACGAAAATAGGCAACGGAAGTGAGAACTAAAGTGAAATAAAATTGAATGTAGCTTCGAATTTCGCACCCACGGGCGAAGCTGACACTCAAATTGAGTAACATTAAATATTCCCGACGCAATAGGCGTCCAAGAACATTTGCAACGCAAGAAACTAAAAAGTAAATGAATTAAAAAGGCCAAATAACTGATTTCAACGCCAAAAGATACGGAACAGCATTATTTTTGTTTAAAGGCACTATCGAAAAAAAAACAATTACGCAAGTCTCTTTAACCAGTTTAAATACCCAAAACAGGGTTTCGTCGCTGGTACCTACATTCCAATGTTATGCGACTACGTACATGGATATAAAGAGTTGAAAATGTTGCAAAATCTGAAAAGGCACGGGAGAATAAAAAGTTATTATTCTTAAAAACATAGAGATTAAATCTTCGTATTTTCCACACCAAAATATTGTCCCTTAACCTCCCATGGTGATGATAAATATAAATACACAAGTGATGTCATCTTCCTCGCATTAAATTGCTTCGATTCACCAGTAATGAAACCGCATTTTTTAAGGCGCTAAGAAAACCTAACGATCAATAATGACTTCGGGAGATTTGAAAATAAAAAAGGAATTAAATACGTTCTTTACGGCGAGCTTTGGTTTGAGAATTGAAGGCACTCCAGGCCACAGCCGTGATTGACCATTAATTAAAATGAAACGGGTCAGAGCCAACAGGGCTGCGGGTTGAAAAAATAATAAACAAGAATTCCATTGAAATAAAGAAAAAAAATATGATGACAACAATCCAAGACCACGAAAAGAGAAACAGACACACTCATACCTGCAGGTTTGACCTTCGGATTCATTAACTGAGTTTTTCCGTGGCATTCTCCTCTAATTAATGGTCTTCATATTCCGCCGGACAAGGAGAGGAGGCTTCCTTTTTAGTTAGGATGGAGAAGTGGGCGGCAAGAAGGGCTGGGGGAGCCAAGGGAGGGAACAGGCAACGCAATCAGTGGGCCCTGAGAGACGAACACGGTGGCTCGGCGCGTCAAATGTCAAAACTTAATGCGCCATGAGATCCCTTAGATAAGACAGTTAAGGAAAGAAAGGATAGGGAGAGGGGGGAGGGGGAGAGAGAGAAAGAGAGAGGGGCAGACGGAGAGAGGAAAGAGGGAGAGGAAGAGTTGAGAGGGAGGACGAGAGAACAAGAAAGAGGCGAAGTCGGAGAGGTCTTGTGGAATAAGCAATCGGTAAACATCCTTCACGAAGATAATCTTCAAGAGCTGGAAGGCGGAAATGAGAATCTCTTCTTTGAGATCATTTTTCGCGTACTCATCGCACATGCAACTATTGACGAGGATGCTCAGGGATACAAGACTCTGGGAATAAGTAGTACTTCGTATTTGAAAGATTAGACATGATGAACGAAATTAACGACGAAAAATTATTAACGATTATACCTAGGATCGAACAAAATATCATAATAAGTCATTCAGTCCCAAGATTGGTAGACTGCAGCCCTCAATTCTACACTCTCTCCCGCTAGCTGCTTTACATCCTTGTTGCACTTCTGTTTCATATTCCGTTTTAGTTGGCCTATGCATCCATCCCTGTCTTCCTCGCAGGGCTTTCCTATACTATAACGTTCCTGCCAAATTTGTTGTCTCAATCCAATTGCCTATATCTCAGAGCCATAAAGCGCAACACTACACGAATTTTACAGACACTGCTTCCTCAGCCAGGTGGAAATATCTAAGGAAGCACAAAATATTCGACTCTAAAAACGCCTCTGCAACGTTGTCTATGCGATGGCCAGTTAATGACAATGCATTTCAGCAAATATAAACATGGGTGAAGACTTATTGAGCCCTTCATCCCGTAACCTCACTTTTTTCATACTGAAATGTATACAGGGTAAGGCAGAGACAGTGTCTTAAATACTCGGACATTTTATATATTATCATAATGTGTACTTTTCATCTCCGTCTAAATCCCACTACGTACTATTTGAGGCAGTCTGCCAAGTATTGTAGATTTAGATGGGGATATGATTACCTTTACCGATCATTCAAATACTCTTTCTCCTTACACGATTCCCGTATTCAACTCTGCATGCGTCTTACCTATTTCATCCCATCCATTAAGCATATTTTCATTCTTTCCCTTCCTCGCCTGCCCAAAGTCCTTCCCTGAATCACAATCATAAGTATAACCTCACCACTAATTACCTCCCTCATTTATGTACTCTGTTTTCACCCAATTTCCTCCAGCAGTCTCCTATTCTTACCTAGCATTCAAAGCTACTCATCGTTCGTCCTACTTTCCGTCCATCACACCTGAATTATACCCAAGGTTCCTCTAATCAGTTCTCTCCTGTTAAATCTTACTAATGCAGCAATGCATGAATGTTACTTAAGCAAAGGTATGCAAGAATATATCAGCAGGAAAGAAATTATTAAAACGGCCAAGTAAATATACTCGTCCGGTAACTTGCACAAACTGCCTTGATGATGACTGCGTAAGTCGAAACCTTGGTTGGCAAATTCAATAAAAAAGTTTTTCTTGGGCTATAAACGTTTTGTTGCTTAGCCATGAGTACCATCAAGTAACGCCCGAGTCTCATAAAGTCTATTCAAACAGCTAGTTTCCAATTATAAACATCAATTATTGAGCTCTCTGACTGTGCCAGCCCCGAAGGGTAAGAACTTGATGGGTATGGAAGAAGGTAGGTAAAATGCCCTGCCATCCAACCAAGTGACAACGTCAGATTTACTGAGAAGCCAATTTTCGAGCGAAAGCTAAGAAGCTGTCTTCAGTTTTAGAAAAATCTTACTCCAAACTAATGCAATCAGGGGTAAACAATCAGTTCAAAGTTACAAATATAAAAAAGGGATGTGACCAAGAAGTGCGTCCTACTTTCCGTCCGATCATAAATCGATATTCTAGTATAATATGGCCAAATAATTCGTAGCCGAACAGGTTCAAAATGATAATGACTCAAACCTCAATTCCACCTGAGTTATTGGACATAAGACCCAATACACTGATGACCTTTTTGTAAGGTAGACATATTTTTTCTAGAGCAGTCAAATAATAAAGACTTGAAATCGGGTGGAAAGGTACATTGACGGAAATAAAGGATGGGATTCGTGCCTTAACGGGTGTCGTCTGGAGTTTAATACGGGGAAAACCATCAATAAGCAATTAGAACATACAGTCTCCTACACGGTGCACCGTTGAGGATACTGTAGGTACTCTCCTGGAGTACTGTAATCTCCACCGTGGAGGAGACCAGGTGGTCGTCTGTGATTGACAACCAAAAAATCATTAAGCCTAGAAATTATCTAGAAACATTTACCAATTGGCCTGGTAGTTAACTTATTCAATGTGTAAAGATAAAGTGGATGAATCATTATATTAGCATTTGAAAGTTCTACGTCCGTTCACTTCCATTTCAGAGGGAGGAAAAAAACGATTGAACACGATTCATTTCTGACTTCCTAGGACCGCTTCAAGGCACGTGCAAAGCATGCATGCTGGCTCAATATTAACGCAGCAGAGAACCATTTTAATGAGGAAGATGATCCTTAAACGTATGGAGAGGCCATTGACTGCGATTAAATCTCGCCCTGAAATTCAATGCTTCCCTCTGGGGGCATTAACTCCAAAACAGGGGCGTCTGTTCATCCCCCACGAACAAACACAAGGGATTGAAGATGTAAATACTGTAGTAGATGTGATTGGTTGTCAATGCGCGGATGGCAAGAGAGCACTGTGCATTGAGCTGACGACGGATTCACGGAGAGCGAGGAGGGGCTAGAAGCTGCCTTTGGCCTCCATGTAAGAGAGGATAGTGACAAAACTCAGCCATTGACCACCTTTAATGATAGCATCGACGGACTGAATTCGCGTCGATTTCGGCTGTTTTCCATATTCTACCACCCGTAGATACACTCGTTTTACAATTCTGTACTTGCATTAAGTTTATTCGTTAAATTGAGAAAGCCAGGATTATCCCATACCAAGATTTATCTACTGCTACGGTAAATGAAAGCAAAACATTCCCGAGTGTTGCAAGCATGGATTCATCCGAAGGCATTATGCGTCAATAATTGTTTACTCTCTCACGAATTAGGTTTCTATAGAAATATAGTTCTACGCATATGAATATCAAAATAATTGGTGAAGTCGTCTTCCATTCATTCTAGGGGCATCCTAAGAACCAACAAACATATGTCAATATAAGCCTATTAAGAGATAGTTCCGGATTCGGTTGATATGTCGCATACTGCGTTAAAAAATAGAATTTTTTAAAGAAACCGTTAAAAAATCTTTTAATTTATGGTTTACTTAAATAATTCATATTCAGTGCCCATTTCCCACATCAGCCATCGGCTCAACATGCCTTCACTATCACGATTAACGTTTATCGGAATTACTTGGAAGGGAATCTCAAAGAAATCAACTTCAAACTTAATGAGAATACAGCACATAAGTGACAAGGTCGTTTCATTATATTTATGCACAATGTGTACTGTTCTCATTTCATTATCAATATAAAATTCGAACCGCCTATTACTTCTGGATATTTTATATTGATTTATGATTCTTTATTTTCATTATTTAGTAAACACAAAAACAGAGAGTAAAGCCTTAATTTTATAAAATTTGGCTTGAAAATTGGACTGATGGTACAGAAGATCTTCTAAGGACCAAAGGAAATAATCGCGCTATTATTCACTGTTACAGATAAAGAAATATTTAATAGCGCCCCAGAAAATTTAGGAAGGTAAGTAAATAATTAATTACGCCGAAATCACTGCCACCGAACTCACAGCAGTAGCTCACATTCACGCTCTACAAAGCGTCAGCTGAACAATTTTCCTTTTTTTCAGGCATGTGCTCTAGTGGATTTGATTAACGAATGAATTCACGGCAGACTACATTTAATCCTTCTAATGGATATTTCAAAGGCCGACCGTTTTGGTACTCCTTTTCACAAGAGCAAATTATGGCCCAGCACAAGAAGTGATACATGTAATTATATAAATTGTAACGCAGATTGCGAGTAAAATACACTCTCAAATGCAGGTGCGATGTTTTTTCTATGGCTCAATCAAGACTAATTAGTCCACAAAGCTTGCTTTAAACGTTTAACCTGATTATAGCCCACAGGATACATTACGTATAAAAATGAGGCATTCGTTTCAGACAAAACGAAGCAAGGAAATTTAAAGCGATTTGATTAATTAGAAGGCCATTGAGGAGTACGTAAGGTATGCAGCTAAGATCACTTTGTGGAATAAAACAGTATGCACAACAGCTAGGTTCATCCACCACTGAACAAATCATGGATTTACTCAATGGACCAATCGATATCCTTATCACTCAAGCATTTTAGTTAATATAAAATAAACTGGGATTAAGAAAACATCTCAGAGTTTTTATTTTATGATGGGTGCTAAATGCTACAAAAGCTATCATTATTAATCTAATATCAGCGAAAAGCCATATTTAGCCAAATAATCTCTCTTGCTGCATCCAATCCTAGAGCCAAATTAATATCTAAAATACGGATAAATAAATATTTAATAAAAAAGGAAGTCCATAAAATTTAGGAAGCTTAATTTATGAATAAGACAAATTATTAATAGAATAAAAAATTAATAGAACAGAAGAGTTAGGAATAATCTATCCTGCTGCATCCAATCCTATAGCCAAATTAATATCCATATAGCCAAAGTAATATATTTTCAACATTTTCGTTCGTAAGTAAAATTCCCATAATGGAGACAAACATTTTAAAAGGAGGGCAATGGAAAATGAGACCTAATACTAAGAAGACCATTGCAGATTACTTCCGCAGTGGCCTTTTGTTACAAGAAAAGAGATATTTAATATTCTTGAGTGGTCGTGCATAATTTCAACCTGCATCCGAATGGATATAGCCAGAGAATTTTTCCAACAGGTATGGGAGTGATAAAAAAATATAGCACACATAAATGAACATTGCATGAATGGACCGCGCCCGGCAACAACGAAATTCCTTGTGCCATTTACGCTGCGGGAGATAAAGAGGAAAAAGAGGTATTTTCGAATGCGGGCTGCAAGATCGTAAATGCGGAGTGGACAAAAAAATCCACTAAATGGTTAAGGCGGCCCGAAAAATGGAATGGCTTCCGCATGGCCCTCATTCATCAACTTCGCTTATAGCAGACGACAGGAACACTTGTCATTGTAATTTTGGACCACATTTCTGCTATTCTGTGAAGTGTATATCGATTTTCCAGTGGTAAAGAGGACTTGCTGGACTTAGCCGAGAGCTTATTTTTAACTTTCGCGGGAATGAAAATATTTTTAATGAAAATCCCACCTGAACCATTGCTGTGGAATACTTGTCACGAGAGAGAAAGGGAAAACAAATATTCTTCGGAGCAGGATTTTTTTAGCGAGAAGAGAAAGAGAAAATTTATCTGGATTATATATTAAAGAGAAAATTTATCAAAAATTAAGATATCGCAGCTACACTGGTAGTCAAACACCAGTTAACGCAGGAGTAACAGATACATTTTAACTCGTTAATAGGAACCAAAGAGAAAAAATTAACAATACACTACAATGCAATACCCACAAATTATTGTTGAGCTCAAAATTAGACAAAAGTGACTAAAGTTTGCGTTTGTTAATGATAAAACAATACATGCCTCGTCGGCTTAGGAGCGGTCAGTGAAATACGTAAACCACTCACTAATTCATTGTGAGCATTATTATGAACATGATATAAAAGTTTAAACACCATCTTTCTCTCGTTCTATCCAATCAGAGTGAGGGTCTTCATTTGTCGCACTAAAGGTTTTCACCAAGTATGAGCATCAGCAACCACCAATCCAAAGGATTGTATGCTGCAAAATTCCATTCTCTTTCCAGCTAACTTATTATTTTTTTTATCGTTCCTTATTTCACCATCCCTCATAATTCGCATGATGCATTCCATCCTTGGTCTACTGTAGTAATTCTCCTTATTCACTCTTTTTATTATTGTTTGTAGGTGGCTGTTCTATGTCAGAAACAGTAAAATGCACTCTCCAGCTCCGCAGAATTTTACAAAAACGTCATTCCTCCATTGACCATCATAGGAAAATATGTTACACAACTATGAAAAACCATAAAAACCTAGCCATGGTGGCTAAAGTAGCTAGGCTACTTTAGCCACCCTGCCATCAACAAAAGCTATCAAAAGCGAACGATATTCCACTATTGTAAAAACGAATGAGATTCCACAATTGTCATTTCTGAAAAGCAATTTTCCCATTCAATAATTAATTAGGTCATCATTTTGTAGAACATAGAAACTGGGGACTCATTTTCACAAAACAGCATCTGGTTCTTTTTTCCAGGAAGATTATCTCCCAAATGTAATGGGAACTCACTAAGCCGACTTATATGGGCACGTAGGAATGTATATGTTTGTCCGGAATAGTGAACCACTCCAGTTTCGAGAGAAAATTATTTAAAAAAAGACAGAGAGAATAAAAACGAGCATCTGGGGACTTGATAAAAGGAATGGACGGCAGCGGGACTCGGGAGAAGCTACAGGATGAGGAGGAGCCATATACGCATCCAGTATTTCCCGGAGCTCGGTTGGATCCTTTCAGATTCGAACTGAAAGAGGAGGTGCAAATTCAGCTAAGTACCTGCTTATAAACCTCAGCGTACACGAGAAATCCATTCGTCTCATGAAAAGCACCGTTCGCTCCTGCTGGCCCTCTTTTTTTATTATTTTCCCTGGATACCGTTCGTCGGACCGTATGAAAAATACTGAAAGGAGGCAGCAAATGAAAATAAGGGTGAGGAGAGTTGGAGGATGAAAACGAAGAGATAAATAGGAGAATTAGGGGCTTTTAAAAAGTACGAGAAAGAGAGATGAGAGGAAATATAGAAGGGGTGGGTTTGTAGACAATGATCATTTTTCGAAAATGGAAGCTGCTGCCCGTCGACGTTTATGGGTTTGCATTCCTAAAAAATCTCGCATTCATTAAAATAGAGTGGTGATGATTTATTTGTGGGGAAATACAAATATTTTCTCACTCATTCCAAACAGACGTCTTTCCAATCCTTTAATTGCCCCTTTTCGTTCTATCATTTGAAATGTTTTCTTCAAAGCAAATTGAACCGGAAATTTGTGCAGTCGGCAGAGTCATTTTAAATTCCGAGTTCCTAGAAAAGATATTAGAATTGAAAAAACTCCCAAACTAGCCTTCCCAAATATATGTATGCTACGGTATTCAGCCTACTTCAACTTCCCAGCTAATAATTCTCATGAGATTTCCTAACGTCTTACACACGAAAGGCAAAAATTGTATTCTAATGGTTTCAGTTACATGTTTTCATCGTCATATCACAGACTATCACCATTTTGGTCTAAAATTCATTTCGTATTTATGTAAATGTTATGTAATAATAATTTTTCAAGCGTCAGCATTGTTATTACATAAAAGTCTTTTAAACTATGGCGTTTATCATCATGGATTTTCCATTTGTACAGTTCATACAAAGTTGGGACTAATAGTATACGAGGGTATGGTAATAAAATCTTATCATTTACGATTGTACTTATCGCATTCCAGCAGTAATCCCAAATGATAGCCTCAAGATGATCATCTCAAGAAAATACTCGAAGTCTATATAAATACATTATTTTTCTTTTAGTTTTATGTAAATTCCTAGTTAGGATTAATTATACTAATTAGTTTCTCTGTCGTGCAAACGACACTGTTTTGCTGCTTGATCAGAGGTGAGATTCACTCACCAGCGCAGCCCCCTCGAAGCGCGAAATAGCTTAATTAGTTTAAGTACTCAGTGAATTAAGGGGATCTGGAATAGAATCACAGTTCAAAATAATGATTTTATTCATAGCGAATTTCACACATTCATACCTGCTAAACTGCCGCTCCGGTGGGATTAATTATCCCTTCATCGCGTGCGGCCAGCTGCAGCTCTCAAGCTGGACAATTAGTCGGGCACCGCCCCTTAGGTATATCGCTCGCCTGTCCCCCCCTTGCGTTGTGGAAATTCCCCAGACTCAACTCCCTTCCATCCCCGTCTAATTTCCCTCCCCTCTATCTTTCCTCGGGGCCAACCCCCATTGGGAACAAACAACCCCTCCGCCGCACCAATTGAGAGCGTTAATCACTCAACCCTTTCCCTCCCACCCCCCACCCCACGCACACAAGTGGTTATGTCGCCCAAAAATCCACGCAACACGCATGCGCAATGAGTGGCAGCCCCGCCCACATTTATATTCACCACCTTCCTACTTCGCGCGCCCCACCGCCAAAGGGCCAATCCTTTCCATCCCCCTCCGCCCCACCGCCCCCGCCGCTTTTAAATACCTACCCTCAGAGTGCGTAATCAACGAGTCTCTTCTCAGAACTGTTAATTTCTTCTCTCTTTTACAAGCCTCCAGAAGGATTCTTCTCGCTGGATCCATTCAAGGCCGTTTGCAATACCAGTACGTGTCACCTGCCACACACCCCTGAGGTGGCTTTCAGGGTATTTTGTAGACTTACGTACTTAATTAAGAAGGAGGTAGGGTTGGTGTAGGCTACACTATTTGTTTCCCATTCCGAAGGGCCCGGGTTTGAATACCGTCATTGTAGGAGATTTTTCAGTGAAGATTCCCATTCCTACTTGAGGTTCTCTCTTAAGTGCATCTCAAGGAGCAGTGCTCCGTCCGTCGAAAGTGACATTAAACTGTGGATCCCTTGGCACCTATCGTTAAGAGTACCTAAGCTAATGCCGACGCCGGGTTTCTCACCATTATTTCTCTATTCCTCTGTAATCCTTACCCTACCAACCTATCCATTTATGCTCAATGGCGCAAATGACCTCAGTTGTCGGTCGCATCCCCCAACCCCCATCCAACAACCAAGCAATCTTAATTAACGTTCACGTTGGTTATTAATGTAGGTGACCAACAACTGAATTCATTTGCGCCATTGAGGTTGGTGATTTGGCGGGTAGGAAGGATTTTGGTGAATGGAGGACGGATGGGGAAATACCCTTCGTTGCCTTTCCTAAGGAACGCAGATGATGACGATGGGTTTCTCTCCACCCTTTCAATATTTCCGGGATAATTATTCCCTAGTTTACCTTGCCATCTATACTTTAAATTTTATTTTTCTTTGGTTCTTATCCTCCCCATCAAACTAAGATTGTTATTACAGCGATTTTTCCACCTTCATCCTCTTTATCACGAATTCTATCGTCAATTTCTGTCTTCATCATTCTCTCACCTTTAAGCACTCGTTATAGTCACCTTCTCTGCCTTCTCGCGTCATCCAGAAAGTCTTTTTCCTCCATGGCCATGTCAAGTCCTTCTTCGTTTATCTTTCTTTCTGTCCATAAAGCTTTCGCATGTTTATTTCAAGATAGACAACGAACTCAACGCGCGTCAAAGTGATCTGTCAAATTCATGCATTTACGACTTTAATTCATCAATGAAAGCTACAAAATGAAAAATCCTGGTAATTTAAATTGCAAACCTATTTTTAAACCCACTATCATTAGACTACGCTCTTATGACATACTAGGGGCTAATGCACAGGTTACTTATATGTATGTTGTTATTTTATAAAACGAATATTATAAATTTTTCTGCTGCAGATGCTGAAGTTAAATAAAAGGGAAAAGGTCAAATTGTAGCTTTCCAATTCAGAAGAAAAGGGATCGCCCATATTCATCAGTTTGATTGTAATAAACGGTGTAGTAGGATTCAGAATAAATATTAATCACTCTCATATTCTGATCTAGATCCTTAAAAATGGGTTCTATCAAGCATATAACTGTATTGACGACCTTTTTGATTGCAGTCCAGAGGAGAGCTACCACTGAGCACCGTCTTTCAAGTCTGCGTCTCAGACCTATTTTTATATTCATAACTTTTATGAAGTGGAACGAAAATTTCCCAGGAGGATTGATTCAGCTATTATTGAAATAGCTGCAAAATTGTTTTCTCTTGGTGCAATGGACAAGTATATAGAAAGTTAATTGAGAATAATCAAATCTCTTAGACCACTCAGATCAGTGAATGATGCTGGGAAAATAAATATACTCAATTTTAATGATTCGATCTGTTCCGCTCAAAAAGTCCAATTCCCAATCTACTCAGAAACCAATCTACTGGGCTGATTTACAATACTTCTCATTCGTCATTGCAAACATGAAGAGACTGCAAATAAGTGATTAAAGGTTTTAATTTATTCTTTGGAGCGCACGTCAAAGAGTCAGACCTCCGTAAAACATTCCTGATTTTCAGTCCCTTAAATTAAGGAATCCCCCAAGCAGGAAGACGCTGAGCAAATAAGAAGGAACCAACTCTCGTTTCCAAGGCTGTTTTTCTGTCTTATTTTGCTGTGGAAATGAAAAAGTGCGGGGGGTCATAGAGAGAGGAAGCAAAAGAGAGAAAGAGACCGAACCGATGAAACTTAGGGACAAATTGATTCCGCTCCCCCTACTTCAGACTGCTTTTGGAAGAAGGTAAATAATCAAAGCAATTTATTCTTTTGATTTGAAGTCGGAACGACGGAGATCGGTTGGATGTAGAATTATGGCATCGAGGAAGGCAGGTAGGTAAGAAAAAAGACGGTTAAACTATTGGAAAATGGAAATGCGATGGCACATGAGAGTGAAAAATATTGAGAAGGGCGGTATAAGCTGGAAACTGGGACTTGTCACAAGCATAGCACAGTAGTTAAAAAATAAATAATTACTTTAGAGTATAGCCTTCGTTACTGTGAGGATAAACCTATAACGTGATAACTATAAGGTTTCAAAAGTAATGCGAAAATCAATTCATATTTTTGCAGCCAAAATGCAAAATCCATTGACTGCGATTCCTCCAAAAGTAAACTATTCACCAGAATGATCCTAATACGTTCCTTCCTCATTCTAAATAATAATGATTGACATGAAATATATTCCATTCACAAATAAGCAACTATTTATTGCTTTCATGACAAATTCCCTCCGACATTTTGTTCGGTATTCCTCGTTATTTTTGGGTTCTGTGTAGAGATGATTCATTAAATGAAATCTTGCTTTTCAACATATGATTTTGAACGAAAAGTACAGCTCTCGCGAAAGCTTATGGCGTTCGGATGCGCGGCGTTTTTGTTGTCCACGTCATACCAATTCCATTTTTTGAAATTCAATCATGCATGGCACAAATACCATGTCTTTGCTTTCCCTTACGTCCCTTTTCCCTACCCCTTCCACCAAAATTTACCCCTCCTTGACGTCTTCTTCTGCACATCCGAACGCCATAAGCTTTCGCGAGAGCTGTAGATATGATTTTGAACTGAAAACCAATTAATTTTCTAAGTTAAAATACTAACATTTCAAAGGAAAACAAAATGCCCCAAATAACATCCTGCAAATAAAATCTTTTGATAAACCATTTTTCGAAGACCGATTAACAAATTTAAACCAGTCGCAACAAACTGCTGGAGAGGAATGCTTAGGTTGTGCGATTGGCTGACAAAGCGAGCCAAAAGTTGAATCGTTTGGGATAGCCGTATGCTGGGAGATAGGAACAGGAGAGTATAAGAGTAGAAGCGGAGAAGTGCGTGAGTGAGGACAGAGTGGATGCGACTGAGAGGTCGGTGAAAGACAAGTTCCTAGCCAGCAGCCAACCAAGGCTATACATACGCTTTCCCAGCACAAAAGGACCTCTGGAATGCGATGAGTTCCCTGCCAGCCATCGGCACTGAAGTAAAGGTACCTATATTCCCGAAAACCAATCGAATGAGAGTTTGGAAGCTCCCTTAGGGTATAGGCGTTGGTGAGAGAAACGACTTTATTTGGGATAAATTTAGAATACGATGCTACATAGCCTTGAAATGCAGGAAGGCAGCAGCGGGAGACCCGAGTTGGTGCAGTTAATTTAATTTTTACAAATAAACAACAGCCTTAACAAGAATGTCTTGTTTTGTAAACAGGCTTCCTTGGTCGGTTGGTTATCTGGGAGAGGCAGAGGACAACTTAAATCGTTTGCGGCAGTAAGGATTTATAAGGAAACGATAATATATAAAATGGAAGAAGGACAGAGAGCATCCGCTGACGGCTGAGTCTTTCTCTTAGCAAAAGTAGACAAGGGGTCCATAGTTAAACGTCCTATCAGACGGACGAAGTACAATGCATGAAGTGTACAAACAATCTATGTGGGGACCGGGATTTCGTTGAAAGATATTCGCTACAGCAGGGATCGAGTCCCAGCTCTTGAGATGAGAATCCAGGACTCAAGCCAATACACCAGCCCAATGCTCACAAAGGCTTTAACAATGCCGAATAATCAATGAACAATGGCCAGCACTATTATGGCGATTCACCATATCACTACTTACTCGTTTATGCTGAGACTTCAACATTATTGAAAATTTAAAGATTTATTTCATGATAATTTAACAAATGAAGACATTATTTCTTCTCTGTAACAAGGGAAGGAACAACACATAAGGCTTACAATATGGTAGTAGATACTCAGACTCCCTGAGCACATCATTAAATATTATTTTAAAACTCAAGGAAAAATACGAAAGCTAAATTTCTACTAGAGGGCAATACGCAGTTCATTCCTCATAGATATTAACAATGTCATGTTTTTCATTCCCTCCTTCATCTACTCCGTGTCTTACAAAAATCTTATATTAAATTTTATACTCTTATCACCTTTTTAGTTCCCCGTCGTTGTATCCATTTCCACTGCACGAAGCCGTATACGATCACGGTGTCCTCACTCTACTTTGTTGGTCGCCGTATACGCACTATATCGCCTACGGTAATAATTTACGACTACGAACAGCTTTAAGTTGATATATTTTTAACAACCCAGCCCTCGACATCTCGAAGAAGTGACAGCCCGCGTAAACATTTTGTTTTGCCCAAACATCGGCAATTAGACTCCTAACTTCAAATGGTGTCCAAATATTTATCCTTTGCCGAATTTATTTAGAAATGGTATTGCGCAACCTGTCCCAAAGATTCAAAAATTTTCCAAAAACGTTTATGTAAATATTCACGTAAGCTAACGCTTATTTGGAAAAATGTGGAGTGAATTTGTTAAATGAATTAGCTTTCGAAAGTAGCACAAAACTAGCTAAATTTCCCCGAATGGTGTTACAACCTCATAGTAAGTTTATTTAAGTTAGGTGTGCTAGCACATACATTTTAAAAGAGAACGTGGATGAGGCAATTTGAATCACGATAGTAGGGGTAAGGTTTTGCATGAAAATTGTAGGAGGATGAAATGCGGAGAGATATATAAGCGCTTTAGATAAAAAAGTGCAAGGAAAGAAGGATATCCACAGTGGGTTTTAATGCAATATTTAAATTAACGCCAATTACAAAATCGTGGCTTGGTTGAAATTTTAGGCTGGCTGTCTTGTTGAGGGAGGTAACCGAAAACTATCGTCATTAGCGCTATTGAGGACAGGTGGGTACGTTGGTAAGGGGTGAATACCTGGAGATAGCAGGAAGGGTGGAGGGAAACCCGGCGTCAAAATTAACCTATTCATTACGAAGGGCGCCAAGGAGACCACGGTTACCGGTCCCAACCGTCGATTGGGGTACTACACTTGAAGGGCGCTCCACGTGTCACCCAAGACGGGGTCGGGATTCCAATGAAATATCACCGCAACGGTCGGGATTCGAATCCGGGCCCTTCGGACGCCATCATATTAACACGATTCCTGGTAGAATTCTATTCTGTAGAAGGACTGTAGAGGTATGTTTCCTAGGTAGCCAAGCAACAGCTTGAGATTCAGTTGGAATATGCAATTTGCCAATATTATGTTATGTGTGTTATTTATATTGCTATGGTGGTTATTGATTAGTTACATAAACAAGTTTCTGTTGAATTGTCTGTCTTTGGAAGAAAAGTGTATTTCCGCAGTGGAATTTTTCTTAAGAAAAAGGGAAATACTCCTACATTGTGAGTTCTTAATTTGGACCACAACTCACTTGGATAAATCAAATGCTAACAGTTTCTAAGGTCCCGAGGTCTTGCCCCTACGGATTTACAAAATATGGAATTACTGAGAAGCACCTCATGTTCACGAGAAAATCTGATAGGTGGTATTTAAAACTGACTCTACATATATAAATTTACGCCGCGGATTTCAGTGTCATGCAAGCTATTCCAAATCCTATAAAGTCGAGATTTGAGTTGATGACTGAGGTGCATGTATTTACAGAAAGTCCATTATGAGAATTCATAACGTGAAGGCATTTTTTTCTAAAAAAACAACCATCCTGACGGAAAGACTCGCATAAACGTCTAAGCCTTAAATGACGACGAACTTGATGGATCGACTTTCATATGGTCGAGAATAACTAAAAACGGGAAAAGTCAGAAATAGTTTACATCATTTTGGGCCACAATAATATATATACTTTTAAGATGCAACCACGTCTAACTTGACTGATACTTTTCTCTGAGGAAGAGAGTATCTAGACGTATAATCCACACCCTCAGACACAATGATTTCGCATGGAGCATTAGCGAGTCCCGCGTGGAAGACCTAGAGGGATGTTGGTCGGGCGAAACGGGGCAGAAAACAGAACTATCAGGGCATCAAAGAATTACTAGCAGGGAACGATTGAGGACTGTAGCCATCCAATCTTAGGATTGAATGACTTATGATGCAAAAATGATATAGCATAATATTTTTTTTAAATACAGCTATCATATGCATCCCTCTAAATTGATTAGCTGTAGACAAATTTTTTAAAATTGCTCCGGTTTGCAATTGCTAAGATTATCCAGACTCGCTCAAAACTAATTACCTTTCAATATCTTTTTAAATAGTTCACATTATATCCATTCGGCAAATAACAACGGCTTTATAAAGAAGCTCACCTTTACATTCATGCAGCCATGCCTCTGAAAATCCAGGATGAATATAGGAGGACAGCGGCGGGTACAGGCACGTATTTAGTCCACGGAATTGCGATCCATGAGATACGCCGAAAAAAAAAGAACACGGAGTAAGTACTTGATTATAACTTGTGGTCGTAGACACGGACAGATCTCTTACTCTAATAAAATGAAGCTCTGAGGGTTCGGTTCCTTTTGTAAACGAGACAAAAGCAAGAAGGGAGAGGGATGGACGGTATAAATCGTTGAGAAGTTAAGGAATGCAGAATTCGTTTTCCCTCAAATCTTTCTTTTAAAAGTCGCGCATCAGTGAATAACTCTTAGCAAAATTACTGGTACATCTTCCTCTCCCTCTACCCTCCTTCTCACTCCAAACTCAATCACAAAAGGGATACCGCCCACCTAAAACGGATCTGATTAACGTTTGAGAAATTTCCAGAATGTCCGTTCTCACTGGCCCCTCTCGAGAATGGTCGGCTGGTCATTTTTATCCGGATATTTTTTCGCTGGGTGAAATCGCAGGGCCTTCCTCTCCCTATTGCTACTCCCCAGCCGGCCACTCTTGAGTGTTTAATTCCTTTGGTAACCATCGCCACCCACCCTTTCCCGACCCTCCCAACGCGGCCGCACACTCCCAACCTTTGACCCGCCAATGAGATGATAGGTGGATTTGAGGGGATGGGAATGAGCCCAGCATCAAAAGACCTTCGTTTTGAACCCCCATCCTCTCTCTCTCTTGGGCCGGCCGGCTCGTTGGAAAAGGGGAAAGGGGGCAGGGGGAGGTAAAAGGTGGAGTAGGGGGTGGAGCTGCCCCGAAACACTCGCTAAATTAATTCCCATTGGCTCTTAACTCATTTGCCGCTGCTTCTCTACACTCTCAGGGCTTATCGTTTCCCCGTTTGGGCCCGCGCTATGCTCGCTCGCAGACAGACAGACAGGACTACACCATTCTCTCGTCCTTCCCTTTGTCCTTGTGACCGTTCGGGAAGAAATATACAGTGAGAGAAGGACTATGAGATTGGGAGAGGGGAGGGAGAGAATTCGAGAGGAGATAGATAGGAGCAGATAGATGGAGAGGGATTTATACTCTCTCTCTCTCTTGAGTCCCCCCCCCCGAGTCTTTGTCCGTAGAAAGGAGGGGGGATATACACTCAACAGAGGGCAGGCAATCACTTGTCAATTCGCATTATCGCTCGGGCAACGTGGGAGTTCCATCGGCGTCTCTCGCATTCGCTCGCTCACTCACCCCGTGGCCATTTGCCATTTTGACGCAGTACCAGAGGAGGAGGAACTTTAATGATATAATGGGGACGGACCTCAAACGTAGTGGCCAGTGCTCCGGCGGAATTTTCATAATTTCTGCTACGATCCTTATCCCCCTACACAACATGGTCGGAAATTAAAACTTCTGCCACTAAATGTGAATCGCAGAGGGAATAATGGAACGCAATCTCTTGTTTCGAGAGATTGTGAGAACTAGAATCGTATTTTCACAAAGTCAAATGACATATTCACAGCGGATTTGCATTCTCCAGTCCACCAATCAGAACAGGATCGGATTTACAGAGCTTTTTTCCTTTGGGAAGTCATAAAAGGCTAAACAGTAATCTGCAGAGCTTATTTAGTTTCTCATTTCCACCAATGCTTATTTTATAAAAATTAGACATTATTTATCTTTGATTCCTCAATTCTATGCGAATAGACGATGATTCAGCAGAGGGCGCTGCAGTGCCACCCTTGACCCCGAAGTTCAAAACTTACTTCGTATTATTGAAGAAATTTGAACGTAAATAATGGATCATTAAATGGCAAGCCACCAATCGTGTCTGAAAAATGCAGTTGATGGAAGATATTAAGCTGGCATACAATATTCCAATGGAATGCCTATATTTACTCTAGTGTACTACATTGAATGATTTATGAAAAGTAGTGAAAAAGGGCCCCCTGGATTTCCTTGCGAATTGGTTGTAGGAGTTCTTGGGTTTCCGCCAGAGACTCAGGGTGAATTAACACCGACATTTTGACGGCCGAGACTGACTTGAAGATGACAGCAGTTTTGGCCGTCAAAACTTCGGCGATAATCAACCCTGAGACCCAGTAGTAGACCGAGAACGCTTCCTGAAAAATCAGGAGATTTCCATCGTCTTATAAAATATACTTTCGCACAAAATCACAACTGAGATAATCAGAACGTTGAATTCGCCCAGGATTGAGTCAAATGCATAGAGTCACATATGTCGAATAGGACTGATCAGATTCCTTAGAAATTGAAAGTATAAGTTTCCTGACACGCCACGCTCATAGAAAATAGTATCAAAATAATTTTTTTTAATCTCTGAAATCCACCTAATAGGTGTTGTCTCAAAAGTGCTTTCACTCTCACTTCCACTCTCCCAGCCATAGACGATGACTCGATAATTTCGATCGATGAAGCTGCGATAAAGCTCTTCGTGTTAACGCATTGTGGGCACAGAAATTACTCTCTATTTTTTCTCAAAGTGATTTCGGTGCCAACGTATCAAAATGGTAATATAGCCCGATCACAATCCGATAGCATCGACGGCAACGTCTGCGGTAATTCAACGTTCTGCACTGCATTCTGCCTCATTCCGCGATAACGATCACAATTTCGACGGATCGACAAAAAACGACCTTCCTTCGCATGCGAAGAAATACCCTTCCCCTTTTACTCCCTCGTCCTACGTCTCCCTATTCCCTTAAGGGCCATCGTGTGCTCACCCCCGTTTGCTGCTCGGCGCCGTCCGCACCCACGCCTCTGACCCATATCGCATGCGGAAGCCACGGAATATATCCTCCCACTTCCTCCTTCAACCTCGCCCTTCTACCCACCGCCACAAGAATAGTACACCATCCCCCAAGAGACCAATGGTCAGCCGGGGAGCCAGGAACGGTTCAGCGCAGATAAGGACATTAAATCCCTCCTTCTTTTAACAAGAAGTTTTTCAATCCCGTGTCGAATCTGTGCTAGGAATCTTATTCAAGGAATCCTGTCGAAGAACCAGAGAGCGTCAGTGTAACGCATAAAAATGCTTTCTTTTTCAATTTCCTATAGTATTCTCATTCTTTTTTATTGAACCAGATGTTTGAAGTCTTAAGCTACATTTTTATGGTGCACTAAAAAAAAACAAGTGTCACGCAATGGAAACATTCAAGTTCCTCAAGCTTTCTAATGAAGGGTGGAAGTAAATGAAATAAGCGACTGATTAGGACCATGCTACTTAGAAAGAAGATACCTAGGCCTTTTCCATGAATTAAAGAATGAAATAAGTTAACTCAGGGCATTATAAAGATCTATCCTGAGAATGTACAACTGTTAAGAAATATGTGCATAATATTTTTAAAATGATTGTCTCATTTTCTTCCACCTAACGTTGCCACTAGGCTATATACCTGGCCGTGACAAAATTTGATTAAATAAATAACTAAAATTCCTGTATCTTTCATTTCAGCAAGTTTACAATTAATCAAGTTCTTCAATTCTAAATTAATCAGTTCCATGTCAGTATTTCAGTTCCACTTGGGAGCCCTGTAAAAGAATATTACGACGTCAAAATGAGAGTTCACGCTTCTAAATAATGTCTATTTTCATTTATAGCATTGCTTTCGGACACACTGAAACTGATGTTGAAATCTAAAGTAGCTGTTTCTGGTGCGCTCTAAAATAAATGGTCTCAGAAAAATAAAAGAAGATGATAATTTATCTTTCTCTTGACAATTGTCATTGTGAGTAAATTAAATAAGTAGCATATAAGATCACTTTATCCTTCATTAATTTACGATGATTTATTTCAAACCTGTAGGTATTAGTGCCAGAAATAAATTTATTAACCATGATGCAGTACCTACGTTTACTTTACCAAGAGTAGTTTACATTGTCAATTCGTTCCTTCAGCATTCATGGCACTCTTGTACGGTTTAATTGAACCTGATTTTGAAGACGTTTTTAATGAAGATCATCAAGTCATGAACAAACCTCATTATTATACCCTTAAGAATTAATATTTCGTATGTTGTGCCCAAGCCAAAATTTCGTTATAAAACGGTGTTTTCTCAAAAGGGGCCTTAGGCATTTAAATTATTATCACCAGCCTTAATACATATCGCTAAAAATATCTTTTTAAAGTACCTATGTAAAACTAGGCCTATTAACCACGGATATTTTAACTTAGTCTTTTCCTATAAATATTATATTTGTGGTCAATGCATTAGTGCATTTCATTTTTTACTGTTATTTCATCCACTTAAAAAACACACATATTCGCTAGTATTGTGATATTTTCTGAAGGTGATCCCATCTATAGCCCTTAGGGGTCACATATAGCACCTTTGCTTGGTTTTATTTGTATTTTTAATCGTATTTACATGTTTAAAGGGCAATAAATGTTAGTCTTCTAATCGAACTACGCCCAAATATGTTTTGAATTTAATTCCACCAATCTCCCGAAATGATAAATGCTTATCTAATACCCACACGCATTTTTCGCCGCATTCAATTCTTCCTTCCTTAATCCTTTGTTCCCATTCCCGTATTCCAGGGGAATAAAGACCGTATCAGAAGGCGCCCATCGCTCACCAGGGCATCTTCGCCACCCTTCCCTCCCCAACAATTCTCTCACCCTCCACCCATTCCAATTCTTTTTATCTCCTCTTTTGACCTCCGCCACCTTCCCGCGCCCCACCCCGCCACCATCCTTTACCCTTAGCCCACCGTAGAATTTCCCTACGGTCAGTGGTTACCAATCTCCTTCTTCGGACTGGCGTGGCTTAGGACAGAGGGATGGGATGGCGGGCAGGAAGGAAGGAAGGGGTGGACTTACATGGGGGAGAGGGGAAGAGGTAGATATGTAGAGAAAAGAAGACAGGGGTTCTCAGGAGGGAGAGAACCGAGGGTAGTAGCAGTGAGATAGTCGAGGTGGTGGTAGAGGAAAATCCATCCCCGCCTTCTTCTTAGAGAGAGGAGAGAACCCTTCTCAAGAGTCCTTCGGACCATCCCTCCTTACTCCTCGCGAGACGTCTTAGCCCTTCTCCTCCTTCAACGGCCGCTTTTTTCTTACCATCCCCCTTAGCCCCTTATTCCTTGGGAAGAGACCCATATTAAATGGGAGCAGGGAAAAGTTCTGACATTTTATTCAAGCAGGAGAGGAGGTGAACTGGGCTTTATTGCAGAGTCTGCCACCTTTCGGGGAGTCTAAGAAGAGAGGGGAGGAGAGGGTGGTGAGTGGGCCGGGTACCCTGCAATGGAAGCCGGTGAAAAGGGGTGGCCATTGTTGGGGGAGGGAGATGGTGGGAAGGGTGAAGGGTCACGGGACCGACCACGGCCCTGCCAATCCACCTTCATCATACAAACGAAGAATATAAGTATATATCTTACGACACACACCGAATGCCCTTATCTCTCCGTCTTCCGCAGCCAGGATTTCTTAAGAAAGATCCTACATCTCCTGAGATATAGCCTCCTACCTATTCATATGCATTTTCTGGCATTTTCACAACCATAAACCTTACATACGAAGAAAACCTTTCCATCATACTCTCCCATTGTGGGCATTGGTGGTGGCCATTGAGTCTGCTTTCAATAATTATTGGCCAAATTAATAATCCCAGACCTAACATGATAATTTCAAAAACATAAATCATCAGGGTCACCCAGTTGGGTAAGCATCTAACCGAATCTTCCAAGTTTTGGGTGTGGATAATGAAGATTGCGTTGTGATGTGGTGAAGGAGTTCAGGTAACTATTCCAGAATTTATACCGGAAAAATCAATGGTACACTGGTCCCAGCATATTCCAATAATGAAATGTAATTGAGATGCAATTACGGATAACGGGGATTTTTCGTTGTCATATAGGGATAACAGATTGCATGTACCAGTAATGACATGATGGTACTAGTAGTTATGGAGATACATCATAGCATAGAATCCATAGCTAATGCAAATAATTCATTGTTTCATAGATAAGTTTAAACGGAAAACGCAGGAACACAAAATGCAATTCAATAAAATTAACTTAAGACTAATCATATATGGCCTTTCATAATGTGAGCGGGTACCTTAAAAATCCTACAGTCACAGAAATTCCACCAAATTGTGGATCTAAGCAGTTGAATCATTCGCTAACACTATTCACCAAACTGCGATAACAGATTTCGCAAATTCTTTAACGAAAATATCTACAACCGTTTCCATTGAAGAGATAAACACGCCGCAGCAGCCACCTCACAGCCCGAATTCCAATGATTCTCCGAAATATGATTCAGATTCACAGCGCGCATCCGGCGAGAATATTATTCAAGAAACGCGACAGTTCCGCGGCCCACAAAACAACCAAAGTGGCACGTCCAATGCCTCCAGAGCCTAATCCAATTTTACCCTCGGACGTGACACAGTACAAAGATATCCGGAATGAAACCACTTAGCCAAAGCAGTTGCTTTCAGCCAGTCTGGGGGAGGCAAAAAAGACCCCTTTCGGTTCATCCCATTCCTCGACTCGCATCATTCCCACTTATGACAGAAATACCCCCAGCGCGGCGTTCCCTCCTGCGGCATTCGCTTTCGCTTGCCATCTCCATCCAACCCTCACTCTTCTCCTTCAATCATTCCCTTCCCTCTCTTTGTTCTTCCGCCTCACAACACTCCCCTTTTCGTCTCCTCTTGCCCTATTGGTTCTCACGAAGTAAGGTTTTTTTAAAGGTCTCCAATCCGCATATCTGCCTTGCATTACCCTGCCCGCTTACCACCATCAAAAAACCCTCTTATTTTAACTCTACCCTAGCCCCTAGGCTCTACCCAGGTCTATCTAGCAATTCTTATTCCCACACATTCTCCCCATTCTCTTCCTCTAATCCTTACACGACCACGTTCTATTTTACTCTTCTAGACGTCCCTTACAGGATTTCCATGCTCCTCTACATATATACATACGTACGTATATATTCTCCCCTTTGAGTCTCCTTCGCCCCCTATCGTCCCGTGGCCAGAAATCCTTCCCGACACAAGCAAGGCCCTTAAACAGCGTCCGGCCACTTGAGCGCCGGGTCTCTGCACCACCAACAAGCGCGGCAGCGGGAGGAGCAAGGCAGCAGCGGGCCCCGCAGACCAATTGCACAACCCTCCTCCTCTTCTCAGCCACTTCAATGTTCGCGGGTCCATAAAGGATTCTCGTAATCGAAATTTCACTGTGTCCGAGCGGCAAACTCAACACTCGCCGGCCACCCCTTCTTGTGTATCTCCGGCGACGCCAGCCGTCCGGTCCCTTCGCTACAAACCCTCTCCTCTCGCCGCCTCGTCCAACCCTCCACCTCTAACCACCCCCCAAAAAACTCGCCCCCTCCGACTCACGAGGACGTTCCCTTTCACTCTACCCTCTTTCTCATGCAAACCCTTTTATATTCGTCTTTATCTCCGCCAGCTCACCAAGGGGTCCTTTTATTCTCCAGAAAGTAAAAAGGAGGGACTCCTTTCTTTTTTTTATAAATTGCTTGCGCTACTCTTCCTTTCTCGTCTTTTTTATTTTTAAAACCATTTCCCGTCTTACTTCAATCACTTGAACCAACCAAATCTCCTCGTGATCCGTCGGCCGTTTCGTTAATTCTTTCTTGCGCGCCGCACTCCTCGAGGAGTCGTTCTTTCCCTTGTGCCGACGAACTGTACGACCTTTCCTTGGCTCGGAGTTCGTCTCCGAGGGTACTTGTGCGCTGTGCGCCGTGTGTGTGCACGATCCTGTGATTCAAGCGAGTGTAATCTTTCGGAAAGTCTAGGAGAATGGTTGCACCACTGCGATCCAGAACTTGATGCACAACATGAAATTCTGTCAGATTAATTCAAGATACACTTAGTAATATTAAGTTGTACATATTTGTTTTCTCGAGAAAGTCTGGTATCCCCAGAACTGTATACGTACAACGCGCCGCTCTGTACAGTGGGGTTCAATTTTAATTGAAGATTAATCCAAATTGCCAAAATAAGCAAAGGAATTTTGATTCCTATGCATGCATTTCGGTTATGCAGGTGACTATCGACAGGGAAAGTTTAAATCTCGTAAAGACGCACGTATTTCACGTGTGAAATGCAGGAATTAAATATGATACTATCGCGTTATATCAAGACTGTGCAACATGACTCAGTCTCGAGAATCTACGAGTGTGTTATGAACCACTAAAATTTACTAGCTAAACCCTGATTTTCCCTCAAATAATAAATCACTGTAGTTCCTTTGTATTGCATGAGCTCCTAATTACCATGTATAGGTTTCCTCTATACATTCGGCGACTCTTGAATACAAAACTAATAAACGAGCGCTTCCAACCTTGAGCGAGAATTACAAAGGGTAATGATATTCATCTACATGGAATTCGTTCCTAAATCTAACCTACCTTTTCTGAGCGAGTGAAAAAAATATACACTAAAATGGTTTTACTTCGCCTGTAGCAGCAAGTAATTTGGAACAATGATCTATATCCAATATTTAAAGCAAACAGATATGCAAGCACATGCATTATCTAGAGCGTACGTATGCACTGAATTCATTACTGCAATAAATACATTATCCAATTTTAAAGTATTTTCTTCCTTTCCCTTTTCAGATCCTTTTTACCTATTGCTTAGGTAAGGGTGCTCCTTGGCAGTGTTTAATGGCATAAAATGTTGATGCCACACTGATTGAAGATAAAATGCTAAAAACTACTATAAATCCATAAGTGTCACTCTTCACCACTCACAAGTAAATTTGTATTTGGAATCACAAATTGACTTCAGACCCATTAGGTATCCTAAGCAGTATTTGTTACGATTATATCCACCAAAACTATTATGTCATACACATTACCCATTACTATTACTATTACAAATTATACCATCGTTCATTTTTAACCGTTCTACAAAGTCAGACCTTTCCATTAATTCTTAATTTCCTCTTTGTATTTCAGTTCATCCAATATTCACTCTGGATCCCAGTCTCCTGGAACGTGGTGGAAAGTTTGAGAATGCCAGGCGGTTGGATCGGAGGGAAGGCAAGGCCCCTTACGAGGAGGCCGGGGAATATCGGCGGCGTTGGCTGGGCTCTCTGCCCGCAGGCGATGATCACTCGGGGGATGGGAAGTTATGAGGAGAACCGTTCGGGGGAGAGAATAGTTGCGGGTGGTTGGTTTTCATGGCGATGAGGTGCCCGAAGGCAAAGGAGGAGCGTAAAAGTTCGGTTTTTAAGCGAGGAACGAAAGCATTTCCGGATATGAATGCGGACGCAATGCAGTCTATAATAAACGGAGAGAGAGAGAAGGGGTATTCATAAAATTCAAAGGTTCCGGTGAATATTTTCATCAAATTCAAGATTCTTATCAAGCTTAAAACCAAAGAGGCACAGGGTGATTATCCTTTAAGGATGAAGAGGTTTATAATATGCTATGAATGAATTTGAAAAAGTCTTTCCGCATTTGGATCACTCTTTAATGACCTGTACACAAAATAGAACGAGCTCACAACACTAAGGGTGCTTTAATGTCCTGATTTAATTATTTTTGTTTTTTTTTGGGTAAATATTTCTCCGCTTCCTGATTCTGGATTTCCTAAACATTTTATGCATTATACATAAGCATTTTATCATAATAAATATTACAAATTACCTAGGATAAAGTGGCTTAAATGCGTTTATTATTCATAGTTATCATACCTCATATACTTTCAGTAAAGCGCCAGATGGGTTCATATTAGGATGTAGAACAAAGAGTGCAAACAAGTACCTTTCAATGGAAGTAGAATTTAGCCTTACTCGCTAAAAAAGGTCACACCCCACTTACTGTCCGCCACTTGTAGACAGCACCAGCGAGTACTCATCCAAATTCGATCCGAGTCTAATGTGATCTTGTGGAATCATGCGGGAACCGATGTTTCCAACAAGATAAGCCTAAGGTAGAACTTAACATTTTGTTGGACTTACGGCTAAGCATTGCACTTGTCATATTCATTCCTTGATTTCCTTATTATAATAATTATTGAGTAACGCCTGGACCATGACAAGTATGAGGTACAGCGTTCAAGTTTCAAAGAATTATAGAAAAGAATAATTAAGAATTATAGAAATACATATAAAGTGAATAATGTATTGTAAAATCTTAAAACAAATTATTCTTAAGTCGGGAATTCAAAAAGTATTGGCCATGCTAGAAAGACATTAAGCAAGCAGTCGACTCCCAGCTAAAATACCTACATAAATTTGGGCCTTTTGCAATGCAAAAATGTGTAAATTTTATCAATTTTTGCATTCATTCACTACCATGTACCTTTCAGCCAACCCAAAGTTTATATTAATGTATATATGATGCGAAGGAATACTTCTATACCAAGTCTCACGGCAGCTTGCACATGTTAAGGCTTTTATAAAAGACGAAGTATTTCATTACTATTGCAAATAGAAAGAGGTTAATTGGGAAAGTGACCGACATCTGAAGTCATACGCAGAATAAAAAATACGTACGTAGGGTGACAAGGGATTGATTTTAATTGGTAATGGAGGTAGGGCAGAGATAAATCTGACGTCTATATTTTTTTTCTTTGACAAAAGTCCTCAGAGAATCCGCAGTATTGCGGAAGACGGAAGGAGTACAACACTTGACGTACCTACTCTCCAAACAGCACCCAAGTAAGAATCGGAATTCCCATGAAAACTCTCAAAGTCGGTGTTTAAATCCGAGTCCTCGGGATAGAAAGTTAGTACCCTATAGAGGCCAAGCCTACCAAATTCCAAAAACACTTAAAGATAACGAAGCCAAATTTGCGCATTAGCTTCGTGAATCCCCAAAATCTATCTAAGCCAAACACTAGCTTCAGAGAGTTCCTAAGCAAAGGTATGGGAGGAGGATGGGGTGGATTTGAGAGAGATGTACATGCACACAAGGGTAAGTCTTTGGCCTTATCATTCTCCACGACGAAGGAGGATATCGAAAGTGAAATGGCAACGTCAAATTGCGAAGACAACCGAGGAATCCAAAAGGGGAATTGTGGGGCGGGGGGGGGGAGTGAGAGGGTGGGTTGCCGGAACGGGGAGAAGAAGCCAGAGCAGAGGTCCGGTCGCTTCCAGCCTCCTTAGCATCCATCTCCAGTTCACCTCCCCCACCCTCCCATTTCCATCTCATTCTTCCCTTAGTCCACCCAACTACAAAGTGTCCATTCATGTGAAATTATCTCGGGAGGCGAATGTCCAGGGAAGGAGGAGTTTTGCGGGGATTCGGAGGAAGGGGCTTGGGGGGAGGTTAGCTGGAGGGAGAGAATAGGGTGGAAGATGAGATAGGGTGTTGAGGGGATGGGGTGGAGTAGAAGGAGGTATGGCAGTGGTTGCACTGGAATAGGGGGGCTTTGGAAAGGGGTAAAGGGGGAGATAGGGGAGGGGGGATTCTTCGGATAGGGAAGGAGGAAATGTGAGCAGTGGTGCGTAAAAGATGAAAGAAAGGGGGAGTGAAAGGAATTGTATGGATGGGATATATTAGGAAAAGGTCGATTTTGCATGGTCGGGGGTAAAACTCGTAACGGGATTGCACAGACCAGGCAGATCCCAAGCAGATGAGTCAAACATTCTACGGCAGAGTATGTTCCCTTGAAATATTTTGCATGGCAGCACATTACCACCAATTAGATTACTTACGAACGACAATTTGGTATGGGCTTAAGCCCCGTATTAAAGAACGAAAAAGGAGAATTATCTGCCATTCGATTTAATATGTACCTACTGAGGACAAGGATTTCAATCTCTCGATACAAAACTTATGGCACACATTGGCTATATGGTAGTTCGCTTCAAAAGTTAACCACACAAATTACAGTTTTTAGGGCCAAGACTAAAGCAATTATTTTACATTGATGTCGGAGGTGAGATACCTTATGTTGCCAAATATTGCTCAAATGGTTCCGTTGCGAACAAAAACTAACGAACGTTTTCCTTATGTTAAACTAAGTTCATTTGTCCATATTGGAGGCATCTCTCAGTGAAAATGCAACAAGTAACCACATGGGATACTTAAGGGGCAGAGTGCTTACGATCGCATGGTTCAAAAAATGCCAAATTCATTATATTCTCATAACTAATAGAAAGAGGCAACCATTTAGAGAAGAACAATACATTACAAACGCGACGTACTCAGCGGAATAGGTATCTTTGTTTCATTTGATGTCGTCTACGGTAATAAGCATCAAAATAACGATAATCCTCCGCTGGATTCGGTAGGAAAATGGTAACCTCAGAAGTAACTGCGGTAAGAAATGGACGGAAAGGCTGGAAATGAGTGGGTGACGAGAGGATCTACACAGGGTTCTCTGATAATATCAAGTACAAAAAGTGCGCTCCATTAGTCTGGTTGTACTGCGAGAATTGCAGAGTCAAATAATGAAACATATATAGATATATAGCTGAAAAGTGTTCAATATGTTAAAATAAAGTTAGAGGCGAATGCAGGGGAAGGTAGTTTCAAGTACTGTCTCAGGAATAAGAGCGAATATTTCAAATCATGGATGCTGGTACTTGTATATGGCGAAGAGGAAAATTTTATACAAGTAGGTATATGGTGGAGCGGAAGAAATTAGTAAATCAGCCGGGATACTATTCCTAAAACCATTAATTTATCTTTATTGAGAATGCCACGTACGTAAGGAGGAGGTACAAATGGCATCATCGCATTCATATGCATAACATTCCATTCATTGCTCGATAAGAGTCAGGAGGAAGTTACATAATGAGATTTCATTCAGTAACTTCCAATACTTGCGAAGTCAAGCGGCAGCAGTCAGTATATTGGCGGTCACCGACGCAAAGCGGTTTACAGGACCGAGAGAAACAATATTTCAAGCCCACACGGGGAGTATATCAAAACTTGACGCACGAATTTCCTCGCAAATGACGTCATTTGCATGGCTCGGAAGCGAACCGAAAATGCATACAAGACGTAGATCAGTATTTACGGCACGCATCCCCGAGCAGCGTCCAAACCAACCACACTCTCCCAACTTCCCCTCGGCCCCCACACCACCCCTCGGGCGAATCCCACGGCAACCCTCACCCAGATCCTTCGAGTTGAAAAATTTCATCCCCACATACACCCAAAAGCAACCTCCCCCCTCACGCCCCCCCCCCTTGCGACCTTTCCCCGAAAACTCTTCAAACCAACTACACCCGGACCGTATTTCACCGGATCCGTACACCAGCATTGATATTCCGGGGGCTCGCGACTCTCCAACACACTCTTCCCGGGGACGGGGCGTGTTTGGGCTGGCCCCCGAAAGGGGTGGAAATGGAAGGCCGACGATCGCGATAGGTATTAATACCCCGGAGGAGCACATGTGGACATCCCCATACCTCCGGCTCTAAGCGCCCGGGGAATAGCGCCGAGGAAATCCCCACCGCCGACGCCAGTTTAAATTGATTCCATAAAGGTATTTTTTATTCGCTCGTTTATTTTTTTCGCTTAAAAACCCCAGGGCCGGCGTTCCCGTCCAAAAGCCCACTCTCCATTTCCCTGCACACCACCACCACCTCCCCTTCCATCCAGCTCTCGCTATCCCTCTCTTTAACCCCTTCGCATTTATTTCCTGCCCGACGAAATAAAGCGCCATGCCGCTCCGGGAGTGTTTCTTCCACATGGATCACCATCACCGTGAACGCGATTGCGCAAGGAATTCTGGGAGGTTATCGGGGAGGTGATCCTTGTTTGTTTATTTATTTAATTTTATTCCAACTCTCTATCTCTCTCGCCCTAACCCTTACACTACCGCCCATCTCTCATTCTCGCTTCGTACTTCATCCTCCGTCTGATACCCTCATCATCATGGGTTGGTTGACTGGTAGGTTATTTGGAAGGTGACCGACATCTGGAGTCATGTTAGATCAAGTTAATGAGCTATCAGGCCTCACAAACTAGAGATAGATAAAACCATATTTCTTACAGCCTTAGAATTGAAAGCAATACTTTTGTTATTCCGAAGAAAATTTATGATACACATGACCAAGGTATCAAGGTTGTTCATCATCATCAGGTGAATACACCAGACGAATAAGTCCACAAGCAACACAAATATCACGTGGAGCAACCAAATCATTGATTGCGTTTCAACACGTACACCGAATTCCACAATAATAACCGACTGAGACAAATAATTTTCTGTGGCCGAATCAAGGTTATGTACACACGTATGGTGTACTTATTACCTATGTACTTATTACGGCTATTGGATCTATCATTTTACCAATTTCTAGTTAAGGTAATTTATAGCATTGTGATAGCTTCCGTCTCGTATAGGCATGATTACTTAATATTTTGTCTGCAGCTTAATGCTTGAGTAACACCGATCGCAGTCGCACTGTTTGCAGTATTCCGACTGCTGTGTCAGTCCTGAAGATCACAGATGAAACCTCTTTCCGTGACACTCATTATTCCTTTACTATGATTTCATCAACCGACTAAAGGTACGAATTTGTGTAGTCTTAGATAGTTGCTTCTCGTTATTCAGTGTATCACCTTGTGTCTTGCATATTATAATTTGCTGGTTGATTGGCGAGGCGGCCGAAAACTGAAGTTTTTGCTCCATTAATGATGGATGGTTAGATGGTAAGAGTAGAACTATCTAGGAAATAAAGGTTGGGTCGAGAGAAAACCGTTTCGACATTTGCCAGCATCTAATATTATATGTATATCAGTCCCTACTTCATCCAATACTATGCATCTCAAATTAAGTCGCGAAAACAAAATGCCTCTAAATAAGAGCACGTGCATATTTTTCGTTCGACGAAAGTAGGAATTGTGAGCATTCATCAACACCAATGTCATATTGCCCAAAAATCGATACCAAAGGATTTATTTCACTGTACTTAGAGCACTGACCGGAGGGTACATTAAAAGGATCGCTGGTAGGATATTTGGACTTGCTCTTAACGACATGTGCTAAAGAGGCCCTCAGTTTCATCCTAAAAGTCACAAAAGACACGTCCAATCCTACAAGTCCTCTACACTTGAAGGTCTTGCAACCAAGTAGGAATCGGGATTCCACCGAGAAATCTTTACCACTGTAGGATAAGAACACTCATACTTACTTTATGTATACTGATGTCACCACTAATTTGATCACATCAAAAAATTTACCCTATATTTATTATAATGATTGTATAGCAACTGATTAGATGCTGCGATGTTTTGATATGAAAATAATTGTTTTAGGCGATACGAAGACCGAAGTCCAGACATATTGATTTTCATGTCAAGAGCCCTCAAAAGGCTCAGACTACTTCTAATCAGCTGCTCCTCATTTCATCACTATACCATTTTCTACCATCACTGTATCTACCTTTCAGACACCCTTGATTGGTGACTCATCACCCTGAGAACGGTAGCAGAGTACGCTGCCGAAACGTCAGTCATGGACCCAATTACCCGGATGGAAACCCGAGAAGCCTTCATGCACTGTGTTCTCGGAGGAAGCCTGAAATCTTTTATCAATTCCACTACCTGTTTAAATACAATTTCACTGCATAAACAGGCAATAAGGGCAATCTGCAGAGTCCCTATTCGAACACCTAGCAAACCTCTTGTAACTTCTCTTCAAATTCTAACTCACCACCCTCATCTATTTCTTGTTACTTCTGATTTTCACACTTATCACACTCAACCTAAACATACTATTCATAGTCTACAGTACACCTGCAGTTTCCGTCATAAAGACCCATAGAATTTAATAGCTGTCTACAGCAAGATTACTTCACATTATCACTCAATCACCTCCTAATCTGCGCTTAAGAATAACCTAAAAAATCTGCTGCAGAATAAGAGCTATTATAGGGTTAATGAGTTCCTCAGAGATTTTTTTTTTAATTTTGTACACACTAAGTCTGTTTTTTGTTACGATTTGAATGTGTTTGGAATGATGTGAATGCCATTATTTGCTGGTTATGATGTGTTATTTGATGATTTGACGATATTCATGGTTTGTAAATAACTCACTGTGAAGAAATATATATTATTACCAACTCGATCCCCATTCTGACACAGCCTGCCGACCAAAACCCATGCCGCCCTCCTCTTTGCAAGGGTCTCTCACCATTTCTCGTCCTCCCCCCTTACTCTCCCTTTTTTATTCGCAAGCGAGAGTAGCCACCGTTAAAAAAAACGAAATAAATTGCGCTCTTTCTCGAATAAATTCGCCGCTGGCCCTCCCACACAAGAGTGAATTAAAGGGCTTAAATCATTGATGGAAAGAAGGAAGAAGGGAAAGGAGTCAGAGAGGGGGAGGGGTTACTTCGAGAGAGAGAGAAAAGAAAGATAAAAAAGTGCCTTTTGATGCAAAACTTGGTGAATATAGAAAAGACTCCCACAACACACAAACATCAAAGGCCGCGACCGCTTTGCTCATGTTTCTCAACGTATTACGTGAGATTGACGATTGTATCTTTGGCATATTTAGACCATTACCCAGCTTGAAAGGCGGAAAAAAATTCTCCCGCTAAAAGAACTCATCAAAACATAGGTACGTACGTGGTATAATTTTGGCATTTTACTTCAAGATTAAATCTTCCATTCAGCCGATCGATACGTAGTTGTATATATTCAGCACATGACTTGTGCTGGTGTTTAGCCTTGTTGATATAGAGTTCGTACTTGCTGACTTCGGAAACAAACTTAGGTGATGTACGCACTCATGCTTAAGTTTTTGCAGCGCATGAAAATTATAAGTTAATGTATCTCATGTCATTTTTAAAATAATTTTTATCAGGTGAGCCTTACTCTCACATACCTGACCAACCGTCGATATAGCTGTAGTTTGATCATTTATTTTATCTTGGACAGTCTAGGAAGAATCTCAAGAAGTCTTCAGGCTTAATGTAATTTAACCAAAATATAATTATCCTCGGAAGTCTCATAAGAATTTTAGTTGCGAATACAAGTAAGAACGATACAGTAAAGCGATCTTGCCCAGTTTTTGCACTTATCTCGAGTCGCCCCTGATAGAGGGTAATACCCCCGCACAGTAAATCCCAATCAAGCTATAATATTTAGTACAGAAATGTATTTCTGTCATTTTAATTATGCAGTAATATTAATTGGTTCGCTGTTATGCTTCAAGAGTGCAGTTCAAATTATGCGTTACTGAAATGGCCAATAAGGAATATTTACAGGTCCGGTACGGTCATCACAAAAACTACGTCATTCTGTCATTATAATAGGAAGGAAAACGAAACAATTGCAGGCATATGGCTTGTGATGGGAAATAGAATTTGCCACAGGAACAGCGAGTAGTATCTTAATGAAAAGCCCACTGAGAGTAATATCCGTAAAAATGTATGTATATTAGCTCCTACAATAACATGGAAAAATATTTGACCATTTTAATTAATTTTTCTTCATTCCCTGAACAATTCAAGATTTAAAGACCCACCAAAAAAACTACAACACAGGTAACTAGCCCAATAATTTGCTTATTTTTTTAGTAGCAACAAAAAGTAGAAAAACTTCTTACTCAACCTGTCCTAAAAACATTGGTACTTACAATTAAGCATCTACTTTCTAAAAAGTTTCTTTTCCTGGTTTATTTTTCTATTCTCCCTAATTTAAGAGAAAGATCTCCAGAGTAAGCCGTTTCTTTAGAATTTTACTCCTTCAGGATCAAACACGTAAATTATATGCTCCATGGTGATTGCTACAGAACATTTCGCGGATATGACCGTTAAGATAGCGAATACATTCGACCACTATAAGCAACTAAATTTCGTTGGTACTAATATATTAAAGCATACATGTAACTTAATTTGTAAAATGGTGACCTTATGGAGCATTAATATTACACAATTAGCAGTACAAGTACTTCGGAGAGGATTATAAACCGCTAACCCATCCTAGAGTAAACACACGTGCATTACCCACAGCCATTTACACAATTTATGCATGATTATTTATTATATAGTCACACTTAACCGGAAGTCATCCGCTAGGGGACACGGAAAACAGCATATAACTTTTTTTCAGCTAAAACCCCATCCCGTTTTATTGATTCTTTTTTTACTTAATTGAAGTTAAGCAATGTTGGGCCCGGACTGTGGTTGGATGGGTGACATTCATACCTTCACCGTGGCGCTCTTGTCCCATGTCTGTATGTGGCAGACAGGCATGGGGTTGGTACAATGGACCAAGAAGGTCTATGTTCCCGGACTCCTGTCGAAGGCCCCCCTACAAACAATCTATCTATCTACCTAAATGATTCTTTTCCAACCTACAATCAAAGGTTGAAACCTGCAACAATTGTAAGAAGTTCTTACGTTTTTAGGCTTAATTGTATTATGTTTATTGGACCTGATTTGTGCATCTTTAGCGCCTCAAAGATTTTCCAAATATCTGTAGCGGATTAAGATCAAGTCTTAAAAATTGTATAAATGCGCTTAACCTTTGATGAATCCCAAATAAAATCTGACCATCGTCAAACTTAAGCCACCAATACTATAGTAAAAATCCACTGCGTGTATCCATAAGATTACACTTTACCCTGTGAAAACTATAATACGAAGAACCAGATGTTTTAATTTCTCTAAGTAACTGTCCTTTTTTGGCTTTCCATTTTTTGCCTATTTTTTGAAAGCCCTAGGAAATTAGCCTTCTCTGCAGGACTCTGTGGGGATATATATCCTTGCAATGGATTTTAGAAGCGCGTGCCGGCTCACATTAATCCCATCGAATGGGAAGGGAGGTAAATTTTTTAAATGAGCACTTAAATAAAAAAGGAATGACGAAAAAAATCGTATTCATCGACAGAAAACCCTTAACCCTCCCCCTTTTTCCTACCGTGTCCGCGGCAATATTATAGATTGGGGGACTCCGGCTATTACAGTTTTTTCCAATCAGTAGAGCGCTTAATGGAAGCTCATTAGTTAATGGCCGAGGCCTGCACGCCATTGGGAATATGCTGGAAACTCCCGTGCCACAAAGGAGGAGAGGAGAGTTACACTGCGATGGCCAATGGACGGAATACGTGTGCATGCACTCGTATTTTTTTCCCCGTGAGATGAGCATGAAGAAACGAAAGAAAAACGCCAGGCTGCCAGGTGCCCCCTATAGGAATAGGTGGGGTTAGGGCGGATGGTCAGTGCGAAGGGGGGACTGAAGGGTGAGGGACCCATAGCTAGTTTATGGGGGCGAAAGGAGAGAGGCTTAATTACTTCTCCTGATTAATAAAACCAGGGTTTCGACATGGCTGTCCGTTCGCTTTCCTGGATTTTCCCTTTCTACCGGCTCTCTTCCACCTCGGCATGGTCGGGCGATCACGCGGGGCCCTAAATGCGAAGGGACCACGCCATTCCCATCCAATTGGAATCTCTGAAAATTGGTTCGTGATCCGTTCACCTCTCTCTATCTCTCTCGCTCTCTGGTTCCAGGCGGCGCGCTGGTTTTAGACCATGATTGAAATTAAAGCACGTGAAGCTTTCGGGCCCCTATGGATGTGATGTGTTCCCGGTAATAAGCTCGAAGAAAGATGGGACGAAGATGTCGGGATGAGCGAGTGAGTTTGGCGTGCAATTAAATGGAGAACATGCCTATCACGTGATGGGCGAACAGAAATCACTCCGCGGTGAATGAACGCAAAAGGGCACCGAGAATTCCCTAAATGCCAAGACTATTATAATTGACTTTCTCTCATATCGCTCCAGACAAATGCTTCAAACAAATTCCAATATACCCGACCGTTCAAATGAGTTGCAGTTCATCCTGTGGAATTCCATATTAATTTACTGATAGAAAGACTTGTGTGAGCACCACTAGAGAATCAGAGGCTACACGTTAGACTAAAAATATTTGAAATTTTCAGATAACACAAGCGTCAGAGTGATATGGAGGTCATTATTTTAGACCAAGACTACATCTCTAGAACCGATAGAGGCGAAATAATGGGGTTTTGAACTAAAATTTATATCGTACAATTATAGATTTTATGCATTAGTTGATGATGAGCAGAGTATAAAAAACATAAAACATAGCAAATAAAATTAAGTACTAAATTACTGCCTTAAATTTAAAATATGAAATTAGGTATGAAATCTTTTGCGCCGCGAAACGTTTTTTGATTGGCCACATGACGGACGACGTCACTAGTCATTTCCCAGCAAGCAAGCCATTGCCGCGTACCACTGCAAGAATTGACAGCATATGCTTTAATATTGTTTTTTTTCTGCGTATTTGCAAGAAATATTAACATCTATAAATTTATAGATCATGGAGCAGGAAGATTTCGTTAAAGCTGATTCTGACAATCTACCAGCGTTAGATATTTTCATTCTTCACAAGTTTATAAGAAGAGATGATCGGTTTAACGCTGACAAGAATAGAGCAACAAAAATGAGGACGTAAGTTCGTTTTCCTGAGATTTTATTGCGTATTTCCTTATTACAGCTGTACCTATTTTAACTTTGTTATGTAAAGAGCTATAAAAACAGTTAATAATTTTATTAACTTGCTGGTTATCGTATTTATTTGATGTTCGAAATTCACTCATTAGATCAGATCGAGAAAACTATGGTGATTGTACAATAAAGTGAAGCGGGTGGGAACAGAGTGCATAGAACGAGTTTGCCCTGAGCACAAAATAAGAAGTAAATCCTACAATGTTGCTCTCGTGATGAACGAAAGGGAAGATAGAGTTAAGGAGCTGAACTGCCTTGACTGCCCATAGTGTCCTCTGGTTAGTGTTTGCGTTTGCTAATAGCAATATAAACATTAGCTTTCTTCTGAATTGGTTTGTTTGATTTGTTTAAATACCTTGTTTGGTAACTAATACGCATATAGGACAACGCGGCAGAATTACATGCCAATAAAAAAACAGGAAATGCTAAGTTGCAAATTAATAATAATATTCTTGCTCAGGTCTTAGTGCAGCCACAACAGGGCCAACATGAGTAAACCTTGTCATCATTCCAATTTACTTTTAAGTCTTCTTTTATGAATTGATTTTTTAGACGTAGTATTAAAGTTAAATATGTATCTTAGGCTGACAATGAGATTGCCTTGACATCTCTGGTGAAAACCCACATTTGAGGCGTAATTCCAGCTAAAAACACCAAGTGGTACTTCTGCTGGCTTATAGCTTTTGTTTGTATGCATGACCAAAAATTGCAAGCAATCTTTTTCCACTTTTACAAAATTAGTATTTGTCAGTCACTGCGTGCATTAACTCTGAATGAAAGAAATATCCTCCTTCTCCCTCTTGTTCGTGTTGATTTGTTAGCTTAGGATTATAGTGTTGGACTACCCGCAAGAGATAGTCATATGACACAGGTTAAAGTCCCAATCGAATAGTATATTTTTTCTAAATTTTTGGGCGTATTAGTTCATTATTTACGTTATATAAAGTGACCGCCGACTGTAGGTAGAAGTAGTCGATGTTCTGTCTTCTTGGCAATTAAAAATGTGGGAAACGACTCCATCTTTAGGGCGAATACGTCCACCCATTACTTTATTGTACATATTTTTCTCTCTTTCCTCTCCAGCTGAATGCAAAAGATTAAAAATTAGCATTAAAACATAGATATGATACATTTTCAGGAACGAAATCGACTCATTCACTAACTGTGCTCCAATCATATTTTAACTACTCCGTAAGAACGACGAAATGCTTCACAAGCAATTTCATATAAGCATGAATTGTTCCTAAAGTTTACTAATTGGATGGTAGATTACTAAGTACTTAATTACTTAGTTTTATAAGAAATAGTGCAATTTAATATAAAATTTACTTACGTTGAAGTGATCACCACAGCAAAATAGAACCGAAGAAGGAGACAGAGTCATATCTCTTTGTACGCATTTGAACCAAGATTCTCGTTCTTTCTTATCCTTCGGGACCGTGATCAGGCGAGTTTTTCGATGTCTTTTTACACATCGGTACAAAACACCATTTGTTTTGAGTTACAGAAGCCATAGCTTGTGTAGCTAAAGCGTTTTTTACGGTGCAAGGCCGATGAATAATAACAAAGAGCAACCACACGTAACCACACCAAAGCATCCGCTCTCCGGTATGACTAGTGACGTCATTTCCCATGATTACCCATTCTTGTTGTTTTCGCTCCCGTTCGAAATCATCTACTTTTTTCATTATTTTTTCGCCACAAATACTGTTTCATTCGAGGAAAAAGCTAGTTACCACGTATAAAATGACTTAAAGAATTTTTTAATGTACTTTCTAAAAATTTGTTCATGAGCCCATTAGATAGGTTAGAACCGTAACGTAGAAAAATTGCTTCTCTCCACGTAACATCAATGATAGCAAATAAAGAAAGCGAGACTCGGAGAATACTTCATTATTACATTCACACTCCCCTGCCATACGCCTCTGCGGAGGCTCGCAGGATAGTATTTAGGTGTTGATGTAGAACATTCTCCAGAATCAATTCCCGAACTTTGGAGCACGCACTCGAAAGACATGGTAGTTCACAGGCTCGAGAAGAGAACGGCGGAGGTCTGGAAGGCCACATATATGTATCCCACGTTGTACCCAACTGTTAGGGTAATCGAAGGAAATGAGCCGTTAAGGTCGACAAAAAGAGCGAACCATATTAGAAGAATATAATCTCTAGAAAGAACATCTTTTCATGTTAAGAAAAATAAGGAATAACGAAGGAGAGGGTTGGAAAGATAACACCTCTCATATTCAATTATCTTCTCTATCTGTCAATGTTGCAAAGGTTGGCTATCTTCGTCATTTATTTCATCTTTAGCATGTGAAAAAGATTTAAAACAGCCGCAACTTTAGCGCTATTTTATATGTAATGATATGTATGTGCTTGGATCTACAATAAGCTGAAGGTTACTTTGACGTAGATTTATGAATTATTCGAGTAATAAAAGCATCACTTGAAGCTGAAAATAATATCCATAGACAGTCTAAAACAAGATCATTATCTAATGCTTCAATGCAATACATTTCAAAAACTACATTCTTTCAATCTTATATTTGTTCATGAAATCACCCACCATAGAATTCGCTACGCTATTTCATTTGACAAGTAATAAGTAATGCTTTACTCTTCAACTCTTTTGAACGGTCCCTCAGCCTATTAAAGTACATTAATGGTTAATTTAAAGGATAATGGCGTTTCGTAACAAGGGCACATTGGCATGGGAAAATTTTTCTGACATTTTGACATCGTAATCACTAATTTTAATTCATTCACCCCATTCAATCACTCAATTGACGAGACAGCGAATCAAGCAATTATGTGAAGATAATGGTGCATAATGGTCTTTCATTATTAGCGTGGGGAAAAACAAGGTCGCTGGAGGAAGGATGAACAGGAGGACAAGTGAGGGAAGCAGTGACAGCTGACTTAAAAGCATGAGGGGGAGAAGCAGGGATGTGGCAATTATGAACTATATTCCAATGTAACATGCTCACATCCAATCCCTTGACTATGGGCACCTTATGCGTCAGTGAATCCGAATATTACTATGGCCGGAGGAGATATTTGGGAGGGTAGAAGAGAGTAGGGGAGGCACAAACCTTAAGCCCTATTTATACAAAAACTGACGATGAATTAATGTAATCACTGAAAGTTAAAGATAATATAAAGATTTGAGAGCGCACACGAAAAACATTTTCGTGGAATACACGCCATCTGTTTGAACTTAATGGGTTTACGAAAAATGCTAGGAATATGTCGTCCGCGATTCTATGAAAAATATTTAATGCTTTTGTTTTGTGAATACATGATTGGCAAAAAAATATTTTACTCTACTCTCTTTACGCTATCTTTACATTATGCTCACGAACATTCAACTTATGACTTGCAATGGACAGGAAAAAGCAACAGCAAAAATTGGCTTTAACATTATATTTACGCTGCATAATTAAAATGTAATTAATTCCAGGGCTAATATTCGCTATCGCTCAACAACCCGGATTTTGCACTACGTTGCTCAATGAACCCCGCCGTTGCCGGAAAATCATAGTAAATGCTTAGAAAAAATGACGGATAGTCAGTCTCTTTTTTAATAGATTATGAAAAAACTACTCAGTGCTCACCAAAACAGTTATTATGAACGGTAGACGTATTACCGCCTCCCATACCGATCTTGCTTAGTTCGTTTTAAGTCTCACGACTAACATGACGTCCATCGTAGAGTTTCAGTATACGCTAACGTTAACTTGGCACTAATTTTTTTTCATCAAGTTCACGCAGACAGGAACGGTCCAGACGCCCTATAGTGAAACCCTTGGAAATTTTGAGCTGCGAAAATGACGGAATTATGACATCAGACCCTAGAATAATACACAGAATACCATTGTAGACGTTTTTCGAGGATCTGGCATCACGTCAATCGATAACTGAAGTTAAGTATCGTTGGCTTCGGCTCAAATTCGGATGTATGTCATCCTAATTCTCAGGGCGCTGTTTCCCCTGTCTGAAGTGGCAGACAGAAAGTAAGAAGTGACTTTAGCCGTCGAGGCACGTTAAATTAAGGTTTCATCGCGACCGTGTAGGTCAAAATAAGTACCTATAATGTATTCCACCTCTAGTTGGTATTGCTTAAAAGATACTGCTTCCGCTGCTTTCGCTTCCATTAGAAAAGAAAATTAGGAAAAAAATATGCAGATTATTCCACGAATATGCTTCCACGATACAATTCCACGATGAACATTTTGCCAGCCATTACAGCCGACCGCATAGCCATTTCGGTTGAATTGACGCATATTAACTTCGATTCCTGAAGTTGTGCCAATAAATTGAAAGTTAAGAAGAAATGACGCTCTGGTATATTTTCAATCCTATGATCAGTTTTTGATGAAAATAAAATGTATATCCGATAGGCAAATATTAATTTTCCTATTGTTTCACCCATGTTTGCATTTAGTTACATGTGTGACGTAAGCTGTATTAGATCGGGTTTCAGACTACGATACCGCTAATTTGACGCTAATTTTTTTTCTGCAAACCGAAATTTATCTTCATTTCTTCCACTGATTCCGCTCCTTCCCCATCGTCATCTCATCGGGGCCACCATACCCTCACTCATCCCCGCCCGTCATTGCAAAGTCACTCGCCCGGCCCGTGAGGGGCACAGCAGAGAGAGAGAGAGCAAGAGAACTTATCCCCCCCCATCCGGCATAACCCGGGTTCATCGCCGTACACAAATCCTTAACCATCTCGTCCGACGCCTCTTTTCACCGCGCCAACCCCGATGATCGTGACTTGCACTTACGGCGCATACGCTTCCAAGCAAATCAGTTACCGTGATTATGAACGAGTCAGGCGAAAGGCAGAAATGAAATGAAAATGAATAGGGAATAGGTTGAGAGCGGGACGGTGAGGAGGAGGACGACCCTCCTCATTGTGTTTCTTCTTCTTTCCTTCAAGCCTTTCGTATATCTCTCTCACTCCCTCTCCATTGATCCTTATCGTAATCAATAATCTATTGAGGTTCGTGACTTTAATCATGCCGTCAATAATAAGACGCGGATTGTCCGATGTTTTCAATTTGCGCTTCCCCCTTTTCCTTCTTTTATTCGGCCCCGAGCCTACTCCACCTCCGCGAGGCCCATTCTCCCTGATTTTTTCGAGACGGAGGAGATGTGGAAGGGATGTAATGAGGATCGAGAGCTATTCAGCGTCTTTTTGACGTCCGCTAGTTAATGCATTTAGTTCCTTCTCTTCGCATGTGAAGGCTATACAGTGATGGCTCATTATTTCCGAACGGCGGATATCAGTTGGATTCAGCGTAAAAAAAACTTTTTGATTACTCTTACGCAAGCTCTCTCATAGTGGCCACGAAAATACGAACTCGGATTTAATTTTTTGAAAAAAAAAAAAAAAAAAAAAAAGCTGTAGCTATTTAAAACCCACATAGTAAAAATATCGTAAGAACAAGAGGCGTTCTGAAAGAAAAGAAAAAGATTCATACGACTTAAAGCTAAAGACGATTTATTGTAAAAATAATTATTGAATAAAATGTTTTTTTGCCATAAAAGCGGGGGAAGAACATTTTATGCCTACATTTTCATAAAAGAAGCCTTAAAACTGCTTGACTATTATACTTTTGGTAAAGTGCACTATGATAGCTCAACCTACAAAACACAATAAAACATGCCGAAAAATTATCACATGAAGAATATTAATTTTAATTCAAGAAGTCCTTGCGTAGATTCCTTATCATAAAAAATGCGATACTGGTATCAACTAGAAGTAACATTTGACGAGTTGCGTAAATATATAAAAACGTTTGTCCCTTTTCAACAATTTCAAATGTTCCAAAGTTTTACTGGCAATAATTTTGTCGAAATAGATATTTTTTTTGTCGCCCTTATTACTTATATTGAACCAAATCAGACCATACTTTCTTTCAGGATAACTTTGGTTAACGTACTTATACCCCAATCCAAATGATCCTGAACTACTCTATGTAAGTCGCCCGGATTGGCAAAATGTTTTTTAATCACAACACATAAAGATTCTTTACTACATTTCAGTTTTTTATGCATACAATTAATTAGTTGATTATTACTATTAATTCCTAAACACTCACATTTTCAGAACAAGACCTCTGATTGTAAAAAAATGGTATTAACAAATAAAGAAATAATTTTGAAAATTACTGCGTTTGCATTTTTTAACTGGGTCTAAATTATAGCTCCTGTTATAGTTATCCTGCACGGCGTTATGAATCAAGTGGAGAATTTATGAAGAGCCATTGCCGTGAAACGCAATTACAACAGAGATTCCACCAAGGAAGATAATTTATCTAGGGACAAGTGTGCAATTAAATTACGCATATTTAGATTTATAGGAACGGAAAGGAAAAATAGCAATTGTATCCACTCAAGTGCTAGTTATGTTTTTTCACACTTGTATTAGGACATTGCGCTATACGACGGAAAGACTGAGGTATAGATTAAAATAGGACTACAATTTAGTTTTTTCACTATTCGCGATGAATGCCTGTTCGTTCCTCAAACAAGCAGAGTATGTATATTCTTTGAGAGCTTCTTGTTTCAAATTTCTCATTCGATACTAAATTCAAGGTCTCAAGATCAGAAAAAAAACAGAAATTACCAATACCTGTGACCATAGATATTACAGTGTCCATCTCGTCTGGCACTGCCGTAAAATCAACATAGTGAGTGCTAACAGTGGAACGTTTCTTAGTGAACATGCCAATGGTGAAACTTAGATTCCATTAAAAAAATAATAAAATTATTTCGGAATGAACTTCCACCCTTCTCACCGACATGCACCAAAAAATATTTTTTCGCCCGCCTCCGCCAGCTTTTCACGAAATTAAACGGAAACATAAAGGCAGAAAACTGACGATACACACAAAAATCCATTTTCGCTTCACACAGAGAACCGAAAAACAAATGACTTAGTTGCGTCCTTGCTCGGGGGAAATGAAAACGGTAAACTAGACAGTTTATTATTTAAAAAAAGTCGAAAATAGGCAATCAGCGACAGCATTGACTTTTCGAGAGCGCGATGCGAGAGGAGGGATGGTTGACGTGTGGGCAGGTAAATGGGTTTCGAAAGGACTCCTGAAGGGTGAGAGGGTCACGATAAAATATTGGAAAATAATCGGATTTAATTCAGAGCTCTGAGGGAAAACCTTTCACGAGGCTTGAGAGGCGAGCGTGCAGTAGTCTGGGGGTAGAGGCGAGGCGTGGTTTGGGGAAGTCGGGGAAGGTAGGGTAGGGATGGCCTTTCGAAAACTAAAAGCGTTTATGATAGTCCCCGAAACACCAATCCGAAAACAAACACACACAAAACTCGCTCTCGGAAGGACCCCGAGGAAATGGAAAGTAAGATTGATGATCTCTTTCGCTCGCGTTCAAAACGCGTGCCCGGTTAAACGCGCTGGCGTATGTCACACGTAGTACCTACTCGTCTCCCTACCACCACGACGAGTGTGCCCTGCGCGGAAGCAAGCGAACCGAACGCATTATATGTACGTCTCCCTTTTCCGCGCCAAAAAGGGGAAAGGCCATTGGCTGGGAGAGGTATCCCTATCGTTACGCTCATTCGGACGAAAACAATTAAAGGGCGAAAGCGTGCGTGGTGGAGGGGAGGATTCGACAAGGAACCAAAGAAAAGGGTGGGGCGGTGGGGGCGGGGGGAGATTCACATAACAATGGAATGGTAGGGGGAGGGTAAAGGGTTAAGAGAGAGTGGGGGCGGGGGAAGAGGGAGTGAGGAGGGAAGGGCAATCCTGCGCACACCCGCGGGAAATAGCGCCGCGCAGGAACGGAGCGGTCGAGGAGGAAATTAAATCCGCGAGCGCGGAAGAATAGAACAATGGGGTAACTCCGAGCGCGCACTTCGGCCCGGAAATTATTTACCGTTCCGATAAGGAAGGGAGTGAGGGAAGAGAGAGAGAGAGAGAGGCAAGGATGAAGCGGACGACTCAGGCTATACTCTCCCCATCCCGTCGCTCGGTCGAGTTATTCGTTTGCCAACTCTCCCACACGAGAATTGGGGAGGCTAAACCGGAGGTGCGGAGGGGATGAGAGGGTTAAGCCAGGATGCTAAAACGGAAATTAGGGGGAGTAGGAGAGGGGGGATGGACGAAAAGGAAGGGATGATATTTAACCTCCCCAAGTCAGAGAGATGAGAGAGAGGTTCGAATACATCCACGGCTATAGGACCTTCTTCTGGCTTAATGAACGCACCACTTCCAACCTCCCGACCCGGCGCGGCAGGAGACACCTCCGAGCGCCAGTAATCGGCCGGGTCCTTTGCGCGGAAGAGATGAAGTACCGAATCATTAATGCCCCGGGACCCACCCCAGAAATTTAGCTCGACTAAAATCTCATCCCCCCCTTGTTCCACCCAGGGGCTTCCGCTCTCGCCTCTCCACAAGTCTCTCGCCCACCTTCCCCCCCGCCGCCCCCCTTTTCAAAGTCCTTTCGGAAAACTTCTCCCGGATAAGCGCTGGGTGGCAACCAAAATACGCTGCTTCACTCTCACACTCCCTGTACAAACTCCATTTTAGGCTTAAGAGTTTGGTCAAACCCTCCTCCCATAAATCCTGCTCCTCCTCCGCCCTGTGACCATAAAACGCGTTCAGATGAAGGGAGGCACGGCCCCTGAATACTGATGAAAATTCAGGGCCGGGCGGAGATTTTAAACACTGAGATTTCGGGGGGGGGGGGGGGGGCTGGGCGGGGGGATTATGGGAGAGAGAGGACAAAACATTAATTGGTCTCATTGTGACGTGGAGAGGGAGTTCCTCGAGCATCTAGATCGTTTCACTCCATAAAGCATTCGGCGAATGTAAATTACTCCTCAGGGGGCGTGGCCGGCGTCATTTCGCGGGCGCCACACGGAGAATAGCTAATGAGGTAAATTAATCCGACTAAAACGGAGTCGTATCGGGGAATAACGTCTGCAAATGGAGACCAGAAAATATGTAAGCATGAGAGAATAGGTTCCTTCAGGCTATAGCAATAAATCTCGGCATTAACGAATAGGTTTAGAACGTCTACTATGGTTGTTGGTGATAGTATTTTACTAAATTGTATATTTCCCAAAGCCTTGATGTACGATGAGCATGCGATTGCTATAATCAATTGATAAGATTAAACAATTATAATTTGATGATTAAAATAGGTTTGAAATTTCCAGCTCCTCTTCGTTGTAACTCATTTTAGTAAATTGCGTAAACGTCTTACTTTTTTATTTTTGAAATCAGCATACATTTGGCGGTTTTCGAAATCACCAACGATTAATTAACACTTTTAGGACGATAAAGAGTAGTAATAAAGATTAGTCATGTTGATTGCGATTCCGGGATAAAATGCATTTCTTACTTGCCATATCAGTAATTGATCCATCCTCTTCTTGAACATTTTTCTGCAATACTCTAAATCTCCCCTGAGTTTTGAAATACCTACATAATTAGGTAATATTTTTATTGCTTTACTGACGCCTAAATGACCTCTTGTGAATGCCTATATATAATACCTATACAATAACACAATTAGTTACAAAATATCATTACCTTCTATGTAAATCCATCTTTTATGGGGTGACATGCCGCTAGCAATGAATTGCCTGGAATATCATCAATGAAATTCGTGAAACCCAAGTGTGTACGCATTTGACACTGCTATACCGCAATCAATCGATGCTTAAGTATATACCTACATCTGATATTCAATCAACTTTTTACCTGCCATCGTGCGATTCGTTACGGAGGTCCCGAGCAATTCTTTAAAAACTCCTTGGGAGGCAAAACATGCGTGAGGGGAAAATGGTAGAAAGATGAATCGGATGGTGGCGCTGGATAAGAGCGGAATCAAACGAGAGAGGAGGTTTCGTCGAGGTGTGACGCCCCAACGAGACAGGACCCGTGGCGGCAACAAAGGCGCCCCCAGACGGACGGTTGGGCAGCCGGGGTCAACAAGGGCTTGACTCTCGATTAATCACGCGGCCAGGTGACGAGGGTGGCCCTTATAAAATACGTTTGCGCCCGTGGTTGTGGAGCGAGAGAGGGAAAGGAGACAGGGAGGGCGGAGATGGAGATAGCGTGACGTGGGACGTGAAGTGGTGTCGGGAGATGTGGCAAGTGAAAGGCATCAGGGCGGGATGCTGGGGCAGACAGGAACGCGGCCAGACGTGCTATACTGCCGGTGAGGTATTTTACTGCGGTGCCGAATTTTCGAATTCTTTTTGCCATAAAATGTATGCAAGGGCTAACACGTATTCAGCCATCACTTCATTCAAGTCTGTTCCCCACGAATCCAGTACGTAAGAATCCAAGAAACCATACTATACGACTAACGAAGCATTGGCACCTCAGCATTTCTTCAATATAGATTACAATATTATCGGTATGACTTATCGATGACATCAATATAACCTTCTTAATAGTAGGTGTGGAACTTGCTATTGCATAGCAATGAAGCTTGGATGAGAACAAAAGCAAATAGAAGCTTACATAGCATGTTGAAAAACACAAGGACAGAGAGAATCACCAATTTAGAAGTCTAATTGGAAACATTTTGATCGTAATGACATCCTGAAAACGGAAATGGACGGAGAATGGGAAGAACTACCGAGAAATACCGAGGATGGAAAGCACAGATAAAATTAGGAAAGGTGTTCAGTGAAAAGCTACGAGGGTAAAGCACGATTAGCGGAAAGCAGAATGGAGTGGAGAGCTGCTGAAAATCAATCTTCAGATGCAACGAAACTCCTGTAACTGAAAATTATTGAAGAAGGAGTTTTGGTGCACAGAAATAGATTTGAAACCTTGGAGACCCGTATTACGCAGAGTGCAATTAAATTCCCTCCGAACGGAAGTTCCAACAGCACGAAGTATTTTTCAGTTGAGAGCCTCAAGCGGTACCATATGGAAATCTTACATCATAGGAATAAAAGGTGAAGTTATAACACTACATTTAAAAAAAAATGCATTTTATTGTTTACTTCTATGATTTCGTTAAAATATGAAGCTCCAGCCAACTGATGATTATTTTGAGCAATTAGTAGAGTACTTCCCATTTCCTCACTGAAGTACAATTTGCCTCCGCGATAAATGATGTCTTTATCTAAAGGCCTAATCAAATACGTGACGAGAGAGAAGTAAAATTTTTCCAAGTTAATTTCAGGAATGCTCTGTTTTCCCGAATGATTTTATTTAAGGATAATGTACTGAATTAAACAGTTTCGAGTAAATTAAGTAGAATAGAAGACTAAACAATATCAAATTCTCTTCAAGAACACCACGTAGGAAGGCACGTAGGAGATGCATTGAATTATGAATAATAATGGAATGCCAAGATAAAGCTCCACGCCAAGTTCTCCGTTTTCACGATTGAACTGCTCGCCATACAGTCATACAGTTAGCTCCTGCCAACATAAAATGCATCAATACTTCGTTCCTTATTTGAACATTCTCCGCCAGCACCCTCAGGTTTGTACAGTATTCCTCATCCACTAATCCAATTTTCCAGGATATTCATTCGGCTCTCATATCCCTAATGGGTAGAAGAGTTAGAGTAACTTTCGCATGAATTCCTGGACATGAGGGCATACACGGGAATTAAAACGACGATCCGGCGGCGGCCGAAGATGAGGATAAGGCCTCTTCTTTGGTTCCCGCATGTAATGTAAGAACTACTCTGAGAAACGTAGCCAAGGGTAAGCGGAAAGATATATGGAGAAACATGGGTAATAATAAACTGCGTACGATAAAGTTTGTGATATCGGCGTGGTCCAATTCCGTAAAGAACAATCCTTCTCAGGAAGACGGAATTGCGCGGTTGAGGATAGGGCATTGCACCCCACCGCACTCATACCTCTTCACAAAGAACGGGGCAATAAGCAACGGGGGTGGATTTCATAATCCATTAAATACGATAAATAACTTAAATTAAAAATAAAGATTTTTTATATTTAGCACTGTGCGGTTGGCGGTTACCACCTTCCTAAATCAACACCACTCAAATTACTTATGCTTTCAATTAAAAATGAGTCTAGACATTTTGGCTACAATCTGGTTTTAATTTTTTAATTGTAAAATCTGCAAGTATGCATTACCTGCTTTTGTAGGGAACTGCAAACTAATTGAAGAAAGAGTTTTGAATATTTGGCCCAAATAACTTCCAAGCTGCTAGAGCACCAATAACGCAATTAAGATTCGTTATTACAAAAATGGATATCATTTCACCATCCACAATAATGCCACATGCCTAAGATTAAAAATACGAACGATATGGAAAATAAATAATCTCCATCAAAACATACACAGAGGGAAAAATATGCCCACTACACTAAAATTCCAACGCTCCCTATTTGAAGGCCAAGATAGAGAATAAACGGACCGATTACATAAGATTTCCCCGGAAAGATGTTTTTCTTCTTGTATTGCTTTGGGAATGGGTTATTGGGCCCCCGGTTTTATTAGCATTCCGCCTTCCACTTTCCCAATTATAGTCATCCGAGAAAAAAAAGAAGAATGAAACAGATTGCCCTCCACCCTCCTTCAAAATCACCAGCCGCCTATAGTCCGGTACCACACCCTGACCCAACAATCCTGTTGCCCTGGGTTACCACTCAACCGCCCCCCTCCCCTTTGAACATCTCGAACTCATCAAAAGCCGAAACACGCATATATGCCTTCCAACGCTTTCGACCCACGAGGCTCTGAAATATTCATCTTAACTGCCGGCATATGGACCACCGGCTAATCAAAACCATTTTTCTGGGACCAGGAACGTACATACATATCGGAGTCCGAGGGGAGAGTAGCTTTGGCTGCCACCCACTTGGCACTAATTCCAATTTATTATTTCCCTTCGCCATAGCGGTCACATCCTTTCCTTTCAAGTGGCTTATCTCACATGTTGAAGGTGCTAGAAATCCCATGTTTTTATTTCACCTCTCCAGCGATATTTTTAGAACATAAAAAAGTCCTTCCCATAAATAATGGTGCAAAACAACGGCTATAATAAGAATTCTGCTAATGGAACGAGCATTGAATTCCGTCAAAAGTTATCAAAAATCATTGCCACAGAAAAAGATACGGACAGCACGGGCAACGGATGATTTTCCTGACTCTTCCGGAGCATGGCATTCCAAAGGAAGGATCGCGTGAAATATAGATCAACAAATAAACACGACAGTTGTGATTTTTCAAAGGAAACAATGGTTACCCTATCTCACTGAACAGTGTAGGCTCTTAAAATGTTAGAAATTATCAATATCTTCAATCTACGTAGAAACATTTATTCCAAGCAACTATGCTGGTTTATAAAAACATAATACAGCAGAAAGTGAAACAAGGTTGACTCTGCCAGTGAATAATGAATTAAAGCTCAAGAATGGTGATTTTTAATGGATGGTCCTATTTGCATTTACTTTCTATAACAAGAAATACTGTTCCATAAATATCACATCCATAGAAATCTTAAATTTATAGATATATCGCAAAACCTCTTTCATTATCATTTCCTCATAATTCTATATTCTTACGACGGAATGAAAAAAACAAGACATAAAAATTAGGGAAACAATATGTGGAGTACTTTCACTTATGCGGTAAGAGTGCGTTTTCGTTGAAAGACAAAAAACTATAACAATAGTTCATTTATCATAAATTGTAAACCTTAATGCTTTCCTATTCTACCCTCAATTTTCCGCAGAGACGACGACAAATAACTATGAAAAACGTATTGAATGACTATGTTTACTTACTGTAAGACTCAACTTGATTCTAAGGTTACCGTGGCGTTTTAGTCGTTGAGTAACTTTTGGGCGTTCCTCCACGGAGGGGTGCCAATTAGTGGCAACAGATTCGTCAGCAATCTCACTGTCGTCGTCAGGTCAGAAGTGACCTAAATTGACCTGGAGACGCCAGTAAGGTTGCTGAACACACTCTAGTTACCAACAGGCATCTTCACGCGCAGAAATCCCTGAAAGCCATAACTCACCCGCTATTAGGATTAGAACAAAAAACTCGCTAGAAAGGTTCGCAAAGAAATTCCAGGTATTATAAAGGTCATAAAAGAATTGACCCTTGCCTGCATGAACCAAGGGAGTAGTACCCAACACTGCTATATTTAAATAATTTTAGGAACACATCCGCTCTTTTCTTAAGGCTTAAAAGCGAATGAGTAGAGAAAAAAGGCTAATTTCCACATGCCCAAGATTCTAGAAGCAGCAGCATCATGATCGGCCTTAAAAACTTTTCCCATACCAGGATCTTACGCCCACAATTTTTATCGATACTTCATAAGTACCTTTGACGTTAACGTAATAATGAACATTTTCATCAGTATGGGAATTAGAGAGAAGCTGTCAATTCATTCACTTCTTTCACAATTCACGTCATTGACTTCTTATGACTGTGATCGCGATTAATTTGAAAGGACAAAATTTTATGGGCAAAATTTAACATAGTGTACAATTTGACACTCGTAACCATAAGCAGATATGATGAATAGGAGGAAAATTATAAGGTATAAATCAGGATATTTCAGGAAAGGAAATTTTTACGAAGACGTTAAAAGTATTCTTTTAATCCCATTGGATACAACGGGATTGCAAAAATACAAAGCAAACATGACAAATCGGTTTACAATTTGCTCTCCTACTAACTCATACACGATTTAAATGTCTTCCACTATTATCTTAAGAATGAATGGAAATTAGATTCATATTGTCCAGCACGCATCCAGGTGGTACAAAACGCTTCCGAGAAACTAAATATAAACAATCAAGGGCCATTAATTCCAGAGGACTATCAATGACTCAAAAAAAGGTTTGTCCAAAGGCGAACAAAATTGGGAAAATTTCACAACGTACCTTCGGAACACCACATGTGCTATCGACTGGTACATAATGCCTCAACAGTTAAAAAGATTAAGACGAGAGGGGGGGGGGCAAAGGGACTATTTCACGCAACTTTAGTAAGTGGAGTGCTTAAGATGTGGCCGTTGGTACCTCTGCCGCCTCTGTCCACCCCTCCGGGGCATCCCATCCTCAGAACGAAGGAAGACTCGGAATTATGCCTTTTTCAGATTCTATCCCATTAAAAGAAGTATCGAGACTCTCTTTATCTTAACGTCGGAATCTGAAACAGGTGGAGAGGAACACCCTTCAGGCGGTTATCAATCTTGAAGCCATTTCGTCCTTGTTTTTTGGTCCGTTCTTTCCCTTCCAACAAAAAGGCCGTTCTTGATGATGGTGTGGGTGAGAATGAGATGCGTGGATAAGAACTGAGGAATCTGAATACGATGTGTACCACGGAAAAACAAAAGAATTAAGGATTCCTTAAAAGGATAGAGGTAAGTCGAGGCTCGTTTGAATAATTATAAGTAGCCAATTATATTTAAAGACGTAAAAAATCACCGCTTGTGAAGCATACCTGAATGCTATTTATAATAACAACCCCAGGGGATTTTACGAATAACTCCAGTCGTCTATCGAAATTCCAGATTTTTATCGTTTATTGGAGGGACTTCAAGGATTAGCAATTAATTATTAGGCATGCATGAAGCTATCTATGTATCACCATGACCAACTATAAGGAATCCCTGTAAAGTTGTGCTACACTCTAGTTGCCATTACTCGAGCACCGTAAAAAGTAAAACATATATTTAGTGATGTATAATGGGGTAGCATAATGTTTTATGCATCTGATATACCATCTTGTCCATCATACTCGAAATAAGTTGATGCTAGAAGAAAAAAGAGATATTGCTCGAAGCTTTGGAATGTTTCTCTGAATTCTGAAAAGAGAGTTTTGGCATTTTATAGCTCCGAATAAGCAAAGAATGAATGCTTACAAATACTCAAAGCCATTTTACCATCGAGAACTATCATGCATTCAGATTTCATTAATTGAGCTATAGTATTTCTAAAAAAAGCTATCCTAACATTTCCTGCGTTGATCTCCCATAACTGTCTCCTCTCATTCTACGGAATTGGAAAACAGCCAAGAAACAGGTGAACTAGACTTCTTTTAATTCAAATTTTCACACAAAATAAGTTATACGTGGCTCTTCGAAGGGATAGTTGTCACATGCCCCGAGCAATGAAAATGTGCACAAGCTGTGGCCCATATTTATTAAATAAATGGAACGTACACACATTTTTGAATGGTATTATAATATTTGACGTATTCTACAATTTTCTTCGCAATAAAATCTTGTATGTAAATAACTTATGGAATTTTGAGCCGCGGGGGAAGAAATTATGACCAATTCTACCATTATCAAATGGAGGTCTGGGGAAAAGCTAAGAGTTAAGATCTACTGTCCCATCGTAGAATATTAAACGGCGCTGGATGCCTAAAAAAATGAGCATAGAAGAACTTTTTCGTCCCCATGCGACTTTAAATTACAACATGAGCAGCAGGGATGCATTTAAAATGTTTGATTTTTTACTTATGTTAAATATAAAAGTATTATTATATTTTCTGGTTTAGGGAGGTCAACTCATCACGATAGTTTAATTGATAAAATAAACAACAATCACCTCGTAAGTTAACAGTGAAGCTGATATTTAAATTTTCCCATGGCATAAATGCAAAGTGAAAAAGTCACGAAATAGTTTGGGATTAAAACCTTCACAGAGAGATTTCCAATCATTGCATTAACAAATGATGTGGTACGCCGTCACGCTCACGGGTTTTAAGTTATGCATCGAAGACGGTGAAATTCGCCATGAAAAAACCATTTGACCTGACCGGGATTCGAACCCAGATCTCCCAATTGCCGGTCAAGTCAAATGATTTTTTTCATGGCGAATTTCACCGTCTTCGGTGTATAGCTTCACAGAGAGGTTGATAATTTCTCCATTGATTGGAAGCTTTCTTTGGCTGCATAGGCTTTAAAGGTAAGAAAGGTGAGAACTTCATTGGAGATCAATTTGAGGACCTAAACTCTGTATGGAAGATTAATGACCAAATACGAATCGAACGATTTAGACAGATTTTCATGTTAAAAATTAACCACCTCGTTAGTCTTGCATCCTGGATTGAGGTGGAAGTGAGCAAGACTGTGAGAGAAGGCAAAAGAAAGAGACAGAAGAAGACAAAAGAGGTATGGTTCGAGAGAGGCATTGCCGCGAAGGGTAGATGGAGAAATAAGGTTGAACTAAATGCTTGAAAAAAGGCGGAAGAGTCGAGGAAAGGAAAAACAAAAAGCCCATCGAAGCATGGAAGGGTGAAGAACCAAACCCGAGACGAGGCTTAGTTCGAGGCAAGAAGATTACAAAGAAAAACAGGGAAAAAAGTAAGCATCATCAGAAAAAGCATCTAAATTAATGCTACGGAATTCAATCCCCCTACTCCAACGGCTGAAGCATTTTATAATCTACCATTTCCACAGAGAAAAAATCCTGATTGGAAGAAGGGAAGGGACACATGAGAGAAGTAGAAGGGTGCAGGAGAGGATGGGCTTAGGGTGAAAAGTGAATGTGTAAAGGCGCGGCAACACGATAGCGTTGCTGGAAGTACAAATTATCCACTCAATCCTTATGACATGGACCACTCCTTTGAAATTCGCTAGTTTCCTATCACGAACGAGCGAATCCATGTTCCGTCAAATGCGTACTTGATGCTCCCGGAAAGAGAGAACAGAAGGTGATGCTACGTAAGAAGACGAAAATGGTATCCACTCTTTAAAATATTGATACGTGTGATTCCAAATTACTTATTCAATTTCGCAAAGATTGAAATTTAAATAATAAGAACTTAGAAGTAGCAATTTTCCATAGATAGATATTTTAATGCTTTAATGCAGCGGTTCCCAAACTTTTTCTTACCGCGACCCATTTTAGCCCATACGTTTTAGCCGCGACCCCCTAAAAATAACAAACAATGTGTACATTCAAATGATATTGTTTTTAAAGTAATTACAATCCTCATCTCGCGACCCCTTTCCGAACGGCCCGCGACCCCCCTGGGGGATGCGACCCCCAGTTTGGGAACCGCTGCTTTAATGGAATTAAAATATGTGGAATCTGTGGAAAATTGCTACTTCTAAGTTCTTATTACGTTCATATTCCACAACATCTCGCCTGATTCCTCCATTTTTGTTTGAAATGTAAAAATAGTAATGGGCCATTATTACCTGCCTATCCAATCCAAAGTGTGTCAACCAACAGCATTAACATACACGATAGGAATGTTGAAATGAAGTAATTATGCTCAGATTCATGATTTATTAAGGCTAAATTCCTAAATATGTGAAGTTTATATGATGACTGGACTGAATTATTTCAAGATATCTGTCGTAAAGTAGGAAGTATGAAGAAAATAATTAAAAATTTATAAAAAAGATCATTTAAAATTTACATTGCTTTTATTCTTACCGTACCACTAATTACAAGTCATTCCTAATGAAACAAAAGGATGTTACTAACTTAAACGCAGCAATCTATGTAAATCAAAGCTAAAGCTCATTACTAATCGGTATGCTACAATGTGAACACAAATAAACCAAATACGCGAGGTGGTACAAAGTTAAAAAAAATCCTTCGTATGTTCAAATTCACATTCATTTTAAACGTGTGAGGTAAAATAGCTACAATTATTCAAAATTTTAGGGATGAATGCGCAGAAAAACAGAACGAATCTAATTGCTAAGTCTTGATCACCACCGAAGCTGCCCGAAAAAAATAGATTCTCCTCACCTCAATGATGACTGAATCTTATGGATGAACTAAGTGCAAATGACTATAGGAAATGAAGCTAGGTCACGTATCATGAGGAGAAGGCACATTAGGGTCATGAGGACCGATAACTTTTTTCCATATTCCTATACGATTACCAATTACTTCCCGTTACTTACTAAATCCCGTATTCCGAGAATACTGAGCATACGCCAATCTGTTGGCAAATACACCAAGGCTGTGCTTCGCACTTATTGGATGAAGTGCAACATATACTATTAGCGAGCTCTTAAACCTTTTAAGTAATGTCAAAAATCCTTCAGATTCTATTCAGAAAAATAGGATCACATAAAAAATTGAAAAACTGACACTGATTGAAAAATGATTTATCTTGTCGCTTCTTTTTATTTCTGGTCACAATTTTCATATTTATGCATTAATTATCACCACAATATAAATAAAGAAAACAAGGCTGTCACTCCTTACTGGTGGGTACTGCAATAGCTGACAGCTATGCAGAGAAGAGCTACTAAAGGCATCTTTCGATTTTCAAAACGTTTAAGCAAATTTGGGAGTGAAATTATGTCAGAATAATTCAGCTAAGCAATTATACACATATTAAAAAAATCAACTTTGGCTCTCAAATCAAAATTCTTTCTCTTGCTCCCATGGCCATCTACATCCAAGCTGGGATTTGGCCTCACCCAAAATTGACCTCCATCTTTCTCTGTCTACTGCTTCATCCAATATTCCCCTCAGCTGGTTTATATCCCACTTCACTCTATCCCACCATCTTCGTCTCGGTCTTCCAGGCGGTCTTCTTCCTTCTGGTCTTCCAAGGCCTACCTCTTCTAGTAGTGCACTCTACTCACTTCGCATCACGTGGCCAGCCCATATCATTCTTCTTGTTCTTACGCAAGCTACTACATCATGGTATTTGTAAAGACATTTAATTTTCTTATTATGTTTGATTCTCCACCTCCCGTTTTCGACTGTGGGGCCAAAGACTTTCAAAAGATTTTTTAAATAAAATTTTTTCTTTCTTCCTTCTTGTTCATTATCCATGTTTCTGAACCGTACAATAGCACTGGGCGAATAATTGAACGATATATCATAATTTTTGTCTTTTTTGATATTACTTTTACTCTCTCTTACTATTATATTGATATTACACTCGATACTTATATATACTTGATATTACACTCGAAGTTAAGATCATGATGTATTCATACAATCTTTTATTGGCTAGATTAATCTTGTTTGCTATTTCAGCTTCTTCGCTATTGCTGCTTGATATTATTACGCCAAAGGTATATAAATTGTTCCATTTCCTAAAATTGTGCCCATATACACTTATTGAATCTGCTTGTTGGCGTTCTTTTCCTATGAATTGCATGTATTTTGTCATTTCATCATTTGTTCTTAATCTCACGTGTTCCGTCTCCTGAAGGAAAATTGTTCTTAATTCTTCTGGGTCTTCTTTGTTTTCTGTGAGGAGAGCTACACCATCCACAAATGCGAGTATGTCTATTCTCGATTCTACTTTCATTCCTAAATTGGCCTGTCTTACTTTTTGTAGGGTATATTCCAATGACATGTTAAACAGCATAGGTGATAGCCTATCACCTTGCCTTACCCCCGTTGTGACCTCAAATGCTTCAGACAGCTCTTCATTTATCCTGACTTACATTTAGACCCATTCACAGTCAGCTTAGCAAAATTATCAATTTTTTGGGCATTTTTGAATTTTGTTTTATCGAAAAACATCCTTTGCTGGTTCTAAAAGAGTTTTCTGGAAGGAGTTCCAGTTTTCCTTCATATCTTTGTTTTATTCATCCCCATTTTCAGACATGTTCCTCAGTAATTGAAAAATGTTTTCCAGTTTAGTTTTTCTTTTGTTATTTGCCCATCTGTTAACCATTCCATTGCTAACTTTTATGTATTATTCTCCTCCTGTTTCTTTAAAAATGATATCCTCTTTATCAGTTTGGCCAGCACAAGATGGTGATCTGATCCATATTCCGCTTCTCTTACACTTCCAACTTCACGCAATTAAAATATTAATTTGATGAATGATTTCAGGCTTTCCCGGCAAAGATTTATATCAGGGATCTTTCGGGGTTTGCACCGGGTAGTTAGGTCCATGGCGGCAGACGTTTCGATGCTCGAATCGAGCATCGTCCTCAGGGCAGAGGTGAGTGCCTTGACTGGAAGTGGTCAGTAGGGTATATATTGCTGACCACTTCCAGTCAAGGCACTCACCTCTTCCCTGAGGACGATGCTCGACTCGAGCATCGAAACGTTGGCCGCCATGGACCTAACTACCCGGTGCAAACCCCGAAAGATCCCTGATATAAAATATTAATTTGCTTGGACAGGAAAAATTGCCATCCATGCCTTCAGGTGGTGCCATTATTTTTAAAAATAAAGCTCAAATTTTAATTCCTTAATGATAATGTCACAAAAAGAGGAGTAGGAGGGGTGAAATAAAATAAGTGGTCTGTTTACCATTGCATAACAAGTGATATACACCAAGCGTGCATAGCAGAAGCAAACACTTAGCTAAAATTCGAGACGAATGTAAGTGTATTCATCACATGCATCACGCTTATCTTGAGAAACCTCCGCGCAAAAGTTCTGGCTACGAAGAGGGACACAATCCACATCGCTGTGAAAACACCTAAAATAAGGTAGACGTTTTTAGGGTAATTTTTATAGTCTTGTTTCCCGAGGTCTGAAATACGCAAGGGTTCATCTCATATTTAATCAACGAAGCATAAAAGTGTCTCTACTTTAACGGCGCAGAGTATTACACTTATCCTGAATCCCCATTTCATTCCAAGCCTAGTAATAAATCAAACGCCCCCGCCCGTTTTGAAAACGGGTTGCTGATAGCACGTAGCACTTAGAGGCAAGGGGGAGGAGTGAGGGAGGGACCGCTAAAGCGAGAAGAAGGGGAAGAGGAGTTAATAAAATGGAGAAAAAGTGGCAGAGAGAAGTGTAAGACAATGAAAGCAAGCTCGGGGCGCGGGTTGGTCGCGAAAAATTTTTCCCCACTCGCCTTGGAACAAAAGGGCAAAAGGAGTAAATACCTACATATAAAAAGGGCGGCGCACACAATTCTTATATTTTCAGACGAAATGGGCGGCATTCGGCCATCGGGATGAAATAATGGCCAAAACGAAGGGCAATTGCTTTTAATGACTCGACAACGCCCAAGAAATTCTAAACTAGGAACGCGAATAATAAAATAATGCGTTACAGTATCCCTAAAGGGATGCAAGCCCAGATAACTCCTTAGATAGCAAAAAGAAAAAAACTGAAAGGAGAAGGTTGGAATGTACGATCACGAAGTGATGAAGACTTAAGTTAAAAGTAACTTAAATTTTTTTGAAGTTACTACACAAATAGCACACATCATTCAATGCCTCGTGTGAGTTTTCAAGCTTAAAATTATAAGCGCAAATGTGTAAATACCCAAAATCAGAGTGCATAGTTTAACAAAAGGAAAGGAAAATCTCAATTAAAATGTCTAATCTTAAGGCTGAATTACACAACAATAAGGTCAGCTCTGAAATTAGTACTGCAATCAGCGCCGAATACTAAGAATCAAACATGAAATTGAAAATCGAATTCAACGCCTCGGAGTCTGTGTTTATACGATGCTAATTTCAGTGCGCAGTGGCGCTGTCCAAGCATTTTCTGTACAACGCAACCTAAATAAACTGCTCTATATTGTTTAGGGACAGGTAAATACACTACGGCATATGTTCTATAATGTTTGCAAAAGTACTAAACAAGCTCCAGCAAACCATTTCTGCAAGTGATGTACATTTCTCGGGTTTCCATTATTTAAATTAATTAAAAGACATTTCATTTGAGGAACTAGATTCGTGCGAAAATCAATTCCGAACTAACGTAATTCGTACACATTTTCAGCTGCTATGTTCATGATCATTCTATGATTATTTTTTTTATCATCTGTTATAAGTATTATAAGACGTAACTTAAAAATAAAGTAAGTTTAGTGAAATAGTTAAAGTGCCAAGAGGAAAACAACTCATCAAGCTGAATACACGGCAAACACAATGTATCCTGTTTACGTAAATTCTGTCGTTTCCTATTTATCAATGGGGATAATTGCTTTCTTCCATTATTTTAGGAAGAACACCGCCTGATTCCTAAACGGAGCAAACCTAGGTCTTTGAATCATCAGGTGAGAGAATTTTCCGCCGGGTTCATCCGGTCGTTTAAGGCATAAACTCAGAGATGCTTAGTAAATAATTACAATCATAACAATGCAAGCGTCATTAGAAATAACTTTACCTGGCAATTTAAGAAAGAAGATGGGGTTTGAGAAAATCAATCTCATATTCTTTTATTCGCCAGTTAAGGAAATACGGCTAGATTATCAAGGCAATGTCTGACAATTCACAACCAACTAGTCTTGAATTTAAGATCACTCAAATGTATGCGCATTTAGCTTCAACGGTGTCACAAGTTGTCTTTGAAGTTCATTCTCCTTAAGCTCTCGCTTACTTTGCTTGCGCCTCAGGCATGAGGGCCGGGGGGGGGGGGGGGGAGAGGTCCAATTTAGGATGCTATTCTGACTCCCCTCGTGACGCACGAAAAGACACCCGGACGCGATCCGTTATGAGTTCATCGCGAAGAATACGCGAGCAGCGGGGATCGTTATAGGTGAACGCCATTCGGTGGGTGAGACCAATAAGAGGGGACCACACCCCGCGAAGGAGACTGAACGGGGAACGCAGGAGGAGGCCGACTAAGGTGAAGGAGGCACTCTATCTGAAGGCAGAAATCAGAAACACTTCCCTCTACTCTCTTACCTGCTTTCCTCTCACTCGATCATCAGACGGGCCCCTCTCTGGTGTCTTTGTCTTCCTCCGAGATCCGTACAAGGTGCCAAGGAGAAAGAAGGATACCGCACGAAGAATGACCAGCTTCTTGAATAAATTTTTACCTGAAACAAAAAAAGAATATGAATGGCGCTTTAAGTATAAGCAAAATGGCTCATGAATTTCAGTTTACTCAGTTCACTATTAGTTTTTAAAAGTGTAAAGGATTTCGTGGAGTAATTAAAGCTGAGTTTTGGACCCAATGATATGTCTAGCGTTTTAAAAATAAAAATCAATCCTGATCCACAGCTATAATCTAATCTTTCTACGAAATATATTTGTCCATGAAAACAAAAAAATTGCATACATAGTAATCATTTAATTTCATTGATTGCGAGTATAATTATAAAAAAATATTAAAATTATACTTTCACAAACAAAGATTCAGGGGAATTAAGTAAGCTTCTAAAATAGTGAGGAGCAAAAATAAGTTAATATTTGTACTAAAAAATGTAGCTAATGGACTAAGAGATGTATGATGGAATCTATTAAATCCTTCATCTGCGCTACCGTTTGGACTGAATCTAAACCATATTAATATGGAGTAGGCATTGGAAAAATATTTTATTGGAAATCACCATGAGCATGTTTATCGTAATTAAGAAAGACGGAATGATTTTACAGTAGGTAAGCTTTAAAGAGCATCAGTTTAGCAGACCAAGTAGTATTTATGTTGTAACTTAAGGTGGTTAGTTGCTTTTTTGTGTGAATTTTAAAAACCTGAGTACAATGCACATGATGCAAATGAAATGCACATGAACAAAAAAGACTCTGCAAAACTCCTAGTTTTTGGTGGAGTACAATGCGTCACATTCCAGATGTTTTCATCATTTTTTCATTGATATATATATATATATATATATATATATATATATATATATATAAACTTTGCCACTGGTGGGGCGGAATTAAATATAGACACATAATAATTTTATGTGTCTATATTTAGCATTCCTACTCTTACCCTAGAGAAAGGTGGAGCTAGTCTTCACCGAAATATCGGAAGTTTTAATTTTTGAGTGTTCTTTTTCCGTTTCTGTATTTTTATTGGCCACCCATATATATATATATATATATATATATATATATATATATATATTGATATATATATTGATATATATCATCATACATTTTTCATTGATTTCTGCTAAGCTCCCATGATGCAATGAAGCCATTAGTTGGCTATTGGCCACCCATATATATATATATATATGATATATATATTGATATATATCATCATAAATTTTTCATTGATTTCTGCTAAGCTCCCATGATGCAATGAAGCCATTAGTTTCCTGTACAGTAATATAGACCAGTTTTAAACTCAATTAAATTTCTACTGAAATTATAAGCACATTTCATGCATATATCTGCAAACGATAAAATTTTATCGAACTTATTTCTATTTCCACACATCAATTCTTCTTAATTTGTTGCACCTAGAAGAGATAAATTGTGGGTGTGGATTTAAAAAGGTGGGGAAAAGATAAAATGATAGGTTTTAACAAACTACATACGACCCAAGGTAGTAAAAAGAACGAAATGCCGTGTCAGCTGGTCTCCTATGTGACAGCACAGTTAAAAAAAACATCATTAACTTTCCACTCATAGCAGCCGGTCGTCCACTGGCGCATGAATTCATTACCTAAGACTTCAGGATTCTCTTTTGGAAGCTTGTAAGCACTCTGTGAAGATTCTCACTTACCCATGTGCCACTTCCCTCTGTCTCGCTCTCCAATTCCATGTCACCAACGAAGGCACCCCGACTTGTTTCGGCCTCGCGTGAACGCCTTTTTAACAACGCCACCTCGCGGACCTCGTTAGTGGATCATTTGTCATCGGCAGCGCATAAGAACAAGGGAGCGAATCCAAGCAGGAGAAGGAGAGAGCCACTCAGTCACTGTTAACCTTCCCTATAGGAAAATTGTGACTAATGTCTCCACCCAATGTGTGTGACATTTTCCATATTTACTTTGATGTCTGTTTCACCATTTATACATTTTCATACGTCTCCAAGAAAATAATATCCCAGTATAATTCTTGCCGCGGAAAAGGCGAGAAATATTCTTTTTAAATGTCTATTCATCATCAAAAAATGCCAAGATAGAGGTCGCTTACAATTGGGGTTGAGGAGTCCGTCCCAGCACCAGTGGAATAGTCATTTTATAGAATTTGCTAGTATAATAAGATTTAGCAATAAATAAAGTATAATCATCATATTTTTCATCGAAAAAGAATTCTACGTTTCACAAACACACCACACGGGTTAGCTAGAGTAAAATAGGTAGAGTAACGGCCAAATTTGTTCATTGGTGTGTTTTCTGCATCAGCAGTACCATCACTCATTTCTATTCACTTGTCAGGGCTAAGTTGTAAGATTCTAAAAACATTGTAGAGGCTTAAAATACTAAGGAAATTTCTGATATCAATAATAATAATCAGAGACTAATGGCGAAATTAAAAAAATTATAATAATAAATGGCTTGAAAATGAAACAGAATAGCATTTGTGAATTTTTATCAATTCTTTAACTCACGTCCTCTTTACGCACTGCTTTGGAGGCTTGCAGGGCATTAAGAGGTGGTATGCTGCAATAAATGTGGCGGTGAGGTTGTCCCCACCTGATAATCCGTGTGTCGTCGTTTCAAGTGACTTCATATTATCATGAAAGGCTTCAGTTTTCGCCACCTGCGGATAATAAAACCTAGGAACTTCTATTAGGAATCTGAGAAAGTATACACATTTCCATCGCCAACAAGTGAGAGAATTCGTCCATTAAAGTTGAAAGACATGCAAAATTTCCCTCCTCAAAGTGCGCAGAGTCATTTTCTCATCTACATTGCACATAATGGCTGAAGGTCGCTGGAAAAAATAGCGTAATAATATTCTTAGGTGTCATTTTCTGCCAATGGTTCAAAAACCGCGCTAAAAAGAAGCGGAGTAGTAATGCTGTTTAGCTGGAGGGCGCGGGCAGCAAGGATCATCGGCCGGTCAGGCGAGTGGAGATCGCTGGGATTCGGAGCGCGTGCCTCCAAGCTGCGTGATTAGACACGGCTGTCGGAACCTCCCTCCTCGCCTTCTCCTATGACGCAGTCCAATTATTGGCCCCCAAACCCCCTCGCATCGGAAAACACCACCGCCCCCACCGGCACTACATCACCAATAGACGCCCGAGCTAATTTCATGAGAGTCGAAGAACTAAATGGGCTTAGACGTAACAACGACGTCCCTCGAGGGGCGAATTGCAATCAAAATATTGGTAATAAGGGTAATTTTGGGAGAGAAGGGAAAAGGGGAAAGTTAAAAACAAAAAATATACGGTCTCACATACACGTGCACTTAAAGGCTGTTTGTGTGAGGTTTAATTTACGTTAACGTTGAATTATTTCCGTGGCGTGCCGTGATTATTATTTTTTTCGTCCATAGATGGCGGGGAGAGCGGAGCAGCGTCGGGTTGGGAGTGTGAGGGTTAACGTCTTCGGTCGGGGCAACACGTGACTTATGGTTCGAATTATGAGCCGTATAATCAAGCGGGGCATTAGTTTTCGAGGGTGCGCCAAACAAGAGAGCTCCGATGCGCGGTTTGCCGTTACGGAGAAAGCCCTTCTTTTGTTTTGTTTTCGGGGGAAACAACCCCGTAACGAAACTTTAACCTGACGCCATTACAATTTAAGCATGGGTTCGATGCAAACGGGTTAGTTGTTTCCTCACTAAAGCGACATGTGTGACACATCACTTGGAATAAATCGCACCACATTAGAGATTTTCCCCGGTATTATTAAGTCGCCGAATAAATGCTGTTTTTGAGCACCAATTACCGCGCTCGATATATAATCCCCGAAAATATTTAATCAATTCATCATTTTTATAACCATCAGCTTCGCCGCAAATATTTCCGCGGTGGTGATTAATGATCGTTGCTAGTGTTTCAATGACGGTGACCGACGCTCTTCAGCTCAGAATATGGCGTATAATTCAGCGAAAAGTTTAATAAATAAAAAATGGCCAACGTTTGACAGAGAGCGCCGACATCACTCAGCCTCTCGTGCATTTAACGAAAAGAGAGTTAACCACAGTATTCGCCAATTAATTGTTGAAAACCACGAATAAAAACAAGTTAAAAAAAAAGTGCAATGAAAGCATTCCTTGAATAACTGAAATCAAATACCGCTAAAACTACATAAAACCCTGAACGAATTGAAATTCTCCAATGGAATACTAAAGGAAAAAATGCTCTGGAACTCAATTCCATTATCATTCATATGATACGGAACACATCTTCCATAAATCATAAAATTTAGGCAGAAAAGTGTGAGGACAGTATTCTTGTAGCAGAGCAGTATTTTATACGCTAAAGCGCTGCCTTGTCACTCACAACAGAGGGTAAAGGGTTGGCAAAGATAAATTTGAGACAAATGAGGTTTTGTGAAACTAAATAAAGTAAAGACAAACAGCTTACTATGAGCATCCCCCTAATATTTTTAATGCCCATTGACTGGTTTAGACATTCATGAGGACACAGTTACGTGCTCTCAGGTAGAAATTTATATTATCAACTCAGGCAAATCTAGACAAATTAAGAATGCTTTTTAGTCTAGCAACATGTGGAATATTTTCTTCCGAAAAATTAAATTGGCCTTTTAGAGGAAACTTTCAAGGCACCCTCGCTACAGTGTTGTCGCGAGTCTTTCTCGTCGTGTCTTGCAGCAACACAACCTCACTATGCTCCTGGAATATATCATACCTATACAAATCGGTCTCGTCTTCTAAGACCAAGATACGAGCAAGAGTGATTTATCAACCTGTGACGATTTACACCATGGATTCTTCTTTCGATGCGGGGCTACGAACTTAAACATAGCTAAAAATAACAGCAGTCAGACACAATGAGCTCCAAAGGGACACAATCATTGAAAGTACGACTGAAATCTGCGGATGGGAAAGTATTCCTCGTCCTAAAACTGTCATTATACGGCGTGAAAATCCCGGGTGTTCGTTAAAAATGAGCACAAAAACACCGGCATTCACAGGAAAATGGCCTGCGCGAGCCTCGGTAACGATCCCTTTGTCGGAGATAGGTACCCAACCACCCACCAACCACCCAACACTCACCCACTCGACACCCAACTCAAACCCCTTGCATTTTCTCATCCGACATCACCGGTGCGGTGTTCATAATAATGCGTCCCTCTGGGCATCCACGGGGAACGCTAACGAGTTCGAGCTAGGGTGGGGAATCGAGGGAGGGTGTGGTTGGGAGAGGGAGGAAGGGATGTAATAAGTACCACGGGGGACGGGGCGATCAAACAAGAGTGGGTCCTACGGGGGGTGGGGGATAAGGAGAGCACGACGGAGAGCGTTATGCGGTGAGAAATGGGAGCGTGAAAAACCAAAGAAAGATGAAGTGAGAAGATGAAGAAAAATTGGGCAATTCGTGGGTGGAAGAGCTATCTCGTCGTCTTCTTCGTTTTTCCTTTCTCTTCTTTTTGGTACGTCTGTTTGAGCGAGCGGCCCCGCTCCCTGCACACACACAAGCCTCGTTTCGCCATTTCGGGCGAATTTAGAAAATTGGTAGTTGTTGGCCGGGCCGGGTGAGGTGTGAAGATTTGAGGCCAAGGAGAGCCTATTGTCGGGTGGAATGATGCCACTTGCGTGAATAATATATCAATAATCTCTCTTCAGAGAAGTAAAAAAAATATGGAATATCACCGGGTTCATCCAATTTGATTTGATAAGACTTTTTTCCTCTTGAATAGACTCCACGGTTTCTATTTGACACATAAGAATTTCACGACCCTCAACATCTCATTTATCCTTCCAACATGGCCACACCAAATTCTTCTCCCTGCTTTGAATAAGCTTATTCATCTAGAGGCTAAGTATTGGACGACTAGTTGAGGTTCATTCTGATTCCATTTCCGCTATAACTCACGAATACATTTCGAAAAAACTACTGCAAGCCGAAAAACATTTAAACCATTGAAGAGTGCTAACAAGGGATTAATTTCATAATTTGTTGCTTCTTGTGATGCTTTGATTTAAATTTTTGATGGAACAGCAATCAACAGCAGAGAAGAAGCTCCTATGGAATCATTGGCCACCAAAATTCTTGGATGAAGGATGTTAGTGATTGAAAGCCTATGAATTTCTTGTTTGTACAGCAAAAAAATTTAAATCAAAACACAAAACATGTACCCAGCAGAAGAAAAATTACTTTTCCTTGATCATTCTAAGCTTGCCTTGCAGAAATTGTACGAATTTTTCTTTTGGTATATTTTAAATCAAGTAAACATACACAGCTAAATTTCTGCTTGATAATACCTGACCAAGGCGGAACCAGTCGCAGACTCTAAGGGCTCCGTTAACCAAATATATCAAATGAGTAGTAGGAAATCTCTTAATCTCATGTTCTTACTTATAAGCCATCATAAGCTGCAGTAATGAAGATCGTGATACACCGATGCACTTGTCATAAAATGAGGCCAGACTTATGGTTGCGTTTTGAAGTACTTCTCATCATTGAGCAGGTAATCGCCACAATACTTACTTCTGATTTTGGCAACAGTGAAATACCGAGCCACCTGCCGGAGGTTATTTGTGCGCTGGAGGTTAAATGTGCGTTGTGGTAAGAAAATTGGCTGGAATCGTAGTCATGTCCAAAGTATGTTTCGGTGAACTTATGTCTTTTTTCACGATACCATTTTTTGAGTTAGTAGAGTTGAAAGCGAACGGTCGCTCCAATTCTTTGTGAACGAAGACCGAGCCTTTAGCCTGGGTGCTCGCAGTCGCGGCACTTAAAAGTCTCTCCAATCTTTCACTCGCATACGTACATATATATATATATATATATATATATATATATATATATATATATATATATATATATATATATATACTCCGTGCCACGCATCACCCATGTCTCCCAGCCTATAGATCCCCCTACTTTTTGCTCCCTTCTACTCTCTCTATCTTCCCTCGAGCATTACACAGCCTCAGAACCCTACCCAACACCCCATGTGCTTGTTCCTCACCTCCACCCTCCCTTGTTCGCCCTTTTCCACCAATCACAGCGGACACTTCACGCGCTGCGAGGCATTAATTGAGCCCTTAGGGAGACGGTATGGTCAAGGGGGTGGGTTGGTTGGGCGTTCTCGGGTGGTGTTCCCGATGATTACCCGAATGAAAGAGGTTGAAGACCGCAGGGGGGCGTGAGGGGGAGGGGGGAGAACAAAGGGATGTGGGAGGATTTCTGTGAGGGGGGGGAGAAGGAGAGAGAGAGAGAGGGTGCGGGGTGGTTGGCAAGGGGAGGCCGAAGATGATTGCGAAGCTAGCGAAAAGGGATTGGAGGGGGAGGGGAGAAGATTAGGGGAAGGACATGACGCGAAGGGGTGTCCACTTGAGGAGAAGGGGTCATTTGTGATCTTCTTCGGGACTGACTCAACAGGCGAAACACTGAGGCAGCGAGCTGCGAGAAATTCAACGTTTAGGCGAGAGCAGTAAAGTAAATCGGAATATGCCGGGCAATAGGTGCTACAGGTAGTATTTCAACCCTGCAAAATGTGAAGTGAAAGTGCTACAAATATATTGGAATGAAATATGAGGAACAAATACTTTACGCAAATTTAAATGGAAACTCGTAAAAGTGCAAAAATATATCGCAAAGGATCGATTAAGGCAGAGGAGGGGAGATAAATTCAGGCGGACTGCAGGGCCCTGGCGAGACCACCTCCGGGGGCTGCCTGCACTGCAGTCACCGGAGGAAGGGATAGGGCATCCTCTTCGGTTATCATGACCACAAAAATTCCTCTAGAACTTATGTTCTCGAGGAATGACTGAAAAAGATAATGGATGATTGCATGACGCATAAGTTATTTAGTTTTCGTATCACTCCCCATTTCCGAGTATTGTTTCGCTGAAAATGACCGATTTTAACTGTTTTCGATGCTTACTTTTCAATATAATAAGTGTACTCTTAACAAACCAATGTTTTACCCATTACTCCGCCTTTTAAACGCCGATTGGTGAAAACAGAATTTTTTATCTACTGACCAGTGTATTTCACTATCAATTGCCATGTAACCTCAGTGATGGAAACCTCAGCCGTCTGAAAATGCCATCTTGGGTGTGGAATACACCCCCCATAGTTAGGATCTCACAAATACTCGGAGGTAGCAATCAAAACATAGGATGTGAAACGAAGCTAAGATTAAGAAATTTTCAGAACAAAACGAGATTCAGGTTGACGTGGAGGAGATTATTTTACTCTCAAACTACGAGTGTAAGACAGAGCTACTCTGTCAACTAAATAAGTACAAAAATTCCTTCTCCCTCGTATCATTCACACCTACAGCAGAAACAGAGAGATGCACAAATGCAGTGAAAACACACCTCACTTTACGTCCCTTCATTCTAATAACTCCTATTTTATTGCTAATCTTTCCCATTTCTGTTGTATAAATACTCCCGGGCCGATCGCAAGGTGGTAAAAATGCAGATGTCAGAAGAAACAAATACCAGTATAATAGAACAGAGGAATATTGGAGGTGAAAAAATGATGAGAAGCCTCTCCGGACATAACGATAACACCATTGCCTACTTCTTGGCTTTGTGCATCACTAACGTACATAATTTCACGTACGAAGGATACAGTTTTCATTCGATCTATATTCCGTGCATGCAAAAACGATTTAAGGACACCTGGTAACAATGTCGACCAAATGTCACCTTCAGTATTATTTCACACCAAAACTGTGCATCGCTAGTCCAAATAATCCCGAGAGGATTTGGACAATATCTTCCCATTTTAGAGAGTTGAAAAGCATCGCGAAATGGCATAAAATTCAAACCGCCAACGAAGCGAAATGATGCCAGGCCCTTAACATTGGCCTCAGAAACTCGTACCAAGTCATATGTATCAATGTTCCGAGAACTGCCATGAAATAAAATTTTCAGCGGCTTTTTATGCTCGTTCGTGCAGCCTTCGGGATGCGGAGGCGTGAAGTCATTATCACACTCCGACCATTAGATATGTTTACAGGTCATTCCACGAAAAAAATGCTTCGTTTCCGAAAGAGGAATACTTTAAAATTCTAAAAATGGCCCCCTAGAGGTGAATAATGTCGGGTCATTGCTTTAGGAAAGATGCCTGATTGAAATATTTAGCGAGTGAGTAGAGGCTTTAATGCCATTGCAATCACCTCTCGGGGCAAATTATAAATATTTATCTGGATTACTCACCTTGTGTGTGTGATAAAATTGACATTATTCACAGTATGTGCTCATACCCCACACATATCACCATAGAATAAAATCACTGGTAATTCTGGATACTCTCAAGGGCGAAATCACACAGAATAAAAAAGCGTCCAATACAGCAGATAAATTGAAACCAACGCCTTTCCCTTTTTGAAAAAACTGGAAACCATGTGAGAGAAAGGGCTACATGAGCTTCACGATGGTGAATGGATACACAACTGAGTCAACCAATAATCTAAAAACAATATTTTAGCTGTATCCAAAAACGTATATCACTACAGCTTAGTTGAAATTAGAACAAGAGTAATATTTTGTATCGTAAGAGAATGCATTTGCAGAAAAATCTACACAAGTAGGCAAACATGCATATCAACCCAAGTCTACGGGTGTAAGGCAGGAAGTATTACGACAAAATCCAGAATTTATGGGTTCGTGAAAGTAATGTGTAATAATGTAATACTGAAAGAGATGCCGTATTTGACTGCATTGGTGCTTAACCGAGATTCAGTAGTGGATAAAACTTGTGCGGGGGAAAAGGATTCCTTGAAACTGACAAAGTCCGTGCTTATCTTCGTAACTTAATTGGAGTCTACCGTGAGTGTGTGAAAGTGAACCGTAATTCGTCTATATTGTCTATCTCAGTTTTCATAAATCGTTTTGCGAGCAATTCTTTTGGCCTGGCTGGAAAATTATTTAAGCATTCGAAACCTTGGCAAACAATAATAAAACGAGAGACAAACCGGCCATTTGTTTTTGTCCAATCTGAAAACAATTTTCATTCAGCAATTCTTTCGAAATATGAAAAGAAAATCATGCTTAATATGAGATTCCATTGTCATCCCCAACACGGCTATCTTGGTCAACAAAGTGCACTGAATCTCTCAAGACAGATCTGTGCCAATTGCATTTATGTAGGCCACTGAGGACACCTGCTTCTTTGAGCAAAGGGAGACAATGTGTCATTTGCGGGGAACTAAAAAAAAATAAACCCTATTGCGATGTGGTCGCTTTGACGTCAGAAAATGGAAATTAATGAAGATCACTGTGAGGTGATACCCAAATAGGTAGAAGGAATGGGAGCGAATAGAAATGAATTTAATTAAACGAGAAGTAACTTTTTTAGAAAAATCCTTCGAGTTCCCTCTGGCTTCATTTCAAACTTTTTTATTCTCTTATAAATCTCTTCAGTGCTGAAGATATTCCTGAAAACTTGTCTATACCCAAAAACTATAGTCCAACTCTCATCGGAAAAAATCAGATATGCGAGTGCACTGGATAATATCACCAGTGCTCACTTCGTTAGTTACGTATGAAACGTAATGGTGCATGAAACCTTTTAGTTAAAGGAGAGACTAGATGGAATCATTAAGAATGAAACATTGAGGTGTTTTGAAGGCCTTATTGGCCGTATTGAACGCAAAATTGGCCGTATTGAATAGATCAGCTAAGAAGTTAATTCGCCCACATACTATAGCGTTAAATGAAGAATTTTTATTGTCCCATGATATTATTACTAAGCATATGCGAACCGAAAATGGTAAATAAAAAAACAGGGTTAAACAAACCACAATGGACGACTTTCACGCAATAGCCATGTTGGGTCAATACCTAATGATTTTCCCCTAACCATTGGCTTTACTTCCATACGCCCAAGGTAACGATTCTCTTGTTCAACCTACGCTGTTATTTTCTTATATGTAACCATTGCGATTATCTAGTTCCTATACTCTGCGTTAGAGTAAGGGGAATATATTCGAGTCTCCAACGGATGACGGACAATTATTTCAACTTTTTGTGTTCGCACTGAAGATAAATAACCCGAGTCTTACTGTAATGCTATTTCAATCATAGTTCCAGAAAAATAGCACATATATAAGTTCTGCCATTCCTTTCCCTAATTGAAAGCACTAACATATCAAAATTCAACGTAGTTCTGATTCGTCTAAAACCAATCACACATCTCGATTCATTGTAGTTTTTCTTTGCCATTCCGAGGTTTGGCTCTTGAATTTTTGCACCGAGGAAAGAGAGCGAGAAGCAGAGAAAACCATTCGCCAGACGGATGGAAGGCCAGGTTTAATTCGGGACCCTTTTCAATTACGATCACAAGACTCTCTAAGTCACAATACGCAATCAAACTGTCGAGTGCAAGGAGAGCTCGGATGACTCATTAAGCTCACGTCGAGGTGTGAAAGGACAGCTGACGGGACAGAAAAGTCGTTTATTTAGGTCCAAAAGAGAGAGAGAGAGCTAAAAGGATTGGGAGTAATCCGAAACCGCGAGGGGCATTTCTTTATTTGAACGGAACAAAAAAGTTTGATCGCGCCCAGGGTAAACCTTGCACCGCGGGGCGCAAAGGGTTTGTTAAAGAGGTGTTAGAACGAGGCGTGAAGGAGGAACCTTAAGAACAAAAGACGGGGCTGGAGGCGTTCTTTTTTTTCAAATAGGCGTCGCGATGGGCAGTGTTTTATCCGAACGCGCGCTAATGAGCACGCTGGCAAGAACTGGAGTGCCTTTCACTCACGATATCCGCACTCAACAATGGTTTCAACCCTCCTACACCGCGTTCAACTACTCAGTTCTCCCTTCCCCAACCCTTCGGCTAACTCCGAGCCACAAACCCCCCACACCCCCTTGAAAACACTCCGAACAAAAGACGGTGTGCGTCCGAAAGGTGAGATGGAGTGTTTTTCCACGCGATTTTTTTTCAAGCCTTATTTGTTTTTCGCCCATCTCCTCCTCCTCCTTTCCTCGAACCTACGCCGTATACCCGCCTACCTTCTTGTTGTGTGCGAGCGAGCTTCAGGAAGGAGAAGAAGACGGGAGAGAGGTCAATATGTCAACCTGCCGAAATATTCTCGAGCGAGCAACGCTGAGCTTTTAAGCTCTTTCTATTTTCTTTCTTTTCCTTTCCTTCGTCCGTTTCGAATGCGTGGGAGGAGAGGATGAGTTTGTGCGGGTGGGGAAGGGAGGAAGGAGAGAATGTGTTGGCCACACGTTGGCTCGTCTTGGTTCATTAGCGATGAATAAATTAAGACGCGTCAAACTGTCGGAGGAAAGACTCGTCCTCGTTAAAAGACTGATGGTAACGTGTCGGGGCGCCCCTGGCCTGCCTCTCCGTCAGCTCACCTTGCTGCCTTTGAATAGAAAGATAAAATGGGAGTGGGAGTTTTTGTTTTATGGATTCATTTTTAATCAATTTGCGCCCATAATCTATTGATCGTCTATCCGACCATATGGCTTGGGTGAGAGGTTGACACGTCCGAACCTGCGGACGAGGATATTCATAGAGCCAGGTGTCAGCTCCAAAATGCGTCCAAAGTGTAAAATTTCACACCTAACGAGGATCCTTCGCTAATGTCCCTTTATTTTTTTAACACCTGAAATAAACGGGTCGCTTTTCTAAATTTCCGATTAGTTCCAATCTATAAACCAAATGCTTCAAGAAACGGAATGATAAATTCAATGCCATTGTTTAGTATATTATTCAGGTGACATTAAAGTTGACCTGTCATCGATTTTTGTCTTCGGTTTCATGGTGATCCTAATACGGTATATAGCACTTGGCCCCACTTTAGCTTCGTGTTGCATCAGTATTTCCACGTAATTCAGTAGTGTGTCATTGTTTCTTGCTTCGCAACGCTACGCTCCTTCCAATTCCCACTGCCTACCCGAGATACGTAAAATATGAACTCCTAGACAGGCACGAGAATCAGGATCAAGAGATTTTCTGTGGAATTTTCCCGGCGACATCCAAACGTAAAAAGATGAAGCGAGATAAACTATATTTACGTAATTTTCACTTCACATAAACTACACTTAGCCGCAGAACAACAGACATTTAAAAATTCATCTATTGGTCACTTCAAGTAGTTCGAGCGAGGTGTTTCTCTAGTTGTAATAGAGGGAACATATTCGAATGTTAATTTAAAATTTGAGCAGCCGTATGGAGCATGAAGTAAATGTAATGATATTAAAGGCACTTAAACGTTTTTTTTGTATGACTGAAATTATCAGTGATTCACTAAATTCACAATCTACATAAGTCTTTAACTTGACTTATTTTTTCACATCGTATGGTGAAAACGCCTTCATAACCGAAGATATTTTTCGATTTTGTAAAAAAAATAATGGAGCAATTGATAAAACAATAGTTGACAAAGTGTATAAACTAATTACAGTTAAATTTGTGAAGTGATGTATGCGCAAGAACTTCCTCTTTTTTTAATAAACTTTCTCTGGAGCCTCACACTACAATTATTCACGGAGAACGATTTGCATTTTTGGAAATTTTCTCGAAAAGTAGTACGGTAAGTGGCTGCTATTTTAGTATCCTTGGAAAAGCGAGATATTTTTCCTTAAATTGAAGCAAAATTTATTGAATTATAGGTAAAATAATATTTCGCTCAAACCACCTTAATTAAAGTAATAGTTGCCATTAGGTAGCTATTATGCCTATGAGGTGGACTAGTATGCCTGAGCGTGGATATTATACTAAAGGATCGTTAAAGATGACTCAGTGCTATTCCAGATTATTTCTCCATAAAACACCTTGAAAAAATGAGCCATGAAGAAATGCGAAGTCTTCTCTCCAGATTGGAGCCACGTCGTATTTTCATCCAAACGGTATTTAAGTGATTAAGGGGAAATTCGAAAAAATGCCAGTTAAGAGGGGGAAAGGATTTAAAAGGGCTGGGTGGCGGGATCATCTTAAACGGACAATCTCGCCACAAGCATTTTTTCCTAAAGGTCCGGGAGGAGATGAAACGCGCTGGAAAGCAATTTCCCATATCAGTCCGAGGAATATAAGGATAAAAACGTTTCAAAAAAGGCAACGATTAAACTTTACTCTTGACTCACGAGAGGTGAGAGATTGGCGGGTGAAAAAGTCCAATGACCCCATCACGATCAGCCTCTTAAGGACCATTCTTCGTGTGGTTGATTAGCTTTGGAAGGAGAGTGGGAGGGAGGGAGGGGGAGGCAGGGTGGAGAGGTCGAAAGGGAAGTAAATGAGGAAAACGGTGAGATAAAGACGATGCGGAAAGACTAAGGAGGGGATCGAGAGATTTAGTTCCGAATTGAAAGTAAAGTAATAGAATCAGATTTTATTTTTATTTATTTCAACTACCCCGAAAACAGCTCGCAATGGCCTCTTACAACGGGTGATATAACATTAACAACTGATTATACTTTATAACAGTTGACAACGCAAAAATATGAAGAAAAGAAAACCCTTTGTTTCATTCCACGTTTTCAATTGATCCTTTACATTTTTACCACGTTTTGAATCGATAATCGAAGCAAGTTAGACCCATATTTCGACGCCGCAAAACTACTCTAGTACTGATAGAAGCGACAACATAAGAGAAACAACAACAACAACTGAACTAATTATTGCAAAAGGTTACCTTGGTCAAGACGCTGTAGTCGTCGGAATCTATCGGGTAAGTAAAAACCTTGTGAGGAATCGTAAAAAGTGTTTTCTTTTATTTATGTTTAACCAAAGTTGGAAGCATACCAAAGATAATAATAATACTTTGAATATAGCAGTCGGGAGGGTTTTAATTGCAGTTTTATTTTGCCCGATAATTTGATAGCCATATCTACTGCATCAATTGAAGGTATATATATAACAGAGAAGAAATATTTCGGAATTACCATGAAATCAGACCTAACGTGAGGGAAACGTGGATAGAGGAGGAAGGTCTTCGAGTGTGCAAGCGAAAGAAAAATGTTACTTGCTCTCCACACCTCGTCTAGGCCGATAGGATTTGGGATCCTTCACTGAAAGAATTTATACCCGAAATAAACTAAATACATATGAGAGCCACAAGATTTGTAAAAAGTGTTACGGACGGACATAGTGAGTAGCATATCTGATAGTTAGCTGAGGATAAACCAGAATTGACTAAAAACAAATGTGGTTTTTGACAGCGGTTTGCAGTCACCGAGATATATTTCCGTGAAAAATAATTCATATATTGCAAAAAGTAACGAGAAGATACTTGTGGAAACTCCTAAAAAAAAGAGATTCCCGCATAATTTCTTAACCTCATTAACTAGTCTTAAACATTTGAGAATAAGAACTGGAGAGCAATTGCATCTTAGATTGGCTCCTCTTTATGAGCTGGTAGTTAACACTGCATGCACACATCCAGTATTCGTCTTCAACGTCTCCACGGTCATTATTTGCCCAAGTCCCATTATGGCTTTGATGATGGCGAGGCGTTGAGTTTACATCGCTTTGTCTCAGAAAGAGTAGAGCTCTATCTAGCCTCGGGGACTTCGGAGGGTTATTCGAAAGGTGTTCCTCTTCATTTCTCTATGTTCCTTCTTTTCTAAACGACCCCTTCCACCAATCCCAAATCTCCGGCGTGTGTGCCCATGGGGAAGATTCAACAACACGTCTCCCGGTGTATACATATATAAAGGCCGAGTTCCTCGCCCTTTCTCTCAAAACGGTGTCGGCTGATTACCGGAGTGAAAGCTGCGAAATATTAAGGGCGTGAGGAGTTAGCACGAGGTGAAAGATAAATATGTGCTCAATAACATCACCTCCAGTTTCGCTCGTTATTTTTCATCCCTTCTTTTGTTTTGGCCTTTTAATGGCGGTGCTTTGTTAGCCGGGCCGCGAGGATGAGTTGAGCTGGAAAGGGGGGAGGGATTTAGGTAATGCCTTTTACCTCCCCTACCTTATGCTCATGGGTCCTTTTGTCTTTCATTTTCGGCATTTTGAGCTGTTTATAATAGCGGCTATTAATCAATCGGTGCTAAGCCAAGGAATTTCGACGCAGCAAAAAAAAGAGAGAAATTATCCTTAATTTAGGAGTTTTTTTGCTGAGAAGGTGAGAAAACTACTCACGAAATTTTTTAAGTGTGATAATGTTAAAGGTACCAACTCGTTAGAGCCATCCTGTTTGGAGGCAACAAACAATTTAAATCGCTAGGAAAGCAAATTTTTAACGCCAGATATGGGAATCGCTCTATGTGATCTACCCGAAAAAAACGAACATCTTCATTATCTACAGGGAAATATCAGTAAAAGTATTTAGGAGAAAAAACAGATCGCCTAGCACAAAAGCATCCACCCACAGTTAGAGAGCAATAATGTTAAAACATCAAAAATACAATCTTTGAAAAACAGAAAACCAATGCCACCTTAAAAAATGATTTTGCAACAAATAATAATAATTAAGGAGGTAATAGGTTATTCTAAGTTAAATTACATATGTGTGGCAGACATTTATGGGGTATTTTCCTTTCCATTTCTATACTTCTGTGGATTAACATTAAAGCTGAGACTAATTTTCATTTCATGTTTATTAAAGTCGACGAGATAATTTTATTTCGTAGGTCATCTCAGAAACAAACAGACAATTAAATATAATTGCAGCGAGATTCAATTGCCTAGAAATCTACGTCGTAGGAATTTCCCAACAGACATACTGTCAACCATTTACAGTAATGCATGCGACTCATTACCAGATCGATCGATTCGTTATTTATTTGACACCATTCCCTGCGGTTAGTCAGCATCGACGCCTTGCCGAACCGCAAAGGGTCTAAAAGTGTCGGTTTATTTTTTCCTCGCGGGGCTGAAGAGAAAAGTAGAGAGAAATCATGTCCGCAGACGAGGTGGCCAGCGAAAACATTAACCAAGCGGGAAGGCGGTCGGGAATGAATCGGAAGAATAAGGGGATAGGCAGGCAGGGCAGGGGATAGACCGTGGAGCCAGGGCAATGACGTTAGGTGAGTCGGTTAAGGAATCTAAGCGGAAGTTGAGAAGAGCGGAGACAGGAGAGGGTTAGGAATAAAAAAACAAACGCAGTGAGAAGAGAGAAAAGAAAGATGCAGAGATAAAAAAAGGGAGGGGAACGTTTCGAACTCGGGGAAAATGATTTTTTCGAATGCTGACTCACGCCAAGGAATAATTATGATGGACAGAAACTTCGGCTTGTTTTAATTAATTCCCATCGCGATGGGAAATCAATAAAGGGGGTCCACATGACGGCTGTGAAAGGTATAGTGAAGGAGATATTGGGCGCGCTGGCGTCTGTCTGTATTGGTGCGTAGCTGCGTGAGTTGCTAAGGTTGGAATCGGGTGGATGAGAGAGAGAACCAAAGAGGTGGGGAAGACAGCAACGTGAGGCGAGGACGGAAAAAGAAACAGCAGAGAGATGAGGATGAGGAAAAATGAAGAGATGGACGGGAAAGAATTAAACGACTTGGTTAACATTATAGATAAAATTTGTGGAAAGTAATTTTAATTACACGTCAGTGAAATTAGACGGACGTGAGAAAGGACAGGGGTCAGCATTATTAAGAAAGGTCAAATATGTTCTTCCCACTCGCATTTTCGTTCAAATCCCGAGCTCATACCCGAGGGTGACTCCAAGCGAACGAGATGAAGATTCTCTCAAAGCAGCAGGACGTTGACATTTCTTAATTTAAGTTTAGGCCATCAAAAATATAAAGTTAATTAAACTAGAAGACTATCATCAAACAATGTTAATTAAAATCTATAAATAGTAAACATTCATTCAGGATGCCTATGAAATGGTTATCATAAGACAATGGATGAGTCATTTCAAACTGCTACAACATATAAAACGTAGGCATAAGAAGAATAAGAGATTGTAATTTTCCACAGAACGATTCATACAGTACCTACATTCCCGTATTAATGCTAATGTATTATCACCAATAAGGCTGCAGATAAATATTCTTAACATCTAAACGTATCCTACAAATAAATAGTTCTGTAGCGATTTGTCAATTTTCGAGAGAAAAAGACTCAGTATTAAATTTGAATGATTCTAAGATGAATTTTCTTAGTTACGATATTGGCAGTAAATTTATCATCTTAATTATTCAGATAGGCAGTTGGGCTAAACTATTCTTTATTCAGGATAAGACAAATCTTCAAAATAGTATACATTTAAGCTTCAAGCTTAGTTAAAAATAGGAGAGGTGCCTATCATTTCATTAAAATACAGGACATTCTCTGATATTCCTAATGGCATTAATTGAAAAACCTCCGGTCAAAGCGGGGTACATGGTGGCTATAATAATGGTTTCCCATTCCCAAATTCTGGGATAAGCTCTCGGCAGTGGCTGAGATATTTCATTGGAATCCCGATCACCACTTGAGAGATATGTGGATAGTCTTACAAGAGTAATGGCCCGCCCGTCGGATAGAGCATCAATCAGTGGGTCCCATGGCACATATGATTTAGAATAGCCTAATGACGACGCCGGGTTTCTCTCCACCCTTCCTCCGTCTCTCTCACCCTTGTAGTCCAGTACAGCTACCCTTACCTTCGTAATTTATCTCAGCTTTCTGTCACCTACCCAAATATGGAACCGATCAAACCAATTCAAAGCCTAATAGCAGGGGAGTCTGATGGACATTTTTTTCCTGGACCAACGTGAGCTTAAGCACATTATGCCAAGTTTTGAAATGAACGATTTCATGGCATGTTCATAAATGAATTTCTCTTTTTATGAGGGATGCTAAGTAAATGTTGACGCAGGTTGAAGCTGAATACAGCACCTGTGAACCATAATTTAGATATGTCGGCTATTTTTGAGTGTGTTTACCGTACGCAAACAGACTTTGAAGAGTGGTTAGGGCTGTCATTTTCATAACGACCGTTCTGTTATTTCTCACTGGTATTTTTTGACCGAGGTGATCAGGGGTTCATAATGAAGGCCATCTAAAAAGGGGAAGGGGTTAGGGAGATGAATATAGCCACCATTCTAGGACGAATTACACAGTTTAGCTCCAGGGTCGAATTTCGATTCAAAAATATTAAACACATGGAACGTAATGAAATTTTGCAACTTTCACAGACATATTTAGAGCAACAGAAGTGACAGATCAGTTAATAAACAACAATTCTCTCAAAGTGGAGCCTGATTAATAATCTTAATAGTTAAGTCCAGTCGGAGATGAGCAAATGAAGTAGAATTTTTCGACCAACAAAATAACTTGTACATTCCTGGGAACTTAAAAAGAATAAAAAAGATTTACATCAGCAGTCAAGGATTCGGTCCCAAAAAATCAACTCATAACCAAATTTCCAACGCTTTGATTATATTTTTTAATGTTCATAAGGTCTAAAAAGAATAACAACAGGTTTACCAAAACACACTTAATATTCGGAAAGGTGACAAAATATTGTTAAGATTATTTTCCAGTAAATCAAACTTTAAGTTAGGAAAGTTCAAAAATTATGCGAATTTCACAAAAGTTGGTTTATTCACGACCCGGGTTTCAACGCATGATGTCATCTTCAGGTGATTCAGATTCAGATCATCACCTGAAGATGACATACTCGTAATGTGTTGAAACCCGGGTCGTGAATAAACCAACTTTTGTGAAATTCGCATAATTTTTTAACCTTCCTAACATGGAAAAATTTCACATAATACACCATGAAACCGCAAATTTTCTCAAACTTTAAGTATTTAAAAAAAGGTTATATACACATACCTTCTCATAATGTTACACCAAAACCGTGGTTAACAACAAAAGTTTATAAAAATAAGAATGGAATTTTCTCTGGATTAAAGTTAAGTAGTACGATGATATCAATTACTTATCGATGAGAATATATTCCAAATTAGTTAAAGTAGACCACATTCTAAATGCTTCAGATCAATTCAATCATATTCTTAGTAAGTAGGTACATACCTACTAATAGAAACCCCCAATACTTTCTAAAAAGAGGAAGAGAAATTATCCCCACTTATTCAGTCTTTAAAGTTCTGTTATTAATGTTCCACTTATTTTAATAGACGCAGCAAAAATGTCAAAGTAATTGGCATAATTCCACATTTTGTAGACAGAATAATTGCTGAATCATATTGAGGGTGGTTACACTCTATGTTTGTATTGATAATTACCTGTTTACCCGCTGATGAGGACGATAGCTGGTTTTGTAAGACTACAATTACGATTGGGGGCCAAATGGGACATGATTTATGATAACTCCACGCATTGGAGGTGTATCTGGAAGATTAGGGAATCAATTAAATTCTTATAAAATCCCAGCAATTTATAGCACCTTAAAAATCCTGCGCTATCAATTCCACTGCTGTTATTAATTTATGCAATCTTCTGTTTGTTAACATAATTACTAGGTGAGCTGAAACTAATCAACAAGATATTTCATGAATACAGCTTCCTTTCATCATCGAAACCGGTGCTGAACTAATCCCCATACGATATCTCTATCACAAATTAAATTTACCTTCACTTCGATGGTTTTTTCTCCTTTTTTTCTTTAAGTTTTTTCCATGACCTCATCCAAATTATTCGTCCCCGCCTCCATGTAATTTTTTCTCCCTCGGTTCCTCCTCTTCACGCCCCCAACGCAGATGAGTGTGTTTGGTTTCCCCCGAACGCTCCTACGGCCCGATCCGTGAGGAGGGGGGGAAGAGAGATTAAAAAAATAATAATAACAACAAAAATAAACGAACCTCAACTCTCTCTCTCTCTCGGCCCCTCGAAGCTATCGTCACAATCTCTCATTAAGCGTTCACGCCCTCCCTTCATCGTGACTTGGACGTCCTCCTCCTCGAGAGAGAATTTCCTTATTTTTTTAAACATTCATTTGTTTTTTTTAATGCTTCCCTCCCTTCCCTCGCTCATTTCGGGCACCCTCTCTCGCACCCTCCCAAAATCTATTCCTCCCCCGCCATCATCTAAAGCGTCTCACACCCCCCTGCCACTCACCCCGTCCACAGACCCGCCCATCTCTCTCTTTCTCACCTCAAACCCACCGACCCCCCCGCCACACACCCTTGGCCAACAGGCTTCCCTCCCAAAACGCCTCCTTGTTTGACCAAACCCTTCATTCTTTTCAACCGATGAATACCGTGGGGGTTAAAGGGTTAAACTAAGTTGGAAACGTCTACCAATTATAGAGGGAGTGTAAGTTTACGTGTTAACTTGCGCGCCTAGCGTTCGTCTCATCTTTGCTTCCTTACGCATTTTTTTTCCTCCGATCTCTTTCGTCGAACTAACCCTTCCAAGTTTCCCCGACACGCCCACTTCTCGGACGTGCCTATGGTTTTTTATCAAGGCATAACCGCCGACTCATTTCGCTTATAAATAAACCTGTTCCGACTTAAATACTCTCCCATCTTCACCCCTTGGTATTATTACATCTACCGACGGTGGAAAATTAAGAGCCTTACGTAAAAGGCGATTGGGATAGTCAGAAGAGTAACGGGCCAGTCGGCTCTCATCTAAAAATGTCATAGAATCAAGTAATATCCTGGTTCGTGGTTATATCTCGTAATGTGTCAATTTATCGCCTTCAAAACTTGAACGATTGAGAGCGAGTAACCTGATTCCCTGGGCTGCTTACGGCATCAAACTCATTGACTAGATAAAAATAACGGCATGTACTCGGTAATACTGTAACTTATTTTCTAATTAATTGGTTTTTTGAGGCAGCATCAATACATCTATAAAGTATTAATAATTAATGTACCACGTAAATTTAATTGTAATTCAGTAGAAAAAAAGCATTTTGGGGAAAAACCCCCTTTTCGGACCAGGTGGCGGCTGGGTAGGGTGTTGCTAATCCTGGAGTCGCAGGTTAGAATTCCGTTTTTCTCCACCCAGGGTATGGGCGTTCCTATCAATTGCTGTTGGTTCTGTCCCAGGGAAACTTAATGACAAGTCAAAAGTGGTTAATCAGATCGCAGGGGGCAAAACGGCTATAGATAGGTATACATTGAATGATAATGGAACTCAGGCGGCGAAATTTTCTGCTGCAATCATTCCTAATTTTACCTAAGCAGAGGTATCAAATTGTGGGGCGGGAAGAAGCATTAGAAAACTGAACCTGAAAATACTGCATTTCTCCCTCATTTAGATAAAATAATAGTTTGGCAAAAAAGTGTACCATCATAGAGAAAATAGTCGCAGAGTTGAGGCCTCTCAGTTCCGCCGTTTTCTAGTGCATTTTCTCGTAATTAAACAAAACATGGCTTCAGAAATTATAAAATGACCTACAGGTCATTCAATATCTTATTAACAAATATGTTTGTTCATTAGTAAAATATTCTGCAAAAGTCACCTATCAAAGAAGATTTGCGGTGTATCCAACCTATGGAAAAGGATTGGGAGGTACTCTTTGGATATCAAGTGGGAGAACGATGGAGAAAAAGTTGCTTAACCTTGGCAGCGTCGACAAATACGCCAAAGCCTCGAGAAATCTCCACTTATAAATGGAATTATTACAATTTTTCAAGGTAGTGAAGTCAAAGTTCCGACATAGCTGAGGTTCGTAAATTCCGAGACCTTCCTGTACTGACTCCGAGCCCGCTCGATAAATAAGATCAACCAGCAAGTGACATGCGGTAACTTTGCACTAGAGAGTGGACATGGTTTCGAACGTGGCTGGCTGACTTCACCCCGAGAAATGGCAAGACCCGAGATGAGCAAGAGGACGCTATGGTTCCGGAGGAGGAGGAAATGAGGAATAGTGAGAGGTGCGAAGGGAGTGAGTTGGGAGTTGGGGAAGAGGCGTGAGGTGTTTGGGGGACGGGCGTGGGAGGGTCCTCTTTTTTTCGGATATCTCGTTATTTCCAGGAGTCGAAGATATTTCGTACGGGGTATACCCCAGCCGCGTAAATCATGTCATTTAAATGCATGCCACACGCCATTTGTTATTCTTATTCCGGAGTGCCCCCAACCCTTAACTCCGGACCCTCCTTCCCCAATCTAAACCCAAAAGTTCCAATCTCCCTGGCGACGGCTCCTCTTCGTCCTCCACCGCCCTCCTCCCTCCCTCCCCTTCCGCTTCCCAACCCCAAGGCGGGAGAGACGGTCAGATGCTCCGTGTGTACGCAGCACCGACATTCTCCTTAGACTTGAACAATATTCCCCGACCTCCTTTCTCCCATTCCATTCTCATTCCCCCGATCTCATATTCCTCCTTCGGCGTCCTCATGTTCCCTTGCCTACGACATATTTATCCCCGCTCCATCTTCACCCGTTACAACTCATGCTCACAAGAAATGTAACACACACTAGTTTCTGCAAAAGGGAATTATAAACTGTTAAAATACGTTATTTTTCCGCCAATATTCAATGATCTGAATAGTTCGAAAATTACCGCGATAAAAAATTCACCTCGTCCGGGTATCAAATTGCGGATATCTGGACTACAGTGCCAACGCGCAGAACTATGCTACCTAGGCTTCCCAATTTCCTTGGTAAATTTGTTTTTAAAGGAACTAAAAATTATGCCCTCGTTTCCACCAAACGCAAGGTAACAGAGAACTTCAAAGAGGTCTAAACCAGTGAGGTTGAATGACGAGTGCCCTCTTTTCCCTTGCATTGACATCCTCGAATCCACCAAGAGTCCTGCGCTTAGGCCCGGCTAGTCGAAGGTCCGTGGTTCGATTCTCGGTCCATGTGGTTTTTTTTCTGGTGGCAATGTTAGAGTATTTCATCGCAGTAATTTGGTGGGATAAAAATAATCGTATATCGTCATAGCTTTCATTAATACGGGATAAAAAGGTTGTTCGGCAAGTATACTAGATCGTTGAATGGATGCCTGACCCGTATTTTATCGACAACATTAACATTGCGCAGTTCATAATTGTTAAGCATATAAAGAGAAAGCACACGTTTTAGGTAAGGTTCCCCAAATACTTAAGGTGGCTTCCTGGGTACAAATTGTAAGTAGAAGTAGATATAATACCATTTTAGTCTTTTTATTCGACGTTATGGCAATATATACTGAAAAAGGAAGCAAAATTCAGCAACAACTGCTCAAAATATCCTTCTAAATAAGAAAAAGGAAACTATAAAATAAAGCCTACTAATCTGGCACCGAGACGGCACTAAACCAAATTCCAAGGCCTTCGGTAAAAAGCAGGTAGGTTGGAAGGAAGGTTTAAATAGGTTTTTATTTAAGAGCAAAGCTGTCACTACAAATAAAACATTCACAAGAGATGATTAAAGCTCAGAATATATGATTATCTTTGGTTAAGTACATGTTCATATTGTAATAATATCAGATACTGCAATAGTGTAAAACTTAAAGAAGCACTTTCTCGTACATCAGTTCTTAAAGATCCCCAAAAACGTTCATAATATACTGCATTTTTCCCGGGGTCATCATAGTATCCAACATATTACTGGAAGTATCATCACAGTAAAATTTTAAAATGCGCAGACAATTGTTGTAGCGCCGACCTTCGTCATCGGATGACACACTGATAATTCAGATACCATGCGAGCAAAGAATGGTATTCACTCAGGACGTTCGGAAGAGATAGCTGCTAACATTTGAGGATGACGATATCAATGCCCTTTCGGGAGTGCGCGACCCAAAAGAGCTGGATCAAAGCCAGGGGGGCACCCCCGCACTCGTTAGCCGAGCCACGAAAAATACGGAAAAGGCGGGGTGAAGATATGGCCGTCTTACCATCACCTTTCCCCCGGCTACGGTTAGGAGAGGTGAGAAAGTATGCATGTGCTTGCAAAAGGTGAAAAACAGGCATAAGAAGGAGAGCAAGTGAGAAATAAATTGGCGAAAAGAGTGATGGAAGGGAGGGCCGACAATGGCGGAAAGAAAATGAGATATCACGGAAAGCTACCAAGAAGAGACTACTAAATGCAATAGAAACTATCAGAAGTACCAGATAATGGAAAGAGATAAAAGAATTGAGACATTTAAAATATATTTTTTTCGCGAACAATAAGAGAGCATGACAGTTATGATTGATGGTGTCTATTAAATTATTAATCTCACCAGGTAGGACTTATTAATTTAAAGTAGCGCTTATTAATATGAACAATTTACTGCTACTAACACCTTAACCGCTTTTATACGAATCCCGTATGATTTTAGTTTCCTGCATCAATTAGTATCCCTTACCGATACGCATCAGTGTATTAAGTTGCACACACCGTACGATACATATATCGTAAACTAGCACATTCCCGGTTTACGGTCAGGTCTAACATTTCTCTCCGAATCATTTTTTGGCCCAAACTTTGTAGCAGGGAGGGCGGTACGGGTTACCACCTTAACCTGGGCCGAATATAGCATGCGTGATGTGGAATCATCCTGTGTAAACTATAGAAGTGACTTGCACGGTACTTAGTCGATGTTAATGAGAAGCCGTTAATTTAACCAGGAAAAACCGTACACCTTTGTACTCTTTAATACTGAACGTTAATTATGAAAAAACGAAATTTTGCCAAGCTAAATTCATTGCATAAACACTTCCACTGTAGAAAATATCGGTAGTAAATTACCGGTAGCAAATAACAATACCGACAGATGAACATTTTAGGGTTGATCGATAATGTTCCTAGTATATTCTATTACAACAGTATAGACGTAATGTATACACATCTGTATCAAGAATTGCAATTACAAGAAAAAGGCAAGAAGACTTTCTTAAGCAAAGAGACAAGTTTCACCGATAGTAGCACGAGGAAGGAGAAAGGGCATTGAAGAATTATCGCATTTGGAAAGAGAAAAATAGAAGCGTATCTGAAAGATAAAAATTTAAATAATGCATAAAATATTGAATGGACAATTGATTCATTCACTCATTTAAGTATTCTACCAGCTGAATGGTGATACATTCAGTGAACAATTCTCAAAGTATATTATTCTGCTGAAGAGCAGTGATACATTTTTGCTCTCCGTGGTTTTAGAAATAATTGAATTTCACACGGACCACGCAAGCACAAAGGTGACATTTAAAAAGGAAAGCATTTTCTCTACCATTACGAGAGCACCTCGTACTTAGAGCATTTCATGACGTAACCTTTAACATAGGCGAAACCAGATACGGCTATAATGTACCATAAAACAAAAATTAGGTGCTACCTAGATTTATAAGGTAGACGCATGTTGATACGCACGATCTCCATTATGAGGATCTCAAATGCAATTCTCAGATATCCAGTCAACGCTTTGACCTATCTGAACTTTGGATCGATAGCAAACTTGACTCCAGCATGATTCGTTTTCACCAGGCGGGTGAAGAAAAAAGACGCCTAGAGTCAAAGTGGCAGGTAATTATGGAGTCATCTTAAAAATCAGTTACACAAGTTGCTTATTTATCACATGGATATACATTATTTTGTAACGTTAAATTTCACGAAGGAAACTAGCACTCGTTGGCATAGTCCATTTACTCTAACTAAAAGCCCATTGGCGTAAAGAGTAATTGGCTCAGGAGAGTGAACAAGCAGGTCAGTATGATATTTGTATTTAAGGAATCAATATATCAGGGAACTAACACCAGTGAGTTACAATCCATAATAAGGTCACTCCCATATTACCTTCTTCTCTTGATATGAATCTGGGAAACGCCATTGAAGTAAGTTTGCGAAGTGATTCCTAACTGGTAAATACCAAATGTCTTTTTAATATGACTGGTTGAGCTTTAGAAAGCTAAAATTACTGATGTGAGAGTATCAATATATATTTTTATCAGTCATATATAATTTAGTCCACATCGATATTTCTCAATGAAAATCATAAGGCCAGCTAAAACAGATAATGAGGTAAAAAAAGAGAAAACCTTCATACCCTCTTGATATACTAATTGCGATTGAATAATACCTAATAATTCACAAAAAAATGAGCTCAAAAGATGATAAATGTGTATATAAATACACTTTTAGAGTAATAAATGAAGTTATGAAGAGAGCGAGCACAGGAAGGTTTATTTCCGTTTCACATTGAAAATCATCCAACTTCTCGTCAAAGACGGATCATGGAAAAGCGAGGCCCTAAGAATTTTCCGCTCTTTGCAGAAGATATTTTTCAGCCACATTGCATATATATGGTGCAACTTTAAACACGGAGAATCTTCATTTGCGCATTTACTTCCCGATATATAAAAATAAGAGGGCTCCCTTCATTTGGTCAGCTGTATAGGTTATTGATACATCCTTAAACCTTAAAATAGGCTCATATAGCGTACATATCAATGTACATTTTCAAAAGAAGACGCAAATGGTGTAAATAACAATAACGCAGACGTGATCGTGATAAAACTACAGTCGATCAAACGCCCAGTAAAGAGATAATTACATCAAGAGAGGTGTTGTGCATCTACTCTTTGATTTAACATCAAGTCTTTCTGGAATGAGTCGAATTCCTCCAGGTCGTGCCAAGGTCGCTATACCCCCTTAGAAGGAGATAGAAGGACCTTGGGTCGTGCCACTGTCAATGAGCAGACGATAACACAGTCAAAGCAATAAAAAAGAAAGTGGTGGAGATTTTTGCAGCACTGTATCTCAAAGAAATTTTATTCCATCGTAGTACTACTGCATAAAATGACATAATGCAACCTAATGCCTTATTTATGGAAAAATCAAGGTTTAAAATAATTAGAAACCATGTGCCATTTGTCCAAATTGAATAGGCAATCGATTCAACGAATTAAATTTTCCCCGGGAAAACGAAATCCTTATTTCTACGCCAAAATTGCAAAAATATTAACATTGATGCTTTCAGTAAACGAACATCATCTCTTAGTTTGACCTCCACTAGAGCAAGAAAATAGGCACTTGTAAGTATATAAGAATACACGTCCATATCATTGTATCTTAGCAGTAGTCAATTTTGAATGGCGCAAGGGAAACGCTATGAAGTAAATACTTTTCAGTGATAAGATTCAAGTGTGGAAAAGGCAGAATTAATAAAGCACGAACCAATAATTAAACTACCTGGCTCTCGAGTGAAAGCCATTCTCTAATTCCAATTCTGCATGCCATTGTATGGACAATACGTAAGTCAAGATAAAATATTCAAACTTCATTTGTAACCAGTAAATTACAAAATCTATGACGAAATATAACAATGCATGGAGAAAAAACGAATGCACGCATTTAGTTTACCCTCATTAACGCGGCTAACCATAAATCATCTTCATCTGTCCCACGAAAATTTAATATCCAGTTTCAAACAAAACTAGAATAAAACAATGGTCGATTTGAAGTGGAGCAAGTTAGGCCTGGCAAGAGCAGAGACAAACTGCCCTCTTGACAAACTGCGACATTACGAGCGATTCCCCCAGCCAAAGAAAAGATAACGGAGAGTAAATGCGGCCGGCTAGAGAAAGCAAGAGACCTTGTAAAAATCAACCGGCGCGATGTGTCGTTCGAGACCCAACGCAATGATGAACAAGAAGAGCGAGGAGAGGAACACTAAGTATTACACCCGAGACATTCACGCCCACAAATGTTTGGCAAAACGCCTCGTAATGGTTTTAATGACCTCTGCGAGATCGTCAAAGGGTCTCGTGTAACGTGAGAGGAACAACGGGAACAACTGAGGTGGGAAGTTAAGATTTGCAGAAATGCCAGGAAAGTTGTACGAATGGTAAGACGACAGTAACCAGGCGGTTTTTTTTTCACCGAATCGAAGAAGTTAGGTGATGGTCTCGCAAAACATTCAAGCTTGCTAACTGAAAGTTATGGCAGCATGTAAATTATAAATTTCGAAAATAAACAAAATAGGTACATATTGGAAAAAATGAACTTTTAACCCCGTGCATTTCTATTCGGAGACGTGACTTAAGATGCCCTAGCCAAAATAAATTTTGAGCATTGGGATTTCTTTTATCTTAATTTTTCGTCTCGCTTCGCAATTTATGCATTTAATAGGTACGCAAGATTTCCCTAACCGTAGAACATCGATAACCGGGAGTGAAAATTTATCTCAACATACATGTACAATTCCTTGGTGTTATGTTTAAAATTATTAATACTAAATGCCTCCCCTAAGGAGATATTTTACATTAATAAGGCAGCACTCAGAATAAAGAGAAAAATTTGAGACCCATCACAGAAAGAAATAACTACAGATTTAGACGATACTCAAAGTAGATCAGCCTGTCTTTTAAAGGCATTGCTTACAGAAAAAACAGCGCAACTGGCTGAACGAGGATGAAAGCCCCTAACAGTAAGAAACCAGGTAAGGGACCAGGGATTCGGGGTCATTTGTGAGATAATTAAGACTCCTTTACTGCATTGGTATGTTAGACTATTTAGATTAAATAGGGGAGATATATACAAAGGCTTAGAGATTTAAATACTCCTTTTCCTCTCGCTTAATTCCGGGCCGAAACAGAACCACGGCAGAGCACCCTAACACTTAATGGCAGTTTAAGTTACGAAAAGCTATTTACTTCACGAATTCTTAGGTGATGGCTGGTACCCATAATATGTACCACCTGCCACACGCTCTTTAGAAGATGAGCAGGATGTTAATACATCATACAATGTGGATGCATCCGGCCGCTTTATGCAGTTTGGCAACATCCCGGGCTAACAGCCAATAGGTCGCGGGCTCGATACCCGCCTCGGAGAATAATAGAGTTTTTGTCTTAGAATTGAGGTCATAGATAAGAGGGTGCAATATTACTTATTATTTTGGCAACTGGAGCACCTAATGCCAAATATCCATAAAAATGCATATTTATCCATCTATATATATATATATATATATATATATAAGAGATGGCGTGCGGGGACGGTTTCACCCACCATATAAGGGACAAACACAATTACATAAAAAAACCAGTCGAATGCAGCAGTTATTTGAGTAGCCTTGCTGGTGTAATTGGTAGCATAACGGAAAAAAGAACACTCACAAATAAAACTTCCGATATTTCGGTGAAGACTAGCTCCACCTTTCTCTAGGGTAAGAGTATATATATATATAATATATATATATATATATATATATATATATATACTCTTACCCTAGAGAAAGGTGGAGCTAGTCTTCACCGAAATATCGGAAGTTTTATTTGTGAGTGTTCTTTTTTCCGTTTCTGTATTTTTATTGGCCACCCTCTTGGCATATTGTATATTTATCACCCGAGTGATTCTCCTAGAAGTTATATATATATATATATATATATATATATATATATATATGTATGTATGTATGTATGTGAGTGTGTGTGTGTGTGTGTGTAATTTCGTTCAAACAGAGGGTGAAAGAAAGAGGATAGGAAACACAAAATTATAAATTTATCATACCATCTTCACACCACCATTGGACTTCACATTTTTGTGTGTTTCCTGTCCTCTTTCTTTCACCCTCTGTTTGAACGAAATTATTTATTATTTACGCCTGTGAGCGGTTTTAGTGAATGAATGAATGGTGTATATATATATATATATATATATATATATACTCAATCATACGAAAATGACGCTCAAAGGCGCGAATAAATTCAAACATTCATAGGAAAATGGAAATGGATAGGTGTGTGTATATATATATATATATATATATATATATATATACACACACACACACACACACAGTTTCGTAAGAAATGATGCGCGTAGCACAATATAATAATAAAACAGTGTCACTAGCAGTGACGCACGTAATAAAAATATATATCGATAGGATACATTATCATAATTCGCGAAGCAATGTGCCGCAGCCTCTAGCGAGTTTTCAATCAATCAGATTTCCGATGCGCCACCTACTAATGTTGACTAAATTTGCCACTTACACAGTGATCCGTCCGTAGGTTAGATATAATATAAAAGTACCAATGGAGCAATCTTAGGGTTCAACATACTGTGTACCTCACCTTGTACCATAATGTAAACATTCCAATCAATGCCCAAGGCTACCAAATAAAAATTTGGTAAAACAGGCACCTTACTCTGCAAAAAAATTTCGCTATACTTCAGCCGCACCCCAACCGATAATAGTTCTACATTCTCTCCTTCCTCCAGCCTGATCCCAAAGGTAAACCACCGCATTGACCCCTAGGGGGAAAACCTTTTCCTTGAGGGTGATGCGTGCTTTACCCCAGCAAGAGAATGAAAAGGAGGGGGCTGGTGGGATCCCGACACCTCCAATCCCCCACAGCATAGTAGGTACCTACCTACGTTTCCAACCCTCCCTCGCACACCTCAAACACAATCCATTCTTCTTTCAAACCACCGCATACCTACCTGCCCCTCCAACGGTTTCTCCATCCCCCTCCTACTCCCCTGTGACCCCCGCCGATTCACCTTCCTACTTCTCCATGCATCTCAAACCATCATCAGTCCCACCGATGGACGATGCATCACGCGCTTGTAAGTTATTGATGCCGTCCGGTTGGCTTTCAGAGCGCTACAATGCATTAGCATCGCACTCCCTGACCCCCCTCACCCCTCCCCCTCTACTGGCGGTACCCAAACAATATAAACAGGGAATGAAAAATATTTATCGGACGAGATCGTTGCTTTCCATTATTTTTTTCACGTTTCGCTATGGCACGCGGTGATTCGGTATTTATGAAATCAATGCATGCTCAGGCCTGCCCGGTCGGTATTTGCTTTTGAAATGCGTTGTGCTATTTATGCCGAGCAATCAATAAAGAAGACCACGCCTTTGCAAGTTCGCCACTCTATGAATGGAATTGAATTTGCGGCGCTGATCAATAAAATAAAAATATTTTTAAAGTTAAATTTCTACCGATGGAAAAGTTTTGTTGGAAACAATACAGCAATATAGTTTACATGATTGTTCCTTCCTATATGAATCGAATAAATGTGACTGTGTTCATATATTACACTTTTAAGTAAATAGGCTTCGATTATGCATAAATAGCTAGCAGTTACCTTCTCTATAAAAGCGTCCGAATAGCGTTGTCATTCGAACAGAATAGTATAAAAATTCCGCATGGAAAAATAAATGTGGATAAAGTACTTCCATACCTACGTGAAGGACGAACTGCGATGCTTCATCTAGTTACGTATTTTTATTTATTTCTCAATATCGGTGCGCGATAAAAAGACACACCAACAGGGCATTTTTCCTTGGCAACAAGATAGTGGTAACACAAAAGTAATAATAATTTATAAGTCTGCAGTGGATTGATAGGTGATTTAGTTTTTGATATTTTTAACGAAGAGGCTATGAGTGATTTGAGTCACTAAAATGCACAATGTTCGGGTTTCCCAAGAACCCTTTTCTGAGTCGCAGTTGCAATGAAAATGCCATTCCCTGACGCGCATTAAGTATTAACATATCGTTTTATGTTGCTCCTCCTACGTAACTCCCAAATCAGCTACCATAGGTGATATAATGACGAGAACTACGTGATTCTCTGAGTGCATTGCTATATCAGCACTTCATCATTATATGACGGGTAATACTTCTCTTGTTCCTAATCCTTCACTTTTCTACCTATATCATTTATAGGTATTACCAAGTAGGATAGGGTTGGAATCATGAGAGAGTGAGATGTGTGTATCAGGTCACTAGCCGTTGAAAGGGAAATGAGGAAATGGAAAAATTAAATTTAAGAGATCAAAATGGTGAAGTCTATCTGATCAATGGTGCATACGGAAAACCAATTATAGAAAAATCGAATTCTTGAACCCATTGGATAAAATATCTGCCATGGTCTTATTTCTTCGATTCCGATGAACCGTGGGGCTAGAATAAACTCTACTAGCAATCCTGATTATATTGTGACTGAAATTTTAAACACAGAATTATCTGTAAGGTTTGTTTTTGAGGTTTGGATGGGTGTAAAAATACACATCAATACACCCAGGCTATGGATAATAACCGTATATTATACGTAGTTCCCCAAGCCCGTTTCGTTCATTAAAACAAGCTCGTAGGCATCCCTGATCGGTGGACATAGGCGTAGGCATTCCTGATCACGCCGTTATCCTAGGTGCTTCACCAATATTGGTAAATTGTAGGACAGCTCCCACACACCACTCCTTACTCAAAACCGCAGGCCCACTTTAATCCATTCATGTAATTACTATAGAAGACAAATACAACACATTTTTGGGACATTAGGAATAAAGTACTCACGTTTCTATAGAATAACACGAGATTATTTGAAAAAAATTCCATGGCTACATTTTGGTGCTGCTGCGGATGTTAGCTATTTTGGAATTCAGTACAAAAAAGGGACGTAAAATAACACTTAAGTACCACAAAGTTATTTAGCACTCCCGAGTTGTGTAAGATAACATAACTTTCAATTCTCAATTCAATAGAACTGAAAATTATACTTAGCTATTGAATCTTCCGAAGGTTACTTTAAAAAATCAAGCGGGGAAAGTATGATTTTTTATGCGTTATTTTTGGACACTCATATCAATATTAACAGGTGCATAAAATTTCAACAAGATTCCGTTAAACAAAGAAGGTGAAAGTTTAAAAATTCAAAATATAAAACGGTTCATTCAGCAAATGGAGCAATAGTTCATAAATTAACAACACAAGAATTACAATGCGAGGAAATGGAAAAGATGCAGGAGGGGGAAGTGGGCGCTTTGTACGCCAAGGAGAACATGTTTTCGGGAGGTAAGGGAGGTCAAACGATACCAAAGGTTAAGGAAAAAACAGGGAAGATATTAATCGAACAGGAAGATATCCAGGAAAAATGAAGAGAATACGTAGAGGAGCTATATGACAGCGAGAATGGACCCTTTAGCCTAAATCTAAAGGATGAAGGATCAATAGATAAGGATAACCTCGGACCAGAGTTACTTGACAGCGAAATATAGAGGGCATTAAGAGAGATGAAGGGTAGAAAAGCCGTGGGAACCGATAACCTACCTTCGGAGCTACTGAATAATCTAGGTAGTAAGGGGAGAAAATCCTTTTTCGAACTTATTCGCAGGATTTATGAGGAAGAAGTATGGCCAGAGGATTTCGTGAAAACAGTATTGATACCTATCCAGAAGAAGAAGAAAGCGTCAGAATGCGGAGAGTATCGAACAATCAGTTTAATTTCGCACGCGGAAAAAGTTGTTCTGAGAATTATAAATAGAAGGTTGGAGAGCAGAGCAAACTACTATTTAGGCGATGACCAATTTGGGTTCAGGAAGGGGAGGGCAACCAGAGACGCGATTGCGGTAATGAGAACACTTATAGAAAGAAACATAGAGTATAATCAGGATGTTTTCACTTGCTTTGTGGATTTCAAAAAGGCGTTTGACAAAGTAAACTGAGAGAAACTAAGGCAGATATTGGGGAAAATAGGAATAGATTGGCGTGATGGGAGACTCATCCGAAACTTATATATGGGTCAAGGGGCTCAGGTGAGAGTAGCTGAGGGTGAATCAGGGTGGGCAGTTATAGTTCGCGGGGTGCGGCAAGAGTGCTCGTTGTCGCCTTTGCTTTTTAACATCTATGCTGAGGAAATGGTAAGAGAAGAATGGGATGAGCTAGATGTGGGAATGAAAGTAGGAGGCCAGCGGATAAAGTCGATTAGATTCGCAGACGACCAGGCGTTAGTCAGTCCGTCATCGAAAGGATTGCAAACTTTAGTAGATGCACTGGAAATGCAGTGTGAGAAATGGGGAATGAAGATTAATAATAAGAAAACAAGAGTAATCAGATTCTCTGACAAAGAAAGCGAAGCTGGTGATAAGAGTAAGAAGTCACAAACTGGAGCAAGTAGAACAATTTAATTACTTGGGTAGTGTGCTAGAAGAAACAGGATATAGTAGCAAAGACACTAGGAGGAGAATAGCGCTAGCGAAGGAAGCGTTCAATAATAGAACAGAGCTGATGACGGGAACCCTAAGTAAGGATGTAAAAAAGAGGCTGGTGAAGAGCTTGATATGGAGTGTGGCATTGTATGGGGCAGAAACGTGGACCTTGAGAAAGGAAGACGAAAATAGGCTGAATGCTTTCGAGATGTGGGTGTGGAGAAGGATGGAGAAGGTGCATTGGACGGAAAGGAAGACAAATGAGGAAGTTCTTGACATGGTGGGTGTGGAGAGGAAACTTATAGATGAGATTAGGGAAAGACGGGGTAAGTGGCTGGAAGGGGTAATGAGGGGCGATGGTTTGCTGAAGGCCGTGATAGAGGGTAGGATGTTGGGTAAGCGGGGAAGGGGAAGGAAGAGAATAGGTTTTACGTACTGGATGAATAAAGGTAGGACTTATGCTGAGCTGAAGAAAGAAATACTACAGGTAGAAAGGGCACGGCACGTAGAAGAGTTCGTTGGATATTCTCTGACTTTCATCACAACCTACCTCTAACCGGTAGATTACTGTAATGAAAAATGAAATGAATGAAGAATTAAACCTTGTCTTCCATGCATCACGTATTACTATCTGAATTTTTTATGGACTAAACATACAGTTGTGTGAACTATACAATGAGTCCTTTCCCTGGACTGGAATTCGATCCCAGGTTCCTCGATATGGCACCGAGTGCTCTAACCAGTTCATCTACCCCAACAGCGGGTGACTCCGCTAAATTTACCGCGCGGCCAGTCCCACAGTTCTTTGAAGTGGACTATGCATACATTATGCCATACATTTTTGAACAGGAAAAATATTGGAATAAAAGTGGAGACAAAATTATAACTCCGAATAACCTTCGGCTATTGCTCACAGCAAACTATATAGTACAATAGAACTAAAGTACATAAACCATATATAAAACAGTAACACATTCAGATACAAAACAAACGGTTGATGTATTGCTAACTCTGAAAGGAGTTCAGAAAATGCTCAGCCCTTATCCTACGCTTAGCGTGCCACCATGACCTTTATGGGAACTTTTAATTACATATGTAAGCATCAAAACCCTCCCAAGCATTGATTTCCTTCCAGAAAATCCGCTTATTCCTTCACTTTAGCTGCTCTCCTTTCCCCTATCGTCCCTTTTCTCAATCGGACTATCCATCTTGGCCACTTCCATCGTTATATCAAATAGTCTCCGCTATTCTGTCGAACAATGAAATTATAGCCCCTCTTGGCCCATTGTCTCACGCTTGTATACACTTCGGTGCAGTCCATCACCAGCCCATACCCAACACTATCCTTCCTTCTCCCCGTTTACGTTCTATTCTATTATGGCACGCCAAACTTTTATCTTCCCCTGACATGCGAATGTCGGAAGCGAAAATATAGGGGGCCCCTTGTAGCACGTGTTGGTACGTCGCTTAAGAACTATTATATATATCTCAGATATCGAGCTCACGTTCCACATCTAGCTTAGAATTACCCCAACTGGAAAAAAAAGTTCCCCACAAGCGAAAACATAATGAAGAAAAGCATTAGCATTCGGCGTAAGGCATTTACGGAAGATAATCGGCAATTGAATCACCAGATTTTCTAGGAAGTAAATCAAATCTAAGGAAGAATAAGAGGACGTTTCTCAATTCTATGGAGAGTTACTCATCCATAAAATAGCTTGCAGCATGAAAAGTAATTATCCGAAATCTGGATACTGTAAAATCAGAGCATTTCTGAACATTGAGTTTTCGTTCAATATACCATCCTATATTTTGAGTTAATTCTCAAGGAGCCATATTCATAGTCTTCCAGAAGAGCAGATTCAGTTATAACTTAACAAAGAATAACTCAGGAAAAAAAATACACAAGGACACTTTGAGGGATTATTTTTAACCTAAAATCACCGACACAGGGAGGTAATTAATTAAGATAGTAAAAATAACTCTTAAAAAAAAACTTTTTAAAAACCTCTCGACAAGTAACTTTAGCTCATTCGTCATTATTATTTGTGATTTCTGTGAATGCGAGCTTCTGCCAAAAATAGAGTCTAGCAAGATAAATATAGACCATATTTATCATACTGGTAATCCTAATATTAGGACGAATATTACGATATTACGAATAGCCCTGTAAACGGCTATAAACCCAACGTAGATATATAAATAAGTGCATGTTACAGATTGCATTGCAATAAATCCGCCAAACCTTATTGAAGAAAGTATGCGAGTGAAAAGCGCCTCAAGGCAAAGTCTCCGAGATCGTGAAAAAAAATGTTTATTTAGCATAAAAATGTAACTAAACATAATTTACATCAATTATTGGAATAAACTTAGGACATTTTTCCATGAAAATTCGCCTCCCTGTGGTTTCCGATCACGATCCCTTTGGTAGGTATGCCTAACATTGACCAATATGTTAAGCATATAAAGCACTGGAATTCAGATTAAATAATTTCTCCTGTAGCACTAAGGTGAACTATCATTTAAAGCAAAGACATAGTTGACTTCTAATTCCAATAAATTAAACATTTTTAACATACATTTTAATTTTAAAATAGAGCAAATAGAGAAATAATCTTTCCCATTCAAAAGCTCTCATTGAATATTCATAGAACATTGGATTAAGAAAGCTTTCTGGTGGTTAGGTCAACAAAAAAGTCAACATAGCCAACCAAAAATTAATTGCATTAAATTTTCCTTGATCCAGCGATAAGCTGGAAAATGTTTAAGACCTTCAGTCAGTTCAGACCTTAATTTTCAATCGAGGAAATTCATCATACCATCGCGCCTACGTCAAAGCCGTCTAATTTCAATTTACACTCTGAAACTTGCAGATTAATATACATCCAATCCACTACCCGGGAGCTTTTGACTGAAATCAAAGTTTTTCTAAAATTGCATATAATACTTTGTCATAGAAACTTTAACGACAACTCAAATCACTAACAAAATATTATAATTATACACTCCGTTGATGTTATCAACTGGAAAATTTCAGATGACCCTTCCTTATAGTTCAGAATCGTAGTGGAATTCATATAAAGATTTCTCGATTAGTATGCTTTGCCGCAAAATAATTACGGTACAAATACTCTTAAAAGAATGTTCTGGCTCATCTTTGATGAACTCCGGAATTTCGTAACTACAGATTACCACTTTATATTCAATATTATTGGAGACTATTGTAAAGGAATTTATCAAAGTATTCCAGATCCTTAATGGCGCACAACATCTTCCGTTTCTATAATTCAAGTTAAAATCGTTACAAAAAGTCTTAGACAGAAATTAACATCTGTTATATAAGTGTTTGGTGTTAAATAATGTCCACCCGTTAAATAATGTCAATGTTTGCTAGATACCGGCCTTTTAGCGGGAAATTATGCCTAAACAGTGGTTATTCTGCCAAAAAGATTTCAATGGTTCAACTTAGACAGGATATTACAAGCAAATAAAGTATCTTCCAATGAATAAGTATAAAGCAATAATATAATTAGGCACATTCCAAATTTACTAGAAGTACTTCGTCGTTAGCTCTTTTCACGCGGTTCAATAAAACTTGACGAAAAATATATTACCAAAAAATGTTCAATATACTCAAGTGTATAGCGCATGTAGAAAAGTCTAAAATATGTTTAAAACTGGAAGCCGGGTGGATGTTAAGCTATGGAAATCTAATAAACTCCAAAAGGGAGATAATTATGATGCTAATTAACGCCCAAAACTCTTGTTCCAGACTATAAAAACTAAAGTAAAAAAAAACTTTGACCGTGAAAGGTGGACTGTAGAATAGATGGCACTCATTTTAATATGCTCTCAAGCAAAAATTACTCACTTGGACGAGGAAAAAAGTTATGAAATATCGGAGGGAGATCCTTTACGCCCGAGAAAATTTTCACCTTTTATTTCGAATGAACGCCTAGGAGCAGATGTTCGGGCAGGGCAGTGGGACGGTGAAATAAAGGAATCGTCAGTGAAGATGGGGTTAAAAACTAATGCCAGGTTCAGTGTGTCCGGAGGTAGCTGAGTGGAAGGGATAAAAAAAGGAAAGATTTAAAAAGAGGGAGTGGAGAATAGGAGAAGGGAGGAAGATAGAGAGAGAAAGAGAGAGGAGCTAACGGGGCATCCCGAATGCCAATTGGATTTCTCTCGGATTCCAAGATACTCTCTTGAGAGAAGGGTGTGGCCGTCACCGGCCTTTGGAAGACGCTTTGAAAACAATGGGAGATAATTCTCGCACCCGATGAACTGTGAGACGTACGCGCAAGCGTGTAAAAAACTATATAAAGTGGCGACGACGCGGAGGGAACGAATGTCCTCAAGACCAAGGGCAGGTGCTCACCCGATTGGTATACATACATGCATAATGAGAAATGAACAGGGGAACGCCATTTAAAAACTATTTATCCAGTCGTTATTTTCTTCCCTCCTGTTCAATTCTTGGAAAGGATCCTTAGGGTGGTTGAACCGCCACGTTGGTCAGAATCATTCGACAAAGTAATGCTTAGAAACTCAAAATGAAATAACATCGGGTTATATTTGGATGAAAATAACGTTATCATTACTTCAATCGGAATGAACGATTCAGTTCCAAATACGGAGGAGGCCACAGAGGAATTTATGTCTTTCGTTCATCTTGGCTTCGGGATAAAGAGCTTATTTTATTTGGCAAATTACGGTAAGCCTGTATGTTAGCCGAACTATTATTAGCAGATAATAAAAAAATTGAATGCTCATTGTTATTGTGATTACTTTCGCACAACATTTTCTGGGGTTTGTTACCAACACAGGTCTAGCACCAGAGCATCACAGGATTCAATTTACAATCGCCAGAATTACTGATAAACTTTCAATGTGCAAAGTTCTTCTACAATGAATAACATCATTCTCAAATATCAGTGTGCTAAAATATATGTACATTGAGAATACATGATATGTCCCTTAGTATTTATGTGAAACTCACGGCGTTTAGAAAATGTCTATGCCGAGTAATGCCATGCTTAAGAGGGGCAACAACGAGCACTTGAAATATGGCTGAAAAGTAGTGAGAGAGAATATTTTTGATTTTGCCTTTCAATAAACCTCAGTAACCGGGTTTATTCTTCGCCAATTTTTATCACTGAGTTGTCAAGCTGTCTCTACTTTACTTCGTCAATTCACAATGAGAATACATGATCTGCCTTTAAAGTGGAGTGAGAGTCATTTAGGCCATGCGTCATTCCTTTATTCCAAAATTTCATTTACCGGGTCGATAGAAAACAATCTATATAATTCTAATATTCTAATAAAATATCTATATATATTAATTTTGTAGCGTGTCAGTTAGTCAGTCATTGTTAACATTGACACCCATAAGAAAAGCATTGAATTCGGTGCAGGTTTTTCTTCATTTGCTCTTTTAAATTACTTGCACTCAAGACATTGGATGGAGATTTGCATCATGGAACGCATAAAAGAATTTAGTATTTAATTCTTTCATTCAATTTTCTTATACGCTTCGTTTTTGTCCAGTTACTGCGTTTTTATCTCGAAATTCATCAATTTTTCTTCCTTTTCAACAATAGATATTTCCTTGGCAACCGGGCTTGAATACCCATTTAATAGCGATTTTATGAATGGCTATTCACTCCTCCAGCCTTTAAAGGCCAGGTTCAGGGACTAATTTGATAGTTGTAGTCAAACGACTACAGTTCCCCGTTCGCCTTGCCTTCTAAATGACATCAACAAGGATCGATCGCTTCAAGTGCGTGGATTAAATCTGGAAAATCCATGCTTTTCGCGTGGTCAATTATATGTTGCATGCTTACAAGTGGGACAGATCAGTAATGCCAAATTCAACACCAGCTGATGAACTCAACGCTTACCTCAAAGCGTCGCATCTTTGGAGACATGTACAGAAATTCACGTTAACGACCAATATGCGCGCAAATCAGAGCAATGTGTTAACCAAATTTTCAAAACAGCTGTTGGACATCGGTAATGGAAAAGTACCAGTTGATGCCGACACAAAACATATTTCAATTCCATTGAACTTTTATTAAATCTGGAAGTATCTGGAAATCTGGAAAATCCATGCTTTTCACACGGTCAATTATACGTTGGATGCTCATGAGTGGGACAGCAGAAAAAGTAATTTGTTTTTGCAGAGGGTGGTAGGACCAAACATATTGTACATCCGAAAGCACTAAAATAAAATTTTCAACTCTATTTTATTACACAAAATATAATTTTTTTCCATGGATGTTGAACATGTAAATGTGTCTGCTTTGTATATATGTGCCTACTTAAAAAGAAAAAGAGGCATTGCAACGCATGCCGGGCCCCGCCGGCGACCACGCCTCAAGTTCGCGTCACCCTATTTCTCTCTCAAGTTTGCATGGGATGGGAAGGCTTAAAACAATGCAATTCCTGTTTTGGGGAAGAAAAATTATTCTGAATGCTTTTTCATTTTTGGGAAACATATACACTCATTTAGCCACATTTCCCACTGCTTCCACTTGAGTAGTGCAAAAAGAAAAAACACCAAGTTCACTTCAAGAGCACACCAGACAGAGACTGCCTGCAAAGCAGGCAGCAGGTCTGCTAGTCCATATTAATTCTGCAGCGTGTCAGTCAGCCAGTCAGACATTCTGTATCCATTTTGTTTATTTCTCTCTCAAGTTTTCAGCTAGAGAAATGAGGTTTGGTGCATTAATTGTGGATTCTCTGTCTGTAGGATTTAGTAGTAGTTTTGGATTTTTAGCAGTTGGTGGTGCAAAAAAATGCAAAAAACCGTGGTTTTTGAGAGTTTAAATTTAGTTAGATTCCGGGGACTCAAGTTTTTCTGGACTCCCGGGTTCACTTTTTCAGAGCGAGTCTATCTTACTCGGGACTCCCAGGTTCACTTCCACTGCTTCCACTTGAGTAGTGCAAAAATGGAAAAACACCAAGTTCACCTCAAGAGCACACCAGACAGAGACTGCCTGCAAAATAGGCAGCAGGTCTGCTAGTATCACTCATGATACTCGCAATTAATGAAGATATTCTAATTTAAAAGAATACTCGCGGCAAGATTAACAAATATTGGGTAGTGCTCTCAAGTAAGAGATGCAAACCACCGTAGACTGCTTTGAACTTACGCGCTTATCCGGCTTAATGAAAAATAATTCTAAATTTGCCCATTGCTACTTACCGTCTATAACCATATAGTTCCATGAGGGAAGAGCGCTGGCCACTGGAGTATCCTGTTGCGATCTGAAAAAATAGGAGAGAAATTTTGCAAGAATTTAGCACAGAAAATTTATTTACGAAAAAGAACATTTATTAATAAAATCCACGAATAATAATCAAGAATGAGAAAAACCATTGGTCTTAGAATTATGCGTAGGCTTTTGAGTTTTTCACAGATGACATTCATGGTTATGAAATGTTTTTTTGGGCTCCCCCATGTTATTTATTGAATTAACTTCATCGCTTAACACCTCTTCTGGGCAATTTTTCAGCAATACCGATATTTAAGAACCCTTTCAGTAATATACACATAGTGGGGGTGAGGGGAATTCATACAAGCATGGAGAAAACAATATCTATACAGTAAACCGAGAGCCACCACAAAGAGGTAGCATTGGATGTTCGGGCACTAGCCATTTTGGTATTTATTTAATTATGAACCAATGAAAATTATCCATATTCTCCGGCACAAATAAAAAGAGCCAAAAACTCAAGATAAAATTCTTGTTTTATTGGGTAAGTGCTGAGGAAAAAAACTCAAACAGATGGCATAAGGAATAATCACACTAGCACCTACCCGGTATATTTTCGCATCCATTAATTCCTGCAGTTATTTATAACTGAACTGAAAATGCCTCGTCGCTCTAATTCATCCACAATATAGTGCGGCTAATTTATGGAAATGAGAGGCAGAAAAATAAACTGCGACAAACGTCCGCAACGAGCGTGGATGGGAGTACGTACACTGAAGCAATAAATCCGAACAAATTAGCCGCGAGCCCTTGAAACCCAAAACCTTCCTTGTAGTCCGTTTTACAAGCGAAGGGGTGAGAGAGGAGCGAAAGAACAGCACGGGAAATTAACGGGGAGGATGAACAGAAAATGGGAAAGGGGGAGAGGAGATGCGACGAGAAGGAAATGGGCTTAAGGGTCTTGAAGAAGAATACCTCAAGAAAGAGAAACAAAAACGAAATGAGAGAGGGAAGAAGATTGTAGATATCGCACGGCAATTTCCCCATTAAGCGCCACACCTTGGCCACTATCCGAACTAATCGTCCCCCCCAACATTCTCACCTAAAAAGGTTTTTCCATACGCCCACGTCGTTTTACGGGACGGGTAGGAAAAGTATTATAAAAAAAGAATTAAGACGAATAAAAAAAGAAATGAAAGTAGAAAATAAATAAAAGAAGAATCACTCCTCACACCCATCACCCGATACACACACACTTATACTCACACGCCCTTGTCACGTGATTAATTTCCTCTACTCCTCAACCTACGGAGAGGTCCGGTTCCTTTGAGGATTTCCACTTTGGCGGCTGGATTACCTCACATCCAACTCATTCGCCCTCACTCACTCAACATAGCACACCGCAGTCAGAAAATCTAACGACTCCTTGCCCCCCTCGCTCCGACCAATCCCCCCTTATTCCTTTTTAAAAGCTTGCACGGGATTATATGGCGTCCGGACGGGTGAGTCTCGTCCCCCATTACCATACGGAATTGCCTTCATCAGTGCATGTGTTAATGGCTCGGGCCTAGCCTCAACACACCGTACTCCAAGGTATTAAACAATCGGCGGAAAAAAGCGGCTTTTGATATAGCAATTCATAAGGTCAAAACTCCAGCTCCAGAATAAATAGCTCCAGCAATATATCTCCTCAGAAGGGTACACGCTTTGCAAATGCAACGATATAGCCTACGACAGGAAATCATATATATATACATGAAACGGGTAGAAAAATCCATGTTGAGCTTCACGTAAGCAATTTAGGCGTTGTGGTTTCACTTTTTTACTTGCAACGTCGTGATGTCAAGATGCTAAATCACTCAGCTGTAAGTTCTAGTTCAAAGAAGAGAATGTTAAAATGTAATAATTTCTGGATAAAAGTACTCGTAACAACTAATCTATCTACTATTCTTGGCATTTATGATGGTACCAAATTTTCACACAATATCGTGCATAGTAGCACCCTATTGGCCTAACCCAATTCTCATTAACTTTTTAGTTTAGAACTCCATGAATTTACCCTGAATCTAACCATAGCAGTTCTGGTGACGAGCTGAGATAATTTCCAATGCAAAGATGAAAAGACTTCTACTAATGGTACGGTTGGCATTTAGAAAATTACCACATTATAAACTATGATTCTTTGACCATTTGTAGTATTTTCAGATACATTTTAATATTCTGGCATTCTCAACGATTACTCCTCTTAAGATTTCTACGGTTTTCAGATATTAAGCAATCAAATATTGAGACAGAAGCACTGGGAACATACAAATTACAAATAATTGCATTACACACGAGTTTTTATGACTTAATATTCCCGTTGGATGCTAGAGGCATTTCCAAGAAACTCAGGTACTTGATGAAAGCTAGTGGTTAATTTTTTCTTGCTTCGTCGCTTTCAGATTATAACTCACATACCTGTCCGAGTGCCATTACCGCAGCTCTCTAGAGTTTCGAGAGCTATTCATACATACCATTAAAACTATACAAACAGGTATGTAAGTGGGCGAATGGATATGTAAAATATAATATAAAATTGAAAAAGCTGAAAATAAATCCAGGAAATCGTATAAAAAGCCATTTTCTCAAAAGATAAACGAATAATCAGGTTATGAGGTCTGCAATTACTGACTTAGCTTTCCTCGCTGGAGGATAATTTACCTAAGAGTCATTCCCTAAGAATATGCCTAATGCACGAGAAATTCAGCAAATGTTTAAATGTCAAATTACTTAAAAGCAATACTCATAGGGGGTGAATGTATTTTTTTTTCCACGAATGCGACAGAATTATGACCTACGAGAATGTATCATCTATTTAATCGGTAGAGAGAAACTAAATAATTCTTTTGAAAATAATATGTACGGTTGATACATGCATCAACATTTTCCACTTAGCTTGGTGACCACCACTATCATGGAATAAGAACATACAGCAAAGTGAAAATTTCTAATTCCAAATAACTACCTAATTGACTCTAGCGTACATTATATTACTTCCGAAGTAATTCTTCCATAAAAAAGTGAATGATATGGAACTGCAATAAGGTAGAAACTAATTTTGTTAAAAGGAGATACTAATAATATCAGAGTATTGACTATGGATTGGTAGGATTATATTAATGAAACGTGAAGAAGAAACTTGTATCAAAGATGTATCAATCTGAAACTAATCGCAGGCAAACTGAATGGATCGTATTATACTAGAAAAAAGCGTTTGAATTAAAAATCTTAGGTGAACGGATTAGGTATTCAATTATTTTAATGGAGTTTCGAATATCTCTCACAATCAAAACACTCTATATACTGCCTGAGTGTGGCTGATTAAGGAATATTATCAACGAAAAAGAGCCATGAAAAAATGTACTGAATGGAATGCCTCTACTGCTGCTAAACCCTTGTAAGACCCAGCATATATATATCGTGAATTTTCTCTTAAAAATAAATAGGCATCATCCTAAAGGAATTAACAGAAACAGGAATCGGAAAACTGATCCGGAAAATTATGATAATTGGAATTTTATTACAAAAATATGTGCATCTCAATTCAATCATACTGCATAGTAATTATGTTAGTTATAGAGTCATAGGTTCTCACCCAATGAGAAACTTTTATATGTTCTAAAGTACTAGCCAGAAAAATGCACAGGAAATGGGTTCATAGACATTTATAAATTTGTCACCTGGATCATGTAATGTAAAGAGAAACAAGCCAAAAACGCAAACAGGTTTTTACTAGGTAGTATAAAAAACAAAATTCTTGAAGAGATATAAAAAATATATGCAATCTTGTCGCGTTTAACACTAATAGTTAGGAGATTTTTGAATCCTCAAAACGGCCCTCGTGATTCCTTTTGTTTTAAATGTCTCGGAGCCCTGTGCAGTTCCGAATGCATTCACCGGAGAGGATGACGCCAATGTGTCATTCTGGACGGACTTCAATGAGAAGAGGAGAGAAAGCGAGTGTGATAGAGGCGAGATGGGAGGGGAGGATCAGAAGGAGAGGCGGTGTTCCATATAAAGAAACCAGGGGAAATGGAAAATTCAGATTCACGTTAAGGGATTGGGGAAAGAGAGATTGTAGAAGCCACGGAATGCGTCTACATCATTTACGCTGCACCCCGCGAGCAGCCGAATGAACCTGTGGAAAAAATCTTAGGTCGTTTGTTAGAAAAGCAGCCACATTGAGTCCTTATGACAGAAAAAAGTATGATTTGCATGAACATTACGAATTCTTCAAATTGACGAACACTTTGATCGGTGATGCTGCTCTGCCGTAGTCTAAAATTGTTCGAGGGAATATTTAAACCTATTAGTTCTAGAGTCTTCCTCCCTTAATTCAACTGGGTGGCCGAGACTGCTAACCTAATGAGGAAGCATTGCTCTCTCGTATGTGTCAAAACTAATGCTGGATTTCCTGTACCTTATTGATAATCTTAATTTCGCCTGCTTTTCCTGCTGTTTCGAGGGACTCACTCTAGTTGATCCAATAACGCAGATCCTTTACGCTTCATTCTATAAAAAACTTTTACCAACTTTTTAGCGGGTCTTCCATGAAAGGTACCTTATTCTTCAAAAATTCATATTTCTGATGAGTTCCACGTTATAACTACAATTTTTAAGAGAGGCTTACTAAAGCAAAATAACATTTTTCTCTGATTTCCAAATAACTTTTTCCCACCATCAACCTAACTAAACCAAGTTTTTTCAGAGATGAGCTGAGAATTCTTCTAATATGCGCGCCTAAGAAAAACCAAACAGGTTAAGCCCGAAGAACAAATTATTAATTCCGAAACATTTTCCTGTTTGGGATTACTTAGGTATGTTTCAACTAGTTCGTACGCTGAATTACGCAATTAGTTACCTTTCCTAAAAAACTAGGGAATGTCTGGGCTTCGTTGTCATTTGATTATCATCAATATAGCCACTGCACTAACTGGTTTAGTAATGAATAAATAAACAGCAACAGATTCATTACCATATAACCATAATTCTTTCTATGACTCATCTTTTTTCAACGTTATCTCATTCTTCAATCTATTACTCTTCTTACGTTTCTCCAATATTTGCGACGCACATGGGAATTTCACAACGAAAAATTTTTCTCCTGGGCTATAGTTCAAGCCCAGGCACCACGAATTGGCACTAGTCGTTTCCCCAATTATCTTACTGAACAAAGCTACTTCAGGAAGTTACTCGACGTGCATTTGGAAGATCCGTGCTCGAATCTAGTCAGTCAAGGCGTCAATAGTCATATTTCATGCCATAACTTTTTCCATCGCGGATTCCTCACACTTGCGTAAATCTATAGATCCTAAAAGTTAACCAGAAGATTCCGGTTCCCCAGTAATTTGAACTCGCTGCATATCTTAGATAAGTTCCGCTTTACTAATGCATAATAGAGTATGCTGGGGTAAAAAGAGAGTGAAAATTAGGGAAAAGGGAATGGAGAGAGAGAGAGAAGTTGTTAATGCGGAGAGGAAGAGAGAAAGGGACGGGGAAAGCAAAGTGGAGGAGGAGGAGGGATAGATAAAAATGAGCACGAGATGGGCGAGTGTTCTCCCGGTTGACAGTTGACGTGATACTCGGGGAAGTTGAAAGTGGTGTTAGCAAATCGGTTGGAGGAGGCGATCCCCCTCACCCTATGCCACCCACTCCAACCTCACCTCAGCTCTTTTTTATTTTCGAGACTTTTTTATTTTTTCTTCTTCTTCTTCTTCTTCTCCTCTTAACGGAAAGAGATTTCGAACCAGAGAGTCTCACTCACCACTCTCGCTTGGGCTGGGCCATTTGAATAATGAGCCAGTCTTGTCATTCTAGAACGATGGTTTTTTTTCTTCTAATTCCGGTTCTTCTTTGTTTTTTTCCGTCCCTATGCTTTTTTTCTGAGTCTCCCTCGGGCGCTAATTAAGAAATTTGTGGCTCTCTCGAAATGAGAGGCGTTTTCTTATATGGCATATGGCCTTCGTGTACTCACACGAACTCATGTATAACTTATTATGTGCGTGAAACGAAATAAATGACTGTGTCGTCTCGGAGGAAAGCGGAGTGAAGTGGAATACGTTTGGACTCTTAATTTCAACCACTCATTTCGTTTTGATATTCACCGACTGAGTCTTAGTGAAAGTGAGCTGCTAAAATCGTTATAAAAACGCGGACTCACTTTTCCCATCCACCTAAAGCATGTAATATAGCAAAGTGACTTTGAAGCACGAATGTAAGGCAATAACCAGGCAACGAACCACTTTGTCATTAAGTTTTTAATTTTTTATTTATTCCAAAACACAGAAATATTAACACAGTCTTGCTTATTTGAAAGCTATGTTTAATATCATGTCTAATATCTCAGATTAAATTTCAATACTCTTCTCCTCGCAGTAAAATATATAATTATTCACAGATAACGTTATTGATATCACTTCAAAATCCGCTATCAAGTGTAAAATCTTTCGAAAAAGAAGATACCTGGCGTAATGTAGGCTGCGTTCTTTCTTCATTAAAACTCAGGACTAAAAAAGGAACATGGGTGAATCTTGTGACTTCATTTAATATTAAATTTTCTGACATTCCACGGCAAAAGCTCTTGAGTAGAGCCATGAAAAATCATAAAATGGTATAAAAAATGTATATAAACTTTGCCTGGTATGCAACCAACTCGTATGAGTATTATTACAATTATCAATCATTTGAGTAGTCTTAAAAATATTTGATTCCACAGCAATAAACCTTTCCTCGCGTAAACTGAAATTATGAAAAAACTTCTTCAAATTATGCTAAGTTTAACGTCAGCGCGTACTTAAAAAAGGCTATTTCAGCATTTAAAAGAATGCAATGAAGTTAATTCACATTTTATGTTCTTTTTAAGTTTTCAACAGTAATTTCCGTTGATTCCGTTAACCGTTGATTTCGTTTTTAACAGTAATAATCAAACAAATAAATTCACTTCCCCTATTCTTTTTCATTACGGCTTTTATCAGCTTTAAAATGGGTTGAGTCCCGATTGGACTGAAAGCTATCTGAAATCATTGAAATCCGGACAGCGTTTAATAAAAAGTGAAACAGCACTTCGAGTTTTCATCAATGGCATAAGTGAGGTTGAAAAGAGCTTAGGCAGTAAATCTATTCTAATTCATAGGGTACCTAAGCATTTCCACAGTAAAGGATTCACCGGCAGTTTACCTTTAAGAAGAAAACATGGATATGGGCAGAGAAAATACAGGGAATTATTCGATGACATTTGGTCAACAAGTCGAACACTATTCGATTATGAAACGAGAATTCAATGCGATTCCTATAGCGTTCTTTACTGAAATTCTTATAATATTAAGAATATGCTAATTATTATTCCATTTCTATGCAATCATAGCTACGTAATAGGAATATTGGCTAATTATTTTCTCATACAAAAATTAACTAGCTTTCTCATGTCAAAATATCAAAGTGCCAAGTAGGTTTTCTTTAAATTTCAACAAGTCAGCTTATTGCGTAATCAATTCAAAATCTGACGAATGAATTTTAGATTCGGTAAATCTTTAGGTCGGAAGAATCAATGTAAAGGATATTTCAAGGCATATGAAGCCTTCGTCAAGTATTCGCATTCCATTTTTTCACTGTGAATAATATCAAACACTTAATAATATCTACACATGTTTATGTATACTTCATCGTAGCTGGAGGAAGTAAAGGGTGGCCGAAATCGCATTTAAGTTCCAAAGCCTACGGTAAATTAATCAATATGCCGACATAAATCATAAATATAAATCGGAGCATGTCGAGAAAAAGACCGTGAAATGCTTAAACGTTAGCGAATAATGCGTATTAAGATTCACACCGATCCAATTCCTTGTCGGAGGAAAGAACAAGGTAAATAGCCTTGCTAACGAACAACGTGCACCTATAGATTAGTAGTAGCGTCGATGAGCTCCTAAGTGGACGCAAAGTCAATGTACATCAATTGATGTTCAGTTTTATACTAATTAGTAGGGATCATGAATTAAGTCATGAGTGGTAGGTACTTTTAAAACGCTCAACTACCGGACTGATAGCTAATGTTATACCTAAATACGCCATTAAGATTACTTAATCAAGCTAAAACATAAGTTAAAAATACTTTACCAAGTTGAATAAAATTCAAACAGGATAAATAAGTCTTCAAGTGATCCAGATTTTGCAAGTAATGACGAAATGAGAGGCATAAAAAAGAAGAAAAATTAATAAACTCTTAATAAATTGCTTTTCTATAAGGAGATGTATGAAGCTAGAGCAGAGTAAATGACAAAATACTTTTCGAATATGGGACACAATCTATTACCAAATGTGAATGTGGGCACCGCGGAACTAGAGTGAACAGGGAAGGTAGTGAATGACGTCTTCAAAAGCAATTTGTAAACAAGTGAATACTAAATAAATGACGGATTGTTTGAAGGGCAATTTAGCTTTTCTCCTGTCCTCGAGGATGATATCTTGCGCCGGCTTACCAGGATTCAGAGGAACTTAAACTAACCAATATAGAAATATTAGTAGCTAGGATAGACAGCGTGCAACAACAAAGGGGGATTAGATCTAAATCAAGATTATAACGGTACCCTTGGACTCCACTTACTCTCGTAGCTTTCCCATTGGTAATAATAATTTTAAAAATTCAGTTCTTAAGTTTAAACACAGATTTTGATGTTCGCTGCAAACATCAAACTATGAGCTATAGTTATAATGAGCAAGGGACTAATAAACGTTTAGCCAACGAAGCAAGTCAACAATGGGTCGAACGTGCCCAATCCATTTGTTGACGATAGCGAACTTCAGAATACAATTTCAAGAACAAAACGGGGTTGGAAACTACAAAACCATAGAGGAGTATCTATATCTATAATAGTGTCTATAAGTTGTCAAGAAAAATGGCAGAGGAGAAATAGATGATAAGAACGTGGAATTATGATGAAGAGATTAAAGAGGTGATGGAAAAGGAGGAAATACGCTCTACAGAAAAATTAGAAAAATGAATTGCTGGACAATTTTTCTGGTAAGGGAAAAAATATTTTAAATTATAAAGAAGGGCTGAGAGTGCCTACTGTTGCACTTCACATACTCGCATATCCATGGAATTGGTAATTATTAATTCACATATTTAACACTGAGAATAAATACAGATCTCGTCCCTATTAAAGAAAACATTAAAAGCAAGAAAAACAGGAAATATTAAAAGCAAAAAAAAACAGAAAAGGAATCAATTTATTAGGAAAAAATTCAGCCCGCAATCCACCGGGCGGGTGAATAAACCCCCACTCTTAGCGGAGCCACTTTTACGCTTATAGTTCTTAAAATATTCTGCTTGAGGAGTGGTAACAAAACCCCCGCAGCAAACAAGCCTTACTTCGGCAGCCTACGAAAGCAAATGGTAACTTAGCCCAAACCTAATATGACACTATTCTAGCGAGGTTTCTTGTATGTTGGGCCTAAAGAATGTAATATTATACTTTCTGTCTGTAAAAACGTATTACGCTGACTTCTTTTTTAAAAAGTGTTAAAAATTGGATGTTTACTTGTAAGGAAATAGAAGACATACTTTGTTAACATGTAGCTAACCAAATCGTTGGTGCATTTTGATTATTAAATCCTAATGAATGGGTAAATTTATTTTAATAATAACCACGCAACCGGTTTTTACTACGAGGTTACTTAAAGTAGGTACCGTGTTCAGTTTCATTTTTCTTACAAATTCATCCGTGTACCACTTGAGAGCAATAAAAATGTATAATTATTATTCGTCTAACGTGTGATTCGTCATGTGTTAACGATAGCATTATACGACGGCCTTCATGCACATTCAAGGTCGAGCACAGAGTTTGCAACTGCATAACCATGAAAGAGGCAGGAAGATTAAGAATCAAGATAAAAGGCGTAGGTGTAAGAAAAATACAAATGGAATAAAGATGGCGAGATAAAACAGATGAATCGGTTGGAAGAGCGAAGAAAGAAAAGGGAATCGGGAGAGGTGTGTGTGTATGTGTGACGCAAAAGAGGGCGCTCTTGAAGGAACGGAGACACGGAGGAGGCAGAGGGAGGCTGAATGAGGTACGGCGGGGAGGGGGGATCAGGCGGCGAAAGGGTTCATTGGGGCAATACCGTCGACGGGGCGCCTGTCTGATGGGAGGAGGGCAGTGGAGGTGGATGTGTTTCGCCCCCAGAGGTGTGTTTCAACGGGCGGTGGTGTGGGTTGCACCGGTCGGAGGCGGTGGTCTGGGAAGGTGGCAGGGAAACGAGATGCCCCGGCGCATAAAAAACCGGTCCTCTACTTTCCTTCCTCCCCTCCTTCACTCCCTCCCAGCGAGTGCCTTGACGTCCCGCTCGACCTCCACGGATGGTGTTCATTTCGGTCCAGATCGGACGAGGAGAAAAAAATAAACACAAACAAATACACCTCTCCGTCCCGAAGCACTTTTCATTAAGCGCGCGCGCGCTGCGATACAACATATCCACCCAATAAGTACACCGCATATTTTAAAAATGTTCAGTTCTCGTATTTTAACTAACTACGCTTCTAACGCTAACGTTCCCACATAGGTGGTCATAACAATAATACTGTTGGGACTTACATCGCTGAGTTAGGCCATAATCAGATCTCTACTATTAAGTTTGCGCTACGATGGAATCCGCCCGTCTCTACCAGTAAACTGCTAATTTTCCATTTAACCTGGGCTGAAAAATGCCTGTAGATTGAAAACTTCTAACATCCCAGGCTAATTCTCATTAATGGCAGTTCCAAGGTTTCCGAGGAGCTGGAAGGACGATCTCTACATTTTTCCGAGATTTCTTCCACGTACGTTATTTTGTGGAACAACAGTTTCGCTGGCTATTCTGCAAGGGTCTTCGGGTCAAACGTAAGACCTGAAGCAGCTGGCAGGATAGCCAGAGAAACTGTTGTCCCACAAAACAACACACGCTGAAAAAATCCTGGAAAAGTACAAAGATCATAATGATTCTATATTTTATAGTAAAAAAATTCAGTATATTTTACGGTAGAAACGTTTTTATTTTTATAACTTTGGAAAACAATAAATGCATACACCAAGTTGTGTAACATCATTAGTTTCTACCTAATTCCTTCACAACTTTAATGGTGTCGGTTGATTAGGCTACTATATTCTTCAACAATTTTGAATCCTTAGCATAATAGCTGTTCAACACCTCAAAAATGTTTATAACGAAAGCATAATCTTTTTAAGAGTGTCAATGGAAAAGGTGAAATTTTTTTCGTACTCATTCGCACTCCAATTATCTAAAATAGCGATGAATAAGCATAATTAAAACATATTTTACGAAGTTACTCAGTTTCAAAAACTTTTACGCAGCCGTTGCTTAACTAGTGCCGTGAAATTTCTCAGGTAGTTATCATCTCTTACTTCAACACACCATTGTTTTCTTTGAATGAATGTTTACCAATCTTAAATCACAAGGATCTCTTTGGTGACATTTGAAGCAAAATCTTTAATTTGGAATTTCAAGAACTAATGTATAACGAATGAACGAATTATCTCGTTTTTATTCACTACGACTCGGATATTTAATAGTTTTTCGAGTTTGTCAGCTCACTGACCAGGTCTAGGCTTAATTTTTCCCAAGTAAGCGTTTTCAGGAGCGAAGAAAGACTTTTAACTTCTAAAAAAAAAGAGATTACGAGGAGAGTAGTTTCCGCTTCTAAGATGCACATGCCCACTGCTCATCATGCTCACGCGCAACTCGAAAGCTTTCTGACTAATACTCCCACGGTAAACTGATAGAAGAGGAAGTAAAAAGTAAAGAAACGAAGGATAGGTATGGAAGAATTGTCCGGATAGCACATAGGAATATGCTTTGAGGGGTGAAGAAATTCAAAGGTGAATATAACGTAAGAGAGTATACACAAAGAATACTAGGAATCTCAGAATCAAGAGCTTTTACAAAGCTCATGGCTGAAGTTAAGAGGGAATGGAATAGTGAAATCGCAAGGGAGAAAAGATGAAATTACAGACACTGGGCTCTTTCCACCAAGTAATACTCTGAATTAGGGTTTTTCACTGCGTTAAATGGTAAGCAGCACTTCATAAAAGGAATTCGTGGACGTAATTTGCAAAGTAGCCAGTGAAAACTTAGTTATGCGCCTTGAACAGGAGTCAATGCGGATGAATTTCCATGCCCAGTGGTAATGTGGCACCTGTGAATTGGTGCCTTCCAGGGCACCGAGTGAAAAACAATCCCAAAAGCGTAGTTTGTACCATCTATATTGGTTTTATTATTTGAAAAAAGTCTTGTAAAATGAGCCTGTGAAGGAAATCTGGAAACATCGTGGATTCGAGACCAGCATACCAGCATAATCTTTAAAATACTCTAAATGTATGAGTAGAGCCCAATATTGGCAGTAGAAACATTGCGAAAGAGATAAAACGAGCAATTACTTCCACTCAAACAAATATTCAGCGCAATCAAACTACTATGAAAAGGCAAATAATCTGTTAATATGTCAACTTACACCCAGAGTCGCCTAATTACAATAGACTGCTTAGAATAGAGCAAAATACAAAAGTAAAGCACTCGGCTATAGCAGATCCTGGAGCAAGGACGCCAATATAAGAAGATCATGGAAATACAAATCATTGTTCCAAGAAGCTGAGTTAGCAAAATGTTTTTCCCCAAGTATGCGAAAACATTGTAATATAGTCGATCAAGTTATCATGTAAGAGTGTACATATTCTTATTTCGTTCAAGTTTTCGACACCTCTTGCAGTTATATTTCCAACTCCCTATCCGCACTTTAAATCATAATCGCATCACAATTATATTTTATTCTATTTAACTCAAGGTATTAAAATGAAAACTCGAACCCAAGTCCGCTAAATTTTGCGTAGCCTAATCACTTTAATTACCCTTGTAAATAATAATGTCTCAAGACATTATTAAGCATGCATCACAATAAAAAGTTGAAAATATTACTCAAGAGTACCTACGAACAGAAAAGAATAATACTTAAGACAATTTTGTATGCATGCTTCATCCCAAATGAAATTTACGCTGTTGCAGTACGTAAACGCATACCAGGTTTAGACGAGCGGGATATTCCGCTAAATTTCATTAAGGATTCCAGGCAATTAGTATGCAATTTATTTTGAATTGAAAAAAAAATCAGGAATGTAAGCAAATATATTGGTTCCAAGAACATCACACATCACTAAGAGTTGGGAAAAACTAAAAAACAGAATGTCAGCTACTATGTTCTGTTTTAGGCTCAAATTGTTCCCCACCGAGTGATAATCGTTAGATGTGTTAGCTGAGATTATCTTGAAAATCCAAGAGCCAAACTGGAAAAATGAGCGGAGGTGGAAAAAGGCAAAGGATAAGCACAGCAATAAACCGATGGGACGCAGAGAGGCGCTTGTTAATTCGATCCTTCGGCCGATGCGCCTCAAGCGGCGCGTGTGTCCAGCTGGATAATATGATTGGATGGGTGCACATTACCAATGATGCACATCTATAGCGATGCCGAAGGGAGGCAATTTTCTCACTGGACAAAGCCTATATGGAAACATATTATTTTCATCTGTGTCGGGTATAATTTTAGAGATTTCATAGCGTTTTGCATAGCTGACAGCACGCAGTGATTAAAGTAATCATCTCGCCAACATCTGCGCTATTGTCGAATTAGATTTATCGGGTCAGAGCCCCGGTGAACTTAAAAATGTGATAAGATGATACTAAGCCGAAATTAAAGCAATATGATCATTTTTGAAGCATTGGAAAATAATCATACAATGATCTTTCAACTATGCTATCTAATTTACGACTAAACAGTAAAATTTTTATTATAAGTTATTACAGCTCATTTTCCTCAAGAATCAACTGTAGGTGACGTAACCTAACGAATTGGTTCTTAACATTACGTTACTTCGTCAATTTCCCATGGCGTAAACTTCTAAACAAAGAAATATAAATTAGACAACCAAATGAACTCCTTTCTACCATACGAACGAGGAATATATTCCCAAAAACAACTTTTATCATAGCTGGACGATTCATAACATACCTCCTAGAAATCTAGCCTGGGTATGGATTTCCAGAGCAAAATCAAAGGATGTATCTTTTAGACATACAGTGCTTTTGTAATAACGGCCTTTAAGGACAAATGGCATGAAAACGTATAATCGTTCAGAATAATTGACGTGTATTCATTACATAGAATCAGTCATTTCAGATATGCTAATTTATTGTTTGAAAGAATTATTGGTATCTACTCCAAAAGTATCACGTATACGCAAAATAACCGGGAAGTTACATTTGAAAATATTCCGTATCATGTTTGATCTAGCGTTTGAACAACTGCATTGTTCTCCCATGGAGATAACAGAGGTGAGGACGTGTCGCCTCAAAATAATGCATTCGTATAATCTATGATTCTTTTAAGTTATATCATCTGAAAAGAATAAAAAATAAATTTAAAACAATTATCAATGCATCGATATCATAGGTCCTATGCATTATAAATTGCCTTAAAACATAATAATCAACTTAATGCACTCCTATTACAATAGTCTTACATTTTGACGTGCGAAATGGAAAACACATTCTCGAAAAAATAACGCCTAAACTCCGTAAATTATAATGCTTGTCACCATTATTTTTGTATCATTATATGGCCAAATACGTGAGAGTTGGTGGTGCACAGGGAAGAGCTCTTTACAAATGATCCGACCAACGCCCTCCCTAATGACATGGACAACACCCATGGAACGACTGACGATTGTATTAATCTTCCAAAACAATAAAAAATAACACAAAATAAAGACCGCGGAGCCAATATCGCTAATCTTCGAAGACTTGGCATAACCACTTTCACCTCTCCCTCCAAACCGTCGACACCCAGCTCCGTATCGAACGTAAAAATAACCACCCACCAAACGCAATACAACAACGTCGCTAATTCTACCTTTTCGCAAAGGATTTCAAACCCATAGTATTTTCGGAAAGTCTTAAAAAAATGAAAAAATATATTCAGGTATATATATAATCCACCCTTATCTCGGACTTCTTATCTTATTCGGCATTTGTGTCGGCACTCGTCTCTCTTCTCCGATACATCCACACCCCTCTTCTCCACATTTTTCTTTATTTTTTTTTAAATCTTAGTTACCAGCTGGTGGAAAAAAATCGCGATTCGAAACGCGAGTTCCAGGAGTGGGGAGTACGCAATTATTGTGAGGAGGAGGTGAGGGTTAGGGGGGAAACGAAAAAATAAGAACGGGCGAAAGCTTTAGGGTCCGTGCTTTATTACGGGGATGTGTGGGGAAACGTTGAGAAGGTGGAAGGATGGCCGGGATGGAAGGAGATGTGGCGGTGGACAAGAGAAGCCGCGAGTGGAGGTGCAGATAAAAGGAGTGTATACCGTGTCAAAATGCACGGCGGCGCTAAATGCCCTGGCCGGAGAGATGTGGGGAGATTGCAGATGTGATTGGCCGCCTCCCGACTCGCCGAGTGGGCGCGGCCCCTGGGCATCAGGTGCGGACGCGTACGATGATCGGCGTCCTCTCGGGAATGGAATAGGTGATTGGCAGTTCCTTCTTCCCCGCTCGCTCACTGGGATGACTCCATATGAAAATCCCCCCCCCAAACTGATATTCTCCTGCGCCTCTTCTCATCTTATTATTATCTCTTCCCTCATCTCTCTTTTTCTTCGCTCTTTTTTATTCTCGTAATGGTCCGATCTAAATTATCGACTATCTCCCTGTAGGTGTATTGCCACGAGTTGTTTCGGTTTGGGTCTTTTCGAGCGTTTGTTTCAAAGAGGGAGGGGCACCTTTCCGGTGGGAAGACTGGTTTTTTACACATATTATTTTGCATCCACGCACTCTTTCTGGATTATACACTAACACTGCACTCTCCGTTATCTGAATGTTTTAATGGTGTAACGACCGTTTTTCGACGTGTATATTTTTGTTGAGGCGTTTCAGATGCCTGACCATAGCACACTGCGAGCGTGAAAGCGTTCGGTATATTCTCCGGAATTTCAACGATGACAAACGTATACTTGTATTTTTCAAAAACATTTTCAAGTTAATTTTAACAGATAAATTCCACATAATGGATCGAATTGGTGTGGAGGCTAGAATACTGTCTTCCAGCACCAACTTCCAGGTGAAAAGCACTCTCAATGCCGTACTCCGTTCATCGGACCAGACGTAGAAATGTGGCCTCCTTGGTGACATTCATTAAGAGAAGACTAATACCAACACCGGTCTCCACTCCAATCTTCCTTCATTCCTCAAATAAGCCTTTTTCCTACAGTGCAAAAACCTACCTTTAAGATAACAAATGACAAAAGTTATGTCATATCATCGAATAAATACTGGTATATTGGCTTTTTTAGGAGAGTCGGAGAGGAATGATTTAAAAAAATTTCATTTTATTCTCCCTATCATCCAACGCGTGAGAGATATTACAAAGACCTCATCAAATTAGCTAATGAATTCATCGAAAATCTCAATGCTGTGAATAGCACGAACAAATACTTCATTTCAATGTAAACATCAGAGATACTCCATACAAGCGAGTCTTTCAATGCATACGAAAATGCAACGCTAATGTAGAAAATAATAAAATAGGTGAGAATAATAATTAATCAATGTATCTATTGACAACGGGAGAATATATAAAAATCGTTCTGACAAACGTAGTCAGCAACGGATTTTGTTCCCTGTGGCCGTCTTGAACAGTTTTGTTTCCCAATATCTTACCTACACACTGAATAAAATCCCGAAAGAAAATCTCAAGGAACTGCTATCTTCGCTTAGCATAAATCACAACAGAAATATGGAATTCAAAAATGACCTCGTCAAAAAAACAGTAATCAACCCGAAGCTTAGTTAATAGGCGGGGGGAAGAGCCGGCCTTTTCCTGAGCCCTAAGGCGAAACGATCAAACATTTTTCTACGCCTTGCCCTCCCAAGTCGACATGTCCAGCATTTCACTCAGGGCTAATAGGAGGAGACAATGGAGCGATCGACAAGGGCTTTGAAAAATATTTATCGTTCACAATTGGTTTTGTTAGTGCCATATATCAATCCAGGGATTTTATAAATATTTACTTTTCTAATTTCTCTAGTAATTATACAACATAGCCACCATCTACGGTGACTTTTTCGAATCCCCTGTTCTGCCCATGATTGACCGCAACGACACCAAAACTAGAGTCTTTAAATTCATGAAAAATTTCTACACAGAATAGGAATTATCGGTAGTGTAGCGGTCTACGCAACCTACGTCTACGTCTTCTCCCGGCATGTCTACTGTCTAGGGTCCGTGGTTTTTTTGGTGATCCAGGAGAACTCTGTCCTCATTTAATTTTTAGGTACTTGATAGGTGCGATTCTTGTTCGCTTTAAGACTATTCATTTGGCGTAGCTAATCACATTCTACGATAGAATTTCGGAATGGTCCTTGAAAATAGGGGCTAAATTGAAGCGAATCTCTTTTTGTTTATGAGCGGATGATTGACCATAATTTAAACCAAGAACTAGTATCTACCTTTAGATCCTTTGTACAGTGCCATAAAAAGTGACCACCCTGGGTAGCGTGGTGATTTTTGCCTTTGCTAAGCCCTTGGCTCGATTTCCTGTCCAAATTAATTTTTTCTCAGTAATATTTGAACTAAATCAACCACATGCCATTCTGAGAAGATATTTTTTGCTAAATAAGCCGACTGATAATACTTCTTAAAGGGCTGCATAATATCCTGGCGGGTCCTAAGCTCCCTTAGCAATGTCATCGAATTTGCGGAGTGAAACCTAGCATCCCCTATAACACGTCTTGAGGTGGATCGCTGTGTAAAACGAAGATGTAGATAAAGATAGTGGGAGTATGTTACGAAATTTTAAGCACGCCCGTCAGGCGTGGGAGCTAATGACCGGCATTTTATGCGCGAAAATTGCATAGGAAGACACGTCCCCCTAATACCCTTCATATTCTCGCCCGGCATGCGGAGTATAGTCGCAAGAACGTACGTATATTGGTACCTACTTACGGGAAGCAGGAGATGCGATGCGAGGAAATCATGGCATTACAAATGGAATATAAGCGTCGAATGATATTCAAGTGACTCCTTACGCCTCGACTCTCGCAGGAGAGAGAGAGAAAAATGAAATAAAGGAAAGGCATTCGTGGAATCAGAGAGAAAAGAGCGAGGGAGATAGAGGAGGGAGGAATAAAGAATAAGTCCGCGAAGGCAGCGAAGTGGGAGGCTATAAAAGCGGTTGTCATGGCGGGAAGTGATTTACCGATCGTTTGGGTGTAAAACGCTTCACACCGCTCCCCTAAACATAACGCTCCTTTGAAGAAGGAGGAAAAAATTTCTCCCTCCTCTCACTCCCCTCCCCTCTCCCACAACCCCCCCTGCGCGAGTCTCACCTCAACCTCCACGGCAACCACCACCACACCCCCTGGTGCTCGCCTCCCCGGTTGCCGAAGCACCTCACGCCTCTTCCCCGCCAAACACCTCCCCTCCCCCGGCCCCGACTGCTTATCCTCAATTCAGTCTCCATCCGCTCCCGCCTTGCCTTTATCTTCACACTCTCGCCCATTGTCTCCACTCGAATCCCACACATTCCTTCCCCCTCCGATGGAGCCAATGGGATGACTCCTCCTCGATTTTTCACGCAAATGCGAAAGTCTGCATCTTGAGCTCCGATATCGGATTAGTCTCAGCACTTGGAAGCCCCTGTCCGAGTATACCAAGGGCACCATGATTGCACTCAATATCCCTAGTCAAGAGTTTAGCCCTGGCTCTAAAGTCTGAATCCATTCATAATTGTGCACTAATTGCTCTCTTGCTTGTGCTCCCATGCCATCTATTATAATGTCATCTTCCTTTGGAATGGTGCCGCTGCCATGATTTTAATCAAAGAAATATTTGATGGTTAGCAATCAAATTTTGTAACAATCAAAAATCCCAGGGTTTCTAAGACCACAATACCTTCGGTTTGAGGAAGGGTGAAAAAATGTATTATCATAGAAAAAAATTAAATATTTCTAGATGATGGAGAATTAAGGTGATCTATGGCTAAATTTCAACACCTAACTAGTGATCTTAATTCCTTAATTACATAAGGAACATCCACCCATATCCAATGCATTCTAAACCACGACCCTTGGATTACGTACCTAACTGTCAAGAATCTCGATCATTCCTTCCCTCTGGAGTCAATGGAGCCATTGGACTTCCTACCACTCGATTTGTCACACAAACTCAAGCGCTTGAGTTTTAATAAATGTATTAGCTCTTTAGAAAACATAAATATAATTCAAACCTAAGGAATAAAGTGTAATACAAGTAGTAGACTTAAGCTTTTTAGGTGTTCCAACAACTGTTGCACTGTACCCTGGAACCCTGGGATCCCCAAACTTTCTGGCCGTTGACTTCTTCAAGAATTTATCAACTTTTTATAGCGTATTTATGACAGATAAAGAAAAAAAGACGCTTACTTGATTTTTAGATGGTTTATTTTATAGTGTTTACTATATACAAAGGACTGTCGTGAATGCAATATTTAAAAATGAAACAAAAGCAGTATATTGGCAACCTGACCTAAATTTATCATGCATTGTTTCGTTAAACGATCATGTTAACTAATACATGGAATGTTGAAATGTAAAGTAGGCGGTAATTATATTTAGCTATTAATTCTATTAGTGATTTTAATTACTTTTTTCCGTTTGACTAATAATTGACCTCCATCAACGTCATATCGAACCCAGGGTGACTACAAAGACCACTTCGTGCATCCCTGCTCTAGTCAAAGACCTTCATCTTCAGACAAACACAACACTCATATCCGAGGTGAGATTCGTCTTGGCTATTGGGGTCGTCTATTTGTAATATTAGACCCTGTAGATGTAATACTTGCAAGCACGTATTCCGACAATTTCTTGAATTATGGCCACTTCGCCCTTGCTTCACCAAGCTGTTGGCAATTTCATTGGTTTTTAATGTGAATTATTTCTATGCAATATATCACTTGGTCAATCCGCTATCTCCTTGCATCTATGTTCATCAATCTTAAATCAATCAATCGTCTTCGCTGATAGTCTCCACCCATCTCAAACAGCCCTTTCCGCCCTGCCCAGCCGATTGAGAGAATGGGCCAACCCCTTAGTTTTTTTACGTGAATGAGAAGGTCTAAGCATACAGCTCAAATATCGGATAATCCCTGAGGAAGGAAAATAATAATTCAACACCATGGAACACGGTTCACTTTTTCTAGCAGAATAGGGATTCAAGGTTCTCTAACGGCTAATTGTGAACCCTCTAACCAAAGATCATAAAACACAACAGCCTTATCTGATGCGGGAGTATAAACTGCGACCCTAGTATTTACCAAGTAGGATATTTAGGCCAGCCATATTTCGCTTAAATCTCTGTTAATTTACGCAATTAAATACTTGTACACTGTTAGTTCGGCAACAAACAAGTCGTTTATTGCCGAACTAAATTATGGGTAAAAGGCCTCATCAGTTATTTGTAATATCTCCGGCGAGCAATGTGACATTATCTTTCGCAAAAAACCATGGTCAACGCGTTCTTCTTTCAATTAAAGTAGAATTCTTGATATTTTCGAAATTCTAAAATGAAAATCATTGATTTTTTAAATTAAAAATTATAAAATTGAAATAGGAAAATTAGGACGCTTCAGTTGATTTCTATAACGGTCGTATGGGACTGTAAGCCAAAGTTTAGTTTAATTATGGCGATAGGTCTATACCTGCCAAATAAGTGGCGAGTAGCGCGACTGCCTACTTGCCGAAAGGGTGCAGTTCGATTCGATTCAGTAGGAAGGTGTACCTATTTAGATAGGTAGATCCATTCAGTTCAGGAATCTCTTAAAATGAGGAGGGTTTTTCAATACGCTGGGGTGTAACATAGGCATGTATAAGTTATTAACCATACATGGAGGGGTCGGGGTGGAAAATTCTCCGAGTAAAATCACACTGCAATGCTAATGAAAAACAGTAACCATAACATAAGCCATAATTGTCTCAAGAATAAGTCATAATTTAAAGCCCATACTGCGGTTGCCAAGGTAATTGAAATATATATCGCTGAATTAGTGAATAAATGGACAGTTTTGGGGGCAAAATCCTACTTGCAGCCATCGAATAGTGAAAATATAAATTGTGTATATTGAATGCAAGTAATTAAAAAAAAGACCCCCCAGCACCGAATCCAACGCTTTTCCTAGGGGACTCAAGGTAAACAAATATGGGGTAAAAACTTCTCCAAACTTTTTTCGTTGTTTTTATAATTTTTTTCAGTTGTCTTTACCTTCTTTTAGCCATCCAATACGGAAACTAATAACCTTATAACATGAGTTCATGTAAAATAAATCCCTGCACCAATTCAATGCTTTATATTGGGAGTAAATGTTAAAACAACCCGTAATTGTTATTGGGGTGTTTTGCTACTTTTCGGTTGGTTTAAGGCCACAACCTGTACTCGTATCACATTTAACTTACTAAATCACCCTGAAGTCCTTCCCTTCTAAACAGGAACGACTGACAGACTTAATGAATTAGTTGTACCTACATATAGATAGTGGTAATACGTAACATTCCTAAGCATTTAAAAATTCGCTAACCAAGTATTACAATTACGTATGACACTATTATGTCACTTAAAAATTTATTAAGTTTATTGCACAAAAAGGTTAAAATTCAAGTAACTCTATGATTGGGACTCTACTCTATTGCACTGACTTGTGTCAATCAACACTACATGCGGTGAGTTAGTTTTTCTTTTGGTTTCTTCCAGTTTAGGTACATAATATATTCTCCACTCTGTATTCTAATCGGCAAACCTACTCATATTTTACAGCTTTTATACGATTTTATTTACGAACTAAATTGTGACATTGAAATGCTTCAAAAATATCCTAAACTGGAGATAGGATCATATTTTAGAAAACTACTACAATTCATACAGGCGTATCATAAAATAGTTTTTCACTAACCTAACTATTACTAAGTAGTTGTAAACGAGACTGCGTGGAAGTACTATTTGCTTTTAAATGTTAACGTTGCTCCCGATCTTATTTTAGTTTTTTGTCATTAGTTGTTTAACATCGTTAATAAATTATAAAATGGCTTCATACCTTGGAAGGCGAAAGCAGAATTGGACCTAAGTATTATAGTAAATATTAAATATCCAAGGTGAAAATCACTTGGTTCCCACGACCTACGCGTTATCACCTTTCAACTGTAGATATATCCACAAATATTTATAGTAGAATGAGAACAAGGAGATGGCAGAAAGGAGAAGTCTCCAGCCGTCATAGAAAAAAATAGAGGAAAAGCCGTGCATCTGAAAGGTCGGGGTTACCTAATAGAGTAGGTGTTTAAACCCCTGCGGTGATGAGGGGAGACGAGGAAGCGGGAATGAATGAGGGAATAGTTCCCACTGCTATAACACACACAATCCTGAGGTTGTCTCCTCCGGTAGGCACAGGTTGAAGGGAGGGCTGGTGAGGCAGGAAGGGGGAAAACTGTTTGATGGAGAAGGAATGACCCAGGGAAAAGGGCAGGGCATATAGCTCTCGACCCTCAACTCCCCTTCACCTCTTCGTCCTCAGTCCTTCCCCCAACGCAGCCTTAAATGAAAAAAATAATCCTTCGGTTTAGTCTTCTCTCCCCTCTCCTCCATATCCTCCGCCATTCACCCTGGGCATCCCTCGAAAAATATCCACACTCACGCCTCTCGAGAATGTGTTTAATTTAAGGCGTTGGTTCTGACAGTCATAAAGTCCATTCTTAATCAGTCATGCATATTAAGCAGACAGACGAGTATATGGGAGTGAGGTGCGGGAGAGGTGAGGAGGAGAGGGAGTGGGGGGTTGGTGAGATAGAAGTTGGTTGTCCGGACGGACGTAAAATGCCTTTAGGTTTGATATTAAGGGAAAAGGAAAAAAAATGTGAAGGGAGATTGAGATGGGGAAAGACGCGAAGTGGGGGGGAGGAGGAATTAGGTAGTGGGGGATGGGAATGGCGTTTCGAACGAAGTTTAGGAGGAGACGAGGGAGGGGGAAAGAAGGTTTGGGATGACGCACGAGGGAATGAGGATGTGGAGAAGATGGATCAGGGAAAGAAAGAGAGATGGGAATAATGTGCGAAGGATGAGGAGGATGGGTAGGTGGGTAGGAAGGATAATGTAGTTTACACACAAGAGTAGGAGAATCGAGATGAAAGGTTATTTATAAGATTTCAAGAGGAGTAGAGTGACTGAAAAAGGACAGTTATTTATTTCATTTTTCTTTGCTTAAAAACGACGGAGGGAATTAACCAAGTTTAAGGTCAATAAACTTTGATTGAGAATTAACTAAATAGCATTCCCTTCACGAGAAACATCTTTTATTGCAAAATGTAGCGAACCAAAATCAGAAGAAAGAATTTGAGAAAATTATCAACAATATTAAATAGACTCCCTATATGCTTCCTTATTCAACTTCATTTTTCCGACAGTCTATTGACTGAAACGCGTTAAAGGCTAAAGTGAAATGAATATTTTAGCACGTTGACCAATACATATTCATTCCTGATGTTACAAATGGGACGATTTAAATATTTAGATGCGAAAACAGAACAATGGGCATAATTAAGTGGAACGTTAACCCACCATTGCTCTTGATGACAAGAGTATTCCATAAATCTCTATTTCAATGCGATGCGAAACAAAGGACTGCGCAACAAATACTAGATTTTATGCGTTTTGCTTATGTAATATAAAATACAGGAAATATTTATGATAGTTTCAAGTTGCGAAAATCTCATTTACATCGTAGTGCTCATAAGGGAGGCACTTTATTCATAGGCTCATTAGGGATGGTATAATGTATCTCATTTATAGGAATAGTAGCACAAGAAAGATGACAATAAAATTGAGATATTAATTATATGAATGTGTTAACAAACTTGTAATCAATTTCAAGAATACATGAAAATCTACTGACAATATACCAGTTATTAACCATTGTAAACAAGTGAAATTTAAGTTGCCGTCTGAATTATCCAGAAAATTCACTTTCATGCATTGATTTTTTTCTATTTTCTTATAAAACGCAACTTCAATTTGAGTGCCAAAGTCTTGACGGAAATTGAGATCAATGGATTACACAAAAGCTTAGCAAAAACTTTTCAGAATTAATGTAGACTATCAGCAGCCATCATTTAACTTAAATACATTCTGAAGTAACCACACGCATGAATCTATGAATAAATTTTATTTAAAGCCAAATGAATATGAACGTTAGATATTAAGTGCTTACGGATTACGACAAAAAGGGTAATCGAAACACAATAAAATACCTCAGTGTCTAGAATCTTTTTGCTGAAATAACATATCATCCATAACACTTTTTGGAAGCACATTCCATTATAAATGATTGAACAAGATTGGAAATGGATTTATCCACGTGAGGTCCAATAGACAACAGGGTGAAAGACAGGATGTGAGTAATTAATGTATATATATAATTAAGATATGCAGTAGAGGCAAATTCATTTTCCAAAATTATAATTCAACCTAAGAGACAATATGACTTAAGTTGTCAAAAACTCACTTGGAACTTGACGGTACATAGAGAAGATTAATGTTTATACCAGCATGTATATGCATATATCTTTCTATGTTTTAAGAGGAATTATTGGAATTTAGTATATATGAGATGAATTTGCTGCATTTATTCAAATACTTACACGGAGTGGATTTGCATATGAAAAGATCAAACACGGATTTTTGTGCATTTATCAACTACTCTCATGATAAATTAAGCAAACTTTTCACTCATAATGAAATCAACGGTGTCTGGCGAGATTTGGTGGAACATCGTAATATATAAAGTAATCGATGTAGTACGTCCACTTTATTTAAAAATACTACACGTGTTTCAGCTTTATACTAAGATGGCTTACCTGGGATGGGATACCTGAAGATGGCTTAGTATAAAGCTGAAACACGTGTAGTGTATTTTTAAATAAAGTGGACGTACTACATCGATTACTTTATATATTTTTCACTCATAGTTTGACAAGTTTGCAAATGATACTTAGAGAGGTCATATACGCTCACAATAATCCCTAATGGTCAGATTCGATTTCATCTGAGCACATTATTCAGGTTCAGCTGAAAGCTTAACTATTAAAGAATACGCCACAGCAATACGAGCATAGTCAAGCGCAGCGCAAAACCAAGCAACACTGCAAGCCGGTATCATGCGATTCATTTAAATTCACAAAAATCTCATTTTATAAGACGTTCTGTAACCTCCACCACTATGGCACTGGTTCCCAATGAGGAGAGTAGACGTGAAAAGTTCCCCAGTCTCTGAGTAAGGCCGTAAACCTAACAGGTTAGTTTTATATTATCGAGCCCCAACAACTGTAGCCGCCCCATCCTCTATATAAGAGGATCGATACAAAGGAACTCGCATAGGCGAGAGGGGTGTGAGTCGTTGCTCCGTACTCAGGACCACAGACGCCTTCTCGAATGACTATTCGAAGCCATCCTCAAAACCTTTTCGACGTGCATTGCCGATTACTCCTGCTTAGCTCGGGGAGAAAAAATCCAGACGGAGGAGAATATAACCACCAACCAACCAGCCAACCCCGCCATCCATGCAATTCACCTCGCGTACCATTTCGTTCCTTGCACCTGCATCTCATTAATTCACCCAAGGTACTCACTTTCCTCACTCCGTTCCCTCGGAGTCTTACTCCCTTCCTCCCCTCAAAAACATATCCCCGCCTTGCTTCAATTCACACCGCACACAAGACGGGTACTTCCGCCTCTCCATCGCCGCCACATCTCAGCCACATCCACTCACGAATTTTCCAGGGATATACACACTAGGCGCACTCAATCCCACTAAAGCCTTTCTTTCTTCTTTCGTGAGATTTTCATCCTCATTTCCCTTTCCTCCCATTCCTCTCTTGTCTCCCTTCACTCTCTTGCTCTCTCACAATGTTACTTTAATCTCTGCTGCTCCACGGCTTTTCCCCCCCAGCATGGAAAAAGAAGAAACTTGTGACGAGAGGAAAAAAAATGAACGGAATTATTTCCGGTTACCGTGGCCAGTCTGAAACCTTAACTCAATACACGAAATTGCAAATCCTCTATACTTAAGTTTACGCCCGGGCGAGGGGAAAGTGTAACGCAGCTGTGGCCAAACTAGCGGCACCACCACCGATCACTATAGATTTAAAAAACAAACTTCAAGCAAATCTTTTCAATGTAGCCTGATTGTCTTCATTTTCACTAAATTTAAAATGACTTGTCAGATTGAGGTCATGATGAAATCGAAAATTCACTTTTTCAGGCAATATGTAGAAGAAATTCATATAGATCCTGAAGGAATTTCAGAAGTAATATTCCACAGGATTTATTTTATGAAATTCAACGTGATTCAAGCGTCAAGTTTTAACTTTGATGATGACGAGGTAACTTTGAAACGCATTTCATTGTATTTCATTGAATAATTATTTTGCGTAATTACATCTGCGACTCTTGGACAATCTATTCCGAGTTTCTTATGCATGGCCCAAATGCACTTACTATGGACTCTATATAGGTGTAATGAACCAAATGAAGGAAAATGCCCCTCATCTTAATACATTGCATCATGATTCTGATTGTTGCTCATCTACAAATTGCGACATTTCTGAGAGAAACGTAGTGGAAGTTGAGAAACCGTAACCATTCATGCTTTTATATTTTATTGTGCTAAGAACTTAACACGGCGATATAGAATTAGTGTTATCCCTCATAGTCGCCGATGTTTATAAAAAGATACGTAAATTAAGTTTGAAGCATTATCCACTTGATGGTGTGAGTGAGAATGGATAAAATTCGAATTAGATTAATTCAACATAAACTATAAATGACTGAGTGAATATTGACTAATATAATTCTGAAAATGGCAGAAACAAAACACCTGTCTTTTTCCACTAAAAAGTATTAAATAAATCTTCCACTGCTATCGGAATGTACAGTCACGACGTAATAAAATATTAAATTGATTTTATCAACATCAACAACATTTATCTCGCAATTTTCAAATGCGCGACGATCAGGATCGTGATCAGCACCTCAAATTCACTAGAAAATATATTAATTAATTTTCTTTATCTTCATAATCTCTTTAAGAGCCTTTTGCTTCAGGCATTTTGACTGATAACAACGGACGAACGCATACAACCGTGCCCAGTGAGTTGAAAATCCTACCCAGGTGGGTGTCATACCCGCGACCCTTGGGTTGGCAGGCAAGGACTCGACCCCGCCACCACCGAGGCCGGGGTCATTTATTTCATTCATTTTGTTCATCCCTCCAAAATAGTAAAAACAACTTGGTAAAGTCCACAGAATAATTTATTTACTATAAAACCCGTTTCGATGTCAAAGCGTCATCTTCAGCTACAATCTAAATAAATTATCCTATGGACAATACCAAGTTGTTCTTAGTTAAGTTCAGAATAATGTTCCACCACATCTCGCCAGACATCGTTGAAAATATTTCCAAAATAGTGTCCATTGCCTGTTGGTCCATCGTGCCATCCATCAGAATGAGCGTTTACCACTGGAGTCTTGTAGCCTTACCAAAGGCCAGGATGCTTTCAAATCACTGATGATCCTGGATTCCGGAAAGGGAGTGCCCAGGTAACGATTCCAAATTTTTGAGATAGCGAGGAATTCGCACAGTATATGGGATGTGGTTTCCTCATCCTCATTATCAGCTACCATGTTGTGAAAGTGCTTCGGGATGAATAATTAATACGTACATTCATTTAATAAATTCTGCGACTATACATAACATTTTAGGGGAGCGTGGTGGCCTAGTGGGTAGAGCGCTTGGTTACTGATCGAAGGGTCCCGGGTCCAAATCCGGGTGAAGCCTTTGGACCCCTGGAGAAAAAATCCTCGGAGTGCAAGGTGGCCCAGGGAAAGGAACTGGCCCCCCTACCCTGAATGTGTGAATTTCACACGCCTGTGGCTTAGGCCGGGGTGAGCTCTACTCTCACCTATCAAAAACCAACCTTCGGGTTGAATCACTGAGTGACATAACATTTAGGACAGCTAATGTAAGGACTCGGTTGTAGAACTGGGAACTCGCAGGTTACGCGCTGGGAACTCGCAGGTTACGCGCAGCGCTAATTGTAAGTCTAAATAATAAAGTCTAAGTAATCCCTCACGAATTCCTGATTTTTTATTGGCCACACACTACATACCTACGATAGAGGGGACTTTTTCCCACTCACAATGCAATGCAAGACAAGACTATAAACCTATAAACAGAGTGAATAGCATATATTCCAAGACAAACTTAAAATTTCCTCCCTTCCACCTCATAATACTTTTTTCACATTCTCTCATAGTTCAGGGCTAGTTTCCCTACACTCCGGCCTTATGTCAATATGGCGGCTCGCTGGGCCGTAGATTTGACGCAATTAGCCCACATGTGCAAGTTTCAGGTAAGAGTTATGGCCAACGAGGCAGAATATAGGCATTGAGATTCTCAAATCAATGAGGTCCAATGGAACAAGCAGCATTTAGTGCTTTGGGTAATTGACAATTCACTTCCCCAAGCATTGGAAAGTCTTGTCCATAGACACCAGATGAAATATGGAAGCTGGAGAAAGACTTTCCGAAACTCTGCTTGGAGTGCGACACCAAACTTTATTAACACTTCACGCCAAAGCCAAGAATCTCTAATGCGTGTTCATTTCCCTTCCCCCACCTCTCACATTCTTCCTCACATTTTACGTCCAATCTTGGATCCATTATCTACGTCAAGCGTTACCCTTTCTTTCGTCCTAGCATTCGGACGTAACATCACTTACCTCCACTACCAAACTCCTCCAATCCAAAACATATTCGTTTAAATGATCTCCGGCTCATGCTGGCCGCAATATAGTCGCCTATGGGATGAGTACGGTGGAATGCAAGGGAAAAAAACTCGTTGGCACATCCTCAAGAAAGAGCATCCCATTTTGCACGGGCGAACTCGTAATCTGGCTAACCTTACAGCACTACAGCGCGTCAGAATCAATCCAGGGTCAAAAAGAAGTCCTCTCCCGAACCCACGGATAGCTTTTCCCTCTAGGCTTACCTCCAACCTCCGCTCCATTACCTAAACCCTCCAACCTCTTCAACGCCAATCACCCTTTCATTGCCCATGGGTATCCCTTTCCCTTCTCCAACCCTCTCAGCGTCTTGGCACGACCGCCCGTGAGTTCTACGGCACCTTGGCGGTGGAAATTCCCACCTTCCACACATATTCTGACGGGTTTGTTTTCCTTCGTGGAAAAGGAAAAGTTGTGCGCTCCTCAAGTTTTTTCAAAAACACGATTTTTCACCAAAATGACGCTTTTTTAAACACATCATCGCCCCTAAGTCTTCAACTCCGTCGGACTAACCTCTCGCGTGCGCAATGTCTTCCGAGTTTGCGTACGTCATTCTGCATTAGTCCCTTCGATTAACCTTTCCGGGGAAATAGCTCGGGCGATGTACACGCACATAGTTCACCCTGAACCCCAGGATGTGAAATGATGTTAACGGGAAGAGGTTCGCACGATGTGGAGCCATTTCGAAGTATCAGCTCTCGGGATATTTCACCGGCACTTGTCTTCCTTTTCATTATCGGCTACATTTTAACGTAGTTATTTTCCAAGAACGCATACGTTTAAAAAAAATTGAGATCAGAGACAAGATTTTTGATGAAAACTCAGCGATAGAGAGAAAAATGACTCGAGTAAGACCAAAGGTGGAATACTTAAGCAAGAATTAAGAAGTATGTTAAAATGCGGGGTGGAATAGGACAACAGTAATATGCTGAAAACAAAATCAAAAGGAGAGATCCTGCACATCATTCTTGATTAATGACTATTGATGATAAATATAGATTTATTATAAATTTTGAACTCGATATCAAGTTATTCGCTAATTTAGGAGGTGGTTGGCTGAAATTAAAGTCGCAAGTATTTTTCTGATCCTGAATTACCTCTCATCAGTTCATTACCTCCTTTTCCATTTTTCATACATCTGTGATTTCCATGTATATTACCTTTAAAAATCAAATTCACGCAAACCAATCCTAGAAAAACAAACATTTTTAATGCATGGATAACTTTAAAAAGGCATAATTTACTGATTTTCAAAAGTATTCTATTACATCAGAAACGTGAAGTTTGTAATGACATGAAAAATGATTGTTTTACATTACGTCAAAACGTCTTTCCCGCGTTCCTCTGCCTTGTGTCACCCAGACTTGCACCTCTATTCCATCAGCAAAAAAGACACTATGTTCATCAAAGCATTGAGGTGCAGAATGAAAAAGTTGTTCACATGCCTAATTAAAAACTCACATTCGTCTACGGCACAGATCAGGATTGATACGTTCCTTCACGACAGGATCCCAGAGCTCTTAAAGCGAAAAGCATAAACTAAAGGATACAACGCGGCACCTCCTTTCAAAGACCATTTCCTTAGAGCCTAAAAACGACCCTCATAACCCTACTCATAATGCCAGAGAGTGAGCAAAAGGGAAAGAAAGAAAGAGCAAGGGAGTATGGAGGATATGGAGAGAAAGAAAGATGGACGTAGGCAGAGAGACCAAAGCTTGTGCTCATCACGAGGAAAAAATATTCGACACGAAATAAAAAGAAAAGTGGAGAAGGGAGGAATGGAGAGGAGTAGATTCATCCATCACCTGGTCCTCACACTGCCGCCAACTCAACCCCTCCTCCCCCCCCCCCGCCTCCACCTCCTTCAACCCTTTTCGCTACCTTCCACCACCCCTCCGCCAGCCCAGAGAGAGAGAGCCCAGCGCACAAACAAACACACAGGCGGAGACACAGCCTTGTTTGCATTACAATTAATTGAGCCACATAATGAATACATAGAAACCCTCCCTCGCCGGCTGCAGATAGGGCGTGGAAAAATAAACCCCTTTAGGGAATTCAGTCGGGATTATTTAAGGAAAAAAATGAGGCTGCAAGGGAGAGAATAGGGAATGGGAGGGTGAAAGGAGGGGGTTAGGGGAATGGAGTTTGAATGAAAAGGGGGAGGTTAAGTGAAGGGGAGGTAACCCGCAGAGACAAAAGAGAGACTCGGGGGATGCTGGGATATTATTTGGAAAGACAGGGAGGGCTGGTTACAGCTCGGCATGAGGTGGTAAGAAGAGGATGGGAGTAATAAGAAATGTTTTTCTGATGTTACTATCTCACTTCATTGTGCTGTGCTATGAAGCCAAGAAATATGATTTTTCTGCCATGTGAAACAGTTTCAGCTACTATTAATTAAATAATTTAACAGCACTTTGCATTCACCTATGAATAATTCGGGAAATGTCTTGTATTACATCTATACATGGTGCAATGTTAGCAAGATCATGGCAAATTTCTTCAATAATCATAGATACACCCTTGGAGAAAAATACTTCAGACATTTCATTTTCTAGTGACATACACTAGTTGAATAATGACACAAATTTACGACAGAGCAGCTAATGGTGCGAGAGGAAGAGAGTCATGGGTGAATGTGGTGGAAGGGACTCTTAAGAGGAGGATTATAAGGAGTCATAAGAATAGGAGAGCTTGTTTGAAGAAATTCATGAATGCAATCGAAGCGAAAGGAGTGCACAAGGATAGGGTATCATGGAGGAAATCATTAAAGGAGAGCCAGTTTTCTAAGCCTAATAATGAAATTAAGTTCTTTCGTCCGCGAATATCACGAATTGGAACCGCATGATGGGTGCATACATATTTAGTAAATTCTGCATGTTGGCAACTTAATCCGAGATTATTGGTAAAATAATAAAGTAACCAAATCATAAAAGATATAGAACTTCTAAAAATGTGAGGATTAGGGCCAACTAATCTCAGGCTTAACAGCAATAACACAAGCTCAATGACTGTGCCCATCCCGAAAGGGAATGGCGTCATGGAGATGTATGCATGTACAGTATGCATTTTCTAGTGAAATGGAATTCCACGAAGCATATGTCTCTTGAATCAACTTTACAGCTTATGAATTGCTATAGCGGAGGTTGCTCATGGAAAACAATACAATTTCGCAAAGTAGAATATTTATCAATTCAAGGGTCTCTTAATCAGTGGAGTTGTGACCCTTATATGCGCCACGTGACTAAATTATGAGTGGTCGTGAATATTAGGTCATTAATGAAATCTGATTTAAGTGTAGAATTTTAGGATGTAAAGGTTTAGGAATGAGAATAAATTAAGGAAAGGGAGTTGGAAGTAGACAATATTCAACACGCCCTGGTGAGTAATGCTTTTATACTTCATACGCGGTGAGTTCTGGTTATCGTTGGATAGCAACGGACGCGAATTATATTCGTAATGTCTTCAAAGCAGGGTCGGAGAAGACCACTGGACAGAATTGGACATCGCCATGATTTAAATTCTATGAAAAATGGAACTTCTGATCACGGAACTTTATAGGCTTGTTACAAAAATTGAACAGTATTATTCGTGGCACGAGATGGGATGGGCACTGTACTGTGGAGCAGCTCTTCAGGGGTAAAGACAGTAAGTCTTGGCCCAACTATTTTCATTTCACAGTTTCGCGGGATTTGGCACTACAAGAAATCCATTCGTTGATTTCCCTGGGTGGTTGTGATAGGGTTACGGCAGCTATAATTTCTATGAAGTGAACAAAAAGAAAGGATGATCCTTAAGAGATTTTATCGTCTGTTTGAATTGATTTCGAATAATTACACAAGACAATGAGTAAAAAATAGCTGTTAAGATTAATATTGCCTGCGGAAATTGAGGGCTTAGAAGTGTTACGTAATATACAAACATATTTTGGGAATCAAACCAAGCTGTGAATCACATCAACGGCAGCAACGTCGCGGACTGAGAAATGCCAATTTTTTGTAAATGGTACGGATTTTAACGAGTTCATTTGATGAGACCCATCGATAGATTTACCAGGCAATTTGGAAAAGTTACAGCATGGGATAATAAAGCGATCACATAGAATGAACATTTTAGCATTATGTGAATGAAGAAAGGATAATGAAAAGAAAATAAAGAATACCTACCACTGAGAGTATCCAGGTTCCCACGAAATAAACTCAATTTGGCATAACTGAGGACTCTAAACGCATTTCGACCATTTAAACCCAAAGTCTACAACGTGACAGGCGATGGTATCTCTCAAGTTTGGATGTGATGAATGAGATTCGAATAATAAACCTTTCAGGAGGCTTAACATCGAGCATGATTTAAAACCGTGCCATCCCACGACGATTTGAATAAAATAAACTTCGATTATTACGAAGAGATTCCCTCTTAATCCTAGAACACGAAGGGGTCCTGAAAAATGGTCAGAGATAGCGCAGAAATGAAGAGTGTGAGAGTCGACAACAACCTGCGACCAGAGGAAAATAAAATACGTGTATCGAAAAGAGGCCCTCATGAAGGGAAAAGCCTCATTGATTGATTGATCAAGGAGCTGAATAATCTCCATCGTTAAATTTTTAAAACACACGATATTATCGGATTCGAATGTTCAAGAGTGTTTATCTCTTCGGGGATTGACTCGTAATATCTTTCGCATGCCTGCGCACCATCGAGACGCGATTACTTCGATTTGACTCGAGTGCTCGAACACAAAAGTTTTCTCCTCGCCAAAAAATTATTATAAAAAAAGTTGACCAAATTTGACTTGGTTCGCAACAAAAGATGTAAGTGCCCTCTGAGATGAGAGAAGGAGAATCAAGAATCATGTGCCCAGCGACGGGGGGGCCCATCTCTTTCCTCTCAGCCTTCTTCTCTGCCCTCTGAGTGATAGGGAAAACGCTTCCTCGCTGTGAGTGTGGGATGAGGGATGAGTGGCCGCCGAAGTGAAGGGACTATGGAATGGTGAGTCGGAGGAGGGCAAGGAATGCTGGAAGTGATAATCGATATCCACATTGGGAGGAGAGTTACATACCGATATGTCGGTACATCCGGTATATTATTCACGATACATCGACTATGTGTAGGTACTACCGGCATATAGTTGAAGCCGAAATTCACTAACTAGGTGAACGTCAGGTGGTTCGGGATTGCAGGAGATGAGTTCGAAGTAAAACTTTTTTCTGACTACCTCGAAGAAATACGATTTCCGATTTCCGGTCGATTAGTTATCATTATTTTCTTGAGAAGAAAATTAGAACATTTTCTGTCAAACGGTCCCGTTCAAAATTACTTTTTCTTGCGAACAATAAGGGACCATAATGTCAAAAATTAAGATTTTTCTAATACGTCACTCTGTAGGTAGCCAGGTTTGTTAATTATCTGCATAAATATAATCAACGATGTCTGGCGAGATGTGGTGGAACAACATTCTCAACTTAAGTAAAAACAACTCTTTGATGTCAAACGCTTTGGTGTCGAAACGCGTTGTACAGTAAGTAAATTATTATGTGGAAATTACCAAGTTGTCTTTTACATAAGTTTAGCTGCATAGCGGCTTTTTTATTAATATACCAAGAAATACTAACGGCACCTCTCACATGACTGCTTAACTTTATAAACTCTACGGATGTTGTATTTGCCTGATCCGTTATCACTTGCAGTTTCCAAAACTTTAGTGGCTTAGAATTTAGTATATATTTTTGTAGTATAATTTAAATTCACGCCATACACCATTGGCGATCTATATAGCGATTTGTTTTCATAGAAACACATCATTGGGAGGACATAGACTTGAAAAATGCAAAACTTTTAAAGACGTAACGATGTTCATAAGGTGATATGCAAAATTAACCGATTTGGTTGATAACTGAGGGAAAAGATGCTGACGTTGAAATGACTACTTTCCGAGGAAAATGCTATCATTTGTCTTCTGTTCATCATTCATCGATAGGTTTGTCCGCGAGAGTTATCTTCTGTTAAAAAGGATAAGTAGTCTTGGCAAACATGCTTTATCCTAACACATCGTTTTAATGCAACTCACGGCATGATAGTAAAAGCTCGATCAAAATTCAAAATCGTTAATCCTCATCTTCTGTTTGAAACGTCAATTTTACCTGGCTGTTAAGGAAGAGGTTGATTGATTCTTTAACAAGGTATCGGCTGCGGGGAAGATGGTTGAACCCCATTAGCGTCTATACAGATGGCAAACGATTTATTGTTTTGTAGGATTGCAGATAGTGTTTGCCTTATCTGACGTGAACGTAAAACTAAGGGAGAGAAAGATTCATTGCAGGGTCAGGGAAGTTTAGACGGCCGCTTCGAGTCCGCTACAAAATTAGTAATTACGCGAGAGGATGGTAAGAGGAAACTCAAGAAAGTAGGTCGCTGGAGGCAGAGTTTTTATTGCAATGCAATAAGCAATTCAATGAAGAGGAAGAAACTCATTATTTCCGGGGGATATGACTTATTAACTGAGAAAATAAAACGCAGCAAAAGTGAGCACGCAGTATTTCAGGTTATGAATGCTGATTTGTGTATTGTCGTTGAAAAAGGAGGAAATGGATATCTACCAACCAAAGAGTCTCCATTGCGATTTCATAGAGTTTATATTTTGTCTTCAGAGGCTTCAAATTCATTAGTTTGAATCGTTCTTTTTTCTATTTCAATACCAAAATATGAACTCAAAATTTATAAAACCTAATTAAATCCACCAACAGTTTTAACATAGACACTATTTAATGTAGTCATACATCGCCAGATTGAAGTCAGCTTGCGATGCATGCAAGAAAGAATAATTCAATAGGAATCAGACGTTTTATAAAATTATAAATAATGCAATAATCAATGCATATCAAATGTTATGATACATAAGTATAAATAAATCAATATTATAAAAATGCCATGTTAAATAAAATATAAAATGGATTTTTTGACTGGCTGTAATGTTTTTATTTGATTTTCGATGGTAGTAGTGGATGGGTATCAGATCCATTACAACCTGTCTCTAAAATGAGACATATTTTAACATTGAGGTATATTGTTGGATGATCGTGCCAGAAAAACTCCATATGCCATACAGTCTCCCTCTCTGCTTCGCGCTCTAATCGAACGTTAAGTGAGCATGTTACATTATTGGAAATAGTGAGTTCCTTAAGGAAACTGAATAATAATTCCCTAAGTTTGACAGGAAGTGGCTCTTAAAAGGAGTAAGTTCATGTAAATACTTGTAATTCGAATAAAAAGGACTTCATTGAAAGTACTAATGTACCATCAAACTGGGGTGATATCGAGTTATAAATATATTAAATATGATTTAATTTACGACAAACGATTACGGAAAATGATTGACCGAAACAGGCTAATTCAGTTGATGTAATGACCCTAAAAGTCCTTAAAGAAAAATGGAAGCCCCTACGGCATGCAATACTAAGGATTCACGTGCCCTCAACAGTAAGGAACACATCTTTCTCGATGCCAGGTTGAACCCTGAGTGGGCATCGATAAAAAGTTTGGGAAATCCTAGAAAGGCCCTTTTCACACGCTCGGAAGGTAACCTCTCATTTGTCAATGCCCAATAAAAAAAATTAGTGTTGTCCTTTAAAAATTCGACCGAAATCATTGCTCTCGGTTTGCAGTCACAAATTTTCAAACTAGTGTCCCTTCTTTGAAGATTAACCACTGGTATATTTCCTGACGGGTGAGTCGGGCAGGACGAGGCTAACCCTCTTAGAAAGGACCAGATACGAAGGAAGGTATTCCCAGCGGGGGATCTTCTTTCCCCGTAAAGTCCCTCGTGGGTCTCTCCATCGGGAGGGTTGAATCGAGAAGGCAGCAGTCTTGAAAGGTGTATTTGACCGCCGAGGCCGCCCCCGCTGCAAAGGCCAGGCGCGCACCCAACGACCGCCGCGGCCACAAGGTTAAGCAGCCCAACAAGCCCTCCCTGGTGGTGCCGATGTTTGTGGGTGGTACAAGGGGCTGGGAGCATTCATTAAGAATCCACAGGTGGCGATCCCTAACGAGCCAATCAATTGATCGGAACTCATTCATCACGATCACGCGTGATCCATCACGGGTCTAAGTAACCTCTTGAACTCTTTCGAAGCGATTCGGGGAGTGGAAGACATGCACAAAAGGCTCACTCTATAGCTCAACGGGCGTCGTGGGAGAGATCACGGAGTGAAGTGCTTGTGGGTTGAGTAATACTGACATTAAATAACGGATGGGAGGTGCCGTGGGAAATAATTCACGAAGTATTATAGGTGGTGGCTGAAAATTAAAATTGATATATTCAATAAACACCTCAGAATATTGTTGGACGTTTCGTTCCATTGACAACGTTTAGTTCAAATCATTACCGCATACCAGGGTAAAAACAAAATGCCTGAAAGCCTGAGGATTCAAGCCTGGGTTCATTCTAGCACTTGATTAACTTAATCTGAAGACTTTTAAGTCACAATGCTTCCCTCAGACGAAAACTTAAAATAAAATTAGGAGCAGTAAAATACATACGTAGAAGTTGTATGTTTGTGAAAAAATGTCTCTGATGGACATACCATATCTTGCCTTTAATTTCACGGATGCTTAGCAGAAGTTTTTTTTACAATCACGAATCAATCTGCGAAAAAAGAGCATTAAACATTAAACCGAGAATTCTGGTTAGGTATCTCCTCTACTATGTCTAAGTGACCGAATCTTCCAATGGAGTGAATGCGCCTAATGATATCATGGGGTCAGATGTAAACTTTTGACCTCTTACTTCATGGCAGACTTTATCTCGCTTGCTTTCATCGTAGTCATGGACTCCGAATTTTAATGTTAAGTCACAATGCCTGACATAAGCCTAAGAACAAAATGCGTACCAGGAAAAGTTCTCGAACCCGCGAAAAATGGATCGCCCGGCTGGCGTATTACAAACCTGGCTGGCGTATTACAAACCTGGCTACCGCTACGGGCTTTCTCTCTTCGTGTACCCTATAAGCAATAAGTAATATAGGAATCGCATAATAGTTCATTCTAGCTATCCTATAAGCAATAAGTAATATAGGAATCGCATAATAGTTCATTCTAGCTATCCTGCAGACAATTATAATTCAATAAAAATGCCTGTGGTTAACCCATCCCCAAATGTCAACAAATAATATTGATGATAAATCACTTCCACAAAAAGCATTTCCCACAATGTCTGACAATGAGTATAGGTATGCTTCTGAATAAAGTTTCTGCGTCCGATCCTCGTATATTTTTCATTACCTTCTATAAGTCACTTAATTATTTTTTTCACAGTGATTAATTAATCGACTTTTGAAATTGACAGCGCCTATAAATACATTACTTTTTGTGAAATGATTTTTGGCCACCAAAGTAAATCCAATGTATCTTAAAAAATAACAAAGAAGGTTGCAAAACCCAGTGTCATTATTACGGTGTTATAATGGCACTAACAATTGAAAGCATGGTCGGATCTTTATGAAAATAGAGTAAAAATTTATTACTGAATTATTTCTTACAATTTTGTCTAATAAGTTGACTAATCGAAGTAACATGTATCCTTATTTTATTATAATAATTACTTCGTATTTTAAAAAGCAGTTGCACATTTTTGATTGATTCATTAATTTAACTGTTATTCACATTTAACAACTGGCGATGCTTGTTTTTTAGCAATTGACAAACAATAAATTTAAAAAAAATAATTCGTATATCCCGTGATTATTGCCCAAAGAAAATTAAATCATTTATATGCATATATGACACCATCTTATCTAGAATGATCCCTGCCTTATCGTGAAAATGCCAGTTGTCCCTTAAGGCACGCACTTCTGTAAATTCTGAAAAGAGTCTTGGGAATGGAGGTAAGAGTGTGGGAAGGGGGCTAGTGCCGCGTGAAGATAAGTGGAAGAATCGAGAAATGAGTGCGCAGACAAGATTTTCCCTCGCCCACGCAAGACCGCATGGGCGAGACCGAAGTCCGGGGACATGGGGACGATGGGGAAAGGGAAGTACATTTAGAAGAGACATTATTGAAACGATAGCCATTTTGTGTCACAGCGGAGCAGAAGGAAGGCGTGCATGATGGGACAGGAAAAGGTGTTTGGAGGTATGCGACAGAAGAGGAACGAGTCGGGGTAGAGAGAGAGAAGGAGGACGCAGTTTAATGGTGCGATGACAAAGGATTTGTGGGGTATGGAGTGGGTTTTCGACTTGAGAAAGCCGAAGGAGTCAAGGCTCGGGAAGGGAGATTGACTGGCGAAGGGAAGGCAGAAGGGGACCTTTATTGAGTGAGTGACTTCAACGCCCGAAAGAGGAGGGTGACATTGAGGAGGAAAACGTATCGAGGTTTCCAGCGGGAAGCTACGATAACCAATTCGAGGAAATACGTTGAGATACTTTATTTAACAGTTTCGGAGCTCTGGTAATGGGATAAGGGAAGATGGGCGATGTTGGTCGAATGAATTTCTTGTACCCGGTAAAATATACAAGATCAAGCAAGGGATTCGAAATGGTTCAGTTATGCAGAGAAATGCCATTCTGACAGCTTTCGGAGATAGACATTCCACTTGATGAAATTAGACCATTGGGGAGATATTCCTGCTTCAGTTATCATTAGAAAAATACATATCACATACACATACAAACGTAGCGAGGACACATATGCATGAAGGATATTAAAGAGTAAACAGCTTAGCCTTTGACTATAAGAGCAATGACTTCAATCTTTAGCAAACAGCACACCTCAATAAAAAAGACAATCTCACAGTATTTTAGTTAAGCAAAATGGTCATTTCATGCTAATAACATCTATTTATACCAATATAATAGGAGTAAATATGAATATAAAACAATACCTTGAAGCATAAAACAGGTGGCGCAAAGCTGGCCCGAATATTTTAGATAGATTCCTAAATGATTCAATGGCAACAAATCAATTACACCATAAAACTCTCATCGGCAAAGATAGGCCAATACCTTAAAACAATAACTAGAAATACACCAAGATTTCATAAGTATGAAAAAATGAGAAGATAAAATTGCAGATGTTTAAAGAAAGGAAAAATAAAAAGGAAAAGGAAAAATATCCGCAGTAAAATAATTGCATTAAGAGAACAAGAGAAACATTCATTGAAGACCAGAATAAAGCAATCAAAGTAAACATATTTTTCCCTCACTGGCAAGAACATTTCTTTTGCAAATATAAGATTTTCATGATGAGACTCCTAGTAGATCATGCAATATTCATCAATGCGTTGGGAGCACAACAAAGACTGAAGGATGAAACAAAATTTACGGTTTGAGAATATTTAATTTAACAGGCAAAAAGTATTGAGAAAATAATAATAATTACTCAATTCGTATTAATCAAGCTTAGTTAATGAGTTTGGCGGTCATAAACCAATTTTTAACAGTAAAGCAGTTTCATTTGACTCTAAGTATTATATTTCATACTTGAAGGCTTAAAAAATGAAAATTACTCCGATTTATGTTGAAATTCATAGTAATTATTTGCGGAAAAAAGATACGTGATTTAACGTATTGTATAAGCCGTTCCGCACAGATATTCACACTTTTCCAGTTCGTTACGAAGAATTGAAACAGATTACCGTCCATCGGAAATCGGAACAGAAGGTGTCCGTCCGGAAAGACGACGGAGATCATAAAGACGCTCCCTCGCCTCCTTCTGTCCCGGCCGCGGCAAGCGCCCGCCACATCAGAAGGCGAGAAGTCAAGACAAATGCGGATGGCGCGAAGCCAACTCCAATGCACACGTCGAGCACGCATGCAGCACAGCCGCTCGACCGCCCGCGCCAGGAAAAGAGTATGTACCACGGGCCGCCGTGGAGAGTTTTAATTGGATTGGAGTTGTAATGCAAGAGGCGAGCGCTCATCCAATCTGGGATGAAAAAGTGCACTGCACAGCGGAAACGATAGCTGAAGTAAAAACGGATTAATGCATTATACGGCGCATCTGAACTTCCATTGACATCGGTTTCTGCGCTAAATTCAGACGGCACAATCGCTGTAGCGCCTAAAAATGGTATGCAGTAGTGCACCAATCACCAGATTAGTTTGGAAATGAAAAGTTAGCGATTCACACGTGTCCCAAAAAATAACGAATATCTGATAATCGGATAGAGCAGTCGTTCCCAACTTTTATTTTCGTGCGTATCCCATGGTGGCCCATTATAGAGCATACTCCTGAAGCTGGGTTCAGAGATACCTGTGACTGTGTTTAGCATACCTTCACGAATATTTTATTTTTTCTCGCGTACCCCTAAACCACCAAGTACGTACACGTTTATGTGCACTTACACACGTTCGCGTGCACGTTCCCACTTTGGGAACCACTATGATGGAGAGATGCATTTCAACGACGGCGTATACAGCTAGAATGGAGTAACTTCGTTCATTCTATTATTTCTTCAATTTTTCCTAGTTTTATGGATCAGTCTAATGGTTAATTGCAATTATAGAACACCACATTGCACTATTTCAACTTAATATAGTGAGCGGATGCGTAGACCGGCAGGGAACATTTATGGCTACACCTCATTAAAAAGGTTTTATAAGGATGTAACACTAGTCAAGCAAATATTGAAAGATAAAGAAAGTATAGAACACTGAATTACGTAACATATTTTCTTGGAAAAAGGCGGAAAAAATGACGCGTCTCTACTGGCTGAGAAAAAATTAACTTATCTATCACGAACTAGTGGATGTAGGCTAGCTAAAAGACCATCGGAAAAAAGTTATTATTTGAGCTACTCCAAAATCAGCGTGTATTAAAGCTTGACTAGCACCGCAGGTAAGTGCGATAAATCGATTTAGTGAGTGAAAATTAAAAAAAATAGTGAATCAAATTGCTAGTTCATTTTTTCCTATTGACGGACGACTCGTGTTCTCTGGTTAATTATGTGGATAAATATGAACGCGACGGTAGAATCAATGTCAAACCATCGAGGTTCTTTAGGTATCACAATATTTGATGGCACTCTCAAATGAAGAGCTAAAGGTCAAGGAGGGTAAAGTAAGCGTGGAAGAGCAGACAGTAGACGCGACGGTCTTCCGCAGAAAAGGCTTGCGATACATATACCAGGCTACCCGGGGTGAAACGCGAGAAAATTTTATTATTAGCTCAATCTTTCACTTCGCATTTAATTGACAAATCTCCAATGCTTGTATTTTGAGCCCCCAACATTTTGTTTGAGCACAAATTAACTTCTCACTACCAGACACATTATTTCAAGAACCTAAGGCACGTCGAGCAAAGTATCGTCCACCCCCAGCGAAGTGCAACAATCGTAGAGAAAGGGGTCAAGAAACATCCCGGGAGATCCGTGCGGAATACCACAACGGAACGATATAGTGCACCGAAGAGATGCTTGAAGGGGTGGACCGGATAAGAGGGACGCGGGTCACCGCCACTCATAGACTGGCGTGCAGTCAAGATACACTCACTCACCTCCACGGCGAGAGGTGGGCTGGGAGGTGAGATCCTTTGAAAGTGTGCGGAGGGGGTGAAGAAAAATGGAAAAAAATTAAAGTAGAGAGGAAGAATATGAGGAGAGAATGGGGTGTGGGGGCGAAAAGAGGCGAGAGAAGGGGTAGGTAGAGAAGGAGACAAGAAGGAAAAGAAACCTCCATCTCCCTTTATTTGTTATATTTTTATCCACTCTTTTAATCTCGACCTTGCTCCCTACCTGCCTGCCCACCCATACATATAACTCCATGAATCCTATACCCACGCGAGACTCTCTCTCTACCGCCTTCCTCCCCCCTCCACGCACTCACACACACACACCCATCACGGGGAAAAAATAAGTGTGTGGTCCTCTTTGGCTGGAGTGGGGCGAATGCTATGTGCTTGGGAGTAGGAGTATGCAGAGAGAGGGAGAACGGCCATATGGGGGGGGGGGTAGCGGTTCAAGGAGAAGGGAGGGGTAAAAGAGAGGGAGAGGCCCAATGAAGTTTGACAAATTGAACCTTTCTCGCAGGAGGCTAACGAGTCTGAGAGGTGGGTGGAGGATGGAAGAGGATGGTTTTTCAGAGTCCTAAAGAGGGGCCCGGAGTGAGTTGCGGTAAAGGTGGAGTGGGATGAGCTCTTGGGAGGGAGTGCGGTGGGGAGAGAGGAAGATGGGGGAGGGAGATGGAAAAGGTGTGTGAGAGAGAGAGGGCGGGAGGGTAGAGAGACGCATGAGGAGAGATGGAAAAGGAGGTGAATAAGCGAATGGGATAAAGGAGAGAGAGCAGTACCAATTGAACGGAAGAGTAGGAGGCAAAAAGAGAAGATAGTAATGTGACAGGCTTCAGGTATTAAATCGGACTATCGACGCTCTCTTTTTCTTGGCTGGCTGGTTGGTCATTTAGGGAAGGCGACCAACAGCTTAGGTTGCTTTCGCCATTTAGTAGGATAGGTCGGCAGGATGTAGAGAGTAACTTTAGGTAGCCTTGAAGGATGACCAATGTTAAGGCTACCATCAAATGGACAATGGCTATGCTTTATAACCCATGTAGCACATGTTTAAGGAATTTATAATATTGCTTTAAAATAACTAATCAAGCTCGCAGTGCGCGCATTAAGTAACAGAATTATAGAGTTATATTTTACACATTTAAAATAAGATATCCTCTAGACTATTTATGGTAAGAAGCCAATAATGTACATTTTATGATATTGTATTAACAGATTTTGATTGAACACAAGAATCGGGTAATAAATTGTACACCTTAGGTCCAAAAAAAACATAAATTAATGAACTTAAATTTGGTCTGTGCAAGGGTATGCGAGTTTTACGAAGGGTGAAGGGAAAAGGTAAATACAGCAATAACCCTGCATTTCCACTTCTAACATAAAAACGAAGTTAGCGTACTCTCAACGAGAGGCGCCAAGAGGAACACAGTTTAACTTCCCATCCTTTGATCGGAATACTACACTTGAAATACACTCCGCAAGACGCATAAATACGGATAGGATAGACAATGAAAAGCATATACACCTTTATCGAGATTCGAACCCTCTAACCTGGAAGCCAGTAGGTACACTATCCACATCACCAAAACGACACCCTTTATTTCTCCAATTGTGAGATGCGTACCCAGAACAAGTTAGAAATAAATGAAAACAATGCGAGACAATAATACCACCCTCAGATCATATGTAAAATTTTTCATTAATTTGAAAAAGATGGAAAGAGAATTGACGAGGACTTGTTTCAAGTATTTTATAACTAGCTCGGTAGGATTTTACCGACGCCATTCACTGGAGTTCGCTTTAAAAGAAGAGACATTGGTGGCGTAATCAATAATAGCATTTGGAATGAATTAAAGGGAAATATATTTTTAACCTTGCACATGAGAATAACTTTTTCGTTATGAATTGCACACATTTGTGATAGAATTTCTAATTTTCCAATTTAAAATAATTAATCTATTCTTGATGTTTCACCGTGAAAATAGGAGATGATGGATATATATAATAATACTGTATCTATTGCATCCTTAGATTAGCGCTCTATCTGGTAAACTTGGGAAATGAGATACATTCGTTCTTCATTCAGGACAGCATAAAACTTTTCTCAATAATTAAAATCATGAAAAACATTTCGGCGTGAATACTCTTTCTCAAATGCCATCTTTAACGGGTATCATTCCTTGGAGCGAATGGAGTGTGATAATTAGACAGGAACACTTAGTCAACTTAATAAAATGCATCAAATTATTAGAATTTTCCTACAAGTCATAGCGGTAACAAGTGATGAACATGATTTTATGTGAGATAGTCAACACTGTTTCTTCCTTTGAAGCAAAAAATTATCGGGGAGGAAAAAATGAAAGGCATGCCATCCGAAGAACAATATGGGATTCTAAGCCGGAACGAAATATAAGTCACGCTGATGATTTGAACCTGAAGCTTTTAAGTTGCATAAAATACGGAGCACGACAGATATTCAGTAATATGCAGTACTACTTACGAAAACCTAGGCTAATTTCACAATCCTTAGGGTGAACAAATCTAAAAAAGCTGCATTACTAATATCTCAAAATGTTTTATGAATATCTCATCACCAATACAGCTCTGAATGACATAGTAAAGCCACCGTAGTATTTTCTTTTCAATGAAGGGACACTGCGAGCTAATGAATCCTTTCCCCGACTCATGCCAATTATTCCGTTTTACTTCAAGACGAATTCTCTGCCTCTTGTAGCCACCGTTTTAGTCAAAACCTAGGATACCCGACGAATTAGCTTTAATATTTGAAAAAGATCAAAATCACACAAAGGTGAGGGCGATTGACGATGTGAGTCATGTAAAGAGTAATTTGAGATACTAGATAAAATAATCAAAATCAACCAGTTGCCATTCACGTGCAGCATAAGGAATATAATTCTAAAATTACGAGAAACTGCCATTTTTAGCTAAGCGTAATTAGCAGAAATCTGGTTATATTCAAGCCATTAGGAGAAGGTGTCAAGATGGAGATTTTATAAACGAAAACTTATGCGGCACCATGGCTGTGAAAATATTACTAAACAAAACCCTAAGGAAAAAACGCAATAAACGAAACGGGCGAAACATAATGGACGATGAAAGATTTACGGCTGAAAAATCACCTTCCAAGTTGAAGAATCTTGGTAGACAGAAAGATGAAATGTTCAGTTTCATCGTGACCACTTCAAATATTCCTGTTACCACACAATGGCGATATAATCCGATTTATCATTCCTCGGTGCATTAAAGATCCTTCCCGGAGAAACAGGACCACTTATCACTCCGTGGTCAGGCAGCCATTGTGTGGTGTGGATGGTCAGAGTGTTTTCCGTCTTTGAAACGGACAAATCGTGACAAGATTCATGTCGTCGTGATTGAGACTGGAAAAGCCTTAGATCAACGGATTAAGATTTTACGAATTATCAAGCGTCAAGGTCCGATGGGAATACAAAATTTCAACCATAGACCTGGGCATCACTTTTCGGGCACGAACATTTACCACAATGATATATTTACCGCCCACGTTCCTAGCAGTCATACCTATCACCATGAGATATCTATGCCAGTGACCTCCTGACACTGAGAATAATGTCTACCAATGAGTTCAAAACATTAACAGAGTCCTAAGTGCTAGGAAAAATTACTCTGGGCACGTTCTAGAAAACGGAAACTGAAAACCACAGGGGGAGTGAGATTAAACAGATGAACTACTTGAAAGTATGAGCCATCGCTAGAACAAATGTTTTCTTACTGAATGTGCAAATTAAAATTAGTCTGATTGAGTCTTTAGCTAAGGATTTTAGAAAATTGAACTCAACCAAGCGTTTCATGGCCGTCAAAGCTATTACTGACTGCTCTTGTGATGGGATGAGGAAAAATGTTTTAGTTACCAAATTGGCTAAGGAATACAAATTTTATCACACAACAGTTATAAGGTATCACGCTAAATCTAGCAATGACTCGACCTGCGTTCCACTGGCAGTTAAGCTCAAAAGCAAAAATTGAGTCCCAATTGAGTAAAGAGAGATTCTCGTAAGGCCCAATGAACAGAATGAGATCAGAAATTTCACATATTTTATTGGTAGATATAGAATGGATCCCATTTACGAACGAATTCATGCTTTCAACTTTAAGGCACCACCCAATCAACCCCTTGACCCCTTGTCAACCAACCTTGGCAATATATCTTGACCCCTTTATCCCACCTTGATCTGTAGCTTAAGTTCAAATGCTAGAATTAAGTACCTATTTATGTATGGGTAAACATTTTAGTGGGATCATCACCCCGCGAGCACAATGAAATGCCTTAGTTTGTATGCAAAATTTATTTTGAGATATCAAATAGATCCTAAGCTCCACGAGCTACTAGATCGATTCACTTAAGATCATAGAGCTCTAGCTTAAGTTGAAATGCTGACTTTATGTAGGTATCTATAAACGTAGGAAAACATTTTTGCGGGGTTATCATCAGATGCAAACGATAAAATAACAAAGTATGCATTTCAATATTCATTTGGAGATTTCGAATGGATCAGGTACTAAGCGTTCACAGCCGAATTCACGTTTCCAACCAAAGGATACCACCCATAAAGACGCACTACTTCTCTCCGTACGGCTAACAGCCAAGGGAAATGCCAAAAAAAAGGTCGCAGTGGTACTAATGATGGCCATGACACCGAAAATGACCCTCCTCTGCCTTAGGCTTCATCATCCTCTTGCTGCCTGACCCACCCCCCCGAACCACGCTATCCCGATAAAGATACTCGGTCATTCATTTCTCCCGCCCCTCTCCATCCCCGTCGCTGCCACCCAACCACCACAAACCTTCACCCAGGCCCTCCCCACCCTTCCATCAAGCCCTTCAATTCCAAAGTCCCTTCATCATTCATCTGAAGTGTCCCCCAAGACAACGAACCCCATGGGTGCGTCCTTCTAAACTAAAATCCCTCTTTTTCTCACTCACTCCCCGCCATTCCTGTTCCTCGCTCCCTCTTTACCTCACATGCCACCTCCAAACTCGTATCTCGCATTCCCTGCCACACGCTGACACTACATCGAGTCACCCTCCACCCTTCCTTGCGGCATTGCTATCCAATACAACGAAAGGAATTGGTGATGGCGAGAATAATATCGCTATTGGTGAAATGGCCATTTCCCAATGTCTTCCAGAGAATACAGACAACGCAAGATAATGAATACTAATAGCAACGTCATAAATTTGCAAACCTATAAAATTAAGCCGTACATTAAGCTGTGAAACATAAAATGTACGCAAAAGTAAATAATGTGTTTTAACTGGAAGTACTACGACACAAATTCATCTATAATATTTCAGTGACTATCCGCTATAGATATCTTAATCGTACAGGTAGGTGACTTCCTAGAGGAAAGAGATTACAAGGTATTAAGTATTTCTTTCTCCTTAGTAGCTACTCTACCTAATAATTAAAACTAGCATGATTAGCTAATTCCGGAAATGTAAAATTACTCCAAATCAATGAAGATTCTAACATTGAAACATACCTACGATCGATGGAAATCAACGCCATAGCAATGCAGATTTGATATTTGCATCAAATAACAGAAACTTACCAAGATCATTAAAACCATTAGGTACACAGTCTAATTCATTTAATTTAAATTCAGCATATTTTTTATGACTAATACAATATTTCAGAGATTAAAATAAATTATTTTTATTAGCGAGCTAATTAATTCATGGAGTGCAATAATTAGTGCTTTTATTAAAGGATTGTGCTACACATTTAGTTTTGTTGGAAATCTATTAAAGTTGGATGTCTTTTAAGATCGTATTTTCAGGGATATTTGAGCAAAACTTATAATCTAAATTTAAATTATTCTCATGGATACACACGGAAGAAGTGTCAAGTGGCAACGGTTTGAAAAATATATTTTATACAATCATTTTTCAATCATAAAAAAATTCGATTCTGAGCTGGGCATGCCAAGTTTCCCGGTGCTCATAGCTCACGACGCTGTACTATTGAATGCTAAGCGGAAGGGGTTGAATTCAGACAGAAAGACAGGGGACTCGCGCATCCTCTCTCATTAAGGCGAGGCTATCAACAAGAAAAATATATACTTTCGTGACACTGGAACATTAAAAATCACGATCGGGCAAGGCATGGAACGTTCTTCGCACGCTTGCACACATTTTCCACTCCACTGGGCGAAACAAATAAATAATAATAAAAATGTATGTAATGAACGTTCCTTCGGAGCTGAGGTGTATCGGAGGAATACATATTCGCTCCGATCCATACCCATCCATTCCAATAGGCACACCCGTTCTGGTGATTCCTAAAGATTTCCGCGCATTCCCGTCCATCATGCCGGCGCGGCAAACATCTTCTCCGCATATTTCCAACTCTTCCATGTCTTCTTTTTTTCCCCCCTCGCCTCAATCACTCCTGCCCCCCCCACCCTCCCGCCCCCCACACATAAGTATCCAAATGCCTTCCCGTCCCCTCCAAACCCACCCATCCTACCGCTCTTAAAAACTCGCTCGAGGTAAGTCCGGAGCATCCAGCACACCTGGGGTGTCCTTCTGACAGGCAAAATACGGTGATTGGCGGGGAGGGGGTGGGGAGGAGACTGCTTTTGACTCTGAGGGGTTGGTTGTTGGGAGGAGTGAGAGAAGGGATGGGAATACGAGAGATTGCTACGGGGAGAGGGGAGGGAGAAGGGATGGCCTTATGGGCGGCTGGACTATGATGTCTGCTGGCAATGGAATGCCTTAAGAACGATAGCGTGAGCGAACGATGGGTCCACAAAGGAATGAAAAAATATACGCTGCCGCGGCAGACTATTTTTCAGCATACATTAGATTAATATCGCGTTTAAAATATTTTCGAGTTCCGAACGTGAGACTAACATATATTGCATATATTCCGCGTCCAATTCACGCTGTAGGCACTACATGGGCGTAAAAAGTTCGTTCCTCCGTTTCATATTCTCTCAAGTATCCGACTGACCTCTAGAGCATTCGGCGGACTTAATTAAATTCCAAGTTATTCGGGGCTCTCAAGAGCAATCACATTCCGCCGAAATATTTGAAGGGCCGACTCATTTCACCGGGAAAATTGCTTCCTAATTCAAAATATTTTTACGAAGCAATTCTAATGAAAAGGGTCATCAGATGAGCTAAAAAAATGCCACGCTCAGATCAACTTAAAATCAGAGGAAAGGACAAGTTATAAATGGAGCCATTTAATGAAATCAACGCTGATGATATCATCATATTCGTAGCAAACACTTTTGGACGGCTGCGAGGCTATATTCCTCATCATATCCAAATAAAAATACTCGCAAATTGTACACAAATTCCTTCTGTTGTCTTCATCTCCATCAGAATTGTTTTTTTACGGAGGCTTTCTGCGAAATAGTAGACAAAATAGTGAACAATAATATGCTAGGAATGTACCCTAAATGGACCAAAGAATAGAGTATATGAATAAATTATAATAATAATTCAAAGAATTTATTCACATTGTGCGCCAGGAAAGCACCAAGTCTTACAATAGAGTATATATATTTGAATTTCTCATTGCCATATTTTTTATCGAAAATGTTCCCAACAAATCTATTTATAATAAATGCAAAGAATTATGCGTTCACTTGTTACCCACTATTGAGGAATAAGTGGAATTCGCAAGAAAAAGAATTATTCACATTAATTCATCACATAAAAATTCATAGAGCAAGAGGATGCCTGGGCATATTAATTGGTGTCCCGCACAAAATCGGAGGACCTGAGTAGGAATCCCAGTCCAATGATTATTTCACAGGGAATTTTCCACGTACAAAATATGACAAACGTTTTATTCAATTAAATAAATAATTGAAAGGACTGGGGTGCTCTCAGTTTAATGTGAAGCGCTTTCATATTAATAATTGCGTAAAAATTAAACCAATATCTGATCTCCATGGTTCCACCGGATAAAATGCATGTAATTCTATTTTGGGCGATCTTTGCCACTCTCTGTTTTTCCAAATCAAAACAAATTATAACTCCGTCGGTTTGAGTAGGTAAATGGCACATTGCACAAACAAAGGATAAAATTGAAATACTATGAGTTAATACAATTTCAGAAACATGCATACGAAGTATGGCAATCCTCAAGACACCATAAGTCCGCCGAAAAGCAGACACGGCAGGTTAGGTGGTTGAGTGCAGTTCGGGTTCAGAACTCAAAAATGTTTAATAGGGAGTTAGACAATAACGAATGTAAAAGTTGCATGCACATGTGAAATACCCCGACAACCTGAAAGTACATAGAGCATACTTTGACCTCTATAAGTAGAATCTTCAGTTGTCAAAAAAGAACGCACAGAAAACTTCACGTGTATAATTGAACTGCAAGTGTTCGGCGGATCCTAGAAGAACGAAGGAGAAACCCCCAGGTGTGAAAAGAATGAATATGAGTATGTACCATCCTCCCGATCAAGCCCAGCTGATAAAGGATTTGCGATGATTGTTTAGCAAGGTATGACCAATGAATACGCCAAGGAGTTTCGAAGACCTAGACGTAACCTACCGAAAAAAGAGACCTTGGGAGGGGGGATTAAAAAAATTGAAAAAGATCATCCGCATATTTCTCCGCCTCAATCTCTACCACCTCTCCCTTCCTTTCAAATGAGATTTCTATAAATACAAACCTTACACACACATCAGTGATTAAGTAGTGCCTTTATAGGATGGCTAAAGGAGGCGCGGGGATGAGTAAATAAATGAGAGGCGGAGAAACGTGAATATGGAAGGCGAGAGATAGATAGTGAGAGGAAGAAGAAAGAGGTGCGTGTGTATGCATGAGTAAGAGCGACTGAGAGAGAGAGAAAGAAACAGAGAGAAGCAAGACGACTCCTCACCGCACACAAGGGCATACACAGGGAAAAATAACGCAGGAATGTGACTGTGATTAAGGTGATGAGGAGGACAAAAGATAAGCAGATAGCGAGGGACAAGTGGGCGAGAGTGGAGTGGCTTCAAGAGTAAATAATAAAGGGGATGGTGATGGGGGTGGTGGCGTTGGGTTGGGGAGGGGGACGGGGGGAAGAGGGTTGTGGGAAGGCAAAAGGGGGAGGGAGTGGAAGAGAACAATGCTCGAGGGATGAGACGACAATGGCTCGGTTGATGAGTAGTAAGCCGAAGAGTAATGAAAGGAAGGCGATAAGTCTGACTGCAGACACAAGACGATGGAATGTGTCATGGCCTGGGCCCGTTGAGCTCGCATGCGGGATGGGAAGAAGAAGATGAAAGGGACATGGACGTGGTCGCAGAGATTAGGGAGAGGCCGATTAGTCCCGCAGGCGCGATTTGAAATTCCGATACAAAAAGATCTATTTCAACGCTACCTTTCGGTTTCATGCATTCGGAGATTGCTCCTGCGAATCATTTCTGATATTCCTGAGAGGGAAGGACCAAAATGAAAGCACTGAACAGGTTTAACATGAAATGTTAAAATAATGTTAAAATCATGCTTCAGCATCGTTTCTCTCAGAAATGGAGGTTGAATATTAAAGAGTGAGAAATTTATGGTTCCTCATATGAAGCGAGCATCGCTTGAGAATTATGTCCTGGAATAGTGACAACAGAGGTTTCACATATAGGTACACTTTCGTACCACACGCCTTCCGAGTCAAAAAATACTAATTAGACCTTATTATTCCAGAATTACAATCTATCCTTATTTTTCCGTAGCTACTTTCCCCGGACTTACTTTTCGTCCCTATTTCATTCGTGTATTCTTCACACCCACTACTGTTCCAAAAATGTCTTGAAATCTCCAACTATCAAGGCAATTGTACTTTCGATTTTTGTCATCAGCTAGCGCTCGCTCTCATTATTTAGATAACTTGTCTTTTTTTTAAATCGAACATAAAGGAATAATAAATTCCGTTAAGTATGTTACATCTCAGAGACCCAAGTTATTTGTAATCACTGCAGTTCTGAAATGCTATTAAATACGTCAAATATAATTTACGTAGACGTTCGGTAAAAATCTTGTACCTTATTGACATTTTTGGACAAAGAGAGTATAACGAAAATTCACTTTCTCTGCTTTCTAAATATTTAGTCATCTACTTAATGCGGCTACAGTGGAATTTGTGAGTCATTGAGCGCACATTATAATAACATTTTAAAAAATTAGCTCGTAGGCTTCCGCGGATGTAGTGTTGACTTTCTTTTTTCGGGATTCATTCCGCGATGTGAAAATTGTAAAAAACAATATTTCGCTGGTCCTCCTGCCAGTTCCAGTTAACCTGATGAAGCTGGCAGGAGGACCAGCGAAATATTGTTTTTTTATAATTTTCACATCGCGGAATGAATCCTGAAAAAAGAAACAGCCAACATTTAAAAAAAGGTCGAAAAAAATTCTAGGTCCACACTTCATTTAAGTATGTTTCCGTACGCAACTGATTATGCGGCGGCTCTCACTATACATGCAGCAATAGAAACTATACAAAAATTATATTTTACATTTTTGGGCTTAGTTAAATATGTTTTGATTTGAGTTTTCAGTGCGGCGTTCGAAATTTAGACAAAAATTATATTTACATATGTTTTCCGACATATGATCGTCGACTCGGCGTGACACCTTGACAGTTGTCATCAACCATTATAACAATAAGAAACGTATTATTTCACGTTTAGAATAAAATCCGTGAATATTTAATCGAATTATTACGAAATATATCACATGTGACATAAGACTACATGTTAAAATTGCATTGAAATGCCAAAAAACCAAATCGGTAAATTACAATTTTTTCACCTTCCTCTATAGATACCACTAATAAGAACACGTATGCAAACTTTCTCGCAAATCTGTGCACATACAAAAATGGCTCCAACCACCTTGAAGGATACTTAACGCCAAAGGCTTAAAAGCGCCAATTCACTTCAGCTAACTTCAAAATTTAAAATTTTTACTTAAAAAGATGAATATTTTTAAAGTTCCTGAAATGATGATAATTTGGGATTTTTGTTAGATATTTATTATTCATCATTCTTTCCAATTATAACAGGAAGGATAATGTCATCAAAAACATTCTAATATAAAAAAGCACAAGGTAACTATAACCAAGCACAACTCCGCATTAGACGAATCTGTTCTTTGTACTGTCTTGAGCGCCTCACCGTTGAAAATTTCAACCATTCAAACAAAAGGATGGAATTTTAACTACTCAAACAATAGTAGAGTACTTGAAAAACATCTCAGTGAATGAAGCATATAAAAGACCTCTCACGCTAAGGATTGAGAAAGCCTCTTCCCTCGACACTCAAGAACGAACGACAAAAAAACCTAAGAGGTGCATCCCACGTTTGCAAACCTAATAACTCAACGACTCGGTAGCTCCCTTCGAGAAGAGGACAACACCCAAAGGAAGAAGACTGAAGGAAACCAAAAGGCGAAAGACAAAACGACGCGCCCATCTTTAAAACTCCCCACTCTCTCTCTCTCTAAAAACCCAGCAATCACTGTGGCAACCGCTTTTAAAACGCCTTCAACCGACACCACGGGCCGGTGCGCGCCCAACCCATGGTGCGCTTTTGAGAAGAAGAATAAAGTAAACGGATCTCAAGAAAACATAAGCGCCTTTTTCGCCCTTGAAGGAAAGTAAGGCATGCGGCAAAGAGAAGAGAGAAATGGTTCCCTGGGACAAAGGGGGGGCTGCGAAAGAGAAGGGGGTTTCTTGAGTATTTTAAAAGAAAAGGAGATGAGGCCTCCAGAGAAGAAATAGATATGGGGTTTTTAAGACGAGAGACGGATGGGGTGAGTCAATAGAATGGGTGGGAATGAGGATTTGGTTTGCGGGGGGAGGTGTGGGGAGGTGAGGAGGGGGCGGTGGAGGACAAGGAGAGAGAGAGGTGAGGAGGTTAATTCTCTATGGGATGAGTCCGACGGATAAGCGGTGCAGAGCGATGGGACTGAGAGCAAGAGATGACAAGGAACTGTCGGGGGGGCGAGTTCTTTCCTGGAGGTGGTCGGCAGTGGTGGTGTGGGGGGAGGAGGGGTGGAGGGCGAAGCGATGGCTGTGGGGAGGAGGTAGCTGAGGAGGGTTAAAGCGAGGGGGGGTTGGCTGCGGGATAGAAGTGACGGTGAGGAGAGAAAAGGAAGCAAGAGGAGAGAGACAGTCAGACAAGGTAGATGAAGGAAAAGGGGGAGTAAAAGAGAAGGGAGTGATGCGGAAGGAGATTTGAAGAAAGGAAACTGATCGAGGAATGGCAACGATTATACGCGAAGGCGAACAATGTTACGGAATAAATGAAAGAGAACGATGAGGTTTGTAATTTTAGAGAAGGGGTAATGGCTTGATAAACAGTGAAGAGGAGAAAAGAAATGTAACTAAATATATATTTATAGGACTGCGTCTTATGGGAGAAAATGCCCATACATATGCAAATGAAAGAGAAAAGTAACGAAATGAAAGAGAAGTTACATAACGACACTAATCATGGAATAGTAAGCCTTAGAAACGAAGACTAAGAAAATTAACTGTCCGTGGAATGGAAGTTGCAGAGTAAAAAGAAGACTGCGAAAACTCTAAATATACGAGCAAATAAGTGTAGATGAGTATCAGTAATTTGGACAGCATTCTAGCAAGATTTAAAGAAAAACAGGTGATGTAAGAGACCTATGGAAGAAGATTTTGAAGGTTTCCAGGTTTACATCCGCGTTGATCCATGTTTATGTATTGTTCCAGCTCGCTTCTTCAGTCAGAAAAGAGCTGGAACGCTCGCGAATGGTCGTTCTAAAAAATGGATCAACACAGACATAATCACGAAAATCTTCAAGATTCTTTTCTTCTTCCACTCTGCAGAAGCATTTACTTCAACTTGAAGGAGGATTGTAGGATGACGCAGGCAGGGAGGAGCGAATGGTGTCAAAAATGAGACATACAGACTAGCTTGACGAAGGAGAATGGGGAATTTGAGAGAAGGGAATTATGTGGAAGAAAATGTTAAGGATTCGGATCAATGAATGGTGAAAATGAGAAAGAAAGGAAGGCACAGAAATAAACAAATGCTGAATAAACTAACCCGAAAAAGGGTGAAATATTAAAAAATATAATAAGGGACGTTGAGAGAGTGGAAAATTTAAGAATAGTAGAGAAGAATAGAAGTGAAAAAAGTAAGGAAAAATACAGCCAGACAAGGCAGAAAAAGGAACTGGAGGAATAAAATGAGGGAATGACAGGGATGGAAATTTTACCGAAGGAAGCTGATTAAGAAATAGGAAAGAAGAAAAGCGTAGTCAATTAAAGTTTAGGACCAAAAGAAAGAGATGGGTGTGGATAGAAATTTTCAAGAAAGAAATACAAAATGGAACAACGAAGATGATAAACTAAAATAACTGAAATAAATATGGAGCAGACGACCGAATACAATAAAATTCCCTAAATCATAAAGATAAAAATCTGCTTTGAATAATTAGTCGCATTATCTTATAGCCAAATTCTAATTTTTAACAAACTTCAAAGCAGGAGAATATAACCGCATAGGTATCGCTTTCTCAGTTTCACTTGGTAATTGTACGATATTTTGGACCAAGCCGATAAGCATTAAAAATAACATTAATATTTAAGCGTGAAGATTCAGTGTCCTATTCCTACCAACTATTCCCTAAGCTGAAAAGGATAAATATTAATGTGGCAAGCCATAAATATTTAAATCGGATCACTGCATGCAAAATGTCATACTTCAGTCTCAAGAAACCTGTTGACCATTAAACTGATTTGACACAAAGATTTCTTGGTTCTCAATGGTATTATTTATATTATCTTGCTTAGAAAATAGTTGTTAATCACATAATACCCACGCAAAAATATTCAGGCGCAATATTTAAAACCCTAGATACCAAATATAAGTCTCTAGAGACTAAGATATGTTATTTGATGTATAATGTCCAGTCTTGAAGGAACTGGGGCCATTGTGAACTCATTGCATTCCGTAATATAGGTAATCATTAATTTTTTTCCTACGAAAGAATTGATGTTCACACTACTAGTAGATAGTAAAATAGAGCAGCCATTAGTTGGTACAATCATAAGAGCATAGACATATGCATGACTGGAGTATTTTTAGTTCAAGATTTTTCAAAGGATTAGACAAACGGGAAATGCATAGACGGTATTTACGTTTCCTGCCTGATGAAAATCAAAAGAGAATCACGGAGAAAATTAGAGTGACGGCTTGGAGGAAAAATGAAGAGGAAATAGCAGTTTAATATAAGCGGATGGATACATTTGGAGCTAAGAGGCCTGAAGAACGAGCCGCTCAAACGGAAAAGGATAATCAAGTGAAGAGTGTAGGTTGGATGAACGCTATGGCTTCATTTTTTGGAAAAAGGGAAGTTAATACTTGTGCGTGATTGACAACAGGTAGAAATCAAAACAATTACATATACCTACATGCATTACATAAGTAGAAGCAATGCAATCAAACTCAAAAATCGAACCTAAATTATGTGCGATGCAGTAATCTGTGATAAAACTACATCCATATTAAAAACAGAAATATATTTTTAATTTGGCTACTGCAAAGCAATTACTTTCGATAGATGAGAGAGAAATATACTACAAATAGAATAAATTTGCTTTTGAAAAATTAAGCGTAATTTTGATGTAACAAAAATAGGTATTTTCCAAGAATTGAAAAAATGAGAACATTTTAGTCATTTTTTGCTCAAGTACAACATTAAGCTGTCGTGGAGAAATATGAATATTGAGTAATTCATATAAATTGACAACAATCATCCCTTGGTTCAAATGAAGCATTGTTACTGAGTGAGTTAGTGAATAGGTAACTATGATTGAGTGATAATTTTTCCTAATGAATGATGATGAGTATTTAGAACATACTACAGGATAAAAGTTGTACAACTTGTCGCAAAAATAAGCTCCTAGTATGCATACTAGCATCACGACAAAATAAACTTTTGCATCTGTAATTAAATAATGTTCCTGAATAACTAGTGATGGGTGCCTAATACTGAGATCACGGGTTCAAGCCCTGCCTGGGTGACTTAATTATTACCCAGGACAAGGCCGTTCGAATGGTAACGAGATAATAATAGGAAACGACTTAGAGGTCCTAAATCTATTCGAAAATAAAAAGCAATTTTTATTTCACTAACAAATATACTCAAATAAAAGTATCAAAATCATTGTCACGGACAAATGAGGTATATAAAAAAGTTTTTCTGGGTTAAAGCATAGCTAGGAAAGTTTACGACCTTCCAGAGCATTTACTGAAGGAACTGACTCATTGCAAAAACTTAAAAAGGAAACTCAATCACTGTACAGAAATATTTCTACATATAAATTCCATCCTCGCACGTCCAAACCAACTTAGCGGGTATGTATCGTAGTTTATACGCATTAGTTCTTAATTTAACACTATTTTTCGGCAAAATGTACCTTTAGATTATAGGTACATTATTTCATTCTTCAAATCGGCACAACTCTCTTCATCCCATTCATAAAACCTATTCCCCTCTCCAGCTTATTCTACATCCTCCCCAACGCGGAATCTAGGATACTCCTACCCCTAATAAATCGTTCCAACCACCAACCACCTACTCTGCCTCATCCTAATATCCTGCAGCAGTTCCTCTCCTCGCCCATCAAGTCGAGAACTTCATCTTCCGCCTTCCTTTCCGTCGATCGCTCTTTCTTCATTCTCCTCCACACCAACATCAGAAACTCCTGAAGCCTATTCTTATTATACGACACAGTTTCAGGCAATACTTTGTGGAAGTCAATCATACTGGGAGTAAAGGATTGAAAACTGCAGCTTCCACTTAGATATTTATGATGTAGCACCGCTACGAAACCATGGTCGTGTTTAATAAATATCTAAGTGGAAGCTGCAGTGTTCAATCCTTTACTCCCAGCCTATTCTTATTCTCTTTCCTTCGAGTTCAAGTTTCTGCACCATACAATGCTACCCCCCATAATCATAACCGAGATTGATGACAGGATTGCAAAACGAATTCCCGACGAGTGAAGAAAAGTGCAGAGGAAAGTGACAAGAGGATGTAGTAATTAGGAGCTTTGTGAGGGAGAACGAAAAGCAAAGTCAAAACTAATGCTGGAGAGAGAAATGAGGTAGCTGAGGTGAGGGTAACTATGAGAGGATAAAAGGAAGCTGTTTAACTGTTCATCTTTTACTAATCCCATGCTAAAGCCAAAAAGGATAGCACGAAATGGAAATAACTTAAGTGAAGGACAAGAGGATAGGGGAAAATGGAGTTCAAGAATGGAGAATGGGAAGCATAGGACCACACTAATAGAGAGAGGGAAGGGGAGAGAGTTGGAAATCAGATGAAGGAGTGGAAAGGGAAGGGAGAGCTATGGAAGGGGTAAGCAGAGAGGTAGGGATGAGGAGGGAGGGAGAGGGCGTGCAAAAGAGTACCACAGGGCAAGAGTGATGGGCCGTGAGGTAGATGGATGGGAGTCTGAGTAGAGGGCATGCGCTCCCCATCGGTGAAATGAGGCTTCGACTGGTACCACACAAGCAACACTACCCTGCGACAGAATGACGAACTTCTCCGCCCCCCCTCCTTACTTCTTCCCCCCCCTTTATCTCCAGCACCACCCCCTCCTCCAGTCCACAATCCCTGCAGCCCTTGGCCTCCCCCTCTCTCCAGGAATAGGAATCAACCAGGTGTCCGACTCTTCCTTTGTTGGACTCACCTCTCGTTGGAGGCGATGCTTCGTTGCGACATCTCGCGCACCGACCCCAAAAAAATAAAATCTCTCTCTATCCAGCCTTTACATTGTACTCACACTCTCCACAATTTGTCCGAGCGAGATAATTTTATAAATGCCCCCCCGGAGGAAGGATTATGATTGAGGCGATTACGGTCCATGACGGCAAGGCTCCAAAACCTTTTTAGCGTTCAAATAGTAATTGGAGCTGATACCCGGGTGTTGGAAGCCATTGCTAGAACCAACGACGACTTCTATTATGGATATTACACTGGTTACTTAACCTTGCATATGCTAAGCCTTAGTGGCTATGCTGTTTGAAGTTACGAAGCCAATCCGTCAGTTGAGTGGGCCCAAGAATGGAGCTAATTTCATATCGGAATTGATTGTGATGGTTTCGCCAGGTGGACAAAAATAATGAAAGGAAATAATGGGACAAAAATTCAAAATAATAATTCATTAAATAAAGAAATCAAGAGGCCAATCCTCTCCTTCTTCCGTGGAAAATATTTCACGTTGCTCTCGTAAAACAATCTGAAATGAAGTTTTCAAATTCAACTTTTCAATGTTGCTTCCACTGTCCCGCATTATCTTGAAGAGTATCCTTTCAGCCTCTAGGTTACTGGCGTCCTGATATGCAATTACCCACTGTCTAACGTCATTGCGCTTACTTCAAAGACTTGCACGTAAAATATTGAAACAAGGTTTTGAACGACTTATATGTTAATTTTAACATTCCCTTTTAATGTATCATATTCGATATAGGGCTCATTGATAATTATGACTTTGAAATAATATTTAAAATTATTCTGATACCATTTTCATGCCATATGTTCACTATCAATTTGAAAAAAAATACGAGTTGGAATTTCCTCACACTTAAGGAACCAGAGAGCCAAAACATCAAAGGTATATTCTGGTAAAAGAGAATAATATTGAAATCAGCATCCCATATATGCACAATGTAGTATAAAGACAGTAGATAAAGACTTTTACATGAATAGGAAACAATGATGCATATGAAACTTCTCATTTTACCACGAATGTGCATTAGAGCTTTTAAATTCTATCAATTCTTCTGCATTAGAGGTATTAAACAAAATATCGATTCACTGCACGCACAGAATAAATATTCGCTAGAAAAGTGCGGAATATTTTAGAGCTACATGGAAACGCCGTCCGCCCTTAAACCCTTTGAACGGTTTTTTCAGTGACCTTTCAGATTTTTTGGCCAAGAATCTCATTTTGCATTCGCACAGATAAACACGCGTTCAGCCGGGCAACGATAAATCATTTGATTCGCAGACAGCAGTAAGAAGGAGCCAGTGAGAAAGATAGAGCGAGAAAAGGAATCGCATCCTTTTCATAAAACCACGCGAAGAATAATGTCCCCGCATCGGACATTATCAAATGGCTCAATATAAATTAAAGAATTAACTTTTTGGCGCCTTCTATTCCTCATTAAAAATGTACGGAAATTTACACGGTTGGCCCCACAGTGACGTCAGTTTTATACAGCCCTCAGGGCCGTTGACTTCCTCTGGACCGCATAAAAAGCGTGGGAGAGGGTGAGGTGAGCGCGCAATAAATATCTCGGAATGAGCTGGAAGGTGAATACGTTATCTTTTCGCTTCTCCTCTCCCATCTGCTCGGGTCGAATTACGGCCACTGGTGTACCAACAGCGGGGTCCCTCAGGGGCGTGCGAGGCAAAAGGTTGGAGCTAAGTGGGGGAGGAGGTACGGGGCGGAAGGGGGCGCTACTTGCTAACAGGGAGGCTCTCCTCTTCCCCGCAACCGTCGTGACGCGGGGATTAACTAACAAGACAGCCCGGTTCGCTCCGCTCCATATATTCAAAGCAGAACGGCCATTAATATATATAGGTATTCGCCGTGTACATACATACATAAATACATAATCACATGATATTCTCCGAGCCCAAATTAATTACGTGCCTGAAAAGAAGCGTGTATATTTCTCTCCCGGCTTTGTGTTATGCATGGAGCTATGCTGATGCCATAAGCAGTCGCTTCAGACGCAGAGGGAAGTCGAAATATAAATATATGCACACTCTGGAACTCTACCTCTCCACGATTAGACACGATTTGATGCTCAGCATTCGCATATGAAATAACTTTAATAAGGAGGTGCAGGAGAAAAATCAGATATGAGCTAACGTTCTCCAATAGGGTGAGAAACTAGACAATATCTTCGATAAACTGTACTACTTCAGATTGAATCGTATGGAATTTACATGTTTTTTATGTACTTTACCCTAGCAGGCTATCGCAAGAGTATAGGGCAGCGAAGGTTAGGACAGCGGTCATCATTTACGAGTAATAGAGTAAAAAAAGTGTTCCATGTGGACATCATCACTCGATTAATTATTGTTATGCTTTGCCGTGGTTCTGTAATGGCAAGGAATCAAGCGATGGAAAAGTGAGTTGGAGTTGAGGAACACAGAGAGTGTTTAAAATGTATGCTTACTATTGCCTACATTTCTTACTTCATTCAACTGTCATGCCTGTACGGCGGAGGTGATTAATAGACTTTCAGAGTAAATCTCAACCATATTGAACCCAACGAATGACCAGGATCGGCAAATTTTCCAAAAATACTTACTTCCTAAAACGAAGGAGAGACTTTTGATATTTATAAACAAAAACCTTGGTATTTAGAAAATTTTTTGAAACTAATTAAGAACATAGTTTAGCTAAAGACATGGTTAGTGAAATGCAGACCAGAAATGAAGATCACCTAAAAAAGCTAAAGCCCAATGAGTGATTTAATACGCTGGCATACCATCAGCGTCTAAACAATTACAACAACAAAAATTCAACGTTATGCTAATTGTATATTGGCAAATGAAATAGCAAAATTTAAAAAAAAATGCGGGCGCTCGGGTAATAAAGTGATAAGAGCCGAAGCGATAGACTATAATCGGTGTCCCAACGCATATTTTTTTCTCAGCTCGCGGAATCGCATCCGCGCGCTAAAATTCTTTTAAATTTTGTATATTAGGTATGTAACTATAATTTTGAAGGAACACAATTCTGTGGCAGCCGACATAGACCATATTGGGGAGTAATAAGTGAGTATCGGAAGAACAATGGATGTAGGATGGTAGTGCTGGAGTTTTACGTTTTCTGTGAAACGGTGGAGAATGCCTGATAGAGACATGGCTTTCGATTGAATTGCCTTTATATGCTCACTGATATGAAGCTTGTGGCCAACTATAATGCCCACATCTTTGATGAAGGGCATGAAATTCAGAGGTTTTTCAGATTTTATAGTGTAGTCGAAATTAATGGGGCATTCCTTCATGGATATTGTCATGGCGCTGCATATTTCGTACTTCAGGTACTGCATCATCTGTCTAAGATAAGGCATCCTGAAGGAGAAAGTAATCGAAAACATTATTAATCCGTTTAAATATTTCGCAGCCATCTGTACAGAGCAATGCATGGGCTTGGGAGGACACAACAAGTGAGAAGAGATCATCAATGCAGATATTGAAGAGGTATGCCCCTAGTACGCAGCCCTGAGGTACTCCGGAAGTAACGGAAGACCAACTGTATGAGAAACCCGACAGTATCACTCGCTCGGTTCTATCACTGAGGAAGCTGAACAAGAGGCTGATGAAGGTGCCATGGACAATAAATCTTTTGCTGAGCTTATGTATGAGGAGTTTTTGGCTTATTGTTAGTGTGTCAAAGGATTAAGAGAAAAACTTGAGAAGAAAACGTGATTAACGTCCCACATCATTACCGCCTGTTGAAATAAGATAAGGAGGTAAGTATTAAACACATCGTAAATTTGAGCGAATGGGTGATGTTATTTCAATTGAGTACAGAAGCAGTAGGTATTACTTTGTTCAAATATCTGTTGTAACATCTGCAATAAAGAATATAAATCACTAATTATTACAAGTGAACTGCTACCCTGGTATTTTTACGTGCATTATCGTGAACCTTGTTTTTTCATATATTTCCTTCTGTAGATACGTCAGGCTATAACTACTGTATTTCCTCGTCATAACAATACTTTCCTCGTAGACTCTGCAAAAACCCTTTGCTACTTGTTCTTTTCGTACCTATTATACACGATAAATGCCAGAACAACCAATATCTCTACCAGACAGTCAGCCGGTCAGCTCCGCATTTATGAATTTTTACTTCTTGCGAGATATCGATGCATACAAGTTGATTGAACTTGTTTCAATAGTATGGAATTCATGAATAGATTTACGAAATTCATTATCAGGTCCAAGGCTTTTAGAAGCAATGACGATAGCAGTTTAAATATAAGAGTGCAGATTAAACGTCTAACGCTGTGGCAGCGGGGGGCTGCTAATCCGAGAGTCGCGGGTTCGAGTCTCGCCTGGGTTGGTTTTTCCCTGCCCAGGACATGGGTGTTTCTGTCAAGGTCTGGTGGTTTGGCCCCTGAGAAACCTGATGACATGTCAATGGCTAATCTGGATCGCAGGGGCATACAGACCACCAGAATCGTCCGGACAAGCAATGCAATAGCTTATCGAATGCTGCTTGTAGTAGTAGTATTTTGTTTTAACGTGCTTCGACGGCTAAGGTCATTTCGCACAAACTGTCTGCCACGCGCAGACAGAGGCAACAGCACTCGGACGAATCGGAGGATCACCCCTCCAAACTCGAGCCGAGCCCAACGATGCTTAACTTCGGTGACTGATCGGGAACCGTTGTTTCCATCGTGACAGGCTGTTGCCCTAGAATGCTGCTGATACACATTTTAATTCATAACAATTTTTAAACGCAGTAATTTACAAAAATTAAAACAGAATATGCCTCAAACGAATTGCTTAAATATCAACTCAGCGCACATGGTATTGAGCAACATACTATTTCCTCCCAATCCACATAATCGCCTGAGTGCGAAAACAGCAAGTGTGCTGATAAATTAAAGGGACGATTTTGTGAGAAAAGGAATGGACTAGGTCCACCACAAAGGATAACGAAGGCACCGTGATCGAAAGGACGACATGGAACAGGAAGTAAAACACAAGAGGTGTGACAAGGATGGTCTGGTCGTTGAAGCAAAAGCCGTGCAGTTGGCAAACGGTGACGGAGAATCGAGGGTGGAAAATTAAGGGGAAAAGGCTCGGAATATAGAAAGTGAGAGACGAGAGGAGTGGAAGTTTAACATAGTCAAAGAAACAACTAGCAGAAAAAGAGACGACTAATCGTCCGTCAATCGGCCGATAGATATCTTCATAGATAGGTACCTAGTTACACTAAGTGCTTTTTTACAGTAATATAATTCCTTTTCCGATAAAAATACAGTTAGGGCGACTCAAGCTTCGATCCTTTTGGGTCCCTCCGTCATGGCATCTTAATTTAGAAAATTTGAAACAAGAATTTCTTTCAAATTATTCCCAAATTCTATTTGAGGCCTTAAAAAACATTTCATTCGGATCTTAATAACAAAATTCGAAAAATCACTATATGAACCCTTGGGGCCAATTTTCGTCAAGGCTATATATTCCTGAAGAAAGTCAATAAATCTACAAATGAGTACCATACCATACAAATTGCAAATGTACCATAAACAACTGAAAAAATTCATTTCAAAATCATTTTAAAAAGTCAAGAAATCAAGACAAAATTGATTTCAATCCTTACGACCATCACAACGGACGTGTTTGAAATACAAGAATTTGGTAAAGTTTTCTTTTTAATAATACGCAAACTCATTTTGAAAATAAAAAACCACAAACACACACCCTGATTTAGAGTATAGAGGGAGAGAGACAAGTGGTGAGAAACTTCAACTGTCGTTAAGTCAATGAAACACCTAGGAGAAAAAGAAATTACTAAAGCTACTGATCGACTGCTGAAGCTACAGGGGAATAATAAAGAAGTGGGTGTATGAGGCTAGGCAGAGGTGGATTTCTTCGAACGAAATTTTAATGGCTAGTTTACCCCATTTGAATGGCAAGTAATGCAAATAAGTGTATTTAATATCGTTAACCTTCTTCTCCAGATCCGAATGTCCCATTAAATCCAGGCTTAAGTTAAGGATTGCATTAGGCTTCACCACAAACTTTCCCCTAATTCTTAGCTTCCGTTGGTGACTTTAATAATATTTTAATCCATTATGCTCCTTGAACTGTATTATCTTACTTTGTAAGTATACGGGAGAAATTAATGACAAACACCTTAACAACTTTATATATTTTTTAACATTCTTTTAGTTTAATTTAATTTTTCACTACTGAAGGACTATTAGGAGCCAACCGGTGCCGTACCCAAGGGAATGGCCATCAGGTAATCATTCACGCCGCCGCCGATCACATAATTAACCCCGGCGCCGAAACTCTCACACTCCAATCATAGTTCCGTTTTCATCAGCGATGTTTCGTAACACCACTATTTTTGAGTCCTAAAATAACATGTTACTTCTTCTGAAACAGAATATTCACGACTCGCATATAAAAATGAGAAGCTGATGCTTAAACATTTGAACGAATTACAGCATCCGGGACGTCCTCGGCTGCCTTCGGTGCGGTTGAAGAATTGGAAAGGTTGGAGGAATGAGTGAAAGGTTGTAGAAAAAGGAAATGAAAGAGGAAACATGGCCACAAGCAGAGATCGAGAAAGGGAAGGAGAATGAGAAGGGTGAAGGAGGGGCGGAGGAGGGAGGCGGGATGAGGCGGGCGGTGTGAGGCGGAGCAGAAAAGGAGGATCACATCCGAGCGCCGTGTGGTTTGTCCGGGCGGGGGGTCACTCGAGGCCAGGGTGTGGCACTGAAGATCGTGCCGGAGTTGATTTCAAATTGACCACGTCACCAGGGGAAGGAGAAGGAAGGGGAGGGAAGGAGGCACCAAGGTGGAGGTGGGTGGTGTTACAGGTAAGGTGGCTGAGCGGGAGGGGGTTAGTGTGCCTATATGGAGAGACCATGAATTGAAACTGAGTTTTACGCTGCTTTAACATCGGATGAAGTGGTCGTTAGACGTGGGTGGTTTGCTCTAGAGAAAACTGCGAATGGGATGATCTCAATTTAGGAACTCCTTAAATTACCGGTCTACTGAGAGATGATACTCAGGCATCTGACTCGAAGAAGCACAGGTTTTCATGGATAAACACAAACTTAGCAGGAAGACCTAATAGCATTACACATTGTCAATTTTAAGATCTTCTATTTTGAGTAGGTATATGTTATTAGTGAGCATATACTTATTTAAAAAGATCAAATTTTCGTTAAAGAGCTGTCAAATATTTGACCAACTTTAGGATCAAGTTTTTTCTTTTAATTCAAAATATATTCGACGATAGAAATCCGTTAAATATGTACGGGCTAGGGTAAGATCTGGCTGAGCATTTCATCATTTCTTGTGTTCTTATGCCCTTAAAAAAATATCATTGAAAAAAATAAATAATCAGATTCCAATCCCTTTTCAGTTTACAATGAACATATAATTAAGTTCAAATTTAAGACCATTTGAAGGAAGCAATTTAAAAAAATGATCATTCATGTCTTTTCCTGACTTAATTATCGAAGCACTCAAATATTTGAAACATTTTACTTGATAAAAAGGAAACGGTTGTAGGCTTTATCTTGTGGAATTTATGCATTACGGAAGAATTTAATAACTTTGTTCACTCCACTAATTATATATTACCACGAACCGTTTGACACCAAGTAATGGAACCCGGGTCGTGATAATAAACAATTAGTGGAGTTAAAAAGTTATTAAATTCTTCCGTAGTTTCTTGATACTTTCTTACTCCGACCCACTTATAAAACAATTATTATCTAAAATAATCAAGCTTATAACATAATCTATTTAAAGCATAATATACGTGCTAATACCAGGTAGCTCGCGAAAAATTTACCAGAAATAATTTCCAAGTCATCTCCTGTATCATCTATACCTGAGCACGACATGCCAGTGCGTTTCCAGAATTTAGGCACGTGAAATGCAAACTTTAATAAATATTGCCTTTACTTAATCGTTAGTAATTCAAGGTAAAGTAGTCAATGTACTAATAATGAAACCTGGATATTGTCATAGAGAGATATACGCACTTGCCACATTAAAACTATTTTTTTACAGTTTTTCGAAATTGCAGAAAAATAAAATATGCTTTTACGATGACATTCCAATAACCCTTACTCTGGATTCGATTCTTTAGACTCCTGCCATAAACTCTTATTGCTCCAGAAAATTTACAGAAAGATTTCGTTTCAAGTAACTCCCATATTCTACTTCATAATGAAGAATAAATCATACCTGAATCTCAAAAATAAAATATCGAAATATCATTTTATGTCCATGCCCCGAATCATATTTTCGTTATGATTTTGCATTTCTATAGAAATTCAATGTATGTAGTATGAAAAACCACTAATATTTTCTAAAAATATAAAAGATCAAGAAATTGGATATGAAATCAGGACAACATTAGTTTCAATTCTTATGACCGACACAGTGGACATGTTTAATTATAGATCATTGAACATGTTTTTTTTATTTAACACGAAATACCTCGTTCATTTTTGAAGCTATCACCCCGGATGAACAGACGAAGAATTACCTATTTAACCTTCTCCCTATACCAATCAATCCTCAAAGAAATGCAAGATATGTAGCGTCAACAATTTAGGAGTTGGCAACACAATGAATCTATAAAAATTAATAAGTATTGGGTATTCGAATTGAGAAATTAATGCGTCAATTGTTTTCACTCCAAGAACCCACAAAATTAAAGCGTTTGAAACTTTGTATCATGATCGAATGATACAAGATTTCCTTTCAAAATAGACAAAAAATGCTTTTCCTATCCTCTAAAAACATTTTCCGTCGCGGTAATCCGTCCTTGAAAAAAGGAAGGAAATGTAAAACGGAAAAAATACGGGTAAGCCACACACAAAGAGACTCGAATCTTTTCCTCATGGGCAACCGGGACGAAAAAAACGTCTCATCCATTCAATTTTTACCCCTGCTCATCCTATAACTACACCGCCACCTCTCCCCACCACCTTAACGCCCCCTCCTCCTTACCACCATCATCCCTCAGTCCCCCAACCAGCCTCCCCAAGTCCCCCCAACAAAGCCTCCCACCACTGATGGCCCCCCACTCCTCATCTCCACCCCCGCTGAGATGGACCGCCGCGGTGTATATACGCGTGAGCGATGTCTTATCTATGTCCGATCCAAGCCCTGCCCCCCCCCTCCGCGTGCCTTTGTCCCTCATCCCTCCAGCATCTAAAACATCACCTCCTAACCACCCACTTACATCAGAATTCTCTTTTTTTTACATCTACGCGTAATTTCTACACCTCGAACCCCAAAAAGAATGTGTGGCCTGGGTTTTTAAGGCACCAACCATAAAAAATGGAGGAAAAAGGAAATGGAATAGGGTATGGAAATTCAACGGTATGTCAATGGAATGTCTCTCGAAGGATTTTCCAACTCTTTTTTTGTTGAAGCCAAAAAGAAGAAGGAATTTGAATAGATAATTTAATTAAAATGTCTTCATAAGTTGAAGTAATTCCCTCCTCGTCATCCTGAAACTCACCTGATCTGAGGTTTTCAAGCAACCTCAGACTTGCTTATAGCTTCAGAGTCTCAATCGACACCCATACTAGTTCTTCCGTCTGCTGCGTTACACTCTGTGCTCGCCCTGAGCAGATGTTAATGAAGATTTAGGCTTTTCTTTTTATTTTGTTTATTCTGTGTAGTACATATTTCAGGGCAGGGTTCCAAATGCTCAAAGCATACTCCCGTAGTTCCCGTTTACAACATCTGCATCTACATCCTACATAGCGAGTCGCCCCTTATGCGCATAGCAAGGGGGGTTAGGAGCCCATCTATGAAAGATAAAGGTAATAGGAAAAAGAAATATGGAGAAAATAGGACGAGAACAGAGTAGCGTCTTTTTAATAATGAGGGAGGATGTTTATCAGCATCTGTTGTAGTCGCAATTTGTGCGTTGGTTGAAAGAATTACTATAACTATCAGATATCCGAGATATAAATGCAATATGAATTTGACATCCGGCATTTTGACATAACCTGCGATAAATTATATGTACACATGCCCCCCTTGATCCACCTCAAGGGCGTGTGGCAGGGAGTATTACGACAACAGCCATGAAAAATGGTATTTAATCTTTTTCTGTAGCAGTCGTGAACAAAGCACAGAAATTAACAACTCTTATGCATATTTGTTCGACTCTGCATTTCTTTCTTTCGGTTTCGCCAATTCTGAAGATGTAGTAGGTATAAGGTGGAATAATACCACCTGAGTCAACCCGGATACGTACTCATGTCATTGGAATTAATCTAGCAAAATTAGCCTTGCGCGTTTCCTTGAAGTGTAAGGCGGCTCCCTAACTGGTCATTCGAACACCTTTTCCATACAGTTTGCAACAATACGCTTGTACGTCCGTTGCATTATATTAAGTTCGTGAATTAAATCTTTCTCAAGGTGAGGGCCAAATAGAACGAAGTAGCACCTTCATCTCTCCCCCAACTATACTTTTCCTTATTTACACCCGTGCGCACGCACTCATGCGGCTTTTTGGGTTTAATTTTTTCATACACCCCTTCCACAACCCTTTTCTAACCCCCTTGGTTACATCTCTCCCGAATCCCCACCCTTTGGGCCGTCCCCGACCCCCACCACACATCACAAGCAAGCACGCGGAGCGCCCAAGATACCTCCCATCCCCAAGCCAAAAACAAACCCAACATCTACCCACACCCTCGCACCCGGCATCCTCTTCCCCCACCTCAACACCACCCCACTCACTTCCCTCCCACCCATCCATCCCACCCACCGTAACAAACCCCGCTCCACCCCCTCCCCCCGCTCTCCAAACCCAGTCATCCCCCTCCTTCCAGGCTCATTGTTACTTTGCCAGTTCGGAAACCACGTGCAATTCATCTTGATTAGAGAGGTCCCTGGCGACAGAAAGAATACTCGGAGATGTTTGAAGGGGAGGGAAAGGGGGAATATGCGCTAAAGGAAGGGGAAAAAGACGAAGAGTGCGAGAGAGAGAAGGAAAGTTCAAAAAGGAAAGAAAGATGTAGAGAGAGGGAAAGGGGAAGAGAAATGACAAAGACACAGGAGGAGGAAAAGGCAGGAGGAGTAGGAAGATAGGAAGAGGACGGGAGAAGATTGGGACATTGGTGAAAACAGAGACGGGTTATGATACTTATAATCGGAGAAGAAATGCATTGAGGCCAAGAGAAAGAATAGGAAGTGGAGACAATGAGAGCTAATGAAATATACTGCAGTGAATGAAACGCAAAAATGGAGTTGGTTAAGAAATATTACGAATGGAAAAATGGAACAAATATTTAATAAGATTTAGAAAATACAAAGAGCTCAATTGGATAATAACCGAAAATTGTGTTTATCCAGAAGTAGAAAACATAATTTGTTTAAACCATAGTCCTTTACTTGCTGCAGTATTATTGCATTGTCCTAACTTCAACCTAATCTTTCTCTATATAAAAATGATAAAAATAGCATAAATATACTTATTGAGAAATTAAAAGAGAATTATCAAGATAAGAACAAGGTATAACACAAAGAAAATATTACAGTTGAGCGCGATGGCATCGAAATTTATTAAATGTATGGCAATAAAATGAACAGTAGAGAACTGATAAAAATAACCGAGAAACGTGGGAATACAGAGAAGGGTCAAATGCTGGCGTCACATAGGGCTAGTCGATCGGTATTAAAAGAATGATGACGAATATTTAAGTTGGTACAAAATAATAGAAGGTTAGGGAAAAGACTAAAGTCATATATAAAAGGGAATGTAAACGAGCGAAGAGTTAAAATCAGTCACCTAAAACGATGGATCTTAATACATTCCCAAAGTAAACAAGCGGTTGGAAGAAAAATCAGAAATTAATGTCTTCTTTCAGGAGATATCATTTCTCGCTTCAACCAAGAAGTTAAAACTCGCGAGTCCACTTCATGAGTCATCATCTTGTGAAGTTCGATGAATAATTACAGCAATCAGTTTTTTTGGAAACAGTAGATATTTTCTCCCTGACGGAACAGTTATCCCAGACACAAGATACAGCTTTCATATCTAAAGTTATAAGCAATAACTATTAATATAATTGAATCCTTTGCAATGAGTTATAGTCTGGCATTGAATTGCTACCCCGAAGATCAATTACGGGATAATAATATCCATTTACAATTCGGTCTCGTAACCTTGGTTGTCCATTTCAATAAAATTTCGGTATTTTCAAATAAAATCATATGACATGTCCCTTATATTTGGAAGAATCTGGTCGTGCACACCACAGTCAAGGAAAAAGCTAAAACAGTTTGTGGATAAACGGTACCTACAATAAATGATCATTCATGCATCTCAAAAAGAAACAATAAAGCCTCAGTCATTAATCCAACTCGTGATAAATCTATCCATAACCCACGATGAAATATATTTTTTTAATTTTTTTATTTTCAACAAATTCACATCATTGCATTGCTCCGACAGGCGAATGCCTGGCCTTATGTAATTTATAATAATAGAATGCATTTAGACCCATATACGCGTATTTTTAGCTATAAATTACTATCAATGTTACTCTTTTAGTGGGATTCGTTATAATAGTTTCACGGTATAAGCAGGTTATATTTTTCAATGAAATCACAAGTTTTAAGCACATTAGCACATAAATCCTTGGTTTTGAAGCGCTTTCCAGAAGAAAGAGTTTGAAGATACTACAATAACGCAAAATAGCATTGGAATCCGGCAATTAGGACTGTTTGTCAAACATACTTAAGATTAAATGATCATATGCTCGAAAATAGCATTAGTCGAAAAATAACAGATTAAGAATAACAGACAAATAAGTCCCAAATTAAAGTGCTTACGCATTCATAAAATGAAGCCAAAATTGAACGATGAATTCATAATATATATTTGGTAATAATAAATATAAAAATTTATAGTACCTCGCTAATTTTAATCGAATCGAGTTGACGAATCGGGGGAAAAATGTCTCCGAGCTACCCAGTCATTTTGTAAGACATTTTATTGCGCGAAGAATATACGACAGCATGTAGGAATGATATATGTGTAGCCAAATTATCGGAATTGAAGCAAGGATTCACAGGTTCTAAAAGTAAAAAACCAGTTGCACGACAATGTAATTAATCTTGCTCCCCTAGGAACTGGGGCTCAAAATCAACTTTTGGGATCGCAAAATTTTCGCAACACTACCGCCGTCATTTGTGGTATCACCTTAAGAACAATCCACAACGCCATTCTATTTAAGATGGTGAAGGAAAAGTTCAGTTGTATAAGTGTAAAAGTTTGACGAGGGTTAAATAAATACTATAATATATAGTAATTTCTACAACGTTGCCGAGGAATACATCTTCCTAGATGAGGTATTTAGCCGAGTCAAGAGTTTCAGACACGAAACCTCTTCAACTAGAGATTCCAGAGGAACTGATTAATTCTGGCAAATGATATGGAAACTTAGTGATGCGTTATAGGAACACCTCATTAGGGACCAATTGTAGACAAAGTGCTAGTAGTCAATTTTGTATTTTACCATAGAAATATTCAAGATGCAAGAATTAACATGTGTACTAAAAATTATTGATTTACGAGCTAAATGCTATGAATTTCTAAAATTAGGATTAAATTTGATGTCGTATTCAATATATATTTTTTTTCCATATGACCGCAGAATACACGTTACACTTCCCAGATAATCACTCTCACGTCACTTGGTATGACAATATGCCAAGAGTTGCTCTAACCGTTATTCGTAAGTCAGGTCAAAACTGAGCATGGCGGCGAGAAGCAATGAAGAGTATTGCCCAGTTCATATCAGAATATCCTCCGTACTGGCAAATAAAATCCCAATTCTTCATATCTAGGTATCAAGTGGCAGTGTCGATTTCTATTTTTAAACGAGACATTAGTTTTCAACAGGGAATAAGACGCATGCATGTGGGGATGAACAGGACGATGCTTCACGGTGACTTCTGAAGAAAGCTGTGTCATTCTCTTACCATTGCCACATATAATAATTACTCAATGTTCGCGAATCACGCAGAGTTTTTCGACCATTTCGACCATTAAGATTTTTTTATTAAATTTCCCAAGTAATAGCCGATTTCCTAATTCTTACACCATTAAAATAGATAACAAAATGATTGGCAGTAATGAATCACGGGTCATGGTGGATAATTAAAATATCTGAAGGAGGTAAATAAATGAAAATTATTTGGCAATTCAGATTCTGTCCATGAAATACACAAAGAATCCTTCCCGGAAATACAGTAAGATTTTCAATGAAATTGGATTTCTGAAGTTTCATTCAATTCCAATGACTATAAGGATTAGTCAAACTTATTAAGAAGAATAAGCATACAAATACAAAAGTTTAAGTGATGGATTTTCCCTCTTTGGAAAGAAACATGTTTCATGATTCAATATGAGTATAAAAACGAACCTTTTGCATAAAATATTGCGGGAAAGAGTAATAATGGATATGCCATAACGATAAATTCAATTAAGTCTGACTGACATTCCAGAATATTACTAGGGCAGTTATAATGACGTGAATATAGGTAATAGAGTTCGACCAAGAAATCGCTCAGTTCATAGTTTGAAATGCAACTTATGAGTAAATATGTCCAATGCCTTTTGGGGAAGGAAATCATGTGACCGAAGAAACCATGATGGTGGCCTTCGTTTAAATCACACGATTGTGAAAAAAGTTTTTACTTTTCATTTATTGTTTTCAAGCCAAACCAGTATATGAGCTATTTTCTTGGGATTGGAAGAGAACTCATAATTCATTTAATGCGTCACGAATATGTTATACGAATTGAAAAGAAACGAAATACTATGCAGAAAACTAGTATATCTATAGCTAAAGGCAGGTAGATACTAAAATAGATAGATAAAAAAGCTGATAATTGCTACTAAAATAGGGACACGTAATAAAATAAGAGGGAAAATATTCCACATGACTATTTGATGCAAGAGCTAAAAATTATTTAATATATTCAAGGGCTCTTTGTGAAGCATTATTCCACTGAATCCACAGCAATTCTAACAATTATTTATTTTGAATTCGTGGAACTCACACATCCTAAAGAAATTTTACGGTATTCCTACGAGATTCGTGTCAAAGAGTTATTTCGAAGCAAAAATGAACATGAAGTAGAAATGAAGTGTACTCTAACGCCGCATTTTTTATTCGTTTCCTCGCAGCATTCAATAGGCATGATGCCCTCCTCCTCGCTCATCGAAAATCACCTCAACCTTCACGCTCTGACTAAAAGATGGCGCTAGGTGGCTTGTGACGGAATGACGTTTCACAGAGAATTTCTTCACTCAGAGAACTTGGATCTATTGGGTATATTTCTCCTCCGAAATAAGTATTCAACCTATTATTTTCCATTCTTTGGGAGTGATAGCGTAGAATAACTTCTCATTACCTACTATGGCCCATAATGCAGCCTTAATAAACCAATATTTTCTGACTTCAAAAGTTATATGTTTGAGCGAATGCAAAGTGAATTACCAGTATTATATTGCAATTGACTAACATGAGTAAGTTAAAAAGTCAAACTGATAGCCAGATGCTTCTAATTTTATTTTTATAGGCTAGAAACTCAAATTGTTAAAAAAAATAATTCTATCCAATCTGTGTTTCTTATGTTAATTTGGGAATACAAATGCTATAAACCAAAATTCACATTACGATTAGTTCCAGAGTATTAAGTATATAGCGACGCTGAGACTTTAATGTGGCAAAAAATGTTTGCATATTAATGAATATCAATATTAAACATAATTATCTTCTGGGAGTTCAGTTTGTTACTCAAACTATAGTCTTACATGAGCGGACCTTGCGGCGATTAATTATGTGACTCAGATAAGCTGCCATCGACATCGGATAGGTTAGATTTTCGACAGGTTTTTCAGCAATTAGAATCTTTATATACTTAAGGTATACATAAAGAGTACCTACCTCTAGTAGCACTCCCGCAGGCATACAGTATCTTTCTTGACTTATATATTCTAACGCAAGTATAGTTATGTTATCTGATCTGTCAGCCTTGAAAATATTTCGGTTATATAAACGGATGGCGGATAAATGAAAACACGAAGTCAGATGTTTTACTTCTTAATGACCTCACTTCGAATTATACAAGTATATGGAACAAAATAAGATGAGATTCACGAAAAATCAACCACATTAAAAAAACTACAAGAAAACTCTTACGAGAAAAAATAGTGTAACAGGGTTATTTAATTAACAAAAATGGAAATCCTTCCAAACATGGAGATAGGAAGGGAGACTAATCCTTATTGAAAGTTATGGAGGAGCCTACTAAAATGATGATACACAAATTGTATTTCACAAACTTTCACAAAAACCACTAAAAATTGCTTTTCCGGAGGTTAGTTAAAAAGTTTGTAAAATAAAATTTGTGAATATGCAATACCACAAATTTTCTAATGAATAAATTATGTTTGATAATGCTGAGTCCCAATTATCATTTATCCCCCTAGAAATACGAGAATGGGGAGAGTTTACTACTCATTGTCAGTAAGCAGGGAGAGCTAATCAAGAAGTAGGGAGATATACTCTGACTGCCATACAATCAACGACAATATTTTTCTCTTAACACCATTCGCGATCACAACAGACCCGCGGCCAAGCGCCCATATAATACCTACAGTGCCATGCGTACATGTATAGCATACACTTTTTTATTTCAAAATGACACCAATACGTTAATTTCTTAACACGCCACGCATTATTGTGGATTCGGTGGGTTAAACGTGAGATGTTTACGTCAATTAGTATAGTATTATTGCTTCTTAAACCAACGATCTAGTAACACCGAGCCTCTCTGTGGATTAATTATCTCCTGCTACAGGAACTCTTTACAAGTAACAATGTACCTATAGTTGTAGCAAAACTTGGTGGCACTCGCTTGCGCAAAGAAAATGATGCAAAAGGAGTGGAAAACATACAAAGGATGTGGTATTAAGCGTCCGAATCTTCCTCCATAGGTCTCTCCGGGAGTCCTTCTGTACCATTGCCACCTCATCAACACCTTATTCACCCTCAGTGACCTCTAATACTGTCCTGGTGTGTGCCATCAAGTTTTGCGATACCGACATGCTTCTCTAAGTATTAACCTTAAAAGTGACTAAAATAGTTGTCATCACGTTTTTTTTGTGAATGTAATGAAAATTGTTAAATTTTATTGAAATTTCAAAGTGGTTGGTTGATTATTTGGAGATGAAACCAACAGCTACATCTACATATTACCCCGCAAGCCGCCTCAATAGGCGTGTGGCGGGGGGTGTTAGGACACCAGCCGCTTAAAGATAAAAAGGAAACGCTCTAATGAAATTACGCCTAGCATTTATTGAAGTCCCTTATTGTTCGGGGGAAAAACGAATTCCCATACCTATCCGTTCGGCAAAATATCTCTCTTAATTTATCGTTTCTGTCGGACCTGGAAATATAGTGGGGTTCTAATATGATGTTCTCCGTGTCGCTCTGAAAGATATCTATTCTCAATTGTTCAAGCAATCTAAGCCTAGCGCGCAGCCTCCGAGTCTGTAGCGGTTCCCAGCCTAATTCGTTTAACATCTGTGTAACGCTGTCAGTACGCCCGTAGCTGTTTTTGACGAATCGCGCAGCTTTCCTTTGTATTTTATTAAGTTCCCGGACTAAGTCTTTCTGCACCGGATCCCATATGCTCGCTGCATATTCAAGGTGTGGCCGGACGAGTGCGAAATAGCACCTCTCTTTTACTTTTTCATCCGAAAATCTTCCCACAATACGCTTGACGAATCCTAGCTTCTTCAGAGCTCTGCCACAAATATTTCTTATATGTGCTCCCCACGATAGGTCCGAAGTTATCGTAACTCCTAGATACTTCACTTCATCTGTCGCCTTTATGTTAACACCATCCATAGCATATACATGTGAATAGTTGGACGACTTCCGCAAGAAATGTACCGCCGTGCATTTGCTCAGAGTAAGTTCGAGTCCCCACTCTTGGCTCCACACATGAACGTTGTTTAAATCCGATGATAGAGTTTCAAAGTCAGAGTGATCACTAATTTCACGATAGATGACAGCGTCGTCGGCAAATAAACGTATTTTACTGCTAATTCGAGAGCATAGATCATTTATGTATATAATGAACAAAAGGGGTCCGATCACGCTTCCTTGCGGGACACCTGATGTCACTTTAACGACATCAGAGCTAATTCCGTCAAGAACTACCTTTTGCTTACGATCACTCAGAAAGTCGCGTATCCAGTTTACTACTGTTTCGTTTAGGCCGCATGACTGTAATTTGTATAAAAGTTTGTTATGAGGTACCGTGTCGAAAGCTGATGTAATGTACGCCATTGGGGACGTAAGGAGGAAGGTTCTTACGGAAGTAGTTCCACAGTTTAACGTCTTAATCGACATACGGAGTTCTGTCATATAAGTACACTCCATACGTCATCCAAATATGAATCGAGATTCAAACCTTGGCCCTGGAGACCCGGTGCTCCAGCCAACAAACCAACACGTTCCCCTAATTTCAATTTCTACGGAAATGCATAGAATGACAGCACGGCAGACAGAACGGAAAGAGACAGAGAGTTGGCAGCATGAAAGAAGAGTTGAAAGGAAACGTGAGAGCGTAGAGGAGACATGGAGTCGGGGAAAAGAGATAGGCCAAGATATTACGGGCAGCAGAAGGTGGAGAGAGTAAAGTGATATGGCGTCTTTAATAGGCTCAGCTCCGCCCACGTTCCTTAGCCCCTTAAGTATCAATAGAGATGGTATCGGTTGACGCCGCTAGATGGAAGTAGTGTGGCTCGTTTGACGTGGGGAGAAATAAGTGAAGGCAAGTTTGCGGGGTTAAAAAAAGGTATCTCTTCCGCTGCCCCTCTTTCCCTCCATCGTCTTACGGACTGAAATCCTGAGAAAAGCGGCCGTCAAATAAAAAAAGAAGTTCAGAGGGGAGGTTTATCAGCACCGAGCATATTGTTTTTTACGGAACTGGAGTAGGGAATGAATGTAAGGGAGATAAGAGCAGAACGATAACGTCAACCATGGGCCGAGAAAGGTTAGGAATGAGGATGCGATATTTAAGACTTCAACGGAAATCCAAATTTGACCCATTCATGCCAAAAACGGTACTTTTATACCCTCATGTTCAAATTCTTCCGCCGTTAGCCCTATCGAAAATCTACTTTCCAAATTATCAGCTCTGCGACAGCAGTAATAATTTCTTACCAATTTACAAGGACTCTCCAACCGCATTTTCACTTCATCATTTTTTCTTATTGTAGTAGAGTAAGTTAAATTAGGCACAAATATTTCATAATGTACATACGCAACATAGACGAGCAACAAAAAGCATAATTAAAACTTTAAAAATTATGCTCGACAGTCTTTAAATTATACCTCCATGGCTTACGAAATGCAAATACCTTTAGAGCGCCTCTACCGGGACTTATTCTCTATTGGCACTTAGATAATGCCCACCGATTTTATCGAAAAAGACTCAGTAGATTGAAATACCGACTTTACATCTGTTAGATAGGAGTCACCCTCATCAATGCACGTGAATTTGAGCGAAAATTCGATAAAAATAGCTATGGGCCTGGATGAGTTAGTGTACAAGTTGTATGCTGCAATGTGATCACTCCGTGGAAATTGCATTTCTAAGCATGCACGTGAAAGAAATTTGGGGAAAGAGGCGAGTGTACGGAAAATGGTCACCTGATCTAGTGGCATAATTAAATCAGTGAGGATGTATACTTATAAAATTTTTGTCAATTTTTGGGAACAATCTGGGTAAATAAAGTATTCTGAACGCGATTTAAACAAATGGATTCCTCGCAATTGCTCGGGGAGAAGATTTTAACAGATGAACTTGTCCATAAAGTTAAGCAAAAGCTGTACGGCCGTAAAAAATATATCAATGCTGAAAAATATGGTATCTTAGCAAATAAAAAATATATTCATATTTACTATATCTGAGTGGCGGACGTAAGAATTCTTCCATCACTGACAGAGCTATAAAATGTTAGTTAATATACACAACGATGAATGATAAATCGACAATCTTCAACTGCACCGAAAGAGCAATCAAGAAGAGATAAAGAACCACTCCATGAATATAATATCACAAGAGAATCAGGTATCAAACTTTTTCTACATCTTGGTTGATGAATATTTTATGTCAGATATAGAAACAAGATTTTATTGAGTTCCAAAAATAGCAAGGATGAAGTTAAATAACACATTACAGTCACCGTAGTAAATAGACATTTATATTTTACTTCATTCAAGATGAGAGCTAAATGAGTAAATACCTAACAATATTAACAAATAAATCTTCTTTAGATCCTACAATAAACGGCTTGAGGCGTAGATATTCTCCACATTACCATTAGTGATCGTAGACATTATGGCTGACTGCATCTCTGCTTCAAAATTTTCTCAGTTTTGTGCCCAGTACGTTTGCATGACATCAAAAACTTACCTCATGCTGAATGAACCAAACAGGCAAATACAAGCAATCCGTTGACATGCCTGGACTTATATCAGAATAACTAACCAATACCATGATGTTGATGAAGACAAATTCAAGCGCAATAGCACTGGAACTTCAAATCTGAGAAGAAAAAAATATTGAATGTTTTTTCCCTAGTAGTCCTCTTTCCCTAGCATTCACGCACGAATATTTCAGTTCCAGGAAAATCAGAAATAAATGGATGGAGGAAGCTAAAAACCAAGTACCAGTCCTCCCTTATCTAAGATAAAAAACGAATACAAAGACGATATCTAAATAAGAACATTCGAGAAAGGACCCAACTCCGACGAATGAGGATGACTGATAATGTTCGATTAAGGAGCATGCGGGAAAAACGTAAAGGGAACAGAGGGGGACCGGAATAATAAAAATAGACAAAAGATTTAGGAGCACGGGGATGGGAAGAAACCCTGGGAAGGGGAATAAAAGGGTGGGAGAAGAATTGCGGCGGCAAGGAGACAAGGATTCATTCAAGGGTGGGGTAAGGGTGGAATAGGGGGGATTCATAAAAAAGAGGCATGAAAAAGGGGGAGGTAAAAAAATAAAAGAGCGACGAATATTCTCTGTAGGACGCTCACGGGGTGGTTAGGAATGAAACACAGGCTCTCCACAGAGAAATAAAGACTAAATAAATAACGAGAGTGGAGTGGGATGAAGAGAGGGAGAGATTTAAGGGGGTGGGTGTAAGGGAGGGAACTCAGGGTGGTTTGAGAAGGGGGGGTTTAGCGGGGGGAATATGGTACGAGCTGACACGGGCTCGGGAGTCGACGGGGAAGGGGGTGACGAACGTGGGATATGGGGGAGTGGGTGGGTGAGGGGTAGGTGCGCACGATTCTTAACGCTGGCGTGCCACGTATAGGCTCGAGGAGAAATCGGGGGTGTGGGTGGAAAGAGCTAAGAGGTGGTGGAGGATGCATTGTGGAGGGAATCATTATGGATAGAGAGGTGGGGCGACGAGAGGAAAGAAGACTTTCCTAAAGCGAGGACAAGACATATTTATGAGCAGGTAGAGTTGGAGCACACCGGTTGCGGTACTAATATTCGTTACCAATACATGCGTTCATTGCACAAGAGCGGGTACCTACTTATCCCGACGGTTGCAAGAGGTGTGCGATAATTTTCGGGTCAAGGCAGAAGTTGCAAGAAGGAGGACGTATTCCGTTCCCCAACGCTTACCTCGGCAGATACAAGCATGACTGGTTACAGGATCCGCAAAATGGAATAAAAATTAGTGGCATGGGAGGATCCTTGGTTTCACAAGAGGTCGTTAATTCAGCGTGAGCTACAAGATGAAACCTTACGATCCGGACGTTGTTTGGGGCAGCTCAATATGTTGTGAAACAAGGTAGTATAGATTTTTGAAGAAAATCACATATTTTTGAGAAATTTTTCAATTAATTTTACATAAAGGTGACATCCACTGAACTCGAGCAATAATTTATTTGAATTTGCGTCGGCTATTCGTGAACTTAAGAAGAAGAAGAGATTAAGTGAAAATCGATGTTAAAAACGCTGTTTTAGACTCAGCCGATAATCAAACCATTAAAAGGAACTCTGGTTACAGTATTTGGCCAACATCTTCGAAAGATTTATCATAATAAGAAACAGAACGAGTTGAATTTCACCTCAGAGGTTGCGGTACGAGAGGGTTTCTTTCCTGTTTGATGCTGATTCTAAAACACACTGATAGTTCTCTTAATTTCTGAGTTGGGGTGAGGATGGGAGAATATTCTTATTACCACATGTCATCTTACTCTATTTTCTTTGTCTGCAATTTACCGTCCCTGATGTCCCCAAAATTCATCAAGTCGCTAAATTATTGGAAAAATAATTCCAACAACTTTATTTGCACGTAGAATGTGCTAATCCGAAGCACATTTCATTACACCTAGTTTTTAAGTATAATTATAGGTTTAATATTCACGAATTATGATACAATAAGGCTCAGTCTAACAATTTCTAGTCACCGTCAATCGCAAGATGACATAGCTTTTATGCCAACTTGATATTTACTGAGAGTTCGCGTTATGTGCGGAGAAAATATTCAACCAGAGGTTATAAAACAGGGATTAATGGTGTTTGCATGCACTTACTGACCGTTGGTTTCACTAATTAAAATCCTTAAATGGACAGGAGACGAGGTTATTCATCTTTGAAATAGCTCGTTTCAACAAATACGAAATTATACGTCAGTAAAAACGTTTCGCACGCATCAAAAACTCTGCCAGCGCTTCCTACACTCTTGTACGACATTATTCTTCACCTGCTTATGAAGGTGTGATCGAGAAGAAGAGCACTAGGGGAGAAGCTTGAGGAAATGCGGTGGATTAAGAGGGCTAAGGAGGAAAAGGAGGGGCTTGGGGTAAGCGGGAGGTTTGACAAGCTAACAGGAGAGGGCAAGTAGCCGTGAGGAGGAGATCGAGTGTGACTTATGAGTGAGGAAGGTTTGGTGTAAAAGAAGCGAGGGAAGACTGCTTCTCTGGGGAAGAGGGACGCTAGGAGGGAGAAGAGACGCGGTGCGGCGGTGAAGGCGGGCAGGCTGGGGAAAGAGGACTGGGGTGAGATATGGGAGCGAAAGCGGAGGTGAGGTGGAAGAAGGGTGAGAGAGAGGGCCTATGCTGGTGAGATGACGTGGAGGAAGAGAGGGATGAAATAAGGACTTGATGAGGAGAAAGCCTAAGTGAGGAGGCTAAAGCTGAGGCATAGCGAGAAGAAAGGTGTGGGGAAGAAGGAGGGGGTTAGCCGCGGGGTAAGAATGGGTTAACGTTGGACAGGGGCAAGAAAAATGGTGAGAATGGTTGGTTAGCGAAGAGGGAGGCGAAAAGGCTGATGTGGTGCGGCGGAGGTAAAGGATGGGTTCCCGCGATAGCGTGGAGATGCGGGTGGAGGAGAGGGACTAGCGAGGGGGAGGGATAATAAATATCGAGCAAGGAGCGAAAATGCACGAGAGTTCTATCATCACCCCATGCACCGATCAGGGCGTGAGAGCATAGTTGCGCGCAGTTAGATTTTCTGTATCGCGTCTCGATATTCAGAGTTACAGGTGCAAGGAGAAAAAAATCAGCATTCTACGCTTCACTGTTGACGTCACAATTTTGGCTGAGGAGAAAAAAAGATCAATCGAGAATGCAGATTTGTGTGAACAAAACTATAGTGCTTCCAAGATAATAGCGTAGTTGACAGCCAGAAAGGCGGCGACCAAGTCAAATGCCGTTTGAGGAAGGGTATCACGTGACCGAAGAATTCATGATGGTGGCCTTTGTTTAAATCATGTTATCGTGAAAAAATTGCTTACTTTTCATTTCTTTCTAAGCCAAATCATTGTTTCAACTGCCCTATTATCTTGGACGGGCTCTAAATGAAATAACACCTGAAGATTAGTAAGAAGAAAACCAATATACCTACTGCTGAGTGGAAGACACCAAGAATAGATATGGTCAACGTCCAACTTGGAATTCAAAAGCTTACGCTACTGGAAGAATAATTTTCTTTGGGAAGTACAATCACCAGCGATGGAAGATGCAAGAAAGACAGTGAGCAGAATTTCGCAGACAAAGAGGGTATTCTACCAAGAGAGGAGTCTACTGGCAGCTAGTAACACAAGCCTGGCAGTAAGGAAGCATATCATTTTAACAAATATTTAAAACATGATATTATATGGCAGTGAAGCCTGGTCAATAATACCTTCAGATCAAAAGAAATAGGAAGCAATGGAGATGCGCAGTTATCGAAGAATTATGACGATGAAATAGGAGGAGAGAATCGCCAATGAGAACATGTTGAAAACTCTAAGCTGGATAAGAGGCAATATTTTGCGGCACAATACCCTTTTGAAATTAATAATGGACGGAGAAGCAAATGGTAGGAACCAGAGAGGAAGACCAATATCACAAAATTATGAAATGTGAATACTTACAGTTAGCAGAAATAAAGTGGTGAGCTGATAGGAGGATCGAGTGGACATCTGCAAAAAAACAAGTTTTGGAATAAGAACAGCAGCTGATGAAAATTACGATCCTAATTACTTTTACGTTTACTGATACTTTTGCATCTACGAGGTACTTCACAAGCCGCCTCAAGGACGTGGGTGTGAGGAAAGCAGCTTTTAATGTAATATTAAACTGAAAATTGCATTTCATCTATAAGCAGTAATGAGGTATATAAATTAATGGATAATTTTCTGCGCATCCATCTCGGTCAACTGCAGGAGGAGAAAAGAAGCAAGATGATACCATATGTCTATTTCCTTAATATCTATTAATAACTATTGTATATTTTATTCATATTTTTGGTAGGTCGAATCCAGCGATTTAGTAAGTGATCCCAGGAATCCTGCTAACATCATACTTGAATGCGATTCTCCTATGCCTTTCCACAAATCTCTCATGCTTTCGTCGAGTTTTTGGAGGGGCTCACATTTCAGACCAGCCCAATAAGTTAAGTTAGTTAATACAGTGCTTTCATTCGTTGCACCGAATGCACAACATCATAAAACGCGAAAACCATCGAGGAAGCCTTGGCCAAAGCTTGTTGCCCTTAACTTTTTTTAAACAAATCTGGTGAGTGTTCTTTGAATTATATTTCATTCTTCAATTGATGCTTTTCCTAATGGTTCCAAAATATTTGCTACATACTTTGAATGTAGCCTTAAATCTGTAACATTTTCCCCGCCATTCTCATAGCATTTACCCGCCATTTGTTAAACAACTAAAAAAATAGGAAATTACATCGTATACCTCCTAGTATAGTATTTTGCATGATGTCGCAAAGCAAATTACCGCCTTCTCCAGGGGTTAAATTCTGCAACGCGGTATTTCATTATTATCGCACATCGCACACGGTGCATTACAAGATTATATGAGGGATGCACTGCGAAAAATAATGGCATAAGAATTCCTTCTCCCAAGTACCATTCAAAGTGTTCAACAAAATTATTTGATATAATACATCTCAATTTTCATTCTTCTTTCTTCCAATTACATATTTTTCCTCTCCCTCACTCAATAACTAGTGTCCTAAAACACTCTGCTGTTTGTTCTTGCGGCAGCTCACAGGTAAGATGTAGAATTGTGGACGTAGATTAATACTGTACAACTCTACGTTAAAAATGACGATGGGGTGTACAGAGTGGGGTAGAGATATAACGAGGAAGGTAGAGAGATTCTCGCGCTTGTACCCGAATGACAGATAACGTACCGGAGCCGAGACTTTTCACACTATTCCGCAGAAAAGGATGGTCGCGCGATCATTCTTTCCACCCAACTCTAAGGATCGTGTCAAGTGAATGGGGGCGGGGGTGGGATTCGGCCCACGAAGCATGCGAGTGTGTTTTAAGTCGTTACACACGAGCACGCATGTATTCGGACACAGCACGGCAATTCCACGGCGCGCGGCGTGGGAGGATCGCGGATATGTCAAGCGGATCAGAGGAGGGCGACGAGACAAGAATATGGTCTCTAGGTATATCCTTTTCCTTCGTTTTTCTTCCTTTTTATTCCCCTCATTGCGAAAGCCAGCCCTCATTACTTGCCCCATTCCAATAATGACTAGCCTTCACTATAAACGCTTTATTTAGAATAAAAGGTTTTGTAAAAAGTTGACAAAACACTTTTTGGGATAGCTTCGCGTAAATATTAAAATCTGAATAAAAAAATCTGGTTCGGGAGGAGAAGCATCATTTTCTAGTTAGTAACGTCAAAAACTTAGCTCAAACTCAGTTTTTTAATACCGCACTGCCTTGGAATAGGGCCCAAACATTGAGTCATGGCGAAGTTATTTAAACAAATAATTTTCGTCAAACGTTTATAAATATCATGCATAAAACTGCTGACTATATAATAAATGATACACCATAATGTAAAACCTTAACACAGAAACCATAATGTGAAACCGAGTTTTAGAAAACTCTTCATTGAAAAGGAATGTTTTGATAAAAAAGGAAAAGCAGAATTAAGTTATTGTATAAGGTAGGTTGTTATTCTCCAAACTCACGAAAAAAGAAACTGAGATCAAGGTTTCTGGTAAGGTACAGGGGTTCTGAGCCAAACTCTCAAACGGATGGTTGAATAAGGCTCACAAGAAAGTCATGAAATATCACCCAATAATTTAAAAACAGCAAAATTAGTTGCATTAAACTTTCCGTTGATAATATAAAAATAGCATGTATCGAAACACGCCCCTTCACACATCCTCGTGACGGCTCGGGGGATTTTGGGTAATAAGTAATTAAGAACGACAAATACATCGTTCTTCCATCAGAAATTAAAGTTGTAGCTTGTAATGATTGTGCCAAGGATGAATAAAACTCTACAGTGAAGGCGATTCTACCGTAGAATGGAGTAAATGCTGTTTTTCATTTTCCTGCCACAAATCCAAAACGCGTCCTCTACCAAAATAGATGTATAAAAAGAAGGAAAACTTTCCGCGATACTTTGGCTACTAATGAAAATTTAAACTACATGGGCGTCATAGGAAAAACAGGAGAATAAAACGAAAAAATATTTCGCTGGTCAAATATTCAAATGCCGTTTTTGCGAAAAACTGATGTGCAGGATGTATTTTATTTAAGGCAAACCGCAATTGGTTAGTAGAAAAGGAGTTGTGACTGATCATGATATCTATTAACCACTAAAGGCTATGTAATGAAATTGACCAAACATCTCCGTCTTAGGCCCTAAGAGTTGACTAACAAATATTAATTAAAAATGAAAGCTCTTAACGTGACTTCTACAGCCAAAATAAATTACAGATAGTGCGAATTACAAGGGAAAACTGTAAACTCAATGTATTACATTTCTTGCAGGGTTTTCAGAGTGTCATTAGAATTAAAAAAAGAGGCCTGTTATCTAGATAAAGCACAGTAGATATTTTCATTTGCGACAAACGAGATGATGAAGCGACTACAATTTCCTCGTTCCTCAACCATATTCGCGGCGACCTGATTCGCTCAGTCTCTGGGTGTTTTTATAAGTGATGTGATGCATGAAATGTTAAGGAAGGTATGAAATCTGCGGAAGGTAAATATTTAGATTGAATATTTTCTAACTCGTATAATATACACACTAAAGAGAAAGGACATCAAAAATATTAATACTACAAAAAAACTTTTAATTAGTTTAACCTTAATGCACCTACCCAGCTTCTGCTATTGTAAAGGTTGATAGCCCATAAAGATGAAAAATTATAAATCAATTCTCAATAGTTCATTAAAATGCTTGCTTTATTGCACTTATAAATTCCATTTTAAATATTAGTAACATATTTAAAAATGAAAATTCGGTGCCAAAAGGTACATTTCCTATTAATATTACAAGGCCAGAGAAGCCGCAGGTAATTGCGACATTTCCAGGGACTTACATTTAATTTCCGACAATTCATGCCGCTTACAAGTGAAAACAGTTATTTTTAAATAGCATAAATAGCCATCTTTCTCAGATTATTTTTCACAAGCATCACCACGAGGGAACATCCTTGGGCTAACGGTTTTATTTTTAGTTTTATTTAATTCGGATGAGATCAAATTTTCTACTTTTAACGTTTCGATCGTTATATTTTTTCCAAGGAGCAACAATCTAGTTTCAGAACTTTCCTTTCGTACTCCTCCTCGGCCGTCCTCTCATCGCCACCAACAGCCTCGTTTGCCCTCACCTCCATAAGAAGTGCACGCTAGTCTCTCCAGGAAATGGTCGGGCCGATGGGGTATATCTTTTTTTAACGTGTCTGGGAGAAGCTAAGAGGGAGAGGGAAGGCGAAGGAGGGAGAGACAAGAGGCTTTAAGACTTTGCAGCAGCTCAGTCGAGCGTATCGGCGGCAACAATCTGGTGTTTGTGCAGCGCTCGCTCTTGTATGTTGGTGCGGGCATGTAATGGATGACTAGAGGGCGTTAAGTCACGGAGACATGAGAGGTTCTGAAATATATTTTTACGGCAAGCCCTCTTCCTTTTTTCACGTTCACCTTTTTATCCAAAGGGTCTTGGGTTCGATAGGAGTAGAGCTTTTCTTTTTTGCCTCTTTATTTTTTAAATAGAAACGCCGAACGTAACATACGTGCTTCACGTCGAAGCTATTCAGTGAATAAATAAAAAAAAACCTTCGGGTTCACGTGGCATCGGAGCGGGATTATGTTTTCATGCGAGCGGGTAACAGCAAATATCGGCGAAGCATAACAAGGTTAATCGCTGTTTTTGTAAGGTAGGCGAGAAGTTATGGACAGATCAGGGGAATTTTCCCAGGTAAAGTGCTCAGACTCGAGAAACATGGGCACTCAAACATCAGTTCAGGCTTAAAGGAAATTCTAGACTGGCAGACAAATGCGCAAATTCATTTATGCATCAGAGTTTTACGATCACTTTTAAAAGAATATAAGGGTTTCCAAGGAGCCGTTAATGCAATCACAGGTACGGGAGAGCAGCGAGTTAATTGAACAAATTATGTTTCACCAATATAAATAATTAGTGATACTGGCACAATCTGTCACAATAAGCACAACTCCAGCTTATGCAGGAAGTATATAATACACAGCTCAACGACAATAAGTTAAGGTGCAAGAAAAAGTAAACTATTACCCTCTTGGAGATAATTTTGCAATGATGACGCTGATTTCAGGCTCTTGGAGTCTGATATTGAATAAATTGCACTGTTTAAAATAATTTTGCTTCTTGCTAGCCATTATAATAGAATTTACCAATTCAGATAATTGAAATTAAAACAAAAACTTTTTTGGAATAAAACTAAATGGAATTCTGAAGCAGTAGCAGCAGCAGCAAGAACTTTAAATCGGCACTACATCGGCAATCTCTAGATCTAATTGAAGCGACATGAAAGATAAAGTGCCCAACTGATAGGTACAAAAATCCTTTCTACCCACGCACCACAAATGGTTAGCGTAAAAACAAAGTGAGGCACTTATGCATGATAAAATACAGTACACTCTTATCCTTACCCTCCTTCATCTCCTCATTTTCTATTCCCTCTCTTTCTAATGGCTGGTGTCCTAACACCCTTTACCACACACCGCGCCGAAGCGGCGCAGCGGCTCATAGTGTAACATGTATGCACATAATGTAGAAGTCGAAACTGTACCTATTTGTATCACTGCAAAATGTTAGGCAACGAGAAACAGCTATATAATTATCCCGAGGAGCATCAGTTCACAACCTTTTTTTTAAATTATATTTTCTATATTTATTTAATTTTCCATAACCACCGGAAACAGCTCATAAGACCATTGGCATTGGGCCAATTAACAGGTAAAAAAAGACGAGAACACACAACCATGCCCTGATAGATGAAAAATGCACTCAGCCAGACTCGAACTCGTGACTATAGCCTTAGCAGGCGAGGACTTTAACACTACCGTCGCGTCACCGGGGCGGGGCACTAGATAAGAGCCGCAGAAAATCTAACTTCGCATTGTAGACTGCTGATTATGTTTGGCTAATTTATCGTAATGTAGAAATTAGACATTCAACGGCGTTTTCGGCTGCACCATCCACAGTCGTGACCATGAATGACCTCCAGCGCGGCCTCTCAAGGATATTGTCGGAAATCAGGGCATCGGACGACTTTTCGACATATCCACGTCGCGCCTTAATCCGCCGTCATTCACCGTCTCCCCAATAAACTTCCTCTTCCTCCCCTCAACCGTTCCTCCTCGCACCCTCCAGCCTGAATTCCCCTACTTCCCTCATCCCATTCTAGAATGTGAACGTATGCACATGCCCTCAACGACGAAACTTAGGTCGGTGCACGGACGTGATCAGCCGCGCGCAAGGAACTGCGGGCAGTTATCACGTCCGCAATAATACGGCGCACGTAACAGACGGTATGAGAGGGGAAGGAGACAGGAGCATAGTCCTCGCAGGAGTGGGCAGAGGTGGACGCGAGGAAGAAAGGACAGACAGATGTGGGTTGGGCGCCGGAATATGCAACACGGGCGATCGCCTGGACACGTATGAGGGCCGAGTCAACGGTTGTCAAAGGTGCGAAAACCTCAGGGGACAGAGCGGGCGGATCTGTACGTGGGCGCCAATCGTCCGACGCCCCAAACAAGAAACAAAAAGGTGCAGCCGGGAACACCGATGCGTTTCGCAGCGCGTGATTGCATTCTAAATGGTCAGCGCGAAGTTAGGATAGCACGGGCTGACAACGTCATAATAGCACGGACTGACAACGGGGTTCAATTCAGGTATTCGGGGAGACCATTGACAACTGAGGTAATTTGCGCCCCAAAAGGATGGATATTACGTTGAAGAGGGAAGGACTACTAGTAAAATATAGTAAGGGCGCTGAGAAATCAGCGCTAACTCTGAAGAAAAGCATAATAGTTCCACAGACTGATATGTTATTTCCATGTGGAACTAAAGAAGGGATCGGGATTTCACGAAATAAATACGTCAACTTAGGGATTTGAGCCATGGCCTACGGTTTGGGGAGCCAGTTCTTTTAGCTTCCCAAGAGCCCCATCCCTCTGGACCAAACACTCTTTCTAAGCTATTGGTCAAATTAGATGGGATCCCAACGCCGGAGAGTATCACTGACCCAATAAAAATCTCATGCTAATCCCGTCACACGTAAATCGATTTAGATTCATAAGAGACCTATTGCTTAATGAAATGGAATAGTTCAGCCAGAAACTAACAATGATTTACAGTAATTAAAAAGCTCCGTAAGAGCCAACCAAAAGTATTGCTAAACTGAATTTTAGTTTTAAGAATATGAGCTCTCTTCCAGCACTACGGGAAGTGACCGCTCAGTCTTTCAAAATAGAAAATCAATCCTAAAATGAAAACATTTTTGATTCTAGTACGCTTCAGCAATCAATTATAAAGGAAATATCAAGGGCTCAAACTGAAAGCCGTCATAAAAAAACTAAGTTTTCCCTAAACATTTCTTTTCACTCATATCCCGTATGGTCGTTTACTCCGAGTATTTATTGCTACCTTCACCGGAAATAATTACATGCAGGCCAGCAATTTTTCTCCGCAAACCTTGACTAATCCGCTTAAAAAGCTATAGTTTAAGGTAAAAAATGTTCTACACCTGGAGGCTGAATAACGGTTGACTTCGCAATATTATAAAGCCTATTCACGCACGCATGCGAGTTTTCCAAATAAAGCGGTATTTTCAAAGCAACGGGAAAATTCTCTACGTCTTTCGTTTCGATGCATACTTTCCACCAATAGATCATAAATGTAGCTCGCTGCAAAATTATATGTTTCAAATAATTTATTTTTCTGCTCATAAGTACATGAAACTGATCTAGGTCCGGAATAGTAGTTTTGGAATGATGAAAGTCAACTATTAAAATCAGTTAAATTTACAGATGAGTTAGTTACCATAAGCCATTGCTTTTTCTTGAACATTTAATGCCCAATGGAAATAATTTACTGGGAAGTATGCTACCAGGAAGAGAATGGAAAAATTAAACTATTTTGAATGTAACTGTGAGGAAAACAGGGTCCAATGTAAAAACATTACAATAATAGCTAAGTCATTAGTGTTTTGGAACAGAATCGATAAAAATTGCCACACTTAACTAAGCATTTGAGTTTTTTCGAGACAAGTTTTGTTCCATAATTATTGATGTTTGAATTATGAATACACCTTCATACAAGGGAAGAGATGAGATGTGAGAGATGTGGACGGGGAGAATGAAAAAAATAGAAGTGACTGATTATGATCATGGCAAACAAAAACGTTGCTTGGGATTGAAAAAGTCAATGGAAATAGTTTGAAGACAGATATGCACATCAGCAAGTAGCAAGGCATCCACGACCAGGACAGCAATAGGAATGCTCGGAGAGGAGCAGGGAAATGAAAGGTTATACGAAATATAGAACTATACATAGCGAAATTAATAATGCATTGTACCGTTTACATTTATATCCCGTTCTGAGGCTTTTTATAGTTTCATGGGCAATATTTTATCCCGACGTATTTCGTGATAAATATGAAAGTCGCGATGAACTTCCTGATAATTCAGTGCATGTAATGAATTATTCTGCCCCTCCTTTAAATGGAAGGATAGACATTACTCGGCAGCTTCACATTATAAACATCATCCTTATGGATTTTGGAAGGTTTTCAGGGAGCGTGAATAAAGAAGTAATAAAAAAAACTCTCCTGTATAAAATACTCGATTGGGTGAGCTGAATATAAATGTTAAGCGCGACTGAATAAATATCAGATACCAGATAAAATCGTAGTACACATTATGACCTTCACTATCCCATGTGAATAAACGCTTGCATATAGATCCTACAAACCTTGATTCCATAAAAACCGTCAAATGTCGAAATCTCACTGCATAATTTAAAAAATGGTTACAACATTTTTGTAAGTAACGAGACATTCTGATCGTCACTCGCTGAAAAGGAAGATTTTTTTTATGAGAAATTGAAACATCGCGCTTTCTGAATAAACTTAGCGTAGTCCAGTTTAGGAACACTGTTTTAGTTTCACGTGAATCGTAATTGGAATCGGATAATGTTATGTGTGACTACTGATAACAATCAAAGACTGCCCAAATCTATATTCCTCGTATATAGAGGTGTGATCTTTCCAGTTATTGTGCCGAAACACGTGCCGCTGCTGCAAACAAAAGATGAACAATGTAGTATGTTCACTGCTAAGCGATTGCCTTAGATAACGTGAAGCACGCATCCGGTAACAGAGGAGGTGACGGTCGTGACCGAAATGAACATGAGATGAACAGGCGACACCTGCTGGAGAACCAAACGTAAATTATTACATCCTCAATGGAATGAAACACTTGGACGTAAATGAAAACGATCTCGAGATATGGCACACCTAACGTCGCTTTCCTGGCAAACCATTTCTATTTCAAGGCTTCAGTTCTCGCTATTTCAATAAATCACCAAGAAACAGGCAGACACAACGCGCTACAGAATAATACCTTCTCACTCATTAGAAAATATTCATAGCAAGAATCAAAAACGGATTCTACCATTTTCAGTTTACTTGGCAGTAAGGTCATTGGAATTCATAAATTACACCGTTTCCCGGACTTGATCATTACATCGAGGTGAATCTGATTAACTGGCTGGAGAATTATCGATTCTAGCTTGTGTCACGCGAAGGGAATTAAGGGAAGGCTTGAAGGATTAGCCTTCAAAGCTTGACAGTTGATGATGAATCACGTTTAGGTAGCGATGAGATACTGAAATCTATTTTCAGTGTGTTAGTGTGAGCTATCATTTATGAAAGTGGATGGCAGAGCATTTATAGAACTACAGCCTAAGACAATGATGGAATGAATGAAAAACTTAACACCTCTCAATAATGGTAAATATGAGCAATGGAGATAATTAAATGTCCTCTTTTTTAACCTAGAAAACCTTAGGATTGTCGTGATAGCTAGTGCCATGATGGCGTATTGATCTAGCAGTTTCGATTGCCGCTTCCCATTAAACTTCGATCATAGAACCCCCCGGAGTCAGTGAACTTCAGTTGCTGGGATATTTCATAGAACTCTGCATCTACATTCTACTCTACGAGCTGCTGAATGTACGCGCGGTAAGGTGTGCAAGGAAACCAGTTATGAAAAATGGAGGGAAGAGGGAATAACTTTGGAAAAGATGAGGAAAATGACTAAATTTAATTGCCGTACACTAACGTATTGCCCTAGTGTCTCGCTCTGTTATTGACGTAGTCACTTATGATGCTTGGGCAGAAGGAATTATTGCACCTATCAGATCGGCAGTGTATATCTCTGTTTGTTACTTCTTCCATGCAACCAAGTAAAATCTTACGAGTGCGTATACAAGAAAAATGGCAACTTGCAGGTCCCCTGCATGATTCAAACCAGCATCCGAACTATTTGTGTATTAATCAGACTGCTAGGACAGGCACAATGACGCGAGGAATGTGAGAAATTCAATATGACAAAATAATTCAAGCGAATTGGATTTCGAACCCGTGAAGTAACGAGTGATTAATACTCATGGATTAATTTTTCAAGACAACAATAAGTAACTTTTAGCCGCAATGGATTTTTCACATTGCTTGCTGCTAGTAAGCCCAAGAAGGTTCTGGAAAACTCTTGGTCTCAAAAAGTTGGATCTTTCTTCCAATTCAGTCTAATGTAGCTCTGATCCACATAACCAGCTGCGTAATTCTTCTAGAAAAATCGAGAAATACAAAGTTGGGCGAAAAATGGACCATGTGCCGTAAACAGCCTTCGAATAACGTGCCTGGCGAAAGACAGCAAATGGCGCCGAATCATTCTCTGTGACCTGGCCTCATCTGGATCTTCTCTTCCTCCCTCGAGTCTCCTTCTATCTTGTCTGACTCTCCTATTGTCATTCCAGACGGAGATATTCAGGCTCACGAATCCGCCCAACCCGAAATTTGGCTCTTCTCCCCTCTCGACGGACGAAGAGAAAACTAAATTCGGTACAATTTTGTGTGCGCGCAAGACGATGTTTTCCAGGAATTACGTCCAGCCTTATGGTCTTCGGCCTAACTGATTGCCGAAGGCCAAGTAGGAGAGACCCACCTGTTACGATGGCAGCAGAATTTTAAGCAGTCACCCTCACCAAGGGGCAAAGGGGGGAAAATTAAAACACCGTCGCTCCTTCTCCTCCTCCCACTCCTCTAGAAAAATAATTCGGAATAGATTTACGTATTCACGACAGGCGTGCGTCGGTTTCCCCATCTCTCTTTCATACTGCGCCTGTCTTCGCTGCAAATTGATTTCCCTCCCGAAGGAGTTGACTTTATTCCTTGCATTGGATTCTCAGCGCCAAATGCACGATAGTACTTCTATTGCCGCACTAGTTCCTGCCTTAGAGGAAACAATTGCCAAATGCTCCTTGTCGCCTCAGCAAAATAGATTGTTAAAGTGCTTAAATGAAGATTGCCATAATCTTTGGAAATCATATTCCTAACCTAATTCTAAGAAGCAGCATTAAAATTATAAAAAATAATCCATACATGATCCCTTAGGTAAAAAATTCTACTAACGATCCTATTCATAACGCTATAATAAATTGATAATAGTACGGTTTGTTACTAAAGTTGCTCGAATTTCGGGTTCAACATTATATCACGTATGTGATTATTTATAGACTTAGATACTTTGGCGCATTAGTGCATCTACTTCTTAACGATTCCAGGGAAGGGCACTCTCACCGCAGTAACCACATTATCCTTTCACACGAACATAAAACTGCACTTCTAATATCTGAAAGAGAAATAGTTTCGCCAGGGTTTCAGGGATTTTTACAATTGAAAAGGAAATAAAGTATTTCCATAAAATTATTTTTTTATAAAGACATTACGATAGTAAACTAATCATATAATAATAAGAAAAACACGAAACTACCTGAAGCAAAATAATAAAATCGGGCAGTAGTTATGTAAATGTCACGTGTATGTGGTATAGTCTTGTATCCCACACCAGATAATGCCACTGATTTAGCTCAGTCAAACTAATGTTACATAAAAACTCTAACAAATTGTCATAAGAAATAATTGAAATCCCTCACATTATTTTACAGAAAAATATTTTCTGTACCAAGGAAAATTAATATAAAATTGCTTCAGGACAGCCAATCTCAGCTTCGGATTAGGAATGTAAGAACACCGCCAGCAAACAAAATTTGTCTAAGATAAATAGTAATTTCTATCAAAAGGCGTGCAATTTGCAATGAAGAAAAAAACTATGAACAACTGAATGCTATACGTTACCGTCTTCACTAGCACTTGACCCAGCGCTAACGTCACATTACCATACATTCGGCTTTACTGTATCCACAGACGTGATATCTTCCCGAAAAATTTGTTAGGTAGGTCCAACCACTAGAAAATCACTTGTCGAAGAAGAACAAGGACGGAACATTGAGGGAAAATTAGTGGGGACTGTAAATGTATAACTTCCGAAGGAATTACAAGGTTGGCCAAAAGGAAAACTTAATCAAGAGCTGTACCATCAATTCAATTGATCAGTTGAATAATTAGATGGGTGAAAAATGATGGGATGATTCGCATGTCTATTTCAATGGTAGAACTATTTTAGATGCAATAAAAACAAAGATCTAAATAAAAATGGAATAAAGGAGAACAATATTGATTGGAAAGGGCTTTGTCGAATTTTATCACGCCCAAAGACAGCATAAATCATAAAAACGAATCTGTCACTAAATTTGGCATCGCGTTCCTACATTTTAAGTAGTACAATGATCTTCACAGAAGATCTGGTGGGCTTTTTTGCTTCTAACAACAACGACCTACAGGAAGCTTAAGTGGCGTGGTCGCCTGAGCGTTGAGTTGGCGAAGCCAAATATCCATGGTTTGATTCCAGATGGATTTTTTCTCGTGGCTTATTTAATATCCGTCTTTTTGCACTAACATTATGACAACCAAGGTTTAATCAAATTTCTGTTCGGCAGCTATACTTTGGCAGTTTCAATGAGCACTCTGTAACAGGTATCCTTTATATATCCCACTGTAAAATTACGTTCCCACCTGAATCCAAAACTTTAAGAAGTCATTCAAAAACATCACTTGGCTTCTAAATAAACAATTTCTTATTGTTACTTTTTATTAGTATTTATTGAGTTAAGATCACTTATATTTTAATTTCTCTTATGACTGCGATTTGGTCCAAATATATCACCAAAGTTATTATGAAATCATTGTCAACGAATGCTTATTTTAATATACATCATCAGGGAAAATGTCAAAAATACAACATAGAGCAGAGAAAGGGTTATCAAATATTTACAATCATTCATAAAATCATTAACCGAAAACTTTGCATTTCTTCAAGAGTGTGGTTATAAAAATTTCTCTTAACATTTTTTAAGCAAAGCAGCTGATTCATTTTTTATTATCTTGTTACGTTTCAAAGGTATAACTGCCGTTTGAAGAGTATTGCTGGATGAACACTGCTCAAAACCCATCAGTTTTGTAATTTGCGATTCATGTAAAGACCGAAAATTCATAGAATTTTGGGTTATTGAGATGTTCTCTCGCTGTTTCCAAAAACCTCATCAAGCAAAACACAGCGTCGGCATGACTCTTTTTGGGTGGGACTCCACGCTGAATCAGACGTTCCTCGTCGCACTGTGAATGCTCATGAGTTCAAAAAATCCTCATTGACTGCCCGCTTAGTTTTCGTGCGCGTGGGAGTATGAAGTTCCTCGTACTCAGGACACGTTTCAATATTTTTCCGAATCCATTCCCTTCGTGCCGTAAATAAAAAATGTATTCTCGACGAGAGATGTACGAGACCACCCCTAGGCCCGAAGAGTTCGCTTGAATTTGAATCCCAAACATTTCTACGGCTATAAATTACTCCTCCGTCGTAAATATGGCCACCATATTGCCTGTGTTTAATTTCCAAGTAATAAATATGCAAAAAAGAACATAGATACCTCTCTCAGAAAACAATATAGCACATGGGAAACATTTTTCAGGAGGGATAAGCAAGAGTAACCAAAATAGGAAAGCTTTTTCTTTGTAGGACATGAAGAAAATGATATTGTAATTATCACATCACCTCATTGGGGTATGGGGTAACTCACGGCTTTTTTGCAGCTTAAGTTGACCACCTACAAAGTACATAAAATGGTTTACATATGGAACGTGATAAAATAAAACTCGTTTTTAATTTGACACTGATGAGAGTGCAATGAGTACCTACATTGAGGTTGAACAAGAATTTGATCATTACTGTCCTGCAAGATTGTGCATAGCAAGAATTGGCACTTGTCACAGATGAGTGTGATACATACATTTCCCAAGCGTAGTAGTTCGAGTCGAAAGACATAAAAGTTGATCAAAATCTAGTTCCTTTTTACATTCACAAAAAGGTACTAATATCCCGTTTGAACATAATGAGCCATGATCAAAATCTAAATTTCCTCAAACTGCAAAAATGTAGCCATGCAGTGCCGGGGAAAGTTTTGTGAACCAAAATTTGAGAATGAAAAGTTCCACCAACTAAAAGGGAAAGTTAGCCTTTGATTCTTATTTCTAAAAGATAGTATCGACGTAATACCTTTCGATACCATCCCTGAGAAACGCATATTGTAGCAACAAGCATGCCTAACCTAGTATCCTACATATTATTGAAATAAATACTCGACAGACGGCAGGCATTCTACAAGTAAAATTTAGATATAATTTTCCTGTCTCTCCTATTACAAAATTCTACCAGAAAATATGATTATTGTTTGCAGATTCACAGATGGATGTGATGTCTAGTGAAAACTTTTCAAAAAATGTTTCGAAGATCTGGCTAAAGTTGATGAAGCCTGGTAGAAATGTCTACAATATTTAAGCTAAGTATAAAGCTGGTGGATCTCTCATAGGTTTGACACTAGCGTGAGAAACGCTCGTAATGCTTCAAATTTTGCATTAAGTGTACATAAAATTCACTGGCAAAAGTATCTGGATACAATTTATCCAAACATGCCGACAAGACCGTCCAGTCGCGACACTCAGAACAGGTTGCATTTTCAAAAGCCAACATTTTCATTGATGGAACGCAGGCTCATCGCAACTTCTAGATTTGCAACTTTGAGTAAAGAGTTGTTCGAACGCTAATGTTTTATCCCACAGACGCCGATAGCATCCTTTACCTCATCGAGGGAGAGGATTAAGCACCACCATTTTCAGTAGAGCGATGAACAGGGGGACGCGGAGAAATTGAGAAGCTTTTCAGAATGGAAGCCACGAGGCGAATGGGGAAAGGCAGAGTGGAGGGCAGGAAGATGACGAACTACCACTGCGAAGTGCTTCAGTATTCCGCTACGAGGTTCAGGGTCGCCGGAGACTCACGTGCAAGGACACTTGGGGGAGGAGAGGTACCACGAGGTGAGGGCGGGGGAGGAGAGCAGGAAAGAAAGGATTGGGATGAGTGTGGAATGGGTATGGGAAGAAAAAAAAGGAGGCGAGATGAGACGACACGCACGCCCTCACGCTTGCTTAGAGGGCCACAGCGGATCAACACGAATCGCGCGAGTAGTGAGGGGAGGTGGACTGAGAGAAGAGTACGGGAAGAAAAAGACGTTTTTGTGCGGTGAGAAGGATTGATCGCGGGATAAAATATCTCAAATGCATCAAAACAAATCCATGATCTAGACACCTTCAAAATATTATAATGTCCTCCATCTAATATTTTCATTACTATCGATCAAATCTGTTAACATCTACATTTTGCAGACACATAAAATCATTTCCTAAGCTTCACCCATGCTTAGGGTATTACAGAATTTAATGGTTCAAATTATTTATACAAAAAAATGTGATTTTATTACAAAATATTGAATACTTGCAAAATCATTTGGTAAAGTAAATAAATACAATGATGCAATAAAGCTAAAAACAGAGTGATAACATTGATCGGGGAATACACGGCCTACGTTGGGAGTAGCAAACGGAATTCCACTTGCCCGAGGTAATTCCAGGATATGTCGAAGACAAAAAACGTGCAACACGATTAAATCGATCGTTAAGCAGCAAGAAGGTTAATACATATTATATTACGCACCTTAAAATACATCACAAGAATGACAAAAAACCATAGTCTGATCATTAAAAGGCACAAAAAAGTTAAAAATAAACATATGTACAAGTATGTTTCGAATGTTCTTGAAATGTAAGTATACGTATATCAGCATAATACAAAGAAATCTGAATTGTAAATGCTGCCAATATTTAAAGACATTTTCTAAACATATAAAAAATGCTGTTAGATACAATAGGAGAGGAAAGGAAGCTGACAGAAGCGGATGCAGCTGAATTGGCTGGAGGACCTGCAAACAGTTAACGAGATGCTGAGGAGGTTACTCGTGAATAAATATTTTAGGCAAACGTGGAAGAGGGGAAGAGTATGAATCTTGAACCGTATGAACACAACAAAAAGATACGGAGTTTAAAAAATTTCATTTCGGGAAATCGATATTTTTATTCGAAGGCATGAGATCATCAATCAGCCATGAAACTGCAACCGGGAGGACGGCTACAATCTACCAAGTGCCTGAAAAAGAATCTTCAAAGAAGAATTGCGGGAAGCCAGCCCGTCAATCAGAGCAATTCACGCGACTCAAACACAGCTATATGACACAGACCAGAAATATGCATCAGCACTTCAGCCTGAAGAACTGAGGTGATACTGTCGTCCCCAATGGACATCACGCGGAGGAATGCCCGAAAACAGCTTCAAATTCAATCGATATTTTCATGAAAAAAAGCATGAGAAAAATCCATGATTTCGGGAAATTTATGGAGTTTTTTAACCCGAAAACATAAAAAGGTAAACATTTATTTGATATAATACCTATTATGTCGATGGTGATAAAAAATTTAAATAATTATTTTTTTTCGAAAAATCTAGAGAAACATAAAATAACTTGAGACCAAGTATAGATATCGAGTGGATATTCCGTGCTGCATGAGATGAGGAGTGGGAGGAAGGATGGGGAATGAGAAGGGGTAGGTGGAGAGGGTGGGGGTGGATCAGTTGGAGGTTTAGGGGAATGGGGGGAGGAAATAAGAGAGGGGACAGTCAAAAGGGACACCACAACCGTAACGACCCGACACATGTTGCCAGGTAGTGGGAGAAGTAGTTGAGGGGGTGAAGCGGATGAAGTGATGGGAAGAGTGGTAGTAAAAGACTTCGTGCGGTGGCGAGAGACTGAGGAGGGTGGAGGAGGAGGGGGGGGGGGGTGGACTTGATAGAGGAAGCGGCAAGGGGAAGGAGTGAGATGGATTGAGCCGGACAAAGAAAAACGTCGCGGGCACGGGTGGGTGGAGATGGTGCGAGAGAGTCCCGGAGGCGGTGAGGCGAAATCTGTCCTCCTGCGGCAATCCACCCCCCCCCTGCCCCATCCCACCCACCCCCACACCCCGGAGCCCGCGAAGGGTCATATACGCGACATGCTTGAGGAAGAGGGAGGAGGAGGTTGGCAGGAAAGGGGGGAAGGGTAAGAGGGGATCTCTATCCGCCGCAGACTCCCGGTAGGGGTAAAGGAATAGAGAAGACACGCAATCGGGTACGTGGTAGTTATTTACCATGGGGTTATGAGGGAGAGTTGGTGATGGGGTGAGGAATGAGAGAAGAGAGTGGAGCGGGGGGGAAATAGGTGGACATGGCGCAGACCGAGCCGGTCCTTATTGAACTTAAGAACATAACGTAACTTAAGCTCAGGTTGAAAACGCCCGTGTTTTCAAAACAACCAATGAGAATACTTCTCTCTTTTCTTAGGTTGACAAAAGGGTTTTTACCGTGTACTTTGTCTGTGGTAGCGAAGATAGTAGAAGGAGAATAGTGTTAGCAAAGGAGACGTTCACTAATTTAAGAGACTAGAAAACAGGGACCTAGTGTAATTATGTGAAGAAAACACTGTTGAGTGAAAGAGCATGGCATTAGAGGGGCATCAACAGTCAAGTTATACGCGCCCTGGACAATTATTAAAATCACGGAGAGCATAAAAATATGTAGCTAGTGCTTTAACTTCCACATGTGTAAAAGAAAATTAGATAAGTTATACACGAGGAGGTAAACTGCATAAGGTTAAAAATAATAAGTGCCTTCAAAAATCTAGGACAAGGGTCGTAACTGACGGATCATCCCCAAGTGCATGGTCGAGAGTAGCAGGGAGAGAAGGCTGGTGAAGAGTCTAATTAGGAGTTTAGTGTTGTATCGTGCAGAAACGTGGACTCATAAGAAGGAAGATGAAAATAGGCTGCAGGGATTTGAGATTTGGAGGCGGAGGAGAAGAGAGAAAGGGCTATAGACCTAAAAGAGGCCAAACAAGTAAGAGATCGTCATGGAGGGTGAGAAGAGGAAAATATTAGTGGAGATTGGGATGCTGAGCAGATAGTTGGAAAATTTAATGAGCATCGAGAGGATGCTGAAGGCCGTGATAGAGAGGAGAACGTTGGCCAAGCGGGGTAAGGGAAGAAAGAGAACATGTTTCATGTATGGAATGAATAAAGATAGGACATTTTCCGAGTTGAAGAATGATATCGTGTGATAAGTCAAGTGCCTGCGGCTGTAAAAGATTAATATAGGTTTCCTCCGCCTCTCCCAACAAACTTTCCCTACCATTTTAACCTACCTAAGCCTGTAGAGAGAATACTACTAAGAAAAGCATTCCGGTATCACCAGCTTAGTATTTCCAATGGAAGTCCTCAGAAGACATGGGGGAAAAGTGAAAACTCATCCAAGTTGAAGAGACAAGCTTTAAGGACCCATTCAGAGATATAAAATCCCCTTGAAAATAATAATTGAAGGGAAAACGAATAGGGAGAATTGCCGGGGTACATCAAGTATGGAATACACCAGGCACATGAGGGCTACCTGAAAGGAGATTGAAGTGAAAAGCAGCAGCCAACTGCTGATAATGGTCAAATTTCCAAAAATAGCTCCAATTCTAGGCCGAAAATTGGATCAACTTTCAATTAGGAATGTAAAAAAAGGCAATTCATATTTGAAAAGAAAAACGTTTTGAGTTCCACATAAATATATTTTTACTAACTACCTAGGTTTCATCGCTGAGCGACATCATCAGGTATGATGACATCATCAGGTATGATGACGTCATCAACACCTGATGATGTCGCTCAGCGATGAAACCTAGATCGTTAATAAAAATCTATTTATGCGGAACTCACAAAGTTTTTCGTTTCAAATACGAAGCTGTTTCATAAAGTTACGCCTGAAACCATTAACTTTAGCAATTCATATTTTTTCACACATTTGGTACCTAGCTTGCAAATCATCTCAAGGAAAACCGGGTCCATCTTTAACTCCTGTCTACTTCTGCTTTAAACATTCAGATATACTGGTGGCGGATTTATGTACCCGCAAAGCTAGCTTCTGAAAGGTCAACTTTAGCATCGTCCTCTTTCTGATTGGTAAATTTAAACTTAAAAGACAACTTTGAATACGAACTAGAGCTATCTTCTGCAATAAGTTATAATGATAATTAGTCATTATTGATGGCCAGAGATTACGCCAAATGTGGGGAATTCATATATTTAGGCGAGCAAATGAATAACCATGCCCAGAACGGCGAAAAATCAAACACACAGGATTGACACCCGCAACCTCAGGTTAGCAGGCAAGGACTTCATTCCACCGCCGTTCCAATGAGGCCGGAGGAAGTTCCAACCGTCTAAAGTTACGTTCTTAATTTATGTTCGTACATTCAGTGTGGGCCAGCTCGTTGTCCTCTCACCCCCGCGATCCCCAGTAGACCATCTGCCCTCAACTACTCCCGTTTGCCAATTACCGCACGCCGCTGCCTGTTAAACTCTCTGGCGCGAAGTCTTCCGGTCTCCGCGCACATAAGCCATTTCGTTCGGGTGTGTCGTCCCTCTGCAGGAGCCAAAAGAGGATTGGATGTCGCCCGTAATCCCCGCGTTACCAAGCCTCGGACGTAAATGACGTTATACTGTGCGCGCGAGGGCGTATAAAAGAATTGATGATCGTATCAAACATCCGGATTCCAGAGAACAAATCACCTTTTATAGTCGGAGCAACGCTTTCGATCCCGTAACAGGGACAGATCGCTAAAAGGATTCACGGTTTAATAAAAAAAAACAAAAAGTCAGTTGTTTTTTTTTTTTTCGTTTCGATGTGAGGCTTTGAAATTAAATGTGTCAAAAATATTCAATTTGTGACGCGCACCCTCCCCCCAAATCCAAAATCGACGGGAACGCCTGAAAAAGGACTTCCGTCGTATTATGACTGATCGAGAGAATATTCAGGCCATGAAAAACTAACGTAACTATCCAAATGATAGTATTCTCTCCGTGATCCTATTTATAAATTTAATATTGTCATGCTTAATGGCTTAATTTCAGAAGGAACATTCGAAAGCTTTATGAATTTTCAGCCTGAGAGGTATTCCAATTTATTTAATGCAATCTGGGAAAATAGCGTTCGAATTTTTGAAAGATAGCGCTTTGAAAATTTAGAAAATTAACGAGCAAACTCCCATGGAAAAATCTGTAAGCATAGATTTTCTTTTTCACAGTAAAACACTGATGAAGATTTTTCTGCCTCCCATGGATGAGAAGGACGCTCCACATATGTATCATAGAGCTAGTTGGGTAAATACGTACTTTCCAAGAATTAGGTAATAAAAAGCAACATTTACGTCATAATTGCCACTTGCACATAAGTATATCATACTTTACAAAAATAAGGGAATTATTATAAAATACTCCGGTTCACTACCTGAAATATGTCAGGAGACCGCATATGGGATATTAGACAGCGGTATTTTATCTTTAATCAGTAAAAATTATAAATTTTTAGCTCTATTAAACAGTAAAGGTCTAAGTTAACTAAGCATTTTTTTTTTACTTTCTCACCACTGCAAGTATAATAAATAGAAATCATTATACCTTTAATATAGTAAGTACAGCATGACCGTTGAGCAACTATACAACTGTTACCCACAAAAGCCGCATTACGGATTTGAACCACTACAAACTCAATTTTACCTTGAATATTTAGGATGCCAATGAAGAAATAATGGCCTCAAATTATGGCTGCAAAACATACTGTGATGTTTTCTTCGCTGTCTTTCTAAACATCAACTCTTTTTAATTTCCAATGGAAAATTGGATATCAGATTGCGATAAGGGTAAATACAAACCAGAATTGTTTTCTGTAATTCATGAAAGTTAGGTTCATGTTTCTATCTAATTGTTACTCTAACGATAACAATTCAGGTTCTTTGGTGATCCGGAGTACATTTTTCACTTGCTAAATCAAATAAACAGTATGTTCAAACCAGTTTATAGAGGGAAATACAAATCCGAAATTCTCAAACCAGGAAACAAACCCCAGGGCCAATGCTTTAACAGGACTCTGTCCCATATTGAGAAACGGGGTATTAAAAGAGGAAAATAAATCGAAAGCACTAGACTTTTTACCGACATGTAATGGACACAACGGGCAGTTGCGCTTCGCGCAGTCAATTGCCAATCGCTTAACACCTGTACCTACTGCGCCCAGCTTTCGTCCGAGCAGTTAGCCACACCCCGGCATGCTAGCTCGTTTATTTCCGTGCGCACTTTGGCACGGGACCCGAGGTCTTTCCCACGAGTCACTCTTCAATCGCCACCGCCCCCTACAACATCCACACTCACCCCCGCCTCCCACATTTATCGGCAATAGCACCCTCTGCCAACTAACTACCCTGCAGCACCAGACATCGCACATCGTCCTCAGAATCGAGCTCGGAAAGAAAAAAACTGAAGTTTTAAAATCATCAAAATAGCAGTCAATACCATACATTATTCTATAAAAATGTATTTTCACAGTATAATGGTCCTCATCTCATAAATACAGGCCACAAATATTCGCTAAAGCAGCGTAACCTATTTAAATCTTTAAACTTGTTCGAGAAGGGACCCAAATCGCAAATCATCATGTACTAATCAAATTTATTGCCAAATTATATTCTTTATTTTATTCCACTCTAAGTTTTCTACCTTACTTAATAATCACCTCGAGTTGCTTCAAGAAGCGTTGGATTTTCCTATATGATGAAGCACATATTAGTTCAAAATTAAGAATAGTCAATTTTGAACGAGCTTCACTCACAGAGAAGACAAACGCCTGGACCGTAACTTGAGACCGGATCCATCGAACCTGCATCTTCCGCACCAAAGTGAGTACTTTGTGATGCCCCTCTAAAATAAATTGTGGGAAAGGAGGATGGATACCTTAGTCGGCTTAAGCACTCTACGCAAAGTCGGTGAATCTGGGTTCGGATCCCTGACCAGGGGAATGATTTTCTTCAATGCAAGCTTCGCACATTCGTACCTTTCACTTCCCTTGAATCGAAAAGGCCTAAAATATTATCTCGCATAATTTATACTTGAAACGGAATTTTATTCCTGGTGAAAGGGACTCTCTAAATATATGAACCTAGATCACCTAGGTGATTTTTAGATGATATTTTCACAGAGATTAGTATTTTTGGCAATTAACGCGCTGCAGCGCGGTTAGTGATCGTTCATTATCCGAGCAATTTTAGGTCTGAAAAATTATGGACTAAGTCGCACTTAATTAACACTTCACAGCAAGTGAAAGGCTTATTTTTACCAGTAAATCAAGGCTAAGATGCTTTTAGGCATCATTTTTTCAGATAATTTCGAGAAATGATTGCGGCTTTACGGAATGCGCATCATTTCATGGCGAAATTTAATGGAGTAATGACAATATAACATTTTACAATAATCATAAGTATGACTAGTTTCGATCCCTGTTGCTCTTGCATGCAAGCGGCAACAGAAAGTGCGTAATGACCTTAGCTGTCGAAGCATATAATGCATTGCAAGCCACCTCAAGGGTGTGTGGCAGAGGGTCTCATATAAAGTACCTACTACAGTCACTTGAAGAAAAGTAAGTTTTTGATCGACAAAACTGGGTTCCAAGAATATTTCTTGGCGGCGGCCGTCGCATCGTAGTCTCCACTGTTTCAACGTGCGCGACGCTTCTACCCCCCATCTCTTTCTTATCCCCACCCAGGTCCACCCGCTTGCCAAGCAGCCCGACCCCCGCACCCAAAATAAAATAATGTGATAAAAAAATAATATCCGCGCACCCGGATGTGTCCGCGGGGTAGGAGTGGCTTCAAATGGGACAGAGACAACAGTCGTCACATGAGCGCACTTTCCCATTCCGATCCGAACGGTCACGACATGCGAAATTTTAAGCGTCTTGGGCGCTCGTTCGTTAACCTCATCTGATCCGCTCGCCCAACTCACACCCTTTGTTGCGTTGACGGAACATCGTCACATATAGGAAACAATAGTGGATTGTAGCTCCTTCCTCAATACAAACTTACTTGAAAAATGAACGAGAAATGGGCTATGTCGCAATAGTCACTTCCTCTGCAAATATGCTAAAAAGTATGACCTCCTCTCAGGGGCGGACTGGGTACCCAAGGGCTCCGGCGGCGACGTGGTGAAAGGGCCCCAACACACAAAAACCACACCCCACCAAAAAAAGAATAATAAAACACATTTAGGTTAGCATGTTTCTTGATTTAAAAAAACAGTTCAATTTCCGATTTACAACAACAGTCTTTTTAGTTCTTCTGATGCTTGAGCAAACAGCTACAGTTTTATTTTTGTCTACATTAAAAGCTAACATTCTTTCAACACACATAAAAACAAAGGGCTCCAAATTTTCTTGAGACAAAGTGCTGCGCAACCTGGACTTAATTATCTTGACTGTAGAGAACACTCGATCACAAGACACTTGGTCAGCACAAATGTAATACAGAAGTACAGATTAGGATAAGCAGATTGCAAAAACGGGTATTTTAGGAACAATTTCAATGCGCAAGACGGACACTTGGTGCACTTTTTACATTTTGCCTGAGGGTGATGACCATCGTCGTCAAATATTTCATCATCATTCACCTCTTCCAACTCAATATCTTCACAATCAGGTTCTCTCTTTTCTTATCCTTCACAAGGTCATCATAGGTTTTTGTGAAAATCAAAAGCTCATTTCTAGCGCATCCCACGTCTAACTTGGCCACATCAGCAACAGCCTCCAATGTCGTAAATTCTATGGATGCAGAGCAGCGCAATCCGCGAGAAGGCCCTCATTCAGATTAAACCCCTCCGTCGACCCCACTATCATATAGTCGAGAATCACATTGAAGACAGTGGCTTAGTGAGAAAAATATGAATCATCAATCTGACGCTGTCTCTGCTGGGCTGCGTTCTCTTTCTTTTTACTTCTTTCCGTAGAAGAAAAATGTGCTCATTTTATATCAAGTTCCTTTTTTATGTTCAATATTTACAGCCTGGGAATAAGTTCTAGCCTTCTCAACCAAGGAATCAATTTCTAATTTTTCATTGAAGTAAGCAAGCTTTGAACCATCTTAATTTTGCCAAGTTGTCTAACTCTACACTTTGGAGAGCTTTAGACTCAGGAGTGGAATCATTGAATACTTCTTTCAGTATCTAGAGTGTCAAACCATGATCTGACAATGCAGTCAGCACCGAATTTAGCCTTATCATCAAAAGAATTTGACGGACTTTTTTTATGCATATATCTCAGGAAGTCAAGAAATCGGCTGGGCACCTTATCTTTTATTTCCTCGTCAAGTACCGAGTTTAGTGATTTATCTCCAACTCCACCACCTAGTAGCCCCAGTTTTCTGTAGCCTCCTTAATTTATCATGCGTTTTATTCGATATTTTGACAGTTTCTCCACACTTATATTCTTTTATATGAATGAGAAAGAAAAACGGCACCAGTTTCAAGCAGTCCAAACAATATTTGAGCCACATTACATTATTTGCAGGTATCACCGATGACTAAATTCAGACAGTGGGCTGCGCGGTGGGCAAAAACTATCTTAGGATTTTCTTCCTTTAGTCCGCCTGGAGCCTCTTGTAACAGCCTAACATGTTCGAAGCTCCATCGAAAGAACAAGCTACACAGTTACTGAGATCCAGTCCCAGTTTCCCTAGCCCTTCTTTTAGGAGTTTTATTACACCCTCCCCATAATTGTCACGACTTACTATTATTTTGATCAGTCGCTCTTTTGTGCCCTCCCGTGGGTGATCATATCTGATTACGATAGCTAGCTGATCTAGTACTCCAGTATTGTGTGCTGTCCATCTCGAGTCCGAGGAGCTTTGCCTCTTTAAACTCCTGCAGGATAGAAAATTGAATCTGTTCTATGATTCTTATCAACTTGTTAATAAATATCTTGGAGATGAAGGACACGAATGAATCGCCACCTTTCAACCCTTTCGATGATTCATGCCATTTCTTACTCAAATCGATGGCTGCCTTGATATGTTCTTTTAAAACGTGATCGTACTCCGCAAGCAGCAAAGCTATGTCTAAGAAATTCCCATGATTAACCTCACAGTGTTCTAGAGAGTATGCAGCCTCTCCCCTCTTACCTCTATATGCTAGTCCCTCTCTTCCAATATAGATAAAAATATCAATCACTCTGCGCAATACAGCACGGTGAACGTTTCTTATGGCTTCACTAGCTTTGGTTATGCTACAATCTATAAGACTAGAAATATCTTTCTCTGCTTGGGCATTTACATAGGCTGTCATTGCATTTAAGTGTTTTTGAAACTTCAAGGCGAGATATGGCATCGTAGATGTTTTTCCGGCTTTTTGCTGCAGGAAGAAAGGCAATAATTTAAGATGTAATGCTAGTGAAAGCTGATTCTCCAACCAACCAGTATCAAATGAAGTAGGTGTGGAAATGTTAAGAGAAAACTGAAGAAGGGCAAGGAAATAAGGAGACAGGAGCATGTCCGGTAACATTAATGGGAGACAGAAATGCTGGCGAAGGAGGAAGGAAGGAGAGTAGGGTAGTAGAGAGTTGGGTAGGAGAAAAGGAATGCAAGACGTTAGGTGACTTTTGTAAAGAGAACTGGAAAGTGAATAGCACCTTCCTAAAAAACATAGGAAAAGTATGAGACCCTTCCTTCACATTGAGACCCGTTAGGAAAGCCTCTGGTTGTTATGGGCAAATGCCATGTATGGTGCACAATAAAGAGAACAATTGGGTATTTTCAAAAATTTTAAATTTAAGTTTATGGATCTTTATATGTTACTTAAACTCGAACAAGCTTGCGGAGTGAAAGTAGTTTTAAAATTGATTCAATATTAATTGAGATATTTAAGATTAAAATAGTCGAAATTTCAAATTTTTTTACGCCTCTGCGAAACGAAATCTGATTGGCTTGACGTCATTTTCGCTGAGTGATAGACGGATGTGAGGGAGAAAGTGAGTAACTGTAGAAGATCTACCGTATATTTAAAGATTTTTCATTGAAAACAAAGACTATGGCGTGCAATGGTTTTATTAAAACCACATAAGATAATTTACCCAAAGTGGATATGTTTATGGTAGGCGTTTTAATGAAGAAGGACGAGCGATTTAATGCTGTGGAAATTCGTTGAGCTTAAGTCCAAAAAATGTAAGCCTAAAGTTTGCTTTTAAAATCGTCATTACTGTTGTATATCATTTTTGATAGATATAATTATGTATTTGGTGTATGAACTTTATTAACTGTTTTTCCAATACACTCATAATCATTATGATACTTCTTTCTTTATCGAAGTCCATATCAGTCCATGCAACAGTAAACAAACAGTATCTTAGTAACATATCAACGTAACACAGTACTCGCCAAATGTTTGCGCTGCTACTCGACACACCTAAAACATTAATTTTTTATTTGCTAATTAGTGATTGTTTGTAGAGGAGGTTTCGAGAAGTGGCTTATCTGCTGTAGAAATGCCTAAAAATAGATTCTCATCTCCTTAATGTCTATTCAAAGTTTAATTTAAGTGTTGTTATATTATAAAGCTTCTCGTGAGAGTTATGGTGATAATGCTACAGGATACGTCCAAGTAAAGAGAGATGGACCACTGTGCACAGTCATTGCAAGAATATGTCCAGAACACTAAGTGCGGAGTAAAGTATACATTTTTACGGGTGGACATTGAGGAATCCAAGGAAGAAATTTCAATCATTCAATGTCATGATTGCGTGAATAAATTTCTTGTTCGGTGTTTCAACCGATGTATTCGTACATTGTGGCACAAAACACCATCTATATCGCTTACCTAGATGCCATTTAAAGGCATATCTAGAAACACGAACACGTCAGAAACTAATTTCGCCGCATTTGTTACCACTGTAAGCATAAGGAAACGCCTGGGTCTAAATGTAAACAGCGAAAATGACGTCACAGGCCATTCGGTTGTTTTCGGAGTGTGCTCGGGAGCTTTCGTAACCTTCTACTTTCTTTAGCTTTTAAAACCGAAATTCATACAATTTGATAAGAAAATTTTAAGCCAATGCAATAAGTTCAAGTAACTGAATCAGAATATCGATAGTTTGAAATACGTGGAAAATACCCAATTACTCTTACAATAAGATAACCACGTGCACACGATTACTACGTCTCCTACCGATCGATCTATTGTAAGCTTTGTTTGACTCAAAGGGGGGCTTATGAGTGTCAGGTCTAGGCAGGATAGGGTGATGCGATAGGGCGATAGGGCGATGCGATCATTCTTCCTCCAGCCCTCGGACGGTAAGGACGTGTTTTCGAGCGCTCCCTAATCCGGTGCCTCGATACCTGCCTACACCTGCTGTCTGCCTACCTGCTCTCTGGCCACCCGCTGCCTGGTGCCTGAAGCTGCAACCTTAGTGTAGTGACATATATATTATTCGTAGTCTTCTATACCTTATAACTAGATATTTACAAGTTAGTCGTTTAGTATATATTATTAGTGGTGTCTTCACTAGTATTAGTAGCAGATATTTACAAGTTAGTCGTTCATTATATATTATTAGTGGTGTCTTCACTAGTGTTAGTAGTTAAAGAGTGAGTGGTGTTTGAGTGAGTGAGTGTCCTTTCACGGCCGTACTATCCCGGTCCTTGCCTCGTGTTCGTCAGCCGAAGGTGCCTGCAGGAAGTGATAAGTAGATTCTTAATTCTACGCTAATATCCCATTGCCATATTATTTGCATCTATTTAATATATCATTATTTTCACGCTTCATTTATCCTATATTTAGTGGTTTTTATTGTTCTTTTTTGGTTCTTTGTTGTACTTTATTGTTGGTATTTTTTTACATATCGTAAGTCTACAAACCTGGTGTTCCGGTATTAAAAGAACCTCTAATTAATTCAAGTTAGCCTAATTCTTAGCGGCAGACTAGTTATATATATTTTATTAAATATTCCATTGTTATAATCTTAGTGCATTTTTAGTTCTAAGTACTGTTTATCGCTATTTAATATTTTAATATAGTTATTTTTTGTCATATGTAGATAGTTTACACGCCATTTTAACCTTTTGATTTTTATATAGATTAAATTAATTATATACATTTAGGTTAGACCACTAATATCTAGTAAAATCTAACATATATAGACTGTTAAAATATCGATAGATTTTCTAGCGTTAATCTACTTCAATATATTTTATTTAGGTTGAATCGTACCTAGTTCGAAGAAAGGGTAGTTTTTTCTCTCCAAGTTACTAATCAACTCGTAACTTATTATTTTATCAACACAGTCTTAGGTCTACCATCTGACTACTAATCACTCGTGTAGAAACTAGCGTTAGTAGAGCCTTGTGAATTTAAAAACTTTTTAAACTCTAGTCCGCCCCACACGCAAGGTATAAACAGGCTTCTATTGTTCACCCCTTACACCTGTGCATAGAACCCCTCCACAGCTCACTTGCGTCATCTGTCCTCCAACTCCCCCCCCCCCCACAACAACAACACTCTAGGAGTGAAGTCAGTTACCACCCGCTGTCAGCCCATTAGCCCATCCCCTTAAGGGAATAAAGTCGTAAAGCCTTCTGCACTCGTGAAAGGGTTTTTGAGAATAGAATGACTCCCATTAGGACTGCTCTTAACCTCTTCAGGGGCTCACCCGATCGCGAGTCCTTGGTGGCCCGGATCGCTGGGCTTGAGAAGACGGTGGACGAGCTCCGTGCTCTGGTGGAACGGCTGGTGGAAGGTCCTGGAAGGTCGCGGAGGAATGAGGAGGGCCCTAAGCGCTCCAAACGCGTCAAGGCCAGGGGAAGCCCAGGCTCTGTCGCGGGATGGAGAGTGGAGGACCTTTCTCGGACTTCCGTGCCTCCGGTGTCGTCTCCCTCCGTTGCTTCGGGGACATGGAAAGTGGTCTCGAGGCGTAGCCACGGGGTCACCCTCCGAAAACGAGGATTGGCAGGGGCGGAGGCTGAGTCAATCCCCGTCAGCAATAGGTTCGATGTGCTGGCGGAGGCTGAGCCATCGGAGCTAGAGCTGGGAGGTGGGTCGCCGAGTGGGAGTGGAGAGGGAAGGGAGGGAATTTTAGTGATAGGTAGCTCCAATGTCCGGCGTATAGTGTCCCCGATGCGTGGAAAGGCCCGACGGGAAGGAGGAGAACCACGGGTCACCTCCTTGTGTATACCGGGAGGAAAGGTGCCACAGGTGACGAAGGCGATGAAGTCGGCGGTCAGGGGCGCGAACTGCTCCAAGTTGCATGTGGTTGCCCATGTTGGGACCAATGATGCCGTGTTTATGGGATCCGAGCGGATTTTAGGCTCTGTGAGAGACCTATGCTCCGAGTTCCGCCGTATTCGCGGAGAATCTGGTACCAACTTGAGGCTTACCATATGCAGCTTGGTACCTAGGACGGATCGGGGTTCGATGGTTTGGAGCCGAGTGGAAGGCATAAACCAGAGACTCAGTGAAGTCTGTGGGAGCGAGGGAGCGGAGTTCTTGGACCTCAGGCCGGTGCTGGATTCGTGTCGGGTGCCTATAAATCGCTCGGGTGTCCACTATACGTACGAGGCATCGCAGGAGGTAGCGCGCAGGATACTTGAGCACACTCGTCGAGTTTAACATAGACGGTAGGATACAGGGCAGGTCAATTAGTGGGGTCAATAATTATGTGTTGCCAATTAGTAATTTAGCTAAGAATACTCTGAATATAGCGTCCAAGAATAGCTTAATTGAAGACAGCAATCTTGAAATTACCCCGAATCGCATAAACAATAATCATGAAGCATTAGTCGTTGCAGTAGTTAACTGCCGTAGTTTAAAAAATAAGATTCCAGAATTTCACCACCTTATTCATAGCACGGAGTGTAACGTCATTATTGGCACAGAAAGTTGGCTGACGGACGATATTTCTGATAGTGAAATATTTCCAAAATCATTCAAAGTTTACAGAAAAGATAGGTCCAACCGAACCGGAGGCGGAGTATTTATAGCTGTAAAGAAAACCATAGTCAGCCGAGCGGAAACCGTCCCAGATACCAGCATAGAATCTGTATGGTGCTCTATTAGATGCCCTAAATCAAAAACAATATTCGTGTGCGCATACTACAGGCCACCTAACACCGACGTCACCTCAATTTTAGAACTCGAAGCACAAATAAAGAACATCACATCCAGGAACACCGAAAGAAATTTAATCATAGGTGGAGATTTCAATACGCCCTCTATAGATTGGAGGACCTACAGTTACATATCAGGAGGAAGAGACAAAGATATATGCGATTCCCTGCTGCACACGTTCTCATCAAATGCCCTACATCAGATAGCTACGACGCCTAACAGAGGGGACAACATTCTTGATTTATTGGCAACAAATATACCGCAACAAGTAATTAAGGTAAACACTGTTGAGGGCATTAGTGACCATAGAGTAGTTACCGCAAAGTTCTCCTTGAGTTTCATTAAAAGTTTTAAACAAAGAAGAAAATTCTACATTTTTAAAAAAGCCGATTTCAATGCGTTTAAGAGTCATCTAAAAACTTCTCTTCCCGAATTCCAGGAATCAAGCTTAAAGTTAGACACGGAGGGTAGTTGGAAAGCTTTTCTTTCGATTGTACATTCAGGGATCAGAAGATACATTCCAAGTAGAGTAAAAAAAGAGGGCAGCGAACCAAGATGGTACAATGCAGAAGTGAGAAAATCGTTAAGACGTCAGAGAGTATGCCACGCCAAGATGAAAAAACTCCGTAGAGATTTGTCCACTAGTGATCAAAATTTAATATTTGAAAAATACAAATTGTCTAAAGCCACTACAAAGGAAGCCTTTCGGGATGCATTCATGGATTTTAAAAGAAAAACATTAGGAGAACAATTACAGGACAACCCAAAGGCATTTTGGTCATACGTAAGGGAAGTTCAAGGCAATAGATCAACAGTTATTCCACTACGAAACGAAAATGGCGAATTATTAACAAGCAGTTCGGACAAAGCCAACTTATTAAATTCTTATTTTCAAAGTGTGTTCACCAAGTCAACGCAGAGTACTTCCGTAAAGTTAAATGATAACTTCCAGCAAAAGATGCCGCCTATCGACATCTGCACTCACGGAATAGAAAACTTGCTAAAATCTTTAAGTCCAAATAAATCCCCAGGTCCTGAAGAAATTCCTGCCCGCGTGTATAGAGAATTAGCTTGTGAAATAGCACCCTACTTGCAGAATATATTTAGTAAATCCATCAACGAACACAAAGTACCCATGGACTGGAAAATTGCAAATGTCACTCCCATATTCAAAAGCGGTGATAAGGAACAGCCATCGAACTACAGACCGATATCTCTCACATCTATCTCTTGCAAAGTCCTTGAACATATAATTGTTAGTTCAGTTATGAGACACCTCGATATAGAAAACTTGTTAACAAAAACACAACACGGATTCAGAAAGGGAAGATCTTGCGAAACTCAATTAGCACTTTTTGCTCACGATATTTTAGTCTCGGGTGAACATAACGCTCCTGTTGATGCAATTTTTCTTGACTTTAAAAAGGCATTTGATAAAGTTTCCCACATTAAGCTACTCATGAAATTAAAATCCTACGGTTTAGACGACGACGTAGTTTCCTGGATTAGAGAATTCTTAAGTAATCGCGTGCAAAGGGTTGTATTAGATGGCGCTATCTCTAATGAAGTAAAAGTCACATCGGGTGTTCCACAGGGAAGTGTCATAGGCCCGCTTCTGTTCCTTTTGTACATAAACGACATCGGTGACAAAGTTGACAGTAAGCTTAGATTATTTGCCGACGACGCAGTGATGTATAGAGAAATTCGTAGCTTTAATGACAAGGAAGCGCTAACTAAGGACCTCGAGGCAATACAAGAGTGGTGCGATGCGTGGCAGCTAGAATTAAACCTGAAAAAATGCGTTGTTGTGAATTTTTGGAAACGGAAAAACGCTCCTTGTAACAGCTATTGCATAAACAACATAAAACTAGACACCGTAGAATCGGTTAAGTACCTCGGAGTTAAACTGACTAATGATCTATCGTGGAGTAAACATATTCGAGAAATTACCGGTCAAGCTAACCGTAAATTGGGATTTGTTAAAAGAGTACTTGGCAAGTGTGACGATAAAGTTAGGGAAATCAGCTACTTCTCCCTCGTTAGACCCCACTTAGAATATGCCGCCAGTATTTGGGATCCTTATGAGATAGGCTTGGAAACTGAGTTAGAACGCGTGCAGCGAAGATCGGCAAGATATGTTAAAGGCCGTTATGATAATCTTGTTAGTGTTACTGACCTTTTGCAGCAACTGGGATGGGAAAAGCTTTCAGACCGTCGATTAAAATTTAGACTAAATCTATTATGTAAGTTCCAAACCGGTCTATTCTCTGACGACGTTGATAATATTTTACGAAATCCGACATACTACGGTAGATCAGATCATGAGAGTAAAATTAGGGAACTAGACTGCAGAACGGATAGATTTAAGATGTCATTTTTCCCACGAACGATAAGGGACCATAATAGCTGCCATGAGACTTTTATCTAGGTTTGTCGTTAGGTAGTGTAGCTCTTAGTAGTTGTAGTACTCCTAATACTTGAATCCTTTACTGTTACCTAGTACATACTAACAGCACGCCTAGCATGTTTTCTACATGGGTCTTGAGTCCCTGTCCATCTGTGTAGTTGTAGAATGCATGTATATTGAGGTCACTCTCCATTTTGATGACATCTGTAGTGCAGTGTTGCATGCTTGTGAGGCTTCGCCTCGTGACAAGCATTAGCGATTTGTGCTGATGCATAATTAGTCGTAGTTACACTAACTTTAGGATATAGTGTGATTTATGTTGGTGATTACTCACCCCCTGCCACACACCCCTGAGGTGGCTTGCAGGGTATTTTGTAGATGTAGATGTAGATAGAATTGATTTTTGATTGAGAGATGGGCGTCTTCTCTAGGAGTCACGAGGTGCACTAAAGTTCCAACAAATTCTAATCTTGAAACTGTAGATTCGCCAGCATCGTCAGCTCCGTCCTCGTCGACTGAAAGGGGGGCTGTGGTAGCACTTTTGTTGCTGCCAATGCTGGGGCCGAGGCCCGGAACAGCTCCAGAATCAGACTCACTCCCCACGTCCTCGATCGTGACTCTCTCCGTCTCTTCGTCTAAAGGCAGCTCAGCATTGAACGAATTTAGACGATAAATAGGACTTACCATGAAGAAAAAGAAGCTAAGGTGATGCCAATACCAATTCTGGTTTTCCCACTGTACTCATGGAGGGCTGGATAAGCGGAAGGGGCCTCATCGCTAACGCCGACGATAGTCTGCTGCGAAGAGCCACCGGAAGGACCATAAAAATTACGGTTGAAATGTAGCAAAAAAAAGCGGAAAAGTACGATCAATATAGTCAGCCATCAGCGATCATGAAACAATAACCCTGTTTATTTAAATTCCAGCACTCCCCTTGAACCTTATCTTTGGGTCCAAAAGATATTCTCCCCTGTTTGGGGTCGCGCGCCGCATCATCTAACTTCCTCTTCCTATCTTGCGAGCGCTTATCCTCTCCAGACTTGTACCGTCGCTTACGCGGATTCTGTTCGCCCCCCGAACTCATTTCAGCACATACATATTTTGAAAATCTGTAACAAAACTGAAATATAACTTATGACTGGGCGCCGAAAAATCGACATCGACGAGAGCGGCTCCGCGGCGCGGAGTGGCGGTCTCGTTTTCTCGTTCAAAGTTTTAAAGCACACATGCTAAACCGAAGTCGGAGCGGAATGGGGCCCCCATCCCAGATGTATCTTGACAATTACAATATTAAGGTGGACGGGCCGTAACCACTGTAGGGGCCTCGCGTGTCCTTTGATTTAACCGTTTATATACTTGCCGGTTCCTTGGAAAACGGAAGTTTCTGAAGGAGCCCAGGGCTATCCGAGGCCGTCGGGAGCCCCGGGGCCCCGGGCCCCGCGCCACCCAGGGCCTCGGGCCCCGCGCCACCCGAGGCCGTCCGGGGCCTTTGGCCCGCGGGCCCCGCAGGGCCAGGGGCCCCGGCGGGGATTCCCGCACGTCAGCCCTGGCCAGTCCGCCCCTGCCTCCTCTCTCGTAGCGCATTAAAATATATGTAAAATTCCTCCATAAAAGATATAAATCATGCTGTTTAGACTCCACATCATGCAGTATTTTTAATAACATTAATACTGATTATCCCCATAGATTTTCAAAAGCCAATTACGTATGAGGGCAATTCATTATAGACCTTATTGGCTTGCGAAATCAACAATTTAATCCTGAAAAAATCGCCATGAGATTAAAAAAGACCTGGATAATGCGGGGTCAATTTAATGTCCCGGAAAACGAAAGATCTGTGGATCGATCGGCCCAAGAAACATTTTCCCACGGCAATATCCAAGATTCTTCTCGCGCTCTACAAGCACAAGGTTTGACTTCGCCAAATTCAACTGAAATTAGTGTCTTTAAAATGTCATATATATGAAATAAAAATTTCACTCCTAAGTCTTATGGTTTGGTATCATTCTACACATGTCTCATAATTACTAGAATATTTAACAACAAGACAGCTAATGATATAAAAATTTATCATTAATAAAGCTGATGATAAGATAGAGACGAAGAGATTGATTACCTTCCATTGACAAGATTGGAATAAAGAGCTCACAACCTTACCTTACCAAGCTCACACCTTAGAATTGCAAATTAAAAGTATGATTTCTAAGTCACATCAAAGATATAAAATACAGACGGGAGTTTTGATGATAGAACATTATCAAGAGGTTTAATATTACCCGCTCTAATCATCTTATGCTCTAACTGCATCATAATCTTTTTACCCCAGAATATTCTGCTCCTCACAGGCGAACCTCCTGAAGGAACATTTCTCTGGGCTGAGTATTTAAACGTTAATGTCTTATGAACGTAAAAAAACAAGACTCATTCCTTGATATAGTTGGAAGCAAATGCTTTTCCTATTTCAATTATCAAATAACAGAGTGATTTAATGCTTCCTCTTCCGGATGAGAAGTCCATACATACTTTCATCTCAATATGGTAGATTCCGCATTCGTAATTTTCTTCACTACGTACGTGAGCAATAGTAAAATATCGTTCCATACATATTCGCTTAATCTAAAACTCCAATTTTGAGAAAGACGGTATATAAAAATCATCAATTTCACTGATTACTATGACATGACCTTAATATTAACGGTGTAGTTTTTTGCCACAAAAATCAACGGTTTAACCAGAAACAAAAACCTCACGGAGAACACGGATGATATCTTTAAATAAAAAACCTTTGGAGTTCCCTCATAACTTTTAGTCACGTTTCCACTGAATCACACAAAACTTTTCTGGAAATGATTAATGATGTGTTTCTTAAATTAACTGTATATAAGATGAATGATATTTTGTGAAGGGTAGTTCATTAGGAGAAATGAATGTTTTACTTCTACACAAAATTAGGATCCAAATTTATTGCTCATCTTGGTGCGTGCTGGATGGTAATTTTTAACTCTATGTGCTGGTTGCAGGGATTTCTTTAACAATGAATTAATTTTCAATTCTATTTCAACTCCTCTTGAAAAAGGCAGGTGTCAGCTATGCATTCCAAAGATATACATCAGTCCTTAGTCTGAGACACATCCAAAAAAAATGAAATAATCGTTCATGCCACCGCACTGGGTGACAATATCAGCTGCAACCAACGGACCATTTTGTAGTTTTACCCCTTGCCCTCGTGAGGTTTACAGCATTGTGAGCAACACAATTTAGTAATTTCACTGTTAATAATTCGTGCCTCGCATAGCAATTTAATGCTACGAACCCCAGATTATTACATTCAATTATGTCGTTCCAAAAAATAATTTGCCAGGGGGAGTCAGAACAGAAACCTTTTCCCTCCTGTCTTCCGCGCACGATCATAAATTAAGTGAAACCGACACAATATTGGGAAACAGGAAGATAGGCATTAGTTTGCGGGTTGACATCCATTAAACTAAGCAATGACCACGCAAAGGCACTCCCGGGCTTCCTCCTGCCTTTACCCCCCCCCCCCCGTTCCCCTGCTCCCGACAGCATAACCTTCCCCCCTTCCTTTCCTCAACTCCACCACAGTAGCCTTCTGCTGCCACCCCTATTAAATATTCCCCTCTTACTCAGCCCCCCTCCCCTCTGTTTTCCACGTACAACCTCTATTATGTGTGCCCTCCCCCCCACCCCCCCATTGCCACGGTTCTTCCTCACCCACACTCAAGTCATTCTCCTCACTTTACTCCTCCACGCAAACTTATTTTCCAGCAATGATTCCCTTCCCCTCTCAATTCTCCTCTCCTAACGAACCCAAGGATGGGAAACAGATAGAAAAGGCAGGGAAATGAGCCACGCGAGAGAGAAAAAGAGAATAAAAACACTAAATAAGGCTTACGGAGGAGGATGAGGAAAACAGAAAATTTACTTCCTTTCTTTCCGCCCGTTATTATAATCATTATTCCTCTCCCCTTTTTTCCACTTATTGCCAATCCTCATGCCTTCTATCCCATCCCCCTACTCATCACAATCCGCATCCCTCCCCCTCCCTTTCCTCAACGAACCCTTCCCCACCCTCCCATCCAACGGCACCCAACCTTGTTCCCTTAATTGTAACAAATAAGGAACTTCCTGCTTCCTACCTAACATTCTTTCCTCCTCACCTCAATCCTTCTCCTCCCTTCCCAACACTGCCGCCCGACTCCCGTATTCCCCCGAGGCCTTAGCGTCGCGTCGGTTCAAGTTGAACATGAGAGCATAACTTAAGACAGTTAAATTTAAGCATGCAACTCCAATAGAGAGCACCCACAATGCGCCTTTCGGATATCACGCAGAGGATATCTTTCGTTGATCTCTGGAAGTATGCTGTCAAGTTGACAATTCATTAAGAAGCGAGATTTATTAAGTTTACCAATCAGAAGGCACCTTGGCTAGTAAAAAGGCATCACCAGCGACAAGAACTTTAATTTAAAAAGTAATGTGTGTAGTAAGGAAAGTTCTGGCTGAAAAAAGGTCAGCAGAACGTAACAACGCGACGGTTGAAACTGAGAAAGTGAGTAAGGCAGAGATTTTTTCTTGCGAGGCGCGCCTTGACATCACCCAAAAAATTACTCTCGTTCACCATTAAAAGTTATGCCGCTAATTTGGCCAATCACGAAGAAGGACAGTTTCCTGAGTTTAGCAATCAAAAGCTGCTGTCTGCTCCCCGGGCTCGATATACTATTAATCAAAAATATAATCGTGGACTATTATGTATATTTAGCATCATATATTTGCTTCCCAGGAGCTAAGGAATGTCATCAGTGAATGTAGTATTTCTTGAACGACACAAATGAAAACGTAAAATGTATCAGCCTTTTTTAACTTGCAGAGTTGTAAATTAAGTTATTTACGAAATTTATGCTTAATTTTCGTTTCAATGCTCAATGTGAACTGATATTTACCTCTTTCCTCCCTCGCTACGCACGTATTACCCGCCAGGCGTTAGTACCTACGTCTGCGTTATTTCATCATACCATTCCACCTCCGGCCCTTCATATGTACCGCGGGCTTCTCTGAACTTGGGAGTTCCTATACAAATGGAGATTCGTGGGTGTGCTCTGAGAGGGCTGGGCCCCCCACGTTTACACGGGATCCAATGGGCTCAGAGAAGTAGGTGGAAGCACGGATGTTCAGAGGTCTTCTCACGATGAAGTACACATCCGTTTATATCTGATTTAATTCTGGGAAAGGACGGGGATGTCCAAGTTTTCACACGATAAACGCCCAGAGATATCGCTTCCCATTCTGATGGCCCGGCTTCGAATCACGGCAGGGAGCAAGATTGGAAGCTATATTCCTACTAGGATACCAGGTGGAGAGCACTTAAAATGAAATGCTCCGTTCTGCGGATGGAACGTTAAAATAAGGACCCTCTGGCGCATGCTTATAATAACAATCAAACGCAAACGCTGGATTTCCATCCAGAACCCCTTTATTCACTAAATAAATCCCTTGCGAACCTATCCACCGACCCAAAATGCTGCAAATGACCTCAGTTGCCGACCACCTCCTTTAACAACCTAAGAGCGTCCTCTCTTTGGTAACCGCGTCCAGTTCATAACTCATTTAGGATTTCACTATTTCGATTCAGGAAAACTAATGTAAAATGTTTTAAACTGATCCTATAAACGGGAAGGAATGTGTTGGTTATAGATTCAACACAAAGGTTCACAGAACCGTGGCTAAAACCCCGTCCATTTGGCAATCCGAGCCAGTTCGCAGGCCACGAAATTATTGGAACAAGGAAACCGCTACGTGTACTAATGCCAATTTTTTAACTATCACCAGGAAAATACTTTTGCCAAAATAACCCATCAAGGATGATATTCGCAACGTTGCGTTTACCAATAGCACATACGAATTAGGAATCCAGACGCTCCGGTCCAAAACGCCGAGGGTTCGTGGTTCGATTCTTGGGCCTATAAATCTTCTTCCTTTGGAAAGCAATTGTAACACCCTTTTATCCTTATTTTTACCATCCATTCATATAGGCTGAGTGGCTAGTTTCAAAGGCAAACAAACCGCTGGGGAAGACAACATGAATAAAATTTACCTTATTAGCTAGCGGAGGATCGTTCTAAAACATTTCTGACGAAAGCACCTGAGCCTACTTATCAGTTGTAATCCATTTGCGTGGTGGGGTATTGTAGCTTAGTCTTATTATTAATCAAGTATTCTAGCTTTGGTGACACCAAGATGAGAAAATAACTGAAGGCGATAAATAAGGAAAAGTTTATTAATACACCATTGTGTTTCAGAGCACGTCGGTTTTGCTTGCGATAGGTAATCTCGACTTTGGTGGAATGTGATAGGTTCTATTAATCGCAGAAGCACAACTACCGTGCTAGCGGTTGTCAATAAATCATCAAATCAAAATAATTTCCGAAGCTACTCTTGCTGTGGCCTACAGATCTATGCATCTTAAGCATCCGGTAGATGAAGGTGCACCACGTTACAGTTAGGAATTCAATAGATGACAACTTTTCCTTTGATCGAGAAGGTAGCACAATAAGGTTGAAAAGTTAAAAGCAATTTTCCACAGATAAAATTTTAAAAGACTTTATTACGACCCATGTTTCGATGATTTTACACACCTTCACCGTGACTAGCCATTTCAATCCTTCAATCACTATGTTAAGCTACAAAAAACTTTCAACCCTCGCTACGTAGGTGTGTTAATTCTGGGCAGCAACAATGGGCCACTCCCATATTTTAAACATCCCATCAACTGATACGATTAAAACATTTAATAAAATATGAATTATAATCATCGCAAATGTTCCCTGTTTTATGTCGGGTGACTTTGGGCCACGACTCAACCACTTTAGACATTACGGCGCAAATATCAGAAGACATGAGGCATCTTTACAGTTAAGTCGCGTTTTAGAATAGTAATATTGTTATACTCAGTGAAATTGATCATGAACACATACCGAAACTTCAGGAGAACAATTCAATTACCTTTAGTTCCTTAATTCGTATTCTACATCTGTTATATTTAACAATTTTGCTTTCATATATTGTTGACATGAGAGTGGAATACTTTTCAATTTTGTGGAGACTTTTCAATTATTTCGGTTAACTCTTTGATTATTGTGACTCACAAATAAGCGCAAAAGGAAGGAATGACATATTCTTTCAGTACGTAACTTCCCCATAACAATGCTAAAACATGTTAGATTTATCGTCAGAAGAATAATTCCTTTCCTAGGAATAACGTTTCACTTTTATCAGAAAAATGGTTTCAATGGCTATAATAATTTTCCTACTTTAAACGCTATCGCGGATTTTCATTTTCATGTATCTAAAATTAGTTCAAAAGAAGATCAAAATTAAGAGTTCTTAAATCGTTTTATAGCCACTACTTCGTATACGCACTAAACGTCTCCACTAGCCGCAAGTTCGCGTTCTCTCACCCCGATTTCATTTACTAGAACCATCCTTCAAGGCGACATCACCTCACAACACACGCTAGACATCTTTCAAAAGAGCTTTCCCTTGCGTTTCCCAGTAAAAGAAAGAAAAAAAAGTAAGGGAACGGTACAAGGGTGAGATGAGCATGGCCAGTGCAGCTCGACTCGTACGAAAACACCAACATTCCGGACCCCGTGACATTGCGGCCCACCTTGCTTTTCCTCCTCGTGTCTCCAAAAATTCATTGGTGTAGGGCAAGGTGTTAAACCATGTCTCTTCCCTGAGAAGGTCCAACCCACTACATATGCATGTGTATATGAGTGTGAGTAAATGCAGTCTCCGCTTTGAGTGATCCCTATACAGCGTAAAAAAGTGTCGTGGCTGTCCCCATGTTTTCGCTCCGCCACGGCGGGCGCAAAGCTTGTCCCCTTTGGAAGTGAGAGAGACACCAGAACGAACGGCACCATCACACTCACTTTTTCCTTCGTCCGGCATCTCTAACTTACGAGCATACAAGAATTTCTCCTTTATTCAAGGAATTGGAAGGAAAGGAGAGAGAGAGTGGGTGAGTGAAGAAAGAGAGAAGGACCGTCGCTTCAACACAGAGGAACCCCTTTCGTGTGACATTGTTGACGAGGCTTGTTTGGCCACCCACTTACAAGCATTCGAATTTAAAAAAAAAGAAGGCATCTTTACAGGTGGCCTGTCTATTGCTTACCTTTCACACGACACTTAAAGGGAGAAAAATGCCAGCCATCTGGCATGTTGAGAATGCACCGGTTAAAAATCTCATTATGACTAGAGGGTGGAAGTTATTTCTCCGGTAGTTTAAGCATCATTAGAGATGAGACGACGAATGTCAGGAACTTCACTTAAAAAAGCAGATTATGAGTAAAGATTCGTAGTCATTTAATATTGGGAAATCAAGACATCGATTTGGAAAGGGTACTTTAAGTGGTTGATAGGCGGGTTTCTATTTAAAACACTACGAAGTGGACAAAGAATATGTTTCATAGCCAGATTCACCGTTGTTATGTAACTATAACCTAACTTCTACCCGAGCCAGTTCTGTAGCTACCGCATTCATGAGTGATTTCAAATAGAAACAATAAAAGAATGTGCTTTTATGTTATGGAAGGCCAGGTTTGAATAAGAAATATAGTATGTTGCCATTCCGAGCAGGTTTGTTGCTTCACTGGCCAATTTTCTCAGCAAACTCAGCTGAAAACCCTATGTCTGGATACCCTGAAGAGGTTGTGTGTAGATTGCATTTATGGCAGAAATTAATCCATACATAAGTTTAAAATGGTTCACAGCCATTACCATTCCAGCAGTGATGAGCCAATATTTATTGAAAATGTGATCAAATGTACCTAATCTTGCAATCTAGTTTTCACATTAATAAAATTATATCTCTTTTAACTAGGAAAATTCTGATTGAAATGAAATATCACATGAAAATCGGAGGAGTACTCTACTGTTCAGATTCTGCCTGCCTATCTGATATGTCTGCCTGCAACCAAGGAATTTCAATTCAAACTACTATGATTTTGTGAAGGAAAAGACTATCGGTGGGTTATACTTTCAAAAATACCTGAATGAAAGAAATGTAAAAATGCATAAATGTTCTGCTCCAGAGGCATTTATTCTAAAACAGCATGCCTTATACCGCACTACGGAAAAAGTGAAGCGTTTAGATTCACGAAAATGAAGTTAGGGGAAAGAAAATATTTTTTGGCAGGAATCCCAAGCAAAATAGCCTTCAAATTCCAGATGTGATGCAGAAATCTTTAAAAAATGTTAAATCAACGGAATATTTTTATTCCCACAGAATAACATTAGAGCAACTTATTCAAATTACTTGAAATTGCTGGTTTATGCCAGCGAAAACCAATTGAGCATACATCAAATAGGAGCGACTTCTTTGGCCACGCATAAATGCTTGGCGGTAGGATCTCAAGGGCTTTCCCTTAAACACCGGGATCCACAATTTCCAAAAGCTGTCGGGCCGTCTCCTCGTAAGCATAATGGAATTTATGACTGGGCGGTTCATTCTCTACCCCGCCATCAAGCGACTCTTCTTACTTAAATTTACCGCAGCAACACTCAATCATAATTGCTTGAACTAATAGAGCTACGGTCAAACGGTGGATCTTTATGCATACAACGTGATAGGTGAATTAAAATTCACACACATATTAAAGAAGAGACACGAGTCAAAAGACACGACAAACTCTTCCCTTTCATATTTTCGGCTATACTTGAAGGATAAAAAAGAAAAGCAGAAAACACTCTGGACACCTTGCTGTGAAGCTGGAAAAAACGAAATATACTATGCAGAGTTCAAAAGTGATGGTTTTATAACGCTGGATGCAGGTGGCCGAGAATTTCACCTCACAAATCCATGCAATTCTATTTGAGGCGCAGACAAGCCAGCCCATGAAGACTGTATGCCCTGCAAAGGAGCTAAGTTTCAACCAGTTCAAACAGCGGAAGACCATTGAATTGCAATTCATTGGCTCCACTTAACTAACGTTCGCCGAGTACATCGCTCTAATACTGTGTTAGTAATAGATCGCCTTCCTAACTGTGTTTTGAAGAGTCATCAAGAACTTTCTGTATTTGGAACAGTAGATAAAAATCTTTGCATTAATGCAAATGCATGGATAGTATAAACATTATTTAAAAAAGCAAATGGCAACAATTTTGGGAATGTTATGCATTCTATGTTACTTTCATGTCCTATTATTTCATGATATCTATGGCAGCTCTAAATACGTGACTGATCCCTTATAGAAACTAATTTCCGTCTACAACTGCTCAAAAAACTTCCACACGCAATGATACGCTGAAAACCACTACAAAAAGGACAAGCAAGCATCTCAGTGGTGATAGAACCCGCAAAGAAGGGAAGCAAAGACCTGACAAATAGTATTAATGTGTATGCACTAGTGGCATATTAACGGTGACTCTAAAGTGTATTTAATTATTCTGCCCATCCAAACTTCAGCAGGTGAACTATAACTTTCCTCAAACAAAATAAGCTGCAAACAATTTTTTCCTCTTCCAAAGTCACACTATAGATGCTTTTCTACTTTTTGAAAAATGTTACCATGCTTAGTGGTATAAAGTAGTTGATATCTTTCCTTGTAGGGTTCCACAGACATGGCGAATCATTTTTAAAGCCGGCATTGAAAATGAAATGTTTTTGCCAATAATTTATGCTTCAAAAAAGTCATTTGCGCATCATAGCAAGAGATTATTTATTTAAATGGCTATATATTTTTAAAATATAGTAAATGCATTACTTCTTAGTTTGAATGTAGATAATTTCAAGTCCCTTGAATAAGAATAAAATTAGTCCACCAAACTAAAATTCTTCATGAGGCAGAATAACATGGGAATTAAAAAGGTATAAATCTTATGCCAGAAGGAAGGCCTTGCGTTTAGATATTTTAGAGGAAAAAGGACATCTCAGAACAGGATGCGAACATCGATCGTTAGCTACACTTTTCCACGGAGAGGGACAACGCTGCTCGATTCAGGTAGTTGAATCTACGTCCAACAAGTAAAATACACACACGAGGTTCCCGCAAGCAGGCCCGAGGAATTACAGGGGAGTGAAATGGCTAGCGGTGTCGCTATAAGGGGGGGTGGAGGAAAGAATGAGAGGGGGGAGTGTGGCGGGGGCTGTTCATTATGGGACGCGACCACCAGGGGGACAAACGACTGCGTGCCGCTTAAGGGCGTGCACACGCGTGCTAATGTTCGGCGCTGCTGTTTGCACAGCAATCACAACGCGGTGTTTGAGGAAGGGAAGCCAATGGCACATTGCGACGGGCGGGAGAGAAAAGGAAAGGAGGCTGAATGAAGGGGAAGCGCTACACGAAGGGAGAAACGGAAAAGGAAAGAAAGGTGGAATTTGAATTCCCAAAGGAGGTGAAGCAAAGGATAAGAGGAAGAAAGAGAAGACGCTTTGAAAATGAACAAAAGAACACATTCACGACAAAATGTAGGTAAACCCAAAAACAATAAATAATAAGGGCCCGGTTTTGTAATGTCTGGCTAACCTTGACCGTTAGATGACGCAGTCATTACGTCATCGTGTTTTTAATGGAGACATTGAGCTTTGTGAATTACGTTAGACTATATTTTAAGGACTGAGAGTCCGACGGAGGAGGAAAGAAAAAATAATTTCGGTTTAATGCTAAGAAAATGCTTAAATACCAGATAAACGTAAAGCTGGACGAATTATTTACACCAAATAAGGGCGAAAAAAAACAAACAGTTGATGAAAGTCGGGAGGCGAAGTACATTGGACACACTGGGACGGAGAGAGAGAGAGGAGAGAAGGTGAAGTAAGATGGTTGAAGGAGGAGCGCTAAACGAAGGAATTAATGATAAAAGGAATACAGGATACAAGGCTAGGAGGTGAATTAAACAATAACTGAAGGTAAGGCACTTCGGGAAGGGTCTGAAAAACCCAAACTCATGTCAAAATGAAAGTAAAGCAAAGGCTTAATTAATATTTAGACCGGTTGGATGGTCAATTACTTGGGGAGGGGACCGATATCCGAAGAAGAAGAACTTGTGCCATGAGAGTTAGAGAGATGGGTTGTCAAGGAAAGGCTTTTATGGGGAATAGAGGAAAGGTTGACCGAAACACGGCGTCGGCATTAGCCTGCTCTTAACGAAAGGTGCCAAGGGGACAAAGGGATGAAGTCCAATCCGACGAACGGAGTGCAGTACTTGAGGTATTCTCATAGCAATCAAGTAGGGATCGGGATTCCACTGAAAAATCTCCGCCACTGCCGGGATTTGAAACAAGACTCTCGGAATCGGAAGCCATACACTTAAGCCGGGTTATGTAATTTACGGTTTAAAATTTTACAGGCTTTCTGGTTGACTTCAGCCGTTAAATGAGTTAGCCATAACGTCAATGTCATATTAGTTGAGAGATCCAGTTTTTTAAGGTATATCTGACTGTTGGTTAGTTGACGTGGATTGCTGCCTCTCCAATCTCCTTCTCCAATCTTCTTTATCCGAGGGCGTTTCTTCCTCTAGCTCTCTGTTTGCTGTAGCTTTCCTTATACTTCCCATTCACGACCGTCTAGGTGGACCACGATTGCTCCTTCCAGGTGATGTCCACTGACAGATTCGTTTGGGCCATCAATTTCATGCCATTCTTAACAAATGACCGAACCATCTCCGTTTTTTCTTCACAATTCTGTTCATTGCATTACCTGTTGTTTTCATACGATTTCGGATACCCTGGCGATACCCTGCGAGATACCCAGGCACTAATTCTCAGGCAATACATTTCAGCAGCTTTTAACTTTCTTTCTAGGTCTTTGGTAAGCTTCGCAGCCATAGCACAGCTCGGATTCTACTAGTGTTAAACGTTTTCTTTTCTTATTTTTTGCTGATATATTTTTATCCCACCAGAAGGAAATATAAGCACCCTGGTTTTTATTACTTTCTTGGATCCTATGTTCAATTTCTCTCTCTCCTCAAACCTTTTTATGGATCAATACACCTAAATATTTAAATTCCTCCACTTCATTAACCACCGTTCCATTGCCGATTAACACCTACATCAGATTTTCTTCACTATGGATTACAAAATACTACGGCTTTTTTCAGCTTAATCTTAATCCTGCCTACTATTATCCTCTATAAAAACTAAAGATCTAAAACAAATTTATTCCCAGTTAAATTATTTCTGGTTGACGTTAACCGCAAGTTGACGTAGCCCTTAGGTCAGCTTGACGTGAACTGAGAGTTGGGATTTTACATAATAAATCAGATTGTCGGTTAGTTAACGCGAGCGTTATAGATGGGAGAACGTATTTCTGCGAACTATAACGAAATATAACGAACTTCGGTTTACATACCGAAAAAATATTTAATCAGAGATTATAAAACCAGGCCTTAGATTACAATTATAATTAATGTAAGAAAGAATGTTACACAATACGGGAGGCGGTTAAAAAGGATTTTTGCTAATAAGAGGCGATGAAATGCTGAAGGTACTAATAGAGGAGAGGATGATAGCCAAGCAGGAAATGGGGAGAAAAAGGTTTGGTATGCATTCAAGAGATGTTGAAGGAGAATAGAGAGTAGGACGATCCGGAGAAACATGCAGGCAGTATAGAATAGTAGTCACCAATTTCATAAGAAGCAGATGCGCAAATGGCAGTACTTCTTCTGTACTTCTTCACCTATTCAAAGCTACCTTAATCATTGATAATAACGCACATAATAAAAAATATAATTCCAGGACGAAGGCAAATAAAGAAGGATGGAAACCTATTAATATTGATTGGTAGAATACGTCCAATAAATTGCGCCAAAGTAGAGAGAAGGGAAATAAATTTAGAATGGGAAAGTCGGGCGTAAAGCAAAGGAAGCGATAACGGAAGGTATGGCGCTTTAAGGGGCTTGAAATACCCAACTTCAAGAAAAAATGAAAATTCCCGAAATGAGCTATCGAGAGAGTGATTTTCATATTTCCTGATCGCGTGCTGTGTAAGAAATCACCGGGGTGATTTGTTTGTCTGTCTCCCGGGCAAAGACAACAGACGAATCACAAAATTTGATTACCACGTCATTGTTGACAACGTATTAACCATAAACCTCTCTAAGGTTCTCATCCAAACTCCTTATTCCAAGGATTTGGTCCGAAAAGTTTTTAGACTCAGCATATTTTATTGGAATTCCTTTTAGGAACCCAACAAAATTTCCCTGGCTGAAGAAAATTGAGAATAAACAATCAGTCTACACGGACACGCATAAGAAAGCATTGAGGTAATTCACGTTTACTATCATCCCTAAAGTACGTATTAAAAAAAAGTAAATACCAGTCAGCATAGTTTTAATATTATTGAATTGAAGACGACTCTCGATCAGAGCATATTTAAGTATTTTACGCTAAATGTCGAACAAGGAACTTATTTATTAATTATTTTCATTGTCCTCGAAAACAGCACTATAGGACTTTTACATCGAGAAGAGTAACATTTAACGATGGACGAACAGTCACAAACATATCCTATGAGGCGAAAAATCTACCCAGGCGGGACTCGAAACCGCGGCCCTGGGTTAGCAGGCAAGGATGTTACCCCGCCGCCACCGGGATCCTATTTCCCATGTTAGAATAATTTACGAAATCAAATAATTAGTTTCCTAAGATTGTAAACAATGGCAATTCACAAGCATATGGCGTCAATATAGTAAGTAGTTTGCAGCAAGAGATAACCTTTTCCATAAAACTCTTTGCAACTATCACCCCGCAGTAAAATATTAAAAGAAAAATTTATAATAACAAACTGTATCATGCTAGCTTGCAGAATTAGAAAAATTTAATGCAGCTTATACGGAAATAATAATTCATTAGCGATGGATAACCCTAAATAAAGTTTATTTAGAGCAGTAAATTTCAAATTATTTTTCATCCATGCGGCCAAATTGAAATATTTCTTTTGGATTCATTTAGGTAAATATAAAATAAATTTTTATAAAGATTCGTCAAATAAGATTTTTCACCATTGAAAACAACCTATTAGTTACTTTTTTCACAACCAAAAGAGGTACATTAGTTATACCAGCAATTGCTTTCTGCGTTTCCAGCTATTTTTCACATTCCATAGTTTCCATGTACGTCTCGTCAAACGTAAAAGGGCACGAAGGACTATGAAGAATATTGAGATACGGCAAATCAATCAACCTTTAATAAATCCAACAAAGTTCATAAGCGGAAAAGAGAAACTAATTGTGCTTGTTGCCACATCGAAACGAATCGTCAAACGCTGGTGTATTCTCTTCAGAATGATTAGAAATGTATTTTCAGTAAAAGCACGGTCGATAACTACCATGGCTGGATGATTAACACATAATAATTATTCAAAAATGATAATGCATAAAATACGAATGATATTCATCACTTATTAATACAATTATTATCATGAGTACGAAAACACAGAAACACTGAAAGTAGTTTGCGACCTTAGATACATACAGGTGCTCCAACGTTTCCTTCCCTATGGCGTGCTAAGTGCATATTTGAGTCGAAAAGTGCATATTTCAAAATCACATTATCCCTGTGGTTTTCAATGTACATACATTTACTTACAACCGTGAAATAAATATTTCAGTATTAAGGAAGCTCTTAAAATCAATTTCTTTCATTCATTAATCAAAATAAATAATACTATACCTGGAAACCATACCAAATCAATTTTTTTCTCATGAATAGATTGCCCGTGTCACAACGGGATGGCTAAAAATACTATTTTCTGGGCTCCATAAAAATGATACCTGAATGTTTATTTCCACAAGAGACAATCCACTTTTTTACTTTAATTATGACTTTTTGAATGGAAAGTTCCCTTAGTTCTGCTCCTAACCTAAGGTCGCCGAACCATTTCACAGCTCTCCGATCAACTCCTATCCTAACCACTGGAAAGAGTGAGCACGCAAAGATACGAGCTGTAAAGATAACGAAGACTTGTAAAAAATGAACGGGAGTCAAAAAAATAATGGATTTAATCTATTTGGGCAGCATATATTCAAGAATAGCCTCGAATGGGACCGAATGGTACCATGAAAGTTACATGGATTTCTGTTCGCTCAGAATTTATTTTATTAAATTAGGTTTTTAGATGGAAATGGCCAAAAGTTTTTTCTATAGAGCAGGCACCTCAAGTTTATGATATCCTTTGAAAAATAATCGGAGAGATTAACATTTATTCGTGTACAGCATTAAAATGGTAGGAAGAAATCTTACTGCCACTAGCCTAAGGCTTGAAGGTGAACTGATTACGGTATTAAGTTTAACTGCGCGAAATAAGCCATTATTTCCAAGGAAAATTTACGTTATTTGAAAAATTCACGTACTCAAGAAATTTTAACAGAGTAGATGTTTACAGCTTACTACATTACAATAAATAATATTAAAGTGAAAAATATCATTAGAAGACGAGAGGTGTGATTGCTGTTCAAAATGGGAGGGTATAATAATAATCTTTGTCTACATTTACCATGTCTTCTGCCACGTATATTGGCTTAGCGTATGATAACTTTGCTCATGAGTATTAGGAGGCCAAAGTCTAACAACAGCTGATCATATTAAGTATCTAGGAAAACTTTCCACAGACACTGGCATGTAGTTATGTACAAGTAATGATAGAAGAGTTAGGATGGTGATGGATTCAGTAAAAAAGAGGAGAGAACTAACAATAACGATCTTAAGATGTAAAGAAGAGACTAATGGAGGCAAGGCAATGGTAGGGCGCCACCTGTATTCTAGTGGAGGACGAGATTAGACTGGAGACCTTATGGTTTTCAGCTTCTATGAAGTGGTATAAAGTACGATGGACAGACAGAAAGACGAAAGAAGAAGTGGTAGGCATGGTATGGGGAGTAACATAACTATGACTTCAGCGGCAGCAGATTAGTTGAAGCCCATAATGGCAGCCAATCCAAAATTGACATCAGTCATAGAAAAAAGAATGCCATGTAGGTAGGTGGGGTAGAGAAAGGTTGTGTCCTTTGTCAGTCAAAAAATGAGAAAAGAAGTATGAAAAGATGAAGAGTGAGAATAATAATGGCAACAAATTACTTTTTAGCCCAAATCCAATTAACATCTATCCAATTCCTAACAAATCGGTACAATGAACTCAATCAAGGAACTTAATGCAAAAAAATTAAAATTAAAAGGGTATTTTTCTTGCAATATTTAAGAAGCATCTGCTCTCTGCAATCATAAAATTATTTAAATCACAGGATTTATAGGAAAACATTTTTCGAAGAGTCTATCCTCCAAATGTTTGAAGTGGTTTTACAATAACCACTGCAGTTTGATTGACAAACCAATGGAACACCGGACATAAAAATTGTGGTATTTCTGATGACAATTACTAAAAATTACAGGCACCATGAACAGAAAATACGTAGTTAATGATTCAAATATAAAGTCTCGAGTATCTAGTCAAATTCAGCAACATTTTTTAATATGATCCCCTAGCTGATCGGTATCTTATTTTTCGATTGAAACCACATATCTCTCTCAATAAGACCCTCCATCTTGTTTGAGAGTATAAGAATAAATAAAGCGTCGCATTGTTCACAAGCACTGGGCACGTCGCGTCATTTTCTGACTCCCCTTCCACCCGACTCACACCTGGCTTTTCATCATTGCTTCTTCCTCTATCACGAATGCCTACTCAAATATTCCAGCCGCAATCGACGTGATTAAATGCGCGTGTGCATGTAAAGCAGGAAAGAACACATCCTTTGTTCTCTTATTTCTATCTCTTTAGCTCACCAGCCATTTTTATTTTTTATCTATTTCCTTCTTAACTCTTTTAGACTCACCTCTTTTTCTCCTTGAGTCCCTCGTAATAATTTCTCTCCGGATCACGTACTCTTCCATCACTACCATTCCTTCATATTTCAAGTCTCCTCTCAACAAGCGCCTCCCCTCAGTCTTCAAGCCCATAGCTAACATAGTTGTTGGAGTGCGTGCGTCTTAAGAGTTTTATGTTCCCACGACCTCGAAGGGCTAATGAAAAATCACTTTCTAGAGGATCACGTACTTTTAAAAGAATATGAGAACACATTTTGTGCCCAGTGGCATATGAACGTCGATCTCTACATACTAAATGATTATAAGGAGACCATCAGTATTCAGTGATACTGACCCCACGTTAAATTTATTACACCTCCTCGAAGGCTCAAGCACCGAATTCGTGGAAATTGTTTAATGAACGAGTAAAATATTCCGTCCAGCAGCTACACAAATAAAATATTACATCCACATTTTCAGAAGAGATATTGGTGAGATTTCTAAAAGGACATTATGATAACCTTACTATGATAACAATGCAGTAACAAAAACTATGAGCGAACTTCAGATTAAGATACAAAATGAGCCATCAACGTAACCATGAAACATATAAAAACCTCTACAGTTACATGAAAATTCGAATATTCTCTCGTACAATTGTAAATTGTATTATTAACATGAATTAAATAGATATATGGCCTGCTATTTTGAAAGGTAAATGACAGCTGACCACATTTAAGCAATTATGGATATAATTTGACATTTTAATGAACAAATTGACGAAGTTAAAATGCCTGGTGAATACTCTATCCCTGTAACATTCTAATGCGATAGTTTGCTGTGTTCTAAGCGGATGCTGGTGCAAACGCCCCCTTTTTATATGCCAATACAGGTTTATTTCTAATTTGAGGTTCAGCAAAATTCAGCGCCGGAAGAGAAATTAACAAAATGCAGACAAGAATAAGGAATACAGTGAATTATTTGTCGAAAAAAAACCAAACGGAAATGAGCTGCGAAGAAAGGCAAAATAAAAGCTGAATCTTATCAATTTGGTCCAAACTGCGACTGCAACTATCCCAATACTTAAAGTAAAACCTATACCAGAGAAGGAGAAGGCAGATAACTGATCACATATCACTACAACACACAACCCCATGAGAACGTTACTCCGGGAGTTTTTCAAAATTAATTGCTTTTCATGGTATATTTTCAAAGATAATGGACAGGATTATTCATCATCATATTTCACATAAGATGAAGTACGGCGAAAAACAATCTCAGCCATCAGAATGAGAACAATAATTTCAATTAAAAATCTTCTATCAGGTCGTTTTACTCTAAAAAGGTGATACTATTGGGATGAACAAGGACCAAAACCTGCTAAGGCTCTCATTCGCACTTTATGAATTATGACTGAGGCTTGATGAGTCATTTTTTTCCTTCAATAAGAGACTAGTATAGATAACATCAAACCCGTTGGTGGTAGAATATTCGTAGTAAAACAGTTCCATATAACGACTAGGAATGGGCTTTCCTCGTGACGATACAGAATAAATACCCCACAACAGAAACAAATAAAGAAAATATTCTTATACAGAGATATAAACAGCTTTCTCTAGGAAAAATAAGCGGTATCTGATGCAAAGCTTTGCGAACCAAACGAATATAAATATCAAGTGATCTCCAGCATATTGAAACCAAAAAAAGGTGTGAAGAAAATTGAATACGATCCATATACACCAACCAACTATTTGTATTAACTACATTTTTGTTCATGAACCACAAAAATCGCCCCTATCAACGGTCCAGTCTACTAGATAGACTACCATAGCAAAATGTTTGACAACCCAAGAGTGATCTCATTGCGGCTTACCGTGGCGTGGAGACAGACCCAAGGGCAGTGTTTTTGAGTGAGGTATTTTGCTAGTGGGGACTCACGGGATGTCATTTTCCATTGAAGCCTGAAGTGTCACGGAAGGAAACGGTGTGGGACAGCTCTCGTTCACAAAAGCATTGCAAAAATGTAATAACTCTTAATCCTGGCCAAACTCTCAACCAATGCGTCTACCCCATATCACTGATCTCATCGCCGGGGCCTGTATTGGCAATTGTCAGTCTTCTGCGACGATGATCAACTCAAACTAACCGACAGTGTTGTCGAATCTATTGAAACGTAGTATATTGAAGCGGGTCGCATCCAGAAGTGGAGTGTATTGTTGTGAGCTGGCGCTCTGCTTTCATTCAGAAGTATCGTGCATGCATTAGGACTCTCAGTGAGCAGTAATCTACCTTCCAGCGTAAAATGCAGCTGAAATCCGTGCCTTGAATATTTTAGGGTAAATCACGGCTATTCAGTAAACTCCGAATCGCGCTGTGAAAGAGGTAAAAGGTGAAGTGGACTTGACTTTGATGGTGGCCTGGGGTTCTAAGTTATTATATATTTACGGTTTATGGGAGTGGGACTGGTATCGAACGTATATGGGGCGCGGGAAAATGAAGAGAACATTGGAGTGAAAAGCGGGGCCTATGACGTACATTACATCCCACGATTGATTCAAGAGCCAGCAATAAAGCTTAACAGATACAGCAAATCATACAAGGGGACAAGTCACAGGTTGATCGTAGATTGCATGGAAGCAATGGATAACTCAGTTCTGCCCTGAGGAAGATGAGTGAGTTGCTCGTCGAAACGTCGGCTATTGAAAGTCTAACCCGGTGACACACCCGAGAAGACTTCATTCATATCATCCACCGGGAAATTTTACACTCTTTCATCACTTCTTGGAGAATTTATAAGTACATTTAGTGGTAGTAGTAAAACTTATATTGAACGTGCCGCGACGAATAAGGTAATTTTACTTACGTTACTGTGGGCCCCTTGAAGACAGGGGCAACAGCACTCGGATAAACCCCTCCAAATTCGAGCCTAGCCCAACGATGGTCAACTTCGGTGACAGAGAGGGAACCGGTGTTTCCATCACGGTATACTGTTGTCATAGTACCGTATACTGTAGCCGTACAGTCGACATATCTTAAGTTATTAATTTGAAATATGTTACGAAATTAATAAGTAGGACGTGACTACACACCACAATTCCCATTAGACGGCCGGAGGAAAACTATCAAATAGACAGTCACTGTTATAGTTTTTTCAGTCCACAATAACCAGATTTAAATCTAAAGAAGGGTGTAAAGATGACAATACCTATTTTTTATCCAAATACCATTCTACTGTTACCCAAGTAAGTAATTTGACTGAAAAAGCGACTGGTCACCGAGTAAAGCCATTTAACTTTCATTTTTTATCTTTCAGCGCTACTGCTTCGATCACTTCGATGGGGAATGATCAAATTAGCCATAAATATTGCAAGCCCAAGCTCTGGAGGCTACTTCAGCGAATTCAGCTGGCTTCCAAAAAAAAGTTGATGCTTGTAACCTCGGTGCAGCTGAAAGCGATTAAAAGAATATGCGCACATGCAATGAAGGACTGTCCCATTCCAAAATGATAAACATTCATTTTCAAAGAGCAATTTTGAAGGATGAAATAAAAAAAGCACTTCGTTCCCATTGTGGACCTTTGCTTTTTGGCCACCAACTCCTCCTTTTCCATAACTCTCTTTCAGTGACGTCATAATCGCACCAAAGCCTAAATGGCTACCCCCTCAGTTATCCTCCCCCCTGTCCCGCCCAAATAATAAAACGTGAATCGAGGAGGGGGCCCGCACCACCGGTGTCGAGGGCGGGAGAAGAGAGGGTGCGGACCGTCAATGCATTTATGAAAGCAATGAAACCACTATGGTTGTGACCACAGTTTTCGCATTTGTACGGCACCAAAGCGTAATTTTCTTTCGCTTTCCCTTGGATTCCATCCTCTCCCATCTATTTCCGAAAACCCATTACCCATAATGCGCGCGCGGAGGTTTTAAAAAAAATATAGCTCTGACGTACTTCCGGCGATTAAAACTGCGCAAATTTCTGAATACGTAGCTTTTAGGGGATGAAAAGCAAAACTCTTCACGAATGGTTGACTGTGAATACATTTTCAACGTCAGGCTGGGTTAAAATTACTTAAATGGAATGATAGCCGATGCTCTTTAGGAGCTTGGAATAGTTTCATCGCTTTTTTTGCACTAGCTTTGAGCGCACGTAATTATATCATATCAACATAAACGAGCGTTCTCAATATAAGTAATTTTGAAGACCTAATAAAAGCGTGTTATTTATAAAAGCTGTTAAAATATTAATTTCATTTAATATAGTGTATTTATATTTTCAGGAATAATCTACCAAAGGTCAGATAAACAAAAAATATTAGCCTTGTTAAGCCGAGCTAGCATCAACTACGAGAATAAGTTAATTCAATGTAATATACATCATTTAAGTCAGTTAAAAATAGACAAATCACATAATTGGACTGTTTATTAAACATGTTTAAACCAATATATTTGTACGTTACCTATATACCAAGAAATGACTCCATGAACATCAGCAATCTTCTACCAACAGCGCTATTTATCCTCTCTGGCATTAACGTCAGTTATGCAATCCCAAAAGCGAAATGAAAGGTTTATAATTAAACATTTTAAATCACGGGTATATAAAAATAAGTAATGCTTGATCCAGAAATATTTATGACTGACAAAAATGAAAGCAAGTCAGCATCACTCTCTCAGAAATATCGTACTTTATTTATGAGCACGTATTAAGTGGCCATTTCACAGAAAGAGTAAAAGACGTAAAGATATGCTTTTATCTATAATTAAAGACCGCTTTAGAACGCCCAGATCGGACTTGAATTCCGTGAACTGTTCAAAATGATCGAATATCACATGCATGTCACAAAATAGAAGTTGTAATCAATTATTACCTACGATGAGTTTAGGTAAAATCACGCATCGACACAAACGCCTTCATTCGGCGAGCGATTAAGGACCTTACGATAGTAAGATCTAAAACAATATTATCGATGGCTTTCTATCGGTCGCAATGGGTATTAATCTTCATTTCTATTCAGATTTTCTACTTTGACATTTCTCTTTACCTAGCACCAATGTTTGAGATGTGCATCTGGAAAGAACTGAGAACTCAGGATTGGAGAGATATTTATTGGAAAAAATACTCAACAACAGAGGAAATGATGATATTGATTATTAGAGAGATAAATATATTTAATTTTGAGGTGAGATGGATACATTAAATGTCCTCATACTCCTAACCCAGTGACACAGTCATATAACTATACATATAGTAACAAAATCTAATAAATACAGCATAAAATATTAGGCTTGCTCAACATAATCTTGCCCCTCACCATTCTCTCCAACAACCGCTATCCTTTTCCTACCTCTTCATCGATTAGCTAGTACTGATCCTTCCATTAAGGCCTCTAAATTTTGGTTTGCATACATTTTTTTGCTTCCCGGACAATTTTAATGCTTCGTATGTCTCAACGATCCCCATAAGCCAGTCTTGTCACTCTTGTCATGATGTTTCCCAGTGGCCAAATTGAGAGAGCTAGACAGAAACAACCATGTACTTGGTGGAGACAAAACAACCCAGATCCCGCGACCCCAGGATTTCCAGGATTTTAGCCCACCTCCCCCGTAGCCAGCAATCAATCAAGTCAATATCAAACGAATCGGCGCCTCAGACCGGGTGGAAAGGCATCAGGGTTGAAGGTTGGATGGAAGGGAGGTGAGAAACCCGCCTCCGTCATTGGTCTGCTCATAGCGAAAACCTTACACACCGGACGGAGTACTGCAGTAGAAATGCTCTCCTCTTAACACCCAACTAAGAGTCGGATACCTGATTAAAAGTTTCCGCCAGCGCTGGGAGTTGAACAAGGGTTCTCGGCGTGAAAATCCAAAACTGAATCCACCGCTTTTATGCTATTCCTTCCATTGGACAGCCTCCGGTGCCCTATTTCCACTTAGAATACTCTCCACCGCATATTTCTTCTTCTAATCTTCTATTACTGCATGATGTGCATATATTTTGTGGGCATGCAACGGTAACACTCTAGGTTAGTTTTTAACTTATCTGTCAGTAGGTATCGCAGATTTTTAACGCCCCCTCTTCTAGTTCAGGGTATTTTCGTTAAGTGATTTTTTTTAATCCTGAATTTTTCTTTACTGAAATCTTTCTTTGAGTGAGTAATTTACATTTAATATTATCATCTAATTAAATCGTTACCACAATGGATGATATTGTATGCATTTAGGCTACATATTTGTACATTCGTGAACCCATTTATATTAACAAATTGTACTCTATTTTCTTTGACCATTGCCCAAGTATGGGTCTACAGATCATATTGTGCACTGTATTTATTAGATTTTGCTATTATATGCATAGTTAAATGATTTTGGCAATTGGTTAGGGGTATGAGAACTCTTTATGTATCAATCTCGCTTCAATATTAAAGATATTTATTTCTCTACTAATCATTAGCATTATTTCCACTCTTATTCAGTATTAAATCCTATCAATATCTCTCCATCCTGATTCTTCAGATCTTTCCAGATGCACATCTCAAACGCCAACGAAGGAGGAAACGTCATGAAATCCGGCAGCATCGACAGCATCGTACATGTATCGGCCGGTGGCACTATCGACATCTGTGCTCTAACAGTTACGTAGCCAGCGCAACGTTGTTAGCTCGCCATCGACGCCCAAGTACCGCAAAATCAGAGCCGATCCAAGAGACTGGGGGATCAGTACTGAATAAAGAGGGTGGGGAAATCCGTGAGAGGTGGTTGAGAGGCTGCGGATCGTTGGGGCGGCGCGTGAGAGGAGGTGGAGTTAAAGAGTTCCTTATATTTTAACGGCTTGGGTGGTACTCTCAATGGTGAAATGCCAAATAGGTGAAAAAAAACCGTCGTAATTACCCCTTTGCAGCACAGTCGCGAACAATATGCCTTCCCAAACCACTGCTTTCTCTTTTCCTCACCCCCACCCTTAGCAGAACAGCCATCACTCCATCGTCGCCGTATCAAAGACCCAATGATCCCCCCAACCTCCCCTGAAATAAAGACCCCTCAGGCCCACAGAAGGTGCCCTCCTCCCACAACTTTCCATCCTCAATGAATGGAATTTCATGAACGGGTGGAGGTGGAGCCTTTGAGTTTTTGGATAGAACCCCCAGGGTGTAGGGAAGGGGGAAGGGTGCTGCAATGCTTCAGCGTGCCCTCCCCCCCTGTAGTCGTCCACGCGCTCCGGTGCCGCCTAGGGTTGTACGGGGAGGAGAGGGGACGCTGGACCAAAAGACAAAGGCACAGATGAGCGTGGTGCACGGGCTGCCCCTTGCCCTGAAGGGAAGGAGAAAGGCCACGTATACTTTTTGCACGGAGGAGGAGGAGGAACTAGGGGCGAGAAGGGGATGTGAATGAGAGCTACAGGGAGGGTGCAAATGCAGGAGGGAACGCGAAGCGGGGAGGGAAAGGAAGCAACAGCCCTGTGCGATACAACATAATTGTCAATTGCTATCGTCACCAGACTGACATTATAAAGACCCGGGTTCGAAATCCTGCTAAACTAAATGGCTTATCCACACCAAATTTCCTTTATTCAATGCAAATTTCTTTTTCCTCCGTGTGACTGTGTACACTTTCATTTTTGTATTTATGCAATGCTTATGGCTTTAAGAGCAGGGTCTTTTACTTTTTATCCGACTTTCATTTCAAACGGGGAACATGCCTCGAGATGGAGCCTGTCTTCCTAGCTTACATCTCCGCTTAGGTGTTCAACTCTTGGACATATACTTACGGTCCACGTTTTAGACTAACTCTAATTTTGGCATTTAAGGCAATGGCAGGACATGTGTTACATTGAAATCATAACAGTTTGCAACATATTAATTCCCATAAACTCTTTTATTGTATCGCAAACATTAATTATTTATCAATCCATTGTTTTAACATGAAACATAAACTCAAACTATATTTTAGAGATAGCGATGTTATTATAGTCAGCATGTACCACACTAAACTTCATAGAGACATTGCATTGAAAGCATTGTCCTATGGTTAATTTTATTCTCATTTATAGCGATAGATCCCCAAAAGCATTACTAGGCATATTTATTCAATGTATTTGCATGGTTTTCAGAAGACAATATGAGGATTGCGTGTACAATACCTCTATGGAAAGCCGTCCCACTGCTGATGTAACTAATGGAAGTTATTCCTTCCTAGTGATTCTACATCAACGTACAATTAAATAAAAACTGTATAGGGTTTCAAATGCAATCATAGATTTTTTCAATTGTGAACTTCAACTGCTCACGTGCGAATTATCAAAGTTCAAGACAAATAACGAATGTTGCCTATTTTATCTGTCAACACCAAAGGTACAGACGATATCTATCTCTGGTGAACGCGTTCATCGATGAAAAATATCATCAATCGAAAAATCACTCGTCATGTGGGCGATATGGATGCTTAAGGCCAAACTGATTCCATTATTTCAGTCAAGGTAAAATATTAAATAGCCTTTTCAGCATCAAACAATATAGCAAGCAAATTCCAAATTATTTTTTATTGATGGATGGTGCCATCAAATTACATGAGGTTTTAACGTACATGGTGAAAGTAGCTGATTTAGCGAGCTTTCTATGTACTTTTATAAAAAAATCTATATGGATTATAAAAATGCAAGGAAAACGGGATGTATCATCAAGATGAACAAAATAAAAAATAATGGTTAATCTTTGGGTTAAAAAAGATTGAGATTTCAATTTTTGGGGTCGGTGAAATAATCACCTGCATTCTAAAAATGTGTGAGTTATCAGACCATTACTTTGCCATACAACCAAGCACAATGTACCTCCAACATTAGTAAGACTTTAAGACCGAAAAGCAGATTCCCGGCTTAAAGGTAATGGGTAATCTAAGAGGTTTGCTAAAGAGGAATCCTTAGGAGAGGGTAAAAGGTGGTCTGCATTAATAATGACATGCTAAAATCTGTCCGCGTATGCTAATAGCTGCGCGACCTTCGGATGTAAATACTAATCCTCACGGTGCGCACACAAAAAAACACCCCACTACCTGTTTTTTCTGGGCGGGGCTCAAAAAATAATCTACCCCCAGACATTTTTTGCGGCTTCGCTGGGGAAACAAAAAACATAGAGATAATCGGAGCCAGATGGGTTTTGTGGGGTGGTGTTGAGGGTTTTTTGTTAGGCCCGTGGGGCGAAGCAAAGTAGGCTACAGCCGACCCTGATACTTAGGAGGGTAGAGGAGCCTTAAAAAATCGTAAGACAAAAAAACGAGGCATAAGAGGTCAAATGCAATGAAAAGATTCTTCGCGTAGGTGCTCAGCGATGAAAGCAGAAAAAAGGAGTAAAAAACGCTTATGCTCTGCGTAATTTTTTTAAAGTTCATAATGAGGAAAAAAATCTATCACCAGACATCTGCTTCATTTTTTAAAACTGCAATGTGCTATCAAAGGATAACGGAAAGAGGAAATTCGTCACCACGTACAGGCAAAAGATGACATACTTCAAAGAGAATTTGTGCTTATGTTCATATGAGGATCAAATACAACGAAAAGCATCTACAATTTGAAACGACAATGATCAATCCCTAAGTATTATTTCCCTTCCCCTGGGATTGGAAATTAAATCCCAGGAATCACAAAAATCTTTAAAATAAAATAACGGAATCTTACATCAGTAATAAAAACTTCTTCTGATAAAAACGGAAACTTGCTTATGTTAGGCACTAATCTAATATTAAAAGAGAAAGGCAAACATTACCAAGCCTTGTGTAGGAATCTCTGACATATGGATCGCCAAACTAGGCATACAAAACCGTTACTCTAAGTACATTCTTTTCCTGGAGATACCAAATATTTTGCTTCAAACCCCAAATTCTTAGCTGACATGTAATCCAATTCTACAAACAAGAAGAAGCAGTATCTCTTAAATATCCTGCAAAAGTTAGGCGAAATCTAGCGTAAGATGTCAGGTTACAACAGGATTATAAATTTAGTGAGAATAGTTGCAGAAAGGAAAGTTTTGCAATGATACTCTTTCCACGAACGATAAAAACAGAGCCGCGACCTCTGTAATAGGTCAGTCGTTCGATTGAGCAGCCCTAGACACACGCAATTAACTATGCATTAGCAATGCTAATTGCAAAATGAATTCCATGATTGACGAAAGACATAATTTAGACCACTAATAATAGCATGTCTCATACGCAGGGATTAAGTATTTAGACAAATGTATTGGCGTTCAACTAAGTTCTCCACCATATGTTTACCGTAAATAGCTCAAGCCATTTGTACATTTACTCGTCATTCAACCTCAATGAAGGTAGCGGGACTCTTTGAATATGAATATAACTTAATGACTAGGATGAAATACAAAAGTGTTTTCTAGGGAGCTATGCATTCAATATCAAACCAAGAATGCATATTTCACCCCAATCATTGCCAGTAACTTAAAAACTCATACTGCTATACTTCGCTACATTGTGATGACCGAACCCTTCTCTAATTACTTTCTTAGTGGGATAACTATAATGGCTCGACCAAATCCAGAGCATAATGCGAGCTGTATGAAAATGCATTTCGCAATAATATGCTGATAATTTGTCTTATTTCACCACTTGTTTAATGGTTAGCACAGTATCGATAAAATCTGTATCCTCCAGGCCTACTAAATGAGCATGAATAAACCCTAGTCGTAATGAGATAGAAGTGACTAAATACAGGCAATCATAGTTTTACACAGTTTTTAAATTGTATAATGCTAGAAACATGGAGTTAAATTTTATTTGATGCTTTAAAATCATAGCTTTTATCCTAAGGTGAAGTTTTACTTCATAAATATGGAAGACTTCACTGTTAATCCACGTTAGACACCTGGCTGGTTTACGAAATTACAAAGTTAGTGAATTCAAAATGTCCATGCAAAAGGAGGACACGTTGGCCCCATGCCTTTATCTTAGCTAAACTTTTATTCCTCGGCCATTTATGTAAAATAATGGAGGTTGTTTTAAACGACCCTTGGAGAATAGTCAGGCCCAATAATTTTTATCCCATAAAAGCAGACTATTTTTCGGCCACCATCCTTATCTGTAATTGCAGACTCTGAAGAGATACTTCATATCTAATTTCAGGCACTATTGAATGTTTTGACTGATGAGACAGAAAGCATAATGCTCACATATAATAGCACGACGGTTAACAACATGCATTGTAGCCAACAAGGTGGACAAAACACCTAAGTTATATTATTCAACGCTAATGGATTAAAATTCATTACACAAAAAGGGTAGACGAAAAATATCATATGGGATTGAATGCATAAAGGAAGAACCAGATAGATAGGGAAGACCATGGTATCATGGGGAGAAACTTAAGGTAAAACGGATTTATAAGAAAAAAATTAATCGTACAATTGAAGGGATCCAATATGAATAGTAAATATGATGCATGGAACAAATCTAGAAGGGCGTAGGAAGGATGCCCTTTTAAGAGGTGAGAAATAAAGCAATGTTTCCTGAGGAAAGACTGATGATCATATTGTATCAATCGCCACTAACTAGTGATGATTAAGGAATAATCAAAAACTTAGGAACAAACTTCCATGCATTCGATACTATTCGGATGAGAAGGGAAGAAAGATTTTTAGCCCACATCTTCAAGGTAGTTCATCCTCCACCATACCTCGGCCCATCACCAAAGCCCAATCAATCCACGGCTTCGTCGTAATTATTCGCTTTTCGGTCCGCCCAGACCCCAAATTCAGGTACCGTCCCTAACTGCTCATCCTTCTTCCCCCCCTTCATCGCCACCAGCCAAGCCATGTCCGACCCCTCCTGCTATCCCAGAGCCTCCCGCTCCGGCCACCAGCTTTTCATTTCCCACCTCTGAACAACCCCCCCCCCTCCCGTGCGTTTTTACACGAACCCTTGTGTCTCTCTCTACCGCCGGGACAGCGTCACTTCGGCAACGCTTTGCTACATTCAATTGTTCCTGGCCATTGTCCTATCCCGATCCGGGGCCAACCATCCTCTACTCTCCCAACCCCTGCCCTATCTTTTTCGGATGAGGGGGGAGGGGTAGTGCCGCTCGGCTCCAGCCATTTCAAGCGGAAACTCATTTCGGCCATGTGCGGGCCGAAACGGGGGCCCTGACGGAAGCTACAGTCAAAGGCTCTCTCTCATGCTCTTCTTGACTCATCTTCCTCCTCTACCGCTTCTCCTCTATGCCCCCCCCCCCAACAACCCTCCCAACTTTCTTTTTTATAGCCCACCCTCTCCACACACTCTCACCCTATCCACCAAAAAAACCACCCCTCCCTCCCCCAACCCGGCTACCGCCTAAAATCCCTTTCTCCCGCGTCGCCCTCACTAATGATGCTCCCCGCGGACTTGAAAAAGCAGTCGCGACGCAAACCCGGTCGGGCCAACAACACACACATTCACACACCTTTCTGTCTACATGCGCGAGCATAGATGTAAAATTCATGCAACGACGCCACCCGTGCCTGCGAAAGATAAAATAATTTAAAAAACCATAACGATTTTCCATATTTTTTGTCGGGCGAAACTAGTTGGGAAAAATTGGGAAAAAGACTACTCCACACCGACCTCGTTTTTATTCACTTTTACTAAGAGCCTACGCATATATTCGTTATCTAGGGATAGGGGGAATATAAAAATACGCCATCCGAAATATCGGAAATCGATATATTTTTTAAGTGTACTGTTTTTAAGACAGGTATAACTATTTAAAAATGGTCGACATGCTATTAAATTAATACAGCATTTTCACCTTTTCTGCCACCTTCATCTGCCATCATGAAATGAAATAATACAGTATAAGAAGCAAAAAGGATTCTTCTCAAATTAAATTATATATTTTTTGGCGGCTGTCAATTTATATATCCTAGTATATAATAGATATAAATCTCATTGGTTTTAGTAATAATTACAATTTTTTAACTAACGAGATGGAACATATAACGGTTGTCGATGGTTAAGAAAATAACACAATTGACACCAGAATATCAGTTTTTAAAATATGCCGAAATATACGGACACCATAAACAAACAACAAGGCGAAAGAAATTCTCGGGATTGAAGATGCTTTAAGAAAAATTATAATCCATATAAACATCTATATTGAGCACATTTTGAGACACATGAGACTATAATGGAAAGAGCAAGCAATTAGAAGATTTACCGAGGAAGACCAAGGCTTGATAACCTTAGAGCAAATTGTTAAGGGTGTCGAAATGAGGAACGGTGAAGGAATAAAGTGTTAAGCTGGAAAGAGGAAGGAGTACAAATAAGAACCATACAAAAATTCGGATTGATGACGGATGGTGATATCGGCACAAAAGAAAAACAATACGCAGTAGGCAGCGGTACATCGATATAATACCTCCCGTCCTTCGCCTCATCTCAGTTTTTCTCTAGTCTCTCGATCTCGCCCTCCACCCCTGTCATCAAACAACGAAGCGCGGTAGTCACGCCCCAGCTACATTCCTTTTTTTCTCCCAACCGCTCCGATTTTTCCAGTCCTCTATTATTTGGGGAGCGTGAGGGTTGAAAAGGGTGAGGAGATAGGGCAAAAAATAATACAAATGAATAACCCACTCTTCACACTCACCGCACATCCCTTCATGACGTCTCTACTACTTCCTTTCCCCACCCTATTCCCACCCGTCCGCCGTTTCAGAGCCTCCCACGCCTATTTAATTCCTCCCCTCTTGTCCTGACGGAAAATATAAAATCACAATTCTTTCATCCATCCCCGTGCTGGTTAATGGAGAGAAAATCTGCCTCTTCTTCACCGTGGTGAATCTTATGGGCACCTTCTTGCGCCGCGGACCATGCATACGTCTTCGTCGAGGTATTGGGAGTTTTACATTCGCTCTAGTGTGCAAATCACTTCGCAACACAACAGCGCACTTGCCTTCCATTCGTTACAGACCCTGTGCACGAGGTAGCACACTTCAAAAAAGATGGGGAGCGGAGTTGATGTTCGGTATACAGCAAAAGAATGTCGATAATCGTTCTGATTATCCGTAAAGGCGCCAAACATCGATATCGTAGTTTTTAATTACCCTGAGGTAAAAGGTTTGAGTTTTAAAATAGTTGAATATAAAATCATTTGACAAAGATCTAGCCCTGTGGAATCTTTGCATTATAAAAAGAAGAAAACAACTTTGTGATTTCCACAGAATAACCCAGCAATAACTTCATCACCTTGAACGAAAATCTCCCTTCACCACCTAGCCCACAGCAAGGACGTGTGGCATGGGGAGTTAGGACAACAGCCATGAGTAATAGAAGATGATTGGACGGCATAGAACGCAGTCCTTTACGATAAACACTATCCCAACTTTCTCAGCTGTCGATTTTGAGACAATATATTCTCCGCATGGTTTCGATCAAGTAATCTACACCAAATTACTACCCACCAGTGACGTTTGGTCTAGGGTACTAGTATACTGTCCGTGAAAATGGCTGAGATGAGACAAAAACTTGAGAGAGGAAGGGGAGAATATGAAAATGGGCATTGGTGGGATCAGATACTAGATCTGCTTATGCTATGCCCTTGAATGATTGATGGGGAGAAAGAATTCTTATTCCCACCTATTCGACAGAGTGACTCTCTTATTTGCTCGATTATGACTCTGGTAGCAATGCAGTGAGGGGAAAAGATTACGAGCAGACCAGAAATTTGTATGAACTCATTTTTTCTAGCAACCAAACTGCGGCTCCCAAGTAAGTCCATCCAATAGCTTTTTCGCTCGTTCTGTTGTAATCTGTTAGTTCGTAGCACTTTTAAATAAGCTAGCACTTTTGAATGAACGCGCTTATTTATTTTATATTTATTTAGTTTATAAATTTTATAAGGTGGCCTAGTGGGTAGAGAGCTTGGCTACTGATCGAAGGGTCCCGGGTTCAAATTCGGGTGAAGCCTTTGGACGCCCCCGAGCAAAAAAAAATCCTAGGAGTGCGAGGTGGCCCAGGGAAAGGAACTGGCCCCCCTGCCCTGAATGTGTGATATTCACACGCCTGTGGCTTAGTCCGGGGTGAGCTCTACCCTCAACTATCCAAACTAACCTTCGGGTTGAATCACTGAGTAAGTGAGTTTATAATTTATTTATTCCTGCACAGGGTCTAAAATACTTGCTACGTACTCAAAATGAGGCCTAATTAGCTAAAAGGCTAAAGCTCATTTCCCCTTTCTCATCCATGGAACATATTCCTATTCTCACTGCATACGTCTTAGTCTCTTAAGCGCAGTGCCGCAAACGCTTTGTACTTCTTTCCCCTTCGATAAAGCCATAGGGAATTTAAGATCACGATTCTAGAAAAATTAGAAGTCCATCCAAACAAAAAACATTTCCGTTATGCGTTCGAATGACTGATGTCCAGCGGCGAGATAGAGGATCGGAAACAATGAGCAAAGTTTCACGGAAGGCCACAAAAGCATCCTTGACGCCTGCCCGAATTCAACCCCTGAACACCCCGCTTCACCACATAATGGTTAGTGTACATGCATTTTTTTATTCGGCGCGCGATTCCCGAGTAGGCACTACTCTGCACCGTTCCTGGTGCTTACTAGGGGTCAGGCTGCTCCTCATCATCTACGATTCTTCTCTTCTGATGGCGTCCCGCAAGCCCGGCCGTTAAGAGAGAGAGAGAGAGCTCAGGGAGGACAATTGCGATTCAGTTTGAAAGACAAGGGGAAGGATGAGTATTAGGAGGGCACGGGTGCGGGGGGGAGGGAAGGTAAAGGGGACAGCTGGTGGTGGTGGCGGGAGAGGGCCTGCCAACCCTGATGATGATGATGCTCCCCCACTCCCAGGGCAGATGCGGCGGCGGCAATGATTTTAAGTACGTTTTAGAAAACGGGATTGAGCAAGCTAGGCCGTGGAGTGGATGGTGGTGGACGGTAAAGGAGGGGGAGTAGCGTATCGAGAGATGCGTATCGGCGTAAATACTAGGTCGAGGCCACGCATGAAAGAGGACGTATAAATAAGCAGTAGCCAGGCAGGACTAACAACATTAACATCACCGTAAAACAGGAGGCTACATCTACGAACTACCCTGCGAACCACCGCGGGGGCGTGCGGCAGAGGGTGTTAGGATACCCGACATTAAAATGGGAGTTAAGAGGGATAAGGTTTAGGGGGAGGGAAAGGACGCAAGTGTGATTAATATCAACGGAGTGTCTCAGTGACATTCTCTGTTTTAGCAATAGTCACCAACGTTCGTGGAAATGACTTTTTGTGCCTATCGAGGAAAAAACCATTGATCAAGCCCAGTACAAGGCAAACAATTGTTTTCTATAAATACAACTGTTTCAGGCTGGATATGGTGGAAGTTCTCGATATTCATAATGAATAAAGACACTTGGTAATCTTCCGCAGATTTATAATCTGTGGAAGATTACCAAGTGTCTTTATTCATTATGAATATTGTTTTCTACGTTATTCATTGCCCATATTTGAAGGCGATACCAGATTATTACCCAATCATTCAAACTGGTAGCTCGGGCTACATTAACAAATGCGCTTCTTTGATTCATGAAATCGTAATAAGAAAGAAGATGCAGCTATAAGCTGAGGGACAGACTCCTCAGACATGATTCATTTCCGTGGCTGCTTGAGCACAAAAATGAAGATATCAGTGTAATTATTTTCATCCAATCGGAAAATAAGAATTGATAAAGTATCAACTTTACTTAAGCAAATTATATGTAGGTATAAGTACTTTTATTTAATAAAATAAACTAGTATTTAATTAAAAAAAATAAATGTTGGCATAAAATTTTCACATTTATGTCAAATAGCTCTAACATAGGCATCAAGTTTATTATTTTTCATACTTCGTTCAAGGATCGTTAATACGCTGTAAGTGTTCTGAAATGAGTCAGATTAATATATAAGTGATAATGCTTTATTTCTTTTGCCGTCTGAATGTTCTTCGAACCCACAATGTCTCTCCAGTTCTGCTAACTGAATCTAATTCGTTGAATGAGAAAATAGCAACAACCTGAAAAGATACTAACGTCAAACATTAGGTAAATACTTTCTCAGGCAATAATTGTGATCCCAAGAGAAGCCGCGTCGTTTTTTAGTGGCAAAGTATTAATGGAAACACACAAGAGGAAGAGGGAAAGCTTTAAACACACTAGGAGAAAACATATTTTGGTTTGAGTTTTAAACGAGTGTTCAGTAAAAATCCAGACATTGAATCTACGACGGCAGAAATGAGAACGTATTTTCATAGAGTTAGTTATCTTACCTTTCTTTCCTTCTTTCCTAAAAAGTGATGCTAATAAATAAATTATTTACATGTACGGAGAGGATTAATCGCAGCAAATTGCCCAAAAATATTCGTAAACTAATGAGCAGCAAGTACTTGGGATCGATAAGAGTAAAAGTTGATAAAATAATGTCCTAAGAAGATATGATAAATTTGTGAAAAAATATTTATGAGAAAAATCTCCAAGAGCAAAAGAAACAAGAGATATTAAGAACTGTATACACGAGATCCGAGTTTGATTCTAACAACGGCAAGGTCATAGGGCTCCCCCATTAAGACGTTAGCGTAGCTCTCTCAAGCAAATAGCGGAGATATCCAATAGAACTAATAGTTTTCAGTTCTCCTACATCCTCAACACAATCGTGACCTCGTAAGAAACACTATACAATTTAGACGCAAATCAACTTTGCTACAAAGGCGTTAAACCCTTTTCCATCCACAAAAACACAAAAATGATCATTGTCTTTGATGCTGGCAGGGAACATTTTGGATGATTTAGATTTATTTTCTGTCCACTCAAGACTCCTTTCCACTACACCCTAAACTACTTTGACTTTTCCAACTCGCCTTTATTCATATTGCATACATAGAACACTATTTTCGTTCACCCCCTTGCATACTCCCCTGCTTGATTACCTTGTAGCGACATGGAAGATTCGGCGTAGAACATTTAGCTCGGATGAATTTTTCTAGAAATTCTCCCTGAATTACGATGGTGTGGTGCTACAATTGGCCAATATGCTAAAAGGGAGATTAGGACGTCTGCGGTCCAATATCGGTCAAGTGAAATTACATTTCCAGTACAAACTTCTTCACTCTGGCGTTACAACGTAGATGAACCTATAGATGTATTTAAGAACTACGTTAACAATCGTATATATTCACAACTGCATTTGATTAACAACCAATTTCTATACAATATCTCATACAAGACGATTTTTGGAGCTTTTTCATCACCCCTCCCTCCTAAATCAGAGAACGCATTATTTCATGAATTCCCCCACCCAAAATTATGAAGCTATCATAGATTTTGGCAAGTATACACATCTAGATAAATTTTCAATTTCCGATATTTCCGGCCGCCGTCGTGAATACTGAGCCCAAGATACAAGATCACAACGTTTTTGTTTGGGTGATGGAAAAACGTTTTTCTTGACTTGACTTACCATGAAGTTTTATTTTTCAGCAGATTTAAAGAAAATATATTACGCTTAGACAATACGCTTACCCGTAAGGGAAACTGCACGCTGTTTTCAGTACCTAAAGCAAAAAAGTTTCTTCGACAATAATTAAAAAATAAATGCTTACAAGATGATCTCATGGGTAACAAAAATCTAACGCAAGACGATTGCGAACCCCTACAATCTCTAGCCACTTAAGATGGCTGGAGCGATTTTGATCTATGTACATATTTGCGTAAAACTTCTTAAACGTGTTCTCAATAGTGATATCTATAGATTTAAATGAAAAAAACTGCAACATACCGATTTTATTTTATTGGCGATTCAATGATATTTTAGCACATAGACTTATGGCACATGACATTCATTTGGTAATAATCTGAAACATGTTAACAGACTTTCTTCTAACCACGAAAGAATATATTCCTTATTATTATAATTGCTGCTAAAGATATCAAGGCGAATCCAATATTCGAAAAAAAACATATTTCTACATTATTCCGTCTACATTTCGATTACCACGCCGATAACTCTAGTCATAACATAATTTAACTAAGAGGAAAAATACAATATAATTATTACAATACATCCATTAACGCCTATCTGGTGCTCTTCAACATATTAACAGATGCACTTACATGAAATGTGGTCCAAGAATTTTTTTTCGACATAATTAAAAAATTACTTAAACGTGCACTCAACGACCCACGACTACCGCTCCAGCCACCTACAAACACTGCAAGAGGAGCCCAATCCCCCCACTCCAAAAACATCTTACACAATACGCACTTAAACGGTCCCTTGGGCAGATGACCAGTATACATGGATATTTAGACAATAAAATACTGGCAAACTATACAGAAAAACAAGCACGAGCGGGTAGAGCGAGTAGAAGCAAATATCTCGCCGGAAACTTCAACTCCCCGATGAGGGCACACGAAGCAAGAACCGCACACTCACACAAGCACACAGGCATTGCAACCCCGAGGACTCCAGACACACAAAAGGGAAGGGAACCCATAAGAGAGTGAGAGAGAGACGCGTGCCCTTGCATAATGTTACGTCAAATAGGGGACGTGACCCACGCCACCACGCCTCCAGGGGTCTCTGTGCAGGGTAATGGGAGGATGGGGGTCCGCTGGGGAATAAAGGAGCGGTGGAAGGGGAGGTAGGGGAGCGGTACGGGGAGGAGGAAGGAGGTTTAGCATGGAGGGGCGGTCGAAGGGCGAAAGCGCTTTCGCCTATAATCTTCCCCAGGTGTTCGAATCTCGAGTACCGCATCCATCGACCTAGCCCCATACCCTCTCTCCCTCCCAACCTTTGTCTCTTCCTTCATCCCTCCCACGTTCCCACCCCCGAAACCTATGACGCCTCAGCATCCCACAGCCGCCCTACTTTCCCTTCACTAAAATGCAATTCATTAGGGGAGGAAGGGAGAAAGGAACTGGACCTGGGATCGGCCAATGAGCACGCATCAGCCGACGTAAAAAATGTGAATATAAACGCCAAACAAAAAAGGAACGAGGATTATCATTAGGGTGCTGCTGTGGAGAGAAACTGGTTGCGAGAGGGTACGTTCGCGTATGACTCATCAGGAGCGACCCGTGCGTTAGAGACGAGTGGCACAACAAGTCAGTGGTTCAACCGACAGCTCGTTTTAAATTGCGTCTGTCGAAAATTTGGCTGAAAAGGCTGGGGTTTTCCGTGGACGCAATTATGTTAACTACCTTTCATAATTTGAATTAGCAGCGACTTTTCTAATTCCCTTACGCATTTGAAAAGGTTGTTGCAGAAAGAATAAATAGAGCTGAATTTTCGTCTACACAAAGTGATTAAACAAAAGCTCGATAACATCCAGCTGATGGAAAGATACTAGTAGTTTTCGTAGCGGAAGTCATTAGGGGAGACGCCCGACGGCTGGGGTCAGGTACCCCCATGAATGGTGGGCTGACAGTTAAGAGAGGGATAACTAAGAAAACAGAGGAAGGATGGAGAGAAACCCAGCGTAACCCCACGTAAAGCTCTCAGAGCTCCGCAATATTTACGGGCAATCTGACGGGCTAAGCTCCACTCTTGAAGTCTCTCCACATGGCACCCAAATACGGATTTCAATTCCATTGAAAATTATCAACCACTAACGGGATTTGAACTCAGGCCTTTGGATTTAAAATACGGTACTTAACCCACCACACCAATCCGATCTTATATTAGAGATAAGCTGGCGAGAGGGAAGATTTAGTAAAATTGTATGAGGGCACCAGCGAAACAAAAGAAAATAGAAAAAATAAGACGTAGAATTTGCCGTGAGAAGAACTCCACCTGGGCCGGAAATCGAACCACACACTTTTGTCTTGACGAACCAATGTGCGGACCTTCGGGATAGATGTTAAGCCCCAACAATCGAGCAAGGGTCGCACTTGTAAGGAAATTTGGACTTCCACGAGGCCACAAACCACGAGGATAAATCCTGTAATATCAATTATATCGTGATTGGCAACGTATGAAGACATTTAATTTATGCCAGTGCCGGCGGTGAAAATACATAGAAATTGTCGTGGTAAAAACTCAATCTGGATCGGAAATTGATCCATGGGCCTTTGGCCTTGGCTTGAACATCAAGTTCCATTTAGTTCTTCTAAAAATTAACTGGTGAATCAGGAACCATGGTTTCGTGGTGGTCTGCGCGTAGGCCCGTTACATCAAAGGTCCGCGGTTCGACTTCCGATCCAGGTGGAATATTTCCCGCGGAATTTCTACTTATTATCATCAAAGGTATCGGCAGGAGTGAAAAATTTTCAGCATTAATAATAATACGTCGATGTCTATTATATTACGAAATTTATGGATTTAAATATATAAAACAGCTCCTTGTTTGCTAATTTAGCTTATACTACTACTTCATACTAAAAGAAGTCCCCGCTTTTGTTTAGTTGCAAAAGGTATTATGAATTGAAGTTCGATTGATTGAAGATGTTCGTTGTAAAATTCACAAGTGGAAAGGTTTCTTTTCCTAGGCCAGCAATTTTCATCAAGAGTATTTGAAGGCGAATCACATCTTTGAGCGTTATTCATGGGTGAGGGGATAGCAATGCCCACCCGAGTGAGAAATCCACGCACCACAACAGGTTGGATAGAAATAATCACCATTTCCCTCTTAACAATATATTCCAAAGGGAGGTTCCCAAAATTATCCGCTAGGATACCAGTTGGTGACAATTTGGTCAGCTGTTGGGTTCACTGTTACTGCGGTTCTGACTGAGAATCGTCAGCGTAATAAAATTTCTGCTAGCTGCAGCTGCTCAATTCTATCAAAGAAAAAAATATGTCGCGTGCATTGCAGCAAATATGCTTACTCTACGGAATTAAATTTCTCCATTGAAGGCCTCATTAGAGTTCACGAACGCCGTGAAATAACACTTTGGAGATGAAATTGGTGAAACAAAGCTATCAAAAGAGACTGGATGCAATTAAATGAGACCACTATGCAGTTGTACATAAGGATCACATTAACATCAACCCTCCCCATGGACCTTGATGTGGAGGAAGGCCTCCAGGCCGTGTCCTTACACCTGGACTGACGCACACCCTAAGAAATTGACTCGCAGGGGCATTAATAACTGCTCATGGTATGGGCCGCGTATGCCGGACACGTCAAATGATAGGTTATAGAAGAAAGGTAGCCGACGCTATTACGTCGCGATGAAAACTCAATAGGGAAAGGTTGTATGAAGCCCACTCAACTATCTATCTCCCAAGATAAGTTGATCAATGAAAGAAATTCAATCCAAGTAAATACGGGACTTGACCTACGAGATAAAAATTGAATTGGGAGGGGGAATGTAAATTATACATGTAAATATTTCATTAGTAACATTTGATTACACTATGAAAATGTTTTATATCAAGAAGAGATTTGTACATCCATTCTGTTAGAAGTAACTTTTATTATCAACGACGAGGAGTTCACATTCCACCAGTTTTACGTTTGGGGAACGTAAATCTCTCCTTTGTGGACTCACTCAGGTTCCTGGGCTTGCCGTTTGACTGTAAACTGAATTGGCGAGAGCATATCAGAACTCTGAAGGCGAAATGTTATCAAGCCCTAAATATTTTAAAATGTTTACAATATTCGACTTGGGGCGCAGACCACTCCATGATGTTTCTATTGTATCGCTCATTAGTCCGCTCCAAATTAGACTACGGCTCCGTAGTTTACTCTTCAGGTCGAGAAAGCTATTTAAAACCTCTGAACACGGTACACAACACCGGACTTCGAATAGCCATTGATGCTTTTCCGACATCTCCTGTTCTGAGTATTTATTCAGTCGCGGGGGAGCCTCCACTGGCAACACGCAGGAAAATATTGATGTGCAATTATGTTGCGAAGATTTTATCTATGAAAACACATCCTTGTTTTAATATAGTTTTTTAACCTCGGTTTTTAGACATTTTTTATAGAAAGACAAGAGCCACCAGGCCTCTTAAGTATTCGGTTTAAAGAAACTTTGAAGGAGATGGGTCTCACCGTCCCGGTTATATATCCCGTGAGTTACACTAACTTTTCGCCATGGACAAAGGTGTTACCTAATGTAGACCTCCGGTTAGCCCGGAACCAGAAATGTTTCACCACTGCACTGGAATATCAACAGGCATTCAGGGAGACTCTAGCCGCCCATCCTGACTTCGTCCCTAAGTATACGGACGGCTCCAAGTCAGAGACAGCCTGCGCGGCTGCAGTGTTTTCAACCCATATCGGAATCCATAAGAAACGGCTTAATCCATTATGCAGTGTCTTCACAGCAGAACTCTTTTCTATCAAGATGGACTTGCAGAATATCAGGAGGAAAGAGGTTCCTTTCTATTCTGCTCTGATTCATTGAGCGCACTGGAAGCAATAGTTGACTCTCGCACGTCACATCCCACAGTCCAAAAAATACACACACTCCTTACATCCCTGAAGGATAAGGGAGTAAAAGTCACATTTCTGTGGATCCCTGGACACGTGGGCATTAACGGTAACGAGAAAGCTGACCAGGCAGCAAAAGAGGCACTGGGAAACACTGATCCCGTCAATAATTTAGTCTTTGCGGAGGATCTGAAGGCTGCGCTGCGAAGGGTTGCCGTGCAACAGTGGGGAGAATATTGGAGGAACACTAAACATAACAAACTGCGCGAGATAAAACCTGACGTTTATAAGTGGTCCTCCTCTATATGGACTTCACGGAGGGAAGAAGTTGTCATTGCTCGTCTAAGAATTGGCCATTGCTCTATAACACACTCTTACCTCTTCACAGAACATAAGGTAATGCCCCGCTGTGAAGAGTGCAACTCACCCCTAAGCGTAAGACACATTCTAACAGAGTGTGTTAAATACAGAGACGCGCGCGAAAATCTGGATATCAGAAGAAACTTACAGAAAATACTTGGAGATGACCCCGAAATTCTAGGCTGTGTATTAGGGTTTTTAAAAGAAATAAATCTTTTCAATGCGATATAAAGCACTTATACACATACATTTATTATTTAGTTATTTACTTAAGCGATTACATTTAAATACCATTGAGAATATTTATTTTACAAGTTCCTGCTTAAGTACGGCAAAGTAATTAAGTACCTCAATTATACCTATGACGTGGTGCAAAATGACCTCAGCCGTCGACGCACTCAACAAAACCTAATCTACTACTATTATCAACGAAAGCCCATAGCCTTCTGTGAACACTTGGCAAATCGCATTAAATCATAGACAGTGAACTCCCATCCTGCTGAACAGATAAGAGATACAAACTCTTGGCGTAATAAGCCATTTACTCGCCCATCAATAAAACTTTAAATAGAATTCATACCTTAACCTTTCAATCAGATTATAAAAAAAATCACGAGATTGTCATACAATATTTAACTTAACCGCAGACAGCTCAAGGGCAGAAACATCAAATGAAATGTCATATTACGACAATTTTCGAGGAAATCAATTTAATATTAACCAATCCTAAAACAAAAAAATTAACCAAATTTTTTCCAAACAGAAATACGTACATTGTTTTAAAGAAGAGATTCCACAAAGAAGGCCCCCGACCTTCAAGGTGGAATCTTTCAGCAGGGTTATCCTGAACCCTGGCGAACGTAAGGGTTACCCTCTCTCAATATATGATATATGCATGTTTCCGAAGAAAACAAGCAGAAACGCAGAAGGTGCGAGATGGAAGCTAAGGCAGGATAATCCCCAGCCGAAGAACCAGGGGAGGGGGTCTGCGAATCATTTTCCCCCCATAAAAATAAAATATATCTAAGAACGAATGTAAAAATTTAGTAAAAAAGACTTTTCTGGTGTTACCTTTTCGTATTCTACATCATCTCTACCACGGTTCCGAAGTAACTTCTTCCGTTAACGTCTCCACGTCGATTTCTCCATCTTCGTACGACAGGTATCAAGCGTAGCATTCTTGCACTTGCCGTGTAAATCCGTAATAATGATTCGAATGTCCCACGCTGGGCGCTTCTTTACCACTTCTGAAAGAAAAGTAAGGGAAATATTTAGCGTACAATTATTTTAAATAACATACATACATAGGTATCCATAACGCCATTCCTTTTCAAGGCAGGCACAGTCAAAGTGCTTAGGTATTACTCTTAGGCCTAAACATTTCGGCCTACTCTGATTAAAAAGTATTTTCTTAAATTATACCAACCTAATCCTTGCGTGCCTATTTTATTCGTATTACATTCATGCGTAATTTCATACGCGCTCTCCTCTCAAAATATTCCTACTCTCAAGAGTCTCTTCAATCACATTCACCTTGATTCATATACAGGTTCTCTTAAACTTAAATCACTAAAATACAGTTAATGCAATGAATACAACAAAATACACATGTTTAGGCTCAAAAAAACCTAGCCTTGATTGTGGTCTCTATTTTATTGAGATCAGGATATCGAGAACTGGCAGCTAGCTGGCTCGAAATGTCCTCTGGATATCGTATTTCCTTCCAAAGTTTCTTCAGCCCAGGGAGGCGCAAAAAAACGGAAAAAAGAGACAACTAGGACCAATTTGTGAAAAATGAGTCTTACAGCGGCTTATCGTTAAAAGGTGATCAAAAGCGAGAAAGTGAGACACTCTGAGGCCTACCGTAGTTGCTTGGATATCGGTTTCAAAGCGGCAATATAAAAATGCACTCTCTCTTTTGAGAATTTTATTACGATTCTACATTACTCAAGACACACCAGTGGTAATTAATTAAATCTGAACGGATGACTCCAGGCAAACAATAATTCATGGTTTTTAACAATCGAAAACGATATGAAAACAGCGACGAATTAAAGTATATCTACCAGTATGAAGACTGGTTTATGACGTTTTCCCGGTGAATGCTGTCAGTGAAGACGGTTCGGGTTCTCATCCGGATCAAACTGCATTCATGCCGACGTTTTTATGTGCGAGTCAACCATCGCCATCAAGGCTGAAGGTGATTCATATTCAGCCCTGAAGACGATTGACAACTCATACATCGAAACGTCGGCAGAAACGCAGAGTTTGACCCGATGGAGATCCCGAACAGTTTTCACTAACTATTTATCAATTTCAAAACAGTTTTGAAACACTTAACATTTTATGACCATGAGGTATTAATTTTAAAATTCTGGGGATTGTTAATTTACAAGTCAAAAAAAGGCGGCAAAATTTGCGGATAAAACCGGGTAACTTCCCGATACAGCATTGCAGGATGAATATTCCCACACTGCGAACACGCATCCAAGAAAAAAAGTCAACTGATATAAATTGGTGGCTAAGCTGAGCATTGATATGCATATGTAAAATGAAATACAAATCGAACCACGAGACATCATTCGAAAAATTTATTTACCAGTCCCGAGTACTAGGGCACTGAGAAGAGGAATGTTTTTCACCGGATTACAGGCAGACAATTTCCAAGAATTACCGGAAGGCTCTCTGCCGCATTCCGTTCTTTATTAACAGAAGAAACGCCGTGACCATTCTTTCTGGAGTCCCTCGCGCTAATTACTTACTAGGAACGCCAAAAAAATAAAAGATCAACAATATGGACGAATGGACGCAAACAAGACTCAGCAAACAAAGCCTAACAAGTTTACGCACCACTTGCTCCTCACTCTCCCACCCTTTTCTGGTCGAATAATTAAGCCGGATTCGAAAATGTAACAGCGAGAAAGAGGAAAATACACAAGACGCGAATTAACTCAAATCACTTAGCCAAACAAACCCCTTTTTTATAAATGAAAACAAACAGACGACAGGGAGAAAAAGATAAAGGGTGGGAAAGAGGATACAGTCGCCACTTACGCACAGCCCCAAAAACACCAAACACAAGGGGGTAGGGTGTTGGGAACAAATTCGAGGAAAACACTGACCCACAGCCATTAACCTTAAGAAGCATTTAATTTCCATTAAATACCGACACGTCGCGTCGCCTCCTTCCCTTAGCCTTAAAAAAAAGGATCTTTTAATCCTCCAAAGTCTGGTGATAAAAAAACCTCGATCTAATTAATCAAGGGCGAGTATTTAAGAAAGCTCCTAACAAATGAACTCCGCCCCCCTCCCCCTCTGCGGCTTCTCAAGTTACACACCTCCTGCCCTCCGCAACCCCTCACGTTTCGAAGAACGAGACTTAATGAGAAGAACAATCCTTAACAAAATTCGTTCCCTCTCCTTTCCCTTACCATGCCCATTCCACCACTTCTACCTTCCGTAATTTATTTAAATAAAGAAATTAGTCTACATACAGAAATATTGCTAGTTTACAGTGCACTCTTAACAAAAAATATGAGACGCGCACATATAACATACTACAGAAGATAAAAAACAACTCCAGCAACGTGAAAGAAAGACAGGTTGGTACATATTATAAGAAGTAGATAGGATATGGACAAGTTGGTAAACTGTTTTGAGATTATAAGAAAAACATTATTATCAACAACGTGTGACTTTAATTGAGGGGAGGGATGGAAGAAGAGTGAGATTCAGAGAGAAAGAGTGAAGTTATCATTTAGGAGCGAGAATGAGGATTAATGAGTTTGTTGGGGTTTGACGTGACGGTACTCTGAGATGAATGAGATTAAGAAGATTGGAGCAGCCAATGCAAAAATTGAGGGAGTTATAAATGAGTTTAGGGCTGGTTTTAAGTCTATGACGTGAGGGATTAATAGAGAATGGTAACCATGTGGGCACATTGCAGGAATGGAGAACCATGAATTTCATCATTTATAGTTAAGAAATGTAAGATGCTTTGTTTTGGCGAGATTAGTGGGAGCTAATATAGACCAATACCACTCGATAAAACACTGAACTACGTATTTTCCAATGTTATTTTACTTCGATTACTATACCTCACACTACGAATCATGAATTATAAAGCATTTTGAGTATGCTTACGTTCATATGATCAAGGAATACGTTCAAATTGATCCATAATCCATTGAACCATTGATCATATAATTGACTCATGATTTTTATTGATAATTTTTACATGCCTATATTTTGATCATATAAACTAAACATCATTCATTCCCTTACACTGGCTGTAGCAACACCATTGTGAGAATTAAAAGAGATCCCATATGTATTTCGAGGAAATGCATCAGCAAACCGTTAAAACCGAATCACCATCCTCAACTCCAAATGCCTTCATTCAAGACCGAAAATTAATTTGGAACGGTAAACGGTCATTTTATCTTCTCCGCTATGTTACTTATTTGTAGACGCTTACAATTAGCCACGAAGTTCCCCATCAGTTTATTTGGCCAAAGGACAGAGCCAATTACATATTAGGGCATACTGGAGATATTTTCAACTGGTTAGAGGTATACATGGCTATTCCTAGCGTGCTTGGATGTAGTTAATGTGTGGTAGTTGATAATAAAATAAAGGCTATGGGTCAATCGTACGAAATAAGTATCCAAGACCGAGACAGCCGCACGCAAAGGACAGTATACTTAATTATTATCAATTAGAAGCTAAAGAACCTGGTTTATTCTAAAGGCCTGTTCACACTATGCATGTACTCACACAAGTAGATGGGTGAGCACTTTTGAGAACACATAGGATTACCTACTCGGAATAAGAGGAGGGGCTATATCATGAAAATATATTCACGTAAGTTGACGTGAATACACAACGTTATTTTGAAGGAATTTATTTTTCACGAATCTGCTTGGACAAGCGCATGCTATGAGTAAACAAGCCTTAAGAGGGTGTGTATCGCACGATGAGCGAATATTAATACTCGAACTTGGGCACTACTTAAGTGTGTTAAGGCAGAGGAACATCCGCTAACGGTCGAACCCTCGTGGGCAAAGTTCCACGACTTGAGTCATTGATCAGATGAGGATGACGCGTGTTGACTGTGTGATGACCACTATTTAAGGACAACACAAGCTGCCTTAAGATATAAAAAATTCCCAAAATACAGAAAATTGCACGAACTAACTTGAACAGCTGCAAGAAGATTACATCCAGTCAGTAATGAAACAACGCTTTACTACTATTTAGCGTGCAACGATCCAATATCACCTCAATTGTATCATTACATTTAGGAAACATTTCTATTACCTTTACGAATTAAAGTGGCAAGAAATGTTCAATTGATGCAGTGAAAGAGAATTTCATGTTCACTTTGGTGAAAGATACGACAGACTGCCATTGATTCTATGTTAATACTTTAATAAAAACGATAGCTTAAAAAGGCTACATTAGGCAACTATTCGCTGAAACCATGGCCGGAAGTAAATTACGAGAGTGAAAAAATACCAATCTATCGTTTTTATTAAAGTGACTTATTGTTAGTTCCACAAATTTAGGTCTGAATTAGTCTCTTCTATGCTGATAGTTAACACAAAAATTATTTTTCGAAGATTATTTATTAGAAATACGAATCGGTTACTAGACAAGCAATTGAAAAAATGTATGCGCAAGAGAAACTGTTCCCACCATATTCTAGGCAACGAGAAAAAATTGATAATATTTCTTCCTACCACTCCCTGCATCTATCCCATCTCGTCAAGTCACACCAACTCCCATTGACCTCAAACTTCTTCACACCACACACACGCCCTTTTAATAAACCCGTACTTTGTCTTCGGAGGAGGAAGCTAACCCTCCACTCCCACTCCACATCTCTCGAGAGAAAAGACGAAGAGAAAGAAAAATAAAAACGAAGAAAAATTAAAAGAAACTTTGCCTCACCCCAATTCAACCTTTTTTTTTAAATTCCCTCCTCCCAGACACCACCAACACCCCGCTCATTTACCGGGGAAGTGTAACCGCGTCTCGCAGTACAAACGATGCTGCAAAGGTTTCTCCGAGTTTTGGGTAGGGCGGGAGCGGCATTGGGCCTTGGTAATTAAAAGCAGTTGCGGAGACGGGGGCGGGTTGAAGCGGTCGGGAGTGGGAAGGGAGCGGAAAGGGAGGAATCAGCGGGAGAAGGTGGAGGAGGGCGGTGTCGGGTGTATAAGCAGGGGAGAGGGGAATTCCTTGGCCGGAACGGGGGAAAGCGGCTTGAGAAACAGGGGGAGAATCTTTTAAGCGGTGATGAGATCCTGTAATTACTCAGGGTTGGAGGGGGAAGGGGTCTTAATGCTGAGAGGCGGCTATGGTCGTCGCGGAGATGGTGCGTCGCTAGGGGGGTGGGAAGTTAGTAAGGCAAAGCTTCTCGGATGTTTGAGTGGGGTGTGGGAGCACAAGGGAAGTGAGGGCACGGAAAAAAGGAAGAGACAGAGGAAAGGATTTAATAAACAAGTCTATTAACCCCTGGAGGAAGAGTTGAAGCTCTCTGTGTACACGAGCAAACATTATTTTCCCCAGCCCCCCACTCCCAATTCTCTCCCCCCCCCTCTTCCTCTCCCATCCCCTGAAATTTGCCCCTTTCACACACCCCTTTATTCCTCTTCTCCGAGTATCTACTCGTTCCATGCCCCCTTGTCAGCCAACACGCCTCTATTCCCTTTTTATTACTTCTCTCCTGCTCTAACTAGTTTCCTACGATCTAAGAAAATTTTGACGAGTATAGATAGAACTACTATGTTATGTGTTTCGGGAGAATTAAGATCCACGCTGAAATTCTATTCGGCTTATTAGACCATTGAATTTGTGTTAAGTAAACGAAACAGCTCATTAAGTAATTATTAATGAAAAGTCATAAATCTGTTTAGGCTATGCATATGGAGAAATAAGGAAAAGATGAATTTAAGAGTTATTAAATATCCGCCATTAGAAAGGAATAATGTTTTAGAATAGAATCGCAACGTGTAACACCCAAAAAGTACTTTGATATTTTTAATAAAGGAAACCATTAGTACATTACATATTCAAAAATGAAATCTTTTGCTCGTCAAATAATTCTTCCAGGCCTTTGATTGCAATTAAGAACAATATTTCATACATACTAAGAACATTGAACACGGTGAAAATCAGAATACTACAGGATAATAGAGATAACAATCGCACACACACAATAACACACGCTCTATGAATAACAGAAATGAAAAATTTAACCGGAAGTGAGAATGTAATAAATAAAAAAAAGGAAATAAAACTAAGAATGCAAAACCTCTAAAAAGATTAAATGTAATATGAGATATTTATAATTGCTAGGTTTATGTAATTTCAAAATTAGTGACTAGCACGGTCATAACGGGAATGCAGCTTCTAAGTTCCGTTATATAAAAATAAAAACTATTTAAATATTTAATTTTTAATCTCTGAATTACTAAGTACCGATGAGAAATAGTCAGTTTGTTCAATAGTCGGTAGGCATATTTAGCATTTGAAATTCGAAAAAGACATTATAATTTGAGTCTATATTCTAACAGTTTTATGGGAGCATGCACATACACAGGACTAAGACGTAGAACAATTATCAGTGCTAAACATTTATAAAACTGAATGTACAAAGAAGTGTCAAAAGCGGGAATTATTCTATTTCAATTAATGATCAGTTGTTTGAGGTTAAAGAAAATACGTCCGATAACATTGTGCTAATTTATACTAATGATTCATCAAAGTGACTACCGCAATAGAGTGATATACACCTGATTTGAAGTTGAGTCCCTTTTCTGTGGCAACACATGCTTTCTCTGAAAGATCTGGTATTCAGATAATCACTCAGCTTAGGTTGATCTCTATGGATCTGAACGGGAACCCAGTACCTTTCGGCCGAAAGGCAATCGCTCAGTAGATTGTCACTCTACACCACCTGAACGATGCGCTGGTAGGTAGTTGGCATATTCTTTTACAAACTAAACCTAGAAAGGACAATCCCTAACAATTATTTGCAGTAACCGAGGCATTGAAACATTCAGTTAGCAACAAACAAACGCCCATGAATAACCTCTCTAATGCTGAAGCACGTAGTTTGCTGATATTTGTCATCAGCACGTCAAAACCTAGGAAAAACTAATTGAATATCTTGGGAGTCGTGTAGCTCTTGCAATACCCTTTCACTGATTGTGACTGCAAGAAACCATAGCGAGGATAGAGAAAATGGTAATTATTTTTATTTAACATCATCACGAAGTCGCCGCACACTTGCTCCAGTCATTTTTCGTTATAGTAGCCTGAAGATGTTCAATTCTCACTGTTTCCCACAAATTGCTTTGGTGGTGACAAAAAGAGCAGAAAAAATGGCAATTCTTTAAACATCCCCAATAAAATGAAGTAGGGGACCAGTAAGGGATAGATTTTCAAACGCAAAAAAACAACCGTTCAGACGACGGCGTAACGTCTCAATATGTCCCCTTTATTACCGCACTGCACGCCCCTCAATCTCTTGTTCTTGTCCTCCCAGTGCCCTCCTCCTCGTAATTTATCCACTTCCTCCCTCCAGAGGAGGAGGTCTGCTCTGAGGGGCCGAGAAAATTTCATCATTAATTAAGGCTAATATCCCACTCGGGCGATGAAGAGCTGGTGAAACTGGCTCACTTAAGTCTCTCTAAGCCTTCCCTCTCAGTGCCATAACATCTCACCCTTCCTCCCCCTCTCCACTTCTTGAGAGTCCGCGCCTTCTCTCTCTCTCTCCTTACCCCTTCTCCCTCCACCCCCACGCCCTTCCCTCCCCTCCTTATTTTTTTTGAGCGAGGCCAGTAATTGCCGTCACACCCCCTTGACGCGATTCTCAAGCCATCTCCCCCCCCTCCCTTTCTCATCTCTTTCCCTTCACAATCCCTACCTCCCATTACCATGGCAACCCCGGCACCCCTTGCCCATTATTCATTTCCATCCCACCCTCTCGCGGCGAAGCTCTTTCTTTTGTTTTCCTCTTTTTTTATACATCGCTAATTCCCTTTCTCTCTCTCTCTCTCCCTTCCCTTGTTTCACACCCGCACCAACTTCCCCCTTCATCAGCTCCCAAAGGGGTGTAATGCTACCCTTTTTTCGCCCTCGTTTCCTCCCTCGACGATCGCCTCCTCCGACCACGTTATACTCCTTGAACCCAACCCCATACTCCTTTTTTTAAGCTCCCCAAAGAAAATGTCTTCTTCTCCCACTACTAGTTCCACGTCTCTCTCTCTCCCTTCTCCTTCCCCGGTTAGTTCGCCCTCCTACCGGCACCCCTTCCTCTATTTCCCTGATCTCGTATTCATTAGTGATTAAAAGAGCCCATTAAGAGGCATCTCAGGGGCTCAAAGTCTCGGGACTCTGCAACCCCTTCCTCCTCACCCTCGAAGCTATTAAACTCTCTCTCTCCCGTCCTCTCGCACCCCTTTCTCTCTGCCCCAATCAACATGGCAGAAGCGGAGCAGCAACAGGTTGTCCCCCCCTCGCTAAAATTCCCCGCTACCCCGGTTTCACACCTACCTACTTACCTACCACTCTTTCCGCAACCTCTACTCTCCATTTACCTCTCTCTTTCCCCGCACAGTAATTAAAAGGGTGAGACCAAAAGAGAAAGTGCCTTTTTTAAGCCTCTCCACACAAGGCCCGGCTCAAAAATTTGTTTTGCCATCAAAAGAATATACCTTTTTAACTACCATGCACACTGCGAGAAAAGATAATTTCCCTACTATTAGTCAAATAAAAATTAAAGTTTGCTAAATTTTGCGATCTTCATTTACGATCTAATATCATCCTCTCTTTATCCAGAAAATTCACTACATTAACTACAAACTGGGCTTAATTTCTTCTTCAGACATACTACAGACTTATCAATAACTAATCCATGGTGCCATACGTGTGCAACAATATCCTTAGTATTAAATAATTAACCAGTTGTGATATTTATATGATGAATTAATCTAGGGGTACAAAAATGTACCAAGTGTATACGAGTATACGAGCGCCAACTTTTGACAAATCCAGCAAATAGCTTCACCTTTCCGGGAGATATTCAGTTTTTTCGGCAGTTTATTCTATCCATAAACTTCTTATATCTCGGTCACAATTATATATTCTCAGAGTTTCTAATCCGTCCACTGTGTCTCCCAACACATCGTGTCGAAGACGCTATTACGTTCCAGCGTAAAAACATTTCAAATCCAGGCGTTTTTATTTGGTGTCTAACAGCTACGACCTCATTTCTTCGTACTCCTTAACATTCACACCTCTATGTAATTAAAAAGCCGACACCAACAGGCAAAGGTCCCCCCCCTTCAACCACATCACACAAGACCTTGCCCATCAATTTGATTCGCCGTCAAAATTTCTCCTTTAAATCCTATGCATTAATCTAGAGGAGTGCCGCAAATAATGATACAATATAAAGAAAGACAAGCGACTGTCAGTTTTATTTCCCTATCTGTACTTTTATTGATGTCATATTCGCTGGAAGTCTAAGGGATTCATTCTTCCACTCCTATTCCTTCACACATGCCTATTTGAGTTAGTAATGATGAGTATACGTAAGATATTATCCAGATTAGACAATAAACCTTGATAGTCAATAACTGGGTTTTACTAGTGGCCATTTTCTGGATTAAATATTGCACACGCTATGAATGCTTCAAATTTAAAATCCTCCACGATAACATCCCAGTCAGAACAATACTAAGCACGACAAGCAGCTACTCCCTCGATTCCATAGCTGTAATGCATGCTTCATGTATAATGGCTTTTTCTCCAAAATTAAACTACATTTTTTGTTGAAAAAAAGCTTAATAATATTGTAATTTTCTAGCCTAATCTAGTAGCTTCAAAACACACTAAAAGGCATTTAATACTTTTAAATAATTACAGCAATATGCATTAATGTGCAGTCCGCAATTCAGCACTTAAACAGAGCAGCTTTTTTCCATATACTTCTTATACGCAGGCCTTAATTATATATTATATCAGTTCTAATACCGTTTTATTATCTCCCCATGGCACATGTTTAAATCTACCAACTTTTCCTTTTCCAAATGCCTTGTTTCTGAATCAAAGTGTGTAACATCTTTAGGAATGACTTCTTACTTGTACGTCATTAATTCCAAACTAAACAGACTCCAAGCTCACGTTCTTATCTCCTTACGCTACATAAAATTCTGTTTTACCTTCTGTTCTTTTTGAGGATAACAATATTTTCGATTAAATCTTGATGTAATATCTCAATAAATACTTTACTTGAAATCACCTACGCAAAACTCGAGAGGCTTAACTATAATTTAAGTGCTTTTATCTCGGCGAATCGCTATCATAGGCAATACCAACCAACCTAGAACAGACATTGGCGAGAATTGGGGCCAATTTTTTCTCACCCGCTGAGAGAAAAATTGAAATACATCATCAAAGAGTATTACAAAACAATTTTTTACTTTGTATTTAGACCCCTCCAAGGTTCATCACTAAAGTAGAATCCTCGCCTTTTATTCATAATGATGTAATTACCGCCATTCCTGTGGCTGATTAACATAATTTTTCTCACTTATATTTCTATTCACGTCATTTAAATACCTATCACACGTACATTTTACAACAGCCATTTCTGGAGTATAACTTCGATATGACAATACTACTTGGGGCTAAGTCATTAGTAATTTTGGTAATAACTCTCTAGGCTTATTTAGGAGTCTATATTCGACTAGAATTTAAAGAGTATGGTTTAAAAAGCTGATCTTATTTTAAAGTTAATACTTCAATACAACTCGAAAGTCAGTTCCTAATTAGCAGTAATTTATTCTTTCTATAAAGATACTTCTCATGTCCCTGTCACAATTACATGTTCTACCGGTTTCCTAACCGCCTCCTTATCTGATATTTCCTAACCGCTATCCTATCCTAATATTTGACGTCGAAATCTAGCGTCTCTCTTTGGACCACATTCTCAAGTGCCATGTTTCCTAACCAAAGAGTGCCTTACTTAACACAAAGGTTTCCATATGGCAAGCCATTGCTTTCAAAAATCTCCAAGCGCGTACACCATTTCCCTTCAAAGCTTAATGGACACTGCCTTTGCTGCGCTCCTTCCTGTTTCAGGTGTATTGCTAATTGCTAGGAGGCAAAACGAGAAAGTTAATTGAGCACAGTTTTTTACATTATGAACTAATGTAACTAACACCTGTACTTTCCCCCATTGTATTCCCAGATTCATGCCGCCATTCAGTGTGCGACATTATTGGCTTATAGTGCTTGAAAAATGGATTAAAAGATTTTTGGAGGCCTAATATTTTATCGGAAATTATTGTAGCATGGCCACAGCGTCATAGCTAACTTTTCCTTCGCTGAAGAATAATTCCTTATATTTACAATAATTAAAACACCGTCCTATTTTCCTTCAAGAATGAGGTGAATCGCGTTAGTGAGACTTGACATCCTTCTCCGATCCCAAGTTTATTTCTTCCGATTTTGATTTGCCAGCTGTTGTGGCTGAGTTCTCATTTGACTCAGTCCATGGGGAAATTTATTAAAATGTTTCAGGCATGTATGCTTTTCTTCTTTTCCAAAACGTAGATTGACACCCAGTGGACAGCGTTCATGTATATATATACGTTCATGTATATATTTTCTATCAAAGTGCCATATTCACAATTGCTTCTCTTCTCGTACTTTCTCGACTATTACTATACAAATCACCTTGTATAAAAACTGCCAACTAAAAATGAGAAAAAATATATTTTTTGAAAAAGTTTATGTAGGTGTATTGTCTCTTTAGACCTAGAAAAAAAACCTTGGAAGACAGCTGATATAACGAAAATGCTCACTCACATGCTGAAATTTCGAACTCAGTGATAATAAGTCATTCAGCAATTTATCTCAAGCCTTCATAGAAAGCTGGATGTATCTTCAAAGAAACAGGCAAATAAATGATTTTGCAGTGAAATATGAGCATAAAATAAGAATTTTTTCAATTTAAAATTATAACACTTCAATAGAAATAACAAGTTAGATTATATCTTCAAATACGCCTAAGCTATTTTTATTACGTTATTCATTTATCCTCAAATGAGTCCATAATAAAGCACCAAATCGAAATGTATTTCTATAACTACCGCTTTTGGAAACAAAATCCGTCGCTCTACTAAACCGAAATCTGGAGCATCACGAAACTCTAAGGTCATGTTCATGACTGACACTTTTCATAGAGTTATCAACTGGATGAACGTTCCCAAGAATTCGAGAACATGTAAATGCCAGAGTTAAAATGTAAGGCAATTTTCATTAGCCATGAGTAAAACCGATGAAATGAAAGCCATAGTCAATTAATTTACTCTGTCATTCATGGCATATTAATGAGCTATAAAGTATAGTCGGCATTAACGAGAAAACTCAAGTAATGAAGATGCTAGGATGGAACTGTAATAAAACTATATGGATGGAACTGTAATAAAACTGAAACTGTGAAAATATTCACTTATTTCTAGGGCACTTCCAACATCCAAGTAAGATGCCCACCGTGTCGAAGTAGGCTATGTGATTGGTGAAGCTGAATATCTCAAATTAGAAAAATAGTAGATTGTACTATTAAAATATGGGGGAAAATGTATTGATTCGGTCGAGATTAATTTAAGTTCCAAAAACGATGTTCTCTCAAGATAAAAATTCAGTGAATAGACTGGGTGCTCTTATTCCCAAGTTTCTTTTTCATGATGTTCTGGTGTTAGAAGTTAATTTTTAGTAGTAATGTCATCCAAAACTATAGCAGTTCCAATCGAAAATTCATTTTCAATGTGAGAGGAAGTAATAAAGAAAGAAAAAAATATTTCCATCATTACAGAGACGTGGAATCAGGTAGAATTGTGTTGGTTGATGAAGCGAACGCGAAAAAAATACAGGAAACGGAATGAAAACTTTTATGGACTCCCGAAAAATATCATGAACTGAATATAATTGCGGACAATAGAAAAACTCTCATCAGTCTCCTGCTCGAGGATTTTTACATTTTTTTCGGTACACCCTTGATTACCGCGTAGAAATAAGAAAAAAAGGGTGACCACGATTATTTCTTATGTGCCTCACAATCGGAATCTCTGTCGTTAGCTATATCGTCATTATTAGACAGCCACATAATTCCTGCCCGCCATGCACTGCTTCCTTTTTCACCTGAAAAACCACTCCTTTTTGATGCCCACCGATGTCAAAACGCTTCCAGTGAAACGTAATGATACCGGCAGCGATGTTGACAAAAAAGCGTGACACAGGCAGAAGCGAAAGTTGGATTTCTTACCCATCAGATTCTCTACCGATAGGAAGAGGTAAATTCCTAAGAATGAAGATTGTTACGCTTTGACCATTGTCATCGACACCGAATAAGTACTTCTCTTTTTTTGAAAATTAAATACGTTTCGACCTAGCCCATTTAGCCCAGATGTTATGCACAATGCCAACAATTGTATAACAACTGGTATAATTACATGGATTTAGACTGATAGAGAAGACAATTGAAATTCTTAAAATTTTAAATTGGTATAAAGCTATAACTTCAAGAAAATTGGATACGATAATTGTAAAGGATAGTGAATTTAAAGTCAAGACAAATTAGTAAGTAAGAAAACATTTACATTTGAATAAAAAGACATCTGGCAGATGATCGATCCCAGGGGACAGCAAATCGTGAGTGACTACGCATATCCACTGGTTCATTGAGAAATACATTATATCGCTCAATACACGCACAATGGATAAGAGCACTGAAATGCCTAGATGATGCCCTAAATTAACCATACACCATCTTAATTACGCCCGGGTTAAGGTTCGCAAAACACTTAGAAATTTAGCGAATGTACAGTAAAACTAAAGAGATGTACTCAAATCTATTGAATGAAAGTGTGTAAAGAATCTCGTAAAGAATAAAATGTCACGGTGTTGTTGACGGGGCAGAGGGAAATTATAAGTTATTTAAAAAAAATACAGGCACACACAATCGTACAGCACACGGGATGAGAGGAAATGTTGTTCTGTCATCATCCTCCGGCCATTATCGTCATCATACGATGTTTAAGTCCGTAACTACGGACTTCTTTCCGGAGTCTAAGAAGGCAGTCGAGGGAGGAATTATTCGGAGCGGAATGAAAAGGCAAAACGACTCTGGAATTAAGCCTAAGTCTCTCTCACGCAATCATTTCTGTCTCCAAGGAGACCCAACAACCAAACCACCCGACAGCGCTGCCACCGTCTTTCATAAGACTCCCCCGTACGTTCTTGGATACTATGGATCTATCGGATTGGGGCTCGGAATTTAAAGGGTGGAAGGTTTTAATGAGCTATAATGAAGGTATGGAAGGAAGTAGCAAACGAGCACAAAGGAAAAAAAGTACATAATAATCTTACGCAGGCGAAGACACTCATTCAAATAACAAAGAGTTGCGTAATAAGGTGCAGTGTTCACGATTATTTCCATCTAGTTAAGAAACAGAAAATCTCTTTCCGGGTGAAATAAGGAAATTTCCAATGCTATACAAAACAATGTTTTGGGTGGAATAAAATTGGCGAAACAAATAGAAATAATGAATGAAGGCAGTATTTTGTGAATAGTAGAAAGTACATAGGAAATAGTAGGCAACAGAGACAGTTTATTTACAATATATCCTTGTGAATGGTCAAAAAAAGTATAATCTTAACTAGCTAATCAAATTTAATGTGGCTACTGCGGCAAATAAGGCAATGGCAGTTCCTATCACACATTCATATTGTAAATACGTAATAATAATTGATTCAAATAACTTGGAAAACCTGTTCCCAAACTATAATCATAAAATCCATTAGCTATTGCTAAAACATATCTTTCATAACAGTCCTCATTATCGTTAAGGGAAGAAAATACTTTTCAGAGAATACTGCTATAGGTACAAAAAACTAGTCCGAAAACCCAGTAGCCCTGCGTTCAAGCCCCACCTTGGGCATCGGTGCCATGCTGACTACCGTGGTCCGGGCCCAATGAAAGCTACCTAGAGAACCAAGGAGTTGCACATTCGTATGCAAGGGAAATTTATAAAAACTAAATCAACCAGCATTATTCAAAGGATCGGATCCAAGCTCGATGAGTAAATGTTAAAAAATTTCCATTTCTTGCTTCACTTCTGAATGTCTAATTTGCCTTTTGTTCATTCGCTAAGATTCTTTTTGATAAAGGGAAGGCCAAAGCCGCTGAAGCTAAAATCAGACCCAAGCTAGCGACGCCAAATGAATTTTACGGCAGAAAATCACCAAACATTAATGCTTTTGGATTCTGTAAAAATAATTTTAGTCCGAATAGTTTTTATATCTAGCCTTGGAAATGATGGTAAATGTTTTTTTTTAACTTCCTGGTTGAATAAAATTTATTTATTACATGTAAATGAATTTGCCTCCCGACTTCATTTTACAAATCGCTTACCTACAGATTTCCAAATTTTTCAACCGTTGCTCATTGTGCGCACGAGCTGCACGAGAGGGCACTTTTGACTTAGGCTATGAGTACAGGCGGAATATTTCTTACCTTTCCACCGTAACCTTTCAGTTCTTGAACTTTCAGTTTACCCAACCCAATATTTCAAATTCCCAAAAGAGAAATATTTTTCAAAAGTTTTATCCTGCTTTTAGGGGTTCGGCTCCTCTTTGCGGCGTCGGGGCTCAGAACAAAAACGTGAAGTTCCATGAACTAGCGCAATATAACAAATAATTATTTAAAACTTTTTTTTTCAGGAATTGGAGCCAAATAAATATATAAAAGGACACAAACTAATCAACTTCCACCCGAAACCATAAATATATGATCACATTAGGCTTGAGCTTCACATGGATTCACACTGCACTAATAATTAGATTCGTCCCGAGGTTCATTCCCGTATGCAAAATCATTGAATCGTGAATTTCGAAAAGAATTGATTCTCGGACTTTTGAAAATTTTCAGGAGACCAATAGAACTGAATTTCTGTCAAACAATTTGAAGTAAGAGCGCAGATTATTTCTGAAACTCCTGCTGAAAGCTTTATGAAAATCAAGTATGAGCTCTTCTCGCTCATAAAACATGTCTATAAATATAGATGAGAAAAATTTCCATTTTCAAAAATTTCCGAGATGAGCTCTTTTCTAAATTCGTGATTAATTACAACACTATAAATTTCTGGCAAACATTAACCGTCAGATGATGTAGCGTTTTGTCTAGTACCTGCATGAGACTGTTTATCGCACGGCGTTAGCGTTACTAGTAGGAAAGCGTAGCCACATCAAATGTTACACCGAGAAATTGTTAAATCCGATTTAATAACTGGTTATTTCCGAATGAGACCAATGAAAAAGGATGAAAAAATATATCCTGGTTTAAAAGACAATTTTAACTTTATTATAACATAGCGCATATTTTATTTTAGGAATGGATTTAATATTTGACGCAACTGCCCTGAAAACGAGGCAAGAGCCGCATGAAACGTTGGCCGACATGGTGCCTTTAACCCGGTTGGAAATCAGAGAAGAATTACCGCATCAAGTTAGCCGGGAAAGCACCAGATATTACTTTTAAGGCATCACTATTAGAAATAGGAAGCGATTGAGCGAAGTCACGTACTGTGAGTTGAACCTCAAAAAAAGCACAGGAAAAATATGTTTTCCTAATTGTCCATTTTCTCCTACATGGAATAACTAACAATTAATCCTCATTAGGGAGGTTATAACAAGTTTTGGCTCAATATAAGGGTGAGAGGGCAGAAGATAGAGCAGGTCGAGCAGTTTACGTATCTGGGTAGCATCTTAGAGGAGAATGGGTTTAGTGGTAGGGACATCAGATGCAGAATTGCCGTGGCTAAAGAAGCATTCCCTAAAAGAAGGGAATTGATGAGGGGGGTCTGAGAAGAGACGTAAAGAAAAGGCTGGTGAAAACTCTGATATGGAGCGTGGCGCTCTATGGGTCGGAAACTTGGTCATAGCGAAGGGAGGATGTGCGTAGACTTGAGGCGTTTGAGATGTGGGTTTGGAGAAGGATGGAGAAGGTGAGCTGGATGGCGAGGAAGACGAACGAGGAGGTATTGATATGGTTGGAGAGGAGAGGAAGCTTGTGGCCGAGGTGCGGAGAAGGCAGAAGAGATGGATGTAGGAGGTTTTGAGAGGAGATGGCATGTTGAAGAGAGTGATAGAGGGGAGGAAACTGGGGAAGCGTGGAAGAGGAAGGAAGAGGATAGAAATTCTGCACGAAATAAGAGGAAGTAGAAGATATGAAGAATTGAAGAGGGATCTAATGGTGGGACATCCTTAGAAGGGAAAGCGAGACAATAAGTATGAAATTGGAATGCAGAATGGGGACTGTCCAAGAACCTACCAATCAGCTGGTAGAATACTTGAATGAAACTAAACGGCCGATGTAGCTTTGGAAGTTAATTCGGTCACTAAAAATGAAGGATGTGTATGTAGGCCTTCTCGAAGAGCTTCCTGAGGATTGAATGGGACTGCGTCCGAAGAAAAGAAAGGCTTAGCAACAAAAGCAACTCATCACTGTCACATAAACGGTATACGAGAAATGGAAATAAAAATTAAGTAAGGAACCGAACCAACTCGGTTCTAACGTTTGCTCAGCAAAGAGTGCCGCGTTTCAGTGGCGGCGCACCCGTGAAACAAATAAAAAATCAAAACGGAAGACTGCTGCGATAAAGGGATTATAAAAGTCCATATCTCATATTATTCTCCACGGTCCAGGCGTTGCCTCAAGATAGTGTGTGAGTGTACTGTGAGTGGCTGATTGGTTGGACGTCGCCTTGCTTGCATTATGAAAAGCCGAGGATAAAAGAAAGGGAGAGGCAAGGAGTGAATTCGAAGGAAAAGAAAGAGAAGAACAGAGAGGGAAGAAGAGAGTAAATGATACAGAATCCCAGAGGGAAAATATGAAAGGGATGGTTCTATTATTTCTCGCAAAGAAAGGACGATGATATACGGCATTAAGAACCGTTGGATTCAGGCGAGCATGTGACAATAGTATTCAAAAAGTCGCCTCCTCCGCATTCTCCACGGCGGATGAGAAAAGAAGGCAATAGATTGTGGCTACAGTGACACACTGGAACATTTTCGGAAATAATTGCGATTCGGTCTGCTTATTTCAATTAGAAGAGCTTTAAAAATTCCGAAAATTATGTGACTACTATATCATTATTTTGATGCAGAGCCTTTTCAAGGAAAATAAATCCGGTCCTTAAGTTGAACGCCAATAATTTACGTCTTGAGACTATAAACCATGGTTTTTTATTGTTAGAAACGGAATGTTTATCAAGGGATTGGATATTTAAATTCCTTTTCGCTTAAATTCTCGCTCAAAATAGCATTGGTGACGATGATGAAAACGTTTTTCGGCACGTCTAAGCGGATTGCCTTCCAATGAATAACGCCCTTCCGAAAATAGAGCGCACCCAGTACGTATTCAAACGAACGTATCAATAATTACAGATAATTTATGGCCACTTCCGTCGGATTCACATACTTATTCTTATTGAAATAAAACGCCTTGAGTTCAGTTTCATCCTCTTTTAAAAATAATATAGATTAAAAATAATGATTTATCGGGTTGGCGAAGAGCATGTAGGAGAACTAAACAATATTAAAACCCAATTTATTCTAAATTCACCAAATATTTCTATTTTTTATTTGAGAGACAGAGGGGAAGGTCGATAACAAGCAATTAGGAAATCAGCAAAACTGAAATTGTATTTTGTATTCCTTAACTGAAAAGAGATGGACAAGATGGGTAAAGGTTACATTCCTGGCAACAAATTCAGTGCCTCGGTCACATACGACATGCGGCGAAAAGATGAAAAAAAATCGTAAGCTTTAGAAACATATCTCAGAATAAATCAGAAAAAATTAAGCATTAAACGCTTGAATCAAAATACTTAGTAAACCTTTAGGATGTTCAAGTTCCATCCATTAGTTGGTTGGTGCACAACAGCCATTAGCAATAAAGCAAATATTGGGAAATGAAACTATTAAGGAATAGTTGAAATTACGCACTGTATTGTAACGGGATGAAGAAATCCGTAACAATAACAAAAAATGTCAGAAATAAATACTTTCGCATAAAAAAGATTTTGCGAATGACATTTAGACAACTTGAAGGCTCTTTCTCCCTACCAACTTTAATTGTTAAGCATGAACGCGATGATTACATTCGAATAAATCTCATCCAACAGCATTAATTCCACCAACATTCGTTTTAAGTTGCCTCTAAAAAAAATAAGAGAATCCAAATATGTTACCAGAGTTGATTGTCTAAGATAATTAACCTGCCTTATCACATCCGGCCAGAGTTTATTTGACACTGTGCACAAATATTTTCTCCAAGTGCATACGAAAATGTACGAGAAAAGGAAGAAAAACCAAAATTACCACTCAACATTATGCACAAATAATAAAATCAATTAAACCAAAATATTTTTAAATTGGTAAATAGGGCTGAAAATCAACTGAAAATTTGTTAAAGATTTCGTTTTTAATTTTAAGCTTCTTTTCTTGTTCTAAATAACTTATTCAGTCTTTTGCTTTCTTATCACCTGTCTTTCGTACAAGATTTATTTATTTTCATCTTTTCTTCATTCCGGAAACACATGAAGTTTAGTACCAATATCCTAAATGTAGTTTCAACCTGCATTATATCTTCCGTCATACCCATCCCTTCCATGTTTTTTTCAATTCCTTAGACCACCTGGTTGCTATTTTGACTCTTATAAACGTGATTAAAAACTCTTTTTGTTAGTCAACTATTGCCAATCCTCATTATGTGGCCGAAGAACCTAACTACCCTTTTCCTAATCGTATCTAACAAACCTACATGCGATGCAAAATATTCAAACAAATGATATGGTGCATGTAAACTCTTCTCGGGTTTATAACCGAATGTGTTTTCCGAGTCTGAAGACGTTTCGAAAAACACTTTCTTTTCGTCATCAGGGCATCGAAACGTCGGCAGACATGGAAAAACGTACCTTTTGATAAACCCAAGAAGAGTTGACATCCATTATTCGCCGGGAAAGCATTAAGTCTTTCATCAATTGATACAATATTAACAACAAAAAGCAAGACAAAAACCACTGTGGAAAAAAATTAAGGATTCGACTTCAATCCTTAACTAAAATACCAAAAACAGGAAAGCCCTCACACAAGAAAGGGGTGTTAAAAATCTGAAAAACCCTTCAGGCAGAGAGAAAAGAGTGGAACTGGAAATAAAGAGAAACGAGAGAAGGGGGAGGGCCCGATATCAGAACGGGTAAAGGGGGGGGGGACGAGACGCTACTGCGGGGTTGCGAGGGGTGGCCGGGGGCGGGTGAACGGATTCACTTAGGGGTGGGGGTGAGGATGGAGCAGGGGGGTGAGAGGTGGAAGCGCGTGGGAGGGTGTGACGCCCTAAGTGGGTGGAGAGATAAATAAGGAGCTGGATGAGAGGAAGAACAATGGGGGGCGTGGGGTGGGAGGAGGATGAAGGCCAGAGTAACCCGTGGACCCAAGAGATGGCAAAGATAGCCGATAGAAGAAGAGACGGTGGGAAGGGGTGGAGGGAGGGTATGGTAGGAAAGGGGCGGAGTGGCATCCCCCACCACCGGCCGGCCGGCCACTGTGAAATGTCGACCTTCTCCTCTCTTTCTGGTGGCAGTCTTAAAAAAAATATCCCCGTAATGTATTGCATAACCAGAGTAGAGGGTACACTAAAATGTTGTACCCATCTCCTTCGTGGTGAGGTTAAAAAAAAACCACTCCGTAAGGGTTATAAAGACCCGAGGTATCATAAGGAGCGTTGTCTGCCGGTTGGGAACGACGGATTCTTTTAGGCAGCCATTTCATAAGGCCCGGGCTGTCACCGCGACTTGATAAATTTCAATAAGGCGTTTTCAAGCATTGGAAAATGCTTAAAAACGTGAGCAGATCAGTATCTTCCGAGGTGTTTTATTTCGTCCATACCTACCAGCAATTCAAAAAGAATAAGAATCCCTTAGGAATGTTTTTCAGACAAGCTAAAGCATGATAAATTCGACTTCCATAAATTTCGAGGGAGTAAACAGCTATGAAATAATGTATTATATTCTAAAATCACATGTGCAGAATTTTAGAAGTTTTGAACAAATAATGTACTGTAATACCAACGAGCAGTCACAAAGGGATATTGAGGATAAAAATCACAGATGGATTTAACCTGCAACCCATATATTGATACTCAATTTTCAAAATGAACGGATACATTTACGAAATAAGGGGATAATACTTAATAATATTTAGAAATTCATTAATCAATTATAGCAGCTACAGTACGCCCAAAGATAAGACTTTAAATTATCTAGATCAAGAGTCGCCAGGCATTCGAAACAGGCGGGGTGTTGACAAAAGATCACGCCAGACATATCTCACCTACATGGATATATTGATTATGACAATTGTATTATATTACGGTATTCGGAAAATTTAAAAACAGAGCCATGATTTGTGGTCTCAATTAAAAATCAAGCACACGATGTTTGCCTCTAACCTACTGCGATGACTAGGTAGGCAACTCGCCGACCTTTCAACTCGAAGGTCGCATCCCACCTTGGACATTGAAGTAGTGTTTATTTAAGAGTAAAAATCTTTGGCCAATCAGTGCGAGATAACCTAGCACACTAAACCTAATTCTAATGCTTCACTAGACTTAGCATCACCTACATTTTTTAACTATAGCTGGTGTCAGACGGAAACTGGGATCTCTAAGTAAAGGAAGAAATTGAGTATAGCGGATTGGGTTGTGGCAATAAGCGGAGGGGAAGGTGAGGAATTTACCACAAAAAGCCTGATTTTCCTTATGTTTACTATGTTAGTTGCATTTCACGTAAGGTAGTCAAAATAAAACAAAATATTAAAATCAACAATCAAAATACAATACAAAAAAGTCAAAAAAATATTTAAAAAAATCTACCACCCATTCTCCCGCAGTGACAAGTTCTTAAGAAAAAGACCCATCCATTCTCAATATCATGCACTGCATGAAGATACTATAAAAACTTTTGCGAGGACCATACATTTTATTAGGAAACCACCTTTAAGGTTGCCTGGAGAAATCAAATAATGTACGAACAAATATTAAGAACAGTAGCAATTGGTAACCCCAAGTGAAATTATGTGGCATCTATATTCCAATCAGATTATTGAATTATGCAAACTTTGAGAGATATAAAACTTTAACTAAGAATGAAAGCAACAAAAAGAATGAAATAGACGATAAATGCATCAAAGACCAAAGTATGTAGTAGTTTTTTATAGGAAGAAGGGTAAGAATGATTGTATGATGAGGGTAAAAGATGACAAAGTAAAACAACTGGACGATATTGTGAATCTCAGCAGAATATTTGCGAAATGTGAAAGGAATGATGAAGAGATTATAAGGCGTGCGAATTCCGGAAGGAAAATCGTAGGTAGTTTGTGGAGCATATCTAGGAATGAGTGTTTGTCTGAGGAAGCAAACATCACAGCGGTCGAAATAGTTCTCCTCCCGACGTTATTATATTGCAGCGAAACCTGGGTATGTAAGGATACGCATAGGAGTAGGCTAAATGCATTGGGAATGGGGTACCTGAGAAGTGTTTGTGGAAAAAGTGGGATATATAGTGTTAGGAATGATTGGGTGATGAAAAATTTCGGAATGGATGCTCCAGTAGTAGACATTTATATCAAAGGCGAATGCTTAGTTGGTTTGGCTATGTTAAGAATTTTGGATGGGAGTCGAATAACGAAACAGATATATGATAGCAGAGTGAATGGCGTGAGAGGAAAGGGTAGACCGCGAAAGTCATGGCTGAGTGTGGATAAAGAGACTCTTAAGAGGAAGAGTATTAGGAGTCTACTGCCCGTTTTACACGAGGCACTTTATTGCACAATCTGATGTATGTATGGATGTGCATTGAAAATTGCGTCGTGTAAAGCAGTGAATTGCAAGAATGCATGCGCAAATGCATAAATGAGTGATGGGAAAATAGTCCCTGCTCTAATTCCGTGCTCGCGTTCTCGCATTTTCTGTGCATCAAATTGTGCAATTAAGTGCCTCGTGTAAAACGGCATTAAAGAATATGATAGTGTGAATGACGCAATATATGAGTGTTGGAGAAGCAAAAGTGGTTTGTAAGGATATGGCATCGAGGAGGAAATTATCAGAAGGGAGCCAGATTTCTAGGGCTAACGGAAATAACTAAATTCTTTGACTTTGCTTAGCCCGAAAGGGAATGGCGTGCTGGGTATGTATACATGCATCAAACTTTTTCATTCTTCTAAATTTTTCTAAATTTCTTCTCTATGCGGAAATCTTAAGAGCACTACGTCAAGGAAGAATGGAGACACGTACCCCAACTTTCATAGCCAATACATCTTTATCTTCATCTACCCTGCGAGTCGATGCTGAAGCGATTTGTGGAGGTGTTACGACACCATCAATGAGAGGGGAGGAAATAGGGAAAAGGAGGGGGGAGAGAACAGAGTTGAATTGTATGTTAACGGTGTGTCTTATGCTAGCGTTACGCTGTTTTTGTTATAACCACTAATCGTGCATGGAAAGAATGAATTTTTTATATATCGGTTCGACAGTGCTGCTCTCTTGTTACCAACGCAATGAGATGAAAAAAATGCGGATATCTTCATATGATACACCATATTCACTCGCCTTTTCAAATATCTTCCGATACCTCACCCCAACGCCCCAATGGCTCCTGATGGACGACTCCCCGAAAAACATTCGCTCGTTATATTTCCAACAACCTCCCCTTAGAAGTCCATCACACCCTTCTTCCTGCATTTCCCTCGGCGTACCCCACGCCCTCCTTCGGTGCCCCACGTCCTCGCCTCATTTGACCTCCTCCCACTCCGACACTCCTCCTCGTCACACTCTTCTGCGACCAAAAGGCCAGCTCCCTCCCACCACCCTCACTCATTCCCCGGTTCCTCCCTCATCGGTCTCCCGGCGTTTCCTTTATAATTAAGCCCATTCATCATCATTACGGAAGAGTATGTCCCTGATTTGTATGCATGGAGGAGGGTGAGGAGGTGGGGTGAGAGCGGGGACAAGGGTGGAGGGGTTCGGGAGCGGAGAGCAGACGGAAAAAGGGACATTAAAAGGGAGTGGGTTGGAAAAGGGAGCTACCACTGCTTATTTCCAAACATCTAGAGGACGACGCTGCTCCATCGATGTATGTACATATTAAGCAACTGGACTTGGTGCAGCCAAGCAACACAGTGTGATGTAACTTGAGGCGTCACTTTCAGAAAATGACTGACGTTCATGATGAACAATTATTAACTGTGAACTGTTTTTACATTTATTTTATTCAGCGAACAAGGTTTCAACAAACTAGCGTCATTATCAAAATATACATAATAATGACACTAATATGTGATCTTGGTCGGTCAGTAAAATATGTGTGGAAATAGTACACAGTTTATGTACTTTGTTTATGTGCTCAGTACGCATTCATCATTAACAAGCAACAGAGAGATGAAACGTTTAAATGGAAAAAAAAATTTGGATCATTCCGCAGTATTTTTATTTCGTGTGAAAAGTTTCAAAGCAAGGATGGTACCAAAGTGTTTAACCCGTTGAAACAAGCAAATATTTTTAAAATTGAAGTTTTCCATAGTACAAACTTTCATTTCCACATGATTATTATCAAAACATTTTACTTACTTGTTCAGTCAAAAACGTCGAGGAAACATAATTAATAAATTCGACTATTTTTCATAAAGTGAGCTATTTTTAATTTTGAAAAATGTTCCTAATTTAAAAAATCCATCTGGTAAAGCCTCCAGCCTTTAAAAACAAAAATGTTCCTATAAGTGGGAGTGGATTAATAAATGATTGAGGCCGTAGCCATCAACTGAATGAAGAGCCCAGTGAAGCCTTTTATTTGGACGAATGTATATCAAAGCTGTGCTACGGCGAGTAGCTGATGTGATTTGAGTTGAACGCACTTTAATATGTTCATGTGCATGGTACTAAATAACAATGAAAATTTTTTAAAACATTCTAGATTTACCAGAAAAAAATAAGGAAACTTAAGGCGTAAAGCGTGAGTGCCACCACAGCGAAAATTACTCAATTTTTCCATCGTGCAGCGCTAATTCCAGCTACTTATGCACATCGATGGCCTGCCCTCTAAAACTTCAATCTTGCGCGCTCTCCATCAGTTTCCCCTCCCCGCTAGCCTTGCAACCTCTCCAAACCAACATCATTCGAGTCATCCATCTCTCCAGATCCCACCCTTTTTAATACCCGTAGACCCTAGTCTTCGCCCCATCGACCTTTCCCTCCTTCCCCCTCTTACTCGCTCACTTGCACTACCACTCCTCTCTCCACTTCCATTATCTCCACGAAAAAATTCCAAGTCGTCAACCCTCCTCATTTAACCCCCTTGGCTTGATTCAGTTTGATCGATTCACCACTCCAGCCTTTTCCGCTCCGACTATTGTCGCCTTTTCCTCTCGCGCCTAGAGATGTCACCCCGGGGGAATCGGGTCAGCGCGGTCGGTAGTGTGCTGGCATGTCGTCGAGAGGGCCCTGGTTCGAATGACGGCAGTGGTGGAAATATTTCAATGAGATCTGGATCACTACTACTTCAGGGAGAGAAGATTCCGAAAGCATATTAAGGTAGCTGGAGAATTTCTACTGAAAAATAATAGTATACCATTTTATTCTCAAAAGTAAAAACCTCTCATGGTTCACAGCACAATTAGGCCTGGTTTTATAATCCATGGTTAAATATTTCCTTGATGAGTAATATGGTTTAATTTTTAATATTTTAATACGCTATCCCATCACTAACGATAACGCTAACGTGAACTAACCGAAAGTCTGATGTAATATACAAATCCCGAACTCTAAATTGACATCAATTTATCGTAATGCCTAGGTCATCCAGCGGTTAACGTTAAATACCATCATAGCACCGAGCATTAATATGCCAAGGTATGGCATCATTAATATCCAGGAAAGATCACGAGTTTTGTTCTGTGGAATACCTTCAACGCAGAGAATCTGTACGCATTAAATAGCTAAAAGCAATCCAAAAAGAAGATTTAGTTGGTTGGATAGAGTAATGACATCCTATCAAGAGAGCCCGGATTCGAATTCCGGTAGGGGTGGAGATTTTTCAGTGGAATCCCAACTGGAAAGCACGTGGAGTAAATTCAAGAGCAGTACTTCGTCCATTGGATAGGACGCTAACCAAGTTTTTTTTGTTTGGTTTTTGGTTAAAAACAACGCTGGTTTTGATTCCATCTATACTTGACTCCCCAAATAATTCTTCCCCTACCGCCTTCTTTATCGTAAATAGTGCAAATGACCTCAGTAGCCGGTCACCTCACAAAATAACCAACTAGGTCACACCGGGTAAGCGGAAATTTGCTTCGTTCAACCAGAATTTCACAGAGGGGATCGCTTTAGCTTACTCCTAAGGCCAGAGGTACCCCTTGACATCTTTCTTAAGCATTTGAGGTGGTAGGAGTAATATTTGTTTATGTACAGATTTGGGTGAAACTCAACATACGTGTTCTCATTAGTGATATCTATTGATAAAAGTGAAAAAAATGCATCATATCGATATGTTTTTTCGGCAATTCAATGCAATTTGAACACGAAGCCTTAGGGAACATGATATATATTTCGTACCTAATAATTCGATTACACATGAACAGATGTTCTTCTAATCGCGAAATAATAAATTTATAATAATAATATTTGATAATAAATATCAAAGTATCACGCCCAGCCGAATATTCGAAAACAAAATATTTCAATATAATTCGTCTAAATTTTGAATACAGCGCCGAAGACTCTAGTCATAACATGCTTTTATTAACGGTAAAAATGTTAAATATAATTCTTGTATCATTTCCATCACTGTCTGCACGGTGAGTTCCAACGAATAAACAAATGCTCTTAATTGAAATCTGTTCCAAGAATTTTTTTTCGACTTAATTAAAGAATTATTAAAATGTGCAATCATTGACCCACTATTCGCTCCAGCCTCCATAGATTTGACTGGAGGACTATTTCAGAGTCAACAAGTGGACAAACTGTAAAACAACGTAGCTCTCGAGTGCTTGCGACCAAGATGTAAGGGGTAGCGTGCCCGCGCAATTCGAGTCCGCACCGGATTTTGCGGGAAGAAACTGCCAGGTGAGCGGGAAGCGATAGTGTTTGGCTGGCCTCTTTTTTGATTGCGTGTATGTTTCCATGCTATTGCCGAGCGGCGACAGAGTCCGCTACTTATCAGTCATGCCTAGCGCCAGTTTGTACACGCATGAGGCTAACCAAGCCTTATTTGAGCATTATTCTGAATTTTTTGTCAATGATAACGATGCAAATATTAGGCCTCTATACCTTGCAATTTTAAGTCGCATTTTATAAATTTCTTTCTGCAATATGTATCAGTGTGTCAGATAAGACTTTGTAGAAACATTATAGACAAAAATAAAAAACTTAAATGGATTCAGCACTTCATTTATGCCTCCACCTCGTTAAATATAACGTGAATAGATAACTTCTTTCAAGAAAAAAATCACAGTGCTCTCTCCGTTGATTCTGAGGTTAAAAAGGATAATGATTTACTGTCAGTATTTTTCAATTTGAAGATATCTTCATATCATTTGGCTTTTTTTTCACAGAATGCGTCATGGTACACCATCGGATACCTAACCTACATTTTTCTTGAATTATTCCGATTAAAACCCGATTCCGATTTTTAAAAAAAATTTAGAAGGAGTAGCAACGTCAAATTATATGGCACTCTACAGATAACTTTCCTTTTCTTGAATATACGGCTATGTCTCATAAACAATAACAGCATATTTGGGATCAAAATATCCATAAAAGGAGATATATTAATAGGACTCAGTATTTTATCCTATTACTAAAGAGGAGCAGTAAAAATTTACCCGTTCGATTCAGTGACTTTCGAATACTTCTAAAATTCAAATATCAGCCCGTCCTCTAATCTATAGGCAAAGGCGGTAGAAGAATACATTTTTGATGTAACATTCTCCCCCAGAGAACTAAATGGTTACATGAGACCGTGAACCAGGACCTTCCCATACAGATGCTTCCTGGGCGATACTGTTGGGGGAAAAGTCATCAAGAGGCAGATGAGAACATGAATGACGAATGATGGCACATGAGGAATGTGAAATGAGGAAATTTATTTCCCCCAGGGAGGAATGGAAAACATTCAATCAGGAAAATAATAAACAAAATGAGCCAAATTCACACTCGGACATGTAATCGTCGGTATCATGCAAAAGTGAACAGCGCTTCCGCGCATCAGATGCTCGTCGAAATAACAAAAAACGGTTCTCCATTCGTAAAAACGATGGTCACTCAGTAAGTCTAAGCAAAATTCAACAGCAATGGCCATGCCCCCAGAAATGAATCGGGATCATGGGATTTTAATTTGGTTAACCCGATGTACATCTGGGCCCTCAAAGATATTGGAATGGCCATCGTAAAAGCTTTTATGCTCCAGATGCTCCAGGATGTAAATACATTAACTCTTGATCCAATTCCCTACTTACCACATAAAAAATAACTTAGAAACTTTATAGAGTATGGTCTGAAGCTAAGTTTATTTAGCTTACTTAATGCAATAACGAGTTTTAGTATCAGATTATATTCTTGAGCATTTATTTAGTTTTCTTTTGGCGATAAATTAAAATGACAACCCAAGTGACAAAAAAATAACACCATATGCCATTATTTAGATAAATCATGCTGTTATAAATTTTCGCGCACAAATTTAACATGAATATGGACTGAAAAAATGATCGCAACCACTGAAAAGAGCATCTGATGTTAATTTATAAAAAAAGAAGAGCTCCTAAGAGATTAGAAAGTTAATTGTACAGAAAGGCGGATGGACAAGCATCATCGTGATAAATAAGGGAAATGAATGCACATGAAGGTGACAGTTTCTGGCTTTACTTAAAGGAATTTCTTTAAGATGAAGGGTGGAACAAGATTTCTAGCTTCGATACCAACGTTTCCTCTGTATTGTTAGGATGAGGGAAAAGAAAGCACTGCGATTCGACAAAATATTTTACCGTCGTTGAAATATAAATATTTTTGAGGAATCACAGTGTTTTCATTTCCCTCATCATATGAAAAATTGTACTGATGTTAGTCAACACAAACCCCGAGAAAAAGTAGCGAATTTCCTCGTAATGAGGATTTATTTTATACAAAAGCATAAGTTGAGCGCCTTTTTGGTGACGTTGCAGTTCACGGAATCAACAAGATTTCTAGCTTCGATACCAATGTTTCCACTACATTGTTAGGATTCCTTTAAGATTAATAACCTGCGTCTCTGCTGGATACCTTCCTCAGGTAAGATGTGAGAGTAAATATTTTACCGAACGTGAGGCATCGATTAATCTTGAAACCATTCAATCTCACCGCTTGACCATGTTGCTTACTGGTTGTTGCTTTGGCATTCAATCAAATGCGTAGGAGGATCCAAGACGGAATCAGAAAACCGATCACGCTCGGTTAAATAAAAAGCTTCCCGGAATCAACTGAAAATTGAAATGGAGGATAAAAGGAGTAGGTATGGGAGCGAGAGGAGAGGCAGGTGATGAATAGGAAGGGGAGGGGGGCGAGGGATATTTGAAGAAGCATGGAAGATGCCGCGGCGTGGGTGCAAGGGAGAGGCATATGCGGTACAAGGAGGGGAGAGGGGGCTGTGGAACTTTTTTATTCTCTTTGCGGCCGCACGCTCACTGGGGGCTACGTGCGAACAAGACCTCCATTCAGTTCTCATATTTCTCAAGCGTAAAAAAAAAGTTGGAATGGGGAAATAAATGAATTCCGAAGGGTACCTAGTGTGGGTCAAAGAAACTATTAAGAAGGCTGCATATTTGGCATGCAGACGAAGCGTAGGCCATTAAAATTTGGCTTGCTTCGATACCATAAATACACTCTCAACTTTATTTCCATCGTCCGATTCCTACATGTGCCTACACTTATGACATTGAGATCCCATGGAGCGATAACCGCTGAAACATTTGATTACGAAACTTCTTCCCGGCGAGAGAGTAATGTGAGATATATGAGTAGAAGAAACGTAATAACGAGACGACGGAGATGCCATTCCGGATGCAGAGAGAATTCGTTAAAAGAATGATAGAAAAAGAATATTTCTAATATCATTAATCAAGTATTACTTCATAGTTTTTGTTACAAAAATTGTTATATACAAGCTCTTGTGAAATAGGTGAAATTAAAATGACAACTTGGCGGAACGACATCCTGAAAATAAGAACCACATGGATAAGGCACACACTGAGCCAAGACAAATTCGTCAGAAATTGAGTGGAAAATGAGAGAATACTCAACGAGGAAGGGACAGATTCAAAGAACTTGATATGACTTCAGGCATTCCTGAAAATCATTGTTTCTGACAACAACCCATGAATCAGTAACTAAGATATAACCTAAAAATACGTGCACTACATTCGCTATTTTCTAACAAAATACAAAAATATTACAACATTAGAATCTCCACCCTTCACCCAATTCTCAGAATAATCTGTCCTGTTCAAGCCCATACAGGTTATCCTCAGAGGCACAAGTGGCCTCAGCTGTCAATCTCTCTCCCTGTTAACTAGCAGTTCACCGCGGTGCAACAACTTCGCCGTAGACAGTATTTTTACACATATAACATGGCTTTCCGACCCAATTCGTACGTAAAAGTCGCTATTTTATAACAGTTAAAAAATACGTAACATTGAGTAATTGAACTAACGATCAGGGAACGGAACAACGATAAGGATGGCTAGTCTAAATAATGGATAGAAAGAGTAGAAAAGACTCCGATGAAAGAAGAAAAAAAATGGTTTTGGGAAAAGCCTAGTAAAAATAAGGGATGAAATATAAATTAAAAGGAGGGATACAAGTCAAAGAATCGAAAAATTTGCGGAGTGAATCAGGAGGTGAATTGAGGTGGGATAAGGAAAGGAAGGGAGGAGGCGGTAGGAGGGAGGTGGATAGAGGTAAAAAAGGACGAAGAAGAGGAGGGCGCTTGAAAAGAGAGGAGCGAAGGAGGTAGGATGGGGTTTAAGTTGGTCTCTCATTTGAATAAAATGCCAGTTTTGCCGCCGCATGCCAGGAGTCGGCATAGAGGGGGGGATGCGGGGTATGAGAGGAGGGGGGGATGAATAGAGAGGAGAGGGTGGGGATGGAGGTAAAGATGAATTGCGTGGTGGGGGGATAGGGTTGGGGGGTTGTGGAGGCGGCAGGTTGGTAGTCGAAGAGGGGTGGACAGGGGCTGGATATATACAGTGTAGGAGACTTTGGTATGGAATGGGGGGAAAGAGGGGTCTGGACGGTACCTCCCTCCCCCTAACTAACTTCCCCGCCTGATCGCATCTATCCGTGACCAATGAGTTCTTGTTTGCCACATCCCAACGAATTTTCAGAGTACCAGACAAAAGAAAGTCTGCCAAATCAATCTTGCGGGATGACTCCCCGAGATGGGATACGGGGTAAAGAATGAGGAGTGGGGGCAGCGGGGGAGGGGAAGGGCGTAAGCAACGCGAAGAGAATGGAAGACGCTTGCCCCACGTTTGGAAGTTCGTGATGATCTCTTCCCTCCCTCCCACCGCCTCTTCCCTCGTCACCTAACCACGGACTTCCAATTCGCGTCGTTCCGAGCATGAGAGAGCACCACTCGCTCGCTCGCTCCGTGCCACCGACCTCCTCAAATGAGTGATGTGTCGCTGGTCTCGCACGGATAATTTCGAGACACAACTGTCCTCGGGATTCATCGAAAAGCTCAAGGCTGACGGCGCATACGTACATGAACCCAACTAAAGAAATTTACGAGGAGGCGGAGGGCACTTGCTGAGGGAGAAGAGTATTGTCTCCCATACAAAAAAGAAATGGTGAAGGGGATTATAAAACGTCACTCTGCTCCGTCATCCTATGCTCTACAATGCGTAAGGGCCTTAAAAACTGTCAATACAATGAAAAAAATCTCGTTGACGTAAACAATAAGTGTCGGAAACAAAGTATTAGTGAAATTAAAATAATGAATTTAGCAAAAATAATTTAAAACAGTGAATAAACCTACTACATGAAACGATTTCCTGTCCTTAAGACGGGTTTTTATGAGATTTAGGTCAGAAATACATTCATTATGGTGAATGTATCTCGTTAATATATTTATTTGACAAAATCATTGAAGGTAACACGGCTGATGTCCAAGAAAGTCCTGTTAACCCTGTGCAAGGTTAGTTTCTCCCATTACAAGTACCTGGCTAAAGCTAGATATAAGGACTAAGAATAAGCCAAGGTGAAAGGGCAATGGACTCTAAAAGAAAAAGATCCAAGCGGTGTTTTACACGCATCACTGAATCACCGGAACTATAACGAAACACATTCTCTCGCACCATTATGTGAACATTGAAAACTGCCTAACGATCGACTATTCATTTGATTCTACGATTCCCTTGATTTTCATGGCTTTCTCTAATCCTTTTCCAGCATTTATAGGAGGGTAAAATAATGTAAACGATAACTGAACAAAGGACGCCTAGAAATGATGGCCATGTAGTACGATATGTTAAAGGTAAAAAAGGTTATGTCGTTTCTTTTATTTCTGGCATTAAATAAGAAACGTATGTGAGTAAACATGAAAATTAATAACATTTTTACAGACACGAGCCGAAAATCGAGAATGACGGTAAAACCATAAACAAACAAACGAAAGGTTTTACTGCCTCCTAATTTTATATTATATAGAATATAAATCCACGCGTTTAGGCCGTTTAACGTACGTACAATCTTTCATTTGATTTTTCACGTTGAACGCGTTTCACGTTTTTTCACCACGTTTCAACAACAAGCAACTATTGCAGTTAATTTTGCAAGTGAAAAAATCATATTATTTAAAAAGCTTCAGCGTGGTCAAAGAGATATCGCGCTACGACAAACTCAATAATTTTGTGAATGAAGCAAAAGGCTGCCGATCACAAATGATGAATTAACGCGTGGCGAGTCACACCATCACCATGCAACCACGACCACCACAGAGGAATGCTGATGTGAATGGTGACGGCCGACAATGAAAACATTCGATGACCTGAACCTAGTGAACGAAGCGTTTGGGAGCGAACGATGAGAGGTAATGTAAGGGTGAGGAAGGTAGGTGACCATTAAGAACGTAGAAGAGCTTGTAAAAATAAGCCACACGGACGGGTCAGGGGAATAAGGAAGTCCTAATACACACATCCGGGACCAAGGCCAACATACAAAATGCCCATAAATCGTGTGAAGGGGCCACCGAATGTACACCGCGTCGTATCCACTGAGGGGAAAACCCCAGAACGCCCACCAACTATAAGTAAGAGGCATTAAGGCTCCCGGCCGTCACCCTTCGCACGGGCGAATTTAATTAGGATGATTAAATTTCAGCGAGGCATCTCCGCATACTACGCATAATGTGGACCCACCCTTCAGAGACCTTTTCCTCGTTCACCACCACGCCCCGGTGAATGCCAAGACGAGAGTGGAGAGCTGAGTGCTTACGGGAAACAAAAGGCAGGTAGTGGGGCAGCGGGCACGGCGAAATGGAGGCGAAGGAGCAAGAGAGCAGCCGAGTTCCCATCTGCGCGGACTATTATCATCAAGGCCAATTCACAGAGAATATGAGAACATAAGAACGTAACCTAAGACAGTTTGAGCGAACAATCAATACACATAAACTTCAATAAATCTTGCCTCATTGTCAAGTATAAGGTCTCATCTCTCTAATGATATGAAAATATCAATAAATCATAGCACTACTTTTCGAAATATTAGCCCAAAATTGAAGCTGTTTTCCACTGGAAATGATACGGCTCTACGCTCCAGAGTCATTATTAATGAATACGAGGAAGTTCTGAAAAAACAGATCAGCGTCCTTAATCCTCAAATTTCCAGGTTTCTGCACCACACAACGCTACCCACCATATTAGACTCTTCTCCGACCTTTTGTTTACAATTACACGCAAGAACCTCGTCATCAGCTCCCTCCGATTGTTGAGCGCTTCTTTTTGTAGCACAATTCTCCTGCCATGCCCTTGCCGCCCATTTCCTTCCAACCTTGCTCCACAGGTAACAAAATTGTTATATTTGCTCCAGTTCTTGCCCTCCAATTTATAAGACAAGCCTTGGATTTTTTCTCCTAAAAATTCTCATTACTTTTGTTTTTCTGATTAATCTTCATCCTGTATTTCACGAACTGATCTTCTGAACCATCCACCAATACCTACTTGCAATCCCCTGGGTGACTGACTAACCAGTGTCTGGTCGTCAATAAATCTAACCGCTTCCTCATTTATTTCACCCGACATACCCTATTAAGGACTGGCGAGATGTGCTACGGAAAATCATAAGTAAAACATGCCTGGACAGAGATTGCAAAGAAAGAATAAGAAAAACATGCAAACTAGAAAACATTAACGAGTGGACCTTAAAAAGAAAGCGCGAATGGAATGATCACATTAATCGCATGGGCAAGGAATGGATAGTAAAAGTAGCATGAAATAAGTTACCGGTGGAAAAACAGAAGCATAGTATGAAATATAAAAACAGGTGTGATAACCTTACCGTTGAACAAGTATGATATGTACAGTGATGAAGAAAGGACGGGTAATCTGCCTAATACACATAGAAGGAAGATGAAGATATACCCTAGTCTTAACGAGGATACTATTAGTTATAGACGACATGCAATGAGGCTCTACACCTGAACTGGAACGCCGCTACAGAGAAAGAACCTTGCTATGCAAAGGTGCTCAGGAGAGAGAAACAGGAGAAGACGAGTGTGGGCGGAGGAGGAGTTGGAAAGGGGAGATCCGAACGCGGAAGCGAAGTCCAGAGAGCAAAGAGGTGGAGAGATCACGAAGGGGGCGCAGTGAAATTTAGAAAAAAATAAAACGCCCTACGGTGACCGAAAGCATGGATGCGCGCTGACCCCATGCTCCTCCTTTTCCTTCTTTCTTTCCCACTCCCCCCCCCCCCCTATGTCTTCGCCAACATCTCCCAGTCATTCTTTATGTCACTGACTTGAGTAACCGACCCCTCTACCCCAGCCGCTCCTTCATCCCGGAGTTGTTTCATGACAGCTTGACCGCTCCGGAGGAGGATTTGATATCTTGTGCGCCTGCATGCAAAAGCAAGGAGGAAAATTACGTGTGAGAAGAACGGAATGAATTATGGTCTTTAAGTCGAGAGAGGACGACTGCGAGTCTCCGATTTGCATAACTTTTTATAATTGGCATTTCAGCGGCGTCAACCCTCGGGGGGTTTTTAAAAGAAAACATGACGTGGAAATGCACACGACTTTTTCCCGCGAACGCCATTAATCTGGACGAATGCAAATTTGTTGTGAAAGGTTAAATTAAGCATCGGATGGAAGTGATACAAATTCGCTTTGAAGCGCACTTAAACTTTTAATAGCTACCATTCAATCGTGTAGAACAACCCCTACGAGCACAAAGGTAATATATTACCTTTTCTCCCATTAAAACAACAGCACTAAATGAAATTCTACTTATCAGTCACGCTCGTCAGGTAAATAATTGTTCGTGGACATGTGGCACCGTTTCCTCTTAAAAAATGCTCCTCACTCACCGATAGCTGGTTTTTTCATACCCGCTGACATCATTTTGAATATAATGCTACTTATTACCCATGAAATTCATATTTGACGTAATTTACAAATTGAAAATTGAGCACAAAGTAAGAGAAATAATATCAAGAAACTTATAGTATAATCAGAAAGATACAACCAGAATCAAGTAGCAGGAAAATAATGGAGCTTTTCTTTCCAAAAGTACCCGTCCGTATATTCTCCGATCACTAAATCACTTTCTGAAAAACAATTTGAAGTTAATGGACTCCAGAATTATTAGTTATTTCCTGCCCACGGCTTTTTTAGGCTCTAAAACAGGTTTGTGTATACACGAAGCTATTTTCTAAAGACTTAAAGAATTACCTCTTTAAAATAATTTCGGACTTCTTCGAATGTACAGCGATAAATCACTTACTCTTAATTACTTCAAGGGTGTGACAAGAGGGAACACATGGGTGCCAATACAAATTTATTCCATAACCTTTACCAATTTCACAGCAATTTAAGCCCATGTTAACTCCACCACCTCCTCGCAACCTCAAAACCCAACTCGACCTAAGTAGCGTGAACGTGGCGAGTCCAACTCATTAAAAGAAACCACCTCGAAAATATTATCATGAAATGATGAATAAGAGTATTACGAAACAGAAATTTCTTCCGTGCAGTCATTTACCTGTAGGCCTGTTAAACCTGTAACTAAACCTGTAACTAAACGTTAACTGTAAAGATGAAAAAAAGTCTCTACATCACTGGGAGATATCCGATATGGCCGGGATACTTTTTTTACCTTTTAGCCCAAAGTAAATTTATTTACGCCGATGTTATCCCCTTCGTATGTTTTCGTTGAAATTGTTTCATTTCAAGTTCATTTGATTTCATTTTCAAGTTCAACATAGCGTCACGTCTCCAAAACTTTAGAACGTTTTACTCTTCCCCATGCTGCACTTCATATCGTTCCGTCGACGTAAGGTTTTTTTAGAGACGCTACAGAAAAATTAATTATCAATTGTATTATTGCTTTTAACCGACCATTTAAATATACAATGGTGTTATCGACTTGATTCGCATAAATACTGTACGGGTTTCAGAGAAAGCCAAGGATGACTTCACGCCAATGTCTCCACGGGGGGTTAGGACAGCACCGCGGTCGTTCTCATCGCTTCGAGCACCCACTCCTGTATTACCCATGGAAGGTGAGAGAGAGGGACAGAGAAGAGATGGAATGCCAAATCGTTGTCATAGGTGGCGAGCACGCCCGTTCCAAGAAAACGATCGTAAAAGGCGATTGGACAATTAAGACATCCGCCACCTGCGCGCCATACTGAAGCGGAGCGGACGACACGCCGAGACCGGAGACGGATCCGAATATAACAGAAAGCAAGACGAGGATGAGGACAGGAGAGGATAAGTGGAGGGGGACATAAATAACTGTCCCTCTAGGGTCGTCCCCCATAATCTGCCACGTCCAATCTACCAACCACACGAGTCGCGCCTAAAACGTGCAATTTTAGCCAATGCGTCATCGGAAGGTTTTTTCGCCTTTGGTTTGGAAAGGGAGGGGGGGGCACAATGAGGCGCTGGTAGAGGATCGGTGACGGGGATTAATAAAAAGGAACCACCGAGTTATGTACGGGTAGAGGTGTGACGAATCCTATATTTTCTCTACTCCGAATTCTAAATGGTTCTCAAATTCCTCAACTAGATTCATACAGGAAAAATTGTAAAAATAAAAAGACTATAAACTAAGTATTTTTGAGTTCCCTGCTTCAAAATCTAAACCAATGATCCTTCTCTACTGATAATGACTTGTCGCTAGAACAAACTTATAATTACGACGCGGGAAGCCAAAAAAATACGAACTCAGAAGTAAAAACAGTAATACATTTTAGCCGGTTAAAATCCTTTAATCAAAAGTAAATTTATTATGAAAGCAAAAGAAGTACCCTTCATTAACTAAACCTCCAATTTAAGATAAAAAATTTAAATATGCCATCAAGTTTAACAATAAGTGAAAAAATAATAAATGCTGGGCCAAATTACAACTTTTTGAACTAAACTACTTAGAGTTTTTAGTTAAAACGTTGAACGGGTTTAGTTTGGCTAGCATCCTTAATATTCGACGGCCGAAAACAGCGAATATTCGAGTTATATGCGGGATTCGGGGCGTCGATCGCTGATTAAAAGTGACGAAGGAGGAGATGAGTATGTGCGAAGGCGGGGTAGGGAAGGGATAGAAAGTACAGTAAAAAGAAAAGTTGATGAGGAAGGGAGAGTGAGGGAAATACTAAAAAAAAACTCGCTTAGCCATCCTGAAAAAAGCTCGGAGTGGCGTTTTGAAATTCTCCGAACGCATCGATTTTTTGGCCATAAACTACACCGCCGACTCCTGACGAGTATTTTTAAAACGGACGAGACAAGGACACAGCAGGCTGGAGAGAGAAGCCGTGTCCCGAAACCAACCGCCGGCGACGTAAGTCTCGGGGACGCAACCTTTTAAATAAAATGAGACGATGCGAGGTGTTCCTCCCGGCTGCAGGAGGTTGTTTGAGGGCGGACGGCGGGTCGGGATTAAAAGGGAAGGGCCCGACTCGACGGATGGAAGAAAAGGTAAAACACACGGATAAAAAGTGATAGGGAGACGATGATATTGGACATTAACCTCAACACAGACGCCTTCGAGAACAGCTAAAACAAAAAGGAAAGAACTGAAAAGCTTAACGTCGTGTGCGAAGTCAGCATAAATTCGTTATCCGTATGTTACGGAGAAGATACTTCAGAAACTTATCATCAGTTTCTCAACCCAAGGATTGATTGGCTTAGTAAAGCCCTCCTTTTCCTTTATTTTAAATGGTGGTTCTCTTACATCTTGATATGGTCATTTTAAATCCCTCTTGATTTATCCCAAGTCTCTGTCCCGTGGTTTGGGCCGCGGGGCCTTCCCTACTATTTTTCCCTAGATTATACTCATTATAAATAAGTACGCCGTGCCTCAGTGTCTGGCCTCTCCATCTAAGTTTTTCCGCATTTTGTCTCTTTCGTGGTCCTCTCCTAGCCCTATCTTGCTCATACTTCCTCATTTCTTTTTTTGGAACTGCTTGTTATCCATCAGCCTCCTTCAGCAAGAAGTTTCTCAGTATTCTCTTCATATCTGGTCACCTTTTCTTAAGTTCTACTGATGCAACCCTTATAGAACCCTATCTGTGCAGATCGTTACAGGCATCTCCATGGTTTGTAATCGCATCCCATCCTCCTTGAAGTCCATCAGCACCGTGAATGCCTTCTTAATCTGGAATCTTACTCCAAAGGTACATTTTCCAAGATTCTTCCAAATATACCATAGAAGATAATTAGGTTAGAAAGAAGAGAAAGAGATTAGTTGAGAATGGTAAAAATGAAAACGTAAGCTTTTCATCTCACTACCGACATGCTATGCAGTCGTCGTCAGTGTCACACTGATGGTGACTCGTGTCTGCAGAAGGCATGGACGAGTTCTTGACGGTCTTGGACTTCGTGTTATCAGCGAGTGCGCGGTATTTTTTATCTTTCTACAGTATATCAATATTATGGTGGTAGGCTAATTATTTACTTTAAATCAGAGAAGATATTTCTCAAAAATCCCGAGAATGAGTCGAGATAAAAATTACCACAATGGACTCAGTTCCCGAGAGTTTCCGACCTCTTTTGAGCAAACCGAAGTCACCAAATGCGATGTCTCTCTCTCTCCATCCGCACCTACCCACAATCCCTCACGACATTTTGCTCTGTCGCGAAAAATAAACGATGAGTTCCAATAAGGTTCAGGGGGGTCGTTGACTCTGCTCTCTTAAGTCGCCCTTCCTCTTTCTTTCAAGCGGGAGACCTCAACGCTCGCTGCTCACGCACTCTTTTGTGAAAGGAGGGAGAGAGAGAGAAGGAAAAAACAAATAAAAAAACAAAAGCAGGGGAGACCGCGCGAATATTTAATTCCCATCGACCGCTTCGTCTCTCATTCGCTTGCTTTCTTCGCTTTCAAGGCGGCGTCGGACGACCTTCGTGTCCTTTGTAGGAAATAAAATAAAAAAAAAAGGAAGTGATTTTTATTATTATACCGAGTCCCCCCTCTCTTATTCAATGCTCGTTTTTTGGATGACCGCCAAACGGTGTCGCTTCTGCTGCCACACCACACTGGTCGAATCCTTTTGTTCTTTCCCTCTCAAGATCCCGGTGGTTATTTGTTATAGTCTCATTGTAAACGTGAGAGGTTCAGATGGCGGATGCTAGCCGAAGGGAAAGCGGGGAGGGATCAAAAGCCGGGGAATACGGAGAAAGAATCGGTTTAAGATCCGGGGAGGAGGAATGGAAAATAAGTAGGATGGATCCAAAAACGATATTCATTCCTCGCGGTGCTGAGGAGGAGGCGTGGTCTTCCACGAAGGACAGACAGGCTCTCGTTCTCTCTGTTGTTTCACGCAAGAAAATCCACAGTATTCCTCGACACACACAATAAATCCACCACTGTTTCGGACACTGCACGGTGACAATCAATCCCGATATTTTTTTTGGAAGTTAATTCTGATAAGAGTATGCAACCAACTTCCTTGTTATCTGCTTCATAGAAGAGATATAACACCATTTTAACGAAGATGATTCTGCGTAAACCTTGGCATGATTTCCACTCACACACCAGATGAGATTCTTTGAATGCTATTCCGTGATTTATGGTTGCAAACAAAAATCAATGGACAAGAATGCGCATTGCAATGCTAATTTTCATCTCCATTTACAAAACTCTACTCTAAAAAGGAATTACGTAAGGCTAAAAGTAGTTTATACTTAAGTGGTGTCGTATGAACGATGGAGCATAATTCATTCCAAATTTAAAACTTCAATATTTTATGCAAAGTTGAGTAAATTAAGAGATGAAATGAGATGAGTAAGCCATAGCATTTAATTTACCCTAAATACCTTAAGCAACTCAGTATAAACGACTCTACCACATTTTTTTTACATTCATGGACCTTTTTGTCGTTAACTTTTTATCCAAATCAAGAGTATCATAAACATCATTTTCTGCTATTTCTCATTAACCTAGTTATTATTATAGGTCTGCTGCGATACGATGAAGAGATGGGTATTTCCATCATCAAAATCGTATAGATTGAGTACTACACACATTTTGCAGCATACATTAGAAGGAACAATTGTTTTTATCTCACATTCCATCATCACATGATACGATAATTCGTTTACCTATTAAAATTATTTTAGCCGTAAAAGGCTGACTGCAACAGCATGTAGCATTACCAGAAGTAAACTTAAGCACAGCCAACTCAATTATAAATGAGTTTATCTAAAATAATTTCCTATTAATAAAAGAAGCTACGCTGACAAACGTTTTATTGCAAAAAACAGTACTTGTTAAGTAGCAGGGGAGTTCTTAAAGCAGTTGGCAGCTACAATATGTTGCTAAGACTTTAAATTAACAAACATTAATTGAGAGAATGAAGGCTAAATTTAAAAAAACATACAGATTTCAGAACGTAACTGAAAATGTAACATGAAGGATAAAAGCCTTAACGGTATATTCCTTCAAGACCAAGAATGAAAACAGCAATAGTTTAAAAAATCTTAATTAGATTAATAACTGTAATTTCGATCTTATTGAGTTTCAAGCTCATTTTTCTTTCAAATGTCAATAAAGTGTGTGGCCTAGGGTTTCAGTATTTCACTAACCTAACAAGTTTCGTAATCAAGACAAAAGTAAAAATATGGAAGCGTCTGAAAACTAATGATAGCAACCTTTAGGAAACCAAAAGCCGATTACATGATTAAAATTATTGAAAAGATATTTGAATATTGCACACTCCCTGTGACAGAAGGGAAATAGTACATGTAATACCATAGAGTAAGCAACTGTGGTAATACTCAACTTAAATGAAGATAATTACTGCTGATTACAATCATTAATGCAATTATATTTACGGGAAATACTCTGTTTATTATTTTGAATAAATAATTTAGATGGCGGGGTTCAGAATGAAAAGAAGTTCGGTGAGGTGGCCGAAAATAATGTAAGTTTTCAAACATGTAAAAATACCGGTATCGCAAAATGGAACAGAATAGATAAAGGAAAGCCTAAGGATGCCAATGAACATATGGGGCATCATTAAGCATGTTTCGTCTCGGCGATTAATGCCAGACATTAAAAATATGCTTCCAAGAATGTGGTTTGGAACGTTTTAACTTCCCGACGCCGAGCTATTCAGTTGTCAGTCATTGCAGCGCCTGTCACATAGCCAAGCGCAGTGTCCTGCTCTTTGAACACATCAATGCACTGCCGGATATTGAACGCAACGGAATCCCGTGGTAGGAATACAAAAAAGTTCGCTATTAAACAGAGATGGAATATTGTTTGCGAATACTTGCCGGGTGAGTCATGATCAACACCCTACATCATTGTACACTTACAGAATGTAATCAGCAGGTAGGTAACTTCAGAAGCGAAGAGAGTTTCTCTTGTGAATGAGTTCTTGATGAAACGCTAAATATTCCAACCCAGAAGAAGTGAAATACATTGAATTAAACAATCGTAATTCGTCTGGCATACCTTGGCAATATCACCGCCAGAGAGATAATCATTTGGCAAATAAAACTGGATAAACCTTTTGGATATGCCTCCCAGGCATCCGAGAGGCACGTCCTTTGATTCACCTCCATCGAGAAATCAGCGTACGGCATCCCAGCCGCGCCATTCATCTTACTCCAGCGATAAGGTACATGGGACTTCTGATGATTTGAAATACCAAAGAGACGAAAGGGAAGAGATATAAAGGATGCAACAGAAGATGAAGGGAAGAGGACATTTATGAGTGACACAACTGAATGGTTGTGAGAAAGAAAGAGAATACGTCATCTCCCTTGCTTAGAAGACCAATAAACCATCTCAGCTCCACGAAGGAATCGATTTCAGTAGAACGATTGTTCCTGCGGAGAATTAAGTGCACACTGTGATTTACGCAAATTCTTTTCATTGCTCGGATGGACTCACGAGAGGGTAGCAACTTCTCCCAAGCTAATCAAGAAACACGTGGGAACATATCCCATCATGTGATTACTCTATTTTCGTTTAACAGTGTAGGTATATTAGATACTTGCTAATTCTATAAACTAAGCATTTCTAACTAGATATTAACTGCTTGCAACTCGACTCTTATGTGTTTCCAATGAAGAGCAATAATCCAATTTCATTTATGCCATTAAGTCTGGGCATGATAAATTTCAGATAAATTTTGATATGTGTGCTCCATAATATACTATTTGTATTACCCGCGTTCACAATTACCGACCTGATAGAGTAGATATAATGGAGTTTTCAGTTGTACTATAGCGGCACCTGAGTTTCAATATTTGACCCTAACGACTGTAGATACACAGATTCGTCACTCCTTTTATACCATTATATATTATTAATATCGAATGGATCTAACCAAGTGTAGATTTAAATATCTCGTTTACAACTTCACAATTAACATATTTCATGATCTTAAAATGTGAGACTTGTCTCAATACCCAAGTTATAATATATAATGGCAACTCCATTGATTAAGCAATGTTGCAGACCATATTTTCCCCTCTGTTAATTTGCCATCAATGTTGTCATGTCAGGACATGGCGAAATAATAATTCCTAAAACTATTTGCCGAATTATACGGTAATGAACTAAAATATTGGGTAATGAGAAGCCAATTTGTCCTTTAGATCAATGGCAGGATTTCATTTTCATTGACAATGTTGACATAAATAAATAATGCGTGCCCACGATTAGTAATTATTCTCTTGTTTTACATAGATCCAACCGATTCATAAACTATTTAAGCTGCCAAAGCCAAGGCTGTTCGTGGAAATTTGTCCACCCGAGTCAAGGACGCTTTTCGGAGCCCTCTCTCCCCCATTTCGTCTTACTAGACAAAATTATTATTAAGCTCAATTAAAAGAAAATTTATGATATGTTAACCGCTATAAATCGTATCAATGCCATTATTACTGCACATTATGTCACTATGAATACCTATAATTGGGGTAGTTGGAGCTATATTTTTCTCTTGTGATAGTAGAGACCTTATTCGAACTTTATTTTACAATTTTGGAGTAAAAATAGTGCTAATGGTGATGCAAAAATGTTTATTAAACTAAGTCTAAAATTATCAGTAACTAACAAAATATAAATGTTTGTGAGGCTTTCACATCGCTGTCGCGCCGTACACCGAAAACACCTCCACAACCAAAGGTATTTTTCCATTTCAGAACAAGCATAACGGTGAGAGGGAAACTTCTTTTTTTTGTGCTAATAAAACATATGCATTGCATTATTCTACATTTCTGGCGCCAGTTTGTGGCAGAATTACTTCATTTTTTTAATGATATCACTCTGGAGCGTGCCGCCGCACCATATCTTAAGGAAAGCGACTTTTATTTTTTGACAAATATCTCAAATATTAGTAGAAAGAGGCTAATATTTTCGTAGCAACAAAAATACGAGATCTTTTCCTCTAATAGTAGGATATATGCAATGAATTTTATGGGAAGTCAGTCATCTTACTCAAATTGCCTTAAAACCAATGTAAGTTAGCATATTACTTATATTTGGCGCTCGAGCGGTCACCGAAACTGTTCAAAGCCATTCTTATTCCGTCATAATCATGTTTACTCATCTTGTTACAAATTCGAGTAACAAAATCGCCATATGCTCTACACTCGAGTGAACGGGGTGAAAAGAGCAAGCAGTCCTTCTTTAGACAGTGAACTTGACCTATCGGCTTGATCAATCAGCAACCTACGTGAGTTCTAACCGGACTCTGGCAAAGAATGAGAGAACACGTCGCGTTAAGGATTGAGACTCGCAAATACCAACACGACACGCTTGTCCCGGCCGATGGGATAGACCGATGACCACAAGGAACTCGTCTCTCTCCCTCTCCGTCTCTCACCCATTACGTGTACGCATGATGCCAAAAGACGCCTCCGGTCAACCCCACAACCCGCACTCTCAATTAACCATTCCTCGGGTTCTTCCGAGGCTCAAAACACTTATGAAGCCACCCCCCCCCCCCCCTAGTTTTTTGTAAATCCAAAAGGACGTGAGTTGATTCCAGGATTCGTGGACTTTATTAACGCCATCCCGGGTTGGTCATTTGTTTTATGAATTTCCTGGGGAAAGAGCCGCTCAAGAGGACGGAAGGAGAGCCAGGGTGCAGCGGGGAGTAAATACAGACATGCGAGGGAAGGGGACGCGAAACACGAACCCTCATCTTGTATTAAAATAGCCCCGGACTGCCCCTTACCCATATTTCGTTCTCACCCAACAAGTCTTCCCTTTTCCTCGATAATTTCTCCATGATATTCCACCCCATATCCTTGATCCATAATACCCACCCCGTTAGCAGACCATCAGAGTGGTATTAATTTAAATCCCACATCCATCTTGCCAGCCATCTAGCCATCTACTAGCCATCTAGCCATTACTGCATCTAGCCAGTGGGCCATTCGCTACCCAATCCACACCAAGGGCCAGGACCCTTAGTGCGACTTCAATATTAAGGGACGTGTAGCGAGAAAAACATAAATGAAATACGCTGATGGAAGGATATATACGCTTATTATTGAAAACCCATCGAAGCCGTAGAGAAAAACCTATCGGGAAAATTCTGAGAAACAAAAGTCTTGTTTAAGCGAATAACATGGCGACTAAGGATGACATTCAGCTAGGAAATCACGGGGGATTTCATGAGTAGGAATCAAGGGATATAAAAAAGTAAATAATGAATCGATTAGGATAAATACAGAAGTGTAGCACACCAATATTTAGATTGACAGCTATTAATGCGGTGAATGTTTGGCGGTGCAACTAATACCAGCTTCGCCAATACCTGCATAGGTTTCGGTGAAATTCGAAGATTGCGATGTAGTATGAGAATTTAAACCTCTCTCTCCTTATATCGGTATGCATATTCTCAAATAAAGAAGAACTAAGAATTCTCAAATAAGAAAGAACTTAAACCGAATTCCGTACATACAAAAAGCAATGTTTAAAAAAAATATAATATCCACAGAAGTGAATAAGAAGAATGCTCTTCGGAAGAAATTATGCTATAAGATATTTGAATAAAAATTTATTAAAATTGTTCCACAGGAAATAAAATTATGCAAGTCAAGATAAACTTTTACTGATCACAAAGGGCATAGTAAGATTTAAACACTACTAGCGTAACCACTGTAACTTTGAGTAACATTTTCGCAGACAATCAAAGTTTTGATACGACTTCTAGCTGTGAAAACTGTGAAAGAGGTAAATAATATTATTACACCGTCTGTGAATCACCAGCATTTCATTATCTGGTATGATCTTCAATGGCATGTTTACTTCAATCATCCCATTGCAAACAATGAAACATTCAAACATCCCGCGCTCTGTTAAAATTCTCAACCCTGCCCGTTTCATGAGACAATGGGTAGTTTACCAGTTCCTTTTCCTACCAAGATATAAGCTTCTCAGAAATTTCTCCTCGGGGTATCAAATTAAGCCTTTACCTGTTCATCCTCCAAATTAGAAATTACCCTATCCAGCGCTACACTGGACGCGATGATAAAAAAGATGACTTCCGCGCTGCTACAGCACCAGCAACGCTCACGACGGGCGTGCATTATAAATCGGCAAATTCTAAGGGTTAAAAGCGGAACACCACCGGCTGATGTACCGCAGCTGATGCGGGAGGAGCAGAGGAAGATGGAGAGTGAAGGGAGGAGAGGATCATAAGGTTCCTCGTAGAAAAGGAAGGGAGGAATTGGAGAGAAGGATGGATCTATCGTAATAGGCGGTCTATAGAGCACGCATTTACGCACACACACGACACTCGCAAAGGACGGGATGGGATGTTGAGTGTCCAGTCGTGGAATGCTTGAAGCGAGATCGGGGGAGTGGGGTGGGGGGTGTCGGTGGGAGGGAGGGGGAAAGAAGTGTTAAATGCCAGCGGCTTGGGATATTAATGAAATGAGGTCATCAGCAATAAAAGGGGATAGATGTTCGGAGATGCGTGTATTAATAATGAAGGCTTCGTACACAGGAGAATGAAAAGGAACGGGGCAGGGCTGGTTAGGCTGAAGGGGGCGCGTTATATTTCCTCTCGTCTCTCTACTCCTCTTGACCACACTCCCTCTCCCAATAAATATGCAAATGAGACATCAGTCACGTGGGCAACCACGATGACCAGACTTAATAGGCGCTAAAGTCCATAATTTCCATTGAATTTCGCTTCCCTCATAAAGTCGTGGTATTACAGCGTTGAAATTTTGCTTCGTGCCAACTAGATGATACTCAAATTCAACCATAATCTTCTGATGGATTTATCTCAAAGCAGCATATAAGCAATAATACAGCCTAATGATAAAAATAAGAATTGTCAACTCTTACATAGGTATCAATACAATAAATACATCGGAAATATTGGTTACGCGAATGATGCGAGCCTGCAATAACGAAATGATTCTCCACTCATAAGAAATTATAAAAAAATGTCTCATAAAAGATACAGATATTTAAAAGTAGGTAAAAGTTTTTAGCATTGTATACAGGCGTTAGTATTCAGAATACTGTGACAAATCGAGGGCGCGCCAACGATATTTCAATAATGTTTTTTACGCCAATGAGTATTTTAAAGGCATTATTACAATAAATGATCCGACTAGAATAAAAAATATTTAACTGATTTGCATTTAACATACGGGGATGGTGATAAACTTTTGGATGGCCAGCAAAAAGCCCAAACATTCGAAATTATTAAAAGAGAGGGAGAAACAATTTTTTATTTTCTCTCAATTCCTCAGCTTTGTATTATTTCAATAAGCTACACACTTGCTTGTCACAGAGCAGTTTGTTTCTCTTCTACCATTGCAACCATTTCACTCGTAGCAGAATGCTATCCACTAACATTTCACCAGAAAAAGTTACCAATGACAAGATTTACTTCGGAAGGTAACAGAAATTGGCGGAAGAAAACAACGGATCATTAGCGAATAACGGGGCACTTTCTTTAATCGCACAAAAACGATTACATGTATGCCACTTATGGATCGTTAATCGTAAGACACGCTCACTTGTGGTGCGGTGCACCTTCGAGCTTTTTCAGAAATCAATGAGCTTCAATAATTCCTGTAATGTCAATTTTTAGATTTCGGAGGTTGGCGGGGTTCTGGGACCGAAGTAACCAATGAAAAAAAATGGTAACTTAAACCGACCGTGAAAGTTTTGAGAAAATCCTTAGGTGTGCGAAACTCAGTTTCAACTTTTTCCATAGCCATAGGAACAACCTATTTTTTTGTCAAAGGGCGATCCGGGAGCCCAGCCTTCAACAAGACGCCCACACGAAAGACCAGGAGGCTAACATTCCTATTCTCTCGTGAAGGTTTAACGCCAATATTTCCAAATGTGTGCTAAATCCTGTTTTATAAAATGAGAAACTACTTTCGAACTCTGGGTGCGGTTTAGAGCCCTGATCTCAATTGGTAGCACCGCTGAAAACATTTGATATTTCCAATGATTTTCATACTACGGAACTAAGGCGATGAAATACGCGAAAATTTCCCCGAGAAAAAATCGACTTGGACTGGGGATAGAACCGTGGCTTCAATAGCATCTAGTTCTCTTGAATCCTCAAACAACTGTTATGAAAACTAATAAGCCAGGTTAGCGTGGTGATTTGCGGAATGGGCCAACAAGCCAAAGGTCCGTGGTTCAATTCCCGTTCGACGCTGATTTTGCTCCCGAGGCAATGTTCGCATATTAGTATTTCCATCGTTTACCACCGAGACTTGTAAACGTGTTTCCTCACAAATATCCACTAAAATGTCGGAAAAAATAATTCTCCGCGTGAAATCCAGGGTCGGCTGTCTCACAGCTCCAGCACACGCTTCGTTGCTATATGAAAGCCAAGACGACATTCGCATTGGTCACATGGTCTTACGCGATCTTGAAACTAATGAGGAGAAAAATCTCAATCTCATTGGCTGGAGAGATTTTGCGTCACCGCATAAAAAAACAAATGGTTAAATTTAGATCCTGATAGGGATGGCTTTACGAATGGGTCGGCTGAAGCGGCAACACGGTGATGGATCGACAACAAATTGGCCCCATTAAAAAGAATATCAAGTATCGGGGAGAGGGCATCCTGGCGACGGACGCGTGTTAAACCCTCAATACGTATATTGTTTGGAGACGCATTAAGTAATAACGGTCTCATTGCGAAAATTAAGGGCGATTCAGACGCGAATGTAAAGTAGCACGACAAAGAATCAAAACAGCACCTGGCAACGGCGAAGAAAATGAGTGTCGTACGTCAGAGAGAGAAGAGTGAGAGAGAGAGAATGATATGGAGTTCGGAAGAGGAGGATCTTCTCCTTGAAGACAAATGATATGAGGACAAGTGATGGGCAGTTGAGGATGAGCACAGACGGAAGGGAATGGGTCGAGCGAATGGCAGTGGCGATGGCCGTCGGAAGGCGGGACGCGCAGTCACATGAGGGAAAGGGAGAAACAATGCACGGGGGACGGGAATAAAAATTCATTGAAATACAATGTACTAACTGAAAAGAAGAATAAATGCCATACACAGCAAAATACGAGAAAAATCTAATTCTGATTAAACCGATCAAACATCGATACTGTTATAAATTGCACAGTATTCTATATTCGTCGGTCACCGTAAATATTCCAAAATCTAAAAATCATTGAGTAAGTTTATTACTAGTATCAATAAGCAGTCTGCATTTTTGCTTTGAAAATATAAAATATAAATATCATAGAACAGATTAAAAGTATTGATCAAGGGAACAGAGAGTCGATTATACCTTCCAAAAATATATTACAAATGAAAACAGAATCAGAAACTGGTAGGGAAAAAACAAAATACATTTCGAGAGGTAACAAAGAGTTTCGAATAAAAACGGATATAAAAGTTGTTCCAAAGATGGCACCTGACAGGTTGTCAACGAACATGTGATATAAATAGCATTCTAATTAAGAAAAATATAATTAATTTATTATTACGACATTTCAAATATAAAATAAAATAACAAACTACAAAAGGCTCACAATGTAGACGACAGGGGTGTTCTACCGATTCGACCCGGCAAGTCAAGGGCATTGTAATGTGAGGGAGGGGGGGAAACAAAAAATAAGGAAATTTTTGTAACGCATAGGGTTTTTATGCAAAAATATTTGATTAAAGACAAACTGTTAGATTCAATTGAAAGAGGATGTATTCCATCAACAACAAGCACACATAATTAATTGTTCTAATTCCAGATGAGACAACATAAACAATAGGAATCAATAAAATACAGTTTATAACTATGTTACTTGAATAAGTAAGTTTTTGTATTAAAGTATAACTACATATATTAAGCAAAAGGATAAACTGGCAAGAGAAATCACTCATTTCAATAGAAAAGGTAGAAGAGTATAACCGGAAAAGAAAAAGCGAACGATGACAGGAGAGGACATGCGAAGAGAAAAGACAAATGGAAGGTCCCACTCTGAGAAGTGGAGTGGGGAAGGTGGACAGAAATTAGCCATTTAGGCGGCGGAAGAATAAGGAGGTACATGTCCGAGGAGAAATGTCGGGGCGGGGGAGTAAGGAGAGGCATAGAGGAGCGAGAGGAGGGAGAGAGAGATAGACAGAGAGACAGACCGTAATGATGATTGTGACGACAAAAGCGGAGCCAAGAATAGCCTAATCGCCCCCTCAAGTGCGCCCAGGCGCGGCCCAACACAAGCGCACATGGGCACATGGATGCACCCGCCATGTCACACTCATCTGATGGAAAAGAAGAAGAAGAGGGAGCCATAGCCCTTCCTCCCACTGCCCTCCCTTAACACTTCATCTCCTTCTCCAACCCACCCACCCCACATATAAGTCCAGCCCTAACACCACCACACCCCCCCCCCTCTCTCGACGTCCACCCAACGATGCCCTCCTTCTGTTAATGAGCAGGCCTTTAGAGATAGAACTCTTTCAAGGGAGGAGGAGGTGGAGGGTAGGTTGAGGGGGTTGTGAGGAATGGATCCCTTGACGGGGTGGGGGAGAGGGTGGTAGTGGGAGAAATCAAGGGAAAGGGAGGTTGGGAAGTCTTCGGAAGACTGACTGAGTGGAGGAAGGTGGTGGGGGGAGAGGAGGGAGTGAAGGAGCGAATGACGTCAAAAAATATCCGTGGTAATAAAGGCTAATAGGGTTTGATAGGGGCATAAGGGGGAGGAGAGATGGGGGAGGGGAACACAGGGAGGAGGTGACGCTGGTCGTGTTGGAGGGAGGAGAAGGGCGTGGACTCGATTTGGAAACTGTTGCAAGAGCTTCGAGAGATGAGAATGGCAGTCGTCACCATGCAGAGCTCCTGGGTCGGGCATTAAAAGAAAAACAGATGTCGTAAGTGATTTTCAACCACGGGAAATATCATCGTGCAAGTATTCTTCATTTGCTGTTTCTAGCACTGGTCAAATTTTTGGGTTAAAAAATTACTGAACGAGAAGCTTCAAAAAGTACCACAATAAAAAATGAAACACGACCAGGGTTTCGACGAGTCATCATCAGAGTTGTGGATTTAATTCTTTATAGTAATATGTGTAAAAGTTTCTTTTGGAATCAATTTTATTGTCAATGGAGTACCACCATGCTGTATGGGCATGAGTTTTTACTTGATTTCGAGTAAACTAGAATTAATAAATATAGTGTATATTCTTCAGAGAATGATGGAAACATTAACATCCTGGGCGCTTTAAAAGGGGGAGGGTTGAGGGATAAAACACACCATATCCCTTGAAGAGATTTGGGAAGCAAAAAAAGTTTAGGAAATTATTTTAGAGAGAGAAAAATTGTTAATTCATTTGAAGAAGAGCCAAATATAAAAAAGCTGTGCTCCTGAAGGCCACCTTTTCGAGAAGGTAACGTTATCTGCCGCTGGATAATTTTAAGCAGGTAAATATTGCCAGAAGTTAGGGCAAAATACTTGGGTATATCCGGCCGAAAGCATTCTTCAAATCGTTATGTACACATGGAGCATGTTAATGTGCTTGCTAGAAAACTCGGTTCCCTACCTGAGTGCCCGAGTACGCATCCCAGCAGGGGCAGATCATTTCTTTGTAAAATCCCGACATTGGTGTCTTATGAACTCTCCAAGGCTGCCCTCCATCAGTAATCAGATGGGACCTTAAACAGTGGACCAGTTGCTACTTATCGATGCCAGTAAGCTTTTGTTAACGATTTAAGATTGCGGATGCCAGGATTCACTTCACCCCTCCGACGGTTATCCTATATTTACTAGCCTACCCCTGTAAGCTTAAGGTGGCTGGAGCGGTAATCGTGAGTCGTTGGAGGCACATACCTACTAATAACTTTTCAAGTAAGTTGAAAAAAATATTCTTGGACCACATTTCACTCAAGTGCACCTGTTTATACGTTGAAAATCACCATACATGCAGTAATAGTATATGATGCAAGAGTTATATTTCAAATTTTTTCCTTAATTAAAGCATTGTTTTTACTTGGATTTTCGGCGCGAAATTCGAAATTTACGATACAATCATATCTAAATACTTATATTTTACTTGGCATTATACATTGATATTTGTTAGCAGCTATTATAATAATATGAAACTTATTATTTCGCATTTAGGGGAAAATGTGTACATAATTATTCGAATTATTTCAAAATATATGCCGTGTGCCATAAGAGTACTTGTTAAAATGTCACTGAATTGCCAGGAAACCAAATCGGTGGCATGCAGTTTTTTCACTTTTATCGATAGATATTACTAATAAGGACACGTATGCCATGTTTCACGCAAATCTGTACACATACAAAAATCGCTCCAGCCACCTTAATAGCAAAACTGATCTCCCTTATTCAGTAAATAATTCTTCCATAGTTCAACAGCTTGGTTTTACGTGAAATCGCCCATTTTCAAGAAAAAGTTTCCAGAGTTATACACAGAGCATTTTCAGTTGGCCTAAAAGTGCCAGCAAGATCTGAGGAGCTCTTCAGAACCGACGACTCCAATTGAATGATTATAGAAACTGTCAACTCTAAGACAGCGGATTTCGATCCGAAGGGGAACATGGAAACCAAGCGTTTGAATTCTTAGAGATGAAGTGAAAACGAAAATGAAAACTGCTATACTTCATGGCATTATCTCATTCCCCAGCCCATGAAGCAACAACTTGTTACTTTAGGGGTCTACCGAACACAAAAGGCACATAACTTAACAATGGCAACCATTAAGAACAACTTCAGATATGAGTTCCCATTCCTAAATCGAATGTACTATACCAGATACTTTACTTCATTGCTTGTCTATAAAAAACTAGATCCATTACATTAGTAAACAGACAATTCATAATCACGAAGCAAAAAAACTTTATTTTGACTTTTATACTTGGAGTTTAACCGTTTCTTATTCTCATGTTTAAAAAAAATCTACCCTTACTTTATGTTCCTTGGGTTAGGTATGTATAGCACCCGTGATTATCAATAAATTATATGGCAAGTATTGATAGTCCAGACCACCAGGTTTTTAAAAGTTTCTGTTTCAAAAGAAAAAGCTTACACACTTATGCACACCTAGGAACGTACCAAAAGATCTACTTGAACGGATTCTAATATGAAAGAACAACCAGCAGGGTCATATAAACTCAATCTTGGGAGAGAAAGAATATATACCTAATAAAAAGTAACATCTTACATACATATCCGTCACGCCATTCCCTTTTGGGGTGGGCAAAGTCTAAAAACTTAGCCAAGGCTTTTATTCCTAGGACAATGGCTATTTTAATTCCTCCATTATACCCTACCTTGCCGTACCTCATCAGCTTCTTTTAATTCATGATATCCTTCATAGACGCCCCTTATTCTTAAAACTCCGAATATTCCTCCACTTAAGAATCTCTTGCACGTTTACTCAATACTTTCTTTGTTTACCCGTGCACCTTTCACAGCTATACTTACTGCCATAAATCTGTTTCGTCATTCGACTGCCATCCGAAATTCTCAACATGGCCAAAACAACTAGGCATTCTCCTTTGATATATTTGGAGCGAAGGCTTCCGCAGTGACTTGAAGTACTGGATCCCATTTTTCAGGTTCAACTACGTGCGTGAGCGTTAAGATGACAAACGTTTTCTCCTCCGTTACAGGAGGCGTCTTCAGATCGAAGGGTTACAGAAGGCGTCTTCACGTCTTTGACCTGAAGACGCCTCATGCAACGGAAGAGAAAACGTCATCTGAACGCTGACGCACGCAGTTTAGCCTGAAAAATGGGATCCAGTTCCTTTGATACATATCCACCACATTACGCATTTTTTCATCACCCTCCCATTTCTAGCACTATATATCCCACTTTAACCACAAACACATCTAAGGTGCCCCGTTCCCACTGCATTTAACCTACATGTTTATTGCGACATACCCAAGTTTCGCTGCCGTATATTAACGTCGGGAATAGAACACTTTTGTGCACTGCGATTTTCTCTTCCCTGACAATGGTAATGGAAAGCCCCCCTAACTACAAATTTCCTGAGCATGGAAGTACATAGTTAATTTTAGCATATACATTTTTTTACTTTATATTTTCCCTGTAATGGCGTGGTCAAGTCTTCGCCTTCCAATGCTGAGGTTAGAGGGTTCTAGTCCCGAAAGGGTGGATTTTTCACCATCCCGGGCATGGATTGTCTTATACTTCAACCTTAAATTGTAATAAAGGAATTTACTATCCTAAATTCGCACTATTTAAGACGTGATTGTTATCATTATTACATATTTTTTATTTATCCATAAAGCTCTGTATATTTCTTACATATCTCGGCTATCTTCTCTTTCCAATTGGATCAAATCGGTAGACATGGGAGTTCACCCTTCGGCGGAGTTCATTCGGCACGCAGATTAGGAGCGGGGGCAGAGCTACCACTGTCGGTGGAGAGACAAGTCTCCTTCCCAGAAGGAAAAGAAGAAGGGGGACCGTGGTAATCCTCCCGCGGGCGGCAGGTCACGTCCAATTGGAGAAGGGGTGTGCGAGCGAATTATTCCGGAGCAAAGTGGGGAGAGGCGATCGTGAGCCTTAAGAGAATGGCCTTTGGCTGGCCGTCTGGTGGGCGCGTGGGCTATTTTTAAAGAAAGGTTTAAGGACCGACGGTTGGGTGGGTGAGGGTATCGGGAGGGAGCTGTTATGTCGGATTGGCCTTCGTTTCGATGATGGTTTAGGGTCATCAGGCGCTTCATTAGATCTAAACTCTTCATGGGAGAGAAATCAATGAGGCATTGGCCCGAAAGGGAGGGATGTGGAAGAGAGAGAGAGAGGTTGACGATGGGATACAGGCGGCGAGGCTTTCGAGAACGATTGGCGATGGGGTGGCAGAGGTGAGGGAGGAGGAATGCGCGATGCGTCTTTCAACTGTAGAATTCCTGAGCGTGCGAACCGGCGCAAACCCCCGGGCGTCACGAATAGCAGTTGCGCTGAGAATCACTTAAACGTTCTCATTAAGGCAAACGAAACCGTGTTAAGATACGATGGGACGGAAGGCATCAAGCCGACGGCCAGGTTTGGTTCGTGTATGCGCGGGTGGAGTGACGGCTGCATGACACGGTATGATGGCTGTCAAACTCGTCTGACGCACGATGAATTTAAAGAGTGCTGAGTGGAATAGCAGCGACTCATAATATTCCACCATGGCAAGGAATCTTCCAGAAACGACATTTAATCTCGGCGTATCACGTGATACTACAACACGAATGGGCAAACTTATCGCCAAGAGGAGATCAGACTTGATAGGCAACAAATACTACGAATGCAGGAGTATACAAGTGTGAAATGCGTTTTCTCTAGGGCAGGGGTCCCTAAGTGGTCGATATAGACCCTCAGGGGTCGATATGATATAGGAAGGGGTTGATACGGGTTCGGGACTGGTTTGGGGGTCGAAAGGGAAAAGGTTTTCAAAAATCACTAATACAATAAATACCTAAATAATATTACATATCTTGAATTTCGACGAGTCATACATATCAATGTGATCGCTTGACTAATAAATGTATTTTCAACATCATATTCAATTAAGGTCAGATAGCCAATGAACTCCTTTTGTTTCAATTTTAAATACAAAGAACAAGTCACATTATGATAAAAATAAACACCTTAAAATAAAAAATCTACAATCAAATGAGCGTCTTTTTTGCTAGCCCTATTTCAATAAAGTAATAGCAAAGATGAGTGAGTCGATAAATGTTGAGAAATTCTAGAAAGGGACAACGGTCAAAAACGTATGTTGACATCTGGTATAGAGTACCTGTTCCAAACCTGTGGTCAGTTACAAGAAGTACGCCCTTCGCGGCTGAGGGGTAACCTATTGAAAGAAAGTTAAAAAATGGCGGAAGTAAGCATATAGTAGTAGAAATAGGTAATTTAAGTAAAAGAAATTTTGTAATTAAATTGGGTGCAATTTAGGTCAATAGCTGGCCAAAGGGAACGCGGATCAAGATAATTTGTAAACCACTTCTCTGGACGAGGGCGTTGAGTTCGAAAATAGCCTTTCTATAAATAAAAATTATTGCAGATGGAGTTAATGATTCTAAGATCCTTAACTGCTTGTTAAGGATCTTAGAATTGCTCTTCTCTTTTCAACAAAGCGGTTAAGGATCTTAACCGCTTTGTTGAAAAGAGAAGAGCAAATATATCCATGCAAAATTTCGCAAATTTTCTGGGTGGCTACATTATGGTTGATAGTGATACATGAAGGATGCAACAATACATTTTCCCTTTACGTCACCCTGATCCTTCACCAGTTGTGTACACGTGCATAGATTTGTATCTTCATGTGAAACCTATTGAAGGAATGAAAATGAACACTTTATCATATTATTTTTAGGTAAGAATCACGCTTAAAAAATCCCATTACGGCATAATTTTTTCGGAATAAGAATTCACAAATGCTCAAACTGAATTCTAAAACCTTTCAGAAGCGAGCTATACTTGGTTCACTCATCCCGATATATCATGAAAACATTAAGACCATGTAATTCTATTTCCATTGAATAAATATATTTAAAAGATAACTTCATATTAAATAGTAGTCTAACATTTTTAAAAGAATCTTATTTGAACTGATTCTTTAACTAGAAATGGTAAATGACAGAACTAAAATTTTAATACTTCGAATTTGTTTAAAAAATAATCGGAAAATTAAAATGTATCCATTTAAATACTAGGGTCTAACAATACATATTACCTATTTTTACCGGAAGCTACTGACTGAGATCCGACAAATTTGTATTCCTGCCGACCGAAGACCTATGTAATAATTTGAGTCAATATAGTTGATATTGGTCAGGACTTTCACATTCCAAATCGCAGAACGAAGAGACGGTCTGAGTATTGGGTATATCTGTGAATCCTTAGTCAAATGAAAACAAAAATAATAACATATATAAAACGTGTCAGCTTACAAGGATCACTAAAATAGATTTCTTTTTCTTGATGATAATCTAAGATTATCATCAAGAAAACATAAACATGTCACAAACAATAGCGTCCATCTACGAGCGAGAACCACGAAGCACAGACGTAATTTTTTCGCCTAAATAAATGAATTGAACTCAGCATGAAATCTTCTCGCATATAGAGCGTCTCGGCCAGCGACAAATTATAATAATTGACCCTTTTCGACGCCATTGCGAACGACCCCCTAATGAGGGTACGGAGCGATAGGGGAACGGGAGTTTCATGGCTGGTTATGACGCATGGCACACACGTGTAAGGATGATAGTCTAGAGGGAGGGGGAGGGGATGAAGAAGAAGTGGTACTGAGAATGGAGAAGGAGGAGGGAAGGGCTAGCTGGGACGGCCGAAGACGCAACCGCAGCCAGTGTGAAGCGGGGGAGGAGGCTGTGTGGTGCACGACTCCTTCATGCTAGAGGGGGATGCAAGATGGTGACTGTCGTCATTTATCTGGAGGCCGCTATAAAGCACGGCGCTTGGACACTTATAGAGAGACACTACTAGAGTGCGCCCCTGGATCCTAGTGGGGGAACCCGTCCGGAGACTGGGTCCATTTTAACGCCCGGCCAAATCACAATAAGAAAAATATTCCATCCCTCCCACTGAGAAGGGTCATAAAAATATTGCATTTGATTCAATTAAAGCCTTCCGATGCAAGCGTAGAGACCACGACTTGGGGATCTACAACTGTTGGCGAGAGAACGGTGGTAGAGGATAATTGAAACAAATGATTGCTTTCTTGTTTTCGTTAACCGCGAGAGTTGCGAGGGGACGGAAGAGAATTATTCGTTGGAGCCACAAAGGGTGTGGCCCTCATTTTTATCCCCTATCGTCCCTCATTAGATGATGAATTGGTAGTTGAATAAGAATTCACGCTCACTCGTGAGCAACTTGAACCCGAGTCTTGGATCATATCTGTCAGGGGGATGACGATTTTAATCCTTAAACGACCAGCGAATTCTTTTAATGCCGAGAAAGAAAAACGGAAGCATATTTTAACATTAAATCATGTCATCTAATTTAGTCTACGTGTTATGTGCACCGGAAAGGGCTGATGCAACAATATGATATTACTAATAATGGTCCTTGCCACTAAATCAGATATATAGATTACTTTTTAAGAAGGCAGGTATTTTTTGTCTCCACAATTTACGATTTTCCTAGTAGACTTAACTTCACAAAAAACTAGCATTTTTCATGCATTACATCTAAATAATGCCTATCCGACGCGATTTTCTCGAAAAGTTCTGATTGTTATAGGAACTGAGGCAATAAAGAGAATTGTAACATAGCAGCAATCACGATAAAGTTTTATTAACCACTCCGATGCGAATACGAATCAATTGTAAGAGAAAGGAAAAAAATTGTGACGAACGATTCCAATTTAGGCCAGATCCCAGGGGAAAATGAAATGGTGTCTACTCAAGATATTCAATGAAAGTTCACACAGTTTCAATACATTAGAATTCAAATTGCATATTTCAAATTACAATATCATTCATAAGACTCCCGTATCAATGTACATGGAATCCGGTCTTTCTCAATCCTCGGAATAAGAAATATTTCACTTTTTTATTTTCAATACCAAGAGGAGCGCCTCCATGGAAGCAGGGATTAATCCCGCCCTTTCTCACTTGCGTCTTTCCCTCACACTCTTTCATCCAGAGCCGTTTTGATCACGTGACATCCCACAAATCAAGCTCGCATCCTGGCGTCCCTCCACCGCTATTCTTTTGAACCATAAAACTTTGAAAAGAAAGGGCAACATTTCTAAAGGCCTCAAATCACTAGCGAGGTCCTATGCTCCCCCCTCCTACCCGCACAGCTCCTTCTATCGTAATCGTAGTTCCCTTTCTCACTCCAACCCTTGGCCTAACCGTGTTCGTACCACACTCACTCCTTCACACCCTTTACTACCGGATGCAAGCTATAAAAGCAAGTAAAAATAAATGAAACAATTTCCTTCCCGCCGCGAGCGTTACTATTACTTTCACGAGTCCCACTTCTGTGTACAATGAGATGGAATGCTCAACGTAGATGACAAATTCTCCCACAATCTATAATTTTAATCTTATAGATATCATGTGATGATGATCGATTACGAGCCACGCAATAGTAATGAGAATCAAAGGCCATAAAACATCAGATAAAAATGGTGCAAGCGTTTATTTCTGACGTGAAAATGCCTTCGTAGAGGAAATACCTCAATATTTCAAGAAATTAATTTATTCACTTCCACCGCTCTTATATGGATGATATCCTAAGCAGTCCACGCCATTTCATATTTTAACTCATATTTGGCCTAAAACATGAATGAGCATACTGAGTATTGTGCAAAATAAAAATAAAATTGAAAATATCATGATCTTTAACTTTTTACAAAATATTGCTAAGAAGTTAATGTAACAAGTCCCAACGAGAATAATCATGACAGATTATCCCTAATAATGATTAAGAATCAAGCAAACTATAGTCAACTTGATAATTAACATTTCTTTCGGGATCCCTCCAAGGGTAATGGAAAAAAATTAATGTCATATCTAAATTGAGAATAAAATACCTAAATATAAAATATGCGCCCAAATTACGTTTAACTTGCTATCAAGCTAAATACATGCCTAAATTAATCATTAAAACCAATATAAATGTTGTCAATATGGATTAACACTAATCTGCTGCCATCCATCCCCAACCCAAGTCAGTTCCTTTAAATCATGTTTCCAATGGCACTAAAAATTTATTTCTTCTGCACCCTTTCTTCTCTCTGTCATCTGATTATCCCTTATTTCTTGTAAGACCCGACGTAAGGAGCCCATCTCGCAGTTAAATGAGAAACGAAAGAAATCATATCGAACGGTTCGTTACCATTGCTTTTTTTATGCCTCTTGAGTCCACAGTTTTTACGGCTCGGTTGCATTTACGATCTGCAGTGACCAGCGGGGAGTGTAGTCGGTAGGGTTAGGACACTCTACAGAAAGGGGAGTAAGAAGAGCACCACGGAGTGGAAATAGGAAGCTCTGCTTGCTCCTATCTCCACGGGGGAATGAGTCCTAGTTGAGAGGAGGGAAAAAGAATGAATTCCGAGGTGAGCAAATCGCGACGGACAATGGTCTCCCCGCTCTCACATCTGGTCTCCATCCACTACTACTACCGAGAATGTGAAGAGGATGAGGTGGAGCTCACACGGAGAGATGGAGGAAGAGAAAAGGTGCCATTAACGTATCCGGCAGTGGGTGGTTGCGGCGTTAGTCCCGAAGGAGAGCCTTGAAGATGCGCTACGTGGGCCGGAGGAAGGAGGGAGGCAAAGAGTGGGCAGTTATTTCTCTCTCTCTCTCACCTTCAACTCATAATCCGAGCACCTAAGATAGCATGAGGACCGCCGTAACTGTGACCGCCTTAATACCCTAGCGTAATTCATTTCTTCTCTGGAAAAAAGAGGAGGCTCCGAAGCCGCGGTCTGTGGGTGATATTGATCTGTGTGAGAAGCAATGGGGATGGGGCGATTTCGAGAATTGCCCACACGCTTAAGAACATAAATGCCAGAGATGAATTCTTAGCCAGGCACCCCACTTGGAGCTATAACTGATGGCGTAAGTCTGACGATCAAATATGGGGAACTTTAGGCATAAAAACCAATTTTTAACATTCGATTTGAACGCTTAAAGTGTTTCTTTGGAAGTACCAGTGGAAAAAGTCGAAAACACATATCTTCTCCAGTATTCCTTTACTCTGGAGGAGATATCTTTTTATTCAATAATGACCCCGGGATATTGCAAAAATACTTTAGAGCCTTTGGACAATTCACGCGTTAGCAGCGTCATTGAAAATAATTCTTCATGGTGATAATCTATGTTCATCTAATTCATAGTAAGCATATTATTCTACGACAATCATCAAAGAGGTCATTCTCAGCATTTAGATTTTAGGCGGAATAGATATAAAGTGGAAAGTACCTACCAGTACAAAAATAATTACATGACAAAGGTTTACCGTTGAGATTTAGCTTTTAAGGAATCTTAATGCACATAAAATCATTGCTGCGCGCTACGGATAATTTTTGCGTTTAGAACGCTAAAATGGCATTTCCATGAAGCATTCCATAATTGTAAGCTATGAAGGAAATACTAACGTAGGTAACTCTCAGTAAATTAAATTTCCCGTAGTTTAATTTTCGATAATGCTACACCCAATCCCTGTGCTCAATTCCACTTATATCGCGTATTCTAGCCAATATATTCCAAATCCGCAGAGTGAAGACGCAAGTATTGCGATAGAATTCGAACACGAGTTTATTTAGTAGAGTTAAATTATTTCGCGCTCAAAGGCTAAACAGGGTCTTTCCTCAAAATGGAAACCTAAAAAAATATTAGCTAATGACTAGTTCAGAAGATTCTAGCGAAAACAATTGGAAATTCAACATAATGATTCAATAAAGAACTGCAACTTTCCACCTAAAAATAATAAAACTATCATTAAAATCGAGGCTTCGATATCACTACAAAATCTTCAGTAAGTATTATCCCCACCATCCATATTGTAGTACGAAACCCCCCACCCACCAATCATTTAATATATAAGGAAACTGTTTCTCTCACTTTTCACCTGAGGATGATTTAGTAACAACAAAACCTAGGTTGTAATTAAAGTTTTATTAACTTCTTTGACGAAAACTGCAATTATTTATCTAATAATGAGCTAAATGAAATATTTAAAATAATGATAAAATATGTAATGAAATCCATGACCTCATAAGCAAGTGTACGCGAAGGGGCTGTTTGGGCTATAACAGTTAAGGGAAATTTTGGATTAAATCAACTCAACTAATATCCCCGTTACCAGCAAGTAAAATCAGCAATAACAACCAAACAAATGCATCAACAACACTTTCCAGAAAACATTTCGCAGCCAATTTCACCAATCACCAGGGTACCAGAAGGTTTTCAAAATTCGGAGCGATCCTCGAAGAAAACGTCCCACGATTAGCCGACATGAAGCACTGAAACGACGGAACTTAAACCTTTTTTTACACGCGTGGTGGCACATTTTCACTTCCCCCGTAAAACTATTCAGGTGACGAATTTGGCCGAACACAAAAGAGCGGATCATCTCCTTGCGAAGCGGCGGGCGAGTTATACCGCCCACAGCCGGCCGACGACGAGAAGGGACGTAAAGAAAAGAGTAAGTACTAACTTTCTACGAGATGAGAAAATAGAGAGGAGGGCGAGTAGTAGGGGGAAGGAGGCAGGCAGGTAGGATTGGCAGGGTGAGGAAAACGGGTAAAGTGAGGCGGACAATGCGGAGGAACTTAACGTTAGCGGGCGAAGAAAGGAGGAGGAGACATAGGGAGAAGAGGAGAGAAGATAACTTCAGGGTGAGACCTTAAAGGAGTAAACTACCCACCACGGCGAGTACCTCCAATACATTAGCCGACAAGGAGACTACGTGGGTGGTGATGCAGACGCTTTAAGCCGGGTGTAGAGAGGAGCAAGACATGCGGAAAAGGGTGGACCAGGGGGTGGGAGAGATACAAGGGAGGGAGGGAGGTCGGAGGAGGAGGCAAAGAAGCGTAATGGAGTGAGAGCGCTAAGAAGAATGGCCGTGGAAAGAGAATAGGTGAGCAGAGGAGTATAAAAGGGGCACCACCGGACAACGGACTTAAAAGGAAGATGAGAGGATGGGTGAGGGAAAAGTGGATGGGCAGGGTGGAGGTGAGTAATAGGGAAAATGCGTGGAAATGAGAAGAAGCGGAAGGAGGTAGAGACATTAAAAGTGGGCGAGGAATGCGGGGTGGGAGGGGTAGTGGAAGGTGGGGATCGGGGAGGGACGGAGAAAATGGGGTGGTTTCCTGGATGGGGGAAGGACGGGAAGCGGGAAGGAATGAGGAGAGCCGAGGAGGACTATGGGACGGACGCCGCGAAGGTGTGCTTTCGTGCGAATGTGCCGCGCTTGTTTGCGGACCTCTTAAGCGGAAGGTGATCCGGTTCAAAGCAGCTCCGGAATATTCTCATAAGCACCAGGATGTCAAACAGATATTTCAGTTAATACCCAGAGTCACATGCTGAACGACAGTTATCGTATTGCACATAAAATGCGAATATCGAGCTAATTCTGTAAATTCTTCACGAATTTCCGTCCGGATTAGTGACTCCATCTTCTCCTCTGCCGACGTTTCCTTCGAAACGTCAGCAAAGGAGAAGATTGAGCCACAAACCCGTGAAGAATTTACCTCAGCTGTTCGCTGGGAGAAAATGAAACCTTACATTGAGCTAATTCCATTTGGATATTTACCACACGAACCACAGGGCACCAAAGACAGATGGACCAAGGACTTCATGATTTCCCTTTTGCGTCCTTTACATATATATTGTATACATGATGTTTCACTACTATTTAATGCCATCATTTCATCTATTGGGAGTGAGCAGGCCGAATTCAACAGAACTATCACGTATAGATGCATAAAATATTACCGTAATAACGCTTTCTAAATATCTCCAACAAGAAAATTAACCGCTGACCATCTAAAAGCGTATTGAACTGAGGGGAGAAAATGAAAAACATTTAACCACTACTTTTAAGAATTACGTAAGATAAATTATGAGAGACTATTGCAAGGAGATATGAGTTTTAAAACTGTTAACCCAATATGTAGGACAAGATTTTACGAAGAGTGGTTTGAACAACAGTAAACCCGATAGGGAATACATTCGCTCGAAGTAATTCACTCGGGGGATGACTGAATTTACGCGGATGGCCGAATGAATATTCTTGGTTCCCGATCCTAAATACCTTCCTTGGTCACTGATTTTTAAATAAATGCCCTATTCACTTGTCATATGCTATTACTGTAGCCGACTTCATCCTCCGACATTAAGTTTTCACCAAGTCGTATCAACCGAATAAACCCATCTAACTTAAACTCGGAATAAAATCCACAGTTTCAGGCTCTACTTCGTAGAATCTTTTTATATCCATTTCAATAATGTTTTGCACTTTTATACACTTTTTATTTATTTATTTTTTTTAAATCCACAACGCGTTTCATTAATTTTGGCAACTTCAGGTGTAGTAGATGCTACAACTAACACCTGACGATGCCAAACATTGGTGAAACGCGTTGTGGATTTAAAAAATTAAAAGTGCAGAAAAGTACAAGACATTATTGAAATGGATTTAAACTCGGAAGCCTGAAAGTAACCGCAGAATCATTAATCTTCCTTCACTCCGGAATTTAATTTGTTAAATAATATAAAATTCACTTTTCTTACAGTTGATATTCATCAAACACAACTATTATAAAAACAGAGTTGACGATATACCTTTTTTACCACAGTATTCGATAACATGAATAATTGAATTTCAGAGTATACAATTCTTCCAAAAAACAACAAAATTTCTCAGAATAAATAAAGCTACACAAGACTAAACCGCAGAGCAAGGTGTGCAGAATCCAGCCGTGACCAGTGGAGTGAGATCATCCGATTAGGCAGCGAGGCACTAAGATGGTACGTGGAAAAAGCCATAATCGACGCCTTGGGGAACAAAGCTCCCTGTGCATCTGCAGGTGTTCTCTGAACCGATAAGACGAGATAGCAAGGGAGAAGGATGAAGGGCGGATATGTATCCGCGTGTAGGTGTTGGGAGAGGGAAAGAGTGGTATTATGGGGAGGGAGGTGAAGTCAAGTAATCTCTGAAGAGAGAGAGAGAGGGGGGGGGTGTTATGGCTGTCGAGAAGGGATTGGAGATGGGTAAGAAGAAAGGATTCGAATTCCTCAGCTTCTTTTGACAGGCGCCCGGTCAAGGATGAGGGGGGGACGACGTAAAAGGATGGGAATGGTTGACCTGACAGGAGGGAATGAATGGCATGGAGGAAATGATATGGGAATGATGCATAAGAGGATGTATGTTGGTGGGTGGTCGGATAATGAGTTGAGTGGTTCGAGAGCAGGCGGCGCAGAAGATCTTGTTCAGACAAACGTGTTACAGGCACACAGGTAGCGACCAAGGGAAAATATTTCACCAACAAGAATAAGAGCACATGCAACTATAACCATAAAAAAGGAATTCTACACAGCCCATAATGATGCAAGCATGTATATTACTTGAAGAAAAGTAACTCTAATAACATAGTTTCTGTACAAAAAACGAACTATTTAAAAAAACATGGCCTAGGCCAGTTCATTAAGGGCAAATTGTCGTGCAGCTGTATTCCTTATCGAGACCATGCATCGCACATACCATATTCCCCTACCAGCCATCTTTCATAAAAAGTCACAGCTATGCTAAAATTCCCCTTTTATGGTGGACTAAAGAATTAAAAACTATTTAGATTATACAAAATTCCGATCCGACAGTGCTAATTTACAACAGTAGGCATTTGCATCAGCTACTTCCTTTACTAATTACATGGACGAAACATATTGGCCCTAAAATATAAGCACAAAATGAGTAACATCACTGTATCAATGTAATATTCAGTCAAAATAATATAATTTATGTACGCATTGGAACGATAATATTGATAGAAATGTAATTACCACCTATTTTTGACATTCGGCGTTTGGTCATTCTGAATTAAATAACGATGCATGTCAATTTCTATATTGTTTACAGTTCTTCATCTCCAGATTGAATGCCAGAGCTGCTGTCTGTGATTGAATGTCAGGATGCGCCAGAGTGATATGGTAACCGGGAGGACACATGAAAAAATATGAACCCGAGTTCACAGAAAGAGTTATCTCCATATTAAAATAAACTATTTTTTCTTCCATTTTTTTCATTACAAATTCTTAAATTTCACTCATATTATCCATAATACTAATGTATTTTGTGACTACTTGTGCAAATGAACTAGGTCGCTGAAGCCATGATAAAATGATACGAAATTATTAAACTATGATAAAACTTTAAAATTATATCCCTCCCATTTGAATACTAGCTGAGAGAGTACTTATAAATCAGAAATTTCAAAAGGCGTTAGAACCCTCACCCCAATGAAAACTTTCTTCTTTCACAAAGTGAATGGTATTATCTCGGAAACTTTAGTCTTATTACGAGAAGCATTCCACCCATACCTATTATACATACGCTAGTGCCAATATTTTTGCGCCATAGGCATGAATATCGCTGGATTCCTAATTTTGCTTCACAGCTAACAGTTCGGGTATAGTATTTATTTTTAAAAGGCAACTTAACCAGAATCCTACTCCCACTTTCAAATTCCATATGCCAATGGAGCCTTCGCCTAACGAGACAGAAGGACGCGGGGATGGGAGTGAGAAAAAAACGGCGAAGTAAATGTCTAACTACCTCAGAAGCCGTATCAAATCAACAATGAAATACCATGGCTCTCTTTGGAGTTCTCAACGTTTTTAACATGCATATTCTACAATATGATATCCCATTCCACAATTTGGTGGCAATGATATTCGGTAACAATAAATAAAACTTTTACAATCCACAATTTTGGTCAAGACAATTACGCAAAATCCGGATTTCAATGCATGTGCATCATCATCAGGTGCTTGAATGACCATTCAAGGCTTGAATGAGCAAAAGATCATTCAAGCACCTGATGATGATTCACATACATTGAAATCCGGATTTTGCGTAATTTTCTTGACCAAAATTGTGGATTGTAAACATTTATTGTTAAAAAATTGAATTCCACAAAGTGAAACCTGATCTTATTTATTTAATAATATTCGGCTTTGTTTTATCTTTGCCCTCACATCATCATGTTTCCCCTCCACTCTTCAGAGGAAGCATCGAACTACTATAACTCTTGATAGCAATTAAAAAATAATCAAACTTGTCAAAGGCTGCGAACCAAAAGTTTAGAATACTACAAAGTTTATTTCCTGTACGCAATCGTATCTAGATCCTCAAACTCATCACGGTGTTTTTCTTAAAAAACATCCGAAGATTTCGGAGTGCGATTCGGCTCTGGAGGAGCTGCGCATGTTTTTGAAATCTTGTTGCTCCCACATTTTTCGCGTAACCTCTCCGTTTCCCAATTCAAATGAGGCAAAGAAATATTGGCCATCAGCAGCTCATTATGCGAACTTCAGGCCTGGGAAAAAGGCGCGGTCAACTTGGAACGGAGACAGGAAACAACGTCCTCTTCTCTAAAAGCCGGCGGCACGACGCACTTGAATTATTAAAGCTGTTTTCATACAGAGTGAATTAATACACTTGTAAAAATAATCTAGTGAGACGAGTAATGGGACGCCAGACCAGATAACCAGAGAGTTTCTGGTTCAATCCATGTCACGATTAAGCGCCTCACCATTTACTCTGCAGATAAGTAGTAATCACAACGAGCATTGAGAGTGGATATCACTATTTCCTCCCCTGAAAGGCTAAATTAAAAATAATACGGAGTAGAGCGATAAAATATCCACGCCTGCATTTCAAAACTGCCTTCAGGATAAAGCCGTGCATTTAATTATCACATTTATTCTTAGGCATCTCTATTAAACCATAAGCTCAATATCGATCCCATAGAGCAACCTCACCAAAATAATTATTTCTTAAAGTAATTATTCATAACTTGAAAAACAAAATAGGGCAGCCAGAGAAAAAGCATTAGTTCACGAAAATAAAATTGAAAAAGTTTGAACAGTAATATTAAGGTAAGTATTCACCAAAAACTCTCAAAATCAGCTAAGTTATCATAAAAAAAAATAACTTTATAATGACAGAGGGGAACTAGATCACAAAAAAACTATCCAAAAATGAAACTATAAGGACTAAAATGAAAAATGCCTCACCGAGATATTTAATTAATGACCTTTAATTATACGTTTACAACGGGAGTACAAACGTCCACTCTCGACTACATGGGTAATACCAGAGATGTGTGCATTCTAGCGAGGATTTATTTTTTGCAAATGATGATTATACAACAAGGTCGAACAAATGTATGTATCGTAGCCGAAGCCCCGAAAAATACTAGGTGAGGATGTGAGACTACGAATTAAGCCTAGCTTACAATTGGCATCAAAAATTGAAACGTTAACAGCTAGCTGGAGTCACGTTCACGCATTCGATTTACGATCGGATGGCAACTGGAACTTGCGCCGACAATCGTCATCCAAATTCAATACTCCTCGGCTGCATGCACTGCAGAGAATTTAAGCACAGATGCGATATACTTTTTTTCGCGGGTTATTATATATGTGCAAACAGCATAGTGGACCGCATAGATATAATATTATCGGCCGCTTAATTTTGGAGTACTTGCTGAGGAAGTTGGTAAAAGGCTGACAAATGAATAAATATGTTCAACGCACGTGCTGCGCAAGCGCTGGCGTCAAACAAGAACCGCGAAATGGAAAGTTCGGACTGATCGAACTTTGAAGTAGACGGTTGACGTTAACGTTTGACGCTTTCACGCCATCATAAACTCCTCCGTAAACACCAATGCTTTGAAATTGAGTTGAAGTTTACAAGGATGCCAATCGGTGGCCGGTATTTATATTCTAAAATTATGCAGAGTTCAACTAAGGCTTCAAGGGGCTTCAGTGTGATTATAGTCTCAGTAATTCCAATACAAAATTAAAATCGGCATTTAGCACATAGAACGGCTGGCGAGCACTATAACGAGCAATGCCAATACCAATAATCTCAAGACTGAAATCATGACCTTGTGCGTTATTATGGAGGAGGTTACCGCGTTCAACTACAGGTTATACACTTCTGCATACTGGCTGCCATATATTCTGGTAACAGATACATTTAGGAAGACATTAGTAACCCGGGGGAAGAAACAGGTGTTCAAACACGAAAGCGTGATTCCACGTATGTACCTTGAGGCCGAGAACTAGAGAAGTCCCTGGATCCTCACATCCACAACTTACACCAAGTAAATAACGGACACACACAACCATCAACGATAACACAGATAACACTGTGCAATGAAAATACTGACAATTTCTGGATACTTTCACGATAAAATCCAATATTAATGCTGTAAATATAATGATTCAAATGACAAACTACTTATTTAAAAAAAATACAACTGCTTTTGACTAACATTAGAAAGAAAATAAAACGTTGAAAGAGTAAAGAACTGATCGTAAGGCGTGTGCGAAAAATATAATTTCTTAGTATATTTTTCACAACCACCATCCCCCATTTTACTATATCATAAAACTTTTGAAGCCGCTATGCGGATGTATACTGCTTTTGAAAACAAGGTATGAAGTCATGGGCATATTTTAGCAAAAGAATTCCCAATTTAACGCTTAGCGTCACTAAGGGAAGACGAAAGGAAATATCGTTGCATTTATTATTTTTTGGAAAATGAACTATTACGTGAATGCAGACATTGGCTCTAGTAAAAAAAACTCCTTGATGAAACTTAACTTACGAAGGCGTTCTGATGATACGACAACTGGACCACGCGGCTGATTCAAAACTTATTACATAAATTACTTTGCGGAACCCAATATTATAATGTTCCTTCGCTATCCTTCACGAAAAATCTAATTCTTGCCTTAACTGCAACGAACTGGGTTTTTACAGCTTCTAGTATTGGAGGAAAAAATTTCTATTTGAGTTTCCTCAAGCATTATTTTCCATCACCGTTAACCCTACAACACCCCTTCCGACACCCGCTTCGAAAATCTCCCACACTATTTATCGTTCGGACGATGGAGTAGGCGACGAAGAAAGGGGGCGATGGAAAGGGTGACAGAGGGAGGGTGTAAGGAAGAAGGGAGGAAGGCTGTGGTGTCTTCTCAAGCCATGTGCTAGAAAGAGGGGACGGGGCTGTTGACACTTGGAGAAACAGACAACATGCACTCACACACAAGCAGGTCTCCTTCCTCCCCGGCTTTTCGGAAGAATGGATGAGGGTGAAGCGGGAAAACGGGACGAAGGGTTTGGTTGGATGAGAGAGGGTTGAGATAGAGAACACGGGCAGGGGGGCGGGGACGGGGGGAAGGAGATGCGGGAAAGAAGGAAACGAAGAGGCAGGCGGCACGACCGAGAATTCGAGCCCTCAAAGAGTTGAAATTAAGAGCGGAAACAAACGGGAGACTGGGCGATTGGCTACACATCCGAGTCTAGACCACGTATTGTGCTACTGGTTCATAACTTATTTTGGCATCACACCAAATCACAATAACACGGAGGTATTGAACTCGCAATGAATTCAATCTTTTTATTCATGTATTTATTATTCTCGTCGAAAAACAACGCTGATAATATCGTATAGAACAAACAATAACAGTAAACAAAAATAAATAAACAACAAAATATATATAAAATCACAGCAGTAGACAAATAAACAACAAACTATGAAAGTACAGTTCTGATAAACCGCTTTCATTAATTTCAGTAAAAGTAGCATTGAACGATGAACAAAATTGAACCGAAACAGACAAAGAGGGATATGCGAGAACGGAATTAGGAGGAATGAGACAAGGGATTCATGGAATGGATATAATTCAGGGACACTTTTCAGCGTAGCATTAAATTTAGATGGGAGTCTGAAGATAGAAGACCGTTTGGAGAAAGAGAGACGTGAGGTGATACGATGGAACAGCCCATTTAGCCGCGTCGTCCGTGAAGGGACCCATAGACAGAAAAGTGAGGAAAAATGATCCATAGTTTCTATAGATTTCCAAGGTATGGGTTCAATTAAAAAGAAATTCATTTTACTTGTCAACGTTTTGAGTTACTCATAAAGCTGTATGGTGTTATTGCTGCTGTCCAAGATTTTTACGATCTTGACCAAAACCCTCTATAAAGCCAAACTAATTTGCTTAGTTAGAGAAAAAGTCTAAATTCTGAAACTAAAGTGATAAAATAAAATACCTGATGTGATTTCGGAAATTGAGAATCCACCAGGATGGCAAGAGATACTTTTTTCCAATATCTAGTCAAACCAGATATGTGCTAGGCGATAAGATACCGTTCATCGGAGTCGCCCTAAAAAGCGGAGCAGTTTGGCCGCACATGAAATTAAAATAAGCATTATCAGCAATTAATTAAAAAAAATCGAAAATGCAAATCATAAGGTTGATTCATAAAAAATCATTCGTACAATTAATTAAACCATTGCGTGATGACCTCGCAGGATAACCAAAAGATCGTGAGTCTCCTCATACCTTGAATCACGTTTTATTGTCATAAAATGGATGTTTCTAGGCTAAATTTTCCTTGAAACATGGAAATGGACACCATGAAACTTGGCAAAAGCCAACTGCTACTAAATTTTAGAAGAATTCTTTAGAGTTAGGTAATATTAATATAAAAATCATTGCCTCCTAATGTCCATACTACACATGCAAAATTGGAGTAAGTGAATCATGAGTGCAATCAACATTACGCCGACTGCAACTACGGACGTAAAAATCTACTTCATTTCACTTCCAAGCGATCGTAAATCGTTGTACCGGAATCGGTCATCAGCTAAATGAAATACGGCTACATAAGTGAAACTGCTGTTTGATTAACGGTTCTCCTCGGATATGCAACGCCGTCTAATCATTCAATCGACGCACCAAAGAACAGCACGGCCTCCTCGCGAAGCCGATAGGGAGCTCTTTGCTCGGATATGACGCGAAGGAGAACGGCGAGTACAAGGAAGAAGGAAAACGGAAGAGAAAAAGACAAGGAGAGGGAGTAGAAGAACCGAGGGGGATGGAGAGGTGGTGAAAGAATGTATGGTAGCGTTCGTCTTTAGCTTCTGAGGGAGAAGGGAGGACCGAGTTGGAGGGCTTGCGGAGATGACGGGGGGGAGGGCCGGGTGAGCTTCGGCGTTCGAAGGCGGTAAAATGATGGAAATCGCCACCCGTCGTTCCCCTAGCTCTCTCTCCCTCTCCGTGGAACAGCCAGCCGCTATCCTAAAGAAAGGGGTGGTGCGCTGGGGACGTGGGGGAAGGGTGGGTATGGAAGAGGGCTGTAGAGAGTGAGAGATGGGGGGAGGGCGGAGGAAGCGGGGGAGTGTGAGGGGGATGAAATTCCGAAGGGTGGGACTGAAGATAAACAAGTTCAACCCCAGACGCACTCTGGAGAGCGGTATTGTGGGGTAGAGTGGAGAGGGAGAGAGAAATGGGGGGAAGGGAAGTGGGATATGGAATGAGGGAGAGGGCGTGAGACTGAAAGAAAATAGTAAGGAGAGAGAGAGAGAGAGAAATGAAGGAATTCTCTCCTTAGGAAGCAAAAAGAATGGAAGTGTTTTCCGGAAGGATGGAGGGGGAGTAAAGAGAATTCATGACTATCCTTAAGACGAACCGTGCGCCGGAGACCAATATAATACTTTCCGTCTCCCTTTAAGTAATTAATGTGATGGTGGGCGAAATACCTTTATAGAATTTTGACAATTTAATAATTGAAGTACACATTTGTATTCTACACAATAATTACTGGGCACAATTCCTCATTTATGTGTTAGCATCGAAGCTGGTTAGTGCATTTAACATATTGTGGAATATTACCAAGAGTGTAATTTACCAAGCGTATAGTTTCGAATATTACAATTTTTTTATTCACATTTGCAAAAGTAAGTTAGTTAATTGCCATTTTTTTCTTACAGGGAGACATATGTTAGCTGGATTCATAGGTATGCAGCGTTTTTTGGCTATGACAAAAGTTTATATTTGAGATGAATTGCATTCAGAAATTAATAATTAATATATTTCCTCCTCAATTATGTATGACTCTTTCCCAAAGATGGGATAGTTTCTCAATTCCGAGTCTGAAGAAATCTGCTTTCTTGGAACTGAAGAAGTCGTTAGGCCAAGTTTTTAAAGCTAAAAAATGCTACCTGTATGACTTTTATCAACCAAATAGTCAGAAATGTTTTAACTAGAGCACATCAAATCTAAAATTTAGGCGTTTGTTTCCAATTTATAACCGAAAAAGCTACAATGGAAATATTTTTCGGACTTCAGCTCGAGTTATAAGGGGAAAATATTTTATGCTTGACTGAAAAATTATAAAAATAGCGTAGGACTCGGATTCAAGCGTTCAATCGCCCCCATTCAACGTTTTTCAGACAAAGCAAACTCAGTTCGTTTATTATTCAAATATTACCACTGTAAATTGTTTTAATAATTTAGTAAATTATTCAAAAAGAGCTGGACATTGTTAAGACAATATATATCAGTTTTCTGTTTGGGAATAACTTAGGCAAATCTATGATGGGAGATGCTAGTATGCAAATTCAGCAAAAACGATTCGTCCAGGATAACTCAACGAACACCAGAGTAGTTAATCGAGAAAGTCCACCCACACGTTTTCTAATAGGTGGCAACGACATGACCGGCTTAATGTGGTGAACCAATCAAAACAAACGTTGGCATAAATAATTTTTCCCATCATAGAGGTACGAATTTTGGATGCGATCCAGCTGGGTGACTTCAAAGGACGAGGGAACTTATCAACAAACCAGTGAGAGACGGGGATTAATATCCTCAAGCATTTACTGGGGCGTAAATTTTTTCAATGCACTCAGGGACAATCACGGCGATGATTTACTCCGATTGAATTAGAATCACAGCACGAGTACAAATGGGTTTCGGACTCATTTCGAAAGTTTATAAGCATGGAAACATCCCAGCAGTCGACCCTCTTCAGAGTTCAATTTACTATTTTTGCTAGAGGCACCCCAACGGGTCATTGATGAGAGTGGAATCGTGAATCGTTTTAACTAGCTTCAAGACACTTCCTGTTTATATAAATTATCGAGGGGTGGTCGACTCTCACGAATCGACGCACACTCATACCGGTTTTAAAGGAAAATCGTAAGTTCTCCGAGGGTACAGTTTCACAGGAAATGTAGTGAGTAAATTATTTTATGAGTCTCACGATTAACACGGGATTTATAACTCAGCAAAAATAATGACGTGTTGAACAACTGAAAGTCGTTACTGCCACCAGGCATCTTGAAAAGAGACGGCAAGCGAGCTACATAAATAAAAGATATGAATTAAACACATAAATGTACCATATATATTATAAATAATCAAGGAGAAAGGATTAGTGTAAGCGTAACTAACCGATTAACCTCAATATTAAAAAAAACTATTTTCTACATAAAAATCACGACTAACATTTCAACAAAATCTTCATCTGGGAATATTGTAATTGATGTTTGCGGAGGGTGACTCTAAAAAATTATCTGAATATACATTTAACCATTTATGTTGTTTGTGATTTTACCGACGTCTTTTTATATGGGTCAGAATGACATTGTCGTTAGTTAAACGGAAAAAAACTCGCGAGGATCCTGGCTAAATTCTCATCGGTAGGAGAAACGATTCCTTGAACTCTGTGCAGAAAAAATTCATACTGAAATTTTAGCTGAACTGAACTTTTAATAGCGCAGAGGTTGTCCATTATTGCCAAGAATTATTCCCTTAATTTCAGAATCCATATTTGACTCTAAATATTAAAAATACCGTATTTATATGCCGATTGTGCTACGCAGTTATTATACATTATAGATTTTCGGAGGACTCCCACAAGGTATAAGTAATATGTAAATGGCAAATTAGCCCTAAGTGAGGGCCAATTGGAGTGAAAGATAATCCACTAGGTACAGACAGAGTGATGAAAATTTTCGATCTTATTGCCAAGGCCTTTTGTCAATATTGATTATGTGAAAAGCATATGGTATATTTTTAGATAAACATGTTTTGACACAGCGGACATCAAAGGGTATATTATGGGGATAGGCATTTAAGATGGAGATGGCAGCAAAGCAATTTAGTAGAGGAAACAACATGGGAAAGAATTGCATGCAATAAGTCGAATACATAAGTAGAATCAGAGACCTACAAAGATTTTCATGCTTCTTGCTAGAAGAAGAATTAAGAAAAAACAATCACTATATCAGACTACGCACCCTCCTATAATTGCACTATTTAGGGAATAACGATTAATTTACGTGAATAATTAAACTGACATATGTCAAAACAATTTTCCAGTGATTATCCAGAATTATTTTTAGCGTAACAAAGCGCTGAGCCATTAATGGAACGGCACTGTCGTCGGCAATCTTACGGCTGACATTTTGAGGCTTCCAACGACCTTCGTCACGGATGCGAGGTTACTAGTCTAGGTATGAATGTCTCTTAGGGTGTCCAGCTGTGTTCAGGCGCAGCTGTCATGCCACAAATTGAACAAGCCCGGTGACAGGGCAGCCCTCATTAATAGCCCTCTGCTTTCTTTAAACAACCTTCTTTCGATTAGTGGTATTCCCTTGCAAACCCTTTTATCACGCAACTCTGGCCACTGCAAAGAGTGGCATAACGTCTACCGTAGAATTTGTGTACAGGCATCTCTTACTAATCTATGGAGAATTACCTCACTAAATGAATAAGTGGTGACGAAAATACCCACGCTGGGTCCACAATAATTCAAACGGACACAATGGTTATACATCGCTAAGGTTCTGTGCTTATATGTGGAGGGTGCAAAAAAGAAGGAAATGGAAAGACGTACACTGTACTGCCTGAATCTCCATTATGACCCCCCGTGAATGCCCTGAGATCCCATACAGGATTTTGCAATCAATTAATTTATACGGAAGAAATAAATCGAAGACATTTTAAAACAACTATCAGTTATGAAATTGATAACAAAAATAACTTAAGTGTATACATAGAAATTTTATTTTTCGCTGTAAAGTATCCATACGCATTTTATGTGCCACTTCTCATCATCAATATATTTGACGTGGATTTGCTAATTTATTCATTTCATAATTAAAGTTCTAAAAATGTAACGAAGAAATTAATTGATTAACTCCTAAATCACACTATCAGCGAATACAACCAAAAAGAAATTTTTTGAACACCTTAAACCGTCGATACAATAAAAAACCACGCGCCTTGCCACACCACCACCCTCCGTCATGCACCCGAATCGATACTATTTTTACAATGATCACACATAAATTCAGTATTTGTGGAGTAAAGCGTGAATAGCGCTTCAAGCAACCATTCTCGGATACTTCCGACTGGATCCTAACAGCTGACAGATGCTCGCACGCTCATTACCTCACCCTTCCTCCCTTGAGAGGAAGCATGCACAAACCACATGACGATAATTTATGCCAATTATAGCTCTCTTCTACACCAGTTGCCGAATGACCATTTGACGTGAAGTTTCCCGAACATTTACCTTCCGTCATTCATATGGTGCTAGCGGTTTCGCACTTTTCTGTAATCCTAGCGCGTGGTTATCCTAAAAATCCAGTAGAGATGATCATAAATTAATAATAAAGATGTTGACCCAAGGAAGGTAGCTCGTTTTCTAATGTCCCGATATAAAGCAGTGGACGTTGTAAAAGGAAAGCTCGATATTTTGAGCCTAGGTTATTAAGGAAAATAAAAAGTAAGGATAGGCTGGTAGGAATATATGGTGCATATTAACGACAGGAATAAAGGACACAGATTGGAAAAAACCTCTGGAAAAAACTTATTTTGGGAAAAATGACCATGCCCGCTAAATAGAGGGCAGCAAATAAAAATATAACGCCAAGTATTATTTTAATAATAAGAGCGTTAGGGAATGAAACGCGTTAAAAGGAATTGCTTCAAGATAAATTTACTAAAGCTAAAATAATGAGGTCAATATATGGCCACCATTTTTTGATTTTTTCACATATCGTACATAACTCCCATTGTTACTATGTAGATATTTTGTAACAAAAATAAATTGTCCCTACCACCAGGTTGGAAACCTATCGCAAGTTTGGTACTAAATAAATATGCTATTTCCTTCGATTTAGTCGTGAATATCTTCTCCAACTACAATGTAATAAATAATGAAGCATAACATATTTGGCATCTATTATTCTGGTAAGTATTTCCCAGACATCTTAATGAAACACCTCGCATTTCAATTTTAAATGGCACTCCGTCATTTTTTCGCACTCGGCGCTATCCTACATGATCAACCAGCTTTCCCAAAATTTCTGTCAGGTAGGGCCGAGAGAATTTTTTTCCTCGCCTTTGCCATGAATGCTGCGTAAAAATCGTTGTTTAGACCTCTGGCAACTCAAGGTAGAACAGGAGGGTCTCATTAAGATCCGTAGTGACCGTCGTCGATATCAGAAGAATTGAACATACATTTTTGGGAGATTATATTCACATGGTATCACAACCAAAAAGAAATTAAATTTTATTTCAAATACACCAAAGAAATAAAATGAGAAATACAGCTATCAATTTACCGAAAAACACTTTTTCAGGCCCATTCTGTCTCACCATTTTTATTTTAGGAAAAAAACGCGAGAAATTTACACTCTCTTGCCCTCACTAATACCAAGAGAAAATCAGTATGACAATTTGAATCACAACATAGGAGGGCATTTTTCAGTGGGATCCCGATCCTTACATGACTGCGATGGGGAGAGCATTTCAATTCTGGCACTCAGTCGAATGAGGCGTAAAACTGTGGATCCCTAGTTTCCTGTCAGTAAGTGCAGGCATAATGCCGACGCCTGGTTTCCCTCCACCGTCACTCTATTCCTCCAGTAATATCGCCCCTTCCAGCATACACCCACCTGTTTATAAAGTCCTCAGCTATCGGTCACCTCCCGAAATACCTAATCAACCATTACTACCTATGGTAATTCATTTGCTGCGTCATCTTACAGTTCAAAGTGTTCATAGAGGGAGATAAAATTATACTAAACTAATGCCCCTTTCACACTACTAACGTAGCGACCGTGGTTCGTCACGTCGCTTCGTACGCGCTAACCACCGTGTGAACGCGCGTTGGTTACTGATGGAGTAGTAGCTCCTAACGCTGCCACTTACCCGCTGGTGTCCCGAGCGGAAACCGGAAATGATGAAGGACGATAATAAAAAATCAATCAAAATAGTAAAGCAGATGGTGCTGCTTTGATGAATAAGCAAAGAGAAGTGTCATTAGCTTTATAAACCATTTCGAAATCCTCCAAATGCCACAGGTGCCAGGGAATCCTTATTTTTCTCGCTTGCTCTGTACTTCGTCGCGATTCCTAGTGAGGGCCGCACTGAGTTACGATAGCAGTGTGAATGCGTGTAGGGTTGCCACGTTGGTTTTTACGATAGCAGTCCAATCCGGGCATAAGGGGGGCGAGTTGGCTTATAACATCATAGACATTTTGATTCACTTCTATATGTGGTACACTGAATCACACACCCCTCTCCCTACCTACGGAACACAACGCATAATTCTGTTGGGCTCAACTCCACAGCAGGAGCGTTACATAATCGATGGATCGGATGCAGTGCTCGCCAAGGAAGGGAAACCAAACAAAAGATTTACTCACCTTCTAGTCTCCATCCCCACTACTTTATACCTTGAGAGGGCGTAGCAGAGACAAATTAAAATCTCCCGCTTCCTCCGACCATCATCGTTCAAATGAAGTAGCGAAGGGAGCAGTAGGCGGAAGGGGCGGAGAGGGCGCTGCTGCTCCAGGGAGTAGCGGACTCGAATCGCTTCAGATCAAAATGGGTCCGTTCATTAGTGGAATAATTATCGTTCCATCGGCGGGAGATTTGTGGCCGAGACTGGCCATCAGGATCGGAGATTGAGGAAGAATGGGGGAGCTAGAGCAGCTTGGGTCGACGAACCAGGATTACTCCCCGAGTGGGGGAGAGGATCTCATGAGATAAAGTGCAAGGAGGTCGAAATTAGAGGTGGGCGCCGATAGTCTTTTTCGTCGTCAGCGGCGGCGATCCACCCTTTCTCACTCCGGCGCCTACGGCGTAGTCGACGTTATCTGACTCAAAGGCTACATTTACGAAATCAGGGTTCGAGAATAACCATCATAATGATTTGCAAAGGCTCAAGAAACTCATGTTAAACGATTAGTGATGATATTTTGCCATGGTTTGAACAATTATTCCCACTCGACCTCCCTTCAAATGCACAAGATTAGTGGCCGAGCGCGGCAACATGTGATATTGAAACATTAAATATTGATGAAACAAAAACATAAGTTCTACATAATATGAAGACACTTTACTATGCCATTTTAGGCCTGGTTCGATCAGTTGTACAGATAGAAGACGATTAGGTATTTAAAAATCCCGAGACAACTTCATCGCCAAATCGCTGATAATGTTTTGCACATTATGATAATTTTTCCCAGTTTTAGCATTGGCAATATGCACATCGTAGAGAGTGAAAGATGAGGAGGATCCGTTAATGGTACGCTGCCACAGATGCAAAGCGCAACAAGACTATCAGGCTATCAGAAACAACTCTACGCGCCGACGAAGAAATTGGCGGCGGCAGCGTGCCGAAAATGGCAGGCGACGTGGCGCGGCGGCATCCACCTCTTACCTCTCGTTGAATTCAGAGCCCTCTGCATGGCGATAATTTAACTGAAAGTATTACAGTAACTACACTTGGTAGTTGGGTTGTGTCCATGTAAAGGACTCTAGTTGAATTATTCTAAAAACGGCATATAGATTTTTAAGCGGTCAAATGGCCACCATCTTCGCTTTTCACACTTATATGTTAGTCACATTGAAGAGGGCTTCCTTTCTTTGAACCTAATAATATAACTATATACTATAAAACGATATACAAAAACAACCCTTTAATCAAACTTCAGCGAGAATTCCGAAAAATAAAAGTCCCCACATATAAACCAATTTCCCTTCGTCACGCCGAAAATCTGAGCTCCGTAACGGACAACTTTCCTCACCGTTTTGTATTTTAAAATAACAGTCGATAGAGTTTTGTGAGCTACCAAGCTAATAAAATTTACATTTATTAATATTTTTAAACGGCTTTATACATATTCCGGCTAATATTTTACCCATCATTAAGTAGGTGAATTAACCTTTCAAACTATTGCGATTTCAATGTTTCAGCCAATGTATTAGGAGCGGCCTTCTAATTCTAAGCACTTCTTACAATTAGTCCTATCACACTTGCGTCTCATGAATAGGACAAACAGTGCCCTCTCCAGAACATTTTAGCCTCCATAGGAAAGTTGAAGGGGACGGCCACGGGAGAATCGGAACGGGGAGAATGAGAGAATGGTAATGAAAGACACACATGCGGGCTCGAGTCGCATAATTTGTCCGGTTTTCCTCCAGTTCGATATGAAGTCCCTTTTTGTGGGTGCGCGAGGTGACAGGCAAGACCGAGGAAAAGGGAGTGAAGAAGAGAAAAAAAGGATTGTTGGGCCGGGTCGGAAAAATTATGTACATCAGCACTCTCCTTCCTCCACACACACACAAGCCACCCTTCGCTTAAGCCTCCCTCCTCTTACAAAGAAAGTCGTTTGGAGAAAAGGTGTGGGATGAGATAGACATGTATGTAGGTGCGCATGTAAGACCGTATGTATCTTGGTGCGTGGGGTGGTGCAAAGGTCGGCCGAGGGCTCAAAAGAAATGGCAGGGAAATGGAAAAGGGACGAGAGGAAGTTGCAAGAGGGGGGAGGTTTGGAGAACGAAGGAGAGCGGTTGTAAGTTAGCAAACCTCATTGCCCTCTTTCTCCCTCCGGGGCTTGGAAAGTCTTCTTCCTACCTCGCACCCTTTCGCACTCCTCGGTCACCCCCTGCCATCTCCCACTCCTGTTAAATCACCCCCGGGGGCGAACCCCGGCACGCACATTACTTCGCGCGGGGTCGAGAAACGTTTCCTCTCTCGCCCTCTCATTCTTTCACGTTCGGATAAATATGAGAGGGGGGACTGGATTGCAAGAGATGGAACAAAAGTGGAAAAGGAAAGGGAACAGGCCACGGAAAATCTAGAGTTAATTTACTACGGCACTTACTACGGGCACCTGGTTGCGATGATCGGTTTAAGGTTTCTTTTCCCTGGACGTATCTAGCCACGTGCATTTTTGCGTCTTTCATTACGTAGACACGCCCTAATATCGTCGGAAGGAACCAGAGGCGATCGAAATAGAGCACGCTTCTCGAAGACACATGGCACCTACACTCAGCCCTGTTAAATTGAGGAGTACAAATCTAGCTTCAAATCACATTACCCTTCTTCTCTCCCCCGCCTCTTAATATCACAACCCTTGAAACTGCATGCCACAGATGAACCTGAGTTGTTGACTAGCAAAAACATCTGCAACTATTAATTGAAGAATTTAGGTGCAAGAGAATCCAACAACCCACTCAATTAAAATGGAGCAAAGTGCTTTGTAAGGCCGAGTAACTTTTTATGACATTTTTACTAGGAAGTTCAGAAAACATTGCAAGAAACAAAATTTAGACCTTGCTATTAAAATCTCTATGTATTCAACTTTCAATTCAGTAACTTAAATAAGAAGCACTAAATGGGACGCAGACCCACGGGGCTAATTTTTCTAAAATAACAAAAATATCAAATGAGCTTCCTAAAAATGGCTTAGATGGGAACTTTAATCATCCCTATTCAGAAGTAAAACCAATAAGGCTCCAGAGAAAAAGATCAAAAATATTATTAGTGCACTAAGTATGGGTAACTCAAAAATGTGAATCCACTACATATTTCCAATCTTTTTAGAATACTTCATACTTCAAATGTGTCCTCGTTCCTAACACTAAATGTTATTTGATTTCAAATTGTATGTCTGTACGATTGAAGACACAGAAAACGGAAAAAAGTAAAAGAAACACCCTTCCACGAAATGCAATTGAGGAATTATTTTGTAAGTTCACAATGTTTAATAACAAGATACACAATCTGGGAGTAGCATTGTTTTGTGGCATTGTCCGGAGCGCCATTTGAATGTTCGAGAGAAAAAATTGCCATGAAAATAGAAAATATAAGATTTTAAGCATTAAAATTTCATTTTTTTAACCACCAAATACGAAGGCACTTGCAAAAAGACGTCTTTGGACAAGCAAGCACAATAACAAGAGGCAGACTGCATAGTACTTAAAATTTGTAAGACCGTAAAAAAACGAATATAATGCTTATTCACCGCCCATTCATAAAATTGCTGCCATAGAATTGTTTGGCGACTTAGCCCATAGCAAAAATTCCTCGAAAATAGTAGAGTCACTGCCAACGATAGCGAGCTTCAAGAAAATAATACCTCATCCTCCCGCCGATACTTGGTCATTTTTTCACATTTCCAAACTCATCAGATCCCTTTGTTCTGACGGAGCAAAAAGAGCCTTCAAACGTTTTTCATGGAGCCGTCGCGTAATTCGAAGAAATCCGAAGTCGGAAGTACCCATCCAAGGACACGGACACACACCTAAATATGGAGTTATACTCTTTAATCACGAAGCGCGGAAAAAAATGCAATCGCCACCCAAAAATTAATGACGCGGAGAGAAAGAGTCTCTCTGGCGCCATTAAGGTCATCCTAGCAGAACGCTAGTTACATTATAATTGCACCCCTTCTCCGGGATGAACTCGCGGCGAAAAAGCAATGACAGGGATAGGTGAAGTGGAACTTAAATACTGCTTTCCTTTATCACCTAATCTCCTTTCGTCTTTTTGCTCCCCTTCATTTTCCGTCCAGTTCTCTCACTAAAAAAGCTCAGACCTACGGAAGAAAGTAAACATATCGCCATCGAAATGCCATTTCTGCCGTGACTGTTGTTAGGCACTTCTACCGCCAAGGGCGATTAAATTTCCCTATGCCCGTTAAAAATTACGCATGTACTATTGGATGCTTTGCTATTAGACGCCAGCAAGAATAGTCTTGGACTGTGAAGCTACGTATTTAGGTGTTACTCTTTATTCTAAAAAAGAATCAGTCACAAAAACAAGTCTGGTAAACGAGAATCCCAGTCTCTTGATAATTAGAGTGGCATTGAGCGTTCAAGTCTCGTAAAGCAACTCTCGCTGACCATAAACATAATCACAAAGCGCAAATACATCCTATTACGAGAGGAAAAACATGGTTTATGCTCGAGAACTCTTAAATGAGAAGTAAATTTAGTTTTTAAAGCCACCTTCACAAGCTAACTAAGTATGATTGGTCCACCTCTTCTATTATTCAGCTATTCCATCTATCAAATCACTTTGGAGACGGGAGTCGTAATGATCCATAAAATTCAACGCAATTCTCTTCGTGAGCTGCTATACCGTATTCCCGCAGTAAATAATGTTTCTTTAAATAGAAGAAACCTCATTCCTTCACACGTAATATCAAGTAACTGCAGCTATTCTTTGAAAAACTTCATCATCTTATCGGCTATGTAGAGCGAAAAAATTATTTATTATGCAGAATAATTACTTCTCAAATCGCTCTTGGATAAATTCAATGATAAAAAATGTTAAATATTAAAAATAACACGACCACGAAATCACAAGATATAAGTCAAAACATACTAATGTTTTACTTCTTTCTCGCTCTTCTTATCAAATTGAAATCGTAGTTGGGCATTCCTGCTCCCATACGCAGTGGTTGGAGGTAGAAAGTAAAAAAATTGGAATAAAAGAGCAAAATTTACACAAATCGCATTGATCCATCGAGCACTCCATTTTTGTATGGCTAGCGCTGCGCTCAAGGCCAAGCAGAAAGTCCCTACTAAAGGCTCAACTACTATAGTAGGTTGTGGAGTGGCAAACCATCCGCATCGTGATTTCTGGTTCGCTTAGTTAACCTGTGTGAGCATTCACTATTTTGATATACACTCCCGGCATGCAAATGGCCAGTCCCGTACTCTGCACAAACCGATCGATCTCACTTGCCTAATATTCCGCATTAGTATCTTCGCACTTCGTATCTTCTCCCTCCAAATTTTACGGTTTCTCGCATAAGAACTTGTCGACGTAGTATGTATAGGCTTGCGGCTGGATTTTGATATCACTTCCATGTCCTCGTAGGTTGCTAAAAAGATTAACTACTACTCCTCTAAACCTGACAATAATCATACATTAAAAAGGAGAACGGTAATTACTAGAATTTAAGTAGAGATTTGTAATTAAAAAATCCAGAATACGCGGAGCATATCTCTCACTTTCAAAGGCTTTCGAAAATCTGAGCTATAACTGAGAAAATGTAGATTTTATTCACAAGAACCAAAGATTGCCCCTGATGTCATATTCATCGTATAAAAGGGAGAAACAACAACAAAGGGTCCAACATCCTAAAATAATACCTAGCTTAAAAAATTACTCAGGCGCCGTAGGTAAATGGTAGGTAATGGTAATTGTGTAAGATAATGGTAAGTGCGGTAGGAAATGGAAAATCATTGGTACCACAGTCTTCATAAGAAGAGTATTGTCATTAATTATTGGGTTGGATGCTATGGGCTAAACCACACCTTTTCGAAAACCAAAGTATGAACGATCGCCCCAAGCGAAGTAACGTCCGACGGCTGCTCACGCGTAAAAGAATGGTCTATATAAGTGGGACTTCGAAATCAGGCACCTCACCCCCGCATCGGAAAAAATCTAAGCAAGGAACAAATATAGACACAACCGGTACATTAACAAGAACCTAGTATTCCCACCTCAAAGAGCAGAGATCACTCCTATACCAAGGAACCGAGTTCATTTCCCGGAAATGGCAGTGTTTTTCCAAAGAAATAACGATAATTTTTCGCGGGTGCCTTGCGGAGGGTTTTTGAAGTGCAGCAATTACTGTATTCCGTCGGACGGGACGCAAAACTGATGATTCTTAGGCGCCTTTCGTTCTAAGTAGGCCAATGCCGACGTTGGGTCTCTCTCCACTCATCTCCCAAATCCATACAATCCTACCTCGGCCAATCTATCAAGCCTGTGAATAGATAACCGGAGTGTTGAGATAGTGGCGAAGACCGTCGGCCACCCACCCTCATTCACACTACTCTCTTGTCTCCAGCTCACAACTATAAGGCACCTAGCTCGGTAGCTACCAATAATTTTTCGTGTAACAAAAGGAAGACCAATTTAAAACGTCGCGTGGACCAGTAACAGGGCCTACGTACCCACTCGTCTCTACACTCCCTGAAGCCACGCATATCAAGAAAGCAATTAATAAAGGCTAAACATATTAATATGGCTAACATTACTACTCACTATTATGCTATAATGTGCAAGTGAAGGATGAGCAGATGAATAAACAAATTGGATAGAATAAAAATTTGGTGCAATCTAAGAATTGCGAAGATCAATTGGACGGAGGGAATCATCAATGAAGAAGTCCTGCGTGGAGGTGGGGAGAAAGAGATGCATAATGGAAAGTCATAATGGAAAGAATGGGAAATCTGACAGTAGAAGAGACAATTTCACTAGGCACATTTTGTGACATAACTGCTTTGTTGGAAAATATACTTGAAGGGATAATGAATGGCAAGATTTAACGTAATTTCCAGCGTTGAGGATGTTTTGCGGTGCAACGCTTTGGGAAAAAGTAATATAATAGATTTTAACTCGATTGCATGCATATTTATATTTTAATGATGCTTCGTTAATTTATTCTCTTAACTATGCATAAACTATTCTCCTAGTTTAAAGGTCATATACAGGACTTCAGGTTACCGTGAAAAGACCATTGATGATTACATTAAAACAGTGAGGGATGACGAAATATAAAAATTTCGAGGGAATGAAGAGATTTTCAGAACAATGATTGAAGTGGAAGGTATCGATGACCGCTGATGATTAATATAAATCAGAACAAATCAGCGCCAATATCATAGTTATAATTTCATGTACTGACGCTATTTTACAGAGGCACGAAAAAAACGTACGCCTTCTGATGCGCGGACTAAAACCAAAAGAGTTCCATATAGCAAGGGACCATCGTAAGCCTGAAAGTACGACAGTAGAAAAGTTGAACACTCACGTAGCAAACTCATGGCGCTTGAAGGGGGTTGACGTACGCACTCCTCTACAGATATCTAAAAGAAATAAAGAATGTGGAGACAATGTGTCGATGCAATATATCACACGAAATCATGATGTCCTGGCGCAAGACATTAACACGTACACAAACTTCAAAACTTTTCATCTGTATTTTTTCTCCACTTCCCAAGTCTTTTGGGAACTCCGCTTGCATGCCGAACAATGGGAAGCAACTCCAAGCCCAAAATGTTAGTAAATCAAAGAAAAATATTTATATTCAAGCTACATAAATAAAAAAAATATGTAACTGCAATTATATTTAAACAATTATTCATAAATCATATAATACCTACTCAAAAACTTTGTAGCGGAGGTTATCGTTTCACCTTCTTAGCTATGAGAACATTTCTCAAATATTCCGCAAAAAAAAATTGAAAATTTTGAGGAATATACATAGTCATATGAATTTGGATGAATGAATCCGGATTGATCCAAATCCAGAGTCCGGATGCATCCAAAATAATCACCTAATCAAGTCATGAAATTTGATCAAGACATTGAAAAGCCATCACGACTGGTACTTCTCTTTTCGTCCGTTTTCCATGCAGCATGGATACTATAAACATATTGAATGAATGGATGGCACTCGCATTTGAGAATTTGTAGGTATATTTCCGGAAAATGAGGGCACAATGAAGAGAACCAATACCACTCCATAATTATTTTCGCATAAACAGATATATTTTGCAGAGAAGGTCATCATTTTTGAAGTGTTATAGCTAGTTCTACATTTTTAAAAATAATCTAAAATTACAACGAACAAAAATATGTGCCGCCTCAGTAGGAAGGTTCTCCGAAGTAGTGAAAGAGAGTTGATAATTTGGTCACATCTCGACTACGCTGCCCGCGTTTAACCCCTGACTCGAAAGTTTTAATTCGCGAAATAAATTAAATACAAAGGAAACCCGAAATATTCATTTTAAAGAACTGCTCAGTGCGACTAGGTTGGGAGCCCTAGACTCGAGAGGCTACAATCTAGGACTTGAAAATTTCAGATCATGCGAGTTTCAGGATAACACAGGGGATAATATTGTGACCCCACACTGTCTAAAAAAAATTGATGAAATAAGGGAGTACACTGCCGAAACGATGGGTATAAGGGTTCCTTCTTACCATACACCATTAGTGATCATGGCTAACAGAGCGTGACACTAACATAGTACACATCGTCAACATAGAATTCAAATTAGTCCTTCCTTTTCCCTCTCCTTCCATCACCGGTACACTCTCACATTATAGTATTTGTATGAAAAGTCTTCACTTATGGCATAAATGCTGGAGCAGACTTGAGGAATCTACGAAAGAGTTGGAGAAGGGAAAAAATGCAAATCGCGGAAATCTCCTCCGCGACGGCTGTTTATATGGTTTAACTAAGATATATTTTTCAGGAGATTCTTAGCACGAACACACATAAAAAACGTACAAACTGCTACCGCATAGCTTAACTCCAGAATCTCTCACAAAAAATCGGTGTGCTTGTCTTTTTCCATTTAGATTCTCCGATCAAGTAACAAAGCGTACCCAAAATTAATTCTGTCAAGGCGCTCTATACTAACCGCTGACAATCGTACCATAGGTAGCTATCGAGATAATTATCTCCTAGAGACGGATTTCCTGTACCGATATAACCACTCGCCAACATCGACACAACGGTTAAGTAAACTAGTTGATTTGAAGCTTTCGCTGCACCAAAACACGTCAGATGCATTACGTAATTTAAACTATATACCTGTTGACAGTTAAAATGGCGGCGGTGAACCTCAACATAGTTAATAGATAAAAATATAATTTCAGTAACGTATGTAAGCACATACTAACCTTATTTCTCTGGGTCGAGCTGCGATGAACGCGTCAGATTCCGTCTTCCTTCATGCCAAAAGTGAAGAAAGTCAATCACACTATCAAATATTAATAACTTATCAATTAATTTAACATCATTACACCCACGAAATTACAAGCCGGTGCTTAACAATATATCGCTCCCAGTCGATGCTGATATCAAAAATCGAAAGCATAATCGATTCTTCCTGACGGCAGATCGCGGCACCTTAACGACCTTTCTGTGTATTATAATCTTTGTGAACACCTTAATTTTCATTATTTTCCACCACCTGTTTTGAAGTGTGACGAGTTTTTATTTTAATAATTTCAATTATTAGTGTCATGGGAAGATTCCCATTTCGACATCAAGAGTACGACATAATTCATTCTTGTTTCAAATTAGAATTCTTAGAAAGGCATTGGCAGCTTCTCGTGTTTGAAGAATATTGAACTGTAACACGGTAACTTTGCATGGGGATGCATAAAGTAATCGTCAGTTTCGGACTGCTAATAATAATTTAATAAATTTATCCTATCTCGATGTCATGCCTTGTTACAGATTTGGATACATGCATCCTTCGCACGTCCACTCAACTCCTGTCACTTAATTAACAACTGGCGAAGAGGCGGTATTCACTAAATAAGGATGGACTATAGTTCCACTGCAAACCGGTCAAGAGCATAGCTGTTAGAGCTGTCTTGGAATAAAGGTATGATACAACCTTGTCATATGGGGCACCTTAAGAAAAAATATATGTAAAACCATACACAAAAACGTAAAAAAGATGGTACATTTTTTAAAACTATTCATAATTAATGCTTCTCAAGTTTGCCCTCGCAACCTAAGGAAGTAGGAGAGGCAGCCCTATTTTTGCAGTAGTTTTAGTGTTACTGTATGCATTGAAAAAAACTCTAACATAGTTTACTTATGCTGGAATAAAGAGTGACTAATTGACTAGACAGGGTTCACTGCTATCATACCATGGGTGAGGATACCCACCTTTAGCCTTGCACCAACATCACTTCCTGGACCTTCCATGCAGATGATCTGACAGCTGCACAGTAGTCTTCCAGGGCAATACATGTTATATACCCAAATGAGCGAGAGAGTCATCTTTTTGATACTACTGAGATATTTCAATGTCATACTTACCTAAAAACTTTTCACTTTGCATCACATTAGGAGTTACATATCATGTAAACCTAATGCATAAATGAAAATTTTCATTTCATTCCTTTGAAGTTGATTGAAATGAAAAAAGACAAATGTAGAAAAATTTAATCAACAGCAGCACCATTATTTTAATGCAATAGTAGTGTGTTGTAGACGAGATTTATTTTCAGGTGGGGGGCTTACATTGAAAGTGTAAGTGATGATGGGATATGATTTGAAAATCAGAAGAAACAAATTGGTGCGTTCTCTAACATATTGATTGCAAATGTGATTTCAATGCAAAATACAAATTTTTGCTGTGCTGATTTATGAAAGCATACAATACCATGGTTCATTAAGTTTGAAATATGGAAAACCTGTTAAAATAATCAATTAATGAAATTTGCATATTTTTTTCAGAAAAAGTTGAATTTTGATGGGGAGAGGGGGCTCAGACCCCAAGAACCTCCCCCTGGCTATAACACTGTTACTTCCACTAAAACTTCCTTTCATTTAGAAGTTAGCACTACCTTGTTAATTAAATATGCACTGAGCTTGTTACGTATTTCTGGTCAATTTATGAATACTGATCGAAATTAAAAGGGATTGCTTTGACAACTCACAAATTCATTCGTGGCATTAGTCTTGTGACAATAGCTGCAGCAATGAGAGAAAAATTGGCAATCACTCAGTACACTCAACATGAGGTATCATTACTTGTACATGACCCCAAGTCATTAATACATTGTTCTCTACCCAGAAGGTCATTGTTTCTACGAGGTAAAACCACGCGAGAAAAAAATCTGCTATTAGGTTCTGAAGTATATAACTAATGAGTGTGTTCAGTACTACATACCTACCTTCAACATACACAAAAGTGAAATTTTATCACTTGAGCATTCAAGTAAAGTAAGGTGACTCATGGATGAGGATGTTTTAAACACCCACTCATTTCAGCATCTACCCAACTTCACAAAACCCATCTCCCTTTCCTCATAAGAACAGTAAGCCAAACACAGAACCATTTGTTGAAATATTGTAATTAAACGAGTCATCACTCACACCTTTACCAAAGATTAGCATAACTAGGTAAAAAGAATTCTTATGCACACCAAACATACTCCATTTCTAACGTAGAGCCAGTATGACATCTGATTCAATGATGGTGACACACAAACTTAATATTATTAAACAGCAACAGTTATGCCAAATCGCGATAACTAATTATTAATTTAATAAAGTTTCTTTTTATGTTGGTGTGTTAAAGAGATCCATTTAAACGAGAGAAATAAAGACAAAAGAGCAGAAGTTAAATATGAATAAAGTGAGTACACCTGTGCCTCAAGTCTTGGAGAACTATTCAGAGGTACTATGAGGCATGAATAGTTATGGTACACAGGTAATCTGTTCACAGCCAATTTCTGCATATATTCAAACTATGTAGTAAGATTCAAATTTCATTAAGTTTCCCAATAGATTAGGTACCAAGACATTTACACAGACTGTAAACAATTAGTTTTTCCAATATAAAAAATACAGATTTGAATCTATAGCCTTCAAGTACACAACCAGAAAGCATCAACTCTTGAGTTTATCATGCTTATTAGGCATATTAATATGTCTGTTATAAATAGCATAAAAATTCAGATGGTAAAAAAATATGGAAATTAAAGTTTAATATGAATAGCTGAACAGATAATTAGCCTGGGTGTGTAGACCTATAACTATCATTATCTCTTTTCTCCTTATTTCAACCCTTAAGAATGGGCCATTCTATGTAACATGAAATAAATGACATAATGCATTGGCAGCCCCAAGGGGGGCAGGGCAATTGCCCACCCCAGAAACCTGGCATATTTCTCTGTCATAGACAAATTAAAAGTCTAAATTATTTTGTTGCTTTTTTGCTATTGAAGTTTTAGTTATTTTACTTTAAATCCAGTAAAATTTTAAAAAAACTGAATCTTTTTAAAACCACATGCTAAATGGGAATGTAAATCAAAATAATTTTGGAATTAGTTGAGACTTGGTGGTAATGTAAAAGGGAAATATGGATTTAGTAAAAACTTTCTCTTCTTAAAAGGCAAACTTTTGCTCCCAAACCACTTATAACGTGCCATTTTACCCATAGTTTTTTTTACAAATTTCCGAGATGAGACTCATGAACTGGGTCTCATCTCGGAAATGAAATTTTACTGGGGGTATTCCACAGGGCCATAGCCAGGTCATGTCTTTAGGAGGGGCAACCAATTTCCTAGGAGGGGCAAAAGTTTTATAGTGAAGGCTTGGGAAGGTTAACACTGTAAATTTATTCGATGTTTTCAAAGTTACTATTTGAAGTCTTAATTTAATATGGATTATTTTAGGTTATTGTTCTACTCTTAAAGCTCGCCTCTGTAAAGCAGAGTACTAAATGAACTCTTGAAAAAAAAACTCTTGAAGCTAGGTCGGGCAAAAGAAATTCCAGGAGGGGCAGCACCGAACCCCCGAACCTCTGGTCTGGAGCTGCCCCTGACATAATGAGATATCAACTCATTCGCTAATGACACCCAGGACAGAAAATTAAGGATAATGGCCAATGAGTATTTATGGCATAGGTACACAAACCTTAAATGCTCAACGACAAACAAGGAAGCAGACATTGTCAAGCAACCGCAAGCCTATATTACTAGAACAAAGGTGTTTTTTGCAATAATGAAAGTGAAATGTAAATAATTGGTGCAGTTTTGAAGAAGGCAGCAAAATAGAATACTAACTTATTTATGGGGAAAATATATGAAAATAGGAAGAGAGGCAGAGCCTGCTAACTCAATGCTGGATGTGAGAGGTCAGAAATTTTCATTGACAGAAGAATTTAAGTACCTAGGAGTTACTACAACTAGTCAAAATAGAATGAACTAGGAAATACATTCAAGATTAAATGCGGTCAATACGTGTTACTGGGGTCTCAAAATTATTTAAGAGCAGGCTTCTATCAAGAAACACAAAAATTAGGATACACATAGCTATTATCTAACCTGTTCTCTTGTATGGGTCAGAAGTGTGGACACTAACGAAACACATGCAGAAAAGGTTAACTTTTGAAAACATAATATTAAGAAGAATATACAGACTAACTTTTGAAACGGACATGGAGAGTAAAAAAGAACAAAGAGCTTACAGAACTATACAGAAGGCCCAATGTTGTGGCCATGGTTAGAAGTAGGAGGATTAGATGGCTTGGTCATGCCAGAAGAGGAGAAAAGGACAGACCTATAAAAAGTGGGTGGAGAGGACATCTGGAAGGAAAGCACCCACCAGGGAGGCCAAGAATAAGATGGGATGACCAAGTAGCAAATTACATGAGAAAATTGGGTGGTGGCATAGAGATGGCGGAGTACAGAAGAGCTTGGAGGCGGTTGTTGATGAGGCCAAAAATCAGCTAGGATTTCCGTGGCCACACGAGTAAGAGTAAGTTAGAGTTTACAGGGATAAAAATGTTGAATTGGGTGGGAAAAATGCTGGGCAAGCATGGAAGGTGAAGAATATGAACGTTGCATGAGGTGAGGGTACACAGAAGCCACGAACGACCAAAGAGAGCCATAATTGAAAGCAAATAGCAATAATAAAGAAAGATTAAAGATGATCCCAAAATGGGGAAGGCTAGTTGAGGCCTATCCATAGACCTACTAAGCAATATGAAATGATGTAATGCAGTTATTTCTACCACCAGGAATGTTTGCATTATTTATGCATAACGTAAAAGCCATTTCTGTTAGGTTACATCCAATTATGTAATTTAAGGAGTGCCTTTTTTTATTACTAAACCAGTTGCATTTATTTCTTTTTTCAAATGTATTTATTGGGTCATGAGGTGTTATTCTCCATATATTATTTCCAGAGATTGGTTAAAGACGATTTGCACAGACTTTTTAACAGAAAAATATCAAGCCCCTGGTAATTAGAGCCAAATGCATATAATACAGCAATGAATTTATCCATATTTAGATGAACCACTACTTCACTGTACATTGATGATGATAATTCAGCTAGTGAAGAGATCTCCATGTTCCTAGGGCAATTCTATTTCCATACAAGATTGTTTTTACATCATTTTCTTCACTCAGTGATTCAACCCGAAGGTTGGTTTGGATAGTTGAGGGTACCACGGACTAAGCCACGGGCGTGTGAAATGCACACATTCAGGGTATGGGGGCCAGTTTCTTTCCCTGGGCCACCTCTTACTCCGAGGATTTTTTTTGGTTGGGGGCGTCCAAAGGCTTCACCCGGATTTGAACCGGGACCCTTCGATCAGTAGCCAAGCGCTCTACCCACTAGGCCGCCACACTCCCCATCATTTTCTTAGACTGATCTAATTGCTAGAACTGATTAGTGGAATGTTAGCTGGTTAAAAAAAAATTTGTTTTAGAGAGTCATTTGTGAAGTTTGGGCTAGAGAAAATATTTGAGCACTGTAAGAATCTCAAATGAGATATGTAGCGAATTTTATACAAGAATAAGAATCCACATTTAAAAAACTGCAGAAATTGGGAAGATTCCTAATAAAATTTGAAGCCTAGATGAATTGAAATTATTTGATGAAATAGTTAAGAGGAGCCAAAGATGTCACTTCAAGTTAGGAAAGAACTTCAGTGCACTCCATATAAAATATGCTCTTCCCTCAACCTAGATTTGTACACAACACAATTTTTATGCAAATCTCTCTTCATACATGTTAAATGTGATGTTAATACAGTGTTTTCTCAAGTAATCTAATGCGATCATCAAGTTTCAGCATTGCAAACTAACCGTCAGTTCTTAATGACCTCAGCATCAGAAAGAAACGAAATGTGCAAATATTTTCATTCTATTATATAAAGATCTTTTGTGAACATACAAATACTTTCTCAATGCTTGCTTCCTTTCAATTGAGAATTTATCCCTCACTCTTTTGTAAACAATAATAAAATCCAAATGCTAAAAATAAATTTTCTTCTAATAATTGCATAATTGATTTGTTACTTCACACGGCCTATGCCAACCCTTCAAACAGGCAAATTAATGTGTGTATACTCTCCCATCCTAAATCCTTGATTTACAGTAATTTAGGTAAAGAAAAAATAAATAAATATATGCTAGCACAGTTTCTATTTCTCCCATTCAGGTAACCCCACCCCATACATAATCTCACCATGTAACTTATATAAAACATTGAAAAGCAAAAAGATGACTGCAGCTAAAGAAGGGATTAAAACGGTGTTAATTCCAGCACTATATGAAATGCAAAATTTACAATGAATCTGTGGTTGTATATCATCATGAAAAAGTCATGTTGCCAAATTTAACACACAAAAAAGGCACATTATTAACCATAAATTTAACCACATCATACAGCCAATTAACTATACCAGTACTAACAGTCGATAAAAATTCACAACCACGACATAAGCAAAAACTTAATCAGGAAAATTTCCCACTAATGCTAGAATAATCGTCAACCAACCTAAGTTGACATGCCGTGCACCTAGATAACAGAAACCGTTTTGAGACAATGGCAGGGAAGTACCTAACACATTACCTTGGACCACACGTCGGATATTTATGTTAATATAAAATATTTCTAAGTAAAAGACTCTGTCTGTTTTTGCCGAAGTATTTGAGCATAGTTTAAAAATTTGATGAGGGAAAAAAAGAGGAAATAGATTGGCCACTTTTAAGGATGAACAGAGATGGGCCACCAAGGAGGAATAATGGCCTATACTTACATAAGGAACAAAGCTAAGGACGATTTAAATTGGTAAAAGAAACAAGTTTAATTCATTTAACGGACTTTGCTAATAGATAAACAGATCCCCAATGGATAACAAGAGTCACTGAATTAAAAAAAACATTCATTTATATTGTTTAGTGTCCAAGATCAGTAAAATAGTTGGCTATAGCAATGCAAAACAACTTATCAGGAAGCAAAAACAATGAAAAATGATATTCACATCATTTCAGTAAATTTGGTATACTTTGTCATTATTTTTCCAAATTTTCACAATAATAGATATTTTAATCATAAATATCAACACTTCCACTGTTTCTTTACAGGCTCCTGCGTAGGACATTCTTAAGAAAGGAATTCTAACTCTGGTGTATATAGCGTTTGATTATCCAATAATGACATTCTTTAATACAGGGCAACCTCAATCTGCAAAGTGGGAAGGATCCAATTAAAGCAGGTGAATACAAGAGAATCTGCAAAATAACAAAAATTGTCACAGGCTAATATCTCAATGGAATTAATAGGATGTCTTCAAATCGATGCATTTCATCGAAAAGTTGATAATCCTAGGGTTACCGTAGGGTTTTATCGACTACTATCACCCCTAGATATTTGATTGGAACTGTGCCAAAATCTAGCAGACTAACTGCGAAGTGATGTCATATCTCGAGGAAAGTACTTCTTGCGTGAGGCTCATTCACGGAGGAAAAACAGCAGCAGCATGATGAGTGAGTCGATGCTGCTGTTTTACGTTAAGTTTGAAGTTTCGTATTATGAGTAATGCAGTATTGCCGAGCTGTCGAACTGCACGCTAACCTTTTAAATAAATCCTGACCGCATGAAGGATTCATATGCCAACAAAGCACTCTGCGTAATACTTGTTTAAGAATACGGAAATTGTAACTTTTGCTATTAGACATACGAATGCCTCGCTTGCATGTACTCCATGTTGGCTATGGCTAACACTAATGGTCCGTAATAAAATGCTTGCATTCACTCTTATGATCGAATTCAGAGGGTTCATCTTTGAACACACGAAGATTACAGCCCACTAACATCTGAAGAGGAACGCCAAGATGATATCTTATTTAATGAGATTAACAATTATTAAAATTGCTCAACTTCTGACCCTATGTTGACGTACACGTTCTAATACGTTAAGACGTGTATTTATTCGAAAATACTCTGCCACAAGCGTAACAAGATTATTCCCTAAGGAAGTTCATACAAATGCATGATTCAAATTAACCAGTTTCTAGAAACCTAAATGCAAAACAAAATAGGATCTATTGGATTCTGGACAACCTATTACAGCTTTCATTAATCCTTGGTGGGTGTATATACACAGTTCACGCTTATTTTAGTTTTATCTTAATATCTGGGAACCAGACACCTTCCGGCAAATTTAACATCTTTAAAATACTAACGCCGGCGAGATCATTTAAACACGAAGGAGCAATAACGCATTAATACATACAATCATGAAAGTTACTGCATATTAATTTTTTTAACTTTCCACCACGCATAATTTATGGTCACATCTTCACGGAAAATACAACGCACAACAGAATTTAGTACTTGAGTTATTGAGTTTGTAAGGCAAAAGCATTCATTGAAGACAAGATAAAATAATTCATACTGAGCCAAACACTTACCTAAGCGCGAGTAAAACGCGTCAGGGAGCATTCTGCGCATGTTAATTACCTTCTAAGCTTCTCTTCCTTGCCACAAAATTACAGCTATCACACGAAAAAACTACTATGGGCATAGCAAGACGGCACATTGGTCTGTACATTCAAACACTCTTCCACACATTTCTGGAACACTTACAATGGGCGTACTAATATGCATATATTACACTGAATGAAACAAGTATGCTGACGTGCACAAACCTAGCTAGAAACGAGAATTACATTTTAAGTCCAAGGCTGACTTCACACACTTTACAATTACTATCTTGGATCAACGCTAACGTAAGTAACAAGAAGTTGCTGGTTTTATTTGATATTGACTGTATGTGTACTCGTTCAAACCAACCTTGCACGACCGCCGACGCAATGTGATTGATTGCTGCATGATAAAAAATAGCCTGCTTCTTAAAGTTTGACCGAAAAAGCATTCAGAAATATGATGGGCATTGTAGGGCTTCTGTTCCCTACATATAACGTACACAGAAGCATGAATAAAACGCTAACAACTAGAAAACTGCAACCTTCCCCCTTGCCTTACCGCTGCTTGTCTGACGAATATTGATCAACTGTATCCTATGAGCGCAGCCATATTGTTCTCCCATGATCCCCTTCGAGACGTGTGACATGCGCAACCCGCTCACAATTCAAAACATATGAATGAATAATGAGAAACAAAAGTTTAAACCACGTTTACCGACCTTTTATCTTTCTACGTTCAAATACAGCGAGGAGGAGCGATTTATCCCATGCCACAAACGAAAACGTCGATCTTCCCTCGGAGCGGCCGTGCCGTTGTGTTCGCTGCCTGATCTCCGCCGAAGTCAGCTGAGAGAGGATATCGGGGGGGACGAACTCGTTCGCCCGGCAGGCGTGTGGTGGCGGGACCGCGGCGGAACATGGGAGGCGGTCTGGCAGACGGGGAGGATAGCACTCGCTCGTCGACAACATGCATGCAGCCATTTGTAATAGAACGTGCCTTGTGTCGCCTATTGACAGCTAGTGAAGGAAGGAAACTGCTGGAGGAGGGAACGGAACAGACAAGATTTGACGTTGGAAGGAGCTGCCCCGTGTCCACATTTTATCCAAGGTAAGAATCATTGCCACCTCCCCCGCTGCCGGGAAAACCCCTTGCAAAAAAATAGAACAAAATCGTGCGCATCCCCTTGAGTTAGCCTTTTCCCGCCGACTCGGAAATGCCACGAGAGTGGGCTCAGCGCTGTGTTGTGGGGGAAGGGGGTGGCTGAAAAAAATCGATTCATTCCAGAGGGAGGGGAGAGTGGCAGGCATAACAAAGGAACAGATGTGACACAGGAGGGCGTATGGGAAGAGAGGGGGGGGGGGTTGCTCGTTGCAAGGGGGAAGAGACAACTGGCAGCCGCGAACGAAAACCAAACAAATGTAAACATACTTCTCGCCTCTTTATTCCGCGACGTAGAATTGTTGCGGGAAGAATATTTCTCAGGGTGCTGTGACTTGTTGGTTGTTGAATTGTATGCTTCATGAACGACTGCGGTAAATTTGGCGATTATAGGGTCTTGTTTGGGCCGTTTTAGCTCGGGAAGGATAATCAAAGTTGTTATTTTCGCCACGGGGTCCATTTCCGTATCTTGCTTGTGTGAGGGTGCTAGATTTTCTTGGAGGATGGCAAGATATTTCAACGATAGTAGGCGAACTAATTTTGGAACTAAGAGAGAACAATGAGAAAACCACTTCCCAATATTCCTCGCTTATTACTTGCCTCGACTGCTTTACAGGTGTACATTTTTTAATCATGTACAATCCGCTATAATCAAAGATTCAAGATATTGTGGTGTATGTTTTATGTATTCGAATTTCGGTCTGTATTTTCAATCCTTTACAAATATCAATTATTCTTTCAGTGTCTTTAAAACTGGAATAATTTCACGCTGAATACGTAGGTCTGGCGTTTTTCTTCAACAGTTACTAAATCATAAGTTTGTAAGCATAAAATCTCTTTTTCGTTAGGAATTTCCTTTCCTCCCGATCCCTGCCTTCCTGGACAACTCCCCTAAATTTTGCCTGAGGTAGAAAAAGATACACACCGTGGATACGCGAGGATAGCACGTTTTCCTTGGTGTGATGAAATCCGTCTTGCGAATAATCTCCGACTCGAGAATCCATTGCGTGGGGTAACTAAGTTGCTCTGGATTTACGAGCATCCCAGGGGCATCGCCAATTAAACATAACCGACCGCTGCTTCCCTCTCGCTCCCATCGAAAAAGCCCACGTAGGGAGGGGATGACGGCGCGAGGAGTCCCGTCCAAGTGAGTAAAAGGATTTCGGAGAAATTTCTAAATTTGACCTGCAGCCACATCTTTCCCTTCTCTAGTGGAGTGCTGGTGTCCTAACGAAGGGAAACGGTGGAGGGGATGAAGGAGGAGGATGTTAAGAACCGATGGGAAGGGGTTTATGGAGGAATTTCGTGTGGGACTGGTGTCGTGTGTATGCGTTCATATGTGAACGCGGTGTGATTTCAGATTCCGTCCCTGTGGCCCGATAAACATTTTCTATTTTTTCTCCACCGCGTGCCCGAACTGTCTTATGGGAAAAGGGGTGGGAGGGGGATCCGTAAATGTAATCCCGCTGCCATCTCCCGAAAGGAGTAAACCGTATGCTTGGCACGACAAATTAAATCCGTGAAGTAAACAAGGGAAGGGAAACAAGAAAAGGAAGGGAAAAATAAAAAATTTCGGTGGCGAGTGATGATGTAAATATGCTGTGTGGAAGTCGGGTAGTCAGTCCTTTTCCCCGCATCCTCTCCTGCCTTCTGTCTCACCCACACATTCACACGTCGCCCGATTTCGTTCGTCTTTTTTTTCTCTCTCTCTCTCTCTCGTCTTTTCCACCCTCCTCCTTTGATGGCTTATCCCAATAAACATTAGTGGGGGGCGTGTGTGTGTTGTGGCTTAGCGGGGGAGGTGGTGGGGACCTGAGACGGTTTGAAGAGGGTCTAAAAAGTCAAATCTGTGGTCTATAGTTAAGTCCTGCGTGATGCTTAGTCGTAAGTGTATTTCGTGGAGGTTTTAGCCCAATTTAGCTGTATAATATAAGTTTGAAGAGAATGTTCTTGTCGTTTCCGCGTCGCATAATGAAAAGCGTTTACCTTCAGTTTTTCTGCAATTTAAATGTCTCTGTGGTGACGAGTTAATTTCCTTCATTCAGCCATGGAAGAACAGGAACTGGATGACTATTCTTTTTGGTGCCGTACTGCTGTTAGCGAATCATAATTCTCCAAAGCATTTAGTTTTTAATTTATGAAAAGCTAAATGCCATTTTTATTTGAAGCATCATTGATAAATCCAGAATAAATTTTATACCAACATTGCGCTCCAGCATAATGTATAATATAAGTCACTATGTAAGAATTATATATTATTTTGCTTCTCCATTTCCGTAAATAGAAAAAGTGTTGGCCCATGTTGGATTTTATTGCAGCTTGTAATATTGGTATTTAAAGTTGCCTGTTGCTATGCATTTATAAAATTTTTCCATCGGCATTAGAAAAGTATAAAGAGGTTCGATGGCGACACCATCAAATATTTTAGTTTATAGTTCAAGTTGAGAAAATTTTATGCTCTTCTTTCACTTTATGCTATTTTTCCTTTTCATTGTGGTTGTAAATGTTTTGTACCCATTCTCATATAATTGAGCATTGGCAATAAACCAATCCATAAAATGCTATAATCGGGGTAGCATAAAGTTATATTTTACTTGTTTTAATGATTTTTACGATTTGCAATTTTAAATGGTGGTCTGCCATTTCATGTAATGAGATGATGAATTTTAGGTTCTTCGTTCCATTATGAGCTTTTATCATAATCTGTAAAAAAACTAAAAAGGTAGTTCATTCTTAGAAGTATTTGCATGCGTGTAACTGACGGGAAGGAGAGTTGGTTCGTGGGTACTCCACGCTGGGACCACCCTTCCCCCCGGTATGAAGCGTCTCGCTCTTGGTCTCGCTTATGAGCGAGGGTACGGAAGGGCTGGGGGATAGGGAAGGAAAGAAGGATAGGTTAGAAGGGTATTGGGATGAGGCAGCTTCCGGCTCCAGAACCGTGTATTAGGTTAAGAAGCATGAAACTTAACGCGAAACAAGCATTTCTTCTATGGTGTTTGCTACATCGAATCCTATTGATGAGGAAACGACGGAGTTGCAACCGGTCGTCCAGGCCCCGGTCCACCCGATGACGGGAAGGACAGCCAAATTTTTTCAGCCTGTTACAGTGAATGGCCCAGGAGGAACGAAGCCTTGTGGCTTGTTTTTATCAGGAACTATTTATTTCGCCTGATTCTCAATGAAGTAGTCATATGGTATAAAATTCTCAATATATAATCCGATCGCGCCCAGGTCTTTGTAACCACGCTCAACGACATCTTCACCAACTCAGAGCAATCCCCCAGGGAAGATAAAGTCAACGCAGCGGTAGCTTCCCTTGCTTTTGCCCCGTCATCCCTGCCTGCCCGCCTAATTCGTAATCTGAAGAAGAAGACCGCTACTGGTATAGACTGCATCAACAACCGCTGCTTGCAAGCCCTTCCTAGATCCACCATCCGTCTCCTTTCACTCCTCCTTAACCGCTGCCTTCTGCTTTCTCACTTCCCTACCGCTTGGAAGCGAGCAAAAATTATCCTATTACCAAAACCACTCTCCGATCCTTTGTCTTACCGCCCAATTAGTCTCCTTCCCTCCCTCTCCAAACTCTTTGAACGCATCAATCTTTGTTGTCTCCAGTCAGCGGTCCGCCAAGAAGACCTCCTGCGGCCAGAGTAGATGGGCTTCCGCCGCAACACTTCAACCGTCCACCAGATAGTCCGGCTTGTCGAAGGCATCATTTCGTCAATTAACATCAAATACAGCACTCAGGTCGGTTTTCTCGACCTGAGCCGTGCCTTCGACAAAGTCTGGGTGCAAGCTCTGTCTTTTAAACTCCTTTCCCTTCCTATCCCTCTCTATATTACCAAATTAATCCATTCCTTCACCACAAACCGCTCCTTCATAGCCTCCGTTGGTACCGCAACTTCATCTCCATTCCCGATCTCCTCTGGCGTTCCCCAGGGAGCAGTCCTTTCTCCTATCCTCTTCAACCTCTTCATCAATGACGTTCCTTCTAATCCCAAAACCAACTTAATGCTTTATGCAGATGACAGCGCTATTTCCGCCGTTTCCATGCACCCAGACAAAGCCGTTGACTATATTCAAGACCATCTAGACGACCTGGTGGATTGGCTTGCTGAATGGAAGCTGAGAGCAAATCCATCAAAGTGTTCCGTGGTGCACTTCAGCATAAGGACGAAGAGAGGCGACGGGCAGCCGCTCTTCCTGGGGGAACAAGCCATTCCGCGAAAAACAGAGGAAAAATTCCTGGGCGAGATCCTCGACAAAAAGCTAACTTTCCGATCCCACTTCGATTCTTCACTGGCCAAAGCTTGGGGCGCTTATCGCTCAATACTCCCACTCCTCCACCGCAGAAACCATTTATCCCTTCTTAACAAACGCCTGCTGTACCTATCCATGATCCGTCCCGTCATCACCTATGCCGCTCCTGTTTGGGCACATGCCTCCAAATTCCAACTAACCCGTCTTTCTCGTTTTCAATCCCATGTTCTCCGCTCCCTCTGGAACGCCCCATGGTTTATTCGTAATTTCGACATCCTTCGTGACTTCAAAATTCCCGCCATTCCCGATGTCCTCCGTTCGCTAACATCATCCTTTCACACATCACTGCAATGTTCATCCAACCCACTGCTTCATCCCCTCTGGAATTACAATTACGACGCCGATCTCATCCATCCACGACCAAAATTTGCACTCCTCCCTGGTTAATATTATATAGTCCCCATCCCACTTGCCCAGATCCATGACCCAACCGACCAATCACTAACCACCCATGACCACAAACTTCCCGTAGACAGCTCATAAGCTGGGCACAGGAGTCCATCAGCGGGAGGCAAACCCGCTGCTATATCTGCTGCTGCTATATAATATTGAGGGGAATGAACTCGTGGTTGCATGCGAGCTTTTAGCTCCTATAATCAACTGTTTAGGTTCCCATGAAATATGAGTTGAGGTGATTTAATTTAACTATGGCTGTGGCTGCATCAACAACCTGGTGTTTATTCTATCGCTAAGCATCAGGAGAGCGTGTTGTGGATTGAATCCTAGAACCGCAACTCCTGATTCTGGGCACTAAGCAGGGATAGAACTCCTTTGGCTGATGTAATTGTTTACCATTCAGATTCTTTTGCATAAGGGGGTGAAAGAGGTAGGAAATAATATCCTGGCTGAGGAATTGTTTTGGATTTAATATCTCTTCAGGCCAAACGAGCGATGGTCGTTCAACAATTTCATTTCCCAATATGGAAATTATTACGATAGCTGACATTTTGTATTGGCAAAAATAGATTTGACTTGTAGATAGACTTGAGACTCGGTTTTACTCAAGTCCGCGGTTTCCCTATCCTTAGGGTAGAATATTCACCCCCCACTCACTTTGCCCTGCCAGAGGAGCCTTGCGAGTGGAGTTGAGCGTGGCAGAATTCGTGTATTCTTTCCCTTCCAGCCCCCATCCCTCCCACCGTTATATTTCCACGTTCTGCCTGTCCGTTGTTCCTCTCCCACACAACGTGTTTTGCTCTCTGACACCTCGTTTATTCTCTCCGCTGATTCTATCCCCCGTGCCGGCGCTCATAAAACGGGCACCGCTTCTGTTTTGAAATTAAATCATGGCTAAATATAAGCCATCATTCTCACGCTTATTTCAGGAAGCTTGTACACGCCTTTTGGATGTGTTTGACGTTAAAAATTCATTCGTGCGGTTTTAAGGTAATGACAACTTTGCTTACAGAAACGAGCCGCCTGTTGTATTCTTTCAAACTTCCATCCGAGTTGAAACGAGTATGGAATTATGGATAGGGAGAACCAAACTGCTTGTTTTTGTTTTAAACGTCGGATCTTTGATCACAGCTGCTGAATTGCTCATGAGCGCAGCTCAGAAGTTGTGCAAAAAGTCGCAATTAACTGGTTAATCGTTCACCGCAATTAAGGATTAATCTAATCTCTTTTAATTGGAAAACCGGTTTTCGCAAGCCGTGCTCCTTTCCACTTCTAACTGGTTCAACGCAGTTGCATTTTTTCTTGTTTCCCTTTACGTTAGTTTTCTTCATTCCTGCGATCACCGATATACTTGTGCTAATATTAGGTGTGTGCGCAGGCTTTCACCTCCGAGTGTAGCTTGTAAGCTCCCCATAGCTATCGAATTCCATCATCATTCCATGTTAAACATGTTTACTCTATCTCAGTTCTCCGCGAGTGTATTTAGGGATAATTGAGATTACGTCGGAATTGCCGGAGGGGAAGCGCGAGAATTATGAATGTACCTACGTAGGATGTTAAGGTTTGTGATGTTTGTTAGATGCAACATTACCGACTGCTAATATAATAAATACTCATGCTCTCGGCTGCAAGAAATCGTTGCGCAACCTTTTTTCACGGGGATGCTTATAAATCACTAGAAGGTGTTAACCGTTGAATTTCTACGGGAAGAAGAAAAAAAATAATTTTTTGCATTGGATTAAATGAATCCTCCCAATGTGATATTCACAGTTCATATACAATGTAGCAGTTATTAACCACACATGGAGAGGTTGGGATACCAAAAACGCCAACTAAAATATTGCTGTTATTCTGTTATATTGATCATTTTACCTAAATAATTGCCTCGATTATTTAAAGTCTATGCTGTGATTGCCAGTTGAATACAAATTTCTGTTGTTGTAATTGTGCAAAGCTGATGATTCTCGAGCCAAAAACTCAAATTTTAGGAAAAAGCAAAGTATTTATTAAAATCGAATCCAAGAATAAAAAACATATTTCTTTCAGTCATCCGATATCAATAATGCCAAGACCCTATAATGGGTACAAGTAATTGAAAAGAAAGTTTTGCAACATTATCCAATTTTTTTCTAATGGAAATAAAAGTTAATTTTAAAAAGGGCCCACATGTCTGCCAAATTTTGTTCGGATTCGTCTTGGGGTTTGGAAGTCTTATTACGGTCAAAAAATTGGAGTTTCGCATTTTTAGATAGATATAGATTATTGAGTGCGTCAGGTTGTTGCAGTGGCTAGAGCGCTGGCTTCCCATCCTGAGGGTCCGGCAGTGTTGTAGATTTTTTCAAAGGAATACTGATCCCTTCTTGCGTGCTCTGTGGAGAACACTTCAAATGTAGTATTTTATCCGTCGGACTTAAAATATTCCGTATATTGTGGACCCCTTAGCACCTTTAGAAAATATTGTTTCTCTACGCTGGGTTTAGCCTTCCCTCAACCATTTCTCCATTCTCCAATGAACCCTATCAACCTTACCAACCTATTTTAACCTACCAAAACTAATGGCGCAAATGACCCCAGTTGTCGGTCGCTTCCTTAATGATAAAAATCGAGTTCATCATTTTCATTACAATCGTTAGGGAAGGCGTTGAATGTGGCAGGTGAAACCATAATCACGGCGATAGATTGAAAATCGGTGAAATTGAGGAAGAGAGAGAGAGAGGCCAGGGCAAACACTCAAAGGAGTTGAGAATTATAAGACACTGTCTCCGGGGTAACTCGATGGAACTCCTTTATTTTAATAATAAAAAAAGCACTTAGTTATTATTCCACACTATATTTTAAAGATCACGACCCGGGTTTCAGCATCTCATACCTAACGATGGCATGAGATGCTGAAACCCGTGTCGTGTTCTTTAAAATATAGTGTGGAATATTAACTAAGTGCTTTTTTAATATTAAAAAGAGTTGAAAAATGCGGAGGACGACATGAGTGTTTCGATAAATTTGCACGGTTGCACAAGAATAGGTATTCATTCAGTTATTCAAGCCTGAGATTAGTTATCTCCATTCCTCCATTATTTCCTATTGAATGCATACTATCTTACGCTCTGATAGTGTTCTCTACCTTTTTCTCTTGATATGGTTCATGTATTTGAACCCAAGGTCTTCGTATTTTCCTCAATAATATATTTATCATGGTGCCTCATGGTGTCTTATTTTCATCTGGTTCTTCTTCTTCTTCTTTGAGAAATAGAAAATGGAGTGTAAATTTCGAACAAGTGTACCTGTTGTTAGGCCATTCGTGACTTTTATCCGTAGATTCAATTTCGCCCCTCTTGATATGCTAGCGCTCACTTCGGAGCCCCCGCTGATTGAAACTTAAGTTCGATATCAGGGGGAATGGCATTGGTACAGGGGAAAATTAGTTGAGTTCCTGATCGAGGGGGAAGTTGGATTGGGTTTGTGGTTCAACGTTAGGGTAAGTAGAAGGATGGCTTGAGGGAAATAGTCTGGGATAGAGGGGTTGAGTGCGGTTTAAGTCTTTGGAAAATTCTTCCGTGAGAGACGTTATTATGGCATTGATTCGTGCGACGAGTGGGAAACTACCGTCAAGCATGCCAGTGGAAAATCGGAGAAGTCGACAGTTACTGAGGATACGCTAAGGGAAGTTGGCCGGGAGTGTGGACTCATATTGCCCACTAGGACTGCTCCCGAATGCATTTAGTTTTTTTTGGACTCACAAAGCAATCGTTTCTCCCGATAGGATATCGTTTTTTTGGTACTCAGTCAATGGGATGAAAATTCTGTTGGTGTCCTGTGTTTTCTAGCCATTTTACTTTTTAGACCAAATGTGTATGGTACGCTTATCGTTTTCGGCCTCGCCAGTTGTGAAACGGAGATGGAAATAGTGAAAACTGTCTGGAATGTTGCCAGGAAATGAGAACTCTACATCTACGAAGTATCGTGCAAGCCACATCTAGGGTTTGTGGCGCAGGGTTATTCCACACTAGGCATGTAGCACTTGTCCCAGTTAAAATTAGAACCTCGTACGCTCCCCCGGCCGCAAGGCGCAGATCAAAATGCAGTCAGGAGAACAATTTGCGGTCAAACCGGAAACTAGGAGAGTGCCACGTAGGTGAACATTCGAACATCCAGTACAATGGTGAAGATACAACTACCGATTAGTATTCTTAATACTATTACTTTAAGAATACTACAAGATAAATATATGCAAAAAACAAAATCATGCCGGATATTTCAAGCGGGGTGAGGTGTTAGTAATGATTATACATAATTAAACACAAATGCAAAGTCTACTCTACTTAGGGCGGGAGATTCATAGAAATTATATATCGCAGCTATTATATGGTCCCTTATTTTTCGAGGAAAAATAATGAAATTTGGAATCTATCTGTTCTGCAATCTATTTTCTTTATCTTATGCCTGTGATCGTTTCTACCGTAATACGTCAGCTCTAACAAAATACGCTGAACGTCCGGAGAAGAATCGTCGGCTTCGAACTCCCGGAAAATATTAAACCTATATTTTCCCCTTCGATCCATAAGATATTTCCACCCTAATTCCTTTAAAAATTTGGTAACACTTATTACAGTAACTCTAATGGAAAGTCAAGCGACGGTTAATATCTTTTTGGAATATCGAATGGTCGTCAATTTCTAGCAGAAAAGAGTGTGAGCTTTGAGGCCAGCGGCAGCTCTACATTTTGTTCCGAAGATTAACCGATAAAAAAGTGGCTTTATTTAAACGTTAATGTGCAAACGAACTCTCAAGCTGATGAAGAGGAAAATGCTCAGTAATCAACCACGCAAAGTTGAAAATAGCGTGAGATAACTGCATCACCAACTGATAAATCTCGAACATGAACGTGAACAACGCTTAGTCACTTGCATCCATTGAGTTTGAACAAAACTTAAATGAAAATACCACTGGAAAGAAGAGTATTGTCTATAGTCGCAGAGGAGAAGAGGGAAACTGCTTATGAGGTTGAAGGCTTTAGAAACGTTCAATTTCATTGAAAATAACTCTCGGAATGTTGTCATGTCGATAGCCTAATTTTTATTTTTTTGCTCTTAATAAATCTGTGGCCATAACTTTGCCTTTTAAAATTGTTACAGGGCCGTTGCGTGTTTTAGGTAACACAAAAAATAACAACATTAGATGCTTATTTAATTGCAAGCATTTTCAATATTTTATGCTTTTCCTTGGCGCATCATTTACATAAACCGACCGTTTAGAATGGTGGAAAGATCATAAATAATCTGCTCACAAAAACGTTTATCTTTGGTTTGAACAACGCGGGAAATCAGATTTAAAAATATCTCGGGGTAAGAGGATAACTGGGTGAATAAGTATCGTTGTTAATTTTCATGACATCGGCTCTCCTTTGTCAAGGCAGCAAAATATTTGGATTTTAAATTTAAATACGGGTGAAATGTCCGTTAGATTACGATCTATGTTAAATGTTTGGAATACATGTAAGTTGGCAAGCACATCATATGCGAGTGTCTTTTGTATATTACTTGCTTATCTCATAGCAGAGTTCCTGATGAGATCCATTGCAATGGAATTAACCATTTTCTTACGAGCTGTGCATTAGGTTATACTTGTATTTGGCGCTGGAAGCCTTGGTGTTTTGTCCTATCTCCTCCAAAAAAATCTAATACCCGACCCTGTTTCATTTGCTAGCCAATTCTTTTTATAGTTACATTTATATTCACGCTTATTACCGACAATTCTGAGCTAGATGTCGCATTTGTCCAAAATACTCACACGAATAGCCTTCCGAAGAATAGAAGGTAAGATTGAATAAAACCCCTCCGACAGGCAATTTGGGTTCAGGAAGAACGGAAAAAGCGGAGGGGTTACACGCTATTTAAGAGTTCACACAGAAAAGATTATATACGTCCACAAACCGCTGGGCTTGGCTTGGAGTAGGGCTTGGCAATATTGAATGCAATAAGGTACTCGAATCGGTAGAACGAATAGGAATTGATTTCAATGGCAGAGGAATAACCAACTCTATGGGACCAAGTCACCACGTTGAGAATGAAGGACGGAAGAAAAATCAGTCAATGATGAAACCTTTCACCGGCACTTTTTGGCATATATTCCTGGAAGAAACAGTCAAAGAAGTCCAAGAAATGGGAATCAACTTGCAAGCTTCCTGGAACACCATAGATCGGGTACTACCAGGATGCAACATAAGTATTAATACAAACATATACCCTAGTATGTGGCAAAGAGATGCTGCAGGTATACATCATATTATAAGGAGAGGTATTAAACTAGTGGAATCCTTCGTCTTCCCTGAAGTCTCCATGGTATGGTATTGAGCCGTGCCTCACTCAAGGATATCGGTAGAGCAGCTTGGCGGGCTGTAATCCTCCGCCACAGTACCGCAAAAAGCCTCCGGTCAGCAGGGGCCTAACATAGCTGGTGGAAAATGGGCCCCACATATTTAAGGCAATGTTTTTCGGCGAGCGTTGGGCATTGCTTTGGTGAGGCTCTTGTCGAGTGTTCGACGGGGGAAGAGCTGCTCCCGGGAGAAAGACCAACGGCACCTTCTTTTTTACGACCACCGCTACCTCCACAGCCAAGGTAACAATCCTTACCCTAAATTTCCTACATCCCCTTATTTCTGGAGTCTGTTAGTTTTCTTCCTGCCGGTCACAGTTCGGCGAGGTGATTTGTTAAAGAACGTTTCTTTTTGTAATTAAATTACTTTCGTTTTCAACCGTGGTTTTCTGTCTCCCCTTTATACTCCTCCGTACCCCCGGGCATATTAGCACGTCTCAGTATGGCGGAGATTGAACGAATATCAAGCAGAGCCCAAGCCACGAAAGTCTTCATGATGAAAATACATCTTCGGGTTCGAGCCCCGCCTGGCTGGTTTTCCCCATCCAGGGCATGGTTGTGTTTGTTGTCGAAATATAATAAATAGGTAGTAATTGGTGAAAGCTGTTACCTATAGAGAAATTATTGTTATTATTATTATTTTGCGTTCAAAGAAGATAGGATTATCAATTGGGAAGAAATGCGCTAAAACATTCGTGTTTAGTGTTTCGCTATATTGTTCAGAGACATGGACGATTATAATGCTGAGATAAAAATATATTAGTGGATTTCAAAACTTGGCGCTGGAAGCAGATGCTGAAGATCAAATGGATGGATAGGATCAGAGTAGAGGAAGTGTACAAGAGAATAGAAGATTAGAAAACAAATGGAACACTATCAGGAAAACAAAATGGATAGGCCACACATGTTGTATCACTGGAAAGCAGGAAAATTAACTTTTAGCATTTTTATTTGGCAAAAAAATATTTCGAAAATATGTGATAATGATTGAAATTTGACGAGCAATAATTTCATGATGCCATGAAGTGAGTTTTCCAAATAGTTGATTGAGTAAAGTTTGTTATAAATTCGTAATGGTAGTTAAATATCCCTGTGGATTATGGTAATTCTAGATCCCTCTTTCGCTTGCCTGGCTTTTGCGCACTTATTGACTATTGAGTTATTTCCGAAGTACTTCCCTCCCTGTCCTTGTTATGGGCGTAATGCTGAAGACATTATATTCGTAAAGCGCTTTCGCATCCATCCTGCGTTCATTGTCCCGCGGGTGCTGGGCCGTGGAAATAAAGAGGAAGCGTTCCACTTTTTATGTCACGCCGCCCAGTCATAACGACAGCGTTCTTTACTCTTACGGAACCATGGTTTCCCTAATGTGTCCAAAAACTTAAGGGCGGCCGTTATTGGTTAAAAAGGATAGCTTCCGGATATGGTGATGGTTTTGTAAGTGGTTGTTCTTCCCCATTTTTATCCACCACGGAGTATATCATTATTCACGAATCATGTCCCTGGAAAAATCCTAGAAGATGATCCTCTTCCCTGAAATTGGCGCTTTTCAGCGTGGATATGTCGTGCACTGATAAAGATAGCAAATTCGACAATCTCTTTACAGGCGATCGAGATGTGTTAGCCCAATTGAAACGTCTTAATCTATTTTACAAGTGTGAGAGGAATTGCATGTGCGTTCTTAGTTTAAACTCTGGGAAAGTGCTCGTGAGTTAGAGAGTTATCGTGATAACTTTGTGAGACATTATAAGTATAGGACAACTTGGTAATATTCCACTCTTAATTATTGGTTTTTACGGGTTTCAGAAAATGCTATGGATAATTTTACTGCTCAATGAAAGGAAAGTAGATTTCCTTAATATTAAGTATTTGATACGTTGCAACCGGTCTTGGCATATAATAAGGCATGTAACATTGCATAGTCATTCTTCATTATTATTACCGTTATTTAATTTTGGCAAACGAATGTGTTTTTTTATTTTCTACCCATTTTTTATTATCTACACGTTTATTAAACTTTGTATAATCATCAAGGACAGGCTAACTTCAGATTCTGCATCTGATGATAAGGCTGAGGCGTAGAAACATGAGGATAAAAAATGACAAGAAAGTTACTGACACTTTTAATTCAATTCAGTATGGAAAGTTACACTCTTTTCTCGTCTGATATCGTTGAATGTATCTTTATTTAATTCTTTAATGGCCATTCCGGCTGAACCTCTACATATTCTTTAGATGGTTTTTAAATCCACATGCATCTCTCATTATATAAGTAACATTGGCGGAGGTGGCTTTATGTAAGCCTGAAACCATTGAAGCTTCGTCCCATACCACCTTAGAAGTAGTGGAAGCAAAGATAAAGTTAGATATATTGGTTTCCATTGGATGAAAATAATGCGGAGCCATCACCGAAAAATACTCAAGCTCCTGCTAATTGAGGGAGTATTAACTTTGCATAGAGCTGTAATTTTTTAACTCATTATTTGACGAAGGAAACATTCAAATTTTCCGGAAAGTTCAGAAATGCGCCCGTTACACTTTCCTGGAGACATAATTACTTTAATGGAATAGTGGAAGATCGAGACAGAGGGTGTTAATTGCAATGCCTTTGTTCTAATGCTTTGGGAGTCTTAAAATATTGCTAATGTAAATGTCCCTAAACTATACCAAACATTTTATTCGCGTTATCCCTCAAATCCGTTTAACCGTGTAATTGACAGAGAATAGTGAGGTATACCTTTAATTTACTTCGACAGAATCCATGAATCGTGTAGTTTAAATAAGTGGCCAATGCTCTAAGCTCTAAATAGGTATCTCAGCAAATATGATTCCCCAAAATGAAAGACGGGGATAGCTTTAACGACAGTCGGATGTTTTCACACAAACGCTAATGATTCACAGCATTTGGAGGGACTTAAGGAACACACAGCATTCGGAATCATCACATCCAATTTAGCCTGTTGAAAGCACGTACGTTACATCACCTTCATCTTAAACATTGATTTATGGAAGACGGTGGGATATTGAAACGCATTTTGGGGCATTTTAGCTTCGAAAAAAATAATACTTACTTACTTACTCCTCGGCGCTACGGCCCTTGTAGTGCCTTGGCCTCTCTGACTATGTTAGCCCAGACATCACGATATCCTGCATGAGTTATCCATATTCTTATTCTCATCTTTCTTAGATCACCTTCTACATCATCCAACCATCTTTTCCGAGTTTTTCCTCTCAATCTTCTGCCACTAGGATGTCCAAGGTATATCTTTTTCACCATCCTATCCTCAGGCATTCTCTCAACATGCCATAACAACCTTATCCTGTTACTCTTAATTTCTGCCACTATGTTAGGATGATTGTAGAGTTCCTCCAGTTCTCTATTCCTCCGTATTCTCCACTGTCCGTCTTCCTTCACTGCACCAAAAATCTTTCTTAGCACTTTCCTTTCCCATCGTTTTAGTAGCTCTTCTTCTGCAATAGTCATGGTCCATGTTTCTGAACCATATAAAACCACAGGTCTAATCACTGTTCGATAAACCTTCGTTTTCAAATTCCGACTGAGGTTCCGTGTCTTGAGCACCTTTAACAAAGCTCGATAAGCCCTAATGGCTGCTGCAATCCTAGCTTTTATTTCTTCTTGCATTTCATTATCTTTTGTCACCAGTACTCCCAAATACTTGAAGTTGTTACATCTCTCATATTTCTTACCATTTAATTCTATAGATTTATCTTTTACAGACGTACTTTTCCTGGAAGAGAACAGGTACTGAGTTTTGGCACAGTTCACTTTTAGCCCAAATTTTCCTGTCTCCATCTTTTTTCTCTCCAGTCCTTCCTTGAGATCTTTGAGTCTTCTTGATATCATATCGACATCATCGGCATAGGCTAGGTTTTGCGATATACGGTTGAACAAAGTACCACCTGGGTTACTGACTTCTGCTTTCCTCATCACCTGCTCCAGGACCACATTGAAGAGCATGGCAGATAGCACATCTCCTTGTCGCAAGCCCTGATTAATTTCAAATTCTCTGGTGAGGTTTCCTTCTATTTTAACCTTACATATTGCATTATTTAGGGGCATTTGTATCAATCTGATTAATTTGGCTGGGAATTCCATTTTCACCATAGTCTGAAACAGCTTTGACTTTGGGACCCATCTCAGGATGATTTGGTTCATGATCCGAACTAGCATAGAGAAATTCCTTCCGATCCATGAAAAGCTGCTGCAAAGAAATTCAAAGTGTCGCGATAGCAAAGCGATTACTCTAAAATCAAGATATGAGAACCGTTGGAAACAACATGAATGAGTAATTAATTGTATTTCAGAGTTATCAATAGCTTTCTTATATTTGTGGCATATATGATATAATCCTGGCCTGATACTGTATACTATGCTAGTTTAATTGAATAATCACCATCTAACAAATAGTTGGAAGGGAAATTGTTGTCATCGAAGTTTGGACTGTTTTGTTCATTTGTTTGGAGATAGCTCGAATTCTTCAGAGCAGTGATTGCAGCGGTCATGGCAAGTCCCCTCCGTTCATAGTGTGTGAATTATGATCGCATCAATAGTTAATCGTTCGATGGCGAAAGTATTCGCTTGAGGAATGCGTCGGTATGATATTGGGCATACTGTTGCTCTCATAAAGTGATCATACATATTCTTTCGGTTCACGATAGGATAAGTAACCTGTTGCTTTGCACTGTCTTGATTAAAATGCCATCTTATTCATAAAGCATTCTCGTTACGCAGGCTGCCCGAGGAGGGTGTTATTTTTTCTTCGTCGCAGTGGAAGTATTTTGTCCGATTCTCTGTATCGTCTTACAAGCGAGAGACGTTGATTGAGAGCGAGAGAGAGGGGGGCAGAGGAAAGGGGTGGCGAATGGATGGTTTTAGGCCTGTCCGTCTTCCTACGCCTCCGAGACGCTCTCGAATTCACGCTCGCATGAGCTCGGTGAGAAGTACGAAGGTGTCAAGACAGCTTGGGGGATGAGGGAAAGGGGGGGCGGTTATAAGTAACCGAGAGAGGTGTGAAATTGAAAGCTTTGCGGCTCGATGTCCGATCTAGCAAGGTGATAAAATCCTGAAATGTAATCGAAAAAAAATAAACGGAACCATTACAACCCAGGCTTGAAAACGCGAATTAATCTGATAAAGCGGAGAGATTTATTTCCGCCTTAATCTTTCATTCTCCATTTCGTGCTGCGCAATGCTTAGCGTGAATTTTTTGCAGATTGAGCCACAATTTGCTCCTGTACTTACTGTGAAACTTGCTATTTTCATTATGATACTAAAATGATGCAAGTATTATTGCACTCTAGCCTCTAAGAGAGGTCTTATTTTAACAATTTGTTACAAACAGTTTCTATCCTTCGTTTTTGCAGTACTCATGGGGGTTATGGTGATGAGTGCCCAAGGAAATGTTGGATATAGCCTTCCTTAAGCTACTCGCAGAAGAATTTACATTCATTGACATGAGCTAGGTCTTACTCTAAAATGTCTATGCTCCAATGGCCATGTCTAAATTGTCCAATGTTAAGAATCACAACAATATTAAATGCTTAGTTGGCTCATAGCGATCGTGCAATAAAGTTAAAGTACTATTACTGTTTTCCATGAGAATGGCGACCTTTGAAGTAGGTAAATGAGTATTCATTTCCATATTTATCGATTATTTGATTATCCTTACACTGTAATTAATTTTTTTCTTCGTACTTCCACGATTCTAGGATAACTACTCGATAACACTGGCTAATCCGAAAGATCTTCAGTCACTCATGAATGGTTTAATATAGCTACATTCACAATTTATAATTATTTATACTGCATGAGGTATATTCGAATGAATAGCAAATAAACTTTAAGAAAGGTAAAGGATAGCACGTAATGGATGTCACACGGCCATGATTTAGCTTTTGAATAGCTTTATTCAACAAAACTCTTGCATTCTGTGGTTTTGATGCATGTCCCCCGTTTATTTTGTGCTCCTAGCATCGTAAAATCAGCGAAAAAAGATTAAAACTCACAGAAGGAATTTTTGAAATTTTTCACTGCTTGGCAATTAAGGTGGTTGGAGCGATTTTTGCTTATGTACAGATTTGCGTAGAACTTTGCATACCTGCGTGTTCTCATTAGTGATGCTATAGATAAAAGTGAAACAAATTTCACCTTTCCGATTTACTTTTATGCAATTTAATGCCAATTTAACATGTAGCTTTTTGGCACGTGATATATTTTTCGTAATTATTTGATTGCATATGTGCAGATTTTCTTCGAAACGCGAAATATTACATTTATTATTATGATTATTGTTTCTAACAAATATCGAAGTGTCGAAAGGAGTCCAATATTCGAAAAAAAACATGTTTCAATGTAATTTCGCCTAAATTTCGAATAAATCGCCGAAAATTCTACTCATAGTATGCTTTAATTAACGTAAAATATTGAAAATATTATTCTTGTTTCATTTCCATTACTGCTTGTATGGTGCGTTCCAACTCATACACAGACGCACTTAAATGAACTGTGGTCCAAGAATTCATTTTATACTCAGGTACTTAAAAATAATTATAAATATATACACTCAATAGCTCACGATTACCGCTCCAGCCACCTTAAAGAGGGAAGTTTAAAAATGATCACTTCGACTGATTCAAAGCCTTTTTTCATAAGCAATTTTTTTTAGCCTCATTGCATTTAATTTTGTTCGAACAGTCACCCTGGAACTTGAAGAATATTCATATTGACAATGATATATCACGTCAAGCGGCCTGAAGAGCGGAATACTACTATCCAACTACCATCCCTCCTAAGTCATCGGGGACAAGGCAGCACCACCAGCTAAATCTCTTTTCCGTTTCCATCTCTGATTTTACGTTTAACAGTCTGACGATTCTCTTTCTAAGTTTTTCAACCTTTGGAATGGCTAAATGATGAAAATGTTTTGTCACCTATGTATGCTTTGAGAAAGCTGCCTTCTTGAATGCCTTTTGTCAATGCGAATGTATTAATTGATAATAAGGTTCAGGCGTGATCGATTTCAGTGTGTGAGGAAAATATTATTCTCCCTCATTGGTAAATCTTATGTGAATATATGTGAGCGAGTGTTGGTCAACCTTTCAGCATTTCAGAATAATGGCGTGTATGTAGAGTGTGTTCGATGAGAAATTGCCTACTCAAATGCATAGACTAAATCTTCCGATATGTTTAAATTTCTCTTTTATCCTCCGAAGCAAAAAGTTCCGATGGCAACTTTCGCCTCGGCTGAAATAAAGTCGATTCTTTTCACCCGATTTTATTTACTGCGAAATAACACCCTCCTTTTGTTTAATATTTCCCCTTTCATTTGAAAAAGAAAGCTTTAATTTTTTATCTTCGCTTCCATTCGACACGCCCAAACCTAATTCAGTTCGTCGCTTCGGTGACTGCACAGGGGTGCATTTTTTTCGGCCAACTCTTTTGTTTCCAGTCGCGTCATTTCGTGCTTTTTTTGTTTCCCCTTTTCGGTTCGACTACACTTTCACACACACACATACAGTGAAAGAAATAAAAACGGATGTCTGGATGGTCAGCTGAGGATAGAATTATCCACGTACGGGTGTGAGAGATTTGGGAGAATGGTTTGTTAGGTCTAGAGCGTAAGAGGGGGGTGGGGGGAGGATGAGGCTATTAGGACTAACGGAAGGGTTGACAGGAAACCTCCCATTCATAGCAGCAATTGTGAGAGTATGCATTCATTTCCAGCTGGTTTAGGTTCTACACGCAATGATATTTATATGGTGTGGTTCGTGACGAGAAAAACCAAAAGGAAATGTGTCTTTATTTTCTGTTTTCTTTTTTGCACACTTCCTCCATTCTGGCATTTTACGTATTGCTCTTTTAATTTGGGGCCGTTTGAGGACATTCACATTTCTTGGGTTTTATGCTCTGATGAGAAACACGCCATCCCATATTCACCTTGTCTTTCGTTTTTCTTTGTATTCCTAGGGGTCATTCCTTCACGCTTCCCTTAGCCTCCAAGGATAATAGTAGATTTTTTATGGGTCTCACGTCGTGCTGTATGTTAGTTAGTTTCGTAGAAAACTATAAACATTGACGTTCTATTAAGTTCGTGGATTGTAATAGCTAGATTTTGTGGAGGGAATCGACAACCTATCCAAACCTCCTTCTTTCACCTTTCTAGAGTCACCTGGATGTCCCAAGTTCTCTGCTCAAGGCTCATATTAATCTTTTCATCGTGTAAACTGACTTTAGGTTTCATTTTTCATATGCTTAAGGTCATATGCTCATTACAAGGTCCACAAAAAAATGCCCTCCTTTCTAGGTGGTGAACAATAAAAATTTGAGTTGCTTTATACAGAAATTACATAATTTATACCAAAAACCGTTGATGTAAGATAATCAGGCTACTATTTTATACAAATATAATGAGAATATAGTATTTCATTTTCGCAGCAAAGAGAGTGTTTTAGATTGTGGATTATAAGTCGAACTCCGCAGTCAAAGGATGAAACAAAGTCACAGCAAGAGGGTTAAAATGTAATGTTTTACATTCAGCTGCGATTATCCGTCTTACGGTACTCATTGGTAGACTAGGAATGACCAAATCGACTCTGGAACCAAACTCTGGATTTTTTCATATCATACTTAATTTGAGAATTTGTTGAGACACCGGTGTTCTCATACCTCTGGCCTATTCAAGCAATTAGGCGCATGTCATCGGCGATGAAGGTGTTTTCAATTACCACTCCGTAAACCTCATTATATAAGTAAGATTTCAATTATTGCATTTCTGCTCACCTTCACGCATATTCGGTGTACTTTTGGTCAGTAGTTCCTTATTTTAAGTAATGATATTATAAATACTTTTTACTGGTGTTTTCCATGCTTTTCCGTTCATGCCAACCTAATTATTTCTTATGTGCCAAATATTTTCACATCTTAATTTTTAATTCCGAGGCTTGACTCGGACCCAGGCAGGAGATATTGCCTCGGACTTAAAATTGCGGAAGTTGACGATGCTCTTAAGAGCAAAGTCTTTTAATATTACGGGAAACTTTAAATTTGAAATTTAAAAACTTTTTATTCGTAGATCCTCTTATTTCTGCAATGGAATTCCTCACAGTTTCGGCCTCAACCTTTGCTCCCAAATCTTTTACTTCTGTATGAGACTGCTAATATTCTTCAGACAAGTGAATATTCTAGTTGATCGAAGGCTTTGTTGGTCTAGCCCTTACTTTTTAGGCATTCATTAGGCTTCAGGCTAACAAATCTCACACTTTTAATTATTTCAGCTTTGCCAAACACATTCAATATCTGGAGAACCCAATCGACCAATCCTCTCGGTATTGGTGACTATGAGCGTAGCCTTGAATTCCAAAACTTTACTCCTTCAAAAGAAAAGAGGAAATATTTTATTTCAATGGACAGATATTTTTGTCCCTGAAGACGAGCTTTAAGTATTCTGAAGCACATACTTACCTATACCGCTAGTGATCTTTTCGCAACCTTCGTTCGTGTATTTAAACCTTTATAGGTCCTACAACCCTGTCAACTAAGCAGCAATTTTTCCAATACATTTCTTCTTCTAAGATACAAACAGGAATTGGGGGGCAAATCCCACTCAGCTCTTAGCCTTGTAGAAGGAATCTATATCCTTATGTTCTTCCTAGAAGTCACTTTGGATCATCAGCGTACACAAGAACACTCACAGACGTTACACCTATCTTGCTATGTACTACTTATCTCTCTCATATTTATGTATGACAAATTGCGGATAAATGAGCCCCTGATGTTTTACTCTGGGAATTTTACCATCAATTGGTAATTTTTTGCAAGAAAAATTTAATTTCAATGTTTTATAGTTAATAATGAATGGATTATTCGTGTACGATTTCCCATAGATAAATAAAATTTTAACTATCATTTAAGTTGCAATGCAAACCTGATGATGATGTAATAACTCGAAAACCTAGGTTGTAATTAAAGTTTTATTTATTAGTGGAAAATTTCATATTATTTTTCCATTCATCATGTTCCAATTTCACACTGTATCGCTAGAGTTTTCTTTATTATTGATTTATTTTCTTTATTGATAGTTAATTATAATGCCGATGGGGAATTTCATCGGCATAATTGAGGCAAATATAGATAATCTGTGTAATTGACATTTTAGTAGGTACTACCTAGCCGTATAGCTTGCCACTGGGCCTGATAATAACACTTTAATATTCTGTGAAACAGAGGACAGATTGTTTGTGGATCATTTGCTATTTTAATAGGATCATTGTATGAAGGGATATCACACAGTTAAGCGTGTGGCATAATTATGAAAAATTCCTTACTGATGATTGTTCTGCGGGTATTTCGGTAGTGCAAGGGCAAACGTATTATAAATCAGGTTAAGGCCCTTCAGTACGTTAGTACGTCACGTTCCAACATTTCCTGGATTTCTCCTGAAGGTCAGTTCGGTGCGGTCACCCTCTTCCGACTACATACTTTCATCCTCGCCCGCCACTCCCTTCTCCCTCCATCACCGCTGCGAGAACGAATAAATATCTTGGTTAGAGCTGACCATGGAAGCCCATCGCCTCCAAACTAAGAGGAATAAACAAAAAAATATTCTCTCTCTTAACAACGGAATCCCATTAAGATCGTATTAAAAAGGCTTCCCCCGTATCCTCTCCATGCACTCTCTACTCCGTCTCTCATACCATCCATGCCTTATTCTCTTCCTCGCATTCTCGTACTGATTGTCATCCCTTATTTTTCATATCCTTCACGGAGGCCCGTACGTTTTTTTCCCCTTCCTCGTTTTTTGTGTGCGTGCGTGCAACTGCCACTAATGTGTCCCTCAACCACCTTTAATACACTGATTTCCCTCCTGCTCATTAGCTTCCCCCCCCTCTCCCCCCGCCACCTCTTAAACCTCCCCGGCATGCTTTATCCTCCTCCCCTCATCCCCCCTTTCTCTTACTTTCCCCCGTTCCTCTCTCCGTCCTTCCATTCATCATCATTGCCTCGCATTCTTTTTCCTTTCCGTCCGTCTCCTCGCTTATCATTATTAACTCTTCCCCTACACTCTCTCGCCCATACTTTAGTTCCATTCTCCTCCTTGCGTCGTCGTAATCTGGGTTTTTGGCCTCAGCCCTCGACACCCTTCTTCTTTGGTCGGTGACTTAGTCGTAGCCCAGATCGTTGGGAGCCATCCGTCGTAAATCTAAGGTGTATTTTCCAGTATAATTATTCTTGATTCGTTCAGTAGTAATTCGTTCTCATGAGCATCGCTTTTAACTTTTGGTCTTTCTGAGTGTTACTCGCGGCTTCGCTCCTATTGTCATATTTAACTATTTAGTTTCCCTCTCTTCACTCACGTCCCGCCCCTCTCACCCTGTTTAGGGGATCTACATCTCCATAGGTAAAATCCTGCAATCCGCCACAGAGGCGTATGGCGGGAGGGTTTTGGGACTCCAGCCATGTAAGGAGAGGGAAAAGGAAGGAAGAAGACTAAGGTGAATTGTGTTATAACAGAGGATCTTAAATGTCACGCTCTGTATGTCTACAGAGACTAATGGTGTTTGGAAAGGAGGAATTTTCGTACCTATCAGTTTGGTAGTGAATCCCTCTTATTTTGTCACTTCTATCAGTGCTAGTGCGGGATCAAAAAATATACTTTGTGCCGTACTGAAAATCGCTTGATATGAAATTTTCAAGTAATCGTATCTTTATGTGTTGCCTTCGAGTCCCTAGAGGCTTCCAACCTTGTTCTTCCACCAGATGAGTAACACACCCTGCTCTCTCCTAGCAGGTTTTAACAAAACGTGTGGGTTTTATTTATATTTTGTTTATTCCGCGGATTAAATATTTCTGTGCTGGATCCCAATTGCAAGTGCCGTTTTGGAGGTGTGACCTAACCAGAGCGAAGTAGCATCCCTCTTTCACCTTTTCATCGGAGAACTTTCCTACTATTCTCTTGAAAAATCCTAGTTTCTTTAATGCAGCGCCACAAACGTTTCATATAAGTTTACGCCACGCTAGATCTAAAGTTACAGTGGTTTATAGGTACTTGATCTCATTTGACTCCTTTATATTACCTCCTTCCACTTCATAGATATGACGTTGGTGTGATTTCTTTCGTGGTGCATTCAAAACGTGCAACGAGGTAGTCATCATCGTATTGCTTTGATATAGAATACATAGATATGATAGTAGGAATTTTAATGAAATATTTACCATGTAATTCAGGTGCAGACTTTTGTAGTATTGTGCATATGAGAGCCTCATGTATCTCCGGAGATTGCCTCTACGTTAAGTCAGGATTGCCCTGTCTATCTGTCGAATGCATGTCAGTACTCCCCTTCAGGTCAATGTCGAACTGTTTGAATCTAAGTTAGTTCCAAAATGTCGAAATTGACCGGAAGATGGACATTGCAATACATTTGAAATAAAGCGCTTGATTGGAAAGTACGGTCAACTTTGCGCATTTAGCCATCGTGGACCTTTGTTAACATGGAAGAGATAGGGACTAAACATGTTTTCACGAGATAAAAATTAATTAACTATATTTAATCGAATTTGAGCCATGATAACTTGTGAATGATTAAATTGCCTATAATACCACATCATTTTCATATCAAGTTTATCCTCCAAAATGCGGGAGTCGGCCTGTTTAATACGAGCCCAGCAGACGACTCAAACGGCAGCAGACAGCGTCGTCTGCAATACAAGAGGAACATTGCGATATTTTCCTCGCCCGTAAAGTGACTTCTCGTTGATAACTGGCGGAATGGCATTTTAAAATGTTATAATACTACATAAATATTAGCTTACTTGTCAATTAGGTATCAAAATCGACTAGGTATAGAATATTTCTCTGCAATAGGAGTAAAACGTCAAGTCAATTCTTCGACCATGAAGTGAATCCTCATAGAGAACAGACGGTGACAAACCTTGTATTGTCACTGTTGTCTTAATCATTCTCAATTAAGGTTAATTTCACGTCCACAACTCCCTTAGATGCCCTGGTACTGCGAGCGGACATGCTTATCACACGGGCGACAATAATTGTGAGAGAAATGAATTTTGAGATACCTTGACTTCGTTACTGATCTTACTCCGCACCGGAATGAGACTTTCAACGGCGGATAAATTTAACACGCTACAACCTATTTTTACGTTTTGCATTGTCAAGTCAAGTGAGCATTTTGACAGGATTTACACGATCAGCACTCCATGTTTAACTGAGGCACATCGTCAGTACAAATAATATGAAATATATGTAATATAATTATCTAAGATAAAATAATATGATTACGTACCGTGAGATATATATGGCAGCGATTAATCATTCCCGCTTTATCTCCAGAGACAAATGTACAGTGGCACTAAATATAAAGGAACAATAGGTACTTGGTAATGACATCAAGTCGAGTAAATGAAAAGATAACTTTTGAGATGAAAAGATAATTTAATGAATTAAGCATAATGAAACAACTTACATTGCATAAGCAGAAAAAAATCATCACCCTTTCACTTGGACTCCACACTCACAATTTATGATACTATAAAATAACACAATAATCCCTGCCAAGGATAAATTCAATTGCCTATTGCTAATTAGTCATCACCTGCCTTAAACGCATACGGATTAATTATTTCAACAAAATCGCATTGGACACGACAATTCAATGAAATAAGAATATGACACTTGGGGTGGCAACATTCACTGAATGAAGAATAATAAAACTCTACACTGTTTATCCCTTCACTGGGACGTAAACAGCCACAATTTCAAGACGAGCAATTCACTAGTCACTAACTTCACTTCAATTCACATAGATTCCACATTTTAATTTTGTCAATAGTAGAAACAACGAACTGATTGCTGTTATGTCTTCCCCAACACTTACTACGCATTTTTCACACTACTAATACCATTCCATAATGTAATACCATACTAATCAGTAAACACAACAAAAATGAATGTAGGTGAAGAAGGGTTAATGCGGTTAATAGTTTGCACACTTAAAGGTTATCAGATGGTCTTTCTTTGAAGATGGTCATTAGCTAGCTCTAATTGCCTTGGTATTAATTCGAGAACCTGAATGGTATCGATGAACATTATCACAACATCTGGACGAATCAGTCAACATTGCCATAATTTCATTAAGTTTGAGCTTGTTTTCAATAGCACTTGATATGTAACGCGATGTAGTGAGGGGCACACAATGTCATCAGCACAGCAATCATGGCACGCAATCCTTTATAGTGAAGCACACAATGTGTTTACAACACAAAACACAACAAGCACACATTTACGGATCTCCCTCTTCAATGACATAAGTTCCCTCCTTATTTCCTAAATTTCCTCTGTGGCATTCTCCTTAGCAGGGGTGGAGTGCATCACCTGGGTCACTGCATAACAGGGATATATCCACTCCCTGCTGCAGCTGGTATGCTCGCATCAGCTTGTTCTCCCAGTAACTCCTCTGCAGTTACATCATTGTGAAGATCTAGAGAGCAAACGTTTAAGGAGTTAAACATACATAGCGACTGAGATAAACAAATTATCCAGGAAAAATCAATTTGCACTTAGCTGCATGAAAGCAGCAGTAGACATATGAAAAGAGATGCTTTTGTGGACATGATAAAAAAACCCACTCCCCTGATGCCTATTGTAATAGTACAACATCCGTTCATAGACAATCGTTTCTCATTGTGATCTTAATAAGATTAGTTGGCGTTACAGAACTAAGGATCACGAGGAAATGTGTCAAGGTGTAAGACAATAAAAATAACAATGCTCTGGAAATGTTCAACTCCTGATTCGCACTAAAGAGCCGATTATGTAGGGATTCGTGTGTAATAAGGAGGCATATTTTCGCAAGCAAATCAATTTGAATGGATTGATTACACTCACCACATAGACGACACCTCATAAATAAGCAAGCGGTTTGTAAATTCACTTTTGTCCACAAATAGTGCATTAACAATAGTAACATTCATTCACTGTATTATTCACGCGTGAGAGAAATAAAGGCACACAATTCAATCAATAACTATGCAAAAATAAAACAATACCTATTAATTGCTCACGTGGTTTGTATTTGCACGTTTCTGAAGAAATGATGTTTATCAATAAATCCAAATCACTGCACGAAAACTATATACGTTACCTATAAAAAGGCATGAAATTTTAGCGCTTTCGTTCACAATAACATCGTTAACAATTCGGAACTTACCAGTGAGCTCTGGATATCATTTGCATCCATTTTCTTCTTATTACTTCATTCCCTGCTCCCGAAGGGATAAGATATAACTTTGTCCCTTTCTTCGCCTGCGTTGAACAACCAACTGCACAACACTGAGGCATATTGACAACCAAATATAAAAAAAAACGCTACGCTGCTTCACGAAAAACACAGCCACTCCAATGCTTTCTAACGGGCAACTGACTAACAAAACACTCGCGTGACTCGCGTAGGCCCAAAAATATAGAGAGCAACCAATCAGAAGCCTCGATTGTCGGCATTTGCCGAGATCAAACGTTGACCGTACTTTCCTAATACAGAGCTTTAATTTGAAAGGATTGCAATACATTTGCAGTCGTCCCAGGAAATCCTAAATTAATTCTGCCGAAATCCCCGGAAAGCCGCGGAGGCATGATTTTGTGACTATTTTGGAATAACTGCAGGAAAAGTTCCATAATTAGTCATTTTGTCTTTTTTATAATGAAATTGGGTGATTTTTATTTTAAATCTGGAGGCAGCTAAGAAAACCTTTAATTGTCTCATCATGTTGTTCATTCCTAATATCCCCACATGCTGGGGGGTGAGATTCTGGTGAAACAATTGCATGATTAACTCAACATTGTGCGAGTTTTGAAATGCATTCTTCAATTGTGAATTATGAACATTCCTGGTTAGAATAGAATTGTTTTTTTCCTGATTCTGTTTCCTCGCGTCACCTCTCGTCTTGCTAGAGTAATCCACATATAGTATCTCATGGGTATTTGATTTACGAATATATGTCGAACTGTGCGTAAATATTCTTCTGGCCGCATTATAGAACCTTTTCAGATTATGATTCACTATTAAACGTTCGTTTTGTGCATCTATTAGTATTCCGTTTGGTTGTCGAGTTGGTATTCACTTTACCTCGTTATCCTTCTGCCTACTTCAGTTCACCTGCGTATCATTATAACCTCACCCCATAAATAACAATGCATTTTTATATCCCAGCGGCCACTGGAAAGTAGTACGTTTCCGGTTCCACCCTCAAGCTGTCTGTGAACTTCCATTCCTTTCCCGTCATCGAATGCAATCAAATAACCAGGAAGGACCGGATTACCCGGCATAATAGGGAGGGGGAACTTGGTGGGTGGGAAGTGGGATGCCGGGGGAAAATGACCTCTGATTGAAGCTCGTTGTGAATCACTGGTTACTGGTAGGGGCATTAAAATTTATAGAGAATGCATCTCATTTGAATGTTTCATGACCTGCAGTAGGTAATCACTCGACTGAGGGAATTCGTAGTCCATAGCTAAAAACATACACGGATACGGAAATATAATTTGATTTTACATTATAGTTCTAGCATTGTTATAGTTTAGTTATTGTTTACCCAATTGTATTCAAACTAAAGTTAAAATTGGAGTGATGCCTGGGATATTGTTGTATTTTGGAAATTTATCTCTACAGGGGTTAAGTGATGGAGGTGGTAGTTGTCTTTCAGATTTCATTTTGCCTCTTATCGTAAGTGATACGTGTTTCTTTGCTGCTTCTTTTCTCCTACAGATAGGCCGTCATAAATTAGTTTCCTAACACTCTTGCATGACTGATGTCATACATGCCCGTGATCCAGTGTAACATTTTTGAAAATAATCATTCGCTGATCAGCACCAGCGAGGAAGATTAAAAGGATGAAAAGTCCTACCCGCCCTAAAATTGTCCCTTTTTTGACTAGATTTTAGACCCCTTTTTTGACGAGGCCGACCTTTTTCTTAGTAATTAAAGGAAAACAATCGTGACATGGTAGTTGGTATTGTGACCTGACAGTGGTTAGGCACTGAAAATTTACTTTGTTCTTTACCTGTTGTCCTGTCACAGTGGATTATATATGACCAGCGTTCTCTTACTAATGAATTTGAGGCAATGTCGAGAGGGAAACATACTGGAGAGTAGAAAGATATTCGAGAGAAAAATAGGTGGGAAAGTGCACCAAAGAACAAGTACCTAGGGCAAGTGAATACGGACTTGGCAAAGAAGAACTACGAGGAAGTAAAGGTAATATCATGGGATATGGAATAATCGAACAGCAATTTAAAACAGAAAAAGAAACGCACGGAGCAATCGGCATGCTACGCTTTGCTGATGGCGTAACAATTCTGGCAGAGAAGAAAGAAGATCCGACAAGAATGATAAACTGAATCAAGAAAACTATTGAATAATCACAGCTGGAAGATTGATACAAAGGAAACGAAAGTGATCGTTTTCAAATGAAGTAAAGAAGACTATTTACTATCACCATCAATTCTGGACCGCAAAAAATTGCGAAAGTGAAAAAATGTTGCAATTTTGGAAGGAGATAAATCATTGAGGGGAGAAGCAAAAAGGTATGGTAAACAGAATTGCCCAAGCAAAGAAGGCATTTTACCAGAAGAGGAATCTGATCCCAGGTAGTAACACAAGTATGGAGGTAAGGAATCACTTTATCAAACTATATAGTTGGAACATGCTTACATATGGCATTGAAGCCTAGACAAAGTAGCTGAAGAACGAAAGATACTGGGAGCAATCTAGATGTGGTGTTATTGAAGAGATGATCAAATGGATGGAGAGAATCAACAATGGGGAAGTCATAAGAAGAGTTGGGGAGAAAAATGTTTGTACCTACGTATGTAATGCAAACTGTGAAAAGGATTAGACAGATTTATTGGAATAATTTGGTAAAGCAATATGCAGTTGAAAACAATAGTGGAAGGAGAAATTGAATGAAATAATTAATAGAAAAACCAAAAATGAAATGAATAAGGCAGATTATGAAGGACGTCAAGATAAAGACAAATTTTGTAATGAAGAATTTGGCAGAGAGGACAGTGGAGTGGAGAGCTGCAGCAAACCAATCTTGGAAATGATGACTGCTGATGATGATGGAATAGTTGAAGTCTGCAGATACCAGGCATAGGATTGAATCACTGATGATTATGAAATTAACTTCTTTTAAATCACAAAAAACATTAATTGAATGACATTTTGTTTTGTCACACAGCTCAAAACTGCCCTCATGCGTGACTTAGTTATGAATTTCGAGCGCCATTTCACTTAATGATGACTTTGTCTCGAGCCACTGTTATTTCAATTGCGTCTCCTTTGGATATTTCAAAGTTCCGGCAATTCATGCTCATCGATATGCAATGAATATATCCCTCTGCCGGAAGTTGTTTGCTCAACGACATGTGGTATTTTTATTTTGGAATAACATTTTTTCCTCTATTCTTTCCTTTGAGGCAATCGTGGGAACTGTGGCAGTTTGACCTTTTGAAAAATTCACATTTGGAGAGGGGGAGGGGACGGGCGGAACTGATTCTGCTGGGATGCGATTCTTCGTAATCGCACCCGCGCGGTGTAATTGCGAGTTTTTTTCCCCCTTCAGTTGACGTTTGCTCTCGAAGCCTATATGAAATATGAATATTCATCGTCCCTGCGGTCCCTCTCTCATGGTACACTCCTCCGCTTAGGTATATATCCCCGAAAAAATAAAAATAATAAAGCCACATATACATAGTTTACCTTCTCCACTGTCCGTTCGTCTTCCCCACAGGGTCCTTACCCTCTCGTGCGTGGTGCCCTTTCAGCCCTCAGGGGTCCCTTGTCAAATCCCATCCTCCCTTTACCACCCACCCACCCCCATCCCCTCCCTCTGTCAATCGTATCCCCGTGACGAAAAAAAAGAACTTGCCATTCCCACTTTTGTTCGAGATTACCAATGCGTGTAGGAATGGCCGGCCAGACTTGACCCATTGGTGTCAGCCCGCATGGTCGTGCTTTTGGGGGTTGGGCATAACCCAAAGGGGCACTAATTTACCCAAACAACCCGAGGGACCCAAAAAAAATTCACCTTTTGGTTCAACCTCCCCTCCGATTTTAATTTTATCCCAACCTCTCCCTAAGCCTTTTCCTTGAAACCAACTCTTTGCCCCTCTCTATCTCAACTATCCCCTGTTCAGCTAATCTTCCGAATTAATAACTAAGGAAACGTTAAATTAAAAGCTTTGCGTTCCGAGGAATATATTTATTAGGTACTTCAACTAGTTCCCGTAAATAGATGCTTCTTCAGGAAATTACTTAAATAAATTGATTTTTAATTATTAATTTCCTGACGTTACGCAAAATTTTTAATTTGAAGTTTTAATGTGAACAATCGTTAAATGAATCCTTCCGTGCACGCAACTTTATTCGAAGAAGTTAGATTAATAATCTTTATATATGTACTACAGAGGTAATTTGAATAATACCCATCATTCAAGTGGTGGTAGATTGAGATATTAATCAGATTTTTCACCCCAGCGGTAGATTCGACAATTGAGACAAAATAGCAGAAATAGATACAGTAAAACCTGTCTTAGCTGGAATCCAGGGGACCATGCTATATAGGTTTTCTGTCATGGGAAGGTTAAAACAATGAAAATGGATTAATTTTTCGTATTAATAGATCTGTAGTAGAATATTGTCATTTGCATTTGCCGCAAGGGAAGGAATAGCAACACAATCACAGCATTTGATACTTGTGCGCAAAATAAATAAAAATAATGCATAGAAGGACTAAATTAATTGCAGTGTTATTATTTTCCTTTAAAAACCCACAAACCATCGAATAGACTTGGAGCTAAACAGCTAAACAAATACACACTTCTAAATTATATAATACAATAATTACCAAAAGCGAAACATCACCAAAAGTTATTTGAAGAAACTCCATAATTTCAATTGTTTTTTTAGGGGATTTCGCGGGAAAGAACCTCGAGGCTCTTTCCCGCCAAAACGTATCACTTCAGGCTTCATCCTGACACTGAGTTCCTTCCACATAAAATTTCTTCACTGTAATCTGACACAATTGAGACAACGTTGAGGGCTCCGTGATAAAATTAATTCATAGTTGATCCACAGGATCAAGTATCATCCGGGTGGTTTTGTGATTAATTTCCAACGCAGCTGAATGAAACCTGACACCGTGTAAAACTATCCCTTTTCTACGGAGGGAATCAAATTACACACGCCATGAACATTCCAGAAATGTAAAAATAAAAAATATAAAAAATTCTTTCCATTTTTTGCATATTCAAATTCTACTTGTTGCAATTTGAAATGCGAGGTATACCGCTTTCCGTCCGCGTCTCGCAGGTTTCGCCTTATTGAGGGACTTTCTTGAGAAAAATGTGATCATTATGCAACGCAATTACGTTATTTCCGGCTTTGACAGGATTCCACCTTAGACAGATTCCGCCTCTCAGAGTTTTTACTGTGTATGATTGATAAGTCTAAAGTCCGCATTCCTCGCATTATTGGTGACAAACCATGTTTAAGTTCCCATTTGATATTGAACATACTTACGTAAATATCATACACTTTTATTGCTCTCAACAGCTCAACAACGCAATGCAGAATCTCATAACACTGCTCGTAGGATAGAACTTTGATAATTTCTTCCTCATAATTTAATTTCCTAATGAGGTGTCATCTTCTCAAACAATCTGTATTTCCTTTGATTTTCAAGCCATATATTTCATTACGAGTTTCTGTATACATTAATTTTTCACACTCGAATATATTAATTTTTCATTCGCTTGCTGGAGCATCGGTATCAGGACAATAAATAACATTATTGACTCGTTAGATGTATATCTACATCTAAGTATTACCCTGCGTGCCGTCGCATGGGCGTGTGGTAAGGGGTGTTAGGAATCTTTAACTCAGGATACCAGCCGTGCAAGGGTGAGAAGGAGAATGTTATAGGAAGGTGAAGTGTGTTTCGGGAGTGTTTTAAGTGAACCTGTTTTTATTATGGTCAATTATTGTGTGTGGAAATAAAGTATTTTTGTACCTATTGTTTGTCCATATCTCATGGCCATTTGGCCATGTTCTCTTATTTTATCATTTCTATCAGACATAGAGATGCAGCGTTGCGTCAAAATAATATTCTCTGTGTCACACTGAAACATACTTGCTCTATATTCCTCTATCGATCTAAGCCTAGCGTGTAACCTCCGAGTCCCTTGCGGCTCCCAGCCTAATCCATCTAAAAGCTGTGAAAAACTTTGTTCGCTCGCAGCAGATATTAACTTAGCGCGCAGCTTTCATTTGTATTTTATTTATTTTTCGAATTAAATCTTTCTGCCCATGGTCTCAAATGCTCGCGGCGCATTGGAGGTGTAACCTAACCAGAGCGAAGTAGCACCTCTCTTTCACTTTATCATTCCAGGACCTTCCTACTCTACCCTTGATGAATCCTGGTTTCTTTAAGACTACTTATCATGGGTGCCCATACATGGGGGCAGAGGGGGGCCGCGGCCACCCCATAGCCTCTTGGGAAAAATAAAAAAGGGAAGGGAAAATTTAATTCATGCATTGTTTTTGCAGGATTCAATTAATATTTTAGTAACAAATGTAGAAAATTGTCATTCACCTTAGATGTTCCAAAAATGTACTTCTTTGACCTCAAATTTACTATATTTTCTGGGAGAGGGCTCCTCGGTATTTATTTCTTATTATACCTTTGTCTTGGCCCCCCCGGAAAATATTGTATGGGCGCCCTTGCTACTTATGCCGGATATATTTAATGTGTGTTCTCCACGATCGGTCTGAAGTTAAGGTATTTCCCAGTTATTTTGCTTAATCGGTCGACTGTATGTTTTCTCCACCCAAAGTGTAGATATGGCGTTGGTGTGATGACTTCGGGAAGAATTCAGTGCGTTTATTAAATTTAGTTAATTCCCCCACTCCTGGCACTACGAGTAAACGTTGTTCATGGAACGATGATGGTACTTTTAAGTCTGCATCTTCGTCGATTTCGCGGTAGATGACCGCATCGTCTGCATATAGTCTGAAGTTTACTGCTAACCTGAAAACTTACGTCATTTGTTTAAATAATGAATAAAAAGGGGCCAATCACGCTTCCTTGTGGGACGCCGGATGTCACTCTTACCATATTAGAGCTAATAACGTTATTAACTACTTTTTGCTTGCGGTCACTTGGAGTGTCTCGTATCCAAATCACTATTTTTTGGTTCAACCCGCATGATTGTAATTTGAATATAAGTTTTGTTGGGAGGAAACTTGTCGAATGCTCTCTTGAAATCAAGGAATAACGCTGCAACTTGCCTTTTAGATTTACCTACCTGATTTTTTAGGATGTATTGATGGAAGAATGCAAGCTGTCCCTCGCAAAGTCTACCCTTCCGGAAGCCGTGCTGACTGCCGTGTAAGAAGTTTCTATTGTGCATGAATGTCATAATACTGCTAACAACAATGTGTTCGAGAATCTTGCATATAAGCGGTATTATCGATATAGGTTAGTAATTTCCTGGGTCATATCTGTTTTCTTTTTCAAATATCGATTTGAAAGTGGTTATTTTCCAGTCTTAGGATACCTTGCCTTCGGATAAGGTGTTCCCTCGCCTTCGAATGAGGTGATAAGGCGTTCAGGTATTCTTTCTGGACCTGGGGACTTGTTACTTTTAATAAATCGTAGTTTTTTAGTTATTCCATTACGTTGAATAATGATGTCAGCCATCGGCTCATTAATGACAGGAATGTCTGAGTCCTGTACAGTGTCATCCTTAGTTAATTCACTTTCGAAGTATTATAGTACTCCCATTATTCGGATCAATTGGAACCGGACCCCATCCGTATAATCGAATATCCGGATAAAAGAATAACTCACAAAGAAAGATAATTTCTTTGGAAACGTCTTAACGTATTCGCTTTGGATTGATGTAAGAACGCTAAAGAAGCGTATGTGCTGTCACCAATTACTGTCAAACGAAATAAACGGTATAAAAGATACAATACACGTTTCGAATAGCCTATTGCCGTGACATAAAAAAGCCTATTTTCGAGGACTTTTTCGAGGACGAGGACAAAGCGATCCAGATAATTGGCGATCCGGATAGTTGGAGTTCGGATGATTGGAGTTTTACTGTATCTATAAAATACTATAGTATTTTAATATACCGGATTTTTAAATACTGATTCTGACTTTCCCGTTTTTATCCAATTAAGACTCCGCAGTTGAAGAATTGCCTTGAAGCTCTCTCGCGTAAGACCAGAATGACTTGGGGTTTTCATCTAGTAATTCACCTAGTATTTTTTTTAAGTTTCGTTGGTTATTACGCATTTTCCCCCTTGTTTTTGAGTGTTGAACAACGTAGGTTTCTCTCGCTAACTTATTAGAGTTTTAAAATAAGTTGTGCTATTTCCTCTGTCTCCTGAGCTCCCGCCTTACTTCGTGATTATGCCAACGAGGTTTTTTACTCTAAAATGTAGTTTATGTGGAATATCTTCATCGATTCCTTTCTATAGAATTTCCAATAACTATTTCCACGGAACTTGGATGCTTTCGTGTTTCGTAGTGGCTCAAATTCTTTGAATGAAGCTTCTTGAGTCTCGCCAAATTTAATGAAATCATATTTTTCAAATAATTTGACTTTGCATGTTTGTTTTTCTGTGGATTCTACTGTTGTTTCTAACTTCGCAAAAATTAATTTATAATCACTTATGCCCTCGAGAGTATCGATGTGTTTAATCGTTGCAAGTATTTGTCCTAGTACACTTCAGTGATTAAACTTTCGACGGCTGAGGCTGCTTATTGACAAAGATACTGAGGTGATATATGGAGTTCGGAAACAATCTCTGTTCTGAATATGCTTTCATTATTCCTCATGGTCGGTCATCATTTCCTCATGTAGCTGTTATAGATTTGATCATTTAGCCTTTTTATGATATAAGCCTACAACACCTACATAAGAAAAACACGCTCTCTTCATGCATATTTTCCTGATATGTTTTAACTTCCTTAATTTGATATTTCAGAAATACTTTTTTAGCTCTAGCATCTTACATAGCATTACACTATTTTAGCCTTGCATTGATACTTTGTTAATGTTTTAATCGATTTTAAAACATTTGGCATGAATTATGAAAAATTATTTAGGATTTAGTGACATCACATTTTTAATTAATGTCCTCACGCTCTCTTTCATCATGAAATATGATCTTATAGAAAAATGGTCGATTTATAAGAATTTAGAAGATGCAATTTTACTCAGCCAAAAATGTATTCGACCCAGGTTTCGATGCTCTGCATCATCATCAGGTTGCAAATTGCATTTTCTAAATTCTTATTACCTATGTTGAAATTCCACAACATCACGCCTGATACCTCCCTTTTTACTGTCGATTAACTTTCATTGATATTGCAATAATATTCGAGCTTCCTGAATCTGCGAAAAGTCTCACCCCTTATAATTTTTTCCTTTCTAGTTTTTTTTTTATTCCTCTTTTTTTTAGTTTGTTAACGTTAAATGCCGTAATTTATATAAACGTACGCCTTAGACTGTTCGAACGACGTGGGACATTTCTCTTCCTGGGCATATATTCCGTCGTCCTTGAAGTTCCTGAGTTGTCCCTACGTTAAAATGGGAGAGAGACATTACTGAAGAAACCCTTATTCTTTCCCATCTGTTTTTTTACCCATAGTGAGTCAGAAATAATCGATTCGTTTTGTCGTCATCCCCGTCATCCACCAGAGCGTTTACTCTTGAGCTAAGAAGATTTCCTTTCATCCTTTCTCGTAAACTGAAACTACTTAAATCGCACAAGTAGTCCCTTCTCCTATTACATTTATCTTCTCTGTTTTGGGCTTCTTTCGAGAGTTTTCTCACGGAGACTGCTTTTATAAAGCTGAGCATGGTTTTTTTGTCTTTTGACACACGAATTTCCCCATTTTAACTATTCTCCTGTTCCCTCTCGTAGGTATCATGTTTTCTTCGAAGGGCGGAAGCACTCAAACTGAATATTGGCCCTTGTTATGATCAAAAGGAGTGTGGAATGTGGAAAATAGGTGTTGTATTTTTAGATTTCTCTAACCTCTATGCATTCTTTACATTCAATTATTTCACGTTCAAACCTTTGCAAAGGTGAAATTTGCCCTTTTTTACTTGCCCTGGGGGAGTATGATGAAAGTGATTAAGTTGTCAGAACTGATTACGAACGTGGCATTATAGGGGTCCTTACTCTCCATCCTCCGGAACTCTGAATTTATTTAAATGAAGGGGACTTAAGGAAAAAGATACATTTGTTTTCTGGCAAAAATGTTGGTTTCATTTATTATTTATCCGGTAAAATTATTTAAATTAATAGGCTTGTCATTTTTAATCATTGTAAACCCTGGGTATTGTATTCTTTCAGAAATTTTCACAGCAAAAATGTTCTTAAAAATTGGTTGTTGCACTGCAGTCGCAAATGCACCCTTGATTGCCTAAACACAGAATTTGCCTCTTGATTTTCAAAACTCTTCCGCCCCCTGCTAATAATCAATATGCGTGTAACCATAAACCCCCCGCCCCCACCCCTCCGAAACTATATCCTGGCTACGTCACAGCAATGTAAGTGTACCCCTTCGATTTTAAAAATAACCAGTGGCAGTTCTTTTCTCTTGGGTTGGCATCCCTTGATTAATTTGTGGGCCTTGTATCACTCTGGGCCTTTATGTCGACATTTGAAATTTGCCTTATTTGTGAAGTGTATTCTAAAACATTTTGAGCAAAACAAACATATTGATCCCATTCAAAGGAAAGGATGATAAAAAAGATTCTGCGGGTGAAAATATTATGCTATAAGAACATTATTTTGAAAGGAATGTTAGTCGTATGAATTCATCGTGGTACCAGCAAATCACCTCAAGGGAATGGTTGGGGGTGACTCCACAACAGGCATGCTTTTACCGTTGAACAAACTATTATAAGTACTGTTATTAGCTGTGTTGTTATATTTACTGTTCAATAACGTGCATGGAAGGAGATTCCATGACCAATACGGCTTCTGTCGTCCTCCTCATGCGGGATGGACCCTGCACTCATGCGTCATGGGAACCATTAGTTAAAATTCTGTTACGGTAACACGCAGAATCTATAAACATTATTGCAGGATTACATAATCATAATATGAAGTTTTTCTCTTAGTATTAGGTATGTTTCTGCATGCAATAAATTTATAATCTCATGTGGAAACGAAATAAAAAATAGGCAAGCTTAAAGAGCAACTCTAATTATCGTCACCATTAACCTTGTTTGCGGTTTCGATCAAAGCTAGTGAGGGTGCCTAATTGTTAGCGGGAAAAATATGAAATTTATCTGATATAGACCATCATTGTAGCTCGGAGTTTTTAACAGGCCATCTGTCTTTTAAGTAAGAAATTTTCGTGTAATTTCGGAGTACTTGGTGGCGCCCAATGAATGACAGGAGATATTTTGGTTGGTACTGTTGTTTAAAAGGTCATTGCTCACCTTTTTGCTAATTTGGCCAATGATGCTGCTGGAAAACTGTTTGGGATATTGGGTGGTGCTTTTTGGTACTGCGAGCTAGGAAATTTGGCCAGCCTGAAAGTGTAAGTTACAAAAAGGAGCGATAGGATTATATGAGATAGACCTCGGTTACATTTCCCATGGAATATAATTCGATTAGTTCTCAACCCTGTCCCTAGTAGGTAAAGTGACGTGTGATGAAATTTAAAGGCTCCGTCTGTTGATTAAATGATTTAAAATTATCCTCAGTACATTTCACTGATTGAAATTTGTCCTTTCTAAGTTTTGTCTTCTAGCCTGTCAGAATTTAAATGCAAAATGTTATGCGTTATTGATTTTACTTTAAAATTATCCCGTTTACGTTTATCTGAAGAAAAAAACTGACTGATATTAATTATATTGCTGCCGTAGGCCCAGAACTTGCAATGGGATGTGTCCGCTCGGACCGGGAATGAAACCAGGAGCTCTTAACCTTGAGATGAGGCCTTACAGATAACCGAGACTCCTGAATACCATGTTAACAAGTGAATTCAAAGTAAATTTTAGTGCTCTGATCATTTACTCGGTGATCCGATGGTCCGTCGCTCGATTTTATGTTGGGAAAAACTTTTAACCCGTGGCTGTTTGTTCGAATTCATTTTACAAATCTTTATTTAAGATCGTTGATTATACATAGCGTAAGTTTTTTCTTAGTTTATACTTCGAATTTCGTTCTCTTTATTTGATCATCATTCATATATAATGCGGACTATTTTGTTATTCTTTATGGAAAATTGTAACTTACAGTCAAATTGAACAGTATTTGGAATTGTTGTTTTTTAATTTACTGAAAAATTTCCGGTGTGAAACGCAAAGTAGTTCACCGCTATTGCCTTTAATGGTATTGGCATTGCTATTCATTGGCATTTCCTCATATTTTCATTTAATTACATATTTATCATACTCCAAAAAGTCTCATATTAGCGAAGGTTAGTGTTGGGTGGATAAGTATTTTGATTCACCATCGTCCGTTTCTGGCATTTTTAATATTCACCTACTAAACCAGCGTTTTCCAGCAGCTCAGACGCTATGACGAAAGTTGGTGAAGTCGAGGATATAGTTCGGGTTTCATTTATTTTTTAATCAATTTATTTTGTCTTACCGTTCCCCACTTATTTTATTTTCAATTTGATCTATCTTGCTTTTTTTACATTTTGTTCTTAATTATCATGAATATACTCTTATTATTTTTTCGTTTCTTTTACTTTTATTTTGCCTTTTTTTGTTTTAGCTGTTGCTGGAGTACGGCAGAAGGGAAGCTGATTTAGGAATGTGTTTTTTTCTGTCAGCAACAACATCCAGAATAGCATAAATTAATGCTGCGTGCAAATAAAAGTGTGCTCTTAGAAAAGCGCTGAGAAGCGCTTCCTTTCATCAAGTAAGCTGTGTCTCATTTCTTTATTCTCCTCTGGTATATATAGTACATTTATATCGTATTAATGTCGGTATCGTATTGCATATATAGTCGGGATGACTGCCTTTTGTTGTCGTTAAAATGTTCTGCTCCACATCCCGTTGATTGGCAGTACCTGTACCTCTTCATCAAGGGTGCTTGTTTCGTGAGTTTTTACTTTGTAGCTGGTTGTTTAAGATGGTAGAGTGCATTCAGCAGTATGTAGTTACTTTGAAAGGCACTATAGACGAAAGGCACGAGAACTATCTGCACTTTTTAATAGGTATCTACTACAGGGATAATTTATTCTATTTTAAATTGTGATTTTGAAGTAAATTATGACTAGCATTACAGTCATTTTCTCATTTCATTAAATCATGGGCGTTTTCATGCCTACTGAAAGCTTCAGTTCGCCAATAAGTACTCACATTTTACAGTCTAGGAAGTACTACACAGTATGTGCTACAAGGCTTTAGAAAAATTTTGGTGGCTAGAAATGAGGACGTGGACTTCCTATACCTAAATGTTGCTGATAGCGATACAAATCTTCCAAAAATAATGTGCTCCGCTGATTTCTGTTCTTACCGTGGGCTAATGAGTTTCCTTCATAGTAAGATGCTGTACTTATGTAGTAAATAGTGGTTTAGTTCATGTAGCCAGAAATTCACGCTGATGAAGCTATTGTCAATGAAGGACATTTAAAAAAATATTTTCCGCTCCTTACTTTTCAATCTCTTTCAGTAATACCACAGTTTGAAATAAAATGCTACGGTCAAAATAACTAATCCCGTAAGGTCGAAATTTATATTCTAGTCCAATGTTGTAGTTTTACCTAGCCCTCTTTAACTCGCTTATGTTATGCCAAATCAGTCTATGTGTTTATTAGCTTCAGTGATGGCATAGCGTTGGAATTTTCACCCGGGGATAGAATTTCAGGTTTCTTCGAAAGGAAGTATAGGGTAGGGATTGGAAATTTAAATCCAGAATCGATTTTCGATTAATAAAGTAATTGTATGCTGAAATACGGATGTGCTGTTGTTTCAAAATGCCAAATGTGGGTTAATGGAAGCACTAGGGATAAGAACTGAATACGGTTAAATTTATTAATACAATATATTATATTAAAGATATTAATAAGGTATGCAGGAAAGTAATAATCCATACCAGATACTTATATATGTAGTACATATGGGTAATATAACAAGCAAATTATATATAATTAAGTAGCAATAAGAATTGCATATTGTAAAGTTAGCATACCACAAAATGAAAAACAGGAAAGCCGTGTTTGTAAAGCCGTGGAACCAGTGTTCCTCAGGGATGGACCTTAAAAAAAACTAACATTTTTAAATGTTTGCCGGATAATCGAATTCGGACCTGAGTTGCATTTAACCCGGCGTGAGAAAATAGTCACTCACATGGCACGTAAAAGGCAACTATAGATAAAATCCTGCTGGCTACTTTGTATACGTGGGGATATTCTCCCTTAATCTCCTTCCAGGCTTGTAGTGGATTGGGGTTGGACTTGCGGTCGACTGGAGGGCGGTTTACGAACTGGCGCAACTCGATTGTCACTACACCCACGCGATCCTGAACAGCGTTAGCGTTGGAGCGACGTACTCGCTCGTCGAGGGAGGCCCAAATGTCGTCTGAATCGGGTTGGTCGTGACTGCTCTTCAACTCCTCCTGAGCACTCTCAAATGCAGCTCGGTCTCCGGGGTCTCCGACCCGTGTGGCAGTAATCCCTTCAGAAACCAATGACCCTGCAAATCAGAAATACTAATGAAAGCATTCGTGGCACGCGGCTGTTGGACGGTGACTCGTGGTAGTGCAAACACAGGGAATAAGTCAATATTTATGCAAAATTAACTTACCGACGTACTATAAAGCTGCGTCAGCAGCAGGTTTATTTCAAAGGGAACCGTCTTAAAACGAGGATCCAGCAAAGTGGCATCAGCATAAAATACATTGGATTCAACTGTATCCAACCTCTTTATTTATTTCTTCAAGGAGTTATCATTTAACATGCTTTGCCAGAATCCCAGGGCGAATCTATTTTGAAGAAGGCGAGTGCTCTGAAGCGATTTATTGAGAAAACGTTTACAAAAAAGGAACAGCGTCAACGCTTATTATCATTTCGAATCTTCGTCTCGCGGTCTACAATGTATTACTTAAGAGCGCGAGTCCCCGCCGGAAAGACTAGAATTGTAATAAAAATCCGCAGCCCTACAGTTGGCAACTCCAATCTGCCGGTGTTCGAAGCACCTTGCCTCCCCTCCAAGGTTCCCCCACCAGCGATGCAGAGTGAAATAGCGCGGCGCGGAGCAAAGCGAGGCGGCAAAATTCAAATGCTGTAGCAAACTAAAAATAGATCGGCTAGAATCGATTTTTTTTAAGTCGACTTCGATTGATCGAAAATCGGAGTGTGATAATCGATTTTCGATTAAAATCGAAGTCGACTTTCCAATCCCTGGTGTAGGGTAATCAGGTGCATTGTATACTACTCTCTAATGGAGATCTTCGTTAGTTTGACTTTTACACGCGCCCCCTGGGGCAATCACGGTCTCCGCTCTACTTCAACCTATTTCTTCGCCATTTCCCTCCTAGGGATTGGAAATTAAAATCCAGAATCGATTTTCGATTTTGGGTTTAAAAATCGATTTTCTAAAAATTCGATTTTTTTGCCCAAAATAATCGAAAAATCGAAATCGATATTTTTAAATAGGAAAGTAATTGTTTGCTGAAATACGGATGTGCTGTTGTAACAAAATGCAAAATATGGGTTTATGGAACAATACGGTTAAATTTATTAATACAATATATTATTTTAAAGATATTAATAAGGTATATAGGTAAGTAATAATCCACACCAGATACTTATATAGGTAATATATGGAGCAATTTACGTATCATTTAGTAGCAATAAGAATTGTATATTGAAAAGTGGGCTTACCACAAAATGAAAAACAGAATTTTATTTATTTCTTGTTTGCAAAGCCGTGGAAGTTGTATTCCTCAGGGATGGACCTTAAAAAAACTAACATATTTAAATGTTTTCCGGATAATCGATTTCGCACCTGAGTTGGAATTAACCCGGGTTGAGAAAATAGTCGCTCACACGGCACGGAAGAGGCAACTATAGATAAAATCCTGCTGGCTACTTTGTATACGTGGGGATACTCTCCCTTAATCTCCTTCCAGGCTTGTAGTGGATTGGGATTGGACTTGCGGTCGACTGGAGGGCGGTTTACGAACTGGCGCAGCTCGATTGGCACGCCACCAGTCCTAAATAACCCTGCATCGTATGCTTATGCATCCATAAGTCAGTAGTCAGGCATATAGAGTCAACTTTTTCTACATCCTCCGTTAGAGTTGCGTATTTTCCTTCAATTTTCTTGACTAATGTTTTTGAGCAAGGAACTTTATAAAGAGAAGTCAGTTTGAGCGAGTATTCGCGGAATCCTTCTTCGTCTGGCGTGCACAAGGGAAGGTTATCCCTACAAATCATGAAACTCAGTGCGTCCGTTATTTCTTCATCTTTGTAACCTCCAGCTAAAAAAGAGACACGAAGACGAATTTCACTTTTGTATCATTTTAGGCGGTCATAAAATTCAACAACCCACACGAGTGCGTTGTGTGAAACCAATCCGAGCTTGGAGAATATATTATCAAACCTTCCCAATGTTCTAAACAGTGAGCTCACCAGAAAATGCAGAGACATTGCTCAAACATCTGTCTAGAGGTCCTAAAATGTTACCGTGACTATCTGAACGAGAGGATCCTCCTGAAGAACCTGCTCTGCTTGTCAGTCTTAATCGTGCAGGTGACGAGGGTGGTGAGAGCATTAACGATTGAACTGACGGAGATCGACGATGGGAACAAGCCTATGGACACAAATTGTCATTTACAGCATCTACTAACTTTTCAAAAAATTTTGAATTTGACAAGGAAGACAATATTCTTTACCCTTGCCCTCAATAGTATTGTCGTCTGTCCTGAAAATTTTAATAGGAAACAAACTTCGGTACATTTTGACTATTTCTTTTTTCGGGATTCATTTCGAGTTTATTTAAATAGTATAACATTATTTCGCTAGCTTCGTCAGGCTAATCCGAGAGGCTATAGAAATAGCAAAAAGGCCATCGAACATCAACCGTGAAGATGGTTATACATTGGGGAACAATTTTAAACGCATTTTTTCAAATTTATAATTTCAGGCAAAAATGGGGTCCACTCCTATACATAGGACGACGAGCGAGGGAATGACAGATCAGATAACCTGACGAAGCTAGCAGGAGGGCTAACGAAATATTGTTATACTATTGAAATGAACGGGGAATGATAAGAACTATGACGATGCAATTTTCCACACAAAAATTTTTTAATCGACCCGGGTTTCGAAGCACAGCATCATCATCAAATTGCATCGTCATAGGTTTTATTATGTTCAGATTCCACAACATCTCGCCTGATTCCTCCCTTTTTGAACGTGGAATGAATCCCGGAAAAAGAAATATGTAGTCAAGAGTGCATCCGCGGAGAGTTAAACTTCCGTGCACTTACCTCATCTAATAAAGGTGCTGGCGGAGGTAAGGGAATTACTGCTGTTGCAGCATCAGAAACACTAGCCAGGTACATTTCTTCCTCAGACTTATTATCATCTTCACTGTTTGCCATTCTCTTTCTTTTTGGCGCACTAACATAAACATCAATATTGCGCACCTTCCTCAGATGACTCATCAAAGTACTAGACGAGCCACAGTAAGTCAAGCTCACGTGACACTTTGAGCAGTTAGCGAAGGTTTTATTATTAATTGTTTGCTTGCTAAAATACTGCCAAACAGCACTTCCATGGCTGATGCAAAGGGCGGCAAACCACTCGCCGATCGGCACGACACGACCGCAACACAAGTAGCGCGGTGACGAATCAAAAACAAAACGCATCCTGGCCAACGCACGCAGCCTACAGTACAGTACGATTGGAACTTCGTGGCCCATCCGCAGAATACGATGTTCGGACTGGGCGAATCTATTTTGAAGAAGGCGAGTGCTCTGAAGCGGTTTATTGAGAAAACGTTTACAAAAAAGGAACAGTTTCAACGCTTATTATCATTTCGAATCCTCGTCTCGCAGTCTACAATGCATTACTTCCGAGCGCAAGTCCCCGCCGGAAAGACTAGAATTGTAATAAAAATTCGCAGCCCTACAGTTGGCAACTTCAACCTGTCGGTGTCCGAAGCACCACCAGCGATGCAGAGTGAAAAATCGCGGCGCGGAGCAAAGCGAGGCAGCAAAATTCAAATGCTGTAGCAAGCTAAAAATCGAAAATCGATCGGCTAGAATCGATTTTGATTGGTTTTTCAAAACAAAAAGTCGACTTCGATTAAATCGAAAATCGGAGTGTGATAATCGATTTTCGATTAAAATCGAAATCGATTTTCCAATCCCAAATCCCTCCATCCTGGGCTCTCGAGTCAAAGGAAATTCACTCGGGAAAAATATTGCCCAGGGCATGCGGAGGGCGACCCCTGAAAGAGATAGTTGAGACTTTGAAACGACGAGTTATCCGCGCTCGAAATCGCCCAACGCCCATGAGATTCGCCTGTGGAACTTCTGTTTCACGTGGAAGTGACAATTTTCATCTCGTGCTTAGCCCCTTGCACTCATTCGCTATCAATCGGAGGGAAGACATTTGTGGCCCATAACCGTAAGTGGAGAACATCGCGAAACGCAATAAAAATCTTTACCCTTAAATCGTAATTTCCTACTTCCTCGTCTTTTTACGAACCACCAACTCTAAATTTTTTAGCAGTTTTCCAAGCGATATTCATCTTCGCGAATGAGTTAGCTGATTTCGGTCAGCACAAAGGTACTTCATTCCAATTGCTGGTATTCTTTCATTGCGATAATTATCTTTCATCGTGGTTTTGGGATTTTTTTTCGTTTTTTCCCCGTCTCTCGTACTCAAGTCTTCTACATGGCTTAGGTCCATCAGAAGTCCTCTTTCTATCAGCAAAAGTGAGAACAATTTGTAATCAGTCCTTAAAATTGTGACAACCCAGTGTCATTATTACTAAGATTCAGTGATATGAATGAAGATGATACTTAATTATGAAGTATATTACCATAATTATAAGGAATTGTCAACCAATGCGTGACTTTATAACAAGTGAAGGTTGATAAAACAGCAACGTTCTTGTTGCATTTTTTTCACCTAGATTTACAACATTCTTTATTACAGTTGCTTTTTAGTGTTAAATGTGTCTATGTGAGCTTGCTGTCGCATTATTTACGGATTACATATAAATCGCAATCATAAATCTATTATATTCAGGTTTGCTCAGAATTTTAGGGCACGAACTAATACCTGTATATTGAGAGTAATGACTTTATTCCATTTGCAGTTTGTGAAGGGGAAACCCTATGCAAACTCTTGATACGCATTAGAAATGTTGAAATTATTACTTGCACAATGGGAAGACCAGGTCATATGGAACTTAGCGGTAATGTTTCCATGAATTTCTTGATCATCATTAGTTGGTGAAATAACGGAATTTATTATTTAAACTCGTGAAGTATTGTGTCGCCCAACAATGATCTTTATCGAAAAAATCTGGCCCAAAGTAATTCTTTCAACTTTCTTTTGGAAAGTTCAGAATATGTACTTCATTCGTATTCTACAGAATATGGGCCATAAGATAGGCTGCTAGATTGGTGTTAGGATAGTTCGTGTTGAACCTGTCAACACTTGGTGGTTAACAGTACGAGGAACTACCACTACACTAGGTAAGTAGGTATACTGAAATAAGCGCGATATTAATTTTGGCCAGCGTTTTTCGATTTAGGTTTTGCGCAACTTGTATCTATCCGTGAATTCAGAATTTTCTCCAAGGCCGTTACTTATTGTTAGCTCCTTCTACCTCCGTGCATTCATCGCCCATTTTCTTATGTCTATTTAATTTGAATGTTATGTACCAATAATAAGTACTTATGGGACTATTCTCCGCACACGCATGTTGCATTTTCGTGTACTGATATGTTGCTTTCGTCATGATGGCACTTTTTCGCTGAAGAAACTTGTTTAAAAATAAACGGGTATTGCTGTTATGAACATTAATCCTTTTAAGCTGTTCAAAGAAAGCTGATGTATTATTGGGATTAAGAAACACGCGGAAAGAAAAACATTTTTGAATGCAATGTTCTTAGCATCTCTCCCTGCGGAATATCAATTTTGTGTATGCTTATTGATAGCCTATGGATTCATGGTTGGCTTTGACAGAGAATATTTTGTTTGTCAAGCCATCTGTAAGGGAGGTTTCGGGTTTGTGTCGGTGAACTTAATAGCGCCGCCACATTCCAGTACCTAAGAAACGTAAAAATTACCTATGTTTGGGACACTGGTTTTCAATTAAGTAGAGCATGGAATCCTATAATTAATTGCATTAAAAATGAAAGGAAAGGTGAGAAAATCAGTCAACCGTCAATGAAACAAACGAACCAATCAGCTGTCACCTGATTCGGATTGTTGGATACATATAACGGCCAATTTTGACTCATGCGGCATTCAGAAGCCCCGATGATGACGAACAAGTCGTTCGTCGACACGTTGGCAGATATGATTCCAATTACCCGGTGAACAATTTCTATATCAGATTCACGGGGAAAATCTCAGATCAGTTTCCTGTTTGCCTCACGCGTGGTAATGTTTCTTTAAAGCAGTTTCCGTTGAAAAGTTTCCTACAATGTTTTCTTTGGTTTGTACTTCTTTGTAGCTGAAAAGTATTAATAATTAATGCAATGGGTTGCCAGTGCATATCGGAGTCGTTCATTTGTGGTCTCATTTCGGCGATGCAACTGAACCATCACCGGTTAGATATTCGACGCTACATTCAATTCCAAGCTTTCTTCCTCCAACTTTTCATAAGGGAGCGTTTGAACATGATGTTTTCACCACCTCTGCCTATGATCTGCATCTTTTACGGATGCTTTTGAGGTCGAACCGTGTCAAGCCGCGTTAACCTGCTCGCTTAACGCAGAAGATGAACCCATTTGAACCTGTACTCTGCGCTGTCAGCGAAGCTTAAGATAGCCGTTCAAACAGAAAGAAAAATGAACGGATTTAATAGTCCTTCGTTTCAAATGACGCCTTCCTTGCTTTTCGAACTGCATTTTTATGTTATTAGACTCACTTTTTATGAATCTTCATAAAGTGAGGAATCTTAGCTTGGACTAGTGCCACTGACCGAAGTTGGGTGAATTCTGCTCCTTTAATTAAAATAATTTATGCTGGAAACCGGAATCCAGAATCTGAATAGCCAAGTAATCAGATTACCATTAATCGCCACGGTTGAGTTGAGGAAATACTCCGAATTCCACGTATTGGCATAAGTGCGACCGCACTAATGCGAGACCTTTGCTCAAAGGGAACGGGGTAGAGGCTCAGATGATCAAAGGAGTATTAAAGTTTCCTGTTGGTTATTTGAAAGAGCGACCGACTGCTTAAATTACAAAAGCTTATCCATGTTAAGGATAGGTGGGTAGGCTGGTTAGGAATGGGTTATTTGAAGAATGGAGTAAGTGTGGAAGGAATCCCGAAGTCGGCTTTAGCCCATTCTTAAGGAAGGTTCTACAGTTTATTGTCGCAGCCGACGGACCGAGTACTGCATGTACTAAAAAATATATGTATATTAATAAGAAGGGTGATCGTCTCGGGGACGCTGTTTAGGAGATAATTCGGTGACATAAATTGCTCAATATTAGCTAAATGGATAAAGTTGATGGTGTGTAAATACACATGGCTACTTGCAAAGGCTGTAGCTATCAAGTTTGTGCAGAATATTTTGCCCACTGTCCTAGTTCCGTTATAATGAAGCACCAAACACGTTGCATTCGTTTAGGAACTCGAAAAAGAGGCAGTTTTTCCGTTCGTAACACAATAATTCTCTACCAAATCAGTATTTAACATAAGTTTTAGGCTATCGATGAACGAAGAATATAATAAGTTTTAATTTGATGTGCACTTGACTGAAATGGCTTTATCGATTTTTCAGATACTATGCTTTAAACTCGCGTCTCACAATTCTAAACAGACAGTCTAAGATCTCCACAGAACACTCAAGTAAATATCTGGACTCCACAATACAAAACATTTCGCCACAGCCGGGATTCGAGCCTGGGTTTTGAGGTAGAAAGCCGGACCACCGCAACAACCTTTCCCCTACAGGATTTCATAAAACGTTTTGTTAGATTTAATTACGCTTCGGCCGTTGGAAAGGTTTGAAAGCGCAGCTTCAGTATTCCCAGCGCCTATACAATGGGGGGCATATACAGTGTTTCAGGAGGGGGGGGGGCGCAGGAGGTCTGAGAAATTTATACGCCGTGCATGACGGCTGATAAAAAGGCCATCCTCCGAATTGGATAATCCGGACTGAGCGTTGTCTAGGGTTCGGGACGAGCCGAGTGACCGACTATTGTGCATGTGTGTTCCCTCGAATGAAAAGCACGGCCGCCGGGTCGACCGTGCACGGACGACACACAACCGAAGCACCGGTTACATGCCAGAACTCGCTCTTCGACACGCGTGAGCATGCACGTTTCGAGGTCGGGACAGATGTAAAAGTGGTGGGTTTCGAAGCCGGTTCTCGTGTGGCGGAGGACGTGTTCCCACGTGAAGGGATATTTCAGGAGGGTCCGAATCGCATTGTTAAGCCTGCCGTAAATGGACCTGGAGCGCATTTCCAGTTTTGCTGGACCTGTTATTTCGTGCAATTTTGATGAGGTGAATTTATTCACGGTTCTGTAAAGAGGGTGACTCAAGAATGATATAAATACAGTTTTTATGCACTTCATTTCACTCGCAATTTCTTGCAATTAGAGCTGTATAACAGTTATTGAGCTGAGCATAGTGCGCGCCAGTTACATCATCGTTGGATGTTTAATATAAACACTTTGAAAATGTAGAGACGATAGAATCAGGTGAGTCGTAACTTAATTTTCAAATCGACCAGGTTTTTGAAAGTGGTTTATGAGTTTGGGATTGGTTAATATTACCCTACATGTTGGTACGGATAAGACTTATACGTGCATAATATTTGCCAACATGGTGACTGGTATTTGCGTGGGAGTTGGTACAAATATCATGTGCAATGCATTTGAGGGTTTGAAGCACTTCTTCAGACATATCAATTTTACATTAAATAAAGAGGCTATATTTACATTAAATATTGCATTAATGAGTCTCAGCGACCAGAAAACTCATATATTATATGACACTATTGTTTGTCACCAGACCAAGTATTGCTGTACGGGCAAACTTAAGAAATATGATTGGTGGGTCATAGATATGCTCCCCAAACTTGAAGATTTAAGTAGATACCTATGCTTCTAATGGCTTGGGAGTTTTCAATTTAGTAGCGTCTACAATGGAGCCTTTCATTGAGGTAATATCGCAATGATTGGACTGATAAGCGATGTCAATGATCCAAATTACCATTTATAAATCCTGTCTCAGTATAAAACTGTGTCTCTTAGTCTTTTCTGGCCTTGTCTATCACCCGAAATTTACTTCGCGCTGCTCCTCACCAAGTATTCAGGCTATTTCACCCAAGATGCTGCCTCCTATGGTCAGCGGGCCGTTACCCCTTTTTAGGCTGATTTACGGACGTATTCGGGAGACAGCCCGTGACGAATGTTCTGGAGAAGGGGATCTTTCCTCCGACTGGACTTTTCCAAAGCATTCCCATTGACCGATCTTCCTCGAAGCGGTGGCTCTCATTCTCCAAAAAATTCACTCTCCCGACGGTGAAAAAAGGCCTCTTAGTCGCAAAAAGGAGGAAATAGTTTAACTTTTCGGGTCATTCCGACAGAGGCATGGAAATTCTCCTCAATCGCCGGCTTCTCTGTATTATTTCTTCTTTTTTCCTTCGCTATAAGGCCTCTCGTTTTCTATCCTCTTTCCTTTCAAGATTCTTCGACTCCTCCCACACCACTGAATCCGCCACACCTACCCTCTTATAAATTGTTCCCTTGTGCTTGAGGAAACTTGTATTCTTCTACCTCCATGTCCTTCTGATGTCAAGATGCTGAGGAATTGTGGTGGAAGGGTTCTTTCGGTCGGAAAAACAAGAAACAGACTCGGAATAGTTCAAAGTCTTGTTAATTTTCCTTTTGGAGAAGCGGACGGCTTTGGCAAGGAGAAAAGACAGCCAAAGAGGCCATTCCTATCCCTTTTATCATTCAAAATCATTTTATTTACTGGCATACAGAAAAAAAATGCTTGCTTCAAAAATTAACCAAAATCAGTGCGGATGACGCCGTTGTTTCACATTCCTATGAAGCCTAGTAAAGGCTGGCGTCTCTATTATTCTGGCGCTATGCCAGCAAGCGTTGATATCAAACCAAAACTCAATTGATATTATTCGGTAATTTTTTACGCAATTAATTATGCTTCCTAATTGAAATAAGCTAAATACGTAAAGGCCATCAAAATTATCTGCTTAAGGTTAATAATCCATGAATTCCTGGGTTAACCCTTTCTGTTTAGTTCGTTTATGCAGCATCTGATGTATTAATTAACATGCTCTAATTGCAAATTAGTGAGTTAAGTTAAAGAGTTAAACCAAGCCTGCATGCAGGTAACCATGGCACGGAAAGTAAAATGAGCTCAGTGATTGAATTTATGTAGCAATCTCTAAGCATCATTGACTGGCTTCGAGATTTAACTTTGCATTCACGGATCACGAACTGCCTGTTGCTTCAGCGAAGGTTTTGATTTTTTTTTACTTTATGAATCGAAGGTGACTGCATATTTGTGGAATTCAAAAAAATTAAAAGAAGCCCCCCGCATTGTGTATGTTTAGGAAACTATTGCCGTATTGATGCACATAATGCATGCTAAGGACTCCCCAAATGAACCCATTCTTTCGACTTTTGTGTGATTCGCTCCTTGCAGTTTGTTTGCTTTTTCCAATCTCTGTGCGAGATAGATTTTAATTATTTCTTTTATGGAAAATAAAGAGCTGAATTTTCGATAAAAATATATATTCTTTTGCTGTCCTCGGTTTTTGTATTATTTGAATAATCGCATGTCCTATTATCCGCATATATTCAGCCATTTACTCTTGTAGAGATCATAATGGGCTTGTAGCAATCTCCAAATAATTTTTTCTTCTCGATTTCATTTTAAATATTAGATTTGGTAATACATGTTGCGCAACATTAAAACGTTTTAGTTGCCAATGAACGTTTTATGCATCAGAATTATTACCAGTGCTACGATGAAATAATATATATTCTCTGTTGGTAGCACATTTTATTTCTACTTGTTAGGTTCCGATGCAGAGTTTATCAAAGATCAAGCATGATGACTTAAGTTGATGAAGCGGCTAATTTTTTTTAGCAGAATTGGTACCGTGGTAACCATTTAAAAAGCCGAACGATCTCCTTTGAAATCCATCTGTAATAAATTCACCTTCTTATTCCCTGTGTAAGGACGGGAAATGCCTGCTGTGCTTGCGAACGTCTCCGTACTCTCTTATTTTCTTGGTAGTACAGTCTCAGCAAACTTCAGTTTTAGATACCCACTTTTATTTTTTCAGTCCACAATACGGCCATCATGCTGCGCGTATGACAATTTCATCCTTGAGTGGCAAATGACAAAAATTATGTTTCGCATACCTGTCTTTTTGCCTATCTCCGATGGGCAATAGCATTCTCTTCTTTAGGGAATAAAGGCTCTTTCACGTGTTTTCCACGTGTGTACTTGCTATATATGCAATCTGTTTCATATCTAAGCGCCGATTATGACCCCTTGGGCAGAAAACGCGATGAGGTGACAGTGATTGCCCTGCGTGAAAGAGATCGGGAAAGCCTTCGCAAAAATAAGTGAGCTCCGCGTGTAATTTCTTCGCCGGAACGGAATATTTTCGATTTAAATATCACCATTCTCCCACTATAAGTGGCTAGATAAACCGGAAATATAATATTTCCTGCAAGATATTTATCCAGTTTGGACAGTTCACTTAATTTTTCGTTCAGGATAGAACGTCCTTCAGGTAATGTTTAGAATTTTTAAAATTTTACATTTAACTTTTTTATGAAGACTTGTCTATTGACGTCTACCCAACTTGTGTGTGCCATCTTCTTTTGTAACTGACAAGAGTATCTGGTGTAAAATTCTTTACATGATGGCTTGCTTTTGTTTCCTTGCGTATCGTCTCTATGAAAGCCTGCAAGAGCGTCAGGGGAAAATGTGGTATTTGACCTTTTGATTATTTTCTTATTAATTGTTGGTAGCATTGCAAAATGTTTTCATAGATAGTTTCATTACATTCAGCAAAGATATCTTGTATTTCATTTCATATTTCATTCAACATTTGATTTATGATTTCAATATATTCTTGATAGTGCAAACTTTAGGACGAAATGTGGAATTTGCCCGGCGAACTATTTGATTGAAATATATTTTATCTCTCGTACATGTAAAATGTAGTGAATCCAGTAAGCGTAACATGTATTTTGCTGTAACACTTCTCTGAATATTGTCCGATTTTTTTAAGAATAAAAATGGTAGCTCAATCTTGGGGAGGTGACCTATTGCTGCTGGAGGAATGAATGAAAAATCTGGAAGTGCGGTGAATTCTTGATGTTGCAAATGTTTCCTGGTATTAAGCCCTGCTGTTGGTACTGACGCAAAGCCAAGGGACACCTCTCTCCGTAGGCGGGGTGCGCCCTGTGGACTTGGACTGGTCGTAAGCGAATTTCCAGGAAGGCTGAGAGGAAATTGTCCCGCGTCCCCCTTTGGCAAGGCAAACCGCGGAGAAAAATGCCGCAAATGACTTAGGGATCACAATGGCTGACTTTCATCTCACTTGAATTAATCTCTCTCCATTAAAGAAAGGAGGAGGAGATAAAGGGAAATGGATCATTTTCTCGGAATTTTAATTCTGTATTTTATAGGCAATGTAGAATGGCAACTGTACTGAAGAAATTAAAAGCAGAATTGGGCAAGGAAAAGTAGCATTTAGCAAGATTAAGGAACTGGTGACAGCAAAGAACATCAAGATGGATATTAGGAAAAGATTTGCAAAATGCTTTATATGGAGCATTGTGTTGTATGGATGCGAAACGTGGACGTCGAAGAATAGAGAAGAAAAGTACTTAGAAAGCTTTGAAATGTGACTATGGCGACGAATGGAGAAGATTGAATGGAAAGATAAGATCACGAATGAAGAAGTGTTAAGCAGAATTGGAGAAGAAAGAAGTATACTGGGAGAAATTAAAAAGAGAAAGAAATTACGTAACTTCAAAGACACTTTGGGTGAGTACCTAGTAGTAGGTGACAGTTTGGGTTTGAGTGAGGTTAGTCTCAACTTTTGCGACCAAAACGTACGCGGAATAAAATACATATACGTTTCAAAAGAACAAATTGAAGACAGTAAAAAGTTCCAAGAGCAAAGATGGAAAAATAGGCAGAACAATTTTTGGTACTAGAGAGCATCACCAATTTATTCCGTGGAATTCACACTCAATTCGAGTCAGTAAAGTGTCAAATGACTACATAAATTTCGTCGCTAACCTTTGTCACTCACCCGAAGTGTCTTTGAAATTACGATTATAGAAATTGAAAAAAATATTCCCTGGTTGCTATGTTTCCTGCGTCTACGAGAGTGAATGGTGGATCGGAACTGTTGTTGAAGTAATGAGTGACCAAAATGATGCATTGATAACATGTATGCATTATCGAGGGCTGGCTGAATCATTTTATTGCCCCGAAAGAAGATTGTACACCTGCTGGGTTCCGGATCATAACCTCGTCAGGATACTCCCTGCTCCTTCCGTGACGACATTCGGAAGAAAATTTGAATTTGCTGAGACTGTGTTGTCTAAAATGATAAGTAAATATAATAAGATGAAAAAACGAATTTAGACAACCATTCAGATAACCATTTCCTGCGAAGTTATATAAATATCTTTAAATTCGGACGTACAACCGCAAAGAGCTTTGAAACCTCAAGGAAGACACGAAATTACAGGCTTGGGAACCTGAACAAGAAACCCACCCGTGGGCTGGTATTGCACGGCTATCAGGCGCGACCCCTATGGTGTTGGGGTTGCCAGTTCAAGTATTTGGATTGGTAGTGACAATGTCAATTGGTAGTGTCATGTGTATGGACTAACGCAATATAACATCGGTGTGTCAATATAAACCTGTTAAATAACAGGCATGAGCTCCGAGGTGGCAGAACTGCATGTTGATATTTAAGCCGTTTCCAGTGGCGACGACTTCTATCGTAAATTACATTGTTTCGTAAATTACATGGCGACATTGCGAAAACTAGCGCTCGTAGGACGCGTGGGGTGTCATCTCACCCCACGCGTGTATGGAGGATTTCGTCGTTGCGTGGTGCTGATGAAGGCTGATGGTATCTCACCCACGGACCTCCTTGCCACGCCATTATGTATCCGCGTTAGCTAATTAAATTCACTTTTCTAGAGGTTTAAAAATATATCTGATGAGATAGGTTAAACGGCATATGTAGAAGGTCGTTTTTTGCAGAAACGGGTTGAAAGCACCCTATTTTTGACCTTTTTACAAAAGTCGTGAACTTAAGACGTGATTTGTAAACTAACGAAAAAAGCTAGGTAATTGAAACTACGCTATCAAAAACTCACTATCATGGAAATATTGTAAATGCTATTTGATAACCATTGAACAATTCTTGAAAGAGACGCTAAAGTTTGAAATTTTTTGGAGAACTAATTTCTGAGGCCGACTTTGCTGCATTTTATCTACTCAGTACGCTTTGAAAAAATCCTATAGTCATTTTTCATTTAACAGTGCACTAAAAGTTGTACAATGATAGGTACATATCATTTGTTTTGGCAAAAAGGCTACAGAGATATTATGTCTCAAAGTTGCGAAAATTTACATTCATGTGGCAGGTAGTCGTGACATGGGGTCACACAAACTGCTATATCTCCAAAAGTATTTCACTAACGGAGCTAAAAATTAACACATTTTCATAAATGGTGTGCACAAATATCCACACAAATTTCATTAAAATCCGAGTTGGTCGAGCGGGGAACTTCTCTAAAACTAGACCACTTGACGTGGAATGACCCAATAGGCAAGATGGATTGGACATATTTTAAGGAATAACAGCCTACAGGAATTAATAATAGAAGGGAAAAGAGGAAGGAGGAGGAACGGAATGCTGAGGGATATAAAAGGAGGAAGGAGTTATGCAGAGATGAAGAGAGAGGCCCAGGACAGAATGCTGTGGAGACAACGCTACCGTTGAAACCTGTCTGCGGACAGAAGTACCAATGATGATGATTTTATAGGATCAAGCTAGATTTTAATTAACGTTTACGAGAGCTTGCCTTCCCCACATCCTAGCTAAAATAGCGAATGGCAGTGCTGACAAATTTACATTCCATATACCGCATAGATACCTACTGATTGAATCTTACCTCATCAGTGGTATGTATGCGCTGATGTTGAGTGCAACCGTTTCCTTTCTTTGTGAAGAACAGCTTAGCACAGTGCATATGAGTTCGATTTATAAGCTTGGTTACCTGTGCTAGACGATTGCAATTCTTATCCCTTCTCGTAGCAAAATTTAATTTTTCTTTCTTCCCCGTGAATACCCCTGGAATTGATTTGATTGAATACAAGGATTGATTTTTTGTGTCTAACATTTTCTTGATCTTTGTACGATCCTAGATCATTATATGTCAGTTATGATCTACCGACAGCGGTGAAATCGAAAATTGAAAGCTATTTTGTACGTTAGTACTTGAAAAAAAGAAATATCAAACTTGGTTACCTTTGTCGGTGAGACGATGAAACCAAGGTTTTCAAAGCATATATGGAGGACCTTAAGAGTGATTATTGAGTTCTATGTGTCTTTATGTATCTTTTGGACGCTGAAAATGATGCAGCGAAGGTGACATGATGATACAAGACATTACCCTGTGGTCGAAATAATTGGCGATAGAATATTCTTCTTACCCGAAAATAGTTTCGAGTAAAATAAGTAACTTAAGATTACTAACGAATGGAGACCTTGGATTTAATACGAATAGTATGATTATTTGAAAACATAGATCCGGCTAGTTTCAGTATGGCACGGAGTATATCATTTTAAACCCACAATATATCTATAACTATGATATTAGCGACAATAAAATAGATATATGCTCTGCCGAACTGAGTGGTCCAAAAGTTCCTTCTCACGCACCATTTATACCTACAATAAAAGTAGAGGACGACATGACGATACTCCGTTAGCATTAAGTTTCGTCTTTTCCTCTTACAATTCCTTTTTTCATATCCCTCACCTTTTCCTGGCACGTGTCATAACACACCCTGCCTCATGATCCAGAAGGGCAGTATTTACATTTACATTATAAACACTAAATCCGATCTTTAATACATATTTTATGGAATCAACCATATTGTCAGAGAAACTGCTTTTGTGCGAAACATATTGAACCATTTTCGTAGCGATGTCAAAGAACTATGTCCGGGAAACTGCTTTTGTGCGAAAGCTATGTGTACAATTTACGCCTTCTCCTCACCTGAAACCCTGATTTTTGTCCCCGGTTTAATGGATTTGTTCCATAAATTGAAACATCCAAATTGGTTAATTTACGCTTTGACGCATTTTCCGCGAGATAGAGAGAGAGAGTGGCAACATGTAAATTCACCGCCAGGCTCTAAACATGCCTTCGCGCATTTCGCTCGAGAAACATGCAGATTAATATCCGGACTGGGTCATTACTCTGGAATCCGCACAAATCATGTTCGTTTGGAACGAGAACCCGGCCGTATCGCTCTATCTGTTTCTTCACCCTCCCCCCCCTCCTCACCCCACCTCTCCATTTCCCCGGTGAGCAGACTGTGTCATCCACCTCCACCCACTCTTTCCCCTTGTTTCCCTCCACAATCCCCTACTCCTCTCCCATTTGAACCTTCTCCCGACTCAACTCCCTCCACCCTCCTCAACGTCTCCTGTTACTCCCTCATACGGTTTTACATTCGCCCGATAGACCTGCCCTTTCCAACCACCTCGGGCGCACATACCCACCTACCCACGGCTCCTTGACTTCTGCTCCCGAAGCCGCCGCCTTCGTCTAATCCATCTACCTCGCTATTCCCTCATACCCCTCCTTCACCCCCCTCGCTTAGTTCAATCCACCCGCCCTCCAGCCCCTCCCCTCCTTTAAGACGTTCTCCTCCGCACACGCTCCTTACCTCCCCCCCACCCTCTTCCTCCCAAAGCCACCCCCCCTCTTTGTCCCTCCTCCACTCTCCTCAAACTCCCGCCTTCTTTCCTCCTCCCCCTACAACACCCCCTCTCCACATCTCTCCCCTCACACATGCTCCACACGACATCCCCTCCACACATAATTCCCCCTCGGCTTCTGTCGTCAGCGTTATCATCATTATTCTGGGCATGTCTGCTGTTCCCACGATATCCGGCAGAAAAAAACGGTGGATGCATAAAGGGGCGGAGGGTGGGGGTGGGTTTACGGTTGAGGAGGAGGTTTAAGGGGTAGAGGGATGGGAGGGGGAGGGAAAAAGATAGGGGTGGCGAGGAGGGGAGGGAGATATACGGGACGGGAGGATTGGGAGGGGTCTGAAGGAGGAGGAGGAGGGAGAAAACAATCTGGGCATGAAGAGGAGGAAGGATACTTACACGAATACTTTGATTATGCGGCCGAAAATAATCGGTTTTTGTGCTGGGAATAAAAGAAAGTAATGGGTGAATAATGAGAAGGGAAATTTCTGCACGTAAATGTTTGCTCGGAAAATGCTAGGTAAATCTGTGATGATGGGTGCTTATAGATTAATCGTATTACAGCAGCTGAGCTGGAGCTTTGTCGACTTGAGAATGGGTTATTTTTGTCCTTTTAAGGAATATTAGGTTTACGGAATATCATCGGTATTTCCTAAGATTGGTTGGATTGTTAGTCCCCTTACTTCCCAGTAGTTCTTATGTACTTTCCTCTTATCTGGTCTATGTATTTATTCCTAGGCCTTCCTCTTGGGACTTTTCCCTCTATTTTTCCTCCAATTATATTTCTCACAAACCCATTATGCCTCGGAATGTGGCCAATCTACCTGGTTCTTCTTTTCTGTATTGTGTTACATGTGGTCCTTCCCTCTTCTACTCTTCCGTTTACTTCTTCATTTCTTATTTTATCCTTCCACTTGATCTTCAGAGTCCACCCCCCGCACCAGATTTCGAGAGCTCCTAATCTTAATAGAGTTATTAGAATTGGTTAATATAGAATTAAATTCTAATGAAAATTAAAAGGATAGCCATGAATGCGGACCATGTAACAATTCTAAACTTACATGGATTAAACGTAATTTAAAGACGTTTTTATTACTGTTGTGGTATATGTCAAATAAGAGTGTCCCAGGATAATGCTCATTCTTCTAAAGTAACCGAGAAAACTAAAAAGTTGGGATACCCCAGTATTCGAGGAAGCGAATCAATATTTCAGAGGGGAGAAGCATTTGATGGTGTAGCAGTATGGGGGACATCGACAGAAATTAATTTGGTTAGTATTGTCTGCAGGTATTCGTGGGGGATAGGGGCCAAACTTATTACATACCAGTACGTTTGCCAGGTTAACATTAGAGTGGCAGAGATGGTAAATTAGAATGATCAGTTGTAGATGGATTAGTACAGCTTTGTCAATGTTTTTTTCAATCACAGGCTAACAGTTTGGCAGCTGACAAGCTTAAAACGGACGAAGAAACGTGATTCAGGGTTGGGTAGGAGAGGATACATGAGGGCCAATATTCGAAACAATGGAGAAGTGTGAATAGAGGAGCTCGTGAGATGTTTTGGATGATGCCGGTGAGTGAATGTTGAGCTGTGGGTAGGAATGGAGGAAGATATTTCCGAATGATTCATTTTGGAACGCTTCAGGTTGTCAGTGTTGTGAGCTGAAGATAAAAATCATGTACCTGAGAACGTGTTTCTATTGTTTCAGGAAAAGTATTTAAGAATGTTTCATTCAGTGTGTTTTGGTGCCTTGCCATAAAGAATGGACTTCGTTGTACTTATAAAGTCTTCGATTACTAAAGATTTCATTTCTATTTGGTTACTATTCTTGCAAAAATGAAACATTCTGATTTTTATTTGTTTTTCGTGCAAGTAAAGACAATGAAAGCTAAAGAAATACTGAATATGCAGAGGCCAAGCTATAATGGGGGATTATCGTTCGAAGATTTTCTCGATAAAATTGTTGGCATCAGATGTGTAAATTTTTTAATTCACAGTTACTTTGCAAAGGGATGACAACCAATTAACTAAAAGTAGAAAATTAACATATTTTCTCCTTCCTAAAACGCCATCTGACATTTTATTAAGCGATCAAAGGTTCACTTCTGGCGAAGACGGATTGTTTTCTCCAGGTAATTTCTATAAATTTATTGCCGTGTTTTATGCTAAGTGGACGTCTTCACCCGCCTTTTTAAGTCTCATAAAGTAGATACTTTGAAAAAATAAGGCCGTATTAGGGCACAAAGTACCACGCAGCATTTACTTACCATCGGCAATTGCTGATGCACGATAAAGTGTAGTGATATGTTTGATGTTTGGTTGATATAAATGATTATCGGTATTTTAGAGACGAATGAAACTAAAAAAGTTGACTCAAGTGTCACAAATGGCCGTAGAAAGCGCAAGAAGCTAGAACGACCGATGGATGAAATAACGACGCAGCCGTTATCGGGAGGTTCAACTTTAGACTCCTTAATCTCTCTGTACGACTCCTATTTCTATCTAGACTTTGGGAATCTTTTAGAGATAATTTAAAAATGATCCTTTGTCATGGTCTCATACACAATGAACCAAAAACTAGCTTTGAATCGCCAATGAATGACCAATCGTGATAGACCCCATTTTATATATCTATTTGAATTTGCCATAGTGTTGCGCAGTTTGGCCCTATTTGGATAGGTTGGTTGGATTTTGTCCCTACTGATGCTTAAATTGGCTTTAAAATGAATCCAGCACTTGATTCATGCATGAAGGAATGTTGATTTGCTCAATGTGCCTAATCCATAACAACGACTCACTGTTCTTATTTAGGTTTTTCAATTTCGTTTCTAGTTTTTTTTTCATACATGTGGATGACGCATGACTAGATATTGTATTGCTGTCCCTATTACGTTCCCATATTCATGCTTGGAAAATACTATCTTTCCTTCCTTGGAAAATACTATCTTTGATGTTGCACGACACAGTGTGATGTGAAGGAATTATATTGGTTCTGAAAATTGAATCATTACTATTCCATAACAAAAAAACGCGGACGGGTGGTTCAAGTTCTCATTTGCTAATTCCTTGGTAATGAGTTGATGTTTATCCTGGATGTATTTCTTGCAATTAATTGTGCTGAATTGCCTGAGTGCAATAAAAATAACTATAAATTTAACTACCTCGGCTGGCAATGTGCGGGTACTTACATATTGTAGTATATAATGAATAAAAGCTAATTTCGTTGCGAATGAGTTATTCTGGAATAATTCCGAAAATTGTCAATTTCACCGGAAAAAGGTCAGAAAAAGTAAAAATAAATTAAATGGTAGGTAAGGATTTAGGTTTCCAAAGGTTTTGTTTGAAATGCTTAGCTTCACGTATGAAATGTACGTTTTTGAATAAGGCATATTTTTTAGTAGGATTTAATTTAACATTTTTTCTACATCTACATAAATCTTGGGAGTTGCCAGTTTCATGATATTTTTTTACGATATTGCTATTTTTTCCGCCAATAGGTTGCATGATTTGTAATCGTGTTTCGGCATTTAAAATCTCGCGTGCTCCTAATACACATGAAATAAAATTCGTGGTGAAAATCTATCGTGTGCATTGAAAATTATATTAACGTCCTAAATTTGAAGCTGAAGTTCATCAGACTTCATTTCATGGTAATATTTCCTCAAATAATCAGGTGAAAATATATGTTGCTAAAAGGAATTCAATCTTCTATTCTTAATGATTTTTTTATTTTGTTAATTCAAGGAAAGGGATTATGAAGTAGTCCTTAGTAGAGTGCTGGTTTCGGTGTACCGATTTTGGTGGAAATCTAATCAGTTTTTCTTTAAGCATAAATACCAAATGTAAATTTCGTGTTACTCAAAGTTAAGGTTTTTCATTTCCGTTGTGACTTTACAATCTTATCATGCAATGCGTCTTGATCACATCTTGACCACGCATTTGCATGTATACTCAAATATCAAGAGAGAAATTCAGGGGGAAATGGTCAATTAGTGTTTTGGGGACCTCAAAACAAGACTTTTCGCTGAAATCACGAAATCGATTTTATTTCGTAAACACGCTAATTTCTCCTTTGCACGATTAGTGAAATAAAAACTCGGTTGTATTGATTGGAAATAATCAAGGAAATATCGCGAAGTTTGAACAAAAATTTAGCAGACTCAACGTTGGTGTCTGAGTGTATGTGAAAAGTTTAGCATGGATGGACGGTTAAGGATTTTCTCGGTTCTTAGCTGAACCACTGGCATCAGCAAAGAAACAGACTCAGACTTCTTCAAAATGCGCATATTGCAGGCAGATGCATGGCATTTACCTATCAGTGAGGAATCTGAATCGCAACGGCAAATACTTTAACCACCAATAATTAAACCCAGGACTTAGAGTAGGACGGCAAAGACATGTATTCTACTGGTTGAAATTTTATGTGATCTGAATACTTTTTATCTCTCGGTGAGCAAGAAGGCTTTATAATTGGAAACAACAAGTGATGGCCTTCCGTATTTTCCAAAAATCATCGAGATTTCTGCCGGAGCCACATTGTTGCGCGTGACATCTTCGACGTCTGCTTTCACGAGATAATAGAATTAAACTCAATAATACGTAATACATTCACACTGTACTTAAGAGTCGGTGATTTGAGAAGGACCCAAATAGCTATACATGTATGAACGTTGATTAGTGATTCTCAAATACCGTGTGAGAGCAATATTATCCCAATTGGGAGATTGAGGTTTGAATCCCCGTAAAGTCAAATGAATATTTAATGGCGAATTTCTCCTTATTTGGAGTATATATGTGCACCCGTGCGCGTGACTGCATACCACATCATTTGAGCAATCGCAACGATGGGAAATATTTTCAAAAGTTCGTTGTTCTAAAGCGACGATGTTGTTGTTGTTCTAAAGTTTTTTCTCCGCGACATTGACAATTATGCATGACGTGACTCAATGTAGACTGGGGACGAGAACAACTTGTTCGTATAAACCCCTCGCTGAAATTCGGTTTGGAATAAGGTGGCTTGGTGGTGTAACTGTCTAACACACCTGGCCGGCAATTGGGAGATCAGGGTTCGAATCCTGGTCAAGTAAAATGAATTTTTAATAGCGAATTCCACCCTCTTTGATGTGTATTTTTACACCAGTGCGCGTGACTGCTTACCACATGATTTGTGCAATCGCAGCCATTGGTAAAACTGTACAAGGAATCTGTTTACCTGAATTTTGTGGTTCATTATTTAATTTTATCTCTTGCTTGTGTTGTTACAAGTCCGCTCCACTCGACGATTTTACCCGGAAAAAAGGAAGAGAAAAAGTGGTGGAAGGGAGGAGAGAAAGCACACCGTATGCTTTAACCCGTTCTTTAAGGTAGTTTTTTTGCGAGATGTTTCACTAGTCGTAATAGAGGCCATACTTGAATTAAAATTCAAGCAGTTGTAAGAACATAGAGTAAATATGACGGCATTAATGAGGCAAACACTGCTTTATGTGTCTGAACTTCTCAATAGCTCCCTAAATATGAACGTTTAAATTCACTGGGTGAAGACCAGCTACTCGCTCATCTTCCTGAACTCAACGAATAAAAACTCGGCTCTCAGTTTTGTGCCCTGAGGAAGATGAGCGAGTTCCTGTTCGAAACGTCATCTATGGAAAGCCCAACCCGGTATCTCACCCGAGAAGACTTTATCCATATCATCCACCGGGAAAGCCTGCTGTCTTTCATCTTTAAATTCCTTCTTTTTTTCAAGGCGTACGCTGAAAACACCTGCACAACCGAAGTTGTTTTGCTATTTTATGAAAGAATTAATGGTTAGTAACAAATTTGTTTATAAAAAATTGAGATAACATTAGAGATACTAAGTATTTAATTTGTAGCAAGACCTTAACTTCCTCATATTAAAAAAATGCTTTCTCTCTCGACCGAACGGTCATACCAAATCCCATGGAAAATGGAAAAAAAAATTTGTTGTCAAATGTCTCGAAAAGTAGTGCAACAGGCATATTGGTATTACTGGGAAATGTGATATTTTTCTGCATGATGATGAAAAATTTATTGAATGTTGTTTTTTGATATCCCGCTCAAAAGCTACCTTAGCGAAAGGACCACGACCGAAGTGACCGAACTTCCCATCAGATGGGCGGGGTATTATACTTGTGGCGCTCTTCTCAATGCATCAAATTGCGTATCGGATTATCATTGCTACAAAACCAACGCCAGGAATCGTACCCGGGCCTTCCGCGTGGGATGCCATTACTCTCTATATGTCGATTCGAACTTTCACGGAGTTTATTACCCCATTCATATTTGCTCGCGACTTTATCACCCACCGAAACCATTGCCGTCTATCACGAAGAACTACATCATCTCCTTTCATATCCCTCACTCCTGTTTCAATCTCCGTCTTTTGCCATCTTCCTTACATCCCTCAGAAATCCAGAACTTCCCAGCATGCACCATTTTTTCTCCCCTTTCGCCCGCACACATTCACACTCCGGTGCGACACCTCTCGGGAGCTTATTGAATTACTTCTTTCCCTCTCATGGGGCTTCGGATTCCACGAGTGGCGAGGGGGGGGGAGGAGTGGAACGAACGAGCGAGGGGGGGGGGATGGCAAGGGGGCAAAGGGGTGAGATGTGTATGGCGGGGGGTGACTGCTGCTCTGTGGATGGATGAAAAAGGATTTTTGTCGAGAATGGATGGCGGAGAGTGAGGAGTAAGAGCGTTGCACTCATGAGTGTGAGGAAAGGAAACGACGTGTTGTAGAAGACGCGTTCCCAAGTTTGTAGGCCACATGTAAATACTAGTACATAATTGACGATTTGATTCTTCGATTCCTCTTTGGTTTCTAAACAAAAATGTAGAGCCTGCCAAAACCTGAGAGACTATTGTGTAATGTATTTGAGATATTATGGAGATATTTGTAAAAATTTGTTTCCCATGTACTGTTGAAATCAGTTGCTAAAACGGAAATAGTTAAAAGTAAAGTTACGGCTTATTTTTATTGTGTTCTGACGTCAAACATACTAAATCACTAGTTTTTCTCTTGCGCCTGCCTTAAATGTGTCAAAAAATGCGGTGACCTTATGGAACGTTACATTATTAATAGTTTAGTGAATAGTGTCTTTCTTTAGCAGAGTTGTTATCAGTTGGAGTAAAGTGATTTAAGGTGGATAGATCGGCTTCGAAATTACTGAAAAGATATTGAAAAATACCGACATTCTGTGGAGAAGTATATACAAAGTATATTATTTAGGATGGACACTAAATACTTCAACGAAGTAAAGCCTGAAACCATAGAGTGAAAAGTTAAAGTCTAAATGTTAACCTATGATCTGAATAGCTGAAATAACCATTCAAGTTGTTGATGGCCAGTGGCACTAAATACTCGTAACAGACCATGACGTAGCTTGTCGAACTTCATCTAGGATCCGAATAACAACTTCACTTATGCTCTATCGCAATGAAATATAAATTTTCCACTGGTTGGAATATATTACGCTCATTATTGACTGAATACTCATGAGATTGGTGAAAAAATTGTGGCATAGTCCTCGAATGGAACTCCAACGAATATGAAAGCATTCATTCTTTTCCCATAATCTGCAGGTGAGTGAGCATTGCCTTGTCGTCGTTTATGGTTGTAAAAGCATTGTTTTTCACGTTTCGGAGCTGGGGCCAGTTTTATTAATGAATTCGTAACTAGTGATGTATTGCGTTGCCCCACGCATCTAGAAATTGCCTCCCAATATGCGTATCAATTTCAGGTCTGGTATGGGTTGCAATCAGTGCCGTCTTTAGGACTAGGCCGATAAGGCCCAGGGGCCTCAGGGTATTAAGGGTCCACGAGGTACCATCTCTTGTCAAAAAGTACTAAACTTGATTTTCAGACTCGAAAAACACTTAAGCTCTGAATTTGTATTCTTCTTTTATACTTCAGACAGTCTAGTTGTAAAATTGAGGGAGATATACCGTACACATGATTGTATCCAACCTACATACGTACATCATCCAAAACGTCTAGGAATGCATAATTACACCTTCATTAGAACTTCCGTATTATAAAAGTACTAATTATGTTGCGTTACACATTTTGCAAAAGTGAAAATATGAGGCCCTCCTGGTAGCGGTCGTGGCTAAAAAAATCACCAAGAACGCTTTAATGAGAATAAAGCCCTGAAATTTTCAGAAACATTGTTCTTATAAGTTTTTATTGGAAATTTGAACCCGAGAGTTGGTGCTGAAATCTCTTAAAAACCCATAAACAAACATCTCATACATTATACTGATTTTAATTCATTAGATCTGTAGATCATCTGTATCTGAGAAGGATGAAATGCAAATACATAAATATACTCACCTTCGGAATATTTTCAATTTTAATAATTTTTTACTGTGAGACTGAGTTGATTACTTATGTCCGCCAAAAAATGAGTAACTTAAATACTGAACAGGCAAAAAGTGAACAGGTAGGTTCTTAATATTTCGTTTTAATGGTACAAATATTTTTTAAAGTACTTTTTTAATTAATAAAAGAGGAATCGACGGATGTCACAGCATATCCAACAGAACTAGCTTTGTGGAACGGCATAAATGAAAAATTAAATGTATTGGTTACAAAAAGATCCTGAATTGTGGAGCAATAAGGATGCTGATTTCACGAAATCCATGCGTATTTATAAAGAAGGGCCTAAAGGACATAGACAAAAAATAACATCCATGAGTATATCTTTATTTAAATTAAGGCTTAGTAATTAATTAAATAAAAATAATTTTTTAAGGTACCACGTTTTTAAAACGGACTAAAAATTATAAAATAATTTTCCCTGGGCCCTTCTAAATGCTTAAGGATGAATTTTTAGTGGCTATGAGGATATGGGTAAGGCTTGAAGAGAAAACGTGGGGCGCAGGTAGTAGATAATAGAAGCAGATAATCCGGATGAATTCACAACCAATTTCAGTGCATTGCAAATGGTATTAATTTTGGGAGTTTTCTCAACGACACCTAGTCCCTTCACTCCTCCTTAATTATCATGGGTTGCCTGCGCCCCACATTTTTCTCTTCAAGTCTTACAAATATCTCCATATCCACTAAAAATTCACCCTCAAAAGTTTAGAAGGGCCCAGTGAAAATTATTATTTTATACTTTTTAGTTCGTATTAAAAACGTGGCTTATTAAAGAATTATTTTTATTTAATTAAATATATTCTGCTTTTTAGTCTTATTATCATGAGTCATGCGCGTGAGGAACTATCAACTGTTAGATCTCTCTACGTTCTAGTAAAAGCGTGGCGTATGCAGCTCTATACGCCGTCCTTATTATGTCCAGAAGTACTTCTTTTTCGGCTGAGTATGATTATCTGTCGAGCGAGAGACTAGCACATATTCAGACCTTAATCCATACTGAGAACTGGGTCAATAATACCCCGAATGCGTGTGACTGTGGTGAAATAGTTATTTATGCACCTTGGCCGTTATGGCACATGATTTCGTTCGAGACGAATACATTCAGCGAGGAGCTACGGCTAAAGTTTCAAGGCTGTACTCGAAAATCAGGAAGTTTCTTCATTAATTGATCGTTAATTAATTAATCAATTAGTTATTGTAACATATAGCAAATGATGCATTGGCATCCAGTTCCGAGCGACGGTTAAAGTTTCGAGCCTCTCGAAGCACATCAGAAAATTTGTTAATTAATTAATCGTTAATTAATTAATTGTTATAACATGTAGCTAACATTGCATTGTCATCCACTTCTGAGCTATGGTTAAAATTACAAGCCTCAAGTAGCACATCAAGAAATATATTAATTCATTAATTGTTAATTAATTAATCAATTAATTGGTTTATCGATAGCTAATATTGCATTGTCATCCATTTCTGATCTATGGTTAAAATTTCATGTCTCTAGCTGATAGGTGAGTTAGTTTAAACTCGGTTGCAATATTCCACCCGGACAGACAGACATTACGGAAACCGAACTAATATAAACGTGGTAAAATGGCGAGCAGTTAGATCGTAAATGTATATCATATTCTCCAGCAAATCAGATCATACAGATCAACTGACTTTTATTGTTCGTTACGTTACCAATGAAGGACCTTTCGAAAGCTTTTTGATATTCATTCCAATTGAAGGACTTAGGTCAGAATATTTAGCGGAGGTAATAATCAGTTTTTTAAACACTAATAATGTATAAATTATTGCAGAGGACAGTCCTTGATAATACCTCGAATATGTCAGGAGCATACACAGGTTTACAAAGCAGAATTAAAAAAAAAAATAATTATGCTGATTATATTCCCTGCGCCGGTCGCTCTTTGAACCTAGAGGTGCGAAAACCGCTGAGAGCATTTCACAAGCTACCTCATATTTTTATTTAGTCCAGAAAATTTACAACTTTTTTCCGCATCAACTATAGATGGCAAAAATTACTTACAAGCTTAGGGCCAGAAAATAAAGTTGTTAAAACATTATCCAATATTCGAGGGTCAGCTCGATTTGATGCTGTATCTGCTCTCTACAAAGGTTATGAACAAAATAGTGCAGCTCTGAATGATATATCTGAGGAAGCTACACAAACAAATGACACTAAAATTGAAGCTAAATCAATGTTAAAACAAATGAAAAAAAGTTTAAAATACCTTTATGGCAGTATTATGGTACAACCTGTTACTCCGGATCAATGATAGAAGCAAAGGATTACAAAGGGAAAATTTAGATTTATACATCGCATTCTGCCTCTTAAGGTCTCTAGGAATATATTTGTCGAGTTTGAGAGAAAAGTTCAATATTTTTTTAGAGAAAGCCAAAGACTTTACCAACATATGCGAACCGGCGACTACATCAAGAAATCCAACGAGAAACGTGAGGTTAACTCGCTTTGAGGGTCCAAGAAGTAATACAGTTTTCTGGAGAAGAAAATTTGGAAATTAATATTTTTGACCCAGTGATCGATTTTCTTTGTTTCAATTTAAATATAAGAGAGTCGACAAATGAAAATGTAAAGGATAATTTCAAGTTTTTTCTCAGTACTTCGAGAAATCTATTATGATCAGATAAAAAATGCGTGTGAAAAACTTGCCAAAAAATGTGACAGATATTTCTGCTGACAATATAATATCAGAATGCTTACATTACAAACATTATCTTAGTGAAACTAAAAAAATTAAGTGTTATTTATTCCAAAATTATATTTGCAATAAAAAAAAAGATTTTTTGAGTAGACCTTTTCCCAATATTCAAATTAGTTTTAGAATATTTTTGAGCCTCATGATAACAAATTGCAGTCAAAACGTTCGTTTTCAAACTTAAATTATTGAAAAATGATCTACGGAATTCCATGGCTCAATCTAAGTTAAATCATCTGGCTTTAATGAGTATAGAATCAGATTTACTCAATTTAATTAACTTTGAAGATATCATTACTGTTTTTTTCTGCCAAAAAATCACGAAGAAAATGTTGTAAAAGTTTGTCTGATTTTTTAAGCTTTTTGTATACAATATATACTGTTACATAGTTTTAAATTTCCCAAGTTACCTAATTTATTTTTGTATAAAAACAATATTTTCAAAAAAATTATTTAGTTAATTATTCATCCTGGTCGCGTGGGCTCCCGGAGAAAGCAGAAATCTTGGAGGGCAGAATCTGAGTCAGAGAGTCTTGCGCTGACGTCGAAGTCCGCGGATTCTGACTTGACGCCGAAGGCTGTGGGTCCTCCATGGAGGTTATGGGGAAAGGAAATTCTCACTCAGACGGCGTCGTATCCCCCTCAACCTGAAATTCACCTTTTCCATCGTCGTTTACGTACCATCTGTAATTATTAAATAACATTTGATGCTAACAATTCTTAAATATGCATTTATACAGGGCAAAAGATTAATTTATTCCTTCACATTGGTACAGATTAAAGGTACGAAATGTAAAATTTAGCTAGGAAATGTTATTCCGCTTAACTGTAGTCGTGTGGTTGGCAGATAAAATACACACTAACTGAGGTAGCTTAAACAATATTTATCAGGTAGAGCAAAGTGTATTTTGAATTAATAAATTATAAACAGAAACCATCGACAAGACAACAAAAACTAGCACAATTGAACAACTACTTCTCAGAATAACTTCTTATAAAATTCTGTGAAAATATCGAGACATTGAAATTATTTTCTGTAAACATATTTTACTATGTAAGTATACATAAAGATTAATAATAAAATAATTAACACCATTCATAATGTACTGACATTTCGTAATATATAAAATCCTCCATGCTCTTCAAAACACTCCGTACACTTGGCGCGGACTGGACTGGGACTGGATTGTAAAAAACAGAGAATGACAAACTAATTAGGAGGAACTAGCATAAAATAAAATAAATTAATGTTAGTTAAATTTAGAAGCTGTTTTTTACAACATCGAAGTTCTTCATAGCATATTAACTTAATACTTTTTACTTTTATCAGCTAGTTATGTGCAAGTACACTGGGTCTGATGGCACAGCTCAAAAGAACTATGTTAGGTGTAACAATATACGCCTGGATATAGATATACGCTAGGATAAGATAGCTTTCTTTGTGAATTGCATATCTACGTAGACATAATATGAGTAGGTACTTCTTGAAGGATGATATACTGAGTAATTGTATTTTTCCACCGATACCAATCAAAACATTATTCACGTGCAGAGTGACGAATGTAGTGTTAAAGCTATAGAGGAATTCATCTAGCTTCGGCATTGAGTTGGAAGGGTTAGAATGCCAATTTTAACTTCTGAACTTTTGACACCTCTGCATTACAGGGAAAGAGATGGTGTTGGTTTGTGTTTGTATATGAGTGGCTTTCGTGTGAATGAAAGGTGCGGCCTACCCGCCCCTCGGCTGTTCCTTAACATGCCCACGGAGTCCGCGGCTTGGTTCAAAGGAGCATTTTGTTTGTGAATATGGCCGACGAAGGAAGCCATCAAGATGTTTGGCTTTTCTAAATAGGGATAACAGTTGCTTTACTCGTTTCAGCCTTGGGACCTATTAATACCTATACCAGGATTTCTTACGTACACTCGTTGGGAGGGGACGGAGAGAAGAGTAGTATAGGAATATCGGTCTCCAATTCCTGTTCTTTTCTCTCCCCGATGGAAATTATTCCGTTATATTCCAGAGTATGAAAACTGAAGTTATAGCATGTGGTGGTGTTATTTCAGATATTTTGGGTGAAAAAGCTGAGCCCATTTTTCAATTGAGTTTATGGATAATGACTATTAAGACGTAATTAAAATGTGGCAGTAATTTTAATTTGTCAAAGTGAAAAGTGCTTCAAGTAACGCATTTTTTAGCTTGCTATAAGGAAAAATGGAAACGCAAACTTGTGAATTGTTTTTTGTTACTCGTTTGATTGTGCGATACGGACCGTCATTTGAATACCTGAATGTTTATCGTATAATAATTTCCAGCTGAATTGAATCATGTGGTAATTGAATTAACACTGGTTTTGAGTACAAAATTGCTTTTAAATATTGCGTGGAAATTTTTCCAGGCATGGTGCGTGAATGCGTGACGTGCATTCTTTTTTCATATCAGTATGAGTTAATTGATCATACGTTAATATTTCCTATGCATTTTAAAACATTCATTTCTTGTTTTATTTTCGGCCATAAGGTCAATGAGGTATCAAGGGAATAAAAAGTAAAATATTTTCCACTTTTAAGACATTGAGGTTTAGGTATGCCAAGCCATAATTGGTTATGCTTAAAAGATTTAAAAAAGAAGAGATTCAGTGACGATATGATAGCTACTACTTGAAAACAATCTCTGCCTCTTATCTAATTTTCATGCCTGAAATGGCTTGATTTCTGTATCAGTAAATCCTTTTAGCGCTTGAAAGTTTTGTGATATATTCCTGTCCCTTACATTTATCGACTTATTCCCGCTTCGTACTTTTGCCAGTGCATTACATTTTAGGCCAGAAAATTTGGAGATTTGCGGTACGAATGTCAATTTAATATTGAATATAATTCATCTGATATTCATTCGCATGCAAGTAGTCAAATTCATATGCATTTAAAATGTCAGTGTTATTAAAACTGTTACTCTAATGCCCTAATTTTCTTAGGTTCTTTCCCTCCGAAGCTTAATATGAAATGGTGAACACACTATGATATAGTGGCTCAAGCCACTACCATGACGATTGATGGGAAAAAGTCCCTCAAGCCATAATCGTTAAAATTTAGTTTATAAATTGGGATACTCTTACTTTTCCTGTTGAAATTCTCCGAAGTTGACAATACTTCATGTGAATACTAAGGCTTAAAATTTATGGAAAATATAGGAAAACAAAAGATCAATCAAATCGGCTCCTCCATTGTGCGATACACTCTGGCTCCTTAGTTATCGCCGCATACGTGCATCTTCCGCTGATTTTTCCTTTGTACAATTTCTCTCCCATTAAGGAGGCTTTAGATAGTCATTGGAAGAAAAATTAATTACAGCCTTCTTCACCTCCTGAATTATGTATCGGGTTAGTGGTCCCACTTTCCTTATTATGAGGAGAGATTTTCCCCCCAATTCTTCTCTCCCTTTGCCCAAGATGCTCATCTTCATTTTCTGTCCGTCGCACATTCCCCTTGGCTTCATTCTTTCAATTCTTCGCTCATTCCTTCCACATTCACTCCCTTCCATTTGCTCAGCTTTCCTCTTTCCCTCCTCCTCACCCCTCACGAGACGGCACGGCCAGCGACAAATGAGAACAAATTAAGTAAACAGAGGGAGTTTTTGTCGGTTTGGAGGTAGGGAGGTAGGGAAGGCTTCTTCCCGTACGGAGGCCTTTGCTATCTCCTTAAGAGATCTTCGGCTCCGAAGGACACTATGGAGGTCCTTAAGAAGCGGTACAGAGGCATATGGAGGTCCTTAAGAAGCGGTACGGAGGCATATGGAGGTGTAGGTAAGACGGATTTGGGTGGTGGAAAAAGAGACAAACTATACATGAAAAATAATATATATATATACATACGGGATGTGCGGCTAGAGAGGGCATTGAGTGAAGGTGAAATCCGGAAGTAAGCCCAGAAATCGAAAATATCTCGTCGAAGTCCGTCAAATGATAAGAAATGGATTATTTACTTATATTTTGTGTGTTAAAAATGCGTTGTTAAAAATGAACGGGAGGCATATTTCCTGGCTTGAAAAAAGTGTCGTTTACAATAATTGAGCCGTTGGGAGAAAAGTGGTTTCAGTTTTTTGCCGCATTTTAGGTAGGTGCGCAAAAGCACTCCACTACCGGTATTTTGTTTAGTGCGTGAGTAAGGTCGGTCTACATTCTGTGTTTTATCACTAGAAAGCATCTCTTAGGGTTTAATGTTTTGTTTAATCTACTTTGACCCCCTTTTTCCAAAAAGTAACATTTTTGACGCACCATTCTTGCTCTCAACGGTTCAATTTGATATTAATTTTTTTCATGACATTTAAAGACAAATAAACTGAATGTGTCTTTTTCCGAAATATGAATACCTGGAAGAGGTGTACTTTTACCAGAACGTAATTTGGAAAAAAATACTGCAATTACATCCAGTTCCTTTAAATTGGATTATCACTACCCGTGTAGGTTCTCTCCAGCTTCATTACTTTCTCGATTTCTATAGTATTGCGCAAATCCCATGGGAGGTTTTACAATTGCTATTTCCTTCTCATCTTCAATTATTACTTCACTTCCTCATTTGTTAAAAAAAATTCCGTTGTAAATTAATCCATAAGACCTGGAAAAAATTAATGATTATTTAAATTCATTTCTCAGGAGACACCTTTTTACTATTCAACTGGCTATAAATGTGGAAACAAAAATAGAATTGGAAACTCCTGTGAGTGTAATGGCGTATCCGTTAGAAGATATGTTTTGCAACCACAAGAATTGATGCCTCTTAATAACTTCATTAGAATGTTACGAGCAATGAAGGCAAATATGGTTCGGGAAAGGTATTTTTGCACTTATACGAAGTGATTATTGATGTCTGCGGGCAATGGTATGTGGTGAATAGTTCAGAGAAACGGAACTGCAGAGCAATAGTTAAGGTAAAGACGTCGTCTTTATTCCTCTTACAAATTAGGATTTCATAGCATTGCTTAAATTAGCTCGTTTATAAAAAGGCGCATGTAACATGGCCTGGGTTGTTAACGACCCACCGTAGGGGACCACGTACCCGTACCTCAGGATTAACAGGCGAGGACTTAACCCCGTCTGCACTGAAGTCGGCAAATAAGGGAAGATGATGGGACGAAAAGGTAATGAGAGCGGAAGTCGAGAAGTAAAGAGGTTAGGTAGGAGAGTGGGTTTGGATGGGAGAAAACAAAGAGACAGACGGGGCTGGGTGGCGTGAAGAGGCAACGGGGCACACAAAGGAGGGAATGATCGCATGACAAAGGCCGAGAAAAGGGAGAAAGAAATCAACCGGGTCGCTCCTATATTGAGCGCGCGAATTGTTCGAAAAGGAAGTCGATATCCTCGGCAGAAAAGAAATTCAAGTTCTCTCATTCGTTTCTTTACGGCTTTAATTGTCCCGCGCGAGGACGGTTTAGGGTTTCCATGGCGACGCCTCCTCCTCCCCCCACCCTCTCTTCTACTCCACCCCCACCCTCTCCCCACGTAGTTGTCCCACACCACCCGTCATCCTCTTCTTCCCCTTCCCTTTTAGTTTTCGACGTGGCTACCTTGTCTTCCGGGGGTCCGACGGCGTAGATTAGAGAAGGTTAGGAGGAGCGAGGGGGAGAGTGGGGGGGGAGTTAGCTCGGGTGGTGGCGAATGTTCCGGGCGGCGGAGGGAAGAAGAAGAGGGGGAAGAAGTCTTTGGAATATAAGGAGAATGGCAGGGGTTGAAGACAACGTGTGGACTTCTTTAATTACTCCCGTGACAAGGGCCAGGCCTGCGCTCGCTTGGGGAGAGAATGGTCGGGGGGTCATCGAGGGGGAGGAGATGGCGGGAGGGAGAATGACGTGGGGGTTATACTGGGGGAGGTGGGATGAGTTGTGCGCCTGTTTGGAAGGCGTTGGCAGAGGAAGGAGTGTTGGTCAGAGTGCGGAGTGGAGAGCCAAAACAAAGGAAGAGCGAGAAAAATGAGAAATTGTGAGATGGCGAAGGGAAGAAAAGGACCGATTCCGTTTCCTCTTCACCAAAGGACAATATTAGTTTTCATTTGACGGGAAATCTATGCGTTGGCAGACTTGATCCGGCATCTGGGAAGTAATCAAAGTTTCAAAATAACAAAAAGAGTGCGAAATCATGGCACATTTTCTTTGCGTTGCGAGTTATGATTTTTTATTCACATTTCAATGTGTCGGTATTAATTTCTCTAGGTCGCCTGGTATTGCTATGCTTAGCCGAGGTGAAACTATGAAGTAATATTTCAAATCGTAGGTATTGCTTTAACGAATACGCGCCTAAAAGGTATAATTCGCATTTTTCTGGTTCGTATAGCATACTAGATAAAAGTGATTCATGAATACGGGTATAAATTAAATAGAATATACTGAAGAATGTATTCTCTATTTTCCTTTTTGAGTATTTGCTTTAGTTATACGTTTTTAACATAATTCACGGTTATCATTTACTTGTCATGATTTAAGCCGTTCTCAAAGATGAATCCCCTGTGCAATTTAACTGACTCAAATTTGGTATGTAGGGAAGTTGGGAAGGTAAAAAAGGTTATTCCTATTAGCTTAAACTATTTAAAACATTGCATTCAATCCTTGCGCTTAACGTTCAATCCTTTAACATCGTTGTAGGCGTTAAAAGTAGAAACCTATCGAAAGTATGCATTTTCATTGATAGCTCTTGAGAACCTTTTGCTGTACACGTAAATACAATAAGTAGGAGAAAAGATGATTAGCGACTACAGCCATTGAAGTTCATAGGGCAGGGCCTAATATTTCGGATCGAATTATTTAAACTGGACAGCTTAGCGGTGAAGGTAATAGAATATTATGTTAAAATTATGACCGGTATGGAGGTATAGCGCTAGCAGGCGAGGAATATATCCCGCTACCAACGGGGGCCGACTCATATGTTATTATACGGTCATTATTCAGTTGCCCACTTTTAACGTTGTTCAGGTACATTCTTCGTTAGATTCTAATTTTGGTCAGTATGCGACTGCAATGCAAAATTGGTAACAGATGAAATCCCAGGAAATCTATGAACATTAATAGGGTTAAATTACCCTTACTACTTGAGTTTTTTATGTTATTTACTAGTCTCGATTTCATCAATGGAAGGTTGAAAATATTGACCCTCAGTAGAGCTTCCTTTCCTAGTCAGTTCCAAAGAGCTGTTTTAAAAATATATGTGTGTCGTGGAAAGTAATTTGCTTTTTAGGCATTTGTATTTATAATTTTTACTAAGGTTTTTGTTCAATACAATCGGTTTCATTGCATAAGTGACATCCTCTCCTGAGGAGGTCGCCCATGCGTACAAACCGGTCGTATTGAAATGTAACCTTAGTGAAAGTTACAAAGTTATCATATTTTCAGTCATAATGTATTTTCAAAAGGTTAATCCTGAATATATCGAATTGGATTTTATTTCGAACCGTTATTTTACTTATTTGTACTTACATTACTACAAAGGTATGATAGGCAATCTTCCCGAAATATGGCACCAGTTCCTCTATCTTCAGCATATCAAGAGTTCTGATTTTCAAGTGGCAATTTTGTTATTAGGGCCATAAAGGTTATAACTTTCTTAAGATTTTGCATTAAATCTTTTTTAGAGGGGGAAAAACAAATATTCCTGATTTTTTCTTAAGGCAACAATCAAACAAAGAAGATTAAATTGGAAGCAACATTATTGAGCCAAAGGAAGATGAGGCAAAAGAATAAGAATTTATATGAAATGAGTCATGGACCAGTGATTAATTAATTAATTAGTCATATCGAAAGACGAACTGTATCCAAGCTTTTAAATATGGTTCTTTGAAAGAGAAGAAAATAAAACTATATCTGAGAGACAATGGAGATGAAAGAGGCTGAGAAATCATCAAGCTTAATGAAATCCTAAGGAAATTAAGAACAGAATGATAGTTTTTTTCTGGTGGAATTCCCATCTACCGATGCATGGCTAATATCTGTTTACAATCAAAAGCAATTAAATGCCGGAGATATATTTCTAAAAAAAAGGTAAATTCCTTCTTCAATTGTCTGTTATTTAAAAATGACTGAAAGGTAAGCCTATTTTTTGATAAAGGTGGATAGGGAAGTCAAAAGGCATGATTGAAAGAAATGAGAATATAGAAGGAGAAAACTAAAAAATAGGTAAAAAAAGAGAAGAAAAATCTCGAGGAAGTGAGGCGGCGCGTGAAAAGAAGAGGATAAGGAAGGCGAGGAAATTATGGGAAGGAAAGAAAAGGAGGGATGAAAGAGAGCTGCGAAAATTAATTATGAAGTAGGGGAAACGAGATGGTATAGGGGTGGGTTTCGGAATGGAAGAAGAAATAGGTGGCGTTCGGATGGAGGGAGAGATGGCCGCAGTTAGGGGTCTGTGTGAGGATGCGGGGGAGGGTTTAAGAGAAAAGGGATAATAAGGACATTTGGAAGGGGAAGGGATAGTCGGAGAGAAGGCGTTCGTGTTGCCAACTGAGAGGCGTTTGACGGAAAATTAATCCGAGGTGTTGTTATTGAAAGAGTGTTGTGTGTTGAGGTGATCCGGAAAGAAATTGGGAAAGTTGCCTTTTCCGCTCCCCCCTCACTTTCCTACTTCTCTCTTTTTTCCAAGTTATATTGTCTATCGACCCTCCACTTTATCCAGTTTAATTAACTTTTCGCTTAACTATTGCTGGAAACCAAAGGGCTTTTATTTAAATCCGCTTATGGTTATATGCCTTGAAGGTATGCAAGCAGGCAAATAGCTCCTGGAGAAAAATTATGTATTATGTAAAATTGATTATTAGTTTTATTGTTCTTCAAAGTTAAGTAATATAATTAATTTTTAATGCCTAATTTTTCTTATTAAGATTATATCCTTAATCAGCTCTTGCCTTTATAAATCGTGATAGATTACGCTCCCAGAGCTACAGCATATAGCCATCGTTTTGCTAAAAAGAATATCTTTGGTCTCATGTAACAGCTTAATTGATGCATATTAACTTTTAAATTCTTTGATTGACTTTTCTCGCACAAATTCATATTAATTACCCGTCAAGGATGTCTTATAGTTCCTGTTAGAGAAAATTTATATTGAATAATGCATCGGCGTTTCTCGGCAACTATTTTTTGCAATTGTAGCATTCAGATTCAACCTCATTTTAATGTTCCATTAAGTCATAGCTTACTATCAGGAAAATTCCTCAAATATTAGTGTTTGCTTTTCTAAAAAGCGCGTTATTATTCAACCTTGGAGATAATGGAAATTTCTATTTCTTGAAATAGAACCTGGAATAAGCAGAATTATTGGTGGTAACTATAATTATTATTGTATCGGTTAATTGAATAATGGCATGAGGGTAACCAAATTCATGTGTAAAAGAATGGCCTTTGCTAATGCACACTAGCTGTATTTCCAAATTGCCGCAGTTTTCAGCGATTTTTTTTGTCCACACTCGCACTCTTTTCCCAAGTTCGTTACTGGTAAGAAACCTTTTTTCCCCCGGCGCTGTTAAGCGCAACCAATATATTGTATTTTTATAGTCAATCGTGATCTCAGGGCGTCCGTAAGGGTCCATTTGAGTAACTAACTGACCCTTTCCTCGGAGAGCACCACGGGGAAAAACTATTCCCGTCCGGTTTCCTTAAGGCGGACACTCGGGATCGAAAACCCAGATGGGGGGGACATGGGGGAGGGGGAGAAAAGAGATTAACAGGGAGATGGTGTTGGGCTGCGGAGGGGAGAAGGGGTGGAGTGGGGCGGCAAAGGGGATGAGGGGGAGGGGGAGGAGAGGTGGGGGTGGTTGCGGAAAGAAGCAACGGGCGAAGGAGAGACGGAGATTGAGAAAAGAAAGAGGCAAAAGAAGTCCCGATGAACGGACGTTGAACTGAAAAACACAGCAGTGGTATCCTCCAATAATACTATAAACACATCTACATCAGGGGTTCTCAGCCAGTGGGGAATTTGGGGAAGGAATATTGGGTCAACTCTTCAGGAAAATATGATGTTTTGCACATCACGTAAAATTTGTAAAATTATATTATGCTTTAATCTCCTCTGCGGCACAGAAAATGTTTGTTGAACACCACCGATAAAAATCGATTCTTAAAAATGCTTATTATTTTCATTTGCGGAATTAAGTTATAATTTTATAACTTGTATTGAGAAGGAGGAACGATGGTGAGGGGGGGAATTGAACAATAAAGGTTGAGAACCGTTGGCATTTATCTACGTGGTACCCTAGGAGCCAGCTCAGGTGGTTGTGGCGGGGCATGACTCCACCCCAGAGATGTACTAACCTTCAAATGCACTATCATAGTACTGTTGTTAGCTATTTGGATTAATACACAGTTAAGTCAACGTACGTGGTAGGAGATTTCATCGGTTTATAACTACCATTATGCTCATGATCGGATCGAATTTGCACTCATAATTCATGGGGACCTTTTGTTTTTAGTTCAATCATTGTTGAGAACCGCATGGCGAGAACATGCTTAACGTACGGAAATTACCACAAAATTACAGGCACAAAATGTATGAAATAAAATTAGCGATCCGTTCAGAAATGACAAAATAAGAAAAGTATATGCAAGTAAAGTAAGTAAACAAAATGCTACCTGTCGTTACCAATTGCATCAATGACGGCATCCGTCAGACCTATTGTGATGCCCAGTCGTGCGGTTAAACAAATGATATTGTCTCTCTGTTATTTTATGAATGTGATCTAACTTACCACTAGGAACGGAGATTTTAATATCTTCTAAACGAATTCAGAGAAGTGATTCACCTCCATCTATCTCTGGAAATAAGCTTGTGCTGTTATAGCGATTCCCTACTCAATTCATGTAATAGCCTCGACCGCTAATAACCACTACCATGGCTTTATTTCATAGAAATCTCTTTAAATTTAAATTGCTGTCTTTTTATTTCAACTTTCGTTCCGTGGAAATCTCTCTAAGAAAGAAACATCTTCAAGTGTAAATTACTGTGTTATTAGTTCAACGTTCGTTCGGTGGAAATCTCTCGAAGAAATAACTTAGACGAAAATTGGCGTATTGAACGCTGAATAGATTCTAGCGGAGAGTGCATAGCATAGCTATTGTGCCTTCTACATTTAGACACGGGGTTTTTTTAAATTATACAAGCCTGCGATGGTTGTGTTTTTTAGTTAGTGATAATGGATTCCTATGTATTCCTTAGCACTGAATCTGAAAATGACCTTCATTTTTTTCCATCACGTCAGGATTTTTTCAAAACGAAATTTAAAAATTTGTAAAATGTCGAAAATTTGCAAAAATATGAGACTTCAAAATGTGCTTAAAACGTGTTTTCTTATAATAATTTATTAATTTTCTGGCTTATGTATGCATTATTATAGCTAAACAGTTGAGGTGTCTGAAGACTAGGGCAGGGGGTGGATCATTGACCACTTAATTTCTAATGGTAAGTGATATTAATGAGCTTAATTTTCTATTTTACTGCATTTTTCATTTTATTATTTTTTTAATTTTAGAGGTACTTTGGGCCCTTAAAACCCTTCCCCTTTTTCCCAGTGAATGTCTCTTGACGAGACGGTGGGAGAGTTGCCTCTCCATTGCTCTGTGAATACGTGGAGTCGACAGTTGGCCGAACATATGAGCAATAGATTTGATAGATTGTAACTGAGACCTAATATGATGTAACATGCAGCAGCCAGCTATCTCCGCCACTCATGCACCGTGCAACTTTCAGTACTGTTTCAACCATATTGTGCGTAAATCGAGTTTTTTTCCTCCTTCATGATCAAACGCGTTTTTGTCAGTGAAAAATTTATTTTCAGGCTGTTACGTGCAAGAATAAATTAGGTAATAAGAATTCCCTGGCTTACTTTGCTATTAAAGGAGTATTTGATACAAAAAACAAAGATTTATACAAAGTGAATAGCTCAAATGAAATTCGTCTTCTTAATGAGGACCGGCGACGATCGCTCCCCCGTCCCAGGTGAAAGCTGACTTTACCAATGAACGTTCAGATTTGGATTTCCAATGGTGTGGCGAGAGCCACAAAATCACAGCAATGATTGTTACCTTTGTTTGACTGGTGTTCACAGTTTCAATTTGAAGAATAAAAGGAAAGTCGTTTATCCAAATATGCCATCCGCTTTACGCTCTGTTCCTCATGGTCCAGAATTACCATGCGTGCCAATTCCACCAAAACATTTACCTGAAATAGACGGTTCCACAAGTGATTCAAATGAAGATAACACTGAGGAGTAAAAACCTGGAGATAGCTGTGCACCAGAGCTTTTTTCACAGCCTGAGCTAAACGATTTGGTTCGAGACTTGCTTGTTCTCAATTGCTTGGTTGGAGGCTTATAGAGAAGAACCTGCTAGAAGCTGGCACCTCATTTTCCTGGTATAGGTACAGAGAAAATGATTTTCTTCCATATTTTTCGGAAGAAGGAGAATTAGTCTTCTGCACTTATGTACGTGGACTTTTGACTCAATTTAACATTCCGTACAAAAATTCCGATTGGAGACTGTTCATAGATTCGTCCAAAACAAGCCCCAAAGTTGTGCTTCTTCATAATGGGAACACGTATGCGACAATACCCATAGGATATTCTGTCCATTTAAAAGAGTGTTACGAAAATTTGGAATTCGTTCTCGATAAAATTAAATACGACGGTCATGATCATCAGTGAATTACGTGCGCCGATCTGAAAATAATATCAATGCTCCTTGGGCAGAAATGAGGGTACACAAAGTTTTCTTGTTTTTAGTATGAATGGGATAGCAGAGATAGAGAAAATCATTGGATAAAGAAAGATTGGTGAAATATAGCTACATTAGAACCAGGAACCAAAAATGTACTCCGAAAAGCTCTCATAGAACCGAATAAAGTTCTCCTTCCACCTCTGCATAAGTATAAAGTTAGGCTTGATGAAGCCATTTGCCAAAGCTTTACCAAATGAAGGTAAATGTTTTAAATACTTATGTGGCAAATTTCCAGCCTTATCAACCGCCGAACTAAAAGGTCTTTACTGATCATGACATTAGAAAACATCTCAAAGAGAGTAATTTTGAGAAACAAATGGAAGTTCCAGAAAAGAAAGCCTGAAAATTCTTTAAAGACGTAGTAACAAAGTTTCTGGACAATAAGAAGGATCAGAACTTCAAATCAATCGTCGAAAACATGCTGCAGAAATGCAAAGATTTTGGCTGTTCCATGAGCTTGAAGGTTCACTTCCTAAATTCAAATTTGGACTATTTTCCTGAAAATCTGGGTGTCGTTAGCGAAGAGATGGGTGAGAGATTTCATCAGGACATCAAAGAAATGTAAAGTAGGTATCAAGGAAAATGGACTACTACGATTATGGCTGACTATTGCTGGACTTTACACCGAGATGAACCCCATACAGAGCATAAAAGTAAAAGTGCGAAGCAGAGCATGAGCGGACCAAACAAACTTCGACACATGGAATACAATTTAAGTATTTTACACACTTCGTCATAAAGGGTGGTTGAAGAGAGGGAGTGGTTTCCAAAGGCATGACGTACCTCATAAAAATTAACTAAATAAATAAAAATAAATTTATTATAAAATACACTAAAATTGAAATTTAAGCTAATTTTGTGGCAATTTTATTAGAAATTAAGGGATTAATACCAATACCCCCGCCGTCCTCTTCAGACCCCTCAACTGTTTAGCTATAAGAATGCATACATAAGCCAAAAAATGAATAAATTATAAAACGAAAAAACGTTTTAAGTGCATTTTGAAGTAAAATATTTTCGCAATTTTTCGATTTTTTGCAAATTTTTAAATTTCGATTTGCGAAAAGTCCTGACGTGATGGAAAAAAATGAAGGTCATTTTCTGATACAGCGCTAAAAAATACATAGGAATCAAGTATCAAAAGTTAACAAACATGTCACAGCCCAAATTTTGTAGGCCTGTGTTATCATTTGGAATCACCTTATGGGAAAAATTACCAGTTATTTTCTCGAGCACGTTGTGAAATTTTCGTTGTGTATACCTCATTTGAGTATCGAGACATTTGCGTCCAAACGTCAACGTGGCTGGTTGAATGTTATTTACCAAAAATGGAATCATTGTCCTCCGTGTTGCTGATCCACCTAATTGCTGATCCACAAATTCACTGCAGAGATTTTTGACTCTAGTCTACATTTATATCTGAACTTAGAATTTCGCAAAGGATGAAAATATTGATTTTCATATTTAAAAAAAATATTGGGAAAAAGAAAAAACTTTTCAAATTTTACTATTTAGTTTTTTATTCACGATCTGGTTCGACAGTTAAACCCGGGTCGTGAATAAAAAACTAAATAGTGAAATTAGCAAAGTTTGTTCTTTTTTCCACTCAGGTAAAATTTCACACAGTTACCCCTGACATCGTTCGTTTTGTTGACAAAAATATGTTTTCAACTCGAGCTAAGTATGCTCAGCATTGCCAATTCCAATTTAACTATTTTGGAAAGCGTTTTATTATTCTTTTTCTGTCTGTCTTCCTCGAGCAACTTAAACCAAAGTAGTTCATTGGTAGTTTGACCATCCATTCTCATTTATTTAAGTTTTTTGGAAAGACATCTACTTTCATGTAAGAAAAAATTACGATTAGAGAAAGAATTATCATAATTATGTGGACATCAGTGAGTATGTATCTATCCCTTACATTACCACGCGGTTGGAATCTATGTTTTTGTCGCTAGAAAATTATTGCTGCCTCTCTTTCTCTGTGAAATATTGGTGTTGCGAAGTACGCCGGATCGTATGTGTCGAATAAAACCTACTGAGGACAATCGCAGACTGGGAAGATGATGATATCTGAGTAAGGGAAAGGTTTTCAGCATGAATTCCTGTTATACCCCATGGTACCAAAGATCAAATGGAACGTCAAATTTCCTTCGATGAGGTATTTATTAAAACATCTTGCCCGTGATACTATTGATTTGAAAGTTACTTTTAATTAAAATTAAATCGTGAGTGTTAACATTCAGATTATTAGTGAGGCCGATGCATTGTAGAGCTTTCCACATTTAAATGCCAGTACTGGCTCTTATGGGGAATCGTTTCCTGTGTACAAATGTACATCTCCATAAGGGCGAGATCACGATCGACGCTTCCTGACGTGACGGAGACGGACGGTGACGTTCGCGGAGCTTGGTTATTGTGATGTAATGGAACCTATTACAATTCCCGGACGTTGACGGTGTCATCAACGGACGATGGGCAAACCTTGTCAAAGTCAAACTTTTCCATCACGCTACGTTACCGGCAGCCAATCAGAGGAGAGAATATTTTTAATATTTGCTAAATTTCTTTTCTATATTGTCCATATTAATATTTAACTATATATTGAAACATAATTAACGTTCTTGAAGCAATATTTGTCATTATTGTTTGTCAATGTCAGTATTGTTAGCAGATTCTTTATATTTTTGTTTTTATTATATGAAAATAAACAGTAACTTCTCAACCGTTTACAACTCCATAAGCAAAACGGTGAACAATTGGCGCTGATGTTCCCGTCAATTGTAATTCACTCCCTCCTTGACGGGAAGACAACGGAAAACTGAACCTCACTGTCCGTCAACGTCTCGTCAGAAAACGTCGCGGTCGTTCGTAACCGCGGCCCAACCTAAGGCCGGAGGGGCAACATTGTATGTACTGCTGGAAAATTAACACTCTACTGTATAGTGTACTATCTGCACATCTGGGAGTTTTACAATGTGCAGATGTTGTTCCCAAAAATAATTTACTGACATTTAGCGCGATGTTGGAAACTGTTATCCACGTGGCCTAGAGGTGAGCACACGAAGCGTAGGTTAGACACTGCTGTACCACTAATCCGAGGTAGGACCGGTAGGACGTTCTCGTGACCAAAATGAGTCCTTCTTGCGCATGACGTCATCCGGATGCCACTAGCAGCAGACGACTTGAGAATTGGTGTAAGAATAATGAATGGAGGCTCCGATAATTTAGTTTTTAGCAACGGCAGAATGGAGTCAAGTAGATATTTGCATCCTTTAGTACTGATTCACAACATATTTGATCGGTTATGTTCAGTAAATGTGTAGTTTGAGGATACAATCTTGTGTACAGCAGAAATAATCGTAAAAGCAATTTATTTAAAATGAAAGTTGAAACTCATACCACTTTCAATATTAAAAGTTGTCTTGTCTCCGGCACAGCTGGACCCGCTTTGCCCGTGTAGATGTATCAATGAGATATTTAAAAAAGTTCTCTTCCCTCATGTGTTTCTTCGCATTGCTGGTGTATCCAAATACCAAATAAGTATCAAATACACAATGCACTCCGTACCTAGCTTAATGTAATCCAAGCCACGTCACAGTGTTCGTCCCAAACGATGCGCAACGATCTTCCTTGTAGTACCATTGATGTAGATGGAGAGGGCGCTTGCTATGGTGGCCAATGCTCGAAGCTGTATTCGTGGGCGTGGCGAGTCCTCCATCTTTGTTCCCCCCGATTTACCTCAGCGCTAACGGGCTGACGCACTAATTTTGATATTGTACGATGTTTTCAATGGATAAATCACTTATAATCAACATGCATTCACTCTTGAAAATGCATAGTTCACATACATTTTTATTTGTTTCAATTAAATATAATCCATATTCCCAGCAAAAAAATCAAATGTAAAATCGAGTAGAAGTCATAGCTATAAGTAACTTTTTAATTATAAGGTTGAAGGGTTAAAAGCAATTTTCCACAAATAAAATAAAAAAGACTTTATTGCTAATTAAAATTACTAATTTAAAAAAATTATCCATGTAAAATTGCTTTTAACTCTTCGGAACTTGCTAATTATTCAAGAGTTACTTGCCTTAAACTTTCAACAGAAGGTGTATTTGGTTTATTGCCGCTAATGAGTCAACTCGTCCGTGCTATCCAAAGACAACCATGGAAAGAACAGGGGAAAGCAATGTGGTGGATATTTCGGTTGTCAGAAAACAGTTTGATGACGTCATCCCCTCTCTATCATCCTCAATGGGTAGTACCATGGCCCACACTGTCAACTAAATGCGGAATGCTCTATACACATGAATCGCCGGAAGGAGGGTGAAAGTGGATGAGTGGTGGTTACGGAAAATGTGCATGGAAAGGTGAAGATGAAATGGGGGGTAGTGAAAAAGAGAAATTTATATTTTTGGGGTTGGAATGTTTTGAGTGAGACCATGAGGACGAATGCAATTGAGTAGGAGTGGAAATACGGTTCCATTTAGAGGAATGAGAAGAGACGAAGAGATGGGATGTCCTTGGAAATGCAGGAATGTGTGGTGAGGGGATCACATATTTAATTATCCTTCGGTATTCAGTGTAAATACATGGGAGGGTGAAGGAGAAACAAAGTTCTTGAATGCTTACGAGTTAAAAACGCAGAATTCCGAAAATTTATCTCGTCGTTCTCTATTTCAGATAGGAGTGATGTAAATTCAATAAACAGAAATGCTAAAATGTACTAGCCTCATGAACCCTTAGAGAAGAAAATAGCGCTGATGTCTCATAGGTCGGATAATCTTCTAAAAATATTAGAATGAGGTAAATATAAATTACATACACCTATAGTTTGAGTTCTGGAAGTAAGCAGATGTTTTTGAAAGAAAATTTACGTATAAAAATACCTATTTATTTAGAAAAATAGCAAATGACCATATGGCTATATGCGTGGGTAAAATCTCCCTCAGAATCGTTATTTCTGAGTTCTTGCTTTTTAAGTTGCAAAATCACCCATGGAAACGACAAGGACTAAAAGTGAGTAGAGGAAATGGCAAAATATTGAGGAGTTTGGTAATTATTTTGCCTGAAATTTTATATTGCTTATTTTTGTTATTTTAGGCCATTACGTTTCATATTGATATTTTTCAAGTTTCGGGTTAACAGTCATATTATTTACTAAGCCGTGATAAATGTTACACGTAGAGGTATTCAAAGTTTTCTATATCAATTTTCGTAAAAATATATATCCTTTGCAAAGAAATCTCATTTTTTACACCTTGTAACTTCGAGTTTAAAAAATCTAACGTAGCTTTTTCATACCCTAAATTTCTCTAAAAATTCGGCGTTAAGTTTGCTTCCGGGCCCGTAACGAGCTGAATGCAGATTTAATTTCAATTCTCACCTGTATACTGCAACAAAGCGCAAGAATACCTAGCGTATTGTTTTATGAACTTCCGCTTAGCTTCTATAACCTACGGGAGAGGAAGAAAGCGGAATAAAAAACGAAGCTTGGTGAAGTAAGGGTGGAATGAAGAAGAGAAAGAGAGGTAAAGGAGAGATAGGAAGAGAAGGAAAAGAATAGAGGAAGACGAGACAGAGGGAGTGAATCGAGAAGGGGGGTTAGAGGGGAGGGTTGGGTCGTCAGGGAGGGAGAGGGGGAGATTAAGAAGGGAGAAGGAAGACATTACCGAAGGAAAAGAAACACAAGAGCGGGGGGGAGGGGAACAGTCTTTGCTGCTGTGTGGAGGTTAAGAATTGTTGTTGGGTGTGAGTGAGAGGGGTGGCGTTGAGGGTGGGGGGAATTGGGAGGGGGTGTGGAACACCGCTGGTCACCGGAGAGAGAGGGTGTTGGGGAGTAGTTGAGGAGGAAGGGCGCCGTGGTGCGGTGGACGATGGTCAGGCGAAGGGATGAGGATTGGAGGAGGGGGGTTTAGGTGTGTTTGGGAAGGAGCGGTCTGGAGCCTTCGGGTGGGTTTCGATGTGGGCAAGGGGGAAGAGGGGGTGGTGTGGACGCGAGAGAGGCTGGGGGTGCTGAGGGGGGGAGGTAAAGAGGGTGGGCCTGGGCAAGGGAATTAGGGAAGGGAGGCGGCAGACAACTTGCTGGCAGATTACCAGAGTCTCGCTAATGAGAAACCTTCACTGATTACAAACGCCTTCGATATTGCTGCACGCACTACGAGTCAGAAGGTCTTTCGGAGTGGATCTACCAATTCCCCTCCCATTCCCCCTTTCTCCCTCCCTTCCTCCATCCAACTCCCCCCCCCCTCCGTCTCCCATCCCTTCTCTTGCTAATATATCTCATTCCCTCCTCCTCCTCCACACCCCTCCCCCTCCGCACGCTTCCTCTTTAATTTCGTTCCTTTTCCCTCCATTTATATCGTTTTATATCCTTTTCCTCCTCCCTTGTTTGCTCCGTTTGTTTCACTTTCCCCTCTTCCTCCCATTTCTCTTTTCCTTCGCCATTTTCTACCTTTTCTCTCTCTTCTGGTTGTGTTTTACAGGCGGGGGAGTTTCCTTTAATGCCTTTCCTTTAATTTCTTCGGATGTGTGTGTGTCTCTCTCCCCCCTTTTGCCCTTCGAGATTACAGATTTGTATCGGTCCGTCGTTGGGTTCCGTGTTCTTTCTATGTGCTGTTTCCGAGGCGAGCAGTTTTCAAGATCCGCTTTGCATGCCTCGTCCGTTTCTTAAGATTGTCCCCTCTTAGGCTCCGAAACCTTCCCTCGATTGAAATTAATTCATTAGTAATCATATATCGTATGTGAGGCACAACGGTGGTATTATTTTCATTATTCCTTCCTGATCAGGGTGTCGTGCCCATTGTAAACCGGTAATTTTAGCGTAATTTCCAAATTGTTTACTGTATTCATTTGTAAAAGGCTCGTGCTTGTGAGAAATGGGACAATTAGCGTCATATCTCGGGAAAAACTTTTGAAAGTGGACTGTACATACTTCATTAGTTATGACTCCTTTCTTATCGATTGAAATTATTGCATTAATGTACATTCTTATTTGAGACCGGGTAGTGGTATTATTTTCAATATTCCTGCGTAATGTAGGTGCCCTGGCCGTTGGAAAGCAATATATCTGTTACCCCATTCCAACATTTTACTGTACTATTTGAAAAATCTCATACTTTTGATAAAAGGGTGAGTTTTTTTCTCTAGCTCAGAAAAAATATTCTTAATGACGCAATTTTAAATCTAGCCCAAAAGCACATTTATTTTGTAGTTTTGAGTGTTTTCTCAGTCAATTCTAATAAAAAACGTACTCCTAATGGCTCTGTTAATGCAAGAAATATTTTTATGATCGTTGGAAAGTTATACAACCGTTTTATGTGAATTAAAAGTCGTACCATTGAAATTTTGATGTTCAACGACGTTCATTGTCGGTAAATGGGAAGTCGAACTTAAATTAATTAAATTTAAAATGTAGATTTCTTCTGAGAATCAACTACAAAATCAGCTCCATGGAGTATTTAATATAGAGCCACAAACCGATAGAAACTGCTTTGAATTTTCCAGAGGTTATTACGTAAAAGAAAAGTGTTTATGTATCTATAAAAGATAATCAATGATAGGACTCCTTTAGAGAGAAATGAGTGAAATAACCTGATTTACATTTACCCTTCTTGTGTGTAGGACAATATAAAGTAGCCGTACAGAGGCAATGAAATGTTAAAGTTTACCGTTTGTTTAGAGCATAATTTTCTAAAAATCTACCTTGACTTAACTTATGAAAGACCCCTTTCAGTGCATTATTATCCCTACGGACTTTCATGTGATATTCATGTATAGAAGGCAACTAACTTTTTTAAATTATAAAATGCTTATTGAATTGTTCTCAAGAATTCAATTATTGCAATATGAGCAATGCCAAAATGGAGCTGCAGGGCTAAATATCATGATGTGCCTCCTTTTGAGAGTGGGGTCATAAGAGGAAGGTAGCTTTGTGCAATCTTTTTTTTGCTTTATTCCTTGGAAGGTAGCTTTGCGTATTATAAGCCGTAAAAATGTAATTGCTATCAAACTTATGATCGTTATTCAGAGGTACTGTTTATTCCTTTATTGAACTTTATGCGGCTTTACAGTTATCAAACTTTCTTAACGTCTGTTAGAATACCGGAGGTAATTTATAAATTAAAAAGTGTTTTTTTAACTTTCCATGCCTGCAGCAGCTACTTATTATGCCAATAAATGCTTTCCGATTATTTTGTGCGTTATCTATGATGGTTTACATTCATCGCTTGAGAAAAAATACCCTTCATAATCCAAAATTGTTGTCTGGATTTGAATTCGGAAAGGCTCAAATCGTAGTCAGTTATTGAAAAAAAACAGGGTGCTAATTCTCATGGCAACGAAGTGGGCAAATATTTTCTTTTAGGCTTAGCGACATTCCTATGTTTATTTCTGTCAAATCAGAGTAGAATGTAATCAATTTTAATACCGTAAAAGCCTAACCACTGTGTGTAAATTGTGTTTGTAATTTGTGTGTAAACACAAATTTGATGAACCTTAGCTGCAGTTTCTCTCTGATTGAAACACCAAGGGAAATTGAAAGAGGAAAAGTACTCTGAATGTGGAACTCACCTGAAAAACTTGCCAATTTGTTCTATACTGAAGAATTAGAGTGGAATGCTTCTCTGCAATTACCTTGGCAAAGCTGTTACTTATCCATAGATTAGTTGTGTTATCAAAGGACGGCAGTCGGTTTGGAGCCTGGTCTCTGCTAGTTTTCGCTGTTTTAAGTCCATTAATCCATGAGTGTTTCTCACATTGATTTTAGAGGCACGGAGTTTCTCATTTATTTTTTAGGAGCAATTCTTAATCAATTAAATCTGCTATTTTCCTGAAAACAAGTATGTGAAATTATGAACATCTTTGCGTTGGTTTTATAAGGTTAGGAAGCATCGTTTGTCGAGTAATAGTAATATTGAGGTACAGGATATTTGTGAAACATTTTCTGGTATAATAGTGAAAATAATTATAGATTCATCTGTAGCGCATGTGAACTGCCCGTTTGACATTTTTATGCCAGCATTTTAGAAGTAGTGTGTGGTAATTCAGAATATCATGCATAACTAGTCCATTTTACTTGAAAACTCAGTTTCCTGCTGTACATTTGGTTTATATTCAGAATGGGATAATGATGAACGAAAGACCACACTTTTTCCCAGTTTTTATTTGGTCACTGTGTAGTGAAAGTCATCGTGCCACCAAATTGAAGTTGTAGGTGACAACAAAGTAATTCAATGGCTATGAAATTCTATAACTTCCTCCATGTCCAACCTTAATTTAACTTATATATTAGGTAGTCGTGATGTTATGACGCAAATAACTCGAATCAAGAGAAGTAACTGCTCTGAGTTTCTGGTCGCGAAAGATAATGAAATTTATTTATTTTCTATTAACATTCTGGATTGTTCCTCTCTAGCATCTATGCTATTTTGAGAACGCGTGTTCTGCCGCTTTGCAACCATTAAACTAATGGGATGAATGGGCTGATTGCAAGCGAATGAGATTCAAGCTTTCTATTAACTTCATTTGATTAATGCGAAAATGAGCGCGAACATTGCTTATTTGTTTTGAATTTGTTTTGAAAGTGTATACACCTTCCGCACTCAAAAGATAGCATTTAGCCCTTAGAAATTGTGTTTTCCATTCTTTTTTTTAGTCATTACCTAGATAAAGTAAAATTAAATAGATAAGTTAAAATTTTTCACAAATTCAAACTTTTTTACGTTGTTGAGACTTAGATAGTTCCTTCTGTCATCCTACCATTCGTCTAGGTGCCTAAGTGCGTCACTATTCACATAAATATGTTATGATTAACAACAACTGCATTATTTTATTCTGATAAAAAATCGCATCGCAAAGAAACTCATTGCTGTGTAACTAGTGTAATGTCACTGAATGATTTTAAAATATGTGTACGTTTGTGAGTAATGTATGCTATGAAAATGAAGGTAAAATCAACAATGAGTGTACCACCCAACTTTCGACTGCTGTACCTAAGTTTGTGGCGAGGAATGTTTTTGCGTCTTCCTCTAGTAAGATACGCTAACATGACTATTGGGTCCAACTTCCATTCGCGAGAAAAGCTAATAGTGAATGGATGTTGTGGATTATGGAGAAGTCCATATGCAAGACGAGGTGAGGAAAGCATATGTAGACTGGGAATGCGACATAATAGGCGGAGGGAGATGGAGAGAGGGTGAGAGAGGATGAGGAAGTGGAGAAAGGGGAAGAGATGGGGGGAAGGAGTGAAATAGGAGGAGACCAAGGAAATCCATGGAAATGCGAAAGAGTGGATGTGGAGGGAGGAAGGGGGAGGTCGGGTTCCTGAGGACAGAGGGGTGGAAGAGGGGTGAGGGGTGGGAGAGGTCGGTCTCTGAGGAGGCAGGCATGGTTGTGAAATGTGATGAAGAAAAATGAGAGGTCCTTTGAGGGTAACCGAAAATATTTATCAATATTTTCGCCGCGCCTGGGCGGAAAAAGCGATGTGAGGGAAACGAAAACGGACTGTGGGGTTCGTGTTTTCATTTCTCCTTTTACGTGCACTGATTTTTTTCTTCACGTGTTTTGTTTTGCACATAGCTATAATCAGCTCTTTCTCTACGCACTTCTCGATATGTTAAATCCTCTTCACGTCTCCGTAACGCTCATGGGAGTATTCATTACCTTTTTCTTTTGGAAACTGTATATTTCAACATTCTTAATATTAGGTTTTCCTTGAGTTGGAACTTCAAGAATGACTTTTTGAGGCATCAGTACGTTGCTGAATCCAGAAATGTCATGCCGCAATTTATTATTGCATTTAGTTTGTGTTATGTATGTAGTCATGAAAACGTTATAGGAATATATCTGTAATTATTTAATATTTAACTTAGTACTTTTGTACACTCTATTGTTAAAAAATAAATATAATTATTTTTATATTATCTCATCCCTATAAATGCTGTAATATGAATTGAATAATTACCATTATTATGATGTGATTGATCTATGAAATTATTTAGCAATAAATGAGGATATCGATACAAAATTACCTATACCCAGTGATATAATTTAGCAAAAACATGTCCCCCTTTAACAAGTCAGGTTGATGACTTCGTGGGCTTCGAAATTAATATATTTAGCATTAACGTTTTTTTATTCTCTTCATACCGCATCACTTTGTATAATTGTACACGGAAAATTTTATAATTTTATTTGTACCTATTCAAATAAATCTCTATAAAAATGTCCTTCTAGTAATAATTTAGGGAAGCTTATTAGTTGGTATTGTTTCAGGCTCAGCTACAAGTACAGTACTCATAAGGGGTAATAATGTGAAAATATAAATAATTAAATTGTATAATTTTCGTTTGGTGTTAATGTTACACCTTTCGAGATTTTATAACGCTGGGAAACTTGGGAATGTTACTCCACCTCGTTTTCCTTTGGTGATTTCCTGCTTGGTCTGGAGTTCTGACCCGCCATCAATGGACGAGAAACATCTTGACCAAAATTTATTACACACTGATTTACCTTAGCTCCATCGGATGACTGCGTGAATGCAAAACTAACGGGACAGTTGGGACGACATCGAACGTAATGGCTAGCTAAAACACGTCCTGACGGAAGGTACCAGGGTGGAACTGTTTCCCGGTCCGAGATCGGATCGCCTCGGCGACAGGAATTCCGCGCATTTAAGGCAAAACGCACATCCATCCCTCGTGCAACACCCCGTAAAACGGTGCGGGGATTTAGAGCGCTGGGGAAGAGGGAGTGGAAATTGCGAATACACGGGAATACGAAATGGGAAAGGGAGATATATATGAACGGGGAGGAAAGGAAAGAAATAGGAGGGCGATGCAAAGGGAGGGAGCAGGAGGAGGAGGTGGTAGGTTGAATTAGAGGTGAGGGGAGTGTGATAAGAGGGGGGGGGGGTAAGAACAGGGGACCGAAGCGTCACCATCCATAACGCTTCGATCCGCCGTTCGGGGTGTCCCCGAAGAGAATTGGGAATCCGAAATTCCAAATCCACAGATTCCCCAACTCCGCTGTGCCCGTCCTCCCACGCTCCAGGAGCAGCCGAACCCCCGGTAACCCCTGACGCACACACTCTGGTCCTTCTCCTCCTCAGACCCCCCCCTCACGCATGCCAAATTCCCGTGACGCCCCCCATTCTCCGTCCTGCGCCCATTTCTCGCCCCCCCTCTCGCCCGCGCCCAGGCAACCATTTGCCCATCCCGGCTCAACCTTAAACCCCCCTCCCCCCTCCCGCCCACCCCCGCCCACACCCGCATCCCCGCTGCTTGCCGACCCCACAACGTCAATCCCTAAATTTTCCTTCCTCCACCAATCCCTGTATTCCGATTCCACCCTCATCGTACTCTTCAGTCTTGTCGTGCATTTTCCGCGAGATGAAACATGGTCCATGGCTGTGGAGAAATTTCAAATCTTAGGCGATCTTTAATCAAATGGCTCAGTACTGCTTGATATTCATCTACATCTACATACTACCCTGCCAGCCGCCTCAATAGGCATGTGGCGGGGGGTGTTAGGACACCAGCCGTTTACATATAAAAAGGAAACGCTCTTTTGAAATTACGCCTAGCATTTATTGAAGTCCCTTATTGTTCGGGGGAAAAATGAATTCCCATACCTATCCGTTCGGCAAAATATCTCTCTTAATTTATCGTTTCTGTCGGACCTGGAAATATAGTGGGGTTCTAATATGATGTTCTCCGTGTCGCTCTGAAAGATATCTATTCTCAATTGTTCAAGCAATCTAAGCCTAGCGCGCAGCCTCCGAGTCTCTAGCGGCTCCCAGCCTAATTCGTTTAACATCTGTGTAATCGCGCAGCTTTCCTTTGTATTTTGTTAAGATCCCGGATTAAGTCTTTCTGCATCGGATCCCATATGCTCGCTGCATATTCAAGGTGTGGCCGGACGAGTGCGAAATAGCACCTCTCTTTTACTTTTACATCTGAAAATCTTCCCACAATACGCTTGACGAATCCTAGCTTCTTCAGAGCTCTGCCACAAATATTTCTTATATGTGTTCCCCACGATAGGTTCGAGGTCATCGTAACTCCCAGATACTTCACTTCATCTGTCGCCTTTATGTTAACACCATCCACAGCATATATATGGGAATAGTTGGACGACCTCCGCAAGAAATGTACCGCCGTGCATTTGCTCAGATTAAGTTCGAGTTCCCACTCTTGGTTCCACACATGAACGTTGTTTAAATCCGATGATAGAATTTCAAAGTCAGAGTGATCACTAATTTCGCGATAGATGACAGCGTCGTCAGCAAATAAACGTATTTTACTGGTAATTCGAGAGCTTAGGTCATTTATGTATATACTGAACAATAGGGGGCCGATTACGCTTCCTTATGGGACACCTGATGTCACTTTAACTACATCAGAGCTAATTCCGCCAAGAACTACTTTTTGCTCACGATATTATGCCTGCTGATGTTGTCATTACAATAGGTATGGAAAAGCATGCTCTCCCCGCGTGCTTCAGCGATCCTGCTTTCATTTTCATCAGCATTCTTTTTGTTTTGGCCAAAAAGTACTGTCCCTTCCTTCTCTAGCCTTACACACCTGTGTGTCTTCCGACAGATGATTTATAGCCCATTGTACCGTGACACATTGATAACTCGATCTCAAAAAGGAACTGCGATGAAATAGCACCACGCCACTAAACAGCGCAGTACCGTGGTGTGAAAAGATCCGAGATATACCATTGTGTTTTCCCTCGAATCGCCATCTTGATTATATTATCATGGCTATTATGTCTGTTTCAGTCGAAATTTATCCTTTCAACCTCCTCTTCTGGTTTTACGTTTTGCCTGAATCCACCAAGTGATAAACTATGGTATATATCATTGTGTACATCGGCTGTAGCACCCAAAGAAATCTTATTCCCTCTTGGAATTGTGGCCAAAGAACTCTGCATTGCTTTATCGGGTGAATTTGCTTAGCATAGTAACATGATTAACCGGGTCGTGGTGGTCTAGTGGGTAGAGGGCTGTTCTACCGACCGGATGGCTCCGGGTTCCAATCCGGATGAAGCCTCCCTGTACACCCCCTCCAAAAATCCTCGCGGTGCTATTATCTGATTGTCAGAACTTCGGGAAAACTGGGAGGCCCAGGGAGAGGAGCTGGCTCGCCTACCCTGAATATGTGAATTTCACATCCGTTCGGGGTGACTTCTATTCTCACCTATCAAAACATACCTTCGGGTTGAAACACTGACAACACTGACGTTTTTGTGCGAGAGTAACATGATTGCTGGATTTTTCGCACACCTTTTGCAGCACTGTTGTTACGTTTTCATTATTATTCCGTTTCGGCCATAGTTTACCTGGATTGAGTGTACTATGATACCGCGATGAGTTTACCGTATCGGAATTATTGCATGTACAGTAGTTTTTTTGCATTCAATTTTGTTGAAATATGAAGAAAAGTGATGGTAGTATTAGAAGCGAACCACCATCGAGGTTTTTAAAGGTAGCTATAATTTTTTAATTTATTATTGACTTAATCCTTCATTTTCTGAAAACTTAGTAAGCGCACGGAGTTGGGACACCTGTGGTACCTACTAGCCGTATCTAACCTATCGTCAGCATTTTGAAAAAGTTATTTTTAAGTATCTCCTCTTCAAGCCTCTCATCTCTTTTCCCCGCAAAGTAGACACAGCACCAATAATTGCCTAGTGTACACTTGGTGCGCAGAATATTGTAGTAATTTGTCGATTGTATATCTGGGAAAAAATTTCCTTTAATGAACGTGGAAGGCATGTGATCAGCGTGTAATAAATGAGTTTTGGGCCTAATGATGCCACTCTCCCGTGAAACTGGACTAAGCAAGTAAAGAATGTAAGAGAAAACAAGTGAAGGACTAGTAAATGCTCGTGGAACTCATGGATGGCGGCGGAATGGCTTGGCCTATTGTGTCCCTTGGACTCATTTCGTATTCCACCTTTTAACTCCCATCTCCTTCTCATCCTCCCATTCTTCCGTTTCTCCCGAAACTCTGGCCCTTTTGGCCCCCGCAGCTCTTCACTCACCCCTTGCAATTCACCCCCCACGCCTCTCCCTCAAGCCTTCAAGATCCATTCTATCCTTTGCCGTCTCATTTACCTTCCTCTCCTGGGAAAGCTATGCGGCGAAATGCGTGCAAGTGATCTCCTTTTACGTCCAACTCCATCTTTCGGAGGACTTTGCTGTTGAAGATGCCCCATGGTTTGCGTTTAAGACGGGAAACTAAATGGTCCTTTCGTAAATTTTACTCATTTTCATGTATTTCTGATCATTGTAATCTTCTACAAGGGAACGTCTTTTGGTCAGCCGTAATTGAAGTAGACTTTGTGTTATCCATTTGTCAGATTCCTTACTGACTGTTCCTTTCGTGCAGCCCCTGATAAATAATACGGTTACATTTAATTCATCTTTTTTGGTATTTTCGCTATTCATATTTGACCCCTAATGCCTCCTGGATGAATTCGCCTGTCTTGGAAATACGCGGTTTCATTCTCCTCAGAATACCCCGTAGTCAAGCGGGAGAAGTAATAAAGTCCTGGAGAAATCAAAGCAACTGATAAAGATGGTGTCTAAAAATTTTTTTTCTGCATGACATATTCAATCTTCCAAGTTCTATGAGCTGTTTATAACGTTTCCGCATTTAGTACGTGCTTTCATCACAACATATTTATATAGCTTATGAACCTTTTTCATTATAAATGACCTGTACGTTTGAATATTAATTGGTACTGTGTCGAGAATATTGATGTTAATTGATCATGTGAGCTAAATTCAGCTAACATCAAAGTCCTAATTGGGCATTCTTTTGTTTTCAGTAAAAAATGCCAGTATTTCTTCATTAGTTGCTCGGTCTTATTTCTTGGCCGATTGTTTTAAGTACTTGACGACCTAGTTCGCGCCTTTGCCTGGAGTGTTAGCTGAGAATGGATTGTCTGACCAAATAGACGAGCGCTATTTTCACTGGACTTTTATGCCTCTTGTCAACAAATACTGCCGTTGGAAGTATCATTAGACTTTGTTGCCTGCGCGAGCTCCGGTATATGTGGCATATTGAGAGTGGTCGTCTCTTGAAAAAAAAAAAAGCTATTTAGTTCACCAGGTTTTCTTTTTAAAAGTGGAAAAATAATTCTCAGGAATGTGATGCTTCCATAGTTTTTTCATACACCGAGGTACGTATAAAATGTGTAATATACACACCTCTCATGTATTTTAGGCAAGTTTCCTCGCAAAGATTATTCTTTATGCTGGTATTATTACTTTTCAATGGAAAAGTGATAAATTAAGCTTTACCTTTTCATTAGTTTAAGAGCGGGTTAAATGATGCGTTTCTCTTATCGATATGATATGAGTGAAAGTTCATTATTAGTTTTTTTATCGCGTTAATTTCTATTTATCTTCACATGAGTTTGTGAAGCTTCCATCGATTTCGTCTGTATGCTATGCGGACAATCTAAGAATGGATGAACGAAGACATCCAATGAATATTTTACGCTTGATATTCGAGGAAAATCGTTGCGAGACGGGACTGGCGGAGTCTAGATGGATTACCCGTAAATGATCGCTGCCAGGCATTCCCTAACTTTTGTTCTGTGGCCTTTCCTTATCGTTTCCTTGATTGACTCTTGAAACGCTCCAAACATTCTAGAGGAAAATTTCACTTTCATTCGCATTGTTCTAGAAATATAATGTAGCATTTTTTGCGATGAAACTTGTTTGACTGTATTACACGCTCCGAATCTCAATGAACATGCTAGCCTGTCTACATAATGCCTTTCAAACCATCTCATAAGGATTTTGAGGAAACCGGGACTAGCCACGGTAGTAACCTTTACGGAGTCACCCGCAGGTGCACAGAAGTGCGATATTCCACAGGAGAAAAATCATTCGCCTGGACCGGGATACGAACCCGGATCCCTCGATTTCGCGCCGAGTGCTATAGCCAGTTAAGCTACCGAGGCGTCCTTTTCCTGATTTCCTGAATCCCGGTCAAGGCGAATGATTTTTATCGTGTGGAATATCGCATCTCTAAAGTAGTTACGTGGAAAAACTGATGACTGAAAAATTCCTATTTATTGCGGCTGTGAGAATTAATGAAACTAAGTAACTCTGGAACAGTGGTCGTTAAACTTCATATACACGCATGAAATACCAAAGGAAAGATCATCAATAAGTTGATTTCTCCCGAGGCATTTTACTTGTCATTCACTGGATTTTTTCTGATCTTTGAGGTCCGTGGTAAATTGGACTATCTTCTCATGACAAAGAGCCCTGGAATTCATTAATGATATTTTTTCAAATAATTTACGCATGCAAAGCGATGAATTTTTATTTCAATGAATTCTTTTTGGATTTTTGGGAAAAATGTTTCCCTCAACCTGTCGGAATATTTTTGTTTTTTTTTTTCGCGTCGTTCTTAGTACTGATATTCCCTGTACGAGATGAGTTATGTGCAGCAGATGGCGATTCTGACGTTTTTGGATAGGCTCACGGTTTTTCGTATGATGGCCGAATGCTGAGTTCCGTTTTAAAAACGGTATCCCAATTTACACTGTGAAACGGTCGACACGCTGAGACCGTGCATTCCCAAGCGGCCGACTTTAGATCGACTGATGAATCACGCTACGGAACACGAAGCGGTCACCGATTGATGAGAAAAAAGAGAAAATAGATGAAGAGAAGTAGACGCCGCGATTTGTAGCAATTTTCTGCTCTTACCCGTCGAAGGGAGAGTGTGTAGGGACAAGCGTTACTAGCCTCCGGAATCGAACTGACAGTCATCCCTGGGGAAAAGTCAATTTTTTCCGACATCAACCGAATATACTGCGTCGTTAAAACGGCACACCTAAAGAAATATGGTCGGACAGTGGAGGCTTTAAACTCGACTCGGAGGTTATTTATTTCCCTGTTAAACTATCAATCCTTTCATCAACTAGTTTCCATTATCGGCCACTCTTAACTTACAACGCTAAACGTAGTTACTTCTTCTATATTTTTTTGTTTCTCCCGCTTCGTCTTCTTCCCCCCCCCTACTCTCTCCAATGGTCTGCCATTCTTGCGTCCCTTTTCCCCGTATCCTTCCTTTCCACCCTCTTCGCCTCCTCTTCGAGACTAGGCCCGCATATCTTGAGGGATATCCTTCTTCGTTTGCTTCCTTCTACAAGCCCTCCTGCCCTCTCGTCTCATCCTCCCGACCCAACCGTCGCGTCGCCTTCAAGCCAGTCCCCTTTCCTCCCCATCGTCATGCAGCGGCTTCTCTCGTGCCTGGCTCCGTTGTCTAGGCAATCGATATTATTGGAGATGAAACTGGAGAATGGGGGTGGTGGCGGTTCTTTTGATGCTTTTCTTTTAGGGATATGAGCGTGGGAGTGGGTTAAGGGCGGAAGGAAGAATGTTTGAATTGAAAAAATCGGTCATTATTACTAGGATCTGATCTAAGTACATCTACATACTACCCTTCGAGACGCCGCGCCGTAGGGGGTGTGGCAGGGGGTGTTAGGACATAATCTATGAAAGTGGAGGCAATAGGGAAAAGGAGAGTGGAAAGGACACAGGTGGATTGTATGTTAATTGTGTATCTTATGTTAGTGTCACGCTGTTCTTGTTATAATCACCTACGGTGCGTTGAAAAAAGGAATTTTGCCCTTATCAGTTCGGCAGTGTATCTCCTCTATTTTGTCGCTTTTATTAGTTCCACAGATATAGTGCAGGGTCAAAATAATATCCTCCGTTTCATACTGAAATAGGCCTGATCTGTATTCTTCAACTACATAATGCAAGCATAGTGTGTAGCCTCCGAGTCTCTTACATCTCCGAAAAGTATATGCCATCGAATGGTTCATCACAGCGCGTCATTGGCTAATTCAGGGAGGTGACTGAAAATTCAAGGCTGGTGGGTTTGTTGGAAAAGGAAGGACTATTTGGGGATGGAGGAGTGTGGAGAGAAACCCGGCGTCAGCATTAGCATTCTATTAACGTAAAGCGCAAAGATTTCTACTGTTTAACAACCCATTCGACGGACGGAGTACTGTAGTAAGTTATTTCCATAAAGCTCCCAGTTAGGAGACGTAATTCGGCTGTGAAATCTCCCATGAGATGGGAAGGCAGTATTCTAGGGTCGACACCAATCTAATCCCAGGCATGAAGTGATGCTGGCTCAAGCTTTTTTTGCCTTTTGGTTTTATTATTTATGTAGGAGTAGGATCAGTAATGAGGATTGCCGGCCTCAATATCGTCGGGGTAAAGTATGTTAATACTGTTGTCGCTAGTTCACTACCTGCACTGGAGATTTTCCCACCGTACGGGCTTTGGTGTATGTATGCTTACCTTATTATTCGTCATAGCTATGTTAGTGGTAGGCATTAGAGTCAGTTTTTGTGTTAATAGAAAATACATATCTGAAAGAGTTGCAAATTTTCATGTCATGTTATGTAGTAAAACTTATGGAGTCTTGCCATGGGCTCGAAAGACAAAATTCCTTGGTCATCGTTATGAGTTTTGTACAATTTTTCAAAATCAGAATTTATTCATTTGCTTAGCTGAAAACTTGAATATTTTGATGCTACCTTTTGCTAAAATTGCAGCGTAATACTTTCCGCGTATTACTCTTCATGCTGTTGCAGATCGAGATATTTAAACGCCATTTGAAAATATTAATGGCCTCAATAGCCAATTAATTTAAAGCTGGAAATTAAAAAAAAATTAATTTAAAATGTTAATGGCCTTAAAAGAGGATTATTTGAGTGATAAAAGACGTGTCATGTTGATTTTATAAAGTTAGTCCTTCTTTTAGCCGTATGAATCTGAAGGAATAAATTTTTGGCCAATATGGAAAAGTAACATTTTAAATTTACTTAAATTAAATTCAATATTTTTTCTTTTTAGCACCTGTGTGGACCAGGGCAAGAATACAAGATGGACGCAGAGCTTGGAAGTCAGGAGGAATCGCGAGAGGAAACATGGGATAGCTGAATATGGTATGTGAAAACTAAACTTAATTTACGCTAGGATAAATGTTTGAAAACTTTTAACCGTTAAGATAAACTATCTTTACCACTTTGACTTCATTGCGGTTGAGTTAATGACTGCCACCTTGAGATAGCGCTTTAGTTTCTCTCAGTACTTTCCGATGGTTTTGGAAGATGATGTGGAAACCAACCTTTTGCTTCGGCATATTCTTTCAAGTCCAACATTGACAAGTTGCAGCTTGCACTGTTTCATCATCTCCATTGATTTTGTAAGGGGACCTCTATACGTCGCGTCGTCCCAACATTGTAAAAAGAAATTCTTGTGTGGCATAAAACCAGTAGTGATGCATTAACGCCTCAATAAGCTTCTGTCAGACAGTTTCATTCGAAGCTAAGCTTCAGCCAAGCATCTCAAAGGTCATCAACCCTGAGCGGAAGAGAGACCGCTTGGAGCTATGCCTGAAAGTAAACATCATTTCTAAACGCTCTCCGAGATTTCTAGGGAATATGGTGACTTTATGTCTCAAGGTGATTCACACGTTGTCCCTGTACTCAATTCAGTGGTCTTAGTAGCAGTGGCCTGAATTCAGTAAGGCGAAGCAAAAAATAATTCCATCAAATTCGGTAGATTGGAGATATAGAACATGAAAAATGTCATTATTGTTGAGACTCAAAATCTGTAAGGCGTGAAGCTGTTATCTGCGCATTGTTCTTAATTTCGCTTGTATCAAATGTATAGAAGTTGATAGTCGTTTTCCACACCCTTTTTGTGGTTTATGAAGTAATGCAACTGTGTATCAATGTATAAATGCAATGTAACTGTGAATGCGAAAGTAATATTATGGTTCGAATCGTTCTCCTTCTTTTATGTGAGATTATCGTGCTATAGCAACAGTAGAGCCTGATAATAAAATGCTTATATAATTTTGATCAATCACTATCAATTATGTCGATTGCTACCACCAATGGAATTTGAGTGGCCCCAGAGTTGCTATAGGTCACCATAAACACAAGCGCTGATTTATCATGTTATCTACCTGTAGAGTCCGTCCAATACCGCAGTTGAAATGTACTGATTTGGCTGAGAAATAAATGAAAAGTAGACAATTTTTTCACTGCTGCCAACTGCGCTATTATCTTGGACAGACTCTTGTCTGGAAACATATAGCATCCATCGCAATTATTACGACTGAACTACAGTGTAAAGGAGTTCCTCTACATAAAGATATAAGGTGCGGTTAAATGAGACACTCCATACGGATACCAGAGAGTTATTATCTGTCAAAGCCTTGTAGGGTGGAACCTGACTCCGCATTAAATGAGGTCGGAAGAATGTTTCCCCTCCACTCTTGTCATAGGATTCAAAGCTTTCATTCTGAGATATTCGTTTTAATGAACGCGTGAACCAAAGTGTTCCTATTCCACCGTAAGAATTTATAGGAATCGGATTTTTTTTAATCCTTCCGGAATCGACGCCGATTTCTTTTACATACGCCACGAAAATCTTTAGGAGTCGATCATTTTCTAAGGAAAAATATTACAATTCAATTCGGATCGGTGGAGCGCTTCCGTTACTTTTTTAAGATTCCAGCGAGTTTTTCACGCTCTAGAAAAGTATAAGGAGGTGGGAATAGGAATAATCCTTCTTCGAAGCTCAAAGCTCCGCCATTGAAGATGTTTCGTCAATATCGGCCTTCACGCCGCCGAAGCTTTAATTTGACCCCAGTCATTCCTGCGGTTGGCTTCGTAATGATCGGAGAAACGAGACGGGGGAATTTTTTTTTGTGTGGAAAATAATTTATTATTTTTTCCAAAGCTTTTCTTTCGGCCATGATAGCGCGAAAGAAGGGAACCCGAGCTAAGGAACAACACCGCAAGATTGGGGGAGGCAGGGAGGGAGGGGAATGGATCAGAAAACCGCATATTAAGTCGTCCCTTTCCTCCAATGCCCGAAACCAACCCCCTTATCCCCCCTCATTCTTTCTCCTTTCCATTCCTTCACCTCCTTAACAGGTCACGTCTCCACTCCCACCGACTTCCTCCTATCGCCAAGGGAAATATTCTTTTCGCTTCCCCGCAGGAACGCGGGCTCGGAAAACCGACTAATCTTTCCGTTTCGTATCAACCCTTTTCCTATCATTAAAAACCCTTCCATTTTTCTTTCCGCCCCGTGATGGAAAAAATGCCCTCCCACTGACCCCTTCCATACCCTAGCCGACGCGCCCAATGAACCCCCGCGTGTTCCTCCCGAGCTACTTCCATACCCCTGCGGTGTCTTCCCCTCGTTTTCCTTTAGGCTTGCCCCTTCTCCCACAAAGTCTTGTCTTGAGGTTTACCTAATGCCGTTAATACTATACACTTCCTTTAATACGTTTTAATGAAATATATTACACATCGTTTACAACGCTTTCCTGTAAATTTTATGCTTATAGTGTTGTACGAAATGTAACAGCACTTGCTCTAGTTCCTTAGATTTAGCCTGATTTAATCATATGATACTCTATGCGTTTGAAAATTAAGATTTTAAGTGTAACTGTTAAATTATAATGAACGCTTAGGTTTAACTGGTAGTTTCAGGCGTTTCTTGGTGGAACTTATTCATTGTATAAATGAAAAACTAAACAAAGTTTAAGTTTTTCCACGAAGTTTAAGTTTTTCATTTAAAGAACGCTTAGGTTGTTAAAAAAGTGTGGATTTGAAGATCATTTTTGCTTGGATACATCATATAAAATGTTTTGAAAAGGCAAATTTTGTTGAGGTCGTCAGTGTTAAATATAAAAAGTATACATTAAAATTCTCTTTCCGATGCTATACATGTTGATACACTCATTCACCGAAATTTGATCAAGGATTTCACCAGAAAACGTCCTGCTAGTTAAAATTATACTAGGAAAATAGTGTTTCTTGGAGGTTTATTTAATGTAATAAAAAATAAACCTATATTATTTTACCATCGCCAGTGCAAATTTATATTCACTATCCTCTGAAACTTGATCAAGGTATTATAGGAAGCTTGCCTAGGTGTTTGAGCACCAAGTAGTAAGCGTTCTAAGTCAATCTTTCTTATTGTCGAGGCATTTTCCTTGAGCCAGAGCACGGGCTGGGAGAGGAGAAGGGGGAATGTGGAGGAAAGAAACCCTTCCCCACTCTCACCCCAACCTCCCTTTTGGTTTTCTCATCTCCTTTATTTCTGTATTAGTTTCCACCCCACCTCTTCCACCCCCCACCGCCGCCGCCTATCCCTGGCTGAGGCCATCGGGGAGCGCTCTATAGCCCTGGCGCTGAGAACACAGAAGCCACGCAATTATACACCCATCAATCAAACTGACAATGAAAATGGGGTGAGAGGATCGGCCCGGTTCCTTCCTTCCATCAGCCATCCTCTGCCCCCACCACCTCCTCCTGCTCCCTGTTTTAACTCCCCCACCGCCTGCCTCCCCTTTTCGCCGTGGATTTCCCAATTCCCACCCTTCTCCCCATCCCAAGACCCCTCTCTATCTCTCTCCCTTCCCTCTCCAATGCCCTCACAACTCCTGTCCAAAACTTCCCTTCATTCTCTCTTCCCACTGCGATCACGAAAAGTAGAGCCAAAGCTATATACCGAGGGCCATATCCTTCTCTCGATGTACGGTGAGTGCTCCGGACGTAATGAGTTTTCCCACGTGGAGTGCTTAATTAGTTCCACAAAGAGGACGGACGCGAGCGACGAATGGGTTTGATCGCTCGCGTCGCGGCCGAGGTCATGCATGCGGTCGGCTTACCTCGATTCATTCACCGCATGTCTGCCGCCTCGCCAAATCAAGGCGGAACGTTCTATAATTTGCTCAGTTAATTTTTCGTAGAAGTTGAGCACTTGTAACTGTAACCTGTAAATTTTCATGAGGTTGAGAGTGTTTGGGAAACTTTTCGGAAATGCAAATGAAGATGCGCCAAACGCAAAAGATATTTCGCAAAGGAGCTGATGAGGTGATGAAGGGGAGGCAATTCGGGCTGACTGCGGGGCCCTGGAGAGTGACCGGTGCTTCCTGCACCTCATCCAGTCGAGGAAGGCGTATGACATCCTCCTCTGTTGTCGCAATTTCAAAAATCCCATTGAAACTTACATTCTCGAAATATGACTGAGTTCAAAGGTGGCCGAAAAGTCCATGATGCATATTTTTGTTAGTTTTCTTATCTTTCTCCATTACGGATCCCCATTACGGAACTTCGTTGAAAATGGTCTGTTTCAGAGAAGTTTGTGATTTTTTCTCTTCGAGATACTTTTTTCATAAACTATACAAACAGACTCATGATTAACACTGCTTCGTACTTTTCTACAATATTTTATGATTGCACAACGCGTTTCAGCGCTTTACGGCATCGTCAGGTTTACAAAATATACTGTAAACCTGACCTAAACCGTAAAGCGGCGAAACCCGTCGTGCAATAATAAAATATTGTAGAAAAGTACTAAGGAGTGTTAATCATGAGTACTAGTAACTTCTACGAAGTGAAGCCTTCAACAGTCAAGTATATACAAACAGACTTTTTCCCTCTGTCTCCATATTTTGAACACCGAATGGTGATTGTTTATCTACCAGCAAGCAGTCGTGGCAATGAAAACACCTGCAGTCAGAAAATGCCTTACTTTGCTTCAAATTAATACATAACTCGTGTTTGAGCGATCCACCCTTCAGTTGGTAAATATTTTACTGATTCGCCACAGGAGAGAATTTGCGTTGCAGGATTGGCAATGCAATAAGTATAATTTTGCTCATAAATCAAATTTCCTTTTGCTATGAAAGTAGCTGCATGCATGTCTTTCAGTTTTATGAATCACGAAATCTCATGTATTTGAATTAGGATTGAGAATGCTTTTTAACATGTAGCGGGAATCAGTACAACGAGCCACGTGCAGGATAACCGCTCTTAAGTTCCATCTTCCGAATGTACGTATGTTGGTGCATATGAACTACTTGTTGATACTGAGAACATGTTAATCATCTTAGTTTACATATCTTTAGCCATACCAATTATATTATATTAATAACGTTGAACGCCCTTTGAGCACAGAAGACGTTTATTTTATCCACACAGCAGCGTAAGTTCTTACATGTATGACATGTACAACAGGAAGGTAATATCAAAATGTTGTGTCCAACAAGACCTCATTCGATGTAGGGAACTTCGTCCGCGTTGTGTCGATCTTTCTTGAATTGGCTGATGGTATTCTTCATCTGTAAACAAGCCACCTTAAGGATGTGGCGCAGGGGACGAATTTTCACCAAAACTTGTACAAAATGCATAGTGAGACAATAATTTCGAAAGTAATGCAAGCATACTAGATAGCGAGACTTTTTTTAGTACTGGTAAGTAGTTGAGTAAAAATGCCAAATACAGTAATTCTAGCTACTAATCTACTTGACAAACATTCTATTTACCTTACACTTATGCGCAGCATCTATATGCTCATAGTGAGGAAATGCCATAGAGAATAGTTTGTCATACCAATCCATAGGTACTTTTCTATATCTCTCTCCCTGATTCGCCTGATGTAGGCAGATGGTCATATACGAGCTAATCTGTGAATAAAGAAAAACTCGAAGATAAATGATAACTCGAAGATAAACTTAACGTACTTTTCAAATTTTGGAGCATTCAGTATCAGGATCCAGGAATAGAATTCATAATGCTACCTAACGTGTATTTTATAACGAGCCAGGCTCTAAGCATCATCAATCAATATCATCTTCAGAGGATCTAAATTATAATTTTCAAGTCTTTTCGGGCATTTAGTTGAGAACTAACATGCCTTGTACATGCATGACATCGAATGAAGTTGATTTTATCTGCAAAATAGCCTTGGATCTTATAAATATTGTTTGTGTAAAGAACACCTTTAAAGTCTGTCCACGGTGAAGTAATCACATCCACTACACAAAGATCTCACCAGGCCGAAGAATTTTTGCTGAAATTGACATAATAAACAAATAAAATATATAAGAAAAAAAGTTTGTGGAATATTACTTAGTGACTAATATTCGTTGCCATGATGAAAGTCATCAAATTCCACAAAGTAAACCCTGAATCTATGTTTGTGTAACTATTTCTTAGGTATAAGCTGCTTTTATGCTATTAAGGAGGGAGTGCTAGGCGGTGTAGCTCAGAATATTGAATATTGGTCTCCCTCCATCTCTTTCGCCTGTTGCAGGAGGACGGTCTGATTTGCAAGGTATTCCACTTTCCCAACTGGCCTATTAATGCGCTTTCCATTTCCCTCTGTTCCCGGCCGTCGTCGGGGAACGAACACAGAGCCCAGTTCTTCATCCCTCTCCCTCTCCGACCTGCCAACCTCCCCCTCTCCCCTCATTCCTTCCAGCGGGGGCGCGTGTCCTTCCAAGCTAAAGTTATTCGCCGTCCGGTGAGAATGTGGTTCATTCCGGGTCTCATTCTTCACATTCCACGGCTCGTCCTCCCCCCCTCTGTTCTTTTTTTCTTTTACCCCTTCCTGCCCTGCCCTCTTATAGTCTCCCATCCTCGCCCACGTCACGGCTTTCATTCCCCACCTCTTCCGACCACTTGCAATTCACCGGCCAGTTTCCAACCCTATTACATTTCCGGCTTACTTAAATTTTTGCTCCAATGCGTATGCTGTTTCATGTTTAATTAGATATTTGAAATTAAAGTTCAATCTGTGCACTTCATCCGATTCGAGTTTCATTCTTAATATTATGCTCTCGGCTCGTTTCGGATGTGATTTATGATGACGACCTCATTCTTGTCTCTAGACTGGATTTTTTATTTGCCGTGTGATATCTGATGTATTCCTTCTTGGAATGAAGCTAGGTATTCAGGCATTCCGTTAATGCCTTCTATGCAGCGCGGGTTTTAATGGCTTCCTACAACTTCGGTGACGACGCGACGGAGCTAACTTTCCCCGAGGCAAGCATTATTTTCAAATTTCCTTCATGTGTCGCCCGTAAATGCTCATAATTGGGCTAACATTTTGTTCCTCTAAGGAGAAAAATATTATCTTAAGCTTAGATGAAGAATGTGGCTGATATTATTTTGAGTAGGTTCCTTGGTATTGTTTTCCTCCAGATCACGAATAAACTCCTCAGTTTATTCATTGATTGGCCAATCAATGCATAAATGAGTCCATAATTAAGCATAATTTAATGTCCATAAAGGAAAAAATCCTGCTTCGTATATCCGTGATCAAAACTGTTTTTAAAACTGTAGAAGATCAAGTATAACGAAAATTATACGAATAGATACTTGCTCGTCGGCATCCACGGCGTTTGTTCGTATATATTTGTATTTCTTTTGTGTTTTCACCGCATGCACTGGCTTTCTTGGACAACGGTTTCGGTCGTATCCCTGTAAACTTTTCCGCTCCAAGTGGATCTTAAAGACAATGACTGGAAGGCCAGGGAAACATTTGTGCAAGAAAACTCACCGAAATGAGTGACAACTCAAAGTAAGTAAGTGATGAGGTCTAAGAATACTGCTCAACATGATTTTTAGTTCTCGTTCCTGTTTTGGGGACACGTAGTAACGTACGGTGAGCTTTGAAATTTTCTTCTTTGAATGTGATGAATGCTACACATATTGTGACAGTTTAGTAGTTTTCGTTGACAGGCTTTGCACTATACTCTGGCCGCACTGGTCTCTTCATTTATATTTACCAAGAAAACATTTTCGATTGGTTTTATTTACTCCTTTACTTTATTTGGAATGCGTGGAAACCGAGTTTGAACTTGTTAAAAAATTCTTCCTTTTTCCGAATCTGCGTTTTGATGCATTAACGAGATACGGAAATTAACGCGTTGGGCCACCTGCTTAAGTTTTTTGAATATTTTTAAGGCCTAATTAGGACTGATGGAAACCAGTTTGCAGCAATACTGGAGAGTGTTTGTAAGGAAACACTTAAGTATTTATTTGCATTTTCATCGAATTAATGGCATCACATAAAATCACTGCAGCCTCACAGTATGCTCGTTGAATAGTAATAAGTCGAAATTTGACTTTCTAATTCAGCTAGTTACATGCTGCGGATAGCGAAAATTCTTTGCTAAGAAACACTTTACTTTGAAAATGAAGACGGTTGATTACGGGATTACTGTAAATCTTCTGTGGTTAGAAGAATAACTCTTTCAGGGGAATGTTCTTAGTTGCTGATTGATGGCGTCCCTAAATTTAGTAAAATGGATGCGTAGGTACAATAATTTCACCTCGTTCCTACTTTTTCTTTTCTCATTACCAAAATCATGGATTTAGGAAGTGAATAAACGGAAACATTCGCCACCTAAGCACAAAAGAAAATTGAAGCCAGTACTATGCGCAATCAACCACTTTGAGTGGATAATTTGCTGAGGTAATGGACTATGAAAGTTGAATTTGCAAAAATTATAATCTCATTACCTTTATTATTGACCTATGAATATGTGAATTGATAGTAAATCACAAGAGACGTTCCGTTTTACGGAACTATCGGACTAATTTCATGACACAGCCATGTTAAATGGATCAATGCTCACTGAAAATAGGCTTCACTACTGTGCACCAAGATGCGATCGGTATTTTTGTTTATTAATCTACTTAGAACCCAAAAACAAATGCTGTATTTACTGATTAACAGGAGTTCTTATGTGAAGGTTATATTCAATGCGGAGATTTTTAGGTTTTCTCAATAATGAATTGGTACTTTTTAGGCCTTCTGTTTCAACAGTTTTCGATAGCATGTGCGATGTACAAAAAATATGTGAGAGGAACAGTTTTTAAAATGAGATATTCAGTGTTTTTCTATTTCAATTAGAGGCACTTCATTCCTAGCTCACCTGTTTAATGTTATTTCCAAGGTCAGTTCTATTTCATGGAATTCTGAATTCTGGCAAAAATCTACATCCCTCCGTCATAGTTGTCGGGTTTCAGTCTTGCTCCGCGCCTCTCTCTTTTTGCCTAAAATTCGATAATTTTGTCTCTCAAACTGTCCCATTGATGGTGTGTTCTTTTGTTTATTATTCAGCTTTTCAGCTAGGAGATTAAAATAAAACAGACTCGATTCATCCAAACACGCTATCTGGGCGTTAATTCCCCTCCATCACTCCGTCCTCTCCCTCTTCCCACTCGAATATCTCCCATTATCCTCCCTTCTTCAGAGGAAAAGCTCTAACCAACCCTTCTTCCCCTCCGAAATCCACCCTTCCCCTCCCCCTACTTACACCCCTAACAGTCACACCCCCTCCGTCCCTCAACCCACCACCAACTCATCTCTTCCACCCGTCTTGCAGAGGAGAGCGTCTCGGGTCATATCCCTGACGTCGTCTTATTTACAAGCCCATTAGCTTTAATTTTAGTTAGTTTCAAACATCCTGCTTCTTAGGAATGGATCCGTGCCAGATCTGTGGAACCTTTCGGCCGTTTCATTTTCAGAAACATCGTCTATCAAAACTTTTTTTCCGGATTTCGGTTTTTTCGATGCCGAGAAGCCAGTAAAGTTTCGGAAAATGACTTTACTTATGACGTTTATTATTTTTTTGTTTGCGCTCTTACTGTCTTTCGTTTTTTTCCTCCTTTTATTTATCTCTCGCCTTCCAATCCCTGTATCTCGTATTAAATCTTCTTCGAGACGTTTCTCATCCGAAAAAAAAACTTGAATCGGGTAGGAGAGGTTTTTGGGATATAAAATTTCTTGTCACCGCTAGACGCAGACAGTAAATTCGGTGTTTAAACAAGTCTGGCGATGTAAAAGCCACAACTACTTCGAGTATAAATAAAAGAATAAAATTAAGCTCTTAGAAGAAGGCGTAAGATAAAAAGAGGAGTTTCTTTTTACAGGAAAATATAAGAGGCCAGGTTCGAAGTAATTGCCTTCATGGACAGGAAGGGAGGTCCATAAAAGTCCTCGTCATTATCTTTCTAATTAATGTTAACCATACTCGGCTCGAGCGTGGGGTCGGCTTTATCGCTTGAATTCGAAACGAGCCTGTTTCTATTCCAGATTCGTTTGCTTTATTTTTATTACGAAGAATGTTCAAGATTTTTGGGAGAGATTCAGTCATCGTTCGAATGAGGGGATTATAATTTTTACTTTGGTAATCTATCCCGTTGTAGTGCTCGATATCTCCTTAATTTCATTTTCGGGGATGATAATTGTTAAAACGCAGTTGCCTCTAGCTATGGGTGAAAGTTTGATCGCTCATTCGCTTCAAATCCTTGTGGTGTAGACCTGGCCCGATCTGTAAGATTATCTGTTCGAGAGCCTTCTGAAAACAAAGTACGAGGGGTAAGAAGCTCAGTGAAATTATTCCAATTCGCTTTGTTTATAACTTCACCTGCGTTTGGTCTTAACAAGAATTAACTCAAGCGTTTCCCTTATAATTTACTTATTAAAATTACTTATTAGTTAATTATCTTAAAACTAAATCTATTTAAGTCAATGTCTTTGCTATGTTTTGAGCTCCTTGATATGCAATTTTGGTATTACTGATTCTCTATCAATCACTTTTTTTGTTGGAGTATCATTATAATATGACATTCAACCGTTAGAAAATCAGAATTGCTAAAACATCGCCATTTTCCTCTGGAAACCTTTGTCTTAGTTAAAAAAGTAAAGATAATTTAATAATGCAGTAGTCCTCTCATTCTGGTAAGACCTGTGAGTGAGTGTGGCCATTTGTTCACTGTTTTCCTTGCTCACGTAAAATTATTGCTGAATTAGAGGTATGTTTGTGTGTGAAATGGCTTCGGAATCATTAATTTTCTTAAAGATGTGAAGAATAAAAATTCAGTGAGACGGCATTCAGGCTATGATATTAGGATACCCGATTGTGGTAGTGAAAATGTATAATACTTTACAAAATATCGGCTCGTATCTGTAAATCAATAGTTTAGGCCATCAAAATGTTTTTTACAAGTGCTGTCATTTAAATTTCCATTTAAGCGTATAAGTATTCTAATAATTGTAAATGCAATAGGTGACATTACAATTACGGCATTTACAATCCATTTGTTAGATAAAACATGATATTCCCAAAATACTAGTACACAATAAGAGTATGTGAATGCTAATCATAAATTGACCGTGGTCATAACATATCTCTAACATAACATAACATAGCTCACTAACATATCAATTGAAAATCTGAATGTTTTCTCTTCAATCTTGGTTCTATGCTATGCTAAATAAATCCGTTTGCTCGTTAGTAAGATGTTGAAAAGAATGGCTGAGTTCATCAATCGGATTCGGAATATTCTCTGTGCCTAAATAAAACGGCTTTGTTTGACAGCGTTCGCAATAAGTTCTCAATCAATAACAATAATAATATATAATAATAGCATTTATTTCTTTCCAAGAAATGCGTATACATTTACATTAGGAAAGAGTTAAATTAGGCACCACTGAAGAAATGAATTATTATTTTGGAGTTGCCATTCTGTGCGTACGTGGGTTGTGCGGCAGCTTATATTCATAATAATAGTAGCAAACTTTTCTAGATTTTTAAAACAAAAACTGTGTTCTAATATTACGAAAATATATAGTAGTTGAATTGAGTTTAACATATGTTTGAATACAAATTTATCAATCACACAAAGAGTAAGCATACGAAAAACTACAAACATAGGCATATATTATATTCTATGTCTATTAAATCAAACAATAGTTTTGAGGAGATTTTCAACATAAGTAAGTAACATGCAACAATTATTAAGTGTAATAGATATTTTTGTTTCCACATCGGCATGGAGACTAAATTCTAAAAATACTCCTCTTTGAATATAGCTGAAAGATAGCCTTTTTGAAACGGGCAAAGATAGGATTTATATGCATCCTAAATTCCAATGAGCCACAGCTGCAATACGGACCAGGGACTTAAATTTTCGAGTTCGTTCATCAGAGCGGGTTGTTGTGCTATCAAGTAATGGCATGTGCCTATTGGGGATGGCGTTTCAAGCATTGAAAAAAATTAGCCACTGAAGAGTAAAAATATGCTTGAAATAGCTCATTTCAAGTCCTCCCTATTCAACCCTCGTCAATGCTAATCGTAGTGTGGTCAGTTTATCACCACCCATCTTCGCTTCTGAGTATTTTCTTTCCGCCATCTCCCGCCATCTTCAATTATAAAAATAGACTTCGTTGTTGAGCAATCAAATGCAAATCACTATACTTTTTGGTGCAATAATTTAACTTTTTTGAAATGGTTATTATTCCATTAGAAACTGAGCGAAGTAAATCAATTTAATGGATGTAAATCAGGTAAATTTTAAATAAGTATGGACTCTCGTATCATTCAAATGAATATTAATTGATTTATCCTACACCATATTTGATTGTCTTCTTCTAAAACCCAAGTATCCTCTTAAAGCCTTTAAGTCTGTTAACATTGGTTAACTCCTTCATTTATAATGAATAAATTACTCTACCTTAAAGTTCTATTATTAAAAATTATGCACTTTTAAATCATGATCCTGGTATGATGCTACATGGTAAAATTAAACGGGCTTAACCGAAGAAGATAATAGAGGTCACTGCCTACGGAGTCTTTGACTATCTCTTGGAATGTTTCACTCTTTACAAAGTGGGTGACTATAAAGGCGAATCTTTCAAGATATGTGGGCATTTGCGCGATAAAAGGGTGCGATTTACATCAACATAGTGTCCAGAAGCCACTTCGATGGTTGGGAATGAGTTTCCCCCTCACATGCCCTTCATTACACGCTATGAACGTAGTAGGAACAATTCTATAGCTAATAAGGACTAAGACGATGCAATTTTCCACAGATAAAAATTTTTAGTCGACCCGGGTTTCGATGCATAGGAGCATATTGGTCGGGCTCCTGGCATCATGAAGACTGACCACACACCGTGGGACACTCCACAAAGAACCCTTTTGGTTTTACACCTAGTGTCTTCTGCTGTTGTGTACCCCACAAAAATTCCCCAGTAACCTGTGACAAAGTGTATTTTTCCAATGCTTGTCCCTTCCCCCTTCCCCCCACCCTCCCCCTCGACGCGCCGCGGGACATCACCTCAACGAACTTATGGTTTTTTCAAATTTCAAATGAAAACGATCTTCTTGAGTAAATAAAACTCCCTCCCCCCATGAAAAATTTTTCCCCTTCCCCACTCCCTCCCTCCACTTTCCTAACCTCCCTCACCCATCTTCTCTTGTATATATACCTTGATTTCCAAATTTATGTACCAGATGGTGATGCAGTGCATCGAAACCCGGGTCGATTAAAAATTTTTATCTGTGGAAAATTCATCGTCTTAGTCCTTATTATGTACATATTCCACAACATCTCGCCTGATTCCTCCCTTTTTGTAATTCTATTACTAATATGCATTATTAGTTTACGCACATCCCTTCATATAGTTAAACTTTTGATGAAACAAAATGGTCATAATATCAGCAGTGGTTAGCGCATCAGGAAAATAGCTTGATTTAGAGCTAAAGAATAGTAAACCACATGCCATACAACCTAATTATCCAGTCGTGATGACAGCTAATAGCATTTCTATTTTTCTGCGGGGTGCAAAGCTCTTCTTTTCAGATCTCTACTTTTAACTTTAATTTCTTCACTTTGTATAAGTTTTCTGATAAATCGTAATATATACTAAAAATGTTTTTGACATCGCCAAAAAGCAGATGAGGTTTAGCTTCAATGTTAGCCTACGGTATAGGTAATATTGATTCCCTGCCAAGTTTTACTAGGTTGGTGAAACTTATAAAGGAACCGTGAAGTAGGTATATTTTCATATCTTGTCGACCTTATCGGTAACGTTCAACTGGTGTGCCGATTCATATAAAATAAGAGTCTCATATCCAAAAATTACAAGATTGAGAGATGTGTGGCCAGTACTCGTCTCAATGGCCTGTTTTACTTTGAATGCCCTTATAGCCATCTTGTATGTTTGTACGCTATTGCTTCATCCATTGAACGGGAGTCGGGTAGGTTTTGTGGCCAGAAAACTGACGTACCATCCCGAGGGTCCGGGCTCGAATCTCGGCTTCTCTCATCAAATCATCTGATAATCCTTCCCTCGACAACATACTCACCTTTCCTCTGAGGCAAAAATGATTACAGGTGTCACTTTTCCCCCCAAATAGCCATTGAAATGCATAGTTCGTGCAACTATCGTGGAGTATAATTGCGAAATATTATATCAGAAGTTTACTACATGTTGTCCAAGTTTGCTCGTGGTTATTTCCGTCATATTATTGCATGAAACGAATACTAGACTGTGTTTCATATGTTTAATGTATTTCACCGATCACCATAGAAAAATGGGTACCTGCTGACAAGCCCTAGAAGCTTAGCAGGACCTTATTATGTCATTTGTTACAGACTTCGTAGTCAAAGGGGGAATTGGTTAAGGGAGTTTTCTCCAAGGTTGTAGCTCATTCGGCGGGGACACCCTAGTCAGTCATTCCTCTCGGCTGCAGGCTTTTTTCAATTTATAACTCTTTAAAAAAAAAAGCATGTTTATTTTTTCTTATTTATAATTAGTATTTTATTATTCTAATGATTGAGGATGTTAAAGTATTACTTTAACTTGTATATAATTTAAATTTTGTATGCGTAATGATTGAATCATTAAATAAAGTAAAAATATAGAAAAATAAATAATATATAGTGCATGTATTCGTAAAAATTCGTCTTCTTTGCGTTAATTCACGAACTTGAGGTGGCTTGCATGGTTACGTTTCTTCAACTCGCCGAAGATGAGAAATATGTAATACCGTCCCGGAGAGTGATACTCCCCTCAACCGGTACAATGGCTGTTACGTTAATTGATTTACCGGTGAGTGCATGTTTTCGTGAAAGGACACTTATGAACTAGAAAAATCACGAAAATAACATTATCACAAAGGTCGTTTAAATGATAAGCAATGGATAATTAAAATAACTATAGAAAATGAAGTTTATTTTTTTTTTCTCTTTTAAGGAGGTGCAGCTGTTGATTTACTTGTGCCTACATCTTTTTTTTAATATATAATTTTTATTGTTCATGTATTTTTTTATTTTATTTTTTTTAACTTTATCATTATCTATCATTATTTCGAGGAATAAATTCAGTATTGGGTGGCTTCTCTTGTATTATATGGGCACATATTTACGAAGTGGAGACGAGGATGCGACTGGGTGCAGGAAAACGTTTGATACAATGAGGGTTGGTGCACTCCCTAGTCAGTCCGAAGGCGTTAACGTTAGAGGTTGTGCGTATGTGGTGGTGTATTGGGGGGAGGAAAGTGTAATGGTACTTTGGAGTGGGGGGGGGGGTTGGTCGTGGGGGGTGGGTGGTAGTTTGCGGAACGCGAGGAGGATTTTGTGGGACGGGAGGATGTTTTTTGAGGGAAGCCGTGTTATAGGTGGTGTTCCCCGAAAGGCCACCCTGAGTGTTTGGCTTCGAACCAAATGGTGTCGGGCGGATGGGTTTGGGGTGAATGTGTGGGGTGGAGAGGGGGTGGTTTGAGGTGCAGCTAGCTAGCGAGCGAGAGGGGAGGAAGGGCGTGTGGCCACGGAGCCGTGAGCCAGAGTTTGGGAAGGGTGGGACACTTAAGCAAGGGTCGAGAAACATACATCTACACGGGGCTTTGTTCATGTGCTTTGGGATATAACGCGTAAGGAGTGTTGTCCCAGCTACGTGAGGGACAAGGGAATGGAAGGCTAGCGAGTCGTTGGAAACGGTCATCCACTTATATTTGCATCCTTTGAGCTTGATCGTTCCTAGTCCATAAAAAATATCGGATACGCACGTATCGGTCACGTCGAGATTTTTCGAATTCCGTCGTTTCCCATCTTAAAAACGCGTTGTTAGTATATCTACCCCGTGGATAACTTTTTATGTCTCTTATCCCTGTCCAACCCTAGATCAGGGCCTGCAGTAAATAGCATTTAATTAAATGAAAGATAATATTCCGGTTCTATTAAAAGCAGAGGAAACTTCATGTTGAATAGAACGATTATTAAATGACTGTGCTTGTTTAATTTATATCTATTGCGTCTAATTCGCTCAATAATGGTTCCTCATTTTTATGACGTCGTTGATCTCGTTTGTGTAGTTGATAGGAAATTGTAGGTGTCATCACATTGACGACCCCGTGAAGTACAGGAGAACTGTTAACTATATTTAAGTATAGTTTGCTTTAGTTCCAACTCAAAGCATGTTTGCTCTTTTTCTCAAATACTGCACTAATTTGTCTTGGAGAGTCTCCTCTTCTGAGAATAATTAAGTGACGAAGTAAATTTTTTTGATTTTGCAACTATAATTCCTCGTGGTTTATGACGATCACGTTTTAACCGTTAATACATTTTAAGTAAAAATGCGTTTTCCCATCGTTGGAATTTTTTTTAAACGCCTGCATTTGTGGGTGATTCGACCCATAAAGTGCATTTGAATGCATTGATCACAATGAAGACTGTTTATACCATTTGATCCCTACTTTTTGAGGGCATGAACTGTTAATAATTATCCCTCATGCATTGGCAAACCTGACCAAGTTCGGCAGCGCTTGGAACTAATCAACGAGTTCGTTAGCTTTGAGACGGAAATATAAAAAGAAATAACCCAGCAGCGGGCCAGCAGAAATGGATATTTTCTTTCGGGGATGGGAAGCGTTCTTCTTTAACTCTTTCATTCCGTCGCCATCCTAATTCGGTTGATTTAAGCGCCTAGATATTTTTTTTAATTGGTCCCGTGGCTTTCTAATTATGGATCCCCCATAATGGTGGGCATCGTTATTTTGACCGCCTCTTGACTTGAAAGAAGGAAGTAAGAGAAGGGGCTAGGTTCTTTTTATTTTATGTTTCACTCTTTTGGCGTTATTTATTTTTTACCGGAAAAAATGGAGTTGGGCGCGAACTTTATGATCACGACGATTTTTATATGGTTGATCATCCAGTTGGAACGAGAAGTCTTAAGCCGTTAATTGGAAAAAAGTCGCCTTTTTACCCTGCCTTAAGGTAAACTAAGATTGGCTTTCTCAAATGATTTGCGATCACTTGGAAGTTGGTGGGTAGTTTCTATAAGAGGTATCGCCCTTTGTTTTTAATTGCTTTTTGCAACGCTATAATGAAGTTTTTGTCGCTGGGGAAAGGACAGTCTGAGAGTTCTCTCGGAGCCAATTGCGTTGCAAAAGTAAGCTGAATAATATTCAGGTTTCTCGCATTAGCGGTTTTTTAAAACCAGTTGTTTTCTTTCCTTGATTGACTGTTCACTTCCTTAATTGTTGATCGCGATGGAGATATTAGGATATAGTGGGTTGACAGTTTTTATTCTCATGACGAATCGATGATTTCGCCGTTGCTCTAAGCGTTGCAAGACAAATTTCACCCCTTAGTCACACTGACGTGCTACCTATAAAATTTGTTTAAAATTAATATTTTTCTATGGCGCATGGATATTTGCCAAAGCCTTATGCAACTAAATAACATTGGAGTTTTCATAAATATTAAGGAAAGAATGGTTGTGAACAATGTTTTATCCTCATTGGCATCCCAAAATACGGTGACATCCATGTTTCGTATCTTATGGTATTCTATAATTTGCTTTTCATATATTTCTGCTAACATTATTATTGGTTATTTTTTACTGAACTCTGAGGACCCTCAGTCAATAAATGAACTCTCCAGGCTCTCAAGTCAGCATTTTTATGAAACAAACAATGCCTTTGATGAGCGTCATTAAGTATGGCCAGAGTAGACGGGCTCACAGAGTTGTAAATGCGAAAGCAAGTTTTGATGGGGAAATTATCATTCGCTCCACCAATTGAGCAAGCTAGGCCCCTCCCGAGAAAATGCGTCGAAACCAACCTCCTCCTGGGGCCATTTTAATTCCCTTAACGTCCCTAGCTTATCAGACCGAATTAGCTTTTGTTCTAAACTGTTTTATTTCCGTCTCGAGTCGATCCCCTACCTCGCTCGCGAGTCCAATACTCTGAGCATGAGCGCCTTGGAAAACCCACTTACCCATACTGTCCCTCCATTAAAGGTCAGAGCCTTTTAATTTATTCTTAGCCGTTGCAGTGGCAATCGTATTTTGAATTTCGAGTGAGGGGGGAGGAGTGAGAGAGGAAGATGGAATGATGGGGGAAGGGAGTAGATGTAGTGGGGGCTAGGGGAGTGAGGAGGTCTGAGAGCAGAAGATAGGGATGAGCTAATTGGTAAGCATCCTAGGGATGGGTTTTTGAGTAGGAGTGTCTGGGGTGTGAACGTTGTGTGCTTTGGTTATGGCTGGAGGGTGAGATGGGGGGGGGCGGGGGAGTCGCGGAGGAGGCAGTGTGGAGGTGGGCCTCGGGGGCAGCGCCATGGGATGGGGTGAAAGTAAGAAAGCCAACCTCGAACATCTCCCCGCCGCTGTGGGGGGAAACACGTGTTAATGAGAGCAAGTGTGCTCGGCCTGGCGTGCCGAAGGAAAAACAGAATATATATGGCCTCGGAGCGTGAGGGAGTGGACAGGTTATTACTATTGCGTTACTTATGACTCCGAAATAAGTGTGTTCACTCTTCCGTCAATGACTGGTTCCCTTTTTATTTACAATTTCATGTGTACGGTTCATTTGTTATTGAAGGTTTTCGAACAGTAATTGTATTAACTTTCTCCACATTCTATTAAGAACATGCTTGGAAGATGTATCAGCGGAGTTGAATGATATTGAATATTCTTTTCGTTGCATACTGCTTCAAATATACGGGAGATATGCGCGTAAAGTATGTTAAAGTATTAACTCCAACTAAATCGAATGCTAGCCAATTGTCAATACATGCCGTTTTTCCACTTTCATTTTCCTTTAATTTCCACGTTTCATTTTGTGTGTAGAAAATGTATTGGATTAAAGTCCCAATCATTGTAAGTAACATATAAACTAATTTCGGTTGGCCTTATAATACTTTCCAAAGTGCCGAATTCAGTATTAATTTATGGCAATTCATATGCTGATAGTTCTGGGACGAATCGACGGAACGTATTCTTAGCAAATCGTATTCCTGGAATGGCGTCGAATTTGTTTTACACTACATAGAGATATTAGTCAATTTCTCCTAAATTAACCCTTTTTCAAGTCACCTGAGGGCTAATGAATGGGCTTGGTCACAGTGCAAAGAGATGACAGGAGTTTGTGAGATTTTCGTTACGTTCTAGGTGGTCATTTCATGCTTAATCAAAGTACATGTTTAACTTCTTTCTTCGAAACATTCATTGTTGGATTTAAATACTGGGCTGTTGAATTTAATTGAAACTATTTTTTTCTTGACAGGTAATTTAAAACACATATGAATTAGTGAAAGTCCGTGATTTTAGTGCGCCATGAAAGGAAACAGGCTCATTTGTATCAGTCACTTGCGCAATTATCCATTGAAAATGGAGACCAATATATTGGCAGACGGAATTGCAAACTACTACATATTATAAAAATAAGAGAAAAGTAAATACGTTAAATTATTGGCTCAAATTCAAATCCACTGGTAAAAAATATCTCTTTGCGATGATTAAATAAAGGCAATTTGAAATAAAGTATTGCATAATTTCGTCGGCGTTCAGAAAAATACTTTACTTCACAAATGTAGTGTCACTGCCAGTGACTTGGAATCCGATTGGGAGAAAACGCATTCAGCGAGTAATAGCTATCATATGTCAATTATAATCAGTGCCTCGTTTTTATTAATCTTTAATCATATCCATTAAACTTTTGTTAATAGCAGTGGATATTAATATCCCGCAGGATGATTTATTTTTATTAATAAAGGTTTATGGGAGTAGTAAGACTGACATTTAGGGGATGCTTTTGAGGTCAGTTGCCAATAATTGTTAACCATAAGAAACTTTGATCGAAATCCATGAGCCCAGAGCACTTCCTCTGTCTTAAATAACATGATGCTGGTATGAGAAATAGAGGGGTAAAAATGTTGCAACTGAGTAATATAATTATTGAGCGTAATGATGTATTAACTTAAGAATATTTCAAGTGATTCTGGACGAAGACGTTGTAAGGTTATTAGGGTTGTCAACAAATTTGTTAGGGTTGTTGTGACTCAATACCTACAAAATTATTCAAGCAAAGAGGCCTGCATGGCTTTGAAAATGTCTGCGTTCTGTAAGTATTTGTTAATGGCTCAGTCAACTTCAATACTCAATGCCACAAGTTAGGTAACATAAATGTGCTGTGGCAACAAGGCTGCTAGATCAGAAACTCAAGGAACAGCTAATAGTTTGCTTGTTCGAATAGGTATGGTGTTTTCAGGTATTGAATTTTGTATGAATAAGCGTTGGAAATGATGTGACCTTAGCGGTAGGAGCTCCATAAAAGTTTAACTACCGCGGTTTCTAATTTTGGATCTCACTTTAAAATAACCCCGATACCATCGTTATTAGAAGTCGTCGCTGCAGACCACTCACTCGGTTAGAGGATATGCTTTCGGGTCTTCCGGAATACGCAGCGGCGCAGGACGAAGGACCAGAAGCGTCTTGAATGGAGAGGACTGCTTGGAGTGGGGAAATCAGTGGCTGGAGATTTTTAGTCGGGGTGCAGATAGGGGGAGGGAAAGGGGTGAAGTGTGGGGAGTGAGGAATGTGGGGCCGTCTGCGGATAACCTCCAATGGATTTGTTTATTTTCGGAAGGCCTTGCTTTAACCGCTTTACACCCTGCCTCGCACCCCCCTCCACTCACTTCTCCCCCGCCCCGCCCTTTCCCTCTCTCGTCATTTTCCTCACACCACACCTCTTTCTCCGCCATCAAGAATCCTCCTCTCTTCTCGTTTTCTTTCTCTCGTCAATTAATGGAGCCTCGGAATCGCGATTGGCGGAGTTCTTAGTGCATACTGAGTAGATGCTTAGGGTAGGGAAAGCCAAAGGGAAGTCCACATTGCTACCAAGTTGTTAGGCTAATGGTCAAGTCAGCCAGTTTGGTGACACACTGTCCTCCGCGCAGTGGTTTAGGGCTCAAATCCCGTCGTGACTTTGTGCTTGCCGTAGGATTAAGGATTTAAGTTAGACGGTGGTGTATGTTAAACGGAGTGATGTGACCTTAGCGTTTGGAGCATTTCAAACCCGAGTCTGCTAATACTAGGAACAACCCGTAACTTGTTATATAATTATTCCAACAGTGGTGGTAAAATTATATGTAAATATATTACCGATTACTTACGGTTTTAGTTTTCAGTTTCTTTGTTGAAATCTAGGAAATAATTTTACGGAACTCTTGTAATTTGTAATTTTCTTAGCTGACCTAGTGCTCGAATTAAACTCCTTAAACTTCTAATGAAACATTATATTGTTTTTATATCAGTAAGGACAGTCACTGGAAAAGTCCCTTAAAAAGATTGAGCATTCGTATTTTTTTGCGGATTAGTGATATGCTAATGCTTGAATAGAATCCATTCTGCTGAAAAACTTCATTAACGACACTTTTAAGTTGAATCTTAAGAATTTATAATTTTTTCTGACAAATTATTTTTAAATTACTGGTTAGGCAAGGCATAAACTATTTTTTTACATTTTATCATTCATTGTATATCATTAAATTTACACACATTTATGTTATCATTTAAGATGAATCTTCAGATATATGAAGCTGGTTCCATCAATTTCTTCAGCTATCGGTTTTTGGTGAGAATAGTTTTTATATATGTATAGGGTTTTATTTTTTTAGAGTTTTTAATGCATTTCGAGTTTATCTTCTTTTTTATGCATACTAGATCGTTATTCATCCGCAAAACTGAGGAATTTTGTAATTACGTTTGTGTTTACGTTATATCATGTAATTTAACGCGGTGTTTGGTTGATCATTAATTTTGTAATTCCTTTGCCTAAAGTTAAAGGTAGTGTTATTAAAAAAGTAGAGAATACAATTTATTCGTCAATAACTATCGTTTGTTTAATGTAAATTAAAAATATTATCAAGGAACCTTTCACTCACTGAAGCATTCTTTACGGTAATAACAGCGCCGCCAGTTTCTCCACTGTGGGGGAGCTGGAAAGGTCCTTGGGGTCAGAATTCTGGCGTCAAGTAACTAATTGGAATATCCTTCAAAAACCTTGTGAGGATAAAATTCTGTGTCAAGTAAATGCTACTTTCTGCTTCTCAATCATTTAATGCAAAATTATGGTCGTTTCCATTACTTTGTGATCCAATTAGTTTGTCAGTTCTGGAATGGTAATCCTGTTTTTCCTCTGTGCGATTTCATTGAAAATAATTAGCATTGTATTATGTGGCTTCGAATTCTCACGTGTTGTTAGGTTCGATGGAGCAATAGTTTGATATAAATAATAATCTACCCAAATTATTATAACCAGTTTTGGTGTCGGAATGATAGGACATCTCTTGATGAAATTTCGTTGATGAGAGTCATTGTAGAGAGAAATTTGGAGTGTAAAAAGGATTAGTATATATTTTTCGTTGATTTAGACAAAACTGCTCAACGGAGGGATTGAGAATGAGCTGATGAAAGTATCAGTGAGCGTAAGTGTGGATTGGAAAGATTGAATATTCATTCAAAACAGGTATGCCTATGGCTCAGATGGCACAAGAGGAGATAGATGATGAAGAATCAGTGCTAAAAATTGTGGTTACATTCATAACCTATCGCTGAACATGTGTAGAGACTGTCCGACTGTACTTGATATCTTTTCTTGAGATACAGGAATTGTGCTTATAGATGACAAAAGAAATATATATTGTGCTTTTTTTCGGAATAATGTTTTGTGATTCAAATGTTAGAGCTGAAAATATGAGAATGTTGTCCTTTTCAGCGCATAAGATCAACCATCGGAATGTGGCAACCATGGCCATTCCTTTCAAACGTCAATGCCTTTCTAATGTCTATTCGACATTTGGCGTATTTAAAATATCTAGCATTCATATTTTTGCGGGAGAGTGACCAATCGATTGAACTCCAGTGACAGACGAATCGACTCTGAGAGGTCGAGGCGGTTGTGAAAAAGTGAGTACACTATTTGCTGGCTTAATGGACAGATTTGGCAAGCGAGTACGTGCATGTGGTAGCTCTCACGACAAGTGCGACGCTAAATCAAGACCCTGGGGCTCGTTAATTTATTCGCGAGAGACAAATTTATTAATGAGCGGTAAACCAGGTTCGACGCCGGCGACTATGGTTGAACACGACTACCGCGACTCCCCACGTTGTATCGCGGTACGCATTCGCTCCACCGCCCGTGCGTGCTAAGTTTACCCTCTACTTAATGTGACATCCGCGTCGTACACATGTTTAAATTTCGCACTTAAGGGACAGCAATCCCTCCCTCCTCCTCCCCTCTGCTGCCACAGAATCCTCTCTCCCGAGAGTAATACCCCTCCCACACCCCTCCCCCCATGCGCTTATGGCGTGCACTCCGCTGTCGTAAAATCTTCTCTCTCATCCAACTTCCTCCGTCTCCGTACAGGCCAACCACACGCGCATCAACCTCCAGAACCTCCCACCCACGCTTTTTTTTTTACACCACGGAACATTTCTCATACACTCGCTCTCCTCCTCCCCCCAATACCCTCCTCCCCATCGCCCCCCGAAACCCATGCCATGCCATACGTCCCACCCGTGCCACATGCTCCGAGATTGTAAACTCATCCCGGAGATGAGTAGTCCTTCTACTTCCTCCCCCCCCCCCCTCTCAACCCCATCCTCAAACTCTCTTTCTCTCTCTCCCCTCCACGCTCATATTCTTACGCTCCGCCTGTCATATCTATTTCTGCTCTATTTGCGGGGCAAGTTTATTTTTCATTTTATTTTCTTTTTTTTCGCAGTGGGATTAATTTTTTTCATCCCCATCTTTCCCGGTGGGTGGTCGGGAGAATGAGATGAGTTAAATGGGGGACTATATACATATTTTTTATTTTTATTCCCGATGTTTCTTATTTTATTTCTTCGTTTTTTTGTATTTTCTGGAGGAAGTCGTTCTTTTGGGTTCGTTGTTAGTTTCAAAATCCTTTGAAGTGGGAAATATTTATTCGAAAGTGAAATATCGATCCTGATTGTCTGCGAAATAACCGTCAATGGATTAATTTTTTATCATATGTTTTGCTTTAATATTTATTTTTTATTTAATATATAAATAACTTCCTAATTTGTAACAGTACGTCATATTTTTGCTCAACGGTGGTATAACATTCAGTAAGTTTACTTGGTACTTCGTCGTAGTTGAGCTAAATATTTCCAGTCGATCTTATTTTATATGAAAGAGAACTTTTCAGATAGCAGACTGGAGGTAGAGAACTATAGATGTCCCACAAGACGTAACCTAGGATTTTAATTTATTATGAATATTTGTACCCCAATATATATCTACATATTTTACGTGCTCATGGATGGAAAGGTTTCGGGAGGGAATGGATAACTTTTTGTTTTAATTATACTGGTGCAATTATAAAATGTGTCCTTTTTTTAAAATATATTCTTCTCATTCATCCCAAGTTAAAGCTTTGAAGCTTTAACAATAACCTTTTAGCAACCGTTGTGCATTGGACAGATGATTTTCAGTTGTATGTTTGTTTTGATTTTCATTTCATATTAACTTTCCTCACCTTATAAGTATATTGAGTTATAGTAGTGTTTAATATGTTACCAATTTATGTTTCAATCACTTTCTGATATAATTAAGTAAAAACAAAATATTTTGGTTAAATCTGTTCCAGTTTTTTCTGCTTGAAACTAATGATTTTTTGAGAACAGGAAAAGAGAAAAATTTCCTCTGCATTGTACCGCTTTTATTTCTTTAACCCACCAAATGCTGTTTTATGCTTGTAATTATTTAGCAGCGTGTATATTTACAGCTAGCTGCCTTTTCTGTCGCCCAGAAATAATTTCTCCAAAATTAATCCTTCTCTCTCATGAATATCAAATTAAGCGATTTTCTCGTAAAAGAAAAGCTTTCTCTCTTTCGCTGTTGCTGTGCGCGCCGCTAATCTTCGCCGTCGCTAAGCGTGCCACGTTTAGAGGATCTGGGCGTTCAAACAAGACGGTCACGAATATGAGTCTGCGAAGTCAAGATTGTATCGTCACCAATCCACGTCGCGGTAGCGTTGCAATTAAGTTCACAGCCTATGTCTCTCTTGGCTTTTGTTTTTCCTGATAAAATGGAGATTGCTAGTTATCTTGCTTCTTTAAATATGGTGGAAAAACCAAAAATGTTAAAATTTTTCATCAGATATCTCTTGTTAACCTGTGAAGATCATCTTTCTTAAAAAGGGACAAGTATTTATGTTTTAATTTTGAGAGCGTGTGCCGGCCCCCGGAAATAGCTACATGGATACAAATAAGAGTGAAATACTTTTGTATTAAGCTTGGTATCCAAATGAAAATTAGAAATGTCATAAAAATGAAGGCTCAAAAGTGCATGCTCCTAGGCCCTTGTTTAGTCGAATAAAACAAAATAAAAAATTTAATTTGGAGTATTTGGGTGATAGTGTTCGCAATATGCCTTTGACGATTTATTATTATTTTAGCATCACTGTCCTAACGTCATATTTTTATTAATTTTAACTTAATTTCTTGCTCTCTTCATGTACTCATAAAATACCTTTGCCTATCCTTGTACTCCCTCTTTCACGCTTGCTATATTCTTTTCTTTAAATATGTAATTCATAATCTGATATCGTTTTCCATCTCTTATTTATTTCATTCACCTATTTTATCTCTGGATTCCCTTCAATCTTTCTTTACTTATAATGCTCTAAACCTTATTTTGCTTACAATATTAACTCTTCCTCGCTTGATTTCGTTTAAGTTCTGACTGATTCGAAGTTGTTTTGAAATCTTAGTCTATGTTCTCCAATTTAGTTTGAGGAACTAAGTGGATTCAATTCCTGTTATCACTGTAATTATGGAGTAGTAGAAATGAACATTTATTAAGTAATTTATCAGTAGCATTGCCTACTTAATAACAGCATTGTGACATCTTATGCTTGAGGGTCCATCTGGTTCTCGGTCTTTCAAACCTGGGACATTATTACTAACCCTGACATTATTACGCATTCATCTTTCCTACTCCCTCTTTACTTTTACTTTTGATTTTTAATTATTTATTGTCCATCCACCTTTAAGCCAGTGGTTAGGTCTCCCTGTGTTTAAAGTACTTTGGATCACCCTCCATCTATCATCCTCCTGCGTTTCTAATTCCAATACATTTCCAAATTAAAGAAAATATTATTTGTAACTAATTGATGATTATGTCTTTTACGAGTAAAATTCACAATATAAACGATGTTACTCTCGGAGTGCATAGAAAACCAATGTCCATCTGGGATATTAATTTTCCAAAAGAATGTGACTGATATGACGACATATTTCTTTTAATGTCCTTGTGCACAGGAAATTCAATTTCAACATGTGTTCTGGAAATCTCTGCAGCCTGTTTTTTTTTAGTAGGTTCACTCTTCGTATTCCACATAGCATCCATTTGAAGGAAGTTCGATAAAGCGTAACTTTTGACGTGAAAATTTGAATGAATCCATATCCTTGGGCATGATTGTGCTTCTTTTATAAGGAAGAACCGAAACATATACAAAATATGTGTCAGGCAGTCATCGTTATTTCTAGACGAAATTGAAGCTAAAAATGTATGTTAAGTGTTGGAATGGGAGACTTCATGGCCCCAGAAAATCGAGTCTAACCCTGACTTTAAAGAAGATTCATATTTAACAGTATATTTTTGATGATTTTTCTGTTTATTATTGGAATGGTACGCACGCGGCCGGTAGGCCTCAACAAGCAGATATGTTATAATGTTCAGTTAGTAAGGTCGTGTGGTATCTTTGTGAATATTGCGTCTGGTTTTTAATACGCAGCCCAGCGTTTTAATCCGGATGAGAATATTTAGTACCAAAGCGATGTTATTTTCTGGGTAATAACACTCAATAGGAAATCGGTATTGGCGAAAGAAAAGTAGTGACGCGCCCTAACTTAAAGATTATCGCGCCAAAGGTTGTGAAATGAACAATTTCTTCTCCTGTGGAACGGGCTCACAAGGTGACGATTGCGATCGGTGCATATGATGTAATTTTTCAATTCCGCATCCGACGAAACTTCGTCGCATTGAGATAAAACTGAAGTGCTTAGAAATAATCGCCCTGGACCGCGAATCGAACTACGGACCTTTGACATGCCAGGTCAATTCGCAGACTATTTCGCTACCCAGGCTCCCTAATTCCCGTGGCAATTTAGGAGGATACAAGGGAATTGGATGACTGGGGAGTGTTAATTTAGGAGGATACAAGGGAACTGGATAATTTTGATTCCCGGTCCAGGCCGATTTTTTTCTCGTTGCAATTTAGACGTATTCCATCGCTGTATTTGCGGCAGTCATGAATATCTTCATATAGAGCTTAAGGTTCGAGCAAAATGCCTCAGTCTATATTAGCCCGATTATTTTCCACTTTTCTTTTAAGTGTCGATGTTTGTCGCGAACTAGCTTAAAGTCGCAGAAATGAATAAGCTGTCGTAGATGAATATGGCTTTGAAGGGAATGGGAAGAATTTAGAGATCAAAGAACCGTTAACGCGTAACAGTGTGTCTACATATTGACGCGAGCATCTGCTCGTGATATACATCTCCTTCTTCAGTTGGAATGCGAAAGAGTAAGTGGCAGGGAGTGAGTTGACATTATCGACTCCCTCCTCCGCCAGCCACGAGTGAATTTCCTGGGTAAGCCACTGATCAAGAATGTCCAGTCGAGGGGAGAGCGGGGGTCGGTAGCGCCACCACCGCTGGAAACGGGAAATTATGGAGGGCAACGGGGGTAGAGCCGTGGAAGGTAGATGAGGTGAAGGAGGAAGGAAGGGGTCGCTTGATGATGGCCGGCGAGGTAGACGAAGTCAGCGGTCTCTCTCGCTCTTTCTCGGCATAAAAAGAGCGACGGGAACAAAAGTGAATCACGCTCCGTCGCGCTAAGGACTGACTTTGAGTTTTTACGGCGAAGATCGAGCGAGTTTCTCGGAACAAAAGAGGATCGGAGGTGGGGGAAGCCCCCTGCAAGTGATAGGGAGAGAGGGAACGCACGGAGAACTACTCCTTGGCAGTCCGCTCTCGTGTAATAAGAGTGACGGAATGTCGAGGTGGAGTTGACGATTCCAGGAAAGGGGATGTTCCTTGAGTGAAAGACGAGAGGAGACAAGAGAATATGCGGAAGGATGGTTAAGGGGAGGGACAAACACATCCACGGACACCGAGTGCCCTCACACGGGGACACCGAGACTCCGCTCGTTCGTCGAACCCCCCCACCTCCCTCTCCCTCTGCTCTCCCCCCGTGTCCACCCCCCTCCTTTGTTGATGAATAACAGGATCAATGCCGCAAAGTTGCGAACCTTGAAGGTTCGATTACCCGCAATTGACCGTTTCAGTCGAGTTCCATAACCTTTATCTCGCACCGATATGTTTTCGTTCAGGCATCCGGTACAAATGATCGCAGTTTTAGCTTTACACCTCGACGACACCGTTCAATTTTTTGTTGTTTTTTCCGGTATCGTTTTTGTTGCGACTGTTCCCTGATCATGATATGGTATCATACTTGCCATGTTCATCTTCTCAATAGCCCCTCTCTCGCTTATTTTTGCTCTACGCATGCTGGAAGGCAACTCACGAAAAAGTGCTTATTTCGAATAAATAGTAGAAAAATGCCCTAATCTAATTTTGTCTTTACATGCAATTAGAAAATTGTATTGTCTGCGGCCTTAGAAATATTTCTTTGATGGACAAAGTGCGAAGGAGGGTGGGTCGATGAAACCGTAGATGGAACGTGGGATGGATAAGTAGGTATGCCCTTAGAAGAGAGAACAAAATGTTTTTTGTATCTAATCTAAATTAGTGCTGGTAGCATGACAGGAGATGAGCAATTTAACAAGTGCGACAATTCATCGCTGATAAAACTGAAGGCGTCGGTGATGACACAGTGTTTGGTTTGCGCAAATGGTTCATATCAAAAGGCAAAAATAATAATAGTGTAATGAGGTAGAAGAATAAAGCAAAGAGCGAAATGTTAATGACTTCAGACTACGTTAGCTTGAATTTTTTATTATCGTTCCATTTCTGTGACTTTGCAGTCGTTGACTACACCTTCGGTCACCAACTTAACTGTCATTCAAATGTTGGTTTTAGAGTGAATCATATATCAAGTTTCTTTATTCCACAATGATAAATTTCGTTTTATACCCCTGGAAAATTTCGACGAAGCCAAGCCTGGCGTTATTTATTTCAGATAATTACCATATGAAAATTGAAATTGGGTTCGGATGAAATTTCAGGAAGACCCTACTAAATTATTAGCGCTGAAAAATCTAACTTTTATTCTACCATTTATTCCTAATTTCTCCCATTTGAATCGTTTGTGCAACGCAAGGCGTCGAGACAGCCGTTATGTCCTCTCCGCGACCGAACAGTAGCCGATTTCCAGGATAACGAAACTTGGGGCGATCCTGCGGTACAAGGGCATGGTGTTTTGAGGAGGAGGAGATGCATTGAAGAGGGTTTAACGGAGAAACGTGAGGAAAGTGAGGGAGGTCTTCAAGTTCCCTCTTAATTTTTTTTCTTCTTTTAAGGTGCTGGAGAAGGGGGATGAGACGTCTTGGATGAGATGGGGGAGGGTATAGCAGTGTGGAACAGAAAGTCCCGGGGGCGCGGAACAGAACACTGGACGGAGGCAGGGGGGAGGGTTTTGGGAGGGGATCTGTGCGTGTAGAGACTGGAGTAAGGGCTTAAACTGGGGACGTTGTGGAGAGGAGAAGTGGGGTAGAAGAAGGCGAGACAAGCGTCTCTCCATCGAGTTCTCACACCTAGTGTGTTGGGACCGTGTCCCCCTCACATGATGACGGCCGGTGAGATGTGTTTGTGAGAAGAGGGAGACAGGAGGATGAAGCGAAGGAGGTAGCCCTGGCAGGGTAGGAGAAGAAGAAGAAGAAGGTGACTCTTTTTTTTGTTTAGGTATTGGGGAGGACGGGAGGTGAAGAACAGGACTGGAAGTGGGGTAATGGTTTGTTAGTTGGGTGGTGGCGATAGAATTCGAGTATGTATGTGTGAGTGTGTGTGCCAAGGAAGCTCGGATGGACCGTGGTGGTGTGGAGAAAGGGGTGAGGAGGACCAGGAAGGAGGATGGTTACGTCCTTTTTTTCTTCAGACTAAGCGGGCAGAGGGAGAGAGGAGAGGTCGCTCTCGTACCAGACTGGTAAGGGAAGGACAGAGGGACGGCAGGGGTGGTGGGGACGGGTCCTACTGCGTCTGAACGAGGCAAAAAAAATACGAGCATCCTCGCATTGAGGTTAAGAGAAGGTTCGCTTTCGCCTTTTTGTTTTTATCGACTCCCCTGGCTCTGAACCTTTCGTCCCAAACCTCTCCTCTCTCCTCTTCTTCCCTTATGTCACACTCACGCACAGGGACAAACACACCTTCCCCTGCTCCATTCCCTCGTCCGTATTCCTTTCTCATCTCCTCTGCAAACACGCTCACTTAAACCCCTCCGGCTCACTTTTGAAATCATTTTGTTAACTGCACTCGTGATCTTCTTCAAACCCTTCTACACAGTACGACGGAACGGTCCTGCCCGTCGTCCCCTCTCCAATGCTGGCCGCATAATTGACGGGAGGAAACTCCTAGTTGCCCTGGCGTTCTTCCCATACCTCTTTTAATGAAGTGCCATATTTCCCAATGCTTGAAGAACGAGGGTAGACGATAGAGGTGGTGTGGTGGCTGTAGTGCCAACTTCCTATCCTGCGGGCCCTGGTTCGAATCCCGGCTGTGGAAGAGATATTTTTAAAGGTTTACGTTGTTTACTATGGTGATTTCTAGAGAGCACTTTAAGTGTAGCATTCCGTGCATCAGATGGTACGTAAAGTTGTGATCTCCTGCTCATCTATTATTGATAGATGGTTAATGCTGACGCCGGGTTTTTCTCGTCTTATCCTCAGCTTGCCTACTGATGCTACGTTAATCAACCCCAATCCTGCTCTTATCGGAATAAATGATATTAGTATTCGTTCGTCTCCCTTAATTACCGCAACTTTTGTCGATTGAGCTCTGTTTTTCATTGAGAATGCATTTTTTGTTGATGCTAGCAAAGGTAAAGTAAAACTTAGATTTGAAGTGAACTGCAAGATATAATTTCCACATACTTTATAGTTCCCAGAATATAGGCTACGGCAATCTACAAGATGAAATTCTGCATTGATTCCTCCGTAATTTCGGGAGCCATGCAGTACCCTGGTAAACATCTAAATTCCTGAACTTTATTTCGCTTAACATTGCTCCAATCCCCTAGGGGAAATACCTCAAAACTGGAAAGTGTGGTACTTAAATATACGTATACATATTGGCTGATTTTATGGAAATTTCTCATTTCACATGGAAGAATACATTCCAGGATGCCTTTTACCTGCATCATATACGAAGACGCAGACGTTCCGCAATACATGGCATCACTTACTATTGGTGGATAGTTGATATTACTAGGTTCTGTGAATCTACAATACAAGTAATTTGACCGTCACGAGAAAAGCATTCAGGTGGACTACAATTCAAAAATAGGGCACATTAAAAAGAAAACATTTCATACTCTATAGAATTTTTGCGGTTTTGAAATATGCCGTGTTGAAGCATCTCTTAATGTATTTTGGCGATTTGCTACAGGATTCACTTTAGACTGGTTCGTTGTTGACTGGAGAGATCTTCAATTTAAACGTCAGTCATGTTGTTTTTCCTAGTAAGGAGAGTTGTTAAGTAAATCATTGATGAGTCCCTCTTACAGAAGGTTCTTGTAGATTTTTAGTGATATCAGACATCAGGTTTGGAGTCTAAGCTCGATATTTATGTCAGTTTTCTGATGATTTAAGTAGTTCGAAATTCACTCCATACCCAACTTGAATTCTGAGTTCAGTGTTCAAGAGTGAAATCCATGAGTCGTTTTCAAGATTCTCAATCGTAATGGTGATTACTCAATTGCTCTATAGTAAAGTAATATATTTAGTTACTCGACACTCATATTTACGTTCAAATGGTCGACTCGGAGGGATCTGACTCGAAAATTACGGAAACTCATGTATTGTTCGCGCAAAAATGCTTGGAGTAAAATATTTACTTTATCAATTTGTGACATATGCTCTCATAGGAGACAAATATGCTCACACCCATTCCCCGTTAAAAGAGTAAAATACTTGGCTGAAATTCTCGTTTATTGTTTTCGGTTTTCAGAAAGGTCTCTACAGTTTTGAGTAATATCGTATCATTTGATCAGATGCCACTAACCTTTCTCTGGGAATTTAGCAGCTTGTTTCCTTCCGCGAGATCATGTCAATATCCCTTTGATTGTAGCTGAAAATCACAAGATCGTCGGTGTGAAGTTCAGCTACTGAGCGAAACGTCCTAGTTTCAAATTTTTGTGATGAATTTGATAAACAGCTGTTTTTTCTAAGTTATAAATAATTTTTTCTCCACAACCGCAGGGGTTGGAGAAGCAGAATCCACTCTGGTCCTTCTTAGAAGTGACATTCACGAGTGTAATAAATTAAATTTTAACTCACATAGCAGAGTTTTACTTCAGTTGTATTATTGAAAATTGTTTAATGTCGTTGTTTTTCCTTTCAAGTTACACCTCGCCCCATGTTTGTTACCCCAGGCGTGAAGACCGTATGCTCCTCTGATTTTTTTCTTTCGCATCTTCGATCATCGTGTCGCTGAAGCAAATGACGTCTCTGCTGGTCAGTATCTGGCCGAATCAGAACGCGAAGGAGCAAGAGTCTCCCTGGCATGTGACAAACGGACGGTGGTGCTTAAATCCTTTTGATGGTCCACCGGGTGGGCAAAACGACTCTTCTCGTCTAGTTTATTTTTGTCGTCATGCCTACCTTGGTCCTCAATTTCTTCCGACCGCTTCCCATGACGGTGTACGAGCCGAATTCTTGCGGGCATCTTTCCTACCGACGCTTTAGTCTTTTGACGCTACTACAGGGAGAGAAGAAAAGAGAGAAATTAAATTGGATGCGACAACGGGAAAACTTCTTTTAAGACGGGAAGACTTTTTTTAAGAAGAAAAAAAGAAGAGCACTGGCGGGTGGAAATAAAAGAACATTTTAGCGAGTAGCGAAGGCATTCTGGTTCCTCCTCAATTGTGAGCCGTGAAAGATGATAACACCCATGGCACATGGCTTCACCTAAGTGTGAACGGGATTGGTTTTAGAATGGCGAATGTGTGAGGGGGAAACAAGGTGGGTGGAAGAGAGGGAAGCAAGAAGGAAAGAGTGAAATCCTGACGCTGCATTATGGAATAAGGGCACAGAGGAACGGCTGCTGAAAGCACTGGAGTTAGAATCCTCTCCACCGTCATCGGAGTTAGCCCTGATGTTGCCACTTAGAGAAAACATTGACATGTAAATTACCCCGTCCCTATTTTAGGCTTATAAAATTTTCCCGAGTTGAATCGTTAATTGAAACATAATCCTTAGATGAACTTCGTCTTGAAAGACCACCGCGAAAATCTTCGTTCTTACACAATCCTTAGAGTTATATATTCTTACAAAATATTTTCCATTTCACATAGTTATATATTTCACGTCCTTATCAAGTGAAATACAAATAGACATTTTGCCACCTGCAAATGCTCCTTGTGATTAGTTAGACGACGTGAATTAATAATGCTTCAAATCGACGTATGTCATTTTCTTTTCACGGCCAAAACCTAAAAGAACTCCGTCTGGTAAAATTTTAAAGTTCAATTCGATGGTTTCTGCTTTTAATTACAACATGGTACAAGAGTGTACTTGTCAAATGTAGTCACCTATATCATCCTTGAACCTAGTGAGTTGTAGAAGAAAATGTTATATCACCATCTATATTTTGCCGTCTTCCTCTGACTTACTCATTGCGGGGTTCGATAGATTACTAACTTTCCATTCCAAGGGGATCGGGTTGGATCCCGGCTGTGGTGGAGATTTATCAATTAAACCCTAATCCCACCTAATAGGGTGCTTTTTGGAGTGCATTTAAATTTCTATACTCCTTCAGTCGGTTGGGATATCGAACTTTGGTTTCCTTAGCGTCTTTCGTTAAAAGTACTCTAATGCCGACGCCAAGTTTCTCTCCCTTCCTCCATTCCTAAAATAATCCTCTCCTTGCCGCGATGTAAGAAGAATTATTTTCAATTCTCCTAAGGTAAATGTTAAATGCTATTAACATTATTTCAGGTAAATTCTAAAGAGTTCTTCTTTCATCATGCATAAGTTCCTCCACAACAAACCGGTGACAACATATTATTTCCATTGCCAACTTACCCACCTCTCCCCTAATGTCGCAAAATGACCTCAGCAGCTCTGTCTCCTCCCCAAATAATCGATCAATCAACTTTCTCATTACACTCATCATAAATTATACTATATATTAGAATATGTGGTAATATTCCTCGAACTAGCTTCGTTTTCTCTGACGATTGATCATTCCACATGATTTCCTGAGTACCGTGCCGCTTGGATTATCATCTTAATGTCGGCGGCCTTTCTTCTTTCCTGTACCGACGTCCACATCTCTCATCAGCGCAGATTCTCGCCACTGTTCCTCGCAGGCTGGCCGTCTCCCTCAAGTCCCTCGGCCGGCAACGACCAGACCTTCTTCCTCATCAAGGCTCCGCGCCCTCTCCGATGTGCTTAACCTCTGCCCACACCCCGGCACCTCTCACCTCCCAACGTCGATTCCCATACACCATGCTCTCCCTCTGCCCTCAGCCCCCATCACCACGGCAACATCCCTCTCTCTCTCTCGAGGAGTTGTGTTCGCCACCTTTCCTTCTCTCGCCACGCATATTTTATTCGGGGTCCCTTCTCTTGCCTGAATTATCTCTCCCAAGTCTCTCGTGCGTCCCTCATCCCACACTCCTATACATCCCCCCAAACTCCTCCTCCTACCAGTAGAGACGCCGTGTCCACCCCATCTCGCCCTTCGCAGAGAGACCATATTCTCTCCGGTAGTGTTCCTTTGGCGGCCCTCTCCTCTCTCTTGGACACGAGTTAATGGACGACCGATAGGCATTCTTATTCTTTTTACCGCTCCCTTCCTACCCCTCCTCCTCCTCCTCTCTGTCACCCCTTCCCCCTCACCCATCCCACCTATGTCTGCGTGTTGGGGTCGGGGAAATATACTTTGAAGCGTGTGTGCGTGAGGGTATAACTCCGCGTGCAAAATAAAACTCCGGAAACGGCGAGTTATTCTTCTTATGTCTCCGCTCGCGGGGGATTATATCCTTCAAATTCTCTCTTCGTTTCCGTTTCTATTACTCATTTGTGTCATCTGGTATGACCTCCGTCGACTGTTCGAGAATGGTGCCCTCTTTGGCGTGCATTCATCCATTTTAGTTTCCATTTTGTTCTTTCGTGATGAAGAAATGAGTTAGAAATTGTCAATAGAATACATCTACTGAGACCGGAAATCGAGACCAGGCTTCCGGGTGTTTGAGTAAACTTCCATTCCACGCAGTCTCCCTGATTTCCATTTAGATTTTTTCAGGGCTTCAGGGAAGTAAATTTCCTTTTCTCCTCTTGAAATGCAAAAAAACACCTACGTAAGCACGGGTCAGTGGTGGCCAGTGAATTGACTCAGTAAGGCTGATGCTCATGGTTCGTCTCTCGGTCCGGGAGTATTTTTTTCTTTCGGCCATTGATACGTTTTCATGATAGGTACTGGAAGATAATGTTCGGCAGAAAATACTGCCTCATGCAAAAATTGGTATTGCAGTGTTATGTTCGAAGAGATGTGTATGAACAGGAGTGCCAAACAACTCCTTTAAGCTTATAAAAATCGATATTTTGCCTGTAGCAAGAAACCTGTTAAGTTATATTTGGAAAAAATTGCGTGACTTAAAATTCTAATTAATAATTTGATATTTGATCTAAGATATTTGAACTCGGTAATGGAATTTTTGTCTTAACTTACTGATAAATTAATCGAGGGCCCAACTCCCAAGTGGAATATGCTTTTCCAGCGAGATTGTATTGATCCTGAGTAGGGAAAGTGTGGAATTGTAACTTGAAAGTAGAAACTGCAGATATGTTTTTTTCAACGGAGGAATTAGGGTCTGAGGTTCATTCAACTCACTTCTTAACGTACAGAAATCATATTTAACCATGCATCCCCTAAGTACACTGTCTGGATTAACATTTTTCTTACCTTAGTAGTCCGAAATTTTTCAGAAATCCACTGATCATTTGATAACCTAGGAAATAAAGTATGTACTTGAGATTTTCTGGACATTTAGGCTCACTTGCCATCCTCATTTTGACAGTGGGGACATATTTTCTTATATATCATAGGGCTCAGTATTTAACCGGGGGCCGGGATCTAATCAAGTGTTTGAGAGCGTGTTTTGGGTTGCTCAAACTATGTGATTATCTAGGTACTATCATAGAGTAAGTATACACTTACTCTATGGTACTATTCATTCTGGTTAACCATAGAGAGCTTACTGCTGGCCACAGTTATCTGGCCAATTACCCGGCTAGTTATTTGGAGGAAGAAACCTGAAAGTAGAGTCGTTTACGCTGTCGAGGACAGCAGAGTATGTTTTCAAGGAAAGGATTATCTGAGTATTAAAGGAAGAGTTTAGAGAAACCTGTCGTCGGCATTAGCCTACTGTTAACAAAATGCGTCCACATGGCACCCAAGTATAACTCGGTACCTAATCCGATGAAAATTCCCACATTGCCGATATTTGAGCTCGAACCCTACGAATAAGATCCCAGTTCCTTAGCCATCACACCTACCCGATTGCCCCCACATACCTACTCCTGAAGAAGATGATTGCTCTTGTTATGCCTCTTCTCGGATACGCCAAGAGTAAATACTATCCAGCTTGAAAAAAATGCTCCATTGAATGTGCAAAGTAGAAAGGAACGCCGCACGTATCCCTTTCTTACAGAAAGTGGAATGCGACGAATTGAGGGACTGAAATGTGATTTAGAGATTCAGAAGGTGCACGCGTGACTAAATTCGCTGGGAAAATTCAGATCACACTTATTTCTGGTTGACTGGTAGAATATTTATCTCTCCTAAAACTAAATATTCAGATCAGATATAAGGGAAACCATAGGGTGGCTACACAGGCGGATAGTACATAAAACGTTATGTATGTATGCTTAAAAAAGTTTAAAAAAATATCTCTGTTAATAAATTCGTTTGTTTTTTTATTGGCCGAAGTAAGTCATTCACTGTCTACCTCTTTATGAATAAATTAGTTTTTATTTCATTCTCAGAACTAAGTTTGCCTACTAGTAGCCTTTCCTTCTCCTTCACTTCAACTGTATAGATATATGAATGGTGTTATCTCGGGGCAGATGTTGTGGAACTTGTCATCATGAGTGATAGAATTCTTGCAGTTTTCCACTTCAAAAAAATCAGTTTTTACTGGTAACATTAAAAACTGATTTAAAAAAAGTGAAGAACTATAAGAATTATTTTATTCATGTATAGATATACTTGGGTACCGTTTAAACTTCGTTTACCGTTGCCTCAATGCCGTTGACCGTCACTTTCGCAGAGTAAATACCACTGGAGAGGCGGGCTATCGCCACTCCATTCGTGTCTGCAATTCGTGATCCCGTCCCAGACACCATAAGGATTGACATGGACGGGCAGATAAGTATAGAAGCTCTCTTTGTTTTGCACACCATTGAACACAGAAGCATTAACAGAACGAATATTCCTCCAAAATATGTCATTTTTTCAGTCACTCACTTTCCCTATCCTTTTTTATTTTCCTCTTCCTTTTTCTTGGTTGTTACTCTTAGTATACCCTGGTACCATATCTTACTATTTATTGGAAGAATTTCAGCATTATTTTCACCAAAGTTGACATATTTCTGCAGAAACGATCACAAGCATAAGATAAAAGAAATAGATTGCAATAAGTGTAGGTTTAAACTGACACTGTCTTTGCGGACAATAATGGAACATAATAATTGCGATTGATCTTTTCTTTGAAATTGTCACTCTCGCCCGATAGACTAGACTTATTGGTAGTACTTGTTTTAGAAAACTTATTTCTATTGCTAACTCCTCACACCGTATGATTTTGCTTTCTGCATGGATTTGTATCTCCTAGTATTCATTAATTGATATGAGCATGTTTATTTACGCAGAACGCTACTCGTTTATGGTAAAGTCGTACATTGATTTCCTAACTTTTGTTTGATCCGCGCTCAGCGGCCAGGTTGTTCTTTTATCTATAAAATATCCGGTAACATGCTAGGTAGCTGGTATTTTAACCCTATCGCTTGATTTAGATGACCTTTTCATGGCAGAATGCGAATGTATTTTGAGCTGCGAATTGTGTCTTTCATTTCTTCCGTCTGCGATCTTCGACCGCGTATAGACGGAATCCGGGTGTCTTATGAAGTCCTTTAAATTATTGAATCACGTCATCATAGTCTCCACTCATTTCACTTTTAGAATGCCGTTTTCGAGATTTTCCGACTTGTCCATCACTGTCAGAGTTGGAAAATTTCTAAATCGTCATGTAATAAGGGTCCGAATGTCGTCCAAAGCATTACGCCAATCCATAATGCTATCTGGCATAAATTGATCCTGAATCAATCTGTTGTATATTCGTTATCGTATAGGTAGGTAAGCGACTCATATTTGAGATCTTGTGACATATGTGGCTTTTTTATTGCAAGATGTGAAAGTGACCGGCACTTCGACTGTCATATTCATCATATTTTTTGGTAGAAAGTGAATTCTTCCGCGATCTCTGCGAAATTCATGTGTCCTTTTTTTCATCATCACACTAAGAGTCCTGGCTTCTATCCTACAATTTTCTACATTTGGTAGCGTGATACCGCTACTCAGTGAGCCCGCTTGAGTATGGTAGGTGGAGCATAGTGTTCAATTAATTTTGTCATGTACAAAAATTTCACATTTTTCCAATGATACCAAAACATTGGACAATTATTGCTCTGATTTTTCTAAATATTAGCCTTTTGAGAATAAAAGCCGTTTTCATTGGTATATGGTACAGCTGTGCGCTCCAGAGATACGTTATTTTAAAAATAGTGTTTTAACGCACATGTCGTATGAGATATGTAACAAGGTGTTGTCCATAGGTTTTCTCATTAGTTTAAAAATATATATATTTTACTCACCTCACCATAAATCGCTAAAAACTTTTTTTGTGCATTTGCGTTATTAGTGTATGATGTGAAAAAATAAGTTACTGCTTCAAACATGTCTATTTAAGTAATTACTGAGAAACACATTTGTATGAAACAAAGGTTTTGTATCCTTAATATTAATGAATTTACTTTATACTTGCAGCAACTGGTTAAGCACTGCATTATAAAGAAAAATACGCCTAAAACTGCAATTTTTTCATGGAATGATGTTTCTTCCAGAGCCTAGAAGCTGAACAACTTTCTAACATTGCACATTATTTAATCTTTCCCACTCCGCGGATACAAGGCTACTTCATTCACATCTAAAATCTGGGGTTCGACTTCAGATCACTCACATCCACTTCCATAAGAAATTAAAAATAAAATAAACATTAAATCCCGATAATGTTAATGTTATTGTTGAAAATGTTTTTGAGAATAAATTCATTAAATAAAGTACTTTATAGTATTATAAGAATACTAGGAGAGGGTCATCCTCAGTAGTAATCAATCCGAAGATTGGTTTGCAGCAGCTATTCCCTCCACTCTCCTCTCTGCCAGCAACTTCATTCCTACATAATTATTCACTTTGACGTCCTTCATGATTTTGCTTGATGTATTCCATTCCTGGTCTCCGTGTGTAATACTACTTTCTATTCGTTTCTGCTTCCGATATTGTTTTCATTTGATAGTGGAGTCACAAAATGTGTCCGCAGTGTTTGTCTCTCCTTCACAGAGTTTTCATTATACTTCTTTTCTCTCCAGCTCTTCGTAGGACTCCTTCGTTATTGATTTTCTCCGTCCATGCGGTCTTCATCATTCTCAGGTAACATCGCATCTCCATTGGTTCCAATCTTTTTTGCTCTGCGGCTGTTATTGCCCATGCTTTACGGTTATATATGATCATACTCCAAATACATGATTTAGTAAAATGCTTACTTCCGCGCTTGTGTTACTAGCTGTCAACAGACTTTGTAATCTGGTAGAATGACTTTTTGCTTGAGCTATTCGTCTCACAATGTCTTTCTTGCTTCTTCATCGCGAGTGATCCTGCTGCTTAAATGGCAAACTTTTTCCACTTTCCTTCCGCAAGATTTTATTATCCAATTTTGATATTGACACTGTATTCGTGATTTTTTCCACAAATCATAACCTTGGTTCTCTAAACATTAATCTTTAAGTTATATTTCTTCATAGTTTTGTGAACACAGTTCAGCATTCTCGTCAATTCTTCCTTCATATCAATATGGATTAATGCTGATTTTTTTCTCCATGATCAGAAAGAACACCATGCTGTTTTTTTCTCCATGCTCTTCCATTTCTGTTTCTTTATTTTTCATTTTTTTCCGTTTATGGCTTTTTCAATGTAAATAATGAAGACAAATCGCATTCTTTTCGTGCTGTTTTCTTAACTTCTACTTCTTTCGTATTATCACCACATTTTATCTCAGGTATTTGCTCTACATAAAGCCTACTCTTCTGCCGTGACATGCTTCAGTGTAGTCAGCATTCTATACCAATCCACATTGCCAAATACTTTACCTTGGTCATTGAAGTACATATATGTGCGCTTGTCTTTTTGAATCCTCTTCTCTATGATAAGTAACAGGGCTAAAATAACTTCTCTTGTTCCCTTACTCTTTCTGAAACCGAATTGATCTTCTCCCAGGAATTTTTCATCTTCTGCTCCATCGTCCTGTAGATAATTCTGGTCAAAATTTTCGATGCATGTGCTGAAAGGCTTTTTCAGGTATTTTCCTGAAATATTCGTATCTCTCGGCACCATTCTTTTTTGGCACAGATATCACTACATTCTTCTAATGCCCGATGGCATCTGCCCCATTGAGTACATTCCACATGTCAATCTGTGCAGCTTATTCAGGGTGCTCTCTCCTGCATACGTAAACAACTCCGAGGGAATTTCATCATTATCTGACGCCTCTCTCTCTCTCTAGCCAATTATTGAAGCATCAACTTCTGATCTTAATATGGGATAGCCTTTTTCATCTTTATACACAGTACCATCATCGTTTAGTACAATGCTATTCAATCCTTTGCCACTGTAAAACTTCTCCAGGCATTCTTTCTGTATTTTGCTTTTTCTTAAGTTTCAATGAGATATTTTCTGTCCTCACCCAGAATGATATTTTCTTTCATAGGTCATCCTTTAAAGTAACTTCTAACTGTTCTGTAAGCAGCTTCAACTTTTACCTGGAAGATAATACCTATCACCTGAATTTGGAAAATTATACTATTGTATTTGGAAGGTCCCTATACCTAATTCAGTAAGGACTCAAAATTATCAAATCACGACTGCTTCAAAGCTGGTCGTCACAGTCTCGACTCTTGAATGCAATTTTCATCATTTTTAGAGTTTTTATCGAAAAGTATATGATTTATTATTTTCAAATAGCAAAACATCTGAGTCTTTCATAAAAATGGCTGTAACATATACCCTTCCATATTCATAATGATATTTCGCATAAATTGACGAATTCTTAATTGGTTTTAAATTCTATAACGTGCGGCTATTTTGAACTCTGAGGGCGATAAGCACATCGACTATGCGATATATTTTTTTAATGACATTCACAAGGAAGTGCTTCTCTTTCCCCCAACACTACGAAGTACAAGCGTCTACGCGGTCGGTCGTCAGTGTGCGGCCACCGGCTACAAGCCAGCGATTCTCTCCATGGCTAAGCGTGAAACCGCGACTCAGTGAACCCGGCTGATAAAAAGGGGATAATTCACCACTCACTCACTCCTCCTCTGGCTGCCTACTGTATAAAGGGGAGGAGAAGGACACACTGAAGGGAAGTGGTAGGGGGGCGGGATGGCCGCGCTATCGTGAATATAAAAAAAGAACGCCGGCACGTCTCTTTTTCTCTATGAAGCCGACCGATGCTCGATCAACTATGATGCCGGCGGTCTTAAAAGCACAAGTAGAGGGGAGGGGGTTGGCGGTGTGGTGTCTGTTCGTGGGGCGGGGGAGGGGGGCGAGGTGGGGGCTGGATGGCTCTTCGGCGGATACCTCATTGGTCTCTCGCGAGCGAGGTGACAGCTCGGCGAGGTGGCCAGGAGTGCCGTAAAAGGCTTTGCTTAGAATTCGCCGCCCGGTGCCGCCGCTGCCTTGGCCGCCAACCGCCGCCGCGTCAGTGCCCCTCGGACCGTATTAATTATTCCCATCTCCCCCGGGTGTGGGTGCAAGGTAGGATGGGTGGTGGGGAGACAGCCGACGTGAAGGATCCAGAGGAGCTACTTGCGGTACGGGCCGAGTGGTGTAGAAGGCTTCCCTTAAATAGGTTCGCAGCATGCTTCCGTCCCTAAGCTGAGGCGATTGTTTTGAGCATCTCTCTCTCTCTCTCTTCCTCCGGCCAATCGACCTTGGGTGAGGAGGAGAATTTTTGCGGCAGATGATCTACGCCCATGTACGTAGCCACGCACCGTGAATATGTGTGGAAGGGGATGTTAGCTCATCTACTGTTCACGGAAGAGGCTTTATCATGAGTCCTTCTCCATATGAATTTTTTCACCCCATATAATTAGCGGTGCATATCCTCAAAGTTTGTCGAAAGTGAACTCGGTGTTCAAAATTAGACTTTAACCCGGTGGACGGTGGCGCCATGCGCACGTTTTTACTGCGTATTGAATCCAATATGTGGATGCCTTGAATATATCAATCAAAGTTCATAAAACTTCACATGTGAGAATGATGTTTCGGTAGCTTAATTGGCTGAAGCACTCGCTGCTTTGTTGAATTTCATGATTAGAGTCACCACTTTGGGGTATTTCCTAGAAAAAATTATCAATTATGCCGTAGTTGATAAAATAAAGTCTCTGTTTCGCTTTTTCTTCTGGGAATTTCTCATCAGAAACGCTAAGTTTCCCAGGAAATGGTTAAATGTAGTTAGCTAACGGTATGTAAATCAGAATTATTGAATTGCCCCCCCTCCCTAAAAAATAGTGGCGCTGAGCAAACTAGGTTCTCGATTTTTATCTTTAAAGATCCAATTGTTTGAGATGAATTTTTAAGTAAAGGAATTAGAAAAATCTCCTCAGCTCTACAATTAGTGATTGAATATCAATCGTAGAAATCTTATGTGGAATCATCATCATCAGCAGAAGTAATCTATCCGAAAATTAATTCGCACTCCACTCCTTTCTGCGAATAGTTTTATTCCTTAGTGAATCATAATTTTGACGTCCCTCGTAATGTACTTCGTGTATTCCATTCTTGGTCTCCTTCAATAACTCGTCCCATTTAATATTCATTATGTCATTGTTTTCAAGGGGCCATAGTGCGCAAGAATGTGTCCAATACGTTTGTCTCGTCTCTTTTCGTATTTGTTTCACTTTGCACCTTTTCTCTATTACACTTTGGTGGTTCTGTCTTTCTATTTACAAGTGAAAGGAAACGGATGATTAGTTAGAGATTTTTGGTAGAGTTAGTCATTCGATTTGCTTCCATTACCGTTGTGAATGGTAAATACGAAGAAAGAATTATTGAGCCTATGTCCAGTTTTAGTTCCCACTTAGTATATCGCTTTGCCTGTCCCACAGATATAGTGTGAAACTCGGGAGATATGAAATTTACGAGTAAACTTTCGAGGCAAGCGCAAAAGCAATCTTCACGTCTCCATTGGCTTCCCAATCAGTCATTCTAATTATTTTCATTACACATATTGTTCTCTCATGGCAGTTGTTGAGAGAACGCGAGGCTGGCGGATAGGAGTTGAGGGTAACCTCTGCGAAGTGTACAGATCCCTAAAATTGGAACATACGACTGTTGCTGGTCTTTGTCAAGCCTTAAGCCATGATGAATTGTTTTGACTTTTTGATTGCTGAAAATTTCCCGATTCGTTTGACTAAGTTCTTAGCTCTTTTGTTGATGTTGATATTTACTGCCATTTATGCCTGTAATTTAATAGAGGCTATGCAAATCTTTGTCAAATAATATGCTCTTCCTACCCAGCATTTACTACTCAACAACTTATGACCGGATCACAGTAAAAATGCGTATAAAAGATGAGAGTAGTGTACATTGTGTGAAGCGTGGTGTTACATGAAGTTACGATGACTGTTATTCGAACAATTGAATGGTGTTCTTGGTTAGATAAGAGGCTAAAATAAATGCTATCAAATATAGCCATTGCAGGGGATGTAATGGGAAAATTCAGAGGGAAAGGAAAAAACTAATTTTTGAGGACTAAACAACCAATCCAGTGAGTTTATAAGACTGATGTATTACCCTTGATTAGCCTTGAATAATGCTGGATTTGAGTACAGTATTGTAGTTAGATTTTCAGGAGTATGAAGCGACGTTTATGTCCACTGCATGGAATGTCTAACATAAAAATTTCGTCACGTGCTTTGAGTTACTAGTATTCCTAAGAAATAGGAGTAGGTAATTCAAATATTAGATTGTTGAGAAAATATAATAATCGGAAGCTTTTTTTTCACTGCCTGGCAACTACTTTGGATAATTTAGAACATCATCCAGTGCGGACTTTCGCACGCTCAAAAATCCGGTAAGCTCCATTCAAAAATGTTTCTTCCTTCTCGCTTCGGGGTTCAAACTCCAACCTCCCCGCCGTGAGGAAGCTTTCAAAGGGCTCACTCCTCGACCGTGAAAGAAAACAGCGTCGCGGGACAACATTAAAAAGTACTTCAAACAACGGAGGCGTATAAATTTTCCCCGGGGGGGAATATGATATACGAACGCATTCATAAATTTCTACTGCATTCAAGCCAGGGCAGTGAATCGGAGACAGTTTCAAAAGGAGAGAAGAGTGGTTGCAAATCTCATGCGGTAGGTAAGATGGGCTAAGGAGCAGTGGTTTGGTTCCTTCCTCTCTCGCTTTAGATTTTTTTATTTCGCCGGCGGGATAATAATGTGCACAATTTTCGCAACAAAGAGTTTACATTTTGCCGAACCCGTTTCGCGCAACATCTGCCCGTCTCCTTCCCAGTCTTGCCCGTCGCCCCGACAATTAAACCTTTATGGCTGGCCGAGGAATGGGAAACGGTCCTCTCTCGGAGGAGGAGAAGAAGAAGAAGAAGGAGCTCTTTAACCATCTCCTGCTTATATGCGACGCCCTTAATTTCGCCTCCATTCATCCATTTTTTTATCTCCCATCCTTTCCGCGAGGAGTTCTGGTAATTCCGGTTCTCCTCTCGCCATTCCCACTTGGATTAAATTGCCTTCTTTCACTTCCCCCCCTGAGATCCTGCTTCCGCCCCTAACTCCGTCCATCTCATGTGCCTTTTTTTCATGTTTGTATTTTTAATGGCACTCGCTTTTTCTATGACTAGCCGTGCAACAATGATATGTGACATACTATAGCCTTCTATTGCAGGGCATACTCTCGACCTTCATTTAATTTTATGTCTTCCATTTGTGATTTTCTGTCCGTTGTTTTCGATAAAACTGTTTTTTATCTCGGGTGCTCACATTATGGCTTAGATAGCATGTTTGAAATCGTGGAATGTTACGTTTTATATCCTTATCGGTGGAACTTTGGTTAAATATTAGATTATTTTTTTAATCTATTAAATTTTCTATCGAAAACGCGTATACCTTTTTTCTGCTGTCTCGTTGGATTTCTGGGATAGTTCAATGATCCTTTCATCCAATAATATAATCTTGAAAATTACAAAGTTAAACCATATTTTTGCTATGGAAGAACAAGGAGTTAGTATTATCCCTTTTTTTAAGTTTGTTGTAAATACATATTTTCCCACGGCTCGTAATAATTCCAAAATATTCAAGGAATGTGCCAGTTATAGTAGGGAAATTTATTCTATTTGATGCTGCCAGAAACATTGATTTTGAGCCTATCTTTAACTTCAGCAATAATGGTAAAAACTTTCTGGAGTTTTGGTCAATTAAAATAATAACAGCGTATCTGCCTACGTTTTGTCAGCTTTTATTGACATCATTAGGGTTAAAAACATGAACAGCACCAAGTTAGAAGTATTAGAACAATTTATAATTACATTTTTTCTCATTTTGAATCAATTCAAATAATTACAATAAATTTATAGTGAATTTTGCCATAAAGTGGTCAAGATATATAAGAATTTTAACTTCAGCGTTTGCCAGCAAGAAATGCTAATTAACTGTGTAACCGCTTTTTATCAGAATTCATATGAGTCTGTCGAAGCCTACGTCGTGTACGAACTACAGAATGTAAAATTTAAACATCAGGCAAATAAACGAAGGGTGAGTTATCGGTAATGAATCCAAAATTGAGAGACCATAGTTTTCGTTCTGCAGTGCATGAAGAATCTCGATAAATGGGGATTAATACTACAGTCATAGATGTATACTAATATTAGTCGTTTAATTTAGAAGTTTTCCTAAATAGTAAAGTGCATTACAGCGATAACAAAAATTGATATTGAATAGGAATAAGATTTTAACTAAACGCATAAAATTTATAGACGCCTCGGGCTTGCCTTAGAGCAGGTGTATTCTATATTTATTGAATTGCTCACCCTGGAGTGGATTTTTTCCAAAAGTTTCCATCATATTAGAAATTCTTCTTTTTTAATTTCTTATTTCTATTTCAATCTGAAATCTGTCAAATTTAAAATTGCTTGCCTACCCCCAAACTGTCAAGCAAGTACACCTAAGGGTACAAGTACCCTGAGATACCGTCCGGTTGGGAACCGCTACTTCGAAGCTAATTTCGTCCTGGAGAAAAATCGAGACCCTTGCTTGAAATTGCCCACCCCAGCGTGGCAACAGTCTGCTCTGGCCATTCGCACAATGCCTTGATGTTTGTTTAATTTTTCCATATCTCCCTTTCCTTCCATCCAATTGACTCCTCATCCGATTTATGGTTACCGGCCTCGTCTGCCGTTCCCTTCTCCCTCCGCACGCCCATCTCCTCTTCTTTCTTCCCGGTGCAGATTTTCCTCCTCATTTTCTCTCCTTTCATCCGAGGGCCTACTTTCTCCCTCGCTCGCCCAACAACGGCCGCTGCTCCTCCCGGCCTACCCCCCATGGTCCACTCCCACCCGATCTCCGGCTACCTGACCCCCTGCCCCCACCCCACTGCTCCGTTTATCTCCCGCCACCTCCCCAGACACCCCATGTTATCCATCTTTTTTCGCGCGTATAAACTCCTGTGAGACAGATCCACGAAACACTTTCGCATGTTTCAGACTGTTAGAGGGTTTGGTTTGGCAGAAGGGGGTGGGGCGGAAGGGGGAAATGAGGGGGCTGGCGGTGGTGGTGGAGGGTGAAGTCTTTTTGGAACCTTATGGGGACCGCCTCTGAACTGGTCCGTCTACTCTTAAGGGTGAAGGAGATAAGGAGGTCCTGTTGAGTTGGGTGGGGGGATGGTGAGGGAAGTGTTTTAAAAGGAAGTGGGAGTGAGTTTGGAAAAAAAGGATGGTCCACCTCCTCCTTCCTTACTTCTGCCTCCTCTACTTCTCCCTCTCCCATGCGAATGGGACGACGGTCGTGAAGGAAGGAAAGGGTTAGCAAGTTCTTCTCTGGAGTGAGAAGTGGAAGGCGTATGCGAGACGATGGTTAGGACACAAGAGCTGAGCAGCAGACACCATTCTTCCATTCCTGTTCCCACTCCTTTTCCTTCGCCGTCTCAGTATACATAGCGTCTGCCGGATGACCAGGTCATGCCTACCTACAAAAGGTTTTTGCGCGAGATGGTGGGGGAAGAAAATATAACTCCGTCTCTCGTAGAGGTTACGCGCACCGGAGTCTTAACAACTGGACATCTGGGAAACTTGTCATTCACCGCGTCCGATGGTCGAAAGTGTTGCAACGATGTGGACAAGTCTGAATGGACGTTTCCATTGTGGCGATTGCTCCGACACAAAGTGCGGAGATCGTGCTATATGGACCACATACTTTATTGCGAGGTCGCTATCCTTGCGTCGAGACGATTTTCACATTCAGCGGTCGGACAAAGGCCTTGGTAATTTTATAGCGATTCCCGTAGCAACTTTGGATTGAGAGCGAATTTAAGCCATACTATGCTGACTTTTGATTCACCCTTGACAAATTGAAAATGAATAATGAGACTCGTTGACTTCGCAAGAATTGATTTTGCGCGCTGTACACCCCATGCCTGAGCAGCACACTTCTGTTGCAAAAATATTTTCATATTGGTATCTTGTTCGTTCAAACACCTGATCATCATTTATTATTTAAGTTATCTTAAAATGTAGTGGCATAATATTCCCAAACTTAAGGTTGAACTGCGTGTGATGGATTTGTGTCAGTTTTCATATTGTATCACCTTATCGACCACACTAGTTATATTTTTCTTATTTGTGGTATTTTTTTATAGTTTTCTTATAGTAGTATGTGATCGCTGGAAGTTTTTTTATGTCCACTAAAACATTCAAAAACTTAATAAAATACTCAGTATAACGAGAAGGTTGATTTTAACTTGGTTTTAATATAATATCATATACCAATGGTATGCTACATTATATTATACGTCATATATTTGCTATATTAAATGATATCGTGGTTTTGCAACCGTTTTCTTAGCCCGAAGCAGGTAGTCAATAAATCGAAAAGGTGGAAATTATATCAGTGTTTTCAATAAAAATGACCAAGACCTCATTAATAGAACTTTAAAAAATCAATTTTCATACTTATACATTTGAAATTCCAATCTCGATTCAAATGCATGTGTTTTATCAGCTCTGATTAATAAAATCACACTGTTTTCTGAGATAAATAAAACAATTGACTTTAAGCAGTTTTGTAAAATCAATTTTATTTTATAAGCTACTATTGAATAATCCAATCGTTCCTCTTTTATTCTATCGATGGCAATAGTAGGCGAACAGATATGGATTACGCTGTGTATGGGCTTTTGCAGCCAGCTGTATTTTCCACAAGCTGTTTTATTGGAATCAATCCGCAAGGTTTTGCAAAAATTATAGCGTGGTAAGAAATAATTTAGGTAGGTTAGAAAAACGCTTTATGTCAGAAAATATTTTCTATATACCAATACAAAGGAAGCAAAAATAGAAAGAGAATACCGTGATAACCTTTCAATCTCCTGATTCCTATGCATAAATATTTCCTATTGATTGATTTCTATTTGTTTGTCGGGCGATATCAGAGCCAATTTACTCTTCTCGTTTTGTTATGACTAACGATTTCGTCTAGGATATTATGCATAGTCTGGGGCGTATTATGTGCTTTGCACATATATGTATAATACGAATTTTCCCGGATATTGCCACCTTCAACAATTTCCCACCATTTTTTCCCTAATTCGAAACGTCAGAGAATATCCATCGAACGTGAGATCCAATACTCCGCCCTGTCATTAAAAAGTTTGACGCTCGGAGTTAGAAAATAATTCCAGATCGCTCGTTCCATATTGGAACACGTGAGGCGTGCGTGTTAAATATAAATGAGGGACTTCGCACGCTATTCTTTCTTAATGCGGAAAGAACGCAGCTCTCGCGTGCAGCATCGGAATTTGAAATTCTTTTCCCATAATCCTCGATCCACGGGAAAATTCCATCAGTATCTAACAAAGATGGCCCTCATTCTCCTTCTTCCTTCCCTTTATTCCTCGTTTTACGGGTTTAATCCCTTGCTAAAATGGATTTCTCAGGCTATCCGTGAAATTTTTCATTTCGCAGGAAAAGAAAGAGATCTCCGATAATGAGTATACTGAAATATGTGGGACAATATTTTTACAAATATGTAATTTGGAGCCCTTACTGTCTGAACAACGATAATTTTTTTATTTACACCGTGAATAACGAATTCATGTAATCACATGAGATATACCTAAATCGATTTGGGAGCTTAAACTTAGGAGTCCTTGAACTATTGGAATGTGCGAGGAACGGATAAGTATACTGGGTATAGAATTGCTTGATTGCGAATCCTCTCAGGTTACAACTAAGGGTTTTGCTAGTGTTTCATCTTATGTTTTTGGCTGCCAGTAGAATAATGTATTACTTCAAAAGTTTCATTTTATGAAACTAATGGAGGCAGGCGATACTTACTAGAATTATGCTGTGGAATTGTTAACATTTATATCATCGTTGCCCGATTAAAGTATGATAATCAATTCTTAATTAAGTTCATCCATTCACAAATCAGCATTTTTTAGAACCCTTGTGTCTTCAGGAATATTTGTCAGCGTTTTGCCTTTGAGTGAGGCAAAGAACGAGAATAATTTAGCATGAGGACTTTAGGCGTCATGATATAGACGAAATAAACTGACTATAATTTACTGCTTAATTCACGACTTTGCATTTAGGTTCGTTATCGAGTGATTATGCTAGATTATTTTCCAGTCATTTTCTGCATTGTCTTTGAGGGATGATTTATAAGAGGTTTTTTTGTATGTTGCCACGGTAACTCGTAAGTCATTATAAATTGAAATTATAATGATGAATTAGGATTTTTATGCTATTCCTGTCTAGCGCAATTTTTAAATAGCTTGCCATTTTTCCTGGCGTTGCGTTAGGGTGAATTACAAAAAAGGTTGAAAAACTTAATCAATAGATAATAATTAACTTCAGGTTTATTAATGCCCTGTCTGCATCTGAGGTTTTCAGTACTCGAGATCATGTTCCTGCTGAATAGTCAAGTTTCCCTGCATCGGTAATCGGTTTGGCCAGTAATCCAATTTCTGTTATGCCCTATCATAGCTTAAGTTTAAAGCCTCCACAGAATATGTGTTAATGCCTAACAATACAATCATCAGAGTCAAGTATTCTTCCTTGCTTTTCCTTGCCGTGGATAATTTATGCCTTTTTTCCAATTTTAATTTTTCTCACCCCGTCGGCATCTTGTTTTCATTTTTCTCTCGCCTTAATCCAGCTTTTCCCTGACCTTTCCAATACTTCAAATCCTCCCCCGCAATTGCCCTTCCCCGTTCATTTTTCTCTCCTTCGCCCCTCTCTCACTCTTACCTCAAACCCCTCCCCACCCCTCCCCCCAGCCACCACCGCCTATTCTCTTCCAGAAGCCCTTTAACCTTAACAGTCATGACTAAGATGGATGATGGTTTAATGAAAACGCCGTCCAGCCACTGCCCGTTAAGCAGAATAAGTCAGCGGAGGTTGGTGAAACAAGAAAACGGTGGCCAATTCACAACGGGCCGTATTTTATTTTTACGTCCATGTACAGGGGCGTCTTAAAGGATTCAAAAGGAACAAAGAGAGCTTCGGGAAAAGAGTTTTATAGCGGGGAGGAATTAAAGTCAGCGGAGCTCGATCGAGAAATACTACCTTGTAAGCCGCACTGTATTATTTGCCTTTGGTCTACTCTGACGCTGCATGTGCGACGTTCCCTCCCTCAACGCCTTTTGAAATTTTCCGCTCCTTGTTTTTTACCTAAATACAGCCGCAATAAGCGAACCTTAGGATAAACAAAAATAATGCAGAAAGTAGTGTATCGCCATTATTCTAATGAAAAATGATGGCAGCTAAGTGTATGCATGGTAATATTATAAGTAGAATGTTTATTATAATACATATTTTTAGGAAAACCCAACGTGAAGTTAATTAAAACCACAACATTTCTCTTCACATCACTTCAGGTCTAAAGTGGTCCTTCAACGTAAGAATGCAAAAAAACCGTAACTCTTGAAATTTATGAGGCCCACGAATGCAATAATACAGTCACTTCGGATCTGTATTCTAGCATATTTTAATCATGCCCGATTAAAGATCTTGTCTTCATCGGGATGTAATATTCTAGATGCGCAGTGCTCTCCGAGTCGGAGCAGATCGTTTACCATTACTTTTAAGGAACTGTCTCGTTAGCCTCTGGGTAGATATATGTGTCATGGGTAATATACCATGTGCGATGTTCTTAATAGAGAGGGTAAGTCTGGTAAGGTAAAATAATGTTGAGCAACGCGCTTTGTGAACTCGGAAAATATGTCTCCATCGCGCAAAATTATTAGCCAATTAATTACGAGGTCTATCTCGTTCACTTAGCGCAAACTAGAACGCTCATTATAGTGCGCACGGTTGGCCGCCTTGGAATTGAGTTAAATAGAAAGTAGTTCTCTCCTTCTTCGCCTTGCAGGATTAATCAAGATGAGAGGATAAACAACGGCTATAGGGGAGGCGGGATAATAAGAGTTGGAAGGCCTATAGAAAGTGGGTTTGGGTTTTTTGGGGTTCGACCTGACAGGTGATTACAGAGACATAGGGAAGAGTCACGAGAGGTTGGCCGTTGTTATTAAGGAAAGAGGGGTTTGTTGGGGGAGGTAGAGGGGGTCAGGCGGGGGTGGAAGAAAAGAAATGAGTAAATGAGAGCGAGAGAGAGGTTTGGGGTGGAGAACATCGGGAGGCCAGGGAAGACACAGAAACGAAGCGAGGTTCGGACAAAGAATGAGGCTGAGATCGAATACTTCAATCAAGAAATAAAAGAAATCAATGGTGAAAAATATATTCATCGATTGTTGCAAGCATATTCATTGGAGATATTTTTCTTTGCTAATGATCGATGCACGGCTGTGAGCTGAGCTTTAAATAATTTTCACACATTAAATTATTTTGTCATTAGGAGTGTGCAGAACAGAAGGTCGTGTATGAAGCAATTTAACTGCAGCAAAAGAGGTAATCAAGAATGGGGCCGTGTGGAGGAATTGTTCAAATAGGGAGCTTTGTAGTGCTATCACCGATAATTTAAACTTTTTAGATGATGCCTATCCCGAAATGACATGGTGTGATTGGTATGCATGCAGTTTACTTGGTAAAGCTGGATTTGTAGCAGGTGTAGGTTGTATAAAATGATTAATTTTATTCTTTGTTGATTGATCACTCTTCTGTTAAACGTCGCGTTCCTCAGCGAGAATATGTGCCTATCCACGAAATACGTGGAAGATCTTGCTATTTCATTTCGGAGAAATATAATTAATCATAATTTCTTGAATTAGTACCATTTAGTAATTGATTGATGTAAACTCTTTATGTAAATAATTACTTTCAGGTTCTCAGAATAAACATTTGTGATGCGTTTTGATTATGCAAAGGACTGGAGTACGATTTATGCGATCATAAGAATTTTTTCCGATGTTATTGCTCCCAGAAAGAATGAATAATCTAAATATAAATACTTAGTAGTATCTTGGTTTTTTTCATGGCAATATAGAATTTGAGATACGTATAGATTCAAATATTGAATTGGAATAGTTGCATTATTGGATCGCAGTCCATCTTAAAGCGTTGGAAATGTCATTCAATACATTTATTTGATCCAGGCGTAGCAAAACTTAAGTAACAGCCTGATGAAGTCTTCGGGGTCCAAAAACGTCTTTTGTTCGATAGAGGGCGGGCGGAAATAATATTTTCCGAAAATTAAGAAATTGGATTTTGAGAGAACTCCAAAGAAAGAAAACTAAAGGTCGAAAATAGAGAAACAAAAAAATACGGGAAAAGAAAGAAAGGGAACACCTCTTCTCACGACTGCCTCACTGGATTAATTTTTAATTGGAGGAAAAAGGGGATGAATGGGTCCTTTCTAGTGCCGCAAAGGGCTTGAAACGCTGCAAAGGCCAATGCGGTGCCGCAGCCTACTGACGTAAGATGAAGACGCACGAGGGAGCGTATGAAATGGAAGAGAATAATGACTTTGACATAGAACAGCTATGTTTTTTGCCAAGAAAGGAATGAGAACGGTCTGTGTCAACCAGAACAATATTAGCATTATTAGACAAACATTTATAATGTGATTGGTTTTTATAAGATGGATAATGAAGGAGTATTAAGTAAAAAAGGACAGAGTATAGCAAAATAACTATTTGGCTTTCTTTTATCTAACTCTTATATCCTTCTAAAGCGTGTATATATGAACATAGTGGTGAGTGCTAAGGAATTTATTCTTCCAAAATTTTGGCTTCTCCATTGACAAGCTTGAAATAATCTTCTCTTGGCCTTACTCTTAAATTAATAATTTGCAAAAATGATTTTTCATGGTAGTGATATGAAATTAAATCATTTATGGTCCGCGATAGTCAGCGCTATTTCTATTTCAACAGAATATTTCTTACTAATGATTTAAAAGATCTCAGGGAACAGCATAAATTTCTTTGGGCTGTGCTCAGAAAACTGTATTTCAAAATCTACTCAGATCTCTCTTCAGTCTGAAAATGGAGTGCTTTACTCCCTATGAAAAATCATGGTCCATAATTTCTGAAATGGAATGTTTGTATTACCAACACCAGAGTTTTACTTAACGTTAAAGTGGATAAAGATATTTCATTTTAATGCGTTAATTTTTTACTTTATAGACTTTATTATTTAACAAGGCGCATAAACCATAGAGGCTTATAGGAAGGGCTCGCGAGATTGATTTTATAATTAAAATTCGCTGTTCTCACAAATGGAATGTCATTTCGAAAAAATTGAATTAGCTGCCATGTTATCTCTTGGTACCGTGTTAACTGCGCTGCGACCTGAGGAAGGCCGTCGGTTTAAACCATTGCCAGAAATTTTCCTCTATTTCCAAATTTAGACCCTATCGAAATGAATATCGGCCGTGGTGTGATCGTAAAGTCGTCACGTCAGCAATTTCCAATATTCCCATGAGATTATTTCCGTAATCTAATATGGTGCCTCAAATTGATCGCTTATGGCCAATCAAACTTGATACGATGCTGATAGTTGTGGGACTTGATCCGTAATGGAAAATTTTCAGGCCAGAAGCCTCAAGTGATTGGTTTTTATGACACACGTGCGCGTTTCTTGGTAACTTGGTGAAATTGGATGGAACCACGTCGGCGTGGATACCAAGTTCTACCGATTTTATTTGCCGAAGAAGTTTAAAATATGACCCTGTTAATATAGGCATTTCATTAATTGAGGTAGGTGTTGCTCCTAAAATAAAATAGTATTTCGGATTTTGTACTATCGTAATTTATTGTAAACATTCGGCTGCTATTTTCTGGCTGCATTCACACTTACAGATTACAGACACACCTGGAAATTATACCAACCTGAATATCGCCAATATTCAAGCACGGAAAATCAGCCTTGCCTCGCCTGTTCCGTGTTCAACCATGTAGAAGTTTGGTATTCGTATTCGATTACTATTTGCGATTTGAATTTTTATCACATGTGGTGTAAAAGTTCCTTGGCAAAATTTCACAAGTTGGGTATGTTTAGTGCTTACTTTTGCGTTTTTGATGCATTAATGACCAAGTTTCAATAAGTTTGCAATGAATACGTCATAAGGTGATAGCGAAACTCCATAATGTCTCGCCAGACTTTCTCCTCTTGATTTTCTAAACCAATTATATGAATTTTGTATTCACTGCGAGAAAATCATGTCCTCGAAGTAGATCAATCTAGTTATTTTCTGGAGACACCACTCACTAACAATAAGTACAATGCAAAATTCCTAATAGTAAGTTGAAATTTAATTAAGTGAAAGCAATGTTATGCATTGAAGCTGAACTGAAAAATGATGTAAATGATGATATAATGTGAATGAATGAACACTTTTTACGTGTTTTCCTCTTCAGTTTGAGGGAAATAGAATTTTTAATGGTAACTATTGGCAGTTGTAAGGTGGAAACATGTTGGACATCATGGCTATAGTTTTTATTAAAGGTTATAGCTGCTGTATGAACAAATATAATTTTACCTTGGTCAATACCTATGTCAAAACTCCTTGTAATGACTAGTCGCGTACATACTCCACCTTTTTCTCCCGGGGTAGTCACAGACTAAGTGTCTTTATAATGGTTTTAGACTTTGGAAAATGACTCTGTCTTCAAAATTTCTCTCATACTGCCCTATCCTTGCGTACCTTTTTTCCTTCAGCAACACATGGGTACGCCCTCTAATACATACTCTCATTCTCTTAACTAATAATAAAAAATGTTCATTTATCATGTACTTGGCTGCCATTCCGTTTCCTATGTCAAAAATAAAGGCAGAGAGCTTTTCAGAGCTGTATTCCGAAAATTATTTTTGTAATAGTTAATTCATTATTTGGCGGGTAATTCGTAGTACTACCAAACTTTTACTAAAACTTTTGGCTCCGGTCACGGTCAGTTTCAATGCGGAATACAGTTGGTTTCACTTAAAATACACCTTGAAGTCCAGAGTCTTTACGTTATCGTCGGCGAAGCTGGAATATATTTATCACGGATTACTCCGAATAAGTGATGTGAAACAATGCGTTCCCTTTAAGGTAGTTGGAGCGAGCTATCATTGTCCATAAAAGTATACGAATTTAGCCTTCTCTTAAATTAAGATCTTATATTTGTTATGATACCAAGACATCAGCTTATTATTACCCCACATTTATAGCTCTTTGTCAAAAAACAATTAATTTTCTATAGGATATGGTATAGCTGTGCGTTTCAGAAGACGTTATTTATATAAAATGAGGGAGTTTTGACGTAAAAATCGCGTCAGAAATGTAACGGTGTGTAGGTAGTTTGTTCTCTCAATTATTAAAAAGAAATGAAAGTATAACTTACCGTAATTCTTTTTAGAGTAGCACACAAAAAACGTTATATTTGGGAGGTTCTTTCAGTACTCAGGATGAAACATGTAAGTCTAGTTTATCTCTCAAATATGAGATTTAGTTAATAACTGAGAAGTTCGGTCATATGAAACAAAGTATTTTCGAAATCAGTGTTGCTGTATTTACTTTATGCTTCTTACTACTGTTTTGATTTCAAATATAATTCGAAATTTGTCTCCATCATGGCTGGGGAATAATCTCACTCGTACTTGCTGTATAATATTATACTATCTTACTTAATAAATTTCTCATCGCTTTGAGTATCATATAAAATTATTCTTTAATCATCAACACCTTTCAGCCACTATTTCTCCACTGTTTGCTAATTGTATTTGTTTCGTCACCCATTCCCCAGCATCCCTTCTCTTCTCTCGCCTGATTCTTCTCATCCCGAGTGTTTTCTCTGCTTCCTTCCCTCACTTCCATTTCTTTTTGCCCTCCCCTCTCTCTCTCCCTCTCTCCTCCTTGGACCATCGTGTCCTCCCATCCACCTACTTCCTCCTCCTCTCTCCCGCACCCAGGCCAACTCATACAAGAGACCAATTAGACCTCAATCAGAGGAGAAGGCTCGTGGCAGATAAGGTTTGGGACATACGGGGAAGAAGAGAGGGAGAAAACGAAAGAGCGGTGAGATAGAGGAAGGAGGGAGAGAGGAGGTTTCTGAGAGGGCGCAGATGTGCAGCCGAGGGATGAAAGGGTTGGGTGGCCAGCAAGGACAAGGAGTAGGGGGCTTTGGGTTCGTGGGTATGCGGAGTGGGATTGGTATTGGAGTGTGGTAGAGTTAGGGAGGGAAGGATGGAAAGGGCAGCGTTAATTGGGAAAGATGCCGTGGGAGGGTGGTAGGGCGAGTGTTTGAGTGTGTATGCATGTGCCCGTGTGGGAGTGTGGACGGTCGAGGAGTGGGAAGAGATGGGAAGGGGTTGGAGAAACCACGGGTGAGATGGCAGGGAGGGGCGGAAAATGGGAAGGTGGTGAAAGGGTACAAATCGCGATAGTGAGATAGTTCAACTGTTTAATTCGTGAACAATTGAGACTGTTGAGGTGTCCCTTTCAATATTGGCATTGGCTTTAACATCGCCCACTAAAGTGTGATGAGATTCAGTAATTAACCAGTGACAACAATGAGAGAATTTGACGACTGTTGTTGTTTTTTGAGAAGCTGTAAACCAGAATTCCTATGAAAGTGTAATACAGATAACCAATGAATTGATACAGCACATACCAGTCAAGAAAATGGAAATAAATATGGCTATTAAAAATCTCCAGCAAACGATGTCTTCTTTTATCTAATATGCCTGAGCATATTGCTTCGTCTTTTCAAAAAATTTTATAGATAGCTCATTTAGGTATACAGTTCATAGATACAATATAACTACCTAATTCTTAAGACCGTTTAGGTGTTCTTTGCAATATTTTACATCGGCCTTTAAGGTGAAACTAGGGGCAGTAATTAGCCTTTGATAAAATAAGAGTAATCAGTGAGGGTAAAAGATTTTGAAAAATTGTCAATGGCCATCGTATAGAAAGAGTCAAGATAGAATGGAAACGAATTTAGAAACCCACCAGCCTAAAGATGAAATTAATGATTGTCATAAAAATCTCCTAAAATAATGTTTTTCCCACTTTTTAAAATAATCGAAAATCGTGGTATAATATATCTTCACCAAGTTCTCCATAGTAATATTTTTACTCTAGTCTGATAATCCGTGGGAAAAAATCCGAAGGCTCTTGATCAGTAGGTACTCAAGCATAGTGTTCTTGCCATTAGAGTTGAGTTTACTCTGAAGTTCACGTATGACGCTGATTTAATCATAGTTATGAACTCATTCTAATTTATCTGTTAATATTTACGACCGGTTCCTTAGCTAGAATGGCCATGGTGAATGCTTACCTCATCTACTTGTACTTCTACGGTGTACTCCCCTCACTAGAGAATGTGGCAAGGCGTATAAGGACACCAGTCAATTATGAACCATTGTGAAAAGAAAAAGTGATTGATGCAAGTATAGTTTTTGTTTATGGTTGTTTTTCCGCAGTTGTAGTGGGTAATCACGAGATTTTGGAACTCCCTCGGATGCTCGAGTTAGATCTAACGAAATCAAAGTGTGAAAGAAGTGTGTGATAAAGGACTTTGCTCATTGATTATTTGCGGGGGGTTTAAGTGACCGAGAAATGAGGTCATTGGTGCCGTTAAGAAAAGGTGGGTTAGTTGGTAAGGATAGTATTAAATGGTGAATAGAGTATGGATGTTAATAAATCCGGGGTCTGCATAAGTCTACTCTCAGCGATATGTGCAAAGGGATTAAGAGGTAAACATCCCATCCAACTGACGGAATGCAGCAGTTACGGTGCTTCTCTGGTAGTGTTATAGGGATCTAGATTGTTTTATAACTCACCGCCGCTGGTGGTATTAGAACTCGGCTGCGGGATAAAAAGTCAGTGTTCTTCCCACTATCACAATCCAATCCCCCCATATCTTGCATTGTTTGGCAAAGAAGATTGCGTTGCTGATAGAGGTGGCATATTTGCAAGAGGAATTCCTTATCCGAGCGAGTGTGAAAGGAAAGATTTTTCATATTTTTCTTGGAGAACTGTGTTCAAATCAGTGATATGGCCAAGGAGGTTTTCTTTTTTTTTCAAAGTTACATTTGCTGTCGATTAGAAATGAGGATTTGTTCATTATTCTATAAGAGTATGAATAATCTGTTGCTTCATGTGATTTCCTAATCCCCCTTCACAATATGGCAGCAGCTGTCATGTCGGAAAGTGTAATATAGTTAAAAATTAAAAAAATACCTGTCATCAATCTGAACCTCTTTGGAACATTTTTTCACCCGAAATATTCAGTTTATCGCTATCTAATCCCCAAGCAAAGTGAGAAAGAAGTGTGGAGAGAAGAAAGTGCTCGCTGCGAGAGTGATTGGATATAAGCATAGAGAATGAAATAAATGATATAGTAATGAATGAAAGGTGGTATGCGGGAACCCGTATCAGGGGGTAGCTAAGGAATGAAACGCCCACGTTTGCGCGCGGATCGGGTGAGATGCAAGGGTGGTGGTAAGACGGGCGAGAAGGGGTTTTCAGATGAGGTCACAAGGGGGAGGTGGGATGGCAAAGGGGCGGAGGACGGGAAAGGGAAGGAGTGAGGCGTCGCCTGGGGACATGGGGGCGAAGAAGAGAGTTTTTAGCGACGACGGGGAGTTATAAGAAGGAGCTAAATGAGGTTAAGAGGGGGACGGTGGTGGTGTTGGGTGTGGTGCCGTGGAGTGGGTGGGTGTTGGTGGCAGTGATAGTGTCGATCCGAAAGGGTGGAAAGTGCAGGGGGTGGTCGGGGGGATTCGGAGGGACTGAGACTAGGGGGGGAGGGAGACGGGGTGTAATAGAAGGAGACGAATGACCACCCACCCCCCTCATCTCTCTCGCCACTCGTTTGATTGGACTCACGTCATCAAGGGAGGAGGCCCGAAAAAAGCAAAGTTTTTGTCGGCAAATTATCGCTATTTATGCCCCTTGAATAGTGCGCAGATCATGTCTCTCCCACAACCCTTGAAACGCAAAGCTCTCTGGTGCCGACCGGTAAACCATGCTGACATCTTCACGGAGGTTCTCATTCGTGCTGTAATTACCCATGAAAAATTCGGCTCCTTTAATTTGTTTATCCAAAAGATGTAATGTCCCATATTTCCAGTTAGATGCTGTCGAATTTCTGCTTAAATTTCCTTGAGAAACTTCATGAGCTTAATCCGTTTGCATTAATTAAAAAGACCATTGGCAGTCAATAACGCATCCATACTTAAATGACCATTTTAGCATTCATCAAGATGTGAACACCAAAATCTCATGCCTGCTGACAAACTACTTTTCGTAATGTTGGCTTAAATTTACAAAAATAACTTATCTTTCCGAAAGAATAAGTTTTCACGGGTGGGGTATCGGGATAGGCTTGCCATTGGTAACGTTTCAACGAGCCACTCATTGCACCATAGAAGGACTGCAGATTTTCAGGATTTTTATACTCTTCTTCAGTCATGCAGGTGATATCTGATTAGTCTGCGTCTATTTATCTCAATTTCCGTATCCTTTAATAATTGCAATCACAGATCTTCGAAGTTGATCACCTTTTTTCCCGAGTCTCTATTCAGTTTATGTTGAAATGATTAAGATTCGGAAGAAAGAACGAAAACATGAGTGTCTTATTCTATCCTAGCTAATTAATGAGTCAATGTTATTTTTGTTGCAAAAAGTAAAAGTAAGTTAGTTAGAAATGCGATGATGAGATCAACTTAGGACGAACGAAAATATGTGTCGATAGTCGCATTCTGGCAAATGGAGGCTGATTTCTTTCTCCTCACTCGTCATAGTGTTATGTCTAAAATCTATAATTTTAAGCCAAGAGGGAGAATGTTGAATTTTTGTTTGATTTCCATCACTTATGGTTTGTTGTGAAGAAGTTGATGTCGATATTCGTTGTGTACCTCCCATACAGTATTTATTTGATTAGTCCTATCATACCGGTCATGACATTTACTTAAATACAGTTTCTTGTACATGAATATTATGTGTGCATGCACAGAAGAATTATATTCTTTAAGATGCCGTCAAGTATCTAGCACACATTGCGGTGTTGAAAGCATTCTATAAACTCAGTAGATGGAACATGGTTAAAAATCAGTTTACTGATCAAATTGCTTTTTATGTTTCCATCTTATTGCCAGAGACCTTTGGACAGTTTTTATAAAGTGATTCCTCAGTCCTACTATTTATTTTGTTTTGAGGAATAATGTGGTACACAATGAAATTTATGCTTAAAAAATAGATGAAACTTCGGCTAATTGAAACAGTCTTAAACTAGTTCAAAACATTTGACTGTTTTTACTCAAAATCTTCCACCCCTGACACTAATTTTCAACAATAATATTTCTTTGTGGAATCATTAGTTCCTCACGTTTTCATTTAGAATGCTTATAAATACAATCTCGCTATGCCGGCCAAGAATTCTCTTCCGTGCATGCTTGGATATTTTCCTTCCCGGTATTTTTTTTATTTCGAGTCTTCCGCTTTTCCCGATAGGTGAAGAGGCAGCCGACACGGCGACCACGCCCCCTTCGAGTCCCCTAATTGCGACCATCCGCTCTTCGATTCCATTTCCTCTTGTCCACCGCGAATGGACGACTAAGAGCCCCTGAGCCTTGTAATGATTCCGAATCCTCACCCCCCTTCGCCCACCTTTTGCCTTCCCCCCCCCACCTCCTTCCCCCCACCCCAAACTCTCTGCTTCCCTGACCGCAACCCACTCCTGCTGATAATGCCGTCTGCACCGAGAAATTTATCGTCGCTCTCTTGTTTTCGTCTTCCTTCTTTAAGGGGTGGAGGCTTGGCTTTTATTTCTTTGGTTGGGCGCGGCTGCGTTACCCGCGGTTGAGAGAGTGTGAGTGGAGCAATGAATCGACAGGAGGAGACTGGTGTGGGGGGGGGAGGAGAAATAAAGAGTGCCAAAAGAGATCGGGAAATAAGAAAGAGGTGAAGGATCACGGGGAGAGGAGAGAGAAGAAGGGGAGGGAGAGGAGTTTTGAGAGCGCTGCAACACGAGGCAGGCGGTGGGTGCGCTCTCCTCAGAGCGCAACGGTGTGAAGTGGATCTCGCCTCCTCGCCTTCTTTTTTTCTTTTCATTTAATGCGATGTCCGATACAAGCGGACCCAAATGAAGGGATTTTTCGTTTCTTTCTCGCCTCCTCTCCTTAAGTCGTTGATATAGATGACGTTGATTTAGTGCCATTCCGGACTGGTGATTAATTAACGAAGGTTTTCCTACTCTGGTGATTGTTGTTAATGAATTGATGGCGTTTGCAGCGCTCATTAAATATAAGAGAGTGGATGGGTAGCCTACCGGTTACAAATAAAAGTTGAATTGAGCTAGTGAAATGTAAAACAACGTCTCTGCCGCATAGGTTTTCACTCATAAATGTAAATACCTTCAATTTAAATACATACATTTAACTTTACAGTACTTATTCATCACCCTCACACACTGTCCATCTTTTTGCAAGATAAAATGGTTACTATTTACTGATGTTAATAGTTTCTGATTTAATTTGTGAATTTAAAATTTGTTTAAAATGAGGTTGGTCTTGACTCGGGTATTTTTGAGTCACTGCGATCGGTGTGTATCGGATCGCATTCTGTTACATTAATGCAATATTCAGTGCTAGCACATACGCTTGTTTTTTCTTCTTTCTTTTCTTTGATATGGACGACATTGATTTAGTGCCATTCGAGGATATTGATTAATCAAAGAATGTTTTCCTACTCTATTGGTTGTCGGTAATACATCGTTGACACTGGCAGTGATCGTTAATCACGAGAGAGTGAGAAGTTAGTCTGTTGGTTAGAGATAGGAATTGGATTGTGCTCGTGAAATATACGCGTAACTCCAGTTCTTGTCATTTGCTAGTGGTTGAGGGTATTCTTTCCATCGAGAGTATCTCCCATCAATTTACCTTCCGTATGTGCACCTACGTTAAAGTTTTTTATATGCCATCCTCACATACTTTCCATCTCTTTTCACAAGATACACTCAATACTAATTGGTGTCGTATTAAAGTTGATTAAATAAAGGCGTACGAACTTATTTTAGCTCTTTTTCCATGTGTATTTCATTCTACCATAATTTTCCACCTTTTGGTGCAGGTATTTGTGCGGTCAAATGTATCCCTAGAAGCAACGAGCCCAGTACGCAGTCTCTGTACGTTGTTATCAGGTGGGAGTGAGAATCAAAAGGTTTTATTTATAGAATGTAGAACTTTATTTAGTAGCTTTTGTCATGGCTGGCAAAATGGTGCCTTCAAAAGCTTACTAATGACTTACGGGTCTTCTTGGGTTGTACCTGCTATGTATGTACCATTTCAATTGGGCTGAAGGTGCCGACGAGGTCACTCACGTAAGGGAAGTGAAACTAATGGTATTGATCTATAGCAAGGTCTGCGTCCAGCTAGAAAAAAAAACTCCATACTCATTAAGTGATTTCTTAGAACTCGACCAATTATCTCTAAAATAATTGATCACAGCCAGCGTTTATCACTTAATGAGCTTAATTTATTAGTGCTACCAGTCATCAATAAATGTGTGCGTGCAAACGCTGAAGTACCTATATTTTTCTCTGTTTGATTAAAATAATTGAGCTATGATTGCCCCTTAGACATTAATTTTAATTTTCTATGAGAGAATGCGAGGAATATTTAGTACGAGCGGAAGATACCCGTTGAAATTCAACGGGTGTGAAAAGCATTAAACTTATTTTTTATAATAAAACCGCAAAGCCCGAAGAAAAACGTATGCGTGGTCATTTGAGGAGTAGGCGTGGTACCCTATCTTGTATGTTGTGTTCGATGTAGTAGACACACTGACATTTTTCCATGTGCACGGAGAGATGAGTGACTATTGGTTCACTTTCATGCACGGGAAACTCAAAAATCGGCCTTGCAGACTCATTAATACTTAAATATCAAAGGTTGATAGATGGTCACCTCGTCACTCCGGTTCTCTTGAGCCGTCTTCTGAGTGATTAACAGCTCTATCGCTTCCCTTGTGTACGTACATATATTTGCATTCCATGTCTTAATTCAGTTGCACTATTCAACGTTGATATGTGCGTTGATTATCTTAATCAGGATTGGACAGAAGGGTACAATCCAGCGGTTGACAACGTCAAGAGGAGTAATGGCAGCAGAAGCCAGGTTTATTTGACCTATGAATCCTCCATCAATGGGACTGCGCCTTCGGAATAGCCATAATCATTGGTTTCCGTTGCTAAATGAAAAAAATCTATGGTGGTTCTTAGTGCACTTGTCGATTTTCATGCACGGATGTCGTTGATTGCGCAGAATTTCCGTTCTTCTTTCGGGTAAGAAGCATGTAGTGACGTCATTATAATTTCCGCCATCTTAACGCAGACTGAATGTTCGAAACAGATGCGTCTATATTTGAACCAGATTTATAGTTGGTTACCCGTCTGTAGGTTGGGTAAGGATGAAATTTGTGCGGATCTTAGCGTAACCCGAGAAACACCATGAGGAGAATCTCATGAGATCGCTGGTGGGCATGTCTTTGACCATCCAAGTCTAACCTTTGTCGTTTTTCTTTCAAGGGCTCATTTTCTCGCAAATAAAAAATTCATTTTGCTTTAGAAGATTTTTTCGAAAGGTTACTCTTTTTCCTATTAGGCATGTTGATGGATATATTTTTGAGTCCAAGAAACGGAAACACAGCGGCAAGTGAGAGTCTAGAATAGGCAACTCGATGATTGAGTGAATGTACCTAAGTTAACTGCACTTTAACACTTTTAAACATATAAATAACTCGTGACATTTATGATGTGGAAATTGGTCTAAAAAACAATTCGCAATCGCAATGAGAGGCCGCGGTTTCACTACGTGTAATACATCTGAGTATTAAATGATAATAAACAACGCCGTGTTTGTTGTAGCAACAGAGGCATTATTACCATTGAAATATTACCTCCACATAAATATTCTTGCACATTTAATTAAGTGTGTATTCTATTAATTCCCTTATGTGTAAAGTTTACTACGTAATTATTCTCTCATATACATGCAGTGCCCCTTTGAGAGCTACTTTGAGAATAGACGTTGAAAAGTATACTTGTTAAATATACATTGACTTTATCGAGTACCCCCCGAAGCAATTTATCATGGGGCCCTTGGGACTCTGGGCTCTTCTTATACGGATTTTCTTTCTACGTACTATCATGGGCCTGCAGGAAGGCGTGATATTTAAATGCTAGAGGTGTGTATATCCTTTGAAAATCAAATCTATGGTTGTCAAGGAAATATGTTATTGTTGATTTCAGAGAAAAAGGTGAGATTTTTCAGATGAAAACATGAAGTTCAGACAAATACGGAGCGTAGAAGGAAATCGATTGATAAAATTAGAAACGTCATTTATTCAGCCATCCGATAAAAAAATCCTAGCCCTATATCTTGAGTGAAAGTAATTTTAAAAACAAATAAATGAAACCACTGCTGCGAACCCAATGCTTAGCATGAACCACCAGGGGTGACCTTCGGGGGCCTTTGGGGGCCCTGAGGGCTTTTTAATATAGCATATATTACAACCAGACATGTTTTATATCTACATGCCAAATTTCAGCTCAATCGGTCCAGTAGTTTTTGCGTGATGGAGCAACAGACAGAAAGAGACCATTGCATTTTTATACATATTAGTAAGGATCACACCCTTAACCCTGAAAAAATAGGGTTTCGGTTAATTAAACCCTACAGTGTTTGTTGTCTACCAGTAGCAAACATGTGTTCCTAATTTCATCAAAATCGGCCCTGTGGTTTAGGAGGAGATGTGGAACATACATACATACATACATACATACATACATACATTGACTTTTATATATATAAAGATAAAGATTGAGAGCGATAGCTGCCATTCTCATGTGCAATCATGAAATCGATCGAGATGGCTTTTTGTAGTGACTACTAATTTCAGTAACAAGCTCTTTGATTTTCTCGAATCATAACTCGCATAGGTCCACCAAATCGTGGAAGTAATTGATTTTATGTTTTTTCATGACTACATTGTTCTCTATATTTTTTAGTTATTTGCATTTATCAATCTATACAGATCTGTGGATATTTAGTAATCACCATGCATCATCTTTTAGATGAAATCTCACATTCCGTTCTTTCGATTGAGTAACACTTTTTCTGCCTTATTACAAATTTCAATATTTCTTGAGTTCATTTTGTTTAGTATCTTAAACATCTAAGCATCAAATGAGTAGGTTCTTGTATTAATATCTGGTAAAATAAAGAAGGAATTGTCTCTTTTTCCAGGAATACTACCTCAGATTAATATCGGAAGTACGAATATTGATCATTTGATTCCATCGCAAGTGTGCACCGTTGTTGCGAGTTGTATCAATTAATTTTTTTAGGAATCAAAAAGTAATTATGTTGCAATGTGTCACTCAAGCAACAAAAAAATGTGACCCGTTTCATTTTGAGATTGATCGGATGATATTGGGGTAAATCCGGTTTGTTCACTCATTAAGTAATTTTTCCATACCTCCAAAAATAAAAATGATGCATTTTGTTAAATTTAGATGAAGTATTTTGCATAAATGTTCCGTGAAAGAAATACAACTTATGAATATTAACATCACTGGCAACCTTACTGCTCCTCTTGTCTACCTTACTATGATTTGCAGAGAAAAAATTGGAGGTATTGGGTGATTTTGTCCCAGAATATGGCCTTTTTTCCCTCGAAGGATTCTGGTGGTCCGTAAGCTCCTGCGATCCCAATAAGCCATTGGATTGTCATCAGGTTTCGCAGGGGCCAAATCACCAGAACTTGACAGAAACAACCATGCCCTGGGCAGGCGACCGACCCAGGAGAGATTCGAACCCGCGACCCTCAGATTAGCAGGCGAGAACTTTATCACGCCGACACCGGGGCCGGCAATGACTGGTAGGGATGAAAAACAAGAAATCAGTCTCTTACAGATTTATTTCCATCATATTATTTAAGACATTCCTGGGAAAAAGGCACTCCCTCCATTCGCTTTGTGTGGAATCGGAGCGCCTTTAATATGCTGATAAAAAGGTGAAAATAAAAAAGAGACCATGTTGAAAATTAATGAATATTTTTGTAGTTCCTGTATACAATGGGAACTTCACAATTATTAACGTTTTTCATTGCCAAACTTCTTTGGGTGCGTTACGTTAAAAAACTTATATGAAAATATGGGCAAAAACTATTCCATCGCTTTTTTTAAAATACCTGTCTTTGAAATACTTAATCATTCTACTTATTGGAACAATTAATGTGACCTGCGTAATTATGATGCAATCGTAATATTCATTGACATTACTTGGAGAAGTTAGTATTCAAGAAAAATATAGGCTTTAATGGTCTGTCAGGAATTAATTTGCACTGTACTATTTTTCAGTTGATTGATTAACCAATTATCCGAGGGTGATTACTGCCTTTAACTTGAAAGGAGTGGGTGGAAGCTATAAAAATATTTAATAGCTGATTTATCGCTTAGACGATGCGAATTCTTGGAAATTTACCTGAGAAAATGTTCTCCTTTGCGCATGAAAGTGTATATTATTGTAGCTTAAATTGTATAGAGTTGTTATATTTTCGTTGTTTATTAGTTATGGCTATTATTAATGCGATTAAAACGCGAAAAAATCTAGAAATTCAAGTTTCGACTATTATTTTGACTCAAATTCCATTGGAGGAGTATTCTTCTGAAATGTTAGCCTATAGGAAATCCATCATGTTACGTTTGATCTACATTAAAATTCAAACCATTTTTCTGACCACGTTAAATTCGTCTGAAATCGCAGAAACGCCCAGATCCACGGATTTCTCCGCGGGGCTTTGAGACCAGGAATAATCCGCCGAGCTCGTAAGAAAAATAAAATCCTCGGTGAGCTTGATGAATAAAACCGGAATGTGACAGTAAAGTCGTCGGGGAAGGGAAGGAGGCGTGAGGAGCGAACTAGTTGAGTTGAGGAGGATAGCATTGCGGCGGAGATAGTAAACTCGAGATGCGCCTCGGTGAGGAAAAGCTATCGACCTTCGCTCGTCGGATGGGAACTTAAAAAAGGGAGTCTGGTGCATGTGTGCGTATGTGCGGAGAGGAGAAATGTGCCAGGTCTTACAAATCGGTTGATTCCCCCTTCCACGGGGCGAGGAAAGAGAGCGCCGTTGGGACTCGGGATTAAGACGTTTTGAGCGAGGGTGGTGACAGGGGAAGGGTTGAGTGTGTTGAGCGTATGTGCATGAGCGGTGGAAGAGGGGGGGGGGGGGTGAGAAGTAGGGTGGAGGTAGGGGGTAAGGAGTGAGACAGAGAGAGGTGTGTAAACGGTCGAGGGGGTTTTTCAAGAGAAGGGTTGGATAAGGGACGTTTGCGAATGGCCCGTGAACGTGGTGAGCGAGATCTGACGGGAGTAAGCGCTGGCTGGGGAAGTGGCTGGGCCGACGGACTCGCGCTGAGGCGCTTGGAGGCGACTGGAATGATTAAGGAGGCGACTGGGTCCGTGAGGGAAAGTGCATAGAGGGAGGGGGGTGTCTTAGGACTAAGGATGGCTTTATTCTGGAAGTCCTAAGGTTAAGGTAGTTTGAGCGAGATCTCACTTCACCTAGAATTTGATGAATTTCACCTCATTTTTAGGTAGTTTCAGCGAGATATTTCCCTAGACATAATGGAGACCACATTCGGATTTTATTTTTTGATTTCAGCGTGTCAGAAGTATGAAGTAAATATTGTAATGATAATAGCGCAAAAATTAGTTATACAAGCCAAAACTTCTCAGTAATGATATGAATAAAACTACCAAAGTCTTAAACTTGACTTATTTTTCCACGCCATTTGGTGAAAACGCCTTCACAAAAGATGGTTTTTTGCGATTCTGAAAATATTACTGCGGTGAGTAATTGATTAATTTTTATAAATAGTTGAGAAAATATGCTAACTACACAGCTGGTCATTTGACGAAAAATAAGTGTTATAAATTCCTTATTTTTTAAATATTCTCCCTCTGGAGCACATAGTCATAATCTATCCAATGTAAAACAGCTCATATTTTTAGGCATATTGTTCGAAAAGTAATTCGGTAAGGGGTTAATATTTTGATATCATTGGAAAGATGGGAGTTTTTTCTTTAAATTTCATCATATTCTACGTGAAGTGATATATTGCTCAAACTATCTTAAAGTAAAAAACTCATATTTTCAATTATATCCAAATATTAACAACTTTCCGAAATAATTTTCGAACAATTCGACTAAGAATATAAGCTGTTTTATGAGGGAAAGCTTACGGCTGTGCGCTTCAGTATTGAACTAATTAGGAATTGCCAACACCTAGAGTTCGTTATAAAACTAACGGTGAGTGGTTTGTGTGTTTTCTCAACTATTTGTAAAAAATGTTCAATTACTTACCGCAGTAATCTTTACCGAATCGCCAAAAAAAAACATGTTTTGAAGGCTTTTTCACCATGCGGCGTGAAAATATGAGTCAAGTTAGAGACTTATGTAGATTTATTCAATTTATTAATGAGAATTTTTGTCATATATAACTATGTTTTTACGCCATTAATAATACAATATTTACTTCAAACTTCTTACAGACGTGGAAATTAAAAAATAAAATTAGAATATGGTCTCCATTATAACTATAGGGAAATATCTCGCTCAAACTAGTGAAATGTCTCGACTCTCAGACTCGAGTGAAATGTCTTACGCTAGATTGCATACCGAGATAACATCCCTTCGGATCATGGATATCGTCGTGCGTGTATACCTGCTGCAACTATGTAGCATCCTACATGGCATTTCAGGGGTGTGTGATTTCACTCCAGGCATGAAAATTTTACGCTACATGCTAAAAAAGATCGATGATTTAACTAGTTAATTACATAGTTCGTAAAGGAATGCTTTTAGCCTGTAAAATATTCGGAATTTAAATTTGATAAAGTTTTGTATGCGATAGAGGCATGTTGTTTGCGCTGTTTCCCATTAAGACTAACTTTTTACTGGTGTATCTACAAAAGACTCGACTCAGGAGTTTTTTGTGACTGCATTTCTGGTCCGTCGTTGTATAAAGCATATGTTATAGAAAGAATGTTATTCGGGGAAGAAGGATGCTTGAGAGTGAGAAAGGTTTATCATGGCCATAGCCGGCTGAGTTTAAGTAAGTACGTACATTGAGGAAGTGTTGCATGATGCTATTTCCTTTCTTCATGATTATTCGTCATTTTCACGGATTTTTACCAACCGTAATATCCTATTATGTTTTCTGTATTGTTTTAAAGGAGTTAGGTTATCCTTCTAGCTATCCACATTCTCAGAGGTCTCAGATTCGAGTCTCCACGTGAGTACAGGTGTTTGTGATATTTGTTGGCTAGGCCCCAAGGCTACCGGAGAGTAAGTCATTATTCTCAATGGAGTCAAAGCTTCGCACGAATCAAGGGCAGTGGTAGTTAAGTTATTTAATACCCATATTTTACTAACGTGAGTATGTGAGTGAGTAACGTGCATGTATTTACAAATTTGCAATGATATTGAACAATCGAACTCATTTTTTGGTCGTAATAAGTTCTTTCATATTATTTTTTATTTCCCACTCTAAATCCTATTAGAATCAAACAATATCTAAGTGAATTCAAGAAAATTAAATATACCAAACCTCTACGTCATCCTCTTTCCTAAAAACTATACCAAAACTTAATAAATCCGCCTTTCATCAGGAATACTCATAGTTTTATTCCACTATTTTTTTAAATTCTCTTCCCATTATATTGGAAGGAATTAACTTGCCCAGCCATTGTTTGTGCTTCTTTTCAAGGATATTTTTTTTAGTTTGGCAGTTGTCTCAATTTCTCACTTTTCGGAGAATCCTGTCATTTCATCAACAATGACCGCAATCCTTTCGGTGACTTCATTACCTGATGTTTAATCATTCCATATTTTGCATATCATCTTGCCTTTTAGCCTTGCTCAATTAGAGCTACTAAAGATCGCAAATATTAAACTAGCATTTGAGTATTGGTGGGTAGGATATGAAATTTTCACTTACTTGCGAGTAAAATTTGTACGCCTTTTGAGATAAGCAATGAATAATCGCCGAGAATAACCCTGACTCATTTTCATCATAAATTCTGCTGCTTCGCATGTTCTCTAGGCGATCCACGTAACGGTCGTATAGAATAAAGCAAATTCCACTTAAGCATCACAATAAGCGGCTATGAAGAAAAAAGATTTGGAGTTTATCACTACCAGAATGAGAGATAAGGTATTTTTATAGCTTTCGTGGAGAGCCTACGTTATGGAAAAACCCATTGAAACACTGTCACAGTAAAAATATTAGTGATCGTAGATCAAGAAGCCTTGACCAGCAGAAAATGATATTACGAGCTTTTTCAATCTCGTTTGTTTTATCTATAAACGCATTGAAACAGTTTGCATATGTTTGTTTAACTTAATAAAGGTGACGAGGATCATCGACGTAAATTATATTGAAATTTGTTAACCTTTTGACCATCCTGAATCTCGTGAGCTCTTTTCGTATGCTTTGGTTTTCATTGAAAATGATGTTGCTATTATAATTAGTAACTGGCTTTTTACGAAAAACAGTTTTTTCGTGTGTAGACTAACTTTACAAGACTAAATGCACAAGATCCTACAAGATATACGTTATAATGAACTCAACCAGTTACATTTCTTACGGAAAATATTTAATAAATCACCCTTGTTTACGGGTGAACATGGGTTAGTAACGCGCAATAGTAAAAATGTAACTAATTTAGCTTTGAATACAATTACATGAATATGAATATGCTCTATAACTTTGATTTTAGCGAAGAATGATGGTACCTTACTTCGTATAAATGACAGCCTTTACATTTCATGGGTAAAAATTTGAAATGGAATGACAGCCTTTAATTTGATGGGTAAAATTTTTAAATGGGGAAACATTTGAAGGAAATAATTAAAAAGCGGTCATTCCACCCGATGTAGCCCAAGATTTCACAACGTGGTTTTATGTTGCCATTGATGGACACGAATGCTGTCTAATTTAAGCCTACTCAAACTGCATATGGCCGTGTTTAATATTATTACGATATTTTAACAGATTAGTATAAGTTGTCATATGTCGGAATGCTAATCTGTACTCTCCATTAAGCCTCTTCGCCACTGCCGAGATTCGAGCCCCGATACTCGGGATTGAGAGCGAGTAGTACACCCGATCCCCTAAGCTATGGAGTTATTGGTGTTTCTCAAAAAAGTTTCTCAAATCGCACGTAACGCTTTTACTTGCTAACTGTATCCACTATTCATTGGTATTGCTTAATTGGAAATTTGCTTTCTGGCCGTCATTTTAGAGCACTCTTTTAATTCAAAGACTTTGGATTTAATAAACTGGCTAGATTGCAATAAACTATAATTACATCCCCATGGGGTATAAATCACCCAATCGGGGATACCGCTGTATTCGTGTAAAGAAATTCCCCAGGGGAAGAGGTGCATATGTGTAAGTTTAAAAAAAATGGTGCCAAAAGGGCAAGACATTAAAAGAAAGCTATTATGTACATGTATGGGACACTATATATGTATATATATATATTCAATCGACGAAGTTCACACGTGGTGAAAATATACCCAATAAGGAGTCACAGGCGTGACAGGTAAAAACATAGTGACACAAACAAAAGAAACTCACACGAATGGTTGTTTAATTTTCGACAGCAATCAACTGTCTTCTTCCGAACTGGAGAGAGTACTGGATGCAGATGTGGGTAAGGAGAGAAGACAAACTACCCACTACTCAAACTCTTCTCTCCTTACCCACATCTGCATCCAGTACTCTCTCCAGTTCGGAAGAAGACAGTTGATTGCTGTCGAAAATTAAACAACCATTCGTGTGAGTTTCTTTTGTTTGTGTCACTATGTTTTTACCTGTCACGCCTGTGACTCCTTATTGGGTATATATATATATATATGTATATCTACTGTTATATATAACTCTCTCACTTATAGGTGAGATTCCTTTGTTAAAAGCATGCTCAAAACATTTGATCTATGCGACGATTAAAACAGTTTTTTATGTAAGTATTGAATTTAAATATACCCTACTCCCTTTTCCAAACGACCGCAGCCCACAATTAGAATAGTTGAATGAGATAGGAATATCTGAGCTGAGATGAATGTACCGATGTATTTACCAGTGCGGTAATAACGGATAGGATAAGGGACAGGGAAAGAACACGAGGCGAAAGGTGGAGCTAGGAAATTGAAGGAAGCTGGATAACTATGCGCCGAGAAAGGTGTCTATGTGTGACGCGAAGTTGAAGCGAAAGTTTTTTTTCAAGTATGCTTAAGGGATGGGAGACGAGGGGTAATGGGGATGGGAGACGAGGCAAAGGAATAGAGAAGTGAGAAAGGAAGAGTAGTATATATAGAGAGAGAGATATGGGTTCTCCCTTTAAAGAGTGGCGGTGGGAAGACAAGACCTTGGGAGAATGGGCGTGTGAAATGGTTGGGCCATCCCGTCCCTGTTATATTGTGGAGATCACGGCTTGAATATAGATATTTTAAAACGTGGACGGCCTCGATGGTTTTGTTTATTTTATTTTTTCTCGTTGAGGAAGAAAGGGGGTTGGTGGGGAGCAGAGATGTCACCTTCGATTAGCATTTTTATCGCTAATTCCAGTCTTCCAAAATGTTTTGCCCATGCTCTTTCTCCCTCTCTCACACCATCTCGCCTTCATCTTTCCTCCCCCCTGTTCCATTTTCTCCACGGTTCGCACATTTCCCTCCGGCTCCTCTCACGTCTTCTCCTCTCCTTTACGTTCTACTCTCATACTTTATTCCTCCGAGATCCCTCCATCGGCCAATGCTCGCGCCGGTGTGTTATTCGATTTGGGAATTTTCTTTAAGTGACGGCTAACGAATGGCCATTTCTACTCCCGTCACCTCTCTTATCTTCTTGCCGGCTAGATTACGAGCCTCCCTTGTCTCGGAGTTTTTATTAAACATTAAATTTTTTTAGAAAGGAATCGCCACTCGACAAGCTTTTTCCAGGCGTAATTTCTCGCAATGGTGCCTATTTGCCTCTCCCGACTGCACTAAATTATTTGGCCTACGGAATGTGCCACGCTCACGAGTGGCGAGTGGGTCGTGGGCGGTGCAGCCCGGCGTGGCGTGGAGACTGCGTGTCCCGAGAACTATTAAATGCGAGCGAAAAATCTCTGCTCTCAATAAATCCCATTTTTTATATATGCCTATTCGCTATGGAATGTATCCGGGTATTTAGCTACGAAATGATAATTGTGGAAACGCTTGTAATTCAAAATGACATGTAAGAGCTAAAAGTCCCTGTAGTATACACAAGTGTACATCTACGTGATACATGCATGTAAATTATGCTCATAGTCATCGTCGTTATGTATTATATCCTGGTTTTGTTTATTTTTTATATATTTTGTAACATTTAAGCCCTGAAGATGTCAGTAAAAAATGACGAAACGTCGGTGGTGTTAATGTGAGCGGTGATTTATTAAAAAGAAGGCTAATACTAAAATAATTATATTCTGCCACAAATTTTAAATTTCAGCCTGATAAAATACTAACGCTAGGTCTTTTTTTATTATTCGGAGGCCGATTGTTGACTCCAGAGACCGTTTTTCAGCGGAGGGTTAGCTCTTGCGTTCTTAATTCTTATAAAAATTTTATTTCAAGCATTGCTGATGTTATAACCGGAATCGTGATTGAAATTTTTATTGTCCATCTGAATCTCAACGGTTTCATTAGTTAGTCGTTCCAAAAAATTTCCTGAACACCAAAGAAGATGTATGTCGTCCCACTTAATCCTATGGTCCAAATTAATGCTGTGTTCAGCTACCGCCGATTTCTCTGGTTGACCAAGCCTGAAATATTTGCGGTGCTCCTGTTGTTATACCCGTCTCACCCACGTAGATGTGGCCAGATTCACATGGGATTTGATAGACTCCAGGAGTCTTGAGGTCGATCGGGTCCTTCGCTCTCACTAGATGGTCTCTAAGTTTAGCCATAGGCTTGTGGACAGCTTCTATGTAGTCATTTATGAATAGTTTAAACCGGTGGAGAGCCCGAGAAGAGTTAATTCATACTAGGTATTCGCCGGGAAAGCGTTAAGATCCTTCACTATCCTTGTGGCTTATCACAGTTCGCCACTCCATTCCGATTCATATATATTGCATAATGCCTACAGGATGTACCCTGAAAGCCACATTGTGTGCGGTAGGGAGTGATGAGATAATAGAATGATATTAAGGGATATATGTATATTGTCAATTGAAAGATAATTATCAATTCTTACCATTTCATCATACTAATACGAATGATTTTATTTTAAATAAAATGTGTGATCATTTAACGGATTATCTGCTTAATTATTCTTTATTACTGTTTTATGGTCTGATCAACCTTAGTCTCGAACTTATGAAAACGAAAGAACGTCAAACAAATTCATATCTTGAACTCAGCATCAGAAAATGATTGGGTGGATGGCAGGGCATTGCCTTAATGCTGGTCTTCCACTTGGTTGGTATCCACCTTCGGTATTTTCCCTTCATATGCATTTACATTTTAGATCCGTCTTAACCGCATGGCTAGAAATAAGGTGCCTTTGTTATCACGCAAAACGTAAAGTTGCAGATGCTACTTCGATTTTTTACGCATTATTTTAGATTAATAAATTAGAATTTCCAAATATGCTTTACTAACAAACCATATAAAAAGAGATGGGACTTCTGCCATACTTTTCAATTGATCTACTTTCTTTAAATAGTTTTAATATGTGCCACCGTAAATTTCGATATCCGTTTTACTATGTGAATTAAAGTAGACATGAATTATTAATTTTTGATAATTTTTATTTTTATATTATGTGTAGTGACATTTGGAACTCTGCAATATTGTTTGAAAAAGTTTCTTGTGTAAATAACCATATATTCAATTTATCAACGGTTAAAGCATTATACTTCTCATACTAAATTTAGTGGTAAACAATCACAGCTTTTTTTATTAATCCGTATGATTTTATTTCTGTATTCTATTTTTATTTATAATTATTGAGTTTTAAAGGGGATTAGATGCCGTTTCCCACATTTTGGCTTTATACCAAGATATATCAACCATTGCAAAATATATCATACCTACGTAAAATGTTTGGTGCTTTAAGTTTTATAGCATTAATGTTTGATAAGTCATAACTCTCGCTTTTTGTTAATCTTGGCGATATGGTATGGAAATGGTATCGTTTTGCATAAATTATATGGTATAAGTATGGCTACGTATATTCGGTATACTATCATTTAGTGAGTGTAAATGTAATTTCTTGTAAGATAGTGTAAAGGTCGCTAAACACAAAAAATGCATTTTAATATCGACATCTTGCATTATGGTATTCCATGATAGAAGTATGTATTACTTGTGACTCACATAGTATTATAATACTCCACACCTCCTCAATATTCGTGTTTGTTTACAGGCGATGAGTCGGAGCCCGTCCCCAATGCATCGATGACATTATCATTTCATCACGTTAAAAAGATCCTAATACGAATTTTGCAGGCTAGCCATCGTCCGTGAAAGTTGAATTTTGCAAACATTAGTCCTCGTAACAACACAATCCCTCGTACAAATGTTTAACTCTCCAGGATACGTAAAAACGTTCTTAAAAAAGTACAAGATGAGCTTTAGATCTGATCTAATGGATAAGGGAAATATTTTAATGCAAATTCAAGGCACAGCAATAAGCAATAGGTTCGTATTTTAACAACTCAACGCATGTGAGCGTGATAGGCCCCAGTTAACAACACCTACAGCATACGAATAAACGTACTTGTGTACTACCCTCGGAAATAATCCAAATGGCTTACATATTAGCGGTGGGTACTAGAATGCCCGCTTAACGTTCTATGCATTTTACAAAATTAGTTTAACTAGATCTGACAGCATAGAACACTTGCGAATTTAATATCTGATGAGCGAGGTTGTTCAATAACTCAGTTGCACCTTGGTATTTCTCATTCCAGCATTTTTACTTCTCACGTGACTCTTCTTTGAATTGCATCATATATTTTATCCCATTTTATCAAATCATTCCTACGAGCATGCTTAAAAATGTTAAAAACATACATAAATATTACCGCGCCATTCCGTTTGGAGGTAGGCACAGTCCAGGAAGTTAGTTATTACTGTTAGGCATATCATACTGGCTCTCCATTAATAGCTTCCTCCATAATGCCTGTTCCTTGGAAACCTCTTTCGCTTCGGTTTTATTCAGGTTTGGAATCATTGCGGACCTTTCGTTCGCATATTTTCTGAGGCCACGATTGCTCTAAATTTATTCAACTCGTGGCCGCTATGTCAGCTAGTGTGACTTTAAGTGATTTGGGTTTATTGATAAAATAAATGAAAAATAGTGTACTGATTTCACTCTTCACCCGGTCGTAGTATCAAGGTGAGCGTCATGGCAAAAAGCGACCTTATATAACAAAAAAAGAGGGGAGGAAGAATTGTACTCACAAAACTCTGACCTCCTCTTCAACATTTCCCATTCCCAGTAGTACTGGCCCAGTACCACCCTTCTTTTGTGGTCATATTAAGTCTCAGTTTGCCAATGACACAAGTTGCCGAAACCATCGTGGGATTGATCTATCTGGTGCGAAAATAGTACTGTTTTATTTATTTTATTTCGTCATGGATATCGAAAGTTTTCACAAAGTGACGCCTGGAGTTATTTCAAAGATTTGGGTTCAGCCAGCCAGGGTAGCCGAACGCCACGGGATGAGCCATCTCGCGTGCAAAGCAAGCTGCCCTCTTCATCCCCCTTATCCCATCCGATTCGAACTTGAGAACGGACCGCTGCCGGAGCGATGCCAAAATTTGAACAATGGGTAAAGATCCGCGAAAGATCGTGTCCGGGCATGATTTACAGTTGTCACCGGCCATGGTCAAATCGCTCCTTTGTTTAGGCAATTCTTTTTCCGATCCACGGCGTGGGCCATACAGCGCGACCATAAAAGAAGAAGGTGAATATATAAATTGCTCTCTCTCTCTCGAACTTCAGTCGTCACATGCGACGCGCCAATGTAATCCTGCCACGTTATTTGGAATTATACTTTGCAGGCTTCGTTCGGCATAATGGCCCATGGCCGAAGAGTAGCGTGAATCCGCTTGACCTCATCCTTGTCAATTGTTATTCACTGGTCGTGTCCGTGTGTCTCCGTCCCCATATTCCATGGCATCCCATTAAGGGTCAGGGTTCTTGGTTTTGCGAGAGCGTGTTTGCGTATGCCTCATTCCCACCGTTGCCCATTACATGCAACAAACCGTTTTCCTTGACCCCTGTAATTCCCTTGCCATTGTTGAATTTCGCTCAATAGTAGATCCTTATGTGTCCGGGACCACTGGCCAACAATAGCGAGGCCACCTGCTCTTGAACGCTGGGGTTTCACACCGATCGCCCGTGCAGCACTCCTCCCATTGGTGTGCACAGTACAGTCTTCGTCATTTTGAGAGGGTTTGTGTGGAATCTTATGCGCGGGCTGACTGTGTGTGACCCCATCTATATTCGTTCAGGACAAATTATTGGCGCATTTTAATAAGAGATGGTGATGTTAGAGATGTACTCCCCGGCAAATATCATAATCTGTAACTTAGACTGCTAGTTACTGCTGATTGTCTTTCATGTTGTGTCATTATCATATGCTGGTCCGTATGCTTCAAATCAGTCATCTTCCAATGAATTTTTCATCCGTATTATTTTGCTTTTTGGATATGAAACATAATTTAGCTTGTTTTTAATCAATATGTTCCACTAAAAAGTCTTGAAAATGAGCTTAAAAATTTCATAATGTGTACATGTTTCCTCGCCTACAGTGAACCTTCTTAATTTAATAAGCCATTCTCATTTTATAACCGGGTCCAAAGCACAGACTTATTGATATTGAGTTAGCTTGTGATGATAGATAGTAATAATACTTAAGCAGATGGCCGCAAAGTTTTGAATCACTTTATTTATCCTTGATATACATTCGGATGCTAGGAAGCAATTTCATTCCTACTTAAATGATCAATGGAATAATAATTTTACTTTTTCCATTCATTCATCGAATGCTTGATCATCTTATAAACTCGTCTAAAAAAATTAAATGCGTCCAGAATCCAATTTTCGAAAATAAATGCTGGTTGCAGACATCGTCGCATTGACGTCGGATGAAAAAAATAACCTGAGCATAATCACGAGTGCATTCGTGGGATATTTCCTTTCTAAATTCCGCTCAATTCTTCTTCGTCTGAAAGCGAACAAAAGCGTGTGTGTGGGGGGGGGTGAAGATGCCTCCTCATTCCGCTTGTTTGAGGACGGTGAGAGGACAGGACACGACATTCAATCCGCAACTCCACACCTCACTCCGTTCTCAGAAAAAACACTTGACTACCTCCCCCGCGTATTTCCCTTCGTCCAGAACTGAATGAAGGGAGGAGACACCTCAAAACTACATTGCCCACGATCCTCCGCTTATTTAGAAATAATGACGCCTGGATGTAATCGTTTTCCCCGTCCTCCTTGATGCGTTCTCGTATCTTCCTCTCGCATTCGTTGTCCTCTCTCCGTTTCCTTCTCGCCTAGTCGGCGGGGTATGATGAATTTGGCCCTGATTTAAGATGGGGAAAAAAATTAGGATTTCCTCTTTCTTTCTTGTCCTAAAACTGTCCTCTCAACTCAAGACCCCTTCTTTCTCTTTCGCCCTCCGTATTATAACGAATTTCGTCGCAAGCTCCTCTCGCTTTTTGTGTTTGTATTTACGATTGCACGTCCGATCTCCTTATTCACGTTTTGACGTCTGAACAATGCATCGTCCCCGACGAATCGGATCCATTTATCTTTTATCGCCTCTCCTCTCTCCCCGCCCGGCCATATCCCTCCCATCGTTCCAAGTGTGTAAGATTTTTTCCCGTTCCCCGTAAAAACTTCCTTTTTTTGCGGTTAAAATAAAAGGTTTCCTCCCAACCAGTCTCCACGACCTCCATCTGATTCTTAAATGACCCTGTGTATACAATGAGCGCGTCCATCCGCCCACGTGAATATTTCTTCCTTTTTTCTTTCTTTCAACGGTTAAGGAAATAAAGGCGTTCTGAAGTTTGTTTTCCCTTCGATCGAGCGCGATTCTTTGTAGCCTGGGAGAGAGAGAAAATGCCATTAATTACGGTTCCATCAACTAACACCGTTGCAGGCCCGTGAAATAGAAAAAAAATGTTCCACACGCCCATGGGGGCTTCCGGCGTAGGAATCGGTTCTAACACAAACAGTGCCCGCAGTCAAACACCCAGCCTTTCAAGCGATGCCTTGATCGTTTTCTTATACATATAAGGGGTTCCCCCTTCTCTTGGACTACAACCTTGTCGAGGTGGAAGGGTTTGCGTACTCCAATGACCCCTAGAGCTGCACTGGCGGGAGCAATGCTCCTGGTAGGGTCACCCATGCCAGATTGGTCGAAGGTTAGGAGACAGACGAATGGTAGTCCACGCAGCGTCTGTACCTCAGTGAGGTGGCTGCAAAAGGCGTCTGACTCCAGTGGGGCGGCCTCTGAAGTGATGGTGTCACGTAAAAAACACTATTCACATCTACATCTACATACTACCCCACAAGCCGCCTCAATAGACGTGTGGCGGGGGGTGTTAGGACACCAGCCGTTTACATATAAAATGGAAACGCTCTAATGAAATTTCGCCTAGCATTTATTATAGTACCTTATTGTTCGGGGGAAAAACGAATTCCCATACCTATCCGTTCGGCAAAATATCTCTCTTAATTCATCGTTTCTGTCGGACCTGGAAATATAGTGGGGTTCTAATATGATGTTCTTCGTGTCGCTCTGAAAGATATCTATTCTCAATTGTTCAAGCAATATAAGCCTAACGCGCAGCCTCCGAGTCTCTAGCGGCTCCCAGCCTAATTCGTTTAACATCTGTGTAACGCTGTATGTACGCCCGTAGCAGTTTTTGACGAATCGCGCAGCTTTCCTTTGTATTTTATTAAGTTCCCGGACTAAGTCTTTCTGCACCGGATCCCATATACTCGCTGCATATTCAAGGTGTGGCCGGACGAGTGCGAAATAGCACCTCTCTTTTACTTTTACATCTGAAAATCTTCCCACAATACGCTTGACGAATCCTAGCTTCTTCAGAGCTCTGTTACAAATATTTCTTATATGTGCTCCCCACGATAGGTCCGAAGTTATCGTAACTCCTAGATACTTCACTTCATCTGTCGCCTTTATGTTAACACCATCCACAGCATATACATGGGAATAGTTGAACGACCTCCGCAAGAAATGTACCGCCGTGCATTTGCTCAGATTAAGTTCGAGTCCCCACTCTTGGCTCCACACATGAACGTTGTTTAAATCCGATGATAGAGTTTCAAAGTCAGAGTGATCACTAATTTCACGATAGATGACAGCGTCGTCGGCAAATAAACGTATTTTACTGCTAATTCGAGAGCATAGATCATTTATGTATATAATGAACAAAAGGGGGCCGATCACGCTTCCTTGCGGGACACCTGATGTCACTTTAACTACATCAGAGCTAATTCCGTCAAGAACTACTTTTTGCTTACGATCACTCAGAAAGTCGCGTATCCAGTTTACTGCTGTTTCGTTTAGGCCGCATGACTGTAATTTGTATAAAAGTTTGTTATGAGGTACCGTGGCGAAAGCTTTCTTAAAATCTAGAAATAATGCGTCAACTTGTCTTTTCGATTCACCAGATTTGAGAACGTCATGAAGAAAGAGCGTGAGTTGTGTTTCACATGATCTACCTTTCCGGAAGCCGTGCTGACAGCCATGGAGGACGTTACGACTGTCCAGGAACGTCATGATATTGCTAACGACGATATGTTCGAGTATCTTGCCTATAATCGACGTTAATGAAATTGGTCGATAGTTCCCTGGGTCGTGTCTGTTTCCCTTTTTGAATATTGGTGTAACGTTTGCAATTTTCCAGTCTAATGGTATCTTTCCTTCAGACAATGACTTCTTAAATATTATGTCTAAAAACGGTGCGATCTGTAGCGCTAACTCCTTGAGGACACGCGCGGGTATTCCCTCCGGACCCGGAGATTTACTATTTTTTATCGACTGTAGCTGTTTAGTTATCCCATCGCGTTGAATAGTGATTTCTTTCATCGGTTCCTCAGTGAATGAAATTTCAAAATTACATGCAGTATCGTCTATAGTGTATACCCTTTCGAAGTGGGAATTTAACGTGTTAGCTTTGTCAATATTTTCGGTGACAAGTTTGCCGTCTTTATCAAATAACGAATCTACGGTTGAAGATTTTCCCTGAAGCTCTCTCGCATATGACCAAAAAGATTTCGGATTTTCTTCGAGTAATTCACCAAGTACTTTTTTCTTTAAATTTCGCAATGCAGTACGCATTGATTTCTTAGTTTTTGAGCGTTGCGCAGCGTAACTTTCTTTTGCTTCAAGTTCCTTCGATTTGTCACATACCGTAGTGGACTTTTTGAGCAAAGTTGTACAGTTTTCTCTGTCTCTTAAGGTCCCTCCTAACATCGTTGTTATACCAGCGAGGTTCTTTACTGTCGCATTTCAATTTTTGTGGAATATATTCGTTAATTCCCTGTCGTAGAATTTCTAAGAAATATTTCCATGATTCATCAGTGCTTTTATCCTCTGTTTTAGCTACGAAGTCCGTGTACGAATCATCTCGCCAAATTTTATGAAGTTGCATTTATCAAATAAATAAATATTGCGTTTCGGTTTTACAGCAGACTCTACTTCAATTTTTAAGGTTGCAAAAATTGCTCTGTGATCACTTATGCCGTCAATAATATCGAGTTGTTTTATCAACTTAGGATGGCTTACTGCAAAAAAGTCTAATATTTTATTTCCTCTCGTAGGCTTGTCAACTACTTGGGAAAGTGAGTGATTAGCAAGTGTGTTGAGTGAGATTTCGCTGATTTCCCTATTCCTAGAATTCGGATTTACAGCGTAAGAATCCCAATTTATAGATGGCAGATTAAAATCTCCCCCAATAATTATTACACTTTTACTGTCTCTCACAGTAAATGCGGATATTTGATTTTCTAATTGGTAAATAACATCAATTTTGGAGTTTGGAGGTCTATAAAAAGAGCAAACATGTATACTCCTTTTGTTTCGTTGTTTAATTGTAAACCACACGCTTTCTATTTCACTGTCAGTTATTTCGTGGGTGGTGCTGTGTAAATGTGATTTAACTGATAGAAAAACTCCGCCACCTGTCCTATATGTCCTGCCCACCTGTTTCGATCGCATCTGTAGATTTTATATCCTGGAGGAAAAACTTTGCTGTCGCTTACATCCTCAGTAAGCCAGCTCTCCTTTCCTATGACCACGTCTGCGTCCTGAAATATATGCTCGATTTCAGCGCGCTTGTTTTTAACGCTACGGCAATTAACTACTATAAAGTTAATGTCATATTTTGTAGATTGAGTGTCGGTTGGTTCTTTTCCACGCTTATAGGTATTAGGTGGGCGAATTTCACTGGAAGTGCTTATTACATTTGATATAATTTCTTTCACTTGAGTACTATTGAGTAAGGCCACTGAATACTATCTCAATTAAAACAAAAACCTTGACATTATGGACAGTTCTCAAATGATAATGAATCCTGGCAACTACGGGACTCGGCCCAGAGGGCCGGGCGTCGTGCCCGGAAGAGGGAGGAAGGCGCCTGCGGTCGTCATCACACGAAAGCCTTGCTCAGACGTAGTAGCAGCAGAGGAAAGGAAGATAAAGAAGAGGAACGCAACAATCAGAATTGGCACGTGGAATGTTAGGACGATGCTGAGGGCGGGGAAGCTAGAGAATATAAAGCAAGAAATGGAGAGGGTGGGTGTAGACATCGGGTCTGGGTGAAGTACGATGGAAGGATGACGGGGACTACTGGAGCGACGACTATAGAGTAATTTATAGTGGAGGGAATGAAAGTCAGCGCAGGATTGCATTCGTAATGAATAGGAAACTAGGTAGAAAAGTAGGGTCTGCAGAACAGGTGAGTGATAGGATAATAGTCGTGGAACTAAAGGCAGGTCCAACGAATTTAGTTATAATCCAGGTTTATATGCCTACCTCTAATCATAAAGAGGAGGAGGTAGATGGAGGTACACGATGAGCTAGAGGATATAATTGGTAGGATACATGGGAGTAAGCTTTTAGTAGTAATAGGGGATTGGAACGCGGTGGTGGGCGAAGGAAGAGATGGGCGGGAGGTGGGCGATTACGGGCTAGGAAGGAGAAACGGCCGGGGCGAGAAAGCTGTGGAGTTTTGCCGTAGAAATAACCTAGTAATTACAAATACATGGTTCAGACATCATCCTCGACGTAGGTACACTTGGAAGAAGCCGGGAGACACAGATAAGTTCCAGATAGATTATTTAATGGTTCGTCACAGATATAGGAATAGTGTTAAAAACTCGCATACTTATCCAGGAGCTGATGCAGACACAGACCACAACTTATTAGTCATGAAATGTCGGGTAAAACTGATAAAGATAAGGATGGGAAGGAGGATAAGAAAATGGAATAAGGGGGCATTAGGGCAATGAAGAAGAAGTGTCGAGAGATGGTGGTTGAGATAATGGGTGAAGAATATGGAGTTAGATCAGTGGAAGATGAATGGGGAAGTTTGAAAAATGGAATTGTGGAAGCGGCAAAAGCAACGGTAGGCGTAGTGAGTGCAACTAAAATTAGAAAACCGTGAATCACGAAGGATATGATGATGGAGATGGAGGAGAGAAGGAAATGGAAGAGCGTAAACTCAGAGCTAGGTAAGAGAAAATACCGAGAATTAAATAACAGGCTTCGAAGAGAAACAAAGAAAGCGAGAGAGGCGTGGTGGAGAGAACAGATCGACGCGTTAGAGAAATACCAAAAAGAGGGAAGATCAGATGCATTACATAGGAAAGTAAAGGAACTGACGGGTGGTAATAAGGGAAGGGGAATTACAACGATAGCAGACAAGACGGGAAAGGTGATCGAAGAACCGAAAGAGATCCAGGAGAGGTGGTAGGAATATGTTGAAGAGCTCTATGGTAAAGAAATAAGGCCCAATAGGTTAGATATAGAAAGCGAAGACGATATCGACAGAGATGGCATCGGACCAAGTATTCAAGATAGCGAAATCGAAAGAGCTCTACGATATATGAAAAGGAATAAGGCGGTGGGAATAGATAACATACCTGCAGAGTTTTTAAAGAGCATGGGGAAGAACGGAAGAGGAAAACGTTTTCGTTTATTCGTAGGATTTATGAGGATGGAGTGTGGCCGGAAGACTTCGCGAAGAATGTAATAATTCCTATACCAAAGAGGAGTAAGGCAAAAACGTGCGAATACTGAAGGACAATAAGCTTAATACCCCACGCGGCCAAAGTTGTTCTGAGAATTATAAACAGAAGACTATAAAAGAAGGCAAATGAATACCTGGGTGATGACCAGTTCGGGTTTAGGAGAGGGACTGGAACGCGAGACGCTATAGCGGTGATGAGGACGCTAATAGAAAGAAACCTAGAGTATGGACAGGATGTTTCTACATGATTCGTAGATTTCGAGAAGGCGTTTGATCGGGTGGAATGGACGAAATTAATGGGAGTGTTGAAGAAATTAGGGGTCGATTGGAGGGACAGGCGTCTGATTCGGAATTTTTATGTGAACCAGACGGCGCAGGTTAGGGTAGCCTATGGAGAATCGGGATGGGCCACGATAGAACGGGGAGTGCGGCAGAGTGCCCACTATCGCCGTTGCTTTTTAACGTTTATTCAGAAGAAATAGTAATGGAGGAATGGGGGGAAGAGGAGGTAGGAATAAAGGTAGGAGGGGAGCTCATAAAATCAGTGAGATTTGCAGATAATTAAGCATTGGTTAGTCAGTCTGCAAAGGCGATACAGTCAATGGTGAATGCATTAGAGATGCAGTGCGAAAAGTATGGAATGAAGATCAATCACAATAAATCGAAAGTAATGAGATTTTCTAGAAGTAAGAAGGCGGGGCTGAATATAATGGTGGGAGGGCAGAAGATAGAGCAGGTCGAGCAGTTTGCTCGACCTGCTCTATCTGGGTAGTATTTTAGAGGAGAATGGGTTTAGTGGTAAGGACATCAGATGCAGAATTGCGCTTGCTAAAGAAGCATTTTCAAAGAGAAGGGAATTGATGAGGGGGGGTCTGAGAAAAGACGTAAAGAAGAGACTGGTGAAATCTTTAATATGGAGGTTGGCGCTATATGGGTAGGAACCTTGGTCATTGCGAAGGGAGGATGTGCGTAGACTTGAGGCGTTTGAGATGTGGGTTTGGAGAAGGATGGAGAAGGTTAGCTGGATGGCGAGAAAGACGAACGAGGAGATATTGGATATGGTCGGAGAGGAGAGGAAGCTTGTGGCAGAGGTTCGGAGAAGGCAGAAGAGGTGGATAGAGGAGGTTTTGAGAGCAGAGGGCATGTTGAAGAGAATGATTGAGAGAGCACTGGGGAAGCGTGGAAGAGGAAGGAAGAGCATAGGAATTCTGGACGAAATAAGAGGAGGTAGAAGATATGAGGAAATATAATAGCGGGCCATCCTTAGGAGGGAAAGCGAGACTATGTCAATGAGGTTGGGATGTAGTATGGGGACTGTCCAAGAACCTACCAATCAGCTGGTAGAACACATGAATGAATGAATAAGGGGTTTCGGAAACACACGTCTTTCACCCCCACATCCGACGGGGGCGACGCTTTTAGAAGACGCTTCAAGCGATGTACACGAGACGAGACTCAAGCAATGTTCGTTTCAACGCACTTACTTCCACGTCTTAGCCAGTAACGTCTTTTACTATCCCCTATCCATTTTTCGGTTTTTGCTGGTGACGCTTCCTTTTACGCACGCGGAGAGAAAATGAAAGGACCCTTTATTATAAAAGGAAAATTAGTGAACATATGACGCAACCCTGTGGTACCCTTATTTGTTTTAATTTAGTTAGAGGCCACACTGTCCAAACGATTCTTTCTTCCAATATAATCTACTAACTCACTATGAACTCTAATTTAAGTCATTATGTCATTTTCTAACCCGTAGAAATTTAATTTCACCATACATTTGCTACGGAAAACTCAAATTCCGTACACTAAAAAAATCGCGTCAATTGGGTCTTCAGCCAAGAGTGAAATATCGTACGCAAAAAAGTACAAATTGAGTTCGAAAGATATACCCTTCGTAAATTCGGTGGGTATAGACTCACCAATCAATGTACATAAGGGGATTCTGGACGTACTGTCCAGATTATTATAGTACTAACGCCCTATTTATAATCATTCCAACGCACTTACATCAACGTCCTTCTTGCCAGATACTTCTTTCGCTGGCTCCGCTCTTTATCTTGGTTAGTGTTGGTGACGGTTCCCTTAAAGCGCGAGTGGAAGAAAGTTCAACGAGGCCCTTAAATGCTTCCAGGTCTCCTGGAACCCTTCTAGGGATCTTCGCCTCCCCTGCCCCTTATCCACACACGTAACTAACACCTCATCGTGCCTCCCGCCTCCGTAACCTGCTCACAAACGAGTACACAAAAGCCCGAATGATTTTTTTTCTCCTCCTGTCGTCAAATACCTCAAACATCTTGAGCTTCTAATGTAAGCATCGACGCCGGAATTTGTTTGCTCCTGCTTCCCTCGCATGTGGCTCATTCCCGGGACTCGGGTTCCTTCCTTCGCACGTGATAAACGTGATCACATGCTGCCTATTTAATTAGGAAGTGTTGGCAACAGGAGTGCCCTAACGCCATGATATGCCTTGCCTCACGCACTAAAGTCAAATGTTTGAGCTCATCTTTCTCTGCGTGTTGTGTTGTGTTGAAGTTCATGCAATTTAAATATGGCTTCCTTAACACTCATGGAGGACTCTATGTTGGGTTTCACTCCTAATATGGGTGAGTAGGCTTGGATGTAAAGCTACCCTGCTCAGCATGAGTTCCTCCGGAAATGGGGGTTATGTTTTTTTGCTTGCATGTTTACAGATATAATAGAAGTAACGAAGTTTTTTCGGTGTCAAGGTGAGAGGGCATTGGCTTTTTAGCTTACACTACCCGAAACTTCACTCATTTATAAACCACCTTTTAGGCATGTCTCCCAGCCGATTGTTAAGAGGCTCTAATAATTAGTAGTAATGTTCAATACAATTTATATTCCATCTATATACTGGGCCAGGACAAATTAGAGATATCTAGATGTCAGGAACTGCAGCATTAGAGCTTAAAAAAAGAGGACTGGTAATCGCGCTTCGGGGAAAGATCTAAATATTTAACCGGCTGATTTAATACTTTACCCTCCCAAATCGCTGGATATGCTCTTGCTAGGTGGAATGTTTGAAAGTAGATATTTTTCTCAACCAGGTAGTAGTTTTACTTTACATGTGATACCTTACTAAATTAATAACATTATTTTATATGCTCCTAGCTATTATTGAAATCAAAGGCATTACAATATGGTCTGATGTATTTGATCCAAAACGAATTAGATAAGCCCGAGCTCTTTTAGTGCTACCATTCCATCAGCGATTACCTTTATGGTGGTAAATATGTTCTGGAAAATAATGTTCCACAAGGTGATTAATAATTACAGTCGAAGTGGTGATCATTACTTTTCAAATAAAATACCTTCCCCATTCAATCAACTGCGATCCTAGATTACTTTTTCTCTAATTTTACTGTGTTTACGTACTTGAAAAAAACATCTTGTGAGGTTACCAACTTTAAAACGTTACCTGATCTCCATATTCTTAACGCATGATATAACTTTTGGAACTTTGGGAACCTTGTCAATAAGATTTAAATAATTAGTTAATATTCAGGGTTATTTCCGCTAATAACGGATATTAGCTTTTAAATCTTGGATTTTGCATGGCATCACTAAAAATTTGATATTATTTTTCCAATCTTCAAATAGTATTTAACTGTAACTTTATTAGCAAATCAATTTTGAACGAACAAACTTGAATGTGACATGAATAGGATAGCGAGGTGCTTTTTGATTGAATGACATTTCCTGCTTCAGTTAAATAATGGTGAAAAAGATACTTCGCAGATATATTTTAGGTAGAATTCATGAGAGTAAAATAAGCAAACAAAGTTTTGATAGAAGGGTACGAGATGACTTATGCCTTAGGTGTAATGAACAAGGAAAGGGATTGAGCAATTCATTGGAAAGAGAGAAGGTGGTGGAAAAAGAGCAAGAATTACAAATCTAATATTTCTTATGAACGTGTTGGTAGTCATAGATTGTTATTAACTTTGGGTTTAATTAATTTAATACCTAGAATAACTTTATGATGATTTCTTCTTTGTTCATCTAATATAGCGGCGCCTACTAATTTTAATTTGTTAGGTGAAATTAGTCATTTTAATGGTTATATTTCTTGAAGTTTAATTTCAATATTTGGGTTAGCTTTTCTTTCTCTATACTATATTCATGGCTTAACCTACCATTTGCGTTCATAAATAAAATTTGCATAACTACCGCCAACCGTCAATCACTACTTAGGAATTATATAATTGAAACTGTTTTTTATTCTGAGAACGGTCGCAGAGGCCATTTTAATTGGCTCATCTTCAGTATTCATCGTGCTCTTTCGTTTCACATGCAGTTCCAGTCGGATATTCGAAGCAATTCTTGTCTCGCTTACTTTGAGTGCAAGAGAGTGACTCTCCTTCCGGAAAGAAACATCACTTGTCACCAGTTAATGGATTTGAAAGGCTCATTGAGTGTTACCAATAGGATGTATCAATACGTTTATTCCCTAATTTTAGGCTTTAATGCCACTTGGCTTTGAAAATGTTTCTCGTTGATATTTGATTATCTCGATGGTATATAATTTGCATTCTGGAAAAACATTGTCGAGTAAATTTGATTGTTTCAGGCTTGACTTCGTGGAAGTGATAGATATCCATTTTTAATAAAAAACTTCGTACTTTTCCACACTTTATTTAAAAACTGCGACCGGTTTCACCATAATATGGCATCTTCTGGCACATTCTGAAGCTTAGGTCATACAATATATACCCAGAGAAATTAATTGTTAAAAATTGTCGAGTAGCTGTATTCTTTTGCAAATTAAGGACTTAATGGAATGAAATGACTTCCATTGCTGCGGAGAGGAATTAGTAAGTAAATCCTGGGAATCGTTAATGGTAAAAATTAAGTGATATACCTAATTTCTAAGAAACTGATCTCTTTTGTCAGGCTATGAACATATATTGCTGATATATAAATAGTTGATATTTTATAAAGTAGTTATTTATTGTTTTGGCATATTCGGAGGTAATGACTGACTATTTTCCTTTCTTTTTTCAGGTGAGTGTGCGTCAAGCTCTTTGCCTAATCTTTTGTGCATGGTAAGTGACATTAATTCCTTATTTTTATTACATCAACTAAATTTTCCCGGAAAAAAATACAGTCAGGAAAATGAAGAAGTTTTGACTCCTTAACATGAATATATATTTGATAAAGTAGGTAGAATTTAATTAGAAGATAAAATAATTAAAACGAATATCAAAACGTTTCATAGAATACAAAGAATACTCATGATGTTGTGTGCACCAATTATAAGTGCCTGGTTACCGAGCGTTGCTCGATGTTTATTTGGTGTACAAAGAACTTGTATGCTCCTATTCTGCTACTTATTATCTATTTTAATTATATTTGGAATTCACATAGTACGATAAGAGGTTTTATTAAAACAAATTTTATGAAGCATTACGGATATTTATTTTTTTAAATATAGTAGTGATGATGCAATTAGTTAGTATAAAGCAAACTCAAAAACACCACTAACACAAAAATGTTCTTCTAACGAAATTCTGAAATCATCAATAAATTCAATATTCACATTGTTATCTTTATTTTTAGTATTCATTAAAAGATTATTGTTATTATAAGTTAAAAAATTATTCAACATTTCTTTCCATACAACGTTTCTCGTGTGTCGGAGTTATTGAGTCAGGACGCTCTTGGGCAAATTGTTGCAAGGTTAATCCATCTTCAAAAGTTGTACGAGCTGCTTCCGCAAACTCTTTATTACACTTCATTGTGATAAAGAAGTCTGATGATCCAAGTCGACGGACAAAGGCCATAGCTTCTTCAAAATGCTCAGTGTAAAAACGTATAGATCCAGGAAACGAAGAAGGCAAAATAATTCTTTTACCAAAAACAACATTCTTTTTTTCAGCCAATTCACTCAAAAATTGAATCACACTTGTACAGTTTTCTGCAAGTATTTTTTAAAATTTGATTTAATCCATTGGATACTCTCATGTTCCACTCTTATATAAGCATCAACCAGATATTGCTGAAAATGCCGACCACCGAAATGCAAAGCATTGAACTGCAAAAGACGGAGATCAGGATTTCTTAGGTTGATGCCTGAAGGAAAATATTTGGCAAGTTGAGGTATAAATGCTAATCGGTACTGAGCTAGTTCAAATCTAGTCAAATTTTGATGACTGGTATTAGGTGTTCTTAAAAGAATATTAATACAGAGAATCCAAAATTGCAAAATTTGGGTAAAATAGTGGATAAGTAAAGGGCCCAACATGACTGTCAATATTGTTCATGGTAACTAAAGATTTCCCACGTTTACGAATAATTAACTCTTTATCTGGAAAGCTTTGGTCCGCGTTGAGGGTAACAATGGCACAAACTTCATTCTGAAGGGGGATGTTAACCCTTCTATGATCAACAACATCAGGTAATGCAAAAATCAGCTTAACATAAGGCGGCTCTACACTTTCTGCAGCAGCGCGTCTATTAGCTTCTTCTACTACTTCCCGCATGATCATGAATCCAAGAGCAAACGGATTTTCAGATCTCAAAGTATGTTCCAAGAGACTAATAAGATTCTCGCTGATACCATGATTAATGGCATTGTTTATGCGTGCACTAAGAGCATCCCGATTATCCAAATGTATATCTGTTCATATTGAGGCCGTTCAAATTTTCCATCATCATTTTGAGTAGGGTTAGCTGCTACATTAAGTTTGTGATACACTTAACCGCTAGCAATGTAACTATAAACTCCTCGACCGTTGACTGTTCGATCGTCATCTACGGTGAATGAAGCCATTGCAAAACATAAATTAAAATTTCGAATCCTTTCATAAAAGTCATAAGAAAATGGATGACGTCGAAGAAACGATCGCGCTAACTCGTTCGGAAATTCTGGATGTGGTAGATCTATCCTATCATGCAAGCAGCAGTCCCCAGACGAATCTCAAAGAACTCGATTTGACACACGTTCTTCGGAAAATGCAAAGCTCCATAATGAATACAAGCTACACTAAAAGATTGCAAACTATGGTAAGAAATATCAGCCGTTTTAGCTGCCTTGTAGGAGCTTATTGGGTTTACCCGTAATGATTGTTGTCGTCTTGAATTTCTCCGGCGTTCTTCTTCCAATGGTTGATGATGATCATCATCAAACTCTTCTGTACGCCTCTGAGCCGCTCATCGACACATGTCTTGAAACCGCTAATTTTTTTTGTGCGTCTGATTCTTCTGTTCTTTGGTTATTTTGTAGTTCCCTTTGTTAGTTTGATTCGCCACCTCTCTGGATTCGTGCAAGATCACGTATCATTTCTAAATGCTCTAGACGATCATCGGAAGACTCATATTTTTACCTCATTCTTTTCTGATCGTTCCTCTCTTGAGAGTATGAATCATTTAGTTCAGTCATTATTTCAAATAACCTATTATTACATGTGGTTTTTGCTACCCGGCTTGGTCTTTCTTATGTCAGAAAATGTTCTTCATTTTTCGGAATTAAACTATTTGAGGTACCAGGTATTGAGTCATCAACTTGTTCTATTTGCTCCGGAATAAAATTCTTTGAGGTATTGGGCATTGGGTCATCACCTTGTGCCATTTGCTCCTAAAGTTCTCTTTCAGGTTGTTCTGTAGATCGGATCAATATATTCTACAGCCCCTGGAGGACTCACGTAAACACTTTCAAAATTACGTGATCAATACCATTTACTCTGTAGCAGCCATTAACCACACATGGAGAGGCAGGGTTGATATATATTCCAGCTAAAATTTCAAAGTGCATCTGTAAAAGAGATTTTTTTAAAGAGCCGTAAATATCCCAGGCGTGAATTCCCATATTCCCATCCCATATATGTTCTACATATATTTTGATGTCTCCTTCAAATGTATCTGTTACGGCATTTCGCAACAATAAGAATGTCTGTGACTTGTAGCTAGGCTATTTATAGTTTGAGGAACAGTTGTAATTTCTTGGTTTATCCTGAACATAAGACTTCTAGTTTATTTGGAATGTGTCATTAGAAGGCAGTTCTAATCTATTTGTTGGGGCAGACATTGACCATATAGGGGAGCAATTGGAGATAATGGGAAGGTCAATAGATGTGAAGTAAGATTGTAATGCTGTTGGATCTTTAATTTCAGTGAACCGGTAAAGTAGCCCTAATAGGGACATATATTTTCTTTTAATAGCCTGAATGTGTTCTGAATAAATGAGTTTGTGGTCAGTTATTATGCCAAGATCTTTTATTGATGTAACTCTGTTCAATGGGGTAGAGTTGATAGAGTATATGAAATGAATTGGGGATTTTTAAGGGAAATACACATAATATTTGACTAGCTTGGATTTATATTTAGCTTCCATGGATTGCATCAAGCTGAGGTCTTATTCAATGCATCTTGAAATTCATAGCAGTCAGAGGAGTTATTTGTTTGCTTTAAAATCTTGCATTCATCGGCGTAAAGGAGGGCATGAGTTTTGGAAGAAAGAAGTTGAGATGGAAGGTCATTAATGAATACATTAAAAATATATGGTCCAAGGACACTGCCCTGGGGTACTCCAGATGTTACCGTGGACCTAGATGAAGAGGAAACGGAGAGTATTACGCGTTGGGTTCTGTTTGAAAGGAAGCTGGATGTGAGTTTGAGACAGTTGCCGTGGATGCCAAAATGGTGATTAAGTTTGTGAAGAGGTAGGGAATGGTTGATTGAGTCGAAAGCTTTAGAAAAGTCTAGGAAAACAGCATCAAGCTGACACGACTTTTCGATGGCATTGATGGTGCTGAAATACGGCGAGGTTGGTTGAGCAAGATCGGCCCGGGAGGAAATCATGTTGATGTGGGGATAGAAAAGGAGATGTGAAGTAATATATTCGGTTGAAAATAATTCTCTCACAAACGGAAGAAAGGGCAGGAAGTAAAGAGATAGGACGGTAATTGGAGACGTCACTTTTAGGACTAGCTTTGTGTATTGGGTTAGGAGGCACAGTTACGAATGAATTTGGGGCTAAGACCGTCGGGGCCGTGAGAGCGATGGAGAGGGATAGGTATTCATAAACCTCGCGTTTTATGGGAAAAATTCCTTTTTCCCTCATCCGGCGTTCGTTTACCAAATTAAAATTGTTTTGGGAATACCTACCATTCCTTACCGTCCAGCTAGGCATTTTAGAGGTGATGACTTGAGGGAGTATAAGCTTGTACCTTCTTATTTGAGCAGTTTTTCTATCATTTTGATGCCGAAAAAAAATCTCACGTAAATTTTCCTGTTCAGCGCACCACCGGAGACGCGAGTAACACCTCACACGTTCACCTGACCAGCGCCGAAGTGACGATAAAAGTTTCCCGACGTGACACCAGATGGTATGAGTGTAGGATTACTCCCGTGCCGGTCTCCCCTGTTCTCCATCGTATTTTAGCGTCTGATCCTGTTTTATTTTTCAATTCTCGATGGGACCTCAGTGAAAGGCTTTGAAAGCTATGAAAGGCAGAAGAATCCCTTAGGCAGCACCTGCTAGTTTTCCCTCATTCAAAAAACGTTTTCAGACAAGTTTTTCAAGTGTTCATTCTCCTACGTCGCTACTGATTTTGGGCAGAAAATTTGCCTAACATGTAAATATGCCCTAAAGCCCGCGATAATTAGCCGTTTACATTGAAGTGTTGCATCGAATAAAGAACAGGATTGTATGTTGGTACCTGAAATGGTGGGATGATCAGCACGTAGGCGGAACCTTGGAATTCGCCGATGCTGCTGCAATCAACCATTGCCATTCATGAAAATAAATGTAAAATTTTGAATTCCGTCGAATATCATTCGGAAGAACTTCTAAAAAGTGCTTCGAAAAATAAAACGTGGTTTTTTCAGCATTGTTAAAGTAATCAAGTGCCTTTACGTGTTATAAAATTGTCGCTCCCGTTTTTGTTCATAATTTGCTAATAATCATTTTTTTTTAGTGCAACCACTCCCTTATTTTAAAAACACGAATACGTTGAATCGATAATGGATTATTCAAAAAGGGCTGCAGAGCTTTGGTTTACTGAAAAAATTAAAAAGTCTTTATATATGTAATTTATAGAAGAATGGAAAATGTATTGCCCTTTATTGGAGTAGGAAGCACTTTTGGAGCATTAAATTGTTATTGAAGGTTTTTAAACGACTTGACTCTCGAGACTAACAAAAAGTTTCATACAGGGACGTCACCTCATCCTTTATTTTTAAGTTTCGAATCGGTCAGGTACTTTACTTGACAGTGTTTTAGTGCTTGGTGCTATGACAGTGGAGCCTTTCATTAGTGATCTTGTGATCACCTTATGTATGGGGGTTATTTCTCCCATCAAGACTATATATCAGTTTTTTCTTAAATATTTGATATTTTAGAGGTGGATGCATTTATGCATATCCTTTCCCCTTTCAATGGCTGCACCTCTTCTTGATGGTTGTGTGAAAGTTACATTATAGTCAATGTATCTACTTTGCATCTGCATTTCTATAAGATCTGAGAAACTAAATTAATTGAAAAACAAAAATAATTTTTGTCATTTAATGGTGGAACCACCTAAAATGTGAAGAGAAATGAGAAAGGTGCCTTCCGTCTCCCAATACACATGCATCTTTGTGTACGACCCTTTCTGCTTTCATCCTTCGGTCGAACCAAAGGGGTGACTCTCGACGTTGGATCTTTTATTTCATCCCTGCTTTTTTTATTGTGCTTCTTTTTATTCTCGGAACCGCTTTTTGGTATGCCAACTTCGACGCCCGTATTGATTTATGTCCTCCTCTTTCTTTCCCCGACGACTCTTGATCTCCTGATCCGGACTATTCCGCAGGTCGCAATTGGCTGAAGCGGGTCCTGCGAGGGCACACGTAAGGGCCCTCTCATTGGTCCGCGGGCGTCCTGGACGGCCCCTATTTGCCGATTCAAGGTGTGCTGCGAGGAGGTCGTCGTTTTGCCCAGATTGTCTGCAGAAGGGATGAGTTTTGAGAGGGGAGACGGCTGGCTTCGAGGAGGTCTGAGCGGCGAAGGCGGGAAGAGGGCTGGGGGTGGCTAGTTTGCCTTCGATGAGGGGTGGTGGTTTTGGGGGGGGGGGGGAGAAAGGGGGTGTTTGGTGACACTGGGCGGGTAAAGGGGGTGAGAAGGTGGAAAGCATTGTTGTCGATAAGCCGTGAATTTAGCCAGAAAATTTAAAATGTACGGGGAGAGATGAGTTGCCATAACTACTGTGTGTTTTGAATAATGTAGCGTAGGGAAGTTATTCTTTTGTTGTGTAGGCGTTGAGGTGAGAGGATGCGAGCAAAGGGTAATGCTCGTGCTGATTTTTTTAATAACTCAATATTAAGTATGGTTTCCTCAAAAAGGCCATGTGTTATTTTTGAAAAGTTATATTTTTTCGCTATGACATTTTGATGAGTTTTTTCCTATCATAACTAAATGCATTTTGGCGAAGGGATCATGCATACATGTCATGTATGCATGATATGCATATATATATTTCCGCTCTATCATACTAATTTACCACATCGTATGACAAGCTCGTACAATGATGCAGCGATTGAGGTCCAGCAGAAAGTTGGAAAGTTGGCTACCATAATAATTTCGGCTCTCCTTTTTCATAACATTTTAAAAATAAATTATTCTTCAAAAATTGGAATTAATTAATTGTTGTTCTTCACTTGTAGTTGGTTGAAAACATCAAACTTATTTCCAGATGTTTTTCGTCTACGTTCTCCATACATAATCACAGACTTGAAATAAACAGGTTTTTAAATATTTATAAATCTTTCTCTGGTTTCCGCCAGAAATGAAACCTATAACCTGGTGTGAAACCCGAGAAAGATTTATAAATCTGATTCACCGGGAAACACTTAAATCATTTAGGTTTCTAAATAATTTACCTGCACGAAAATCTTCATTAATCTGTATTTGTAGTTTGTTGTTGATAGAAAATCCATTATAGGAGTACATACGCTGTCTCAATCAACTTAAAATATCAGAAAAGAAAGTTTTACTAAAGCAGAAGTTAGTCTAATTTTAAAAACGATAACGTTAGAAATAAATTAGTACAAAATCAATTTTTTCCTTGCAATAGCGGATAAAGACGAGGTCCACTTATACTACTGTAGCGTTATTTCACTTTCAAATTACGTCGTAGGTTGCTTTCAATTGAAAGAGGAAGAGTCCATTAATGGAAATGATCAATTTATCGTGGTAATCTCAGATTACTATACTTTGGAATTTGCATGTACCGCGCAATTTAATGAGGGTTTGTTTGGTGCTAGGGAATGCTGCGAGAGAATGCTAAATAAGGGTCAATATTTTTTCTTTCGCGTAATAATCCTCTCATGCTTTAGGCTGCGAGACCATTTTCTTCTTTATCACTGCTTATGGAAATTTTCCCTTTCCATTTAAGTGACTCGTAAAAACACTCTACTACCTTAATGCCAATTAATTGTTTCCATCTCTATTTTTCTGCTCTTGATTCCCTTCTCAGTCCCATAAGCGATACAGCAATGATTATGGTGGCCATTATGATGCGGGTATCCTAAATTAGGATTATCATCCGGGTAAAATTTCTTTTGTGCCGGCACCTACCGGATTTCATTGCCTTGATTTACTGCGACTTGGGAATAAGCTTTCACTATCCTCCTGTTATAGATCCTGCTTCTTTGAGTTTTCGTCAACATTTTCCGTACTTTTGCATTCCATAAACTATTTTTTGCTAATCAAATATCTTAAAACAATGTTTCTACCCAAATTACCCAAATTTTCAGCTTGTTCCGTCATATTAATGTTCTCGGCTAATTCATGTAAAAAAATACTCGTTAATTGTGCTCCATTAGTTAAGCTTCTTTTTTCAATGGTTTTGCTCTTGTCTCACCATTCCATCGTTACCTGTGATACTTTAGCCATTTACACTCAATAATGAAGTACTAATATAGTTATAACGTATCTGACGTAAGATTTCATTTTGGAAATGATACTGCGTGGTTTTTATTCGAACTATTTTTTGCTAATCAAATATCTTAAAATAATGTTTCTACCCAAATTACCTTACAAAAGTAATATTTTTCTAACGAATGGAATCATTGTATTGCGTGAAACTAGAGAAATATTTTCGAGTACTCACTATTTCTATGTTGAAAGTGGTCTTTCTATTAATTATCGTGAAATGCTATTTCCTCCCGGCGGTACCTGAACGACCTGGTTCAATTCTCTATGGAAAATAATCGGTTTCCCTTGGGGGTCCCTGACTCCTTCATTTTACGCACTCTCCATGGGCATCTACATCCTCAGGGATTTCATCCTTCTTGCAGAATTAACAGGATTTGACGTCGGATGCATTTCGTCATGGACTGCTTTTCTACTGGAGCTTGTTTTCCTCTCTTCTCACTCCCCCCCCCCCAGTCTCCCTCGTAAGAGCATCATGGCGATCTTGTCCCGCTCGGATGAAGTCATTTGTCCGTCTGGCCACCGCCGCCCCTTCTCCCTCACAATCGTGGCTCCACTCCTCTGAAAAGCATCATTCCGCGAAGTCTCAGACAACGACGTCGTCGGTTTATGGCTGCGCGTCACCCAGAGTCGTCCACGGGTCCTAGATAGCGTCGTATGCGGTTGGTGGTGTGCGAATTCACTTGAGTCTCTTAGAAGTGCTCTGCGGACTTTGTGCTGTACCTTGTGTACCTCGGCGTAAACCTTGCGAGTGCTGGAAATCCCTGGTTGAAATCTGTTGGAATGTGGTCAGCAAGTCTTTCCAAGGCACCTTCTTCACTGAAATACTACTTGCTTAGAAACTCATTCATGAGTCCTATAGGCTTTAATTCCGAAGATGATTTACATAGAATGATTGCTATTTTTGAGAGGCTTCTTTAATAATGCACGTTTTTTTCTTTTCTTTTACATTGGGATTCTCTCAAATTTCTTCAGACCTTCCCTACTTCTTTCTAAGGTACTTTTTCATGTACGACTTCCATGTGCCCTGCCCAATATTTCCGCAGAAACCACCCGTTCAATTATTTTTCAGTTTATTAATGATGCCGATAGAATTTTTAGGCTTCCTCACTGTATCGCTAGGCTCGACCACTCGTTAGATGAATAAAGAAGGATAGACATTGGGTTTAAGTTCAAATGCTTCTTCCCACCTCGCTGTGTGCCACGACATGCTGTCGTAGCAAGACGTGCTGTGTGCTCATGTACTACGACAACGCACCCAAAATGATAAGAGCAAGACAATTAGTGGCATATAAGGCATTATTTTTTCGCAAATGCACAATACCTAGTATACTAAAGCCCTACAACACACACTTGAGTTGTTCTTCTGGGCACTAGGTTTACGGAATCCGCAGTCACTGGACCTTTATGGGACTTGCAGGGAGTGGCATAGGTGTAGAGGAGACAGCTCCAATAATAATTGCTTTGAATATTGGACACGCTACTCTTTTCTTTAGCAAACGAAATGGAAGAAAATAGAGCCATAATCGATGAGAACATATACATATACACATAGAATTCGCCGGCTCACAAAAAAACTTTTTATCCAAAAGGTGCATCGAATCGGCAATTTAAAATTCACATTAAATGAAAAATTACAACCAATATAAAATTGCACAAAATGTTCTTTTAATACGAACGGTTTCGTTACTAAGGCGTCATAATCAGGTACATAAATTCTTAACATTGCATATCTCCTGACATGCAAAGTATTTTTGCCATTGTTTACGACGTTTTAGATTTGTAAATTATTTTTCCCACATGAAGTATCTGTTAAATTATTTCGACTGAATGTTGCATATAATTTGTCATTAATTTCGGAGAAGGGCAGGAAGGAAATCCTGGGAAGGAATAGAAAAATCGGAGCGGAAGGGTAAATTGATAAGGATCGGTGGAAGATGTTGTGAGAAGCTGGAAAAGCTGTGTGCGAATGTTGAAAGGGGTGTTAGAAATGTGTATGTAACGCAAGTGAGGGTTAATTTCTAAGGGGGAAGAGACGTGGGTGGGAGTGGGGTGATGGGGATGTACAGAAGGGGGAGGGATTTAGCGAGAAGGGGAAAAGGCAACGGTGCGGGGAAGGGAGAGATAGGGGCGGAACGCGAATAATTTTACATTCCATTAATATACGTTAATATACGCTGTGACATTTTTTTTCACCCACCACCGACCGCACACACATACGTATCCTTCGCCCTACCCCCTCTCACAACGGTCCTAAATCTTTTCCGTACCAGTCTGTGCCGAAGAAAAGTAATGTCTCAAAGCCCTACCGGGAAAGGGAGGGAAGAAAAAATAACTCGGCCCTGCTGCTCTTCCTCTTTCTTTCCTCTTCTACTCTCCTCCAACTCCAAAACCAACCCCTTCAGCCCGTCTTTTCCCTCTCGCCGTAAGAAGGAATTACAATTCCTTTACGCTCCCTCCCCCACTTCACTTACTCCCACACTCTCCTCCTTACTTGGATAAC